>OX345677.1:2500-9050083 GCA_947044415.1 Eupithecia dodoneata
ACCTAACCTAACCTAACCTAACCTAACCTAACCTAACCTAACCTAACCTAACCTAACCTAACCTAACCTAACCTAACCTAACCTAACCTAACCTAACCTAACCTAACCTAACCTAACCTAACCTAACCTAACCTAACCTAACCTAACCTAACCTAACCTAACCTAACCTAACCTAACCTAACCTAACCTAACCTAACCTAACCTAACCTAACCTAACCTAACCTAACCTAACCTAACCTAACCTAACCTAACCTAACCTAACCTAACCTAACCTAACCTAACCTAACCTAACCTAACCTAACCTAACCTAACCTAACCTAACCTAACCTAACCTAACCTAACCTAACCTAACCTAACCTAACCTAACCTAACCTAACCTAACCTAACCTAACCTAACCTAACCTAACCTAACCTAACCTAACCTAACCTAACCTAACCTAACCTAACCTAACCTAACCTAACCTAACCTAACCTAACCTAACCTAACCTAACCTAACCTAACCTAACCTAACCTAACCTAACCTAACCTAACCTAACCTAACCTAACCTAACCTAACCTAACCTAACCTAACCTAACCTAACCTAACCTAACCTAACCTAACCTAACCTAACCTAACCTAACCTAACCTAACCTAACCTAACCTAACCTAACCTAACCTAACCTAACCTAACCTAACCTAACCTAACCTAACCTAACCTAACCTAACCTAACCTAACCTAACCTAACCTAACCTAACCTAACCTAACCTAACCTAACCTAACCTAACCTAACCTAACCTAACCTAACCTAACCTAACCTAACCTAACCTAACCTAACCTAACCTAACCTAACCTAACCTAACCTAACCTAACCTAACCTAACCTAACCTAACCTAACCTAACCTAACCTAACCTAACCTAACCTAACCTAACCTAACCTAACCTAACCTAACCTAACCTAACCTAACCTAACCTAACCTAACCTAACCTAACCTAACCTAACCTAACCTAACCTAACCTAACCTAACCTAACCTAACCTAACCTAACCTAACCTAACCTAACCTAACCTAACCTAACCTAACCTAACCTAACCTAACCTAACCTAACCTAACCTAACCTAACCTAACCTAACCTAACCTAACCTAACCTAACCTAACCTAACCTAACCTAACCTAACCTAACCTAACCTAACCTAACCTAACCTAACCTAACCTAACCTAACCTAACCTAACCTAACCTAACCTAACCTAACCTAACCTAACCTAACCTAACCTAACCTAACCTAACCTAACCTAACCTAACCTAACCTAACCTAACCTAACCTAACCTAACCTAACCTAACCTAACCTAACCTAACCTAACCTAACCTAACCTAACCTAACCTAACCTAACCTAACCTAACCTAACCTAACCTAACCTAACCTAACCTAACCTAACCTAACCTAACCTAACCTAACCTAACCTAACCTAACCTAACCTAACCTAACCTAACCTAACCTAACCTAACCTAACCTAACCTAACCTAACCTAACCTAACCTAACCTAACCTAACCTAACCTAACCTAACCTAACCTAACCTAACCTAACCTAACCTAACCTAACCTAACCTAACCTAACCTAACCTAACCTAACCTAACCTAACCTAACCTAACCTAACCTAACCTAACCTAACCTAACCTAACCTAACCTAACCTAACCTAACCTAACCTAACCTAACCTAACCTAACCTAACCTAACCTAACCTAACCTAACCTAACCTAACCTAACCTAACCTAACCTAACCTAACCTAACCTAACCTAACCTAACCTAACCTAACCTAACCTAACCTAACCTAACCTAACCTAACCTAACCTAACCTAACCTAACCTAACCTAACCTAACCTAACCTAACCTAACCTAACCTAACCTAACCTAACCTAACCTAACCTAACCTAACCTAACCTAACCTAACCTAACCTAACCTAACCTAACCTAACCTAACCTAACCTAACCTAACCTAACCTAACCTAACCTAACCTAACCTAACCTAACCTAACCTAACCTAACCTAACCTAACCTAACCTAACCTAACCTAACCTAACCTAACCTAACCTAACCTAACCTAACCTAACCTAACCTAACCTAACCTAACCTAACCTAACCTAACCTAACCTAACCTAACCTAACCTAACCTAACCTAACCTAACCTAACCTAACCTAACCTAACCTAACCTAACCTAACCTAACCTAACCTAACCTAACCTAACCTAACCTAACCTAACCTAACCTAACCTAACCTAACCTAACCTAACCTAACCTAACCTAACCTAACCTAACCTAACCTAACCTAACCTAACCTAACCTAACCTAACCTAACCTAACCTAACCTAACCTAACCTAACCTAACCTAACCTAACCTAACCTAACCTAACCTAACCTAACCTAACCTAACCTAACCTAACCTAACCTAACCTAACCTAACCTAACCTAACCTAACCTAACCTAACCTAACCTAACCTAACCTAACCTAACCTAACCTAACCTAACCTAACCTAACCTAACCTAACCTAACCTAACCTAACCTAACCTAACCTAACCTAACCTAACCTAACCTAACCTAACCTAACCTAACCTAACCTAACCTAACCTAACCTAACCTAACCTAACCTAACCTAACCTAACCTAACCTAACCTAACCTAACCTAACCTAACCTAACCTAACCTAACCTAACCTAACCTAACCTAACCTAACCTAACCTAACCTAACCTAACCTAACCTAACCTAACCTAACCTAACCTAACCTAACCTAACCTAACCTAACCTAACCTAACCTAACCTAACCTAACCTAACCTAACCTAACCTAACCTAACCTAACCTAACCTAACCTAACCTAACCTAACCTAACCTAACCTAACCTAACCTAACCTAACCTAACCTAACCTAACCTAACCTAACCTAACCTAACCTAACCTAACCTAACCTAACCTAACCTAACCTAACCTAACCTAACCTAACCTAACCTAACCTAACCTAACCTAACCTAACCTAACCTAACCTAACCTAACCTAACCTAACCTAACCTAACCTAACCTAACCTAACCTAACCTAACCTAACCTAACCTAACCTAACCTAACCTAACCTAACCTAACCTAACCTAACCTAACCTAACCTAACCTAACCTAACCTAACCTAACCTAACCTAACCTAACCTAACCTAACCTAACCTAACCTAACCTAACCTAACCTAACCTAACCTAACCTAACCTAACCTAACCTAACCTAACCTAACCTAACCTAACCTAACCTAACCTAACCTAACCTAACCTAACCTAACCTAACCTAACCTAACCTAACCTAACCTAACCTAACCTAACCTAACCTAACCTAACCTAACCTAACCTAACCTAACCTAACCTAACCTAACCTAACCTAACCTAACCTAACCTAACCTAACCTAACCTAACCTAACCTAACCTAACCTAACCTAACCTAACCTAACCTAACCTAACCTAACCTAACCTAACCTAACCTAACCTAACCTAACCTAACCTAACCTAACCTAACCTAACCTAACCTAACCTAACCTAACCTAACCTAACCTAACCTAACCTAACCTAACCTAACCTAACCTAACCTAACCTAACCTAACCTAACCTAACCTAACCTAACCTAACCTAACCTAACCTAACCTAACCTAACCTAACCTAACCTAACCTAACCTAACCTAACCTAACCTAACCTAACCTAACCTAACCTAACCTAACCTAACCTAACCTAACCTAACCTAACCTAACCTAACCTAACCTAACCTAACCTAACCTAACCTAACCTAACCTAACCTAACCTAACCTAACCTAACCTAACCTAACCTAACCTAACCTAACCTAACCTAACCTAACCTAACCTAACCTAACCTAACCTAACCTAACCTAACCTAACCTAACCTAACCTAACCTAACCTAACCTAACCTAACCTAACCTAACCTAACCTAACCTAACCTAACCTAACCTAACCTAACCTAACCTAACCTAACCTAACCTAACCTAACCTAACCTAACCTAACCTAACCTAACCTAACCTAACCTAACCTAACCTAACCTAACCTAACCTAACCTAACCTAACCTAACCTAACCTAACCTAACCTAACCTAACCTAACCTAACCTAACCTAACCTAACCTAACCTAACCTAACCTAACCTAACCTAACCTAACCTAACCTAACCTAACCTAACCTAACCTAACCTAACCTAACCTAACCTAACCTAACCTAACCTAACCTAACCTAACCTAACCTAACCTAACCTAACCTAACCTAACCTAACCATTTCGCGCTCCGACCGCACTCGTCATTGGTAGGACGACCAAGAGACAGGAGGAGATACCTCTGGTAAAAGATGGACAAACACTGAACCCGAAGGAGTCCACCAGACTGTTGGCCGAGACTTTCTACCCCGAGGACACTGAGGAAGGAGAAACCGCAATCCACAGGAAGACTAGAGATGCAGCAAACCGAGTAAACGACCCGGACCATGGTGAGAAACATGACCCACCGTTTACCAAAGAGGAGTTACGAGCTGCAGTGGAAAGTTTCAATCCGAAGAAAGCCCCGGGCGTGGATGGTTTCACGGCTGACATCTGCCGACGTGTAGTGTTCAGCGACCTCGACCTTAATCTCGCGATGCTCAACAAATGCCTGGAACACAGTCACTTTCCCGACATCTGGAAGGAGGCCACGGTAGTAGTGCTCAGGAAGCCGGGAAAGGACTCCTACACAAATCCCAAGTCCTATAGACCTATAGGCCTTCTTCCGGTGATGGGAAAGATCTTGGAGAAGGTGATTGTGAAAAGGCTGAAGTGGCACCTACTGCCAAGGATGAACCCCCGCCAATACGGCTTTATGCCCCAGAAAAGCACCGAAGACTCCCTCTATGACCTGATCAACTACATACGTGGAAAGCTATTAGCTAAAAAACTTATCACACTAATTTCATTGGATATAGAGGGAGCCTTCGACAGCGCATGGTGGCCCGCGATTAAGGCACGACTGGCGGAGGAGGAATGTCCTGTCAATCTACGTAGGATAGTTGACAGCTACCTACACAACAGAAGGGTCAGAGTGAGGTACGCAGGAGAAGAGCACATGAGAGGTACAAATAAGGGGTGTGTCCAGGGGTCAATAGGTGGTCCAATCCTATGGAACCTTCTACTAGATCCCCTACTGAAGGAATTGGCAGCACGGGGTGATCACTGCCAGGCCTTTGCAGATGACGTGGTCCTGATTTTTGATGGGGACACAGCGATGGAAGTTCAGAGACGAGCAAATGCCGCCCTCGCCCATGTTCAGGAGTGGGGTGTCAAGAATAAGCTAAAATTTGCTCCGCATAAAACTAAAGCTATGTTAATAACAAGAAAATTAAAATATGACACCCCACTGCTGAGGATGGGCGGGGTCGACATAAGCATGTCTCCTGAAATTAAAATCCTGGGTTTGACCATCGACCACAAGCTCACATTTAACAACCATGTTGCAGAGGTCTGTGGGAAAGCCCTAAATTGTTATAAGCAGCTCTCCAGAGCAGCGAAGGTCAGCTGGGGGCTCCACCCGGAAGTTGTCCGGATAATATACACGGCAACAGTGGAGCCTATAGTTTTGTACGCAGCCAGTGCTTGGGCACAAGCGACGGACAAACTGGGGGTGCAGCGCAAACTAAACGCTGTGCAGAGGGGGTTCGCGCAAAAACTGTGCAGAGCATACCGCACCGTCTCTCTGAACTCGGCACTGGTGCTGGCCGGGATACTACCACTTGATCTCCGGATTAAAGAGGCAGCCGCCCTTTATGAGGCCAAGAAAGGTGTACCCCGGCTGGCACTAGCAGACCGGGAGGTAGAACGTGCGGTGCCATATGCTACAACGGACCACCCGGCAGAACATATGAGCCTGGAGTTTGTGAGCCTGTTAGACCAACAACAAGTGGACGACCACAACAACCAAGCAGTACGTATCTTCACCGATGGTAGTAAGATTGATGGTAAGGTTGGGGCTGCGTTATCCTTATGGGAGAGCGCAGCTGAGACCAAAGCCATCAAACTCAAGCTACCATCCTACTGCACGGTCTACCAGGCGGAACTCTTGGCCATATGTATGGCCACGAGGGTGATCCTCCAGCGCACAGAAGATTCTTTTGGAGTCTACAGCGACTCAAGATCCTCGCTTGAAACCGTCACAAACCCCAGTTCCCTTCACTCCCTGGCAGTAGAGGCCAGGAAGAACATCGCATCAGCCCGACTCCAGAATAAGACAGTGATCTTATTCTGGATTAAAGCACATGCGGGGCTAGAAGGGAACGAGCGTGCAGACGAGCTGGCCAAAGAAGCCGCACACTCGGTCAAACGGAAGCCTGACTACGACAAGTGCCCGGTTTCATTCGTCAAGCGACAAATCCGGATGGAGTCCCTTGACGAATGGAACCAAAGGTACGTATCGGGCCAAACAGCAGCTGTCACAAAGATGTTTTTCCCGAACGCTGTCGAAGCCTACAAACTGGTTAGGAAGATCGAACCAACCGGCGTCTTAACACAGGTCATGACAGGACACGGTGGGTTCTCAGAATACTTGAACAGATTCAAGTGTAAGGAGAACCCATCGTGCATATGCGAACCCGGGAGAGATGAGACTGTGTCACACATACTGCTAGAGTGCCCGGCTTATGGCTCTGAGAGATACGAGGTTGAACAAGATATGGATGCAAAATTAAGTGAACAAAGCATACACGAAATTATGAAGGACAAAAACAACCGTCCGAAATTTTTAAAATATTGTACAAAAATATGTAATAGAGTAATAACAAGAAATAAATAGATTACGCAATATATGATGAATATATATAATAAATTATATATACAAGCATAATATAATAAATGTAGTCTCTTAATAAAAACCGGCAAATGTACATATAAATAAACATAATAGTTAGAAAGTGTAAAAATATATATTAAATAGATATGTAAACTAATCTGAGCAAGTATATATTGTAAGACCTAAGAACATAGATAAGGAAAAACTGTAAACCCTAAACATAGAACTAACAAAATTGTATAAGATAATATAAAATAAGAATCCTTAACGCCTAGAAGTATAAAAGCTGTATATGTACTATAAGAAAATGTTAAAACAACTACCCATACCTTAGAACATAAGAAACTTGTTGAATAAAGAAAACCCAATTACTAAAGACTCTGATCAAGTCAGAGGACCGTTAAGTAGGATAGCTCGCGGGCCGGGACATAGCTCCCGGACAGGTTTAAAAAAAAAAAAAAAAAAAAAAAAAAAAAAAACCTAACCTAACCTAACCTAACCTAACCTAACCTAACCTAACCTAACCTAACCTAACCGGATCAAGTGGCATGTTCTTCCGCGGATGAGTACTCGCCAGTACGGTTTTATGCCACAAAGGAGCACCGAAGACTCTCTCTATGACTTAACAAAATACATACGCGGAAAGCTGGAACAGAAAAAACTCATTACCATGATATCGTTAGACATAGAGGGAGCCTTTGATAGTGCCTGGTGGCCTGCGATCAGAACGAGACTGGCTGAGGAAAGGTGTCCAATTAACATCAGGCGAGTGGTGGACAGTTACCTCAGCAACCGATCTGTAAGAGTGCGTTACGCAGGTGAAGAGGTAACGAAGTCCACAACTAAGGGATGTGTGCAGGGCTCAATAGGAGGGCCAATCCTTTGGAACCTGCTACTTGATCCGCTTCTCCGGGAGTTAGAGAAACGCGGCGACTACTGCCAAGCATTCGCCGACGACGTGGTCCTAGTTTTTGACGCGGATACTGCACTAGGAATTCAAAGACAGGCAAATGCCGCCCTCGCCTATGTTCGGGATTGGGGGATCAGAAACAAGCTGAGGTTTGCGCCACATAAGACGAACGCTATGGTGTTGACGCGCAAGCTTAAATACGATACCCCAGTCCTGACCATGGGCGGGGTCGACATTTGCATGTCAAAAGAATTTAAAGTGTTAGGGCTCACCATACACAGCAAACTAACATTCAATAGCCACATAGCAAATACTTGCAAAAAGGCGTTGAATTTATATAAGCAGCTGTCTAGAGCCGCCAAAATAAGTTGGGGCTTACATCCGGACGTCATTCGATCCATTTACGTTGCTGTGGTTGAGCCAGTTATCATGTATGCTTCCAGTGTGTGGGCTCCATCAGCTAAAAAACTGGGCGTGATAAAGCTGCTGAATGCGGTCCAAAGAGGATTCGCACAAGAGCTGTGCAAGTCCTACCGCACCACTTCCCTCAACTCGGCGCTGGTGTTGGCTGGACTACTTCCCCTGGACCTCAGAATACATGAGGCAGCAGCTCTGTATGAGGTAAAGAGGGGAGTGGGCCAGCCAACGACAGGAGACGGGGAGGTGGAGCAAATGATCAAATTCGCAGAAATTCCCCACCCAGCGAAACACATAGACCTGCAGTTCATATGCTTGGAGGACCGCGCAGGGGTAGAAACCCACAATACGCAAGCAGTACGAATCTACACAGACGGCAGCAAAATTGATGGCAGGGTTGGGGCCTCATTGTCTTTTTGGAGCAATGAGGTTGAAACCAAGAGTCAAAAATTGAAGCTGTCGTCGTACTGCACGGTCTTCCAGGCGGAACTGTTGGCTATATGTAAGAGCACCAGGGAAATTATTAAGCGCCCAGAAGACAGTTTCGGAATCTACAGTGATTCAAGGTCTTCACTTGAAGCGGTCACAAGCAATCGCTCGCTCCACCCTCTAGTAGTGGAAATCCGCCGTAATCTAGCGGAGTGCAAGCGTAGAAACAAACGCGTTGCACTCTTCTGGATTAAGGCTCACGCCGGCCTGGAGGGGAATGAGAGAGCCGACCAACTTGCAAAAGAGGCCGCTCAAAAGCTGAAGACCAAGCCAGATTACGACTTGTGTCCGGTTTCATACGTCAAGCGACAAATCCGCCTGGGGTCGCTTGTGGTATGGAACAAGAGATACAGGGATGGCAAAACCGCAGCAACAACAAAGATTTTCTTCCCAGACGCAATAGAGGCCTATAGGATAGTCCGGCACATAAAGCCAAACGGTGTGATAACACAGGTAATAACAGGACATGGTGGGTTTTCTGCATATTTGGAACGTTTCAAATGTAAGGAAGACCCATCATGTATCTGCGAGCCGGGAAAACCTGAAACTATAGAGCACATCTTAACAGAATGTCCTGTCTTTGGTAAAGAAAGGTACGAAATGGAACAACAGATAGATTGCAATATAAATGTAGAAAATATAAGGCATATTGTAAATAATAAGTATATAAGAGATAAGTTTTTCGAATATTGTAATAATCTAGCAAATAAGGTAATAAAAAGGAACGGATAAATAAGTTAAGTTAAGATATATATTGTTGATATATATATTAGTAACTTAGATAAGAAACATGTATAATAACAAGAATATAAGCACATATTATAAAATTAAGAAAACATTGTAAAAAACGATTGAAAATAAAATGGAAACCGTGCGTCTTCATTATCCCAAATATAAAATAAGATCAAAAACGTCTCTGGTACTGTCAGAGGGACAAATTGTAGGATAGCTCGCGGGCCGGGACATAGCTCCCGGACAGGGAATAAAAAAAAAAAAAAAAAAAAAAAAAAACCTAACCTAACCTAACCTAACCTAACCTAACCTAACCTAACCTAACCTAACCTAACCTAACCTAACCTAACCTAACCTAACCTAACCTAACCTAACCTAACCTAACCTAACCTAACCTAACCTAACCTAACCATTTCGCGCTCCGACCGCACTCGAGAGCGCCACGAAAAAAGGCACCTCCACGCTCGAAAAATCGGAAAAATAGTGTATTTTCACGCTACAGTGCAGTGCGACATATCAAAAGTTGTGAAAAGTGACGGCGCATTGAGCCCCGAAATTTGTTTTGTCATAAGTGTTTCCAACAAAAAGCCTGCAGTGGAAAAGTGCATTTTAACAAAAATTTGAAACTTCGAAGGCGAATTTCTCGAGATTGGCAGTGACGACCCCCATTTTTTATTTGACTACTGGAAGACCCTCTTGGAGCTCTACATTTTGGCCACCTTTGCCGAATTTTTCCGCGCAGGCGCGCGGAATTATACCCAAAAAAATAAGAACCACGTGGCCACGAGGTAGCTGAACCCGACCACCTGCAATAAATCTGTGACCAGATCAACGTAGCCGTCACCTCAGCGAGCACGGAGGCGCTTTCAGAATCAAATTTGGGCGGAATTTGAAGAAGATAGGTAGTTTTAAATTTTTTGGTAAGTTCAAAACTTCATAACTCCGAAACGAAATCTTTTAGGTATACTTTTAAAATCATTTTCTGTAAGCCCTTCAGGCGCACTATAAATCTTTGAAATTTTAAAATTTTCTGTTTAGTACTTTCTGAGTTATGATTTTTTGAATTTTTGACAGTACCACGATGTACCAATTAGAATAATTTATTTTACATTTTACTGACTGCTTTTATTGAAGCACATTATTATTTTAACGTATCTTCGGAAAAAAGTTTATTTTTGTTGTAAAAACTCTTACTTTTGAATTTTCAAGCTAATTTTTATAGTTTTCGTTAAATATTTTCCAAAATAATAATATTAAAAATAAATAGACCCCAAAATTGTAACACTCTCTTAAGGACCTTCAAAACAAGCCCAAACACCATCTGGTTATATTTAGAATTATCGAAGTTGGACCAAACTCTGCCATTTTGGCGGCCATCTTGAAGAATCTAAACTGGTGTTTTCTCTGTAACCAGATGTCGTAGAGGGCTGGGATTTTCTTTGTTACCCTGTTCAGTTCTTACGTAAGCCCTTCCGCGAAGTCTGGACTCTAGGTAGAGCACTGACTCTATCGACTGAAACGGGCTCACGAAATCACTATCAACAAATTCCCTAGCCTTTCACAAGAAATCCCAGGTCAATCGGACCACGGGTTCCTGAGAAACGGCACTTCCGCACCCAAGAGGCCATTTTGTTCCGCCATCTTGGTTTTACAAAAGAAGCCGTAGCTCCGTAACCGGGGGTCCGATTTTGACGTGGTTTTCTTTGTGGTAACGCCCAGCACCTCCGCAAGCTCTCCATCAGGTTCTTGACTCTAGGTAGAGCATCGACTCTACCAACCTGAACCAGTGCAGCGAAGGTGTTGAGCACCACCTCTAAATTAATGCGCAAGAAACCCCAAATCGATCGGACGTAGGGAAGCTGAGTTGTGACACGTTTTGTTTTCTGGCGGCCATTTTGACCGCCATCTTGAAATTATTGAAATTGCTGTTGCTCCGCAACCAGACGTCCGATCCTGATGCGGTTTTCTCTATAGTTAATGGTATCAATAGTTCCTACAAACAGCTAGTATATCGCGACTCTAGGTAGAGTCCATGCCAGAGTCAAAACGTTTTTTCTCTTTTTTGGCTCTCTGTGAAACCGACTCCTTGGTATTTGTAAAATTCTGCTTGTTGTACTCACCTGCACCATAATTACCGACCAATCGAGGAGGAATCCGAACGCCACCTGAAACAAAGAAAACAAAAAATTAGTAGTTTTATCAACAATTAATAAACGTTAATTTACAATAGCATATATACAACTTTTACAAGCTTACTAAAAATCTATACATTTGACCGAGCTTCATTGACTAGACGCCACAGCTGTTCCGACCATGTTTATTGGTATCCACACTCCTGTGAAGAGGAGCGAAACAGACACCGCAAAGTCACCACCTGAAAAAACAAGGATGGCAGGACCATCAAGACAAACCCCGGAAAAGATGCAAATCTCTATCGTCCGACGTAGTATTGGCGAACTAGAAGCCAAACACCAAAAACCTGCAACCGCAACCCAAAAAAGAACAGACGAGGCTTCCAAAGCAAAACCCAAGACACCTTTGACGACAGGGGAAGACACCAAGAAAACCCCGAGTCAGAAAAGTAGAGACAGACTGGCCGAGGCCATGAAATGGGCAGACAAGGCTAAAAATGCTCTAGCCACTTCCCGAAACACAAAAACGGACATCAAAAACGATGTAACACAAGCTATTGACAAGCTCGTCAGCCTCATAAAAGAAACATTAAGTGTCAAGGGACAAACAAAACCATTAGATGCAGAAGAAACAAGAGTGATAGAAACAGATCTGAGGAAAACACAAATAGACGAAACCCTCATGAAGAAGCTAGAAGAACACTCAAAACTGCTAAACGAGAACAACAACAAAATGGATAAGCTCAAAGAAGCCTTAGAAAAGAACACGGAGATTCAAGACAAGCTATCCTACGCGAGTGTCGTAGCAACACCATCTGCCAGACTACCGTTAGAACAGACCACACTGCACTCCGTAGTGATAACATCGAAAGACGAGACAGAGAGTGGAGAAGAAGTCTTGAACAGAATCAGGAAGGCGGTAAACGCGAAGGATGGAGGATTTTACGTCGAAAAAATTTGAAAAGCCAAGGACAGAAAGATCATAATCGGGTGCAAGACCGATGAAGACCGACAAAAAATAAAGGCAAGGATAACAAGCGCAGACAATAACCTAACTGTCCAGGAAACAAAGAACAAAAATCCGCTGGTCATACTGAAGGACGTCCTCGCATACAATAGTGATGAAGAAGTACTCACCGCGCTGAAAAACCAAAATAAAAGCATCATGAGAGACCTAGAAGATAAAGCTCTAAAAATAGAAGTAGCCTACAAAAGACGAACCCGAAACCCCCACACGAACCACATTGTGCTGCGAGTTCCCCCGTGTATCTGGAAAAGACTGATCGAAGCAGAGGCGATTCAAATAGACCTTCAAAGAGTGAGAGTACAAGACCAGTCGCCAATGGTGCAGTGCTCACTCTGTCTGGGCTACGGTCATGGGAAGCGCTTCTGCAAAGAGAAGACTGAGAAGTGCAGCCACTGTGGGGGCCCTCACATGAGATCGCAATGTCCAGATTGGCTTGCAGATACAGCACCGACGTGCTGCAACTGCATGCAGGCCAAAAACGACAGAGTCGACCACAACGCCTTCAGCCAAGACTGTCCGATCCGAAGAAGATGGGAAAGCATCGCGCGGGCAACGATAGCGTACTGCTAAGACCGCCCCACTCCCACCCACCATAACAGCTGATGCGAAGCCATACTTTGTGGTCCAGGCGAATCGGCAAAGAAAAGAATTAGCTACACAAGAACTAATGCTCGAAGCAGGGACCGCAAGGATGGCATTCGCACTAATACAAGAACCGTACGTCGGCGCGATCAAAATGATGAGGGATTACAAAGGAGCGAGGATCTTCCAATGCACAAAACCCGGAGAAGGCGTCGTAAAAGCAGCAATAGCTGTATTTGACCAAGACATTGACGTCACCCAGTACCCTGACCTCACCACTAACAACATCGTTGTGGTGAAAATTCGTACAAGTGCTTGGGAGATCCTCGTAGTATCCTACTATTTTGAGTCAGATCAGCCAAACCTGGATCAATACCTAAACCACCTACGCAAAATACAAACTAAAGTACGTAGCGCAAAAATGATAATTGGAGGTGACGCTAATGCAAAAAACACCTGGTGGGGAAGCAAGAAAGTAGACAGCAGGGGAGAAGACTTTTCGGCTACTTTGGAGGAAATGGGCTTGCACGTACTCAACGAGGGCGACAAACCGACGTTCAGTACAGTAAGAGGCGACAAAACGTACACCAGCAACGTAGACGTGACAGCCTGCTCGGAGGACCTGCTGAACCTGGTAGAGGACTGGAGAATAGACGAAGGACTGACGAGCTCCGACCACAATGGAATAACCTTCAAAATTAGACTAACTAAAGCTAAAGGAACAGAAATCAAAAGAACTACAAGACTCTACAACAGTAAGAAAGCAAATTGGCCCCAGTTTCATGAGAAACTAGACCAATTGCTTGTTGAGAATAAAATAACCAAAGAAACAGCAACAAAAATCTACAGCATTCCTAACTTAGAAGAACACATAACATATACAAACATAATAACCAAAACATCCAAATATAGTATACCAATAAAGAAAAACCATACCAAACTTACCTTACCATGGTGGTCTGAGGAACTCGCCAGCCTGAAGAAAGAAGTCACCACCAAAAGACGCCGGATCCGCTGCGCTGCGCCAGTCCGTAAAGCCAAAGTCCTCGAAGAGTACCTGCAAGCAAAGAAAATATATGAAGAAACAGCCAAAAAAGCACAGACGGAGAGTTGGAAGGAGTTCTGTAGGAAACAGGATAGGGAAGGTATGTGGGAGGGGATATACAGGGTGATAGGGAGGACCAAAAATAGACAGGAAGACGTCCCCTTAGAAAGAGAGGGACGGCCGCTGGACTCTGCAGAATCCACAAAGTTGCTCGCAGAAACCTTTTACCCAGAAGACCAAGAAATCGAGGATAATACTGAACACCGACGAATAAGATACATAGCCAACCATGCAAATGACTGGGTCCATGATGAACAACATGACCCAGCGTTTACACAAGAAGAACTAGAATATGCGGTGAACAGCTTCAACCCCAAAAAGGCTCCTGGGGAGGATGGCCTGACAGCGGACATTTGCGCTCACGCCATCAAGCATGACTTGAAGCTGTTCCTTGCCTTGGTAAATAAATGCCTAGAGCTGCAGTACTTCCCAATAATATGGAAAAAAGCGACGGTAATTGTTCTCAGAAAACCAGGCAAGGACAACTATTCACATCCCAAGTCATATAGACCCATAGGCCTTTTGCCCGTTTTGGGCAAAATCTTCGAAAAGATGCTGATGGTGCGGGTGAAGTGGCATCTGCACTCCCGGATCAGCCCCCGCCAATACGGCTTTATGCCGCAGAAGAGCACCGAAGACGCCCTCTATGCCATGATAAACTACATCAAGAAGAAACTGAACCAGAAGAAACTCATAACAGTTATCTCACTTGACATAGAGGGAGCCTTTGACAGCGCGTGGTGGCCTGCAATAAGAGCACGATTGGCGGAGGAAAAATGTCCCGTTAACCTCAGGCGACTAATTTCTAGTTACCTTCAAGACAGGAGCGTAAAAGTCAGGTATGCAGGACATGCGTACGAGAAGAGCACAGAGAAGGGCTGCGTTCAGGGATCGATAGGGGGACCAATCCTCTGGAATTTATTACTCGACCCCCTATTGAAGGGACTAGAAGAGAGAGGAGATTACTGCCAGGCGTTCGCAAACGACGTCGTACTTATCTTCGATGGCGATACTGCAGTAGAAGTTCAAAGACAGGCCAATGCCGCTCTCGCCTATGTTCGGGAGTGGGGAGTCAAAAATAAGCTGAAATTCGCTCCGCATAAAACCCAAGCAATGGTCATTACGCGAAAGCTTAAATTTGACACGCCGCTCCTGAGGATGGGCGGGATAGACATTGGAATGTCTACGGAGATCAAAATCTTGGGGCTCACGATAGACTGCAAACTTACCTTTAACAGCCACGTGGCCAACGTTTGCAGAAAGGCTGCAAACATATACAAGCAGTTGTCGAGAGCCGCCAAGACGAGCTGGGGTCTCCACCCCGAAATTATCCGTACTATATACGTCGCCACCATAGAACCGATCATCCTGTACGCAGCGAGTGCCTGGGCACCAGCGGCATCGAAACTGGGCACGCAAAAACACCTAAACGCCGTACAAAGGGGATTTGCACAAAAATTGTGCAAGGCGTACCGGACAGTCTCTCTCAACTCTGCCTTACTGCTAGCCGGACTTCTCCCACTGGATCTCAGAATACAGGAGGCAGCCGCCCTGTATGGAGCCAGAAAGGGGAAGTCATGGCCTGAATTGAGTGGAGGTGAGATTGAGAGTATGAGTCCCTATGCAGATTTCCCTCACCCGGCCGAGCATATGAGCCTCAAATTCGGAAACCTGATGGACCAAGCCATGCTAGAAGAACAAAACAGACAGCAAATTAGCATCTTCACGGATGGCAGCAGGATTGAGGGTAAAGTCGGAGCAGCTTTTTCCCTGTGGAAAAATGACGCTGAGACAAAAACCCTCAAGCTTAAGCTGTCAACGTATTGTACGGTCTACCAGGCTGAACTTTTGGCCATATGCGAAGCTACGAAGGAGATCCTGAAGCGCAAAGAGGTGACCTATGGTATATACAGCGACTCACGGGCCACTCTAGATACCATAACTAACCACAACGCAACACACCCACTGGCTGTTCTTACAAGGGCAAATCTTAGAACCGGTAAAACCCAGAACAAGGAAATATCTTTGTTCTGGATTAAAGCGCATGCTGGCCTAGTAGGCAATGAACGGGCCGACCAGCTCGCCAAAGATGCCGCCCTTAAAAGCAAAACCAAGCCTAAATACGACCAATGCCCTGTTTCCTTTATAAAAAGGGAAATTCGTAAAGACTCACTTCATAAATGGAACATAAGGTACACAACAGGCAGTACAGCCAAGGTTTCCAAAATGTTTTTTCCTGACGCCATCTTCGCTTATCCCGTAATAAGGAAACTGGAACTTCACAGCACACTAACCCAGGTTCTGACGGGACACGGTGGGTTCTCAGAGTACTTGAACCGATTCAAGTGCAAGGACAGCCCATCGTGTACGTGCGACCCTGGGGTGCCTGAAACGGTGCCACATATCCTCCTCGAATGTCCGGTATATGGTCTAGACAGGTACAACTTCGAACAAAAAAACAACTGCAAATTAGATAAGATTAATATTGTGCAAATGCTAGAAAATAAGTTTTCTAGAATAGATTTTATTAATTATTGTGAGAAAATTGCGAATAAGTGTATAAATAAAAACAAAGATAGATAAAATATGTTAAATATATATTATGTAATATATATCTTAAGCATATAATACAATAGATAAGATAATATGATAAAAATAGAAATAATCACATAGAATTATATAGAAGACAGACATTTTGTCAAAGTAAAAGGATAGATATAAGATAAACAAATTGTAATAGAAATAAAATTAAGAAGAAAATATGTACCTACACCAATAGACTCCTTTTACCTGTTTGTTTTTGCAAAATAAAGTCAAAGCTTTAAAAGGTCTCTGAACATTTCAGAGGAACAGCATGTAGGCTAGCTCGCGGGCCGGGACGTAGCTCCCGGACAGGAAAAAAAAAAAATAAAAAAAAAATAAAAAAAAAAAAACCTAACTTAACCTAACCTAACCTAACCTAACCTAACCTAACCTAACCTAACCTAACCTAACCTAACCTAACCTAACCTAACCTAACCTAACCTAACCTAACCTAACCTAACCTAACCTAACCTAACCTAACCTAACCTAACCTAACCTAACCTAACCTAACCTAACCTAACCTAACCTAACCTAACCTAACTTGATGTTATATCGACGACCTTGATGTTATACAGTACCCGAACTACACGACCAACAACATAGTGGTAGTCAAACTTAGGACTGTGGCTTGGGAGATCGTCATCATCTCGTACTACTTCGAACCCTACCCAGTACCAATAGAACCATACTTGGAGCAGCTCAGAGCTATTATAACGAACCTCGGTGCGCCGCAAGCGCTGATTGGTGGAGACGCGAACGCAAAGAGCACCTGGTGGGGCAGTAGCGAGGTGGACAGCCGAGGAGAAGAGATGGCTGGAGCACTGGAAGAAATGAGTCTTCAGGTGCTCAACGAGGGGGACCTGCCTACCTTCGAAGTCGTCAGGGGAGGCAGACGGTACACCAGCAACGTGGACGTGACAGCCTGCTCCACGGAGATGCTTGGTTTAGTAGAAGACTGGAGAGTTGAAGACGCCATGGTGAGTTCAGACCACAACACCATACTTTTCAAAATTAACCTGCAAAAATCAAAAGGAATGAGCATTAAAAGAACAACCAGGATATTCAACACTAAAAAAGCTAACTGGGATCAGTTTCGTGAGAAAATGACCGAGTTAGCAATAGCTTACCAATTAACAGTAGAATCAATAAATAACTTAACATGCAAAACAAAATTAGAACAAACAGTAGATACATTCACAGAAATTATTAGGAAAACTTGTTCCAAAATTTTACCAAAGAAAAAACAGACTGAAAAACTGAACTTACCATGGTGGTCGGAAGAACTCGAGGGCTTGAAAAGAAGAACACTCACAATGAAGAGGAGAATCCGTTGCGCCGCACCGAGGAGAAGGCAGAGGGTCATCGACGAGTACCTGAGGGCAAAACAAGAATATGAGGAAAGGGCTGTAAAGGAAGCAGTTGATAGTTGGAAAAGCTTTTGTGGGAAATAAGACAGGGAAGGGATGTGGGAAGGGATTTATAGGGTCCTGAAATGTACGGAGAAAAGGCAGGAAGACTTACCCTTGAAGCTGAACGAAAGAAGCCTGAGCCCGAAGGAGTCAGCAGACATGCTGGCAGAGGTCTTCTACCCAGAAGACAAGGAGGGCGAAGACAATGAGGAACATCGACGGCTAAGAGATCAAGCTGAAAAAGTAAACGCGTCGGATCATGATGAACAGCATGATCCACCATTTACCATCATAGAGCTCAAAGCGGCCATAGACAGCTTCAACCCGAAGAAAGCCCCTGGTTCCGACGGACTCACGGCTGATATCTGCAAACAGGCAATAGACTTTAATCCCGGACTTTTTCTATCACTGGCCAACAAATGCCTTGAACTAGGTTCTTTTCCTAAGATCTGGAAGGAGGCAACTGTGATAGTGCTGAGGAAACCAGCGAAAGATGACTACACAGCTGCCAAGGCCTACAGACCAATCGGACTGTTGCCAGTGATGGGAAAAGTCCTGGAGAAGATGGTAGTTGCAAGACTAAAGTGGCACCTCATACCGAGCATTAGCCAAAGTCAATACGGATTCATGCCCCAGAAGAGCACGGAAGACGCCCTCTATGCTCTCACTAACCATATTCGGGATAGAATCAGAGAGAAGAAGATGGTGGTACTGGTATCCCTAGACATAGAGGGGGCCTTCGACAGCGCCTGGTGGCCTGCGATAAGAGTCCGTTTGGCGGAGGCAAAATGCCCTATTAATATAAGGCGAGTCATAGACTCATACCTGGAGGAAAGGGGGGTGAGGGTGAGGTACGCAGGAGAAGAAGTATTTAGAAGAACAACGAAGGGCTGCATCCAAGGATCTATTGGCGGTCCAATACTCTGGAACCTCCTTCTCAATCTGCCAGGCTTTTGCAGACGACGTTGCCCTGGTGTTTGATGGCTCTTCCGCGGTGGAGATCCAGGGACGTGCAAATGCCGCTCTTGAGTATGTTCGAGAGTGGGGTGTCAGAAATAAGCTGAAATTTGCTCCGCATAAAACATGTGCGATGTTGCTAACAAACAGGCTAAAGTATGACACTCCACACTTGACCATGGGCGGGATCGACATTGGCATGTCGAAGGAGATAAAGATCCTGGGGCTCGTGATTGATGACAAACTGACGTTCAACAGCCATGTTGCTAATACCTGCAAAAAGGCATTGAACGTCTATAAGCAACTGTCACGAGCAGCCAGGATTAGTTGGGGTCTCCACCCGGATATCATCCGGACAATATACACTGCCTGCGTCGAGCCAATAGTGCTATACGCAGCCAGTGTATGGGGTCCTGCTGTTGAAAAGTTATGCGTGCAGAGGCAGCTGAATGTAGTCCAGCGAGGCTTCGCTCAGCGTCTCTGCAAGGCCTACAGAACTGTCTCTCTGAACGCCGCACTCGCACTAGCCGGATTGCTCCCTCTCGACCTCCGAGTCAAGGAGGCAGTCGCCTTATACAAGGCAAAGAAGGGAGTGTCCCGGCCGGCGGGCTTGGCGGACAGGGACATAGAGCAGATGACACCATACAGCAAAACACCACATCCAGCGGACAACGCGGGGCTGTATTTCCATAACCTGGACACTGAAGAAGAACTCATCGAGTACAACCGCCAAGCAGTCAGAATATTCACGGATGGCAGCAAGATTGACGGGGGAGTGGGTGCGGCGCTTTCTATCTGGAATCAAACCGTAGAAACCGGAACCCGAAAATTGAAGCTGCCATCTTACTGCACAGTGTACCAGGCGGAAATACTAGCTATACGCGAAGCAACCCGCAAGATTCTGGAAACCTCCGAGAATAGTTACGGGATCTACAGTGATTCTCGATCGTCACTAGAGACGATAACGAATCACTCCTCTGTACATCCCCTAGCTACTGAGATCCGGAGAAATCTTGCGGAGTGCAGATCCCAGAACAAAGAGGTTTCTTTGTTCTGGATCAAAGCTCACGCTGGATTCGCGGGCAACGAACATGCAGATGTGCTGGCGAAAGAGGCTGCCACAAAGTCTAAGTCCAGACCGGCCTATGATGCGTGCCCGGTTTCATTTGTCAAGCGGCTGATCCGTGAGGAGACGCTTGACAAATGGAACCAGAGGTACAAGAACGGGGACACAGCATCGGTCACGAAAGTCTTCTTGCCGGATGCAGTGTCAGCCTACAAAGTCGTGCGAAAGATGGGACCAGCAGATGGAATTCGGACTCAAATACTAACGGGGCACGGTGGATTCTCTGAGTACCTACACCGATTCAAGTGCAAGGACAGTCCGTCATGCATTTGCGATCCAGACTCAGAAGAATCACTCCTGCACATTCTTCTCGACTGCCCCGTACACTGCAGGTTAAGATACGACCTTAGCCAGCAGCTGGACACAAGCCTGACTAAAGAAAACCTACAAAATATAATGGAGAACAGTACTGAACGCGGCATCTTCCTTCAATACTGTAAGAAAGTGGCAAAAATGGTAATAAATAGGAACAAAGTCGATAGATAATAAATTGTTGGCACCATATAGTGCTATATGTCTGTGCAACAATTGAATTAAAATAAGAAGTATAAACAAGAAGTATGTAGATGTAGTAGCATAAGTAAATAATAGTAATAAAATAGACTAGATAAAAATACTGTATTTTCTCTAGTGATAAAAATGTATAAATAAGAAATAAGATATAAATAATGATATAAGATCTGAAAACTGTACAAGAAACAATAATAAAATAGCACTTTTTCCCTCATTTAAATAAAAATACCCATCCTGTATTAAGAAATAAGATAGAAAAGGTCTCTGATAAAGTCAGAGGGACTATAAGTAGGATAGCTCGCGGGCAGGGACATAGCTCCCGGACAGGAAAAAAAAAAAAAAAAAAAAAAAAAAAAAAAAACAACCTAACCTAACTTTTGATTTGAGGATATGAAAAAATCATTACAGAAACTACTCCCGGGACGGGCAGGTAGGTACTGACGAAAACTACTTTTGTCTTATAATCGTCCCAATGTGTTTCCATTGTGAATTTTTACCTATTAATCATATAAAAATCAAGTTTTGACAAAGAATTGAGGATATGAAAAAATCGCTACAGAAACTACAACCGGGATGGGCAGGTAGGTACTGACGAAAACTACTTTTGTCTTATAATCGTCCCAATGTGTTTCCATTGTGAATGTTTACCTATTAATCATATAAAAATCATATTATGACAAAGATTTGAGGATATGAAAAAATCATTACAGAAACTGCTCCCGGGACGGGCAGGTAGGTATTGACGAAAACGACTTTTGTCTTATAATCGTCCCAATGTGTTTCCATTGTGAATGTTTACCTATTAATCATATAAAAATCATATTATGACAAAGATTTGAGGATATGAAAAAATCATTACAGAAACTGCTCCCGGGACGGGCAGGTAGGTACTGACGAAAACGACTTTTGTCTTATAATCGTCCCAATGTGTTTCCATTGTGAATTTTTACCTATTAATCCTATAAAAATCAAGTTTTGACAAAGAATTGAGGATATGAAAAAATCGCTACAGAAACTACTCCCGGGACCGGCAGGTAGGTACTGACGAAAACTACTTTTGTCTTATAATCGTCCCAATGTGTTTCCATTGTGAATGTTTACCTATTAATCATATAAAAATCAAGTTTTGACAAAGAATTGAGGATATGAAAAAATCGCTACAGAAACTACTCCCGGGACGGGCAGGTAGGTACTGACGAAAACTACTTTTGTCTTATAATCGTCCCAATGTGTTTCCATTGTGAATTTTTACCTATTAATCATATAAAAATCAAGTTTTGATAAAGATTTGAGGATATGAAAAAATCGCTACAGAAACTACTCCCGGGACGGGCAGGTAGGTACTGACGAAAACTACTTTTGTCTTATAATCTTCCCAATGTGTTTCCATTGTGAATGTTTACCTATTAAAAATATAAAAATCAAGTTTTGACAAAGAATTGAAGATATGAAAAAATCGCTACAGAAACTACTCCCGGGACGGGCAGGTAGGTACTGACGAAAACTACTTTTGTCTTATAATCGTCCCAAAGTGTTTCCTTTGTGAATGTTTACCTATTAATCATATAAAAATCAAGTTTTGACAAAGATTTGAGGATATGAAAAAATCGCTACAGAAACTACTCCCGGGACGGGCAGGTAGGTACTGACGAAAACTACTTTTGTCTTATAATCTTCCCAATGTGTTTCCATTGTGAATGTTTACCTATTAATCATATAAAAATCAAGTTTTGACAAAGATTTGAGGATATGAAAAAATCATTACAGAAACTACTCCCGGGACGGGCAGGTAGGTACTGACGAAAACTACTTTTGTCTTATAATAGGTACTGACGAAAACTACTTTTGTCTTATAATCGTCCCAATGTGTTTCCATTGTGAATGTTTACCTATTAATCATATAAAAATCAAGTTTTGACAAAGATTTGAGGATATGAAAAAATCATTACAGAAACTACTCCCGGGACGGGCAGGTAGGTACTGACGAAAACTACTTTTGTCTTATAATCGTCCCAATGTTTTTCCATTGTGAATGTTTACCTATTAATCATATAAAAATCAAGTTTTTGACAAAGATTTGAGGATATGAAAAAATCATTACAGAAACTACTCCCGGGACGGGCAGGTAGGTACTGACGAAAACTTCTTTTGTCTTATAATCGTCCCAATGTGTTTCCATTGTGAATTTTTACCTAATAATCATATAAAAATCAAGTTTTGACAAAGATTTGAGGATATGAAAAAATCGCTACAGAAACTACTCCCGGGACGGGCAGGTAGGTACTGACGAAAACTACTTTTGTCCTATAATCGTCCCAATGTGTTTCCATTGTGAATGTTTACCTATAAAAATCAAGTTTTGACAAAGAATTGAGGATATGAAAAAATCGCTACAGAAACTACTCCCGGGACGGGCAGGTAGGTACTGACGAAAACTACTTTTGTCTTATAATCGTCCCAATGTGTTTCCATTGTGAATGTTTACCTATTAATCATATAAAAATCAAGTTTTGACAAAGAATTGAGGATATGAAAAAATCGCTACAGAAACTACTCCCGGGACGGGCATATAGGTACTGACGAAAACTACTTTTGTCTTATAATCGTCCCAATGTGTTTCCATTGTGAATGTTTACCTATTAATCATATAAAAATCAAGTTTTGACAAAGATTTGAGGATATGAAAAAATCATTACAGAAACTACTCCCGGGACGGGCAGGTAGGTACTGACGAAAACTACTTTTGTCTCATAATCGTCCCAATGTGTTTCCATTGTGAATGTTTACCTATTTATCATATAAAAATCAAGTTTTGACAAAGAATTGAGGATATGAAAAAATCGCTACAGAAACTACTCCCGGGACGGGCAGGTAGGTACTGACGAAAACTACTTTTGTCTTATAATCGTCCCAATGTGTTTCCATTGTGAATTTTTACCTATTAATCATATAAAAATCAAGTTTTGACAAAGATTTGAGGATATGAAAAAATCGCTACAGAAACTACTCCCGGGACGGGCAGGTAGGTACTGACGAAAACTACTTTTGTCTTATAATCGTCCCAATGTGTTTCCATTGTGAATTTTTACCTATTAATCATATAAAAATCAAGTTTTGACAAAGAATTGAGGATATGAAAAAATCGCTACAGAAACTACTCCCGGGACGGGCAGGTAGGTACTGACGAAAACTACTTTTGTCTTATAATCGTCCCAATGTGTTTCCATTGTGAATTTTTACCTATTAATCATATAAAAATCAAGTTTTGACAAAGAATTGAGGATATGAAAAAATCATTACAGAAACTACTCCCGGGACGGGCAGGTAGGTACTGACGAAAACTACTTTTGTCTTATAATCGTCCCAATGTGTTTCCATTGTCAATGTTTACCTATTAATCATATAAAAATTAAGTTTTGACAAAGATTTGAGGATATGAAAAAATCATTACAGAAACTACAACCGGGACGGGCAGGTAGGTACTGACGAAAACTACTTTTGTCTCATAATCGTCCCAATGTGTTTCCATTGTGAATTTTTACCTATTAATCATATAAAAATCAAGTTTTGACAAAGAATTGAGGATATGAAAAAATCATTACAGAAACTACTCCCGGGACGGGCAGGTAGGTACTGACGAAAACTACTTTTGTCTTATAATCGTCCCAATGTGTTTCCATTGTGAATGTTTACCTATTAATCATATAAAAATCAAGTTTTGACAAAGAATTGAGGATATGAAAAAATCGCTACAGAAACTACTCCCGGGACGGGCAGGTAGGTACTGACGAAAACTACTTTTGTCTTATAATCGTCCCAATGTGTTTCCATTGTGAATTTTTACCTATTAATCATATAAAAATCAAGTTTTGACAAAGATTTGAGGATTTGAAAAAATCATTACAGAAACTACTCCCGGGACGGGCAGGTAGGTACTGACGAAAACTACTTTTGTCTCATAATCGTCCCAATGTGTTTCCATTGTGAATGTTTACCTATTAATCATATAAAAATCAAGTTTTGACAAAGAATTGAGGATATGAAAAAATCGCTACAGAAACTACTCCCGGGACGAGCAGGTAGGTACTGACGAAAACTACTTTTGTCTTATAATCGTCCCAATGTGTTTCCATTGTGAATTTTTACCTATTAATCATATAAAAATCAAGTTTTGACAAAGAATTGAGGATATGAAAAAATCGCTACAGAAACTACTCCCGGGACGGGCAGGTAGGTACTGACGAAAACTTCTTTTGTCTTATAATCGTCCCAAAGTGTTTCCATTGTGAATGTTTCCCTATTAATCATATAAAAATCAAGTTTTGACAAAGATTTGAGGATATGAAAAAATCATTACAAACTACTCCCGGGACGGGAGGTAGGTACTGACGAAAACTACTTTTGTCTTATAATCGTCCCAATGTGTTTCCATTGTGAATTTTTACCTATTAATCATATAAAAATCAAGTTTGACAAAGATTTGAGGATATGAAAATATCATTACAGAAACTACTCCCGGGACGGGCAGGTAGGTACTGACGAAAACTACTTTTGTCTTATAATCGTCCCAATGTGTTTCCATTGTGAATTTTTACCTAATAATCATATAAAAATCAAGTTTTGACAAAGATTTGAGGATATGAAAAAATCGCTACAGAAACTACTCCCGGGACGGGCAGGTAGGTACTGACGAAAACTACTTTTGTCTTATAATCGTGCCAATGTGTTTCCATTGTGAATTTTTACCTATTAATCATATAAAAATCAAGTTTTGACAAAGAATTGAGGATATGAAAAAATCGCTACAGAAACTACTCCCGGGACGGGCAGGTAGGTACTGACGAAAACTACTTTTGTCTTATAATCGTCCCAATGTGTTTCCATTGTGAATGTTTACCTATTAATCATATAAAAATCAAGTTTTGACAAAGAATTGAGGATATGAAAAAATCGCTACAGAAACTACTCCCGGGACGGGCAGGTAGGTACTGACGAAAACTACTTTTGTCTTATAATCGTCCCAATGTGTTTCCATTGGGAATGTTTACCTATTAATCATATAAAAATCAAGTTTTGACAAAGATCCCAACAAACATTTCATAAGTCGCCACAACGTGCCGATTCTAACTTTTGGTTTTATACTTTGGTAGTAAATACGTCGCTATCACGTTAACACGACCCAAAAAGGGCCCATTTTATACAAGTTAGTGTCATAATAGAGTCGTGTATCAGTCGTATTAATCGCAATATGGTCTTGTAGTGGCCGTATAAATGTCGTGTGATGCACTTTTAATCGATTTAAGATGTTTATTACCATTGCTTTACGGCATTTTATCGATTATGTGGTGTTAATTACGACTTTTTTTACGGGATTTTATTGTGAAGTGGAGATAGTGAATGAAACTAAATGACACAATTTATTTTTACTGTGATAGAATTAATCTTGCAAGGAAGCCATTTTATTTTATCATTACGTATTACGTACATCGTCGAAATTCATGTTTAAATAAATAGTTCAATTGGGAAATTAATTTTATCGAGTAATATGCGCTAGTAACCTCGAAATAATGAACGCGCCTTATAAATTATTTAGATTTAAGCAGTAATTTTACTCTAATTTGACGAATGTGTAAACAGTTGCCTTTATACGACTTAAGAGATTATGACACGACCGTAATACAATTTCTTAACGACTTTTCACTATGTGCGCTTCTTTTGGGTCAGCCATATTGGAAAGCCAAGGAAATTTGGGTTCAGTTGTTGAAAAAGGGGTTTCTATGTATATAGTAAACTTTTATGATTGTTAAACTTTAATTAGTTTTAACCCATGGTACCGAGAGAATCTACCTACCTTATTAATTAAATAAATACTGTGAATGATTATGATTACATGTGATAAAATGTTGATTGGTTAATAATAAATAAAACCACCCATAGACATTTTTTCTTTTATTTCAAAGTATGAATGAGTGATTCTAAATTTTAAATCATCCCAAAGTATATCATTTTTACTGGCTTCGCTTTCACTTTTATAATCGGAACTATAACCAAGACATAATTTATGAAAAATTTAATCTACTTCATCTTCTTCTGACTCTACTGTTATAGAACCACTGGATCTCATTTCTGTGCGTTGAGCAACATCATAACTTTGCACCGAACTCAAATCTCCTGAGTTCAAAATTAAACCTTGTACGGAACCAACTCCAGTTTTTTTACAGTTCACTTGTATATTACAAAAATATGGTAGTACATCTAGTCGTTAAAGAGTAGGATAAAAGTGTTCATATTTACTTAAAATAGTATAAGAGAGAAAATTACCACTCTTATACAATTGTCACCTAAAAGTAATTCTAGCGACTCTAATACGATTGACATTATAGTCGTATAAGAGTACGATTGATCACTTCTACACGAACGTCACGTAAAAGTAGTTCTCTCAACTCTAACACGAGTAATGCCGGTGAAAAGTCGTATAGACGTTACTAAGATTTCAGCATTGGTTATACTACTGAAAATTGTATAATTGTCATTAAAACAGTCATATAGAAGTTTATACGATGTCTATATACGACAACAAGTTGTACAAACTTAAAGAGGCCTAACGTCATATTACACGCAAAAATTACTTCAATACGATGTTTATAGCATTTTGAGCCGCGTAACTTGAACTTATATGACAGAAATGTTTGTTGGGATTTGAGGATATGAAAAAATCATTACAGAAACTACTCCCGGGACGGGCAGGTAGGTACTGACGAAAACTACTTTTGTCTTATAATCGTCCCAATGTGTTTCCATTGTGAATTTTTACCTATTAATCATATAAAAATCAAGTTTTGTCAAAGATTTGAGGATATGAAAAAATCATTACAGAAACTACTCCCGGGACGGGCAGATAGGTACTGACGAAAACTACTTTTGTCTTATAATCATCCCAATGTGTTTCCATTGTGAATTTTTACCTATTAATCATATAAAAATCAAGTTTCGATAAAGATTTGAGGATATGAAAAAATCGCTACAGAAACTACTCCCGGGACGGGCAGGTAGGTACTGACGAAAACTACTTTTGTCTTATAATCGTCCCAATGTGTTTCCATTGTGAATGTTTACCTATTAATCATATAAAAATCAAGTTTTGACAAAAATTTGAGGATATGAAAAAAACATTACAAAAACTACTCCCGGGACGGGCAGGTGCCACGAAACTGAAGGTACTGACGAAAACTACTTTTGTCTTATAATCGTCCCAATATGTTTCCATTGTGAGTTTTTACCTATTAATCATATAAAAATCAAGTTTTGACAAAGAATTGAGGATATGAAAAAATCGCTACAGAAACTACTCCCGGGATGGGCAGGTAGGTACTGACGAAAACTACTTTTGTCTTATAATCGTCCCAATGTGTTTCCATTGTGAATTTTTACCTATTAATCATATAAAAATCAAGTTTTGACAAAGATTTGAGGATATGAAAAAATCATTACAGAAACTACTCCCGGAACGGGCAGGTAGGTACTGACGAAAACTACTTTTGTCTTATAATCGTCCCAATGTGTTTCCATTGTGAATGTTTACCTATTAATCATATAAAAATCAAGTTATGACAAAGATTTGAGGATATGAAAAAATCATTACAGAAACTACTCCCGATACGGGCAGGTAGGTACTGACGAAAACGACTTTTGTCTTATAATCGTCCCAATGTGTTTCCATTGTGAATTTTTACCTATTAATCATATAAAAATCAAGTTTTGATAAAGAATTGAGGATATGAAAAAATCGCTACAGAAACTACTCCCGGGACGGGCAGGTAGGTACTGACGAAAACTACTTTTGTCTTATAATCGTCCCAATGTGTTTCCATTGTGAATTTTTACCTATTAATCATATAAAAATCAAGTTTTGACAAAGAATTGAGGATATGAAAAAATCGCTACAGAAACTACTCCCGGGACGGGCAGGTAGGTACTGACGAAAACTACTTTTGTCTTATAATCGTCCCAATGTGTTTCCATTGTGAATGTTTACCTATTAATCATATAAAAATCAAGTTTTGACAAAGAATTGAGGATATGAAAAAATCGCTACAGAAACTACTCCCGGGACGGGCAGGTAGGTACTGACGAAAACTACTTTTGTCTTATAATCGTCCCAATGTGTTTCCATTGTGAATTTTTACCTATTAATCATATAAAAATCAAGTTTCGACAAAGAATTGAGGATATGAAAAAATCGCTACAGAAACTACTCCCGGGACAGGCAGGTAGGTACTGACGAAAACTTCTTTTGTCTTATAATCGTCCCAATGTGTTTCCATTGTGAATGTTTACCTATTAATCATATAAAAATCAAGTTTTGACAAAGATTTGAGGATATGAAAAAATCATTACAGAAACTACTCCCGGGACGGGAGGTAGGTACTGACGAAAACTACTTTTGTCTTATAATCGTCCCAATGTGTTTCCATTGTGAATTTTTACCTATTAATCATATAAAAATCAAGTTTTGACAAAGAATTGAGGATATGAAAAAATCGCTACAGAAACTACTCCCGGGACGGGCAGGTAGGTACTGACGAAAACTACTTTTGTCTTATTATCGTCCCAATGTGTTTCCATTGTGAATTTTTACCTATTAATCATATAAAAATCAAGTTTTGACAAAGAATTGAGGATATGAAAATATTATTACAGAAACTACAACCGGGACGGGCAGGTAGGTACTGACGAAAACTACTTTTGTCTTATAATCGTCCCAATGTGTTTCCATTGTCAATGTTTACCTATTAATCATATAAAAATTAAGTTTTGACAAAGATTTGAGGATATGAAAAAATCATTACAGAAACTACTCCCGGGACGGGCAGGTAGGTACTGACGAAAACTACTTTTGTCTTATAATCGTCCCAATGTGTTTCCATTGTGAATTTTTACCTATTAATCATATAAAAATCAAGTTTTGACAAAGAATTGAGGATATGAAAAAATCGCTACAGAAACTACTCCCGGGACGGGCAGGTAGGTACTGACGAAAACTACTTTTGTCTTATAATCGTCCCAATGTGTTTCCATTGTGAATTTTTACCTATTAAACATATAAAAATCAAGTTTTGACAAAGATTTGAGGATATGAAAAAATCGCTACAGAAACTACTCCCGGGACGGGCAGGTAGGTACTGATGAAAACTACTTTTGTCTTATAATCGTCCCAATGTGTTTCCATTGTGAATTTTTACCTATTAATCATATAAAAATCAAGTTTTGACAAAGAATTGAGGATATGAAAAAATTATTACAGAAACTACAACCGGGACGGGCAGGTAGGTACTGACGAAAACTACTTTTGTCTTATAATCGTCCCAATGTGTTTCCATTGTGAATGTTTACCTATTAATCATATAAAAATCAAGTTTTGACAAAGATTTGAGGATATGAAAAAATCGCTACAGAAACTACTCCCGGGACGGGCAGGTAGGTACTGACGAAAACTACTTTTGTCTTATAATCGTCCCAATGTGTTTCCATTGTGAATGTTTACCTATTAATCATATAAAAATCAAGTTTTGACAAAGAATTGAGGATATGAAAAAATTATTACAGAAACTACAACCGGGACGGGCAGGTAGGTACTGACGAAAACTACTTTTGTCTTATAATCGTCCCAATGTGTTTCCATTGTGAATGTTTACCTATTAATCATATAAAAATCAAGTTTTGACAAAGAATTGAGGATATGAAAAAATCGCTACAGAAACTACTCCCGGGACGGGCAGGTAGGTACTGACGAAAACTACTTTTGTCTTATAATCGTCCCAATGTGTTTCCATTGTGAATGTTTACCTATTAATCATATAAAAATCAAGTTTTGACAAAGATTTGAGGATATGAAAAAATCATTACAGAAACTACTCCCGGGACGGGCAGGTAGGTACTGACGAAAACTACTTTTGTCTTATAATCGTCCCAATTTGTTTCCATTGTGAATTTTTACCTATTAATCATATAAAAATCAAGTTTTGACAAAGAATTGAGGATATGAAAAAATCGCTACAGAAACTACTCCCGGGACGGGCAGGTAGGTACTGACGAAAACTACTTTTGTCTTATAATCGTCCCAATGTGTTTCCATTGTGAATTTTTACCTTTTTATCATATAAAAATCAAGTTTTGTCAAAGCTTTGAGGATATGAAAAAATCATTCCAGAAACTACTCCCGGGACGGGCAGGTAGGTACTGACGAAAACTACTTTTGTCTTATAATCGTCCCAATGTGTTTCCATTGTGAATTTTTACCTATTAATCATATAAAAATCAAGTTTTGACAAGGAATTGAGGATATGAAAAAATCGCTACAGAAACTACTCCCGGGACGGGCAGGTAGGTACTGACGAAAACTACTTTTGTCTTATAATCGTCCCAATGTGTTTCCATTGTAAATGTTTACCTATTAATCATATAAAAATCAAGTTTTGACAAAGATTTGAGGATATGAAAAAATCATTACAGAAACTACTCCCGGGACGGGCAGGTAGGTACTGACGAAAACTATTTTTGTCTTATAATCGTTCCAATGTGTTTCCATTGTGAATTTTTACCTATTAATCATATAAATATCAAGTTTTGACAAAGAATTGAGGATATGAAAAAATCGCTACAGAAACTACTCCCGGGACGGGCAGGTAGGTACTGACGAAAACTACTTTTGTCTTATAATCGTCCCAATGTGTTTCCATTGTGAATTTTTACCTATTAATCATATAAAAATCTAGTTTTGACAAAGAATTGAGGATATGAAAAAATCGCTACAGAAACTACTCCCGGGACGGGCAGGTAGGTACTGACGAAAACTACTTTTGTCTTATAATCGTCCCAATGTGTTTCCATTGTGAATGTTTACCTATTAATCATATAAAAATCAAGTTTTGACAAAGAATTGAGGATATGAAAAAATCGCTACAGAAACTACTCCCGGGACGGGCAGGTAGGTACTGACGAAAACTACTTTTGTCTTATAATCGTCCCAATGTGTTTCCATTGTGAATGTTTACCTATTAATCATATAAAAATCAAGTTTTGACAAAGATTTGAGGATATGAAAAAATCATTACAGAAACTACTCCCGGGACGGGCAGGTAGGTACTGACGAAAACTACTTTTGTCTTATAATCGTCCCAATGTGTTTCTGTTCCTCCTGCCTAATTATAGTGGACTGTATCTTGCTTGGGTAGGGTGCGGGCGAGAAATGAAAGAACTTCTTTACAACTTGAAAGGGCACGGCAGAGGTACAAAGCTTCGATCCGTTACTTGTGAGAACGCGTGGCCGACTGACTGTACAAAGCTTCGGTCCGTTACTTGAGAACACGTGGCCGACCGAAGGTACAAGCTTCGGTCCGTTACTTGAACACGTGTTCGACAAATGTGTCGGTTTACAAATACTTCTTTGTCCCGCGCCGTTATGCACATTGAGCAAATTTTATTCATAAAGTGGTATACATACATAGCTATTGTTTCTTAATTTGTCTATCTTATACAAAGCTATAGGTTATAATACTATCTTAATACTATGTCGTGCACAGTTTCCATTGTGAATGTTTACCTATTAATCATATAAAAATCAAGTTTTGACAAAGATTTGAGGATATGAAAAAATCGCTACAGAAACTACTCCCGAGACGGGCAGGTAGGTACTGACGAAAACTACTTTTGTCTTATAATCGTCCCAATGTGTTTCTGTTCCTCCTGCCTAATTATAGTGGACTGTATCTTGCTTGGGTAGGGTGCGGGCGAGAAATGAAAGAACTTCTTTACAACTTGAAAGGGCACGGCAGAGGTACAAAGCTTCGATCCGTTACTTGTGAGAACGCGTGGCCGACTGACTGTACAAAGCTTCGGTCCGTTACTTGAGAACACGTGGCCGACCGAAGGTACAAGCTTCGGTCCGTTACTTGAACACGTGTTCGACAAATGTGTCGGTTTACAAATACTTCTTTGTCCCGCGCCGTTATGCACATTGAGCAAATTTTATTCATAAAGTGGTATACATACATAGCTATTGTTTCTTAATTTGTCTATCTTATACAAAGCTATAGGTTATAATACTATCTTAATACTATGTCGTGCACATTTCTCCCGCCGTCGCCGTCGTCGGCGCCTCCGCCGTCGCGCGATCCACTGGTAGCACGACGATCTTCTTGGTGGGCCGCCGCAGGACTCGTCCACTGCTGGTGATCACGTCCACGACGCGTGTCTCTCCATCCCGCCCTGGGTGTAGAGATATGACTCTAGCCCTAGGCCAAGTGTTGCGTGGTTGTGTTTCGTCGCAGAGGAGTACGAGGTCCCCGGGCTGGGGGGCCTCGCCGACGGTGTGGGGCTCCCGCCGGTGTTGGAGTAAGGGTAGATACTCCAGCATCCACCGACGCCAGAACTCGTCCGCTAGGTACTGCACGCGTCGCCAGAGAGCGTGCGCGCGCTCATCCTTCTCGATGAATGCCCCCGGGGTGGGGACACTGCTGTTCGGGCCCAACAGTAGGTGGTTGGGTGTGAGTGCTTCTGGTGCATCCGGGGTGACCGCGACGTGCGTCAGCGGTCGTGAGTTGACCGAGTATTCCACCTCCGCCAGCAGAGTTGTGAGCGTGTCGTCGCTCGGGTATCGCTCGTGCAGGGTAGTACGGAGCGCTTCCTTGACTGAGCGCACCATGCGCTCCCATGCGCCCCCCATGAAGGGAGCGGCTGGCGGTATGTAGCGCCACTGGATCCGCTTGTTTGTAGCGGCGTCTGCGACGCTATCCATGGCGGCCGCTCTCAGCTCGCGGTCAGCGGCCTTGAAGCACGTGGCGTTGTCGCTGTGTAGCTCGCGTGGGCACCCGCGCCTTGAGATGAATCTCCTTAGGGCGTTGATGGCAGCATCAGCGCTCAGGTTCGGCACGATTTCGAGATGGATGGCCCTGGAAGTCATACAAGTAAAAAGCGCTACATATCTCTTTTCTCTATGTCGTCCGACTGTAACTTCGAGTGGACCGTAGTAATCTAATCCTGTGTGGGTGAAGGCCCTTTCATGATGGGCTAGGCGGGATTCTGGCAGGTCCCCAGTCGCTGGAGCTCCCGGCTTCGCTTTCTTGATGCGGCAGTACATACACTTCTTGATAACGTCCTTTACTATGGGTCTTATTCGAATTATCCACAATCGTTGACGCAGCTCGTTCACGACTGTCTCTACGCCGCCGTGGTGTAGCTTCTCGTGTACGTACTGTATGTATAATTTAGTGTAGGCGTGCCTACCGTCTAGGATGATCGGGCTAGCGACCTCTGGTGCTAGGTCGGGCGTCTTGTCGATGCGCCCGCGTAGTCGCAGCGTTTGGTCCGTCCCCACGACGACGCTCAGTGCTGATAGTTTGCCTCCTTTAGATATACCTTTATGTGAGTGAATGCGATCGATTTCTTCGCTGAAGCTTTCACGTTGGCTGCTCAGCACCCACAGCTGCTCAGCTTTGATGAGATAGTGGGCTTCGAGGCCGATGTACTTTATTGCCGTCTCTCTCTGGCACCTACTGTTTTCCGCGCTAACCTTCCTTTGGTGTTTCGCTTTTCTCCAGTCTGGATCACTATCTGCGTTTTTCTTAGTTCTCTTTCGCAGTGCGGCCACCGTCTCGTGCTTTTTCGCTCTGCAGAGTGCCACGAACTGCAGTACCCTTGCTGTCACTCTTACCAATCGGAGCCACCGTGAGAATCTATGTATCTCTGGAAGGTGGCCCGTTGTACTGACCTGAGTGACTGTAGTCGTGTAGCACATCTCTCTTTCCTCGCCGGTGATTACGGCCGGCGTGGGTGTCTCTCTTGGCCAGCTTTCTTCATCTCTGCGTAGGAAAGCCGGTCCTGTGTACCATCTGTGGTTAGTATCAAAATTTACCGGTGTGGATCTCGTAGCGTCGTCTGCGACGTTCTCTGCTGACGGCACCCATCGCCACTCGGTTTTCTTCGTGGTGTCCTCGATCTCGGCTAGTCTATGGGCTACGAAGGTTTTAAAGGTTCGCGGCTCGGCCCGTATCCATGCTAGGGCTGTCCTTGAGTCGCTCCAGTATACCTTTTTCTCGGCTTCGAAGTCGTGCTCGCGTGCTACCGTATCTGCGAGGCGCGCTCCCAGCAATGCCGCTTGTAGCTCCAGTCGCGGGATCGAAACGGGTTTTAAGGGATTTACCCGACTTTTAGCTGCCGCTAGTGCCACGCTCACTTCGCCGTTGGCCTTTGCAGTCCGCCAATACACGGCCGCAGCGTAGGCCTCCTCGCTCGCGTCGACGAATGTGTGTAGTTGTCTCGTGGCAGCCGGTTCGATCTCGTAACACCTAGGGATTCGTACCTTGTCGAGGTTTTGAAGTGTTTCGGCCCATTCACGCCATTTCTCTTGTAGCGCTTCGGGCAGGAGCTCGTCCCAGCTCGTCCCAAACTTCCATGCGTCCTGCATCAGTCTCTTCGCCGGCGTGGTGATGGGCAAAATGAGTCCCAGTGGATCGAATAGTGACATAATCACGCTGAGTGCCTCTCGCTTGGTTGGTGGCTTACCTCCGTTCATCAGGGAAGGCGGGGCCTTCCGCTCATTTACCCGGAAGCATATCCGATCGCTGCGTACATCCCAGTAGAGTCCCAGCGCCTTCTCCACCTCGCTGCCACCGATGGCGACCTTGGCGTCTCCGGTGCGTGCTGCGAAGCTCTGAATGGTCTGCGGCTCATTGGATGTCCATCCCCGCAGCTCAAAGTGTGCCTGCCGGTTCACGTGGTCTACCTGTTGATTGACGCTCTCCGCCTCTCGAATCGTCGGGTAACTGGAAAGATAGTCATCCATGTACATATTTCGAGTTATAGCTTTGGTGGCGGCTGGGAACTCGTTCTCGTAATCCTGTGCGTTCTTATTCTTGATGAATAGCGCTGTGCACGGCGATGATGAAGCTCCAAAAACCACCGAAGTCATACGGTACTCGTCCGGCTTTGCTTCGCCTCGTCGGTCATCTCTCCACAGGAACCTGAGTGCGTCTCTGTCGGCAGGATCTATTTTCACTTGCATGAACATCTCCTTTATGTCGGCCGAAACGGCGTATGCGTGTTGACGAAAACGCATAACCACTCCCGGCAGCGACTGCAGCAGATCTGGGCCGGTTAGTAACCTATCATTCAAACTCTTACCCGCTGACTTAGCCGCTGCGTCATGAACCATCCTTATCTTCGGTTTTGTTGGTGTCACGACTGCGAAGTGTGGTAGGTACCATGTCTTGTTTTCTTTGCCTGGCCCTTCTGCTCTTTCTGCATAGCCGGAAGTCAGCAGGTTCTCCATCCGTTCTTTGTACTTGGCCTTGAGTTCCACGTTTCGATCCAGCTTCCGTTCTAAGCTGTGTAGCCGCTTCAGTGTATCGCTGTAATTATTAAGCAGATGTACCTCGTTATCCTTCCACAGCAGTCCGGTCTGGAATCTACCGTCGGGCAGGCGTCGACTTTTCTCTTCCAATGTTCGTAGAGCTCTTTGTTCCGGGTCGCTCGCCTGTTTTCGTGGCGCTATTCCTAGCGCTTCTAGTTTGAAGAAGTCCTTCATTGTTTCTTCAAAGTTGTCTGGGTGTAATGCTGCTCCGACGTAACCACAAAAGCTCTTTTGTGGCCGTCCGTCTAGGCGGCAGCCGTGTAACACCCAACCTAACTGTGTGAGTGAGGCGACCGGTAGATCTCTCCGTCTCTCTCGCACCTCTCTTGAAATTATCAGGTCCCAATTGTTTTGACCTATTACTATCTTGGGGTGAGCTTTCGTGTAGATCAGATCCTCCGCTATATCTAGTAAGTGTGGGCAATCTTCTATCTCGTGTCTCGTGATGGCTTGTGTGGTAAAGTCTAGCTTCTTCACTGTCTGAGCGTTGCGAAGTACGTGTTCCTGACGTTGGTTTCTCCCTCTGATGCGTATGCTCACCGTCTTACTATGCTCGTGCTTGACTTCACCTCCGTTAGCATCTCTGATCCACAGCGTATCCGTGGGGCCGTCGATGCCTAGCAGCTCGGTGATAGATTCCTCCACGAACGTGCACGTACTGCCATCATCGAGTAGGGCATAGGTACTTATCTTTGCTCTAGGTCCGATTAGTTCTATCGGTGCGATCTTTAGGTACGCTCGGCGTGGGCGGCCTGGTTGGGCATCTTTTCCTGTGACGCAAGCGGATATCTCTGCGCGGCGCTCCTCTGGTGCTGGCTGGGTCCCAACTGGTTCACTATGTAGTAATATGTGGTGTTTCTTACCGCAGCCTTCCTTAGCGCACGCTTTCGCTTGGCACTTGAAGCGACGATGTTTTTCCTTGAGACAAAGGAAACAGACGCCATATTTCTTAGTCATTGCCCATCTGGTCGCCACGTCCGCCTCTAGGAAGTCCGCACAATCTAATAGCTTATGTGACCTGTGGCAGTGTTGACAGTTATTATTGCTCGTTCCTATTGCCGCGTAGGTCCTCTCTATCTTTTTCTTAGCTCTTCGTTCCTCTTCGGCGACCTCCGGTAGTGCGTAGGCTCCGCACTTGTCGGCCTCTGAGTTTAAAAAGGTAGCTAATCTTACCATCTCTGGTGTTTCCTCCTTTTTAATGGCGAAATAATCGTACCATTTACTGCGCAGGATCGAGGTCAGCTTGTCTAGGACACTGCGCACCATCTCGGGGTTCTGTAGGTACTCTTTACGACCAAGGGCCTCCACGGTAGCCACTATGTTGGCTACCTTCCCGGCGAAAATACACAAATCTCTAGGATTATCGCTCACCTTGGTCAATGTCCGTAGCTTCTCCATCTCCGCGATCACTAGTGCCTCCGGGCGCCCGAACCTCCTCTCGAGAGCCTCCATGATGGCCCTGGGTTCAGGTTGGCTGATGAGGAGACTGCTCACGGACTCGTACGCTACACCCTTGAGACTACGCCTAATTCTCATGACGTTCTCAATGTTTGAGAATGACTGTTCGCTGTCTCTGTATGCGGCCCGATACACTAGCCAACCACTAACCTGTCCTCCGAAAGTAGGTAGCTCCTGCGTGTACCTTGGAGACTCCCTTCTCGCCGCGATCTGCGACAACGCCGCCGCCAGCGCCTCCACGCCGACGGTTGACCCCTGCACGGTGGGCTGGTTCGTAGCCCGCCCAGACTTGTGTCCTGTCTGGTCCTCCCGCACTCCTTGGTCCTCTCCCGGCGCCTCTGGAGCCTCCTTGGTAGCCTTGGGTGGCAGCGGCTCCTCCCGCCGCTGCTGTAGCCACGATGTCATCCTCACTGGCGCCATCTCGTCCTGGACTTCGTTCTCGTCCGAGGAGTCATCCTGGATTTGTTGCAGTTGCGCCTCCGCGAGCTCACGGGCAGCCTCGGCTGCCTTCGCCTTGATCTGTAGCTCTGCGGAGCGCAACTCCGCCAGTTTGAGCTGTGCTTGAAGCACGGCCCTCTTCCGCGCGGTCGCCTTAGTTGACCGCGCTGCCACCGCCGCTGGCCTCGCGGTGGTCTTGCCGGTGTCCTCACTGTCGCTCGTGGCTTCGGTCCTTGTGACTGCCGACGTAGTGGCGGTGCCTCCAGACTCCTGCGTCCACGTAGAATCCGTCGCGGACGTGGAGGTGGAGTGATCCTTTTCTTCCGCCGCTTGTCGTTGGTCACCCTCTCCGCTCTCCTCGGCGCCGACTCGCGAAGCCTCTTCCTTTCTTTGTCCGCTCCTTGTGACTGGCATTTTCTCTTAGGTTCGCTGATCTTCTATCCGGTTCGATGCGACCAATGTTCCTCCTGCCTAATTATAGTGGACTGTATCTTGCTTGGGTAGGGTGCGGGCGAGAAATGAAAGAACTTCTTTACAACTTGAAAGGGCACGGCAGAGGTACAAAGCTTCGATCCGTTACTTGTGAGAACGCGTGGCCGACTGACTGTACAAAGCTTCGGTCCGTTACTTGAGAACACGTGGCCGACCGAAGGTACAAGCTTCGGTCCGTTACTTGAACACGTGTTCGACAAATGTGTCGGTTTACAAATACTTCTTTGTCCCGCGCCGTTATGCACATTGAGCAAATTTTATTCATAAAGTGGTATACATACATAGCTATTGTTTCTTAATTTGTCTATCTTATACAAAGCTATAGGTTATAATACTATCTTAATACTATGTCGTGCACAGTTTCCATTGTGAATGTTTACCTATTAATCATATAAAAATCAAGTTTTGACAAAGATTTGAGGATATGAAAAAATCGCTACAGAAACTACTCCCGAGACGGGCAGGTAGGTACTGACGAAAACTACTTTTGTCTTATAATCGTCCCAATGTGTTTCCATTGTGAATTTTTACCTATTAATCATATAAAAATCAAGTTTTGACAAAGAATTGAGGATATGAAAAAATTATTACAGAAACTACAACCGGGACGGGCAGGTAGGTACTGACGAAAACTACTTTTGTCTTATAATCGTCCCAATGTGTTTCCATTGTCAATGTTTACCTATTAATCATATAAAAATTAAGTTTTGACAAAGATTTGAGGATATGAAAAAATCATTACAGAAACTACTCCCGGGACGGGCAGGTAGGTACTGACGAAAACTACTTTTGTCTTATAATCGTCCCAATGTGTTTCGTTTGTGAATTTTTACCTATTAATCATATAAAAATCAAGTTTTGACAAAGAATTGAGGATATGAAAAAATCGCTACAGAAACTACTCCCGGGACGGGCAGGTTGGTACTGACGAAAACTACTTTTGTCTTATAATCGTCCCAATGTGTTTCCATTGTGAATTTTTACCTATTAAACATATAAAAATCAAGTTTTGACAAAGATTTGAGGATATGAAAAAATCGCTACAGAAACTACTCCCGGGACGGGCAGGTAGGTACTGACGAAAACTACTTTTGTCTTATAATCGTCCCAATGTGTTTCCATTGTGAATTTTTACCTATTAATCATATAAAAATCAAGTTTTGACAAAGAATTGAGGATATGAAAAAATTATTACAGAAACTACAACCGGGACGGGCAGGTAGGTACTGACGAAAACTACTTTTGTCTTATAATCGTCCCAATGTGTTTCCATTGTGAATGTTTACCTATTAAATATATAAAAATCAAGTTTTGACAAAGATTTGAGGATATGAAAAAATCGCTACAGAAACTACTCCCGGGACGGGCAGGTAGGTACTGACGAAAACTACTTTTGTCTTATAATCGTCCCAATGTGTTTCCATTGTGAATGTTTACCTATTAATCATATAAAAATCAAGTTTTGACAAAGAATTGAGGATATGAAAAAATTATTACAGAAACTACAACCGGGACGGGCAGGTAGGTACTGACGAAAACTACTTTTGTCTTATAATCGTCCCAATGTGTTTCCATTGTCAATGTTTACCTATTAATCATATAAAAATTAAGTTTTGACAAAGATTTGAGGATATGAAAAAATCATTACAGAAACTACTCCCGGGACGGGCAGGTAGGTACTGACGAAAACTACTTTTGTCTTATAATCGTCCCAATGTGTTTCCATTGTGAATTTTTACCTATTAAACATATAAAAATCAAGTTTTGACAAAGATTTGAGGATATGAAAAAATCGCTACAGAAACTACTCCCGGGACGGGCAGGTAGGTACTGACGAAAACTACTTTTGTCTTATAATCGTCCCAATGTGTTTCCATTGTGAATTTTTACCTATTAATCATATAAAAATCAAGTTTTGACAAAGAATTGAGGATATGAAAAAATCGCTACAGAAACTACTCCCGGGACGGGCAGGTAGGTACTGACGAAAACTACTTTTGTCTTATAATCGTCCCAATGTGTTTCCATTGTGAATGTTTACCTATTAATCATATAAAAATCAAGTTTTGACAAAGATTTGAGGATATGAAAAAATCATTACAGAAACTACTCCCGGGACGGGCAGGTAGGTACTGACGAAAACTACTTTTGTCTTATAATCGTCCCAATGTGTTTCCATTGTGAATGTTTACCTATTAATCATATAAAAATCAAGTTTTGACGAAGAAGTGGGTAGTTGAGCTGTCAACACCAAATATTTTTGGCTCCTTATTTAAATATTGTTTTATATTGTTTCTGTAATTACTGTACATGATTACCAGTGAAAATCGTCAGTAGATAGCTCCTCCAACCCAAGCCAATAATAACTTCTCCTCTCCACTTACCCAAAATATTGCTGGACAACAATGGACCTATATGCCATGCTGTCATCCAACCTGGAGGAACTAGCAAGCTCCCTGGACACTAGGATGCAAGAACATGAGAGCAAGCTCAAGAAACTCTCCAACACTGACACTGCACATGTTCCACACAAGGACTTAGCCGCTTTATCCTGTGAGTTTGCAGAGTTCAAATCTCTAGTTTGGAAAACACTGGGCACTATGAAAAAACAGTTGGAGCTGCTGGTGCAGGGCCTTGATAGACAGGAGTCAATGTCACGAATAAAGGTACTTCTGTTCCATGGAATACCTGACTCCAGCGACTCCTCCGTAGAGGACACAGTAGCAAGATTGTTACACAGCCAATTCAAGATGGCAACGGCATCACCTGAGCTTTTCTCTGCATGTCACCGTCTAGGAACTAACACAAGTAAGCCTAGACCTATTATGGTGCGATTCGCTAGCTACCGTGTTCGTAGCGAAGTGTGGAACGCGAAAACTTCACTGAAAAACTCTGGGATTACGGTCTCTGAGTTTCTGACAAAGACAAGGCACGAGGTATTCACGGTGGCTCGCAAGCATTTTGGCATGAGGAGGTGCTGGACGTCGGAGGGCAGGATCGTAATCCTGCTGTCGGATAACAAGCGCCTCAGAATAGAGGCCATGTCTGAGCTGAAGCCTCTCCTTGCTGAGCATCTGGCGGCGGCAGTTTCGCAAGCTATGTTTGATAAGCCGACTCCGGGGACGTCTAAGGTCAGAGCTAAGACCCCTACGCTTCCCGCAGCTCCCGCATCAAAACCCGGGACCCGGCGCACTGCGAAGTGAAGTCATTCGTCAGATCAGGCTTCCGCGTGTGGCCTACACAACTTGACATCATTATAGCTGTACATACTCTATAGCTGCTCTAAACTTTGAGGTAGTTTATCTACCTCAAACATCAACTCTCCGTTCATTTTATTTTATCTTATTCTATTCTAAACGTAACAATTCATATTTCATATACAATACACACACTTTGTCTGTCAAAGTTGTCAAACCTACTTTTTCACTTCAAATGTCAAGTAACGTTGTTAAGAAATCATCTTCTTCTTTTATTATGGCCTAAGCGCCTTGGCTTCTTTCATGTGTAATGTTTTGGTATTATTTTAGTTCTTATTTTTGTATGTGTCTGATTGTTTTGTTTTGGTAGCATTGTTTTAGTGACCTCTCTGTTTTATAAGTGTGTTCTTCAGCAAACTGGCTTGTGAGCGAGGAATTTTGGTAGCTTTCTTTTTTTTTTAATTCGGTAATTTAAATTCTTGCTTTATTTTTGTTAAATATATTAAGATATTATTTTAGATATTTAGTTTATGTAGATATATGTATTATGTCCACTAAATTTGATGATAGTTATTTTTCTTGCTCTTCCTCATGCTCTTCTGACTTTGATTACGCTAGCGCCTGTAGTGATGAGTCACTAAGTCTTCATGACCGCCTTGAAAATATTTTTTCTGTGTACTCAAAAAACCTGAATATTGTCCATATAAATGCACAAAGCATCCCATCACACTATGATGATATGATTTCAACATTTGATTCTAAGTTTATCGACGCAATACTTATATCCGAATCTTTTTTAAAACCTTCGTTGCCGTCTTTTCAGTACGCCCTTCCTGACTTCCGACTAATCAGAAATGACAGAGCGGGTAAGGGTGGGGGCGGCGTCGCTATATATATTCGTAGTGATATTTCTGCTAAAATCATTGATAACTCCCCCATGGAATACTCGAACTTTGCTGAACATCTTTTTATTGAAATTATAGTTAACCACACCAAAATCTTGTTAGGTGTGTACTATCCCCCTTCTTGCAACATAGATTACTTTTCATCTCTCGAGTTAAAGCTTGAATCTCTTACTCCTCTCTATGCCCACACGATTATACTCGGGGATTTCAATACATGTCTACTCAAGAGTAATTCTCGGGCTAATAAACTCTCTTCTCTTGTCTCCTCAGTAAATTTGCATATCCTCCCTCTTTCTGCCACACACCATGCCCCTCATTGTACCCCTTCTCTCCTTGATTTGATTTTCGTTTCAGATCCTGATCGAGTCGCAGTACATGGTCAACTGACTGCGCCCTTTTCCTATCACGACCTCTTGTTTCTTTCATACAAAATACGCTGTCCCAAACCTAAACCTAAATTCTGTCTCCTTCGCAGTTTTAAAAATCTTGACCTAGAATCCCTGAAGCATGATGCAAGCCAAACTGACTGGTCACCCGTCACTGAGGCTAACAATACTGATGATAAGGTATCTGCTCTTAACACTATCATCATCAATCTTTTTGATACTCATGCTCCGGTCAAACGTGTTAGGGTCAAGCGACCGCCCGCGCCATGGCTATCTCCGTCCATCAAAAAGGCAATGACTAAACGCGACAAGGCCAAAAGGCGCTACAAAAAGTTTCCAACGGAGGTAAACCTAGCCACCTTTAAGAAGCTGCGTAATCGCGCTACAAAGATGTGTAGGGATGCCAAAAGACACTTTATCCACAGCCAACTCCTAAATTCCAGCCCTTCTTTAATGTGGAAATTCTTAAACTCTTTAGGTATTGGTAAGGTCTCAGACGACACACCTATTTCTCTCGACTTAAACTCCATTAACTCCCACTTTTCCTGCTCTCCTCACACAGTCGATAGTGATACGAAACGATCTACCATCGGTAATTTATCTCGCCTGCCTAAACCTGACTGTCCTGACTTCAACTTTGAGGTGGTTGCTGAGAGTGATATTACGAAAGTTCTAAAATCTATCTCCACCAAAGCTGTAGGCGTCGATGGCATCAGTGCCTACATGCTACAGATCCTTTCCTGCGAGCTCGTTTCAGCAATCACTCACATTATTAACTTTTCACTTGAAACGAGCCTATTCCCGTCCACATGGAAGAAAGCTTTTGTTGTACCCCTTCCAAAAATTTCTAATCCTTCAACAGCATCCCAGTTTAGACCCATCTCTATCCTTCCTATTCTATCCAAAATCCTTGAACATGTAGTGCATAAGCAATTATCAGCTTTTCTCCACCGAAATAAGCTTCTCAGTCCTTATCAGTCTGGGTTCCGACCTGGCCACAGCACTGTGAGCGCGCTCATTAAAGTCTCGGATGATATTCGCTGGGCCATCGACAACCAACTCCTAACTATCCTTGTACTACTGGACTTCAGTAGTGCATTCAACACTGTCGATTATGACATTCTTCTCTCTGTCCTCTCCTCTCTCAAAATATCACCCTCAGCAATCTCTTGGTTCCAATCATATCTCTCGGGCCGGTCGCAGTGTGTCCGCTTCGATGAGTCTTACTCAGATTGGTGTGACATTACTGCGGGCGTACCGCAGGGAGGTGTTCTATCCCCTCTTCTCTTTTCCATCTTTATTAACGCTATCACTCTTGTCATTTCCTCCAAGTATCACCTGTATGCGGACGACCTGCAAGTTTACTTTCATTTCAAGGCTGATGAGATATCCTTGGGTGTTGACCAGATGAACTCTGACCTCAACAATATACACACATGGGCGAAGGCCTTTGGCCTTTTGGTCAACCCAACGAAATCTCAGGCCCTAATCTTCGGCAGCCCTTACATGCTGAACAAAGTTCGGCAAACTCCCACTTCACCTCTCTTCTACAGCGACTCTCCCATTACCTTTTCAGCTTCTGCCAGGAATTTGGGAGTCATCTTTGAGCCTACACTATCCTGGCAAAAGCATGTCAATGTCATCAGCCAGCGAGTCCACTATTCATTTCATTCCCTTAAACGTTTTCAAAAGTTCCTACCATTAGAAACCAAAATAATTTTAGCCCAATCACTCCTTCTTCCCCTATTAGATTATGCTGACTCCTGTTATCTTGATGCCACGGAGGAAATCCTCAACAAATTAGAACGTTTGCAAAATTTATGCATTCGTTTTATTTTCGGTTTGCGTAAATATGATCACGTCTCAATGTTCAGAGATCAGTTAAAATGGCTTCCAATCCGCCGCCGGCGTGATTTGCATGTTCTCTCACTTCTTTATAACATTCTGAACAATCCTCTCTCCCCTTCTTACCTCCGTGAGCATTTTGAGTTTCTTTACCCTCGTGATAGACCATGTAGATCATCTTTGTCCCTTCTCCTAAAATTTCCTGCTCACTCATCCAGCCGCTACGGTGGCTCCTTTACTGTCGAATCGGTCAGGATGTGGAATTCTCTCCCACACCAAATTCGTGCTAGCCCCTCACTCTTCATTTTTAAGCGTAAAGTCAAAGAGCATTATCTATCTTCATAATTATGTTGTATTTTATGTATGTATTGAATTTATTTTTTGGAATTTAGGTTATATAGTATTTTATATTTGTTATTGTTATATAGTATATATTAGTATAATTAATAAGTTAAAATTTAATATTTTGTCTATTTCTTATTTTATTTATGCACAAGTACCCACTTCTCTCTTCACTAGGTCTCTCTCTCCCAATAAGGTTTGCTGGAAGAGAACTCCTTTTAGGGTTAAGTTCGCCTTTGTTTAAATTTTATAGAATAAGTTTTGTGTTATTTTTCGTGCAAAAAGTATAAATAAATAAATAAAAATAAATAAGAATTGAGGATATGAAAAAATTATTACAGAAACTACAACCGGGACGGGCAGGTAGGTACTGACGAAAACTACTTTTGTCTTATAATCGTCCCAATGTGTTTCCATTGTCAATGTTTACCTATTAATCATATAAAAATTAAGTTTTGACAAAGATTTGAGGATATGAAAAAATCATTACAGAAACTACTCCCGGGACGGGCTGTTAGGTACTGACGAAAACTACTTTTGTCTTATAATCGTCCCAATGTGTTTCCATTGTGAATGTTTACCTATTAATCATATAAAAATCAAGTTTTGACAAAGAATTGAGGATATGAAAAAATCGCTACAGAAACTACTCCCGGGACGGGCAGGTAGGTACTGACGAAAACTACTTTTGTCTTATAATCGTCCCAATGTGTTTCCATTGTGAATTTTTACCTATTAAACATATAAAAATCAAGTTTTGACAAAGATTTGAGGATATGAAAAAATCGCTACAGAAACTACTCCCGGGACGGGCAGGTAGGTACTGACGAAAACTACTTTTGTCTTATAATCGTCCCAATGTGTTTCCATTGTGAATTTTTACCTATTAATCATATAAAAATCAAGTTTTGACAAAGAATTGAGGATATGAAAAAATCGCTACAGAAACTACTCCCGGGACGGGCAGGTAGGTACTGACGAAAACTACTTTTGTCTTATAATCGTCCCAATGTGTTTCCATTGTGAATTTTTACCTATTAAACATATAAAAATCAAGTTTTGACAAAGAATTGAGGATATGAAAAAATCGCTACAGAAACTACTCCCGGGACGGGCAGGTAGGTACTGACGAAAACTACTTTTGTCTTATAATCGTCCCAATGTGTTTCCATTTTGAATTTTTACCTATTAATCATATAAAAATCAAGTTTTGACAAAGAATTGAGGATATGAAAAAATTATTACAGAAACTACAACCGGGACGGGCAGGTAGGTACTGACGAAAACTACTTTTGTCTTATAATCGTCCCAATGTGTTTCCATTGTGAATGTTTACCTATTAATCATATAAAAATCAAGTTTTGACAAAGATTTGAGGATATGAAAAAATCGCTACAGAAACTACTCCCGGGACGGGCAGGTAGGTACTGACGAAAACTACTTTTGTCTCATAATCGTCCCATGTGTTTCCATTGTGAATGTTTACCTATTAATCATTTAAAAATCAAGTTTTGACAAAGAATTGAGGATATGAAAAAATCGCTACAGAAACTACTCCCGGGACGGGCAGGTAGGTACTGACGAAAACTACTTTTGTCTTATAATCGTCCCAATGTGTTTCCATTTTGAATGTTTACCTATTAATCATATAAAAATCAAGTTTTGACAAAGATTTGAGGATATGAAAATATCATTACAGAAACTACTCCCGGGACGGGCAGGTAGGTACTGACGAAAACTACTTTTGTCTTATAATCGTCCCAATGTGTTTCCATTGTCAATGTTTACCTATTAATCATATAAAAATCAAGTTTTGACAAAGAATTGAGGATATGAAAAAATTATTACAGAAACTACAACCGGGACGGGCAGGTAGGTACTGACGAAAACTACTTTTGTCTTATAATCGTCCCAATGTGTTTCCATTGTCAATGTTTACCTATTAATCATATAAAAATTAAGTTTTGACAAAGATTTGAGGATATGAAAAAATCATTACAGAAACTACTCCCGGGACGGGCAGGTAGGAATTGACGAAAACTACTTTTGTCTTATAATCGTCCCAATGTGTTTCCATTGTGAATTTTTACCTATTAATCATATAAAAATCAAGTTTTGACAAAGAATTGAGGATATGAAAAAATCGCTACAGAAACTACTCCCGGGACGGGCAGGTAGGTACTGACGAAAACTACTTTTGTCTTATAATCGTCCCAATGTGTTTCCATTGTGAATGTTTACCTATTAATCATATAAAAATCAAGTTTTGACAAAGAATTGAGGATATGAAAAAATCGCTACAGAAACTACTCCCGGGACGGGCAGGTAGGTACTGACGAAAACTACTTTTGTCTTATAATCGTCCCAATGTGTTTCCATTGTGAATGTTTACCTATTAATCATATAAAAATCAAGTTTTGACAAAGAATTGAGGATATGAAAAAATCGCTACAGAAACTACTCCCGGGACGGGCAGGTAGGTACTGACGAAAACTACTTTTGTCTTATAATCGTCCCAATGTGTTTCCATTTTGAATGTTTACCTATTAATCATATAAAAATCAAGTTTTGACAAAGAATTGAGGATATGAAAAAATTATTACAGAAACTACAACCGGGACGGGCAGGTAGGTACTGACGAAAACTACTTTTGTCTTATAATCGTCCCAATGTGTTTCCATTGTCAATGTTTACCTATTAATCATATAAAAATTAAGTTTTGACAAAGATTTGAGGATATGAAAAAATCATTACAGAAACTACTCCCGGGACGGGCAGGTAGGTATTGACGAAAACTACTTTTGTCTTATAATCGTCCCAATGTGTTTCCATTGTGAATTTTTACCTATTAATCATATAAAAATCAAGTTTTGACAAAGAATTGAGGATATGAAAAAATCGCTACAGAAACTACTCCCGGGACGGGCAGGTAGGTACTGACGAAAACTACTTTTGTCTTATAATCGTCCCAATGTGTTTCCATTGTGAATGTTTACCTATTAATCATATAAAAATCAAGTTTTGACAAAGAATTGAGGATATGAAAAAATTATTACAGAAACTACAACCGGGACGGGCAGGTAGGTACTGACGAAAACTACTTTTGTCTTATAATCGTCCCAATGTGTTTCCATTGTCAATGTTTACCTAATAATCATATAAAAATTAAGTTTTGACAAAGATTTGAGGATATGAAAAAATCATTACAGAAACTACTCCCGGGACGGGCAGGTAGGTATTGACGAAAACTTCTTTTGTCTTATAATCGTCCCAATGTGTTTCCATTGTGAATTTTTACCTATTAATCATATAAAAATCAAGTTTTGACAAAGAATTGAGGATATGAAAAAATTATTACAGAAACTACAACCAGGACGGGCAGGTAGGTACTGACGAAAACTACTTTTGTCTTATAATCGTCCCAATGTGTTTCCATTGTCAATGTTTACCTAATTATCATATAAAAATTAAGTTTTGACAAAGATTTGAGGATATGAAAAAATCATTACAGAAACTACTCCCGGGACGGGCAGGTAGGTATTGACGAAAACTTCTTTTGTCTTATAATCGTCCCAATGTGTTTCCATTGTGAATGTTTACCTATTAATCATATAAAAATCAAGTTTTGACAAAGAATTGAGGATATGAAAAAATTATTACAGAAACTACAACCGGGACGGGCAGGTAGGTACTGACGAAAACTACTTTTGTCTTATAATCGTCCCAATGTGTTTCCATTGTCAATGTTTACCTATTAATCATATAAAAATCAAGTTTTGACAAAGAATTGAGGATATGAAAAAATCGCTACAGAAACTACTCCCGGGACGGGCAGGTAGGTACTGACGAAAACTACTTTTGTCTTATAATCGTCCCAATGTGTTTCCATTGTGAATGTTTACCTATTAATCATATAAAAATCTAGTTTTGACAAAGAATTGAGGATATGAAAAAATTATTACAGAAACTACAACCGGGACGGGCAGGTAGGTACTGATGAAAACTACTTTTATCTTATAATCGTCCCAATGTGTTTCCATTGTGAATTTTTACCTATTAATCATATAAAAATCAAGTTTTGACAAAGAATTGAGGATATGAAAAAATTATTACAGAAACTACAACCGGGACGGGCAGGTAGGTACTGACGAAAACTACTTTTGTCTTATAATCGTCCCAATGTGTTTCCATTGTGAATGTTTACCTATTAATCATATAAAAATCAAGTTTTGACAAAGATTTGAGGATATGAAAAAATCGCTACAGAAACTACTCCCGGGACGGGCAGGTAGGTACTGACGAAAACTACTTTTGTCTCATAATCGTCCCAATGTGTTTCCATTGTCAATGTTTACCTAATAATCATATAAAAATTAAGTTTTGACAAAGATTTGAGGATATGAAAAAATCATTACAGAAACTACTCCCGGGACGGGCAGGTAGGTATTGACGAAAACTTCTTTTGTCTTATAATCGTCCCAATGTGTTTCCATTGTGAATGTTTACCTATTAATCATATAAAAATCAAGTTTTGACAAAGAATTGAGGATATGAAAAAATTATTACAGAAACTACAACCGGGACGGGCAGGTAGGTACTGACGAAAACTACTTTTGTCTTATAATCGTCCCAATGTGTTTCCATTGTCAATGTTTACCTATTAATCATATAAAAATCAAGTTTTGACAAAGAATTGAGGATATGAAAAAATCGCTACAGAAACTACTCCCGGGACGGGCAGGTAGGTACTGACGAAAACTACTTTTGTCTTATAATCGTCCCAATGTGTTTCCATTGTGAATGTTTACCTATTAATCATATAAAAATCTAGTTTTGACAAAGAATTGAGGATATGAAAAAATTATTACAGAAACTACAACCGGGACGAGCAGGTAGGTACTGACGAAAACTACTTTTGTCTTATAATCGTCCCAATGTGTTTCCATTGTCAATGTTTACCTATTAATCATATAAAAATCAAGTTTTGACAAAGAATTGAGGATATGAAAAAATCGCTACAGAAACTACTCCCGGGACGGGCAGGTAGGTACTGACGAAAACTACTTTTGTCTTATAATCGTCCCAATGTGTTTCCATTGTGAATGTTTACCTATTAATCATATAAAAATCAAGTTTTGACAAAGAATTGAGGATATGAAAAAATCGCTACAGAAACTACTCCCGGGACGGGCAGGTAGGTACTGACGAAAACTACTTTTGTCTTATAATCGTCCCAATGTGTTTCCATTGTGAATTTTTACCTATTAAACATATAAAAATCAAGTTTTGACAAAGATTTGAGGATATGAAAAAATCGCTACAGAAACTACTCCCGGGACGGGCAGGTAGGTACTGACGAAAACTACTTTTGTCTTATAATCGTCCCAATGTGTGTCCATTGTGAATTTTTACCTATTAATCATATAAAAATCAAGTTTTGACAAAGAATTGAGGATATGAAAAAATCGCTACAGAAACTACTCCCGGGACGGGCAGGTAGGTACTGACGAAAACTACTTTTGTCTTATAATCGTCCCAATGTGTTTCCATTGTGAATTTTTACCTATTAAACATATAAAAATCAAGTTTTGACAAAGAATTGAGGATATGAAAAAATCGCTACAGAAACTACTCCCGGGACGGGCAGGTAGGTACTGACGAAAACTACTTTTGTCTTATAATCGTCCCAATGTGTTTCCATTGTGAATTTTTACCTATTAATCATATAAAAATCAAGTTTTGACAAAGAATTGAGGATATGAAAAAATTATTACAGAAACTACAACCGGGACGGGCAGGTAGGTACTGACGAAAACTACTTTTGTCTTATAATCGTCCCAATGTGTTTCCATTGTGAATGTTTACCTATTAATCATATAAAAATCAAGTTTTGACAAAGATTTGAGGATATGAAAAAATCGCTACAGAAACTACTCCCGGGACGGGCAGGTAGGTACTGACGAAAACTACTTTTGTCTCATAATCGTCCCATGTGTTTCCATTGTGAATGTTTACCTATTAATCATATAAAAATCAAGTTTTGACAAAGAATTGAGGATATGAAAAAATCGCTACAGAAACTACTCCCGGGACGGGCAGGTAGGTACTGACGAAAACTACTTTTGTCTTATAATCGTCCCAATGTGTTTCCATTTTGAATGTTTACCTATTAATCATATAAAAATCAAGTTTTGACAAAGATTTGAGGATATGAAAATATCATTACAGAAACTACTCCCGGGACGGGCAGGTAGGTACTGACGAAAACTACTTTTGTCTTATAATCGTCCCAATGTGTTTCCATTGTCAATGTTTACCTATTAATCATATAAAAATCAAGTTTTGACAAAGATTTGAGGATATGAAAAAATCGCTACAGAAACTACTCCCGGGACGGGCAGGTAGGTACTGACGAAAACTACTTTTGTCTTATAATCGTCCCAATGTGTTTCCATTGTGAATGTTTACCTATTAATCATATAAAAATCAAGTTTTGACAAAGAATTGAGGATATGAAAAAATTATTACAGAAACTACAACCGGGACGGGCAGGTAGGTACTGACGAAAACTACTTTTGTCTTATAATCGTCCCAATGTGTTTCCATTGTCAATGTTTACCTATTAATCATATAAAAATTAAGTTTTGACAAAGATTTGAGGATATGAAAAAATCATTACAGAAACTACTCCCGGGACGGGCAGGTAGGTATTGACGAAAACTACTTTTGTCTTATAATCGTCCCAATGTGTTTCCATTGTGAATTTTTACCTATTAATCATATAAAAATCAAGTTTTGACAAAGAATTGAGGATATGAAAAAATCGCTACAGAAACTACTCCCGGGACGGGCAGGTAGGTACTGACGAAAACTACTTTTGTCTTATAATCGTCCCAATGTGTTTCCATTGTGAATGTTTACCTATTAATCATATAAAAATCAAGTTTTGACAAAGAATTGAGGATATGAAAAAATCGCTACAGAAACTACTCCCGGGACGGGCAGGTAGGTACTGACGAAAACTACTTTTGTCTTATAATCGTCCCAATGTGTTTCCATTGTGAATGTTTACCTATTAATCATATAAAAATCAAGTTTTGACAAAGAATTGAGGATATGAAAAAATCGCTACAGAAACTACTCCCGGGACGGGCAGGTAGGTACTGACGAAAACTACTTTTGTCTTATAATCGTCCCAATGTGTTTCCATTTTGAATGTTTACCTATTAATCATATAAAAATCAAGTTTTGACAAAGAATTGAGGATATGAAAAAATTATTACAGAAACTACAACCGGGACGGGCAGGTAGGTACTGACGAAAACTACTTTTGTCTTATAATCGTCCCAATGTGTTTCCATTGTCAATGTTTACCTATTAATCATATAAAAATTAAGTTTTGACAAAGATTTGAGGATATGAAAAAATCATTACAGAAACTACTCCCGGGACGGGCAGGTAGGTATTGACGAAAACTACTTTTGTCTTATAATCGTCCCAATGTGTTTCCATTGTGAATTTTTACCTATTAATCATATAAAAATCAAGTTTTGACAAAGAATTGAGGATATGAAAAAATTATTACAGAAACTACAACCGGGACGGGCAGGTAGGTACTGACGAAAACTACTTTTGTCTTATAATCGTCCCAATGTGTTTCCATTGTCAATGTTTACCTAATAATCATATAAAAATTAAGTTTTGACAAAGATTTGAGGATATGAAAAAATCATTACAGAAACTACTCCCGGGACGGGCAGGTAGGTATTGACGAAAACTTCTTTTGTCTTATAATCGTCCCAATGTGTTTCCATTGTGAATTTTTACCTATTAATCATATAAAAATCAAGTTTTGACAAAGAATTGAGGATATGAAAAAATTATTACAGAAACTACAACCAGGACGGGCAGGTAGGTACTGACGAAAACTACTTTTGTCTTATAATCGTCCCAATGTGTTTCCATTGTCAATGTTTACCTATTAATCATATAAAAATCAAGTTTTGACAAAGAATTGAGGATATGAAAAAATCGCTACAGAAACTACTCCCGGGACGGGCAGGTAGGTACTGACGAAAACTACTTTTGTCTTATAATCGTCCCAATGTGTTTCCATTGTGAATGTTTACCTATTAATCATATAAAAATCAAGTTTTGACAAAGAATTGAGGATATGAAAAAATTATTACAGAAACTACAACCGGGACGGGCAGGTAGGTACTGATGAAAACTACTTTTGTCTTATAATCGTCCCAATGTGTTTCCATTGTGAATTTTTACCTATTAATCATATAAAAATCAAGTTTTGACAAAGAATTGAGGATATGAAAAAATTATTACAGAAACTACAACCGGGACGGGCAGGTAGGTACTGACGAAAACTACTTTTGTCTTATAATCGTCCCAATGTGTTTCCATTGTGAATGTTTACCTATTAATCATATAAAAATCAAGTTTTGACAAAGAATTGAGGATATGAAAAAATCGCTACAGAAACTACTCCCGGGACGGGCAGGTAGGTACTGACGAAAACTACTTTTGTCTTATAATCGTCCCAATGTGTTTCCACTGTGAATTTTTACCTATTAATCATATAAAAATCAAGTTTTGACAAAGAATTGAGGATATGAAAAAATCGCTACAGAAACTACTCCCGGGACGGGCAGGTAGGTACTGACGAAAACTACTTTTGTCTTATAATCGTCCCAATGTGTTTCCACTGTGAATTTTTACCTATTAATCATATAAAAATCAAGTTTTGACAAAGAATTGAGGATATGAAAAAATCGCTACAGAAACTACTCCCGGGACGGGCAGGTAGGTACTGACGAAAACTACTTTTGTCTCATAATCGTCCCAATGTGTTTCCATTGTCAATGTTTACCTAATAATCATATAAAAATTAAGTTTTGACAAAGATTTGAGGATATGAAAAAATCATTACAGAAACTACTCCCGGGACGGGCAGGTAGGTATTGACGAAAACTTCTTTTGTCTTATAATCGTCCCAATGTGTTTCCATTGTGAATGTTTACCTATTAATCATATAAAAATCAAGTTTTGACAAAGAATTGAGGATATGAAAAAATTATTACAGAAACTACAACCGGGACGGGCAGGTAGGTACTGACGAAAACTACTTTTGTCTTATAATCGTCCCAATGTGTTTCCATTGTCAATGTTTACCTATTAATCATATAAAAATCAAGTTTTGACAAAGAATTGAGGATATGAAAAAATCGCTACAGAAACTACTCCCGGGACGGGCAGGTAGGTACTGACGAAAACTACTTTTGTCTTATAATCGTCCCAATGTGTTTCCATTGTGAATGTTTACCTATTAATCATATAAAAATCTAGTTTTGACAAAGAATTGAGGATATGAAAAAATTATTACAGAAACTACAACCGGGACGAGCAGGTAGGTACTGACGAAAACTACTTTTGTCTTATAATCGTCCCAATGTGTTTCCATTGTCAATGTTTACCTATTAATCATATAAAAATTAAGTTTTGACAAAGATTTGAGGATATGAAAAAATCATTACAGAAACTACTCCCGGGACGGGCAGGTAGGTATTGACGAAAACGACTTTTGTCTTATAATCGTCCCAATGTGTTTCCATTGTGAATTTTTACCTATTAATCATATAAAAATCAAGTTTTGACAAAGAATTGAGGATATGAAAAAATCGCTACAGAAACTACTCCCGGGACGGGCAGGTAGGTACTGACGAAAACTACTTTTGTCTTATAATCGTCCCAATGTGTTTCCATTGTGAATGTTTACCTATTAATCATATAAAAATCAAGTTTTGACAAAGAATTGAGGATATGAAAAAATCGCTACAGAAACTACTCCCGGGACGGGCAGGTAGGTACTGACGAAAACTACTTTTGTCTTATAATCGTCCCAATGTGTTTCCATTGTGAATTTTTACCTATTAATCATATAAAAATCAAGTTTTGACAAAGAATTGAGGATATGAAAAAATCGCTACAGAAACTACTCCCGGGACGGGCAGGTAGGTACTGACGAAAACTACTTTTGTCTTATAATCGTCCCAATGTGTTTCCATTGTGAATTTTTACCTATTAAACATATAAAAATCAAGTTTTGACAAAGATTTGAGGATATGAAAAAATCGCTACAGAAACTACTCCCGGGACGGGCAGGTAGGTACTGACGAAAACTACTTTTGTCTTATAATCGTCCCAATGTGTTTCCATTGTGAATGTTTACCTATTAATCATATAAAAATCAAGTTTTGACAAAGATTTGAGGATATGAAAAAATCGCTACAGAAACTACTCCCGGGACGGGCAGGTAGGTACTGACGAAAACTACTTTTGTCTCATAATCGTCCCAATGTGTTTCCATTGTGAATGTTTACCTATTAATCATATAAAAATCAAGTTTTGACAAAGATTTGAGGATATGAAAAAATCATTACAGAAACTACTCCCGGGACGGGCAGGTAGGTACTGACGAAAACTACTTTTGTCTTATAATCGTCCCAATGTGTTTCCATTGTGAATGTTTACCTATTAATCATATAAAAATCAAGTTTTGACAAAGAATTGAGGATATGAAAAAATTATTACAGAAACTACAACCGGGACGGGCAGGTAGGTACTGACGAAAACTACTTTTGTCTTATAATCGTCCCAATGTGTTTCCATTGGCAATGTTTACCCATTAATCATATAAAAATTAAGTTTTGACAAAGATTTGAGGATATGAAAAAATCATTACAGAAACTACTCCCGGGACGGGCAGGTAGGTATTGACGAAAACTACTTTTGTCTTATAATCGTCCCAATGTGTTTCCATTGTGAATTTTTACCTATTAATCATATAAAAATCAAGTTTTGACAAAGAATTGAGGATATGAAAAAATTATTACAGAAACTACAACCGGGACGGGCAGGTAGGTACTGACGAAAACTACTTTTGTCTTATAATCGTCCCAATGTGTTTCCATTGTGAATTTTTACCTATTAAACATATAAAAATCAAGTTTTGACAAAGATTTGAGGATATGAAAAAATCGCTACAGAAACTACTCCCGGGACGGGCAGGTAGGTACTGACGAAAACTACTTTTGTCTTATAATCGTCCCAATGTGTTTCCATTGTGAATTTTTACCTATTAAACATATAAAAATCAAGTTTTGACAAAGATTTGAGGATATGAAAAAATCGCTACAGAAACTACTCCCGGGACGGGCAGGTAGGTACTGACGAAAACTACTTTTGTCTTATAATCGTCCCAATGTGTTTCCATTGTGAATTTTTACCTATTAATCATATAAAAATCAAGTTTTGACAAAGAATTGAGGATATGAAAAAATTATTACAGAAACTACAACCGGGACGGGCAGGTAGGTACTGACGAAAACTACTTTTGTCTTATAATCGTCCCAATGTGTTTCCATTGTGAATGTTTACCTATTAATCATATAAAAATCAAGTTTTGACAAAGATTTGAGGATATGAAAAAATCGCTACAGAAACTACTCCCGGGACGGGCAGGTAGGTACTGACGAAAACTACTTTTGTCTCATAATCGTCCCAATGTGTTTCCATTGTGAATGTTTACCTATTAATCATATAAAAATCAAGTTTTGACAAAGATTTGAGGATATGAAAAAATCATTACAGAAACTACTCCCGGGACGGGCAGGTAGGTATTGACGAAAACTTCTTTTGTCTTATAATCGTCCCAATGTGTTTCCATTGTGAATTTTTACCTATTAAACATATAAAAATCAAGTTTTGACAAAGATTTGAGGATATGAAAAAATCGCTACAGAAACTACTCCCGGGACGGGCAGGTAGGTACTGACGAAAACTACTTTTGTCTCATAATCGTCCCAATGTGTTTCCATTGTGAATGTTTACCTATTAATCATATAAAAATCAAGTTTTGACAAAGATTTGAGGATATGAAAAAATCGCTACAGAAACTACTCCCGGGACGGGCAGGTAGGTACTGACGAAAACTACTTTTGTCTCATAATCGTCCCAATGTGTTTCCATTGTGAATGTTTACCTATTAATCATATAAAAATCAAGTTTTGACAAAGATTTGAGGATATGAAAAAATCATTACAGAAACTACTCCCGGGACGGGCAGGTAGGTATTGACGAAAACTTCTTTTGTCTTATAATCGTCCCAATGTGTTTCCATTGTGAATTTTTACCTATTAAACATATAAAAATCAAGTTTTGACAAAGATTTGAGGATATGAAAAAATCGCTACAGAAACTACTCCCGGGACGGGCAGGTAGGTACTGACGAAAACTACTTTTGTCTCATAATCGTCCCAATGTGTTTCCATTGTGAATGTTTACCTATTAATCATATAAAAATCAAGTTTTGACAAAGATTTGAGGATATGAAAAAATCATTACAGAAACTACTCCCGGGACGGGCAGGTAGGTACTGACGAAAACTACTTTTGTCTTATAATCGTCCCAATGTGTTTCCACTGTGAATTTTTACCTATTAATCATATAAAAATCAAGTTTTGACAAAGAATTGAGGATATGAAAAAATTATTACAGAAACTACAACCGGGACGGGCAGGTAGGTACTGACGAAAACTACTTTTGTCTTATAATCGTCCCAATGTGTTTCCATTGTCAATGTTTACCCATTAATCATATAAAAATTAAGTTTTGACAAAGATTTGAGGATATGAAAAAATCATTACAGAAACTACTCCCGGGACGGGCAGGTAGGTACTGACGAAAACTACTTTTGTCTCATAATCGTCCCAATGTGTTTCCATTGTGAATGTTTACCTATTAATCATATAAAAATCAAGTTTTGACAAAGAATTGAGGATATGAAAAAATCGCTACAGAAACTACTCCCGGGACGGGCAGGTAGGTACTGACGAAAACTACTTTTGTCTTATAATCGTCCCAATGTGTTTCCATTGTGAATTTTTACCTATTAAACATATAAAAATCAAGTTTTGACAAAGATTTGAGGATATGAAAAAATCGCTACAGAAACTACTCCCGGGACGGGCAGGTAGGTACTGACGAAAACTACTTTTGTCTTATAATCGTCCCAATGTGTTTCCATTGTGAATTTTTACCTATTAATCATATAAAAATCAAGTTTTGACAAAGAATTGAGGATATGAAAAAATTATTACAGAAACTACAACCGGGACGGGCAGGTAGGTACTGACGAAAACTACTTTTGTCTTATAATCGTCCCAATGTGTTTCCATTGTGAATGTTTACCTATTAATCATATAAAAATCAAGTTTTGACAAAGATTTGAGGATATGAAAAAATCGCTACAGAAACTACTCCCGGGACGGGCAGGTAGGTACTGACGAAAACTACTTTTGTCTCATAATCGTCCCAATGTGTTTCCATTGTGAATGTTTACCTATTAATCATATAAAAATCAAGTTTTGACAAAGAATTGAGGATATGAAAAAATCGCTACAGAAACTACTCCCGGGACGGGCAGGTAGGTACTGACGAAAACTACTTTTGTCTTATAATCGTCCCAATGTGTTTCCATTTTGAATGTTTACCTATTAATCATTTAAAAATCAAGTTTTGACAAAGATTTGAGGATATGAAAAAATCATTACAGAAACTACTCCCGGGACGGGCAGGTAGGTACTGACGAAAACTACTTTTGTCTTATAATCGTCCCAATGTGTTTCCATTGTGAATGTTTACCTATTAATCATATAAAAATCAAGTTTTGACAAAGATTTGAGGATATGAAAAAATCGCTACAGAAACTACTCCCGGGACGGGCAGGTAGGTACTGACGAAAACTACTTTTGTCTCATAATCGTCCCAATGTGTTTCCATTGTGAATGTTTACCTATTAATCATATAAAAATCAAGTTTTGACAAAGATTTGAGGATATGAAAAAATCATTACAGAAACTACTCCCGGGACGGGCAGGTAGGTACTGACGAAAACTACTTTTGTCTTATAATCGTCCCAATGTGTTTCCATTGTGAATGTTTACCTATTAATCATATAAAAATCAAGTTTTGACAAAGAATTGAGGATATGAAAAAATTATTACAGAAACTACAACCGGGACGGGCAGGTAGGTACTGACGAAAACTACTTTTGTCTTATAATCGTCCCAATGTGTTTCCATTGTCAATGTTTACCCATTAATCATATAAAAATTAAGTTTTGACAAAGATTTGAGGATATGAAAAAATCATTACAGAAACTACTCCCGGGACGGGCAGGTAGGTACTGACGAAAACTACTTTTGTCTCATAATCGTCCCAATGTGTTTCCATTGTGAATGTTTACCTATTAATCATATAAAAATCAAGTTTTGACAAAGAATTGAGGATATGAAAAAATCGCTACAGAAACTACTCCCGGGACGGGCAGGTAGGTACTGACGAAAACTACTTTTGTCTTATAATCGTCCCAATGTGTTTCCATTGTGAATTTTTACCTATTAAACATATAAAAATCAAGTTTTGACAAAGAATTGAGGATATGAAAAAATCGCTACAGAAACTACTCCCGGGACGGGCAGGTAGGTACTGACGAAAACTACTTTTGTCTTATAATCGTCCCAATGTGTTTCCATTGTGAATGTTTACCTATTAATCATATAAAAATCAAGTTTTGACAAAGAATTGAGGATATGAAAAAATCGCTACAGAAACTACTCCCGGGACGGGCAGGTAGGTACTGACGAAAACTACTTTTGTCTTATAATCGTCCCAATGTGTTTCCATTGTGAATGTTTACCTATTAATCATATAAAAATCAAGTTTTGACAAAGAATTGAGGATATGAAAAAATTATTACAGAAACTACAACCGGGACGGGCAGGTAGGTACTGACGAAAACTACTTTTGTCTTATAATCGTCCCAATGTGTTTCCATTGTCAATGTTTACCTAATAATCATATAAAAATTAAGTTTTGACAAAGATTTGAGGATATGAAAAAATCATTACAGAAACTACTCCCGGGACGGGCAGGTAGGTATTGACGAAAACTTGTTTTGTCTTATAATCGTCCCAATGTGTTTCCATTGTGAATTTTTACCTATTAATCATATAAAAATCAAGTTTTGACAAAGAATTGAGGATATGAAAAAATTATTACAGAAACTACAACCAGGACGGGCAGGTAGGTACTGACGAAAACTACTTTTGTCTTATAATCGTCCCAATGTGTTTCCATTGTCAATGTTTACCTAATAATCATATAAAAATTAAGTTTTGACAAAGATTTGAGGATATGAAAAAATCATTACAGAAACTACTCCCGGGACGGGCAGGTAGGTATTGACGAAAACTTCTTTTGTCTTATAATCGTCCCAATGTGTTTCCATTGTGAATGTTTACCTATTAATCATATAAAAATCAAGTTTTGACAAAGAATTGAGGATATGAAAAAATTATTACAGAAACTACAACCGGGACGGGCAGGTAGGTACTGACGAAAACTACTTTTGTCTTATAATCGTCCCAATGTGTTTCCATTGTCAATGTTTACCTATTAATCATATAAAAATCAAGTTTTGACAAAGAATTGAGGATATGAAAAAATCGCTACAGAAACTACTCCCGGGACGGGCAGGTAGGTACTGACGAAAACTACTTTTGTCTTATAATCGTCCCAATGTGTTTCCATTGTGAATGTTTACCTATTAATCATATAAAAATCTAGTTTTGACAAAGAATTGAGGATATGAAAAAATTATTACAGAAACTACGACCGGGACGGGCAGGTAGGTACTGACGAAAACTACTTTTGTCTTATAATCGTCCCAATGTGTTTCCATTGTCAATGTTTACCTATTAATCATATAAAAATTAAGTTTTGACAAAGATTTGAGGATATGAAAAAATCATTACAGAAACTACTCCCGGGACGGGCAGGTAGGTATTGACGAAAACTTCTTTTGTCTTATAATCGTCCCAATGTGTTTCCATTGTGAATTTTTACCTATTAATCATATAAAAATCAAGTTTTGACAAAGATTTGAGGATATGAAAAAATCGCTACAGAAACTACTCCCGGGACGGGCAGGTAGGTACTGACGAAAACTACTTTTGTCTTATAATCGTCCCAATGTGTTTCCATTGTGAATGTTTACCTATTAATCATATAAAAATCAAGTTTTGACAAAGAATTGAGGATATGAAAAAATCGCTACAGAAACTACTCCCGGGACGGGCAGGTAGGTACTGACGAAAACTACTTTTGTCTTATAATCGTCCCAATGTGTTTCCATTGTGAATTTTTACCTATTAATCATATAAAAATCAAGTTTTGACAAAGAATTGAGGATATGAAAAAATCGCTACAGAAACTACTCCCGGGACGGGCAGGTAGGTACTGACGAAAACTACTTTTGTCTTATAATCGTCCCAATGTGTTTCCATTGTGAATTTTTACCTATTAAACATATAAAAATCAAGTTTTGACAAAGATTTGAGGATATGAAAAAATCGCTACAGAAACTACTCCCGGGACGGGCAGGTAGGTACTGACGAAAACTACTTTTGTCTTATAATCGTCCCAATGTGTTTCCATTGTGAATTTTTACCTATTAATCATATAAAAATCAAGTTTTGACAAAGAATTGAGGATATGAAAAAATCGCTACAGAAACTACTCCCGGGACGGGCAGGTAGGTACTGACGAAAACTACTTTTGTCTTATAATCGTCCCAATGTGTTTCCATTGTGAATTTTTACCTATTAAACATATAAAAATCAAGTTTTGACAAAGATTTGAGGATATGAAAAAATCGCTACAGAAACTACTCCCGGGACGGGCAGGTAGGTACTGACGAAAACTACTTTTGTCTTATAATCGTCCCAATGTGTTTCCATTGTGAATGTTTACCTATTAATCATATAAAAATCAAGTTTTGACAAAGATTTGGGGATATGAAAAAATCCCTACAGAAACTACTCCCGGGACGGGCAGGTAGGTACTGACGAAAACTACTTTTGTCTCATAATCGTCCCAATGTGTTTCCATTGTGAATGTTTACCTATTAATCATATAAAAATCAAGTTTTGACAAAGATTTGAGGATATGAAAAAATCATTACAGAAACTACTCCCGGGACGGGCAGGTAGGTACTGACGAAAACTACTTTTGTCTTATAATCGTCCCAATGTGTTTCCATTGTGAATGTTTACCTATTAATCATATAAAAATCAAGTTTTGACAAAGAATTGAGGATATGAAAAAATCATTACAGAAACTACAACCGGGACGGGCAGGTAGGTACTGACGAAAACTACTTTTGTCTTATAATCGTCCCAATGTGTTTCCATTGTGAATGTTTACCTATTAATCATATAAAAATCAAGTTTTGACAAAGATTTGAGGATATGAAAAAATCATTACAGAAACTACTTCCGGGACGAGCAGGTAGGTATTGACGAAAACTACTTTTGTCTTATAATCGTCCCAATGTGTTTCCATTGTGAATTTTTACCTATTAATCATATAAAAATCAAGTTTTGACAAAGAATTGAGGATATGAAAAAATCGCTACAGAAACTACTCCCGGGACGGGCAGGTAGGTACTGACGAAAACTACTTTTGTCTTATAATCGTCCCAATGTGTTTCCATTGTGAATTTTTACCTATTAAACATATAAAAATCAAGTTTTGACAAAGATTTGAGGATATGAAAAAATCGCTACAGAAACTACTCCCGGGACGGGCAGGTAGGTACTGACGAAAACTACTTTTGTCTTATAATCGTCCCAATGTGTTTCCATTGTGAATTTTTACCTATTAAACATATAAAAATCAAGTTTTGACAAAGATTTGAGGATATGAAAAAATCGCTACAGAAACTACTCCCGGGACGGGCAGGTAGGTACTGACGAAAACTACTTTTGTCTTATAATCGTCCCAATGTGTTTCCATTGTGAATTTTTACCTATTAATCATATAAAAATCAAGTTTTGACAAAGAATTGAGGATATGAAAAAATTATTACAGAAACTACAACCGGGACGGGCAGGTAGGTACTGACGAAAACTACTTTTGTCTTATAATCGTCCCAATGTGTTTCCATTGTGAATGTTTACCTATTAATCATATAAAAATCAAGTTTTGACAAAGATTTGAGGATATGAAAAAATCGCTACAGAAACTACTCCCGGGACGGGCAGGTAGGTACTGACGAAAACTACTTTTGTCTCATAATCGTCCCAATGTGTTTCCATTGTGAATGTTTACCTATTAATCATATAAAAATCAAGTTTTGACAAAGAATTAAGGATATGAAAAAATCGCTACAGAAACTACTCCCGGGACGGGCAGGTAGGTACTGACGAAAACTACTTTTGTCTTATAATCGTCCCAATGTGTTTCCATTGTGAATTTTTACCTATTAAACATATAAAAATCAAGTTTTGACAAAGATTTGAGGATATGAAAAAATCGCTTTAGAAACTACTCCCGGGACGGGCAGGTAGGTACTGACGAAAACTACTTTTGTCTTATAATCGTCCCAATGTGTTTCCATTGTGAATGTTTACCTATTAATCATATAAAAATCAAGTTTTGACAAAGAATTGAGGATATGAAAAAATTATTACAGAAACTACAACCGGGACGGGCAGGTAGGTACTGACGAAAACTACTTTTGTCTTATAATCGTCCCAATGTGTTTCCATTGTCAATGTTTACCTAATAATCATATAAAAATTAAGTTTTGACAAAGATTTGAGGATATGAAAAAATCATTACAGAAACTACTCCCGGGACGGGCAGGTAGGTATTGACGAAAACTTCTTTTGTCTTATAATCGTCCCAATGTGTTTCCATTGTGAATGTTTACCTATTAATCATATAAAAATCAAGTTTTGACAAAGAATTGAGGATATGAAAAAATTATTACAGAAACTACAACCGGGACGGGCAGGTAGGTACTGACGAAAACTACTTTTGTCTTATAATCGTCCCAATGTGTTTCCATTGTCAATGTTAACCTATTAATCATATAATAATCAAGTTTTGACAAAGAATTGAGGATATGAAAAAATCGCTACAGAAACTACTCCCGGGACGGGCAGGTAGGTACTGACGAAAACTACTTTTGTCTTATAATCGTCCCAATGTGTTTCCATTGTGAATGTTTACCTATTAATCATATAAAAATCTAGTTTTGACAAAGAATTGAGGATATGAAAAAATTATTACAGAAACTACAACCGGGACGGGCAGATAGGTACTGACGAAAACTACTTTTGTCTTATAATCGTCCCAATGTGTTTCCATTGTCAATGTTTACCTATTAATCATATAAAAATTAAGTTTTGACAAAGATTTGAGGATATGAAAAAATCATTACAGAAACTACTCCCGGGACGGGCAGGTAGGTATTGACGAAAACTACTTTTGTCTTATAATCGTCCCAATGTGTTTCCATTGTGAATTTTTACCTATTAATCATATAAAAATCAAGTTTTGACAAAGAATTGAGGATATGAAAAAATCGCTACAGAAACTACTCCCGGGACGGGCAGGTAGGTACTGACGAAAACTACTTTTGTCTTATAAGCGTCCCAATGTGTTTCCATTGTGAATGTTTACCTATTAATCATATAAAAATCAAGTTTTGACAAAGAATTGAGGATATGAAAAAATCGCTACAGAAACTACTCCCGGGACGGGCAGGTAGGTACTGACGAAAACTACTTTTGTCTTATAATCGTCCCAATGTGTTTCCATTGTGAATTTTTACCTATTAATCATATAAAAATCAAGTTTTGACAAAGAATTGAGGATATGAAAAAATCGCTACAGAAACTACTCCCGGGACGGGCAGGTAGGTACTGACGAAAACTACTTTTGTCTTATAATCGTCCCAATGTGTTTCCATTGTGAATTTTTACCTATTAAACATATAAAAATCAAGTTTTGACAAAGATTTGAGGATATGAAAAAATCGCTACAGAAACTACTCCCGGGACGGGCAGGTAGGTACTGACGAAAACTACTTTTGTCTTATAATCGTCCCAATGTGTTTCCATTGTGAATGTTTACCTATTAATCATATAAAAATCAAGTTTTGACAAAGATTTGAGGATATGAAAAAATCGCTACAGAAACTACTCCCGGGACGGGCAGGTAGGTACTGACGAAAACTACTTTTGTCTCATAATCGTCCCAATGTGTTTCCATTGTGAATGTTTACCTATTAATCATATAAAAATCAAGTTTTGACAAAGATTTGAGGATATGAAAAAATCATTACAGAAACTACTCCCGGGACGGGCAGGTAGGTACTGACGAAAACTACTTTTGTCTTATAATCGTCCCAATGTGTTTCCATTGTCAATGTTTACCTATTAATCATATAAAAATCAAGTTTTGACAAAGAATTGAGGATATGAAAAAATCGCTACAGAAACTACTCCCGGGACGGGCAGGTAGGTACTGACGAAAACTACTTTTGTCTTATAATCGTCCCAATGTGTTTCCATTGTGAATTTTTACCTATTAAACATATAAAAATCAAGTTTTGACAAAGATTTGAGGATATGAAAAAATCGCTACAGAAACTACTCCCGGGACGGGCAGGTAGGTACTGACGAAAACTACTTTTGTCTTATAATCGTCCCAATGTGTTTCCATTGTGAATTTTTACCTATTAAACATATAAAAATCAAGTTTTGACAAAGATTTGAGGATATGAAAAAATCGCTACAGAAACTACTCCCGGGACGGGCAGGTAGGTACTGACGAAAACTACTTTTGTCTTATAATCGTCCCAATGTGATTCCATTGTGAATTTTTACCTATTAATCATATAAAAATCAAGTTTTGACAAAGAATTGAGGATATGAAAAAATTATTACAGAAACTACAACCGGGACGGGCAGGTAGGTACTGACGAAAACTACTTTTGTCTTATAATCGTCCCAATGTGTTTCCATTGTGAATGTTTACCTATTAATCATATAAAAATCAAGTTTTGACAAAGATTTGAGGATATGAAAAAATCGCTACAGAAACTACTCCCGGGACGGGCAGGTAGGTACTGACGAAAACTACTTTTGTCTTATAAGCGTCCCAATGTGTTTCCATTGTGAATGTTTACCTATTAATCATATAAAAATCAAGTTTTGACAAAGAATTGAGGATATGAAAAAATCGCTACAGAAACTACTCCCGGGACGGGCAGGTAGGTACTGACGAAAACTACTTTTGTCTTATAATCGTCCCAATGTGTTTCCATTGTCAATGTTTACCTAATAATCATATAAAAATTAAGTTTTGACAAAGATTTGAGGATATGAAAAAATCATTACAGAAACTACTCCCGGGACGGGCAGGTAGGTATTGACGAAAACTTCTTTTGTCTTATAATCGTCCCAATGTGTTTCCATTGTGAATTTTTACCTATTAATCATATAAAAATCAAGTTTTGACAAAGAATTGAGGATATGAAAAAATTATTACAGAAACTACAACCAGGACGGGCAGGTAGGTACTGACGAAAACTACTTTTGTCTTATAATCGTCCCAATGTGTTTCCATTGTCAATGTTTACCTAATAATCATATAAAAATTAAGTTTTGACAAAGATTTGAGGATATGAAAAAATCATTACAGAAACTACTCCCGGGACGGGCAGGTAGGTATTGACGAAAACTTCTTTTGTCTTATAATCGTCCCAATGTGTTTCCATTGTGAATTTTTACCTATTAATCATATAAAAATCAAGTTTTGACAAAGAATTGAGGATATGAAAAAATTATTACAGAAACTACAACCGGGACGGGCAGGTAGGTACTGACGAAAACTACTTTTGTCTTATAATCGTCCCAATGTGTTTCCATTGTCAATGTTTACCTATTAATCATATAAAAATCAAGTTTTGACAAAGAATTGAGGATATGAAAAAATCGCTACAGAAACTACTCCCGGGACGGGCAGGTAGGTACTGACGAAAACTACTTTTGTCTTATAATCGTCCCAATGTGTTTCCATTGTGAATGTTTACCTATTAATCATATAAAAATCTAGTTTTGACAAAGAATTGAGGATATGAAAAAATTATTACAGAAACTACAACCGGGACGGGCAGATAGGTACTGACGAAAACTACTTTTGTCTTATAATCGTCCCAATGTGTTTCCATTGTCAATGTTTACCTAATAATCATATAAAAATCAAGTTTTGACAAAGAATTGAGGATATGAAAAAATCGCTACAGAAACTACTCCCGGGACGGGCAGGTAGGTACTGACGAAAACTACTTTTGTCTTATAATCGTCCCAATGTGTTTCCATTGTGAATGTTTACCTATTAATCATATAAAAATCTAGTTTTGACAAAGAATTGAGGATATGAAAAAATTATTACAGAAACTACGACCGGGACGGGCAGGTAGGTACTGACGAAAACTACTTTTGTCTTATAATCGTCCCAATGTGTTTCCATTGTCAATGTTTACCTATTAATCATATAAAAATTAAGTTTTGACAAAGATTTGAGGATATGAAAAAATCATTACAGAAACTACTCCCGGGACGGGCAGGTAGGTATTGACGAAAACTTCTTTTGTCTTATAATCGTCCCAATGTGTTTCCATTGTGAATTTTTACCTATTAATCATATAAAAATCAAGTTTTGACAAAGATTTGAGGATATGAAAAAATCGCTACAGAAACTACTCCCGGGACGGGCAGGTAGGTACTGACGAAAACTACTTTTGTCTTATAATCGTCCCAATGTGTTTCCATTGTGAATTTTTACCTATTAATCATATAAAAATCAAGTTTTGACAAAGAATTGAGGATATGAAAAAATCGCTACAGAAACTACTCCCGGGACGGGCAGGTAGGTACTGACGAAAACTACTTTTGTCTTATAATCGTCCCAATGTGTTTCCATTGTGAATTTTTACCTATTAATCATATAAAAATCAAGTTTTGACAAAGAATTGAGGATATGAAAAAATCGCTACAGAAACTACTCCCGGGACGGGCAGGTAGGTACTGACGAAAACTACTTTTGTCTTATAATCGTCCCAATGTGTTTCCATTGTGAATTTTTACCTATTAAACATATAAAAATCAAGTTTTGACAAAGATTTGAGGATATGAAAAAATCGCTACAGAAACTACTCCCGGGACGGGCAGGTAGGTACTGACGAAAACTACTTTTGTCTTATAATCGTCCCAATGTGTTTCCATTGTGAATTTTTACCTATTAATCATATAAAAATCAAGTTTTGACAAAGAATTGAGGATATGAAAAAATTATTACAGAAACTACAACCGGGACGGGCAGGTAGGTACTGACGAAAACTACTTTTGTCTTATAATCGTCCCAATGTGTTTCCATTGTGAATGTTTACCTATTAATCATATAAAAATCAAGTTTTGACAAAGATTTGAGGATATGAAAAAATCGCTACAGAAACTACTCCCGGGACGGGCAGGTAGGTACTGACGAAAACTACTTTTGTCTCATAATCGTCCCAATGTGTTTCCATTGTGAATGTTTACCTATTAATCATATAAAAATCAAGTTTTGACAAAGAATTGAGGATATGAAAAATCGCTACAGAAACTACTCCCGGGACGGGCAGGTAGGTACTGACGAAAACTACTTTTGTCTTATAATCGTCCCAATGTGTTTCCATTTTGAATGTTTACCTATTAATCATTTAAAAATCAAGTTTTGACAAAGATTTGAGGATATGAAAAAATCATTACAGAAACTACTCCCGGGACGGGCAGGTAGGTACTGACGAAAACTACTTTTGTCTTATAATCGTCCCAATGTGTTTCCATTGTGAATTTTTACCTATTAATCATATTAAAATCAAGTTTTGACAAAGAATTGAGGATATGAAAAAATCGCTACAGAAACTACTCCCGGGACGGGCAGGTAGGTACTGACGAAAACTACTTTTGTCTTATAATCGTCCCAATGTGTTTCCATTGTGAATGTTTACCTATTAATCATATAAAAATCAAGTTTTGACAAAGAATTGAGGATATGAAAAAATCGCTACAGAAACTACTCCCGGGACGGGCAGGTAGGTACTGACGAAAACTACTTTTGTCTTATAATCGTCCCAATGTGTTTCCATTGTGAATTTTTACCTATTAATCATATAAAAATCAAGTTTTGACAAAGAATTGAGGATATGAAAAAATCGCTACAGAAACTACTCCCGGGACGGGCAGGTAGGTACTGACGAAAACTACTTTTGTCTTATAATCGTCCCAATGTGTTTCCATTGTGAATTTTTACCTATTAAACATATAAAAATCAAGTTTTGACAAAGATTTGAGGATATGAAAAAATCGCTACAGAAACTACTCCCGGGACGGGCAGGTAGGTACTGACGAAAACTACTTTTGTCTTATAATCGTCCCAATGTGTTTCCATTGTGAATGTTTACCTATTAATCATATAAAAATCAAGTTTTGACAAAGATTTGGGGATATGAAAAAATCCCTACAGAAACTACTCCCGGGACGGGCAGGTAGGTACTGACGAAAACTACTTTTGTCTCATAATCGTCCCAATGTGTTTCCATTGTGAATGTTTACCTATTAATCATATAAAAATCAAGTTTTGACAAAGATTTGAGGATATGAAAAAATCATTACAGAAACTACTCCCGGGACGGGCAGGTAGGTACTGACGAAAACTACTTTTGTCTTATAATCGTCCCAATGTGTTTCCATTGTGAATTTTTACCTATTAATCATATAAAAATCAAGTTTTGACAAAGAATTGAGGATATGAAAAAATTATTACAGAAACTACAACCGGGACGGGCAGGTAGGTACTGACGAAAACTACTTTTGTCTTATAATCGTCCCAATGTGTTTCCATTGTGAATGTTTAACTATTAATCATATAAAAATCAAGTTTTGACAAAGATTTGAGGATATGAAAAAATCGCTACAGAAACTACTCCCGGGACGGGCAGGTAGGTACTGACGAAAACTACTTTTGTCTTATAATCGTCCCAATGTGTTTCCATTGTGAATTTTTACCTATTAATCATATAAAAATCAAGTTTTGACAAAGAATTGAGGATATGAAAAAATCGCTACAGAAACTACTCCCGGGACGGGCAGGTAGGTACTGACGAAAACTACTTTTGTCTTATAATCGTCCCAATGTGTTTCCATTGTGAATTTTTACCTATTAAACATATAAAAATCAAGTTTTGACAAAGATTTGAGGATATGAAAAAATCGCTACAGAAACTACTCCCGGGACGGGCAGGTAGGTACTGACGAAAACTACTTTTGTCTTATAATCGTCCCAATGTGTTTCCATTGTGAATGTTTACCTATTAATCATATAAAAATCAAGTTTTGACAAAGATTTGGGGATATGAAAAAATCCCTACAGAAACTACTCCCGGGACGGGCAGGTAGGTACTGACGAAAACTACTTTTGTCTCATAATCGTCCCAATGTGTTTCCATTGTGAATGTTTACCTATTAATCATATAAAAATCAAGTTTTGACAAAGATTTGAGGATATGAAAAAATCATTACAGAAACTACTCCCGGGACGGGCAGGTAGGTACTGACGAAAACTACTTTTGTCTTATAATCGTCCCAATGTGTTTCCATTGTGAATGTTTACCTATTAATCATATAAAAATCAAGTTTTGACAAAGAATTGAGGATATGAAAAAATCATTACAGAAACTACAACCGGGACGGGCAGGTAGGTACTGACGAAAACTACTTTTGTCTTATAATCGTCCCAATGTGTTTCCATTGTGAATGTTTACCTATTAATCATATAAAAATCAAGTTTTGACAAAGATTTGAGGATATGAAAAAATCATTACAGAAACTACTTCCGGGACGAGCAGGTAGGTATTGACGAAAACTACTTTTGTCTTATAATCGTCCCAATGTGTTTCCATTGTGAATTTTTACCTATTAATCATATAAAAATCAAGTTTTGACAAAGAATTGAGGATATGAAAAAATCGCTACAGAAACTACTCCCGGGACGGGCAGGTAGGTACTGACGAAAACTACTTTTGTCTTATAATCGTCCCAATGTGTTTCCATTGTGAATTTTTACCTATTAAACATATAAAAATCAAGTTTTGACAAAGATTTGAGGATATGAAAAAATCGCTACAGAAACTACTCCCGGGACGGGCAGGTAGGTACTGACGAAAACTACTTTTGTCTTATAATCGTCCCAATGTGTTTCCATTGTGAATTTTTACCTATTAAACATATAAAAATCAAGTTTTGACAAAGATTTGAGGATATGAAAAAATCGCTACAGAAACTACTCCCGGGACGGGCAGGTAGGTACTGACGAAAACTACTTTTGTCTTATAATCGTCCCAATGTGTTTCCATTGTGAATTTTTACCTATTAATCATATAAAAATCAAGTTTTGACAAAGAATTGAGGATATGAAAAAATTATTACAGAAACTACAACCGGGACGGGCAGGTAGGTACTGACGAAAACTACTTTTGTCTTATAATCGTCCCAATGTGTTTCCATTGTGAATGTTTACCTATTAATCATATAAAAATCAAGTTTTGACAAAGATTTGAGGATATGAAAAAATCGCTACAGAAACTACTCCCGGGACGGGCAGGTAGGTACTGACGAAAACTACTTTTGTCTTATAATCGTCCCAATGTGTTTCCATTGTGAATTTTTACCTATTAAACATATAAAAATCAAGTTTTGACAAAGATTTGAGGATATGAAAAAATCGCTTTAGAAACTACTCCCGGGACGGGCAGGTAGGTACTGACGAAAACTACTTTTGTCTTATAATCGTCCCAATGTGTTTCCATTGTGAATGTTTACCTATTAATCATATAAAAATCAAGTTTTGACAAAGAATTGAGGATATGAAAAAATTATTACAGAAACTACAACCGGGACGGGCAGGTAGGTACTGACGAAAACTACTTTTGTCTTATAATCGTCCCAATGTGTTTCCATTGTCAATGTTTACCTAATAATCATATAAAAATTAAGTTTTGACAAAGATTTGAGGATATGAAAAAATCATTACAGAAACTACTCCCGGGACGGGCAGGTAGGTATTGACGAAAACTTCTTTTGTCTTATAATCGTCCCAATGTGTTTCCATTGTGAATTTTTACCTATTAATCATATAAAAATCAAGTTTTGACAAAGAATTGAGGATATGAAAAAATTATTACAGAAACTACAACCGGGACGGGCAGGTAGGTACTGACGAAAACTACTTTTGTCTTATAATCGTCCCAATGTGTTTCCATTGTCAATGTTTACCTAATAATCATATAAAAATTAAGTTTTGACAAAGATTTGAGGATATGAAAAAATCATTACAGAAACTACTCCCGGGACGGGCAGGTAGGTATTGACGAAAACTTCTTTTGTCTTATAATCGTCCCAATGTGTTTCCATTGTGAATGTTTACCTATTAATCATATAAAAATCAAGTTTTGACAAAGAATTGAGGATATGAAAAAATTATTACAGAAACTACAACCGGGACGGGCAGGTAGGTACTGACGAAAACTACTTTTGTCTTATAATCGTCCCAATGTGTTTCCATTGTCAATGTTAACCTATTAATCATATAAAAATCAAGTTTTGACAAAGAATTGAGGATATGAAAAAATCGCTACAGAAACTACTCCCGGGACGGGCAGGTAGGTACTGACGAAAACTACTTTTGTCTTATAATCGTCCCAATGTGTTTCCATTGTGAATGTTTACCTTTAAATCATATAAAAATCTAGTTTTGACAAAGAATTGAGGATATGAAAAAATTATTACAGAAACTACAACCGGGACGGGCAGATAGGTACTGACGAAAACTACTTTTGTCTTATAATCGTCCCAATGTGTTTCCATTGTCAATGTTTACCTATTAATCATATAAAAATTAAGTTTTGACAAAGATTTGAGGATATGAAAAAATCATTACAGAAACTACTCCCGGGACGGGCAGGTAGGTATTGACGAAAACTACTTTTGTCTTATAATCGTCCCAATGTGTTTCCATTGTGAATTTTTACCTATTAATCATATAAAAATCAAGTTTTGACAAAGAATTGAGGATATGAAAAAATCGCTACAGAAACTACTCCCGGGACGGGCAGGTAGGTACTGACGAAAACTACTTTTGTCTTATAAGCGTCCCAATGTGTTTCCATTGTGAATGTTTACCTATTAATCATATAAAAATCAAGTTTTGACAAAGAATTGAGGATATGAAAAAATCGCTACAGAAACTACTCCCGGGACGGGCAGGTAGGTACTGACGAAAACTACTTTTGTCTTATAATCGTCCCAATGTGTTTCCATTGTGAATTTTTACCTATTAATCATATAAAAATCAAGTTTTGACAAAGAATTGAGGATATGAAAAAATCGCTACAGAAACTACTCCCGGGACGGGCAGGTAGGTACTGACGAAAACTACTTTTGTCTTATAATCGTCCCAATGTGTTTCCATTGTGAATTTTTACCTATTAAACATATAAAAATCAAGTTTTGACAAAGATTTGAGGATATGAAAAAATCGCTACAGAAACTACTCCCGGGACGGGCAGGTAGGTACTGACGAAAACTACTTTTGTCTTATAATCGTCCCAATGTGTTTCCATTGTGAATGTTTACCTATTAATCATATAAAAATCAAGTTTTGACAAAGATTTGAGGATATGAAAAAATCGCTACAGAAACTACTCCCGGGACGGGCAGGTAGGTACTGACGAAAACTACTTTTGTCTCATAATCGTCCCAATGTGTTTCCATTGTGAATGTTTACCTATTAATCATATAAAAATCAAGTTTTGACAAAGATTTGAGGATATGAAAAAATCATTACAGAAACTACTCCCGGGACGGGCAGGTAGGTACTGACGAAAACTACTTTTGTCTTATAATCGTCCCAATGTGTTTCCATTGTCAATGTTTACCTATTAATCATATAAAAATCAAGTTTTGACAAAGAATTGAGGATATGAAAAAATCGCTACAGAAACTACTCCCGGGACGGGCAGGTAGGTACTGACGAAAACTACTTTTGTCTTATAATCGTCCCAATGTGTTTCCATTGTGAATTTTTACCTATTAAACATATAAAAATCAAGTTTTGACAAAGATTTGAGGATATGAAAAAATCGCTACAGAAACTACTCCCGGGACGGGCAGGTAGGTACTGACGAAAACTACTTTTGTCTTATAATCGTCCCAATGTGTTTCCATTGTGAATTTTTACCTATTAAACATATAAAAATCAAGTTTTGACAAAGATTTGAGGATATGAAAAAATCGCTACAGAAACTACTCCCGGGACGGGCAGGTAGGTACTGACGAAAACTACTTTTGTCTTATAATCGTCCCAATGTGATTCCATTGTGAATTTTTACCTATTAATCATATAAAAATCAAGTTTTGACAAAGAATTGAGGATATGAAAAAATTATTACAGAAACTACAACCGGGACGGGCAGGTAGGTACTGACGAAAACTACTTTTGTCTTATAATCGTCCCAATGTGTTTCCATTGTGAATGTTTACCTATTAATCATATAAAAATCAAGTTTTGACAAAGATTTGAGGATATGAAAAAATCGCTACAGAAACTACTCCCGGGACGGGCAGGTAGGTACTGACGAAAACTACTTTTGTCTCATAATCGTCCCAATGTGTTTCCATTGTGAATGTTTACCTATTAATCATATAAAAATCAAGTTTTGACAAAGAATTGAGGATATGAAAAAATCGCTACAGAAACTACTCCCGGGACGGGCAGGTAGGTACTGACGAAAACTACTTTTGTCTTATAATCGTCCCAATGTGTTTCCATTGTCAATGTTTACCTAATAATCATATAAAAATTAAGTTTTGACAAAGATTTGAGGATATGAAAAAATCATTACAGAAACTACTCCCGGGACGGGCAGGTAGGTATTGACGAAAACTTCTTTTGTCTTATAATCGTCCCAATGTGTTTCCATTGTGAATTTTTACCTATTAATCATATAAAAATCAAGTTTTGACAAAGAATTGAGGATATGAAAAAATTATTACAGAAACTACAACCAGGACGGGCAGGTAGGTACTGACGAAAACTACTTTTGTCTTATAATCGTCCCAATGTGTTTCCATTGTCAATGTTTACCTAATAATCATATAAAAATTAAGTTTTGACAAAGATTTGAGGATATGAAAAAATCATTACAGAAACTACTCCCGGGACGGGCAGGTAGGTATTGACGAAAACTTCTTTTGTCTTATAATCGTCCCAATGTGTTTCCATTGTGAATTTTTACCTATTAATCATATAAAAATCAAGTTTTGACAAAGAATTGAGGATATGAAAAAATTATTACAGAAACTACAACCGGGACGGGCAGGTAGGTACTGACGAAAACTACTTTTGTCTTATAATCGTCCCAATGTGTTTCCATTGTCAATGTTTACCTATTAATCATATAAAAATCAAGTTTTGACAAAGAATTGAGGATATGAAAAAATCGCTACAGAAACTACTCCCGGGACGGGCAGGTAGGTACTGACGAAAACTACTTTTGTCTTATAATCGTCCCAATGTGTTTCCATTGTGAATGTTTACCTATTAATCATATAAAAATCTAGTTTTGACAAAGAATTGAGGATATGAAAAAATTATTACAGAAACTACAACCGGGACGGGCAGATAGGTACTGACGAAAACTACTTTTGTCTTATAATCGTCCCAATGTGTTTCCATTGTCAATGTTTACCTAATAATCATATAAAAATTAAGTTTTGACAAAGATTTGAGGATATGAAAAAATCATTACAGAAACTACTCCCGGGACGGGCAGGTAGGTATTGACGAAAACTTCTTTTGACTTATAATCGTCCCAATGTGTTTCCATTGTGAATGTTTACCTATTAATCATATAAAAATCAAGTTTTGACAAAGAATTGAGGATATGAAAAAATTATTACAGAAACTACAACCGGGACGGGCAGGTAGGTACTGACGAAAACTACTTTTGTCTTATAATCGTCCCAATGTGTTTCCATTGTCAATGTTTACCCATTAATCATATAAAAATTAAGTTTTGACAAAGATTTGAGGATATGAAAAAATCATTACAGAAACTACTCCCGGGACGGGCAGGTAGGTACTGACGAAAACTACTTTTGTCTCATAATCGTCCCAATGTGTTTCCATTGTGAATGTTTACCTATTAATCATATAAAAATCAAGTTTTGACAAAGAATTGAGGATATGAAAAAATCGCTACAGAAACTACTCCCGGGACGGGCAGGTAGGTACTGACGAAAACTACTTTTGTCTCATAATCGTCCCAATGTGTTTCCATTGTGAATGTTTACCTATTAATCATATAAAAATCCAGTTTTGACAAAGATTTGAGGATATGAAAAAATCGCTACAGAAACTACTCCCGGGACGGGCAGGTAGGTACTGACGAAAACTACTTTTGTCTTATAATCGTCCCAATGTGTTTCCATTGTGAATGTTTACCTATTAATCATATAAAAATCAAGTTTTGACAAAGAATTGAGGATATGAAAAAATCGCTACAGAAACTACTCCCGGGACGGGCAGGTAGGTACTGACGAAAACTACTTTTGTCTTATAATCGTCCCAATGTGTTTCCATTGTGAATTTTTACCTATTAATCATATAAAAATCAAGTTTTGACAAAGAATTGAGGATATGAAAAAATCGCTACAGAAACTACTCCCGGGACGGGCAGGTAGGTACTGACGAAAACTACTTTTGTCTTATAATCGTCCCAATGTGTTTCCATTGTGAATTTTTACCTATTTAACATATAAAAATCAAGTTTTGACAAAGATTTGAGGATATGAAAAAATCGCTACAGAAACTACTCCCGGGACGGGCAGGTAGGTACTGACGAAAACTACTTTTGTCTTATAATCGTCCCAATGTGTTTCCATTGTGAATTTTTACCTATTAATCATATAAAAATCAAGTTTTGACAAAGAATTGAGGATATGAAAAAATTATTACAGAAACTACAACCGGGACGGGCAGGTAGGTACTGACGAAAACTACTTTTGTCTTATAATCGTCCCAATGTGTTTCCATTGTGAATGTTTACCTATTAATCATATAAAAATCAAGTTTTGACAAAGATTTGAGGATATGAAAAAATCGCTACAGAAACTACTCCCGGGACGGGCAGGTAGGTACTGACGAAAACTACTTTTGTCTCATAATCGTCCCAATGTGTTTCCATTGTGAATGTTTACCTATTAATCATATAAAAATCAAGTTTTGACAAAGAATTGAGGATATGAAAAATCGCTACAGAAACTACTCCCGGGACGGGCAGGTAGGTACTGACGAAAACTACTTTTGTCTTATAATCGTCCCAATGTGTTTCCATTTTGAATGTTTACCTATTAATCATTTAAAAATCAAGTTTTGACAAAGAATTGAGGATATGAAAAAATCATTACAGAAACTACTCCCGGGACGGGCAGGTAGGTACTGACGAAAACTACTTTTGTCTTATAATCGTCCCAATGTGTTTCCATTGTGAATTTTTACCTATTAATCATATAAAAATCAAGTTTTGACAAAGAATTGAGGATATGAAAAAATCGCTACAGAAACTACTCCCGGGACGGGCAGGTAGGTACTGACGAAAACTACTTTTGTCTTATAATCGTCCCAATGTGTTTCCATTGTGAATGTTTACCTATTAATCATATAAAAATCAAGTTTTGACAAAGAATTGAGGATATGAAAAAATCGCTACAGAAACTACTCCCGGGACGGGCAGGTAGGTACTGACGAAAACTACTTTTGTCTTATAATCGTCCCAATGTGTTTCCATTGTGAATTTTTACCTATTAATCATATAAAAATCAAGTTTTGACAAAGAATTGAGGATATGAAAAAATCGCTACAGAAACTACTCCCGGGACGGGCAGGTAGGTACTGACGAAAACTACTTTTGTCTTATAATCGTCCCAATGTGTTTCCATTGTGAATTTTTACCTATTAAACATATAAAAATCAAGTTTTGACAAAGATTTGAGGATATGAAAAAATCGCTACAGAAACTACTCCCGGGACGGGCAGGTAGGTACTGACGAAAACTACTTTTGTCTTATAATCGTCCCAATGTGTTTCCATTGTGAATGTTTACCTATTAATCATATAAAAATCAAGTTTTGACAAAGATTTGGGGATATGAAAAAATTCCTACAGAAACTACTCCCGGGACGGGCAGGTAGGTACTGACGAAAACTACTTTTGTCTCATAATCGTCCCAATGTGTTTCCATTGTGAATGTTTACCTATTAATCATATAAAAATCAAGTTTTGACAAAGATTTGAGGATATGAAAAAATCATTACAGAAACTACTCCCGGGACGGGCAGGTAGGTACTGACGAAAACTACTTTTGTCTTATAATCGTCCCAATGTGTTTCCATTGTGAATTTTTACCTATTAATCATATAAAAATCAAGTTTTGACAAAGAATTGAGGATATGAAAAAATCGCTACAGAAACTACTCCCGGGACGGGCAGGTAGGTACTGACGAAAACTACTTTTGTCTTATAATCGTCCCAATGTGTTTCCATTGTGAATGTTTACCTATTAATCATATAAAAATCAAGTTTTGACAAAGAATTGAGGATATGAAAAAATCGCTACAGAAACTACTCCCGGGACGGGCAGGTAGGTACTGACGAAAACTACTTTTGTCTTATAATCGTCCCAATGTGTTTCCATTGTGAATTTTTACCTATTAATCATATAAAAATCAAGTTTTGACAAAGAATTGAGGATATGAAAAAATCGCTACAGAAACTACTCCCGGGACGGGCAGGTAGGTACTGACGAAAACTACTTTTGTCTTATAATCGTCCCAATGTGTTTCCATTGTGAATTTTTACCTATTAAACATATAAAAATCAAGTTTTGACAAAGATTTGAGGATATGAAAAAATCGCTACAGAAACTACTCCCGGGACGGGCAGGTAGGTACTGACGAAAACTACTTTTGTCTTATAATCGTCCCAATGTGTTTCCATTGTGAATGTTTACCTATTAATCATATAAAAATCAAGTTTTGACAAAGATTTGGGGATATGAAAAAATCCCTACAGAAACTACTCCCGGGACGGGCAGGTAGGTACTGACGAAAACTACTTTTGTCTCATAATCGTCCCAATGTGTTTCCATTGTGAATGTTTACCTATTAATCATATAAAAATCAAGTTTTGACAAAGATTTGAGGATATGAAAAAATCATTACAGAAACTACTCCCGGGACGGGCAGGTAGGTACTGACGAAAACTACTTTTGTCTTATAATCGTCCCAATATGTTTCCATTGTGAATGTTTACCTATTAATCATATAAAAATCAAGTTTTGACAAAGAATTGAGGATATGAAAAAATTATTACAGAAACTACAACCGGGACGGGCAGGTAGGTACTGACGAAAACTACTTTTGTCTTATAATCGTCCCAATGTGTTTCCATTGTGAATGTTTACCTATTAATCATATAAAAATCAAGTTTTGACAAAGATTTGAGGATATGAAAAAATCATTACAGAAACTACTTCCGGGACGAGCAGGTAGGTATTGACGAAAACTACTTTTGTCTTATAATCGTCCCAATGTGTTTCCATTGTGAATTTTTACCTATTAATCATATAAAAATCAAGTTTTGACAAAGAATTGAGGATATGAAAAAATCGCTACAGAAACTACTCCCGGGACGGGCAGGTAGGTACTGACGAAAACTACTTTTGTCTTATAATCGTCCCAATGTGTTTCCATTGTGAATTTTTACCTATTAAACATATAAAAATCAAGTTTTGACAAAGATTTGAGGATATGAAAAAATCGCTACAGAAACTACTCCCGGGACGGGCAGGTAGGTACTGACGAAAACTACTTTTGTCTTATAATCGTCCCAATGTGTTTCCATTGTGAATTTTTACCTATTAAACATATAAAAATCAAGTTTTGACAAAGATTTGAGGATATGAAAAAATCGCTACAGAAACTACTCCCGGGACGGGCAGGTAGGTACTGACGAAAACTACTTTTGTCTTATAATCGTCCCAATGTGTTTCCATTGTGAATTTTTACCTATTAATCATATAAAAATCAAGTTTTGACAAAGATTTGAGGATATGAAAAAATCATTACAGAAACTACTCCCGGGACGGGCAGGTAGGTATTGACGAAAACTTCTTTTGTCTTATAATCGTCCCAATGTGTTTCCATTGTGAATTTTTACCTATTAATCATATAAAAATCAAGTTTTGACAAAGAATTGAGGATATGAAAAAATTATTACAGAAACTACAACCAGGACGGGCAGGTAGGTACTGACGAAAACTACTTTTGTCTTATAATCGTCCCAATGTGTTTCCATTGTCAATGTTTACCTAATAATCATATAAAAATTAAGTTTTGACAAAGATTTGAGGATATGAAAAAATCATTACAGAAACTACTCCCGGGACGGGCAGGTAGGTATTGACGAAAACTTCTTTTGTCTTATAATCGTCCCAATGTGTTTCCATTGTGAATGTTTACCTATTAATCATATAAAAATCAAGTTTTGACAAAGAATTGAGGATATGAAAAAATTATTACAGAAACTACAACCGGGACGGGCAGGTAGGTACTGACGAAAACTACTTTTGTCTTATAATCGTCCCAATGTGTTTCCATTGTCAATGTTTACCTATTAATCATATAAAAATCAAGTTTTGACAAAGAATTGAGGATATGAAAAAATCGCTACAGAAACTACTCCCGGGACGGGCAGGTAGGTACTGACGAAAACTACTTTTGTCTTATAATCGTCCCAATGTGTTTCCATTGTGAATGTTTACCTATTAATCATATAAAAATCTAGTTTTGACAAAGAATTGAGGATATGAAAAAATTATTACAGAAACTACAACCGGGACGGGCAGATAGGTACTGACGAAAACTACTTTTGTCTTATAATCGTCCCAATGTGTTTCCATTGTCAATGTTTACCTATTAATCATATAAAAATTAAGTTTTGACAAAGATTTGAGGATATGAAAAAATCATTACAGAAACTACTCCCGGGACGGGCAGGTAGGTATTGACGAAAACTACTTTTGTCTTATAATCGTCCCAATGTGTTTCCATTGTGAATTTTTACCTATTAATCATATAAAAATCAAGTTTTGACAAAGAATTGAGGATATGAAAAAATCGCTACAGAAACTACTCCCGGGACGGGCAGGTAGGTACTGACGAAAACTACTTTTGTCTTATAATCGTCCCAATGTGTTTCCATTGTGAATGTTTACCTATTAATCATATAAAAATCAAGTTTTGACAAAGAATTGAGGATATGAAAAAATCGCTACAGAAACTACTCCCGGGACGGGCAGGTAGGTACTGACGAAAACTACTTTTGTCTTATAATCGTCCCAATGTGTTTCCATTGTGAATTTTTACCTATTAATCATATAAAAATCAAGTTTTGACAAAGAATTGAGGATATGAAAAAATCGCTACAGAAACTACTCCCGGGACGGGCAGGTAGGTACTGACGAAAACTACTTTTGTCTTATAATCGTCCCAATGTGTTTCCATTGTGAATTTTTACCTATTAAACATATAAAAATCAAGTTTTGACAAAGATTTGAGGATATGAAAAAATCGCTACAGAAACTACTCCCGGGACGGGCAGGTAGGTACTGACGAAAACTACTTTTGTCTTATAATCGTCCCAATGTGTTTCCATTGTGAATGTTTACCTATTAATCATATAAAAATCAAGTTTTGACAAAGATTTGAGGATATGAAAAAATCGCTACAGAAACTACTCCCGGGACGGGCAGGTAGGTACTGACGAAAACTACTTTTGTCTTATAATCGTCCCAATGTGTTTCCATTGTGAATGTTTACCTATTAATCATATAAAAATCAAGTTTTGACAAAGATTTGAGGATATGAAAAAATCATTACAGAAACTACTCCCGGGACGGGCAGGTAGGTACTGACGAAAACTACTTTTGTCTTATAATCGTCCCAATGTGTTTCCATTGTCAATGTTTACCTATTAATCATATAAAAATCAAGTTTTGACAAAGAATTGAGGATATGAAAAAATCGCTACAGAAACTACTCCCGGGACGGGCAGGTAGGTACTGACGAAAACTACTTTTGTCTTATAATCGTCCCAATGTGTTTCCATTGTGAATTTTTACCTATTAAACATATAAAAATCAAGTTTTGACAAAGATTTGAGGATATGAAAAAATCGCTACAGAAACTACTCCCGGGACGGGCAGGTAGGTACTGACGAAAACTACTTTTGTCTTATAATCGTCCCAATGTGTTCCCATTGTGAATTTTTACCTATTAAACATATAAAAATCAAGTTTTGACAAAGATTTGAGGATATGAAAAAATCGCTACAGAAACTACTCCCGGGACGGGCAGGTAGGTACTGACGAAAACTACTTTTGTCTTATAATCGTCCCAATGTGATTCCATTGTGAATTTTTACCTATTAATCATATAAAAATCAAGTTTTGACAAAGAATTGAGGATATGAAAAAATCGCTACAGAAACTACTCCTGGGACGGGCAGGTAGGTACTGACGAAAACTACTTTTGTCTTATAATCGTCCCAATGTGTTTCCATTGTGAATTTTTACCTATTAATCATATAAAAATCAAGTTTTGACAAAGATTTGAGGATATGAAAAAATCATTACAGAAACTACTCCCGGGACGGGCAGGTAGGTACTGACGAAAACTACTTTTGTCTCATAATCGTCCCAATGTGTTTCCATTGTGAATGTTTACCTATTAATCATATAAAAATCAAGTTTTGACAAAGAATTGAGGATATGAAAAAATCGCTACAGAAACTACTCCCGGGACGGGCAGGTAGGTACTGACGAAAACTACTTTTGTCTTATAATCGTCCCAATGTGTTTCCATTGTCAATGTTTACCTAATAATCATATAAAAATTAAGTTTTGACAAAGATTTGAGGATATGAAAAAATCATTACAGAAACTACTCCCGGGACGGGCAGGTAGGTATTGACGAAAACTTCTTTTGTCTTATAATCGTCCCAATGTGTTTCCATTGTGAATTTTTACCTATTAATCATATAAAAATCAAGTTTTGACAAAGAATTGAGGATATGAAAAAATTATTACAGAAACTACAACCAGGACGGGCAGGTAGGTACTGACGAAAACTACTTTTGTCTTATAATCGTCCCAATGTGTTTCCATTGTCAATGTTTACCTAATAATCATATAAAAATTAAGTTTTGACAAAGATTTGAGGATATGAAAAAATCATTACAGAAACTACTCCCGGGACGGGCAGGTAGGTATTGACGAAAACTTCTTTTGTCTTATAATCGTCCCAATGTGTTTCCATTGTGAATGTTTACCTATTAATCATATAAAAATCAAGTTTTGACAAAGAATTGAGGATATGAAAAAATTATTACAGAAACTACAACCGGGACGGGCAGGTAGGTACTGACGAAAACTACTTTTGTCTTATAATCGTCCCAATGTGTTTCCATTGTCAATGTTTACCTATTAATCATATACAAATCAAGTTTTGACAAAGAATTGAGGATATGAAAAAATCGCTACAAAACTACTCCCGGGACGGGCAGGTAGGTACTGACGAAAACTACTTTTGTCTTATAATCGTCCCAATGTGTTTCCATTGTGAATGTTTACCTATTAATCATATAAAAATTAAGTTTTGACAAAGATTTGAGGATATGAAAAAATCATTACAGAAACTACTCCCGGGACGGGCAGGTAGGTATTGACGAAAACTACTTTTGTCTTATAATCGTCCCAATGTGTTTCCATTGTGAATTTTTACCTATTAATCATATAAAAATCAAGTTTTGACAAAGAATTGAGGATATGAAAAAATCGCTACAGAAACTACTCCCGGGACGGGCAGGTAGGTACTGACGAAAACTACTTTTGTCTTATAATCGTCCCAATGTGTTTCCATTGTGAATGTTTACCTATTAATCATATAAAAATCAAGTTTTGACAAAGAATTGAGGATATGAAAAAATCGCTACAGAAACTACTCCCGGGACGGGCAGGTAGGTACTGACGAAAACTACTTTTGTCTTATAATCGTCCCAATGTGTTTCCATTGTGAATTTTTACCTATTAATCATATAAAAATCAAGTTTTGACAAAGAATTGAGGATATGAAAAAATCGCTACAGAAACTACTCCCGGGACGGGCAGGTAGGTACTGACGAAAACTACTTTTGTCTTATAATCGTCCCAATGTGTTTCCATTGTGAATTTTTACCTATTAAACATATAAAAATCAAGTTTTGACAAAGATTTGAGGATATGAAAAAATCGCTACAGAAACTACTCCCGGGACGGGCAGGTAGGTACTGACGAAAACTACTTTTGTCTTATAATCGTCCCAATGTGTTTCCATTGTGAATGTTTACCTATTAATCATATAAAAATCAAGTTTTGACAAAGATTTGAGGATATGAAAAAATCGATACAGAAACTACTCCCGGGACGGGCAGGTAGGTACTGACGAAAACTACTTTGGTCTTATAATCGTCCCAATGTGTTTCCATTGTGAATGTTTACCTATTAATCATATAAAAATCAAGTTTTGACAAAGATTTGAGGATATGAAAAAATCATTACAGAAACTACTCCCGGGACGGGCAGGTAGGTACTGACGAAAACTACTTTTGTCTTATAATCGTCCCAATGTGTTTCCATTGTCAATGTTTACCTATTAATCATATAAAAATCAAGTTTTGACAAAGAATTGAGGATATGAAAAAATCGCTACAGAAACTACTCCCGGGACGGGCAGGTAGGTACTGACGAAAACTACTTTTGTCTTATAATCGTCCCAATGTGTTTCCATTGTGAATTTTTACCTATTAAACATATAAAAATCAAGTTTTGACAAAGATTTGAGGATATGAAAAAATCGCTACAGAAACTACTCCCGGGACGGGCAGGTAGGTACTGACGAAAACTACTTTTGTCTTATAATCGTCCCAATGTGTTTCCATTGTGAATTTTTACCTATTAAACATATAAAAATCAAGTTTTGACAAAGATTTGAGGATATGAAAAAATCGCTACAGAAACTACTCCCGGGACGGGCAGGTAGGTACTGACGAAAACTACTTTTGTCTTATAATCGTCCCAATGTGTTTCCATTGTGAATTTTTACCTATTAATCATATAAAAATCAAGTTTTGACAAAGAATTGAGGATATGAAAAAATTATTACAGAAACTACAACCGGGACGGGCAGGTAGGTACTGACGAAAACTACTTTTGTCTTATAATCGTCCCAATGTGTTTCCATTGTGAATGTTTACCTATTAATCATATAAAAATCAAGTTTTGACAAAGATTTGAGGATATGAAAAAATCGCTACAGAAACTACTCCCGGGACGGGCAGGTAGGTACTGACGAAAACTACTTTTGTCTCATAATCGTCCCAATGTGTTTCCATTGTGAATGTTTACCTATTAATCATATAAAAATCAAGTTTTGACAAAGAATTGAGGATATGAAAAAATCGCTACAGAAACTACTCCCGGGACGGGCAGGTAGGTACTGACGAAAACTACTTTTGTCTTATAATCGTCCCAATGTGTTTCCATTGTGAATTTTTACCTATTAAACATATAAAAATCAAGTTTTGACAAAGATTTGAGGATATGAAAAAATCGCTACAGAAACTACTCCCGGGACGGGCAGGTAGGTACTGACGAAAACTACTTTTGTCTTATAATCGTCCCAATGTGTTTCCATTGTGAATTTTTACCTATTAAACATATAAAAATCAAGTTTTGACAAAGATTTGAGGATATGAAAAAATCGCTACAGAAACTACTCCCGGGACGGGCAGGTAGGTACTGACGAAAACTACTTTTGTCTTATAATCGTCCCAATGTGTTTCCATTGTGAATTTTTACCTATTAATCATATAAAAATCAAGTTTTGACAAAGAATTGAGGATATGAAAAAAATATTACAGAAACTACAACCGGGACGGGCAGGTAGGTACTGACGAAAACTACTTTTGTCTTATAATCGTCCCAATGTGTTTCCATTGTGAATGTTTACCTATTAATCATATAAAAATCAAGTTTTGACAAAGATTTGAGGATATGAAAAAATCGCTACAGAAACTACTCCCGGGACGGGCAGGTAGGTACTGACGAAAACTACTTTTGTCTCATAATCGTCCCAATGTGTTTCCATTGTGAATGTTTACCTATTAATCATATAAAAATAGAGTTTTGACAAAGAATTGAGGATATGAAAAAATTATTACAGAAACTACAACCGGGACGGGCAGGTAGGTACTGACGAAAACTACTTTTGTCTTATAATCGTCCCAATGTGTTTCCATTGTCAATGTTTACCTAATAATCATATAAAAATTAAGTTTTGACAAAGATTTGAGGATATGAAAAAATCATTACAGAAACTACTCCCGGGACGGGCAGGTAGGTATTGACGAAAACTTCTTTTGTCTTATAATCGTCCCAATGTGTTTCCATTGTGAATTTTTACCTATTAATCATATAAAAATCAAGTTTTGACAAAGAATTGAGGATATGAAAAAATTATTACAGAAACTACAACCAGGACGGGCAGGTAGGTACTGACGAAAACTACTTTTGTCTAATAATCGTCCCAATGTGTTTCCATTGTCAATGTTTACCTAATAATCATATAAAAATTAAGTTTTGACAAAGATTTGAGGATATGAAAAAATCATTACAGAAACTACTCCCGGGACGGGCAGGTAGGTATTGACGAAAACTTCTTTTGTCTTATAATCGTCCCAATGTGTTTCCATTGTGAATGTTTACCTATTAATCATATAAAAATCAAGTTTTGACAAAGAATTGAGGATATGAAAAAATTATTACAGAAACTACAACCGGGACGGGCAGGTAGGTACTGACGAAAACTACTTTTGTCTTATAATCGTCCCAATGTGTTTCCATTGACAATGTTTACCTATTAATCATATAAAAATCAAGTTTTGACAAAGAATTGAGGATATGAAAAAATCGCTACAGAAACTACTCCCGGGACGGGCAGGTAGGTACTGACGAAAACTACTTTTGTCTTATAATCGTCCCAATGTGTTTCCATTGTGAATGTTTACCTATTAATCATATAAAAATCTAGTTTTGACAAAGAATTGAGGATATGAAAAAATTATTACAGAAACTACAACCGGGACGGGCAGATAGGTACTGACGAAAACTACTTTTGTCTTATAATCGTCCCAATGTGTTTCCATTGTCAATGTTTACCTATTAATCATATAAAAATTAAGTTTTGACAAAGATTTGAGGATATGAAAAAATCATTACAGAAACTACTCCCGGGACGGGCAGGTAGGTATTGACGAAAACTACTTTTGTCTTATAATCGTCCCAATGTGTTTCCATTGTGAATTTTTACCTATTAATCATATAAAAATCAAGTTTTGACAAAGAATTGAGGATATGAAAAAATCGCTACAGAAACTACTCCCGGGACGGGCAGGTAGGTACTGACGAAAACTACTTTTGTCTTATAATCGTCCCAATGTGTTTCCATTGTGAATGTTTACCTATTAATCATATAAAAATCAAGTTTTGACAAAGAATTGAGGATATGAAAAAATCGCTACAGAAACTACTCCCGGGACGGGCAGGTAGGTACTGACGAAAACTACTTTTGTCTTATAATCGTCCCAATGTGTTTCCATTGTGAATTTTTACCTATTAATCATATAAAAATCAAGTTTTGACAAAGATTTGAGGATATGAAAAAATCATTACAGAAACTACTCCCGGGACGGGCAGGTAGGTACTGACGAAAACTACTTTTGTCTTATAATCGTCCCAATGTGTTTCCATTGTGAATGTTTACCTATTAATCATATAAAAATCAAGTTTTGACAAAGAATTGAGGATATGAAAAAATTATTACAGAAACTACAACCGGGACGGGCAGGTAGGTACTGACGAAAACTACTTTTGTCTTATAATCGTCCCAATGTGTTTCCATTGTCAATGTTTACCCATTAATCATATAAAAATTAAGTTTTGACAAAGATTTGAGGATATGAAAAAATCATTACAGAAACTACTCCCGGGACGTGCAGGTAGGTACTGACGAAAACTACTTTTGTCTCATAATCGTCCCAATGTGTTTCCATTGTGAATGTTTACCTATTAATCATATAAAAATCAAGTTTTGACAAAGAATTGAGGATATGAAAAAATCGCTACAGAAACTACTCCCGGGACGGGCAGGTAGGTACTGACGAAAACTACTTTTGTCTTATAATCGTCCCAATGTGTTTCCATTGTGAATGTTTACCTATTAATCATATAAAAATCAAGTTTTGACAAAGAATTGAGGATATGAAAAAATCGCTACAGAAACTACTCCCGGGACGGGCAGGTAGGTACTGACGAAAACTACTTTTGTCTTATAATCGTCCCAATGTGTTTCCATTGTGAATTTTTACCTATTAATCATATAAAAATCAAGTTTTGACAAAGAATTGAGGATATGAAAAAATCGCTACAGAAACTACTCCCGGGACGGGCAGGTAGGTACTGACGAAAACTACTTTTGTCTTATAATCGTCCCAATGTGTTTCCATTGTGAATTTTTACCTATTAAACATATAAAAATCAAGTTTTGACAAAGATTTGAGGATATGAAAAAATCGCTACAGAAACTACTCCCGGGACGGGCAGGTAGGTACTGACGAAAACTACTTTTGTCTTATAATCGTCCCAATGTGTTTCCATTGTGAATGTTTACCTATTAATCATATAAAAATCAAGTTTTGACAAAGATTTGAGGATATGAAAAAATCGATACAGAAACTACTCCCGGGACGGGCAGGTAGGTACTGACGAAAACTACTTTGGTCTTATAATCGTCCCAATGTGTTTCCATTGTGAATGTTTACCTATTAATCATATAAAAATCAAGTTTTGACAAAGATTTGAGGATATGAAAAAATCATTACAGAAACTACTCCCGGGACGGGCAGGTAGGTACTGACGAAAACTACTTTTGTCTTATAATCGTCCCAATGTGTTTCCATTGTCAATGTTTACCTATTAATCATATAAAAATCAAGTTTTGACAAAGAATTGAGGATATGAAAAAATCGCTACAGAAACTACTCCCGGGACGGGCAGGTAGGTACTGACGAAAACTACTTTTGTCTTATAATCGTCCCAATGTGTTTCCATTGTGAATTTTTACCTATTAAACATATAAAAATCAAGTTTTGACAAAGATTTGAGGATATGAAAAAATCGCTACAGAAACTACTCCCGGGACGGGCAGGTAGGTACTGACGAAAACTACTTTTGTCTTATAATCGTCCCAATGTGTTTCCATTGTGAATTTTTACCTATTAAACATATAAAAATCAAGTTTTGACAAAGATTTGAGGATATGAAAAAATCGCTACAGAAACTACTCCCGGGACGGGCAGGTAGGTACTGACGAAAACTACTTTTGTCTTATAATCGTCCCAATGTGTTTCCATTGTGAATTTTTACCTATTAATCATATAAAAATCAAGTTTTGACAAAGAATTGAGGATATGAAAAAATTATTACAGAAACTACAACCGGGACGGGCAGGTAGGTACTGACGAAAACTACTTTTGTCTTATAATCGTCCCAATGTGTTTCCATTGTGAATGTTTACCTATTAATCATATAAAAATCAAGTTTTGACAAAGATTTGAGGATATGAAAAAATCGCTACAGAAACTACTCCCGGGACGGGCAGGTAGGTACTGACGAAAACTACTTTTGTCTCATAATCGTCCCAATGTGTTTCCATTGTGAATGTTTACCTATTAATCATATAAAAATCAAGTTTTGACAAAGAATTGAGGATATGAAAAAATCGCTACAGAAACTACTCCCGGGACGGGCAGGTAGGTACTGACGAAAACTACTTTTGTCTTATAATCGTCCCAATGTGTTTCCATTGTGAATTTTTACCTATTAAACATATAAAAATCAAGTTTTGACAAAGATTTGAGGATATGAAAAAATCGCTACAGAAACTACTCCCGGGACGGGCAGGTAGGTACTGACGAAAACTACTTTTGTCTTATAATCGTCCCAATGTGTTTCCATTGTGAATTTTTACCTATTAATCATATAAAAATCAAGTTTTGACAAAGATTTGAGGATATGAAAAAATCATTACAGAAACTACTCCCGGGACGGGCAGGTAGGTACTGACGAAAACTACTTTTGTCTTATAATCGTCCCAATGTGTTTCCATTGTGAATGTTTACCTATTAATCATATAAAAATCAAGTTTTGACAAAGAATTGAGGATATGAAAAAATTATTACAGAAACTACAACCGGGACGGGCAGGTAGGTACTGACGAAAACTACTTTTGTCTTATAATCGTCCCAATGTGTTTCCATTGTCAATGTTTACCCATTAATCATATAAAAATTAAGTTTTGACAAAGATTTGAGGATATGAAAAAATCATTACAGAAACTACTCCCGGGACGTGCAGGTAGGTACTGACGAAAACTACTTTTGTCTCATAATCGTCCCAATGTGTTTCCATTGTGAATGTTTACCTATTAATCATATAAAAATCAAGTTTTGACAAAGAATTGAGGATATGAAAAAATCGCTACAGAAACTACTCCCGGGACGGGCAGGTAGGTACTGACGAAAATTACTTTTGTCTTATAATCGTCCCAATGTGTTTCCATTGTGAATTTTTACCTATTAAACATATAAAAATCAAGTTTTGACAAAGATTTGAGGATATGAAAAAATCATTACAGAAACTACTCCCGGGACGGGCAGGTAGGTACTGACGAAAACTACTTTTGTCTTATAATCGTCCCAATGTGTTTCCATTGTGAATTAACCTAACAACTTTAAAAAAACCTATTAATCATATAAAAATCAAGTTTTGACAAAGATTTGAGGATATGAAAAAATCGCTACAGAAACTACTCCCGGGACGGGCAGGTAGGTACTGACGAAAACTACTTTTGTCTCATAATCGTCCCAATGTGTTTCCATTGTGAATGTTTACCTATTAATCATATAAAAATCAAGTTTTGACAAAGAATTGAGGATATGAAAAAATCGCTACAGAAACTACTCCCGGGACGGGCAGGTAGGTACTGACGAAAACTACTTTTGTCTTATAATCGTCCCAATGTGTTTCCATTTTGAATGTTTACCTATTAATCATTTAAAAATCAAGTTTTGACAAAGATTTGAGGATATGAGAAAATCGCTACAGAAACTACTCCCGGGACGGGCAGGTAGGTACTGACGAAAACTACTTTTGTCTCATAATCGTCCCAATGTGTTTCCATTGTGAATGTTTACCTATTAATCATATAAAAATCAAGTTTTGACAAAGAATTGAGGATATGAAAAAATTATTACAGAAACTACAACCAGGACGGGCAGGTAGGTACTGACGAAAACTACTTTTGTCTTATAATCGTCCCAATGTGTTTCCATTGTCAATGTTTACCTAATAATCATATAAAAATTAAGTTTTGACAAAGATTTGAGGATATGAAAAAATCATTACAGAAACTACTCCCGGGACGGGCAGGTAGGTATTGACGAAAACTTCTTTTGTCTTATAATCGTCCCAATGTGTTTCCATTGTGAATGTTTACCTATTAATCATATAAAAATCAAGTTTTGACAAAGAATTGAGGATATGAAAAAATTATTACAGAAACTACAACCGGGACGGGCAGGTAGGTACTGACGAAAACTACTTTTGTCTTATAATCGTCCCAATGTGTTTCCATTGTCAATGTTTACCTATTAATCATATAAAAATCAAGTTTTGACAAAGAATTGAGGATATGAAAAAATCGCTACAGAAACTACTCCCGGGACGGGCAGGTAGGTACTGACGAAAACTACTTTTGTCTTATAATCGTCCCAATGTGTTTCCATTGTGAATGTTTACCTATTAATCATATAAAAATCTAGTTTTGACAAAGAATTGAGGATATGAAAAAATTATTACAGAAACTACAACCGGGACGGGCAGATAGGTACTGACGAAAACTACTTTTGTCTTATAATCGTCCCAATGTGTTTCCATTGTCAATGTTTACCTATTAATCATATAAAAATTAAGTTTTGACAAAGATTTGAGGATATGAAAAAATCATTACAGAAACTACTCCCGGGACGGGCAGGTAGGTATTGACGAAAACTACTTTTGTCTTATAATCGTCCCAATGTGTTTCCATTGTGAATTTTTACCTATTAATCATATAAAAATCAAGTTTTGACAAAGAATTGAGGATATGAAAAAATCATTACAGAAACTACTCCCGGGACGGGCAGGTAGGTACTGACGAAAACTACTTTTGTCTCATAATCGTCCCAATGTGTTTCCATTGTGAATGTTTACCTATTAATCATATAAAAATCAAGTTTTGACAAAGAATTGAGGATATGAAAAAATCGCTACAGAAACTACTCCCGGGACGGGCAGGTAGGTACTGACGAAAACTACTTTTGTCTTATAATCGTCCCAATGTGTTTCCATTGTGAATGTTTACCTATTAATCATATAAAAATCAAGTTTTGACAAAGAATTGAGGATATGAAAAAATCGCTACAGAAACTACTCCCGGGACGGGCAGGTAGGTACTGACGAAAACTACTTTTGTCTTATAATCGTCCCAATGTGTTTCCATTGTGAATTTTTACCTATTAATCATATAAAAATCAAGTTTTGACAAAGAATTGAGGATATGAAAAAATCGCTACAGAAACTACTCCCGGGACGGGCAGGTAGGTACTGACGAAAACTACTTTTGTCTTATAATCGTCCCAATGTGTTTCCATTGTGAATTTTTACCTATTAATCATTTAAAAATCAAGTTTTGACAAAGAATTGAGGATATGAAAAAATCGCTACAGAAACTACTCCCGGGACGGGCAGGTAGGTACTGACGAAAACTACTTTTGTCTTATAATCGTCCCAATGTGTTTCCATTGTGAATGTTTACCTATTAATCATATAAAAATCAAGTTTTGACAAAGATTTGAGGATATGAAAAAATCATTACAGAAACTACTCCCGGGACGGGCAGGTAGGTACTGACGAAAACTACTTTTGTCTCATAATCGTCCCAATGTGTTTCCATTGTGAATGTTTACCTATTAATCATATAAAAATCAAGTTTTGACAAAGATTTGAGGATATGAAAAAATCATTACAGAAACTACTCCCGGGACGGGCAGGTAGGTACTGACGAAAACTACTTTTGTCTTATAATCGTCCCAATGTGTTTCCATTGTGAATGTTTACCTATTAATCATATAAAAATCAAGTTTTGACAAAGATTTGAGGATATGAAAAAATCATTACAGAAACTACTTCCGGGACGGGCAGGTAGGTATTGACGAAAACTACTTTTGTCTTATAATCGTCCCAATGTGTTTCCATTGTGAATTTTTACCTATTAATCATATAAAAATCAAGTTTTGACAAAGAATTGAGGATATGAAAAAATCGCTACAGAAACTACTCCCGGGACGGGCAGGTAGGTACTGACGAAAACTACTTTTGTCTCATAATCGTCCCAATGTGTTTCCATTGTGAATTTTTACCTATTAAACATATAAAAATCAAGTTTTGACAAAGAATTGAGGATATGAAAAAATTATTACAGAAACTACAACCGGGACGGGCAGGTAGGTACTGACGAAAACTACTTTTGTCTTATAATCGTCCCAATGTGTTTCCATTGTGAATGTTTACCTATTAATCATATAAAAATCAAGTTTTGACAAAGATTTGAGGATATGAAAAAATCATTACAGAAACTACTTCCGGGACGGGCAGGTAGGTATTGACGAAAACTACTTTTGTCTTATAATCGTCCCAATGTGTTTCCATTGTGAATTTTTACCTATTAATCATATAAAAATCAAGTTTTGACAAAGAATTGAGGATATGAAAAAATCGCTACAGAAACTACTCCCGGGACGGGCAGGTAGGTACTGACGAAAACTACTTTTGTCTTATAATCGTCCCAATGTGTTTCCATTGTGAATTTTTACCTATTAAACATATAAAAATCAAGTTTTGACAAAGATTTGAGGATATGAAAAAATCGCTACAGAAACTACTCCCGGGACGGGCAGGTAGGTACTGACGAAAACTACTTTTGTCTTATAATCGTCCCAATGTGTTTCCATTGTGAATTTTTACCTATTAAACATATAAAAATCAAGTTTTGACAAAGATTTGAGGATATGAAAAAATCGCTACAGAAACTACTCCCGGGACGGGCAGGTAGGTACTGACGAAAACTACTTTTGTCTTATAATCGTCCCAATGTGTTTCCATTGTGAATTTTTACCTATTAATCATATAAAAATCAAGTTTTGACAAAGAATTGAGGATATGAAAAAATTATTACAGAAACTACAACCGGGACGGGCAGGTAGGTACTGACGAAAACTACTTTTGTCTTATAATCGTCCCAATGTGTTTCCATTGTGAATGTTTACCTATTAATCATATAAAAATCAAGTTTTGACAAAGAATTGAGGATATGAAAAAATCGCTACAGAAACTACTCCCGGGACGGGCAGGTAGGTACTGACGAAAACTACTTTTGTCTTATAATCGTCCCAATGTGTTTCCATTGTGAATTTTTACCTATTAAACATATAAAAATCAAGTTTTGACAAAGATTTGAGGATATGAAAAAATCGCTACAGAAACTACTCCCGGGACGGGCAGGTAGGTACTGACGAAAACTACTTTTGTCTTATAATCGTCCCAATGTGTTTCCATTGTGAATGTTTACCTATTAATCATATAAAAATCAAGTTTTGACAAAGAATTGAGGATATGAAAAAATTATTACAGAAACTACAACCGGGACGGGCAGGTAGGTACTGACGAAAACTACTTTTGTCTTATAATCGTCCCAATGTGTTTCCATTGTCAATGTTTACCTAATAATCATATAAAAATTAAGTTTTGACAAAGATTTGAGGATATGAAAAAATCATTACAGAAACTACTCCCGGGACGGGCAGGTAGGTATTGACGAAAACTTCTTTTGTCTTATAATCGTCCCAATGTGTTTCCATTGTGAATTTTTACCTATTAATCATATAAAAATCAAGTTTTGACAAAGAATTGAGGATATGAAAAAATTATTACAGAAACTACAACCAGGACGGGCAGGTAGGTACTGACGAAAACTACTTTTGTCTTATAATCGTCCCAATGTGTTTCCATTGTCAATGTTTACCTAATAATCATATAAAAATTAAGTTTTGACAAAGATTTGAGGATATGAAAAAATCATTACAGAAACTACTCCCGGGACGGGCAGGTAGGTATTGACGAAAACTTCTTTTGTCTTATAATCGTCCCAATGTGTTTCCATTGTGAATGTTTACCTATTAATCATATAAAAATCAAGTTTTGACAAAGAATTGAGGATATGAAAAAATTATTACAGAAACTACAACCGGGACGGGCAGGTAGGTACTGACGAAAACTACTTTTGTCTTATAATCGTCCCAATGTGTTTCCATTGTCAATGTTTACCTATTAATCATATAAAAATCAAGTTTTGACAAAGAATTGAGGATATGAAAAAATCGCTACAGAAACTACTCCCGGGACGGGCAGGTAGGTACTGACGAAAACTACTTTTGTCTTATAATCGTCCCAATGTGTTTCCATTGTGAATGTTTACCTATTAATCATATAAAAATCAAGTTTTGACAAAGAATTGAGGATATGAAAAAATCGCTACAGAAACTACTCCCGGGACGGGCAGGTAGGTACTGACGAAAACTACTTTTGTCTTATAATCGTCCCAATGTGTTTCCATTGTGAATTTTTACCTATTAATCATATAAAAATCAAGTTTTGACAAAGAATTGAGGATATGAAAAAATCGCTACAGAAACTACTCCCGGGACGGGCAGGTAGGTACTGACGAAAACTACTTTTGTCTTATAATCGTCCCAATGTGTTTCCATTGTGAATTTTTACCTATTAAACATATAAAAATCAAGTTTTGACAAAGATTTGAGGATATGAAAAAATCGCTACAGAAACTACTCCCGGGACGGGCAGGTAGGTACTGACGAAAACTACTTTTGTCTTATAATCGTCCCAATGTGTTTCCATTGTGAATGTTTACCTATTAATCATATAAAAATCAAGTTTTGACAAAGATTTGAGGATATGAAAAAATCGCTACAGAAACTACTCCCGGGACGGGCAAGTAGGTACTGACGAAAACTACTTTTGTCTTATAATCGTCCCAATGTGTTTCCATTGTGAATGTTTACCTATTAATCATATAAAAATCAAGTTTTGACAAAGATTTGAGGATATGAAAAAATCATTACAGAAACTACTCCCGGGACGGGCAGGTAGGTACTGACGAAAACTACTTTTGTCTTATAATCGTCCCAATGTGTTTCCATTGTGAATGTTTACCTATTAATCATAAAAATCAAGTTTTGACAAAGAATTGAGGATATGAAAAAATTATTACAGAAACTACAACCGGGACGGGCAGGTAGGTACTGACGAAAACTACTTTTGTCTTATAATCGTCCCAATGTGTTTCCATTGTCAATGTTTACCCATTAATCATATAAAAATTAAGTTTTGACAAAGATTTGAGGATATGAAAAAATCATTACAGAAACTACTCCCGGGACGTGCAGGTAGGTACTGACGAAAACTACTTTTGTCTCATAATCGTCCCAATGTGTTTCCATTGTGAATGTTTACCTATTAATCATATAAAAATCAAGTTTTGACAAAGAATTGAGGATATGAAAAAATCGCTACAGAAACTACTCCCGGGACGGGCAGGTAGGTACTGACGAAAACTACTTTTGTCTTATAATCGTCCCAATGTGTTTCCATTGTGAATTTTTACCTATTAAACATATAAAAATCAAGTTTTGACAAAGATTTGAGGATATGAAAAAATCGCTACAGAAACTACTCCCGGGACGGGCAGGTAGGTACTGACGAAAACTACTTTTGTCTTATAATCGTCCCAATGTGTTTCCATTGTGAATTTTTACCTATTAATCATATAAAAATCAAGTTTTGACAAAGATTTGAGGATATGAAAAAATCATTACAGAAACTACTCCCGGGACGGGCAGGTAGGTACTGACGAAAACTACTTTTGTCTTATAATCGTCCCAATGTGTTTCCATTGTGAATTTTTACTTATTAATCATATAAAAATCAAGTTTTGACAAAGAATTGAGGATATGAAAAAATTATTACAGAAACTACAACCGGGACGGGCAGGTAGGTACTGACGAAAACTACTTTTGTCTTATAATCGTCCCAATGTGTTTCCATTGTCAATGTTTACCTAATAATCATATAAAAATTAAGTTTTGACAAAGATTTGAGGATATGAAAAAATAATTACAGAAACTACTCCCGGGACGGGCAGGTAGGTATTGACGAAAACTTCTTTTGTCTTATAATCGTCCCAATGTGTTTCCATTGTGAATTTTTACCTATTAATCATATAAAAATCAAGTTTTGACAAAGAATTGAGGATATGAAAAAATTATTACAGAAACTACAACCAGGACGGGCAGGTAGGTACTGACGAAAACTACTTTTGTCTTATAATCGTCCCAATGTGTTTCCATTGTCAATGTTTACCTAATAATCATATAAAAATTAAGTTTTGACAAAGATTTGAGGATATGAAAAAATCATTACAGAAACTACTCCCGGGACGGGCAGGTAGGTATTGACGAAAACTTCTTTTGTCTTATAATCGTCCCAATGTGTTTCCATTGTGAATTTTTACCTATTAATCATATAAAAAATCAAGTTTTGACAAAGAATTGAGGATATGAAAAAATTATTACAGAAACTACAACCGGGACGGGCAGGTAGGTACTGACGAAAACTACTTTTGTCTTATAATCGTCCCAATGTGTTTCCATTGTCAATGTTTACCTAATAATCATATAAAAATTAAGTTTTGACAAAGATTTGAGGATATGAAAAAATCATTACAGAAACTACTCCCGGGACGGGCAGGTAGGTATTGACGAAAACTTCTTTTGTCTTATAATCGTCCCAATGTGTTTCCATTGTGAATTTTTACCTATTAATCATATAAAAATCAAGTTTTGACAAAGAATTGAGGATATGAAAAAATCGCTACAGAAACTACTCCCGGGACGGGCAGGTAGGTACTGACGAAAACTACTTTTGTCTTATAATCGTCCCAATGTGTTTCCATTGTGAATGTTTACCTATTAATCATATAAAAATCAAGTTTTGACAAAGATTTGAGGATATGAAAAAATCATTACAGAAACTACTCCCGGGACGGGCAGGTAGGTACTGACGAAAACTACTTTTGTCTTATAATCGTCCCAATGTGTTTCCATTGTGAATGTTTACCTATTAATCATATAAAAATCAAGTTTTGACAAAGAATTGAGGATATGAAAAAATGATTACAGAAACTACAACCGGGACGGGCAGGTAGGTACTGACGAAAACTACTTTTGTCTTATAATCGTCCCAATGTGTTTCCTTTGTGAATGTTTACCTATTAATCATATAAAAATCAAGTTTTGACAAAGATTTGAGGATATGAAAAAATCATTACAGAAACTACTCCCGGGACGGGCAGGTAGGTACTGACGAAAACTACTTTTGTCTTATAATAGTCCCAATGTGTTTCCATTGTGAATGTTTACCTATTAATCATATAAAAATCAAGTTTTGACAAAGAATTGAGGATATGAAAAAATTATTACAGAAACTACAACCGGGACGGGCAGGTAGGTACTGACGAAAACTACTTTTGTCTTATAATCGTCCCAATGTGTTTCCATTGTCAATGTTTACCTATTAATCATATAAAAATTAAGTTTTGACAAAGATTTGAGGATATGAAAAAATCATTACAGAAACTACTCCCGGGACGGGCAGGTAGGTATTGACGAAAACTACTTTTGTCTTATAATCGTCCCAATGTGTTTCCATTGTGAATTTTTACCTATTAATCATATAAAAATCAAGTTTTGACAAAGAATTGAGGATATGAAAAAATTATTACAGAAACTACAACCAGGACGGGCAGGTAGGTACTGACGAAAACTACTTTTGTCTTATAATCGTCCCAATGTGTTTCCATTGTCAATGTTTACCTAATAATCATATAAAAATTAAGTTTTGACAAAGATTTGAGGATATGAAAAAATCATTACAGAAACTACTCCCGGGACGGGCAGGTAGGTATTGACGAAAACTTCTTTTGTCTTATAATCGTCCCAATGTGTTTCCATTGTGAATGTTTACCTATTAATCATATAAAAATCAAGTTTTGACAAAGAATTGAGGATATGAAAAAATTATTACAGAAACTACAACCGGGACGGGCAGGTAGGTACTGACGAAAACTACTTTTGTCTTATAATCGTCCCAATGTGTTTCCATTGTCAATGTTTACCTATTAATCATATAAAAATCAAGTTTTGACAAAGAATTGAGGATATGAAAAAATCGCTACAGAAACTACTCCCGGGACGGGCAGGTAGGTACTGACGAAAACTACTTTTGTCTTATAATCGTCCCAATGTGTTTCCATTGTGAATGTTTACCTATTAATCATATAAAAATCAAGTTTTGACAAAGAATTGAGGATATGAAAAAATCGCTACAGAAACTACTCCCGGGACGGGCAGGTAGGTACTGACGAAAACTACTTTTGTCTTATAATCGTCCCAATGTGTTTCCATTGTGAATTTTTACCTATTAATCATATGAAAATCAAGTTTTGACAAAGAATTGAGGATATGAAAAAATCGCTACAGAAACTACTCCCGGGACGGGCAGGTAGGTACTGACGAAAACTACTTTTGTCTTATAATCGTCCCAATGTGTTTTTGTGAATGTTTACCTATTAATCATATAAAAATCAAGTTTTGACAAAGAATTGAGGATATGAAAAAATCGCTACAGAAACTACTCCCGGGACGGGCAGGTAGGTACTGACGAAAACTACTTTTGTCTTATAATCGTCCCAATGTGTTTCCATTGTGAATGTTTACCTATTAATCATATAAAAATCAAGTTTTGACAAAGAATTGAGGATATGAAAAAATCGCTACAGAAACTACTCCCGGGACGGGCAGGTAGGTACTGACGAAAACTACTTTTGTCTTATAATCGTCCCAATGTGTTTCCATTGTGAATTTTTACCTATTAATCATATAAAAATCAAGTTTTGACAAAGAATTGAGGATATGAAAAAATCGCTACAGAAACTACTCCCGGGACGGGCAGGTAGGTACTGACGAAAACTACTTTTGTCTTATAATCGTCCCAATGTGTTTCCATTGTGAATTTTTACCTATTAATCATTTAAAAATCAAGTTTTGACAAAGAATTGAGGATATGAAAAAATCGCTACAGAAACTACTCCCGGGACGGGCAGGTAGGTACTGACGAAAACTACTTTTGTCTTATAATCGTCCCAATGTGTTTCCATTGTGAATGTTTACCTATTAATCATATAAAAATCAAGTTTTGACAAAGATTTGAGGATATGAAAAAATCATTACAGAAACTACTCCCGGGACGGGCAGGTAGGTACTGACGAAAACTACTTTTGTCTCATAATCGTCCCAATGTGTTTCCATTGTGAATGTTTACCTATTAATCATATAAAAATCAAGTTTTGACAAAGATTTGAGGATATGAAAAAATCATTACAGAAACTACTCCCGGGACGGGCAGGTAGGTACTGACGAAAACTACTTTTGTCTTATAATCGTCCCAATGTGTTTCCATTGCGAATGTTTACCTATTAATCATATAAAAATCAAGTTTTGACAAAGATTTGAGGATATGAAAAAATCATTACAGAAACTACTTCCGGGACGGGCAGGTAGGTATTGACGAAAACTACTTTTGTCTTATAATCGTCCCAATGTGTTTCCATTGTGAATTTTTACCTATTAATCATATAAAAATCAAGTTTTGACAAAGAATTGAGGATATGAAAAAATCGCTACAGAAACTACTCCCGGGACGGGCAGGTAGGTACTGACGAAAACTACTTTTGTCTCATAATCGTCCCAATGTGTTTCCATTGTGAATTTTTACCTATTAAACATATAAAAATCAAGTTTTGACAAAGAATTGAGGATATGAAAAAATTATTACAGAAACTACAACCGGGACGGGCAGGTAGGTACTGACGAAAACTACTTTTGTCTTATAATCGTCCCAATGTGTTTCCATTGTGAATGTTTACCTATTAATCATATAAAAATCAAGTTTTGACAAAGATTTGAGGATATGAAAAAATCATTACAGAAACTACTTCCGGGACGGGCAGGTAGGTATTGACGAAAACTACTTTTGTCTTATAATCGTCCCAATGTGTTTCCATTGTGAATTTTTACCTATTAATCATATAAAAATCAAGTTTTGACAAAGAATTGAGGATATGAAAAAATCGCTACAGAAACTACTCCCGGGACGGGCAGGTAGGTACTGACGAAAACTACTTTTGTCTTATAATCGTCCCAATGTGTTTCCATTGTGAATTTTTACCTATTAAACATATAAAAATCAAGTTTTGACAAAGATTTGAGGATATGAAAAAATCGCTACAGAAACTACTCCCGGGACGGGCAGGTAGGTACTGACGAAAACTACTTTTGTCTTATAATCGTCCCAATGTGTTTCCATTGTGAATTTTTACCTATTAAACATATAAAAATCAAGTTTTGACAAAGATTTGAGGATATGAAAAAATCGCTACAGAAACTACTCCCGGGACGGGCAGGTAGGTACTGACGAAAACTACTTTTGTCTTATAATCGTCCCAATGTGTTTCCATTGTGAATTTTTACCTATTAATCATATAAAAATCAAGTTTTGACAAAGAATTGAGGATATGAAAAAATTATTACAGAAACTACAACCGGGACGGGCAGGTAGGTACTGACGAAAACTACTTTTGTCTTATAATCGTCCCAATGTGTTTCCATTGTGAATGTTTACCTATTAATCATATAAAAATCAAGTTTTGACAAAGAATTGAGGATATGAAAAAATCGCTACAGAAACTACTCCCGGGACGGGCAGGTAGGTACTGACGAAAACTACTTTTGTCTTATAATCGTCCCAATGTGTTTCCATTGTGAATTTTTACCTATTAAACATATAAAAATCAAGTTTTGACAAAGATTTGAGGATATGAAAAAATCGCTACAGAAACTACTCCCGGGACGGGCAGGTAGGTACTGACGAAAACTACTTTTGTCTTATAATCGTCCCAATGTGTTTCCATTGTGAATGTTTACCTATTAATCATATAAAAATCAAGTTTTGACAAAGAATTGAGGATATGAAAAAATTATTACAGAAACTACAACCGGGACGGGCAGGTAGGTACTGACGAAAACTACTTTTGTCTTATAATCGTCCCAATGTGTTTCCATTGTCAATGTTTACCTAATAATCATATAAAAATTAAGTTTTGACAAAGATTTGAGGATATGAAAAAATCATTACAGAAACTACTCCCGGGACGGGCAGGTAGGTATTGACGAAAACTTCTTTTGTCTTATAATCGTCCCAATGTGTTTCCATTGTGAATTTTTACCTATTAATCATATAAAAATCAAGTTTTGACAAAGAATTGAGGATATGAAAAAATTATTACAGAAACTACAACCAGGACGGGCAGGTAGGTACTGACGAAAACTACTTTTGTCTTATAATCGTCCCAATGTGTTTCCATTGTCAATGTTTACCTAATAATCATATAAAAATTAAGTTTTGACAAAGATTTGAGGATATGAAAAAATCATTACAGAAACTACTCCCGGGACGGGCAGGTAGGTATTGACGAAAACTTCTTTTGTCTTATAATCGTCCCAATGTGTTTCCATTGTGAATGTTTACCTATTAATCATATAAAAATCAAGTTTTGACAAAGAATTGAGGATATGAAAAAATTATTACAGAAACTACAACCGGGACGGGCAGGTAGGTACTGACGAAAACTACTTTTGTCTTATAATCGTCCCAATGTGTTTCCATTGTCAATGTTTACCTATTAATCATATAAAAATCAAGTTTTGACAAAGAATTGAGGATATGAAAAAATCGCTACAGAAACTACTCCCGGGACGGGCAGGTAGGTACTGACGAAAACTACTTTTGTCTTATAATCGTCCCAATGTGTTTCCATTGTGAATGTTTACCTATTAATCATATAAAAATCAAGTTTTGACAAAGAATTGAGGATATGAAAAAATCGCTACAGAAACTACTCCCGGGACGGGCAGGTAGGTACTGACGAAAACTACTTTTGTCTTATAATCGTCCCAATGTGTTTCCATTGTGAATTTTTACCTATTAATCATATAAAAATCAAGTTTTGACAAAGAATTGAGGATATGAAAAAATCGCTACAGAAACTACTCCCGGGACGGGCAGGTAGGTACTGACGAAAACTACTTTTGTCTTATAATCGTCCCAATGTGTTTCCATTGTGAATTTTTACCTATTAAACATATAAAAATCAAGTTTTGACAAAGATTTGAGGATATGAAAAAATCGCTACAGAAACTACTCCCGGGACGGGCAGGTAGGTACTGACGAAAACTACTTTTGTCTTATAATCGTCCCAATGTGTTTCCATTGTGAATGTTTACCTATTAATCATATAAAAATCAAGTTTTGACAAAGATTTGAGGATATGAAAAAATCGCTACAGAAACTACTCCCGGGACGGGCAAGTAGGTACTGACGAAAACTACTTTTGTCTTATAATCGTCCCAATGTGTTTCCATTGTGAATGTTTACCTATTAATCATATAAAAATCAAGTTTTGACAAAGATTTGAGGATATGAAAAAATCATTACAGAAACTACTCCCGGGACGGGCAGGTAGGTACTGACGAAAACTACTTTTGTCTTATAATCGTCCCAATGTGTTTCCATTGTGAATGTTTACCTATTAATCATAAAAATCAAGTTTTGACAAAGAATTGAGGATATGAAAAAATTATTACAGAAACTACAACCGGGACGGGCAGGTAGGTACTGACGAAAACTACTTTTGTCTTATAATCGTCCCAATGTGTTTCCATTGTCAATGTTTACCCATTAATCATATAAAAATTAAGTTTTGACAAAGATTTGAGGATATGAAAAAATCATTACAGAAACTACTCCCGGGACGTGCAGGTAGGTACTGACGAAAACTACTTTTGTCTCATAATCGTCCCAATGTGTTTCCATTGTGAATGTTTACCTATTAATCATATAAAAATCAAGTTTTGACAAAGAATTGAGGATATGAAAAAATCGCTACAGAAACTACTCCCGGGACGGGCAGGTAGGTACTGACGAAAACTACTTTTGTCTTATAATCGTCCCAATGTGTTTCCATTGTGAATTTTTACCTATTAAACATATAAAAATCAAGTTTTGACAAAGATTTGAGGATATGAAAAAATCGCTACAGAAACTACTCCCGGGACGGGCAGGTAGGTACTGACGAAAACTACTTTTGTCTTATAATCGTCCCAATGTGTTTCCATTGTGAATTTTTACCTATTAATCATATAAAAATCAAGTTTTGACAAAGATTTGAGGATATGAAAAAATCATTACAGAAACTACTCCCGGGACGGGCAGGTAGGTACTGACGAAAACTACTTTTGTCTTATAATCGTCCCAATGTGTTTCCATTGTGAATTTTTACTTATTAATCATATAAAAATCAAGTTTTGACAAAGAATTGAGGATATGAAAAAATTATTACAGAAACTACAACCGGGACGGGCAGGTAGGTACTGACGAAAACTACTTTTGTCTTATAATCGTCCCAATGTGTTTCCATTGTCAATGTTTACCTAATAATCATATAAAAATTAAGTTTTGACAAAGATTTGAGGATATGAAAAAATAATTACAGAAACTACTCCCGGGACGGGCAGGTAGGTATTGACGAAAACTTCTTTTGTCTTATAATCGTCCCAATGTGTTTCCATTGTGAATTTTTACCTATTAATCATATAAAAATCAAGTTTTGACAAAGAATTGAGGATATGAAAAAATTATTACAGAAACTACAACCAGGACGGGCAGGTAGGTACTGACGAAAACTACTTTTGTCTTATAATCGTCCCAATGTGTTTCCATTGTCAATGTTTACCTAATAATCATATAAAAATTAAGTTTTGACAAAGATTTGAGGATATGAAAAAATCATTACAGAAACTACTCCCGGGACGGGCAGGTAGGTATTGACGAAAACTTCTTTTGTCTTATAATCGTCCCAATGTGTTTCCATTGTGAATTTTTACCTATTAATCATATAAAAAATCAAGTTTTGACAAAGAATTGAGGATATGAAAAAATTATTACAGAAACTACAACCGGGACGGGCAGGTAGGTACTGACGAAAACTACTTTTGTCTTATAATCGTCCCAATGTGTTTCCATTGTCAATGTTTACCTAATAATCATATAAAAATTAAGTTTTGACAAAGATTTGAGGATATGAAAAAATCATTACAGAAACTACTCCCGGGACGGGCAGGTAGGTATTGACGAAAACTTCTTTTGTCTTATAATCGTCCCAATGTGTTTCCATTGTGAATTTTTACCTATTAATCATATAAAAATCAAGTTTTGACAAAGAATTGAGGATATGAAAAAATCGCTACAGAAACTACTCCCGGGACGGGCAGGTAGGTACTGACGAAAACTACTTTTGTCTTATAATCGTCCCAATGTGTTTCCATTGTGAATGTTTACCTATTAATCATATAAAAATCAAGTTTTGACAAAGATTTGAGGATATGAAAAAATCATTACAGAAACTACTCCCGGGACGGGCAGGTAGGTACTGACGAAAACTACTTTTGTCTTATAATCGTCCCAATGTGTTTCCATTGTGAATGTTTACCTATTAATCATATAAAAATCAAGTTTTGACAAAGAATTGAGGATATGAAAAAATGATTACAGAAACTACAACCGGGACGGGCAGGTAGGTACTGACGAAAACTACTTTTGTCTTATAATCGTCCCAATGTGTTTCCTTTGTGAATGTTTACCTATTAATCATATAAAAATCAAGTTTTGACAAAGATTTGAGGATATGAAAAAATCATTACAGAAACTACTCCCGGGACGGGCAGGTAGGTACTGACGAAAACTACTTTTGTCTTATAATAGTCCCAATGTGTTTCCATTGTGAATGTTTACCTATTAATCATATAAAAATCAAGTTTTGACAAAGAATTGAGGATATGAAAAAATTATTACAGAAACTACAACCGGGACGGGCAGGTAGGTACTGACGAAAACTACTTTTGTCTTATAATCGTCCCAATGTGTTTCCATTGTCAATGTTTACCTATTAATCATATAAAAATTAAGTTTTGACAAAGATTTGAGGATATGAAAAAATCATTACAGAAACTACTCCCGGGACGGGCAGGTAGGTATTGACGAAAACTACTTTTGTCTTATAATCGTCCCAATGTGTTTCCATTGTGAATTTTTACCTATTAATCATATAAAAATCAAGTTTTGACAAAGAATTGAGGATATGAAAAAATTATTACAGAAACTACAACCAGGACGGGCAGGTAGGTACTGACGAAAACTACTTTTGTCTTATAATCGTCCCAATGTGTTTCCATTGTCAATGTTTACCTAATAATCATATAAAAATTAAGTTTTGACAAAGATTTGAGGATATGAAAAAATCATTACAGAAACTACTCCCGGGACGGGCAGGTAGGTATTGACGAAAACTTCTTTTGTCTTATAATCGTCCCAATGTGTTTCCATTGTGAATGTTTACCTATTAATCATATAAAAATCAAGTTTTGACAAAGAATTGAGGATATGAAAAAATTATTACAGAAACTACAACCGGGACGGGCAGGTAGGTACTGACGAAAACTACTTTTGTCTTATAATCGTCCCAATGTGTTTCCATTGTCAATGTTTACCTATTAATCATATAAAAATCAAGTTTTGACAAAGAATTGAGGATATGAAAAAATCGCTACAGAAACTACTCCCGGGACGGGCAGGTAGGTACTGACGAAAACTACTTTTGTCTTATAATCGTCCCAATGTGTTTCCATTGTGAATGTTTACCTATTAATCATATAAAAATCAAGTTTTGACAAAGAATTGAGGATATGAAAAAATCGCTACAGAAACTACTCCCGGGACGGGCAGGTAGGTACTGACGAAAACTACTTTTGTCTTATAATCGTCCCAATGTGTTTCCATTGTGAATTTTTACCTATTAATCATATAAAAATCAAGTTTTGACAAAGAATTGAGGATATGAAAAAATCGCTACAGAAACTACTCCCGGGACGGGCAGGTAGGTACTGACGAAAACTACTTTTGTCTTATAATCGTCCCAATGTGTTTCCATTGTGAATTTTTACCTATTAAACATATAAAAATCAAGTTTTGACAAAGATTTGAGGATATGAAAAAATCGCTACAGAAACTACTCCCGGGACGGGCAGGTAGGTACTGACGAAAACTACTTTTGTCTTATAATCGTCCCAATGTGTTTCCATTGTGAATGTTTACCTATTAATCATATAAAAATCAAGTTTTGACAAAGATTTGAGGATATGAAAAAATCGCTACAGAAACTACTCCCGGGACGGGCAAGTAGGTACTGACGAAAACTACTTTTGTCTCATAATCGTCCCAATGTGTTTCCATTGTGAATGTTTACCTATTAATCATATAAAAATCAAGTTTTGACAAAGATTTGAGGATATGAAAAAATCATTACAGAAACTACTCCCGGGACGGGCAGGTAGGTACTGACGAAAACTACTTTTGTCTTATAATCGTCCCAATGTGTTTCCATTGTGAATGTTTACCTATTAATCATAAAAATCAAGTTTTGACAAAGAATTGAGGATATGAAAAAATTATTACAGAAACTACAACCGGGACGGGCAGGTAGGTACTGACGAAAACTACTTTTGTCTTATAATCGTCCCAATGTGTTTCCATTGTCAATGTTTACCCATTAATCATATAAAAATTAAGTTTTGACAAAGATTTGAGGATATGAAAAAATCATTACAGAAACTACTCCCGGGACGTGCAGGTAGGTACTGACGAAAACTACTTTTGTCTCATAATCGTCCCAATGTGTTTCCATTGTGAATGTTTACCTATTAATCATATAAAAATCAAGTTTTGACAAAGAATTGAGGATATGAAAAAATCGCTACAGAAACTACTCCCGGGACGGGCAGGTAGGTACTGACGAAAACTACTTTTGTCTTATAATCGTCCCAATGTGTTTCCATTGTGAATTTTTACCTATTAAACATATAAAAATCAAGTTTTGACAAAGATTTGAGGATATGAAAAAATCGCTACAGAAACTACTCCCGGGACGGGCAGGTAGGTACTGACGAAAACTACTTTTGTCTTATAATCGTCCCAATGTGTTTCCATTGTGAATTTTTACCTATTAATCATATAAAAATCAAGTTTTGACAAAGATTTGAGGATATGAAAAAATCATTACAGAAACTACTCCCGGGACGGGCAGGTAGGTACTGACGAAAACTACTTTTGTCTTATAATCGTCCCAATGTGTTTCCATTGTGAATGTTTACTTATTAATCATATAAAAATCAAGTTTTGACAAAGAATTGAGGATATGAAAAAATTATTACAGAAACTACAACCGGGACGGGCAGGTAGGTACTGACGAAAACTACTTTTGTCTTATAATCGTCCCAATGTGTTTCCATTGTCAATGTTTACCTAATAATCATATAAAAATTAAGTTTTGACAAAGATTTGAGGATATGAAAAAATAATTACAGAAACTACTCCCGGGACGGGCAGGTAGGTATTGACGAAAACTTCTTTTGTCTTATAATCGTCCCAATGTGTTTCCATTGTGAATTTTTACCTATTAATCATATAAAAATCAAGTTTTGACAAAGAATTGAGGATATGAAAAAATTATTACAGAAACTACAACCAGGACGGGCAGGTAGGTACTGACGAAAACTACTTTTGTCTTATAATCGTCCCAATGTGTTTCCATTGTCAATGTTTACCTAATAATCATATAAAAATTAAGTTTTGACAAAGATTTGAGGATATGAAAAAATCATTACAGAAACTACTCCCGGGACGGGCAGGTAGGTATTGACGAAAACTTCTTTTGTCTTATAATCGTCCCAATGTGTTTCCATTGTGAATTTTTACCTATTAATCATATAAAAATCAAGTTTTGACAAAGAATTGAGGATATGAAAAAATCGCTACAGAAACTACTCCCGGGACGGGCAGGTAGGTACTGACGAAAACTACTTTTGTCTTATAATCGTCCCAATGTGTTTCCATTGTGAATGTTTACCTATTAATCATATAAAAATCAATTTTTGACAAAGATTTGAGGATATGAAAAAATCATTACAGAAACTACTCCCGGGACGGGCAGGTAGGTACTGACGAAAACTACTTTTGTCTTATAATCGTCCCAATGTGTTTCCATTGTGAATGTTTACCTATTAATCATATAAAAATCAAGTTTTGACAAAGAATTGAGGATATGAAAAAATTATTACAGAAACTACAACCGGGACGGGCAGGTAGGTACTGACGAAAACTACTTTTGTCTTATAATCGTTCCAATGTGTTTCCTTTGTGAATGTTTACCTATTAATCATATAAAAATCAAGTTTTGACAAAGATTTGAGGATATGAAAAAATCATTACAGAAACTACTCCCGGGACGGGCAGGTAGGTACTGACGAAAACTACTTTTGTCTTATAATCGTCCCAATGTGTTTCCATTGTGAATGTTTACCTATTAATCATATAAAAATCAAGTTTTGACAAAGAATTGAGGATATGAAATAATTATTACAGAAACTACAACCGGGACGGGCAGGTAGGTACTGACGAAAACTACTTTTGTCTTATAATCGTCCCAATGTGTTTCCATTGTCAATGTTTACCTATTAATCATATAAAAATTAAGTTTTGACAAAGATTTGAGGATATGAAAAAATCATTACAGAAACTACTCCCGGGACGGGCAGGTAGGTACTGACGAAAACTACTTTTGTCTCATAATCGTCCCAATGTGTTTCCATTGTGAATGTTTACCTATTAATCATATAAAAATCAAGTTTTGACAAAGAATTGAGGATATGAAAAAATCGCTACAGAAACTACTCCCGGGACGGGCAGGTAGGTACTGACGAAAACTACTTTTGTCTTATAATCGTCCCAATGTGTTTCCATTGTGAATTTTTACCTATTAATCATATAAAAATCAAGTTTTGACAAAGAATTGAGGATATGAAAAAATCGCTACAGAAACTACTCCCGGGACGGGCAGGTAGGTACTGACGAAAACTACTTTTGTCTTATAATCGTCCCAATGTGTTTCCATTGTGAATTTTTACCTATTAAACATATAAAAATCAAGTTTTGACAAAGATTTGAGGATATGAAAAAATCGCTACAGAAACTACTCCCGGGACGGGCAGGTAGGTACTGACGAAAACTACTTTTGTCTTATAATCGTCCCAATGTGTTTCCATTGTGAATTTTTACCTATTAATCATATAAAAATCAAGTTTTGACAAAGAATTGAGGATATGAAAAAATCGCTACAGAAACTACTCCCGGGACGGGCAGGTAGGTACTGACGAAAACTACTTTTGTCTTATAATCGTCCCAATGTGTTTCCATTGTGAATTTTTACCTATTAAACATATAAAAATCAAGTTTTGACAAAGATTTGAGGATATGAAAAAATCGCTACAGAAACTACTCCCGGGACGGGCAGGTAGGTACTGACGAAAACTACTTTTGTCTTATAATCGTCCCAATGTGTTTCCATTGTGAATTTTTACCTATTAATCATATAAAAATCAAGTTTTGACAAAGATTTGAGGATATGAAAAAATCATTACAGAAACTACTCCCGGGACGGGCAGGTAGGTACTGACGAAAACTACTTTTGCCTTATAATCGTCCCAATGTGTTTCCATTGTGAATGTTTACCTATTAATCATATAAAAATCAAGTTTTGACAAAGAATTGAGGATATGAAAAAATTATTACAGAAACTACAACCGGGACGGGCAGGTAGGTACTGACGAAAACTACTTTTGTCTTATAATCGTCCCAATGTGTTTCCATTGTGAATTTTTACCTATTAATCATATAAAAATCAAGTTTTGACAAAGAATTGAGGATATGAAAAAATCGCTACAGAAACTACTCCCGGGACGGGCAGGTAGGTACTGACGAAAACTACTCTTGTCTTATAATCGTCCCAATGTGTTTCCATTGTGAATTTTTACCTATTAAACATATAAAAATCAAGTTTTGACAAAGATTTGAGGATATGAAAAAATCGCTACAGAAACTACTCCCGGGACGGGCAGGTAGGTACTGACGAAAACTACTTTTGTCTTATAATCGTCCCAATGTGTTTCCATTGTGAATTTTTACCTATTAATCATATAAAAATCAAGTTTTGACAAAGATTTGAGGATATGAAAAAATCATTACAGAAACTACTCCCGGGACGGGCAGGTAGGTACTGACGAAAACTACTTTTGCCTTATAATCGTCCCAATGTGTTTCCATTGTGAATGTTTACCTATTAATCATATAAAAATCAAGTTTTGACAAAGAATTGAGGATATGAAAAAATTATTACAGAAACTACAACCGGGACGGGCAGGTAGGTACTGACGAAAACTACTTTTGTCTTATAATCGTCCCAATGTGTTTCCATTGTCAATGTTTACCTAATAATCATATAAAAATTAAGTTTTGACAAAGATTTGAGGATATGAAAAAATCATTACAGAAACTACTCCCGGGACGGGTAGGTAGGTATTGACGAAAACTTCTTTTGTCTTATAATCGTCCCAATGTGTTTCCATTGTGAATTTTTACCTATTAATCATATTAAAATCAAGTTTTGACAAAGAATTGAGGATATGAAAAAATCGCTACAGAAACTACTCCCGGGACGGGCAGGTAGGTACTGACGAAAACTACTTTTGTCTTATAATCGTCCCAATGTGTTTCCATTGTGAATTTTTACCTATTAATCATATAAAAATCAAGTTTTGACAAAGAATTGAGGATATGAAAAAATCGCTACAGAAACTACTCCCGGGACGGGCAGGTAGGTACTGACGAAAACTACTTTTGTCTTATAATCGTCCCAATGTGTTTCCATTGTGAATTTTTACCTATTAATCATATAAAAATCAAGTTTTGACAAAGAATTGAGGATATGAAAAAATCGCTACAGAAACTACTCCCGGGACGGGCAGGTAGGTACTGACGAAAACTACTTTTGTCTTATAATCGTCCCAATGTGTTTCCATTGTGAATGTTTACCTATTAATCATATAAAAATCAAGTTTTGACAAAGAATTGAGGATATGAAAAAATCGCTACAGAAACTACTCCCGGGACGGGCAGGTAGGTACTGACGAAAACTACTTTTGTCTTATAATCGTCCCAATGTGTTTCCATTGTGAATTTTTACCTATTAATCATTTAAAAATCAAGTTTTGACAAAGAATTGAGGATATGAAAAAATCGCTACAGAAACTACTCCCGGGACGGGCAGGTAGGTACTGACGAAAACTACTTTTGTCTTATAATCGTCCCAATGTGTTTCCATTGTGAATGTTTACCTATTAATCATATAAAAATCAAGTTTTGACAAAGAATTGAGGATATGAAAAAATCGCTACAGAAACTACTCCCGGGACGGGCAGGTAGGTACTGACGAAAACTACTTTTGTCTTATAATCGTCCCAATGTGTTTCCATTGTGAATGTTTACCTATTAATCATATAAAAATCAAGTTTTGACAAAGAATTGAGGATATGAAAAAATCGCTACAGAAACTACTCCCGGGACGGGCAGGTAGGTACTGACGAAAACTACTTTTGTCTTATAATCGTCCCAATGTGTTTCCATTGTGAATTTTTACCTATTAATCATTTAAAAATCAAGTTTTGACAAAGAATTGAGGATATGAAAAAATCGCTACAGAAACTACTCCCGGGACGGGCAGGTAGGTACTGACGAAAACTACTTTTGTCTTATAATCGTCCCAATGTGTTTCCATTGTGAATGTTTACCTATTAATCATATAAAAATCAAGTTTTGACAAAGATTTGAGGATATGAAAAAATCATTACAGAAACTACTCCCGGGACGGGCAGGTAGGTACTGACGAAAACTACTTTTGTCTTATAATCGTCCCAATGTGTTTCCATTGTGAATGTTTACCTATTAATCATATAAAAATCAAGTTTTGACAAAGAATTGAGGATATGAAAAAAACGCTACAGAAACTACTCCCGGGACGGGCAGGTAGGTACTGACGAAAACTACTTTTGTCTTATAATCGTCCCAATGTGTTTCCATTGTGAATTTTTACCTATTAATCATATGAAAATCAAGTTTTGACAAAGAATTGAGGATATGAAAAAATCGCTACAGAAACTACTCCCGGGACGGGCAGGTAGGTACTGACGAAAACTACTTTTGTCTTATAATCGTCCCAATGTGTTTCCATTGTGAATTTTTACCTATTAAACATATAAAAATCAAGTTTTGACAAAGATTTGAGGATATGAAAAAATCGCTACAGAAACTACTCCCGGGACGGGCAGGTAGGTACTGACGAAAACTACTTTTGTCTTATAATCGTCCCAATGTGTTTCCATTGTGAATGTTTACCTATTAATCATATAAAAATCAAGTTTTGACAAAGATTTGAGGATATGAAAAAATCATTACAGAAACTACTCCCGGGACGGGCAGGTAGGTACTGACGAAAACTACTTTTGTCTTATAATCGTCCCAATGTGTTTCCATTGTGAATTTTTACCTATTAATCATATAAAAATCAAGTTTTGACAAAGAATTGAGGATATGAAAAAATCGCTACAGAAACTACTCCCGGGACGGGCAGGTAGGTACTGACGAAAACTACTTTTGTCTCATAATCGTCCCAATGTGTTTCCATTGTGAATGTTTACCTATTAATCATATAAAAATCAAGTTTTGACAAAGAATTGAGGATATGAAAAAATCGCTACAGAAACTACTCCCGGGACGGGCAGGTAGGTACTGACGAAAACTACTTTTGTCTTATAATCGTCCCAATGTGTTTCCATTGTGAATTTTTACCTATTAATCATATAAATATCAAGTTTTGACAAAGAATTGAGGATATGAAAAAATCGCTACAGAAACTACTCCCGGGACGGGCAGGTAGGTACTGACGAAAACTACTTTTGTCTTATAATCGTCCCAATGTGTTTTTGTGAATGTTTACCTATTAATCATATAAAAATCAAGTTTTGACAAAGATTTGAGGATATGAAAAAATCGCTACAGAAACTACTCCCGGGACGGGCAGGTAGGTACTGACGAAAACTACTTTTGTCTTATAATCGTCCCAATGTGTTTCCATTGTCAATGTTTACCTAATAATCATATAAAAATTAAGTTTTGACAAAGATTTGAGGATATGAAAAAATCATTACAGAAACTACTCCCGGGACGGGCAGGTAGGTATTGACGAAAACTTCTTTTGTCTTATAATCGTCCCAATGTGTTTCCATTGTGAATTTTCACCTATTAATCATATAAAAATCAAGTTTTGACAAAGAATTGAGGATATGAAAAAATTATTACAGAAACTACAACCGGGACGGGCAGGTAGGTACTGACGAAAACTACTTTTGTCTTATAATCGTCCCAATGTGTTTCCATTGTCAATGTTTACCTAATAATCATATAAAAATTAAGTTTTGACAAAGATTTGAGGATATGAAAAAATCATTACAGAAACTACTCCCGGGACGGGCAGGTAGGTATTGACGAAAACTTCTTTTGTCTTATAATCGTCCCAATGTGTTTCCATTGTGAATTTTTACCTATTAATCATATAAAAATCAAGTTTTGACAAAGAATTGAGGATATGAAAAAATCGCTACAGAAACTACTCCCGGGACGGGCAGGTAGGTACTGACGAAAACTACTTTTGTCTTATAATCGTCCCAATGTGTTTCCATTGTGAATGTTTACCTATTAATCATATAAAAATCAAGTTTTGACAAAGATTTGAGGATATGAAAAAATCATTACAGAAACTACTCCCGGGACGGGCAGGTAGGTACTGACGAAAACTACTTTTGTCTTATAATCGTCCCAATGTGTTTCCATTGTGAATGTTTACCTATTAATCATATAAAAATCAAGTTTTGACAAAGAATTGAGGATATGAAAAAATTATTACAGAAACTACAACCGGGACGGGCAGGTAGGTACTGACGAAAACTACTTTTGTCTTATAATCGTCCCAATGTGTTTCCATTGTGAATGTTTACCTATTAATCATATAAAAATCAAGTTTTGACAAAGATTTGAGGATATGAAAAAATCATTACAGAAACTACTCCCGGGACGGGCAGGTAGGTACTGACGAAAACTACTTTTGTCTTATAATCGTCCCAATGTGTTTCCATTGTGAATGTTTACCTATTAATCATATAAAAATCAAGTTTTGACAAAGAATTGAGGATATGAAAAAATTATTACAGAAACTACAACCGGGACGGGCAGGTAGGTACTGACGAAAACTACTTTTGTCTTATAATCGTCCCAATGTGTTTCCATTGTCAATGTTTACCTATTAATCATATAAAAATTAAGTTTTGACAAAGATTTGAGGATATGAAAAAATCATTACAGAAACTACTCCCGGGACGGGCAGGTAGGTATTGACGAAAACTACTTTTGTCTTATAATCGTCCCAATGTGTTTCCATTGTGAATTTTTACCTATTAATCATATAAAAATCAAGTTTTGACAAAGAATTGAGGATATGAAAAAATCGCTACAGAAACTACTCCCGGGACGGGCAGGTAGGTACTGACGAAAACTACTTTTGTCTTATAATCGTCCCAATGTGTTTCCATTGTGAATGTTTACCTATTAATCATATAAAAATCAAGTTTTGACAAAGAATTGAGGATATGAAAAAATCGCTACAGAAACTACTCCCGGGACGGGCAGGTAGGTACTGACGAAAACTACTTTTGTCTTATAATCGTCCCAATGTGTTTCCATTGTGAATTTTTACCTATTAATCATATAAAAATCAAGTTTTGACAAAGAATTGAGGATATGAAAAAATCGCTACAGAAACTACTCCCGGGACGGGCAGGTAGGTACTGACGAAAACTACTTTTGTCTCATAATCGTCCCAATGTGTTTCCATTGTGAATGTTTACCTATTAATCATATAAAAATCAAGTTTTGACAAAGAATTGAGGATATGAAAAAATCGCTACAGAAACTACTCCCGGGACGGGCAGGTAGGTACTGACGAAAACTACTTTTGTCTTATAATCGTCCCAATGTGTTTCCATTGTGAATGTTTACCTATTAATCATATAAAAATCAAGTTTTGACAAAGATTTGAGGATATGAAAAAATCATTACAGAAACTACTCCCGGGACGGGCAGGTAGGTACTGACGAAAACTACTTTTGTCTTATAATCGTCCCAATGTGTTTCCATTGTGAATGTTTACCTATTAATCATATAAAAATCAAGTTTTGACAAAGAATTGAGGATATGAAAAAAACGCTACAGAAACTACTCCCGGGACGGGCAGGTAGGTACTGACGAAAACTACTTTTGTCTCATAATCGTCCCAATGTGTTTCCATTGTGAATGTTTACCTATTAATCATATAAAAATCAAGTTTTGACAAAGAATTGAGGATATGAAAAAATCGCTACAGAAACTACTCCCGGGACGGGCAGGTAGGTACTGACGAAAACTACTTTTGTCTTATAATCGTCCCAATGTGTTTCCATTGTGAATTTTTACCTATTAATCATATAAAAATCAAGTTTTGACAAAGAATTGAGGATATGAAAAAATCGCTACAGAAACTACTCCCGGGACGGGCAGGTAGGTACTGACGAAAACTACTTTTGTCTTATAATCGTCCCAATGTGTTTCCATTGTGAATGTTTACCTATTAAACATATAAAAATCAAGTTTTGACAAAGATTTGAGGATATGAAAAAATCGCTACAGAAACTACTCCCGGGACGGGCAGGTAGGTACTGACGAAAACTACTTTGGTCTTATAATCGTCCCAATGTGTTTCCATTGTGAATTTTTACCTATTAATCATATAAAAATCAAGTTTTGACAAAGAATTGAGGATATGAAAAAATCGCTACAGAAACTACTCCCGGGACGGGCAGGTAGGTACTGACGAAAACTACTTTTGTCTTATAATCGTCCCAATGTGTTTCCATTGTGAATTTTTACCTATTAAACATATAAAAATCAAGTTTTGACAAAGATTTGAGGATATGAAAAAATCGCTACAGAAACTACTCCCGGGACGGGCAGGTAGGTACTGACGAAAACTACTTTTGTCTTATAATCGTCCCAATGTGTTTCCATTGTGAATGTTTACCTATTAATCATATAAAAATCAAGTTTTGACAAAGAATTGAGGATATGAAAAAATTATTACAGAAACTACAACCGGGACGGGCAGGTAGGTACTGACGAAAACTACTTTTGTCTTATAATCGTCCCAATGTGTTTCCATTGTCAATGTTTACCTATTAATCATATAAAAATTAAGTTTTGACAAAGATTTGAGGATATGAAAAAATCATTACAGAAACTACTCCCGGGACGGGCAGGTAGGTATTGACGAAAACTACTTTTGTCTTATAATCGTCCCAATGTGTTTCCATTGTGAATTTTTACCTATTAATCATATAAAAATCAAGTTTTGACAAAGAATTGAGGATATGAAAAAATCGCTACAGAAACTACTCCCGGGACGGGCAGGTAGGTACTGACGAAAACTACTTTTGTCTTATAATCGTCCCAATGTGTTTCCATTGTGAATGTTTACCTATTAATCATATAAAAATCAAGTTTTGACAAAGAATTGAGGATATGAAAAAATCGCTACAGAAACTACTCCCGGGACGGGCAGGTAGGTACTGACGAAAACTACTTTTGTCTTATAATCGTCCCAATGTGTTTCCATTGTGAATTTTTACCTATTAATCATATAAAAATCAAGTTTTGACAAAGAATTGAGGATATGAAAAAATCGCTACAGAAACTACTCCCGGGACGGGCAGGTAGGTACTGACGAAAACTACTTTTGTCTCATAATCGTCCCAATGTGTTTCCATTGTGAATGTTTACCTATTAATCATATAAAAATCAAGTTTTGACAAAGAATTGAGGATATGAAAAAATCGCTACAGAAACTACTCCCGGGACGGGCAGGTAGGTACTGACGAAAACTACTTTTGTCTTATAATCGTCCCAATGTGTTTCCATTGTCAATGTTTACCTATTAATCATATAAAAATCAAGTTTTGACAAAGAATTGAGGATATGAAAAAATCATTACAGAAACTACTCCCGGGACGGGCAGGTAGGTACTGACGAAAACTACTTTTGTCTTATAATCGTCCCAATGTGTTTCCATTGTGAATGTTTACCTATTAATCATATAAAAATCAAGTTTTGACAAAGAATTGAGGATATGAAAAAATCGCTACAGAAACTACTCCCGGGACGGGCAGGTAGGTACTGACGAAAACTACTTTTGTCTTATAATCGTCCCAATGTGTTTCCATTGTGAATTTTTACCTATTAATCATATAAAAATCAAGTTTTGACAAAGAATTGAGGATATGAAAAAATCGCTACAGAAACTACTCCCGGGACGGGCAGGTAGGTACTGACGAAAACTACTTTTGTCTTATAATCGTCCCAATGTGTTTCCATTGTGAATTTTTACCTATTAAACATATAAAAATCAAGTTTTGACAAAGATTTGAGGATATGAAAAAATCGCTACAGAAACTACTCCCAGGACGGGCAGGTAGGTACTGACGAAAACTACTTTTGTCTTATAATCGTCCCAATGTGTTTCCATTGTGAATGTTTACCTATTAATCATATAAAAATCAAGTTTTGACAAAGAATTGAGGATATGAAAAAATCGCTACAGAAACTACTCCCGGGACGGGCAGGTAGGTACTGACGAAAACTACTTTTGTCTTATAATCGTCCCAATGTGTTTCCATTGTGAATTTTTACCTATTAAACATATAAAAATCAAGTTTTGACAAAGATTTGAGGATATGAAAAAATCGCTACAGAAACTACTCCCGGGACGGGCAGGTAGGTACTGACGAAAACTACTTTTGTCTTATAATCGTCCCAATGTGTTTCCATTGTGAATTTTTACCTATTAATCATATAAAAATCAAGTTTTGACAAAGATTTGAGGATATGAAAAAATCATTACAGAAACTACTCCCGGGACGGGCAGGTAGGTACTGACGAAAACTACTTTTGTCTTATAATCGTCCCAATGTGTTTCCATTGTGAATTTTTAGCTATTAAACATATAAAAATCAAGTTTTGACAAAGATTTGAGGATATGAAAAAATCGCTACAGAAACTACTCCCGGGACGGGCAGGTAGGTACTGACGAAAACTACTTTTGTCTTATAATCGTCCCAATGTGTTTCCATTGTGAATGTTTACCTATTAATCATATAAAAATAAAGTTTTGACAAAGAATTGAGGATATGAAAAAATTATTACAGAAACTACAACCGGAACGGGCAGGTAGGTACTGACGAAAACTACTTTTGTCTTATAATCGTCCCAATGTGTTTCCATTGTCAATGTTTACCTAATAATCATATAAAAATTAAGTTTTGACAAAGATTTGAGGATATGAAAAAATCATTACAGAAACTACTCCCGGGACGGGCAGGTAGGTATTGACGAAAACTTCTTTTGTCTTATAATCGTCCCAATGTGTTTCCATTGTGAATTTTTACCTATTAATCATATTAAAATCAAGTTTTGACAAAGAATTGAGGATATGAAAAAATCGCTACAGAAACTACTCCCGGGACGGGCAGGTAGGTACTGACGAAAACTACTTTTGTCTTATAATCGTCCCAATGTGTTTCCATTGTGAATGTTTACCTATTAATCATATAAAAATCAAGTTTTGACAAAGATTTGAGGATATGAAAAAATCATTACAGAAACTACTCCCGGGACGGGCAGGTAGGTACTGACGAAAACTACTTTTGTCTTATAATCGTCCCAATGTGTTTCCATTGTGAATGTTTACCTATTAATCATATAAATATCAAGTTTTGACAAAGAATTGAGGATATGAAAAAATCGCTACAGAAACTACTCCCGGGACGGGCAGGTAGGTACTGACGAAAACTACTTTTGTCTTATAATCGTCCCAATGTGTTTCCATTGTCAATGTTTACCTAATAATCATATAAAAATTAAGTTTTGACAAAGATTTGAGGATATGAAAAAATCATTACAGAAACTACTCCCGGGACGGGCAGGTAGGTATTGACGAAAACTTCTTTTGTCTTATAATCGTCCCAATGTGTTTCCATTGTGAATTTTTACCTATTAATCATATAAAAATCTAGATTTGACAAAGAATTGAGGATATGAAAAAATCGCTACAGAAACTACTCCCGGGACGGGCAGGTAGGTACTGACGAAAACTACTTTTGTCTTATAATCGTCCCAATGTGTTTCCATTGTGAATTTTTACCTATTAATCATATAAAAATCAAGTTTTGACAAAGAATTGAGGATATGAAAAAATCGCTACAGAAACTACTCCCGGGACGGGCAGGTAGGTACTGACGAAAACTACTTTTGTCTTATAATCGTCCCAATGTGTTTCCATTGTGAATTTTTACCTATAAAACATATAAAAATCAAGTTTTGACAAAGATTTGAGGATATGAAAAAATCGCTACAGAAACTACTCCCGGGACGGGCAGGTAGGTACTGACGAAAACTACTTTTGTCTTATAATCGTCCCAATGTGTTTCCATTGTGAATTTTTACCTATTAATCATATAAAAATCAAGTTTTGACAAAGAATTGAGGATATGAAAAAATCGCTACAGAAACTACAACCGGGACGGGCAGGTAGGTACTGACGAAAACTACTTTTGTCTTATAATCGTCCCAATGTGTTTCCATTGTGAATTTTTACCTATTAATCATATAAAAATCAAGTTTTGACAAAGAATTGAGGATATGAAAAAATTATTACAGAAACTACAACCGGGACGGGCAGGTAGGTACTGACGAAAACTACTTTTGTCTTATAATCGTCCCAATGTGTTTCCAATGTGAATGTTTACCTATTAATCATATAAAAATCAAGTTTTGACAAAGAATTGAGGATATGAAAAAATCGCTACAGAAACTACTCCCGGGACGGGCAGGTAGGTACTGACGAAAACTACTTTTGTCTTATAATCGTCCCAATGTGTTTCCATTGTGAATTTTTACCTATTAAACATATAAAAATCAAGTTTTGACAAAGATTTGAGGATATGAAAAAATCGCTACAGAAACTACTCCCGGGACGGGCAGGTAGGTACTGACGAAAACTACTTTTGTCTTATAATCGTCCCAATGTGTTTCCATTTTGAATGTTTACCTATTAATCATATAAAAATCAAGTTTTGACAAAGATTTGAGGATATGAAAAAATCATTACAGAAACTACTCCCGGGACCGGCAGGTAGGTACTGACGAAAACTACTTTTGTCTTATAATCGTCCCAATGTGTTTCCATTGTGAATGTTTACCTATTAATCATATAAAAATCAAGTTTTGACAAAGAATTGAGGATATGAAAAAATTATTACAGAAACTACAACCGGGACGGGCAGGTAGGTACTGACGAAAACTACTTTTGTCTTATAATCGTCCCAATGTGTTTCCATTGTCAATGTTTACCCATTAATCATATAAAAATTAAGTTTTGACAAAGATTTGAGGATATGAAAAAATCATTACAGAAACTACTTCCGGGACGGGCAGGTAGGTATTGACGAAAACTACTTTTGTCTTATAATCGTCCCAATGTGTTTCCATTGTGAATTTTTACCTATTAATCATATAAAAATCAAGTTTTGACAAAGAATTGAGGATATGAAAAAATCGCTACAGAAACTACTCCCGGGACGGGCAGGTAGGTACTGACGAAAACTACTTTTGTCTTATAATCGTCCCAATGTGTTTCCATTGTGAATTTTTACCTATTAAACATATAAAAATCAAGTTTTGACAAAGATTTGAGGATATGAAAAAATCGCTACAGAAACTACTCCCGGGACGGGCAGGTAGGTACTGACGAAAACTACTTTTGTCTCATAATCGTCCCAATGTGTTTCCATTGTGAATGTTTACCTATTAATCATATAAAAATCAAGTTTTGACAAAGATTTGAGGATATGAAAAAATCGCTACAGAAACTACTCCCGGGACGGGCAGGTAGGTACTGACGAAAACTACTTTTGTCTCATAATCGTCCCAATGTGTTTCCATTGTGAATGTTTACCTATTAATCATATAAAAATCAAGTTTTGACAAAGAATTGAGGATATGAAAAAATTATTACAGAAACTACAACCGGGACGGGCAGGTAGGTACTGACGAAAACTACTTTTGTCTTATAATCGTCCCAATGTGTTTCCATTGTCAATGTTTACCTAATAATCATATAAAAATTAAGTTTTGACAAAGATTTGAGGATATGAAAAAATCATTACAGAAACTACTCCCGGGACGGGCAGGTAGGTATTGACGAAAACTTCTTTTGTCTTATAATCGTCCCAATGTGTTTCCATTGTGAATTTTTACCTATTAATCATATAAAAATCAAGTTTTGACAAAGAATTGAGGATATGAAAAAATTATTACAGAAACTACAACCAGGACGGGCAGGTAGGTACTGACGAAAACTACTTTTGTCTTATAATCGTCCCAATGTGTTTCCATTGTCAATGTTTACCTAATAATCATATAAAAATTAAGTTTTGACAAAGATTTGAGGATATGAAAAAATCATTACAGAAACTACTCCCGGGACGGGCAGGTAGGTATTGACGAAAACTTCTTTTGTCTTATAATCGTCCCAATGTGTTTCCATTGTGAATGTTTACCTATTAATCATATAAAAATCAAGTTTTGACAAAGAATTGAGGATATGAAAAAATTATTACAGAAACTACAACCGGGACGGGCAGGTAGGTACTGACGAAAACTACTTTTGTCTTATAATCGTCCCAATGTGTTTCCATTGTCAATGTTTACCTATTAATCATATAAAAATCAAGTTTTGACAAAGAATTGAGGATATGAAAAAATCATTACAGAAACTACTCCCGGGACGGGCAGGTAGGTACTGACGAAAACTACTTTTGTCTTATAATCGTCCCAATGTGTTTCCATTGTGAATGTTTACCTATTAATCATATAAAAATCAAGTTTTGACAAAGAATTGAGGATATGAAAAAATTATTACAGAAACTACAACCGGGACGGGCAGGTAGGTACTGACGAAAACTACTTTTGTCTTATAATCGTCCCAATGTGTTTCCATTGTGAATTTTTACCTATTAATCATATAAAAATCAAGTTTTGACAAAGAATTGAGGATATGAAAAAATCGCTACAGAAACTACTCCCGGGACGGGCAGGTAGGTACTGACGAAAACTACTCTTGTCTTATAATCGTCCCAATGTGTTTCCATTGTGAATTTTTACCTATTAAACATATAAAAATCAAGTTTTGACAAAGATTTGAGGATATGAAAAAATCGCTACAGAAACTACTCCCGGGACGGGCAGGTAGGTACTGACGAAAACTACTTTTGTCTTATAATCGTCCCAATGTGTTTCCATTGTGAATTTTTACCTATTAATCATATAAAAATGAAGTTTTGACAAAGATTTGAGGATATGAAAAAATCATTACAGAAACTACTCCCGGGACGGGCAGGTAGGTACTGACGAAAACTACTTTTGCCTTATAATCGTCCCAATGTGTTTCCATTGTGAATGTTTACCTATTAATCATATAAAAATCAAGTTTTGACAAAGAATTGAGGATATGAAAAAATTATTACAGAAACTACAACCGGGACGGGCAGGTAGGTACTGACGAAAACTACTTTTGTCTTATAATCGTCCCAATGTGTTTCCATTGTCAATGTTTACCTAATAATCATATAAAAATCAAGTTTTGACAAAGAATTGAGGATATGAAAAAATCGCTACAGAAACTACTCCCGGGACGGGCAGGTAGGTACTGACGAAAACTACTTTTGTCTTATAATCGTCCCAATGTGTTTCCATTGTGAATTTTTACCTATTAATCATATAAAAATCAAGTTTTGACAAAGAATTGAGGATATGAAAAAATCGCTACAGAAACTACTCCCGGGACGGGCAGGTAGGTACTGACGAAAACTACTTTTGTCTCATAATCGTCCCAATGTGTTTCCATTGTGAATGTTTACCTATTAATCATATAAAAATCAAGTTTTGACAAAGAATTGAGGATATGAAAAAATCGCTACAGAAACTACTCCCGGGACGGGCAGGTAGGTACTGACGAAAACTACTTTTGTCTTATAATCGTCCCAATGTGTTTCCATTGTGAATTTTTACCTATTAATCATATAAAAATCAAGTTTTGACAAAGAATTGAGGATATGAAAAAATCGCTACAGAAACTACTCCCGGGACGGGCAGGTAGGTACTGACGAAAACTACTTTTGTCTTATAATCGTCCCAATGTGTTTCCATTGTGAATGTTTACCTATTAATCATATAAAAATCAAGTTTTGACAAAGAATTGAGGATATGAAAAAAACGCTACAGAAACTACTCCCGGGACGGGCAGGTAGGTACTGACGAAAACTACTTTTGTCTCATAATCGTCCCAATGTGTTTCCATTGTGAATGTTTACCTATTAATCATATAAAAATCAAGTTTTGACAAAGAATTGAGGATATGAAAAAATCGCTACAGAAACTACTCCCGGGACGGGCAGGTAGGTACTGACGAAAACTACTTTTGTCTTATAATCGTCCCAATGTGTTTCCATTGTGAATTTTTACCTATTAATCATATAAAAATCAAGTTTTGACAAAGATTTGAGGATATGAAAAAATCGCTACAGAAACTACTCCCGGGACGGGCAGGTAGGTACTGACGAAAACTACTTTTGTCTTATAATCGTCCCAATGTGTTTCCATTGTGAATGTTTACCTATTAAACATATAAAAATCAAGTTTTGACAAAGATTTGAGGATATGAAAAAATCGCTACAGAAACTACTCCCGGGACGGGCAGGTAGGTACTGACGAAAACTACTTTGGTCTTATAATCGTCCCAATGTGTTTCCATTGTGAATGTTTACCTATTAATCATATAAAAATCAAGTTTTGACAAAGAATTGAGGATATGAAAAAATCGCTACAGAAACTACTCCCGGGACGGGCAGGTAGGTACTGACGAAAACTACTTTTGTCTTATAATCGTCCCAATGTGTTTCCATTGTGAATTTTTACCTATTAAACATATAAAAATCAAGTTTTGACAAAGATTTGAGGATATGAAAAAATCGCTACAGAAACTACTCCCGGGACGGGCAGGTAGGTACTGACGAAAACTACTTTTGTCTTATAATCGTCCCAATGTGTTTCCATTGTGAATGTTTACCTATTAATCATATAAAAATCAAGTTTTGACAAAGATTTGAGGATATGAAAAAATCATTACAGAAACTACTCCCGGGACGGGCAGGTAGGTACTGACGAAAACTACTTTTGTCTTATAATCGTCCCAATGTGTTTCCATTGTCAATGTTTACCTATTAATCATATAAAAATCAAGTTTTGACAAAGAATTGAGGATATGAAAAAATCATTACAGAAACTACTCCCGGGACGGGCAGGTAGGTATTGACGAAAACTACTTTTGTCTCATAATCGTCCCAATGTGTTTCCATTGTGAATTTTTACCTATTAATCATATAAAAATCAAGTTTTGACAAAGAATTGAGGATATGAAAAAATCGCTACAGAAACTACTCCCGGGACGGGCAGGTAGGTACTGACGAAAACTACTTTTGTCTTATAATCGTCCCAATGTGTTTCCATTGTGAATGTTTACCTATTAATCATATAAAAATCAAGTTTTGACAAAGAATTGAGGATATGAAAAAATCGCTACAGAAACTACTCCCGGGACGGGCAGGTAGGTACTGACGAAAACTACTTTTGTCTTATAATCGTCCCAATGTGTTTTTGTGAATGTTTACCTATTAATCATATAAAAATCAAGTTTTGACAAAGATTTGAGGATATGAAAAAATCGCTACAGAAACTACTCCCGGGACGGGCAGGTAGGTACTGACGAAAACTACTTTTGTCTCATAATCGTCCCAATGTGTTTCCATTGTCAATGTTTACCTAATAATCATATAAAAATCAAGTTTTGACAAAGATTTGAGGATATGAAAAAATCATTACAGAAACTACTCCCGGGACGGGCAGGTAGGTACTGACGAAAACTACTTTTGTCTTATAATCGTCCCAATGTGTTTCCATTGTGAATGTTTACCTATTAATCATATAAAAATCAAGTTTTGACAAAGATTTGAGGATATGAAAAAATTATTACAGAAACTACAACCGGGACGGGCAGGTAGGTACTGACGAAAACTACTTTTGTCTTATAATCGTCCCAATGTGTTTCCATTGTCAATGTTTACCTAATAATCATATAAAAATTAAGTTTTGACAAAGAATTGAGGATATGAAAAAATCATTACAGAAACTACTCCCGGGACGGGCAGGTAGGTACTGACGAAAACTACTTTTGTCTTATAATCGTCCCAATGTGTTTCCATTGTGAATTTTTACCTATTAATCATATAAAAATCAAGTTTTGACAAAGAATTGAGGATATGAAAAAATCGCTACAGAAACTACTCCCGGGACGGGCAGGTAGGTACTGACGAAAACTACTTTTGTCTTATAATCGTCCCAATGTGTTTCCATTGTGAATTTTTACCTATTAAACATATAAAAATCAAGTTTTGACAAAGATTTGAGGATATGAAAAAATCGCTACAGAAACTACTCCCGGGACGGGCAGGTAGGTACTGACGAAAACTACTTTTGTCTTATAATCGTCCCAATGTGTTTCCATTGTGAATGTTTACCTATTAAACATATAAAAATCAAGTTTTGACAAAGATTTGAGGATATGAAAAAATCGCTACAGAAACTACTCCCGGGACGGGCAGGTAGGTACTGACGAAAACTACTTTGGTCTTATAATCGTCCCAATGTGTTTCCATTGTGAATGTTTACCTATTAATCATATAAAAATCAAGTTTTGACAAAGAATTGAGGATATGAAAAAATCGCTACAGAAACTACTCCCGGGACGGGCAGGTAGGTACTGACGAAAACTACTTTTGTCTTATAATCGTCCCAATGTGTTTCCATTGTGAATTTTTACCTATTAAACATATAAAAATCAAGTTTTGACAAAGATTTGAGGATATGAAAAAATCGCTACAGAAACTACTCCCGGGACGGGCAGGTAGGTACTGACGAAAACTACTTTTGTCTTATAATCGTCCCAATGTGTTTCCATTGTGAATGTTTACCTATTAATCATATAAAAATCAAGTTTTGACAAAGATTTGAGGATATGAAAAAATCATTACAGAAACTACTCCCGGGACGGGCAGGTAGGTACTGACGAAAACTACTTTTGTCTTATAATCGTCCCAATGTGTTTCCATTGTCAATGTTTACCTATTAATCATATAAAAATCAAGTTTTGACAAAGAATTGAGGATATGAAAAAATCATTACAGAAACTACTCCCGGGACGGGCAGGTAGGTATTGACGAAAACTACTTTTGTCTCATAATCGTCCCAATGTGTTTCCATTGTGAATTTTTACCTATTAATCATATAAAAATCAAGTTTTGACAAAGAATTGAGGATATGAAAAAATCGCTACAGAAACTACTCCCGGGACGGGCAGGTAGGTACTGACGAAAACTACTTTTGTCTTATAATCGTCCCAATGTGTTTCCATTGTGAATGTTTACCTATTAATCATATAAAAATCAAGTTTTGACAAAGAATTGAGGATATGAAAAAATCGCTACAGAAACTACTCCCGGGACGGGCAGGTAGGTACTGACGAAAACTACTTTTGTCTTATAATCGTCCCAATGTGTTTTTGTGAATGTTTACCTATTAATCATATAAAAATCAAGTTTTGACAAAGATTTGAGGATATGAAAAAATCGCTACAGAAACTACTCCCGGGACGGGCAGGTAGGTACTGACGAAAACTACTTTTGTCTCATAATCGTCCCAATGTGTTTCCATTGTCAATGTTTACCTAATAATCATATAAAAATCAAGTTTTGACAAAGATTTGAGGATATGAAAAAATCATTACAGAAACTACTCCCGGGACGGGCAGGTAGGTACTGACGAAAACTACTTTTGTCTTATAATCGTCCCAATGTGTTTCCATTGTGAATGTTTACCTATTAATCATATAAAAATCAAGTTTTGACAAAGATTTGAGGATATGAAAAAATTATTACAGAAACTACAACCGGGACGGGCAGGTAGGTACTGACGAAAACTACTTTTGTCTTATAATCGTCCCAATGTGTTTCCATTGTCAATGTTTACCTAATAATCATATAAAAATTAAGTTTTGACAAAGAATTGAGGATATGAAAAAATCATTACAGAAACTACTCCCGGGACGGGCAGGTAGGTACTGACGAAAACTACTTTTGTCTTATAATCGTCCCAATGTGTTTCCATTGTGAATTTTTACCTATTAATCATATAAAAATCAAGTTTTGACAAAGAATTGAGGATATGAAAAAATCGCTACAGAAACTACTCCCGGGACGGGCAGGTAGGTACTGACGAAAACTACTTTTGTCTTATAATCGTCCCAATGTGTTTCCATTGTGAATTTTTACCTATTAAACATATAAAAATCAAGTTTTGACAAAGATTTGAGGATATGAAAAAATCGCTACAGAAACTACTCCCGGGACGGGCAGGTAGGTACTGACGAAAACTACTTTTGTCTTATAATCGTCCCAATGTGTTTCCATTGTGAATGTTTACCTATTAATCATATAAAAATCAAGTTTTGACAAAGAATTGAGGATATGAAAAAATCGCTACAGAAACTACTCCCGGGACGGGCAGGTAGGTACTGACGAAAACTACTTTTGTCTTATAATCGTCCCAATGTGTTTCCATTGTGAATTTTTACCTATTAAACATATAAAAATCAAGTTTTGACAAAGATTTGAGGATATGAAAAAATCATTACAGAAACTACTCCCGGGACGGGCAGGTAGGTACTGACGAAAACTACTTTTGTCTTATAATCGTCCCAATGTGTTTCCATTGTGAATTTTTACCTATTAATCATATAAAAATCAAGTTTTGACAAAGATTTGAGGATATGAAAAAATCATTACAGAAACTACTCCCGGGACGGGCAGGTAGGTACTGACGAAAACTACTTTTGTCTTATAATCGTCCCAATGTGTTTCCATTGTGAATTTTTACCTATTAAACATATAAAAATCAAGTTTTGACAAAGATTTGAGGATATGAAAAAATCATTACAGAAACTACTCCCGGGACGGGCAGGTAGGTACTGACGAAAACTACTTTTGTCTTATAATCGTCCCAATGTGTTTCCATTGTGAATGTTTACCTATTAATCATATAAAAATAAAGTTTTGACAAAGAATTGAGGATATGAAAAAATTATTACAGAAACTACAACCGGAACGGGCAGGTAGGTACTGACGAAAACTACTTTTGTCTTATAATCGTCCCAATGTGTTTCCATTGTGAATGTTTACCTATTAATCATATAAAAATCAAGTTTTGACAAAGATTTGAGGATATGAAAAAATCATTACAGAAACTACTCCCGGGACGGGCAGGTAGGTATTGACGAAAACTTCTTTTGTCTTATAATCGTCCCAATGTGTTTCCATTGTGAATTTTTACCTATTAATCATATTAAAATCAAGTTTTGACAAAGAATTGAGGATATGAAAAAATCGCTACAGAAACTACTCCCGGGACGGGCAGGTAGGTACTGACGAAAACTACTTTTGTCTTATAATCGTCCCAATGTGTTTCCATTGTGAATTTTTACCTATTAATCATATAAAAATCAAGTTTTGACAAAGAATTGAGGATATGAAAAAATCGCTACAGAAACTACTCCCGGGACGGGCAGGTAGGTACTGACGAAAACTACTTTTGTCTTATAATCGTCCCAATGTGTTTCCATTGTGAATGTTTACCTATTAATCATATAAAAATCAAGTTTTGACAAAGATTTGAGGATATGAAAAAATCATTACAGAAACTACTCCCGGGACGGGCAGGTAGGTACTGACGAAAACTACTTTTGTCTTATAATCGTCCCAATGTGTTTCCATTGTGAATGTTTACCTATTAATCATATAAAAATCAAGTTTTGACAAAGAATTGAGGATATGAAAAAATTATTACAGAAACTACTCCCGGGACGGGCAGGTAGGTACTGACGAAAACTACTTTTGTCTCATAATCGTCCCAATGTGTTTCCATTGTGAATGTTTACCTATTAATCATATAAAAATCAAGTTTTGACAAAGAATTGAGGATATGAAAAAATCGCTACAGAAACTACTCCCGGGACGGGCAGGTAGGTACTGACGAAAACTACTTTTGTCTTATAATCGTCCCAATGTGTTTCCATTGTGAATTTTTACCTATTAATCATATAAAAATCAAGTTTTGACAAAGAATTGAGGATATGAAAAAATCGCTACAGAAACTACTCCCGGGACGGGCAGGTAGGTACTGACGAAAACTACTTTTGTCTTATAATCGTCCCAATGTGTTTCCATTGTGAATGTTTACCTATTAAACATATAAAAATCAAGTTTTGACAAAGATTTGAGGATATGAAAAAATCGCTACAGAAACTACTCCCGGGACGGGCAGGTAGGTACTGACGAAAACTACTTTGGTCTTATAATCGTCCCAATGTGTTTCCATTGTGAATTTTTACCTATTAATCATATAAAAATCAAGTTTTGACAAAGAATTGAGGATATGAAAAAATCGCTACAGAAACTACTCCCGGGACGGGCAGGTAGGTACTGACGAAAACTACTTTTGTCTTATAATCGTCCCAATGTGTTTCCATTGTGAATTTTTACCTATTAAACATATAAAAATCAAGTTTTGACAAAGATTTGAGGATATGAAAAAATCGCTACAGAAACTACTCCCGGGACGGGCAGGTAGGTACTGACGAAAACTACTTTTGTCTTATAATCGTCCCAATGTGTTTCCATTGTGAATGTTTACCTATTAATCATATAAAAATCAAGTTTTGACAAAGAATTGAGGATATGAAAAAATTATTACAGAAACTACAACCGGGACGGGCAGGTAGGTACTGACGAAAACTACTTTTGTCTTATAATCGTCCCAATGTGTTTCCATTGTCAATGTTTACCTATTAATCATATAAAAATTAAGTTTTGACAAAGATTTGAGGATATGAAAAAATCATTACAGAAACTACTCCCGGGACGGGCAGGTAGGTATTGACGAAAACTACTTTTGTCTTATAATCGTCCCAATGTGTTTCCATTGTGAATTTTTACCTATTAATCATATAAAAATCAAGTTTTGACAAAGAATTGAGGATATGAAAAAATCGCTACAGAAACTACTCCCGGGACGGGCAGGTAGGTACTGACGAAAACTACTTTTGTCTTATAATCGTCCCAATGTGTTTCCATTGTGAATGTTTACCTATTAATCATATAAAAATCAAGTTTTGACAAAGAATTGAGGATATGAAAAAATCGCTACAGAAACTACTCCCGGGACGGGCAGGTAGGTACTGACGAAAACTACTTTTGTCTTATAATCGTCCCAATGTGTTTCCATTGTGAATTTTTACCTATTAATCATATAAAAATCAAGTTTTGACAAAGAATTGAGGATATGAAAAAATCGCTACAGAAACTACTCCCGGGACGGGCAGGTAGGTACTGACGAAAACTACTTTTGTCTCATAATCGTCCCAATGTGTTTCCATTGTGAATGTTTACCTATTAATCATATAAAAATCAAGTTTTGACAAAGAATTGAGGATATGAAAAAATCGCTACAGAAACTACTCCCGGGACGGGCAGGTAGGTACTGACGAAAACTACTTTTGTCTTATAATCGTCCCAATGTGTTTCCATTGTGAATGTTTACCTATTAATCATATAAAAATCAAGTTTTGACAAAGATTTGAGGATATGAAAAAATCATTACAGAAACTACTCCCGGGACGGGCAGGTAGGTACTGACGAAAACTACTTTTGTCTTATAATCGTCCCAATGTGTTTCCATTGTGAATGTTTACCTATTAATCATATAAAAATCAAGTTTTGACAAAGAATTGAGGATATGAAAAAATCGCTACAGAAACTACTCCCGGGACGGGCAGGTAGGTACTGACGAAAACTACTTTTGTCTTATAATCGTCCCAATGTGTTTCCATTGTGAATTTTTACCTATTAATCATATAAAAATCAAGTTTTGACAAAGAATTGAGGATATGAAAAAATCGCTACAGAAACTACTCCCGGGACGGGCAGGTAGGTACTGACGAAAACTACTTTTGTCTTATAATCGTCCCAATGTGTTTCCATTGTGAATTTTTACCTATTAAACATATAAAAATCAAGTTTTGACAAAGATTTGAGGATATGAAAAAATCGCTACAGAAACTACTCCCAGGACGGGCAGGTAGGTACTGACGAAAACTACTTTTGTCTTATAATCGTCCCAATGTGTTTCCATTGTGAATGTTTACCTATTAATCATATAAAAATCAAGTTTTGACAAAGAATTGAGGATATGAAAAAATCGCTACAGAAACTACTCCCGGGACGGGCAGGTAGGTACTGACGAAAACTACTTTTGTCTTATAATCGTCCCAATGTGTTTCCATTGTGAATTTTTACCTATTAAACATATAAAAATCAAGTTTTGACAAAGATTTGAGGATATGAAAAAATCGCTACAGAAACTACTCCCGGGACGGGCAGGTAGGTACTGACGAAAACTACTTTTGTCTTATAATCGTCCCAATGTGTTTCCATTGTGAATTTTTACCTATTAATCATATAAAAATCAAGTTTTGACAAAGATTTGAGGATATGAAAAAATCATTACAGAAACTACTCCCGGGACGGGCAGGTAGGTACTGACGAAAACTACTTTTGTCTTATAATCGTCCCAATGTGTTTCCATTGTGAATTTTTACCTATTAAACATATAAAAATCAAGTTTTGACAAAGATTTGAGGATATGAAAAAATCGCTACAGAAACTACTCCCGGGACGGGCAGGTAGGTACTGACGAAAACTACTTTTGTCTTATAATCGTCCCAATGTGTTTCCATTGTGAATGTTTACCTATTAATCATATAAAAATAAAGTTTTGACAAAGAATTGAGGATATGAAAAAATTATTACAGAAACTACAACCGGAACGGGCAGGTAGGTACTGACGAAAACTACTTTTGTCTTATAATCGTCCCAATGTGTTTCCATTGTCAATGTTTACCTAATAATCATATAAAAATTAAGTTTTGACAAAGATTTGAGGATATGAAAAAATCATTACAGAAACTACTCCCGGGACGGGCAGGTAGGTATTGACGAAAACTTCTTTTGTCTTATAATCGTCCCAATGTGTTTCCATTGTGAATTTTTACCTATTAATCATATTAAAATCAAGTTTTGACAAAGAATTGAGGATATGAAAAAATCGCTACAGAAACTACTCCCGGGACGGGCAGGTAGGTACTGACGAAAACTACTTTTGTCTTATAATCGTCCCAATGTGTTTCCATTGTGAATGTTTACCTATTAATCATATAAAAATCAAGTTTTGACAAAGATTTGAGGATATGAAAAAATCATTACAGAAACTACTCCCGGGACGGGCAGGTAGGTACTGACGAAAACTACTTTTGTCTTATAATCGTCCCAATGTGTTTCCATTGTGAATGTTTACCTATTAATCATATAAATATCAAGTTTTGACAAAGAATTGAGGATATGAAAAAATCGCTACAGAAACTACTCCCGGGACGGGCAGGTAGGTACTGACGAAAACTACTTTTGTCTTATAATCGTCCCAATGTGTTTCCATTGTCAATGTTTACCTAATAATCATATAAAAATTAAGTTTTGACAAAGATTTGAGGATATGAAAAAATCATTACAGAAACTACTCCCGGGACGGGCAGGTAGGTATTGACGAAAACTTCTTTTGTCTTATAATCGTCCCAATGTGTTTCCATTGTGAATTTTTACCTATTAATCATATAAAAATCTAGTTTTGACAAAGAATTGAGGATATGAAAAAATCGCTACAGAAACTACTCCCGGGACGGGCAGGTAGGTATTGACGAAAACTACTTTTGTCTTATAATCGTCCCAATGTGTTTCCATTGTGAATTTTTACCTATTAATCATATAAAAATCAAGTTTTGACAAAGAATTGAGGATATGAAAAAATCGCTACAGAAACTACTCCCGGGACGGGCAGGTAGGTACTGACGAAAACTACTTTTGTCTTATAATCGTCCCAATGTGTTTCCATTGTGAATTTTTACCTATAAAACATATAAAAATCAAGTTTTGACAAAGATTTGAGGATATGAAAAAATCGCTACAGAAACTACTCCCGGGACGGGCAGGTAGGTACTGACGAAAACTACTTTTGTCTTATAATCGTCCCAATGTGTTTCCATTGTGAATTTTTACCTATTAATCATATAAAAATCAAGTTTTGACAAAGAATTGAGGATATGAAAAAATCGCTACAGAAACTACAACCGGGACGGGCAGGTAGGTACTGACGAAAACTACTTTTGTCTTATAATCGTCCCAATGTGTTTCCATTGTGAATTTTTACCTATTAATCATATAAAAATCAAGTTTTGACAAAGAATTGAGGATATGAAAAAATTATTACAGAAACTACAACCGGGACGGGCAGGTAGGTACTGACGAAATCTACTTTTGTCTTATAATCGTCCCAATGTGTTTCCAATGTGAATGTTTACCTATTAATCATATAAAAATCAAGTTTTGACAAAGATTTGAGGATATGAAAAAATCGCTACAGAAACTACTCCCGGGACGGGCAGGTAGGTACTGACGAAAACTACTTTTGTCTCATAATCGTCCCAATGTGTTTCCATTGTGAATGTTTACCTATTAATCATATAAAAATCAAGTTTTGACAAAGAATTGAGGATATGAAAAAATCGCTACAGAAACTACTCCCGGGACGGGCAGGTAGGTACTGACGAAAACTACTTTTGTCTTATAATCGTCCCAATGTGTTTCCATTTTGAATGTTTACCTATTAATCATATAAAAATCAAGTTTTGACAAAGATTTGAGGATATGAAAAAATCATTACAGAAACTACTCCCGGGACCGGCAGGTAGGTACTGACGAAAACTACTTTTGTCTTATAATCGTCCCAATGTGTTTCCATTGTGAATGTTTACCTATTAATCATATAAAAATCAAGTTTTGACAAAGAATTGAGGATATGAAAAAATTATTACAGAAACTACAACCGGGACGGGCAGGTAGGTACTGACGAAAACTACTTTTGTCTTATAATCGTCCCAATGTGTTTCCATTGTCAATGTTTACCCATTAATCATATAAAAATTAAGTTTTGACAAAGATTTGAGGATATGAAAAAATCATTACAGAAACTACTTCCGGGACGGGCAGGTAGGTATTGACGAAAACTACTTTTGTCTTATAATCGTCCCAATGTGTTTCCATTGTGAATTTTTACCTATTAATCATATAAAAATCAAGTTTTGACAAAGAATTGAGGATATGAAAAAATCGCTACAGAAACTACTCCCGGGACGGGCAGGTAGGTACTGACGAAAACTACTTTTGTCTTATAATCGTCCCAATGTGTTTCCATTGTGAATTTTTACCTATTAAACATATAAAAATCAAGTTTTGACAAAGATTTGAGGATATGAAAAAATCGCTACAGAAACTACTCCCGGGACGGGCAGGTAGGTACTGACGAAAACTACTTTTGTCTCATAATCGTCCCAATGTGTTTCCATTGTGAATGTTTACCTATTAATCATATAAAAATCAAGTTTTGACAAAGATTTGAGGATATGAAAAAATCGCTACAGAAACTACTCCCGGGACGGGCAGGTAGGTACTGACGAAAACTACTTTTGTCTCATAATCGTCCCAATGTGTTTCCATTGTGAATGTTTACCTATTAATCATATAAAAATCAAGTTTTGACAAAGAATTGAGGATATGAAAAAATTATTACAGAAACTACAACCGGGACGGGCAGGTAGGTACTGACGAAAACTACTTTTGTCTTATAATCGTCCCAATGTGTTTCCATTGTCAATGTTTACCTAATAATCATATAAAAATTAAGTTTTGACAAAGATTTGAGGATATGAAAAAATCATTACAGAAACTACTCCCGGGACGGGCAGGTAGGTATTGACGAAAACTACTTTTGTCTTATAATCGTCCCAATGTGTTTCCATTGTGAATTTTTACCTATTAATCATATAAAAATCAAGTTTTGACAAAGAATTGAGGATATGAAAAAATTATTACAGAAACTACAACCAGGACGGGCAGGTAGGTACTGACGAAAACTACTTTTGTCTTATAATCGTCCCAATGTGTTTCCATTGTCAATGTTTACCTAATAATCATATAAAAATTAAGTTTTGACAAAGATTTGAGGATATGAAAAAATCATTACAGAAACTACTCCCGGGACGGGCAGGTAGGTATTGACGAAAACTTCTTTTGTCTTATAATCGTCCCAATGTGTTTCCATTGTGAATGTTTACCTATTAATCATATAAAAATCAAGTTTTGACAAAGAATTGAGGATATGAAAAAATTATTACAGAAACTACAACCGGGACGGGCAGGTAGGTACTGACGAAAACTACTTTTGTCTTATAATCGTCCCAATGTGTTTCCATTGTCAATGTTTACCTATTAATCATATAAAAATCAAGTTTTGACAAAGAATTGAGGATATGAAAAAATCATTACAGAAACTACTCCCGGGAAGGGCAGGTAGGTACTGACGAAAACTACTTTTGTCTTATAATCGTCCCAATGTGTTTCCATTGTGAATGTTTACCTATTAATCATATAAAAATCAAGTTTTGACAAAGAATTGAGGATATGAAATAATTATTACAGAAACTACAACCGGGACGGGCAGGTAGGTACTGACGAAAACTACTTTTGTCTTATAATCGTCCCAATGTGTTTCCATTGTCAATGTTTACCTATTAATCATATAAAAATCAAGTTTTGACAAAGAATTGAGGATATGAAAAAATCGCTACAGAAACTACTCCCGGGACGGGCAGGTAGGTACTGACGAAAACTACTCTTGTCTTATAATCGTCCCAATGTGTTTCCATTGTGAATTTTTACCTATTAATCATATAAAAATCAAGTTTTGACAAAGAATTGAGGATATGAAAAAATCGCTACAGAAACTACTCCCGGGACGGGCAGGTAGGTACTGACGAAAACTACTTTTGTCTTATAATCGTCCCAATGTGTTTCCATTGTGAATTTTTACCTATTAAACATATAAAAATCAAGTTTTGACAAAGATTTGAGGATATGAAAAAATCGCTACAGAAACTACTCCCGGGACGGGCAGGTAGGTACTGACGAAAACTACTTTTGTCTTATAATCGTCCCAATGTGTTTCCATTGTGAATGTTTACCTATTAATCATATAAAAATCAAGTTTTGACAAAGAATTGAGGATATGAAAAAATCGCTACAGAAACTACTCCCGGGACGGGCAGGTAGGTACTGACGAAAACTACTTTTGTCTTATAATCGTCCCAATGTGTTTCCATTGTGAATTTTTACCTATTAATCATATAAAAATCAAGTTTTGACAAAGAATTGAGGATATGAAAAAATCGCTACAGAAACTACTCCCGGGACGGGCAGGTAGGTACTGACGAAAACTACTTTTGTCTTATAATCGTCCCAATGTGTTTCCATTGTGAATTTTTACCTATTAAACATATAAAAATCAAGTTTTGACAAAGATTTGAGGATATGAAAAAATCGCTACAGAAACTACTCCCGGGACGGGCAGGTAGGTACTGACGAAAACTACTTTTGTCTTATAATCGTCCCAATGTGTTTCCATTGTGAATGTTTACCTATTAATCATATAAAAATCAAGTTTTGACAAAGAATTGAGGATATGAAAAAATTATTACAGAAACTACAACCGGGACGGGCAGGTAGGTACTGACGAAAACTACTTTTGTCTTATAATCGTCCCAATGTGTTTCCATTGTGAATTTTTACCTATTAATCATATAAAAATCAAGTTTTGACAAAGAATTGAGGATATGAAAAAATCGCTACAGAAACTACTCCCGGGACGGGCAGGTAGGTACTGACGAAAACTACTTTTGTCTTATAATCGTCCCAATGTGTTTCCATTGTGAATTTTTACCTATTAAACATATAAAAATCAAGTTTTGACAAAGATTTGAGGATATGAAAAAATCGCTACAGAAACTACTCCCGGGACGGGCAGGTAGGTACTGACGAAAACTACTTTTGTCTTATAATCGTCCCAATGTGTTTCCATTGTGAATGTTTACCTATTAATCATATAAAAATCAAGTTTTGACAAAGAATTGAGGATATGAAAAAATTATTACAGAAACTACAACCGGGACGGGCAGGTAGGTACTGACGAAAACTACTTTTGTCTTATAATCGTCCCAATGTGTTTCCATTGTGAATTTTTACCTATTAATCATATAAAAATCAAGTTTTGACAAAGAATTGAGGATATGAAAAAATCGCTACAGAAACTACTCCCGGGACGGGCAGGTAGGTACTGACGAAAATTACTTTTGTCTTATAATCGTCCCAATGTGTTTCCATTGTGAATGTTTACCTATTAATCATATAAAAATCAAGTTTTGACAAAGAATTGAGGATATGAAAAAATCGCTACAGAAACTACTCCCGGGACGGGCAGGTAGGTACTGACGAAAACTACTTTTGTCTTATAATCGTCCCAATGTGTTTCCATTGTGAATTTTTACCTATTAATCATATAAAAATCAAGTTTTGACAAAGAATTGAGGATATGAAAAAATCGCTACAGAAACTACTCCCGGGACGGGCAGGTAGGTACTGACGAAAACTACTTTTGTCTCATAATCGTCCCAATGTGTTTCCATTGTGAATGTTTACCTATTAATCATATAAAAATCAAGTTTTGACAAAGAATTGAGGATATGAAAAAATCGCTACAGAAACTACTCCCGGGACGGGCAGGTAGGTACTGACGAAAACTACTTTTGTCTTATAATCGTCCCAATGTGTTTCCATTGTGAATGTTTACCTATTAATCATATAAAAATCAAGTTTTGACAAAGATTTGAGGATATGAAAAAATCATTACAGAAACTACTCCCGGGACGGGCAGGTAGGTACTGACGAAAACTACTTTAGTCTTATAATCGTCCCAATGTGTTTCCATTGTGAATGTTTACCTATTAATCATATAAAAATCAAGTTTTGACAAAGAATTGAGGATATGAAAAAAACGCTACAGAAACTACTCCCGGGACGGGCAGGTAGGTACTGACGAAAACTACTTTTGTCTCATAATCGTCCCAATGTGTTTCCATTGTGAATGTTTACCTATTAATCATATAAAAATCAAGTTTTGACAAAGAATTGAGGATATGAAAAAATCGCTACAGAAACTACTCCCGGGACGGGCAGGTAGGTACTGACGAAAACTACTTTTGTCTTATAATCGTCCCAATGTGTTTCCATTGTGAATTTTTACCTATTAATCATATAAAAATCAAGTTTTGACAAAGAATTGAGGATATGAAAAAATCGCTACAGAAACTACTCCCGGGACGGGCAGGTAGGTACTGACGAAAACTGCTTTTGTCTTATAATTGTCCCAATGTGTTTCCATTGTGAATTTTTACCTATTAAACATATAAAAATCAAGTTTTGACAAAGATTTGAGGATATGAAAAAATCGCTACAGAAACTACTCCCGGGACGGGCAGGTAGGTACTGACGAAAACTACTTTTGTCTTATAATCGTCCCAATGTGTTTCCATTGTGAATTTTTACCTATTAATCATATAAAAATTAAGTTTTGACAAAGAATTGAGGATATGAAAAAATCGCTACAGAAACTACTCCCGGGACGGGCAGGTAGGTACTGACGAAAACTACTTTTGTCTTATAATCGTCCCAATGTGTTTCCATTGTGAATGTTTACCTATTAATCATATAAAAATCAAGTTTTGACAAAGAATTGAGGATATGAAAAAATTATTACAGAAACTACAACCGGGACGGGCAGGTAGGTACTGACGAAAACTACTTTTGTCTTATAATCGTCCCAATGTGTTTCCATTGTGAATTTTTACCTATTAATCATATAAAAATCAAGTTTTGACAAAGAATTGAGGATATGAAAAAATCGCTACAGAAACTACTCCCGGGACGGGCAGGTAGGTACTGACGAAAACTACTTTTGTCTTATAATCGTCCCAATGTGTTTCCATTGTGAATTTTTACCTATTAAACATATAAAAATCAAGTTTTGACAAAGATTTGAGGATATGAAAAAATCGCTACAGAAACTACTCCCGGGACGGGCAGGTAGGTACTGACGAAAACTACTTTTGTCTTATAATCGTCCCAATGTGTTTCCATTGTGAATGTTTACCTATTAATCATATAAAAATCAAGTTTTGACAAAGAATTGAGGATATGAAAAAATTATTACAGAAACTACAACCGGGACGGGCAGGTAGGTACTGACGAAAACTACTTTTGTCTTATAATCGTCCCAATGTGTTTCCATTGTGAATTTTTACCTATTAATCATATAAAAATCAAGTTTTGACAAAGAATTGAGGATATGAAAAAATCGCTACAGAAACTACTCCCGGGACGGGCAGGTAGGTACTGACGAAAACTACTTTTGTCTTATAATCGTCCCAATGTGTTTCCATTGTGAATTTTTACCTATTAAACATATAAAAATCAAGTTTTGACAAAGATTTGAGGATATGAAAAAATCGCTACAGAAACTACTCCCGGGACGGGCAGGTAGGTACTGACGAAAACTACTTTTGTCTTATAATCGTCCCAATGTGTTTCCATTGTGAATGTTTACCTATTAATCATATAAAAATCAAGTTTTGACAAAGAATTGAGGATATGAAAAAATTATTACAGAAACTACAACCGGGACGGGCAGGTAGGTACTGACGAAAACTACTTTTGTCTTATAATCGTCCCAATGTGTTTCCATTGTCAATGTTTACCTATTAATCATATAAAAATTAAGTTTTGACAAAGATTTGAGGATATGAAAAAATCATTACAGAAACTACTCCCGGGACGGGCAGGTAGGTATTGACGAAAACTACTTTTGTCTTATAATCGTCCCAATGTGTTTCCATTGTGAATTTTTACCTATTAATCATATAAAAATCAAGTTTTGACAAAGATTTGAGGATATGAAAAAATCATTACAGAAACTACTCCCGGGACGGGCAGGTAGGTACTGACGAAAACTACTTTTGTCTTATAATCGTCCCAATGTGTTTCCATTGTGAATGTTTACCTATTAATCATATAAAAATCAAGTTTTGACAAAGATTTGAGGATATAAAAAATCATTACAGAAACTACTCCCGGGACGGGCAGGTAGGTACTGACGAAAACTACTTTTGTCTTATAATCGTCCCAATGTGTTTCCATTGTGAATGTTTACCTATTAATCATATAAAAATCAAGTTTTGACAAAGATTTGAGGATATGAAAAAATCATTACAGAAACTACTCCCCGGACGGGCAGGTAGGTACTGACGAAAACTACTTTTGTCTTATAATCGTCCCAATGTGTTTCCATTATGAATTTTTACCTATTAATCATATAAAAATCAAGTTTTGACAAAGAATTGAGGATATGAAAAAATCGCTACAGAAACTACTCCCGGGACGGGCTGTTAAGGTACTGACGAAAACTACTTTTGTCTTATAATCGTCCCAATGTGTTTCCATTGTGAATGTTTACCTATTAATCATATAAAAATCAAGTTTTGACAAAGATTTGAGGATATGAAAAAATCGCTACAGAAACTACTCCCGGGACGGGCAGGTAGGTACTGACGAAAACTACTTTTGTCTTATAATCGTCCCAATGTGTTTCCATTGTGAATGTTTACCTATTAATCATATAAAAATCAAGTTTTGACAAAGAATTGAGGATATGAAAAAATCGCTACAGAAACTACTCCCGGGACGGGCAGGTAGGTACTGACGAAAACTACTTTTGTCTTATAATCGTCCCAATGTGTTTCCATTGTGAATTTTTACCTATTAATCATATAAAAATCAAGTTTTGACAAAGAATTGAGGATATGAAAAAATCGCTACAGAAACTACTCCCGGGACGGGCAGGTAGGTACTGACGAAAACTACTTTTGTCTTATAATCGTCCCAATGTGTTTCCATTGTGAATTTTTACCTATTAAACATATAAAAATCAAGTTTTGACAAAGATTTGAGGATATGAAAAAATCGCTACAGAAACTACTCCCGGGACGGGCAGGTAGGTACTGACGAAAACTACTTTTGTCTTATAATCGTCCCAATGTGTTTCCATTGTGAATGTTTACCTATTAATCATATAAAAATCAAGTTTTGACAAAGAATTGAGGATATGAAAAAATCGCTACAGAAACTACTCCCGGGACGGGCAGGTAGGTACTGACGAAAACTACTTTTGTCTTATAATCGTCCCAATGTGTTTCCATTGTGAATTTTTACCTATTAAACATATAAAAATCAAGTTTTGACAAAGATTTGAGGATATGAAAAAATTGCTACAGAAACTACTCCCGGGACGGGCAGGTAGGTACTGACGAAAACTACTTTTGTCTTATAATCGTCCCAATGTGTTTCCATTGTGAATTTTTACCTATTAATCATATAAAAATCAAGTTTTGACAAAGATTTGAGGATATGAAAAAATCATTACAGAAACTACTCCCGGGACGGGCAGGTAGGTACTGACGAAAACTACTTTTGCCTTATAATCGTCCCAATGTGTTTCCATTGTGAATGTTTACCTATTAATCATATAAAAATCAAGTTTTGACAAAGAATTGAGGATATGAAAAAATTATTACAGAAACTACAACCGGGACGGGCAGGTAGGTACTGACGAAAACTACTTTTGTCTTATAATCGTCCCAATGTGTTTCCATTGTCAATGTTTACCTAATAATCATATGAAAATTAAGTTTTGACAAAGATTTGAGGATATGAAAAAATCATTACAGAAACTACTCCCGGGACGGGTAGGTAGGTATTGACGAAAACTTCTTTTGTCTTATAATCGTCCCAATGTGTTTCCATTGTGAATTTTTACCTATTAATCATATTAAAATCAAGTTTTGACAAAGAATTGAGGATATGAAAAAATCGCTACAGAAACTACTCCCGGGACGGGCAGGTAGGTACTGACGAAAACTACTTTTGTCTTATAATCGTCCCAATGTGTTTCCATTGTGAATTTTTACCTATTAATCATATAAAAATCAAGTTTTGACAAAGAATTGAGGATATGAAAAAATCGCTACAGAAACTACTCCCGGGACGGGCAGGTAGGTACTGACGAAAACTACTTTTGTCTTATAATCGTCCCAATGTGTTTCCATTGTGAATTTTTACCTATTAATCATATAAAAATCAAGTTTTGACAAAGAATTGAGGATATGAAAAAATCGCTACAGAAACTACTCCCGGGACGGGCAGGTAGGTACTGGCGAAAACTACTTTTGTCTTATAATCGTCCCAATGTGTTTCCATTGTGAATGTTTACCTATTAATCATATAAAAATCAAGTTTTGACAAAGAATTGAGGATATGAAAAAATCGCTACAGAAACTACTCCCGGGACGGGCAGGTAGGTACTGACGAAAACTACTTTTGTCTTATAATCGTCCCAATGTGTTTCCATTGTGAATTTTTACCTATTAATCATTTAAAAATCAAGTTTTGATAAAGAATTGAGGATATGAAAAAATCGCTACAGAAACTACTCCCGGGACGGGCAGGTAGGTACTGACGAAAACTACTTTTGTCTTATAATCGTCCCAATGTGTTTCCATTGTGAATGTTTACCTATTAATCATATAAAAATCAAGTTTTGACAAAGATTTGAGGATATGAAAAAATCATTACAGAAACTACTCCCGGGACGGGCAGGTAGGTACTGACGAAAACTACTTTTGTCTTATAATCGTCCCAATGTGTTTCCATTGTGAATGTTTACCTATTAATCATATAAAAATCAAGTTTTGACAAAGAATTGAGGATATGAAAAAAACGCTACAGAAACTACTCCCGGGACGGGCAGGTAGGTACTGACGAAAACTACTTTTGTCTCATAATCGTCCCAATGTGTTTCCATTGTGAATGTTTACCTATTAATCATATAAAAATCAAGTTTTGACAAAGAATTGAGGATATGAAAAAATCGCTACAGAAACTACTCCCGGGACGGGCAGGTAGGTACTGACGAAAACTACTTTTGTCTTATAATCGTCCCAATGTGTTTCCATTGTGAATTTTTACCTATTAATCATATGAAAATCAAGTTTTGACAAAGAATTGAGGATATGAAAAAATCGCTACAGAAACTACTCCCGGGACGGGCAGGTAGGTACTGACGAAAACTACTTTTGTCTTATAATCGTCCCAATGTGTTTTTGTGAATGTTTACCTATTAATCATATAAAAATCAAGTTTTGACAAAGATTTGAGGATATGAAAAAATCGCTACAGAAACTACTCCCGGGACGGGCAGGTAGGTACTGACGAAAACTACTTTTGTCTCATAATCGTCCCAATGTGTTTCCATTGTGAATGTTTACCTATTAATCATATAAAAATCAAGTTTTGACAAAGATTTGAGGATATGAAAAAATCATTACAGAAACTACTCCCGGGACGGGCAGGTAGGTACTGACGAAAACTACTTTTGTCTTATAATCGTCCCAATGTGTTTCCATTGTGAATGTTTACCTATTAATCATATAAAAATCAAGTTTTGACAAAGAATTGAGGATATGAAAAAATTATTACAGAAACTACAACCGGGACGGGCAGGTAGGTACTGACGAAAACTACTTTTGTCTTATAATCGTCCCAATGTGTTTCCATTGTGAATTTTTACCTATTAATCATATGAAAATCAAGTTTTGACAAAGAATTGAGGATATGAAAAAATCGCTACAGAAACTACTCCCGGGACGGGCAGGTAGGTACTGACGAAAACTACTTTTGTCTTATAATCGTCCCAATGTGTTTTTGTGAATGTTTACCTATTAATCATATAAAAATCAAGTTTTGACAAAGATTTGAGGATATGAAAAAATCGCTACAGAAACTACTCCCGGGACGGGCAGGTAGGTACTGACGAAAACTACTTTTGTCTTATAATCGTCCCAATGTGTTTCCATTGTCAATGTTTACCTAATAATCATATAAAAATTAAGTTTTGACAAAGATTTGAGGATATGAAAAAATCATTACAGAAACTACTCCCGGGACGGGCAGGTAGGTATTGACGAAAACTTCTTTTGTCTTATAATCGTCCCAATGTGTTTCCATTGTGAATTTTCACCTATTAATCATATAAAAATCAAGTTTTGACAAAGAATTGAGGATATGAAAAAATTATTACAGAAACTACAACCGGGACGGGCAGGTAGGTACTGACGAAAACTACTTTTGTCTTATAATCGTCCCAATGTGTTTCCATTGTCAATGTTTACCTAATAATCATATAAAAATTAAGTTTTGACAAAGATTTGAGGATATGAAAAAATCATTACAGAAACTACTCCCGGGACGGGCAGGTAGGTATTGACGAAAACTTCTTTTGTCTTATAATCGTCCCAATGTGTTTCCATTGTGAATTTTTACCTATTAATCATATAAAAATCAAGTTTTGACAAAGAATTGAGGATATGAAAAAATCGCTACAGAAACTACTCCCGGGACGGGCAGGTAGGTACTGACGAAAACTACTTTTGTCTTATAATCGTCCCAATGTGTTTCCATTGTGAATGTTTACCTATTAATCATATAAAAATCAAGTTTTGACAAAGATTTGAGGATATGAAAAAATCATTACAGAAACTACTCCCGGGACGGGCAGGTAGGTACTGACGAAAACTACTTTTGTCTTATAATCGTCCCAATGTGTTTCCATTGTGAATGTTTACCTATTAATCATATAAAAATCAAGTTTTGACAAAGAATTGAGGATATGAAAAAATTATTACAGAAACTACAACCGGGACGGGCAGGTAGGTACTGACGAAAACTACTTTTGTCTTATAATCGTCCCAATGTGTTTCCATTGTGAATGTTTACCTATTAATCATATAAAAATCAAGTTTTGACAAAGATTTGAGGATATGAAAAAATCATTACAGAAACTACTCCCGGGACGGGCAGGTATGTACTGACGAAAACTACTTTTGTCTTATAATCGTCCCAATGTGTTTCCATTGTGAATGTTTACCTATTAATCATATAAAAATCAAGTTTTGACAAAGAATTGAGGATATGAAAAAATTATTACAGAAACTACAACCGGGACGGGCAGGTAGGTACTGACGAAAACTACTTTTGTCTTATAATCGTCCCAATGTGTTTCCATTGTCAATGTTTACCTATTAATCATATAAAAATTAAGTTTTGACAAAGATTTGAGGATATGAAAAAATCATTACAGAAACTACTCCCGGGACGGGCAGGTAGGTATTGACTAAAACTACTTTTGTCTTATAATCGTCCCAATGTGTTTCCATTGTGAATTTTTACCTATTAATCATATAAAAATCAAGTTTTGACAAAGAATTGAGGATATGAAAAAATCGCTACAGAAACTACTCCCGGGACGGGCAGGTAGGTACTGACGAAAACTACTTTTGTCTTATAATCGTCCCAATGTGTTTCCATTGTGAATGTTTACCTATTAATCATATAAAAATCAAGTTTTGACAAAGAATTGAGGATATGAAAAAATCGCTACAGAAACTACTCCCGGGACGGGCAGGTAGGTACTGACGAAAACTACTTTTGTCTTATAATCGTCCCAATGTGTTTCCATTGTGAATGTTTACCTATTAATCATATAAAAATCAAGTTTTGACAAAGAATTGAGGATATGAAAAAATCGCTACAGAAACTACTCCCGGGACGGGCAGGTAGGTACTGACGAAAACTACTTTTGTCTTATAATCGTCCCAATGTGTTTCCATTGTGAATTTTTCCCTATTAATCATATAAAAATCAAGTTTTGACAAAGAATTGAGGATATGAAAAAATCGCTACAGAAACTACTCCCGGGACGGGCAGGTAGGTACTGACGAAAACTACTTTTGTCTTATAATCGTCCCAATGTGTTTCCATTGTGAATTTTTACCTATTAAACATATAAAAATCAAGTTTTGACAAAGATTTGAGGATATGAAAAAATCGCTACAGAAACTACTCCCGGGACGGGCAGGTAGGTACTGACGAAAACTACTTTTGTCTTATAATCGTCCCAATGTGTTTCCATTGTGAATGTTTACCTATTAATCATATAAAAATCAAGTTTTGACAAAGAATTGAGGATATGAAAAAATTATTACAGAAACTACAACCGGGACGGGCAGGTAGGTACTGACGAAAACTACTTTTGTCTTATAATCGTCCCAATGTGTTTCCATTGTCAATGTTTACCCATTAATCATATAAAAATTAAGTTTTGACAAAGATTTGAGGTATGAAAAATCATTACAGAAACTACTTCCGGGACGGGCAGGTAGGTATTGACGAAAACTACTTTTGTCTTATAATCGTCCCAATGTGTTTCCATTGTGAATTTTTACCTATTAATCATATAAAAATCAAGTTTTGACAAAGATTTGAGGATATGAAAAAATCGCTACAGAAACTACTCCCGGGACGGGCAGGTAGGTACTGACGAAAACTACTTTTGTCTTATAATCGTCCCAATGTGTTTCCATTGTGAATTTTTACCTATTAAACATATAAAAATCAAGTTTTGACAAAGATTTGAGGATATGAAAAAATCGCTACAGAAACTACTCCCGGGACGGGCAGGTAGGTACTGACGAAAACTACTTTTGTCTTATAATCGTCCCAATGTGTTTCCATTGTGAATTTTTACCTATTAATCATATAAAAATCAAGTTTTGACAAAGAATTGAGGATATGAAAAAATCGCTACAGAAACTACTCCCGGGACGGGCAGGTAGGTACTGACGAAAACTACTTTTGTCTTATAATCGTCCCAATGTGTTTCCATTGTGAATTTTTACCTATTAAACATATAAAAATCAAGTTTTGACAAAGATTTGAGGATATGAAAAAATCGCTACAGAAACTACTCCCGGGACGGGCAGGTAGGTACTGACGAAAACTACTTTTGTCTTATAATCGTCCCAATGTGTTTCCATTGTGAATTTTTACCTATTAAACATATAAAAATCAAGTTTTGACAAAGATTTGAGGATATGAAAAAATCGCTACAGAAACTACTCCCGGGACGGGCAGGTAGGTACTGACGAAAACTACTTTTGTCTTATAATCGTCCCAATGTGTTTCCATTGTGAATTTTTACCTATTAATCATATAAAAATCAAGTTTTGACAAAGAATTGAGGATATGAAAAAATTATTACAGAAACTACAACCGGGACGGGCAGGTAGGTACTGACGAAAACTACTTTTGTCTTATAATCGTCCCAATGTGTTTCCATTGTGAATGTTTACCTATTAATCATATAAAAATCAAGTTTTGACAAAGATTTGAGGATATGAAAAAATCGCTACAGAAACTACTCCCGGGACGGGCAGGTAGGTACTGACGAAAACTACTTTTGTCTCATAATCGTCCCAATGTGTTTCCATTGTGAATGTTTACCTATTAATCATATAAAAATCAAGTTTTGACAAAGAATTGAGGATATGAAAAATCGCTACAGAAACTACTCCCGGGACGGGCAGGTAGGTACTGACGAAAACTACTTTTGTCTTATAATCGTCCCAATGTGTTTCCATTTTGAATGTTTACCTATTAATCATTTAAAAATCAAGTTTTGACAAAGATTTGAGGATATGAAAAAATCATTACAGAAACTACTCCCGGGACGGGCAGGTAGGTACTGACGAAAACTACTTTTGTCTTATAATCGTCCCAATGTGTTTCCATTGTGAATGTTTACCTATTAATCATATAAAAATCAAGTTTTGACAAAGATTTGAGGATATGAAAAAATCGCTACAGAAACTACTCCCGGGACGGGCAGGTAGGTACTGACGAAAACTACTTTTGTCTCATAATCGTCCCAATGTGTTTCCATTGTGAATGTTTACCTATTAATCATATAAAAATCAAGTTTTGACAAAGAATTGAGGATATGAAAAAATCGCTACAGAAACTACTCCCGGGACGGGCAGGTAGGTACTGACGAAAACTACTTTTGTCTTATAATCGTCCCAATGTGTTTCCATTGTGAATTTTTACCTATTAAACATATAAAAATCAAGTTTTGACAAAGATTTGAGGATATGAAAAAATCGCTACAGAAACTACTCCCGGGACGGGCAGGTAGGTACTGACGAAAACTACTTTTGTCTTATAATCGTCCCAATGTGTTTCCATTGTGAATGTTTACCTATTAATCATATAAAAATCAAGTTTTGACAAAGAATTGAGGATATGAAAAAATTATTACAGAAACTACAACCGGGACGGGCAGGTAGGTACTGACGAAAACTACTTTTGTCTTATAATCGTCCCAATGTGTTTCCATTGTCAATGTTTACCTAATAATCATATAAAAATTAAGTTTTGACAAAGATTTGAGGATATGAAAAAATCATTACAGAAACTACTCCCGGGACGGGCAGGTAGGTATTGACGAAAACTTCTTTTGTCTTATAATCGTCCCAATGTGTTTCCATTGTGAATTTTTACCTATTAATCATATAAAAATCAAGTTTTGACAAAGAATTGAGGATATGAAAAAATTATTACAGAAACTACAACCAGGACGGGCAGGTAGGTACTGACGAAAACTACTTTTGTCTTATAATCGTCCCAATGTGTTTCCATTGTCAATGTTTACCTAATAATCATATAAAAATTAAGTTTTGACAAAGATTTGAGGATATGAAAAAATCATTACAGAAACTACTCCCGGGACGGGCAGGTAGGTATTGACGAAAACTTCTTTTGTCTTATAATCGTCCCAATGTGTTTCCATTGTGAATGTTTACCTATTAATCATATAAAAATCAAGTTTTGACAAAGAATTGAGGATATGAAAAAATTATTACAGAAACTACAACCGGGACGGGCAGGTAGGTACTGACGAAAACTACTTTTGTCTTATAATCGTCCCAATGTGTTTCCATTGTCAATGTTTACCTATTAATCATATAAAAATCAAGTTTTGACAAAGAATTGAGGATATGAAAAAATCGCTACAGAAACTACTCCCGGGACGGGCAGGTAGGTACTGACGAAAACTACTTTTGTCTTATAATCGTCCCAATGTGTTTCCATTGTGAATGTTTACCTATTAATCATATAAAAATCTAGTTTTGACAAAGAATTGAGGATATGAAAAAATCGCTACAGAAACTACTCCCGGGACGGGCAGGTAGGTACTGACGAAAACTACTTTTGTCTTATAATCGTCCCAATGTGTTTCCATTGTGAATTTTTACCTATTAATCATATAAAAATCAAGTTTTGACAAAGAATTGAGGATATGAAAAAATCGCTACAGAAACTACTCCCGGGACGGGCAGGTAGGTACTGACGAAAACTACTTTTGTCTTATAATCGTCCCAATGTGTTTCCATTGTGAATTTTTACCTATTAAACATATAAAAATCAAGTTTTGACAAAGAATTGAGGATATGAAAAAATCGCTACAGAAACTACTCCCGGGACGGGCAGGTAGGTACTGACGAAAACTACTTTTGTCTTATAATCGTCCCAATGTGTTTCCATTGTGAATTTTTACCTATTAAACATATAAAAATCAAGTTTTGACAAAGATTTGAGGATATGAAAAAATCGCTACAGAAACTACTCCCGGGACGGGCAGGTAGGTACTGACGAAAACTACTTTTGTCTTATAATCGTCCCAATGTGTTTCCATTGTGAATGTTTACCTATTAATCATATAAAAATCAAGTTTTGACAAAGAATTGAGGATATGAAAAAATTATTACAGAAACTACAACCGGGACGGGCAGGTAGGTACTGACGAAAACTACTTTTGTCTTATAATCGTCCCAATGTGTTTCCATTGTCAATGTTTACCTAATAATCATATAAAAATTAAGTTTTGACAAAGATTTGAGGATATGAAAAAATCATTACAGAAACTACTCCCGGGACGGGCAGGTAGGTATTGACGAAAACTTCTTTTGTCTTATAATCGTCCCAATGTGTTTCCATTGTGAATTTTTACCTATTAATCATATAAAAATCAAGTTTTGACAAAGAATTGAGGATATGAAAAAATTATTACAGAAACTACAACCAGGACGGGCAGGTAGGTACTGACGAAAACTACTTTTGTCTTATAATCGTCCCAATGTGTTTCCATTGTCAATGTTTACCTAATAATCATATAAAAATTAAGTTTTGACAAAGATTTGAGGATATGAAAAAATCATTACAGAAACTACTCCCGGGACGGGCAGGTAGGTATTGACGAAAACTTCTTTTGTCTTATAATCGTCCCAATGTGTTTCCATTGTGAATGTTTACCTATTAATCATATAAAAATCAAGTTTTGACAAAGAATTGAGGATATGAAAAAATTATTACAGAAACTACAACCGGGACGGGCAGGTAGGTACTGACGAAAACTACTTTTGTCTTATAATCGTCCCAATGTGTTTCCATTGTGAATGTTTACCTATTAATCATATAAAAATCAAGTTTTGACAAAGAATTGAGGATATGAAAAAATCGCTACAGAAACTACTCCCGGGACGGGCAGGTAGGTACTGACGAAAACTACTTTTGTCTTATAATCGTCCCAATGTGTTTCCATTGTGAATTTTTACCTATTAATCATATAAAAATCAAGTTTTGACAAAGAATTGAGGATATGAAAAAATCGCTACAGAAACTACTCCCGGGACGGGCAGGTAGGTACTGACGAAAACTACTTTTGTCTCATAATCGTCCCAATGTGTTTCCATTGTGAATGTTTACCTATTAATCATATAAAAATCAAGTTTTGACAAAGAATTGAGGATATGAAAAAATCGCTACAGAAACTACTCCCGGGACGGGCAGGTAGGTACTGACGAAAACTACTTTTGTCTTATAATCGTCCCAATGTGTTTCCATTGTGAATGTTTACCTATTAATCATATAAAAATCAAGTTTTGACAAAGATTTGAGGATATGAAAAAATCATTACAGAAACTACTCCCGGGACGGGCAGGTAGGTACTGACGAAAACTACTTTTGTCTTATAATCGTCCCAATGTGTTTCCATTGTGAATGTTTACCTATTAATCATATAAAAATCAAGTTTTGACAAAGAATTGAGGATATGAAAAAAACGCTACAGAAACTACTCCCGGGACGGGCAGGTAGGTACTGACGAAAACTACTTTTGTCTCATAATCGTCCCAATGTGTTTCCATTGTGAATGTTTACCTATTAATCATATAAAAATCAAGTTTTGACAAAGAATTGAGGATATGAAAAAATCGCTACAGAAACTACTCCCGGGACGGGCAGGTAGGTACTGACGAAAACTACTTTTGTCTTATAATCGTCCCAATGTGTTTCCATTGTGAATTTTTACCTATTAATCATATAAAAATCAAGTTTTGACAAAGAATTGAGGATATGAAAAAATCGCTACAGAAACTACTCCCGGGACGGGCAGGTAGGTACTGACGAAAACTACTTTTGTCTTATAATCGTCCCAATGTGTTTCCATTGTGAATTTTTACCTATTAAACATATAAAAATCAAGTTTTGACAAAGATTTGAGGATATGAAAAAATCGCTACAGAAAGTACTCCCGGGACGGGCAGGTAGGTACTGACGAAAACTACTTTTGTCTTATAATCGTCCCAATGTGTTTCCATTGTGAATTTTTACCTATTAATCATATAAAAATCAAGTTTTGACAAAGATTTGAGGATATGAAAAAATCGCTACAGAAACTACTCCCGGGACGGGCAGGTAGGTACTGACGAAAACTACTTTTGTCTTATAATCGTCCCAATGTGTTTCCATTGTGAATTTTTACCTATTAATCATATAAAAATCAAGTTTTGACAAAGAATTGAGGATATGAAAAAATTATTACAGAAACTACAACCGGGACGGGCAGGTAGGTACTGACGAAAACTACTTTTGTCTTATAATCGTCCCAATGTGTTTCCATTGTGAATTTTTACCTATTAAACATATAAAAATCAAGTTTTGACAAAGATTTGAGGATATGAAAAAATCGCTACAGAAACTACTCCCGGGACGGGCAGGTAGGTACTGACGAAAACTACTTTTGTCTTATAATCGTCCCAATGTGTTTCCATTGTGAATGTTTACCTATTAATCATATAAAAATCAAGTTTTGACAAAGAATTGAGGATATGAAAAAATTATTACAGAAACTACAACCGGGACGGGCAGGTAGGTACTGACGAAAACTACTTTTGTCTTATAATCGTCCCAATGTGTTTCCATTGTGAATGTTTACCTATTAATCATATAAAAATCAAGTTTTGACAAAGATTTGAGGATATGAAAAAATCGCTACAGAAACTACTCCCGGGACGGGCAGGTAGGTACTGACGAAAACTACTTTTGTCTCATAATCGTCCCAATGTGTTTCCATTGTGAATGTTTACCTATTAATCATATAAAAATCAAGTTTTGACAAAGAATTGAGGATATGAAAAATCGCTACAGAAACTACTCCCGGGACGGGCAGGTAGGTACTGACGAAAACTACTTTTGTCTTATAATCGTCCCAATGTGTTTCCATTTTGAATGTTTACCTATTAATCATTTAAAAATCAAGTTTTGACAAAGATTTGAGGATATGAAAAAATCATTACAGAAACTACTCCCGGGACGGGCAGGTAGGTACTGACGAAAACTACTTTTGTCTTATAATCGTCCCAATGTGTTTCCATTGTGAATGTTTACCTATTAATCATATAAAAATCAAGTTTTGACAAAGATTTGAGGATATGAAAAAATCGCTACAGAAACTACTCCCGGGACGGGCAGGTAGGTACTGACGAAAACTACTTTTGTCTCATAATCGTCCCAATGTGTTTCCATTGTGAATGTTTACCTATTAATCATATAAAAATCAAGTTTTGACAAAGAATTGAGGATATGAAAAAATCGCTACAGAAACTACTCCCGGGACGGGCAGGTAGGTACTGACGAAAACTACTTTTGTCTTATAATCGTCCCAATGTGTTTCCATTGTGAATTTTTACCTATTAAACATATAAAAATCAAGTTTTGACAAAGATTTGAGGATATGAAAAAATCGCTACAGAAACTACTCCCGGGACGGGCAGGTAGGTACTGACGAAAACTACTTTTGTCTTATAATCGTCCCAATGTGTTTCCATTGTGAATGTTTACCTATTAATCATATAAAAATCAAGTTTTGACAAAGAATTGAGGATATGAAAAAATTATTACAGAAACTACAACCGGGACGGGCAGGTAGGTACTGACGAAAACTACTTTTGTCTTATAATCGTCCCAATGTGTTTCCATTGTCAATGTTTACCTAATAATCATATAAAAATTAAGTTTTGACAAAGATTTGAGGATATGAAAAAATCATTACAGAAACTACTCCCGGGACGGGCAGGTAGGTATTGACGAAAACTTCTTTTGTCTTATAATCGTCCCAATGTGTTTCCATTGTGAATTTTTACCTATTAATCATATAAAAATCAAGTTTTGACAAAGAATTGAGGATATGAAAAAATTATTACAGAAACTACAACCAGGACGGGCAGGTAGGTACTGACGAAAACTACTTTTGTCTTATAATCGTCCCAATGTGTTTCCATTGTCAATGTTTACCTAATAATCATATAAAAATTAAGTTTTGACAAAGAATTGAGGATATGAAAAAATCGCTACAGAAACTACTCCCGGGACGGGCAGGTAGGTACTGACGAAAACTACTTTTGTCTTATAATCGTCCCAATGTGTTTCCATTGTGAATGTTTACCTATTAATCATATAAAAATCTAGTTTTGACAAAGAATTGAGGATATGAAAAAATCGCTACAGAAACTACTCCCGGGACGGGCAGGTAGGTACTGACGAAAACTACTTTTGTCTTATAATCGTCCCAATGTGTTTCCATTGTGAATTTTTACCTATTAATCATATAAAAATCAAGTTTTGACAAAGAATTGAGGATATGAAAAAATCGCTACAGAAACTACTCCCGGGACGGGCAGGTAGGTACTGACGAAAACTACTTTTGTCTTATAATCGTCCCAATGTGTTTCCATTGTGAATTTTTACCTATTAAACATATAAAAATCAAGTTTTGACAAAGAATTGAGGATATGAAAAAATCGCTACAGAAACTACTCCCGGGACGGGCAGGTAGGTACTGACGAAAACTACTTTTGTCTTATAATCGTCCCAATGTGTTTCCATTGTGAATTTTTACCTATTAAACATATAAAAATCAAGTTTTGACAAAGATTTGAGGATATGAAAAAATCGCTACAGAAACTACTCCCGGGACGGGCAGGTAGGTACTGACGAAAACTACTTTTGTCTTATAATCGTCCCAATGTGTTTCCATTGTCAATGTTTACCTAATAATCATATAAAAATTAAGTTTTGACAAAGATTTGAGGATATGAAAAAATCATTACAGAAACTACTCCCGGGACGGGCAGGTAGGTATTGACGAAAACTTCTTTTGTCTTATAATCGTCCCAATGTGTTTCCATTGTGAATTTTTACCTATTAATCATATAAAAATCAAGTTTTGACAAAGAATTGAGGATATGAAAAAATTATTACAGAAACTACAACCAGGACGGGCAGGTAGGTACTGACGAAAACTACTTTTGTCTTATAATCGTCCCAATGTGTTTCCATTGTCAATGTTTACCTAATAATCATATAAAAATTAAGTTTTGACAAAGATTTGAGGATATGAAAAAATCATTACAGAAACTACTCCCGGGACGGGCAGGTAGGTATTGACGAAAACTTCTTTTGTCTTATAATCGTCCCAATGTGTTTCCATTGTGAATGTTTACCTATTAATCATATAAAAATCAAGTTTTGACAAAGAATTGAGGATATGAAAAAATTATTACAGAAACTACAACCGGGACGGGCAGGTAGGTACTGACGAAAACTACTTTTGTCTTATAATCGTCCCAATGTGTTTCCATTGTGAATGTTTACCTATTAATCATATAAAAATCAAGTTTTGACAAAGAATTGAGGATATGAAAAAATCGCTACAGAAACTACTCCCGGGACGGGCAGGTAGGTACTGACGAAAACTACTTTTGTCTTATAATCGTCCCAATGTGTTTCCATTGTGAATTTTTACCTATTAATCATATAAAAATCAAGTTTTGACAAAGAATTGAGGATATGAAAAAATCGCTACAGAAACTACTCCCGGGACGGGCAGGTAGGTACTGACGAAAACTACTTTTGTCTCATAATCGTCCCAATGTGTTTCCATTGTGAATGTTTACCTATTAATCATATAAAAATCAAGTTTTGACAAAGAATTGAGGATATGAAAAAATCGCTACAGAAACTACTCCCGGGACGGGCAGGTAGGTACTGACGAAAACTACTTTTGTCTTATAATCGTCCCAATGTGTTTCCATTGTGAATGTTTACCTATTAATCATATAAAAATCAAGTTTTGACAAAGATTTGAGGATATGAAAAAATCATTACAGAAACTACTCCCGGGACGGGCAGGTAGGTACTGACGAAAACTACTTTTGTCTTATAATCGTCCCAATGTGTTTCCATTGTGAATGTTTACCTATTAATCATATAAAAATCAAGTTTTGACAAAGAATTGAGGATATGAAAAAAACGCTACAGAAACTACTCCCGGGACGGGCAGGTAGGTACTGACGAAAACTACTTTTGTCTCATAATCGTCCCAATGTGTTTCCATTGTGAATGTTTACCTATTAATCATATAAAAATCAAGTTTTGACAAAGAATTGAGGATATGAAAAAATCGCTACAGAAACTACTCCCGGGACGGGCAGGTAGGTACTGACGAAAACTACTTTTGTCTTATAATCGTCCCAATGTGTTTCCATTGTGAATTTTTACCTATTAATCATATAAAAATCAAGTTTTGACAAAGAATTGAGGATATGAAAAAATCGCTACAGAAACTACTCCCGGGACGGGCAGGTAGGTACTGACGAAAACTACTTTTGTCTTATAATCGTCCCAATGTGTTTCCATTGTGAATTTTTACCTATTAAACATATAAAAATCAAGTTTTGACAAAGATTTGAGGATATGAAAAAATCGCTACAGAAAGTACTCCCGGGACGGGCAGGTAGGTACTGACGAAAACTACTTTTGTCTTATAATCGTCCCAATGTGTTTCCATTGTGAATTTTTACCTATTAATCATATAAAAATCAAGTTTTGACAAAGATTTGAGGATTTGAAAAAATCATTACAGAAACTACTCCCGGGACGGGCAGGTAGGTACTGACGAAAACTACTTTTGCCTTATAATCGTCCCAATGTGTTTCCATTGTGAATGTTTACCTATTAATCATATAAAAATCAAGTTTTGACAAAGAATTGAGGATATGAAAAAATTATTACAGAAACTACAACCGGGACGGGCAGGTAGGTACTGACGAAAACTACTTTTGTCTTATAATCGTCCCAATGTGTTTCCATTGTCAATGTTTACCTAATAATCATATAAAAATTAAGTTTTGACAAAGATTTGAGGATATGAAAAAATCATTACAGAAACTACTCCCGGGACGGGCAGGTAGGTATTGACGAAAACATCTTTTGTCTTATAATCGTCCCAATGTGTTTCCATTGTGAATTTTTACCTATTAATCATATTAAAATCAAGTTTTGACAAAGAATTGAGGATATGAAAAAATCGCTACAGAAACTACTCCCGGGACGGGCAGGTAGGTACTGACGAAAACTACTTTTGTCTTATAATCGTCCCAATGTGTTTCCATTGTGAATTTTTACCTATTAATCATATAAAAATCAAGTTTTGACAAAGAATTGAGGATATGAAAAAATCGCTACAGAAACTACTCCCGGGACGGGCAGGTAGGTACTGACGAAAACTACTTTTGTCTTATAATCGTCCCAATGTGTTTCCATTGTGAATTTTTACCTATTAATCATATAAAAATCAAGTTTTGACAAAGAATTGAGGATATGAAAAAATCGCTACAGAAACTACTCCCGGGACGGGCAGGTAGGTACTGACGAAAACTACTTTTGTCTTATAATCGTCCCAATGTGTTTCCATTGTGAATTTTTACCTATTAATCATATAAAAATCAAGTTTTGACAAAGAATTGAGGATATGAAAAAATCGCTACAGAAACTACTCCCGGGACGGGCAGGTAGGTACTGACGAAAACTACTTTTGTCTTATAATCGTCCCAATGTGTTTCCATTGTGAATGTTTACCTATTAATCATATAAAAATCAAGTTTTGACAAAGAATTGAGGATATGAAAAAATCGCTACAGAAACTACTCCCGGGACGGGCAGGTAGGTACTGACGAAAACTACTTTTGTCTTATAATCGTCCCAATGTGTTTCCATTGTGAATTTTTACCTATTAATCATTTAAAAATCAAGTTTTGACAAAGAATTGAGGATATGAAAAAATCGCTACAGAAACTACTCCCGGGACGGGCAGGTAGGTACTGATGAAATCTACTTTTGTCTTATAATCGTCCCAATGTGTTTCCATTGTGAATGTTTACCTATTAATCATATAAAAATCAAGTTTTGACAAAGATTTGAGGATATGAAAAAATCGCTACAGAAACTACTCCCGGGACGGGCAGGTAGGTACTGACGAAAACTACTTTTGTCTCATAATCGTCCCAATGTGTTTCCATTGTGAATGTTTACCTATTAATCATATAAAAATCAAGTTTTGACAAAGAATTGAGGATATGAAAAAATCGCTACAGAAACTACTCCCGGGACGGGCAGGTAGGTACTGACGAAAACTACTTTTGTCTTATAATCGTCCCAATGTGTTTCCATTTTGAATGTTTACCTATTAATCATATAAAAATCAAGTTTTGACAAAGATTTGAGGATATGAAAAAATCATTACAGAAACTACTCCCGGGACCGGCAGGTAGGTACTGACGAAAACTACTTTTGTCTTATAATCGTCCCAATGTGTTTCCATTGTGAATGTTTACCTATTAATCATATAAAAATCAAGTTTTGACAAAGAATTGAGGATATGAAAAAATTATTACAGAAACTACAACCGGGACGGGCAGGTAGGTACTGACGAAAACTACTTTTGTCTTATAATCGTCCCAATGTGTTTCCATTGTCAATGTTTACCCATTAATCATATAAAAATTAAGTTTTGACAAAGATTTGAGGATATGAAAAAATCATTACAGAAACTACTTCCGGGACGGGCAGGTAGGTATTGACGAAAACTACTTTTGTCTTATAATCGTCCCAATGTGTTTCCATTGTGAATTTTTACCTATTAATCATATAAAAATCAAGTTTTGACAAAGAATTGAGGATATGAAAAAATCGCTACAGAAACTACTCCCGGGACGGGCAGGTAGGTACTGACGAAAACTACTTTTGTCTTATAATCGTCCCAATGTGTTTCCATTGTGAATTTTTACCTATTAAACATATAAAAATCAAGTTTTGACAAAGATTTGAGGATATGAAAAAATCGCTACAGAAACTACTCCCGGGACGGGCAGGTAGGTACTGACGAAAACTACTTTTGTCTCATAATCGTCCCAATGTGTTTCCATTGTGAATGTTTACCTATTAATCATATAAAAATCAAGTTTTGACAAAGATTTGAGGATATGAAAAAATCGCTACAGAAACTACTCCCGGGACGGGCAGGTAGGTACTGACGAAAACTACTTTTGTCTCATAATCGTCCCAATGTGTTTCCATTGTGAATGTTTACCTATTAATCATATAAAAATCAAGTTTTGACAAAGAATTGAGGATATGAAAAAATTATTACAGAAACTACAACCGGGACGGGCAGGTAGGTACTGACGAAAACTACTTTTGTCTTATAATCGTCCCAATGTGTTTCCATTGTCAATGTTTACCTAATAATCATATAAAAATTAAGTTTTGACAAAGATTTGAGGATATGAAAAAATCATTACAGAAACTACTCCCGGGACGGGCAGGTAGGTATTGACGAAAACTACTTTTGTCTTATAATCGTCCCAATGTGTTTCCATTGTGAATTTTTACCTATTAATCATATAAAAATCAAGTTTTGACAAAGAATTGAGGATATGAAAAAATTATTACAGAAACTACAACCAGGACGGGCAGGTAGGTACTGACGAAAACTACTTTTGTCTTATAATCGTCCCAATGTGTTTCCATTGTCAATGTTTACCTAATAATCATATAAAAATTAAGTTTTGACAAAGATTTGAGGATATGAAAAAATCATTACAGAAACTACTCCCGGGACGGGCAGGTAGGTATTGACGAAAACTTCTTTTGTCTTATAATCGTCCCAATGTGTTTCCATTGTGAATGTTTACCTATTAATCATATAAAAATCAAGTTTTGACAAAGAATTGAGGATATGAAAAAATTATTACAGAAACTACAACCGGGACGGGCAGGTAGGTACTGACGAAAACTACTTTTGTCTTATAATCGTCCCAATGTGTTTCCATTGTCAATGTTTACCTATTAATCATATAAAAATCAAGTTTTGACAAAGAATTGAGGATATGAAAAAATCATTACAGAAACTACTCCCGGGAAGGGCAGGTAGGTACTGACGAAAACTACTTTTGTCTTATAATCGTCCCAATGTGTTTCCATTGTGAATGTTTACCTATTAATCATATAAAAATCAAGTTTTGACAAAGAATTGAGGATATGAAATAATTATTACAGAAACTACAACCGGGACGGGCAGGTAGGTACTGACGAAAACTACTTTTGTCTTATAATCGTCCCAATGTGTTTCCATTGTCAATGTTTACCTATTAATCATATAAAAATCAAGTTTTGACAAAGAATTGAGGATATGAAAAAATCGCTACAGAAACTACTCCCGGGACGGGCAGGTAGGTACTGACGAAAACTACTCTTGTCTTATAATCGTCCCAATGTGTTTCCATTGTGAATTTTTACCTATTAATCATATAAAAATCAAGTTTTGACAAAGAATTGAGGATATGAAAAAATCGCTACAGAAACTACTCCCGGGACGGGCAGGTAGGTACTGACGAAAACTACTTTTGTCTTATAATCGTCCCAATGTGTTTCCATTGTGAATTTTTACCTATTAAACATATAAAAATCAAGTTTTGACAAAGATTTGAGGATATGAAAAAATCGCTACAGAAACTACTCCCGGGACGGGCAGGTAGGTACTGACGAAAACTACTTTTGTCTTATAATCGTCCCAATGTGTTTCCATTGTGAATGTTTACCTATTAATCATATAAAAATCAAGTTTTGACAAAGAATTGAGGATATGAAAAAATCGCTACAGAAACTACTCCCGGGACGGGCAGGTAGGTACTGACGAAAACTACTTTTGTCTTATAATCGTCCCAATGTGTTTCCATTGTGAATTTTTACCTATTAATCATATAAAAATCAAGTTTTGACAAAGAATTGAGGATATGAAAAAATCGCTACAGAAACTACTCCCGGGACGGGCAGGTAGGTACTGACGAAAACTACTTTTGTCTTATAATCGTCCCAATGTGTTTCCATTGTGAATTTTTACCTATTAAACATATAAAAATCAAGTTTTGACAAAGATTTGAGGATATGAAAAAATCGCTACAGAAACTACTCCCGGGACGGGCAGGTAGGTACTGACGAAAACTACTTTTGTCTTATAATCGTCCCAATGTGTTTCCATTGTGAATGTTTACCTATTAATCATATAAAAATCAAGTTTTGACAAAGAATTGAGGATATGAAAAAATTATTACAGAAACTACAACCGGGACGGGCAGGTAGGTACTGACGAAAACTACTTTTGTCTTATAATCGTCCCAATGTGTTTCCATTGTGAATTTTTACCTATTAATCATATAAAAATCAAGTTTTGACAAAGAATTGAGGATATGAAAAAATCGCTACAGAAACTACTCCCGGGACGGGCAGGTAGGTACTGACGAAAACTACTTTTGTCTTATAATCGTCCCAATGTGTTTCCATTGTGAATTTTTACCTATTAAACATATAAAAATCAAGTTTTGACAAAGATTTGAGGATATGAAAAAATCGCTACAGAAACTACTCCCGGGACGGGCAGGTAGGTACTGACGAAAACTACTTTTGTCTTATAATCGTCCCAATGTGTTTCCATTGTGAATGTTTACCTATTAATCATATAAAAATCAAGTTTTGACAAAGAATTGAGGATATGAAAAAATTATTACAGAAACTACAACCGGGACGGGCAGGTAGGTACTGACGAAAACTACTTTTGTCTTATAATCGTCCCAATGTGTTTCCATTGTGAATTTTTACCTATTAATCATATAAAAATCAAGTTTTGACAAAGAATTGAGGATATGAAAAAATCGCTACAGAAACTACTCCCGGGACGGGCAGGTAGGTACTGACGAAAATTACTTTTGTCTTATAATCGTCCCAATGTGTTTCCATTGTGAATGTTTACCTATTAATCATATAAAAATCAAGTTTTGACAAAGAATTGAGGATATGAAAAAATCGCTACAGAAACTACTCCCGGGACGGGCAGGTAGGTACTGACGAAAACTACTTTTGTCTTATAATCGTCCCAATGTGTTTCCATTGTGAATTTTTACCTATTAATCATATAAAAATCAAGTTTTGACAAAGAATTGAGGATATGAAAAAATCGCTACAGAAACTACTCCCGGGACGGGCAGGTAGGTACTGACGAAAACTACTTTTGTCTCATAATCGTCCCAATGTGTTTCCATTGTGAATGTTTACCTATTAATCATATAAAAATCAAGTTTTGACAAAGAATTGAGGATATGAAAAAATCGCTACAGAAACTACTCCCGGGACGGGCAGGTAGGTACTGACGAAAACTACTTTTGTCTTATAATCGTCCCAATGTGTTTCCATTGTGAATGTTTACCTATTAATCATATAAAAATCAAGTTTTGACAAAGATTTGAGGATATGAAAAAATCATTACAGAAACTACTCCCGGGACGGGCAGGTAGGTACTGACGAAAACTACTTTAGTCTTATAATCGTCCCAATGTGTTTCCATTGTGAATGTTTACCTATTAATCATATAAAAATCAAGTTTTGACAAAGAATTGAGGATATGAAAAAAACGCTACAGAAACTACTCCCGGGACGGGCAGGTAGGTACTGACGAAAACTACTTTTGTCTCATAATCGTCCCAATGTGTTTCCATTGTGAATGTTTACCTATTAATCATATAAAAATCAAGTTTTGACAAAGAATTGAGGATATGAAAAAATCGCTACAGAAACTACTCCCGGGACGGGCAGGTAGGTACTGACGAAAACTACTTTTGTCTTATAATCGTCCCAATGTGTTTCCATTGTGAATTTTTACCTATTAATCATATAAAAATCAAGTTTTGACAAAGAATTGAGGATATGAAAAAATCGCTACAGAAACTACTCCCGGGACGGGCAGGTAGGTACTGACGAAAACTGCTTTTGTCTTATAATTGTCCCAATGTGTTTCCATTGTGAATTTTTACCTATTAAACATATAAAAATCAAGTTTTGACAAAGATTTGAGGATATGAAAAAATCGCTACAGAAACTACTCCCGGGACGGGCAGGTAGGTACTGACGAAAACTACTTTTGTCTTATAATCGTCCCAATGTGTTTCCATTGTGAATTTTTACCTATTAATCATATAAAAATTAAGTTTTGACAAAGAATTGAGGATATGAAAAAATCGCTACAGAAACTACTCCCGGGACGGGCAGGTAGGTACTGACGAAAACTACTTTTGTCTTATAATCGTCCCAATGTGTTTCCATTGTGAATGTTTACCTATTAATCATATAAAAATCAAGTTTTGACAAAGAATTGAGGATATGAAAAAATTATTACAGAAACTACAACCGGGACGGGCAGGTAGGTACTGACGAAAACTACTTTTGTCTTATAATCGTCCCAATGTGTTTCCATTGTGAATTTTTACCTATTAATCATATAAAAATCAAGTTTTGACAAAGAATTGAGGATATGAAAAAATCGCTACAGAAACTACTCCCGGGACGGGCAGGTAGGTACTGACGAAAACTACTTTTGTCTTATAATCGTCCCAATGTGTTTCCATTGTGAATTTTTACCTATTAAACATATAAAAATCAAGTTTTGACAAAGATTTGAGGATATGAAAAAATCGCTACAGAAACTACTCCCGGGACGGGCAGGTAGGTACTGACGAAAACTACTTTTGTCTTATAATCGTCCCAATGTGTTTCCATTGTGAATGTTTACCTATTAATCATATAAAAATCAAGTTTTGACAAAGAATTGAGGATATGAAAAAATTATTACAGAAACTACAACCGGGACGGGCAGGTAGGTACTGACGAAAACTACTTTTGTCTTATAATCGTCCCAATGTGTTTCCATTGTGAATTTTTACCTATTAATCATATAAAAATCAAGTTTTGACAAAGAATTGAGGATATGAAAAAATCGCTACAGAAACTACTCCCGGGACGGGCAGGTAGGTACTGACGAAAACTACTTTTGTCTTATAATCGTCCCAATGTGTTTCCATTGTGAATTTTTACCTATTAAACATATAAAAATCAAGTTTTGACAAAGATTTGAGGATATGAAAAAATCGCTACAGAAACTACTCCCGGGACGGGCAGGTAGGTACTGACGAAAACTACTTTTGTCTTATAATCGTCCCAATGTGTTTCCATTGTGAATGTTTACCTATTAATCATATAAAAATCAAGTTTTGACAAAGAATTGAGGATATGAAAAAATTATTACAGAAACTACAACCGGGACGGGCAGGTAGGTACTGACGAAAACTACTTTTGTCTTATAATCGTCCCAATGTGTTTCCATTGTCAATGTTTACCTATTAATCATATAAAAATTAAGTTTTGACAAAGATTTGAGGATATGAAAAAATCATTACAGAAACTACTCCCGGGACGGGCAGGTAGGTATTGACGAAAACTACTTTTGTCTTATAATCGTCCCAATGTGTTTCCATTGTGAATTTTTACCTATTAATCATATAAAAATCAAGTTTTGACAAAGATTTGAGGATATGAAAAAATCATTACAGAAACTACTCCCGGGACGGGCAGGTAGGTACTGACGAAAACTACTTTTGTCTTATAATCGTCCCAATGTGTTTCCATTGTGAATGTTTACCTATTAATCATATAAAAATCAAGTTTTGACAAAGATTTGAGGATATAAAAAATCATTACAGAAACTACTCCCGGGACGGGCAGGTAGGTACTGACGAAAACTACTTTTGTCTTATAATCGTCCCAATGTGTTTCCATTGTGAATGTTTACCTATTAATCATATAAAAATCAAGTTTTGACAAAGATTTGAGGATATGAAAAAATCATTACAGAAACTACTCCCCGGACGGGCAGGTAGGTACTGACGAAAACTACTTTTGTCTTATAATCGTCCCAATGTGTTTCCATTATGAATTTTTACCTATTAATCATATAAAAATCAAGTTTTGACAAAGAATTGAGGATATGAAAAAATCGCTACAGAAACTACTCCCGGGACGGGCTGTTAAGGTACTGACGAAAACTACTTTTGTCTTATAATCGTCCCAATGTGTTTCCATTGTGAATGTTTACCTATTAATCATATAAAAATCAAGTTTTGACAAAGATTTGAGGATATGAAAAAATCGCTACAGAAACTACTCCCGGGACGGGCAGGTAGGTACTGACGAAAACTACTTTTGTCTTATAATCGTCCCAATGTGTTTCCATTGTGAATGTTTACCTATTAATCATATAAAAATCAAGTTTTGACAAAGAATTGAGGATATGAAAAAATCGCTACAGAAACTACTCCCGGGACGGGCAGGTAGGTACTGACGAAAACTACTTTTGTCTTATAATCGTCCCAATGTGTTTCCATTGTGAATTTTTACCTATTAATCATATAAAAATCAAGTTTTGACAAAGAATTGAGGATATGAAAAAATCGCTACAGAAACTACTCCCGGGACGGGCAGGTAGGTACTGACGAAAACTACTTTTGTCTTATAATCGTCCCAATGTGTTTCCATTGTGAATTTTTACCTATTAAACATATAAAAATCAAGTTTTGACAAAGATTTGAGGATATGAAAAAATCGCTACAGAAACTACTCCCGGGACGGGCAGGTAGGTACTGACGAAAACTACTTTTGTCTTATAATCGTCCCAATGTGTTTCCATTGTGAATGTTTACCTATTAATCATATAAAAATCAAGTTTTGACAAAGAATTGAGGATATGAAAAAATCGCTACAGAAACTACTCCCGGGACGGGCAGGTAGGTACTGACGAAAACTACTTTTGTCTTATAATCGTCCCAATGTGTTTCCATTGTGAATTTTTACCTATTAAACATATAAAAATCAAGTTTTGACAAAGATTTGAGGATATGAAAAAATTGCTACAGAAACTACTCCCGGGACGGGCAGGTAGGTACTGACGAAAACTACTTTTGTCTTATAATCGTCCCAATGTGTTTCCATTGTGAATTTTTACCTATTAATCATATAAAAATCAAGTTTTGACAAAGATTTGAGGATATGAAAAAATCATTACAGAAACTACTCCCGGGACGGGCAGGTAGGTACTGACGAAAACTACTTTTGCCTTATAATCGTCCCAATGTGTTTCCATTGTGAATGTTTACCTATTAATCATATAAAAATCAAGTTTTGACAAAGAATTGAGGATATGAAAAAATTATTACAGAAACTACAACCGGGACGGGCAGGTAGGTACTGACGAAAACTACTTTTGTCTTATAATCGTCCCAATGTGTTTCCATTGTCAATGTTTTCCTAATAATCATATGAAAATTAAGTTTTGACAAAGATTTGAGGATATGAAAAAATCATTACAGAAACTACTCCCGGGACGGGTAGGTAGGTATTGACGAAAACTTCTTTTGTCTTATAATCGTCCCAATGTGTTTCCATTGTGAATTTTTACCTATTAATCATATTAAAATCAAGTTTTGACAAAGAATTGAGGATATGAAAAAATCGCTACAGAAACTACTCCCGGGACGGGCAGGTAGGTACTGACGAAAACTACTTTTGTCTTATAATCGTCCCAATGTGTTTCCATTGTGAATTTTTACCTATTAATCATATAAAAATCAAGTTTTGACAAAGAATTGAGGATATGAAAAAATCGCTACAGAAACTACTCCCGGGACGGGCAGGTAGGTACTGACGAAAACTACTTTTGTCTTATAATCGTCCCAATGTGTTTCCATTGTGAATTTTTACCTATTAATCATATAAAAATCAAGTTTTGACAAAGAATTGAGGATATGAAAAAATCGCTACAGAAACTACTCCCGGGACGGGCAGGTAGGTACTGGCGAAAACTACTTTTGTCTTATAATCGTCCCAATGTGTTTCCATTGTGAATGTTTACCTATTAATCATATAAAAATCAAGTTTTGACAAAGAATTGAGGATATGAAAAAATCGCTACAGAAACTACTCCCGGGACGGGCAGGTAGGTACTGACGAAAACTACTTTTGTCTTATAATCGTCCCAATGTGTTTCCATTGTGAATTTTTACCTATTAATCATTTAAAAATCAAGTTTTGATAAAGAATTGAGGATATGAAAAAATCGCTACAGAAACTACTCCCGGGACGGGCAGGTAGGTACTGACGAAAACTACTTTTGTCTTATAATCGTCCCAATGTGTTTCCATTGTGAATGTTTACCTATTAATCATATAAAAATCAAGTTTTGACAAAGATTTGAGGATATGAAAAAATCATTACAGAAACTACTCCCGGGACGGGCAGGTAGGTACTGACGAAAACTACTTTTGTCTTATAATCGTCCCAATGTGTTTCCATTGTGAATGTTTACCTATTAATCATATAAAAATCAAGTTTTGACAAAGAATTGAGGATATGAAAAAAACGCTACAGAAACTACTCCCGGGACGGGCAGGTAGGTACTGACGAAAACTACTTTTGTCTCATAATCGTCCCAATGTGTTTCCATTGTGAATGTTTACCTATTAATCATATAAAAATCAAGTTTTGACAAAGAATTGAGGATATGAAAAAATCGCTACAGAAACTACTCCCGGGACGGGCAGGTAGGTACTGACGAAAACTACTTTTGTCTTATAATCGTCCCAATGTGTTTCCATTGTGAATTTTTACCTATTAATCATATGAAAATCAAGTTTTGACAAAGAATTGAGGATATGAAAAAATCGCTACAGAAACTACTCCCGGGACGGGCAGGTAGGTACTGACGAAAACTACTTTTGTCTTATAATCGTCCCAATGTGTTTTTGTGAATGTTTACCTATTAATCATATAAAAATCAAGTTTTGACAAAGATTTGAGGATATGAAAAAATCGCTACAGAAACTACTCCCGGGACGGGCAGGTAGGTACTGACGAAAACTACTTTTGTCTCATAATCGTCCCAATGTGTTTCCATTGTGAATGTTTACCTATTAATCATATAAAAATCAAGTTTTGACAAAGATTTGAGGATATGAAAAAATCATTACAGAAACTACTCCCGGGACGGGCAGGTAGGTACTGACGAAAACTACTTTTGTCTTATAATCGTCCCAATGTGTTTCCATTGTGAATGTTTACCTATTAATCATATAAAAATCAAGTTTTGACAAAGAATTGAGGATATGAAAAAATTATTACAGAAACTACAACCGGGACGGGCAGGTAGGTACTGACGAAAACTACTTTTGTCTTATAATCGTCCCAATGTGTTTCCATTGTGAATTTTTACCTATTAATCATATGAAAATCAAGTTTTGACAAAGAATTGAGGATATGAAAAAATCGCTACAGAAACTACTCCCGGGACGGGCAGGTAGGTACTGACGAAAACTACTTTTGTCTTATAATCGTCCCAATGTGTTTTTGTGAATGTTTACCTATTAATCATATAAAAATCAAGTTTTGACAAAGATTTGAGGATATGAAAAAATCGCTACAGAAACTACTCCCGGGACGGGCAGGTAGGTACTGACGAAAACTACTTTTGTCTTATAATCGTCCCAATGTGTTTCCATTGTCAATGTTTACCTAATAATCATATAAAAATTAAGTTTTGACAAAGATTTGAGGATATGAAAAAATCATTACAGAAACTACTCCCGGGACGGGCAGGTAGGTATTGACGAAAACTTCTTTTGTCTTATAATCGTCCCAATGTGTTTCCATTGTGAATTTTCACCTATTAATCATATAAAAATCAAGTTTTGACAAAGAATTGAGGATATGAAAAAATTATTACAGAAACTACAACCGGGACGGGCAGGTAGGTACTGACGAAAACTACTTTTGTCTTATAATCGTCCCAATGTGTTTCCATTGTCAATGTTTACCTAATAATCATATAAAAATTAAGTTTTGACAAAGATTTGAGGATATGAAAAAATCATTACAGAAACTACTCCCGGGACGGGCAGGTAGGTATTGACGAAAACTTCTTTTGTCTTATAATCGTCCCAATGTGTTTCCATTGTGAATTTTTACCTATTAATCATATAAAAATCAAGTTTTGACAAAGAATTGAGGATATGAAAAAATCGCTACAGAAACTACTCCCGGGACGGGCAGGTAGGTACTGACGAAAACTACTTTTGTCTTATAATCGTCCCAATGTGTTTCCATTGTGAATGTTTACCTATTAATCATATAAAAATCAAGTTTTGACAAAGATTTGAGGATATGAAAAAATCATTACAGAAACTACTCCCGGGACGGGCAGGTAGGTACTGACGAAAACTACTTTTGTCTTATAATCGTCCCAATGTGTTTCCATTGTGAATGTTTACCTATTAATCATATAAAAATCAAGTTTTGACAAAGAATTGAGGATATGAAAAAATTATTACAGAAACTACAACCGGGACGGGCAGGTAGGTACTGACGAAAACTACTTTTGTCTTATAATCGTCCCAATGTGTTTCCATTGTGAATGTTTACCTATTAATCATATAAAAATCAAGTTTTGACAAAGATTTGAGGATATGAAAAAATCATTACAGAAACTACTCCCGGGACGGGCAGGTATGTACTGACGAAAACTACTTTTGTCTTATAATCGTCCCAATGTGTTTCCATTGTGAATGTTTACCTATTAATCATATAAAAATCAAGTTTTGACAAAGAATTGAGGATATGAAAAAATTATTACAGAAACTACAACCGGGACGGGCAGGTAGGTACTGACGAAAACTACTTTTGTCTTATAATCGTCCCAATGTGTTTCCATTGTCAATGTTTACCTATTAATCATATAAAAATTAAGTTTTGACAAAGATTTGAGGATATGAAAAAATCATTACAGAAACTACTCCCGGGACGGGCAGGTAGGTATTGACTAAAACTACTTTTGTCTTATAATCGTCCCAATGTGTTTCCATTGTGAATTTTTACCTATTAATCATATAAAAATCAAGTTTTGACAAAGAATTGAGGATATGAAAAAATCGCTACAGAAACTACTCCCGGGACGGGCAGGTAGGTACTGACGAAAACTACTTTTGTCTTATAATCGTCCCAATGTGTTTCCATTGTGAATGTTTACCTATTAATCATATAAAAATCAAGTTTTGACAAAGAATTGAGGATATGAAAAAATCGCTACAGAAACTACTCCCGGGACGGGCAGGTAGGTACTGACGAAAACTACTTTTGTCTTATAATCGTCCCAATGTGTTTCCATTGTGAATGTTTACCTATTAATCATATAAAAATCAAGTTTTGACAAAGAATTGAGGATATGAAAAAATCGCTACAGAAACTACTCCCGGGACGGGCAGGTAGGTACTGACGAAAACTACTTTTGTCTTATAATCGTCCCAATGTGTTTCCATTGTGAATTTTTCCCTATTAATCATATAAAAATCAAGTTTTGACAAAGAATTGAGGATATGAAAAAATCGCTACAGAAACTACTCCCGGGACGGGCAGGTAGGTACTGACGAAAACTACTTTTGTCTTATAATCGTCCCAATGTGTTTCCATTGTGAATTTTTACCTATTAAACATATAAAAATCAAGTTTTGACAAAGATTTGAGGATATGAAAAAATCGCTACAGAAACTACTCCCGGGACGGGCAGGTAGGTACTGACGAAAACTACTTTTGTCTTATAATCGTCCCAATGTGTTTCCATTGTGAATGTTTACCTATTAATCATATAAAAATCAAGTTTTGACAAAGAATTGAGGATATGAAAAAATTATTACAGAAACTACAACCGGGACGGGCAGGTAGGTACTGACGAAAACTACTTTTGTCTTATAATCGTCCCAATGTGTTTCCATTGTCAATGTTTACCCATTAATCATATAAAAATTAAGTTTTGACAAAGATTTGAGGTATGAAAAATCATTACAGAAACTACTTCCGGGACGGGCAGGTAGGTATTGACGAAAACTACTTTTGTCTTATAATCGTCCCAATGTGTTTCCATTGTGAATTTTTACCTATTAATCATATAAAAATCAAGTTTTGACAAAGATTTGAGGATATGAAAAAATCGCTACAGAAACTACTCCCGGGACGGGCAGGTAGGTACTGACGAAAACTACTTTTGTCTTATAATCGTCCCAATGTGTTTCCATTGTGAATTTTTACCTATTAAACATATAAAAATCAAGTTTTGACAAAGATTTGAGGATATGAAAAAATCGCTACAGAAACTACTCCCGGGACGGGCAGGTAGGTACTGACGAAAACTACTTTTGTCTTATAATCGTCCCAATGTGTTTCCATTGTGAATTTTTACCTATTAATCATATAAAAATCAAGTTTTGACAAAGAATTGAGGATATGAAAAAATCGCTACAGAAACTACTCCCGGGACGGGCAGGTAGGTACTGACGAAAACTACTTTTGTCTTATAATCGTCCCAATGTGTTTCCATTGTGAATTTTTACCTATTAAACATATAAAAATCAAGTTTTGACAAAGATTTGAGGATATGAAAAAATCGCTACAGAAACTACTCCCGGGACGGGCAGGTAGGTACTGACGAAAACTACTTTTGTCTTATAATCGTCCCAATGTGTTTCCATTGTGAATTTTTACCTATTAAACATATAAAAATCAAGTTTTGACAAAGATTTGAGGATATGAAAAAATCGCTACAGAAACTACTCCCGGGACGGGCAGGTAGGTACTGACGAAAACTACTTTTGTCTTATAATCGTCCCAATGTGTTTCCATTGTGAATTTTTACCTATTAATCATATAAAAATCAAGTTTTGACAAAGAATTGAGGATATGAAAAAATTATTACAGAAACTACAACCGGGACGGGCAGGTAGGTACTGACGAAAACTACTTTTGTCTTATAATCGTCCCAATGTGTTTCCATTGTGAATGTTTACCTATTAATCATATAAAAATCAAGTTTTGACAAAGATTTGAGGATATGAAAAAATCGCTACAGAAACTACTCCCGGGACGGGCAGGTAGGTACTGACGAAAACTACTTTTGTCTCATAATCGTCCCAATGTGTTTCCATTGTGAATGTTTACCTATTAATCATATAAAAATCAAGTTTTGACAAAGAATTGAGGATATGAAAAATCGCTACAGAAACTACTCCCGGGACGGGCAGGTAGGTACTGACGAAAACTACTTTTGTCTTATAATCGTCCCAATGTGTTTCCATTTTGAATGTTTACCTATTAATCATTTAAAAATCAAGTTTTGACAAAGATTTGAGGATATGAAAAAATCATTACAGAAACTACTCCCGGGACGGGCAGGTAGGTACTGACGAAAACTACTTTTGTCTTATAATCGTCCCAATGTGTTTCCATTGTGAATGTTTACCTATTAATCATATAAAAATCAAGTTTTGACAAAGATTTGAGGATATGAAAAAATCGCTACAGAAACTACTCCCGGGACGGGCAGGTAGGTACTGACGAAAACTACTTTTGTCTCATAATCGTCCCAATGTGTTTCCATTGTGAATGTTTACCTATTAATCATATAAAAATCAAGTTTTGACAAAGAATTGAGGATATGAAAAAATCGCTACAGAAACTACTCCCGGGACGGGCAGGTAGGTACTGACGAAAACTACTTTTGTCTTATAATCGTCCCAATGTGTTTCCATTGTGAATTTTTACCTATTAAACATATAAAAATCAAGTTTTGACAAAGATTTGAGGATATGAAAAAATCGCTACAGAAACTACTCCCGGGACGGGCAGGTAGGTACTGACGAAAACTACTTTTGTCTTATAATCGTCCCAATGTGTTTCCATTGTGAATGTTTACCTATTAATCATATAAAAATCAAGTTTTGACAAAGAATTGAGGATATGAAAAAATTATTACAGAAACTACAACCGGGACGGGCAGGTAGGTACTGACGAAAACTACTTTTGTCTTATAATCGTCCCAATGTGTTTCCATTGTCAATGTTTACCTAATAATCATATAAAAATTAAGTTTTGACAAAGATTTGAGGATATGAAAAAATCATTACAGAAACTACTCCCGGGACGGGCAGGTAGGTATTGACGAAAACTTCTTTTGTCTTATAATCGTCCCAATGTGTTTCCATTGTGAATTTTTACCTATTAATCATATAAAAATCAAGTTTTGACAAAGAATTGAGGATATGAAAAAATTATTACAGAAACTACAACCAGGACGGGCAGGTAGGTACTGACGAAAACTACTTTTGTCTTATAATCGTCCCAATGTGTTTCCATTGTCAATGTTTACCTAATAATCATATAAAAATTAAGTTTTGACAAAGATTTGAGGATATGAAAAAATCATTACAGAAACTACTCCCGGGACGGGCAGGTAGGTATTGACGAAAACTTCTTTTGTCTTATAATCGTCCCAATGTGTTTCCATTGTGAATGTTTACCTATTAATCATATAAAAATCAAGTTTTGACAAAGAATTGAGGATATGAAAAAATTATTACAGAAACTACAACCGGGACGGGCAGGTAGGTACTGACGAAAACTACTTTTGTCTTATAATCGTCCCAATGTGTTTCCATTGTCAATGTTTACCTATTAATCATATAAAAATCAAGTTTTGACAAAGAATTGAGGATATGAAAAAATCGCTACAGAAACTACTCCCGGGACGGGCAGGTAGGTACTGACGAAAACTACTTTTGTCTTATAATCGTCCCAATGTGTTTCCATTGTGAATGTTTACCTATTAATCATATAAAAATCTAGTTTTGACAAAGAATTGAGGATATGAAAAAATCGCTACAGAAACTACTCCCGGGACGGGCAGGTAGGTACTGACGAAAACTACTTTTGTCTTATAATCGTCCCAATGTGTTTCCATTGTGAATTTTTACCTATTAATCATATAAAAATCAAGTTTTGACAAAGAATTGAGGATATGAAAAAATCGCTACAGAAACTACTCCCGGGACGGGCAGGTAGGTACTGACGAAAACTACTTTTGTCTTATAATCGTCCCAATGTGTTTCCATTGTGAATTTTTACCTATTAAACATATAAAAATCAAGTTTTGACAAAGAATTGAGGATATGAAAAAATCGCTACAGAAACTACTCCCGGGACGGGCAGGTAGGTACTGACGAAAACTACTTTTGTCTTATAATCGTCCCAATGTGTTTCCATTGTGAATTTTTACCTATTAAACATATAAAAATCAAGTTTTGACAAAGATTTGAGGATATGAAAAAATCGCTACAGAAACTACTCCCGGGACGGGCAGGTAGGTACTGACGAAAACTACTTTTGTCTTATAATCGTCCCAATGTGTTTCCATTGTGAATGTTTACCTATTAATCATATAAAAATCAAGTTTTGACAAAGAATTGAGGATATGAAAAAATTATTACAGAAACTACAACCGGGACGGGCAGGTAGGTACTGACGAAAACTACTTTTGTCTTATAATCGTCCCAATGTGTTTCCATTGTCAATGTTTACCTAATAATCATATAAAAATTAAGTTTTGACAAAGATTTGAGGATATGAAAAAATCATTACAGAAACTACTCCCGGGACGGGCAGGTAGGTATTGACGAAAACTTCTTTTGTCTTATAATCGTCCCAATGTGTTTCCATTGTGAATTTTTACCTATTAATCATATAAAAATCAAGTTTTGACAAAGAATTGAGGATATGAAAAAATTATTACAGAAACTACAACCAGGACGGGCAGGTAGGTACTGACGAAAACTACTTTTGTCTTATAATCGTCCCAATGTGTTTCCATTGTCAATGTTTACCTAATAATCATATAAAAATTAAGTTTTGACAAAGATTTGAGGATATGAAAAAATCATTACAGAAACTACTCCCGGGACGGGCAGGTAGGTATTGACGAAAACTTCTTTTGTCTTATAATCGTCCCAATGTGTTTCCATTGTGAATGTTTACCTATTAATCATATAAAAATCAAGTTTTGACAAAGAATTGAGGATATGAAAAAATTATTACAGAAACTACAACCGGGACGGGCAGGTAGGTACTGACGAAAACTACTTTTGTCTTATAATCGTCCCAATGTGTTTCCATTGTGAATGTTTACCTATTAATCATATAAAAATCAAGTTTTGACAAAGAATTGAGGATATGAAAAAATCGCTACAGAAACTACTCCCGGGACGGGCAGGTAGGTACTGACGAAAACTACTTTTGTCTTATAATCGTCCCAATGTGTTTCCATTGTGAATTTTTACCTATTAATCATATAAAAATCAAGTTTTGACAAAGAATTGAGGATATGAAAAAATCGCTACAGAAACTACTCCCGGGACGGGCAGGTAGGTACTGACGAAAACTACTTTTGTCTCATAATCGTCCCAATGTGTTTCCATTGTGAATGTTTACCTATTAATCATATAAAAATCAAGTTTTGACAAAGAATTGAGGATATGAAAAAATCGCTACAGAAACTACTCCCGGGACGGGCAGGTAGGTACTGACGAAAACTACTTTTGTCTTATAATCGTCCCAATGTGTTTCCATTGTGAATGTTTACCTATTAATCATATAAAAATCAAGTTTTGACAAAGATTTGAGGATATGAAAAAATCATTACAGAAACTACTCCCGGGACGGGCAGGTAGGTACTGACGAAAACTACTTTTGTCTTATAATCGTCCCAATGTGTTTCCATTGTGAATGTTTACCTATTAATCATATAAAAATCAAGTTTTGACAAAGAATTGAGGATATGAAAAAAACGCTACAGAAACTACTCCCGGGACGGGCAGGTAGGTACTGACGAAAACTACTTTTGTCTCATAATCGTCCCAATGTGTTTCCATTGTGAATGTTTACCTATTAATCATATAAAAATCAAGTTTTGACAAAGAATTGAGGATATGAAAAAATCGCTACAGAAACTACTCCCGGGACGGGCAGGTAGGTACTGACGAAAACTACTTTTGTCTTATAATCGTCCCAATGTGTTTCCATTGTGAATTTTTACCTATTAATCATATAAAAATCAAGTTTTGACAAAGAATTGAGGATATGAAAAAATCGCTACAGAAACTACTCCCGGGACGGGCAGGTAGGTACTGACGAAAACTACTTTTGTCTTATAATCGTCCCAATGTGTTTCCATTGTGAATTTTTACCTATTAAACATATAAAAATCAAGTTTTGACAAAGATTTGAGGATATGAAAAAATCGCTACAGAAAGTACTCCCGGGACGGGCAGGTAGGTACTGACGAAAACTACTTTTGTCTTATAATCGTCCCAATGTGTTTCCATTGTGAATTTTTACCTATTAATCATATAAAAATCAAGTTTTGACAAAGATTTGAGGATATGAAAAAATCGCTACAGAAACTACTCCCGGGACGGGCAGGTAGGTACTGACGAAAACTACTTTTGTCTTATAATCGTCCCAATGTGTTTCCATTGTGAATTTTTACCTATTAATCATATAAAAATCAAGTTTTGACAAAGAATTGAGGATATGAAAAAATTATTACAGAAACTACAACCGGGACGGGCAGGTAGGTACTGACGAAAACTACTTTTGTCTTATAATCGTCCCAATGTGTTTCCATTGTGAATTTTTACCTATTAAACATATAAAAATCAAGTTTTGACAAAGATTTGAGGATATGAAAAAATCGCTACAGAAACTACTCCCGGGACGGGCAGGTAGGTACTGACGAAAACTACTTTTGTCTTATAATCGTCCCAATGTGTTTCCATTGTGAATGTTTACCTATTAATCATATAAAAATCAAGTTTTGACAAAGAATTGAGGATATGAAAAAATTATTACAGAAACTACAACCGGGACGGGCAGGTAGGTACTGACGAAAACTACTTTTGTCTTATAATCGTCCCAATGTGTTTCCATTGTGAATGTTTACCTATTAATCATATAAAAATCAAGTTTTGACAAAGATTTGAGGATATGAAAAAATCGCTACAGAAACTACTCCCGGGACGGGCAGGTAGGTACTGACGAAAACTACTTTTGTCTCATAATCGTCCCAATGTGTTTCCATTGTGAATGTTTACCTATTAATCATATAAAAATCAAGTTTTGACAAAGAATTGAGGATATGAAAAATCGCTACAGAAACTACTCCCGGGACGGGCAGGTAGGTACTGACGAAAACTACTTTTGTCTTATAATCGTCCCAATGTGTTTCCATTTTGAATGTTTACCTATTAATCATTTAAAAATCAAGTTTTGACAAAGATTTGAGGATATGAAAAAATCATTACAGAAACTACTCCCGGGACGGGCAGGTAGGTACTGACGAAAACTACTTTTGTCTTATAATCGTCCCAATGTGTTTCCATTGTGAATGTTTACCTATTAATCATATAAAAATCAAGTTTTGACAAAGATTTGAGGATATGAAAAAATCGCTACAGAAACTACTCCCGGGACGGGCAGGTAGGTACTGACAAAAACTACTTTTGTCTCATAATCGTCCCAATGTGTTTCCATTGTGAATGTTTACCTATTAATCATATAAAAATCAAGTTTTGACAAAGAATTGAGGATATGAAAAAATCGCTACAGAAACTACTCCCGGGACGGGCAGGTAGGTACTGACGAAAACTACTTTTGTCTTATAATCGTCCCAATGTGTTTCCATTGTGAATTTTTACCTATTAAACATATAAAAATCAAGTTTTGACAAAGATTTGAGGATATGAAAAAATCGCTACAGAAACTACTCCCGGGACGGGCAGGTAGGTACTGACGAAAACTACTTTTGTCTTATAATCGTCCCAATGTGTTTCCATTGTGAATGTTTACCTATTAATCATATAAAAATCAAGTTTTGACAAAGAATTGAGGATATGAAAAAATTATTACAGAAACTACAACCGGGACGGGCAGGTAGGTACTGACGAAAACTACTTTTGTCTTATAATCGTCCCAATGTGTTTCCATTGTCAATGTTTACCTAATAATCATATAAAAATTAAGTTTTGACAAAGATTTGAGGATATGAAAAAATCATTACAGAAACTACTCCCGGGACGGGCAGGTAGGTATTGACGAAAACTTCTTTTGTCTTATAATCGTCCCAATGTGTTTCCATTGTGAATTTTTACCTATTAATCATATAAAAATCAAGTTTTGACAAAGAATTGAGGATATGAAAAAATTATTACAGAAACTACAACCAGGACGGGCAGGTAGGTACTGACGAAAACTACTTTTGTCTTATAATCGTCCCAATGTGTTTCCATTGTCAATGTTTACCTAATAATCATATAAAAATTAAGTTTTGACAAAGATTTGAGGATATGAAAAAATCATTACAGAAACTACTCCCGGGACGGGCAGGTAGGTATTGACGAAAACTTCTTTTGTCTTATAATCGTCCCAATGTGTTTCCATTGTGAATGTTTACCTATTAATCATATAAAAATCAAGTTTTGACAAAGAATTGAGGATATGAAAAAATTATTACAGAAACTACAACCGGGACGGGCAGGTAGGTACTGACGAAAACTACTTTTGTCTTATAATCGTCCCAATGTGTTTCCATTGTCAATGTTTACCTATTAATCATATAAAAATCAAGTTTTGACAAAGAATTGAGGATATGAAAAAATCGCTACAGAAACTACTCCCGGGACGGGCAGGTAGGTACTGACGAAAACTACTTTTGTCTTATAATCGTCCCAATGTGTTTCCATTGTGAATGTTTACCTATTAATCATATAAAAATCTAGTTTTGACAAAGAATTGAGGATATGAAAAAATCGCTACAGAAACTACTCCCGGGACGGGCAGGTAGGTACTGACGAAAACTACTTTTGTCTTATAATCGTCCCAATGTGTTTCCATTGTGAATTTTTACCTATTAATCATATAAAAATCAAGTTTTGACAAAGAATTGAGGATATGAAAAAATCGCTACAGAAACTACTCCCGGGACGGGCAGGTAGGTACTGACGAAAACTACTTTTGTCTTATAATCGTCCCAATGTGTTTCCATTGTGAATTTTTACCTATTAAACATATAAAAATCAAGTTTTGACAAAGAATTGAGGATATGAAAAAATCGCTACAGAAACTACTCCCGGGACGGGCAGGTAGGTACTGACGAAAACTACTTTTGTCTTATAATCGTCCCAATGTGTTTCCATTGTGAATTTTTACCTATTAAACATATAAAAATCAAGTTTTGACAAAGATTTGAGGATATGAAAAAATCGCTACAGAAACTACTCCCGGGACGGGCAGGTAGGTATTGACGAAAACTTCTTTTGTCTTATAATCGTCCCAATGTGTTTCCATTGTGAATGTTTACCTATTAATCATATAAAAATCAAGTTTTGACAAAGAATTGAGGATATGAAAAAATTATTACAGAAACTACAACCGGGACGGGCAGGTAGGTACTGACGAAAACTACTTTTGTCTTATAATCGTCCCAATGTGTTTCCATTGTCAATGTTTACCTATTAATCATATAAAAATCAAGTTTTGACAAAGAATTGAGGATATGAAAAAATCGCTACAGAAACTACTCCCGGGACGGGCAGGTAGGTACTGACGAAAACTACTTTTGTCTTATAATCGTCCCAATGTGTTTCCATTGTGAATGTTTACCTATTAATCATATAAAAATCTAGTTTTGACAAAGAATTGAGGATATGAAAAAATCGCTACAGAAACTACTCCCGGGACGGGCAGGTAGGTACTGACGAAAACTACTTTTGTCTTATAATCGTCCCAATGTGTTTCCATTGTGAATTTTTACCTATTAATCATATAAAAATCAAGTTTTGACAAAGAATTGAGGATATGAAAAAATCGCTACAGAAACTACTCCCGGGACGGGCAGGTAGGTACTGACGAAAACTACTTTTGTCTTATAATCGTCCCAATGTGTTTCCATTGTGAATTTTTACCTATTAAACATATAAAAATCAAGTTTTGACAAAGAATTGAGGATATGAAAAAATCGCTACAGAAACTACTCCCGGGACGGGCAGGTAGGTACTGACGAAAACTACTTTTGTCTTATAATCGTCCCAATGTGTTTCCATTGTGAATTTTTACCTATTAAACATATAAAAATCAAGTTTTGACAAAGATTTGAGGATATGAAAAAATCATTACAGAAACTACTCCCGGGACGGGCAGGTAGGTATTGACGAAAACTTCTTTTGTCTTATAATCGTCCCAATGTGTTTCCATTGTGAATTTTTACCTATTAATCATATAAAAATCAAGTTTTGACAAAGAATTGAGGATATGAAAAAATTATTACAGAAACTACAACCAGGACGGGCAGGTAGGTACTGACGAAAACTACTTTTGTCTTATAATCGTCCCAATGTGTTTCCATTGTCAATGTTTACCTAATAATCATATAAAAATTAAGTTTTGACAAAGATTTGAGGATATGAAAAAATCATTACAGAAACTACTCCCGGGACGGGCAGGTAGGTATTGACGAAAACTTCTTTTGTCTTATAATCGTCCCAATGTGTTTCCATTGTGAATGTTTACCTATTAATCATATAAAAATCAAGTTTTGACAAAGAATTGAGGATATGAAAAAATTATTACAGAAACTACAACCGGGACGGGCAGGTAGGTACTGACGAAAACTACTTTTGTCTTATAATCGTCCCAATGTGTTTCCATTGTGAATGTTTACCTATTAATCATATAAAAATCAAGTTTTGACAAAGAATTGAGGATATGAAAAAATCGCTACAGAAACTACTCCCGGGACGGGCAGGTAGGTACTGACGAAAACTACTTTTGTCTTATAATCGTCCCAATGTGTTTCCATTGTGAATTTTTACCTATTAATCATATAAAAATCAAGTTTTGACAAAGAATTGAGGATATGAAAAAATCGCTACAGAAACTACTCCCGGGACGGGCAGGTAGGTACTGACGAAAACTACTTTTGTCTCATAATCGTCCCAATGTGTTTCCATTGTGAATGTTTACCTATTAATCATATAAAAATCAAGTTTTGACAAAGAATTGAGGATATGAAAAAATCGCTACAGAAACTACTCCCGGGACGGGCAGGTAGGTACTGACGAAAACTACTTTTGTCTTATAATCGTCCCAATGTGTTTCCATTGTGAATGTTTACCTATTAATCATATAAAAATCAAGTTTTGACAAAGATTTGAGGATATGAAAAAATCATTACAGAAACTACTCCCGGGACGGGCAGGTAGGTACTGACGAAAACTACTTTTGTCTTATAATCGTCCCAATGTGTTTCCATTGTGAATGTTTACCTATTAATCATATAAAAATCAAGTTTTGACAAAGAATTGAGGATATGAAAAAAACGCTACAGAAACTACTCCCGGGACGGGCAGGTAGGTACTGACGAAAACTACTTTTGTCTCATAATCGTCCCAATGTGTTTCCATTGTGAATGTTTACCTATTAATCATATAAAAATCAAGTTTTGACAAAGAATTGAGGATATGAAAAAATCGCTACAGAAACTACTCCCGGGACGGGCAGGTAGGTACTGACGAAAACTACTTTTGTCTTATAATCGTCCCAATGTGTTTCCATTGTGAATTTTTACCTATTAATCATATAAAAATCAAGTTTTGACAAAGAATTGAGGATATGAAAAAATCGCTACAGAAACTACTCCCGGGACGGGCAGGTAGGTACTGACGAAAACTACTTTTGTCTTATAATCGTCCCAATGTGTTTCCATTGTGAATTTTTACCTATTAAACATATAAAAATCAAGTTTTGACAAAGATTTGAGGATATGAAAAAATCGCTACAGAAAGTACTCCCGGGACGGGCAGGTAGGTACTGACGAAAACTACTTTTGTCTTATAATCGTCCCAATGTGTTTCCATTGTGAATTTTTACCTATTAATCATATAAAAATCAAGTTTTGACAAAGATTTGAGGATTTGAAAAAATCATTACAGAAACTACTCCCGGGACGGGCAGGTAGGTACTGACGAAAACTACTTTTGCCTTATAATCGTCCCAATGTGTTTCCATTGTGAATGTTTACCTATTAATCATATAAAAATCAAGTTTTGACAAAGAATTGAGGATATGAAAAAATTATTACAGAAACTACAACCGGGACGGGCAGGTAGGTACTGACGAAAACTACTTTTGTCTTATAATCGTCCCAATGTGTTTCCATTGTCAATGTTTACCTAATAATCATATAAAAATTAAGTTTTGACAAAGATTTGAGGATATGAAAAAATCATTACAGAAACTACTCCCGGGACGGGCAGGTAGGTATTGACGAAAACATCTTTTGTCTTATAATCGTCCCAATGTGTTTCCATTGTGAATTTTTACCTATTAATCATATTAAAATCAAGTTTTGACAAAGAATTGAGGATATGAAAAAATCGCTACAGAAACTACTCCCGGGACGGGCAGGTAGGTACTGACGAAAACTACTTTTGTCTTATAATCGTCCCAATGTGTTTCCATTGTGAATTTTTACCTATTAATCATATAAAAATCAAGTTTTGACAAAGAATTGAGGATATGAAAAAATCGCTACAGAAACTACTCCCGGGACGGGCAGGTAGGTACTGACGAAAACTACTTTTGTCTTATAATCGTCCCAATGTGTTTCCATTGTGAATTTTTACCTATTAATCATATAAAAATCAAGTTTTGACAAAGAATTGAGGATATGAAAAAATCGCTACAGAAACTACTCCCGGGACGGGCAGGTAGGTACTGACGAAAACTACTTTTGTCTTATAATCGTCCCAATGTGTTTCCATTGTGAATTTTTACCTATTAATCATATAAAAATCAAGTTTTGACAAAGAATTGAGGATATGAAAAAATCGCTACAGAAACTACTCCCGGGACGGGCAGGTAGGTACTGACGAAAACTACTTTTGTCTTATAATCGTCCCAATGTGTTTCCATTGTGAATGTTTACCTATTAATCATATAAAAATCAAGTTTTGACAAAGAATTGAGGATATGAAAAAATCGCTACAGAAACTACTCCCGGGACGGGCAGGTAGGTACTGACGAAAACTACTTTTGTCTTATAATCGTCCCAATGTGTTTCCATTGTGAATTTTTACCTATTAATCATTTAAAAATCAAGTTTTGACAAAGAATTGAGGATATGAAAAAATCGCTACAGAAACTACTCCCGGGACGGGCAGGTAGGTACTGATGAAATCTACTTTTGTCTTATAATCGTCCCAATGTGTTTCCATTGTGAATGTTTACCTATTAATCATATAAAAATCAAGTTTTGACAAAGATTTGAGGATATGAAAAAATCATTACAGAAACTACTCCCGGGACGGGCAGGTAGGTACTGACGAAAACTACTTTTGTCTTATAATCGTCCCAATGTGTTTCCATTGTGAATGTTTACCTATTAATCATATAAAATTCAAGTTTTGACAAAGAATTGAGGATATGAAAAAAACGCTACAGAAACTACTCCCGGGACGGGCAGGTAGGTACTGACGAAAACTACTTTTGTCTCATAATCGTCCCAATGTGTTTCCATTGTGAATGTTTACCTATTTATCATATAAAAATCAAGTTTTGACAAAGAATTGAGGATATGAAAAAATCGCTACAGAAACTACTCCCGGGACGGGCAGGTAGGTACTGACGAAAACTACTTTTGTCTTATAATCGTCCCAATGTGTTTCCATTGTGAATTTTTACCTATTAATCATATGAAAATCAAGTTTTGACAAAGAATTGAGGATATGAAAAAATCGCTACAGAAACTACTCCCGGGACGGGCAGGTAGGTACTGACGAAAACTACTTTTGTCTTATAATCGTCCCAATGTGTTTCCATTGTGAATGTTAACCTATTAATCATATAAAAATCAAGTTTTGACAAAGATTTGAGGATATGAAAAAATCGCTACAGAAACTACTCCCGGGACGGGCAGGTAGGTACTGACGAAAACTACTTTTGTCTCATAATCGTCCCAATGTGTTTCCATTGTGAATGTTTACCTATTAATCATATAAAAATCAAGTTTTGACAAAGATTTGAGGATATGAAAAAATCATTACAGAAACTACTCCCGGGACGGGCAGGTAGGTACTGACGAAAACTACTTTTGTCTTATAATCGTCCCAATGTGTTTCCATTGTGAATGTTTACCTATTAATCATATAAAAATCAAGTTTTGACAAAGAATTGAGGATATGAAAAAATTATTACAGAAACTACAACCGGGACGGGCAGGTAGGTACTGACGAAAACTACTTTTGTCTTATAATCGTCCCAATGTGTTTCCATTGTCAATGTTTACCCATTAATCATATAAAAATTAAGTTTTGACAAAGATTTGAGGATATGAAAAAATCATTACAGAAACTACTCCCGGGACGGGCAGGTAGGTATTGACGAAAACTACTTTTGTCTTATAATCGTCCCAATGTGTTTCCATTGTGAATGTTTACCTATTAATCATATAAAAATCAAGTTTTGACAAAGAATTGAGGATATGAAAAAATTATTACAGAAACTACAACCGGGACGGGCAGGTAGGTACTGACGAAAACTACTTTTGTCTTATAATCGTCCCAATGTGTTTCCATTGTCAATGTTTACCTAATAATCATATAAAAATTAAGTTTTGACAAAGATTTGAGGATATGAAAAAATCATTACAGAAACTACTCCCGGGACGGGCAGGTAGGTATTGACGAAAACTTCTTTTGTCTTATAATCGTCCCAATGTGTTTCCATTGTGAATTTTTACCTATTAATCATATAAAAATCAAGTTTTGACAAAGAATTGAGGATATGAAAAAATTATTACAGAAACTACAACCGGGACGGGCAGGTAGGTACTGACGAAAACTACTTTTGTCTTATAATCGTCCCAATGTGTTTCCATTGTCAATGTTTACCTAATAATCATATAAAAATTAAGTTTTGACAAAGATTTGAGGATATGAAAAAATCATTACAGAAACTACTCCCGGGACGGGCAGGTAGGTATTGACGAAAACTTCTTTTGTCTTATAATCGTCCCAATGTGTTTCCATTGTGAATTTTTACCTATTAATCATATAAAAATCAAGTTTTGACAAAGAATTGAGGATATGAAAAAATCGCTACAGAAACTACTCCCGGGACGGGCAGGTAGGTACTGACGAAAACTACTTTTGTCTTATAATCGTCCCAATGTGTTTCCATTGTGAATGTTTACCTATTAATCATATAAAAATCAAGTTTTGACAAAGATTTGAGGATATGAAAAAATCATTACAGAAACTACTCCCGGGACGGGCAGGTAGGTACTGACGAAAACTACTTTTGTCTTATAATCGTCCCAATGTGTTTCCATTGTGAATGTTTACCTATTAATCATATAAAAATCAAGTTTTGACAAAGAATTGAGGATATGAAAAAATTATTACAGAAACTACAACCGGGACGGGCAGGTAGGTACTGACGAAAACTACTTTTGTCTTATAATCGTCCCAATGTGTTTCCATTGTGAATGTTTACCTATTAATCATATAAAAATCAAGTTTTGACAAAGATTTGAGGATATGAAAAAATCATTACAGAAACTACTCCCGGGACGGGCAGGTAGGTACTGACGAAAACTACTTTTGTCTTATAATCGTCCCAATGTGTTTCCATTGTGAATGTTTACCTATTAATCATATAAAAATCAAGTTTTGACAAAGAATTGAGGATATGAAAAAATCGCTACAGAAACTACTCCCGGGACGGGCAGGTAGGTACTGACGAAAACTACTTTTGTCTTATAATCGTCCCAATGTGTTTCCATTGTCAATGTTTACCTATTAATCATATAAAAATTAAGTTTTGACAAAGATTTGAGGATATGAAAAAATCATTACAGAAACTACTCCCGGGACGGGCAGGTAGGTATTGACGAAAACTACTTTTGTCTTATAATCGTCCCAATGTGTTTCCATTGTGAATTTTTACCTATTAATCATATAAAAATCAAGTTTTGACAAAGAATTGAGGATATGAAAAAATCGCTACAGAAACTACTCCCGGGACGGGCAGGTAGGTACTGACGAAAACTACTTTTGTCTTATAATCGTCCCAATGTGTTTCCATTGTGAATGTTTACCTATTAATCATATAAAAATCAAGTTTTGACAAAGAATTGAGGATATGAAAAAATCGCTACAGAAACTACTCCTGGGACGGGCAGGTAGGTACTGACGAAAACTACTTTTGTCTTATAATCGTCCCAATGTGTTTCCATTGTGAATTTTTACCTATTAATCATATAAAAATCAAGTTTTGACAAAGATTTGAGGATATGAAAAAATCATTACAGAAACTACTCCCGGGACGGGCAGGTAGGTACTGACGAAAACTACTTTTGTCTTATAATCGTCCCAATGTGTTTCCATTGTGAATGTTTACCTATTAATCATATAAAAATCAAGTTTTGACAAAGAATTGAGGATATGAAAAAATTATTACAGAAACTACAACCGGGACGGGCAGGTAGGTACTGACGAAAACTACTTTTGTCTTATAATCGTCCCAATGTGTTTCCATTGTCAATGTTTACCCATTAATCATATAAAAATTAAGTTTTGACAAAGATTTGAGGATATGAAAAAATCATTACAGAAACTACTCCCGGGACGGGCAGGTAGGTATTGACGAAAACTACTTTTGTCTTATAATCGTCCCAATGTGTTTCCATTGTGAATGTTTACCTATTAATCATATAAAAATCAAGTTTTGACAAAGAATTGAGGATATGAAAAAATTATTACAGAAACTACAACCGGGACGGGCAGGTAGGTACTGACGAAAACTACTTTTGTCTTATAATCGTCCCAATGTGTTTCCATTGTCAATGTTTACCTAATAATCATATAAAAATTAAGTTTTGACAAAGATTTGAGGATATGAAAAAATCATTACAGAAACTACTCCCGGGACGGGCAGGTAGGTATTGACGAAAACTTCTTTTGTCTTATAATCGTCCCAATGTGTTTCCATTGTGAATTTTTACCTATTAATCATATAAAAATCAAGTTTTGACAAAGAATTGAGGATATGAAAAAATTATTACAGAAACTACAACCGGGACGGGCAGGTAGGTACTGACGAAAACTACTTTTGTCTTATAATCGTCCCAATGTGTTTCCATTGTCAATGTTTACCTAATAATCATATAAAAATTAAGTTTTGACAAAGATTTGAGGATATGAAAAAATCATTACAGAAACTACTCCCGGGACGGGCAGGTAGGTATTGACGAAAACTTCTTTTGTCTTATAATCGTCCCAATGTGTTTCCATTGTGAATTTTTACCTATTAATCATATAAAAATCAAGTTTTGACAAAGAATTGAGGATATGAAAAAATCGCTACAGAAACTACTCCCGGGACGGGCAGGTAGGTACTGACGAAAACTACTTTTGTCTTATAATCGTCCCAATGTGTTTCCATTGTGAATGTTTACCTATTAATCATATAAAAATCAAGTTTTGACAAAGATTTGAGGATATGAAAAAATCATTACAGAAACTACTCCCGGGACGGGCAGGTAGGTACTGACGAAAACTACTTTTGTCTTATAATCGTCCCAATGTGTTTCCATTGTGAATGTTTACCTATTAATCATATAAAAATCAAGTTTTGACAAAGAATTGAGGATATGAAAAAATTATTACAGAAACTACAACCGGGACGGGCAGGTAGGTACTGACGAAAACTACTTTTGTCTTATAATCGTCCCAATGTGTTTCCATTGTGAATGTTTACCTATTAATCATATAAAAATCAAGTTTTGACAAAGATTTGAGGATATGAAAAAATCATTACAGAAACTACTCCCGGGACGGGCAGGTAGGTACTGACGAAAACTACTTTTGTCTTATAATCGTCCCAATGTGTTTCCATTGTGAATGTTTACCTATTAATCATATAAAAATCAAGTTTTGACAAAGAATTGAGGATATGAAAAAATCGCTACAGAAACTACTCCCGGGACGGGCAGGTAGGTATTGACGAAAACTACTTTTGTCTTATAATCGTCCCAATGTGTTTCCATTGTCAATGTTTACCTATTAATCATATAAAAATTAAGTTTTGACAAAGATTTGAGGATATGAAAAAATCATTACAGAAACTACTCCCGGGACGGGCAGGTAGGTATTGACGAAAACTACTTTTGTCTTATAATCGTCCCAATGTGTTTCCATTGTGAATTTTTACCTATTAATCATATAAAAATCAAGTTTTGACAAAGAATTGAGGATATGAAAAAATCGCTACAGAAACTACTCCCGGGACGGGCAGGTAGGTACTGACGAAAACTACTTTTGTCTTATAATCGTCCCAATGTGTTTCCATTGTGAATGTTTACCTATTAATCATATAAAAATCAAGTTTTGACAAAGAATTGAGGATATGAAAAAATCGCTACAGAAACTACTCCTGGGACGGGCAGGTAGGTACTGACGAAAACTACTTTTGTCTTATAATCGTCCCAATGTGTTTCCATTGTGAATTTTTACCTATTAATCATATAAAAATCAAGTTTTGACAAAGATTTGAGGATATGAAAAAATCATTACAGAAACTACTCCCGGGACGGGCAGGTAGGTACTGACGAAAACTACTTTTGTCTTATAATCGTCCCAATGTGTTTCCATTGTGAATGTTTACCTATTAATCATATAAAAATCAAGTTTTGACAAAGAATTGAGGATATGAAAAAATCGCTACAGAAACTACTCCCGGGACGGGCAGGTAGGTACTGACGAAAACTACTTTTGTCTTATAATCGTCCCAATGTGTTTCCATTGTCAATGTTTACCTATTAATCATATAAAAATTAAGTTTTGACAAAGATTTGAGGATATGAAAAAATCATTACAGAAACTACTCCCGGGACGGGCAGGTAGGTATTGACGAAAACTACTTTTGTCTTATAATCGTCCCAATGTGTTTCCATTGTGAATTTTTACCTATTAATCATATAAAAATCAAGTTTTGACAAAGAATTGAGGATATGAAAAAATCGCTACAGAAACTACTCCCGGGACGGGCAGGTAGGTACTGACGAAAACTACTTTTGTCTTATAATCGTCCCAATGTGTTTCCATTGTGAATGTTTACCTATTAATCATATAAAAATCAAGTTTTGACAAAGAATTGAGGATATGAAAAAATCGCTACAGAAACTACTCCTGGGACGGGCAGGTAGGTACTGACGAAAACTACTTTTGTCTTATAATCGTCCCAATGTGTTTCCATTGTGAATTTTTACCTATTAATCATATAAAAATCAAGTTTTGACAAAGATTTGAGGATATGAAAAAATCATTACAGAAACTACTCCCGGGACGGGCAGGTAGGTACTGACGAAAACTACTTTTGTCTTATAATCGTCCCAATGTGTTTCCATTGTGAATGTTTACCTATTAATCATATAAAAATCAAGTTTTGACAAAGAATTGAGGATATGAAAAAATTATTACAGAAACTACAACCGGGACGGGCAGGTAGGTACTGACGAAAACTACTTTTGTCTTATAATCGTCCCAATGTGTTTCCATTGTCAATGTTTACCCATTAATCATATAAAAATTAAGTTTTGACAAAGATTTGAGGATATGAAAAAATCATTACAGAAACTACTCCCGGGACGGGCAGGTAGGTATTGACGAAAACTACTTTTGTCTTATAATCGTCCCAATGTGTTTCCATTGTGAATGTTTACCTATTAATCATATAAAAATCAAGTTTTGACAAAGAATTGAGGATATGAAAAAATTATTACAGAAACTACAACCGGGACGGGCAGGTAGGTACTGACGAAAACTACTTTTGTCTTATAATCGTCCCAATGTGTTTCCATTGTCAATGTTTACCTAATAATCATATAAAAATTAAGTTTTGACAAAGATTTGAGGATATGAAAAAATCATTACAGAAACTACTCCCGGGACGGGCAGGTAGGTATTGACGAAAACTTCTTTTGTCTTATAATCGTCCCAATGTGTTTCCATTGTGAATTTTTACCTATTAATCATATAAAAATCAAGTTTTGACAAAGAATTGAGGATATGAAAAAATTATTACAGAAACTACAACCGGGACGGGCAGGTAGGTACTGACGAAAACTACTTTTGTCTTATAATCGTCCCAATGTGTTTCCATTGTCAATGTTTACCTAATAATCATATAAAAATTAAGTTTTGACAAAGATTTGAGGATATGAAAAAATCATTACAGAAACTACTCCCGGGACGGGCAGGTAGGTATTGACGAAAACTTCTTTTGTCTTATAATCGTCCCAATGTGTTTCCATTGTGAATTTTTACCTATTAATCATATAAAAATCAAGTTTTGACAAAGAATTGAGGATATGAAAAAATCGCTACAGAAACTACTCCCGGGACGGGCAGGTAGGTACTGACGAAAACTACTTTTGTCTTATAATCGTCCCAATGTGTTTCCATTGTGAATGTTTACCTATTAATCATATAAAAATCAAGTTTTGACAAAGATTTGAGGATATGAAAAAATCATTACAGAAACTACTCCCGGGACGGGCAGGTAGGTACTGACGAAAACTACTTTTGTCTTATAATCGTCCCAATGTGTTTCCATTGTGAATGTTTACCTATTAATCATATAAAAATCAAGTTTTGACAAAGAATTGAGGATATGAAAAAATTATTACAGAAACTACAACCGGGACGGGCAGGTAGGTACTGACGAAAACTACTTTTGTCTTATAATCGTCCCAATGTGTTTCCATTGTGAATGTTTACCTATTAATCATATAAAAATCAAGTTTTGACAAAGATTTGAGGATATGAAAAAATCATTACAGAAACTACTCCCGGGACGGGCAGGTAGGTACTGACGAAAACTACTTTTGTCTTATAATCGTCCCAATGTGTTTCCATTGTGAATGTTTACCTATTAATCATATAAAAATCAAGTTTTGACAAAGAATTGAGGATATGAAAAAATCGCTACAGAAACTACTCCCGGGACGGGCAGGTAGGTATTGACGAAAACTACTTTTGTCTTATAATCGTCCCAATGTGTTTCCATTGTCAATGTTTACCTATTAATCATATAAAAATTAAGTTTTGACAAAGATTTGAGGATATGAAAAAATCATTACAGAAACTACTCCCGGGACGGGCAGGTAGGTATTGACGAAAACTACTTTTGTCTTATAATCGTCCCAATGTGTTTCCATTGTGAATTTTTACCTATTAATCATATAAAAATCAAGTTTTGACAAAGAATTGAGGATATGAAAAAATCGCTACAGAAACTACTCCCGGGACGGGCAGGTAGGTACTGACGAAAACTACTTTTGTCTTATAATCGTCCCAATGTGTTTCCATTGTGAATGTTTACCTATTAATCATATAAAAATCAAGTTTTGACAAAGAATTGAGGATATGAAAAAATCGCTACAGAAACTACTCCTGGGACGGGCAGGTAGGTACTGACGAAAACTACTTTTGTCTTATAATCGTCCCAATGTGTTTCCATTGTGAATTTTTACCTATTAATCATATAAAAATCAAGTTTTGACAAAGAATTGAGGATATGAAAAAATCGCTACAGAAACTACTCCCGGGACGGGCAGGTAGGTACTGACGAAAACTACTTTTGTCTCATAATCGTCCCAATGTGTTTCCATTGTGAATGTTTACCTATTAATCATATAAAAATCAAGTTTTGACAAAGAATTGAGGATATGAAAAAATCGCTACAGAAACTACTCCCGGGACGGGCAGGTAGGTACTGACGAAAACTACTTTTGTCTTATAATCGTCCCAATGTGTTTCCATTGTGAATGTTTACCTATTAATCATATAAAAATCAAGTTTTGACAAAGATTTGAGGATATGAAAAAATCATTACAGAAACTACTCCCGGGACGGGCAGGTAGGTACTGACGAAAACTACTTTTGTCTTATAATCGTCCCAATGTGTTTCCATTGTGAATGTTTACCTATTAATCATATAAAAATCAAGTTTTGACAAAGAATTGAGGATATGAAAAAAACGCTACAGAAACTACTCCCGGGACGGGCAGGTAGGTACTGACGAAAACTACTTTTGTCTCATAATCGTCCCAATGTGTTTCCATTGTGAATGTTTACCTATTAATCATATAAAAATCAAGTTTTGACAAAGAATTGAGGATATGAAAAAATCGCTACAGAAACTACTCCCGGGACGGGCAGGTAGGTACTGACGAAAACTACTTTTGTCTTATAATCGTCCCAATGTGTTTCCATTGTGAATTTTTACCTATTAATCATATAAAAATCAAGTTTTGACAAAGAATTGAGGATATGAAAAAATCGCTACAGAAACTACTCCCGGGACGGGCAGGTAGGTACTGACGAAAACTACTTTTGTCTTATAATCGTCCCAATGTGTTTCCATTGTGAATTTTTACCTATTAAACATATAAAAATCAAGTTTTGACAAAGATTTGAGGATATGAAAAAATCGCTACAGAAACTACTCCCGGGACGGGCAGGTAGGTACTGACGAAAACTACTTTTGTCTTATAATCGTCCCAATGTGTTTCCATTGTGAATTTTTACCTATTAATCATATAAAAATCAAGTTTTGACAAAGAATTGAGGATATGAAAAAATCGCTACAGAAACTACTCCCGGGATGGGCAGGTAGGTACTGACGAAAACTACTTTTGTCTTATAATCGTCCCAATGTGTTTCCATTGTGAATTTTTACCTATTAAACATATAAAAATCAAGTTTTGACAAAGATTTGAGGATATGAAAAAATCGCTACAGAAACTACTCCCGGGACGGGCAGGTAGGTACTGACGAAAACTACTTTTGTCTTATAATCGTCCCAATGTGTTTCCATTGTGAATGTTTACCTATTAATCATATAAAAATCAAGTTTTGACAAAGAATTGAGGATATGAAAAAATTATTACAGAAACTACAACCGGGACGGGCAGGTAGGTACTGACGAAAACTACTTTTGTCTTATAATCGTCCCAATGTGTTTCCATTGTGAATGTTTACCTATTAATCATATAAAAATCAAGTTATGACAAAGATTTGAGGATATGAAAAAATCATTACAGAAACTACTCCCCGGACGGGCAGGTAGGTACTGACGAAAACTACTTTTGTCTTATAATCGTCCCAATGTGTTTCCATTGTGAATTTTTACCTATTAATCATATAAAAATCAAGTTTTGACAAAGAATTGAGGATATGAAAAAATCGCTACAGAAACTACTCCCGGGACGGGCAGGTAGGTACTGACGAAAACTACTTTTGTCTTATAATCGTCCCAATGTGTTTCCATTGTTAATTTTTACCTATTAATCATATAAAAATCAAGTTTTGACAAAGATTTGAGGATATGAAAAAATCGCTACAGAAACTACTCCCGGGACGGGCAGGTAGGTACTGACGAAAACTACTTTTGCCTTATAATCGTCCCAATGTGTTTCCATTGTGAATTTTTACCTATTAATCATATAAAAATCAAGTTTTGTCAAAGATTTAAGAATATGAAAAAATCATTCCAGAAACTACTCCCGGGACGGGCAGGTAGGTACTGACGAAAACTACTTTTGTCTTATAATCGTCCCAATGTGTTTCCATTGTGAATGTTTACCTATTAATCATATAAAAATCAAGTTTTGACAAAGAATTGAGGATATGAAAAAATCGCTACAGAAACTACTCCCGGGACGGGCAGGTAGGTACTGACGAAAACTACTTTTGTCTTATAATCGTCCCAATGTGTTTCCATTGTGAATGTTTACCTATTAATCATATAAAAATCAAGTTTTGACAAAGAATTGAGGATATGAAAAAAACGCTACAGAAACTACTCCCGGGACGGGCAGGTAGGTACTGACGAAAACTACTTTTGTCTCATAATCGTCCCAATGTGTTTCCATTGTGAATGTTTACCTATTAATCATATAAAAATCAAGTTTTGACAAAGAATTGAGGATATGAAAAAATCGCTACAGAAACTACTCCCGGGACGGGCAGGTAGGTACTGACGAAAACTACTTTTGTCTTATAATCGTCCCAATGTGTTTCCATTGTGAATTTTTACCTATTAATCATATAAAAATCAAGTTTTGACAAAGAATTGAGGATATGAAAAAATCGCTACAGAAACTACTCCCGGGACGGGCAGGTAGGTACTGACGAAAACTACTTTTGTCTTATAATCGTCCCAATGTGTTTCCATTGTGAATTTTTACCTATTAAACATATAAAAATCAAGTTTTGACAAAGATTTGAGGATATGAAAAAATCGCTACAGAAACTACTCCCGGGACGGGCAGGTAGGTACTGACGAAAACTACTTTTGTCTTATAATCGTCCCAATGTGTTTCCATTGTGAATTTTTACCTATTAATCATATAAAAATCAAGTTTTGACAAAGAATTGAGGATATGAAAAAATCGCTACAGAAACTACTCCCGGGATGGGCAGGTAGGTACTGACGAAAACTACTTTTGTCTTATAATCGTCCCAATGTGTTTCCATTGTGAATTTTTACCTATTAAACATATAAAAATCAAGTTTTGACAAAGATTTGAGGATATGAAAAAATCGCTACAGAAACTACTCCCGGGACGGGCAGGTAGGTACTGACGAAAACTACTTTTGTCTTATAATCGTCCCAATGTGTTTCCATTGTGAATGTTTACCTATTAATCATATAAAAATCAAGTTTTGACAAAGAATTGAGGATATGAAAAAATTATTACAGAAACTACAACCGGGACGGGCAGGTAGGTACTGACGAAAACTACTTTTGTCTTATAATCGTCCCAATGTGTTTCCATTGTGAATGTTTACCTATTAATCATATAAAAATCAAGTTATGACAAAGATTTGAGGATATGAAAAAATCATTACAGAAACTACTCCCCGGACGGGCAGGTAGGTACTGACGAAAACTACTTTTGTCTTATAATCGTCCCAATGTGTTTCCATTGTGAATTTTTACCTATTAATCATATAAAAATCAAGTTTTGACAAAGAATTGAGGATATGAAAAAATCGCTACAGAAACTACTCCCGGGACGGGCAGGTAGGTACTGACGAAAACTACTTTTGTCTTATAATCGTCCCAATGTGTTTCCATTGTTAATTTTTACCTATTAATCATATAAAAATCAAGTTTTGACAAAGATTTGAGGATATGAAAAAATCGCTACAGAAACTACTCCCGGGACGGGCAGGTAGGTACTGACGAAAACTACTTTTGCCTTATAATCGTCCCAATGTGTTTCCATTGTGAATTTTTACCTATTAATCATATAAAAATCAAGTTTTGTCAAAGATTTAAGAATATGAAAAAATCATTCCAGAAACTACTCCCGGGACGGGCAGGTAGGTACTGACGAAAACTACTTTTGTCTTATAATCATCCCAATGTGTTTCCATTGTGAATGTTTACCTATTAATCATATAAAAATCAAGTTTTGACAAAGAATTGAGGATATGAAAAAATCGCTACAGAAACTACTCCCGGGACGGGCAGGTAGGTACTGACGAAAACTACTTTTGTCTTATAATCGTCCCAATGTGTTTCCATTGTGAATTTTTACCTATTAATCATATAAAAATCAAGTTTTGACAAAGAATTGAGGATATGAAAAAAACGCTACAGAAACTACTCCCGGGACGGGCAGGTAGGTACTGACGAAAACTACTTTTGTCTTATAATCGTCCCAATGTGTTTCCATTGTGAATTTTTACCCATTAATCATATAAAAATCAAGTTTTGACAAAGAATTGAGGATATGAAAAAATCATTACAGAAACTACTCCCGGGACGGGCATATAGGTACTGACGAAAACTACTTTTGTCTTATAATCGTCCCAATGTGTTTCCATTGTGAATTTTTACCTTTTAATCATATAAATATCAAGTTTTGATAAAGAATTGAGGATATGAAAAAATCGCTACAGAAACTACTCCCGGGACGGGCAGGTAGGTACTGACGAAAACTACTTTTGTCTTATAATCGTCCCAATGTGTTTCCATTGTGAATTTTTACCTATTAATCATATAAAAATCAAGTTTTGACAAAGAATTGAGGATATGAAAAAATCGCTACAGAAACTACTCCCGGGACGGGCAGGTAGGTACTGACGAAAACTACTTTTGTCTTATAATCGTCCCAATGTGTTTCCATTGTGAATGTTTACCTATTAATCATATAAAAATCAAGTTTTGACAAAGAATTGAGGATATGAAAAAATCGCTACAGAAACTACTCCCGGGACGGGCAGGTAGGTACTGACGAAAACTACTTTTGTCTTATAATCGTCCCAATGTGTTTCCATTGTGAATTTTTACCTATTAATCATATAAAAATCAAGTTTTGACAAAGATTTGAGGATATGAAAAAATCATTACAGAAACTACTCCCGGGACGGGCAGGTAGGTACTGACGAAAACTACTTTTGTCTCATAATCGTCCCAATGTGTTTCCATTGTGAATGTTTACCTATTAATCATATAAAAATCAAGTTTTGACAAAGAATTGAGGATATGAAAAAATCGCTACAGAAACTACTCCCGGGACGGGCAGGTAGGTACTGACGAAAACTACTTTTGTCTTATAATCGTCCCAATGTGTTTCCATTGTGAATTTTTACCTATTAATCATATAAAAATCAAGTTTTGACAAAGATTTGAGGATATGAAAAAATCGCTACAGAAACTACTCCCGGGACGGGCAGGTAGCTACTGACGAAAACTACTTTTGTCCTATAATCGTCCCAATGTGTTTCCATTGTGAATGTTTACCTATGAAAATCAAGTTTTGACAAAGAATTGAGGATATGAAAAAATCGCTACAGAAACTACTCCCGGGACGGGCAGGTAGGTACTGACGAAAACTACTTTTGTCTTATAATCGTCTCAATGTGTTTCCATTGTGAATGTTTACCTATTAATCATATAAAAATCAAGTTTTGACAAAGAATTGAGGATATGAAAAAATCGCTACAGAAACTACTCCCGGGACAGGCATGTAGGTACTGACGAAAACTACTTTTGTCTTATAATCGTCCCAATGTGTTTCCATTGTGAATTTTTACCTATTAATCATATAAAAATCAAGTTTTGACAAAGAATTGAGGATATGAAAAAATCGCTACAGAAACTACTCCCGGGACGGGCAGGTAGGTACTGACGAAAACTACTTTTGTCTTATAATCGTCCCAATGTGTTTCCATTGTGAATGTTTACCTATTAATCATATAAAAATCAAGTTTTGACAAAGAATTGAGGATATGAAAAAATTATTACAGAAACTACAACCGGGACGGGCAGGTAGGTACTGACGAAAACTACTTTTGTCTTATAATCGTCCCAATGTGTTTCCATTGTGAATGTTTACCTAATAATCATATAAAAATTAAGTTTTGACAAAGATTTGAGGATATGAAAAAATCATTACAGAAACTACTCCCGGGACGGGCAGGTAGGTATTGACGAAAACTTCTTTTGTCTTATAATCGTCCCAATGTGTTTCCATTGTGAATTTTTACCTATTAATCATATTAGAATCAAGTTTTGACAAAGAATTGAGGATATGAAAAAATCGCTACAGAAACTACTCCCGGGACGGGCAGGTAGGTACTGACGAAAACTACTTTTGTCTTATAATCGTCCCAATGTGTTTCCATTGTGAATGTTTACCTATTAATCATATAAAAATCAAGTTTTGACAAAGATTTGAGGATATGAAAAAATCATTACAGAAACTACTCCCGGGACGGGCAGGTAGGTACTGACGAAAACTACTTTTGTCTTATAATCGTCCCAATGTGTTTCCATTGTGAATGTTTACCTATTAATCATATAAATATCAAGTTTTGACAAAGAATTGAGGATATGAAAAAATCGCTACAGAAACTACTCCCGGGACGGGCAGGTAGGTACTGACGAAAACTACTTTTGTCTTATAATCGTCCCAATGTGTTTCCATTGTCAATGTTTACCTAATAATCATATAAAAATTAAGTTTTGACAAAGATTTGAGGATATGAAAAAATCATTACAGAAACTACTCCCGGGACGGGCAGGTAGGTATTGACGAAAACTTCTTTTGTCTTATAATCGTCCCAATGTGTTTCCATTGTGAATTTTTACCTATTAATCATATAAAAATCTAGTTTTGACAAAGAATTGAGGATATGAAAAAATCGCTACAGAAACTACTCCCGGGACGGGCAGGTAGGTACTGACGAAAACTACTTTTGTCTTATAATCGTCCCAATGTGTTTCCATTGTGAATTTTTACCTATAAAACATATAAAAATCAAGTTTTGACAAAGATTTGAGGATATGAAAAAATCGCTACAGAAACTACTCCCGGGACGGGCAGGTAGGTACTGACGAAAACTACTTTTGTCTTATAATCGTCCCAATGTGTTTCCATTGTGAATTTTTACCTATTAATCATATAAAAATCAAGTTTTGACAAAGAATTGAGGATATGAAAAAATCGCTACAGAAACTACAACCAGGACGGGCAGGTAGGTACTGACGAAAATTACTTTTGTCTTATAATCGTCCCAATGTGTTTCCATTGTGAATTTTTACCTATTAATCATATAAAAATCAAGTTTTGACAAAGAATTGAGGATATGAAAAAATTATTACAGAAACTACAACCGGGACGGGCAGGTAGGTACTGACGAAATCTACTTTTGTCTTATAATCGTCCCAATGTGTTTCCATTGTGAATGTTTACCTATTAATCATATAAAAATCAAGTTTTGACAAAGATTTGAGGATATGAAAAAATCGCTACAGAAACTACTCCCGGGACGGGCAGGTAGGTACTGACGAAAACTACTTTTGTCTCATAATCGTCCCAATGTGTTTCCATTGTGAATGTTTACCTATTAATCATATAAAAATCAAGTTTTGACAAAGAATTGAGGATATGAAAAAATCGCTACAGAAACTACTCCCGGGACGGGCAGGTAGGTACTGACGAAAACTACTTTTGTCTTATAATCGTCCCAATGTGTTTCCATTTTGAATGTTTACCTATTAATCATATAAAAATCAAGTTTTGACAAAGATTTGAGGATATGAAAAAATCATTACAGAAACTACTCCCGGGACGGGCAGGTAGGTACTGACGAAAACTACTTTTGTCTTATAATCGTCCCAATGTGTTTCCATTGTGAATGTTTACCTATTAATCATATAAAAATCATGTTTTGACAAAGAATTGAGGATATGAAAAAATTATTACAGAAACTACAACCGGGACGGGCAGGTAGGTACTGACGAAAACTACTTTTGTCTTATAATCGTCCCAATGTGTTTCCATTGTCAATGTTTACCTATAAATCATATCAAAATCAAGTTTTGACAAAGAATTGAGGATATGAAAAAATCGCTACAGAAACTACTCCCGGGACGGGCAGGTAGGTACTGACGAAAACTACTTTTGTCTTATAATCGTCCCAATGTGTTTCCATTGTGAATTTTTACCTATTAAACATATAAAAATCAAGTTTTGACAAAGATTTGAGGATATGAAAAAATCGCTACAGAAACTACTCCCGGGACGGGCAGGTAGGTACTGACGAAAACTACTTTTGTCTTATAATCGTCCCAATGTTTTTCCATTGTGAATGTTTACCTATTAATCATATAAAAATCAAGTTTTGACAAAGATTTGAGGATATGAAAAAATCGCTACAGAAACTACTACTACGGACGGGCAGGTAGGTACTGACGAAAACTACTTTTGTCTCATAATCGTCCCAATGTGTTTCCATTGTGAATGTTTACCTATTAATCATATAAAAATCAAGTTTTGACAAAGATTTGAGGATATGAAAAAATCGCTACAGAAACTACTCCCGGGACGGGCAGGTAGGTACTGACGAAAACTACTTTTGTCTTATAATCGTCCCAATGTGTTTCCATTGTGAATTTTTACCTATTAAACATATAAAAATCAAGTTTTGACAAAGATTTGAGGATATGAAAAAATCGCTACAGAAACTACTCCCGGGACGGGCAGGTAGGTACTGACGAAAACTACTTTTGTCTTATAATCGTCCCAATGTGTTTCCATTGTGAATGTTTACCTATTAATCATATAAAAATCAAGTTTTGGCAAAGATTTGAGGATATGAAAAAATCATTACAGAAACTACTAAAGTAAGTAAAGTAAAGTAAAGTAAAAAATCATTTATTTCTTTAGGCTTACAAAATAAGCACTTAGACAAGTCATATTTATACATTAAATTATTATCAAAAATAAACTATTTTACTGTTCACTTCAATTTTTTGTCCACTAGTGGAAGAAGTGAAAAAGAAACCACTAGCATGTTCATCTCTTATATGTCTAATACATGGTTATTTGCCTATTTAAGTCTAAATATAGTATGATTCGATACATGTCAATATTTAAGTAAAGCTATGCACAATAACAAATTACTTACATACTATTGTCGGTGCGAAACTGAGCGACATCTGGCCACGCATTAACATCATTTAGATAATCATTTATGGAGTAGAAAGCCTTCTTGATGAGATTTATTTTTATGTAATTTTTAAATTTACGAATAGGGAGCTCAGTATCTTCAGATGGAAGCTTATTATAGAAGCGCACGCTATTGCCCATAAATGATTTCCCTACCTTGTGTAATCTAAATGATGGGATGTGTAACTTGTTCTTGTTTCTTGTATTTCTATTGTGAACATCACACTTTTTCATAAGGCTATCCTTATTTTTGTGGGTATACATTAGATTTTCATAGATGTATTGCGATATTACAGTCAGAATATTAATGTTTTTAAATAATTCCCTCAAAGAATCTCGTGGCTTTAATTTATAAATAGCGCGTACCGCCCTTTTTTGAAGAACAAATATGGTCTGGATGTCAGCTGCCTGTCCCCAAAGCAAAATACCATAAGACATAATACTATGGAAGTAACTGAAATAAACTAACCTAGCTGTGTCTTCATTGGTAATATATCTAATTGTTCGAACTGCATAAGCTGCTGAACTAAGTCTACCTGCCAGAGCCTCTATTTGCGACTTCCATTGAAGAGAAGAATCAATATGTAACCCTAGGAATACAGTAGAGTCTACAAGGTGAAGAATCTCATCCTTCAGCATTATTTTTGTTGGGAGTTCTCTTACATTCGGTAGCATGAATTTTATACATTTAGTCTTTTTAGCATTGAGTAGTAGGTTATTGGCGGTGAACCAATCTAGTATTTGTGAAAGCGAATTATTTACATCGTCATAGTTATCTTTATTTCTATCAACTTTAAAAATCAATGAAGTATCATCAGCAAATAAGACAATATCACAAAGATCTTTTGCTAAAAACGGAAGATCATTTACATATACTAAAAATAAAAAAGGACCTAATATTGATCCTTGCGGGACGCCTAGTTCAAGTTTTGATCCTCTAGATCTTTCTTTACCAATATCTACTTTTTGAACTCTATCAGCTAAATATGATTGCATAAGGTCCAGTGCCTTGTTACTAATTCCATAGTGTTCCAACTTTCTAATTAGTGTACCATGATCCACGCAATCAAAAGCCTTAGAAAGGTCACAGAATACACCAATAGCGTTTTTTGCTTTATCCCAGGCATCTAATATATGCTTTAATAGAACTGTGCCAGCATCGGTTGTCGATCTACCCTTGGTGAAGCCAAACTGATTTTTATGAAACAGCCTGTTAAGGTTGAAGTGTGAAGTCAACTGAGAGAGGATAATTTTTTCGAAAATTTTACTTATTGCAGGAAGTATTGAAATTGGCCTGTAATTGGCCGGATCAGTATGGCTACCAGATTTGTAAAGAGGAACCAGTTTACTACATTTCATAAGATCAGGAAAAACTCCTGCGTCTACACAATTATTGAAAATATGGGCCAAGCAGGGAGCCACTTCCTTAATAATTGAACTTAGTACTTTAGTTGAAATGCCCCAGAGATCCTCAGTATTTTTGATGTTTATAGATTTAAAAGTTTTTACAATGTAATTACCATTTACGTGACTAAAGATAAAGACTTCCTTACATTTCTCAACAGATGATTCTAATAATTCAACTGCCTTTAAAGCAGAGGAATTGAGAGACCGGGTTACAATTTTAGGGATATCAGCAAAGAATCCATCAAAAGCATCTGCAATATCTTTTTCATTTATAAGAATTGAATTATTAACTTTTAACTTTATTTCTCTATTACGTGGCTTTGATTTACCAGTTTCATTATTTATTAGTCTCCATGTCGCTTTTATTTTATTAGATGAGTTTGTTATTTTATTCTTCAAAAATAGGCATTTTGCTGTGTTGCAGACTTTCTTAAATGTTTTCGAGTAGTTATTTACATACAAAAGAAACGCAGGGTCATGTAACATAGCTTCTCTAGCACCATAGAGATCGTATAGCCTATTCCTACTTCTGTAAATGCCGGGAGTGGCCCAATCAGTAAACCCGACCCTATCTCTAACTGTGCATGTTTTAAGTTTGAATACTTCATTGTGTTCTTTGTTTATAACATTAAAAAGTCTGTTAAATAAACCATTAGGGTCATCAGAACAAGGTATATTAGCTACTGCTAGATCTACTTTACATTTAAATTTACTAATACGGCTCTCTGTGATAGGCCTGTAGGTATATTCCTCAACTGTTTTTTTATCATTCAAATTATTAATAAAGTTAACACTCTGACCATAATGGTCTGATTTGAAATGCTTAATTACTGCTTTATTGGTTGGAGATTGACTGCAGTAAATATTATCTAAACAAGTGGCAGAAGTTAGGGTTACCCTAGTCGGATCATTGAAAAGGTGTTGTAAGTTAAAGCATTTGAATAAATTAATCAATCTATCAGCGAGAGGATTCGCTAAAATATCTATATTAAAATCGCCACAGACAATGAGATCCTTCCTACAAGTAAATACTTTTAGCATAGCTTCTTCCATAGTACTTTCAAAGTCTACCTGATTTGCGTCGGGAGGGCGGTACACACACACTATGATATGCCGCTCCAGTTCCACACAAGAAAGTTCAATAGTTCTCTCAATACTAAGTTTAACAATATCTTTCCGTTCTTTACATTTAAGACTATTTTTAACTATAATCAGAGAGCCACCACGTATTGCAGCTTTTCTTTTATAGGAACTTGCAAGACAATAGTTATGATAAAAGGGAAGTAACTGATTTTTCACAATCCAGTGTTCTGTTATGCACATAACATCTACATTTAAATAATTTAAAAATAGTTCTAATTCTAGAACTTTGCTGGGTAAGCCTTGTATATTCTGATGGACTATATGAAATGTATTTGGCTTTCCCATTGTCGATGTGATCAGTTTAAATTTGTATTTACTGACACAGTCGCTTTGATGCCCTCATTAGTACTATTACTAACTACACACACAGGCTCGTCAGGTAACTGCGTTATACTACTTATAACGGGATCAAAAATATTATATGCTAACAATTTAGCAATTATCAATTTACTTTGTTTGGTAAGGTACATAGTATCCCTTGTTATAAAAGTGTTACTAATAAATTTATTAGTGTCAAAAATTAAAATGTCACTATGACGACATGTCATATTGTATAGCAGCATGTTATTTTTACATAAATTTTCATTTTGCTGTGATGTTAATGATTTTGAGTAAGGGAAGGAGCAAATAATAAGTTTCCCTAGTCCATTTTCTATCTTTTCTAAAAGTACTTCAACTAGCCTTATCAACTGTGACCGCTTGACACAACTTTCACCTAGCTGAACAATTAAAGTTGTGTTTTTATTCAAAGAGTCATCTTGCTGAATACGATCAGTAATTATATTTATATTACAATTTGGATAGCAATGATTGAGTACATTTTGTACAAGTAAGTCACTCAGCATAATACCCACCCCAGCACCCAACTTATCTGAGTATATCACAGTTTTCCGGGTATATTGACTAGAGTCTAGATTTAATTCCTTAACCGGAGATGGTGCAGCTCGCACTGATAGACCCTCAGTGAGTGCAATCGGTACTGAATTGTTACTAGAGCTATCACAGAGGTCTTCGTGTGAGGGTGATGGCGACACCGCTAGGAGCGCGGATGGTAACACCAGTGATGAGGGGGGCACTACATCCGCAGCACAGTCTCTAGTCAAAGTGTTACTCTTCACCGTGGCTGTCTCAAGATCTGTTTGAGTGCAGCTATGCCGTACTTCAATATATAAACTGTCATTGTTCACAGTATCTTGCATTTTTAGATAGTGGTCATTGGCATGTTTTTGGGCTTGGTTATATTTACATGTTACATCATGAAGTGCCCTTTCTAAATTAACTATTTCTTCAGACATATAGTTCAAATCTTTTGAGTTACGCCCTAATAAATTATAACAGGAGTCCAATTCTACTTCTAGATTACATTTAGACTTTTCCTTGCTCAATTTAGCATTATTGAGCAATAGTTTTTGTTTCTTAATTTTTTTCTCTGACTTCCTGATGAAATTACTTAATTTAACATACTTTTTAATTTTATTGCTCCCTTTTATGACGGGTGTTTGGCTATGACCATGGCGACATGGTGAAGTAAGATCCATCGTTGACATATTAGGATCAGTTATCATAAGCTCCGTTTGAAGGTCTAAACTACAAACACTGGTTGCTGAAGGCAACGGCTTACACTCTAATATATCTAGTTTTATTCTACACTCTGATAGCTCTTGCTGTAAGTCCTTATTGTGTTGTAACACCAGTTCATAGGATTCATGACAACTGTCCACGGAACGCAGGCATGCATTCAATCGGTTCACTTCTGACTCTGCATCTTCATGGTGAGCATGGAGCTCAGCGAGTTGTCTATTGAGTGATTGAATCCTGCCAAGGTTAGCCAGGAATTCAGCTTCGCTATCCTCCTGCTCTTGAACCAGCCTGTCTCGGTCCTCTCTGACTTCCTTGAGCTGGGCTGTAGCGAGCTTCAGCTTAGCCTCCAGGTCACATGCCTTTCTGGTCATCATTATGTGTGAATCCCTGAAAAATAGCAGAATACAGTGAGCTTCAAGAAGAATAAGAATAAGAGAAGAAATAAGGAATTACATGAAAAATTAAAATTAGTATAACAGGTGATTAGAGACTGGTTCTTTCGAAGTCACCCTCTTCTAGGTGAGAAACCAAGTTGAGGTTTGATGGGTTAAATAGAACCCAGTGACCAATGGTGAAAGAAGTCCAGTAGAAATATGAGTAGAAGTGAAGTACAATAATAAAATTAGTTGGGACCAAGGGATTGCTAAAAACAGAAACTTAATTCTAAATTTAAAGTTAAATTAATATTCATAAAATATTAGCATTGTTTATTTGTTAATGTTAAAAATATGATTGTAAATTATAATTTATAGGAAGATCAGACAGAACTGTTTTGTAGAAGTTTCCTACAACAAAGTAACTATGGGTAACAGTGAAATTGCAAGTGCATGCACTTGACAGTTATTTTTATTGTTGAGTGTCTTGTAAATGTAATGTAAGTGTAATGTTGTGAAGCTAAATGGTTTGTCCTCAACTCAACTTCCACAATTTGTCAAGCTAAGAGAGACAAAACGAAGTCTCACAAATTACACAGAGTGAGCAGTGTTTTTGATTATGTGGGTTGTGTTGTGTATGTAAGTTAGTCAATATGATAAGTGAATAACAATACTCCCCAGGTTAAAATGATGTTGATCAGGAACTGACTCCGTCCTAGCTGTGTTCGGTCACGGTCGTCGTTGAGAATCGTTGGATTCGATCCTTTGGTTGATTCAAGTCCTTTGCTGGAACTGTGTGCGAGGATCTTCCGATTTTCTTGACCGTTGACCGTTGAAGAATGAATAGTACTTTTAGAGTTTTTTTGACACTATTTTGTTGAATATTTCACTTGAACGTAAGCACTACGATATTATTAACTGTTTTTAACACTTTCTAGTTACTTATTTCGACTAATTAGGTAATAAAACATAAAATAAATTTAAATCAGCTGATTACACGTCTGACGTTTAGTGTTGCCACACGGCGAAAAACTCCCCGGACGGGCAGGTAGGTACTGACGAAAACTACTTTTGTCTTATAATCGTCCCAATGTGTTTCCATTGTGAATTTTTACCTATTAATCATATAAAAATCAAGTTTTGACAAAGATTTGAGGATATGAAAAAATCGCTACAGAAACTACTCCCGGGACGGGCAGGTAGGTACTGACGAAAACTACTTTTGTCTTATAATCGTCCCAATGTGTTTCCATTGTGAATGTTTACCTATTAATCATATAAAAATCAAGTTATGACAAAGATTTGAGGATATGAAAAAATCATTACAGAAACTACTCCCCGGACGGGCAGGTAGGTACTGACGAAAACTACTTTTGTCTTATAATCGTCCCAATGTGTTTCCATTGTGAATTTTTACCTATTAATCATATAAAAATCAAGTTTTGACAAAGAATTGAGGATATGAAAAAATCGCTACAGAAACTACTCCCGGGACGGGCAGGTAGGTACTGACGAAAACTACTTTTGTCTTATAATCGTCCCAATGTGTTTCCATTGTTAATTTTTACCTATTAATCATATAAAAATCAAGTTTTGACAAAGATTTGAGGATATGAAAAAATCGCTACAGAAACTACTCCCGGGACGGGCAGGTAGGTACTGACGAAAACTACTTTTGCCTTATAATCGTCCCAATGTGTTTCCATTGTGAATTTTTACCTATTAATCATATAAAAATCAAGTTTTGTCAAAGATTTAAGAATATGAAAAAATCATTCCAGAAACTACTCCCGGGACGGGCAGGTAGGTACTGACGAAAACTACTTTTGTCTTATAATCGTCCCAATGTGTTTCCATTGTGAATGTTTACCTATTAATCATATAAAAATCAAGTTTTGACAAAGAATTGAGGATATGAAAAAATCGCTACAGAAACTACTCCCGGGACGGGCAGGTAGGTACTGACGAAAACTACTTTTGTCTTATAATCGTCCCAATGTGTTTCCATTGTGAATTTTTACCTATTAATCATATAAAAATCAAGTTTTGACAAAGAATTGAGGATATGAAAAAAACGCTACAGAAACTACTCCCGGGACGGGCAGGTAGGTACTGACGAAAACTACTTTTGTCTTATAATCGTCCCAATGTGTTTCCATTGTGAATTTTTACCTATTAATCATATAAAAATCAAGTTTTGACAAAGAATTGAGGATATGAAAAAATCATTACAGAAACTACTCCCGGGACGGGCATATAGGTACTGACGAAAACTACTTTTGTCTTATAATCGTCCCAATGTGTTTCCATTGTGAATTTTTACCTTTTAATCATATAAATATCAAGTTTTGATAAAGAATTGAGGATATGAAAAAATCGCTACAGAAACTACTCCCGGGACGGGCAGGTAGGTACTGACGAAAACTACTTTTGTCTTATAATCGTCCCAATGTGTTTCCATTGTGAATTTTTACCTATTAATCATATAAAAATCAAGTTTTGACAAAGAATTGAGGATATGAAAAAATCGCTACAGAAACTACTCCCGGGACGGGCAGGTAGGTACTGACGAAAACTACTTTTGTCTTATAATCGTCCCAATGTGTTTCCATTGTGAATGTTTACCTATTAATCATATAAAAATCAAGTTTTGACAAAGAATTGAGGATATGAAAAAATCGCTACAGAAACTACTCCCGGGACGGGCAGGTAGGTACTGACGAAAACTACTTTTGTCTTATAATCGTCCCAATGTGTTTCCATTGTGAATTTTTACCTATTAATCATATAAAAATCAAGTTTTGACAAAGATTTGAGGATATGAAAAAATCATTACAGAAACTACTCCCGGGACGGGCAGGTAGGTACTGACGAAAACTACTTTTGTCTCATAATCGTCCCAATGTGTTTCCATTGTGAATGTTTACCTATTAATCATATAAAAATCAAGTTTTGACAAAGAATTGAGGATATGAAAAAATCGCTACAGAAACTACTCCCGGGACGGGCAGGTAGGTACTGACGAAAACTACTTTTGTCTTATAATCGTCCCAATGTGTTTCCATTGTGAATTTTTACCTATTAATCATATAAAAATCAAGTTTTGACAAAGATTTGAGGATATGAAAAAATCGCTACAGAAACTACTCCCGGGACGGGCAGGTAGGTACTGACGAAAACTACTTTTGTCCTATAATCGTCCCAATGTGTTTCCATTGTGAATGTTTACCTATGAAAATCAAGTTTTGACAAAGAATTGAGGATATGAAAAAATCGCTACAGAAACTACTCCCGGGACGGGCAGGTAGGTACTGACGAAAACTACTTTTGTCTTATAATCGTCCCAATGTGTTTCCATTGTGAATGTTTACCTATTAATCATATAAAAATCAAGTTTTGACAAAGAATTGAGGATATGAAAAAATCGCTACAGAAACTACTCCCGGGACAGGCATGTAGGTACTGACGAAAACTACTTTTGTCTTATAATCGTCCCAATGTGTTTCCATTGTGAATTTTTACCTATTAATCATATAAAAATCAAGTTTTGACAAAGAATTGAGGATATGAAAAAATCGCTACAGAAACTACTCCCGGGACGGGCAGGTAGGTACTGACGAAAACTACTTTTGTCTTATAATCGTCCCAATGTGTTTCCATTGGGAATGTTTACCTATTAATCATATAAAAATCAAGTTTTGACAAAGATTTGAGGATATGAAAAAATCATTACAGAAACTACTCCCGGGACGGGCAGGTAGGTACTGACGAAAACTACTTTTGTCTTATAATCGTCCCAATGTGTTTCCATTGTGAATTTTTACCTATTAATCATATAAAAATCAAGTTTTGACAAAGATTTGAGGATTTGAAAAAATCATTACAGAAACTACTCCCGGGACGGGTAGGTAGGTACTGACGAAAACTACTTTTGTCTCATAATCGTCCCAATGTGTTTCCATTGTGAATGTTTACCTATTAATCATATAAAAATCAAGTTTTGACAAAGAATTGAGGATATGAAAAAATCGCTACAGAAACTACTCCCGGGACGGGCAGGTAGGTACTGACGAAAACTACTTTTGTCTTATAATCGTCCCAATGTGTTTCCATTGTGAATGTTTACCTATTAATCATATAAAAATCAAGTTTTGACAAAGAATTGAGGATATGAAAAAATCGCTACAGAAACTACTCCCGGGACGGGCAGTTAGGTACTGACGAAAACTACTTTTGTCTTATAATCGTCCCAATGTGTTTCCATTGTGAATGTTTACCTATTAATCATATAAAAATCAAGTTTTGACAAAGATTTGAGGATATGAAAAAATCATTACAGAAACTACTCCCCGGACGGGCAGGTAGGTACTGACGAAAACTACTTTTGTCTTATAATCGTCCCAATGTGTTTCCATTATGAATTTTTACCTATTAATCATATAAAAATCAAGTTTTGACAAAGAATTGAGGATATGAAAAAATCGCTACAGAAACTACTCCCGGGACGGGCTGTTAAGGTACTGACGAAAACTACTTTTGTCTTATAATCGTCCCAATGTGTTTCCATTGTGAATGTTTACCTATTAATCATATAAAAATCAAGTTTTGACAAAGATTTGAGGATATGAAAAAATCGCTACAGAAACTACTCCCGGGACGGGCAGGTAGGTACTGACGAAAACTACTTTTGTCTTATAATCGTCCCAATGTGTTTCCATTGTGAATGTTTACCTATTAATCATATAAAAATCAAGTTTTGACAAAGAATTGAGGATATGAAAAAATCGCTACAGAAACTACTCCCGGGACGGGCAGGTAGGTACTGACGAAAACTACTTTTGTCTTATAATCGTCCCAATGTGTTTCCATTGTGAATTTTTACCTATTAATCATATAAAAATTAAGTTTTGACAAAGATTTGAGGATATGAAAAAATCATTACAGAAACTACTCCCGGGACGGGCAGGTAGGTACTGACGAAAATTACTTTTGTCTTATAATCGTCCCAATGTGTTGCCATTGTGAATTTTTACCTATTAATCATATAAAAATCAAGTTTTGACAAAGAATTGAGGATATGAAAAAATCATTACAGAAACTACTCCCGGGACGGGCAGGTAGGTACTGACGAAAACTACTTTTGTCTTATAATCGTCCCAATGTGTTTCCATTGTGAATGTTTACCTATTAATCATATAAAAATCAAGTTTTGACAAAGATTTGAGGATATGAAAAAATCATTACAGAAACTACTCCCGGGACGGGCAGGTAGGTACTGACGAAAATTACTTTTGTCTTATAATCGTCCCAATGTGTTTCCATTGTGAATTTTTACCTATTAATCATATAAAAATCAAGTTTTGACAAAGAATTGAGGATATGAAAAAATCATTACAGAAACTACTCCCGGGACGGGCAGGTAGGTACTGACGAAAACTACTTTTGTCTTATAATCGTCCCAATGTCTTTCCATTGTGAATGTTTACCTATTAATCATATAAAAATCAAGTTTTGACAAAGATTTGAGGATATGAAAAAATCATTACAGAAACTACTCCCGGGACGGGCAGGTAGGTACTGACGAAAACTACTTTTGTCTCATAATCGTCCCAATGTGTTTCCATTGTGAATGTTTACCTATTAATCATATAAAAATCAAGTTTTGACAAAGAATTGAGGATATGAAAAAATCATTACAGAAACTACTCCCGGGACGGGCAGGTAGGTACTGACGAAAACTACTTTTGTCTTATAATCGTCCCAATGTGTTTCCATTGTGAATGTTTACCTATTAATCATATAAAAATCAAGTTTTGACAAAGAATTGAGGATATGAAAAAATCGCTACAGAAACTACTCCCGGGACGGGCAGGTAGGTACTGACGAAAACTACTTTTGTCTTATAATCGTCCCAATGTGTTTCCATTGTGAATTTTTACCTATTAAACATATAAAAATCAAGTTTTGACAAAGATTTGAGGATATGAAAAAATCGCTACAGAAACTACTCCCGGGACGGGCAGGTAGGTACTGACGAAAACTACTTTTGTCCTATAATCGTCCCAATGTGTTTCCATTGTGAATGTTTACCTATGAAAATCAAGTTTTGACAAAGAATTGAGGATATGAAAAAATCGCTACAGAAACTACTCCCGGGACGGGCAGGTAGGTACTGACGAAAACTACTTTTGTCTTATAATCGTCTCAATGTGTTTCCATTGTGAATGTTTACCTATTAATCATATAAAAATCAAGTTTTGACAAAGAATTGAGGATATGAAAAAATCGCTACAGAAACTACTCCCGGGACAGGCAGGTAGGTACTGACGAAAACTACTTTTGTCTTATAATCGTCCCAATGTGTTTCCATTGTGAATTTTTACCTATTAATCATATAAAAATCAAGTTTTGACAAAGAATTGAGGATATGAAAAAATCGCTACAGAAACTACTCCCGGGACGGGCAGGTAGGTACTGACGAAAACTACTTTTGTCTTATAATCGTCCCAATGTGTTTCCATTGGGAATGTTTACCTATTAATCATATAAAAATCAAGTTTTGACAAAGATTTGAGGATATGAAAAAATCATTACAGAAACTACTCCCGGGACGGGCAGGTAGGTACTGACGAAAACTACTTTTGTCTTATAATCGTCCCAATGTGTTTCCATTGTGAATTTTTACCTATTAATCATATAAAAATCAAGTTTTGACAAAGATTTGAGGATTTGAAAAAATCATTACAGAAACTACTCCCGGGACGGGTAGGTAGGTACTGACGAAAACTACTTTTGTCTCATAATCGTCCCAATGTGTTTCCATTGTGAATGTTTACCTATTAATCATATAAAAATCAAGTTTTGACAAAGATTTGAGGATATGAAAAAATCGCTACAGAAACTACTCCCGGGACGGGCAGGTAGGTACTGACGAAAACTACTTTTGTCTCATAATCGTCCCAATGTGTTTCCATTGTGAATGTTTACCTATTAATCATATAAAAATCAAGTTTTGACAAAGAATTGAGGATATGAAAAAATCGCTACAGAAACTACTCCCGGGACGGGCAGGTAGGTACTGACGAAAACTACTTTTGTCTTATAATCGTCCCAATGTGTTTCCATTTTGAATGTTTACCTATTAATCATATAAAAATCAAGTTTTGACAAAGATTTGAGGATATGAAAAAATCATTACAGAAACTACTCCCGGGACGGGCAGGTAGGTACTGACGAAAACTACTTTTGTCTTATAATCGTCCCAATGTGTTTCCATTGTGAATGTTTACCTATTAATCATATAAAAATCATGTTTTGACAAAGAATTGAGGATATGAAAAAATTATTACAGAAACTACAACCGGGACGGGCAGGTAGGTACTGACGAAAACTACTTTTGTCTTATAATCGTCCCAATGTGTTTCCATTGTCAATGTTTACCTATAAATCATATCAAAATCAAGTTTTGACAAAGAATTGAGGATATGAAAAAATCGCTACAGAAACTACTCCCGGGACGGGCAGGTAGGTACTGACGAAAACTACTTTTGTCTTATAATCGTCCCAATGTGTTTCCATTGTGAATTTTTACCTATTAAACATATAAAAATCAAGTTTTGACAAAGATTTGAGGATATGAAAAAATCGCTACAGAAACTACTCCCGGGACGGGCAGGTAGGTACTGACGAAAACTACTTTTGTCTTATAATCGTCCCAATGTTTTTCCATTGTGAATGTTTACCTATTAATCATATAAAAATCAAGTTTTGACAAAGATTTGAGGATATGAAAAAATCGCTACAGAAACTACTACTACGGACGGGCAGGTAGGTACTGACGAAAACTACTTTTGTCTCATAATCGTCCCAATGTGTTTCCATTGTGAATGTTTACCTATTAATCATATAAAAATCAAGTTTTGACAAAGATTTGAGGATATGAAAAAATCGCTACAGAAACTACTCCCGGGACGGGCAGGTAGGTACTGACGAAAACTACTTTTGTCTTATAATCGTCCCAATGTGTTTCCATTGTGAATTTTTACCTATTAAACATATAAAAATCAAGTTTTGACAAAGATTTGAGGATATGAAAAAATCGCTACAGAAACTACTCCCGGGACGGGCAGGTAGGTACTGACGAAAACTACTTTTGTCTTATAATCGTCCCAATGTGTTTCCATTGTGAATGTTTACCTATTAATCATATAAAAATCAAGTTTTGGCAAAGATTTGAGGATATGAAAAAATCATTACAGAAACTACTAAAGTAAGTAAAGTAAAGTAAAGTAAAAAATCATTTATTTCTTTAGGCTTACAAAATAAGCACTTAGACAAGTCATATTTATACATTAAATTATTATCAAAAATAAACTATTTTACTGTTCACTTCAATTTTTTGTCCACTAGTGGAAGAAGTGAAAAAGAAACCACTAGCATGTTCATCTCTTATATGTCTAATACATGGTTATTTGCCTATTTAAGTCTAAATATAGTATGATTCGATACATGTCAATATTTAAGTAAAGCTATGCACAATAACAAATTACTTACATACTATTGTCGGTGCGAAACTGAGCGACATCTGGCCACGCATTAACATCATTTAGATAATCATTTATGGAGTAGAAAGCCTTCTTGATGAGATTTATTTTTATGTAATTTTTAAATTTACGAATAGGGAGCTCAGTTGCTTCAGATGGAAGCTTATTATAGAAGCGCACGCTATTGCCCATAAATGATTTCCCTACCTTGTGTAATCTAAATGATGGGATGTGTAACTTGTTCTTGTTTCTTGTATTTCTATTGTGAACATCACACTTTTTCATAAGGCTATCCTTATTTTTGTGGGTATACATTAGATTTTCATAGATGTATTGCGATATTACAGTCAGAATATTAATGTTTTTAAATAATTCCCTCAAAGAATCTCGTGGCTTTAATTTATAAATAGCGCGTACCGCCCTTTTTTGAAGAACAAATATGGTCTGGATGTCAGCTGCCTGTCCCCAAAGCAAAATACCATAAGACATAATACTATGGAAGTAACTGAAATAAACTAACCTAGCTGTGTCTTCATTGGTAATATATCTAATTGTTCGAACTGCATAAGCTGCTGAACTAAGTCTACCTGCCAGAGCCTCTATTTGCGACTTCCATTGAAGAGAAGAATCAATATGTAACCCTAGGAATACAGTAGAGTCTACAAGGTGAAGAATCTCATCCTTCAGCATTATTTTTGTTGGGAGTTCTCTTACATTCGGTAGCATGAATTTTATACATTTAGTCTTTTTAGCATTGAGTAGTAGGTTATTGGCGGTGAACCAATCTAGTATTTGTGAAAGCGAATTATTTACATCGTCATAGTTATCTTTATTTCTATCAACTTTAAAAATCAATGAAGTATCATCAGCAAATAAGACAATATCACAAAGATCTTTTGCTAAAAACGGAAGATCATTTACATATACTAAAAATAAAAAAGGACCTAATATTGATCCTTGCGGGACGCCTAGTTCAAGTTTTGATCCTCTAGATCTTTCTTTACCAATATCTACTTTTTGAACTCTATCAGCTAAATATGATTGCATAAGGTCCAGTGCCTTGTTACTAATTCCATAGTGTTCCAACTTTCTAATTAGTGTACCATGATCCACGCAATCAAAAGCCTTAGAAAGGTCACAGAATACACCAATAGCGTTTTTTGCTTTATCCCAGGCATCTAATATATGCTTTAATAGAACTGTGCCAGCATCGGTTGTCGATCTACCCTTGGTGAAGCCAAACTGATTTTTATGAAACAGCCTGTTAAGGTTGAAGTGTGAAGTCAACTGAGAGAGGATAATTTTTTCGAAAATTTTACTTATTGCAGGAAGTATTGAAATTGGCCTGTAATTGGCCGGATCAGTATGGCTACCAGATTTGTAAAGAGGAACCAGTTTACTACATTTCATAAGATCAGGAAAAACTCCTGCGTCTACACAATTATTGAAAATATGGGCCAAGCAGGGAGCCACTTCCTTAATAATTGAACTTAGTACTTTAGTTGAAATGCCCCAGAGATCCTCAGTATTTTTGATGTTTATAGATTTAAAAGTTTTTACAATGTAATTACCATTTACGTGACTAAAGATAAAGACTTCCTTACATTTCTCAACAGATGATTCTAATAATTCAACTGCCTTTAAAGCAGAGGAATTGAGAGACCGGGTTACAATTTTAGGGATATCAGCAAAGAATCCATCAAAAGCATCTGCAATATCTTTTTCATTTATAAGAATTGAATTATTAACTTTTAACTTTATTTCTCTATTACGTGGCTTTGATTTACCAGTTTCATTATTTATTAGTCTCCATGTCGCTTTTATTTTATTAGATGAGTTTGTTATTTTATTCTTCAAAAATAGGCATTTTGCTGTGTTGCAGACTTTCTTAAATGTTTTCGAGTAGTTATTTACATACAAAAGAAACGCAGGGTCATGTAACATAGCTTCTCTAGCACCATAGAGATCGTATAGCCTATTCCTACTTCTGTAAATGCCGGGAGTGGCCCAATCAGTAAACCCGACCCTATCTCTAACTGTGCATGTTTTAAGTTTGAATACTTCATTGTGTTCTTTGTTTATAACATTAAAAAGTCTGTTAAATAAACCATTAGGGTCATCAGAACAAGGTATATTAGCTACTGCTAGATCTACTTTACATTTAAATTTACTAATACGGCTCTCTGTGATAGGCCTGTAGGTATATTCCTCAACTGTTTTTTTATCATTCAAATTATTAATAAAGTTAACACTCTGACCATAATGGTCTGATTTGAAATGCTTAATTACTGCTTTATTGGTTGGAGATTGACTGCAGTAAATATTATCTAAACAAGTGGCAGAAGTTAGGGTTACCCTAGTCGGATCATTGAAAAGGTGTTGTAAGTTAAAGCATTTGAATAAATTAATCAATCTATCAGCGAGAGGATTCGCTAAAATATCTATATTAAAATCGCCACAGACAATGAGATCCTTCCTACAAGTAAATACTTTTAGCATAGCTTCTTCCATAGTACTTTCAAAGTCTACCTGATTTGCGTCGGGAGGGCGGTACACACACACTATGATATGCCGCTCCAGTTCCACACAAGAAAGTTCAATAGTTCTCTCAATACTAAGTTTAACAATATCTTTCCGTTCTTTACATTTAAGACTATTTTTAACTATAATCAGAGAGCCACCACGTATTGCAGCTTTTCTTTTATAGGAACTTGCAAGACAATAGTTATGATAAAAGGGAAGTAACTGATTTTTCACAATCCAGTGTTCTGTTATGCACATAACATCTACATTTAAATAATTTAAAAATAGTTCTAATTCTAGAACTTTGCTGGGTAAGCCTTGTATATTCTGATGGACTATATGAAATGTATTTGGCTTTCCCATTGTCGATGTGATCAGTTTAAATTTGTATTTACTGACACAGTCGCTTTGATGCCCTCATTAGTACTATTACTAACTACACACACAGGCTCGTCAGGTAACTGCGTTATACTACTTATAACGGGATCAAAAATATTATATGCTAACAATTTAGCAATTATCAATTTACTTTGTTTGGTAAGGTACATAGTATCCCTTGTTATAAAAGTGTTACTAATAAATTTATTAGTGTCAAAAATTAAAATGTCACTATGACGACATGTCATATTGTATAGCAGCATGTTATTTTTACATAAATTTTCATTTTGCTGTGATGTTAATGATTTTGAGTAAGGGAAGGAGCAAATAATAAGTTTCCCTAGTCCATTTTCTATCTTTTCTAAAAGTACTTCAACTAGCCTTATCAACTGTGACCGCTTGACACAACTTTCACCTAGCTGAACAATTAAAGTTGTGTTTTTATTCAAAGAGTCATCTTGCTGAATACGATCAGTAATTATATTTATATTACAATTTGGATAGCAATGATTGAGTACATTTTGTACAAGTAAGTCACTCAGCATAATACCCACCCCAGCACCCAACTTATCTGAGTATATCACAGTTTTCCGGGTATATTGACTAGAGTCTAGATTTAATTCCTTAACCGGAGATGGTGCAGCTCGCACTGATAGACCCTCAGTGAGTGCAATCGGTACTGAATTGTTACTAGAGCTATCACAGAGGTCTTCGTGTGAGGGTGATGGCGACACCGCTAGGAGCGCGGATGGTAACACCAGTGATGAGGGGGGCACTACATCCGCAGCACAGTCTCTAGTCAAAGTGTTACTCTTCACCGTGGCTGTCTCAAGATCTGTTTGAGTGCAGCTATGCCGTACTTCAATATATAAACTGTCATTGTTCACAGTATCTTGCATTTTTAGATAGTGGTCATTGGCATGTTTTTGGGCTTGGTTATATTTACATGTTACATCATGAAGTGCCCTTTCTAAATTAACTATTTCTTCAGACATATAGTTCAAATCTTTTGAGTTACGCCCTAATAAATTATAACAGGAGTCCAATTCTACTTCTAGATTACATTTAGACTTTTCCTTGCTCAATTTAGCATTATTGAGCAATAGTTTTTGTTTCTTAATTTTTTTCTCTGACTTCCTGATGAAATTACTTAATTTAACATACTTTTTAATTTTATTGCTCCCTTTTATGACGGGTGTTTGGCTATGACCATGGCGACATGGTGAAGTAAGATCCATCGTTGACATATTAGGATCAGTTATCATAAGCTCCGTTTGAAGGTCTAAACTACAAACACTGGTTGCTGAAGGCAACGGCTTACACTCTAATATATCTAGTTTTATTCTACACTCTGATAGCTCTTGCTGTAAGTCCTTATTGTGTTGTAACACCAGTTCATAGGATTCATGACAACTGTCCACGGAACGCAGGCATGCATTCAATCGGTTCACTTCTGACTCTGCATCTTCATGGTGAGCATGGAGCTCAGCGAGTTGTCTATTGAGTGATTGAATCCTGCCAAGGTTAGCCAGGAATTCAGCTTCGCTATCCTCCTGCTCTTGAACCAGCCTGTCTCGGTCCTCTCTGACTTCCTTGAGCTGGGCTGTAGCGAGCTTCAGCTTAGCCTCCAGGTCACATGCCTTTCTGGTCATCATTATGTGTGAATCCCTGAAAAATAGCAGAATACAGTGAGCTTCAAGAAGAATAAGAATAAGAGAAGAAATAAGGAATTACATGAAAAATTAAAATTAGTATAACAGGTGATTAGAGACTGGTTCTTTCGAAGTCACCCTCTTCTAGGTGAGAAACCAAGTTGAGGTTTGATGGGTTAAATAGAACCCAGTGACCAATGGTGAAAGAAGTCCAGTAGAAATATGAGTAGAAGTGAAGTACAATAATAAAATTAGTTGGGACCAAGGGATTGCTAAAAACAGAAACTTAATTCTAAATTTAAAGTTAAATTAATATTCATAAAATATTAGCATTGTTTATTTGTTAATGTTAAAAATATGATTGTAAATTATAATTTATAGGAAGATCAGACAGAACTGTTTTGTAGAAGTTTCCTACAACAAAGTAACTATGGGTAACAGTGAAATTGCAAGTGCATGCACTTGACAGTTATTTTTATTGTTGAGTGTCTTGTAAATGTAATGTAAGTGTAATGTTGTGAAGCTAAATGGTTTGTCCTCAACTCAACTTCCACAATTTGTCAAGCTAAGAGAGACAAAACGAAGTCTCACAAATTACACAGAGTGAGCAGTGTTTTTGATTATGTGGGTTGTGTTGTGTATGTAAGTTAGTCAATATGATAAGTGAATAACAATACTCCCCAGGTTAAAATGATGTTGATCAGGAACTGACTCCGTCCTAGCTGTGTTCGGTCACGGTCGTCGTTGAGAATCGTTGGATTCGATCCTTTGGTTGATTCAAGTCCTTTGCTGGAACTGTGTGCGAGGATCTTCCGATTTTCTTGACCGTTGACCGTTGAAGAATGAATAGTACTTTTAGAGTTTTTTTGACACTATTTTGTTGAATATTTCACTTGAACGTAAGCACTACGATATTATTAACTGTTTTTAACACTTTCTAGTTACTTATTTCGACTAATTAGGTAATAAAACATAAAATAAATTTAAATCAGCTGATTACACGTCTGACGTTTAGTGTTGCCACACGGCGAAAAACTCCCCGGACGGGCAGGTAGGTACTGACGAAAACTACTTTTGTCTTATAATCGTCCCAATGTGTTTCCATTGTGAATTTTTACCTATTAATCATATAAAAATCAAGTTTTGACAAAGATTTGAGGATATGAAAAAATCATTACAGAAACTACTCCCCGGACGGGCAGGTAGGTACTGACGAAAACTACTTTTGTCTTATAATCGTCCCAATGTGTTTCCATTGTGAATTTTTACCTATTAATCATATAAAAATCAAGTTTTGACAAAGAATTGAGGATATGAAAAAATCGCTACAGAAACTACTCCCGGGACGGGCAGGTAGGTACTGACGAAAACTACTTTTGTCTTATAATCGTCCCAATGTGTTTCCATTGTGAATTTTTACCTATTAATCATATAAAAATGAAGTTTTGACAAAGATTTGAGGATATGAAAAAATCGCTACAGAAACTACTCCCGGGACGGGCAGGTAGGTACTGACGAAAACTACTTTTGTCTTATAATCGTCCCAATGTGTTTCCATTGTGAATGTTTACCTATTAATCATATAAAAATCAAGTTATGACAAAGATTTGAGGATATGAAAAAATCATTACAGAAACTACTCCCCGGACGGGCAGGTAGGTACTGACGAAAACTACTTTTGTCTTATAATCGTCCCAATGTGTTTCCATTGTGAATTTTTACCTATTAATCATATAAAAATCAAGTTTTGACAAAGAATTGAGGATATGAAAAAATCGCTACAGAAACTACTCCCGGGACGGGCAGGTAGGTACTGACGAAAACTACTTTTGTCTTATAATCGTCCCAATGTGTTTCCATTGTTAATTTTTACCTATTAATCATATAAAAATCAAGTTTTGACAAAGATTTGAGGATATGAAAAAATCGCTACAGAAACTACTCCCGGGACGGGCAGGTAGGTACTGACGAAAACTACTTTTGCCTTATAATCGTCCCAATGTGTTTCCATTGTGAATTTTTACCTATTAATCATATAAAAATCAAGTTTTGTCAAAGATTTAAGAATATGAAAAAATCATTCCAGAAACTACTCCCGGGACGGGCAGGTAGGTACTGACGAAAACTACTTTTGTCTTATAATCGTCCCAATGTGTTTCCATTGTGAATGTTTACCTATTAATCATATAAAAATCAAGTTTTGACAAAGAATTGAGGATATGAAAAAATCGCTACAGAAACTACTCCCGGGACGGGCAGGTAGGTACTGACGAAAACTACTTTTGTCTTATAATCGTCCCAATGTGTTTCCATTGTGAATTTTTACCTATTAATCATATAAAAATCAAGTTTTGACAAAGAATTGAGGATATGAAAAAAACGCTACAGAAACTACTCCCGGGACGGGCAGGTAGGTACTGACGAAAACTACTTTTGTCTTATAATCGTCCCAATGTGTTTCCATTGTGAATTTTTACCTATTAATCATATAAAAATCAAGTTTTGACAAAGAATTGAGGATATGAAAAAATCATTACAGAAACTACTCCCGGGACGGGCATATAGGTACTGACGAAAACTACTTTTGTCTTATAATCGTCCCAATGTGTTTCCATTGTGAATTTTTACCTTTTAATCATATAAATATCAAGTTTTGATAAAGAATTGAGGATATGAAAAAATCGCTACAGAAACTACTCCCGGGACGGGCAGGTAGGTACTGACGAAAACTACTTTTGTCTTATAATCGTCCCAATGTGTTTCCATTGTGAATTTTTACCTATTAATCATATAAAAATCAAGTTTTGACAAAGAATTGAGGATATGAAAAAATCGCTACAGAAACTACTCCCGGGACGGGCAGGTAGGTACTGACGAAAACTACTTTTGTCTTATAATCGTCCCAATGTGTTTCCATTGTGAATGTTTACCTATTAATCATATAAAAATCAAGTTTTGACAAAGAATTGAGGATATGAAAAAATCGCTACAGAAACTACTCCCGGGACGGGCAGGTAGGTACTGACGAAAACTACTTTTGTCTTATAATCGTCCCAATGTGTTTCCATTGTGAATTTTTACCTATTAATCATATAAAAATCAAGTTTTGACAAAGATTTGAGGATATGAAAAAATCATTACAGAAACTACTCCCGGGACGGGCAGGTAGGTACTGACGAAAACTACTTTTGTCTCATAATCGTCCCAATGTGTTTCCATTGTGAATGTTTACCTATTAATCATATAAAAATCAAGTTTTGACAAAGAATTGAGGATATGAAAAAATCGCTACAGAAACTACTCCCGGGACGGGCAGGTAGGTACTGACGAAAACTACTTTTGTCTTATAATCGTCCCAATGTGTTTCCATTGTGAATTTTTACCTATTAATCATATAAAAATCAAGTTTTGACAAAGATTTGAGGATATGAAAAAATCGCTACAGAAACTACTCCCGGGACGGGCAGGCAGGTACTGACGAAAACTACTTTTGTCCTATAATCGTCCCAATGTGTTTCCATTGTGAATGTTTACCTATGAAAATCAAGTTTTGACAAAGAATTGAGGATATGAAAAAATCGCTACAGAAACTACTCCCGGGACGGGCAGGTAGGTACTGACGAAAACTACTTTTGTCTTATAATCGTCCCAATGTGTTTCCATTGTGAATGTTTACCTATTAATCATATAAAAATCAAGTTTTGACAAAGAATTGAGGATATGAAAAAATCGCTACAGAAACTACTCCCGGGACAGGCATGTAGGTACTGACGAAAACTACTTTTGTCTTATAATCGTCCCAATGTGTTTCCATTGTGAATTTTTACCTATTAATCATATAAAAATCAAGTTTTGACAAAGAATTGAGGATATGAAAAAATCGCTACAGAAACTACTCCCGGGACGGGCAGGTAGGTACTGACGAAAACTACTTTTGTCTTATAATCGTCCCAATGTGTTTCCATTGGGAATGTTTACCTATTAATCATATAAAAATCAAGTTTTGACAAAGATTTGAGGATATGAAAAAATCATTACAGAAACTACTCCCGGGACGGGCAGGTAGGTACTGACGAAAACTACTTTTGTCTTATAATCGTCCCAATGTGTTTCCATTGTGAATTTTTACCTATTAATCATATAAAAATCAAGTTTTGACAAAGAATTGAGGATATGAAAAAATCGCTACAGAAACTACTCCCGGGACGGGCAGTTAGGTACTGACGAAAACTACTTTTGTCTTATAATCGTCCCAATGTGTTTCCATTGTGAATGTTTACCTATTAATCATATAAAAATCAAGTTTTGACAAAGATTTGAGGATATGAAAAAATCATTACAGAAACTACTCCCCGGACGGGCAGGTAGGTACTGACGAAAACTACTTTTGTCTTATAATCGTCCCAATGTGTTTCCATTATGAATTTTTACCTATTAATCATATAAAAATCAAGTTTTGACAAAGAATTGAGGATATGAAAAAATCGCTACAGAAACTACTCCCGGGACGGGCTGTTAAGGTACTGACGAAAACTACTTTTGTCTTATAATCGTCCCAATGTGTTTCCATTGTGAATGTTTACCTATTAATCATATAAAAATCAAGTTTTGACAAAGATTTGAGGATATGAAAAAATCGCTACAGAAACTACTCCCGGGACGGGCAGGTAGGTACTGACGAAAACTACTTTTGTCTTATAATCGTCCCAATGTGTTTCCATTGTGAATGTTTACCTATTAATCATATAAAAATCAAGTTTTGACAAAGAATTGAGGATATGAAAAAATCGCTACAGAAACTACTCCCGGGACGGGCAGGTAGGTACTGACGAAAACTACTTTTGTCTTATAATCGTCCCAATGTGTTTCCATTGTGAATTTTTACCTATTAATCATATAAAAATTAAGTTTTGACAAAGATTTGAGGATATGAAAAAATCATTACAGAAACTACTCCCGGGACGGGCAGGTAGGTACTGACGAAAATTACTTTTGTCTTATAATCGTCCCAATGTGTTGCCATTGTGAATTTTTACCTATTAATCATATAAAAATCAAGTTTTGACAAAGAATTGAGGATATGAAAAAATCATTACAGAAACTACTCCCGGGACGGGCAGGTAGGTACTGACGAAAACTACTTTTGTCTTATAATCGTCCCAATGTGTTTCCATTGTGAATGTTTACCTATTAATCATATAAAAATCAAGTTTTGACAAAGATTTGAGGATATGAAAAAATCATTACAGAAACTACTCCCGGGACGGGCAGGTAGGTACTGACGAAAATTACTTTTGTCTTATAATCGTCCCAATGTGTTTCCATTGTGAATTTTTACCTATTAATCATATAAAAATCAAGTTTTGACAAAGAATTGAGGATATGAAAAAATCATTACAGAAACTACTCCCGGGACGGGCAGGTAGGTACTGACGAAAACTACTTTTGTCTTATAATCGTCCCAATGTCTTTCCATTGTGAATGTTTACCTATTAATCATATAAAAATCAAGTTTTGACAAAGATTTGAGGATATGAAAAAATCATTACAGAAACTACTCCCGGGACGGGCAGGTAGGTACTGACGAAAACTACTTTTGTCTCATAATCGTCCCAATGTGTTTCCATTGTGAATGTTTACCTATTAATCATATAAAAATCAAGTTTTGACAAAGAATTGAGGATATGAAAAAATCATTACAGAAACTACTCCCGGGACGGGCAGGTAGGTACTGACGAAAACTACTTTTGTCTTATAATCGTCCCAATGTGTTTCCATTGTGAATGTTTACCTATTAATCATATAAAAATCAAGTTTTGACAAAGAATTGAGGATATGAAAAAATCGCTACAGAAACTACTCCCGGGACGGGCAGGTAGGTACTGACGAAAACTACTTTTGTCTTATAATCGTCCCAATGTGTTTCCATTGTGAATTTTTACCTATTAAACATATAAAAATCAAGTTTTGACAAAGATTTGAGGATATGAAAAAATCGCTACAGAAACTACTCCCGGGACGGGCAGGTAGGTACTGACGAAAACTACTTTTGTCCTATAATCGTCCCAATGTGTTTCCATTGTGAATGTTTACCTATGAAAATCAAGTTTTGACAAAGAATTGAGGATATGAAAAAATCGCTACAGAAACTACTCCCGGGACGGGCAGGTAGGTACTGACGAAAACTACTTTTGTCTTATAATCGTCTCAATGTGTTTCCATTGTGAATGTTTACCTATTAATCATATAAAAATCAAGTTTTGACAAAGAATTGAGGATATGAAAAAATCGCTACAGAAACTACTCCCGGGACAGGCAGGTAGGTACTGACGAAAACTACTTTTGTCTTATAATCGTCCCAATGTGTTTCCATTGTGAATTTTTACCTATTAATCATATAAAAATCAAGTTTTGACAAAGAATTGAGGATATGAAAAAATCGCTACAGAAACTACTCCCGGGACGGGCAGGTAGGTACTGACGAAAACTACTTTTGTCTTATAATCGTCCCAATGTGTTTCCATTGGGAATGTTTACCTATTAATCATATAAAAATCAAGTTTTGACAAAGATTTGAGGATATGAAAAAATCATTACAGAAACTACTCCCGGGACGGGCAGGTAGGTACTGACGAAAACTACTTTTGTCTTATAATCGTCCCAATGTGTTTCCATTGTGAATTTTTACCTATTAATCATATAAAAATCAAGTTTTGACAAAGATTTGAGGATTTGAAAAAATCATTACAGAAACTACTCCCGGGACGGGTAGGTAGGTACTGACGAAAACTACTTTTGTCTCATAATCGTCCCAATGTGTTTCCATTGTGAATGTTTACCTATTAATCATATAAAAATCAAGTTTTGACAAAGAATTGAGGATATGAAAAAATCGCTACAGAAACTACTCCCGGGACGGGCAGGTAGGTACTGACGAAAACTACTTTTGTCTTATAATCGTCCCAATGTGTTTCCATTGTGAATGTTTACCTATTAATCATATAAAAATCAAGTTTTGACAAAGAATTGAGGATATGAAAAAATCGCTACAGAAACTACTCCCGGGACGGGCAGTTAGGTACTGACGAAAACTACTTTTGTCTTATAATCGTCCCAATGTGTTTCCATTGTGAATGTTTACCTATTAATCATATAAAAATCAAGTTTTGACAAAGATTTGAGGATATAAAAAATCATTACAGAAACTACTCCCGGGACGGGCAGGTAGGTACTGACGAAAACTACTTTTGTCTTATAATCGTCCCAATGTGTTTCCATTGTGAATGTTTACCTATTAATCATATAAAAATCAAGTTTTGACAAAGATTTGAGGATATGAAAAAATCATTACAGAAACTACTCCCCGGACGGGCAGGTAGGTACTGACGAAAACTACTTTTGTCTTATAATCGTCCCAATGTGTTTCCATTATGAATTTTTACCTATTAATCATATAAAAATCAAGTTTTGACAAAGAATTGAGGATATGAAAAAATCGCTACAGAAACTACTCCCGGGACGGGCTGTTAAGGTACTGACGAAAACTACTTTTGTCTTATAATCGTCCCAATGTGTTTCCATTGTGAATGTTTACCTATTAATCATATAAAAATCAAGTTTTGACAAAGATTTGAGGATATGAAAAAATCGCTACAGAAACTACTCCCGGGACGGGCAGGTAGGTACTGACGAAAACTACTTTTGTCTTATAATCGTCCCAATGTGTTTCCATTGTGAATGTTTACCTATTAATCATATAAAAATCAAGTTTTGACAAAGAATTGAGGATATGAAAAAATCGCTACAGAAACTACTCCCGGGACGGGCAGGTAGGTACTGACGAAAACTACTTTTGTCTTATAATCGTCCCAATGTGTTTCCATTGTGAATTTTTACCTATTAATCATATAAAAATTAAGTTTTGACAAAGATTTGAGGATATGAAAAAATCATTACAGAAACTACTCCCGGGACGGGCAGGTAGGTACTGACGAAAATTACTTTTGTCTTATAATCGTCCCAATGTGTTGCCATTGTGAATTTTTACCTATTAATCATATAAAAATCAAGTTTTGACAAAGAATTGAGGATATGAAAAAATCATTACAGAAACTACTCCCGGGACGGGCAGGTAGGTACTGACGAAAACTACTTTTGTCTTATAATCGTCCCAATGTGTTTCCATTGTGAATGTTTACCTATTAATCATATAAAAATCAAGTTTTGACAAAGATTTGAGGATATGAAAAAATCATTACAGAAACTACTCCCGGGACGGGCAGGTAGGTACTGACGAAAATTACTTTTGTCTTATAATCGTCCCAATGTGTTTCCATTGTGAATTTTTACCTATTAATCATATAAAAATCAAGTTTTGACAAAGAATTGAGGATATGAAAAAATCATTACAGAAACTACTCCCGGGACGGGCAGGTAGGTACTGACGAAAACTACTTTTGTCTTATAATCGTCCCAATGTCTTTCCATTGTGAATGTTTACCTATTAATCATATAAAAATCAAGTTTTGACAAAGATTTGAGGATATGAAAAAATCATTACAGAAACTACTCCCGGGACGGGCAGGTAGGTACTGACGAAAACTACTTTTGTCTCATAATCGTCCCAATGTGTTTCCATTGTGAATGTTTACCTATTAATCATATAAAAATCAAGTTTTGACAAAGAATTGAGGATATGAAAAAATCATTACAGAAACTACTCCCGGGACGGGCAGGTAGGTACTGACGAAAACTACTTTTGTCTTATAATCGTCCCAATGTGTTTCCATTGTGAATGTTTACCTATTAATCATATAAAAATCAAGTTTTGACAAAGAATTGAGGATATGAAAAAATCGCTACAGAAACTACTCCCGGGACGGGCAGGTAGGTACTGACGAAAACTACTTTTGTCTTATAATCGTCCCAATGTGTTTCCATTGTGAATTTTTACCTATTAAACATATAAAAATCAAGTTTTGACAAAGATTTGAGGATATGAAAAAATCGCTACAGAAACTACTCCCGGGACGGGCAGGTAGGTACTGACGAAAACTACTTTTGTCCTATAATCGTCCCAATGTGTTTCCATTGTGAATGTTTACCTATGAAAATCAAGTTTTGACAAAGAATTGAGGATATGAAAAAATCGCTACAGAAACTACTCCCGGGACGGGCAGGTAGGTACTGACGAAAACTACTTTTGTCTTATAATCGTCTCAATGTGTTTCCATTGTGAATGTTTACCTATTAATCATATAAAAATCAAGTTTTGACAAAGAATTGAGGATATGAAAAAATCGCTACAGAAACTACTCCCGGGACAGGCAGGTAGGTACTGACGAAAACTACTTTTGTCTTATAATCGTCCCAATGTGTTTCCATTGTGAATTTTTACCTATTAATCATATAAAAATCAAGTTTTGACAAAGAATTGAGGATATGAAAAAATCGCTACAGAAACTACTCCCGGGACGGGCAGGTAGGTACTGACGAAAACTACTTTTGTCTTATAATCGTCCCAATGTGTTTCCATTGGGAATGTTTACCTATTAATCATATAAAAATCAAGTTTTGACAAAGATTTGAGGATATGAAAAAATCATTACAGAAACTACTCCCGGGACGGGCAGGTAGGTACTGACGAAAACTACTTTTGTCTTATAATCGTCCCAATGTGTTTCCATTGTGAATTTTTACCTATTAATCATATAAAAATCAAGTTTTGACAAAGATTTGAGGATTTGAAAAAATCATTACAGAAACTACTCCCGGGACGGGCAGGTAGGTACTGACGAAAACTACTTTTGTCTCATAATCGTCCCAATGTGTTTCCATTGTGAATGTTTACCTATTAATCATATAAAAATCAAGTTTTGACAAAGAATTGATGTAAGGACCTAAGTGAAGACCCTTACATGTGTAGAGATGTAGTTGTAGGCAGTTTACCTATAGCACCTCACTTTGTATTGTTACCGTTGGTAACGTAGTAGTTCAGTTAGTTGAGCACGCAAACTAAACACCCGAGTCTCAAAGATAAAGTTTATTAATTAAGTTAAATGACAGAGTTCGGTAAAGGTGGCAAATCTTCCCTTCAATGTCACTCTCGCGGTAGTAGGTCACGTACTGATGTTTAAATAATATGAATGTAAGTAAATTGCATCGCGCGCGTGCGACACGGAGTACCTAAATCGCCGCGTGCGCAAAACAGCAAATGTAGGGTGAAACCATACATATTGGCAACCCCAAAAGAAAGTTAACTAAAGTTAAGAGTAAATGACTATTAAGAGAAGATCTGCCAGTACAAAGCAAATATAAAACATTATTCATCGAAAGTGAACGCGATGTTGTCATTTGCTTCAGTAGATAGTTGCCGCGGGACCTGCGCCGACGTGGTTGCCGTCATCGCTGATGTCGCGTGGCTACGTACTTTCTGGATTGCCCTCTCTTGAATGGGGCGTTGTTGAAGCTCTATATCTTCGTTTTTTGTCTCTCTTGAGCGTACTCGTTTGCTCTTAGAGCACTTAGGTAGGTATTTTTTAACCACCCAGATGATAGTAATGATGATGGCGAATGCGAGTAGAGTGTAGCATATCGCGTATTGATGTAGGTCATGGGTAGAAATTGTTTCGGGGAGGATCTCTCTTTCCTTTTGAAATAGTAGTCTTCGGTCGATGTCTTCGCCTTCCTCCGTTCGTTGTTGGATTTCCCATGGTATTTTGTGGTAAGTCAGGTTAACGATCTTGTTTACTGTCGAGTTCAGCAGTGCGATGTTGAAGTCGGACTCCATCTTCATGTTGGTGTTGTACTGGTTGTGTGAGTAGATGGTGAAGTCCTTGGATTGTAACAAGCATCCTTGCTGCAAAGTTACAATGCTAGTCGATGTTATCGTATATGTTGTGACGTCATTGTCGCACACGGTGCGCAAAGTGCAAGCTCCGCAACAAACAGCCAGCCAGCTGTTTGCCGAATGTAACTCGACCCATACGTCACTGCATGACGTTTTTTTGACGTCACAGGGAGTAGTTGAACTGCGACTTAATAGTTTTGCCTCGCACGGAGCGTCCTTGCTATCTAAGCTAAATACGGGCAAGTTTATGTTACAAATCAAGCGATCTTGTTTCATAACAGTGCATAGTTTTACCTCCTTTTCAGATGGTGAGATATAAGAGTTTTGTTTTAAGTTTACAGCAATATACTGGGTGAGTAAATGTACATCCATATGTCCTTTGTACACATTAGTGAGTGTATCAAAAAGCAATTCTTGCATTTCTCCCAAGTTTTTGAGTAGTAAGTAAGTAGATAAAGATGCTGAATTGAAGTAGCTAGTTGCCATGAGGATTTCCATAGTAGACTCAACCTTAGCTAGATTGAAGTTAGTTTCGTTCACAAAGTTGTCGACCATGTTGAGTTGTCGGTGAATGTTTTCTTCAGTTTTCTTTAGCATCTTGTTCTCCAGCTCCACAATGGAAGTTTGATTTTTCATCAGTCCAAGTAAGTAGTTCTCGTTCTTCTGAATAGCCTTTATGTCTTGATGGTATTTGTCGGCGAATTCTTGGTCAAGAACACCGAACAGGCTGTTTGCAATGGAGCCGACCCCGCTGATCAATCCTCTCTTCCTGCGATTGCCTAGCTGTTGGTGAGGGGCCAGTAAGATGTTGTTGTAGTGATTTAGAAGTTCCATTTCGTGAGTTAGTTGTCCAAGTGTTGTTTCACAATATCTTGGGTCAGTTCGATGGCAAAAATTAGTTAAGTTGTGTAAATAGTTTTCGACACGTTCCATACCATTCCAATAGTTAGTTAAGTTGTAGTACATTAGTAGTGTCCACTCGTCATGTATCGTCTGCATTGTTCCTAGCGCATCATAATAAATCGGCCTGTGTGGCTCGAGGCTTGTAATGTGTGCGCTTGAGCGCGTAGTACTGTCGGCGCTGTGTACTAATGTGAACATTGATAATAATGTTATTAAAAAAGTTGTGAATGTTTTCTTGGCGGCTTGATTAGTTTTTGACGGTTTTGGTACATCTTGTTTTGACGTCTCATTTCTCTCTTCTTCTAGAGGAAGTGGTGAAAGTTTCACGATGGGACGCTTGAGAATGCCAGATTGCGTTTTCACTGTAGTTACTCTGACAAGTCCGTCGGAACCGGGATGAAGCTCGATAACTCGTCCCATGGCCCATTTGCCGGGAGGCAAGTTATCCTCCTTTATCAGCACGATGTCACCTTCCTTGATGTTTTTCATAGGTTTGTTCCATTTGCTGCGACCTTGTAATTGAGTTAGGTATTCGTTGGACCAGCTTTTCCAGAACTGTTGTACCATATTTTCAGTTAGTTGCCATCGTCGGCGTATGTCAATAGTTTTGACATCGCTGTAGTCAGAAAGCGGTAAAGTCAATACCGGGCCCCCGGTAAGAAAGTGTCCTGGAGTGAGGTAGTTGTAAAACTCCTCCGGGTCTTCTGTAAGAGGGCATAAAGGCCGCGAGTTCATGCAGGCCTCAATCTTCGTAAGGAGTGTAGTAAACTCTTCGTATGTTAGTTTTTGATCACCCAGCACACGTCGTAAGTGGTGTTTCAATGATTTAACTGCAGCCTCCCACAGGCCGCCTGCGCTTGGCCACGCTGGAGCGTTGAAGTGCCATTCAACTTCAAGTTTTCCGATTTCGGTGAAGAACTCTGGCGATAGAATTTGTCTAAATTCTTCAAACTCTTTACGTAACACCTTGGCAGCACCGATGAAGTTGGTACCGCAGTCAGAGTAGACGTGTTTTGGTGTGCCGCGCCGCGCGCACATCCGTTGGAATGCCGCGAGGAAAGTTTCAGTGCTGAGGTCGGACACGAGTTCAATATGTACAGCCTTTGTTGCCATACACACGAAGATTGCAATGTAACCTTTGGACATCTTCACACCTCTTCCTTTGTTAAGTTTTACATCTACATTCCCAGTGAAGTCGACACCAGAATGTGTAAATGGCCTTGAAATTCTTGTTCTTTGAGCTGGTAAATCGCTTAGAAGTTGATACATTTCAGTAGGCTTGTGACGATGACACGTGATGCAGTGACGAAGTCTCGTTTTTACTGCCCTGTTGCCCCCGACGATCCAGTAGCGCTGCCGTATGTAGGCTAACGTTAATCGAGCCCCTCCGTGCAGTACTCTAGAATGTGCTTGTTCGATAATTAGTTGTGTTAATCTCCCGTTTTTTGACAAAATCATAAGATTTTTCATCTCGAATGGTAAGTTAGAGTTTTTGAGGCGGCCACCCACTCGAATGATGCCTTGTTCGTCCAGATACGGATTTAGTTTATAAATAGGACTTTTGTTAGAAACCGATTCTTTTTTCAAAAGTAGTTTGTATTCTTGCTCGAATTCTATGCGTTGCGTAATTTTTATTATCAATTCATTCGCTGCAGTTAGTTCCGTAGTAGTTAGGTAGTTAGTATCGCATTTCGCGCTATTCAGTACGTTTGCACTGAAGCGCCGTATCCATGCCGTCACACGTGTAATGTGGGACAATGAACTGCATTTGTTAATAAGTTCAGTTATAAAATTTGTGTCTTGATTTTTCGCTAGGGTTGTCAACGTTGGCTTAAGTCCAGTGTCTGTCGTATGAAGACACATGTTATTCGGGACCGTCTCTTTCTCCGATATCTGTAGAAAGTCCGGTCCTTTCCACCATAGTTTGAAGTGGAGTAGTTTGGTAGGGTACATTCCTCGTGATGCGCAGTCTGCTGGGTTTAGTTCTGACTTAACATAGTGCCAGTTTTCGGAAGGGATGACATTTTTAATCTTGATAACTCTGTTGGCAACGTATCTTTCCCATCTATTAATGTCTCCCTGCAACCATGCAATCACAACTTGAGAGTCACTCCAAGCTTGTATAGTAATGTTGTACCCCTTGAAGGCTTCTATGGCCTTTTCCGCTAGTTGTGATAGAAGAAGGGCGCCGGAAAGTTCTAGGCGCGGTAGCGTGATTTTTTTTGCAAGCGGGGCAACCCTAGTCTTAGCTGTGAGTAAAGTTATTGTAGGTAAGCCTTCGTTGTAAACACGACTGTAGATAACGCACGAGTAGGCTTTTTCGCTGGCGTCACAGAAACATAATAGTTCTATGTTCCCTTGTGTCACTCCCAGCCATCTGTTAAGTTTAATGTTTTTGATTTCAGGAAGTTCGTTTTTAAGTTTTAACCATTCTTGTTGTATTTCGGTCGGTAAAGTTTCATCCCAAGCGAGTTTACTTGTCCAGACTCTCTGAAATAGCAGTTTAGCTGTCACAGTTATTGGCGCTAACCATCCCAGAGGGTCATACAGTTTGGAGATCTCAGATAGAAGATGGCGTTTTGTTAGATGTTGCCGAGATATTTCTTCTAAGTCCCAGTAGAAAGTAAATGTGTCGTTTGTGGTGTTCCAACCGAGTCCAAGGGTTTTTTTCGTGTCTTCGTGTTTGAAGTCGAATATTTTTTCAGTTGAAATTTGAGCTTTACTCAAGTTTTGTAGTAAAGAAGGATCATTGGCCGACCATTTCCGTAAATTCATGCCACCGCCTTGTAGTAAGTTGATAAGCGACGACTGTAGTTGTTGAGCTTCGGAGATAGTGTTATGACCGCTGATTAAATCGTCAACATAGAATTCGTTTTGTAGTGTTTGAGCAGCATCTGGATACTTGTCTCCGTCGTCTACGGCGAGCTGCTTCAAAGTTCTCATGGCGAGCCATGGCGCACTTTTTGTTCCGTAGGTCACGGTGCGTAAGACAAAATCTCTGAGTTTCTCTAAGGCGAGTTTCGCCAGACGATTTTCTGTAGATTTTGTTGTTCATCTGCGATCCATATACAGCGATACATCTTTTCTATGTCCGCAGTGTAGGCATATTTGTAGACCCGCCACTTGAGGATAAGTGATTGTATATCCTTTTGCATGTTATTGCCTTTTTCTTGCACTTGATTGAGACTAAGGCCGCTTGTTGTTTTTTGAGAAGCGTTGAATACAACTCTCAATTTTGTAGTTGATGAATGCTCTCGTAGTACACCGTGATGGGGTAGGTAGCATTCTGGTTTTGTGGTGGAAAGTGAAGGCGCTAGGGCCATATGGTTGAGTTCTGAGTACTCTTTTATAAAGTCTCTGTACATTAGAGCTAGTTTCGCATTCCTTTCGAAACGTTTTTCGAGTTGTAAGAATTGTGAGATGGCAATAGATCGAGAATTTCCTATCCTTTTTTCGTAATCGGGAAGTAAAGGAATTTTAACAATGTATTTTCCATCTGGGGCTCGCCGTACTGTTTGGGAGTAGTGTTCCTCGCACTGGTCGTCCTTAGAAATGTCCTTGATGTCCTGAATGATGTCCTCGTGCTCCCAGAACTTGCTGATGCTGTTGAAGTCAACTAGTACGGTATGGCAGTTGAAATTTTGCGTTTTTCCACACAGAATCCAGCCCAGGTGTGTTTGTTGTGCAGTAGGTGCTTGTTGGTTTCCCTTCAGGACTCCTTCAAGGATGACATTCGAGTAAATGTCGGCTCCAAGTAGTAAATCGACAGGATGTGATTTGTTGAAGTCAGGGTCGGCGAGCTTTAAGTTTTCTATGTGCGGCCAGTTTGGCTTTTTAAAAGTTGAGTTAGGTAAGTTATTTGTAAGTTTTTTCAATATTAGCGCTTGAGTTTCAAACGCGTAGTCGGAATGTATCGACTTGCAGTTAAGTTGTAGTCGTCCCTTGCAGTCTCCTGACAGCGCCCCGACTCCCGATATAGTGGCGTTTATCCGCTTTCTTGGCAGTCGAAGTAGTTGAGCAGCTTGTTCAGTGATCAAGTTCACTTGTGAACCTTGATCCAGGAGGGCACGAAGTGTTACGTAAGTTCCGGTTGCTGATTTTATCTGAAGTTGAACGGTAGTTAAAAGTATTTCCACGTCATTTGTAGCGAGATGATTGGAGCCTTGTTGAGTTGATGATGATGATGACATTGTATTGGTCGTGGCCTTATTATAGTGTAGCAAAGTATGATGCTTCCTTTTGCATTCTTTGCAAGTTTTCGCTGACGTACATTCACCGTCACCGTGGCTATATAAGCAGTTTTTACATAAATGTAGTTTTGAAACAGTATTGTTTCGCTGAGTTTTATCCATTTCAATGAACCTTGGACATTGCATTAGTACATGCATTCCTTCACAGTGCGGGCATTGACCGAAAGAAGTATGTAAAGTTTTAGTTTGATGTTTTTTATGTTCGTAGTTATGTTTGTTATGCGGTTGTTTGCTGTAAGAAGACTTATCCGATGTAGATGATTGTTTCGGCATTTCCTTTTTTGCATTTTTTATGCCTTCGTAGGCCATGAATTTGCCTTCCAGGAAGAAAAGAAATTGATCTAGACGTGGTAGTTCTCTATGATCTTGTTGTTCTTTCATGTAGTCGGTGTAAGTATTGACGTCTAGTTTTTGTGACATCAGATGGACGATAAGTGGGTCCCAAGTAGTTGTACTCACTCCGATATTTGTCAATCCGTTCATACATTCCGTGATGACATCATGCAGCTTCTTCAGAGACTGGCTATCGGGTTGGTTGATAACCGGCGAGTTAAGCATAGTGTTGACGAAGGAGGTAAACTGAAGACGATGGTTATCGTAGCGTTGAGACAGTATGTCCCAGCACGAGTTGTAGTTTTCAGCACTGATGCTGAGATGTTGTACCAGTCGCTCAGCCTCTCCGCGCAATCTTGTCTTGAGATGTTGCATTTTTTGTGCCTTGTTGATCATCGGATTGTTGTGAATAGTTTCCAAGAATAGATCCTTGAAAGAAATCCACTTTGTGTAGTTGCCGGAAAACTCAGGAACCTCAATCCTTGGCGCCGATTGTTGGTAGTGCACTGTAGACCAAATTTTAGCGTTGATGTTTCTCTTCAGTTCATCATACTTGTCTTCTAACGACACGAACATGTTGTAGTAGGTGATGTCGGAGCCTTTGATTAGAGCCTCCAGCTCCCAGTGATGTTTGTCGATGACATCCCACTTCGACTTCAAAATGGAAAGGTGATCTTCCAGCTCCCATTTCTCCGTCACAGTTTTCAAGTCTATCTTAGACATGGCACGGTCAAGAGCTTTAAAGTTACATTCTTGCCGCGTAAATAGTAGTTTTAGTTTTTCATCAGCATCTTCATCCATAGTACCACTCAGATCAAATGATACAGAAGGACGTTCGCGTAGTTGTAGTAACAAACCATCCATATCCTTTTTAGTTTTAAGATATAGCTGCATCGTTTTGGTAAAAACGTCGTCGGTGAAGTAAGTATGCGTCTTTTCTTCAATAGTTTCGATAAGAGTCGCATGACGTCTCTCAAAATCCCGCCATTGTTGTTCGAGGGTCTGGAGACGTACAGTTAAGTATTCTTCCGTTTTTCTCGACTTACTATCTTTCGCGTAGTTAGAACATAGAGACTTGATGTTGTTGAAGCATTCTTCTTGTATTTTCAATATCTCCATGTTGACGAAAGGCGTAGTTTAGTTGAAAGAAACAAGTTAAGTTAGTTAGTAGCAAGATAGGTACTTGCGTAGGAGTTAAAGTAAGTTCTTAGCCCTGACACGTAGTTGACAGTGGCAGAGATAAGTAAAGTTAGCTTCTGGCTCTGGCACGTAGTAGACGGTAGCAGAGGTGAGCAGCGTTGGTTCACGACGTGAAGGCGACAGAGTTCCCGTAGACTTCTAGTCGTTGTAGGTAATAGGCTTCTTGTACCTAAATGACAATATTGTACGCCTTCTCAATCTAACTGGTGATTCCCGCTGGTGGGAGGCCAATCAAACCGATTCGCTATCGTCAAAAAATACAAAAAGCATAAATACCTTGTTTCCTCGAAGGACCAAAATGTAAGGACCTAAGTGAAGACCCTTACATGTGTAGAGATGTAGTTGTAGGCAGTTTACCTATAGCACCTCACTTTGTATTGTTACCGTTGGTAACGTAGTAGTTCAGTTAGTTGAGCACGCAAACTAAACACCCGAGTCTCAAAGATAAAGTTTATTAATTAAGTTAAATGACAGAGTTCGGTAAAGGTGGCAAATCTTCCCTTCAATGTCACTCTCGCGGTAGTAGGTCACGTACTGATGTTTAAATAATATGAATGTAAGTAAATTGCATCGCGCGCGTGCGACACGGAGTACCTAAATCGCCGCGTGCGCAAAACAGCAAATGTAGGGTGAAACCATACAATTGAGGATATGAAAAAATCGCTACAGAAACTACTCCCGGGACGGGCAGGTAGGTACTGACGAAAACTACTTTTGTCTTATAATCGTCCCAATGTGTTTCCATTGTGAATGTTTACCTATTAATCATATAAAAATCAAGTTTTGACAAAGAATTGAGGATATGAAAAAATCGCTACAGAAACTACTCCCGGGACGGGCAGTTAGGTACTGACGAAAACTACTTTTGTCTTATAATCGTCCCAATGTGTTTCCATTGTGAATGTTTACCTATTAATCATATAAAAATCAAGTTTTGACAAAGATTTGAGGATATAAAAAATCATTACAGAAACTACTCCCGGGACGGGCAGGTAGGTACTGACGAAAACTACTTTGGTCTTATAATCGTCCCAATGTGTTTCCATTGTGAATGTTTACCTATTAATCATATAAAAATCAAGTTTTGACAAAGATTTGAGGATATGAAAAAATCATTACAGAAACTACTCCCCGGACGGGCAGGTAGGTACTGACGAAAACTACTTTTGTCTTATAATCGTCCCAATGTGTTTCCATTATGAATTTCTACCTATTAATCATATAAAAATCAAGTTTTGACAAAGAATTGAGGATATGAAAAAATCGCTACAGAAACTACTCCCGGGACGGGCTGTTAAGGTACTGACGAAAACTACTTTTGTCTTATAATCGTCCCAATGTGTTTCCATTGTGAATGTTTACCTATTAATCATATAAAAATCAAGTTTTGACAAAGATTTGAGGGTATGAAAAAATCGCTACAGAAACTACTCCCGGGACGGGCAGGTAGGTACTGACGAAAACTACTTTTGTCTTATAATCGTCCCAATGTGTTTCCATTGTGAATTTTTACCTATTAATCATATAAAAATCAAGTTTTGACAAAGAATTGAGGATATGAAAAAATCGCTACAGAAACTACTCCCGGGACGGGCAGGTAGGTACTGACGAAAACTACTTTTGTCTTATAATCGTCCCAATGTGTTTCCATTGTCAATGTTTACCTATTAATCATATAAAAATTAAGTTTTGACAAAGATTTGAGGATATGAAAAAATCATTACAGAAACTACTCCCGGGACGGGCAGGTAGGTACTGACGAAAATTACTTTTGTCTTATAATCGTCCCAATGTGTTGCCATTGTGAATTTTTACCTATTAATCATATAAAAATCAAGTTTTGACAAAGAATTGAGGATATGAAAAAATCATTACAGAAACTACTCCCGGGACGGGCAGGTAGGTACTGACGAAAACTACTTTTGTCTTATAATCGTCCCAATGTGTTTCCATTGTGAATGTTTACCTATTAATCATATAAAAATCAAGTTTTGACAAAGATTTGAGGATATGAAAAAATAATTACAGAAACTACTCCCGGGACGGGCAGGTAGGTACTGACGAAAACTACTTTTGTCTCATAATCGTCCCAATGTGTTTCCATTGTGAATGTTTACCTATTAATCATATAAAAATCAAGTTTTGACAAAGAATTGAGGATATGAAAAAATCGCTACAGAAACTACTCCCGGGACGGGCAGGTAGGTACTGACGAAAACTACTTTTGTCTTATAATCGTCCCAATGTGTTTCCATTGTGAATTTTTACCTATTAATCATATAAAAATCAAGTTTTGACAAAGAATTGAGGATATGAAAAAATTATTACAGAAACTACAACCGGGACGGGCAGGTAGGTACTGACGAAAACTACTTTTGTCTTATAATCGTCCCAATGTGTTTCCATTGGGAATGTTTACCTATTAATCATATAAAAATCAAGTTTTGACAAAGATTTGAGGATATGAAAAAATCTCTACAGAAACTACTCCCGGGACGGGCAGGTAGGTACTGACGAAAACTACTTTTGTCTCATAATCGTCCCAATGTGTTTCCATTGTGAATTTTTACCTATTAATCATATAAAAATCAAGTTTTGACAAAGAATTGAGGATATGAAAAAATCGCTACAGAAACTACTCCCGGGACGGGCAGGTAGGTACTGACGAAAACTACTTTTGTCTTATAATCGTCCCAATGTGTTTCCATTGTGAATGTTTACCTATTAATCATATAAAAATCAAGTTTTGACAAAGAATTGAGGATATGAAAAAATCGCTACAGAAACTACTCCCGGGACGGGCAGTTAGGTACTGACGAAAACTACTTTTGTCTTATAATCGTCCCAATGTGTTTCCATTGTGAATGTTTACCTATTAATCATATAAAAATCAAGTTTTGACAAAGATTTGAGGATATAAAAAATCATTACAGAAACTACTCCCGGGACGGGCAGGTAGGTACTGACGAAAACTACTTTTGTCTTATAATCGTCCCAATGTGTTTCCATTGTGAATGTTTACCTATTAATCATATAAAAATCAAGTTTTGACAAAGATTTGAGGATATGAAAAAATCATTACAGAAACTACTCCCCGGACGGGCAGGTAGGTACTGACGAAAACTACTTTTGTCTTATAATCGTCCCAATGTGTTTCCATTATGAATTTTTACCTATAAATCATATAAAAATCAAGTTTTGACAAAGAATTGAGGATATGAAAAAATCGCTACAGAAACTACTCCCGGGACGGGCTGTTAGGTACTGACGAAAACTACTTTTGTCTTATAATCGTCCCAATGTGTTTCCATTGTGAATGTTTACCTATTAATCATATAAAAATCAAGTTTTGACAAAGAATTGAGGATATGAAAAAATCGCTACAGAAACTACTCCCGGGACGGGCAGGTAGGTACTGACGAAAACTACTGTTCAGGATTGGTATGCACTTTTTGATAAGTTAGGTGGCAAACTTGACATAGGTCCTTGACTTATCTGACAATAGTGACATTGACAATTTCTCACCAAAGTACGTTTATGACCGTTGGATTTTTCGCGCTATTTTTATAAAATATTCATTCTGTCTTGAGATTTCGTCGAGAGTAGAAGTAGTTTCGTCACATTCTTTTGTTCTCGCATAAATTTAACCTTTTATTTTCGTATTATCGATCTCTATCGTGAGGTTCAATATCGATTAGTGCCGTGCATGGAATTGTTTTTCGTTGGAAGTGATAGTCGATGTTGTACGAGACACCACTGTCTAGCTCTCACGCTCTGACCAGTTTCTCCAAGCTCGCCCTAAGCTAACCCGCCAAGTGAAGTACGGATCTCGAAAGGTATAGTTAGCCGCGACGCGCCGAGGAATCCTGGAAACGAGTGGAGTAAGGCTACACACCCGACTTTCAAGGTTAGTGGTTTTTCGCAACACTCGACACATCCTTCATCCATACGATTCAACACTTCTCATTCTCATTATACAAGATAGAATCACTCTCGTCTCGTTAGTATTGACACAATTTAGAGTCACAATCATTAAAACTATCAATCATACAGTCCACTCTCTAATAGATTTTAAATCAACCAAGCTGGGAATCGAACAAGTATTATGCGCCAACCACAACTGGTGTGCAGTAGGCTCAATCGCTTGGTGGACTTTTTTAGTTTGTTAGCCATGAAATTATTAACGGGAATGCAGTGCGCATTTTGCGTGCAAGCGTTTTATAGAAACATCGATTCGTACACTCTGTTTGATGTCTCTACATGATACATTTCAATTTAACGACTACGAGAAATTGAAGTGCAAATTCAATCAAGCATTGAGTGAGCAAGTTTAAAGAGACTTAGAATACAATGCCGGATTAATCAATTGGGTGCTTAAAGACTTCGAGAAGGAGCATGAATGTCGACCGCGTACGCCAGTGTGTTATGAACAACCATGACAATCACTATGATTACGCGCAGCTTCGTTTAATTTGAATGAATCCGCGCTTCGTCGCATTATTCACAAAGATTAACATTTTAACCCATATAAAATTGTAAATGTTCAAGCAATTAGGCCGGTGAACCTCATTGAATGTCTTAAATTCTGTAGGACAGTGAGAAATTGTTTTAGGAATTACAATATCGTCTGACAAATCGATTATTACATAAATGGTCATGATATCTGTGGTATCCGAGCTCGGTACAGAACACACCGAACGGTTAGCTGACTCTGTCGCTCGGATGTCTCGCTCTCTTTCCAACCAACTTCCAAAACTGTAAGTGTGTGCTCTCGTTATAATAAATCAATATTAATCAATTATTGGTTTTTCTCAAGATATAACAATTGGCGACGATCAGTGACAGAACCTAGTGCAAATTAATGATCAAATATTGTTGGAAAATTAACAACTTTACATAAATAATAGATCTCGAAGAAGGTTGGAATTTACAATCAAGCCACGCTGCGACGCATTGGATTTGACTGTCAAACTCAAACTTGTCAAGCAAATGGAAATCAAAGAACGCATGTAATATTTTCAATTTCGTATTTTTCGGCCGCATTGTGTTGTAATTGTTTTATCATTTCTCCTCGATCACATTACAACAAATTGTCTACTATCTATTCATGTCGGGGGCAGAGCCGGATGAATCAGTAAAAGATATTGAAATTGTCGAATTGGTAAAGACTGGAAAGAGGTCCTACATCTATAAATGCACTAAACCACAGTTGAAACAAATATTGGAAAAGGAAAATATTCAATATTCTCAAGATGCAAGCATAGACACGTTACGTAAATTGTTGAGTGACTTTTACAAAAACAAAACAGTATTATCAACAGCGGCACTAAAAATGTCTATTTGTGGTGACATAAAACCATTTGATGGCGACCGGTGGCAAGTTTTCCTACAACAATTGGAATGCTTCATCATAATCAATGATATAGCAGATGAAAAACAGACTCCTCTTTTAATTACAAGACTATCGCCCAAGGTATTTGAATGTCTAACATGCCTGTGTTCGCCAGATAAACCATTAAACCTGCCATTTAAATATTTGTGTGCTAAGTTGGCTACTAAATATGATAAGCCACTTTCCACCACACTGGAAAGAGTGGAATTTAGGAAAAGGAACCAAGGGCCAAATGAAAGCATTCAAGATTATGTCCTGGAACTCAGGAAACTGGCTTCCAGGTGTCAATTCAAAGACCAAGAAGACCAAATCAAAGAAAAATTTATGGATGGTGTCTATTCAAAGTTAATAAGATATGAACTGATGAAGGCAGAGGCAGATTTACCCCTGGAAAAATGCATTGATATTGGACGAACAGTAGAAGCAGCAATGTCACACACCAATGGGTCAGCTAGCAATAGAGTGGAGAATGTGTTTTATCAGAAGAAAAAATATCCACCTTACCCAAACCAGCAAAAAGCAAAATGTTACTGCTGTGGTAAGAACAATCACTTAAAAAAAGATTGTACCTTAGCCAAAAAGTACTGCAGTGAGTGTGGAAAACAAGGACATATCTTTAGGATGTGCACGAAGAATCAAAACATTAAGATCTTGGAGGCTCAACAAACTGTGACAGAGTGCGAACAAAGCGAAACAAGCGATGCAGAAAGTGATGTTAAAAAATTATTTGATGAAGGCTGCAAAACCTACAGTGTCAGTGTGAGTAGGGTACCCCCCCACTACATACAAATTAAAGTGAAGGGTTCAACTCTAAATTTTGAGCTGGACACAGGTTCAGATGTAACAGTGATGTCACTTGAGGACAAAAACAAGTACTTTAGCTCATTTGATATACAGCAATGTAATGTAACTTTCAAAAACTTTGATCAAACTTTATCTAGACCTTTAGGTATCATTACAGGCATACCTGTTCAATATAAGAACCTGAGAAAAAAATTAAATATTTTTGTTGTTAAAAACAATGCACCCAGAGTGATGGGTCGTGATTGGCTGAGTCAATTACAACTTTGGCCCCCACCAATTAATGCAGAGTTTTACATAGGTAATAATGTATTGAAAAATGTTTCAGATGCTCAACAATTGATAAAAGAAAAGTTCGCAGCAGTATTTTCCCCGGGATGGGGAAATTTCAAAGGAGATGAAATATCATTAAAATTAAAGCCAAATTCAAAACCAAAATGTTTACCAGTAAGGCGAGTACCATTTGCACTGCGAGAAAAGGTAAATAATGAAATTAATAGATTACTGAAAAATGGTAGAATCACACCTGTAGAACACAATGAATGGGGAACTCCAGTGGTTCCGATATTGAAAGCAGATGGTTCAGTAAGGTTGTGTGGTGACTACAAACTAACGGTAAATCAGTGCTTAGAGATTGATCATTTTCCATTACCTCATGTAGACGATATTTTGAATACCCTGAAACACGGAGAATACTACTGCGAACTGGATCTAAAAGAAGCCTACCTACAGGCACCACTTAGTTTAGATAGTCAAAGCTGTACCACTATAGTCACAGAATCAGGCACGTACATGTACAAGTTTTTGCCTTATGGTGTAAGTTCAGGACCGGGAGCTTTTCAGCGCTTGATGATGAAAAAACTTATTGGAATTCCTAACACAATTGTTTTTATTGATAACATATATATTAAAGGAAAAAGTATGCAGGATGCATTTGAGACATTATGTCAGGTCTTACAGAAGTTAAAAGAATGTGAATTTAAACTCAAACCAGAGAAATGTAAGTTATTTACAACCAGCTTAGATGTTTTTGGATTCTCTGTAAACAAAAATGGTATTAGTGTAATAAAAAGTAATATTGTACCAATTTTAAATGCTTGCCCCCCAACAAACATGACCCTGCTAAAATCATTTTTGGGAAAAGTAAATTATTACGCACGTTTTTTGGAAAACATGGCTACTGTGCTAACACCTTTATATGATTGCACAAAGAAAAATAAGTTTGAGTGGTCAGTAAAGTGTGATGAAGCTTTTAATTTAATAAAAAAGAAATTAGCAAATGTAAGTAATTTAAAACATTATGATCCTAAATTACCATTAATTCTTACCTGTGATGCATCTGAAACTGGATTGGCTGCAGTATTGTCCAACAGGGATAATAATGGTGTAGTGAAACCTATTGCTTATGCTAGTAAAAAATTAAATAATGTAGAACAAAGATATACCACTATTGATAAAGAAGCATTGGCAGTCATATTTGGAATAACTAAATTTTATAACTATGTTTATGGCCGGTTCTTTGAATTAGAGACGGATAATGCTGCCTTAGTAAGAATATTCGGTCCGACTAAAAGCATTCCAAAGATGGCTGCTAAGAGGTTGCAACATTATGCCATATTTCTCTCTGCCTTTAACTATAAGGTTAGACACATTAAGTCAATAAGTAATCCTGCTGATTTTTTGTCCAGAACAGTAATAAATAAGAATAAAGAAGTTAATGAACATTATGTGGATACGAGTAATGACTTTAGTATGACTTGTTATACAAATAATTCAGAATACAACTTAATAAACTGGAAAAAAATTCAACAAGAAACAAAAATAGATGTAACGCTATCCAAAATAATTAGATATTTAATGGATGGATGGCCTGATAAGAAATCTTTAGACAAAGAAATATTACCTCTGTATAACAGAAAAAACGAATTAACCTTAGACATGGGTTGCTTATTTTGGGGATACCGTATATTAGTACCTTACACAATGAGAGAAGAAGTTTTAAGTGAGCTGCATAGAAGTCATTTTGGGGTCGTCAGAATGAAAGAAATAGCTCGATCATATTTCTGGTGGCCCAACGTAGATTCAGAAATTGAAAATATACCAAAACAGTGTGTTGTATGTTTACGAAACAGTAAAACACCTACACAAACAATGAAACCATGGCCGGTACCACCCTCAACCTGGTATAGAATACATGCAGATTTTTTAGGTCCCTTTTATAATAAAATGTTCCTTGTAATTGTAGACAGCTACTCAAAATGGCCCGAGGTATTTGAAATGTCAAACATAACCAGTAGCCGAACTATAGATGTTTTTAAAAAATTATTCACAACATTCGGATACCCAGTACACCTAGTGACTGACAATGGTCCCACATTTGCTAGCCAAGAATTTTCTGATTTTTGTAAATCAAACCAGATAAAACATACATTCACACCACCATATCATCCGGCAACAAATGGTGCAGCAGAAAGATTTGTTGAAACATTTAAGTCTGCGGCTACTAAAATAAAGGAAAGTGGGCATAGTTTGGTTTCAGCAATTAATTTGTTCTTGTTTGATTATAGAAGTACACCCCAACGCACCACTGGAGTGTCACCAGCTCGATTAATGTTGGGTAGGGAGATTAGGAACAGATTTAGTTTACTGCGCCCGCCTCCTGTAGCAGAAGTTGTGCAGGAGAAAGCCAAAACTTGGCATCAAGGAAACAGAGATGTAGGGTTTGAGGTTGGACAAAAAGTTATGGTAAAAGACTACAGGAAAGGAGCCAAGCCATGGGTTCAAGGTTTGATAATAGGGGAAAGTATTGCAGGTGTTAGTTACATTATTGATGTAGAAGGCTTAAGGTGGAAACGCCACATAAACCAAATGTTACCTTGTTCACAAAGTTTAGAATAAGTTTACTGTCTAGAGTTTAGACATTTTCTGGTATAGGTTTAGTATGATAAGTTTATTGTTTAAAAGTTAGATATTTTCTTGCTTATAGATAGTTAAATAGATAAGTAATTGGTTAAGGATAAGTTAATGTTAAACTTAGTTTATGGGGGGAAGAGTGTGGTATCCGAGCTCGGTACAGAACACACCGAACGGTTAGCTGACTCTGTCGCTCGGATGTCTCGCTCTCTTTCCAACCAACTTCCAAAACTGTAAGTGTGTGCTCTCGTTATAATAAATCAATATTAATCAATTATTGGTTTTTCTCAAGATATAACAATATCAAACAAAACTCCACCCAGGGCTGCCAGTTATCCGATAGAACTGCATCAGAAATCACTAAAAGTTTAAATTGAAATGTGCCTTGTAGAGACGTCGAACAGTTGTGTAAGAAATGTAAGAATAGTGGTTTTTATTAAACGTGCGAGCGTTTAATAAAAACCAAAATATGCGCTGCACTCCCGCGATGTGTTCCATGACTATTAAACTGCAAAAGCCCAGCAAGCGATTGAAACCACTCCCCACCCCATGTTGTTTGCGGTGGCGCATAATACTCAAATAAAAAACGAAAAACATTATGAGACACCCTTTATGTTTAAAAAATATTATTCTTCATTCTTACTTGTTGTTGATTTGATCTCGGTTAATTAAAGTTTATTTTTAATTTCATGTTAACTAATCAATTAATGTGGTCTACTTAGTAGGCATAAATGGTTGATTAAAAACAGGTAAATCATAAAATTTGTTGTATTTGTAGGTTTTGTGGGTATCTAAGAATATCGTTTTCTTCTTCAAAATCTACTATACAAAAAATAAAAAAAGTTTGCCAAAACCGCTAGCACCGGTTTCCGGTTTTGGGCCCTCAAAACCGAAATTCAAAACCGGTTTTCAAAAGCTTCCGGTTTTGCACGCCCTAAGTGTGACGCGCTGGTCCCTCCCAGCATTACATTTATAATTAAAATTACGAAACAAATAAAACGCGCGAGTTTAATTAATAATAATTAAGCTCCCTTTTGTTGTAATCCTGCACATATACAGGTTGACGTAGTAGGTAAGTCTGCATATAAACGCTAGTTAGTCGTTTGTGGCACACACACTGTTTGTTTGTTTGTTTGCGCGTGCGCCGGCCGCGGGCCCGCTACAACTCAGTGAAGGCAAACAAACGAGGCTCAGAGCCGGCACTGTGTCAACACCAGACAGAGGAAACATAACATTATGTAATGTAATGTTTGGGTAAACACTGTTTGTTGGTACAGTACCGGCACGCGGGGGCAGGGGCGGGCGCGGGACCGGGGGGGGGGGCTGATCCAGGTGGTTTGCAGAAGAAGTTCAGCTAACTTAGTTCAGCGCAGGACGCACACCTACATAGTTTAGTTTAAATAAAGGGATTGTTTACAATGAAGCATACCAAAACGCGTTTGGAGTTTGAGTAGAGATGTTTTGAAATAATACTCAAAGCTTTCGGACGAGTTTGACTGAACGATTAGTTCATAATATTTTTGTATCCATTTTGCGGCCCTCTCCTCGTACCCGTGTCGCCCCCCCCCCCCCCCCCCCCCCCCCGCCCCCAGTCCCCACACTGCACCCCTGGGTCCATGCCTGCCTTCTTATTGTGGTGATATTTCCTTACAGCGGTGGTAGCCTCTAGTTGTCAACTAGTGGTCTCTAGTGGTCCGGTGGTAGAGTCTGCATGTCCGGAATCCCAGTCAGTGTGAGGATGCGCTGCTGTCAAGACCTGCTTGTGATGTTGTTGATCGGTAAGAGGAAGTCGCTAGAGGAGCTGGACCGGGCGCTAGACGGCCTGGCTTCAGCCTCGCGACGACGTATCGCTCTTGGCATGGATTCGTAATGAAATCATCCGACAGAGTAGGTGCCAAAGTTATTGACACGACATAGCTAAAGAAATAGCAAGCTGAACTTGCGGACTTTCGTTACCGAGCCTTAACATGACCCTCTTGGCTTCGCCCCAACCCGAGCCTGCCTTCAGGGCCAAGTCCCAGCGCTCCGCATGTGTTCCCTTTGCGCCGTCTCCCACTCCGACCGGCGGCCTGGGCTCTGCTGTCGCCTGCGGACAGATGATGTTACTTTAAACATGAATAGTCGTGTAAGATGATAGGGAACCGTCCGTGTGCTTGTATCTAGTGTAAAACTTGAGCGGTGATTGGTTGCAGAGGCGTGGTGGGCAACGCGGGGGCGGGGCCAGTTCATGGCGTGCCACGACGACCCCACGTACGAGGCCGAGGAGGGCACCGTCGAAGACCTGCAGTACACCTGGCTCGGCGTGCTGCAGTACATACACAGTACGTACGGGACGGCTGCGGGGCTGGTGCAGTGGGGGGGGAGGCATGTCGCGTACAATGTGCTGTGTTTGTGTTTCAGTCCGCAACGGCACACCGCACTACTTCCGCGCGCCGCGCGTCGTGCTGCTCAGCCGCCGGTTCGCGCTCAGCACGGCCCTCGACGCCGCCATCTTGCCCGACGGATACGCTCTGTACGTACCAACTAATCAATAAACAAATAATACTGGACAATCCACACAGCTTCGGGCTAGGTGAAGCTGCGTGGATTGTCGGTATGCAGAGCTTGGGTTATAAGTACTAGGTAATAACGACCAGAACACCCGGAACAGATATATGCAGATCGTTCACACGATTGTCCCGAGGCGGGAATCGAACCAGCAGCCTTCTGCGTTGCAGGCGGACCTTCGCCCACCGCGCCACAGAGGTCGTAAACTATTCGATACTATGAGATGAGATGTGTACTACTGGACATATGCGTTCACTGAATATAGCGACAGTGAGCGGTCGCACGCAGCGCTGCGACCAAGCGGCGGCGGTCTCCCGCGACCTCCGACAAGTCACCGGTCCACCTCGACGTAGGGTGCTATTTGTTGTTCAATAATTAACTTTTAATATATTGCCCTCCTCAGAGGTAACGTGGTGTTCGGTGACTACGAGCGCGACGAGAGCGAGTGTGGCCTGCCCATCGCCGACATGGCGACGCGCGGCGCGTGCGAGCGAGCCACGCTCATCCTGCCGCTGTCAGGTCCATCTCTTACTGTTTCTCTCTCTCTCTCTGTTCGGTGACTACGAGCGGTGATAGATTATTATTACCCATGATATAATCATAATGTAAAACTGTGTGTATGCTCCTGAATAAAATTAAGTACCTAATAATATTGTAAAATATTAACCTACTTTGATTGTATTGTTTACTTTTATAATTTAACCTTATTTTGCAGATAAAACTGTATTATAATATACGCTATTTTATCTGTAAAATAATGTATTTTTGCAAGTCGTTAAAAGCTAAGTAGGTAGCCTAATTACTGTCTTACTATAAGTTTAAATAAATATTCTCAGATATTTAACCTACCAGTATTTTTAACGCGCACGCCTCTCTCTTCACCGCATCCTTTGAGTTTGCTGAGCCCGAGTCGTCCCCACCCCGGGGCGGTCGTTGACCCGCTCATTCTCACTGGTTGCAGACGTGCTGCTGCACCCCGAGTACAAACACTTCGGCGCGGCCGACTCCATCGCGCTACTGAAGCTGCTCACGCAAGTCCGCTCACGTAAGTCTCGTCTCGCTACTCACTGTCCAACAGCCTCTATCCACCAGTGTGGGCCGGCCTCCCTTGAAACACGCAGCTTGCTGTCTGTCCTGCGAGGGGCGCTGGTGGTGGTATCGTACCACCACCAGCGCCCCTCGCAGGACAGCACTTCACGAGTCCGTTTAGTTTCTTTATGTAATTGTATATGATATTGCGTGTGTGCGCAGAGTACATGGTGCCAGTGTGCGTGCCGTTCAAGAACTTCCTGCCGGACGCGCGCGGCGGGGGCGGCGGCAAGGCGGCCTCCAACGAGCTGTGGCACATCGACTTCGCCTCCGGTGAGTGCCGACAGCGCCCGAGCGTGGTGCCGACAGCGACCGAGCGCAGCGCAGCGGCCTCTCCGCGTTCTTAATCATTATTATAATTGTTCGGTGCCGCCGAATAATTTATAATAATTATACTAAACTACTACATCATATTTTTATTTTATATTTATTTAAAGGAAAACCAGAAGCTTATATAAAACACAATAAAAAGTTCATTAATACTAGAAAGCTTATTGAAGGTTTTGACGGATAAATAACAGAATAAAATAATAAGAAAGACTGAAAATAAAGTAAATGGTTTAGGTACATTACATATAGTATCTATAAAGTTAAATTAGATAATTATCTTTAACCTATCATCAACATTATCATTATTGGAGCCAAAAAATTATCTGCTGAGCCGCCGCCTGGCCGAGCTAACACTTGTGCAGAATAAGTCAAAGTCATATTGCTTACTTAAGTTGTTAAAATTGTTACTCGCGCGCCACATGAAGGAATTTAGTCGGTAGTTGGTGCCAGCGTGAGGAACATAGATAGGGGGGGTTAAATCTAATATATTTGGAGGGAACGTGAAGCTTAATTTTCTCAAGTAAGTTAGGACAATCGATTATGTTCCGTGTGATTTTGAGTATGAAGGATAGATCGGCGATCTCACGCCGCTCGCAAAGAGGGAGAATGTGAAATCGCTTACATAGATCGAGGTAGTTAGCTGAACTATATGGAATTTTAAGACGAAAACAAAGGTACTTTATAAACTTAACTTGGATACGCTCGATTCTTTTAATATATACATCATGACGAGGGTTCCAGATTTGTGATGCATATTCCAGAATGCTTCTAACAAATGTACAATAAAAAAATTAAAAAGTTTTGACGCGGTGAAAGCTGTACGAACTTCTCATGATGAATCCTAGTGCTTTAGAGGCTTTAGAAACAATTGAGTTAATGTGATCATCGAAAATGAGTTAAGAGACGTGGATGACACCGAGATCCCTAACAACACATAAGTTCTGCAGATACTCTGACTTCAGAGAGTAGCTAAAAACAATTTTGGTTTTCGTTCGAGAAAAAGTCACTATAGAGCACTTGGATGGATTAAGCTCGAGCTTATTAATATGACAATAGTAGTCTAGCCTAGACAGGTCCGCCTGAAGGTCTAGAGCATCGTTTTGAGACCTTGTCAATTTAAAAATCTTCATGTCGTCTGCAAAACATAGCACATGACTACTTAGAAAACAACTGAAAATATCATTAACAAAGATTAAAAATAGCAGCGGCCCCAGCAATGAACCCTGGGGTACACCGCTGGAAATCGAGACCCAACTAGAAATATAATTGCTAATTACAATAGCCTGGGAGCGGTTATTGATATAGGAGGCGAACCATCTGAGTAAGTCACCTCGAATACCGATGGGGCTAAGTTTATTCAGTAGCAGCTTATGATCAATCCTGTCGAAGCATTTGCTGTAGTCAGTATAAATCACGTCAATTTGATGCCCATTATCCATGGATTCAGGATTTCCAAATACTTGGAAATTCGCACTGTACGAAGTACAATGTGGATATTATCAGGGAAGAATCCTAGATGTGTCTGGATTCTTATGTTAAACAGTTTTTACGCCTTTCATTATATTTCCCTTTTTGTAGTGGCCAAGATGTACAAAGTACAATGTCATTAGGGCGAAGGTACGTGCGAGAGCTAGTTCACCTTGTACAGTGGTAGCTCAGCAATGCCGTACGTGCCATACGTGATCTTTATTATTATACGTGATTACTATGTTCCGCATTAAGTCTTCATGTTAACCTAGATCTAATTAATAAATCAGTTGCGAACTATCAACGTTGGAGTTATCATTACCGGCACCCCTGGTAGCTCTGTAACACCGTATTTGTGTTGCAGAAGAGGGCTGTTCGTGCGATCTATAATATGGGTCCCAGAGAATCCCTACGTGAAAAATTCAAAGAAATAAACATAATGACTGTACCGTGTCAATATATTTATGAAAACTTGTTGTACACCCATAAAAATATTAATCGGTTCACTAAAAAAAGTGATATACATAATTTAAATACTAGAAATATGTGCCCACAACTAGGCTACACAAGATAAATGTATCTTTTAAAGGGCAATGTATACGCTTCTACAACAAAACTCCAAGTGAGTTGCAAAAATTATCAATAAATAAATTTAAAAATATTGTTAAACATATTCTTTGTAAAAAAGCTTATTACAAAATATCAGATTACTTAGAAGATAAAAAAGCTTGGAACGAGTTTTGCTCCAACTCAAAATCTACCAACTTACAGATAAGCAAATCAAATGTACTAAACACATAAGTTATGAACATACTAGTGGTTTCTTGTCACTTCTTCCACTGGTGGACAAAAAATTTAAGTGAACTATAAAATATGACGTGTCTAAGTGCTTATTTGTAAGCTTAAAGAAATAAAAACTTTTCATTTTCATTTTTCATTTTCTGACACGCACTCTTCTCTTTTTCTGCACTTCAAAGATTTGCGAAACAGTAAGACAATAGGATTACACACAGATTTCGCGCAACGGATCAAAAATATTGGGCTGATGTTATCAGGTCCGGCTGATTTGGAGGTGCCTAACTGGGTAATTAGTCTTTCGACAGTACGTTGACTAATCTCTATGCTACCAATATCATGTGTACTCAGTTCCAATTCAGATGGTTCAACTACGGAAGTTTGAGCTGAGGGTGGAGAGAAAGTTGAGAAGAAGTATTGAGAAAAAGCCTCGCAAATAGAATCGCCAGTAGAAACCGTCGAGTCAAGGTATTTAAGGGATGTAGGAATTCCATTCGATTTCGAGCGGTTTTTTATGTATGACCAAACATTTTTAGGAAATTTTACAATACCGTCTTCAATAGATGACATATAGGTTTGGTAACATTTATGTTCAAGTAAATGTACCCGGTTATGTAGTAATTTAAAAGTTTCAAGATACTTCATATTATACATTTTATTCTTTTTATAATATTTATATTTTACCTTCATAAGTTTTATAAGTGCCGGAGAATACCATATGGGATATGAGCTACAAGTGATTAACCTCGTAGGTATAAATTGGGTTTTCAGTAGTTCAAGGGTAGAATAAAAATATGTAACGGCATCTTCGAGAGATCTCGATGAGATAATCTATTTCAATTCATTTTAAGTTAATGGAGTCATAATTACCGTTATTATACAATGTGTTTTGTCGAACCTTGATCAAACGAGATTTGCGGATACACGACATATATTTATCGATAAAAATAAAAAAAATAAAAATTATATGTTACCTATAATTTTTGGAGGATTCGTAGATTAAATTATGAAGTTTAATACAACATGCAAAAAAGTACACCTCAATAACCCAGTTTTAAAGTTACAGATCAAAAATAAAATAAAAATCGTTTTTTTTTTGCAAATTTCTAAAAAAATATTGATTTTACTAGGCTTATGTACCGAAATTGTATTTTTTTCTTATTTTATTAGCTAGGTAAACTATCTAGCTTTCAAATGAGACTACTTTGAATAAAATACACCGTTTACTCAAAAAGAAACGAAGAAAAAACCAGATTAATTCGTTTTCATTAAAAAAATTATTAAATCGGCTTTATTTTTGAGATAGGTAACATATAATTTTTTATTTTTTGTTTTTTATCGATAAATATATGTCGTGTATCCGCACATCTCGTTTGATCAAGGTTCGACAATACACATTGTATATGAATTTAGTGTATGGTTGGGACTGTAGGCAAGGGAAATTCAAATAGGTGATATTTAATAATAGGGCCTTATTAGGGCACTAGAGGGTCAAAGCATTCTGATACTGTTAAGAGCATTTATTCCTAAAATGCGCAGAAACAGTACTTTTCAAACCCGTTTATATCATGAACCACTTATCTTATAGTATATGTTATTTACTAATAATTTTAGGAAATTTTAGTGTCCAACGAGTTTGACTATAAAATATTTCGATTAATATAGTATGTACGCGTTCTATCAAGATAACTTGTGAGAGGTTTTCATAATTTCCCTTTCAGCATCAGTTTCGAAGCTCAAAATAATAGAAAATACTGACATATCTAATTAAGAAAAAAATATAACCTACTGATGAGATCCTTGGCTAAAAATCTAATTAGAAAGATGTTTGGTTTTGGTATCCTACTATGAGAAATTAAAATTAAAAAAATGTGAAATATTACGAATATTTCACATTTTTAAATGATGTTTTTACCAATATACCTTATTTAATTTAATATAATAATAGCCATATTAGTAAATAACATATACTATAAGATAAGTGGTTCATGATATAAACGGGTTTGAAAAGTACTGTTTCTGCGCATTTTAGGAATAAACGCTCTTAAGTCATCATTTGAAAAAACTAAGTCCAGGATTATACCGTAGGCATTTCTTACACCATTAAAGTGGCGTAGGTCATGGGTATTTAATTCATCAATCAGCAAAGTTTCGATTGGTGACGAATAGTTAAATAGTGTGAATATGCAAGGTAGCCAATCGATACTACTCAGATTATAATCTCCCAAAAGAATAAATTGATCCGACGGATAAGTAACAATAATGTCATTCAGTTTATTCAGGTAATTTTGTAACTGCTCAGATAAAGATAAGCCCATGTTTTGTTTGCAGAGATACAAACAACAAATATGAACTTTAACAGTTAACTTATTTTTATGTTTTACGGATATTGTTACCCAGATATTTTCAGCAGTAGAATGAAAAGAAGGCTGGGGACCAGTGAGAATATCCTTACGGACAGCTACTAGCGTGCCCCCTCCTCGTGATCGACTCGCTCAATCATAATCCCGGTCCCAATATCCTTACGGACAGCTACTAGCGTGCCCCCTCCTCGTGATCGACTCGCTCAATCATAATCCCGGTCCCAATATCCTTACGGACAGCTACTAGCGTGCCTCCTCCTCGTGATCGACTCGCTCAATCATAATCCCGGTCCCAATATCCTTACGGACAGCTACTAGCGTGCCCCCTCCTCGTGATTGACTCGCTCAATCATAATCCCGGTCCCAATATCCTTACGGACAGCTACTAGCGTGCCCCCTCCTCGTGATCGACTCGCTCAGTCATAATCCCGGTCCCATCGAAATACTTAATACCTACTATCAAAAATCTCAGAGTTACACAAGCCAGGTTTCCGTTAAAACTATAATGTCATTTGAGCATAAACAAATATTATACGACTACCTACCTACATTGTGGCGCGGTGGGCGAAGGTCCGCCTGTGACGTAGGAGGTTGCGGGTTCGATTCCCGCCTCGGGACGAATGTTTGTACAATCTTCAGATATTTGTTCCGGGGTTCTGGTCGTTTTCTATTTATACAAATATTACGATAAAAAACATGAGTTTTGGAGCGAAGTCCCCTAAAGTTCTGATAATATATACTTAAATTTAAATTTAAACTACCTATAATCAATCCCTACGCATAACAACATAAATTCGGCATAACGGCATAATATTTCCGATGTTCCCCGATTTGCAGTATGAACAAGTACATAAAACGATGGACGTGATAATATATGGTTGCATACTTACTAGTTTCATACGTAAAACATATTCCAACATGTTGTTCGAACGAGTTATTATTATAATAGTTGTATAAATTGGGATGCAGTGAACAACAAGGGTTGATTTGATTAAAATAGTGCGAGAGAATAGCGAGCGACGTAAACGTGCACAGCAGGCGAGTAATAGCGCGGTATGGAGACCGGTCCCGGAGGCCTGCGTGCGCGCGAGAACAATAGCGAGCGACGTAAACGTGCACAGCGGGCGAGTGATAGCAAGGTATGGAGACCGGTCCCGGAGGCCTACGTGCGCGCGAGAACAATAGCGAGCGACGTAAACGTGCACAGCGGGCGAGTGATAGCGTGGTATGGAGACCGGTCCCGAAGGCCTACGTGCGCGCGAGAACAATAGCGAGTGACGTAAACGTGCACAGCGGGCGAGTGATAGCACGGTATGGAGACCGGTCCCGGAGGCCTGCGTGCGCGCGAGAACAATAGCGAGCGACGTAAACGTGCACAGCGGGCGAGTGATAGCGTGGTATGGAGACCGGTCCCGAAGGCCTACGTGCGCGCGAGAACAATAGCGAGTGACGTATACGTGCACAGCGGGCGAGTGATAGCACGGTATGGAGACCGGTCCCGGAGGCCTGCGTGCGCGCGAGAACAATAGCGAGCGACGTAAACGTACACAGCGGGTGAGTGATAGCGTGGTATGGAGACCGGTCCCGGAGGCCTACGTGCGCGCGAGAACAATAGCGAGCGACGTAAACGTGCACAGCGGGCGAGTGATAGCGCGGTATGGAGACCGGTCCCGGAGGCCTACGTGCGCACGAGAACAATAGCGAGCGACGTAAACGTGCACAGCGGGCGAGTGATAGGGCGGTATGGAGACCGGTCCCGGAGGCCTACGTGCGCGCGAGAACAATAGCGAGCGACGTAAACGTGCACAGCGGGCGAGTGATAGCGTGGTATGGAGACCGATCCCGGAGGCCTACGTGCGCGCGAGAACAATAGCGAGCGACGTAAACGTGCACAGCGGGCGAGTGATAGCGTGGTATGGAGACCGGTCCCGGAGGCCTACGTGCGCGCGAGAACAATAGCGAGCGACGTAAACGTGCACAGCGGGCGAGTGATAGCGTGGTATGGAGACCGGTCCCGGAGGCCTACGTGCGCGCGAGAACAATAGCGAGCGGTCAGTGGCGGAGTCAGAGATAACAAACATTTTTATGGCATGAATGTAATTGATGATGAGTTGAACTAAATGCAAATGAATAAAAAATAAAAACTAATAATATAAACATGTAAATCGTAAGTAAAGTAATAAAAAAGTATATGAGTTAGTGCAAGGAAAAAGACATCGTAGTGACATATTAAGCTAACTTGTTTAAATCACTTTGCTCGCTAATTATGAGCACTTTCGCAATATCATTCTTCCGTATATGGACTTTTCCAAACTTCACCCAAACGTACTTGAATCCCTTGTCCTTAGCAAAAGTCTTCACTTTGTGCAGCAAGGCCTTGGACTCAGCATTGAGGTGGTCATTAACGAAGATGCGGCGCACTGAGTCTCGGAACCCGATGTCAGGAGCTGACAGCGTTTTGCGCCCGCGCGCCGCAGAGCCACAAATTCCTCTTTCACGTAGCGGTTTGTGAAGCTAACAATAATCGACTTGTCGTTGGAGCCGTGAACAGGAACTCTGTACAGGTAGTTAATTTGGCTTTTTGGGAAGCCAAAATCCACTTACTTACTAATGGCTTCAACTATTGAGTAAAGATTCTCATCTTTCCGCACCGGAACACCTTTAATCTCAATATTATTGAGACGAGACCTCTGATCGGCAGCGGACAGTTGCGTCTTAAGGGTTAAGCACGGCGACATCCTTCTTTAGTACATTAATAGCAGTATGCATGCTGTCAATTTGGGAGACCTTAGTCTCCACATCCGCAATCTTGGTCGCGAAGTTGTCCAATCGGGCCCCCATGAACTCGCAACTCGTTTTGAGGTCCGTCAATTCACTTTTGATAGATTTTATGTCCTCAAAGAGCGTCGGGAGACCAACGAGTTTGCACTTGATGTCCCTTCATAATTTCATCGAAACTAGACGGCTCGGTTGAGGCTGCCGGAACCGGAGAGGCTGCTGGAATCGGAGAACTTGCTGGTCTAGGAGAGAGGTTCCTGCAGGAGAAGCACTTCCAGGCGTTCCTTCTATCTGGTCCCAATTTCCTCCACCCAGCTTCGCTTATTTGGGCACATCCAAAGTCGAGATGTTTACTACAGATACTGCACTGTACTCCATCATGAAATTTCGACCCACACGTGGCGCACTGCATTTTGTAACCAAATATTTACGATTTATGGTAACTGAGTAAAATGACGATACGTGTCAACCAGATTAAGGCTCACAACTGACTGATATACATGTATAAGTCCTTATATAATATTTTTATTAATTTTGCTAATTCAGATGTGCCCAGAGATTTCTCGGACGAAGAGAAAGAAGTCAGCAAGATCAACTTGCTGCCCAAAGAACTGTGCTTCCTGTACGACCCGGCCGAGGTAAGCGCGGACCTTCTTATATACTCTAGGCATTCAATAAGTTCTTACTGTCCAAAGAACATCGCAGGGGCCTTGGACAACGCATGGTGGCCCATGATCATGGTTAAGGCGAAATGAGGGGGTTGCTCGCCAAACATCTACCGGATGCTGGCGAGCTACTTCACCAATCGCAGGGTGGCCATGGTCGCGGGCAACCGTGCGGTGTGGAAGACGTCCACCATGGGGTGCCCCCAGGGCTCGGAGCTGGGACCGTCGCTGTGGAACATCTTGCTGGACGAATTGCTCCGCCTACCGGTGCCACCAGGGGTAGAGTTCATGGCGTACGCGGATGACGTGACGGTGTTGGTAGCAGGGGATGCTCGGAGAGAGTTGGAGGAGAAAGGAGCGGCCGTTCTGGGATTGGTGAAATGGGGAGCGTGAAATAGGCTCACATTCGCTGCCACGAAGTCCCAGACTATAACTCTTAAGCGCATGCAACGGCCACCCCTGCTGAGGACCAATGCGGCTGCCACGTCGATCCGCTGTGTACAGGAGGCCAAAGTGTTGGGGGTTATCATATACCCCACTCAATCGTTCGCGACCCATGCGGCATCAATAGGCGAAAGAGCAAGTAGGTCCTTCTGCAAGATATCCCGGATCTCAGCGAATAAGTGGGGGGTCTGCCACAGGGCCCTGAGGGTGCTCTACAGAGGGACGTACGAAGCGATCGTCACGTACGCGGCCAGGATTTGATCTCACAGGTCCTCCGTCCATGTGGTCCGCAGTGTGCTGCTTAGGACCAAGAGACCGTCGTTGGTGCTACTGAAGAAGGCTTACAGGTCCTGTAGCACCGCTGCGCTGCCGGTTCTGGCGGGGGTCCTACCGCCCGATCTGTTGCTGGCCCGTGCTGGTCGCAGACTGGAAGTGACCGAAGGCGAGCCAAGAGAGGTGCACGGGAAGCTCAGGGGGGACACAGACAGGGCAACCATCGACACCTGGCAGGCACGTTGGGAGTCTGAGGACTAGGGCCGTGACCTGTACAGCTTCTTCCCAGACGTGGGAGAGCGCATGAGAGCGCACTGGGTGGAACCTGATCACGAGGTGTCATAGCTCCTGACGGGCCACGGGTGCTTCAGGGGGCGTCTGTGTGACATGAGACTGAGCGACACAGCTGCGTGCAGCTGTGGGGAACCGAGGGAGACAAGAGACCACATTTTGTGGGACTGTACTTTGTATGCGGCGGAAAGGAACATCTTATTGAGATCCATCGTAGTTAGGGAGCGCGGACATGAGGGACCGATGTACCACTCGGATTTAGTTAGTAGTGCTGCCAACTTTGGAATGCTGAAGAGGTTCGCCAAAAACTGGCATAGAACTAGGCGCGCTGAGGAGAGCACATTTTCGACTTGGGGTGGCATGCCCCAGAAGGGGGAGAGGGTTCGGGACAAAGTGCGTAGGATTTGTAGAAACTGGAGTCACCCGAGTGACTCTTTTCTCACAGTTTCGGTCCGTGTAATCGCAAGATTGGCAGGACCATGGGAAGGTTGGAGGGATTGCCCAAAGAACTGTGCTTCCTGTACGACCCGGCCGAGGAAAGCGCGGGCCTACTTACATACTCTAGCATTCAATAATGTTCTTACTACCCAAAGAACTGTGCTTCCTGTACGACCCGGCCGAGGTCAGCGCGGGCCTACTTACATACTCTAGCATTCAATAAGTTCTTAATCGTACCACACAACACAGCTGATTCATCGCGAAGTCTCAAAAACCACCGATGCGATGGTTTGGTCTGGTCTATTTCATGCCACTGGTAGAAGCTGGACGCGGTGCCAGTGCGCTAGCGGAGCCCCATATCCATCAGTAGACTAATATATGAGTCGTCTACTAATTTATGGTGGGGGCTGAGTGTTAGTGTGGGGAGGGAGGGGGGCTCTTTCTTATGTATGCAAGGAAACAGAAACTTTAGGTTGTAGATGAAAGTAAGTTTAATTTCGTGTAAGCTTTAGGTAATCATCTTTGAAATCTGTGCTTAACTAACTCATCGTAAGGCCCAGTATCTGTTCCTGTGATATAATCATAATAATGAGCTAAGTATAAGTACATTGATATCTGTTCTGTAAACCGTTGAATGTTGTAGAACGTGACGAACATCGCAGCAAAGCGCGTCGTGTGCTCGACGAACTGCGGCTTCCACTCGGGCGCGCCCACCGTGGTGCACGAGCACACCGGGCACCTCACGCTCGTCGCCATCTCCACGGGTGAGTGCACGAGCTGCGGCTTCCACTCGGGTGCGCCCACCGTGGTGCACGAGCACACCGTGCGCGCCTCACGCTGTTGTTGTCAGCAGGAGGTGCGCCGTGCCCCGACCCGCTGCGCGCGCGCCGCCCCCCCGCGCCTCCGCGCCACATCGCGCTGCACCCCTACGTGCCCTGGATCACGGCCGCCGTCACCGGCCGCGCACTGCGCTCCTTCTCCAAGGACGACCCTTTCGGTACCTGCCTTACCTTACCTTCCTATAGCACACACGCACCGTGAGCGGGGCGGCACGTGATGCGCGCGCGTGTTGCAGGGTACACGATGCCGCGCACCACGGACGACACGGAGGAGAGCATGAAGATACACGACCAATACCACGGGTGGGTCGGCCACTGGTGGATGGGCGGCATCCGGTGCTACGACCGCGGGGACAACGCACTCGACATCTTCAAGTTCTACCACGAGGTGTTCCAGGTCACGCCCGCGGCCGGCAGCGAGAGCATGCTCACCTACTTCCTGCAGGCGAGTGTGAATGTACCCCATCCAGCGACGCCACTCTGCCCTCCCCATACTCGCTTGAACGCAAGCTCTATGTTCCAGATTTACGGCCCCCCCGGCACCTCCGTGATATGCCTTAAGGTAGGGGTGCCCTACAGGATGGGCACGCCCATCGTCTGGGACCTGGACTCGGCAGAAGTTCAGGTATGCGACCGACCACTCGTGACTCGACACTAACTGAAGGGTCACTTAAAACTACTTCTTGTTTTTTACTTTTTACAAAATTAGCAACACAAGTACTTTTCGATGTTAGCTTCTACTACGGTGCTTAGAGCTGAAAGCGCATATCCGAACAAACACATGTTGGGAGGGAGTATTAGAGATCATTTTAACATTATGTCCATCATAATGTCAAAATGATCTCTAATACTTCCTCCCCACGTAACAAGTGTTGAGATCACAAGAACAGCCGAGTCAGCCATTCTATTAGCTTCGGAGTTGGCAAATGCTCTTTGTATAAGTAGTTTTAATAAGTTTCGAGAACCGGGTGGTTGTAGATAATGTGACGTATGATGTGTTTCAGCTGAAGCTGGAGCTGCACCGGTTCTACCACCGCTACAGCTTGCACGTGGAGGGGTTCGCGTACAACGCCTCCGTCGAGATCTCGCGCGACAGCGAAGAGGAGCCCACGATCGAGTCCAGCGAGCAGATCAGCGTGGGCTCCAGCAGCGAGTACTACGGGAAATAGTGGGGGGAGGAGGGGCAGGGATACGGGAACTATCTAAATATCCATTATGTAGTGCAGTATGTAGGTAGTAGGTAAGTAGAAAAATATCTCTACTAAATAGTACAGAGATCTTGTTCTACTTATCCAATATCTAGTTGAGGGATAAAATGCCGGCCATCTGCATTAAATGCACCTGGTATACAGTAGGTCGGCACTCCGCGGTGTATATGTATGCCTGGTATAGTATAGGCTCAGTATAAGTGTAGACAGTATGTTCGATCTTTGCTCAGAAAATCATAGGGTAGTTTAATTTAGTTAGGCTATCAGCCGACTTCTCCTACCCTCTGTTTGGAGATAACGACCTGCCAACGAACGAGTGAAGGAAAAGACTTTGCCCCACTCCTGTTCAAGCATAACCGTCGTAAGAGGTGGACAAATTTACGCATAAATCGTATAAATCTGAATATTTCTTCGAATATTGTGTATTGCCGTGCAATAACTTTAAAAACTTTATTAAACACTCGCGAGTGTAGTGTATTAGCTGTTCTGGAAGTTGGGCCCTCACATGGTTTCGGGAATTCAGGTTAGTGGTCTAGCTATTTTCTCTACCCTGTGTAACGAGCAAAGATCTATAATATTCCCTTATTACTGTCGTCGTTAGGTATCTACTCGTCGTACAGCATTAATCAGATTTCATTCAAATTCATCTAAGGTCCTTCGATATATTTTTCTTACCAACCAGCGACTTAGTCAGACTCCACACAGTATGGAAACTAGGAACAAACGCTCGAAAGGGCACACTCACACAAACATGCACATCGACACGGCCTCTAAGCGATTTTCGCGGGATGTCAGTAGGTAGCGGGTCGCGTCTAGCTAGACGAGCGGTCCTGTGTACAATTTCATTTCTTGAAAAATGCCCCGATCACATTGCGTTGCATACGGCTGTCTGAACTCTGCTTCATCAAAACCGGAACTGTCGTATTTTAAACTTCCAGCTGATTTTAAAAGAATACTTTTACTTTACTTACTTTACTTGTGATCGATCATAATGAATTCGTGAACTTATTTGTAAATCCAGAATGGCGGCGGTTTTGAGGAAGTTTAAAGTAGATAGTAGACTTTGAAAATGTTAATTCAAGATGGCGGCTGCTATAAATTGTCAATTGTTACGTCATGGGTGTCATTTTCATGGTTTTCGAGGGTGCTGAAACCGATACTGTTGTCAAAATGTGAATCCAAGATGGCGGCTGCTATAGATTACCCATCAACTTTTCCGTCCTGGGTGTCATTTTCATGGTTTTCGAGGGTGCTGAAACCGATACTGCTGTCAAAATGTGAATCCAAGATGGTGGTTGCTATAAATTATCAACTTTTCCGTCATGGGTGTCATTTTCATGGTTTTCGAGGGTGCTGAAACCGATACTGCTGTCAAAATGTGAATCCAAGATGGCGGCTGCTATAAATTATTAACTTTTCCGTCATGGGTGTCGTTTTTTTTGTTTTCGAGGGTGCTGAAACCGGTTCTGTGAATAATTTTTAATAATAAGGAATAAAATATTTATTAAGTAATGGTTTTTTTATTACTAGGTATCACACGCATTTTCGGATTGAAACGCAGTACGGTTCGCAGTCGCTTACTTTACGAGCGTTGCCCGCGCGCCGCCGCCGCGCCGCCTGCGCTGCAGTGTCTGCGTGCACCCGCTCCGACGAGCTCACGAAACGTTTACCTACGTCCAACCGCGGCTCACACGCGACGCCATGAGATTATCTATTTAAATTGTATTTGTGAGCAAATACTTTACGAACAAAGAAAATTTAACTAATTAAATTAGACCTAATATTTACAATTGACCTAACCGCAGATTGTTGTAAACAATCAACAGGTAGCTCAATTGATCCTTATCAATACCAGTCAGAAGTGTCCCCAAGACGCTGGCGGCATTGCCACGCTGTATGGCAATGCTGATGCGCTGCGCAACATACTCGTCAGATCTCGGGTCACGCGTCTCTTCGACCAGACGAAGATATGATTATATTATACCAGACCACATTTGTAAACTAGTTATTTCAATTCCATTTATTGATCACTACAGAAAAGAAAACCGTCTTAATAAAAGCATATATATCAAAAACAAGAAAAGTGACAACCCTAGTGCTATAATGGAGCGTAGGTTTTTACTATAGGCCTATCATGGCCGCCGTGGTACGAAAGCCACCCCAATGCAATGGAGCGTAGGTATTTATTTCATCAACTGCGCTTAGTTTCCATACTGGTCTATCATTATGTTACTGTGGTATAAGGGCCGACGTCATCCTATCTCTCAGGTATTCAGCTCACAATTAGCATAGTTCAATACTAAGCAGGTAGATTATGTAGATAGGTACGTAAGTATGTAGGTAGGTAGGTAGGTCTGTGAAGGGTCTTTATCTCGTGACACCTCAGTATTTAAGTATTTTTTTTGTAAATTGTTATTCAGTTTTTAGTGTTTTGTAATAAAGCGATGAGTGGAACGTGGCTTGTGGTTTTGCTTGGGATCGGAATAACTTGTCCAGCCGTGGTGGTGGCCGTGGGGGGTGAGTGAACCAAACCTTTTGATCTTACATTAACCAGCCTTAGTAATCGTAGTTAGGTATACAATATGACACTATAATAGTTTAAATATGTTCGAAGTCATCCGAATGTCATACCTACCTAGTAGCTAACTGTAACTAACCTAGGTAGCGATCAGCTCAGCATGCAGCTGCTCTATTCAGATCAGTTCGATCAGAGTTCAGATCCGAGAGAATTCGGGTTTGAAACCCACATATTTAACTATGTTTAGAGATTTTCAATCAATAATTATTTTAGTTTTTAATTTGTTAGGTACTTTTCAAAACAAATTTGTATGTACCTAATAAAAAGAATGTAGGTATTTAAATAAATGATGCATTGATCGAAACTAATCGAAACCTACAAAGTGCTCGCTGCCTACATACAAAGTGCTCGCTGCCTACATACAAAGTGCTCGCTGCCTACATACAAAGTGCTCGCTGCCTACAAAGCTACTATACCCTGTTTTTTTAGAATCAGTGGAAACAAATAAAACGAGTCCAGATGATTTTGATTACGAGCGCATCGTGGGAGGAACGGTCGCGGCCAACGGATCCGCGCCCTACCAGGTAACTCTGCACATCTGTACCTACATATACCAGACCAAGCAGGGGGAACCTACTAGCTACAGGGTGCCACGTAACAATACAATTCATTATATATTATTTTAGTTGAACAGATTCATATTGCACTGTTATTGGTGTTTGAAACGATGCCCTTATCCTCCAAGCACTGCTTTAAACGAGCAGCCTTACTTCGCATTTAACTGTTTCGCTCTCTTAGAAGAGCAGATGTGCTAATACGGAATTTTGTCATAGGTACACCTAAATCGATTTTACAGCATTTATTTTCCATATAGTATGTTTATTATATTTTTTAATTATGGGTGATTTTTCATATTTTTCATGTTTTTTTTCATTTCATTATGATATATTTCACAAGTGTTTTTGGCTTTTTTTATCAGCAAATCTTAAACCAACTGAATCCCTCACCTTAGTGTTTTTGTTTGAAGAGACCATTGCGTTTGTATTGGTTGTGTAATGTAATGACTTGGACTATACATTGGTTGGCAGGTGTCCCTCCGGATCTACGGCATCTGGCATTTCTGCGGCGGCTCCCTCGTCACGCCGCGCGTCATCCTCACCGCCGCGCACTGCGTCGACGGGTAGGCAGGGAGACTCTTATAAAAATAATATAAGCTTTATCATAGACGAATCCATATTTACTACTACAATTAATATTTTTTTTATTTTTACACTGAATTTAAACTATATCTCTGTGGTAGTATCACTTAGAGTGGTGAAAGCCTCCTCCAGGTTCCGGTTCTTCCATGCTTCTCTATCCAAAGCCAGTCTGCTCCAAGTAACTCCAGCTACTTTGACTATATCGTCACTCCAACGTTTTGATGGTCTGCCTGGTCTGCGTTTTTTATCGCGTAGGTACCAGTTTGTTACCGTTTTGGTCCATCTATTATCTGTAACACGTTCAACGTGACCAGCCCATTTCCATTTTAGCTGCATCTTTGGCTCTCGTCTTTTTTCTTATAATGTTATTTTTTATTTTATCTTTCAGTTTGTGACCCAAGAAGCTTCTCTCCAAACCTCTCTGGCATACTTTTATTTTCTGTAAGCGTCCATGTTTGGCAGGCATATGTCAGACAGGGAAGCAGATAAGCTTCCAGTGCTTTAGTCTTGAGTTTTATAGGTAAATTACTTTTAAAAATGTCTTTCATAGCCCAGTACTATATGTACTATTTCGTTTTCAGTGCATGCTTTGAAAGTTATCATGTGTCCTAGGTAGATGTAATTATATATATATACAGTGGTGGTCATATAATTAGAAACACTTAATATGAATTATGAAAGTTTGAAGTCCATGTTATCCATTCTTGAAAAATTTATAAATTAATTTTTTTATAATCATGCAACAATATAGCCACTCAATTTAGAATACTCATAGAATACATTAAAAAAAACAAAACTATCTAAATTTCATCATAAAAAGAGTTTAAAGCATACATAGCTTATTATCTGTTCCGGGCCTCTTGGACGCCTAATTAGAAACACTTTAGAAAAACATCCACGGCACATTCCATTTTTTAAATTGAAAAAATAAAACTTCTTTCTTAGCTATTTTCCATCGTTTTGGCGGCAATTGACCATCAAATTGAAAATCCGTTTACAATTTTTTGTTCAAAATGGGCAAAAATAAAAGTTGTGACGCGTCAACAAGGCAAATAATTGTTAATTTGCACATCGACCAAGAATGGACGTACAGGAGAATAGCTAATCATTTAAAATGTTCGGTAAAGAAAGTTTTCAATGCTATTGACCATTACAAAAGACACGACAATATTGAAAATATTCCTAGAAAGGCTCGACCGAGGAAAACTTCGCCCAGAGGAGATAAGCTAATCGTACGTATTGCTAAGAAAGACCCGTTTAAAGGCTCCAACCAGATTAAAAATGAAGTTTTTTCGCCTGATGACGCTTGAAATGTCTCGTCAAGACTAGTACGTCGTAGATTAGTGGAATCAAAATTGTTTGGGAGGGTTTCTCGAAAGGTGCCGCTTCTTACCAAGAAACATCGAGAGAAGCGATTATTATTCGCTAAAAAGTATGTCAATTGGACGGTCCGAGATTGGAAAAAAGTCTTATTCTCAGATTAAACTAAAATAAACATGGTAAATTCAGACAGAAAGCGCTACGTTAGACGTCCAATGAACCATGCTTTTAATTATAAATACACTAGAAGCATAGTCAAGCACGGAGGCGGCAATATCAAGGTATGAGGATGTTTTTCTGGATGTGGAGTTGGACCCGTTCGTAAAATTGAAGGTACAATGGATCAACTGCAGTACAAAAATATCTTAGAAGAGACAATGATTCCCTACTCTGACGACAATTTGCCTGTAACCTGGATCTTTCAGCATGATAATGACCCTAAACACACTGCCAACAGTGTAAAATATTTTCTTAGGGAACAGCGTATTTCCGTCTTAGACTGGCCTGCAAATAGCCCTGATTTAAATCCCATAGAAAATCTGTGGCATGTCGTAAAAAAGAAAGTCTCAAACAAACGTAACTCCAGTCACAACGAACTCTACGAAGCTTTTGTAGAAGCATGGAATTCAATCCCCCTAGAAAAATGTATGAAATTGCTTGAATCAATGCCACGTCGTCGTAGAGCTGTGATTATCAATCACAGCTAAAGTAAAGGATACGCAACAAAATATTTATTATAAGTTTTAGTAGCCTATACACAGTATCTATTACCTAAATTATATAATTCTAAATAATTAAACCTATTAAATATGATTTATTTTTTATTTTTTGTATTGTTTCTAATTAGTTGTCCATTACTGTTGGTACTTAAACACTCATTTAGTTGTTTGTATGAAATGTAATATTGAATCTGTACTTGTTTAGTTGATATTTTGTTGTTTTTTTAAATAAATGATTAGTTATTGAACATATTTTATGCTATTTGTGGTTTCATTTCCAAATAAAAAGTATTAAGGTCAAATATCTTGTATAATGTTAAGTTGTGTAAGTGTTTCTAATTACATGTCCACCGCTGTATGTGTGCGTCTTGTATTTTAAAAGGTATTTTCTCTCTGTTGCACTGCACATGACTTTTGTTTTGTCTTCATTCGTTTCTAATCCTACCTGTTTGCTTTCTTCACATAGTGACTCTAGCATTGATTGCAGCGCCTCAGGATTTTCTGAAACCAATAAGATGTCGTCTACGAACCGTACCCAGGTGTCGTCTACGAACCGTACCTAGGTGTCGTCTACGAACCGTACCTAGGTGTCGTCCATGAAGTTTCAAGCATTTAATACGTTAAGCCAAAATTTGTTTATTAACGTTACGTTTAATAAATAAATTTTGGCATTGAGCTTTCGGGAGATGATGGAAAGGTCCTCTAGTTGTTATTTGATTTGTTTTTGTGAATGACAAGCTTGTCATACTTTAAATAAACTTGATTTGTTTTTGTGAATGACAAGCTTGTCATACTTTAAATAAACTTGATTTCCTTTTTCTATCTCAACTAGTTTTTGCAGTTCTTTCCTTTTTTGCAGCACATCTTGAGGAAAGTCGTCTTTTTTATAGTAGGGTGTATTGTTGAGCCCACGCTAGCTTTCCTTTTGATTATTTGTATTTTTTCCCTAATGTTGTAAAGATGAGTCTTACTGGCCGGGGCCTCTCTCCTCGTTCTCCTTGCCTGCCGACTGCCTGGATGTCCCTGCAATCAAATTTGATTGAAAAATACTTATCTACGAAATTTATTACGTTTTTCACTAAGTTTGATTAGGACTGTTCTTGTTCTTCTAAGCCAAATACCATGATATTTCTTTGTCTGGCTTCGTTTTCTAGGTAATGTGGAAGAGTTGTGTTTTCGTTGTATTCCACTCTCCCGTTTAGATCTTTATACTTTTCGTCTAAAATCGTAAACTTCCCCTCAAGAATTTGATTGATGTTTGTAGTGACTTTTTCCGTTACGATTTCACTACTTCGTATTGTCGTAGATTGTTTGTTTTTGTTCGTCGGTAGCCTCTTATTAAACAAATAATAATAATTCGCCCGCGGAGCAGCTTGTGGCGAGCTGTTGGTGAGTAGCGACACCACGGGTACCGAGTGCTCCCGGGGAAGTTCCTGGTTCTCGTCTCCGCTTGCGGAGTGGCATCCCAAGAGAACTAGATCCCCACCTCTTGCTTGCCTTCATTGGCCGGTCTGAGTGGAATCGCGAGAGATGCATCTTAGGATGTAGACTCGGGGGTGGAAGTGTCTAATGGCGTAATAGCGAGGAAACCCGCTCACGAGCAGTCTTCGTGATGGTGAAATCGGGGCCGCACCTCTCGACACCCATACACATATCAGTCGTTTGCGCCGATTTTGTTCCTCTCCGGTAATTTACTCCGGCTTTTTAAGGAACCCATCCAGCATTCGGCAAGCCACCGTCTGCCACTCTTAACATTATGATTGACTTGTTTATGGCAGACGTCCGCAATCTCCCATATAGCCCGATTACCCAGTCCATCCATCCATCACAATAGCCTGGTTTTATTTCTTTCATTTTTCTTTGCAATAGTCTCTACACCTGACGGACACCATCTTTGGGTGTATCATATTGTGCACCCGCTATGTGTAGCCATCGCCTTTAGATTAACTTCTCAAAGGGCCTCTGTGCTGTTGGCTTCGGCCCCACGCAAGCCTTCCAAAGGACCGGGTCTCTTTATAGCCCGAGATCATGGTGAATAATAATAATAAAGCTGGACACAGATATGCTACACACAGCATCATCTATGCCTTAGTTAAGACACACAATTGTGCCGAGGTGGGTATAAAACCCGCAACCTCCTGCGTCGCAAGCGGACCATCGCCCACCGCGCATCACACACAGAGGTCACAGAGGTCGTCAATCATTAATGCTCTTCATGAAATCTACTTAACCTACGGACAAGCTCGAAGCAACCTTCAAACTGTGTGTATATCTCCCCAGACTAAAGCCGCAGTACTACCAAGCGATCGTGGGTACGAACCAGCTGCGCGCGGGCGGCGCGGCGTACAGCGTGCGCAAGGCTGTGCAGCACGCGCAGTACGACCCGCACGACATCCGGCATGACATCGCCGTGCTGTTCACGACTCGCGGCGTGTCGTTGGGCCGCCGCGTGGACGCGGTCGAGCTCAACGACGAGCCCGTGGAGCCCGGGGAATATCTCACGCTTACGGGATGGGGAACCACCACCGTAACTATCCATATTGTACAGAGTGCTCGGAACTTTGTTTGGCTGAAAATACAATAATAAATAATGTTGTATTGTCCCAGTACCCGGGCAAGCTGCCGAACGACCTGATGCAGCTGGAGCTGCGGGCCATCTCGCTGGAGCAGTGCCGCGCGGCGCACCGCCACCCCGTGTACGACACGCAGCTGTGCGCCTTCACCAAGGAGGGCGCCGGCGCATGCCACGTGCGTACCTACTACTTAACTAACGAGTTCACGCACAAAATCTCGTTTAGATAGACAAAACTACTGTAGAAATAGTATGGGACGCGTTGTTGTAGTATCCTTGTAAGTCTACAATTATGAAAAAGCAATTAAAAGCAGCTTAGACCGGGATGTATGGAAGAAGGCCCTCACCCCGCGCTGCCTCCAGAGCGGACTGTTTGGTTTAGTTGCCGCAGCTGTCATTAAATCAATAATTTTGTGGTGTGTTCCCTTGCAGGGCGACTCCGGCGGGCCGCTGGTGAGGGAGGGGCGTCAGATAGGCATCGTGTCGTGGGGCATCCCGTGCGCGCGCGGCAAGCCTGACGTCTACACGAAGGTACAACCAACCTAACCCACTCTCTACGACCTACGTGCATTCGTGTGCGTTCTCGAGCGGTTAATAGTTTGGCCACAATCGCATGGGATCATCTTACCTCGACAGATCAAACTCGTACCAATTTCCTCTACTTTTGCGATGTCGACTCAACGGGGTTTCGAAAACCAGCTTTTTGCGATTAGCCTCTAATCTCTATAACTCTTAATATATGTAAAGATACATAGGTACATCTTATAATGGTAGGTATACTTACATATTTACCATTAAGATGGAGCACGCTTAGCAGAAGTTGTATGAGTTTGATTTAGATCAGTAGTTCCCAAAGTGGTCCAGGTGGACTCCCAGGGGTCCACGGGAGACTCGACGGGGGTCTACGTTGGCGTGATAAAAAATTGGGGGTTCACAATTCGTAAGCGGGGGTCCACGTAAAATTTATCTGCTTTCGATAGTGAAGAACTAAAATGTTGGCTTGACTTAAAAAACTTTTAATTTACAATCTTTTATATTATCTAGGTCAAAAGTGCTTGGGAAGACAAATTCAACGAACCCAAACTCGACGTGGTTAAGTCGTTTCGTTTAGGAGTTCCTATGGCCACTTTAAGTTTCCATCATCAGACCAGCTCGATGGTACCATGACATTGCATTGTCACCGAACTTACATAAGTATTTTGTTACTATAGTGCGTAAGCCCTCGCCTCGCACTCGGGGTAGATATTCTCAAAGAATCAAGTCCCACCGGTGTCGTACATTTTTGGGATAATATTTAATTTCCTTACAAAAGTATGTCAGATTTTTTAATCGGTGAGGATAACTGGTCTCAAAATTGTGTTGCAAGATTTGACCCGAACAAACATACATTGCAAGTCAATAAAAGCTTGTAAAAACAAGAAAACTCTTGTTTTTACAAGCTTTTATTTACTAAAACTCTAAAACTGATTCAAAAAGTGAGTAAACACTCACTTTTTGAATCAGTTTTAGAGTTTCTGGAAAGTAAAGATCCAGATCCAGAAAACCTAATCAATTTGAAAGCAGACATATCATATTTGACAGATTTGTTCAAAAAATTTAATGACAATAACTTACAGTTACAAGGGGACAGCCTCAATTTAATAAAAACAAAGGGTGTAATTCCAGCTTTTCTTGGAAAATTTATATTAATGAAGCAAAATATTAGTCGGCGCAAATTTTCCCAGTTTTAAAACTTGTCACAGGTAGAATGCCTTGATGAGGATATTCAGACATACGTTCAACATTTAATTGCCCTGCATGATGACTTCAAAATTAGATTTGAAGATATTCTAAAGATGGAAATACCACCATGGATCATAAATCCATTTGATGAAACGGAAGTGGAGAATGGGATATTACAAGAGGAGCTACTCGAGCTTAGCACTAATGAGGAGCTGAAGGTGAAATTTAAAAGATCAAAGGATATCAAACATTTTGGCTTCATGCAGAAATACCCGAAAAGTATCCTGGACTGTGGGGGATTGCGAGAAAGTTTTTGATAGCGTTTCCCTCGTCATATCTTGTCGAAAGAAGTTTTAGTGTCGTTACAAACCTTATAACAAAAAAAGGAGCAGATTGAATATCACGGAACGGGGAGATTTGCGGTTATTCTTAACAAAACTGAAGCCAAATATTGATAATTTGCTGTCAATCCATCATCACTGCATCCCTCCCATTAAAATTATTACTATTTTAATAATGTAATAATTACATACATATTTGAATAAATACAACATAAAAAACGTTCTTTTTTTATTTTTACCACTCCGAATGAGGAGTTTTCTAAATAAAATAAGTGAGAATTGATTGGTTTCTTGTGCTGTGAATAGATGTCAAAAAAGTAAAGTTGGATGGAATTACTTTTTTGATTCGCCAACTTTACTTTTTTGACATCCACTTACAGCGCAATCAATTAATTAATTACCCAATCAATTCTCATTTTTTCGAAAACTATTCGTGGTTGGAACTCAGCCGCAACGCAATTCCCATTGTTAGATCTAAACTTCACATTTTTTGTCGAGTTTTGGGAATATGGTAGAAATGTAGCTGCACCACCGAAACCAGCAAAATTTTGAAAGTGGTCTATGAGAAAAAAAGATCTGGGAACCTCTGATTTAGATTCTACAATTTATTCAACCCTTAGCGGAACTTGTTTTCTCTTTGACCTTATACCCATATACCTAATAATAAATGGTTGTTGTCAGGTGGAGGCCTACATGCGCTGGATCGAACAGACGCTGTACGAAGACGATGAAGACCACGTCAAGTTCCTGAAGAGACGGCGAAAGACGAACCGACACTGAACCGAGACAGGCCACGTTCGCACCCGTCCGCCTGACGCTGATCCCAACACAACCACTTTGAACAGAGGACTACAGGCAACGATATGAGACTAACTTTAGTTTATTGAGTTATCCAAGAGCGATACATAACAGTAGGTAATACGCAGAGAACTGTTGTAAATAAATATGTATGGTATCCCTGTCGGTATAAGGTAAGTAAGGTACTAATGAATTATGAATAAGTAATAAATTATTATAAACTGAAATACACAAATGAGCAAGACGTTCAAAAACCTTGTTTGAATTAAGTGAAACGTTTCATACTCGTATTCTGATTTCTGTGACATAGACGAGAAACTTAAAAAACTGGGCTAGGATAATAAAACAAGATTTGAAAACTCACAGATAATTTATAATTATATGCATAGCACTAATATCACAGGGGCCAGTCGTGAATTCAATATATTCTCCTACTTATATCTACATAATAATAGGTATTAGGTAGAAACATAAAAAAGAATGAGCTTCAAGAATTCACAAACATGAACGGTTAGTTTTACAAAAGTAAGAAGGCAAGTAGGTATATGCAAAATAATTAATAAGTAATGTTTTAGACCTCGAAAATTTTAAAACTCTAAACTAAACAGTTGGGTACGTAATTTATAAAGACAGTCTTCGTTAATGTCTATCAGCTTGTACCAAAAAGTTTTGGAACATGCAAAAAAATTACGAATAAGTAAATATTAACAATGTCTACAAAAATATCTTAGTCTAAATGATAGGTAGGTACACTAGGTACCACTTAAGACTAAAGTACACATATTTCAAACCTTATATTATTACATCATTTCCAGAATATAAATCGAAACTACAACCATTAAAATCCGAACCCTGATCCACAAGTAATCGAAAAATTCGTGCACATCATCATTGAAGATATAATTGTAGAGGTCTACACTATCTTCAGATTCAGAACGGCGGCTGTCGTAGTCGCGTTCAAAAACTCTTCCAAATGCGCCAAACGCAAGCAATCTGTCAGCGTCTGTCACTGTCATCTTGACAGATTTGACGGGACCGTCGGATGTAGTGGCGTACTCAAAGTGTTCCGGGGGAATGCGGCGGTGGGAGATAATGACCGGGTAGGGAACTGTGGTCTCGTACGAGTAGTTCGCGCTAATTGACAACTTCTCGAAGATGAGGTCGGTGCTGTTTGTTACTGATCTAAAAATAACAATTATTTTTTCTCATTACTTGACACTGTTAGGAAACAACCAGACACATTTTCCATTAACAGAGAATTGAATCATTAAAATTGGTGGTACCTATAGACTTGGAATTGGAAGGTACAATACAACAGAACTTAGTGAACAACAAAGCCGAAATGGAATAATCTACAAATTTAAAATAGACGTAGGTATCCTAAACTAAAGTCGAACGCCATGATGTCTGGGATCACTCCATTTCGGCGTAGTGAATATATTTTGTGAGACCTTGTAAAAGTGTAAGTTGTGTAGCCTAGATCTGACATACTGCGTGGTACGTATGTCTTCTAAGCTATACATAATTACAGTTAGGATTATCTTAGGCCAAAAGGGGGTGATTCTGACTGAGGGGGTATACTTTTGTTTTATTTTTTGAAATTCAAATATCAAAGTTGTATTTAATACTTTGAAAGGGTATTTGTGCCATTATACACAATTTTATTACAACAAAATGTAAATAGGTATTCGAAATTCAAAAAAATCATAGAGCAATAATTAGTTGAGCCCCTCAGTGTCAAGAATTACTTCCTTTCGGCTTAGTTTAGTATAGGTACCAAACATTTTTGTTATTACCAGCAAAATTTACCAGTTTCAATGGACGGCTAACAGGATCCATCATCCATAACAGAATTATTTATCAAGAAATTTAAAATCCCTCCCCTGCCCGTAGAGAATGTGCCCGATGTTAAAGATAGAGTGACTGATATGCCGATCCAGTTTACGCTGTCTGATGTGGTGAAAACCGTCAGACAAATAAAACGGGGCAAATCACCCGGACACGATGGCATCGAGCATCGAGCACATTCTTTATGGTACTGATAAGGTCATCACTTGTACATCTGAATATTCTTTACAATCTATGTATAAAATATAGCTATCTTCCACGGGACCTAATGAAGACTGTAGTGGTTCCCATTGTAAAGAATAAAACGGCAGATCTTATTAGCTTTACTAATTATCGTCCTATTTCACTGGGAACAGTATTAGGAAAAATACTTGAGCGACTCATATACCCAAGTATCCGGGAGAGTATAAATATAGATGATACTCAGTTTGGTTTCTGTCCTGGTCTCTCAACAGACTCTGCAGTAATGAGCCTGAAAAGCACTGTAAATTACTTCACGACAAGGAATACATCGGTCTATGCGTGCTTTCTGGATCTAAGCCGTGCATTTGACCTGGTGAATTATGATATTCTCTGGGCCAAATTAAAAGACGCGAAGGTCCGCGAGTCCTGTCGGGAGTCTGTTGAGATACTGGTACGAAAACCAAACTAACGCAGTTAGGTGGAGCGACACGATCTCTAGTGAGTTTAGACTAGAGTGCGGTGTTCGTCAAGGTGGGGTGACCTCTACTGACCTTTTCGATGTTTACATCAATCATTTGATTGAGAAACTAAGAAGTACCAGGGCTGGTTGTTACCTGGGCGGTGTATGCGTTAACAACCTGAGCTACGCGGATGATATGGTGCTTCTTAGCCCCTCAATCAAAGGACTTTTAGTCTGCGAGAAATATGCTATTTCTCATGGGCTAAAATATAATGTTACCAAAACTGAAATGATGGTGTTCAGGTCGGGACGAGGTCCAGACAAGGTACCGGATGTACATATAAATGGAGCCACCATTAAAGTGGCTAAACGATTTAAGTACTTGGGGCATTGGTTAAAGGAGACGCTTAGAGACGATGATGACATTGCGCGTGAGCGGAGAGCCCTCGCCGTGCGGAGCAACATGCTCGCGCGCCGCTTCTCAAAATGCAGTACTGAAGTCAAAAATACCTCGTTCAGTGCATATTGTCTGGATATGAAAATGAAAATGAAAAGTTTTTATTTCTTTAAGCTTACAAATAAGCACTTAGACAGGTCATATTTTATACTATTAAATTATTTTATAGTTCACTTCAATTTTTTGTCCACCAGTGGAAGAAGTGAGAAGAAACCACTAGTATGTTCATAACTTATGTGTCTAGTACATTTGATTTGCTTATTTGTAAGTTGGTAGATTTTGAGTTGGAGCAAAACTCGTTCCAAGCTTTTTTATCTTCTAAGTAATCTGATATTTTGTAATAAGCTTTTTTACAAAGAATATGTTTCACAATTTTTTTAAATTTATTTATTGATAATTTTTGCAACTCACTTGGAGTTTTGTTGTAGAAGCGTATACATTGCCCTTTAAAAGATACATTTATCTTGTGTAGCCTAGTTGTGGGCACAGCGAGTTTATTCTTATTTCTAGTATTTACATTATGTATATCACTTTTTTTAGTGAACCGATTGATATTTTTATGAGTGTACAACAAGTTTTCATAAATATATTGACACGGTACTGTCATTATGTTTATTTCTTTGAATATTTCACGTAGGGATTCTCTGGGACCCATATTATAGATCGCACGAACAGCCCTCTTCTGCAACACAAATACTGTGTTTATATCTGCAGCGTTCCCCCACAGTAGTATGCCATAAGACATAATACTGTGGAAGTAGCTGAAATAGACTAGTCTAGAAGTATCAACGTCTGTAAGATGACGGATTTTTTTAACTGCATATGCTGCAGAACTAAGTCTCTTCGATAGCTTATCTATGTGTGGGCCCCATTGAAGTTTACTATCTAAGGTTATTCCTAAAAATACGGTATTGTCTACAATTTCTAACGTTTCTCCTTTTACGTTTATATTAGCCTTAACTTGTTTTACATTAGGTAGAATAAATCTTATACATTTTGTTTTGGTTTCATTAAGCAAAAGATTATTAATACTAAACCAATGGACTACCTTTGAGATTGCTGTATTTACATCGTCGAAATTTGTATTTTGTCGTTTCATTTTAAAAATTAATGAAGTATCATCAGCAAACAATACAATCTCATGATCATTCTTTACAAGATGAGGCAGGTCATTAATATAAACTAAAAATAGGAAAGGACCCAAGATAGAGCCCTGCGGTACACCCATTGTAACAACAGACCCTTTAGATCGTTTCCCATTAATGTCAACTCTTTGTATCCTATCACTCAAGTAAGATGTAAGAAGATCCAAAGAGCTGTCCCTAATTCCATAATGATGTAGTTTCCTGATTAATGTTTCGTGATGAACGCAATCGAATGCTTTTGACAAGTCGCAAAAAACGCCTAAAGCATCTTGCGACTTCTCCCAAGCATCAAAAATATGCGATACCAACTCTACACCGGCATCAGTAGTTGACCTGCCACGAGTAAACCCAAATTGCTTACAATGTAGCAGGTCATTGCTTTTGAAATGTCTAAGCAATTGGTGTAAAATAAGTTTTTCAAAAACTTTACTGAATGTAGGCAGTACTGATATTGGTCTAAAGTTAGTGGGGTCAGACTTACTACCCGATTTAAACAATGGGATTATTTTACTATGTTTCATTAGATCAGGAAATACACCACAATCAATGGATTCATTAAATATAAAAGCTAGATCTGGTGCAATGGTATCAATTAAAGGTTTAATAATTCTAACGGAAATGCCCCAGAGATCTGCAGTTTTTTTAATATTTAAAAGTTTAAAGGTTTTTTTTATATCGTTTTCATTAACATGGGTGAAATTAAATTTACTATCGCATTTAGGTACATTTTCTTTAAGTAATGATTCGGCTATTACTTGAGAAGAGTTCAGACATTTTGTAGTACAGATTGGAATGTCAGTAAAAAAAATTTCAAATTCTTGTGCTACCTCAACATCATTTTTGATGGAGCAATCATTAATCTTTAAATTGTAATCATTAATGTAGGTACTAACCTTTCCAGTCTCACTATTAATTATTTTCCAGGTTGATTTTATTACATTTTCACTATTTTTAATTTTCGAGCTAATATAATTTGATTTGGCTGTATTACAAACTTTTCTAAATATTTTTGAGTAATTTTTTACTTTTTCTTTGAATTCCTGGCTAAAATTGTACTGCTTTTCACTGTACAGTTCATACAACTTTTGTCTACTCTTATGTATACCTACTGTTGCCCACTCACTAAAGCTAAGTTTTTCTGAGACCAAGATTGTTTTGGGTATGAATATTGAATTGAATGCAGTAGTGAATTTATTAAAAAAACTGCAATACGACTCATTTGGATTGTTAAGTGAGTAGTTAGGTGATGGTTTAAAATCCCAATCCAATTTCAACCGTTCAAATCGATCTGTGGTCACAGGTATGTACTTAATTTTTTTTTTACAATTATTATTTTTAACTTGATGTTTTAATTTAATAAGTTGACCTAAATGGTCTGATTTTAAATTGCTTATAATTTTGTGACTGACAATTTTTTCATTTTGGAAAACAAATATATTATCTATACATTTTGCTGATGTTTCAGTTATTCTAGTAGGTTCCATAAATGTTGGCCTAAGATTATAAGAATTAAATAAATTTGTTAATCTACTACTGAGGGAGTAAACTTCTAAAAGATCAATATTAAAGTCTCCACATACTATGAGGTTTTTATTTGATTTTGATATTTTAAATAAGATATCATCCATATTTTTTTCAAATATTTCAAAAGAAGCTGATGTACGTACACGTGCCAACTATGGACTAATTTTACCAGAAAGGCTATCAATACCATAAGAGTCCAGTACAATGATGCTTACCGGACTCTTATGAGGTTACCGAGGTACTGCAGCGCGTCGGGCATGTTCTCCGAGACAGGAGTTACGGACTTCTTTGCTATCATCCGATCTCTGGTGGCGTCATTCTGGAGTAGGCCGAGTCGCTCAGGTAATAGTATACTTAGGGCTATCTCTGACGCGGTAGACAATAATCCAATCTAATATTCCAGCATTGGATATCCGTCCACCTGGGCGGTAACAAGAAATGAAATGAAATGACCCTGTAGCATTTTGCTCAAGGTACTGACTATGTATTTACAGTCTCTGTATTAAAAATGTTATGTGTTTCTATTAAATTTTGTGTGTCTTTTTGTTTTAATTTATTTTCTATGAGTCCTTAATTTTGTATTAAGTATGTGCCTGAAATAAACGATTATTATTATTATTGTCTCTCATTTACCATGATTATTATTCCACTCATTTAATTAAATTCTCGTATAAAATACATTTTTTACTATAGAAAATACAATAAAATATTATAAAACTATTCTACAGTAAAAAATATATCAAAACGGTATATCACCGACCGCGAAGCTAGGCTCAAGCGGCCGGTGACTAGGGCTGCAGAGAAAGGAACTTCCTGACGATACGTGCCGAGTCCAAGAGTACCGCCTTCTATTATTATTATTGATTATTATTATTATTATTATAGGTATATAATATAACATAAGAATGCCGTGGCACCTTTCTCAAAAAAAGTAGTTAATCATTCGTTATGTTAAAAATACAGTCGAATTGAGAACAGCCTCCTTTCTTGAAGTCGGTTAAAATTGATAAACCTACCCAAAGCCACAGGTTCGCTTGTAGAGTCCGGAGCAGGCGAAGAGCGCGCAGTCCTGCGCCCCTATATGCGCGGAGCCCGCGAGGCGCCGCGCCCCCTCGCACGCCGCCAGCCCCGCGCTCACCACATCACTCTGTGCACCTGAAACGAAATAACCAAAATGTAAATAATTTTTTTTTATTATCCTTACAGGGTGCACCTCTAAGCTAAGTAGTAATAACACCTAAGCTAATATTATGTGACAATGTACCTATGTGTATGCAATAAATAAATAAATATGAATATAATTCTTTAGGCTTACCAAAATAAGCACTTAGACAAGTCAAATGTTATACTATAAATTATTGTCAAACAAGGTATTTTACTGTTTACTTACATACTTTGTCCACAAGTGGAAGAAGTGAAAAAGAAAACGCTAGTTCCATGTTTAACATCCCATAATATCTCCACATCTTCAAGCGCTTTGCTTCCACTGGGAGATTTGGAATAATATTTATATGGAAGAGAATCTAAGATCGAGGTATATTGTAATGTAAATAAAACTAGACAATCCAAGCAGAGTTTGTGCTGTGGGTACTAGAGGACTGATATATAACATGGGAAGTTGGTATGAGTTGATCCCTCGAGGTAAGATGATCCACACGATTGTGACCAAACCATTAACTCAGTATAAGTATTAACGCCATTCAAAATGTAATGGCGGCGGGCGGTGCGGTGCATGTGTCGAGTGCTATATTTATTATGAGTAACGAAAATGTGGCTTAGATCTAAAGTACCTACCTAAGCCTGACCTTGAGCTTTGATTACTTTTGTTACAGACGCTAAAGAGTAATGTTTTTTGTATTATTGCTTGCTAATACAATACCAAAGATTTAAATCTTTGGCTAATAGCTATGTTCAATATTGAGTTTTTACTGTTAAGTTTAGGGACCTACCTAGTTATCGTTTACTGTAAATAATATAAATATAACATTACTGCAATTTAAAGCTAAGTCGTTAATTATATAAAAATAACAAAAACGAAAATAATTTAAGTATAACACTCAATAACTCACGGACGAGAAAAATTGAATGAAATCTCTTACCGGTGGCAGTAGGTCTAGTTTTCAAGTAGCAGTTGTGGCAGCAGAATGCATTGTGACAGACCGTATCGCTGTACCCCCCGCGCCCCGCGAGCTGCCCCCGCGCGACGTACCGCACCACGTGGTGCGGGGGCTGCGCGGGGCAGGACATGCTGGCGGGGCTGATCACAGGGGGGGTCGCAATGCTCTCTGTAACAAAGGTAAACCGGGTTCTCTCCTCGGACCGGGGGGGGGGGACCTGGCAACTTGCCGACTTGCCACCCTGTACTTACATTGCCCGTACGTATGTCGTATCGTAAGGCCGTCACTAAGCTAAGGGTTAACAGCGCTAGGGCAACACCTTCCTTCTGTCCACACCATCCACAGATCACTCAGTAATCTGTCTGTGGTCAGACATAGCTAAGTCCTCCTTTGTTTCTTTATTTGAAAATACAGAATACCTACCTACTAATATAGTATATATTTACCTACCTATTAATGTACCTAATTATGTGTGCTGACAGACGTAGGTAAGATTTAAGATATTTCTCTATTTATCAAAGTGTTGGTATTCTTGAAAGCTGAGCCCGGTCCATGGTGTAACTGAGATATTACCCAGGTACTACTTACGTAGGTATACATTAAGCTACCTACAATTGGCTAATTCACAATCTATTAGGTAAGTAGATAGATAAATTTCAGTTTTTGTACACAAGTAATGCGTAGGCACCTGAATGTGAACCATGAACTGTGAAGTCAACAGTTCAAATCTGTGACAGAAGATAGATTTGTAATTGCAGGTACAAATGAATAATCCCTACGACAGAATGATGTGCCTTGTATGTAGGTCCTCCTCCAACCTGTGTACATATTTGGTTAGATACCTACTTAGATAGGTACCTACCTACCTACAGGTCACATGACGCGAGAGATCGCGCCATTTTATCTCTGACGCCATCAAGATAAGAGACCTAGGTTATGTTTTCAAAACATGTTATTGACAGACTTTGAATGTTATAGGTACATTATGTCAGCGTTCACGATTTGCTATGTATGATTTACCAATCAATAATAACAACCTATTTATCGGGAAGGCGAAATATTATATTTTCAAGCAATTTCATTTTAAACAAGACATTTTTACTACTTCACTGTCTGGGGTAAGTAAATCGCTTTGCTTGGCAGTGAGGCGAACAAGGGAGTATATACAATGTGTATTGTCGAACCTTGATCAAACGAAATGTGCGAATACACGACATATATTTATCGATAAAAAACAAAAAATAAAAAATTATATGTTACCTATCTCAAAAATAAAGCCGATTTAATATTTTTTTTTATGAAAACTAATTCATCTGGTTTTTTCTTCGTTTCTTTTTGAATAAACGGTGTATTTTGTTCAAAGTAGTCTCATTTGAAAGCTAGATAGTCTACCTAGCTAATAAAATAAGAAACAAATACAATTTCGGTACATAAGCCTAGTAAAATCAATATTTTTTTAGAAATTTGCAAAAAAAAAACAAATTTAATTTTATTTTTGATCTGTAACTTTAAAACTGGGTTATTGAGGTGTACTTTTTTGCATGTTGCATTAAACTTCATAATTTAATCTACGAATCCTCCAAAAATTATAGGTAACATATAATTTTTATTTTTTTTATTTTTATCGATAAATATATGTCGTGTATCCGCAAATCTCGTTTGATCAAGGTTCGACAAAACACATTGTAATATAAGGTATACAAGGTGCCACAAAAAGGGTGTAATACTGAACCCGGGGACCGAATATCTGTTCTGTGTTCCTGGAAAAAGTCTAGTATCATTTTGTATTGCTGTTTTACTTGTACTTACCATCACAGTTGTCATCGAGGCGGACGAGTGCCAGCGTGGTCGGGGGCCCCCGTGTCTCGGGGGTGAGATGCCCCCGCGCCGTCAGCACGTTCACGCGGTGCGTGTAGGCCCAGCTCGCGGTGAAATGAGTCGCTGTACGACAAAACATTATAATATATTATCAAGCCAATTTATTTATTGTGAAGATCTTCATTATAATGTTTCTTCAATCCTGAAGGTTGTGTTGTGATTGTAACGTATCCCGGAAACAGCCTTCAGTCGTACGATCTTGCTGAAGATACGGTACAACTAAATATTGCGTATACTATAAAACTTTTGAAACTATCATGGTTATCAACACTAAAGTCATTTAAAACGGGATATTTACCATGATTTGATTTTTGAGTTATCCAATATTTCGGCACAGTTTCATGTGTGGTAGTGGTAACGTTCGTAGCAAAAGACAATAAATGAGGGTAGATCGGTATGTCTGCCCATAAAAACTTACTCGCAGTCGCAGTGCCTTCAGTTATTCCGTCCGTGATCATGGCGCATGACACTGTGCCGAAATATTGGATAACTCAAAAATCAAATCATGGTAAATACCCCGTTTTAAATGACTTTAGTATTACGTATACTAAACTGAAAAAGGGTGAATTCGAATTAAATAAAATTGTAGGTCTACATAACACAGCATGTTTTCTATTTCACAGTTAATTTTTACATACACATTTAACATTATAATAATAATATATATTGTAATAAATGTGGTCTTAGTGTAGTCAAGTCGTAAAACCATATCTTACCATTGAAGTAAGGTATCTCGGAGAGACAGGCGCCCGCGAGCACCACGTTCCTCACGTGTCCCGGAGGGGCCCCGAGCACGAGCTCCTCCTCCGCCAGCAGAAGGAACGTGACGCCAAAGTCTGTGCGGAACGACACCGCCGGGGCCTCGCGGGGCGCAGGGAGGGCCGTGTTGTGGGACACGTTACATAACGGCTTTCTGGACCTATAGAGGACATGGGTGTAATCATTTTTACCTTAGTAAACTTATTAATAACCGATGACAATACAATAATTTATTTAAACCAAAAAATAAATAATAGTTTACAAAAACTAAAAAACCACGCTTTTATAAATAAACCGAAGCAGATTTTTTTTTTTTCAATAAATAAAATATTGGATAAGAGTGATAAATAAAAGAAATTATTTTAATGTAAAAACGCGTGGGGTGCTTTCTGAAAATATTTCTTCAATGTCGCTACTCCTATCAGTAGGTATCTAGTTATTTATTTATTTATTTAAACTTTATTGCACTATTAAAGGTACAAAGGGTGGGCTTAATGCCGAGTCATTTTCTACCTGCCAACCAGGAAACACATGATTTAAATAAAGGGTTGGCGCTAACGTTACATACAAATATAAATAGTAGTTACTATGTTTAGGACGTTTTATAATTTATATATATACAGGGTTATTGGTAATTCGACGTATTCCCGTTAGGAGGTGATAGGGGTGACTATTTGCGATAATTTTCATCCCCATGTGCATCATGCAAAAGTGAACCATTTTTAAGTTATCATGATTTTTAGCTTTTTTCAAAATAAGTCACTGTTGGCAGGAGAACGCAAATTCATGTATCCATGCACCCGACGCTTTTTGCATTAAAATAATTTCTTTTATTTATCACTCTTATCCATAATTTGAATTATTTAAAAAAATATTTTCTACTTTTTAGTTCGTTCGCGTTCCTTGTGTGGCTAAAGTGTCAATAAATCAATTGAGCCTAGTTGTTGTCCGATTAGTTAAATAATATTTATGTCAATAAAATATATTGATTGCGGAGTGACGTAGGTACATTACGTATCGAGCAGAACATACAATTGGAGCACAATACAACCTTTGAACCTTATCCATTTCACATAAGGCCCCTTGCCTGTCGAAGACGAGCGTGGTCCTCTCGGCCGGGGCCGGGCCCCCCGGCTGGGCCCCTCCCTGAGGGCGCAGCGTCAGGGGCGCCACCAGGTACAGCGCCCCCCGCCGCGCCGCGCCCGACAGCTCACGCACAACCTTACAACACATCACACCTTCAATAAGCTTTTTAGTATTAAGCCGCGTGCGTATCCACGAGGCTGCCTCAGATCAAGCGGCGGCCGCGCTCTGAGGCCACGCAAGTGGAGACGCTGCCTCGACCTGAGGCATGCCCCGACACGAGGCAAATTCGTTGCCGCGAGCCGAGCCATATTTTGTCGGTTTTTTACCGTGCTCAATCAAAGGAGCCTCAGTCCGAGCCGTACATTTGATGGAAACGGGCGTGTCGCCTCAGATCACAATGGACAACGAAACTGCTATTAAACTAATAAAATTATATGAGCGTCACCGTTTTCTCTGGGATCCATTGCTGGATGCTTCCTCTTTTTTTTAATTATGGAAATTGCTATTAAAGCAGCAGCTACTCGACGCGCGTCTAGTGCCATTGCGTTTTGGCTTTCATCTGCACACACACGGTGGATGAAGCTGAGGCGACTCGCCTCGAGCTGATCCGCAACGTACCTCGAGCCTTTGCCTCAGTGCGAGCCAGTGAGTCTGTTTGCTTCAAGTCGAGGCCGCTCGACCCGAGTTTGCCTCTAATGGATTGGATACCCTGCTTTAATCAATTTGTTAGTTTGTTATTTGTAAGCCTTTGGTTTTCCTTGAAATAAATATAAATTACGTTCACTTATGAAATACAAATACGAAATTAATTAATTTGTCATTCATCATCATAATATCAGCCTATACACTTCCACAGGTGGACATAGGTAGGCCTGCCCCATACGAAGGCAACAAGAGTGCCGCCTTCATCCTTCGACTCCCTGCGACCGCTGCGATCTCGTCAACTGTCGTCGGTCCATCGAGTGGATGGGAGCTCTTCCCACACTCAGTTTTGCGGTCGCCACTTGAGTACCTTTACCTACAACCTGACCGTTATCGTTTCTGCGAGCTATGGCCTGCCCATATCTCTCTAAACACCCGTGACGAGTAATTACCTAGGTATTGGGAAACTTCCCCGTACCACCACATTTCAATTTATTGCTAATTGAATTGTAAGTTGTGTATAAAGTGCAGCAGGACGTTTCTCACCTCGTCGTAATGTTCGGCGTCGGTCTCCTCGCTCGGCAAAACCATTATGTCAGCTTTCTGGAAATACCATAGGTACATAATTATTACAAAATTTAAATGAGCTGTCGCAGCAGTAGGTAAGGCCTGCATGACAATATATAAAACGGATAGGTAGCTGTTATTGCCTAGCGGCTGAACTCTAGCAAGCAAGATTATTAATATTCGGTTTAGGCTACGGTTTGTCCAGCAGTGCGCGGCTGCGCTAAGGATAAATCTTTATTTAAATAAACTATTTCACGGTTGTTCATCGTCTTTATTCACCTATTTTTGGGCGATTTTGCCATTGTGACGACCTAGGATGATACATAGAAAACCGTGAAATCAATAGGTAGGTATTTTACTACAATGTGTTCTGCTTCTGATCGGATAAGTTTATAAAAATGTAACCTTCATTTGGTACCGATACATGTATTCTGAGCATACGACTACCAACCCTGAGAATGTACTCGTATCACGCACTGACCTCTGCGCGCGCGGCGTCGTCGTCGGCGGCGGATAGCGCCTCGCTGCTCCGCATGTTGCCATACTCGCCGCTCCACACTGCAGCCGTGTACGCCTCCTGAACCAACACGCAATATGCAATTATACCCTACTTCGTGACTTTGCATAACGTGGCACTATCTATAAAATATGTCTACGAACTAAGAAAATAAAATAATTTCAGACAAAAATAGTAAAATAATGGGAAGCTAAAATTTCCGTTACAGAGCAGATGAAAAACTGAAATTATGTAGGTACATAAGTAAGTAGGTAAAGAACCTACACTACACACTATTACCTACTTGTAAGCTCAGATGTTTAGGTAGATTAACTTTCGGGTTAGGGTATTTTATGGCACCCTGTTTATTTATAGCATTTTACGAGTTGATGCAATAACGGCAAACAAGCACAACTGTAGGTATCCTGATGTTATAATGTTATTAAGAGATTAACAAAGCTATGACGAAGCGAACAATCATTTACATTCCATAACATCCTCCTTGCCTTACAACTGTCCTACGCTGATGTAAAACACTTGTTATTTGGTAAAATATTACAAAAATTCCATTCTTTGAATGTGCTTTCATTTCATGAATCACACCGCATTTTTATTGCCTGAAACGTTATGCCTGTTCGGGGTGCTGTGCTGCTGATTTGACATCTGAAGTCAGATTTGTTTTGTTTTGTAGTAGTTTTTGTTTTTGAGATACAAAATGAAAACACATAAGTAAGTACCTACATATTAAGAATAAAGTACCTACTTTAACTACCTTTGTTATTATCAAAATAAATTACAACGTTATTAAGACTTTATTGCTTGAATAGTGTTGGTGGACAACCCGGCAAATAACATAATATAACATATTTATCGTTATCTATCCGTGGTCACTTCCGTTCCGTAGGGGGCGTGGAAAATAACACGAACAGGAAACAAAAACCATTTCCTTTTTCATAGGTATATTTTTCAAAATACCTACCTAGGTAGGTATATTCGAAATTAAAGGAATCGTTATACCTACCTGATAGCTCCTGATAGATGGGGTGCATCCGCACTCAGATTTCCTTTTGTTGAGCTACCTATGTAAAAAAGAATGACAATGGAAAGCAGCCAGTCCTCGATAACTAAAGGATTAGAGAAGATAAAGAAAGATGCTCGAACCAACAACGGCTTGGCGGCGCGGCGGCGCGCGGCGGCCTACGTGACGAGGCATCACGTAGTACGATGCAGCCATCATCGTCTCGAATCAAAAAACAGGACGAAAGGGTTTCCGGGCCTTTCACAAGCCCTCATAGAAGGGAGAGAGACAGAGCTCGGTGAGACAGAGACGCAACAACAACAACACGCGCGCGCCGCGTGCTGCGTGCTGCGTGCGATGCGCGCGCGGTCACCGTCCCCTTTCGTTCTCTCTCGGCTCAAATGGTTTGTTTTGGTTTACTTCTGGGAGTTTCAGCTGTTCCGTGTTATTTACCCGGTTTAAATGCAGTTGTGATACCTTCGTATCGTACGAGTAGGTCACACTTTGTTATTTTTATATATTTTTAACCGATTTCGGCAAAAGGGGGGAGGGATTTCTCGTGATATTTTTTAATAAAATGCCACTCGACCTAGCAATTTTTTTAAAATAAATATCTACCTTACCTACCTACCACTCTAACTTTTGTTTATTGACTTCTGAAGCAAATCGTTGCCTTTCTTCTCAGAGGCAATGATTTATCACACTTATCGATAAGGCACCTATTTATTTACTTACCTCAGAAAATATTTACTTTAATGTAAAGATCTTAAATAAGGAGGTAGTTATCCTTAGGTACCCGCGCGGCCGCGTGTATGTAGATACTTTAGCTGCGCCCCATGCTGATAGATATTTTGGATAATATACAATATTTATCTTTATGAATTGTAGCCATATGTTATTCTGATTATGTAAGCTATATTATTGTGAAGTTTCATCAAAATCCATTCAGTAGTTTGCGTGAAAGAGCAACAAACAGACTAACATACATCCTCACCTCACACACTTTCCCGTTTATTATAGAAATACAGAAATACATTTTATTGGTAAAACCACTTTACATGTCACATTTTCGTATAAGTACAATAGGTACATATTGTTAAAATTGAAAATATAATTAAATCATAGAATAGTAAATTAAAATAAAGTCAGGTTTACATTGTAATAGTTCGTTCACAGAATAGAAATTCTGCGCGACAAGCCAACGTTTAAGTTTTATTTTACATGCATGATAGACTGCCATCGGATGTGACAGAGGCTGGTAGTTTGTTGTTACTGCCGGACCCATCACATGAGTTACCTTTGAGGACTTCGTGAGGGAACGGGCGATGGTCACCAGCTTTTCTGCGTTCCGCGTTCCATACTAGTGGTTGTCACCGTTCTTCATGAAGCTGTCCAAGTTCATGCGAACATATACCGCCACTTGCATGATCACAATGCAGGGCAGCGTAAGTATCCCGAGCGTTTTAAAATGCGGCCTGGCGGAGACGTCCCGCCGAATGTTAACTATATTTGTAGGATACTGAATGACTTTAGATTAGACCATCATTTCATTATTTCCCTGAACAAATTCCTGCTTCAGAAACTAGCAGGGAAGTTATGCTATATACCTAACTAAGTTACCGTAACTGAAACATCTGATATTGAAAAACTATCCGTAACTGTAACCTTTTGCCTCGATGTAGCCCTAAGCTCTGAATCTCACATCATGGGTAAATCAGTTCCCATGGGATTTGGTATTTTGCTTTGGGAACAGGCAGCCGACATCCAGACCATATTTGTTCTTCAAAAAAGGGCGGTACGCGCTATTTATAAATTAAAGCCACGAGATTCTTTGAGGGAATTATTTAAAAACATTAATATTCTGACTGTAATATCGCAATACATCTATGAAAATGTAATATCTCAATGATGTTAATGCTTGGGCATATAATAATAAATAAATAAATAATGCTAGACAAATATCTGCAGATCGTACACACAATTGTTCCGAGGCGGGAATCGAACCCGTAACCTCCTGCGTCGCAGGCGGACCTTCGTCCACCGCGCCACATAGGTCGTCAAGATGTCGCTCAGTTTCGCAGTAACAATAGTATGTAAGTAATTTGTTGTTGTGCATACCTAGCTTTACTTAAATATTGACATGTATCTAATGATATTATATTATTAATTAGAATAGAATAAAAATATCTTTATTTGTAGCAAACAACTATTTGTTAACAAGTTTACTAAACTAATTCCTTAACTACCCAACACCATAAAGACTACATAACTACTAATACTAACTAATTAAAAAACTTAAATGCTACAAAATGGCGTCCGACTCAGCATTGTGACAAATAAAAATAACCATGTATTAGACATACATATAAGAGATGAACAAACTAGTGGTTTCTTTTTCACTTCTTCCACTAGTGGACAAAAAATTGAAGACTGACTTGGATATAAAATTCTGCCTCTTACATAAAGACTTCTTGGTGTTCCATTTACAAAAAGAATTCATTTAATTTGAATGAATTATAAAGAAATGAAAGCGCCTTTTTGATAATTGTTGATGTCATAGTTGATGGTTACAAGAAGGGTCATCTTCCTCTGTGGTAGAATGCGTTGGTATTATGGTAGGTAGGTTACAAGAAGGGTCATCTTCCTCTGTGGTAGAATGCGTTGGTAGTAAGTATGGTAGGTAGGTTACAAGAAGGGTCATCTTCCTCTGTGGTAGAATGCGTTGGTAGTAAGTATGGTAGGTAGGTTACAAGAAGGGTCATCTTCCTCTGTGGTAGAATGCGTTGGTATTATGGTAGGTAGGTTACAAGAAGGGTCATCTTCCTCTGTGGTAGAATGCGTTGGTAGTAAGTATGGTAGGTAGGTTACAAGAAGGGTCATCTTCCTCTGTGGTAGAATGCGTTGGTAGTAAGTATGGTAGGTAGGTTACAAGAAGGGTCATCTTCCTCTGTGGTAGAATGCGTTGGTAGTATGGTAGGTAGGTTACAAGAAGGGTCATCTTCCTCTGTGGTAGAATGCGTTGGTAGTAAGTATGGTAGGTAGGTTACAAGAAGGGTCATCTTCCTCTGTGGTAGAATGCGTTGGTAGTAAGTATGGTAGGTAGGTTACAAGAAGGGTCATCTTCCTCTGTGGTAGAATGCGTTGGTAGTATGGTAGGTAGGTTACAAGAAGGGTCATCTTCCTCTGTGGTAGAATGCGTTGGTAGTAAGTATGGTAGGTAGGTTACAAGAAGGGTCATCTTCCTCTGTGGTAGAATGCGTTGGTAGTAAGTATGGTAGGTAGGTTACAAGAAGGGTCATCTTCCTCTGTGGTAGAATGCGTTGGTAGTAAGTATGGTAGGTAGGTTACAAGAAGGGTCATCTTCCTCTGTGGTAGAATGCGTTGGTAGTATGGTAGGTAGGTTGCGTTGAGCGTAACGAAGACAAAAAAGTTAGTAGCGCGAAATCACTGGATTTTTTGTCTACAACAAATTGAACAGGAGGTGAACGTGGCTTATTTATTAAAAACTTCATCAAGCGAAAATTAAGTTAATAATTATGCAAATTAAACAAAGGGGCAAAGAAATAATGAATATGAATTTATCTGTTGCGGTTGAAATCACGTAAAATAGGTATATTTAAAGACCTATGTAGGTAACTAAGAGGTATCTAGGTAACTAGAGGTATCTAGGTAACTAAAGGTATCTAGGTATCTAGAGGTATCTAGGTAACTAGAGGTATCTAGGTAACTAGAGGTATCTAGGTAACTAGAGGTATCTAGGTAACTAGAGAAGTGAAAAAGGTGTTCAATATGAAGGTAAGTTTTGATTGTTTTATGTTCTCGCAATCGAAGTGAAAAGTAGAGTTTTTCACTCGGACCAAAACCACCCATTTTATTTTTATTTATTACCTATTTAATATCCGTAACCGAAACTATCCCAAAATAACCGGATAATCCAAAATCATTTATTATTCCAATATCCGTATCCAAATCCGAAAAGGCATAATCTCATCCCTGGAAATTACCTCTTTCATATAGGTAATAAATAACCTACAATTAAACATTATGTTTACTAAGAATCTACCCACCTTTAGGTGGGTAAATAATACCATACCATTATGAGCAAATAAAATACTTTGATAGTTTCCTACTACATTTAAAATATATTTTTACTTCTTTAAAACAAATACTTATAAAACGATTAAAAATAATCAAATCAATTTAAATCAAATACCCATTTTACGCGTTATCCTCCCGAAATTGAATAAAAAAAGTGTAAAACTGTATTTTTTTATAAATAATGAATAAACTCACATTAGCAGCTACTTCCACGACCAAGCAACATAGCACCAACAAATACATGTTTATTTATTTATAGTAAATAACGATACGCGGGTTACCCGGCCGGCCGCGGCCGACGACCACTGGGCACTGACTGATCACTGACTGGCTTGGTTTGGTTGGTTTGGTAGATCGGCTTGACTTGATGGAATACTGCAGTGCAGTGCAGTGCGTCGTGCGGCGCTGCAACTACGCCGCTGCCGCCGCACCGCCGCCGCCGCCGCCGGCCGCCGCCGCTCGCACCGACGACGACGCCGCCGCCGCCGCCAAAACAATCAAATTATTCTGCGTGGGCGCGTAGGTGGGCGTGGGCGCCACCGAACCTCGAGTAGGTAATGTATGCGGGAAAATCGGTGAGAGTATGATAATATCATACTTAGACCGATTTTCCCGCATAGGAGGTATACTCATATTATGAGTGTACCTCCTATATGATATAAGTATTACCTACGTTTCGGCCTTTTCCAACAAAATGTTTACCACATATTATCAAATTACCTGCAGAATATTGTAATATGTGACAAACAAAACACTACCACACAAGAAATACAACAAAATAAAATGCAATCTCGCACCAAAAGGAAACGAGCTACCTCAAAGGGCATACAATAGTCACAGTTCAGTGGGTCGGCCTCGGCCCTGCTCATCTCTCTAGGACACGCGGGTACTACGTTCGCTGTTACGTTTGTACCTAGGCAAGTTATACATACACTTCTCACACCATATTGGGCGAATGCGCTGGGCCAACACGTTGTTGTTGTGCCCAACAATAAGATATTTATTTGACAAAAAAGTGTATGGAAGGTATCAAATAATAAGAGGTAGCCATGAGGTAGCATTAGAAACAATACGCTTGACTTGTTGTGCGTCGTTGTGTGTTTATAAACATTCTACATAGAGTTTGGCTAGTTTAACTTGAGTTTAACAGCTTAAACTGTACTAGTATAAGTATAATAGTGGTGTGACCCACGTGTGACCTGTGCTGTGCAAGCGTGTATGTAACATAGGCAGGTATTGTAGGTGCGACCTATGTTTTACTTACTTTATGATGAGTCTTTGAACTCTATCGCTGTGAGCACCTGTTTACTAATAGCATTAAGAAGATAAACTTAATATACCAAATAGATACATTTGATTGATAATGCCCGCGCCCCGCTCGGGCCGCGTGATCGACGCGTGGTCCACGCGTGATCAGTTGGGTTGGGACATTCCATTACTCATTTCTTTTCCATTCAATTCAGATTAATGTATTCCATTGAGATACTTAGTACATAAAGTACCTACACTTGGAAGAATTCAATCGATTGATTTCATAATAAGCATAACATCATTGACACAAACGGTGTTTCAGATGGTTTCATGAAGGAAATATTGTAAACCTAAATTTTTGATTTTTTTTCTCTGAAAACTTTAATCTTTACCCACTTACTTACATTCTAAAGAGGTTGCTCTAATAGGGTAGGTACCTACAACTGGGTAGTGGGTATGGGTACTAAACATGTGCGCGGATACGCGCGGCGCGTGGCGGCGGCGGCGGATAATAAAAACTCAAAATAAGTCTTTGCCACATCCACGTATATGTAGTACCTATAGGCTAAAATATTACTATAATATTGTTTTCGATGATTTTTTTAATATGAGTTTCTAAGACTGTTTATGGGCCCTATAAATAGACTTAAGTACAAACTCAGCACCTACAGGAAGCCTTTTTTAATCTTCTAAGACGCTGTTGCGTGTTTCGTTCCGACTAATTGCTATACCGAATTGGCATCAATATGCACAAAACAAAACGAAACTAGCAATTGTCCAGCATTATTTATTCAATTGCGTGCTAGAGATAAAATAGGCTCCTGGTTGGATTTAAAATAATAGTTTCACTTATAGATATCTACTTATCCCAGAAGATAGCACGTCATTGAACCCGGAGTTAGGGGCGTGTGACTAGTTCAGTTGTAAACTTTAAGACCTGTGCTTAACTAGATGGCGCTGCTAATTATTGTGGACGAGCGCTGGGTCGCGCTAACGAAGCGTTTCGGGTTCAGATTGGGGTAAATTTTATTGTTCTTGAATCAAACAAAGAAAGATAACAACTGGCGAATCTCGGACGTTTAATTACAACAAACAAACATAATGAATAACTATTTATACATAAATACAATGAACGTTAGTCTAATACCAGTAGGAGTTGGCAGGTTGGCGCTCCTCCTGGATGCCCATCTCCTCCATGATGTCCATCTCGAAGGTGCGCAGCTTGGGCGCGAACGTTACCTGCGCGGAGACACTCATTACAATAACGTAACTATATCTCTACACATACTATAAAACAAAGTCGCTTCCCGCTGTCTGTCTGTCCCTATGTATACTACTGCGTAACCCATAAAGAAAGCTTGCGTTGATGCTACCATGAGATGGACATTAGCCGAATTGTGTCAATCCAGAAGCAGAGCCATCTAGCAAGAAGTTGAACCACCGTCCTGAATGTGAGTGTGACTGGCCTCAGCAGTATTTCATGGTGTAAGACGTGTAAGTGTACATATATAATACCTCTGTGGTGTCGTCTGCGCGCGTGTCCTTGTCTGTGTTCTCGATGTAGAGCGCCGCGCTCTTGAACTCCATGGTCTCGGCGGCCGCGGCCGGCACCGGGATGATGCGGCTGCTCGCGAGCGACACGCGGACCTGCCCAGAGACATACCATGGAATTCAATCCGAGTAAATGTTACGTCATGACTTTTGGCCGAATGTTGCACCCAATTCACTTTGATTATAACATAAACAACGAATCAATAAACAGAACCATCACCATGAGAGACTTGGGTGTCACATTCGACCGAAAGCTCACATTCCATGACCATATCCGTTCCTTGGCCAAGGAGTCGTTCAGGCGTCTTGGGTTCGTCCTCAGAAATGCCCGTGACTTCGAGAGCGATCATGTTGTTCGCCTTCTTTTTTCAGCACTTGTTAGGAGCAAGTTGGAGAGCGGCGCTTGTGTGTGGAACCCGCATGAGGTTACCTATACCCTCATGCTTGAGAAGGTGCAGAAAAAATTCTTGCGGTTCCTCTACATGCGATGCTTTGGCTACTACCCTTATCTTTATCCCACCAAGTTCTTGTTGGGATGCTTAGGCTATAACTCGTTAGAGGTACGACGTGCCTATGACCAAATGGCCACAATCTGCAAGATCCTCCACGGAAAAATTGACGCTCCGAATTTGAGTGACGAGCTCTGTCGACTCTACGTTCCGAATAATTACTGCCGGGGTCGGAAACATAGGTTACTGGCCGTGCCGCAGTCTCGTACCGCAGCGCGGTCCATGTCGCCCATCCCTCGAGTACTCAGCGAACTCAACGCTCTCCTGGACGACAGCCCCGATGTTGACTTGTTCGCTGATAGGTGGACTAAATTATTGAGAGCGTGTTTTTTATTTTGTGAACGTCATAATTAATTAAAATTTTCTATGTGTTTATGAATTAATATGTAATGATAACTATTGTACTATGTAATATAAAATGTAATTTTGTTTTCTATTAATTAATGTAATTGGTTTATATAACCGTGTTAATTAATTAAATAAATAAATACCTCATGTTATTAAGAAGTAATACATAATAGTAATACTGGACAATACACACATAACATATGCCTTGTCCTCATGTGCAAGCTAAGCAGACCTTGTGTTACAGCTACTTACTAGAGATCTGATAACTATGCTACATTACTTCAATAAGTATTTTTTATCGTACACACAAAACTAGTATGTCCAGGATACCAATTAAAACACATTGTGATTTAGGCGTGTATTAAATAGCAGAAGTGACGGTACCTTGTAAAATAATATGACGCCTAGTTATTCTTCTATAAAATATGTTGTACCTTGTCTCCCTCCTCGGTGTACCTCCACTCGAAATCTGTGGGTTTGAGTGACTCAGGATCCACAAGCTTCACGTCCGTGGTGACCAGCAGGGGAGACTCCGACTGCACCGTCACTCCAGGAAAGTTCTTGTCTTTTCCCACCTGTAACAATACATACTCACACAACTCAGCAAGATGTTATACAACTCAATTTTGATGAAATTTCAATGTAAAAAAACTGATTGATGTTTGGTTAAAAAAGTTGTGTGCAAAATTAACTGCTTTTTTATAAATAGTTCATGAAATTCTTTAATAAATATTTTAACCTCTCATGATTGAGAGATGAGACTGGTTTGAAATTGGAGTAATCATGTTGATGCATCATTGTTGTGTCAAATACAAAGGGAATCATTGATTGAAGTTTTAATGTAAGAAGCATGAATCCACAAATAATAAATAGACTAATAGAAAGAGTTATTCTAGATTTATCTTTTACCTATTAAATAAATTCCTAGTATTTTCTGAGTTACAAGCTTTTTTATGCATAAATCAGGGAAAAGTTGTCAAGCCTGCCATCTGCAATGCTTGAGCAATGATTGCTAATATCTAAATCGAAAACACATGGTGGTTAATACACTCCCTAGCCCATTCATTTCATTTAAAAACTGCTTAGTTGTTTGGGCATGCATGACTGAGACACCTTTCAACTTCTTATGAGAGTAAAGTACATACAGTTCTGAGGTGTGTGTTCAGTCCTTCCACAAACACCCAGTTCCGCTCCTGGATCACTTGCGACACGATGCCTTGCTTGCCTTTGTCCTTGCCAACCATCACCTCCACTCGGTCACCTCTGGAACAAGTTTAAAGGAGATGCTTACAATGCCACCTTCATTGTGGAAGCGACAGACACTGACATGATACAGACCACACACAGAGTCATAATCTAGAAGACAAAACTTTAATTGCACTTCTTACATGAAAATACATTTAAAGCTACTTATGGGATCTCTTTACTTCTAAATATCTTATTCCCGAGTATGATGTCGAAGACTTACTTGAAAAAGCTCCATTCTCCTACTGGCTCAATAAAGACCTTCTTTCTATAGAGGCCTCGGTCATTCTGCTGCCTGAACTGAGCCGTCCACGGCCTGTTTGTCGTGAAGCGGTACTTTTTGCGGGCTATCTGAGCTTTAGGATACTGTGGGTACCCTGTAGGGTTCTTCCAGTACACCTAAAATAAAATAAAAATAGATTTTGAATTTATTTCTTTGAGGTTATATTTGTATTCCATGATAGTTTTAATTTTTACCTGTTCATAGCTTTTTTTTATGTAAGATTCAGGAAGATTTGAGTATTTTACAGTAAGATCGCCAACTTTTTTGGCTAGAAAACCGAAAATTCGCATATTTCTTTCGTAACTCTAAAATTTTGGCAAACAAACAAATGTTATTTTGTTTTTTTTATCTACTTCACTTCACTACGTTTACGTTCCGTTCATTTGGTTTGGCATTGACTTTACCTGTTTTGATTGACGTTTACACTATTTCATTGAGGAATGGAACGTAAAATCATAAGCAATATAATGTTTTTAAATTCTTATTTTGAATCATGAAAATTAGCCATTTTCGTAAATAGGTAAAATCAAATCGTAGCTGTTCTGGGGCTGTTGCTAACGTAAGGCCTTGAATTTGTCTGTGTTATACAAAAAATGCAAAATCCAAGATAACGATCCATAGACAACTGACGTTAATCAGCTGTACACCAATCTTAGTAGGTGGCAGCACCGCATCACGTGAATTTTCATGGCGTTGATGAAGGGCTAGTCCCGAATTGTCTTGTGATTTCGCCAAATTATTCGCTGTTTTTGATATTTAGTAATAAACAGCAGTAATTTATAAGTACTAGGTAAGTTTTGTGAATTCTATACGCCCGTGGCGTGGGCTGTGTTGCGAGGAATCGCTTCTGCGCGGGACAAAAAGACGTCGGTGGCTCCAGTGACGGATGTATGCGGGGTGGTTTGGGGTGATTTCTGGGATAATTCTAGCTCGGCGCCAGGACGTCTGGCCGCCAAACAGGCGCCGATGAACCGCCCCGGGTATTGATCCAGCACTGCCCGCCTCCGCGTTCGCGCTCCGCCTCTAAACACGATTAGATAGACCGCCTCCAACCACCGCAGTCTCGGCCCTGATCTCCTCGCAATAATCGATTTACTGACATGTTCTACTCAATTCTACTGCTTCTGAACATGTAACGGGTCCTGTTCTGTGCTTTGTATACTAATTATATACTCTAGTAAAATTATGTGATTTGATGTGGTACTAGGACCAATGTGCTGAGCCGTTTTCGATGGTGTTTCAGGGGTGAAAATGTCGGAATATTGGGTGATCAGTGCCCCCGGCGACAAGACCTGCCAGCAGACGTGGGACACCCTCAACAATGCCACCAAGTCCGGCAATCTCAGTGTCAACTATAAATTCCCTATCCCCGACTTGAAGGTAAGTTCTCACCTATATTTTCTCACTCCTGTACCAATATTTACTTGATTGAAATGGATCCAATGGATCAAACTTAACTTGATCAATATCAAGGTCACTCATCTAGATTATCTCTAGATTAGATAAGATGATGAAAAATTAGACAAAACAAATTAATTTATTATGTTTAAAGTACTTATAGGTATCTATCAAATTTATATCTAAAAACTTTGCTTAGGAGAACTCATTAGGAATGGAAGTAAATATTGGGCAGTAAGTCTGAGTAACCTACTCAAATTAGTTTTCAGTGCATTTACTAAATGATTCAATATGTTGTGTCGGTTGTTTTCTGGTACCCATCCCCATGGTTATAAACTGAAAGATAACAAATGAAGGCTTAAAATGTTAATCTTTTAAATCCTGAAAGAATGCATGCCTCATTGAATCAAACTACTAATTTCTAGTGGCAAGTATCTCACTGCTTGTCTATTTTATAAATCTTATTTAAAAAATGTAATTTGAATGTTTCAGGTGGGGACTTTGGATCAGTTGGTGGGTTTGTCGGACGACCTCGGGAAGCTGGACACCTTCGTGGAGAGTGTCACCCGGAAAGTGGCACAGTACCTCGGAGAGGTGAGCAGATTACTTAGTATTGATTGACCAGCCTGTGTGTGTACGGGATAATGCATCTTTTTATTACTGGCCAAATTTTCAGAATCAAGCCAGTCATTCTAGGAATAACCCCCTACTTACAAACAAAACACTTTATAACATTATTGTAGATAACAAACTGTGTGATGCATATTTCATCTTCATAATTGGCCTATTGTCACCTCTAAGAGATGTTTTAAGAAATGTGTAATTCCCAGGTACTGGAAGACCAACGTGATAAACTTCATGAGAACTTGATGGCAAACAACAGTAAGTCACATTTTCTTATTTTTAGAATTAAATCTGGCACTTGACATAATTTTGATTTATGGGTTTTTACTCACTTTTCTAGATTAAAAATGTTTGTGCCATTGTTTCAAAATGAGGAACATTAGGAGTTTGGAATAGCAGTTTGAATTGAAACAGATTTAATTGGTTTTATTTGCATGTAAGAAAAATTTAGCTATACAGTTTTAGCATGCCTGGGAATTTGAAATAGAGGATTGAAAAGTACCTGTGTCAATCAGGTCTGAAAGTTTGCAGCATGCACAACTAAATAAATAGACAAGAATGATATTACTTAGAAAAGATGAATAAAAGCACAAAGTAGTGCAAAAGATCTTGGCATGTATTGCTAAATTTTGGTGGCGATGGTTACATTTTCATTTATACCTATGTTTTCATATTACTGACCTACTACCTCTTGTTATTTTATTTTGCATGTATAAATTTATTTCTTTCCTATAATACTATGATAACATTTAATTTTTCCTATATTTTTCTTGTTTTTTTTTATTTTTTGCAACATCCTGACACTGGTTACCTAACAAGATTGTTCATCTTTACACATTAATACACCTCATAATTCCTTATAATAGCACCCTTGCATAAAACGTTAATGTTTAATATTTATAGTTGATTTGATAACGAATCTCGTTTTTGTACAAAGTGACCTACACTAAATTCGTTCCTAAAGAAGCAAAACCACATAAGTACAAAATTGGAAATATTGGTTTTTTACTAGATTCGTTATTGATGTAACTAATATTAAAGAGCTACGAATGTTGAGTGGACAGTGTTCTCTCATTGTTTGCTTCGTGGGTTCGGTTATACAAGACTAATACGAACCGGTTCGCGCAACTTCTGGATGTTTTAATGATTTGTACATATTGTGTGTGTATGAGGTTCTCGTGTGTCTATTTATTACATCGCATCGGCTTCATCCTCATTTTATTATTATTTGATTTTACAAAATTGCTATTTACTGAATACTTGATTGATTTCACAATAAAAATTAATAGTATAGGCAAAAATATGGCATTCTTTTGTCATAAACATTAAATAAATCAATAAATCTCAGGAATATGGATTTCGGTTATTATTTTTGATGAATACAAATAATAATTTGTTGTACCTATTGGGAATACATTCTCTCTTAATCTAAAAATAAAACTATATTATGGAAGTACTCGATGGGTCCGGTAAGTCGAGCTAATATTTGCACAAGCTTTTATAAATCTCTCTGTAAATAATTATAAAATGTAAGCATAAGCTCTTAAAGTTGATGACATATATATTTTATTCTATGTATTTAAGGTATATTTTATAATATTTTGTTCACTGTATCGCTTTTTAAATATATTTTTTCCTTTTATAATGACACGTAGTTTTTATTACAAATATTGCATTTTAGATGAATGTGAATGTTAGATTTTGGGATTGAATTTCAGTGTCTGAGAAATGGAAAAAAGTTTGCGGCAGTAAGTAATCTTTCTAGTGTATGCCAAGCTTCCAGTTATCTAGTGTATGCAGGCTTTTATATTATATAAAGTATTTTATGGCTTTAAATGTACATATTTACGATAGAACAAATATCTTTTGACAAAATAAAAGTTTTGGCTTATTTTTATCATTTTGGTTTAAATATGCCGTAGTAGACAACTATCTTATTATTTTCCTAGTATTAAACGCAAAAACGTCATTTTGTCTACTATGAAATTTATTTTAGTTCATTTCATTAAAAACTACATGAAATTTAAGTAGGTTTACTGTTATAAACCAAATCGTTTAATGTTGTGATATAAGGACTCTGGTAACTTCTTCATTATAAACACGGTTTTAGGCGAGCGCGGTTCGTTTCGTTATGTAATGATGCTTCATTGTTAATTACTTAGTAGCTTAACACTTAGGTACGTTAAATAATTATGTATGGAACCTCCTGTCTCCCGCCGTGTGTTCGTGTCACAGTGTAATATGATCTCGTTCATTATTAGGTTCGATTGACGCTCGCACGTAGGACACGATCGATGTCGACATCACAGACGACAGCAACCACTGCCTCACAAAACATTCATAGCTTCCAAATCAAGCTTCAGAAATCGTCTACGCTTTTTGCTTCTTTATTTTACTTCTGTTATTTATTTCCTATTTTATATTTTGCTCCTATCCCACTAACGTCCGATTTAATTTCCGTGGCGTAGGTTTAACGTAACGACTAATGAAAACGAAATGGCACTCGTAATCGAATAGTTGGATTCTTACCTGAAATTGGAACTAGGCATCGAGTCGTACGCGGACCCGGGCGGGGGCGCGGGCGCGGCGGGCGAGCCTCCGCCGGCCGCGGGCACGCCGACGTCGCCCGTGTGCGACTCCGCCTTCTCAGAGCACCACGGCTGCTGGCCGTGCGACCAGCGCGACCACTCTGACTATGTGTCGCACCCCTCGCTCCCCTCCAGCGGGCGCTGCTCCCCGCGCTGGGACGAGGACGAAGAGGACCGCCCGCACCACCTTCTATCGCAAGGTTTAGGCGACATGCGCATCCGCACTCCGGCCCCCTTCACCCTTCCCCGCACTCTGAGCATTTCAGACCGATCCATCCACTTTTAAATGTACAAAGCTGATTGAGTTCATCCGAAACAGTTGTCAGTCGCAAAAACCTGATCCAAGAAGTGAACTTCGGACTCTTGGAATATGTGTACGCTTCTTTCTCTACACCGCTCTTGCCATCGCTGGTATCGAGCACCGCTGCCTCGCAGGCCGCTGGTAGTGACGTGTTGTTTCAAATTTATTTGTTCTTGGCATCAAACTAACAACATTTTGTTGATATTTGTCCAAAATAGTACTTTAAATGGTTTTACTACATCCGCTTGAATAAAATGGCGATGATTGCGTCTCAAATGCTCTGCGATCCCGGTAGGCCCTGTATGTCCCTTAGCTAGAAAAGAAACGAACGGAACTCTGTTTCGTTTACGTACGGCGCTACCTGCCTGTAATACATCAAAACGCATTTGACGCTCATTTTGTAGAATTGTGTTGGCAGTGATTGCGTTACGTTAATCAACAATTATATAAATGAAACAGCAGATGGCGCTGGCCGTGCCTCTCAGCCATGTCGGAAGCGCCATCCTAAATGATGTATGATCAGATCGACCGTGCACTCGTCAGTCGCGCCTCTTCATTTTGAACGAACGCTCTTTTTATTACTATGCTTTAAAGTTTAGGGTGACGCTACGTCATTTAAATGTGGCTAGGCTAATAACACAAAAATTGTATCTTATAACACGGTTGTTACGTCGCTTTTTTATTATGAGTTTGATGTATCTAGTTAACCGAAAGCTTTTGTTAAGACCTAAACTCCGTAGTCTTCTATTCCATGTGGTTGTTATTTTTTTCAGCATAATCCTTTAGCTGCCTTAGTGATTTTGTTAAGTTATTCGATGTTATTTATGTACACCGTTTAAAAATCGTTCGATTATGTAGTGGGCTTGATGTTTTCAACAAATCGTTGATGTTGCAGTGGAATTATCGAGATGTTTTCTCCTATCCTCTAATCTTTCGTGTAGCCGAGAAGAAAGGAATGAAGCGCAGTTACATTGCACCGCCCGGCACTCTTGCTTCAATCCTTTCACAATCTTAGCTGCTTCTTGAACGAGTTTAAATGGCGTATTTGGTATTTATACATTGTTTCCCTTTCGTTGGGTCTTAATCTAAACTATTAATTAAAAAATCAACTCTACGTAACTAGCGAACACAAAAAAATAATTTTAGAGACAAAAGTATTAAGAATGGCATGTGTACGGTGTAGTGCATGATTACTGTCTTAAATATTTGCATGTGTATTTAGATGTTACTGCTTAAAATTGAAATACAATGTGAGTGTGCTGGGGTAGCCCTTTTAGCGTGGCAGCATCTTTACATCTCAAATCTCATACATATTGTTAGCCCTGGTACAGTACAGCAGCACCCTACCAGATCTCCTGAGGCATGTGTCAATAATGTGTGTTCCCAAATATAATCGGATGATTCCATTTCAATTGGAAATAAAATAAATAACTAACCACGTGATGCGATGCTGCCTCGCTGGGTAACATGTGGAGCACAACCTTTACTGCTAGATTCAGTTGAACGTCCGCTTCGTTTAGTTTATTTTTGTTGTTATTGCGATCCGCAAATTCCGCAATGTTATAGTTACGGTATTACGATGTGTTTTTTGGTTTAATATTCAATTAGATTTATAATTTGTCTGGTTCTATGATTTTAAAACAATTTATGAAGCAAATCAGAAAATGTCACAAATAAAAAAAAATATTCACTGGAAATTTTGAATTTTAGATTTACAACGTTTTGCTACTTTAGTGTCGATGTTTAGACGTATTACAGTAATAAATAAATAAGAGAGAGAGAGAGAGACCATTTAACTTGTAATGTAAAAGGTATTGTGTGTGGTGTCGTGTGGTGCGATGCGGAGAGTGACCGTGCGTGGTGTTGGTTGCAGCCGACCTGCCGACCTACCTGACGCGCTTCCAGTGGGACATGGCCAAGTACCCCATCAAGCAGAGCCTCCGCAACATCGCAGACATCATCAGCAAACAGGTACCACCTTTACACCACCTCACTATACTCCGAGAAGGAATACGAGATATTATTTCGTAAACAAAGATACCTTTTTAATTATGCAGATAACACTACAATAAGTTACTTAACAAAGAATATGCGTTCTTTGCTAAATATGAACCAAAGCTAAACGCAAACCATTGAATGTTGTGCTGAGTGTGGTTCTGAAGGCGTGCGTTGGTCGCAGGTGGGACAGATCGACGCGGACCTCAAGGTGAAGTCGCTCGCGTACAACTCCCTCAAGGGCAACCTACAGAACCTCGAGAAGAAACAAACGTAAGTAACCTCTACTACTCTTTCATCATCAGCCTATGATAGTCCACTGCTGGACATAGGCCTCCCCCAATGAGCGCCATAGCGCCCTGTCTTCAGCTTGCCGCATCCAGCATCTACGTGCAGTCTTTCGCAGGTCGTCATCCCACCTGGTCGGAGGGCTACTCTTTATAATTGTATATTTTTTACCTTAATGCAAGTTCACAGCTCAATGAGGCGAGCCCTAGTTACCCTCTCGGTCATTTCATTACGCAGTACGCTGGGTATTGTTGAAGTACTGCTATTACGTACTTCACCGCGTCCGCTGACGCAAACTCGCCGGAACATGTACCTATTTAGACGTTTTTATATGATTGTGTCCGGCACCGCAGTACGCAGTACGCTGCGTACTGCGGTGCGCGATCAAGATACAGTTATTTTATTTGACGCAGAAGGTTTGATCTTGGTTGTTGTGAGCCGTGCACATGCACGCACACTGTGCTGAGTTTGACCCTTTTTGGCGAACAGCTACGAGTAGCTAGCTCGGTAGGTATTTATTGTTTCTGTGTAGGTTTTTTTTTAATGTACTGTGAAGTTAGTTTGTACTATTATTATTTGTGTTATTATGTTATTATAGGCCATATAAATTTATGTTTATAACGCGTTGGTATGTGTGTTCCAGGGGCAGCCTGCTGACGCGCAACCTGGCGGACCTGGTGAAGAAGGAGCACTTCATCCTGGACAGCGAGTACCTCACCACGCTGCTCGTCATCGTGCCCAAGTCAGTATACCTACATTTGTATAGAGTATGTGAATAACAATAGATATGAATGGATTATACTCATTGATATTAAAACTATCATGGTTATTAACACTTAAGTGATTTATAACGTTCCGTGATCATGGCGCATGAAACTGTGCCGAAATATTGGATAACTCAAAAATCAAATCATGGTAAATATCCCACGCAAATTAATAGCATTATAAAAAAACGCACAAGACATTTTACGTAGATACTCCACTGCGGCTGGCTCCCGGATACAGTCTGCAGTATATTGTTTGTGTACGATTGATGGCAGATCTCTGTCCAACGATTGGACGGTTTATAGTTTATAGTTGTTCATTGATTCAGTCAAGTTGTGTTTTATTGTTTTCTGTATTGTATTGGTTGTATTTTTTCCGTCAGATCTCTGTTCAACGATCAGACCAGCATCTATTGTCGTAAGTGTTTATTTATTCGTCTCTTCGTTGGCAGAGGCTGGGACGTACAATTTAAAGAAAGATACTTTATTGGGAGACCATATTTTATTGTAAGGCTTATCACACGACATGGAGAATAGAGCGATGCGAGGGAGGCTCATCGTGTATAGAGGCCGGTGTCATTTGTATTTGACACTGACAGCTTAGACACTAAGACCATAGATTATAACAGTAAGTAGTGTATGTCATGTGTTGATGTTCCAGGTCTATGTTCAACGACTGGACGGGTAACTACGAGAAGATCACGGACATGATCGTGCCGCGCTCCACGCAGCTCGTCTACCAGGACAACGACTACGGACTCTACACCGTCACGCTCTTCAAGAAGGTAAGCGCTAGTACCAAATACCATAGACAAGAGAAGATCACGGACATGATCGTGCCGCGCTCCACGCAGCTCTTCTACCGGACGGCCTATGTCAGACGCACATGAGATAAATATCCAAAGATGGGTCGAGCGCTATCTCGTGATGTCAACCCCGTAATTTTTAAAGTGGCCGAATATTTTAAGAAAAGAAAAGCAGACAGAGAAATCTTTTACATATAGGCTACTTTTTATCGTGGTACCACGCGAGCGAAGCCGCGGGCGAAAGCTAGTAAAAAATATAAACATAGGTATCGTTTTATAAAATAAACATATCGTTTACGATATCGTAAGATCTATCCGACAATACGTATCTCATGTGTATGTCTTGCTATTTTTTCCTCGGCTCCCACCTCGCCGCACTTTCTTGGGAGGGGAGGAGAGGATATAACTTTGTTTCGTATTACAAAATTCTTGTTCAGTGTGTTTATTTTATGTGTATTCCAAAATAAAGAAAGTCCGTAGTGTGTATTCTCAGTCTTCTCTTTTTGACACACTGTCTGTTATAGTTGTGCATACATACTGCATAGCTTCCCTCTCCGTAGTCAAGGGGAAGCGTTCAGGGACACATCTAGGATCAACGTGCTTCCATATTTATTTAAATGGCGTTATCGATTTGGTACTACAGGCACTGAAGGCTTTTGAGCTCAAATGTTTTAATGCAGTTTAACAGTAAATAACATTAAATGTGTTAGTGCAGTTTAGCTCAAAAGCCTCCTTTGACGTGTTGAGTCGTGCTTGTATAAGTAATATGTGTGTTGTGTAGGTGGCGGAGGAGTTCAAGCTGCACGCGCGCGAGCGCAAGTTCGTGGTGCGCGAGTTCTCGTACAACGAGGCGGACCTGCTCGCCGGCAAGAACGAGATCACCAAGCTCGTCACGGACAAGAAGAAACAGTTCGTACGTACACTCGCACACTAGGCGTACAACTCGCACACTAGGCGTACAACTCGTACACTCTCGCATTCATTATGATATAAGACTACTTACTTCAAGCAAAGTAGATACAGGTACTTGGGCATCACTATATTTAATTCGGTCAAGTGCGATCGTTTTCAATGTAATGTGACCACAAGTCAAATAAATTCGTGTTAGTCTCACCAGTGTGACAATCTGGTGTGACCACGAGTCCGCAGTCGATTAAAATAGCAACATTTTTTTGCCCACCAACTTAATACGGTTTTTATCACGGAAGAGCAGCGCTATGACATGCTCTGCTCCACCACAACACATGCTGAGTGGAGACGGATTATGTCAGTTTTTATCACGGAAGAGCAGCGCTATGATATGCTCTGCTCCACCACAACACATGCTGAGTGGAGACTGATTATGTCAGTTTTTATCACGGAAGAGCAGCGCTATGATATGCTCTGCTCCACCACAACACATGCTGAGTGGAGACTGATTATGTCAGTTTTTATCACGGAAGAGCAGCGCTATGATATGCTCTGCTCCACCACAACACATGCTGAGTGGAGACTGATTATGTCAGTTTTTATCACGGAAGAGCAGCGCTATGATATGCTCTGCTCCACCACAACACATGCTGAGTGGAGACTGATTATGTCAGTTTTTATCACGGAAGAGCAGCGCTATGATATGCTCTGCTCCACCACAACACATGCTGAGTGGAGACTGATTATGTCAGTTTTTATCACGGAAGAGCAGCGCTATGATATGCTCTGCTCCACCACAACACATGCTGAGTGGAGACTGATTATGTCAGTTTTTATCACGGAAGAGCAGCGCTATGATATGCTCTGCTCCACCACAACACATGCTGAGTGGAGACTGATTATGTCAGTTTTTATCACGGAAGAGCAGCGCTATGATATGCTCTGCTCCACCACAACACATGCTGAGTGGAGACTGATTATGTCAGTTTTTATCACGGAAGAGCAGCGCTATGATATGCTCTGCTCCACCACAACACATGCTGAGTGGAGACTGATTATGTCAGTTTTTATCACGGAAGAGCAGCGCTATGATATGCTCTGCTCCACCACAACACATGCTGAGTGGAGACTGATTATGTCAGTTTTTATCACGGAAGAGCAGCGCTATGATATGCTCTGCTCCACCACAACACATGCTGAGTGGAGACTGATTATGTCAGTTTTTATCACGGAAGAGCAGCGCTATGATATGCTCTGCTCCACCACAACACATGCTGAGTGGAGACTGATTATGTCAGTTTTTATCACGGAAGAGCAGCGCTATGATATGCTCTGCTCCACCACAACACATGCTGAGTGGAGACTGATTATGTCAGTTTTTATCACGGAAGAGCAGCGCTATGATATGCTCTGCTCCACCACAACACATGCTGAGTGGAGACTGATTATGTCAGTTTTTATCACGGAAGAGCAGCGCTATGATATGCTCTGCTCCACCACAACACATGCTGAGTGGAGACTGATTATGTCAGTTTTTATCACGGAAGAGCAGCGCTATGATATGCTCTGCTCCACCACAACACATGCTGAGTGGAGACTGATTATGTCAGTTTTTATCACGGAAGAGCAGCGCTATGATATGCTCTGCTCCACCACAACACATGCTGAGTGGAGACTGATTATGTCAGTTTTTATCACGGAAGAGCAGCGCTATGATATGCTCTGCTCCACCACAACACATGCTGAGTGGAGACTGATTATGTCAGTTTTTATCACGGAAGAGCAGCGCTATGATATGCTCTGCTCCACCACAACACATGCTGAGTGGAGACTGATTATGTCAGTTTTTATCACGGAAGAGCAGCGCTATGATATGCTCTGCTCCACCACAACACATGCTGAGTGGAGACTGATTATGTCAGTTTTTATCACGGAAGAGCAGTGCTATGATATGCTCTGCTCCACCACAACACATGCTGAGTGGAGACTGATTATGTCAGTTTTTATCACGGAAGAGCAGCGCTATGATATGCTCTGCTCCACCACAACACATGCTGAGTGGAGACTGATTATGTCAGTTTTTATCACGGAAGAGCAGCGCTATGATATGCTCTGGTCCACCACAACACATGCTGAGTGGAGACTGATTATGTCAGTTTTTATCACGGAAGAGCAGCGCTATGATATGCTCTACTCCACCACAACACATGCTGAGTGGAGACTGATTATGTCAGTTTTTATCACAGAAGAGCAGCGCTATGACATGCTCTGCTCCACCACAACACATGCTGAGTGGAGACTGATTATGTCAGTTTTTATCACGGAAGAGCAGCGCTATGATATGCTCTGCTCCACCACAACACATGCTGAGTGGAGACTGATTATGTCAGTTTTTCTGTATGTATAATATTCGTCTCTGATCTGACACAAATCTTTTTACTTTATACACACACCACTAACTAACATGACGCTTACTGATAAATATTGTTCAAAATGTACTTGTTGCCTTCTCCCTCCTATAAATATAACATAAACAATAAACAAGCGCCATTTTGTAAATCTCTTATAGACAAGCAATGAAGATGTCGCGTGTAATGTGATGGTCCAGGTGACATGTGTTCTTTTCCGTCCGCAGGGTCCCTTGGTGCGGTGGCTGAAGGTGAACTTCTCCGAGTGCTTCTGTGCCTGGATCCACGTGAAGGCACTCCGCGTCTTCGTGGAGTCCGTGCTCAGGTGACTGACTACTTTGAACTCGGTTTGTGCTGGTACTTCATGGAAAACTATCTATTTTGATACTTATTATTTAATTTATTGGAATACCAACGGCCTAATCTAACTTAATAAATTTCAGTATAGCATCAGAGACAATTAAAGATTGCGACGTATAGTAACAATTGAACAACATGTGGTCATATCATAAGGTTGCTGTTGATGCAAACAGGATTGTTTTGGAAATTAACCAGGAATTAATGTATTCAGATAATCTGAAAAAAAGCAGTACGGTACGGTATACCGTAAGAAAATCTGTTTTTAACGTAAGAAAAAAATACAATTTCGGTACATAAGCCTAGTAAAATCAATATTTTTTTAGAAATTTGCAAAAAAAAACAAATTTTATTTTATTTTTCATCTGTAACTTTAAAACTGGGTTATTGAGGTGTGTTATATTAAACTTCATAATTTAATCTACAAATAGTCCAAAAAATATTGGTCTATCTCTTTTTGTTGTCATGTTATTTACCATTTAAAATAGGTACTTTCTGTTTGGACTATTTGTAGATTAAATTATGAAGTTTAATAAAACATGCAAAAAAGTACACCTCAATAACCCAGTTTTAAAGTTACAGATCAAAAATAAAATAAAATTTGTTTTTTTTTTTGCAAATTTCTAAAAAAATATTGATTTTACTAGGCTTATGTACCGAAATTGTATTTTTTTCTTATTTTCTTAGCTAGATAGACAATCTAGCTTTCAAATGAGGCTACTTTGAATAAAATACACCGTTTACTCAAAAAGAAACGAAGAAAAAACCAGATGAAGTAGTTTTCATTAAAAAAATATTAAATCGGCTTTATTTTTGAGATAGATAACATATAATTTTTTATTTTTTGTTTTTTATCGATAAATATATGTCGTGTATTCGCACATCTCGTTTGATCAAGGTTCGACAATACACATTGTATATACTCAAAAAAATATAAACATAACTTAGATTTAAGCTTGTCTCAACTTCTTCCTAGATGGCTCTGCGTCTGGATTGACGCAATTCTAAGTCACGTTTTCAATGAAAACTGTCAAATTGAACACTGAGAGACGTTCTTACATCTGAGATATGTTTGAGTATTGGGGGTAAGAGTCATGTCCTTGTGGATGTTCCGTCCTCTCCGACGAGCAGGACACTGGTGGGTGAGGAACAACCCCTTATTTAAAACAACAATAATAAGAGTCTTGTGTTTAATTTTAAGGGTGGAAAAAAACCTTAAATGCATGCAAAATAAGTAACATTAACTTATCAACAGAAAACCTAATAAGTGGCCTTCACGGTTAAATTACAGTGTGAATATTGAATAATGTGTTGAGAACTTAATTACTGCCTGTGGTGGCTGTTATATGTAGATCCTGTTGCCAATGTTGTGTATAATGTAAGCGATAATAGTACGGTCCGTGCACCACGTATCGTAACGTAACTAGGCTGGATATATCAAAAAAACTATGAGATAAATTTTAACTGATATATTTAACGATAAACTGTAGTTACTAATGAGATGATAGTCAGACGCGTGTGTCGATTGACAGGTCATCGCGAACTGAATATCATAAAATAAAAAGTGATGACTCGCGTAAACGCGAGGTTGGCGTTAATTAGGGCAATGCACAATGTACGTGCTCGTGCTAATAGTCAATAAAAAAGTATAAATGAGATATAGCAGTAGTGGTTGTCCTCAGATACGGGCTCCCGGTGAACTTCCAAGCGGCCGTGCTGGTCCCGGCGCGCAAGGGCAGCAAGAAGCTGCGCGACGTGCTGCAGGCGCTCTACCTGCACCTCGACCACTCCGCGCAGAACCACTCCAACGCACAGGACGTAAGTACCACCACCACCTCCACATCGCCCACTGCTGTGCCTGCCTCCCCACATGCTGGCCAGCCAGAGAGATGCATGACGGTGTTCACAATACACAGAAGGAAGCTGCTGCCCTTCCTCTGGTACATTCCTCTAGTCAGCGACGTCATTCGACGAGCTGAGTTTACACACACCTACAGAAGAACTAATCTAAGTTATTATGTTGATTCATGGGAAGCATTCTATCTCCACGATAGCCATGATCACTGTCACTAGCTGGCGTAACTAGATGCTTATATGAGTGGTAGAATACAATAGGTGGATAGTTTTACTTTAACAAAGTTACAAAGGGTGTACTGCAGGGCCCAATACTTCACTCCTATTCCTTATTTACATAATCTTATTTATTTTTTGTTTCAGAATGCTGAAATGGCTGGCCTAGGTTTCGGATCGTCCGAATATTATCCCTACGTGTTTTATAAAATCAATGTGGATATGATTGAAAAATCTACCTAGACCTTCCCGCTTAGTGGGTTTAAGATTCACATGTATATTAGGTAAGAAACTTTTTACTATAGCTGTAAGTTTAAGGAAGAGGTGAAATATTATTTAAAGTGCTTATATGGCTTTCTCATTTGCTATTTCAATGAGGTTACGCAGTTCCAACTCTTACTAGAAACCAACATAATATGAAGTATGATTATATTGATGACCTAACTTCTTCTAACCAGTGTTTATCATTGTGATTTATTTATCTACTAGCTGCGCCCCACGGCTTCGCTCGCGTGGAAATCTGCGTCAAATAGTTTATTAAACATCCTCTTGAATCACTCAATTACAAAAATCGCATCAAAATCCTATGCATAGTTTTAAAGATCTAAGCATAGGTACATAGGGACAGAGAGATTGTTTAATACTATGTCTATATTTGTCTAGAGGATTCATCATTTCATCCAAAAGTCTACTGCTGTAGGCCGGAGTCCCACGGTCAATATGCATTTTTTTTGTTGTAGGTGATGTTACCAAGTCCAGCGTTGTGTCCACGCGGCTTGTCGAGCAATAGAAGCCGCATGTACAATTATATTTACGGTTTAATTACAAAAATTATACTATTTTTCCCTTGTAAATTAATTAATCCAACACATTTTATTTTATGTACAGATGTTTTTGACAAATCAGTTATATTTATATGTTTAATGAGTATTTATTGTATGTTTGTAAGATGCTATTAAATGAATCGCAATATTTTTTCATGTTATACAAGTTGAAGCTTGCAATGTTAAGCGCAACATTTTTTTTTGCAGTATTACTGTTGCGTCGGTTCAAAAACAAGTGTAGTGTAAAAATAACCGAAATTGTGAACTTTGTAAATTAAATAATATTGGAATTAAAGCTATGTAAATAAGAACATTCCTCATTGTAACTCGCGTAGTACATAATAAAATATTATTGAAGTTACTGTTTTTTAGTTTTTCATTTCATCGTTTGCATTGGATGTACCTGTCTTGTCTCATCGACATCAATTGCAAGCTACTAATAACAACTACTGCTAACGCGTTTTTTTTCTTTGCAGGGAAAAATTGCATTCTATGCATTTTCTAGGTTTAACAAATATGTTGTGGCCCTCTGTTAAGTATTTGGTTTGTGCTCAAAGGACTCATTCTCAAAGAAGAGGTTGATGTGTTGTCGGTCAGGAATGGCTCACTTGACTCCAGTAACTACTTATTATGCCATGTAAAAATATCCCAGCTATGAAATAGATTGGTTTGTTGGATCCTTTCCTATTAAAAATTAAAACTCGTGGAAAACCTTTAAACTTTAATCACGCTATTTACAGCCAAAAATGTAGATAGTTAGAGACTATGAATATAAGCATAGCCTGCTTAATTTATTATTCCCTCCACTCATCGTCTTCTGTTGTATTATTGTCGGTTTCCAGCGTGTTATTCGTAGTGGAGTCTTCCTCATCCATTCTTTTGAACAGTGAAGTCAAAAGTTTCTTATTGATGTGATCAGTTTGCGAAATTTCTCTGGTCGGTTGCTCCAACTCCAGCACCTTCTCTGTGCATGAAACTGACTTATTTGGCTCAGGCATTTTATCTTGGGAATACGCCGAATAACGAAAACAAAAGAAAATCCACAAATAAAGTAAATCGAAATGACTCAAGTCACAACACAATTCATTCACAAATTAAGCACAAAATAAAATAAATCCATTAACTTCAACTTCTTGCTTGATGGCTCTGCATCTGGAATCTGGATTGACGCAATTCTGCCATCATGCCCGTCTCATGGTAGCATATTGCAAGCTTTCTATTCTAAATCATTACATAAAAAAGTCTAGCATCAATCGAAAGAAGGTTAAAGGGAATTTATTGCATCAAAGTAGGTATCATTTAGATTTTGTCGGTTTACAATTTTATTTATTAGCTTACGTTTACTTTCTTAACAAGTAGTTATCACGCATGTGAGTAACTTGAAATGACAAATCGCAGGTTTTTTTGTGGCATTTATGTAACACGTCGTCGTTCGTAGGACGAACATAATATTATCTGCTTCAAATAAAAATACCCCATATTGTGTGTGGCTGCATTTATTCAGTTTTGACTTCGCTTTCTACGATAATTATTGTTAAATATATGAATGTCAAAATGCGTAGAAAGAGAAGCAGGTAATATCAATGTACGTTATTATGTCACTCCCCCCACAGGCACGTATCGATCGTTAATACGTACCATAATCATATTCGATCCTCTCTACCAATAACATGCGTTCCTTCTAACTATGGCGCAGAGAACGTTTCCGACGTTAAAAATAAAACGAAATCCTAAAATTGACACGGTTTGCTTCACCTGCCGTACCTATACAATGTGTATTGTCGAACCTTGATCAAACGAGATGTTGATACGATGATACACGACATATATTTATCGATAAAAAAACAGAAAGTACCTATTTTAAATGGTAAATAACATGACAACAAAAAGAGATAGACCCATATTTTTTGGAGGATTTGTAGATTAAATAATGAAGTTTAATATAACATGCAAAAAAGTACACCTCAATAACCCAGTTTTAAAGTTACAGATCAAAAATAAAAAAAAAATTGTTTTTTTTTGTAAATTTCTAAAAAAAATATTGATTTTACTAGGCTTATGTACCGAAATTGTTTTGCTTTCTTATTTTCTTACCTAGATAAACAATCTAGCTTTCAAATGAGGCTACTTTGAATAAAATACACCGTTTACTCAAAAAGAAACGAAGAAAAAACCAGATGAAGTAGTTTTCATTAAAAAAAATATTAAATCGGCTTTATTTTTGAGATAGGTAACATATAATTTTTTATTTTTAGTTTTTTATCGATAAATATATGTCGTGTATCCGCACATCTCGTTTGATCAAGGTTGGACAATACACATTGTATATGTATGGTCAGGTCTGTAGTCTTCATATTTTGTTGTTCATTGACAAAAAACAAAAAAATCTTAGTTAATTATCTTAGTTAGCTTCTTTATCTTGATAAGCATGACTTACGAAATTCAAAAAAGCCTGCAGCTTACTTGCTAACATTTATTTTGTTTCATAACTCCCAACTTCCCAAAAAAATGATTTCCCTAATCTCAAATCAAATCATTTATTTTTGCAGGAATGTTGGTACAATAGATCTTCTTAATAATAAGGTTCCTACACATTCTGCCTCTTCAGGGCGTGCAAAATTGTTACAAATTAATTAGCTACAATATTCTTAGGCTTTATAAATCATGTCAAAAAAACTATTATAATCATAAAAGGTAGATAACTAAAATGTCAGAAAGTAAAAAAAAATATCAAAAAGTCCTATAATTTAAATATTTTTTCATGTCATAGAAACATCTATCAACTAACCACTTTCACAGCTTAATTTTTAATAAATTATATTGCATAGATTTAAATTCATTGGGTAACATATTATAAATTTTTATTGCTTGATAATATGCATTCTTATTCGCAAGGTCTACTCTACATTTTGGGACATAGAGCCTGTCTTTATGTCTCGTCCGTCTCTCCATCACATCTGCGTGAATCTTAAAATAATGAGGATATTCTTTCACAAACAAACAAATATCTCTTATGTACATACATGCACTGCACGGCAATGGAAGTATATTATATTTCTTGAATAAGGTCCGTACTCCAAGCGCCACAGATAGCCCGTACGCACATTTTTTGAATAATAAAAGCCTTTTCTACATCAGTTGAGTTTCCCCATAGAATTAGTCCGTAAGCTAGGGTTAACAAAACATACCCGTGGTACGCTTTGAGCGCGGCATCTATGGAAACACGTACCCCCATATCTTTAGTCATTACCTCAAATAATTCTCCACTCAAACTTGTTCAAGGGCGTTTCGAGCATTCCTCCAAAACATGCTCGAGTTTGGTATGCTTAGTCGTTAATTTGGTTATATATCAACCTCTGTTATATACCTTCGCGATGGGTAATTGTAGGTTTCATCGTCGTAAATGTAATTGAGATAGTCTCCAAAATCCATTGTAAATAACAACAAACTATTTCGAGGAGCATTCAAGGTAGGTAGCGAGGTATCTTGAGATGACAGTTCGTTATTCCACTCGTATGAAAAAATTCTCGAAGGCTGTTTCGAGTGAAGGATTTTTTTACGATCAAGCATACCGAAACGCATTTGGAGGTTGAGTAGAGTTTGAATCGAAGTCGAGGTAATGACTAAAGATATGGGGGGTAGTCTTCGATTTTTAAAATCTATTTATATGGATGGTGGGATTTGTAACTTGTTCTTGTATATTCAGGATAGTCAGAATATGAATTACTTTAATTAATTTCCTTATAGAATCACATGAACTAATTTGTAAATTGTGCGTATCGCATTTTTAAGAGAACAAAGTTACTGGACGCCAGCAGTCTATGTCTATCTACTATAATAGGTACTAATGGGGTAGGTAACTATATAGGTAAGTCCGTTAAGGTTCCGTTCATTCATTTCTACCATAGATTTGTACTGATTTTAAATTTTTTTTTTAGCTGGCATCACCAGAATTAACTTTTCGGCCAGCGACATTTTTCGTTCGCTGGATTTATTTACTACGAAAAAAGCCCAAAAGTTAGTATTTACTACTAAAAACCAAAGTGTAATCATAAACGCTTACTGTAGCGCTCGCTTCTGGCGCAGTGGTTCAAGAATTTCCAAGGAAATCGCGTCCTAAAGTCGCGAGTGTCAATCGCTCTTACATAATCTTTGGGGTTCTAACCTGTAACAATCATCTGTTCCGTATTGATTTGTGTGTTTTGTTCCCAGCACCGCGAAGATGTTGGGTCGCATGCCGGGCGTGTCCACCCAGGTGGTGGCGGTGGTCGGCCAGCAGCAGAGGAACATGGCCACTCTGAAGACTATCTCAATGCGCCTCAAGTCCGTCACCAATATCCAGAAAATCACCCAGTCCATGAAGATGGTGTCAGCTGCCAAGTGAGTTGGGCCTTTTGCTAGTCAAAGTATGTAGCTGCAAAGTAGTTTTAGTTTTATTTGTACTGTGACAGCTATTTGTTCCAATTTCAAAAAGTAGGTAGGTAATGTTACATTATTTGCACTATCAGTTAAAACAAAAGAATAAAAAAAAGATTTATAGCCAAATTGTAATAGCATTTAATTGCAGCTAACAACTGCAGTTACAGCCACAATCAATAAGTGGAAGCTGGCCAAAGCCACAACCAGCTTCCTCTGCTCTTGATGTAGTCCGGTAAAGCTGTCTTGGCTGTCTGCGGTCAACAGCATACAATAGTATTTTTGTAAAAGAAAATAAATCAGACCACATTAAAATATGTAAGCATAAATATAAGTTAGGCAGGCTCCGTAGTTTCATCAGTTGATTACTGAATGATTGCTAACAACATTGACTAGACATACATGTGAACTGGTTAATGGTTAAAAATGATGTCATTTTATAATTATAGTGGACTAAAGATGAGACAAGGGCCTTATCAGACAAACTGTGCAAGAGTAGATATTGTTAGAACTCTGTTTGTGTTAGCTTTCATTTGTTTTACTTTACAATTACATTCAATTCTTTTATCTTATTTTTACACTTAAGTTTAAAGTGAATATGGTCTCATGTGTGACCTTTCCCTTCTCCACAGATACGCTCGAGCTGAGCGAGACCTGAAGGCCGCTCGTCCGTATGGCGAGGGTGCTGCGCAGTTCTACGAAAGGGCTGAGGTATGCATACACTCACAATATTTTAACATAATGTTATGTCTGTGGGCGGGAAACCTACATCAAATCATCTGGTTCTGCAGCAAGAATAAGTAACTGAAGTGTTGTCGTGTTTCTTTTTGTTCACTGGGAGAAATAAGTCCAAGTGGAATTCAAATTCATTTCACATTAACCTGTTCCAACTTACAAGTCTGGTGAACATTTTGATGTTCAATGTTCATTTGAACTTAAATCAATATCCACTTCCACTCTCAGTACCTATTGCCACACCCTGCTTGGGTACCATTGGTTTCTTGTACTTTACCTAGATACTAAGACCTACAAATGTACACAATGGTGCAATAATATGAACATCAGCCTGCTGGCCCCTGTAACTCACGCCACACAAGTGTGGGTGTGACGTGTCCAGCATTATTTTTTGTATTTATTTGCATTTGATAAGTCTGTTCTATAGTTTTATGTGTAAATTTGTTCTGGTCTATGTAAATCATTATTGTACCTCTTTATATTATCTTTGTACTGTCTGTCTTCCTTCAATAAATAAATAAATGGTGTGTGTTGGTTCCAGGTGAGTCCCCCCGAGGGCGACCCCAAGCAGCTGTACGTGGCCATCACATCCGACAAAGGTATGTGCTAGTGGCAATGTGCTGGGAACCCATTATTATACTGGGTGCAGTGCATGTTAAGTGAAACCTTTAATAAATTATTTTATGAACACTGGCGCGGTTGCCTTTTGTTTTTAAAAATGTATTTAACTAGTTTAACGTCGTAACGAAAACCGTCAAAATCGGTCCAGCCGTCATACAATCTCACTTGATGGATTAGTTATAATAGTTTACCCAAAACAAACAGATAGACAAAACGCCAATATGGTAGGTAGGTATTCTCTTACTGAATAATTACCTATAATCAGCTGGTATTTCGACATTACAAACGGACTCCAATTTATTTATTTCTGTAGAATCGAATCTTAAATTTCAGCCCGGTCAGTTCAGTAATTTTGTTGTGAAAAGCATCAAAATTACTGAACTGACCAGGCTGAAATTTTGCATTGATGTAGGACAGGCCTGAGTTAAAATTAGAGCAACTTGATTTTCCGGAAAAGTGCGTGCGAAGCCGCGGCCTGACGCTAGTTACACACCACGTGGACAAATCACGTTGGCTGTAAACGTAAGTCCCGTCCCGCTAGCCACGACGCGACGTCACGTCACATACAGCTATACAGTTGCTTTGATATTATTTCAGTGGAATTAATACAGTAAAGTGATAGGATTATTTCTGTAGTGGAGTAAACCCAAAGTACCTATATGTCCAATCACATGAGCTTGGTGTATTACTTGATCTTCCTGTACGCGGCGGTAGGGTTCCTCTACGTGTTGTACTACTGCCGGCGCCGGCGCCTCATCTAGGCGAGCCCGGATATCTTTACAAACTAACTCTCCAGGAGCAAGGGACTACTGGACCATGTTAGCCATCCCATCTATAGCACAGAATGCATGTTTATAAAGTTCATCTGTTAATATTTCTCGTTGTAAGTTATCTTCTTCATTATAGCTCAGTTCTTCGTCCCCTCTATTTAATGGATAGAGGTGCACACATAGGTTCATCCCATATCGGAGAAGTCTTAGTATTTCGCTGGATTGCCTTAGGTGTTTGTGAGTGGTCGCGTCAGGCAGAGCTTACGATTGTACTCGGTGTGTGTCAGTGCTTAGGGTGTCCTAAGTAATATAGGCCTCCTCATCGATTTCGATGAAGGCGACCCTAGATATCACGGATTTTTTCTATCATGAGCTCTAATATGGCTCGCTAGACCATAAAACTAAAATAAAAATAAATATGTAAAGATTATTATGACTAAAACGTCTCGAGACACTGGACGTAAAACCTAAGCCCTCCTGTACATGTATACTTATAACTCCTCGGGCTAACTCTATTGCCATGCCGTAGGGTATTCAAGCAAGGTGTTTATAATGTGTGTGTACAGGCCTGTGCGGCGCGGTGCACACCGGCGTGGCCAAGGCGATCCGATTGCGGCTCAGCGAGCCCGGCGCCGAGAACATCAAGGTCATCTGCATCGGAGACAAGTCGCGCGCCATCCTGCAGCGACTCTACTCGCAACACATCATCGGAGTCGCCAACGAGGTAATTTATGATTCGGCGGTTACTTGATTCCCATATTGAAGCAAGGTTCAAGTCCTTCGATATATTTTTTTTAGGATATTATTTACTTTCTAAGATAATACCAACCTAACAACCGTGAAATAAAAATGCCCTTGTGTTGCCACACATGATTGTTTTACAATTTGTCTCTCCAAAGTCTGATTAGGACTGACCAACAGTAACCTACAATATTTAAAAGTTTTCTTTTCTAGCTTTCTATGCGTCACGCACGACACACCCCCACCACGATACCTACCTTAACTGTGTTGTTATTACATTTAACCCGCGTTCTTCTAGAGTGTGTTCTGATGCTGTCCCCCTTAGATAGAACAGAGCGGGACAGCATGAGGGTCTGACGTCACGCTCGCGCCCATTCTATAAGTATCCATGTATGTCCTCAGATCGGGCGGCTGCCGCCCACGTTCCTGGACGCGGCGAAGGTGGCGAGCGCCATCCTCACGTCGGGCTACGAGTTCGGCTCCGGCAAGATCATATACAACAAGTTCCGCTCCGTCGTCTCCTACCTGCAGTCCGACCTGCCGCTCTACAGCCAAAAGACTGTCGAGGTGAGTGCGCAGAGACCGGCGTTACACCTGCGAGACCGAGGAGACCTGTCTTACACCTGCGAGACCTAGGAGACCGGTATTACACCTGCTAGACCTAGGAGACCGGTCTGACACCTGCGAGACCGGTCTTACACCTGCGAGGCCTAGGAGACTGGTTTTACACCTGCTAGACCTAGGAGAACGGTCTGACACCTGCGAGAGGGGTCCTAGGTGCAGTAATCAAGTCAAACATACATACGGGTTGCATTGCAAGCCAACAACGGGTTAAACCAACCTATCACATAATACATTCCTATTACCAACGTCTGACGTAAGTATCCAATCGTTTCCCAATGTCTCACGTGTGACGTTGCCTATTCTCAGCATCATACTACGAGTCCAAGAGCTTATTATTACAATAATTAACAACATTATAAATTGACAAGGTCATCAAAACAACATGATTTATTTATTTATTCACATATGTACATGTACACTGTTTTGACGGGCACACCCAATACAACAGAGTACCTTTTTTAAATTTAATATTACAATTAGGAATCATTAGAATTATACATGTATGTATAATACAGAAAAACAAAACAAATAATCGTAACTATATGTATGATCTATTGATCATGTTATTCTGATGGCCGCCTTCGGTGTCTGGACTCCATTACACTTGACTTGAACTTGTTTGGGCTCCATCCGCCTTCGGTGTCTGGACTCCATTACACTTGACTTGAACTTGTTTGGGCTCCATTACACGTCGCCGTATGTTCAGTAGCCCCGTACGTAATGGTCCACATTTCCTTCTGTTCCAGAGCGCGCCGAAGCTCGGCACGTACGACTCGCTGGACTCGGACGTGCTGCAGTCCTACACGGAGTTCTCGCTGGCCTCCATGCTCTTCTACGTTATGAAGGTACACACACACTATTATACTTTTCACACTCCATGCTCGTATCGCCCTGTAACCTGATAAAGGTGATGACTTTGCCAAATTTAATAAATCGAATGAGTTCTCTTAGTGCGAGTCTCCTTGGATAACATTTCAATACATATTTTGAGGTTCCCAATTCAAAACACATCACTCCCTTAGGATAATTAGAACATCAAAATACTTAAGTGTTAAATTTTTTACCAAGGAGATCTTCGAAATTCGTATTCGTATTACCCTCGGAATTTACAGAAGGCGGAATAAAAACCTAGTTGCGAAACACGTAATTTAATTTTTACTATTTTCTCACAGTACTTACATAATTATAGTAAAAGTAGCGTCGCGTGAGGCTGTAACTTCATTGTGTCCTTGTTGGTCGACAGGAAGGCGCGTGCTCGGAGCAGTCGGCGCGCATGTCGGCCATGGACAACGCGTCCAAGAACGCGGGCGAGATGATCGAGAAGCTGGCGCTCACGTACAACCGCACGCGCCAGGCCGTCATCACGCGCGAGCTCATCGAGATCATCTCGGGCGCCGCCGCGCTCACGTAGGGCGCCGCGGGCGAGACCTAGTCTTATTTGTGTATTTGATCGACAGGGGGGAGGGGGGGATATTTATTGAGACAAGTACACGAGTAGCAATTATACCCGCCGCGGCGGAAACAGCCTCATTTACCGATGATAGGATAGCGGTCAAACAAAGGTCAATGACCTGTCTTTTTGGGAGTGAAAAAAATTTGGCTGTTGGACTGTTTGGGAAGGAAGATATTAAAATCGCTATTCTCGGATAGAAGTAAAGGTTGTGGTTGTCAATAAAGGTTAAAATCAGGGTGAGGTAATAATCAAATACACAAATAAAATGCTGATTATATTGTATCCACTATTCTTTATCCATTACAATCTTTCAATAGTTTTATGTAAGTACAGTCGCGCCGACGTTTTCTCTACCATTTCTTTATATTTATGAACATGGAATGTTCCATGGTTCCGAAGGTATTCTTACAGGTAGGCGGAGCTCGTGTTCCGGTGAAACTCACGCATTCCTCAGACACTGGCTTCACCACCTTCACCGGTACATGGCGAAGCCTGCTCGTTATGACATGTGTGTCTTGTAAGTCTTAAAGGAATCTGATAATTTATTATGAATCATGATTTAGTTGAAGTTTGATCGTGTGAGATGAAGTGGTGGTTAGCAATAAAGTATCTTTAGAATTCATTGTTTTATTTAATGTCTGCTGAGCGCAGAGGAGTCAAACCTACAAGGTATATAAGTTATAGGTATTTGAATTTAAAAAGGTACCTACTAATTCGTTCCGATTGGGCAAATGTACCTAGCACCTTCTTGACTTCTAAAAGTACTAGAAGTGCAGAGTTCAATACAATACAAAAATTCTTTATTGTACACCATAATCAAATTAATCATTACAAAAATATATTATATGCGACAAGTACAATGGGCAATGAGTTCATTTGAGATGGAACGCCTACCTATCCATGTGGGATCGTGTTCGTGCTACATTTTCTTTTATCTGTGTTACTGGGGTCGACGATTTACGGCCAGGTGTTGGAGAGCGAACCGGTACTTTACTCTTCAAGCCGTCAACAGCGTTGACGACAGTGTGACCAATAAAAGTAATCCTAAAGGGAGATAAGTTGTGTTGTGAAGGTTAGCTATAATAACAAAACACGCAATACTAGTGTAAATGTTTATTTACTAGGTACTTATTGACAATTTGTAACAGTCTTATTATTTCTAACAGAATCTTGTCAATGCATGATTTTCTCATTTTTGATATGTAGGTACATCCATTTACAATAACAGCATGAGTGAGACTTCATAGGTCCCAGAAGACGGAAGAGAGGCGGTTGAATATTCTATCCATAGACATGAAAACACAGCAAAGGATCTTGGTCCCTAAGAGATATTGTATAAACTAATAAGTAAAATGCTTAAAAATCTTGTAGGTTTCCCATTTAATTCCCTACATACCTTGTGAGTGTCCTTTAAAAATAATGTTAAGGTACAATAAAATCTAATTAAATTAAAATCAACATTTTAAACGGGACATTACATAATGAACTAGGTACATACTTTAGAACTAAAAACTTAACACCGAATCTAGAACCACACGCAGTGTGCCAGTTAATATTATAATTTGTATAAACATGTTACTTGATTGTTTGCAGATTTTTCTCCACTAGACTCGAGTCAGCCAACAAACTAGCTAGGTACCAAATTCTATTGAACACAAGCTAAATTATATAGTTTTCAATGTCAGTAGCGGTTCACTTGCAAACCTAGCGGAGAAGAATCAAAAGTTGAAATTTCATATAATAAACATGATAGGATATTATTTCCGTTAATAATTTAAGTCTAAAAATTCAATATATTATAAGAGGCATGATGTAAATAGTTTGACACGCGACAGTTCTTCCAATACGAATACATCGCTCGTTCGTAATACTAACACTCACTATAAATATATTAAACATACATATTTACAAAGTCGACGACGCGACGCCAGCGACAGGAGAATGTAGTCCAGCTTATGTTCCGCATCTGGAAATAGAAAACAGAATCGTTACAACATGGCGGAGGCTCTAGGCGGAAGTCGGACGGTGACGTGACGAGGGACATTACGGAATGCTGGCTCAGTCTTCAACGGCTTAGAGATGATTCCGATGGCCACGACATCGTCGATAGAGCCGACACAGAGTGGATGGAAAGTGAACCAACATCGTATAGAACGAAGTTGACATGCCATGGTTAAGACAACGTGACCGGGTTGTGCGTAGCGCAGAAGGCGCTACGGCCGGTGGAAGTAACGAGACAGTATGGCGAGAGACGATGTGTATATATACCTAGCGTCACTCGCGCAGCGTGGCGAGGGCGGGCGGGGTACGCCACACGGCGGAGGAGGTCCGCTTGAGGCGCGCGCGCTCGATGGTAGGGAAGATGTCGGCCAGGTCGGGCGAGTGCACGCGCACGGAGAACAGACGCACCACGTGCAGCTCGGACACGTGGCTCTGGATGTCGAGCTGGAGTTTGCGGACCTGCGGACACGAGGACATTTATACACTTAATGATGTATCGACATACAAAAGGCATAAAAAACTGAAAAAAGAATTACACTAAATTCTCAAAAAGAAGACTGACCACTATAATTTAAAACTTTTATTGTCAATGACGCTCATGTAGTTCTGCACTAGACTTGGTCAGCGAAGACTTTCTGCTAGCTGCGACCAGCCCCTATAGGTCGTGCCGCAGGGACTGGGCAGTGAGTGCGATAGAGGCCCTCGGTGGCCCGAGGGACACTTACCTTGGAGGTGCTCCAGTCGGGCACGGGGCGCGACGGACCCTCGCCCTCGGAGTCAGAGTTGAGGTACTGGAACCCGTCCATCATGTACACGGGAGACATGTGCCCATTGTACCCTTTCAGCGGAGTCTTCAGGGGGGTTGTCACTGGAACAACAGAACATTTAAACATCAACTGGCTCCACAGTCAAGTAGAAGAGCTTGAGATAGTTACTTGAGACCGGTGGGTACTAGAATTTCAAATGGAACTTGAAGAGAGAGAGCTTGTACAACCCACCCACATCAGAAGCAACAAATATAGCGGCAGGTATCAGTTAGTTAGTGTTGACCTTTGTAACTATAGTAGGTGTACTGTAACAAATTCATTGAGAAAACGTTCGTGTTTCAACACAGACAAGGTGCAAAGATTTGTTTTGACTAGCAATAAAAAGCTGCAAACTTGTGAATAAATTTAATTTATTTATGAATTAAAGAAGAATAAACACGGTCCATACAAAAAAGAGAGAGATTATGTGAGATCCATCATCAAACAACTGAGTATCTTTTACACTTGTTGGACACAACTTCAAACTAGTGAGAATTTAAACATGATTGTTTAATCATTCGCATTGTTTAATAGAATAGACTAAGATAAAAAAAACCATTTTCTTAGCTATTTTTTATATGATAAACTGTAGACTATCTAGAAAGATCTAATTTAAATGTGGCTGTGGGTTTAGCCCCATCAGAACGAAATACGCGTAGCCTTAAGACTGGTGCATTCAATTCACACAGAAAGTACAGTAATGTAAGTACCAGATAGTAAAATAGATGTGAGTAAGTTACCTTTGTCTTCTAGTCTGCTTTTCATTCTCTGTTTGTCCAAGTATTCCTTCTGTCGCTTCTCGATCTCCCGGGCCATCTTAGCGGCCTCTTTCTTCATACTGGAACCAAATAACAGACATGTTCATGACAAATATATTCATTGTTCGTAGCCATTGCGAGAAGGTTATTGACATAGCTCAAAGATGTTTTTAAATAATGTGCACCGCGCGCTGCTGTGGACACACTTTGTGTTTCAAAGTGGAAATCGGGACACGGCAAACGTAGTGCAGGACGCTCTAGGCCCATGCTGGGTGACGATCTGCAGGAGCTGGTGGACTATTGACTCATTGGGGGACGCCGCCGTCCATTAGGGGATTAGCTATGGTGTATGGTTTCACCCTAGATTTGCTATTTTGCGCACGCGGCGATTTAGGTACTCTGTGTCGCGCGCGATGCAATTTACCTAGATTACTTATATTTTAAGGTGGAAGGCCTAGGCGCAGATGGCGGGATGAGCTCGACCTATACAATAAAGAGTGGGTTCTCCTTGCTGAGGACCGAGATGAGTGGAAGAAGGGGGGAGGGAGGCCTTTGCTCTGCAGTGGGACACCCCGGGCTAATATAATAATAAACTTATATTTTAACACCAGTACGTGACCTACCTACCGACTACCGCGAGAGTGACATTTTAAGGAAACATTTGCCACATTTACTTAACGCTGTCATTAGAACTGAATAAACTTTACTTTTGTGATTCATGTGTTTAGTTTACGTGCTCAACTAACTTTACTTTTACTATGTTACCAACGGTGACACTACAAAGTGAGGTGCTATAGGTACACTACCTACAACTATACCTCTACATGTAAAGGACTTCACTTAGGTCCTTACATATGGACTTATTGGGGGGGGACGCCGTTCAATAGTGGACTAGCTCTGACTATAGTCTCTGAGCTATATGATTGAAAAGTTTAAAATAGCGAGTCACTAAAGGCCGCAAGATGGACCCATGGCCTCGTAAAGATGCAAACGTTGGTCTTATCGCATGTGTTTGGTTCGGGCAGGCTTAACATTATGTCCACCTTGCCCTGAGGGGGTGGTAGCGCAGTCAGTTTACGTACGCCTCCTGCTCCTCGACCTGCTTCCTCCGCTGCTGCAGCGCGCGCCGCTGCTCATCCGCGAGCCGCTGCGCGCGCGCCGCTTCCTCCGCGCGTCGCCGCTCCTCCGTCTCCGCCGCCTTGCGCGCCAACTCTTGCTTCTTCTGCAAATTTTCAAGATATTATCAATGAAAGTTGCGACACGAGTGGCGAGGGAAGCGATCCGCTATGAGTGCCCTTTCGCTCCTATATACAAAAATAATAAATAATACGCCGCTCGCAGGTGTTGTTCACTCCGCACCGCTGCCTACAGGGAGTAACACGGGGGAGTCACTCCGCGAAGCCTGTGAAGATTCCAGGAAGATTCTGCGCTTCTGGACGGAGTTGGCTGGTTAGACTAGCAAACACACCACGCACAAAGTACCAATCTGAGTCTAAGTACGGTACACACCGCTGTCTACAGCGGCGCCGGCACTTGCTCCCTACGCTAAGCCTGCCCTAGTGTGCGTACCCGCTCGTGTTCCCTCATCCTCTCCTGCTTGCCGAGGTCTGCGTGCGCTTGCTTCTCCATCTTCCCCTTGGCCAGCTGCTCCAGCTGCAGGCGCCGGTCTCGCTCCGCGTTGTTTCGCGCGAGCGCTGCGGCCGCCATCTTTTCTTCCCGTTTTCTGAAAACAAATCGTCAAGCTGAGTAAAATTACAGAAACTACCTACTACTAACTAACGGCATCAGTCAGAATGCAATTTTAGGAGTATCTAAATTTTAGCTCATAGGGTCACACAAGTGATTTGAAATGTACAAGGAGTACATTTCAAATCACTTGTGTGACCCTAGGTGGACTAGAGGTGGTTTGAAAATGAGTTTATACTACTTTAAGGATGTTCACAAATTATAATGTTTATGTGTGCTGCCCTTGCATCGAGCGCAACAAGCGCAGGGACGCTGAACGACGCGACTCGAGCCGCACTCGCCCTGAACTAGTAGCTTGTTAGGGATCACACGTTGCTATTCTTGCAAAACAAACAAGGTTCGTAGTAAACCCGCTCACATTCATAATGAATTCTCCAAAATAACTTCAATAGGATAACGTGTAGACTTTCTGTACTGTATGTACCTAGCTATAAGGATCTTTATTTACCTATTTTAAAATAGGTAAATAAACGCGATAAATACCCGTTGTATTAATTCTTATAAATATGTGTTATAAGGACCTTTTTCATATTATATGCGTGTGCTTGTGGGTACCTTCCCCGGCAATAAACCAGCTACGGAGCTAAACGGTCGTTTTACTATCACCCGACATACTACTTTCTGTATAACATAGACAGTGAGAGACACTATGTGTGTGCGGTACGGTAGGTACGGTGTCCGTGCGGCACATGGCTGTCATAGTGATGTACTGACCGTTTCTGCTGCTCCTTCTTGGCCTCCAGCATGGCCTCCTTTTTCTTGCGCGCGTCCTCCTCGGCGGCCTCGCGCTGGCGGCCCAGGGAGGCCAGCTTGGAGGCCGAGGCCGCCAGCGCAGGCCTGCTGGCCGCCGACGCCGCCGCGCGCGGCTTGCACGCGGACAGGGACACCTGCGCCTGCAAATACGTCGATCTTACCTTAACTAATGTTTCTATTCATGATGTTTGAAATGTTTTTATTCTTACTTGAAAGAGTCCTTTACATTGATTATTTGATTGTTTGACTGTATAACTAATTGTAACATTCTACAATCTAAATATAAACAGATAACAGCTAAACATTTTATTTATAATATGTCAAATTATAGTCACAATTCATGTTTCATTATTTCTAATATTATTAAAAAATAATAATAATAATAATAAAAAAACTATATTACGCATAACTCAAGAATTCGTCGTAGGTGTAGAACGTCTTCTCTACGAGCCAGCTATATTTTATATTAACCCCTACCCCGCCTAGGGCCATTCTGATTACATTAATAATAAATTAAAAATAAATTTAGGGTCTTGAAGGAAAGTTCCAGCGGAAAAGTTGCAGCTTCCTTCTGTGCATTAATTAATTTATTTATTTAATTTTCGGAAATATTACGGCTAAACATAAAACAAGATAGATTAAGTATATATATAAGGACGGCCAATTACAAGTTTTCACAAATAGTAAGAAAGAATATTAAAAAGAATAAGTAGTGGACAAACAATATGAATATATGAAGTTATACAGTAAAGAAGTTATTACTACAATTCAATGTTGTGCTTAGCTTTGCATAGATATTGACATGTATTTATCTCGAATTATATTTAGATTTAAATAGGCAAAACAAACATGTATAAAACACATAGGTGATATATAAATGTAGTAATTTCATTTCCACTTCTTCCTCCAGTAGACTAAAAATGAAGTGAAAAGAAAATCAATACGAACATATTTCATATTTCTTTATCACGTCATCTTCTATAAATATAGCCACGACCGGCCACGCGAGGGCACGCGCTCCGCTTTTTGACATATACCAATACCACAAGACTGTAAAAACGTGTCCATTCATGCATTTTTTATAACATTGTAATTATTATTAATTATTTTTCCAAGTTCGAGCCAAAATCTACCTTTTATTCAGTTTGTTCCCTAAACCGAACATTATCTATTAATAGTATATCTCAGTTACCTGCGGCTTCCCGTTGAAGATGAGACTGTTCATCTTGTGCAGCGTGTCCGCGGAGAGCCCCGCCCCCGCGCCCCGCTCCGGCGGGGTGTGCGTGTCCCCCTCGCCCCCCGCCTGCCCCTCCCCCTCCCTCTTGGCGAGTGCGCGTGTCTTGGTGCGCGTGACGCGGGACGCGAGCTCCTCGAACTGTTGCACCTTCTCTTTTACCGCTGATCTGTAAATAAATATACATCGATAGTTAGATAGTCATGTTATTGGCATAGAAATTTACAAGGTAGGTCTGGGTATTTAACACAACGTTTAATATTAATTTGAACATACAATAAGTATACGAAAAAACGATTCGCTCCACCTAGTAAGGACCGGAAGATAAAAACGATAATGGTTATAAAAATGAAATCCTTTGCGTTTTCAATGTGTGCAATGTTTGCAATCAAACCTAAATATGTTCTATGTACTCCAAACGAGAAACGAAATCTTTAACCCTGCGCCTGTGTAGTCATAGGATTAGGAAGCAAAAGTTCCACTTGCCTTGCTGTTGTCTTTGATTGTTAAGTGTTCATAAATAAATATATTTAGGCTTGTAAGGGGGATTCCAGCATCTCGTCTCCCAAGTCAACCTAACCTGCACGTGGTAGATAATGAACCCTGCCAGATAACGAACTAGGCTCTGGTGAAAATATCAAACAATCTTCATAATTTAATAACTCATCGATTTTACAATTACTTTCCATTACTTGACACTGGCAGAAAAGCGTCCAACCAGACACAGTTGCCATTAACAAAGAATCATCAACATAAATATATTTACAAACAATATGTATGATTTTAGAGCCGCGCGGGTAGTTTGAAATGAAGTGTGTACTCACGAAGGTTGCTGCGGCGCGCTCGGCTTGTCCGGCGGCGGCGGCGTGTGGAACTGCTCGTCCTCGTCGTCCGTGAGCAGCGAGTTGTCCTCCGTCAGGTGCGAGCCCGCTCCGCACGCTGCACATCAACTACATTAGCATGTTACACACGACCGCTGTCTTACACACTCGCACTGACTATTGCAGAATCGCATGCCTCACATTTATGAGTAGATAGGCAAAACAAACATGTATTAGATGCATTCAGTAAGTGATATAATATATAATTGTGCTAGACGTATCTTCTTCCCTTCTCTTACTAGTGGTAGTGGACAAATATTAAAAGTGAAGAGAAAATCAATAACATCTTATTTGATAATAAATAGAGAATACATTTTTGACATGTTTTAATGCTTTTTCACAAGTCTAAAGATATTGAAATCTGATATCGCATGGCCTGTCTACCAGTGGCGAAGGGTCCCTATAACACGATTCCTGTCGGCTTCCCTTTTGAAATTCCCATTCGGGCACCTAACTATATCTAATTTACCTATCTAGTAACTATAACTAATTAACTACCTACCTTACCTAGCCTATCTCTATCTATCTTTAAAAACAAGCTTGTGCCTGGCGCCTACAAATGTTGTCAGGCAACGTCACAAAATATACCTATATGCTCAGAGTAATAAGACAGAGTGATAATTTCACAAAACATTCCGCTCTAAGTTGAAGCCAAAAAACAAGCAATGTGTGCGTAAGCGGCACGTCATTACAAGAGCCGACACGCACACAAGTGCACAAATAATGTTGCAAGCTATTAACATTTTCCCCATAAGGTAGGGAAATTGTAACATTTTGTAAGGAGTAAATGATTATCATATTTATCACTTTTCTGTTAGATGATATTTCATTAACAGAAAACTTCCTGTAAATATTATTTATACTCTATGGGTGTTTACATACAGGGGAGTGTTGAGTTAGCGAATCAGTTAAATAGATAGAAATAAATATTATGACCAAAACATTTTCATACTTTTGTTGGGATAGCACCCTCTCGTAATTTGTAGAAACCACCTTTCGTGATATGCTTGTCATTTTCTTCGAAATGTATAGAACATAATCATATCTTAGTGTATTTAGTTGGCTTGCAAAACTTTTCTTTGCAATTCCGTCTAAGTTTTTCAACCAATCGGGAAGCAACAGTCTATTTTATTTTTCGTGTTATTTCGTTGTTTTTTTTTTGTTACCCTACATATGTAAGTATGTATTATTTTGTTTGACATAATGTCAAAACAACATGAATATTCTTATTAATAAAGAACTGAACTGAAGTCGGATCAGAAGGAAATCTAAGAACGAATATAAAGATATTAATAAAACTAGGGTTCATCGTCTAATGAAACCAATGAAATTTTTATATTTAACGCTCCGACTACATCAACATCCGGACAGTCTGTAACAATCTATTTCCTTGCCCGTGAAAATAAAACAAAAGTTTTTGATTATTTATACCAAGCTTAATAGAACATAGGTACATATTTCACTTAAAAATCCGGGTAAGTTAGTAGGTAACCCTAATTATATCTGGCAAATTAAAGTCCTACAAGTGTAAAGTAGAAAATAGATTAAACAAATAAGTACCTATGGGGGAAAATATTTTTTCTAATAGCTAGCAATATTTTTATGTAATGGCGTCTGTTATGTTTACGATTTATTTATGTGCTTATACCAATGTTTTACTCAAGAATATAAGATGCCAGGTTGTATTTACCCGTGAAATGGAATCTTCAATTGTTTCTGATTATTATGAGAAGAGTTGTTACACCCTTTCACTGCACAATAAGTCATTATTATTAAAAAATTACGGAGCTCTTCCCAGTAGGTCTTGACCTTGAGCACTGGCGTGTCGAGCGATGTACGTAGCCTTTAAATGCTAACTTGAAATTGCGTCACTTCGCGTGCGCCTACTGCGGTTCTAAGCCTAGTTATTCTAAGCCTATATGTATCTAATTGTATTGTATAGCGCACGTCGAGCGTGACTCCCAACAAGCCGGTTTTCATCGGCTTATGGCTTCAACGAGTTTCATTCATACATACTTTTAGTTAATCCGTGGCATGCGGCTGGTTGTACGGGATAGAAACTATCTCTTTCTATTTCACTCTCGTACATTTTTAGGTTTCGGCTAATTACATGATCCATAAGCCGGTTTTCGTAGGCTTACTATAATCCGACCATAAATATAGTGGCCCCGTGAATATACAATAATGCGTTCGCGGGCCAGTATTTCATTTAGTCGGCTTGTTCACCCTTGTTTGTTTTGTTTTGAGCGATGGAGCGTGTGTATTTTGTTTTTGTTTTGAGAAAATAATAAAAATTAGTGAATTGAACTGGACTTCAAAGTAAAGAAGAAATAATTGGTGAATTGTGCATCGTCTTGGGTTGATTTATTTATTTGTTTTTTCTGGGTAAGTTAGTAGAGAGAATCTACAAGTTCTTTCTTTTTCTACAAGTTAAACATAAATACGCACGCTCAATTTCTCGGCTTTTTTCAAAAGCCACTTGTACCATGCCTAAAAGACACTGTTTTGGTTTTTTCCATAATTGATATCGGTGCTTTATGTATGCTGAAGGTGGTATGTGTCCGATGAACATGCTCACTGACATCTTCTCTAAATCGCACGAAGCTGCAGGGGTAAGTTATTTTTTTTAGCTCCGGCTTCCCTGGTATGAATTTTCACCCTTCACCACTGCTGTCTACATTGATCTTTTAGCCTTTCGTACTGGGCCAAATCTATTATTTTCAGGCCCAGAAAGCAACGCAAAAAACTTCAGGGCACCTCGCCACCAATTATAGGACAGCTAAAACTCGCATTTCGTTAAACATAATAGATGTACCTTTCTCAATAACAACGGTAGCATCCATGGCGGGCGCGGGTGCGTCGGCGGCCGCGTGGATGAGCATCGTCTCGTTCATGTTGGTCTGGAACGAAGGAATGGTTTGTGGCAACTGACCGAACACTTCACTTCACTCATTTATTATAAGCAATATTACAATACAATACAAAAATACTCTATTGTACATCAGATACAGATCATTATAAAAGACATTACATGTGACAAGTACAATGGGCGGCCTTATCGCTTATTAGCGATCTCTTCCAGGCAACCTTTGGATGGAAAGAATTATGTGAATTTAAGAAAGGCAGGGGGTGTACCATAGATAAAGCTAGAATACATATGAACATAGCATGAATATTTAAAGATAAATATATATGTATATATACGCGAACTTTTAAAACTGGTAAGGACACTGCTTTTCTGCTGGACTCTGGTCAAAAATTAAACTAAATTAAATTACCCCATGAAACATTTCCACAGGGGAGAGGCGTTCGGGTAAACCGACCACGTAGCAGATATGCATTTAGCTGCGCTTGCAGTTGAATGCGTTTTCACTCGCGGTTGCCTAAATGTACTCAGTTCGCGATCGACCGCCTTCGTCGCGGGTTCATTTATCAAACCATTACAACGATTTTACCATAAGTTGGTGGCAGTACTTTTTTAACCAGTTTAGTATGTCTTGTGACTATAGTCCGTACCTACCTGATATACCTGACTGACTCACTGACAGTGACTTTCCTTGACCACTAACCAAACACCATAACCATTTACCAATCCCAAAGGGCTGTTTGTGGATCAACCAGCACCATCTACCACAACCCCCAACCGTAACCCTTTTCAAGCGGTGATTCTACCTGTTTTTAGGATGGTGTTGGGGCTGTTACGTACCCTGCGCATCAGGGATGCGGTCTTTTTACGGATGTATGGATGTTAACTACTCTTTCACGCAAAAACTACTGAACTGATGGTGCAAAAATGTTGAATACAGGTTTCAGGCCCGGAATAAAACATTGGCTACTGTTCATCATCAGCCTATAGCAGTTCACTGCTGGACATAGGCCTCCCCCAAAGAGCGCCATGTCTTCAGCTTGCCGCATCCAGCATCTACCTGCAGTCTTTCGCAGGTCGTCATCCCACCTGGTCGGAGGGCGTCCTACACTACGTTTACCGAGTCGTGGTCTCCACTCAAGAACACGTTTGCCCCATCGGCCGTCGATTCTTCGCGAGATATGGCCGGCCCACTGCCACTTCAGCTTGCTAATTCTTTGAGCTATGTCGATAACCTTGGTTCTCTGTCGGATGTATTCGTTACGAATCCTATCCTTCAGAGAAACTCCGAGCATAGCTCTTTCCATAGCTCGCTGAGCGACCTTGAACTGGTGGACCAGCCCTATCGTGAGTGTCCACGTCTCAGCTCCGTAGGTCATAACGGGTAGGACGCACTGATTGAAAACTTTCGTTTTCAAGCATTGCGGTATGGATGACGTGAAGACTTGACGTAGTTTCCCAAATGCGGCCCAGCCCAGCTGGATCCTCCTTTTGGCCTCCTTCTCGAAACTGTTTTTACCCAACTGCAGAATCTGCCCAAGGTAAGTGTACTCGGTTTCGAGAAGGTGACCATGTACGACCACCGGCCTTGGATCAATGTGACCATTGATCATGACTTTGGTTTTATCCAAATTCATGCCAAGACCGATACATCGGGAGGCTGAAGCTAGGCCGTCCAGCATCTGGTTCAGTTCCTCAAACGACTCCGCCATTAAGACTATGTCATCAGCGAATCGCAGGTGTGAGATGTACTCGCCGTTTACATTAATGCCCTTTCCTTTCCAGTCCAGCAACCTAAACATATCTTCCAATGCGCACGTGAACAGTTTCGGGGATATGACATCCCCCTGCCTCACTCCTCTGCGCAATTGGATGGGTTTAGACTGCTGACCCTGTACTTGGACACTCATGGTGGCGGCCTCGTAGAGACAACTCAGCACCTGGATATAACGATAGTCTACTTGGCATCGCTGTAAGGAATCCAGAACAGCCCAGGTTTCGACGGAGTCAAATGCCTTCTCATAGTCCACAAAAGCCAGACACAGGGGCTGATTATACTCTTCGGACTTCTGTATAATCTGCCTCACTGTGTGTATGTGGTCTATGGTGCCATATCCTCCGCGGAACCCAGCCTGTTCCGGTGGCTGGAACTCATCGAGTCTCCTGGCGAGACGGTTCGTGACCACTCGTGAGAACAGCTTATAGACGTGGCTCAAGAGTGAGATGGGTCTGTAATTCTTAAGAAGGGTTTTATCTCCCTTCTTAAAAAAGAGCACCACCAAACACCAAGGGGCTCCTCCGGCTTTAAGAAGCTCTGAAGTAATACCGTCCTCGCCGGGGGCTTTTCCATTTTTAAGCTGCCTTAGAGCTAACACGATCTCGTCTTGACTGATTTCAGGCAGTTCGTCGGTATAGTGGCGTGTCAGGGTGGCTCTGGAATCTTGGTCATCTCGTCGGTAACGAGGGGCATGTGCAGCGTATAATCGGCCATAGAAATCCTCTATCTCGGCGGATATCAAATTATATATAATACGGTCCTCCCGTCGTGCGTTTTAAGCTTTGTCAGGTGGCTCCTGCCAAGCTGCTGAGTGAATACTTTGGACCCTCGGTTTCGCTCTATCGCCTCTTGAATGAGGCGCGTGTTGAAGCTCCGAAGGTCGTGCCGTACCATCTTCGCAATCCGCTTGTTCAGGTCTGACCTCTCTGACAAAGTCGCTTGGGTGGTCTCCCGTCTTTTTGTCATCAGCCCAAGAGTCTCATCCGAGAGTTTGGATTTCTTGCCAGTACGCTGCTTTCGACAGAATTTGATGCCCTCATCCCTCAACGTTTCAACCAGATTGTGTAGGGTCTCGTCAGCGTCATCAGTGGGTTCCAAGGCAACAAATCTATTCCCGAGAAGCTGCTGAAACTTCTCGGTGCCCGCCATGATTTGGATTGGGTCAGGTCGGAGCGTGGACTTCATCAGACGGTTTCTTTCAAGCTTCAAGTTGATATTCAGAGAGCCTCGGAGGAGTCGGTGATCAGATCCGGTATTGAACCTGTTGATCACTGAGACATCTCTGAATATGTGCTTGCTATCCGTCATGATGAAGTCGATCTCATTTTTAGTCACAGTGTCGGGGCTTTGCCATGTCCACTTCCTTTGAGGCTGTTTCTTAAAGAAAGAGTTCATCAAGAACAGCCCCTCCTTCTCAAGGAAGTTGACAAGCATTTGCCCCCTGTGATTTCTGACCCCATAACCATGCGGGCCTATTCGGGATTCGTTGCTAGTCTGGGTTCCCACTTTGCCGTTAAAGTCCCCCATAACAACGTTGAAGTGGGCCTTAGTGGTGTTATGTAAGGCTTTGGATATGTCTTCATACATATCCTCCACTTCATCATCCAAGTGTGCCGAGGTCGGTGCATAGACCTGGATGACCTTCATGCTGTACCGCTTGGACAGTCGAAGGATCAGGTACGCTACCCTGGTCGACACACTGGAGATTTCTTGGACGTTGCTAGAGAGGGCCTTATTGACGAGGAAGCCTACGCCACCCTGGGATGTTTTATCACCCTCGCGAAAGTAGAGAAGATGGCCCGAGTCTAGGGTTACGGTGTCCTCCCCCTCTCTACGGACTTCACATAACCCCAGAACATGCCATTTGATGTTCTCTAACTCCACTTCCAACTGCGCTAGATGATGGTCAAGCCTCAGAGTGCGTCCGTTAAACGTAGCCAGGGTCAGTTTAGGTAGAGTTTGGTAGCCTGATGTAGCCCGGGGATTCCTAGCACCCCCTGCCCCGCCGTTACCGTGGCCGCTACCATGGCCAGGAATAGCGAGGCGGCCGGGAACTGGGGGCCACATTCTTTTGGCGTGTCTATCCATGGGGGGGTTGATGCCCATAATCCCCACGCTGGGCATGCGGGTTGGGGATCGCGCTGGCTACTGTTGATCCTATAAATCAGTTCCCATGGGATACAAATAAACTAAAACGAGTACCATTTCATATGAATTTAGCTCAGCTTTTTTAGTTATAAAGTTTACTCACGATTTTCTTCGGCGAAACCGGCTCCTGGTTATAAGCCCCATTCGTCAACACCATTGTCCTATCCATATCCTTTGTTAAAGCCTTTGTTTTGTCCAGATGCTTGCTTATAACTCTCGTTTGATCCAAGTCCTTGCTTATAACTCTCGTTTGATCCAAGTCCTTGCTTATAACTCTCGTTTGATCCAAGTCCTTGCTTATAACTCTTGTTTGATCCAAGTCCTTGCTTATAACTCTCGTTTGATCCAAGTCCTTGCTTACAGCGTTCGTTTTATCCATATTATTGCTTATAAGTTTTGTTTTATCCAAATCCTTGGAAACCTTGGTATCTTCAAAGTCATTGGTTGAGTTGATAGTGGTGCAAGTCACAGTGGACTGCATCAAGATGGCAGTAAGGTCTGCCTTCCCATTCTTCTTGGCCTTGACATCTTTCTGTAGGATGGGCGATGATGGTGTGGAGGTGGGCTCTTCTTTGGGAGAGATCGGTGCGATAGGTTCTGGCTGTTTACGAGGTTCTTGTTTATCGCTGGAAAACAAATAATGTTGTTAAAACATAATGCTAAACTATTCTCTGTAACGGATGCAGTTCACATAAATTACGTTACACGTAAACATTCAGAAGTTATTGTGATCAATCATTTGCAGCTTATTACTAGCCCACTGCTGGACGCAGGCCTCAGAATCTAATAAGCGTATTATTCATTCATTCATTCGTAACGTTTATTTCAGACAATCAGTTTATAGTACAGAAACAATAAAAGTGTCCATATTTTGCATACTATTATAAAATTAAAACAAATTAAAATTAAATTTACATAAAATAAATCATAATTAAAATATTATACCCCTACAAAATTATTTAATATAAAAATTAAAATTACAATGCAAATTAAAATCATAATTACAGTTAAATTATCCCTTAAATATCTAACAAACACAAGAGTGCACAATATACGCTCTTGTCCAGTGCTCCATAAAGAGACAGTCAGTAAATAGTTTTAACACAAGAGTGCACAATATACGCTCTTGTCCAGTGCTCCATACAGAGACAGTCAGTAAATAGTATTAACACAAGAGTGCACAATATACGCTCTTGTCCAGTGCTCCATAAAGAGACAGTCAGTAAATAGTTTTAACACAAGAGTGCACAATATACGCTCTTGTCCAGTGCTCCATACAGAGACAGTCAGTAAATAGTATTAACACAAGAGTGCACAATATACGCTCTTGTCCAGTGCTCCATAAAGAGACAGTCAGTAAATAGTATTAACACAAGAGTGCACAATATACGCTCTTGTCCAGTGCTCCATAAAGAGACAGTCAGTAAATAGTATTATTGGTTTATTATCTGATAAGCGTATTATTTATCATATGGGGTTCCCAAAGTCCATAATTCCCACGCTGAGCATACGAGTTGAGGATCGCAGTTCTGTGTGTACTATTCTGTAGGAGGCGCTGTCGCAGGTGGCCTGCTGTGCAACCGAATTACACCCGGCGGGAAAAGTTGGGATGGTGCCAATTCTAAGCCGGCACCATACGGCCAGTTATCATATCAATCATATGAGCAAACAAAGTGAAGTTTATAATGTAAACAAGCCAAAGGTAAGTTTATCAGGTTTAGAAGTCGTTAACAGGTAACTTACGCAGCCTTCCCTCGCCTCGTGCGCTTGGGGCGCGGCTTCTCCGCCGGCGACGCTGCGGCTACAATCAAACAAACAAGGTGTTATATAAATAAATACATTTACACAGGGATTTAGAAAAAAAGAGATCATAGCGTAAGAAAGATACTTTTTATCCCGAAAAAGCGCGAGTGAAGTCATAGTCAGAAGCTAGTATTGTATAAAAAAAAGTATTAAAAAAGCAGGAGGTCAACATACCCGAAACAGTTTCCTGTGAGGCCTGAGACAGTCCGGCGTCCATTTCGCTGGACTGCGCATCTGATACCGACGCTTTCTGACAAAATTTATTACAACAATTTAATTAATAAGGTCCAGTTCATCATTATTGGTAAAATAATACTTTGATTACTTCTTTAATCCAACAGTAGGTAGTGGGTGGATTGAGATTTACATCTATCATGCTGTCCCGCTCAGGTCGGATTCGAACCGAGCAGGACAGCACACACCGAATGGTCCGGGAGCCAGGTACAAATTCGGTTAATTATATCCTCTATTATTTTATAAGATTTTAGAAATATAAATGTAGAATGTAGTACCTTCTTTGCTCTGGTCCGCTTGGGCCTCGGCTCCGGCGGCGGCGGCGGCGGCTCGTCCAGCGTGGGGCGCGCGCGCGAGCTGGCGCGGGTGGCACGACCGCTTGACACTGGAAACGTATCATTACTATGTTATATATTAGCTGCGCCCTGCGTTTTCACCCGCGTGGAGATAGATATTTTGGATAATATACAATATATTCTGATGTATAAGCTATATTATTGTAAAGTTTCATTAAAATCCATTCAGTAGTTTTTACGTGAAAGAGTAACAAACATCCATCCATCCATCCATACTTACAAAATTTCGCGTTTATAATATTAGTAGGATATGGGAATGTAAGGATGGATGCTTGCTATCTAGTCACGACAAAACTACTCAACAGATCGTCGTGAAACTTTAGCCGTTTTAATTATATCACCAAGACAGACAAGCTTGCGGCCGCCTGGTATAGTACATTATATCACTAAGGTGACAGACAAGCTTGCGGCCGCCTGGTATAGTACATTATATCACTAAGGTGACAGACAAGCTTGCGGCCGCCTGGTATAGTACATTATATCACTAAGGTGACAGACAAGCCTGCGGCCGCCTGGTATAGTACATTATATCACTAAGGTGACAGACAAGCTTGCGGCCGCCTGGTATAGTACATTATATCACTAAGGTGACAGACAAGCTTGCGGCCGCCTGGTATAGTACATTATATCACTAAAGTGACAGACAAGCTTGCGGCCGCCTGGTATAGTACATTATATCACTAAGGTGACAGACAAGCTTGCGGCCGCCTGGTATAGTACAGGGCTGCCGGGGCAAGAAGAGGCGACCGGAAAATCGACCACATTTTATTTGTTACCAGCTTCTGCCCGTGGCTTTCCTGGATTTTTTTAGATAAAAAGTAGTCTATTTAATTCCAGTGCTAGAAGCAGGCTGAAATATGACAGTTGAAGATCTGTGCATATTTCAGCCCGATCTGTTCCGAAGGTTTTACTTGAAATGGTAACAAACATTCAAACTTTCGCATTTTTAATATTAGGTCTTTACCTATGAAATTGCCGTTTTGTTTGAAAAAATTTAAACGATATTTTTTTCATGTATTTTTTATTTGTATTAATCGAAGTAATCACCCATGCAATCAATGCATCTTTGCCAACGCAGTGGCAGTTTATTGATGCCCTTCTTAAAGAAATCAGCAGGACGGGAGGCAACAAATTCATCAAAGGCATTTTGTACTGCCTCTCGGGTATTGAATTTTTTTCCCGCCAAGAAGTTATCCAAATTCTGGAAAAAGATGTAGTCTGTAGGCGCAAGGTCTGGTGAGTAGGCGGATGACGGAGAGCTTCCAACCCCAGTTCTTGCAACTTGGATACCGTCTGCTGTGCAGTATGAGGTCGCGCGTTGTCTTGCAGGAGCAGCGGAGAGGAGCGATTGACCAATGCTGGTTGGAGATGTGCCAGCTTCTCCATCATTGTGTTCAGTTCTTCACAGTACACATCTGCAGTAATGCTCATCCCGTTTGGTAAGAAGCTGTGATGAATCACACCGGCGGCGCTAGACCACCAAACAGTGACCATCACTTTTCTAGGGGTGAGTTTTCGTTTAGGGCATTGTTTAGGTGCTGAACCAGGATCCAACCAACTTGCTGAGCGCTTGCGGTTATCAAACAGAATCCATTTTTCATCGCAGGTAACAATGCGGTTCAAAATTCCTTCATTTGTGTGTCTGTTGAGCAGTGCAAGGCACGTCTCGACGCGTACTTCGCGCTGGCGATCATTGAGTTCGTGGGGCACCCATTTGTCAAGCTTTTTTACCTTGCCAATTTGACGCAAATGGACCAATATTGTTTTGACGCTAACGTCGAAAGCTAATTCAGCCGTAGATTGTGTATCATCAGCTTCCACAATCGCCTTTAATTCGTCATTGTCGACCAAAGTCTTCGGACGACCGGGAGGTTCATTTTTCAGGTCGAAATTCCCAGAACGGAAGCGAGCGAACCAATAACAGGTGGTGCGTTGGTTTGTAGTGTTAGCTCCGTAAACGTCGTTGATGTTGCGTGCCGCTTGTGCCGCGTTGCTGCCACGACGGTACTCATATTCCATAATTACTCGAATTTTTAACGTATCCATGATGACGAAAAAGATTGAAATGCGATGAAAATGTAACACTAATCAATAAACAAATGACTACTTTTGGAAAAAGAATTCCATGTTTTTAAAATAAAATTAATTTGAAATTGGAATTCTTAGCCAAACAAAAATTATTTTGATTTGAAATGGCCAGTACTGCAGAACGGCAATTTCATAGGTAAAGACCTATTAATAATGTGATATATATATAATAATTTATGGTTAAAATTTGTTTATTTTGTAAGTCTAAAGAAATAAAGCAATTGACTTCAGGCTTCTTAGCTGGTACCCATAACACAAGCTTTGCTTATTTTGTTAAATGTGTTTCGCTCGCTATATGGTCTGTGTATGTTAACTTTGTACTGTGTCTGAAGTTTGATTTGTTGAGGCTATATGATGCTGTGTGGATCGTCCAGCATTATTATGATATTTATGAGTATAACATCGGCTTACCGGGCACCGGTGGCGGCGGCGGCATGCTCTCGGCGGGGTGCTTCTTGTTCCGCGCCGTCCGTCTGCCGGCCGCCTCCTCGTCGCTGCTCTCAGACTTGTCCCGCGCGACCGCCTTGCGCCCTTCTACATAAACAATTATACATAAATATAGACAACAGTATATACAAACTGAGAAACATGTTATACAAGTATCTATCTATCTAATCAGCCCGTAACACCCACTGCTGAGTCCAGGCCTCTTCCTATCTCTGCACCCCTGGCGGTCCTGGGTCAGTCGGATCCACTGTTCCCTACCAGCCCCCACAAAATGAAGATTTATTAATGTAATTGGTTTTTGATAACCGTGTTAATTAAATAAACAATATAAAAATAATAAAATAACAAGTACAGCAGGCAGAATAAGGCATGTTTCAAGTGGAGAATTTGTCACAGATTTTCATTAAAACCAGACAGAGGCATCTTTTCACTCACTTCAACTTCACTTACTTTATACTTGGTTCTCACATCGACCACTACAATTTTATTCGTGGAGATTGCTTCAGCATGTGCGTCGCGTCGTGGGCCCCAATGAGAACCTACCAGAAGAATGAAAGCAGCATCCTTCTGTGTATTTGTAATCCAGATCCAAATCCGCCAAGCGTGGTGATATCTAAAAACCCCTTCATGTAGGATGTCCAGCAATGGGCGGTCTGCGTGTAGATAAGCTAGTATAGTACTAACTTGACTTGGGCAGTGCGGGTGGAGGCATTGCCATGTCGTCCTTGCTGGGCTCCTGCTTTACGGGCAGGTCTGTGGGCAGCGAGTCCATGTCCATCTGCTCCGGAGGCAGGGATAGCTTCTCTTCTTTAACTGTGGGACATAAAAATGCTTTAAAAAAAAACCGCAACAAAATCCGTTGCGTAGTTTTAAAGATCTAAGCATACATAGGGACAGACAGACAGTGGGAAGCAACTTGTTTATACTATGTAGTAATAAACTTTTGATTGAACAAAATCTCATGAGCTATGCCAAAAACCATGTAACAGTTGGTATAATAAGCAAAATGATAATTTTAAATTTTATTTTGTAGGGGTATATTGTGATTTTAATTTATATTATATAAGGTACCTAAGTTATTTTCATTTTGAATTTTATTTGTGTTTATTATATAATTATGCTCAAATATGGACACTGATGATGAATGAATGATGTTTGAAATAAACATTTTGAATTGAATTGAATAATAGGTTAAAGTTACTTTGTATGACGGGCACAGAAGCCGGTACATTGGGCTCTGCATTCTCCTTGCCTTCCTTCCGCCGCTGGCCCTTGTGCGCCCGCTCCGGCCTCTCCGCAGCCTGCAGCGCGTCCGTGGACTTCTCGCGACGCAGCTTGGCCGATAGATTCACGTTTACCTGGGGAACATTCATATTTATTTTATTGCATCATTGTGTACATATGTAGGTCTCATCATCATCATCAGCCTATGTTAGCCCACTGCTGAACATAGGCCTCCCCAATGAGCGCCACAGCAGCGCCCTGTCTTCGGCTTGACGCATCTAGCATCTACCTGCAGTCTTTTGCAGGTATCTAGGTAATGTATAAGAAAAATAATGGTAAGTACCTTGTTTTTGATATGTCTTGAAAGATATTGTACTTTCGCGATACGACGAGGAAATACATACCCAAGTTTGAGACTTTGAAATGTATTATTGTAGGCAGTAATCAAATAATATCCCAAAAACAATCAACGACGGGACTTGAACCCCTAAGTACAGGGACGCTCTCACCATCTGAGCCACAAAGGCTCTAGACAGACGGACGACCGCATTTAAACTGCAATCCAACCGCAAATTGCAGTTTGAATGCAGTTGACACGACTGCAATAGAACTGCAAACCAAACGCGCAGTCTGATTGCAGTTCAATTGCAGTCGGCGTGCAGTCGTGTGAACTGCACAACGACTGCATTAAAACTGCATCCGAACTGCACCATACCTACCCGCCTGTTTCTGCTACTGATTCTATGCGCAGGGGGGGCCGAGCGTTAAAGTAGTGCGGGCGGGTGGGTATGGTGCAGTTCGGATGCAGTTTGAATGCAGTCGGTGTGCAGTTCAAACTACTGCAATTAAACTGCAATCGGACTGTGCGTTTGGTTTGCAGTTCTATTGCAGTCGTGTCAACTGCATTCAAACTGCACCTGAACTGCAATTTGCGGTTGGATTGCAGTTGAAATGCGGTCCGTCTATCTAGAGCCTAAATGACGTTAGCAAAGCGCGAAATTCGTGTGGATTTCCTACGACTAGTGTTGTTAGCTCCACCTACATGGACAACATTTAAGTTTATCCAATACTATCTTTATTGTTATTAGCAAGTTCTTTAAGGTATAATGGTGTGAATATTATTTAATTTCTTAGAGATTTGCTCAACTGCTTATGCACTATCATAATAAGAACCTTTACAGACTTTATAAAACCTATAATAATATCACATAGATAGCCTTCAGCAAGAGAGAATATCTTTATTGAGTAGTATCAGTGTTTCTGTTACCTTTTCAAATAACAGGTTTTCGACATCAGGTGTAACTAAATTATGTATTTTGAAGCTTCTTTAATTTAATATCCTATCTGGCTTTGTTATTAACCTTGAAAAACTATACAAGTTAGGACTTGTTACACAAGATATTCAAGACTCAAGTATAAGGTTATTATTAATTTGAATAGGCAAAACAATTTCTCCTTCAAATAATCCAAATTTTAAGCTATCTGTAGTTTTACCAAAATCTTCAATGACATAGAAACATTAATCAGTCATTTCAAAAATGCAACTCTTCCAATTTCTTAATTTCCTTCCACCACGGTCACTCACTCTTTGTAAAATAAGTCAAACATTTCTTATGAATTATGATTAGATAAAACAAACCTGCTTGGAAATGAAAGTCTGTGCTTTGACTGAAGCATTTCTTTTCTGCCGCTTGTCCACCTCTGGGCTTAAAATGTCCTCAGCCTCATTCTTGCTGCGTTTCTTTGACCTTCTCTGTTCTCCGTTACTATCCGTGGAGCTTGACTGGCTACTCGACTTTTCTGCGACTTTGTTTGGATGTCCTCCTATAAATGAAACAAACAATTTGGCTTTAAATAGGTATGTTCTTGCATGAAGGTTTGATACCTAATAAGTTACTGTTACTGCTGTGGTACAACAACCTGAAGGGTTATAGACTCCAGCACATGTCAAAGTCAATCATAGTTGTCTCAATCTTAGTTTGGTAATCTTGAATACCGCAACATGAGCACCATTACTAGTTTAACAACTAGGCCCTTGACTTACATAACAGATGCATTTGTATTATCCATGATAAGTTTGTCTTGAGCGGTAGAACAACCACATCATTGGAGAACAAAAAGCCCAAGCCAAGTATTATTAATTCTCTGCTGGAGTGAAAGGGAACATTTACCGCCAAAGATAGGCGTTTGACAACGATCCATAGGCTTTGTTTATATTTTCATTTTGATAAATTTCTCAACAAATGTGTTAATGATGACTTACCATCGTCTTCGATGATACATTGGAGGGTTGCTTTATTAACTTTATCCTTCGGGGCCTTCTCTTTCCCTTGATTTCTTCCATTTTCAAACTCTTTTTCAAAATTATCCAAAAAATCCAATGCATCCTGAAACATCAGGTTTTTATTGAGCACCACACCAATTTAGTAGCAATAACGACACATATTATCTGATAATATACAGAAATTATCGAGAAAATCATGTTAAAAACAAACTGTAATGCGGACATCCAAACACTATCCGATTTTTAGGTTTACCTGGAATTCTTTTTGAAAGTTTTCTACACACTTCACCGATATCGCATTGAGTTGCGGTAATAATTCACTAAAAATGGACATATTGTAGGCAAAAACTCTGAAAAAGTTTTGTAAATTTCCTGAACGCCATCAATCGAATCCGTAACCGTTTGAAATAAAATTGAATTGAACAAAAGGCAATGGTGCCAACATCGCAATTTCATCTAAACACGCGTTCATATTTTCAATCATAGACAAAACACCACACTTATTTTGTGGTGGCGACTCTAAGCGGGTTGCTACTCACCAATAGAGGGCACTGGGCATCTGAAAAAAAATTCTTTTACTGCAGAGATGGCGCTGCTATACCTACTCCCATTCGGTGGCAAATAGTTTTAACCACGGAGTTGTTTTAACAAATATGGAAAGGAAAATTGAATAACCATGTCCAAAAATTTGATTATATAAAATACTATGTCTAATAATCATAGGTCCGAATTCAATTTACGTCTTGGCAAACAAAAGGTACGCATGCAGTACGCGGACGCAAGCTTGCCCTTCGATATCATGCAACATGCGACGCATGAGGTTGTGGGTTCGATTCCCGCCTCGGCACAAATGTTTGTACGATCTGTAGATATTTGTGTTGGATGTTCCGGGTATTTTTTATTTACTAGAATGGTTAGATCAGTGGTTGTGGCTCTTTTCTTTCGCAATCTATCTATGTTGGAGTCGTGTTGTTGTCCAGTCGGATGGATGTACCTAATACCTATCTACCTACTATAAGGATAAGGCCGGCCCTTTCAAATCCTTTTGAAGAATTTATGAGATCCCTACCTTTTAAGTTGATACAAAGTTTTTTGTTTTTGTAGGATAAACAAATCGGGATTTATTAGAAGATTTACTTCGAAGATGTAGGTAGGCAGCTACCCAATGTTTTGAAAAGGTTATGCAAGGGGCAAGGGCGAAGGGGGGATTCTCTTCGGTTTTATCTATTCTTAGCCTAACGGGTGTAGGTACCTACCTACCTAGGTAAACTAGACATTTCCAATGTGACGAATTAAGAGTTGGTATCTGCTTAGGTATTTGAACACGTAGTAGGCAGATACCTATGGCTCTTAATTTAAATTTTTCGTGCAATAAAGAACATGTACCTAGTTAGTAGGTATTCAATTTTGTTTTTACAGATTTTTTTAACAAAAACCCTTTGTCTAAATAAATGTTTTTTTCTATTATATTCTATTCTTTGAACAAAGAAATGGCCTTGGCTTTCATTAATTTAGAATTTATTATTTTAGAGTTCATTGATTAATATTCACAGAGCGGAAAGGAGAGCGGAATGAAAAGAGTGAAAGCTATTTTGTTTTCAGAACTGAAACCTTTATGTAAAGCAGGTACCTACCTACCTACTATACACTAGGCACGTGAACACTGATGGCCAAAACCTCTTAATAAACACTACTTTTTCTTTTAAAAAATACGTTATAGGTATATTTATTATTAGATTATTATTTAAGATTCTACAAGCAACACAATTAATACTGTTTTACCCTAGATGAATTTCATCTTAGCCTATTTCAGTTTTATTTTGTTTTTATTTAAAAAGTTACTTTACACACGACCCACACAAAGAAATAAATATAATGACAGTACCGTGTCAATATATTTATGAAAACTTGTTGTACACTCATAAAAATATCAATCGGTTCACTAAAAAAAGTGATATACATAATATAAATACTAGAAATAAGAATAAACTCGCTGTGCCCACAACTAGGCTACACAAGATAAATGTATCTTTTAAAGGGCAATGTATACGCTTCTACAACAAAACTCCAAGTGAGTTGCAAAAATTATCAACAAACAAATTTAAAAAAATTGTGAAACATATTCTTTGTAAAAAAGCTTATTACAAAATATCAGATTACCTAGAAGATAAAAAAGCTTGGAACGAGTTTTGCTCCAACTCAAAATCTACCAACTTACAGATAAGCAAATCAAATGTACTAGACACATAAGTTATGAACATACTAGTGGTTTCTTCTCATTTCTTCCACTGGTGGACAAAAAATTGAAGTGAACTATAAAATAATTTAATTGATAATAATGAATAGTATAAATATGACGTGTCTAAGTGCTTATTTGTAAGCTTAAAGAAATAAAAACTTTTCATTTTCATTTTCACAACAAGTATTGGACTTACGAGGAGCCTGTTCACAGGCTCCTCGGGCTCCGGTATTTCTTATACAATATCATTTGTTTCACAACGTCACACCGTATCGTCATGGTAATAATAATAAGTAGGTACATACCTACTTATTATTATTACCATGACGATACGACGACGGTAGGTAGTAGCTAGGTAGGTACTAGGTATTTTTGTTCTCAAATTCAAACGGGGCAGGGGTGGAAAATATTGCTGGTTCTATCGATATCAAGTTTAGACTGAATTTTTGGGAAATCCAAAAGTGAGCAAATTAAATCGTGAATGTTGTTTCCTAAAATGTTTGCTTACCTGGTATTTAAACTGGATTTTGGAGCAACTAATTAGTTTGTAACGAACAGCGTGAATTATGTAAAACGGCCATTTAATGCTGTCTGCGAGCAACTATCTAAATGTGCGCGTATTAAATAAATTACTGAGGTATATTCAAGCCAGTTCTAATAGTGGTACGGACACATTGTAATTTGTTATAAAGGATTTATTAATAATATTATGTTGCTCATGATCCCATTAGCTAAGTTTTGATAAACCTTTCTGTTAGCTGATCGAGAAGGACTACATATCATCAGTAAATTACTTTCTAATGTACTCGTATACACAAACGTAACTGGGGACCTATCTACAATTCAACATGCACTTCGTCAGTAGATAATTTATATTATTTTATACCGATGGAGGAACAGACGTCATCTTAGGAGGCCCAGATTCTACCAAAGCGATGATGTACGGAGATATCCGAAGCATACTAAAAGAGACGTTTTTCAGCTAACACCGAAGCTGTGCGAAGGTGCTTACTGGCTAGACTGCAGCGGAGATGTGTGCTGGCTACAGCGGAACTGAAAAGTGGTTGCGGCGAGCGTCGGATATTTGTAGAGATGAGTGTAGTAGACGAGATGTGTGAACAACGATATTCTATTGGTTGTTTAATACCACATAATATATAGAATGTGCGGGCCCAAGACCTCCACCCACCTTCATCCTTTTCTTCCATACTTTTCTTTGTCCCATAATACTTAGATACTATCGAAATCAACATCTAAAAAAATATTCATGAATTCAGTTTATTATCGACTTACATTTCCCTATAAATAAGCCCTACCGTCCGAAACACGGTTCGCGTACACTCGATCCACTTCATGCGGATTTCATCGATGGCTCGACCTGCACGCGCCCAGCATTGGCCATCAATAAAATATGGTGCGTCAGCTGCGCGCTCCCACATTATATTCAATACTCAACGGTTTATTGCTTACATGTGTACAAATAGGTCTTAAAATAATACGTATGTATATAACTGAAGTCCAACATGCACCCTGCAAGTGCATTGCAATATAAGTTTAAAGTTCCTCCGCCAGGTTACAATACGGTTGTGAAAAACGGTTGCTAATGTAATTCAGGGGTTTTAACGCATGCACTGCCCCTCCTCTGTTGTGCCGCTGCGTTGTCGTCGTGGCAGCCTGGGCGAATAAAAACATGTCAAAGATCAAACATCAAAGTGCTTTATTTCCTTTACACCTTACAGGACTCCAGACGCAGAGCCATCTAGCAAGAAGTTGAAGTTGACCTACGTCACAAATTGTGCGTCATGGGCAATGGAACTGTTAGAAAAGAGGTTCGCGTGCCAGAAGAGAGTGGTGTCAGCCTTCCTAGAGATTCCTTTTGTCCGTAGAAAAATTATAAAATACTACCTTATTGGTGTTTTTCCTCTAAAACTGAAAAGGATTAGATCCTACCTTGTTACGTCAGAAAAATAAATCGGGTCATAGGTTTACGTACTTTATTATGATAACAATAAATCAAGAAAACCTACTCATTTTGAACATCAGTAGAGGCTTATCAAGCTGATTGACTATCTCCCTACTAATTAACTATCTCCTTTCTAATTAACTATCTCCTTGCTAAGCTCGATACCGTCACAGATCATTTGCATTTTGTCGAGTGGGATTTTGCAGAGTGGAATAGTGCATTTCGTTTATGTTGTCTCTAACTCATGAGGGCAAAATGCACTGTTCCTCTAAAACAAAACGAGACAACGCGTGCCGGTTAGCTGTTACTTTAAGGCCAAAGCGTTCAAATCTCTCAAATCAAGAAGTTGCAAAGTGTCCTCCAAGATATTTGAATTTCCCGTCCCCATGAATAGATTTTCCTTTCCTCTAACTTTAGGATTGGAAAACTTTTCGGCAGCCAGGCCTCGTCCAGGCATCTACCGGGTACCGGCCCTTCTTACCTAGCAAGCTGCCAAGCGACAGCTTGTTTAGAAAGGGTCCTGGCCTTCTTACCAAGCAAGCTGCCAAGAGATAGCTTGTTTAGAAAGTTGTGTAATAATAGAAAAGTAAAACGCTTAGCCTGCGTCTGCGACTGCGACAACCTTAAGGAGCTCATCCTTAAGGTTGTCGCAGTCGCAGACATAATCATTCGGGAGCGGGGCCATGGTAGAGGAATCTAAATAAATACCAAGTTATGTGCGGAGAAGAGGGGAGGAAGCGTAATTGTATCGATGACTTAATCGAAATCTTTTATTTAATCGAAACAAATTATATTTATGAAGAAATGCAATGAAAAAATATGAATATACATACATAATATAAATGGAATACGGACCAACAGACCTTCTTGACTAATGTCTATGATTTCAACTTTTATTTGAGCGTCGGACTGGCGATGATGACGGACTAGAAACTGCAGGCAGTCAGTCGCAGCAGAAGACTGGAGCATGCTGTTCTGATGATGATGATAGAAGTAAAATCCTACGTATTTTAATCAGTGATAAAGTGATAATCTCCCCGAGGTGTGCACCGCTCGGAATGAGAGTGTTGTGTTGTCAGTATGTTGTGACGTCATAATGCCCGCACCGGACTGGCTCCACTCTCAGCTCAGAGATTATTCCGGTACCGTCAGCAAGGCAGCTCAGTGACAGGATTCGTTGGGAGCTACATATTTTGAGGCTAGCTTTAAATAGCGGTTGCCTGTTGGAGCCTACGATTAACGGTTCAGAGTTAGATTTTCATTTCATTTGAAGAAATATTTGTAGATTTTTTATATTGTCTTCAGTTACAAGTATTTTTTTACAATGACTAAAGAGTAAAGGTTACCGTATCGTGTATCCACTCTTTGACTCAATGAAAACAGCCTTTTTGGCTTGCCAACCACCCCGCTGAATTACAAAACATACTAAAACAAAGGCCTTTACAAAAACTCGCTTTTCTGCGAACCGTGTCAAAAAATATTCAGGATTAAAGCAGATACCTTTAATTGTCTGGAAGGCGAGGGATTAACCCAAAAAATATAAAATAATTCCACCCTTTTCATTATGGCACAACATCGCTGTTATAGAGACGTCATGCTACAGCTTACGGACGGACAGACAGACGGACAGAGGGAAGAGCTGGTGTTAAAGGCTGCGTTAAATGGTAATTAAGTTTATGTAGTTTTAATAGCGTCATCGTGGGATAATAGTGAGGAGCGACCGCGGGTGAGGAATGCGCTTGTTTACACCTCGCTAGTAGGGGACACTTGGGAGGCTCTAGTTGATATTCGTTCTGTACTCGGTAGGTAGTTTATTTCTGTGAAGTGTCAGAGTATTGGAGTATTAGACCGCAATGGATTATTTCGTATAGGATTGGTTGGAGCCAGCTATTGCCGAAGCTATAAGCGAAGGAGGTAGCTGTTTATTTTTCGCAAATCAACACAATTGGACAATTTGTCGACTTTTTCATAATATCAAACTGATTCCTTTCATTTGATGACCCTGTAGGTCTCTTTTAATTTGTTTCCACATCGCAATTTATACTGAAACGTATATTTTTAAAGGATCTAATAAATACTTTTTAAAAACCTACTTTATATTTGAGTTATCTGTCGAAGTACACCATTATTCAGTATTCTCTATTTATGTAATAGACATTACTCAAAACTGCACATTTCCCCACAACAAGTGTGTCCCACCGCCGCCGTCACCGCCACCGCTACCGTCACAGCCACGGGCCGCAGTCTCCCACCACGTGGGCTACAGTCCCACGCTCCCACGCGCTGGGCTCCGGCTGATCCTCGTTAAACCCGGATTAAGCTCGGTCCAGCGGTACAAGACATTGTTCTAACCCGCTTATTATTTTTAATCAAAGTAAATAGGTAAGTTCCCGTGGGTGATTCCGTTTCAATAACTTGTCTCAGTATATATATATATATTACTTATATTTAACCATCAAGCAGCATCCTGTAGCTGAACTCAGGCGCAGTGGAGTCGCTGCTCGCTCGTGATTGGTGTGGTCGCCTGTGTGCGGCGCCAAGCCATGCAGCGGACAGCGAAGTCACTGTGCTTGTCGCGTGACTGCCTACCGCGCTAATTACATTAATTTTAATTTTTACCTTATTATTGTTTAGAGAACTCTAGTGTCTACATAAACCTATGTTAGGATTGAAGATGCTATAAACAAAATGTAACAAATTTATATCAATAAATAAATAAATATATCTATCTATCTATCAGTGCTTATTTCAACTCAACTTCTTGCTAGATGGCTCTGCGTCTGGATTGACGCCGTAAGTATTTTGACTTTGACTTTGAATGTAGTTGTGGTTGTTAATTTGATGTGAACTATTTTGATATTGTGGTGTACCCTAGGTACATATCTACTAGTGTATTCCCGCGCTCCGCTCACAGATCTGATTATTGAAAATTCCTTTCGTAAATAATTACAGTAACATAGGCAGATGTCTCGGATCGCGTCTCGTCTAATGTCTTACTGTTTTGGTCTGCCCGTCAGATTATAGTGAGGGAATAGGGAGTGCACCAGTGTTTGCGCACACACTTGTGCATAGTGAGTAGAATCCATTGAAACTGTCTGACTCCAGTCCCAATCTCCTGGCCGAAACCCGGCTAGGAGGCGTTAGCTATATGAATTAAATTAATAATAATGAATTTTGTTTGAAAGGATTTGTTGAAAATTGGGGATATTGCCAGGGAAGTTGTGATTGGTATTGAAGACAGGGCGCTATGTATAGCGCACGTTAGGCAGCGGAACAGGCATCGGCCTAAATCATCATCATCAGATGACGATGCCAGCTCTCTTTACAGCCAAATGGTCGACAGTTTTATTTGTATTGACAAGAACATCGCGAATATTCTAAAAATTACTTTGTAGGATATGCGGTCGATCCAGATATGTATGTATAGCCTAAATGGTAAAAATGAAAATGGTGAAAATGTGATACACTGACGAATAGGTACCTACCTACATCAAATCGACCAGCAGCTGTAGGTGTATCCCTTAGTGTATTGTCTCTATTTCTGACCACCAGGGACTGAGTTGAACCTCCTGATCAAAGGTTAAAACCACAGCGAAGCGAATCTACCAACAAATTCAACAAGGTTCAAAGTAAGAACAAGTTTAACAACAGAGGTCCTGCAACTTCTTAAACTTGGCCTCTATTTAACAAGTTGTAAACCTTTAGCGCCTCCATCGACAGCGGCCAATCACTGGCCGGCCAGGCTCTGTTGCTGGACACTTTGTACTTTACCTACTTTATAAACTGGTCAGCGGTATAATGGGAGAACATAGAGTAGGTACCGCAAGTTACTTGTAGGTATTATTATCACTACATAGTATAAAACAAAGTCACTTTCTGCTGTCTGTCTGTCCCTTTGTATGCTTATCTCTTAAACTTTTAATAGATAGAGTGGTTCAAGAGGATTGTTTATAAACTATAAGCACATAGATTTCTACGCGAGCGAAGCCGCGGGGCGCAGCTAGTTGGTATATAAGTCTTTGAGCGGCGGCATAGCCTGAGGCCTAGCCGTTCGTAGCAAGGGCTATCCTTGCTACGAACGGCTCTCCTGTTGCAACAAATTCTTTCGTTTGTAACTTTGTAAGAAGTATAATATAGTTACGAAGTCTTTTGTTAATAATGTCCTGTCTCTTTTCTTAGGTTTCTACTTGGTTTTATATCTGGAACACGGAAATACCACATATACCATAGACATCTTCGCACTCGTCTATTTAGATATGGCTAGAAGATTTTAAATAATTACATAAATTACGACCAGACCTAATGTTTGAAACTCAGAATACAGAAAGTCCAGAAACCGCGTTCAACTGTAATTGCAAGCTACACGCTGTGTCCAAAAACAAAACAACGTCCCCCGCCCGCCTCACCTTCCCATCCGCGTAATGTTGTTAGCTCAGGCATTATTTGCCCGTTTTTGGGGTAAATTTTGGGAGTATTGGAATTAAGATAATAATAGAATAAAAATTGTCCTTTTCTATATAACTATGTACCTACCTGATTATCTCAAGAAATAGATAGGTTCATCAAATAAAACACGGTTAAGATTTAAAAAAAATATTTAATTTCCTTTTTGCTGGGTAGGCTTTCTAAAATATTGTCTCTTGTAGTTTGAACTAATTAACAAAAATTTACATTTAGATAAATTATATTTTTTTATATTACATAAACGACCAGAACACCCTGAACAAATATTATTTGCAGATCGTACAAACATTTGTCTCGATGCGGGAATCGAACCCGCAACCTCCTGCGTCGCAGGCGGACCGTCACCCACCGCGCCACAGAGGTCGTCACAACTTATTAATATTCTACAACGAATAAAAGCCCTTAAAAGGTTATAAAAAGAAGGGTAAATCAAAACTCTTATATTGGCAACACTAACAAGATGGACGCATCACTCTCTATGACAATTGAAAACAGAGAAATTAATTCATTATTTAAATAAGACGATACCTAAATGCGATACTTACACGTGAAATGTGATCCCATCCTGTTTCTTTTTTAGACCCGCTGCATTTTTATAGGTAGGAACGACACAGGACGGCATAATTTAGTTAAATTGGTCACCGCTAAAATACGTCACGCGATACGACGTTCACAAAGTAACTGATCATCAGTTGCGCGTCAAACTACTCTATTTAAGAGTAGTTTTTGTAGCGTCAGTATTAGGCGCGCTCACGGTTTCTGGACTTTCTGTATTCTGAGGTTTGAAACTCAACGACAAGCATGAAAAATAGTTTTTGCTGTGGTTTCTTTAGAAAACATTCACTTTAAATTTGGCTGAAATGAATGAATGAATGTACACTTTATTGCACTAAAAAAATAACTAAAGTAAAAGTTATTATATCGCAAGTATTTTGCTAGTCAAGACAGAGACCTTTCCTTGTGAAAACGAATTTCTTTACATAAACCAGTTACTTATTAAGACATATTGTTCTTTTGTATTTGTTGTGCTACATCCCGTGTACTGTGTGGTCAGTCCAAGTAGTTGTGGGTGCTTCGCTAATGGCCCCCGAAGCCCCGGAACTAGATAATGGATGCCTATGTCCACTGCGGTGCCTATCTCGAACGGGACCTAATCTGTGCCCGGCCCTGTCGTCATTGTCCAGACTTGCAAACTAGTGCTCCGAGGCTTGCAGCAAGACGACAAACTTACCTTGATGGAGTGTATTTACAGAATTGACCGGTCAGGTACAGTATCACACAGTTTCTGCTGCTAGGTACGTAGCTGTAGGTAGTATTCCTTATATAATATATAAATCATTCACTACATATAATAAATAAATCACTACATAGTATAAATAAACAAGTATATAAATAAAACAAATGTCTGTCTGTCTGTCCCTATGCATGCTTAGATCTTTTAAACTACGCAACGAATTTTGATGCGGTTATTTTAATAGATCGAGTGATTCAAGAGGAAGGTTTATACACTTTTTTTTTTACATATACTTATATTTCTAAGCGGGCAAAGCCGCGGGGCGCAGCTATTTATGCAATAAAAACAGAATCAATAAAAAACAATAAATGTCAATTTAATTTATTGATTGCATTTTATTTGGTGTTGTCAAGCATTTTTCAAGGTATATATATATATATATTCCTCCAACAAACTCCGACATCAAACTACAACAGTTCAAGTTTTTTAAAAACAAACTGAAATAAAATCCTTCGTCAAAGTAACTCGGATGAAGCCGTTAATGCGATAGTGACAGATACGATCCTGGCTGTTAACTTTAACTGCGAGTTAATGTGATGGGTCCCTAACGACGGTTCATAAAGTGACCTTATTCTGTGGACTCGCCGATGACGTCTTTATTAAGGTGCACCCACACTGGCACTGGACAAAGTCCTAAATAATATCCTAATTTTGACGACGACGGGAATTGAACCCGCATCTTTCCTTTCACGATATCGAATTTTTTTTGGGATATGATTTTCTTACTCTGATTAGAGAATAATTTGGAAATACTAACCCTTCGGGGTTTATGTTTCCTATATCATATTTTGTTTATTTATATTATTATTTATATATTATAATTAATTTACAAACATGTACATCTATCCTAACGGGCACACCCAATGCAATAGAGTACCTTTCTATGTGAGTGTACTCTACAAGAAGCAATTCATTATCATCATCTGTTCCGGAAGATATCCACCGGACATAGGCCTTTCCCAAAGATAAATAAATAATGCTGGACAATCCACAGCATCATCTAGCTCTAAGCTAAGCAGAGCTTGTGTTATGGGTACTAGATCATTACATGGATATATATTTTTTACAATACAATAGATCGCCAATAGTTTGACAGTACCTTGTAGGAGTAGTCCCTGCTAGGAATAGAACCTGCTACATGCGATTCAGCCGGTGCCACCGCTACACTGAAATAAATACGCCTTATTAGAGTCCTGGGAATTCACTTGGACGTTATAATAACAGGTCTGCACTAAATCTAATCTGGTCTGTGATTATCTAAAGTAATTTTAGAAAAACCTCCGCTTCAATTTATGTACCGTTGAAATTAATTCAAACGACCTTATACAAGAAAATAAAAGAAATAACGGACAAGCGAGAGTTCACTCACGTGCAGAGGATCTCTTACGAAGTTAATAATATTTATTTATAGCACTGCATAATGAATTAGGATGTACTTGTGACAGTTTTAATAATTAAATAATAGTACATACATATATCGCATTCTGTCGAGCGAGTAGTAACCAGTTTCATTTCCAAGAATGTATCTTTGAATCTACCTATGTGTAAAGGTCCTTATCAAAACAAAATCATTTTTTATACTCGATTTTATTTTTCGATTCGTAGTCGGTTTTAAGTTTTTAACAATCGAATTATTAATTACGTACCATTACTTTTAGAATAAATAATAATTAAATAATGCTAGATAAATTGCTAGCTTTTTTGTGACTTTTACTTTGTTATTAAGAAAAATACTCAAAGCAACGTTTACATCTTAAATTACGGAACCCTAAAGAACTAGTTAAATGGTCGGCAAGGATCAAAATGTAAAGGATATTGAGAAGTTTTTATGAACTGTATCAGTTTCTATTGGGCCATAAACGATACAGGGACCAACGCTGGGACAGTTTTATAACTGGACCTAAGTATCATATATCTAAGTGTGCATGAGTGGACTCTATTTAATATACGTACCTATGTACCTATGGGAGCTTTGGACTTATCTTGAGGACGGTAGACTTGCCTTGTTGTGAAGAGAGGTTTTCAATAACCCATCTTCATCAGCAATATGTCTCTCTTTAGATAGATAGACAATTCTTTATTGCACTTAAATAGAAAATGATGTACAGAAATAACTTAAAACTAAATTACAATTGGCGGTCTTATCGCTGAAGAGCGATCTACCAGACAACCATGGATGGATAGGATCGTGGACAGTACCAGGGGATCTGTGTGCTTGCAGGTTATGAGATATTATAAATAAAATACTTATAATACTTACATAGACATATACTACATGCATATCAATATCTCTTTAAGACGAGAGTAAAGTCAAAGAGGGACTGATGGGTAGCAAAGATCTATAAAACCCATGAATAAGATAAACCCACCTGACGAACGTGCGCCTCCTTCGGCAGTCGGCTAAAAAGCAATTACCGAGCCTCTTAATTTTCCTTACTTTTTAATATCCGACTTAAAACCCTCAAAGTTAATAAGATCACTTGACTGAAGGCTCTGCGACTAAATATTGAAAAAGTTGCTTTATTTTTATTAAAATAGCTTTTTATCAAACTTTGGTGACATTCTTGTACGTTTTATTAATTTTATTTGAGGAGTCGCAGTCTCGCTGGCTCGTTAGAATTGTAGCCGCGGGCCGTCCATCTATTCATTGCTTCAATAGCAGTCAGAGTTCTTCTGGCTTGACCATAGAGAACTTCTTAATCTATAGGCTTGATATGTCCAGGGTTTGAGGCACCTGTTCATTTCAAACGCGGGTTGTTTGAGGCTGGACTATTGGATGTGGTCAGCTGATCTATGCCGCCTCTTTATTAACAATCTTACTTACGTTGAACAAAGGAAATATCACACATTTCATTGGGGATTTCGTGATTTGCTATCGGAACTTTGTATACCTCTGCAATAGAGTTTGGTGGGCACCAAGGACCACTTCATATATCTGCGTAACCTATACTTAATATTAAGATAAGATACATGTGTAGGTCGCGGCTCTAGTTTGCCTAAAAAATTTCCCAATTTTGTCCGCATCGTTTAAAATATGTATTGATATAAAACTTATTCTATATACCTAATATAAGTAATATTTATGATTATAAAGAGGAAAGGTTCGATTTATTGTTTGTTTGTATTGAATAGGCTCCGAAACTACTTGACCGATTTGAAAAATTATTTCACCGTTAGGAAGCTACACTATTCCCGGTGAACATAGGCTATATTATATTTTAGAAATGTGAAATTCTAATTTAACGCGGGTGAAACCGCGGGAAACAGCTATTAGTAATAAAACAAATCACATATATGACCAATAAGGTTGAAATTGGTTTGAGAAGGCTCAGGACTAAGGTAAAAACATACAAACAGCCGGACATAAAACCTCCGCCTTTTTTGAAGTTGATTAAATAGCCGTACGCCAGAGAGGCTCGTTGATAAATGGCGTCCAATCGAATTACGCTAACTGAGTTTAGTTAAACGAAGTCATCCGTTACCTACTCAGTAGTAGGTATTAACTAAACGAAACACGAAAACAATGTTTTTCTGTCAACGGTACCGGCAGTACACTTGGGGGCATACGTATTGGCCGATAGGCAGTTACTGTGTAAGTCTTATAACAAAAACTATATTTTATTCTATATATTTTCGTGTTGTAGTATGTAGTACTTGAAACGAAATGAAATGAAAGTTTACTTCTTACCCTCCGCGGCCGTAGGCAAGCACCCCAGCCGCGGCAAAGGTTAAGGTTAGTAGCGTGTGGTAAGTAACATAACAACGACGAAGTTGCCTGAGTAATGGCGAGATGAATATTTGTTAATTTTCCAGCGATTGTAAAATTTTCCGCCCGCGCGTCCATTTTATCCTCGCGCCCTTAGGTATGTGCCTAGTTTGCCTCAGGGATGATCCGTCTCTGCTTACCCTAAGTATGTCCTATAAAAATATGACATGGAATTATTATTACGAATAAAGAACTATTAATTATGTTTGAATTTTCACTTTAAGTGCGAATAAACTTTAATATAAGTTGGTCCCTACTCACTGCTCTAAAGTTATAGGGTTTCTAAGTATGAATAAAGTACGGTCCGGGTCTACTAACACTCACGCTGTGTGTCTCACACACAACCCTAACGATATGCTAAAATATTTGGCGTTATGGTATTTAGATATACGATTTCAGAAGGATCTGCAAAATAAACGAGATAATTAACAAATCCAAATTGACGCGTTTGATTTATTTATAAATAATTTCAGTTTCTAAAAAACTACGGCAATTCTCTCATAAATTCATCGTAACCCAAACACGAACTTTTGTCTATCCACTGTACGTACACTACAGGACAAAATTAGGGTTCGCTAGAAAAGCAATCTTATTGGAAGAGAACGGGGGGAGAATACTAATCGACGGGTTGTGCTGCTAACCGGCCTATTCTGTGGTTACGGCGGGCTTATGAACAGTATGCCAAATTGAATGGCCTTTTTATTGACTTAGAATATGTGTGATCCACTAAAACTTACTATGTAGTTAGCAAATTATACAGACGAATGAATATATTTATAGGGTACTTTAAATAGATCGTTTAAAACCTTCAACTAATAAACTAAACTAGTTGATGATAAAACATTTACAGCTTGACATAATTATAAAAAAACATGACATATTTGAGTAAATAAATGACCGGACCAAATGAATTCACAAGGAAATAGATCGCTTATCGACAGTTTATTACGTGACAAATGTATATTGAATATTATTAGCGTTCTCAAAAGGAGGCGCTGGACGCGACGTGATTTATGGTGCCTTGGAATAGTTTTCTAAAAGAGACAAAGATACATAAAAAGTCTATAAACGTCTTCCGATTACAATAAAACCAGCGTTGACTATTCTGAATCAAGCGTTTAACACAAAAAACACACTTCGATCCCAAATAAAAAACATATAACAATGAATCACACGCGTTTATGAATGAGCTTAGAGACAATTTAAAATAAATAACGATAACTTTGTAATAAAATGAACAACAATACAATTAAAATTCATATCGGCGTATTCGAACACAATTTATATTTTAACACCGAAATAGGAAATAAATACCGATAAAGAACATATTCACGTAAATTAAGACAAGAAGTTACGGTATCCACGTTTCTGAACGCTTTATATTGACCCGTTTCACATTCCTTACGTCCATTTGCATCGTAATGTCCCGAATTTTGATAAAAGATAGATAGAAGATACAATGGTACCGTGGGCCGAGCCGGACCCTCCCGGGGCAAAGCGCCGGCCCTCGGAGGCCCACGTCCCGCTCGAATAGAAAAACTCCTTTTAAAATATCGGTCAGTCCGGGAATTTGTGTCGGTTGACTTATAGGGAGCCAATAAGGATGACTGCTCTACCGACACTGTAATATATTAACGTTAATGTTATATTGAACACGATGCTGTGTGCGCTCGGAAAGGTTCAGTACCCCTGGGTCACAGGGTGACTTCTACACTCATTATAAACATAACATATTCAGACTGAAATGGAACTTGATTTTACAGTAAACAATATTTTGAAGTCAATTAGGCTTCAACATTTGTATAAACTAGTGGGTAGGTCACAGGTAGGTACAGACAGTCAAACACGAATGCTTTATTTATTAACAATCTTCAGACCGTATTTGATTATCATCGCTGAAGTTCAGCAGTGAGTGCTTTAACTATAAATTGTTGGCGTTTGATAAACCCTACTTTATAGTAGTCATAAAATCCAATAAAAGAAACCTAGGTATCATCAAATTCGCCCTCGAACAAAGCACCTTAACAATCCAATTTTTATTACAATTCGATACAAAATATCAGGTAACCTTTATCGTAGTAACATTATATCCAATACCAGCGGATTGGTTTATAACTTGTGCCAGTTTGACCCACTTAGATAAGTTGAAAGAGCGCGGCTCGGAGGGAATTTTAAATGTTGCCGTGGCTTGTGCTCTATTGGAGGAAGAAAATAAATACACTTTCAAGGTCACGCTTATTGACTTTTTGAAAGAGCCAGAAACAAGCCTCACATATTAATTACCATAGATAATACCTACCTATGGCACCGTCACCGCCAAAAAGTGTTAAGCAGACTCCAAAACTCTGTGGACACAGAGATACACAGAAATCGTTAAACGAACCATATAATTACATTTACAACCACAAGTAAAATGCGCCCTCTTTTCAGTCTGCCGAAAAACATTTTGATCTATTTATTTTTCAAATATGTTTGATCATAGCGAGATATGACCACATCAGTTTAATTAAAGAATTTTATTTCTCAAAAGAACAAAGTTATATACAATACAATATATAAATAAATAATTATAATATAAATAAATAAATAAAAAAAAAAAAAAAATATACTTAAGCTTACTATCTATTATGCTATAATATATACATAGGTACCTAGTTATCTAGTAGTTTATATATTGTACAATGATATTGTGTTTCGTATAATTAATTTTTTTGTCGTAAATATATTGTTTTAATCATAGATCAAAGATGCTAGATCATAACCAGAGATGACCACATTATTTGTACTTTACCAACTTCATACCAGGTTTGAAGCAAATAAATATAATTTTATTAGTATTCTGTTCATATTCTAAGTAAAAAAGTAAAAGTAAAAAATCATTTATTTTTTCAGGCTTACAAAATAAGCACATAGACAAGTCATATTTTATACATTAAATTATTATCAAAAAAAATATTTTACTGTTCACTTCAATTTTTTGTCCACTAGTGGAAGTAGTGAAAAAGAAACCACTAGCATGTTCATCTCTTATATGTCTAAGACTTCTATATTCTTTAATAGCTTGTACCCAGTCGCAGTCACGTTCAGTTCTTTAGTTCGGTCCAACGTAACCCGAGTTTGGTCCCTTGTTCGTCCGAGGCACCGCAATCTGCACCGAATCACATCTCGCATTATGAAAATGCTTTTAAAGTAATTACAATCTGCAAGTTTATTTCGTTAGTTTCGTAGTTTCTGAGATTTTACATTCTTGGAAATTATACCCATTTCTTTATGTCCAATTAATTTTAACACAGTTCCCGTCTGCATATACAATATATGTACATAGACATTCTAGATTTTTTTTAAATTTAGTGTTCTGTTATAATTGGCATCACGTTTTCTAAGAATATAGTTGGAGTCGCATGGTTGTGGTACGTATGGCAACATAGATAGACGGAACCCTCCTAATAGGCAGTTTACTTGCCGACTGGATTTGGTTGAATCTGCAAGGAATAGTTCTGGCTCTGAGTGTCATTATGCCTCTCTCGGGATCAATAACCAAATCTTGACCAAGTGGGGTCTAAGGGGAAAATGTATACCCACATGAGAACAAAGTCGCAATCAACCTCATAGCATTACTATACTATACCTCTATGTATAGTCTGTTCTTATTTATTATGATAACCTCAGTGGTGCAGTGGGAGAAGGTACGCCTGCGACAAAGGAGGTTGCGGGTTCGATTTCAACTTCGGGACAAATGTTTGTATGATCTGCAGATATTTATTCCGGATGTTTGATATTTGTTCGGGTCGTTTTCTATATGTAATAAAAATATCTATCTATTAACTGTATTATGTATATCAGTTATCTAGAACCCATAACATAAGCTCTGCTTAGCTTGATGAATACTGTGTGAATTATTGTCCTGCATTATTTATTTGCTATCTGTGGCATTACAGGCCTATTTCCAGCAGTGGACTTATAAAGGCTGATGATGATCATCTGTGGCATGACCACAACTATAATCTACTTTTGAAAAAAAAGAAAATCCCAAAAAGTTCCTTCAAACTAACAGAAAAACTTGACGTCCGTTTCGTTCCGATAACGAAAACCATCGGCTTATTTGTTTTTAATAGCAGATTCGTTCGTCTGGAGCGACCTACCCGCAGAGTACAAACGACTGAGACGTCCAAAACGTGAATATTTGCCCCCATCCAAACTTTCCCGCCCCATTCCAATTGTTTCAGCCGAAACTTCGCAGATCCATTCAACGCGAACTCGTTAACGTAAATTGACGTTATAAATTAATGTTTACACTTAATTTGTCCCGCGCTGTACGGCGAGCTGTCAGCTGTCAGTCAGTTTGACAGACGAGGCGCGTTCAGTACCGAGAGGGCATGTAAGCTCACATTGATATTCGTAAACGGTGGCTCTTCCAGCGCATAGACTGTGAAAGGAACATATTAGCTGTTCTATCTTATGTTTGGTCCAATAATTCTTACTATGAGAAAGTGTGCAAGTTTATTTGTTTGGATATTTGTCCTTCCTTCATACTTTTGGCACAGAGTTAGTTGAAAGGATGTTGAGTAACATAAGCTACTTTTTGTCCTCGTAAAACATAAAGTTCCCAAGGGAGATTCAGAGGAATATTCGTATTTGTTTGCCGGCGCATCATGCTATAGTGTTTGGGGTCCGTAAACTACTTTTATACGACTCATCATCCACTATTAGTATCAAGTCTATCTTTAAAAAAGCGAATCGGGGAAAGTTTACCGTTTTATTTATTTATTTTATCATGATTTTGTTCGGAGAACAAAAAAATGTGAACAACATTTTACAAATAAACTTGTGTCATAAGTAATAACTGCTTAGTAAGAGGGATGGAGAGGCTCTATGGTTTATGAATTTTATAGAAATGCTGTAATCTATGACCATTTTATAATTTCCCGGTAAAATGATATAAATTGTTTGTCCGCCGCAAATGGCGGGAGTCCGTAAGCTCTCGATGCCGGTTCCGAGAGAAGGTAAAACTCCGCTTTAAATATTGTAAGTCAGTAAAGCTCTTTAATTCTCTCGGTTTTGTCCAGCTCTCAGATATTATTTCATTTTAAATGCGAAATGTGTGAGAAATTCATAAAATTCTAACAGCTTTAAAGTATTTTCGTTTCTGTGATTTTCTAGTACGGTTTTGCAAAGCTCGTGTTATTAGTTTTATTTTATATTAAATGTCCTAGTAGGTGCCTCAATTTATATCTTAATTCTCTGAGGTACTAACTTACTAAACTAACTGTAAAAGTGTGGGTTATACGAAATAGTTCTAAGAATCGATACATAATAGAGGGACGAATTTGCTACACCCTAAACGTTAACATTATATAAACTCTCCTCTCCATTGAGACCTGATGATTCTAATAAATGCAATAAATAGAAATACGGAAATATTCAATCATTTATACTGCACCTTAACTCATTCAAAACTTAACCGCACCAAAGCTTCGTCAGCCCGCCTAAGCTATAACAATACTCGATAACCATTTCAATCATAGATAATGTAAGGTTGGTTCTAAATTATTATGAAAACCCTTATCTACCGATCCCTCCAAGTTTCCCAATCTCAATTTTCACGTGAAAAACGTATCGGCGACGTAGGGCCAGTTTCAAACCTAATAACGCAATGCGACGTACGACGTTTCGTTCCAGAAGTATAACCATGCGCAAAAGGCATTCGGGTCCGAGCACGCGCGCGGGGAGGCTGCGTCGCGCGAGGTAACGGAACGCGTCCCGGAATCGAAATTCGAACGTCGGTTTCGAATAAAGAATTAAAAAGTTCATAGTATTTTCGCGAGTGAGTGAGCGATTAATATTCACTGAAGTGTAGTGTGGGTAGAAGTGCTTAGTGGACACTGTGGATATTCGGAACGGAAAGGGATTCATTGGATTAGTTTAATATTGTGCCGGACGTACTGCGCCAGGGAACGGTGAGTTTTGTGCAGTTTTTTGGCAGCCGAGTGTAATGTATGCCTCGCACTAACGAGATTAGAATGGAGTAGAGCCACTGATACAAGTCTTCTAGTTAATCATTTATATGTATTAATATCAGCACTCTTTTCTTTCGGGTTTGTTATAATCAGAATTATCAATTTATTGGTCAAAACAAATATAACAAGTCATTTATAGATATATAGATATTTAAATGTGCAGCACAGAAATAAGTTGTTGATCTTTATTCACTAAAGATACGAAATATCTTAAGTTGTTTAACATTTCTTTAACCTTAGGATAAATGTAATTAATTCCGATATAATTTTTTTAGTTATTTGTTTGCAACAGTCTGTAGTTTAGCTCAACTGTTTCAATTTTAAATGGTAATTTGATTGTCCGTCTTTATTAATAAAAATAATATTATGTAAGTACATAAATCCAGATAAAAATACTGCATATATTTAATCAACATTCTAGAGTTTATACCTACAGTCATAGTTATTTCTGCCTGAAATATCTTCGCTCGAAAAAAAGCGTGTAAACCCGCGCGCAAACCCTAGAGTCATCACTATAGTGGTTGTAAAGGTCCGCCTGATACAAATGACCGCTGGATAACATTCTCCGGATGCCTTCAACCCTCATCACGGTGTAGTTGCGATCACTGCCCACTGCCCACGAGTGGCTGGGTACACCGCCCTACAAGGCTTAAAGCCTTTAGGGCTTTGGCAATCGCGTGGGGAGGGATTCTTAAAGTTATAATAAGATCAATTCATTTCTTCACGTTTATAGAATGATACTGAAAATTATTATTTACAAAAGTTTGACGAAGTAGAGTTTTTTTGTACCTAGATAGGGTCTACCATCATCGCTTTTACTACCACGACGAGATCTTCTTCTCTGAGGACATACATATATAAATAGAAGTAATTTGAGTGCAATGTCTTCCTAATGGCTGTTAGTTACTGAACCAATGTCTTACTTGGTAAAAATTAATAATAGGTATAACTAACTTTTGCCCGCGGTTTTGCACGCATATTTTCATTATAAATAGTAGACTATTATCTAAGTTAGGCTATTTTCTAAATGTGCGCCAAATTTCATCTAGATCTGTTCAGTAGTTTTGGATACCCTAGGTAACAAAATAAGATTCACAATTCATACAATTTTTGCTTTAAAATATTCGTGAAACGGGCTTCACAAGGAACCTTGTCCATGCTTCCAGCATCACCACAATCAGCAGCTCTGACAGAGCCTGCTGAGGCTATATCGGTTTGATATATTATCTCAAATCGGTATTTTCGATCGAATTTGTTGATGAAGCTTTTTTACAAGCTTTTATTCTACTTGCCTGTTCGTATGTGTGGAACAAATCTTGCAACTGAATGTCAGACCAGTATCCTCCGATTGAGGTGAAACTTGACATAGGTACTTATGTAAGCTCGGTGACGATGCAAGCAATGAGATAGAAGGTGGCCATCGCCACCTCGCTTGTAGGGTTGGTGATCGCGGTACATGTTCAATACACACATACTATATGCAGCTGCTCTCTCAAATATTTAGATTAATCATTTATTACATACATTTTGTAGTCCACTGCTGGACATAGGCCTCCCCCAATGAGCGCCATAGCGCCCTGTTTTCAGCTTGACGCATCCAGCATCTACCTGCAGTCTTTTGCAGGTCGTCATCCCACCGGTCGGAGGTCGTCCTACATTTACCGAGTCGTGGTCTCCACTCAAGAACACGTTTGCCCCAGTGGCCGTCGGTTCTTCGCGAGATATGGCGGCAGGCCCACTGCCACTTCAGCTTGCTTACGATCAAATATAGACGACGATAAAAAACATACAGCAACCCATTGGGTCGCTTTAGCAAGCCTTTACCAAGTAACGCGTGTAAAGTCGCGCGCACATCCCAGTTTACCATAAATTCTTTAAAACAAGGCACCTACAGCGCCCGTAAATTGTCTGGGAGAGAAACATAGCTTTATGTTTATGTAGCGTAGTTTGCGACGGACGGACGCCGCGCCGCCGCGGCATAGATACACTACGCTTGAGATGAAAGGGGAGGAGGGGGCTTTTAGATGACTGGTCCAGGGCACTGCTATAATGACTTACCATTAAGTCAAAAAAAAACAAAATCAAAAGGTTTTTATTCCTTTAGGCTTACAAAAAAGCACTTAGACAAGTCATATTTTATACTATTAATAACATTATTTTAATGTTCACTTCAACTTTTTGTCCACCAGTGGAAGAAGTGAAAAAGAAACCACTAGTACCTATGTTCATATAACTTATGTGTCTTATACATTTGATTTGCTTATCTGTTGCATAAGTTAAACTAGAAAATAAAGTGACCCCTTTAATCCTTTACCTTGTGAGCAGTTTTCAATTCAATAAATTAGGTAATATATTTATTCACATATAAAACTCCAAGCGAGTTGCATAAATGTATCTAGGCCTGGCTGGGCGGAGGGACAATGCGATACACTCCCACCGGCAGCGTTGGGAACCAACTAGCTCTTTATAAATGCAAGGATTCTGGACCAGAGAGCATCGTACTATTATCACGGAAAAGACATGCGAATCCGTCGACAAATGCTAGTTCTTATGACTCCAATATTTACAGACATTCAAATGCATTTATTTTGCGAAACATGGGTTACAAGGATGTTAGATTAAAAATAGGAGCACAACCATGTTCAGCTGTATAGCAGCACGCAAAGCCACAATAAATATATCTGTTATTAATTATTACAATGTCAAGATTTAAATTAATTTGAATCATTAATCAATTTATTGTCCTATTCTAGAAGTTTTAGTTTGTGTTTATTTCGTTTGTCCATAAGATATTGATTAACATTGTAATAGGCCTTATCAATTAACAATTGATTAGTTTATTTTGAAAAATATTAATAGTTTTACTTTAATGCTTCTAGGTAGAAAGTGTAGACACGGTATGAATAAATAATAAATAAATAATGTTGGAATTGTCCATTGTTGTGGATTGCCACACAGCATCATCTAGCCCCATGGAAAGCAGAGCTTGTGTTATGGGTAGGTAATAGATGATAGATATACTTAATACAATAGATTACATAGATATATAAGTACTTTTTATTATACATTATGTATAACGACCAGAAAACCCGGAACTAATATCTGCAGATCGTACACATAATTGTTCCGAGGCGGGAATCGAACCCGCAACCTTTTGCGTCGCAGGCGATCCTTCGCTCACCGAATAAAATGAATAAAAGTATATTTTCGTTGGAGACTTTAATGAAATATATTATTAAGGTTCAAAGGTAAAAAAGCGCTCTTTCAAGAAAACCTCTCGGTTCCTAAGATAGTGTAGGTAGCCTTCTAAATCTGGTTGGAATCGGGCTCCACCACACTCGGTGCCAAAAGGACGATTTATGAACTGAAGAGTTATATGTTTCCTTACAAAATAGATTCTACTGCGCGGTAACAGGTTTTAAAATGTAAATACATGCTGATAGTCGAAGAGAGAGTTTCCGCTGAAAATTCTCTGGTAATATTATTTTCTAGTTTTGGCGATTTGAATTGAGAAAAACCTAATGGGTCTCGAGTTTTGTGGACAAGCGTCTTGTAAAAAGAAATAGTAGGTACCTCTACTCAATTTATTTATACAGGACATTTGACTATGGAAGACTGGTGTCCTCTTCACTATCACTACATAGTATAGAACAAGTGGCTTCCCACTGTCTGTCTGTCCCTATCATCTATGCTTAATCATTAAAACAATGGATGGATTTTGATGCGGTTCTTCTCATAGATAGAGTGATTCAAGAGGAAGGTTTATATTATAAATATATAATAGGTACATGCATTTGCACCCGTGCGAAGCCGGGGCGGGTCGCTAGTCATTCATTGTTTAGCATACCGCAGGGATATAATTATCTTTTCATTAATTACAAGTTTCTCAAACCAGCCAACAGATGGAGTTATATTTAAGGAAGTTGAATTCATTACAAGTTTGTGCTAAAACGGGAACAGTTCGAACTGCATCTTACAACTTGCGACCGGAACAATAACACGCGGTTCTTGTGTTATTCGGTATTTTAGTTAATGTACTTCATTCTTAGTGGGAGAACCTACTTTGTAGTAGTTAAAGGTTAAAATTAAATTGTAATTGGAATTATTATAAATTATATGAAATTACCTAATTAATTCGTTTAGGCTTTAATAAGTTACTTTTGTGAAGTCAATGGAAACTAAAATACCGAATGGTTTGTTGACTCCCATTGGTAGAGGACTGTGACGTTTGAAATGAAATTTTGCTCACGTAAAGTTCTAGATTTGGAATAACAGTTAGGCAACTTCAACAAAACTTTGTATAAAAATACCATTTATTTTATAGTACTAAGCCGCAGGATTTTTTTATTAGTACCTACTGTTTGGTATCTAGTAATTATTAATAAACGATTTCTGTCAGGACATAGAAAAGTAAGAGATCTGATTTAACTTATTCTACGTTCTATAGTAATGTTTAATACACATTAAAACAAGTCAAATTATAGGACTTTTTGATAAAATAGTAAAATTTTCTTTCTGACATTTTAGTTATCTACCTTTTATGATTATATATTTTTTTTTGACATTACTTATAAAGCCTAAGAATATTGTAGCTAATAAATTTGTAACAATTTTGCACGCCCTGACGAGGCAGAATGTATAGGAACCTTATTATTAAGATCTATGATTTGATTATACAATACAATACAATACAAAAATTCTTTATTTATTGTACACCATAATCAAATTAATCATTACAAAATACATTATATGCGACAGGTACAATATGCGGCCTTATCGCTTAGAAGCGATCTCTTCCAGGCAACCTTTGGATGGAAAGAATTATATGAATTTAAGAAAAGGCAGGGGGTGTACCACAGGTTATCTAAATAAGAATACTAAAAAACAAATAATAAATATTACAAATTCCAAAATAAATAATACACTACTTAAATACATAGATTATGGTGTATAATAAAGAATGTTTGTATTGTATTGAATTGTAACACGCTTTTTGTGATCTAAGGTTAGATACAGGGTGCTGTCTTATCGGGTGGGCTAGTAGATAGCCAGATTGATTACATTTGCTTTACAGGGTGTTGTACGCTTGTGTTATTATCTGCAGGCATGTATCTAGGTAGAGAGGTGTTGATGTGCTAGATGCCATTCTCTCGGTCCAACCGACCCTGCCCCGGGTATGTTGCTATGTCGGCAAGCGGTCGATAAGTCTGGACTCAAACCACGGTATGATTTCAACCATTAGAGTTGTCCCACCGAAGGTTGAGGTTTAGCTGACATTGTCTATAGAAATAAATAGAGTTTAAGTATCTGTTTGTTACTCTGTGATGTCAAAATTATGTTTAAATTTCTTTTATAACAAGCTTTTATATCATCTAGGACAAAAGTTCATGGGGAGTCAAATCCAACGAATTCAAACCTTAAGAGGTTAAGTCGTTTCGTCTAGAAGTTGCTATGGCCACCTTCTGTCTCCATCATCAGACCAGCTCGATGGTACCTTGACATTGCATCCTCACCAATCTTACCTATGTATGCCAAGATTTGCCTCGACCGGTTGCGGATACAATTCAGTTGCAAGTTTTGTCCCACGGTATTTTATAAACACCAAATTTACAATATCTTTGTCAGACTATTTTGGCCAAAACGGCTGAACCAATTTTAATGAGACTTTCACTAGCAGATAGCCGGTATATTATATTTTTGTAAAATGATAAGAGTTCCGTAGAACAAAATCAAAACCCATGATTTTTATTAAATTGTACGCGGCCGAAGCCGCGGGCACAGCTAGTAATTAACATGTGAGATCGGGTTATATTCAAACCCTACAATATTCCGGTGAAACTTAAATTCAATTTCATTAGCATATGGAACCTTACGTTCTGTTAGCGGCAGGCAAATACCCACCGGGTACCTACTGGGTAGTGGGTACCCCGCGCGCTGTTTGTTCTGAACTCGGAGGATCTTAGGGGCCTCTTTGATAGGACTCCTCTAATTGGGCAGGAGGCCACCGGAGCGGGGCCAATTGGAACAGTTTGCCCAACGGCGGCGGTCAGGCATTGAAGATCACTGATGGTTTGGTTTCCATGTTAGCTAAAGTTGTTTGTTTACGCAGATAGATCGTGAACTTGTAACGGAAACCTCAAAACTCAGGTCAAATATCCCTCTAAAAGTGTGGGACTTTGAGTGACTTTCGTGTTACTAAAGATGATAGTTTCCAAAGTTTTAACAATTAAAATGGTTATTTTTAAGTTATTAATGGATGTGTATATTATCTTCTAGGTCCGTAATTAGTGTACTTGGAATCTTTAAATGTAATGATGATCTGGAAATTTAAAATAGGAATACATATAATAAATACTTTTAGCATTGCGATAATATTTTATACTGTTGACGAAGTTCATTTATCTTACTGGTATACCTACACCTACACCAGCGCAGGAGAATGTACCGTTGTACCTACATGTGTACCTTTGTACCTAAATGTGTACCTTTGTACCTAAATGTGTACCTTTGTACCTAAATGTGTACCTTTGTACCTAAATATGTACCTTTGTACTCATTTAGGTTTAAGTCATGTCTACTTTTAATGTAAAATTTATAGCAAATTTCAGCAAACGACTTATTATCAGCTCGCTCAACATTAACCTAGTATTATTTAGTGAAATCACACCTTAAGTATAGGAAAGCCTGTTGTCTCACTCCTGTAGTACGTAGGTCTGAGAACAAAGAAGTCACCTCAACTAATCCTTAAGTATTGATAACACATGACTAAGTCACCCTATTGTTGTTATTGTTACCCCGCCCGACCCGCCGCCGCTAACAGAGGTGTTCACTCAGCGGGGCAAGTGTGATCGCTGAAAATTAGGGTAAACCTATAACACTGACATCATCTATCTCTGTTTGGTTCTAGACAAGTGACTATGAGAGCGACCGCAGGGTGAAATAGGTAACCGATATGCATATCCGTTATTATGAAGTGTTTTGGCAATTGCGTTGCAAACTCCACTGACGACGCGCGACGAGACGGTCCAAAAAAAGTTTTTTTAGACTTAAAGAATTATAGGGTACTAGCTACTTCGCGCAGCTTCGGTCAAGTTTTTCCAGGATTAAAAGTAGTCTATGGCATTCTCCGGTATACCGTGTACCTACCTGCCAAATTCCATTCAGTTCGGTTTAGCCGGTTAGGCTTGAAAATATGTATAACAAATAGTCAGAGATAAATAATTACCTACTTTCTATTTTACGATGTTAGCCGGATGAATCTAAATTGCGATGTAATAATTTTTTATTTGGTAGTTTCACACAATAAATACCCCTGACATAGGCGCATAGTGTGGGATACCTAACGCAGATTTAAATTGAATTAAACTCGACTCTGTTAATAGTATGCGGATTTCAACGCGATTTTATGGATATTTATCCATAAAATCGCGTTGAAATAATTAAGTAATTCAGTAATGTTTAATTCTCTCACGGTTTATGTAAACTCCATGTTAATAACTAAGTATAATTCGTTTGAAAAGCCATAATAAATCATTAATCTAGTTAATAATAAGTAATGCTGGACTTACATACCATACCAATAATAACATCAAGCTGCTTGTCGAGCAAAGGTCGTGTTTATTTCATAGAGAATAATTTTGAGATAGTGGATTGTTCTGCGCGCACTTTTTTGGATTTTGATAAAGATGAAATAATTTTGTTGAGATCAGTTTCAACATAGGAGAGTTCTATTATTAATCATGGGGCGATGTGGGCGCTGAGCGACAAAGTCCCTATAAATGTTAGAAATAAAGAAAGAATGTTACTTAAAATATAAAAAATAAGGGGATTAAATTGTAAGAACATCAGTCTTTCTGTAAGTTTCGTCTAACTCTGATGTAGTGTGTAACTGGCGAGAAGCTGCTGAAAGGCTACAAGCTCGTAGCACCACAGTTACCTTGGTACCGAGCTACATTACAATAAGCTAAGCGAGGTATCTTCTCTATCGGACCATAAAACTAAGTCCAGCAACTAGTTTACAAGTCGCCATTGTCTCGTCGCCAACATTTGCCGAGTTGGCGAACTCCGTCATCATTTGGCAAGTTGGCGGAAGTTTCCGGAAGTTTGGCGAGTCCGGTGGAGTCACCCGACCTGCGGATAGCTGATAGCGCCTCCTGGAGATTGATAAGAGGTTATCTCAAGGATTCTTTGAACTTTCTTTTGAATCCCTCTGAGTTTCACGAAGGTTTGGTATTGTTTGCAATAATCATTTATTAAATTCCTTTCATTAACATCTTTAACTTTAAGCAATGACTTATGTAGAGTCGTTTGTTCTTCTGTCATCACATCAGACAAGTGACTTAAAAACTTTAAGATTTTTTAAAAAGAGGCGACTAAGCACTGTACCTAGTCGCTCAAAACAGAGTCGTGTATATTGCAAACTTTTCTTAATCGGTTAAAGTTTTTTCGCATTGTCTTTTGTCCTTGACTCACCAAGTTCGGAAAATAAATCCATTTTCTTTTTAATTTCTTAACAGCGCCATAACACCTTTTGAGTCAAAGTTCTGAAAAAGAGCTATATTATTAAAACACTCTAGTTACGTTATAAACTTACATTTCTTAGCATGCATATAAACGGGTTAACAAGGAACCTTGCTTGTGTTGGTAGATCACCACCATTCCGCAAGGTTCGTAGTAAACCGTCATTTATAACGATAGTTCTAAGTAAGATGGTTACCTTCATGATAACGTAGCTAGTTAATACGTGATAAGGACTTTGGTAACTGTGTGCTAATCTGTGGAAGGGTCAAAGTTCTCCGGAAGCCCATTGTGGAGATTTGTGAACCTTCATAGTTTGTACTCGCTTTAGCCTAATAATTATAATTTGTCGGTTATTGTTTAATCACCTGGTGGTCTGGGGGAAAATAAGGTCCGTCTACATGTTGGTCGAGCTATTAAAGGCGATGAGCGATTTGTCTGTTAGTGCAAACCTATATTAACACTTTGAGTGCTGAAATCACACGGTATGTGTTTCCAGATCTTTGTGACTCAGCACAGCCGTAATATTTTTCGAACGAAACGCATGTGCGGCGCAACACAACCGCTGTGTAGAGCGGCAGCACGAATTTTTTAGGTTAAAAATAGGATCGCAGTCGTCGAAAAAAAAATCGCCGTCAAAATGTTAAGCTTGACTCGGTCAGTAACAAAGAATTATCAAGCTGAACTGGCCGGCCATATCTCGCAACCGCTGGGCTAGATACATGTGTTCTTGAGTGGAGACCAATACATAAAAAAACAGAATAATGCAGGACAATTCACACATCATCATCATCTAGCCCCAAGCTAAGCAGAGCTTGTGTCATAAGTAACACAAGCTCTTATAATATAACACTAGATAACTGATATACGTAATATATTTACATTATTACATAGGTATTTTTGTTTACCTACATAGAAAACGACCTGAACACCCGGAACAAATATCTATTTACCAGCAATCAGAAGGCTTAGAACGTTTACTTGGACAAGGTCCACTAACATGTACAGTGAATAAACATATACAGTTGTACATTAGAGAGATCAACTAGATAGATATATAGATAAAGCATTTATTCGACACTGCAGCACATGATATAAAGGTAACAATAGTAATAGTAAACAATAAGTAATAGTATAAAAAAATAAAAAGTGGAGATTTAATAATTGTGTGCGTGCTGCAGCCTGTCGAAAGGTAATAGCTCAGCGAAAAGCTTTTCTCTAAGAGCAAAACACTGATTGAACTGGCCATCAAGGTCAATAGATAAAAGTGCACTCTTAATGGCAATAGGTTCAGGTACCTTAACGCCACGCTAACGAAGTCGCGGGCTGTAGCTACTGTATTTAAAACCCATCTCACACAGAGCAAGAGAAGGTGAAGGCAGACTTCCAGTTAAAAGGTCTCTCTGACAGACAGACAGCGCCGAATATAATAGTGTTATAAACAAAGGAAACCCTTCTGAGGGTCCATCTTACACCGTTTACGATAAACACTAAATGTATTTATTTACCAAAAGTGAACTGAATATTAGTTTGGGTTTAGGTTTAATTTCTGGGATATTATAATGATTGTTTTCACTTTTCTTGCTCAAAAAGTGTGTCATTATAGCGCAGCTAAGCGGCCGTGTAACTAGTGTAATATAACTAGTGTATCTAGGGACTAAAAGCATTTCATATTTTTAATTTAGTCTGAAATCATCAGTTTGTTCATCCTCGCCGAAAACGAAACAGAAACTTCAATTTACGTTTTTCGAGTAGGCACTCTTGTTGGTAAATAAATGAATATTCGTGTCAACACAACCTACCTCTACGATGTACGACCTACTCCAGCGAGAGTGTATTCATGAGCGACTAATAGCGGCTCTCTATGCGAGCCACGCGCTCAGCTCGCCGCTAAATATGAAGTTCTCTATGCTAAACACGCGCTTAGCTCGCTACTAAATATTGAGGATTCGCAGAACCGAACGAATTATAATTGTTGACGCTTCAATGCGTGCGAGGAGAAATTTGTCAGAGGGGAGTCGACGTATGAACAGTTCGAGGTATGAACTAAGCTGTCCGCGACGCGACGACGACGGGTAGAAGGTCTGGAAATTCGATCCCCATTATTCATAAAATTATAATAACTTAGAACACTTGCAGTGTTATTTCTTACTCCGACTTATGCCAGTAGAAAAATGTACAGTGAGAAATGACAAGCAACTGTTTGAAGTTAACGTAATATTGTTTTAATGAATTCATTCATTTGGGGGCCACTTGCAGGGAAAATGACATCATTTCGTAAATCTTTACTTGTATTCAACAAGTAAAGATTTACGAAATGATCATCAGCCTATTTTAGTCCACTGCTGGGCATAGGCCTCCCCTTATAAGCGCCATAGCACCCTGTCTGATATTTATTTATTTTATTCATGGTATATATCCTTTTTTATTATAAATGACTTTTGTGATTTATTCTCTGCTCTATGTGTGTCAATCTCACTCTGAGACATTACAGCTAGCGCCATCTAGTAGAGAGACTTCTTACTAATATAAATATAATGAATGTACATCACGTCACACTCTTACATTACACTAATCGGAATGTAAGCCGTGCCGGGAATAATTTACCTTATTCACTGTTTATACGAACCCTTGAGTCATGCGTGTCATTATTAACTTGTACAGAGAATTGGAAATTGGGAGAAAATACAACACCTAAAGTTAAGGCTTCAATTTAGCTTCAAACGACTGGCGGAAAACAATTGTCTAGTTCGTGTAAGGGTTCCTATGATAATTACAATAACAGAATAAATCAACCATTTACTGTGACTTAGCTATATCTATTTCCTTAAAATCTAAGTCATCACCAGAAGACAGAGTTCAGAATGCTGGCAACATTGCCACTTTGGATGACAATGCTATTTTGCTGAAATATAAACCAGCATTCCTGTCACCTATTACAAGTTTTGTCAAATCTTAATAGTTTGATTGTTCTGAAACAAAAAACTAAGGCCTGGCTTCAAATTATTTAATATTTACGTACTTACACAAATTGTACCGGGTGATCCGGGATGGGATATAATAAAATACTATGTATTACGAGTATATTGTATTAAGTACATATATCATATATCATAACATAAGCTATGCTTAGCTTGGGGCTAGATGATAGCCAGATTATACAAACGTTTAGTCCGAGGTGGGAATCAAACCCGCAACCTCCTGCGTCGGACCCTCGTCCGCTATGCCACGGTCGGCATTACTAAGTAATTGCTTCCTTTTGTTTGAAATAAAGTTCCAACCATATTTTAATTAGCTGATGGCAACACTGTACGCGCCTGGCGTCAATAACCAGTGAAAGCTCCATTCCAGTAACCCACTTACAAAGCAGGCGGAATGGCTGTAGACCTGAAACGGCTGTAATGGTGTAATGCTGGTGTTTTCTTTAATTGTTTACAGCACGCAACTTTCCGCTTCACGAATATAAACTTATTCACACTGTCCGATACGACGCTTTAGGTGGAACACCGAAAATCGTCTTGCAAAGCTAGCAAGCTATTTAGCACATAACGTAACGAACGTCATCAGCGTTATTATTTTAACGTGAATAACGCGTCAAAAGGCGGTTTTCAGCCTTTTCATGCGTTATTCACGCGCAAAAATTAACAGATAAAAAAGATATAAGGAATATGCTTTTGTTTTTAAATGGTTGAGACGTTGGGTACAGGCTCGTCGCACGTGAGACTCCGGGAAAACTATAAAGTCCTTGTAGATTGTGGTCTTGAAATAAACGCCGGCTTTGATTTCAAAAGCTCTTGTTTCTCTGTATGATACTCTCTAGGTAGATGGTATCTTTTATTCCGACATAGCGGAAAACATACATTAAATTAAATTCACTAATAAATGGTTATCACGTACGTGATTGGGTAAATTAGTTAAATTGAGAATAACGCGAAATCAATTTACAACAATATTGTGTCAGTTGCAAACATCAGTGATCGTCCGATCTCCCTCGAGATAAGTTGTGTCACACGCAACCGCGCGTGCCGATTGTGCAAAGTGCTAACGCATCATAACAAACGTCGCGTCCGACACGGACCGATCGAAATGACCTTGCTAGATCATCAATTTTAGGCATGTCTACTGCCGATATCACATTTTATTGTTAAGGCGAAGCAAATTACATGCCGTAACAATGACTACACCGCAAAAAGTTTCTATCACTATAAACACGGAAACGGAACAATTTCTGGCCGCAGAACATAATAAAGTTTTACAACGCTATCATGAAGAAAAACAAGAGAGAGAGAAACTTGAGAGTCTTGTAGGAGACCTCAAAAACCAAATAAGTATCCTGCAGCAGCAGCTTAAGTGTGTTGTAGATACCACCATAATAAATCCGTCGAAATCACCATGCATGGAGACCTCTACCGCGCGTATTGAATACAGCACGGATGAGGAAGAGCTAGCCCGAGAAACGGAATGGTTGAGAGCGAAGTCTAGACAGAAGAAAAAAAGGAAATTAAATGCGTCGCCGAAACTCTCGCCTGAAACTACAGCACCTATAAAAGAAAAAGAAAAGAAAGTTCCCCTACCACCACCGATCATAGTAGATGGTGTGGAGAACTTCCAGAACTTCTATGACTTCCTGTCCATGGAACATGCTGCTGGAACCTTTAACCTAAAAATGTTGAATGGTAAAAGCGTGAAAGTGAATGCCTGTAGTGGTGAAACCTATCGTTCTATAACTAAGGCACTGAACGAAAACAACTGCCTTTGGCACTCCTATGAAAACAAACAGGAGAGACCCATAAGAGTAATGGTCAAGAAACTGCCCTCTACCTGCAAAATAGAGAAAATCATGGAAGACCTCAAAAATCAAGGACTCAAGATTGAAGCAGTAGTGAATAAATTGAGCTGGAAAACTAAGGAGCCACTTAATATGTTCACACTGTCTTTCAATAATGAAGAAGACATAAAAAACATCTATGGAATCAAATACATACTGGGTTGTGTAGTTGAGATTCAGCCCCTTCGGACCACAAAACTGATTCCACAGTGTAAAAGGTGCCAGGGTTACGGACATACGCAAAGGTATTGCGCCAAGGAGCCAAGGTGTGTCAAATGCACCGGCAAACATCTGACTCCGAACTGCACAAAACCAATGGCGGAAAAACCGAAATGCGTGCATTGTGGAGAGCCACACCCTGCAAGCTACAGAGGTTGCACGATTGCCAAAGAAATGCAAAAAATGCGGAACAAAATAGTCAAGGCAACACCTGCGACACGACAACAGCAAGCCCCAAGAGGCAGAGTACCGCTCTCACAGCCCAATACAAGTCGCATACCACATGTGCCCCCACCAACAGCTGTAAACAAAAATCTATCTTTTGCCCAAGCAACTGCTGGAAAACCGGCAACAACCCAAAGCAGCCAGAACAAAACCGGTCAAACCGACAAACTAGATGAAATCCTAAAGTTCATGAGTAGTTTTGACGAGCGTTTGAAGAAGATTGAAAATAGCACCAAAACGGCTATAAACAAACATTCAAAATGATTGGAAATCTAAAAATAATGGCCTGGAACTGTAATGGACTATCGAAACATCAAAAAGAACTACAAGTAGTCCTAGATTTAAACAACATAGACGTGTGTCTCTTATCCGAAACACACTTCACAAATCAGTCTCATATTCAACTAAAAGGCTACAAAGCCTACTACGCACTACACCCATCTAATAAAGGAAGAGGAGGCAGTGCAGTCATCATAAAGAAAAATATAAAACATCACGAGCTAAATACATATGAAGAGCCAGATATCCAAGCTGTGGCAATTTGTATAGAAACCAAACGATACTCGCTTACGGTAGCAGCAATATATTGCCCTCCAAGACACATTATCAAAACAGAAACGTTTGTGAACTTCTTTCAAACACTAGGTGAAAAGTTCATACTAGGGGGTGACTTTAACGCCAAAAATACTTACTGGGGCTCAAGATTAACCAATACAAAAGGAAGAGAGCTGATGAGAGCAGTAAGAGAACAAAAATGTGATGTCATCTCAACAGGGTATCCAACGTACTGGCCAACAGATCCACAAAAAATTCCTGACCTCATAGATTTTTTTGTGTACAAAAATATATCGCAAAACTATCTACGAGCAACGCAGAGTTACGATTTAAACTCCGATCACTCGGCAATAAACCTCATAATGAGCGAGAGGATTTTACACAATAAAAGGACTCCAACATTGGTAAACAAAAAAACAGACTGGGAGAAATTTAAAATTGACTTGGACTATAAGGTAGAACTAAACGTTCCACTGAAGACTCCCGAGCAACTCGTTCAAGACTTAGAAAAGTTCGTAAAGCTTATACAGCAAACTGCATGGAAAACTACACCTACCATCAAATCAAGAAGAGTTAAGAATGTCTATCCACTTGAAATAAAACTGCTTATTGATGAAAAGCGTAAACAAAGAAACCGCTGGCACCAAACAAGATCTCCGCAAGACAAAAACAAATTGAATTTTCTTACAAAAAAACTTAAAAGGCAAATTCAAAAACACAACACCGACACAACAAATAGTTATCTACAAAGTCTAAGCAATGACCGCAGTACAGACTACTCTCTTTGGAAAGCTACGAAAAACATGAAACGACCAATAAATCAGATCCCACCAATAAAGACAGGACCAGGTGAATGGGCCGTTAGCAATGAACAAAAAGCTAAAGTATTTGCCGAACACTTAGAGAGCATCTTTAAGCCAAATGACGGCCAAGGAAACTATAACCTCGATGCACCCTGCCATGAAAATTGTGATATAAAGCTTGTTTCACCTCGAGAAGTTTGGCGTGAAATAAAGCAAAAAATAAATACAAGAAAATCTCCTGGATTTGATCTAATTTCAGGAGAAGTATTACATAATCTACCTAAGAAAGCGGTAGTTAAATTAACGAACCTAATAAATGCTTCATTCCGACTAAAATACGTACCAGATATATGGAAAATTGCTGAAGTCATAATGATCGCAAAGCCAGGAAAACCCCCTCAAGAGACTGCGTCCTACAGACCAATCTCTCTGCTACCAATCATGTCAAAGCTATTTGAAAAGCTTTTCTTAAAAAGGCTTAAACCAATACTAGACAGAAAGAAACTCATCCCAGAGCATCAATTTGGATTCAGAGAACAACATTCTACAATAGAACAAGTTCACAGAATAACGAATGTAATTGAGAAAGCACTAGAAAACAAAGAAGTCTGCTCCACAATCTTCCTCGATGTAGCACAAGCCTTCGACAAAGTATGGCACGAAGGCCTAATAATAAAACTAAATAGCATATTACCAATAGAATACGTAGAAATAATTAAATCATATTTAGATAATAGAGCCTTTAGAATAAGGCAAGAGGATTCTTACTCCGATATAAAGGAGATTAAAGCGGGGGTGCCACAAGGAAGTGTATTGGGTCCGGTCCTATACCTTTTATATACTCATGACATCCCTAAACATGAAAGCAACACCATTGCAACTTTTGCTGATGACACTGCTATAATAGCCACAGGAAAAACGCATGTAGAGGCAGCCGAAAAGGTTCAAGAAGCTATTAATAAAATATACAACTGGACCAAAACCTGGCGAATAAAACTAAATGAATCGAAGTCGAGTCACATAAACTTCACAAATAAAAGATACGAATACCATCCAGTTTTCATTAACGGAGCCATCATACCATGCGAAAATACAGCGAAGTATTTGGGCATGACTTTAGACGCCAAGCTGCGCTGGAAAGCTCACGTCAAGAAGAAAAAAGAGGAACTAGAGATTCGCTACAAAAAGATGTATTGGCTGATTGGGAGAAATTCTACTTTAGCAATACACAATAAACTCATTTTATATAAACAAGTCCTTATGCCAATTTGGACTTATGGTATACAGCTCTGGGGCTGCACCAAAAAGACAAACATAACAATTATACAACGATTCCAGAACAAAGTACTCAGGTCAATTGTTAATGCTCCTTGGTACGTAAGAAATGACGATATTCATCGGGACCTAAACATTGAATTTGTAGACACAGTCATAAAAAAATACGCAGAGGCTCACGAACAAAGGCTTCATCATCATGTGAACGTCGAGGCGATCCAGCTCCTCGACAACACGGACATAGTGAGAAGGCTCAAAAGAACAAAACCTTTTGAGTTAGTGTAGTGATAATTAGTGCATGTGCAGAAGTGCTATCTTAAAGAACACATGAACAAAGTGTCTTCACCTTAAGTATAGAGACAATAAGAAAAGTGCCAATGGACACGTTCTTAGTAATATGTTGTTATAAAAATAAGTTAGAACTAAATTACCCATTAGCCAATTCTATGGCTAGATTGTAATTATACTCTAGTGTATTTAACATTTATATAAGTACACTGGATAATATAAAAAAAAAAAAAAAAAAAAAAGTTGCAAACATCATTAATGTCAAAATGCGTAAGTAATCAGCTTAAAATAATACTCAGTTGAAAACGCGCACAATTTTCAATTAATTTGAACTCTATTCTCTGAAAACACTCCAATCTCTGCAATTCCTCTCCAGAATCCAATTAAAGCAAAAACCGTCCATTCTTATCATAACAAGGTGAAGCGGCCGTTTGTAATAACTCTACGTTTGACTGTATCAAATGGTTTGAGAGGACTTTACTATTATTATTACCTTTGTATGTATCGAATATAATAATATCGTATCTAGACTATTTACGACTAGCATAGGCTGTAGAAGAAAGGTTTGAAGCGGACAGCAGGTACAAACTTTTGAAAGCAGCAACGTTTATTTTGGCCGGAAAACTTTTCATCGAAAACTGTCAAAAAATTCCGCTGACCACCGACAGCGCTCCGTTGTCGTGTCGTGACGTGTAAGTGGGCGTTAAGAAAAGCCTAAGGGTATGTATATAGGTTACATGCTACCGATGCGATGATATTACAGGCACGTGAGGCTCCACAAGGACGTCCACGACTGGGACGGAGCAGCACCGCATTTAGGGCATTATGGAGAAATCAATCAATCAAATTCTTTATTTTCAGACAACAAGGTCAACAAAGGTCTGTAAAAAACACAAAATTACAAAAAAAATATGACTAGCTTTGAACGGTCGTTACTCGAAGAAATTGAAAATTACTAGGTACTACCGTTACTACCGACAATTGACTTTATCAATAGACGTGCTCCGTTATAGAAATCTGTATTTAAACCACTTGCTAATTAGACCAGCTGCTTTTTTTACACGAAATGATACTAACCCGCAAAAATTATGAATAAATAAATTGTCAAAACCTTCCAATGCTAACACTATTAGAACTCAGATCATCTGGACGGGAGGAGAAAAAGCTTGGGGCGGCCGGCTTATGCTCCAGCTCGAAAAATGACAACTAACAACTAAAAGTTTCTTGTTCGCTTCCTTACTTTAGTCTACATACCGCAGCGACAGAAATAAATAATCACTTTATATGCAAGATGGTGTTTAATTTTTAAAATTTGACCTTTTCCAAGTCTTCATATAACGTACGTTAAAATTTAATATAGCCTATGTTCACCGGATTAGTGTAGCTTCCCAACGTTGAAAGAATTTTTCAAATCGGTCCAGTTGTTTCGGAGCCTATTCATTACAAACAAACAAACAAAAAATCAAACCTTTCCTTTATAGGAAATATTAGTATAGATATAGATTGATAGAAATAAAGAGTTTTGAATTGATTGATTAATTCCCATTCTGCATTTATACCTTCCATTCCGGTCTCGAAGGTCCGAGCTGGCAATACCGCTGGTACACCCAACTCTGATCCGATCTCTAGATCCCCAATCTACCTCCTATCTAGATGTTAACACTTCCGCTGCTGATGCCTGTAGTAAATGAACTCGTACAGCGGCGCGGTGTCGACACGCAATGTATCTGTGGGCTATCGCCTTCCGGACATCCATCAGGGGGCTTCACAAGGGGGGGTTAACCTTTGGATTACTTTAATAGTTTTACAGGTGCCTGGGGTGGGGGGGCTTTACTGCTTGTTAGGGGAGGCTAAGGTCCAGCAGTGGACTAGTATTAGGCTGGTGTTGTTGGTGCTCGAGAGTTGGAATCAATATATTTATTTACAAACATGTACGTACATCTAGCCTAACAACGGGCACACCCAAAGCAATAGAGTACCTTTTTACAATTAGAAATCACTTATTAAAATTAGAAATCATTATACATTACTAAAAACAAACTACAATGTGCTGAAAAATGTCATAGATAAATACAAGGAAAACGATAAATCAAGGAAGTCAATATCCCTCGCTGTACAAACCCGTTAAAATATCATAAATCCATACAATATTCTACCGTTATCGGTGCACGTGTGCAATTAAGCCTAAAGGTATTTACTTGGTTTAGTGTTGACCTTCATTTTCAGTTTTCCTATCAGTGTATCATGTATGTATATAATATCTTTGTTCACAATAAATATCTTCGATTCTAGAACCGAGTATATCCACTAAATACCTCAGCTCGGGCAGATAACTCAACTCGATGCCCTTTACTTCATGCGATGAGCCACTTAACTATCTCAATTTATTTATTGAACATAATTTAAAAGCTCAAATTAATGTAGATACTTTAAAAGCCCGCCATCAAAACCTCTCAGTGTTGCCAATTACCAATTTACGTAACAAAGTTTAATTATGGCAACACAGAGAACCTTTTCAATCAATGTCTGGGCTTCTGCCAATAATATTGGATTTTGCAAAACTTAAAACAAATAGGTTAAGCTGCCAATGAATTGTTTGAAGCGATTCAGAATGTTTGATGAGGTTAGGTACGGAGGCCGGAGAATCGAGATATAATGCGATGATGTTTAGACAAGAGCGAGTTCACTCAAGTTATTTTAATCAATATAATAAAATCATTCTGCGAGTTTGTTTGAAGGTGGACTTTTAGGAAGTTTCGGAGATTACAAACAGTTTAGATTCAGATTGTTTAATGGCAACATAATTAATGAATGAATTAATGAACACTTTATTGCACTTAAAATAGCAAAATAACACCTTATATCTAAATATTACACATTAACAGTACAATAGGCATAATATGTAAGTAGTTACAAGTCTTGGTTGTGGTATATTTTTATTTTTACTTTATATGTAATTAGTAGTATTAATTAATGCACTTAATTATTAAAAATAATCTATTAACCATGATTTGATGTTTGAGCTTAGCCAGTATTGCGGCACAGTGTCATGCGCCATGATCACATAATAGCTACACTTTTTTGGCACTATTTTTGTATTTGTAAGCAGCGAGTCTAGTGTAGTAACCGGATGACACGCGCAGTCACAACACAACGAGGGACAAGTATAATAATTCTCTTGGATGGGAACAGCTTTCCCGTGATGTTTCTCCGTCCCACTTTGCACAATTATTTTAATATTAAACAGACTTAAACCACTTTGGATGAAAAAGAAGGTAAATTAGTTTTATTTTATCTCGTTGGTTTTGGATTAAATTTTGTGGGATTTGTAAAGTAATCCAATGCGAAGTAAAACGAAAAACGAGATTTAGTTGACAGTTGAAATTAACTCTGGAGCTCTCTGAGGTATTGTGATGAGGTTTGCATATATATAAACGAAAACTATGAAAGCTTTCGTTTACATAGCAGTGTACCAGGAAAGCAGAAATTGAAAGGAGATATAGTGAGTTGATTAGAGATTATCTGGTAAAATCAAATGTACCTCCTTCATGTTTATGCTACCCTAGTAGTTATGCAAATGTTGTGCATTAAAATGGTACTAGGGCAACACTATTTTGTGTCCTACCGCTCTACCACCAGGGTAGTAGGACGGGTCTGCAGTGCAGCTCGTTATCGTCTGACTACATACATTGTTTTATTTTGAGAATGAGGTGATGATCATTGATATAATTTACTAGTCAAGAGGCGTGATTTTACATGGAGAGTATTTCCTCTGTGCCTCTCAAATGATGGATGCGATGTATTTAGTGTAGGAATCATTCTGAAACTCGATACATGTCCGACGTCTGAATATATTCACAGTTGAACACATTAGATGTTATCATTTAGAGTTATCACCTCAGTTTCAGGGGAGATTGGGTTAAAAATCTTTTTAATCTATGAACGCAGTGTTCGGCAGTGTCTAAGACATTTACGTTGTTTTTTGGAATTAACTTTAACCTAGTTCTTATTTCTATAAGTACTCGTACAAGGGTTAAGTAAATTCCAAAACCCCAACACAATTCTCCCTATATCTGTAGTAATCTATATACCTGTACTTTAACTTACCAATTAAAGTGTTTTTAATAAACATAATACAAACTCTATCTAGGTTTATGATATGAGCTTCTTCAAGCTTTGTTACACCAAATCCTTCCCGATCTATATAACATATTCATGAGTTAACTTTAATTATTTTTTGTTTTTACAATGACCTGTATGAAATTTCGGTAAAAAATAATCAAAAAGGCGACGGCAAGTAGCCCCAGCCTCCTCCTAAACCGGACCATTCACAGATTTATAGCAGCGATATAAGTAATAGTCATATTTATTTTAACTTGAAACGTTCACTATAAATGCTATTCCAATTTTATGCCTTACGAAACACCATAAATTATCGCTCACACAACTAACATTGAGATAAAATGGTTCTTATGACGAGGGAATAGAAGCTAAGATGTATTCGAATGTATGTTTGTAGCTGGGTAATATTATGCTTGTATAGTTGTATCGCCGTTGAAATGGAAAGCAATGCTTATCTCAACGATTGACGGAATATATTGATGAGAAAAACAACAGCGCCCGTTGAAATCAAAAGTTACACTTCCTCCTTGTAGTACCTACGCAGTTTAAAGCGGTACTTCCCCGCACACTAGCGCCGCCTATTTTATCTTATTATTGAGTTGAACAAAGGAAATATCAAAAATTTAATTAGGCAGGATGTACGAGTATTAGATATAAACTTTTTTTAATGCCTCCGGAAAAATAGGTAAAGAAAAGCGATAAAATATACCCCTTGTAGGTATTAGTGCTTATAATTATGTGTTCAGAACGCGTAAGTTTAAAAATAATTAGGTCATATAGCTCAGCAGATTCACCTACTCACACATGCTTAAACTTAAGCATGTGTGTACAATGTGTATATTATAAATTATTATTTATTTGCAATACATTAAATCAAACGATCAAACGATCACTCGGGGATTTGATTCGTTTTATCCTTCCCTCTACATCTTAAACGAACTAGGTATACTTATAACTGTAGAACACACTACAGAAGTATAACGCATCATAATTCGAGTGTGCGTCGTTTGATATTGAAGGGTAGAGGAGCTTTTGAAGCCAGGAATTATTGACCGATTGAAGATGGCGGCCGGTCAACCAGATCCCAAATTCCAATTACCCACCGAAGATTCCAACATTCCAAAGTGGAATGTAATTGAAGTATTCCAGCAATTATTCCTAGAATCTTGGGAATTGGGAAACTTAGGTAATTCCAATCAAGTAGACATAAAACCCTGATTTAATTATATCGCTGTTCCTGATTCTACGAGAACCAACTGACTGACTGGCAGAATCACTGGATCCCGTAACGTCATGATGTCCTTATAGCCGAAGTATCGTATAAAAAACTAAATTAACGGAGTGGTAGCCATGCGCAGGTCATAGTTATTATAGTGCACAAGTGTGTACGCAAACACTAGCATGTCTGATGGAACGGTAGACCGCCTCTCCCCGGTCAGGCGCAAGATCCGTCATAATTTACTATTTTTTGGCACAACTTACTGTTGTGCTAAAAAATAGTATCCTACTAAATATTTAAAGAAGGTTAAATATGGTCTGCATCTTTCTAACCGACGAAAATACAAGAGGAGGAGGTTCTATGTTCGGTTGTATGTATATTGTAATATGTGTGTCAATTTCTCCGTCAATTATGGAACGGTTTGGAAAATTATTTCGCTTTAGTATGGAGAATGATCCCGAGTGGCTCCAATGGACATCTTATTCACGAGGGATGAGCATTTGTCCCGAAAAAATTAAAAAACAGTGTAAATACTAAGGAATTTGAAGAAGTTTTTAGTTTTTTCAAAACAATCAAGTGATATGGTTACCGTTTCCCGTGAGTAGGTACCCAACCTACTGAGATGGAGTTCTTAGAAAGAATATGTATACCTTCCCTGCGCAGGACGAATTTGTATAATTCTTAATGAGCTCAGCTAAGTTAGTACTTATTTCAATAAATCTAAGTTTTCTAGTTAGAGCGCGTTACTTCTAAAGTTTAATGTTTGCCGAGACAGTTCATTATTGAATTACCTATGTCATCGAGTAACTTATAGAAGTCCCATTATATATAATTATGTAGTTAGACATGATAATATAATTATAACGAATTCCTTCAAATCCTAGTTTTTAGTTTCAATGTCAAGAGTGGAAGAAATAAATCGGTGCTGAATAGGTAACTATGGAAGGCTATGGAAAGAGCTCTGCTTGGGGTCTCTCTGAAAGATGGGAATTAGCAAGCTGAGATGAAGAACCGACAACCGCTGAGGTAAACGTGTTCTTGAGTGGAGATCGCGACTCGGCAAACGTAGTGTAGGACGCGCTCCGGCCAGGTGGGATGACTGACGATCTGCGAAAGACTGCAGGTAGATGCTGGATGCGGCAAGCTGAAGACAGGGTGCTATGGCGCTCATTGGGGGAGGCCTATGTCCAGCAGTGGAGTATTATAGGTTGATGATGATCAAGGGGGTACCTGACCGATGTTGTATCCAGAGATCAACCAAGATATACATGTATCTTAAATGTGTGGAGCCGCGTGCTAAAGCCAGTCCCTTGATAAACCCATCTATCTCTTCAACACCTTCGAATCAACCCTAAACCAGTGAAGAGAAAGTCCGGTGTAGATGCAATGCCACCGGGGGGCCGCTCCTTATCGCGCAGTCGGCGGGCGCGATACAGGGTTACAAAGGGAGTTCGACATTAGCCATGAATTTTAAGCGAGAAATAAAATATGAACCCTTCGCTTCATGCCCGGAGGTACGGCGAGGGCGCGCGGTACCTGCCTCACTCGTACACGGCCATTATTGTTCTATCCAACGACCCTATCCATCCACGGTTGTCTGGTAGATATAGCTCTTGAGCGATAAGACCGCCAAATTGTCACATGTTTTGTAATTAAAAGTTTATCTTTTGTTTTATTTTTAGTGAGAAGATGTGATTATTTTTTCCAATACTTACCTGCCCCCTTGATCCCACGCTTGGGCTAGGCTAGGCCCTCCCACCTCCCAACCCGAGTATATCACTACATAGTATAAAACAAAGTCGCTTCACGCTGCTGTGTGTCTATGACTATGTATGCTTAGATCAACGGTTTTTGATGTGGTTTTTTAAATATATGTATAGACTGATTAAAGAGGAAGGTTCATTTACTATTTGAAACATAATGTAGATTTCCACGAGTGCGAAAGTTAATGGCGTAGCTAGTATAGTATAAAATGTTACTTGTCTAAGTGCTTATTTTGTAAGTCTAAATAAAATAAAGGATTTTGAAATTTTTTTAACTGTGATTTTTAACCGACTTCGAAAAAAGAGCAGATTTTGGGGTTGCCTGTATGATGATTTTATTTTAATATATGTCCAAGTGAAACATCCCTCGCCAACCTCTACGCCCTACAATGCAAGCTGTGTCAAGTTTCCGCTCGTCATGTATTTTTGATGTGACTTACGTTCAGGACAAAAGGCCGGTCGTTGATAATGAATGAACGCTCTCATCGCTCAAGTACACGCGTCCGCCCCTTGCAGCACTTGAGCTGGAGTGCCTTGCTGTCCACTGCTGGACCTGCCTCCCACTAACAAGGGGGGTTTGCCGGAACCACCACACTTGGCAAGAGGCAAAATCTTTTATTACTATAGGCTTAGAAAATAAGCTAACACAGCGAAAAGTCACATTTTAATCTATAAATTATTATCAAATAAGAACTAAGGTGTTTTGATTACTTGTTCACTTGAAGAGTGGTCTCTTCAAGTGAACAAGTAATCAAAACGGAGTGACGAGGCGGTATATTCACATCGCATAAGTGTCAAATCCACTACACGGGTGAACGCAGCGTTAAAAATACCAGTAAGAAAACTCGAAAAAAAAAATATTTATTTCTTTTTGGTTTTTTGAATGTGAAATATAATTATAACCTACTATTATACTTATAATAATATGCTACAAATGTTGGGGATCCCGCATATATGCGGTATTGGATTCCCTAATTATAAGAACAATAAGTTGAATGATAATCCGAGAGAGACGCCCGCGCTCCTCGATAGACATTTTCTGTGAAACCGACTGCAAATTATTTCAATAAATAGTCAGAGGTTTCAAATGGACATAATCAATGGACCCACATCAAACCAACAATTTGAATGAGGCCGTTCCATAACCGAAGGTTTTTCATTATTCCACCAAATCCTTGGAGCCGAGATAAAGTGGAATCTTATTCCATTACCTTTATTAAATTAGCTAAATCAGAATTTATGATTTCAATAAGTGAAGAAAATTGAACTTTCGTCTGGTATTTTTAGGTCTAGACTTTAAGTTAACTTTACTCTTTGGGGACATCTAATGAGTGTAAGTGATGAGTGGTCTAGTCTAGACTCTAGAATCTAGATAAAGTGAACAAAAGTAAGATCTACTTCTAGCTATAGCGAGCCCTGTACGCATGGCTTCAACAGCTCATTAGTTCCCAGATAGGTATTAGGTAAGTAATTAAAAAAATATCTATACTATGTAATGTATTGTATTATGTATATCAGTCACCTAGTACCCATAACAGGAGCTACGCTTAGCTTGGGGCTACATGATGCTGTGTTGTGTGACTGTCCAGCATGTTTACGGATGACTCTAGAGTCTGTAGGAATTCCCAAAGATTTTCAACTCGTCGGTTATTTTGATTTCGTGGCGTAGTTGATTAATGCATTTCCGTACTAAGGAAAAGTTGCGGATTCATGTCTCGCCGAAATCGAAAGTTTTTAGGATATTATTTAATTTCTTATTAGATAAGATAAGAAAAATATTTATCCAAAAAACAGGTTACACACAATAAAACAGTATCATAAATAACACACTAAAACACAGTACACATAAAATTAAATTAAATAAAACTACAGAGAAACAATAATATAAATAATTGAACGTTTTTATTTAGTCACATCACGGACAAGGACGACAGATTCTTTAAAAAACTCTCCGTGCTTAAATCTCTTTGTGCTTAACGTAAATTGAACTTGATACGTTTTTGCCAGTCCTCCGCTCCACTAAGCCATAGAAGCCGTCTCCAAGGTATACCGGACTAATCAAAATTCGTAATTGAAACGTTTGGTAGTCTGACCTATTTTTGTAAGCTTTACTTTAAATTCTCGAATAAAACTCGATCGTCGGATGTGTGAAGATATAATAGATTCCATTTACGAGTTCATTTTCGATCATTAAATGCTCCCTTTATCAAGTAACATGCACATTGTTGATTGTTTCTCATATAATAGATATGAGAATAAAAGTGTGCAATTTTATTGATTTTGCGTATATACACTCGTAGTTTGCCATGTGTTGGTAGGACACTAGCGTTCTACCTACGCGGTTACCTATCTACATTAGGAAATCTAAACTTTTTAGAAATATCACATACTTCCTACATTCACACAGCAGTTCGTTTTACAAGCCCGTTTACGTAGCGTATACTTTTTATTCGGCAATGGCAGATGTAGTTGAATGATCGACACACGTGTATGAACTCGCTCATACAACTACATACGTGTGTCATTTTGTGTGTGTGTGTGTGTGTTTAATAAAGCAGACATGTCTTTATTTAAAATCGACATTCCCTGCTTTGAGTCAGATAGCTAGAAAACACATTATACCACACAAAACAGAAAACAATATAGATATAAACAATAGAATACAGATTCAGATTTAAAGTAATGTTGTAAGTGAGGTCTAGATCTTGTGTGAGTTGCGTTCGAGTAGTCGTGGTAGGGCCCCGTAGGGTCAGCCAGTACATTGGATTAGCATACGAAGGGCGGCTGTTCATTATGTATTGCGGATCCGACGGACACACGCGGCCTGTGCCACTCCACGCTTTCTACGTTACTAGTCGCTGCCCGCGGCTTCGCTCACCCGGTAACTGGTTAGATAGATAGAAAGCACTTTATTATACCACACAAAACAGAAAACAGTACAGGAATAAACAATAGAAAAAACGAATTATAGAGTGTGGCCTTATCGCTGAGATCTCTTCCAGGCAACCTTTGGATGGACTGGACGTGAAGGAACAAACCAGACGGTGGTACTGTGGGTGGTGGGTAATAAGTTACTTATGTCACTTATGATAATGTAGCTATCTATTTGCAAAAGTATTTACAAAATTGGACGCGCTGCATGAATTCTTGAGATCAACCGGTTGGTTGATCTCAAGAATTCATGCAGCGCGACAAATGATGACGTTAAGGGGTTCCTTAACGTCATCATTTGTGACGACCTCTGTGCTGCAGTTGACGAATGTCCGCCTGTCTTCGTATAGTCGTGCCAAACAGAAAATAAATCCGTGGACTGGTATAGTCGAGTTTCTAAGTGAGAAGCGAGTGAGACACGTAAAAGCATAAAGTATTGTATAATCTATGGGCGGCGATAAGGAATATCGATTTGTCTTGTATTAGAACCGATTTAGATAATATCTGAATTAAATTGTTATAACTGATTCGTCCATGTTTGGAAACGGAATGTGGAAATATACTGTGATGCAATTTAATTCAGATTTTGATCGATAAAGTTTCTGTTTGAATTTGTTAACATCCTATTGATGGTGCCACACAAGATATTTATTTTGCCATAAATTTAGAGACAGTCGGCGACAAAAATTGTGATATTCTTCCCGATACGAGTATTAAACACAATCCCTCTGAAGTTAAAATAATTATGTCACTTTTTTAATATATAAAGTGTCATGTTGGATTTATATAAAGTGTCATGTTGGACAAAAGAAAATGGCGGATCAGTTTTCTTCAAAGCATTTTTGAAGTAATCGACAAATTGCAAAATAAAGAGACTAATAAGGAAAGCCGCTTGAAATATTTTCATTCACGAAGAAAGTCTATTATATAGAAAGTAAGAAGGCAATTATTTAGCAATAGGCCAAAGCCTCCTTGAATAAACTACGATCGAGATTTGAAAGCATTAAAACCTTTGTAGGTTTATCAAGGAGTTCATTAGTACAGAGGCTCATTGTATAGTATGCACTAGCATTTCGTTATCTGTAAGACAATGGCCGCGCACACAAAGACATTATTTGCTGTTCAAACAGACAGACAGACAAAGGAGATGTCGACAAATCGGATGGCGAGAGATCAAACGCAACTGGCTTGTTTACCGCGCGATGTGTGCTCGAGTATAGCAGGTAGGCAGGGGACAGACATCGATAACAAACTTGAAAACAATTTTGATAAAAGTAAATCACCTTGTGTTGATAATAGGTAGAAAGATTTTTATTCTGGTAGAAATAGGAACAATTGAGTGAAATTATACATAATAATCATCGTGGTTGAATTTAAATTTAATGGTCACTGTACGATTCTTGATCAGTAGAGTTTACATCGTCCAATGCCTCGAAAACTCCTTACTCTTAAGCAATTAGGTAACTTCTATCAAATAAAACTCCACTAACATCAACATAATAATTTTGAAAGGTAAATCCATCTTCCGCCGCAACACTTCCAAACTCGAGTTTCATTTCTCACGTAACGAGTTGGAAAGTCGATAAGTTTATCGATACGAGATTACCCCAGCCCTATTCCTCCATTAGGGCGAGATTACATCGCCGCGATCACTGTTATACCCTTCCCTGAAAGGGCTAAATTGTAATGGACATTTTACTAAATTAATGTACGGTGTACGCAGACGGCGAATATTAACTTCAATGTACGGAGTAAAGTAAGGAGGAATGCACAGGTGGAGGGATCTTACACTTATATTATATGGTGGGGGATTCGGGGGATATGCGGGATACTGACTGTCTAGCCGTAATAGGGGATTTGTGAATAGTAATATAATCCCTACGTAATCGACGACCTCTGTGGCGCAGTGGGCGAAGGTCCGCCTGCGACGCAGGAGGTTGCGGGTTCGATTCCCGAGGCGGGAATCATGACATGAAAAATCAAAGGTTATGATGTCCTCTTATAGCTTAGGGGACTAAAATGTCAATAAACAAACAAATCAATAGAATGAATGAAACGAATTCCACGTGAATCTAGAGTGAATGAGTTCCCTCGGGGAAGCGTGCCTAGCCAGCCCAGTGAGTTAATGGTCAAACGTTGGACGCTATGTATCTACAGTTGAGATGTCTGTAGGTTGTTTGCAGCAGTCTGCAGTTAGCTCAGTAGTTACAATTGTAAATACTACTTCTAATTTCTTTGATTGTTTTTTTTTGTTATTATAAATACTACTTTACAAGCTTTTACTTGCCCTGTTGTTTGTGCGGGACAAGTCGTGCAACTGAATGTTAGACGGTGTTCCTCAACCGATTGAGGTGAATCTTAGCATACTTATGTAAGTTCTGAGATAAAGCAATGTCCTGGTACCGTACCACTACCAGAGCTGGTCTGATGATGGAGATAGAAGGTGACCATAGGAACTCATAAAGGAAACGAGTTAACCGCGTCAAGTTTGCTTTCGCCAGATTTGTCTTCCCAAGCACTTTGGTCCTACATAAAAAGCTTGTTTTTGTAAGTATTATAAAGTACTAAAAAATATAATTGTAAGGGCTACAATCATCGTACAATACAGACATCACACAATGTGTTGGCAGGCGTGACATCACACAATGTGTTGGCAGGCGTGACATCACACAATGTGTTGGCAGGCGTGACATCACACAATGTGTTGGCAGGCGTGACATCACACAATGTGTTGGCAGGCGTCCTGCGATCTTGTATGAAGTTGCAAAACTAGCTATTAGCTAAGTGCTGTCCGGGTCCGTTTCACATAGATTCATCATCATCATCAGTCTATAGCAGTCCACTGCTGGCCTCCCCCAATGAGCGCCATAGCGCCCTGTCTTCAGCTTGCCGCATCCAGCATCGACCTGCAGTCTTTCGCAGGTCGTCATCCCACCTGGTCGGAGGGTGTTCTACACTACGTTTACCGAGTCGTGTCACATAGATTAGTCCCCCTCAGTTAAATTTGGATCAAATAGTTTTAAACCAATCTCTGCTTCCTAAAACGGAACAAAAAGACAATGGCTAGATATAGCTCCTAGACTCATGACCATAAATATGTACGTCCACAGCTGGACGCGCATCCCCAAAACAAGGAGGAGGGGGGTTGAAAAGTCTTTTAATTAAACTAAAAGAAACATTTAGTTAGCGAAGTACAACACACTCAACCAAAAACAAGGATAGAAGCGGGAAACACAAACAACGAGACAAACCGAGACGTTTGGCGCCGAGCTGGCGAGTTGAGGGGAGAGTTGGGACAAACGGAGGTCCTGGACGGGTGACAGGATTCTAAAATAAAAACTTACAAACAAACGCTCTGGCGTAGTGGGCGGCCAGACGCAGGAGGTAGCGGGTTTGATCACCAACAAGACTGTAGATGAAAACATTATAATATAATGTTTGCATGTAACAGTTCTATAGAGGTATACTATAGATAGGACCACGTCGTCGGTACCAACATGGAAAAACAAATCGCAGACGTCATTTTTATTTATTTTCCTACATACTACTACAACTACAGGTAAATAACTTCATCAACATCATCAACTGAATTAAATAGAAAAAGTCAAAGAAGATCTGAAGACGTAGAAAGAGTCGCACAGAACATTACAATGCATTACTTACTACAGATTATTATTTATTTTAATAATACTTCTTGCACGAAAACCATAACACGAATCTCATTCTGGCGAACTTAACTCCAAAAAGAGTTCTCATCCAGTAAACTTATTGGGAGAGAGAGACAAAGAGAAGAGAGAAGTACATGTGCATAAATAAAATTAGAAATAGACACTTTAACTCACTTTTTCATGATACTAATATATACCTACTACGTTTGTGTATATATTAACTCTTTCAAACATAAACCAAGACACAACGCTATTATTAAATAATATCATATTAAAACATGTCTTAACACAAAGTGGGTAGGTAAGTTGGCAACTCCGGTCCAATAAATAATTCCGGCCACATTGTGGCGTACCGTGTAGTTGGCAACTTCAAAGCCTTTCTTACTTTTTAATATTGCTTCGCTGGGCTGCTCCTATGTACGTGTTGTACAGGTACAGTCGACGACAGAGACGTGCCTAATATATAAAACACCACAAAATTCATGCAAATTGTTCAAATATAATAATTAGGGTACAAAAATAATTCTTATTATATGAGCCAAGAATCTAAAAGGTCTGTGTCCTTTTCTAGTAATACTAAACTCTAAAAATAAATATTACTTTTACAATATTACGACGTTTCTAAAGAGTTCTTTATTTGATACTAATCTTGTAAGTTGTACATTTGTAAATGTGCGAAAATAACCAAAAGTACTGAACACATCGAGCTGAATCTTTTCATATCTGTAGTTCTAGGTATGGAATGACATGCAGTACTCATTTAGATATCCTAAAAATCTGCGTGTGAAGCCGCGGGCAGTCGTTAGTTTAAATCATTGTAAGGTTTCCACCCTACAGCTTTAGATTATAGTGATAATAAGAGATGATAACTGATAGAGAGATTTAAATTGAGAACTTGATTGATTGCTAACGATATGAATACACGGGACAGCGCCAGCGGTCCGACGCGGACGGAGTTGTCGAAGCTTCAAGAAAATAACCACCAAATAACGACCAGGTGGGATGACGACCTGCGATACACTGCAGGTAGATGCTGGATGCGGCAAGCTGAAGACAGGGCGCTATGGCGCTCATTGGGGGAGGCCTATGTCCAGCAGTGGACTGCTATAGGCTGATGATGATGATGATGGAATAAAATAAATAACAAAGCCATTTATTCCATAACCTTATAAACAATAATAGTGCATAATATAAATAATAATAATAATTGAAAAGTAAAAATAATAAAAAATATTAATAATTTATGTGAAATTCAATGAAAGAATAGAAATAAAATAAAAGTACAATCATCTAGATTTAGAAATAAAATTGCATGCATTAAAGATTCAGTTAAATGTTGATTGTGTTTACATAATATATAGATTTCAATTAATTAAAATTAGGACCCCTTTCGAGTACAGGCCTCCTCCAGCTCATTTACATATATCATGTTAGGTAGTTCTTGAAGCTAGCTTTGTTATCGGTGTCATTTAATTGAATATTTAGTTATTGTAATTTCTCTCCTAGGCAGTGATCCTACGCTATACTTAAGTATGAAGAGGTAGAATATTCTTCTGTTTCTCTGGTTTATTCAGAGCTGGAAGGTTTCGGTCTAGCTCTCCCGCGGTGACCAGCCGTAATTATTTTCGTCCCGGCTTCGCACGGGTATAGGAATTTTTAAGGTAACTTTTTTTACACCTTGGGTTGAAGTTTTAGTATGGATCCCTAACTTTTTTGAAAATATAATATAGCCTATGTTCACCGGGGAACGTGTAGCTTACCAATGGTGAAAGAATTTTTCAAATCGATGCCGTAGTTTCGGAGCCTATTCAATACAAACAAACAAAAAATCAAACCTTTCCTCTTTATAATATTAGTATAGATTACGGTGGATTGTCGAAGCTTAGGTAAGTAAGAACGCACCGCTCGCTAAAGTGCAAATGTGCGGTTCGTACATAAATCGTACAATCGTGTTCACAATACAATATTAATTTCTCGTAGCTACTCGTAGCTACGTCGTAGCGTGGGGCTACGCCGTAGCGTCGGGCTACGTCGTAGCGTGGGGCTACGCCGTAGGTGTAAAGTTATAACAATTCCTTTCAATTATCACAATTGCTACGGAGCTACTAAGTTCACGTGGTAAGTAATGTTCTCCCTAATTTATAACTCCCATTCAAGGTTAAGTAATTAAGTTGAGAGTCGTTTGTTTTCTTCTGTTGATATGAGACAGAGTGAGATAAAATATAGCGGTATTATGTCATCAAGCCACTGTTTTAACTTGAATTTTTTTTTAATGGGATTCAACCAAGCCCGCATTAAGTGAACTTGTGATATTATTACTCTTAAAATTTAAAGTTACTCTTTAAATATACCTACGTTGACTTATAATTCGAAGAGCTAGTTTCAGGTATTCGGTTTTTAGTAAATAATATAAATAAATGGGAAGCTTTATACATAAAAATAAAATTCGCAGGTCTGAGCCTGTTTTCGTAATTGTGATGCGGTGATTTAAATTAGACATAAAAAAACGATTTAACAATAATTAATCTTTATCCGGTTGCCATTGCCATCTCACAACAAGAAGACATATTTGTAGATCATACAAATATTTGTCTCATGTACTTCCACGTCGACTGTACCTACAGGAACACCGGGCTTACTCGCCACCGACCTCTGCCATATTATGGAAATAACCGCGAGTAATGAGGCGGCGCACCGCACTGTGACCCGTGTTCTCAGGGGCATAGAGCTCAAGATACTCTTATGCAACAACTCAGCATTTAACTTCACTTACCCTACAGAAAAACAATAGTTGCCTGCTGTGTGACCGTTACTGCAACTATTTCAAATTACTTCATTCCAAAAAGGCTTCGAAGACAAGAGTTTTTTGATCGAAATAAGGTTATGAGTGTTTAGTGTATTACTAAAGTACCCACTCAACTCAAAACAAAACTTCAGATAAGACATAGTTAACATCAAGGGGACGAAAAATATAGGTTGGCGGTTAATTGTGACTGAGTGTAAATATAAAGTCGTCATATAATAATTAATATCAGCCGAAGTAAGTCCACTGCTGGACATAGGCCTCCCCTAACGAGGGCCATAACGCCCGGTCCTAATATACATCTTAAAATAATGATAGATACCTATAATAAAAACTTCTCGACGCCACAACATTACATCGACGTGAAAACATTATATATAATATAGTAAAACAGACAAGTAATATCTAATAAAGTAATATATATAGTGTGTCGTCCTGGAGGAATCTTCTCCCAACTCCTCTCACAAGGGAGAAGTTTGACGGCCCTCCGACCAACTGTAAGTGGGGCTTTATATTACGTGGAAGAAAATATAAATAGCCAACTCACTTCGAATGTCCATATTGATGAAACTCTAGTAGGTAATACATATTTGAATACATATAATTTAGGGAGCTATTCAAATCTCTTATCTCTCGAATTATGAAATTTTACATGCCTGCTCAGTTCTTATGACAATACACTTTAATGTGTTATGTAATCTATATATCCCACCAAAACATAAATGTAAAAAATTAGAGCCAAGTTCAATACAAAAATTATGATTGGCTGTGGGCTTCGCGGCAAAAAGAATGGAGATATAAATGAGTGCCAAGTCAAATATATGTTGGTTAGATTTGACTTTGAAGGTTACGTACTCGTACGTCGTTTCGTTTATGAGTTTCTTTGACCATCTGTCACCATCATCAGATCAGATATTGCATTGTCACCGAACCTACATAAGCCTACAAGTTTGCAGCTCAATCGGTTGAGGGAGGATAACCGGTCAAACATTCAATTGCTAGATTTGTCTCACACAAAGTATGTAAAAATTTCGTGATGCATCAAGTTTTGCAGACTTATTCGTTCAATTTCGACATCATTTCGAAGACTGAAAAGCTTATATAACAAGTTTTTTAAAATAAAATAATTTGGATTTGGAAGTGCGAGTCCATTTAATTTAAATTAAACGGCCATTTTGGACCGCCATCTTGAAGTTTGATGGTTTAGGAGCCAGGAGGCAGTAAAATAGAACGCGGCATGGAATTTGAGTTTGGAAGTGATTCAAACTTGTGGCCTCGCTGCCCTTCCGGCTCACGGCAAAAACACAGGCATCAAGGGAGCGTTTGTGTTGGGATAGTGAGATTGGACAGTTACTTAAACTATTATTAAACTATACTATACTACTAATATACTCTTGCCAACTCACTACTTCAACACAGTACATTAGTATGAAGGATTTAGAAAAAAGAAAAAATAATATTTATTTGTATATAGGTATACAAGTATTTAGAAAGACTGCACTTCTGTAGTTATATGCTACCGTAGGTAATATACCTAAACCGATGTGCATACAATTATTATAAGCACGGTTATTCTTTCTCGATTCAAATTTCAATCTCGGCACATTTATCGTGACGAGCGCTGGTCGTTACATTAAATTAGAAGAAAATCAAGAAAAAACAGTAGTAATATTCTATTCCATTTAGTTTTACAAGATACAACTGGTTTTCAAGAGTAAAAATGTGATGATGTTTATAGTCTAACGCGTCACAGTTACCACTGGCCTACTCCCTTTCTGGCTCACTATCCCACTGGCCTACCCAACTGGTAGATACTGGATCAATGCCATCATCCTAAGCCCGCACTGACGGATTCACGGCCGCAGATAACTTGCGATTAAACTTTACACCCTATAGGGCTACAGGCTCGGAGTGTGGATAGGGTGAACAAATTACTGTGTTACCTTTACACCCTCTACCGTACAGGTCCACGTGGAATAGTGGATAGTGTGAGCCATTTGCTAAGTAGGTAAATCATTCAGTGTGGTCTCTCTGTTTGCAGATTTTCCCCCTTGAAAACAAAAAAGAAACTAACTAGCGCAAATTCAGATGCAACTATGTCAAAATAAATATTTCAGGTCATATAACTTCTGGTCCAAGCCGCACGTTGCCACAATGGGCATTTGATATTTTGACAGGGTTCCATCTTGTCAAAATATAAAATGTCTGACAACATTTGTTTCAGTTCGAAACGTTTCCCATTCTGATGGTGCGCTATATAGACTTTTGTTTGTCCGAGGAATAACCAATTTTAGTATACCTGTCTAGTCTTCAATGGTTTAAGTTCTGCCCACATTGATCCAACGCCGCTACCGCACAGCACAAATAATCCCATTCAAAGATGGGCTTCAACTCATATGTATACTCAACTAACTTTACATACATTTTACAGTCAAAATGGCTTCCCACAGACCAAAAGAACGTCTCTTATATAGGACAAACTTTAACCTTGTGAGTTGTTTAATAAATGAATGAATGACATCTAGTCCCTGAGTGCGTCCCTGTGAGACGGAAGGGTCCAACTTTGAACTTCGCTACATTCAATACTTCCTCCCATGCCCTTTCAGTTTGTTTCGTAGAAATAATTGATTCTGAGTATGTAACGAGATAGTTTTAATATTTGTGGGTAAATTGTGTGTGTTTTAAGATTTTGTAAATATGTGATAAGCTGCTATGCAGCAATATTATACCTTACCTCTTAGAAAAACTAGCCTTAGAACCGCAGTAGGCGCACGCGAAGTGGAGCAATGTCATGTTAGCCTAAACTAGCCTTAGAACCGCAGTAGGCGCACGCGAAGTGGAGCAATGTCATGTTAGCCTAAACTAGCCTTAGAACCGCAGTAGGCGCACGCGAAGTGGAGCAATGTCATGTTAGCCTAAACTAGCCTTAGAACCGCAGTAGGCGCACGCGAAGTGGAGCAATGTCATGTTAGCCTAAACTAGCCTTAGAACCGCAGTAGGCGCACGCGAAGTGGAGCAATGTCATGTTAGCCTAAACTAGCCTTAGAACCGCAGTAGGCGCACGCGAAGTGGAGCAATGTCATGTTAGCCTAAACTAGCCTTAGAACCGCAGTAGGCGCACGCGAAGTGGAGCAATGTCATGTTAGCCTAAACTAGCCTTAGAACCGCAGTAGGCGCACGCGAAGTGGAGCAATGTCATGTTAGCCTAAACTAGCCTTAGAACCGCAGTAGGCGCACGCGAAGTGGAGCAATGTCATGTTAGCCTAAACTAGCCTTAGAACCGCAGTAGGCGCACGCGAAGTGGAGCAATGTCATGTTAGCCTAAACTAGCCTTAGAACCGCAGTAGGCGCACGCGAAGTGGAGCAATGTCATGTTAGCCTAAACTAGCCTTAGAACCGCAGTAGGCGCACGCGAAGTGGAGCAATGTCATGTTAGCCTAAACTAGCCTTAGAACCGCAGTAGGCGCACGCGAAGTGGAGCAATGTCATGTTAGCCTAAACTAGCCTTAGAACCGCAGTAGGCGCACGCGAAGTGGAGCAATGTCATGTTAGCCTAAACTAGCCTTAGAACCGCAGTAGGCGCACGCGAAGTGGAGCAATGTCATGTTAGCCTAAACTAGCCTTAGAACCGCAGTAGGCGCACGCGAAGTGGAGCAATGTCATGTTAGCCTAAACTAGCCTTAGAACCGCAGTAGGCGCACGCGAAGTGGAGCAATGTCATGTTAGCCTAAACTAGCCTTAGAACCGCAGTAGGCGCACGCGAAGTGGAGCAATGTCATGTTAGCCTAAACTAGCCTTAGAACCGCAGTAGGCGCACGCGAAGTGGAGCAATGTCATGTTAGCCTAAACTAGCCTTAGAACCGCAGTAGGCGCACGCGAAGTGGAGCAATGTCATGTTAGCCTAAACTAGCCTTAGAACCGCAGTAGGCGCACGCGAAGTGGAGCAATGTCATGTTAGCCTAAACTAGCCTTAGAACCGCAGTAGGCGCACGCGAAGTGGAGCAATGTCATGTTAGCCTAAACTAGCCTTAGAACCGCAGTAGGCGCACGCGAAGTGGAGCAATGTCATGTTAGCCTAAACTAGCCTTAGAACCGCAGTAGGCGCACGCGAAGTGGAGCAATGTCATGTTAGCCTAAAGGCATTTTGCTTCAACTTGAGCGGAAGTTTGTGTGAAATTATCACTCTATGTCTAATTAATCTAAGCCTTACCTAGGTATAATTAGGCTTCTAATAAAAGTGAATTGAATCTTTGGTTTTATTCATGCACATGTACTCTTATAACTTTCTCTCTCTCTCCCAATAAGGTTTGCTGGGAGAGAACGCTCTGTGATCATTCTGCATATACATAGTAATAGCTATGAATTGTCCGAATCTGGAACGATTCGGACAATTCGTACTTGACGAAGAAATCGACGAACATACAAAAAAAAACATACAGCCTGCAGCTCTTTTGTTCTCTTTCTTCGGTTAAAAAGTAGGTAAATATTACCTTTTTGTGCCAATATTAATAATTACCTTATTAAAGGGAAATAAGGAGGTAACTTCCTTCGCACTACAGAGCTACTCAAGACCAGCTCAACCAGAGCCGCGTGCTGGAGCTAGTTAGTATTCTCCATAACATTATTACGAACCAATTTAGAAAGCAACACGAGCGCGTTCGTTATGGCGAGGGCTATGTGTAGGTACTGTTTCGGGCCGCACTGCGAAAGAACATGACGATTTTGTAACATGTCAGCTTTAACAAGTTTTGTCAGCTGATCCGTCTTTAATATGAAATAAAGAGAGAGGTACCTACTAGGTATCACTTCTTCCACTAGTGGACAAAAATGTAAGTGAAGCGTAAATAAAAAACACCGTATTCCTTATTTGATAATAATTGATCACATCATCGCACTAATATTATAATGTTAAAGTTTGGATGTAGGAATGTTTGTAACTCGTCACGCCAAAAGTATTGAACTTAATATTGGGCTGAATGTTGTATTCATGTTGACCTGGAATGTTGTATTCATGTTGACCTGGAATGTTGTATTCATGTTGACCTGGAATGTTGTATTCATGTTGACCTGGAATACAACACTTTTTATCCCATCGATGATATAACTAATTACAAGTCGTTAAACGTAAACCTGTGGATGTGGAAAGTCGCAAGCAGAATCTAGCTAAGTCTAAGTGCTTGTTTTGTAGGGCAAAAGATTCAGCCAACATCGACGGATCATTTGATAGAAGCAACAGTCGAGAACTAACCCGGAAACCTTGTCTTAGAAACTCTCTACAGTTCTTACATTTTCGTAATTCGTAACTCCGAAATAACTCCTACAATGAATGTTAACCGTGAAAATAAAAATCCCGGTGCTTGTTCGCAGTGCGGACTCAGCCTGTACAAGTACGAAGGTATAATTGACATGTTTCCACAGCCTTCAAGATTGTTTGCATTTAATCACCCTCGGCTCGCACCTGATGGCTGTTTCTAAGAAATACATATATTGAAATTAAAACAAAAGAGTTATTGGATACTGCCTATGCCTGCTAGAGCTATAGGTAGTAGGGACAACAAGTTACCTAATGTTCGAAAGGTGCCTAATGTTCGAAGAAACTTATCTAATGTTCGAATAAAAGTAGGTTTTAATACCTACCGTATTCTAGTCTGACTCGCGCTTGGCCGGTTTTATTTCCTGTTATTGTGGATATTTTCTGAGGATTAGAAGAATAGCATGTCCTTGAGTTCTAATTAGTCTCATCATTAGTGTATTTTTTCCTCAAGCTTATTCTTATAATTATATCTTTGAGTTTCTCCAACTTACTAAAATTGGTACTAAAATAAAATTACCAGAGTTGAATCCTGGCTAGGATTTGTCCAACAAATCCTTATAAAGTTGAAAGAAATTTCAAAGAAAGCTCTTCAATAATTATAAATATAAGTTAATTCCCGCCATTATAAGTTAGGGAGCAACAATCTGCGCGAACAATCGCACAGTATACATAATATAAAGTATCGCGATCTCATCGATACATTCAAACTATCGATAAATTGAAAATATCGATACCGCTCGGTTTCTCCACCTAAGCTCAGCTTAAACTTAGTTAGACCTGTTCTCATCGGGGCGGCGCGGCGGCGGCGGCGTGGTTCATGCTACTGGTCTACCTTCTGCTTGCGACTTCACTCGCGATTCACTGCCGAGACAGTGGTGCCAATTAGACTAGGAAAGGACTAAGCGCTAAAAACGGAGAAAGATTTATGATTATCACGATAAAATAAGACTGAATTAGAAACTGGGCTCTCATTACAATAATCTTAAATTTATTTTTCCATAAACAGTTTCACATTAACGTAAATACATTATTAATATAATAAATAATAATAAATCTATTATTCTATGTGTACGAGTACTTACTAGTAAGAGTAGTGTAACTAAATAGAGAAAATATAATTTATGAATACTGCTACTACTAATTATTTATTATGTCAGAAATTTGTTAATAAGAATTACCTACTTTGTAAGTAGCATTTTTTCGAGAAAACAAGATATCTGATGTTAACTAAAGTATAGCGCAAGTAAACATAGCGCGGAGCGATTCCTGTCAGCGACTGATGAGAGTACCTACAAGAGTCTTCAACAAACACCAACTGTCACACGTTCGTCCTGATAATGTAATTTGTCGGGGGTCCGGCACCCCCCGCTGGACCCCACACCCCGGACCCCCGGGGGTCGTTATCGCCCGACATGTTCGTCATGCCCGAACGGATGGACGGGAAATATTAGGATTGATTTGCTGAGGGACCTGTGTCACTCTCTACAAGACTCCCTTGAAAAAACACGAATCTCATAATACTATATTCCTATCCTATTTTAGAAATAAAGAAGAGCCGATGACGTCGACATATAGGTATAAACACATGCATTCAGACTTTCCGTCCGATTTGGCGCGGATAGTGTGTGACAAAATTTAATTCTATAGAAAAAATACTGTAAAGTGTCCTATCGTTTAACTGTAAGGAGGACGTTTGTTTGTTCCAACTCAAAATATAATTCACAGTTTAGGAAACAATTTATTATATTATACATATATGGTTGTTTTGAAAAAACTAAAAAACTACTTCGACTAAACGACTAACGAATATTTTTTAGGTTACGCGGGAATTGGTCGCTGGGGAATAATTTTAGTTGGGACTATCTCGGGATTATTTTCTATACAAGCAAAATAATCATCCAAATCCGTCAACACTTGACGGTGTTATCGACGAACATACATTAAAAAAAAACATGCATACCACCGAGCATAGAACCCCTTTCAGAATTCGGATAGAAACCAGAATAAAACAATATCTTGGTAGCAATAAGAGTGAATGTCCGGATAACACGACGTGTATTATTATTCTGTGGACCAAAACTATTTACCAAAGAAAACAGGGTCCAGTATCCAGCTCGGACATTGTCGCGGCGCGGCGGCACGCGAGGGCCCGCCCTAATGGGACGCTGTGGAGGAGATGAGATGAGATACGAATTACTGGGACATTCCCACTACTTCTCGCTGTGATTGGAAACTATTGTTGATAAGAGTCCCGCAGGTAATGTACCTACCTATACATACTTACTTGTATTTGATCGTATTATACTTGTATTATGGCTTTACACGCGCTCTTTGCTAAAAACATGTTCTGTGAATGAGTGAATGTTTGTTTTTCAGATTATTTAATTTAATAATTATAGTCCTTTATTGCTACATCTTTATGTTCTTGAATTCCTTTGAACTCGAGTATAAAATGGGAAAATACTGAAACTTGTATGTGGCCTATTGTGTGGGATGCTACTTATCACCCGAGGACATCCGTGATGTACGTACATCCTGCGCAGATGGGATAGAAATGCGTGCGAAGACGCGGGCAGAAACTAGTTAATAACATGTTCAGGTTTGCTAAAACAAATAATAGCATGATGTCATAATAATTATGCGCGATATGCCCATCTCGTCATCTATTCCATTTATAATATTTTACTAGCGACCCGCCCCGGCTTCGCACAGGTGCAAATGCATGCATTATATACATACATAAAAACCTTCCTCTTGAATATCTCATTAAAAAATGCCGCCTTAAAATCCATTGCATAGTTTTATAGATCTAAGCATACGTAGGGAAGGGACAGACAGACAGCGGGAAGTGACTTTGTTTTATATTAGTGATTATGTAGAGGCAGAGGTAAATGTGCACAGTCTACGTAGGTAGGTACTCGTAGGTTATTCGCTTCTCGGAGAAAAGGGTTTTAAACCAATTTAGCTTTAGCCCGAACTGGGATTTGAGCAATTTTCTTTTGTGTGGGCTTGAATTCAATCATGTTTCTAAGTAAAAAAAAATTGTTTTTAATTTATTTTGTACTTACCCTTGGTAGGCAGGTATACATAAGGTCCAAAGATGGCGATTATTCACACTAATATTATAAATATGTAAGTACAAATGTATGTATAGATGTTAGGGTCTGTGACCTCTTCTCGCCTAATGGACTGAACGTTTTAAAGTATGCATTGCAAACATGTTGAACAAAAGATCTTGAACATGGGGGATTCAAACATTTCTCATAGATGTATGTAGTTCTTAGCATCAATCTTTTTAAGGTAAATAAAGTAAAGAAGCGAACAAGAAACCTTTACCTTGTCAGGTTGTTAGTTTTCGAGTTGAAGCAAAACTCATCCCAAGCTTTTTATCGTCTAGCTAGATAATCTAATATTGTAGTAAACCTTTACCGTCTTCAATCTTGCAAAAAAGTAATATTCTATTCTCTAGTTCTAAACCGGGAAGAATATTATAGGCTACTTTTTGTCACGGAAAGAGTCACGAAGCCGCGGGCAAGCATCACAACAAATACTTCAAACCACACAATACACAGTTCGTATCGAAACAGATTTAGTATCCAATCAGAGCCTATCACATCACATCATAGTGCCGTTATCAGGAGACGGTGCCCGAGACACTCGCCTATTACTTACGAGTATATTGTATTCGACGGGGCCCATGTATAGAATAACGTTAAATATCGGATAGGGTTCGCAGATAGGCGGAAATAGGACGGGCCCTAGAGGCAAGAAAATATACAGAGGGTACTACTTTGTTTAGTTAAAACTTATACAATAAACTATACTTTAAATAATGTTATGGAAAGGTGAAATATAATCTATACTAAATAATATTATGTGTAAAAGGTGAAGATAGCTGAATTCCAAGGACATGACATGTCTTCCTGCCAACCAAGAACTTTAACTGTAAGGTTTTAACGCTTTATAATAGTAAAACCGCGATTAGAAATTATTTTCTGTTACCCCCATTGTTTTATGAGATATAGAAGTAGAACGTTTGTAAGATGAGCTGGTTACTTTTGCTTTTTATGGGAAATTCTTTGCAAGAGCAAGATACCGGCATTAATAATTTGAAGAAGAGATTTTATGGAGACGAGTATTTTCCCACGGAATTACTATAACATGAGAATAAACGCATCTAGGTTTAGGTGTAAAGATATTTATTCTCAAAAAGGCACAGTCGCTTACATGAGAATAGTTATTTAACTTAGTGTAAACAATTTGTAGAAGTATAGATAATCAGCATCTCAGATTAAAACACGTCTCAATTAGCCATTTTTTGACAGTTTTCAATGAATATCTCACGTGCTTAAATCAGAGTTGCGTTTGAGTATTTGGGTTGTAAGCTCCACAACGCACTAAGTTGACTTAGCAATGCTAGAAAAATATATAGCTTGTAAGTGTTAATTGTGGTACCTACCTAGTTAATTAATATAAGAATAAATACCTTCGGTCGGACTACAATCTCGCGTGGTGGTAACAGACGACGACGTGCCCGCCGCTGTAGCGCGACGGTCTAGATTACAATAAAATACATCTATTTATTCTTGTCGTAAACATATTTTGTCTAGTATAAAATGTATAAAAAGAGAGAAATAGAAACAAGTTACCTGCGTTGGCCAATTATACGTATACGGTGCACAACCTCGGATAACAGAAGAGACTGCCGAAGTCGCGTCTCGCTGCTACTCCATGATCCACATTTTTGAAGCAGGGTTTTGAGGAAAGATGGAAAAATCGGTCAAGAGGGTATTGTTACCGAGGGGGAGAGGGGGGCTGTTTGGACGATGCTCCAAATTAGAGGTTTCGGGGTCCCGGATAAGGGAGCCGCTTTTTACGTTGCAATATTTTAGGATGTCTTCTATATTTATAGAAAAGTCTTTTTTCCCGGTCGGTCTCGTTCCCGGATATTATATTATTTCGTGTGAAACAAAGCTCGGATATACGCACGACGTTGTTTATAACTACATTCTTGTTATTTCTTATAATACCTTCAATAGTTTCGTCGATAAACGTGAACATGTTTAAATCAAAACAAAGCTCATGATTGGACAACTACAAAAATATTAATTAAAGGTGACAGAAGCTTTTGTTCTCTACGTTTGTATAACTACAAGTATTTTAACATCTTCTAACCAATGACGTATTTTCATTACAAACAATTGGGATTCAGAAAATAATTCGAACGCGCTGAAATAAGGGCGCATTGGCCTTGGTCTATCAAACTGAAATCTCATAAACAGACCCTGCATAGAACGTGTATTGGTATACCATGCTCTCCTCTCCGCGAACCTTCCCGCCATCTTTGAGTTCTAGGTAAATTATTTAAAAAAAAATGTTTTTGTAACAGCTCATTAAAAGTGTAATATTGCGGTGACGTGTGCGCTGTCCCCCCGCCGCCCCCCGCCCGCGCCGCGCACAGCCTTACCCGCAGTTATATTCCAACGCTCCATCTATTCCATACTGAAGCATCGGAAACACATTCCACTTTATTCGTACTATTGTAGTTCGACCTCACGACCTTCGTCCTCGAACCAACGAACTGTGCTTTACTGCTTTTATTGTATTTTCTATACTTATTTCTACTAAGAAGAATACGAAACTCGAGGTTTTGTTCTGTGATTAATTAATTAAGTTTTTATGCCACAGACTGAACATTCAAAATGGCTCCTCTGGGCTTCACAAGGTAAAAACACTATTTTAATTTGAATACTTGTTTGTCTTTGTATTATTTTATGCAACAATCTTAGATAATTTAAAAAGTCTTGTTGTGTGAAAGGCAATAATGAATTGAATCTCAAACATTTGGCATGAAAAGGATGTACGATATGTTAAAGTGTTTTTATGGATAAACTTCCGTTTAGAACATACCTCCAATCAATGTGAAATTTGGTATACTTATGGATTTTCATGCGCTGATCAAGAATATCATACTCAAAACACCCGCGAATTCGATTTTCAAGGTCAAATCGACAAAAATCCGATTTTTTAAAGGTTTTTCGTATTTATTGCAGTAAATATGAATTTTAAAGAAAAATGTTTCAAATAAAAGTTATGGACCATGATGAAACTGACATTTTTTGTTCAGTATGTTTTTCGTGTAGGACCAATGGTTTCCGAGAAAACTGCTAAATTCACCCGAAATTGGTATTTTTCGCCAAAACTCCATTAGTTTCGATACTAATATCTACTCACGCACTCACCACGGGAAGGTTGGAGTTTGGTCTTAGAAGTGCATTTTTTTTTTGTTTTTTATGTATATTAAAATTTTTATTTTGGTTGTTTATGTATGTTTTAAATTTTTTTTGTTTTTATGTATGTTTAAAATTTTTTTTTGGTTTTTTATGTATGTTTTAAATTTTTTTTGTTTTTTATGTACGTTTAAAATTTTTTTTTGGTTTTTTATGTATGTTTCAAATTTTTTTTGGTTTTTGAATGATTTTAACTATTTTCCACCCACATTTTTTTGGGTGCAGTAATTCAAGACAAAGGTAGTGCACCCACCCCACTATTTCCCACCCACCATCCGAGGTGCAGTGCACCTCGGATGGTGGGTGGGAAATAGTGGGGTGGGTGCAGTGCACCTCGGATGGTGGGTGGGAAATAGTGGGGTGGGTGCACTGCACCTCGGATGGTGGGTGGGAAATAGTGGGGTGGGTGCACTGCACCTCGGATGGTGGGTGGGAAATAGTGGGGTGGGTGCAGTGCACCTCGGATGGTGGGTGAGAAATGGTGGGATGGGTGCAGTAATTCAAGACAAAGGTAGTGCACCCACCCCACTATTTCCCACCCACCATCCGAGGTGCAGTGCACCTCGGATGGTGGGTGGGAAATAGTGGGGTGGGTGCAGTGCACCTCGGATGGTGGGTGAGAAATGGTGGGATGGGTGCAGTAATTCAAGACAAAGGTTGTGTTCCTGGTTTATTTTTCGGGGAAAAATAACGATTTCGGATGATCTTAGCATTTCTATTCGGAACGACTGGTCCTACACGAAGAACGTATGGAACAAAAAATGTCAGTTCCATTATGGCCTATAACTTTTATTTGAAACATTTTTCTCTAAAATTTATATTTATTATAATAAATGCAAAAAACCTCCAAAAAATCGATTTTTCGTCGATTTGACCTTGAAAATCGAATTTGCGGGTATTTTGAGTATGATATTCTTGATCAGGGCATCAAAATACATAAGCATACCAATTTTCAGATCGATCGGAGGTATGTTCTAAACGGAAGTACACCCACGTCCACTGCTGGACATAGGCCTCCCCTAAATATTACCTGATCTGAAAGTTCATGTTTGTAACAAACAATAATGTCAAGTTGCAATGTTAGAATTCCATAATTTCTGAAAGATGACCACTATGTGACCACGTAACATATCTCGGATTAGTCGGTCGTTACAAAAGTTTTGCAAGTGGGTAGACAAATTTAAAGTTTTCCAGCCAATCTTCCCAAAGCTATTATACTCGCCAGCATTTACAGTAAGTACAGTCAGCAGCACATTTAGCAGCTGTTCCAGCCCTTTGCGTCCGCGGGCGGGTTTCACCTGATGGTGTCGTAATCGGTGCGTGTTTAGCAAAGTGCGTTCGGTTGTGTTCACGGGGCGGATAAGAAGCGATGTTCGTTTTTTGACCGACTTTGAGAAAAATAGGAGGTTGGTTCTATTTCGGCTGTGTTTATTTTTTATTTATTTCCGATTTAAACTAAATTCAGCAGAATTCATTAAGCACTTGATTTTACCAGATACAAGGAGCTTAAATTACATATTCGTCGAGATGAACCTTTGAAATAAAATATAAATGTGAAAAAATCTTTATTCCGACATAATATTACTGTTATACCTTTAGGTTGCCTCGTTATTATTATTTTTTATTTAACTGGTATCTTCTAGCGATAAAGCAAATAAACCCTGCTATGCGCCTATATTCAACCCGCCAGCACTCTGGCCCGCCCTCAGCTGACTCATGTCCGCAGTAATGAGGCGCGCGGTCACCGTAGCGGTCTGGATGGCGCTGACTGTACCGCGAACAAACACTGACTTGACACCTATTTACTTTAATGTGATTATTCTTACATAATTCACCTACTTGGTTATTCGCCTGTCCAGCATTATTATTTACTAGTATTTCCCGGCGGCTTCGCACGCGATGTTTCTATTTTTTTTTTCTTCCGATGCGACGACTGTTCCAATTTTTGGGATAAAAGGTAGCCTATTTTTATTCCAAGTCTAAAAGTTGTATCTATGCAAAATTTCACTCCAATTTGTTCAGCAGTTTTGATATGAAGAAGTACCTAGGTACCTACCTAACAAGGGCAAGAAAAGGTCGCTGAGGTGCAAGTAAAGTAAACGTATATTTATTACTTAATTACATGTTAAAAGACGACTCACAAAAATAATACTGTATCATGTATGAGTTACCTGCATTTAACCAACTGGGTTACCTATATAATAAAAACACACTTTTAAAAATAACGTTAAAAGCAGGTCTAAAGGAATCAAATACACAATGTCAATTATACAAAAAAAATAAAGTAAATACAGAGGTACAGACACAGAGGTGTTAGTTGGTAACAAGTACCAAAGACACGCGAATCAACCACTACTTGGTTACTAAGGTTACAGTGGGCAGTCTAAGCTGACCTCGGTAGGTCAAAGGTCGTGTCCTAGGTCTCCCACAGGTTACATTTGATGTGTAATCAAGTTGAGTCCGAGGCAGGCCAGTAATCAGTTTTGGTCCAGCGGCTTGCGGTTATTTGTTTACGAAAATCATGCTGAAGGTATTGTTTGAAGAAGAACGATTATCCAGATATAATATTTCTGAAACTACATAGGTGTTATGTTAGCACGCCAACCATCTTCTATAAAACATGTGTTTCCTGGTCGGCAGGTAGAAAATGCCTCGGCATTAAGCCCACCCTTTGTGGTGCAATAAAGTTTTTAAATAAATAAATGATATTATAGAACTACTAGATGCGCCCCGCAGCTTCGCCCGCGTGGAAATCTATGTGTCAAATAGTTTATAAAGTTTTCTCTTGAATCACTCTATCTTTTAAAATAACCGCATCAAAATCCGTTACGTAGTTTGAACGATCTAAGCATACATAGGGACACACAGACAGCGGGAAGAGTTTGTTTTATACTTTGTAGTGATGATAGTTGAATGTACGGAGCTGTGTCAGCCTAGTGGAGTGTTGTCTTACTTTCAGTGGAAAGGAAATGGGTTGGCCATTTTTGTAAATCTGTCTTTCCTAATATGGCATTGATGACTAGCCTAGCCTAAGAACTAGTCAGCTGCTAGGACATTTTTTTAATTTTTTTGTAGTGCAATTCTGCTCTAGAACAGATCGAGAAACTCGAAAAAGAGCGCGACGCAGACCGCACCTACATAAAATCACTTGAGACCAAGTTAGAGTCGCATGAACGTCACACAAGATCCACGTGTCTCGAAATAAGAAATATTCCGAGTACCCAGCCTGAATCGAAGGAAATGCTGCTTAAGACTGTCTTGTCTACGATTAAGGCTATGAACTTAACAACAGAACAAACTGACATTAAGGACGTCTACAGAATATCGTCGGCGAAAGAGTCTGCTACTAAAACAATCATAGTTGATTTTGTAAGCACCCTGATGAAAGATAGAGTTCTTACTCAATATAAAAAGAACACCCGTGACAAAAACAGACTTACGACAGAACACATAAGGCTGACCGGTCCTGCGAGACCAATCTTCATGTCTGAGAACCTAACAGCCTACATGAAGAGACTATTCTTCCTATCACGTGACTTTGCTAAAACGAATAACTTCAGCTTCTGCTGGGTTAAAAACGGAAGGATTTTCATCCGGAAGAAGGAAGGTGCCGCTCCCATACGAATCACCAGCGAAGCTGATTTATCAAGCATAAGAACGACTGATTGACTAGATAACACATACTCATTGAAAATACCTATAGTAGTATCTTTTTGCTTATTTTATATTATTTTTGTCTTACTTCTACTTAGAAGCAATTATTTTTATGCATGTTATTATACTGCTCTCACATGTCAAAATATGAAATGTTCCACTGCGGACAACACACACAAAAACACAAAACACACACTTACACAAAAGTTTAATACAAACACACAAAAAAACACAAAACACTCACTTACACAAAAACATAAAACAAACACACACAAAAACAAAAACCACACAATTACACAAAAACATAATACAAACCCGACAAAACTTGCACTTTTATACAACACTATAAATATGCACTACCGATCCATCTGTATTCTCTTTTTCTCATATTATGGATGATACAAACTTCGTCAACGATGAAATTCATGAGTTTACCGTTTCCGACTCCTTCTTCTGTGAACCCGAAAAATGTGTTGATTTTGTTAAGAGTCCGCGTGCGGTCTTAAAAATCCTACATCTAAATATTCGTAGTATAAATAGAAATTTTTGTCAACTAGAAGTCCTCCTTCATAGAATCACAATAAAATGTGACATAATTGTACTGTCTGAGTGTTGGCTCAGTAAAGCTACACACATTCCTCTACTTGATGGCTTCGTCTCCAAAAGTTCGGACTTTACGAACCAAAATGATGGAATTGTTGTGTATGTGAGAGAGAGTATTGCGCATTCCGTTGAAAAAACTCAGCTTGAGCAAGCAAACTGCTTAACTATCAAACTCAAAAATGACATTGCAATAGTATCTGTATATCGCCCTCCCTCATTTAGAAACTGTAACCTTTTCCTAAATAGCTTAAACAACTACCTAGAAACATTAAAAACAATACGTACTCTAGCTCTTATTGGAGATATAAATATAAATATAGCTCAAAATAATAGAGATCCAAATTGCGAGGATTACCTCAATACTTTGGCTTTTCATGGAATGCTACCAGCCCACACTCTTTCAACACGTATTGACAGCTGCCTTGATCATGTTATGTTGAGAACTGACAGAAAAGCTACTACACTTGTACTTGATTCCATTATTACTGACCACCTTCCCGTTATACTATGTTGCGATCTGCATGCCAACATTGAAAAACCAAAAAGGAGTAGGAAAATTTGTAATGAGGAAGCTATAGTCTCAGAAATTATTAAAACAGACTTTTCAGAAATCTACCGTTTAGAAAATCCTGATGAGGCTACAAATAAACTGATACAAATATTATCTGATGTAATATCAGCACACACGAAGACGATATCAATCCCATCAAAGAAGAGAATTATTAAACCTTGGATTACTCCTGGCCTTCTCAAATGTATAAGAAATCGTGATAAGCTATATACAAAACATAAAAAAGATCCTAAAAACGAAATGAAAAAGAATATTTACAAAAGATACAGAAACTTTACCAATAACACCATTAAGATACTTAAAACTGAATATGAAAGAAAAGAGTTTGAGAATGCCAGAAATAATCCAAAGGCCACTTGGGAGGTTATCAAAAATGTTACAAACACAAAAAAACTAAAGACACAACCCATAGAGCTCCTTAATTTAACTAGCAACGCACATGAGTCTGTCAACAAAGTTAACAAATATTTCGCAGAAATAGGTGCTAACCTAGCAGCTCCTTTGATTGAAACTCATCGTATTATTCCCGAAATTGTAGATCTGACACAACCACAAACATTCCCTAACTCTATGGTTCTCCTGGATGTCGATGTTGAAGAAGTCCTAAGAGTTATAACGGGTCTTAAATCAAATTGCGCCGTAGGTCACGATGGTATCTCCAGCTCTATTGTTAAAGCTTCAAAGACTGTACTGTCACCTATTATCTGTCACTTGATTAACCTTAGTTTTGATCAGGGTATCTTCCCTGGTATCCTTAAAAAAGCCATTGTTCACCCCATTTATAAGACAGGAGACAGAGATGGTGTTGAAAATTATAGGCCTATTTCAGTCCTTACCACTATATCCAAGGTTTTTGAGAAATGTCTCAACACACGGCTGTCAAATTACCTTACCAAATACAAAATACTCGCGAACAACCAATATGGATTCCGAAGTGGTCTCTCAACCGAAGACGCAGTATTAGAACTTACGGACACAGTTATGAGAAATATTGACTCCAGGATCAAAACTTTGGGTATTTTTATTGACTTATCTAAGGCCTTCGACACCGTATCTGTCCCTCTCCTACTAAATAAGATGGAAACCATTGGAATTCGTGGTCATAGTCTAAGTATCTTCAAAAGTTACCTTTCGAGCAGATCCCAAAGTGTTGTCATTGATAGCTACACCAGCATGGACGAAAAACTAACTTATGGTGTCCCCCAGGGGAGTGTCCTTGGCCCCACCCTCTTTTTACTGTATATGAACGACCTATGTAGACTTAGTATCAATAATTGTAAAATACTCTCATATGCCGACGATACAGCCTTATTAGTGAGCGGTGAGACGTGGGAAGAAGTCAGGGATAACTCAGAAAGTGCCTTTAGACTTGTCTCAAAGTGGCTCACCTGCAACTTACTTACATTAAACATTAAAAAAACTAACTACATAACTTTTGCCCCAACGAAATCCTCGCAACCTTCTCAGAGTTTTAATATAAGAGCCCATAACTGTGCGCCTCAAAACTTGACATGTCAATGTAGTAATCTACAAAGAACTGACTGTGTCAAATACCTAGGCATTCAGATAGACAGCACATTCTGCTGGAAACCTCAAATCTCCTCGTCGACATCTAGAGTGAGAAAGCTTCTTTATATATTTAGAAGGTTGAGGTCTAGTGCTGATGCTCATACAGTCAAAACAGTCTACTTTGCCCTTACTCAAACGGTCCTAAACTACTGTATTGCTGCGTGGGGAGGCGCGCCTAAAACCACCCTTCTCATGCTTGAGAGGGCACAGCGTGCAATCCTTAAGGTTATGTTTTGCAAACCAATTTTATTCCCTACAATTGAACTGTACTCAATGAGCAAGGTTCTCTCCGTCAGAAAGTTGTTTGTTCTTAGTATAGCCCTACGGAAGCACTTATCCCTAACCTACATTCCACCCACTACTGACAGTCGTCGTAGATTTACTGCAGTTTGTACAAATGAAGGATCATGCCGCACAGCAATCGCTCTGCGACATAACTATTTCCTTACACCTGTCATCTATAATCGCTTGAACAAGATCTTGAACATTTACCCACTGCATTATAATAAGTGTAAAAACAAGATCAAAGAATGGCTCCTCTCCCTTAACTATGAAGAAACTGAAAATTTAATTAAAATCAGAAGTGCTTAAATAACACACACTCAAACACACATACACTACACACCACACAAACACTTACACACGTTTCAAACACTTGCAGCTCCTGTTGCCCGGACTCTTAAGAGACCGGTGCCCTCAGGAGTTCTACACACACAAAACATTCACACACACACACACACAAACACGTTCAAAACCTGGCAGCAGAGGAAAACTGGCAGCTCCTGTTGCCCGGACTCTTAAGAGACCGGTGCCCTCAGGAGCTCTACAAACACAAACACGTTCAAACACTGGCAGCTCCTGTTGCCCGGACTCTCGAGACCGGTGTCCTCAGGAGCTCTACACTCTACATGCACAAAATTTTTACAAATGTAAGTTAAACATTATTTAGTTACCTACTTAATTTTTTTCATATTTCTTGCCTTATATTAGTTTTTCTTTTTAATTTATTATTTTGTATAGTTACCGTCAGATCTCCTAGAACCCGATTTCGCCAAACAAAGTGCCATAAGTACTAACTAATTGGTTAATCAAGATTTACAGTACAAAATTAAACCATGCTTTCTGTTTGGTGAGATCGGCCTTAACCTTACCCTGAGTTTGAGCGCTGGGAGGTGCGACACAGTTTTATACTTATGTGCTTTCCAGTGTTCCATTGTATCTTAGAGATAATTCTTTGTTCATTTTTAATAAATAAATTGAAATTGAATTGAAAAATTGAAGTGTGTGCGGAAACACAGGTGCACTCACACTGGGGCTGGCAAACCGACACGGGGCGGCCGGGGAGAGGCGCTGATGGCTTAGCGTGCTGTTTGCTGATTATGAAGTATCAGGTTCAAATCTCGGATCGGAACAAAATTTGATAATACCGATGAATGCATGCATGACCCGTATGAACTGAAAAATATGAAGATAACCTGAATTAGATAACCAATAAAGCTTATTGGTCCACCCGACACGTACCGCCGCACCGGTCCTCCCTCGGGACTACTTTTAATAAAACCTATCAATGCCTGCGACATACTCTCTTCATTTCGATAAAAAATATTAAATTTTTTCATCAAACGCTTTGAACGCAAAATATTTGCAAACTTCATTGGCTCACCAAAGGCCAATTTGTCGAGCAGAAATATTATTTCAAATGAAAAAGTTTTTTCAAGGTCTTCTAAAAAGCAATTTACAAAAGTACATTTACAACACAGCACCTAACTTTAGTATTAATAGAGTAGGTATGTACATCGGTACAAAGGTTACAACATGTTCTAACTAAACAGCAGTGATTTGTACTAATTTAGGTACCTTACCTAGATACCTTAAAACATCTCATTCCATCTCAACGTTTTAGGTAAAAAGTTAAAGAAATATCTGCATAAGAGTATATCTCGAGGATCGAACTCCAAAACTCACGAAGAACTCCAACTCCAGAACTCATGTGAAGGCGCACAGCTTTACAATACTTTACCCTTTCAAATTAAAAGTGTAACCTCATTTAATGTGTTCAAACTCAAATTAGCTCAACATTATCATACCTACATGGTAATTCACTTCTTATTACGTGAACACATCAAATGCGTCAGCCATTGAACGACCACAACCTATGTATCTATGTATACGTATCCTAAGAACCCTGTTCTCATGTAAGTGATGTTATACAATTTGTCTTTTTGAGAATAAATGAATATTGAACTTGAAAAAGGTGGCGAGGATCAAAGTTCCTTCCCACCACTACGCCAGAAGAGCCTTTCTCGTCCCTTCAAGTGGGATCCTAACAAAAACACTGCCTTTTCCTGTTCTTTGTCCGCGATCTCGAACCTTCTCAACAAGTCTTCACAATAACTCCTGCACTAGTGAACGCGGCCGGCTTCGTGCGTTATCTTCTTATTCAGTTACAATGGGAATTATGTTGTCCGGGAAATAAGAGTTTATCCGACTTTAAAATGATCTATCGTACATATGTCTGCCTATCAGATAGAAGTGCTCTGAACTCACATACCTACCGTCAAATTCAAATTCAAAATGTTTTATTTCTTTAGGTTAACAAAATATGCACTTAGACAAGTCAAATTTTATACTATAAATTAATATCAATTAAGATTATTTTACTGTTCACCAAAATTTTTTGTCCACTAGTGGAAGAAGTGAAAAAGAAACCACTAGTACATTCGTATAATCACTCGTTTGTCGAAAAAAAATATTTCTTATTTAAATATAAATATAGTGCGATTTTAGAGATACATGTCAATATTTATTTAAAGCTAAGCACAACATTGAATTTTTTACGTTTTCAGTCAGAGCCGTTTAATAAATCAATAAATTAGTTTCAAACTTAACAAGGGGGTCACCAACAATCCAGCTTTCTGTATAGACGTCACACACACCACCTTAAAAAGCCTGAAAAAAAAAAAAATTACGCTTTGAGGATTATTTCCCTGCGCTAGTATGCATAAGGTTGATTAACTTGTGTGGTATTGTTTCGCTAAACATTCCAAGTTCCTCTCACTCTACAAACTAATTTAAATTTTCTATTGTTCGAATCGAACAAATTAATTATAATTTCCGGAATCATTAACAGATTTCCTGATTATCTCCAGGATTAATGCCGTATTCCCCGGAGTCCCACATCCCATCCTTTAATAAACACCAGAGATAATGAACCCGACTAAATATTATGTAAGAAATTAAATACGTAATCATCATGGCCGCAAAGTAAAGCACATGGATAACAAGACGTACGTAACTATGTATAATAGTTAAATGTGGAGAATACCGATACTGTCGCATTTACTTGTGACTATTTCTAGATCATACAAACATTTGTACCGCGGCAGGAATCGAACACGCCACCACCATGCCCATTGCTCACGTCTTAAGCGCTCTTTATCCACTGCGCCACAAAAGTCGCCAAGACTATCGTTCAGCTGATAATCAGTCAGCCAGAAGTGTACACTTTTATTATTAGTAACAGTAGGTACCTAGTGCTTAACATCACTTAGCGAAGGAAACAAATGATAGTACACGCTGCCAGCGGCGGCCAAGCGAGAGGCGGGCGAGAACCGGGGGTTCCGTACTAATGGAATGTCGGAGCGAATTGATGTGGGACGGACTGGTGGTCCCCGCACTGGTTCAGAGACAATACTGTAGTAAACAGGGCAGCAGTATGGGCAGATACTATCGAATTGCACTTATACATAACCTACGCTTGGGTATGTCAAACTGCGCTGTCATGTGGCAGCAGTTTTGTATTGACTAATGTGAAAAATGCTTTTTCGTTAGTGTACTATTAGGTAATCTCCTGAATCTAGTATCAGTCGTCATAGTTAAATTGTATTTTACTAAATCAGTAATAATTTTCTGCTTCAATAAAATACAAAACAAAGAAAAATAAAATGGTTCTTTCATCAGAGTCGGCTTAAAAGATGTTTTACTTACTTATACTATATGAACAAGGCCGAGGGTTTAAGCTAGTTTTATTAAAATCTGTAGTATTGTTGTTTGTAAATAGTAGTGGTACGATTGTAAAATAAATGAAAAGCAAACAGCTTCAGAGCACGCAGCGGTCAAAGTTTAATATTGATTTACGCGGTTGAACTCACTTATTGATTGGTCAATTATTTTCAGCTATATCTACTCCGTTTTATATGTATTTTAACCAACCCATTGTTAATTAGTTACCGCACTGAAAGAAGACAATCAAATATGACTTAATTTTTAACTATGAGAGTACACGACTAACCTAGTGTAGGACGCCCTCCTCTGGTGGGATGACGACCTGCGAAAGACTACAGGCATATGCTGGATGCGGTAAGCTGAAGACAGGGCGCTAAGGCGCTCATTATAGGAGGCCTATGTCCAGCAGTGGACTACTATAGGTTGCTGATGAGTTATTTTACGTTCATATATGGATCGGGTTGCAATTCTTTTTTGTTGAATAATGCTTTAAACTAAAACATGTATTTTTGTTTCAGGTCCTACGGTTACGAAGGTAAGAATAGATTCCTGATCGTCTAGTTTTTGATGAAAAGAGAGAGCTTAGTTTTATGTTAAAATTCGTTCGCATTTCAGGAACCTCTATAAATCTTTGTGTGTGAAGGTATCGGATAATATAGTTGTATATTTCCTCCCCCCTTGTAAAGCGGCGTGTGTTCCTTTCCACTCGTGCGGAACCCTACCCGCTCGCTCGTATATTTCCCGTTTCTACAAACAAGCGAGTTGTTTTCGTTATTTCCTCTCGATTTTCGCGAAAACATTTTTTCTTAAAACGCTTCCTTTGTACGTCCTTGTTTGAGCGCTTACGTTCCGTTCCACGTACCTACGTAATACGTTAGTTAATAGCTGGCAATGCGTTTTCATGTTTTTTGATCGTGTTCCGTTTGTAATGTTTTTGCTTATTTTGTATTTTCATGTAACTGAGGGGAGGAGGAAATTCATGTTTGGATTAGCGAATGTTCAGTTTAGGGTTCAATAAAGAGATTATAAGAACTCACTTATAAATATGTAACGTAGATGAATACTCACGATATAACATTAATTATAGATAATATTGTACACCAGAGTAAAATGGAACGTAAAAAAGCAACATAAGTAGTTACTGCTTCGATTCTGAAGTAGTTACTAAATTTTTCATCCAGGGCTTTCATCTTGGGTAGACTAAACGAATCCAAAATTAACGGGGTTTAGTCGTTTCGCTTATGAGTTCCTGTGGCCACCTTCTGTCTCCATCATCAGACCAGCTCGATGGTACCATGACATTGCATTGTCACCTTCTTATGTGCGCCAAATTTCAGCTAATCAGAGTATACCTGGCCTATAATTCAGTTAAAAGATATGTCCCACATACAAATCAAGCAATATCAAAGCAAGCTCAATGTCCAAACATAACTTGCCTCGGGCTAGTGGAATTTTTATAAAAGCCGTAAGTCATAAAAAAACATAAAATGCGGGCTAATAGACAGCGACGTACTCGTATAAATATTAAAACCCCGGTATTTCAAAAGGTTCGGTTTTAAAGCTTAATTTATATTTGAACCGAGCGAGCCCCGGTAGGGACCGAGCGAATGCAGGAAGGGTCACTTTGCGAATACCAATTATTATAAAAATACGAAGGTTTATAATAATTTTCTAATTAAAAATTTAATATGGAACAATTCTCTCTGGGAAAATGTATGCGGGAGTCTTTGGCGACTGCCGATAGAAGGGATAACTAAGTAATTTTATATTTCATTAATACTGGGAAGCGTGCGGTGCCGATGACGCGAGTTTCACGCTTCACCCAAATCTCAGCGCGCCCAAAGAAGTTTTCACTTCAAAAATATTGTACCTGAAATAGTGTATTGAAAATGATGATGAAATGGAATATAAGCAAATAAACGACTTATGCAAGTTGTAAAGTCTTGGTGGCAGGGCCTTAGGAGTAGGGCGGAGCCATTCCGATCCTCAGGCAGGTAGTCCTATCAGCATACAATCAAATACAAAAACACTTTATTTAGCTCCAAGAAAACAAAATGCAAACCAGGATAATACAATTACTGCTAGATAAAGTTGTACCATAGTTTGAGAATCCCTGACAAAAATCATTTTAAATCATATGACCCCCCTTTTAACGATTTCATTCAGGGTTTTTCAAACTTTAGCCCCATAAGACCCCACCGCCTGCAAGTATCATCATCCACGTAAATCCTCTAATATTAAACTAGGCAGGTGCAACGGAGTAACTCACAGAGCTGCCAAGAACTTAAAACTACCTTTAAAATCTGCTCCGAGAACTTTCAGAATAAAATCCTTGAACACGACACGTGAGAGACATTGAGTAATGTTCAGTGAATGGCATTGCGACCCCAGTGCAGGGCTGGGAATCGAATCTACTACTGTTGGGTACGAACCCGTCGGTCTTGATGTAAATTTAGTCGACGATTTGCTAAATCAGGTCAATTCGGATATATTAGTGAATAACAAAAACATTAAACCTTCATTGAAAAAGGAGTTTGGTTCTGATCAGAGTTTGTTGAGAAAGTTTGTTGTAATTTTTCCACTTAGCAGTGCTTTTCTCGCCCTGATTTATGCCAATAGAAGAAAATAATCAAAAATTGGCTATTGAATTGAATTTACAGAGGTTTAAACGCGAAGCCAACTGAACCAATATCCAGGTTTAGTTGGCGGTGATAACACCCCCGTGCCTCGGCAAACATTTTATGATGTTGGTCCTGCGCCTAACCTCTCCACGGTCGTGTCAGTCTGCCATGCCATCCCATCGGATTATAGGAAGGGAATAGAGAGTGCACCTGTGTTTGCGCACTTGTGCACTAGTAGTGCTCTATATTATGTCCTGCGTACCTACATGACTAACGTCCGTTGTGAAAGGCCGCCGCGCCGTGGCCGGAATCCTAAGTGTGACTATGAGTTCATCATTATCATCATCGATACCTACCTTTGACAGCCGCGGACCTTGAACTGTTGTAAAATCTGGTTCGATGCTGATTTATTTTCAGCACATGTTCGTAAGAAACCGCCTACAATAGCATTGCGGACGACAAGTCAGACAAATAGGAGCGGAGTCGAAACAAATCTGTTAATTAGAGGGTGGGTTATGGCGTAACGAGAGCTCCGCGAGCCAATTATAGGCATTACTGAAGACGTCAGTTCATACTGGCGGCGCAGGGAGGACGCACCAGCTGGTTCAGAAACTAAAACTACGACCCTCGAGAACTTATATTTATTTATTTACTAGCTGCGCCCAGCGGCTTCGCCCGCGTGGAAATCTATGTATGTGTCAAATGGTTTATAAACCATCCTCTTGAATCTCTCATCTATTAAAAAAAACGTATCAAAATCCGTTGCGTAGTTTAAAAGATCTAAGCATACAGAGGGTCAGACAGACAGCGGGAAACGACTTTGTTATATACTATGTAGTGATAGTGATTAGAACCTCTCTCAGGTACCTGTATAAGCAAGTTGTAGATAAGATTCGTTTGATATATTCTGTCATATTCCGATATGAAGAGACGGCTTGGCTGTTATAGCCGAATAGCCCTCGGTATAAGATAAGTTGCTCAAAAACTAACAATCTAACAAGGTAAAGTTGTACGTAAGAGATTTTAATACCTAATTTAATTAGTCATCATTATTGAATTTATTTATTTAATTAATTAATTAGAACGGCACAATCACCAAGTACACTAATTATTTATAGTTACAAACAAAACATTGGAAATAGTGCATAAAGTGAGACAGGAGTGCATCGTTTAGAATTAAACCACCATTATACTTGTTTGACATATATTGAAATTTGAAATTAGCGGTTTCTTGTTCGCATCTTTACTTTACCTCAATCTTTTTGAGTTAATACAAAATCAAAGTGATCACTTTATTTTATTTCCTAGTTTAACTTATGCAATTTGAAATTTATTATATTTATTATATTTAGCGTTGGGTGGGCTCCACTCTGTGGCGCCCACCCAACGCTAAGAGGCGACGCGGAAGGCCCAGGAAAGATGGCGCGACGAGCTCGAGGTACATCTTCCATCGTGGCCTGTTGCAGCGTTGGATCGCGAGGAGTGGAAGACGAAAAGGGGGGCCTTTGCCCAGCAGTGGGACAATAATGGCTTAAAATAATAAATAAAATAATTTGAAATTTGTGACGTGTCCAAGAGTCATTTGAGGTCTAAAGGAAGTAAAGCGGTTTGATGTTGGAAACGTCACATACGCAAACAGTCTTAGTGAATACCCCGATTGCACCAGCCACTTCGCACCCTCTGTGTGTGCTCCTCCCTCCACTAGACAAATTAATTAGGTTAGCTTTTAGAGTTAGAGGAAATAAATAGAGGAGCGTGTGAGAGGCGCATTAAATACGAAGCTCTGAGGCATTCCGGAATATTACTCGAGCGCAACACTGATTGTCTACCATTTTTTTGTTATTCAGACGTATTATTTACACTGGTCTGTGCTAAATACGTGCAGTTTGTTAGACCTCTATGTTGAGAGTTTTCTTTGTAGTTCATATAAATAAATAAATAAATAATGCTGGACAATGCTCTAGCCTATCTCTATCTAGCCCTAAGCCAAGCCAAAGCTTGTGTTATGGGTACTAGATAACTGATACATACCTAATACATTACATCATCATCAGCCTATCCACGGATGGCCATAGGCCTCCCATTATATAGATTTATAGTTTTTATTATAAATAGAAAACGACCAGAACACCCGGAACAAATATTTGCAGACCGCGCCACAGAACAGAGTCGTCTCATTTCTATCCCATAGGAACTCTATTATAAGATAAAGCATAAGGAGCATATATTTTATTCCAGGCCCAGAACTACCTGAATGCAAAATTTCAGCCCGTTCCATCTAGTAGTTTTGGCGGGAAGAAGTAACAAACATCCATCCATCCATATAAAGTTTGTTCGCATTTATAATATTAGTGTGATCCGTCGATTCGTCCCAATCTGCGCTCTGAACTCCCCACGAGAGCGGTCGAAAGATTAATTATTTTCCCCTTGTATTTCAAACAAATTAAAAACTTTTTCGAATTACAATTTAAAAGTCACCTAAGGTCCAACTTAATAATGATTGCATCTAACCTCGACCTTAAATTACTTGAAAAACTTCGTAGAGTTAATAATTTGATAAATCGTCTTCAGTTCGAGTTTCAATCAATTTATTTGATAAATTATGTGAAATGCTAACCCTGGCGATATCAGACGCTGAGTCTGCGATTAGTAATTAAATCAATTAAAAATTGCTAAGTTTAAGCTAATTCTGCTTCGTGAGCGAATTGGTTTGACCGCTGCGCTGGTTTTATAGTGTCGAGAAATCTTTGGCATCCTAACTCTTCTGTATATTTACTACTAGCAACCCGTCCCGGCTTCGCACGACTTTCGATATGTATTTACATAATCCTCTAGAATAAAAATAACCGCATCAAAATCTGTTGCATAGTTCTAAAGATCTAAGCATACATAGGGACAGACAGACAGCGGGAAGCGACTTTGTTTTATACCTACTATTTCGATTCTTTGCCATTTTTGATAAAAATCAGTGCAGCCGTTACGGTTTAAAAGTAAGGCTTGTTTATTGGCAGAAAGTATTCGTATTTATTTGTAGCGGCGTCGATGGATGGAAGCGGCTAAGGAGCGCAAATCGTGACATCATCGTCGTTCGGGTTTGAGGGAGGCCTATGTTCAGCAGTGGACGTGTACGGGCTGATGACAATGCTTATTTATTCATCACACCTCCTCTTTCAATCGTATATAAATGAAATAAATACAGTTATCCCGAGGCGAAAATTGAACCTCCTGCGTTTGAGGCGGAATTGCGCCCGCTTCGCTACAGAGGTCGCCACTTTAACTTAGATAGCTTGTAGCCAGTTACCTTTTTCCCTGTGTAAGGGAATACCATAGATTAGTAAAGAGCCAAGTGATCTGAAGAGCCAATCCACCTGAGCCGTCCGAAGCCTTCAATAAAATCACCAAGGCTATTGATTAGGTACCGCTAGTGAGGGGCGAGGGCCAAGAATGTATTAATAACTTTTTTTTAATATTTGAGGCTTTTATCGCTTAGCGATAAAATCGTCAATGGAAACCGGAAAATACACCACAGAGACACAAAAACACAAGAAAACTAAAACTGACTACTTAAATATTACACTGTTTTTAAGTCTTTCGGAAAATACTTACCTATCCCTCGGGAATACCACATTTATGCGACCACATCGGAATCATTCTCAATAGGTATACTCAATATTTATATTGCAAACATGTTGTACAGTACACTCCTTATTCAACGAACATAAGAACCTCCTGCTTTATTCAGGGTTAAATATTTGAAACTATAATAACTAAATGCCGCGGGTTTATTAAATATTATTGAAATAATATTGGCTTAAATTTACTAACACGCAATAAATTTAAAAAAGTTAGATACGTACCTAAGTGTTAAATTGGTAGTAAGTTTCCTTCTTAGAGAAAGTATTATACTTTCTCGAAGGTTTCAGTCTAGAAACTGAATACCTGTATGCACATACAATGGAATTGAGTACTATTTGTCATCTCTCATGTTGTCCTGCTCAGTTCGCATTCGATCTGAGCGGGGCAGCATGAGAGATGACGTCATCCTCCATCCCATTCTATAAGTAGGCAGGTTATAAATGTAGTGTATAATAACCGGATGGAATAAGGACATCTCTATTCAATACCATCTACAACCTTCCTTCTTTATACACTTAAATACTTCCTTCAAAGCCTTAAATCCTCCAGCCAATAATAACATCAACTACAACAAAATAAAGTCGAGTTTAGCTTGACGTTGAACACCTTTTCGTAGCGAAACTAGATATTCCGTGGAAAATGTAAACACTTGGTGAATGAGCAGCGTTTCGCTAACGAGACTATTATGACGTTTTCAGCGAATAACGTGAAAAACTGGGTTTGTATTTTTGAATTATTAGATTACTTCGTGGGGTTTGTTTTTGGATAGGATTCGTGTTTTAATCTTATTCACTTTTTAGTAATTTTGTTCGTGATTTATGAATTTGTACAAAGATATTTTCCTAAACAACTTTCAAAGCTACCACGGTTCAAAACACCAAAGTCAATGTTATCAGAATATTTTCCATTATTTCCAATATCTCAGCGCAGTCGCTTGCGGAATAGGTAAGTCCAGTGTTTAAAGATTTCACGTTATTATTTCTTGGAAAATACATGAACTACATCCAATCACTTGATTTCCTTAATGAAATTATTCTACCGTAGAGCTTAGGGACTCGACTTGAATTTAGATTTGTATTTCTTTAGTCAGCATTTAGCTCAACTGTTCCACACGGTTCAACGAAATCCGAATGCTACTTGTGTTAGTTACTTTTGTATTCGTCGGTGACGCATGAGAGGTTGCGGGTTTGATTCCCGCTTTGGGACAAATGTTCGTGCGATAAAACTTCTGAAACTATTATGGTCTTTAACAAAAAAGTAATTTATAACTTTATAACGGGATATACGGTTCATAACAAGATCCATGATCGTGTCACGGCGCTTGGAACTGTGCCGAAATATTGGAGAACTCAAAAATCAAAAAAATGGTAAATATTCTGTACATGTGTACCTACAGTACAATCTGTAAATACTTGTTCCGGCTGATCTGGGTCTATGTATAAAAAAAAATATCTATGTAATGTATTCTATTAATTATATCAGTCATCTTCTGCTTAGCCTGCACACGGTCTAATCACCGCTGAGGCTGGCCGCCCGCTCCGCCGCACCGTGTAGCCGACATTAGTGTAGGAAGACATCATCAGTGTATCTGACCCCATAGCTGCCTAATAAAGTTTAACGAACGAATAAATCTATGTACGTTTTACAGCACCTATTAACATAACGGAAAAAATCCAGCTATTTCACTAAAACATTCCTTACAGGTCGTTTTGCAAAAAGTGATTGCCACTTAAGACGCGCATAAATCGCTGGAACATAAAGGCGGCCGTAAACAAAGACAAATAACTGTAACAACCCGTTAATTACCGACAATCCCTTTATAAATTATCCAATCTTCGCAAAAAGACGCTGAATACCAGCTCAGATGTCGCGCACCTAGCTCACTGGGAAGGACTAGAATCTATTACAGCACTTGATTTATGTTAAACTTGCGGCCCATCCCGGCTTTGCACGTAAAAATAAGGTTAGGTTGTTAGGTTTAGTAAGGATCCCTAATTTATTTGAAATTATATAATAGATAGCCTATGTCACGCCGGGATAGTGAAGCTTTCTGACGATGAATGAACTTTTCAAATCGGCCCAGTAGTTTCTCTTTATAATAATTACTATAGATATGGTCGACACTGTTTAAATTCTCAACAGACTGAGAAACGGTCCAATCTTTATTTCAGCCTTTGACGTCCCGGTGGAAAATAAGTAAACCAAGGTATTTATTTATTTATTTATATAAATAAATAAATAAATGCCCTGCACACTAATATTACAAACGCGAAAGTTTAGATGAATGAATCTATGTTTGTTACTTCATGCCCAAACTACTGAACAAATCAGGCTACAATTACATAGATATAGCTCTAAGCCTAGAATCAAACATAGGCTACTTTATATCCCATAAATCAGTTCCCATGTGATAAAAATTAACTGTAAAAACGTTTCCATAGAAACAACGAACAAAACATTTGTTTTCATATTGTAACCGGTCAAGCATGTGTTGTTTCTAATATAATATTTGTTACCTTCCGATTTCAAATACATGTTTTTTTGCTAAATAAATATTTTTATTTTTATCTTTAAAAGAAGCCGCGCCCAGAAACTATTTTATTATAATGCTTTCCGATCGCGTAGTTTAAAAAAACTTCTCAACAATGGCGACAAAATGTCTAAAAATCGTGTTCTAAAATCCAAGATAATTCACAGAATCCCCGCGTCCTACCGTATCGCAGTGAGCCAGCCGTCTCGCCGAGTTCGGCGCGCGCAGTAAAAGTGTCCGTTCTAGGCATTAGCATAATGAATGTTACAATTTGAATTTAAACGGTCTATTACTAGTAGTTAGTCAGCTAGGCAGCCGTTTCACTAACTTTATATAGCGTTGGAATACATTGAGATTTATTTGTGACAATATGCAAAATACGGATACTAACAGTTGGTTTGTGAATTGTATTTTGCTTCTGCTTATACTTTAGATTAGATTCAGAATAAGATTTTATTGAATGACCTTATCATAACAATTATTATATGAGTATTAGGTGAAGCTAGTATATGACCATAAACAATAATATTATTATTGTTTATAGTCGATATATAGTAGTTGGTAGGGCTTATAAAATAAGTAAGATGAAGTTATAATCCTAAAAAAATATATAAGTTTTTCTTCTACACCATCACCGTTCAGAACATTGTTAATCTACTTTTGGCATCAGTTCTGATCATCTACTTTAAATTAATTTATCAATTTTTCCTATTCTTCAAATCTGTGCCTTCGTAATTTGTAAGTTATTTCCATTAGCTATTAATTGTAAGAGCACTTGACTCTGATCTTTGTGTTTCGGCAGCGCCCTCGTAACTCAACTTGATAGTTTCTAGAACCATCGTACAGGTACTGCCAGAGTCAACAACCTTATGCTAATAGTAATAAGACTCAATATAACTTCGGGTAGCCGAAGATCGTTAAAACAGGGACGGATTTGGACAAAAAGGGGTCCCGAGGGCGCGCCGCAAAAAGTTCGCTTGTTCAAGATGTGTTTTTGACAGCGCAACTATTGGGATACGCTTTCTTAGAAACGATTTGGGAGCTCCGATGGTCTTTGAAAGTTACACATCTCTATACCGCGGGTGTGTGAGGCAACGCTGGTCATAATTAACTAATCAATTATTAAATCTCTTTTACGATAAAAAAATATTGTAGTTTGAAAAATTCATTATGGATGCAAGTGGGTTGTCTACGAACCTTATTTGTGTTGGAAGAACACGACATGTCATCCTTTTACGAGGGATTTCTTCAGGGTGAGTGTCCTAGACGCGTGCGTATCGCCGTGACGCTGAACTGACCAAGTCCGCTGAAGAAGTCCCTCGTAAAGAGATGAAACGTTGATGTTCTCCCACCACAAATAAGATTCGTAGTCGACCTGCTTACATCCGTAATGATCATACCTCTTGTCAGCGTTAAATCGACAAGAAAAGGAACTAGGTAGGTAGGTACATATTTGAATTCAGTCGCGGGAGCCGTGACGGTCAAGGCGTAAGAATCGACCCCTCTAACTTAGCTCGTGAATGTCGAAGCAGCTAAGGGAACCTATGTACCAGAGGAAGGGCAGCAGCTTCATTTAGGTATATGTATATTATTAGCACCTATGTAGACTGCGATCACCATTCGCCTGCCAAGCGGCTGGTGATCAAGCGTGATTATGGCAAAACCTTGTTTGGGGGAACCACGTCCAGCAATGGACGTTTGTCTACTGTGGAGGTGGACACATTCTTAGTGCATTATCGGACCTGCATCCGCCCCTGTACAATATTCCTTGTGACCGCTAGATCTCCAAGTTTTCCAATAAAAACTCCCGCGACAATCGACGTTGTTTGATCGCTTCAAGATATTGCGCGTCTTTTCTACTCTCTGACAGGATTTTCTACGACGTTTTAAAACGAAATACGACACACATCTATGTATGTACCTAGCTATATATCTACCACCCAACCAGGAGGTCATACTCATGATAACCCACAGCTTTGTAACGTAACCTGCCTTTTTTGCGATGGGAAGATGCTGTACTAACAGAGTGCTAGTAGATAATATGACCCCACAACAAAAGTAATTCAAAGATCATAATATATAAACAACTCAGGAATAGTTCATAAAAGTGATTTCATACATTTCCTTCTGTGACGAATACGTACGACGCTAAACAAAAACTTGTTATAAAAAAACTCGATGTTCTTCCAAAGATTCTCGTCATAATAACGCTTTAGAGGTTTCTGCTCAAAGTAAAGACCATTCGAGTCGAACAAAGCGCCGGAACAACAATATAAGTAATTAATAAGTACCGCAAACGAATTCATTGCCTATCTTCCGTCGCCATTGAAACTTTACGGCCAAATGAAGTGAATTCAAAGCTCGGTAGGTAGAACAATTAAAAAGCCATCGTCTGGCCTCCCGCTGGCAAACTTTGATAGCCGATACTTCTATCGATTATTTTATTATGTATCGATTTCGACCGCTTTGTGAAACGCACACTGATTGAACTATCGCCCGATCGAAAACTAGTTAAGAAAACTTATCGGACATAAAAACGAATCTTATATTTGCCGATTTGCTGTTTAAAATTTGCTTCAGTCAACCAGAATGCTCACTCAAGCAGATTAATGACTGACCAAGCATTTATACTATGTAGTATTTAAAAAACTACTAAACTGTACTAGTTTTAACAAGTGACTTAGTGTTCCTAGCAGAGCAAACAAAAGTTCTAATTTCTACATAATTGGTTATTGTTTCATAAAAGTAAGCGTTCTAGTGATTAGATTAGAGATTATTTATTTTGTACAAATTATGATTTAAGATTATCTACAAACAATAGTCAAAATGAATAAATAATGCTGCACTATCCACACAGTATCATCTAGCCCCAAGCTAAGCAGAGCTTGTTTTATTGGTTGCGCGTGTTATGTATATTTTATGAGGCATTTGCTTTTACTCAATCATAAACTGAAAATTCTTTGTCAGGGTTAAGCTCGCCCATGTATCTCCATATCGTGTTTAATAAATTCCTAGTTATTTTCATGTTATTTGTGTGTACAATAAAGAATCATCAGCCCCCCATGCAAGTCTCCCAACGTGTCCAAACCCTGGTGTTGCCCTGTGAGCGTTACTTCTCGCAGCTCCAGTTTGTAGCAAACAGAGCAAGTTCCGCGACCGCTCAAATGCTCCGCTGTTGCGCAAACTTTCGTAATAAAAGGCGGGCGCTGGTCACAGTGCTAGCGGATAATATTTTACGTAATTACAGATACCGTTGGAGTCACATGGACGACTCCAACGGTAATGTCCTGTAATTTAAAAAATGATCCAAATATCAAGATCATTTATTGATTATAAGTATTTATAAGCCAACAAACACAATGGATTATAAAATATCTGGATAAATAAATTCAAGGTGGAGACTGTGACACGGACAACATGAATTGTGGGTCATTTCTTAAAAATAATTTATCTAACTGCCTATTCAATTTATAGGTACAAATTGAAATCCATGTATATGTATGTACAACATTACTGAAACTAGCATACATTAATAATAATTGATTTACAATCGATTAAAACGTGTATTATAATGATTAATTGATATTAAACTAGGTTTTAATGAGTAGGTAAATTCTATGGAACATAATGTAATTATCAGCATTCCAATAGCAAGTATATCGTCTCTACGATTCGCGATCACTCGCACCAAACCCCACCCCCGACATTTCTCAAATCAACCACCGCGTGTACAATACGTGCCCGACGACGTCTCAACATTATTGTAGAGTGGACAGTATACGATGTTGGACGATTCTGTACGATTTTATACGATGTTGAACGATGTCGCACGAAGTAAGCGGCTAATCTACGGATTGCGGGATTCGAGTAAAGAGCTTTTAGAAGAATTGTGGCGCGTCGTGGTGGAACGATTTGTAAAGAGATTTGAAATAGAGTTTATAATGCAGCTTCGTGAATGGAAACTGTGTTACTGCCGCGTCATGTCTCTGCGATCTGGGACTGGTGTTTACTGATGATGTGGGTACAAAGGCGCTAGGGTCGGTTTGGATGGGAATAGTAGGGGTTCTTAATATTATTGTATTGATACGGGTCACTTGAGCTACCTCTAGATTGTTTGCAAAAGTCTGCAGTTAGCTCAACCATTTCAATTGTAAGTACTGGTTTAACTATCCCATTCAATACCTCACGCAGTGTAGAAAATGCGTAGGTAATGAAATAATGTAAACATCAACAAAATGCAATAAGCAACCAAAATTAACGATCGGAAACAGAATGACCACATCCAATAAAATTATTGTGATAATAGTTGTAAGAAAGGTTTGGAAAGGCCTATGTAGGCAGCAGTGGGAACAATCAGGCTACTATAAAAAAAAACTAAATAATAGGAAAATGTTAATCGCTTTTCGCTGTTTCGCGAACACTCCGGCCACGCCCCAACCAGACATTCCTCCCTTCGCCGCCGCCGCCGCCGCCGCCGCCGCCGCCGCCGCCGCCGCGGCGCCGCCACCGAGCTTTGAACGATGCCCGCTGTTTGTGTACGGAACCAATTGTTTAACGTTTTCACGTTCAATACAGTACCCTGAAAATGTGCTTTCAGCCAATATTTGTACCTACCTGCCTCCAGGTTAGAGTTGTGGGGCGAAATTCGCTGAAAGATGTTTACAGTTTTGTAAGAAAACGATGTAACTTTGTGAAAATATTTACAAGGAAGATTGGAAGTGAAAATATTTATCAGGATCATTTGAAGAGGATCCTTTGAGTGGCTCTCTTCACTTTACTTGTATATTTATTCACCATTATAACATCGGAAGTTGTACAAGGCAAGTCATGTTGTACAATTACAAGATTCTTAATCAAATTCTATAAAGTTATTTACACAATTTTATCAATAATACACAATATATTATGTGTGTACATCCCATTCACATAATGTAACTAAATTGTTCTCTTTCTATAGTGTTAGCAATCAGACTTGGTTATAGTGCAGTTTCACCGGCCATAGCGGAATCGTTCACAGAGCGATAAGAATAACGCTTTTCGTAAGCAACTCATTATTTTGAAAGTACAAAAACTGCTTAGTAATTAACATTTGAAGTGGCAGTGGGCCGGCCATATTTCGCGAAGAACCGACGGCCGCTGGGGCAAACGTGTTCTTGAGTGGAGACCACGACTCGGTAAACGTAGTGTAGGACGCCCTCCGACCAGGTGGGATGACGACTTGCGAAAGACTGCAGGCAGATGCTGGATGCGGCAGGCTGAGGACAGGGCGCAATGGCGCTCATTGGGGGAGGCCTATGTCCAGCAGTGGACTGATATAGGCTGATGATGATGATGATGAATTAACATTTGAAACGACAGTTTGTAGTTTTACTCCACCCGTAAACCACCGGGTTCAAATATCGTTCAGGCCGAATACATATGGTAAAGTATTAAGGTTGTACGACCAAGAATATTATACAGAAGTAGCCCCTGGAGTCAAGAAATTGGCGGTGTTACACCCCCGTGCTTCGGAAAGCATGTTCAGTTCATCCGTTGGCCCTGCGCCTGACTTCTCCCCGGTCGTGTCGGCCTGTCTTTTTTGGACTATGAGAATGCACACAGGTGCATTCTCATGTACACTCTATAATTATTCTATTATTATTCCTAAATAAATTGCTGCGCCCTTACAGGGTATGTGTATGTACCTATCTCTAAGCTAATAACACCTATGTAAGCTAATATAATGTGATAATGTATGTGTTTGCAATGAATAAATGAATATGAATATGAATTAGGTAAATAACCTTTTTTTCAGGCAAACAGAATGCTGACAATAAACAATATAAGTAATACATGTATGTCCGTCCGGTGCCCATGCACTAGACATATTTTTCTCTGTTGTCCGTCGTCGTCGTCGTCGTGCCGGAAATTTAGCTAGGAGGACATTTTTCACCTGTACACCACATAAATACAATTACGAGAACTTTTTCCGGAACAGAATATGTACTTACTCTCTCTTCCCATGCGCGTGGCCTATTCTCCTGTCCTTATCTAATAACGGATAAAGTGCTGACATTGTCCTTACACAAATCAGATTAACAGACGGCTGCGAATAGCGTGAATAACAAAATAGAGAACACAACAAAAATATAATAAAACTGTTATTTCTCGTATTTATGTATATATCTTAGAGCAACTATTTTTCGCGGAATGCTAGGATCGATCGTAATATCTCAAATGACTATTACCCATAAAAATGAAGGAATAAAAGCGGCCATAAAGAATATAAATAAGCAAGTATATGGTTATACGACGCGGGCCCGATAACTTACGGCGTGTTGTTGTCTGTGCCGGGCACGACACAACACACACCAGAAGGGTTGCTTTCTATTTACATAAACTATAAGAAAACTACAAGCACCTTGAAAACGTTATTGTCTATTCTTATAACACAAGCTCTGCTTAGCTTGGGGTTAGGTGAGTTTGTGGTTTGTCTAGTATTATTTATTTAGTTTTATTAAAAGGCGAAATATTGTAATCAATTATTATTAGTCTTCAATCTGTGTGTTGTTAGCTGCCTGTAAGATAACGGGTCCCAGCAATTACAAAATAATCTGTTTTGGAACAAATCTTTGCACTTTAGCTGCAAAATTTTTTGGGAGTTTTTTAGCATTTGATTAACAACGAGGTCTACTCACGTCTTCATTGTAGACTGACAGAACCACCAACTTCGTTTCTATTGCTTAATTTTATTCGAAACAAAATTAATATGCGTAATGGAATCGTATGTACATATGTATGTATAAATAAAACATACAGACAGAATACGAGTAAGAAAGAGAAACAGTTGTTGAATACAGAAGTTATTAGAAGACTTTTATGTTTCCGACCCATAAAAGCTGTCCTTCTGTTGTCCACTACAGGTGTAGCAACCTTGTAAGTTTCCATGACAGCGCCGCGTCATGGGAAATATCGTGTGGAACAGCTCTGTCTCTGACCTCACTGTCTGCTGAGAGGCTCTCTCTGTTTACTCTGGTTTACATTACATGCTTATTTCTAACGATAATAAAAATAAAAGATATGGCAGTTCTATCTACAGTTGTTTTCTCTACGACTTCAAGGTGGCAAACCATTTAAGAATTTGTAAATATGGAAAATCTTTTCAAATTATCAGCTCTTATTATGACGAATGAGGTTTTCTTTTTTTGGAAAAGCACTGCTAATAAATTTTAAAACTAGCTTTTGTCCGCAATTTTGCCCATATTCATATTATTGAAGAAAAAAACATTACGTAAGTACACGTAATTTTTTTAATTATGTTTCTTATACTATACAGATCAAAAGGTGCTAAGGTATTAGAAAAGTCAGAAAATGCAAACTACTTTTTCCATACATTTTGTAACCAAATAATTGAAGTAAATGAATAACCCCGTGTAGGAAATATCTAGGTGGTGCACATTAGGTATAATAAAGTCCCTGTAATATCAACTATTTGTTTGAACTATTTTGTTGTGTTTTTTTATAGCTATAAAATGAGTCGCTAATTATATTCGAATCCCATTAAAATGATCGCCAAGTTCATCTCCGTTAATACAAAAACACATTAAAACAAAACAATGTTTTACTAAATCACCCGGAACAACACAGTTTTCGGAATAAAACCCCGTCGTTATGCTGAAACCTGCCGAAGTTTCGGGAAGTTTCGACTACCCTCAATAAAAACTTAATTCTCATCATGGGCAAATACCCGTGGAGCGAGAATAAAAATTAAAACACAGGGCTGAGACCTTCCAGCGTCCGGTTTTTCAAACGATTGCTGACGAAAAATCCGGAAACTACTTTTAGAAATTAAAAGCGCGTGTAGCGCTATCAATTTCTAAAAATTAACTAAAATAAATTCATTTTGGTTTGTGGCCGGCGATGTATCACGAAGGTCTAGAAGATTGTAGTTGGCCGGATAAATGGAAGCCGACAGCGAGTTTCAAACGAAAGATATAGTTATTCATTCTTCGCATCATTTCGAACTTAGTAATTCACAAGGACAATCCATAGGGACATTTTCCGCATTGCTCCGCGACTCTCGAGATTAACGATACATATTTACAAATCGAACAATCAAAACCAAACAATTTTTATATTTACTATACCTAAATCTACATATCTCAGACGTTTAATTTAGACAGTAAGCTGAGCTTAAAATAACCTTTGAAGGTATTTTTAGGTATTTATTCTAATATCTAATATAAGTAATTCTTATCACATGAACAAACGCCAGACAATACTTTCTGCCGGCTATCTAGTTTCCAACACCTCTCAGCCCAGCCCAGAACCAGCCGACGCGACGGGTGACAGTTCACGGCGCCGCCGCCGCCGCCGGTATGAAGTATAACATTGGGACAGTGAGATGGAAAAAGTTGGAAACCCCATTTGCGTTGACACACAGTCGGGAAGTTCCGCGAACAATTTGTACAATGTGTGATTATTTATTTAAAAGCTTTCTGGAATTACGGAGTTGTTTGTTTGTTTGTTTGTTTGGTTGCCACGTGAGAGATAAAATTAAAGAGGACTTTAGTTTATATTGTACAAGTGTTTGTCTGCGGCTTCGCATACTTGTACTATACTTGTTTCTATGGGAACGTACAAATGTGGGATACGGGGACCCATTTATATGTTTATCACATAGTAGCTTAATGCTATTGCAGGTCTAGACTTAGGTCATTTGAGTTTCTATATACATCTATGTAACCTATATAACTATACCACTGAGCTGAGCTTGTCATATGTCGGTCGACATGTTGGAACTCATGCATGAATTCGTTCAGAAGTTGGAGTGCACGAACTGTTGTTGTGTAGGTTAGGGGAGGGTTACGTCCAGCGGTGGATGGTGATGTTCCAAGCTACCACCTTGCAGTGCGGCCATAGCTTTAAAGTTCCCTGACAGGTGATTGGTGCTCCTCCGCCGTGTGTTCGTGCTATTGGTGAGTCGTCGCTTTGGGCCTATTTGTTGAGCGGTAGTTAGTTATCACTACATAGTATAAAACAAAGTCGCATACCCCTGTCTGTCTGTTTGTCCCGTGTTTGTTATTTATGCTTAGATCTTTAAAAGTACGCGACGGATTTTGATGCGGTTTTTAATATGTAGATAGAGTGATTCAAGAGGAAGGTTCATAAACCATTTGACAAATTCCACGAGGGCGAAGCCGCGGTGTGCAGCTAGTATAACTTAAATTTAAACACGTTTTAAAGCGATAAGGAATTAAAAAAATACGTGTCATACATTTGGTTATTAAACCATTTAAAACACTTTATCTTAATAAGACTAACATGCAGTTTTAGTGTGATTTTTACTTTATTTCATTGCTCCTTTTTTCTTGTTCTTTAGTAGATTCCAATTATGTAGTTCATAGCTCATTTATTGATTACTTTTGGATACAGGTCACATGTATGGCCATTGGCACTTGCTTTAATTGTTTTATTTAGCTTAAGTTTTATTCTATTGTTACTAAAGTTTTGTAAGTGCACTTCCTTACCTTACCAGCAAACAGAAAATGTTTAGATACCCCGCGAAACAGGCCTAGCCTAGTGCGGGGGTCACTGTTAACTGCAACACCTCAACCAATCAACTCTAAAATGTAGGAATATGTAAGTACATAAATTAAGTTAAGGTGTTATTATTTGTAAACTTTTGTATATATACATTTTTTGTTTTGTTTTTTTTTTGTATTAAATATATTTTGTACGTGTTTTTATTAGTTTTATTTGCTAGTTTTAAGGTATATATTACTATGGACCGTGGAGTTAGTTAAATAAGATCTGTTACTTTTCTATGGTCTGAAATAAACTATTTATTATTATATTATTATTGAGACGTCGCCGCAGGCCTATGATTTGAGCGGTAGTTAGTTATCTCTATATAAATCAAAGTGGCTTGTTTGTTCGTTTGTTCGCGCTAGTTACAGAGTTTGAATTATTGAAGCGGTCGCGGCGAGTATGCTGGTTGGAGTCAAATTGTTTCATTGAGCGAGTCAGACAAACTTACAGTTCACTTTATAGGATCTTCTTTGATCTGTTGTGGAGTAAAGAACGTAAATATCAGTTAGGCGATCAGTGCGCCTATAGTGTTCACTTTTCACAATAGGTATCTACGGAACCTTTTGAAACGTGATACTTTTGGAGCTCCTTCTTGTCAGCTATAAACTCGTACTTACTGCTAAATTGCAAAAAATCGCACATATTCATTCGAAAAATTGAGTTCGTATGAAAATATTGGATCGCCGCCGTCGTATTACAACAGTTAGTTAATTTCAGTGACCGTAGGTACCAAGGACTCGGAATACATAATAATTTAGGTAGGTACTTATTTGTGGGTACGGGTGGGTAATTATCGCGCTTTCCCACTTTCTGAACGTGTTAGCGGTTTTACAAGTTTTAAACGGGTTAAAACGCGATCAATAAATACCCACGAATATTTAAATTATGAGTATTGTTTTAGCTGAGAGCGGGATATTAATAATACCGGTGTTTGAGTTGTCTGAATGTAGTGTTTGGTTCTCTACCCTTCTGCACTGAATAGGTAGCTATACGTACAAATATTATAGTAATAAAGCCTTGACTTACAAATAAAGATATTTTAAGTTTAAATTCTGTCTGTCTGTCTGTGCACGAGACTAATGCGCTGATTTCACAGTTTTAACACTTTGAGTGCTGAAATCACACGGTATGTGTTTTCTACAAGTGACTAATATGCGTAAATCCACACTAGCGCAGCGGCTGAGAAAATACAGATCTTTGTGACTCAGCACAGCCGTAATATTTTTCGAACGAAACGCATGTGCGGCGCAACACAACCGCTGTGTAGAGCGGCAGCACGAATTTTTTAGATTAAAAAAAAGATCACAGTCGTCGAAAAAAAATCGCAGTCAAAGTGTTAATAGGTATCTATCTATAAGAGAGCTGACATTTCTATAATGTTGTTACCTTCATGAAAGTTGTCGCAGTTTAAATGTTGTGTTGGTGTTTAACACATTTTACCAGAGTTGTATAGTAGAATCGTATTTTGAAATCTGTGGGTATTTTTATGATTTTGTGAAATTAGGTTTCTTAGTTCGTTTGAGACAAAGGCGGCATTAAAATTGGGTTATCTTTGAAAAATGCCAAGTTCATAATAAAAGTTTTAGCTGCGAGATGACCTACTGTGATATAATCTATTTAATAAAGTAAAGGAATGTGGATGGTCCAACTGATAGGAATGTTAATGGAACCACGGTGTTTTATTGAACACCTACGACTTGGGGCTCCGGAGATACGGACACCGGCTTGTAGCGGCCGAGTACTTATACACACACTCATTTTATTGCAAATATTCATCATCATCATTAGCCTATAGTAGTCCACTCTGGACATAGGCCTCCCCCAATGAACGCCATAGCACCCTGTCTTCAGCTTGACGCATCCAGCATCTACCTGCAGTCTCTCGCTAAAAATATTACGCGTCAAAAATTATTAATTTTGGTACAATGTATCTACGTACGAGTAAGTGCACAACAAATTATAAAACTAATACTAACAATTATAATTAATTGAAATCATTTAAATTATTAATTTATCAAAGTGATTTTCAACGGTCACCCATTTAGATCCTAAATGAGTTTTGGCTGGATAAATATAGATTAAGTACAAATAACCTATGTATGTCCCTGCGAAGTCACAATAAGAGAGTATATTATTATTTACGACTAAACAGACCTTATTGTGACGTCACACCATGGAAATGGAAGTTATGGTCTCTGAATTTGTTTGAGAATAGCAGATACGGCCGTTATAGAACGGTGGCCGCTTCTTACAGACAGCTATAGACACGAGAATGTCATAATGATCATTTCGTTTCGTTGTGGATTTGTTTGCATAATGTAAGAGCTTTGATAAAAATATTTTGTTTTGATATTCACAAATATTTTATGAAGAATTGTTAAAATATTATGAACATGTTTTGTGTGAAAGTATTGAACAGACCATTTACATTATTTGACGACCGTCGTGGCGAGGACGCCTATCACAAGCCAAGCACGATCACGCTGGAAGCCTTGCGGGTTCGATTCCCGCCTTGGGGCATATGTTTGTACGATCTGTAAATATCCGGGTGTTTTGGGTATTTTCTATGTGTGATAAAAATAACGACCTATGTAATGTATTGTACCTATTATGAATATGAATTATCTAGTACCCATACATAACACAAGCTCTGCTTCGCTTGGGGCTAGATAATGTTGTGTGGATTGTCTATGAAATTAAACAGAAGAAGACTTAATGTAAGCACTATAAAAACCTTAAAAAAACGGTATTTAAAACTTTGACTGCGATTTTTTTTCGACGACTGCGGTCTTTTTTTTAACCTAAAAAATTCGTGCTGCCGCTCTACACAGCGGTTGTGTTGCGCCGCACATGCGTTTCGTTCGAAAAATATTACGGCTGTGCTGAGTCACAAAGATCTGTATTTTCTCAGCCGCTGCGCTAGTGTGGATTTACGCATATTAGTCACTTGTAGAAAACACATACCGTGTGATTTCAGCAAGTGTTAAGGTTTTTTTTATCGTAACAGTACCAAGCATACTAAACCCGATGTAAAAAAAATCAGTATTCATTGTATAAATCGTAAATTTAAACTAATATAATCACTTGAACATCAAAACTCATTAAATAAAAATAAACACAAGGAGGATTTGTTCAAGGCGTTTAAAAACGTTTAAATGATCATGTCGCTATTAACTAACAATATATTTATGCATATCGTCTGAATATTGGAATACATTAATAAATTAGGCTAATAATTAGCATATTTAGCCGCGCCCCCTCTGTTCACTCATCTGTATTGGCTCACAGAGAATACAAAACAGAAGGGACAGACAGATTCTTTAACATCATCATCATCATCAGCCTATAGCAGTACACTGCCGGACATAGGTCTCCCCCAATGAGCGCCATAGCGCCCTGTCTTCAGCTTGCCGCATCCAGCATCTACCTGCAGTCTTTAACAAGGTACACAAAAATATTTGTGGAGTTTTATTTAGATTTTTCAATACTCGACCGATGTGGCGCGGTGGGTGAAGGTCCGCCTGCGACGCAGGAGGTTGCGGGTTTGATTTCCGCCTCGGAACAATTGTGTGTACGATCTGCAGATATTTGTTCAGGGTGTTCTGGTCGTTTTCTATGTATAATAAAAAAAAATATCTATGTAATGTATTGTATCATGTATATCTTTTATCTAGTACCCATAACACAAGCTCTGCTTACCATGGGGCATGCTGTGTGGATTCTCCAGCATTATTTATTTATTTATTTATTATTAATGTAAAAAATATAAGCCTTCTTATGGTTTATGGTTTAAAAAACTTTACCATAAGAATTACAATATGAGAACTTAGGGCTAAGTTAATTGCTTTAGAAATTACGAGCGTCCTTATTACAATTGGTAACTTTGACTTAATTAATAATTACAGAACAGTATAGTTTAAGTAGTTTGTAAACAAAACATCCCTGCCTTTTATCAACTCCTTTAGAAAGGTAAAACACGTAGGTGCCACCTTATACCTATACTAATATTATAAAGAGGAAAGGTTCGATTTTTTGTTTGTTTGTAATGAATAGGCTCCGAAACTACTGGAACGATTTGAAAAATTCTTTCAACGTTGAGAAGCTACACTATTCCTGATGAATATAGGCTATATTAGCAAAAAAGTAAGGAATCCGTATTAAAACCGTGCGTAGCCGGGAAGGTCCGCTAGTTTTTTATATTTTGGCTTATATTCACTTTACTGAAAGGTCAGCAGGCTAAGATTCTTACTTGTACTAGTTATAGAATAACCGACCACACATTCCAAAATGTAAATTTTTCTTAATAGTTCGCCATTTCCCAGTAGACAAAAACGATAATGTAAATCAGTTAAGGAAATAAAACTCGATACCCGCAGTTTAACGACTCAACAACGAGTAAGCGATGGCTAAAGGCAACATAATTAGCTAATTCAGTAGTTACGGCGTGGGCCGGTATCGATTCCCATCGATAACAGATTAGATAAATACTTTTAATGATCGCTTTAGGAATCGTTTGGTCAACCTTTCTTAAATAGAGATTGCACTTTTGCGGCTCTGGTAGCTATCGATTGAATAACGAAATGATAAAGGAGCTAGCAATGCTGCCAAGTGGGTAAAAATCGTTCTTATTTTGGGAACAAATTTAGATAGGTATCCTGAATTCTGTGGATTTAACAATGGATACGAAACACTCGGCCTCGACGGTCGCACCGTAAGAATCGAACCCTACAAGTCAGCGCGTAGATGTTGTAAGACTCGACTCAGGGAGCCTACCAGGTAAAGGCAGTCTCCTTCTGTTTATTATAACACCTCCACTGCGACCATTATGTCTACTGCACATGGCATTATACAAACCCCCCCTTGTTTGGCCATACTCAGATGTATGTATGTTTGTTTGCTGGTGCAGATGGAACTCTGTCAAAAATATTAACGTAATGTTGTGCTGCAAACATTACATTTGATTATTTAGTTTTAAATATAAGATTTTTGTTACCAAAAAAATTCACCAGTGTACATTAAATCTAGCTTTGAGTTATCTAAATTAAAATCATGTCAAGTGTCAATATACATAGTTATTATGTGAAGACAGCATGCACAAAGCAATCTTGAGCGAGTAACATATGGGTAAAACGTAGGGATTCTATCAAGTATAGATCATTCAAATAGAGCTAACATTTCAATGAATTAACATAAAAATGGCTAGTAAATTAAATGAAACCACAAAATAAATCAAAACATAAAAAAACTCAATTTAAAATGAATATAGAAGATTGGCATTTCAACATTAACATCTTTAAAAGTCTCCGATTGCAATTTGGAAAGGGAAACCGGGGCCAGCAGCGGGTTTTAAACTTTATCTGTACTCTCGTCGCCCTCTAACAAAAAGCACTTTATGTTCTGTAACATTTAAAGAGTATTTACCTTAACGTGTCCGAAACACTCAAACACTCAAACACCCGTGCACACGTGTAACGAGGGACCCTACATTAAACAACACGATTAAACTTTCAACTAACGCGCTATAATTGTAACGCACGCAAATTACGCAGCTTGTGTACGCTTGGACTATGCTACAACTATGTACGTGGTTGTACACGGCCGTGCTTAGTTTTATTGACAACAAGACGTCCCTGTAGGAAGTCCTGGAAAATATAATCATAATCAATCATTATTTGCAAGAATACAAAATAATTATACGTCTATTTTAGTAAATGTATTCACCCTGCACGCAGGTGTTGTTATTTTGTGGGTTTATTAGGAGTAAGTATTAATCATTTATGTTACAATACAAATTTTTCTTTCACATTATAAAATATGTTTCAAGTACTGTGTGACATTCCACTTAACTTAAAATATATTTCCATTCAGTCTTTTAGTTCTTTATTCGATAATTTATTGTAACTGCATATGTTGTAAACATTGTGTAAAGTTTGTTTACGGCATTGATGATGTCGGAGGAAGTTGTTAAAGTTAATAATTGTTAAAATATTGGAGCCAGGGACGCTAAATTAGTGTACCTAACGTTTCTGTATGAGGTCATCCTGCTTTCGATCGAACAACTTTGTCCAACTTGAACTTGAACCAAGTTGATCAAAAGCGTGTGAAAAGCGAGCTAGCTGCTAGCTCTCAGCGTGGCGATCATTATCATTTTAACACTTTCATTGCCCACGACGCACGTGTAGTTCTGCGAGTCCTATCTTTTCTGCGTTCCGCTCCCGCATCCAAGCTCCGGGTTGCGCCACAGAGGCTGGGCAGTAAAGCGGAGGCACACAGGCTGGTGTGTGCATGTGGCCAGTGCCACTTTGTGGTAGCGGTGCTGGAACAGTGCGTCCCTTAGTCTTAAGCTGCGTAGGTACTCTCGAGATGAATAATCTACTTTACATGCAAATGCCCTAATACTATTTAAACGTCAGTTTAACGACTGCATAAACTGAATGGCCAAGAGCTATCTTAATCCAAGTTAAATCGTAAGATTAAGGAATTAACATCATAAAGTTATAATCGTAAACATGCAACACTTTACAACTGACAAATTATTAATGATTTACAACTCCTAAACCAAGAAGTGCCAAATAAAATTAGGATTTACAATAATAATCGCTGCTTAAAACCAATTTCTAGTTTGACAACGATTCAATTTATGGTGTGAAGCGATTTCGTCAAATTGTGTGAAGCGATTTGTTGAAATGGAAATGTCGGAACGATTTGAAACGGACTTTCATTTTGTTCTAATAGCTCTGAACTGTCACTTCCATTTGATGTTACACAATGCAAATAAAAGGGCAAAGGCGCTGTGCGTTTAATAACATCATCATCATCAGCCTATGTTAGTCCACGGCTGGACATAGGCCTCCCCTAATGAGCGCCATTAGCGCCCTGCCTTCACCTTGACGCATCCAGCATCTCTCTGCAGTCTTTCGCAGGTCGTCATCCCACCTGGTCGCAGGGCGTTCTACACTACGTTTACCGAGTCCTGGTCTCCGCCCAAGAACACGTTTACCGCAGCGGTTAACAACAATAATAATCTCAATATTGGTTTAGCCGATTGAGAAATACGACTGTTTATCGTATTTCTCAGGCACGGGGACTCTGAACTCACAAATCGCATTTCCCCCAGAGCGGTGACAAAGGGTGCGGGAGGAGCAAAGACTAGTCATATTTTTACTATGAAATGGAATCATAAAAGTAACAAAAACGTCATATTTTAGTTTGCTTCTGTTATGAAAACTATAACTCGCGGGACATTATGTGTATGGCCTATCTCACAAAGTATTTTCAGTGGATACATACAGTGGATACTACATACTCGAGGTATAAAAACAAAGTCGCTTCCCGCTGTATATATGCTTAGATCTTTAAAACAACGCAACGGATTTTGATGCGGTTTTTTTAAATAGATAGAGTGATTCAAGAGGAATGTTTATAAACTGTTTGACACATAGATTCCGCATATAAACTGTTTGACACATAGATTCCGCAGCTCGTATAATATAGGTACACGTACGTTTACGTTGCTTCTGAATGATGAAAATCCTTTATAGACTCGTAATTATGACGATTATGTATGAAATTGGATTTAATAGACATTAAATATACTAGTAGTGATTATTCAAAATGTCTACTAATAAAATAATAAAAATGTATGTATATCTTCCCCGCTAGCGGCGCGGCGCTAGTTATGGAAGCGTCCAATGTAAAAACAAACATTTCCTCCGCGAGTTACCGCCACCTCTGGCCCGCAGCACATTAACTACGCTTTCTACACGGAATTATATTTATATCTAGTTTATACTGCCAGTGTACAGTGCGCTTTGGAACAGCTGCTCAAATCCTACTTCCTATATCCTAATATTATAAACGCGAAAGTTTGTGAAGATGTTTATTCCTCTTCCACGCAAAAACTACTGAATGGATATTGATGAAACTTCACAATAATATAGCTTACATATCAGAATAACACATAGGCAATTCATAAAGATATATTATCCAAAATATCTATCACCACACGGGTAATATAGTTGAAATGATTCGGCTGAATGCTGAATCCAACTGACCTTGCCCCGGTCTTGTCGGTTTGTCGTTCTATCGGATTGTTAAAAGAAGAAATATGTATTTATATACATAGAAACGATTTCTACCCCCTCCCCCCCCCCCGGCGTTGCAGGCGTAGTTTCCATGGAAACGTCTTAGGGTTATTTCTATCCCATAGGAACTGATTTAAGAGATAAAAAGTAGCCTATGTCTTTTCTCTGGTTCTTATTTCCTGGAACTACATGTAAGCACTTTCAGCCCTAAAAAGTAGCCTCTGTTTGATTCCAGTCTTAGGGCACATCTTTGCAAAGCTCAACCCGATCCATCGAGTAGTTTTAGCGTGTAACAAACATCCGTACATCTATCCATCCAAACTTTAGCATTTTATATATTTACATTTCCTTCCATCAGTACACCAGCTGTTACAAATCTCAACTGTTTAAAAATGTACCCATAACTTTGCTATTGAACCACTTTGTCAAGACCTCTAAGCTTTCAATTTCCAACTTTCCTCCTTCAAAAGTTTTCTTTATAAGAGCTCGAGTTAAAATGGTAGGTAGTAGCGTCTACTATTTGGTGTTTGAGTTAGCTTCGAATAAATTCTATAAATGGGTCAGACGGTCCCTCTTTGTATTAACAGAACTCTTTGGTGAGAAAAATGGGTTTTTGTTAGGAAATGTAACTTAAATGTTATTATTCGAGATTTGTTGTCCTTTTGTGTTGTAAAGCTATTGTTTGTTACTGGACCTGAAAAAGGTATATTTTTTCCCAATGGACCAATCAGTTGTGTCTCAAAAGTACCCACGGCTCACCCAGGGATTCGAAAATTAAAATGAAAAGTTTTTATTTCTTTAAGCTTACAAATAAGCACTTAGACAGGTCATATTTTATACTATTATATTATTTTATAGTTCACTTCAATTTTTTGTCCACCAGCGGAAGAAGTGAGAAGAAACCACTAGTATGTTCATAACTTATGTGTCTAGTACATTTGATTTGCTTATCTGTAAGTTGGTAGATTTTGAGTTGGAGCAAAACTCGTTCCAAGCTTTTTTATCTTCTAAGTAATCTTATATTTGATATTTTAGAGTTTTTGTCAGTTGAGCCATAAAGTCATTTAAACGGGATATTCACCATGATTTGATTTTACTTACTCGCAGTGCCTTCAGTTACTCCGTGATCATGGCGCATGAAACTGTGCCGAAATATTGGAAAACTCAAAAATCAAATCATGGCAAATATCCCGTTTTAAATGACTATTTAGTGTTAATAACCATGATAGTTTCAATACTGTTATAGTTGAGCCATATGTAGGTAATTTTTTCCCGAACGAAGCAATTAGTTGTGTCGAAGAGAATCAAAAGTACCTATAGCACAACCAGTTGAGCATAGTGGTTGTGCATTGTGTCCGGAAGGTTTTTTTGCGTCCATTTTGTTTTTAGTTATCGATAGGTTTTATTATTTATTGGTGAAGGAAAATTAATACGTCGAAACTTGTTCGCCAGCTTCATTACTCAACGGTAACAAGATACATGGTTTCTCAAAAATAATTAAATTCTTTATGTTTATTTAATAACTGATTAAATAATTTCGATAAAAAATGAGCAGCAATCATTTATTGCTAAATAATTAGTGAACTAATCCAATGCGGCCACCTCATGCATTATTCATGGCTTATGATTTATGATGCGAAAGTTACAAACCTTAGTAATCGGGAAATATGGAATAATGTTGGAAACTCACACGCTGGCTTTAACAGCTGCATAGTAAAGTTGCCTAGGAGAAATAACTTTTGAGGTAAGACCGCCTATATGTATAGTCTCCTAGCTGCCTTTTTAAAGCACTTCATAGGTTATTTCATGATGGCGGTCCTTATTAAAAGCCAAGCAGGATTTAAGCCGCTATCCGACTGCGGCGCACGCGGTACTCCACAGCTGGACAACGGCCTCCCACCTGGTCGGAGGGTGTCACTACGTTTACTGAGTCGTGGTTTCCACTCAAGAACACGTTCAAAGAGGCTTTACTGTCGTTTTATGTTGATATCAACCTAACCAGAAGTAGGAAGGTAGTTTTGTTTTCAGTACCTATTTATTTAATCCGCGAATAACTTAATAATATCAAAATCCATGAAAGATCAAACCCTGATCAGGAGTCCCCTGTGCCCACAATAAGCATCGCCCGTCCCATCGGATCACCAACGTAACAACCAGTAATATATTTATTTCCCTATAAAGCCGTATTATCTCTAATGGCAGCACAAACTCAAAAGAAAAACATAATTTAACTCTAATATTATCGTTATCCGAAAAGCCGATTATGTGTTACAATTGGAAACAGCTGGTCCACTTCTGAGCTAGAGTCTAGTCACACGGTAAAGTGGCCGACACAATACGGCGCGGGTTGAACCTTGACTTGTTCGGCTTATACATATCTTTATAACTCGTATATATCTAGTTGTGTCGCCGGGTTGATAAAAAATGTCGGCAGCACAATATCAGCGATTTGGACACGTGTTTTCGCCGCCGAGTTTCGCCTACACTGTACAGGACAATTCGCCGACGTATCGCAAGAAGTCGGCAGGCACCGTCGCCGACATGATTCTATTTTCAATCTTCGTGTAGACTCAATCAAATTGAGGGATTGAAGTTGTAAAGTGTAGCGAGGTTTTATGTTCTCTAATGTTGGTTCAATCCAGCTTACCCACGTTGTTGAAAGCCATTCCAGCTTCACTAGAGTAATGCGACGCGATATAAAGGCAGAATCTCTTTAGGTAGCTTACTAGTTGTTATGGTGGCTACTGGTGCAGCTTGGCAAGCTAACGAGTCATGTTTCAATACAAATGTGGAAGGGCTACACTACACAAAACTAAGGATAATATAATATAGATTTATCTTGTCATTACCTATGTTTGTCCGGGTGATTATGTAACTCGCGGCCGGTATGCGACAGGCGTAAATTAAGCAAGCAGTGCTGTCAAACGTCAATTTTGACCAATTTTGACGTTGTAGCTGGTGTCAAACCAATACAAAATTGACGTTTGATAGCACTGATTGCTTAATTTACGCCTGTCGCAAACCGGTCGCGAGTTACATAATCACCATACCGAAGCGTAAAAATATATTTTACGGTTTTGGGTTACATTTGAAAAATACTAGCTCAAACTTTTAAACCCGAATAACTTTTATCCGAACTTTAGGCAAAATTAATAATATTCATCCAGAGAAAAAAAGATGTTAGCAAATCGCGAAAATTTAAAAAAATTAAGCCATGAACATTTTTTTTTTTTTTTTTTTTTTCGTTTCAACAAAATCAACAGTCCTTAATCAAAATAATTTAAACCTTAATAATCTAACTTACGGCCAATAAGAGATTTACATTATATTTAAAAAGGCAGAGCTTTTCTATGGCCTTTAGTTGGCTTCTTTTAAATGTGCGTCATTTAAACTGACCTAGCTGTAAGTCCCTCACTACGAAGGTTTTGCCAACAGATTTCCTAATTCAGAATTTAAATGAAACTAGGGCGTAGACATAACTTACTCGAGAAGCAAATTTACGATGAAATAATCGATTAGAACAGAATCGAGAGACTTTATTGGTCGGCGCCGCGGGAGGCGATTATGATATTCACCAATTCGATTATAGATTTGTCTTTAAACGAGTGCTTTGCATAAATACATAGGTGTGAGTAGGTGTTGCGATCAAGCGGGGTTATTCACTACGTAGCAAGGTCTATACAACGAGGGCTGGGGCTGTAGAGAAGTGACTGAATAACCCGGATATTAGCAAGTAAATCCTATAAACAACTCTAGTCTACCTGCGGTTTCGCACGCATTCTTCTGGTAGGTATATATGTATGTAGTCTTAAACTACATATGTTTGTTTAGATCCAAATCTTCATGCATCACTCACTACATAGTATGAAACAAAGTCGCTTCCCGCTGTCTGTCTGTTCCTATGTTTGCTTAGATCTTTAACACTACGCAACGCAACGGATTTTGATACGGAGTGATTCAAGAAGAAGGTTTATAAACCATTTGACACATAGATTTCCACGCGAGCGAAGCCGCGGGGCGCAGCTCGTATAACCTATAGTTAAGTCAGATCGGTTTAGTAGTATTGACGTGTGACACCCAAATTGTTCTAATAAAATGCCAAAACACATTTTTCCGGGGTTAAGTTAAGTTATCTAAATGTAATTCCAAGTTCTAAAAATATGCTCCAGCGGCTCAGTTCTATTTGTTTCGTAGAACATTCAAAAACATTCCTACTTAAAATCTGAGCTTCAACCAACAACGCCCCAATATATAAATGTAAAATGGCACCAGCCCTACTACGGGAGATCTTTGGTACTGAACTGATTTATTTATTAAATTTAAATGAATGATTTAATTTATGATTTTGTTTATAATCTCAAACCTACTGGTCTTGAAGTTATGGTAATTAAGACGATCTTGGAGATGATAACGTGTGGCGCCATACTGGTGAAGCAATTAATACTTCTTTGATAATTAGAGGAATAATATTTTATGAATTAATTATTTATGTTTGTTCCAGGTACGAATACAAACAACGTGCATAAAAAACTTCAGTGGAAAGGTAACTTTTGTAACGGGACCAAGTTCCGTGATACTTCTACTGTATATGCCCAATTGCCCACCCAATATATTTATTTATTAAATAGCACGATTATATTATAACACAAGTTATACAGTGCATTACAACAAATTATCATTAAAATCTTTATATATAAAAATCTATTGCTGTTCCTTAGTCTCGCTAAAACTCGAGGACGGCTGGGCCGATTTAGCTGATTTTGGTTTAGAAATGTTTGTCGTAGTCCAGGGAAGGTTTAAACGGTGAGAAAACATGGTAAAATTGCGCAGAAATGCCGCAGGGCGCAGCTAGTTATAAATAAAATTAAACAATAAGATAAACTAATAATGTTAAATAATTCATAAAAAATTCCATGCAAACAAAATCGCATAAAAACATAATGCATTTTAATACATAAAAATAAATGAATAAAATCTCAATATATTACTCCTTTCATTCGTTTCTCTCGCAAAACCTCAGGCACACCAACATAACATTCTTCCATTCGTCCGCCAATATACCACGAGTCGAAACAACAGGGGCTTCTCCATACTCACCATCTGAATTGGTGCTCTATCGGTAATGATTAAAACATAGAGCGAAGAATAGAAGGAGTCGATTCTAACGTCTCAGTCGCGAAAGTAAATAAATAAAATAAAATAAGCTTTATTTACTTTCACACAAATTATTTTTATTTTTCTCTATTCGCTAAATTAATACTACAGCTAATACTTAATACTCGCACATGCAAGTATTACTTAGAGTGGTGAAAGCCTCCTCCAGGTTCCGGTCCTTCCATGCTTCTCTATTCAAAGCCAGTCTGCTCCAAGTAACTCCAGCTACTTTGGCTAACGTCTTTATTATACCCAAAAATACCTGTCTCTTAGTTAGGCTGCACTGTAGCCGCTATAGTATGGTATGTTACATGTTGTGCATCCATCCTCAAACATGTCACAATCTCAATCCCACTCCATAAACACGTCAGTAGAAAGCGTGCTCCGGTGATATTACTATATTATGCAGCTATTCACCGAATTACAATTTTAATAGTGACAAATTAATTAATGAGTGATTTGATTGGATTCTTATTAAAATGGCGGAAGCGCTGGCTGTGCGCAAGCGCAGGCTTGGATGGCAGCTGTCGCGGAGGTAGTGGATTAATGTAGTTAAGAGAAATGTGGGTAAAAATTTAGCTTCCGTTGAAAAGTGAAACAAAACATGTTTTAAGCAATTAATACTTTTCTAATAAAGAACATAGGTAACTACAGTACGAGCGCGAACAAAATGGGACGGAACCTCGTCAATGTAAATATTGTTCATACATTCCGCGCGATGTCAGAGTGAGATAGAACCCTGTCGGAGTAAATGTCTAATCGTTTTTATTTCGTTTCAAAATCTTTCTTTCCCATTATGAAAAACTTGTGTTTTTTACCCGACTGTGAAAGGAGGAGGGTTATATAGTTACCTAAAGGGAAAGGACTATAGTTACCTAAAATCGTTTGTTCCCAAAATCGTTTCCTACTTACGTACTTGTAGTTTTTAACACATAATGTAGTGTTAAATTCAATTTATAAAATAATTATTGAAATGTTGCTGCCTACTTTTATTGGTAATAAAACGACCAAATAAACGTATTTTATTTAGACACAACAAAGAAAAACTTTTTAATGTCAGACGATTAAAAAGTTGTGACATCATAAAAGTCCAAAAACTTGCATCCAGTTTTGTAACCCGCAGCCTTTCTGATCTGATTCTCTCAAAATGGTCATTATTTATAGTTATTTATAGTTTTATGTATTAAATAGTTTGAGGTGAGGGCCTGATTAGTTCGCTAATGAACGTAATTAACGGTTTCGCAGCGAACGCGTTAATTACGAGATGATAAAACGTGAAATTTACGGAGTGATTGAGAAATTTATGGAACCTTAGAACATAAGTTGTATGTTCGGTTGTAATGAGCTTTACACTGTCATTTGATGTAAAGTTGAGGTAGAGAGCTGTTATGGGGAGATGTATGTGTTATCTTGAAGACATCTGTGGTGTAGTGAGTCTGCAAAAGCCCGAGACACCAAAGAAAAAAATACTTGAGAAAAGATTGGTGTTTCGATCTCTGCAGATTTGGTCCTGGTCTAAGTAATGTCCTACTCTGAGAATATGTATGTACTTAACATTATGTATTTATGTAGGTATTTAGTCACCAACTGTCGATTCAGATGTAGTCGTGAGTGTTTAACTAAAAAAATAAATTAGCGCGCATGGGCTGATTTTTGACTACAAATAAAACACAAAATTTATTCAAATAAATAAAAGAACTAATGAACGATGAAAATAATAATTAGTGATACACTAAAGTCATTTAAAACGGGATATTTACCATGATTTGATTTTTGAGTTTTCCAATATTTCGGCAGTGTCATGCGCCATGATCACGGAATAACTGAAGACGCTGCGAGTTCGTTTTTATGAGCAGATATACCGATCTAACCTCATTTTCTGTCTTTTGCTACGAACATTACCACTAAAAAATATATATATATAAATATCCCGTTTTAAATGACTTTAGTGTTAATTAACCATGATAGTTTCAGGAGTGGATACACTAGCTGTTAAAATACTTTTCACGAAATATTTTTTTAAAGCCTAAATTCCTTACATTAATTCGGTCGACTGCACATAGCCACAGTACATAGCGCGGCGTCTAGAGACTTTTTTCGTTAGAATGATGCTGCGTTGACATTACTTTTTTTAAAACTGCGCAAGATGGAGGGTTATTTATAAATGTTACCAACACAAGCACAACATATTATAATGTTTGTGTTTTAGTTTTCGTGTTTTCTGCGAAATAAATCAAGTCTGTGTATTGTGTGGGAGCACCCCGAAACAAGCGCGGCTCTATCAGGTGTAAAGTATTGTAGCGATATCGCTACGATAACAGGTTGACTGAGACTTGATTTACTCGTAGTTGGTGTTACGCACGCAAGGGGCTTTTAAAGGGAATGAATGAGGTCGAATTTAACTGAATGTCTGACAAAATAGGGAGATTTACTTACAACTCACTGTTTAGTTAATTATTCCTATTATTTATTCGATAACAATTCCCTGTAGTCCAATCCCTGTGTGTCCAATTTCCTGTCCACTAAGACTGCCTAGTCTTAGTGGATACACTATGCAAATGTATATATTATTTTAGACCATAACAACATAAGATAATTGACTCTTGTAATTCATTTACTCATATTCACATATTTATGTATTGCATACACATACATTGTCATATAATACCTATTAGCTTAGGTGTCATTTAGCTTAGAGGTAGGACACGCACCCTGTAAGGGCGCAGCAATCCATTTATAAATAATAACAATAGTAGTTATGTAGTATTTATAGCTATAAAACGTAGTAATCCGAGAATTTATACAATATTATTCACAATAATCAAATTAATTTCATTAATAAAGAAGGTAGGTATAGTACTTAGTTGTTTTGAATAAAAATATTATTATTATTATTGTAAAAGAGAAATAATTACACATACTACATTGGAAAGAGAGAAGTTAAGGATATGCATTATTGCACCGACAAGAGCTGACTCTTTGAATTATAATAACAGACATGATGATGATGATGATGGCCCACCGATACCGCAAATAGCCGTGATAGAGGCCCCACATGAATCTCTTGTAGCCGGCGGCGGACGCCGCGCGAATCAATATTTGTTTAGGATATTGACGAATATATCCATGGAATGCATAAATCAGTTCGATGGCGATTGGCTGCGCTAAGCGGAGGCTGCAAATTATTCTCCTCTTTGAAAGGGAAAGTTTGGATGTAGGTTTCGTTATTTACGCTAAGTCGTGGATCATTTGACGACCTCTATGGCGTAGCGGGTGATGATCTGCGTGCGATGTGGGTTGTTGGTTCGAGTCCTGCCTCGGGGAAAATGATTGCATGGGTGTTTAGGGTGATTTCTATGTATAATAAATATAGCTAATCTATGTGACGTTTTATACATACATTATGTATATCAGTTATCTAGCTAGTATACCTATTCCAAGCTCTGCTTAGCTTGCAACTTAGATAATACTGCGTGGAGTATCCAGCATTATTTTGTAAATAAAAATCAAATAGAAACAAATTAAAAATTATAATATTTACAATTGAATCAGTTGAGCTAACTGCAGACTATTGCAAACAATAACAGGTAGCTCATTTTCGTTTCATACAAACAAAAACACAGTGACAACAAATACATACAACTAAATGAAATAAAGAAAGAAACTCGCAACACTAGAACTAGGGGAGATCTCTGCCCGTAATTAGGGAAACAAAGACAAGTTTAATCACTTGTATGTAAGTAACTGTCAGAGAACTACCCATAAAAGTTCCTCGAGTTAAGTTACAGCTATCCACACGAAGTGTATACTCACCTTTCACGGACCGAACCTGCGGCCGTTCAACAAATAATATAACCTGAACTAGATCGTTCCTTTTACTGGCTTTTACGGAATATCTTGGTCTACTATTAAAATAACAGAAGACCAAGATATATAGGTATAGAGAAGACTGCATATTTACTTAATCCTATAAGTCAATGTATATTCTTTTGAGAAAAAATAATTTCTAAAACCGTAAATAAAAAATTGTGTACCCACTAAGATACTATTACCTGTATCCATAAAATCATAATAAATGATCTAAATTTGAATGAATATGAATATGAAAAACGAGGAAAATCAGGGCATTAGAAAGAACCAGAAGAGCTATGCTCGGAGTTTCTCTGAAGGATAGGATTCGTAACGAATACATCCGACAGAGAACCAAGGTTATCGACATAGCCTTGAGAATTAGCAAGCTGAAGTGGCTGTGGGCCGGCCATATCTCGCGAAGAACCAACAACCGCTGGGGCAAACGTGTTCTCGAGCGGAGACCGCGACTCGGCAAACTTAGTGTAGGACGCCCTCCGGCCAGGTGGGATGACGACCTGCGAAAGACTGCAGGTAGATGCTGGATGCGGCAAGCTGAAGACAAGGCGCTATGGCGCTCTTTGGTGGAGGCCTATGTCCAGCTATATAGGCTGATCATTATGACTATGTGAGCGAAGCCGCGGGAAAAGGTTAGTTCAAGAGAAATGTTTTATAACGCGATAGCCATTTAAACGATACCTCTAAAGAGATAATCTTCGAGCTATACCGTAAATAACGTTAACGTAATTAATTAAAACGTATAGCTCGGGATTGTCGCCGTAGTTTAGAATTAACGTTATTTTAACGATATCTGTTCCTTTGATAATCATCTAGAGACCATTAAAGTTTTTGATGGTAGGTGCTCTTTCACACCTCATATTTAACTCATACACATTAAGACGTTGTAATGGGGAATTGAGTATAACTAGTTACAGACCGCGGTTTCTGTTATATAGTACCTACATAAACGTAGCATAGCTATAACACTCAAGAATAATGTCTATCTAATTAGTGAAATAATTTTTAGGCTTGGGCAAGTATATCCCAAGAATACGGAAATAGATAATAATCTATATATTTATTTATTAAAAACATATCCTCAGCCCTTAAAAACTAAAATTAACATACTTAATCACTAAACATAAGGCCAATACAGGATTTACTTTATGTACTTAATCTGTAAATTATTTGTGTTTCTAAACGAAGTTCGTAGAATTGTTTACCAAAACGTTTCTAGAACTATGGGTAATCGTTTTATTTTTGTTGATATAATGATGGCTGAAAGCGAAGCGTTGTTTACTCAAACAATACGAGTATCCTACTAATATTATAAACGCGAAAGTTTGTAAGTATGGATGGATGTTTGTTACTCTTTCACGTAAAAACTACTGAATGGAATTTAATGAAACTTTACAATAATATAGCTTATACATCAGAATAACACATAGGCTACAATTTATAAAGATATATTGTATATTATCCAAAATATCTATCACCACGCGCGCGGGTGAAACCGCGGGGCGCAACTAGTAATTTAAATAAAAATAAAACCAGCTTAGTTCAAATGTTAATTATAGTGAGAATGTTCATCTGGAACAAATCTTATTTATTATTAAAATTTTGGGAAAACTTGCATCTAGGTCTGAAAACTAGTTATTTACTTAGTACATGCCGGTACATACCAGCGCATGTTGCTGAGGGCCAATATATAGGTATACAAGATATTATATAGCGATGTTCATATAAATAAATAATGCTGGACAATCCATATTATTTTTTTTCTGGCCGCAAAACACGACAATAATGGAAATTGCTGGCGACTTTTCAAGTAAGCCAAGTAAGTTAAGCTTTGCTCTAAGAAGATAGTTAAAATCATCACTAGATAACACTGTTTGAGTAAATACTAATAACATAACTCGAGTACCTACGCTAAGCACCAGTAAACATTATTTCATAGTCTTTCGGAAACTTCGCGAACCTGCAGTACCCAAGCAGTACGGAATCACTTAGCGCTGTTCTAAAGAAAGCTAAACAAACGGATTGTACGGCGCTAAGTACGCTGTTGACTTAAACTTAAAACTAAGATTCTTGACCCGAACATTCCGTTGCGTAAGATAACATTATCTGGAAAGATAAAGATAATTTTGTCTCGTAGATACGAGATGTACTATTTAGTTGCACGATTTGAATACAAATGGGCGTGTAGTAAACTGTAGTTTATGTCAAATGTTAATTTTAACAAGACTGTAGTTCTGATGTCCAATTACAAACAATTTGATGGATACAGGATATCAAGATTACAGATATAATTTTGTATTATATCATTTTATAACTGCTTTATAACATTTGCAAGCTGTACCGGCAGTGGGCCGGCCATATATCACAAAGAACGAACAACCGCTGCGCTGGGGTAAACGAGTTTTTAGTGGAGACCGCGACTCGGCAAACTTAGCGAAGGACGCCTTCCAACCAGGTTGGAAAAAATTGCCTGCAGTCTTTCGACTGAGGCAATTTTTTTTATAAGTGTTTACACATCATCATCTAGAATCTAGACCCAAAGTAAGAGGAGGAAGTTTGTTTACTAGATAACTGATATACTGATACAATAACAACACAATACATTGCACAGATAGTTTAGAAAATTTTCACTCAATATTTTTTCTTCAATTTAATTTTTCTGTAGGTATTAAAGGTATTAAGTATGAACATAATAAGCTACTGTATGTTTTATTGAATCCTAAATCACCCGCGTGTAAGCGAAGCCCCAGAGTCCCAAGTAATTGGAGAAAAACTACAAAAGTAATCCCTCAAAACCCTCAAAGGAACCCGTAGAGAAATAAAACTGAACTGCCCAAGAAAAGTGCGCGCGTCATTACCCAGCCGCCGCCGCCGCCGTGGGCGCTGACCTTAAGTATTTTGTAGACAATGTTCTGGTAATGCGTTGGTACCTTTTTGTGAACGGCAGTGGACGGAGCCAAATGTACGGGATTAGGAACTTGAGACATTGTACACATGCATTTCATGAAATAAAGTTTTCATTTTGATGTTTCATGAGTTTCACGAGATTTTTGTATGTGTCTTTCATCATCATCATCAGCCTATGATAGTCCACTGCTGGACATAGGCCTCCCCCAATGAGCGCTATAGCGCCCTGTCTTCAGTTTAACGCATCCGGCATCTACCCGCAGTCTTTCGCAGCTCATCATCCAACCTGGTCAGAGGGCGTCCTACACTACGTTTGCCGCCGAGTCGTGGTCTCCACTCAAGAACATGTTTGCCCCAGCCACCGTCGGTTCTTCGTGAGAAATGGCCGGCCCACTGCCACTTCAGCTCGCTAATTCTTAGAGCTATGTCGATAACTTTGGTTCTCTGTCGGATGTATTCGTTACGAATCCTATCCTTCATGTGTCTTTTAGCCATTGGGAATAACTATAGGCAGAAAGCAGTTATGATAAATTTACTTGATATTTAATTTTATAGAAAACTGTGTTATTAAACACTGCAATATTTAAAAAAAGCTATTTTAACCTCTCAAACGTTTACAAAACTCGGATGGTAATGTCATCAAATGAAATAAATAATTTTATTAAAAATCGAGTCTACCCACCACAACAAATCGCGACAGCAATCCGTACAAACGGATTTTCGAGAGTAAATATTTTGAAATCGACCAATATATTAAGTTAACACCCAATAACATTGCTCCGCAGTGTACAGCCAGCGGTGATCCATCACAGGACCATGTCGCGATGACGTCACGGATGACGTCACGAATATATTAATGACCGCTTCTCGTCACTGAATTACGGTTTATAACTTTTACGGTTTTTACGGTCTTTTGTATGCGTCAATAAGGTTGTTAGGGTCGCCGAGCTCAGCAAGTACATTTATGATATTCACTCAGTGACTCGTACGAACGAACGAGCTCGAACGTAGTGTAGGACGCCCTCCGGCCAGGTGGGATGACTACCTGTGACTATGAAGGACTGCAGGCAGATGCTGGATGCGGCAAGCTGAAGACAGGGCAACATTCACAACGGCGCAAACTGCCGCCTTAACGTAGGCCTTAACAATATTAGTAAGATAGTCGCAGAAAAATAACCAATAAGGGGAAAATAGCATGAGTCATTCGTTCACTGAATCGCAGAGATGGATGAACTGGTTCCATTTTAAGAAAATCAATAATATCCCAAAATTAAAAATAATTTGACGCGACTTGAACCCGCGACCTTTCCCTCAGTACAGGGACGCTCTCACCAGCTGAGCCACGAAATCAAATAATTGACGAGTCGAAAATCTTTTAGAATAAAATTGATAGGTGATGCTGTGTGGATTGTCCAGCATTATTTATTATTTTGAGTGCGACGGCTTACGCACAATAATAAACTATAACAAAAACCTGGAACCAAGGTTTTTGTTATAGTTTATTATTTTACCATAAATCAGCTTGCATCAGGATTGCAAGCGAATAGTTGTTCTCCAGCTAGATTGGCGCGTACATCACCGTAAAGGTACGGTAGGCTTAAGGTCCCACATTACCCCGATACCGCGTTGATAACGCAAAGGGATCGCCCCTTAAGCCTGCGATTGGTGGTTACCCTGATTGGGGTCGCCATGTTTAAAGGCTTCGGGGAATTGTTTTAAAGTTTCTATTACAAGGAGGGTCCATTTATTTATTATCTTGTTCTCTGAGACAGTTTGGTCAGGAGTTACGAAAACATAGGAAATGTGTCGATAATTGTATGTAAAAATAAAACACTTCTAGAACACTCACAGCACAAGCTTTTCTCACTTCGAGGCTAGATGATGCTGTGTGCACTGCGAGGTATGGAGAGAGCCTTGCTTGGCGTTTCACACACATAGCGGTCAGAATTTGTAAGCTGAAGTGGCTGCTCTCTGCTATATCAGTTTGTGAATCCTGTAATGACCTGTCATGTAAAGACAAATCAACTGGCCTTATAGCTCTGCTATATAACGATGACGCGATGCAACGCGAAACGGAGTGTTGGGATTGGGAGACCATCGACGACCATCGATGGACCGACGATATCGTAGTGGTCGAAGGCAGGACAGGAGCAGGCATGGATGGAGGCGGCTTAGGACTGCTATTGGTGGCGACGTATAGGAGACCAGCTGTGGTCGTGCATGGGCTGATATGATAGACATAATATCATTTATTTTCCACAACATGTACACACAATATAAATTAAGAATTAGTAATTCAAAATTAAATACTTAATCATTATTTACACAATAAAGAATGCTATACGTTGAAAAAACTAAATAACAACAGTTAAGTAGGTGACCAATGATATGATGATGCATGAAAATGTCCAAGATAATAGTCATTTTTCTATACCCCATAGAAACGATAAATGTCCCGCAAACTCGACGCCTATGATCCGAATCCGCGAGAAGTGGCGGCGGCGCGAGTACCCCAATAAAACGGAGTGGGTTCCGTACTGGATGACTTAGGGGCTATGCCTTAATGTGCCGAGGGTGACGGCGCGAGCGGAGTTTACGGGACATTCTCGATTGGGACGTAGATAAATAAATACATCATTTTGGACACCGCAACAATCTAGACATGAAATAAGCAGAGTCTTATTAGAAGGAAAGTTGCAATCAAATAATTGAAACAAATTATTATATTAACTAGTATTAACAATTGAATCAATTAAGCTAATTAGCAGAGTGCTTGAGTATTGAAAGAGAATATTTTAATAGCTTTGAAAAATAACTAGAGAAGTTTTTGCTTCGACTTGGAGGGTCTAACGTTCAAATGACGTATTGTCCAATGAAATGACAAAACATAATTACATTTCATTCTACATACTATGTACATATGTATACTTGGTAGGCTAGGTTACGTACAGGTAAAAATATTATATTTCAACTACTGGGTAGGCTAAGTCCATTTCTTTCAATTGATTCTAAACAATTTTAAGTGTCATTTAAATGAAATCAATATGAAATTTGTTGTATTTTTTGACTTGGATAGTCATTTTACTGGTATAGGCTTAAATATTTACAAGTTGGAGGAATAATTCATTTAAATGCACAGTTATTGATGAAGTTCCTTTCGGCACAGTCCAGTCCATCCTAAGGTTGCCTGGAAGAGATCGCTCTCAGCGATAAGGTCGCCCTTTATACACCCTCTTTTCTAAGTATTTAATTCTGTATTGTTTTCTGTGGTATAATAAAGTGTTTTCTATATATCTACCTGTCCTAGAACAAGGCGCGGCGTGGCCACCTCACTCCGGCCGCAGTTGGCGTAACGCTCAGATTTGACAGATAAGGGATTTTGGCAAACCTTGTGAGTGATGTCTCTGATCCGAGCGAGGGCCGAGACACGAGACACGGCGGATACCGACCTAGCTCTTTGATCCGAGCGAGGGCCGAGACACGAGACACGGCGGATACCGACCTAGCTCTTTGATCCGAGCGAGGGCCGAGACACGAGACACGGCGGATACCGACCTAGCTCTAGTTTTACTATATAATATAGTTATTACTGATCGATTGCTTCAAGTTTGTAGAAAAAGTAGGAAAATATTTTGTGTAGGTTTTTCGATTATTGGAATATCTATTACTAGTTTCTGTCCGCGGCTTCCTGTATGCCAAGTTACAGCCCGATCCGTTCAGTAGTTTTCGCGTGAAAGATTAACAAACATCCATACATACAAACTTTCGCGTTTATAATATGAGAAAGATTTGTAAATAGACGTGTGAGTTTCACTATACATTTTACATTTCTTTGTCTTTGTAGAAATAAATGAATCTCCCGTACGTAAGTACATATAACCAATTTTCTTGTTTTTCTTTGATCTTGTTATCCTCTAGTACTGTTTCCCTTCCAATCATCTTTCCTATAACTTGTTCCGTTCTGCCTTGAAGCGTAAAGACCCGTAAATAGCTCGACGCCTCCTCGCTATTAGGAGCCCTAACGAGTGTTACTGCTGTAGATGAGAACAACTGCGAATGTGAACACTTACTTCTGGGAACTACTGGAGTCTGGAAGAACTGGTAATGAAGGATAGGGATATTCTAGGACATAGGTACCCTTAGTATATCCTTGTTAGCTGAAAGCTTTTGCAGTATGTTGTAGTTCAATCATTTTACATAGTATGAAACAAAGTCGCTTCCCGCTGTCTGTCTGTCCCTGTGTATGCTTAGATCTTTAAAATTGCGCAACGGATTTTGATGAGGTTGTTTAGGCAGAGTGATTCAAGAGGAATGTTTATGAATAACTTGACACATAGATTTCCAGAAGCCGCCGGGTGCAGTAAAAACTAAATTCTGTGCAAGGGTTTGCTCACGTAGTCTAGTCCATGGAGTTAAAACTCACTAGTCCCTGAAAACGAAGCAAATTTGTATATGCGCTTCTCTCTATTTAAGTCCCGCTTCTACTAAGAATGTATCTATAGGTTAGGGATGATTAAATATACCTATTTTTTATGCGCCAGATACTCTTATGCAAAAAAACTTTTTTTAAACTATCTCGTTAAAATTATCTAGGACCAAATGCAAAGTTCTTGGGAAGACAAATCCAATGAGTCCAAACTCGACGGGGTTACGTCGTTTCGTTGGAGTTCCTATGGCCACCTTTTGTCTCCTTCATCAGACCAGCTCGATGGTATCATGACATTACATTGTCACCGAACTAACATAAGTTTTCCAAATTTCAGCTCAATTGGCAATGCTGTTACGCTGCGCCAGATACTCTGAGGTATCCAATCCATAATGAAATATGGATGCCTTATAATACGAAAACTCGGAACTATTATGAAAGTGCAGACAACAATTAGGTAAATACCTAAATGTAATAAATATTTAGGTCAAAGTTTCTGCTAGAATGTGTTCGAGTGAGAAATACTAGGACTGGCAGATACGGAGGAGAATTAGTACTCGCAAATTGTTTTTAGATGGCTTTGAGCGAAACCTGTTATTTGCACGTGTGGGTACGAATTACGTATTGTGGGACTTTAAATTGTTTTAAAGTGGACGATGGACAAAGCTTTGAATTCGTTTAGAACTACTACGAAAATAATAGTCATACTAAAACCTAAAAATATTAAAAAAACTATATAGATTTTCTTATTTAAAATTTAAAGTACAATTTACTTACCTAGAATTTAAAACATATACATATTTTGGGACAAAGCCAGAAAAGCCCCGATTCAAGAGATGAAATGATTATTACTTAGTGAACACTTTCGCAATTCCACTAATTCTCAAAAGAAAATTAAGTCGAGTTAGATATTATGTCCATCATCATTAAGTCCACTGCTGGACATAGGCTTCTCCTAATGAGCGCCAAAGCGCCCTGTCTTCAACTTCACGCATCCAGCATCTACTTGCTGTCTATCGTAGGTCATCAGCCCACCCGCCGCGCCGGAGCCGAAGGGCGTCCCACACTACGTCTATCGAGTCGTGGTTTCCACTCAAGAAAGCGTTTACCCCAGCGGTCTTCGGTAGATAATTTTTGACATTATGTTGAACGAAGTAAATTCACAGATACAACAAAAAATACAGAACTAGGCTACTTCTAAATAATCAGTGAAAATACATATAAAACGACCCAGACCAATTTACTATGCTACAACAAATCGACTGATATAAACCCGCTTCAAATAAATCTTTGATCATTAATTCTATTCTAATTTCCACAGACCACCGTCCACTAAATTAAGAAGCACCAACCCAATAAATATAACCCTTTATCTGATACTCCTTATCGATCTAAGAACCCATCGATCGAAACATCCCGGCCATCTCTATTAAAATAAAACACTACAATTACATACCGCAGTTAACTAGTGTACATAAAGTAGCTGAGCTCCTCCGATACGATCGGGTAAGGCAGGCTCCACGCGCGTGGGCTGGGACCTTAATTATACATATTTAAAATTACAAGGGAGTTCGTTGGAGACGTTTTTATACAAAAGATGTTAAGGTTTCAAGCGTCCTGTATAGTCAAAAACTGTCAATAGTATAGTCATTTAAAACGGGATATGTACCATGATTCAGTGCCTTCAGTTATTCCGTGATCATGGCGCATGAAATTGTGCCAAAATATTGGAAATTAAAATTATCAAATAATGGTAAATATCCCGTTTTAAATGACGTTAGTGTTAATTACCATAGATAGTTTCAAAAGTGTTACTATCAATAGTGTTCTGTCTGTGTCAATGTGTTTTGATAGTGGTTTTTGAATTGATATTGGAAGTTAAATCTAAATAGGAACCTTGCATATTTTACCTTTGTTTTGTTGCAAAATGAACTTCTGAATCAGGCTAGGCTCATTTATGATTTCTTTAATGTTATCTGTAGAATAAAATGAAATGTTTTATTGAAGAATAAAATATACATATGGTTGAAGATACCTTTTTTGTACAGAATAAGTGTACAGTGTACCTACACTGTCTCGTCTATCTTTTCATTCAGAAAAAAGTATTAACAATTTGACTGCGATTTTTTTCGACGACTGCGATCTTTTTTTTACCTAAGCCATTCGTGCTGCCGCTCTACACAGCGGTTGTGTTGCGCCGCACATGCGTTTCGTTCGAAAAATATTACGGCTGTGCTGAGTCACAAAGATCTGTATTTTCTCAGCCGCTGCGCTAGTGTAGATTTACGCATATTAGTAACTTGTAGAAAACACATACCGTGTGATTTCAGCAGTCAAAGTGTTAACTATCTTTTTAAATTAAAACTATTCTGTCGTATAAAATATGTGATTGCAAAGTTTTATCAAAAGTGTATTTTTGTACAGAATAAGTGTACAAAAAAGGTATCTCTTCGAATACACTTATAACAAAGTATTTATAACCCACCTAGGTTATAAATACTTTGTTATAAGTGTATCGTTTTCAAATAACATAACTAGGTATTTGTTTTAAACTTTTATTAATGTTTGACATAGACTCTGCTTTCTGTAGCTCGAAATTCTTGAAAATAAGTAAATTGGTCGTTATTTTATTAAATGAGCGTTTGTATGAAAACACCAACCAGTTTTACTCCAATCTAGTTTATTGTCCGATAAAAATATGTCAAGTGCGAGTCGTCGGATTGTTTATGTAAATGTAAAGAAGAACATGAAAGAAGTAATTCTTGAACGATCGTAAATTGACGCGATTGAACTTGGATTATTTCTATTGGTTGGTTTTCAAATTAAATGGTGCAGTTTGGAATTAAATTAAAGGTATTTAACGAATTTGGACCCAATTTCACAGAACACAAAACTTAACTAGGTCAGACCAGTTTTCTTATTATCTGTTGCATTTGCAAGACCACCTACTAATTTTTATCATTTTCTTATACATACATACATAAACGTCCACAGCTGGACTAGCCTACAAAAAAGAGGGATTTGGTCAATATAAACACGCTTGGCATGCGAATCGTTGTGTGCAGTGATCTTCATTTCCTTTGTTTAATGCTTCACTTATCTAGGCGAGATAACTTTCGTTGTCCATGACGCTTAGATCCGTTTTAACCGACTTTAAAAAAGGAGGAGGTTTTGACGATTCTTTTTTTAAAGAAAGTTTTTAACTCTTTTTCATTATTTAGGAACATGAAGTCAGTTTATAGTTTTTAAAACACACCTTTTCACACACCAATTATAATTTTTTCCAGGCTGCGCAGCTGCGGCGCCATGGTGGGCAGAACTTACGTAGAACATCTAAGTTTAGGAGCGTTATATATAATATAAAAAAAATCGAATATAAGAGTATGGTGTTTTTACAATATGGTCGGTCACCATCACTACTATATAAAGTACAGGACATTATGATAGTGCACAAGTGTGCAAACTCACGTGCTATATTTATGCCCCACTCCAATAATTCCACTTGTAGGTTATATAATTCATACACTGTCAGCACCAAACGAATAACTGAAAAATAAGCAGAAAAACGCAAAACGCGAACAAGATTCAACAATAAAGCAGAAAAAGTGTCTGTCTGCAAATCAACGTCCATTCTTTATTCTATATCCCACCTGTTTACAGGAGCTTCCCTCTGGTAGATAGATCATTTATTTATGATAAGGTAGGCTATATTGAGTGTAGATCACGACTAGGTAGACGTAAGTGTAGAATGCCCTCCGGCCAGGTGGGATGACGACCTGCGAAAGACTGCAGGTAGATGCTGGATGCGGCACGCTGAAGACAGGGCGCTATGGCGCTCATTGGGGGAGGCCTATGTCCAGCAGTGGACTAACATAGGATGATGATGAGGCTACATAACTGTGGTGGACTGTATTTTCTCTTCAAGGGGTGTTCCTTATTCCATAGACATAAGTCGCTAACACTACCAAGTAACCATAAATGTTCAAGCAGCCTCGTCGTGTCCTGAACAGTAACTTAGTAACAGTGCCTTAAAGCCCATGCTATGTTTGTCTAAGCACTTGGTTCTCACTTAGTTTACATAAATTGATTATATCTACTCTAGTTAACATACAATCCTACAACACTACAAGTGATCCTGCGTCACCTACGAGACCCTTCATTAACAGGTAGGTGCCTTACCCCCATCTTCATCTTTAGTCATTACCTCAAATAATTCTCCACTTAAACTTGTTCAAGGGCGTTTCGAGCATTCCTCCAAAACATGCTCGAGTTTGGTATGCTTAGTCGTTAATTTGGTTATATATCAACCTCTCTTTATATACCTTCGCGATGGGTAATTGTAGGTTTCATCGTCGTAAATGTAATTGAGATAGTCTCCAAAATCCATTGTAGAGGTAAATAACAACAAACTATTTCGAGGAACATTCAAGGTAGATAGCGAGGTACCTTGAGATGACAGTTCGTTATTCCACTCGTATGAAAAAATTCTCGAAGGCTGTTTCGAGTGAAGGATTTTTTGACGATCAAGCATACCGAAACGCATTTGGAGGTTGAGTAGAGTTTGAATCGAAGTCGAGGTAATGACTAAAGATATGGGGGTTAGTTCTAACAGGTCGATTCTTAAGACACCCACGGGTTGAGTTCGTGGGGTCGATTCTTACGCCGCGACCTATGTCTTTACGAAATTTATATGTCATCTGTATAGCCGTTGCTGCTTTCGTTTCTCGTCTATCTTTTCATTCAGAAAAAAGTATTAACTGTCTTTTTAAACTAAAACTATTCTGTCGTAAAAAACATGTGATTGCAAAGTTTTATCAAAACGGGTTCTGCTTGAATGTTGCGTGAGATGACTACTAACTAGCGCAGTCCAATCTTATTTAAAAAGAAGTTAATAAAAGTAACAACGCGTTGGAAGCACTCTGATAATGAATCGGAGCGAGATGTTACCTTACTGAACCGGACTGTTCAACGAGGGGCGGTAAGTAACGAGCTGCTGAGTCGATTGTATTTATTGCTATTTGTCGTGTGTTTATTGTATCACTACATATGTAGTATAAAAAAACTACACAACGGATTTTGATGCAGTTTTTATTAATAGATAGAGTGATTCAAGGTGAAGGTTTATAAACCATTTGACGCACAGATTTCAACGCGGGACAAGCTGCGGGGCGCAGTTAGTGACACTAAATTGTATCTAGCTTTCGCTTAGCTTTCGTCTAGACGCCCAAAGTCCGCCTCCTTCGTGACATTAGATAAATTAGTGTAATTTTCCCGAACAATAAGCTGCCCTATTTGGGCCGGACACAGTCGACGGAAATTTGACAAAAAAATGCAAACTACTGAAAAATTGCTGACTGATATGATTTATGACGCCATTTTCAGCCTGAAAATTACCTCTATACTGTTTGGCGTTTGGCGAATATTGCAAACAATTATAGTTTTAAAATAATAATATACCACTTGACTTTTATCCAGCACTGGATCAACGCAAGCTAGCGAATAACCGGCCAAGAGCGAGTCGGACTCGCGCACAAAGGGTCTGTTTTTTAGTAGTATTTGTTGTTTTTGCGGCAACAGAAATACATCATCTGTGATTATTTCAACTGTCTAACTACCACGGTTCATGAGATACAGCCTGGTGACAGACGGACGGTGGCATCTTAGTACCTAATAGGATCCCGTTTTACCTTTTGTGTACGAAACTCTAAAAAAGTGAAAAATACTGCTGCCGCAGCCTTTAGCAGGTCTTGTCATAATCCAAAACTCCAAACAGAAGTCGAGTGTTCTTTGACAACAAGAACCTATCACCCACCTCACCTAACTCGATCCTGTCTCTGCTTTAGTTAATTTTAAAGTCATGTACAGATCGGAGAGAATGTGTCCACTCACAGAATGTTTGGGTTTGTAACGTTTAAGTATGTTTCGGTCGTTTGTAGTAATCGTGGGATTGTAGTTTGTTTGACGCAATGACTTTCAAATATGTCGCTCGAGTGGAAATTATTACTGATAGCTTCTGGTTAAATATCTAGTTCTGTTTTATCATTGAGACACCTTTCCCAAAAGCTATCTACGTTTTATCACTCAATGTTTTTGGCGTAACAAAACACCGTGGAAAAGCATAATAGAATGACTTACTTTCAAGATTATGTTTTATCGAAACCGAAAGGAATGCAAATTCCGGGAAAAAAAATTTGGAAAACTAGGATCCATTAAAAAACGAATAGGTAGGTAGTTACATTATTTGTATTTTGTACTAGGTAGGCTACGGTCCATCTGCGTGAGTGAAGCAGGAAACAATAGGTGGTATACCTACTACTCACTTCTACTAGACATCGTACCGTTCGTCTTACTATATTGTACCTACTGTACGTATCTAGATACATATTATTCATTATAAGTGAAAAAATAGTTTAAAGAAATAACTAAGTAGCGAACGGTATTAATATTACACTTTCTTGGCTAAGACTTGCTTGGCTTTCGCTCTTAGCGATAAGGCCGCCCATTGAGCATCTGTATCTTTGTTTGTTTGTTCTTTACTGTTTTTATCTCTGTGTTTGATGTGCAATAAAGCGTACCTAAGTATTTGTATTGTATTGTATATGCGGCTCTCCGGGTAGCATCCGATCTAGGCAGTTAATGTGTTAAACTACCTATCTAACTACAGTTAATACTTAATAGAAGTTAGTACTAAGTACCATTTGACTGTAGGTACTATAGTACAGTATAGAGTTCGTTGACGAGTGCGAGCAAACAGGAGTGCAAGCGAGAGACAGTTGTGCAGAGATAACGCACGTTCACATCGCAGTACGGAATCTAACGAGGGCAGCGCAGACGGGCGGCGGGGGAAACGCAACGGGAAAAACGTCGTCGAAATAGTATGGCAGAGACACTTAGTCCCCTCAGCACGTCTAACATGTCCAATGCTAGACGTACCTCCCGTAAACAAGTGGCTGGGCATGCGGATGGGTGATCGTGTTAGATCGATGTGGAGATGTTAAAAATACACATAAAAAAGCTGCAGCCCTTCCTCTGGTAGGTTCACTAAGTTGGCTCTTATGAAATCAACAACAATCGTTGGAGGGGTCTATTCTTACGCCGCGACCGTTACAGCGGCGACACTCAGTCTATCAGTAATATCGTCTGATAAACATTTCTTACCTGAAAAAGCTCAGCATTTATTTAATTTTGATAATGCGTATGATAATAAACATAAAATAAATATCAGCTGCTCAGAAGAATGTTGAAAATGCTTTAAAGCTTCTCCACGCAGCTCGACAGGTGGCCTGGGTAAATTGCTTTTTAATTACTTACGATTAAAAAAGTTCAAAAGAGTCTAGTTTTAATTGTGCCAATAGGGCTTCGGTACGTACCTTAATTATTAAAAGGGTCGAAAGATCACTTTAGTTTTCATAGGGAAAAGTTACCAAACTGTAATTTTCCTATACTTTCAAAAAGCAAAGAATCTGTCTCAAGCTGTAAATTACTGTGTGTAAATTGAAATACATATATATGAAATATTTTGCCCATTCGATGACAAAGTGACGTAATTGATCTCTATTCTACCCTAGAATACAATCCCTGTGCTTGGTCTGCTAGTTCAACTTGTTTGAAATCAAATCATTTACCTATACGAATTTTTTTTCCATAAGGTATGCAGCTACCTCGTTTTTGGTGTTGTTGATATAATATAAGAATGTCGCTCGAGTGGAAATTATTACTGATGACTTCTGGTTAAATATCTAGTTATGTTTTATCATTAAGACAAGATACCTTGTTCTAGAAATACTCGTAGTATCTTTACATATCTATTTATTAAAAAAAAAGGATTTATAGTTATTTATTTAAAAAAGTCTTAAAAACAAAATAATAAACAAAACAAAGTCATGTATAGTATATTATACACCTTTTTCACTTCTTAGTTGCTATAAGTTGTAGACTTGTGATGTAGACGCGCAGGGGCTCTCTACCTGATGTAACAAAAGTCGCTCGTCTGCCGCAGCCAACACCAACCAGCACCATACGCTCAGCAAACAGCCCAGCCCGAATGTTTGCCGATACAAAGAAATTGTGTTTGTTTCCTACGACTGTTATTGTGACATCCGACAACGAACAGACATCACACACACATAAACACACAAATACACACTAACACACATGGTATAGTTGACACACAAAACATTTTGTTCAGTTTTGTCACATTTTTTTTGATCTTCGGGGCACACTTCGAAAACAAATATTTTATGTTTAAACTTACGCGATCCGGAAACATTATTATATTTTCGGATCGCCTAGCAACTTATTGGGTACTTACCTATTTATCGCGTTTATTATTTTTCCCGACGTTTCGACAGGTTTATACATAGTCGTCACGGGATAAACACGATAAATAGGCGTTAGTTGAAGAAAGAAAAATTTCACTATTGAAGGAACGGATATATAGGTATTGTTTTGATAAGTACTTATTACCAACATAGGAACATTTCAAACTTGGTATGTCCACTGTTATTCAACTTCTATACATATATTGTTTGTTTTGTTTTTTGGGTAAATAATATCAAACACTAATAAACCATCTAAATCAGAACCTCAAAAACTACGCTAACTGAAAACTACCATACACTGTCCCAAACAAATAGCAATTTCGAACCCAATTCCCTAGGTCACAAGCTACAAATTCAACTAATTAAACCCAGCCAAATAAAGTATACGACATCTGGGTAATGAACTCGCTGTGAGATTACCTCTCTATTTGGTTAGCTTATCTCGGCTGCACACACCGGCAAAGATAAACCAAGGGGTTATATCGTCAAATGATGTATTATGTTATGATGATTGAAAATGCATATTTAATTCCCTGAGAATTATTATTTAGCAGGAAGTCAATTTATTATTTGATGAAATACAGTGTTTTATCGTAACTTGATCAATGAAGGTCCGCTTATTTATTTTCCCAAAACAAACCACAGTATTGTATATAAATTTCAAACTACAAAATAATTTGAATATCGCGCCCACTCGCGAAACGATCAACCATAGAATAATTTATTTTGCAGAGTTTGTTTATTAGTTGACGTGCCAATGTCGCTGGTAGCGTAAGAAATGGCGAATAAACATTATGTACATAAATTTACTGAATTTAAGTTCTCCATAAAGGCTATAGGCTAAAGGTTTCTTCGTCACTTCTTTGCTTTAATCAAATACCAAAGCGACAGGAATCAATAATATCACTTTATTTTCGTGTCAGTATTTAATTTTAATAATTTGACCTTTTTTAAGATTTTGATATTGTGTTGATGTAAATAAAGTCTCTTTGATTCTTGATAACCGTAGCTAAATATTTCATATTTATTTTATTGCATCATTGTGTACATTTATAGGTCTTAGTATCTAGGTAATATATAAGAAACACAATGAAAAGAGAAAAGAGCAGGGTGTGGCAATAAGTACTGCGAATGGAAGTGAGACGGGTTTCTAAAAAGCTCAGTTTAATAGATAAGAGAGAAAGAGAGAGCGGAAAATTTAAATTCAATCACATAGTTTTATTTAAGTCAATAATATAAGTATGAAGTTTATTTTTTTATATATGTATTTTAATAATTGTCATTTGTCGTTAAAAAATTCATTTAAGTTATAATAGCATTTATTTATAAGATATTGTTTCAATTTTATTTGAAATGTTTTGTCTTTTTCCTCGTCTTTTAGTTCATCGGGTATTTTATTATATATTTTTGATGCCATTGCGTTTGGCCCACAACTTCGCATTTTTAGTTTTGAGTCCAAATAATACAATTATCATTTCCAACCATGCCTCTTTTACAAGCTCTAGTTTATTGACGACCGATGTGGCGCGGTGGGCGAAGGTCCGCCTGCGACGCAGGAGGTTGCGGGTTCGATTCCCGCCTCGGAATAATTGTGTGTACGATCTGCAGATATTTGTGCCGGGTGTTCTGGTCGTTTTCTATGTATAATAAAAAATATCTATCTATGTAATATATTGTATTATGTATATCAGTTATCTAGTACCCATAACACAAGCTCTGCTTACCATGGGGCTAGATAATGCTGTATGAATTGTCCAGCATTATTTATTTATTTATTATATACAGCATCACGCCTCATCTGTACCCGGAGGCACCTGCTCTATGCGCCGCGCCGCGTCGCGTCAAATGAAACAAATCCTGGGAGATATGACAATATTTGTGTTTGCGCTGAGCTCAGGCCACAGGCCGGCCCGGGCGGGACCAACTAACTCATTTACTGAGATAACTTCCTGTAGATATGTGCCACCGGAATTGTACGGGACAAAACTGTGGAGCTAGTGGCAACACCGGGGTGGTTCACCAGTTCACATACTAATACTATAAATATACTCGTATATTAAGTGTGCTTTGACAAACCTAACGTAGGTTTAAGGTACTGTTAACTAATTAGTTATGCATCCTACTTGTAACTAATAAATGATCTATCTAACTGAATGCGAAAGTTTGTATGTTTGGTACTTCTTCACGCCAAAACTACTGGACTGATGGATTATAATTATGCACATTGTGTAAGTCTTGATCTGATATCAAATATATGTAGGGTAGGCTACTGTTTAGCCTAAAAATCAGATGCCATGGTTCCCATTAGAAAAAGCCTTTGGAAGTATGGAAACTTTGACACAAATCAGAACGGACGAGAAGAGATAATCCGACCACCACGTCTAGAGTAACGGTTGACCTGATTTACGTTGCACCGATCCCTCAAAGGCGACGGTTGATACGAATTAAGAATCAATCTTCCCCCAATGGGATATCATAGATTACTAGCAACCGTCGCCAATCCAATTTGTCAGGCCGAGAACATGACATTGAAAATTCTTCGTTTCTTTCACAAAATAATTTCCCGTACTTATATTTTAAAAGTCTCACAATCACTTCATTATTCATCCAAACCGCAAACAGGTTTTGTATTAAAATGTTTCCGCGTCAGCCTCGACGCCCGATATCGCGGGAAATTGTAATTACGTCGTGCAGGTGACAGCTTCGATCTCGGGAGACCTGGGGAGAGCGGGGTGCTTTGGGAAAAGGGAATTTTTTTCGCGCAAAATACTTGTGGAAGATTTGGTAATGCTTGTGGCATTATTTACATGTCGAGCGGAAGTGGAGGGAAGTATCCAGGGAGTTTTATGGAAGCTGACGTGCATACGCTATAAAAATATTTATGTAAGAAACATTGTATTTTTACACGATGTTTATATTTTATAGAGTAATTTCTAGAAACACTTAAATACACAAAATAATAAGTTGTGCTCGGGCATTTGAACCATTGACATTGATTACTCTAATTAAATTCGTTTTTTTATTGCTATTCCATAACAATCAATGCAGACCACCTGTTTAAACTTCACATAAAACATGTACTTAAATCAAACACGGCTTATCTCTAAAATCTCAACCAAAGTAATTAACTTGTTGTTAATCTCGCTAAAAATAAGTGTTTAATCTTTTTAAAGAAACAAATAGGGACCTTACCTTAGATATTTTTAAATCCCCAGGATTTAAAAAGCCTTTACGAAAGTGGAACATAATTAGGAACGCGCCAGCGACTGAATCGATCCGCCCAGGGGATTCAAGAAATGCTTTAAAAGCGAACAAAATAAGGAGCGATAAGTAATTCATTTTACGAACCATGTACTGTAAAGTGCGTTGGAATAAAATTACAAGGCTTTTCCCTTTAGGGAGTTTATTTATCTGGAAAGCGTGGGTAAGTTTTCTTTGATGCTATGATTTTCCCTATTTGCCTCTTTATCCGAGTATTTGTATAATATTACAGGTAACAGCTGAGAGTAACATAAATCATGCTAGGCAGTTCGCACATCTTCCTCTATGAGCCTATTATTATATCAGTGAACTGTTGGACATTGGCCTCCCCTAATTAGTGCCTAAGAGCCCTATCACATATAAATATTACAATATGTAGACATTATTTTCTCAGCTGTTGCTGTTGTAAAGTTATTAATAAAAATAAGCGAACCAATTTCGGAGCACATCAAAACCCATCAATTCACGCAAGAAAAGCTTCGATTCACGCAAGAAAAATTCAAATTCAGCAAACATTTTAATTCGAAATATTCACAACAATGAATTCGCCATCTGACAAAATGCTCCGCTTATTTTACACGGTAATAAAGTCACGAATAAAGATAATTTTGGCGGGAAATGGGGCCTGTGTACCAAAACATCATCAGTTTTCAGTTTAATTGTAACAAAACAATGGCCGAAAATATTTAATGGGTCGAATTTAGCCGGATCTACCTTTATAACCAGGATGGCTTTTATGGAGGTATGTACTCGTAGCTATCGCCGCGCCCTGGCTTCGCTCAGTTGTAGAGATCAACGAACTCACTTTACCAATATTATAAGCAAATAACATAAAATATACTTTTGCTTAATGCATGAGTTATTTTTTTATTGTACTTGAAAGTTAGAAGACATGTTCAGAGTTAAGTTCAAATTAATCTGCAAAAGTTTGTATTTTCATCAAAAAATAATAAATAAAATAAATAAAAATAAAAAGTATTTATTTCAAGCATTTACACTCATATTAAAAATAAACAAGATAATCTTAAAAACTAAAAGGATTGCTGGGAAGGTGGCGCTCACAACAGTGCCTGGTGTACGGGCAGTCCACTCTCCCAGCTATCATTGCGAGAACGGTATTGGAGCTGGCCCGCATAATAAAAGCAATGAAAAAAAGTTTGTAAGAACAGCATTATTACCTATTTTAGTTTTTTATTAATCTTCATCCAAATGTTAACATCAAACATTTAATATTTTAGCTCGCCGTACACCGGTTTTATCGCAGTAATTTTCTTTTTACAGGTTTTTCATAGCACGTGTGAGGTTATACCATGGTAGATAACTTTGCAATGACTTTGCTAACCCAATCTCCCCTAAGAAGGCTGCAGAGTAATGCAGAGGGGAACATGGACTAAAATATACTGAATGAAATCTTATTCGTTAAAAGCATTGTTACCTAAAAACTGTCATTAAGCTGTGAAGGCCATTACTTAGCTATTCTGTTGTTAGGTTAATGTAACTTATATTGCATGTATTTAAGCTGTAGGCCTTCCGTAAGTTAAATACATAAAAACTGGAAATGTATATTATGTTATTGATCTCAAATATGTTAAATAAGATCTGAGTACAGCCTGTTATTGTTTCGAATTTGTAGTCCGAAACAATAACAGGTGTAGAATGCGTAGAATAGATTAGCTTTTGCAATGGGACAGTAACTGCTGAAAATATATATTTATAATATAATATTAATTATTTATTCTTAATATTATATCAATAGTAAGTGAGTTCTAAACATGTTCGGTTTGGAACTTGCTTACGCTTCCAAAGAACGTTGTCTGCGCTCATGCCAACATGCCTCTAAGGAACCTTCTGTTTTAAAACATGAGTAAAAAGGTAAAAGTGTAAAACTCGTATTCCTTCGCCGATTAAGCAAAGATTTGTGGGTAAAGTTGTGGGTAAATTACCATTTTTGTGGGTAAATTACGTTTTTAGTGGCGCGAATCGGGACATAAGACGTTAAGTTCAGCTTAATGTTTCGTTTGATTAGCAATCTAGATGTTCGAGGATTTATTGCCGAATTTGGCTTATTTTGAAAGCCAAATCTGAGTTGGCAATTCCATTTACACCGCTCCTACACGTTCGGGGTCGAAATATTTATATTTAACTGAGTTTCGATGTAGGTTTCGACCGTCATTTCATTTCATTTATTTAATTCTCAAATTTTACTTTGTGCTGAAATTTTACAAGCACGTTAATAATAATGTAAATCATAAGACTAGAACAATGACTACAGAGAAACTTTATACGAAAATAAATACTTTACAGAAAATTGGAGTACAATATACACTAAAAAAATTACAAATGAAAAAATATAATTATGAACACGTTGGCTAATCAGCACTTTAATTGCACGTTTCTGCATCTTTAAGACTCTTTCTCAATCTCTTTTAATTATTATACGTATATATATAGCTGAAAATATAAATATATTAATTAGCCTATGACACTATCAAATAACGTGGCTTTCTATAGATAAAAATAATTTTCAAAATCGGTTCAGTAGAGCCAGAGATTACCCCCTAAAACCTCACAAACATTACCTCTTTATTATATTAGTATAGATATAGGATCCTTTATAAAAAGGTAACATAAACAAATAATACTTTTCGTTAGCCAGTAAAAGAGCGTTCGTTATAAGTTGTATCGAATCAAAGGTAATCGGGTTTGTGCTCGTCGCGAGCCTTAGCGACGACTGTGTGAATAAGGGAGCGGAGCGAGGGAGAGGCGGACAGCGGTTATAGACTAAGGCTAGAGATAGAAAGCACAGAGAACCTATTTTGTTAAACTAGTCGCTATGACAATGACGAACAATGAGAAAGGAAGTGTGGTGGCGAATCAGCTATGGTACCATTCTGAACCGATTAGTTTATCAGAATTGGATTCCTGGATCAAGTTTTGTGGTTAGAGGCCGATTTATACCGATGTTTCTATCTAACTCAGATAAAGAGAACTTCGTATTTGACGGCACTGAACTAGGGAGTTAGACAATACGACTTGAAATTGATTTTTAATGGAGAAAAACTAGTCTCGTTCCATGCAATGCAAACCGTTAGATACCAATCTTCACCTTGGTCTTTTCATAGTGGAACGATTGAACCTTAGAGCTGGATATAGGATAGATAGGTAGGTTTCAGCTTATTAGTCTCAACTGTCACCCCACAGTAGGTAAATTGCAACGCTATCGATATAAGTAGAATAAACTTTTTGAAACCTACCAAATAGAGTGAACGCTGGCCGTCCGTTCTCCCGCTTCAGCGCCTGACTCGCGCCCCGTCGTCTGTCCCAACAGTTGGTACAGTTCGTTACACATTTTTTCGTCTGTTCGTCCTAATTGTCAGCGCACGCTCCCTCACACGGAGGGAGCTGCCTTCATCAGCACATATGTACGTCTACTACTGAATTGTTTTTCCACTTGTTGAATAATATACTGAAGGAAGCATCTTCTTCTTGGATGTTTCTATGTAGGCTACGGTCTAGGGCTGGAGGTCGATTCTTACGCGCGACCGCCATGCGCCATAATGCTCTCATAAGTGACTATGTATTAAAGTACCTAATCTTTTTTTACAACAGAAACTACTAACCTGATTCGGTCCATTACTGCACGGACGGACTTAGGAGGAGATCCACTTAAACCTATATAGTTCATTTATTGATAACTTTTGGTTACACACAGGTCACATAATTATATGATATATGTAAAAAAACTACATACATCCACATTATACACAAAAATAATATTACATTTTAAAGTCATAAATTCTGCAACCTATGCAACTGTGTGTGGTAGGTAAGTAATTAAACGCGGTAAGATGTCTGCCTTTACTAGTATGATACACGTTAATGATCACCGAGCTAATTATAATTTAACCAATATTCCAAAACACACAAACTGTATCGATAATAATTTATCATGTTATTTCTAACTTCCGGGGTTCAACCACACCTATCAACCTTCCAACGTATTTATTTCAACAACCAGTGCAGTGAGTAGGTAGTGACGCACGACACAACATTATAGTCAAACGAATGCAAAAATGTATATTTGTACTAGCTTTCGCCCGCAGCTTCTCACGCGTGGTACCAGGATAAAAAGTAGCCTATATGTTATTCCAGTACACATGTATGTTCCAAGTTTCATCAAGAACCGTTAAGTAGTTTTTACGTGAAAGAGTAACAAACATCCATCCACGTACTTACAAACTTTCGCGTTTATAATATTAGTAGGATAGGATATTACACCGTAGATGTTCCGTACACGCTGTGTGCGTTCCTCACACGTCATGTTCCATTCAGTTCATCACATGAAAACTTGGAAGTATCAAATTTACAGATCACTAACACAGCATGAACTTATAGAATAGCTAGTCAAATACCATTGGTAAACAAGATCACCAGCTGTTTATAGGCCTAGTCCAAAAGATACAGTGTTATCATCACTGTATTGTTTGGACTAGATCTATAAATATACATATGACGTCATGTTTTTTACATAACTATAGCATATAATTATTCTGTTGTTTATTCCTGTATTGTTTTATGTTTTGTGTGGTATAATAAAGTGTTATCTATCTATCTATCTAAATAAAGTAGTTATCAGTGAAAAGCGATAGGTACAAATATGCGCCAACCTTACATCTGTTAATGGGTAACGGAAGCCCCTGGATTAACCATCGGTTTGGCATCTCACGTATAATTGGAGCCTGTTTATCAAAACACTGATTTGTACTAACTAACCAATACTAGGGATGTGCTACATATATGTTTTTTCTCTCTTTTTAATCATATTTATTATTAAGGACTTTACTTATGAAGAAGCTGATAAACGCTATTTTTGTTTCACTATTATTTTTAGATCACTTTGGTTTACTCGAATTTTATGTAGATACCTAATGATATGGAAGGTGTAGTTTGAACAAAGGCAAACATTTAAAATAGCTTCTTTTTAGGGTTCCGAACCCAAAGGGTAAAACGGGACCCTATTACTAAGACTCCGCTGTTCTGTCCGTCCGTCTGTCACTTGACACTTCAAAACAGAATAAAATAAATATTTAAGGGGGCTCCCATACAAAAAACGTAATTTAAAGATAATGTACGGAACCCTTCGTGCAAGAGTCCTACTCGTACTTGATAGATAGATAGATAGATAGACAATACTTTTATTGCACACTTAAAAATAAAACAAACAAGGTAAAAAAAACAAGATATGTGACAATTTGGCGGTCTTATCGCTCAAGAGCGATCTCTACCAGACAACCGTGGATGGATAGGATCGTTGGACTGAAAAAAGGGGATTTGTGTGCGTTATTATGTAGTTAATTACAACATGAAATTTCATATTATGTTACATACAAATACCTATCTACTATAAATACATATATACTTTATAACTAATAATACATACCTACTTATATAAATATATAATATTAATTTTATAACGGAAAAAAAACAAGGGTGTGGTCAGTGACAGCAGGACAAATAGTGTTCCTTTACCATGCTCTTGAATATTGCTAGTGACTTAGCACGCCTTACTGAGACTGGTAATGTGTTCCAAAGTTGTACAGCTCGAGCAGTAAATGAGTTGTCGTAGAAGGAAGTAGAGTGGACTGGGACTTGAAGCATGAGTGTTTCAGAAGAACGGAGAGAAAGAGCGTGAGAATGGTGGAGAAAAGTGAAACGTTCCTTGAGATAAGGGGGTGCAGAAGAGAGAAATAAGATATTATAGAGAAGAGATAGGATGTGACTATTACGGCGAAGCCGTATTGGTAACCACTTGAGTTTCCTGCGAAACTCCGAGACATGGTCATATTTGCGCAAGCCAAATATAAACCTTATCCCGACATTCTGCAGGCGCTCAAGTTTGTCAAGTTGTTGCTCAGTAATATCAAGATAAGAAGAATCAGCGTAATCAAGAACTGGAAGAAGAAGAGATTGGGCAAGAGAAATTTTAGTGGCGATTGGGAGAAAGTTCCGTAGTCTTCGAAGGGAACCCGCTGAAGCAAACATCCTACGGCTGATTTCAGAGAGCTGAGGTCCCCACGACAGATTCCTGTCAATGAGGACGCCTAAATTTTTCACCGTTTCGCTTTGATCCACAGGAGTCCCGTCAAAGACCACAGTTGGAAGACTACCCCAGTTAACCCGAGCTATCATTCGAGAGCTTCCCACTGTGATTACCTGCGTTTTAGCAGGATTGACCTTGATGCCAAAGCTTTTGCTCCAGTCAAGGATACGGTCAAGGTCTTCGTTTATTGCAGAGATGGCATTCGATAGTTCATCTACCGTGGCTTGCGCATAAATTTGGAGATCATCTGCATAGAGGTGGTAAGATGAAATTATATTAAGAGATATAGAGTTTATGAAAATAGCGAAAAGGAGAGGGGAAAGAACGCCGCCTTGAGGCACGCCCGCAGAAATATCGCACCATGATGAGCACACATCATTAACGCAAATACGCTGCCGACGTCCATGCAAGTAACTGCGAAACCAGTCAGCCACTGCTGGAGATACGTTTAGAGAGCGCAATATTCCGAGGACAATATCAAAATCAACATTGTTAAAAGCGTTGCTGAAGTCTAGCAAGCAAAGGACAGTTACTTTCCCGCTTTCCATGCCAGAGCGTATATCGTCAGTTATTTTGACTAACGCGGATACGGTGCTGTGGCCTGGACGAAACCCGGACTGAAAGGGATTGAGAAGATTATGTCTGGAGAGGAAGGTGTTAAGTTGTTGATGGACAAGGCGTTCTAGAACTTTGGAAAGGAAAGGAAGAATGGATATAGGACGGAAATCAGAGAAAGAATCAGGCTTGGATTTTTTGGGGAGTGGAGTAACCTGAGCTACTTTCCAAGCAGTTGGAAAAGAACTAGTAGACAGAGAGTAGTTAAGTATGTGTTGGATTACAGGTGCTATTTGGACAAGGATGGGGATTATCATGTTTCGACTAATGCGATCATCGCCGATAGCCTTAGAGGATATAGATGTTACTGCTCTCTTTACGTCACAGACAGTGATCTGGCTAAAATGAAGAGGTGAGTAGTCGGGAATCGGCGTAGAAGAAAGATGAGACAAAGTTTTCGATTTCAGTTGTATATCGAGATCGGAAATGGAAGTGAAGTGTTTATTTAAAGAATCAAGATCAAATTGTGCAGGAATTTTGGTACGTTCTTTAGATTTTCCGATTCCCAATGACCGTAGGAACTTCCAAACCTTAGCAGGGTCGGAGTTCTCTACTGAAGTATGGATATAGCGGCGTTGCGCGTCACGACACGCTCTATTGCAGTGATTCCGTCGATCTATGTACCTCTGTTTGTTTAGCTCAGAAGGTTTACGCTTTAGTTTGGCTTTGGCTAAACATTTCCGATGCATAAGTAATTTTAACTCAGGAGTTATCCAAGGAGCAGGAAGGTGCTTTAGTTTTATTTCTCTGAGCGGGGCATGCTTATCATATAGGTTGGTAATGATACTATTGAATACCTCTACTTTGCTATCAATATCTGGAACATCAAAGAGCTCAGACCAGTCAATACCCTCCGCATCACGTGTTAATTCTTCCATGTTAATGCCGCTAAAATTTCTCTGCAGAATTATCTGGGGCTTGGGCCTAGGGGGACGAATTTTGTAGGACATGTATAACATGTCATGGTAGGAGAAAGCTCCTGCTTCACATTGCCCATGTTTGGCTACGTGAGGAGGAGACGAAACTATGATGAGGTCTAAAAGAGAGGGAGCTGAATGAGGGAAGAAATGGGTAGCGTTTAAGGGGAGAATAGACATATTGCACCCCCTAACAAGAGTTTCAAGAGAAGTTGACCGACTGTCTTTTTTGAGTAAACAAGTATTGAAGTCGCCCATAATAATGAAATGATTATAAGATGGGGCCAGATTTTCAAGAAGAGTTTCAAAGGAAAGGAAGTAGTTAATTTTTGAAGAAGGACAGTAAAACACTCCAAGTAGTACCTTGGCATGCGAAAGGACGACTTCAATGAAGAGGTGTTCTCCCGCATTGGTGGGTGGTGGCTGTGCAGACTCACTTACTTTATTAAAAGGTATGTGGGATCGGAGATAAATAGCAACACCTCCACCACCTGTTCCAACACGATCGTTGCGAATAAGTTTGAAACCTGGAATAGTATAAGAAGAAGAAGAAAGACATGGCTTGAGCCATGATTCAGAAACAAGTAAGGCGTGAATGTTCTTATGTTCAAAAGAAGCAAGTAAGTCGGGATAGTGTTGCGGGATACTCTGAGCGTTTATATGAAGGATATTAAGATTCTTTGGAACATCAGAAAAGAAAGAAGAGATAGAGCCAGAAAGAGAAGTAATACTACAGAAGCTGTCGTCACTGCCAGAATCAGTGTCACTGAAAGACACGTATTCATCGCTGTCAGAACTTTGAACACTGAGAGGCATCAGATTGATGCTTTAATAAATACGAGTATTATAATATAATAAATAATATACCAAATACAAAATATAATATACCTAATTTATGAATAAACTACAATATTAGCAATTTCTTAGTGCACTCAACAAACCACCTATCCATCTGCCAGTTGTGTCTAGATAGATTACAAAATAAACGTTATAAAAACTCTAACTACCTACTACCACTCTCAACACTAAGGTATACGACCAATAAATTCTAGCCGAGGCAATTTCTTGTGGCCATCGTCGATGTTATTACAAAAAACCATATTTACAAAAAAAAAAAAAAAAAACAAACAACCTCTCCCTATAAGATAAAAAAAAAAAAGAAGAAGAAATAGGTATGTGTCAATGGCATGTCAAAGTGACATTTGAATTGGTACAAACAAAAATAAAGTGGTGAAAACATAAAAGCTTGCGATGCTATCATGAGACGGACACTGGCAAAATTGCGTCAATCCAGATGCAGAGCCATCTAGGAAGAAGTTGAAGTTGAAGTTGAAAACATAAAAAATTATATAAACTATTTGTGAATGTGAGGGTTGGACAGACTTGTTGAAAGGATGTGAAAAATAGAGAGATCAACCTGTACCTTAGCTTATGGCCACATAATGCCGATTATATGCACTGCACACGATCTAGGTCCTCCTGGACGATGGCACAACGCGCTTTGTCTTCGACCCCTTGGTCACCACCGTGAGCTTCTGAGTGGCGGCCGGCGGCGGCGGCGGGCTTCCAGATGCAGTAGCCGCGGGCTCAACGGTGCTAAGATCCGCAGGACAGCGAAGTTGGTGGCGTTTTCCGTCGTTTCCCATGACGAAGACGGTCCCGTCCATCGTCCAGCATTTTGTTATGCCGAAGCGCTCACGAGCTAACATAAATGTGTCGTGCCTGACTTTTGTGAGGAACTCAGACATGGTTATGCCAGAGCCCTTTAGAGTAGTCTTGGCTGCCCATACTTTACTCCGGAGTGACAGGTCACGAAGTTTGAAGAGAATAGGCCGCGGGCGATCGGAGGCCACCGCACGACCCATTCTATGACAACGGCTTATGTCACTAGCTGTAACACCGGGCAGCTTTACCCGCTCCACCAAGGTCGACGCAACTACCTGTGCTACATCTTCTTTTTGCTGTTCTGGCACTCCATGAAGCAACAGTATTTTTCGCCGGCCTCTCATCTCCAGATTATCAAGTTCTTTAGCCAAGAACTCAATTTGGCCTTGAAGTGCTCTCAGTGCCCCAGTGATGAAGGACTTGAATTCCAAGTAATCAGCCGACAAACCGGCCACGGTTGAAGGTGTGGGACTCCTAGGCAGCCCACTCTCAAAGTGCTCCATCCTCTGGGCAAATGACTTGGCCAAGTCAGACATAGTGCTTCTGATATCCTCCATTTTGTTTGGCTTGTACACAAATATTGAGACAAGTGAAAAAAGTTGCAAAGTGTAGTGTAGAGTTTTTGATACGGGTGGAAAACACTATATGGCAGGTGGGTGGTTTTACTGATGAATTTTATGCATTTATTATTGCGAAACTTGTATTATTTATAATATTTACAATAAATCAAATATAGAGAATGTTTGTTGAGTTTCAAATCTACCCCCGAAAAACTTGCCCGGTTTTTTATAAACATTTCACTTGAAGGTAAAAGATTGAATAAAAAAAATATTCCTATTAGTTTTTACACGCATTATTTCCTTATAAAATGCTAGTTTCTGCCCGTAGCTTCGCACGCATATTTCTATGAAAAACTTTGATGGTTATTTCTATCCCATGGGAACTCATGTAAGAGATACAAAGTAGCGTGTGCTTTTGCCAGACTCATCTGTGTTATAAATAAACAGCCTATGGCATGCGATGCGACGTCGCGTCGATGGTGATTGGTCAATAAATAAGCTACGGAAAGTAAACAATGAATCGTATCCGTAAAATACTAACGGAAGGGAAGCACAACACTAGTTATTGAGCGGAATTCAGCGCAAGGAGATTTGTGCTGTTATCGAAATTAATGCGTGACTAATTAACGGGTGAACTGTGGACTTAACGGTAACGGGATCTGTGGTCGTGGTGGCGAAGGATTTAGTTAGGGTATGATGGATGGCAAATTATTAATTTGTATTTATTAGATTTTTTTTTTTTGTGAATTAGCAAGCTGAAGTGTTTACTGACACGGGCCGGCCATATCTCGCGAAGAACTGGCAACCGTTTACCCCAGGTAAACGTGTTCTTGAAAGGAGACCACGACTCGGTAAACGTAGTGTAGGACACCATCCGACCAGGTGGGATGACGACCTGCGAAATACTGCAGAGAGATGGATGCGTCAAGCTGAAGACAGGGCGCTATGGCGCTCATTAGAGGAGGCCTAAGTCCATTTGTGGACTAACATAGACTGATGATAATGATGTCAAAAGTGTCAAGGTACTATCTAGCTAGAGTTTCTTTCATCAAAGGACGATTCTGTATGATACCATTGTCATAGTAAAGCGATTATTTAGCAGAGTTCGAACCCAGGTACCTAAGTTAGTGCAAAATGAGTTATTCATGATAACATTAATTGTGTAGCATTTGCGTTTTCTAATTAGCTAGTTGTTGTATAGTCTGTATGGTGCTGGGTAGTTAAGGAACTAGTTTAGTAAATTTGTTAATGCTATGAATAAAGATTTTCTTATTCTTATAACTTTCCTTCGTACAAGACCGAACAAAATCGCAGGTGTTTCTTACAATAAAATTAACCGTATCATTTGCTCAAACATTCCAAATTCAAATTGAACCAATAGAGAATCATTCTAAATTCGAACATGATCATTTCCGCCCACCTCTGTCAACTATGCACGCGACTGTACGCGAGTACAAGCACACCCACGTACCGCTTGTTTGTACAACTGTACCGACTCCTACGAACTTGTAGTCGACTGATATATTTGTCACTTCTACTAGAGATTTTTACATCTGTTTTTGTCACAACAGATTTTGATCTGTTGAGATTGAGGGCTGTTTCGATTTTGTACAAACAATAAAATAAAAATTACTAATTCTACTAACATCCTCAACTACACTCTCAACAGTCTACACTTATTCCACTGAATGAATTGCTGCACGATAACAAAGATATCGTCTTAGAACGAAAATGTGTCATTTTAGCATTTTCCCTCGGATGAAAGAAACTACAGATGGACGCGTGTCAAAAGTATCAAGGTACAAATTGGTCCACTGCTGGACGCTGGCCTACCCCGAAAAGCGCTTTTTTGACCTTCATCTCATGCTCATCGTGTTGATTATGGGTACTACCCCGTACTCATAATTGTTGATATCCCTTAGTCGCCTCTTACGACACGCGGGAAGCGTTGGGTGGTGCAAATTCTAAGAAAATGATAAATCGAACGATAGTCTACTCACATAAACAATTTTTTTACCGACTTAGAAAAAAAAGGCAAGTTAGGCTTAAGGCAATGTTCGGCTGTATGATTGTTCGTCGATTTCTCCGTCAATTGGACCGATTCGACATATTTTTTGCGGAATATACGAGTATTCTCTAAAAGCCTTCTGGGACAATTTTCCTAAAGCAACACTGGTAAAGGAACCCCCTCACTGCAATAAGCTGAAGGCTTACAAAATGTAGCTGAAATCATAGCTAGTAGCTACATATTGTAAGCCTTCAGTTCTGCGCACATTAATCCTATATCGATAGCACGCATCACAAAGACGTATATTCAATTATGGACTAAAACTAGATAGGTACATGTTACATATTACTTTAGATACATTTTACAATGACAAAATGGCTTCCCACAAGCTTCAATCGAGTTCGTGAGCTGTCTGTCGTCTGATGGCTTCAATATTAAATACATTATAAATGTTACCTCAATTTTTGAATTCACATTATTCTGTGCGACAGCGGTGTGAGACGAGGGATGACTGAAAAATTGTTTTTTTTAATAGTTTCTGCTTTTGCCTTGTGACAAATGAACCAATTTGAATAAGGCTAGGTTTCATAAAGACACCACGTCACATTTGAATAAGGCTAGGTTTCATAAAGACACCACGTCACATTTGCTGAAGAAAAAGCAACTCCAAGATTCAAACTCAGTTGAATTGTTCAGTTAAATAGAACGTTAAAGTAGAATCGATCGCGCGGAGTGGAACAGCCCACAGACAAACAAACATACATACTTATTGGTGGAAAGTAGTAATCGCATGGGAACTAGGCCGGCGATAAAACATCGACGATTATGCTAAAGTATCTTTATATCTATCGATTACTTTATCTATGTATGGTAGAATGGCCCCTCACTTTGCAGGCATACAAAGAAAAAGAAGAAATGTACTGGTAGCGACTGGAAGGTTTCGCAAGGTTTTTTTTATTTGAAATTCTTGTTCGTATAGGTAACTAAATTAGAGACTTTATGTCTCGGAAAACCCACCGTGGCCGCTGTCATTACTATTATTCCACTTCTTTTATTCAAATTCTCGTTATAACTTTTTTTTTAAATAAAATAAATTATAATAAAACTACTCATAAATATTATATTCTACAGTAAAGATATATCAATACGGTAGATCACCTACCCTCGCTAGGCTGAAGCGGCCGGTGTCTAGGGCTGCAGAGAGAGGAACGTCCTGACGATACGTGCCGAGTCCAAGAGTACCGCCTTCTGGATCTGGCCCTTGATCCAACTTCCTAGCGAGAGTCTCTTCAGGTGTTGATCGAGGCTCTTCGCTATTACGCCGTTAACTGAAACGACTATCGGGACGATTGTCGCTGAATCTACATCCCACATGCTGACAACCTATTATTATTCTTAACTCATTGATTTTGGATTTGCAATCCATTACATGTACGTAAATATGTACAAACCAAAATGTATGGCCTTCTGGTCCTGCTAGGTTGGATGGAACCTGCGAAAGTCAGCTGGCAGTGCTACATGCAGCACTAGAGACGGGCGCTATGGCACCCATTCGAGGCCACTGTCCAGCCGTGGCGTAACATAGGCTGATGATGATAATGCTGGTGGGCCATGATAGAAACATGACATGTCTTCAAATTTTATAAAAATACCATCAGTTTATTATGGCCCATTATAACATTATATAAGTCCTGAGCCCCTTTGTCGGCGTGATAAGAACCACACAAACAAAGCTTAAATACTCCATTTCACACTTTGGTTACTAAATATTCATTTTTGTTACTAATTCTGTCACCGCACTTTGGACTCTAACGACGTAGTATTACGTCGCATTCTGAATGACAAAGTTTAATTTTTCAATTAGGTTGTTTGAGGTATAAAAGGCTTAGGTAAAGAAAACGAAGCTTCAAATTTTAATTTAATTAAAACAATGGCAAGTACTTACTGTTACCGAATTCTTAAAACAGTCCCTTTTTTGTAAAGGTATTTTTAATATATTATTTGTTTAAAGTTTATTAATTAGTGACTAACCTACGATTAACGAGTAAGTAAATGTAAGCGGGTTTACAACGAGACTTCTTTGTGTATAGCAACTATGATAGTTTTTACAGTAGAAAGTGTACTAACGTTTAGTGAATTCCCTTTCCCGCCGAAAACAAACCAGTCTTACACAATTGAAGAGTCACAAAGTAATTACCTAAAATATTAATTACAAAGGTAAATGAGTAAACAACGAAAGATATTTAACAAAGAAAATTAAAATCAAATATGAATAAAATCAAATAGAAATACCACACGTCATTCAACTAAAAGAACAAACGGCAGACATGATATATTTCATTAAACAGGTACGTACGTAAGAAGAACGTAGTTTTATAAGAAGCACAAGATCAAAACAATCAACGATCCAATTAATTCCAATTAAATGTGTTCAGTAAAACCACAATCACGTAAACAATTACAAATCAGAAACTTTGTACAGTAATTTGTTTGTTATTCAGTAATTACTGAACCTGTAATTTCGTAAAGTTTCGTGGCCATATTTTAATTATTCACCAAATTTCGTGTTTCGGTTCGGCCATTGGTGTACTCTAAAGCAGTGGAATAGAGTACAAATTTGCACAAAAAAACGAAACAATCAATTGCGTATTTCGGAAAATAGGTCTTCAAATGGCTCAGTTGGACCACAGGTTGGACTTACAATACAATGCGATACAAAAATACTTTAGTGTACGTACACCATAATGAAATCATTACAAAAATATATTACATGCGATAAGTACAATGGGCGGCCTTATCACTTAGAAGAGATCACTTCCAGGACTTAGTTGGGGGAGAGGACTCAGCGACGGTAGTTAGTAATAATCGGTACGAAGCCGCGGGCGGAAACTGGTAAAGTAAGTCAATAGCTAGAAGAAAACTCAAATCCTTTTCTCAAGCAGGGCTCAACAATAATCGTCATTTGATAGCCACTTTGTATCCCCATCCTGATCAGGGATCCCTCAAATCCCTCAATCCCTAAGATCCCAAATATATTTAGTGTTACGTTAACAGCAAGAGTTTATGATTGTAGATCGTAAAAGGACGTATTTCACTTTTTATTGCCCTTATTGTGCGATGTCCCATAAGCTTTGGAAGATATAGGTCACATTGAGGGGCTTTCAAGTTTTAAACATAGTTTTAGTCAAATAAGTAAAGGTTCTCTTTATAATAAGCGAGTGGCATCTCTGATGAGCAGAGTGACAGGTAGCAACAACAGCATCCTGCAAGTAATCTATCTTCTATAATAATATAAAAATGAATCGCTGAATGTGTTGCTAAGCGCAAAGATTTCCCTCTGGCTACGTGGTCCTACTGCCTTTGTCCTACCGATGAACTTTTTCGGACCACATGAACTTTTTTTTCCGGTTGGTTCGATTAACTAATCGGACTATAGAAACTGACGTTTTCTTAGACCACGTAGTCCCACTAATCGGATCACGAGAACATTTGATTTCCTCAGCTGAACTGATTTCGCTAATTCTTTTTTTAGAATATTCCTTGAAGTACGAGGCTGGTTCCTACGGAGAGAAAAAAGAGAAAAATTTAAAAAATTGCCTGGAACAAAAGACCACCCGGGCGAAGCCGGGACGGGCCGCTAGTTTCTAATAAATATGACTGTCCAATACGACACCACTGGGTGAAATTACTTTTACTCTAGATTTAGTTATTCGGTTTTATTTTCTTCGGTGTTTTTGTAATTTTGAGTTGACATATTGTTGTCTGGTAAATAAAGAATCTGAATTAAATTGCATAATGAACATACTCGTAGCTAAATATTGTGCGAAATTATGCGAGCAGCATTTATTAGGTATTTTCGAGAAACGTACCTTTATATAGTTTTTGTCGAAAGGTCGCTTCTATTAGAATTATATTCAAGGTATCGATATAATTAATGTATTTCTGGTCCATATCTGAAGTGGCAATGCGCCGGCCTTATCTCGCGAAGAACCGACGGCCGCTGGGGCAAACGTGTTCTCGAGTGGAGACCACGACTCGGTAAACGTAGTGTAGGACGCCCTCCGACCAGGTGGGATGACGACCTGCGAAAGACTGCAGGTAGATGCTAGATGCGCAAGCTGAAGACAGGGCGCTATGGCGCTCATTGGGGGAGGCCTATGTCCAGCAGTGGACTAATATAGGCTGATGATGATGATGATGATGATGTGCACCTGGCTGTTTTCGATCAAAAGCCTTCAATAATGAAGGAGGTATCACAGCGGTACATTAATCCTTGTACTAAGGGTAATTACCCTAAATCACTTGTAACTAATGAACCCATCATGTAGTACAATGACATCTATCTACTGGAGTACCATTAGTAACTGCTATTATGATATAATTACATTACTTCACTATCACACTAATATTCTAAATGAGAAAGTTTGGATGTTTGTTGTTGCCACTTAACGCCAAAACGGCTGAACGGATTGGGCTGAAATGGTGCATACAGGTAGTTCTAGGCCTGGAATAAAACATAGGTTTGATAAAAATAATATTTTTTGTTTTTAACGCTAATAAGTCGTGATGCCAAGTTTCTTCATCCTGTCCAAACAAAGCTAATACAAAATACAATAAAATACAAAATAGACATTACATGCGACAAGTACAATGGGCGGCCTTATCGTTTAGAAGCTAATATTAACAGGCGCAAGTTGGTGTCGTTGTGAAGATCATCATCATCATCATCAGCCTATGTTAGTCCACAGCTGGGGACATAGGCCTCCCCCAATGAGAACCGCAGCGCCCTGTCCTCAGCTTGACGCATCCAGCTCTACCTGCAGTCTTTCGCAGGTCGTCATCCCACCTGGTCGGAGGGCGTCCTACACTACGTTTACCGAGTTTTCGTTGTGCAGATGTTTAGCAGTATTTAAGTTACCTTTATTTACCAACAGACCGGCCAAGTTAAATTGTATACTAATAAAACGACGCTAGGTATCGTTAGAATGATTTTACGACGCGACGCAAGAGCCAAAAGATAAAGCCAACCGAAGTTAGGCCAGTTCGCGAATTCTATTATTGCAACAAAGCATGGCCACTTTAAGCACTGGCCACCTTCCAAATAAGGCCCGGTATGCTGCATTTTAGGGAAATTAAACTTTTATGAGATACAGCCTGGTGACAGACGACGGACGGACTGACAGCGGAGTCTTAATAATATGGTCCCGTTTTTACCTTTGGGTACGGAACCCTAAAAAGCAGAAACAATAATAACATAGAAATCAAACACAGTAACTATAGTCACCCGAAAGTGAACCCATCACCATCAGCTAGTTATGCAGGCAAGTACGGTAATACAATAAGACAAACACAAACTAACACTAACAAGCGACAGTAACAAACAGATTTCTCGTTATTTTATTAACAACATTCAATTTAATCAGAAGCCGAAATCAATAAGTGTACAGTAGATACACTGTAGGTACTGCAGTAGGCGTATAATTTGAACGGAGTGTTTATCAGCGGAGCGTGTCACATCTGTCGAGCTCGCCTTATCTTTGGGCACATCGCCCGGTGCGCTCCCGACCGCACTCTCTGTTATTATTATTAACCCATGGTTTTAGTGTAACAAGAGAAATTGTTTATATTTTATTAGTTATATTTTATTATGTTTGTAACATTGTTTGTTGTTTCGCTTTTATAGCAACAGATATCTTTTATTTTCTATAACACATTTGCTCCCATGCAATCATTTTTTGAACAATATAACGCAGAAAAAGCCCTGTATTTTAGCGGTGAAACTTTGAAGTTTTATGAACTTCTTACTACACAGGGTGCCCGCATACATGCGTACTTACTAAGGCAAAAAGGGGTGATTCTGGACCGCGACGGGGTCCACTTGTTGTCTATGATTTTTTGAATAACAAAACATTTTTAATAAAAAAAAATGTGATATATCAGTAAATATTTTTCCCAAGTTGATCCCTTCGGGGTCCAAATTACCCCCTTTCAATTTAATACATAAGTTACGTGGTAGTTACCATGCTGTATAATGATAAGTTACGTGGTAGTTACCATGCTGTATAATCATAAGTTACGTGGTAGTTAGCATGCTGTATAATAATACAGCATGCTAACGACCACGTAACTTATGTATTAAATTGAAACACATCAGATTCGTTTTAAATATGAAAAGGAGGTCTACTGAAAAACACTACAGGAGTCTATTAAAACTAAACCCTTTTATGTGGGAAGTAAATGAGAGAGCTGTGGAACAAGCTTCCGTTTGACGATGCCGCGTTGAAACTCTGGTAGGACATTTATTTTTATTGATTCCCATTTATTTAGTCTCATTCAATGAGGCTTTGGGAGGAAGATCTCAGGCGCTCAGTTCGCTGAGGAGGCTATTTGTACAGATGTTACGGAGGGCTCTAAATTATAGTTTTCATCATCATCATCAGCCTATGATAGTCCACTGCTGGACATATGCCTCCCCCAATGAGCGCCACAGCGCCCTGTCTTCAGCTTGACGCATCCAGCATCTGCAGTCTTTCGCAGGTCGTCATCCCACCTGATCGGAGGGCGTCCTACACTACGTTTCCCGAGTCGTGGTCTCTACTCAAGAACACGTTTGCCCCAGCGGCCGTAGATTCTTCGCGAGATATGGCCGGCCCACTGCCACTTCAGCTTGCTAATTCTTAGAGCTATGTCGATAACTTTGGTTTTTCGATAAATGATAGTTTTAGTAGAAATCTTTCACCACAAACTGTTCTGTGGCTTCACGGTGCTATGTAGAGGCTAAAGTTCACCAGACAATAATAATATTAGTTTTTCACTTAATTGAACACAAAAATGCTCGTTAAAAGTAAGCGTTCATTTTGATGATAAATTTCACGTAATAACTGAGTCCAACACTACGCAAGATTATTATTCACTAGTTTCTGGCGGTGGTTTCGCACGCGTTGTCTCTTTGGAAATGATTTAAGGTTTCTATCCCATGGAAACTGATTTATGGGATATAAAGTAGCCTGTGTTTGATTCTAGGTTTAGAGCTACATCTATGCTAAATTTCAGCCAGATTCGTTCAGTAGTTTAGGCGCAGAAGTGAAAAACATCCACAACATTCGCATTTATAATACTAGCTAGTGTGATTTACCCACTGCTAGGCAAAAGCAACTTATTTTTATTCTTTATTTCTATATATGACACAAAAGCATATAACGTTGTATATAACCAGTGTTTAGGATTCACCTAAATGTAGCTATCTATCTCTGTCTTGCACGTGCCTCCCTCTCTTCCAACCGGCCGTCAACACGCGAACATTAGCTCTCAATAAATCAATTCATAAATAGGGAATTTAGACAGTAACTAGATATAAACAGTGCTAAAAATGTAACCTAGACAGTGTGTGTATCAATACAAAACGTAAAACTACTAAAAAGACTTTCAGTGAACCCTAAATCTCATATAACCAGTTTAAATGACAGTGCGTGTATGATGAACGGCCCCCATCATTAGAGTGTACTCCGCGGCGAGCGGCCGGTGCGGTGCGGTGCGGTGCGGTGCGGTGCGGACTGTAGGTGGTAAATCACATCATCTCTTTAAATGCTGATCGTAAATAATACCGTAAATCCTCACTCAGCTTCCGCTTCGGTGCAAGTTGGAACCGGAACCGAAAGAACGAGCGCTAAAGAGTCGATCGACTCTGAAGAATCAACGAAATAAAAAAGTACGTTGTAAGGTTGCCTGGAAGAAATCGCTCTTAGCTTAGAACCTGGGACTGCCTCGATTTTGCAGTGCATCGGGAATGTTTGCGGAATACGAGACGGTTGGCTTTCAATGATGGCTGCCATCCATTATTAGGTACCTTTAAGCCTTATAGGTAGGGTTAGTAAGTTTAATAAGTTCTTAATAAATTTACTGACAAATTATGGATCACTGTTATCTGAAATAAAATGATTTTATTTATAATTTAGCGATAAGGCCGCCCATTGTGCGTCTGTATCTTTGTTTGTCTGTTCCTTGCTGCTTTTTATCTGTCTTGATGAAAAAAAAGGTTATATGTATTGTACCAAATTTTTTTATTCTTACATCCGCCAAATAACTAAATGCTCGGTCAACCTACCTATACCACTTAACCGTTGCCAAACAATTTAAACATGTAACTGTAAGTATTGTACTGAAAATAAATGGTTCACATTATCCAACAACAGGCGTCGAAAACATCAGACATGAAACCAAAATGACTCTGCCCATGGGACGTTACTAAATTTGATTTAATATAAACCCGATGGAACGAAGCTAAAGAACATTCTAGATTAACATGAAATCATCATCATCATCAGCCTATAGCAGTCCACTGCTGGCCTCCCCCAATGAGCGTCATAGCGTCCTGTCTTCAGCTTGCCGCATCCAGCATCTACCTGCAGTCTTTCGCAGGTCGTCATCCCACTTGGTCGGAGGGCGTCCTACACTACGTTTACCGAGTCGTGGTCTCCACTCAAGAACACATTTGCCCCAGCGGCCGACAACTAATAACATGAAATATTACTATCTAATTTTAAAATGCGTTTTAATTTTTGTATTTGGACCATTCCCCAAACCACGTCCGTAATAAATATTCCCAATAATTCACAGCTTGTATTTTGTTGAGATTACGGGTGTTTCTCTCCTCACACCGTCATCCGTCATTTTGTTTTACACACACTCATTAATAAAACAAACTTGTATACATAATAATTTAGAATTTTCATAGTTATTTTAAAAATTCCGAACTCTAGTGTAATCGTTGAAATAACAGGTTTTAACCGGAGGCGTTCAAAGAACAGTTTTCGAACCCAAGTGCGAGAGGTGACCGCGAATGTCATGACTTTTTGTCCCGAAGAAAAATTACATTACTTTACTAATAAAATTACATTTGTAATTTACTAGCTGCGCCCCGCGGTTTCACCCGCGTGGTGATAGATATTTTGGATAATATACAATATATCTTTATAAATTGTAGCCTATGTGTTATTCTGATGTATAAGCTATATTATTGTAAAGTTTCATTAAAATCCATTCAGTAGATTTTACGTGAAAGAGTAACAAACATCCATCCATCCATACTTACAAACTTTCGCGTTTATAATATGAGAGGATTTCGTAAATAGCGTCTCGTACCGTACTTCAAAAACCAGTGTAATTGAAAGCTGCTGACGTAGATACGTGGATTTTAATTACTAGCAAATATAATTCATTCGCTATTTCTGTAAAAGCCAAAGTGCTTTCAGTCAACTGGACTTGAGTCCTTAGTATAAACATTCATCTTATTTCTGTGCTAATGTCTTCAACTTTGGACCTGTATTATATTATGTAGATGAATGGGTTCAGCTATATTATAATAATAAATAAATAATGCTGGACAATCCACACAGCAACATCTAGCCAAGTTAAGTAGAGTTACGGGTACTAGACGACTGATATACATAATACAATACATGTAATAGATTGATGTTTTATAATACATAGAAAACGACCAGAACACCTGAAACAAAAATTTATTTATTTATTGAGATAATAACATCATAACAGGTTTTTTTATTAAGCCCTAAGGCGATGTTATAACTACTTATACTAAAAATATAAGCAGATCGTACAAATATTTATGTCTAGGCGGGAATCGAACCCGCAACCTCCTGCGTCACAAGCGGACCTCCACCCACCGCGCCACTGAGGTCATCAAAATATAATCTTACATGACTCGTTATAAACTTGGAGGATACCTTTCCTTGTAAAGTCAATTTCTTATAAGTCTCCTCCCAATATGTCTCGCAGATTGAAAAGGGCGTGCGTACAATTAGCGGTTCCATTTGTGTAAAGGTGGAGGCCATTAAGCTGCATTACGGCGGCGGCTAACTCTCGCCAATCACGCGCCACCCGATGCCAGGCTATCAAATATATCCCCAGCTAAACTACAAGAGATAGCGATTTTAGAATAAGTCTTTTTCAATCTAGTATTACTTTACACAGACTTGACATAGGGTAGGTCTCTTTCAACCTGCTATTACTTTACATAGACTTGACATAGGGTAGGTCTCTTTCAACCTAGTATTACTTTACACAGTCTTGACATAGGGTAGGTCTCTTTCAACCTAGTATTACTTTACACAGTCTTGACATAGGGTAGGTCTCTTTCAACCTGCTATTACTTTACATAGACTTGACGTAGGGTAGGTCTCTTTCAACCTAGTATTACTTTACACAGTCTTGACATAGGGTAGGTCTCTTTCAACCTAGTATTACTTTACACAGTCTTGACATAGGGTAGGTCTCTTTCAACCTAGTATTACTTTACACAGTCTTGACATAGGGTAGGTCTCTTTCAACCTAGTATTACTTTACACAGTCTTGACATAGGGTAGGTCTCTTTCAACCTACTATTACTTTACACAGTCTTGACATAGGGTAGGTCTCTTTCAACCTAGTATTACTTTACACAGTCTTGACATAGGGTAGGTCTCTTTCAACCTAGTATTACTTTACACAGTCTTGACATAGGGTAGGTCTCTTTCAACCTGCTATTACTTTACATAGACTTGACGTAGGGTAGGTCTCTTTCAACCTAGTATTACTTTACACAATCTTGACATAGGGTAGGTCTCTTTCAACCTAGTGTTACTTTACACAGTCTTGACATAGGGTAGGTCTCTTTCAACCTAGTATTACTTTACACAGTCTTGACATAGGGTAGGTCTCTTTCAACCTGCTATTACTTTACATAGACTTGACGTAGGGTAGGTCTCTTTCAACCTAGTATTACTTTACACAGTCTTGACATAGGGTAGGTCTCTTTCAACCTAGTATTACTTTACACAGACTTGACATAGGGTAGGTCTCTTTCAACCTGGTATTACTTTACATAGACTTGAAAATTTCATGTGGCCCCAGCAAATCACGACGAGATCAAGATCGTTTATTTCTATGTGGTGTTTCTCTTCCTTATTAGGTACCTATAATCATGATTGTCCTACTCAACATTACAGGGCCCTAATTCCACTAAATCAATCGCTTTACCAATCAATTGATATTGTCTCAGAATAACACATTTTGGCAAATAACCATGGATGAAAGAAACTACAGATGGTGGGACGCATTACATAGATGTATGTATTTTTTTTTATTATACATAGAAAGACAAGAACACCCGAAACAACATCTGTAGATCGTACAAACATTTATCCCAAGGCGGGAATCGAACCCGTAACCTCCTGCGTCGCACCGCACCACAGAGGTCGTCACATACTTTCGATTGCAACAATTTTCATCCAGAGTCTCTCCAACTTGCACCAGCCCACCTGACCCGTGCTCCCACAATTCGGGAAGCCGGTAATCATGGGTGCTTCCAGCTGGAGGTATGAACAAGACGTTTGCCGAGGCGACCTCTGTGGCGCATTGGATAAGGTGTGTTTGAGAGGCAGAGAGTGCGCGTTCCGGGGATTTTTGTGTAAAACTTATATGCGTCAGGTTTGTTCGGCCAGAGCTGCGTCAAGTGTCCAGACTACTAGGATTATTTATTTAATGCTGCTGTCCGAATGCGATATTTTTGTTTTTTAAATAAATAATGATTGACAATTCACACAGTCAATCTGTTTTATCCCTCTCATATGATTCAAGAAGCTTTGCAATTTTTCTTTTCAATTACTATACTAGGAATAATTCGGTAAATTTTATATTCACTATAGTAATATAAAATATATTCACTATAGTAATATAAAACTAAACTAACACTTCCATAGCCATGAGCATCTACCTCCTTCGGTCGTGCCTTAGAGACTGGGCAGTGAATGCGTTAAAATCAATTAAATGTAATAATTGAGCTAATAAGCTAAGGCCCTGCCTACACCTACCTGAGGTAAGACGGTTCGATTCGCTTGTTACGTGGGAGGGGCCGAAGATGATTCAATTTCAGCGTAATTCTATTATAATTGGCAGTTTGATTCCTTTTCATAATTATTATGATGTAATCCTGTCGATAGCTGACCAAGTTCACCTTTTAACCTAGTTTAAAATTATGTATTATTTGTTTGAGTGTTTTTGTTATTAGAAAGAAATAATTTCCTAAAAATAGTTTTTTACCCGAAGCATAAATTACATAAATTAGAATAGAGTAGGTCTGTATTTTCATTTTATTTATTTGATTTAATCTTAAATTTTTAATTTATTAATAAGGAATTCTATTTAAATTTTAAACCATTTAAATATTTGCATGCAAAAAAGTAAAATATATCATAAGTGATACGTTCACAAATAAATGATTTGATTGATTGATTTTGCCGAGACGTGGACACTCGATACTACGGTAGGGCTGGTCCACCAGTTCAAAGTCGCTCAGCGAGCTATGGAAAGAGCTATGCTCGGAGTTTCTCTGAAGGATAGGATACGAAACGAATACATCCGACAGAGAACCAAAGCTATCGACATAGCTCTAAGAATTAGCAAGCTGAAGTGGTATCTGTGTTGTATTAGCTTGTATTAGTTAAATTTAAGAAATTAATGTGTTCTTGCCTGTTTTACTACTGTACTGCAAAAAGGCGCCAAATTCACTAGTGACAGCAGTAGGAGCCTTCGCTGCTCTTGCCTCGACTTATCTTACATCCATACGTAGAAGTCAAGTAAAACACCCGAATCAAATGTCGGAATCGAAACCCCTTGCTTTGCAATTCGCCCGCTGGGTCACAGAGGTCGTCATAATGTTAGAAAGTCAAAAGGTCGCCCCACGGCCCACCTACAAATCATCCCGCTATCGACTTCGGGCGCTAGTTACAACTTACTATGCCCATGGAGAATTATTGGGAAAAATACATTTACCCTTGCCTCGCCAGGCTTGCCTCGACAGCCTCGCTTGCCTCTCCCTGGCCTCGGCTCATCCTTGCAGGACACTTTACGAGCGGCGGCTATCCCCTTATATCCCTCTCCTGATTGCTTATCCCTCAGGGTACAGCAGGGAATGTCTTCACAGCTGGGATACTTCTTTTAGAAAGTTGGACAGGGTCATAGGCTCGGTAATGATAGCAGACTGAATGCAGAGATGGCATTAAAAGTCTGCGAGAGCCAATTAAAGTTATTTTTTGAATTTAGGTCGGTCTGCGGAACAGGGTTAAGAAAGTTGACTGATACTTTTAGGCATTTCAGTGATTTATTTCCTCTTGCTACCCGCGGTTTCATTTCTATCCCATGGGAACTATGGGATATTATGCCATAAAAAGTAATTTATGTTTGATTCCAGCCTTAGAGCTACATCTGTGCAAAATTTCAGCCTGATCCGTTCAGTACTTTGTGCGTGAAAAGGTAACAAACATCCATCCATCTAAACAAACTTTTGCATTATTATAACATTGCACTACTCAGGTTCTAATGTATGCAACATAAAGAGCTGACTTTATCAACAAGTTACAAAGTCGCTTCCCGCTGTCTGTCTGTCCCTATGTAGCATCTAGTGATTCAAGAGGAAGGTTTATAAAAACCATTTGATACATGGGCGAAGCCGCGGGGCGCATCTAGTCTTTAATAAAGTGTACAACACTGTTCCCTTTCCCCAAGTGTCGCAGCCGCCTTCACCTAAGCTGTTCCCGACTGTGGCAAATGAAATTGGGATAGGAATTTATGACGATACATATATTTTTCGTTAACACTTCGATACCGCGCTAGTAATTGATGATTTTGTGCGAGTAAACACCACGCGCCGCTTTTTATGGGACGAGAGAAGTTATTGCTTTGTTTGTTTAGTTGGCTCTGAGGTCGAGGCTTGGAAGTGGTTGGCTATATCCAATCTATAATATTCAAAATTCAAATTTTTTTAATTCTCAGAATCTTAATTATTCATTGATAACATTTTGATAGCTACTGCACTCGGTAGCACCCTTTAGCTTCCTTGTAATATCCAAACAAGTTCAACTATCCAAAACATCACGTTTTTGCGTTTATCTTTTTTTCGTATAAATAATAACATCTTGATAAAAGTTCCAAAAAGTCCATAGCGTGTTATTTAAAACGGTCCGTATTTATAACGACATTTCAGCCGACTCTCCTCTCGCTCAATCAAAAACGAACTTCGGCTTTCAATATTAAAATGAGAGCCCAATATTAATCCACCAATTTGCCCCCACAAAGCAAATTGGGTGAAACACCCCAATGAAGCATCGATAGGTTTCATACTTGAATGAAAAAACATGTTTTTGTGAAACTTTTTTCATTTTTCCATCGGCTTGCTGAAATTAATATAGCCACACCTGCTTTTGACACGCGATTCGTTAGGTTATAGGAAGAGGACGGTAGGGGAATAATCAACTCTTATTCAATTGAATAAAAAGTAAAAATATATAAAGCTAAGCTAAGGATTCTGTCCGTAGATTTGCTAGAAAATAATGTAGGTAAGCTACTCGTTAGTTAAAAAGGTTTAACCACTCGAAACAAGTTCATTTTTTTAACATTTATGTGTGACAATAAAAAGTTTGAATATGTTTCAAAAAATTGCCTCACCATGGTTGTTTTCCTATTGGGAAATAAAAATATTTTTCTCCTTTCTCATTAATTTAATCTGAAAAAAAACGGAGTTCAATATGAAAGTCAGTATTATACAAATTCACATCTAAACGACGACGCGACGATGACGCGACGTTGAGGTAGAAAATCTGGTATAATTTTCCGACCTTTTATTTTAAAAGGTCCATAAAACCGATCGAGAAAAGCTTACCAATGAGATACTATTTTCTTAATATGTACCTACCCGGGATAATTATCCCGTTTGACCCCCAATTACTATGCAACCCGCATCTCCCCTATTAACCCTTGTCAAAACAGCCTTTACAATTCACGATTCCCGCAAAATCAACCCTAAAACAGTATACCATAGAACTTGTATTAGAAAACTCTGTTGGGCGGTTAGGTCCTTTCGAATTTTGTGGGTAAAAGGGATCGTGGGCATAAGTAATTATGACGTGTCAAAGTAAATTTAGCCTTAATTCACGACAGTTTAGGCATAGTTTCGGTCGGGGACAGATGTAGTTGCAACTTTCTGAAGTGAAAACGAGTTTCAATGGAATTAATTTTCTTTTGCGAAATTTTGTTAATGTTAATGTGGATAAGGGATACAGTTGCTTTACCCGACTGAGAATACAAGGTGCTAATGTTATTTAATTAGGTTGCGTGGAGCGTTGTTGGGGAAATTGAGATAAATGGATACAGACTTATTTATTGTTCTATGAGGATTTTGTTCAAAAGGCTTTTGTCATAAAACGAAAACATTGTAGGTACGAACTGCAATTTGTGAAACTGTCAAGGTTCTTAGCCCAAGGAATAGCGCCAAATTATTCGAATATTCGGTTTTATTTATTAATAGTTACCTTATTAGTAATAAATCCGTATCTGTATGTAACTTTTCCGCAACGAACCGATTGAATTACTCTCATAATCATCATCATCAGCCTATGTTAGTCCACTGCTGGACATAGGCCTCCCCCAATGAGCGCCATAGCGCCCTGTCTTCTCTGTCTGTCTTCAATTGCTCTCAATGACGCAAATTACTAAATTATTTGCTGGGAATGGATATGGGTCCTTGTTTATCGAATGAGTTAAAATGGTTAATAAATAAATAATGGCAAAACTAGACAGTTCACACTACACAAGCTAAGCAGAGCTTGTGTTATGGGTACTAGATGACTGATATACATAGATCATAGGAGACATGCCCTGCATCGCCCACCGCGCCACAGTGGTCGTTATAATATCTTGTCGGTCGTATACGTACTACGTACGTGACATGTGATTATTTGTTACTTCCAAAATGACACATAAAAACCAAAACAGTTTATGATCTCCCATTTTTTCTATTTTACACTGGCCTCTTTGCCCTATATTGTTTTAATTCACTCGTGCCTGTTTCGTTTCCATGTAATCTCGATCCATAGGTAATTAGTAGAGTAACGCGCCGTCGGCGTCCCGTCCGGCCCGCGTCCGCGTAACGTCGTTACCCCTCAATTAGTGCGGCCCGTCCGACAGACGGAGGTTATTAACTGTGTCGTCCCTCAGACGTACAATATATACCACTTTATTTAGCGTTATTTGTGAGGGCCTCAGTCGCTCAGCGAGCTATGGAAAGAGCTATGCTCGGAGTTTCTCTGAAGGATAGGGTTCGTAACGAATACATCCGACAGAGAACCAAGGTAATCGACATAGCTCTAAGAACTAGCAAGCTGAAGTGGCAGAGGGCTGGCCATATCTCGCGAAGAACCGACGACCGCTGGGCCAAACGTATTTCTGAGTGGAGACCACGACTCGGTAAACGTAGTGTAGGACGTCCTCTCAGATCAGGTGGGCTGGCGACCTGCAAAAGACTGCAGGTAGATGCTGGATGCAGCAAGCTGAAGACAAGGTGCTATGGCGTTCATTAGGGGAGGCCTACCTATGTCCAGCTGTGGACTGCTAAGGCATGATGATGAGCTGAAGAAGTCTGATTTTACTTAGGCCACGTTAATTAAGTCTTTTTCTAAGCAAAAGCCTTAAAGAAACCAAAGCCTTAATAGAAAACGTGATTTTTCACTCCCTAGATTAATTACATAAATTAATTCGCTTATTCAGAAATTAGTATGCGATTCGCATCCCCACCATCTGGGTCTTTATTAATGTCCCGGGTTTTGGATTTCCTGGGAATTTCTTTATAGTTCCCGGGAAATATCGGTGACGTAACGTAATCTGTTTATTATTGCTTGTACGTTTACAAATATAATTATTTACCTTAAGGACGTAACTATACGAAAATAAATAATGATAATTTAGTAGACCAAATTATAATCTCACCTACTTGAGTGTTTTCTTTCTTTCTTACTACATTATATCGCATTATATGGGTTGCTGGTATGTAAGGGGAGGTTTTCTGGAAACTTCTGCTTTCTGACCATTCGAGCAATACTCACAGAGACCGCTGCATAAACTAGAAAAAGCTATAATAGTAGGTATTGTAAGGTTTATTTTATTTAGTACATAATCTCTGCACTCGATATCATCTTTAAGAAATTATAATATCCCAAAAATTTGATTGAATTTTATTAACTTGACTCGCGGGTCGCGGGTTCAAGTCCCGTCGAAAACTTAATTTTTTGGGATATTATTTAATAATTAAATACACATAATTATACAATACCATTAAGAAATTATTTCTTAATAGTTATTGTATCCAAGTACCTCGTGAACAAAGTCACCGGCAGATGTATACATACTCACATAATTATGATAGTATTCGCTAACCAAACTCTGGATCCCCAAGGAACAAACACACGACTTAGGTACTCTAAGTAATAGATTCAGTATGCACGTGTCCGTGCTACGTGCTAACTGCAGCACGTAAACTGAAGGCTAATTGTTGGCCCCTATTGTCTTCGCGAGTAAAGGTTGTAGCACATATAGGCTGCACAGCTTCGACGCCAGACCCGCGCAGCATCTAACTCAAATCATGTTGAGCGCAGTTTGATCGCGCGGCGACCGCTATCAGCAAGCTTGCTGTCCAAACACGCTTCGCAAAAATCCGTAAGAAGTACAACTAGTTTCAAGTAAGCGGTAGGTACATGAGGCTACAGCGCAAAAGCCGCTAACATGAAGCGAGGTGTCAAAGAACCAACGAGTTGATAAGTCATGGGCTACTTATTATGCCGAAGCTGTAAAATTTATATAAAACTAGCTGTGCCCCGCGGCATCGCGCGCGTGGAAATTTATGTGTCAAATAATTTATAAACCTTCCTCTTGAATTAAAAAAACCACATCAAAATCCGTTGCGTAATTTTTTTTAATTGATCTTAAGCATACATAGGGACAGACAGACCGCGGCGCGGGAAGCGACTTTGTTTTATACTGAGTAGTGATTATGATTTTAAGTCGATAATATGAATGCTGATTCCTGTGCTGTGCGGTAACGTAGTTGTATGTATGTGCGGCGTCCCTTATTATTGGCCTCCATTGTCCCGGTGAGTTATCGGCCGGTTATGGCTGAGAATCGGTCCCGTCCTGTTGTTCTGTGCAGATGGTAAACCATTATGACGTTTTTGGTTGTTTGCTTTACATGAATTGGTGTTGTCTCGTTACATGATTTATTTAACGCATTCACTGCCTCAGCGGTGGTGCGACTTGCACGGTCGCGGCGCACTAGGCGCTGCACTGCTCATGACCCATGTGCGTTTTGGGCCATGGAAGTGTTAAACTAGCGTTTGACCCGGGCTTTTCTAGAGGAAAGAGACCGAGCCATACGCAGTTTTAACGGATTTGGTTGTGTTTTTAGCCATCTTCAGGCAAATATTTGTACGATCTGCAGATATTTCCTCACGGTGTTCCGGTCGTTTTTTATGTATAATAATAAATATCGATCTAATGTACATATATATTGTGAAAAGGAATATTAGATATTTATATAGGCCTCCCTTTTCTCCTTCCACTCCTCGCGATCCAACGCTGCAACAGGCCACGATGGAAGATGTGCCTCGAGCTCTTCACCTCATCTCTGCTTAGCTTGGAGCTAGATGATGCTGTGTGGATTGTCCAGCATTATTTATTTATTTAATGCGCCTGTGACAAACAGTAAACACTCTTCAGTAATACTTAATCCAAACTAATATAATAAATGCGGAAGGAACTCTTTGTCTGAACGTTAACTATATCCAAGGCAATTATTTAAGAAATTACACTAAAAAATTGAATAAACTTTTAAGAATATTACACTAAAGAAACCTACTAGAGGAAGGGCAGCTTTCTTCAGTGTATTTTAACACCTTCACTGCGATCACTCATTCACCAGCAAAGCGTGGGGATCATGGCTATTATCCCCTTTTTTGGGGGGAGGCATGCTGAGTACTCGTAGTTTGAGGCGGAATCAGGATAAACTAGCTACGGCCCGCGGCTTCGCCCTCGTGGAAACCTATATTTTAAATAGTTTAGAAACCTTCCTCTAGAATCACTCTATATAAAAAAAACCGCATCAAAATCCGATGCGTAGTTTGAAAGATCTAAGCATACATAGGGACGGACAGACAGCGGGAAGGAACTTTGTTTTATACTATAATATAGTGATGTAACCTCAATCGTAAACCATTGCAGATGAACAACATTACAAATGCTGCTTCCACCACAATCAGATTCAGGGTTCGGCGATAACCAAACACGGGCTAATTAGGGCAATAACTCAAGCACAGCCAGCGCAACACAATCATAGGAAATACATCAATTACCAGGTTAGGATGCAGCACACTGCGCTGCACCGGATTAAAGCATTATATTTATTATAATTCATACAGATTTCAAAAACTTGATGTCTTGCAAAATAACCACTTAAAAAAGTTAAATTATTAACGACTAATAACTGAACAACAACTAAGTTGTTTATGATTTTCTCTTCATATCAATGTTTTATTCACTAGTGGAACTACCCTAGTATATCACTTGTGTGTAATACTATGTTTTGTATCTAAATCTAAATATAATGCGATTTTAGATACATGTCAATATTTATGTAATAAGCATAATATTGAATTTCTTACATGTCTTGTCACAGGTAATACTATGTATTATGGCAGTGCGATAATGATACTTTAGCTTGAGTGGGGGGTGCTTTAGCTTGAGTAGGGGGTGCTTTAGCTTGAGTAGGGGGTGCTTTAGCTTGAGTGGGGGGTGCTTTAGCTTGAGTAGGGGGTGCTTTAGCTTGAGTGGGGGGTGCTTTAGCTTGAGTGGGGGGTGCCGTAGTAAATTCTAACCATAGTAAATATTAATAAGATTTAAGGAAAATTAATGGTTGTCTATTTTTAATCTACGAAATATAAACACAACAGGAGAAGGTTCTTTGTTTGGCTGTATACTTTGTTGTGTGTTCGTAGATTTCTCCGTCAATCGTCAAGTCGTATTATGAACCGATTGCGAAAATTCTCTCGCTATTTATATGGAGAATAATCCTGAGGGGGTTCTATAAAAAAAAGGAAAATCCTACAGTTCTTAGCAGCTGCAAGAGTTAGTGGTGAATTATGAACGCTACGGCTTCGGGGCTGAACGAATAAAGTGGCGATCACAATAGGCCATCATGGCCGCAGAGACACTAATTAGTATTCTAATCGAATAATTACCTAATTGAATGATACCATCTACCTATTATATATCTACTACCCAAGTATATGTTAAGGTATGTACTATTTGACGTGGAATATTTTTGTTTAGCAATAAATTTAACTATGAACTAACTATGAACACCCAAGCCACCCAAAGAAAATAAAAAAATATTCCCGAGGGTTAAGTATTTGTCTACAAAATCTTAATAAACTGTGTAAATTAAAAAGGGACATAAAGTCGGTTTGTAGTTTTTTTATAAATCTAATGATTGGCATGACTATCTCACTATACCCGTTAAACCATAAAAACTCTATTGATCTGTTCACTAGTTTTATGTTTAAATTTGTTAATAGTGGAGACTTCACTGGTCTATGTAAATCCTTATTGTAACTCTTTATAATGTCTATGTACTGCATGTCTGTTTTCCAAATAAAATAAAAAAAAAGAAATGCCCATTAGTACCTTACGGTAGCCCTTGTTCTAATTTGACTGTTTAGCAAATTCATAGGTATTACTTCTTTTTCATCATCGCGACAAAACGCAGCTGTATTACTACACAATATAAATATATATATAATAATAGCTAATTTATTAAAAATAGCTCCAACGTTGTAATACAGCAAATGAAGCGTCATCCAGACCTCCTTAGGGACGTGTCAAGCAAATTGGATAGTCGAGGACGGATTAGGCAAATTGTATCTAATATCGATTACTCTGTTATTTCACGGGTACTCTGCAGGTATAGGTATTCTCTAGCTATAGGTATTCTGTACGTGGGTATCGGTATTCTGTTGGTATTCGTACATGTTGATTATGTTCTGCGGTGTGGTTGTGTAGATATTTGTGTTAAGATTTTAGCCCTATCATCTGTAATTAGCATACTTAAGCTACTTAAGTAAATATATTAATACCTACGTACCGATCCTATCCATCTAAAGGTTGCCTGGAAGAAATCACTTTTAGCGATAAGGCCGCCGATTGTGCCACTAGATTTAGTTAGTATTAAGATCCTTTATCATTATTATTACTTTTTTGTATTGATGGTGCAATAAAGATTATATTGTATTGTATTAGATATTTGGGTTGATAATCCAATTAATTTTATGTCAACAAAGGTACTTACGAGTAATTTTTAATGCATCGTAAACACATCAAAATACATACACGTCAGTAACATTGTTTATTTCAAACTTGTGTGTAGGTAACTGGACTTGCTGCTTTTTGGGACAGAAGAATTTGGGACGCACTGTCCCATTTATCACTTGTTGATTTTATTATTTTTGTTACTGTCTTTTCGGACACCTTCAAATGACAATAGAAAGAAAATTATCAGGGTAAAAAAAATGTTGATCCAGTTTCGTGAACATGACTTTGAACATGAAATGTTTGTTGGATGTTGTTTTTGTTCAACAAGTTACTTTATCCCTCGGCCGTTAAATGAAAAAGCACTTTGTAAGCCCACCTGTATTAAAATTCCAATATTTTTGCAAAATAAAACATTTTGTTTCGTACAAAACAACCCGAAGGTAAGTATTAAATGAGAATTTATTCCTCACTCGAAATTTTTCTAATAAACCGAGACACGGCGGGAATTTCCGGGAAATTCCGCATTTTGTTGGAAAAAAATTGAATTTTCGCTATTATTCCCACAAAATTAATTAGAGATCGGCCATCGCCCGCGGCGGGGCTTACATCGGGACCTTTATTTGATCTTTCCTTTTGTTTTCTTTATTTATTTAATTTAAATATCTTGTATCTGAATTATCTTTGCTCTCGTATTGTTTCTCTATGAAACTGTTCATGCTATCAATTACTAAGAAAACCAACATTTTAGCCGATTACTAATTTCCGAACGTTTAATGCTGTCCAGGGGTGGACTAGTGGACAGCGACCAATTGCATTTTAGTATTTGTGTTCCCCGTTATTAACTAACGTATGGAGACCGCGACTCGGCAAACGTAGTGTAGGACGCCCTCCGGCCAGGCGGGATGACGACCTGCGAAGGAATGCAGGCAGATGCTGGATGCGAGCTGAAAACAGGGCGCTATGGCTCTCATTGGGGGAGGCCTATGTCCAGCTGTGGGCTATTATAGTTGATGGTGAAATAAATTATGAATAAATTAATCTACTCTTTATGTCCCTGTGTAAAAAAAACATACTAATACCTTTCTACCCACCTACATAAATGAAACAGGAGCGACAATTTAGATGTAACATAAAAACTAGTAGAAAGTGTAGAGACATAGCTCGTAACGCGCTCGCCCGAAATAAAATGGTGGGCACATCACTCGCCGCTTATAAATGGGCCAAATTCGGACGTTTGAGGTTCAGAAGGTCTTTATTCGTCCCTTAAGGGCTGCTCAGACTGTACTAGTCAGGTACTGGAAAGGAAATGGTTAGTTGGCAGCTTTACTTGTAGGAGATAGCTTGCTTTAACCCTAATGCGTAGATATATTACAAATATAGCAATGTTTTTATAATCTTAACTTTAAAATATTTGCAATGTAAAACTTTTGAAACTATCATGGTTATTAGGTTATTACACACTACGTAAATATACCGTTTTAAATGACTTTAGTATTACTTCAAATTAGTAATAGTACTTCAAATAACGTGTTAGAGTTTTAGTACTCGACATTTGCACGAGGTTCGGCCGCTTCTTTGTAGACTGACGTTTTAGAACTGGATAATTATTACGGAAAATCAGCTTGTGATTTTGTAGAAGAGCTTCTAGTATTTTTCTATGTTTATTAGTTCATATTGTTGTAAAACTGCGCACTAGTTCAAAATTAGAAAAGACGTTATACTATCACGTTGGTATCTTTTTAGCTCGTCCAAAGCGCACGCCTACTGGCCTCGTGTAGGCGCCGCCTTAAGGTTGGGTCTACATTAAGGATGTTGCCAGGTCCTTCCAGCGATGTACTTGACGGAAATAATTAGCCTTGTTGTGCCCTTTTGTTTCAACGATGTATTTTTAGTTATTTCCCCGAAGGTTGGTTAAAATGTTTTTTTTAGATGTGTGACAACCTGACAACCTACGCCCTTTCTGTATTTATGGATCAACCTTTTAATAAACAGAGGCTCTGATACGAAAAAAAAGTTTTTTTTTAGGTTGGTATTTAAAATTCATGATGCCATAAGAAAATATGTTTAAAACACTTAATATGACGACTTCTGTGGCGCAGCGGGCCAAGGTCTACCTGCGACGGGTTGCGGGTTCGATTCTCGCCTCCCAAAGTTAGTATAATCTGCACATATGCGTTCACACAATTCTATCTATGAAGTGTATTGTATTTAGTACATCAGTTATCTAATATAATGCCTATAACAAATTAAGCTCTGCTTAGTTTGGGGCTAGATAATTTTGTGTGGATTGTCCAGCATTATTATTATTAATAATAATAATCATCATAAAAAGTACTGTGCGCTTTACCGTTTATACCTTTTGTCGTTCGAGACATCAAACGACGTAACTCCAAAAGTCGAAAATTCTACATTTACGTGTAATCTGAGGTGATTTTATCTCTGAGGCGAGATTATATTAATCCTTGGTCTCTTCCGCAGGTCGAGCGCGGACTTACGGAGTGATAAGACAGTGAGTACCCTGATTCAGCTGACAATAAAATATAAGAGGGCGAGCTTGAGGGATTGGACGGTTTTTGTGAAAGCTCGACATTTTCACACAATTCCAGTGTGAGGGGTAGTATCTATTACTATACTATACTATAAACCTCCTCCCTCATTGATTTCGATGACGGCGACCCTAGACTTCCAGTGTGAGGGGCAGTATCTATTATTATTACTATACCATACTATAGGCCTCTTCATCGATTTCTATGATGGCAATCCTAGACATCACTAATTCTTCTATCATGAGGCCTTGTATAACAATCTTACTAAAAACATTCGAGAAGAAGATAATTTGCACCAATTTAAAAGTAATTGTAGCATCTTTTACTAGAATAATGCTTAAATGCAGCGAAGATCATAATAATGCATTGTAAAGCATATTAAGTGCTTTATATTCTTTCAAATTCCTCATTCTTGACTCACAATACACAGACAATATCAATTTAAGTAGAATTTTAAAGAATCTCTTTTATATTTCGTTACCTTAACCTTTTTAGTAATGACTCCTTTACCTAAACCCTTTTCGACTTTATCACCATTGCAATAGGATCTAGTTTGAGCGTTAATATTTGATGGCCAGTCTGGGCTTCATTAGCTATCTTCTGAATGTTTGATGACCATCCTCTTCGAAACCTTCGAAGCCTATTTCACTGTAAATGGCGTTGTAAAATGTGATTTATTCTGCGCTTTTAGGAATGAATTTTGCTTAGAATTCAAAGAACAGTAATTTCTAGTTCGTGTAAGGTTTTTTCTCGATAATAGTACCTTGATGAATCTAATTATAATTATGAAATTTATATACCTTGGATAAATTTAGCCCTGAAGTTAAAGTTAATTACAATTAATAAATATTATTTTATCGGGTATTTATCGTCAATTCTCGTCTGTATCTCCGAGTACAATCGCCCGTGATCATGCTCGCTGCATCGCGATAGAAACGTAACAGAATGTATAACGAAAGGTACTCGATAAATAACTGATAAAATAATCTTTAATATAAAATTTATACAAATCGCGAAAGTTTAAAAAACAAAATCTTTTATGCTAGACAATCTTATTTCCGCTTGTTACTATTATTCTTATACTTTATAAAAATTCTGTAATTCAATATACACAATAATACATAAAATGATCTTAACTAAATCGGATATGTACATAGGCGAGCTTACCCTGAAGAAGAGTTTTCTTTTTCAGCAAACCTTAGAGTTATAGGAGAGGCGATGCAATAGATAGAGGCAGTGTACAAAATAAATAAATTGAAATGATAACCTATAAAAAACATATTTTAAACCAACAACACGCTGAACCAACCCCTATTTTGGCGCAGGGTCATGGAGGTAGTCTTATTTTTTTAATATTACCCTTTTGTGTCACTTACCCCCATGATAAAATCCTTTGTTTTAAGTTTGTTTATTCTATGCCTGTATTTTCTATTTGTGTCCAAATAAATATTTTTTCTATGCTATTCTATTTTATAAGCTAATTTGTCCTGCCTCCTTGTGCCAGTTCTGTCCGCCCCCGCTGTACAGTCTATGTGCGAGCCCGAAGGGAACATCTCTGACCTTTATTAGGGCTATAATGTAGATGAGACACGCGACCGAGCTGAGGGTAGTTTTGAATTTTATTTCTGTATTAAAAAGTAAAGTGTACTTTAATGAATATTATTCAAGTGATAAAACCTGGGCTTGATTTTATTCAGAGTAAATTGAGAAAGGGATGAAAGTAAAGTTTTGATGCTTTAGATATTTAAATTTTGTTTGGCAAGGTTAAGCTCAGGTCTTATGGCCTTCTACGGACCAAGCACCTAACTAAATAATATAAGATTATTAACATCGCGTCATCTAGTTGGAAATAATAAAGCCATGAACCCACCTTAACTTCGTTAGTACATTGTAAGTTATTGATATTATTAGTATCATACATACACTATTCCATGGTAGTCTGGTAGAGATCGCTCTTAGGCGATAAGACCGCCAATTGTAACTAATTATTAAGTTTTTATTATAAATCATTTCCTATTTAAAGTGCAACAAAGTATTTTCTATCTATCTATCCTAATGCAACGATTAGTTAACAGAAATACTTAGGTATTCGTTCTGATAAAGATTTTTCATTAAACACAGGACCGTTTTATAAAATGTATAAGACAATAAATTAAATTGTTAGCTATCACCAGGGCCTCACCTGGGCTTGCAAATGAAAACCTTCCAATTGTATTCGAAATATTCAATTCAAGACGGCTGAGTAAAATATTTGAAGGCGATTCGACAGGGAGGAGAGGTTCCTGCGAATTCCTTGACAAATTGGAGTTACCCTGTTTTATATCAGCGGCGGATATCTCAAATATTCAACGCCTGTTGTTGGCGCAGTATAATGATTACGTACCTGTGTAAATTTCATAAAAATTGTGCATTAGTATGTTTGCCAAGCAAATGCTTCTGATTGAGACACACTGCGATCACCAGTTTTATTATTTTATTTGTTTATTATCTACATATAATAGCTCTAAGCATAACCACTGACGTGGCAGTGGACCGCCCATATCTCACAAAAACCCGACCACCGGGGTAAACGTGTTCTTGTAAACCTAGTGTAGGACGCCCTCCGGCCGGCATGACGACGCGCGAAAGCGGGCAGGCAGATGCTGGATGCGGCAAGCTGAAGACAGGGCGCTATGGCGCTCATTAGGCGAGGCCTATGTCCAGCAGTAGACTACTATAGGCTGAGGATGATGATACAAACATTGGTCTCAATGCGGGAATCAAACCCGCAACCTCCTGCGTCGCAGGCGGATCTTCGCTTCATACTTGACCTTTAAGTCCATTTCAAAGTGTTCATAATCAGAAGTGTGCTGTGGTCAAGTGTGGTGGCGACACGTCATCTTCTAAGCATGTTACTTGAACATTACTAACTTTCTCTGATAAAACATATTTTATCATGCACTTTGTAATGGAAGCTTTATTATTGATTATTACTTATATTGTGAAAGCGAAGTGAGTTTGTTTGTTTGTTATGCTCCGAATTCCAACACGCTCATAAGTAACATATCGGGTTTTACTTAAATTTGATTTAATAGTTTAAAATAAAATACTGAAAAAGGCAATTGCTACATTCATTACGTATGCAAGATTTGAAAAGAAATAGAAGAAATCTCTCGTTAAGGGATGAAACGTTATTGTTCGTAACAGGTAAGATTCGTAGTTTACATTATACAAATTTGTCAAACTGTATTCGTTTTTATAGTACAATAGAAACTTTTGCCTAGTAGTGCGAGAATGCGAGCAAAAAATTAATAATCCTGTTAAACGGTGAACGGTGATTTGAAACTTGTAAGCAGTTCTTGTAAATTTCATATAATAATATGTTCACCGTCCGCCATGACAGATTTTAGTATTTTTTGTAGACCGTACTATATAGTTTCTGCCCGCGGCATTCTATGGAAACGTTTAAAAGTATTACTATCCCATGGGAACTGTTTTATGAGATTAAAGTACGTAAAGTAACCTAGGTTTGGTTCCAGGCTTAAAACTTCATCCTTGCAAAATGTCAGCCTGATCCGTTCAGTAGTTTTTGCAAGAAGAAGTAACCAGCATCCATCCATCCATCCACCCTTCTAATCTTTCACATTTATAATATACTAGCTGCGTCCCGCGGCTTCGCCCGTCTGGAAATCTATGTGTCAAATAAACCTTCAACTTGAATCATTCCGTCTATTAAAAAACCTCATCCAAATCCGTTGCGTAGTTTTAAAGATCTAAGCATACATAGGGTCAGACAGACAGCGGGAAGCGACTTTGTTTTATACTATGTAGTGAGATAGTTTGATTATTACATTACCTAAAATGCCTTTATGTATAAGCTAAATGTAACATAGGCTACTTTAAAAGACTGTTATGAACGAAGTCACGTGCGTTACACTAGTGTATAAAGGTAGATAAAAATGGATGACATTGTATGGAGCTTAGTATTAGTAAGTGATAAATCAATGGATATGCATTCTTCTGTTAGATATAAAAAGGTTGCTCAATGAAATATCTAAAGTCGAGCGGTAAGGGCTTAGTGGCTTCATGGCCTTTCAAAGTAAGTGTATAGTGGGTTTGATGACCAAGCTGAATAAAAAATCCTTATCAATATTATAAACTAGTTTCAGCCTGCGGCTCCGTACGCGTTGTTTCTATGGAAAAGTTTTAAGACTATTTCCATCCCTTGGCAACTGATTTATGTGATAAAAAGTAGGCTATGTTCTATTCCAGGCCTAGAATCTGTATGCAAAATTTCAGCCCGATCCGTTTGAACGGATAACAAACATACCTAACCAACCATCAATCTAAACATCCAAACTTTCGTATTTATAATATTAGTGTAAAGTGATTAGTGCGATATATGAAGTGTCGTATTTAGTTGAGATTTATACATTTCATTGCAATACATTTTTGAGAACTTTCTTTTCAAATAGTCGAAATAGTAGGCAGGTAGTCAACTAGGTACTAAAGAATTATCTTTATTAACAAAGAAAATGTAAATTAAATAATAGAAGCAAACTAAAACTAGTGTTTACAATTGAAATAATCACTTTATTCAAGTCTCTAATGTACATTAGAGACTTGAATAAAGTACAAAGTGAAATTTGAAAAGAAAGTTCTCAAAAATGTATTGCAATGAAATGTATAAATCTCAACTAAAGCACAACAATATTATACGTTTTATAAACTACCAAATACCTCAGTGAATAGCAATGAACTAAGACGGATCTGTCCAACTACGGAACCCTAACCCTTCGCTAATGAATCCATCCAGCACGCTAGCTATCACTGTGACAACTGATAACGTCCTACTGGTTCCGACAATGCTGTGAACGTATAATGGATGGAACTCTGATGTTAAGTGTTTTTTTTGTTATATTTGAATTGTATCTATTCAAATATTTAATAAAAGACTTATCACATATCATGATTAGATGGATGGATGGATGTTTGTTTGCTTCACGTCAAAACTACTGAACGGATCAACCACAAACCTTAAGCACACGTTTACGTATAATCCAATACCATCTTTTTTAAAGGCCTTATCGCTGACAGCGATTTCTCCCAGGCAACCTAGGCATGGAGAAAAAGATATAAGATAACGTAGAGTTGGTAGAATACAAACACAAACAGGTAAAGAAATATCAAAAACAAAAAATAAAAATAAAATAAAAAAAACAAACTACATACATTGCAAGCAACTTAAATTAGAATGTAACCTAACAGAATAAACTACAAATAACAATAACTACATACAATAGGAAGCCACAGAGATACATTTAGATAAAATCTGATCACAGCTGGAGCTACAAGACACATCTGAAGTGACAGTAACTGAATGAGAAAGAGAGAAGAGAGGTATATATTGTTTCATGTGTCGGTAACTATTATGTTTTGTGTATTATATACATGTATCTAAAATCGCACTATATTTAGGTTTAGACAAGCAAATCCAGTATTAGGCACATAAGTTATATGAACAAACTTGTGATTTTTGTTCACTTCTTCCACTGGTGGACAAAAAATTGAAGTGAACATTAAAATAATGTTATTTGATAATAATGAATAGTATAAAATTTGACTTGTCTAAGTGCTTATTTTGTAAGCATAAAGAAATAAATGATATTGAGTTCGAGTTTTGAGTTTGAGTATGAAAATAAAAGTTTTTTTCGAAAAGGCAAGAAAAAAAATTAGGCCAATTGTATGGGTGGAGAGAAGAGATTTTCAGCTCAGTTCACAGAAAACTTGGCGGCACTACTTGCCATCTCACTCTCACAGATAATACAGAGAGGAGAGGCCAACAAAAGGGCCATAAATTAATATCGGAGGCATTGTTTGGGCCACAATGGATTTTAACTAGATATAATGGCCTCAATTACTCCCCGGAATTTCATTAGGTCCTCACGACCTCAAGTGCGCTTCTAGTCCGGGAGACCGCCGCCGCTGAACTTGAAAGCTTACTTGTGACAGAAAGTTATATTAAATAATAATAGTAATCATTATCAGTACATCTGAAGAGACTCTCGCTAGGAAGTTGGATCAAGGGCCAGATCCAAAAGGACTCGGCACGTATCGTCAGGAAGTTCCTCTCTCTGCAGCCCTAGTCACCGGCCGCTTGAGTTGATTGTTTCATTCACAAAAAATTGCAAAGCAAAGATAAATTGTAGGCAGATACCTACAATTAGCACAAAAACTCGGGACAGTCTTTGGGGACTGCCGATAGAAGTGAAAACTAAGTAATTTTATATTTTTATATACATGCATGGGAAGCATGATTTTTGTTTACCCAAGAAGTGCTCAATGAAGTTTTCACTTAAAAAACAGGATGAATGACGTAGAACCAGAAAATGCATTAAAATATTATAGTTAGGTTCCATAACTAACATAAAGCTAGCTCCCGGACTATCTGGAGATAAGATATTTTCTCCCGAACCTTCTAAATTACGGTTGTAACATAGTGACTCGCTAACCAGCGCAGCGCAGCGATGTAGGCTGGATAACTTTACATTGTCGTAGGTTTAGGACACGGTAATGTAGACTATGACAAGCTCTATCATGGGACTATGGATAATCGACGCAAACAAGCTATACCATGCTTTATTGTCAAAAAACATGTTAATGATTATTGATACTTTAATTATTTTTTGAAAGGGCGTATGTCCATCTGTGGACTAGATTAAGCAGATGATGTGTACAAAAATAATACTTTCTTGTACACTAGATACAGATAATTACAAAAAGATATTGCATGCGACAAGTACGACGGGCGGCCTTATCGCTTAGAGGCGATCTCTTGCAGGATGTGTAAAACCGGGGTCGGTAATGGTAAGGGAACAGGCTCCGCTTACTCTAATGCTGTGACAAAATAACTTATATTTTATCTCGTAAAATACTGACTTACATTTCTATTTACATGGTGTTTTCTAATTCATTATAATAGGGTTATTATAATTCGGTAGGACATCTTGTAAATAGACCTACATCATGATCAGTCTACGTGTCTCACTGCTGGACATAGGCCTCCCCCAATGAGCGCCATAGCGCCCTGTCTTCAGCTTGACGCATCCAGCATCTGCCTGCAGTCTTTACTCGTCATTTCACATGGCTGGAGAGCGTCCTACACTACCTTATGATACCTACATGTCACTACTTAGTACATTTATCTAAGTGGATTATTTGTAACATGATTAAAATAGTACCGAGCCAATTTTTATCATAATTCCATAATGTGTTGTATGTTAAATTATTTATTTTATCGTCATCTTTCAAACAATTTGTGTAACATATGTAGTAGGGGGAGCACAGCTGCCTATAGTACAGACTCTTCAGTCTAGTTTAGGCAACTGAGGCTACGTAATAGTTTGGATTAGAATCTCAATATACTGGACTTGTTTCTAATGTAGAAATTTGTAGTTTACAAATGAATTATGTTATGTGTTTGTAATAATTCTTTTTTGGCAATAACATTTTATTTATTTATAAAACACACACAAGTCGCTTCCCGCTGTCTGTCTGTCCCTAATTAGGTATGTTTAGATCTTTAAAACTACGCAACGGATTTTGATACGGTTTTTTAAATATATAGAGTTTAAGTTAGTTTAATAAACCATTTGACACATCGGTTTATGAATAAATAAAAAAAGACTTTATTTTATTTGTTGATATCATCGCTTCTTATTCTGATCCGATATCCGTGTTCCTTGACAGTTGGGACCGAGTCGAGTTATGAAGTAATCCCGACACATTGGAACACAAACACAAGCCGAGCCCTTTGAGCGGCTCAAACAACACGCACCTGTCTAATCTGAGTTTACCCTTACAGTGCGCGGCGAACACACTGACACCCTTTACTCATCATCTAAAGGACATATCACAAGTAAAGTGTACCTAATAAATAATAAAAAATAAATAAAATAATGAACATAAAACTAACATATAAGTAGCTAACATAAAAATTATCATTCGATTTGAATATCAACGGAAAAGTAATTAATCGCAAATCGTAAACCATTTTCATGAACCTAATAATAAAACTAATTTAGATTTACTTGTATTTTTGGAGCAATTGAGAATATCATTAATCTAGACTATTAAAGTTCTATTGTATGACATAATTCACGCCAAGCTATCACCACATACATTTTCTTGAGCAAGTTGACTTGTCACTGCGACGCCTTTTGTTTCTTGACAAAACCTACTTATGTCACGATTCTCACGCAAAAGCGTAAGCAAAATCCTGCAATAAGCTGGTTGCGTGAAGTGCCAGCCCAAGCCCACGCACTGTAGCAAGTTATCCGTCATCCCGTGCGTTTGTTCCGATTCGTTTGAACGGGATTTTGTGAATAAACGTTTCCTGCGAAGGAACATGAAAGGGGTAAGTCTCGTGTGAAGGTAACAAGCGAAACCTTAACTAAAGACTTTCCAAGTTTTCGTGTTTTCTCGTAAAATGTATAAATAGGCAGGTGAAGTACAAGACCTTTGGACCCTTCGACTTTGTAGGCTTTAGCTATTGAGAAATCAAAGGTTTCGCCTTTGCGAAATATCAAGATTCGCTTAAACTCCCTTTTTGAATAGCAAGCAACCCTGTTTTGTTAAAGCAAATAAAAAATACTGTGGAAAATACTAATAATAATCTTATTTTCATGTTCATGTTTCATGTTTTAAATATATCTAGATACAAACTACCTGATAAGGTGTGCAAAAACTAAATAACTAAATAGTATAAAACAAAGTCGCTTCCCGCTGTCTGTCTGTCCCTATGTATGCTTAGATCTTTAAAACTACGCTACGGATTTTTATGATATTTTTTTAATAGATAGATTGATTCAAGAGGACGGTGTATAAACAATTTGACATATCGATGACCACGCGGGAGAAGCCGCGGGGTGCAGCTAGTAGTATGATAACGTACAAAATTCATCAGCAATAAATTCGTCAATAATATAGAAAGATTTACTTATTAAAAAGCTTCAAAATACTTTAGTGAGTAATTAATTAAGCTAGTATACCTACATTATACAGTTTGAAATAACGATACTCAATTTTTGCTGCCGCTGAGTGTACCATCGTCACATAGTAAATAAAGGAAGAAAAAATCCCATAAATCCGTGCAGTAAAGTGGAATCAGTAGCAAATGCCCAATCCCACATTAACATACCGCCGCGCGCCGGCCGGATGATGCTAACTCATATTTTACTGTTTTTGCAATGCGAGATATCATAGGGGTGGTTCAGGCTGAATCAGTTAATAAGACAGGCGTAGTTTTGGCTAGCTCATCTAAAATGTCTAGGATAGGTATTGTGTAGACTAAAATTGTACGGAATCTAGACATAAGTCTGTGTCTGTGTCAGCCAAGTTAGGAATGAAATCGAGCGATGCACTGGCTGGCACTGCGTGTATAGATTTGGGATGAGGTATTTGTTTAGTTTTATTTAAATCCAGTTCCAAACTTGGATGGAAATAAAAGCAAGTCGACTTTGATAAAATGTAGTGACAAACCGACGCGACGACGACGTGAGCATTTTGGTCAAAGTTCGTTTAATTTCTTCACATTACTAGAAACAAAGTTAAGGCAACACAAAAAAGACTCACCTACACGACTGTCAAATCAAAACAAAACTCGGCTTAGTCTCTTTTATTCAAAAAAAGTTCTCAAAAACCAGTTAATTTAAAAGAAGTCCACTTAACAAGCGACTGTGAAACAGCCTCTACAACGTATCTTATTCGGGCGCCGATAAAAAAATAATGTCGAACATTAGGGAGGACTTAATTTAAATATTTCGTCGCCTCTCTCGCTCACTCCCCAGTGACCCCGTGTATTGCCGTCTCATTATTTACGAGGAAGGGTAGATGGTATTTTAAAGAGGCTGAATAAGTCGTCGCTGTAATGTGGCTTGTTATGTACTTGACACTGTTTCCTTTGGGCTGCAGATGGCTGGAAATCTTGCTGTTGGCTTTTAAATGTGTTTAGGGTTCTTGTCTTGCATTTGTCTTTCTTTATATCTTCATTGTTCCAAGCGAGGGGAATTTCCTATAGCTATGTATTATATTATCTGTGGCTATAGAGAAATAACTAATTTTGCATAGGTGTAGCTCCGACCAGGTGGGATGACGACCTGCAAAAGACTGCAGGTAGATGCTGGATGCGGCAAGCTGAAGACATGGCGCTCATTGGGGGAGGCCTATGTCCAGCAGTGGACTGCTATAGGCTGATGATGATGATGATGATGATAGTGAAATAATAGATTTTTTTACACAACATCCCTGAACGTGCTAGTTGAGGCCAACGAATTTTATCCAGATTGAAATTACTGGAAAAAATTCGTTGAACCACCAAATAATATTAATGTATTCTAAAATCATTAACTCTGCATTACAAACCTCTACGACAACTATGTAAGTGTGTTCCATTTCACACTAATATTATAAATGCAACAGATTGGATGCATAGATGGATGTTTGTTACTTCTTCACGCCATAACTACTGAATGGATTAAGCTGAAATTTTGCATAGGTGTAGCTTTAAGCCTGGAATCAAACATAAGCTTTTTATCCCATAAATAAGTTCCAGTTCCAACCCGTGCGAAGCCGCGGACATAATACAATTTTTTTAATAAAGCTTAATCAAAGCCGAGGATGGTAGCTAGTCTGTAAGGTGTATAAAAAGACATATTATTACATTCTCGAAAGCTCCCTAGGGTAATAAATTTAAACAGATAGCGTCAAAGATCAACTATTTCATCCACGAGGTGGCACAAAAAGTTTGGTGTCAATAGAAGTTATCTCAGAGTAAGAAAATGAAACTCAGAGACAAAAGTGGCATAGGCACATTAACTAACTACAAGAGTAGGCAAACAGTAGGTACTTTATCATAATAATTATATAGTCAAAATCATATTATAAGAAAGAGTTTTACTAGATAAATAAACCCATTTTTAAGTAGACATGTTTCTATTATTTGTTTGTAAGTATCTATCTTCTAACGTTCATACTAAAAAAATCTAAACATGTTAGTTTATGTCTCTCCGTGCTCCATGTGGGGCAAAAAGACCCTATCTGATTTATAGCAGTTTTTTGGGTAATTAATTCTAAATTAGAGTTATCTAGTTTTGTCTGTGTGTGATCGAAGTTAACTAATGGATTTTTAACTAACTTATACTTTAGTACTTGTGTAATTAATCAGACTCTAATACAGTTTTAAGACTAGTTTCTATTTTGGTAAGTTTATTTGCAATATTCTATGGCACCAACAATTATCTGGAATCCTTAGAGCGAGTTCACGTAGATTAATGTTGCGCAGAGGAGTGAGACAAGGGGTTGTCATATCCCGAAATTGTTGACGAGTGCGTTGGAAGATCGCGAAGAACCGACGGCCGCTGGGGCTGTTCTTGAGTGGAGACCACGACTCGGTAAACGTAGTGTAGGACGCCCTCTGACCAGGTGGGATGACAACCTGCAAAAGACTGCAGGTAGATGCTGGATGCGTCAAGCTGAAGACAGGGCGCTATGGCACTCAATGGGGCAGGGCCTATGTCCAGCAGTGGACTAAAGGCTGATGATCATGATGATGATGCGTTGGAAGATATGTTCAAGGCGCTGGACTGGAAAGAAAAAGACTTTAAAATAAACGGCGACATCATCTCACACCTACGATTCATTATCGCTGATAACATTATCTTAATTAAAGATTCGCTAGAGGAGCTCAACCAGATGCTGGAAGAAGTAAAAAAAAACAACAGGTGCATTTTATTATAAAATCTTACTTTAATATTTAATCTATGGAAACTTGTAACAAAACTGGTACGAAATATTTACATAACTTTTATAGAATTCAGTCAGTTAAATTAAACTTTTTAAATAAGGCATTAAGAGCCACATTCCTCTGTATTAAAAACTCAAAAAAATAGTTCTTTTTACTAACAGTTACAGAATGAAACGCGACCTGTGTATTACACTTAGCAGCTTAATGTTTCAGTTACAAAATTGTAAAGCTAACATCGACGTGTATAGTATTTGTTACTGGGTCTTGTGTGATTTTATTAAAATTGTCTTGATACGATAAGAGGTAGGTATTTGTTGAGTAAATTAAAATCGGAACCCTTCTAGCATCATTTCGAAGATCAAAATTAAAATCTATTAAAATTAAACAACTAAAACAAAGTCTCTTCCCGCTGTCTGTCTGTCCCGATGTATACTTAGATCTTTAAAACTACGCAACGGATTTTGATGCGGTTTATTTTAATAGATAGAAGAGGTCAAAAATCGATGTGAAAAATGTGTGTGTGAAAAATGTTTACACATAGATTTCCACTCGGGTGAAGCTGCAGGTAGTCTACTTATAATAACTATAGTAAATGCAAGCAGTCCTTATGTCTATCTGTTCCGGATGAGCTGTGGGCAGCAGGCAGGATACGCTTGCGTTAGATTCCCGACTCGGAAGAACCCCGGTACTGTTTGATCCTGGCATCTGAAAACAATTATTTTACACTGTAGGGTGCGTAGCGAGCCCGGCAATCCTATATGTTGTTGGTGTTCGAGAGTTTGTTAAGTTTCACGGTTTAATACTCAGAATAATCAATTTGTTGGTAACAAAATATTAGAAAATAACCCTAAGTAGAAAATACAAAGAAGTAATAGATAATTAACTAATACATTTTTTTGAACATAGTCGTCTACACTGTAGAACGCCTTCTCGACGAGCCACGATTTAAGTTTCTGCTTGTGATTGTACATTATTTTAATGTAAAGTTAATGGTCGCGAGTGTACGCCGTGACGTGCTGCCCAAAGGACAGGGTGGGAACATGTAATGCTGTATGGTATGCAAACCGTACATACAGCAAGTTTTCAGGTTTTCTTAAATTTTGGTAGATATGAAGGGTTAGGTTCGTAGGCACTAGATTGCATAACGACTACAAAACCAAAACGACTTAGTTTCTTAGTTCGAACACTGTGTGGTGAGTGATCGAGTTTAAAGACTTCTGTTACTGTACCAGCTTTCCATCATCATCAGCCTATGTTAGTCCATTGCTGGACATAGGCCTCCCCCAATAAGCGCCATAGCGCCCTGTCTTCAGCTTGCTGCATCCAGCATCTACCTGCAGTCTTTCGCAGGTCGTCATTCCACCTGGTCGGAGGGCGTCCCACACTACGTTTACCAAGTCGTGATCTCCACTCAAGAACTCGTTTGCCCCAGCCCGTTTGAAGCCGTTAGTAGGTGTTATTTTTGTTGTGTTAGTATTATTTCATATACTCTGGCTAAGTACATAAAAATGACGTTGTTCTTACGGCATTCATGATAAGAAGACCTCAGTGGTATCGGGCGAAGGTTCGCCTGCGACGCAGAAAGTTCCGGTTTCGATTCTCGCGTCGAGACAAAAGTTTGTACGATCTGCCGTTATTTATTCCGGGTGCTCTGGGTGTTGCATAAATGCATGCCATGCATAATAAAGATATACATTATATCTATCTATGTAAGTCTATCAGTTATCTAGTACCCATAACGCAAGCTTTGTTTTGCGGCTGGATGATGCTGTATGGGCTGTCCAACATTATTATTAACTAGTTTCTGCCCGCGGCTTTGCACGCGTTGGTTGTTTCTATGGAAACGTTTAAGATTACTTCTATACTATGTTTTATTCTAGGCCCAGAACTACCTGTATGCAAAATTTCAGCCCGATCCGTTCAGTAGTTTTTGCGTGAAAGAGTAACTAGCATCCATCCATACATACAAATTATTATATCACTGCGTCGGCACGTGATGAACAATGTTGTGTAACGCTCGGTATCCGTTAGCAATGCGAAAATAAACAACAATACACTACAATAACAAAACAGAAATTATTAAAAACAAATGCATATTTTCTTAATGAGTTAGGTCTTAAACGACGCGACGTTGGCAGGTACCAGCTGAGATCAGTTTGTAAGGAATGCTCCAATGAAGCTTATTTCGTCATATGTATGTTGTGCTCAACTCTAGATGAAGTAATATTCTTACATCGACTGTTTTTATTAGCTTGTTTTATTTTTGAACTTCAAAATAGGAGGAGGTTCTGTGTTCAGCAGTATATATGTACAAGTATGTCTTTTATGTATGTTCGTCTAGTTCACGCTTACAAACCGAGAACTAGACGAAAATGTATACCGTACTATGTCTGCCATGAATGTGATTTGCTTTGAAAGTTAAGTTTAGAAGATCGCTATTGTACGGAGAACAATCCCGAAAATCCCCCATAAAGTTATATAATTGATTCCCAAGGGAAATATTTGACCCACAAAACTTTAAACACAGTATAAATGTTAAGGAATTTGAAGTTAGTTTTTAGTTACTTAAAAACGTTCAAATTATACTAGTTCTAATTTGTTTATGTAAAGATTGTTATTAAATTATTAATATTGAATTCTAAAATATTGGAAGACATAACGACTAAAAAGTTTGGAATTGTTACCTTCATGTTAGACGGTGTACGTCTAGACGAAGGGACAGAATTCCAACCTTTTTCAAATATTTATCAACTTTTTTGGGTCCTGTTACACTCATACGAGTTATTTGTCTTGTTTTTAGGAGGTGTTCGTAATCAGGCAAAAAAGGGACGGAAAAACAGGTCTAAATATTTGTAGGTGCGACTTTCGGTTGAGATATAATCTTGGCGTTACCTACAGCGACGATTTTACTTTTGTTCAATACATTCTACACGCACACACCAACAGCCAGATTCTACAGCAAGGTGGTTATATTGTTAATTACAAAAAGCGACTTACAGTACTTACGTAGTTGTCTCCAAAAACGTCTCGTACACACCTTCTTCTTCATGGATAGGACCTGGCGTTCTATTTACTTCGAGTGATCTTTTTTTTCTACTGACATCGTCTAGCTGAACCACCCGGCCAACGTTTTCGAACGTTAACTTCTTAGCGATAGGATATGAGTTCCGTATCCTTGTAAGAGTGTTGTTTCGTTTAGCTACATTATGATTATCATTGGTTACGAAGCGTTGCGATAGTTGGTCTCTTTGCCAGTCTTCTTCTTTGTTCAAAGTTTTCATTATCAACCTCCTTAGCAAATCCTGCTCCTGGACCACAGCTTTGATATGCTCGATCGTTTTTTGCCCCATTGCAGGTTTTAGCACCGGATCTGGCCGCTCTAAGGATACTGGTCCTGCTTTGACCGGCATTTCTTGAAGTTGATTGTTAATGTGCGTACCAGCTATATCGCCTATGTAGCCTGTGTACGGTGGAATCTTCTTCACGCGGTTGTAATAGTCCCACGTGTAAGGAATATCGTATAGCAACCCTTTGGGGTAGTCAGTAGGAAGGTGGTATTGATGGATGTACGCGAATGGGTAGGGAAGTAGGTAAGAAGGCGGCTGGGTATTTTGAAGTTGGAAGTTGTTTATGTGTGTCTTTTTGCAAGGTTTTGGGAACTCTGTTTTTACCGTAGTGGGTGGTTCGATGAAGTAGGATGCGCTTTCTTGCGTGTTAGGTGGTGAATGGTAATGGTAGGGCAGTCTCCGAAAGTCCTCGTCAGACAACGCTGGACCGGTGAAGAAGGAGTAGAAACTCTTCTTCGGTTGGGCTGTTGAATGTGCTGTAACAACTTTGCTCGTACTGTGATCATCCACATGCATTCCTTTGTAGTAAGGCTCGTACCAATACGACTTCATTCCTTGCTTCGAGGATTCAGTCACCGTGTTGGAGTTGGTGGTCTCATCGTTAGCAGCGTATGTAGCCGGCGTGGTTGCAATATCCATTTCATTATAAATCTCTTGAGCTAGATTGTAAATATCAACTATTGCATCTAGTTCACTTCTTTTGACCGTGTGTAATATGTCTGATATGGCGGCAATCTCGCGTTCTGTAAGATATCTATCGTCCTTACTTTTCCGTATATCTTGTATATCATTACTTTTATCATCGGTAACTTTGTTTTGATAAAATTGATTTAAGGCTTGTTTTACACTACCTTTTGTGTGAACGTTCCCAGTTTCGTACGTCTCATTCTTATCATTTGCTTGATTCAGGCCTGACGGCTTCTCGTAATAATACTTGGCTGCGTTTTGAGTTTTACCATCAACAGTTATAATACCTAATTGGGGTCCATCGTAGGCCGAATCTTTGTTGCCGTAGGTTCTTTTAGGTTTAAGTTCATTAGTTGTATTTATATTTTCTTTATTCTTGTGTTCAGGTATATTGGTTATGTTTATTAGCCGTATAGTGTTGGTGATGTTGCGTTTCCGGAGCTTGCAGGTGTAGTTCCCGCAGAAGGAGCTGGCCTCCCAGGTGGAGTTGACTGCGTGCAGCTTGCCGGTCTCGGGGTCTCGGCAGAAATATGCTGGAATCAAACGATATATCATTAGTTTCTTTGTGTTTTTTTTCAACGACCTCTTTGGCGCGTGGGGCGAGGTTCCGCCTGCGAGGCAGGAGGTTGTGGATTCGATTCCCACCTCGGGACAAATGTTTGTACGACCTGCAGATATTTGTTGCGGATGTTCTGGTCGTTTTATATGTTCAATAAAAAATGTCTATCTATGTAATGTATTTTATTATATATATCAGTCATCTAGTTCCCATAACACAAGCTCTGCTTCGCTAGGGGCTAGAGTGAAGCAAAAAGGAAAAGTTTTATTGAAAATAATGCGTTTATCAATTTTTAAATGAGTATAAACGACGTTTCTATTCTACACTTAACTAAAATAACTAAACTGCGTCAATATATTCATTTAAGCTGTAAAACGACTTACTTATTAAATAACTTTAAATATTATGATGTCATTTCATTTGCCTAGAGTCATTACATCAACACAAGTACTACTCTCTCTGCCAAGAAAAATATCTTACGATATAACATAATACGATTATATAATCATGATTGTGACTCGTTGTTCCTCTAACAACACAACAATCCGTATCGATTGAACAAACGTAAGACAACAAACAGTCTGGTGCATTGCATCACTGCGATAGAACCAAGGAGCTAAGCAGCAAACACTTCAAATTCTCACTGTCATCCTATTTGTGGTTCATTTTGCTTGATTATAGTTTTGTTCTGTTTACGCAGAATATAGAGCCGATCTCAATGACTAAATAAAGTTTATTATCAAGGAAAACATAAACATATAATGTTACCAGTGAAATAGATTTTCGAAGGCGCTTGTTTTGGGAAATTTTAATAGGATTCTCTGTAGTGTTTGTTTCCACGAGTTCTCACATATAGTGTTGTATTGATGAACAACATGTTGATCTTACCTACATTACCTAGATATTGCGTAAATTTATATCAATTTCCTGGTAAAAAAAGTTCATTTAATGGGAAGGTGTCCAGAAACCTTTAACAGACAGCAAAGTCATTCAAAATGAGAATTCTAATTAGTTTGCCAAAATATTTTACCTACATAAATATAGTAGTAACTCAGATGAAATATAATGCAAGTATTCAGATGTTGATATCTGTTTATATCAGTCCTGCATTTTTTTTCAGTATGTGTTAAAGCGCGTTCAGTAGGCATGGAAAGGGATGGAACCATTTCGAAGTGAAACAAGTGCGATCATGATCAGACATTTTTGAAAAGGATTCCAGCCGTTTTGAAAACGCGTGGATTGTACCAGGAATGTGATGTAAAATAATTAGGTACCTATATCTACTTTTATTACTCTGGAAACAGCAACTAGAAGCACCAACAAAATGTGTTTGGTACATTTTAGATGTCATATTTTAGCTCTATCATTTTCCATTCGATAGTGCGAGAATCTGATTCCGAGAATAAAAGTTAAAATCACTTTTATTTAGGTATTTTAGAATCTATAGCGGGAATAGAGCGTAGCGGAATCAACAGGATAAGGTTTCTTCAAGTGTGGAGTCTAAACATAAGTCGCTGGTAGTAAAGAAATGTAATCGAAGGACCTTGAATTAATTTGAATGAATTAGGTATACCTAATGCTGAACTAACCTAACGAAAATACTAGGAAATGGATAGATCTATGCTCGTTACACAGGGTAGATAAAATAGCTTGACCACTGACCTGAATTCTCGAAACCATGTAAGCATCCAACTTCCAGAACACAGCACTAGACCTTCACTCGCGAGTGTTTGTTCAAGTTTCAGTCAGTTATTGCACCGCAATGCACATAACAGTAAGAAGTGATTTGATATTCAGCTTTCCAAAATTTGATGTAAATATGTATTATAATAATATAATTACAATTACAGTCGTGGTCAACTAATTAGGGACTTTCAAGATAGTGAAGAGCAATAACCGGTTATGTACATATAAATATAAAACCCTATTGACTTCTCAGCACCTATTATTTGCATAATTTGGTCCGATTATTATGCTATAAATGGCTGTAAATAAAAGAATAAATAAATAGAAAAAAGTATTTAATATCAAAGGTTGAACATGTATTAAATTTTAAGGTATAATTCTGTAGCTGGACATTTAATTAAGGACAGTAAACTATAATGAAAAATAGAGTTAAACAAAACTAATAATCTGCAGTATTATAATATCTTTAACAGCTCCATTTTATTACGTGTAAAATCAGTACCCAGTAGCAAAACCTTTGTTAGTAATTACCGCTTGACACCGATGTGGCATAGACATTATCAGTTTCTGGCATGTTTCGACAGGAATGTTTGCCCATGCCTCACAAAAAGCTTCATTAAGTTCATCTAAAGTTGTGGTACGATAAGTGGCAACTTTTTTCTTGATTTCGTGCCAAAGGTGCTGGATTGGGTTAAGGTCCGGGCTATTAGCACCGATTCTGACTGACTGGTAAGAAACGACTTGACTGAACGGGCGGTATGTTTCGGGTCGTTATCATACTGAAACGTCCATATAATAGGGAGATGCTCCTCAGCATAGGGACGCATCGTTTCCTCCAATATTGCCTTGTATTGATGTTGGTCTAAGTTACCCTGAACTTTCCTCACAGGTCCCACTCCACGTCCAGAAAATGAACCCCACATTTTAATGTTTCCACCGCCATGTTTCACCTGCTTTTTTGTGAATCTTGGATTCATTTCCGCTTTTACTGGACGCCGTACGTATTGCCTTACATCTGAAGAAATCAAATTAACCTTGGTCTTGTCAGAGAATAATACATGTTGCCATTGGGCGTAGGTCCAATGTCCATATAGTCTGACATGTTGCACTGCATTGTATACCATAGTTTTTGAACAATTTAAATGTTCTGCTATCCTTCGGTATGGCCAACCATGCTCGACAACAAACTTCATGATAATTTTTCGTAGTGTTGGATCCCAACTTTTATTTTGGCCCATTTTTCTTCAAAATATTTTTCAAAACTTAAAATAAAAATCGGGATTGCCGCCAAAACTACCACGAAACAATAAGTGAAGAAGTAAAAAAGTATTGAGATTCCAATTCTGAAAATAGAACGCAATATCTCAGTGTCTCTAATTAAATGGCCAGCCAGCATTATTTGAACAAATAGCACTATGATTAATCTATCAGCTATACTGTAAAGAGGTTTAATGTTTAAGAAGTTGTTATTGTTTGTATAATCGGGCACATAAATGACTAATTATACTTACATGTAAAATATATGGAATATTTTTAAGACTCGTTGAAAAAAAAACACAATTTGGCTTAACTAGAGATTGTCCCTAATTAGTTGACCACGACTGTATAAACGATTTATTTATTTTATTTAATGAGTCCGGGCTAGGATGACCCATACAATGCATAGACTGTCTAGAGTAAATTGGTTCTTGTTATTGATTGTACATAGTGCGTAACCCCTCGCACTCGTGATAATTTCTTAGGAGTTAAATAATATCACGAAAATCTTGGATTTCGACGGGACTTGAACGCGGGTTCAAATCCCGTCGAAATCCAAGATTTTCGTGGATTTCGAGGATTTTCTTTTCGTCCCTGTATTGAGGAAAGGTCGCGGGACCTTTCCCTCAATACAGGGACGCTTTCAATAACTGAGCTACGAAGTCAAGTGACCGATGAGCTAAAAATCTTTGGGATTTCCTACGACTCTAAGGCCGTTAGGTACCTACCTAGTCTCTTCTACAAAAAATGTAATGGAATATTCTGGTTATCATTTAATTTCTTAAATTGGTTTGATGAATTAATTGTATATCAAAACTCATCAATCTAATGGAAAAGGCAGCTCATCATTCCTCGATATTTATTAAATGTGTTCAAACTCAAACTAGCTCAACATATCATAAATGATAAGTCTTCTTATTAAGTGCACACATTAAATGAGCGAGCTGTTGAATGACCACAGCCTATGTACCTATTGTACATAACCTAAGAACCATGTTCTCATGTAAGTGACCTTATATAAATTGTCTTTTTGATAATAAATGAATATTAAACTTATATTTTACGCATAAGTCCCTGGCGTAGTAAATAATTATTGAAATAAGTTCGTACCGGATGTTTCTTTGCCAGAGCAGCAACTTTACCCCGGTTTCATATTTGTCAACGCGCGGTCGGTTAGTGCTAACAAGCGGCTACAATGGATTATTGGACACTACGTTGGTATAATATGAGACATCACTAACCTACATACCTACCTAGTATAAAAGTAAAGTAAAGTAGTAGTAAAAATGTTATTTATTGACAAAGTCGCTTCCCGCTGTCTGTCTGTCCCTATAATGCTTAGATCTTTAAAACTATGCAATGGATTTTGATGCGATTTTTTTTTCAACTATATTGAGTGATTCAAGATGAAGGTTTATAAAGTATTTTACACATAGATTTCCAGGCGGGCGAAGCCGCGGGGCGCAGCTATGTATGTCACAAATGCGACAGTTTGGAAGGTGTTTGATCCTTTTTCTCGCCCAAACAACGGATCGGACAACATTTTTACATCTTGTCTATATTGTGCGTACCCAACGGGTAATACGGGACCCTATTATGTACTAAGACTCCGCGCTATACCTGTGTCCGTCCGTCTGTCTGTCTGTCCGTCTGTCACCAGGCTGAGACAGACGGACAGACTCAGGACATAATCATGAACCGTGATAGTTAGACAGTTGAAATGTTCTCAGATGAGGTAATTAAATTGCCGGTTTAACAACAAATAGGTAGGTGGTAGGTATTCAAAAACAGGATAAAATAAACATTTAAGGGTCTGGAGACACTCGCTCCCAACTTCAATTCGAGGCGCTTGCAAAAATCGCTCCGAATATCACTGTCCCTGTTTAACACTTGCGCCGCGCCCCAAGCGTGCGCGATAGCAATATTAGTCGTTCAAAATTTGGTATGAATTTGGTTGTGTTCCGTAATACCAAAAATTATGACTGAAAAATTTTTGTATTCTTCACAAAGTATTGTTAGAGAACTAGACAAAAACATTATTTACAAAAAGTTTACAAATAATAACACCTTAACTTAATTTATGTACATATTTTTACATTTTAGAGTTAGTAGGCTAGGCCTGTTTCGCAGGGTATCAATACATTTTCTGTTTGCTGGTAAGGTAAGGAAGTGCACTAACAAAACTTTAGTAACAATAAAATAAAACTTAAGCTACATAAAACAATTAAAGCAAATGCCAATGGCCATACATGTGACCTGTATCCAAAAGTAATCAATAAATGAGCTATGAACTAACTATGAACTACATAATTGGAATCTACTAAAGAAAAGAAAAAGGAGTAATAAAATAAAGTAAAAATCACGGACATTGTTTTACAATTCCTTCTGCCTGCAGGATGCTACCAAAAAACAGTGAATGCCTCTGATAATATCAAGAAATAAGAAATGTGTCGCGAAAGAAGGTTAGCAATGGCGTTGTCGTGTTGGCATTGAATGTACAAAAGTGGCGGATTGGGTTGCCCAGAGAAAGTCTAGAAACGAACGAAAATAATAATGAATACAAAATACATATATAATGTATAAAGTAAGAGTGGAAGGGAAATGTTCAACTAATGATAGCCAGAAGGCTTTCCGTCGCATCGTAATCAAGGGCCCGCCCCGTAGAGCAAGCACGAAAGTTCACAATGCTTATTGGCGCAACGATAAATGAAAGGGAAGGAAAAGTTTTTAAACCGTTCGGCAAATTTGGTTTTCACGACAGGAACTTTAACTTTTATACGTCGGCGTGAGTCTGGTGTATCGGTGGCTGTCAGGGAACGAAACGTTTTGTGATAAGCCGATATAACACGTTAAATACGACGACCGATGTGGCGCGGTGGGCGAAGGTTCAATTCCCGCCTCGGAACAAATGTGTGTACGATCTGCAGATATTTGTTTCGGGTGTTCTGGTCGTTTTCTATGTATAATAAAAAATATCTATCTATGTAATGTATTGTATTATGTATATCAGTTATCTAGTACCCATAACACAAGCTCTGCTTACCATGGGGCTAGATAATGCTGTGTGAATTGTCCAGCATTATTATTATTATTATTTTTATAAATATATAGCTGACGAACACTGAGAGTTTGCGTTAAGTCATACAGGGTGACAGTGGGAAAACGGAAAGGCAGGCGACACATAACTTTGAGAACTGAACGTTGCGCTCTTTCGACAAGGATTATGTGTGTTTTTGCGGACCAACCCCAGACGGCTATGCAGTAACCCAAAATAGACTCACATAGAGCGATGTACACGAGTTTGAATGTGTCCATATTGGAACCATATCGGAGGAGCTTCATTACGTGGATAATTTTTCTGACCCTACCGGATAGTGCAATGAAGACAATATAAGCTATGTTCCTTAATAAATAACACGTACGATATTGTTGTTTTTAATACGAAACAAATAGCAAGAAAACTTGTCCATTATCGCATAAAAATGTGCAAAGTGCGATTGGCTTTCATTTAATTTTAGGTACCTAAGTATTTGGAAAAAAACTATTTAGGAACATAGATAAATACTACCTATTCAAATACAAATAATACAATATTATAGTGGAAATATGCTTGAATTAGAAATAATTTTGGTATTACGTTTGTATGGAGAATTCGTCCTCCGCAGGCCTCTTAAGGGGCTCCCATACAATAATCGTGATTTATTGTTCGTTTTTACTCGATATTTGATAATGGCAACAGGTAGACGCTTGAAATATTCACAGTATATTTAGTCACTATTTTTAAAGTGATTATTTATTAACTTTGAAAATAAATTATTAAATTAACAAACCAATATTTCAGGGGGACTCCCCTACAACAGACATGATTTTTTGCCGTTCTTATAGAGCCCCGCGGTTTCACCCGCATGGTGATATATATTTTGGATAATATACATACAATATACCTTTATGAATTGTAGCCTATATGTTATTCTGATATGTAAGCTATATTATTGTGAAGTTTCATCAAAATCCATACAGTAGTTTTTGCGTGAAAGAGCAACAAACATCCTCACAAACTTTCGCGTTTTTAATAATTAGTAGGATGGTAGGTAACTACTACCTACCTACTACCTACGTAAAATCGAGTGTGGCTCTAGTCTCGAGCGGCGCGAACAGCGCGCGTTCAGCTTTAGTGTTGTAAGTTGTACCTAATATAAAAGGTTATAATCTCACAAACCGTCTGTAAATATGTAATAACTATGTATCTTGCAGTACCTATGTATTGCAGTACGTATCTTGTAATAACTAACAAACCTTTTCCCGTCGAGGCCACCACAGATCCTACAGCCACCAAACACCCAAGCACTGCACACACGTGGCCAAACGCCAACGCCATCACCTCACTATACAGTTTATATAACTATATATACTAGATAATATAACATGCATGCGTGACCAGAGACGGACGGACACTGCGACACTTGTTATTAGAGTATGTGTGTGTGTGTGTGTACTTGTTTATAATTTGGCGACGTTTGCTTTTACACTGCGGTTCTCAATGTTTTAGTTTTAATGATTCGACGACTGTTTTTTTATTTCTAAGAAAGGAGGGACGCTTTGGTACAGCCATGGGTCAATCATCATCATCATCAGCCTATAGCAGTCCACAGCTGGACATAGGCCTCCCCCAATGAGAACCATGGGTCAATGCATATTAATAAATATTAATTATATATATAGACGTAACCCCTAGAAAACAAACGTGTATTCAATTAGCCAGGGACGTGGGAAATCCGGCAAATATGCAAGCGTATACAAACACACAAAAAAACTGCTGTCAAATCAAAGACAACAGGGTCAAAATAGCGCTTTATAGGCGTCGGGTAAAGTAACATCAAGTTCTGTTTTCGAAACCAAAGTTATTTTGTAATAAAGTAACGTAAAAATGTGTTGTATAAAAACGCTCTATGGGTTTAATGAGCGCAGAGCCGATAAGAAAACCATGGTCTGAGAAGAACGTCGAATGTAGGAAGGGCTTGATTATGAGATAGCTAAAATTGAAATAAGTAAATCAGTCCTAAATCGAATTAGGTACCTAAATATAAAACAAAATACGTATTTGTGTTTTATAATTAGGTAGATACCACTTTTTACGAACTCGAAAGCGTCAATAACGCGTGAAAAAGCGTTACGCTAAATGCGCCTTTTTATGCGTTATTCACGCTAAAATTTGCGTAATAACGCTGATAACGTGTGTTGGTGCTAAATATCGTGGTAGCCTTGCTGGACCCGTTCCCAACTAGAACAGCATCCTAAGAACAAGAACACACTAGCGGAAGAACCCCTCCTCCGGCAGTAAAACTTTTCAACAACACAAAAGTTTGAGAACCTCATAGTTTAGAAATTAGAGAACGTGCCTCAACAAACGAACATACATATAATGAAGTGTCTGATGCATTCACAGATGTCAACATTACAGCCATTATTCATTCAGGTAGGTAATCTAGACGTTGCATTGACATTGTCATATTACCTGAATTAATAATGGCTGTAATGTTTACATCTGTGAATACATCAGACACTTCATTTTGTTTCTGATATTATCAGCCTAAAGTCTGCGTTCACAGCTAGACATACATATATAGGTACGTAGGGATCTCCACAATGACTGGTCCTGCGCTACTGGTATCCAAGGGGGCGATTTTACTAACTAATTGCTCCACAATGTCATTGATATTATAAAACCAAAATAATAATAAATAATGCTGGATAATTCACACAGCATTATCTAGCCCCATGGTAAGCAGAGCTTGTGTTATGGGTACTAGATAACTGATATACATAATACAATACATTACATAGATAGATATTTTTTATTATACATAGAAAACGACCAGAACACCCGAAACAAATATCTGCAGATAGTACACACATTTGTTCCGAGGCGGGAATCGAACCCGCAACCTCCTGCGTCGCAGGCGGACCTTCGCCCACCGCGCCACATCGGTCGTCAAAAAAAAAAAAAAAATTATAAAAAAATATATATATATTAAATGGCCTATTTTTAAGTGTTATTGTATCTCAAACTCAAACTCAATAGCATTTAACAATGAGATTTTACATATAGAGACGTCATACTCATTTTAAGAAAATATAAACATGGCGATATTTTACGCACGACATTATGTCGTTCTCTCTGTCACTCTTAGGTGCACCGCACTACTTGTCTCATTCGTGTAGGTGGCAAAGCAGCAACACCGCGGCAATGTTGTTGAGTAAAATAATATTTATGATTTTACATTTTAAACAGTACTTACAAATGAAAATATACATCCTTTCTGCGTTTTACAGCCGTCGTAGTATAGGTATTGCACTTTCGGAACACACAACTTAGCATTTTAGTGTTTTATTTATATTCCGAAATCCAAAGTCGTGCTTCAACGTACGTCCGCGTCGCGGCCAGGAGCAGGACGGACTGAGTTCAATTCAGGCAATTACCTGATTTTCGTCTTGCCACGCAGACCTCGGTACAACGTATCTACGTATATATAACATCATTGGCATTTAATTTCAAGATCTACATAAACGATATAGTGAGGTTGCGTGTCTTCTTCAAAAGTGTCATGGATGGCGGTGCCGTATAATATATTTTTTTAGAAGTTGTAAGCCAAAAACTGAAAAAAAGTCTAGGTTTTTACACCACGAATAGCACAGTTTTTTCGAAGTAACAAACATGGTTTTACACTATTGTTATCTATCCTAACAACAACCTAAAAAATTACCTCTAGAACTGTGCAATTCTTTCACCTACAATGTTTAGATGACTTTATACTTATAATATAACTATTATTATAACACAAGAACTATCGAAGACAGCTAATTATATTTAAATATTCGTATACATAAAACCAAATAATAAAAAATCTATAGAAACCGCCTCGGGATTTGAACCCGCGACCTTGTTAACCTCCTCGCTCATCCGCTCCGAGCCAACGAACACAAAGTTCCCACAAGCAGGTCAAGCCCTAGACCCAAGGACCTTTACGTTCCATTTCACGCTTTTCATTAAAATAATCAACGGCAATAAAAACAAGAATGCTCCGAGCAATTACAAGCAATTTAAGGCTCCGTTTTTATTTAAGGCTCCTCTATCAAAAGGATAATTTATTTTTTCAACACCCGAGAGTGTGAGGCCCCCGCTGCGAAGGTTTAACTTGTAAAGGTGGTCGTCCACTGTTCCGGTGCGTAAATATTCTAATATTTACGGCTTCTTCTATAAGTATATATAATGTAACTACATTATATATACTTATAGTATTATGTAATAAAAATATATTTTCTCTATGCATAGAGATGTCATCTATTATCCCACAGCCAAATTGTCAAATTACTAACCTTATTTAAAAAGTGGCTACTAGTGCTCTGCGTATAGGTTTGATAATGTCTGAGATATCATCATCATTATCAACCTATGTTAGTCACATACGTAGGCCTCCTCCAATGAGCGCCACGGCGCCCTGTCTTCAGCTTGCCGCAATCAGCATCTGCCTGCAGTCCTTCGCAGGTCGTCATCCCACCTGGCCGGAGGACGTCCTTTGCTACGTTTGCCGAGTCGCGGTCTCCACTCTAGAACACGTTTACCCCGGCCCACTTCCACTTCAGCTTGCTAATTCTAAGATGTCAATGAATTTGGTTTTTTGTCGGATGTGTTTGAGATATAGACAGGATCAAAAGCGTGTCCAATGTTTCGTTTAAAGACTGTTAATTAATCGCCCTTTTTTACAAATTTGACTGGGCGCTCTAGCACGCGTCTCAATATATAAGAATTGTTCTTATTCTACGGAATACGGTCTACGGCGAAAAATTGGCGACCGATGTGGCGCGGTGGGCGATGGTCCGCCTGCGACGCAGGAGGTTGCGGGTTCGATTCCCGCCTCGGAACAACTGTGTGTACGATCTGCAGATATTTGTTCCGGGTGTTCTGGTCGTTTTCTATGTATACTAAAAAATATCTATCTATGTAATGTATTGTATTATTTATATCAGTTATCCATAACACAAGCTTTGCTTACCATGGGGCTAGATAATGCTGTCTGGATTGTCCAGCATTATTTATTTATTTATTAATTCTACGGAATAACCTTTACATTATTGTGAAATTCAAAACCTTCTTGGTACCGACCGATGAAATTTAGGGCATATTTTATGAAGTGCCCATTCGCTTATAATTCCACTGCTTAAAACATTTTTTTAGGCTTATGAGATCTGAAAAATATTATTTAAAAAACTCACATGCCTCTCACCGTCGTTATGTCATTGTCTTAAAGTTTGGCCAACCATGAATCTACATGTAAATAAGTACGCATGGATGTGATGGGCGTGTACCTTTAGGCATGTTTCATTCAAGCCCCTGCTGTTCTATAAGCATGTAATCTCGGAATCCTTTTTCGGAATGTTTTGACGCCTTTTAGTATTCTCTGCACTTTGTAATGCATCATCTTAATACATTATTTTAAATTGGGTGAGTAATTTTGTTATTAAAATGAGATGGTTTTTATTACAGTATCTGTAATAACTTTTAGGGATTTAAGAATAATAATTATTTGTACTCATTTTAAATTAGTTATGGATCGGATAGAAAAACTTTAGTCTTAACTCAGTTTTTTTCAAGTTATTATTGGTGTTTAAAATAACAAATCGAATGAATACTTGGAAACCCGGAAAAACAAAACAAAAACGATTTCCTTCCACAAACAACTTTTTTTGGATATTATTTAATTTTTTAATAATGCTTTATTTAATTTCACTGCCTCATATCTAGCCATCTTCATCCAACTAAACATATCTAGCCATCTTCACTGCCTCAAATCTAGCCATCTTCATCCAACTAAACATATCTAGCCATCTTCACTGCCTCAAATCTAGCCATCTTCATCCAACTAAACATATCTAGCCATCTTCACTGCCTCATATCTAGCCATCTTCATCCAACTAAACATATCTAGCCATCTTCATCCAACTAAACTCATGATTTCCTGTTTTGTACCTTTGTACCAACAAACTATTTAATATCGTTTCCAAACTATCAAATATTACATTTCAATTATCATTTCTAATATCAAAATGAGTGATAACTAGTGATTTATTAGTAGACTGTACTCGGCTCACGTAGGCAGGGCTGCACTATGTCTTATCTAGGGAGCCGTATTTCATTCCGTAGGCACTCTATACGTACTTACAAACTTACATCATACCCACCTGCTATCGCGAGGGAATATCTTCAGTGCAAATGTCTGAATAATCTTAATTTTTAAAATAAAACTTTCTCAATTTTGACGACCTCTGTGGCGCAATTTGTGGGTTCGATTTCCGTTTCGGGATAATTGTGTATACAATCTGCAGATACTATATCTAACACAAGCTCTGCTTAGCTTGCGCCTAGATTATGCTGTGTGAATTGTCCAGCATTATTTATCATCAAATCCTCGTTACAAAATACAGTTTTACTATGGAAAATACAATAAAACTATTCTACAGCAAAAAATATATTAGACCATGGCTGCAGAGGGAGAACTTCCTGATTATTATTGTTACTCTTTCGAACCTACAATCATCTGCGTCCAGGACGGACATCATCTACCTCGCCACACAAGCCTTCACAAACAAACCAAAGTTGCATAAAGAATCCATTCACCAATCATACAAACAGTCTATCCAGCAAATCGCAGCGTTCAGACAAATACCAGCTGATCGCGTTACGTCACGCAAAAGGAGCATTTCGAGGAGCTATTGTACTGGCTTTGTCTCTGCGAACATGCAACGAGGCTGGGCTTAGTGATGGGACCTTCTCTTGTGCGCCTATTTATTGCATAGTGGAGGAACAGTTGGATTTGAACTGGCGGGTATCATTAGCAACATTATGCTGAGACAGGACCTATTGGTTCGCATTGTAGAGTCGCTTGTTGCTTTTCTAAAGATACGTAGATAATTTTTTTATTTCTTTATGTTCTTATTTACCTATATTATAATATGTGTAACAAGCTGTACCTACTTGTGAATCAATAAATGTATTTTCTTTCTCTCTTCTTTCTTATTAGAAAGGGTAAAGTGTACTGATATACTAAGTGAGATAGCTTGATAATGCAGGTCGTTGATCTATCTCCTTTACGAAATTATACCGGGGTAAAACTTAAAATTTGTTTTATTTTGGTTATACTATTGGTAACTTATTAACCGTTTGGAAACTTATTATGCATTAAAAAATCGGGAAGTTTCCCGCCAGTCCTCCGCTAGTAGCCGATAAAGAACCTCCCTTAAAAGTCGGTTAAATATGAATCTACGACGTCACATCGTGTGTTGTACTCGATGCAAAACTTGTATGTGATGAGGTGAATGCCTCACGCCATGCTCCGCAACATGACATGTTCCAAGATGGTTCCAACTTCAACATTACATACTCGGCATAGATTTTGATCCCTCATCATAATAAACGCAACTACCCTCTCTATGTCTCAGAGAATAAAGGTGGAATTGCCTTGCACAGAGACCGATATCGACGCCGTTTGTATTTCAGTTTGATGGCGGACACGCGAAGTGTATCGATTGTATTCTTTTGGCAGGTTGGAGGTTGTAAAACGGGTCATATATTTGGTCGGGGACGTGGAGGATTGGTGGAGCGGTTGTCTGTCTGACTGAATGTTCAGGTTATATTATAACCAACGTGCGAAACACCGCTACACCAACAAAACTAACATTCTTTCGTAATGCAGTTAGATAGTCGACATCTGTCATCGATCATTTGACGACCTCTGTCGTGCGGTGGGCGAAGGTCCGCCTGCGACGCAGGAGGTTGTAGGTTCGACTACCGCCTCGGGACAAATGTTTCTTCAGATATTTGTTTCGAGTGTTCTGGTCGTTTTCTTTGTTATACAAAGAAAACGACCAGAACTGAGTATATCAGTTATCAAGTATCCACAACACAAGCTCTGCATAGCTTGGGGCTAGATGGTGCGGTGTGTATTGTCCAGAATTTTTTATTTATTTCCAAAGTAAACTAGTATAGGTACCCGTGGCTTAGTCAGCAAAATTCATAACAATATCAAAGACAGTTATTTAAAATTATTGAAAATCTCAGAAACGGATTCAATATCAGCATTCTAAACATTCCATTGATAGGAAACACATTGAATTGGTACATTTAGTATTGGTGAGTCGGTAATTTGCTGACGGCGTATTAATAAGCTGCCTGACAATACAGTTTGCGAGTTCGTTTTATTTTGTGAATCATGATAAACAGAGTTCTACGCGTTAGCATATACATTTATTTTATTATTCGACTAGCGTCAGCCTGCAACTTCACTTTTTAGGGTTCTGCACGCAAAGGGTGAAAACGAGACCCTAATAATAAGTCTCTGCTGTCTGTCCGTTCATCTCTGTCCATCTGTCCATCTGTCTGTATCTCTGTATCAGCTACCAACCTACCTCCTGTCCAGTATATGCCATCCACGATGTAGCGCTCCTGGAATAGAACCCACAACATATTCACCTTCGTATAGACACCATTTCGTCCACATGCTGATATAAATCTATGAATAATTTAAGCTCCATAAAGTTCGCTCTGTTGTATTTTAAAGCAGAAAACGGAGTAATATATACCGCGTGAGGGTAGATCATATAGTATGAACCAAGTATGAGAGTGCACTTGAGTTTGTCTACACACTTGTGCACTAAAATATGCCCTGCCTGCGCGTTGAGACTGCTTGTAATAATAGTATTATATATTTTCCAAATGCTCGCTAAAAAAAGCTCAAGACAGAAAAGCATGGAGTAAAATGGAGGAGGCCTTCACTCGATGAGAGGTCCTTAATACGCATCATTAATTTTTAATTTAATTTAAATCTAATCTTTTATATAATTAAGTGTCATATAATATTATTCTATTCATTATGAAATTTTGTAAATTCTATGTATTAAGGAAATAAAAAGGCTTTATTATTATTATATTTTCCAAATACATACTCGTAGGTCCAAATACATATGTGACAGAGAAATCGTCAAACTTAAATGAAAACACAGCTAAACATAGAACACAACAAGGTAATAAAATATTATTACCCGACTTCAAAAAATGAGGGTGCTAACAAATAAGAACCGACTTCAAATTCAAAACTTAACGTATGCTCACACTATTTGGAATAAACAAAAAACTTTTAAACTACAAAACTTGGGATCACTTTTTTAAAAAACAGCTGAATTCCGACTTAAAAAAACAACTTCAACCGACTTAAAAATGATGTTCGTTACCTAAACCATCATTTCTAAGTCGGTTGAATTCGAGAGTACTAACACTTTGGTTTATAGTTAGATTAGGATAGCTCTGAGGACTGAGGATTTAAATATTACAGAGATTTGTATTGGTTTATTGTTTTCGCTCCAAATGTTCGTAAAACTGGTTTATTGTCTCCTCCATATTTAATATGGTGAGTGATTCAAATATCTATTATGTAGTTAACTTAAATAGGCACGTTAAATGTAGAAAATATATACAAAATACTTTAAAAGAACATTTTTTTGATTAAAAACACCTTATTTAAGAAACAAAAGTAGCTGAGAATAAATTATGGGCCTTTATTAACAAAGAAAGTTAGAATCAAATAATGTAAACTAATTAGAACTGGTACCTATTTACAATTCAAATAATTAAGCTAACTGCAGACTGTTGCACACAATCTACAGGTAAAAAAACTTACCCAAGACGCTGCATAATAATGTGAACGGTATCTATCTACCTTCATAAAGTCACTAATCAAACAAAATTATATACATACATACTATCTTCGCCCCGCGGTGTCACCCGCGTGGTGATAGATATTTTGGATAATATACTATATATCTTTATGAATTGTAGCCTATGTGTTATTCTCACATATTCTGGTATGTAAGCTATATTATTGCGATTTTCATTAAAATCCATTCAGTTGTTTTAACGTAAAAGAGTAACAAACATTCATCCATCCATCCATACTTACAAACTTTGACGTTTATAATATTAGTAGGATAGAAAAGTCATGCATGTCATGTTTTTTTAAATAAAATAATGTTGGACAATTCACACAGCATTATCTAGCCCCATGGTAAGCAGAGCTTGTGTTATGGGTACTAGATAACTGAATAATATACATACTACAATATATTACATAGATAGATATTTATTTTTTTATTATACATAGAAAACGACCAGAACACCCGGAACAAATATCTGCAGATCGTACACACAATTGTTCCGAGGCGGGAATCGAACCCGCAACCTCCTGCGTCGCAGGCGGACCTTCGCCCACCGCGCCACATCGGTCGTCAAATCGTCATGTTCTTTCATAAATTGTTCACAATTTACAATTTTATACCAATATTTTAGTGATGCACATTCCAAACCCGAAACGTTACTACTAATGTTTAAAGTGCCGATTATTAAAACCATATTTCGTTGTATTAAAATTACCCGAATAAATAAAGAAGGTCTTCCCACGAGAACCCACCGTAGTAATCTTAAATAAATACATCAACCTAATTGTAATAATAAAGCAAACAAACCCTTTTAACCGACAAGTTATCAGAAACATCTGAAATTCCGCTTAATTAGAAGGAGACATTGTCTCGAAAGTTTACTCGGCATTCGGCTAATCTGATCACTTTCGGCATTCATCAACTTATACCCAATTAGAGCAATTTATATTAGGCAAGTCTAAGGATGCGCGTAAGGAGGCCGAATTCGGCTTTCGGTTATAACCTCTAAATATTACGGAAACCATCAGAAATTCTTAAGTATTTAAAAATCAGATTATTAATTAATGTAGGTACCTCAAAAATTGAAGTAATATATTAAGCATAAGATTTATATTAATATAACATTGGTTTTACATTAATTATCTATAATAATTACACCAAGTTTACAACAATACATGTTTTATCATTTTCTTTGAAGCTGAACCGAATAAATGATCAAATTCAGGATAAAATAAGGCCGAATTCGTCTTACCTGATTCTTCACCCCCACTCTACTATTAACAATATTTCCCTAACGAGGTCCACATTGTACCAATTGTTAATGAACACAAAATGTGATCGGGAACGGCGAGCGAAGCGATCCATTAAAAAATGGATTGATGAATGAGACGAAAAATAGTTTGGCTGTGGAGTAAAGTGTAAATATACCCATAGATTACTTAAATTAGGTAAATGTATCTATAAATAATAAATAAACATCAGGAAACTAATTTTATCAGAGCACAGAACATTATATATTTTATCAAAATCATTTATTTGCATCGTCTAGAATTTAATTAATGAACGTGTTACAACACACGTTCATTCTAAGAATTTTAATAAACTCAGTGTACCTGCGTGTACCGTCCCTAGTCAGTCAAAACTTTAAAATAAATTTGTTTCAATTTGATTCCTAATAGAACTGCTACAGAAAACAAAAAACGCGTTCAATACCCAGGCGGTCCGCTGCTGGTAGTTCTGCTACACCCAGTACGCTGAGGACAATAAAAGTGTTAAAACTATACTTAAACTTTTATTTCTCCTCTTTAGTCTTTTAACTAACGTTTAACCGTAATAACTAGCAAAGTAACGAGTTGAGTTCGCTTTAAACGATCGCTTAAGCCTATGCCTTATAATAACGAGCCCATTCTTGTTTTAAGCATCAAATATAACGAGGTCTTTGTACTCCTAGATTGGTTAGTTAAGGTGCCCGGCGGGGGCTGATGGGACGCGCCCTAATGAGCAATATCGCAAAGGTGACTCGGTGGAAACAGCCTTCTTAGAGTTGAATAGGGAAATAAAGGCTTGTTCCGATTTATGCGGTTTTTCCGTACACTGAGCGGCTGCGATCAATTGCACTTTAGGTTTCGATCATGCCGCCGCCGCCGTCGGGTATTTTGTACGTACAGCATACCTCACTCACTCGGTTTTTGTTGCCTGTCTAAGAAGTAAAAAACAGGCGGATTCAATCTGGAGATCGAATCAGGAACCCAAAACCTTCTGTTTCACAAGCGGACCATCGCCGCTTCGCCACAGAGGTCGTCCGTTATTGCATCTGCTAGTCTTTCGCAGATCGTAGGGCTGTAGGTAATAACTAGGTAAGTGCAAAAAACATAACATTAGATATTGAAATCAATAACCAAATTAGTTGTATAAAAATGAAATGCTTCTGCTCTACAAACCAGGTACCAATTATAAAACTTGATAACAAAATGTCGTTCAATATTCAGTTCTTTTCCAATAAAAACTGATACAAACTGTATTGGAACGACACGTTATAATTATATCCATGGAATTGCACCCTAAGTATATATAGTAAGGTTCAATTGAGTATGACTACCAAATGGGCATAGTTATGCAGAAGGCGACTATCGACACAATAACCATTTCTGAGATTATGGTCTGTTTAAGTTGTTTCGTGTAGCTTTCAGATTTGCTACTAAAACAGCTACGTGAAATAAGTCATTTTATTTAAATTGTATTATTTGTGGCTATAAAATGTTTTCTTTGTTATAAATTAACATCATCTAATCTAAGGGTGTCGTCGTTGTAAAATAGGACAATCAATACATCTGTATTCATTAGAATGTGACCACAGAAAGAGTCGCATTCAGTTTCAATTACAAATGCGTTTAAAGTATGTATTTCAAAATCCAAGCCAAAGTAGCGTTTTTATTCTGGAAAAAAAACACACGAGACAGCTCATGCATACGCATGCTTTATGTATGTTATGATGTGCCTTTCTTATTGTGACCTATAATGTATCATATGCTGCAGTGTCAAATAAAAGTCTTATCTCCATAGATAAGACATTTATTCGTATATATACTTCAACACTGCTGTTTTTTAATTTGATAAATAGATTCGTTAGATAACTGATCTATCTATCAAATTAAAAAACTGAGCATGGTTGGCTTCTGCATAACTACGCCCAGTTGTGGGATGCGTACCAATACCTGTCAAAGAATGTTCATGAAATAGAAGGGGTAACGAGCGCAGAGCTTTAAATCCAATAGACACGTCGTTTACTCTTTTTATTGTGCTGGAAATGCGAGTGCACAAAGGAAAGGCGAGTGAATAGAGCTTCATGTATTTCCCTCATTAGACGCTTTTGAAAATAGTATTTTAATAAAAAGCTGTTGTATTGTGGGTATTCATTGTGTTTGTGGTAACAACGAAAATAGTTTCAAGTTTAGATTGATTTTCGAATTTTGGACAGTTTTGTTTCAGTACTTTTAAATTAATGTCAATTATTTTATCTTGCTAAGCAGTAGGACAGTAAAGACTGATAATAAGCAGTTTTTAAATTCTCATTGTTCAAGGACACTATACCTTGTAATCTAGGTAACGAGGAGCTGAAAATAATATCATCTATACATCATCATCATCATCTATAAGGTATTTACCCATAGTTAGGTAAAAGGTCTCCCGAAAAAGTAAATTTTTATTTATTCCATATCTACTCTACCCTAAAGGAAATCTCTCTATCTACTCTAAAGGAAAAAACACATAATCCTGAAAAATTGCCTAAGCCGTCCCAATAAATCACAGTACCCGGCGACTCTACGCGTGAGTAACTCTACGGCCATTCATCAAATAACAATCCAAAGACTAATTAAAATAGATGAGCCATTTACATACATATTCGGATTTAGTGCCTTCGTCCTCGGTGCGGTATGATTTAGAGCGTGTTTGGGAAAAAATATCACATAAAATATTTGAGTTTTAGGGTTCCGCACCTTTATGTTACTAACGGGACACTAATGGACTAAGTCTACATTGTCATCGTCTGTCTGTCCGTCCATCACAGGTCTTTGTCTCTATTAATGTAATATTTAGCTTTCTGTGTATCGTGTTTAAATACCCTTAACCGCGACAAATTATAAAAAATATTTTTTTATTATTTAAATATTTGTGTCGTGTCGAAAAAGTATTTTTTTTTTGTTATTTGAAATCTATCTATTTTTATGCTTCATAATGTCCTTGTAGGCTTGTGTGTGTGTGTGCTTGGCAGGGATACTCTTTAAGTACTTGACAGTTATTGTGAATCATTAGTTAGCTAAACAACTGGTTTCCATGTCAGCTTGTGGCTATGGTGTTTTCTGAGATATACAGCAATATTTATTTGATATGAGCTCATTATTACACAACAATAGGTCGAAATACGATACTCTCAGTTAACTGGTAAACGGTAACATTGTGACCTTAGCCACGGGCTCAATAATGATGGGTACAGCCTACGACCAAAATAGATGAACATTATCTATCTTTAATACGCAGAAATATCTTGACATAAAAACACCTACCCACGTAGCTTCACTTCTTTATAACTTGTATCCCGGAGAATCTAACAAACAACCCGGTTGTACGGGTTGAAAGAGTCCAGAGTATAAAATGGTCCTTTAAAATTTTATTTTAAATATGGACCAAAAAAAAATTATTTAGGCATATTATTTTATTTTTTATAAATAAAAACGCACCATATGCAATGTTTCTCTGAAGGATAGGATTCGTAACGAATACAACCGACAGAGAACCAAAGTTATCGACATGGCTCTAAGAATTAGCAAGCTGAAGTGGGTTCGCTCATTGGAGGAGGCCTATATCCAGCTGTGGACTATCATAGGCTAAAGATGATATTCGGTCAATATAAAGTATTCAGTTTGTTTTGATATCTTATTCTTTCTTATTCCTAATTGCATTTTCCAGTTAAATTCCGATATATTTAAAGTCATAATATTTTTCAACTACGAAATATTTACCGTAGTTCCATTAAGTTGTACGGGTAGCATTTCACTGCATTAAAGTGTAAATAAAGAAAAAATGCAAAGCGCCTATAGGTAACCTGAGCCCCACGTGCCAAAGCGTGGGTTCGAGCCCCGGGCGGTACCAACTTATGGACAGCTACCAGCATTGTGATGGTCATCATAATTTCTATATACATAAAGCTACCGTTATGGACCGTGAGAGCTACATTTTATTATTATTTCACAATTGGTGTTCTCCGTAGCTCTGTCAAGCAATGGCAGCTCGTTAGGTCCCTTCAGCTATATTGAGGTTGAACTGTATTGGCCTAGTGATTGGTTGGCATTCATACAAATCTATAGAGCTAGTCGAATAATAGTCAGGATGACAAGTGTACCTTAAAGATTCTAGTTATACTGCCTGCTTGATTCAAAATATTCACTTTCATATTCATGTTATAAAAGTAAATGTAACTATATCTGTTACCTTCTAAAACTTAAATTAATAAATAATGCTAGTCCACACAGCATTATCTAGCCCCAAGCTAAGCAGAGCTTGTGTTATGTGTACTAGATGACTGAAGACTGAGCATTTTCCGTCAAGATTATTGTTCAGCAACTTTTGACTAACCTAGCTAGCTACGTATACTAGCTACATACCTTCAATTTGTAACGCTACACGAAGCTGAATAATAAATAACGATCTGTTTCTGAGAGATTAATGGAAATTGGCGATACAATTTTGGTACTTGGGTTGTACACGTGTTTATGAGCGGAGCGAGTTACACTAAACTAAAATTATAATAACCATCCTGTTTACCGCAGTAGATTTATATTTTAAGATAATTAGTATATTTGAGGCACTACTCTCATTAAAAAAAACTCTCGCGGCATCTACTTTTTTGAATTTGGATAAATACTTAATTAAGGGCTTAAGGGCCCGATTAAGTAACAAATAAATAATAACTAATGCTGGACAATTAACTCAGCATTATCTAGCCCCATGGTAAGCAGAGCTTGTGTTATGGGTACTAGATAACTGATATACATAATACTATATATTACATAGATAGATATTTTTTATCATATATAGAAAACGACCAGAACACCCGGAACAAATATCTGCAGATCGTACACACAATTGTTCCGAGGCGGGAATCGAACACGCAACCTCCTGCGTCGCAGGCGGACCTTCGCCCACCGCGCCACATCGGTCGTCAACAAAACATGTTATAATTCAAACATGTTGAAAATATGACTTAAACTTTACGTACTCTAGGTGTTGTTATACGATATACCTACAGGGTTATTTCAATGAACCAAATAAAAACGTATAAAATTAACAAAGTTAAATAAATGACACAGTTATTTAGTTCTATTTTATGCCACTGATTGTATGTGCAGCTAATTACCCAGCATTTATCGGCTACATTCTAAATATATGCAGAAAAGAACTAATTAGAGGTGAAAAAATACCTAGTAAAAATAACAAGCTCTGCTTAGCTTGGGGCTAGATGTTGCTGTGTGGAACGTCCAGCATTATTTATTTATATTTCAGTTCATGATATTTATTTTTCATTTACAACATACATGTTACTTACATGAGAAACTTAAGCTAAGTATTAATATTATGTTATTTAAGATGTATGTATATTGCATAAATAATAAAATAAATAAATACATTATTTTATTCAAAACAACTTAGGACTAAATAGATTATATAAGTCAATTATCTTATGTTCTTAGCTCTAAAATAATACATTTGCATATATTGCAATAGCATTAATATTAAGGCGGAAGTAACAATATTAAATTCAGCAATGTAATCTCATAACCTCGCCTGTTAACTTCGCCGTCGCCTTACCGGCTCGATTCCCGCCAAGTCACGGCGTCATCATAAACTGTGCCGAGCGCGGTGCCAATACCCCGTCACTTCTAACCTCAAAATATACCCTGTATATTCAATATACATTATAGACAAAATGGCGCTTGTTCTGTAAATTTCTGGAAGGAAATAAATTGGATTTGATATGTCAAAAGTGGTTTTATTCAGAAGTTTAAAGACGATGTTTTTGGTACATTTTGAGTATACCTAATTATATAATTTTGCTGGTACCTTATCCAAGTCAATATTTTACTTAACACCTGTAGAAGTATCTAATTCCTTCATTCAAAATGAATGATGATTAGTAAGAACATTAATGCCTCCTGTACTTACTCTGATTTGGAATCCAAACTATTTTATGTCAACAAAGACATTAATGAATGAAAACATAACAAAAACTGGTAACAATAACAGAAAACAACAATAAGGTTACAACCACAAAAAGTAAAACATAAACTTAAACACGTGGAGCGTAAAACGTCTATTTGATTTAGAAAACGAACGGGAGGTCAATTAAATGATGAATCAAAATAAAAAAATATTTCGAGCTTCTGTGTTGTGCTTCGATGATACCAATGTCGATAAATATTTTCCACGAATATTCCTTGTTTTTTACAACCCCTTAGTATACAAAAAATATTCAGGTTTTTTAATCGTAGTATAGAGGTTACACAACTTGACTCTATAAATGTTTGATTTTGGTCCTCTAAGTTTTATTCTGCTATTTTCGACACACAGCTTTAGAAAATTAACCTTTTATCAATTAAAGCACAAATTATATTACAACACGTCGAAATTCTCTCAGCCTCAATAAAAACCTCGTAACAAAACAACATAAAACCGATACATTTGATAACAGGCAACACCGAAAACTGTGTCAATCACTGCGCTGCAGGCTGGCAAGCCGCCAGTTCGGGTAATTACCCATATTGGCCTATTGAACGTCCCTTTCAGACATCCTGTGTAATGCATTATACGTTTCACGTGTGCATAATTGATTGCACACCCTGTATGTCCTAAATTGAATGGATTTATATTAGGTACCTATTTGTGTTCGATAATTACGATTAAGGTTAAACGAGTCGCTAATCTTCCCATACAAAGATGGAAGGGTAGCTACTAACTACACTGTTTGATGTTGACTATCCAAAACTAAGGACCATATCATTATTATCTCATGTTTATCTATGTTTGCATACTCTACCAAAACTGTAAAAAAGTACACATTATGAATGAAAATACAAGCTTTCTTAACTGTTGTATTTCGTATTTTGGATGAAAATAAAGAATATAGGTGAAAGAAAATCTAGCATTATGCTCGCGTACAACTTTTTCATTAGAAAGTATGTATATTCTCTCTATTTATCTACAGTTATTTTTACTGACACTATTTTTAATACTGAAATGGCAGTAAAGTTTGCTTTTGACAGATGTTTAACCCTTCTGTCAAGTTAATCGACCACAGAAATTATATAGTTCTGTGAAACCAGCGCTGCAGTTTAACGCTCGTTAATCCCGTTTAGCCACTCCACCCAACAGTTGAGAATGACAGAATTCATTTCAATAAGACCCGGGAAATTCCCGACAAGAACGAAACAATTAATTGAAAGAAAAAGTTAAGGTGGGAGAGAAAGTTGAACGTCACAGTGTTACGTGGACGGCTGGCTCACCTGAAATGTTTTTGTAGCCAGTACAAGCATTAATTAAAACAAATTATAGAAAACCCGATGATAAAAAAACTTCGCAAAGAAGAAGAGAAGACGGAGGTCTACAGAATGTAGCTACATAAATATATCTTTTATTAATTATAAGTAGATTACATAATCATTAAACAGTCATTTAGGCTTATTCTAGGTTTAATAGTAACTTTAGACACACACATACATAATACAACAATTATACAGTATAAAGGAAAACAAATAATATTAAAACACAGTTGACTTAAAAAACAAACAATGAATAAATAATAAGAAATTAATATAATCCTAAGCCTTATACAAACCATCCTAGATATTAATCTAAGGTTATGCATGGTAAACATACTAATGTATTTATTTTTCTATGAACGAAATGCTGCTAAAAAGAGATGCAAGAACCACCATAATAGGTGAATATGACTAGACCTGCCTACCAGAGTTCAGGTATAATTAGCTCTGAAAATGTTGGGGACCCAAGATGCACATTGTAATTGTAGATTTTATAGCAATGTGCAGTTCCGCTGTGGCGGGCAGGAAATGCATTAAAAGAAAATAGCCTAGCCATTACCGCTAAGCTACGTCGTGAGGGGAGGCCAGGGCAATACTGGCCCCCATTAACTCGGTCAATACAACTCTTAGTATTTTTAATTCATTAGTTTTAATTAAAAAAGCTTTGGCGCACGGATTTCGTTCTACAATAGAGTTTGCTTTGTAGTGAAAACAGTTGACGGAGTCGTTCTTTGTGCCGGTCTTTTTGTTTTGTTGCTTAATCTGTTTTGTTTTATTGTTGAGCGGATACAACGCCTGATTGCGTTGTAACGGGTTAATCAAAGCGTTGGATTCAATAAAGGAAACTAAATAATTCGTAAAGAAATTCAGTAAAAATTCTCGAGAATCTTTCTTATTCTATTGGTATATTCTATCGGTAACGACTTTACGTAAAACTTTTCTATAAGGATTTTCATTCATTTATCGCTCTTGAAATTTGGCATGATATTTTAAAGTTATTGTAGTTACACACTACTTGATTTAATGTTCATTATATGAAATATAATGTTTCGAAACATACAATATAATCTTATAATTTTATCTTTACTAGCTATACCGCCGTAAAAGGGACTCGTGTTTTAAAAATAATCAAAATCGATTAAAAAACTCCTAAAAATAGCGCTACACATCACACACGACCTTGCCAAAAGAACAATTCTGTTTTATTATTAAAGCCCAGTGATTGCTAACCCCAAACCTACACGCGAGGTTAGCGTGCCCCGTCCTCCCCTGAATATTTTATTTCAAAAAATCAATTGTTACCACACGGTATGGGGATCGATCGGCCCAGGTTTACGACTTGAATCCCCATGGGATGCGGATGTGTGAATATCATGGGGATTTTGCGAAAAATCCGATTTGTTGGACTTAAACTTAGTTTTATTACCTGCTAGTTTCTGCCTGCGGCTTCGTACCCTTTGCTTCTATAGAAAATATTTCAGGTTATTTATATCTTATGGGTAATCACTACATAGTAAAACCAAATTCGCTTCCCGCTGTCTGTCTATCCTTATGTAGATCTTTAAAATTACGCAACAGATTTTGATGTGGTTTTTTTTAATAGATATAGTGATTCAAGCAGAAGGTTTTTAAACCATTTGAAACATAGATCACCACGCGGGCGAAGCCGCGGGACGCAGTTAGTTCATGATAAATGGAGTTCAATTTCTAAGTGTCAGGTCTCAACCATATATCATAACGCAAAGTTCACCAGATGCGGTCGTCCCACAAAGTACAAAGCTGTGGTTCTGGCATCCATACATCCATCCATCCATACATTCAAACTTTCGCAATTATAATAATGATCGTGATGTGTAGCTCAGTTTCTTGTCCAAGTCGGTCGTCCCCACAAAGCAATGGCACTGAATATTGTATTCGTAGAAATCAATGGCGGCGGCGATTTGCGGATCGCATGCGGAATATTGTGAAGATAGTGGCTTGGAATAGAACTGCGAATGCGCTTTTCGCTTTTTGTTTGCCTTTTATCTAGTGGGTTTGAAATGCGGGCTTGTTTGGTTAGCATAGAGCCTTGTCTAGTTCTGCCTTAGGAATTGAATATTTCAGTGAGAATCGGATTCAGATATTATATTTATAGTTTACTATTGCACAAGAGATCTTTTAAATGTGTGTACAGTTTCAACAGTTTATGTACCTATAGAAGATATACATAGGTACAATAACATATACCTACTTATATACAGAGATTACAGCTTGCAGCCTTTGAGATTGGAATGATGGCCAAGTCCGAGATGTTAGTACTTATCAGAGTAGAGAAAAAATCAAGGAGTCGTGTTCTTGGTTTATGAGAAAATAAAAACTGCGTAGGTTTATTTATTGGCTTACATAGCTTACTTTATTTATTGGCTTACATAGCTTACTTTATTTATTTGCTTACATAGCTTACTTTATTTATTGGCTTACATAGCTTACTTTATTTATTGGCATACATAGCTTACTTTATTTATTGGCTTACATAGCTTACTTTATTTATTGGCTTACATAGCTTACTTTATTTATTGGCTTACATAGCTTACTTTATTTATGTACATATTGTTTTACTGGGTTTTACATTAAAAATTGCAAAAAATATTACAAATAGACCCCATTAAATATAGGCTAAGTATCCTGGCTAGTGGCAAAAACACCAGTTGTTCGAAATAATTATCTAAAATTTCACATATATGCTTAGAAGGGAGTATTCAAAACATCGATTGTAAAAAATAGCCATTTCCTTTAATTTGTAAAATAACCAATCGGTTCGATTTCCTGCAAAATTAAAAATCAAATACATAATCTGAATAGTTTGGTTTTTACATAGGTAATAATAAAACAATTAAACTGGCTAAGATAAAAGAGTAGAGTACCAAAATAAATAATTCTAAAATCGTCCTCCAAACTAGATAGAATAGCAATCGAACGGGAAACAAGACTTGACGCAACTTGAAGCAAACTTTAAACTTTCTCGTACTTAGAAGATTTGGAGACCCGTCGGAAAGCGAAACGGATTTGTGCTGCGACTTTATTCTAAAAAGGATTTTCTAAAAGTAAGTGAAAATGGCCTACTAACGGTACTTTTTACACTTTATTGTGTCAGCTTCTATGAAATGGAGCGAGAATGTGGACAGACAATCTTAAAGAATATTCATTACATTATATGTCGCGTAAATTAAATAAATAATGCTGGACAATCCACACAGCATCATCTAGCCCCAAGCTAAGCAGAGCTTGTGTTATGGGTACTAGATGACTGATATACAATATAATTTATTATACATAGAAAAAGACCTATCTTAACTGCAGATCGTACAAACATTATTTTGTCCCGATGCGGGAATCGAATTCGCTTCTAAGCGATAAGGCCGCCCATTGTACTTGTCGCATGTAATGTTTTTTATAATGATCTGTATCTGGTGTACAATAAAGTATTTTTGTATTGTATTGTATTGTATCACCATCATCTCCCAGCCCTTATCCCGTTATTGTCGGCACAATATGTATTGACGAAACTACCCTCATATCGACCAAACTACACTGCACAGTTACGGCTGCACAGTAGCATGACGTGTCCAAATGGTCCCTAATACGTGCAAAAATACGCACATCGATAAAGTTTCGCGGTGTTTGGAGACAGTCAAGTCACGGAACATTATGTACATCTCGTTAAGGGTACAGAAGGAGAGCTTCTATGGCAGTTGTTCTGCTATCCACATTCGTAAAATATTATATTCATTTCATAATACGCTTGTTATTCGCTGACATGAGATGGATGAAAGCTTTTGAAACTATCATGATTATTAACACAAGAGACACAATCGAAATACATATGTATGTATTTCGATTGATTCGAGATGATTGATTGAATATTATTATTATTATTCTTCTTCGCAAACGTATCTGAATTCTATGAACACGAGAATTCAGATACGTTTGCGAAGAATAATAATAATATATTGATATACATATTTTTAATCGATAACAGTACCCATCGCACGATCTTTTTACTGTAACATAGAACTACGCGCAGGTCTACGAAAACCAAATTCGGTAGAAAAGACTTCAACGCGACCCCTTCTACGGCGTAGCAAATGCTATGTAGAGGCCCTACGTAACCAGGAAGTCTATTTTAATACTCCAAAATACGCAATCGATTGTTTCGTACATTTTTGTGCAAATCGGTACTCTAATGGGTTGTATTAAGGTTGTCGCAGATCACAGGCGTACTGCTACCACGCAGCACAAAAATGTGCATTCAAATGTGGGCACTCGTTACATTTTGATGCTCGTAACATAGATTTATTTCCTCCCATCAACAGCCTCTATTGGTCCACTGCTGGATGCAGGCACGTCAAGTAAGAAAAATTTAAACGTTTGTCGTAAGTGTTCCTTCTGCGTGGTGTGAAAGGATGGTTGTTTGTGAGAGCTGTGTAGTCACGCGATGTCGCACGACAAACCGTGCGTGCGAGACAGACCTAGAGATGTTGGAAGAGACTTCGAAGGCACGTCAAACGGACATGTACGACATGCAATGACATTGACGACCTCTGTTGCGCGGTGGGCGAGTGTCCGCCTGTGACGTGTACGATCTGCAGATATTTGTTCCGAGTGTTCTGGTCGTTAGGTATCTATAATAAAAATATCTTTCTATGTAATCTATTAAGTATATCAGTCATCTAGTACCCATTGAGCTTGGGGCTAGCTAGATGATGCTGTATGGCTTGTCCAGCATCATTTATTAATGCAAAAGTTGTACAATTTTTAGCTTCTGCCCATTGCGTGTTTATAAAAATGGAACACGCCGATTTTGTTAATCTACTAAATTCAAATTGAATTTAAAAATGAATTATGGTAATTTTCACCCCGTTCGATAAGTAGTTTTGGCTTGAACATATGAAAAACAACCATTCATCCAAACTTTCTCATTTATAATTAGTGTGATTCTCTGTCAAAAGTGTATATTTATGTTTGGGTCCTCCAAAACCCAGGAAAACACGGAAATGCCGGCTAATATACAAACAAAATGGCTAATTCCCGGTAACTGGTAATGCCAAGAGTGGTCTTATCTCATTATCGCGTAATCCACTTATATCCACTCTGATTTATGTACATTTATTATTGGCTTTTCATGTAAATACTTCCTAGATAAGATTAAAGCCCTTTCTGTCCATTATGCTGACAGCTGTAAGTGGAACTTAGGTGTTAGCTTCTGCATGTGACTTTGCAATGAGCGGGGCTTGTTGATGGAGTACTGGTAGGTTACTATCATCACTTCATAGTATAAAACAAAGTCGCTTCCCGCTGTCCGTCTGTCCCTATGTATGCTTAGATCTTTAAAACTACCAACAGATTCTAATGCGTTTTAATAGATAGAGTGTTTAAGAGGAAGGTTTCTAAACTATTTGACACATAGATTTCCACGGGGACGAAGCCGCGGGACGTTGCTAGTATTTTATAAACGTCACTTGAAGGGATACCTACAACGAACGTCATCGTACAAGTCTTTTGGACTTAGTTTAGGGTCTGCAATTATGGACCAAACACACAGTAAGGTATCTAGATTTTATTTAGTGGATTTATGCTAAGTATCATGTAATGCCATTAATGTTTTTCGTATGAACGATAATATTCTTACAAGCTGTGCTCTATCTATATACATATAATAAAAGAAAGTCGTGTTCGTTACACTATTTATAACTCAAGAACGGCTGAACAGATCTGGCTGAAAATTTGGGAAGGTAGCTTAGAACCAGGAGACGGACATAGGATACTTTTTCTCATTTAAACCATTTGACACAGATTTCCACGGGGCGAAGCCGCGGGGCGCAGCTAGTTATAGATAGATGAAAACGTCATCTGACAAAGACAGCATTATTGTTAATCTCTTAGCTGGGCTCGCTAATACCGCCGGGAGGGTAACGGGAGGGTTGGATAAAAGTACTTCCATAATCTTTATTTCTTTCATCCACTTTTTATTCACGCGACGATCTGAAGGGATGATTTATATAGTAGTCAGATTTAACGGCGGCGGTGTAGTTAGCGGATTTTATATATGACGACCTCTGTGGCGTATCGGATGGTCCGTCTGCGATGTTGGTTTGATTCCAGCCTCGGGGAAAATATTAATGGCATGTTCTGTAGATGTTGTTGTGGGTGTTATGGGTCTTTTATATGTATCGTAGTTTGTACGCGTTTATTCTATGGAAACGTATAAAGGTTATTTCTGTCCCATGGGAACTTATGTATTCGAAAAAAAGTTGCCGATGTTTTATTTCAGGCTTAGAACTACCTATCCAAAACCCCAGTCAAAACAAAAGTGAAGAAGTAACAAACATCCATCCATCCACCAATCTGCACATACAAATTTTATGCTGTATAAAGGCCTAGTCAGAAAAAAAAGAGTTTACTTGCACAGAAAAAAATAAACTTGATTTCTTGAATTTTTATTCTGATTCTGAGTAAACATTTAAATATTTTACGGAGCTACAATTTTGAGCAGACTTAGGTAGTTTTAGACCTGGAATAATATATAGACTACGCTACAAATTGCAGCATATTCAACATAAATAACTTGAACAGTTTTGATCCAAAAACGCTGCAAAGAATCCAAATTCCACGGAACCGAGTGCAGTCCAATCTTCGGGTGCAATAAAGCCGTATTGGTTCCAGGGCCACTTTAGAGTTCAGCTATTAGGACCCGGTGCCGGGGGGTTACTCCCAACTAGTGCTTTAAAAGATTGAAGTAGACTGAGTAGAGTAGGTAATACGTATGCCATAGAATCATTGAGTTATTCAGTTGTAGGTAAAACATGAACCTAGGATATCGTTCGGTTGAGATAAATAAATAATGCTGGACAGTTCATAAAGCATTATCTAGCCCCAAGCTAAGCAGAGCTTGTGTTATGGGTCCTAGATAACTGATATACATAATACAATATATTACATAGATAGGTATTTTTTATTATAGCAAACGACTGGAACACCCGGCACCAATCTGCAGATCATACAAACATTTTGTCGATCGATTTGGGACCTTCGCGTCGTAGATACCTGTTGAAGTTATTTCCTTGAAACCTTTACTCCCTTCAAAATAATGTTCTTTTTCAAGTGTTGTATGATTATTAATAGTTACCTAGTTTGAGCGAAATCGTGAATTGACGTTTGTTATCCAGAGTAACCCTCCACCTATTAGGGTCCCCGATCCTGACTATTTCTATTTGTAGTCGGAACGAGCTGACCCGACTGAACGCTGGCTCTGTCCGAAATTCGATCGAAAAGCCATCCAGCTTTTCCTGCATTTTCCAATTTTTCGTACAAATGTACGATTGACTTAAGTCTTAAGCCTTTTCAAGGTAATATTATAACACGTCCGACATCCGACAGAGAACCAAAGTTATCGACATAGTTCTAAGAATTAGCAAGCTGAAGTGGCAGTGGGCCGGCCATATCTCGCGAAGAACCGACGGCCGCTGGTGTAAACGTGTTCTTCAGTGGAGATCACAACTCGGTAAACGTAGTGTAGGATGCCCTCCTACCAGGTGGAATGACGACCTGCGAAAGACTACAGGTAGATGCTGGATGCCTCAAGCTGAAGACAGGGTGCTGTCGCGCTCATTGTGGGAGGCCTATGTCCAGCAGTGGACTAACATAGGCTGATGATGATGATGGTTATAACACTTGAACTCCGACTGTCCATTTGTCGGGGCCATAAAGCAAAAGTTTAACACTGTCACATTGCCAAATCTCATCGTCACATCCGAGTCTGGCAAATCGAATAGAGATCAAAGATAGATGACCTAAGTTAGGAATAGATTCGTCCTTCTACGCTAGATACCTAATACAGGGTGTTCCATTTGTACACGATCAAACGATGTGGGGTAGGTAGGGGATATCAACGTCCATTGCATTTAGCCCCATCGTAAGTTAATATTTTTTTTGATTTAATAATTTATTCTGATTATTTATCATGTCATAATCATAACAAATTATGTATGTGCGGAAATATAGGTACTTACAGTGGGTTTGCTTTTTGAATTTTAATTATATAAATTGTATACGTTATGACCTACGGAGCTGAGACGTGGACACTCACGATAGGGCTGGTCCACCAGCTCAAAGTCGCTCAGCGAGCTATGGAAAGAGCTATGCTCGGAGTTTCTCTGAAGGATAGGATTCGTAACGAATACATCCGACAGAGAACCAAGGTTATCGACATATCTCTAATAATTAGCAAGCTGAAGTGGCAGTGGGACGGCCATATCTCGCGAAGAACCGACGGCCGCTGGGGTAAACGTGTTCTTGAGTGGAAACCACGACTCGGTAAACGTAGTGTAGGACGCCCTCCGACCAGGTGGGATGACGACCTGCGAAAGACTGCAGGTAGATGCTGGATGCGTCAAGCTGAAGACAGGGACAATTTCTCTTCACTCCAAACTACTGAACGCATTAAAAGTAGACTAGAAGTTATTCTCATAATAAAACATGTCTACTTTTTATTCTATAAATCAGTTCCCATGAGATATAATAGAAAGAAAGAAAGAAAGAAAATAATTTATTTGGCCAAAAACAGGTTTAACAAAACAACACATTAAAACAGTAAAACACAGCAAACATAAAATTAAATAAAATAAACCTACAGGGAAACAATAATAATAATACACCTGCTGACCAAAAAGGGTCAAACTCAGCTATGTGCTGAACCACGCGTGGCGCGGAACAACGCTGATTTTCAGTTTATACCTTTTTTTTTTTTTATGACCTTTGTGCTTGTCGCATATAATGTATTTTTGTAATGATTGATTTGATTATGGTGTAAAATAAAGAATTTTTGTATTGTATTGTATAATAACTTTAAACACATCACAACACATGCGAAGCCGCGAGCAGAAACTAGTTATCAATAAATAGATTTAAACAAATTGTCAAACATAACCATTGTAATAAAAGCTTATTACAAAAAATATATATTATCTCGGGTATAGCTTGTTACGAGTTTTGCTCCAACTCAAAAACTAACAACCTAACAAAGTAAAGGTTTCTTTTTCTCTCCATAAATTTTAATCCTAGGCTATTGCCCATTTTCATAGGAAAAATGCTTTCGTACACTCCTGTTTTATAGCAGAAACATTCAATTGACAGCCGTGGAAGATCCAAGTTCTGTTTATTTAGTACTGGCTGCGCCCCGCGGCTTCGCACGCGTGGAAATTTATGTAACTATGTATCAAATTGTTTATAAACCTTCCTCTTGAATCACTGTATCTTTTAAAAAACCCGCATCAAAATGCGGTAGTTTTTAAGATCTAAGCATACATAGGGACAGACAGATAGCGGGAAGCGACTTTGTTTTATACGAGTACGATGCAAAATAGAATCCTTAAACCCCCCTTCGTTTGATCGTGTTTGTATGCATCGCCCTGTACGTAGTTATACCTCGTTGTATACCTAGAACACCTAGGTATACCTAGCCCAGGCTAGCTGCAATGCTCAGTAAGTTACGGAACTAGGTTACAGCCCAAATATTTTATCGGCCTACGCTGTGCATTGAACTCGGTAGACTCGTGCTTCCTCCATGATTTAACGTTATATTGCTCTGTTCTAAGCTTCTCTCGTCATCATCATTATCATCATCAGCCTATAGCAGTCCACTGCTGGACATAGGCCTCCCCTAACGAGCGCCATAGCACCCTGTCTTCTGCTTGCCGCATCCAGCATCTACCTGCAGTCTTTCGCAGGTCGTCATCCCACCTGGTCGGAGGGCGTCCTAAACTACGTTTACCGAGTCGTGGTCTCCGCTCAAGAACACGTTTGCACCAGCGGCCGTTGGTTCTTCGCGAGATATGGCCGGCTCACTGCCACTTTAGCTTGCAAATTCTTTGAGCTATGTCGATAACTTTGGTTCTCTGTCGGATGTATTCGTTACGAATCCTATCCTCTCTTCATCACTACAACAAAATTATTGATATCCATTCAAAGTCGGGTCTTTCGTGGCTCAGTTGGTTAACGCATTCCTTTAGGGAAAACGCGTATTTTTGTATATTATTTAATTTCAGAATAATCAATTTATTGGTAACAGAATACAAGTCAAATTTCTTAGAGATAGACCCCGAGAACGAGGGCTTAAGCACTTTATTAACAAAAATCCGGTTGCATACCCTATATAAATGAAAAAACTGAGGTTAATATTAATGTTTGTTTGTTTGTTCCAGAGTCATGCCGTAGTCGGAGACATGGTGATCGCTGTTTGACAAAATGGCAGATAAGATTGTCGCCATCTTGGCGCTGCTCAGCGTCGCTGCGGTAAGTTCTTATTCTACTATAGTATAAAGCTAGATTACCACTGATTCACTGACTGACTGACTGACTGACTGATTGACATAATTGTTCGCCTCGGGAAGGTATGTTTTTTTTACGGAATCGTATAGGGGAGGTAAAAGTCTCCTAGGGAAAATTCCGACTTTTTGAGATTTGCCCCCCCAAGACCCCCCCTCAGGGGGGGCTCCTACGTGGAGCCATATTTCTTAATTTTTTTATGGGGGTTGTATAGAGGGGGACAAGTGATTTTGATTGCATAGAAAATTTCGCCCCCCCCCCTGCCCCCAGGACCCCCCTTTTGGGTGTGCTACCAGATGCGTCGTTTCTCTTCGTTTTGGAAGAAAAAAAAATTGAACCCCCCCTTTAACCCCCTTTTTTGCCCCCCCTTTCCATCTCCAAAACGGATAGACTTGGAAGAATTTTTTTTTCACAGTCATGTAGCGTAGGACAAATGGTTTTGAATGACAAAAAAAAATTGCCCCCTTTTGCCCCCCAGATCCCCTTTTTTTAGGAAAAACCGAAAATTGGCATATTTTTGACCTTTTTTTTCGGGTGGAGCATCGCGGCGAGCGAAGCGAGCCGTGCTGTGACCCCCCCAATGACCCCCCAAGACCCCCTCAACTATAACCCGGGTCAGCATTGCGGCGAGCGAAGCGAGCTGCAATGCGACCAAGGGGAACGGCACGGCGAGCGAAGCGAGCCGTGCCGTGACTCCCCCATGCCCCCAGCCCCCCTGTACCCCCTCACCCAACCAAAAACCTGATATGGGTATCGTTTTTGACTAACTTGGGGTGAGGATTTCGGTTCCGATGCGACCAAGGGGAACGGCACGGCGAGCGAAGCGAGCCGTGCTGTAACCCCCCCAATGACCCCCCAAGACCCCCTCAACTATAATTTTTTTTCGGGTAGAGCGGCGAGCGAAGCGAGCCGCGATGCGACCTAGGGGAACGACGACCCCCCCCACGCCCCCAGCTCCCCTGGACTTCCTCCCCAATCAAAAAATCTGACATGGGTATCGTTTTCGAGTAACTTGAACTCGTAGATTACGAAAAAGATGTCCATTTCCAAATCCAAGATGGCTGACATTTTTTCATCGCAAAATTTTCTCATGGCTAACGATTTCAAACAATTTATTTCAAACAAAATACAAGGTGTAGGTTACGACAAGGGGAATACAATGAAAAAAAACTCAATACCTATACACAACACCCGCGAGCTGCTTGCAGCTCGCGCACATCTAACAACTAGTTATATTTTATTAGAGTAAGCGTCGCGGGGTGACCTTGAATCAGATTTCGCAGGACCTTGTCTGAAGGGACATTCTTAGGGCTTTTGCCGTCGATGAAGACAATACTTTTATTGCATACTTAAAAATATAACAAACAAGATAAAAAAAAATCAATTTTTTTTGACAGTTTGGCGTTCTTATCGCTCAGGATCTCTAACAAACAAACGTGGATGTATGGGAAATTTATAAGACATCTTCGCCTTTTAAGGCCTTAGGTGTAAGACCCTATTCTGGTAACTAAACTAGTCGCTTTACTATGACAATCGTTGCAGAATCGCCACCATAGACTCGTATTGGCAGAATAACCCACCTAGAACCTGCGATAAAATGTACAGCATATGAATATCAAATCAAATGTAAAAGTGCTTTATTTTCTATAGACCTTTCAAGACTCTTGGACGATATACGAAAATTCTTATCAATAAACGACTGAAACTAAAACTGGACACGTCACAAAATTGTATGACTAATACTTCCTTTTAATATGACTCACAAAACATTTGCACGGCTGCGTGCAGGCGGAATATAATAACCAAAATGGTTTTAAGATCTGACATATTTGTATTCTTGCAAAGGAATTATTGATTTTTATGCCGATCAGATAAGATGGAGGGAGGGACGCAAGTCAAAAGCGTCGAGGTAGAAATGAAACCCTTTGTGCAAATAACGCATGCGTCTAGAGTTTCTCGGCGATTCTATGACAATACCATTGTCATAGTGGACCTAGCGATAGGTTAACAGAATTGGACCCACTTGGATCATTGACACTTACCTTTTTTCCCGTACAATGTGGTAGGTACGTACACCTAGTTAAAAATTCCCAAAATTCTGGATTACGAAATTACGTAAACTACTGATGTGGTTACTAAAAAGTTCGCAGGAAAACCAACCCCGCACTGCATTTAGCACCTTAGGGCAAACAGAATAAAGCTTGTTTAATGTAAGCACATTAACAATGTTATTAATGATAATAAACGTCATAACAGCGGAGAGACGTAAATTAACGTGAAATGCAGCCACAGGGTACGCGGAGCGCGGAAGAACGGAGGAGGTATTATATTCAAAAACTACGAACCTACTTCAAAATCCTAAATAATAAAAATGGGGTTAAAACTTAGTTTTAAAATGAAAAAAGAATCGAAATCGGTTGGCGTGATATTGAGTTATTCGTCCATTTATGGACGTCAGATTGAGAATCTCATCTTTTTATGATGTCGGTTAAAATTACATTACACGCACACTTAGGATAAAAGCCTAACCTCACTTCAACGGCCTATATTGGTCCATTGCTGGACGCAGGCCTCCCTAAATAAGCGCCTAATCGGCTTTTATCTCATGGGGGCGTCTATTCTTAACTGGGGTACACTATTCTTACCCAAGTCCTCTTACTAGTTATATTACTTATTAGATACGACCTACGATATTTTTTTTATAGTCGATGGTCCTTTGTTAGACGCCGCTGATTTCATGATGGAAAGTGACGATGGGGCCGGCGATGATTAATAAATAAATAAATAAATAAAAATAAATAAAATTTATTCAAAAATATCTTCGGACTAAAGAGTAACAAAAAGTACCTTACTTAAATTCTGATGGAAATAACAATGTGGGTGCCTGAACTAGGTGGAAACCTGTTTTTCAGGCTAAAAGAGTGCTAACAACAAATAAAATAATCAAATAGAACTTGCTTATATACAAAGGGACGAACATGAATACTTTATGATAATAACTTATGCTACTTACACTAAACTAAATTTAAATAATAAAACAAAGATTTTTAGGTTTACTTAAAAACAGTCAATAAATTTTCTGTGTCATCGTATGACATACATTGCAGTGTATCCTTAAGTTTTTTCTTACAACTATTATAATTTAAGGGATAAATATTGGCTAATACATTTAATCTATTGTATAAAAAAGGACCAAGGATACTGAAAAATTTATTTGAAAAGGTGTGTCTCCGATCTAGTTCTTTAGGGCAAACGTTATTTTTTCTCCTTTTGTTAGCGCTTTCATTGACATAAGGAAGGGCTGCGTGTTGTTTGAGCACTATTATTCATTATGAATAACTGTCGAACTGACAACACTCCACATGATTTAAACAGAAGGTTTGTAGAAAAAATAAAAGGACGGAAAGTTGATACTTTAAGTATCGCTCTTTGTGCTCTCTCGACAGTAAGTAATAATGTTTTACCCACTCCACCCCATGATGTAATGCAGTAGGTCAAAATGGATTCGCATAGGGCCCGGTAGACTTGTATAATAAGTTTTTGATCCGCAATATGGCGTAGATTTTTGAAAACAAAAATCAGTTTGCGGAAACACTAAAATACGCCGTTTTGTAATCGGCCTAGCCATTCCAACGAGCTGATTTGACTGGCGGCGACATAAGTACCACCTCCAACCCTTAAGTTTCCGCGCGAATCAGTGCGCCAGTGTGCAGCCAGTAAAGTAGGTAATTTGCTTAAAATGCAAATCTCCGGAGCCGCTATCAATGTTTCAATTCTGATTATGCGACGAACGCGACGCCGTAGGCTGCGGTTTCTGACGAGAACATTTGTTTATACAAGGGAAAATGAGAAACTCTGCTTTGCAATTACATACAGACAAGCGTGAATGTCTTCTATATGGTCACTTTCGTTGAGGATGAAATTGTGGTAAAACGAAGGCCTTCGACAAAAAGACATTATATACGACAAACGTAGTGTAGGATGGGAGAGGTTCAATAATACGTCTGGCAAAGAGGGGTGGGATGACGACTTGCGTCTTGGATTGCAGGCAGATGCTGGATGCGGCAAGCTGAAGATAGGGCGCTAGAGTTTTTTTTAAATGAATACCGTTTTTGACTTCCTTTATTAAATAACTATGTACATAACGCCGAACATAGAGCCTCCCCATTTTTTAAAGTTGGTTATGAATCTTAATGACATTGATTTTGTCTAGCTTTTGTATTTGTAGTTACTCCGTATGGCAAGCAAGGAACATTGGAAAGCATGATAACGTATTCATTCCTTAATTTCATTGATAAAGCAACTAAGACAACACTTATTGAATTAAATGTTTTTTATTTCTTTATTAATAAAAAACTTATACTATTCTTATTTTATAAGAAACTATAAACAAGAGGTTTGTCTAGAGTCTCGCCTATCGCCTATAGCGGTCGCGCGCCTTCTCTCAGTAGCACCGCAGAGGCTCGGCAGTGAATGCATTAACTAACATCAGCAAAACGAAAAAACCTCAGCACTAATTTAAAGTGACTCCTGTTTATTTCATGTTTGCATGTTTACAAACAACCTGTCACTGCTTTTGTTTTCGAAGGCAGTTCGTTCAGTTATTATGAAACGGATGATCTCAGATGGAAGTGACTTCATACATTACAAAGTACAATAATATACGTCCTACCTATTCATCATCATCAACCTATAGTCCACTGCTGGACATAGGCCTCCCCTGATGAGCGCCATAGCGCCCTGTCTTCAGCTTGCCGCATCCAGCATCTCCCTGCAGTCGCTCGCAAGGCGTCATCCCACCTGGCCAGAGGGCATCCAACACTACAATTGCCGAGTCAACACGTTTGCCCCAGCGGTTGTCGGTTCTTCTCGAGTACACTGCCACTTCAGCTTGCTTCTTACCTATTGCAAATGCTAAATGCAACTAAATGTTACGACTTAAAGTCTATATTTCAATTAAAACGATATTTACTAGATTTGATTTATTTTTATATTTATTTTTGAAATACCCCGTTTTAAATGACTTTAGTGTTTACTAGCTGTTCGCCGCGGTTTCACCCGTGTTAAACTCGGATTTCACTTTATTAGGTAAATTTCTTGTACACCTTGGATCACATTATAGGAGTTTTTTTTAAGGATCCCTATCTTTTTGAAAATATAATATAGCCTATGTTCACCGGGGATAGTGTAGCTTCCTACCGGTGAAAGAATTTTTCAAATTGGTCCAGTAGTTTTTTTCCTAAAGTTTTTACGTGTTCAGAACGCTGCAGATTGGATACTCTACTTGATGTGATAAACATTTCAATGGGCAAGTCACACTAATGAACATAAAAGAATATAGAGTTCAAGAAAACATATAAATTTCTTTTTAATTTTCCTTTCGGTAGCGGTAACATTAAAATAAAATTAGAACATTCACCAATTCAGCTTACATCCAGACAATTTAATACAGCCCAACAATTAGGCAGAAGTATCATTATAATGATAATGTTCATTATAACAGTTAAATAACATAACAATAACAAACACACGGTGTAATGGAGAATAATAGAGAATTCGGAACACTAGTCGTGAAAATAATCATTATGCAAACAGTTCATTAGGGCGCGACGCGTGTTCCCGGCTCTAATGCATCCTAGAGTACGGGGAAATATTACTTGGAGAACATTCACTTTACATTTTGTTCTATACTGTAGATTTGGATATTTTATGCTGTTGTTGCATTGACAGCCTGGTCCACTGCTGGGCGACACGTCCTGTCCCAGGCTTTTTTTATATGACAAAGTCCCACTAACCTAACAATGGAGGTATATCTAACTAATTGATCGAAAACTACAATGTTAAACCATGCTTGGGCGCTGGGAGGTTGCGACAAAGTTTTAAACTCGAATGAATCATTGATACTTTGACGACCTCTGTGACGCAGTGGGCGAAGGTCTGCTTTTGATACGGGTCGATTCCCGCCTCGGGACAAATGTGTGTACGATCTTAAGACATCTGTTCCGGCTGTTTTCTGGACGTTATCTATAAAATATCTATTCATGTAATATCTTATTTAACAGTCAGCTAGTAGCCATAACACAAGCTCCGCTTGGCTTGTGGTAGATGATCGATGTGTGGATTGTCCAGCATTATTTATTCATTTATACTGAAACGATGATTCTACCGAAGCTTTAGCAACTATACACATTTCAAGATAAAAAACTTAAAATCAATTATTTTACTTAGTTTAATTTTATTTTAACTTGCTTGGTACAAAACTCAAAGGAATTAAGTTATACAGGCAGTACGACGTGTAGGAACGGCGAGGACGTCTTTAATACCAGAATTAGAGGCCAGCCTCTGAGAGTAGTCCACTAGCACCTGTTAGATGTAATGCTGGAATCTACTCGTACCCGTGGTTTAGCTAGTTTGAAATGTTGATGAACAAGACGCGTGCCCTCCGACCAGGTGGGATGACGACCTGCGAAAGACTGCAGGTAGATGCTGGATGCGGCAAGCTGAAGACAGGGCGCTATGGCGCTCATTGGGGGAGGCCTATAACCAGCAGTGGGCTAATATAGGCTGATGATGATGATGATGTGTGCAGTGGCGATCAGCTAACTATGCATTGCTGACCCTATTTATAACTCATAAACGGCTGAACTTTTGGGTTTTTTTAACTTGGCTGTTTTTTTTTAATCTGCTCATTTATTACATAGGTGGAACAAAGTTCGCGGGTTCAGCTAGTAGTTTATAAAACTTGAAATACTCTTACTATAAAAAAAAACCAGCATCAAATCCCGTTGCGTACTTTTAAAGATCTAAGCATACATAGAAAGACAGACAGACAGCGGGAAGCGACTTTGAAACGGCAAAAATGAATTTGTGGTGAGAACCTGCGGTGCGGAACACCGCTACACCCACTTTGTTTTAGATAGATAGATAGATAGATAATATTTTTATTTACCTTAAAAACTAGCATACACAACAAACTTAAAACTACGCAAATTAATACAATATATCTTACAAATGATTGTGCGTAGCAGTGTTCATGGCAAATATGACCTTCACTCAGCATTGTACAGGGTGCCCACTAATGTGTCCCAGCGTTTAGCGTTTTTCGACAGTTTTATCTAACGAGTATAAGGACATATTTTAATGCACTTTATTGTGCTGTGCTCTAAACTTGAAAACTTGTTTTTAACAGAAAGCTATTTCATTACTGAAAAAATATCTTAAGATAGCAAGTTTAAGGCCAAATTTTAATGCCCGTTTTGTGTTGTATGGTAGCGGTATTGGATAATTGAGCACAGAGCTTTAGGTGCAATTATTTAGAATAGTGCAGTACGGTATAATACCATCCTTAATGCAGGTGGAACCAGAAGCACGTAGCACCGCATACGTTATAATTAGAGAACTTACGGCGCGTGGTGTGTGCGCCGACGATAGTCTTACATCTATAGGTAATATTAGACTCGGTATTCTGTTTATTTGAATACTAGCGGCCCGTCCCGGCTTCGGCCGGGTGGATATGGACATAACAACATAATTCATGCGATGAAATAAATGTTGTTTCAGCAAATTAATTTTGTTATTTCGTGGTGTATTTTTTAACCTATGTATATTGTGTTTGATGTGAATTCTTATCAATAAATAACTGAACTGATTGAACTGAATATTTTGTGATGAACGTAGGAGTCCATGTCTTTTAAATCTATATGAACGAAAAATTTTGACTCATAAATGAAGTAGCTTTCTGTTGGTAAAAGAATTTTCGAAATCGGGTCAGTAGATCCAGGGATTGCCCGCTACAACCTCACAAACCTTACCCTTTATAAGTTGATAGTATAGATGTGTTTTTATGGCTACATTTGGAAAATAAACTTTCAAAAGTGCTCTTCTATCTAAAATCTGCATTTATGGATTCAAAGCGTTGAACCGACGCAAAACAAACAGACTTTCAATGGGAATGATGACTGGTTTTGATAACTACACTCTGATATAGTGCGCAGGTTAGAACATTACAACTCATTCAAGCTTGCTAAACTACTATGTTATTTGCATGCAAATATCTTAATGTTGCACGCCTCGACGAGGTTTTAGAAATACCATTTATAAATAAGAACTTTTGTACCTACATTCAAGCAAATAAATTATTTGATGTTTATGAAATCTACTGAATACAAAATAAATCATACTTTTGCAAACGTTATGTATTGTATGTTATGTATTCTTTTTTTGTTGCCTATGTGTTATTACGAGTATGTATGACACATAAAAATATTCTTATTATTAAAGAACTGAACTGAACTGAAACATTAATTATATATTATAAACGCGGTTATACACGGTTGTCTGGTAGAGATCGCTCTTGAGCGATAAGACCGCCAAATTGTCACATGTTTTGTATTTTATTCTGTCTTGTTTGTTTTATTTTTAAGTGTGCAATAAAATAATTTTCTATCTATCTATCTAACGCGAAAGTTTGTAAGTATGGATAGCTGGATGGATGGATGTTTGTTACTCGTTCACGTAAAAACTACTGAATGGATTTTCATGAAACTTTACAATATTATAGCTTATACATCAGAATAATCAAATCATAGGATCAAAATCATAGGCTACAATTAATAAAGATATTGTATATTATCACAAATATCTATCACCACGCGGGTAAAACCACGGGGCGCAGCTAGTTAATTATATTGAAGGAGAAATTGAGCTTTTAAAATAGTATTTAAATTTAGCTCTATAACGGCACATTAGTAGCGCGGTGAGGCGTCTACGTATGACGTCACAATATGAAGAGTATTTATTCAATAGAATCTCTTTATTACCATAGAAATAACAATGACAATGGCGTTGTTATTCTGTTCTATTAGTTTATATTATGTCATAATAGAAACTAACTAGATCTGGTATTGTACTATTGTACTCAGCTACTACTCTACTATTACAAACAATCAATAAATCATTTACTCCGCAGATTTCATTAATAATAGGTCACATTTGTTTTAACTTACGACCCATATGGCGCTGTGGGCGAAGGTCCGCCTGCGACGCAGTAGGTTGTTCGATACCTGCCTCGGGACAAATGTTTATGCGATTTGTTTGTCCGTAAAAATAAAAAACTTTGACAAGGTTTTGTGAATTCTGTTTCTATTCTGTTAATACTTTCCATCTGCTTTCAATTTCATCATCATCATCATCAGCCTATAGCAGTTCACTGCTGGACGTAGGCCTCCCCCAATGAGCGCCACAGCGCCCTGTCTTCAGCTTGCCGCATCCAGCATCCACCTGCAGTCCTTCGCAGGTCGTCATCCCACCTGGCCGGAGGGCGTCCTACACTACATACGTTTACCGAAATTCATAAAGAAGTTGAATACTAATACCCTTATTCCAGTTAATCATTACCCCAATTAACACTAAACCAAATTAATTTAGCTAACAGAGGTTTAGGTTAGGTTTCCACCGCGTCACAAGTAAAACACGTGCTGAAGTGTAAACCCATTCCGTGTGAAACGCAAACCTCGGGCAAACCCGCATGCTGGGGTTGTATGGTGGTGCTCAGTTACAGAGGACTTACCAGCTATTGGACTGCAAAATAGATAAAGTTTTTATTAATCCTAGTTATTCCGCATCCAGCATCTACCTGCAGTCTTTCGCAGGTCGACACCTAGCCACCGAGTCGTGGTCTCCGACTCAGTAAACGTAGTGTAGGATGCCCTCCGACCAGGTGGGATGTTGACCTGCGAAAGACTGCAGGTGAAAGGATGCTGGATGCGGCAAGCTGAAGACAGGGCGCTATGGCGCTCATTAGGGGAGGCCTATGTCCAGCAGTGGACTTCTATAGGCTAATGATGAAATGTGGAAAACCAAGCATATCGCTTGCTTTTGATTCCATAATTTTCCAGCTTTTCCGCATATCACGGGTTGTCTTTTTCTCCATCCCTAGGTTGCCTGGGAGAAATCGCTGTCAGCGATAATGCCTATTGTACTGTTAATGTGTAATATTTACCTAGATATAAGGTGTTATTTTGTAATTTTAAGTGCAATAAAGTGTTCATTCATTCATTCATAGAGTGTTATCCAGAAGTTAGCTGGTCCCATGCCGACCGCCGCCGCAGCGACCGCGGCTCGCACATTGAATTCACTCGATATCTCTTTGTTTTATTAGTAGGATCAACTGGCCTGACACCGGTGGAGTCAGCGTTCTATGTAGGCATACTATACTAGTTGTTTGATATGTAGTTCAGACCAACGGGTTTAATTATGCTAAATACATAGTATTCAAACTACTATTCGCTCAGTTTCGCACCGACAATAGTATGTAAGTTTTTGTGTTGTGCATAGCTTTACTTAAATATTGACATGTATCGAATCATATTATATTTAGACTTAAATAGGCAAATAACCATGTATTAGACATATAAGAGATGAACATGCTAGTGGTTTCGTTTTCACTTCTTCCACTAGTGGACAAAAAATTGAAGTGAACAGTAAAATAATTTTATTTGATATTAATTTATATATAAAATATGACTTGTCTAAGTGCTTATTTTGTAAGCCTAAAGAAATAAATGACTTTTTACTTTTACTTTTACTTTACACTACTATACCTACATTACTATACCTACTAATATTATAAACGCGAAAGTTTGTAAGTATAGATGGATTTTTGTTACTCTTTTACGTAAAAACTACTGAATGGATTTAAATGAAACTTTACAATGATATAGCTTAGACATCAAAATAACACATAGGCTACAATTTACAAAGATAATATATTATATAATGATCCAAAATATCTATCACCACGCGGGTGAAACCGCGGGGCGCAGCTAGTGTTATTATAAAATATTATTTTGCTGGACAATTCACACAGCATCATCTAGCCCCAAGCTAAGCAGAGCTTGTGTTATGGGTACTAGATGACTGATATACATAATACAATACATTACATAGATAGATATTTTTTATTATACATAGATAACAACCAGAACATACGGAACAAATATCTGCAGATCGTACACACAATTCTTCCGAGGCGGGAATCGAACCCGCAACCTTCAGCGTCGCAGGCGGACCTTCGCCCACCGCGCCACATCGTCAGTAATATTGGTCTTTTTACTTGCCTCCGTTCGCTATTTCCTCCACTTACGTTCTCAACTGAGCGCCTTCGGGAAAACGTCTTGAAAAATGTAAAAGCCCGTGTTTAAACATCCAATCAAGTCAAAGAAATATTCGATTCAGTGAAGAGCTTTACGAAATAAATCAATATTTCTCTCCGCGAGTTCCACTCGGCTGCAATCACAGGGTTTGTTTAAACACTAGCGACGCCCCTAACTTCAGCCGCTTCTGAATATCATTCGAAAAATAAAGCTAGGATAGATTTATCAAACACTAGCAGACCTTCCCGGCTTCGCACGGTTTTAGTACGGATCCCTAAGTATTTTGAAAACAGCCTATGTTCACCGGGGATAGTGTAGCTTCCCAACGGTGAAAGAATTTTTCAAATCGGTCCAGTAGTTTCGGAGCCTATTCATTACAAACAAACAAACAAAACATGAAACATTTCCTTTTTATAATATTATAGTATAGATTGAATAGTCTGAAAATTACGAAGTTTGACAGAACTTTACAATAAGATTACTGTTATTTGTTATTTTAATAACTTCATGACTCGAAACTGGAGACTACAACTCGGTAAACGTAGTGTAGGACGCCCTCCGACCAGGTGGGATGACGACCTGCAAAAGACTACAGGTAGATGCTGGATGCAGCAAGCTGAAGACAGGGCGCTATGGCGCTCATTGTGGGAGGCCTATGTCCAGCAGTGGACTAATATAGGCTGATGATGATGATGACTCGAAAAGGCGCGAGCCCTGAGGGGTTCACGTCTATGGGAACCATTCCACGGGCTATATTTATATATTTATATTAGAGAGAGAGAGAGAGAGATAAATAATTAAATTTTAACTTCAACCAAACACACCTCAAATAATATCCTTTGTAAAAAGGCTTATTACAAAATATCGGATTATTTAGACGATACAGATCTTGGGACGAGTTTTGCTCCAACTCAAAATCTAACAAGGTAAAGGATCAAAGGGGTCACTTTATTTTCTAGTTTAACTTATGCATTAAATAAGCAAATAAAATGTATTAGACACATAAGTTATATAAAAATAGGTACTAGTGGTTTCTTTTTCACTTCTTCCACTGGTGGTCAAAAAATTGAAGTGAAAATTAAAATAATATTATTTGATAATAATGTATAAAATATGACTTGTCTTAGTGCTTATTTGTAAGCCAAAAGAAAAAAAATACAATACAGACAAGCATTTAAAAGTATATTAAAGTACATTGGGCAGGTAGCTATGTTGTGGATTGTAACTATAAAGACATATTAGACATTCTATTCTGTGACATTCTATGACATTCTAATCTGACATTCTATTCTGTTACATATCTGAGCATTTGTTAATATTTCACTCACAGTCATTCATAATTGTGGGAAAAACTGCAATTTACTGTTTCGCTTGTAAAATAATTTATTTTCCGGTAAACAAATTAATTATATATTATAAGCAAGAAAGCGCTGGCGAGACGACCTTAACGCCTTCCTCGGAGATTGGTGGGAGATCGCACGTGACCGCACTGAGTGGAAAGATTTGGGGGAGGCCTTTGCCCAGCAGTGGGACGAAACAGGCTAAATAAAAAAATAAAAAAAGAATTATAAGCTTCGTTCCATCTCATTCCCTCAAGTAAAAAACAGAAAAAACTGAGTACCATCTTATTAAAACTTGAGAAATATCAATAGTTAGGAGTCTCGTTATGAAGTTTGCTTTTTAAATCGAAGATGCAAAGAAGGTTTCTAAAAAGTCTAATTAGTAGAGTTAGAGGAAATGACTAACAAATGTGTGTGCAGAAATTTAGTTGTTATTAGAAAAATAGGTTTTAGTTGTAACTTTTGTACCTACTAATAAACTTTTGATTTCTTCCTTTCTATGCATAATACAGACGAATGTTTATAACGATCTGAAGCTGTAAGTGTTTTGTCGCAGACAACGACAAAAGGGGCCTAATTCCACGAATACAATCGCCTCACTATGTCTATAGTATCGCAATCACCACGTTTAACACCTTTTGTTCAGTTCAGTTCAGTTTGTAGTAATTTTCGCATGATGTTGTTCTAAATCTGGAATAACATATCACGCAAGACGCAAAAATACGCGTGAAAGCCAGGTACAGGACAGTTATTAAAAAACGAGAAAACCGGAGAAAGTTTAACCTAGCATGCTTATCTTTTCCTGTATTTTTACAAAAGTTGTCATGTCTTCAATTTTTCGGAAAACTTACAGCTTGGTCTTAAAAATAGTTATTTACTTAGTACATGCCGGTAAATACCAGCGCATGTGTGCTGAGGGCCAATTACCAAGTTTCCGCAGATATTATGTGCTTAAATAGAATAATAAATGACGAAAAGTGAAAGTAGCCGACTAGGTTGGGTGTGTCAAGTCAAGTACCAAGACTAAACAAATTGTCAATATTTTCTAGAAACTTCCAAAAAACATGTTCCATCAATTCTGCACCCCAAAACCCCTCCGTCCTGATTATAAAGCGACGACCTTCCAGAAAACGATGCTCCAGAGAAATTCAATTTAGCATCGCGTCTCTAAATCATTAAAGACAACAGACCCTTTATCAAATAACCAAATAAAATTTTAATTCACGAAGCTGAATTCGTGCTCATTTCGTGAGGGTTGTCCATCAAAGAGAATACAATAAACCGTCGCGAGTGGGCCAATAAAGAGTCCGCCATTTTGTAAAATCGACACCCCTGTGACGGTTCTATGCGAGAGTGGATTTGCTTCCTTCTATTGTTATTGGCCATACTGTTTTACTTCATATACTTTTTATTATTTACGTAATACGTACTCATTGTTATAGTTGGCTTACTTTTGTAATGAAAAGAGCTTTGCTCGGAGTTTCTCTGAAGGATATGATTCGCAATGAATACATCCGTCAGAGAACCAAAGCTATTCACATAGAATTAGCAAGCTGAAGTGGCAGTAGGCCTGCCACTGTATGTCGCGAAGAACCGACAACCGTGCGGACAAACGTGTTCTTGAGTGGACCTGCGATAACTGCAGGGAGATTCTGGACGCATCAAGCTAAATACAGAGCGCTGTTGCACTCATTAGGGGAGGTCTATGTCCAGCAGTTGACTAACATAGGCTGATGATGATAGTTATGTAAAATGTTGAATTAATTTGCTGGAATTTAATTCCTAACTTTAGCATGTAAAGGGCTAAATATTTATATCTATATCCAATGAAGTTATTAGAGTAACAAAAAAATCCCTGTTTAGCCTGTCGAACATTCCTGTCAAACATTCCTGTCAAACATTACACATTATTTATTTTTAAATTGCATTCACTTGAAAAAATGCTTTTATCTTAAGCGTTCAAAGAACTCAATCAAAAGGCAATCTACTTTTCTCTTATGAAAACGTTTTCTCAACTCATTTACATCCATTTCGTTGCCCTAGACAAAACTAGACGAATAACAATCTACCCGCGCTATCAAATTCTCAATTCCCATTTTGCCAACGCTCAGACGAAAGCGCACGAATTTACGAAAAAATTCTTTATTCAAAATCTTGGCAACATCTCGCATAGCGCCGTCCCTAACCCGTTTACAGCCAGTAATATGACAAAATAGCAACGATTTGCGGCAAGCAGAAGGTACACTCAGAACAAATGGCACGATATCGACATTTATTATGCTCATGCGTCAAGTGAATTGCATAATTTTAGTTAAAGATTCATTAAATGCATAGATCTCATAGGTCCTTTAATAAAACCTAAAACAGACCTTAACTTCATTTGACCCTAATCTCACCTAATGTTAAATGAAGATATGGTCACGATCACGAAAATATTTTTTTTTTGCATGTTCGTCGATTTATTCGTCAATTATGTATCGATCTTAATGATCCCACGTCCCCTTGTCTCCTCAAAAACTACGTAAATAGAAAAAATTTGAAGTCAGTTTAAAGTTTTTTCAAAACAATCAAACAATTTTTATTATGTATTATTTTTTAATTATTTTAATTCCGATAAGAGCAGATTTTTTAATACTTGGATCCAGTTAAAACCTTTGTGATGTTTCTGTAAATAAGTGAACCTTCTGCTGACACAAACTCGAGCCCTATCCCAGTAATATGATGAGATCCTCGAAGACATTCCCTGGACATGCAATATCCATTGCGCGCCGAAATGACGTTACAACATAAATATTTGATCGGGGGCGAGCAATCTACTCGTTACATTACGTTTTAAGTGTTATTGGCCCGTGAAATGGTTTGGTGGAATGAAAAATTGCGGTTTGGGGATGGAAGGTGATTTTTATTATGTACTCTATGCATGTGTATTTAAGGTGTTTCGGTGTTAGCAACTTTTGACACCGAGGGCGGCATCCCACTTATGGGAAACATTATGATGGACTAGCGTAGGCATTCGCCTATGTCTATTATCTGCCTTGTTGGTCTAGCGGTTAGCTTGTTTAACCGCTAATAATGAAGTCCTGAGTTCAAATCCCGGGCGAAGCCAAATAGTTGTTATTGGAGTTTCTCTAGCATAATAGTACGGAATCAAGTAGTTGGCGGTGCTACACCCCCATGCCTCAAAAAGTACGATAAGCTGTTGGTCCTGCGCCTGACCCCTACCCGGTCGTGATGGTCTGCCGTCCCGTCAGATAAGAGTGAGAGAATAGAGAGTTCACCTGTGTTTACACACTTGTGCACTATAATATATCCTGCGCACCTGGCTTGTCTCATTTAACACTGTCCCTAAAATATAACGTTTATTATACTTTGAAGAGGCACAAATGCCAAACTAAAAAAAGTAACGCAATAAATAAATTCAACAATACAATACAAAAATACATTATTGTACACCAGATACAGATCATTATAAAACACATCACATGATACAAGTACAATGGGCAGCCTTATCGCTTAGAAGCGATCTCTTCCAGGCAACCTGTGTGATATAGACACATCAACTAGAAGCTGCTCGTCTATTAACAATAAATACTTAAATAAATACATTCAGAAAACTTAAACTTCTTAGTAAATTCCTCGTATATCAAGTCAAACTCCTCAGCTAGCCATAGCTAGTGAGGCACTGAGGACTAAATTCCCATTTGCCCCATCAATAGTTTAGCTAACGGGGCAATTGGGAATAAATAGCTAAAGCGGCTCAAATATTCTAACGCCATGCCAACAACAATGTTCTTCAAACAAGTTCTAAAACAAACAAACAAACATACCTATATCTAGTAGAGTAGTAAAACTTGCAAAGAAAAGCAATCCATAAAGTACACAGAATGTATGGGTATCTGACAAATCCTGCAAAGTTTCATATAAATCATCCCAGCCGCTGCTGAGCTGCAAACTTTATTAGTTTCTTACAAGTTTCATGTTTCTTGGGCATACGTAATTTTATCGTTTCTTTGCTAGTTGCGTTTGTTCTTTGTTAAGCTGATCAAACGATATTACTTAGTACCTAGTTAGTTTTCTTGAGACAGGACTTTATTGAGATAGGTAAAGTCAAAGTACATACAATTATTGCATTACATGTGGAAAAGATTATCGGTACATAAAAATGCGTAACAATGTAATTTGCCCATTATGGGCATGCAATTATTTGTTTAGTTACATTGTATTATATTAATGTTACATTGTAATATATTTTCGTATTCTTGAGTGGAGACCGCGACTCGGTAAACGTAGTGTAGGACGCCCTCCGTCCAGGTGGGACGACGACCTGCGAAAGACTGCAGGTAGATGTTGGATGTGGCAAGCTGAAGACAGGGTGCTATGGCGCTCATTGGGGGAGGCCTATGTCCAGCAGTGGACTGATATAGGCTGATGATGATGATGATTATATTAATAGCAGGTACACATATTTGAATATTGATTGATTATTATCGATTGATATTATATAAGGGAATAATATGTTTATATCACCTTTGGATCATTGTCACGCAACTGCAAAATAATTGTGGACCGATTTGGAAGATTTGTTCGTCGATTTCTACGTCAATTATTGAAGTAGCAATCGACAAACATACACAAAACATACATCCAGTTGAACATAATTATAATAACCTCCTTTTTTCGATGTCAGTTAAAATCCGTTTAGTTTTATCTCAAAACCTCATCGGCTGCGCCACAGTTACTCGATCAAATCAATAAAAAAAACCTTTTGAAACTATCATCAATCATGGTTATTAACACAGAAGTCACTTATAACGGGATATTTACCATGGATATTTCGGCACAGTTGCATGCGCCATGATCACGGAATAACTGTAGGTAGTCAATCAAATCATGGTTGATATCCCGGTATAGCCCTCCGGCCAGGTGGGATGACGACTTGCGAAAGACTGCAGGTATAGATGCTGGATGCGGCAAGCTGAAGACAGGGCCCTGTGGCGCTCATTGGGGAGGCCTATGTCCAGCAGTGGACTAACATACATAGGTTGATGATGATGATGATGATGATGATCCCGTTATAGGCGACTTTTGCGTTCAAATCAAGTAGCTAGTGTTGCCACATCCACTGAAATAGTCAGCGAAAACATTGCCAGAATACAGAGCTAATACCCGGGAGATATCCCGGCGGCGCCGCGGCGTCTGGCCCCGGATAATAACCCGGATAATGTCTGCCCGGGTGAACCACTGCCCGATTCTACTTAACTTACAGTTTATACAATACTGGCTGAAGCCCGCGATTTCTTTACTAGTATTATAAAGAGGAAAGGTTTGATTTTTTGTTTGTTTGTATTGAACAGGCTCCGAATCCATTGGAACGATTTTAACAATTGTTTCACCGTTGGAAAGCTACACTATCCCCGTGAAGATAGGCTAGATTATATTTTAGAAAGGCGAAATTCAAATTGAATGCGGGTGAAACCGCGGGAAACAGCTAGTCTGAAATAAAATGTCTTGCGTTCTAAAAACACCAAAGAATAACAGACTGCCAGTCTAGTTATTGCCTAATTATTTTTATATTCATATTTTTAAGTTAAAATCACAAGTCATTGCAATTTTAAGTTTATGTGGTTATTACGTAACGTATATACAAATTCATCAATATGTCCGATAAACAAAATACTGCTGACAGTTTTGTGCCCAATAAAAACTCCATTCTAGAATAAACGACCCTAGGTTAAGAATGATTAAGACCGAGATTCGATTACCTAAGCGGTCTCGGAGCGGGGTCGCACAAATTATCAATATCTGAGGGAGGGGAAAAATCTGCTGCTTCTACGTGACCGTCATAACTGAGATTGTGGGGCGTTTAGATGAGGATAGTTGATCGAGCCAGTTTGTAACAGTAGTGTACTTACCTACTTGACATTTCAATTCTTAATAAACGGGTTAGTTGTTAAGAAGTCAAAATAAGAAAGAACTGCCTTTTTAGTTACGAGTAGTTTATTGGTAGCCTCCACAAATCCCATCGTCATCAAACCTAACCGCAGGGCTTCGTACGACTAGGTACAGCCATTTTTTTAGTATTTTAAAAACATTAGTTCTTCACCTTGTAGTTTCGTTAGGAGTCATATCCTTCAAAATTATCGCGAGGGTAGAGTGTTATTTATTACCACCAACAGCCTGCCCGTACGTTAGTGTCCACGTCTCAGCTCCATATAACATAATACCAGGTGCGATCTGGTAGGTAGGACGCACTAATTTAAAACTTTAGTTTTAAAAAATTGCTGTATTTATGTATGGGTTTAAGAAGGTTAACTTGCTTATCTATAAGGTGGTGTTTCAAATAAAATATTTGAATCAGGTATACCCTACACTAAAACCCCAGGCTAGTGACCTAATGCAGTACTGCCCCAGTGCAAACGCACCACCGGAGCCGTCACGTCCAGCCCGCCACGTGCGCGTACTTACCCCGACATAATTATACAGAGCAGACCGCACTGCTATTCAATTCTACAACTAAACTATTTTATAGCTCTATAGTTACTCGTACGTAAGATTAAGACGTAAGGTTTGAGAAAATACCATTGTTATTCTTATTGAGGATGCCAAGAGATGGTACCAATTGTTCAGTAACTCGCTCAAAGAGAAGTAGAAGATCGCTAATAATAAACAACATAAGTGAACTAAACGCTTGTAACGTGATTGAGGGATGCAATGAGCTTCGTTCAGCAATCGTTTATTTATTTATTTACTTACTAACTAGCACGATTAAATTAGAACCAATTACACCAGTTATTAGTTACAATACTTATACATACATTAGATCAAATTTAACATTAAAATTTATACAATAAAGAAAAAAAATACATAACAAAATTCCAGGCAAACATTGAGTAAGGTTTAATGCATTTTAATATAAAAAAAATTAATACAAACAAACTCAATATATTACTCCTTCCATTCATCTCGCGAAACCTCAGGTACATCAACACAATATCATTGTTTTCTCATTAGCTGATCGTGAAATAGAACCACAAGGCAATCTCTAAATTATATTTCATATTTTATTGCATCATTGTGGACATAAATCAGATGACCATGTCGCTATTCAATTCTGTAGCTAAACAATTTTATAGTTCTATCGTTAGTCTGAGGGAAAACTGTCGTTTCTTAGAGATGGCTGAAACGATGAAACGTACTCGTAGTGTGAGACGCCCTCCGGCCAGGTGGGACGACGACCTGCGAAAGACTGCAGGTAGATGCTGGATGCAGCAAGCTGAAGACAGGGCGCTATGGCGCTCATTGGGGGAGGCCTATGTCCAGCTGTGGACTGCTATAGGCTGATGATGATGATTATAGAGATGTCCATTCAGATGTCGCCAAAACTCAATTAATAAAAACTTTCTTGGTTCCTACATACAACACAAAGGTCTAGTCTTTACCAAAACTTAACAAATGTTGTCGCCCCTTTAATAATGGTCGTAACTACAAGAATGGCACCATTTTTAGTGTGTTAGTTTAGCAAGAAAAGAGGTACCTAATTTTAATCGAATTCGAAAAAGGGACGGTTCTATCTTTGGCTGTATGTTTTTTAATGTATGTCCGTCGATTTCTCCGTCATTTATTGACAGATTTGGATGATTTTTTTGCAGTTGTATAGATAATAATTCCGAGGTAGTCCTGTAAATAATGAATTTCCCCCCAAAAGGGATTATTTATCCTGCAGAACTCAAAAATCAGTTCCCAAGGGATTGTTGCCTTTGAAGTAGGTCTTAAGTTTATTTCATAACAATCAAATTATTCAGGAAAGATCCTATCAGCCGATAAGACAAGGTTCATCCATCAACCAGAAACATTATTTACGAACATACAGACCTACCTATTGCCTGTATATATCTAAATAACCTAATCCATTATGTAAATACGCGCTCCATCATCGTTAAACACGTATTGGGTTCGTTCGGAGGTGGAAACATTATTTAGGCCTGTCTTAGGCTCCGCTTACAACTTGCCACTGGAAAAGTACAAAAATGTTGCTGTAAAGTTGTGTTTTTTCAAAGAAATATCGATGATTTTAGAAGGCAAGATGATAGTGTAGAAAATTCCGGTACATTTTAGGAAATCAGGCGTCCTTGCTATTAGATAAAAAAAGTGCCCAGAAATCGGATAGGTAGGGCTTTGCCCAAGAGTGGGATTAAGACACGGTCAGTTTTACTTATCGCGTAGCTTAAATGTAGTTAAGATGTGAATAATCTTTATCTTGCTACCCCTGGCCAGTAAAAGGTGATAAATCCAAATACCATAATATAATACCTAATCCAAATATTTATCATTCATATTTCTGAAGCAATAAAAGTCGCCCGTCTGCACCAAGCCACGACTTCAAGTCTTCCGTCTACAGCCATAATGATATGCCCGCGACTCATAAATCCGCCGCGATGGTTATTGATGAGGTACCGTTCGCAACACCATTAAAATTTGTAATCTAATGTTCGTGAAATATTTCCCTTTTTTGTCGCTGTTTTATGGCAGCGTCCTTTACAACCGCAGGGTTACGGTATCTTGGATCCATATTTTAGAATTACGATACAGGATTTGTTTGAAGATATTATAGGTTTTCAACCATTGACGCAAAATAGGTATACATATTTTGTTTTTGTGTTTAAATTTAAGCTGTAATCTAAGGTTCTAAGATGATTCATAATTTTTGCTGGTTTTTATCAGTGATTTGACCCCGTGTTGGCACGCGTCAAAGGTCCCGTCAGAAAACCACCGTTTATTTTGTAATGTTCTCATTATATTATAATATAGTTGCAACCTATACTCCAAAGTGAACTGATAAACAAATTTTCTCTATTTTCTTCTACACAGTTAGAAGAAAATAGAGAAAATTTCTATTTGTAGCATTTCTCGTCTGTCTCAGCAATAAAGCTTTGTCATCATTTTAAGTTTACTTGTCTAAGAACTTATTTTGTCATCCTTTAGTTTATTAATATCTCAATATCGTTTGAACATTATCTCACGCGATGGAAAGTGCACATTTGGCCGACGGTGTATCATGAAGGTCTAGAAGATATCTTCATTAAATGGTCATGAAGGTGTAAAGAAGTATAAAGATAATGATTTTCATTTGCCAAAGACATAGTTATGTAAGGTAACAGATATTATACATTTTGCATGCATCATGCTTGACCGTTAGTCGGCAAAAATATTTTAGAGAATGACAAAAAAATATAAAAGCTGAACTTAATATAAAGTTGTAAATTTTAATAAAAACTCTTGAAACTTGCGGTAGTTTTCTGCGTTCGGTACCGGAAGCTCACGGTTGTTTCGCAGGCTATCCGGTATCGGTAGTTAGTAATGATACCGGTAAACTGCCTGCGAAAACGGTACGGATACCGGTATTCGTGTGAATAACCACTTTGCATCACTGGAATTTGAATTTATAAGGACACCAGCTTTATAGTTTTAGGGTAGGGTTTTAGCGTAGCAAAACGTTTTTGTTATTTTGCCTTCGTTATGGATCTCTTATTGTGTTATACACTGTGTTTAGTATTTAGTTACCCAGCTGTTAGTTTTCCCAAAATTAAAAAAATAAATAATAATAATAAAATAAATACACATAATATACACTATACATAATAAAATAAATATACAATAAATATATATATGTAGTTGGCTTCGTGGTGCAACATTTGAAATAGAAAGAAGTAGACCACGACTCGGTAAACGTAGTGTTGTATGCCCTGTACACGCTTCTACAACAAACATTATCACTAAATAAATGTATTGTAAAAACCTTGCTGTGCAAAAAGGCTTATTATAAAATATTAAATTATCTGGAGGATAAAAAAGGTTGGGACGGGTTTTGTTCAACTGGAAAAATAACAACTAACAGGCTAAAGGTTTCTTCATCACTTTTTAATAGAGTTCATACCAAATTAGCAGAAATCAAAAATATTTATTTTCGTGTGTTAGTGTTTAAATTTCAGAATTTGACAAATTTTTTTAATCAGATTTTACAACCTTTTAACAATGTTTATGTCGGTTGACTTAGTAACAGTGAAGAAACTTAAATTAACAAAACAACCACTTCTGGAATTAACAAAACAAAATTAACACTTAATTAAAACAAACACTTAATTAGAACTATATTACTTAACTAGTTACATATTTTAATCATTACTTAACTTACTACCTATGTACCTACGTTTTGCTACTTATGAAGCTAAGTTGCCACTTGAGCCAGCACAGTTGGCTAGGTCAAATAGCAATCTAGCCTCTTTGGAGTTGGGATAAGCTAGTATTTGGTGGAAAGCTCCAACATCAACAACATTGATGTTGAGTTCCTGGAGTACTAGCTGGCGCTCGGCCTGGTTCCGGACGCACTCCACCAGCACGTGGTACACGTCCTCCGGCTTGTCGCACGTCTAATTTGACAATTTCTAATTACACATTTACTGTATTGATGGAAACAAATAGTTTTCAATTGTTGATTCTTGATTCCTCTGGTCGGGTGTTATAGTGGACTGGGAGAGACCACTGACAGATGCTGGATGCCACAGATAAGTCGTTATGATATGATTCAAAGAGGCCTATGTCCAGCAGGCAAAGTGCAGGCAAAGTGAGTCCCGTTATAGCCTTAATTTGATCAGACCAGCGAGTTTGCCAGCAGACCTGAGACAGGCTGAAGACAAAGTGGTGTGGAAGCGGTTCATCAGCGTCACAGTGAACGCCTTCCAGGACGGGCACGACCTTCATCAATGAAGACAACGATAAAAAAGAAGATGTCCAGCAGTGGACGATCAACGGCTTATGATGATAAAGCTAAAGAAGTTAAATAAAAAGCTAAGCAGAGCTTGTATTATGGGTACTAGATGACTGATATACATACATTTTAACAAAATAAATTACATAGATATTTTTCGTCATTCATTTCCCAATTTGATAGAACCCTAATCTAGTTATTAATAAAACCCAAATTCGGATTAGGCCTTACTTAATTACGATGCTCATTAGTAAATTCGCGATGCTATCCCAATTTGAGCTGTAATACCAAGACATAGAATGCAAATCACTTTACACCCTTACCCTTATACAGGGTTTATGGGTTACACCTGGCTTAAGCCGTAGAGATGGATAGGGGATTAACATTTTATGGTGACGTCATTTGTTGAGATTATATGCAAAAGTGTTATGAAAAACACAACCACGACATGAAATTCTGAAAGCTGGGTTTTCTCTTGACTAGAAGTAAATTGGGCTAGGTTATAATTATATTCAACACTGTTCAAAACCATCATCTTCGTCAGCCTACTAGCTCACTGCTGGACATAGGCCCTGACCTAATGAGCGCCATAGCGCCCTGTCTTCAGCTTACCGCATCCAATATCTTCCTGAAATCAAAGTATAAGTAAAAAGTAAGAGTAATAAGATTTATATTTTGTCAGAACAGAAACTCTTATAAATTAAACTTAAATGAACAGAAGACAGAAACTGTCAAACTCGGTCTCCACTCAGCATGTGCTATGGTAGAGCAGATCGTACCATAGCGCTGGTCTTCTGTGGAGATATAAAATAAAATAAATAATGCTGGACAATTCACACAGCATTATCTAGGCCCATGTTTTAAATGACTTTAGTGTTAATAACCATGATTGTTCAAAAGGTTCATATTACGAAATATTTGAATTTTAAACCACTTAGTACACCAGGCCTAACAGGAACTTACATTCACCGCCATTTTGTTTGACACCGCGTAAATTTCACGGTACGTTTGTCAATCTCTTTATCACCCTATATCGGTTACAATAGGCCCATCTCTTTGTGGTCACCCTGTATACTAGCTACAATGGGCCAGGCTCAATGCCTTTTCATTACGGACAACAATGGGCTTTATTACGTCGCTCTACGGTCGCTATTCATACGGTGCCGCTGTCAACTGCTTTTAGGGTAACTGAATATAGAAGTAGATAGGTAAAGGAATTTAGATGTCTTTAGAAGAAGACACCTGGAAGAGATCGCTTCGCAGCGATAAGGCATCATCGCTGAGGAGCGATCTCTTCCAGGCATGCATGGGTAGTCAGTTAGGGCAAAAAGTAAATCCTGTATTAGCCTTTTGTTTATTGAGTACTCGCTGCGCCCCGCCGCTTCGCCTGCGTGGAAATCTATGTATGTGTCAAATGGTTTATAAACCTTCCTGTTGAATCATTCTATTAAAAAAACTGCATCAAAATCCGTTGCGTAGTTTTTTCTAAGCATACATACAGGCAGACAGACAGCGGGAAGCGACTTTGTTTTGTACTATGTAGTGAAGTATGTCAAGATTTTTTATTAGATAAATAAATCGATATCAGCGTCTGTGCATTCGATAAAAACCATTTTTTTTTATTGGAATTTCCTCATTTTCTCAAGCTTCGTTTTGTTCCGACCACGGAACTCTAAACTGTACAGAAGTATTTAGCGAACTCGTTGGCTCGCACAAAGAACGCTGGAATCGCGGGTTCTTCATTAAGACACTGAAGGAGACTGAATTAAAAAGCTTTTAACATTTTAATTAACTCTTAGTTTTGTTTTAAACTATAGAAAGTCCGCGGCTTTGTACGTGATTATAGTTTAATGTTAATAAACTTAAATTTACTATTGTAAATAAGTAAGTAAGTAAAATAAATGTATGATTCTTAGGATTTGAAAAGTAGGGCAGATTCTTAATTCGATCTTTGACAAATATTTAAAACATTTTTAAATTTGTAATTTTTGAATTTTGTCGCTTAAAAATGCTAACTTTTTGCTACTTAAGTATAAAAGATGGCATCATTCAATTAACTAATAGATTAGAATATGTATTTCAATATGTAAAATTATACATTCAATTAATCAAAAATATGAAAAATACCTTTTTGTATTTGTATTTTTTCGGATTCGTTCATACAAGACCGTTTTTAACGGATTCCTCACTACTGTTAACAATCGTTCTGAATCGTTAACTGTATCTGGAATACTAAATTGTCAGGTGTGTGAAAAAGAAACCACTAGTACGTTCATATCTTTTATGTGTCTAATACATGGTTATTTGCCTATGTAAGTCTAAATATCAGATGAAAGAAAAATTATCCAAATTATTATAATGTACCGACCGGGAATGACTAAACTCGCTCTTACAACTACATATGCCGTCACGGGAAAAAAACAGATTCTGTAAAAATAATGTGGTGTGAAACCGCCCTTACAAAGCACCAACACAAAAGAAAATAACAGATAAAGGACAAATCCCTTCCATACTTCAATATTCCTGAGACATGACTTATCATCTCATACGTCACTTGTCTGCGTCAATCGTATGTAGGTATGTTTGTTCGTTTTATTCATTTTGCGGGAAATTTGATGGATTGTCTGCTAATGTACGAGCAAAAAGAAGTATTTATTCTGCTATTCTTATTTATTAAGTAAAATAATGTCATGTTCTACGAATAGGGGCTACGTTTAGAGTCATTCCCGGTCGGTATCGGTACATTATAATGATTTGGATAATTTTTCTTTCATCTGATATTTAGACTTACATAGGCAAATAACCATGTATTAGACACATAAAAGATATGAACGTACTAGTGGTTTCTTTTTTATTTCTTCCACTAGTAGACAAAAAATTGAAGTGAACAGTAAAATAATCTTATTTGATAATACATATAGTATAAAATATGACTTGTCTCAGTTCTTATTTTGTAAGCCTGAAAGATAAATATATTTTGAATTTTTAATATACATACTTTCCTATGGAGAGTAGATATATAAGGGCCTAAAATAAACTTGGGTAAGACATATATATGTTTAACGCCCATGCGTTTCTATCGCGTTCACCGACCGTAGTCGCGGAGGCGACGACGACAGTAGTGAAGCGAAATGTTAACAAAATGGCGGCCTGCCGACACCGACGGATAAATAATATTAATAAAATTTACACACCGTGACTATAATAGCTAAACTATAATGTGTCCCGGTCAACTCTTTGCGTCACAACTAAACGTTGTACCATACTAATAAATTATTATAATTGTTATTCACGATAAGCCATCCTCACAAACTTTCGCGTTTAAAATATTAAGTAGGATATCTCTTTAGACGACTAGTTGCATAAAGTAATTCGTAATTTTTAAAGAGGTCGAATGTCAGAAGCTCAGTTTGGTAAGTAACCATGGAGGGTTAGATAATATGGCTAATTAAGTAGCAAAGTTCGTTAACATAATTAACGCCAGCATTAGGCCACTTTAACGTTAGTTTCAAGTATGCCTGAGTTCAGTCTGAACCTAAGTGCGATGGGAGACACCCAGTTTAAATTCTAATTAATGCATTAAGGCATCAAAGGTGTGCAGGCATTAAAAGTATAGATAGATATATTTATTTATCGTTACAAACTTGATACAGTTTACAAATGATCGATGCGTCTTAAATCCTAACATAGGTTTATCTGGACACTAGAGATATGATTCTGTTGAAGGGGTTATGATGGGAGAATTTATTAGAAAAAGTTTTTTTAAAACAAGCTTTCAAATTGTTTTTTATAGTCAATAGCCGCACCCAGCATCTGCTTGCAGTCCTTCGCAGATCGTCATCCCACCTCGCCGGAGGAAGTCCTACACTACGTTTGCGGAGTCGCGGTCTCCACTCTAGAACACCTTTACCCCAGCGGTTGTCAGTTCTTCGCGAGATATGGCCGGCCCACTGGCAATTAAACTTTTTAATTCTTATAGCTATGTCGATAACTTTGGTTCTCTGTCCGATGTATTCATTTCGAATCCTATCCTTCAGAGAAACTCCGAGCATAGCTCTTTCCATAGCTCACGAAGGTCTACACTACAAGATACATATTCACTGTTGTCTTGAAGAGACCCGGTTAAGCCGCTGGTCTTACAACTGATCTCTGCGCACTTGGCTATTCTAGTTGAGACTAGCTGTCGCCCCGTAGCCAAAATTCGTCTAGGCGTACTTATTATATTAGTATAATCAAAAGTCATTTTTGGTAATAAATAGCGATAAAATATGATAAGAACTGAATCCAAACAACTACAAACAAAGAGTTGTGTTGAATTGAAAGCAATTTATTGAGCTTCGTCTATCGAAATGTTTCCTATTTATTCGGATTTCCTTTGAGAGTGTAAGTTTAGAAAACCAACCGGAATAAAAATAACGTTTTATATTTATTCAATAGGATAAAACCTCGGTGCATGTATCATCTATCATAACTGAACCTGATTATTTAAATAGATTGCACTACAATGTGGTATAATTATAATATAATATAACAAAGAAATGCACACAAATGCAAAAAAAGAATCAAATGCAATTTATATTCTTTCCTAAACGCATTTGAATAAATACCTTCTACTTTAGTAAATAGGCAGTAACGTACTAGTTCTAAGGGTCGGTCCATATCTGACGGAAAATGCGTCGCGTATTATCGGTCGCGTTACGCCTATAATAAAAAATTCAACCTTTCACACTCAACCGATGATGCTTTAGTCGAGCGTAAAGTGTTTGTTACGTTTCCTTCAACGCATAATCGGTCGACGTAACATGTCGCGATACGTGTATTTTGTATGATGCATTCAGACTAAGCGTAACATCAGCGTAGATCGTTTGTGTACAAGCCGTTCGAACTAACTAGACGCGTAATGTAGCAGGTCTAATTTGAACGAATAGACGCGACCGAAGATACGCTCGACGCATTTTCCGTCAGATATGTACCGACACAAATACTCATTCAGTTCACGATTACAAAACATAATTCCTAACGAGGGTTACCATATCCCTTTCTCTAACATTCTCTATGGACTAGTCTTTTACTGGTCGATGGTAAACTCTACTTCATAATGGTAGGCTTCCAGGAGATGTTGTTCATGCCGTGGAACTGCCTCTTCATGCTGTGTCCGTCCGCCCAATTGGAGTCCAGGTAGCGGTCGTCGTCATCCTGCTCCAGCTTCTTCCATTCCTCTTGTTTCCTGGAAGAAGAGACTTGGGTTTGATACGAAAATAGGATAGATATGGTGCATAGGAAATTTTGGGCCTCTCTGTGTTAGCAAGAGGATTGAACTTCATCATGGCCTGAGTTGAAGGTGTCGATACATCCTCCGCGCAGCTTTACATTAGACACTTAAGTGATATATGAATGTACTTATTGGCTTCTTTTTCAACTAGTGGACAATAAATTTAAGTGAACAGTTAAATAATCTTATTTGATAATAATTTCAAGTATAAAATTTGACTTGTCTAAGTGCTTATTTTGTAAGCCTAAAGAAATGAAACATTTTATGAATTCGAATCGAATATCAAAAGAATGGGGGTACCTGTAAGCATGCAGCATCAGCTGTTTCCTCTCGTCCTCAGTGAGGGCGGGCTCCCGCCCCGGCGCGCCCTCCGCGTTGCTGCACAACTTCACCGTCACCTTGCACTTGTCGTTCTTACCTGGAACATTACATTAAATCTCATCAAGAAGGCTTTCTACTCCATAGACGATTACATCAATGATGTTAATGCTTGGCCAGAAGCCGCTCCGTTCCGGAATGACAATAGTATATAAGAAATTCAATGGTGTGCTTAGCTTAAAATAAATATTAACATTTAACTTCGCATTATATTTAGATTTAGATAAGCAAAACATATGTGTTAGACAATTAAGTACATAATAACAAAATATTGAAGGGTAAAATAATCTTATATCTATTTAAAACAGTTTTGAAAGGATTTAGCCTGTTATCTCAGTACATACTCTTTTGTTTTGCCTCTTCTGCATTGTGCTGTTTAACTCGCGATGGTTATGATTTTCGCGTGTTTCTTTGTCGTTATTATTACCTCGAAGAAGCCAACGACTGAAGATTGACTGATTTTTATAAATGAGTCATCAAATTACTAATATTGCTGAGTTTTGGTATAAAGTCGTATGGCTGGCAGTAAAATTTGAGACAATCCCAGAAAATTTAGTTTTTCTTTTAAAAGCAAGCTTCACTCACCCAAATGATCACTGAGCTTATTCCCCGAAAGGAACCGTTTACCACAGGCCCAGAGACAGGCCATGGTGGGGTCGATGACCTCCTTGCTCGCCGCCAAGCCCGTCAGATCCTCCACATTCTCCAGCTCCATTCGCACCGGGTCGTGTGGCGGTAGACCGGCCGGGAACACTATCTTGGTGGCACCGAGCAGTTCCTCTAATGCTCGGGCCACGTCTTTCTGGGTGAGGGGCTTGCGGAGATCCACCTGGAAAGAACAGAAGATCTTTAATGTATTAGATGTCTAAAACCACTGTTAAGTATTTTATAGGTCTCATATGTTTTTGCTAGTGGATCCGACTGGCACAGGGCGGCAGGGGTGCAGAGATAAGGAAGAGGCCTATACTCAGCAGTGGGTGTTACCGACTGATTAGATAGATATGCTTTGGGAGGGTTGAGTAAGACTTAGGCTATAAATATGCAAGTAGTTTGTATTTAATAAAATATGTATCTTTTTATTGTGCCATTTCTAAGGCATTGTCGTCTGGAGCAAGTATATTATTATGTTTTTTATTATAATATTCATTTTAGGACACCTTATTAAAAATTTCGTCAGGTATAACTTATAGCTGCTGATTATTTTTTGTTCTATTGTTTGCTACCTCTACAGATAGGAAATAAAAATGCATTGTCTACGAGACGTCGCTGCCCTTCCTGAGTTAAATAAACTTTTCGAAGGTCTGTACGACCTGTGTAAAGGTGTAAAGGCAGTCTTACATGTTTTTTGCTGATGAACTCCTTGGCCGCCTCGGCAGCGTTCTTCAGCACGTCCTGTAGATTGGGCGGCGGCGCCCACCCGCAGCGACGGCCCATGTCGTCCTTCACGAACACAGCGTTCTGTGGGGCGCAGCGCTGCTCCCACGGGTCTTTGAGTTTCAACTCTTTTATCTGGAAGTTTAGGATTAAATATGTAATATGTTTAATGTATTGTATCATTTACAAACATAATACTGACATCAAGGGTGATTTATTTATTTGATTGATGATGATGATGATGTAATTCTACTATCTACGGTACGTAATTGATAGATAGATAGAAACACTTTATTATACCACACAAAACAGATAACAATACAGAAATAAACAATAGAATAAAGGAAGTATAAAGGGCGGCCTTATCGCTGAGAGTGATCTCTTCCAGGCAACCGCACAAGTTATTTCTATGGAAACGTTTTAAGGTTATTTCTGTCTCATAGAAACCGATTTATGAGACAAAAAGTAGCCCATGTTTAATTCAGTACGGTCTAGTTTTCAGCCCGATCAATTCAGTAGATTTGCGTGAAAGAGTAACAAACATATGGATGTTTGTTACTCTTTCACGCAAATCTAATATGTCTAATGTCCATACATACAAACGAGAAAGTTTGTATGTATGGACATACAAACTTTCTCGTTTACAGTATTAGTAGGATAGCACATAATAATTACTGCCTAGTTTCTGCCCGCGACTGCAAAAAAATATCTAATTCTGTATCCTTCGTTATCATGAAGCCCCAAGGTTACCTGATCATCGTTAAGTCCCTGCATCTCCTCCGGCAGGAAGGTTCCGTGATCCTTCAGCTCGTCCAACTCGTAACAGATCCTGGTCACCTGGTGGAAACACACACCACATTATTGCGCTGTCTGCAAACATGTTTCAGTTCTTGAGGAGAAATGCTTTCACTGTGACATGATGATGCCGAACGACTTCGCATTGACCATTTTAATGGCAGTTAACAAAAGTGCAGGAATTTGCGGGTAGTGCTAGAAACATTGTAAGATAAAATATTTTTAACACTACCCGCAACATTAATCTAAGGTCTCAATCAGTCTCAATCCATTTCTTTCTGATATTTTTGTTGTTTCTATTATTTGACTGTAAACGTTATCTTTCCTGTAATTAGTACGTACAGCATAAAACTTGGATGAAGTCATCTTCATCCAAACAGATTATAAGACTTACCTTCAGTCTCCCGTTGAAGATGGCAGTGATGTCTTGCACCACCTCATCCACGGTCTTCTCTACGCTCGTCTCGTACAGGAACTGAGACTCGTCGCCCCTTTTCACGTGAAACAGCACCATTCTACCAGCACTACTAGAATACTTTAATATTTCTACTAAAATCTACTATTTTCAATAGATTTTCCAAGCTTTTTCTTCAGGTTATCGGACCGTAGTAATGCGCTGTGTGGAATTGTTTGACAAATTGATTAGACAGGTTTGGTTGCCGAGGTGATTGCTTGGTGACTCGTTGCCATAGAGTAACTTTTATCGTTGCTATGATTGCTGTTAGGAAAAAGTTTCGAATGATTTTTCAAACAAGGTTTCTATCGTAGTTTTTAACCGATTTAAAAAATCAAATCATGGTAAATATTCAGATCTAAATGACTTTAGTGTCGAAAGTTAACCATAGTATAAAAGTTTCAAGAGTTTTATTGACTTAAAAAAAACCTTAGATTTGGTATGTGTTTTTTTATTCTTTGGGACTGAGTCTATATCCCGTAATTATTTAATGTTTGTTTATTAAACCAAACCACCCCACAAACAACTATTCAAAATGTCTGTAACATTAATGTACGGAATACCGCACGATAGGTAAAGTCAACGACACCACTGGGTGAAATTACTTATCCTCTAGATTTAGTTATTTTGGTTTTATTTTCTTCGTTGTAATTGTATTTTCCTTTTTGTAATTTTGTGTATGTGTTTTTTATGGACCTTTGTTGTCTGATAATAAAGAATTTGAATTGAATTGAATTGAATAAACTAGATCATATAGCTCAGCCTTAGAGCATTAGTCTGGTTTAATGCTCAAAGAGCTCATCAGATTCACCTACTCACACATGTATAAATGCTCATTTTATTATAAATTGTTACTTATTTGCAATTAATTAAATCAGTGTCAAACGATCACTCGGGGGTTTGATTCTTTCTTTACCCTTTTCTCTACATCTTAAACTAACTTTACATAATATAATATAGCTGTAGAACATACTACAATTAATTTTATTACTGATGTAACAATAATGGTCTATGTGTCTTTTTGCATCCATTCATCATTGGAGATGGCACAACATAACCTATTTCGATAATTAGGCTCCACGCTAGGTCGTTAATCATTATTTGGGAGAGGTTGGGAAAGTTATAGGTACCTACGGAATGGGATATTGGTCGTAGGTCAGATATTTTACCTAGATTTTAATATCTCTGTTATTTTTCAACTTCGTTTTATTATATTGTATTTGTAGATAGATAAAGTATTTATTTGCAACTTCATACTCACATATACAAAATACAATAACTTTACAGTACACTAGTATATTTTACCAGTGTACTGAATAGTTATTATTGTACAAGCGGACCTTCCCGACTTCGCACGGTTTTATATTGCCTATGTTCACCGAGGATAGTGTAGCTTCCCAACGGTGAAAGAATGTTTCAAATCGGTCCAGTAGTTTCGGAGCCTATTCATACAAACAAAAAATCAAACCTTTCCTCTTTATAATATTAGTATCGATATGCGTAAGTTGATGTTTAGATGGATGTATGTTTTTTACTTCCTCAAAACTACTATTCGCTTTGAGCTGAAATTTTGCATCGATGTAGGTCGTAGGCCTGGAATAAAACATAGGCAATTTTCATTTCTTAAATCTGTTTGCACGTCATATAAATAAAATAAAATTTAACAAAACGGAACGTATCTGAAAAACAACGCAAGCGAAGTTGCGAGCAGAAACTAGTAAACTATAAATTCTGTTTGCTCTTTACATTGTGAAAGATAGATACGCTTCCTACCTACTACATTTATTTGCCTCCACTTAGCTCTGGCGGATCACGTAGCAATGAAATATTGCTCGCTGTTTTCTATCAGGCGCTATTGTTGCCTATTTACGTAGTTACGAACGAATCTACTATTCCCTAGTCATTCTGGTAATGCCTGGTTATGAATGGGGCTGCTAATGAATTTCAAATTAATGATCCTATTACTTATTTTATCGTAGAAATTGTGAGTGATCATGTTTTGTTAGTGGCGGGAAAATATGTAAATGTAAAATCTTACTTACCTGAGTTACTCATTTGCTTTCATGAAGGAATAATGACTGCACATCTGCGGTGGTCCACACACTTGTGCACTATATTAATGATGACAGACTCGTGGTCATACCGTTTTGCTACACCAGTGTGACTACGAGTAATTTATTTTACTCGTGGTCACACTGTGCGGTGTTATCAACAGTAATTAGTAAAACATAAGACTCGTATGTCCTGCGCCTATGGCTAGTCACCCTTCAGATTGGCTGTCATAGCCGAAATTCGGCTATGAAGACATCATTTATTTTCATGACGAAAATTAATGTCTTCAAATACCACTATTTTAGAAATATCTCGAATAAAACTTTGGAAACGATGGTGGTTATTAACACAAGAGTCAATTATAATGGGCTATTAACCATGATTTGGTTTTTGAGTTAACCAATATTAGTTGTTAAGTTGCCCAGTGTCGTGTCAAATAAATTGTTTTCATTTCATTTCATATTTCGGTAAAGTTTCATGCGCCAAGATCACGAAATAACTGAAGGCGCTGCGAGTTTTAATCTGCATAAATACCGATCTATCCTATATTTTTGTCTTTTGCTACGAACGTTACCACTACTACCTAGGTAGTAAGTAGTATCTTACTACCTAGTGTATCTTATCAGTAGCATCACACGGCTGAGCGGGCAGCTTCCATCGCATTAAACACCAGGTTAATGTCCAGTGCTGTGGTTTAGAATGCCACCAGCTTTTTAAACTCTTTGAGAGCTTGTTAACTATTCTAGATCTGAGATATTTGCCATATAATAATACCAATATCACTACATGGTATAAAACAAAGTCGCTTTCCGCTGTCTGTCTGTCCCTATGTATGCTTAGGTCTTTAAAACTACGCAACGGATTTTGATGCAATTTTTTTAAATAGATGATTCAAGGGGAATGTTTTTAAGTATAATTATAATACTTGCATTTGCACCCGTGCGAAGCCGGCGCGGGTCGCTAGTATATATAGATAATAATTTATAAATGTATAAAATATTATCTATATGGTTCCTTCATGTCCAGTATATCCTAAGATTGCCTGGAAGACATCGCTCTCAGCGATAAGGCCGCTCTTTATACCTTTAAGTTTTTAATTCTGTATTGTTTTCTGTTTTGTGTGGTATAATAAAGTGATTTCTATCTATCTATCTATAACATATAAATATCTACGTTCCTACTAAAAAAAATACATAAATTCATATAAAATTGATATTTCCTTGTTGCAGGTTCACCCAGCAGTGAGCCACCGACACGGGCACGACGTCTCCACGGAGGATCCTGAGCTGACGGAGCATCATGAGAACACCACGCACCATGCCAAGGTCAGTTGAACCACATAAATAATGGTGGACAATCCATCCACGACGAACGAGCCAAGCTTTATAAGATTCAAACACGCATTTTCAAGAAACTTGTTATAGGCAGTTTAGTACAATAAGACAAATTATTTAGCTCATTTAACTAAAATAAAAAAAATAAAAAGAATAAAAGAATTTATTTATAGCCACACACCATAATAAACAATTACAAAAAAAAAAGGAAAACACATTAAAAATACAAAACAACTTAAGTAGTAGGGATTTCAACTTTATATAATGTAGCGTAGTAGTAAAGTCCCAAGTATAAGAATAACTGGTCTGTCCCTATGTGCGCGGCTAATAAGGTCCAATCTCAGCTTGTTGTCACTATCGACCGAGGACGATAGTGACACTGGTCTACAGCCTTACTTGTGTATAACACGACTCGGCAAACGTAGTGTAGGACGCCCTCCGACCAGGTGGGATGACGACCTGCGAAAGACTGCAGGCAGATGCTGGATGCGGCAAGCTGAAGATAGGGCGCTATGGCGCAGCAGTGGACTACTATAGGCTGATGATGATGGACAAGCCATACAGCATATCTAGCTAAGACTATATAACCCAAGCTAAGCCGAGCTGGTGTTATGTCTACTAGATGACTATATAGAGGTATAATAATAAAATACATTACATATGTATGTATGTAGATAGAGATTTTATTATATATAGAAAGTACCCAGTTCATCCGCAACAAATATTTGCAGATAAAAAAAACATTTGTCCCAAGGCGGAAATCGAACCAGCAACCTTCTGCGTCGCAGGCGGACCTTCACCCGCCGCGCCAAATCGGTCGTGGCGAAACTAAATGGAACAAGCAAACAAAATGCTTGCCAAAAAATTCCGTTTGGCTTCAAATAATGGACAAAGCTAAACTCTTGACCTTTTTCTCGGAATAAACGAAAATAGTGAATTTTCAGCTGAATTCATTTCGCTATACAAAAGTTTGCGATGAAAAAAGTTAGTCCGAACGAGTACAAACAAGCTTCCAATATTGCTCATGTTGGCTGCGCGTCATTGAAACTGGTTCACTAGTTAATACTTTGAAATATTGTACATTATGGACCGTTGATGCATCTTTTTGCCATTTAAAATATTATTTTAATTTAATTTGAAATTTAAAATATTATTTATATCGCGCAGTTGGAGTAAAACCTCACAGTCTACAATTTCTACAAATATCGTTTTAATATTTTCATATTTTCATATTTATTTTTATTGCATCATTGTGTACATTTGTAGGTCTTAGTATCTAGGTAATGTATAAGAAACACAATGGTACCCAAGCAGGGTGTGGCAATATGTACTGCGAATGGAAGTGAGACGGGTTTCTAAAAAGCTCTGTTTAATAGATAAGAGAGAAAGAGAGAACGGAAAATTTAAATTCAATCACATAGTTTTATTTAAGTCAATAATATAAGTATTAAGTTTTTTTTATATAATGTATTTTAATAATTGTCATTTGTCATTAAAAAATTCATTTAAGTCATAATAGCATTTATTAATAAGATATTGTTTCAATTTTATTTGAAATGTTTTATCCTTATCCTCGTCTTTTAGTTCATCGGGTATTTTATTATATATTTTTGATGCCATTGCATTTGGCCCACAACTTCGCATTTTTAGTTTTGAGTCAGGAAGTGTGATTTTGTGTTTGTATCTAATCGGGTAACGTCGCGGTAGGTCAGCACTTTTTTGGAAATATTGGGGGTATTTACGGGTGAATTTGCAACATTCAAATATGTAGACTTGAAAGTATGGTGTACTTGAAAGTGTTAGGATTTTAAGTTGGCGGAAGTGTTCTATGCAGCTCTTGGGGCACTTTATATTGACTATGATTCGTATACACGACTTTTGGAGAATGAAAAGGTTTTGGACATCAGTGCTATTTCCCCAAAGTAGGATTCCGTACGATAGCCAGGCAAATGCATAGGCGTAATATGCTGAGATAGCAGTTTTCTGATCAGTTGCCTTTCTTAGTTCCCTCAGAGCGTAAGTGAAACTGGAGAGCTTTGTCTTTATTTTTTGTATATGTTCTTTCCAATTTACATTGAAATACCGCTTCTTGCCCGTGGTCCCGTTCAGCTGGTCCAGTTGACTGGACCAACGACATTACTTTTCTGTTTGCCAGTTAAATATCGAAGATATTTTGTAACAGTAGTACAGTGATCCAGTCATCTGTAAAGCGGAATGAAAAAACCTCCGTTGTAAAAACGACTGAAAAAAGACGATAGTCCAGTCAACTGAACCAGCCGTACGGACAAGTCGTGGAAAATACTTAGGTATGTACTTACCAAAAATTAAGCCTCGCACTTCTGTCTATAGTATGTAGTTCACGAGTAATCATCATCATCATCAGCCTATAGTAGTCCACTGCTGGACATAGGCCTCCCCTAATGAGCGCCATAGCGCCCTGTCTTCAGCTTGCCGCATCCAGCATCTGCCTGCAGTCTTGCGCAGTTCGTCATCCCACCTGGCTGGAAGGCGTCCTACACTAGGTTTGCCGAGTTGCGATGTACACAAATAGTGCTGTAGTTAAATAAGCAAAATAAATTGGTCGTATTGCACTAAACTGCCTAAAGCAAAGAAATATAACAAGTTTCTTGAAATAGCGTGTTCGAATCTTATAAAGCTTGTCTCGTTCAATAGAACACAAAAAGCGTAAAATTTTAAAATTCGTATTATTCCAAACGGATACACAGAACAGAACCAACATAACAAAATTCAGTCATTCAAAATTAGAACGCCACTCGTCACGAACACGCGTGAATTTGAATTTTTTCCAACGTATCTTCGAAAGGTTGGTTGTATTTTGAGTTTTACGTGGACGAGGTAAAGTTTACATTGTTTGGAGGCATGAGGCTTGACAAATTGAAGTCGAGCTCTGGGGAGTTGAATTTGCATGTGTGTGGATAAGTGATGGATAATAAGCGATTTGTAATTTGAATTCAAATAATGAACAACAGAATTAAGAAATTACCAAATGCTTGGGTGATGCCAATAGGACACGAAGGAACCGAGTCTAAATCTTCTAGTTTAGAATAGAAAATGTCCTTTAGTTAATGTTTTGGCAAAGTGCATCGCCAGTTGCAATCAGAACATTGAGGAACCAACACTTTTTCTGCCGATTTTGACGAGAACTGAGCCAGAAGGCTTATAAAAATGAAAAACATTTACAACAACATGTGTTTTTATTCAAAGGTTTTGCACAGGACATCTTTTAATAAAAAAAAATTTTGATAGCACAAGTTCTGCTTAGTTTGGGCTACATCATGCTGTGCGGATTGGCCAGTATTTATTTATTTATATAGGTAATCTATTTATGAGTATGTATACTACATAATATAGCTCAATCGATATATAATGTGAATGAATTTATGACGTTTAAATATAATGTATAATATATTTTTATTATTATAATGATGTATGTGGTTTTTTATATATTGCATATAATATGTAACCTGTAACCAAAAGTTATCAATCAATAAACTATGAACTATACTATAATATGTACTAATTAGTTCAGTTACCATAAAACAGTGCAAGTCCAGTATAAATACATGACGCAGTAGACCAACATCTCTTGCCTCGCGCCGCGTTCCTTTGACGCGTTACGTTTTGATTGTAAATTCCAGTGCAGCTATTTTTACAGCTGTCTTCAACGTTAGTGTCAGAGGGTAATGCGGGGCTGTTCTTCTGGAGATGCAATGCTGGTTTAGCTATATATAGGTATGTTTGTTGAAAGACTTGAGGTCGGAAAAAGGTAGATAAACTTATATATCATTGAATAAGTTGATTGTTATGAAAAAAATCGAATCTGACCTCAATTTCCTTAATATTTACACGGTAATGTTTTACAGTTGTTCGGTACAAATACTTTATATCATTCCATTGGAATACTATTGCTATGGGTCCACTTCGGGAACATTGTCAACGCAACGCCAAAATATTATCTAAATCGGTCCATATTTGATGAAGAAATCGTAGAACCATAAAAAATATATAGCCGAACATAGAACATTCTCCTTTTTTTGGATAAATATTTATTTTCAAAAAAAAAAATTATTTTAATTATTTATCGTCAATCACGGACCGATTACGAAAATGATTTCGCTATTGTATAGAACATAATTTTTAGATAGAAGATACATAGATTTCCACGCGGGTGAAGCCACGGGGTGCAACTAGTTTACAATAAAACAATAAAATGATGTGTTAGTTTCTCTTTCGCTCGATCTATAAAGTCTCTGATCATCGCAAAATAATCTAAATAAATATAGCTTCTTTCTTTCCCGGAGTTTCCCCTCGACATCTCGCACGCAAAAACTCCACATAAATCCCTCGGGTTCCGCACAATTTCATAGCAATTACATATTCCAGTCAGCGCTACGCAAAACACGCGGAATCTTACTTTATCGGGTTTGACACGCGCCGGCAGACTGTCATAACATGTTTTGACATAACTTATCATACACTACATTGTTTTGACATGTCACATAGTGTTAGGGAGATTGGTGAAATCGAGGGGTGTAAGGGGGATGCCGACATCTCGTCTCCCAAGACAACCTAACCTGCAAAAAAGTAATTTATACCGAGATATTTACCATGATTTGATTTTTGAATTTTCCAATATTTCGGCACAGTTGCATGCGCCATGATCACGAAATAACATAAAAAAGTTAATAAAAATGTTTTATAACCTTCAAGAATTTCTTTAGGCTTACAAAATAAGAACTTTCAGAATCCGAATATTTAGCAGATTAAAATAAAATTAATTCTAGCGGACCTTCCCCGCTTCGTACGGTTATAGTAAGGATCCCTAACTTTTTTGAAAATATAACAAAGCCTACGTTCACCTAGTGTAGCTTCCCAACGGTGAAAGAAATTTTCAAATCGGTCCAGTAGTTTCGGAGCCTATTCATTAAAAACAAACTAACAAAAAATCAAAACTTTCCTCTTTATAATATTAGTATAGATTAAGGGAAATAGCTGAAGACAGGGCGCTATGGCGCTCATTGGGGGAGGCCTATGTCCAGCAGTGGACTGATATAGGCTGATGATGATGATGATGATGAAGGGAAATATGTGGAATGATTATAACACCCATAATAACACATGCTCAGCTTACTTTGCTCTGATTGTCCATACTTACCATTTTATTATACCCGACCACAGCAATACTAAAACACGGGTTTAGTTTTAGCAGTCTGGATAGTTCATCATAGCGCCTAATCTCCACAAAGACCTCAAAATACCTAATGTTGATATAAACTTTGCTACGGCGTAGCAGCGTAGCAAAATTCGTAGCACCGTAGCAAAACTCGTAGCACCGTAGCAAAACTCGTAGCACCGTAGCAAAACTCGTAGCTCCGCTCGTAGCAAGTGCTACGCTACCTCTTGAATAAATTTCCAAAATGTAGTGTTGAAGTATTCAAGTATTTATTTTGTAATCCTAATACAATGTGAGAGGGAGGTTTATTTTCTCTGTGTCCCTATAGATGGTTTATTTTAGGTTAAAAAACTTTATTTTCTCATAAAAACATTACAGTTCATTTAAATTGAGATAGACATTAACAGTAAATGTGTACTAAATATAAGTTAGGTATAACTCCTGGGCTCTGAGGCTTACCCATTAAATAATTAAAGGAAATTCCTATAATTTCTCCCAAACACATACGGATATAGAGATTTAGGTAATTAATAGCTTTATACTACTCATAAAAGATTAAGAGGAGATAAGAAGTTAGATCATGCCAAAGCTTTGAACACCATCTCCTACTCTAACTGTGAATAGTGCGTTAGGCTAGGTCGCTGAATAAAAAGCGTAGGTAAATGGTTAGTTCACGCGAGATGGGTTCTGTGTGCGATGTATGGAGGGTGAAATTGGAAATACGGAGGGTTACAGCTGGGATCATAGCGAGGTTTTAAAAACGTTGCTGTTTGCGAATCTTTTGACGCCGCCTGTCCAATTCATAGATAGGCATATGTGAATTTTGGCTTTACCTATGTGCAGCCTATACTCTACTTGTTAACTTGCTATGTAACTGGTTGATTCGAGATTCGAGTCCGTATTTCTCAAATTCTCAAATTCTTCGATTATGGCAAAGATCTTTGTCTTATAGGGTGTTTGTTGTAGGTGCTTAGACGTTGGCCATAAGTGCGTCTTCGTGAGACGTTGGCCATAGGTGCGTTTTCTTGACTCTTTGGAAATACTTTTGTGAGACATTAAAATAACTCTCATCACAAGTTTCGTCAAGTTTGATATAAATTATTTTCGGTACTGTCCTTTTGACGCTCTTTTGGGTAGGCTCTGTCAAGACCTGTATATTTGCGCCTCTTAATGTCATCAGCCACGCGCATGAGCATTGCCATACAGCGGGGCAATGTACCCAGCGTCTTCGGGACACTTCCAACTGGTGATGGATATAAATCAATTGGTGGACGTCGATTGACTGAGATGATGATAGAACGATTGTTTAAATGTATTGTAGAAATGTTTATCGTCTATTATAATGTGTTTCGTCTAAAAACCTTTTCATTTCGTCCAGGACCGTGGAGGCTGGTCGCAGTGGAGCGAGTGGTCACTCTGCTCTCGGACCTGCGACGGCGGAGTGTCTCGCCAGCTGCGGACCTGCGCCTCGCCAGCCGGCTGCCGCGGCGAGCCCGTCAGATACAACATCTGTAATATGCAGGTCAGTTCTATTACAACTTCCCACCTTCCGAGCACATTCGCGAGGGCTGGTGCGGCGGCTGATTTGGCTGAGGATCTCAAGAGGCGCAAATATACAGGTCTCGACAGAGTCTACGCATTAGAAATATACAGAGTGGTCAGCGCGACGCGTGACCCGAGAGCTGGTGAGTATCTGGTGCAGCGTATCAGCATTGCCATCCAGCGGGGTAACGCAGCCAGAGTCGCGGGGACGCGCGCGCACTGGTGTTCATATGGATCAGTTAAGCTGTAGATTGTTTGCAACCGTCTGCAGTTAGCTCAATTTTTTCAATTGTAAATATACTAGTTCTAATTTGTTTCTAATAATTGACTATAATTTTCTTTATATTTTTTTTTTATATCTCTGTGTTCCTTATAATTACTATAAAGCAATCAGCAAACAGACACTGACGTTTTCTTACTTCTCAAATAAAAAAGCCATTCCAAACCAAACTCCAAATTATCACAAAACAGAGCCAACAAATGAAATATCCACAATTAGGCCTCGCCAACTCCGCAACATTTAAAATAATACGGAACCACTAAAACTAATTTACACGTCCCACCCTTGCCTTGGAGTTCCGCATTTATTTAATAATCCCTGACTTGACTCGCTCTGAAATCTTCTCAACTATACACTTCAGGACATTTAAATCGCCAGATTGTATTTTTGTCTAAATTAAAAGTTGTAATAGCCTCTGTTAAAGTCCAAGTTAAACTGCCGTAGACATCTTTCTTTTTTATTGTTTCCGACAAGGCTTTAATGTGAGGGAGTTGAAAGTTTTCACGTTAAATGTTTCGAAGTTGGTATGAGTTAGTAACTCTGCTTAATTGTGCCTACTCAAGTGTTTCCTAGGAGTCGTAAATTTTACAGAGTTTAAAATGTTTTGATGCATTCGCAATCTCGGAGACTTGAGTTTATAACAGCCTATAGGGAATTGTCAGAACGACCTTGTATGGTGATTAATATGGATTGGTAACATGTTTGGTTTTATGATACTTAGTTATTGAGTCAGGGGAGTTTGCATATCATATTTCTTATAAAGCTAGTTTTGCTTTAAATTCAATTTTGTGTGAGCGCATAAACTTGGCTGCATCTAAGTTTGAAGGATCGATACCTTATAACGATAAAGTACCAAACTGAGACTTAATTATAAAAGTCATAAAGTTTAAGTTTTGTTACCTCTTCACATCAAAACTACTTAAAGAATCGGTCTGCAATGTTGCATACAGGTAGTTCGGGGCCCGAAATAAAACAAATATCCTTTTTATGCTATAAATTAATTTCCATGGAATTTGACGCTGTGGCCGACGATGTATCAAATATACCTACAAAGAAACAAAGGCACAAACTAGTTAACTCATAAACCTACGTATATAAAATCTAATATTCTATTTTGCCTTAGATTTCATACATTTAATCATACCGCACGAATATTACATTGCCCCTACCCATTAAATCGAAAAATTAAAATTCCTGGTACTGTCCAATAACCCTGCACTGCAGTGTACCGCGAAGCAATTACCGAGCGCGACTGTGACAGTTTGATTGCGGCCAACAAGTTACCAGTTTGTTTGTTTATTGTTTGTTAGTTTGCATATGAGTTGTGTTTGTGTAGGGGGCGCTCGCGTCTACCCCATCTGTGTAATGGATTAGGCCTTTATCGTACTATTTAGTTACTCTTTGCCTTTACTAATTTTATGGCCTTTTCTAATATTTGGTGTCGTATTTAAGTATACGATTTTTTCAACAATATTTATTCTCTGTTAAGGAGTAATTTAACGAGTTTTTATCGGGTTTATTTAGCTATTTTTGCCGACGTTTCAACAAGCTTAGGTACCTACACATTTTGTGGTCACGGGATGACTGATGCCTTCACTATGACAGTGTGGATAAACGCTTAATTATGGGTTTAGATCGTGTAAGTTTAAAAATATTTATTTCTGGTCTCTGCAAATCGGTTGGTGAATTAATGGAACCTTTCTGCTCATAATTTTTGTTAAAATCTGAAGTTAGCTAAATCGTTTGGTGCATAGAGTTGAAAGGCGGCAGTAGGCAGCCAGTGAAAAAACGCCCATTCGAATATAATCTATGGTTTTTATTATTATAGTGCATAAGCCCTCAAACACAGGGTAATCTCTAAAAAATGAATAATGTCCCAAAAAAATCGATTTCGGCGGGAACCTCGCGGGTTCAAGTCCCGCCGAAATCGGTTTTAGTACGGAATCATAGTGTTTGTCCGAATCAAATTCCCCATCGTTGTTGCTTAACGGGTCAGGGGTAGTTTTACCTGATAAAGCGTCGTCAAATAAATTTCACAGAACTTTAACTTGATAATACTAGAACGAAAAACTCGATTAAAATATAAAAAATGCGACCACAATCGAGCAAAACTCACAACAACTAATAACTCGTATAGAAAACAAAAGGTCTCAGTCCGCTAAGCCATACGTATGCTACATCCTACGGGCTCAAAGCGGGCGGAAGCGGATGTGACGTAACCACAGCCACTTCCGGCGACTCCAAACGCCCGTTGTGTGTGGTTGCTAAACGGTTTGGTGGTAGAGTGGTTGTGGTCTGTACGTATTGCAAGCTCTATTACCACAAAATTAGCACAATGGTCAACATAGCTTGTTACTTCCGGCAAGACAGCTGGCATTTTATTGTATTGTTCAAGAGTTCAGAGATTCAAAGACGTATTTTGCTCAGTTCCTTATTTTTATGACTTCATTGCTGCATTGAGTGTTGATCCGCCTAAAACAAAAAAAATGATTGTTTTACCTTAAAAAGTTTTAATGTAATATAATCGATTAAATCTATATGATTTGATTTATGATTTATTTATAAAACAAAACATGGAACAATATAAGAGTAAATGCCACACAAAACCTAACGAAAAAGATCTACTGTAGGTTTTTTTTTTTACAATTGCGCTATTTAGAAACAGTTTGAACAAAATATCATCGTTGAAAAGTTTGGTATAAAATCATACAGAAATTATTGTATAAAATACGTAAAAGGAACCCTGCCTACAAATAAATCGTGATATAATCGACATCAGGTGGGCTAACCCGCGGTTAAACCAAACCACGGCGATCAAACCGACCCTCGACTACACAAACACATGAATTTGTAAGTGGCAAATGGAAAACTTGAAGGTAAGGCCCTTGGGGTTTAGGGCTGCCGACACGATTTTACGAGAATTGAGAAAAATTTAAAATAATAAAGGATATCTTCAGTCTAAAAACATACGTACAGACAAATTTTAAAGTAATTTTCGAAGTTGGGAAAGAAACACGATTATATGTGAATAGATAAATGAGAACTTGCTCTAATAACTCTTGGACGACCTCTGTGTCGTAGTCGGCGCTGTTGGAGGTTCGATTCTCGTCTCGGAACGAATGTTTACAGATATTTGTTGCCAGAGTTCTTAGTTTTTCTAGGTATAATAAAAAAAAAATTCTATCTAAACTAGTAATAAAATAAAATAAAAAATAAAATTCATTTATTTCGGACAACGACAAATCATAATTAAAATTAAATTTATTAAATTTTGTAATTGTATGTATTACTAATTTTTCCCCACAGCTTGGCGCAATGTACAAAAAAATATTAATACTGCCCAACCTAAAAACTCATATAATAATGAATAGTATAAAATATGACCTGTCTAAGTGTTTATTTGTAAGCCTAAAGAAATAAACTTTCATTTCATTTTATTTCATAAAAGGATTTTTCTTTTCGTCAGTTATCAAATGTAAATGAATCCTACTTATATTATAAACGACGTCATGTGGTCTGACCATTTGCCTTTATATATATGCTGTGACTTGAAGCTAGTTCATAAGAAATTATTAATAAAAAATAGTAATTTAAATAGTGAAATTATATGGGGTAATCGGCAATTATCACAAATTATTCAATATTCGGAATTTTGTAATGATAAATTTAAATTAATCCAATTTCCTGACGAATTTATATTGTGTGCAGATAAACACTGTGACGACGTTTCGCATAGATCCATATTAGATAAATTGTATAATGACATTGTAAAAATATTAAGTGAGGGAGCTATTCTGACATGTAATTGTAATGGTAATTTTAAGAAGGGAAAAAATGTGACTGGCTGGAATAAGCACGTTAGTTTAGCTCACCGTGAAGCGCGGCTTAAATTAAATGTGTGGTTTTTATGCGGAAAGCCAACTAGTGGTATTGTTTACGAGGAAATGTGTGCTAGCCGCAAAATATTTAAATCTAAATTAAAATGGTGTCAAAACCATCAAGAGCAGATAAAAATGGACATCATTGCTAGCCACAAAAACTGTAAAAATTTCTCCATGTTCTGGAAGAATATTAAAAAGCTGGATCCTAAACAGGGCCTACCATCGAGTGTAGCAGCTGTCTCAGATCCTAAACAGATAGCTAACTTGTTTAAGGATCAATTTAATGTTGGTTCTACCTTAGGACATGCTTCTGGGCCGCGGGTGAACGAGACTCACTCTAGTCATATTCCAAAGATTATGACGCGATTTTCTGGTAAAGAAATACTTAAAACCATTAAATCTATGAGTGGAGGAAAGTCGCCAGGACATGACGGGCTGAGTGTCGAGCACCTGCGGCACGCGGGTGTGCAACTGCCCGGGGTGCTTGCCATGTTCTATTCTATGTGTGTGAGTCACTCGTACCTACCAGCTGATTGTATAAAAACCATTGTCGTACCAATAGTCAAAAACAGAACTGGTGATATAGCAGACAAAAGTAATTACAGGCCAATTTCGCTTGCAACTGTAATTGCTAAAGTGCTGGACCGGCTTTTGGATAGTCACTTGGACCAGCATCTCCAGCTGCACGATGGACAGTTCGGGTTCAGGTCTGGTCTGTCCACCGAGAGTGCTATACTCAGCCTTAAGCATACGGTTCACTACTACGTGAATAGACAGACGCCGGTCTTTGCGTGCTTCCTCGACCTGTCAAAAGCTTTTGACACAGTGTGTTATGACATACTGTGGAAGAAGCTTAGGGACACAACATTACCAGAGGAGTTATGTTCTGTTTTTGAGTATTGGTATGAACATCAAGTGAACTATGTTAGATGGGCTGGTGCCCTTTCAGACGCCTATGGCTTGGAGTGCGGTGTGAGGCAGGGGGGGATAAGCTCGCCAAAGCTATTTAATTTGTACTTGAATGGCCTGATAGAGGGCCTCAGCAGCTTGCCAGTCGGCTGCACCATTGACGGAGTCACGGTCAACAACTTATGCTATGCAGACGACATGGTGCTGCTGGCGCCATCTATTAGGGCACTCAGAGCTTTATTGTCCTACTGTGAGGCTTATGCTGCTAGCCATGGCTTGCAGTATAATGCCAAGAAAAGCGAGTTCATGGTTTTTGGACCTGGGGGTAGGGCCCCGGTATCAGTGCCACCTCTTTTATTAAGTGGAAATGTGCTTTCTAGAGTTTTTAAGTTTAGGTATCTGGGTCATCTGGTTACAGATAACTTAAGAGATGATGAGGACATGGAGAGGGAGCGGAGGGCGTTGACGGTAAGAGCGAATATGTTGGTCCGCAGGTTTGCTCGTTGTTCCACAGAAGTGAAAATAACTCTTTTTAAGTCCTTTTGCCAATCCTTTTACACGAGCAGCCTGTGGCTCACTTATACTAAGAAATCCGTCAATACTCTCCGCGTCCAGTATAACAATGCTTTCAGGATGCTGTTGGGGCTCCCACGATTTTGCAGTGCCTCTGGCATGTTTGCGGAGGCCCGCGTAGACGGCTTCGCCGCCTGTATGAGGAAAAAAGCAGCCTCACTGCTTAGCAGAGTACGTGGGAGTACCAACACCATCCTGGCTGCAGTAGCTGGTAAATTTGATGGAGTAATATATAAGCACTCCATCTCTGTATTAATTAAATAGTATTATGATAATTAAATTAAAACTAACTTAGTCTAAGATTTTGTTTTTATTCTTACTAACATTATGGATCTATTGTAATCTGAAAAATAAATGAATTATTATTATTATGATTATTATTATAAACGTTAGTAAGTATAGATGGATGGATGTTTGTTGCTCTTTCACGTAAAAACTACTGAATGGATTTTAATGAAACTTCACAATAATATAGCATATACCTCAGAATATCACATAGGCACAATTCATAAAGATATATAGTATATTATCCAAAATATCTATCACCACGCGGGTGAAACCGCGGGGCGCAGCTGGTATGAAATATTTTCATCAGTTTTCATGAGCGCCGCAAATATTGTGACTCCGATTTAAACCGAATCGACCTGCTGAGCTATAAAAAAAATATTCACACATTTGCACTGAATCCCCAAACTACCCTTCTCAATTTTATTACATATTTTCTTTGCCCCATCCACCTGTCCGCCTGTCTGTCCGTCTATAATCGGCAAAGTTAAAGGCTGAAGGCACTGTCAATAGCAAAGGAATTACGGTCGACCGTCTAACGGTAAACTTTCTGACGGTATAGAATAACGAAGCTATTAATTTTATAGTTTACCCTGAGTTTACAAGTTTCGGCCACATTTACACTGTAGCGTATTTCTGTGGGAGTCTAGGAATATACAAATACTTTAACTACTAAAATTTTACTACAATTTATTTATTCAAGATGTCAGGTATAGAGTCTGTGCAAAAAGAGAAGTCTCCTAGGAATGGAGGGCGCGTGTGCCGATGTACTACTTTTGTTGCGTTAATATGTTAGTTCACCGTTTCGCCACGAGACTTCACTTTTAGCACAGACTCTACAATGTCGGGTCTTATCGATAAGTAGGTATCAGAACACGCGGCAGCGTGTTCAAGCCAAGTTCAAGCAAAGGAACGCGCCGAGTGTATCATTACACGAACCACTTGGTGCCACTTTTGACCCTTCTATAACTGAAAACCTCTTTAACGTAAACACATAAAACTACGTCTGTTTAATTATATCCATAAGGACATATAGAAGCCCAAATTTCATGAGGCTAGCTCAAACGGTTATAGAGATATGAAGGTTAAAAAGTCGTTAAAATTCACACTGACTGACTGACATATATATAGTACCTAAATCTAACCTACTTCCAGATGACCTAGAAGGATGAAATTTGGAATCCAGCTCGGTAATTGTGTGTAAGCGTAGGAAAAAATCAAAAAATAAAAAAAAGTCAAAAATTAGTGATTTTAGCGACGACGACCTTATGTCAATGGAATAAGGTTTAAATTAAAAATAGATTCGCATTGCAAAGAATAAGCAATAGTACTACGTCTCCGATTGCGCCATAGAATACAGTGGAGTTTTTAGGGACCGGCCCGTATAATACCTACCTAGTTATGTACCTATGTCGAAGCATTGCATAGAATAAGCAATAGTAGGTACTAACGTCTCCGATTGCGCCATAGAATACAGTGTAGGTGTTAGGGACCGGCCCGTATACATGTACCTACCTAGCTATGTACCTGTTTTCGAACAAATAGAAAGGATAGAAAGGGAAATCAGAAATGTTCTGGAATATATAAAGAGATAGGTATGGCCCGGAAAATCGTAGATTTTTCTAGTTTAGCTCAGCGAAGGTATACAAGCCCAGTTTGTTTGCAAGTTTAGTTAGTTCTTATTTTACAAGTGAGCAAGTGTTAAGGAAAGTAAAGGAAAGAAAACAGTGAACAGTGCAGTGACTTTGTAATAAGTGCGTAGTTGTGTGTATTCGGTACAATAAACCGACACGAGCTGTTTTACTTGATCATCACTCCCGACCAGCCCTAGTTGAAGTCTTACACCTTCGACGAGCCCCTACAAGTGGTGTCCCCATACAAAAAAAAAACATTTTTTTTTTTGCAAGAAAAAACATTAAATCTCAATACCTGCCTAGTTTTCTTTAAAAAAAGTAATGATATCCCACCAAAACATAAATGTAAAAAAGGAGAGCCAAGTTCAATACAAAAATTAAGATTGGCTGTGGGCTTCCCCGCAAAAAGAATGGAGATATAAATGAGTGCCAAGTCAAATCTATGTAGGTTAGATTTGGCTTGGCCAGTTTTTATCAGAATTAAAACGTTGAATAACTTTATAAAATAACTGATGTAATGAAAACTGGCAAAGTCAAATCTAACCTACATAGATTTGACTTGGCACTCATTTATATCTCCATTCTTTTTGCGGGGAAGCCCACAGCCAATCTTAATTTTTGTATTGAACTTGGCTCTCCTTTTTTACATTTATGTTTTGGTGGGATTATATTCACTGCATCTTACCCTTAGGGGCGTATGAATATGTCTTAGCGATTTCCGTCGAGTGCGGTATTTAATGACAGTTAGGTATAATCACTAGATACTATGGGTCGCGAATACCGCGCCTCAACGGGGGCCGAATTCTGATAAAACCACTTTTCTATGACTGTAGTAACGTCGTTGAATCGTCCATAGATGAAATAAACTCTAGATAGTGGGTGCAGTGCTAATTGCACGGAAATATTACGAACTAGCTGCGCCCCGCGGCGTCGCCCGCGTGGAAACCTATGCATTTATAGACCTTGAATCACTCTATTAAAAGAAACCGCACCAAAATTTGTTCCGTAGTTTTAAAGTTCTAAGCTTACATAGGGACAGGCAGACAACGGGAAGCGACTTTGATTTATACTATGTATGTTGTGGTGATAAACTATAGAATGGTTTCAACCTTGATTGACACTTTAGACATGTGTCCCACATCAAAATATGTAAAATGCCAAAATGTGTCATTTTGAGACGATACCAATGTTATGTCGAAGCTATTAATTAAGTAGAATTAGGGCTCTGGAGCTAACCATAAATAAAAAGACGCGATCAAAACATAAATATTTAGTTGTTAGTAGTTAGTAGCCTTCCCAATTGACGACCTCTGGTGCAGTTGGCGAAGCCACCTGCGGAGCAGGAGGTTTCGGGTTCGATTCCCGCCTCGGAACAATTGAGTGTACGATCTGCAGATATTTGTTCCGGATGTTCTGGTCGTTACCTATGTATAATAAAAAATATATATTGTATTAAGTATATCAGTAATACCCATACACCAAGCTCTTCTTACCTTGGGGCTAGATGAAGCTAGTGGATTGTCCTGCATTATTTATTTAATTCACATCTGTGTAAATGCAGCTGCAGTTCCGAAGTCACCTCTCTATCGGGAATCACATTGTTAGCCGACTGGCTTTGTTAGTGTTACCGAGACGACCCGGGATATTTATTATTTTACTATGGAAATAACAAGATTTTCTCGTATTGTTACTAGCTGGGGGGAAAATGAACATGTAGGAGAATTATGTTATTTGCGATTCTGTTGTATTTATCTTTTATTTGTTTTTATATTGTTTTAATGGGTAGTTTTTTATTTGATTGACGGCTAACGAAAAAAGAAAACCTTTACCGCTGTCCTAGGAACCTATAAACTGTTATAGTTTTATTATTATTGACGACCTCTGTGGCGCGGTGGGCAAAGGTTCGCCTGCGACGCAGGAGGTTGCGGTTTCGATTCCCGCCTCGGGACAAGTGTGGGTACGATCTGCAGATATTTGTTCAAAGAAATCCTTACGATTGCCTTTTGCTAGGTATAGTAAAATTACTTTTTAACACTTCCGCGGGTTTGATTCCCGGTTAAACAGGCCATTATTCAAAAATCTTAGAAGTTTAAATAGGTTTTAAAATCAAAATGAAGATACATAATATTTTATTTTATTTTAACAATATTCAGGAAATTAACAGCTTACTTAATGAGTAGGTATCTGACTTAATACTGAAGGCTAATTAAAAATTTCCACAAAAAGCTACTTAAATTAATGCTAAACAAAGTTACAGGACGACTACTGATGGTAAAATTATTATACTTAATCTAAAAGTTTGTACACAGATAAATTTCTACCAATTTTGGTTTATTATACCTCTACGACTTAAGAAAATAATCAAAAAGAGGATGTACCAAAAAATCTACCACTCACTATTCTTTTTAGTTTAGCGGGAGGATCAATGAAAATATCCATATCAAGCTCTCTGGATAGAATGTTAAAACATGCGCATGACCTTATCAAGAATGTGTTCTGCCTGTAGTTGGTTTTACACGTTGGAAGATGGAAAGTTTTAGGGTATCCAGTTTTAAAGTTTGTGTTAAACCCTAGCTGTTGCAGCAGCTCCGCGCAGTCTACTTTGCTATTAATGATGCCAGAAAGCTAACTTAGATCTGATATGGCTCTTCGTTCCTGGAGGGGCAAGAAATGGAATTTGCGACATCTTGTGTAATAATCAGGCAGAAATATTTTTGCCAAATATACAGATACTCTATATTTAAAATACTTTTCCTACATATGTCATAGCCGTGGGACGCCCTGTATATTCTCTACGATCATGTTTAGGTAGTCGATATTAATTTTGTTTGTATAACGTACCTAAGTTTTATTGAATTCCCTAAACTACTCACTAATCATTCTATGGGGTGTAAGAGGGACTCCAACATCTCGTCTCCCAAGCCAAGCTAACCTGCACGAGGTACACCCTGCTAGATAACGAACTAGGCTCTTGTGGAAATATCTTCATAATTTGATAACTCATTTCTATTGTATATAATACAATTATTTTCCACTAGCTGCGCCCTGCGGTTTCACCCGTGTGGTGATAGATATTTTGGATAATAATACAATATATCTTTATGAATTGTACCCTATGTGTTATTTTGATATATAAGCTATAGTGAGTTGAAAGTATAAAGTACTTACTGATTTGACTCACACACTATTATCTTTCTAAGCCTTCTTCATCCAAGCAGGTTTTATTTTATTAGAAAAAATATAAAAATATGAAGGAGACGCTACCGCGTTAAAACTTTTACTATCATGGTTATTAAAACAAAAGTGAATTATAACCGCGTGTCTAGATTACGTACATAGGTACAAATTACACGATCAATTTATTACAATTTCTTTATTTCTTGTTTTTCGTTTATTTTACAGTCAAAGCTATAACTTTTACTGACCTTCTATTTCTTCAACAGTAAAACCTCCAGTTTTATTCCCGGCGTTCAGGCATCCAGAATTTTATTCTTGTAAATTCTTTAGATTCCATACGACACCAGACGTCAAATTTCTTGTTAAAATTCCACAAAAACTAACAAATAAAGTTCGTCGGTACACCTCGTAAGTCCCGATTTATGTTCGGTCCGGAAATTCCCTGAAATTTACCTGAAAATTCCAGCAAAATCGAGTGCTGAATTATAAACCACTCAATTTACGGTCCAGGGGAAAAATGCCGTAGAAGACAACAGAGCAATCTGAGTTAAAAGCGTTGGCACTCGATAAAGTAGGAGCGAATATATCTTATTGTTATTCCGAGCGCGTTGCCAGGGTTGCCACCTGCATACGGGGAAAAAGGATTGTCAAATTAGATTATTTTATATTTTTTTCCATGGTTTTATTCAGGTTAAGTATATTTGGATTCTGCTTAGATCTGTAAAGATATGCAGGTAAGTTTTATAAATTTGAAAATTATAAAATAATTCGTGCAAAGTTTAAAACTATTTTAGATTTTTTGTAATAAACAAATAATAAATACGAACTAATTACAAAAAGCTTTTTTCATATTTCTTTTCCATAAACCATCTGCTCAGTTTCCTAAATTTTTCATGAAACAATTAATAACTGTTGACTTGGAAAAGCGCTATGACATTGTTAAGAAGCATACTTTATTCCGAAAACAACGCGTGCAAAGCTGCGGGAAGAGACATGTTACTAATAATAACTAGCTTTAAGGTGAGTTACTTAAAAAAACGAGTTTTTCATAACTCGTGTTTTAAAACAAACATTACAGCTCACAGAGTTTAAACCTACAAAAGATATCTCAGATTTAAGCGTCTCAGGGTAAAAGCTGGCAAATAACTTGTGATTCCAAGAACGCTCGGGTCAGGGTTGCCCGCGCATAACTTATTGTAAAAAATAAGCACTGATATTGAAAAAAGATGTTAGATTTACGTGCGCAGACTTAGCTAGCTCTTAGTGGGTAACTCAGGCCTTAGGGTATTTATTGTACTGAAGGAATATTCACATTTAAATAATAAGGATTGTAAATATGACCAGACAGCTAGACCGTGAAGTGCGAAAACTATGGAAGGGAAAATACTGATACATAATGTGTTTTTTTTAAATGAAAGGCAAATAAAAAAAACATTATGTATCAGTTTTACAACAATTGCTTATACCGTAGTGGTGACCTTCATTTACGTATAAATAAATACTCGTGTTAGAAGGTGTCGCTCTTCTATAACAGACATTACGGATTACTTATTTGATCTATTGAATGAACAGAAATAAAAAGAAAATAAAATAAAGTATTTGATTCTTTATATGATTCTAATCTAAGTTAGAACCTGATTAAATCTATTTTAAACTAGTTTTTATTACAGTATTAGTATTAGTGAAAATGTTGCCCAGCCTCCCATGAGAATACCAGTCTCATGAGAGTCTGGGCAAGATGGGATAAAAACATAGTGTCTAAGTAAATTTACATATGTTTTCAGATCGTACAATCATTTGTCCCAAGGCGGGGATCGAACCTGTAACGTCCTGCTTCGCAGGCGGACGTTAGGTCCACCGGGTCACAGAGGTCGTCACGACACTCACATACATGTTATACATGATAATTATCATGTATACGTGTCGTGACGGCTGGTCTTAAGACCAGCTAATTGCTTACATCCTGAGTATATTGTTTTTGTCACAGTTTAGGGCAAAACTGTGTCAAAGTAATAAATGTTGTACCACTCGCCTGTTCAGTGCCCTGCTCCCTGGTCATCCTTTCGGATGACCAGGCCGAAACCGAGCCGTGCGTTCTCGTCAGCGCGATCTAGCGCTCGTCCACTTTTACTAGCGACATCTAGTTAAGCTTTTGTGAAACTTGTTTGGTAGTAGTTCCACATTTCGCCATTAGACAATAAAGTACCTTTCAACTGTCAAGCACATATAACGTTTAGTCGAACAATCTTGTCAATACAAACACATTACATAGACGTTAGCGAGAACAAACTGCTGGCAAAGTAGAGGCAAATACGACGTATTGTGATTCTGTACGCGTCTTACGAAGGGAATAGATCGCCAAGGCATATAGAACGGAAACTCTCTCGGCTTTGAACAAAGCAAAAATATTTTGAAGTACCTATAAATTAATGCAGGAAGTTACTGTATTTACTCGGATCTAGAAACTTTCTGCGTAAAATAGAAAAAATATTATTATTAAAATTAATTAAGCTCAACTTTGAACTACTGTAACTGTATTAATATCAGACAACATTATTTGGGTGAACTAAACGCTGCTAAAAGCCACCGTGTTTAATAATCCGCCAAATGTCGTCATTTCATTATGTTGAAATGATTTGAGGTTTAAACTTAATGCGTCTATTTATTTATTTATTTATATGTAATAGCATGGAATTAATACAAATGAGTGTATTCACAGAAACGCACACTCATTTTTATAACGTTATTCCTGTGGTTATTCTTTGCATTTGCAGCCAATCCAGTCGCGCCAATGCAATCGCCCCACCACCTACTGACTCGTTGATCAGCTGTTGACGTCAAAGCGACGTAGTAGTCAAAATAACTCTTTTCCAACAAAATTACTTTTAAAATAAAATACTTTTAATATGTATAAAACTAGAAAGATTAGTATTCCCAGTTTTTCTTGAGTTTCGCATCTATAACATCCCCACTCCCTTCAGGGCTGGCACTCAGCAAATGTTTTTTGTTTGTTATCAGAGGAAAATGTCTGCGGCCGCGAAAATATGAGTTAGGTTGATTGAAGAAACAAACGTACAGACATACAATAATATAGATTGAAACGGCTTTGTGGGCGCTACGCCGCCTTACTCTGATTTACCGTATTTTTTATGTTTACGGTATTGTTCGTTTGTGAAAGCGGAAATTTTGAATAGTCTCTTTGAAATGCTAACACAAAAAGTATTGCTGAATCTTAGTTTAGAAAAGAAAATCACCTATTTTTCGGTTTGCTTCAAGATTTTTTTATCTAAAGTGAATATTATGAACCAGTACATTTTAAATTCGACTTGTTTAAGCACTTGGCTTCACTCACGTAGATATAACTTACACGTTGAAGCTGTCTTTTTGGCTAAAATTATATTTTTCGGACCAGCAAATCCAACATCTTCTTTAATAAGTAAATCTGATCACTCGATTGGAATAGGATAGAAACATTCAAAAAGATGCATTCAGACATTCACATCGACAAGGTTCCATCCCATTTTCTTTACCTATTTTTCCCGACGACGTTTCAACAGTTTTACACACTGTCGTGGTCACTGTTAAAACTATCAAGCTATTTAGTACCACGCGCCAGTAAATAGAATTGAGATCTAGAAATGCCATAAATAATAAATTAAACACGCTATCAGAACACATAATAACATACTTGTAAAATAAAAATAGTACTCTATTTTAGTGTGTAAACCTGTTTAAACATCGGGAACAATAGGTAAATATAAATAAAATAGTACTTGTTATTATATGTTATTATATAATTACAAGTACTAGTACTTATATTGTTTGTATATAAATTAGAATTAATTAATTTTTAAATTGGCAATTGCCGTTCTAATTAATAATAAAATAAACAACTAAATATACATAATATACGAGTATATGTACATTCAGAATTTTAAACACTATTTTCTCTGTCTCAGATGTGATTTTAAAAATTACAAAAGTGCGGCCTTTTTGTTACCTAGCCTTGACGACATCTGAATCAACACCGTCTTGTTATATGATCCCTAAACGACTGAATCAGTGTATATACATATTATACCATATATATCTACTTATCTCACATATCTTTGAATTACATAAACTCTTGTTCACAAGAGAACGAGCTAACAAGATTCTCTTCGTTATATTTGCATACAATCACGGCAGGAAAAACTTTCTTAACAATTTAAATAAGCATTTTCTCGTAACAACAGATCACGCTCTCAAATGCAAATTATAATATTATTCTTTGATGTTCCCAACAGAAGCTTTAGAACCTTTCCATAGTAGGATTGTTTCACTTCAAGAAGAGCCTTTGAAGATTTTACTGGATGGTTACTATGACAGGGTTCTACGTATATGATCTTGAGATTATTTGCTTTGATTCTTTATTCGTATGATGTTGTCGAGTTTCATCATTCGCGTCAAAGCTTTATGACATTGTCTTTAAGGGCTGAGCTCTCTTTTCAGGCTAATGAGGTACTATTTAGGGACTTTGCCATCGCTGCGTAGGTAGTTAAACTGGAGTGTACTAGCGCGTAATCTAGTTGATCTTTCTTTTAGTAGAGTACTGGATCAGGCTCGGTTCAGACGATTTATGTTGAAATGGTTCTCAACACTAACCCTCTGTTCTCTTCCCCAGCCCTGCCGAGCCAACGTGTCCCTGCTAGAAGACGACATCTGGCGAGAACAGCAGTGCAGTGCCCACGACAACACGCCGTACGGAGGAGAGCTGTTCCACTGGCGAGCCCATAGGGATGATGCGGAACCGTGTGCCTTGACCTGCAGGGGAACTCCGCATCATTCCGGACAGAGCCCTGATGCGGTAAGACCCTTTAGGATTAGGACTAAGGCTAAAAATCTACTTTGAGGGATCTGATGTGGTTGGATATAGAATCTCATTTTCTCATTGACGACCTCTGAGGTGCGGTGGGCGACGCAGGAGGTTTCAGGTTCGATTCCCGTCTCGGGATAACTGTGTGTACGATCTACGGGTATTTGTTCCGGGTGTTCTTGTCGTCATCAAAAACAAATCTAGCAATGTAATATATTGTATTATGTATATCAGTCATCTAGTACCCTGACACAAGCTATGCTTAACTTGGAACTAGATGAAGTTGTATGGCTTGTCCAGCATTATTTATTTATTTATTTATGTTTACAGACGGCGTCTATCGATGAGGACGATAGAGTGGTGGTGGCGGTGCTGGCAGCCAGGGTCTCGGACGGCACCAGGTGTCGCGCGGGCAGCTTGGACATGTGCATCGATGGAAGATGTCAGGTAGGTCTCATGATGATGATAATCTAAGTAACTTCAACCGAGGAGAAGGCTTCCAATTATTGGGATCCTGATGTGAGAATGTGCAAAAACCGGGCATCGATAGTAGATATCAGGTGAGTCAGAGTTTATGATTATAGAATACGGGTCGTATCTAATTATTATTGTAAGTGGGAGAGCTGCGGACATTTGTATGTATTTGTATTTATTAATTTCTAAATTAAAAGTACATTAGGTTATAAAGTTACTGCCTGTACAGCAGTTTGTTCGGCGGCGCACTATCGCCCTTGCTAACCAAACTCTAACTACTCAAGCTGTTAATGTTATAACCTTTGCTGTTTTTCAGTTACATTTCTCCAAGTCCTGATAAATTCATATTCTAGAAAGAACCATTAATCTTTACTGTACGCATACGCGTCGAAAGATCAAGCCTGTGTTATTGAATTAGTGTTGTTCTCTTTTAAACTCTGTTTTAAAACTCAATCTCGAGGTTATTATTGACTCTCGTAAAAGATGAAATATCTATTTATCTAGGTGCCTTAAACTGTTTAACCGTCGTTTAACTATCTGGCTTAATTATCTACCCCCGACTAAAGTTATAGAAGTGGCTTCATGATACTTGTACCAGCTGACAGCGGACTAATTAGACTACAAGTAAAGGTCGTATGAACTGGCAGAGTTGTGGCAACACAGACACAAAAGAAAAAGACAGCAAGCCATAAAAGAAAAAGATGAAGAAGAAGAAGAAAGGTCGTATGATGATTATTTCTCCCATGGAGAAGAGTATAGTGACCCTATTTCACCTTTTTGGCAAAAACACTGCAGAATATCAATATTCAAAACACGCTCGAAAGCCGCAATGAATTCATAAATTCCATAATTATCTTCATTGAATTTGAATGGCCAAAGTTTTCCCTCGTGCATATTCGACGTCCAGGTTTGGCCAGTGTTGCCGTATAAAACTAGCAAGTAATGGCTGGCGCAGCGAGTTACTTGGCCAGTTTATGTTTGCTGCTAATGGGGCAGACGAAGCTAACAATAATAAAAGAATAGGTTTTCGTGAAAAGAGCCGAAAAATATAAAATGTACGAGTAACTATTTCATTTATTCAAATGTAAGTTTAAAGGTTTTAAGCTCACGTCCGGAACCTGTTTAATTTTACCTTTCTTAATCTATATATATAAAAGAAAGTCGTGTTTGTTACAACACTTATAACTTGAGAACGGCTAGACCGATTTAGCTGAAAATTGGCGGAGAGGTAGCTTAGGACCAGGAGTCTAACATAGAATAATTTTTATCATTTAAACCATTTGACACATAGATTTCCACGGGGGCGAAGCCGCGGGGCGCAGCTAGTATTAAATAAAAAAAGGAGAGTAAGCTAATGTTGAGTATGCACTTAGATAGTTTTGAGTTGTCTTCGCGAAATGTTCAACTTACCAAAATATTACTAAACTACAAATTGCTTTTGCAGTACCTTACAAATTGCGTTAATTTTTCGGCACCAAAACAAAAGATTTAGATCGATAATAAGTTAACAGAGCTAAAGATTAAATTAAAAATTATATATTTTCTTTTTTCTCATCGTTTGCTAACAGTAAACTTAAAAAACAGACCTGAAAAGAACAAACAAACCTTTGCATTGGTGCTCCGCGCGAGCGTATTTACTTACATTGTAATTTTCGATCCTTACTCCCCCGATATCTTATAAGACCACTAATTAAATGTGTCGTCTCATAGCCCATAACTACCGGGGTATTGATACCTCGCTTGTTAAAACCGTTGCAGTCGGCAGGTTCAATAATTTACTATGTTTTTACTGTGCACAAATTTATAAAAAAATTATATGTGTTATGGGATGTAAATAAATGTGTTATTAATAAAAGCACACAGTTCAATCCACAAAAGCCAGCGCTGCAACATAATTTTAACTCTGATAGGCGTCCAAAATAGTGCCTCTGAAACCGCCGCTCATTTAGAATTTATAGCGCCAGAGCTAGGGTTGCCACTAAACTCAACTAGTCAGAAACTTAATTTAGTCACCGGCTAAATTAGTCTCTAAATTAGTGAAATGGCGATAAAAGTTGATTAGGCCTTATACGAGTGGGTATATTTGTTTTAGGTGATGTAATTGCGTGTGAAAATAATAACGTATAATATGCTGTATGACGCAATTTATGACTTATACACGAGCCTAACTCGATGTAGAATGTTTGTTAACAAACCACGACACAAATAACTTAAACTTTGGTGCTTGGCGTCGAGTTTTAGATATAATTGAAAGCAATATTATTTAAGGAAGGATTACAAATCAAGAAATGTAATGTCAATTGTGCATAAAAAGACTTTGGTTCTTACAGCAGTGGTTTATAACTAATAATTTAATACGAAAGTCAGTTATGAAATTCGTCCAAAAATGGCCCTTTTGAAAGTAAGTCTCTTGTCTATTTCTAATTTTATTTATGCACATATACCCACTTCTCTCTTCACTTTGTCTCTCTCTCCCAATAAGGTTTCCTGGAAGAGAACTCTTTTTAGGGTTAAGTTCGCCTTTGTATAGATTTTCTAGAATTAGTTTTGTGTTATCGTTTTCGTGCAAGAAGTATAAATAAGTAAGCCAGAGTTAAGTTTTGCGACCGTACTTTGCAGATGAAAATAACTAGAGTTAGTTTCGTTGTAAGCGAGTATTCGCTGTTTTTTTTTTGCAGTAAAGTACATACCACTGAGACGTATCCTTACTCTACCCTATTGAAAACTAAACAAAACAACAAAACCGGATTGAAAATGTCCTTCTTTTTATTCAAGTTCTTTTAAAATACAAACAAAATAATGAAAAATCCGGAAAATACAGAATATTTTCCATTTAAAACTGACCTCGATCAGACTATCAATGAAAATCCTCCGAGTAATAAACTGAAAACTGTAGAAATTTGCATTTCTCTCATAAACACGCTTTCACAGTATTTAGCCGTTGCATCGAGCGCACTTGAATATTAAATGTATCGTGCCAACCCTGGGAAACGTGCAAGCGAAATGCAGCTCGTTTTGTATCTTATTAAGATAGTATTTTGAATGACAAGGTTTATAACCTATTGAAGAGGGTATTTTGAGCATGTTCAGGGCTTCGATTCTCTTTTGTTTTGGACTTGGCGACAATTTCCTTTGCTTGGTCTCACATCGTAGTGTAGAAAGCCGATTCTAAAAGTAGGTAACATATTTTCACCTTGAAGCCCCAAATTCTTCATCAGTCTATATGGACTTATAGCCCACCTCTGGACTAAGGCCGTGCCCTACATATCTATGAGTCCAAAAATTCTGATCAATTTTGAATAGAAACAGAAACGTCTTAAAACATAATATTGTCCTTATTTTACAAAAGTAAATCAGGAAAATAATAAATAAGACATCTTGCCCAATTAAACAGAACAGAAGCTAAATCATAAACAAAATCACAGAAACCGTAAACCCAGAAACAAATGACCAGGAAACTTACAAAGTAAACTAATTATCAGAAACACTCATAAATTCAAAGATAATTAATTATCTCTCGGATCTGGATCGTTTGTTTATAACAAAGGAACGGAACGCCTTTTCAATACAAAATCAAAACTCCTCGTTCATTTATTTTGAGTGGAACGGAATGGAAAGGAGTCTTGTACTTATAATACACACGGGTGGGAAGTTTGGACAGCTTTGAATAATTAGCTAAAGTTGGGCTTGTGTGTGGTTTTTGTAGTTATCTTTATTAGTTTTGAAGAAAACTTGGTATTAGATCTACTCGTACATGTGAGAAGCAGTAATCAAAAACTTTACACAATTCATTACTATGATTTAATTTATTAAAGATTAGAGATAGATATTATTTATCGTGTACTTTAATGTAAGCAAATCGCAAAAGTTTAAAAAGTTGACCTATTTTATTTTAGTTAAGAATACCTAGTAACATTAATGCTATAAGTAATGTTTTAAGTTTCTCCTAAATAATTCATACGAACTCGATTTCGAAATAAAATAAAAATTCTCGAGTATTTGAATGGTTTTGAGAAATATGGCTGAGGCTGTAAACGAGAGAGAGAGAGTGAACAGAGCTCTCGACAACTTTTTCGTATTCAAATTCAAAATTAAAAGTTTTTATTTTCTTTAGGATTACAAAATAAGCACTTAGACAATAAAAATTTTATACTATTAATTATTATCAAATTTCATTATTTTAATTTTAATTTTCACTTCAATACTTATATTCGTATAGTGCACAGTGTCATTTGAATTTTTTACGTGTCCAAGAGTCCAAGAGAGGTCTAAATAAAACACTTTGATATTTGATATTTGACACTAGTACTAAGCATCCAGTACCTACCTAACTAAAACTTGCCGAACAATCACCCCGTGTGTCCCAAAAGCCCCTTGAACAGCGAAGCGCAAAGTACATCGCGGATTAATGTTTGCCAATGACGATGCGGAATCGACGCGCCTCTCTCTCTCACTCTCGCCTCGCCTCTCAATGCATTCACTTTATCGGGAAGATTTCAATGAATTAGCTTCTATGCTGATGTGCTTTTCTCGCTTTTCTGATCAAAAAGGTTGTTATAACCTGCGGTCTTAATGTATGGGATTGAGATTTTTTATTAGAAATTAATAAAACTCTATTTATTTATTTCAGACTACGAAAAAAAGTTACAAATCTCATTAAACTTATTCTACGTCATGCATTATGTTGACCTAGTAGGTACTTCTTGTAACACAAGCTTTGTTTGTTTAGGTCTAAATGATGTGATATATGACCATTCTTATTTTTAACATAATATACAAAATATGTATTTAGCATGTCTAGAAAAGATACGATAAAAATCATTCATTACAGCAAAACGGATAACACCAGGTGGGATGACGACCTGCGAAAGACTGCAGGTAGATGCTGGATGCGGCAAGCTGAAGACAGGGCGCTATGGCGCTCATTGGGGAGGCTTATGTCCAGCAGTGGACTAATATAGGCTGATGATGATGATGATGATGAATAACACTTAATTTCAACAATTTAAGAATTGGAAATAATTCGTTGGTATTTTCAATTGCGTTTACTCAAAACAACGGTCAATGAAATATAAAACCAATAAAATAACCATAAAACCACCAAAAATGAAACGGCAAACTTTAAAAATACACTCGAATCCAACTGAGAAATGACAAATCGCCCTGTTCGCACAAAATACTGTAAAACTTCCGCAAAATTCAATAAAATATCATAAACGTCCGCCTTCTGTCGACCAACTTTACGAATGAAACGAAAAAAGTTTAAAAAGAGAAAAAACTCTTATAACTTCTGCATTAAGTACACTTTTCTTTGATCAGATGTCGCTGAGGGGCTCTGAATGACAAATTTGAATTTACCTGGACGGTGATAGGGTGCTATTTGCAGTGTGATTTGTTTGAGCGTATGTAAAGTGAGGAATGGGTGTGTGAAGGCTTAATGTCACATCGATTTGTAATACTTACAAATATTTTTTAACTTTTGTTATAATAATAATAAATAATGGCCAGGGCAGCTTGTGGCGAGCTGTTGGTGAGTAGCGACACCACGGGTACCGAGTGCTCCCGGGGAAGTTCCCGGTTCTCGTCTCCGCTTGCGGAGTGGCATCCCAATAGAACCAGATCCCCACCTCTTGCTTGCCTTCATTGGCCGGTCTGAGTGGGGTCGCGAGAGATGCATCTTTGGATGTAGACTCGGGGGTCTAATGACGTAATAGCGAAACCAGCTCACGGGCAGTCTTCGTGATGGTGAAATCGGGGCCGCACCTGTCGACACCCCTTAGTCGTTTGCGCCGATGTTGTTCATCCAGCATTCGGCAAGCCAGCGTCTGCCACTCTTAACATTATGATTGCCTTGTTTATGGCAGACATCCGCAATCTCCCCTATAGCCCGATTACCCAGTATATCCATCCATCACAATAGCCTGGTTTTATTACTTTCATTTTTCTTTGCAATAGTCTCTACACCTAGTGGATCATCTTTGGGTGTATCATATTGTGCACCCGAGGATGATACCCGCTATTTTTATTTTATTTTGTTTTATTTGGAAGACATACAGTTTCACAAACTTAACAGATAACTTAAATAAAAAACCTATAACCATTTATGTGTCCTCGCATATAGTACTATGTGTAGCCATCGCCTTTAGATTAACTCTCTCAAAGGGCCTCTGTGCTGTCTGTTCTGTTGGCTTCGGCCCCACGCAAGCCTTCCAAAGGACCGGGTCACTTTATAGCCCGAGATCATGGTAAATGAGATACATAATATAATAATAATAATATGTTATATATTCCACACAACACCATCTAACCTAAAGCCAAGCAGAGCTTGTATTATGGGTACCTTCTATGTAGATGATATGCCTAACACAATACATATAGATATATAATTTTCTAGTACATAGAAAATACCCGGAACACCCGGAACAGATATTTGCAGATCGTACAAACATTTGTCCCAGGGCGTGAATCGAACCCGCAGCTTCCTGCGTCGCAGACGGATCTTCACCCACCGCGCCACAGATAATCGTCAATACAAAAATACTACAGTGTCTACCATTGTACACAGATTTAAAAAAATACATTACGTGCGACAAGTACAATGGGCGGCCTTATCGCTTAGAATCGATCTCTAATACAGTTATTTACACATGTTTCCTACAATAAAGCTTTTATTTATTTATACTATATGCTAAACAAACACCGCGTGACCGGTCCTCCAGTTTATATTCAGACCCGGGTCCGTTCGCCTCGTGAATTCTAAACATCGGCTATCGGTAGTTGTTGTGTTTCAGCTGCTTGTAGGTGATGTAAATAAATATATCTACGGAATAACATGTATGTATAAGCAACCGATATCATATAAAATTTAAAATACAAAAAATTACATACAAATACACTTACATAAAAATGTTTTAAATTCAAATTTTATTATTTGACACCTGTATACCATCTTTTAGTTATTTCTATGGAGCAATGTTTGCCTGGAAGAGTACTACAATAATGTATTTTTGTATTGTATTGTAATGTTAATGTAATATTCATAGTTGGACAATATTTTAATAAATTTTCCGATCTGTATATTTGCTGTTATTATTATTTTGCACGCCAAAGCTGTTTCAGCTGGTAAGTCGGCGCATGGGACGCTTTAAAAGAAATGCTGCAGTTATACTTCAGTACGATCACAAATCCTAAGAATTAGCAACCGACAGCCGCTGGGGTAAATGTGAAAGGAGACTACGACTAGACAAAGGTAGTCTAGGACGCCCTCCGACCAGGTGGGATGACTACCTGCGAAAGACTGCAGGCAGTTGCTAGATGCAGCAAGCTGAAGACAGGGCGCTATGGCGCTCATTGGGGGAGGCCTATGTCCAGCACTGTACTAATATAGGCTGATGATGATGACAATCATGAATCTGAAAATCCACGTGATTGAACTGGATAATAATATAATATTAATAAATTCATAAAAACTCGTAGCTAGATAAAATATATTAGATGCTCTTAATAAAAAAAAATACAACGAAGTAATCCTGAGTTTCAGGCGACTGTGGCCAACTTAAAGGAGATTCATGAAATTAGGAGCTCGATGACGTCATCTGAAATTTCCAGCATTACTGACCTAGAGAATAAACAGTATATTACATCCAGTAACATTCGCAACTAACGAGCTTGTCCGACCCTCGGAGGCTGTCTACCGTAGCTCATTCAATCTACCCGCATAATACATAATACAATGCCATCGCTATTCAGCCGCGTTCTCATGCAAAAACACGCTGTTACTCTTGACTGAAGCGGAAATAACTGAATTACTGCCCTGATATAATACTTGTAGTAGGCCTATGTCCAGCGGTGGACTAACATAGTTTGATGATGATGATGATACGTACTTCTTTCTTAGTTTGATATTTGTGTTTATCGATAGATAAGAAAACACTTTATTATACCACACAATACAGAAATAAATGCTTAAAATAAAGGACGTATAAAGGGCGGCCTTATCGCTGAGAACGATCTCTTTAAGGCAACCTAAGGATGGACTGGACATCAAGGAACAATAATAGACGGTGGTACTTTAATAAATAATTGATAAAAAATTAAAATAAATACTGAAACTACATTATAAACTATATTTATTATTTGTTTTCATTCATAATGTTATTTTCATATTTAGTTTATTATCTGTGGCCTTTCCTAAATTCACATAATCATAAGATCATTTCAAAAAAGACATAAAATAAGACAAGTATAATGGGCGGCCTTATCGCTTAGAAACGATCTCTTCCAGGCAATCTTTGAAATCAATAAAAAATGTTATAAACTCTTTGTTTGCAAAAATATTTTTTTCCATAGAATAGAAGAATAGTGAGATCTTTGTTGCCTTAAATGTTATAGATTACTTTGTAGCCCACAAGCAACGTGTGGGTTCATCATTACAAAAAAACATTACATGAGACAAGTATATGGGGCGACCTATCGCTTATAAACGATCTCTTCCAGGCAACCTCTGAAATAAATAAAAAAGGGTATAATCTCTTTTTTTTTAATAACATTTTCCATAGAATAGAACGATATGAGATCTTTGTTGCATTAGAACAACGTGGCTATAGATTACTTTGTATCCCACAAGCAACGCGTGCAAAGCTAGATATAGAAGCTAGTTATAAATAAAGTCTACAAAGGTCCCCCGCGCTCCATCCTCATCAAATATTCAGAGCGCGGCTCAGCCGGTTTATTTTTAACTAAACAGCGGCCGAAGCCGGGGCACATTAGGGTTCAAATCTGTGCCTTTGTCGGCAAAGCTGATCGTATTTCATTTATGAGACACGGGTTTTTACTCGGGCGGTGTAAAAGGGATTGCCTGGGATAGTACTGGTCTAGAATTCAAGATATATTATGTAAACAAAGGGTGTTATGATTGAAGACTTCACAAATACTGTTAACAAGAATAGAAAATCTACAAGGTCTTATCAACTTAAAATCTAAAAAAACATAATTTTCGCTAACTTCATAAACGTGTAATTGCTCAAAAACGCAGATAAATATTCAAATTATATTGAGCTACCTGTAGATTGTTTGCATCAGCAATTAACTCAATTATTAATACTTGTTACTATTATTTGATTACAATTTTCTTTGTTTATAAAGGTTTTGTTATAATATATTACATTTCATCATCATCATCAGCCTATAGCAGTCCACTAATGGACATAGGCCTCCCCCAATGAGCGCCATAGCGCCCTATCTTCAGCTTGCCGCATCCAGCATCTACCTGCAGTCTTTCGCAGGTCGTCATCCCACCTGGCCGGAGGGCGTCCTACACTACGTTAATATATTGTAATAATTACAATTGGTTATTGCTAAAGGCCGAAATCAAAACAATGTTCGTAAATGAATTTCCACCTAAAACGACAGGCGCAGTAATTGAAATGTAAATGCGTAAAATAATCAAACAGCTTAGCTCGAGAAACAAACACGCCGAGGTTTGTTTCTCTTTATCATAAAATGATTATGTAATTACAAGTGAGTTGTAATAATGTAGCTGGTGTACTCTTATAGACGTATGTAATAAGTCATAGATTTCCCGTACCACCGTAGCTTGCTACGCCGTAGCACCGTAGCTTGCTACGCCGTAGCACCGTAGCTTGCTACGCCATAGCATCGTAGCATTAGCTACGCTTTTATTAGAATTTTGTAATGCCTCTGTGTCGTCACATAGAACACTTGGTGGTGTTCTTTGATATAGAATCGGAAAATTGACAGCTTTCTCGGTCAAGTTTGATGTAAAATATATGCAAAGTTCAGTTAAAAACGTCATTATATTCGTCATTTAATTGTCCAAGAAAAACACCCATCCAGAAACAGAGTTTTGTAAATCATACATATCCCACGAGAATAATTAAACCATTTAGCTTCTTAAACAGGTTTCGCCCATTGCGCAACAGAATAAATACGTCAAGAATCCTGAAAACCAGAGCTTGTTAAAGTATTTCGCAAACTAGCGCCTTAATGAAAGTGTCCCGGCTGTAATTGACTCGCTGTGTTCTCCACAATATGCTAATTGTCTCGCGCGCGTCTTAACCAACTCGTAACTTATTTTCATTTAATAGCCAAGTTGCAAACGGGAGGAATTTATGGCGTACTAGCGGCCCGCCGCGGCTTCGTACGGGTTGCAGGGCAGATCTTTAAAATACGAATAAATAAGGAATACTAGGCAATCCACACAACGTTATATAGCTGCAAGCTAAGCAAAGTTTGTGTTTGTGGGAACTAGATCACTGATATACCAAATAATTGATTTTTTTACCATTTAAAGACAACACTTTGAACACACGATTTACGCCATGCGCGCCAAAATACCAAAGCTACCAGTCGGCATGATTTTATCTGACATCTTCAACAATCATCACCATATTTCAGCCAAGTTACTTAAAATATTAATAAATTATACAAGTTAACCTTCCTCATTCATTATTTTTTCCATTGGTAAAAACCATTTAAAAATCAGTTGCTGATTTAGGAAGTGTGAGCGGACAAACAGACAGACCCAGCAAGCTACTTTATTTTATACTTCGTCTAAGATTTCCTCGGAATACGAGTAAGTACGTTTTGCTGCTAATTGTTCGGAAAGTTTTGAAGTGGTCTATTATTAAAGGGGTTTCAAGTTATTGGTTTACCATTGCTTTATACCGATTGTATTGCACGATTAAAACAAATGTTTATTCTTCATCCTAATGCGATAATGTTATTATACAACATGTAGCTTCCTGAAATAAAAACCAGGTTGTAAAACAACACAACGATCAAATTTCAACTCCCGAGAATACGAGAATATGCAGATGTTTAGTTTTTTAAACACCTTTCTCTGTAATTAAAAGTACTAATACAAAGGGTATTTATCGCGATTTTTTAACGACGGGTAAAATAGGTAAATAGACGCTATAAATACCCGTTGTATTACATACATATATAGTACTTATAACTATGTGTCCAGATCGCGTAAGTTTAAAAATATTTACCTTCCTCTGTAGTTATTAAATAATATAAGAAACCTTTTCTAGGAACTCTTTGAATGAGAATTGCTCATTCATTTCCTAAAAACGAATCTTTCCTTCACTTGAGCAAAAGACAAACACGCTGATTTCTGTAAACATAAAAATCTCTGACGTTATCACATAAAAACAGTTTTGTTGAAAAACATTATTACTTGCGAATTAATAGTAGTCGGTTCTTCGTGAGATATGGCCGGCCCACTGCCACTTCAGCTTGCTAATTCTTACAGCTATGTCGATAACTTTGGTTCTATGACCGATGTATTCGATACAAATCCTATAATTCGGAGAAACTCCGAGCATAGTCGCTCGCAGAGTGAATAGTATTTAGAGAGATAGAGAGAGACATTTATTGGACCAAGCACAGTTACAGCACAGAACAAGTAAGGTGAAAATTATATACAAATAAAAATCATTATTATACTTAAACTTATACTTAAAAGTAGAAGGTATACATCTAACCTGCCCCCCCACCACGGGTGGGTGAGTAGGAGGTGCATTTTGACTACAAGTAGGCACAGAGCAACAGTCTACAGGTACAACAAACACATAGTTCAGTAACTAAATACAATCTAATTTATTATTCCATTTTATTTATACCATTATTATATCTGTTTTATTGTGACTAATTATTATAAATGAATTTATTTTATTTTTTTAAGAAGGCATGTCTGTCTGCTTTTCTTTGCACAATGCCCTATGGCCGATGGTGTTTCCTTTGTCAAAAGTTTGAGTGTGTTATTATAATCAAAATGTAATTTATCTTTTAAAATAGTATTTAACGACATCATGTAACATGTATACCTACGGTGGAAATAAATAAACTAAACAGTTCAGTAGGCTACTATGTGCAAGTAGGCAGACCAAAGGGTTCCACCTCAGCTTAATGCTACCTCACATAAATGCAAAGCAGCGCTGGTATTCAGGAGAAACCGTTGAGAAACTTTTATTTAACAAAGCATATCGGATTACGGCAACTTGATTCTTTCATAGATAAGATATTCTTAGAGATAAATAATACTACAAAACACCTGTTCCTCCATCAATAAACATTCATTCGAGAACCAACTTCAATCGTGTTATTTGCTTCCCTGCAAAACATCATTCCAGTGGGTAAAAATGGCTGTTTGAATATTAATACAGAAAAATGTATTCAATTTTATTCTGCAAACTGCAAAAGCATAAGTTCCACGATATCCCACGAGTCTCATTAATCCAAATAACACTTTCAGGAAAAACAACAGTCGACCCCGTGTACGAAAAAGAGGTAAAAAGCATATTATTTGGTGGCAGAGAAAATATTACAAGCTCAACATTCCGGGCCACATAGTTTTAATTTTAAAACGAGACCGAACAACGAGCCTAGGACAAAGAGGCGGGCGTGGCCCGTGCTCTAAGCTATCAGCGATAGTAGTACTCTACGACCGACGACGTCACGAATGTACTGACTAATAATTTTGTGTTATAGTTTGTCCGAAACCGCTGTACCACGCCTGAGGTATGCGAGCGGCGAGACGGGGGGGGAAATATCGCCTGCTCCGATCCATCAGTCTGCCGTCAACGCGTACTCTTGCTCTTTTTTTCCCCCACCTCGTCGCACTGTCCTAAGGAGCGGTACATCGGTTTCGGTCAAACTATAGCAATAAATGTATTGGACTCATAGAGGAACAGCACGTTGCTGTCACGCAGAGGGATGGTGTCAATCAAAAGTCAAAAGTCAAAAGTTTTCTTGATTTTGTAACCAAAAACTAATCTATGTGTCAGTTGGCAAACATAATTATAACTACAGTGTTTTGACACACACAAGTGCACGTAGGTATACGAAAAGGAATGAGATTCATTTGTGTTTCGACACCTCGTTTGCGTCTACCCTCATTCCAAGTATTATTCTATGAGTACACTGATGAAAATATTTTTCTTTTTCGGTTCATTTCTAGTTTTTGGGGACGAGGGGCCCATTTTAACATGCTAAATTGACACGCACCGCACCGATTTTCAGTTTTGCTTAGTGCACAGACAATAAAGCTGTATGCGACTGCGACTCCCTTATAGAACTCATTCACGTTTAGAGAGTAATGAATATTTGAATTAGATATAGATAATCAGCTACTGCATAAAATAACTTATGGCCATAACCAAAATTCGCATGAATTCGCTGGCATTGTTTCGGAATAACAGTAACACATTTTGTTATTACATCATATGGATTATTTAGCCCGAGTCATTCAATGATTATTGCATTATTGTAATAAACTCAGATTAATTAAACATTTTTGGAATTCAACTTTCTGTCTTGAAGGATTCATTCACATTACATTTAACAATTTTTCCCATTAAAAATATAAGTCAGGTTGCATAATTAATTTTAACTTGTACATATATATATACTAATATTATAAAGAGGAAAGGTTTGATTTTTTGTTTGTTTGTTTGTAATGAATAGGCTCCGAAACTACAGGACCGATTTGAAAAATTATTTCACCGTTGGGAAGCTACTCTATCCCCGGTGAACATAAGCCATATTATATTTTCAAAAAAGTTAGGGATCCTTACTAAAACCGTGCGAAGCAGGGAAGGTCCGCTAGTATAGGTATACACACACATATAGTTATCTATCTGTTATGTATGTACCTTCACTTTGTTGTATTGAAACACATTACAACTATAATCCCGGAGGTGGGCGTTGCGACCTGCGACACAGTATTTTACATCTGCAGGTCGCATCGCGTAATAAAGACTTTTTACTTGAATTGACAGACGGTCGAAACCCTCGGCCCGCGAATTACAATCGCACTTGACGGATCTTGTTTTCAAAGCTCTATGATGAACAGAGTTTATGTTTATTTCATTTTGATACCTGTACGCGCTCTTAGGAGAATGCCCTTGACCTTTAAGAGACGGACAACGAAGTAATCTTATAGAGGTTTCCTTTTCATTATGAGGTACGGAACATTAAAAAAGTAGATAGAGCGAATCTTTTTCCCGCCTTTACCCGTGCTTTGCGCCACCGTAAGCCTTATTATTTCGCGGCCCCATTCCCTGATGATGTCAGGTCGCATCCTCCATTGTGTCACAACGTTTCAATACCCCGTTTTTTGTTCAACACAGAAGGGACTGGCTTTTAGAATTCTTGCGAAGTTTCTATAATATCTCCTCGGTACGTGGGTAGTCGGTTGTAGTGGGTAACACTGAGATTTGAATAGAATAGTTGTCGGAAAGGGGAAGATGATTTGGAAGAATATGTGATAATGATTGTAGCAATTCTTTTTTGGATTTTTTTGGGTAGAGCCTTTTGTTATATGGAAATAATAGTGTCAAGGAAAAAGAAAAATGTATTCTATTTTTTTTCCTACATACTGTACAATAATAATCCAAGTTATGTCAAAAGTTTCTAAAAATGGCAGTATGTTTACATTATATAAATAAATATGTATAGCCTAGTTGCAGCCTATCTTTGTTCATTGTAGCCCATGTATGTCATCTAGTTTTATTTAATATATGTAGGTACCTGCCTGGAAGAAATCGCTCTTAGCGATAAGGCCGCCCATTGTGCATCTGTATCTTTGTTTGTTTGTTTGTTCTTTACTGTGTTTTTTCTGTGCTTGATGTGCAATAAAGCGTATTTGTATTGTATTGTATTGTACCTAATTTTTCTACCAACCTATTTTACAAAGGATATTTCATTATGTACCTTTTTTCCAAAAACAAAGTATCAATCAGTATAATATCAATCGTATTTCAAAGTTCAAAAGAACATTAATTTCCCCAACCGACTACGATTCTTGAGAACCCGCCCCAAAAATTATTCCAAGTGCTACGGCAAACTTCTAGCTAAATAAAATAAAAAAGTTGTAAAACACGAAGAAAAATCCAACCTGCACGGACACCTCATTACAAAGGAGGGAGGAAACACTTCCACTAAAGCATTTGACCAATCAGACAAAGTTTTGAAAACTTCTTGCGAAATTAGTATTCGCTCCGAACATCCGAAAGATTATGCAAACTGTTCTCTGGAACTTCCCACTTAAATAATATATGAAATTATGTAAAATACTTTGAAGAAAGAGTGGTCAAAGTTATATAGCTTTTTGAGTGTGGTTACAATGTTTGAGACGCGCAACCTCTCAAGTTTTACTGATATTAGGATCTTGCCCATGGGACTTCAAAGATAACATTTATGTTTTACAAGCGTTTGCCCCCGTTTTCGCACGGTATTTGTTTATAATAATAGTGAGTTCTAGGTAATACCAAATCTTTTATCTAAGTAAACAGCTTGCCACACACACGTGTATTTGTACCTTGACTTTGTAGGTATTGATGGTTTCAACTGCTAACAATTTTAGGTACTTAGACTTAGTTCGTTTATGATAATAATTATGTTTATCTATAACTTCATGATAAATATGTGGCAATACGCTGTAACACAGACACTAGATAAATTTTCTGTTGTTTAAGTGTCTTAGAAATAAGAATAGTACTTATAAGATTTTAATTAATAAAAAAAATACTTGAAATTCTATGAGAAATAAAATAATGCTAATCACACTTGAGGCTGATGTAAGATTACCCGACGAGTCGGGTTGTTTTTCATATTATATCCGTAGTTATCTGATACTTTTTATTACTTCAAAACATCTAAACGGCTGAAGCAATTTTAATAATTGAGGTATCAATATACTCGGCTGGACTCCTACAATGGTTTTAAGCCACATTTCGTAGGCCTTTGCCTCCAATATTTTGCGAAAAATAGTGAAAGAGCCAGGTCTGAGGTTTTTTTATAGGTTATAATTAATAACTTGATACATTGGGACAAACAATCGAACAAAACCGCTCAGTCCTATCCCGTAATATCCATAACAATATTATAAAATTACCATTCGCTATAAAATTTAATACTCCAATTCGAAATTTCTTAGCCAATACATAATCAGAACATTTCCGAACCCTTGCATTTCAAAATCAGATAAAAATGACCCGAACACCTGGCTAAAGGGCAAAAACATACCGTTCGGTTTAATGAATGCGGTGCTGTAATGAAGGTACGTGAGGCAAATGAAGTGGAAAGCACCTGCGAAGGGTCTCTGGCTAATCTAATTGTCTTGTTAAGGACGGGCCCCGGGAAGGTTGGAGGACCATACAGTTTTTTGGGTTCACAGATGAGTTTGTTTGTGTCTAGTTGTTCAGATAGCCATAGAAGTGATAGATAGGACTCCTTCCCATCTCGTAACAATTCTAAAACAACTGAAAATGTTTATTTTAAACTTTAACGACCTCTGTGGCGCGGTGGGCGAAGGCAGTTGCGGGTTAGATTTCCGCCTCGGGACAATTTTGTGAACGATTTGCAGGTATTTGTTCTGGTCGTTATTTATGTATAATAAAAAATACCTATCTATGTAATATATTGTATAATGTATATCAATCATCTAGTACCCATAACACACTGCTTAGCTTGGGGCAAGATGATGCTGTGTGGATTGTCTAGTATTATTCATTTATTTATTCATTTCGTTGCGTTCTGTATTTGAGTACAGTCGCGTAGAAAGATCTAGCACATCACGGTTGGTATATTAAATACCTATATGAAAGCGGGCTTGATTAGCCTGTCCGGTTTTAATCCACAGGATTTAAACCTCTGAGATTATAAACGCAACCAAAATACAGCGCTGCAAAAATATATATTTTTCTTTCTTCCAAGTTTGTTTATATCCTGAAAAATCTAGTTACTGACAGGCAAATCAAGCCCGCTTTCATATAGGTATTTAATATACCAACCGTGATGTGCTAGAACTAAATCGTAGATGGCTTATAGCAGAGTAGCTATAGTATAGCATACGTAATTTTCCCCGCGATCTATTGTCCCATACAATACAATACAATACAATAATTCTTTATTGCACACCATAAAAACAGATACCCTGGACAGGAAAAAGACAAATAAAGAATGTGTTGTACACTGGGCGGCCTTATCGCTTAAAGCGATCTCTGCCAGGCAACCTTTGGATGGACATGAAGAGTTAAAACAAGTATAGACGGTGGCGTGTTATATAGAATAATATTTCTTCATACATTTCTTCGTAGAAAAAGCGAGAATTCGAGAACTTACTTTACGTCAAGATCTATTTATATTCTCTGTATAAATTAATTTGTAGGAGTTTTTGTTGTGTTCTCTATTTAGTAAATAAATACCTTTGTTTGTTGTTTGTTTTGTCCTACTTGTCTAAGTGCTTATTTTCTAAGCCAAAGAAATAGAGGATTTTGTTTCTTTTTTGTTTGTTATTAACATTTTGAGCTATAATCTGCCCCTGCGGGTCGCACCGAAGATTCTGGGCAGTAAATGCATTAAAAGAATTTAAAACAGACATATTTTTTTTAAAATAAAGAAAATTACCTACCTGGATTTCGGAGGGTTAAGACCAATTCCACTGTAACTGAAACCACCGTTTTGCCAAACTCTTTTTCGCTTCCTTTCCACCTTAATATAACCAATATCAATACCATTTAGCCCAACATTAATACCCAGAAACACCTGCCGTCCCCCTCAGATCGCATAGGTGCGAGTGAAATGGATATAGCTACTCTATTATGATAATCTGAAATTTGCCACACTCGTGCCGGCGCGTGCTGAATAAATGATGCTTGTATCATGTCGCTATTTGTGGACCTGATTTTTTGATTCACTTGGGTTTTTTCTTGTAGCTTTTGAATTTGAAAGGATTTTTGTGGAAGTTTTTTTTAAATATACGAAAACTTGTGGCGATCTTTAGCGGATATCTGTCCAGTCCGATAAATGGTATAGCACAAAATAAGTCGTTTGTCTTTCGTCGTTAATAAAAACATCGAAAGACTGCGCAGGTGCTGGAGAGAGGGCGCTATGGCGCTCATTGGGAGAGGCCTATGTCCAGCAATGGACTAACATAGGCTGAAGATGATGATGAATAAATACCTGACTTCTGAAATGGCGTTGTAGAGTGTCACATGCAAAAAAGACTATTGTTTTTAAACTCACTTTTCATTTCGTTTAATTGCATTGCCTATGTTTTATTCATCGACTAATGGTTTCATTTCAGGCCCAGAACAACCTGTAGTTATGCAAAATTTCACTCCGATCGGTTCAGTAGTTTTGCGTGAAGAAGTAACAAACATCCAAACTATTGCATCACACTAATATTATAAATGCGAAAGTATAGATGTATGTATGGATGGAGTGCTATCACTCCATCCATACATGTCGTTTTAGCGTGAAGAAGTAATAAACATCTATATGTTTATTACTTCTTCACGCTAAAACGACTGAACGGATGCGACTGAAATTCTGTAAATAGGTAGTTCCAATCCTGGAATAAAATATAGGCAATAAAACTTTTGAAACTATCATAGTTATTAATACTAAAGTCATTTAAAACGGGATATTTACCATGATTTGATTTTTGAGTTATCCAATATTTCGGCACAGTTGCATGCGCCATGATCACGGAGTAACTGAAGGCACTGCGAGTTTATGGGCAGACATACCGATCTACCTTCATTTTTTTTATCAAATCATGGTAAATATCCCGTTTTAAATAATTTAAATATAGGCAATTTTTTTCTCTCATAAATCAGTTACCATATTAACCACGCGTGCGAAGCTGCGGGCGGAAACTAAACTATGACACTGACTAAACAGCATAAAATCGCATTCCGTCCAATTCCGAGTTGCATTTCGTCATTACATCACTTTGTAACTATTATAAACCTCAGACAGTGAGAGTAGAACTGAAATTATTTCCAAGTGAATCTTTGGCAAGTTCTGTGAGATACTTTCTTCTCGCAGTGTCACGGTGTTCAACTTTAAGTCTTCGGTTAACGTGTTAAGTTTGAAAATTGATAAAACTTAAAGCTTTTTCAACTTTTTCAGAATTATAACCTTTTTAACTGTGGAGTTAAAAGAAAGAAAACTGTGTCTAGAAAGGTGGCTTAGGGATTTTACAAAGGAATAGGCAAATAGATAGGTAGATGATTTTTATCTACACTAATATAATATGATAATTACAATTTAGATTTCAATATTAATAATTTGAAAATATCTTTATCTATACTAATATTATAAAGACGCAAGGTTTGATTTTTTGTTCGTTTGTATTGATTAGGCTCCGAAACTACTGGACCGATTTGAAAAATTATTTCTCCGTTGGGAAGCTACTCGATCACGGGTGAACATAGGCTATATTATATTTATTATTTTCAAAAAGTAAGTGAAATTCGAGTTTGATGCGGGCGAAACCGCATGGAACAGCTTGTTCATTATAAGCTGGTAACATAACTTAGTACACAATGCCTTAAAGCGTATGTTAGGTTTGTCTCAGCACTTGGTTCTCACATAATTTACATAAATTAACTATAACAACTGTAGTTTCCATACAATCCTTCAACTATAATAGCCTTAATAATAATAAATCGAAATTACCCAGTCCATCCTTCCATCGATTACCCAGTACATCCATCCATCACAATGGCATAACAAAAGGTTTTATTTCTTTCGTTTTTCTTTGCAATAGTCTCTACACCTTGCGGATACCATCTTGTGTATCATATTGTACACCTGAGGATGATACCCGCTATGTGTAGCCATCGCCTTTAGATTAACTCTCACAAAGGGCCTCTGTGCTGTTGGCTTCGGCCCCACGCAAGCCTTCCAAAGGACCGGGTCTCTTTATAGCCCGAGATCATGGTAATAAATCGAAATAATCCTAAATTTTATAGAAACCGTAATCTAAGCACGCACAATAAACACACTCACACTTACCTAATGTATTTTTTATTCTAGGGTAGCTGCATCCTACAGAGTATCAGAAAACTTTACTCCATTTCACAAAACTGAATATTGGAGATGTATTCCTAATCCAATAAATATAGTGAGAAGAATGTTAAATTAACTACGTTATATTTAAAGTACATGTTTGAACCTGATTTCTAACGAACTATCTCCGGGAAAAATGCCCATTGTACTGTTTAAACAACACTAATATATATTCCAGTGCTAATGTAATTGATGACCGATGTGGCGCGGTGGGCGAAGGTCCGCCTGCGACGCTGAAGGTTGCGGGTTCGATTCCCGCCTCGGAACAATTGTGTGTACGATCTGCAGATATTTGTTCCGGGTGCTCTGGTCGTTTTCTATGTATAATAAAAATATCTATCTATGTAATGTATTGTATTATGTATATCGGTTATCTAGTACCCATAACACAAGCTATGCTTACTAGCTAGATAATCCTGTGTGAATTGTCCAGCATTATTATTATGTATCTCATTATTATTAATGTTACTATTTTGTTATGTTTAAGTGCTAAAAGAGCGAAGAAACCGTCGTGGATGGATATAGAAAACTTGAATCTTGCCAGCATCGAAACAATACTCCCGACTCAAGCATTCTTATGCAAATTGTTCTGTGCAACAAAAAAATCTTAACATTTTCTGATTTTTAAATCTAGGTTAACCTAAGCAAAGCACGACAGAAACCGTTCAACCCCCCCTCCCTCATTCCTCCCCCTTTTCCAACCACTTCACCCGGACATTATTCTGACTGAATATTCCATGAGGTGTCTTCTCCGCGTCAAACAAAAAACTACCTTTCTACTAAAGTTTTAAAAACTCTATTTCAGTAAATTTTACGCTGAAATGCAAATATTTTTCGAGGTAATGTGACTTTTATTGCAGCGGAATAAGAATTGTTGAAGGTGACTGGGAATTTGTTATAGCAATTTTTAGACCAATTTTCTGAACAAGTGGTTTTCAAATGAATAGTGTAATTTACTTGAAATTGCTTCGGTACAAAATGCATCCTTCAGATAGATAGGATAGAACATCAACAGCAAACTCATCTGGTTAACTCAGAAGTATTTATGTATCATGTATTCTAGAAAACACCCGGAACATCCGTAACATATGCTTGCCCCGAGGCGGGAATCAAATGCGCAACCTGCTGCGTCACAGGTAGATCTTCGCCCGCCTACGGAACGTAGGCTACTAGTTATGATCTTTGTGTGTTCTACGTATTTCTGTGGCTTGCTGGTTCTTTTTTATTTGTTATTTATTCGAATTCGGAATGCAGCCAATAAACGGCGAATGCATCTGAATTAGGGCCGGACTCACCGAGACGAGATGAGTCATACATACATAATATATGATAATATGTATATATACAGATATACCATCATGATTTGTATCACAAAAGTAATTTTTATCGAGATATCAACATGTCTTGAGCTATCCAATATTTTGACACAATTTCATGCGCCATGATCGCGGAATAACTGTTGTATGACGTCCTGTTTATGAGTCGACTTAATAATTCATCATCATCATCATCATCAGCCTATATCAGTCCACTGCTGGATATAGGCCTCCCCCAATGAGCGCCATTGCGCCCTGTCCTCAGCCTGCCGCATCCAGCATCTGCCTGTTATATTATAATCATCTTAATAATTACCTATACTTTATTCTCATGTACCTAACTCTTGGACCTTTTGGTTTTAACTGTTAGTTCACTTGTAAAATAAATTAATTGAATTTAATGGTCAAATAAACGAAAGGAGGTCTATGCTCAACAGTGGATGAAATAGTTTGACGATGTACATATATGATGCAGTCTGAACTATATAACCCAATCCTTGAGATGTTCGTCCATCCCTGCCCACTACTTCTTCACTTCATGACCAGAATCCTTTACAAAGGTTTGAAATGTACTCAGCCCTTTTACGGTAAGGGTTGTCTTTTGAAGATACGAGCATCATTAACCCTTACTTTACTTATTACTACAGTTAAGTAGTGGTGTAAAATAATGAATTTTCTATTAGTCGTGGCTCCACGGGACCCTAGGTCTGTACCTGTACGGTCCGTACACCACGTATAGTAACTAAGCTGGATTTATCAGAAAAACTATGAGATAAATTTTAACTGATACATTTAACGATAAACTGTAGTTACTAATGAGATGATAGTCAGACGCATGTTTCGATTGACAGGTGATCGCGAACTGAATATCATAAAATAAAAAGTGATGACTCGCGTAAACGCGAGGTTGGCGTTAATTAGAGCAATGCACAATGTACGTGCTCGTACAGGGTCCCTAAATTATTTATTTTTGATAGTTAATTTTGAATAAAAAAACAAAAACTAATAAAAAATTTACGCTTTTCTATTATTAAACTACATATATATTGAACAATCATAGTTTTATACAAAATCAACATGTGGAATTAAACCACCTTAAAACCTGTACCTTGCCCACAGCGCGTCGGCTGCGACCTTCGAGTAGGGTCCACCCGCCGAGTGGACGAGTGTGGTGTCTGCGGCGGCGACGGGTCCTCCTGCTCCAGACCTCGCTACCACTGGCTGGCCACGCCGGGCTCGCTCTGCTCTGCAACTTGCGGTGGAGGTCAGTTATATTATCTTCTTATGTTTCTGCCAGCCTGGTACCATGGACTGGTATCATTGGACTGTCTTACGCTCCCCAGGTATAAACCTTTCTACCCCACACGTACCTACTGGTTTAATAGAGCTCAGAGAGCCACCCTATCTCCTCACCATGCTCAAGAAAACCTTGGTATCACTAGCTGGCCATGGCTGGGTCACTGTGCTCTGCGACCTGTAGCGGAGGCGAGTCTATATATATGTATTTAAGTTTCTGCTAGCCTGGTAGTAGGTATCAACTAATAACTCTGTGACTGGTGTCAACAGCTTCATAGCCGCTCTATTCTGCAATCTGCGGTGTAGGGGGGTTATATCTCCCGGTATTTCTGCGAACATTCAGCTTGGCATTTTGCTAAATGCCTTGCTTAGACAGTAGCATCTTTCTTTGTATTACTGCAAGGTTCATATTCTTGAGCAAAGAATTTTAGAAATGATCGCTTGTTATCTAAAATCTACTTCTACTCAGTCTGATTATTTCCAAACAATAGAAGCAACCCGAATACAAAATGGTTCCGAAATCGGCCTGTCAAATCTGCCCCCGATTCAATACATTACAGTAACATTGTTAATTGTACGTCGGCAGTAATTTATAAGAGCAGCCGCTACTGGGATCTCCGATAAATCACTGGGATTCCTTTCTGAGCAACAGTTTCTTGACGGTTGTGGTGGACAGGCGACTTTATAATATAAACCGTGCTACTTTTTAATAAAAAATGTAATAAGGACTCTTATTGTTCACTCGAGTTGCTACCGGCGTGTAAGCCCTCGCCTTAAGATTGATTATCATATAATCGTGAACAAAAGCGGAATTATAGTCAAAATAATGTAAATTAAGGCTTATTAGGTTGTCTTAAAACATTTCTTTCCTCCAAAAACTTACCCCAATATTTATTCCTTTACATTGCGTGATTGCCACCCATAACTGAACAAACTTGATAACAAACCATTCCCAACAAATCGAAACGAACCCCGGTAATCTAAGCAAGTACTAATCTAGACATTTACATTTGTAAAAAATAAATTAATGTTTTATTTCCCACTCAGCGCGATTGCGTTGAACTTATGCAAATTCAAGTCGTTAAGTCGCGAGAGATAGCGACTAAAAGTCGTTCGTCTGTGCATCCATTACCGGGGAAATTTGTGAGGGCTAAGACTAATTAAGAAGGGCTGAAAGATGAATGCCGCGATAAGAATTACCACTTGCTTGGGCTTGTAGGGCTTGTGATGCGTGCTCTATGAGAATAGGATAGGACCTTGTCAAAATAAAAGCTAAAAGAAGTGAGTGAAAATCAAAAAGACTTTATTTACTCTGAATTAAGGTAATGTCAAATGTACCAGGATAGCAGCAGTGTGAGAGTAATGGCGCCGAACTGAGGCCGACAACAATATTTAAAATGTATTTTGTTTTATAATTTTGTACAAAAAAATATGTTTTATTCGGAATTAAAAAAAATAGTTGATACGCCTGAGCACTTACGTATAGCGAAGAAGTTCTGAACAATATTAACCAGAACACAACGCCATTTCGATCGTCTGGTCAGAATCAACGCGAGATTGCAGACGATACCGCGCGTGTATAACTTGGAAAAGGTCCCATCCTATTCTGTTTATGTAATAAACATTTGCGATGGGCCTGTCCTTGGCTGCGTGGTGCTAGCGGTTTGAAATGGGCTCATAAGTCTTGCAGGATTCATTGCTTACTTTCGGAAAGTGTTAAAATGTGTATGTTAGGTGTCGTCAATGCCGTTTCTGGCTTCATGTATTCAAAGTCAACGACCGATGTGGTGCGGTTGCCGAAGGTCCGCCTGCGACGTTGAAGGTTGCTGGTTCGATTCCCGCCTCGGAACAATTGTGTGTACGATCTGCAGATATTTGTTCCGGGTGCTCTGGTCGTTTTCTATGTATAATAAAAAATATCTATCTATGTAATGTATTGTATTATGTATATCAGTTATCTAGTACCCATAACACAAGCTCTGCTTACCATGGGGCTAGATAATGCTGTGTGAATTGTCCAGCATTATTTATTATTTATTTAAAGTGCTATTTTCCAGTAAACGCACTCCATACACTTTTATTTTTTCCGAATTTCACTAATTACTTTAATAAATGTTTAATTGCCTTTTTTTTCTTTTTAATCTATTACAACACATACATAATTACAGTTTTACGTACATAAGTTAGCATCTAGATAAAATATAAGTTTTACAATGAAGTATTCATTGTAAAATGTATAGAAATTAAAAAATATATTGACAAAAATATTATTTTAAATCAACTGGGAATTGTGTCTGAATTATAATTCCTTTGGTTTGGGTTTGTTCACGTGATTTGCAGGTATTTTAAGTTGCACCATACACCAACCTTATCCTGAAAACGTAGAAAATGCCATAATAAAGTTTATTTAAACAAAGGTATAGAATAATTTCAATTTGAAAACTAACTGTAATTTATTTCATCCCCGTGCACGTTGGTTATCTCGATACGAGCCAGTATTACGACGGGCGGCCATATCTGCGACGGGCTTTCGCACTTCATTTTTAATTTATTCTTTCATAAAGTCCAATTTAACTGAACATCATCATCAACCTATGTTAGTCCACTGCTGGACATAGGCCTCCCCAATGAGAGCCATAGCGCCCTGTCTTCAGCTCGACGCATCCAGTATCTACCTGCAGTCTTTCGCAGGTCGTCATCCCACCTGGTCGGAGGGCGTCCTACACTACGTTTACCGAGAATTGGTCCCACTCAAGAACACATATATATATATATATATATATATATATATGTATATATATAATATGTATAATATACTACTTAGTAAGACTTAGTTTATAAATAAATAATGAGTACCAATATTCACTATTCTGACAGGTAGAATTCCTTAACGCGAGCATTTATTTTATTCTTTTTTATTTAGGTAGGTACTACCTACTATTTAAAAGCTATTACTTGCCATGTTAAACAACACACATGTCAAAAAGCACCCATGGGTGTAACGACGAGTGACTTAGACTACCATAAATTTAATTTAATTGAAATAATTTAATTGAAATAATTTAATTTAAATAATGGTGGACAATTAATAAATTGGTGTACAGTTGTAGTCCGACCCGGGATACGTGTCGGGTTAGCCCGCATAACGTTGCGGGCGCCGGTCGTTACCGAACTGAATCATTACGAGAGCCTTTGTTCTTTGCTAGTTTTACAGATACTTTGTTTGATGCTGGTCACTGTTTATTGGGTTTTATTATTTAGATAGAAAGAAAACACTTTATTATACCACACAAAACAGAAAACAATACAGAAATAAAAATTAGAATAAAAGTATATTGGGCGGCCTTATCGATGAGAGCGATCTCTTCCAGGCAACCTTTGGATGGAAAGAATTATGTGAATTAAAGAAAGGCAGGAGTTGTACCAAGGATATAGCTAGAATAAATATGAACATAACATGAATATTCAAAAATAAATAAATGTTATATATATATATATATACGTATATATATATATATATAATAGTGGTTTCTTTTTCACTTCTTCCACTAGTGGACAAAAAATTGAAGTGAACAGTAAAATAATTTTATTTGATAATAATTTAATGTATAAAATATGACTTGTCTAAGTGCTTATTTTGTAAGCCTAAAGAAATAAATGATTTTTTACTTTTACTTTACTTTTTTATATATATATATGTATATATATAATATGTATAATATACTACTTAGTAAGACTTAGTTTATAAATAAATAATGAGTACCAATATTCACTATTCTGACAGGTAGAATTCCTTAACGCGAGCATTTATTATTATTTAATTTTAAATTGTTGGACATACTAAAAGTCTGTCTGGTGGTCATGTCACGGCCTATCAAATCTCGTCTATCTCTACCTAGATCAGGTTTACCTTGAGGTACGTAAAATCTAGGCTAGATCGAATTACTAGTAGATTAAATTGGTTTACTGCTGAATAAGGTAAGTTATTAAAAACCTGCATTCCCTCGGGAAGCTACAAAAGCTGCACTGCAGTGAACATTTATAAATTCCCTGACGGGGAACATTTTACCGCAAAACACAAACTTTTGAAACTGGCCCCAATAATTACAGTAGGTAGGTACCTATTTTAATTATTGGGGTTTAGTTTGTGTTTTGCGGTAAAGTGTTCGCCGTCAGTATTAAGGTTAATACGTACCGATCTTATCCATCTAAAGTTTGCCAGGAAGAAATCGCTGTTAGCGATAAGGCCGCCGATTGTGCCACAAGAAAAATACTGGATCTTGGATGGTGCAATACAGATATATTGTATTGTATTGTATTCCTTATCTACAGTGTAATAGTTAAATTTGGTCCAAGTTTGATTTATCTTCTAAATGGATTATAGTTTTATTATTTACTAGCGGCCCGACCCGGCTTCGCCCGGGTGTATATGCGATGAACGGTAAATGTATTCACGAAAATGGCGTGTCTATTCATGGGGGGGAATGCCCATAATCCCCACGCTGGGCATGCGGGTTGGGGATCGCAGTGTAGTTAGTGTGCTGCAAGGGACGCTGCCCGCCCCCGGTGTATGTCTTTTAGTCGCCTCCTACGACACCCACGGGCAGAGTTGGGGTGGTGCTATTCTATCATGGCCGGCACCACACTGCCAGGCGCTCATTGGGGAGGGCTATGTCCAGCAGTGGAATGCTATAGGCTAATGATGATGATGACGATTCAAGAAAAAATATTTTAATTTTTCGGGTATTTTTATATAGCCTATGACACTCACAAATAACGTGTCTGTCTAATGTTTTTTTTTTACGAAACCCTCCGATACCGAGTCGACTCACACTTGGCTGGTTTTATTGACTAAATGTAAGCGAAGTCGATACCGGTCGCTAGTTATAAAGCTGATGATACACTGACATTGACAAGCCTTTATTCAAACGAAACTAATCCAATGTTGAACATTAATTTCAATTGTACATGAAAATCAAATAGTCTATTATCTAATGTACTAACTGATTGCAGAACGCATTCGTATTAAAATAACCGAATTAATTCATTGGTAGGACGACTTTAGATAAATATCACAAAAATACTTTTTCGCTTTTAATTTAATCATCATCAGCTTATGTTAGTCCACTGCTGGACATAGGTCTCCCTCAATGAGCGCCATAGCGCCCTGTCTTGTCTGCCCGCAGTCCTTCGCAGGTCGTCATCCCACCTGGCCGGAGGGCGTCCTACGTTTGCCGAGTCGCGGTCTCCACTCAAGAACACGTTTACCCCAGTGGTGGTCGGTTCTTCGCGAGATATGGCCGGCCCACGTTTATTTAAATGTCGCAACAATACTGCATTTATCGAAGTTTGTTTCGTTGACTGGTAGTTCTATTTTATGATGTTTAGTTTTGTTCGAGTACTTTTTGCAATATATAATGTTTAATCTCCTCAGTTTCATGATTGCTCCGCCACAATTTCGCAGTAAAATTTGCATCTCTGTGATGAAGTTTTGTTATGCATTTTACGGCTGACCGTGCATTCATTTTTATGGTTCTGACTAGTCCCTTCCCGCGGATTTGCCTACGTTATTCCAGACTATGGTATAAAAATAATTTTAAAAAAAATTCTAAAAAGAATCATTATAATCACATAACGTTTTTTGTTGCATCATTAATTAATATGTTGGAAATAAGTCCAGTAGCAGATTCCAGTCTAAACTATTGTGTAGCCTCGGTTGCCTAAACTAGACTGAAAAGTCTGTACTATAGGCGGCTGTGCTCCCCCTACTATGTTACACAAATTGTTTGAAAAGATAAGTATAGTTTCGTATGTCGCAAAACCTAAAGCCTAACTAACTGATGTTACGGCGCGTAACATCACAGCGAGCATTTTATGTTACGCCGTGTGCTGCCGATCCGTCTCATTGCTCGTTGCGAGCGCCTTCTTGCCCTGGACTAACTCGACGAACGCTCGCTGTGTAACAAGTTACGTTACGCCCCGTAACACCAATCAATACGCAACCTTAAACATTACCTATTATATTATTATAATACTAGCGCTCCCGGCTTCGCACGGGTATTAGAATTTTTAAGGTAATTTTTTTACACCTTGGGTTACATTATTGGAGTTTTAGTAAGGATCCCTTATTTATATATAATATAGCCTATGTTCACCGGGGATAGTGTAGCTTCCCAACGGTGAAAGAATTTATCTAATCGATTCAGTAGTTTCGGAGCCTATTCAATACAAACAAACAAAAAATCAAACCTTTCCTCTTTATAATATTAGTATAGATATATTCTGTGAGAAAGATATTTTGTGTCACAAATATTTCATTCAGCGTGTCTAAACTACAAAGATTGCAATTTTCAGAATTACGTTTGGTATTTTCAGAACGTGCAGTTTCACTATACTAATAAAAGTGTATAGGTAAAAAAGTATATCCCACTGTAATCCTGGAACAAATCCACTAATGGATTGGATTCGTTTCGTTTCTCTAATCCAATCGCGTGACAGACGGCCAGACACGCGGGCAACCAGTGGTCTGTCCTTGATGAGATTATTTGGCAAAGCAGTAGATATAAGTATCGTGGTTAGCGAGCGAACCAGCGAACCTACCCAATAGCGTTAAGGTATACAGCTACGGGTTATTTATCATGATTTTGTTAAAGAAACATTGGAAGGATACAATTCATGCACCATACTTAGCACGCCAACCCTCCTATATAAACATGTGGCAGTCAGCATGTAGAAATTGCCTCGGCATTAAGCCCTCTCTCTGTACCTTAGTGCAATCACGACATAGTACAAAACAAAGTCGCTTCCCGCTTTCTGTCTGTCCCAATGTATGCTTAGATCTTTAAAACTACGCAACGGATTTTAATGCGGTTTTTTATAATAGATAGAGTAATTCAAGAGAAAGATAGAGTTCTACGGGGGCGAAGCCGCAGAGCGCAGCTAGTATTCTTATCAAGTCTAATTTATTCTCCGCAGGTTACAAGATGTCCCTCGCAGTCTGCAGAGACCGACTGACCGGCTCCGACGCGCCCGAGGATCTCTGTGACGCGTCCAGCAAGCCGCAGGCGTCTGTGGTGCGATGCAACACTCACCCTTGTCCATACAAGTAAGCTACGTCTCGGCGCAGGATATAATTATATATAATAATAACGTGGCCTGGATGACGCTGTTTGAACGTCTCATAGACTGCGGGAAACTCTTATACGCGTCTAGCAAGCAGCCGATATCTACGGTAAGGTGCAACACTCACCCTTGTCTGATCACTCTGCCTTGACAAGTAAGTTACGTCGCCGCAGAGAATATAATAAATAGATAAACATTTTATTCATAATAATATATCAAATTATTGTCACAATTCGTAATTAATTATTTCTAATATACTAAAAAAATAGATATAATTTATATTATGCTTAACATAAGAACTCGTAGCTGTAGAACGTCTTCTCTACGAGCCAGTTTTTTAGTTTAGCTTAAAATTATCTAAACTCGTCATTATCTCGATATTATGTTAATAATACTAACAAGTTGAACGTCGCATAGACTACGAGAAACTCTTTTACGCGTCTGACAAGCCACAGGCGTCTATAAGACGGTAAAACACTCACTTTATCCGCACAAGTATGTTAGAACATTACGATATATGGGAGACACTGTGTGAACGTCTCATAGACTATGAACTCTGTAACGCGTCGATTTGTCTGTTGTACGATTTACTGTACCATACATACAAAGACTGCAGGTAGATGCTGGATGCGGCAAGCTAAAGACAGGGCGCTATGGCGCTCATTGGGGGAGGCCTATGCCCAGCAGTGGACTGCTATAGGCTGATGATGATGATGATATGCATTCTGGGTGGTCAAATTCTGGGTGCGGCTGAATATCGCTATGACATTCATAACAATTGAATTGGAATCGAATTATAGGAGGCCTAGATCCGGCAGTGGACTAGCATGATGCAGTGTGTAATATAGTCGTATTGTATAATGTGAAACGACTGTATGATAATGCTATTGTCTACTAGCGCCACCTACTTACGGTACAGCGGCTCTCAATGGGACCCTTGTTCCTCGTGCTAGGCAAGTATCTACGAGGTAACTATGTATGGCTTTGAGATATGAATAGTATTGATTCGACAAGACGATGTCATGTCATGAACAAAGTTTTACCTTGAATAAAATTGATTGAATGTTATGTGATTAAGCGACGATTAATTGACGTATTAGCTTTTTCTACCTATTGTTGTTTAATTGTGTTCTAACACATGTCATGTATAAACTGATCTGACCACTCTATGCTATTTTATCGCGCACTATGTTTTAAAAAGGACGATTTTTTTGTAGCTTTTTGCCTTGTCCAACAGTGGTTTGATACCGCGGGTGGCGTTTTCTCAAATATTCGAATCATTCGTGACGGAACAGGGGTGGTATATGCAAAGATGTCACTTTGTTTGATTCTTTTGCACCGGGCCCAACTCTGCTAACCAATCACTTCACAATGACAATGGTATGATGATGAGAAAAATAGAAGTAATTAAAATAACCAAATAGGATATTTGCTCGGTTTTCACCATAGCAAAATAACTTTACAAATCCATTACGAAACGCATTAGCGATTCTAATGGTCATCAAGTTTTCTTTTTTTTTCTATATATTTATAAAAAGTGCCACCGTCTACATTGTTCCTTCATGTCAATCCTAAGGTTGCCTGGAAGAGATCGCTCTCAGCGATAAGGCCGCCCTTTATACTTCCTTTATTCTATTGTTTCTTCCTGTATTGTTTTCTGTTTTGTGTGGTGAAGTGTTTTCTATCTATCTGTAGCATCACTAACCGCCTTTTAGTGGTAATCGTAAATAGCAGACAACTGAATGAGACACTAATAAACTGGTTGGTTCCAGGTGGTACGTGGGAGACTGGTCCACTTGCAGCGTCTCCTGTGGAGGAGGCGAGAGGACCAGGCGCGTGCTCTGCGCGAGGTCTGCTAACGTGACGCGCGCGGACACCTATCAGCCAGGTTTGTTGTTACTATAGTTTAGTAAGTCTTGAGTGTTCCACTTGCACCGGGGTGGTATTGGCTTCCACCAAAGTGCAGAGCAAAGGGTTCTTGATTACTCCATGAATTTCGATCTGAGCTAACATTCACGCTGCTAGAAATCCAAAGGAAGGTTTGTAAGCGTACCAATCGATAATAGCAAGAATTTATCAGAAGTCGAAGTCAAAGACAGACGTACTTGAAGAGGATCGGTCAACAGATCGAGCAGATGAAAGGAAGTAAAATCAAACCGATTTCCAGCCACGTTGTTCGTCACTACGTGGCTGAATACACGTGAAGACAATCCAGAGTTTAAATATGGGATATACGAGTACATGGCATTATGTACACAATAATAGCATAAACACAGAGGTTCTAGTCATTGATATACAAAGTTCACTAAAGTTCAACTAATTGAAAGCTCGCGAAGGTTTCAATAGTGCGCGATGTCCTTTAATCATTCACAGCACTTATTCATAACTTCAATCACTTTCTTCCTAACATCAACCCTGGAAGAGATCGCTCTCAGCGATAAGGCCGCCCTTTATACCTTTATTCAAAGTTTTTATCTCTGTATTATTTTCTATTTTGTGTGGTGTAATAAAGTGTTATCTATCTATCAACCTTGGTTGCAGGAACCAGCTCCGACCCGGGTTGCATCTCCCCCGCCCCGCGCTCGACGCAACCTTGCAACCAGCACGACTGTCCTATTTGGGTGGCGGGCTCCTGGTCTGGGGTAAGTGACGTTTTCATCAAATTACTTAGGTTATCTCATCACCGGCCAGTCCTTATTCAGCACTGTGCTGCATGCTAAGGCATGCGGCGCTGATTTTCAATATTGGTACTCCCGTATGTATATAACATGTATTTTTCTTCCACTCTCCTCTATCAGACGTCATCTCAGTTCTTACAGCTTTCCATATGCATACAATCATACAATCCATCTATATTTTCTTAAGACCTCCTCTTCCCTTATATATCCCTCCACATTCTAATCTAACACTCTTCTCATCACATGACCTTCTTCTCTCCGCACAACATGACAGTACCACGCTAACCTGTTCCTCCTTAATCTTTTCCGTCATTAGCGCCACTTTCAAACTTCCTCTTATGTACTTAAAGTGACTCTGATGTGCCTAGGTATGTGCTCTGCCAGCAAACAAAAAACAAAAGCTAATAGGTGACATCTAGGCCTTTGTGAAACATGGCCGGCCACACTATTACTTACCATCAGCGTGTGTTATATTCAGAGCAAACGAAGGTCTGTTGATTACAAAAAAGCCGGTTGTTTATCCACGGCTTAACTAATCAATGAATATCTCCTATAAATAAATAATAGATTCAGGCATTACTTCGCGGAAATCATTGCAAAATATGACGGTGATTGTTGCTGCTTCTTATGTAGGCAACATTTAATTTGTGAAAATAAGACTGATGGCCTGACTTGCTGTGATTTTTGAGGTGTGGAGACAAATAAAAGATGCGTACTTCTATCCAGTATGGCGTGTAATCGTAATGAAAAAATGTTTGACAAGCGTTGAGGTGAGGTGAGGGGGAAGGGCTAGAGGTACAATGTTTAAAATTAGGCGCGAAGAGTGATAAATATTAGATATTTACTAAACTGTTACTAAATGTTGGTAACAGTTCCGTGCAAAACCTTCTCTGATAAGATCCAACAAATTGCAATTCCCGTGCTCCGGCTGCCCAACAAATTGACATGTCATTGGCATGCCGGTTTGTGTGAGGGCCCGGGGTGGTGCGAATTGTTTGTAAATATTTATCATTCTAATATACAGGGTGGTTTTGAGAAGAGCAGTGATAGTCAAGTCCGAAACTACGAGAGTTAGAGAAAAGTTGTGCAAGGTCATGCACTCGATTTATAAGATAAAAATAACTGCATATTTGTTTATTTTTTTACTTTGGAGGGCATGACTCATTTTACCTCTTGTAGTTTCGGACTTTGCCATCATCGCCCTTCTCAGAAAACCCCCTATATAACTTATATCCTGTTAAATCATTCTCTGACTGATCGATTTTTACACTGCGTACTCTACACGCCGCATGACTAACGAGTTAAAAAACCTTTTCTAGTTAACATCTACCTCCGTATAGTTGACTTCAATACTATAAAAACAAAGAGCCCAACAACAAGCTAGCGAAGCTAGTTGAAAATGTCGATTCGCATGCAACTCCCTTCGTACATCTAAAACTGTATTGTCGTATAAAAGTTTATGTGCGACTAAAAGTATTGAATGTGGCAACATTGTACAAGATACAATAAGGAGTACGTAGATGGAGACGTAGATTTCCTCGGAAAACTTCACTCACTGGCTCAATTGACGAAAACTCATTTTAAACTTATAGGTATAAAGTCTTTTTTGGTATATACATAGTAAACTTTAAGCATTTCTTTCGTTGACTATGTAAAGCCGTTGCTTGAGTCATTAATTATACGGAATTTATAAAAGTTACGGTGAACGGAATGAAAAATTCGTGGTGGCCTAACCTTGATTTTGTTATTTTAGATTTTACGATTACGATAATCCTGATGTGACCCACTGCTGGGAAAGGACTTGGTCCCTCTAGTTATCGGTCATTGCTGATTCAGTTATGAAATTTAAAATGAATTTTATTCGTTTATTAAATTTATTATTCGATATAAATGTTATGTACGCTTGAAAGACACCAAAGGGTGTATTCCTTTGTCCATTTTTGCCTATTGGTTAAGCGATTGGGCAATCGATATGACTGACTCGGACAAGTCAAATCAACCGACTGTAAAAAAAGGAGGAAGTTTCAAATTCAGCTGATTTAAAAAAAACACATTGGTTAATCGCTAGCTTCACCAATAAAATTAGGAATACACGTTCGCACCCCAATAAAATATTGGGCCAATATTCTTTGCAAGAAATAGTGACGAAAAAGACGTTTCCAATTCAGCTGATTACAAAATACGTGTTTTTATCGCTAGTTTCGCCAAAAAAAAAGGAATACACGTCCGCACCCCAGTAAAATGTTGAGACAATATTATTTGCAAGAAACAGTGACACAGGGCTCTTTGGCAAAGTCGAAGACAGTATTGCCCGTTAGGTTACATTGTCGAGACATGCTGTAAAGTCGCGAATTCAGTTCGATAGTCCGTAATGGGCGCTATTTATGGGGAGAGTAGATAATATAATGAAACAAAGACATCGATTGTTTCTTTTGATAGAGATATGGGTGGAATATCCGGCGTTGGGTTTTAGTAAGGTGGTGTTTGGTAAAATACGTAAAACTGTAAGTACCTCACTGTTTTTTTTCTTTTTAATTAAGTATTGTTTTTAGTATTAACCTCAGGAGATTGATACTTAAAACAATACAATATTAAAAACAATACTTTATAGCTCTGGAGTCGGGACTACAGAGCTATATCGAGATATAGTTTGTTTTTTCAATGTTTTACCCCGAAAAATTTTGATGATACGAAAAATTTCAAACATTTCATTAATTTACCCTCGAATTAATACTAGAACTAACGAAAACTAAATAGTAACGTGAATCTTAGTCTCTAGATAAACCTTTGTTACGATTTAAGACACTATTAACGTTAAATGGTAACTTTGTAACAATAAATAAATATATATCTATCAAATCAGATCTAAGTACGTCTCGAGTCGACTTATAGTACAATAGAATACAAAAATGCTTTATTGTATGTACTCCATATGCAGATCATTACAAAAATATATTATATGTGACAAGTACAATGGGCGGCTCTATCGCTTAGAAGCGATCTCTTCCAGACTTATTTTAGCAGATTTTTATTAAAAACAGGTTTTTTTAAAAGGCGATAGTCCTTCGTTAGTACAATTTGAGCTATGCTCGGAGTTTCTCTGAAGGATAGGATTCGTAACGAATGCATCCGACAGAAAACCAAAGTTATCGACATATTTCTGAGAATTAGCATGCTGAAGTGGCAGTAGGCCGGCCATATCTCGGAAGAACCGACGGCCGCTGGGGCAAACGTGTTCTTGAGTGGAGACCGCGATTCGGCAAACGTAGTGTAGGACGCTTTCCGACCAGGTGGGACGTCGACCTACGAAAGACTGCAGGTAGATGCTGGATGCGACAAGCTAAAGACAGGGCGCTATGGCCACTATGGCGCTCAATGGGGAGGCTTATGTCCAGCAGTGGGCTAATATAGGATGATGATGATGAGTACAATGTAACAAAAAGCCCCTTTCCTTCACAGCGTCGAAGCGTTGGTGTTGGTGGTTGTAAGTAATGGATATAGTGCGCGACGAGAGATTAGATCTTTGCATCAAAATGCAAAGTAGACTGATCTCGTGAAATGTTTGATGTGTCGCCATTTGTAGCCTGTAAATTAGATGTTACGAAATAGCTGCGGTACTTTTTGTAACAAAAATAACGGATATGAAAAAAATTGTGACGGAAAATACTTGTTAACGAAAATCACTATAAACGTCCATTCGGTTGTAACATGATTTGTTTTATTTATTAGTTTTTAATGGTCGTGCTCCATTTTATTCATATTTCGGAGTATTCAATTTAGTTTAGTTAATCGACTCCAATATAGATAGATAGATATCTAAAACCAATTATAAAATTTCGCTATTCCTCCCATTGACTGTTTTGAAAAAAAAAACTAATAAATTCAAATATTTTCAGTTGGACCACTTCGGGTTCATTTTCCGTACAATAGCAAAATAATTTTACAAATCGGTCCATAATTGGCGGACTAAAAAAAACATACAGTCCAATATAGAACCTCTTATGTTTTCCATCGGTTAAAAAGTAATATGAACGTTTATTCCCCTGTAAAAATACTGCAAATAAAAAAGAAACATTGTCACCCTAACATTTTATTATTTGTGTATTTGTTGGGTGTAGATTCCAAGTTCTGAGCATCAACTATTCCAAACCATCCTCCAATATTTTCTCTTGCATAAGCCCCACGAACACCCTATCTAACAAGTAACCTCTATAAAAACTGCCGCCGAAGCTTACCAAAACTAAGACACGAACAAAATGTCCGCTAATTAGGGGAGTGCAATTAGTTCGCTTGGTCTTTTTAATTTGTTCTGTCATCGGGAGTCGAGAATGCAGCATAATTCAAACAGCTGGGGGAACTTCGACTATCTACTTTTTCTCCCAAAATAATTACTTGTTTGGTACTAGGTTGGTCTTTTTAGATTGCACTATGTACTAGATTAAAATAAGCATCATTAAAGATAAATATCTTGAATGCCAAGTCATCCATCTGTTTCTGTAAATTTATGGATTTGTCTCAGAATGTCTGATTTTGACTATTTCGATAGTTATATAGCACTCCATCTCTGTGTTAATTGAATACTATTATGATAATTAAATTAAAACTAACTTAGTCTAAGATTTTTTTTTCTTACTAACATTTCATTTATTTTTCGTATTACAATAGATCCATAAATCTATTGTAATCAGAAAAATAAATGAATTATTATGTCTCTCATTTACCATGATCTCGGGCTATAAAGTGACCCGGTCCTTTGGAAGGCTTGCGTGGGGCCGAAGCCAACAGCACAGAGGCCCTTTGAGAAGTTAATGGCGATGGCTACACATAGCGGGTATCATCCTCGGGTGCACAATATGATACACCCAAAGATGGTATCCATTAGGTGTAGAGACTATTGGAAAGAAAAATGAAAGAAATAAAACCAGGCTATTGTGATGGATGGATGGATGGATGGACTGGGTAATTGGGCTATAGGGAAGATTGCGGACGTCTGCCATAAACAAGTCAATCATAATGTTAAGAAGAGTGGCAGACGGTGGCTTGCAGAATGCTGGATGGGTTCCTTAAAAAGCCGGAGTAAATTACCGGAGAGGAACAACATCGGCGCAAACGACTGAGGGGTGTCGAGAGGTGCGGCCCCGATTTCACCATCACGAAGACTGCTCGTGAGCGGTTTCCTTTCTATTACGCCATTAGACACTTCCACCCCCGAGTCTACATCCTAAGATGCATCTCTCGCGACTCCACTCAGACCGGCCAATGAAGGCAAGCAATAGGTGGGGGTCTGGTTCTCTTGGGATGCCACTCCGCAAGCGGAGACGAGAACCAGGATCTTCCCCGGGAGCACTCGGTACCCGTGGTGTCGCTACTCACCAACAGCTCGCCACAAGCTGCCCTGCGGGCAATTTATTATTATTATTATAAACATACTTTTCTTTTACTCGTATGTACTAGTCGTCGTGCATTATGTCCTTTCACCTGTCGATGTGCTTGAAACGTATTGTAAAATTAGGTAGGTCCATTCATTAAAACGCATGGATGGACATCCGAACTAAACGTGCCGAAGAAAGCGAATTGAATAATTGAAGCTGGGTTTCCGGCAAAGTGCATTCATACAATACAATACAATAATGCATTATTGTACACCAAATGCAGATCATTACAAAAAAACATTACATGCAATGGGCGGCCTTATCGCTTAGAAGCGATCTCTTCCAGGCAACCTTTGGATGGAAAAAATTATCATGATAAATAGTTGCCACTATTCTGCGTGATAATGTTACCCTCAAGTATTGCTTCCTTCACAAGTGACTCAGCTATCCTGCGTTCCCTGTGGTAGGTCCAGCAGTCCAAGTGCGCTTGTTAGTCGCCGCCGAGTTTGCCTGTTATCGACTGCTTGGAAGCTGCCTGCTTGTTCTAAACTAGTTACGGTTCACTGCCGCTGCTATTTTAACTTGGCTAATGAAATTGTGAGCTGGGAGAGGGTAGGTGTGGATGACGTTGTAATATTTTTAACAAACATCACAAAAATATTATATATGCGAAAGTCTGGATGTTTGTTACCTCTTCATGTCAAAACTAGATGAACTTTTGCATACAGCTACTTTTTATCCAGTGAATCAGTTTCCTTGGAATAGATCCCATGAAAACTGATTTATACAAACTATAAACAACCTTAAAAGAAACGGGCAGAAATTAGTATTTAGGGTACTTCTATCCCATGTGCACTGTTTTATGCGATAAAATTGTATTCCATTTAGAATAGAATAGAATAGAAAAAAGATTTATTTAGAATTTAGACACAGGTACAAAATACAGGCTTAAAATACGGCAAATAAAGTAGTTTATCATGGGGGTAAGTGACTATTAAGAATAAAATAAGACTACCTCCATGACCCTGCGCCGCATTTCGGCCTAGAACTACATGTATGCAAAATTTCAGCCCGACCCGTTCAATAGTTTTGGCATGAAGCGGTAACAAACATCCATACTTCCGCATTAACAATATTTTTGTGACGTCATCAATGCACGCACGGGCGTTAGTCCTAGATAAGTTCTCTTGCAAACCGTTCCAATATCAGTTTCGAACCGAAACTGGGATTTGTAAAATTGATCTCTCTTGCATGATATGCTCGTTGCGGTCGGATTTAGGTTGAATTTCATGAAACTAAATGAACTAATATATTGTTGAATCTCTTTTCATATTTGGCACAACCGACTTCTAAGCGTTTGAATGAAACTGTGTCAGTGTATACTGTAATTGCCATGGCGGCGGTCGTGGCGTAAGAATACATCTCCAAATACGTCGACGGATGTTTACTGATCGGTAGGTAGCAGCACTAGGCTTGTACAGGCTCTCGAGACTGTCATCACAATGGATGTAAATGATAAATGAATTTATTGTTGTAAAACTAGGTGGTAACTTACATTGGTCTTATATTTGTATCATGCATCTCCAGTCTGCCATGGTCAGGCTTACAACATTCATATAGAAGAAAAAAAAATATAAGAAAGATAGGTAAACATAAAATGAAGTCAAAATATTTTAAAACATTTGTAGTTAAATAATGTCAATGGAGTCAATTTAATTATAAAAATTACAAAAGCTATTTGATCAGTATGCATGTCACATGAAATAATATTTTTTTTTTTAAATGTAGGTATTCGATGTCTAAAGATATTAAAATTTGTCATTCAGGAAGTCATCAATGGTATAATAAACTTTCTCCTCTAATAGCTTATTTAATTTGTTTTGGAATGCGTTCAAATTACTCTCGGAGCGTATTGGCAAAGGGATTGTGTTGTAAATAATCGGAGCCATGCGGAACACACTCTTTCTAAGTAAGGCGGTTCTGAATGAATGGTGATGATGTATGTTTCATCAACATCATCATAATTGATCAATCATAACTTTGGCAAGTTCTTTTATTCTTATTTCCCTTAAATATAGGCCTCTTAGATTATTTTCAGTTCCTTGATATTGTCCAGCCTGCGATCACAAATATTATCATTTGCGGTCGCAGTATCCGGTGGATTTCAATTTTCAAAAACTCATAGAAATATCAATAACTAGCTTTGTAAACGCGTTGTTCAACGACATAGGTATTCTCTTTATTAAGCGAGGCCTAGAACTTCTTCCCTGGCAAAAAAGCCATTGCTTACCGCGCCACAGAGGTCGTCAAGCCACAGAAGTCGTCAAAACAAACGACATCAATCAAAATAATAAAATAAATAATGCTGGACAATTCACACAGCATTATCTAGCCCCATGGTAAGCAGAGCTTGTGTTATGGGTAATAGATAACTGATATACATAATACAATATATTACATAGATAGATATTTTTTATTATACATAGAAAACGACCAGAACACCCGGAACAAATATCTGCAGATCGTACACACAATTGTTTCGAGGCGGGAATCGAACCAGCAACCTTCAACGTCGCAGGCGGACCTTCGGCAACCGCACCACATCGGTCGTTGACTTTGAATACATTATAACATGAAGCCAGAAACGGCATTGACGACACCTAACATACACATTTTAACACTTCCCAAAAGTACCTTAGCAATGAATCCTGCAAGACTTATGAGCCCATTTCAAACCGCTAACACCACGCAGCCAAGGACAGGCCCATCGCAAATGTTTATTACATAAACAGAATAGGATGGGACCTTTTCCAAGTTATACACGCGCGGTATCGTCTGCAATCTCGCGTTGATTCTGACCAGACGGCGTTGTGTTCTGGTTAATATTGTTCAGAACTTCTTCGCTATACGTAGGTGCTCAGGCGTCTCATCACTCATCGTACACACAATTATTGTTCCGAGGCGGGAATCGAACCCGCAACCTCCGGACCTTCGCCCACCGCGTCACATCGGTCGTCAAATAAAAACAAATGTTCGCATTTCCAATATCAGTTTGAAAGATGTTCCAACCAAGACATTAACAGAGGCCGTATTTCATACCAAGCAAATCCCTTACAAAATATACTTTGCAAAGTTTAAACAACAATTTAATTTGCAGTGTTCAGTATCGTGCGGTGAGGGGGTGCAAGTGCGGGGGGTGGAGTGCACCCCCGCGGGGGGCGGGTGCGACCCCGCCGCCAGGCCGGGGATATCCCGGGGCTGTTCCACGGGCATCAGCTGCCCTTCCTATAGGGAGGCAGATGAACCGGAGGTAAGCTGCTGCATTATTATAAATAGGATCTAAAAAAATAATGCTGGACAATCCACACAGCATCACCTAGCCCAGTAAGCAGAGCTTGTGTTATGGGTACTAGATGACTGATATACATAATACAATACATTACATATATAGATATATTTTTAGTATACATATTTTTTAGATAACGACCAGAACACCCTGAACAAATATCTGCAGAACACACACTCAAATGTCCCGAGGCGGGAATCGAACCCGCAACCTCCTGCGTCGCAGGCGGACCATCGCCCATTGCGCCACAGATGTCGTCAACAATTATGCAATAAAATAAAAATTAGAATTTCAAAAACCATTTGTTTTCCTCAGGACGACATAGAAGACCTACTCCCCGGGGTAGTCTACCACACACAGCCGCTGATCCAGCCCTACCCCATGCCTCAAGCTAAAGCAGAGAGGCTCATCGGCGAGCCAGATGTGCCCGTGGAGGCCACGTAAGTGGATTAATTAATTAATTTATCAGACTTGACTTACAGATTCAGATAATTTATCGTCATACTTCATACACATAATAAAATCACAATAATGTAACTTCAATTAAATTATGTATGAAACAATGACTTACAGAAATATACATTCCAAATCAATCAATCGATTGATTGATTGACATTCCAAAACGTGAAACATTATATTTTAAAATCTAAAGTAGGTAGGTAAGTCAATTTATAAATATTATTTACACATAACTAAAACATTCAAATAGACATCATGGACAGTTATAATTCTAACTTCTTAACTTGTGGATATCCTAAGATACCTATGTATAAAACCAACATAATATTTATGTAAGAATGTGCATCTTATGTAATTTCCTGTCTTTTGCTGCAATTAATACCTTTTTACTTATTCTAATGATGGAAAAGGTATTTTCCGTATTTTACATCCAAGTCTTTATTTGACTATGACCTGCTGATTTAAATAGTCATGTTTTGTTAAAAATGATTCCCGAGACGTTTATTCTGGGACAACAAAAATGTCTTGTTTAACTACTTCGTCACAATGTAACTAGGACCTATAAAATAAGTACCAATGTTGCGAGAAAAGAGAATTTATTATTTTATTGTCCTCCATCTTGAAACTCATAGTTTTGTAGAACGTAGTCGTGAAAGTAAATGTGGAGTCCGCATGCAAATACTCGCTTTACGACCCTGTCTATAAAATCTAAATTAATTTTAAAGTTGACGGGATTTCTAAGAATCTAAAAAGTAAAACCTATTTAAATTGAAAAGTAATGTACGCTACTTCGTCCCGTTAACTTTAAAATATTTCCCGTTAATACAAACTTTGTGAAACCACGACCGTTATTCTAAATTCCTACAGATGAGCTCAGAGTATTTTGTTGTTGTCTCTTTTCAGCAATTACAAAATATTCTTTGCCTGTGGCTGGTTGTATGTAAGGTATCGTACCGAGGAGATTTTGAGGTTTAACATCACACATCGGGAATGTCTTTACCTCCATCACACCATACACACCCCTATTGTACCCCCTATTTACACCCCCTTCGTCTTCCATCTACAATTCCCCCATTGTGCAAAACCTATGCCTGTTAGTTTTTTTTTTGATAGTTCTAGAGTTTTTTATCTTCTTTAGCGAGGAAGATTCCAGAATTTAGCGGTCTTTTGGATTTGACCATAGATTCACTGTATATTTACATAAACATGAAGAAACGTTCTCTATATAGGTACTTGTGATAGGCTAGTTGACTCAGATAATAAAATAAGCTACACATTACAGTTTATTACATTACACTTTGTAGTTTTTTTTTTCGAATCATACACAAATGGCCAATCCGTCATGGCGACAACCCATTTTCAAAGGTTAAAAATGGATTACTAAATCCCGTTACAAAAACTAGCCTTGTCATCCTTGCGTAACATTAAAGTTTTTATTCGTACTCAACGTTTTCCTAAATAAATAAAAAGAGCCAATATTTCTACAAACATTTTCTTTAGTGTCAACTAGCCTTAATGATCACAGTTTTCCAGAGTTTTGTTGAACCTTTCATTTCCATGAACCACGAACACTGACCTGTTTTCAACTCTGAGCACAGCACAGTAAAGTTTGTTTCTACTTGCACTCTACACTTTTATTTTCTTTGCTTTACACTTTTCCTACATTTCTGGCACACACACAAACACTGCTACAGTTATGACGAAATTACACATGGACGCGTTCTTATTACTATTGCGGTAGAGTTTAAAGTTCCCAGGTTCATTGGCGTTACTAACACTGGTGGATACTTCTACATATACCAGCCAGAGTCGATTAGGTCCTCCGCCCTCAGCACCAAAAGCATGTTATCGTGGATCTGTGTGAATCTCTCATAGCATAGCTTAGCGTCAGTTTTCTTACTTTCGTCTTTATCAAAATGAGTGTATAGTGAGTCCAGATCAATAACTTTATATCTTTTTATATAAAATTCTAATATTGGCTCTGCTTCATCATAAACATTATTAAATTACTAAACTGAAAGTTTACTAACGCTTTGTCTGACTGACTATACACTTTGTCATTAACAGTCACTAATTTATCAACATCTTTAGCTACATCAAAGATGAGGAGTGGAGCCCCTGCAGCGTGACCTGTGGCGAAGGTTGGAGAAAGAAGGAAGTCCACTGCAAGATCTTTCTAGAATTTTCTAGAACCATCGCGAAGCTTCCAGACTCCAAGTGTATGGGACCGAAGCCTGCCGAGGAGACGGAGAGGTGCATTATGGAGCCTTGTTCTATGGCGTATGGGTCATCATTTGGCGATTCTAGTATGCCAGCTTATAATGGTGGAGATAGGTAAGCGAACTTTTCTGGAATTTTGCTTCTAGCTTCTTTTCTTCACATATAATTATAACCTTTTCGACGAATTTAACAATGATATTAAGCTCATCACCAGTGGTATTCTTGAGTATGAGTACTATTAGGCAGACTTTCCATGTAATTAGGTTTATAAGTCTGCCAAAATGTATTCATGGCAGCTTCCTGAATAGCGTGTTAAGGTTTGGCCCTATTGACAGCCATGCCTGTAAGCACAATTTTTTTTCCGTATTCTCACTTCATCGTGCCATACTCAATTTAATTTATTTATTTAAGCTTCACAAAATACATGTTACAGCAGTTATGCATTGATCTCTTCTAAATTACTCACAGTTTTCACCAATCTATCCAAAACTCCATTTTCTTCACATTCATTCACCACATCATTGACCCGTGATCTATAATAAACATCATCTCCTGGTACTTTAGTGATATCTGTATCAGGCACTATTTTTGACCCTAGCAGTATTGCTTCATCTTCCGAGGTAGTTGTTACTATTCTGAGTTCCACCATAGCAATCAGAAGTCCAAAGGGTTCAAACTCTTTACAATGGCTATCAAAAGCTTCCTTTGTGTAAACTGAATTGACATCTATGCTGTATAGGTTTAGGAATGATTTTAGACTGAAGTAATATTCTTTCAGCAGGTTGTTTAAGTGGAGTGTTCTGAAGGTAGAATTAGTGCAGAGGAAGATGAAGTAGAACATGTCAGTTAGTGGTGATGCGTAACGGGTTGCTTGGAAGTCGATGAAACAAACTTTTGTCTCTCGGTTTTCCTGTAACAAGACAATAAACATTGTGAGTCAACATTGTAAGTGTTACCTTTTCACCCGGATCTTAAAGAAATTTGTCAGGGGGGTACTTAAACGCTAACCCGGGGCCGTCCCCAGGTTTTCTTTTATCTACCTCCCTTTATTGTTGAAATACTACGCTCTTTTCTATGCCTATCTCCGTAGAAAGACACCTGCGAAGCCGGGGTCAGAAGCTAGTCTTTATCGTTTAAATAAAAAACGATTTATTACCAACAAAAATTTACATTTAGGTTTTAGCTGTACTCAAAAGATTATAATAATCACTAATGAGAAACAAAATACGCTATTATCTATTGTTCGTGGTTCGGTTCGAGCAAATGATCAAAATTATATAGGTAGTTAGCAAAAATACTGCACAGAGTAAAATAAAGGCGGCACAGACTAATACAAATTGAGACTGAAATATAAACTAAGTGACTTAGCCGTTTGTAATGGAGCTAGCCTAACAGAAATAGGTCAACTTACTTCATGTTTAAACATAATGTTATTAATCCAGCAGTCTCCATGACACACTACGTTGTTCTCTCCAGGTCTTGTATACATTTTTAATAAATCCAAAAGTCTGGGCTGTATTCTCTCCAGTTTGTTTTTTGCTTTCAAATCTTCAACTAAATCTAAGGACATCCCGAAGGATTCCTGAAAATAATTCCGTAATTTACTCTTATTCAAGAATTCGTCCGAGAAAATAATGTCTTGAAACTTGGATTTGATGCTGGTGAAAGTTTCAGCATCTTGTTTTTCGTAAATTAATGATAGAGCATGAAATTTTGCCAATTCCTTTATTGCTATTCTCGCTTCGGTGTAATGCAAAAGTTCGTAGTTCGCCAGTGTATTGCTGGTTTTATATCCTTTCGCTTTCATATCTTCTAGGATTATGACCTCTTGTGATGCTTTTATTTTCTTGTACTCACATTTTGGGAATAGAACTTTCAGTTCATCTTGAACATTATTCTGCAGCTCTTCGTATTTCTTCAGAATCGTCTCATATGTTTTCACTTCTCTTTCGTGTAGTTCATGAAACAATTCCTGCCTTGCTGTGTTTATTAGAGTTTTAACAATAAAGCTTTGTTGATCATCTTTTTCGGCATCTTTGATAACAATTCTGAACACATTTGATATGAAGTTTTCACCATTTCCACAAATATAGTCGACATGATAGATGAAATTGTCTATTTCTTTTAGCTTTGCTAGTTCGTCGATTGAGCTATGTAATTCACTGCTGTTAAATTCATCTGGCTCGCTTATGTTCACATAAAGAGACATTTTATTAAAACAGCTGTTTTTACCGGTTGGTTTCCGTCACTGATCGATTATAAATAACTAAGGTTATCGTTTGTTTCTGATAAGATTTAGCTCTTATCAGTTTATGAAATTGTAGGTAAATATTTGATAAAGAACAAGGATTTATAAGATTGATTTTATTGGATAAGAAACCAGTGAACGTACTTCCCCACAAACAATGCTTCATACAAATGGTATGTTGCCTAGGGCCTGAACAAGTCTCTTGACAATAAATACAAGAAGATTTTAGATTCTTTTTCCTCCTATGTTGTGAAATATTTACCACATTCGATGTGCTTTACGCAGTTAATTATTATTCTAAGAGACTTGAATTTAAAACATAGCGACATTCATAAATGTGTTTTCATTAAGTAATGCGAGAGTAACTATGTTAGTCTATAATTTGTTAACATTTTACAACTACATATAGATACGGTTGTCATAACTACCTAAATATGTAGGAAGATAATTAAATACATAAAAATCTATATAAAGACAGGCTTACTTTTATCATGAAAAAATGTACGCTAGCAAAACCCACAGTACCTAACTCTGTCCGTTTATACTAGGAAAAACAAACGTGTATTGACATGTAGAGACACGTAAGTGATATGAGTATACTAGTGGTTTCTTCTTCACTTCTTCCACTAGTGGACAGTAAATTAAAGTGAAGGGAAAATCAAAAACACCTTATATTTGATAATGATTTATGATGATGTTTGTTACTTTTTCACGCTAAAAATACTGAATGTATTTGGATAACATTAAGCATAGATGGAGCCACAAGCCAGAATCAAACAAAAGCTACTTTTCTGTTGGTGATCCCATAAATCATTTCCCATAGTATATAAATATCCTTTGTAACATTTCCATATAAACAACACGTACGAAGCCGTCGACAGAAACCAGTTATTAACATTCTTTAATCCAGCAGGTCCCTAACATTTGGCACATCCAGCAACATCCGCGTAGCGCCTGGCTCTCCCGGCAAGTCTTACTCCTGGAAGGAGAAGGGATACACCAGCTGCAGCGCCTCCTGTCTTAGTGGAGTGCAGGTGAGTTGTTGTTACAATCACAGGAGCAGTTCTTGTTCTGGTGTTGGCAGAACAACAGCGCTTAGTTTTCAAGCCATGCTCTTCTCAGCATAATTCCAACTGTTGTTACTGTAGCACAAACTGCACTCCCTTTAGTGCTTATTTTATGATGACGCCTTAAGCAAAACATTATAATAAAGAAAGTTTAAGAAATTAATTAAAATCCCAAAATAATAACAAATTCAACGGGACTTGAATCCGCGACCTCCATCTCAGTATAGGGAGATTTATTTTTTCGATCGATTCTCTCGATCGATTTTTCATCTACCTCTCGAATAACATCTTTGAGTTTTCCATTATTATAGGCCTCAAGCTCAGGGTAATACCTTAAAATCCCTTTTATAAAATAAAAAAGAAATATCATACATTTTTCAATTTCTTTTTTCTTTGGGCATAATAAATACTTACTAACTTTCTTCTCATACAGGAACTGATAATCCAATGCGTGCGCGACGAGGACGGCAAGAACGCATCTCCCTACATGTGCGACCCCCTCACTAAGCCAGAGAACCGAGTTCGGACCTGCAACGACCACCCCTGTCCCCCAAGGTAACCAGAAAACAATTTGACTACTAAAACCGACATCGAATTCCCTAATTTAATACTGTTTTTAAATTCTGCGCGATAAATGCTATTCCTCAGGAGTCGATCCAGCACAAAAACTTCATAATAAAGCTCCCTCTAGAATTGAAATTATTTAAAAATGAAAATCCATTACGAATTCAATATTAAATCTCTTATATTAATCTCTTACTTGACAAAACGCATTAATAAAAAATCATATAAACATAAAATCAACCAAATCGACTTAAGAGCGTTTATTCCTAAAATGCGCAGAAACAGTACTTTTCAAACCCGTTTATATCATGAACCACTCATCTTATAGTATATGTTATTTACTAATAATTTTAGGAAATTTTAGTGTCCAAATAGTTTGACTATAAAATATTTCGATTAATATAGTATGTATGCGTTCTATCAAGATAACTTGTGAGAGGTTTTCATAATTTCCCTTTCAGCATCAGTTTCGAAGCTCAAAATAATAAAAAAATACTGACATAAATCTAATTAAGAAAAAAATATAACCTACTGATGAGATCCTTGGCTAAAAAGTAAATTAGATAGATGTTTGGTTTTGGTATCCTACTATGAGAAATTAAAATTAAAAAAATGTGAAGTATTACGAATATTTCACATTTTTAAATGATGTTTTTACCGATATACCTTATTTAATTTAATATAATAATAGCCTACCAATAAAGGGGAGCATCTTTTTTAAAATCATACATTTAAATTTTTTATGATGTTGTTGCTATTATTTTTCTATAAATATTTTAAAACTACTATAAAACGCTGCGCGAAAATCAGTCCGCCGCGAGGCTTTCTAGAGTGTGGTCACGTCGCTTATTAAATATTTATAGAAAAATAATAGCAACAAAATCATAAAAACTTTAAATGTATGATTTTAAAAAAGATGCTCCACTTTATTGGTAGGCTATTATTATATTAAATTAAATAAGGTATATCGGTAAAAACATCATTTAAAAATGTGAAATATTCGTAATATTTCACATTTTTTGAATTTTAATTTCTCATAGTAGGATACCAAAACCAAACATCTATCTAATTTACTTTTTAGCCAAGGATCTCATCAGTAGGTTATATTTTTTTCTTAATTAGATATGTCAGTATTTTCTATTATTTTGAGCTTCGAAACTGATGCTGAAAGGGAAATTATGAAAACCTCTCACAAGTTATCTTGATAGAACGCGTACATACTATATTAATCGAAATATTTTATAGTCAAACTATTTGGACACTAAAATTTCCTAAAATTATTAGTAAATAACATATACTATAAGATAAGTGGTTCATGATATAAACGGGTTTGAAAAGTACTGTTTCTGCGCATTTTAGGAATAAACGCTCTTAATTCAACTTAGTGCCATATACAGATGGTTTTTAGAAAAAGGCGGCGATGACCAATTCGTTAAGAAAACAATAACTTGTATATATCTTGCAGGTTTGGCCGTCTATAGTTTGAAAAAGGGCTAACAAAGTGTCCACATGAAACTCACAACTATCAAAATATTTTCAGTGTTATCTAGTACCCATAAAATAAGCTCTTTACCTTGGAGCAAGATGATGCTGTTTGAATTTTCTATTGTTATTTATTTTTGGTAGGTACATAATGATAACTAAGACTTTTTGTTACAGATGGAACTACACAGATTTCTCTCAGTGCACCAAATCCTGTGGCATCGGAATACAAACGAGAGAAGTTACGTGCATTCATGAGGTACAACAATTTACTAATTAATTTTTTGATTTAGCTACTCGTATCTTAGGCATCACTATTCAATTCTCATAAAGGGCAATCATTTAGTCATAAAATTAATCGACGCAGCTGAAAGGTCGAGGTCAAAATAATAAATAAAATAAAGGGCAGTGTCCTTTATTGATATTGGAGCGAGTGTCAGTGCCATGATCGGAAAGTAAAGGGGGTTTAAAAAACCATATAAGGACTAGAAATAATGATGGGTTAATGACCTATGAAGATATATAGTCAAAAAGCTAGCGACAGTGAACATTATAGATAAAAATACTGGGTGTCTCAATTTGTTTTGGTTATTGCGTTAATGCAACGCTTCTGAGGGGCGCAGGGGATATGTCAATCGGTAGCGTGGCTCTTGAGAATTCTGTCGCTATGAAACGTTTCTCTGGAGCGGATCGCGTACATATGATTATGATGTCAAGGATTAAATAACCTTACCTACCTGTCACCTATCTTCCCAGGTAACCCGAGGAGGCACCAACACAGTGGTGGTACCAAACAGCATGTGTCCCCAACCACCGCCCCCCGACCGACAGTACTGCAACGTACTGGACTGTCCCGTGCGCTGGCACACAGGGGACTGGTCCAAGTGCTCCAAGACGTGCGGAGGCGGCCTCAAGCAGAGAGATGTAAGTGGATACTGATAGTTAGATTACTATAGGTAATTGCTGAAGAGGAAAAGTTTTCAAGCTGCCGTGATTTAATGCGAGATATAGAGTGAGACGAACTACTCGATGACATTGTAGCTAGTCTTAACTTAGTAAGGCCTGGCTTACTTTACACATGTCATGACTGCATGCGAAAAGGGCCTTAGGCTGTCAGTGAAAAGAAACCAAACGTTTCTGATGATTCGGTCATCATTTGAATAGACCATAGACATTGGATAGTATATATCAAAAATAAGTAAGTCTTAGTATAATCTAATTGGATTACAATACACCCATGAAGCTGCCTATTATTACAAACTAGCTTTCATAAAAGCATAAAAAGTAGCATGTCTTTGATTCCAGGTCTAGAACTACATGTATGCAAACTATCAGTTTCCGTACAGTAGTTTCGGAGAAGTTAAGAAGTAACATATATAATATTAGTGTGATGTATTCCCCAGGTGGAGTGTAAGCAGATAATGGCACAGTCGCACGTGGTGGAGCGTCCAGCCTCGCTGTGCAGCTCGCCTCGACCGGCCTCCACCAAGTCATGCAACTCTCGACCTTGTCTCCTCGACACAGCGGCGCCAGAGATATCTCTCGCCAACTCCAGCTATATCCAGCATGATCCTAAGAAGAAAAAGGTAATGCTTGTTGTATGAACGTATTTCTTATAGAAAAAACTCTCAGACTCGACGTAAAGGGACTCGACGTAAAGGGAACCAATCTGTATAAGGTAGATATGATGGCGATATACTATGGGGGCGTCCATTAAGTACGTAAGGCGCTTTGGAGTCAATCCATACCTCACACAATCTCACGTAGGAGAGAGAGTTGGCTCGACAAATCTCACGTATTTTTGTATCGAATTTTAGTAGTTTTCTATATATCTAAGTATTTTATTGTTCAATTTTCTTATGTGATTAATATAATAATAATAATGCTGGACAGTTCACACAGCATTATCTAGCCCCATGGTAAGCAGAGCTTGTGTTCTGGGTACTAGATAACTGATATACATAATACTATATATTACATAGATAGATACTTTTTATTATACATAGAAAATGACCAGAACACCCAAAACAAATATCTGCAGATCGTACACACATTTGTTCCGAGGCGGGAATCGAACCCGCAACCTCCTGCGTCGCAGGCGGACCTTCGCCCACCGCGCCACATCGGTCGTCTATTATATACTACGTTCTTAATAATGTTAAATACTAGTCCTAACTAAATAAAATAACGTGGGGATCTTTTTTAATAAATCCAACGCAATCAAATATACGATTAGTTGATGAAAAGGATAGAATTGAATAAAAATCGAAATATCATTTTGTATATGTCATCTACATCAAATACCTACAAAAAACTAACATCTTTTAATAAACGAAATAAACTATTGACACGACATTTCCTCGCTTTCAACCAACTTTTTATACGAAAATCTATTTACTTGCATTATGTTTTTATTCTGGCTTCCAATTTAAACTAAATTGGAAGCCAACTTATTTTACACTGCGAACTTTCAACTTTTGAAAGGACGCAGTGTAAAATACCAAGAAGAAGTGTGACCGCGCGTTTTAAAAGGAAAATAAACGCTCTACTTTGTAATTGAAAGGAAAAACTTGAGTTAATACAAAAATATTCGCGCTGCGAACGCAGAATTCATACGTTTGAAGATTATTTGAACTTTTTTTGCAATGTTTGCTAGAAATAGGATTGCAGAGAAATAGAAATAAGGGTGGAAAAAGCAGACCCTAAACTATTTATCGGTGTCTGTTTGTGAAATAAAACAAATCAAACAAATGATGAGCCATAACAATATTATTTGCGGGATGGGTTTGCGTCTAGACACAATAAAGGAGGAGATGAAAAATGCGCTATCGAATAGCAGACAATGTGGGCACAGGATGTCTCCCTGTAGGACGCCAACACTTGTTATCGGAAATCGAGTTGCAGTTTTATGTTTTGTATAAAATAGGTATCTTGTGGAATTATGACCAATACCTATATTTAAAAGCGTTTCTCTACATACCCACATCTTCTTGATTTCACTCGCTTAGAGCTTACACACCAAAAATATAGTACAAAAAAATAAGTTACGGTTGTAACAAATAAGTCAGGGTTATGCACATGTCAGGCTCGGTAATTTTAGAACAATTGCATGGTTGGATTACGCTTCTTTAATCCTACCTAATTATAATAAAAACGAAACTTTGTCTGTTGGATGTTTGTTACTCTTTCACGCAAAAACTACTGAACGAATCGGGCCGAAATTTTGCATACAGGTGTATCTCAGTGTCAATTCCTAAGTAATATAAATAACCTTTAAAATATTCCCATAGAAAGCGTGTGAAGCCATAGGCAGAAACTAGTATACTGTATTGTGCTTTAGCTTACCAACGTCTATAATCAGCTACTAGGCTACGTTAACTAGAAGGTTATTTTTATAAACCGCCGCCAGTTCAATTTACATTTTGTGTACTCTTTATCCAGGTGACAGTAAAAGTGGGTGGATCAGCGACCATCTTCTACGGCACCCAGGTGAAGATCAAGTGTCCAGTGAAGGGCTACAACCGCACCAAGATCCAGTGGGCCAAGGACCATCAGATCATCAGCAAGTCGAAGAAGTACAAAATATCCAAGAAGGTGATTTTATAATGGTGTCCATTCAGACGTTTTGAAAACTAGACAAAATTAATGAAATGTGGCACAACAGCACGTGCAAAGCCAAACAAATGTCACGGTTTTTGGTCAAATATTGGTGTTGCTAGTATGTAATCCGATTTATTTGATCAAATGTATATACATTGGACATAGATAATTGACGAATGGGATACTATCATAAGACCTTGTCCAAAAAAGTATGAGAGGAAATCGAGCGCCTAAATTTTTATACGGTATTTGCACGTTGTTGTGTTTTTGTATTATGTAAAAAAAAATTGGTACGCTCTCCCTGGACGCAACGGTCGCGCGTAATACTTGCGAGAGAATCGTGGCCAATACGCCCTTTCTCTAGCTAGTCTGATATACATATTACATAATATGTCAGATATCTGTTATATGATTGTAAACAAACCACATCAAATAACAAAAACTCACACGTTTGGTATCGAGTGTCAGATATAATTACTAGAAATGTCTACAAAGTATAGTATAGATGTTATATCGACTAGCAATGTAAAAATAATTGGGTTAGTACGGCATCAAAGTTAGCTTAAGTTTTAATATGAGCGGTTTCCTACAAACTTCACACATCGAATTAGCTGGTTTGAACTATACACCAGCTAAGTCGCGAAGTTTATAAACTATAACCATCTCTGTTCCTCCTAGGGAGCTCTCCGCATAACGTCCCTCTCGCTCCGCGACCACGGAGTGTACACTTGCGTGGCTGGACGCTCGTCAGCCAACCTGACGCTGCTGGTGAAACCGAGACCTGGGGAGTTTCCTTCCAGTGAGGAGATCGAACGGCACAAGGCGCTGGATGAACCGTCTTCACCGCTATCTGATAGGTGAGATGGCTGCAACAGATTTTTTGTATTTATATTCAAATTGTCTATAAGCTTACAAAATAAACACTTACAAGTCAAATTTTATACCATAAATTATTATCAAATAAGAAATTAGGTGTTTTTAATTTTCTGTTCACTTAAATTTTTGGGGGAAGGCCTATATATTCCCCCATACGAGGCCATGAATAGCGGGTCCTGAGCCTCCTGCGTCGCAGGCGGACCTTTTCTTTGTCCACAGAGGTCGTCTATAAACGTAATAGGTTAAAGTTGATTAAATACGTGGTGTTCAGCAGGGCGGACGGGCGCTACCGAGCTATGATCGGCGCCGACGACCAGTCGCACGAGCAGAGACCCGGCGACCAGCGGAGGAACTACAAGAACCGGCAGAAGGGTAAGTAAGAGTCTACTATACGTATCGAGCACTTACCCCGTAGAGAAGTTGTATTTTCCTTACAATTTCGAAACTGATCAATTGTTTTCCACTTATATGTAAATGTCAACTCATTCAATCATTACTATAGTTTGACCGAAACCGCTGTACCGCTCCTTAAGAAAGTGCGGCGAGGTGGGGGCCGAGAAAAAAACAGCAAGAGTACGCGTTGACGGCAAACTGATGGATCGGAGCGGCCGATACTTCTCCCGTCTCGCTGCTCGCATACCTCAGGCGCGGTACAGCGGTTTCGGTCAAACATAGTGCTAAGTGCTCGCTGACAATACGTAACAATAGACCTGACGTGTACTGACCAGTGTGTTACGGGGCGTAATGAAATGTGTTACACTGCGAGCGTTCGTTCAGTCAGTACCTACGGAGATAGAAGACGCTCGCAACGAGCAACGAGACGGAGTATCAGGTTCGCTGCTAACGTTAAAGATGAGACCTTTCGAAAACTGAACAAAAACGGAACATTAAGATGATTTGTAAAAAATTCAAAAATCACTATATCAAATCACTTTTGTAAAAATTGTTCTTGGATTAATGAAATATTTTTTTTTTTTTTTTATTTATTTATTTATATATTGAGATAATAACATCATAACAGGTTTTTTTATTAAGCCCTAAGGCGATGTTATAACTACTTATACCTACTAAAAATTACATATTTTTAGTAGGTAATTTATAGTACTTAATTGAGATTTTTACCCATAAATTATATTTGATCTCAGTCTTTATCTGGGGGAGTATTTATATTAAAATTGATTTTAGTATCGGAAATAAATGAAAAACAAAGGAAATATTTCCATTAAAAAATGTCAATAATCCACTACGCCTTTCTACTTCAACTTTTGCGCCCATAGTGATGTAAAAATATGTTATTCATGCGCGGTATGCGCATCGGTACGAGTATAATGACCAAGCCACTTCCAGAGAAACCAGGTCATTTTCCCCGTAAATAACAATCAAAATAACATTTACCGCGCCCGCTCCGAACTACACTTAAAAACTGCTTTAAAATTAAACTACATTCAGAATTATAATGTGGTATACCAACGCCTCTACTAACGATGTGGTAGTCGCTTTCGAGAACTACGTGACAAATCATGGTCGTATATTCAAAGGTTACCATTTTATTTTTGGTTTTTACAGGCACATAGTTAAAATTTATAATATGCCATACACTTCAACTTTGTACAAGCCTTTGGAAAAGTAAACTTTAACCATAAGTCAATATCAATGTCAGTTTGAGAACTGTCACATTGTCAACAGACATTAAAAAGATTCTCTCTCTCTCTCTCTCTCTCTCTCCCTCTCTCTCTCTCTCTCTCTCCCCCCCTCTATAATGGTAGTTCTGTGAGCTACGTGCTTACAGTAAATATTCTATTTCATCTAATAATAAACTGTTTGATCTCTTTCATAACCCATCGCGGGAAGGGTTCAATTCCAGGCGATTATATTTATGTTTACAGTGGAAGTAATGTGACGTAACGATTTCTAGACATACGACTTAAAATCCTTTGGGGATTGTGTAACGTTGATTCCTTTTGGGAACCCTTAAAATCAGTGACTCTCCGTGCATTATTGCCACGCCCAGCTTGGGTACCATTGCGTTTCTTATGCATTACCTAGATAACCTACAAATGTACACAATGATGCAATAAAATAAATATGAAATACTATTCATGCTTCGATGCCAATTCCATGCTCATAATGATAAATGAGAAAGTTCGTACATAACTCACTCTCGGTCTAATACTGTTTGAAGGCGGAACGGATAAGAGATTAATCGTGAATAAAACCGCGGACAGTAGCTTGTTCTCTATACTGTTCACTTACATAACGCATCTCTGGATACAGAATCCGTAGTAGCAGCTATGTCCTTGGTCTGAACTTATCTCGGCCGATCCTCGCGGCTAAATAGCTTTTTAAAATTCATGGGAATCTGGCGGCGGGCCAGTGCGACACTGCTTAATTCATAATGCCACTTGTTTCCTACCTGTGTGCCTGGTACTTGTGGGTAGTGTTTTGGAGAAAATCTAGTAGTTTTTATACAGGGTACACCAGTAACCGTGTTCAGTTCACGCAGTGTCAGTGATTTAACAAAGATAGGTGTAAATGCTTTATTTATTTATTAACTAGCACGGTTATATTAAAACCAATTACACTAGTTGTGTATATGGTAAATGGTTTGTACGCATTTAAACCTACCTTACGATAAATTATCTTACTTAGATGATATTATGTCAAAATCTACCGTAGGGTTTTCCTACGGTTTGTAGCAATAACGCGTAGCAATAGGTCTACGAAATCGAAGCTATGCTACAATTTCGTAGCATTGAAGTGCTACGAAAGAAGCCAAGAAACAAAAACTCACTAGCAAGTTATGCACGAAAATTGCCCAAATTAACGCGCCGAGTTCGAATCCCGGTACGGGAAAAACTTTTTGCATATCATTATTTTCTTTTCGCAGGTAAAATCGACAAAGTTCGCGATGCCTTGTACGGGACCGTAACCACCAGTACGAAAGCGGCGCCGAGCTATAACTCTCAAGCGAGGGATATTTACGATGAAAATGAGGTAAGAATCACTCGAGTTTATTATTATTTTGTGGGTTTTGAGGAAAAATAAGCATTTTCCATAAAACTTTTGCGAAGCTTGAGTTTAGCTAAGAAAGGTATAATGTCAAGTTTTGACTACGTATTGAACACTACATAACTTGATTTCTATTAACCCTACATAGCTAACGTTCCTAAACTACCTTGATAAGCTAACCATTCGTAATTTTTACGATCATTCTATAATGGAGGATATAATAAAATGTATTGTATTTTTTATAAAAAAAAATTATGGGTTCATAAATATAGGATATAAATGAAAGATATTTATCATAAAAATCAATATATTATACCATTAAAGTACAATTAACACAAATGTAATATGACACTATTTTTTCGAGATCAAAATCACACACTTACTTGTGTGCAAATATTACGAACGTTAGCTTTATAGGGTTAAACTCGATTAATTTTCGTCTAACGTGAATAAAATAGACGAACAAAAATAGGTCCTTATCTTTGAAAGTGATTTATCTAAGACAGCCTTGAAATTGTTGAGTTTGAATTCAATTTCAAATATTACAGTCGATCTTACCTTCAAATAAACAAACCTAATTTTTGACCATTATTGTCGATTAGCTAAATAAACAAAATTTTAGGAGACAGTAAATACTTCATCATAATCTAATCCGATAGATGGCGACACCCGAAGGCATAATCCAGTTTGGCTCATGCAAGTTTAAGCAGTGATAGTCGTAAAATATACGACGCTTTTATGGCTCGTCATAAAATCGTACAGAACATACATAAGTAGCTAGAATAATACTCTCAGAAACATATTTGTAATTTCAATTTCAACAGATGATTATGTTTGTCGGGCTTTAAGCAAATGCGACCCACGTCGTTGTTAATAGAAATGTATATTTCTGATGCATTTTATATGCAGTGATTAAAAAAGACCTATGACTTGAGATCCATTTTCAATAATATCTTCGGCCAAATCTACCGCCACACCAGCAGCCCTCCCATAATATAAGTAAGTCAGTAGGTTTACACAATTGTTTATACAATACAATACAATACAAATGCAAAATACAACACAAAAATGCTTTATTGTACACCATATGCAGATCTTTACAAAAAGACATTACATGCGACCAAGTACAATGGGCGGCTTTAATACCCTTTCAATGAAGTCTATCGCTAGATTAACGGGCTTTAGGGAAAGCTAAAAGATCTATAATTATAGCCCATAGGCTATAATTATAGATCTTTTTGCTTCAAAATGTGGGCTGATAAAGCTTTAATGTTTAAGCTTTAACAATTTATCAGCCTACCTTTTGAAGTATATGTAATTGGGAAATAAACAAAATGGGTGCGCCATGTTATGTCGTGGATACTTACAATTGTCTAAATACTCTTTAAAAGAATTAAATCACCAGATAACATGCTTTAGGTCATCTAAATGTATAAGTGTAGCCCAGCTACCTTTAATAATTTATCAGCCCACTCATTTTGAAGTATACGGCAAATTATAAACAGAAAACAAACTTCGCTTAATTTGGTGCGCCATATTTTATTGCGTGGATAATATTGACATTTGTTTAAGTTTAATTAATTTTTTTAATTTGATAAAATGTAGTGTAATGTGTGTGTGTGATGTTTAACAATTTATCAGCCCACACATTTTGAAGTATGTAAACGGCAAATAAACACAAAACCAAACTCTGCTTACTTTGGTGCCCGATGATGTTGCGTGGATCCAGTTCTATTGTACTATTGTAGTAACTATACGATGTACCCTAACATTCTCATTCTAAACTGTAACCGTTCGCACGCCGCTTGGGCCAGGAGAGCGCGGTGTCCTCACAGATGCTTCCGCCAATCAGGAACGGAGCTGATCGTCTGCTGCCTTGTCTCCATTATATCCTCATGCAGCTTCAGGTGAGGAGTTACCAGAATAGACCTTCGGGAGAGGTGTTAGGGTTTAAATCCGCATGTGGTCTCATCAACTAATAGGTAGTGGAAAATAGCTGCTATTTTTTTCATCGTTACCAATATCAGTTGGTATTTTTGCTGCTAGTTTTTGGTTATTATCGTCTTTGAATGCGGCGCATGCGGTCTTGTGGGCATCATCACAAATAATGACGGCGTCATCAACATTTTTGGTGTTTCTTAATTTTTTACTAATAATATTCATATTGATGCTTGCATTTTACAGTCTTTTTGGTTTCTTAAGTTTGGTCTTGTTTGGTTTCGTTTGCGTTTCATTTGCCAAAGTTTTTCTACGGTCTTTGGTTGTTTTTTATTATTGATCATCGCAATATTTTTGCTTTTAATCAACATAATTATTTATTAGCATTATCACTGCAACTAAATCTCTGCCGAAATCTTTTACGTCATTATTCCCAAAATCGTTATTTAATTTTCAAAGTAGACCACTATTTAGATAACATGAAAATGCTGAAGACAAAGGACTCGAACTCGCAATAATGTTGGCTGCTCTTAAGGTCAAACAAGTCAACGGCGCGAAGGCGAGGCCTTAATGTATAATATCTCATCTCACCTGGGTTATTAAAGAAAAACGATTGAGTGTATCTTTTCAACATAAAATTAATTAAATTTTTGGATAACAAAACAACAGAACGGGCTTCATTTTAGAGTTTACTTTCTCCGTGTATTATTTATTTTTGCCCAAAGTTGGACTAAAATCTGTCTACACAGTTTAGAAGCTTGTATTTTTTAATGTACATATATGACGGCATTACGCCTTGGTTCGACTTTGTAGAGCACGCGCACTGAGGCGAACAAAGTGACGCTACCTACTCCGGGCCGCAGCCTGTACCTGAGCGACCGCTTGTTAACTTGTTCCGACTTGTTTACCTCACATCAGCATGTCACATCAACTGGATTCATTCCACCGTCATTATTATTACTACCATCACCAATATCAGTTCCGTGTCACCACAAAACCAAAATAAGAACTTCATAATAACTGATATGTCTAGGTATTCTGGAACTTTCAGACGATCGGCAACTCACGAGGGCAACGTAAAGTCGACGTGATCATGTACCAAAACTACGGCGTCCCGGCGAAGACGCACATCATCAGCCTGGAAGACAAGCAGATAGTGTTCCCGGAAGATGATGACTCGGATATCATCATCGTCAATGAAGATGGCAATCGTTTTGACGGACGGGTCGATAATATGGTGGAACATGTTGTTGATACTACGACTGAGCGCAGGTAGGTAGAATTACCAACATTTTACAATCTACAAGTACACATATATACACAAATACAATACTTTATTGCTTAAATGTGTACAAATATTATAATAATATAACAGCAGTCCAACATGCACCCTGCAAGCAAGGGCCATGAATTATATGAATAACAATATTTGTATATTTATAAAGTGATTGACCTATAGAATAACAATAATTTATGATCAAAGAACTGACCAGTGAAAAAAGAACCAAAATACAGTTTCAAATAGGTTTATCTTTCGTATAATTGTTGTGAATACAATTTTACCTGCACTCGTTAAATTTTAAGTTATATAATATTTAAAAAAAATGTATAATACTAGTTTTGGGTTAAATATACAACTGATCAACTGTGACGAAACTCATAATATCATGGGGTGTAACATGATACTATGCAACATCTCGTCTCCCAAGCCAACCTAACCTGCACGCGGTACACCCTTCTAGATAACGAACTAGGCTCTGGTGGAAATATCAAACCTTCTTCATAATTTGATAACTTATTAATTTTACAATTATTTCCATTACTTGACACTGGCAGAAGTGTCATGCACAATTGACATAAACTCATCATCATAATTATAATAATTAAATTGATGAAATTCAACAAAGATATTAAAAATACTGATATTTCCAGAGTGGAAGCTCCAGATACCTCGGAGTACGTCTGGAAGACAACGGACTGGTCGCCGTGCACTGCGCTGTGCGGACACGTCGGACATCAAGTCAGAGGAGCCGTCTGCCAGGTCAGATATTATCTGTCGATAAAGATTATTTATTTGCATAAACATAATGCGTTATTATGATGTTACAAACAGGTAGGTATCAAATAAGTTTTACCGAGTACGGTGAACAAATTGAGAGATATGGCATGCAAAGTCTCTGTTTCTATAATAATAGTTGTTTTATAGAAAATATTAATATTGTATTATTATTATATTATTATTCATGAATTTACCTAATATATATATAATAATCCCGTAGTTACATAACGCCTGAGTGTTGAATGCTCTTGCGTCCCATCAAACTGAAGGAATCTCGTTGTTAGAGGTACCAGGGAATGGAAATGATAATTTTAACGCTGATAGTTCGCAACTGCTAAAACTGCTTAACAAATAAGATTAATTATTTGATTTCTAATCTAAGACATCTTATACTGATCTGCTTTTGTTGAGCACTGCGACGATGGACGTGTGTGGCCGTACACATAGTGCACTATGCAAATTGTTAACAAGGTTGCGCAAGGGTTGTTGAAACAGAGTTCTTACTTATTTTATAAAAGTAACAAGTTATACCTACTTCATAGTGAATCAATAAACGATTTTTCTTTCTTTCTAGTTCAAGAACACAACTATTATTTACAATATCAACCCTGTTAAATACGCCACCTAATTTCCAAAATTTCGTCAATGTCCGATAACGCTGTCATGGCCATCTGCGGTCAACAGCATTATAGTTTATTCGAAAAAAAAAACAAAGTTTCAGTGACATTATACACAAAAATTTAATGATATTCCTCCCCCGCAGCACAAAACTCACAACAGCACGACAACAGTAGAAACAACGCAGTGCACGTCCCGTTACGTGCCGCCTCCGTCCGTGCTCCGGGACTGTCACGGCGCCGCCTGCGCGCGCTGGAGAGACGGGCCCTGGACACACGGCTGCCGGTCCTCAGGAGTTGGTGAGTGAACGCTACACATTATGTGTCCGCGACTCGGCAAACGTGGCGTAGGAAGCCCTCCGGCCAGGTGGGTTAACGACCTGCGAAGGACTGCGGGCAGATACTGGATGCGGCAAGCTGAAGACAGGGTGCTATGGCGCTCATTGGGGGAGGCCTATGTTCCAGCAGTGGACTACTATAGGCTGATGATGATGATTGTCTAAAAGTCACTTATAACGGGATATTAGCATGATTCAATTTTTGAGTTTTCCAATATCTCGGCACAGTTTCATGCGCCATGATCACGGATCGTTCGATTGTGCTAATAACCATGATACTTTCAAATGTTTTATTATACATACATATGTGTCTCCTTCAAAATTTCCCCTCAAGAGGTAAAACAAGACTCTCATGTTAAAAAATGTACAGAAATTCCCTCTTTGGTCCATGTTCTACAATGACCATGCTCTTTGCAGGCAAACAAATGATTTGGTTATGTTTCAAAATCATACACAAATTGAAAAACTCATCATACCTACAATATGACGACCGATGTGGCGCGGTGGGCGAAGGTCCGCCTGCGACGCTGAATGTTGCGGGTTCGATTCCCGCCTCGGAACAATTGTGTGTACGATCTGCAGATATTTGTTCCGGGTGCTCTGGTCGTTTTCTATGTATAATTAAAAAAATATATATATCTATCAATGTAATGTATTGTATTATGTATATCAGTTATCTAGTACCCATAACACAAGCTCTGCTTACCATGGGGCTAGATAATGCTGTGTCCAGCATTATTTATTTATTTATTTTCCCACTCTTTTAACAATATCTGTGGCGCGGTGGGTGAAGGTCCGCCTGCGACGCAGGAGGTTGCTAGTTTCATTCTTCGTTTCCGCCTCGGAATATCTGAACGTTGCTGTGTGTATTGTCCAGCATTATGCATGTCTGATTGTTTGCAGCGTTCTCCCGGCGCCGCGTGCAGTGCGTCGGTAGAAACGGCACGGCGCTCCCGGACGCCTCGTGCGAGTACTCCTCTCGACCGGACAACACGCGGAGAGAGCTGAAGCCCTGTAAGCCTGCCTGGGCTACGGGGCCGTGGAGCAAGGTATTTTGTGTATTAGCTTGATTCGTCCCAATGCTGGGCAAAGGCCTCCCCCAAATCTTTCCACTCAGTGCGGTCACGCGCCATCTCCCATCAATGTCTAAAGAAGGCGTTAAGGTCGTCTGGCGCCGGCGGCGGCGGCGGCGGCGCGCTTTCTTGGCAGACCTAGCCCGAGGAAGCCGCGCGCAAGTTATTATAATGAGAATAATATTTATTTATTCAATATATACTTATAAACAAAACAAAGTAGTGTACTAAATAAAGACTTTTTAACTTTTTTTTTATTTTACTACTATATAGGTACCTATGTAACTTCTTAGTTTCAACGCCATTTGCTCTAAGTTCAAGACTTGTGATGTAGACGCAAGGGTACCTTGGTAGCTGAGTAGTCCATCATGAAACGATCAACCTTAAATTAAAACATTATACATAATGGTTTAATTTAATATTGTTATTTTTTTAGCTATTTTGGTAAGGTTAGTAATAAATGTCCATCTCTCCAGTGCGTAGGACCATGCAACACCGCGGGCCGCCAGCACCGCGTCCTACACTGCGTGTGGCGCACCGGCGGGGGCCGCACAAGACGTCGGGAGCGCAGCGCGGGCGTCGCGTGCGAGGGCCTGTCCCGCCCCGCTGTCAGCCGGGAGTGCCATGTTACAGTCTGCAAAGGTAAAAAAAGCAGGCCAAGTGCGATAATATAAACAAGCAAAAAATCACATTTGTTGTATGAGAGCCCCCTTAAATATTTATTTTATTTTGTTTTTTAGTATTTGTAGTTATAGCGGCAACAGTTATATCATCTGTGAAAATTTCAACTGCCTAACTATCACGGTTCATGAGATACATGCCTGATGATGATGACAGACGGACGAACGAACAGCGGATTCTTAGTAATAGAGTCCCGTTTTACCCATTGGCTACGGAACCCTAACTTTATTGCCTAAGTGAATCATTACATTATATATGTAATTTTTAACTGTATTGACGTTCGCTTATTAACACAGTTTTCAAATTTTATTGAATATAATCAATAGAATTGATGTTGTCACTTCATGTCCATCCAAAGGTTGCCTGGCAGAGATCGCTCATAGCGACAAGGCAGCCTATTGTACAACACATTCTGTATTTGTCTTTTTCCTGTGTATCTGTTTTTATTATTTCTAAAAATTTTATTATTGTTTTGTTTTATTATTTTTTTAAATTTATTATTTCTTTATAAGAATTATTATTTTTTGACTCTTAATATTTTGTTGCCAATAAATTGATTATTCTGATTATTTGGTGTGCAATAAAGATTGTATTGTTGGTTTTCCGCAGATGGTGTGTGCCGCGATTCGTCTAGATTCTGCGAGAATGTTCGTGCCATGAACCTCTGTGCGCTCAAACGGTACAAAGAACAATGCTGCAAGACTTGCTCCGTCTAATATCACTTCATAATATTACGTAAGCATGGAATTGTTTGGATTTGACTTTGTAGAAGGAAAACATCCAGGAAGCTCTCACTGAATAACTATTTAGATGTTGTTGACTTATTGTGATTTTGAAAGGATTTTAAGAAAATATAAGCCATGGATTTGTGTCTAGGTTGTTAATGTCGCTCAAAAATCAACTCAAGTATTTTTATTCTTCCTATAGCATTTGTTATAGTTTCTGTATAAAAACAAAAGTTGTTACTTTGTTCGCTTTCAGTGATTAATAGAAAGAAAGTGCGTGTGAATGTGTAAACGATGATATACGTATTGAATGCACAGACATAGAACTAGTCGGGAAGCACATACAAAAGGCTAGAATATATGTAAGTTATATAAAATGTAAATTGTTTCAAAAGATAGTCCTTAACATTTAAGTAGAAATGAAAATATTTAGTAAAAATGTTTTGTACTATAATAAAATCAAACAATTACGTTGTAAATAAGAAATATTATCATAAATATTTACCGACACAAGCTACGCTTAGCTGTTAAATGAATAGAAACTAAAAAGTGCACACTTAACGAAATATTTGAACTATTTGACTTAACTAGCAAAATTGCCAAAATTGCAATGAAATGTATTTTTCGATTAAAAATATCATATTTCGATGTTAAATAAAATATTGCCGATGTAACTTGTTCGTGTTTATTGTATTGAAACGAATTAATATTCTGCATTAGCGTTAAATAATGTCAATTTCATTATATTTATAAATAATTTCGTTTAGATCTGTATGTAGTAGATAGCCAGTAAAATATTATGTATATTTATATCAATTTATTAGTGAATATTAAAATAATGTTCTGATAAAGTTATTGAAGCAATACGATTCGCTTTTATATAATTATTGTAAATAGATGTATGCTGCTGCATGGAAAATATGTTACCTGTTCGTGGAATGGGCATTAATATAATATATCTAGAGCTGTATGTAATATAGGTATAATTTAAATAAGTTTTATTCCAAATAATAAAGATACAGATGAACAAAATACAGATTGTTTGGCGAGTTCTAAATGATCTAGGTATTCTTGGATGCCTAAAATTATGTTAATGTTCAATGTTATATTTTGGAGTCATACATACCAAAGTCGATACAAGTTAACAAAAAACCAGTCAGTTGCTTAGAGCATGTGCACACTAAATATAACTGAATGTCGCATCAACTTGACGCGCTGTGTTGACGAGTTCGGTAGAGGAATTTAGAATGTCATTACCTATAGACTTAACTTCATCTTGGCCGATAATAATTGCAATGTCTGCGTATCGATTTACGTGCACTTCGTTGAATACCTCAAAAACTACATAAGTTTCTTTCATTTTAATTGCAATTCCATTGAGCTCTGTATTGTTGTTACATTTTAGTTTTTAAGTCACAGAGAAATTAAGTCCAAAATTGTACATTGTACCAAGAATTTTCAAATAAATATATGAGTAAGTTACGGAGTTATTTGTTTTATTTTCTTTTTTATTCATTACATACATATAGGCAAACCGTGCAGGCAAAAAACAGTCATCATCATCAGCCTATAGCAGTCCACTGCTGGACATAGGCCTCCCCCAAAGAGCGCCATAGCGCCCTGTCTTCAGCTTGCCGCATCCAGCATCTACCTGCAGTCTTCCGCAGGTCGTCATCCCACCTGGTCGGAGGGCGTCCTACACTACGTTTACCGAGTCGTGGTCTCCACTCAAGAACACGTTTGCCCCATCGGCCGTCGGTTCTTCGCGAGATATGGCCGGCCCACTGCCACTTCAGCTTGCTAATTCTTTGAGCTATGTCGATAACCTTGGTTCTCTGTCGGATGTATGTGTGCAGGCAAAAAACAGTGCAGTGAAATAAACAGTTATTATTAATTATACATATTTTTTATAACATATTTTCAGATTCGTTATCGTGATCGAGGGGAATGAAAGAAATTTAAAAGTAATAGTATCTATGTAAAAATAACAGCATTGCCTATTACTAAACATATTAACATATTTTCCGTCGAAAAAAAAGGGCGTAGTTTCTTTCATGTTCAGTTTGTGCACTTTATGCAGACTCACACTATATTACTAAATATTGATAAATATTACCTCCCTAAAAATGCGAGCTTCAAAGTCGCTACCACACCTAGGGGCTACCACAATACGAGTTGTTTCCGACTAAGTATCCAAGTCAACTCTGATCGTATCAAAGTGGCTTGGATCTCCGATGTAGCCTCTCATAGACCGAAGCACAACACAGTCCCCTCACTCAATATTCAATTACCTAAAGCCAAGCCCGCAGGCTAGCGATACGTTATCGCTAGCCTGCGGGGAGTCTAGCTAGGGCAGTCGATATCTCTAGACTTGGACGAGCTCATCTTTAGTAACTACCTTTATTCATTCATCACATTATAATGCAACAGTTTGGATGGATGGATGTTTGTAAATTCTTCACTCCAAAACAACTGATTACATCAATATAATAATGAATAGTATAAAATATGACTTGTCTAAGTGCTAATTTGTAAGCCTATAGAAATAAACTTTCATTTCATTTCATTTCACTGAACGGATTAATCGGAGATTTCGCATATAATTACATTTTAGATGGAATACATATTACTAAACCAGATTCTGAGACAGCCTCAAATGTTTTAAATATTAAACATTATACGAATATTAAAAGAAAAGTTTGTGCTTTTGTAAAATATTTTTGTCAGAAGCCAACGCTAAAACTACAGATGGATCGCGCTGAAATTTGGGATTTGCCTGAAATACCAAACGAGTTACGCTAGCTAGCGTCTTAAAAACTTACTGTGGAATGTGGACCCGTAGGTGGACCCTGATGTATTCGTGATTGTACATATCACTTGTACCATATATATTCGCCGTTCATTTGCCGCATTTTGATTACGAATAAAAAACAGAGTAAACAGAACCTATGAGCGGTGAAACAAGAATGAGTCATACATTTGAACTGACCTACGCCTCTGGCTTTTATGAGCCCCAAAATCAAAATGTCAATTCGATCAATGCTACGCTATTTGAAACAGCCATTCTGCATATCAAACCTAAGTAGGGCAATCCTTGATTACCACAATCAGTGCCAGTGCCGCTATGCATGGCTAGCCAATCATGAGCATAGTCTGCGATTATTGGCATTTCTAAATTATAAGCTAGCTTGTGTTCGTAGTTTCACACAGTTTCATGATTCAAAAGTTTCAATATCATTCTACTTCCAGATGAGATGTAGTAAAATTTCACCCCGATCTGATGAGTTTTCTTAACTTAAGAAGTATCCACATTACAACCTCATGCTGAGACAAAGACTGTTTTGGGATTCAATGCATAAATAAGTATTTTTTCGTTTATGATTGACTAGTCTCTGCCCGCGGCTTCGCACGCGTTGTTTATATGGAAACGTTTAAGATTATTTCTATCTAGGATAATAAGGAGCCTATGTTTTATTCTGGGCCCAGAACTACCTGTTTGCAAAATCAGCTCGATCCGTTCAGTAGTTCTTGCGTGAAATACTCTTTCACGCAAGAACTACTGAACGGATCGACAAACTCTCTCAAATCCATACATACAAACTTTCACGTTTATTATATTAGTAGGATTGACTAGAGTTTGGCTATCGAATGTTGAGATTGGAAATATTTACAAACTCTTTAAATTACAATTAATTGACAACATTGTCAAGATTTGCTTTTGTGGTGATAATGTTTTACCATTTTAGAGGCGACTAAGAGATATCCGCCGGGGAGCGGGCAGCAGCGTCTGCTGCTGAACAATTTACCACCGAATTGCGATCCCCAACCCGCATGACTAACCCTCGAGATAAAAACCAATAATGCTCTCAAGGGGAGGCTTGCGTCACCCCAGTGAGTGAAACAAACAGTTGCAGCTGGAAAAAAATTGTAATACGCGATGGCAAGGCCAATTATTCACAGTTGTTCCCAGAGAAAATACGTTCGTTATTATCGAATTTGTAGCCGTAGTTCCCAATGACGTGAACAATCTTGTACTTAAAAAATACAAAATAAGTGGTGCCTCCCACCTGCGGGGTTATCCATTAATTACCGGACACCCTGTATAAATATAGGCAACGAACTCCCCTCTAAGCAAAGACAATGATAATGAATTACTAAAGCATACCTACTACTACCTACTACTGTTCAAGAACGACTAAAGCGTAGGTACCTACTGCTAAGTCAAGAAACAGATTGCCAAAAATCCAGCCTCAATTTTTAATTGAAGCCTCCATCTTAATGTTCATCGCCACAAGATTATCTCCACGCTCAGCATCACGTTCATTACTGACCCGGCTTAGTTCTCTTAGCATAGAGATTGAAAGAGTTGGCCGCTCTCCAAATAATATTTCTGTAAGAATTCCTCGGTAATTTGCGGTTTTCTTGGGCCAGAGCTATGGTTCTTGAATATTTGATAGGAGTGTGCAGCTTTGCATGGTTCTTGTTTCATTTTATATTTTTGTCTGTAATATTCATGTCACAATTTTGATAATGCATAACAACACGGCTTGGTCCGTTGAAACATGGGTACATGCGGCCCCTAGGTTTTTTGAATTGATATCTTTTAGACAACATAGAAAGAAGAATATATCTATAGAAAGATCAGTAATATAGTCTAGTCTAGATCACGAAATTACTAAATCTCAGTTGGACACCTGGTTTTTTTAATGTACGCCCTGTAATGTTATTATGATAGTTAATGTAAGATTTTTGCCAGTCTAGTAACAGGTTTAAAGGCTTATACAGCTCTCTCTGAATCCATACCACTAAGAAGTCCCATGTTAAAGCATGAAGCCGAGATGTCCCATGTCTCGACATGCCCAACAAATCCCAGTGTATCAAACGTATCTCGGCCGAGCTCCGCTCCGACAATGGTTTGTGTAAGCCGGGGCACAAAGGACTGCCGCGGCGCAAGTTGTAAGAGACGTATTGTAAATTACTTGACCGTAAAATCGACTAAATAGGTTTACAGATATCGAGGAGACAGTTTACAGTTTTTCTGGCTGTCGTTGGTTCATAGATGTAAACCTATTAAAGGTATTCTACACTTCAATGCCATGTAATGAACTCTAATAAATAGTTTCACTTCGTTATCTGTCTATTAACACTGACGTACTCGTAGATGGAGCTAAACTTTACTCGCGTAAGGCCCGCGCGGTTTCGCTCATGTGTGCAATTCGTCAGAGAATTCATTCAGTGGAAATCAATTGTTAAGTTTTCTGGTTCAGGAAAAAGTGGAAAGCCCTTTTATATCTAGACGTAAAGTAAATAGAAGTTATTAAAGAACCGTGATGAAAGAAAGGTGTAAAACAGAAGCTGTATGAAACAGGCATGCGGAGTTCTATAACTTGGCCCTCAGTTCAAATGCCGTGCTATTTTGACCTCTAAGACGTCTACAAAGGCATTTTCTGCCTAGTGTAGGCATAGGTATCTCTAGGTCCTAGCACGTATGTACATACATAGGTATTGCAGTGTTATTATGTTCTAACGTTGTTCTTAGATGTTCGGAACAGTGAAGATTCAGTTCCGTCGTAATTGCTGTCAATTTACACGTCTCGTTAGAAAACCCTCGACTGAAAAGACTGTGTGGCTGACAACACCGAGTTTATACTGTACTAGCTGCGCCTCGCGGCTTCGCCCGCTTGGAAATCTATGTGTTTCATAAACCTTCCTATATAGAGTGATTCAAGATCACTCTATCTATTATAAAAACCGAAAAATCAAAATCAAAAACCAAAATCCGTTGCGTACTTTTAAAGACCTAATATATATATATATATATATATAAGTATTCATAGGGACAGACAGACAGCGGGAAGCGACTTTATTTTGTACTATGTAGTGATGATATCTGATTCTACAATATTTTTAATAGACAATGATTCAAGAGGAAGGTTTATAAACCATTTGATACATAGATTCCCATGCGAAGCTGCGCAGCTAGTGTAATATATATAAAAGATATAATATACTATTCCTCAAATCGAAGCAAATTTTCATAAAATGCATAGCGTCTCGAGCCAGCAAACAAGTTTATCTACAAGCGGATCTATCTGCAGAGTCGCGACATGGAGTTGGCAGTGCGGCGGTGTCGTAAAATGTTACTCGTGTACCTACTCATGTTAAATAAAATAATAATATTTTAAAGTGGTTCATTTTATTTGTTATTCATTCAAAAGGTTAAAGATAAAGATCATTTATTTGCATAAATATATTGTATTAAGAAGAAGAAGAGAAGTAGGTAGGTATCAAATATGTTGAAACGGACGGTTGACAAGGATCCCTCCTTCTTACCTGATTAGCGGAGACGGTACGTTTCGTCAATGGGTCGTTACCTCGAAAGATCAGTACCTCGAATGTTTCCTACCTGGACAGGTATCTACCTCGACGGTACATTTCGTCGATGGGTCGTTACCTCGAAAGATCAGTACCTCGAAGGTTTTCTACCTGGACAGGTATCTACCTCGACGGTACGTTTCGTCGATGGGTCGTTACCTCGAAAGATCAACAAAACCAAAGTTAATTTAAATTATTATTGAATGGTGTTAATACAATAGAAAACAGTTCAGCTATCTACAGACTGTTGCAATCGTAAGTATAAAGTATAGATAGGCCTATTTTATTAGGAGATACCACGTCAGCAAATAATTTAAAGAATATAGGTACTTGCCTTAAATGCGAAATCCTGTTTTTTATATTCATTAAATGTAAGCAGTCCATTGAAAGGAAGCTCCCGTACAAAGCCCGCCTTTTCACTTAAACGCAGAGTAGAGTAGCGCGCTTCAGAGAAAGCAGAGAGAACTCTTTGCCATGGTTAAGCTCGCATATATTTTTAAGTTAAAATTTTGTGTGTACAATAAAAAATCTAAGAAGTTGTTAGGCATGGCTCATACCGTCTGGAGCTTCGAATACATCCAGGTTTATAAACAGTACCTAGAGACGACGCCTACAGGATATGGGTGGGTGCTGAAGAGTAGGTATAACTACCTCCTAGAAAAAAGTTATTGACTCCCATTTAAACTTCCTATTTCAAGGAAAATATATTATTTTGTGTTACCGCAGTGGAAATATTGGCAACAGAGTTTACTTTGTCAAAGTGGTTTTTGGTTCAGAGCGCTGTTAGTGGTCTTAGTCCGTTTAATTTACCTGACTCAATAAAACTTTGGAAACTATTATGGTTATTAACAAAATACGTGATCATGGCGCATTTAACTGTGCCGAAATATTGGAAAACTCAAAAATCTAATCATGGTAAATATTCCGAAATAAATGACGTTTGTCTCAAATGCATTTCAGATTCAATAATAATAATAATTCATTTATTTTTCAGATAACATAGATGATGACAGGTGACGAAATATTGACAGATTTTCATTGAAGACTGTCAAAATATTGCTAATCAGATTGTGTTAGTTATGTTATTCGGGCGTTAGCGGGCCGCCGCCGATGAGTTAAAAACTGCCTACGAGGCATACAACATAAACTTTTAAAATATATAGAACTTAACGACATCAAGTGTACCATGTGTACCTACGGTGGAAACAAATAAACAATAAATAATATACTGAAATGTCGCACCAACCCGCCGCCGCCGCCGCCGCGCCGTACGGACTGTGTCGCTTTAGATTTTGAAGTGTAGTGTAAGACTCCATAAAAAGTTATCCTTAAAATCTTTCTCTGTTCTGTCACTACTCTGTACAAATTAAGCGAATTCTCTCGTAGACAAAGCTTCCTTGAATCAGGTTCTGCTTTCACCACCTACCTACCTACTTATCTACCGCTTAGGTAGGTACCTGCTTCTATACTTACTAAAGCTAATGGCTTTAAATACTCTCGACACATTTAAGTAGGTAGTTTGTTGAAGTGGTCTTTAAAAATAAGTAATTCATTCAATAAAACGGCCTCGTTCAACGGAATGACATCAACGAATCCGTGTAGAGAATATAGTCCTCAGACTCAAGTGAAGTGTTATTAAAGCCCGTCCAGGACCTTTTATATGACTGGAATGGTCGCGTTTCGGAATGTGTTTTTAACAACAATTACTCCATGCTCCGTGGGCCGAGGTTTTTGTACATACAAAACAATAAACAGTTTTTTGTATTTTGATAAACGATTTTTTTTTTGCATACAGTTTTGCATGCAAAAAGAAGTGCAGTGTGGGATTCAGTTTCTGTTTGTGTACATACTTGTTCGATCCAAAATATTTATTTATATTATGAGTCCTGAATTTTGTATTATGTGCCTGAAATAAACGATTATTATTATTATTATGTCTTTCATTTACCATGATCTCGGCCATAAAGTGACCCGGTCCTTTGGAAGGCTTGTGTGGGGCCGAAGCCAACAGCACAGAGGCCCTTTGAGAGAGTTAATCTAGAGGCGATGGCTACACATTGTTATTATTATTATTATGTCAATTACTCCGCCGCCGTCACGTTTCATCCCTTCCTGTCCATCCAAAGGTTGCCGCTGCTGTTTAGGCCGCCGTATGTGCCATACTCAGGCCATACTTTACAGTTTGAATAACTATTTTTAAGGTGCAACAAAGATATTTTATTTATTTAACAGATGAGCAGTGACAATAGCATGAGTCATGATAAGTGATACACGAATACACCTGAATCGACCTGCTGGCGGTCTAATCACTCATCTCTCGGTTTAATATATACCGGGAGATGCTACATATCCTTCATAATGAGTCATATAACGTATTTACTTGTGTTCGGAACTCAAGCGTGCTAGCGTGTCCAAGTCGCGCTAACTTAGACAATTAATCAACTGAGTTCCGAATGTAGAGATCGAGAGAGAGCGCACTGTAGTGACGTCAGCTGTTACTCAGCAAAGCCCTGTACAGAACTTGCGGGCCATTCGATACCCAGAGCGGTGGCGAAAACCGGGGATCCACCCCGCATACCGACTGTCGCTCTGTGTAGCGAATACCGCTTTGATCAGAACTAAGTTCAGTAGTAATTAATCGTGAGTATACTAATTAATGATATAAACACATACTATTTTCATCGTAGTCTGAGTTTTCGGCTTCTCGTCACTCGAACCCAATGCACATATCTCGTACCAAGGGCGTTATTTTAAAAACTGGGACACTTTAATAGATGATAGAGATAGACAGATAATTATTTTATGCACACTTAAAAATAAAACAGACAAGAAAAAAAACTATATGTGACAATTTGGTGGACGCTCGAGAACGATTTTAGAGAAACAACAGTGGATGGAAAGGATCATCGTATAATTTAAATAACATGAGAACGTCTCCAGCACTACTCTAGTTTAACGCCCGCTGAATGTACCCTTCAGAGCACAGTTTCAGCGATTTTCATAAAAGAAACGTAAGCAGGTGATTATTTATGAAATTCAAAACACTTCGTTAGCCTGACTCCGTGGTTTTTGGGAATTTATTTATCCTAAATCTAAATATTCAGTAGACTGCACTAAATATTCACTTTAGCACCTTGTCAGGTTACGTAATAGTGGAGATTGACGGAGACTGGCAGAATTGCGCAAATCCAGACGCAGAGCCATCTAGGAAGAAGTTGAAGTTGAGAATAATAGTGGACAATCCATACAGCATCAGCTAGCCCTGAAGACATCACTACAAAGATTTTTTTTTTTTATAATAAATAGAAAACACCTGGAACGACAGGACCACATTTCCGCGGTCAGTACTTGGATGGGTGACCGTGTCACCAAAACAAACCCTAAAGCAAAAGAAACCCTGTGATAGTTTTGTACGATGGTCGACTCACTCTTGGCCGGGTATTTACCGGCCGAAACACAAGTTCTACTTACTATGCAGCTTTAACGCTATGTGTAAAAGCCCGGCGTTGATATTTCTTTTTATATACATACTAGCTGCGCCCCGCGGTTTCACCCGCGTGGTGATAGATATTTTGGATGATATACAATATTATGTATCTTTATAAATTGTAGCCTATTTGTTATTCTGATGTATACGCTATATTATTGTAAACTTTCATTATAATCCATTCACTAGTTTTAACGTGAAAGAGTAACAAACATCCATCCATACTTACAAACTTTCGCGTTTATAATATTAGTAGGATTTGAACAGTGTTTATGTTGCAGTAAAAATACAATGCCTGCACATTTCCTTTCCATTCGATAGAAGCGGATCTAGCCGGTTATTATTCAAAATGGCTGACTATTCCAGATCTCGCTGGAGGTGAGACAAGTTTCGACTAGACAGAACAATGCTTTAAGAATAGATCGGGAGATCGTGGTTTCTTATATTATTCCTTTAAATTAAACATTAAAAAATAACAAGACATCTTTTAGTGACATCTTCAATTTTTTCCATCTTGCACGACCTACCCACTTATGTTAGTCCACGGCTGGACATAGGCCTCCCCCAACTAAATTTTACGTTCTGTTAAACGTTATTTTTATATTTTAAGTTTTTTAAATGGTATGTGTGTATTCCATTTCTTTTCCCTCTGCAGTTATAATAATACTAAATCCAAAGTCAAAGGCCAAAGAGGCCCCATGAAACAGTACTGGCACACCGTTTCGTATCCAAAGGACATTTAGTAGAATGCTGCTAACAATTAGCAGCATTCTGCTAAATACGCTGTTCTGTTAATATTAACAGAACAGCCCTATTAACAGAACAGCCTCAAAGCAAAACGACATATTAGCATAACGTCATAATAGTAATATGATCTGCAAATGGGATCCAGAACCCAGAAATACGTGTTTCGTCTCCGGAAAAATAAAGATATTATACTTTTACAATACAAATCACTACATAGTATAAACAACAAAATCGCTTATGATGTCTGTCTGTCCCTATGTATGCTTAGATCTTTGAAACTACGCAACGGATTTTGATGCCGTTTTTTTTAATAGATGAAATGATTCAAGAGGAAGGTTTGTGAACCATTTGACACATAGATTACTACGCGGGCGAAGCCGCGGGGCGCAGCTAGTTACATATAAAGTTCATATTTTAATTCAAACCCGTAAGTTTTTAAGATTCCGTATTAAAAACCTTAACAGCCAATATCTCAATCAACGCCCGTAATAAAATGAAGTACAGTTCCACCAGCCAGTAAATCTGCTGCTTACGGATATGTTCGTGTTAATAATTCGATTAATAACAGAATTTCATTTAAAATTTCCCACGAAATTTTCCCAAAAAATTGCAACAATACCTTCAGTTATGGATCCTGCAAAAGACGACGGCCAGAATGTGGATGCCGTTATTTTATTAAGACTGGGGTGGATAAAGGAGGAATTTACTAAATTTATGTAGATAACCTTAATCAAAAATAACCTACACGATACTAATCAATTTGTTAAACTTTTGAAACTGATTATTAACACTAAAAAGTCATTTAAACTAGATATTTCAAAAATAAAATAAAAATCAAATCATGATAAATACCCCGTTTTAAAAAAGTATGATTTATTTATTTTGGTACTCAATAAAAGCTTTTTCATTATTCGCTTTCAAAATGGCGATACACCGTCATCCTCAGAACCGTACCCAAAATACCTCGTCCGTAAAATACCGAAATTAATCTGGTGCTTCACAGAATGGATGGCACCGGTATGCAGTAAGGTAGGCGCGCGACCGCGGCTCCCGGACTAGCCTGCATAATGCAAGGCGCGCCGCGAATCCGAGACATATTCTTCGCAAGGCAAGCCAAATAGAATTTTTGGCAGAACACGATAGAGATGTTAAATACCCCTAGATCTGTGATATTTTTATGTAGATTCAGGTGAGAGAAACATCGATAGATTATGCAAGTTTCCTTTGGTATAATCATTACGTTAGGTAGTGGAATGTAAATACTTTTTTTGGTAGGTTCCTTCCCTTATGACATCAACGGGCTGAGTTAGAAGGGTATTTGGTTGATTATTACGCCACACGCCAAGGTGGCGGCGGCGGCGGTCACCTGTATAGTCAAATTAATGATTGACGACCACTGTGGTGCGGCGGGCGATGGTCCGCCGCGCCGCGCCACCGGCTATGAAAGAAGTTTCGGGTTCGATTCCCGCCTTGAGACAACTGTTTGTACGATCTACAAATATTTGTTCCAGATTTTGGGGTAATTTCTATGTACCTATAGTAAAAATATCTAAGAATCTATTTAATACATTGTATTTAATATAAGTTATGCCAAAACACAAGCTCTGCTTAGCTTGGGGCTAGATGACGCTGTATGAATTATGCAGCATTATTCACTTATAATATTTTGAGTTTTGAAAATGGACTTCATGTTTAAGTCTAGCTAATACAACGGAAATTATTAAGACATTCGATATGTTGTATCAGCTCTAGATCCGTATTTACAAATAGGCACCGTGCAGACTGCAGTCGCGATGGGCCGCCCCATTAGATTTACAGCCCCCACTCAGCGCACCGCATTATATACCCACATACAGGAATCACCCTGTACGCGAAACAAATACTCACATATTTTTACTTGTCATGGAAATACTGTATGCATTTAATTTTATTTTGTTTGAAATATGGCGTTCTCCCGAGTTAGCGGTGTTTGATTTGAGTTTGTGCATCCACGGGTTTTGGTTTGAACCACAGGATTTTCGACTACGTGGTTAGAAAAGTGGAATTTGGTTTCAGTCTGAAATAATGACCCTAATCGCTAAGGTTATCAAAACCCTCTATAAATCTAAATAAAAATAACACCCTGAATTTTGATGAAATCCGATAGTAGGGGACAATAGGAGGAGATAACGTACACATTCTATTGTAGTGTGTTATAGCGTGATATAGCGAGGAGTGGAAGCGGGAGACTTTTTCCCAGCAGTGGGAAAGTATAGATCAAAACATGCGGTGCAGTCTTTGGGGATTACCGATATAACTGAAAAGTATGTAAATACACATATTTATTCATATGGCGAAGCGTTCGGTGACGATGACGCGAGTTCCATGATTTTTGTTCCCCAAAAAGAGCTTTAAAGCGCCTCAAAAAGTTTTCACTTAAAAAAACGAAAAAAAAACCAACCAATTAATAAACACAAAGACTTTTCCAAACGTTTAATATCTAAACTGATCATATAAGACGCCCAAAGCCCTATGCCACGTCACGTCTCCACGTCATCTACGTTACGTCTAATTACGATCATTCACAAAAACGTCGTTAAATTAAAGGTTCCTCTGGATAATTAGACGTCGATGAAAAACATTAGCCCGATGATCTATCCGTTTAAGGGATGCTATTTAGACTGTACGACACGACTAAGAAACTAACTTGTTAGCTCTTTCTTTAGACTTGATTATTTACTTTAAAATCATCTTTTGGAAATAGGTAGGAGCTAACAGAAGAAAATTGTAGGTATTTGGAGGAATGATAGTTAGATATAGTTTGACCGAAACCGCTGTACCGCGCCTGAGGTATGCGAGCGGCGAGACGGGGGGGAAATATCGGCCGCTCCGATCCATCAGTCTGCCGTCAACGCGTACCTACTCTTGCTCTTTTTTCTTCGCCTCCCACCTCGCCGCACTTTCCTATGGAGCGGTACAGCAGCGGTTTCGGTCAAACTATAAGAGATTTAATTCGACACATTTCAAGGTTCGCACAGATTTGTAAAAAGTTTTACAATATAACATTAAGTATATTGTTTTACCATAAATTGGTTTTTGGCGCTTCTATGTATTCAAACGCGCGTTGCGATTCGAACCACTTTTTTATATTTTCTGCTTCTGCTGTACATAATGAAATAATACATATTGTTTTTTTTTTTTATTCATTTATTTATTGTTATTTTTGGTCAAGTTAGTGTAGATTATGTAACCACCTAAACTAATAGGTTATTGTATAGTAAAAATACTCTGTATTTGTTTTCTTGTCTGTAAATGTATTGTGTTAGTGTGTGTCTACGTGACGTGACGCGCGGGTTTGGTTCCGACAGAAGATCAGCGATGCACAATGGCTATCACAACATAATGCTGAGTCGAACGCCATTTTGTAGCATTTAATTTTATTGTGTGTACGATCTGCAGATATTTGTTCCGGGTGTTCTGGTCGTTTTCTATGTATAAACAATATTTATCTATGTAATGTATTGTATTATGTATATCAGTTATCTAGTACCCATAACACAAGCTCTGCTTAGCTTGGGGCTAGATGATGCTGTTTGAATTTTCCAGCATTATTTATATAAAAAAATAACAATAGATAGAATAGATTTAAGTTTTCTAATCAGTTAGGAATGGTAAACATTAACCTTAAGTCAATGTCAAAGTTAGTTTGAGAACTGTCACATGTCAGTGACAGTAGCTTAGTCTAGCGAAAAGCAAGCGGGGCCAAAACACAAAAAAAAAGAAGTTGAAGTTTACTGTTGTCTCTGTCTGTATACGCTCTCTCTCTTGCTCTGTAATGGCCATTCTGTGTACAACCATTTACAATGAACTTTATCCGATTTCATTTAATAAACTCTTTGATTTCGTTCATAACCCATCAATGTGGTTTTTATGGTATTGGGTAAAGTTTAGAAAAAATGTTAATGCTATCAATAAAGACTTTCTTATTCTTATCCGTTACCAAAACGCACTACAAAACGCCTCAAGTGTACCAACTCTAAATCGCTTCACGCAAATCGCAACCTCTAAAGCACCTTCAGTAATTCGTTAGCGATTGCCAGCTGGAGATTACGGACAGACAGACACGGATGGTATCCCCCTCATTACGCTCATTACCATCGTGTGGAATGAAAACTGAGAGGATTATGTAAGGAGATCGGGTTATGGAAGGTTGGTTTGAATATCAGGCTGAGGAATAGCGAGCGGAGTCTTAGAAATTATGTAAAGATATGTTATAACTTTGACGACGTCTGTGGCGCGGGGGACGATAGCCCACCTGCGACGCAGAAGGTGAAGGGTTCGATTCCGGGACAAATGAGTGTACGATATACAGATATTTGTTTTGGGTGTTCTGATCGTTTTCTATGTATAATAAAAAATATCTATCTATGAAATGTATTGTATTAAGTATATCAGTTATCAAGTACCTACCCATAACACAAGCTCTGCTTAGCTTGGAGCTAGATGATGCTGTGTGAAAAGTGAAAAATGTCCAGCATTATTTATTTACTAGCGGCCGGACCCAGCTTCGCCCGAGTGGATATTTGTTCGACCGTTATTTCTCCAACTTTGCAAATCCGACTACCACGAAAAAGCACTTTAATTTTTCGGGATAATATATATAATATAGCCTATGACACTCACAAATAATGTGGCTTTCTATTGGCAAAATAGATTTCAAAATTGGTTCAGTAGGTCAAGAGACCCCTACAACCTTACAAACTTTTTATATTTATAATATTAGTAGTACACAAACATTAATAGTAGGTATACATCTCGCTTGCCATTAACAAATCTTAGTGCAGCATGTGTAGATAGTTATGCAGCTATATATATATATATATAATGTTATGTTTACAGCTGTAATAACTATAGACTGTAAAATCTGTCTAGTATCAAGTACCTTCTCGTCCGTATAATTCTTGAATGGGAAGCCAGTTCCTTCCACCGCGGAAGTACTCCTCGGGACATAGTGGCGCCGCGCGGACACAGAGTAGCGGACAGAGAGGACAAGAGCTAGATAATATATAGCTATTACCTACACATTCGCGAAGAACCGACAACCGCTGGGGTAAACGTGTTCTTCAGTGACCGTGACTCGGCAAATGTAGTAAAGGACACCCTCTGGCGAGATGGGATGACCACCTGCGAAAGACTGCCGGCAGATGCTGGATGCGGCAAGCTGAAGACATGTGATAAGATAACATGTGTGTGTGGTTGACACAGAAAAATATATCTACATAAATATGCGACATAGATACATAATAACTTAATCTTTGGGATTTAAATCTTAAGCATAAGTAGGAATATCATAAAGGACACTGTCTCTACTCTTTTCAAATTACTCGCAGCTCATATTGATAATTGTCTCATCTGTACACCTCATCTCTGTGTCTCGCAAAATACTGTTTTGTATAAAATTTATTATTATTACATTATCAATGTGTCCGAATAACATAAACTCTATTCCCTCGACATACGGCTGGTATTGCAGTGCCGTTAGAATTAGGGTAGTTGGCCACCCATCATAATATGGTGAGCGATGTTCATGTTAGTGGGATTGGTTTGATGCTCGAGTTTCATGTTTGAGTTCTGAGTGTCTAACATCTCTAACATTATCAATGAGAAAGGTTGGAAGGATGGATGTATGGATGTTTTTTACTTCTGACGACGACATATGTGGCGCAGCGGTCCGCCTGCAATGCTGGAGGTTGCGGTTTCGATTCCCGCCTTGGGGCAATTGTTTGTACAATCTGCAAAGATTTGTTCCGAGTGTTCTGGATATTTTTTTATGTATCTATAATAAAAGATGTTCATCTATGTAATTAATTCTATCAAGTACATCTGTCATCTGGTACATAACACAAGCTCTGCTTAGCTTGGGGCTAGATGATGCTCTGTAAATTGTCCAGCATTATTTATATTCATTGTTTATGTAATTGAACGATTGGATGGAGAAATGTACGAATTTACATAAAAAGCACTATTTTAGATTTAACAAAACCGCTACAGAAGGAATTTTCAGCAGACTCTTTAACACTTTGAGTGCTGAAATCACACGGTATGTGTTTTCTACAAGTGACTAATATGCGTAAATCCACACTAGCGCAGCGGCTGAGAAAATACAGATCTTTGTGACACAGCACAGCCGTAATATTTTTCGAACGAAACGCATGTGCGGCGCAACACAACCGCTGTGTAGAGCGGCAGCACGAATTTTTTAGGTTAAAAAAAAGATCTCAGTCGTCGAAAATAAATCGCAGTCAAAGTGTTCTATTGAAAAAAACCCTGAACAAAACATAATTGCCTAAATTTAATTCCTCACAAAGCGAATAGAGTTCTTACCTTTAGCGTGCTACGCGTGTTAGAGAAAAAAAAGGTTTTATAGCGTTCCTTTCAGCTCAAAATACACTATCAATTGGAGGATTTCCGTCGCCCGCGCTCGGAGCCTTGGACTAGCGTAGAGTAGGCAGGTACAGAGTAAACATCCTACTAATATTATAAACGCGAATTGTATATATGGATGTTTGTTACTCTTTCACGTAAAAACTACCGAACGGATCGGGCTGTAATTTCCTTACAGGTAGTTCCAGGCCCGGAATAAAACATAGGCTACTGTTTATCCCATTAATCAGTTCCCATGGAATACAAATAACCTTAAAACTTTTCCATCGAAAAAACGCGAGCGAAGCCGCGGACAGAAACTAGACAATAAAAATGCTGGACAATTCACACAGCAATATCTTGCCTAAAGTAAAAGAGTTTCTGCTCGCTGATGCAGATGTATTCGTGAGGCACCATACTGTTTAGTGCGTAAGACCTCGCACTCGGGGTAAACTATAAGAATTTAAATAATATTCCAAAAATTTTTGACTTCAGCGGGACTTGAACCCGCGACTCGACTCGTCGGTTATTTGATTTCGTGGCTTTGTTGGTGAGAGCGCCCTCTGTAGCTGTACTGAAGATGGAAATCGCGAGTTCAAGTCCAGCCGAAGTCGAACATTTTTGGGATATTATTTTATTATTGTGACTAGTGACCCGCCTCGGCTTTACGATTTTTGACATAATATACATACAGACAAAAAATCTTCTGAATCACTCTATTTATTGCAGAAAACTGCTTTAAAATCAATGATGTTATATATACGTAGATACGTTGTATCGAGGTCTGCCTTACAAAACGAAAATCAGGTACGTATCCTAATTGAACTCGGTCCGTCCTGCTCCTGGCCGCGACGCGCACGAGGTTAATTACGGAATATACTTAAATAAACCTTGAAAATGCCAAGTTGTGTGGACTATAAAAACCAGAAAAGGTGTATCTTTTCATACGTAAGTACTGTTTAATATGTTAAAATGTAAAATGGTGAATTTTATTTTACTCAACAATCATTGCCGCGCGGCGTTGCCGCTTTGCCACCAACACGAACGAAACAAGCAATTGAAGCAATGCGTTAAGTTTATGAGTGACAGAGATAATGCCATGCGGCGTTGTATGTTCGAACGTCGACGCTAGGTATGTAGCTATAGTAAAATATCGCAATGTTTTTATTTCTTTACAATGAGTATGACGTCTCTATATGTAAAATCTCTTTGTTTAAAATCCTTTGAATAGTTTCAAAGATCTAAGCGAACAGACAGCGGAAGCGAGTTCATTTTATAATATGTAGTTATATAAAACATACTGTCATCACATCACTGCCTCTACATCTTCCCTACTTTACGGTCGTAGTAGTAGTAGTAGTTCTCCGTCGTCGGTGACGTCACTGTTAAGAACATTCTCGAACATGCCGGAACACTGATGGTATGCAGTGACGTGGTTACGGTTATCGATATCGTTGCGATGAAATTGTATCGGTTGCGTTGGTTATTCAATAACTAGAAACGAACACCAAAATCTACGGAGCCTTGTTTGTCATCGGTAAACGCTTCGTGCAAAACACATAGCAATTTGAGGAGATTGTCATTATGTATATATGGCCCCACCTATTTATTGAACATACTAGTGGTTTCTTCTCACTTCTTCCACTGGTGGACAAAAAATTGTAGTGAACTATAAAACTATATATATGTCTATGTCCAGCAGTGGACTGCTATAGGCTGATGATGATGATGATGATGATAAAACTATAAAATAATTTTAATTGATAATAATGAATACCTAGAATAAAATATGACCTGTCTAAGTGCTTATTTGTAAGCTTAAAGATATAAAAACTTTTCATTTTCATTTTTCATTATATATTATGTCGCCCGCTCGGAATGTGTCAAATGGTTTATAAACCTTCCTCTTGAATCACTATCTCTTTAAAAAACCGCATCAAAATCCGTTGCTTAAGATCTAAGAATACATATGGACAGACCGACAGCGGGTAAGCGACTTTGATTTATACTATGTAGTCATACATAATAGATTACTAGTTGGACTAACCATAATACCGATGTTTTGAATCATCAGATAAGCATCAGTGAATAAGCAATGTCCAAGGAACATCCATTTTGATCTATAATAATAGGACAATTTAAACGGTCGTGGCCTTTGAGGTTAAGTACGTATAATTGGTGGGTAGCTTGTAAATGAGTATTGTAAATAGGTAGTAAGTACTAGGTTCAAACTATTCGTTACTTACTTGATCGTTTAACCTTAACTCACTAACCTTAATTTCCCTAACTAGTCGTTTATTTAACGACTAGTTAGTGACTACTGTATTTTGTTCCAAAATTCTGTTGTTTTAGTCTTAAAATAAACAAATAAGTTCCTAAGTACAAAACTTCTAACAGTAAAATAAAAGAAAACTCTTAATATTAAGGTCTCTTGTCTTATATTAAGGCCCTTAATATTATCTTTCGCAGTTTCTAATTCAAAGTGTTTGTCCACCAGTTCAAAGTCGCTCAGCGAGCTATGGAACGAGCAATGCTCGGAGTTTCTCTGCACGATAGGATTCGGAACGAATACATCCGACAGAGAAACAAGGCTATCGACATAGCTCTGAGAATTAGCAAGCTGAAGTGGCAGTCGGCCAGCCATATATTACGCAAAACCGACAACCGCTGGGGTAAACGTGTTCTTGAGTGGAGACCACGACTCGGTAAACGTAGTGTAGGACGCCCTCTGGCCAGATGGGATGACGACCTGCAAAAGACTGTAGGCAGATGCTGATTGCGTCAAGCTGAAGACAGGGCGCTATGGCGCTCATTGGGGAAAGCCTATGTCCAGCATTGGACTATTATAGATTGATGATGATAATGTTTCGCCTCGCCCTGTATAGCGCCACTCATAATATCTCCTCTGCACAAATGCATATCTCACTCCACTAAAAATGCACTAACCCAATGCAGGCAATAAACCTGTGCCTTGAGGTGGGTCGGGTGCGCGCGCTAGTGAATAATAAAGGTGCAAATCCCTCGCGCAGACAGATTCAGTACTCCAGTGCGGCCACCGAGACTGGGAACTTAGGCTAAAAAAATAAAAGAAAATAAAAAGTTTGACTCAGCATCATCTCAACCCAAAAAGCTTAACTACCTAGCTTTTGATGGTAACCAGCAGATAATACCATAATTATTACTGGTGAGTATCTGGCGCAACGCATCAGTATATTGTCATACAGCGGGACAATGTAGCGTCTTGGGGACACGCGCCGACTGGTTTGCAACAGTCTGCAGTTAGTTCAATTGTTTCAATTATAAATACTAGTTCTAATTTATTTCTATTATTTGATTGTAATTTTATTTATTAATACAGTACACTTAGTCTCTCAAATATTTTTGCATACCGACTAACGGTCAAGCATGTTGATTCATAAAACGTATTTACATCTTACCTAACGACACAGTCATGTTTTGGCAAATAAAAAATCTTTATCTTACCTCCATCTTTATCTAAAATTTTGTAGTTTTCAGGACATAGGTAATAATATTTCCAGTTATCCCCCTTGTAAAAGTGTCTTAAGGGGAAAATCGTAATTGGTTTTTTTGTTTTTAGATTCCAGTTTTCCCCTTTTGGGGGTATGTTAAGAGGGAAAACTGGAATAATCCATACTAGGTCGGCAAACGTGTGTAGGACGCCCTCCGGCCAGATGGGATGACGACCTGCGAAGGACTGCAGGTAGGTATGCTAGATGAGGCAAGCTGAAGACAGGGCGCTATGGCGGTCATGTCTAGCTGTGGACTAACATAGACTAATGATGATAATGATGGTGATGAGGTACTAGGTCCACAGTCTCCTCGGTGTAACCATACCCGTCGATAACAGGTGCAAAGTTTCACCGCCCGAACCCGATGGAAATTCTTATATTACCGAGTGGGGCGTGCTACCCGACCTCACCCGATGACACCCGATGTTACCCGAGTCTGTGTACAGGGTGATTATAAATAAATAAATAATGCTGGACAATCCACACAGCATTATCTAGCCCCAAGCTAAGTATACCTTGTGTTATGGGTACTAGATAATTGATATAGGTACACAATACAATACATTACATAGATATATCTGCAGATCGTACACACTTTTGTCCTGAGGCGGGAATCGAACCCGCAACCGCAGGTAGACCTTCGCCTACCGTGCCACAGAAAGTGTAGGTAGAAGGTCGTAGAAAATAAATATTTATTATAGTTTTTTCCTTTGCACGCGTTCTGTCTATGGGTAGAACTTAGAACTTAGTAGAATTCTGTCTGTGTGTATGGGAACTATTGTATGAGATAAAAAGGCTATGTTTGATTCAAGGCTTAAAGCTACATCCTCAGAGTAATAAGACATAGAGTGATAATTTCACAAAACATTCCGCTCTAAGTTGAAGCCAAAAACCAAGCAATGTGTGCGTAAGCGGCACGTCATTACAAGAGCCGACACGCACACAAGTGCACAAATAATGTTGCAAGCTATTAACATTTTCCCCATAAGGTAGGGAAATTGTAACATTTTGTAAGGAGTAAATGATTATCATAATTATCACTTTTCTGTTAGATGATATTTCTTATGTATAGAACATAATCAGTGTAGTGTATTTCTTTTTTAGTGTATAGTCTTAGTGTATTTAGTTGGCTTGCAAAACTTTTCTTTGCAATTCCGTCTAAGTTTTTCAACCAATCGGGAAGCAACAGTCTATATTATTTTTCGTGTTATTTCGTTATGTTTTTTTTTGTTACCCTACATATGTATGTATTATTTTGTTTGACATAATGTCAAAACAACATGAATATTCTTATTAATAAAGAACTGAACTGAAGTCGGGTCAGAAGGAAATCTAAGAACGAATATAAAGACATTAATAAAACTAGGGTTCATCGTCTAATGAAACCAATGTAATTTTTATATTTAACGCTCCGACTACATCAACATCCAGACAGTCTGTAACAATCTATTTCCTTGCCCGTGAAAATAAAACAAAAGTTTTTGATTATTTATACCAAGCTTAATAGAACATAGGTACATATTTCACTTAAAAATCCGGGTAAGTTAGCAGGTAACCCTAATTATATCTGGCAAATAAAAGTCCTACAAGTGTAAAGTAGAAATAGATTAAACAAATAAGTACCTATGGGGGAAAATAATTTTTCTAATAGCTAGCAACATTTTTATGTAATGGCGTCTGTCATGTTTACGTTTAATTTTTGTGCTTATACCAATGTTTTACTCAAGAATATAAGATGCCAGGTTGTATTTACCCGTGAAATGGAATCTTCTATTGTTTCTGATTATTATGAGAAGAGTTGTTACACCCTTTCACTGCACAATAAGTCATTATTATTAAAAAATTACGGAGCTCTTCCCAGTAGGTCTTGACCTTGAGCACTGACGTGTCGAGCGATGTACGTAGCCTTTAAAGGCTAACTTGAAATTGCGTCACTTCGCGTGCGCCTACTGCGGTTCTAAGCCTAGTTATTCTAAGGCTACATCTATGTAAGTTTCAGCCTGATTCGTTCAGTCGTTTTGACGTGAAGAATTAAGAAATTTACACTCATAAAATAAAATAATAATGCTGGACAATTCACACAGCATTATCTAGCCCCATGGTAAGCAGAGCTTGTGTTATGGGTACTAGATAACTGATATACATAATACAATATATTACATAGATAGATATTTTTTATTATACATAGAAAACGACCAGAACACCCGGAACAAATATCTGCAGATCGTACACACAATTGTTCCGAGGCGGGAATGCGACCTGCGTCGCAGGCGGACCTTCGCCCACCGCGCCACATTGGTCGTGAAACATCAATCCACCATCTAAACATCCAAACTTTTTTCTTTTTATAAAGGTATTACTTACAATAATATTATAAATGCGAATTAGATGTGAAAGGTTAGATAAACAACACAAATTAGAAAGGCCATACAAGTTTCTAAAAGTTCTTCAAAATCACACACAGGAATAAATTAAACACAAACAAATAATCAAGTTAACTAACAAACTCCATTTGGAGGTAACCATGCAATTACAATATCCAGGACAATTTCCAATGAGTTAATGTCCCAATTAAACGTGGCCACTGATTGGATCCTACATCAATGTCGCCCTACACCCAGCGCCATTGCCAAGCTGAATACAGCCTTATCTCTTGGAACCAAACGCTGAAATTCGGATGAAATGTTTTACCGATGAAAAGTCTGTGTAAGGTGTAACATAATGGTTGGTAAAGTTAAATGATCTTACATCCGCTGAGTAAATAATAAGGTTTTAATTTTATGCGATATGACGGAGCGGAGAGACTGCAGGTAGATGCTGGATGCGTCAAGCTGAAGACAGGGCGCTGTGGCGCTCATTGGGGGAGGCCTATGTCCAGCAGTGGACTAACATAGGCTGATGATGATGATAGCGGAGCGGGCGAAAAAGCACGGAAGGGCGGAAGTCTGCCTGCGACGCAGGAGGTTGCTGGTTCGATTTCCGCCTTGGAATAAATGTTTGTACGATCAGCAAATATTTTTTCTGGGGTTTTTCTATGTATTACTAATTATTCATCTATGTACTAGAAGTACCCACAAGCTCTGTTTAGCTAGGGACTAGATGATGCTGTGTGGATTGTCCAGGGTTATTCATTTTATTTATTACTAGCTGCGCCACGTGGTTTCACCCGCGTGGTGATAGATATTTTGGATAATATACAATATGTATATATTTATGAATTGTTGCCTATTTGTTATTCTGATATGTAAGCTATATTATTGTGAAGTTTCATCAAAATCCATTCAGTAGTTTTTGCGTGAAAGAGAAACAAACATCCATCCATACTTACAAGCTTTCGCGTTTATAATATTAGTAGGATTTGTTTAATTATCGTATTTTAATTATAATGTACGTAATCAAGTTTTTATTTTCTTGATTACTCGTGAATTCCATACACACTTAAAAAATGTGTGTATGGAAAATGACATACATAGAAACAGTTGTTTTGGATATAATTATGTTTTGGTACACCTTGTGGCACCTAGCACGCTTCAACCAAATACCGAACGTAGCAATGTAGTAACAAGATCGAATTTTGAATAAAAGCGTCATGTCCCCAGAGTGACGAAGACGTTTAAAGCAAAAATGAGAGCAATTCGTTTGCAATAAAGTTGTTTTTCGAACTTAAAATCAACCTCTTAACAGTAAAATTGTTCTATATTAATTACTGTAGTGAGGTTTCTTATGAATTAAAGGATTATGTCTGTCTAGTGACTGCCCGCGGCTTTGCACGCACTTTTCCGGGTTAAAAAGTCAATGTCTAAGACTAATTATGTCCTTCCCGAAATATTATCTAAGTACATATGTATTTGTGTGTGTGTATTTATGTGTTTTGGGCTGATATGCATAATACAAGATATTACTTTTACTATAGTTTTTTAAAATTAATATAGATACTGACCAGAACACCCGAAATAAATATTCGTTACGAACAAACATCTGTGCCGAGGAGGCGGAAATCGAACCCGCAACCTCCTGCGTCGCAGGCGGACCTATGCCCACCGCGCCACAGAGGTCGGTAATTAGGACTAGTATTTACAATTGGAACAATTGAGCTAACTACAGACTGTTGTAAACAATCTACAGGTAGCTCAACTGATCCATATTAATACTAGTCGGAAGCGTTCCCAAGACGCTAGCTGATATAGTTAGGTAAATATATTATTGGTGAGTTGGTATATCCGTATCGCCGTCTGTCCGTTTGTTCAATCCTGATTCAATATCAATACATATTATGTGTATTGATACAGTTTCTGATAGTAGCGGCCACCGCTGTTTAACGAAGCTTTTTTATTGAACGTATAAGAATAATTTGACGTGTTTTAAATACTATAAGCCGACTTCAAATTCCTAAATAATGATAATGGGTAGTTTTAAAAAATAATCATCGAAATCGGATTGTGCGATATTGAGTTATTAGTCAAAATGTAATGTTTTATAACACGACATTATATTGACGACCGATGTGGCGCGGTGGGCGAAGGTCCGCCTGCGACGCAGGAGGTTGCGGGTTCGATTCCCGCCTCGGAACAATTGTGTGCACGATCTGCAGATATTTGTTCCGGGTGTTCTGGTCGTTTTCTATGTATAATAAAAAATATATATCTTTGTAATATATAGTATTATGTATATCAGTTATCTAGTACCCATAACACAAGCTCTGCTTACCATGGGGCTAGATAATGATGTGTGAATTGTCCAGCATTATTTATTTATTTATAACAAACTAGTTTCAGCCCGATTGAATTGGATGAAAGTAGCCTATGTTTCATGCTTGTATCCAAAATTTCAGCCCGACGAACGGTTGTTCAGTAGTTTTGGTGTGAAGAAGTAACAAACATCTGTACATCCAAACTTTAGTATTTAAGTCCATCCATCCACCCTTCTATGGGTACATCCAAACATAAACATTTATTTATTTTTTAATATTCTAATCGTCCACACTAATCGAAAGGAAACGTAAAGCTGGTAAGTTGGTGGTAAAAAGTAATAATATGGTAGCCCGTAGTTTTGTTCGGTTTATCATAGCTGTTCAAATTTCAATGAAAATGAAAAGTTTTTATTTCTTTAAGCTTACAAATAAGCACTTAGACAGGTCATATTTATACTATTCATTATTATCAATTAAATTATTTTATAGTTCACTTCAATTTTTTGTCCACCAGTGGAAGAAGTGAGAAGAAACCACTAGTATGTTCATAACTTATGTGTCTAGTACATTTGATTTGCTTATCTGTAAGTTGGTAGATTTTGAGTTGGAGCAAAACTCGTTCCAAGCTTTTTTATCTTCTAAGTAATCTGATATTTTGTAATAAGCTTTTTTACAAAGAATATGTTTCACAATTTTTTTAAATTTATTTATTGATAATTTTTGCAACTCAATGACACAACAAGCAGAGCTCAAGGGGTCGATTCTTACACCGCTACTGGACTTACTAGCGGACCGGCCCGGCTTCGCACGGGTATTTATTATTATTTATTCGCAGCAGTTTATTTCTTAACATTGACTCCCCTTTGCCGCAACTCTGAAGACCCTACCTTAAACTGCAAAAGGTATGACGTATTGATATCTGCAAATTGAATTAATTGAATTAGCTTAGTACCCGTTAGCCTCGAGCTAACGCTATCAATATTATGTTACCAACTATAGATAGACCAGTTAGATTCCGAGTAAACGTCCAGCCACTGGGTTTTGATTACTGAGATGACTCTTGCCTGCTTATGACTTCGCATACATAAGTTTCTAGATTAGTATAATTCTAGTGCCATTAAGTATATTAATGATCATCATCATCATCATCAGCCCATATTAGACAACTGCTGGACATAAGCCTCCCCCAATGAGCGCCATAGCGCCCTGTTTTCAGCTTGCCGCATCCAGCATCTACCTGCAGTCTTTCGCAGGTCGTCATCCCACCTGGTCGCAGGACGTCCTACACTACGTTTACCGAGGCAACATATAGCTCAAAGAATTAGCAAGCTGAAGTGGCAGTGGGCCGGCCATATCTCGCGAAGAACCGACGGCCGCTGGGGCAAACGTGTTCTTGAGTGGAGATCACGACTCGTATGTACAGTACAATTCGACATTAATTGCTGTATTTTACCAATAAATGAACCATTGAATTAGGCCCAAAACGGTGACGTAGACGTTCATAGCGGAGACGAGAAGAGACACTTCTCTACTAGGGTGTCTCCAACGAAGCTCAGCTAACAAGTACCACAGGTGACAATGAACAGAAGCGCCATGGAGCCAATTCCTTCTTTAATTCTGTAATGTACACAATAATACATAACATGAACTTAACTAAATCGGATATGTACATAGGCGAGCTTACCCCTGAAGAAAACCAGTGCCACTATCGTCCTCGGTCGATAGTGACAACAAGCTGAGACTGGACCTTATTAGCCGCGCACATAGGAAACACCAGTTATTCTTACTCTTGGGACTCTACTAAACGCTACATTATGTTAAATTTTAAATACCCTAAGTTTAAATGACCATATTATGTTATTCTGTATTTTTGTGTGTTTTCCTATTTTTTGTAACTCTGTATATACAATGTGTGTGTGTGGTTATTAATACATTCTTTAGTTCTTCTTTAAGAAGAGTTTCTTGCAACCATCTTTTCAAATTATTGTACTAAAGGTATCAATAATGTTTTTCCTATATTATAAAATAGATGCGCCCCGCGGATTGTCTCGCGTGGTGATAGATTTTGGATAATATACAATATAATATCTTTATAAATTGTAACCTATAATGTTATTCTGATGTATAAGCTATATTATTGTAAAGTTTCATTAAAATCCATTCAGTAGTTTTTACGTGAAAGAGTAACAAACATCCATCCAAACTTACAAACTTTCGCGTTTATAATATTAGTAGGACTAGCGGCCCTTTCCCGGCTTCGCACACTGCGCCACAGAGGTCGTCATAAATCAAATCGTCGGGGCAATATTTCATAAAATACCTAAAGCAACACTCTAGAATTCTATATAATAACATCTGAGATAGTTCAGCCGGCTTGCATCGGTGCATCCTAACACCTAATCCATCACCTGTGTAATGAATACTGTCTTCGCTGTAGACTGCAGGACGGAACAAAGGTGCTTCGCTACATATAGGACGCATTACCTGACTGTGCTCGAAGATAACCTAACAACTATTGGGCGTGTTTTAAAAATAACTGTAAGCCGACTTCTTATTCATATCATTAATGGTCTTTTATCATCATCATCAGCTTATGTTAGTCCACTGCTGGACATAGGCCTCCCTCAATGAGCGCCACAGCGCCCTGTCTTCAGCTTGAGGCATCCAGCATCTGCCTGCCGCAGGTCGTCCCACCTACCTGTCAGGAGGGCGTCCTACACTATGTTTGCCGAGTCGCGGTCTCCACTCAAGAACACATTTCCCCAGTGGTTTTTCGTGAGATATGTGCTTTTATACATACAGGTAATTGTAATGTATATATTTATCTGAATAAAAGGTTTCAAATGAAATGAAGAACTAGTATTTACAATTAATTATTTATTTGACGACCGATGTGGCGCGGTGGACGAAAGTCCGCCTGCAACGCAGGTTGCGGGTTCGATTCCCTCCTCGGAACAATTGTGTGTACGATCTGCAGATATTTGTTCCGGGTGTTCTGGTCGTTTTCTATGTATAATAAAAAATATCTATCTATGTAATGTATTGTATTATGTATATCAGTTATCTAGTACCCATAACACAAGCTATGCTTACCATGGGGCTAGATAATGCTGTGTGAATTGTCCAGCATTATTTATTATTTATTTACAATTGATTGAACTGCAGACTGTTCCGAACAATCTACAGGTAGCTCTATTGATCCAGTCGGCGCGCGTCCCCAAGACGCTGCTGGCTGCGTTGCCCCGCAAAGCAATTAGTTTTATTGTTCGCCCAAATTGCATGTTTGGTTTTGATGACCCAATGGTTCACTGGAGTTTGGATAGATGTTTAAATTGGTTGCTACCCTCGGGGACCGGCGCGGCGGTTCTTGCTCAAGTTTATATGAACCTGTTATACCACAATCATTTTAATTTGCTTGTTTTGAAAAAAACTGAAAACCGACTTAGGGAACGTACCCATCTCTAATTACTTTAATGATGGAAGATGCTGGATGCGTCAAGCTGAAGACAGGGCGCTATGGCGCTCATTGGGGGAGGCCTATGTCCAGTAGTGGGCTGCTATAGGCTGATGATGATGATGATGATGAATAACGTACCCATACTACGTGACAAATTTTTCCCAATTTTTTTCCTCCCTTCCCCCCTTGGTGACCACTCGTAGTAACATATACCAAGGTGTAATGTAATGTATTGTATTATGTATATCAGTTATCTAGTACCCATAACACAAGCTCTGCTTAGCTTGGGGCTAGATGATATGTGAATTGTCCAGCATTATTTCTTTCTTTCTTTTTTCTTGCCCATAGTACAGTATGTATTATATTATCTGTGCCCATAGGAACTGACTCATGGCATTAAAAGTAGCCTAAGCTTTATTCCAAGCCTGGAACTACCTGTATAAAGCAGGAAGATGCAACAAACATCCATCCATCCATCCAAACTTTTTAAAACTGACACCTTTCTCCTGTCTTTTGTTTTCATACAATTAACCACGATGACAAATGACGTAACAAAAGCTGGCATTCGCTATACTAGAACAAAAGGGGATCGCACCAGCTTTTAATAATTGATCTATAAATTACGTACATGTATCGATTAATGCAATGAAACTCATACGTAATACGTAAGCCGTCAAGTGTCTCTGACATCGAGTTAATTAACGACAAGGACGGAGAATGCACCCCCCGGCGAGTGCGAACGAGAGAGCTGCAGCTGTCGGGTTGGGAATGATCTGATGAATCCAATAACGAAGTGAGCAGCTCTTAAGGCTGTATCAAGTTTGGGTTAACTGCCTCTCGATACCGTTGCTTATTTACGGTTTTTATTGTCAACTCAACTTAACTCAAAACTCTTTAGGCTTACAAAATAAGAACACAAGTCATACTTTATACTAATTTATTTTATTTTGCTTTATTCGGAAGACAAACAGTTTTACACACTTAACAGATAACTTAAATATTAAATTATATATAACCATTATAAATTACCACTATAAATTATTATCAAATAAGATTTTTTTATCGTTCACTTAAATTTTTTGTCCACTAGTGGAAGAAGTGAAAAATGAACCATTATTATGTTCATATCTCATGTGTCTAATACATGGTTATTTATCTATGTAAGTCTAAATATAATATGATTCGATACATGTCAATATTTAAGTAAAGCTATGCACAACATCAAATTACTTACATACTATTGTCGGTGCGAAACTGAGCGACATCTGGCCAAGCATTAACATCAGTGATGGAGTAGAAAGCCTAATTGAAGTGAAAACTTCTTTAGACACTTTTTGGGTGAAAAACAGAAATCATGATTCATGGAACTCGCGTCATCGTCTCCGCACGCTTCCCAGTATAAATCACTCTATAGTATAAAACAAAGTCGCTTCCCGCTGTCTGTCTGTCCCTATGTATGCTTAGATCTTAAAAACTATGCAACGGACTTTGATGCGGTTTTTTTTTAGATATAGTGATTCAAGAAGAAGCTTTATACCTATATATTACATACTTACCTTACATGCATTTGCACCCGTGCGAAACCGGGGCGGGTCACTAGTAAGTAACTAAAAGAGTCAAGAAATACGTATTTGAGAAAACACCGAAAAACTAATACGACATAACCATCCTTCATGGATAGAGGCTGTGATGATGATGAGGATTCGTGGTACAAACAAACAAACAGCAGATCGTGCCAAATTATAAACATAAACAGTCAATTGACTCAAAAAAAAAGAAATGTACCAGGGTAGGTACTATTTGTCGTAGGTACAGTCAGCAATAAAAGCATAGCTAATAAAAAAAAAGCTATGCATGATTTTATTTACATTTTCAAGTTTCACACGTAGGTAATTTGACGAAAACGCAGAATGCAGGGGACGCCATATTGCTCATGACGTCAGTTGGCTGTGTAGTAACTGTGTAACAGGTGATACTTTATAGTTTACACACCCACAGACGTATGATGCAATAACATGGCGGCTACTGTCATAGTGTTAGATAACAGATAAAAAACTGAAAATGTTGAATTTAATTTAAAAAAATATTTTGGTATCCCAAGAACTAAAAATAATTACATAAAAAATTCTAACTGCTTTGTGCCAAAATAAAAAAATCTAAATCGAAAGTATTATTTCTTTAGGCTTACAAATAAGCACACCAAGCTATCTCAATAACATATTCTTAGTATTTTTCTCATAAAACTTAAAATACCCTTTTATTATAAGTTTTATGATATAGCAAAAAATTCATACAATGTTCAATGACTTTCGTAGCCGACTGTCAGTACGTACATACAAATATCGGATCGATCTAAAATAGTCGTAAAAGGTAGAGCACCAGGGTACATTTTGTCTCGAGCTGCAAACAGAGTTGATTCGAGCAACGTCCCTATTCAGTTAATTTGGCTACGTCTGCTCTAGACTGTAAGAGGTACGAACCTTGGAGGTTATTTTAAATAGAACTAAACCTTTTTGTGTTATTCTTCAGTTATCAAGCCAACTGACCTCATGACCACAGATTAATATGTCGTCCTCTACATACAGCGTTTTCGTTAAGTTACTTGCGAAACTTGAATTCAGTTTAATACTGAAAATCAGTGTTTTACTCTTCGAGCAAAGCTTTTCGCTGAACTCTTGCCGTTTTGGCAGGCGCACACACACAATTTTTACAACTCTATACTTTTAAAATTGTTTACTAATACTTACTATATATACTACTACTTACTAATACTATACTTATTGTTCTAAACTTTGTTCCATCCAAACTTATTAATATTTTCTGTGTTATGTTAAGATGTGCCTTAGGCTCTAGACAGACGGACCGCATTTCAACTGCAATCCAACCGCAAATTTGCAGTTCATTTGCAGTCGGCGTGCAGTTGACACGACTGCAAATGAACTGCAAACCAACTGCAATCGGACTGCGCAGTTGGTTTGCAGTTCATTTGCAGTCGGCGTGCAGTTCACGTGAACTGCACGCCGACTGCAAATTTGCGGTTGACCACTTGTGTGTTTCATGTGCTGCAGTGTCGAATAAATCCCTTATATCAAAAAGAGAAGTCTCTAAGGAATTGAGGGCGCGTGTGTGCCAATGTACTTCTTTTGTTGCATTCATATGTTAGTTCACCATTTCGCCACGAGACTTCTCTTTTCACAGACTCTATTGTGACCTATTGTATCATGTGCTGCAGTATCTAATAAATCCCTTATAACTCTATTTGACGGCTTTGCAGATGTCATCTGCTCGCTCCGCCAATAAGAAGTAAAACCCCTTGAATAGATCTACAAATAACAACATTTTCAAAGCACATCCACAAAATTACAAGTACTATTTTTACGGGCATTTATCGCGTTTATTTACCTATTTTTTCCGATGCTTCAACAGGTTTACGTACTGTCGTGGTCACGATAAATACCCGTTACAATTGTACTTGAGGTAATGTGTTCTGATCGCGTAAGTTTAAACATATGAATCACATCCACAAGTTGTAACCTCCCGCCCTCAGCTCCAAGTGGCCCGCCTGATTGCCGTCAGAATATTTATCAAATTCTGCAAATAAAATAAATTCAAACGTTTCATTTACTGGAGGTTTGTATCGGCACAGATCAAGGCTTACTCTAGTGAACAGTGTGAATAGGGATCGAGATCGAATATCTATTCACATTTCAATCTCATCAAATGGTTCATATTACCAGACATTGAACTAAAAAATAATAAATAAGTAATGCTGGACAATTCACACAGCATTATCTAGCCCCCTGGTAAGCAGAGCTTGTGTTATGGGTACTAGATAACTGATATACATAATACAATATATTACATAGATAGATATTTTTATTATACATAGAAAACGACCAGAACACCCATAATAAGAAAAGACATTAAAACATCAGACCATTAAATGGGAACCGAAACCTCTTAACTATCTTAAAGTAAAGATACTACTAAAGGTACTATAGTTTTTCACCAAAGGTTCTATTATTTAAGTACAATAATAATATCTAAGCTCCCCTTATCCTTGTCTACTTCTACCTCCCTTTTTCTGTTTGCCCTCAAGTCAGTAACTCTTCACAAATGTCATCTCTATTTCAGCAATTCAAAAATTCCATTCGCTCAGCACGTTATATTTAAGACACTGTCAACATTAGGCGCTTTGAAACTCGCGTTTGGGAACGCTTTTTAAAATATATATACCTGGTCCTATACATCCGCACAAACGCGCGATACCAAAGCGCCCGCTTCTTCTCTCGACATGAATTTTGGCCGAAGGGTGTCAAGTTTTGAAGGTTCACTGGCTGCCTGGAACGGGACACCGCTGCACCGCCCGCGTCGTGCACCAACGTTAGCTTACACCCTGATTACGACATCTACACGCTGTCGGCATTATAATAATAAGCGTGTTATTAATTTATTATTTTTTTATTATATTTTATAAATGCTAGTTTTAAGGTATATATTACTATGGACCGTAGAATAAGTTAAATAAGATTTTGTTACTATTCTATGATCTGAAATAAATTATTTATTATTATTCATCATCATCCTCAGCCTGTATTAGTCCACTGCTGGGCATAGGCCTCCCCCAATGAGCGCCATAGCGCCCTGTCTTCAGCTTGACGCATCCAGCATCTACCTGCAGTCTTTCGCAAGTCGTCATCCCACCTGGTCGGTTATTATTATTATAAACGCCTAATGTGTACCTTGCTTATACTCTAAACTTTACAGCTTCGCTTGATACAGTACTAGATGTACATTCGACTCCCAACTCTCACAAACAGCTAATTTTATCCTTTCCCTAAGCTTTTAACGTTAATTATTTAGAGCACTGAGCACTGACGCGAATTAGGCGCATTCAACCTGGAGTGATCTAATCTAGATCTACCCCGTGATGCAGTGCCTGATGAAGATTTTGTTAAATATGGATCTAGCTTCAAACCGGGTTTACATAAATAGAAAACTGCAAGTACAGTCGGCTGTTAGATTTATAATAGGCAGGTAGAATCTAGCGATCTAAAATAAGTCTTAATGTATCTCTACTGACTACCAATTACTCTGATTGACAAACAATAAATGAATTATGAATTATAAGCGTCCGTAATAAATAAATAAATAATGCTGGACAATTCACTTTATCTAGCTTCAAGGTAAGCAGAGCTTATGTTATGGGTATAGATGACTGATATACATACATATAGTACATATAGTACCACCTTGGTTCTCTGTCGGATGTATTCGTTACGAATCATATCCTTCACAGAAACTCCGAGCATAGCTCTTTCCATAACTATGTTTTATCACTGAGCGACTTTGAACTGGTGGATCAGCCCCGTTTCTTTGAAAACAAATATCTTTAATAACAAAGAAACGTACAATTAAACAATAGTAACAAAAGAGAACAAACTTTTCCTACTTTTTGAAAAATAAGCCAACCGCAGACTATTCTAAACAATCTACAGGTAGCCCAAATGATTCATAGCACACGCATATATCTTTTGACCGTCTATAATGTTCCTTCATGTCCAGTCAGTAAGCTTGCCTGGAAGAGATCACTCTCAGCGATAAGGCTGCCTTTTATATTTCCTTTATTCTATTGTTTTCTGATTGTGTGATGTATTATTCTTTCGACGACCTATCGACGAAACGTACCGTCGAGGTAGAGACATCGAGGTAATGAACATCGAGCTAACGTCATTCGAACTAGAGTACGAAACCCATAATAAATTCATCATCATCATCAACCTATGTTAGTCCAGTGCTGGACATAGGCCTCCCCCAATGAGCGCCATAGCGCCCTGTCTGCAGCTTGACGCATCCTACACTACGTTTACCGAGTCGTGGTCTCCACTCAAGAACACGTTTGCCCCAGCGGCCGTTGATAATAAAGTGTCCCATTATAAAGTCTTTTCTATCTATCTTTTTACTCAGCTGAATTTGAAAATACAATCTAGTTAGAGGTCGGAACTATTTCCAAGAATAAACTACCCTCCTTTAATTTATAATGGCGGTCCGTCACCGGCGGATATATCGACAGATTTGTCCGCGCGTCCGTCGGAGGCGGAGTGGAGGCTGAGTGGAGGCTCAGCTTGATGGATAGGCTGGCAGCTAAAGGCTAGCTAGTTGGTTCGCACGTTGGGCAGCAAATAGGGTAAATTTGTTCTAGAACGAGGTTAGTTTTACCCAGTTAGAGTAAGTAATTCTAGCTGAGAGAACTGATGAGTTTTTTTTAAATATTCAGATAATTTTACGAAACAATTTGATACCATTTATTATTTTATTATTTTTTTGCTGCTATTTAGCTAGCAACAGCGCTATATAAACTTAATAGATGGATAAAACATTTACATATTTGATAATACAGCACATAATACAAAGGTCAATAAGAAAGGCACATAACACAGATAAAATTAAAAAACAATAAGTTAATGTATATAAATAAATATTGCTGGACAATTCACACAGCATCATCTAGCCCCAAGCTAAGCAGAGCTTGTGTTATGGGTACTAGATGACTGATATACATAATACAATACATTACATAGATAGATATTTTTTATTATACATAGAGAACACCCGGAACAAATATCTGCAGATCGTACACAATTGTTCCGAGGCGGGAATCGAACCCGCAACCTCCTGCGTCGCAGGCGGACCTTCGCCCACCGCGCCACATCGGTCGTCAAATAAATATGTACACAATTTAAAAAGTAGAGATTTAAAAATTGTGTGTGTGCTGCAGCCGGTCAAAAATTAGGTTAGTAGGTAGTTTTTTTATATTTAAGTTTTATGAAAGGATATCTTTATGTACGACTAATATTTTATTTAATCTGATTTTATTATGATATTTATAATTGTTTTGGGTAAATTCGAAATAAAAAGCTTTGCTCGAAGAGACACAACTTTTCAGTGTTTTGCAAGTGGTTAATTACGAATGTATGTGAGTTATCTAATAACCTTATTTGTGTTGGAAGAACGCTTCCTACGACCAACTAGCAACGAAAGAGTTGTTGCTAGTTCGTCGTAGGGATGCGGTAAGTACGTCCAGAACGCACTCACCCTGAACAAGAATTCAAATTATGAATTTATTGTATAATTTAATTGAAATGTATAATTTTACATATTCTAATCTATTAGTTAATTGAATAATACCATCTTATATACTGTGTATGTGAAGGTATGTACTATTTGACGTGTGATATAGATATAGTTCATTTTATTGGTAAAGTACTTACCAATAAAATGAACTATGAACTATGAAGTCCCTCTTTAGGAATGAAAAGTTGGTGTTCTTCCAACACAAATAAGGTTCGTAACCCGCTTAAATTTGTCAAACTACGATAGTTTATACAGTAAAATATATCAATTTCATCGCAACAATAGTACCATCCAAACTCGTATTCCTCTGAGCATAGACGTGGATATTGTGAGGAATAACATGGATATTATATGAAATATTGAAATATCTCGCAAGTTGCGATGTTTCCCAGTTACATTTATCAGATCAGAGTCTCGCGGGCCGGGAGCTCCCCGGGGAGGCCTTGTAGAGTAAGAGATAGGGGGGCTATTAACACCTCATCCATACTGTACAATAAACGTAATGAGTGGAGACCACGACTCGGTAAGTGTAGTGTAGGACGCCCTCCGGCCAGGTGAGTGTACTATAAAAATAATGAGTGGAGACCAAGACTCGGTAAAATTAATGTAGAACGCCGTCCACAGGTGAGATGACCACCTGTGAAAGATTGCAGGTAGATGCTGATGCGTCAAGCTGAAGACAGTGCGCTGTGGTGCTCATTAGAGGAGGCCTATGTCCAGCAGTGGACTAACAAATAACAATTTACACAGCATGACAGCACCATCCGCCTTCAAGCTTAGCACAGCTTGTTCTATGGGTGCTATGAACAGGATAATGCAGACATTTCACTTTAAAAAGCCTCTTTTTTACTCTAACGGCCTATATACTGATTGTACCTTATGTAACTGATAAGTACATGTACCTACATGGCGGATATAATTTATTGTCGCTATCTCCTAGACTATACGTTGAAATCTTTCTTGCGATATAACAAATTGACGAAAGTACCAACACATGTTCTTTCTAAGTTTTGTTTTACGATATCTCTGTGATAACGGTGCCTGTTACTTTATTGCCGTAATATTCAGTTTATTTAATGAAACAAATAAAATTATCTTCCTGTATATTTTCTTTCTTTGTTATAGAGATAGGGAAGTAGACCTCTGTGGCTCACAGAGGTCTTAGTTATGAAATATTACCGTACATGTCTTGCCTTAGTTCATGCAAATTTTGTCTTGGTCTCGAATAAAAGACAAAAGCCCAAAATCAAATCAAGACCGAGGTCAAACGATCGAAATTGTATTCTACTTCTTAATGCCCTAAACTAAGGCAAGACATGTACGGTACATATTTTATAACTAAGACCTCTGTGAGTCACAGAGGTCTACGTCCCTATCTCTATAATATAAAGAGAGAAAACATACAGGAAGACGATTTTATTTTTTTTCTATAAAAAGACTGAATAATGCTGTGACCCATGTGTGCAAGTAAATTATCTATATTTTGTATTCTATTCCTATGAAGTCGCGCGAAAAAATTATTTCACATGCATATAACACGATGAGAAGTCATTTTGTTGAAGGTACACATTTTACGCGACTCACGACGACACATATATTATGTATATCTCAAAAACATACGCTCCTTTGTTTGGTCTCAACTTAACACGTTTACTGCGGCAAGTAAAATCATAATTCTTCATCTGGTGCGGCGGCGGGCCAAAATGCGCCCCCAATGATATTTCCGCCAGTGCGTGGCAGGTCTTTCTAGACCCACCAGCACTAAGATAGATTAAAAATTGCTATTACTTTGTGGAAACATAATGTATAAATATTTTTTATATTGTTAGAATGACCTTAAACCCAACTTTCTTAGGTTTGATTCGCCCCGGGATCTGCCAAACAGGAAATGAGATATAAAGCAGGAAAAGCGGCAGGCCGATATCGAACTGAACCGCACTAGAAAGTATTTTTAGTAGTGATGGGACAGAGAAAAATAAGGGTATATCGAAAATAAAACAGAATTATCGTAAAAGAACTGTTTTTTGTTTTATTTACTTATGCCTGTCTTGGAAACATGTTACGCAAAGGTTTTGGTTGCACTTCCTGCAATATTTAGTGGAAAATATTTCTTCACTGCTGTCACTATCACTGTCAATAACTGCAGGGCGAATTACTCTATTTTCTTCACTGCTGTCACTATCACTGTCAATAACAGCAGGGCGAATTACTCTATTTTACAAAAAAATTATTTTTCTTTTATTGCTTGTCATCATTGGTTATATCGAACGCTACGTCAGATCAGTTACATAGCACAACACTAACTGGCGGGGCGCGCGCTCTGTGCGGTATCGGGTTGCCAGCTGCCTGTTGGGAGGGCGGGCCGAAATAGGCCCACTGCCGCACTCAGCGGATGTTTTGCACCGTCAGTGCGATGGTAGGTCGATAAAAGCCTGCCGATATGTTTTGATGGGGAACACCTACAATTTTGACCGCAAGATCAAATATATATTTGTCTCTGTCGAATTTTTACAAACACCTGAGATAATCGTTTCGCACAAGCGAGAGGGACAAAGGTTTCTTCGTCCGCACCAGCTGAAGTACCGCGGAAGGCCGATATCGGCCTGTTACGCAGTGAACGTGTTAATACATTATAAGCTGCAAACAAAATGGATACCTACTGTAAAAGTCGCCTTTGGGTTAAATTTGACACAGTCTAAGCAAGTCTTCCGGACACATTTTACACAACGTAATATAACGTTCACCGTCACATCAAAGAACGTGCCTAGACCCTTGAGATATGTTCCGAATTTGTCATCTCGTCTGGGACTTAGTGAAGTTATTTATCTTCTAAATTATAATAATAAATGCTTTTTACTTGTAGATTTAAATCGCAGGACATTTTCACAGAAAAACAATTTGCACTATGAAATATTTTTGCCGATACACCGAACCTCCTCCTAAAGTCGGTTCAAATGGACCTCCCATTTGAACCGACTTTAGGAGGGTAGCGTGTAGCTGTATGTATTTTTTGTATTTACGTCTGTTGATTTCTCCGACAATTATGAATTATCAAAAGTCTTTCGCTGTTGTATAGAAAATGATCCCGAGTTTTTTCCCTAAAAAAGTAAAGGTTTGCTGGAAGAGAACTCTTTTTAGGGTTAAGTTCGCTTTTGTATAAATTTTCTTGAATAAGTTTTGTGTTATGGTTTTCGTGCAAGAAGTATAAAATAAATAAATAATATAAAAGATTCTCAAGGAATTCGTTTTTATCCCGTCAAGCTTAAATAACACCATTATACTTTTGAAAAATCACGACTACGTACAACAATTTTGATGACATCTTCGACAATTCTTAATAGATTTTGATGATACCTTTGTTGTATATTACTTGATTCCGAGGTCATCTCATTAAAGTTTGATCCTCAAGGAATTGATATCTGCACCATCAGTCACTAGTAACAAATAGTTTCCATGGCGACGGGCGTAAACAAGATGTCTTTTCATTCGTCGTTTCATCCATGTGTCATCTTTTATTTATCACATCGAACTAAAAAGCGCCAATTTTAACTAGATGTCGCCATTTAAAAAAATTGATCGCGCTATCGAAGTATGCCTTCTACATACATTTTTACTGGTTTTAAAGTTATTTTTTATTTTTGAAGAGATGTTTAATTATTCTAATATTAACAAGTGTTTACCTACTTAAAGTCACGTTTAAAGTCAACCAAATAATAAACATCTGTATCAAACGGACAGTACGTACAATCAGTCTGTCGTAATCATCATTATCATCTGCCCCGCATTCCAGGACTACGTGGGTAGGCCACGTAGTCCTGGAATGCGAGGGAGTAACAGCGCAACGACTAGAAATCCTCGACCACCCGAGGTCACTCCGCGAAGCCTGTGAAGATCCCAGGAGTACTCTGCGCTTCTGGACGGAGTTAGGCTGGTTAAACTAGCAAACACCCCACGCACAAAGGACCAATCGGAGTCTAAGTGCGGAAACAGGAGTACACTTACCATCATCAGCCTATAGCAGTCCACTACTGGACATACATAGGCCTCCCCCAATGAGCGCCATAGCGCCCTGTCTTCAGCTTGCCGCATCCATCATCTACCTGCAGTCTTTCGCAGGTCGTCATCCCACCTGGTCGGAGGGCGTCCTACACTACGTTTACCGAGTCATGGTCTCCACTCAAGAACACGTTTACCCCAGCGGCCGTCGGTTCTTTCGCGAGATATGGCCGGCCCACTGCCACTTCAGCTTGCTAATTCTTTGAGCTATGTCGATAACCTTGGTTCTCTGTCGGATGCATTCGTTTCGTATCCTATCCTTCAGAGAAACTCCGAGCATAGCTCTTTCCATAGCTCGCTGAGCGACTTTGAACTTGTGGACCAGCCCTACCGTGAGTGTCCACGTCTCAGCTCCGTAGGTCATGACGGGTAGGACGCACATCGCAATCGTCAATCTGTTATTTAATTCTTGGTATCGTAACCCAGAATAAAGTAGAGTAAAGAAAAAAAAAATTTACAAACTGGTAAAAATACATCTCCAATTTTTCCTAAGAAAGCTCATAAAATTGCATTTCGCTTGCGGCTGCTTTCGTTATAGAAAAAGGTTTTCTCCATACTTTAGCTCATAAAAACTTGCTCGAAATTAAAACTCTCTCCAAAGATGGAAGTTTGCTGGATGTTAAACTCACAACTATAAAGCTCTATATATTATTGCAGCCACAAAATGAAAAACATTTTAAGGAATATTATTCTACGGGTGAAATACTTGAGCGCAACGGAAATATGTTGCTATTATATGTATAGGTCCTCACACGAGAGCTAGTCACCTTGTATAACCTATGTACTTAAAAATGGGATTAACACGTTAATTGTTCATGACGCACATCTCCATTTTCGAACTAGTAGAACTGCGACGCGCCTCTTCGGGTCGCACCGCAGAGGCAGGCAGTGAATGGGTTATGTATGAATGACGCGCATACAAATAGTAATGCTTTAGCTATGACACGTATTGCTACGGCGGCGTAGCAAATTTGTAGCACTGCTACGACGTAGCACCAGGAGTACAATCTGTTTGTATTTTATTTAATACTAGCTGTTTCCTGCGGTTTCAACCGTGTTCAAATCGAAATGCACATTTCTAAAATAAAATAGAGTCTATGTTCACCGGGGATAGTGTAGCTTTCCAACGGTGAAATCATTTTTCAAATCGGTCCAGTAGTTTCGGAGCCTATTCAATACAAACAAACAAAAAAGCAAACCTTTCATCTTGTTCAACATTAGTATAAAATATTTTTTTCATTCTATCTGACTAATACAGTTTTCTGTAAAAAGTTTGCAAATAAAATTAATAATCCTGTTCAGACTTACGCGTTCTTGGCAACCCACAGTGGCAGAGGTAAGTTTCGCGCAGTTCGCAGGATTTTATACTTACAATACACAGGAGGAAGCCACGCCTTCCCTCTGGCAGGCCGAGCTTAGTATGGGATCGTTACATTTGTTTGTATTATTCTATTATTGCTTGTCATGTGTTGGATGTACCTAAAATAACACAAAATTAAATGATAGAAAATGAAACGAAACGATATGAAATGAAATAAAATTGTTGTTATTCATACGTGAGAATATTCTATGATTCCCACCACCGCGCCGAGTGCTTTGTTATGTACAGCGTACTTCTCTCAATACTACGTAAAGTGCTGAAGTACATTTTTCACACTTTGAAGTCACAGAGCCTTAAAAATGTCGACTTTTCAGATCTTCGCTTCAAAGCTAACGAAATCAGAAGTAAAACCGAATTCACTCGCGGAGTGCTCTCGGGTATTTTGAGAATCAAATGGCAGAACGTTGTACATTTTGTATTTTTCTCAATATGGATGGAAAATCTTACTTTTACTTTTATTTATTTTATTTTAGCTTAATAGTTTCACAAAAGACATGAAAAGCAATCATAAAATAACACAAAAATTATCTGGTTTGAAATGTAAACTAGAATGTACACACAGCAAATAATAATGACATGTTAAGTAGTACCACGTAGTACTAATATTATAAACGCGAGTTTGAATGTATGGATGTTTGTTGTCTAAGTAACACACACAACATAAACAACTTAAGCCTAAAGAAATAAAGGATGTCGATTTTTTTTTGTTAGTTTTTCACGCTTAAACTACTAAACGGATCGGGCTGCAATTTTGCATACGTGAAATTTGTTAGTTCCCGGCCCAGAATAAAACATAGGCTACTGTTATCTTATATGTTATGCTTTATTTATATTACACCATGTCATCATCATCATCATCATCATCATCAGCCTATAGCAGTCCACTGCTGGACATAGGCCTCCCCCAATGAGCGCCATAGCGCCCTGTCTTCAGCTTGCCGCATCCAGCATCTACCTGCAGTCTTTCGCAGGTCGTCATCCCACCTGGTCGGAGGGCGCCCTACACTATTACACCCTGTATGATTGACAAAGTCATATAATGATCAGTATGCTTATGCGCCGACAACAAGCAACGGTCATGTTTTAGAGACAATAACAGAAAATAAAAAATAAAAATAATGCTGAACAGTTCACACAGCATTATCTAGCCCCATGGTACTATAATGCAGAGCTTGTGTTACGAGTACTAGATAACTGATATACATAATACAATACATTACATACATATATATTTTTATTATACATAGAAAATGACCAGAATACCCGGAACAGATATCTGCAGATCGTACACACAATTGTTCCGAGGCGGGAATCGAGCGTCGCAGGCGGACCTTCGCCCACCGCGCCACATCGGTCGTCAAAGAAGCACCCTGTACAACTGTTGTTTAATGAATATCAGTTTTAGTTCTTAAGGCTGTGGATTTTGTTTCATAAATAAACTGATTGTTTTTTAATACTTTAGGTAGTTTTCTGACATTTTCTACACATTTTACCGCAAGCTTTCTCCGTAAAATTAATAAAAACCCCTTTTAATTCAAGGAAAGCAATTTTCTTTGGCGTTCGGGAGTGGCTCTGACGGCGGCAATTATTCAGCTTATTGGCGATATGGATCGGGGAAGAAATATTAATCCATTACTTAGTGCTTTAAGAAAATTCCAAAAAGTATAACATAAAGATTGTATTATATTCCATAAAGATAAATAAATAAATATTGTTGGACAATCCACACAGCATCATCTAGCCCCATGGTAAGCAGAGCTTGTGTTATGGGTACTAGATAACTGATATACATAATACAATAGATTACATAGATATATATTTTTTATCATACATATAAAGACCAGAACACCCGGAACAAATATCTGCAGATCGTACACACAATTCTTCCGAGGCGGGAATCGAACCAACCTCTTGCGTCGCAGGGAGTCCTTCGCCCACCGAGCTACAGAGGTCGTAAGATACATTGGTACACTTGGAAATGTCAAATTTTATACACATTTTATGTTACAGAGTAAAACGTGCGGTGTAAGTTACAATCAGTAAAATAGGTACAGGCAGAGTACATACAATGATTAGGTAGGTATAACAGTGAGATCATCAGCAATAGCTTCGTCAAGTGTAGAATATGACTTCTCATTTAACTTTTTTTTTGATTGCAATACTCCAATTAATTATTCATATTATCTGAATTCCGAATGTCATAGATAGATATATTTACTTTTTGTTACAAATTTGATACAGTTTACTGTTGATAGCGTCTAAAATCCTAGGTTTATTTATTTATTTATTTTAATGAGTAGGTATCTGACTAAATACTGAAGGCTAATTAAAAACTTCCACAAAAAGCTACTGAAATTAACGCTAAACAAAGTTACAGGCGACTACTGTTGGTAAAATTATTATACTTAATCTAAAAGTTTGTACACATATAAACTTCCACCAATGTTGGGTTATTATACCTATATCTAAAGTCAAATTCAAAGTATATTTATTGCAATTACATGTGAAAAAGATCGTACATAAAAAAGCGTAACAATGTAATTTGCCCAGTATGGGCATGCAATTATTTTTCTAGTTACATGCAATATATGAGAAAAAAAAATACTTAAAATCAGGTAATGTTAATAAATAGCAACACAAAATTAAATAACACATTAATTAAATAATAAAAAATACAAGTGGGTAATTATTTGTCAAAATTCTTATCGTTCATAAATTCTTTAACTGTACAATAGTGTTTATCAGCTAGTATTGTCTTCAGCTTTCTCTGAAACATCGAAGTAGGCAATTCTCTTATGGAGAGCGGGATTTTATTATAAATTAATGGTGCCATTGCAAAGTAACTTATGCGCAGCAACCTTTTTTTCTAGACACTAGGGTTCTCTTAACTTACTAAATTACTAAAATAAAATTAATGCTAGCATCGGAAATTAGTGTGGTAGGTAAAATGCTAATTCAATTCCCGTGACGGGACAAATTGTTTGTTTGATCTGCAAGTATTTTTTCGGGCCTAGATGTTGTCTGTATAGGTACAAAATGGATACGATATAGAAAGGTTGCGAGATAATAAAGAGTCCAAATATTGTAGATAAGTAGGTTCTAGGTAGAATGTATAAAACTCTGCGTACATTAATCCACGCAGGACATTTATGTGCTGCCATCTGGTACTCGTAGCCGGTAATATTTTTTTTTAATCCCCAGTTAGAACTTGGCACTACATACAAACCAACATAGTTCGACTAAGTTGCTACACCCTGTATGTACCACACAACACAATGCATTCCGACGAACAAAAAGCACAATAAATCTCTCTATTTCTATTTGTGCTACAGAGACAATCATTGTAGCATCCTGTATACGCCGCCGGAATAACAATAGAACACGCTGTATACAATGTGCACAGGGTTCAATATGTGCGTGAAATTTGAACAAAGCTGCGGTTATTGGGGTGCACGGTTTCAGAAAAATATCGCCTGTTTTTATTCCATTTCAACGGGATTTTCCTCTTTATGAACTAACTTTTGCCTGCGATTTTGATCATGTTTTTAGATACGTGTTACGGCACTCGTACAATTCCTTAAGATTCAAACTTTTATGAGACAGCTTCAAAATTAATCTTTATAACCACAAAAGAATCATCAAAATCTATTAAGGATTTACGAAGATATCATCAAAATTGTTGTAGCTCGTGTAGGTCGTGATTTTTCAAAAGTATTATCTTGTTTAATAAGCGTGACGGGATAAATACATAAATACATAAACAGCGGGAATACATTTTTATTGTGTGTTAGTATTTTTTTAACATACATAAAAAAATACATATAACCGAACATAAAAACCTCATCTTTAAACTGGTTAAAAATAGATCGAATGTTACACAGTTCAAATCCATGAAAATACCAATCTCCTTTCAAAACCTGCAGCTTTAGCGTGAATAACGCGTGTAAAGGTGCATTGCACGACGACCGATGTGGCGCGGTGGGCGAAGGGGGTCCGCCTGCGACACGGTCCACACAGCATTACCTAGCCCCATGGTAAGCAGAGCTTGTGTTATGGGTACTAGATAACTGATATACATAATACAATACATTACATAGATAGATAGTTTTTTTTTTTATTATACATAGAAAACGACCAGAACACCCGGAACAAATATCTGCAGATCGTACACACAATTGTTCCGAGGCGGGAATCGAACCCGCAACCTCCTGCGTCGCAGGCGGTCCTTCGCCCACCGCGCCACATCGGTCGTCTATAAAGTATCTCTTCTAGCAAGGTTTTAAAGAATAAAACTAAAACAATGGGAGTTGATACGTGAATGTAGAATGTATTCGAAAACCAAATAAATATCAAGAACCCGATAAATGACCAGTCCATCCTAAGGTTGCCTGGAAGAGATCACTCTCAGCGATAAGGCCGCCCTTTATACTTCCTTTATTCTATTGTTTATTCCTGTATTGTTTTCTGTTTTGTTTGGTATAATAAAGTATTTTCTATCTATCTATCTATAAATTAGCTAACTGACTAAATATTTCCATACCATTGACGAATCTCAAACTCATGTATTTTGACAAAGTCTCGTCTATGTTTGCTTCAATACTCGTATATTGAAACCATTAACTCCCGTAGTCAATAGCTGACTGGACCAGCCCACACCTACCGAGCCATCAGTCCAGCTCAGCTTACCAGCAGATTTGATAGGCACTAGAACATGAATATCGGCTTTGACGAATGCAGTGTCCACGTGATACCTCTGTATATATACATATCTATATATATAATGGGGGAGGGGGGAGGGGGGGGGGGGGTCGTATTGGGTAGGTTAGGATGTTCTATTATGAACGTATGTCTAGGTTTTTGAGAGAAGGGGTTTCTAAGGATTTAAGATGTATGCTGGTATCTTGATGAGACTAAATCTGGCGAGGGATTTTTGAGACAAGGTGTTCCAATGGAGTCTCATACGAAAAGTATACTTGAGTACATTTTAAATTGGTTATAATTTTTTATCTCTGTTCAGTTTAGCTTGCCAGCAGATTTGACGAATGCCGTGTCCACGTGATACCTTTGTAGACAGGTGGGTTGTATTGGGTAGGTTAGGTTGTTCTATAAATAAATACCTTTAAAGCCGCATTGCTTAGGTAAGTCGCAAAAGCTAACTCGTGTTAAGTTCTAATTCTTTTATGATGATGATGATTCTTTGTTAATGGCAACTGTGTCTGGTTGGACGCTTTTCTGCCAGTGTCAAGTAATGGAAAATATTGTAAAATTAATGAGTTATCAAATTATGAAGATTGTTTGATATTTTCACGTTCGTTATCTAGCAGGGTGTACCACGTGCAGGTTAGGTTGGCTTGAGATACGAGAATCTCGTCTCGAGATGTTCGAGTTCAAAATGTTTTATTTCTTTAGGCTTACAAAATAAGCGCTTAGACATGTAAATTTTTATTCTATAAATGATTATCGAGTAAGAAATAAGATTTTTGTAAAAACATGTTCACAGGAACTACATGACCTAATCCCACCATCCAATTGTTCCGAGAAACCCAAACACAATCATAACAAATAGCCTTTTGTACACGAATCCTGCGGAATTCTTGTTCGGGTCGCGTTCGGTCAATCAGAACGAATGTATGGAATATTCTTTTGGGGACGTAAGCAGATTGCTGGAAGCTTTGTCCGTCTGTAGCGCTGTTTTTGTTTTATACGTGACCGGGTTACATTTTTAAAGGAAAATACAGAATTCACTGTAAGTAGGGATGGTCTCAATTTTACAAATTCTATTTATTTAATTTATAAGAGAAGCAAGTCTCTAATAATTATTAATTTACTTATTTCTGCCCGCGGCTTTGCACTCGTTGTTTCTATGGAAACGTTTAAAGATTATTTATATTCCATAGGAACTGATTTTTGGAATAAAAAGTAGCCTATGTTTTATTCCGGGCCTGGAACTATCTGTATATAATTGTTAATTTCAGCCCGTTCCGTTCAGTAGTTTTTTGCGTGAAAGAGTAACAAAACTTCCATACATATGTATAAACTTCCGCGTTTATAATGGTAAAATATATTTTAATATTTTTTGTATGTTTGTATAATACGGTCAGGGTTGGTATGATTAAAACAAGTTGTTTTAAAACACGTGTTTAAAACAGTTTTAAATAAAACTATGTTTTATATTAAGAAAAAAAACAGGGTTTAAAACTACCTTTAATTGCAAATGAATGTGTATAAATACCACTGTGGGCTGTGGTATTTATACACTGCATAGGTAGCTCCCCGCCAGTAAAGTTCCGCAGGGAAAGTCCCTATGTCGGCCGTCGAAACAAAGTATTTCACTGGATTCATGGGTACGGTACCTATTCCCCGCTCTCTCTCTAGTTCTCTACCTACCTACAACACTACATACAAGGTGTATGTAAAGTGTTTTGTATTGATTAATAATAATAATAATTAAATTTTTAATAATTAGATTAGAGGTACTGAGATAATCAACAAAAGTAAATATTTATCGTTTTGTAAATTTTTACTAATGTGAATTAGGAAATAGTTTAGAAATGGATTATTTTATTATTAGCTATAATTGATTTGAAATTGATATGTAAAAAAAACAAAAAAAACACTTGTTTTAAACATTTTGAACTGTTTGTTATATAAAATATAAAAAAACTGTTTTTTTTCCAACCCTGAATACGGTAAAATATATTTTAGGTATTAATTCATCCAATCCTAATAATAGAAATAATCCTTCGCATGGTATTCCATATTCTAGAAATATCTTCGTGCAATGTACAGTACATTTCAAATAAATTGGGAAACGTCATCCACTTTACTAGCAATACTTGTATTTGACAAAAGATTTTGAGTTATTTATTTCCCATAAAAGCTGTTAAGTATCGTAGTATCTTGGGCTTCCGGCGAATCGATCGCGTTAGGAATACGATGCTATGCTCTTTGACAGGTATTGTCGATGTGGGAGTTAAGACCGCCACACTGAAATGGAAGTGGGCGAGGCACAATAGCCGAATGCACCCGGAGAGGTGGGCTAATGCTGCAACACCCTGGGTCCCGGAAGGAAGCCGCGGGCGAGGTCGGCCAAGAAAGCGCTAGCGAGACGACCTTAACGCCTTCCTCGGAGATTGGTGGGAGATCGCACGTGACCGCACTGAGTGGAAAGATTTGGAGGAGGCCTTTGCCCAGCAGTGGGACGAAACAGGCTAAATAAAAAAAAAGCTGTTAATGTTAACTGTTATGCTTCGAAGCTGTTATGGATTAAAATTTGCCTATGTTTTTTTCCAGGTGAAGAGTTACACCTATGCAATATTTCAATCCGATCTGTTAGGAAATTTTTACGCGAAGAAGTAACAAACATCCATCTATCCATTCATCCAAACATTCGCATTTATAATATTAGTGTGAGTGATGTGATTTTATTTGAACTCAACTACGCAAATTACAAAAGAATCTTGGAAAAAAGATATTTGACGAGTGGAATAGGTACCAGCCTTAGCAGAGATCTGTCCCTCGAACTAGATCTCTGTGGACCCTGTGACAAGTTTACAGTGGTTTTTTTCATTCGCTTTGGACTCTCTCAGCTTCATTTAAATAATTAATTTACAAGGGTGCGTCCCATTTTTATAGCGCGCGGGTTAAACCAGTCCATAAAATGATTTCAAAAAAGCCCAATCACAAAATAAGCGAAAGCCTGGCATGCCTCTAAATTGCGAATAAGATTATTTCCGTGCAATCCCGAGGAATAACAGCGGATCCTGGCTGTACCGCCTGCGAAGCCGACGGTAATCAGTTTTCGTTCGTTAGCTGGGGGATACTCTGAAACTGGATCGCTGAGTTCGATTCGACGTTAGTTTCGAGACGTGATTAGTTGTTTTTGTATGGGGTTTGCGTAGTTCGACGCCCGCAGATTTTTAAGATCTGGATTAATATAGTCAGACTTCATTTTATTAGAGAAATGATTTGGATACCGCGGCCAGGTTTTATATAACGTAAGTCTCTCAACGTATTCACTGCCCAGCCTTGGCGACAATGAGGTGCGCCGCGACAATGAGTTGCAGATGGACATGGTCGTCGTCTTCTATGAAAATATTAGTTTAATGGGAATAAAAATCAATAAAATTAATTACATCTAAGTCAATTTACTTACAGTTTGTATTTATCAATTAACATGACATGTGATTTTCTGCTCCAAAGCCTAAGGGAATAGAAAGTACATAATAATAGATGCAGTTATTCTATTTCACGAAGGTTTAATCTTGGTAGTGTTAGCCGTGCACATGCACATTGAGTTAGTGTGCGTGACCTCGGGAGCACTCGCGCTCACTCACCCCCACATATCTTTAGATAATTCTTTAACTAATCCTTCACTCAAACTCGTCTGATTTATTTCTAGCCTTCCTTCAAAACATACTCGAGGTCGGTCGGTATGCTTAATCGATAGTCTCCAAAATCCATTATTAATAAATAACAACAAGCTCTTTCGAGCAGCATTCAAGGTAGGTCGCACGATACCTTCAGATGACAGTTAATTTCTTCACTCTATGAGATATGAGAAAATTTTCTAAGGTTAGTTCGAGTGAACGTATTTTTTACGATCAAGCGTACCGAATCGCGTTTGGAGTTTGAGTAGAGGTTGAATCGTGGTTGAGGTAACAACTCAAGGTATGGGAGTCAGTCCGATCGCGACGCGATCAGCGTCACTACTGTTACTGGCTTCACGCAAAATGTCAGCACAAGGCAACTAAACGCAGAACAGTCATCATCGAAACCTTCTTCGTCAAAGCATAAATCTGTACTAGCCTCGTCTAGTTACCGCATCCCAGTTTCGCAGTAGACCCGATTGGGTAATTTAAGCAGTGACTCGACTGGAGTCACACATCTAACGAACGTGATAATAAATCTTATTTCGGTGTGACAGTCAGCCGGGAATATTGATGACGTCACTTGTTACCATGTGAAATTACTGGCAAGTTGGTAACATCGATCAGGGCGTCAGAGGTCGTGTCAAGGAATAAGGATACATCGATGATCGAGGACTTTTCTATCTTGAAGGACATTCCAAGAAATCAAGCGTGTTTTGTATATTGGTGTTATGTGACCTAGTAAATCAGCATGTTAGTCCACTGCTGGACATATGCCTCCCCCAATGAGCGCCATAGCGCCCTGTCTTCAGCTTGATGCATCCAGCATCTACCTGCAGTCTTTCGCAGGTCTGCATCCCACCTGGTCGGAGAGCGTCCTACACTACGTTCCGTGGTCTCCACTCAAGAACACGTTTGCCCCAGCGGTTGTCGGTTCTTCGCGAGATATGGCTGTACATTTTAACCAAAGAAGTTGTTAAATAAAACATGTTTCTTGTATCATCTCAACTCATAACCAAGTTATTCTAAAAGCTTGCTCTGATGTAGAAATGTCGTCGTCTTGTAATTTATCAAGTGAAGGTAATTAATTAAAATCTCTTCTCGGAGGTTCGATGAAGTCGAGAATGTTTCGTAACGTAAGAGCTTTCCTCGAGTTAGAAAGTTAGAATGTGGTACATAATGCGATAGGTTAGTTTTTAAATGATAAATAAATAAATAATGCTGGACAATTCCATTTTCTGGCAACGGCACTACCAGCCGCACTACCAGTAGTGTCGTTGCCAAATGAACGACACTACCGCGCCTATTTGGATCAAATTGTACAGTCAACACAAGTAAATAGCAACAGCTATCTTAAGAAATGTAACTCTTTATTTTTATAACTAAATAAAAGCAAACTTATGACGAACCTTAGTTGATCCAGCAGTGAGCCAATGCATAACTGACTCCACCTTTCAGACGGAATAACTTTCACACAGCATCATCTAGTCCCATGCTACTACCGAGCTTGTGTTATGGGTACTAGATTACTGATATACTTAATACAATATATTACATAGATAGATATTTTTTATCATAAAATACCCAGAACACCCGGAACAAATAATTCCAAGGCGGGAATTCCAAACCGCACCTGTCGCAGGCGGACCATCGTCCGCCGCGCCATAGACGTCGTCAATTCTTTTGATTCATACAAGATGGATTTAAAGGAGCGGTCACATAACCGACGTTTTTTTTATTTATTAAAAATCAATTAAATTTATGATATTATTATTATTATATACTTACGTTTGAAGATACTGTACCTAACATTTATTTGACAGATTTGTATATGCGTAAGTAAGGCTGTTAATAATCACCATCATCATCAGCCTATGTCCACTACTGGACATAAGCCTCCTTTAATAAACGCTGTTAACAGTACGTACTAATTGTGCTAACAAATAACCACGACGAAACGTACATAGTTTCCCTCTAACAAAATACCAATAAATACGATAGAAAAGCAGCATTTCCAATAGTTTCTGCATAAAATATCTAATATCAATAGAGAGAGGGTCCTTACTCCCCTGGCTTCGATAACGCAGTCGTATTATGATTTTACTCGAATGCGCTTATTGAGGGCACTTTCTGCATCTCTGTTTAGATTCTGTACCGTAGGCAGAAACAACAGGGTTTTAGATATTGAAAATTGAAAAGCATGACATAAATAAATCTAGTTACAGGCGACAAAAGGCCTTCGAAAACGACAACATTGACTATATCAAGTATCATTTTCCTCCGGTTTTGTTTTTATAAATTTAAGTTCAAGAATATGTTGTTTCTTTACATTCTGCAAATGATAGCGGACAAGATTGATGGCCCGCTATACAGACACGTCATTGCTGTACTAATTAAATAACTACACCTACCTCTATTATACCTAACTAACATAGACCTAAGACTTAGATATAAATTAACCCGATTATGGATCTGTGTTATCTGAAAATAAACGATTATTATTATTATTTACAAAAAGATTTTCTAATGTATAGTTATTCTAGACTGGTGTCTTAGATCTCGTACATATACATTAGGCGTTGAGTGCTTGGCTTCCCTATATCTGCATTACGTACGTAAAAATGATATAAAACAAAATCTCATCAAGAAGGCTTTCTACTCCATAAATGATTACCTCAATGATGTTAATGCTTGGTCAGATGTCGCTCAGTTTCGCACCGACAATAGTATGTAAGTAATTTGTTGTTGTGCATAGCTTTACTTAAATATTGACATGTATCGAATCATATTATATTGAGACTTAAATAGGCAAATAACCATGTATAACACATAAGAGATAGGAACATACTAGTGGTTTCTTTTTCACTTCTTCCACTAGTGGACAAAAATTTAAAGTGAACAGTAAAATACTCTTTTTTGATAATGATTTATAGTATAAAGTATGGCTTGTCTAAGTGCTTATTATGTAAGCCTAAAGAAATAAAATATTTTGAATTCGTCGTAGTTAATGGACCTAAAAAAATATATTTAAAAGTTAGTTTTACCTTGTGAACCTTATCTGCTGACGGTAGAGCCATTCCGCGGACAGCGCCGGTGCTCCCTGCGACCCTCATGAATATCTCAGGAGAGCTAAATGCGCCCGATATACGAAGTACGAACCATGCGGCTTCTATAAATACTCCGCAGGTGCATTATTGGACCATTTAATGAATTAGGCTCCTATTTCACCGTTCACTGCCAAAACTAAATTGTATATTACATTTATTCTTTTCAATAGGCAAAAAACCGAACAAGCGCGAGTTGGACTTGCGCACGAAGGGTTCCGTACCATTATCGATACTAAATAATAGTTTAAAAAAACTAAAAAACCACAAAAAGTAGATTTTTTTTTTTAATAATTCAAATTATGGATAAGAGTGATAAATAAAAGAAATTATTTTAATGTAAAAAAGAGTGGGGTGCTTTCTGAAAATATTTCTTCAATGTCGCTACTCCTATAGCGGCAACAGAAATACACATAACACACAAGTTCTGCTTAGCTTGAAGTTAAATTATGCGGGGTGGACATTTGTTTCATAAACATTTTGCGTTGAATGTTGTTATGCACGAAAAAGTCTTTAAAATTTTCGGTATACTCATAGCCTATTAACAAATAACGTGGCTTTCTATTAGTATAAAAATTTTCAAAATCGGTTCAGTATATCCAGAGATTACCCTACAACCTCACAAAATATACCTCTTTATAATATTACGACTAGGTGAGATAACGACCTGCGTAAGACTGCAGGTAGATGCTGGATGCGGCAAGCTGAAGACAGGGCGGCGCTGTGGCGCTCATTAGGGGAGGCCTATGTCTAGCTGTGGACTACTACACTGAGAAAAAAAACGGCTAACAAAGGCACAATAAACGCTTTGTTGTTTTTTTATTGTCACCATAACAACAAACGTTGTAATTCTATGAATGTTAACTTAGTGCCTAACACAAAGTTTTTATTGCCAAATGTTTATAGTGCCACGAACAATCTAAAATTGCTGACCTAACAAAACTTTTTTCGTCAAAAAATCCTCACATTTCCTATTGTCGAATTGACTATAGAAATTTGTTGAATCAACAATAACTTTGTCTAAAATAATGTGACAAATTTACTTTGTTAGGTTGGCAGTTTGTTGGCCTAATCCTAACAAAATAACCATTGCTACTGTATTTATATCCAGACTGTTAATTTGACAACGTACATTGTCGACCTATTTATTTTAAGAATTGTTAAAAAAAGAAAACATTTAACAATATGACCATCGTTATTTCAAATAAGTTTTTCTGTTATGTTGGCAACGTTAACTTGTTGCGTTCACAAACTGTCAGGTGGAGTGTGGTAGAGGGGCGTCATTACTCGAGCATTTTGACAAATCTCGCTCTTTCGCTGCTAAATCGGTCGAGGGTGCGGACGTTTCTAATAAACCAGTGCGTGCAGTGTGTGATGTGATCTCATGACTGAAGAGGACTCTTTAAGGGATTTTCTCCTAAATGCGGGTCTCTCCCATTTAGTGGAATACATGCTTGGTATGTACACAAAATACAGACGTCCTTTTTTTGATTTTATGATAGGTTTGCTCGTTCGTTATTGCTAAAAAGTTACGTTAGAACTTTTGAAAGTTATGTTCTAAGTTTAATACCTAACCTACCTAGGTATACCTACTATCGTCACCTCACGATGTTTTTCCTCAAGCTTTTGAGAGTAGGATAGGAACCTACATAGGATTGCGTGTGTTAAATGCACAACAAAGCACGTGTGGCCCGCTGCCGCCATCTTTTTTACAAACCCGGCGTCTGTTGTCCGCTTTTCAAAATTTATTTTTATTATTTTCAGAGGAAGGGATGACGCTTGATATGCTTCTTCAAGCTAATCAAACCGAATTGGCATTGTTTACAACAAAGATCGTAGATAGAATTAAATTACGATCTGCCATTGATGTACATCGATCAAAAAACGTTAGTAAAAACGTAGTTAGACTTTTAAATATCTGCTCACTTTTTATCTTCATATGTACATACCTACACTGCTGAACATTATTATAATTTGTTACTAGATGTAGCTAGAAACATTGTCTGCGTGAAATTCTTAGTATATTTTACAAAAACTTAAGTGTAAAGTCAACATCACGCGGTTTTCCCAGGCGGCCACCTATCCAACTCACCACGCCCGTCGCTGCTTAACATTCGGGTGCCCCATACAAACCTTCATCCCTTATTTCACCCCCTTTACAATTACTTAAAAACTTTTGCATTAACTGATTTCAGACTACACAGCTCATTGAGGACCAAACTAATACTGAAATACCTGGACAACCAGACACAGTGGCCTTACTTCATAGGTCAAACATAATTTATGTAAAAAATGATGAAGACCTGGCGTCTTCATCATTATTGACGGTTCCGGTTCCTTTTGAGATTCCAAATGATGTAAGTACCCACCATAAGTACATTAATCCTTCCTAACTTTATAAAATACCTCTGTCTGTATATTCAGAGCCGTGTTGGCCTTGTGGGAGGCCTTACCTTGACTTTAGATACAAATGTTGTGGATTCCATTGCCGCTGGTCGAATTGATATGTGACTTATATTATGCAAATAAATATTTTGAATCTTGTATCCCACATCACGTTGGGATACACTCTGCACAACATGTTATACCTACTTACCTGAAAACTTAAAGTTGAATTATGTTTTTGATCAAATAAAATTGTTTTCAGGAGATCTTGCTAACACCAAATGAGCAGCAAAATATATCTCATGCAAATGTACGGCAATCATCTTTTCTTCAGTCTCAGGTAAACAATAGATAAGATTATTATCTATTTGCCTCAAAATAATAATAATATTAGACACAATCCACATATCTAGCATCAAGCTAAGCAGAGCTTGTGTTATGATGACTTATGGGTACTAGATAACTGATATACCTACTTAATACCAATTGGCTTACACTCACCTTCTGCTATAGGAGCTCGGGGAGCTACCTGCAGTACTGGTGTTATGGGTATTTCCTATGTATAATAAAAAATATCTATCTATGTAATGTGTTATATTATCTATATCAGTTATCTAGTACCCATCATAACACTAGCTCTGCTTAGCTTGGGGCTAGATGATGCTGTGTGGATTATCCAGCATTATTTATTTATTTATTATTCTTGTATGTCCGAATGGACAATCTGTTGGTACAGTAGATAATACCAACTATGTAACACAGTTTAACAATAAATTATTCTTATTCTTTTTCAGGGATTTTCAATCAGTCAACAGTTGGAACTGTTGGAAGAGATCGGATCAACTAACAGCTTACGCGATCTTTTGTCAAAAGATAGCACAGGCAAATGTATATTGCAGAAGAGTGTTATTGGAAAAAATTTGAACACGCATGACCGCGCCATAATTGTCAAACTTATAGTGGAGAAAGAACTGCAACAATTGGACAAAATAAACGACACAATAAGAAAAAACATATGGCTGCAGTGGACCAAGGAAATTGTGGAATTATTCAAAGGGGAATGCAGTGAAGTATATTACGTGCCCTATCATATTCTCGGCGGAAAAGTCGTACAAGCAAGCGGGCTCATTCATAACCGACTTATTACACACAGAAGGTCCCTAACTCCAGAAAGTCTTAAAAGAAAGGGTAGCAGCAGTGAACACAGCGACAGTAGTGGTAGCTCCAGCAAATCCAACTGTAAAATTAAACTATCACGTCGTATCCGGCCTCTCCCTGACGAATTCATAGATGAAGGCGATGTCGATGAAAGTTCATTACTAGACGAGGATTTAGACTGGCTCCGAGGCTCATCTTCTCCCTACGAAATAGTGATTGCTAAATGGCGAAATACATTAAATCTTCGCACCAAGCTTCTTGAGACCCACTCTTACAACGAGTATTTTAACCAGTTTCCCGCTCTCAAACTACCAAATGGTTATGAATTGGTGAGTTATATCTACTTACAATACAAACTTTCTCTCTGACGACCTCTGTGGCGCGACAGGCGAAGGTCCGCCTGCGACGCAGGTTCGATTCCTTCGGAACAAATATTTGTATGATATTTATTATACATAATAAAAAAATATCTATATAGTGTATTGTATAAAGTAAAAAAAATATAATAATAAATAACACTAATTAAATTTTACAGTTGGCGAGTGACTTTGATGCCGTTTACCCATCGGCGAGCGAGACTTATGCGAATAAGTTCTCTATTATTAAGTTAAAGCTTCTGAAGCTTCTTACCGCGAAAGGTGAAATGGTCAATGTTTGTAAACCAATACTGGATTTGCTGGAGTTGGCTTCTGGTAAGTTCAAACCTTGTGTAACTTGTAATATAAATAAATAAATAACTAACACTCAAAAATATGAATAATAATATGATTTTTTTTGTTTCAGTGGGCGAAGAACAGGCAAATTTGGCTTCGTTTTTAGCTATTGTAATTCTTCTACGGCAAATGCCCACAGTCACCGTGCCCCGAAAAAAGTGTGGAAACTGTCGAGAGAAGAGGTCCGAGCTGGCTTTATTGGACTCGTTTCCACTGCTGCAGACATTGGAAGATACTGCGAAGATAGGGTAAAGCTCATTGCTGCTAAAGGTATACCAAACCAGCCATATATACTTGCTATAGGATCGGCTTGGGCCAACGTGATTCAATACGAAATTGTAATTAACCAAACTTTAAGATATCAAGTTCCAAACATCTTCTCTGCAATAAAATACACTTTTCAAGTGTATTGGGCTTTAGATTGTGCTTACCCAAAAGACTCTGCATCATGCTGGATGTTCGTGCAGCGTGCAATGTTCCAAATGAAATCCAAATTTGATACAGAAGGGGTTCCATTGCGCGAATTGCTGAATCAAGTGTGTGTGTCTAACTGACACACAGTGTAGTTAAAAATGGTACCTTGTGCACTGTGCGAACATTCCTTTTCCGATTTTATCCGATTAAAAACACACATGTCTTTCTACCATGAAACAGTGACTTCTTATTCTTGTGCAATTTCTGGATGCTTAAGAACTTTTCAAATTTTTAGTTCATATAGGAGACATTACTTAAAAAATCATATGACGAGCGTGTCATTGCAACATAATATTTTGCCACATAATTCTATTCAACAAAATATTACCGAAACTCAGGTTGCCAATACACCTGTAATACCTATTTCAAATAATACAGAAAACTTGACTTTTCAAAAATCACCATTGTTAGGTTAGCAAAGTAGGCATAGCTATGAAGGCAAAGTAAGTTTGCTGCAATGGCAATGTCTTAAATCACCATTGTTAGGTTAGCAAAGTAGGCATAGTTATGAAGGCAAAGTAAGTTTGCTGCAATAGCAATGTCTTAAATAGCCATTGTTCTGCGGTAGTTACAATAACAAAGTTAATTTGTTCATGCATCAAATCTACTTTGTTAAGCTAGCAATGGGCATTTGTAACTTAGTCATGGTTGCAATGCAAATACTTAGTAGTAACAAAATAAGGTTGTTGTGGAAACAATGCAAACCTTGTCGCAACAACAAAATGGTGACTGTTGTCAATCAAAATGATAACATTGTTACTTCAACAATTTTCATAATTACTGTTAGAATTACAAAGTTTCGTTTGACAATAAAAAGGTTGTTCCTGGAACAATCCACCTTAGACGGTTGTGTGGCGTTAACGGTTTTTTGTTACCGTAACAATAATTTTTTCTGAGTGTATAGGCTGATGATGATGACATCCGCACTGAGGTCCTCGATATCCAAAAATAAATTTCCATCGAAGACTATGCATAATTCTCCTCCCGATAAAACTAACGCGCTCCTTGTAACGACGACAAAGGCTGAAGTGCGCTCGAGAGGGCTAGGGCGCTCGGCACGTTCCCGCACTTGTTCGACAGAGGGCGCCACCGTCGATGTCCATACATACATATGTACATACTCCAGATATTTACGTACATATTTCGATCTTACACTTAGAGTCTTCAAATGGTCCGGGAGCCAGTGACAGATTTTCATGACCAAGTCCCTCCCAAGCAAAACTTCGTAATATGCATTAGGGATTAATATTATGAATACTCGTGACCGTCAGCTGCGATTCCGTGGGTGGGTTGGGCAGTGTCAGCGATGACGACATTATTCCTATGGAATAAGGTTCAAATCAGAAATTAAAATTTGCATATTCCAGAATTCTGATTTGAACCTTTCCCTATTCATGATATTAATCCCTAATGCATTTTACGAATTTTCGCTCTTCGGGAGGAAATAATTCACCAAATTTGTACCTGGCTTCCGGACCAAAAGGTTTTTGGCGAGTGAGCGTTGACTTGCTTAGGTATACCCGCAACATGCCCGCAACCTACTGCCTAGTGCGTCGCAGGGAGACCTTCACCCACCGCGCCACATAAGTCGTCAATACGTCATAAATAAAATATTACAAAGCTATCTAAATTCCTAAAAACTACCTAGATTACATAGAATCCAAATATCATCAGCCTATAGCTGTCTACTGTTGGACATAGGCCTCCCCCAATGAGCGCCGAAGCGCCCTGTCATCAGCTTGCCGCATTCAGCATCTACCTGCAGTCTTTCGCAGGTCGTCATCCCACCTGGTCGTAATCCAAACATTTATTTTATTTTTATTTAGATGGAAAACTAACAGCTTATAAATCTTAAGTAAGTAGGAACATTTGTGGCATAACTAAAGCTTAACAGTTTAACAGTTTTCACTTATATAGGACATACAAATATTGGAAAACATAATAATGATCCATCCGCAAGTAACCACTCACAGCCGTTAAGACTTACGTAGATGCGGACTCGTAGATACGTACTTACGTCCATATCTACATAAGTACGTACTACGTGGTAGTACGTCGGCTGCCTTCAGTGCATACGACTTAGATTCCCCCGCTTTTAACTGCGGAAGGAGTCACACCGAATTGTTTTCAATATAAAGACTTATTTTCAAACTAAAAGTTTATATCTATTGTAAAATAGATGGATGGATAGAGGTAAGACGTTTCTGCGATCACAAATATAATATCTGATGTCGTCGGGTCGGCGCCAAAAATGTGTCTCCGTAAATAACCTATATTATAAAGGCTTATTAAAAATAAAAAAACGTGCAAACGGTTGCCCCGTTTACGTTTTTTTTTTAAAGTGTTCTTGAGTGGAGACCACGACTTGTTAAACGTAGTGTAAGACGCCCTCCGACCAGGTAGGATGATGACCTGCGAAAGACTGCAGGTAGATGCTGGATGCGGCAAGCTAAAGACAGGGCACTATGGCGCTCATTGGGGGAGGCCTATGTCCAGTAGTGGACTGCTATAGTCTGATGATGATGATGATGATTAAAAATAAACCTAATATTTGGATAAAAAATAAAATTCATTTTATTTTAAAAAATGTGTCATGATTCAAATAAATATTATTTTGTCCATGAACCCATATCACATGACACTTGTTTCCAATCCGCAATGGTACAAAATAAAACAAAATATAATAAATTCAGACGATTAATTCGACTCGGACATAAATATGGTTTCTATTATTCCGATTGGCCACGAATTTCGTAATAACCCAAAGTGTTGATATTTTATAAATCGTTTATCTGTATTTTTATAATAAAAGTAATTTATAGCGCAAAAACCAAATCATGGTAAATATCCTTTCCTTTAATATCCAGACTTTTGTGTTGATAACTATGATAGCTCCAAAAGATGTTTGTATTATTGGGATACCTTTAAAGTAAAGCCTCATCCGTCGAGTCTGTCGATCCGTCCATTTTGTACCTACTAGTACAAAATCACAAAAACGCTAAGAGGCGACGTGGAAGGCCCAGGATGAGATGGGGTGAAGAGCTCGAGGCACATCTTCCATCGTGGCCTGTTGCAGCGTTGGATCGCGAGGAGTGGAAGGAGAAAAGGGAGACCTTTGCCCAGCAGTGGGACAATAATGGCTCAATATAAATAAATAAGTACAAAATCACAACCTTTTTTCAGCACATATTTTAATCGTTGTATTAAAAGCATTATTTTGTAAAAAGAACGTCGCTCATTTCGGTGTTACAACATCGAAGTAAACAGTCTCTATAAGAATCTGTAGGACATCTTAAAACTTGCTCTGCAAAGCTTACTGGGAAAATGTATTTCGATGCATTTTGCATCACTCAGAATTTGCAATTTTTAGATCGAGTTAGCTAGGAACTGGGTTTCGACTTTACTCCTCTTCTTTGCAGATTTAACAATCCAGATTGATGTTTTTTTTTGTAGCATTTATTCATAAATTTCTGCGCTTTTCTAGACCGCCCAAAACTTTAAGAGATAAATATATAGATAGATAGATCTAATATAGTATTTATTGATACAAATTTGTTACATTTTGTTTATATCATTTTCAATCCTAACATAGGTTTATGTAGATTGTAGACACTAGAGTTCTCTAAACAATAATAAGGTTAAAAATTAAAATTAAAGTAATTAGCGCGTTAGGCAGTCATGCAACAAGCACAGTGACTTCGCTGTCCGCTGCATGGCTTGGCGCCGCACACAGGCGATCCACCAATCACGAGCGAGCAGCGACTCCACTGCGCCTGAGTTCAGCTACAGGATGCAATTTTTTCAATAAAGGATTTAGGTACAATAAAGTACCTAAATCCTTTATTGTCCTTCTGTTTAGTGATTAATTAATTACTTTAAAACTACGCAACGGATTTTGATAGTTATAGTGCGGTTTTTTTAATAGATAGAGTGATTAAAGAGGAAGGTTCATAAACCATTTTCCACACGGGCGAAGCCGCGGGGCGCAGCTATTTTCTTATAAAACCGGCCAAGTTCACTTAAGGGTTCCGTACCATGCTTGATATTATTTTGCAAAAAAACGAGAAGGGTACCTACTTCTCGTTTTAAAACAGATTTTTAAGGATCGTAAAAAATGCAGAAATCCAACATGATGCGGTCAGTACAGTAGGTATTTTAACTTCAGTGATAGTTGTTCAACTTGGTATTGTATTGTATTTATTTTTTACAGATAATAAAATCCTGTAAGGGCGCCCTTTATAATTAAGTTTGTTTTATTTTCGTTACTTTCTGTATAGGCAGGCAGCATTTAAAATGATCTATGCCTTTAGTTCGCCGTTTCGTCGCACGTAAAAATCGTTAAGAATACCCAATTTTTCTATTCGCTCTAAAGTCTTATTATAACTGAACTAAAAACGAATTAGATTTGAATTCTTATTTTCATAATCATTATCAGCCTATTTTCTAGTCCACCGCTGGACATGGGCCTCCTCAGCCTGGAGTCGCTTGTTGCTTTTATATAATGTAGATACGTAGTTATTTTTTTATTTCTTTATATTCTTATTTATATTAGGTATAATATGTAGTAACAAGCTGTACCTACTTGTGAATCAATAAATGTATTTTCTTTCTTCTTTCTTTCCCATATTGACCGCCATAGCAGCCTGTCTCTTATTCATCCATATTTTAGGGGTTACTTTGATTAATCTGTCATTAGATAACTAACTTACAATCTGGACAATTGCGTTCTTCCATCAATATATTAAAAGATACCCTCAATGGAGAGATTAGGTCCATTGAAGCCACTATCAGATGCAGTCGCGAGCTGAGAGCACGTTCCGTTCTACTGATAAACGGGAGCCAGGGCGTTGCCCTGGGGTAGGATTCTTGTTAGGTATACACGGCTGGCCATACACGGACAGCCTGAAGCAGTCAGTATAGACTGCTTTAAGCTGCGAAAACAAAGTGAACTACAGACTTCTACGTACGTACATACACGAACTGCTCGAGCAGTTGTAACTGCTTCGGGCGGTTGGCAGCACGGTGAAATTTCATTCTGCGGTCAAGCAGTCGCCAGGCATACACTGACCGCTCGAGCTGTCGACTGCTCGAGCGTAGTTACCACCACCCGCTCGCTTCTTTTGTTTGTATATAAATTGAAATTGCCAACTGCTCGAGCAGTTAAGCCAACTCCACTACGACTGCAAGAGCGGTCTGTGAATGTCAATCACTGGCGAACTGCTCGAGCAGCCCGTGTATGCCCGCTCGGAATCTAAGATATTTTGTGTCAACATAAACGTTAACGAATGATTTTTTATTAACAGGTGTCGCCCCACTGCTGAGCATAGGTCTTCTACAAAGTTTTCAAGAATCGCGTTCTTTTGTGGCGAATCGATGAATCGATTGTCACAACACTATTGAGTGTCCCATCCCTACACGACCTGCCCTTGGGATTTTTCTCTTGTTGTTTTACATTCAATCTACAAATGATTTATTCGTAGCATTCAATACAATACGCGATGTTTTATTTTAAATAACCATCTCATGTGCATGGGAAGTAGATCTATCGTGCCTGGATGTCCATGGTTTGACAATAACTAGTGCAGAGGAAAAGGAAGCCCGGCGGCCGAGACCAGCGCGTGGCGCTGGCGTCGCTCCGACCGGACCTCACTACAGTGGGGCTACCAGGTTATTTAACACTTTGAGTGCTGAAATCACACGGTAGGTATGTGTTTTCTACAAGTGACTAATATGCGTAAATCCACACTAGCGCAGCGGCTGAGAAAATACAGATCTTTGTGACTCAGCACAGCCGCAATATTTTTCGAACGAAACGCATGTGCGGCGCAACACAACCGCTGTGTAGAGCGGCAGCACGAATTTTTTAGATCGTAATCGTCGAAAAAAAATCGCAGTCAAAGTGTTAACACATAACCTAACGCGCGTTATCAGCGTTATTACGCTAATTTAAGCGCGGATATCGGTGTTCAGGCACATTTGAACGCCACGAGTTATTCGCGTTAAAATGCGCACCACTTCTAAATGTTTTATTTAATATTTTCACTTTTGCGTATATCAATAATCACCGTTTATCTGCTCCTAATTATAAAAATTGAAAATTAGTAATCTTTGTTTACATTAAACGTCATTGCGAGAATGTTACCAAAAACAAAAAAAATGTTTTATTTTAATATCAAGACATTTTGACCAAGCTGTTTTGTTATTTAAAAGCCAAAGACGGGGTGATTTCCTCCGTCCACGATTTGAATGAACTCCGCTGGATTAGATTTATTATCTTTTTAATACCAACCGACCAAAATAAGGTCTTAGTAAAAAGGTTCCCTTTCTCTGAAAGGTCCCTACTGCCTCTAACATTCAGAAAGGACAAAAGCCAAAGTCCTCGTTATTTATTCAAAGCCAACAAAACAAAGATGCGGGATATCTAAGTTCCATTATCTGGCCGTTAACACATGCTTAGTTTGGTACATAGTACACTCGGTACAGATATTCTATCTATTAAATGAAGGTTTGTTCTTGGTAATTGTTAGCCGTGCACATGCACATTGACTTAGTGTGCGTGACCTCGGGAGCACTCAGATCACTCAGCCAGTCTCGATCGCGACGCGGTCCGAGTCACTAGTGTTTTTGGCTCCACGCAAAATTTCAGCACAAGGCAACTAAACCAGAAAAGTCGTCGGAGAAAGAAACATACCTACGTCGTAAAAACTGGACAAGTACGAAACGGACTCGCGCACGAAGGTTTCAATAAATAAAGAAATTATTATTCTTATAGTATTACGTTATTATTATTGTATTTCAAAGGATTTATATATTTTTTTTGTAATCATTCCATGACAAAACACTAGTTTTTTCTGTAAAAATCAAGCAATCAATAATTTTATCATTTTTTAAATGTTTTATAATGAATACATATAATACGTAAATAATATTATATAATAAGAGTGCTTGCAAAACGACACGAATAGGAAGAAAAAACGAAATAGAGCCTTTTGGCTTTAGTATACATGTATAATATATACACGTACCTATGGAAGCCGAACATTCTATGATCCATTCATTTATATCTCAATTCTGTCAGTGTTACACGACTAGATATTTTGTACTATGTCAGCTCTAAGCTTGTGGCCTACCGAGCTAGTTTGCAACTCAACCTAGATTAGGTCTAAGTGTGTTATACCTAAGCCTTTGTGCGGTCAAGACAATAAACAGAATGACGATTACCTAGGTAAGTATATTCAAATTCAAAGGTCTTCTAAACAACTGGTAAAGCAAGGACTGAATTCATGGCGACCTTTCTACGAATACATACATTTTAGTAACTCCGAACTTACTTCGTTTTTTTTATCGGGTATTATCTGAAATGAAAAGTTTTTTGTTTATTTATTTATCCTTACTTATTTATTTACCATTATACCTTTCATGCCTTCTCACGTAAAGTGAGTCCTTTGCTGGATCTATATTAATATTGCTAACATTTACTATGTTAAACCATTGGTTGTTGGCCAGCTTCCCCGTTATTTCTAGCGGCACCTTTGGTTTTTCTATGTCAATGTTGGAATAAACCAGGCCTTTCACCGGATCTATGTACGTCGCCGTTTTGCCTGAAATTTGGAAAAAAAAGATAAACTATTTTAAATAAAATAAATTTATTGTAAAAAGAATCATTACAATCATATAACATAATTATTAATTTGTCTGAAATAATTACATTTATTTATGAAGCAAGTTAATGACGAGTACGGCGAATGTGCCTGGTCAGCAAGGCTGTTTAACACATAACATAACTCGCGTTATCAGCGTTATTACTCTCATTTTAACGCGAATAACGCGTGATAAGGCGCATATAAAAGTGAAAAACGCCTTTTCACGCAACGTAACACGCCTTATTCGCGCTAAAATTAGAGTAATAACGCTGATAACGTATGTTCTAACTCACCATAAGCGCGAACCAAAAAAGCGGTGTCGTAACTATACGTGATCTCCACAAAGAACTCGATCTCTAGGAACTGGTAGCTGTAGCAAGGGCGCGGGGGGCCGGAGCACCAGCGGCGGAGGTGCACGCTGGGCGCCGCGTCGTCGTCAGACTCGTACGAGTCCGCCAGCATGGCGCGGAACACAACGCATGTGTACTCCACGCCGTGGGCGAGCGTCAGCTTTAACGAAATAAATATTAAATATCTATAACTTCAAAATACATCTAATACCTTCAACATACTAAAACTTCGAAAGCAAAGGAGTCGTAAAATGTGGGCAACATTTTAGGACGTGCGTAATTACTAATAAGAAATAATTACGCACGTCTTACATTTGTGGCATGTCGTATGGGTGAGTCCTATGTCCAGCAGTCGTGGTAGTGCCTTATATGATGGGGTACTCACATTGTAATATGTCCTGGCATGAGGCACAGTCGACTTGATGATAATCTTGTCCATGTACATCTCATACGCCGTTTCTTCAGCGTCGCAGGGACCGAAGCGCTGCACGCTGGATAATGCTGGAACAGTCAATTCTTGCTATGTTACATCTTTAATATTTTCTAGCACATGAACTATATTTTGATATTTGAATTCACGAGCCATGGTCATAATATTTATAGTTCACTGCATGCTGCGATCACATATAGCTTTGATTTTGTATGTTACCCAAAATATATGTATATAGATAGTATTTATGATCGAAGACTGCATGTATCGAACGAATAAATAAAAGGAGTTGAATTAAGTCAATCCAATAAACAAAAACTGTTGTTCTTTGCGGCACTTCGAGTGCCCAAGACCGGTAAGCCTGAAAACTAAGGCATTCTTGCGCACCTGGCGACAAGAACCATAGATAACTCACGTCTCCTGAGCACTCCTGAGTTAATGAACCTATTCATAAAGTTAGCTGTTAATTTCCTGAATATTGTCGAAATAAAATAACTCAGTCTCCTCAGCAGGAGGTGGTCTTCAGCCAGTCTAGTGATGGCGGGCGAGCCTGTCCGTACGATGCTCCTGCGCACCCAGGGTGTGTCAGGAACCATAGATAACTCACGTCTCCTCAGCACGACGTGGTCTTCAGCCAGTCTAGTGATAGGGGGCTTGCCAGTCCGCGTGATGCTCCTGCGCACCCAGGGTGTGACAGGAACCATAGATAACTCACGTCTCCTCAGCACGACGTGGTCTTCAGCCAGTCTAGTGATAGCGGGCTTGCCAGTCCGCGCGATGCTCCTGCGCACCCAGGCCGATTGCACTCCGAAGTCCACAAAGCGAGAGGGCGCCTGGCATCCCGGGCCGTGCATGCCGAACCCTAGCTATAAAAAGACAAATTATAAAATAAAAAATAGCAGTCTTAACGACGTCATCCGGCGGGCCTTCATCACCGCTAACGTAACAGCCTATTCTCGAACCAAATCAATGTGTAGTTATTTATCAGGTCAATTTCGGATTATTCATTAATGTACAATAAACAAACTATTTCGCTTTGTTTTTAAATTTTACATCTATTCTGTAGTTTAGTAACTATTTTCTGTTATATCTTAGCAACATATGTAATTAATCAACTACAATTTGACCAATTTCTGCTGCGAGGCCCGTCGGTATATAATCTGTTACTTTTCTATGGTCTGAAATAAATGACTTATTATTATTATTAAAAGCAGAGTTGGGAGGCCTATTGTGTGAAACGAGAGTTGGGAGGCCTATTGTGTGAAACGCTCGAGGACAACCGTGAGGGCTAGTGTGGCGGCAGATTTGACCGAAGATCTCAAGGAGTCTTATGGAGTCGAGAGCCTAGGTCTGTGGGTTACCGAGGCTCTCCAGGTTTTTAAAAGATTATGTGAGCATTTGGTCTAAGTGACCCGAGAGCTGGTGAGTATCTAGCGCCGCGCATCAGCATTGCCATCCAGCGAGGTAATGCAGCCTGCGTCGCGGGGACGCATCTTGTATTATGAATATAAGTAATCTAGTTCCCATAGCTGAGGGCTAGATGATACTGTGTGGATTGTCCAGCATTATTTATATATGTGTATTAACTGACCAAATGCCACCGTCCATGCTGCTTCACGACCAGTGCTGTGCCGCTGCGCCAGACGCAGTTCCCGCCACGCATCGCGTGCGCACACGTCGCGTCCGTCGGCCAAAACATCTCGTTGTCCAACTGTCAAGTGTTCATATTTCATAAAATTAATATTTCTCAAACAATAGGTTATAGGCTCTCAATTAAAGGTAGGAGAAAACTTAAGTAGGTAAGTATACAAAAAAAAACATAACAATGTTCTAAAGCGTCAGGTTTCTGAGATATTCAAATAAAAAAAAACATTAGAGAATGGACATACCATTCTCTAATGTTTTAGTTTCATTCATCAGTCATTATCTGTGAACATTTCAACTGTATAACTATCACGGTTCATTTATTTATTTATTTTAACTTTATTGCACTATTACAGGTACAAAGGGTGGGCTTAATGCCGAGGAGTTCATGAGTTACAGCCTGGTACTATTTTAAGGCTCTAGGGTCCCGTTTTACTCTTTGGGTACGAAACCCTAAAAAAGGTCCTTTAAAAAAGGTATCCGCTGTGAGAATGCGCCCTAAGCGTGAACATACCCCAGATTTCCTGTAAAAGTGCTTGCACTTGGAGAGATCCAAAGGTTTCATTTTGCGGATCTGAAGGCGCGCTTTCAGGCAATCTGTAGAAACAAATGACACAGTCGACACCACATTTCAAATAATTATATCTGTTATCTAACTAACTACTAACAGAATACTCAATATTAGGAGAACTGACAAAGTGTAGTGTAGAGCTGATTTCATATTTTATAAATATTTAAAAAAAAATTGAAAATCTGATTTATCTACTTGGTACAAATATATTTTAATTTAAAAAGTATTGTTACCGAACGACGACATAATAACACAGAATTTAAAAACCCAATCATTAGATTTTATAAATCAAAATAACAACATTTTGTGTTATTATATGCTATATGCTGGGGGGTCCAGAAATAACTACTTTCGGTGTATCATATCATGGTGTATCATATCATCAGGTTTGGGTATCATAGAGTAACTTTTATATTGTTTGATATAATAACTCCTTCCGTGATACCTTGTAACTTCATAAAAGTTAACAGAGCGACATCTTGTTTCAACGCAGAGAACTTATTAAATAACACCTCTAAGAAACTTACTGCTAGATGGCGTCATTGCAAAATATACCGGGTTGTGGAGGAATGTTGGAGGGCCACAAATTGGTATCAACTCTGAAAAACAAAGTTACTATAAACATAAATATCAAGATAACATTACAAAACCGGGAGATTGGTAAAACCTTTTTTCTTAATGTCTCTGTAATAGTTCCATTTTGTATAGTTTACGCAGAGATACCTACGAAGTTGCCCTTGGTGGCCACCAAACTCTATTTTCAAATCTCTACCTTGACACATAGAATTCCAGCACAGTAATAGTACAATAAACAACAATGAGAGGTATGAACGATACTAAACCAAGTTTAAGATGGTCAGTCTCCAGCTGTATGAGAGCTAGGGCGTGGAAGGAGCGTCGTCGGTAGTCCGGGTGGAAAGTGTACTCCCGGACCTTGATCCCTGGTCCCATGCAAAACGTTCCCAGTACTACGCTGGTTTTCTGCCTGCAAACAGTTTATCATCATCATCAGCCTATATTAGTCCACTGCTGGACATAGGCCTCCCCCAATGAGCGTCATAGCGCCCTGTCTTCAGCAAAAACAAACAGTTATTTGTAATCAATTAGGAATAGAGACTGATTTGTTTATCCCTTTTTGGAGTTTTTGATAGGGTTTACACGTTATTTACCACCGTCTACACTTGTTCTAACACTTCATGTCCATCCAAAGGTTGCCTGGCAGAGATCGCTCATAGCGATAAGGCCGCCCATTGTACAACATATTCTGTATCTGTTTTTTACTTGCCTTGTGTATCTGCTTTATTTCGTGTAGATAAGGAGTAATTGTATTCCTCTTTATCTACACGAGTACCTACGAAGTATTTGTCAGAGTAGGCTTTCACTAAAATAAATAAGAGTTATATATAATGTTAGTTCTATTTATTTCTTTAGTCAATGTGTCAACAGAGAGTTAGGCAAAACAAACGTTATATTTAGATGTTACATGAATGTACCTACTAGAGTTTCTTTTGCAGTTCTTCAATCGTAGTAAACCAAAATTTAAGTTAAAAATTAACGACACCATATTTCTTATTTGATAATAATTTATAGGTATAAATTATTATCAAATAAGAAAAATGGTGTCATATAAGAGACGTTTTTCCAGCTTAGTTGTTCATTAGTTATTTGAACAATATTGATCGCGTGTCTTCGCGTTTAGTAACACAACACAGGCTATTATGTCGAGTTATCGTCCTGAGAGAAAGTACCATATCTCCCCAATTTTATAATTTTTTTAATAATAAAAAGTGTCACCTAAAGTCATCCTTCGGCACCTTGTCGATTTCATGCGCAGAAGCTATCGCAATCTGCTTTGACACCAGCACCACGCCCGTCGTCGCTATGTCCGACGCTGCAAACAACATTCATAAATCTGAGGAGATGAAATCAGAAAAAGAACAACTGGCCAAGTGCGAATCCGACTCGCGCAGTAGGGTCCGACGACTGTTAATTATTTTATACTAGCTGCGCCCCGTGGTTTCGCCCGCGTGGTGATAGATATTTTGGATAATATACAATATATATTTATAAATTGTAGCCTATGTGTTATTCTGAGGTATTATCCCAACGGTGAAAGAATTTTTTCAGATCGGTCCAGTAGTTTCGGAGCCTATTCAGTACAAACAAACAAACAAAAAATCAAACCTTTCCTCTTTATAATATTAGTACAGACAAACTTACTTATTTACCGGTTGTAAAACTACCCTTATAATCGACATTTGACCCTGATATCTACGTTCTTGCTGAACATAGGGTTGGGTGGGTGTGATGGATGATCTGTAGGTACTTGCATTAGAGTATGCCTATAAGACAAAGATATAGGTATATTCTCTCTCTTACTCTAATTACTTACTCATAGTATAAGTAATTCTATTTTCGTTTACTGTATGAACTATGTGAGTGTTCGTAGGGGTAACTACAAACACTCACGTAGTTCATAGTTTTGGGAAGGTAAGTCCAGCAGTGGACGTAATGAGGACTCACGTAGTTCATAGTAGAGCGTGCCCATCCTCATGCAGGGTCTCATGCAGGGTCGCCACTCCCTCGTACATCAAGCTGGTGGAGGCTCGGTCGACGCCGCACGACTGGGTCTGAGGTAAGTCCAGCAGTGGACGTACCTACGTAATGAGGACTCACGTAGCTCATAGTAGAGCGTGCCCATCCAGGGATACTCCTGCAGGGTCGCCACTCCCTCGTACACCAAGCTGGAGGAGGTTCGGTCGACGCCGCACGACTGGGTCTGCAGTGTGCTGACACCTTACATTTGAAAATACAGTAAAGAAGTCACCAAGTAACACTGACGTACAATAGAAGCCTTACATCGCTAACACCGGATTACTCAAACGCATCTCAGATTTAATGAAGCACATCTCAAGTGATTCATTTTTGACAGAATTTCATTGAAAACTGTCGAAAAGTTGTGAATTGAGACGAGTTTAAATCTGAGACACGTTTGAGTATTTAGGCGTAATATATTACGACTGATGTAGAGTCACACCCCACTAGTAAAGTACTTATTTAAAGAGTATTTATCGCTATTTTTTACCTATTTACCGACGTTGACACACACTATCGTGGTCACGGGATGACTGTCATCCTGACACAAATATATAATATATTTATATAGATAAATACCCATTAAATTAATACGTATAATTGTGTTCAGATAACGAAAGTTTAAAAAATTCACCACTGCTAACACTGACGTGAATTCTTCGCTGTCAAAAATACCATCGTTTCTCCTAGATTTTTATTAAGCATAAACTTTTCTATACTAAGTAGATGCAAGATACTACATTACATACATGGCCGGCTACATAAAGATACTACATTACATACATGGCCAGCTACATAAAGATACTACATTACATACATGGCCGGCTACTTAAAGATACTACATTACATACATGGCCGGCTACATAAAGATACTACATTACATACATGGCCAGCTACATAAAGATACTACATTACATACATGGCCGGCTACTTAAAGATACTACATTACATACATGGCCGGCTACTTAAAGATACTACATTACAAACATGGCCGGCTACATAAAGCAACATTTATTCACATATTTTTATTCTTACATGAAATGAAATAAATACTCACCATGTTTTAAAAGCACCACGCAAACCACAATATTTACCGACTCCATTTTAATTTTTTACAAAATAATATTTATCTCGTTTTTAGTATTTTCATATTTATTTGCTGAGCAAGATTTTTTTAAACCACCCGATATGGCTGTATTAATTTTTTTATTAAATTCTTAATATAGTTTTTTGTGGAAGTTTTCGACGTGATGAGATTATAGTGCTTTCCAAGCAACTAACATGAAAAAACTAAAGACAGCTGTTTTTAACGAACACAGAACATTGAAGATTTTTCTCCGTTTGCTTGTTTTCAAAATATCATATAGCTTTCGAAAATATTTATCCATTGAGATATTGTTTCGAGTTAGCATTTTGTTGTGCAAAACACTGAAATTGTCGAAATATTTTATGAACAATGCCCGAGTTTTCGCCAATAAGACACCAATAAGCTGGGCTTGTGTTTTGATTTCTATGGGTCCATTATTGTATTCTATGGCAACTGATGGTCTCAAAGGATGGTTTGTTTTGATTTCTATGGGTATCAGCAACTGATGGTCTCAAAGGATGGTTTGTTTTGATTTCTATGGGTATCAGCAACTGATGGTCTCAAAGGATGGTTTGTTTTGATTTCTATGGGTATCAGCAACTGATGGTCTCAAAGGATGGTTTGTTTTGATTTCTATGGGTATCAGCAACTGATGGTCTCAGAGGATGGTTTGTTTTAATTTCTATGGGTATCAGCAACTGATGGTCTCAGAGGATGGTTTGTTTTGAAAAAATCTGGCAGCTGACGAACAATTTGTAGATAAGTACAAAGTATTTGTAGCTATAAGTATTAATTCATACACAATATAAATTGTTTCTGAATAAATGAACTGAACTGAACTGAACTGAACATTAACGGGGTACCGAGGCTCTCCGGGTTTTAAAATAAAAACAAGCAAATATATATTCATAATATTATAGTTTGCGAGCCACCATTGTATCCTATACATTAAGTTTTTTGTTTCAATTAAAGATTTTTGTATTTGTAATATACTCTCAATCATTCATCCCGGTCGAATATACTTCATATACTCGAAGGGGGTCGTCAAGTTAAGGTCAGGGAAGACCGGAGCTTGCGCCCAGTTGATGTCGGTGTAGCGCCGCAGTCCGTTCATGTACTTAATGTACGTGTTGCGGTCTACGCGTCGACTCGGCCGGCCGAATGCGTTCACCTTTAAAACAAAAAATATAATATCGGTTATTTGTATTTTCGGTGTTTGGAGACCACGACTCGGTAAACGTAGTGTAGGACGCCCTCCGACCAGCATCTGTGAATATTTCAACTGCCTAACTATCACGTTTCATGAAATACAGCCTGGTGACAGACGGACAGACAGATGGACGGACAGCGGAGTCTTAGTAATAGGGTCCTGTTTATCCCCTTGGGTACGGAACCCTAAAATGGTAGGTAGTAAGGGAGTTACCTTAAAGTGTACTTTCCCTGTGAAGAATATTTGGACGGCAAAATCCATTTTCTGCAGCTGCCGATGTGAGTTGTTGCAGGAGGTTGTGTTCCCCACCACACACCATCGCTTCAGTCTAGAAAGAAGCATTACACATTTTATTAGAACATTCAAAATTGCGACTAGGTCACAAAACTATGAATATGTACTATGTATGTAAATATGTTAAATATTTGTAGTTTTTAATTAAATAAAAAGTATTCAACATATTCACTGCCCAGTCCCTGTGATACAGCTTAAATTCTGCATATTCAATTTCCGAGTGATATTATTAATTAAAACTGTCATAAACAAAAAATATTTTAAACTTCTGTGATTTGCCCCTATGGTGGATAGCAGTAACCTTAATTATTTTCCTCCAATATTTCTTATGGGTACCTTTTTGTTTACAGAAAATATATTGGATTCCAGAACCAAATATAGTTGCAGTTGTTGAACTATTTCAAAGGAACTTTAATTATACGTATTGATGCATATTGATGCTACTCACTGGATCTCATTAGGGCAGGTATAACACTTTGTCTCATATTTTGGATTATTTTTTAACTTGTTTGTTTTATTTTTAAGTGTACAATAAAAGTATTGGCTATATATCTATCTTTCTTATGACGACCCATGTGGCGCGGTGGGCGAAGATCCGCCTGCGACGCAGGAGGTTGCGGGTTCGATTCCCACCTCGAAACAATTGCGTGTACGATCTGCAGATATTTGTTCCGGGTGTTCTGATTGTTTTTCTATGTATAATAAAAAATATCTGTCTATGTAATATATTGTATTATGTATATCAGTTATCTAGTACCCATAACACAAGCTCTGCTTACCATGGGGCTAGATAATGCTGTGTGAATTGCCCAGCTATCTATGCCCAGCTGTGGACTAGTAAATACTGATGATGACTCACTTGATCTTCGGAGGGGGGTATTCATCATCCTGAATCAAGTTCTCCGCTAGTATAATGATGCAGGTGTAGTCTACTGTAGTGAAGAGAGTCAGCTGGAAATTAGAAATACGAATTTAACCGAAATAAATGACGACCTTTGTGGCGCGGTGAGCGAAGGTCCGCCTGCGACGCAGGAGATTGCGGGTTCGATTCCCGCCTCGGGAAAATTGTGTACGATGCAGATATTTTAAGGTCGTCAAGTGTTACACTTTTAATATTTATTATAATTTTGATTTGAATCAATAATTATTGGTAAATTTACCTATTACTTTTTACCATACAAATATTTATATTACCTATTTTATTTTTCGTGTTATTTCGTTATATATTTTTCTTTGTTACCCTATGTATTATTATATTTTATACATATAAGAATACTCTTATTAATAAAGAACTGAACTAAACTGTTAATGATGCTTCTTTTGTTACTGGCAACTGTGTCTGGGAGGACACATTACTGCCAGTGTCAAGTAATGGAAAATAATTATAAATTATTTGGATTGGTTATTTCCACCAGAGCCTAGTTCGTTATCTAGCAGGGCGTACCGCGTGCAGGTTAGGTTGGCTTGGGAGACGAGATGTTGGAGTCGTTACTTTACTTTTTATTACAATTTTGAGAAAGAAAAGGGAAAGATAACCAGAGTTGAGTGAAGGTTCACTCACGTTGTAAAAGAACTCGTAGCTCGCGAAGACATCCGTGTCCTCCGTGAACACCGCATAATGCTGTTCTTCAGGGTCGCAGGGGCCGAAGCGCTGCAGTTGAGAACTCTCTGTGAACAGAAATCACCATCATTATCAACCTATTTATTTATTGATGTAATCAGAACGGCCCTAGGCCTACTAATTACAGAAGTTAATAGGTATATGTTCGGGTAAACCGACCACGCAGCAGATATGCATTTAGCTGCGCTTGCAGTTGAATGCGTATTCGCTCGCGGTTTCTAAATGTACTCAGTTCGCGATCGGCTGCCTTCGTCGCGGGTTCAACCACTTAACCATTTCATACCATTTACCATAACTTTGGCGGCAGTAGTATAAAACCAGTAGTATTAGAGTCTTGTGAATATAGTCCATACCATAAACCAGTGACTTTCCTTGACTACTAACCTACACCATACTACCTACCAATCCAAAAGGGCTGTTTGGGGATCCACCAGTACCATCTATCACAACCCCCAACCACAACCCCCAACCACAACCCCCAACCACAACCCCCAACCACAACCCTTTTCAATATAAAATATCTATAAATATCAATATAAAAGCTAAGAACACATGTTATACATACAGTTAAAATACAGTCAAATAATCAATAATGAAGAATGAATCTATAGCCCACCGCTGGACATAGGCCTCCCTTAATGAGCGCCCGTCTCTGTGGACCGAAATGTGAGATTATTTTCTTATTGGCCGAATATATTCATAAAAAAGGTTTGCGATCAATTACTTAGTTTTCGGCTAGATTTCAACTGACTATCACTACATAGTATAAAACAAAGTCGCTTCCCATTTGAGTTACCAATCTTACAAGACTTTACTAGATGCGCCCCGCAGCTTCTCCCGCGTGGAAATCTATGTGTCAAATAGTTTATAAAGTTTCCTCTTGAATCAATCTACTTATTAAAAAAAACCGTATCAAAATCCGTTACGTAGTTTTAAAGATCTAAGCATAAATAGGGACAGAAAGACAGCGGGAACCAACTTTGTTTTATACTAGTAGTGATATTGCTCATACTTTGCCTCATGATAAGGTGATTCTCCGCGACCCTGGTGACCGCAGTGCTGCCCATCCTGAGGATGTTCTTCCACAGCCAGGCGTGCTGCGCGCTGTACTCCTGGAACCTGGAGGGAGTGCTGCAGCCAGGACCGTACACTCCGAGACCTGCCTGGAACAGATAGATAGAAAGAATATACAATCCGTTATTAATTAGGCCGAGCATGTTCCATTGTAAATAAACTTTGAGAATGATTTATCCAACAATTATTACTTTTTTAACGCAATATAGCAGTTTATACGGCCAAAACTTAAAAAAAAAAGGTTGCCTGGAAGAGATCGCTTCTAAGCGATAAGGCTGCCCATTGTACTTGTCGCATGTAATATCTTTTGTAATGATCTGTATCTGATGTACAATAAAGTATTTTTGTATTGTATTGTATTGTAAACTAACAAATGTTTATCACCGCTGTCACCATGTTGTGAATTAATGTTTGAATAAAGGCAGGTTGACCAAACACTGTTTTTATTACATACCCTCATGAAGCTACCCCCAAAAATACGACACTTTAGTGCACAAAAGTTGTACATAGGCGAGCAAATTGCTAGATAGCATCCTCTACCTGCTAACCAAAAAAAAATAATTAAGTGAACAGTAATAATTTATATATAAAATATGACTTGTCTAAGTGCTTATTTTGTAAGCCTAAAGAAATAAATGATTTTTTACTTTTACTTTACTTTAACCTTTGGGTAGTGTGGACAACTCAATTTAGTAGGAACATCATTATGCTACGTCATTTCTCGCACTAAAGTTATTTAGAACGGGATATTTACCATGATTTGGTTTTTGGCGCTTGAAACTGTGCCGAAATATTGGAAAATTCAATAATCAAGTCATGGTAAATATTCCGTTTTCAATGACTTTAGTATTAATAACCATGATAGTTTCAAAAGTATCATTTCTTACTATTTGTAAACCGTTATGACTACATACGATGCTGAGTCTTCTCTTCTTCCATACCGCAATGATTGAAACCGAAAGTTTTCAACCAGTGCGTCCTACCCGTTATGACCTACGGAGCTGAGACGTGGACACTCACGATAGGGTGATAGAACTGGTGGACCAGCCACCAGTTCAAAGTCGCTGAGCGAGCTATGGAAAGAGCTATGCTCGGAGTTTCTCTGAAGGAAAGGATTCGCAACAAATACATCCGACAGAGAACCAAAGTTATTGTCATAGCTCTAAGAATTAGCAAGCTGAAGTGGCAGTGGCACATGTTGATACCTACACAATTTGTTTTTAAAATCTTATATTTACACATGTTTCATGTATATGCAAATAAATCTTCTTTATCAATGTTGCTTGGAAAAGATCGCTACCGATCGGACCGCCGTTTGTACCTACTTGTATGAACAGTGTGTGTAGTTAACAGTATCATTAAAATATACAACAGACAAAGATAAAGATAATTCATTTGCAAAATAACACGTGTAAAACAAAGATGGTAATTAATTTATGTACCTATAACATAACATTTTTGCATACCAATATATATTGGTCGAACATGTTATTGTATCATCATCATCATCATCATCAGCCTATAGCAGTCCACTACTGCACATAGGCCTCCCCCAATGAGCGACACAGCGCCAACAGCGCCCAGTCTTTAGCTTGACGCATCCAGCATCTGCCCGCAGTCCTTCGCAGGTCGTCATCCCACCTGGCTGGAGGTCGTCCTACGCTACGTTTGCCGAGTCGCGGTCTCTACCCAAAAACACGTTCACCGCGGTTATTCGCGAGGTATGCCCACCGCCACTTCAGCTTGTTAATTCTAAGAGCTATGTGGGTATCTTTGGTTCAGTTGCAGTCTACGTATTGTGAGTTATTATTCTCTACAAGTTTAGATTAGAAGTAGAAGTTCTAAAGTTTTAATGGATAAATATTATTTATTAATGAATACCATTCTCCACCTGTCCTTATCCCTGAGCGCCAGCACGGCCCCGCCCCGCCACACGCAGGGCCGGCCGGCGGCTGCGCGCGCGCACAGCGTGTGTGTCGGCCATAACTCTTGCAAGTCCAGCTGGAACGTACATTAGTAACTAAAGTAAGTAAATCATTTATTTGACACACACTATTTTAGGTTGGTTTTATAGTCATGCCGCTGGACCCGCCGCTGGGCAGCGCGCTGTTAACGTTTACTGATAAGCGTTTACTGAACAGCGGCGGCGCTGCAGCGCGCGCGCGACTTTGAACCGCAACTACTACCCCCATACATCTCCGAACGCGCGCGCTCCAACGGCGCTGCCGAAACGCGTAACAATTAACCCCTAAAAGGGTACAAACCCCATAAATTCACTACTTAGTATAAAACAAGTCGCTTCCCGCTGTCTATCTGTCCCTGTGTATGCTTAGATCTTTAAAAATACGCAACGGATTGCAGATGCGGTTTTTTAAAATGAGATAGTGTGATTCAAGGGGAATGTTTCTAAACTATTTGAAACATAGATTTCCACGAGGTCGTAGCCGCGGGGCGCAACTAGTAATTTATAAAAGTAGAACAAATAATTTGAATTCAGAGCCATTCTTACCCCAGATTTCTTGTAAAACGTGCGACATTCTGTTAGATCCACATTCTGCATTTTGTAAACTCGTACTATTTTATGTTTACAACCTGTAACAGCAAGATATTGATATTACTTTACCACGCCAACCTCGGAAGGAAAAATGGGTGAAACGGAAGCCGTACTAATTCTAAATTTAGTCTAAATCTTCGAAGTTGGCAACCCACCTTACTAAGCATTTAATGCGGTACCCCGAGGCACACTAGCGCCGCCACCTATTTTATCTTATGTTAAATAAGTCTTAGTTGAACAAAGGAAAAAAAAAACAAATATCAAAAATTTCATTGGGGATTTTGTGATACCTATTATAACCTTTTTTTAATGTCTCTGATTTATTTTATTTAGAGTAACGATTTTAAAACAAAATACAATAACGTTAGGAATACCCACACAATAAGTACCTATGCTAAAAGTGATTACACCTTAATTTGTGTTTTGCGCAACAATGGCAAGTAGGTATTACAGGAGGTAGTATAGTACAGTAGGTATTATTATATTATAGTAGGTAGTATAGGTATTATTAGTATCAGCTTACTCTTTGGTAAAGTGAAAGCATAAAAGTCAGCACGGGATATTTTCTTACTCGTAGCTGGCATACAGATTGGGTGGGGATGCAGTTCTGAAACAAGATATATTTGTAGTCATTTGGAGAGGCCTATGACCTGTCCGACTCACATAGGCTGATGATGATGGTTATGATTTTAATTAGGTGCCTACATAGGTACTTTAGAATTAGATATTTACCTTTTGTGAGGTTTCCAAGATCGAGCTGTATGAGTGCCAGCGAGCTATAGGTGTCCTTCTTGTATTCCGGGTGGTAGACGTAGTCCAGGATATCATATTGGTAACCGTCGCAGTTACTGCCTAGCACCACTTTTGCCTTAGCTCTGTAAAAAACATGTTCTGTTTCAGATTTGAAATGAATTTATTTGTTAAAAGACTTGCACAGAACATAATAAACTTAAAGGTAAACTAAACGTGTTGGTAAGTGTGTAAGTCCAGTAACAAAATGGCTTTGCCTCAGCATGAGTTGCATGACTAGCATGTTAGCAACCAACGCTGGTCTTCCGGCAAAGCAACTTGTTGGCGTTTCGGACTGACTACTCACTACCGCTATACAAACAAACAAAAACACACTTCATTCAACAAATTTTCACTTCAACAGATTTTGATCATATTTTCAAAATTTTTCATTGATCAAGGTTTTATAAATTACTAGCTGCGCCCTGCGGCTACGCCCGCTTGGAAAGTAGAAATCAATATATGTATAAACTATCCTGTTGAATCACTCTATCTATTTAAAAAAACCGCATTAAAATCCGTTGCGTAGTTTAAAGATCTAAGCCTACATAGGGACAGACCAAAAATTGATAAGATACGAGAAGGAATACCTAATGGCTTACCTGAAATCCGTTTTGGGATACTTGTCAATTTCAGAAGCTGACCCAATGACCAATTCTGTCGTGATCGATATCACTGTTGTAGTTAGCTTCAAGTCATCTACAACATCACATACATGAGAGAACATGTGTCTATAAAGAATGTTCTTGAATAGAGCCTGCGCTGCGACTCGGCAAACGTATCGTAGGGCCAGTTTGGCGGGTTCGATTCCCGGTACAAGCTGGTGATCATTCAAAAATCTTTAAATGAATTTAAATTGTTTTTAAAATCAAAATAAAGTCTTTGTTCAGTAAAATATTCTATCTACACTATTTAAGATACTTTCCATCTTTGTGGCATAGCTGTGGGAGTTAAGACACCCTGTGAAAGCTAAGGATCGCCTCAGCTTATACAGGGTGTCTTACACTATATGTATATAAAAGCTTACCGAAGGGGTAGAAGAGGCGCCCGATCCAAGGATATGTCCCGACTGAATCAGCGCCGACCGTCACCGATTCATTAGAAGCCGTGTCCATCCCGCATTTCAACTTCCGCCCGATAAATCTCGGAAACTTAAACTTGGGCCAATGTTTTCGAACAGAGTAAATCTTCTGAGGTCTCTCTAGGTAGATAGTTTAACTAAATTCAGACACACACATACACAATGCAACAATTATACAGTACACAGAATAACAAAAAAATATGAATCACAGTTGATTAAAAAATGAAAAACAAACAATTATTAAAATATGGATAAGATGTCTGTGTGTGCTGCAGTATGTCAAAAGGCCTGGGCTCAGAGTCAAAAGGCCTGGGTTCAGAGTCATATCTTGCTAGAGAAGCAAATGAACTTATTTTCAGGCACGCCTCTTGAGAGCAAGCAGAACGAGTTTCAATTCAATGTGTTAGTGAAAGTAACAATGAGGTCATCACTTATAATGTAGTTAATGTTATTTTATTAGATACGATGAAAAAAGTAAAGCCAAAACACAAGACATACCTACTACTGTTGGAACAAATGACTTGTAAAAAATAGCATGTTAACACATAACATATTAATTAATACATAAATAATTAGGTAAAGCTACCTAATAAAAGGATTTAGAAATTAAAATAACAAAACTTTCTTGGACTTGCTTAAATTGTATACAAAATGACGTTATACGTATAGAAGGCAACTTTCAATATCATAATGGTGAATAAACACAAATATCACAAAAAAAACATTATTATTATTATTATAGGTTGCTTACCCGTTAGTGGTTTAGGAGACGGAGGAGATACTGTAACTAAATTCACAAAAAAATTGTAAACCAACACTGTCCTAAATTGTAATAAAAACAAAAACGCATTTCACTTTATTATATGAACCTACTTACGTAACATATTCTTCGTGTTAGAGCATCGAATGCACCAGCTAAATAAAATAATAACTAAGTAGAACAGCATAATTTCCCTATTGTATTAGGCCACCTTGCGCACCACGGTCTCCACAGAAGACCAGCGCTATGGTACGATCTGCTCTACCATAGCACATGCTGAGTGGAGACCGATTTTGACAGTTTCTGTCTTCTGTTAATTTAAGTTTAATTTATTAGTCTCTGTTCTGACAAAATATAAATCTTTTTACTTTTATAATCGAATCGAATCCAAAATAAAACTATCTACAGTTACCTAACTGGTATTTGGCAAAGAACCTTTTTTACTCATTTTATTTAAGAGTAGTGGACAAGGAAGCCTTTGCAATGAGACTACAGCTGATAGAAAAGAAATAATATTAAAGGCAAGTAGGTACCTACTGTAATAGGTACAATGGCTTGCTATTGTTGTTTTATGGACAATGCTTGTTTGTTTGTTGATTTTTAGGCAGACGCTGGACTTAATCATAATTATGACAAAGAAAGATATCATCTAGGTTGAGGCCTAATATCTTCATACAAGTATTATAGATGATCTGCTAGTTAGTGCCCGCGCTGCTGCAAGCTACCGTTTAAAACTTCTTTAAATTTAGCTAAGGCTATTTTTTTAATAGAATAAAATCATGCCAAGACGAGACTGCAGCGGAATCTTATTTTCTCAAATTACTTTTAAACCGTAGTGGGCACAAATTTTGTTTTTGGCGCACTTTTACAGGACATAGTACCTATCTATATACATATTTATTTCACGTTTATCCACGTCGACATGCCCGCCCCAGAAACGCACGCTAGATACCTACCTACTAATTTATGACTATGACAATGATAGTTTCAAAAGAATTTATCAGTACAAGCACCACTTATTTACTTACTGTAAATACATAACTGTTTGATATAATAACTATATCCTGAATTATAAGCACCCACCCACTTACCCAAGTACCTACATAGGTATTTTTTGACATTTTATCTAATCTTATCAAAAGCATGCAAATTGCTTGCAAATATTGTTATGCGTGCGCATATATTGATATGCGTGCGGTTATTTAGGAAAGTTTTTGGGGTCCATCCATTTAGAAGTTTTTGATCAGTTTAATATGAAAAAGGACCGATTGCCCATTTTCTTGCTAACCCTCCTTTTAAAATTTGTGAATGGGGATGATAAATTAAAAAGTATAGACAGTAAACTTTCCTGTGACTATACCTACCTATAGGTTAAGATAACTACCCCCTTACTGCCCCGTCGTCGTCGTCGCAAAAACAAAACCTACTCTGTATAGCCGTACAAATCTGTCCACTGCTTTGCATTGCATACATTATGAGTATGACCGATTATGATAGTACTACTCTTCTATGATTAAAGCCGATAGAGTTACTTTCGCAAATTGTGTGGAAGTACCGTACACTAAACCTTGTTCAGTGAGACAGTCGATAATGCCATCGAGTGCGTCAAACAAAAGTGTAGACGTCACCCTGGTGGCATGGGTGACGTCTACACTTTGGAGTACGTACTTTAAAAAAAAATTAACGTTATAATACCTGAGCGACTGCAGTCTGAATTTCTTGTTTTCGTGGAGTAAAATAGTCTAAGTGCTTATTTGTAAGCCTAAGGAAATAAACTTTCATTTCATTTCAGTATATTCCGAATCTCCGCGTGCAGTGTAATTGTGATCACAGAACTTCCGGTTTCAGCAATACCATCGAGAATGGCCACAATCGCGTCAAAACCGTCGACGTCACCGCGCAGATGTCAATCAGCCATTAGGTTAACCCGATCGATTCACGAAGTCCCCTTGTGTACACAAGTCGGCGTAATAGATTGTCTTTTTATTTTGGTCGGGGTTTTTGTGATAATATTACGGGGAAAGGTACCTACCTAGCTAACACCGTGTAGTAAATTCTACGGTTAGGGTTAATAACATAACAGAATACAAGCGGTCGAGAGCGGAAACAGTCGTTTTGATAAATCGTTTTTGATAGCTTGTCTACTTCAATTGTTGGTGCTAAACTACAACGAGTAAGTGAAATTTTAAAACAATTTTTATGAAATAAACCTAGAAATACCTAAAATCTATACCTACCCATAATCGCTGTTTTTTTAACGTACAATGATTTTTTAAAACAGCTTTAATTAGTAGTATAGGGTTTCCTTTATTTTATAGGTTTTTGTTATTGTTTGTTATCGGTGTGGTAGATAGTAGGTACGTATGTATGTAGGTACGTAATGAGATATTTAGATACTTATAGGGATCGAATTTTTAGGATTTACTCTTTCGAATTCAACTTTGCGCGGAATTGCCGCTTTTTAACGATTTTTCAATGACGGTAAATCTATATAAAATGAACCCCTATTTTAGATTTATTTCATCTTTTTTTGAAATGTTTTCTAATACTTCGTAGGAGGTTTAATACATTAACATAACGACATTAAAAAAAACTCACATAAAAAAATCAAGAAAATTGCTCAGAAATTTCCACGCGCCGAAAGCGGCTTCGGCGCATTTTGTATGTACAATCATTTGCCACATGTTATTGCAAAAAATACCTACACTTTGACTTTGACCTCGTTCTTCCACAGCATGGCTGAGGACTTCACCAGCATGCTCGCGATCTCCCCCCTCCTCAGTAACGACAGGCTCAGTGAGGAGTTGTCCAAGTGGTTCCAGGAGCCCGCCACATTCACGCACTGGGAGGTAACACAACTAACTACTATACTAAAACACATCTCAGATTTAAGCCGGTCTCAAGTGACGATTATGACATATTTTCATTGAAAACTGTTAAAAAATGGCTACATAATTGTCATCACATGTAAAGTAAAAACATTATTTTGCCAGAACAGAAACGAATAGGTAATCGGTCTTCACTCAGCATGTGCTATGGTAGAGCAGATCATACCATAGCGCTGGACCGTGGTGCGTATGGTGGCCTAATACACGCATACAAACAAGAAACGAAACAAAACAAAATGTTAATTAAATCAACAAAAACAGGCATATTATTAACAATTGATATGCCACCACATACACATTTACATAACAATATAAATACCTACACACCCTATCTTAAATTATACAAATAAGAAAATACAGTAGGTAGATACTCGTAGTAGTAAGGATATTTATTTTCCACCAAGTAGTTTTATTCTCCCAACAACGCTTGATATTAATTCCAAATCTCAAACAAATTGAACTGTTTCAGTACGTAAGCGACACCGGCAAAGGAGACTCCTACCTCAGTGAATTGATCCGCGTCAAGATTCACACAACCACCCAACACGGACCCAAACACATCCAGACCATTCTCAAGAACATCCCTAGAAGCGTGTCCCGTCGCCTCACATACCGCAGCCACGAATTCTTCGCCAACGAAATAAACTTCTACGAAAAAGTCCTCCCGGAATTACTAAAGTTCCAGTCAACGAAAAATCTTAAAGAACCTTTCGACAAACACGCGAAATTAGTCTTCGCTTTCAAGGACGGGGTACACGATGTCATATGCCTTGAAGACGCATCGATTTACAACTTTGGAAGCGCTGTGAGGCAAGAAGGCATCGACTACCAACACTGCAAGCTTTCATTCCAGGCATTAGCTCAGTTCCACGCAATTTCCTTCGCTATGAAGGACCAAGAACCGGAAATATTCAACAAGATCAAAGACGAAATATTCGAGACTTACTACCACGAACGTCTGCGGCCCTGGTACGAAAGATTCTGGTCTCGATTAGGCGGTATAGCAATCGATGCAGTGGAAAAAGAATTCCCTAACTCGATTTACGTCGAAAAGCTTAAACAATTCTGTGTTCCCGAGACTTACGATCGTATGATCGACGCTGCTACCAATACATTAGAAACTGGAGTGATATCCCACGGAGATTGCTGGACCAACAACTTCTTATATAAATATATGGAGAAAACACCTGTTGACGCTAAACTCATAGACTTTCAGCTCACTAGATGCGCCACTCCGGTTTTAGACCTGAGTTTTATGATATACGCGTGTACAGATCGTGACCTAAGAGATAAGCACTATGCAGAGCTGTTGAGTTACTATTATGATGTGTTATCCAGTCAGATCAAAGCCATGGGCAGTGATCCAGAGAAGGTTTACTCGAAACAAAAGTTTTGGTCCGAGATTAAAAGATATTCGTACTTCGGCTTGGCGTTCAGTTTTGAGTCGACGCCGTTCATAGTTTTGACGCCGGAAGATGCAGTCAATATGGAAATGGAGGTAGGAATGTATTTGAGACAATTCATTTAGGTAAATATTTCCTGAGCCCCGCGGCCGGTCCACGATAATATCGTGTAGTCTCATTTTTGTATGGCCATCCCATACAAAAATGAGACTACATCATTTAATTACAATTTAGAAAATGACATGTAACATATTAAACGTTATTAATAAACAAAATGTAACTGATGAAGCGCTCGTGGCAGTGGGCCGGCCATATCTCGCGAAGATAACCGCTTGGGCGAACGTGTTCTTGAATGGAGACCACGACTCGGTAAACGTTGTAGGACGCCCTCAAACCAGGCGGGATGACGACCTGCGAAAGATTGCAGGTAGATGCTGAATGAATAAAATAATGTTATTTGATAATAATGAATAGTATAAAATATGACCTGTCTAATTGGTTATTTGTAAGCCTAAAGAAATAAAAAACTTTCATTTCAAATAAATGATTTACTTACTTATTAATTTACTATTAACGTAACCATATGACCATTTATAGATTGTTTTTGTTCACAGGGTGATGAGAAATTGAACATAGATGATGTTTGGCAAATGCAGCCCTTCAAGACGAAAGAAGGAAGGCTTCGAGAAGCCAATAATGTGGTACATTGCGTTGACAACGGTTACATATAATCAGACGCCGTCATCATCATCATCAACAACCTACATATGTTAGTCCACTGCTGGACATAGGCCTCCCCCAATGAGCGCCATAGCGCCTTGTCTTCAACTTGACGCATCCAGCTTCTGCCAGCAGCAGTCCTTCGCAGGTCGTCATTCCACCTGTCCGGTGGGCGTCCTACACTACGTTTGCCGAGTCGCGGTTTCCACTCAAGAACACGTTTGCTCCAGCGGCCGTCGGTTCTTCGCGAGATATGGCTGGCCCACTGCCACTTCAGCTCACTTATTCTTAGAGGTATGTCGATAACTTTGGTCCTCTGTCGGATGTATTCATTTCGAATCCTATCCTTCAAAGAAATCAGACGCTGTGACTTTTATTAATTATTACCTACTAGCTGCATCCCGCGGCTTCGCCCGCGTGGAAATCTATGTCAAATGGTTTATAAACCTTCCTCTTGAGTGACTAAATCGGTTACGTAGTTTTAAAGATACATAGGGACAGCCAGACAGCGGGAAGTGACTTTCTTTTATACTATGTATGTAGTGATTTGTAACTCGTAGATAGTATTATTCTTGAGTATTATACATTTTTTGTAAGTGTTTAAACTAATTTAGTATTTTTTGTATATGGCATGTTTATATCATTATCATTTATCATGCATGTATCAAATTTTCAGATACAATTATATTATTGTGAAAGAATAAAGATTATGAATTATAAATTTGGTTCATTTCAATATTTTTTTCTCCTCGACCTTTGTTACCAGAAATTTGGCATGTTATTTCTTAACTTCATTATATTTACTTATTATTACTTATTTATATTGAGCCATTATTGTCCCACTGCTGGGCAAAGGCCTCCCTTTTCTCCTTCCACTCCTCGCGATCCAACCTGCAACAGGCTAGCTACGATGGAAGATGTGCCTCGAGCTCGTCACGCCATCTCATCCTGGGCCTTCCACGTCGCCTCTTAGCGTTAACTTCATACGTTTAATACATTTTAAGAATAAATAAAAATAAATAAACAATGCTGAAATTTGGCCTTCATACTTCAAATGCACAATATGTCTTACTAAAAATATACAAAAAAAAATCAAAAAAGCTTACTAAAACACCTTAATATAAATAAAAACAGCCTTACTTTAATTAAAAATATAATTACTATTGTTAGTTTTATATAGAATTAAGCTTGTTAAAGGGTATAGTGTAGCTTCCCAACGGTGAAAGAATTTTTCAAATCGGTGCAGTAGTTTCGGAGCCTATGCATTACAAACAAAAAATCAAACCTTTCCTCTTTATAATATTAGTATAGACACAGTATAGATAAAACTTTTGTATTGTATTTGTATATTACATAGGACTTCGATTTGAGTGGAAACTAGTTTAGATGGATATAATAAAAAATGGCCCCAGTGAATGTAATAAAATCTACTAAAAAGAAAACCAAGAGAGAATCAAGTAAATGAAGACTTACGCACTGTTCATGTTAGGTTAGGTTAGGTAATGGCGGCGCAGCACTCGATCCAAACAATATTTTGGCGGGTAAAGTCATCTTTGATTCTTTTCTTCTCAAGTTCTATAATCCCTTGCTTTGTATTCAGTTTATATTAGAACACGTTTTTCTATGTAATTAAAACCAGTAAGTCAAGACTCGAATCGAGAATGGCCAGTGACGTTTTCTTTGTTCATCACGATTATATTCAGATCTACCCTCAAAGACTTCTTTTTTTCTTATCCAGTGTATATTATAGAGATACCGTAAATAAAAATCCACGCTTTGATAACTGGTTCATTGGTTTAGTTGTTTGGTGCGTTCGTTACTTGTTATGTGAGCGATTGGATGTCTGGTTCGATTCCCACTTGGTGATACAATTTTTGCTTCTTACTTAGTATTTGAGTAAAAGATTTGTAAATCGTACAGTGCAATGTAAACTTTAGCTATTTGGGGGAGGGGGGTTACCAATTAATGCTGCTGTCTGTACATACTTTCCTTTCATATTTACTATATTATCGTTGTGTAACCACTGTCTTAGCATTGTGCGCTACCTGCTACTGATTGTAGGAATCGGCGGAAGGTCAGCGTTGCTGCGTGTATTGGTTCTACCAGTACCCGAAGCATTCAAGCTGAGCCGACTCCTAATGTTTAAAGTTAGTTTAGTTTGTAATAAAACCAGCTGTGATAACTATATAGATGTTTAATTAGTAAATCCACATCTATCCGAAAGGTAAATAATTTTTAAGGCAATAAATGCCCCAACATGTTGTGGTTAACGGCCATCTTGATTTAGTCAACATATACCTGCAAAAATAAACGAGATCTCATGTTCACAATGATATTATACATAAGGTAAGTTCCGATACAACTCAATCGATAATAAATTAATTATTAATGCTGGACAATTCACACAGCATTATCTAGCCCCATGGGTAAGCAGAGCTTGTGTTCTGGGTACTAGATAACTGATATTCATAAAACAATATATTACATATATAGATATTTATTATTATACATAGAAAACGACCAGAACACCCGAAACAAATATCTGCAGATCGTACAAACATTTGTCTCGAGGCGGGAATCGAACCCGCAACCTGCGTCGCAGACATATATGGCGAGCTCACACACGTTTGGTGGGATGATGATATCCTTCTAGCCGACCTTCGGCCACATCGGCCAGTCTTAACGACAGGACATATTTTATTGCACAAGTGTGCGCGCAAACACAGGTGCGCTCTCTATTCCCTCACTCTCATAATCCGATGGGAGACCAACACGACCGGGGAGAGGTCAGGCGCAGGACCAACGGATTAACGTGCTTTGTGAACGGCACGGGGTTGTGTAAAACGCTAACTTCATTAGGGAACGAAGTTAGCTGTTCATTAGTCGAAATGAAATTCATCTGAATTCACATAACCGAAATTCATCTCAATAAAAGAGAATTCATCTCAAGAAATTTATCTGTTATAATTTATAACAGATAAATTTCGGTTATATGAATTGAGATGAATTTCGGTTATGTGAATTCAGATGAATTTCGGTGTAATAATGTGTACATATATCTTGAGTTCTTTGATAGCTTTTGTCCGTTCTAACTATACTTGGTATTACTTACTTCTTGGTCGGTCGAGGGGTGGTGGTGCTCGCTTCGTAGAAGAATTCTCCAGTAAAATTGCTCGCTGAAACGAATTCAAAGTAATCCAGTTAGTGTCCAAAAATTACATTAAGTTTTTCTCACTTCTCTCGCATCATAAATAACTAGCTGCGCCTGGTGATAGATATTTTGGATAATATACAATACTAGCGGACCTTCCCGGCTTCGCACGGTTTTAGTACGGATCCCTTACTTTTTTGAAAATATAAGTGGGGATAGCAATGTAGCTTCCCAACGGTGGAAGAATTTTTCAAATCGGACCAGTAGTTTCGGAGCCTATTCATTACAAACAAACAAACTGACTAACAAAAAATCAAACCTTTCCTCTTTACAATATTATATAGTTAGATATCTTTATAAATTGTAACCTATGTGTTATTCTGTTATGTAAGATATATTATCTTCACAAACTTTCGCGTTTATAATATTAATAGGATAATAAATAAATAATGCTGGACAGACGCAAAACATTACAACTATTTTTACAGGTATTATACAATGTGTTTTGTCGAACCTTGATCAAACGAGATTTGCGGATACACGACATATATTTATCGATAAAAATCAAAAAATAAAAAATTATATGTTACCTATCTCAAAAATAAAGTCGATTTTTATTTTTTTAATAAAAACTACTTCATCTGGTTTTTTCTCCGTTTCTTTTTGAGTAAACGGTGTATTTTATTCAAAGTAGTCTCATTTGAAAGCTAGATAGTCTACCTAGCTAACAAAATAAGAACACCTCAATAACCCAGTTTTAAAGTTACAGATCAAAAATAAAATAAAATTTGTTTTTTTTTGCAAATTTCTAAAATAATATTGATTTTACTAGGCTTATGTACCGAAATTGTATTTTTTTCTTATTTTCTTAGCTAGGTAAACTATCTAGCTTTCAAATGAGACTACTTTGAATAAAATACACCGTTTACTCAAAAAGAAACGAAGAAAAAACCAGATGAATTCGTTTTCATTAAAAAATTTATTAAATCGGCTTTATTTTTGAGATAGGTAACATATAATTTTTTATTTTTTGTTTTTTATCGATAAATATATGTCGTGTATTCGCACATCTCGTTTGATCAAGGTTCGACAATACACATTGTATAATACAATAGTGTAGTCAACCTTATTAATCACTAGTATCGTATTTAATAAAACTAATAATCCAACATACGCTAGCGTGGAAATCTATTAGTCAAATACTTTACAGACCTTCCTCTTGAATCACTCTATCTACTCGTATTTACAAAACACCGCATCAAAATATGTTGCGCAATTTTAAGGCCACGTTATTCGAAATCATGCAATCTTAGATTCAGTTTTAAACCATCAAATATCCTTTGTTTTGATCGGAAAAAAATATATGTTGTAGTTGGATATATACTATAGAGCATTCTACGGTTCAAAACACGATATTTATCACTTCACCTGATGATAAAAAATCTCGAAAAAAGGTTAGTTTTTATTTGGTTTCTCGTTGTACTTCAAGTGTATAAACGTTGTACTCTCAAAAAATATGTCAGAAAATAGGCAACGAAGTTTAGAAGGGCATTCTCCGGTTAGTTTTTCTCAAAATAATTTTGTATTTTTTTAAAACGAATAATTATAGAATATAAGTACTCCGCGCTCAAGCGGCCTGCTTCAGTAGCCCGCCGGGCCTTGTTGAGGTAGGACCTGTGTCGCTCTTGCCGGCTCCCAGTACCCCCCGTGAATCGATCGATTTACCGTTTAAGAAAGAATTTAAAAATGGCAAATAAATATAAAAGTATCCAGACGAAAACTACGGAATCTTAAAATAGAAATAAGGTTATATATATATTACATATACTTATTTACTATCAACTACCTGAAACAGTCAACAAAAGGAGGGTAGCGTACAGACATAACAGTAGCGCAACTGTATGATCATTTTTGTTCAGTACATTTTTAACTTTGCAGCTCATCGATGCCAAGATACAAGGGCACGTTTAAAAAAAACAGCAAGTGAACAGTAATTAACTACCTACTAGGTACTCGATTAAATAAAAAGGTTCTAGGGCTTTACTATACAGGGTGCTACGGACAGGGTCTACTAAGCCGAAAAGGGGTGATTCTGGACATCGAGGGGGTCAACGTTTGTTCTAGGATTTAAAAAAAAATATAGTGTCGGTTTTTCTTCATTAGCTGGATTGCCTGTGACGTCACAACCTGTTTGACATAATTGTTCTCCTTGATGGTAAAGGGGGAGGTATATTTTTTTTGCGGAATCGTGTAGGTGGTGTCGGAATGACCTAGGAAAAATTCCGACTTTTTGAGATTTGCCCCCCAGAACCCCCCCCCCCCCCCCCCCCATAGAGGGGACCCAAACGGAGTCATATTAACTACTATTTTCCAAGGGGTTGTATAGAGGGGTACTAGTGATATTGATTGCAAAAAAGTTGTTGCCCCCTTTGGCCCCCCAGAACCAAGGGGGGTTCTGGGGTTGAGGTTGCTACCAGATGCCGTCGTGATAGGGTGTTTATTGCGGTATAATATAAAGGGTTTCTTTTGTATTGGAGAAAAAAAAACCCTATCGCCCCTATTTTCACCCCCCCTTTTGATATCTCCCAAACGAAGCAACTTAGAAGACAATTTTTTTCACAATCATATAGAGAAAGTCGAGTAATTACGAATTCAAAAATAAATTTACGTCCCTTGCCCCTTTAGACCCCCCCCCCCCTTTTTTATAAAAAAAAAACAAAATTTGGCCTATTTTTGAACTTTTTTTCGTGTGGAGGCGAGCCGCAATACGACTATGGAGAACAGACTAATTTTTTTCGACTAATTTGAGGATGAGGATTTCGAATCTGACGTCGGCGGGGTCGAATTACGTTGAGCGAAGCGAACCGCAATTCGACACCGCTCGCCTTGCTATGTGACAGCACACACACCCACTGATATACATAACGAAACAAAAACGAAATATATTACATTTATTTTACCTAATGTTAAATAAGTTAAGGCTGATGTAAACGTAAAAGGAGAAACGTTAGAATCACCTTGGTTAGATAATAAACATAAATGGGACCCGCATATAGATAAGCTACCGAAGAGACTTAGTTCTGCGGCTTATACCGTCAAAAAAATCCGTCACCTTACAGACGCTGATATTTCTAGACTAGTCTATTTCAGCTACTTCCATAGTGTTATGTCTTATGGCATACTGCTGTGCGGGAACGCTGCAGATATTAACAGGGTCAGATCCGGCATTGAACCTGTTGATCACTGAGACATCTCTGAATATGTGCTTGCTATCTGCCATGATAAAGTCGATCTTATTTTTTGTCAGTTTCGGGCTTTCCCATGTCTAAGTGGACACGGCTTACAGGGTAAACCGAAGTTTACTCTGTAAAACGATAAATGTGTTATTTTATTAAGAAACTATAAAACTGATTAAAATTCTTGATTTTATTTGAATAAAATTATGCTGCAATCAGACCAAACCCCAGTCTAGCTGCCGTTGTGTGTGTTGAATTGATATTGTATTATTTTCAATCAATGTTAAAAAAATATTCTAATATTTAGCGCTAAAAATATTAATTTTATCGAATAGTAAAATTAAACGAATAGTGCAAATACTTGTTCTACATTTTAAATAAAGCAATTTGTGTTATTTAATAAATGAATTTTAATTTTTATTACTATTACTTTTATTTATTTACTATTTATCTAAAGACTACAAACCTTAAAACAAAATTGGTCATTTGAAAAAACTATGTAATCTTACTTAAACTTGTTTTCATAATTTATAATTAATAAATTCGCATTTAGGGACTGGTACATTGGAGTTAAACTACTGTTACAAATTATACTGTGCACGACAGCGTGGCGCGAGCGGCGCGGCGCGAGGTCAGCGAGTTCATTTGAAGTTTGTATTCGCGCGACTTGCCACGCGGGGAGGGAAGTATCGTTAAATGCCTACTGCGCTCAAAGATCCTGGCCTTAAAGATCTAAGCATACATAGAGACAGACAGACAGACAGCGGAAAGCGACTTTGTTCTATACTATGTAAAGTAATACCCCGCTTGACGCGAGTCGGGGCTTTACGCGATGCTGTTATCAAAGTATTTTACACTTTATTATACCACACAAAACAGAAAACAATACAGGAATAAACAACGGAATAAAGGAAGTATAAAGGGCGGCCTTATCGCTGAGACAAATCTCTTCCAGGCAACCTTTGGATGGACTGGAGATGAAGGAAAAAATAAAAAAAATAGACCGTGGTACTTTAGTAAATATAAAGAAAAAACATATATAAAAAACAAATACACTACATATCATAATACCTACATTACAAACATTATAATAAACTCTTAGTTCATTTAAAACGGGATATTTACCATAATATGGTATATATTTACCACACCTTGCATGCAGCGCCTTCCTTATCCGATTCCTTGCCATATCCGATTTTTAAGGCGCATAAAACTGTGCCGAAATATTGGAAAACTAAAAAATTAAATCATGGTAAATATCCCGTTTTAAATGACTTTAGTGTTAATAACCATGATAGTTTCAAAAGTTTTAATATAATAAACTTACATAGACATAAGATAGAGCTATCAATGGGCTATTACTGAAGTGATTTATTAGTACGCATGTGGTTGAACTTACTGTCCCATGTCGTGGTGCTGCGGTTGTCGATGAACTCGGTAGTCCAGGAGTCGTAGTCGGGGGTCCACATCGACCGGTCCAAAGGTTCGAACCCAAAGTCCGTCATATATGATTGACCCCTGTAACATAGATAGATAGAATATACTTTATTGCACAAAAGTTGTACATAGGCGAGCATAATGCTAATAGCGAGCTTAATGTGACGCGGACGGATTCACCGTGGTGGTTCAAAAGAGTCGCAACCAGTGCAGTACTGGGCCAAAAAACCTGAATACTGGTTTTCGAGCGGAGGTACCGACTAACCAGCTCTACGTCTCACGCGTCCACTTCAGTGTGGAGGCCAAGGCTGTGGAGGAGTACCTACATATGAAGACCGGATTCACGATGCGCGTCGAGATGCTGAACTCTCGCCATAATGTGAGCTTCAATTCATTTATGGTGAGAGTACCAAGTCATCATCTCTCGATGTTCCTAAGCGCAGAGTTTTGGCCGAAGGGTGTCAAGTTCCGAAAGTTCACTGGCCGCCTGCAACGGGACACCGCTGCACTGCTCGCGCCCGCGTCGTCGTGTTCCGACGTCAGCTGACACCCTGATTTCGACATCTACACGCTGTCAGCATTATCATAATAAGCTGTTATTAATTAAGTATTTTCTTTATATTTTATGTATGCTAGTTTTTAAGGTATATATTACTATGGACCGTAGAATAAGTTAAATAAGATCTATTACTTTTCTTTGGTCTGAAATAAATGATTTTATTATTATTTATTATTAATTTGACTGGACCTTGTTCAAAACTTTTTAATGAGAATGCCCCGTTGTTTCCCGCCAGAATATTCAAATTTCATTGGAAATAGCATTGACTTCCGCTAGTTGTCACCAATAAGAGGTCTCCACACCACCTAGTAGGCGCGACAGTGGCGCCAATAGTTTGTACTTTTGAGCGCCATGATGATCTTTTATTACATTGGCGTCTTGTTTCCCGCCTAATACGGACGTGCTACTTTTCTTTACGTAGCACACTAAGCACGCTGCTCAGCAGGCTTTGAAGAAATATTTAAAAGTGCATACAATACAATTAGCAAAGAATTGTTTAAAAGTGCACAAATTTAAAGGTTTGATGAAAGTGCATACTGCGTAAGTAACTTTTCTTTATCTACCTTACACTTTCTATAAAGTGTTAATTTGCGAAATAAGTTTCGGAAATTCCTTTTGGATTCTTTAATCCAAGATGATACGTGTTGTTTGTTAGTCGATAGTTATTACAAAGCTGACGCTTCAACTACCTCGCACGAGGTAGTACCTGCGCGAGTTATTTTTTGTGAATTTTATTTCGAATAAAATAGCGCGTGCTCCCGACACGTGGTAATTTTTATTATATTTTTTACGTTAGCTGAGGCTTGTACAACTTAACACGTGGTATTTCCGCTATTTTCAGCGTGAATTTTTAGCAAACGAGAATTTAACGGTTTACCGTTCGATAATTTTGTGTTCCGGTTATATGTTGGTTTTTGGTTTTGTTTGCTAAAATAATTATGTTTCCAGCATGGAGAAAAGACGATAAAATTGTATAAATTCTGACCACCAAAATCATAGAATCACGTGGACATCTGGAGAAAGTGTTCGACATAGAAAATAAAAATCGTGAGTAATTTTAAACTTTTTAATTTGGGCATTGTGGGCCATGAACGCCTACGTAGGGCGTTGCCCATACTTTATACTCGGCAAACAACACGTGGACCTCAACTGGCTGGTATATGTACGTACATAAGCTGGTATAAGCCAACATATACTCAAAATATTCCTACTGCTGAACATAGAGCGTTCCACATCGTATGATGTTGAACGCTCGTATGATAAACTTGGGTGTCCACGTAGTTCTTTCTAGCTTTCAGAATCAAATGCCCTCTCAACAAAAGTAAGATTTCTGAATCGTCTGATAAAGTACAATTTGTTGGTTTCAAAAAATGTTTGGCTACCTACCACATTTTATTGGTGTTCTAGAATTCTCACGAGGAGTTTCGTAATAATGTTGCCTAACCTATTCACAGCCCACCCACGGATTCAAGCTGTTTTTGCAAAGACACTTAAAATGTTAATATAGGTTGGCAGTAATAATATTTCTTTCAGAAGTTTTTACATATTGTGTGCAATTTTTGCCTACTGATTGTAGCCATCCGATCAGCTGTGTGTCAGTCCTGAAATAATTTAATAAATAAAAATAAACTCTCAAGTCAAGTCGTCGCTTGACAAGAGATGATAAAAGGATAAAATAAAGAAATAATGAGGATGAATATGAAGAAACGATTTGTAAGCAACACACCTGCCTCTTGCAAGTAATAAAAGAAACTCTCGCAGGGTTCGTTTTAGCGCCCTCGCAGGGCTGCATTAACACATGAAATTCGGCCGCACCGAATACGTTCCAGCTATTATATTATCGTGGACATGATGATTATTTCCCGGACAACGAGTCCAAAGGTATATTTTTCTTCTGCAACAACGTAAGTATGACATGTGTTCATATGAACGGAAAAGGGCTAACTGGTTAGTTTTTGGGAAAATTAAGTAATCGTGGAGCAAGAACCACTTTGATAAATATATCCCATGGTTTCGCGAACTTATTTATAGAACTTCCAGGAAAGCTACCTATATCAATATGATTCGGATTTTGCATACCTACACTATGATTACGTATATGTACTAAACGGAAGTGTCGCTCGTGGTGCATATCCACGAGTGATACAACAAGGGTATCGCGTACCTATTTTCAAGAATTTCCAGGAAGGCTGACTAATATATATATGATTCGGGTTTTGCATACCCACACCAAGAGTAAGTATTAAATGGAAGCGTCGTGGTACATATCCACTAGTGATACAACAAGGGTATCGCGTACCTATTTTCAAGAACTTCCAGGAAGGCTAACTAATATCTATAGTATTCGGGTATTGAATACCAACACCACGAGTAAGTATTAAATGGAAGCGTCGTGGTGCATATCACTAGTGATACAACAAGGGTATCGCGTACCTATTTTCAAGAACTTCCAGGAAGGCTAACTAATATCTATATTATTCGGGTATTGAATACCCACACCACGAGTAAATATTAAATGGAAGCGTCGTGGTGCATATCACTAGTGATACAACAAGGGTATCGCGTACCTATTTTCAAGAACTTTCAGGAAGGCTAACTAATATCTATATTATTCGGGTATTGAATACCCACACCACGAGTAAGTATTAAATGGAAGCTTCGTGGTGCATATCACTAGTAATACAACAAGGGGATCGCGTACCTATTTTCAAGAACTTCCAGGAAGGCTAACTAATATCTATATTATTCGGGTATTGAATACTCACACCACGAGTAAGTATTAAATGGAAGCTTCGTGGTGCATATCATTAGTGATACAACAAGGGTATCGCGTACCTATTTTCAAGTACTTCCCGGAAGGGTAACTAATATCTATATGATTCGGGTATTGCATGCCCACTATGTATTAAATGGAAGCGTCGTGGTGCATATTCACTAGTTATGCAACAAATTCCACGGTATCGCATACTTACTTACTACTACTTACTATTTTATGACTACTTATTGATTAACTGATAAATTGCGCAACGCAGCGACAACTATAATAATAATAATAAAAAATAATAAAATATTTATTTACCAAAAAACACATGCGAAATCATTTAAAATACAGTGGCAGTGGAACTCAAACTAAGCAAGAATGCTTGTATCTTGAGGTCCATGAGTGCGTTTGACAGGTTGGATTTAAGAGGATGTGCAGACAGATACAGTATGTGCTAAATTTACAAAAAAGAATACAACTAACATGCAATAATTTCTTTAACAAATACATAATAATATTTCTTTAACAAATAGTATTTGAAATGGTATCCTGGAATGAGAATAAGTTCTAGCTAGTTCGGAATGAAATATTGTGTGCTGAGTGTCTAGTGTGTTGTGTACCTAGAATAGTTGTTTGTGTACTGAATATGTGTGTGTTTGTGTGTGTGTGAGGGTATGTGTGTGTGTGTGTGTGCGAGAGATAGGGTGTGTGTGTGTGTGTGTGTGTATGTGAGGTAGGTCTGTGAGTACAAATAAAGTCAGATGAGGTTTTCTGTTTCAGAATAGGTTAGTTCTAAGAGTTTGTTTTTAATTAATGATTTACACGAGAATAAGGATGTATCTTTTAAGTCGCAAAGTTTGCATAGTTTGTTATAAGTATTAATCAGGGAGAAAGCCGGGCTACGTCTTGCCATGAGTGAGCACATCTGTGGTATAGGTATTCTGTAAACTCGTTTCGAAATAATTTCGACGTAGTTTGGGAGAGCTTTGATGCTTCTGTGCGTCTTAATAGCTGCACTTAAGACGAAGAGCTGTCTTACCCGAAGGACTTTAAACTCTCTATATAGGTCGTCTGTTGGGTAGCGGAAGGGCTTTCTTAAAGTAACTTTTATAAGGGCCCTTTGGGCTCTCTCTAATTTCATGAAGAACGTTTTATCTGCACTGCCCCACACTGAAATACAGTACTGTAAAATCGACTGACACAGAGATACGTACACAGTTTTCAGGATATCTCTAGGGGTACAGTCTCGTAGTCTTTTCATGACAAAAATTAGTTTTCTAACCCGGCTAGCCATTTCTGAGATGTGCGATTTATACGTAAGATTCTCATCGAGAGTAACGCCCAAATATCTTATATTAGTGGTGCGGTCAATCACATTAATAGAGTTGTTACCTTCTGCACTCGCACCAGTGGGGAAATTGGGGACACAGATGGTTAAGGAGGTAGGTGGATTGGACACTAACGTTTTTGAGAAAGCTATATATTTCGTTTTTTTGACATTAATTGTGAGAAGGTTCTTATTGAAAGCCGTCACTGTTGCCAGCATGCCTTCTTCCGCGGTTGAGTAAGCGTTCTCCCAGTTGTCACCATGAAACAAAATAGCCGTATCGTCCGCATATGCAACTAGTTCTGCGTTATTTAGTTTTAGCTGTAGAATATCGTTTATATACAGGTTGAAAAGGGTAGTTCCTAAGACGCTGCCTTGGGGTACACCATGGCTAATTGGCAGCTCTGAGCTTAGTTGATTTGATATTTTTACACATTGTTTACGGTTTGACAAGTAGCTCTTAAACCAGTTGTGCGCGACACCACGTATTCCTGCTGATTCTAGTTTCTTTAGAAGCAAACTGATTGACACGGTGTCGAATGCCTTAGCCAGGTCGATAAAGACACCCAAACAGCACCTACCGCTATCTACGTGAAGAGACACTAAGTTAGTTAAGAGTGTCACCGCATCTTCAGTCGATTTACCTCTTCTGAAGCCAAATTGCCTTTCGGATATGAGATTCTGTGACTCTAAGAATGGCACCAGTCGACTGCTTACGATTTTCTCCAGGATCTTTGATAGTATACTTAGAAGGGCTATCGGTCTATAGTTGTCGGGGGAACTTTTCAAACCGCATTTGAAAATGGGAGATATAGCCGCAGTCTTCCAGATGTCGGGGAATATACCACTCTCCAAACTTAGGTTAAAGATATGTGTTAAAGGGGCAGCTATTGCAGCCAGAGACCTTCTTAATAGTGGGACGGTTATCTTATCTAAGCCAGGAGCGCTTTCTTGGTTAAGTTTCAATATTGTTGAAGCTACTTCAGATGGGTCAGTTGGGTGCATAAACAATGAATGAGGGTTCGCCGAACGTGGTCTATATGAGTCCGTTAGAGATTCTTCTGTCTCCTGAAGTCTAGACAAGATGGATTCAGCGTAGTTACTTCCAACTGCGACAAAGTGGCTATTGACATTATGTAGTGACGCCTTTGTGTCATTATTACATTTAAGCAGCTCTTCAGCGTCATTACTGCGTGTTGATGGCTGACAAATGTTCTTAATTGATTTCCAAAGCTTCTTTGGGTTGTCTTTGTTGTCGGTGATAAGTCGACTGTTATAATCCGCTTTTAGTTTCCGTAGGAGGTTATTACAGAAGTTTCTGTACCTAGTATAAATATTTCGGCAAACCATATCTTTGGGTGAGGCCCTGCAGTCCTGATGAAGTTTATCCCGGTGTTTCATGCATCTGATAAGGCCTGCCGTTATCCAGGGTTTTAAATTTACTTTTGTGCGACTTATTTTAACATGTTTAGTGTGTGCACTAATACTATTATTTATTATTGTGTAGAAAGATGAAATGGAACTATTTATGTTTGAGTCACTAGTAACATCTGTCCAGTCTGCTTTAGTTAACTCGGAAGCTGCGGCGTTAATATCCGTTTTAAGCCACCAACGAGAGGTGAATCTATGATTCTTTGATAGCAGTAGGCCAGCTAAGACTGGGTAGTGATCAGTGATAGATGCCGCGCAAACTGTACCCACTGACTTTGAGTGGGATTTTATGAAGATATGGTCCAGACAAGCCATACCTCTAGTCGGCTTAGAGATTGCGGGGAGAAGACAATGGGACGCCATAAGACACGTATAATCAGGAAGTTGATTGTTTGAGAGGTCGCAGATGTCAATGTTCATATCGCCGGCAACTATTAGATTAGGGGTGTTTTTCAGCTCCAGTAATAGAATGTCAAGGGAATTCAAGAATCTATCCAAAGACGGTACAGCAGGAGATCGGTAAGTTCCCAGCACCGTTACTATGTTGTTAACGGTAACAACACAGCAGTCCGCATCATCTAGTGTTAAATCCAACGTTGTACATGGGTATGTATCTTTAACGTAAATGACAACTCCACCGCTTTTGTTTATCTGTGACGAAGAGCGGTAAGAATTATACCCGTGTAGTGTGTCTATAATAGATCCTTCAGTCAACCAGCATTCCGTCAAAATAATAATATCAATATCTGAGTCTAGTCGTTTTAGTGCGACAGTAAAATCATTAAAGTTACGCTGTAGACTTCTGATGTTCATACAAAACAATCTAAAGTTATATGGCTCAGACTTCCAAAATTGCTTGCATAACTCCAAACTACAATGGGAATGACAATCAATAGATATGGTTTCGTCAATTTCTTGAGCAAGGTTAGATAAAACCATATTGATAAATTAAGAATTGATAAAAATAATTATTCAGTGTGGTATTTGTCATTTTTCCATTTAGTAGATATGTAGTTATGCATATTATGTTGTGTTTGTGTGTGTGTTTGTTTGTGATTGTGGCTGTGTTTGTGTTTTTTAAGTTGTTCTGCAGAATAACGTTAAAATCAAATTCCCGATAACAATTTTTCCAATGTGTAGGTTCCCTTAGAAATAATAAATTTTGAGTATTATATAAAATATTTGATCTAGATCTATGAAGATCAATCCTAATGAGGTAGGTATAATTATAACATGCAGTAGTGTAAGCTAAAATGTTCCTATGCAATTGATTCCTTATCTTAAAATGTAAAATAGATTTTATCTCATTCTGACTATAATTATGTACCGCACATGATCCAGATCTATGGGGATCATTCCTAATGAGGTAGGTATAATTATAACATGCATTATTGTAAGCAAAAATTTTCTTATGTAATTGATTCTTTAACTTAAAATGTAAAATAGATTTTAACTCATTCTGATTATAATAATGTACAGTATTTAGTAAGATTAAGAAACAAATAAAAATTAAATTGATTGGTTTAGTTCGATACATATCATTTCCACTGAGTAAACTATAGGTATAACTCGCCGTGCTGTTTACAATTACATTCCAAAATAACTTAACTAAGTTCATCAAAGTAGCGCAGAAGGTCTTCCATACATTTGATCGAGATAGCAGGGCTACCTTCTTGTTTTCGGATATGGACGGTACCGTTTTTCGTCCAGCAATACTTGTAGCCAGATCCTTTGCAGCGAAGACGGGCTGTGCGAAATAACTGCCGGTTTTCTTGAGTAAGACGTTCGTTAAAATAGATAACACGTTGAGCGCCGGCTACCTCGATGTCGGTACAGTTTAGATTGCGTTTGGTTTTAGCGACTTTTAGGAAGTTGTCGCGATGATGACGACGCAGGAAACGTACGACTAACGGCCGCGGCTGGTTTGATGTTCCATCGTCCGACGAAGAGGGCTCCTTGTTTCGACGGTAGGGCCCGACGCGAGTCGCGTAGTCTAAGTCTTTGTCGTCAAGAGGCACGCCGATTTTCTGAGCTATGACTAGTGCGATATGTATCGGATTTTCATTGCTATTCTCGTTGATGCCTGAGATCTCGATTTCGTTTTTTAAAGACGCTTGTGCCAGTGATCTCTGCTGTTCACGTAGAAGGCACATAGTATTTTCTATGGACATTATGGCAAGAGATCTATTTTCGAGAGAATGCAATCGGTCTTCCGTCGTAATCAGCTTTTTCTCACACTCGTCGAGTCGGCAGTTACATTTAGTGAGGTGGTCGGTTAGTGACGACATTTGTGTTTTTATTTCATAGACATCTTCACGCAGCAGCCTGATCTCTTGCGCTAACGCGCTGAACGAATCTGTATCTGTGGTTATCATAGGGGAGCTCTCGTTAGCCTTACGGGTCACGGCGGCGCGATGTGTGATATTATTCGCACCATTGTCCGGGATGTGGGCAGACGCTGCCGCCGTCCGCACCGGCGTATTTGTATTATCTCGACGAGGAACCTTAGATTGACATGTTGGGCAAATAAAGCTAAGTCTGGTTTCTTCTGGTAACTTTTTAGCTTCAGGTAGATTCACGCATATAAGATGGTAAGTACATGGACACGACGTGCATTTTATTTGCTGATTAGGTTTTAAAACCTTCGCACAGGCTGCGCAGTTAACCATTGTAGGTAACAAGTTTACTAATCTTCTTCGAAACAAGGTTATATTGTGTAGTCTATTTTGCAAGCGCCCGCGCCGGTATGCAGCTAGTATCGCAGAGCGCGATGAATTATGAGTCCGTCTTGCTCACACAAGAAGTATGCGGGGGACGTTACCGCGCGCGACGCTGCAGCAGGGTGTCTATGAGTCACTTTTTAATAGTTATTGCAGATTTAAGTTACACTCCACTATCCATTTTACACTTCAAGAAATACAGGCGATAGTTCCGTGCTATTGACTCCGATTTTTAGGAGCGAAACGATACGTGCTCTCCTCAGTAGCTCAAAGCGCGCACTCCAAATTCATAGTCGTTTGCGTTGTATGATATGTTGTTGATAGGCTAATACTCGGTAATGTTTAGATGTTTTATGTACCTGCATTACAACTGATTATGTTATGTCCTTGTACAGGCAATGAAAATACCTTACGCTAAGCATTGGGGTTGGACTTGGATTCAACATAGTTTAACCCAGAGTTACTATTATATATTATTTCTCTCGGATCGGTAACCTGTATGCAGTGAGAGTTTAAGGAAAGGATTAAATAATATTTCTAGGGATTCATGCAGGTTCATGAGATCGCAGCAATGAATGTAAGGCTTATCAATTATCATATTGAGAAGTTATTCAGACCTACCTTAAAAATTTTGTTGCGTACCAAACTTTTCGCGTGGAAGATAATAGGTCAAAAAACTATCTACCCTCAATTTTATTTTGTTCTTTTTGCCACCCAGATATGAAAGACTGGTACGACACGTCAAGTAATCATAGGAAACGTAAAGCAATGAAAATGAATGCTGGTTTACCTACCCACATTAAAAATATGTAGAATAATAAGACACTACCTACATTTGTGTCCATTTTAGTCTGAACAATTAAATATGACGAATTGATTAAATTGTTGGTCTTGCCAATAATAAGTTTTTAGCCTATGTAATACAGTTGCAAAGGTATCTCTGGCTTTGTATTGAAATCCGTCTATGTATAGAGTTGTGATTGTGACAATGGCCGGACTGAGTACGGTAATACCTTCCGTGCTTATTACGATTAACTACCCTCTTTATACTTATTATCTTCGGTAAAAATTCATAGTCGTTTGCGTTGTATGATATGTTGTTGATAGGCTAATACTCGGTAATGTTTAGATGTTTTATGTACCTGCATTATGCTAAGGATGAGAAAGTCATCAAAACATTAACTTAGTACCCACGCCCTATGTCCTTGACGTGCGGAGCTGTTTGTTTAGTACCAGCGAACCAATATTATAATAACGTGTAATCGGGTGGTCTTTCCCTCAACATATGTGACAAGAGTGACGAATACATCTGCAAATAGAGTGCCTACACTACATTGAAACAAATAACGTTTGTGCTGGTTTGTGAACTATACTGGTTGTAAGATGCAGGATATCTAGTGTCTAATAGTTACCATCATGCATCATAATGTTATTTATTGACGACAGGATAGGAATCTCTTCATAAAGTTTGTACAATAACATGCTTTCTATATCCTGTTGGCCTTTTTCAAAAGAAATAGCTGAAGCTATCTGATCCGTAAGATTCTTACGCTTTTACAGTTGGAAATATATGCAAATGTTATCTCAACAACTGTTGTATTCCAAACAAAGTGGGGGGGAAAACTTAATTAATTATTGAAATCTAAGAATAAAACATCCCATATCTGGGCCTCTTAGATGAGCAAAGCTCCGCTACAATTGAAAAGGTTTATCGAGTACCTACCTACTGTGTTGGATTAATAACCTAATTGAGTTAAAATGGTTTAATCGACCATACAATCTTCAGAGATGGCCAGGGCAGTAAATTTATTTTGGATCAAAATATTTACTTTTATATGAATTAAAGGACATATTAAATTAAACGAATGTTCGTGAACCGTTTCTAAAAGAAATTCAGCCATGACCGCCGCGGTCTTATTTAACGGATACTATGATAATGTATTGTTTTAAGTTTATCAGTAAACTAGTACCAATTACACAGGTTCTGCTTAGCTTGGGGATAGCATAGAATCTATCCTCATCTATCCGATAGATGATACTGTGTGAACTGTCCTGAATTAATTGACTATAATATAATAGTATTACGTAGTGGTCTATAATATATACATAATACTACAGGTTTAACCTATCATGGCATGGAAGTAGCACAGAGTAACAATTTTATTTTTCAATAAATTTAATGACTTTTCCCTCGAACTTTTCGAACCAGTCACAACAAGACATTTGGATGTCTAAATGTTATGTTTTAAATATTGCTAAGCTTGTTTTTGGGCATAAGTGTGTTACTTATGTCATCATCATCAGCCTATGTCAAATCCACTGCTAGACATAGGCCTCCCTTAATGTGCGCCATAGCGCCCTGTCAGTTACTTATGTATTTAGTTTGAATGTCATAATGTCTAATTTGCATTCAAACCTGTATAGTTTACTATAATAACTTTTATTTTAGTAAGTTCACATTGGCGTTAAGTGTCTCCACCACCACCAGGCGATAACAAACATCTCTCATTAAAAAGTTTTGAACAAGGTCCAGTCAAATTAATAGAAGCGTTTTACATAAAATAAAACGCATATTAATTTACTTACCTTGTTCAAAACTTACATTTTAAATCTTGCCTGGTGATATTCGACGCAATGAAATAAAAGATCATGGCGCTCAAAAGTACAAACTATTGGCGCCACTGTCGCGCCTACTAGGTGGTGTGGAGACCTCTTATTGGTGACAACTAGCGGAAGTCAATGCTATTTCCAATGAAATTTGAATATTCTGGCGGGAAACAACGGGGCATTCTCATTAAAAAGTTTTGAACAAGGTAAGTAAATTAATATGCGTTTTATTTTATGTAAAACGCTTCTATTATTATTATAGCATTCTCTACCTGCTAACCTTTGGGTAGTGTGGGCGACCATTTAGTAGGTATAGGTACTGACTTAATTAAATAAATATATATACAATGTGCCGGACAAATCACACAGCATTATCTAGCCCCAAGCTAAGCAGAGCTTGTGTTTTGTATTGTACTTTTTTATTTCTGACTAGCGGATCTTCCCGGCTTCGCACGGTTTTAGTACGGATCCCTAACTTTTTGAAAATATAATATAGCCTATGTTCACCGGGGATAGTGTAGCTTCCCAACGGTGAAAGAATTTTTCAATTCGGTCCAGTAGTTTCGGAGCCTATTCATTACAAACAATCAAGAAAATCAAACCTTTCCTCTTTATAATATTAGTATAGAAGTATAGATTCACCCAAAGTAAAAGTGGTGCGGATTCCAGTACGAAAAGTATAGCTTTTTTACGATTCAACTCGCACCAGTTGGGACAAGTTCGATGAATATCACACAAGCCATAACAAGGAGTCCCTGATTTGTCTGTGTTTTCTTATTATATATACTTCTCCATACAATCCCTTATAATGTTCAAAAAAATTCGGTTATGTATGTTGTAAATTAGACCCATTAAATAAGTTAGTATAAGTGGATATAACATCGCCTTGGGGCTTAGTAAAAAAGCCTGAAATTATGTTAATATCTCAATAAATAAATAAATAAAAAATAAATGTTTCATATGTAAATAACTAAGTATTTAATATCTATAAAAGTAAATTAGATTATAAAGAGACTACGTGTATCAACATTAAACCTACCGTGGAATAAATAAATGAAATAAAGATCTGGGCTCGCTTCGCTCGCTCGTTTAATATACACTGACCTGTACTCGATTTCTGCATTCGTGAAGTCTTCATAGTACGTGCCCTCTTCCCATTTCCATACCTGAAAATATAATTAATAATAATCACTACATTTACTTACTACGGCACAGGGTATCCTAGTATAGAGACCAAAGTGAGATCACGATTATATTAGTCCTAGTTTATTAGCAAAATATGAATAATCTTAAGTTGATGTGATTGTGTTACTGTGTATGCATGCATCTGTGATTAAATAAATTATAATTCGTTTTAAATTAATTTCGTAGTATTTGCTTCACATAGAACTGCTCTTTGAACATGTGGTGTACATAATACAATGTGTTTTGTCGAACCTTGATCAAACGATATTTGCGGATACACGACATATATTTATCGATTAAAATAAAAAAAATAAAAATTATATGTTACCTATCTCAAAAATAAAGCCGATTTAATTATTTTTTTAATGAAAACTACTTCATCTGGTTTTTTCTCCGTTTCTTCTTGAGTAAACGATGTATTTTATTCAAAGTAGTCTCATTCGAAAGCTAGATAGTCTACCTAGCTAAGAAAATAAGATAAAAATACAATTTCGGTACATAAGCCTAGGAAAATCAATATTTTTTTGAAATTTGCAAAAAAAATACGATTTTTATTTTATTTTTGATCTGTAACTTTTAAACTGGGTTATTGTGGTGTACTTTTTTGCATGTTGTATTAAACTCCACAATTTAATCTACAAATCCTCCAAAAATTATGGGCCTATCTCTTTTTGTTGCCATGTTATTCACCATTTAAAATAGGTACTTTCTGTTTTGTCAACAGTAAAAAAAACAAAAACTTTATCTTAAACAGCCGTTACTATCCCACTGCTGGGCAAAGACCTCATTCCATTTCTTCCTATCTTGCCTCGTTTTATTTTATAATTTATGTTGATTAAATCAGTTGATATTCCTGTTGATCTTTGTACAAGACAGAAAGTACCTATTTTTAATGGTTTTTAAATGGTGAATAACATGACAATGAAAAGAGATAGACCCATAATTTTTGGAGGATTTGTAGATTAAATTATGAAGTTTAATACAACATGCAAAAAAGTACACCTCAATAACCGACTTTTAAAGTTACAGATCAAAAATAAAATAAAAATCGTTTTTTTTTTTCAAATTTCTAAAAAAATATTGATTTTACTAGGCTTATGTACCGAAATTGTATTTTTTTCTTATTTTATTAGCTAGGTAAACTATCTAGCTTTCAACTTTGAATAAAATACACCGTTTACTCAAAAAGAAACGAAGAAAAAACCAGATGAATTCGTTTTCATTAAAAAAATTATTAAATCGGCTTTATTTTTGAGATAGGTAACAAATAATTTTTTATTTTTTGTTTTTTATCGATAAATATATGTCGTGTATCCGCACATTTCGTTTGATCAAGGTTCGACAATACACATTGTATATTTAGGGATACAGTCTAGTTTTTATTATTGTCCTTCTATTTGTATAATATTTGATTGTATTCTGTTTTGTGTGCCAAATAATAAATAAAATCACACCATTACACTAATACTGTAAATGTGGAAATTTGCATGTTTAGATTAAACATCTAAATATCCAAACTTTCGGTGGTATGTAGGTATATCGCCGTCCCCGGAGAATATAATGGTAACTGCAAAAACACAACTTTTAAGGAAAAATAAAAAACATGTTTTTATTGATTACTTCATAAATACTGGACGTAGACTGTTGGTTGTCAGCTTTACGAAAAGCTTATTTTTTATGTGTTTGGAATGTTATAATAGAACACGCGTAGGATATGCCAAAAACGAGATATTTAAAAATTAAGAAATTACTAAAAATCAATCGCCATCCAAGATGTATAATGTCGATTACCATTTTATTCATAGTATTTCCTAGCCAAAATCGAATATTGCACCAGTGACTTACCATTTTATTCCACGTTTTTTACAGTAAAAGTGGTAATGATAATGCTTGAAAATCATCCTTTTCTCGTCAATATAGTCTAACTTTTTTCTGTTAATGGCTTTATTTGGTTTTCCAATAAAACTATAACAATGGTAATCAACTTTTTCTTTATATGAATAATTGCTTTAAATTGACGAAATTACCTCAAAATCTTCATGAAAGCTAGGCTCAGACTTAACATAACACAGTCATGATCATCATCATCATCAGGCTACACTAGTCCACTGCTGGACATAGCCTAATGAGCACCATAACGCCCTGTCTTCAACTGCCGCATCTAGCATCTGCCTGCAGTCTTTGCAGATCATCATCCCACCTGGTCGGAGGGCGTCATATACTACGCTTGTCGAGTAGCACAGTAAACATCAGTATCTTGATTATTATAACGCTTCTCTCAAATGAAACAACGAAAAAAACAGAAATCAAAAGGAAAACAATAGTAATTTTTGTAATGTACCCTAATAGTCTTACTAACATTTCGGTATCCATTTAAATCCCTAATTCTGCATTGTGCACAAACAACTTATAGCAGAGGGTATGAACACAGGCGAGCTTAACCCTAACAGGAGCGACATCTCAATCATCAGCAGTGTCGACATCATTGCTTCCAGAGCCAATACTAGCATACGTCAGGGACTCAAAAGCATGATAGTAGCATGGAATATCTCTTGCTTTACAGAGGCTCATAAAATCGTCATATATAGAGCCTTGCTTATTGGAAGCGGCTCAGTGTATAACACTTGTAATTCGGGCACATAGCGGGGACTTGGGCTTGTTACCTGTCTGGTACCCCGCTTGCTTCGTGTCTTTTTGACAGGTTCTGTATTTAATCTATACTAATATTATAAAGAGGAAAGGTTTGATTTTTGGTTTGTTTGTTTGTAACGAATAGGCTCCGAAACTAGTGGACCGATTTAAAAAATTCTATCACCGTTAGGAAGCCTGAATATCCGTGGGGAACATAGGCTATATTATATTTTCAAAAAAATTAGGGATCCTTACTAAAACTCCAATAATGTAGCCAAAGGTTCTAATACCCGTGCGAAGCCGGGACGGTCCGCTAGTTGGGAATATTCAGGATCGAAGTTATATTTGTATTTTAATATTGATGGCTGTGAATGGGAGACACTTCCATTATTTGTGTCTATAATACTTTTTGAGTCTCCTCATCTTTATCTATATAGTATATCGTATATCATTATTGAGTTGAATAATTTTCACGAGAACATAATTGTATTATTGTTTAACATACTTCAATGTGTGAATACAATATGATAATATTACAGTACAACTTTATTCTTGTAATTTCAGGCATGGGTAGAATCGTCGAATAGTATTGTAATTTTTTGTAACTCCGCGAATAATGGTAACAGAGTTACAAAAAAAATTGAGCAGATGTATTAGCACCCACAGATCTCAAAAATGACAAAACACTAAAACTAAGGTAGTGGCGATTACCATTTTATTCTCCGGGGACGGCGATATATAGGCCAAAACTACTCAACGGATCGAATACAAAATATGCAGGCAGGTTAAATTTTTTTTCAGGTTAAATTACATTTAAGTTTTTATATATTTTGTCGTAATTGTAATATGGATCTGAATAAAAGGCTAAATTATTTATTATATGAGCGACATGGAAGGCCCAGGATGACCAGATGACCTGACGAGCTCGAGGCACATCTTCCATCGTGGCAGCGTTGGATCGCGAGGAGTGGAAGGAGAAAAGGGGGGCCTTTGCCCAGCAGTGGGACAACAATGGCTAAAAATATAAATAATAACAATAAGCCCGCAGTGCAGCCTGTGGCGAGCTGTTGGCGAGTAGCGACACCACGGGTACCGAGTGCTCCCGGGGAAGTTCCTGGTTCTCGTCTCCGCTTGCGTTGCGTAGTGGCATCCCAAGAGAACCAGATCCCCACCTCTTGCTTGCCTTCATTAGCTTTTTAAGGAACCCATTCAGCATTCGGCAAGCCACCATCTGCCACTCTTTAGTGTGGTACCTCAGTTATGAGACTATGTTTCTGGCAAGCGTCCGCAATCTCCCCTATAGCCCGATTACCCAGTCCATACATCCATCACAATAGCCTGGTTTTATTTCTTTCATTCTTCTCTCAAAGAGCCTCTGTGCTGTTGGCTTCGGCCCCACGCAAGCCTTCCAAAGGACCGGGTCACTTTATGGCCCGAGATCATGGTAATGAGATAATAATAACGATACTCGTTTCGGTTAACGGCGTAATAGCGAAGAGCCTCGATCAACACCTGAAGAGACTCTCGCTAGGCAGTTGGATCAAGGGCCAGATCCAAGAGGCGGTACTCTTGGACTCGGCACGTATCGCCAGGAAGTTCCTCTCTCTGCAGCCTTAGTCACCGGCCGCTTGACTCTAGCGAGCGGTCTGTGATCTACCGTTTTGATATATTTTTTACTGTAGAATAGTTTTATAATATTTCATTGTATTTTGTACAAAATAATATTTTATACGAGAAATTTAAATAAATAAGTGAATAATAATAATAGGTAAATAAATTACTTGTATATCCAATAAGGTGAGGTCCACCACTTCGCCCCACGCATACAGCTGGAACATGCAGTTTCCGGAGTACATGATGAAGATTGATATGTCGAAGGTGGATGCTGAAAAGATATATTTTTATTTATTTTAGTTTATAAACAAAACAAATGACAAGCAATAATAGAATAACACAAAAAAAAAACAATATGATCTGGCTTCAAACGTAAACGACGTGCGTCATTGTGCACACAACTAATAATAGTGACATGTTTCAAAAAGTTTTATATACATAAATTTTAAACTATCTTATACAACTTTTGAAGAACTATAATCAAAACAAAAAATAATAAATATACATACTTATTATATATCAAAAAATGAAGCAGCAACCTACATATGAATATGTACCTAAGTTGTTGTTAAATTTTTATTGATGATTATTTTTTATTTGAAATTTGGTGCTTCCAGTATGGTCCCATTTCTATTTGATCCAGTTCTGACAATGGCATCCATGAGGAAGTCATAATAAGTCTTAAATTTGCATTAAGTGTGTGCGCGACAAATATACGAATAACTAAAAGTCAAATTCTAAGTCAAAAATCATTTATTTCTTTAGGCTAACAAAATAAGCACTTCGACAAGTCATATTTTTTACATTAAATTATTATCAAATAAAATTATTTTACTGTTCACTTAAATTTTTTGTCCTATCAACTCAATACAAAGGTACAATTCCACCAAAATAGTGTGCAGTGTGCACATTTGTTTACAAACATTTTGTGCAAAACTCCAGCACTGCACGTACTATTGAAGCTTGTATGTATCGCGTTTAACTTCTGGCTCCACCGGCAAGACTGTGCGTAACTTTTGTACGCACAGTGTGGCACACTTGTGCTCGAACATGTTCACTGAGAAGAATTTTCTGTCTTCAGTTGTTAATATATTAATAAAATATACAACCGGACCAAAACCTGGCGAATAAAACTAAATGAATCGAAGTCGAGTCACATAAACTTCACAAATAAAAGATACGAATACCATCCAGTTTTCATTAACGGGGCCATCATACCATGCGAAAATACAGCGAAGTATTTGGGCATGACTTTAGACGCCAAGCTGCGCTGGAAAGCTCACGTCAAGAAGAAAAAAGAGGAACTAGAGATTCGCTACAAAAAGATGTATTGGCTGATTGGGAGAAATTCTACTTTAGCAATACACAATAAACTCATTTTATATAAACAAGTCCTTATGCCAATTTGGACTTATGGTATACAGCTCTGGGGCTGCACCAAAAAGACAAACATAGCAATTATACAACGATTCCAGAACAAAGTACTCAGGTCAATTGTTAATGCTCCTTGGTACGTAAGAAATGACGATATTCATCGGGACCTAAACATTGAATTTGTAGACACAGTCATAAAAAAATACGCAGAGGCTCACGAACAAAGGCTTCATCATCATGTGAACGTCGAGGCGATCCAGCTCCTCGACAACACGGACATAGTGAGAAGGCTCAAAAGAACAAAACCTTTTGAGTTAGTGTAGTGATAATTAGTGCATGTGCAGAAGTGCTATCTTAAAGAACACATGAACAAAGTGTCTTCACCTTAAGTATAGAGACAATAAGAAAAGTGCCAATGGACACGTTCTTAGTAATATCATGGACGAATAAAATAAATAGACCTCCAAGGTCCATTCATCCGACCGAGAATCGATTACTAGTTATCTGGTAGGGCATGAGATGGCGCTACGTGTAGCAATTCGTTAAAATTAATCAATCTGCCCGTTTATTTTACCGCAACAGCGCCACCTATAAGATGGTCTTTGCAGCTTTTCAAGAGTCTTATGTCAATGATATACTTCCATCTAATTCAATTTTATAGATGGTGCTAATGTCGATTGCTACATGATTGATACGTTGCCAGATAGCATTTTTCCCGGCTGAACGACGACGACGCGACCCGGCGGCGGCGGCGACGCGACGTTGCCGTTCTGCTGTGTTTTGCACTGGTTTTACTAAAAATATTATTTACGTTCTCTCACGTACCTCGCATCAGTATTGACATACAATAAAAATCCCCCTAATTTTGGGTTAATATATAATATTTTTTTACGAATAACGTTTTGACTTTAATTAATAAATTTTATTCATGTTTTTCCTACACACACATTATGCATAAAGCTCGAAACAATTTTCAATAAGTACTTGATTTAGCACGTTTCTTGGTCGATTGGATTGGATGGACATTTTTTTCTAAAATAATTCGGTATTTTTGACATAACGACGCAGAACCGCTTCAAAACTAATAATTGCTAGAAATTTGATTAATTAAGGCTAATGTCCTGATGGAATTTTTGATTAGTGAATTGTAACATTTTCATGGTGTTGTAAACCAAATTCAAAACAATTGACGGGTGGTCGTATAATTTTTTGAACATCGTTAGAATATTGAAATCATCCTTCTATTTCGATAGAAGAGTTATCGGCCCCGTGGCTCAGTTGATTAACACACTGAATTATTCCTACAAAGAATACTGGAAAGCGACTGTTGGTTCGAACCTCCAGTTCTCATGCTTTTGCATAAATAACTTTTTGTTAAAATCTTTTTGTTGCTTTTTGCATAAAATCAAATCATGGTAAATATCCCGTTTTAAATGACTTTATCTTTTTGTTATTAAAATTTTTGAAGGAATATTTATACCAGATACAGATACCTTTCGAATTTTATGATATAAATATATATATTTTATAAAATAATTCGGTATTTTGGACATGACGACGCATAACCGCTTCAAAACTAATAATTGCTAGAAATTTGATTCAGGCTAATGTCCTGATGGAATGTTTGATAATTACGTAATTTTTTATGGTGTTGTAAACAAAATTCAAAACAATTGAAAACATACTCTTGGTTTTAAACAGTTAATCAAGCTTATTGTTTAACATTGATTTTCTTATTTGTAAATAGTTATTAATTTATAAGGTTAATTTAGAATACTAAGGAGATAACATTTTAAGTGTTTTCAATGCTTTGTAAAATTAAAAGACAAATTGTTGTTTGAACTGCGCGCCACGTAGTAGAGGTGACGCATGTTCAAGCAACAACTATTAACGATTTAACTACTTTGTAAACTTAAATAATAGATGAGAAATAAGCTTATAAATGACGTTAATATTTACTACATCAAAATTGATTTTTAAATGTTTTCTCAAACATTCTCTCGTCGTCAAAAACCACGTGGTGCGAACCACGTGGTTTTTGATATAAAACCGCATTGTGCGGCGGGCGAAGCCCATTTTAGTGTTATGGTGTTTCTTCATTTGCTATGAGTGATCCTAGAGTGAGTGGTAACGTTGGCCTTGCTGGCACCAGCTCTGCTGGTGGTAGTTTGGCCGACGTCATACATTCAAAAAATCCTATTAGGTAGGGTACTTCGACAGACATCTTTATAAGTCATGTTCCATAAAATTTTAAAGGTATCATATTCCTTCAAAAATTTTAATAACAAAAAGTTATTTATGCAAAAAGCATGTGACGTGGAGGTTCGAACCAGCAGTAGTCAATTTCCAGTCTTTTCTGTTGGTACATTCCAGTGTCTTAAACAACTGAGCCATGGAGCCTATATTGGTACTGTCGGAATAGAAGGATGATTTCAATATTCTAACGATGCTCAAAAGATCCATCAAGTTGGTAAAAATGTGACAAACACGGTAGACAAATAATCACTGATTTTAATAACTTTGTATGATGTTTTCAGTGTATTTTCGTAATGTTCTGTTATTTTATGCTTGTTCTCGATCTTCACATGCATAAGTAATTAACGTTTATGGTGTTTATCATCTTATTCACTTGATTTGCACTGTTTATTGTTGTTCACATATCGTCCTTGTTGTTTTTGTAATCACTGTTTTCTAGCTCTAATTTGTAATGTTTCGTTGAGATAATGTTATGCCATATGCTTAGTACGTTTTACTTTAATTTTCACTGGTTTAATCACTGTTTTATCCGGATTTCAATTTTAAATAAATTTTATTCGTAGGGTGTACGTTGACCTTACGAGCGCAGCGCCCTCTTGCAAATAAGCTAAAGTAAATAAAACGAGAAAACCTGCGGCATAATAGATAGGTATGCTTAGGGTATCTAATTGGACAGAAAGGGCCTGTTTTATATAAGTTATTGTTTTCATACACACTTCAAATAGCTAATCATAAAATTTATGTTATCATACAAACTTTTCATTTGCACGCCATCTACCTATTAAACGATGCTTTATCTTGTACATTATGCCACGCCATCTATCACTATTCTTTAGAGACTAGTCTACCAGGACGATTATCTATTAATAAAACAAAATTTGAATATATCAACCGGTAAGTATCAAAAACTTATTTAAAAAAATCTATAAAAGAATTGTTACGATTATCAAATGACTCCTATTCATTTACCGAGTTTAATCGTGGAATATAACGATATTCGTGATAAGGATCAATGCCATCTAGTATTAACCAGAATTTCGGAGGAACGCAACTTTGAATGGGCTCTGGCTATCTAGTGTTTCCTTCATCTATGGTAATATGTTGTTATAAAAATAAGTTAGAACTAAATTACCCATTAGCCAATTCTATGGCTAGATTGTAATTATACTCTAGTGTATTTAACATTTATATAAGTACACTGGATAATAAAAAAAAAAAAAATAGTTGTTAATATGGACGGGCGGGAAAACGGAGTGCTTTGTATTGCAGCTTGTGATTTATTATCTATATATTTATATATTATCTATGCGCTATTATCTGGGCGCTATGGCGCTCATTACGGGAGGCCTATGTCCAGCAGTGGACTACTATAGGCTGATAATGATGATGATTATCTATATAATCATTGTGACTGGAATCCCATAATAGAGGATAAGTTTCAATTGCTTAAATAAATGTAATATTTTTATTATTCAAATGATCGATTCGTCTAATCCATATTTAACTCAGTTAAACAATATGCGCGTACAAAAAAATGTTTTCGCTCCGGTGGCAGAAGCAAGATTGAGTTCGCGAACAACAAGCGTGCACGCACTGTGCGCGCACAATAATATACAGATGTGCGCGAACATTTTAGAAATGTTCGCGCTCTATTTGTTATTGTTTGCCCGAGTGAGTCGACCAGCGTAAATATTTGTGTCGTACACTGAACATTACAGTGCCACACAGATCAGCACACTGGTGGAATCCTACCTTTACGCCAACCGATTTCGATGATTCTTAAATTTAAAACTAAGTTTTAAACCTATTTTCATTATTAAGGAACTAGATGCGCCCAGCGCCGCGTGGAAATATATGTATCAAATGGTTTATAAACCGTCCCATTGAATCACTCTATTTATTAAAAAATCGCATCAAAATCCGTTGCGTAATTTCAAAGATCTAAGCATACACAGGGACGGACAGACAGCGGGAATCGACTCCGTTTTATAACTATGTAGTGATTTGAAGGCGGTTTATAGTTTTATAAAACATGCAAGTTATTTATATGATTGCATTGCAATGTTCTTAGCTAGTGCTATTACCTAAATATATGTGGCATGGTTCCCGCCTTTCCTGCTTGGGCTTCTGCGGACAGATGTGCATCAGTTTCATCTCGGAGGAGGCGGAGGCGTTGGTCAGTTCTAGCGTGAGGCAGTCGTACCGGATCGTGTCTCGGATCGTCAACTAAAAGCAAACACACAGTTATATAATACTAGCAACACCCCCGGCTTCGCACGTGTCGTGTAGCAGAGGAATTCCGTAGTACCCACCTATAACATCACCTATCATCATCTCCGTACCGAACCACCTGCGTGCCGTCATCCTCACCCTTCACATCGCTGGCTGCACTTATTGCTGTATATATATACTCACGTTGTACGTCAAGAACTGGAACCGCTTGCTGTCCGTCTCCAGACGGATCAGCTCGCGGTACTGCAGCGTCAGGGACCTCTCTTCGCTGTCGCAGTCTCCGTACCGAACCACCTGCGTGCCGTCATCCTCACCCTTCACATCGCTGGCTGCTCTTATTGCTGTATATATATACTCACGTTGTACGTCAAGAACTGGAACCGCTTGCTGTCCGTCTCCAGACGGATCAGCTCGCGGTACTGCAGCGTCAGGGACCTCTCTTCGCTGTCGCAGTCTCCGTACCGAACCACCTGGGTGCCGTCATCCCTACCGGTCGAACCACTTGCTGGAAATTATTACATTTATTGAGACCTCATCGATATCGATGACGGCGACTTTAGACATTACCGATTCTTCTATTATGAGCCCTAATACGACTCGCTAGACCGAACTTGTTAAGACACCCTGTAGGCGAACCACGGGTACCTATTCGATTCTTCTCAAGGTTATAATAGATAAATCGAATGACATCGCATCGTCATACATTGCGTTCATTATTGAAGGTAAAGGAATGAATTTCTGATTAATTACGATTTCCACAGTGACAAGTGGTCTAGACCTACGTCTACGTCAAATGTCAGCCGATAACGTGACGTCATTTCTTTTGCATTTATCGCATAGATCAGTTCCCAATAAAAAAGTAGATACAATAAGGAACTTCAACTTACATCGAAGCACAAACTTTTTCTTGTTAATCTTGGAGATAGTAAAGGTGGTGAACCGGGAGAGAGCGTCTTCGAGCCACGGGTAGTAGGAACCCATGTCAAGGAACCGCGCAGGCGCGCCGCACCCCGGGCCTCGCACGCCCAGCCCCAGCTATGCCACCAAAATCAAATCAAATGCGTTTGAACAATCAGAAAAAACCGTTCCTTAATAAAGACAATACGATATACGACGATAATATAATATTATTTACTTTGTTTTAGCTATAAAATAGTCCTAACTCCGATTATGCAGTCAATATCCTTACAAGCTAGTCGGCCTTATAACTTAGCGTACTAAGTTCGCTATTGTTTTTATTGTATAACCTAGTAAGGATATATTATTTACATCAGACCTATATCAGCGCCGATGCACAACCGACACGGTACAACTGACGACAATACTGTACTCACGAACTGCCACCGTCCCCACACGTCCCGTGCCACGAGAGCGGCGCCGGCGCGCCACACGCACGGAGACTCTTCATCCAACGCTACGGCGCAAGCCACGAACGGTGGCCGGTGTTTGGGGTCATATAACTAAGGGAACATCAGGAAAATGACAGTAGAGACTCGATTGACCGGACTAATTGCTGTCGTAAGTCTTTCTTATAATCGAAAATCCGGATAATTGAATGTATGAAGAAATGAGGAGCAAAGTTATTTTATGGGTAGCACTGAAAAGCTAAAGATTTTGACGGTAATGATTTCCAATCTAATCCGGTTTCATCAGTGTTATAAATAAAGCTAAAGATTTTGACGGTAATGATTTCCAATCTAATCCGGTTTCATCAGTGTTATAAATAAAGCTAAAGATTTTGACGGTAATGATTTCCAATCTAATCCGGTTTCATCAGTGTTATAAATAAAGCTAAAGATTTTGACGGTAATTATTTCCAATCTAATCCGGTTTCATCAGTGTTATAAATAAAAATCCAAGTCGTAGACAGGAGAATCGGTTATTATAAACACGTTACTGGGTTACTGAATTTATGATCTTAACCTAACCTAAAGATTTAAAAAATTAAAATTCTAAATTAAATAGCAACGCATATCATTTATATCTTGAAACAATGCTACATTTAGAGTCTAAGTACATTAGATTCGTAGATATCTATCAGAATAATCACCTTTTTATTAAGTTACTTACATTAGCCTGTATGTAGAATTCTTCGCACATGGCCCCAGGAATATGTCCAACAGGAATCACCTCTTTTTGTAGTTCATTATAATCTAGAAAACAACATAAATTAACATAAATAATACCTATGGTCGAACATAGAGCTGTGAGCATTAAATTAATAATTAAATTACCATCTCCAAACTTCACGACGTAGAACACTGGGTCTCGTAACGTATCCGGCGGTGGGCAGACTGGTCTCATGCGCCCTGCCAACAAACATAAGTAGAAATTTCATGCTCCCTTCTACAAAAATGTCAGTGACCACTTCATTTCTTAGTACTAGTTTACTCTAAGTAAGTCTGATTCTCGGTCTACGGTTTTACCTCAATTTTTTATATTTATAATATTAGTGTGGGTGATTTGAAGTGTGATTATTTGGTTTATTGGGGGTGTGCAAGGGTGTGTTAGTGTGTGTGTGTGTACCAGGGGGGGCAGAGTCCTTGAGTTGCATGAGTGCGAGAGTGTTCCTCGTCTGCTCGTACACCGTGTGCAGCACGTAGTTGCGCACGCGCAGGCCAGAGTGACGCCAGTCCATGAGTGTGTGTGTGTGTGTGTGTGTGTGTGTGTACCAGGGGGGGCAGAGTCCTTGAGGTGCATGAGTGCGAGAGTGTTACTCGTTTGATCGTACTCCGGGTGCAGCACGTAGTTGCGCACGTGCAGGCCGGAGTGACGCAAGTCCATGTGTGTGTGTGTGTACCGTGGGGGGCAGCGTCTTTGAGGTGTATTATTGCGAGAGTGTTCCTCGTCTGATCGTACTCCGGGTGCAGCACGTAGTTGCGTACGCGCAGGCCGGAGTGACGCCAGTCCACGCCGAGAAGCACGCGAGAATTACGTCTGAAAACGTATTTGTAAATAGTTTATTTATTTACTATGTTACTTGTTATTTAAAAAAACATTTTATCAAGTCAAACTCTGAGAATTTGTCTAGAAATATTTAGTGTATTTAATTAAGTACAAAAGAAATGTCTGATGTCGTAAGTTCAGTCGTAAATCATAATATTGATAAATTGTGTTTTCCTACCTGAAGTTGTTTTTCGGCATGGGTCCTATATCGGCCGCACAGCCCACTACGAAGTTTTTGTGAATGAGTACGACCGTAGCCACTGAACGCGTCTCCTGCCCATCCGCGACTGAAACCAAAGATATATCGAGGTGCTGAGGTGTCATCATGTGGACACTCACGGTAGGTCTGGTCCACCAGTTCAAAGTCGCTCAGCGAGCTATGGGTCTACCTACACCTACCGTATGCATAATAAAGTACACCGAGCCATGGGTACTTTTCAATTGGAACTTTTCCTTGCGACACACGATCCGAGTGGTCGACCCCGCAATTTATCACATCCAATTTCATGAAGGAGTACAGAAGCACTGAAAAACACAATGGCATCTACTTAGCCTACACACTAATCACATGACATGATATTAATATCAGTTATAATTATAAATGCAAAAAAATAATTTGAAATGAGAGCCAAGTTCAATATTAAGATATGTGCCTTGGTTGTTGACTTCAACGACAAAAGAAGTGAGATCTAAACGGGTGCCAAGTTCAATGATCAGTCCTGAAATTTATTTATAACAGCATAAAATATTTTATAACAACGTAAAATAAAGCCTTTCGACGTTTCTATATAAAAATAACGGTAAATAGTTAGTGTCATAAAAGTGTTTCTATTGTTACCGTTGTGTTTAAGGTTTTTATTTATATTATCAGATTTGTAACTTGGAATATTATTAATAAATACAATCAACCAATATAAAAGCCGGTCTTAGATGTTTGGGCAAACACGACGCCAAAACTACCAAATGAGTTTAGTTTTGCTTAGATGCAATTTTATGCCACTAACTTGTACCACTACTTTTCAAAAAATGCACGCGAAGCCGTGAGCAGAAACTTAGTATTTATTTTTTAGCCAGTTTCGTCCCACTGCTGGGCATAGGCATAGGCCTCCCCAAAATCTTTCCACTAAGTGCGGTCACTTAAAACTAAACTTAATAAACTTAGTAATATATAATTTAAAAATTAAGTTATCTCATAATATTATTTTCTAAGAGTATTTTTTTTATATAATAGGTACTTACAGTTCGTCAATAATATCACAACTCCAATTGTGTAATACTTACAACACATTTTCACTTCACTGTTTATTTTACCTATTTCATATTTTAATTTAATGTTATTATATTTAGAAAACTAAGTCATTGCCAAAATAAGTAGAACTGATAAATTGAGTAGTATGGAAGTTGTCAAATAATGAAAAAATGATTTAAACTGTATGATATAAGAAAATAAACGGTTTGGAATAAAAATATTGTTTTACAAAAGCGAGCGTTTATATATTTTACGAAACTGAAAACTTTCGGGCTTCCGTCTACCTATGATAGGAAATCCAAAAATGGGCTTGTCCAACCTATTACTCGGTTTACAAAAGTTAACAAATCGTTCGTAGTAAATTGGATTCGATGTCAGAAAAAGCAACTAAATTAAACGACAGAATGTTCCAAAACATAATTAAAAAGACACTACAAGAAACAAAGATTTCGACGAGACCTTTTAGATGAATACGCTTGAAATCATATTATTTAATTTAAACAATGTTAATGTGTTGATTGTAATTTTGACTATTCTCAGTGTTTGCAATATATTTTCTATGAGGTAATTGACCTGTTCTCACAGTAAGAAGTCATTAATGAATGAAATCAGTGGACATCGCCCACGATTTATTATCACTGTGAAATAAAATACACATCCTGCTTTCTATGCTTCGACATTCCCAATAAAAACAATTTTGTTTGTTAAAAATGAAGAAACCTACTCGAATGTTAGTAACTTAATAGTTTTGTTATGTGTTGTGTTATTTATACCAGTAATGAGCCAAATTCTTTGGTTTGTTTATTTATTCACAATGTAGAAAACTGTGACTCGTTTCCAAAACAATGCACTGCTACAACACTCGCAATGCCGCGGGTGGCTGGCTGGTGCCTGCGGCAAGACGACTGGCCCAATCGGACAGGTTGACGCACGTAATGGGACCAGCTAAATACAATCAAGCCCCACAAGGTTAAGGACGCATACCTAGATTTTCGAAAATTTTAATCTAAATCTAAAATATGGGCTCGTAGAGAAGACCTTCCACACCTAGTTTTTAAATGATGCGTAATATAAATTAATTTTATTATTATTATATTTTTTTTTTTTAGAAATTATGAATTGTGACGTATAATTTGACTAATTATAAAATGTTCTGTTTATCTTGTGAGGTGTTTACAAATTTTTATGGTTACCTAATTCAATTCAATTCAAATTCTTTATATCCAGACAACAAAGGTCGATAGAAAACAAGAAATAAAAAAAAAGAAAATACAATTACAGCGAAGAAAATAAAACCAAAACAACACACGTCGACGACATTAAAAAAATAAACACAGATCTTTAGCACAAGGGTTATTAATTATTATAGAAAAACTATTAAGTGTATCTTTTCAATATAAATTTATTTAAACTTATGAATATAGTTATTCACACTAAACTATGTCGGAACGGACTTTATTTTAGGATTATTTTTCTCCGTCATTTGTTTTCGCTTAAAGTTCGGCTGTGGGATGGGAAAAACAGTGTTGAAATACGAAAGTTTAGGAGCATGTATTTTTCAAATGTATACATTTTTCTGTTTTGGGTAATAAAACATACATAATGATATTATGGCGATAAACCGATATTATCCTTAGGTTTGGATGGTCTACATCAAACAGTGTAATCGCTTTCCATGTTTGTATAAGAAGCAGAGCGACTTGTGTAACCTTAAATCCTAATTATGTTTAAAAAAATCATTACGTGAATTCCGTAATTCACATTAAGCACAATTGAACTTAGAAGTTTAAACACCTTCACCTTCACTGAGTTCTCAACCCCGTAGCGATTTTCCTATAAGCACTAAAATGTTCTAAATACTGGTATATAGTGTCCATGGGCGTGTAGATATCGTTCATCTTGGCCATGAGATGCTGTGGGGGCTGCACGGGGACCGAGGGCCCCAGAAGGCCTTGCAGGAACTCTCGCAGGAGGCCCCAGACTGCGTTGGCCATCACACATGGCCGGTATTCCACCTGGAAGGTTTTATACTTGTGTCAATACTAACTTACATCCAACGTACCGCGTCAACTGCAATATACATTAACAAACTGAAGAGTATCCTAGTGGACAGGGCATACTACAGTTTAGAAGATTTCCTAAATGACAAATTAGATGACGGCAATGTCGCTGATCCACAGTTATAATATTTATTATAATTTTGAAATAATAATTCATGGTAAAATTACCAAAGAAATTATAAAAAAAATATCTATCTATGTAATGTTTTGTATTATGTACATATATCAGTTATCTGGAACCCATAACACAAGCTCTGCTCTGCTTAGCTTGCATATTTATGCATTGGATGTGTGCTGCGGTGTGGGATGTGAGCTGCTGTGATCTGTATACAAAGCATGCCCCCCTTGTGTGCATTAGTGCCATGCAGAGGTGCGCGAAGCTTGGTCAATGCTCAGCCATTGATGGGACTATTTATACTACTTGCCATGGCAGACCCACATTTGAACATAAACTACTAACCTCAATCAATATCCCTTTAAAATTCTGATTCATAGTAACCGAGCCAAACTTAACACAGAAATCTCCGAGCTCGAATCTTGGGCCTTTACTCTCCATTTTGGTTTGCTTCTTCGAGGTGTACTGCTGGGATAGCTTCATCATCAGAAGGTCGAACAACCCGTCAGCAATGACATGGATGTTTTTAGAACCACTTTCGAGGATGGAGAACACTGAGGCGGGTTGTTCCGAGTTGTGGAGAATGTGGACTGTACGTACTGTTACATCTGGAAGGTGAAAGTAATTCTGTCATAGTGTCAGTTATAATTATCATAAGATAGATGTATTCCTGGGGAAGGACAAGCGGCTTTACTTGTCCAGGACTTGTGAGTATGATGCCGTGAGCAAAGCTGTTATTGATAAAATCAGTGCATAATACAACACCTCTGGCGTCGAATTGTAGTTTTAGCGTACTTAGTAAAACCAATGTATGTACCAGTGGTTTTCAGGAGTATATTTATTTACCTACCCACAGGAAGAGAAAGGTAGCTTTCGCAATCAACTAGAAATGAGCCTTGTTGAGTGGCACCAAGGGCCAAAATCCGCTTCGTAAGCAACTCGATAACGGCCGTGCCGGTCTTATTATCAGGCACTGGATACTGCTGCAAACTGGTAAATAAATCATACGGAAACGTTATTATTGAGCTCAAGTCATAGATCAGTAGCGATTATGACTGCAACTTACACTGTTACACCCATTTTTCTGCACTTATTGTTATTGGTAGTTTATATTATTAATATCATATAAAGAAAGACGAACCAAATTATACACTGGATAAAGAATCGTTTGTTAACAATAAATATTAGGTAAAATTACGGTTACTTTAGTAATAATTCATGGAATATTCGACAAACAAAACACCACATACAAAGTAAACAAACAAAAACAAAACAGACTTCAACTTCTTATCTTTCTTGGTTTTATTTCATTCAATTCAATATCAATGCAATGCGTTCACTTCATAGGAAACGGAACTCAGTGTAGGCTCCTATGTAAAATAAAAGTGAAGGACAGAACGCCATCTATTTTTGAGGAGCATAAATATAACTATTTGGAGTTTAGTTTCGTTGGGCCCAAACGAGATGGCGTAGTTGACGAGCCTTACATCTCAACTTTGGTCGCGAGAAACTGTCAGTTTTCAAACCCGTCGAATATGGGTATTGAACGCTGCTCTAAATATAAATGACGTCATTTTCTTTCGTCATGACAAGCGTTGGACCAATAGAAAATCGACAGATAATTTAATGCAAAAATTGACAAGTGCCGAGCCCGGGCGTCGTCGTTGTATTTATTTACATCGAAAACCAAAATATCTCGGTCAGTTATCAAAAGGCAACCAATTTTAACGATAATGTGTTATTTATTTTAGTGATCCTGCGTCTGACGAAATCTGACTGACATTGTGCTATTTCTGTGTACATTATAAAGATTTGATCCCTGGTATTGTTTGTGCGTTTTGACGAACTTGAGTGAGATTATCTAATCCGGTAGCAAAGTGGATGATTGGACAATGATACCAGAAAACGTGACTCTGATTGTAAAAGCGCCTAACCAGCAGATTGAGGACCAGAGTATCGAATGCACGTCGTCTTGGACTGTAAAACAACTCAAAGGACATCTCTCACAAGTCTACCCTAATAAGCCCGTAAGTTATTAAATTAGGTACTAATTATTATGCCCGCAGCTTCAAGTGGGCGCCCGGGTGTCAATCGCTGAACGCAGATTTAAATTTTTTGTAAATTTTCATAGGTAAGTACCTACCTAATACTTTATTTAAATTGTTGAGGGTGTCACTTTTAGTTTAGGGCATTGACCTGGTACTTAATACAACCTTGGCCCTAGAGGTCAAAATTTGTTATTCAATATCAAGTCACATGTCCTCAGGTCTCTGCATAGGTAGGTACGAGTAACATGATTCGTCCTGGGCAGTACGGGACAAAGTTTATACATGGTAACAGTAAGTTGTAAAATATATGCAACAGGAGCGTGGACCAGACGGGGCTATTGTATGTAAAAGTTGACCTGTTAAGTCAGAAATGTGTTATACATGGAAATATATTTTTTAGTAATTTTTTAAGTACAGAGAAAATACCCAGAATGCCTGGAAGAAATATTTTCAGATTGCAAAAACAATCCCAAGGCAGGAATTGAACCCACAACCTCCAGTGTCTAAGGTGGACCTCAATACTCAATGTTTTATTGCTTAGACACACAAATAAGTCTAATAAAATAACAGAAGTCCAACAGGCACTCTGCAAGGGCATAGCAATATAAATTGTTGAGTGTAAAGTTAAATGCTAGGTGGCTATATATAGTCATTAAATGTTCCTTTGCCAGTAGGTCATCAATTAAAAGAGCATGAGACCATTTGAAAAAAAAATCTAAATATTTTCTCCTCATGATTTATTTTAAATCCTGTATTCCATCAATCGCACTATGGACTCATTTTGAATACCTATTGTATGACCTTCAGCCGTAATATACAATTATTGTATTGGAAACTACGAGTAGGTACAATTGAATTGGTCATCTTGAATCATAAAACTATGATATCACCAACATTCTTATAGTTACCAAACCCATTTAAAGACTTATTGTTTAACACCAAAACATGGGTTTTTCATTGTTATCAGGAAGTACAATTATTTTTATGTTCCAACAACTATGCATGCTGATAAGAACTAACAATTTTGCAGCAAAATTTAATGAATAGGTGATTCAAAAACCTGGATATTTTTCTATTACAAAGGTGTTACAAAACCCAAGCATTTTAATGTCAAGACACCCTACGAAGAAGTCAGGAAGTGTAATTCAGATCAAATTCCACACAAAAACTAGTCCTACTTCAAACCAAAACGACGTAAGATACAAACTACCAATCACTACACAGGTTACAAACAGACGTGCTACGTGATTGGTTTAACTTCAGAACGAAAGCAGGGATTCGTTCGCGCGCGCTGCAGTTGTCATAGCAACCATAGAGGCACGCGCGCGAACCAATCCCGGCTGGGCGGCGTGGACGGTGAATGCAATAAGGGGACCGGATCAATTTAATAATAAAACAATATTATTGTACTATTTGTTTTGGTATACTTTTTTTGTCTTTTTAGACAAAAGTAGTACAATTCGATGTACTGTTTTTGTCTAGTAGACATTAAAAGAGAATCTTTCTTCTTAATGTATTGAAGACGGATTCTAAGATATGAAGTCATATTCAACGATTATACATTTTATCAATAAAATGTAATGGTTGTTAAGTATTTGTTTGGTGACTGTTTTTTAGTGGGCTCAGAATATCTTCTTTATCAATTATTTTAGAAAAAACATTTACATTATCTTGATTTATTATGTTACATTTTAATATTTCATTATGAAGAAAAAAACCTTCTAAATTAGGTCAAAATTTTATTGACTTCATGTTGTATAATATTGACCATCTCGGTTTGATGACGTATTTGAATATCTTTGAATACAGTTTATAATCTTGCTACTACATACTAGTGAAAAGTGATCCCTGGACATTTTAATCGTGTATGGCTCCTGCACCACTTCACAACACATGCTGGCATGATGATTCACAGCTATTCACAGTGACAAACACGAAAACGTACGCATAGGTTTGACATGCGCGTCATCAGTCGGACATTGATCTTGCAAGGGAGCACCTTGCAAGATCAATGTCCGACTGATGACGCGCTGGACACGACTTTTAAGCCCCGCCTACTTGGACACGACTTTCGTTGGGTCATTTATTTAACGCAGTTACATTTCCTGACTTATTAATGTCAATAAATATTTCCCACCAATGGAAATATTGATTGACATTTTGCATTGGTATCATTGAAGTAAAGCAAAGCACTGAAGCTCTAATAATTTTTTGTTTTTAAAAGCTTTCATCCATCAAATAATGAATCTCTAGTTCGTTTTCGAATTAAAATGACAAATCTACACTACAATTGCTGAGTCGCGGTCTCCACTCAAGAACACGTTTACCCTAGCGGTCGTCGGTTCTTCGTGATAATATCACGGTCGATAACTTTGGTTCTCTGTCGGATGCTTTCGTTACGAATCCTATCCTACTCATTAAGAGCATCTTTCCATAGCTCACTGATCGACTTTGAACTGGTGGAGCAGCCCTATCGTGAGTGTCCACGTCTCAGCTCCGTACGTAGGTCATGTTATGTTCAGTAAATATTGCTTACAATAATAATATCTGAAATTCGACGCTAAGCAAGTGAGTTTCAGTTATTTGTGTCGTTCTTTGTTTACATCGAGCTTCGCTAGGATATAGCCTTTGACTTTGACTTACATACTTAGACAAACACAAGAAAAACAAAGTTTACGCCGACAGCTGCTGCTAACTGTTATTCGAGAAATAATGGCCGCTCCACTGTCTTCGGCTTACTATAATTACCACATACAGTAGGTAATATCATAATTTATTTGACAGAGAGCTGAAGAGCAGAAGATCATCTACTCTGGCCAGCTGCTGGATGACGCCGCCATCTTGAAGGATGTGCTGCGTTGCTATGACAACCAGCCTACACATACCATGCACCTTGTCTGCGCTCCTAGTAGAAAGATGACAGAGCCTGTGCGCAACCCGGAGACAAATAATGAAGGTCAGTAGAAAATTAATGAATATTCATATCATTTCTTGTGATTTCATGCATACAGGTAGTTCTTAGGTGTAGTATCTTAATGGTTTGGGTAGGTACATAATGCATAAAAGCCCTGTCAGGACGCAACAATTTTTGGGTTCTTTCTAGATAGATGTTAGCTTAATTCTAAATAATTATATTTATAAAATGAATAAAACAGTGCGAGTGCGTAAAAAAAAGTGCGAGTCGGACACGCACACGAAGCGTTCCGTATCTACATACATATAAAAGCGGCAAAAAAATCATATCTGTTGTTTTGGGAGCCCCCATAAATATTTATTATAATATTTTTTAATATTTTCTGCGGCAACAGAAATACAAAATTTGTGAAAATTTCAATTGTATAACTATCACGGTTCATGAGGTACAGCCTGGTGACAGACGGACAGACTCACTGCGCCAGAGAGGTCAATAAGATATTCTTCAAAATCTATTCCATCATCTTCACTGTTATATCAATTTATTATCTTCCTCAGGTCTACGCAGACGGACGGACCCAGTGCCACCAGAAGCCATACCCCGCGCGGAAACCAGTCAGAACCAGCAGAACCACACGGTGGAAATGCAGAACTACCTGAACTCAGCCATGAACAACTACGGCCGCGTGCCGCCATATCCTAACTACAACCTGCCAGAAGGACAGATGCCCCAAGACGCTGCGTCTATGGCCAATCATATGATGGTCATGCAACAGGCTTATATGCAGTATATGCAGCAATATGCACTGTGAGTTATATTTATATATTATATTATTAGTTTATTTCAAATCATAAACATCTATATAAAATTATTACACACACAACTTTAAATTTAACAAAAAAATTAATATTAAGTAATTAGAATCGAATATAATAAAAAGAATTAAACAAAATGTCACAGTAAATTTAAAATAGTGTATATTCATTTATTCACCTAGAAAATAGAATAGAATAGAAAAAACATTTATTTAGACACAGGTACAAAATACAGGCATATAATACACAAACAAAGAAGTTTATCATGGGGGTAAACGACACAAATAATATATAATAAAGTGATATTAAGAATAAAATAAGACTACCTCCATGACCCTGCGCCGAAATAGGGGTTGGCTCAGCGTGTGCTGAACATTATTATATTCAGCGCTGTTTTTCAGCCAAAGACCTTAATTTTTAGTTGAAGTTACGGACGACAATTTGGTGACAACAAAGAGAAAAATATTTGATACAAATAAACAAAAGTAGAATAATAGGAGAGTATAATATGTATATGTCTAGTAAACAGATGATATAAAATAATAATAATAAACGAGAGAATAAAAATGTAATATAACAATAATAGGTGCGTGTAATATAATAATAAAGAATGACGTTTCACAACAATTACAGAAGGTTTGTACGTAAGGCAAAAACAAAAATTAAAAGAAAAAGTAATAGTAGACTTAGAGCCCAGAGAAGGTATTGATATCTATATAGATATAGACGACGTAAACATCAATATCCCGATTATATAATCGAGATATTGATGTTTACGCTGCCAAATTTTCTCTGTTCTTCAATTAAAAAGGCTTTTAGTTTGTTCCTAAAATTAAATTTATTCTTAAGTATTCTCATTGGTGGTGGTATATTATTCCAACACTTGGACGCCGCGTATCGGAAGCTACCACGGAACGCTGCGGATCTATGCTGTGGTATTGCCAACTGCTGGGAACATAGCCTACGTTCGCGGTTGCACGCAATCCAGGATTGCTTCCTGTGTAGATACTTTGGCTTGTGCTGGTTTATGACGTCGAATAGAAGACATGCCAGATGAAGTTTGCATCTGGATTTCATTTTAAGAATGAAATGCTCATTTAGAAACAGTGTTAAGTGGCTACGCGGAGGGACCGTAAAACAAAACCTAGCACAAGCGTTTTGCACTCGTTGAACCAGTAACTGTGTACGTGCGAGCAACCTCGGGCCATAAACTGTGTCAGCGTGATTTAGCTTGGAAAGTACAAGTGATTCCACTAACTGTATGCGCAGGTCTTCACTAAGGTATGGTCTAATTTTATACAGTATTTTCAATCTATAGAAGCAGTTCTGAGCGCAGCTGGCAACGTGTTTCTCAAAGCGCAGTGTCGAGTCCATACATAAACCCAAGTTTCGAGCCTTATGATTTCGTAACTCACTAGTTTTTAGGGTTCCGTACCCAAAGGGTAAACGGGACCCTATTACTAAGACTCGGCCTTCTGTCCGTCTGTCACCAGGCTGTAACTCAAGAAACGCGAATATTAAAAAATTAAAATTTTCACAGATGATGCTCTTCTGCAAGGGCGGATCCAGGGGGTGGGTCATGGGGGTCATGACCCCCCCCTGGGCTGGGTCCACCGTGGTTTTGTATGATGGCAAACGCATTATTCGGGAACGAACGCATCGAAAATTTGAATTTTACCGCGCCACCGCCTCCTTTCATCTTCAACTTCAACTTCTTCCTAGATGGCTCTGCATCTGGATTGACGCAATTTTGCCAGTGTCCGTCTCATGATAGCATCGCAAGTTTTATAAGAGAAGGTAACTTACATGTATAGTACAAAATATAGAAATAATATTTACAACAAAGAAAAACACTAACCGTGAATCAACAAAATATACTACAAAACTACAAACAAGAAACTAAGAAAAAACAGTGCTAAATAAATATCTTACTAAAAACTGCATAATATATATAAAAGCACTAAGGAAAAAGGTATACTAATTACAATTTTATATCATTATTATATACAAATTTACATAAGGCATAGTTAATTTTAGGGGAGAAGCAAAGAGATAAAATACATTTCATAGAAGTTGGAAGAGGGACATCAGAAGGAAGGGAATCATATAAAGAGAGAGAAACAATAGGGCAGCAGAAAAAAATGTGATCCACGTGGCCTTCATCTATCCCACATTCACATAAAGAGTGATCCCTGATCCTAAGTTTCGCAAGGAAGACAGGAGTGCAAGAATGACCTAGCCTTAATCTACAAATGGTCGAGGTGGTAGCTTTATTGAATTTCCGAAACTTAAAAAACCACGGAGATCTAGGGATGTCCGGTTGGACATCAGCATAGTGCTTACCCTTAACAAGTTTTGAGGTATTCCAAAGATCAGTCCAAGACTTCTGAAGATAGGTTTTAGGAAGGAGGCATAAGTCATGACAGAATAAATGGAAATGCTCAAGTGAACCTAGCTGAGCCGCAGCTTTTGCACAGGAATCAGCAGCTTCATTACCTGGGATCCCAGAATGTCCCGGAACCCAGGCAAGAACTACCTCAATACAAAGGATATTGCACTCATAAAGGGCCTGTCGTATTTGAAGAATCAGAGGGAACCGAGATATGTCTCTAAAAGGATTGGAAACGATTGATTGTAGACAACTTCTAGAATCAGAAAAAATTATAGACTTGTTTAAACTATGAGATTTAACAAACAGAATAGCTTCTAATAAAGCAACAGCTTCACCAGTAAAAACTGACGAGGAAGATGGGCATTTAAAACTAAGTGTAATATTTGTAAAAGGAATCCAAACCGCTGCTCCAAGCTCACTATCTGAAGACTTAGACGCATCAGTGAAAATGGAGCGCCACCCACAAAAATTTGTATCAACTTCCGAATTAAATATGCCTTTCGCATCAACTGAATTCTTAAATATACCGAAATTTAACAAAACCTGTGGGCGGAAAATAAGGGCATCGTATGGAATGGAATATAAAGGGTGAGATGGGAACTGCATTACAGGATTTGGAAGTTCAGAGAACTTTTTGAAACTACGGACTAGACAGGGAATTTTATCAGAGTATCGGAATAAACTAAGAAGATGGACTAATTTTGGAAGAAGAGGGTGATTAGAATTTTGAGCTAATTTGAATAAAAACCTATCAGAAAGAAATTGCCGGCGTAAAAATAACGGAGGCTCACCACACTCAACCTGCATTGCATTTATAGGTGAGGACTTCATCGCCCCAATTATAATACGTAGGCATTTTGATTGAATTTTGTCAAGTTTATCCAACCCTACTTTGCTGCACAAGCTCAGAAGAAAGGAGCCATAATCAAAATGACTCCTTATAATGGCATTATAAATCAATTTTTGGGTGTATGGGTGCGAGCCCCACCATACACCGGCTAGAGACCGAAGGATATTAGTGTTTTTTTCACATTTTTGGGAAATAGAAATAAAATGCTGAGAACCCGTCATTTTAGAGTCTAAAGTTATACCTAAAAATTTTACATGACTGGATATAGGGACAGCGTCACCGCCAATAAAAATACATATAGGTGGGACTACGCGCTTTTTAGTGAAAATGACAGCTGAACTCTTTGCCGCAGACAGAGACAGTCCATGATCTGAAAGCCAGTCACCAAGGTATGATAGAGCTGAGTTCAGTCGGTTACTTGCCTCGTCAAGAGAAGAGGATACCAAGTATAAAGCTAAATCATCAGCATACTGTAATACATTACAGAATGAATCAACAGACTGGTCAAGATCATATGTGTAAAGACTATAAAGCAAAGGACTCAAGACAGAGCCCTGAGGCAAGCCCTTCCAGACTAACCTAGGAGTAAGTAAGCCATGGCAGGATTTAATGACCACAGACCTTTCCATTAAAAGGTTACCAATAAATCGGACCAGTTTCTGGGGAACATCAAGTTGGAGAAGCTTCCTCATCAGTACCGGAAGCTGGACGCTATCGTATGCAGCAGCAATATCGAGGAATATGCCTAGGAGGTATTTTTTTTCTTTGAAAGCTATATGTATATCTGAAGTCAATAAACTAAGGTTATCTAAAGTTCCCATGCCCTTTCTAAAACCATATTGAGTTTTAGAGAGTATAGATCCGTTCTCAGACCACCATTGCAGGCGGCGATTGATCATCTGTTCCGCCACTTTGGCCATAACAGACGACAACGCTATGGGTCTATGACTGGATGGATCTGAAGGATCTTTGCCAGGCTTGAGGATAGGCACAATAATTTGGGACTTCCACTGATCAGGAACTAATCCAATATCAAAAAACTTATTGACTAGAGACAGATATACCTGTTTAGATTGATTAGATGCTTTAACAAGAAAGGAATAAGGGATTTTATCTATACCAGGGGAAGAGTCAATCAGCCCGTCAAGCGCAAGGGTCAGTTCACTGAAAGAAAAAGGGGCGTCTAAGCCATCAGTGGAAGGAAGAAAAGAGGGAGGAGATGGAATAGAATCAAAAGAAGGGGCAGAAGGGGGAGCTAGTTTATCTGAAAAGGCCTCCAGCCAAGAAGACGGATCATTAGCTGACAGATTGTCAATAGCACATGATCCTCTAAAGCGCCTTATTTGCCTCCATACAAGCGATGGAGGAGATCTAGGAGATAGGCTTTCACAAAAGTTTGTCCAACCTTGCTTTTTCTTTTTTGAAGAGAGTTTTCTAAACTTTGCGGCCGCTTTTTGGTAACTTAAATAGTTTTCGATGGTCATAGAATGACCATAAGCATTCTCAGCGGCCTTACGCTCAGCAACCGCCGCTGTGCATTCTGAATCCCACCATGGGGTGGAAACTTTAAAACTATGTGAGGTCTTTTTTACAGGGACAGTGCGATCTGCACATGCAATAATACAGTCAATAAATACACTGTAAGAAGCAGCAGGGGAATCTTCAGATATAGAAAAAGATTCCAAACACGAATCCAATGAAGATGAGTAAGATGACCAGTCAGCATGAGTAGGGATGTACTTTGAAGTTGGAGATGGGTTACAAAGAGGAGTGACGCTATTCGAGTTATTAATGGAAATAATTATAGGGAAGTGATCACTACCACATGTGTGAGGTAATACTTTCCACAAAATATCCGAAAAAAGTAAAGGAGAACAAAGAGAGAGGTCAACAGCACTTTTAGGATTTTGATTAGGAAGAGTCCTACGGGTAGGAGACCCATCATTAAGAATGCAGAGGTTAGCTTCATCAATAATTTCCATAAGGGAAAGACCAAATAGATCGGAGTGGCTATGCCCCCATACTGAGTTATGACCATTAAAATCTCCCATGATAACCTTCGGGGAAGGAACGGAAGAGAAGAGGAGAAGGATATCCGGGATCATAGTGGAGTTGGGATGGGGAATATATACAGATAGAAAAGATATACCAAAGGACTTGACACCAACAGCGTTGATGTGAAAGGGGAGGGACGGCAGGGTGATTTGATAGTAGGAAAGGGAGCGCCGAACTAATAGGGCACTCCCGGCATGCCCGTCAGTCCTATCCGCTCGGAGACAAGAGAAACCTGAGATCCGAAAATGGGAACCAGGTCTCAACCATGTCTCCGAGACGGCTATGACCGACGGGCTATGAAGATTAATTAAGTGTGTAATTTCATGACGCTTTGCCCGTAAGCTTTGACAGTTCCACTGGAGAACAGTCAGAAGATTCATTTTGCGAAGTGATGGAAATGAGTTCAGTCAATTTTGAAGCAACGTTGTTCGGTAATGAAAGTGAGTTCGAAAGAATAATGTTGATAATTAAATTTAGAAGAGTTTCGATCATATTCGTTTGGGAAGGTTGGTTTAGAGCACAACCATTAGGCACCAAAGAGATTGGTGTAGAAACCATATCTCTATGGGCAACCTTATCGTAGGTCTTAACTTGTTGTGGGAATGAAGATTTTGGAGAAGCGTAAATATTTTTGACATATGATCGATTGGATTGGGGGACAGTTCTTCCAGAGAGTTGAGGGGGAGATTGGGAGAAAAGATCTTGGGATAATACCTGTTGGGCAACCTCAGTATAGGGGCGTGAAGTTCTTGGAAACTGTGAAGAGGCCTCCTCATACGAAATAAAATTTTGTGCCATTGCAGACTTGATAGAACGTTGTCTAATTTGCTCCGGGCAACATTTACTGGTAGCAAAGTGCCGCCCTGAACAGTGTAGACAGGAAGCTTCCATCTCAGGAATATCGCAGCTATCTCCAAGGTGCTCTTTAGAACACCTGAAACATCGTGGACGCGATCTGCATTGAATTTTCGTGTGACCAAACCTACAGCATGAATGGCATTGAATAGTTGGAAAAGTGTACAATTCAACTGGCAAGGAGTTATAATACAGAAATACTCTAGATGGCAGGGATTGACCTTTAAAAGTGACAACAACTGATTGGGTTGGAACCCATGACACTTTACCATCATCAAAAACTTTTCTGCTTAAGCGCCGGGCTTTGAGAACCATTCCGCACCCGGCGGGAACAACCAGATCCTCTACAAACTCCTGCATAGGCAAATCAGTAGGGACCTGACGAACCAGTCCCATGCGAGTTATGTTGTAGGTTGGGATCGATGCAGTCAACTTTGACATTTGAAGAATTGAGGCATCAAGGAAATTGTTCGCATCCTCAAAGGTTTTAAATTGCACTGAAATTTTGTTACGACCCATCTGTTTCACACCTTCTGCGCATATACCCTTATACTCATTATTTAATAAAAACTTACCAAATTTGATGGCCCTGAAGGCAGTGCCCGCAGCTGGCTCCGATTCTACACGAGAAACAGTAACTAGAAACGGGCCTTTGTCTGAGCTTGTGTAGCAAAGACCATTAGCACCCACCACGATGGATGGATGAGAATATACCGTTTGAAGCGAGGGCACAGACAGAGTTGATGAAGCTTTTTTAACTGGTGTGGAGACATCGGAGACATCACCAGCTTCACTTTTCCTTTTAGTCCCCTTTACGTCCCTAGGATCAGGGGGGTCCGGGGGTATGGGAGGGACAGGACTAATCCCGTCCATGATTCACTTTTTTTTCACTACCGTGAAAAAATATATACAGGGAAGAAATTATACTAAAATAAATAAATAAATATTTCTACAAGCTAATTCTAAGTAAATCAATTATTTTCTTCTATTTATTAGAAAAAAAAACGAAAAAGCTTGTTCCGCTGTCAATTCGAAACTCCTTCCTCCTTTCATCTGTTGTCACATTTCGTGTGACACTGACTTATGTTTAGGGGTAAATATTTTTTAGGGTTGGTGACCCTGGACTCATGCGCGGTCCCAGGGGGTGGTCGAGGTCATTACCCCCCTAATCTTAGTTTAGGTATAAAAAATCACTAGAAAATCCCGAAACCTTAAATAAATTTTAATTTTAGAGTCTATTCTACCTAACATGCAACTTAACAATATGGTTAACCGCGTATACACTGCGGTTAGAAAAAATCGGGGCTCGCTCCGCTCGCCGATATTACACGTGTTTTGGGCGTTTTGTTATGTTGCGTATCAGTTTTGCAAAAGCAACGGCACCTATTTTGCTACAGTCATTTCTTATCAACTCAATTACGACAACAAATAGCGCAAAATCAGATTTTTTTGTGCCCTTTGACACATAAAAATCAATAACAATTGTTCCTTCTGACTATAGAAAAAAGCGAAAAACTTTAAAAAATAACACAAAATTCTAACGAAAATCACAAAAAATTTGCGGCTCGCTCCGCTCGCCGACAATTTCTTCTGTTTCTTGTGTAGTCAAGTGCTTACATTAAGATAACTTTGCCAAACACGAAAATTTGCAAAAATAGTATTTTCAGCTCTTGCTCCGCTCCTTTATATTCATTTTTTCGTACAAGAAGAGTACTAGTTTGAGAAAAGTAACAAAAATTTCGGCGGCTCGCTCCGCTCGCCGTTATATCTTTTGTATAGAGACGTTTCTTTTGTATCGCCAAAATATCTCGAAATGCTGCGCTTATCTCCGTCGTTTTTCGCGATAAGTTCCACAAGCCAATAGCAATTGTTCCTTCTGGCCGTACAAAAAAGCCAACCCCACTTTAAAAAATTACGCAAAATTCTACCAAAAAGTTCAACAAACCAATAACAATTGTTCCTTCTGGCTATAGAATAAAGCGAAAAACTTTAAAAAATAACACAAAATTCTAACGAAAACCACAAAATTTTCGCGGCTCGCTCCGCTCGCCGACAATTTCTTCCTTTTCTTGTGTAGTCGAGTGCTCACATTAAGATAATTTCCAGACACGAAAACTTGCAAAAATATTGTTTCATTTTCAGGGCTCCCGCTACTTTTTATTTATTTTTTCATACTCTTCTTAACTAGTTTGAGAAAAGTAACAAAAATTTCGGCGGCTCGCTCCACTCCCGTTATATATTTATTTTGTGTCGCCTAAAAAATCTCTAAAATGCTGCGTTTTCTCTCGTCTCCGTCGTTCCTCCGCCGTTGTAGCTTCCTCGTCGTTCTTGCTAAACCGACCTCACCAAAGTCCAAAATTAACGCGGCTCGCCCGCCGCTTAATCTACCCATTATCTATCAATACCAAGTCCTTACATCCTATATTTTCAGGGTTCGCTTTGTTCGCTGTTCCGTTTTTGCCAGACTATACATACATTAATAAAATACCTACTTTTTACTTTTATGTATGATTATAAAAATTAAATTATAACTTCTTGTGACTTGACCACGACTATGTGACCCCCCCCTGGCACCAAAGCTGGATCCGCCCTTGCTCTTCTGTTAAAAACTTTTGAACTAGGCTCTGGTGAAAATATCAAACCATCTTCATAATTTGATAACTCATTAATTTTACAATTATTTCCATTACTGACACTGGCAGAAAAGTGTCCAACCAGACACAATTACCATAACAAACAATTATCATCCATCATACATAAAATACAAATTTAGTAGAATTTAGCCCTTTTTTGCTATTTTTTTTGTTATGGATGGTGGGATGTGCTCGATGTAAAGGCACTTTGATTTGTTACTGGTATCAGCCCTTGACCTTTTCTATTCCAGTTGGCAAGCTTCATTCCGCGCAGAAGCCCCAGCGCCCGCGGCGCCCCCTCCCGCCCCGGAGCCAGCCGCCGATGATGAAGAGATGAACCGCGACTGGCTGGACCACCTGTACGCAGCCTCTCGACTCGCCATCCTCTCCTCTCTGATCTATCTGTACGGGAGCGGCGCGCGGCTGCTGCTGGTCGTGGTGCTAGCGGTGGCTGGCTACCTGTGAGTATTGTACAGCTGGAGTTGTACCGCGACTGGCTGGACCACCTGTACGCAGCCTCTCGACTCGACATCCTCTCCTCTCTGATCTATCTGTCGGGAGTTTCTTTTCTAAACAAGTGTAAAAAGTGAGTTCACGCCGAACCGTTTCCGAACGCGTCAACCATTCTGTCAGTGCTTTCTAAACGAAGGAGAAAAGAGAGGGTCCACACATCACGTCACATTTGAAGCCGCCTATGAAGAGCCGCAGCCATGACGCGATATTGCCGAGCACCAATCACAAGGGCTAAAAATGACGTCATATTCTATTAATTGCCACGACTGGCCATTGACATACCACACGACTAGATTGTAAAAGCATGTCCATTCAAGCTTCGATTGTAATTTCTAAATTTTTAATACGCCAAGTTAAAGTCCAAAATCTACTTTCATTAATTCCTTTTGTTCCCTACATTGGACAAGATGTATTTACCTTTGATACTTTGTCCCCAGCCATATTATCAGTCACTTTCGTGAGATTGTGCCGAAAATACAATTTGAAATATAACATTGTTTGTGTTTGTTCCAGGCATCAAATTGGCTTCTTCCGCGACCTCAACCTGAATCGCAACCTACAAGGTAACCAGAACCGGCCGGCCGGCAACCGAAACCAGCCCGCCAACAACGCCAACCAGCCAAACCAGAACGGTAACCAGCCTAATCAGAACGGCAACCAGCCTAACCAGAACGGCAACCAGCCTAACCAGAACGGCACCCAGCCTGAAACTGAACAAGCAGCTGATGACCAGAGGTCGCTGTGGTCGGTCACTTGGATGATATTCACAACCTTTTTCGCCTCTCTGATTCCTGAGGCAAACCAGTGAATTGTGAATTGAAGGAGCAAAGTCACATTTTACTCATTGTTTGGATTTGATTTCACTGCCAGATAAAATAAATTGAAAGTTCCTAAACCTTGCGTTCGCGTCTGAACGTACACCTGAGAGACTTACGCGGTATTCGCTACCCAGAACGGTATCGCAAGCGATAATTGGATAATTATGAGGTATGCGATAATTCTATTGCCTGGAAGAGATCGCTCAAAGCGATAAAACCGCCCTTTGTACTTCCTTGATTGTTAGCTTTTCCTTCTGTATTGTATTTTGTGTTTGTGTGGTCAAATAAAGAGTTATCTATCTACTACCAACTTTATATCGCGGAAAACCAAGCTAAATTTACCATTATCGCCGTGCGTAGCAACGAACACCGCGTTGGTCTGAATAAGTTGTTGAAATTGAATTGAATAAGTTGTTCAAATTGAGTTGAATAAGTTGTTCAAATTGAGTTGAATAAGTTGTTCAAATTGAATTGAATAAGTTGTTCAATAGTTGGTCAAAGTAGCAAGTTTTGAACGAAATGTGACTTTTCTCAGGACTTCGAAGATAACATCTGATAGCCACGTATTGCACATTAAATAGGCACCGACTTATGCACCAATTGGATTTACCTTTGGATTGATAACTTATTTATAACTCCCACCTTCCACCAAAGGAAGTTAAAAAGTGCATGTGAAATGTTCGGTGTTGGTTGTCGGCTTAAAGTCTAAATTCGTAGTTTTTTGGTGTGCAATATTTGAATGTATGTATGTACATCGTCTATAGCGGTCATGTAATAGGTACTGTTTGGTATTGAAATGTAAATGTTAATACTCAACAGCCTTTATTGGTCCACTGCTGGACGCAGGCCTCGCCCTGAATTAGCGCCTGATTGGCTTTTATGGGGGAGTAATGCCCATAATCCCCACGCTGGGCATGCGGGTTGGGGGTGTTAGTCACACAAACATATTTAGGTACATCTTCTAGCTTCTAGGAATTGGTCAAATCTAAAAGCATTTATAACGAACTTCCCCATTATAAATACTTTGTATTATTAAATTTATTGATAACCATGGCCTATGTCCAGCAGAGGACTGGCTGATGATGAGTTTTTTTGGTCAAAAGTGAAGACTTCAAGGCTACCACGCTATTTAGCGCATAACGTAACGCTCGTTATCATTATCAGCGTTATTACGCTAATTTAAGCGTGAATAACGCGTGTAAAGGCGCATTTTAGCGTGAATAACTCGTGAAAAGGTATTATCTACGCTAAAATGCGCCGTTACACGTATTATTCATGCAAAAATTTGCGTAAATAACGCTGATAACGTGCGTTACGTCATGTGCTAAATAGCGTGGTAACATTGCTGTAACACAAACATGTTTTGTTATTATAGTCTACACATAGAACCTACCAACAAGGGTAGTGCGACATTTGACTGTATGCTATGATTATGACGGTAGGCAGCCGACAGTGTTTTGTCATTTTCCCGTGCCTCAGAAAGCACGTTGGTCCTGCGCCTAGCCTCTCACCGGTCGGTCTGCCGTCTCATCAGATTATGAGAGTGGGGGAATAGAGAGTGCACCTGTGTTTGCACCCACTTGGGCACTATATAACAATGTACTGCGTACCTGGCTAGTGTCCGTTGAGACTGGACACTTTGGCTGAAGATTCGGCTAAGAGCATCTTTGTCATTTTGACTTCGCTGTGTACTCAGTAACAGCGTCAGAAACTTTTTCATACAGACTGAAATATGTAGTGCTGATGTATGCATTTGGAATAGGCTTAGCTCCTAAACCACAGAAATGTATAGGTACCTAACCAAACTCTCACCTTTGGCTGTATCACAAATTGGTGAATGTTTTAATCTATTTTAATATTTATTTCGAGTTCTGGGACTATTTTATTTTTGTGCCTTGGGTGCGGGGTAATGCATTGGGAAAAGTACACTATTATCTGTTGGTATTGGTACAGATATTCTATTTCACGAAGAAGTTTTCGCCGACGACTTTTCTGCGTTTAGTTGCCTTGTGCTGACATTTTGCGTGGAGCCAAAACACAAGTGACTCGGACCGCGTCGAGATCGAGACGGAGTGTTCCCCGTTTGTTAGTATTCATCTATGTGTGAGTGATCGAGAGTGCTCCGTATGTCACGCACACTAACTCATTGTGCATGTGCACGGCTAACAAGTACCAAGATGAAACCTTCTTCGTGAAATTGAATATCTGTATCAGACAGAACCCACAGAGATAAAAATCTTGAGTTTTTAGTCCAGTGTCGAAGTATCTGGTTAGAATTCAATATTATTTTTCATTCTGTGTAATGTTCTGGGTGAGTCAATATCAGACTAATATTCACCACTAATAAATTAAGTGTGTTTAAATTTTTGGCTATTTATGTATCAACTCGAAAGTATTAAATGTCTATTAAAGAACCAAAATTAAATTTGAATTCAATATTGTTTTTCCGTACTGATATAAACCAAAAACTAAGTGTAAATATTTATGTACAGTAGATTTTAGTTTGAGTAGTATAATATATTCCTTTTTTTATTAATAACAATGTGGTTTTCGGAAAGAAGTTGGTAAAAATATTGTTTTAAAAAAATGTGTAGCTATAAAAAATATTCTAAATTAGTTGTATTGTATATCGCCACTTAGAATATTGAAATATTTTGTCAGTTTTTATAATTTTGTTTATTTTATGTCCCAATTCTACAACTGATAGCAGAATTGTTTGGTTCTAAACATCTGTTTTACTTTATTTATCATCTTTATTATAAAAAGTGTCTAATTTATTTATAAACATGTTTTATCCATTTAAAAAGGCGATAGCCGAACAGTTCTTTGAATGAACTGCTCGGCTATAGCCTTTTTAAATAATCCTGTGGTTTTTGTAACTAAATATCCATAATTTCTTCAAATTCTAGCATAGGTATTAATTATAATTTATGAACCCTAGAATAATTAATCACTGGTAGATAGAAGTCATAATACTTTATACAAAGAGTCATTGCATTTTTAAAACACGTAATTTATTGATAGCCAATAAATAAGGTAACATTACTCTACTGTGATAAGGCTTGTATTCGTTTGCATCATACTCCGAATAAAAATGAAAAGGAATTTGGATCTTTTATTTTTAACTGCTGGACATAGGCCTCCCCCAATGAGCGCCATAGCGCCCTGTCTTCAGCTTGACGCATCCAGCATCTGCCTGCAGTCAAATTAATTATATTTTTTACTAGCTGCGCGCCGCGGCTTCGCCCTCGTGGAAATCTATGTTTCAAATTGTTTGTAAACCTTTCTCTTGAACCACTATCTATTGAAAAAAATCGTATAACATCCGTAAGATAGCTAAGCATACATATGGACAGACAGACAGCGGGAAGCGACTTTGTTTTATACTATGTAGTGACGTAACCATTGAGTTGTGTCATCGGAGTATGTACGTACAGCATAGTCGGCGACAAATACAGTAATGAGTTGATTTCAGATTTCAATAACTATTTATTTATGCTTACAAAAAGTTAGTTAAGTCAAATAAAGTCAGTTTTTCGGGTATAGCTGTCGACTTCGATGTGTAGAATCAATTCGAAGCAATTAAACTCTACACAAAACATCTATTACCAAATTATACATTTGCTTGTTTCTGGTTACATGGTTAAAATTAATAAGACTAAGAAGAAGAAGATGTATTTCTTAATTTATTAAACAACATTAAAAATCGTCACCTAAATCAACATCCATAAGCTTCTCGTCATCTATTTCACTTACTTTATTTTTATGACTGTTCTGTCCAGTTTCTGTAGACTTATTCATTTCACTCTTACTATAATTGCTTACATGAGTAACATTAAAATCACTTTGAACTGAATCGAGTTCACTATCATCCACAATATTTTTATTCCCAGAGTCCTTCGTTATCAGGGTGTCAAATACGCTATCACTTACATTTATTTCTTTTTCATTACTATTGATTTCAGATGTGTTGCTGTTATCATGTTTCTTAACATTCGTTTCATTATTGTTCCCGCGATGAACATCAACAGTGATTGATTCGTTCATAACCAGAGGTTCATCGTCATCTGAACTATCAATAACATTTCGTTTCTTCGTTCTTTCACTGTTACGGTGATTTTCAACATCAATCATGATTAGATCACTAATACTTTCATCATCCGATGAATCTGCTATGTTAGCTTTATTGTTATTTGTATTCATATTCAACTTTTTCGTATTATTATGATGATTTTCTACATCAACTATAACTGGTTCACTTGCTTCATCATCTGAACTGTCAATTCTAGATCTGTTATGTTTCTTTGCAGGCACATAAGTTCTCAGCGACTTCGTTACTGCATTATTATCAATTTCCATGATATCTTGAGTTGTATCATTATCAATGGCAACATAGTTTGCACTATCAACACCAGATTTGTTGTGTTTCTTAGCAGGTATGTGACTAAAGGATACTACTATACCGTTGTCGTCAAGTTCAACCACATCATTTTTTTTACGTTTTGCATCGTTTGTAACATCCTTCTTACCAGAGTTTACATTCACATTCGTTGTAAAATTCACAGTGGTCAGTTCATTTTCCATACTGTTTTCTTGCGTTTTATTCTGTTTTAGTTTAGCCAGTCTTCTTTCTTCCGCCATCTGCCTGTTCCTAAGCATTCGTTCGCGTTGTTCGTCGTTTATTGACGGTGATGATGTCGCTTTAGTCATGAATGAAGCTCTGAAAAGGATAAACATAGAAAACATTACTGAAAATTCAACTAAAACAACTAGTCCATCGGGGCTGTAACAGCAGATCATGCAATTATTTTGTCCGCCCGCGGCGTACATCGCGTCGTTACTTAGTTATTTTATTTAAAACTTTATTTCACTGAAGCAAAGTACAAAGAGTAGAGGTGTTATGCTGAGGTATTAACATTATACAACATACTATTTATATTACCTATTTTATTTTTCGTGTTATTTCGTTATATATTTTTCTTTGTTACCCTATGTATTATTATGTTTGGCATATAAGAATATTCTTATTAATAAAGAATTGAACTGAATTATACGGGAAGCTATTACGTACTATGACGTTTCATGACATGGATTGGAACCAGGGTTGTTGCGAAATCAGCATCAAATCTTCGTGTCGCGACATTATCCGATGGGGTGAGGCTTGGAGCGTATTTTTGTAGAAATTAGGAACAAAACAAGCACAAACCTGTTTAGGTAAATGTCGAGGTAAGTGATACTATCCTCTCTTTAAAATGTATTTTTTATAAATCTCCCATAATCGATCATTTAAATCGTCATGTCTTATGTTTGTGGCTGTAATGCCTCAACAAAGCTTGTGCTGTACCTAATCTTCAACGTATACTTATCTATACAAATAAAAATGAACCCCTATTTCTTCTGGTCACGCTATAACTTGAGATCAGCTTTATCGATATCATTCATCTTTTTTTAAATATTTTCTAATACTTCGTAGAATCCTTACATGAAAAAACATTAGAAAAATTACTATTTTTAATATTATTTTTATTTCCATGCGGACGAAGCCCCGAAGCGCAGCTAGTTCTAAATAAATTCCCTTAGAACCATATGAATATATTCATATCTTACCTCTCAGCCAAAGGAGTTTTCTTGACTGAGGGCGGCGCCGGCGTAGCCCTAGCAATCTCAATCTGCTGCTGCAGTAGCTTGTCGAACTCGTCCTGTTCCTCCGGAGCTGATGGACCCTGGGCCTCGTCGTCGCTGGAGTCCTTCTGCACCACCGTCTCGTCGGAGGTAAGCATGTCCATGCGCAGCTTTGTGAGGTGCACCTGATGGTATTGTGGAGAACATGAGTATAGGTTATAACTCCTCAGAAACGTGAGCAAAGCTGTCTTTTTAATACAATTATGGTACGGGAGCCAGTGACAGATTTTCATGACCAAGTCCCTCCCAAGCAAAACTTCGTAATATGCATTAGGGATTTATATTATGAATACTCATGACCGCCAGCTGCGACTCCGTGGGTGGGTCGGGCAGTGGCAGCGATGACGACATTATTCCCATGGGATAAGGTTCAAATCAGTATTCCTGAATATGTGAATTTTAATTTCTGTTTAAGGTGAAATGAGTCCCAAAACCCACGTTTTGACTTAACGGAAAATAAATTTTAAGGGAACAAAACACCTATTTTTCGAATATATTTCAAAAGTTTAGGATATTAAGTTATGGGAGTCGAAACACGATTGACTAAACTTTGATTAAACTTTGATTGACTAGACTCGATAGAAAAAAATGGTAAAGTTTCCTCTAAATCTTCATTTTTACAGAGATATCTCTACGGGAAAACCAGTTTTATTTGCTAGTTATTTAATATTATTGTAAAGAAATGTCTTCTACGTGTTCCCTAATAAACACTTTAGACAATTATGGTTTTAGTTTTTTGAGAAACAGTATTATTTTAGAGCAATAACAAATTAAAAAACAAAAAGCAGTGAAATTGCGCTCGGGCCGATCATTCTGCCGCTCTTGCCTCCCTTTCTCGCTTTCCCCGCGGGGCGTTCGTTCGTCCTTGTCTCGAAAAAACGAACTTATTTCGCCTTAATTTTAATATTTTTTTATTTTTTTTATTTTGTAATTTCTGGTATAAACCTTATTTCATGGGAATAATGTCGTCATCGCTGCTTGATGGCTCTCTGTCAGGTAGACATAGTTCTAGACCTGGATTAACAATAAACAAAGACGCTTCTTTAACCTGGAAAATGAAAATTCTCACTTTCTCATTATTTAGCTAACTACCTCATTTGGATGTTTTTTTAGACCAAGTTTATCTATTGTGTCCTTGATTGTGTGTGATGTCACCAGAGGTTCACTGAAAACCAGCTCGTCGTTTCAGTCCTCTGGCGTATCGATTAAGCTGAGTCTGGACTTGTTTAGCCGTGCACAAAGGGCAAAGGCCTATTTATACCAAACTGTTTTTTTTTAAGTTCTTCTTTAATTTTTTTGTGTTTGCTTAATAAATTATAAATTTCTCACCGCAACAGCTCTTTTTTTGCCCAAAGTCTCAATCTTCTTCAGGCAGTCTTCAAACTGGAACTTGGGGTATAGTCTGTAGGCCCAGTGCTCCAGTTTCTTAAGCACTAGATCCAAATCACTCTTCTCATGACCTTTGCCTGGAATTATATAATAAATAATTTTACACAAATCACATAATATAATACAACAAATCACACTGATGTGCTTATATCACACAGTAAAATTGGTGGAAAACACAAAATAACATAAAAAAAACACTATATTTTGGATACTTTATTTATAGTTAAATTACTATATTATTATAGTTAAATTTCGACAACTCTAATCCAAACTTTGGCCATAACAGTTAAACTGCTCCAACAAAAAACGAATTATTTTCATAAATACAAAAGATGTACTTGGGAAAACTAATAATCTTGAATTTAGCTTCCTGCCCAGGGACCACCCGTAACTTGTTTAAGTTTTAGCAGAGTGTAGGACTACACTATGTACATATTTGCCAGGAGGGATGACAATCTGCAAAAATTGTCAGGCAGATGCTGGATGCATCAAGCTGAAGACAGGCCACTATGGAGCTCATTTGTGGAGGCCTATGTCCAGCAGGGGACCAACATAGGCTGATGATAAATTATTTTGTAGTTTGTTCATGAATAAAACAGCTGATATACATACATGGCAATAAAGCTTAGTTACCTTTAAAATTAAAGCCTTTGAAATGTTCAGGTAAGACTTGTATGCCTCGTGGTCCCGTGAGCCGTGCAGGGTTCAGCACAAACCTTGGATTCTTTATCACCCGCTTCGGCTTTGCATTGGTGGGATCAATCCGTACTTTTTCTTCCTCTGAAATAATTTAGAAGTTGCAGATCTATGTCAGGGCGCTATGGCGCTCATTGGGGGAGGCCTACATCCAACAGTGGACTGCTATAGGCTGATGATGATGTATAACATGTGTTCTTAGCTTTTATATTGATACTTATAGATATTTTATATTAACCTCTGTAATTAGTAGCATTGGCCTAGGGCCGTTCTGATTACATCAATAAATAATAATAATAAAAATGATGATGAGATCTATGAACTCAGCTCATTAGCCCCCACTACTGGCGTTTTAGGCCTCCTCTCCATCAAGCCATTGAATTTGGTCCTGTGCCACACTCATCCAACTCTCAAATATCAAATGCTTATGACAGCTTATACACATCCACCGCTAGACATAGGCCTACCCCAAACAACGCCATAAATAGCGGTCCTGAGCCGGCTGCATCCAAAACATTACGCTACCAAAATTACCAAATTATATATAATAGCTCTATCCTTTAAGGTGCCGCACTTTTACTGTGGATCTATTAATAACATAAGTAAAGCATAGACTGAAATTTTGAATGGATACAGCCCTAAATCTGGCTTACCATATTGGCTATTACTTTATATTCCGAAAAAATGCGTGCGAAGCCGCGGACGGACGCTAGTCGGTACATAACCTTCAACTTTGCTCATACAAACAAACTGAATTAAGCCATCTTACTTATCTGATGCGATTTGGAAAGCTACTGATCAGTTATAAGCTATACCTGCTTCATCCTCCTTAGCACTGTTCTCGTCGCTATCGTCAGCCCGAGAGCGGGGTCTGTCGTCGAACTCATCGCCTTCGATTATTCGCTCTAGCTCTTGAGCTTCTCCCGCTTCGTCTTCAAGAAAGACATCCTCCAGAAGCGACATTGTAGGTCTTTCGAATTAAGTCAGCTCCGCAGCTCAATTTACTGTTAAAACTATGTAAATGAAATCAGGAAATTGTTTTCTTTCAGGGCTTTTTGTTTTGATTTGAATAAAGTTTTGAAACTGATTTTGATTGACTTGACAAATCGTAACGCGCGAAAAATTTAAAAAAAATCAAGAGACGTTCAGTATTGTACTCGGTAGAACGAACGTGGTAAAGTCTTGATTTAATGTTGATGTTCATTAAAAATATGTTATGTTATGTGGACGTAGGTAGTTGAAGTGCATGCGAGCCATGCTTTGCGGTTTATCTTCCAGAAAATAGAAGTCAGCTTGTTTAGTTTAAAATCCACGTTACATTTTTAGAGTATCCCAGCATTGTATATCTAGTGAGTCTTGTCTGATCTCTGAACCGAACACCCGTCCGAGAAACATGCCGCCATCTTACCTGTAGTGATGCCATAATCATCGTTTCGATTATTAGCAAACTTGTGATGGGTCGATCATAGATTATCTAGTCGACTACATGAAAATAATGAAAACTCTACGTTCAAGGGGTGGATATAGATACGCTGTAATAAAGTTAGCTAAATTAGCCCCTGATAGTAAAAGGGCTAATTTCGCATAGCTATTAACAGACAGCTGTCTTATATCAATAAAATAGAGTTTGACCTACATTTTCATCGATGACATTTTGAAATCCTTTCTAGATCCAGAAGTTTATCTACTAGTACTTCGACTGCGATTTTTTTTCGACGACTGCGATCTTTTTTTTAACCTAAAAAATTCATGCTGCCGCTCTACACAGCGGTTGTGTTGCGCCGCACATGCGTTTCGTTCGAAAAATATTACGGCTGTGCTGAGTCACAAGATCTGTATTTTCTCAGCCGCTGCGCTAGTGTGGATTTACGCATATTAGTCACTTGTAGAAAACACATACCGTGTGATTTCAGTAGCAGTCAAAGTGCTAGAGAGGTATAAGTAATAAGTAAAAATCAAACTTTTTTTTAAAGCATTACAACTATTTGTACATTATTGTATTAAGTAATAACTACTTAATACAATAATGTAGTCAACCTACTGTTTCACATACTGTTTTATTATTATTTAGATTTATTAGTATTATCACAAATTCACAATACAAACACCTATCTATTAGATTGAAGGTGTTTAAATGGTCATTTATTTGTTTCATAAGTATTCTTAGTTTGATTAATTTGAATTTATTTCCTTATGGATTACCTTAACCGTATTTTTTCTGCAATTGTGTACTTATCTAAGTAAGTCGTCGGATAGCTAAAAATGTACCTATCGATGTTTTTGAAATAACATGTCGACCAGGTATTTTTTTAATTTAAACTTGGGTGTTGGTTAGGAATTTACAAAAATAGGTACCTACTTTCGCGGTCGGCAACTCAGTTGGGAGGTTACGAAAAGAATATTTTGTTTGTACTTTATGAAATCTTTAATTAAAATCACTGTTTAAAATTACTTTAAAGGCAATAAGGTAGTAGACAACAAATATTTTACAAAGCCGGCCGGATAACTCAACGAACCATTACTCGTGAAAAAGGCAACAGGCGCCCCCGCTAAGGAAAAGCGGCCGGGCGACGCAACATACTAGGGTTCGTTCAGAAACCGTGCCGGAAGACGGCCCCGTGTGGATCTCTGGGGTCTAAGGACTATGTCACCCGCTATACTACTTTATTTTTTATAAACATGTCCTCTAGCTTCCACATGGATACTGATTCATACGATTTTGTTAGTGGTTATTGACCTCCCTCACTGCGTTGCCCGCTGCGATGCATGCGGCGGCATTTTTTTTAATATTAGTATTTTGTTTATATTGAAATTTTAAAATTCGTAATATATTTTGAATAAAATGTCCTGTAACATTACGACGCGCGCGCCAGCAGCGTGTGAGTCACCGCGCTCCTCCCAACTCGCGATTACACGGACGCACACTACGACCCGCGCGCACCGCACCGGCCGCCCCACCACTGCTCGCATATAAAAGGCGAACAAGCACCGCTGCAACCGTCAGTCTTCGCTAGCGCTCCGCCATCCGCGCATCGGAAGAGCCGCACTAGCCTAGACGCCTTCCCCCTCCCCTCTCGCGGGTGACGCATCCTTCACTTGTAACGTCGCGTACTTGCTACGGACGTACTTGCCGGGAACGTACCTACGAACTCTCTCATTTGTGTTAGTGTGTTACTTGGACTTGTTTTTGTAAAACCGGGAATAAACTTTAAATTGTACGTGATGTTTTAATTTCATCTACTACAAACTGGCGCCCAACGTGGGGCACGGAAGACCACTACAAACTGGCGCTCAACGTGAAGGTCCGGAAAGCTAGCCCAAGAACAAAAAGAATAAAAAAAGAACGTAACACAGATAACATGAGCTTGTCCGTAGATCAGTTTGAGAGACTTCTCACTATAGTTGGAAACCAGGAACGTGGTTTGTTCGCCAACTATAAGTTGATGGTACAAGGGACACCGAGACAGTAGAAACTTTTCTCGGAGCGACTACAGTTTTCAAGGACGTTGAACAGATCTCTGATGCTTCCGCAATTTCTGCTAACAAGCCAGCTCCAACAAACACGCAAGTTCAAGAAGCGATATGTGAGCTGTCTCCACACTCAATGGCACTTTTTGGATAACCCCGAATATCTCCCATATCACAAACACCAAAGGATGATTTAATGCATGTAGAACCGGAACCCAGCAATCAAGCCTTGACACAGGCTTTGCCACCAGTTAGTGCATGCGCCGCAATTGGGGGTTCACTGCTGGCTGAACCAGCACTCCCTGGAACAACATCCTGTCTGACGATGATGCCGTACCGTGTAGTACCGATTGATCTATCGTCCCCTCCAGGTAAACGATCTCGAATCCTATTTGATGGCTACTCGCCCACTGTAAATTTCGTGCTTAGAGACGCCCAGATGCAGATTCAAGACACTCAATGTGAACTATATCCGCATTCTAGGTTATTGTTTACCACTCCTCAGCATGACAGCACTATGGATAATATTGAGATCGGTTCCTTGGCAATAGATGAAGTAGCATCTGAGACTCTGAATATCATTCAGGAAACTCAATCAAGAGAAGAACAGGACTGCCTTTATCAACCCATTGCACTAGAGGATGTTCCAGTGCAGGGGGAGAAAGAAGATGAGCATCCTGTAGAGGAATGCAGGAAGGAGACTGCAGATAGAAGACGCAGAGAAGATCCTGGCTACTCCACTGGAGACTTAGTCTTAGCCGCTGCATATCCAGTCAGCAATGCTACTCGCGGGATCAGTGCAAAGTTTTGCCCACGACAAGATGGCCCCTACTTAATCCTAGGTCGCCATGGAAATTCTTCTTATCTGATTTCAGATCCCAACTCACCTGATAAACCTCTCGGTGTGTACCACACGTCAGCCTTGTCCCCTTTCCAAGGCCACTCAACGAGCCCACTACCTCCACCCGTGCGCCCGTTGAAGAAACGTGGACGACCACCCAAGCTTAAGCCTACCAACAAGGCAACCCTGCAACCTGTTACCCGTGGACGAGGGCGTCCGCGGAGAACCGCTCTCACCCAATAGAGCAATCCAATCAGCTGGATACTCGTCGGGGCGACTTCGTATCCAGAGGGGGAGACTGTAACATTACGACGCGCGCGCCAGCAGCGTGTGAGTCACCGCGCTCCTCCCAACTCGCGATTACACGGACGCACACTACGACCCGCGCGTACCGCGCCGGCCGCCCCACCACTGCTCGCATATAAAAGGCGAACAAGCACCGCTGCAACCGTCAGTCTTCGCTGGCGCTCCGCTCCATCCGCGCATCGGAAGAGCCGCACTAGCCTAGACGCCTTCCCCCTCCCCTCTCGCGGGTGACGCATCCCTCACTTGTAACGTCGCGTACTTGCTACGGACGTACTTGCCGGGAACGTACCTACGAACTTTCTCACTTGTGTTAGTGTGTTACTTGGACTTGTTTTGTAAAACCGGGAATAAACTTTAAATTGTACGTGGTGTTTTAATTTCATCTACTACAGTCCGAATTTAATAATTCAAAAAGTATCTACATGTATTAAAACTCTTGAACACGAAATTATTTATTTGGATGAGGATTAATACAAAGATAGATTGGATAACATGTATGGATAACATACCTAGTTTCATTCTGGTCGGCATTTCTATCAACTTTTAAAATGTAAAAAGTAGTGGACGTGCCATAACTACAATAGTTGGACAAAACACATTTTGAATATCCTTCCTTAGTGTAGTTTTAAAAAAATCTATCATCAATAGCTTGCGCAGTTGCGCAGCGCTTGCGGTGAAAGACATTTTATGGCAAATTTGCAAATATTGAGTTACATTATTGCAGTTTTAGTAGGTATTTCTATTTTTTCCTAACCTGTGTTACTCAGGGACAATGTAGCATTCTAATGGTGAAAGAATTGTTGAAATTGGTCCAGTAATTTTTGCTGAAGATAACCCAGAACCGATAATCGTTGGGTAGTAAACGTTCTCGAATGGCGGTGGCACGGCGGAATACCTCCCAGTCCCACTCGATGGACTGACGACATTGTAGCGGTCGCAATTAGTGGATGGATGGAGGCGGCTCTGGACATCTATTCGAGGCGTCATCATTTGGGAAAAGCCTATCTTCATCAGTGAACATACACGGACTGATGATGATGATAGAATATGACTGTCGAATTTTAATTGAAGACCCATTAGTAGATACGGTAAGATGACGAATAGTCTATACTTTTTAAATAATAACCGTTTATGTAGTAATCAAATTATTCATGTCTGTTTCATTTCTACGGAATAGAATGTAGTATCTTATTCTTAACGCTAATAAATTAACCCTATCTAATCGCTACCACATTCATTGTGATTTCGATTATAACATAACGATGGCGATTATGGACAGCACTTTAATCGAAAGAATGGAACGTAAAGCAACAACAACTTCTTATATGTCACATCACTAGAAAGTCACGTGATCAGCTTGCGTTTGAGCGCACTCTCAGGTATGGAGAATTGGATTTTTTTCTGAAAAATCAGTTTATTTTCGGTTTATATCGTAGTTCTAAGGTAAAGAAACTCATAACGCTCCTAAGCTGTGTACAAGTGTGTGAAAATGAGGTGTTGTTTGGTGTCGTGATCGGTTATTTCATCAACAAAGACTGTCATTTTCATACCAAGAAAGGTCTTCAAGAATGGCGTCCCCCACATGTGCCGCTGGCCCGTTGAGTTTCCTCTTGGTTGCACTAAATTTTGATGACGTGAGCTCTCCGAATGATGTGGAAAGTGGCCGCGCTTGGCGGATTGTGTCTGCCGGCGCGCATCCTTGCACTGCGCAATCTTTCCGGCGCTGCCCTTGCAATCGTAATGTAATGATTCATTCATTGTCCCGATTTGTGGCAGAATCGGCTCAACAGTTCTTCATAATTTGGTGAAGATGGTGCCCTGAATCGTAGTTGTTTTGGCGCTCCTCTTCGTCTATGAAAACAGGCATTTCTCGCGGTGATAACCCAAGTGTTTTGTTTACGATATTGCACAGGTGTACTGCCGGTAATCTTTTGAGTTTTTTTTTTCGTGGTAGTGTCCTACACAATCAGTAATCGACATACATCCTGATAACAGTGATTATGGCATGAATAACATTTTGTTTAAAATAATATTGCTATAAAACTTAGTTTCAATATCTGATGAGAATGTAGTGCTAAGCCAGTAAATGCTGCTTTTCCAGCTCCAATCTAGTGTTGATAAACATTTAAATTGAATGAAAACACTGATGTCCTCTGTTTACATTACTTTCAATACTTTCATTGTTATTATCTTCAGCTGTCACATTATGATAACTTGCACAGCTGATATGTGGGGTTATTACCTTATTACTAATTTATTTCTCATATAGATACCATACAAATATAAGTTGTTGCTGCCCAATTGCTTGATAACACTATTCTTCATAAATTCTTATACCTACAATAATAGAATTATCCAATAGGAATGGCTACCAGTTAGAGTGATCAATTTATTTATTTGGGAAGATAACACAGGTGCTTTTTCCATTTCACTTCACACTTAAATTTTCTGTACAATATCAATAGCTTGAAAACAGTTAAGTTGTGTACAATGTGAAATTTACCATGATTGTTTTTTTTGTAATTCATGATGCATAAAACTGTGCCGAAGTATTGGAACTCTAAAACTCAAATCATGGTAAATATTCCGTTATAAATGACTAGTGTTAATAACCATGATTATAAAAAGTAGGTAAGGTGATTTATGAAAAGTAAAGTATTTGAAGGTAGTTGATTAAAAGCCAGTTTTGGTAATGAACTCGATCATGGTGTTATCTTTTAGTTTTCAAAAGTTACAGCTTGGTAATATTTGAATACATTCAGGGTGTTACAAAAAGTAAGAATATTTGAATGATTTCTGTGTTTCGTAAAATTAATTAAATAATTTTACATACTTAACACAGAATACAAATACCATTAACACTATTTGATTTAAAATTACAAGGATGTCATTAACTGTTTCAACAGGAAACTATGTTGTCAAAATAACATGACTCAATTTGGTATCAAAACTAAACATTTTAAATTTTCTTAACTTATAGGATGGTTGTCTACTCGTTTCTGCCCTTTGCTTGTTCCTATAACACATAAAGAGTAGAGGCAAGGATATTAAAGTAGTTCAGGATATCACCCCTTACTTAGCACACAACATGCCTCCCCAAAAGAGGGCCCAAACTAGGGGGTTTTTGCCATAATCATCATACCTTGGCACACACCTCTGATAACTGATTGTAGTGAAGTAGCTAAAAAATATACAGAACAAAGCTTCTGCCATTCCTTCGATAGGTCTCTACAACATTCACAGGCTTAGTTGGAGGGGTTGACTCTTAGGCGACCCCCACTGAAATTCCTTATCCCTTCGCTAAATAAACATTCAGACCCTTAATTACAATATGTACTTCAATTATCTTGCTAACCTCTTCAATATATTGTGAGGAGTATACAAAGTAACATCAGCGTAGCCAGCCAATAAAACAGTTGGCATAATTTGAGAGACCTTATATCAATTGTAATATAACCCACTTTTGTGTCAGGAACTGTACAATACTGCACATCAGAATTAAGACAATGCAGTTTCTTTTCTTACCTATTACATAAAGGGTCCACTAGCATAGATGGGAGAAACGCCCACGTGAGGCTCTTTGTACCACTTAATTCAAATCCCACAACTCATATTTTGGAGCCACTTAGGGCACATCAGCACAGGCGAGAGAACCGCGCCGGCTTTATTCTCGTTGTGGCACTCACTTAACTATAAAAACTAAATGTATGTACACCTACACATGTTTTCCTAGTTTGAGTTTCGCCGAAATATCTCACCTCTGCAGGCCAAGACAGTTCAAAAAGTCCCTTCAATACCTACTGTTCCAAGTATGTATTAAAGGGATTTTTTGAAAATTTTGATAGGAGATTTCAATACTACAATAATGCAAGGCAAAAAACACAGGTTTTCGCGAGTATTCCAAGAAAAGCATGCGACTTTTTAAGGTTTATGTAATGTGTGCCCTAGATTGTAGAGATAGGGTTTAGTAGATTATCCTATCCCTCCCAATGTGTCTTGACCCTTAGACTTACTAGATCCGTTGGCCTACTAACCTATTTACCTGAAATGGCTGACCTGAGATTTGTTCAACTTCGTAATCATTTCAGCCTCGTCTTCTCTCTTTGTCCTGTCTACATTGTCAAGCCATCATCAAAGAGACAACTTGGGGTTGACTATTGACTATTTGAATAGTTAATGTCCTAATTGTCCCAAGCTATCCTCCTCGTTCTATTAAAATATTATCTATTGGAAACTAAACTTAGTACCTAAAACATTCATATAAAATTTATTGGCAGACATCTACCCTCATGTTTGGTCTTTTACTGCGAAAGTTACCACTACCACAGGTTTTATTATCGAAATAAAATATGACTATTGCACCAACAATAAAAAAAAACAAGATTTTAATACCAACGATTGCTTATTGTGGTACAATCGCCTAACAGGGCTTCTCTTCCCAAATTATAACTTGACCAGTTTACAAGTTCTACAATATCATACAGTTGACAGTCTGGAGTGGTGCAAGGCAATATATTTGAGATAGGACTCATGTTTTTAGTGTACGGTCTGAATGATGAGGGATATAAGGGGAGAGGAAGATTAAAGGTGCATGGATTGTGTTCGAAATAACATGGGTAAGAAAGGTATTGATGGTATCACACTCTACCTAGAGTGGGATAAATGAATGAATGTTGGTATTTTCAGGTGATTTATTTTTCAGGCTATGTTAATTTAATTATTAAGGTTTTTGCTATTATAGTGCTTAAGCTTCACATTGGGGGTAATTTCTTAGGAATTTACAACTGTCCAAAAAAAAATTGAATTTAACGGGTCTTGAACCCGCAACCCTCCCTCAGTACGGGATGCGCTACCTATTGCGCCACGTACTCAAGTCACGTAGGAGTCAATTTTTTTGTGAACATTATTAAATTTCTTAATAATTATTATAATTCCTATTTAACATATGGAATTTCACTTATTTTAACCTTTGTTGTGTTTGTTACTCCTATATTTTAACTTATGGAAAATTAAAATGTAAAATTTAAAAGCTTTACTGTCTTTGTTACAGCTGCTTGTAAATAGAAGCTGTAAATATAAAGTACATATAGATTAAAGATGAGTTTGGGTGCCCGCGGCGGTGCCAAAGGAGGCGCCAAGGGGGGCAGTGGGAAGGACAAACACGGAGACAAGAAAGACAAGCCACAGCCAAAGGAGAAGGTCAAACCTCAGGTTAGTAGTGGACCCCTTAAATAGCATAAATATAAGTCGTGTAGGTGAAGATTGGGACTGGCCGATGTGACTCCGTCAAAGGCGATATCTTCAACAGCCTATATTGGTCATCAAACAACATCAACAGTAGAAACATTTAATTCTATCCAAAATACCTACTCGTAGCACTGAGACACTGAGAACAGGTTTTCTTATATGTAATTTTTCTACGTGAAGAATTCATTCAAGACATAATGCCCTGAGCATTATGTCAAAAACTTTCAATTAGTGTCTATTTTGTGTTCATCAGAGCCCAATTGAGATTTCAGCCATTGCTTTTTTATATCTTATCTCGATTCCCAAAAACACTACCTAGATTTGTCATTATAAATTACTGAATAATCAGTCAATCTAATAAACAACAGCGGCAAAAAAACTTACGTCTATTGGACCCACTCGTATACCAAAACTCACCTAACTTGTGGCGATTGAAATACGTCCGTTTGTCTGTGCTGGACTGGAGCAAGCTGCGGCACTTGTTAAAGTTTTTACCAAAGCTCAAATTTTGGTGGACTCACGACTATAGTTAAGGGTAAAATATAAAATTATGAAGATTATAGAATTATACGTACAATGAAAACGAACTGCAGATCGTACTAATATTTGTCCCGAGGCGGGAATCGAATCCGCAACCCGCATCGCAGGCGGACATTCGTCCGCTGCGCCACTGAGGTCGTCTCACGTCGATCGAGTTGTAGGTACATAGACACTGCTGGCTGGAAGTTGTTCAATTCTTTTTATATCACACCCCCTATTCCCAAGCATCAAATAACTTGTAAAAACGAATGCAGATATGAAATCAAGTTTCAAGGTAACCTATCGACAACCCCGGTCGATATAACGTAGGTATCGTCAGTTATTTACTACGTACTACGTAACGTACTTCGCTTCGATTAATTCCGATTCTGAATGACGGGACCTTGACACAGGACAAGGTTAGACCTCACACTGTGATCAAACGGGTCCTTACTTATTTTAGCTCATGAGCGTGTTTCTAAAGTAATAAATATAATAATATATTATTTAGCATACAAAAGACTGAAGAAAAGTACAACAAAAAACACATAAATTAAAACACATTAAGCGATAAACTGACTTATTAAACTTAATGAAAAACATAATAACTATAAGTGTAGAGTCTGGTATAAAATTGGGTAAATAAATAATGCTGGATAATCACATGACGATCCACGCATCATCTTGCCCAAAGCTAAGCAGAGCTTTGTTATGGGTAGGTTACTAGAGAACTGATATATACAATATACATATATTTATTATCCTTATAGCAACACATTAGATAGATAGATATTTTTACACCCAGTTAGAATACACCCAAAAACACCGTGCCGCATCAGATCGCACAAATATTTGTCCCGAAGCGGGAATCCAACCCACAACCTCCTGCGTCGCAGTCGAATCTTCGCCCGCTGCGCTACAGCTGGCGTCACTATAGGCTTTGAATATTGAGAACTTTGGACCCAAAACCAATTCTAGCATCAAGCAAACACTCCCTAATCCCTACATAATCCTAGTCTGATTGTCCTAAGTCCTAGGGAATCAATCCTGCGACCTCCAGTCTAACCCAATTGGACGCGAAGGTCACCTCAGGTCGTTGACCCTGCCTCGCCCAGAGACGGGCACATCGCATCGGGGCGGCGCGTAGGTTAGGTTAGGGTTTTCGGGAATGCCTCTCGCGGGCTTAAGTTCATTGAACTAGCAAGTATACCTACGACAATTTTGTTTGTGTCTGGCTTATGATAAAATGAACAGTCATTTTATGAACGACCGATATTCAGTCTCTTTCGGATCTCAATAATCCATTAGTAGAGAAGTCATTGTAGAAATGAACGGGACCAATGAAATAATAAATAACTAATGACGGACAATCCACACAGCATAGATATCTAGTCATTAGAGTTCGAAGTCGTACGAAAGACGAATTAAATGAAGAAAGCTTTCAAAACTATACATTTTCATATGTCTGCGATTTGCTTCGATGATAATTGATTTATCACAAAATACTTCCCCCAATATTTTTTATTTTATTTTGTAATTCATTTGTTTACAAGAAAGTTCTAGGATTGTTGAATGTGTATATAAAGTGTACGCATACTCGTACCTACTCAAGCGAAATGCAATACGTAGCGAAGTGTAGGTAGATTGTATCCAATCCATTATGTAAAGGCATCAAATTAGGTCAAACCAGTCGGTGCGAAACGACTCCGGCGATGCCTAGCTGACCTATTTCCGAACTTGACATATGCACATTTTGATAACATCCCGTGGGCATTTGAACTTGTTACCTTTTGTGTCCGAGTGGACTAGCTGACCACTTATAGCCAGGACGGCTGTTGGAGTCTTCTTGTCTGGTCTTTCTTGTTGGTCATTAAATACAGGATGGAAACATGTATGTGGCAAGCCTAATGGATTGAGGACATTTATTGATCCAGAGAGTTGCCTATACCATTTATTTAACGCTTAACTTAACTCACTATAATCTAAATTTATACTGAACTAGCGACCATTCCCGGCTTCGCACGGGTATTTATTATTATTAAAAATGTATTCGCGGCAGTTTATTTCTTAACATTGACTCCCCAGTCCCCAGTTTGAATCTAGTTTCTTCATAATTTGTAAGTTTTCTCGTAAATAAGCAAAAGCTTGATTTTTGCGCTTACGCCGCGTCGCCGCCGCCGCGGCCGTCCCAAAGAGGAGGCGCGAGGAGCGAGAGCGAGACAAACTTACAACAATACCTTGTTGTAAGTTTGTCTCGCTCCTATGAAAGCGAAAGCTTGTGCCCTCTTAAGAGGGCACAAGCCCAATGGAACAATCCCATGTAAAGGCTCCAGAATGTTGTTTTAACATAACCTTGTTTATTTTCAGGCTACTACAGAGCAAATCCGTATGGCAAACATGATCGATCGCAAAACCACAGATGACGGCGCCGACGTCAGAAAAATGGTAAGCGACTCTCACCCATTGACATTGAGAAATCGGAAACGATCGTGGGAAGATGGGGAATACAATAGGGATCATTTTGCTGTGCTTCTTGCTGTAGCATGAAAGTTATGAGATTATATTTGATATTGGAAGGTTTACCGAGTGTTTTGGTAAAAAAATGTGCCATTATTTGCTGTCTATATTAAATGGGCTGAAAAAACTTGAATTATTAGAGACACGGACTTAGACATTTATTTATTATCACATATGGTTATATTATGTTAACTCAAAATATCTTTATAGTGCCTAATTTGCGGTAACATTATTGTTTTGCCTCCAATATTTGTGGATATTTGGGATTTGGGATGTTAAGTTGTCTGAGAGAACATTTAATATTTTGTTCATTATGTCAACCTCAAAGCTTTTGGGTGATAAAGTTATGAGACTTCAATATGAATTCAATAGCGTTGGTTTCTGTGACACAGTTTTACAAAAAACGTGTGGACTGTGGGCATCATCAAATCCCAATAGCTACACGTGCTTTGTTATATCTAAACTAATACATGTGTAATAAAAACAAAAAGTGTATAGAAATAAGAACATTTGTTTGCGATTATGTTCTGGATAGAGTAGCATGGAAGGACCGGAAACTGGAGGAGGCTTTCACCACTCTAAGTGGTACTTGCACATAGCTGTAGTATTAATTTAGTGAATAGAGAAAATGTAAATGATTTGTCAAGCTAAAGTGGCAGTGGGCCGGCCATATATCGCGAAGAACCGACAACCGCTGAGATAAACGTGTTCTTGAGTGGAGACCGCGACTCTACAAACGTAGCGTAGGACGCCCTTCTAGGTGGGATGACGACTTGCGAAAGACTTCAGGCAGATGCTGGATGCGGCAAGCTGAAGACAGGGCGCTATGGGGCGCTCATTGGGGGAGGCAGTGGACTATTATAGATGATGAAATAATTAGTGTAAATAAAGTTTATATTATTTGTCATAGGTTCAGGATCTGATGGAGATGACGTGCCGCACGGAGGAGGAGGTTTGCTCGGCTCTGCACGACGCGGACAACGACATGGTTGGGGCTTGCAACATCCTGCTCGAGTCACTAAAGGTAACATTATTCACATTTATGTTATTACTACCTGCGCCCTTCGCCCGCGTGGAAGTCTATGGCTCAAATGCTTTATAAACCTTCCTCTTGAATCACTTTTATCTTTAATCAAAATCCGTAGCATAGTTTTAAAGATCTAAGCATACGTAGGGAGAGACAGACAGCGCGAAGCTACTTTGTTTTATACTATGTAGTGATGTTGTAGTATGTACTAGTTGTGTATAGTGCGTAAGTCGTCGCACTCAACTTCAATGTTTCTCTTGTCTAGTTTTCAAGCAAAACCTACTCCGGTGACTTACATAGGAAAGCGTTTGCGCAAAAACGGATCAGAAACTTCGATTTTGGAGTAAAGATTTAGGGTGCTTAGTGCAATCCTTTACAATCCTATGTGTTGTTGGTATTGGAAGTTAAAACGAGTTTAGTTACGTTTCACGGTTTAATTGTTTATTTAGTTTAAAGTTAAGTTGATGGTCGCGAGTTTACGCCGTGACGTGTTGCCCTAAAAACGGTTGTTTGCGACTGGCTGTGTTGCGCCTTAGAGACACGTCACAACATAAATTGCTATGTATACTATAACTCTGTATGGTATGCGAACCGTGCAACCCCCTACCTCCATCAATAGTCGTTGATATAAGTGTATTTGTCTTGCAGCAAGGCGAATGGCAGACCAGTGAGAAGAAGAAAAAGAAACCACCACAGCCGGTCAACAACGGGGAGGCGCCGCCTCGCGAGCGCGAGCGCGGCCCGGGGGCGCAGTCTCGGCCGCGTGAGTACACCCACAGTCTATACTAGTCCATTGCTGGACATAGGTGATCTGATCGCCCTGCTATACCGACTCGAAAATATAAAAGTTTAGATTTTTATCGAGCCGAGATAGTATGTAACGAAGATTATTCAATTCATAACTACGAAATTTCCATGAACTAGAAAATGACAGAAATACAGTGACATTTCGCGTCTATTTCAAAAAGTCCTTAAAACTGACCATACATCGCTAGTGCGAGGCAATTCATTAGAATCGGCTATGGCTTTGGCATATGACTATCTTATTTAGGACTCTATGACTGTCAGCCAATAGATTAACTGCTTTATTTATTGTGGTCTGTCATAAGTGGTATTATTCCAGGTCGAGGCGAAGGCCAAGGCGGTCGCGGCTCGACGCGCGGAGGGCGAGGCGGGCGAGGCTTCGGGCGCGGGGGAGCGCGCGGCGCCCGCGCCCCGCCGCGGCCCCGGGCCGACCCGCAGCTGTGGCAGCCTAACCAGTACAACGACGGTATGTCTCACCAGCTTTACGTAGGCCAAATGTTATTATTCCACGTCGAGGCGAAGGCTAAGGCGGGTGCGGCTCGACGCGCGGGGAGCGAGGCATGTTCGATTCCGTTGCGAGCATTCTCAAAGTATCGTAAAAGCATTTATTCTGTGCCACTAAACTAAATTGGCTATATCATTTTTATCTTAGTACTACGTTGAACAAAGAAAATATCAAAAACTGCATTGGGGATTTTGTGATACCAATATAAGCCCTAACGTTTCAGTTACCGTTTTATTTTGTATGGTTCACGCAGAGATACGACTGTTGCTCTTGGTGGCCACCAAATTTTTTCACCTATATTTTCTATATCTCCACCTCAACCTTACAAAATAAAACTATTACAGAGGCATTAAAAAAAAGCTTACAATACGTATCACAAAAGCCCCAAATGATATATTTGATATTACCTTTATTCAACGATATATAAATAGTTGGCGGCGCTAGTGTGCCTCTAGGTACCGCCAAGGCCCACGCAACAGTGCAGAAATGACAGAGGCTAGAAATGATTGTAGACATGTATATCTAACACGGTTATCGCACGTGACCTACAAACACCCTCAGTAGAAGAGTTCGTGGTGAAGCTGGCGCGCAGGATGTACGACCGTGCGGACAATTCCCTCCACGCTCACCTCAACGGACTCGCTCACCTCAACGGACTCGCTCCCCTACACGCGAGGCCGCCAGATACAAGACCTTCCTGGCGACCACTTCCCCGGGAACTGCTGGAACACCACGATGATGTCCTAACGCAAGAAGACCATCGCAGCCAATCGGCTGCTGAACAGCAATTGAGAGGCCGGCAGGACTCTCATTGCTGTAACTCAAGACTCGAGTGACGTCTCGCTCGACGTTGAAGCTAGAAGAAAGAACCTTAGTTCGATCTAACCGCATTTCGCTCGAAAGACGAACTGTTGAAGACCATTGATGATGAGATATGTACATACTAATGTGTGGTTATATTTGCAGCCAATCAGATGGGCGATGCGTTCCCGGCGCCAGAGGATTGGGACAACGAGGAGTGGTCGGGCTCTCTGTCAGACACCAAGGTAACTAACTAATAAACATACATTTGTCTCTCACAGACACCATTATGCTGAGTTACAGCCTTTTATAACAACTCTATACATGTGATGATCTCTGTGCGCAGTGGGCGAAGGTTCGCCTGCGATGCAAGAGGTTTCACTCAATATTCTGTCCCAAAAAAGCGTAGATATATTTTACGAAAACCTGCCGAAAGTCAGGGAAAGGGTGTTATTAAAAAAAAAATATAATTTAAGAAAATAGGTTGTATGTACATTAGACCATAAAGAGGTTAATATAACATCGCCTTCGGACTTACTAAACAACTTGTAATGATGTTAAAAAATTATCTTATATAAAAAAAAACTTATTTAAACTTTTTTCAAACATTTGTCAAGTTTCTTTTATTATTGTTATGGAATACGTATGATATTATTTATTTCTTATCTTGCTGCATTATTAATCGTGGCTTTGGTCCGGGAGCCAGTGACAGATTTTCAAGACCAAGTCCCTCCCAAGCGATATTTTGCTACGAAATTTGTACCTGGCATCCGGACCACTTGTTGCTGCGTTGGATCGCGAGGAGAGGAAGGAGAAAAGGGAGGCCTTTGCCCAGCAGTGGGACAATAATGGCTAAAAATAAATAATAATATGTTATTGTTGTTTGTGCAGGTGTTTACGCCGAGCACCGCGCCGGCGCCGGAGCCCGAGGGCATCCTCCCTCCTAATCCTACGGTGAGTTATAATGACAATCATAGATTACACCTTGTAAGTCCATAAAAAACCAACTAAGAGTCGGTACATATCGGACGAAAAATGCATCAAGCGTATCATGGGTCACGTAAATTCGGTCAAATTAGACCTGCCACATTACGCGTCTAATCCGTTCGAACGGCCTGTACACCAACGATTTCAGCTGATGTCACACCTATTACGAATGCATCATTCAAGATACACGTATCGCGACACGTTACGTCGACCGACTGCATTGACGGGTAAGTAATAGACGCTGTTCGCTCGACGCACTAACGCATCATCGGTTGAGAGGTTGCATGTTTTATTAAAATATTTATCTGTTCTGGCGTAACGCGACCGATAATACGCGACGCATTTTCCGTCAGATATGTACCGACCCTAAACAAAGAACATGGAGGTTTATAAGTTAAATTTCACGAATGCTGGGCGTCAGATAGAGTTTATCCTCCATGACCCTGTGAAACTAGGCCGGTTGACGCTCAGCACTGTGGTTTTCAGCCATACATAAAAGTACCATAGTGTAGCTTCCCAAAAACGCAACGGTGGAATAAAAAAAATCTAATCTTATAATATTAGTATAGATTGTATTGAATTGTGTCCAATTTGTTCTGTTTTGCATTTTGCTGGTATAACCATATAATATAAAACAAATTAGAATCTATATCGATATAATGAAAGTGTATATTCGTCTGCAGGAAGAGTGGGAGGGCGGTACGGACCCGCACGCCATTCCTTCGTACACCTATCACAACGCACAACAGCATCACGTCAACATGGAGGTTAGTAATACTTTTCATCATCAACCTATAATAGTTCACTGCTGGACATAGGCCTCCCCCAATGAGCGCCATAGCGCCCTGTCTTCCACTTGCCGCATCCAGCATCTGCCTGCAGTCCTTCGCAAGTCGTCATCCCACCTGGCCGGAGGGCGTCTCACACTACGTTTGCCAATATGTTGATCAACATAATGACTCACGATGAACTTTTGGAATAAGTCCTGTAGAATTAGATTGAAATTTAATTGTTTTCATATACAGCTACAAACTGAGACAAAAACTTTGTCTCAGTTTGTTTATAAATAAATGAAGCTAGTATTCATTCACGTAGACTGCTTTTAGCTTTGATTTTGTATGTGACCTGAAATCTAGATCGCAGTATCTATGTATATATCCCACTATAATTGACGCCCCGTTACGCCCCGTGCGCACGGTGTCCACACTGAAGTACCCAATGACCAGCATTTACAATATTGTGTTTGCAGCAACTAAACAGCGGCAGTCGAGCGTCGCCGAGCACGCCGGACCTGCCGACCGACCACTACCTGCAGCAGCTGGCCTCGCAGATACACGCGCCTCAGGTCCCTGTACAGGTAAAGTTATGACGAAGTGGGATAAGGACGAGCGAATACCGCGCGGGAAAGGCGAGAAAGGGAAGCAAGAGCCGTGGAATGGCCGGCCTGCGCGCAATTTCACTAGCTAAATGCTAAACATGTTAATTATTTTAAACAACTAGCAAATTAAACTGTTTTTTCCGTAGAAGTATATCTGTAAAAATTAGGATTTAGAGGGAATTTTGAGATTTTTTTCCGTCGTGTCAAGTTTAGGCAATGGTGTTCCTACTTATATAACTTTCTAACTAGAATCGTAAGCTTTTAATGCTAAATATTAAATAATTCAAGGTTTGTTTTGCCTTAAAATTGTTTTTTGGTACGGTCAAAACGTGGGTTTTGGAACTTATCACCTTCACAGAGCATCGCGGACACAGTCATTTTATATTTTTTACGAATTTTGATTTTGCCTAGTGAATTTCAGTAATTTGAATGTTGTTTCTGTATGTTTCAGCCGATGGGCATGTCCGGTTCGTTGTCGGCCGCGCAGACGCAGTACCTGTCGCAGCTCACGCAACAAACGCAGCGGCACGATCCCAGTCAGTATACTATACAGTATACATATTTCAGCCATTATTTATGATCTAAGGCGCTTGTCACCCTGCTTTCAGCAGTGAACCATTATAGGCTCTAGTCTAGATGTTTGAGACAGGAGACCGATATATATAGAAAAGCGAGAGATTGTTCTAGATTGTGGATAAATCTAGGTCCCTGATTTCAATTCGATGTCTGTCGGGGCAAACCCCATTTTAATTTTTTTATGTCAGGATCAGTACTGATGAGAGTCTTTGGGAAATTAAAGCTATGCATGCTTCAATTTCCCAATGAGTCTCATCAGTACTCATGTGCTTATGCGAATATGTTCCCAAATGTGAAGGTTTTGCCATTATCACTATACTTGGCAGGCAACCCGAGCACGTGAACGAAATAAATGATTCTTCTCAGGACAATCTAAAGACAGAAGGATGATTAAATGAAGCAATATAACACAATCAGTCACCACTTCGCTTTGTGATGACCTTGAGTCACCACCAGGTGGCGTTATACCAGCACACACAATATTGAAGTGGTTTTAAATTGAAACTTATTTGCAGGCGTTTATTCCTCAAACTACGGTGTGTACGGCGCAGCGGACATCACTAGTCAAAGGAAGCCGCAGCAACGGGCGCGCGTCCCGCCGCCCTCTAAGGTACTATGTTTGTTTTAATTTCAACTCAAACTAACTTGTACTGTCATCTAGTATCCATAACATTAGCTTGGGGCTATATGATGCTATGTGAATTGTCCAACATTATTATAAACAAATAAATTGTTTTAAATCTGTAGTGTAGTGTCAAATAAAAAGCCCTAGTTAATTTCACCGTTGTCATCAGATCCCGATGTCAGCGGTGGAGATGCCGGGCGGCATGGGCGAGGGCGGCATGTTCCTGGACGTGCAGTTCGGAGCCCTGGAGCCCGACGAGCCGCCGCCGGCGCCGCTGCCCCAGGCGCCGCTAGAACACAAACACACGCAGGTATTGTACTAATACAACTGATCACACACGTCCACTGCTGGCCGTGCCTCCCCTAAACACGGGAGCTTTGCCGTAACCGACTTTGACGACCTCAGTGACGCGGACAAACATTCATACATACAAACTTTCGCGTTTATAATACTATTAGCATATTGCATAGTAAACATAGGATAGTAGGCGAAACGACGCTGCTCATCAAGTGCTACACAGAACATTTATACACTTATTTGGTCTACGATACTAGGTTTCTGTGAATCTCTCGGGTCTGCCAGCTAGTTATACAGATGTATTGTATTGTTTCAGCAAACCCCACCTCACGCGGTGAACCACGTGGCGCCGGAGCCTGCGCCGGAGCCCGCGCCCACCCTGCCCTACCAGCACACCGCGCCCACACACCCGCCACATCAGCCACACCAACCACACCAGCCTCTGGTAACTATCTACAGCGCGCGCTACACACACACCAACCCCACCTCACGTGGTGCCACCCACACACCCGCCACACCAGCCTATGGTAACGACAGCCCGCACTCACACACACCTCACCCAACTCACGCGGTGAACCTCGTGGTGCCGGAGCCCTAACCTAGCCAGCACCCCGCGCCCACACATCCACCCCACCAGCTTTATGGTAACTACCCATAGCTCGCTCCACACAGTAACAAGGTGTTGAAGGCACCCCATTGATGAGTGGCGACGGCAAACCGACACCTTGAATCTATTGTCAAAGAAGAAAAGGTTTGCTTCTCCCGCGAGAGTCAAATATTTTTACGCGGTAGAGAGGACACTGATTTCCGTAATAGACAACCCACTATTAGTAAAATGTACGCGATTTTGCTTAATTTTTAAAAACGTCTTCACTCGCAGTCACCTAAATTCGTACAGTTCGCTCCGGAGCCACCGAGAACGCGAATATCTCCGGATTATATTCTACTATATAAAAGAATAGCTTGAAATTATCATTGCATCTTCATTTTGACGAAAGACTTGCGTGTTCTATTCAAGAAAAAAACATTTCTTAATGTTACTTAATCCAAAAGCAGCTGTAAAACTATCCATCTGTTCTATTGCAGCAGTTGAACGAGAGCCTAACGTCAGTAGAATCAACGCCGACATCAAGCCAGCCCTCGGCGCCCGTGTCGGAGCCTCCTCAGACCACTAATGTGACGAGTGAGTACTACATCACTATATGAAACACAAATAGTTACTGAACGCAGTTATGACTGAGATCGTCACAATTTGAAACACAGTTAGCAGCGAAAAAAAACAATGATAATATTAAAATACGGGTAAGATGTCTGTGTGTGCTGCAGTAAGTTAAAAAGGCCTTAACTTGGCTTAATATTTTGCTAGAGAAACAAAGGCATTGGTCAGCCAGATCTATTGAGAGCAAGCAGAACGAGTTTCAATTCAATGTGTACCCTAGCCACTAAATGTCTCTGTTTTGTAGTAATAATGAAGTGTTCGCTTGCTGTGTTATTAATTTATTATAAATTATCCGATTACTATGATACCCACCTATAAATACTATTGTTATTATTTCTAAATAAATTGCTGCGCCCTTACAGGGTACATGTACCTACCTCTAAGCTAATAGTATGTAACAATGTATGTGTATGCAATAAATGAATGAATATTTAATTGCAGCATCACTAGACGCCGCGTTATCGGGAGCCATGAAGCAGCTGGCGGTGAGTGCGGCGGAGAGCGCGCCGCTCGCGCACCAGCCGTACGTCTCACAGCACAGGCCGAAGGTAACTATGATGATGATTGTACATGTAGCCGAATGTCGGCCACGGTGGTCACTCTCAACGGACTAGTCAGATAAGCCATGTGCGCATTTATTGAGTTTGTTTGTTTTGCCATGTTTATAATAACAAAGAATTGAACTCTTACGGGAGTGACATAGTCACTTTGTGACAATACTCCATTAAAATAAATAAAGATATAAAACAAATATTGCAACATTAATATCTCCTGTGTTCTTGTTGTATGCGCAGTAAATGTTCATTTGAGTGTCTCAACGGTGCCTGTGCAGCATTCATGATCTACCGCGAGCTTTTCAGTCTTTCTCCTGCTCATTTCCATTGACATGGTGGTTCCACTATTGATTGTGTGTGTATATTCCAGCCCGCCAGTGTGACGGGCGCGGCGGGCGCGGCGCAGAACGTGTACGCGCACCACCCTGTGCCGCACCATCCGCCGCCTGTATACGGGGCCAACGTGTACGCGCCGCAGGTAACCACGATAATCATCATCATAATAAGCCTTATTGCTGGTCAACAGAGTAGAGAAAAAAAGAGAAAACACTGCCTATAAAACTTGATAAGTAGAAACAGCAGTGTTGAAAAAACTGAAGCTTCACAGTTTTCACTTATAGTACTTAAATATGATTAAACTAAAATGAATGTTATTAAATTAATTAATAACAAAATATAAAGTTACTTTAAAGTGTCTTGCCTGCTCGCCATGAACTAGTTGTAAAGATAAGTAAAGTAAAGATTGAGCTTTAATAATAATAATCCATTTAATTCAGGCAACATTAGTCTAAGCATGGAAAATACTTAAAAACTACGGCTGATTGAAAATATATACATTAATGTAACATAATTCATTCTTTGAGTATATATCAGTCTGAGTCATCTAGAACCCATAACACAAGTTCTGCTTAGCTTGGGTCTAGATGATGCTGTGTGGATTGTCCAGCATTATTTATTATTTTATTTTATCGACGATCATTTTGTTATTGCCAGGTGAATTCTAGTAATGCGTCGCTATCGGCAGCGGCGGCGGCGGCGGCGGCCGGCATGTCCAGCGGCTACCCCTCCAGCGTGGCGCTCACGCAGTACCAGCCCATACTCAACTCATACCAGGTAAAACATCAGCGGCCGAAGGAATTCTGATAACCAATCGCTTTACTATGATAGAAGTCGCAGAATCGTCAATAGATTAAACAAAATCTAGATAGTGTGTGATAAAGATTTTTTATTTGCCAAAGACATGTGTTATGTAAGGGAACAGGTACTTATACATTGTGAATAATATCCTTGACCGTTAGTCAGTATGCAAAAATATTTGAGTGAATGACGTGCAATAACTTAACATGTACTAAAATTGATTATTGAAAGAATCGACCGAGTTCAAAGAAAAATTTGTAAGTGTGATATAGTAACACTTACAAATCAATAACTTTTTAATTTCTGTCTACAACGTTAGCTCTTTGAACTGATGCGTGCTATTTGCATGGTGAGATTGATAGAATGGTTTCAACTATATACACTTTCACTTTTGACACGCGTCCTCTATCTGTAGTTTCTTTCATCATAGGTAAAATGCCAAATGAGGGTGGCTGACATCTAGCAAGTGACTAACACAAGAACATAATTATAGAGTAACCCTATGTCCTCTTACAGACATCATCATCCCCGGCCGCGTACAGCAGCGCAGCGCTATACACGGCCGCGGCGGCGCCCTACTCGTACCAGCCGGCGCCGCAGCCCCATCACAATAATAAGCACAAGGAGACTACGCATCAGGTATACATTACATTTATGTAAAGGCAGTGCCCCCTTTTAAAACGCGGACATATAACGCAGGCGTTTATAAATCATGTTGATTTGTTTTGATTTTGAACAATAATTTAAACTTGCTATTTGACTGTCTATTTATCTATAAAATGTAAATCCGTTATTGGTCGAAAAAATAGCAAACTCCACTTGCTGCCCGTCACCGGACAAGATATTTGCCGGCAACTATAAGTAACGGGTCAATTATATTATAATAAAGTAATGTATTTCTGTGTAAAAGCTGACTGCAGCTGTTTATTGAATGACATTACAAGAAGTTCATGAACCGGAACCAGAGACAAAGATATATATAGATAGTTTATTTGATGTTACCATACATTATTATTTGTTCCAGTATGAGCCGAGTTCTGTGTCCGTGAGCAACAGTCTCTCGAGTACGTCCACCACGCAGAGCTCAACCGCCAAAGTTGTCACAACCACCGGTGAGTACCCATACTTCTGACTATAATCGCCTTGAACTAATTAAATCGTAAGCAGCAAGGCTACCAAGCTATTTAACCCATAACGTAACTCGTTATCAGCGTTATTGCGCTAATTTTTGCGCGTATAACGCGTGTTAAGGCGCGAATAACGCATGTCAAGGCGCATATTAACGTGAATAACGCGTGAATAGTGTGGTAGCCTTGCAGGGCTGTAATTCCATTTAATTAACTTTTTCACCATATCAATGGGGTCATTAAAGAAAAACTTTTTTGAAGTCGTCTTTTTTGGATCCGCTGAGAATGTTCCCTGACCAACAGCTTTGAACTGTACGATTGCTTCATCTTAACGTATTGAGAGTATAATCAAGTTGTTTATCGTTCCAGCGACGCACACAGCGGCGAGCGGTACTAACTCAGCGAACGCGGGCGCCGCGGCGTCGGCGGCGGGCGGCGCGTACGCCGGCGGAGCGCTCTACGGCTCGCAGGGCTACGCCTACGACGAGCAGATCATGCGCTCCACTATGCCTCACCACATGGTAACTACATAACACAAGCGTATACGCAGCTGATATCAAGATAGGTGTTCTCAGATATTTGTTTCGGTTGTTTTTATATGGGTTACTATACCGTTCGAGGCCCGTGGCAAATTCATTGGATCGCCTCCCTATATAAAGAAGCTGAACCAACAATAATGATATAATAAATGTTGTCGGGAGTTGAGATTTTCCTCTAACTGGAGCCCCTTCTGGCTGAATCGACTTGCCACCCTGTAGTTACGCCACTGTATCTGGTACTCACAACACAAGCTCTGCTTAGTTTGGGGCTAGATGATGCTGTGTGAATTGTCCAGCATTAATAATTGATGTGTATCCCCCAGGGAGGGTACTACGAGGTGGGTTACGGCGTGAGCGGGGCGCGCGAGGGCGCGTTTGGTCTCGGCGGCGCGGGCGAGCGGTTCGGGCGCACGGACGCCGCCTCGCCGCAGCAGGTGCCGGCCGCGGCACTCCCGCCCGGCTACGCGTACTTCTACCAGCCGCCGCCCACCACCTACCAGTACGGAGTCTATCCCACGGTGAGGATACTAACTATATCTTCTAGCCTGTATAAGGGATGCAGCTTGAAAGTTTTTAGCAACCTGTTACTAATCTGTTACGGTACTAGTGCGGAGACCGCCAGTAAACTGTATAAGCATATTTAGAAAGCAGCAAACCGAGCGGCTTCTTCGCTCGTCTCACTCGCACAGCATATAAATACACAGAGGAGATGTGGCTCTCGCTGCTCTGGGATAGGCGTAGTGTCCTGTGTATATTTTATTTGCTTTTTTCTATTTGCTCAAGGTGGTTTTCGTGTCTCCGCGGCCGCGCGGTCTTATCATGCCTGTTTTGATCTTAGCTACTTTAAGGTTTTTCATTACAAATGATAAGATGTTGTTGATAGTTAATACATTTTCTTATTCCAAAACTAAACACTCTAGGGAGTTAATGATATGAGACACGCGTCGGTTTGAGTGGCTAAAGTGAACCGATGCGATGTTTTTACATCGCATCAATGACGTCATCATGCTGAGGCGAGAGAATAGTGCGGTTTCACCGTTCATATTCCCGACAGCGTTCACCCCTGAAGCTTTGGCATTCTTTGTTGTGTCCTGTGTATCTTCATGTTCAAGGTGACTATAATTAAATTGAAATAAGAAGAATAAGACTATAATATAATTTGAAATAATAATGTAGACGTCACGTCCTAAACCCTGCTGGACTTCATAATGTGATATCCGAATAAGGTCCCTGTATAGCTGTGAACATGTGGTTTAAGATGAACCTTGAGAGTCAGTGGTGTAAATGTGTTTGTTTTGTTCCAGTACGGCGGCGGGTCGTCTGTCGGCGGCGTGTCGGGCGGAGGGAAAGTAGGCAACTATGCGCAGCAGCAGCCGCAGTACGAACAACAGGACACGTACAAACCTGGTATGTTCTTACATATTATCTTATACAAGGTGGAATTTTGTAAAGCCACCTGAAAAGTACTCTTAATACTGTAAATAGAAAATTTTACTCAAAGAAAACATTACTTTATATTTGAAAAGAAAGAATACTGCATTCAAAGATATTCCACACCCGGGAATCGAACCGACTAAAATCTGTGAAAATTACACCCTTTATTTTTATTGCATCGATCATTATGGTCAATTATAAGGATGAAATCTCTCTAACAAACTTGATAAATTAAATGAAAGGAAAATCATGCATAATGCCTGCGAGATCACTTCCATCATTCATTTTTATCATTCATTTCTAGTAACTTTAATAACGTGTTGTGGTTATTAATATAAATCATATTCTGAACTTCAACTCTCAACTCGTTTACATTTGCACAAGATTTAATGTAAATATGATTTTTAACATATCCCACAAAAAAATGTAAAGGGGTGAGACCTGGTGTTCTTGCAGGCTATCATTCGTGGTTTTCCTTTCATTCCACCCTGAATAATATCATATTAGCTTGGGGTTGATGATGCTATGTGGATAGTCCAGCATTATTTATTTATATATATTTCAGGTGGCGGGTACGGCGGCAGCGCGGCGAAAGCAGGCGGCGCGGCCAACGCGGATCTCAATAGCGCAATGTACGCGAAGACTCATGTCGCACTCAACAAGGTCAATGTACGTATTGCTTTACTTTAACTCAATAGACATTCCTTTGACCATAATCTCATCTGATGGAAAGTGAAGATGTGGCATGCAACAAAAACTTTCAAGGAATAATCGACGCGAAACACAAAAAAAATATTTATTAGCCATTTCACTTAGATACATATGTACACATTACTGGCGGCCCCCGCACGAGGCCAGCCTGTGTCGCGGGAAGCCTGTTTACAAAGGTAACTTTAGCGGCAGAGATTTATAGAAACTGATACAAGGCAAACAAGCGATCTCCAATCGATCAGACGAGCAGCCATCAATGACTTCCCGAATTGATCTTTACCTCAGAAAGTCATCGCTCCGTATCAGAAGGTCTAACAAGGAAAATGACGTAGTTTGCAGAACGTCGGCATATTAAAACGTCTATATGGTGGCAATGTCTTGAGCGGCAAAACGACTTACTAGTAAAACGTCCAAAATATAAAATTGACATGATCATAGTCTGGTTACAGAAGAGGCCCTCAGAAAGATTGAAGCGAACAAACAATCAAAGTGATCACTTTATTTCCTAGTTTTAAGTATGTGTCCAATAGTCCTGTGGGGTCTACAGGAAATCAAGCACTTTGATGTTTGGTTCGGAAGTCCGCAAGCTAAAAGGTTGCCAATATGGCTGCCATGCCAGACCAGCTTTTTAAACAGTATCATCTAGCCCCAAGCTAAGCAGAGCTTGTTTTATGAGTACTAGATGACTGATATACATTACAATTGAGATGGAGCGATAGTTCATATATCGAGAAAAACCGACAACCGCTGGGGTAAACTTGTTCTTAGTGGAGACCGCAACTCGGCAAACGTAATGTAGGACGCCCTCCGACCAGGTGGGATGACGACCTGCTAAAGACTGCGGGCAGATGCTGGATGCGACAAGCTGAAGACAGGACGCTATTGCACTCATTAGGGGAGGTCTATGTCCACCTGTGGACTATTATAGGTTGATGATGATGAACGTACACAATTGGTAAGTGAGATATCGGGAGGCATTCGTATTTAAATAAATAAAATAAACAAATAATTTGCGTATCTGTAAGACAATAAGTGGGGCTTAGTAGCTCTAGGTGGTGGTGGACTAAGTCGATATTTAAACGCAGTCATCGGATGTTGTATAGGTGCAAGCGAGAGGACATGCTTTTGTAAAGAAAACTTATTATACTTATTATAATGTTGGAGTGAGTGAGGTGTGTAGGTGATGGTAGTCGAGCGAGGCAGTGGTCAGCGAACACTAGACATACAACTCGACCAAGCTTAGTTTGAACCTCGCGTCGTGGCGTAAGTTTGCAGCGAGGTGCAAACTTAGCTTGGTGGAGTTGTAGATAGATAACAAATGAAAGCTATAGATGGAGACTGGGGACGCCCGCTAACTACCACGCTATTCAACACATAACGTAAGGCGCATTATCAGCGTTATTACGCTAATGTTAGCGTAAATAACGCGCGTTGAGCCGTATTTTAACGTGAAAAGGCGTTATTCACATTAAAATGCGTCTTTAAACGCTAATTTTAGCGCGAATAACGCGTGTTAAGGCCCATTTTAACATGAATACCGGTGATAACGCGAGTTACGTTATGCGTGGTAGCCCTGCAAGGAATGGCAATCGGGTCCTCTCATCTTATATAGAGCCTGCTATCTGTCTGCTCTGTCTTTGGTGTCATTGAACTGTGTTATAGAAAGCAGCGTTAACAAACAACCTATCAATTTAGACAGAAGCTTCAAGAGCCGACTCAGGACAGTTTCCAGAGGGCTGCTCTGGTTCCCTATTACGAGCTGAATTACAGAATGTTAATATTTTCAAAAAGACGTTTATATAAAGGCACATACATGAAAACAGGGTTCTTAGGTTAATTATAGATAGTATATAGGTTGTCGTCATTAAATAGCTGGCTCATTTGATGTGTTCACTTAATAAGAAGTGAATTATCATTTATTATAACCGAGTATAAGACTTTAGGCTGGTTTTATTGTTACGCGTTTCGGCAGCGCCGTTGGAGCGCGCGCGTTCGGAGATGTATGGGGGTAGTAGTTGCGTTTCAAAGTCGCGCGCTTGTGCAGCGCCGTTCAGTAAATGTTAACAGCGCGCTGCCCAGCGGCGTGACTATAAAGCCAGCCTTAGTGGTTGATGAACATAGAGTAATGAGTATATTGTATTCTCCAGAGCTACGAAAAGGCGGGGTTCCACAGCGGCACCCCCCCGCCCTTCGGAGCCGCCTCGCACCTGTACATCCCCGCGCCGCCGCACCACCACCACCACCACCAGGTACCACCACAACCACTCCATCATCACTGACTACGTCCACCACTCCTCGTATGCTCCATGTCTCCACTAACTAACTAACTTTAATTTTAATATACCCATATATTTAAATAATTCCTCGACTGAGGATGCCACGAGCATTCCTCCAAAATACTTGAGTTCGGTATTCTGAGTCTTGATTCGAGGCGGTCTTCTACGGAATTCGTCGTAAACGTCCAAAGGGTTTTCAGCATCCCTTAAATACCTTCGCGAGGGCTAAATGTAATTAATATAGTCCCTAAAGTCAATTTTAATATACACAACAAATTCTTTTGAGAAACTTTCAAGGTACCTTGAGATGACAGTTCATTTCGCCACTCATATGTGAAATATTTAAAAGAGAATTTTTAGTGGAGGATTTTTTACGATCAAGCATATCGAAACGTATTTCGAGGTTGAGTCGAGGTCGAGGAACGACTGAAGATGGGGTAACTCTTGACTCCTACTCACTACCATCGCTGCCTACTACCACTCTCCGCCACTATCTGCTATTTACGCCTCTACCGTTTTCGTCTAACTTATCCACCCCAGTATAACACTGATTGTTGTTCGAACCTTATATAAATTTCTATGGCGAAGGGAAAACTATGGCATGTGATACAAATTCAAATCCTGCGCCATTATGGACTTGACTTTGACTTATATCACAACATTTTCGCCATTAAATTTCTATGATATCATGGTTGGGCTTACCCTAGCGCTTAGCATGATACGACGTAATTCATAATAATAAATCCAACGCAACTTTAAATTAAATTAGTTAATATGTATAACAAATACATTGTAATTTTAGAAATATACTTAGTTTGAACATTATTTAAATTTCTTCTCACGCAATTCTGTTATGTTAGTTCATAGTTATGTCATCAACAGTAGATTAAAACAAAATCCGATCCAATTTTACATAGAAACAGAACCCATTGACTCACTGTTCTAAATTCCACGATATATTTAGCAAACAAAAACAATTACGCTAGAAAACTTAATGGCCCGGCGACCCTCGCTTGCAAAAATCGCTCCGAATATCGCTGTCCCTGTTTAACCCTTGCGCCGCGCCCCATGCGTGCGCGATAGCAATATTAGCCGTTCAAAATTTGGTTTGTTCCGTAATACCAAAAATTATGACTGAAAACTTTTTGTATTCTTCACAAAGTATTGTTATTCTGTAACTAGACAATATAAGCTATGTTCCTTAATACTTTGACTGCGGTTTTTTTCGACGACTGCGATCTTTTTTTTTACCTAAAAAATTCGTGCTGCCACTCTACACAGCGGTTGTGTTGCGCCGCACATGCGTTTCGTTCGAAAAATATTACAGCTCTGCTGAGTCACAAAGATCTGTATTTTCTCAGCCGCTGCGCTTGTGTGGATTTACGCATATTAGTCACTTGTAGAAAACTCATACCGTGCGTTTTCAGCACTCAAAGTGTTAATAAATAAAACGTAAGATATTGATGTTTTTAATACGAAACAAATAGCAAGAAAACTTGTCCATTTTCGCATAAAAATGTGCAAAATGAGTATGGCTTTCATTTAATTTTAGGTAAGTATTTTGAAAAAATATATATTTGGGAACCTAGATAAATACTATTTTAATACAAATAATGCAAGATTATAGTGGAAATATGCTTGAATTAGAAATAATTTTGGTATTACGTTTGTATGAAGAATTCGTCCCTCCGGAGGCCTCTTAATAGAAATTGATAAAACAAAATAGTAACAGTTACTGCTAACGAACAAAAGATACAACAATGTATAATTGCACACGCGCAATGGAAAGGTCGGTGGGTGAAATTAGAGTTTGAAACGGCTGAGAGAAGAATTAAATTAAAGCTCTGCACATAATTATCCAACGCCGTTACCACGCAGCACAAAACTGCATTCAATATGGGCTATACTCGTCATAAAATCTTTTCTAGCAATATTTATTTGGTTCTTTGTTGACCAATATATCTTGGATTCTAGAATAGACTAGATATTATCTTTAGTTTGAACTTAAGTTATCTTTCTATTGCATAAGTGATTGTCCCATAGTTACGTTAAGCGCATGCCTCGTCACAATAATGCATGATTATTTGATTTCTTTTATTGATTATCATATAGTTTTGTTTTGTAGATGGATGTTCGGATGAATAGTCATAGGCGGGTAAGTGATATGTAATATCTATGTATGTATATACACACTTACATCAACGCACATATATGTATTAGCTTCGATATATTACCCGCCTTAGATGCATGGTTAGCGCTTTTGTTTGACTAATTTTATTTATTTATGCTTTGTATTGTTATGTTGTTCTCACTATCATTATTTTTAAGTTTTATTGTACTTTTTTGTTTGTTTATCGAATAATGTCGCGGCTTGGCGTTTAAAGAAAATCCTGCAGGTAGCTTTTACAATGCTGGGATTCGTGTTTGAACTAAACATTTAGACATATATGTACAAATATTAAATATATTGTATTTGTACAATGTGTCTTTCTTAACTGGGACAGTATAGGGACATTCCAAATCAAAGAAGAAACGGGAAATCTGTATTAGGTACAATACAGAATACCTTTTTGGCATATCAAATTTATTTGAAGCGTAAGTTGTCTATAAAAAATGCCAATTTGATCAAAATTCTTGAGATTGTCTCATGGTATGGGAAGAAAAATTATCAGAGCATCAATATTTACTTGAATTTGATACAAGGAAAATTAGAAATGACGTAGGGAAACTAAGAAACCACTATCACATATCTTAATACAATTTTTATGAAAATTTGACATGTAAATTGATTTTACCAATAAATTGTATTTCTGTATTTCACAGATTTAAGGACAGTTTTCCTGTATCTTCTTAAGTAAATAAAACTGTATAACCTCTAAAACAAATTATAAGTCTTAATTTGTCGAATAAGGTCCAAATTCTATCATCTCCCTTACTAAACCCCTATCCAAGGTATACCTTACGTGTGTGTAATAGAGTTGATATTCCAGCAGGAGTCGGGCACGACGGGCGGCCGCGCCAGCACTAACAAGGCTGCGCACAGCAAGCCCTCCTACTCGCATTCCTACTGGCCGCCGAACTAAGTGATCACGGTATGTAAATACATAAATATATCTGGACAATCCATCAGCAGCATCATCTAGCCCCAAGCTAAGCAGAGCTTGTGTTATGGGTACTAGATGATTTATATACAAAATACCTGACATAGATAGATATTTTTTATGATACAAAGAAAACGACCAGAACACCTGGAACAAATATCTGCAGATCATACAAAGATTTGTCCCGAGGCGGGAATCGAACCCGCAACCTCGTATAGATGTTCGTTACCCTTTCACGCAAAACTTCTGAATGGATTGTGATGAAATTTTGCATACAGGCAGTTTCAGGCCCGAAAAAAGACATGGGCTTCGCAAGTGTTGTTTATATGGAAACGTTTTAAGGTTATTTCTATCCCAGAGAACTCATTTATGGGATAAACAGTAGCCCAGAACTAATCGTACCTGAATGCAAGATCCCAGTCTCAGATTGCCCAGTCCGGTCACTAGTTTTGGTGTGAAGAGATAACAAACATCCAAACTTTCTCATTTACAATAATTGAGTGTGAAGTGGTATGTAAATGTATGTATGTAACAGTTTGTGTTTGTTGCAGGCTCCCGCCTCGTGTTGCAAGGCATGTACATATAGCGGCGCCGCCCGCCACCCCCCTCGCCCGCCGGGCTCTTCATCTAAACATAAATGTCTTTCGTCTATGTATTTTTAATTGTATAAAAAATTGAACTGCGAAATGTTAATATTATTTTAAAATTAATAGTCGGCGTCCGTAGGTTACTGATGTTAGTGGGCGCCCCGCTCGGTAGGATATGTACGAATATTTGTTTTCTAATAAAATTAACTGTAGTCGCTATGTACCTATGTTTATGATTATGTACATGTATGAACGCGCGGCTCGCTATGCAAGTCGCGCTCTTGTATTTACTTACATGGTCTCTGTAATTATCAATATAATATTATGAAAAAGTAAATAGGTGGATGATAATCGTAATATAACTGATAGTCGAGCTCGTTTTTTATGTGAAATAAATGCTGTTGTGTTGATCTCGCGGCCATTTGAGAAAATGAGGGATTACACATATTGGAACTTGATCGGATGATTTTTATTTACTCTTTTTGCTGAGCTTGCTTTAAGGGTCGGTACATATCTGATGACAAATGCGTCCACCCTATAATCGGGCGCGTATATTCGGTCAAATTAGACCCTGCCACATTACGCGTCTAGTCAGTTCGAACGGCATGTACACAAACGATCTCCGCTGATGACGCCTGGTCTGAATGCTTCATACAAATTAAAAATCACGTATCGCGACACGTTACGTCGAGCGTATGATACATTCGGACTAGGCGTAACATCCGCGGTTGAGTGTGAAAGGTTGAATGTTTTATTATTATATTTGCCTGTAACGCGTAACGCGACCGATAATACGCAACGCATTTTCCGTCAGATATGTACCGACCCCAAGTCTGCTACATACTTCTGCTATAAATTAATAATTATAAGTACTTAGGTGAGTAAAACTGATGCGATGGCTGGTTGACTACATTAAGTTTGAAATCAGCCACAAGTAATAAAACAGCTTGCAAAACTTCCAAGGTCGATAGCATAAGCATGGTATAAGTTCTTCCGGCCAATTACAACCTGTCTTCTAGACCTTCGCGAACGTCACTTTCTATCAGGAGAGATTAATAAATAAATAAATAAATAATGCTGGACAATTCACACAGCATTATCTAATCTCCCATGCTAAGCAGAGCTTGTGTTATGGGTACTAGATAACTGATATACATAATACAATACATTACATAGATAGATACTTTTTTTTTATTATACATAGAAAACGACCAGAACACCCGGAACAAATATCTGCAGATCGTACACACAATTGTTCCGAGGCGGGAATCGAACCCGCAACCTCCTGCGTCGCAGGCGGACCTTCGCCCATTGCGCCACATCGGTCGTCTTGTGATTGTGGTCAAACAAAGGACTATTGACTATAATCAAGATTGTAGGTGATAGAAACAAGTAGTACAGCCCAAAGTAAGTTTATTCCAACCAAAAATCAACAGGAATGTAAAAGTAAGTATACAAACATTTTGTAAATCAAAAACACTTTCTTACACATAAGGTAACACTGAACTAGAAAACCTGCAACATGTTATTTGAGTTTGACCCAATAATTTGTTGTCCAGGTTAGGTTTTACACAAAATATAAAATATTAACAAAAAGATCACATAGAAAAGTTAGCACACAAAACTAGTTATTTGTTTACTTAGATCAAAGAGTAAATTAGATCAAAATAGCCTTCTTTCTTTGAAGCAGTTTGACACACATTGCAAATACAAAAATATTATATTTCTCTTATCAGGTAAGTAGAAGTTATTTACATTTTGGTGTTACTATTCAGTTTCCTAAATTATTTCGATGTCACATACAACTGGATCATAGTGGAAGATTCACACATGCAGCATTTAGGCTTCTCAATGGCCTACCATAATATCCTTTATTCCTAGTACTTAATTCAATTATCTCTTTGCATTTTACATTCGTTATAGAAGTAAACGGAAGAAAATCACAGTATTAGGTACTTCAAATTAAATGAAAGAAGATAAGTATGGAAGATATCATGTTATTTTGAAATTTAAGACCTGTCGATTTGATTCATACCATATATTGCTGAGCCTGGCTGAGCCATAATTAGTTAAAACCTACAAACGATAACGCGTGTTCTTACGAGTTATAATCACATTTGGACTAAGTATGCTTTTTGACACAAGATAATGTATCCCCATTCCCAATATTCACATCTAGTTATCATAACATAACAGTTTACATTTTGGCTTTTATATATAAAAATAGTGGTAAAACTGTACTGTACCTAGCTGAGCTAGGTTTCGATATAACCTACGTAGGTTATCGTCATTATTATTCTGTATGTAGGTAGTTATGACGTCAGTGAGCAATTGCAGATAGGATCAAACTGAGCAGAACAGCATAAGACATGACGTCATTCTCAATCCATGGATAGATTTAATATAAAGAATGCCCACACAGAAAGTCGTTTTACAGGATCCATCTTGGAGGTACTGTTCACAATGAGTTTATAGGACCGTTTTAACGTTCCGTCGCTACTGAATGCGATCGTGCTACGCCCCGCGCAGCTTCGGTCTGATAAAATGGATCCTGTACCTATGTTTTGTTGGATCAATATTTATTACTGGACCGGGAATACTGTCCATGTGAACTCGCTTATACAACTACATCCCTCATCGCTGAATATAAATGGATACAATAAAACAATGCTGTGTGAATGTTTCCTTAGTGTGCATCGTCATGATTATGCGAGTAGAGCAGCAGCGGCGTTGTCGACGAGCCAGTAGACAGAGCCTTTGTGCGGATTGAGGCGAGCTGCTGGAAGGTTTTCCTTGTCTTTTAGTATGCGCTGAAAGAGAACAGATGGATAATTTATTTTTGCAACATCAAAACACTAAATCGACAAAGAAATATAAGTATTAAAACCTTTTTGCAAGGCTCAGAAGTCTTGGAAGAAGGGCCTTTTAACTAAAATTACAATTTTTCATCAAAAGTTCATGAATTCCTTTTTCTTTTAGCTCGTTGGAGTTGTCCACTTATCAGGAAAATTACTATAACATTTGGATCTTTGGTAGGTGGCTCAAATACAATTATGTACTTATTAAGAAAGAGAACTATACCTTGAGCATCTCTGCCTTCCCACTCCCACTGCAAGCAAAGATGCAATTCCTTGCATTATTCAGCACTGGGTATGTGAGGGTAATTCTTGCTGGTGGTGGCTTGGGCGAGTCTGTAATACCAGCAACTTGCAAACTAGTTTCATCCAGTAATGGGTGGTTGGGGAAAAGGGAACAGGTGTGACCATCTGGCCCCATGCCAAGGAGGAGTAGGTCGAAGCGGAAGTTGTCACTATCGAAGGCTTTTTTTAGTTTTTCTGTGTAGTCTTTGGCAGCTTCATCCGCTGAAAAGAATAGATTATAATGTGGTTGTCTTCTAGGTTATTTATTGCCAATGATAAGGAGTTATCATATCAGTCTATAGTCGGTCTCCATATTCATGTTATCAAATAAATAATAAATAATGCTGGACAATCCACAAAGCATTATCTGGGTCCCCAGCTAAGCAGAGTTATGAGTATGAGATGACTGATATACATAATACATTACATTAGTAGATATTTTTTATTATACATAGAAAACAACAGGAACACAACAATTAACAAATATCTACAGATCATACAAACATTTGTACAGAGGTGGGATCAAACCTGCAACCTCCTGCAGCGGACTTTCCCCCACCGCGCCACAGAAGTCAAAATGTCATTAAAACTAGGTAAATCTTTACAGAATAGAGCTTCTGCTGTACTGTGTAAAGATATAACTATTTTTTACTCCTTTCAAAGGTCATGTTTGAGAACGGACATCAATTTAACTTACCACTAACTCCTTGCTTGATCACAACAAACTGACTTTCATCCAAAGCAGTTTTGGGTATGAGTTCTTTCTTGTAGAGACCGAAAGTAGAGTCGGCACTGTCTTCCGGTACCAATCTCTCGTCGCAAAAAGCAAGGGTCCATCTCGACCAGTCTGTGTCTACCTTGGGTAAGCCTTCGCATAGGTATTTTACTACTGAACCACCTGGATTTATCAGAGAAACGATTATGCGTGTGTCGGGATTTGTATAACAGCTGATATAAATACGAACATAACCTCCATATTTTGTGGAGAAACTTCCTAAAATATCCCAATATTTAAGGTGTAAACGATGACGTCATGTCCTTTTTCTTACTTTGCAAAGAAAACATCGTAGAGCATTCTATTGCAAAACATACAAGTTTTTCCTTACCGGAAAGTCCGACGTAAAATCGACCTCTTGTATTGATCGCGTCGTTCGAAATCTTCTCCACGTAGGAAGATAGCCTGTTGATTATCTCTTTTTCATTGCTAACTGTGATTACCGTCGTCATTTTGGCTAGTTTTGTTTAAATATAAATATATAGAAAATTATACAGCAAAGCAACAGACAGAAAAACAACAAAACTGATTTTTTGAGGTTATAAAACCTGACAGTTTTGACCTTGTCTTGACTGACGGATATAATCTATCTTCGTGACTGATAATGTTCCGGGAACAAAATATTGACTTTGTGCATGAAATATTTTTCATTTTTGCACCATGGTTTTGCATAAATAGATTATACACTATACAGGTGGAACATTCAACACTACTGTTTTAAAAGTTCGAATTAAAAATTAAATTCTTTAGAATCTGCAGACTTAATAGGTCCATAGCTTACATAACTAGGTACGATAATAAATAACATGATACATAATAATTAAAAACTCACATTAATCTACAGAAAACAATAAATAAAATTAAACACATAATGTAACCAAAACAAAGAAAACCTAATATTTCCAATTAATGTGTAATTATTTGGCAATGTCGAATTTTATTGTATGCATTATGAAATTCGAGAATTCACGAAAGTTTTATGTTATTATAATACATAGAGTCCTATAGATGAAGGCAAACTTATGCGCGAACGCTGAGAATGTTGGAGTTAGCCCGGACTATGCGCACCAGAGACGATCCCCGCTTGCGCAAATTGTAAACTGGAACAAGAAATCCTAGTGATCAACCCGTTGATTTAAATGGAAAGAGATGTTAAATTATTGCTGAGTGCTAAATTGTTTCTGAAACTCCATTTTATTCCAAAAAGATTGAAATGCGAAAAAAGTTTGTCAGAAGTGGGATTCGAACCCACGCCCACAGAAGTGGACTGCGACCTGAACGCAGCGCCTTAGACCGCTCGGCCATCCTGACTTGAAGTAACTCATCGAAAATTTAGAAATAGCTCTTTTGAACGCTAAACTGAACATATAAATCACAGGTAGGATATCATGAGTAATAATGAATCGAAGAATCTTGGCAATTGTTGCTTTTAATATAATAATTTTATAATATACTTTGGTGCTGATTGTATCGTTTGCAAGTGTATTAAATTTGACTACTCGATTTGGTTATGTACAAATGCCAGCAGATGGCGCTAATACTCACAGTTCCCCTACTCACCAACAGATGTCGCTAACATGTGTAATTTATACATTTTCACGTGCATTTTACTGATGTAAAAAGTGAAAGTAAAATCGCATTGGATAGAAAAACGAGTGTTGACCGCGACCAAACGGTTGTTGACCGCCAAAACGTTTTACATGACGTAACATTACGGCACATTCGAGGTAGAAGGGTTTTTTATTTACTTTGATACAGTTTCTTGGCGTATTTTTGCGGTAAGACGTGTTGGCCTAGTGAGAAGCCACGACTTTCGATCAGATATTTGTAGGTTGATAATATAAGTAAGGAAGTTAAATTACCTCTTTATTTGGCTCACAGCCGCCGGCATACAAATTCTTTCATGAACATTTGAGTTCAGTTGAGTTCAGTTTGTTTCTTACGTAGATGATGAAAGCTTTCATCTAAGTTTTTTCCTAAGTTTCTTAAAATTTGGGTACCTAGGTACCTAACCTGAACTAACCCAATCATTTGTCAATTTCGATCTTCCCTTCCCATACAAAAACCTTTACCTGCAACGCAAATATCACAAACCAGAGAACAAGAGTCTGGATTTAAAATAGCGTTAGATATACAATAATATAATATTATCCATAATAGTTAGATTCTCAGTCACCTGATCCTGAGCTGCAAATGTCGTCGCTCCAAAATTCTAGAGAATAAAACTGTAAGCTGCCGCTCACTGAACTGCATGCCTGGCATGTTTTGTAGTTTGTATACCTACATAGGTGGAGACCACGACTTGGCAAACGTAATGTAGGACGCCCTCAGATGGGATGACGACCTGCGAAAGACTACAGGCAGATGCTGGATGCGTCAAGCTGAAGACAGAGCGCTATCGCGCTCATAAGGGGTGGCCTATGTCCAGCAGTGGCTGCTGATGATGATGACATATATAGGTACCTACATGTTATCTAATAGGTATAATAATAGATAAGACCTACCTACGGAATGAATGATCACTGATCATTGCGTTTTCCTACACATTAGGCATGTTAATGTGTGTTCGTCCACAAAAAGGCGTCGCTACATCGATCGACACCTGTTGTGTGATCATGAAAGAGTTCACCTCGAGCGCGCACGGATCACGATGTCAACAACTCGTGCGGCGTAGTGGCTGGACGGATTAGAAGTGTAGGTTAATTTTTTACAATTATTTTTATTTTGGACATTTTAATTGCAATTTTAATTTGTCAATTTATTTTGTTGTGAATTAATTTTATGTGGTATAATATTTTTGAATATTTTTCCAAATATATTTATAAATTATATTTTACGTGTAAAATATTAATTTATTTTGTGTGACATATTAACCTATTTTTGTTACCAAATAAACGAATAACTTAACTTACCGGAGTTCATTTCTTTACCATTGCATTGACCATCATTTTCTTTCACATAAAATTTCGTCAGCGTTCACTAATAAATATTTGAAACGATAAAGTTTTTATTTAATTGCAATAGAGTTTTTTTTGCAAAAATTAACTCATACAATAATCTACTTTTACATGATAATCTAGATGCACCCCGCTGCTTCGCGCGCATGGAAATCTGTGTCAAATGGTTATTAAACCTTTGACTTCAATCACTCTATCTATTAAAAATACCGCATCAAAATCCGTTGCGTAGTTTTAAAGATCTACGCATACATAGGAACAGACAGACAGCGGGAAGCGACTTTATTTTATACTATGTAGTGAAGGTAAGACTATAAACTCCGCAAACAAAGTCGCAGGCAGCACCTAGCGGCCACATACAGCGCAGAAAGATGTGTGTCAAGTATAACTGCTCGTAAGTAAATAGTAGCGCATGCATTTGCTATAAAAATTGACCTTTCTATCAGCAGGATATATCCGTAGGGCATTTACTTGCCAGCTAGCTTTCAAGTATAACAGCTTTGCACTAGCCACTTCCTTTCATATATTCAAGCAGAATTAAAGATAAACTTAACGGCAAATAGCATATAACATGTCATCATCATCAACAGCCTATACTAGTCCACTGCTGGACGCCGGCCTCCCACTGATCAGCGCTTTATATTGGCTTTTATCTTATGAAGTAGAAAATTGGCTCGCCTCGGGCTAATGGACGGTTACGTTTAGCATATTTTGACAGTCTAGTGGGCCAGCCATATCTGGCGAAGAACTAACCTCCGCGGGTATACGTGTTCATGAAAAGAGTCCGCAACTCGGCAAACGTTGAGTAAGACGCCCTATGGCGGTGGGATGACGACCTGCGAAGGACTGCAGGTAGATGCTGGATGCGGCAAGCTGAAGACAGGGCGATATGGCGCTCATTAGGGGAGGCCTTTGTCCAGCGGTGCGATCGCCGCGTCTTTTTATATGACTTTTACATTACATGTTGATTTGTAATCCTTCAATAAATGTTGCTTACAATTCTATCTGAAACTCGACGCCACTTGTTTGACGCCGGAGTTTGAGTTTTATGTGTCGTTTCACATCGAGTTTAGCCTTAGAGAATTAAACAGTTTGGCTAGTGTATAGCTATCAAATTTGTAACTTACCTATACCTTCTTATCTACTAAGATTAGTAGGTAGCCTTACCTACCTACTACATCCAAAATCGTGATCTACGATGACCTCTGCTCGTGTTCAAATTCAAAGTCATAGAGCAATGCACGTTTTGCATAATCTGTGAGCATATTGAACTGGTGGCATGCCAATTAGTGCGTATTGAATTTTATACTCAAATCCATTTAAATAATAGCAAAATACCAACAAGGTGCCACATTAAATTTATATGTATTTAAATTTGAGACTTTTGAAGATGAAAAACGACGCCCTCCGACTAGGTAGGATGACCTGCGAAAGACTGCAGGTAGATGGTGGATGCGTCAAGCTGACGCATCCAGCAAGCAAGACAGGGCGCTATGGCGCTGATTGGGGGAGGTCTATGTCCAGCAGTGGACTATCATAGGCTGATGATGAGAATGAAAATGAACTGTGTATCCTGAAACAAACTTTCTCATGGCTAGATAAACAGGGAAGATAACATTTACATTATAAGTAGTTAGAACAACATTTAGCCTGAGTTCGCCTTCGTTTTACCCTAAAAAAAAGAACAGAAAGCTTTATCCCTGTTTTGTAACTTTTAGAGAACTAGTAAACTTTTCCTTACAATACAAAGACTTTAATTCCACTCTGTCCACTCTTATCGTATGTATATCAAACGGTGTTTTCCACCTTTATTTCGGCGACGACAGACGACAAGAGAGTGGTTGGCGTCTAGACCTTCGAGATCCATCATCAATTCATCAGCTACTTTACTACAATCGCCACCAATAATCAAGTGAGATTGTGGTTAATACCTAGAAGGTCTAAGCTAAAATGAAGCTAAAGATAACCTTTGTAGCAAGATGGGCGAAGGCCTCTTGCGACGCAGGAGGTTGCGGGTTCGATTTACGCCTCGGGAAAATTTTATGTACGATCTGCATATATTTATTCCGGGTGTTCTGGTCATTATCTATGTACCTATAATAAAAAAAGTTTGTAGTGTAGTATACCCATAACATAAGCTGTGGCTAGATAACGCTGTGTGGATTGTCCAGCATAATTTATTAAATTTAAAGTAACGTGCTTTGCCCCGCTAAATGTGTCGCCAGACCCTATCTCGTGATCAGCAGTGACCTCTACCGGCCAATGTCACACCATACAAGCTTTCATGAATGTCGCCTATTTATAGAATCAATCACAGAATGTGTCATGTGGTGATGCACGCAGAGACGAGCAAGAGATAATACATTGTTTATGTACTTTTGTAAGAAGTTCAACAGCTTCGAGGTAGTTATTCAATGATATGGCCAGCTGATGCGGTGTTTTACGCTTTCTGAACGCTGAAAGTGTTAATAAATAAATAATGCTGGACAATCCACACAGCATCATCTAACAGTTAAGTTAAGCATAGCTTGTGTTATAGATTACTATACTTAATACAATTACATATATTACATAAAAGAAGTTTAGAATAAGTTTTATGTATATTTTATCGTGCAAAAAGTAAAAATTAAATAAATAAATAGATAGATATTTTTATTATACATAGATAACGCCCAGAACACCGTAACAAATATCTGCAGATCGTACTCGGGACAATTGTCCCGAGGCGGAATCGAAGTGAACAGTAAAATAATCGTATTTCATAATAATTAATAGTATAACATTTTACTTCTCTTAGTGCTTATTTTGTAAGCCTTAAGAAATAAAACATTGTGATTTTGATTTTAGACGGGAATCAAACCCAACCTCCTGCTTCGCAGGCATAATGTCTGATGAAGAGCCTAACTTGTGCACCTGGACTTTTATCTCGATAATTCACGAGGCAGGTAATCTGTCACCCTTAGAGTAGGTAATTAGGCCTAGATATTCTAAGCTGTCGCCTAATTAAATAATAACAAGACGTGCTGGCATCCAGTCTCATTTATTATGTACTATTATTATTATTGATTTTTGCTCTATTTCCAAAATATGTAACTTTTGTACGCCTAATGGCAGATCACAGTGCTGTTAATTTTAAGTCTGAACATGTAATGTAATGTAAATTAATGTCTGAACTGTATCACAAATAAATAAATGAACTATGAACTATCATCTTGTAAGGTAGCACACCTACCATTCAAGTAAGTATTTCAACTGACATGACATATACGTACTTATGTATTTGTAGTATATTATGTATTATATCTAATGCAATAGGTGTGCTCGGTGGTCGGTCCACATGTCGGTTATCGTGGATGTTGATCTAAGGCTATTTATTTAGCAATGCGTGTACTGGTAGCAGGTAAGCTCTATAATCTAACATATAATAAATAAATAAACTCGAATCATCATCATCATCATCAGCAACATGACTTCACCCACTGGTATATGGCGTCGAACTCTTAATATAAATTAAATAATTGATATTGAATAGAAATGTTCTATAATAATTAATGATTATTTATCGTGTATTTGTCGCGTACCTACATATACCTTTTGTTATTATACCCCATTTTTAAGAAATATTATCAACGACGACAATTAAAAGGTACGCGCGATTAATAATACCCGATAAATAACTGATTACGAAAGTTTAATAAGGAGCTTTTCATAGGTATATTCCATGTCAATCCGAAGTGTCCCCAAGACGCTGGCTGAATTGCCCCGCTGCGCTGTACTGTACGGCAATGCTGATGTGCTGATTCAAATACTAACCCGCTCTCTGTTTGTGTCTTTTTAATATCGTAACTAAGCAACTAACTGGTCAGATTTTCTCTATCAATGACACACTGTATAATCTAGTCTCTTACCTATGTAAGAGATAAAGTAATTGTTATCAGAAGTGCCTATTCTGCGCACGCTACCGGTCTTCGAATGTGTGTCGCAGGGCGCGGCCCATGCGTGCGAGATCCGTGCCCACCCCCGCGCGCCTCACTCCGTCCGCACCCCGTCTAGCAAAGGTACATGAGGCAATGATAACAGCACATAATGTAAGGTGCGACCCCTATGTGTAAACCCCTATGCCTCAACATCGATTTCGATGACGGCGACCCTAGACATTACAGATTCCATTATCTATCATAAGCCCTAATATGGCTCGCTAGACTGAACTTGGTTCATCAGTCGGCCAATGTTGATGATGTGATGAGTTACCAGATGATCCATCAATCCACGGCACATCACGATGTATATAGACACTGTATGTGCTTTTCATTAACCACTCCAATGCCACCGCTATTAGCATGCAAACATGACCGGTCTTCAACATCATAGAAGTCAACTGTTCCTTACCTTTCAAAACTTTCGTAGTGTGAGGATTTCATCACCACATAGTATTAAACAAAGTCGCTTCCCGCTGTCACTATTGTATGCTTAGGTAGATCTTTAAAACTACGCAACGGATTTTGATGCGGTTTTTTTAAATAGATAGAGTGATTTTAGACGTTTATAAATAAAATGTATCACAAAAATTTCCACGCGGGAGAAGCTGCGGGGCGCATATAGTAATGAGTACCTATAAAACAAGACATTTTTCCGGTAGTCAAAGCCCTAATTGTGACGATTGCTTTGATATGATTTTTTTCTAAATTGGTTGCATTCTTACTTTCTACAAGGACTATACAGATTTTTATGCCGGTGGAGGTGGTCGACGCTGATTTTTTTATATTATTATTTATCTCTTGTTTATTTAAACAATGTTTGTTTTTCCTGTAGAAAGCGAAAAGGCGACGCGACAGTGGGACAAATCAGGCTAATATATATTTTTTTTTTTTTGTATTTTATGGTAAAAAAATAATTTTCTACGAGAATTGGAAATAAATGAGTGAAAAATAATAATAAGATCTTGTAAGTGACCCGCCCTACGCTGGTTACAGTTCAGAACCTTTGAATTCAGAAACTTGTATTGCAGCCTTGGCTCTACCTTGGCCTGGTGGCTCGTTTTGGATAATTGGCAGATATTTTTAATATTTTAAATGAATTTCATCATCATCAAAAACAACAAATGAATGAATGACAAGTTTAAATTGAATTTAACGTCGTAAATATAGATTAGAGTGTAGTAAAATGATTATAAACCAAGCGTTCTTATTACCCATTCAAGGATCACAAAAAACAGCAAAAAGTTTGAATGTTTTCCGCCGAAAATTGACTTGTTTACATAAACTAGCGAATAATAATGAAGTCAACAATATTAGTCATCTTGAGCTTGATGTTAAGCGGAAGTTTTTTATCATTTTTGTTTTGCTATAAACTCATTTGAGTTGAGAATATCTAAGACTATTCATTTGGAACATTGGAACACTTTGTGACAGGGCGCTATGGCGCTCATTAGGGGAGGCCTATGTCCAGCAGTGGACTAACATAGGCCTTATGATGATGATTTGGAGCATGGGACATTATGGCGGTACAAGAACGTAGTCTACTAGAAACTTTGCTATGGTCGTTGTATCTGGAACATTGATCTATAGGGTGCCACAGAAATGGTGTACTAAGCCGAAGGGGGAGATTCTTTCATGATTTGGAAAACTCTGTAATGTCCAGTCTTATGTAAAAAATGATTTGAATTTGAATTCTGGACCCCGAAGGGATCAAAATGGTTATCCGATTTTTTTGCAACTATATTTTTTAATTCTTAATCCTGTTATTTTACACACAATCTCGCATTATTTACCATAACAAAATATTGAGCAAATTTTTTGATGTTTTTTTCAGCAAGTACCTATTCATATAAGTCAATACGAAAAATTATGTAAATTCTTTGAAACAAAATAATACGTAAAAGAAAAATGTCTCTATAAAAAAGTTATAGGATGGAACAGATTACAGAAGTTCAGCTTCAATTGATGCTGATGTTAATGATGATTCTAATAATGATGTGACAATGTACGTGTATGCATTAAATAAATGAATATGAATATAATTGGAATGAGCCCAGCACGAAATACTCCACTATAATCACTCCAATTGAACATGTCAGCCGTAGCAAGAGTGCCACAATAAATCATACAAACTTCTCACATGTCGATATATGCAAATTAGGAACTTTGGTCCCGCCAGCCTCACATACGACGCGAGTGTGTGCGACGCTTTATATCCGTGTCAAGGTTAGCAACTGATTTTTAACTTATCTCTAGATATCGCTTTTGCGAGCGACCATGTCAAAGTTATATTTATCACCGACTGGACGCTTTGCTTTACGAGTCGTTGCTTGTTTATTTCGACAAGGTTTGAATGCTTTTCACGCTTCGCATATAAATCAATGAATTCAGCTTTTTATAATTACAGTAGGTTTTGTTTTGAATATGGCGGCGGGGTGAACCGGTGGAGCCTAGGGCATCGCCTGCGGACTGATTTAATGAAGGAAGTCCATACAATTGAATTTGAGTTATTTGAAATCGATAACTTTGTAGTAGCAATATCAAGCACGGTATTATACAACAAGGAAATAATAAAATGCAACGACATATTATTACTTTATTGTTGTTTATACTAATAATAATATATTAAACGAACACTAAAGTTAAAAGTTAAATGATCAATGTAGTAAAGTCTAATTATTAAATGTGAATAATCTAAAATAAATATGAACAAAGAAAGTTACAATCAATAGAAACAAATTAGAACTAGTATATAATTGAAACAATAGGTAACTGCAGACTATTGCAAAACAATCTACAGGTAGCTCAACTGATCCATATAAATTACCGCTGTATGGCAATGCTGATGCGCTGCGCCAGATATATAGATAGATAGGCATATATTATATTTGTGATAGTCAAAAATATCTATCTGCCTAGGTATAACTATCTCGGCACAGTTTCATGCCTTGATCACGGAATAACTGAAGGCACTGCGAGTATATTGGAAAACTCAAAAAGCAAATCCTATCTTTATAATGGGTAAAAACTAGACTATAATTTGAAAAATCCATGCATCCTTAAACTTTTTAACAAAAAAGTATACCTAATTAATCTAATGATTCATTATCGGCAATTAGTTCACACGATGTCGCAAGCTGCGCGACGCGCCGACGCGATGACGTAGGCGAGTGTGGAATGAACAGGTAAAGCTTATGTGGAAACTGTCCCACATTTGGGCAAGAGTATGGTAGAAGACAATTCCTTAGATACACAGTGTGGACCAAACAGTGACGTCATAAAAAAATATAAAAGCTTTACCATCAGGGTCACCCAAAATACCCAATGTATTTTCTCAGATTTTTCGTAGTTTTGGAGTTGTGATTTTAATATGTTTTATTTGTGAATTCTCGGGCGCAAAAATATTTTATATTTTTTTTGTGGAATTTTATGTTTTTTGTAATAAGACCCCTATGAATCGGGAAGAGGCATTCATTTTTTTATGGCGTCACTGTTTGGTCCACCCTGTATATGTGCGGAATTTTACCATACTCTTGCCCGTATTTACGACAGTTTCCACACCTTGGACTCATACTTTTGTACTCATACATCCACTGCTGAACGTTCAAACAAACGGGTTTTGTCACTGTAAAGATGGTGTTCGCTGTAAAGATGGTAAAAAGCACAGAAGGAAGCTGCTTAAAGCTGAAATTCCTCCTTAAGGGCTGAAACGTTGGTATTTTCCAACACAAACTAGGTTCGTAGTTAACCTCCTATTTAGTTCTGTTAATTTACCTGTTCGTTTCTCAAATAAATAAATCCACATCTCAAAATATTTCAAGGGCTAAACGTGTTTTCAACATTTTCATTATTCTGCCTACTCGTTTGCCAGCGCCTGTACTACCAGATCCCCGATAAGGACAGGTATACCCCCCGCTGCACCCTCCCCTGCCCCCGCGCGGCCCGCATAGCATTGACCTTATTGCGGCCCTGTGTTTTATGACCACTGCTTTACAAAATAACTAATTGTTCGACACATTTCCTTCAGTAGTTAAGTTTATTGAATTTTTATAGTTCAGGTAAGTAGCTTTGTTAAGAAACATGCAAGAGGTTATGTTTATTGATCTGGGTAATTATTTTACTGTTGCGATTTGTCCAATGTATTAAAATCACACTAATAATATAAATGCCAAAGTTTGTATGTTCAAATGGATGGTTGGATGGATGTATGGATGTTTGTTACTTGTTCACGCCAAAAATACTGAACGTAGGTAGATACAGATTTTTTGCACAGATGAATCTCCAAGTCTAGAATCAAACATTATGCAACTTCTTTTTCTTTTCTCATAAATCAATAACCGTAAAAGGTTGACATGTTTATAGAATGTGTATTTCTCTTGCTAGAAGAACAAATAATTACTAAATTAAACGAGGCTCTCATACAAAAAACTTGATTTTTGCCTAATAAGCAACGTCAGGTCAGACCAAATAAATGTTTTTTTGCCAACATGACGCGGTTACCCATTACAGTACTGGGTTTTGTTGCAAAAATGTGTTTTTCAGGGTTTATTTTGCGAAAAAGTTGTTTACTGGAGGATGGCACGGACGGAACCCTCTTTGTGCGAGTCGACTCGCTCTTGGCTGTGTTATTATCTCGTGCGAAGCCAGCGTCAGAAGCTAGTTAGCTTATAATATAGATTTCTGTTGTCTTTTTCCAATTGCGAATATCCGTCAAAACCGACTAGAAACCTCTATAATGGTAATCATAAGGGAAATAATTAAGTACTTAAGGGTCCGGCGACCCGCGCTTGCTAAAATCGCTCCGAATATCGCTGTCCCTGTTTAACCCTTGCGCCGCGCCCCATGCGTGAGCGATAGCAATATTAGCCGTTCAAAATTTGGTTAGTTCCGTAATAACAAAAATGATGACTGAAAACTTTTTGTATTCTTCACAAAGTATTGTTATTCTGTAACTAGACAATATAAGCTATGTTCCTTAATAAATAAAACGTAAGATATTGATGTTTTTAATACGAAACAAATAGCAAGAAAACTTGTCAATTTTCGCATAAAAACGTGCAAAATGCGATTAGCTTTCATTTAATTTCAGGTAAGTATTTTGAAAAAAAACTATTTAGGAACCTAGATAAATACTATTCAAATACAAATAATACAATATTATAGTGGAAATATGCTTGAATTGGAAATCATTTTGGTATTACGTTTGTATGAAGAATTCGTTCCTCCGGAGGCCCCTTAATGTATTTCCTTTAAAAAACGTGTTGTAAATTAGGTAATTTAAGGTATGTTCCTACACGGCTATTACAGGTCCTATAATCTATGGCAGTAAACAGGAAATCTTTATTAGTTCCTTTTATTTGATAATTTATTAGTTACCTACAATTTATTACCTGTCAAAAATTGTAACATTTTTATTATATGTAATAGTATTATTTTATTTAGTGGCAAAGAGTCATATAAACAGTAAATATCTTTATAAAATACGTAAAAACGGCTTATTCCCAGAGGTCCACGACTCTATCGTTTTCAAAAAAGTTAGGTTCATACATCGTTTACCAGCGGGTCCACGACATTTTAAAATAACTAACATTTCCTTTCCCAACGGGTCCACGGAATTGTTTGGTACAGTTAGCAAGAAAAGCTTCGATAAGATAGGATAAATGTTAGTTTCTTCATGAAATAAAAGACAATGGATAAAAAAATCAGGAGTTTTTATTGGATCACAAAAATTTATTTGTTTAATATTCGACCTCCTTTTTGGTGCGGAAATAGACCATAGATAAGTAAACATTTATTACCATGAGGGACTATATTAAGGGGGTACTCCCCGGGGCACACTAGCGCCGGCACCTATTTTATCTTATTATTAAGTTAAACAAAAGAAATATCAATAATGTCATCGAGGATTTTGTGATACTATGTAAGCTTTTATCGTGTCTCTGTTATCATGTTATCAACAAGTGGAGCACTTATGCTAAAATTTTATTTTAAACTAGCTGCACCCCGCGGCTTCGCTCTCGAGGAATTCTATGTTTCAAATAGTGTATAAAACTTCGTCTTGAATCATTCTATCTATTAAAAAAAACCGCATCAAAATCCGTTGCGAAGTTTTAAAGATCTAGTAAGCATACATAGGGACAGACAGGCAGCGGCAAGCGACTTTGTTATCTCTAAATAGAGGAGATTATCACTCAAGAACACGTTTACCCCATGCAGCGGTTGTCGGTTCTTCGCGAGATATGGCCGGCCCACTGCCACTTCAGCTTGCTAATCCTTAGAGCTACGTCGATAACTATGGTACCTCCGCCTCCTGCAGATAATAAAATGTAATGTAAATGCAATAGTTTCAAATAATGAGTGCGACAGTGCGGCCCTAGGTAATAACTTGCACGTGTGGTAGAGCCGGTTCACGGGCCACACGCACGACTCTACTAACTATCAATAACAACAAACAGACAATGTATTCGATACCCCGCGATACAGGCCTAGCCTAGTGCGGGGGTCATTGTAAATTCCATATTCACCTTAACTAGAAACCACTCAAATCAAAGACCTATGTAGTTACATATCCTACTAATATTATAAACGCGAAAGTTCGTTGTGAGGATGTTTGTGACAATAATATAGCATCAGAATAACACATAGGCTATTCTGATGTATAAGCTATATTATTATGAAGTTTCATCAAAATCCATTCAGTAGTTTTTGCGTGAAAGAGCATCAAACATCCTCATCACGAACTTTCGCGTTTATAATATTAGTAGGATACGGTAAGCTGTTTTTTTATAAATATTTTTTTTATTTTATTTTTTTATCGTACGTATATTGGTTGAGTACAATATTTATTGGCCGAGTTTGACCGAGTGAGTGATGGTGGGCCCGGACTTGGTAAGACGTGTACAGCGATACAGGGTTTTAAATCGGAGGCATTTGATTTTTGATTAATGGCGCCGTTTGTTAAATCACCTAGCCATGCTACAAACATATTGATTCCGGGCATAAACCGGTGGCAGAATTACGGTTACCATTGCTTTACTGTGACATTGCAGAATCGTCCTTAGATGAAAAAAATTGGTGTGACCTTGACACTTTTGACATGCGTGCCTATCCCCCTCCATCTGTAATGGGTTTGATTAAAGGTAAAATACCAAAATACGTCATTTCATGGTAAAGCGATTAATTTAATGGAATTCGGTCCCTGCTTTCTCCATGTGTCAATACCACGAGATTTGATTTAATTAAAACATACAATGAAGCAGGCTATTTTTCGAAACAACCTGTTACCTTGATTTTTCCGTCAAGATAGATAGGGAAGCTGGGTATACTACTTGGTATGTACTTGGAATCATTTGTTTTTTTTTCTTTAGGTGGCTTGGGTATCGCAGCGGCCATGATAGGCATATTGTGATAACATTTATGTTTGTTCGCATTCTGTAAACTAAACAGTTTAATCAGCCCCATAGCCCCTCACTCAGAGATGTATCTAGTCCACATACATTTACATACAATACCGCGTTAGGTCAGCATGGTAACTCCACTTTGTTGCACAATGTGTGTGACTTACTAATTTAATTGTTTACTTTATTTTCACATGATCATTAACAGCTTGTCACTCTTCATTAGTAATGTACAGATTACAGTAAAAAGAGCTTAGCAAATAGCCAAGTTTAAATAGCAGTAGCGCAGAAAACAATTTTAAGTTTTTAAATGATGTGCGTATTTTGTCTTTGTTGGTTTTCTGTAGGTTTACTGTACTTAACTGGAGGTATGTTTATTATGTGTGAAGTATATATAAGTTACAAGCACTCGTAAAGATAAGGACATCTTGTTGTCTGAAATAAAAACAGGATCATCATCAGCCTATAAAGCAGTCCACTGCTGGACATATGCCTCCCCTAATGAGCGTCATAGCGCCCTGTCTTCGGCTTGTCGCATCCAGCATCTGCCTGCAGTCCTTCGCAGGTCGTCGTCCCACCTGGCCAGAAGACGTCCTACACTACATTTGCTGAGACGCGGTCTCCACTCGACATAGCTCTAAGACGTAGCAAGCTGAAGTGGCAGTGGGTCGGCCATATCTCGCGAAGAACCGACAACCGCTGGGACAAACGTGTTCTTGAGTGAAATAAAACATATTGATTTATTATATAATGACGGATCTTTATTTTTCACCCACTGCGCTTCACAGTCAGAGGTCGTCAACATTTTTAGAAGGATTGTTATGAGGTAAATCATCCTGTATAGTGTAGAAACATGTGGGTGAAATGCACGTCGGTGACATTGACTGTGGCCGCCGCGCGTTAGTACCGATGGCAAACAAATAGGAGAGGTCAAATGTTACATATTAATTTATATAAATAATAATAAATAAATTATTCTGAACAATACACACAGCAGTAGAGCTTGTGTCATGAGTACTAGATGACTGATATACATAGATTACATAGATATAGGTATATTTTTTATTATACAGAATGACCAGAACACTCGGAACAAATGTCTCCAGATCGTACACAGTTGTCCCGAGGCGAGAATCAGACCCGTAATCTCGCGTCGCAGGTGGACCTGCGCCATAGAAGTCGTCAAATGAGCGTGTTTGTTGGTGATCGTGTGGAAATTTGTAATCTCCAATTTTGAATATGAAAGTTACAACAACAACTATAGGATTTATTATTTATTTCATTCAGTGTTACTGATTTTCTGTTCATTTAAATTTCTTGTCCATCACCACAGAGAATATTCCCTCTGTGGTAATTTTTTTATTTCTATTGAAATAGCTACAACCTGAAAAGTTTATAAAGACATACACATCGATTTATTTTGCTATCAGTACCGCTTCGCTATCTCTCCCGCTGCCATTGCGCACCGGAAGTACCTAGGTAAGTAATACTGCTGTGGGTAGGAGGCAGGTAGGTATGTCGCCTCAATGTCACCTTTTATGTCTCATGTATGGTAATGCACTAATTGCTTCCATTGGTTACTTATGTCTTTTTCTAAGTTGTTACTACCACGTTTTTTTGCGACAACGCAGACTAATAATATATCTGGAAACTCAGCTGATCAATTTAATTTAAATTCTTTATTTCCTGACTACAGAGATCCTTATAAAACACAAAAATACAAAAAAATAAAATACAATAACAGCGAAGAAAATAAAACCAAAATAACGAAAACTAGAGTATAAGTGATGATGATGATGAATAGAATAGAATAATGATTAATTGCCTGAACTTATAACTACTTACAGATACTACATTATATACTAAAAACATAACTTATGCCTATAATTAATAAGTAGGTACTTACATAACATACAATTCACATTTTTATTAACTAAGTACATTCTCAGGCAATGGGAGTAAGCTCAGCATAATGCCGACAAGCTGAAAAACCACATTCGGCGCTGTTTTTCAGCTTACCTTACAGACTGGTGATCGTCGGCTTATATCTATGAAGAGTATAAGTAATTCACCCAGTGGTGTTTTATTGTACAGTGGTGTCATATTTATCAGCTATGACTTTCGAGTCTTTCAGTAATTCAGACGTTCGTGAGTGTATCACTGATACTATTTTCGACGTTCGCTGCTTGCACGAATAACACGCACGAATAAAAGTGAAGGACCGAATGAGCAGCGCCAAAAGTAGTACGATAGTCGGGTAATAGCCTTAAATTAGAGGTGCTTACATAAACAAGCATTAAGCTGATAATTGGTATGAATATAATATTAAGAAACGGTGACAAGTCCAATTCGATCATACGTCTGCAAGACCTACTGGGCAGCTTTGAAAAAGACACGTAAATGACAAATAATCAAGCTTTATATGTTTTCTAAGATACAATCATACATCCAAGTTGTTTTCCTTTTCAATTGGTATTTATTCAAAATTCTATAGGGATTTATAATTAAACAATTGACTAGAAATAAAGAAAAATTCAGCCTCTTTTTCTTCTATGCAGGAAAAAGCAACAAAAATCATCAGGAGCGAGATTTCAGCAATCTTCGAGATAGCAGTTGCATTGTTAGCAAATTGTTCGGTTAAATACAATTATTTGGAGCATAATTGAAGAGAATAGACCTGATACAAGCTCACAAAGAGATTTTGTAATAAGTAATCACAGGTGTCTAGGTAAAAGCAAATAAAATAAAACTAAGTGGCATACAATCTCTTCCTACTCGATAAGTTTATGTAATGAACTCTTATTTATTGAATTCGATTGGGTTTTTGGTCCAGTTCCATGCCAATAAAACATATTGGCATAGTTCGAAGTTAAAGCATGTTTATTTATTACTGGATGGGCTCCGCGGCTTCGCCCGCTTGGAAATCGATGTGTCAAATGCCTTAAAAACCTTCCTCTTGAATCAATCTATCTATTAAAAAATCAGATAGAAAGATTTGACATATGTCTTAGAAATGTCATGTGAACTGTCAGTCACCCATATGTCACAGACTCGCAGTGTACGTTATCTGTGACCTAGAGCCAAGGCGGGCCGGAAGTCACCTCGACCGTTACTGCGTGTAGTTCGCGATTATATAGTGACAATTATTAATTATCTCTAGTGTATAGCTTTTGTACTTATTTGTATAACATCACACTAATATTATAAATGCGAAGGTTTGGATGTTTGGATAGATAGGTTTGATACTTATTCACGCCAAAACTACTCGGGCTCGGGCTGAATGTTGCATAATGGTTCCCTAAAACCAGAAAATGAAAATGAAAATGAAACGTTTTTTATTTCCTTAAGCTTACAAATAAGCACTTAGACAGGTCATATTTTATACTATTAAATAATTTTATAGTTTACTTCAATTTTTTGTCCACCAGTGGAAGAAGTGAGAAGAAATCACTAGTATGTTCATAACTTATGTGTCTAGTACATATGATTTGATTATTTGTAAGTTGGTAGATTTTGAGTTGGAGCAAAACTCGTTCCAAACTTTTTTATGTTCTAGGTAATCTGATATTTTGTAATAAGCTTTTTTACAAAAAATATGTTTCACAATTTTTTTAAATTTATTTATTGATAGTTTTTGCAATTCACTTGGAGTTTTATTGTAGAAGCGTATACATTGCCCTTTAAAAGATACATTTATCTTGTGTAGCCTAGTTGTGGGCACAGCGAGTTTATTCACATTATGTATATCACTTTTTTTAGTGAACCGATTGATATTTTTATGAGTGTACAACAAGTTTTCATAAATATATTGACCGGTACTGTCATTATGTTTCTAACTAGCTCTGGTTTTAGGGATAAAAACCCTTAAAGGCTTTTTGTATCTATCGATCATAAATCAGGTCTCATATGATAGAAATAACCTTAAAACATTTCCACAGAAATAACAAGTGCGAACCCGCAGCCAAAAACGAGGAACCTATACAGGGTATGTTTATGGCGAAGAGTAAGATAAAGTTCTACAAGCCTAAACTTGCGCGCGGCTATGCAACACTTTAAATAAGAAAAAAACTCGAAGGCAGTTTAGAAAGCAATTTGTATTAAGTGTACTCAGTATGCACTAAAATTAAGAAGGTACATGCTACGAATATTTGTATGCATAAATAGTTCAAGACTAATCCTATGGCGAGAATTGAACTTACTATCTTTGCAAGTAAGGTTTTCGCCCAACGCACTGCAGTGTTTATTTATGGCTATGTAACATTAACAGCACATATTGCTCCCCTGGATATCCTTATCCAGCGTGTGACTGACAATAAATACTGACCCTTATAAGGAAAACAAACATTAAGGATTCAAACCTTTAACTTGAAGGATTAAAGTTCAAAATAAAGCATGATCGTTTTGCTGTTATGGTCTGTTTTTACGTAGCTGAATGGAAACAGCTGGTTTCATCCAGTGATAATAACCATTCACTAAATGATTAGCTACTATAATTGGGTAATTATTAATTATCATTGATGTAGGAACTGTTATCGTTAAAAGAATAAATTGATAACCTGGCAACATAAATAATGCTGCACAATTCACATCACACGGCATCGTTTAGCCCCAAGCTAAGCAGAGCTTGTGATATGGGTACTAGATGACGTATATACTTAATACCATTCATTCAATCAATCAATATTTTTATTCAAAAAATCAAATCAAAAAATCAAAATAGTTTATTGCTTTAACTTAAATTAATTAATATATTACAGTGGTATGGGACCCTCTTTTAAGTAATGTAATACCTGTGCTAGAGGGTCTCGCTCTGCAGCGCGGCTATCTTAAAAAATAATTAAATTAAGTTTAATATTTAATTTGTATACTTAAATATGTAACATTTATTATACATAGACATTACCCAGAACAACCGGAACAAATATTTTCGCGAATCGAACCCGTCGCAGGCGGACCTTCGCCCGTTTCGCCACGTCATCCACGATATGATTTCGTTGAATCCTTTAAAGTAGGAACTTTGAAACTCAGTTCCGACAAAATGGGATAAAAGTTTTTGTAGATTCACAGAAATTTCACAGGTTATAACCCTGTGAAATTTTTAAAAAATGACACTGCAATTCCGTGTAAAATGTTTTTAAACCAACCCTGATACAAAAAACAATATTTAATGAAGAAAGGCTCACATCAAAAATTAATATAAATTGTGCACAAAAAGATTTGGCAACAGATTGACTTTCAGGTTAAATATGTGCGGTTTATTTACAAATATTCTACTAATTCGGCTAGTGTATACAATACGAGAAGCATAGGATTCAGGAAAGAGTTACCTAGGCTAGAATAATGATGATAATGATCTATGGTTGTATTAAAGTGATCTAGCTATTCTACACCAGACTGTGGCACTTCCATTCGCGACGGGGCCAATGTCGATCGGAAGGAAATAAGGGCACATACATACTGCTGTTTCTGTTTATGTCTGTAATTACCTTTATTGTGCATTTTTATTTATTTTGAGGTAAGGATGACTGATTGGAATCCGTTTAATACTATTTAAATACAAAAGTAGGAGTTTATGTTTATTTAATTGTTTTCAAGTGAGATTTTTATTATTGAACATTTTATAGCATTATAGTTTCTGCCCGTGGCTTTGCACGGGTTGTTTCTATGGAACCTATGTAGGTTTGCAGTATATTCATAATCACCATTAATCTATAGTCCACGGCTGGACATAGGCCGCCCCTTATAAGCGCCATAGCACCCTGTCTTCAGCTAGCCACATCCAGCATCTACCAGCAGTCGTCACTACGTTTGCCGGAGGGCGTCCTACACTACGTTTGAGTTGCGGTCCACTCAAGAACATTATATTTTTTAAACTAAACTCGTATATACATATGTAAAGTTTGTGAGACTTGCGTCCTGTGAAAGATTTTAAGAAATCACAAAAGAATTTTACTAATGATTTTTGAAAAGGAGCGCGTTGATGTCTTTTGTAATGGTAATGACATTCCGCCTTCAGCGATCATCTAGATCAATATATTCAATTCAATTTGTTTATTTGCAGACAACAAAGGTCCATTAAAAACACAAGCACAAAATAATATCAATAATATGAATAGTGTGTCGTAACTGTGCACTTAGATATTCTGTATTTTTTTGAGGGTAGTCGTGGATACTATCGTCAATTCTCGGCTGTAACTCCGCTGAAACGCGTTAGAAACGTACGGGAAAATAAATAAAAGGTATACGATAAATACCCGATAAATCACTACATACTACGTATAAAACAATGTCACGTCCCGCTGTCTGTCCGTCCCTATGTATGCTTAGATCTTTAAAACTACGCAACGGATTTTGATGCGATTTTTTTAATAGAGTGATTCAAAAGGAAGGTTTATAAATCATTTGGCACATAGATTTTCACGCCGGCGAAGCCGCGGGGCGCAGCTAGTAATCTTTAAAACGGCTTTGATTTGTCACTTTCAGTTCATGGAATTTCATAGTCATGGAATGGAGGCGTAGTTACAATAAAAAAAGCGGTAAATTTTGAAAAACACCAGAGATTATTACCTAAACAAAAATAAATAAAACTTTGTAGAAAAAAATAAACTGCAAAGCTCTGCGTGAATTTATATTATTTGTAATTCTCCCATAGCTAAATAACAGCCTCGATACCAATCAATATGACCCGGCTACTTACCTGATTATACATGTATGAAGTATGTATGTATGGAGTTGTATATGTGTACTATCGCGACTCAATGCCGAAATATAATAAGGTCAAGATCTGCCTCACTGGGTGTACTTATGGTTTTAATGTAAATGTTGGTCCGAGGCATCGGCTGAGGCGTTTTGTATACGACACCACGTTAAGGCCTTGCCATAGAAACTAATAGTTACTAGTGATTGTGAAAATGTGTGTTTATCTTAGCGACTATTAAGTTGGTAGATATACGGCGCATTTACATATATTTTAAATTAGCTTGTTCTGTTCCACTGCTGGGCAAAGGCCTTCCTTCCTTCCTTCCGGACTTTTCTTTTTATTCATATACATAATGTATGTATGTACTATATTTATTTTATTTATATGATATTGTCAGTCGTATGTCTGTGCCATGTCTTAAGATAGATTTATTGCCAAATGATAAATGAATTTATTGTTGTATAACTAGGTGGTAACTTACTCGTACATTTGTCTTATATTCTATTTGCATCTCTAGTCTGCCATGGTCAGGTTTACAACATTATTTATAAAAAAAAAGATTAGGTTAAATATAGGATCAAGTCATAAGATATTTTTCTGTTTGCTGTATGTATTATATTTGACGACCAATGTGGCGCGGTGGGCGAAGGTCCGCCTGCGACGCATGAGGTTGCGGGTTCGATTCCCGCCTCGGAAAAAATGTGTGTACGATCTGCAGATATTTGTTTCGGGTGTTCTGGTCGTTTTCTATATATATAATAAAAAAATATCTATCTATGTAGTGTATTGTATTATGTGTATCAGTTATCTAGTACCCATAACACAAGCTCTGCTTACCATGGGGCTAGATAATGTTGTGTGAATTGTCCAGCATTATTTATTTATTTATTATGTATTTATTGGCTGTAGGTATTATGATCTCCCACGGCTATGTTTTGCACCCTACGATTAATTGAAAGGCTTAACTTTTTGCTCACTCGTAGGTTATCAAGTGTTATTATAATAAACGTGTGTGTAACCTATGTTTATGTTAATATCTCTACATACAATTAAATACGAAATGCTTGACCAAATAATTATTTGCCACAACTCTCGGTTTTAGTACAACATGTACTTTGCTTTGCCACAAATCATTGAGAGGTATATAGCTTTTTGGTATATAGGCTTTGCTCGTCTCGCACGAATTGTACACCCGCAGAGGGAAACTCACGCGTTGATGAACGAGCACCAAATACGTAAACAAATTTACTAAGAAATTATTTTGCTTAAAAAGCCGGAGGTGTCCTTGTATTTTTTTATTTAATATGGTTAGATGACAATACAAAAACCTTGTGATTAATCATTTGGGAGAAAAAAGATTACAATTTAGAAAACAGACGGAACTTTGCACAATTATTACACGAAGTACCTTTCTATATAAACTTTGACTTCAATTTTCGTTTAAATGATACATATGTAATATACCTAGGTACTGACTTGCTTCCCAAAAAATACATCAGGCAAGTAAACCCAAACAACAAAACTAGTGAACCGCACAATGTACTTGTGTAAGCGGTGTTTAGGCGCTTATGCCAATCACAATAAATCGGAATAAACTCATAACGTGTTGGCATCGCCGGCGGATCTTAGGCAGGGTCACGGGAGAGAGGTAACATGTGGCTATATGTAGACAGTTCAAATTGGCTTACAAAATAAGCACTTAGACAAGTCAAATTTTACACTTTTTATTATTATCAAATAACATTATTTTAATTTTAATGTTCACTTAAATTTTTCGACCACTAGTGGAAGTAGTCACTTGTCTTACCAGCGTATTATTGGGCTACTTAAATGCTACACATGCTGTGGTGTGGGACCCGTTTTTACCCTATCTTTGTGTTTGTTTCTTTACCTACTTACTTCTTTTGTTTTTGTATAGATTTAATGGAATCAAGATGTGATCATAACTTCTTATTTTTCCATAGGTTTTGGTACAGCGCCTCTATCGACGGACAGGGAACTACGCAAATTTCATTCAAATATTAGACGTTATGATCACTTCTTGATACTATCGTCAAATTGACTCGAGTTTCTGGTTGTTACATGGATAACGAAAACACGTGGTTTATTTCATGAAAGTAAGCCAAAATAAAATACAGCGGCTGTCAAAAATTACAGCGACGCGTGCCAGAGCGTTAGTTCATGTTCATACCGACGCGCGACGTGAGAGCTCTACCAATTTCTTACTCTATATTAGTAAAGTAGTAGGTGTGTTTGTAATAAAGTTAATTGGCGATTGAGTTAGTCTAGCGGTTTGAAATGAAACGTGCTATTAGAGTAAACGATGACCTCCGCTCACATGAGAAGCTATAAAGTTTTGTACGTTCTTGTTAAACAATGTTAATTTTACTATAAACTAACTAAATTTTACTACAAAAAAATCGTAGTTTGACGATTCATATTGGATTTGCATTTTTAGTCCGCCAGTGAAAAAAGGGACAAAAATTATTGCCTATTACTGTTGTACAATGTACAGTTTGGTAGCAAATTAAAAACTTAATGTTCTTTTAATTTGGAAATAAATATATACAATAAAAAGTATTCCTGTAGGTAAACGTATCCGAGTTCTGTCTTTGTAGTGTTTGTCGGAAGTAGTATATTACAAAATATTTTTTAATTATAATCTATCTGTTAGAAACAGTTTATAATTTTATCAGTATGTATCTGGTTATTTGGAAAATAAAAAAAATTATCGTTATTATATCTGTGTGTTTTACATAATATTTTATTGTTATTGTTACATAATATTTTATTTTATTGTTATTGTCTCCTCGCTGCTGCGCAGAACATGGAGCAGTAACAACACCATGCAGGATGGTGTTGGTACTGCTCCATGTTCTGCGTTGGTTGTGGGCAGCAAGTTTGCCTCGCCCATCATGCAGTCTTTCAACAGAGTCCTCACTCATTAGACTCCATGGGTCGGGTGGGAGACAGTTGAATGACTGCTGCAAATAATAATTGTAACAATCTAATTTAAATTTAATTTAATCTTCGGTCTTATGTTTTATTTAAATGTATAATTGTAATTTTTATGTGCGTGGACAATTACCTATGTCTGAATAAAGAAACTGTTATTTTATTCTTTGTAAAGGCATTCATACAAAAAATGTATATAACATGAGTCACAATAATCATTCAAAAAATGAAGTAATTTTTCTGAGTAATTCCCGCGAAGGTCGGGAACCCGCAACAAATGTATGTCAATAGCAAGAGAACATGTTTTCCTTATCAAAACGAAATGGTTTAGGGTTCCGCGGTGAAGGGCGCGAACAGAACACAATATTTAAATATTTAATTCCCAAAAAAACATGTCGCTTATCTACCCAAAGCGGTGACATCTTTTCGTTGTACTTGTACCTGCTTACAATTTATAACAGTATTATTTATGGTCATCAGAGTTCTTTAGTAACAAAGAAAGTTAAAATAAACTAATAGAAACATATTAGAATTAGTATTTACATTGACACAACTGATCCATATCAATAACAGTATCTATATTGCATCCATAATTATAGGTAATTATAGGTTTAACTATTGACTTTTATAGTTTTTTTATATGTTATTTTTTGTTGGTATATTTTGTAAATAAATATTTAGCTTGTTCGTTGTTTTGTAGCACTTTCAGAAGATGGGTACTAAAGTTGGTTCACATTATATCATATATTAAGTATATTATATCATATATCACATTATATTAAGTCTTATAAAACGCAACCTCCTGCATCGCAGGCGGACCTTCGCCCACCGCGCCAGAGGTCGTCATAGAAAAATCACATAGAAGGAAGATACTGACACTCCTTTGGTAGCATTACCCAATCTCATATCCATAATGATTCCATCACAACACAACAATTACCCACCTTCCTGGTTGCATCGTATACTCCACTCTTTGTCCTGTCACAGGTTACCTCACAGTGTATTTCTGCATCGCCATCTGTTTTCTACGTGAGGGCCTTGAGATGCCAGCTTAGTGCATTTCCGCAGTGTTAGAGTTGTGGGGAAACGGACGCCGTTATATAGCGTCCGTGATAAGAAATATGCTGGATTTACAGCGTGATCTAGCCAAGATGCCAGCTTAGTGCATTTAAAGGGACTCCGTCATCTAGCGTTTGTGATAAAAAGTTATGCTGAAAACACAGGAGTTGTGTCGAAACGGACGCCATCATCTAGCGTTTGTGATAAAAAAAAACTGTATTTATACAGCGTGATTTAGCCCCAAAGTAATCGGTTGTGTGTTATGGATGTTACTGCCAGATCGTAGAATCAGCCGGTTTGTACAATGGATAGAAACGGGCAAATTTGAAATAAACGTTTACTGTAGCATATTTATGTTATTATTTATTAATATTTGTTACTAATAAATACAAACATTTCTCTTACGGCAGGAAACGAACCCGCAACCTTCTTTGTCTTAGCCAGACCTTCGTCCACTTCGCCAGACAAGTTGCTTCACCGAATTGTTTTTGTTAAAAAACAGACTGGTTATTTCTTGTCTCATGGCTATCAAAAAATAATGGGACAAAATAATGTGCCTCGGAGGAAATACCCCGTAATCAATCAGTTTGACGGCCGTCAGCGGTATCTCAGCAAATCCAACTCAAGTGTTTCCTAGTTCTAGGCAACTGGCGCCAGGGCCGGACTAAGGTTATCTGCTTTCTCCCACTTCCTATTTGTTTATTAAATTATCAACATAACAACACTGTTTTATCTAGCTGACTAGAGGCTGTTTGTGGTCTAAACGGAGTAAATTAATTGAATTAAATTGTGGTATAACTTTAGAGTTAGTTAGGTATAACATAGTTTAAAGGTAGGTAATATAAACATATGATTTGTTTTCTAGTTAAAAAAAATCAAAATTGAAAGTAATATGTTTCGTTTGTTCGCCATGATTACCTATAATATTGTTAGGGGACTCCAACATCTCACCTATCTGGTCTCAAGCCAACCAGCACGTGGTACTCCCTGCTAGATAACGAAGTAGGCTCTGGTGGAAATATCATACAATCTTCATACATTTTTATAACTCATTTATTTTCCATTACTTGACACTGGCAGAAAAGCGTCGAACCAGACACAGTTGCCGTTAACAAATCATCATCGTCAACAATTTACTGGGCACTTTATTTATTTTACTTTGCCCTAAGATGGCCTGTGGACTGACTGATGGACTGTGCAACAGAAGTGGGACAAATCGTCCTCTATTCCCTTTAGTGCGCTCGCCCCACGTTTATAGTTAGGCTAGGTCGCGGCGCGCCCTTGCGGCGAGAATAACAATCACGAGTAGTTTGTTGATCTCCACTAGGTATTAATACTCGTAAGATAGTCGTGTATGACGCTTAGGCTGGGTACACGCTAGCGAGCGGTCACTGCAACCTGTGACTCAGTTACTTACACTAATTGTAGTGCACAAAGAAGCGAAGCCTAGCGAAACGCAAAATATATTATCTTTAGATAGATAGATAGAAAACACTTTATTATACCACACAAAAGAGAAAACAATACAGGAATAAACAATAGAATAAAGGAAGAATAAAAGGCTACCTTATCGCTGAGAGCGATCTCTTCGTTCTTCTTTCTCTTCTTCTATTTTTCTTTAATGTTTTACTAAAAGAATAATCGTAGTTAGACGAATTCAGAACACCAACGTTTAATTCCTTTTCGAGGGATTTATTTAGTGTGAGTGCGGGTCCGTGCTTCTCTGCGTAATAAAAATATAACCACATTTTTAATATTATTTTACAACCCTTTTTGTAAAGAAAAAATATTACGGCTGTGTATTTTTGAGGTGATAGTTCTGGTTTAGTTTAGTTACGTAAGGAGAAAGATTGAGGAAGAAAGAGATTATCACTCTACATACCTATAGAAGCCCGAATCGTTTATTTTCTTCTGTTGAAATTATGCAGAAAGATACAACAAAATACAAATCCAACATAGAATCACAAAATTCCGCCTTATAAAAAGAAATAAAATAAAAATAATTTTATTTGGCCAAAAAAATAGGTTTCTACAAAATAACAAATTAAAACAGTAAAACACAAAATGAAATTAAATAAACCTACAGGGAAACAAAAATAATAACACACGTGCTAACTTGCTGACCAAAAAGGGTCAAACTCAGCTCAACAAACAGTCAACCACGCATGGCGCGGAACAACGCTAATTTTCAGTTTATACCTTTTTTATTTAGTCACATCACGGACAAGGAAAGAGAGATGCTCTAAACAAACAAACAAAAATTAATAGTAAAATAAAAATAATAAACAATAAGTAGAATGTAAGTACAAACTATAATATGCTAAAGTTTATTTCCTTATGCTAAGAGCGATCTCTTCCAGGCAACCTTAAAGATGTTCACGATCAGGGGATAATGATTTTAGGTAAGGTTAGGTCAAGAATTATGGTGACCGACCGCTAGTGAGTACCCAGCTTTAGATGCTTATAAAGCTTTTAATGCGCAGATAAAATAGAGATTCTTAGTACATCTGTTTGTTCAATGTTAATGCGGTGTTTAGAGGTCTCGGAGTATTTCAATCTAATTATAAATAGAAACGTGGGAGACACATACTAGACTTTGAAATTAGAGAGATTTTGTAGATGGGAAGGGAAACAGCGAGATTCTTGGGCTCTTTGTCCAAAGGCTGATACCTCTATATTGTAAATAGTTATTGTTTATTTAATAAGTAAATAAATAAGTTAATTTAATATGACTTTATTAATTTAATTATCGACCGATGTGGCGCGGTGGGCGAAGGTCCGCCTGCGACGCAGGAGGTTGCGGGTACGATTCCCGCCTCGGAATAATTGTGTGTACGATCTGCAGATATTTGTTCCGGGTGTTCTGGTCGTTCTATGTAAAATAAAAAAATATCTATCTATGTAATGTATTGTATTATGTATATCAGTTATCTAGTACCCATAACACAAGCTCTGCTTAGCTTGGGGCTAGATGATGCTGTGTGAATTGTCCGGCATTATTTATATATGTGTAGGTAGGATTATGTATCAAAGTCAAAGTCAATGGCATTTATTTCTTTAGGCTGACAAAATAAGCACTTAGACAAGTCATATTTTATACTATAAATTATTATCAAATAAAATTATTACACTATAAGTACGAGTATATCTGAGGTGTAATATAATAGCGAGCACGGTAGAATTTATGTGAGGTAAACCCAAAGAGTGGGGGCGCAAAGAAAGTCCCGTTTTTTTAGTTTTTTACTTACATCTCGTAAGTTATTGTATCATAGGATATTTTGTTATCACTACGAGTATCATAGGATATTTTGTTATCACTACTGTATAAAACAAAGTCGCTTCCCGCTGTCTGTCTGTCCCTATGTATGCTTAGATCTTTAAAACTACGCAACGGATTTCGATGCGGTTTTTTTAAATATATAGACTGATTCAAGAGGAAGGTTTATAAACCATAGATTTCCACACAGGCGAAGCCGCGGGGCGCAGCTAGTATTAAAAATAAGGACATTGCGCTGTTCAGTTGTTCGATCAGTAGGTACGACACCAGATAGTCACTTCCCACTGACTTCCACTTCGGAACTGGAAGTATGATAACTCCTACTCAATCCTGTTAATAAGCCGGTCATCATCGTCATCAGTGGCTTACTTACCTACTTGCTACTTTCTGGTTCCTGAAACACAGTTTATAAATTAGTAGTAACCACTTGATTATATCACACAAAACAGAAAACAATACTGAAATAAAATACTTAGAATAGTGGAAGTATAAAAGGCGGCCTTATCACTGAGAGCGATCTCTTCCAGCAACCTTAAGATGGACTGGATATTATTATCATCAGCTTCTGTTAGTTCACTGCACGATATACATAGGCCTCCCCCAATGAGCGCCATAGCGTCCTGTCTTCAGCTTGCCGCATCCAGCATCTACCTGCAGTCTTTCGCAAGTCCTCATCGGACCTGGGTCGGAGGGCGTCCTACACTACGTTTACCAAGTTTACCCCAGCGGTTGTCGGTTCTTCGCGAGATATGGCCGGCCCAATGCCTACAAAAATACCTATGAGCGACGAAAATAGAAATGCGTGATAAACCAAAATAATCACTATAATCAAATGACCTATATGTTGAGACCTATACTTTGATCGAGCACATAATTTTTATTTATACATGCATACAGCATGTTATAAATAAAAATTACTTTTGTTGTGGTTCTCTGAAAAAACATTGTAGTTGTTACTAATGCTCAAATAGACCTTTCAACAATTCAGCCGACTAGATGAACGCTTTTGTGACCTATTTTCAACTGCCACGTCATGGCCTCGGTGGCGCAGTAGGCAGCGCGTAAGTCTCATAATCTTAAGGTCGTGAGTTCGATCCTCACCCGGGGCATAATTTTTGCCCAGTTTTTTTTTTCATTTTCTTAAATTCTGCACAGCATTTGATTTACTTTAATAAGCATTTAATTAGATAGATAATGCCCTATTGCACACTTAATATAAACTAACTTAAGTTGTATAAGAGCTATGTAAAAAAAAAACTTAAAAAACAAGTTACAATAGACCGCCAATCCGATCTCTACCAGACAACCATGGATGGATAGGATCGTGTAATAAGATATCCATTTAATTCGTCACTTCAAAAAGCATTTTACATTTTTTTTTACTGTTTTCCATTTTGTGAGTTGTTCGATTCCCACACCAACACACCACAGCGACTTGTCAATTACAATAACTTGTGTAATACATCAAACCTTATCAACAATATTAATTTGGAATAATGATCGATCGTTCGAGAATGTGATAGAAGCCATGAACTTTGCGGTTAGTATTATGCACTTGCGTTGCTCTGTCTTATATCGTAAACATTGTAAAACATTACAAAATTTTAGTATATTTTACTTATTTGATGGTGATATTAATTATTAATATTAATACTGATTGCATTTTGCAAAAAAAAAAAAATGTTAAAAATTTTGAAGTGCGTGCGTGCGTACGTGATCTTGAGTGGAGAACACGACTCGGTAAGCGTAGCGTAAGATGCCCTCCGGCCAGGCGACCTGCGAAAAACTGCAGGGAGTTGCTGAATGGGTCAAGCTGAAGATAGGGCGCTATAATGAATTTCAAATAAATAATCGCGGGGCAGAAACGAGTATTCAAATGATATCTAGCCTTACTTGATTGATACTTAGGTTCATTGACAGGCACTTACTTCCTCCTAGATAAACCTTAGTTAGGTTCGAGGCGAGACCTATTATACCTATTTTTATTAGTATAACCTAACTATTATGAGAAAATAATAATACAGGAAATATTTGTCACATTTGATTGGATAATGCGAGCCGTTTACTGATGTTTATGGATTGTAGTCAGACAAAGGAAATTGCCACATTATTGAAATAAAAAGTAAAGAAAAACTTATAATAAATAAGTAATGAGAGCATTTTCACCGACGGACGCTGGGGCAAACGCGTTCTTGAGTGGAGACCACGACTCGGTAAACGTAGTGTAGGTCGCCCTCCGACCAGATGGGATAACGATCTGCGAAGGACTGCAGGTAGATGCTGGATGCGGCAAGCTGAAGACAAGGCGCTGGGTTAGAATCTTTGGGACTACATATTGATTTGACTAGATAGCAGTTATGGCGTTCATTGGGGGAGGCCTATGTTCACAGTGGACTATCATAGGCTGATGATGATGACGCAGAGGCTAAGAGCATCTCAAAAACTTCAATGTCTACCTGTGATCTACCTATTTTTTATTTATTTATCAAAATACAGCAGTTAGCTTACAGTCTAACACCAAAAACTAACTACTACACTTAAAAAAAACAGAAAAATTAATTAAAAACTTGATTACAAATAGGAATACAGGATTTACTAGGTTATTATTATGTTTTAATAATCTTTTATTTATATTGTTTGTTGGTACATGTACAAATAAGTTCACTACTCACATATTAAGTAAGAATGCACCACAACCAAGACCTGTAACTCTGTTGCCTGAATCTAAATCTTTCAGCGGGCACAGAGGTCATCATCGTCATGCCTGACGATGATGCTGATGATGTACAGTTCGTGTATCCTGTGACCTACAAACATCTGGACACGAATACTCGCTTTCCTCAGGAGCATCTGTCAGGTTTTTCCGCAAGTTCCTCAGTAAACATATATCTAGTTGTTATGCGCATGACGACGTGGAGTAAGGTCGAGAGATCTTGGCTAGTGACATGGTGCTACTCAGAAACTGGTGTTTGCGGAAGAACGTTAACGTCTAACGTCACACACTACACACCAATACCACACGAAACAATAGAAAAAAAAAACAATATTTCTGAACGTAAACGTCGTAGCTGATTTCACGACAATACAATGTGGTCATCGACAAGGCAATATAATAAAGATAATTATTAGGCAACTATTATTAACTTTAATAACTACGTAGCCTCTGCTACGCCGCCGGCCCCACGGAACATACAAACAAAAGATTTCAACGCGCCCCTGATTTTGTACAACGAATTAAATTCATTAAAGCTCTCAATATAGACGATTAATCCATTTGCGGTATTATGTCCTTTTTCTTTAGTATCAACTATCTCATGAGGCGAACCCAATGGGTTTTCTAATTGATTTTGTTGTTTATTAATTTACTAGCTGTAGGTAGATGTGTATAATGTCAAACGATCTATAAACCTTTCTCTTGAATCACTCTATCTATAAAAAAAAACAAATAACCGTTGCGTAGTATCAACGATCTAAGAATACATACCGACAGACAGCGGGAAGCAACTTTGTTTTATACTATATAGTAATAAATGGGTTTTTCCTTGGTTCTTTGAATCCTTATTGTAAACAGTTTCGCAGTAGGACCGCCCGCCGCCGGCAATGACCTTATCCGCGTCGTCTAGAAGAATAGCAGACAATAACTAAACACGCTCGCGGAAACTATTGCGAAGAATGCATCATTCATTTTGATGAACTTTTTGCTAAATATAATAAAACAGTGACCTTTTGTGTCCTAGGGCGTTTTGAAGGTTCATTGCTAGTGTGTATTTGTAAGGATGTAGAAAAGCTTGGAAATTCGCCTCAAGCGGGTTTATTTTTTTATTTAATGAGATATTAACATCATTACAGGTTTTATGAATGTTTTACCCAGTCGAGTTAAAACGTGTGTCTTGATAAACCAAGATAAACAATTTATTATTAATTTATCAAATTATACGTCACAATTTATAATTCATTGGTACTTACTTACATAAAATATATAAAAAAAACATTATTCATAATTTAAAAACTCGTAGACTTTGATCTATTCTCAAGTGAGATCCGATTAGTCTTTATATTTTATCAATAATAAGAATTCATGTGATTCGTGTATCACTTGTATTCTTGTATATCTTATATATAATAAGAAGTTAATGCGATTGTTGTATTATGTATTTGTGATCAATAAAAAAATTACTTATTATTGCGCCTCGGAACTTCTCTGACATATGTATAGTCAGTAGTTCCTTAATAATCCATCGCCATGTAATAATGTCGCCGGCTTCAAGCTTAGTTTCAAATATCAATGCGACGGAATCCGCTTACGCCATTAGCGGCAATATTTAGGTTACGTCAGGTCTTATGGCTTCCCTTTTGGTGCGTCGGGTCAGGTCAAATTGGTACTTGGGTATCTATGGGTGCCATTACAGAATTCATCACCACATAGTATAAAACAAAGTCGCTTACCGCTGTCTGTCTGTCCCTATGTATGCTTAGATCTTTAAAACTACGCAACGGATTTTAAGCGTTTTTTTTTTAAATATAATATAAACCACTTGACACATAGATTTCAACGCAGGCGAAGCCGCGGCGCGCAGCTAGTATAAAATAAAATAAAAATGTCGTTTTTCCTTTGTGTAGCTTGGGTGTCATTGCGGCCATGATAGCCATATTGTGATCGGCACTTTATTCCTTCAGCACTGAAGCTGTAGCGTTTATAATTTCGCCACTAACCCTTGCAGTTGCTAGGAACTGTAGGATTTTCTTCGAGGTGATGTCTCGTAGATCGTCTGGGCTATGCAGATGCTTGCCCAGATGGATGCTGCGTTTGTGCATCAGTGCTCCACACTCACTTAGCAGATGGAGGGGTGTTTCATCCGCCTCCTCGCAGAATCTGCAGGATTGTGTGTCGCTTAGCTCTACCTATAGTTTGAATGTAAGCTTGTTAAGGTGACAGTGTCCAGTTAGGGCTCTTGTGATAGTGAAAAAGACACAAGACATTATTTCGGCTAACCATGGATTCATATTTGGTTAGTACACAAAAATATAATTATAGAGCGGTAATACAATGGTTAATTAAATTAAATGAAACAATTAAATTCCTTAATTTATTAACATATAGATAGGCCCCATCCAGATAATATGGTCCAGAGACCTTAGTCTGCTTGGCGATAGTATCGAGACGTGGTCGCGTCGTAATGTCTATATTTTCTATGTGTTTTCGTCGTCGTTGTGTCGTTCCTTGGACGCACGATAGAGGCGCTGTACCAAATCTCATAGAAAAATTAGATGTCACGATCTCGCCTCGATATTATCGTCAATCAGACTCATCAATTCTCAATAATTATGATTCTTGAATGCGCAATTAAACAATTATCCCGATTGCTGCTATTGATGCTGTGTGAATGGTCCAGAATAATTCATTTTATTTCTATATTTCCCTAGAATCAGGGTCAAGAATCAGTGTTAGTTACAAAGACGTCAAGTGTGAGTCAGTCGTGTGTTGTAGCTGGATCTAGTGCTTACGATAGCAGACGCAAGGTCCTTCTATTCTTGTAGAATACCTACTTCCGCATAGTGCTTCTAAACGTTTTATACTGTTTATAGTTGTACAGTTCAGGGTTTTTGTAGTGGCACATTAGGTTACCGATGAAGGATGCGTTGCCACGCTAAGCTCGATAAGGATTCCGTTGGTAATTAATGTATTCCACTATCTAAAATCTTTAGATTTTATGTAAGCAATGATTTTCCTCGCAAAATGCTTGGCGTAATATTTGTTATAATGTTCGAGTTCTCTCAACATATAATTTCTCAGGTATTAATACAATTGTAACATTTTTTATTTATTTACTATAATCGGACCCGGTGTATTGTAACTGTAGGATCGATTCCGCTCATAAAAAGTCGTAAAATATTTCTAACTAGCAGACCTTCCCGGTTTCGCACGGTTTTATTACGGATACCTAACTTTTTTGAAAATATAATGTAGCCTATGTTCACCGGGGATAGTGTAGCTTCCCAACGGAGAATTTTTCAAATCAGTCCAGTAATTTCGGAGCCTATTCATAACAAACAAACTAAAAATCAAAAAATCAAACCATTCCTCTTTATAATATTAGTATAGATTTCTCTGCGCATTATTGTAGACCACCAAAAACTTTGAGCTGTATTTTCTTTTAGACACGAACTGACCTACCCCACTCAGTCAAGTCGCATGCCAGAGCTTTACCGACAACTACATTATATATCTACATATTATGTAGATATGTGGCTAGGTATAAATACCTACCTACATAAACAAACTCCTCTTCCGACTTCGTCTCATTAACGAGGCAAAAAGTAGTTGTTATTAAAATATTCTGAAGATGTAATCGCACACCTTAGGACAGAATACCTAAGGTGTTTGCTATTATAGTGCGTAAGTCAGTAGTCTATAAGAAATTAAATAATATACGAAAAATATTTTTATATTTACGCGATCGGAACGTAATTATAAGTACTGATTTAACGGGTATTTATCGCGTTTTTTGGAAGAATGAGTCATCCCGTGACCACGACATTGTGTAAACCTGTTGAAATGTCGGGAAAAATAGGAAATAAGCGCGATCAATACCCGTTAAATAATAATTATAGGTATCCCAAAAAAAAATATAGGTCATAAGGCATTTTATTATTATTATTCTGAGGATTGGAAGGAGAAAAGGGAGGCCTTAGCCCAGCAGTGGGACAAAAATGACTCAAAATAAATAATAATAAATAAAATAATTCTTCATCGATATTTATATCGATATGTTGTTCATTGCTGGTCATGCCTCTCCAAAACAATTTGAATGAGCGATTGAGACCCGAATTTTTATCGTGAAGATGGTTTTTGTCTCGTCTAGTGGATAAGGTGAAACGAAGGGGAAAATTAAACAAAAGTTATGCGATAAATACCCGATAATTAATCTTTAATATACTAACATAAATACTTATAATCTAGGAAAACAGAACCGTGGGATGAAACTATTTATAAATGGTTAAAAAAATATAATTGCTGGTAAAGCAATCGCGATTGCATTTGTGCAAAGTTGATAATAACATAGATGTTAATGATTGCTTCCTGTCTGATTGTCACGAGAGACCTTCACCTTAGTCTGTCGTGATGTAAACTTATTTATCTATTTACTGGGACAATTTACAATGCTCGGAGTTTCTCTGAAGGATAGCATTCGTAACGAATACATCCGACAGAGAATCAAAGTTATCGACATAGCTCTAAGAATTAGCGAGCTGAAGTGGCAGTGGGCCGGCCATATCTCGCGAAGAACCGACTTGATAAATGTAGTGTAGGACACCCTCCGACTAGGTGGGATGACGACCTGCGAAAGACTGCAGGGAGATGCTGGATCCGGCAAGCTATACAGGATGATGATGCTCATTAGAGAAGGTCTATATCCAGCAGTGGACTAATATAGCTTGATGACGATGATAGGACAATTTACCAGGACAATGCAAGTTCGCATTATTGGAGCGGTATTTTTGTAAATGAATCACACGAGTGATCTCAAAACAATAAAATCGGTAGAGGAAATATTCAATGTGACAAATTTTAGAAAACGTTTATATAATGTTTATATAAAAAAAAAAATCTAATTAATGACTCATCAATTCATCATGTATTTTTGATAAATAATAATTAACTTAATTTATTATTTTCCCATAATTTCCTTATCAGATAAGCTGCTTCCTCGCGACCGGTAATTTACATATTTTAGATTCCTAATTTCAATAACTCGATTCATAAACCGCCTACTGGAAAAACTAGTTGGAACCGTAAACAAAAACTGTTTGTAAACAAAAACACGTTTTTGCGAGCTACGTGAGGAAGTCGTAATCTACACTTGTTATTTATTTTGACTATGGATTTTTTCGCAATTAGACAAAGAAACATGTTTTTTGAGACCATTTAAAAACGCACGGAAGACCCAATTGTAGGTATGCTTCTAAAATCCGATCGCAAAATGACTGCCACAAATTAATATTAATTACTTTAGCCCCGTGACACTTTCAGAATAATTTGTTATTTTGGGACTATAATACTTTTAATCGATTTCAAATACATAGTAGGCGGTTTTCAATTCGTTTACGTTTTTTTTTCAGATGAGTATAGTACCTACTTTTTTATCCTTGAAAATCCTTTCAAAATAAACCATTTAATTGAGGTATCTTTGAAAATCCTTTCAAAATAAACCATTTAATTGAGATGGAATGGATATAATTAATGGAGATAATTTATGAAACTAAAGCGTTTCCGCATTTTGCATACATAAGCCATCGTATTTGCTACAGATATCTAAATAGTGCCTTATTATTTATATTTCTGTGGTTTGAGCCTTGTGCGTCGACGTATGTATCAACTAAATTCGTATATTTAATATTAAAGAATAGAAACAATTTAGAATTAATATTGACTTTCGAATAATTGCTTTTGTTAATCGATTTTTTCAGAAGGTTTCGGAGTCGGTAGTATCGAGTAGTTCATCTTAAAAAGAATCAAATATTCATCCGAAACTGAGAAGGTTTTCATCCAAGTTTAAAAAAAATATATATAATATATAGTCGTAATAAAAATAAACCATGTTTATTCAGCTCTGAAACGCACTCTTCGATGTTGGCGTGGCAGATTGTCGATGGTCAGTGGTCAAACCCAAAGTCCAAGTTGCACAACATTTGACTCACCAATCCCGTATTACGGTTGCTAACGTGTCTACGTAAATCTAATTAGTTACCTACCCACGTTACACAATGAGGTGACCGGACAATAATCCTGTTTGGAATAAATCGATGTCTTACTCATGCGGAGGTGACATTTTTACCAACGTCCGGGAAAGTACTTGCATTATTGAGAGCCACCATCATCAACCAGTTGAGATACCGTTGATGATCCTCTAGTGGGTTCCCTTAGTCACTTCCCTCAATATTCACAGGCTGAGTTGGAGTTGTCGATTCTATAAATAAAGGAATAATGCTGGACGCTCCACACAGCTAGATGATAGTCCAAAGCTAAGCAGAGCTTGTGGTATGGGTACCTACTAGATGACTGGTGTACTTAATACAATACAATAAACCCAATATCCGAAAATACAGCAAATTGGGCATAGTCAAGGCTTTAAATAAAATATGAATGTGGTATAAGCGATACATTTGTGTGATTTTATTATGTAAATAATGCTCTAGGAATTTTTAAGGCTTATAATTTATGCGCATCTATTGACATGCAACAACAAATCAATCAAATTTCAAAGAATTCGCTGACCTTCGAGCGTTAAATTGCATGTTCTTAAATGATAATGGTTCTGTTCTGATAACATGATAACACGTTTATATTCTGCTCTGATGCGAACATACTCAGGTTCAGTAGATCCAAAAATAACAATAGATATCCGAACTATGCAAATCGAGTGCAGCTAATTATAGTATAGGTAGTTGCAATCATTGTTATCAACGTAAGTATTTATTCTAGAAACTGAAAATGCACACGCCCAACCCAAATCATTGTTCCATAATTGCATGAAAAAAATCTTGCCGCATCACGCACGTAACGGCACTAAAACCGCACAAAATGCACCAGTTCACGTCAGCTGTTCACCTGAGTGCGATTACAGGCAAATCGGCAGGACCTCACGCCCGCGTCACCAATGTCATCTCGTTTCCGAATGCCTTTTACTCGAGCATCCCTCCGATATGATATAAGGTCGAGCGTCGAGCCGCGCGCCCGCAGTAACCGCCGCGACTCCGAGTGACGCACACGTCTCGCGCGACCGTCCCCAGCAACATGGAGGGGAGCTTGCCGGAACCTGATGAGGGCATCGCCGCCGACCGGGAGAGAAGATCCGACCACGAGCAAGACTCTGACTCAGCCTCCGACGCGGGCTCGGGTGGCGGGAAGGACTCGGGCTGCGAGGTGGCCCCCGACGCCGCGGACGCGCCGGAGCCTCCCTACGCGCCCCCTGACGAGGAGCTCTCGGCCCGCATCGTCGCACAGGTCGAATTCTACTTCTCCGACGCTAACATCACGAAAGACGCTTTCCTCCTGAAACATGTGCGCCGCAATAAGGAAGGATACGTCTCTCTGAAACTGATATCCAGCTTCAAGCGCGTCAAGCATTTAACTAAGGATTGGAGAGTGGTCGCTGAGGCGCTGAAGCGGTCCACCAAACTGGAGATCAACGAGCTAGGGACCAAATTACGTCGTATAGACCCCCTGCCCGCGTACGATGAAACGACCCCCTCGCGTATAGTGGTCGCCGTTCGAATGCCGATTGATAAGCCGTCAGTCGAGAACGTGTCTCGCCTCTTCGCCGGATGCGGAGAGATCGCCCTGGTGCGGGTGCTCCGTCCCGGCAACCCCGTACCGGCCGATGTGCGACAGTTCCTCAACAAGAACCCGAGTTTAGTAAACTGTGTGTGTGCTTTGGTAGAGTTCACGGAATCGGAATTCGCGAGGGAAGCGATGCGTCTGCAAGCCCCTGACGATGAGGGCATGAAGGTGTACGAACTGAACGGTGTTCCGAGGGAGCCTAAGCGTAAGACGGGCGCTCGTAGGCCGACTCCGCGCCGCCACGAGTGCGAATACTCGTCGTGCTGCAGTGGTTCCGAAGCGGAGTACGAATATAGGTACACACAGCCCTTCTATCGACGCAGCTCGAGTGGATTCTTCGCGCCGCGCTCTCCTGAGATCCAGACCTGGCTACCGAGGAGAGTTTCCACATGCAGTCACAGCTCTGATTCCGGAGTATCGTTCTACTGCAGCTCGCGGCGCGCGTCGCAAGTCAGCACGGGCAGCAGCGGCAGTGGTGAAGGATGGCTGTCACGGCGGCTGTCAGGGTGCTCCTTGTCGGGGGCTGACTGCGGGCCGGTGCCGGGCCAGCGGCGGCTGTCCTGCGCGCCGCGTATGGAGCCTCGCGCTCCGCTGGCGCCCGATGGCACTCGAGGCTTCCACGCCGCGGCCCGCCAGCGCAGAATCTCCGACCTGGCACTATACTCGCGGTAGAAAGCGCGCGCGCACCGTGACACCTTTCTATTGGATAACCGCCTTTCACGTTGTCCGCTAGTTTTTATTTCTTAATCTATTTCGGAAGTGAATCGCGTGTTTAATGCGATTGGTTTCCGTTTCTAGAATCCGAAATACTGTCTTATGGCCGTCCCTAATATTAATCTATGTCTACTTTACCTTTTGTAGTAGAATTTTGAATATTTCTTGAAAAAAAATGTGTCAAAATTCGACTTAAGACAGGCAAAGCGATGGATAGATATTGGAAATGGCCCTAAGTGAGTTTCGGGTTCGTATAATGTGATGAGCTCGTTTAGTTAGGTCGCAGATAGCTGTGTTAGATTAATTTATTTTAGGCTAGTAATTTATTGTAGAGTTACGCGCGCACGCCGCCCGTTCGAGTTTCTGTCCTATTTGTTTGAGTTGTGAGCACAAAATGAAATGGACAAAATCGACATTGTTTGAGACTAGACTCTGCTCGAATGTTTGCAGCGAAAGTGCCCTACCTGCCGGCCGCCTCAATACAAACCTAGTTCATGTAGAACGCAGGTGACCGGCTAAAACCGATATAAGGATTTTGTCACGAACGACGATAGTAACTCCCTGACATATTCGGAATTATCAGGCTCTTTAACTAGTAGCTTTGAAACTTTGTACTTCTTTCCCAAGAAACTTTCCACTCAAAGTTAGCTTATCTTTCTTTGGGAGCTGTTAATAATCGATATAAAAAAGTTTCATCAAAAACAAAAACTCCTGAACCAATCATGACATATCTTTCAGGTTATCTAATTCTCCTTTTCTTTCCTCTATCTTTCATAATCAGCCTACATATACTAGTCCACAGCTGGACATAGGACTCTCCAATTCCTAAGCGGAGAACGCGGTCCCAATTCCCTTTATGTACTTATCTTTGATGCCTTCGTCAGCCCAAAACTAAGTAAAATACATCGGTTTGTAAGCTGCAAGCGCGTTCCATGTGAACGTTCATTACGTAAGGACACGATTACTTGCGGCTAGTAAAAGTACCATTTCGCTGCAAACTGGTACGGACAGATGTTGGCGCGTCGACTATCAAATCTATTGTAATTTGCGATTTAAAAGTAAAGGGAAAGAGTCTTATTTGTGTTTCCCGGTGAGAATGTCTGTAGAGATTTTAAAAAGAAAGGGGTTGATTCTTGGGGTCATTCGATAAAAGTCGTTAAAATGTCATGCTTTTTAAAAGTCGAGTGATTTTAAGAACCGGCATATTTTCTTTAAGGATGGTAATTCTGGACAGCATATTCTAAAATAAGAGAAACCTCAACCTCCTTTTTTACATTTACGTATATTGCTTTACTAGAAAATGCTGTACAGAATTTACAAAATCTCTGTGTATAAATCTAATTATAATAATTAAATTAAAATAAATTTAAGTAAGTAATTTTAAGTCAGTCGCGCCATTATGTTTCTCATTTTTGTAAGTTTATAAGTATTTTTGTAAAAATTGTGATGTTTTGTTAAAGCTTATAATTTATTGAGAGGTTATTTTGCTTTGGCACAACGTATTTTGCTTTCGTACCTCTGTAATTGTAAAATAATAATTAAATTAAGTTTTTTCGGAACATGTTGTTTTAATTTTGACGTTTTGACCCTGAGGGTCGAAAGTGGGTGACCCTGGTTAACCTTGACGAATCAATTCTTGATTGTTGTCACAGCGGGTTTCATAAGATCAACTCAGCCGATTTGTTTATTCATTGATAATGTCAATTGTGTTGACTGACATATTGATCAGAAAATCTATAAACAATCATGATTTATGTGACTTATTAGATACTTACTTTAAAACTCTTGCTAGTGAGGAAGGAAGATAATATCCTAATAATTAGTAGTCATACACCTTATCATACACCTATTAGGTAGTTATACTATATAATGAGGCAATAGCAAAGCAAACCACTATAGGTACATATGAAGATTTATTTACAGTAATGAAAAAGCAGTTTGGATCTAAATTGAACAATAAATAATTATACGTTGGCAAACAGTTATTATGATATAACGTTATGGTCGGCTGCGGGCGTTATGTAGTCTATTGTAAGATGGCTAAGTGCAAAATAGAAAAAAAAACAGATAAACTTGTGAAACTGAAATGTCTGCTAATAACTATTCTATTTGTAATTAGGTTATACGTAATGGATTTTATTTATTCAGATAACTATCGAATTTAGAAGGTGTGACTGTATTATTATCGTTGCACTCGAGATTCGATATGCTTGTGATATTACGTTCGATATTTATTTTTATTAATACAATCATGACTTATGTCCTTCCTTCATATCGAGAAAACATTTCACATTTTCTTAGGTTTTAAGTTTTTTTGATGTCAGTCAAAATTGCCCAAGTAAGGACAAGTTTTATGTTGTTGGTAAAAACGCGTTACCAGTTTTGAATTCGCGACCTTTGGTTCAAAAGGCGAGGTCTACCACTGATCTTTTCAAAACTCTGCCTACTCATAAAAATAATTTACAATTAAAGGTTCTTACACTTTAACTGTTGCATATAAGTAGTTTTAAGTTGTACCTAAATATTTTGTGATGAAAATTGTATTACTAATAGGTATCAATAAGACACCTCGAATATTATGAAATGTCAAAAGAAATAATTCCAAAATTTGGTATTTGCGAATCGCTAAATAATGTTAAAATATGAAGATCTGACTTGAAGGTCGTTCCCACAGTAAATTATTGAAATGTAGGTAAAACATTGTCGTGGGAAATCTTGCTTGTTTTAATTTGTATTAAGACGGTGATGATGCACCTCAGCTGAACTTGACCATCATTTTAAGTTCCTTTATTAATAACTAGCTTCTGCCCGCAGCTTGTCACGCGTTTGTCCTATAAAAAGTAATGCTTACATAGATCTTAATCTGGTCTCGGTCTATGCAAAATTGTATCAAACTGTCTAAATTGTATCAAACTGTCTAAATTGTATCAAACTGTCTAAATTGTATCAAACTGTCTCGGAGCATCCAAATTTTCGCATTTATAATGTCAGTGAGACATCATTCCCAGCTTGACTTCAACCATTGCTGGATTCGCATCAGGCATGTCGCGGCACCAAAAGACAAACTTTTAACACTTTGACTGCGATTTTTTTTCGACGACTGCGATCTTTTTTTTAACCTAAAAAATTCGTGCTGCCGCTCTACACAGCGGTTGTGATGCGCCGCACATGCGTTTCGTTCGAAAAATATTACGGCTGTGCTGAGTCACAAAGATCTGTATTTTCTCAGCCGCTGCGCTAGTGTGGATTAACGCATATTAGTCACTTGTAGAAAACACATACCGTGTGATTTCAGCAGTCAAAGTGTTAATATATTTTGATGATTATTTCGTTAAAGCTTCTGAAACTATCATGGTTATTAACATAAAAGTCACTTATAACTGGATATTTACCATGATCTGATTTTCTAATCATGGTTTTTAGAAAAGGTTACGGTTATTAGAAAATCAAATCGTGGTAAATAAAAACTAAATAAAATAAATATAATAAAACCATTTATTCTCTTGACACAATGAGCTTAAGATTAAAACTAGAATAGTACGTATAACTATAAGAGCGAGAAATATCCCGTTATAAGTGATTTTACTTTTAGTTTAGTAATTAGTTATTAAGGCATTTGTTGTGTTGGGTCGAAGCGACGTGTTCGCTGCGATCCCGCGCAAGAGCACGGCGTCGCTGATGCGAAGGGAGCGCGGCGCTAACAGCTACCTGCATTTGCAGGTCATTGCAGGAAGGCTTGACACTTGAAGAAAAGTGTCCAAACACAATTGCCATTAACAAAGAGTCATCATCATCATCATCGTAAGTAAATATGTTGCCAAATTCACCGGGATCAGTATTGACATTCTAAACTGCACTACCTCATGGGATTGACGGACAGCTCATCTTAGTGTTGGGTATTCACGCAGGGTCACAGTTCACGGCGATTATCCGAGGTCTCGATCGGATGTACCTTAATACCTTACCAATAATAGGTGGTAAGTGGCTTGCTAATCGATAATTGTCGTAAGTTTGATGCGTGCTGAGTTCCGTTCGCTTTAGCAACCAAAGGATAATGCTTTGCTAACAGGGTCCTGCTTTTTTAGCAAGGCTGTCTGTCTGTTATTCCGTAATACTCACAGCACTGTGTCTCTGAAAGCGTAAATGATGAGTAATTTGTTTTTATAATGAATAATTTGCAATCATTTTCCAAAAAATAATATAACCATGGACGAATAAATATAACGATCGATGCTAGGCCGCGATTGGCGAAGGTCCGCCTGCGACGTAAATGGTTGCGGGTCGATTCCCGCCTTGGTATAAATGTTTGTACGATCTGTTGATATTGGTTCAGAGTGTTTTCAGTCTTTTATTTGTAGAATAATAAAGTAAAGTTAATGTAAAGTTTGTATTAAGTATATCAGTCATGTAGTACCCTACCCAACACAAGCTCGTCTTAGGTTGGGGTTATATATGATGTGTGGCTTTCCAGCGTTATTTATTGGTAGTTAAATTTGGTTGGTTTCATATAATTCAAGCAAAATGGTGTAACAAAGTAATCCGGCGCGTCTATGTAACTCAAGTCAATGTGTCATCAGACCAAGAATAAAGACAATCAAGAAGAGTGCAAAGCCGAAGGTCTCGCAAAAGGAAAACCGAGTCAATGTCAAAGGATATAGAGGAAGTGAAATTACTTAGCAGGCACCGATGTGTGCGTGCGTGAATATTAAACATGTTGATAGGAAGTCAAGTGCTACATACCAGCACCTGTAAGCTTATGTAGCTAGTTAACATATGTACTTACTTAGGTACATAATGTGGAAATTCTTGAGGTTCTAGGCTTTTCAAAATTGTTATACATACCGGGTCGGGTATTTATCAAGTTGATTTACCTACCTTTCAACAGGTATCTACCTATTTACCTATTTTTCAACAGGTTTAAATACTTTGCGTGATACGCTCGCGTCTAGAACCGAGCTCATCCTGAAGAAGTCCCGTCGTTCGTTAAGGGATAAAACGTTCATGTACATCCAATACATATAGGTTCGTAGTTAGCCCGCTCACATCCGTAACGAATTCTAACTACGATAGTTTTTATAGTCAGAGGTTTACGTACAGTCGTAGTTACGGGATGACCATCCCTAATAAGCGCCATGGCGGCCTTTCTTCAGCTTCCAGCATCTGCCTGTAGTCTTTCGTAAGTCGTCATCTGGCCAGAGGGCGTCGACACTATGTTTACCGAGTCGTTCTACATAATACTACAGAAAAACTATATAATCTATGATAATTTTAGTGGCCTTTTGTTAAGTGATTAAGTATATCAATATAGTTCTTAAGGTCTGTGGATTTTGCTTCATAAATAAAATAACTAGCTGCGTCCCGTGGTTTTGCCGGCTTGGAAAACTATCTGTCAAATGTTTTATAAACCATCCTATTGAATCATTCTATCTATAAAAAAACGCATCAAAATCCGTTGCGTAGTTTTAAAGATCTAAGCATACATAGGGACAGACAGACAGCGGGAACACCTTTCTCCGATACACTATAATAATATCTATCTTCAAGCCAAATGTTATTATTATCAATTCGATTAGCCGGTATTCATAGTACGTAATAGCAGACAAATAAAGCGCATTTCGCATTTATAACAGTAGTTAAAATTATTGCAACCATCTTCTCTCATTTACCACATAGGTAACCATTCTATAATTTTAATAGCTAGCTAATGTATTAAGAGTAATTAACTACAAAATCCAATCAAGTCATACAATAACTGATACATAGGTACATATATGTAAGTAGGTATGTAACGTTTATGGCTGATATAACAGGTCAATGCACCGAGTTACGGAAGCGATCGTAATTTTTTGTCGCGTTAAGTCGGTCAATTTTATTGAAAGCACATGATTTTAACGAGTGTATGTACGTAATTCTGATGGCTTTGAAGTTGGAATGATGCTGCAGCTGCGAAAATAAGCGAAATAATTATGTTATGAATCAAAATAAATAAATTAATATTAGTACCTATTCACGATGAAATAATATCCAAGAATAAATATTTGTGTTTTTCCTATTCTGGATGAGTATAGTCATTTGTTGATGAGAAAATTCTAAATTTCGGACAAACTTCTCATAATTAGTAGACATAATACTGGTTGTAACTCAATTTAGGTACATACGTATTTTATTTTAGATGTTGTCAACTGTGGAAACACAGCGATCGCTTACAACATAATAAAGAATACTTTATCATTTACAGTATGTATTATATTATCTGTGTCATTGGTTTTGAATATGTATTTGGATGACAAAAGAGACGAAGCTGAACGGCTTAGTATAAGTTCTTGCCTCGATGATGCGCCCCCTAAATATTATTTTTTGGTCCCAACGGAAATGTGACAGGACACGGAATTTTTTGATTCAAACGTCCTACTCCAACTCTGCAGATCATGCCCGTCTCCTGGTCGTTTCTAAATGCGAGTCAAGGCATTGGAGCGTCTGGTCGAAGCGACGCGACGCGTGACCGGAGAGGTGATGAGTACCTATCTGGTGCAGTGTAGATAATCATCATTGCTATACCTATACAAAGAGGGCAGTCAGCGTCTTGGGGACGCGTCTGACTAGTATTTGTTTTATTTACTGGTTTTAATTACCTAGGTATGCAATTTGAAATTTGTGACGTGTCCAAGAGTCCTGTACCTAAGGTCTAAAGGAATAAAGCACTTTGATGTTTGATAAGGCAAACCTTAGCAGAAACTTATTTTTGCAGATGGCGCTATTATCGCTTATTTATTTTGTTATACAACATTGTATTTAACTTGTAAGAATTCTACCTAATAAAAAAAAAATTGCGAAGAATTCATGGCCAACTCATTTTGTTTTACAATAAAAATGAAAATACTTAAATTACCATAATCTAGCCCTTCAGTCGTCAGGTGGTGAATATCAAGTGTTAGTACAATATATGAGTTGCGTTAGGTTGCGTTCCAATAATACCTATTTTACATCCCCACTCGACAGCTACTTGACACATTCACGATATTATACCGGACTACCAACAGTCGAGACGTGATCGAAAGACTTCGATGTCTCGATCGCGCCTTGCCAGACTCTCCCCTCTGCTGGTTCAAAACAAACTCTAGCTAGGTAGAGATAGGTAAAACTATCGTTCAAATAATGTCGAACAGAACGGTAAATCGGTCGGTAATCAGAATCACTCTAAATTATTTTACGTCTCGAGGTAGTACAATAGGTACTTTCATTTACTGCGAAAAGTGGTTGCACATTCGTATATAATCAAATCACAGCACCATTCTCTTTCTACGCACAGCACGCATAGTCATTTCATTGTTTTGAACACTTACTGCCATCTAGCGTTGAGTAGCATTACTGTTTCTTGACGCTGCACTCTCAGTCATATTTTTGCGCCGTCTTCCAGTCTGATCCAAATATTGTTAGAAAGCTCCTAATTGAATTTAAAAATTTAATATATATTAAAACAAAAATAATAATTAATTACCAATTTTTTGTTTATAGCCGACCATAGACTGTACCAGTGCTCGACGAAGGCCAAGTTGTGCTCAGAAACCAACTACAATTCTGAGCGCAACTTTCGATACACTTTATTTTTATCGTACAATTACTTCTTCCCATATTCCTCCTGATTCCTACAAGATATCTCGCATAAATAAATATATAGACATTACAATGTCTGCATACATTTAAACGAAAATAACACTATCAAACCCGTCGAATTTCCTTCACACACGTTCTTGAACGCGGCTCAAGGTTGTCAAACAAAAGTCAAATAAATCAAACTCTACAATCTATGAATGCAAAATTGCTTGCGGCTAATGACAGATCGCGCAGGTGAAAATCAAGTGAAAATTGTGAACAAACGTGAAACATGATCTAAAATAATTCTGTAAAATAACGAGTATAAATGACAGTGGGCAAAGAAACCATGGGGTAAGTAAAATTCTACAATATTCAGTTTATAGTTTTCACCATACAGAGCCTCTGTGCGACATGTGTAAATCTTGTAAAATCAGTTTCAATTCAACATTATTTTAGGGAGGGGATGCATTTTACCAATGCAAAGGGATATTTATAAGATTCCCTTCATATACCCTCTAAATATAGATCTGAATACGGTATATATAAGCTTCCCAAGCTCTAATTTCTCCGCTTCTAGCAACAGATTGTAGGATAGATTGGTTTTGCAATATTCGTGCTGTCGATATATTTCACCTGGGTAGGTATTGCAGAAACATCGATTGCATACGATTGAGTGCTTTTGCCTCGAGAAGGTCATTGGGTCCTGCTATTTACGGCCGCGTATCACACAGTTCATTGACTCGTCCAAGCTGGTGCAATATGATTAGATCTTCGCGGCATTACGACTAATTTATTACCTCCGCGACATCAGTAGGAACTTGTTTACTAATTTATTGCATACTAGATCCTGTTCTCGATTTCGCTCGCGTGCTTCCTGGCCAAAAAGTAGCTTAGGTCCTTCCTCAGTGTACAACCAATGTCCCAGCCAGGTTTTATGATGAACCTTTTAATGATAGATGGTAACAGACACAGAAACAAATACTTTAATGTTGATAATAATAATAGTGTAAATTTCATGTTATTTAAATATCTGTTCCGTGTGCTTTCTATGTTTAATTAATAAAAAAATATCTATCTATGTAATGACATATTGTATTAAGTATAACAGTCGTCTAGTACCCATAGCATAGCAAAAGCTTGGGTCTAGATGATGCTGCGTAGATCCTCCAGCATTATTTCTTTGATTCAATTGTAAGCAAACAAAAATACCCCTGAGTGTACAATTGATATCTTACCTCGCTAAAAAGCAATACCTATCACCAGTGTATTATCTTATCTAGATTATCTAAGAATCAGCAACTTGGTCCACGGTATAGATCGTTGAATGCTGTAGGCTTACACCTAAAAGATGAATGTTATGCCAATGTTAAGCATGTGAAACGGTTGGTCTGGCAACTGACTGACCTCTCCCTGCTTGTGTTGGTCTGTCATCCCATTATAGGACTGAGACCTGCAAAAGACTGCAGGTAGATGTTGGACGCGTCAGGCTGAAAACAGGGTGCTGTGGTGCTCATTGGTTTAAAAAATATCTAGTCTCTTCTCAGTTATGAGAGTGCAACCATGTTTGTGCACTATAATAATGTACCAATGAAATATGGCCCACAACCCCTGGGTTAATCGTGTTCTTGAGTGGAGACCACTACTTGGTAAACATAGTGTAGGACGCTCTCTGACCAGGTGGAATGACGACCGGCGAAAGACTGCAGGTAGATGCTGGATGCATCAAGCTAAAGATAGGGTGCTATGGCGCTCCGCAGTAAAACTAAGCACAAATATGATTTTAATAGTCGTGGCTGGAATGCTGCAAATATTAACACCGTATTCATTTAGGGTCAAAAGTACCATAGATTCGAAATTAGTTGTTATTACAATTTGTTTGTTATGCCCATGATGATATGGGCATAACAAACAAATTGATTTACGATTGGCGACCAATATACTTCTCCGCTAGGAATATTCCTTCATAGAATAAATAAATAAATATTGCTGGAAAACCACACAGCATCACCTAGCCCCAAGCTAAGCAGAGCTTGTGTTATAGATTAACTAGATGACTGATAAACTTAATTATAATAATTTTACATACATATGGATATGGAGAAAATATTAAAACGGCAACATTTGAATCTGGCGCCAACGTAAGTCAAGCTACCTTAAATCAAAGGCAGCACTTAGCCAGATTAATCAATTATGTTAAAAGCAAAAAGACAGGTGTCCATTCCATAACACATTGTACCATACGACACCATCACACATGTCTCACCTGTCAAGATAACAACTGTTATCGATAGCTAAGTGCTCCGCCATTATCAGCTCTATTACAAAATAGATTAGCTCTAGATTGGACAGGTATTCTGTGCTTTTTGCCACATATTTGTTATTTTTGTGGTGTTTTTGTTGGAAAATGGAGATGTTTGTTGATGAGACTGTGTAAGTAAACAACTAAGTAATTGATACCTAATCAATATCTTTTTTTTAAGAATGTAAATGTATGTACAAACTACTAATAATGAACAAAAAAATGCATTTACATTTCTCTACTAAAAATTACTTCTTTTCTGGGTGGATATTTTAAAAGAAAAATGTATAATGACATTAATCTCTAGTTCTAGCTATAAGATTTCAACAATATTTATTACTAGTAACAACGCGTTTGAAGCCGCGGGCAGAAGCCCGCGGCTTCAAACGCGTTGTTTAAAGTTATTTCTATCCCATTGGAACTGATTTATGGGATCAAAAAGTAGTCTATGTAGTATTCCATTCTTAGAACTACCTGTACCAGTTCATTAGTTTAGGCGTGAGGAGATTCAAAACATCCAAAATTTTGCATTTGTATTAATGTGGTTATTTATTTATCCAGACAATGAGTCAGTCGAGTTCGGACTTTGTCTTATCATAATACAGCTGAATCACTTGACACACCTAATATTTTCAATTCATGAGTTGAAAATACGAGCATTATTATACTTCTCACTTTGTTCGTATCTAAAATTCCGAGTAGGTCTAATTATTCGAAGTGGAGTTCAGAAGTAATATAGCGCAGCTTGCATTTCGATGAACTCTTTCAAAGGGCCTCTGTGCTGTTGGCTTCGGCCCCACGCAAGCCCACCAAAGGAAGGACCGGATCACTTTATCGCCCGAGATCATGGAAAAATATTAATAATAATGTCGGACACAAAAAACGTAAAACAATATGAGAATTGTTTGTAAATCGTATTTTTAATATTGTTGTAGCTCACCATGAACAGCATCTAACTTTGGCCCTCCCAAAGTTAGATGCTGATGTGACAGTGTTAACCTGCCAACCAAATTTGAACCCTAACCGCAAACCCCTCTTTCCAGTGAGCAGCCGATATTCACGTGCAAAGCGCACGTGTTTCACATAGACCCCAAGACGAAGCGTTCGTGGATGTCGGCCAGCTCCGCCGCTGTCTCCGTCAGCTTCTTCTACGATTCCTCCCGGAACCTGTACAGGATTATCAGCGTAGAGGGGACTAAGGTAAGGTTAATTTTCCATTAGCCCTGTTTTGTATTTCTTCAGCTGAATTTCTTCTGCAACTCTTAGAAAAACCTTAGATTCATCCCGGAACCTGTACAGGATTATTAGCGTTGAGGGGACTAAGGTAAGGTTCCTTTTCCTTTACGATCTTTTGACTTGACTCTGCTTTAATAAGCAAGCTTCAGTATTGAATAGACCTGAAGACAAAACGCTCGTGGATGACGTTCCGCTAAATCAGTGACAGAATCCGCTAAGGCAGTAAAAAAAAACGAGGCAACGAGGATCTAATCCTCGTTGCCTCGTTTTTTTTACTGACGACCATGGTTCACACATAAGACGTATGCGCGGCGATATGGCTGATGTTGGATCATGATGATCTAAAGTAGAAGACACCTCTCAGAACTCTTGTTCACGACACGTTTTCTTGACGGCTGTGCGACTGTCCCGACTATGGTTAAGAACCGTGGAAGCTTGTTGATTACACTACGAAATCAACGAACGAGTCAACGGCCTTATATTATATGTTTGAATATACTTTATTGCCGCCATGGAAAATGTACAGCGCCATCGCCGTGCTCTGAAGAAAGCGTTACGACACGCTTTCTTCATGGCAAGCTTCCATAGTGATCCATACTACACTGACGATCGTGATTTTCCACGGAGAGTAACGTGTCTTAACAAAGGCCATCAGTCTTGCCTTTATTTATCACCAACACAGAGTACACTATATCTAGCTTTGTAAATATAATGTTTAATGTCAATATAATTATAGGCAAAGCATGCATAAAACACTTATAACATTTGGATAAGACGTACAATAAATTGGTTGGATAGACCCAGTCTAGGTTGCAGTCAAACATTGCTCAGGATAATAATAAACCCCTAATTAAATGTTTATCACAGGTCAAATTATCCTTCTTCGTATGTAAATATTGTCATTAATTATTTTAATAACGTTTAGTCATTCGTTCAAAGGGCCAAGGACCTTCTATTGTATACGGGCCCTGATCCCTTTAGCCATGGATATCCTATTGTGGAACTTGTTTCATCTCTATTGAACGTTCCGGTTTGTGGCAGGATGTGGTGTGCGGATGTTGTAGTGGCGCTTTTATGATTGTGGTAAAGTTTTTGGATCAACACTAATGTGGATTTGTATAATGTTGTCATTTAGCCTACTTAAATGTTTATAATGTTAGTATAGGTCGTGCAAAAGAGTTTGTTCATCGCGCAAAGCAGAATTTTTGAAGTGATAACTTCTTTAGGCGCGTTGAGCACTTTTTGGGTGAACAAAAATCATGGAACTCGCGTCATCGTCACTGAACGCTTTGGGTGAACAAAAAGCGTGAAGTTTTCGTCATCGTCACCGCACGCTTCCAAGAATAAGTAAAATATAAAATAACTTAGTTTTTACTTTTATAGTCAGTCCCCAAAGACTCTTCCCGGTATTTTGATTTAGATTCCCAATATTTAGAAAATCAAGTTTGTCAACATCCTACGGTGGAATAAATGAAATGAAATTTTATTTGATAATAATGATTTTTAGTTAGATTGGAGTATTTTCTTTTATGAAAAACGCCTTATGCTTGGAGCCATTCGCTGTGTCAGTACTCTCTACGTACATATGTATGTTTCTTTTGTACAATGTGCCATAGAAGCAGCTGGTGCCTGGGTTACTATTGTTACATGTCATGACTTTGCACACACGAGATGCAAAGGTCGTGACGGTTGTAATGTTTGCGATCATGCGTGACTTAGTTTAGCACTAGCTTTAACCCGCGGCTTATCTTACCCGTTTCTGTATTAAACTTAGCCATATTAAAGATTATTATATATCCATCAAAATTCAAAATTTATATAAAAAATCCTTTATTTCTTAATCAGGTAAGCACTTAGACAAGTCAAATTTTATACTATAAATTGTAATCAAATAAGACTAAAGGTGTTTTTGATTTTCTGTTTCTTCAATTTTTTGTCCAGTAGAAGTGAAAAAAAAAACCACTAGTACATTCATATATCTCTTTTGTGTCTAATAATTGTTTGCCTATTTAAATCTAAATATAATGTGATTAGATATCAATATTTATGTAAAGCTACGCACGACATTAATTTTTTTTCATACTATTGTCGGTGCGGAACTGAGCGGCATCTGGCCAAGCATTAACATCATTGATTCATTTATTTTAAAAGATATGTAATATTTATGTAATACTTACATTTATAACACTTTTTAAACCCGTAGGGGTTTGAACCGAATAAAAAAATAAAAAACTTAATGTATAGGGTACAAGTGGGCTGATTACCGCAAAAGTTAAAAGACTGAGCAGCGGAAAAATATTGATGTGTAATCATTTATCGCGTAGAAAGCCCTTCTTGATAGGATTTTATTTTCATCCATCATATATCGATCTAATCACTGACATGTTCTCTTAATTCCAGGCGGTAATAAACAGCACTATAACAGCCAACATGACGTTCACGAAAACCTCTCAGAAGTTTGGGCAGTGGAGCGACGTGCGCGCCAACACCGTGTACGGGCTGGGCTTCGCGTCGGAGGCGGAACTGGGGAAGGTGAGCAAATAGACAAGGGTCAATATTATAAACGGTGGGATGACGACCTGCGAAAGACTGTAGGTATGTAGATGCTGGATGCGTCCAGCTGAAGACAGGGCGCTCATTGGGGGAGGCCTATGTCCAGCAGTGGACTAACATGTAGGTTGATGATGATGATGATATGTTTGTTGCTCTTTCCTTCTTCTCACGCAAAAACGACTGAATGTATTTTGATGAAATTTCACAATAAAATATAGCTTGCAGATCAGAATAACACATAGGCTACAATTCATAGAGATATTTTGCATATTATACAAATATCTATCACCAAACGGGTGAAACCGCGGGGCGCAGCTAGTATAAAATAATTTGGCGTGTTTTGAAATACTATAAACCGACTTCAAATTCCTAAATAAGGAAAATGGGTTTAAAACTTAGTTTTAAAAAAGAATCATCGAAATCGCTTGGAGTTATATCGCTTGGAGTTATTCGTCCATTTGTTGCGCACATACTTAATGCAAAAAGACTTATATGGTTGTCTCATGGATGTCATTGTCAGAACTGGACTAAATTGAAATGGGATCACAAGGGAAGCACTAGCTTTTGAATAAAAGAATCATCAAAATCGGTTCACCCAGTCGAAAGTTTGAATTCGTTTAAAAGTTCTGAACAATCTACTCAGCATCATCTAGCCCCAAGCTAAGCAGAGCTTGTGTAGGGCGGGAATCGAACCGTAACCTCCAGCGTCGCAGGCAGAACTTCGCCCACCGCGCCACAGAGGCCGTCACTATAAATAAATAAATAATGCTGGACAATTCACACAGCATTATCTAGCCCCATGGTAAGCAGAGCTTGTGTACTAGATAACTGATATACATAATACAATACATTACATATATAGATATTTTTTTATTATACATAGAAAACGACCAGAACACCCGGAACAAATATCTGCAGATCGTACACACAATTGTTCCGAGGCGGGAATCGAACCCGCAACCTCCTGCGTCGCAGGCGGACCTTCGCCCACCGCGCCACATCGGTCGTCAAATATAAATATAATATATTCATAACTTATAAACAGAAGCTGACAAAATAAATCAAATCAGACTGAAATGAATTGTGTCCCAGTTGGAGTTGTCGATTCGATTGGAGCAATATCAGAAATAACTAAGTTATTGTAAATGAACCGGGCGACGAGTGAATCAACTGACCCACTTTTTGTTTACCCGCGGTTTAGTTTATAATATCGACATGGCTTCCTGTTTCTATTGTCTCGGAATATAATTATTTTTTTGACTCTGTACCTATTTCATTGTATAATTGTATTTATGTTTAGTTCCTTGACAATGCCCCTATACAGCAGCATTAATTTAAATCATGATTTAAATGTACTCGTAAATTTAAAATTATTCCTCTTCCTGACATTATTTCATTGTATTTTTACTTGTATATTATTTAATTTTGTACAATATTTTTAGTATAGTTTGACAATGCCCTTGTACAGCAGATTACTTTGACATTTTATATAATTCATTATTCCATTTAACTTATACCATTATTTATTATCTGTTTTATTGTGACAAATTATTATAAACGAATTTATTTTAGTTTTTTAAGAAGGCATGTCTGTCTGCTTTTCTTTGCACAATGTCCTATGGTGATTCCTTTGTCAAAAGTTAGTGTGTGTAATAATCAAAATGTAATTTATCTTTTAAAATAGTATTTAACGACATCAAGCGTAACATGTGTATCACGGTGGAAATAAATAAACTGATTGCAATATAGTTATAACCTAATATTTTCTCTAGTTCTGCTTTAAAAAAAGTAAAACACTAACTTCAACAACGCAAAATCTCACACGTGGAACGAAGATTGTTTATTTTAGTAGTGACTTGTAATACAGGTTTTATTAACCCAACTCAAGCACCAGCCCCTCCAAACAGGTCAATAATGTGTATAGATCATAAATTAATATTATATACGAAGAGTTTTGTAAGGCCTTTTATACTATATAACTATGTAGATACCTGCATGAAATCACAATAAATCATGAATCATAAATATCCCGTTTTTAAGGGGCGCGTCCCTAAAACAATGAGCGAAAGGCACTTACTAATTTCAAAAAATTAAAGAACTAACTCCATGGAAAGACATTACAAATAAAAATACAAGTGCTTAACAGATCAGTCTACACTTTCACCACGTGATATTTATAAAATAATTGTTAATTTTTGAAAAAAAAAATCGTCAACATTGATCGAAAACATCGAAATCAACGTTTTTTATTTTGAGTTTCTGTGCTATTTCGTTATTATATTTGAAAATATTTTTGATTAAATCGTGAGCAGAAAGTATAAATAATAGATTCACCATTAAAGTTTTTTACTAATTCAAACCAAAACGAAGTAATCTAAGCTTAAAGATCATTAATTTTTTTAGCGCAATTCGTTCTCATTGCCCATACATTTTAGTATGACGCAAGTAGCTTCTTGTAATTCGATTTATATTAGAGTGCGCGCGCCTGAAAATTCAGTACCGCCTCAGATTTCAAGGTGGGAGCACGTCCGTTCGTAGTTCAATTTGGATTGGGTGATTGACACTTAGGGTGGGTCGCGAGTGTCGGACGCTAATTTGTATTCTTTGAGCAAGTAGACGAACCAGGTATGTGAGTTTTATTATGTATTTTTTATCTTACGAATTACATATTTAAACTCATAGATACTGATTAAAATCGCAACTAATTACCCGATAAGTTTAGGAAGGTGTATATTATCCATGTATACACTACTTTTTTGTTCTTTGTGTCAAAATGGTAGCACATCACATACACAGTAATTAATTATATATACAGGCTGTTTGGTATAGCAATCATTTTATATTTTATTATTATATTTCTAAATCCAAGATGGCTGACTCTTTTTATCGCAGTTTTGTTATGGTAACTACTGAATTAATGTACTGTCTTTGTCTGTGTGAAGATGGTTTTATAAAAAACTACCTTAAAATTACTTTTTGAAAATAGAATGTAATAATAAGATATGCATGATACAAAGATATTTCTAATAATACTTATTATTGCAGGAAACGAGAAGAACTTTCAATGCAATAAAACAAAAAGAAATGCGGGTTATTCGTGAACCCAAAAATAAATTATCTAGGAGCAAACCCTGACGGATTATTAGATGATGATAAAATCGTTGAAATAAAGTGTCCATACTCGTGCTAATAATGTCTATCGATGACCGTGTCAAAACGAAAAAGATCACTTTCTGGAAACGTAATGCAATAGGAGACCTGATAATAAATACGAATCAGGACTGGTATTATCAGGTCCAAGGGCAGCTACATATCACTCAAAAAATTGAATGCATTTTTAGGGCTTGGACCAGCGTGGACATGAAAGTTGAAATAATTAGTAAAAAAGATGATGTCTTCTGGAAAAATAATATGGAAGAAAAAATATTCTCGATTGTATACTCCCGGAAATAGTACATTCCAGATTAGACAGGAAAATGGAGGTAGATAGATAATTATTTTGTTGCACACTTAAAACAAGATAAGAGAGCCCACTTACTTGATGGAGGCAATTAAAAAAAGAGAATCTATACGCGAAACAAAAAAACGGAAGAGCGAAAATGAGACAACTATCACTAAGATAAAAAAAGTAAATATACCAGAAAAACAAATAAAGTAAATTGGTTTCATCCCCTGTAATTGTTTTAATCTGCATAACCTTTTTTTATTAATAGATCATCTATGAAACCCCACATTTCCCATATTACGCAAAACATTGACTTGTCAATATCACAAATATCTCCACAAAGAACCAAAGGCTAACTTAGGTAAAATCCAGAACGCTTACACTTTGACCCGACCCTTTGCCGCTGGCTACCCACCTAACGTCACTACGCGGCCGCGGTCTTGGCAGTGCGACTAGCTAATGGCTAAATACATTGCGTGTTTTCTGTGAAATTTTTAAACATTCTATGAAGACGAAACGCGTAATGAATATGTAACATGTGCGAAATGCCAAAAAAAGATTTATTCGTTTTTAGAGTACTACTATTAATGCGCGATGCGCCTGTGTGAGTAAAAAATATAAATGTGGGTGTGCTATCACAATTTCCCACGCTCGAGTTATGCGTTCTTAATGTCTTTTCTCTTTACAGTTCATTGAAAAGTTCCAAGAAGTAAAGGAGGCGATCCAAGCGCAGCAATGCGGCGGCGCAGGCAAGCCGCCCGGGGCTGCGCCCCCGCCCGCCAACGGAGCCACGCCGGTGCCCTCCGCCACCGCCAGCCCGCTGCTGGCCGCGCGCCCGCCCAACGAGGACGAACACCCGCCGCAGGTAACCTGATGAGGGACGGAGTGTAGATAATGCCATCAGCGGTGCACCTATGTTTAGCTGTGGACATTTATGTCATTGTCTTTCACGTCACGTTTATGACATTATATTATATATCATTCGTCACTTGCTAATGATGCCGGTATGATTACGGACCTAAGATGTAGATACTCATGGTAGGGCTCAGTGAGCTATGGAAAGAGCTATGCTCTGAGTTTCTCTGAAAGATAGAATTCGTAACGAATACACCCGACAGAACCAAGCTGAAGTGGCGGTGGGCTCGTAATTGTTAAACTTTTGATACTATCATGGTTACTAACACAAAAGTCACTTAAACAAAAAAAAAAAAACAAAATCATGGCAAATATCCCGTTATAAGTGACTTTTGGGTTCGTAATTGAATTGTAATTAAAAAATCATCAAAAATAAAAACGATTTTGACGGGACGACTTACCGAGGCGAACCTGCGACCTTCTCCTTACTACATGGTCGCTCTAACCAATATAGCGCAATCGATATTTTTTGGGATATTATTTAATTTCTTCTACCCTAGGGATTACGCACTATAATAACAAACACGGGATTGTTTAGTACTTACTATGTATTGTTTTATATTTTGAAACGCAAATAAACATTTCCTTTTCTATTCTATATTGTTATTTGTGTTAAGAATTTGAATATGAAGTTCACATTTCCCGCGTTATGTATAAGCCTATTAGGTTAATGCCCTTCTGCCAGTGACACTAGGGATTCCCCGCCATGTTTTTTCCTTCTCTATGCCTGTACACCTTGTGAAACACGTGATAGTTGAATTAAATATTTTATTTCAATAAGCTAGAATACCCAGCCCCCTACTATTGGTGTCGATTGTTTGTTCCAGCCGAAGATAGAGAACGAAGAGGTCCCACACCCGAGGTCTCACTCCGTACCGCTGTCTTCCGCCGGCAATATCTCGGTAATTTTATTTTTAACAACCATATTTTGCCCTTGGCTTTTCTAACTTAATTAGCAAATCAATCATGTTATAAATGTATTGTTTCAGTCGCTTCTTCACTTAATTACAATAAAACTTGAATAAAAATTGAACTATCGTTGTATCTCTGGGTTGGACCATAAAGTGCGACATCTACGACGTAAATTTTCACATCCATATCATGCTAATCGGAATGAATCTCAGGTTCAGGATGGAGATTCATCGGTTCCTGAAACTAAATGAAACTTATATGATGTACAGGGTGGATACGCTACCGTCGGTCGCGGCCCTCGCAACCCGCTGCCCTCGACGGGAGCCGAACCCGCGCCGGGAGACTCGCCCGACCAACAACTGCGATACGAGAACGATCGACTCAAACTGGCCTTGGCGCAGAGGTGAGTCATATATTTATTATACCTATATGTTGATCAGAGAAATCAACACTCGGGAGTTTCTCTGAAGGATAGGATTTGTAACACTCGAATACATCCGACAGAGAACCAAAGTTATCGACATAGCTCTAAGAATTAGCAAGCTGTAATGGCAGTGGGCCGGCCATATCTCACGAAGAACCGACGGCCGCTGGGGCAAACGTGTTCTTGAGTGGCGACCACGACTCGGTAAACGTAGTGTAGGATGCCCTCCGACCAGGTGGGATGACGACCTGCGAAAGGCTGCAGGGAGATGCTGGATGCGGCAAGCTGAAGACAGGGTGCCATGGCCTCATTGGGAGAGGCCTATTTCCGGCTGTGGACTGCTATAGGCTGATGATGATATGTTGATATACTGAAAATTAACTTCGCGATTAACTGTCAACGTCGCGAATCGAACCAATATTACCATTTCAACCATGTTGCGTTTCACCATCCCAAATCACAACCCTTTTCATGGCACTTCGAGCCCGAAATATTAGGTAATAAATTCCTCATTTTACATTAACGACCTCTATTCGTATTACATACATTTTCTATTAATAATCGGCAAGCTACAATTAAGTGCAAATTACCTCCATTTCTCACTAGATGTCGCTATTAACAACCAGTGGGCTTTCTAAACTTCTGCTTCTATTAATCCTTAAAAATTAATGAATAATTGTATTTATTTTAGTAATTGATACATCTATACTAATATTATAAAGAGGAAAGGTTTGGTTTTTTGTTTGTTTGTAATAAATAGGCTCCGAAACTACTGGATGGATTAGAAAAATTATTTCACCGTTGGGAAGCTACACTATCCCCGGTGAACATAGGCTATTTTCAAAAAAGTTAGGGATCCGTACTAAAACTGTGCAAAGCCGGGAAGGTCCGCTAGTTTTAAAATAAAACAAACGCATTTTGCTACAACAAAAGTTTAATCAAAACAACAAAGAGTTTTGTACAACACAACAGACTTACTACTATTAATACAATAAGGTAACGGTAACACGCAGTCTCATAGTGATTATAACAAGAAAACTAGCCTTAATTAGCTTAAATATAACTAAATTCATTCATATACTTTCGTACACTAGCCAACCTGATTTAGAATGCTTTCAACCAAACACTACACCATTATCTAAAACTCACTTGCTTGGTGTCGAGTGTTTGATATAGGTAATTGTAAGAAATATTTATTGAAGAAAGGATCACTAATCGACATGTAATGTTAATTGCGTATATAAAGTCGCAGTAACAGAGTGAATTTTAGGTTAAGTATGGGCAGTGTGTTGACAAACATTCTACATCGAGTTTAGGTAGTGTATAGACAGTTATAGAAGCGTTTTTCAAGTGATCATGGAATAATTCACAAATCATGGTAAATATATCTCTTTAGAAGTAAACCACTGTTTTTAAAAACAACTCATACAAAAAGTCTAACGAATCTCTCAAAATCCTTTCATTCTCATGTAGCCAAGCACAGGGATTGTTGTCTAGGGTATAATATAGAAAGATTACGTCGCATCGTCATGGAATGCGTAAAATGTTTTTGATCAATTCCTACAACTTTAATAGTGTACGCAATGTATGACGATGCAATGCCATTTTTGTTTATTCTAACCTAGAAATCTATCGCTTTGTTTGACCTGTTATAGGGCAAGCACGAGGTTTGTTGTCTAGGGCACAATAAAAAATAACGTCATTTTGTCATCGAATGCGTAAATAATTTGAAAAGAATCCTTTCAACTTCAATAATGTACGCAATGTATGACGATGCTATGTGTATTATACCCCAGAGAACAGACCGTGTGTTTGACTTACTTAATGTATAGCTTAGCTAGTAAAATAATAAATAAATAGATTTAATGTCTGCCATAACCAACAATAGGTACGAAACCATCATCGCCATGTCCGTAATCATGATTGTACGCTTGAGGTTCATAAGCTGCTTTGGCTTCGTACTCCTCGATTTTCGGATGATACTCGTGTATTTTCTGATGGTACTCTTGTACTTTCGGATGATACTCTTGTATTTTTGGATGATACTCTTGTATTTTCGGATGATACTCTTGTACTTTGTGTTGGTACTCTTGTGAATCGTCGTGTTTCGGTGTGCCTATCTTGTGGACGACCGCGTTGAAACCGTGTTTGTCGTCGGCTTCGTATTCTACTACTCGTTTTGTGCCGTCCGTTTCGGTTAGGGTGTAGCTTCCTGTAAATAAAATATGAATAAACATTTAAGTGTATTCATTCATGATATTAACTATGATAATTTACCGGAGAATTCCCAGATCCAGAATACTGTAACCTGGTTGCCTAAACTATTCTTATAATCTTTATATCTTATATTCTTCTTTTGAAAACTATTCTTATAAATAAATATTTTCTCCTTTCGAAGACTCGGTAATGGAGTTTCTGAATACGTAGCCAGATTTCAACAAATATTTTATTATAGTTTATTTCTTTTGTTAGATCCAAATCCGCGTAACATTCTAATGGTAAATTTACCGTTGTTTTTTTTAAATTGGTTTGATTTATTGTGTAATAGTAAGAGTGATATTCATTTTACCACAAACTCGCGTTGAATGCGTTATCTTCAAATACATTTAATTTACCATGATTACCAATTAACTATGCAAATCCCCATATTTGGGAAGGCACATTTTGCAGTACATATTATGTGTGCACATGAGGAACATGCATTTGCCAAAAGTAATTTTTTGAGTGGATATTCATTTATGCCGATATTTTCTTAATTTGATAGACTATCGTGACTCAAAATGTTATAATATTCCAGTGATATCGTTTTTGATACGCGTACCTTTGACTTTGTCTCCATCCCTTGTCTCCCAGTGCTCCTTGTCGTCTCCCGTGTGAGGATCCTTCACCGCGTAGTCGAATGTGTATTTAGGGTGACCCTGGAAATAAGTCGATGTAGTCACCACTAATATTCGATTCATCGATCACGGAGGTATATTAGCAGCATCAACAGTTTGTCCTCAGTAGGTTACTCGTGCTGCGCGCGGACCGGGCGCCTACAGAGGTCAGTGCAGTACATCACCAGCAGCCATTCAAACGGCATTCACTATCATCATATTAGTCTTAGTTTTATACAATATAGCCATTGTTCCTATACTTTACTTTATATCAGCATCCCGCGAAGAGCTAGCCGCGATTCTTATAACCGAATCAAATCAAATTTACATGTTGCGTGATGGTAAGAGGCCCGACGGTATGACATAGCTATTAGTCCCATGGGAGTCGGGGAGGCCTATTGGGGACGCTACATGCGTCGATACACTTGCGCCTTCCCATCTCCATCTTCCGAGGACATTCCATCGCTCAACCAGACGATTGAACGATGTGATCTCTCAGACCACCTGACGTCTTTCAGGATACCCCACACCCACACCTCGACAGGGCCACCTGTCAAGGATGCCTCGTTCCTACTAATCTGTTCCGCCTTAGTCGTAAATGGAAGATCGAACTAATGGTTCACTTACGTGGTAGTCCGTGTCGTACTCCTCATGCTCGTCCAACTCCTGGTGCGGCTGATGATGCACCGGCGCGCGGTGGTAGCCCTCGTAGTACTGGGCCATGGCGCCGGCCACCAGGAGCAGAGGAAGTGCTTTCTGGAATAAATCATTTATTTGCATAAACATATTGTGTGAAGACTTTAACATCAGTACGTGACGTGTCCAAGAGTCCTGGAAGGTGTAAAGCGCCTTGATGTTTGATGAATGCTGGTCTATTGCTGACGACGGTGTCCCCTAATGAGCGCTATAAAATTAGAATACATTTTATCATTTATTGCAGCGTCAGTTTTTATACCTTATTGATACAAATTAATGCATACTTATTCGAAAAAATACTCATAAATGTAAGCTTATATCGTCACAAAATAGCGCCATTATATCAGTTTAAGCTGGTCCACTGCTGACGATGGTGTGCTCAAATGAACGCTATAATATTAAAATAAATTGTATTTATTTGTGCCGTCAGTTTCATACTATATTTATAACAATAAGGTAATGCAATATAATAATTGTAATAATTATATGAACGTCACAATATAGCGCCCTTTCATCAATCGCATCCACTTTCTCAGATCGTCATCCCACCTCGCCACAGGGCCTCATATACGCACTATAATAACAAAAACCTTATAGGTGAGTTTTAGTTTTGTCTGTGATGGTTTTTTTACATATATTCTACATCGAGTTTGGCTGGTGTCTAGGTAACTGATGTGCTAAAATAGCACTATAACATACCGAGTTGTATCGTAAGTTGATTGGTGAGATACTTACATTAGGGAAATCGTAAGCAAAATACTATGCTTCTAGGCCTAAGTAGGCACTATGCAGTTAGTTACGCACTGCTACATTTTAATCTATATTAGCATTCAGAAAACCGCTCATTACCCTCCTGATCAGGCAATTACATCGCTCGTGTAATCTAAATAATTACATGTCATGCGACGTACCTGTTATGTATCTATCCATCTTACTTTCTCACGTAAGAGCTTGCAAGTCATCCGCGCTGATTTGCTTAGCTTTTGCAAGAGGGTCGGACGACATCTTGTGGCTCGCTACGCATCAAGTTGGATAGTTAGATAGAAAACACTTCATTTTCTTATTGTATTTGTTTGTTTGCCCTGTATCAGTATCAGTTTCTTTAAATCTGTATCGTTAAAGTTACCTCTGTAAACAGGCTTCCCGCGACACAGGCTTGCCTCGTGCGGGGGCCGCCAGAAATGTGTACATATACATAAGTGAAATGGCAAATAAATAATTTTGTATTTGTATTAATTATACCACACAAAACAGAAAACAATACAGGAATAAACAACAGAATAAAGGAAGTATAAAGGGCGGCCTTATCGCTGAGAGCGATCTCTTCTAGGCAACCTTTGTTATGAGTGGAATCGGTATAAAAATGCCTTGCTGGTTCGGAAGGTTATCCACGGGGTTTGTCGCTCGCTGTATGTTTTCTGTTTATTTCATCGCAACGTATTATGTAAGCTGACTTTTAGAATTAATTTACAATAGAAAATAAATATCGGTTCTGATTCCAAAGCCTCCTGCAGCAGGTCCTGACTGACAGATCCTGAATTATTTATTTAATTGTAGATTATTTTGCAGTTAGCTCAATTGTATTAATTGTAAATACTAGTTATGATTTGTTTTTATTGTTTGATTTTTATTTTATTTCTTTATTTTTAAAGAAAACAACGTACGTAAAGAAGAATATAAAATACAGTTTTAATTTATTAAGTAAATTGTCTTGCATTTTAAATCACTAAACTCAAATAAACATAAAACTAAATCTAATAAATGCTGAAAATAAAGTCATATTTCATTCACTTCACAATTTGACTGCGATCTTTTTTTTAACCTAAAAAATCGTGCTGCCGCTCTACACAGCGGTTGTGTTGCGCCGCACATGCGTTTCGTTCGAAAAATATTACGGCTGTGCTGAGTCACAAAGATCTGTATTTTCTCAGCCGCTGCGCTAGTGTGGATTTACGCATATTAGTCACTTGTAGAAAACACATACCGTGTGATTTCAGCACTCAAAGTGTTAAACGTAAAGAAGTGCGTAATATAGCCACAAAATATGGTCCAATCTTTATCTTTGCGGGCTAACGTAAAACGTGACACTTTCTATGCGAATCAATATTATGGCGGCGACGTAACTGGTGTAATAATCGTAACCAGGGTATGCACTCGGCTTTGCTCAATGCTGATATCTGGTGGACAATGTCGTCGTCATCTGATAATTACTTATTAAATAAAAATTGGACGACCGATGTGGCGCGGTGGGCGAAGGTCCAACTGCGACGCAGGAGGTTGCGGGTTCGATTCCCGCCTCGGAACAATTGTGTGTACGATCTGCAGATATTTGTTCCGGGTGTTCTGGACGTTTTCTATGTATAATAAAAAATATCTATCTATGTAATGTATTGTATTATGTATATCAGTTATCTAGTACCCATAACACAAGCTCTGCTTACCTTGGGGCTAGATAATGCTGTGTGAATTATCCAGCATTATTAGATTATTTATTATTAAATACATTTTTTTTATATATATATTATCTATAGACTAGTTAAAATCTCACTACTTTTGGATGGATGTTAGGATGCTTGTTACGTTTTTGTACCCACCTCTTCACACCACAACATCTCTTCGGATCGCCTGGACTCTAACTTAGACTACTTATCTATACTAATATTATAAAGAGGAAAGGTTTGATTTTTTGTTTGTTTGTTTGTATTGAATAGGCTCCGAAACTACCGTACCGATTTCAAAAAATCTTTCGACGTTGAGAAGCTACACTATCCCCGGTGAACATATGGTGTATTATATTTTCAAAAAAGTTAGGGTTCCGTACTACTCCAAAAAATAAATATATTTTTTTAAAACGATCTAAAATGAAAAAAATTTGGAATTGGGAAAATAAAACAAAAGGTACCCGATATATACCCGATAAATAATCTTTAATATGTTGTCCCTGTTCTCAATTAGGACAGTCTCAAAAGACAAATAAGTGTGTTCATAATTATTGTGTGTATGTGTGTCGTCAGTCTTATGAAATCATTATATGTTTAGATGGGATGTTATTACCTAAAGTCATTTACAACGGGATATTTACCATGATTTGATTTTTGAGTTATCCAATATTATTATTATTGTAGTGGTAATGTTCGTAGCAAAAGACAAAAAATTAGGGTAGATCGGTATGTCTCCCCATAAAAACTTACTCGCAGTCGCAGTGCCTTCAGTTATTCCGTGATCATGGCTCATGAAACTGTGCCGAAATATTGGATAACTCAAAAATCAAATCATGGTAAATATCCCGTTTTAAATGACTTTAGTGTTGATAACCATGATAGTTTCAAAAGTTTTATTGTTATTACCTATATGAAAAGAAATGAAATGACATTATGGTGCTTCTATCATTTAGCACCGGAAACAATAAAACTGAAGACATACCCAAGACAGGCCCAAGACATTGCAAAAATGCATCAAATTTCGCCCGGAAGCAATTAGCCAATAACTTCTTTTATAACTGTAACACTTGCAGGAAACGTTAATTGACCGTCTTCGCGCGCTAACTGCCGGCGTTAAATCGGACATGTTTTTATGCGTTTTGGACGCTTCCTCGACCGATCTCTACCGTCTTATGTAAGGCTGTTATCATTTTATTATTTTGGGGTTCCGTTGGATAATAAGTCCGACGGATATACCCCAAAAGGTGGTTCTAAGACCTGGGGAAGGCCGTGCGAATCCGTTGATTTTATTCGAAAACCCCTAAGCAAATGAAGGCCTTTTCCAAAAAATGCCAAAAAACTCATTAAGTCGTTACTATAATCTGAATCACCGTTCGTCTGCTGCCGAACTGATAAAAGTAAAAGGACGCTGTACTTACTCCGTTGCAAAAACCTCGCGTGCGCAAGAGGCAACAACACGCGACTAATCAGCCAGCTAGGAAGTGCGCCGGAATTGGACATGTGCCGGGCTGCGGCGTTATAGTTATAATAGAGCACTCAAAACTGAATTATGCTAGGTTTGTGAGAACCACGTCAGTTTAGGATGATATAATTTCAGTCCACGTGTTTATTTTCTTTTTGATATTTGCACGCCTAAGAAAAAAAACTCTTCCGCGCAATGTAAATCGAATGCTCTTAAATAAAATGTAAACCTATTAGCGTGCTTGTTTACGATCCCTTCTCTGGTGAAAGACCGTTACTTATTTATTTATTTTTATTATGCACATAAAACTCATTCCATGCCATACATACATACATATGTATGTAGTATAAAACAAAGTCCGCTGTCTGTCTGTCCCTATGTATGCTAAGACATTTAAAACTACGCAACGGATTTTGATGCGTTTTTTTTTAAATAAATAGAGTGATTCAAGAGGTAGGTTTGTAAACCATTTGACACATAGATTTCCATAAAAAATAAAAAAAACTTTAAATTTAAATACTCGGCCGTAAATTTAAATCGAAGACAACCTCTTTATTTGATGAAACTTAGCGAAACACCACAAAAATTTGTACTCACAATTAAAAAATCCATTTCTAGTATCCACCGCAAGCACTGGCACTGAAGTAAACCCAATTCTCGTGTCGCGCCGCTTTATCCATGTTATAAAGGGGGCGGTGGGGGAACACTGCGTGACTATCTGAATCCTTTGGACGCTGTTCTTTATCTGTTGCTGGGGGAAATCATCAGGCTATGCTAGGCCACTGCTGGAGATAGGCTTCCCCGTTTTACAGGCTTTTATTCTACTTGTCCTGTTAGTTTATATGGGATAACTTTTACACACAACAGTATGGCGCCATGCTCTGCGATCGGCCGTGTTCTTGTTCTCTCTCGGAACAGCAGAATACCATCGCAGAGCATGGCGCCATGCGCCATATTGTTCTGGTGTTCTGTTTATGTCATGGTAAAGTTTGTCGGGGGAATATAAACGGTTATATTACCTGTCGTGCTATATATCCCGCGGAATGCATTCCTCGCATTACTTACACACTTCTTTCGTTTTATTAGATTGAAAAAACTTAATTAACTTAACTTAACAATTCAATTATTATTTATTTTTGCCTTATTTAACCAATACTTATTTCAAATTTACATTCCTATATATATTTATTCTACTATAGTATATAGCTAGATTACCACTGACTGACTGACTGACTGATTCACTGACTGATTGACATAATTGTTCGCCTTGATGGTGCATGGGAAGGTATGTTTTTTTTTACGGAATCGTATAGGGGAGGTAAAAGTCTCCTAGGGAAAATTCCGACTTTTTGACATTTGCCCCCCCAAGACCCCTCCCTCAGGGGGGGCTCCTACGTGGAGCCATATTGCTTAATTTTTTTATGGGGGTTGCATAGAGGGGGACAAGTGATTTTGATTGCATAGAAAATTTTGCCCCCCCCCCTGCCCCCAGGACCCCGCTTTTGAGTGTGCTACCAGATGCCGTCGCGATAGAGGGGTTCTGATTGCGGGGTCTTATAGAGAGTTTCTCGTAGTTTTAGAAAGAAAAAAATTTGAACCCCCCCTTTGACCCCCTTTTTTGCCCCCCCTTTCCATCTCCAAAACGGATAGGCTTGGAAGAATTTTTTTTTCACAGTCATGTAGAGGAGGACAAATGGTTTTGAATGAGAAAAAAATGTAGCCCCCTTTTGCCCCCTAGACCCCCTTTTTTTAGGAAAAACCGAAAATTGGCCTATTTTTGACCTTTTTTTTCGGGTGGAGCATCGCGGCGAGCGAAGCGAGCCGCTATGCGACCGGGGGGAACAGCACGGCGAGCGAAGCGAGCCGTGCTGTGACCCCCCCAATGACCCCCCGACGACCCCCCAAGACCCCTCACCCTTAACCCAGGGGAGCATTGCGGCGAGCGAAGCGAGCCGCAATGCGACCAAGGGGAACGGCACGGCGAGCGAAGCGAGCCGTGCCGTGACCCCCCCACGCCCCCAGCCCCCCTGTACCCCTTCCCTCAACCAAAAAATCTGATATGGGTATCGTTTTTGACTAACTAGGGGTGAGGATTTCGATTTCGATGCGACCAAGGGGAACAGCACGGCTCGCTTCGCTCGCCGTGTGACCCCCCCGACGACCCCCCTAAGACCCCCTCACTTATAACCCGGGGGAGCATTGTGGCGAGCGAAGCGAGCCACAATGCAACCAAGGGGAACGGCACGGCGAGCGAAGCGAGCCGTGCCGTGACCCCCCCCCCCACGCCCCCAGCTCCCCTGAACTTCCTCCCCAATCAAAAAATCTGACATGGGTATCGTTTTCGAGTAACTTGAACTCGTAGATTACGAAAAAGATGTCCATTTCCAAATCCAAGACGGCTGACATTTTTTCATCGCAAAATTTTCTCATGGCTATCGATTTCAAACAAAATAATACAAGGTGTAGGTTACGACAAGGGGAATACAATGAAAAAAAACTCAATACCTATACACAACCCCCGCGAGCTGCTTGCAGCTCGCGCACATCTAACAACTAGTTTATTCTATAAATATGAAGTATTAAAGTAAAGTTACCAATCCAACAAGAGCGAAACCAAAACTTGTGGGCGCCCTGACAGGGTTTTTATGCATTGTGTACTCACTAACTACGCCTAAGAATATAAATAGTTACCTGTATGAATAAAAAAACAATAAATGATATGATTGATGATCACCGAATTGAATTGAACTGAATTGTCACCCGGTCATTTGGTGGGCTTGCGTGGGGCTATCTAAAGGCGAGGGCTTCACACAGAGGGTATTATCCTCGGGTGCACAATATGACACACCCGAAGATGGTATCCGCCAGGTGTAGAGACTATTGCAAAGGAAATAAAATAATAATAATTATTTTTATTAGCCATTATCATCCCACTGCTGGGCAAAGGCCTCAGAGAAAGCAAATACTCGTATATGACTGGTAGACTGTTCTTTTTATGATAGTGTAAATGAATAATCATTTAGCATACGCTAAAGAAGTCAACCCACAACAAGGTTGAAGCGGCAACCACCGCTGTCGGCAATCGCCATCCGTTAGCAAATAATGATCATCTTAATTGATTTAGTGATGTTTTGAAATAGTATTGTAAAGTTGCGAGCCGTATGATTCTGTTGCTGGCGTTGAGCAATGTGTGGCATAGTTGTGCGTGGATTATGATTAGTAATATCAAGAAACGCAAGATTTAGTGCTTTGTTTGCTTACAGGACCTTACAAGACTCTTGTATATATCAGAAATCCTAAGTTACAAAGGTAACAAGGAAATAAAGTCGTCACTTAGATTTTTTTGTTCACTTCAATCTATTTAAGGTAAATACTACAGGTTTATTTAAAGTAAATAATATTTATTTTCAGCAGCTTAATTCGTCTAACTGCTGGGAAAACGCCTCCCCAAATAATTCATTAAACAAATAAAAAAAGCGAAACACCGAACAAGAAGCCTTTACCTTGTAAGGTTAGATTTCTGGTTTGAACAAAACCCGTCCCAATTTTTTTTATTATATAGAGAAAACACCTCGAATACTCTTGCAGATCGTAAAAAAATTTGCTCCAAGACGGGAATCGAACCCGCAACCTCCTGCGTCGCGCCATATCGCTCGTCTATTTATACATAATTAGATGCCCGACCTCCTGTAGGCTAGGTTTTATATCATGAAAGCTTTCCGTTTTTAATCGCTAACGGAATTTAATCAACAAGGCAAAAATGGTTTCCCATTTAGTTGTACATCGAGGAAACCCATAAAGCAAGTCGTCCGGTTAATTACACTTATAATTAATGCACGGCATATTGTAACATGTAATTATGGAACGAACCGCGACAAGCTGTTAACGATGTGTTTGCTTCCGAGTTCCTTCCTTTTATTATGAGGCAGCTTTAAAATAGGAGGTTCTTCGTTAGCCTGTATGTTTTGGTGTAGGTATGTTTGTTATCTCCACTGATAACATAATATAAAAAATTAAGCTGCTAAGTTTTTGGCAGCAGTTGATTTAAAAAATTCTTTTGAAAAAATTTGGTAAATTATCCCGTAATTTTGACCTGCAAAACTTTAAAAAAACGGTAAATACTAAGGAATTTTAATTCGGTTATTAGTTTTTTCAAAAAGTTATTCAAATACGGTCTTCGAATACAAAAAACACGGACAGAAACGAATATCTCGATATATTTCTAGATCAGTAATACGAGATCATTACATCAGTAGCGCATAACATATTGTTGCATTATAATGCATCCCATAAATCAGATATAATAAGTGCAGCCATTTGTACGTTGCTCAACGAGAGCTTTAACTAGCTGGGGCACAGCGTAGCAACTGCCAGTGGGACAAGTTAAGCCTTAGGACAAATGTTTGTACGATCTGCTAATATTTGTCCCGGTAATCTGAATATTTTCTATGTATAATAAAATCTATTTAAAAAATTGTATTATATAAAATCATTTCATAAATTCTGATTAACTTGGGACTGGATTATGCTGTCTGGTTGCTTGGAAGAGATAGTTTAAAGGATAGGGCCGCCCATTTACCGTGTACCCCCGCGTACTGGTCTTATGCAATTTTGTAATGTGAGTTTTCTGGTGTAATATGAAGTATCTCGTATATTGCTGTTGGGGTTTGGTATGTTGTTATGACGCGGCAGAAGCATATGGGTTGAGCCAGTTAGTTGATTGTTGACCTAAACCGGAACGCTAGCTGTTCTTGTCTTCTTAATTTACAGTAACTCGGGAAAATTTGCAAATTTCTTCAGTCTTCTAAATCTCTAATCATTGACACCTCAAATCAAACATCGAAATGTCGTATCATCATCAATGGTCTTCAAGATTTCGAGCGTAATCCGGTAAGAATCGAACTGAGGTTTTTTTCTCTAGCTTCAACGTCGAGCGAGACGTCACTCGAGTCTTGGGTTACTGCTTTCAGAGTCCTGTAGGTGTCGTATCTGTGTGTTTATGTCACAGCCGCTTCAAAACTTACCTTCTTCGTATCATTACCCTGTACGATATCCTCATCTATCTGCGATAGTTTTCTTTGCGTACGGCAAGCGTGAAGATCGAACGATTTGCACGCCGCTCCGCTGCATGTTATGTGAATTACTGTTATACTTTTTTATACTGATACTGATATGACTTAGTTATCTATATGGACGTACGTTTTAATGATATTGGATTTCCTGACTGTCCTCTGTGGCGCGGCGGGTGAAGGTCCGCCTTCGTTGCAGGAGGTTGCGGGTTCGATTCCCGCCTTGCGAAAAATGTTGGTACGAACGATTTGCAAATATTTGTTCCGGGTGGTCTGTGTATTTTCTAAGTATGTAAAATAAAAAAATATCTATGTTTTATATTGTATTAAGTATATCAGTCATCTAGTACCCATAACACAACAAGCTCTGCTTAGCTTTGGGCTATTATGATTCTTTGTGGATTGGCCAGCATTATTTATTTATTTATTTAAGCAGAGATTGTGTCACGCACGAGCAGCAGAATTGAATGGAATTATCTGTTTTGCCCAAAATTCACGAAAAAGTGTTGGTTTCCTCAGTCGTATGGAATTATCGATTACGCAACAAAATCTGTTATTTACGATCGAAAGCAAAGCTCGCACGTAATGTTGACTTAAAGTTTCGTGAAATAATACGTAATTTACTGAGTTGTATTTACTTTTATAAATAATTAGCTGCCCCCGTGGTTTCTCCCGCGTGGAAATCTATGCGTCAAATGGTTAAACTTTCCTCTTGAATCCTATCTATGAAAAAAACCGCATCAAAATCAGTTGCGTAGTTTTAAAGATACATAGGGATAGACTGACAGCGGGAAGCGACATTGTTTTATACTAGTAGTGATTGAAACTGCCGACCCTCGCTTGCAAAAATCGCTCCGAATATCGCTGTCCCTGTTTAACCCTTGCGCCGCGCCACATGCGTGCGCGATAGCAATATTAGCCGTTCAAAATTTAGTTTGTTCCGTAATACCAAAAATTATGACTGAAAACTTTTGTATTCTTCACAAAGTATTGTTATTCTGTAACTAGACAATATAAGCTATGTTCCTTAATAAATAAAACGTAAGATATTGATGTTTTTAATACGAAACAAATAGCAAGAAAACTTGTCCGTTTTCGCATAAAAATGTGCAAAATGAGATTGGCTTTCATTTCATTTTAGGTAAGTATTTTGAAAAAAAAAAAAACTATTTGGGAACCTAGATAAATACTATTATAATACAAATAATGCAATATTATAGTGGAAATATGCTTGAATTAGAAATAATTTTGGTATTACGTTTGTATGAAGAATTCGTCCCTCCGGAGGCCCCTTAACTACTGGACGGATTGGGCTGAAATTTCGAACGAGACTTACGCTTGAGACCTGGAATAACACATATACTCCCTAAACAAAAAACACGCATGATGCCGCGGGCAAAAGCTAGCATTCTATGATTTCATTGTAAAAGTTTCACCCATCGCTTGTTACGACTTTAAGTGACGGTGCGTCTTTGTTAGTTGGTTTTAATGACGTACGCGCGATAATGTGTTGTAATTGTAAACTATGTTATTATGTGACTGAAGCTTTTCTTTATTGGTGTCAAGTGCGTTTGTATTTGTGATCATCAGTCTATGTTAGTCTACTACTGGACTAGGCATCGCCTAATGAGCGCCATTGCGCCCTGTCGCATCCAGCATCTGCCTGCAGTCTTTCGCAGGTCGTTATCCCACCTGAGGGCGTTCTACATTACGTTTAAGTTGTCTGTTCTTCGTGGGATTTGGCCGGCCCACTGCCAGCTAGGTCGTTGTAAGATTCATAGTTTGGATTCATATTTAATGCTAACTTTAAAAGAATCAAACGTAAGCGCAAATAAGTAAAGATTGTTACCTACACCAATAGTATTTCTATATATTTATAGAAAACTACATAGTTATCTGCGACTTCTCTCACGCTGACAAAAAGCAACCTAACCTTTCTTTTAAAATTTATTTATTTATATATAATGTAGATGTAAAATCTACGCAAATCTCTAACCTGGAGTTATGGCGTTGCTCACGCATATAAACTTATCTCCACAAAACTTCGTCCTTAAAAGGTTAGCTGGAATTTAATCTTCTTATCAGCTTCCTGAATCCCACAGCATGACAAAGACCCTCCCATCTATTTCTTTCTAGGAAGAAATAATAAATAATGCTGGACAATACGCACAATATCGAGCCCCAAGTCAATAAAATTGCTTACATTTCTTAACCTCTATTCCAGCTCAGCGAACGCGAAGAAATGGGAAGTCGAACTGGCTACCCTCAAGTCCAACAACCTTCGACTCACGGCCGCTCTTCAGGAGAGCACGGCCAACGTGGACGAGTGGAAACGTCAGTTGCATCAGTACAGGGAGGAGGTGGCACGGGCCAGACATCTCGCAGGGAAAGGTATAGAACCTTCTAGAACAACCTTCGACTCACGGCCGCTCTTCAGGAGAGCACCGCCAACGTGTTTTTCCTTGCAGGTGTCGATATGTAAAAGTATGATGTATGTTCCAGGCGGAGAGGCTAACGAGGTGGAACAGCTGAGGCAGCGCGTGGCGCAGCTGGAGGCGGAGCTGGCGCAGAAGAACGAGGAGCTGGCGCAGATCACCAAGTCTAGGAAGAGCGAGCAGGTAGGTTCCATCCCTTTTTACCCTTTGGGTACAGAACCCTAAAAATGGAGGAGTTTCTCAATACTTATCAAAGATTATTTACCTACAATTGATCCCATATTATTATCATTTATCTTATCATTGATACTATTCCTATTATACATATTTTACTGCTACTAGAAAAATTATTCAATTAATCCCTCACACTCGTCTAGTGCCTCGAGCTTCAAAACATACTCGTTGTTGGTTATGCTTAGTAGGCCTCATCGTCATAAATGTAATTAAAATAGTCTCCAAATGCATTATAAATAATAACAAGTTCTTTTGAGGAGCATTCAAGGTAGGTCGCTAGGTACCTAGAGATGACAGTTCATTTCTTCACTTGTATGAGAAAAACTTCCACAACACGCGTTTGGAGTTTGAGTAGAGGTTTAATCGTGGTCGAGGTACGACTAAGAATCTTGGGATAAATTGTCTCTATTAATAAACATTTGATATTTTTATTATTAAAGCAAACTATACTCTATCTCCAGGACGCAGAAGCGAAACTAGCTCAAAGCCAGCTGGAGCTAGCGCTAGCCGCTCAAGAAGGACAGAAGCAGGTCATTTCGGCTCTGAACGACCAGCTCGCGAGGCAGCTGGAGGAGCTGGTGAGTGATCTTGAACCTTATGCTCTTGTGATACGGCTTATTCTAAGTATGCAGCTATTACAGTCAATATTTTGCTTAAAAACCACTTTATTTATTTATACTTCTTGCATGATAAACCATAATACAAAACTTATTCTAGAAAATTAACACAAAGGCGAACTTAACCTTAAAAAGAGCAAACCTTATTGGGAAAGAGAGACAGTAAAGAGAGAAGTGGGTACATGTGCATCAATAAAATTAGAAATAGACAAAATATTAAATTTTAACTTACTATTACTTTCTTGTTGTTGATTTTTTTAAAGAACTTGCACTTGTTTTGTACAATGTATAATGCTGACATTTTTTAAAGTTAAAACGGAAAAGAGTATAGAGATATCAAAAACATAAATGTGAAATGAGAGCCAAGTTCAATACTATGATATCAACAAAAGAAGTGAGATCTAAACGGGTGCCAAGTTCAATAGTCAGTCCTGAAATTTGCAACAACTTAAAATATTTTTTATCAACTTAAAATATCACTTATTCTTATGCTTCAATATACTATCCTAAGTTGAACATGCCTGGATAGACCACGGCTCCAAATGGTTCGTGTAATACACACGGTGCTAATTCTCTTAGCTAGAACTTAGCTTGACACGCTACCGCATGTCTAGATGTAGACTTCACATGTTCGACGTTTTAAGCTAGTAAATAATTCCAACTGAACTTTCTGTTCATCCGAGAGTGAATAAATTGTTCAATGATACAGATTATATTCCAGCATACAATCTAAGCAATGTCTGGTTATTTTATATCAACGATTAATCGATGTTGAATAAATCGTTCAACATCGATTAATCGTTGTTGAATCGATTAATCGTTAATGAGCTTTATTTTAGATCTTCTGGTCCTTGTTATCACAGGACAAGAAGATCTGAAACAGCGATTTGTTTGCACTTTGAATTCGTTTACGCAATGCTTGTTTCGAAAACGAAATGCTATTTATGCGGCGCCGCTTCTTTGATTTTTGCGCTTGGTATGTTGAAAGTTCTGGTTTTGTTGCATTTTCTGACTAATCCGTAAGTACTTTTAATTTGAGTCTTTCTTACATTTTAACCTGCTTTTTTGCTTTAATTAACTTGGTTATTGAGTCGCACAGGGTGCTGTGCCTCAAAAATATTCGATATTTTTGCGGTAGAAGATGTTTAACTAACCTCAGATTTCGCTTGTTTGTTTTGTTGCGAAGTTTATTAATTTCCATAGCATCCTGTGTAATATTCCTAACAAGTGTTTAGTGGTCTCTCAAACAGACGCGGTCTCAAGTGCTGGCAATCTCCGCACTGACGCGGTCTGCGATTGCGGCCAGTAAATAAGACAAAACATTTCTCAAATTTTATAAGCACTGGCCGGCCACCGCAGGCCGCGTTGGAGGAGACCAAGTTTGAGAAATAAAGTAAAATGTAAAGAAATAAAAATCTTTATACCGCTCTGGGTGGAAAGACTTGGGGGAGGCCTTTGCCCAGCAGTGGGACGAATCAGGCTAAATAAAAAAAAACTTTTGTACTTTATTTTTCAAATTTTACAAGCACTGGCCGCCATGGCAGGCCGCGTCTGAGTCTGAGGAGACCCCTTAAACTTCCTTAGTTCTTAGCTTGAAACATTGTTATACTTGTAATGGTAATATGACAAAAGATAAAATATTTTAATGAAATACTACACTGTATAAAGATATTTCGTCTTTCTGACATTTTCAATGTACGCGTTGCGGTGTTTGTACAATCGATTACCTAATCGATTACATCGAAAACCGCACAATTTAATTAATTTAAATAATAATTCTGATTTTTGAAAGATTAACGTTCAACAAAATGTCTAAATTGAGGGATCAAATAAAATTACTTATTACTGTACTTTTATTTGATCCCTGAGTGACGTTTTGCAATCATTTTATAAATGTCAAATTCTATGATCCAGCGGCAACTTATACATGCCATGACGTAAATTACGTATACGATAAATATGTCATGTCATGACATGACGTAATATATTGAGTATTGAATACTTTTAATAAACCAAAACAAATTCCTCAGAGCATCATCCACCGCGAGCTGAACACGGCTTTACAAACATGAGACGCAGCGCCCCCCGCCCCCGCGACCCCCCCTGGGGGGCCGGGGGGCCTGCCCCTCCCTCTCTACTCCGTGCCCGCCGGCTTCCAAGGCAAACCCACAGCTTACCCACCAGTGGGCTACGGCACTGGAGAATCCTCTGTGCCCGCAAGCTTCCAGACCAAACCTTCCACCATGGCTTACCCCCCAACGGCCTATGCAGAGTCATCCACCTCTAGCTACGCGGGCGGCTCCAAGATCGACTATCCAGGCAACGCTGGCTACGGGTACCCGGGCAACTTCACCGGGAATATGACTTATACCACCGGGACTTATGCGGGAGTCAATGTTATGTATACGTCTAGCGGACCGGTCGGCTATTCTGGGAACGTTGCGATAATGTATTCGACATCGCCCCCCCAGGCGCCGCAGGGGGGGATATCGCCGGGGGGGTCGATGCGCGACCGTCGCCTGCCGCTGCTGTTGAGCAAACAGCCCCCGGATGGTGGCGAGGAACCGACGTACGTGACGGTGAAAGCGAAGAAATGAAAAGTGCTATCGGTATTTCGCAAAGTGCAGGAGGATTTTTGAATGTTTTGTCGTTTGGGTGCTGGTGATGCTCGTGTATTGATCTTGTTTGCAGGGAAGTAGTAACGAAACTTTAACAATTTATTATTTAAATAATTATCATTCGCAGTAAACCCGCATAAATTCAGAATGAGTTCTTCGATGTTTAAAGTAGTTTTGAGAAGACTTAGCTCAAACATAATCAAATAATTATCAAGTTAAACTATATTTATAAGTTAACCCGCTTACATTTTTATTGAATTTGTGATATTTTAACTATTTTATCGTCGACTTACAATTTGGATGATAGTCGTTGTTTCGTTACTCCTTATCCCTGCTGCTCTTTCGTTAGATATTATATCGAATGCTACATCCCCTATGTCTATTACACGAGTTGTGGTTCGACTTAATGTCTAATATTCGATATTTTAAGGTCTATCACGAGCAACCAGGTGTTATGAGATTTTTCCATTTAATTAATGATTGGAATGTTATTTAAACAGTATTAATTTTTAACTAAACCAGTATATTTGTTATCGTGATGGTGTCTTTGGGGAAATGGTTTATTTAATTGAATAGATCTGATTATTAAATTATGTATATGGTTTGGTTTTGATATTTAAAAGTTAATTATTATTTAATGAAATATAAAAACTTTGTCATTTGAAATATAAAGTAATTTTGAACTTTTCTTAAAATCCCTACTATTACAGTGATGTCAAAGTTATTTAAATGGGATTTTAGGCTTTATCTCTTTTTTCAGTATTTATACATTTCGGGACATTTAAAGCGTTCCAATTTTTGCTACAAGTGAACAATGAATTTTCACTGCGTTTCTCGCGTTTTTTGTAAAAATAATTTTATAATAATTATTAAACATTTTCTTAGTCATTTTAATATATTTTAATAATAAATTATGATTATGTATTGTGAAAATTCGAGTCAAATCTCCCACCCAATGATAGTATTTGTAAATACGTTATGATCGTGCGACCGAGCGCAATGCCAAAAATACTCATTTAATTAAAACGTTAATATATTTAAAGTAGCATTAAATACTTTTCGACAATAGCTCCTTTGATAGAGACATACAACCTACAACCAAATGATAAAAAAATATGAAGTGCAATAGTATCCGGTGTTTTGGTTTGTATGTCTGTTTGTCTATTGTCTTTTGAAGCGGCTATTGTGAAAATATTCTATGATATATATATAGAGTTTTAAATTGGCTGCACGGTGAAATACCGAATTTAAATTAGAAATCGTATTAACCTCTTCTAAACACTAAGCCTGCACATATAACCCAGGCTGTGCCATTCTTTAGTCTATCTGTATTATACCTATCTTCTAAATTTAATTAAATTTAAAAGTAATTTTTAAAATTATTAAGACGTCCCTGTACACTTGAGGCGCAGAAAACTCGCACAAGGGATATAAAAAAACAATGATTTAAATGCTTCGATTAAATATAAAAAATTTGGAAAAAAACGTTAAACTTAAAAAATAATATAGTGACATTACATAGTATGTAAGCGTATAAAGTAACGTTGTGGTAATATTAACCAGATATTATTAATTTCGAAATGAAACATATGATCTGCGTTGCATTTTTTATTTTCATGCATTTGAATTACTCGAATATTTTCCGTAGAATAGATAGTTAAACCCAATTATTACTCCCAGAATAAATTGCCTGTAGAATTAATTTATGTCTTTCCTACTGTGTAGGTGTATTCCACTTGTATGGATGAACGGAAGTTCTATGTCCGATGAAAATGTATGAATAAAAGATAATCCCTAGTTATAAGACGGTTTACAATCGGTAATTTTTCGTACAGATTATGTAAATGCGCATATCTGTTTTATCCTAACCTTCAAAAAATTAAAAGTGTATAGAAATGTCACCGTAAATCGACCTTTTTCATGATCCCCGCAAGTATACCTGTATCCCATTTATTGAGTTCTTTATTTCAGAGTTATTTTATTTGAAATCCCTGTATTTCATAGATCCCTTAGCAAATTAGTGAAACGATTTGACAGATAAAAGTCAATTGCTGTTTTATCATACGTAACACAAGAGTTTTACACACAAAAGTGCCTCTTGCTAGAACAAAAACCCTGACTAGTGAACTGTACCAAGGTTTTTGTAAAAATCAGATTTTAACGATTCTACCTTCAGTAGTGACGATTGTCTGTCAATGGACGAAGGAAAAATTAAAAAACAAAATGATATCATTGAAAAAGGCTGAGGACAACATTTTTTAAGATATACAATGTCTTCTTAACAGGGTAATTTCATTTACTGTTGTGTACTTTAATAGTGACGTTGTTATTCGATTTTTACTCTTACCTTTTGAATCAAAGCATTTTTCTGTGTAGTTACCGTTTGTTGGACTTTATGATACATGAAATTGAACTCTAACCTTGTGTGAATTGAGTCGTTAATGCGACAATGTATGTCATTAATGTAGCTTATGTACGAGTAATTATAATTGTAGACTTTTCTTTATTTGTAGGATTATTTCCATGAACAATTTAGTGTCATAGTGTATTTAATGGAAAGTAATGTTTAATAGAATCACAATATTTATTTGTACATGTCAATCGCGGTCTGACAACGTAGGTCAGAACTATTGGCAAAGTGTATAGAATAGAGTAAGTGTTATACCGGATTGTAAAGCATGTTAAGTGACGTGTGAGTACAGTACATGTAGACAACATAGTATCTAATAAAAATAGATGTTACAATAGCTAAATAAATTCTACATTAATAGGAAATATTATTCTCAACTGGGGTATTAAAAGTATTGGGCGTTTCTTTTTCATTGGCCGGCAGTGTATTCTTTCCCACCGATTTTAATGCTTTTTATTGCCACAGTGTTTGTGTTTCCGTGACTTGCCACAAGATGTCGCGTAAAAATAAGTTTGTATAATGAAATTGACGTTATTGTTGTATTCTAATCGCATTATAGTTTGTAATTTATTAATTATATTAAAATTATATTATTATTGTGATAGTCTGCGATGCATTTGCGGAATGTAATTATGACATTATTTTAACAGTCAAAATGTAAATTTTGGATTTTCTAAATGATTTTTTTTGCATTATTAGTTGTATGAAAAAACAAAATAGTATTCATACTTTTAACATAATTAATTATCTAAAAATCTTAGCATTGCCGGCAAAGTGCCCAGAATGCAGGCAGCATTGTCATGTTGAATGGCTATCCTAAAGAAGTAAATTATTTCTTAGCTGACATTGACGATGACGATTACAAATCGTCACCGTGTCAAGTCTTGAGTCTATCAAGACTCAAGACTCGACAAATGGCTTTCATTAAAATTATTATAAACGAACTGCTCTAAAGCATCATACTATTTGCGTCGCTTGTTGGCTGCATTTTGATTACAATACAAATTATGAACCACTTACGAATACATCTGAAGCGACTGAGCAAAATAATATTTTTTTCCAATCGGACAATAATATAAAATATGAAACAAAAATATCTAGCAACAGTCAGTATTGCCATACAGCGGGGCAATGCAGCCAGAGTCTTGGGGACGCGCGCCGACAGCGGGGCAATGCAGCCAGAGTCTTGGGGACGCGCGCCGACAGCGGGGCAATGCAGCCAGAGTCTTGGGGACGCGCGACCGGTATTGATATGGATCAGTTGAGCTACCTGTAGATTATTTGTAAGTCTGTAATTAGCTTAATTGTTTCAATTGTAAATACTAGTTCCCATTTTTTTTAATTTTAGTTGAAATTTTCTTTTCATATTTAATTTACTGTTTGTGAATCAGGTAATTTACAGTCAGTAGGTACCTACGTAAGATTTATTTAGATCGCTGGATTCTTCAAGCGTACAAACATTTCAATAAACATTGTAATAATATTATAGCTAACAATCATAGTTATATTATTTTATTTTAAAGCACTCAGTTATATAATCATCTAATTTCAATAATTATACTAATTTTTAAATATAAATACAAACGCATCGCAGACTAAGTAAGTCTGTGTACGTATATCTTCCATTAGAAGTAGTTGCTGTGAGCTACCGTGCATATAATAAACTATTAAACCTGAACTACTGTTTTATTTATAACCTTTCTCTTCTTAACTCATCATCACCATACAAACCAAAGTTATCGACATAGCTCTAAGGATTAGCAAGCTGAAGTGGCAGTGGGCCGGCCATATCTCGCGAAGAACCGACTACCGCTGGGGTAAACCTGTTCTTGGGTGGAAACCACGACTCGGCAAACGTAGTGTAGGACGCCCTGTAAAAGACTCCGAGGATATGCTTGTCCTTCAAACGCTTGCTTCATCATATTAAATTTACCTCGTAGTCTTCATTTCTTATGTTTTTTTTCGTTATTTCAATAAAACACCGATACATTTTCAATATCCCGATATAAATGATTTGTGTTAGAACCATGATAGCTTCAAAAGTTTTATTGCCTAGAAAAGGTCTCATTCTAAAATAAATAAATAAGTAAGATAAAGATCATTTATTTCCATATATAAGACAAGACATATATAATAAAGATGTTACAAACAGGTAGGTAGGTATCAAACATGTTTTACCGATTACGGGTAAAACATTAGTAATAATTATAGTAATTATGCCGGCTTTTTAAGGAACCCATCCAGCATTCGGCAAGCCACCGTCTGCCACTCTTAACATTATGATTGACTTGTTTGTGGCAGGCGTCCGCAATCTCCTCTATAGCCCGATTACGCAGTCCATCCATCCATCACAATAGCCTGGTTTTATTTCTTTCATTATTCTTTGCAATAAACAGCTGGCGGATACCATCTTTGGGTGTATCATATTGTGCACCCGAGGATGATACCCGCTGTGTAGCCATCGCCTTTAGATTAACTCTCTCAAAGGGCCTCTGTGCTGTTGGCTTCGGCCCCACGCAAGCCTTCCAAAGGACCGGGTCACTTTATGGCCCGAGATCATGGTAATAGTAATAATAAATAGTTTAATTGAACAAGTATCGAACCCGTTTATTGAAGTAGGCACGACCCCCACTGCGCCACCTACGGCTCACTAAGTGGCCACTAATTGGATTAACAAGTGAATAAAGACCAATTACATAAGAACCTTGTAATTACTTCTTATTACAAAGCTAATTGATTGGAAATGTATAGCTATTCCGACCGATGTGGTCTGGCGGGCGAAAGTCCGCTTGTGACGTAGGTGGTTGCGTGTTCGGTTCCCGCCTTTGGACAATTTTTTTGTACGATCTGTGGATATTTGTTCCGGGTGTTCTGAGTATATTTAATGTATATTAAAAAAATTGCTATGTAAGTATCCAATGTACAATCGAGCTCGTATTATGTATATCAGTCATCTAGTACCCATAACACAAGCACTGCTTAGCTTGGGGCTAGATGATACTGTGTGAATTATCCAACATTATTTATTTATAATTGTCTGAATAAAGGATGTCAAGAAAGAGTTATCATTGGAGATCAAGAAGAGACGTCTTCGTGGCAATCAGACAAAAGAAAAGAAGTCCTGCAACTATCACCAATCCACCTACAAGCGTGGTGATTATAAGAAAGCCCCCCTTATGTGAGGAGGAGAGGCAGTTCAGCAGTAGACGTTGGTCTGATGGTGAGGTAAGTTATTAGCACACATTCTATAGTACCTATAGTATAAATACTCGATCTTAAATATGACGAGTAAGGTTGTAAGTACCGAAGTTGTACCTACTACGGGGTAATAACTAAGAGAGGGCCTTTTCGTAACTCTTGAGTCGAAGATTAAAATCAAAGAAGCAGCTATTAAAAAAATACGAGACACTGTAAGACAAACATGAAATGAGAATAGGTATCGTTTAAATGGCAAAATGTGACGCTGTTTTGGTTCTCGACCTCCCCAACTGGTTGTTGTAGGCTGTCATTGACTGGTACGGTAAGCAATTTACAACCTTATGCCGTAATCGATTTAATCGAACCTAACGAACTAAAAATAAACCTATCACTTCAAACAAAAGGCTCAAATTTCCATAAAATTTGACGTAAAAAATGTATATTCATTCACGACGAGTTTCCTACGAATCCTTTTACTGAAAGCTCGTGAAAAAGCGCTGACTAAGTTACATCGCATCGATTTCCGCGCGCATGTGCGAATCCGCCATTACTTTATCTCTCTACTAACATTATACAATAGAAAAACAACCTTATTTCACCATTTAATAGGATTCATTAGAGATCATGCTCGAGCAATTCGAAGTTAAAAATTCTGACGGCCAATAGCGTTGAAGGAACATTTTCGTTCAGAGGAATGTCAGCTCTATTGTTACAAACTGTGGTTCAAAGTCGTTTGTGTCATAGCGCTACGCTGTGAAAATTCGGTTGTAAGCTAGTTGTAGATAATCTGTGCCTTAGTTGCTTCAGTATCATTCGAGATTTCGCGGAAAGCGCACGCCCGTAAAAACAAGCGCTGTTTTAAACCAAATAAATTATAATTATAAAGAATTCTAAGACAAAAACAGTGATTTTCAACTCGTAATTTTTAAAGCCATCAGTGCACAGGATAGTGGTCTTTATGCGATTGTTGTAAAGGTGAGTTTCTGTTATCAAAATCGATAAGAAAATGTGCAAGTCGTTTCTACCATTGACGTGAGCTTTTTACGGATTTTCGTGTAACGTAATTTTCTATGAAGAAAATGAAGGGGTGGGATGCTATTCCGAGCTTTATTGTGGTTACAACAGAGATTATTATTGTAATTGTAGCAATTTGAAACTATTTGTGCGTGATTGGAGTAGATACGCTTTGATCGCCTTATGTCTTGAGAAATTAATACGCTTAAGTCTTTGTTATTTCCACGAATTCGTTGCCATTGAAATACACAGTCGAGAAACTCCTATAGTGATTTGATTAATAATTAATATAGCGCTTTTCTCGGCGAAAAGTTATACAAAAGTACGAGCTTTAAGTAGCTTAGAATATTATTAATTTTTCTACAGCATTATAATAATGAACACGGGAGACATAGAAGCCTCTAACACTGATATTACAAATGCGTAAGTTTGTATCGATGTATGGATGGATGTTTGTTTCTTCTTAGATCTAAAATTACTGAATTGATCGGGCTGAATTTTGCATAAATGTAGCTCTAAGCCTGGGATCAATCATAGGCTAATTTTTATCCCATAAATACGTTCTCATGGGATGTACCTAAAGAACCTAGAACCATTTCCGTAGAAACAACACGTGCAAAGCCGCGGGACAAAATTAGTAATGTACTTACATATATTAAGAACTTATTATGATATAGATAAATAATACCAAACAATTCATACAGCATTATCTAGCCCCATGGTAAGCAGAGCTTGTGTTGTGGGTACTAGATAACTGATATACATAATACAATACAATATAGATAGATAATGCCTTACAGTAAACTAAATTAAAACACTCATAAATAAAAATAATAATATATTGAGTTATTTGCTTTGAAACCTTATTTATGCACAGGTCAGTTAAATTAATTAGAAGTAAGATTTGGGGAGGCCTTTGCCCAGCAGTGGGTATTTTCATAATCAGTAAACAGGCATTTTTTATCAAAATTCATATTCATAGATCCAAAATACTTAAACGCCGCACAAACGTAATAGCTCAGGAGCTACCATGCCTTTTTTAATGAATAAAATCCCTAAAAAATTTAAACAATTATTTTGACAAACACAGAAACTGAATAAAACACGAAACCAAAACAAAAACACGGATAAGTGAACAGGAAAGGGGAATCACATGATGGAACTATGGTTTAAAAAAAGTGCAATTGAAATCAGATTTTTCCTTCATTACTCTGTCTAGACCGAATTTTCCAATCGCATCAGTTAGCAATTTTAGAGTTCACTCTGCACGACAGACAAAGCTTTTTCAAGCTTTTATTTACTTTGCTCTTTAGTAGGTTTGTGTGAGACAATCTTGCAACTGAATTTTAGACTAGTTGTCCTCAACCGATTGAGGTGAAATTTGGCATACTTATGTAAGTTCGGTGACAATGCCATGTCATGGTACATGACATAACTGATTTAATAATATTATATAATACAAAACAATGGATAGTTAAAATAACTTTTGTTATCTTTATTGATTAAAGAGGGTTTAATCAACATGATTATGTCACCCTAAAATAACTTTGAGCTGAAGCTGAAATTTGGCATACTTATGTAAATTCGGTTTGAATGCAATGTCATGTCATTCATGGTTCAATCGAGCTGGTCTGATGATGGAGACAGAGGGTGGCCTTAGGAGCTCCAAGAGTCTAAACGACGTAACCGTGTCGAGTTCTTTGAATTCGTCTTCCCAAGCACTTTGGTCCTTGGACATCATTACTTTTATATACATTTTTATAAGCGTTAGCAAGCTGAAATGGCAGTGGGCCGGCCAAAACCGCTGGGGCAAACGTGTTCTTGAGTGAAGACCACGACTCGGTAAACGAAGTGTAGTGTGTAGGACGCCCTCCGACAAGGTGGGATGACGACCTGCTAAAGACTGCAGGTAGATGCTGGATGCGTCAAGCTGAAGACAGGGCGCTGTGGCGCTCATTAGGGGAGGCCTATGACTAACATAGGCTGATGATGATGATGCCGACTTTTTGTACACTTTATTTGTCTATCATTAAGGTTGTTAAGGCTGTACTGTACAAAAACACTCTTGATATAGGGACATAATCTCTAAGTATGAAAAGGGACACACTATTTATAGACATTTCTAAAAGGTCGTGTTCCTTCGCTCACGCAGCTTTCCTAATTAGCTATGGTCTGTTTTTATTATCGTTTTTGGGACAAAATGCGGAAAAAATGCTTTTTCCTTGAGGATGATAGCCGTTCTAGAATACAGCAGTCGGCGGTCGGTACTCAACGTGGTACTAACGTTGGCCCCTTAGTTACGTATTGTATTTATTTTATTCTGGTAGAGATCTCCAATAGCGATAAGGCAAATACAATAAAATTACTCTACAAAAAACTATTTTTTCCTGTCTTGTTTATCTGTTTTTGATTGGTGTGTAATAAAGAGTACTTGTATTGTATTGTATTTTTATTATTTGTATATAGCGGCAATAATAACACACCCTGTCAAAATTTTAATTTTCTACTTATTTCGGTTGATGAGATCATCATCATCAGCAGCCTAAGTTAGTCCACTGCTGGACATAGGCCTGCTCTAATGAGCGCCATAGCGTCCTGTTTTCAGCTTATTCATGAGATACGAGTACCTACCACAACATTACGTTTTGTGTATGGGAGCCCCCTTCACTACATAGTATAAAAAAGTCGCTTCCCGCTGTCGGTCTGTCCCTATGTATGCTTGGATCTTTAAAACTTTGGAGGTTTTTTTATAAATAGAGTGATTCGAGAGGAAGGTTTAAACCGTTTGACACATAGATATAACTTAATATTAATTTATTATATTTAATTTTTTAATAATATTAATTTTATTATATCACTAGCTGCGCCCCGCGGTTTCACCCGCGTGGTAATAGATATTTTGGATAATATACAATTTATCTTTATAAATTGTGAAGTTTCATCAAAATACATTCAGTAGTTTTTGCGTGAAAGAACAACAAACATACATACACCCTCACAAACTTTCGCGTTTATTATATTAGTAGGATATTATAGCGTATATATATACATTTTGTGTAAATTTCATCCGTCTACCTCTTACAGTTAAGATACAGCGCGCTGACGTACGGACAGACAGACAGCGGAAGCTAACAGGGTCCCGTTTGCACCCTTCGGGTACGGAACTCTAAAAATGAATAAGGAGAAGGGGAGATACAAATTAAATTATTCTTGAAAGTCATCCTGCCTTCATTTCATTAATTTAATACCTCTCTCGGATGGATTGAGAGCAACTGGGCTGGGTTGATACGAAATTGCTTTCGCCATTTATTCCGAGACAAGCGACTGCCAGCGCCTCCGTTCGTTTAGAACCTGGGTACAATACCGCATCAATACACTTCAGTTTTCTTTTCGTTTTTAATAATGTCCCGGTTTTTCACCCTATGAGTACGGAACCCTGAAAACTATCTCATCTAAATGCCGTTTCCCACAGCACCATCCTGTTTTTTCCACGATCCCTATAGTAAAACGGGATCGTGCAAAAAACAGTACCATGTACGTACGTACGTGTTTCAATACTACACAGTCGCACACGAGTACCTTGGTATCTACATAATAATCGTGTTAGTATCCTGCAAAAAACCGATCCGTTCGAATTCGATACTCGATCTTGCTACAAACTAGATCCAGCAAGAAACAGGATCCAGTTAAACACGCTATAGTTTAATGTTCCCACTTCCTGCATACCGGTTTTTGCTGGATCGGTTGCGGGGCGCGGGACGCGGTGGACCCCTCTCCCCGCGCATCGACCAACCATATCCGTCGACCGCGCTCATTCCGCGTCGCAGTTACAAGGACGCTTGTTGTGTTTGTGCGAAATGTGGCAGACCATACTAGACCCTGAACTACTCATATCTCTTATAGAGAACAGACCTATAATATGGGATAAAAGCTTAGAAAGCTATAAGGATAAACACAAGCGAGCTGCCGCGTGGCGCGAGGTTTGCATTATATTGAAGGACGATTTTGAGAGTTTGGAAGAGGAAGAAAGACAAAATTATGGTAAGTCTGTTGGAATTAGATTCAAATAGTATTTATTCATATTGTTAGTGTTATTTCACACACAGACCTCCCCTTTCATACAGCACTGGATGAAAGTTTATATTTTAGTGTACCTATTTTAATGTTTTCTGTATTGTTTTTATTTTATATTTATTGTATGTATGTTATAAAATGTGTCTCGCTATTATGGACTGTGTATTAACTTTGTACTGTGTCTGAAATAAATGATTTGATTTCGTAGGTTTGACCTGACTTGTTAATGAGATTATGTGCCCCTAATTCATAGATGTAGACTTCACGTCAATGGCATTCGTACAAACTGTCAAAGTATTGTATTATAAAAAGATGAAATCGAGTTCACAATCAGTAATTCAGCAACGTATGGATGGACATGTTTTATTCAGCAGTTAGGCAAATCAACGAGACAAACAGACAAAATCCAACACATATTACAGATTATTTATTGGGTATTTTCCCTGCGTTGCGTGTGTCTTTAATAAGTTAACAAATCGTGAAAGTTTATAAAGTATTCATTCATCTCATATTAGACTTACTACTAAGTACTATTTGGACTCCGTGGGTTGGGACTCTGTTGAATGACTGCAAATAATATTGTGACATGTTGATTTTAATTCGATTTTATGCTTGGTTTTTTATTTAATTTTTGTAATTTTGTATGTGTTTGGACAATAATATGTCTGAATAAATAAACTTTATATTTTATATATTTTTCTTCATGATACGTTACAGCTTCCTCCATAATTTGTAAACTCTTTCTCTCTCGTAAACAATACGTTTCGCATAAAGTCCCGTTCGTTTCGCATATGTACATAATATATGTATGTATGTACTTGGCTCCCCGCCCCACATTTTAACAAAGATAATTATCGTTCGACGTTCGTTTATTCAATGATTGTACGTGTGAGTACCTATATGAACTTTCATAATTGATTATACAGGGTGTGGATGGCTAAATCAAAAACCATAATACCTAGTTAGAGAAAAATCTTGAAAGGAGTCATGGCCTCGATTTATGAAAAAAAATCTAACTTTTGCAGGAATTTGAACCGATTGAATTTTGCTTATTGGCAAACAAAGAGACTTTTTTCAGGAAATTTTCCGAAAAAAATCTATCACTTTTTTTTCGATTTCTTTGATGAATGACGCAGCATTTTGTAGTAATAGGTATACTAAAGGTTGCTGAAGGATTTTCGTTAATCTTTCAACTCCTATTTTGAACCCCTCAAGATTTTTTTTGTTTCTAAAAAACCTTTCGAAATGCAAGTTTCAAGTCTCTGGAGAAAAATTACATCATTACATCATAATGTAAGAAATTAACAAGAAATACTCAAGTCCGTAACTTCTTGGAGCACCCCATAAATGAACACCTAAGAGCACTGATATTTCTAATGATAATTTCTAAAGTCAATTCCAAGTGTTCCCCGTAGATAGCCTACCTACTACTGTACAGCACCTACTTAAATAATTTAAGTCATCTTAGATGTTAACAAAGGGGTTTCATATTTATATTAAGTGTAGCCCTAACGTGTCATATTTTTCAAAATCGCGGCACAGAATTTTATTAATAAGTAAATATATTTGTAAAGGAAACACTTATACAAAAAAAAAAATTCTATAACATGTCATGTACATAATACAATGTATTACATAGATATATATTTTTTATTATACATAGAAAACGACCACAACACCCGGAACAAATATTTGCAGATCGTACACATAATTGTTCCGAGGCGGGAATCGAACCCGCAACCTCCTGCGTCGCAGGCGGACCTTCGCCCACCGCGCCACATCGGTCGTCTATATATATCTTTCTTATGATAGGAACTTTTCTTATTCTATTTCTTCTGTTTCATTTTCTCGTATTCTCATAAATAATGAACAGAATAGATGAAGCAGACTACAATTAGTTAAGTCTATACAATATATAAATAATAATAGTATTGGATGTATTAAGCAGATACTTCTAATAATGTTTTATTTTTCAGCAAAAAATGTCGTCAAGAAATGGAATCATATAAGAGACAGCTGGTGGAGGAGTTTAAACGCGAATAAGAACACAAAGAAATCCGGATCTGTGTTTGTAAAGAAATACCGTTATTACAAACAGTTGTTGTTTTTAAAGAAAATTATACTACCAACTGAAACCTCCGACAATGCAAATAATACAGAAATGTATCAGGATGATACAGATGTTGACAACAGTGAACTAGAGAATTCAATAAGCCAAAATGAAGAAGTTGAACATGTACCTTCTCTTGTTAATGAAAGCCCAAGGCATGATAATCCCACAAGCAGCGCTAAACGCTTTAAGAGAAGTGATGCACCAAGGCAAAAGATCAACGTAGTGGATCACAAAGTGATGTCATACCTTGAACACCAGATCAAAACTCGAAACGATTCGCAAAACGAAGAGCGTTACATGTCCTTCTTCAAAAGCTTACTGCCATCAGTTGCTTTACTCAACGATGATCAAATACTACAATTTTATGCAGGTGTTATAAGTTTACTGCAGAATATTAAAAGCAACGATCGCAACCAATGGTCTAATGAGCAGCAATCTACTTCAAACTATTCGTATCAGTCGCCACAAGGATATTTCACACCACGATACGGTCAGTCGTCGCCGTCAGCCACGTCTGTTCAGAGCTCCTTACAAATTGACGACCAGCCATCAGCTATTGAGATGGTGATAAAATCAGAGAGAGACGATTGCGCATCTCTCTGATTTTACAGAAGACATTGAAGTAATTAATTACACACAGACATGCGTGCACACACACATGTTATTTATAACCTTAATAAATATTAATAATAGTAGAAATGTATTTTATTTGCTCCATATTATCATACGTACATTTTCTTCTCGTACCTTCAAAGGCAGACGGACAACGGACTCCTAGGGTATTAGGGTCCCTACTATAGGGTTCCTATTACTAAGACTTCGTTGTCCGTCTGTCACCAGGCTGTATCTCATGAACCGTTATAGTTAGACAGTTTAATTTTTCAAAGATAATGTATATCTGCCGCTATAACAACAAATACTAGAAAACAGAATAGAATAAATATTTAAGGGGGCTCCCATACAACAAACGTGTTTTTTGCCGATTTTATAGATAATGGTGCGGAACCCTTTGTGCGCGAGTCCGATTCACACTTTGCCGGTTTTTATTATAAGACGATGGGACTAATTCGAGATCATAATCTATGAAAAAGAAAAGCGAAAGAATTTTTACAATCGGTCCGTAATTGAAGGAGAAATCGATGAAGATACATAAATAAAAATTCGTACTTATACTTAGTAGATGCGTCAAGCTGAAGTGGGCGCTAGGCGCTCATTGGGGGAGGCCTATGTCCAGCATTGGACAGCTATAGGCTGATGATGATGATGATGATACTTGACGACCGATGTGGCGCGGTGGGCGAAGGTCCGCCTGCGACGCATGAGGTTGCGGGTTCGATTCCCGCCTCGGAACAAATGTGTGTACGATCTGCAGATATTTGTTCCGGGTGGTCTGGTCGTTTTCTATGTATAATAAAAAATATCTATCTATGTAATATATTGTAGTATGTATATCAGTTATCTAGTACCCATAACACAAGCTCTGCTTACCATGGGGCTATATAATGCTGTGTGAATTGTCCAGCATTATTTATTTTATTTATTTATAGTAATAGGGTCTTGGTATCTTCTACGCCAAATTGTCACATATTTTGTAATTTTTTACCATGTTTGTTGTATTTTTAAAGTGTCCAATAAAATAATTTTCTATCTATTTATCTATCTCTTAAAGTCGATTAAAACAGGATCGTTTGTCACGGGGGAAAATACATATATAACTACAAGATGGTTTTCACAATTTTAAAACAATAGTAGAGGAAACATCCAAAACAAACGCTTTGGATGCTTTCTTAACAAAAGAGTCAGTTGTGAAACTGCACGTTTCTCGACATTCTCAACTTGAGCTCTCGTTTTGCGAGGGAAGCGTCCCAGAGATATTTTTAGTCTTGTTAAATTGGATAAGGGTGGCTTAGATTCCAAAAGAAATTTTGAGCTTGAAAGTTAGCTAGATGCTTCTTGACCATCAGTACATCAGGTCACACGTGCACTGCTGGATATAGAACTTAAACTAACCTAAGTGCAAAACACTGTAGCGGTAGGCGCCTGTGTTGTGTGTTGCCTACTTACATCAACCACCACAGTGGTTGAGGTGGTTGATGTAAGTAGGCAACACGCAATCAAGTTCACAGGCGTTTATTCGCTCGAGTTAACATTGGAGATTGTGAATATTTGGACAATATTCAACAAATGTTTTAGTTTTTATTTATTTAATGATTCCCCTAAAAGTTTAGCTTTAGTTTCCATAATTCCCAAGATTCTTTTAAAAAAAATTTTAGTAAAATTATTTTACTAAGTCGCCTCTATCCATTGGCTTCTATGTTTCCCATGATTCATACATAAATTAAAATTTTATTAAATAAATAAATAATGCTGGACGATCCACACAGCATCATCTAGCCCCAAACTAAGCAGAGCTTGTGTTATGGGTACTAGATGGCTGATATACTTGATACATTAGTTACATAGATATATATTTTTATTATACATACATACATAGTAGATAACGACCAGAACACCCGGAACAAATATCTGCAGATCGCACACACGCAGGCGGACCATCGCCTACCGCTCCACAGAGGTTCCCACTAGTTCTGTAGTAGGCAACACGCAATCAAGTTCACAGGCGTTTATTCGCTCGAGTTAACATTGGAGATTGTGAATATTTGGACAATATTCAACAAATGTTTTAGTTTTTATTTATTTAATGATTCCCCTAAAAGTTTAGCTTTAGTTTCCATAATTCCCAAGATTCTTTTAAAAAAAATTTTAGTAAAATTATTTTACTAAGTCGCCTCTATCCATTGGCTTCTATGTTTCCCATGATTCATACATAAATTAAAATTTTATTAAATAAATAAATAATGCTGGACGATCCACACAGCATCATCTAGCCCCAAACTAAGCAGAGCTTGTGTTATGGGTACTAGATGGCTGATATACTTGATACATTAGTTACATAGATATATATTTTTATTATACATACATACATAGTAGATAACGACCAGAACACCCGGAACAAATATCTGCAGATCGCACACACGCAGGCGGACCATCGCCTACCGCTCCACAGAGGTTCCCACTAGTTCTGTACTAAACGAATATAACAACTTCCACTATTTCTGTGCACGTGTGTAGGATTTTTGACCCTAGACTCGAGGTCGGCATCGCCCGTTTCAAATGGTTTATTAACCGTCTTGAATCACTATCTATTAAAAAACCACATCAAAATCCGTTGCGTAGTTTTGAAGATACATACATAGGAACAGACAGACAGCGCGAAGCGACTTTGTTTTATACTATGTAGTGATTTTACCTCGCAGTACTCCAGACTGGGGGCCTTTTTTCACTTGATGTGAGGAAGGTCAGTCTCTGGGGACAGCATCCGCTTTCCATGTTAAAACGTAATGAGCTTGTAAAGGCCTCTTCTTTTGGGAATTTATCTTTAGGTTAATAATTGATGGACTTCGATTGTCCAGTGATTATGAAAAAATAATCAAAATAATGATATAACAACTTTGATTAACATTGTCGATTTGAACGCTTATTCCCACTAGTTCTGTACATGTACAATACTAAGATGGCAATTTCCATTATATCTATATAAATCAATTCGTGTAAAGCTTTATATCTCGCAGTACCTTGGACTCGGGGCCCGTCCACTTGATGTGCGGAAGGTCAGTCTCTGGGGACAGCATCCGCTTTCCATGTTAAAACGTAATGAACTTGTAAAGGCGTCTTCTTTTGGGAGTTTATCTCTAGGCTGTTTATAATGGATGGACTTCGATTGTCCAGTGGAAGGTTTGTTTTTCTATCTTCAAGGAATGGAACAAACAATTATTTAAATTACTTTTAAAAAACAATTGCATTTAAAATTTACGACTTTCGTGACAGGGTGAGTGAAGGTACGCCTGCGACGCAGGAGGTTGTGGGTTCGACTTCCGCCACGGGATAAATCTGAAAGTACGAGTTTCGGGTCTGGGTGTTTTTCATGTATAATAAAAAATATCTATCTATGTAATGAATATCAGTTATCTAGTTCCCATAACACAAGCTCTGCTTGTCTTGGGGCTAGATAATGCTGTGTGAATAGTCCGAAAAATGGGAATAGATGATAGAAATAATGGGCATGTTGAGTGGACGTCTTCAAGTGCTGTTTGCCATTTTGTTACAGTGTTGTCTTAGTCCTGTTAAAATCATGAAATTAAACCTAACATTCGTATAAGAAAGATAACACGTTTTGTGTATGATGGTTAGTATTCGATGGTTTTAAATTTAGAACAAACGCTATTTTCGTACAATTTTCCTGTAAAGAACCGTGGAGGTCGCATATCTAATGTCCTTATAGGAAACCAGCAGCCAGGCCTTGGCGAATGCGGTCAAGAGCGAGCACGGAGAGGGTTCGCTCATTTGCATTCCGTAGAGGTCGGGATGAAGGAGGTTGATGTAGAACTGATAGTGATGGTAGGTATATTCTAGGTGCTAGGTTGAAGGTGGATGTTTAGAGGAAATTGCTTTTGTGATGGGTAGCTCTTTACGTAACCAGCGACAGGAATGTGAAATTTTTGTACTTAATACAGTATATGACATAGATATATAATTTTGGTTATACATAGAACATTTGTCCCGAGGTAGGAGAACCTGCAACCTCCTGCGCCGCAAGCGAACCATCGCCCACCGTTCAATAAATAAATAAAATAAAAAATATTTATTTCGACTCACGACTCAAACATATAGGAAACCTTTTATTCGTTTAGTTTAATTTGCTTGGCAACGATAGAACAAAAAGCCGATAGAGAGTGATAGAATATTTTGTTTCCACTTTACGTAAAAGACACTAACTTAGGCATAAAACAAACTAAAGTCGCAGGTCACGTATGTTGAGCTCGTGTACCCTCTAGTTTATTTATATTCTACCTGAATCCTAATTTGTAGTGCGAACCTTCGCCCACTGCGCCAAAGAGGTCGTCTATTAGATGAACTCTTAGCCTGAGACGCAGGAGGTAGCGGGTACGATTCTTCTAGTGTGACTAATGTGTAGTTACTTACCATGATCTACAAATATATGATGTGGGACTGGGTACATCTTTTTTATTATACAATGTGTATTGTCGAACCTTGATCAAACGAGATGTGCGGATACACGACATATATTTATCGATAAAAAACAAAATATAAAAAAAATATTATGTTACCTATCTCAAAAACAAAGCCGATTTAATAATTTTTTTATTTAAAACTACTTCATCTTGTTTTTTCTTCATTTCTTTTTGAGTAAACGGTGGATTTTGTTCAAAGTAGTCTCATTTGAAAGCTAGATAGTCTACATCAGGGATCCCCAAACTATTTTGGACAAGTGACCCCTTTTCCAAAATGAACTGTTACCTCAGACCCCCATGGCCAAATTACCTACTTTTAAGATCAACCCCCTTATTCATAATGGTCCGCTAACTTAAAACAGCTGCTACAGAGTGTTATTTTTCATGCCGACTTAGGTCAATAGAAGAAGACAGAGTGAGAATTAGCAATGCTTTAAGTTAGCAGACTATTATGAATAAGGGGGCCTATCTTTAGTTTTTTCCTATTGATACAAAATACCTAGGTACTAAGGTACCAATTGCAAAACTTTGCACTTGGTTAAGTGAGTAAAGTTGACTTCATTCTCTCATCAAAATTTAACAAAATAAAAAGACATAAAATTCAGTAAATATCAAGTTTAATTTATAATGATTATTACAAATGAAGTACTTAAAGAATCTTAAGTAGGTAGGAAATTATATTTAAAAAAGTATTAATTCGCAAAGAGAAAATAAAACATTCAGTGTGATGGATGAACCTGGTGACTATCTACCAATCTAGCTACATCCGGTTCAATATTGGTGAGTTGCAGCCTTAAATCTCCACGTTCGTTGATTTTCAAACGGTATCGTTGTTTCGTCAAAATGTTTGTTACCACACTGAAGCTTTTTTCAACTAGGTATGATGATGGAAAAGCGATAAGGTATTTTTCAGCAATGTTCCACAATGTAGGAAACTGTGTTTCAATGTTGCGTTGCAACCTTGCAACCAGAACTTCTTATAGCCTTGGTTGAACTTCTGCTTAAGCTCTTTGTCTGTGCTGATGGTAATAAAAAAAATCTCTTGAAATAAATGAGTACTTATATGAGTTATTATCGTTCAAGCTCCAACGAATTTCAAAACGCAAATGAACTTTCAACCTAAGTGCAAGCTCGTTAAATAGTAAAATATCAGGCACATGTTTGGACTTCAACTTGATCATGAATTTGTTCGTGTTAAACCGCGTGAGCGTCAAATAGAGAGCAAGTCAAAGCGCGCCTGAAAGACGTACGCTCGAACTCATTATCTTGCACAAACTTGTCCACACTGACTTTCCGAGTTTTTCATCTTGTACGAACTTGAGACTTTACATTACTACAACAATGCTATTTCCTACAAAAATATTTTATAATTATTCTTAGTACACGTAACTCAACATAAACAATACAGTACCTACCTACCTATCTTGAAAGTTTTAAATAAGAACTTGCGTTAATTTAATAGGGGTCGATTTTTAGACCTCGTCGACCCCCAAAATCAGTTTTCGTTTATGTCGACCCCTAGGAAACCGATATCGACCCCAAGGGGTCGATATCGACCACTTTGGGAATCCCTGGTCTACATTGTATTATATTTTTATTCTTTTTTATCTATGTATTTAGTGCCAATTATAGAATACAAAACACAATAAATGCTCAATGGAAGAGATCACTTCTAGGCGGTAAAGAGGCGGCTTTATCGCCTAGAAGCGATCTCCTCCAGGAATATAAATGTAAGTAGGTATTTCGGTCTTCTATTACACAAGCTCGACTTTCTATTCAGATGATGCTGTAGAAAAATCCAATAGGATTTATCCAAAGCTCTTACTTGATTGCTTCAGGTTTCAGTAAAAAAACACGCATAACGTAAAATAATCTCTTCCATCTACTGAAACTAATGTCGCTATCTCTATTGACATTGATAAATGGCCCCTCGAGAACAACACATTAATAATCTGTATACATTAGGCTCTGTGCTGTGTGATAGGTACGCTTGTTTACACAGCCAGGTGACGCAATCGATTTGTTTCATCATCAGCCTATAGCAGTCCACTGGTGGAAATAGGCCTCCCCAATGAGCGCCATAGCGCCCTGTCGTCTTTCGCAGGTCGTCATCCCACCTGGCCGGAGGGCGTCCTACACTACGTTTACCGCGTCGTGGGCTCCTCTCTAGAACACGTTTACCCCAGCGGTTGTCGGTTCTTCTTGATATGGCCGGCCCACTGCCACTTCAGCTTGCTAAGCTCATAACACCCCTCTATTTGCCTCGATAAAAATAGCAAAACTCAACGCTTGTAGAGCATTAATTCCCTGCAGTTTGCTGTCCACACGATTATAAACAATGTGCATATGAGTCAACGGCGGCAAATTGTCGATGGCGCAATTGGCGCATGCCGTGGCGTGCGCTTCAGGCTTCGCGACACTTCATTATAGGGGCTGTGTAACCTTTATACTATGAACCTACGGTGGGTTGGCACGGACAGCACCACTAAGCTCACAACACCTCTCTATTTGCCTCGTTCAAAATAACAAAACTCAACGCTTGTAGAGCATAATTCCCTGCAGTTTGCCGTCCACACGATCATAAACAATGTGCATATGAGTCAGCGGCGGCAAATTGTCGATGGCGTGGCGTGCGCTTCAGGCTTCGCGACACTTCATTATAGGGGCTGTGTAATGTGTATACAACCTTTATACGAGAATTTTCATAAAAGCGAGTTATCTCATAGTAGATTTTGCCCGCGGTTTTGCACGTTTTCTTCTCTGACGCTTCCTGACGTTTTCTGACGCTGAATCGGGTATATCGGATACTGGGGCCGATTATACCCGATTCAGCGTCATCGGTTGAGCATGACAGTATAGTTTTGTTCATAAATGTACTACATAGTATAAAACAAAGTCGCTTCCCGCTGTCTGTCTGTCCCTATGTATGCTTAGTTAGATCTTTAAAAGTACGCAACGAATTTTACGAAACTAGTTGCGATTATGTGGAGTAGGTATTACAATTTTATCCATATAAATATGCGCCTGCATAAACTAGTTAGAACAACAACTTGTACCCTTCAAAGTTCCCCGGAAAGGAACTCCCAACTTCAGTACTTTCCACTTGTTTCTCCTTTACGATCGACAATATTTCGAAACTTCCCGATTGAAACCGCCGCGCTATGCGAGGAATCTCAGGAGTTTTATTAGATACTTAGGGACTTAAATGTTGACGTTACTTTTATTATTAGTTTTGGTTGGGGTATCAAAATAGGATATAGGTAGATAGATATGAGTGGTCTAAGGTCTAAATAAATAAATAATGCTGGACAATCCACACAGCATGACATCATCTAGCTAAGCGTACCAAATGACTGATATACTTAATATTGATAACATAGATATATATATATATATATATTATTAAACATAGATAACAACCAGAACACCCGGAATAAATATCTGCAGATCGTACACACTATTGTCCCGAGGCGGGAATTGAACCCGCAACCTCCTGCGTCGCAGGCGTCCGCGACGTCGTCTGCAGTTATGTTTTAAACTTACGCGATCATAATTTAACAATTCTTGAGTAAGATACCTACGTCATCATCATCATCATCAGCCTAATATAATCCACTGCTGGACATAGGCGTCCCCCAATGAGCAACATAGCGCCCTGTCTTCAGCTTGACGCATCTAGCATCTACCTGCAGTATTTCGCAGGTCATCATCCCACCTGGTCGGAGGGCGTCCTACACTACGTTTACCGAGTCGTGGTCTCCACTCAAGAACACGTTTCCCCAGCGGCCGTCGGTTCTTAAAGATGAGTTCCGAGATACGGCCGGCCCACTGCCACCTAGCACACCTAGATACCTACGTAATCTTTCTAAATTATGGGGAAATTCTAAACTGAATATTTTCATTGATGGATATTATGTGACATTTTATAAATTTGTATGTATGTGTGAGCAGTTTAATCTGCATATTCAAAGCCAAAAAGAGGGGAGAAAAAGAGTTGATTAATTTTAACAAATATAATCTCGAATACCTAGATGTCGTGATGGTCAAGTGACGCTTTCGGTTATTTGTGAGAGATCTCCTACTGGTACTGTCCACGATCATCCATCCATGGTTGTCTGGTAGAGATCGCTCTTGAGCGGCAAGACCGCCAATTGTATCTAGTTTCTTATGTGTTTATTTTACATTGTTCTAGTATCTAAATGTGCAATAAAGAAATATCTATCTCTGCCCCACTCTGTTTACGAAGGTTATGAAAATGTAAGCTCCATCAATACCAGATGTATAATAACCTCTTCTTACAGACTCACAATGGCTTACAACCTGCACGTGTCCGTGTGGTCTCTATCCCCGGTCTGGTGCAAGAGGTGCGATTGAGGCGCGCGATGGCGGAGGAGGTCAGCTGATGGTCAGCAAGAAGGCCAAGAGGCGAAGCGAGCGCATCATGGTATGATTATTAATGGAGTTTTACACTAAAGTCACTTATAACGGGATATTTACCATGATTTGATTTTAGAGTTTTCCAATATTTCGGCACAGTTTCATGCGCCATGATTACGGAATAACTGAAGGCACTGCGAGTAAGTTTTAGGTGTAATCGAGATATTGATGATTAGATATCAATACTCCTACCTTCTTCTTGGCTCTAAATCTGTAAATATTATAGATTACTATTACTTTTTCTTTTAATTTTTGTTTTTACCTTACGTAGATACCTTCTGTAATCGTTGTGAAACGTCATTCTTTATCGCACCTATTATTTTTATATTAAATTTTTATTCTCTCATTTATTATTATTATTTTATATCATCTGTTTACTAGACATATACATATTATACTCTCCTATTATTCTACTTTTGTTTATTTGTATCAAATATTTTTCTCTTTGTTGTCACCGAATTGTCGTCCGTGACTTCAACTAGTAATTAAGGTCTTTGGCTGAAAAACAGCGCTGAATATAATAATGTTCAGCACACGCTGAGCCAACCCCTATTCCGGCGCAGGGTCATGGAGGTAGTCTTATTTTATTCTTAATATCACTTGTGTCACTTACATGATAAACTACTTTATTTGCCGTTTGTTATTCTATGCCTGTTTTTTGTACCTGTGTCTAAATAAATGTTTTTTCTATTCTATTCTAATTATTCCATGATCATGGCCCATGAAACTGTGAGCGAAATATTGGAAAACTCAAAAATCAAATCATGGTAAATATCCCGTTTGAAATGACTTTAGTATGATAGTTTCAAAAGTTTTAATGGAGTTTTGACTATGTCACTCATCATGGTAGTTTTCTACAATTACTTGTAGCTTAAAGTAAAGTGATAAGTTTATTTATTTAATTTAAGGAAGGCGTACAGATTAAATACATGCAAAATAAGTTTCATTGAGCTAGCAACAGAAAAGCTAATAAATGGCCTTCACTCCAGATTAGAAGAAAACATTTAGGTAACAATCGTCGAAATTATGATGATTCAAATGAAATGAAGTTATCTAAACAAAATGTTCGAACTACAACCTATTTACGTACAAACTTAGGATTTAATTGTTGTGTAAAGTTTGCAAAAGTATACGTACCTATTATGGTGAGTTTGCGGAAATGTGGCGCCCGCACTGTGGACTAAATATGCTATAAACGCGATAAATACCTGTGAATATAGTACTAGTAAATATGCTCCGATCACATGCACATGCACACTGCACAGGCTTGCTCAGTCATCGAGACATGCTTGAGTGACGTTTATACCATACAGAAGCGTTACTCAAGCATGCGTGTATTGTATCGTGTATTCGTCTCACAGCAGGTGTTCGGCGAGTGGGCGCAAGTAGAACTGGTGGAACTATGGAACGATGGCTCGGGATTGGCCTTCGGGATCGTGGGCAGCCGCTCCTCCGGCGTCGTCATCAAGAGTGTGCTGCCGGGAGGGGTCGCCGACAGGGTGAGTAGAGTACAACTCTAATTATAATAAATAAATAATGCTGGACAATTCACAAAGCATCATCTAGCTCAATGCTAGGCAGAGCTTGTGTTATGGGTACCTACTCGATGACTGTTATACATAATACAATACATAACTAGATATTTTTTATGATACATAGAGAATACTCCGAACGCCCGGAATAAAATTTGCAGTTCGTACAAACATATTATGTCCCAAGGCGGGTATCAAACCCGCAACCTCCTGCGTCGCAGGCGGACCTTCGCCCGCCGCTCCACATCGGTCGTCGATTCGGTCGTATTATAATATGTTAGTGTTTATATTATTTTTGTGTAGTTTATATTTAACAAAGTGTTGTTTGTCCGAGCTTTATTGATGACTGTTGGTATTGCTACATGTTAGACTCTTGCTGATATTGTTTCCGTTCCTCCAGACAGACGATCAGCCTTGTTTGACCTCCTTATTCGCTTGGCTAATGGCCAACTCTCGCACCCTATTTGTGCCAATATCTCGCGATATACACGCCAACTTGGAACTGCTTCCTTATGCGGAGCCAGATTTTGTCTTGTTTATGAGCTTTTTGACTTGAAAACGCGTGACTTGGTTTATGGTGCTAATGCTAGATTACGGGTTTGCCTAGACTACTACTACTTTACTAGGCCGACACCACACAGCCACGGGTTTCTTTACAACATCGTTATTATTTGGGGAATGTATTCAGAAAGAGTGGAAGTTATTTATTATTAGTTTAGAGTTTGCGTATCTATCGTATTGATTTTTATCTTGTTTCTTTTATTCTTTAAGTGTGCCATAAAAGTATTGTTTATCTATCTATGATTTAGCTCTCAAAAGAAAAACAACACGTCAAGTTACTTAAAGCATTTTTGGGTGTGAGTGATTGAACAAAAATTAAAACGTCACATCATCACAGCAGTTTGTATTATGAAACGAAACGCCGTTTGCATCAATGAAAGATAAAAGGTATCGTCAGTTTGGAGCCAACAAGCACTTTCGTGTGAAGCGATAGCAGGCAAAAAACGTCAAAGTAAATGGTCAATCGTAAATGGTCAATCTTCCAAAATGTGAAAGAGCTTCATGATATTTACATTATCACAGTCATTCATACATAGATAAGAATAGATGGACACGCCTGACCACAATAATTGTGGTCAGGCGTATTATCTATAAAACTTTTGAAACTACGAGTATCATGGTTATTAACACAAAAGGTATGAAAGTTTCATTGCGCATAAAACTGTGCCGAAATATTAAAAAAACTCACTAAATAAATCATTGTAAATATCCTGTTATAATTGACTTTCGTATCTTTCAGTATTCACGATAAAAAAGCTTTCGTGTATACGCGGCTAATTCACACTTTTCAAAACCTACGATTTTGTACTTTGTAGCTGTTTGCACCTCGTAGTCGACATGTCACAGCCATATTTGTGTACTAAACCGATATAGCTCAGTAAACATGCCCTATCCAATTAATAAAACCAATTAATTAGTGCTCGCTCATAAACCTCGTTATGGCGTAATGTCGTCATTGGATGCGCCCTAGTTTAACTGTAGCCTGTATGGTATGGTATAACAATACGATCGAAGTAATTTCTGTTATTATTTGGGTTATGAATACGCGCGGGACAAACTTGTATGTCTGGTTTTTTGGTGTTACAGTCATCAACGATTATAAAATTAGACCGCATTGTACGTTTTCCATTGCTGGACGAAAATTAACATTAAAAAGACGTCTACGGAAATTTCGACTAAAAGAATTCGACTAGTTATATGTAACATGACTAAAAAGATGTACGGATCGTACGTTAAAAACCTTCTAACCTAACGTTGTTACTACAAGACGAGTTGTAACTAGTCGAATTGTTTTTAGACGAGTGATTTTATATTCGAATCGTTTTACACGAACTGTTTAGTCAAATTTTCCGTAAAACTAAAAAGAAGCAATGCTTTGATTGGAGTCACTCATCTCAATACGGTACCACTAACACAAGGTCCGCGTAGTACATAGGTACAACGGGGTTAGGCGATGCTATGTAAAATAACGTATTTTGTCAGCTTGCTGAATCCCACTCTTGGGCAACAGGCTCCCTTTCTTGTGAAATAATGTCCAGTTTTATTTATTTTGATATAACAGGTTCTGTCAGCGGGTTTTTCCGCATAGAAAATAGACAAAAAGCTCTTTATAGTTGTCTAGAACAGTGAATAGACATTCAAAGTCGTAGCTCAATTTGGTTTCTGAATGCATGCCCCTACAACATTATTGTTTTTCGTTTGTTCTTAGTGCAAACATGATGTACACACCTACAAAAGTCATCAGATGGATCGATAGTAGGCACCATATAAATCGAATAATGTCCGATAATCATTCGACCCATTCGATCTCCTTGAAAGTCCATCCCTATTTCTCCAAATTCAGAGGTCCAGCTTTGTGACCAAACCAAGTTAAAAACCTAGTCAGAAAATATCATCAAAAGAATGAATAAAACTCTTGTTAGACTTAACTAGGCCGTAAACTTCTTACGACGGACTTAATGCGCGTTTAATAATGTTTGTGAATGTATACCTCGCTCTTTCTTTCATATAGAGCCCATGCAGACGTCTCTTTCTCCCGTAGGGATGAAGGGACTTGGATTTTGTGCTTCTCTGTTTATGAGCGAATGTACGGAAATTATATTTTTGTATGTTTAGTGGGAGATTATTCATGTTACAGAAATTAAGTTGGGATTATTATTTCCTGGGTTCTAATTCTTGTTTAAATAAAGTTTATGTTTTTCCGGTCGTGTTATGATGGAATTTTTCTTTGGTTAAAGAAAATGAGGAATTTAGGCGAGTGTTATCAGTCCACCTTTCTTTAGTACGTTACAGAATCTGTGGTACAGAAAACTCCCCATGAAAGAATGCAGTAGGCTAAAACTGATCGACACATGCCCACGTAGTCGAGATTCACTCTTAGTCTTATTGTTTTAGTTTTCATCATAAGCCTATGTTAGTCCACTGCTGGATATATGGCTCCCCTAATGAGCGCCACAGCACCCTATCTTCAGCTTGACGCATACAACATCTACCTGTATTCTTTCGTAGGTCGTCATCCCACCTGGCCGGAAGGCGTCCTAGTTTTAGTTTGATATAATGTAAAATGTTTATTTTGGGGTGTGTTGTTTAGGACGGGCGCCTCCTCTGCGGCGACATGTTGCTGCGCATCGGTGGTGTGGTGGTGGTCGGCATGTGTGCTCGCCAGGCGGCTGCGGTGCTGCGGCAGTGCGGCGCGGCGGTGCGCCTGCTGGTGGCGAGGCCGGCGCATCAGCCGCAGCAGTTACAGGTCAGTATTATGTTAGTCGTTAAGAATCCTATCCTTTAGAGAAACTCCGAGCTCTTTCCATAGCTCGCTGAGTGACCTTGAACTGGTGGACCAGCTCTATCGTGAGTGTCTCCGTAGGTTATAACGGGTAGGACGCCGCACTGATTAAAAATTTAAGTTTTAGCAATGCTAAATAGAAATAACTATCAAAAGAATAACGCTTGCGATGCTTTACACACCGCGGCTCGCTTTGCACGCGAGATGGTGGGTGGCTTACTTCACTCGCCACGCGCTGAGATGATCGTGAGCTCGGTTAAATTCAATGACTCCCACTCAAATCAATTAATACAATGCTGAGTAATCATTAAATAAACACATCTCGTGAAGATGATCAAGAATCCGAAACGCACGTTGGAGGTTGCAGTAAGTAGTAGTAAGGGGCTCTTACTCCACTTGAAGCGATCGGTCAACAGCTCGGCTCTAACTAAGACCCGAGCTGTACCATCGACCAGAGGTATGGTCAAACTACACCCCTTTCAGGGTTTCTTCAGTTTCACCGCGGAACCCAATTTCCACAGTAAACGCCAGTCGTTCTATTTAACGTGTGAAGTCACATCCGGTCGTCGCGTCGCCGCCCGGAAGTCATATTAGCAACCGACACGGGAAGTGATACGTCAGGAAATATCGTTGGGATTTATAATTTCAGTTTAGCAGGTACACAATTTTTAGTGTTTTAATATGGCAACTGTAAGATTTTTTTTGCGATGGTTGCCAATGTTGCCATATTTTGATGTTTGATTTTGATCCTTAATTTTATTCAATTTAAATTCGCACATTAATTAATGAAGCTAATATTATAAATACGTAAGCTTGGATGTTTAGATGTTTGTTATGTACATTTTCACGCTAAAATTACTGAACAGATCGGGAAACATTTTGCATACAGGTAGTTCTAGGCCTGAATTAAACTATTAGGATACTTTTAATTCGACACTAGTTTTAACCAAGTAAAAATTCACACCAACGTTGTACTGCACAAGTAGGGAGGTACTTTCGAATACGGGACATGTGTACTAAGCCAAAATGGGGTGATTCTGGATCCTGAAGGAATCATCTAAAATATTTTTTTTTAAAGGTCAATAGTCAGTTAAACTAGGAAATAAAGTGATCACTTTGGGGTTGTAATATTTATGTATGTATGAGATATAAAGTAGCCTATACTTGTAACTTGTACCCCGTTCATTAGTTTTGGCGTGAAGAAATAACAAACATCCAGCCAAACATCCATCCATCCATCCATCCATCTAAACATCCAAACTTTCGGATTTATAATATTAGTGTGATGTGTATAAAAATCTCCATTGTCTTTGTCAAACTACCAATCGATTATGAACTCGATGAAAGGTCTATTACAAATTAATTGCTTGTGCAGGCCTTATTCGCTCTATGATAATATAAATATTTTAGAAACGTGTATGTATGTTTGTCAGACACAACCCGCACCGTTTTGTCAGCAATCTGATGCCGTACAACGCAATAGACGAGATAAATTAAAAATGTGTACTCTTGACTGCAAAAAAGAGGTGTTGCGCAAAAGTTTCTTTGCTATGGCACCAAAGATTTATAACAAAATTCCGCTTTTGATGAGAGAGCTGTCTACTACGATGTTTCAGAGAAAGCTTAAAACCAAACTATATGATAAATGCTATTATACCATTAAAGATTTTACAAATGACAAGAATGTAGACAAATAATCACAGATATATATATATATATATATATATTAGAATTTTTAATATTTTTATGGAGCTGATTTACGGATACTTTGTTTCTATTATTATAATTTTTTTTTAATATAATTGACACGTGTACTGTGTTTATTTTTGATTTTAAAGTGTTCTTTTTTATTTTATTATAATTAAGTTGTTAAAAATGCATGTAAATCATTAATTGCACGCCCATAAAGGGCAAATTACATTGACTATTTTATTTTATGAACCATCTTCTCACATGTAATTATGCAAAAAATATACTTTTACTTTTACTTTTAGAATATAATAGAATAGAAAGACTTATATTAATAACAACATACAAAAGACACACTTATAGAATAGACCAGGTACTATTAATAATCAATAATCACCATAAATGCTGGCTAAGCCCCGTAAGAGACCTAGTCTTTACGGAGCTTAGCCAGTATTGAGCTTAGCCAGCGCTGGTCTTCTGTTAGAACTCTTACAGGTGATGTCACAAACAGGCCTATGCTATGAGACGAAAAAATAATCGTAGAAAACTGAATTAATACTTTGAGTGCTGAAAACGCACGGTATGAGTTTTCTACAAGTGACTAATATGCGTAAATCCACACTAGCGCAGCGGCTAAGAAAATACAGATCTTTGTGACTGTAATATTTTTCGAACGAAACGCATGTGCGGCGCAACACAACCGCTGTGTAGAGCGGCAGCACGAATTTTTTAGGTAAAAAAAAAGATCGCAATCGTCGAAAAAAAACCGCAGTCAAAGTGTAACAGTATATCAGTAGTTGAAACAATTCTACCAACATTATACAAATCCTCTTTAAGTAAAATCCTCCTAATTACCACGCATTACACCCCATAGATCAAAGCTTTGTGAATCTTTCCAAACTTTGTTAATCACAGACTCGCGGTGTAAAAGCTTGCGAACAACTTTTTCGGAGCGTTTGGAAATGCTTGCATAGTGTAGTCGGAAGTGACTTCGCTTTGCATTCGTGAGATAGTGGGTTCAAGTCCTGTCGTAAATTAGATAGAGGCTTTCCAGGCTTTTCAAGTTTTCTCTAACGATTTTCTCACGCACGACTGTTTTTAGCCAGTGTTTAGGGTTCATAGTAAAAAATAAAGTCGCTTCCCGCTGTCTGTCTGTCCCTATGTATGCTAAGATCTTTAAAACTACGCAACGGATTTTGATGCGGTTTTTTTTAAAGTGATTCAAAAAGAAGGTTTATAAACCATTTGACACATACATTTCCACGCGAAGCCGCGGGGCGCAGCTAGAACCTCATAAAGGAAAAAAATTATAGGACCTTTTATTGGATCACTTCGTTGTCCGTAAGAGTTCAAACCCTTTGTTCTTGTCGTGTTTCGTCTCATGTTTAATTGATCAAATAATCAAGTCTGTAAAGCTGTGAAAAAGTCAAACAAACGTCTAAGGCAACGCAATCAAAAGATGCACTTGTTAATGCTTGTATATTTTAACGCTGGTATAAATAATTATTCAAAAACTCTGATATGAGATTTTAATCTCAGGAAAAGATTTATACTACTTTGTTCGAATCTATCCTTAATATCAGTTTTTTGGTCAGCATCTCTTGGGCATTAATCCGGACTATACCCTACGGGCTCTTAATAAGAATATAATTCTGTGATTTGAAAACACGAACCAAAATGTGTTCAGCGTTAGGTACAGTTCTTTAACGCTTTAAGTTTGTCAATAACCAGAAAAGAACCATTAAAAGAAATCACTCGCAAATCGCCAGTGTGATAAGGCTATTAAACGAATAAACGAGCGAAAACTCTGTTGAAACTTGAAACTTTTAATTAGAAACTTAGTTTAAACGTCACAAAGGTTGTGAAAGGTGCAGAGAGGTCTAAAAGAGGTTGAAAAGAGGGCGCAAAGGGAGCTAAAGACGGTTGAAGAGTAACTCCAATTAGAGACATTGAAAATAGGTCGACTAGTTTTAAGCGAGAAGCTTTATGCTCTGAATCAAGCCTTTATACTATTTTTGTAGATTAGAATAGGTCTTAGACTCGAGTTAACAGATGGTTACATTTTTTCAAAAGTTGTTTCGGCGATTTTGACGCCAATTTTCATACATTAAACGCTTTGACGTTTACTGTATGAAACTAAATTAACCGTTACTTTTCCCTCAAATAATAAACATTCAACAAATCACCATATACGTAAAATCCTCCCTTATTACCACACATATGTAGAGATCAAAAACTTTATGAATCACTCATAACTTTTTAACTCGCAGGCTCGCGGTACAAAAGCTTGCAAACAACTTTTTTAGACCTTTTGGAAATGCGAGCATGGTGTAGGCGGAAGTGACTTCGCTCTGCAATCGTGACGTTGTGGGTTCAAACCTCTTCTATGCTTTCCGGAAAAAGTAGCGGAGAGGTTTTTAATGGTTGTTAAATATTGATATTGAGTACGAGTATTTGTAACTTAAATTATGGATCTGAAATAAATACCTAATATTATTATTATTGCACTCATTTATTTAAAATTGTAGTAGAAAATAATTTTTTTACTATATGAAATAAATACAATATTATCAAAAAGGAAAGATTTTATTTATTTAGGCTTACAAATAAGCACTTAGACAAGTCAAAAAATAAAATTATTCTATAAGTAGTAAAAATATATAAAATGGTAGATCAGCGACCGCTCGCTAGATTCAAGCGGCCGGTGACTAGGGCTGCAAAGAGAGGAACTTCCTGACGATACGTGCCGAGTCCAGGAGTACCGCCTTTTGGATCTGGCCCTTATTAATATTATTAGAGAGTGTGTTAAAGATGCATGTAATGTTGATACATCATTCTCATCATCATGATCTGGTACCCACATGTTTATTTATTTATTTTTTGTTCTTCAAGTTCTGCTTACTTCGAGACTAGAGGTCGACGCCGCCATGTGAAATATCTATCACAATTTTCTAAGGACCTAGGCCACTTTTAATCAGTAACAAGTCTTTCAAAGCTCTCTGAAGCAAGTATACAATGTTATCGACGGATCGGATCGAGCACAATCGCCCTATTTCAGCGCGCCGTGCCCAATCGCTTTTAGATAGTGCAGCGGATGGGAAATAGATCGCTGACCCGATGACCTCTTAAAGGGTTCATTTTCACTTCCCTGCTCTTGCTTAAACTATTGAACTGAGTTAATCAAATCTCTTTTCCTGTTTTTTATTATTTTCCATGGAATAAATATTTTTAAACGTACGCGATCTGAACACATAAGTATTAATACAATGGGTATATTTTAACGCGTTTTGTTCCCATGGCATTTATTTTTTATTCTGGTCCTGGTTTCGGCAAGTTTAAAATAACGTTTATTGACTGTGTGTTAAAGCAATTATATGTGTGTTAATTTTCATTTCATTTGCTCTCGAGCAAAACATACAACTTTTCACCTCGACTAACTAGAAAATATTTCGTAATTAATAAAAGACGTAGAATGTCTAAACGTTTATTCCTTTCTTGGTTCTTTATAAAAGGCTCTTTGAGAAAGAAGATACTTTCTTAAAGAGCCTTTTATAAATCATGCGAGTATTTTAATATTAATCGAATTTTAATTTATTGTTATTATATTATTGACGATTTTTTCACGGATAAACTTTATTAAATGTTAAGTTATTGCACGTCATTCTCTCTCAAATATTTTTTCACGGATAAACTTTATTAAATGTTAAGTTATTGCACGTCATTCTCTCTCAAATATTTTTTCACGGATAAACTTTATTAAATGTTAAGTTATTGCACGTCATTCTCTCTCAAATATTTTTTCACGGATAAACTTTATTAAATGTTAAGTTATTGCACGTCATTCTCTCTCAAATATTTTTCACGGATAAACTTTATTAAATGTTAAGTTATTGCACGTCATTCTCTCTCAAATATTTTTCACGGATAAACTTTATTAAATGTTAAGTTATTGCACGTCATTCTCTCTCAAATATTTTTCACGGATAAACTTTATTAAATGTTAAGTTATTGCACGTCATTCTCTCTCAAATATTTTTGCATACCGACCGGTCAAGCATTTTGATTCAAAAAATATATTTACTTGTTTACCTAGCGCATGTTCTGGTCAAAAATCTTTATCTTTGTAAACTAAACGTATTAGGTCACTCACTCATTACCGTGTTCTGTATTTCATCGATAATTTCCAATTATAAACAGAAGCTCTACTACTTTGGCTATTCCTGCCGCGCTTGCTGCGTTGCTGTTGAACGTTTAGGCACAGTAAAACTGATTATTTCATTCATGATAAAGCATTTATTAGTAAATCCAAGCTCTGCTGACCTGGGGGCTAAATAATGCTGTGTGAATTGTCCGGCATTATTCATTGTTAAGGTATTCACCGGTAGCAACAAATATCTTTATATTCCTGTTAAAAAAGTCATTTTAACGAAATATGTTTCTTCCAGTCCCTAGGCTCATCACCAGCACCAATAGTCCCGTCTCGCCTGCTCGCCGACCCCATAGACCTGGAGCGAAGACTCTCAGAGGCAGGACACGATGGATTTGCAGCGCTATGCGAGGACACCACTCCCACCTCGCCTGAACCCACCATCATTGAGGAAAGCATGCATCATAGGGTAAGCGACCTTGTGTCTAGAGACTGTAAGAATATTGTAGGCCTAGAGATAAGACTCAGACGCAGAACACGATGGATTTGCAGCGCTTTAAGAGACTCTGAACCGACCATAGATAAAGAAACCAGACATCAAAGGGAACGGACCTTGTGTCTTTGTCGAGACTCTAGATTTATTCGAGTTTGACTGACAATTCATATTTTATTGGTAACTTTATTCTAAAAATTGATATCCCGATTATAAAGTATAGAGGTGAAACTAGTTTTCTATGTAGTTATGCGCTTATAATAACTGTTATATGTATATCTATGTAGTCACAACAGCCCGTTCAATATATTTTAGTCCAACTAAAAGACTTGCTACTAAACTGATAAAGATGCATGTTGTATTTATTTAGGCCATAAAAAATGTTTGTGGCAACGATAGTGACCGACGACAATGGTTCACAGGGATGACAACTTTATAATTATCGCTTCTAAAAAGCAAATGTGTTACAGCCCGTGGCATCAATGGTGGCGGTGGTGCCACGGGGCGCGATCACCACGCCGCGCCCCCCGCCTGCCTTCACCCCAGCGCCTCAGATCATACAGCCGCAGGCGCCTAGGTAAGTACTTGCGTACTTACAAAATAAACATCCGGTAGGGGGTATGTATCACAGACACAGACAGCCCTCCAACCGTCCCATGGTCCCGCCAACCTTGCGGTGATACGGACTGAAACTGGTAGAAAAGAGTCACTCGGGTGACTCCAGACTTTAAATCCTACGCACTTTGTCCCGAACACTTCCCCTTCTGGGGCATTGACGCAGCCGTAGAACGTACGTATAGCACGTACGTTCTACGGCTGCGTCTAGAGCAGGACGGATTAAAAAAAAAACTATTTCAAAAAGAATAATTAGAAACGCAAAACATAATTAATTTATCTGATATATGGAAATAAGTCAAGTTAATAATAAAATTATTGTTCATACCATTATGTAGCCTCAGTTGCCTAAACTAGACTGAAAAGTATGTAATATAGGATATATTATGTATATATAATACAACAAAGGATTATCTATAAAAGTTAAATTAAATAGCTGTATGAACTATTCAGCCTCATCCTCACGTAATGTAACTCCTCAACTACCCAGGTTACCCCTGGACATGGCCGTGCGAGGCACCTCCTCCCCAGAGACCCTCAGCTACGACGTGCAGCTGAACAAGAACTCGCTGGGACTCGGCATCACCGTGGCGGGGTACGTCTGTGAACAGGGTGAGTCGCTATATTTAGTTTTATTTATTGCTTAGTTAGTATTTATATTTATTGTTTAGTTTTTAAGTTCTTTTACATCGGTTTTGATGACAAGATGAAATACAATCGTGTTTAGGCTGCGATCACAGGTACTATCTAGATTTCGGGTCACGTACAAAATCAAAGCTAAAACCCGGAGACGGATTTTTTGCGTCGACCCGACGACATCTCGATAGTATTTGTACGCAGTGTTTAGGCAAACAACAATATCAAAAACTATTAGAGAAAATAGCTCATTTAGTGACCGATCAACAACAGCACTTAGCCCCTCGCAAAAGGATAACACGTTGGTATTCTTCCAACACAAATATGGTTCGTTAACCCGCTCATATTCACAATGCATCCCAATCCAATTGAAAAGCAAATACCTTACCTACACATCGCAGATCCTACATATAATGTCTTTGTGAATAGAACGTAATAAGTAGGTCACACGGCGGCAGAGATTACGTTGATCCCGAGTACAGTCAGCGTCGAAAACATGTGATTGTTTTAATATGATGTCTCATATTAAATGTCGCATCTAAGCCATTGTTGGTGAACAACAGTTTGCAACGTGTTGAGCGACACTTGTAATTAAACTTCTAATAGAGTCAACAGGTGATCGTATGTTGTTTTTTTTATTTCGGTCGAATTGGCATTTAACGTGGCAATGTTGCCCTTATTCTAGACACTGCCTTCTGGTGACTACGGCTTAGATTTTTAGGAAATAGATTTATGTGTATTATCTTAGTTAGACTTGAAAATAATAGAAAAAATATTGATACACAAAATACAGGCAAAGAATAAACAAACGGAAATCCAAGGAGTTATCGTGGGGGTAAGTGACAAAAACAGTGATATTAAGAAAATAAGACTACCTCCATGACCCTGCGCTGCAATAGGTGTTGGCTCAGCGTGTGCTGCACATTTTATATTCAGTGCTGTTTTCCAGCCAAAGACCTTAATACTAATTGAAGTTATGAACGACAATTCGTATAGTTTTTAGTTGTAATTGTTTTATTCTGATATTGATATTTTCTTTAATAAATATAATAAACCCTTTTTTCTTTTTTGTACATTCACTGTACTGTGAAATTTATAATATTTTGAAAGTACATTATCTTTATTTCACAAGATGAACTACGAACTTACAGTACTGCTGGTAGGATGGCTTTCACCAAACTTCGTCTGTTGACTTTGACGTAAAATGTATGAGAACTTCAGTCTAAACGTCAAATAAGATTTAATAGCTGATTAAATTATCTTTTTGAAGAACACGTGCCTAAGTTTTTCAAAAACACGATAGTTGGAAAAAATTCTACAGGGCCCACAGCATACCATAAGACATAATACAGTGAAAGTAGTTCATTTAAACTTGTCTCGAAGTATCCAAGTTTGATTTTTTTATATCGGGACAGCAAAACCGAGCTTTTTCGATTATTTACGTATGTGTATTATACCTAGAGGTAGTTTTTGGAACGCAAATATTTTGAAAGATATGCGGGCCCTATGGTTGTATCCTTTCACGATTATTAGGCCGACTGTATCTATCTCCAGAAGGGTAGATATGACTAAATGACTTATACATTCAAAAATCGTTCCTAATGCGGTTACACTTTCATTCCTATTAGGGCTCGATAAAAGGGGACCCAAGTAACACAAGTTGTTGCATAAACGCTTTGGAGCCAACCCGATTATTCCTTAAGGTGCTAAGCCCAAACGCTAGAACGTGCACTAAAGCCCTTCGGCTTCTACTCTACCGCCATTTGGGCACAATTTTATGCAGCTCTTAATTCTATGGCAGATGCACAACAGTGGCATATAAGTGCCTCAAGAGTTGCAACGGGTGATTAACGCCCTTCTAACGCTCTAATGCCACTTTTGTGAACGAATGAGTGAACGAATTGATATACGCTATCTATTTTATGAGATTCCAGTTCAATTTTGAGTGTGTTAGTGAAATAATAAAATGGTAAAGTGTTAGTATAATCAAACATCGTCGCCATCATTAAAATATTATTTGGTAAGTATACATTACAACCCTTACATTTTCGTGATACAAGTCAGCCGTTAAAAACGCTTCCAAGTTCACTGAGCAATTATATGATGTTTTATAGCGTAATTTTCAAGCGCTTTTATTTTAAAATCAAAATTTGATAAGGTGTGTAATAAAATATCTTCTTATTTTTTTAATGAAATTATTTTTTAGTATTATACGTATTGAAAGTGAGGTATCAGCAATATGTCGTTTGTATACGTGGAAATATTTAGAAAATATCGCAGAAATGCATCAGTTTATATCTAAATCTTGCAAGTAAACCAAGCAATTTGCTTCAAAAACATGGCGTCTTTGCAGTGCAGCTTTGGCCCGTAGTTTTCGCCCCTAAACTTCTTTTATGCGGGTTAAAACGTCAATTTTAACTCTTGTAATGCTCCGGGTGATTTTTATTTCTCTAGTGCAGCTAGATTCATCAAAAAGGATGCAATTTCGGCCTTTATGCAGACATAAGTACTAATACAATGTGTTTTACAGGTATACGTTGTATTGGTTGAACGTTTATTTGGAGATCCGTAAAGAAAACTAAATTCGTCGTGCAAGTAAGAAACTTTCAACTCTTAATTTAAATATATACATATAGTATACATATAAATATATATTTATATACATAAAAACATATATATATATTATATATTGTTTGAGATGTTTCCTTTCAGGATTAAATACGAATTTAAACTTACCCTGTATACAGTTAAATGATGTGTGTGTTACTTGATGAGTAAAATAATATCCTTTTTATAGGCTACAACTGTTTCTGATGCAACAATGCAAAATTCTGAAACTGTTTACCTGTACGCTGCCGATGGCGTATACTTGGATACAAATTTTGCCCCGGAAGTTCCAGTTCTACTTTTGTATACTTACTTTTAACTACTTTTACTTTTAACTTATTTTAGTGATGTTGATTAATTTTTAATCAAGGTTTATTTTTTAAATATTTGTATGAGGTTTATTCCAAAATAAGTGCCATTTCTTATTATATTTAGATGTTAAGGTAATTATGTATGATTCTATAGAATATTGATTAGCATATAAGGTTCAATTCTAATTTTGTACACTTACTTTTATGAGAATTGTGGTTGTTACTCATAAATACTCATACGTTTATTTCTTTAGACTTACAAAATAAGTACTTAGACAAGTCAAATTTTATTCGTTTCAATTTTTTGTCCGCTAGTGGAAGAAACCACTGGTAAGTTTAAATATCACTTATGTTTCTAATACATAGTTATTTGCCTATCTAAAATCGAAATATATAATAATGAATTTGATACATGTCAAAATTTATGTAAAACTAACTAATCTAACTGGACATTACCTTGTTAGAATGTTAGTTTTCGAGTTGGAGCAAAACTCGTCCCGAGGTTTTTATCTTCTAAATAATCGTATATTTTATAATATGCCTTTTTACAAAGGATATGTTTGACGATTTGTTTGAATTTATTTATTGATAATTTTTGCAACTTACTTGGAATTTTGTTGTAGAAGCGTATACAATACATTGCCCTTTAAAAGATACAATTAATTTTGTGTAGCCTAGTTGTGGGCACAGCAAGTTTATTCTTATTTCTAGTGTTTAAATTATGTATATTTCTATTGTTACCTTATATTATTACCTATTATAATAGTGTTACCTACCTTTCTAAAATAAGTGTTGTTTTTCCTAATAAAACTAGTTGATTTCTACTAAAATCTTGGTTTTATTCATAATAAACATGGTTAATTAAAATGTATGTAATAAAGGAACGAAGAATAAATCAGATTCCCATTTCGTTTTGTTGAACTGTTATGAACTGGAAGACCGTCTATGTTAACTGATATTGAAATATGTCCTGGTATTTCTGTTGTGTCTTCTAATTTATTCAGGATACATTTTTTGAGCCCATTATGCCAGTATTCTCCTGGCTTGTGCTGCATGAGTCACATTGCGTTTCAAAGCCCGGTTCCGTATTTCATCGCAGTAATCACATTTACTATCATATTTGTTAAATTCCTGTCTTTGTTCATCACAATCATCATCACTGTCTTCTTCTGAAAAATTGAATCTGTAAATAAGCGCAAAAATATTATTATAAAAAAATCACGTCTTATGTTGTATTTGTAGGTATATAATATGTAGTTATATATATATATATATACTTTAATATGTATACATACATACGTCGTCGCCGGATCGTAGAATTAGCCCTTTTGTAGAATGGTTAGGCCGATTGCAAAACGATTGGTGACCTTTTGATAAAACCAAATTTATTAATTCATTTCATTCGACGAGATGGTTTTATTCTATTCTATAGATATCTTGAATTTCTATTCTATTTTATTCTGTTTTGCAATCAGCCTAACCATTTTACAAACAGGCTGTTTCTACAATCCGGCGACGACTTATACCTATATTTATATACTTACAAATATTATGGTTACACCACACACTTACGTCTCATCTCTAATGGAATCAGCATTATTGGTTGAAGAAAATCTGCCTGCGGAACCCTCACTCATATTCATCAAACTTGACTGTTCTTTTGTGCTTATCTCCGGTGAACTCCTTAAAAAAACACAATTTCACTCGCATTTGTGTAAGAACAAGTGTTCATTATAAAATACCTAGTCCATATTATATAATTGAAAATATAATAAATATTACCTTAGAGTTTAATGAGTAGATGTTTCATTTGTATACTCAGTCACCTTTGTGATTTTTTTGATGTTCTCATAAGCCTTCTGAACTTTCCTGCGATAACCGCCACTTCTCTTAAGTAATTTCCACCTCGTAGCGTACTTTTTTTTCTAAATATAAATTATTGTGCTGGGCAGAGATGGAGAAAAACGATTTGATTAATTTAGTTTCTTTCTTTTCAACGGTGCAGGTTGACTCTGTTATACTACTCAAGGAAGCGATTGCTCCTCCTAAATTATCATAAGATCGAAGTTCCCGATCGTCGGAAACTTAAGTCTGTATAAGAGTTATTATTAGCTCTAAAACAGAACTTCAAGTAGGAAAACAGTGTTTAATATAACTCGTATACGGCTGCTTTAAATAGGCTATAAATAGGTTACAAGAATCTCTTTTATGCAGTAAAACGCCGTTGAATAGTTGCAAGAGAATCCCGTAAGTAGCTTTAGGAGGCCAAATGACGTATTATAAAGGCAAGGGCAGTATTTGGTTCAATTACTGCGACTCTTTGTTACTTTTGTAGCTATAGACGTTTGTGGAAACAACTATGCAACTTAAAACTGCTTTTTCAACTCCTATGCCACTAATAAAGAACTTTAAGCTATAAAATAGGCTGCAATTTCCACTAATGTGTTGGTTGGGGAATAACGAGGACAAAAGGTGCACTAGAGTCTTAATAATTACATGACTAGCGCCCGGGGCTTCGCCCGCTACGAAATCGATGTGTTTATAAACGTTCTTCTTGAATCACTCAATCTATTAAAAAAAACCGCATCAAAATCCGTTGCTTAGTTTTCAAGATTTAAGCATACATAGAGACAGACAGACAGCGGGAAGCGACTTTGTTTTATACTATATTTTAGTGGTTTAGAAGATTATAAACCTTCTACGAACTACGATATTGTATGTAGTTCGTTGGGGTCTACGACACAAACCGTAGACCTCTATGATGTAGCAGGTAGCTTGCTACGCCGTAGATATCTACGAGATATCTACGGCGTAGTACGTATCGCCAATCACATGATTTCAAAATGATAATTAAAAATAAACAAAAAATTCAATCTATCTGTGATGACATGACCCCAACGCCACCCTTTATCCTCCCTCTTTTCTACCCCTGCTAGATAACGAACTAGGCTCTGGTGAAAATATCCAACCTTCTTCATAATTTTGATAACTCATTAATTTTACAATTATTTTCCAATTATTTGACACTGGCAGAAAATTGTCCAACACAGCTGTTGCCAAACAACAAAGAATCATCCTTATTCTAAATATATATATTTTTTTTTGTTTTTAAATTTTGTGAAAACTAACAGCTAGGTAACTGAATACTAAACACAGTGTGTAACTAACGGTTAATTATTTCTATATTGTTTCCTGTTTTGTGTTGTATAATAATTTATTTTCTATGTATCTAATAATTAATAGGTTACTTGTATACCATGCTGACTGTACCCATACCAACTGTTATTGGGACCCTAGCCCCGGATGAGACTTGCTCGTAGGGGCTTATTGTTCACTTCTTATTGGACGCTATTGTTCACCGGTTATTGTTTGTTATTGCTCAGCTGCTATTGTTTTGTTATTGCTTCCGATCGCTGATAAGTTGTTGTAAAGTTTGTTGTTGAAGGGATGGGTAGGGCTCGTTTCTATAGGAAGTCTTTCGTATTCTTTGTTGTAAAAATATAATTTAAAAATATAATGCTTTGAATAAATAAATGTCTACTGCTGGGGCATCATCATCATCAGCATATAGTATTTGTCAACTTCTGGACATAGACCTTGAAAATTGTTTTCGAATAATAATATGAAAAGATGTTCAAGGACTTGAGAAGACATTGTATCAATTTATAATACCTACATTATTGTGACTTTGCGTGCTGCTATACAGCTGATCATGGCTGTGCTCCTATTTTCAATCTAACATTCTTGTAACCCATGTTTCGCAAAATAAATGAATTTTAATTTGAATAAAAATAAATTTCATTTGTTATTTCAGAATCCATTTTTTGCAGAAATTTGATTTATTTTGTATGTAGTCGATTTCTAAAAACGGAATAATTTTAGTTTTTAGGCTCACCTAACAATGATCGCCAATGTATCTATTAATACCAGTCCGTGTAAACTTAACACATTGACTGCGATTTTTTTTCGACGACTGCGATCTTTTTTTTAGCCTAAAAAATTCGTGCTGCCGCTCTACACAGCGGTTGTGTTGCGCCGCACATGCGTTTCGTTCGAAAAATATTACGGCTGTGCTGAGTCACAAAGATCTGTATTTTCTCAGCCGCTGCGCTAGTGTGGATTTACGCATATTAGTCACTTGTAGAAAACACATACCGTGTGATTTTAGCAATCAAAGTGTTAAGTGACCTTGTCTCTGACCTTTGTCCAAATCTAAACCAAACTATCGGCTGTTTAAAAATAACAAAGGCTACGTATTCCACCAAAAATAGTTTGCAAAGCCTTGTTGGGTTGTAAGGGGGACTCATTCACTCAACATCTCGTCTCCCAAGCCAACCTAACCTGCACGTAGTACACCCTGCTAGATAACGAACTAGGCTCTGATGGATATATCAAACCTCTTCATAATCTGATAACTCGGATAATTTACAATTATTTACCATTACTTGACACTGGCAGAGAAGTGTCAAACCGGACACATACTGCCATATAAATGGAAGTCAAGACAAGCCTTGTGTTTACAATTTGTTTTGTTGTTTTCCAGAGGAGTTATCTGGCGTGTTCGTGAAGAGCATCAGCGAAGGAAGCTCTGCGGACCTGTGCGGCAAGATACGAGTGAACGACAGGATCATAGAGGTAAGAGTTAATATTTTATGTATTATTTCATTTATTTTATATTAAGCCATCATTGTCCCACTGCTGGGCAAAGGCCTCCCTTTTCTCCTTCCACTCCTCGCGATCCAACGCCATGATGGAAGATGTGTCTCGAGCTCAATAACATAAATAATGTTAAATTTATATTATTCCATATCAGTCATCTAAATAAAAATAAATAAATAATGCTGGACAATTCACACAGCATATCTAGCCCCATGGTAAGCAGAGCTTGTGTTATGGGTACTAGATAACTGATATACATAATACAATACATTACATAGATAGTTTTTTTTATTATACATAAAAAAGGACCAGAACACCCGGAACAAATATCTGCAGATCGTACACACAATTGTTCCGAGGCGGGAATCGAACCATTTCAATTTGCAACCTCCTGCGTCTAGTGCATCTAGTATCCATATGACAAGTTCTGTTTAGTTTGAGGCTAGAGAACTGCCGCGTATTTAAAAAAAATGGCACACGACCGCCACAATAACAACAACCTTAACAACTAGTTATTTATTTTATTTTTAAACGCATTATTATCAAGTTGCGATTTTTGACAGGTTCAACGAAAATCTGTCAAAAAGTCACGACTCGAGGCGTCATCCAATCTGATTTGCGTTTGAATATTCGTGGTTAACTTCTTGGTTATTGGAAACTTGTTTGTAATTTGCAACTTTTCTGAAGTATGTTCATAGGAGGCGTAGATAGATATGACCGCTTAAAAATAACAACAAAAAGTAAATAAATAAATAAATAATGCCACAGGATTCCCCAAGCTAAGCAGACCTTGAAATAACACCGATTTGTTTTAATTTCCTAGCCAAAGCAAATCTTGAAACAAGGAATATAAACCGTGGTTTCTATACGTTGATGTGCACTTTATGTGTATTGAGCGACCTTTACGGGAATAACAAGTATCTTTTGTCCGAATCTGGGTCGTGGTCTGTGTATCCAACCCCGGGATAAAACAAACGAAGCGAAAACAAAATGCTACGATATCTCGGAAATAGCTGCGGTATTTGTATTCGTCCTGCTTGCTTAAAACATATAGTGCTTGGAAACTTATGATTAGCCGTAAGTTACACAATATTTTGAGTATTTAGTTACCTAGCTGTTAGTTTTCACAAATTATGAAATCTATACTAAAATTATAAAGAGGAAATGTTTGATTTTTTGTTTGTTTGTAATAAATAGGCTCCGAAACTACTTGACCGATTTGAAAAATTCTTTCACCGTTGGGAAGCTGCACTATCCCCGGTGAACATAGGCTATATTATATTTTCAAAAAGTTAGGGATCTGTACTAAAACCGAGCGAAGCCGGGAAGGTCCGCTAGTAAATAAATAAATCTAGAAACAGTTTCATTTTTTTTCCAAACCATACTCGTACCAATAATGCTTGCTTCTACAACGAGACTACAAGTGAGTTGCAAACATTTATCGATTATTCTAATAAATAATAATAATAATGCGGTCGGTGATCTACCGTTTTGATATATTTTTTACTGTAGAATAGTTTTATAATATTTTATTGTATTTTGTATAGTAAAAAATGTATTTTATACGAGAATTTAAATAAATGAGTGAAATAATAATAAATTCTTTATTTCCAGACACGAGATCCATATATGTAGGTACAATATTATTCTACTTAAAATAGTTATAACTAAAACACGAAACGAAACAAAATATAGACAGAAAGAGGTACATAGGGTAACTTAGTCAGAATAAAAAAATACAATTAATAAATATTTTAGGTGGCAATAGCCACCCACCGTTTCATACATAAACTCAAACAAATTGTCAAACATTATCTCTCGGACACAGGCATAGACATATCATTTATTTACAACTATGTACATATACACACAATGTAAATGAACAATATTAAATTACAAACATAATACTTAATATTAATTACACAATAAAAAATATAACAAATAACAAAAACAAGTAAGTAGGTGAACAATGTGTTGCAGTAGCAAATGGGTCCAGGCTCAGCATAATGCCAACTGTTATGAACAGAAGGCGCTGTTATTCTGCCTAGGATGGCTTGTATGCACTCTGTAAAATGGCTTGTATGCAATATTTATTGAAGGAATTATCTTAAATAGCCATGTAACGTAAATTGCGTAGTTATACAAAGTCGCAGCAACAGAAGCAACAGAGTGAATTTTACGATAAGTAAGGGTAGTATGTTTGCAAACTTTAAAATCGAGTTTGGCTAGTGTTTAGGTACAACTACTCGGTACAAAATTATTTTTAGATTACATTTTGTTTGGTTCGCAAACATAAACTGCACAAAGGCAACAACACAATATTTTTTAGGTACAACACACAAACAAAAAAATAACAATTTACACGAAAGGGCACTAACGAATAGAACAAAAATTGTATCTTATCAAATCATTAATTTACAGTCAACGGGTTATAGTAAGTATGCTTATTCTAAAACGTCCTATGCAATGACTTTACCAGCTAAAACAGTTGTAAAATTAAAGTGCAAATATGGACAATTCAAAGTGCCACCCAACAGTCCATGGTTTACTTTTTTTTGTACCTCGTAAGTTTGGCAGAAAATTAATAGTAGTTGCACACAGGCTGCGTGTGTGTTCTGAACCCTTCATTTGTAAAATCAATCTCATCTACTACAGTCTACAACTTCCGACGTAGCATGAGAAATGCTTCCACCTTTGTTGGGATCTTCTATCTACTACAAGGGACTCCCTTGTTGAGCAAAGCCTCCACCCTTGTTGAGTTACAAGGGTGGAAGCTTTGCTCAACAAGGGAGTCCCTTGTAGTAGATTGGAGTTCCCAACAAGGGTGGATGGAACCTTTGCTCATGAAGGGAGTCTCTTGTAGTAGTTAGTAGTCTCCAAACAAGGGTGGAAGCATTGCTCATTCCACATCGGACGGAAGTTGTAGACTATAGAAGATGAGATTAATTCCACAAATTATGGTTCCAGAACACACACTCACCAAAAACGTGAAACGCTTCGATAGCGCCTTCTAATTTGACCTGTGGCGACATCTAGTTATAATTTTACGAACTAACTTTTATATGGTTTGTTACTTCCAAATTGTATGTTGTCTGTGATTACAGGTAGATGGCGTATCGTTGAACGGAGTCACGAACCCAAAGGCAGTCGCTCTGTTACGGGACGCTAAGGGACCCAACGTCAGGCTGAAGGCTTTAAGGTTAGTAACGTATTAACACACTGAAACGAAAAAACACGCTTACATCTGGCAACTTTTAGCAATAAAATAATACAATAGATCAAATTAATGGAAAATTTGGCGGTTTCCTTTAATTTCTATGTGTGATTTGGGTAGAAATTAGGTTTACGGTAATTGTGAACCAAACAAACATTTAATCAATTACGATACTTGGGTACCTACTCAATACTCAATGTGTTATTGCTTACATGTAAACAATAAAATTGTTGTGTAAAACATGTTATGCTTTAAATTACTAACTTATTACTAACTAGGTACCTGAAATTTTGAAAAATGTTAGCTCAAGCTTAAAAACTGAACTTGCTAGTTTTGTTCTAGAAAATTGGCCAATTCTGTAATATTGTTAATTCCGAGAAAGTGTAGTTTAATCGAATCTAATTTGTAATGTGTCATCTTTTTCCTATTCTGTTCCAACCTTTCTTTTAAATGAATTTGTGCAATATATAATAACCAGATCGAACAACTTATACTTACTTCTACAAATTGTTTACACTAACCTAAATAACTATTGTCATGTAAGTGACTGTGCCTTTTTTTGAGAATCATCATCATCAGCCTATATTAGTCCACTGCTGCATATAGGCCTTCCCCAATGAGCGCCATAGCGCCCTGTTTTCAGCTTGACGAATCCAGCATCTACCTGAAGTATTTCGCAGGTCGTCATCCCACCTGGTCGGAGGGCGTCCTAGACTACGTTTTTGAGAATAAATATCTTTAAACCTAAACATAATGCTTCAGGTATCTCAGAGGGGCTGATTACGAGAAGCTGCAGAAGGCACTGGCAGCACAGAATGGGAGGAAACCTGGCTCGCCCATCGCGCCGCCCAGCCCTTCTGTCACCTCGCTGGCCAAGTTTAACTTTAGTGTGGTGAGGCCTTTAAGAATAATATTTGATTATTTCAGGCAAAATACCCATATCACAAAAAAAAAATACAAAATGAAATGAAAATCTATCATGATATCATAGGTACTGAATAATGCGATACCGGTGTACTTAAAGGGCTGCTTGAAGATGCCATCTAGGTAGGTACATTCAGTTTCGAAGTTTCGATGTGAAGGAATAATGTTGTTTAGTTATCCTAGTAAAAGTACGAGTCCACTGTATCTACCTTCTTAACTAGGTAGATAAAATATTACTGATTTCATATTATACTAAAGACAATAATAAGACTTACGGACAAACAGAATTAACGTTCTAGATGAAATATATACCTACTCACAGTATAACATACTCGTAACTAAATAAAAAAAAGTAAAATACTATTTGATATATCCTGCATTTTTCATATATTTCAAAAACGATCTCTTTATACCATTTTCCAGTACGACGAATCAACAGTAATAGAAACCGAAGTGGATAGCTTTGCGCACTTACCCTCCCCCCCGCAAGAAAGAGACGACGAAGAGATCGTGATAGGGAGAGAAGATGAAGAGGAAACGAGACGGATACAGGACAAGTGGCGGGACATACTGAGCAAGGAGAAGGATTGGCCGGGGCATGAATATGAATATGATATTGTGGTAAGTGGACTTTGCGTTATTTTCAATTTTAATTTAATGTCCCATAAGTGTCAGGTTTAAAGCGTTCAAATGCATGTCAGTGCGGAAATAATTATAATATAGTAGATGCGCCCGCGTGGAAATCTATGCGTCAAATGGTTTATAAACCTTCCTCTTGAATCACTTTAACTATGAAAAATAACCGCATCAAAATCCGTTGCGTAGTTTTAAAGATATATCATACATAGGGGCAGACAGACAGCGGGAAGATACTTTGTTTTAATACTACGAGTATGTATGTAGTGATTTTGATGTCTTGATTTGAGTTTTCAAATTCACCTCCGTTTTCTGTGTGTGGCGGATCTAAAACTTATTTTTTTTCCCAGGTAGGCACAATAATCCGCGACAAGGAGGCCGGACTCGGCATCTCTCTAGAAGGCACCGTGCGCGTAGTGTCCGGCAAGGAGGTGCAGGCGCGGCACTACATCCGCTCGCTGGCGCCGCACGGGCCCGTGGCTACCAGCGGACTGTTCCATAGGGGAGACGAGCTGTTGGAGGTGAGGAGTCATGGAGTATCGATGGCTTGTATAGGAGTGTATCTCTAGAAGGCACCGTGCGCGTGGTGTCCGGCGAGGAGGTGCAGGTGCGGCACTGCATCTATGAATTTTATTTTCAATTATCAATTTAGGTTTATTATTTGATACATGATACGAAATCACAATCAGCTGAAATTACAAATGTACCTAAATCTGACGTTTTATTTCAGGTTAACGGTTGGAGGGTACTAGGATCGCATCATGTCGATGTAGTCTCGAGATTAAGAACAGCTTCCACGATCACCACACTGGTCGCTGTCAGAACCAGAAGAGATCGACATCCGCCGAGGATCAATGTTAGTTTATTTACTTTAACATAGTATGATTTCTCGTGATTATTTTGACAACCTTTTTTTGAGCAAAGTCGACCTTTCGGGCTTACCCGAAAAGACGGTAGCAATTTCGACTACTGTCGTGTTTTGTTGCTTGCAATGGAAATTGCCGGCCGCAAAATATAGTTATGTTTCTGGCTGTATTTTCCTATCATAATTTATGCACTAAGCTGGTTTTTTAAATTTAAGTTATCACTAACTTGTTTGTGTAACGCTATACAAGCATTGGTCCAGTGGTCCGCAATGACTACCCTGACCACGCTATGATGGCCTCAAGACAAGCTAGTTAGGTCTTTATAGACCTTCAACCTTGGTCATCATTGCAGCCTTTCTGTCTGCGCTATAAAGGTTACGACCTTCGGTCTCGACCTTCATTTCAGCTTGTCCATCAAGGGCTGCAATGCTGACCGCGCTGTGATGGCCTGGACCTTTGCTGCGCTTTCAGCCGTCATCATCGCAGCCAGCTAACCATTAATGAACTCGTCAGCAATGTACTTTTTATCGTCATCACCAGCCTATGTTAATCCACTGCTGGACATAGGCCTCCCCTAATGAGCGCCCAACAACCAACCGCCAACCTTTTTATGGCTTTGTGAAAATTTAAATGACTTCTAGTTGTCCTTTATCTATGTTATGTCATTTTAAGTCGTATCTCCTTGTCCACAGAACTCAGTATTGGGTGGCAGCTTGCAGCAACTAGCGCCGCCGCCCGCGCGTCTCATCAAGGCCAAGTCTGAGAGTTCTGTAGCTTCGCTATGTAGCACTAACACTGTGCTGTCCCATCAACATTCAGGTATTTACAGTCTCTCAGGTTCACAACTCATTAAATAGTGGCCTGTGTCATCATAGATAGATAAGAAAACACTTCATTATACCACACAAAACAGAAAACAATATAGAAATAAATACTTAGAAGACTTACATCATCATCAGCCACTGCTGGACATAGGCCTCCCCTAATGAGCGCCATAGCGCCCTGTCTGCAGCTTGAGGCATCCAGCATCTACCTGCAGTCTTTCGCAGGTCGTCATCCCACCTGGTCGGAGGGCGTCCTACACTACGTTTACCGAGTCGTGGTCTCCACTCAAGAACACGTTTGCCCCAGCGGCCGTCGGTTCTTCGTGAGATATGGCCGGCCCACTGCCACTTATTATGCAGTACACAATTATACTGAAGGATCATTTTGATTACAATGGACGTGTAAAATGCATTTTTTAGTATTAAATTCGTGTATTTATTCAACTTCACATAAACTAATTTAACTTCTTCAACTTCTTCTTAACCAATTACTAGTTGTATTACGTGTGCGTTACAAAATAAGTCTTAAGGTTAAGGCCGATTTAACCAAACAGAAAGCATGGTTTATTATTGCTGTAGTTTTTGATTCACCAATTAGTTAATACTTCTGACACATTGAGAACCTTATTTGTATTACTTACAGAGTTTTGTTCTGACATCCTCGAGCGCAACAGATCTCGATCTCTGGAACCACTCAGCGGGCTGGCGATGTGGTCAGATGAGGTCGAGTACATAGATCTGCTGAAGGAAGATAGAGGACTCGGCTTCTCGATACTGGACTACTTGGTGAGTACCTACCATCATTACCAGCCTATGTTAGTCAACTGCTGGACATATGCCTCCCCCAATGAGCGCCACAGCGCCCTGTGAACATTTATATCCTTTCCAGGACCCAACCGACTCCACCCGTTCAGTTATCGTCGTCCGCTCCGTGGTCACAGGCGGCGCAGCGGCGCGGCATGGACGCCTCTCGCCCGGAGACCGACTGGTGTCTGTCAACGGACTGCAGTGTGCGACCAGTCCGCTGGCGACCGCTGTGGCGGCCATTAAGGCGGCTCCCAGAGGTAACTGCCGCTTATCGTAGCTCCGCTGAATGGTCGCCTCTCGCCCGGAGACCGACTAGTGTCTGTCAACGGACTGCAGTGCGACCAGTCCGCTGGCGACCGCTGTGGCGGCCATTAAGGCGGCTCCCAAAGGTAACTGCCGCTTATTGTAGCTCCGCTGAATGGTCGCCTCTCGCTCGGAGACCGACTGGTGTCTGTCAACAGACTGCAGTGTGCAACCAGTCCGTTGGCGACCGCTGTGGCGGCCATCAAGGCGGCTCCCAGAGGTAACTGCCGCTTATTGTAGCTCCGCTGAATGGTCGCCTCTCGCCCGGAGACCGACTGGTGTCTGTCAACGGACTGCAGTGTGCGACCAGTCCGTTGGCGACCTCTGTGGCGGCCATCAAGGCGGCTCCCAGAGGTAACTGCCGCTTATTGTAGCTCCGCTGAATGGTCGCCTCTCGCCTTTTATGGGATAAAACCTATGTTTGATTTTAGGCTTAGTGCTACGTCTGTGTAAAATGAGACTGATCCGTTCAATAGTTTTTGTGTGAAGAAGTAACAAACATCCATCCGTATCCATCCATCCATCTAAACACCCTAACTTTCGCATTTACAATATTAGTGAGGTTTTTTTATACATCTAACGAAACAAAACCTTTTTCTAGATACTACAAAATAACCATCCGACTAAGTATGCCTTACTCAGCGGCAGACAATTGACGCTAATTATTGTTATTGTCATTATCATTCTATAAATAACAGAAGTTAAATAAGATAATTATGTTTCTCACGAGATGAAGTAACGGTGTAATCAGTAGAGTAACAATTCAAGAGCAAATAGTGGTGTGGCAATGTTTGTGATAATTTTTGGGTGAAGAAATTGACTTTGGGTGAAGTGAGGAACAGTTTTTTTTCAGTATTAAAGGTAGTCGAGTTTTTGATTGATTTAAATATATAATATTTGATTTGTGAGTGTTATTGTTTTTGTTAAGGTTTAAATATGTGTCGCAGTCACGCAGTAGGTTTAGCCTCATAGTAAAATACCAGTTTCTTAATTTGAATGTTAAAATTATATTAATTAATTTATAAATTAAGTCTTATACATTTTATTAGTCTTAGTCGCATCGAATTGCATGCTATAGAATAGTTAAACATGAGCTCATAACGTTATTTTAATCGCCTTGCATACTATGTTATATGCAATAAAAATAGCATTTAAGTATCATCTAGATCTTAATGTATTTTGTTGTGTCCGAAAGTGTTCCGTTGCCTCTTTATTTTGGCGAAATCGTCCCGGCAAGGCTTCCTTCCATCCTATGTTTATCGAATACAGAAAACAATAATTTTTGCTACTTTTTTTACTAATAAACTAGCTGCTCCTAGCGGCTCCGCCCGCTTGTAAATCTATGTGTCAAATGTTTATAAACCTTCCTCTTGAATCTCTTTATCTATATAAAATCTGTTGCATAGTTTTAAAGATCTAAGCATACATAGGGACAGACAGACAGCGGGAAGCGACATTGTTTTATACTATGATGATGATGATGATTCTTTGGCAACTGTGTCTGGATGGTCACTTTTCTGCCAGTGTCAAATAATGGAAAATAATTGTAAAATCAATGAGTTATTAAACTATGATGAATATTTGATATTTTCACTAGAGCCTAGTTCGTTATCTAGCAGGGTGTACCGCGTGCAGGTTAGGTTGGCTTGGGAGACGAGATGTTGGAGCCCCCCTTACACCCCTTTTATACTAAGTAATGATAAACTTGTTTGTTACAGGTGTGGTCCGCATTGGTATATCTAAACCACTGCCTTGTAGCACGGTGGTGGGCGGTGACCGGGCCAACGGACACAGCATGCATAGCAGTCAGGTACGGTATTTATGGATTTTTGTACAAATAAGAAACACTTATCTTTCAAAACAACATATTTTTAGTTTTGTTTGAGGGTAGGGAGTGAAATGAGCCTGTTAATTGTAATAAATTTTTAACTTTAAAATACACACATTTTTCAGTTTTTTTAGGGACTGTAGGGAGCTAAATTACCGCCCTCCTATTAATTATTATTAAATATCCTCTTAATTTATTAAATTTGTGGAATAATCTCTCAGAAATGAGCATTTATACATTTGCTTCTTGTTTTTGTTTGTATAAATCAACAAACGTAGTATCGCTCACTGTAGCTCCCCAAGTTTAAAAAGTGATTATCGAATACGAACTAAAATACAAAAACATTAAGAACCTTAGAAACTTATGGAAATAGAAATAGCAATCAACGAAATCTAATGGGACATTATAGGAGTACCTAAGCAAAATGAGAAGGATTTATTTTGTTTTAATGTACCGTAAATAAAATCTTATATCCAAATAAAACTAACCATAGATAGTGCAATAGGCCGCTTTAATGCTGAGAGCGATTTCTCCCAAGCAAACTTTTAGATTTTTCTTTTAATCAAAAAAACTTACACAACCTTATATTTATACATACATTGGAAATCCATGAATGAATATTAAGTTTAACATTATAAGTGTCGTGATTATTGTACACTGAGGGGAAAGGAGTAAGTCGTTTTTATATATTTGAGCTTGTTTACGCTTAGAGCAGTATCCGTCTATTTAAAGTATTAGCATGCAGTTTTAATATATTTCAAAATTGTACAGTAAAGGGAATAGTTCTACCGCTCTAAGATATTAACTTTATTAGTTTAATTAATCTAAATTTATTTAAATTTTAGAATAGATTTCCCTTTAGTGTACAATAACTTGCATGCTACATACACTTAGATAGTCCTTATTATTTCTAAAATTAGGATAGGCTCTTTTAAAACATAACATTTCAGCGCAAAACTAAGCATAATAATATCATAAATGAATCTCTTCTTATATAACTTATCTTTGTAAAATATAGAAACAAAGTGAATATTAGAAACTCAAATTTTCTAATAATTTGCATTTTTTTTTAATTTTCACATTTTTGTAACACAAATTTCCTAATCGGTAGCCAATTTTTAATTTCTACGTTTTTTAGAATTATTGTCTTAAAAAGTTCATTAATCGTTTCAGAATGAATACTTCTCGAAGCTCCTGAAACTGATCAGAATTCTTCATCGCGACGTGATGAAACTTCAACTGGAGTGCAGACATAAGGACTTGGACACCATTCCACCACCAAGACCTTTCGATGTGCCGCGGAAGATGCGCAAACTGAGATAGCCAGGGCAAAAATACATGCCTGACATAATAAGCGTTGGATCGCGAGGAGTGGAAGGAGAAAAGGGAGGCCTTTGCCCAGCAGTGCGACAATAGTGGCTAAAAACAAATAATAATAATAAATAAATAATAAACCTGACCTCATCATCATCAAAGCTAGAAAAATATAGACGGTCCGGGACGGAATATAACCATTTCGCTTTGTCGAAACAAGTATTGACACATTAAAATAAAATGTCAGAATCCAACTACCTATACTTAAAATCATTTGGAGTAATTGATTGAATATTGGGAACTTCCTAAACACAAAAGTAAAAGGCCAGAATTTCGCTTCCCAAAATTAATCTCTTGGTTTTTTTAAACCTTTCTCTTAAATGTCAATACTCCTTAGTTATTCAACAATCCAAATTAAACCCGTATATCCGTTTTTTTGTAGGTTTTAATTATTGAGTTGAAAATAACATATCCGTGGGAAAATGTGAATTTCTTAGTTAAATTAGGATATGAATGTCGACCATGAAAATTATTCCAGCTCAAGACAAGGTTTATGATATAAATCGCGAAGGTTTCGCCAAAATTTTGATACAATTTAAGATGTCTTTTCTATTTATTTATTTTCATATTAAGAATTTAGACACTTTTCTTGGCACCTAAAGCTTTTGTAGAACAAAGTTTTCAACTTTTAAAATAAATGCCCCAAATTAAAAGCATTATAATAATAGATTTAGATCTTCTTTAGATGAACTCTCTCAAAGGGCCTCTGTGCTGTTGGCTTCGGCCCCACGCAAGCCCACCAAAGGAAGGACCGGGTCACTTTATGGCCCGAGATCAAGAAAATATAAGAACAATATACGAACAGTATACGAAATCTAAGTTTACAAATTTCCTGTCTCTTTTTAATTAATCTGCTTACTTTATGCACCCTGTAGATTTATAAGGCTTTCAGAAATTAAAGAGTTGGTAAAATAATTGCGCTATGACGCGCGGAAGGGGAGGCCTTTGTCCAGCGGTGGTCTCAGTAGGCTGATGATGATGATAAACAAACAACAAAAACATCCGTCTGCTTAACCCATTAGAGGTCACCGTCCCCATACGAGTACGGCCATATATCTTAGTGTCATTTACAAATTTCATAAAGTTAACGTGGGTAACTGTGATATTTTACTTCATCACAGCCCTATTAAAGTATATAAATCAATATTTTGCGAATAATTACATTTTTTTTAGATAAAAAGTGTTTCTGAAGTTGTGTCACTGAAACGCAGCGGAGGGAGGTGGATGAATTTAGCTTTTTTTCACTAATTAGTGCTTATAAGTCGTATTTTTTATATCAATAGTATAAAATAAATGTTAGAGTATGATATAAAGAACAATACTTGGAATTATTTACAATTCAAATAAAACTAGGGTCATATAAATCTTACCGTCCTCGTATGGGTCCAGTGACCACATACGTAAGTAAAATAACTGTCTTTTTTTAAATTCCACAACAACATTTTACTACTAAAAAAACTACAAAGGGGCTTGGAGAAGCTGTTAAAGACCTTTTACAGGACAACGATTATGATGAATGTGACTTGGCTATCATACCACCAAATCCAAGTGCATTGCCTGATGAAGAAGTAGGTGCCGATGATGATATTGCGACGTGTCCCATGCCACAAAATGCACCTGGTACTATTGAAGTATTTATGAACCGAGAGGCTAGTAATAACGAAGACAGTGATAATGAACTGCTGGCGTCAAAAAGAAGACGATGCTACACGTCAATCCGCTTCGAATCCTAACCCAACTTGGTAGAAATGTGTCTCTTCATACTCTACAACTGCTGAGAATACGTACTTCTGAAGTTTGTGACACGAAGAGTGCTGTTTGTAAGATCTGAAAGAACTCAACCCTGTAAACATTTTGGAGACATCGATTGATGATAATATAATTGATATAATAATACTCAATAGCAAATTATACGCTCATCAACACAAAAAACATGAGTTTCAACTAGGTTCTACAGTTTTGAGGAGGTTTTTAGGGATTTTGATACTGTATGGGTACCGTAAGCTACCTTGAGGACCTATGTACTGGTCTCCAGCTGAAGACATAGGCGTAGAATTGGTCGCCAAACCCATGTCTAGCCTAGACATAAGTTTTGGGATATGAAAAGAAACCACCTCATTGACAACGACCTTGCTTCAATGTGGAACAACAAAATGTTCGTTTCATTGGCAGACAAACTTTTGAAGAAGTTTTTACACTAGAGAGTGTTTTATGTCAGTATCTCTATTGACAAATCAATGGTCAAATACTTTGGACTACATTCCGCTAATTCATTCGTGGAAAACCAAAACAAACGCGCCAGGCTGCATCAATAGTCAATGGCCTTCCTCAAGATGGAGTAGGATATAATCCCGAAAGAACTGAAAACCAGCTGCGGTGTGTGCTTTGTTATTCAAAAGTGCGTTGGTAGCGTAAGAAGTGCCTAAAAAAAATTTGTGTCATATATAATTATTTCGATAATTTGCATACATAGGAGGTCAGTGTCCCCATGCGAGTCCACCCCTGTAATTTCATGAAAAAAACTGTTTTTGAACTTTTTCTTGTGTTTTGTGTTTTCTAGTTCATATTTCAATAAGAAAATTTAAAAAATAATAGAAAAACATTGGCAGTTTTGGTTTGACCTCTAATGGGTTAAAATGAGAAACGTCCAAAAACTATGAAATTTAAAAGCAATTCTTTAGCTAACTAAAATAAATAGGAAATCTCTTAAGAAGTGAAAGTTTTAACCTGAAAAATATTAATTAAATGCTGATTTAAATTAATTAAGTACAAAATAGAAATCGGTGTCTATTTATTAAGGTTGTGTATAGTCGTGGAAATATGTATGTTACTAGTCAATTTAATAAATGTGATAGATATATAATGCTCATAAATGTTAAAAGTAATGTGAAATTTATAAATGCGAGGCTAGATTATGATAAAATACAAAATTATAAAAAAAAATGTACGATTTTTTTTGCAAGAGCTTAGATTTGTTATAATTATTGTCGTACAAGGTTAACTCGTACATATCATAGATTTAAGAGAGTAAGGAATTGTCTATGGATAACATGTTAAATATCATGTTATTTCTGGTGGGTAAAGAAGACTGGTAAATGAGGTTGGCTGTATGTGAAAAAGATAACATAATGAATAGAAAATATGCAAATGTTTTTTTCATATCATAGTGTCGCACTTATTATTACTTATTTATTTATTTCATTTCTTAGAAATAGAAAATATGCAATCATCATAAAATTCTGTCTATTTATTTTAATGCCTATTAAAACCAGCAGTAATAATAACTACTAGATTTTTACGTTGTTATATTTTTTCAAAATAAGTTATTCTTACGTTTAAGTAATTGCTTAGCCATTTACCTATTATGTAACTTTTTACTGTTTATGTCAAAACCAGTTTTAACAGAGTAAGTCAGATAAATAGTTGATGTTTTAGAATAAGTCTGAATTCCTGCTTTTCCGCAACATGCTGTAGCTTTAGTCATTGTTGCTGTTAAACTCTACGCGCGAGATCTAGTCACCTCCTATTTAAATGTACCGATATATAATGTAAATTTATGAAGAAAGTAAAAAAACATAGCCATAAAGGTAAAACACACTACTGTTGCAACAGAGGGATAGTGTCGTTCAGTAATTTTGTTGATTTTAAACTAACATAATTCTCTTTACAAGTATTAATTTCAGAACTTCATGCATACAAGCGCACGTTATATGTATAAATAGGATAATGAGACGTATTTGTCGCATTTTTAGCCCACATCTAGTTTGTGTCTACTGCCACTCAAAGCATTCTTCTTCTAAGAATATAGTCGTTTTTGCAGCCTTACTAAAAACAAATGAAAACAATCCTTTGTTTTCCACAAGCTCCCAGTTTTCCTGTGTCAAACCGCAAGAGGTGCCTAGCTCTGGCGCGAGGGTCAATGTAGTGCATTAATGATGTCCAATGCTTCAATCGAGTCTGTGTTAATGTTGTTAGCTTGTTATAAATGTGGGTTAGTTGCAATAAAATGTTTTATGAATTAACAGTCGTTTTCATTGTTGATCTCTTAAGTTGCAAAACAGAATTTACCGTTGTGAACAAGTCTCCTCTTAAAAATAAAAGAACCTAAAATATCAGTGTTAGCTCAATCAAGCATAAGTCCTAGGTATATATTGTATGAGATTTAAGTAGTTCGTTTTCGGAAAGTTAAAGGCAATTTACTAAGTCCCATACAAAAATGGATCGTTTCGTTTTTACACGTAGAACCTTTTGTACTATTAAAAGCTTTTCCACAGGAATGCATCAATTCTCTGGCCTCTGACGACCACACCGGCATGGACTCTTTCCACGAATGCCTCCAAGAATACGGTGAAGGCCTAGAAGTCATCCAAATCTGCCTTGAACCGGAAGAACCTTCCCTTAAAGACGATGAACTATCCGCTTTGGGAGATCTTAGCTTTGACGATTGCAAGAAAAAGGAACCCAAAATGAACGGCATTGACAAGTTTTCTAAATCAGACTCAGATGAACATGATGATGATATGACGATGACGGAAGATGATGTCCTGACTCCGAGAGAACTGCCTGATACGAGAATCAATGAGAAAGGAGATCTAATCAAACAACAGAGTAGAGAGATCTCAACTTCGGATGAAATGGTGTTCGCTGTTACTCCAACTGGTTTGGAGAGAATTAGTTTCGATAAATATTGGAAAGAGGAAGGAAAGGAAGCAAGTCTACAGAAGGTCAAAAGCGACGAGAGCTGGAAGGAATGCCTTAGCCCACCTGAACATACAACCAGCTTTTACGAAGCAACGAAAATATCCGTTCAAGAAACAAACCTCCTGTACATAGATCATGAAATAGATGGCTACGAAACATGCTTAGAAGATGACTCCATCAAAAACGGCCATAAAATCGACATCAAAGATCATAAAAACACTGTTGATACTAAAGACTTTGATTACAACGAAACGAAGGATTTTAACGCGTCATACCCTTACGTGCAAGAGCACATCATTAAACAAATGAAGTCGCTCCGAATCGAACCTATCAACGTAAACATAGCTAAGAAAAAGAAAAGTCCAACGAAAGAACCGTCCAAAAACATAGACTATCAAGAACCAAAAAGTATACAGATAGTCGAATACTACAACGACCAAGCGGAATGTTTGAAGGAGATAAACCAATTGAAACTAGTAGAGGAAGAAAAGAAGCATCAAGAGGATCAGAAGAGGATTATGGATATCAACAAGGCGACTGTGCAGAAGAAGTTGAAGCTTAAAGTGCAGGTGCCCAGTGACGAGTCCACGGACCTTGAGAACTGCGTGGATGGATGCCATAAGTGCTTTTTAGAGAATTACGCGTATGCGATAACTACAGCTTACTTGTCGGAGGCAAGCTCTTGCAAGTATTGTGAGGTGAGTTCTATTATTGTCCTTTGTACCCTTTGAACATAAATAACATTAATTCATATAAGCACTAGCGTGCATTTAGCAGTGAAGATAATGTAGCCACTGATATCATTTTCAAGGTCGGATCAATAATTTGGCGTACCTATTACAATTATTATTCTTATTAAGAATACTAAAGTTCTGTGCACATTAATACCACACCTACATATTTTGGACAAAAGCTTTAAGGTTGTGGTAGATCAGGGACATGCCGCTACCGTACAGCTCAAAAATGTGCATTAAAATGTGGGATTATACACTCTATTAAGATATATTTCACGGTGGCTTTCAACAAACTTCAAACGAGTGGCCGCGGGCTGTCTGTCGTCTGATGCCGTCAATATAAAACGCATTTAAATGTTCCGAGTTAAAGCCCATTAATGCACATTTTTGTGCTTTGTGGTAGCGGTTCGGCCCTGATCTACTTCGACGATCTACGACAACCTTTAATCAAATCAAATAACATTTATTTAAGACACAGTATACGTACACGGTCCATATAACGAGACACATTTTACAACATACACAGAAAAAATAAAATAAAAAACCTTATTTATGATTTTTTTATGATTTATTTGCAATCTATAACTTGTTCCTAGGTAATACGAGACATGCTAGAAGTCTCCAAAGCAGCGTCTAGAAGAATGTCAGCGCCCGCTCTAGTCCACCTAGCCAGTTCCTCTGAGACTGATGATGAAGTACATCTCGCAGCGCCCTCTGTGAGACACAGGCGGAAGTCAGCTGGGCCGCTGAAGTTCTTACTGCCGAGTAGGAGACCGAGGTAAGATACAGCTCTTGTATGTTTATGATGTCCCGGTACTTTATATCTTTAGGCTTACAAAATAAGCACAAAGACAAGTCAAATTTTATACCTACCATAAATTATTATCAAAGGTGTTTTGATTCTTTGTTCACCTAATTTTTTGTCCATTAGTGGAAGAAGTGAAAAATAAATCACTAGTACTACATTTAATATCATAAAAAACTTTTATTTAATTTAGACCTAGTCTAGCTTCAGTCTGTGGTTTCCCGAATATCTAGGTTTCCTTCTGGAGAGGATAGGACCATGGTAAGGTATTAACTACTATGATGGGCGTCTTACACTAAGTTAACCGATTCGTGGTCTCCACTCAAAACACGTTTACCCCAGCGGTTTTCGGTTCTTCGCGAGATATGGCCGGCCCACTGCCACTTCAGCTTGCTAATTCTTAGAGCTATGTCTACTTTGGTTCTCTGTCGGATGTATTCGTTACGAATCCTATGCTTCAGAGAAACTCCGAGCATAGCTCTTTCCATAGCTCGCTGAGCGACTTTAAAAACTTCATATTCAGGGATGTCTGTCGAGAAATAAATGCGCTACAAAATCGAGGTCAACTAATAAGTTATTACTTAGCCTAGACGAGCTACTTGTGCAATAAGCAATCTACTTTCGGGCATGCCCTGTCCCGCGGGAGAGCTAATGTAATTGTGTTCTATACCGATGGTAATAAGGTTACGATCGCTTAGCAAATTGCGACTTCCCGAAAATAATTTTGTTTAAAGCTGCAATAGAGATGGATGATATCTTTGTAATTTATGGATAACAACTTATATCACAGAAATAATAAAAATCTATACTAATAGATTCTATGTCATAGATTAACCAGATTGTAGTTTCTGGATAATGAAATATAGGTACTGAGTTATCTAAGTTCGACGACCTTGCGATGCTGCGATGCAGCAGGTTGCAGGTTCGATTCCCGCCTCGGGAAATACATAATTATGTTTGTACGATCTGCAGATATTTGTGCCGGGTGTTCTGATCGTTTTTATGTTCTTATAATAAAAAATATCACTAAATAACTAACATACTTTCCGGAAGTGGTTGTTTTGTTAACTTTTAAGTTTCTTCACTGTTACTAAGTCAACCGACATAATCAATGTTAAAAGATTGAAAAATCTGAATAATCTCAGAAACGGCTTGAGAGATTCCGAAGGGACTTTCCTACATATTTGACTTTTCACACTTCCAAAAACATAGATACCTACCTACATTACAAATTAGAACTCTATCCACAACTCGACCGATGTGGCGCGGTGGGCGAAGGTCCGCCTGTGACGCAGGAGGTTGCGGGTTCGATTCACGCCTCGGAACGAATGTGTGTACGATCTGCAGATATTTGTTTCGGGTGTTCTGGTCGTTTTCTATGTATAATAAAAAATATCTATCTATGTAATGTATTATGTACATATATCAGTTATCTAGTACCCATAACACAAGCTCTGCTTACCATGGGGCTAGATAATGCTGTGTGGATTGTCCAGCATTATTTATTATTTATTTATTATAACTGTACCTACGACCTTTGGTTAAATAGTCAGTATACGCCCCACTAAGCCAACACAGCTTACATTGACAGATTGCACTGTACACAAACGTGAGCTAATGCGATGAAGAAGCCCCATCATTGAGGACAAAGGGATGCTATACAACTTTCCACTCTACGACTCAGTACTATAGCCTGTTTTACAACAGGACCAACTGACCTTGTTTAAACAACATGTTAAAGAGAATCTTAAAGGTATTGTAATAGAGGCGGTTTTATATTTTAAGAAGGGTGTTAAAACGTGCTAATATTGTTTTCAAGTTCACGTTGAAGAAAGGCGTGTGGTGTGATTCAGTAAAATGTAAATAATGCCAGACGTTTGAAACAGCATCGTCTACCAACTAGCTGCGCCCCGCGTTTTCACCCGCGTGGTGATAGATATTTTGGATAAAATATGTACATCTTTATAAATTGTAGCCTATGTGTTATTCTGATGTAGAAGCTATATTATTGTAAAGTTTCATTAAAATCCATTCTGTAGTTTTTACGTGAAAGAGTAACAAACGTCCATCCTTACTTACAAATTTTCGCGTTTATAATATTAGTAGGATCTTACCAATATTATAAATGTGGAAGTTTGAATGTTTATAATGGATGGATGAATGTTTGGATAGATGTTTGTTACCTCTTCACGCAAAAACAACTGAACCGATCGGGCTGAAATATAGCTCTGAGTCTGTAATCAAACATTGGTTACTTTTTATTCCATAAAACAGTTTCCATGGGATAGAAATAACATTGAAACGTTTCCATAGAAATAACGCATGCGAAGCCGCGGGCAGAAACTAGTACTTACACAATATTGTTGTTGCAAACCACTCAATATTTCAACCAACCAAGGTTAGCAGAGTGTGTTAGGCACGGACTCCACCAAAGCGGAGAGACGAGGCGAGCGGAGATGGACTCCACCAAAGCGGAGAGACGAGGCGAGCGGAGATGTGTTTGAAAACCAACCGTCGTAATTGACATATCGCAAATAAAATAAATAAATAGCTTCATTTATTTATTTATTTTATTCAAAAACTTATTTATATTGATATCTGCTTATATATTAAAACTTAGTGCACTACAAATAGTACAAAGGGTGGGCTTAAATGCCGAGGCATTTTCTACCTTCAGTGGAGATCACGGAGCGGAAATGTATCATATTTGTATGCGAAGAAACAAAGAAAGATCGAAGCCGAGATGTGAGCTGTGCCTCGCAAGCTGGTGACGTCACGCAGCGGAGACGAGAAGAGATGTGAGCGAAAAACCTTTGTCCTGCGTCGGAAATTGAACCTGCATCTCACTGGGCCTCAGGCAGTCTTCACGGCACTATTACCGTTATTGCGATCACCAAAGCGTTATCCTTTATCGAGTACCTACTTATTTTTACAATTTAATCACCAATTTAATGAGTACATATATTAAAACAATATTATAGTTAAAACACACACTTACAGTAACTTCTATATTAGCCGAGACGGTTGCAGCGTGAGAATCGACCCCTTTAACTCAGCTCGTGGATGTCGTAAGAGCCGAAAAAGGGAACATACCAGGTGAAGCGTGGCAGGGAAGTAAACAAAGCTAAAAAAAACACAAAAAATATTTGTGAATAAGACCTTGTTAATATTAATGTCCCTATACATATATCATAACTCTAAATGCAATCTGGTTATTGACCGCTTAAACTAACTCTTGAGAAAATTAACTTTTAGTATAGTAGCATAAAAATAAATTGAAAAATACAAATACTAGTAAATTAATGAAAAATGTATCATTCGCCCTCCGTCCGGCTTATGAAGGATTACAGAAAACAGTTGAGTAGGGTTGGACCACGTTGTAACTGTAAAGGTATCGATGTCGATCGAAATAAAGAAAAGCTTGTTATCAATAATTGAATTAAGAAAAAGGAAGAAATGTAAGCGGATCTTAGGGCCTCATTACCTCGAGAGGATTTATCAAAATAAGCTACCATTTTAAAAGTTGTAAAAAAAACATTTCTAAGAATTTTCGTGTCCACAATTGCCCTTGTATTTCAGTCAACACATTACAACAAAAAACTGGTAAAAAACGGTATTGTACTTTTTTCTTTCTAAGAAAACCCTAAACGACAATTCCACAATGGATCGCATGTACCTATAGATATGTACGTTAAACTTATATAGCCTTATTTTTACGTGCGGTTCGATACGTCGATAGTTTTTACTGAATAAAATAAAAAAGCCACTTATTTATTTGCAGTGAATTTGACAGATATTACTCAAAAGTTTTAAAGTCTATGTTATTTACAGGAGTTTAACTTACTGAATAGGTGTGCATAAAAAGCAGCAATAAATCCATCGACAAGTCAAAATCAGAACTCCCCATTGCCCAGCACTACTCGAAATTGCTAATTCCCATAATTGAGTTACAGCGACCGCCCTCACAAGCATTGAGCCACGAGTCGCCGACTGTACTGTCCTCTTTATTACTTTAGAGCCAGTTTTAAGCTGTTTTAAGCTGTATTTTAACTGGGATTGAGCTGGAAATTCAGTGCGCGAGAGAATAGAGTGGGGATATTTCAAAGTGACATGTAGAGAGTTTTTCTTTCGATCGGTGAGTGCGAAGCCTTTGTCTTTGTGACGTCCCACAGCTGGGCAAAGGGAGACCATTGCCCAGCACTGGTCCTACCATGGATTCTGAGCCAGTTGGAACCTCGCTGAAATCGTCGAAGGTGTCGACTTCGTTGCGTCATTTTTTTCTTGCTCTACCACGTTATAATTGCATTAGATTTAATTACGGATAGGTGCCCTGGTTTTATAGGTACCTAAGTGGGGACTAATCTAGAAACATTCATATTTATGCAAGTTTTAAAACATTTTTCATAATACATTTCTCAAAGTGGATAGATGGACATTATTTACTATAGAAAAAATTACATGTTTTTGATGTTAGTGGACCAAATTTAAGTAGGACCACGCGGGAAGCAACAGCATTGAAATAAAAAAATAATAATCAAAACCCGTTCACTAAGTCGAAAGTTGCTGAGATAACAAACATAAAAAACTGTCTAATTGAGAACCTCCTCCTTTTTTGAAGTCGGTTAAAAACAAGCTAGTCAACTAGCCAGACGCACCGGTGCAGGCCACTGGTTACGAACTCGCGTTTGGTACAATTCGGAATATCAAAGAAGATTATGCATACGATGCAGCGCCTAATTCAAATCTTCTACTCGATGGAGTAGAATAATAGCCCTTTTGGACGCTCGTGCGCGCTGGTGCATTTTAAATATCTAGATAGTCGAAAAGCTCCGTCAATACGTAACTTCCTTCTTAAGGCCTTACGGTTTATTTACATTATGCGGCTAAGAAATTTTTTTGGGCTTCGTAAATGCTTCAAAAGTATCATCATATCATACTATTTCTTATGGGGTGATAGATCAAAAATAATGCCAGACAATTCACACAGCATTATCTAGCCCCAAGCTAAGCAGAGCTTGTGTTATGAGTACTAGATTATAGATATACGTATTACAATACGAGTACATTACTTAGATAGACATTTTTTATTATACATAGAAAACGACCAGAACACCCTGAACTAATATCTGCAGATCCAACCAGCGTCGCAGGCGGAGCTTAGCCCACCGCGCCACAGTGGTCGTCAGATAATGGTTTATTGTGTGTCCTAGTGCTGCGTTCCACGTAAGGTATTTGCGTACCTAGGTTTGTATGTTCTTTCAAAGAACCAAAAGCTTTTCGAGAAACCTACTTCCCACGAATTCGTTTAATTTTCACCACATTTCATCGCAAAATACAACCTTAATTAATAAACCCAGGTACACACGTTATCTGTCCGGGCCAGGCGTCGCGCCCGCTGAAACGGACCCACTCTAGGCCTTCTCGGGTCACTGGTTGAACACATTGTTCAACTGTACAATGATACGAGTACGAATGTTACGTATCACTTATCTACATCATTATAGCAAAGGATCATCCACAGTTGGGTAGCGTTAGGCCTTCTATCCGCAAAAGCCAAATGACAAAAACACAAGTGTTTTTATAAAATACCATACGGGACACTTAGATAGCTCTGTATTGTGCTTCTCGCGTCCAAAATATCTCTGGAACTAACAAGATTGTCAACCCATCTTGCTAAACCGTGACCCGAAATTGTTAGTCCAATCTTAGCCACCATATGCCAAGATATTCCTTCTCGACTCCTGCGGGCTTCTGCGTATTTAATTGTCTTTTATTTACATCTTTTAGAGAAACCGTCAGTACAATATACTCAAATGGGTAAAACAATAAAAAAAATCAGGCCAGGTGATTACATTACATACACTATATATAGACTAATTGTTACATTATGTACAAAATAAAACGATGTCTATATTTATTTATGCGTACGCGTCTTGTCTATAGATCTAATGATTGTTTGTTATTTAACCTCCCTGTGCCAGAGGGTCGGCCCGGTGAAGCGGCGCCACTCGTTGCTGCCGTTCGCGGGTCACTGGCTCAACACATTGTTCAACTAAACAATATCATACATACAATACAATCTCGCTGAAATGAAATATTTGCGTATTCGTGAGAGGTCGAGTCGTAATTCATATTCAACGAATTGAACGTACGATATTTTATCGTTTTGTATTTAGAGTTTGGACAGAATTAAAACCCGCATAGGCGTGATTGGACGAACGTAAAGAAGGCTTCAGTTATTCAAAAGTTTAGGTATTTATTCATCCCACTGCTGAACAAAGGCCCTTTTCAAATATATATAACTAGCTGCGCCCGCGGCTTCGTCTGCGTGGAAATCTATGTGTCAAATAGTTTATAAACGTTCCTCTTGAATCGCTCTATTTATTTAAAACCGCATCAAAATCCGTTGCGTAGTTTTCAAGATCTAAGCATACATAGGGACAGACAGACAGCGGGTGCTGGACAATCCACACAGCATCATTCTACCCCTTTATATATATATATGTAGGCGCCACGCTTTGGTTTGACTCTGAGAGCACGTGCACAGAGGCGAACAAAGGGACGCTACCTGCTCCGAGCCGCCGCCCGTACCTGAGCGACCGCTCGTAGACTTGTTTACCCCAACCGCGCGTATTTAAGGCGAGCGCGCGGCAGCAACAGGCAGTCTTGCTTCAGCTTTCGTTGAGTGCACATCCTGCCGTGGTTCGTTCGGATTATGGTAGTTGACGCGTCTAGATATAGTGGTATAGATTATTAGAGATATCACAATTACTGTTAATCAGAGTTTATAAAATAGAATAAAAGTATTGACGGGGTTATTCCTGGTTTTATTGATGTCTGAGCTACTCCCTCTACGACATCAGAAGTGGGATGTAATCCCGCCCACTATATTTTTTGGCTCATCAGTGTTTCTTATTCCAAGTGTGGTTCGGTGATCTACAGTGCAGAACCTAGCTTCGAGGAATCACGTGTTGTTAAGTAATTATTTTTTCTTTCTCGTAGCTCCACCCAGAAATGCAGCATTTTCCTGGGGTCTTGGCAGGCCTCACCGAGCGATCTTGGCAAGTTCAGGATTTCTGTTCCTTGTTCACATTCCAGGACTACGTGGGTAGCTGATTCGTCACCGCTGAGGCATCATCTGCAGAGAGGGCTGTGTGTCGCTCCAATGGTGACTAAGTGCTGGTTTGGTGATGTTGATGTAAGTGCCAACCTGGCTTTTCTGTAAATTAGTTGGCAAGTCTGACGTCCGTTTGTTTCTCTAGTTCAGAGCCTAGTTCATGTCTAAAGCCGTCTCTTCGGTGGTCATCTCCGATTCCTTCCGTGCCAGTTTGTCTGCAGCGTCATTACCTAGCGATCTGCTTTGTCTCTAGATCCATTGAAGTTGATGATCCTGTTCTTTGTGGAGCCTTTCTAATAATGTGTGACATTCGTCAACAAGCTTGGAGCTGCAGCTCATTCCCTTCAGAGCCCTGAGTATAGAAGCACTAAGTCGGCGAGGATGCATACGCGTACACGTTGGCCTTTGATTCCTCTCTTTTGCTGTAGCTGCCTGGGTTATTGGTACGCATTCACATTGGAAAATTGAGCTATGTTTTCGATATGTCTAGTGAGTGAACTCCGGCACCCTTACCAGTATCGGTGTTGGAGCCATCTGTATAGATTCTGACTTTGTGAGTTCCTGGTCCATCTCTTTGGTCCACGTATAGTTGTATCTGCTAGCATTCGTTTAGTATTGGTATACTGAAAATTCGGTCACCAGGAGCAGCCATGCGGGGTTCTTTATTTGCGATGAAAGTCCCCAAGGTTTACTAAGCATTCTGCTACATTGGTACAGAATGGCGGTAGGACGCTGAAGTTTCTAGTCAAATGTTTATTCCATAGCAGTTTTCTTTTCTGTTTTAGCTTTATGTCTGTGTTAAACAGCTTTAGACTTAAACAGTGAAGTTTTAGGTTTCCCAGATGTCGCTTGTTTGTGAACAGTATCAGTTCCGTTTTTGTTAGATTAAATAAAAAATCGTGGTCATTAGGTCAGCGTATCACATCGTGACCAGTCCATGGTCATTGAACCTGCGAATTCGCTCTTCAACAACTGTGTTTCATAAGAGGGGCGCTCTGAAGGCAGACCCTAGCAATTGTACTTCAGGTATTTATGTTTTTGGAGTCTGATCACGTTTGAATAATTTTATCGATGAATAATGGTTATGACGACTATGACGTCGGAAATAGCAGAGTTGATTTGCGGTACCCTTAAAATTTGGTATTCACATTTACGATCAACATTGTCGTGACAAATATAGCTTGACTTGTCTATTTAGGGTGATCGTCCTAATTTTAGTCGATCAACGCAACACTGCCGCGATTGTTATGAGAAGAACCTAGGTTTTGTCAATTGGAATCAACTACATCGTGATTGATAGCTTATCGCTTATAATCGCGGAACTCTGTAAGATTCAAGTTTTCATTGGTTAGGAGATTCCATTAGTAATAAAATGGTCGGAGTGATTGGTTTCAAGTGCACGACAAACCGTCGCGCACAATCGGCGAACGAAGGACACACGTTGGCATTGTTTATTACTACGGTGACTCCTATTATTGCCGTAGGTTAATGTGGGGATGAGAACGGGACTAATAATGCTGCGTCGTATGGACAAGGGAGACAATGCTGAGGTCGGTGTTGCAGCTTCTGTTACAAATCTGTCCATTAATTCAAGAGTTTGAGGTAGGATTTCGTTGTGGTTAGCCGAGTTTTATTGCTAAGCAATTAGACACGATGTTTATAATGACCATACCAGCTGTTAGGGCTGAAGTTGTTGACTCAAGTCCGAGTTCTAGTCGGAGTTCGTATATCTCTTTATATTCTGAATATTATCCAGTAAATTTAGCGTTCGACAGAGGTGATTGGTGAAGTGACAAGATTACAATTTCGAACACAGATGACTGATTCTTCGGTGTGGTTTTTACTTCTACTGTTATTATTTCAATCTATCGCTTTGCTTTATATAACAGATAAAATTAGTAATAAAACAACCTCCCTGTGCGTTAATTTTTATTTGTTTTTAGTATTTGGACTGCCCCATGACTGGAAGCTGTCATCGCTTGGAATGGTGCGGTTCACGCGCTAGCGTCTAGCGTTAAGGACCCCTCTCCACACGCTGCGCTGCTCATGGATTGCGCTGAGAATGTTGCTGAGGTTGTAAGCGTGATTATTGAAGGTGCCACCGGACTGGATACAGCGGTGAGACCGAACCAAATTATTTTGTGTGACATTATGTATCATCAGTCAAGGCTAATTTGGTAGTAGTTTGTTGAGTAAGTACTGTTTTGAATATACGCCTCCACTTTGGACTGTCTAGTTAGTGTTCTCAAAACTCTCAATCTTAAATTACGTATTGTCAGTTAAAGTCAACCTGTCACCTAAGCTGTCTCCGTCACGCCCGCGTTAAATCGAACACGTACGGGCAGTACGTCATGCTCTGATTAATATTGTAGTAAATTACAGTGATGACAACGTGACGGTGCCTGATAAAAACGATGTAAATAGTTAACAATAGAGCGTTCGATAGTTGAAGTATTTTAGCAGACTCCTTTTTATCACTAGTAGTATTTCTTCCTAATATTGACGCTAACTTGATAGCTCAGTAGGCTATTTTAGATCAAGGGCTGATTAAGGTAATAAGTTGTACAGCGAGAAAATAGGTAAGTTTTGAGTCTGATACTATATCGATCAGGATGATATAGGGTTCTACTGGTGTTCATTATCGCTATAAATTGTTAAGGTCAGGTGGTAGTCAGGATGTCTACCATAGATGATGATGGTGGGTTAAAAGTGATTATCTGATTGGGTTTAGGTATGGTAGATAAAAAAAAAGGTTAGATAAAAAAAAATAGAGAAAACAATGAATGAGAAAAAAAAGTGAATAGAGAAAAAAAAATTTAAAGCGAAAAAAAAATAGTCGCAGGTCAGTACTGAGAGGGTAGCGAAAAAGAATAGTCGCACATCAGTACTGACGGGATATAGGCGAAAAAAAATAGTCGCTGAAGCCCAAGCCAGTACTGAAGGGATAGGCGAAAAAAAATAGTCGCTGTAATCCAGGCCGGTACTGAAGGGATATGCGAAAAAAAATAGTCGCTGAGATCCGGGCCAGTACTGAAGGGACATGCGAAAAAAAAAATCGCTGAGGTCCAGGTCAGTTGTACACTGAAGGGATTCTGAATTGAGTTATAGAGACAGAGTGACTGGGCTAGGTGTTTTTGACCTAGAGATCGATTGAATTGAGTTATAGGGACAGTGTGTCTGGGCTATGATAAATTGGGGCCAACTATCTGAGTGTTTTTTTTTTACCTAGAGATCGATTCGAGTAGTATATCAGTTTGTTGTGTCAGGATGAACGAGCAGTAATGTTGTTTTGTTCTTTTTCTCAGATGATATCCTATGAGCTTACGCGAACGAGGACGTTCGCAGGTCAGAATGGCCGTGTAGGCGCCACGCTTTGGTTTGACTCTGAGAGCACGTGCACAGAGGCGAACAAAGGGACGCTACCTGCTCCGAGCCGCCGCCCGTACCTGAGCGACCGCTCGTAGACTTGTTTACCCCAACCGCGCGTATTTAAGGCGAGCGCGCGGCAGCAACAGGCAGTCTTGCTTCAGCTTTCGTTGAGTGCACATCCTGCCGTGGTTCGTTCGGATTATGGTAGTTGACGCGTCTAGATATAGTGGTATAGATTATTAGAGATATCACAATTACTGTTAATCAGAGTTTATAAAATAGAATAAAAGTATTGACGGGGTTATTCCTGGTTTTATTGATGTCTGAGCTACTCCCTCTACGACATATATATATATATATATTGCTTTTATTATTATTTTTAGTATATTTGATATATTATTTTATACAGTACACGAATATCGAAACCACATACTCCTGCATCACAGGCGGACCTTTGCCCGCTGCGCCGCATAGGTCGTAAATACTTTGAAATAAAAAAGTTTATTATTTAAATGCTACACCACAGTCCCCAGAATCAATGTAATATAGATATGACCGATTTCCTTCTTATAACAAAGATAGGTAAGACAAACTCCACATAGAAACACATTCAACGAGCTACCACGTCGCTGCTAAAGTGATTGATTTGAGTCCTTCCGCTGAACCGTGGGATATAGCATTGAACTTGGGACGACAGGTCGACATCACGTGTGAAATACTTCTAGATATCACACATCTACTTCAAGATGCAACGACTTTATGGTTCTTTACGGACGAGATGCAAACGACAAACAGCAAAAACATTGACAATTATCAGCCCTGTCGAGTGCTCGGAACCGCTTGTTGTAGAGACCCATAGTCAGTCTCAGTAGAAAAACCAAAGTAACCTACATAGCTCTCAGAATAAGTGAATGAATTCACTCTTGCAAGTTCAGAGTAGTCAGTCTCAGGATCTAGGTACGTCCCGAGGATTTTCATAAGTTTTTGGACCTAAATCGTATTGTAGTAAAATATAATGACCATATAAAAGTCAACAAAGAAGATATATAAACCAGCCTCCTTGTCCACAGCTACGCGCCACAATCTAGCATGACAGTGACAGTGAACGAGCGGAAAGGCGAATGCCTAGTGGCCCAGCGGTGGGGGCCGGCGCGGCGCGTCGTCATCACGCGAAGCCCGGGCGCTCCGCTTGGCGTCAGCATTGTTGGAGGGAAGGTAAGACGAATGCCTAGTGGCCCAGCGCAGCGGTGGGGGCCGGCGCGGCGCGTCGTCATCACGCGAAGCCCGGGCGCTCCGCTTGGCGTCAGCATTGTTGGAGGGAAGGTGTGTTTCAACCCGGCCTGCTTAAGTCGGGTTGAAACAGTCCATTCCGTATCATAAGTTATACCATTCTCGTTATATTACATTTTATTTGATTTTATTGTGTGATTTTATGTCACACTTTATTAATTTATATGTACATTATTATGAATCTGGAATAAATGAGTTAATAAAAATAATGTATTTAGGACCATTTGCAATACGCTTTCACACAAGACATCTACATTTTGTAGAGTGCGTTTTCGGTAGGCAGTGAAACTATCACTGCCTACCGAAAACGGGGGCATTGGGCGATATGTTCTTTGAAAACTGATTTTATGGGGTGGCCTATAAAATCACCTATCCCATCTTATTGGAACATCATCAGTTATAAGCATTTAGTGACGTGCCCAAGAGTAAGGTAAGGTCTAATGGTATTTCCATTTTGATATTTGATCAAACACATTAAAATAAAATAAATAAATAAATAATGCTGGACAATACACACAGCATTATCTAGCCCCATGGTAAGCAGAGCTTGTGTTATGGGTACTAGATAACTGATATACATAATACAATACATTACATAGATAGATATTTTTTATTATACATAGAAAACGACCAGAACACCCATAACAAATATCTGCAGATCGTACACACATTTGTTCCGACGCGGGAATCGAACCCGCTACCTCCTGCGTCGCAGGCGGACCTTCGCCCACCGCGCCACATCGGTCGTCAACATTGATATTTGATCTTCTATAAGAACATTTTCTCAAGCGCTGCTATCTTCCAGGTGGATATAATCTCAAACAGAGAAGGCGAGGAAGGTGAAGAGAAGGCGATCTTCGGCATCTTCATCAAGAATGTGGTCGCTGACAGTCCCGCGGGGAGATGTGGGGAACTCAAGGTAAGAAGGACTTAGAGCTGTTACGGGAATTAAGGTCTTCTGGTGGTTTAAAAAGCCTTTTAAAACGTTATCACTGTACATTCTCGTCTAATTTATAATCCTCATCCTTCCCAACATCCTATAATGGCCCACTGCTAGACGCATGCCTCCCCATAGTAAGCGATAAGCGTCAATGACTTTTAACTCGTGGTGGGGTAATGCCACTAGTATGCACCCAGTAGTTACGGAGCCTATTCAAAACATACAAATAAAAAATCAAACTTCACTTCTTTATAATATTAGTATAGATACTTTAATAAACTCTTTCGAACATTCTAAACTTCACTCAAATCCATCCGATCATACCCTCCACCGCCCTAATTCCTGTACTCTACTCAGACAGGAGACAGGATCCTGGAAGTGGATGGCTCCTGCGTGAGAACAGCTCCTCACGAGCGATGCGTGCAGCTCATCAGGTCAGCGGGAGACGAGGTCACTCTCACTGTGCAGAGTCTATTAGCTTGGGTGAGTCTCTTTATCTAGCTACGTCATGTATCTACCCTTTTAAAGGGAAATGTGTGTATACGTTTCTACAAAAAAACCCCAAGTGAGTTGCAAAAATAATAAATAAAAAAATTCTAACAAATTGTCAAACATATCCTTTTTAAAAAAGGTTACTACAAAGTATTAGATTTTTTAAACGATAAAAAAGCTTGGGATGAGATTTGCTCCAACTCGAAAACTACTTGTAACAACCTCCGACCCAAACATTTGTATCGTCGAGCTAGATAATCTGATATGTTGTAATAAGCCTTTTTACTTATTTCTCCCACCAGGTTTCTATAACCAATCAATAAATTTCTTTCCGGCCCTGGTGAGGGCACAGAGAGGGGCCTCGAGGCTCGGCCTCATTACCCCGGCGTCAACTCGAGGGGTGACGACCCCTCGGTCCTTGGGTTTTGTGGGAATCTATAACCTTGTTTACAAAAATCTCTCCATGTACAGAACGCAGACTCTACAGACACCGACTCTCCCCCGCACTCGCCGGCCGTCAAAAAGTCTCCTTCCAAGTCCATCAGCAAGTCTCCTTCGAAGTCTATCTCCAAGTCTCCTCTACCGGGTACTCCGCAGCCTGAGATCACGGTTGGTATCTTTGTAAACGTATCACTATGTACATAGTATAATTCGCTTCCCGCTGTCTGTCCCTATATATGCTTAGATCTCTAAAATCAATGGATTTTGATGCGGTTTATTTTAATAGACAGATTGATTCAAGAGGAAGGTTTATAAACCATTTGATACATCGATTTTAACGCGGGCGAAGCCGCAGGGCGCTTCTACATAGTTGCTCATAAGCCAGAATTCACTCTTCACCAGATAACAGTAACATCAGAGCCAGACCCTGAACCGGAGGAGTCGCAGCCGGAGGAACCGAAGCCGGTCTACTCTGATGATGAAGAGAGTTCAGACGAAGAAGATGAACGGGAGATGCAGGGGCGGACTTATACTGATAAGGGAGTTGAGGTACGGAGTTTCTTTTTAGGTACCTACTTAAATCTAAGTAGAGCTTCAGGAACCGACAACCGCTAGGGTTAACGTGTTCTTGAGTGGAGACCGCGACTCGGTAAACGTAGGTAGGACGCCGTCCAGCCAGGTTGGATGACGACTTACGAAAGACTGCAGGTAGATGCTGAATGCAGCAAGCTGTAGACAGGGTGCTGTGGCGCTCATTTGGGGAGAACTACGTACAACAGCGGACTATTATAGGTAGATGATGATGAGGGCTTCAGGATACGGGCTTTAGGTAAATTTAATAGAAATCTGCAAATAAAAAGTTCCAGTTATTCCGTTTAATTTAAAATAAATATAGGGTCGAAATGAAAATGTAGGGGGATTTCTATGCTCTCGAGTGTAATACATAATTCATCAGTCAGAGCTTCGTCAATATCGTAATAGGATTTCAACAGTAAAAATAATCTAATTTTTCTGCTGAATTCTCTAAAACTTAAGTTTCGGACGTCGTTTATTGTAAAAACTTATGCATAAGCATACAAAACTGTTACCTACTTCAGCAAGTCTTCGACTTGGAATAGCAAAACTACTTTTGTTGCGAGTGTTGTAATTGTGAATGTCAGATTGTAGTTGAAAATTATTTTTTTAATGACAGTAAAGTCATTTAAAACGGGATGTTTACCATGATTAGATTTTTGCGTTTTTCCAATATTATTATTGAGTCGTGATCGAGCTGCGTTCAGACAGAAAATGAGGGTAGATCGGTATTTCTGCCCATAAAAACTAACTCGCAGTGCCTTCAGTTGTTCCGTGATCATGGCGCATGAAACTGTGCCGAAATATTGGAAATATCAAAAATCAAATCATGGTAAATACCCCCTTCAAATGACTTTAGTGTTAATAACCATGATAGTTTCCATAGTTTTATTTTTAATGACAGATCGACCGCGCTTCCGCCGGCGCCATAAAACGCAGCAAAGAAGAGAAGGAGGCAGATCCAGAAGAAGAAGACGACTTCGGATACACGACAAGTGAGTGGAAAGATACATTATTCACGTTGCTTAACTTTCTCTTCTACTTCGTGCATATTTACTTGTACGCGTGCTTGGTGGAGCATAATAGGTGAATTTGGACGTGTTTATGTTGAATTTGAACATGTTCATACTAAATCGGCGTTGAACACCGTACAATTATAACGGAACCTAACTCAATTAGACAGGGATACAAATTATATATTTCGTATATGTTTACTTGTAGGCGTGCTTGGTAGAGCATAATAGGTGAATTTGGACGTGTTCATATTGAATTTGATTATTTTCATACTAAATCGACGTTGAACACCATAAATTTGCCTCTATAACGGAACCTAACTCAATTGAATAGGGATACAAATTGTTTTACCTTCTATTTTGTGCATATTATTATGTACCTCTATTTACATTATTTACTTCTACGCGTGGTGGAGAATTATAATACTTGGGTGAATTTTAATTGTGTTCTTGATATTTAAATTGGCGCATAGTCATAAGCGTGAAATTACAAATATGAGACGATAATTTGCTCGGCTCTGTCTTCTATTTAAGTCATTTCACGGATAATTACTTTACGCGTGTTTGGAGGAACATAATAAAACATGAATTTGGACGTGTTCATTCTGTGTTTGAACATGTTCATACTAAACCGGCGTTGAACATGATACAATTGAAACGGGATCACACAAAATGAAAATAACACAGTAAGTATGTTGTATTCTATTTCGTGTCCATTTACTTCAGCAAGTGTTTGCCAAACATTATAGGTATTCATATAATATATCTATATAATCTATGTATCAGCTTTTCTAAAACCCATAACACAAGCTCTAGCTCTGCTTAGCAAGGCTAGATGATACTGTGTGGATTATCCAGCATTATTATTTATTTTTACTGTGGATAGACCTTCGTTTGACCACTATCACTGAGGATATGGCCGACGATGTATCACGAAGGTCTTCTAGAGTCTAGAAGAGACCTGTTCACTCTTGTCTTGAAGAAACCCTGGATGTAACTATTTACTGAATTGGCCCGGGAGCCAGTGGCCAAGTCCCTTCCAAGCAAAACTTCGTAGTAAGTAACTTTTTTTCTCGTGACCGAGTATTCATAATATTAATTCCTAATGCATTTTACGAATTACGGGAAGAAATAATAGACCAAATTTGTAACCTGGCTCCCGGACCAAATGTCCAGCATCATTTATTCTTGTGCTCTGGATTCCCAACAGCAATGCGCTGTCACTCAGAACACGCCCGGAGGCTCAGAATGAAGAGAAAATCCAACACTCCTCGTTTTATTTGATACCCACTCGCCTCCTACATTTGCACAATTCATATCCGAGCCAGGCAATTTTATGTTCTTTTGTTTCTGACATTAGGACGCTTTTACGGTAGCCGGGCTCAGGTTCATTAGGATTTATTGTTTGATGAAATTACAAGGATCGCTTTTAATTGAGAAATCTGATCTGTTCTGAATTCAAATGTTTAGAAAAGCTTTTGTTATTATTATTACCCACGGGTATTATTTTATATGCTACAGAATAAAGTTGGCAGTCAGATGTGCCACATCATCGCGGATATTTTTAAAAACCCTACGAAAGACTAGTTTCAGCCCGCGGCATTGCACGCGTTGTTTCTATGGAAACATTTTAAGAATATTTCTATGCCATCGGAACTGATTTATGGGATAAAACTGCCTATGTTTTGTTCCAGGCCTTCTTGTAAATTTAGCCCGATCCGTTGAGTAGTCTTGACGTGAAGAAGTAACGATATCAATCCATCTAAACATTCAAACTTTCGCATTTCTGTTATGAATGTGATTCTGGCTCTAACATCAGTTTACCACATTGTTGTTTTCGTCAAAATCGCGCACACAACAACACAACAAAACACTTGCATAAGTGAATAAGTCCCTTTATCATAATTACCTTCAGTGTTCTGTTTATGAGATATTCATATACAAAAAAACGTAACATTAGAACAGAAGTTAATTTCATTCGAATAAACCGACGCCCTTCAAGTCACCATGTGATAGATTGCAGTAAAAAAAACTTCGTCATTGTTTGTCTGCTCTGTCATGTTTTCAAAGGACTACATAGTAATTAGTCCTATTTCACAAACTTCGTACTTTTTCAGTATTTTTAAGTATGCAGAAGGAGCAACAAAATCATGTCGCAATTATTTTTAGCTTTTCCTCGATGGGATTCGAGCCTAAAATTTTTTTCCTCCGCTAGTGCGAAATTCGGAGACATGCATATTAAGCAGATTTAGTATGTTAATGTATACTAAAATATGGCATACGTTACGAAAGTCAAACAAAGCGAGAAAAACTGTAGCGAAAATAGAGATGATGGATTCAATTTGTGAGGGCTGATGCAAATGCTGCTCGAGGGGTAGCTCGAGGGTGCTTTTGTCATTCAGAGCTTCCTATTCTAAATGTCTAAATATATTTCCCTTTGGTGCATAATATCAGTTATACGCTGTTGATTTTTCAATGAGTCGTTTTCCAAAATAATGAAGAACCTACGGTAAAAAATACCTCTATGTAAATGACTGTAAAATATTATAATAACTAGCTGCGCCCGCGGCTTCGGCCGCGTGGAAATTTCTGCGCAATTTTACCATGTTTTCTCATTTAAACCTTCCCTGAACTACGACAAACATTTCAAAACCAAAATCAGCTAAATCGGCCCAGCCGTTCTCGAGTTTTAGCGAGACTAACGAACAGCAATTGATTTTTATATATGATATTTTTTACTGTAGAATTGTTTTAAATATTTTATTGTATTTCTCTGCTGGATAGGCGTCCAATTATACGCTGTTGATTTTTCAATGAGTCGTTTTCCAAAATTATGAAAAAGCGATAACCTACACTAAAAAATACCTCTATTACTGTAAAATATTGTAAAAATCTATTTTACTGTAGAATTGTTTTAAAATATTTTATTGTATTATGCGTCCGGCTACGTCCAGCAGAGGACTGATATACGCCGACCGTGATGATGACGATACAGACTAGTTAAGTAGATATTTATTAAATAATTCTACTTATATTATAAAGACGTAGAAAAGATGACTGTTTGTACGAGAGCTAGCTACACTCCGCGGCTTCACCCGCGTGAAAATCTATGCGTCAAATGGTTTATAAGCCTTCCCCTTGAATCACTCTATCTATTTAAAAAACTGCATCACAATCCGTTGCGTATTTTAAAGATCTAAGCATACATAGGGACAGAAAGACAGCGGGAAGCGACTTTGTAGTAATATGCCAAACCTTCTGAACCATCACGGATAAGGTCGAAATTAGCATACATTTCGTATTGTAAATAGGTACCCGTACCAGGAAAACAAAGACCCTAGCAGCCCACGTTGCGAGGTAAATAAATAACGGGCTTCTTCTTAGAAAATCACGTGCGTGCAAACCCACGTGCTGAAGCTCTACAAGTTTTCCTTTGAAAAGATACCGAAAAATTGCAAAGTAAATGGAAATAAAATCATTTAATTATTAATACTTCAGTCATTTAAATCAAGCTCATCGTAGCTTCAATAATTTATCGTGAATGTAAGTGGGTCAACTACGAATCTGGTTTGTCTTGGAAGAAAACGGTGGTGGTTTTCTTTCAACTGAAACTAAGTTTGCAATTAACCCGGTAATATGCATAATGAATAACTTACATATTGCTAGGTATTCGAGAAGAGGTCCCGCTTTTGTGATTTTAAGTTCATCTGAGATACATATATAAATCGGTGTTTAAAATTCTGAAAAAAAAAATCTTAAGGCAAGGCAAACTAGCGCCACCTATTTTATCTTATTATTAAGTTGAACGAAGGAAATATCAAAATGTTCACTGGAAATATTTTGTAATACCTATTATAAACTTTTTTTAATGTCTCTGTTTTAGTTTTAACACTTTGACTGCGGTTTTTTTTCGACGACTGCGATCTTTTTTTTAACCTAAAAAATTCGTGCTGCCGCTCTACACAGCGGTTGTGTTGCGCCGCACATGCGTTTCGTTCGAAAAATATTACGGATGTGCTGAGTCACAAAGATCTGTATTTTCTCAGCCGCTGCGCTAGTGTGGATTTACGAATATTAGTCACTTGTAGAAAACACATACCGTGTGATTTCAGCACTCAAATTGTTAAGGATCTAGTCAAAGTCGCATTCAGTTACAAGATCTAATGAACTTCACTCGATAGAAAAAAAAACCCAAAGTTACCCCTTTTTGTGATGTTTTTTTAATAATTATGACTGATTTACTGATTATTTAGTTTTTTTTATTTTAACTAAAGACACTAAATATTTCAAAACAAATTCGCGGAGTTTGACTTGATAAAATGACTAAAGTCATTTAAAACGGGATATTTACCATTATTTGATTTTTGAGTTTTCCAATATATGTTACAAGTTTAGTGTTAATAACCATGATAGTTTCAGAAGTTTTATTGATAAAATGTTTTTTTTTTATCATTATGTTTTAATACTTACAAAATACACAAGAGCGGCGGCTTGCCAGGCTTCGCAATCTGTCTCGGGAGGACGTCCAGGAATACCTAGCCTTATTTGTATTATTTTTGTATTAATTATTTCTTATTTCTCATGTTATTCATAATGTATCTTTTCACTTCTTGGTTCATCATAATTAATTAATTTATTTTAAAGATATTGTTGAATTATTTTAAATGTAAATGATTAAAGAAACATACATTGATTGTTTTGGTTTATAAAAACGTTGTCGTAATTCAAATGTTGACTATTACATACAATTTGCAGATACAAATTTTTGTTATACATAGAAAATAAATAGAATACCCAGAAGAAATATTTTCAGATCGTACATACATTGTCTCAAGGCGGGAATCGAACCCGCAAGATCATGCGTCGCAGGCGGACCTTCGCCCTACCATGCCTCGTCGGTCGTCTGCTCAAAGCCGGGCACTGAATGCTCTAACCGACTTCAAAAAAAGAGGACGTTCAATTCGACTGTATTTTTTTATATAGTTACCTCATAACTTGTACTGGGTGAATCGGTTTTGATGTTTTTATTTGAAAGCTGGTGCTTTTTGTGTGGTCCCAATTCATCTATAGTATAGTATCATCAATTTGGTACAGTTCTGACAATGGCATCCATGAGAAAACCATAAAAAGTCTTAAATAGTATTTTAAAACATGCCAAATTATATTTACATATATTTTCACCACCCTGTATAATCAAATCATGCATACATACGTACTATTTTTATGTAGATGTATCGCATCGATTGGATCTATTCCGAGCGAGGTTGAGGTAAACAATGCCAGGTGCTGATGTACAGTGGAGAGACAAACAGCTATGAAACTGTGACGAAATATAGGACAAGTCAAAAATCATATCGGGATAACGATTCTTTGTTAATGGCAAAAAATATATTTTTCTATTTAGTCAGTTAGTTAGATTATCAGAAGATATTCGACACGTATTTTTTCTTTTCTCAATCAAACAAATACTTACAAGAATAAAGCGCGTCAAAGTTTAGGAGTGGGGGCTCGTGACGTCACAACTTGCTAAAAAGTGTAGCAAGACGTGACGTCACGCGGAATTTTAACTGGCTATATCTTCACATTTTTTTGTTAAATTGACAAAAGAAAAAACACGGGTTCAATATCTTCATCTAACTGACGGACTTAGTAGATTTTTTTAAGACACTAAGCCTATCAAGTAATGGAAAATAGTTGTACGTTATCTGAGTTATCAAATTATGAAGATGGTTTGATATCACCAGAGCCTAGTTCGTTATCTAGCAGGGCGTACCACGTGCAGGTTAGGTTGGCTTGGGAGACGAGATGTTGAAGTCTTCCTGACACCCCAAATCAAATCATGGTAAATATCCCGTTATAAATTATTTTTGTGTTAATAACCATGATAGTTTCAAATGTTTTTAGCAGCTGTGAGTTTACAGTTTTATACACACGTGAATTATTCATTATATAGCGCTTATTCATTTTTACTCATAAATAGTAAAATTTTTAATCATTGCTCATGTAATGGGCTATGGTTAAAGGTATTTTTGCAAAAATGTATTAAACATTATGAATTAAAATATACGGAAACTTTACTGGTTTCTGTTTTTTTACGGAATATAAATACGGAATATGATATATTAATACAAAATATGTTATTTAAATACGGAAACTATCCGTATTTAAATAACATATTTTGCACATTACATACTATATATTTTTTTAACAAATAGAATCTTGGTCCTTATGAAGTGTAAAAGCCAACCTTTCCTCACCTATGATATTCATAACTACGATGCCCACACAGTATCTGGGTAAGTCGGTACCGAGTGCGGATATTCCAAGGTATTCCAAGGTATTTTTGGACGGAAGTCACTGCTCCAGTTTCGATTCAATCCGACGATCCAGGCTATGGAGAATATGTCGATGAAATAGTATCAAATGAAATGAATTTATTTGTTATAAGACTTACACAGAACATAATAAACTAAGAGGTATGTCTAGTTAAGTTCTATACTTTTGAGGGTGAAGCTTAACTAGATGGCGCTGCTAATAGTGGACGAGCGCTAGATCACGCTAACGAAGCGTTTCAGGTTCTTGTAGGGGTGAATGGTTCATGGCTCACAAATAAACTGGGTTTTTACCATTCAACATTCACGGTGTTTTCATTAGAACCTACCAGGAAATACTACCTAAGAAATAGTACACGAGATCAGCTGATCGATTCAGGTCTATTCGTTATTGTATCACTCATATGCCGCTAATTGGTTAATTTTTTAGTTTATTATTCAAAATTAAATCCAGTCAATTAGACACCTCATCAAAATCGGCTTCCGAATGGGACGGTCCATTGTAATAGAATAATTGACGTCCTATTTCCAGTAGGTCCTAGAATTTCGAACTGTCAAAGTGGAATGGAGCCTTGTCAAAGTAAATGTCCGATCGTGCTTGTTTCAGTTCGTAATGGTTGCTTCCCATTCTGAAAATGCGTAGATTATAAATTAATTAGCTGCGTCCCGCGCCTTCGCCCACGTTGAAATCTAAGTGTCAAAATGGTTTATAAACCTTCTTCTTGAATAACTCTATCTATTAAAAAAATCCGCATCAAAATCCGTTGCGTAGTTTTTTTGATTTTCTGGTGTTTTCGGTACCTATGTTTGTTTGCGGACGCCCGCGTAGATGGTTTCGCCCCCTGGATGACGATAAAATGCTGCCTTGCTGCATAGCAGCGTACACGGCAGTACCAAAACCATTTCAAACTGCATTATCTAGCCCCGAGCTAAGCAGAGCTTGTGTTATGGGTACCAGATAACTGATAAACAAAATACAATACATGACATAGATATTTTTTATATTTTCTGCGAAAGACTGCAGGTAGATGCTGAATGCGTGAAGCTGAAAACAGGGCGCTATGGCGCTCATTGGGGGAGGCCTATGTCCAGCAGTGGACTAACATAGGTTGATGATGTTGATATTTTTTATTATTACCAGAACAACCGAAACAGAATGCAGATTGTAGACACATTTGTCCCGAGGTGTGAATCGAATCCGCGACCTACTGCGTCGCAGGCGGACCTTCGCCCACCGCACCACAGAGGTCGTCGTATGGTGACAATTTAAAAAATATGCTTTCGAGCCGGTGATTGGTCGTATTTTATAGGTATATATCAAAAGAAGACAACCCATTTACATCTAGATGATAGGTAGGTATAGGTACCTAGTACCTACACTAAACATGGTTAAAGGACCGAAGCGGCAGGTGCTTCGTGTTTCCGAAGCCCGAGACTAATAAACACGTAACTAACGTCAAACTTACGTGTAAACCTGTGTTTATCTACTGTGATGAAATATATGACAGGGATGATTTAGAAGTACTGTTGCGCAGAAAAGTGTAAAGCCGATAAAAAAGCTTTGTTATTATTATAGTGCCCTAGTACTCGGGGTAATCTCTAAGAAATTAAATATTACGGAAAGGTCGCGGGTTTAAGTCCCACTGAAATCGAATTTTTTGAGATATTATTTAATTGATTAGTCGGTAGTCCCGTTGCATACTGAGGCGACTTGTCTAAGTGCTTATTTTGTAAGCCTAAAGAAATAAATGCCGAATGACTTTGACTTTGATATGTTACTATTATTTGATTATAACTTTCTTTGTTAATAAAGTATTTATCTAATATGGAATCTACAATCCTACTAATATTATAAACGTCAAAGCTTGTAAGTATGGATGGATCGATGATTGTTACTCTTTCACGTAAACTACTGAATGAATGATTAATGAAACTTTACAATAATATAGCTTATACATCAGAATAACACATAGGCTACAATTTATAAAGATATATGTACAATATACCTATCACCACGCGGGTGAAACCGCAAGGTGCAGCTAGTGAAATTATATTTTCGAAACACTATTGAACTATGGGAGGCAAAGGGCTTGTAAACAAGCTCTTATACCAAACCAGGTCAACAGCATAATAAAGTGGATTGACAATAATACTTTTAAATATTAAAGTTGCGATTACTTCTCATTAAAAAGTTGAGAGGTAACCCACTTAAAATAAAATGGCGTGGTTTTAGACATGTAATCCGTCAAATTGTTAAACGTGTTGTGTGTGTGAAATGTGATTCGGGGTTTCGATGGGAATCGTTTTTTTTTTGGGTTCATTAAAATTAAAAAACTAAATTTTTTAAGAAGTAGATATGTAATCTAACATTTCTTGAAAAAATTTGGGAAAAATACAGAAGGATGCAATGAAAAATACCAACATACATACATACATATATGTAGTAAGTTCATGACTTTATCATGGAATCCATAAAGATACGCTTACTTATCTAATATTAAACATTTTAGTAGAGATATAATTAGAAAATTAGGATATTAAAGATTCAAGATCAAACAGATAAAAAACACACAAATCAAACACAACAACAAATCGAGAAAAGAATTAACCAAATCACAGTTGTTTTTTAAAAATAAAATGTCAAAAAAAGTCAAAAGCATTTATTTCTTTACGTTTACAAAATAAGCACTTAGACAAGTCAAATTTTATACTATTAATTATTATTAGTATGTAGCATTATAGGCCGCGACTGTACCTGCCCTCATAAAAATATTTTATGGAATCGTAAAGCGCGTATGTTTTCATTGCGACTATTTCTGACGACGCACGGACGATTGGCTTTACCGACTGTATTAGTAAATGATACTTATCTAATTATTTAACAAAATAATCGAAATTTAGTCGAAAAACTCAAGTCAATTTTTTCCATACTAGGTACTGTAGGCAGAAAGCGTGGGCGGTGTGGGCTACCAAATGCTTCCACGCGAGACAAGCCGCGGGGCGCATCTAGTATCTACACAATAAAGCCGAATAAAAAACAGTAAAAAACGTGAATACCAAATAGGCATATGAAGAATTAGCAAGCTGAAGTGGCAGTGGCCCGGCCATATCTCGCGAAGCACCAACGGCCGCTGGGGCAAACGTGTTCTTGAGTGGAGACCACGACTCGGTAAACGTAGTGTAGAATGCCCTCCGACCAGGTGGGATGACGACCTGCGAAAGAGTGCAGGTAGATGCCGGATGCGGCAAGTTGAAGACAGGACGCTATGGCGCTCATTGGGGGAGGCCTATGTCCAGCAGTGGACTGCTATAGGCTGATGATGATGATGATATGAAGCATCCATTATAATACTGGGTTCGCAGAGCAGCGTCTAGCAATCCTAAAACTTTATATACCGACCATGGAGTATTTTTATGTCTTAATCGGCCTTTGATTCAGCTGTTACGCGCTATATGTATAATGTTTGTTTTTATGTCTGGGGTTGTAAAATAAAATACTTTACTTGCATAACATTACTAGGAGTAAACAACCCATGAGAGTCGTTATTCCGAGGCCTTTAACACTTTGACTGCGATTTTTTTTCGACGACTGCGATCTTTTTTTTAACCTAAAAAATTCGTGCTGCCGCTCTACACAGCGGTTGTGTTGCGCCGCACATGCGTTTCGTTCGAAAAATATTACGGCTGTGCTGAGTCACAAAGATCTGTATTTTCTGTCAAAAGTCTATTCAAAATGTACAACATTTTATTCGATTTCTCCGTCAATGTCTTATTTCCTTTTTCGACTGTTTGTATTTAACTTATAATTAGCCGTTAGTTACACACTATGTTTATTATTTTTTATTATTTTATTTATTGTTTTCCCAAAATTATGAAATAACATAACTATGGACCAATTTTTAATATTCTTTTGCTCGAGCGAGTAGTATTTATTCCGCAAAACAGTAAAATGAAGGGATTCGAATGTTGGTTTTTAGTTATGGAATTTTTTTTTTAAATTCACTAATCACTCACTTGTACACTAACAAAAAATTTAACATGCGAGCGATAACATAAAAATAGATACTGAATCACCTTTCGGCCCATATACATTATTTTGTGGCACCTTGTACATTGAATACCGTAGCCTATATAGTCATTATTTTATTTTCAAAATATAATAGCTATGTAAGGTATTGTGTTTTCCAATAAGTCGATTTGATACATTTTCTTATTTATATTTATAAATAAACTCAATGGAGTTTTTTTAAGTTAAATTGTATAGGTAGATACAATTTAGGTACGTCTCAGCGAGATTTTGAGCTGCGTCTTGGTGGATGAGTAGCCTCTAAATCTAAGAATATAAGGTTCAAAATGCCAGTCAATACCAAGAACTGACATCACTGCCTGTACAAACAAGTCCCAGACGATATAATTTTATTTGCATCGACTTCAAGCTCCAGAATATTTGAATAATAGATTTTGCTTTTAAAATGTTCTTCAAAGTTATTTTTCATTGAAAAACATTTCGCCGAAGAATAATTCAATACACTCTTATATAAAAAGGTGTTCGTTTTTAGGATAGGTATCATCTGAAAATCGCTAGACCAAGTTTCGTTTGAACATGGTCAAAAATAGTTTAGCATTAACTCAGCAATTATATTTCTTCTAAACTGACAAATATCGCTTACCTACTCAGGGCGCTATGGCGCTCATTGGGGGAGGCCTATGTCCAGCAGTGGACTGCTATAGGCTGATGATGATGATGACATACTTGGATTTTCAGGATTAATGGCTGAACTGGTCATAAATGTTTGAAAAATTGATAGTTATAGGCAAATGACATAAAAATAATATTAACGTCGTATAATAATCTTTCGTCATAAAAATAATAAGATACAACGTGAACGAAGGCGGGGGCAAGAGCTTGTCTCTACATAGATACCTCATCAACATCGCAAAACCTTCTATTGTTGGACCCCATTCTCCAAAATTCGAGGATTCTTCAGCAAACCTGGCATACATACTTGTGTACCTGCTTACGCTATGTTCCTTCATTATGTCCCGCCTAAGGGGTATTATAAACCCAAGTATTTCCGAAAACAATTGTTTTTTCACGACCCGCCGTTTGACATACATGAATACTCTCACCCCGTTCTGAACTCTAAACAGAGACCAAAACGAATGAAATTCGAACTAAACCGCTTTGAATTGAATTACGTAAAGCCTTCATCGTGCTTCAACTTCTTAACAATACCTACCTGAAAAGTTTTCCATATTTGAAAATTTGAATTTCTGATGTTCCGTCATTCGATAAACGACTTTACAAGATTGGTAGTAAGGCTCGAAAAGTTTGAATAGCTAGATTTGTTTTTTATTGTCTCTATTATGCATGATGTGTTCTAAATTTCTAATAGAAGCTTTATGATAACGATGTTAGAGTTCAATTTCTAATGGTGCGTGGGTGGATATCGCCACGTGGTCAGTTTTCCTTCAGTGCCGCGTCGGTGATGGCCGCGATTGGACGTTTTTGCAGCCATTTTTATTTTTGCTGAGAAAAATCGCGGGATTTTTTGCGCGCGGCGTGTGTGTGAAAACTGTGATAATGATAAATGAATTTTGTAGCAGAAAAACGCTTTTTCTGCTACAAAATTCGGGAAATAATGTAGAGTGGAATAAAGTGAATATTATTATGGTGTTATTGAATAGGATTTAGGTAATTTTTGCGGGGGAAGTGTTGGGTTCAAATGCGTTGTCCGGTAGTTTTGAGCGTATTTATGAGCTATTGTCAAAAGATAGTAAGTGTGAGTCAAGGATAATAGTTCTTTTGTCTGATTTTCCTCGTATTTTTCGTTCGTTTTTATAAGTTTAATATCATATCTGTTAGTTATTTCCGCCTAAAAAAAGAAGTTGCCTCAAGTGACGACTTCATGGTGCAATAGGTGAAAAGGCGATGAATTGTGGGTTCGATCTAAAGTTTTTCTTTTGTTATTAACAAACATACTTTCACAAACATTTTGATATAAGGAGTAAGTAGATAACTAAATCTGCAATAATTATTCTTGTACATCAATTGTTTCATTACTATTTAATGATAATATCGCCAAATCAATAGTTATAAACAGTAGGTACAGTCAACGCAAAAAAAAAAAAATTTTTTTTCAGCATATTTTTGTTCTTTTTGACTCATATTCATATCCTATATTCACAACGAATGTTGTTGTGAACAAAAAAACATTTCATCAATCGCTAGTTACTCTAAATTGTACAACGACCTCTGTGGCGCACTAAATGATGACACGAAGTTGTAGGTTTTTCATTTCCATGCTCTCAGGCCATTATAGTGACTCGGTCCTTTGGGAGTATTGGGAGGCATGCGTAGGGCCGAAGCCAACAGCACGGAGGCCCTATATGAGAGTTAATCTAAAGGCGAGGGTTACACATAGAATAAATACCTAAATAATGCATATCGAGACATTATTTACATTATTAGCGACTTTTTACTAGCGTTTCCCGCCTCGGGACAATAAATTGTGTGTACGATCTGCAGATATTTGTTCCGGGTGTTTTGGCCGTTATCTATATAGCTAACGGCTAAAACACCCGGAACAAATATCAAACAAATATGTATATAATAAAAAATATCTATCTATGTAATTTATTTTATTAAGTATATCAGTCGTCTAGTACCCATTACACAAGCTATGCTTAGCTTGGGTTTAGATGATGCTGTGTGGATTGTCCAGCAATATTTATTTATTTCATTGTTGAATTTTTGCTCATCACGTCCTGAAAAGTATCGAAAATACTCCGTTTCGACTCCTCTCGTCCACGTACAACATAGCCTTATTCTAACAAATAGGATCCCAACACTTACAAGGAGGGTGTGTGCCGCCACGTTAACTACGTAACGACGTTAGCGATATTGCGTAACGACGTTACGTAGCTGTTAGCGCGCATAATTTTACTGAAGACGACTGCCAAAGGAACTGTAGCGTATACTTGAAGACGGTGCCATTTGTAGATTTCCTCAGCCCTTTGAGTTGGAGCCTAAATAAATCTATGTTACTTAAATGGGTGCTTAAATTTATTGTTTTTCTTAAAACCTACTTCAAATTATGGTTAATAATAATAATTCTTCTAGTTTCTTTGTCGCTCTATTTAAACTGTAAAGGCATTGTTAATATTTTATTAATAAATAAAATAATTCTGGACAATTCACACAGCGTTATCTAGCCCCAAGCTAAGCAGAGCTTGTGTTATGGATACTTGATGACTGATATAGATACTAAATGTCTTAATACAATACATTACATAAAAAGATTTTTTTTTATTATACATAGAAATCGAACCCGCAACCTCCTACGTCGCAGGCGGGCCTTGACCCTCTGCGCCACAGAGGTCGTCGTGAATACTACCTATTTTTTGTTAGTCTAGAAAATATTGTTTCTTCGAAATATTTTTTGTTTTCATAATAAGAAAGCTCTCTAGCAAGTTTCAAGAACTATTTGCAACACTCGTAGGTATTTGGCTAGAAATCGTAAGCTGTGAAAAATCGTTTCCAGATCATGCTGTTATAATTAAAAATAATTACTAGGTTCAAACCGCGGGTTTGCACATGATTTTAAGAAATAACAAACATACTACAAGTGATTCCAGGTTTAGAACTACATTTATGCCTAAATTCAGCCCGATCCGTTCAGTGGTTTTGTCGTAGACAGGCATTTATATTATTAGGGTGACAATTAATATAACATTCAGCTTTGGTCCGACCCGGGATTTGAACCTCGCAGCATCTACGTCTATCACAAATAGGTGTCTAAACAAGCGAAACATCCATAACAAAAATAAAGCAACACAGCACCACGGTACCACATTGCAACGTATGGTACAAAAATAGACCGGTACAAGATTGCTTCGATCGTTAAATTGAAAATGCATTTTGCATTGGTTTCCTTTTGGCTTAGTGACAGGTCATCACTAGTTTTCAGCGCTAATCAGTAATACTTATGGGTCGGTACATATCTGACGGAAAATGCGTCGAGCTTATCATCGGTCGCGTCTATTTGATCAAATCAGACTTGACACGACCGAAAATACGTTGATGGAAACGGAACAGACGCGCTACAGTCGACGCACTAACGCATCATCGGTTCAGTGTGAGAGGTTGAATGTTTTATTAGAATCTAGTTGCAATCCGCGGCTTCGCCCGATTGGAAATGTATGTGTCAAATGGTTTATAAAACCTTCCCCTTGAATATCTCTATCTATTAAAAAAATCATCAAAATCCGTTGCGTCGTTTTAAATATCTAATCATACATAAGGACAGACAGACAGCGGGAAGCGACTTTGTTTTATACTATGTAGTGATTTGTCTGTTCTGGCGTTACGTGACCGATAATACGCGACGCATTTTCCGTCAGAACTGACCCTATATTAGACATCTAGTACCCACAACACAAGCTCTGCTTGCTCAGTTTTCTAGTAAGGGTATTGTGTAAAAAGTGTCCCATTTTTTACACAAGGGACTAAACCATATCTTTTTATACGAGGTCGTTGTACACCCGAGAGCGTAGCAATTGAAGATGACAAGACCGAGTTATAATCGGTGGTTTTCTTATTATGTTAAACTTCTACCTACGCTTGATTGACGTCTAAACAATAGAAAAGCGTTACTCAAGCATAGATTGATGACAGACCAAGCATTATACGTAGCCATGTATCAGGGTATCCATCGCACTGAAGAACAAGATTGTCGGCTCTTTCGACGATATGGCCGCTACTTCAGATTGCTCCTAATGCGTCCTGTACACGTTCGACCAATGCGTAGGGCCAATGCGCCAACGTGTGAACACTGTTTGCGGAGCGCGCCAAGATCCTTTGATGTGTGCACGAAAAACCGACACTAGTAGGTTTGCGAGCCAACGTTGGCCGCCAACTTCCAACATGCGCCAAGTAGGTCTCTACACGTTGGCCCAACTTGTACAGGACGCATAACACAAATACCTGAACCAATAAATCCATAACTAGATCTATAAATAAAGCAATGTCCGACACGCGCTACGTTCCAATGCAGGTTATAATAATAGAACGTTACAGCATAGCTTTGATCGCTTGATTGGAAATGCGTTTTGCATTGGTTTCCTCTAACATATAGACAGGTTATTTCGCTATTTTGTTAATAAGGATTACTCTCAATATAATAGGACGTTTTGTTACAAAAACTAAAAGCTAACTAATTCCTGAATATAATAATAATAATAAATAAATAATGCTGGACAATTCACACAGCATTATCTAGCCCCATGGTAAGCAGAGCTTGTGTTATGGGTACTAGATAACTGATATATGAACACTGTTTTCATAAATTTTTACGATCTTTCAGTATTTACTAATAAAAGACCGTAAAAATTTATAAAAACGAAAAATAAGATCGTAAATAGAAAGAATAAACCCCCTCAAGAATAAACTACAAGGTGGCTTAAGATCAGTCTCTAAATAACTGAGCCATAGAGTTTATATCTATCATGAATTCTTGGTGTACGGAGCTGAGAAGTGGACACTCATGGTAGGATTGGTCCACCAGTTCAAAGTCGATCAGTGAGCTATGGAAAGAGCTATGCTCGGAGTTTCTCCTAGGCCTAGGCCTATGTCCAGCAGTGGACTATTATAGGTTGATGATTAAGAAAAAAACATACAAACAACTGAATTGAGAACCTCCTCCTTTTTTGAAGTCGGTTAAAAACACACAGAGCCAGTCTTATTTCAATCAACAATAGAATACAATCACCTTAATAGAAAATATCCAATAACGTTGAGTGTGGAGTCGACTCCGCAAACAGCTTTGCGTATAACTTTAAAATATTAGTCGTCCTCTAATACATTATGTGTATGGAAGGAAATTCTAAGAAAATATGGATTACTAGCTGCGCCCCGCGGTTTCACCCGCGTGGTGATAGATATTTTGAATAATATATTAGAAATGTGTTTTTCTGATATGTAAGCTATATTATTGTGAAGTTTCATTGAAATCCATTCAGTAGTTTTTATGTGAAAGAGTAATAACCATCCATCCTTCCATACTTACAAACTTTGACGTTTATAATATTAGTAGGAGGCAAACACCATCAGGTGTTTGTGGAAAGCCAAAAGGAAAGGACGCTAGTTAGACTATGAACTAGCGTCCTCTTCTGAATCCCCCATCACACTAATATTATAAATGCGACAGTTTGGATGGATGGATGTTTGTTACTTCTTCATGCCAAAACTACTGAAAGGATCGGGTGGAAGTTTCGCATACACGTGGTTATAAGCCTGGAATGAAACTTTTGCTAGATTCTATCCCATAAATCAAGTTCTATGGAATATAAATAACCTAACGTTTCCATAGAAACAACGCGTGCGAAGCCGCGGGCAGAAACTAGCAATGTATAATTTTAAAATTGAATAATTTTAAAAGCTCTTAGGAGCCAATACTTTCTTATTAATTCATGGGTACAGTATTCTACAGAACGTAAAACCATCTGTTCCAAAACTAAATTTTTACAGTACTCTATTTTATCGCATACGAATGCAGCACACTTTTATCAGCTGTGTGTCTCTGCCAGCTTGGAGGTCCTGGGTTCATATCCCGGGTCGGACCGATGGCAATTATTCCGGGCCTGGAACTACCTATATGCAAAATTTCAGCCCGATCCGTTTAGTACTTTTTGCGTGAAAGAGTAACTACAATACAACAAACATTCGCGTTTATAATATTAGTAGGATAATCTTGTTACATATATGTACCTCACTCCAACAGCCTATATTGTGTGTGTGTTTCGTTCTTCTGGTCGCCTCAAAGGGTAATACTGAAAATCAGTGTTTTGCTCTTAGAGCAAAGCTTTTCGCTGAGCTATTACCTTTTTGACAGGCTGCAGCACGCACACAATTTTTTAAATCTCCACTTTTAATTGTTTTATACTATTACTTATTGTTTACTATTACTTTTACTATTGTTACCCTACATCATGTGCTGCAGTGTCGAATAAATGCTTTATCTATCTATCTATCTATCTATTGTTCCACTGCTGGACGCAGGTTTACTCATGATAAGTGCCTTATTAGCTTTTATCTTATGGTAATGCGCATAATCTTCAAGCTGGGCATGCGGGTTGGGGATCGCAGTTCGGTGGTAAATAGTTATATATAATAGCACTAGGCGCTGCTGCCCGCCCCCAGTGGATATCCCTTAGTCTAGACACCCGCGGGAAGAGTTGGAGTGGTGGGCATTCTAAGCCACACAGCTTGTTAGATTAAAATATCAAAATGAACTCATCAAAGGTCACTGAATCAGAGGTTCTATTTCTGTATCAATCATACTTTTTCATACAATATTTCTTAAATTAATTAGGAGTATTTATTAAAAGGCTTCTGTATTATAGGAGTCATTCACCAGCGCCCACGTGATGAAGTGGCTAGAATTTCATTTAAGGTTTTCTTTGTTGGGTATATATTTTCTTATGTTTCTATATCTGATTCTTTATGATAAGGTATCAATGAAGACCTACAGGTGACTTTTGCCATTATCGTAAGCCCTGCGCCGCCATCTATTTCAATTTTAAAATAATTTTATTTATAAACTCTTGACGACCTCTGTGGTTCGGTGGGCGAAGGTCCGCCTGCGAAGCAGGAGGTTGCGGGTTCGATTCCCGCCTCAGGACAAATGTTTGGACGATCTGCAGATATTTGTTCCGGGTGTTCTGGTCGTTTTCTATATATAATAAAATATATATCTATGTAATGTATTGTATTATGTATAGATCAGTCATCTAGTACCCCTAACACAAGCTCTGCTTACCATGGGGCTAGATGATGCTGTGTGGATTGTCCAGCATTATATTATTATTAAAGATAACAAAAGTAATAAAAATCCAGTGTTTATTCATTCTAGACGCAATCTTATTTCTAACTGGTATTATCTTTTGTAAAAAGACCACACAGGAATACATTTGATTGTTTTGAAAAACTAAAACGTCTTCATATTCCTTAATATTAAGGTCTTTGGCTGAAGAACAGCGCTGATCATAAAATGTTCAGCACACGCTGAGCCAGCCCCTATTTCGGCGCAGGGTCATGGAGGCTGCCTTATTTTAACCACCACCCTTTTGTGTCCCTTACTATGTTATACTGTTTTTGTTGTCCGTTTGTTTATTCTATACGTCTGTATTTTGTACCATTGTTTTTATATTCTATTTATTCTTAGTATTGACACAGATTTTTAAATATATTCAGGCCAAACACCTATACCTCGGGAATACAATTTTATGGGGCCACCTCGGAATCATTCTGCATACACATCAGCCTATAGCAGTCCACTGCTGGACATAGGCCTCCCCAATGAGCGCCATAGCGCCCTGTCTTCAGCTTGCCGCATCCAGCATCTACCTGCAGTCTTTCGCAGGTCGTCATCCCACCTGGTCGGAGGGCGTCACTACGTTTACCGAGTCGCGGTCTCCACTCAAGAACACGTTTGCCCCAGCGGCCGTCGGTTCTTCGCGAGAATGAAAATATGGTCGGCCCACTGCCACTTCAGTTATTTTCTATTTTCTGCATACAATAGCGAAACCAATATTGAGCAAAAACGAGCAAAAAAATCACGTTTCCTGTATGGGAATTAAATATTTATTTTATTCTGGTTAGTATTTGTTGTTTTTGCGGCAACAGAAATACATCATCTGTGAAAATTTTAACTGTCTAACTTTCACGGTTCATGAGATACAGCCTGGTGACAGACGGACGGACAGCGGAGTTTTAGTAATAGGGTCTCCTTAGGGACCCTTTGAGTACGGAACCCTAAAACATTCAGCTCAACACAGAAACTCCTCCTTAGTTTTTCGTTTCGTCGCTTTAAAAACAATACGGAACTCTGTTAACCTTGGAATAACTAAATAATCAGCCATTTGATCCTCCCTGTAACTTCAGTACCCTACAACAGGAAATGTAATTGAAAATGTTTTTTTCGCAACTCTGTTACGAGATAATAACAAGTCCATTGTTCCACGTCTACGTGATCTGACAAACGAATGAGATGCCGGGGCGTGTACTATGTAAAGCTATAGCGAGTTCAGGCCAATTACGAAATATACAAAAATATGTACGAAAATCTTTATAAGGAACATAATTGTACAATGCATGAACCTACAGGGTAAAATTGTGGGCTGACTACCGCTAAAAAACTATGTAAATAAAAAAAAAAAGCCTTTATTCATGAAACTATGTAGCAGATAATAAATATAATAATAAAGTAAGATAATTGAAATATAATATATAGAAATTTAACGAAATAGAAATTAAATAAATAATGCTAGACAATCCGCACAGCATCATCTAGCCTAGCCCCAAGCGGAGCTTGTGTTATGGGTACCGGATAACTTATATGCAGAATACAATATATTACATAGATATTTATTTTTTATACGACCAGAACACCCGAAACAAATAAGTATATGCGGATCGTACAAACATTTGTCCCGGGGCGGGAATCGAACCCTCCAACTCGCAACCTCCTCCAAACATAACAAAAATACAATATCCATAAATGATTCTATTCGTATAAATGTGTTTTTTGTTGGCCATGGTTTCCGAGAAATACACACTTTGCGATATATATAGGAATAACATGCGTTTTACAGCGATGCATAAACCTCGCATAACTTTTATGATTTAAAAGCCTTTTTAGGGTTCCTTGTGTAACAAATAACCAAAGGTACCAGATTGTTCATGTTCGCACATTCATGGTTCTGTGAATCCACTGAAGAATATAAAAAAAATACAGAATTTATCATATAATCAGAATCACTGCATAGTATAAAACAAAGTCGATTCCCGCTGTCTGTCTGTCCCTATGTATGCTTAGATCTTTAAAACTACGCAACGGATTTTGATGCGGTTTTTTAATAGATAGGGTGATTCGAGAGAAAGCCGTATAAACCATTTCACATATAGATTTCCACGCGGTCGAAAACGCGGGGCGCAGCTAGTATATATATAATCAGAAATTGAACTAGCTACCTCCTACGCCTATTTCGTTCTCATCGACTTCACGCCCACTGCGCCAAAGAGGTCGTCACGTCTCTATACCAAAGGACACAGTACTAAGAAGTATATTAACCGTATAAATATTTTTTCCCCATCCATATTTTCCACTTCAATCTTCTCGCATTTTCCTTACAGATGTTGTTTAGAATTTTCTTCCAAGAATATTTTTTATAACTTTCCAACGGTGGGTGTTCTTAGTGAGAAATATCAAATTGCACTTTATACTTGTTGCTTAGTTTGTAAAGATATACTCGTAATTTGATGCTGCCCTCAAGTTTTATAATAACGAGCTTTTACCAGCGAAGAAGAATAAAAATGTAGACTATTTTTTGTTCGTTAACATTTTAAATGCTATAAGATTTAGCTTAATGCTACTGACCCAATAGTGTCCTACGCTCATAACGATTTGATTATGTTCTCTTGAAAGTCGAAACGTTCGCTCGACACAGTTGTGGCGAAAATTAATACTTTTAGCATCAATTACGAAGTGAAACTATTACTTACATTACCACAAAAGTCATTTATAACGGGATATTTATCATTATTATCGACTTTTGTATTAATAACCATGATAGTTTGAAAAGTTTTACTTAGGTTTCTATGAAATCTACCATTTCGAAATTCATGATTTGAATGCATAGAGTACGTTGATGTGTCTAAATTACTTACTTTTCATATCTATCATATTTAACGGGTTCATAAAATGATTGAAGTGAACAAAAACTCAAAGTCGACTTTATTTCCTAGTTTTAATTATGCAATTTGAAATTTATGACATGTCCAAGAGACCTGCTGTAAGGTCTTAAGGAAAAAAGAACTTTGATGTTTGATTTGATGAATACAGTGTAAAATAATAAAATAGCGAAGCATTAAGTAATTTATACAACAATACAAAAAGTTGAAAACAAGAGAAGAGACAAAAGTGAATCTTCCTTGGTGGTTTTACAGTGAAAATAACCTTTCTAGCCAGTGAAAAAGTGTTTGATTTTGCGAGCTAAGTGAAGTAACCCTGTGTACGTCAAATTGCCGGCTATAGTGTGCGCGGAGTGCGCGCGGCGCCGTGCGCGCAGCACGCCCGCGCGCGATGAGCCATGCGCTATGGAAACTATATCGGAGGACGCTGAGGCGGAGCTTGAGCTCGGTACGTATACGTGTGCCGCAGTGGTTTGTTACCTTTCGAATATTTTTAAACTACGCTGTAGGACACATTATTGTAAGATCTGCATTTATTTGTGCCTGATGTGGGTGTCATGTATGTAAAATTCGAAGTTACAGATTCGTCTTCGTGTAAAAGCAAATCCTATGTCGCTTGCATAAGATTGACATTTGCACAAAACAGAAACGTTGATTAAGTTCATACGAGCACGGGCCAAGTTCTCATTGAAATTCCATAAGTTCCCATGAAAAATTGTAAGACAAAGAACCTTGAAAACGATAACAAGAGTCTTGTCGACTTGTTGTGTTGTTTCTGGATACAGTTTTGAGGCTACGTTTATCCCGGATATAACGCATGCAAAGCCGCGGCCAAAATCTAGTCACACTACTATGTATTATAAATGCGAAAGTTGGATGTTTGGATGGATGAATGTTTGTTTCCTCATCACACAAGACTACTGTACGGATCGGGCCGAAATCTTGCATACAGGTTGTTCTAGGCCTAGAATAAAATATAGGCATACATTTTATCTAAAAAATTAGTTCATATGGTATAGAAATAACCATAAAACGTTTCCATAGAAACAATGCGTGCGAAGCCGCGGACAGAAACTAGCATTAAATACAAGTTTCTGCGTTCAGTAGTTTTGGCGTGAAGTGAACAAACATCTATCTATCCATCTAAACATCCAAACTTTCGCATTTTAATAATTAGTGTGAATAAAAATATGACCCTTACCATGACCCGACCCACTGAATGAATTGCCATACTCAACTTGATTTCGCCACAATTGTGACATGTGGGCATTTCTCAAATAATCGCTTTATTTGCTTTAATTTAAAATAAAATGTTGATATAGCGGCATGAGAAATACAAACTCTGGAGATTTCAACTTTCTATCTCTTACGGTTTATGAGATAACTTAACAAACCAAGCTAAAGTCAATTAAAACGGGATATTCACCATGATTTGATTTTTGAGTTATCCAATATTTCGGCACAGTTTCATGCGCCATGATCAACGGAATAACTGAAGGCACTGCGACTGCGAGTATGTTTTTATGGGCAGACATACCGATCTACCCTCATTTTTTGTCTTTTGCTACGAACATTACCACTACCTCCGGCTTGTAGCCGCATAATGCTGAGACAGGGACCTTTTTGGCCCCTTATGTAATACGTTGTACTGTCTGTTTCTGTTCTGCTATCTGTATGTTTTCTCTATCACTCAAGACACAAGCCAAGTGAAATCCTTATGTAAGTTCTCACTTGAAAACCTTATGTAAGTTTATTTTTGTTAAATAAATGAATTGAATTGAATTTCCTTCACATATTTTTTTCTTGTTTGTATACCTATTATGTAATGTGTTATGTGTTACGTATGGCATCAAATAAATGTATTCTAACCGAACTTTTAAACGTTTCCATAGAAACAACGCCAGCGAAGCCGCGGGCAATATCTAGTATACCATATATCATGGGGCTCTTAACATAAATCCCAAACATTCCTATGAATGACGCCATGGTCAAAGTCAGTTAGTTCATGCTTCAGGTGTAACGTGGTCGCGGCTATTTCTGTAATTTACGAGATGCGCGCGCGCAGGGCGCTCGCCGCAGAGTGAGGCTTCGTACGCGTTGAGATAGAGGCGGAATGTTTGAAGAGCTATCAAGTGTTTCTAATCTAATCTATATATAAATATGTAATATTTTCTTTCGCAAGAATAATTCGGTACGTAATTATAATCATATATTAATTATTTATATAGGTATATATATTACTGTTTAAGTATAATATAAGTAGCTTAGTATCACTATGAGTAGTATATTTTATTATCTCTATTATATAGCACTACCTACCAAACTGTTGTCCACACTACCCAAAGGTTAGCAGGTAGAGAATGCTATCTAGCATTATGCTCGCCTATGTACAACTTTTTGTGCAATAAAGTATATTCTATCTATCTATCTATCTAATCTAATAATAAGCAAAATATTTTTATTTTGCCAGAACAGATACGAATAGTATACATACATAAGTACACGTATAAATTAACCTTAAATTAATTATAGACTAAAACCATTGACTTACAACTAGTCGCACACTTATCCGAAAGTATAGTGTCAAAGGAGCTATGGAAAACAGATCCGCGAGCGAGAACTGGTAGCTCATACAAAGTTTTCCTTGTTCTGTGACAAGCTTTGATATTCGGCCAATAAGAAGCTGCCAATATAAATCAAATCTGCAATTATGACGTCTGCCTACGCCACTGCGTCGGTTGTCTACTTTACTTTAATGTGTGAAGAACTGCGTGATATCCCAAGGGTTCCAAAAAACGCTGTTAGCGATAAGGTCGCCGATTGTACCACTAGATATCATCATCATCAGCCTATATTAGTCCACTGCTGGATATAGGCCTCCCCCAATGAGCGTCATAGCGCCCTGTCTTCAGCTTGACGTATCCAGCATCTACCTGCAGTCTTTCGCAGGTCGTCATCCCACGTGGTCAGAAGACGCCCTACACTACTAACTATATCTAGTGGTAACCGGTATTAAGTATTAAGTTCCTTTTTTTACTATTTTCTGTATGGATGGTGCAGAAATATATATTCTATTCTATATTAACAAGTTTTTCTTACCGCTTAATTATATAATATCCCGAAACTCAGGTACCCTACCCATTTATACATCAAATAAATGAATAATGCTGGACAATCCACACAGCATTATCTAGCCCCATGGTAAGCAGAGCTTGTGTTATGGGTACTAGATAACTGATATACATAATACAATACATTACAAAGATAGATATTTTTTATTATACATAGAAAACGACCAGAACACCCGGAACAAATATCTGCAGATCGTACACACATTTTTTCCGAGGCGGGAATCGAACCCGCAACCTCCTGCGTCGCAGGCGGACCTTCGCCCACCGCGCCACATCGGTCGTCAATTTACATATGGGTAACCATTCAGTAATCCATTTATTTTGATACGCGCAGAGTTCTAAATCGAGAACAATCATTTACGACCTATCGAACTTAAATTATAAATGCGAAAGTTTGAATGTTTGGATGGATGTATTGATGGATGTTGGTTAGATACTTCTTCACACCAAAACAATTGAATGGATCGAGCTGAATCGATGGTGGCATAGATGTTGCTCTAAGCAAATCAAACATGGCTAGATTTTATTCCATAACTCAGTTCTCATGGGATATAAGTAACCTTAAAACGTTTCTATAGAACGCGTGCGAAGCCGCGGGCAGAAACTAGTATCCAATAAATATGAAGTTCAACGACCCGTAATACCCGTATACAAGGTGTTGTTCAAAACGTTTGACGAGCCTCAAGAAGTCGAGAGCCGTCCGTGTATTGGTATTGTACAGGTGCGCACAAAATGTCTATTTTTACCGACTTCGAAAAACGGGAGAGGTTCTTTGTTCGGATGTATGTATATTTTTTACGTGTGTTCGGTATTTCTGTGTCAATTATGGAGCGATTATGAAAATTAATTCGTTACAGAACTACAGAAATACAATTTATTCATAACACCAGTTTACAAGTCAAAAATTCGTTTACATTTTGTATAAATTCAAATAAAAAGAAATCATATTAAGTCGAATAATTAAAAATAATGTCATACAATGGTTTACAATTGTAATAGTTTGTTCACAGAATAGAAATTCTGCTCGACAAGCCAACGTTTAAGTCGTATTTTAAAACACGATAGACTGAGACCATCAGCTGTGACAGAGTCTGGTAGTTTGTTGTATACTGCCGAACCCATCAAATGAGATAACTTATTGTGGGATAAGAATGTTTTGAATGAATTAATAAATAAATAATGCTGGACAATTCACACAGCATTATCTAGCCCCATGGTAAGCAGAGCTTGTGTTATGGGTACTAGATAACTGATATACATAATACAATACATTACATAGATAGATATTTTTTATTATACATAGAAAACGACCAGAACACCCGGAACAAATATCTGCAGATCGTACACACAATTGTTCCGAGGCGGGAATCGAACCCGCAACCTCCTGCGTCGCAGGCGGACCTTCGCCCACCGCGCCACATCGGTCGTCCGAAATGCTATGGTGATCCCATAATTTAATGTTTATTTTTGTGAGATTAGTATTACTCCCGTAAAATTTAAAACAAAGTTAATAGATAGATTGTTACGTTAATTACTAGAAAAAAACATTATAATTTAGAAAGTAGAGAGAAGATCTTCTGAAACTCTTTTATTTATTTTCGCTAACTCTTTTGGTTCCTTTTCATTACATCTTTTATTAGGTACTGTGTAGTGAAATATACTTTCGAAATATTACCTATAGAAAAAAAAATTCTCTCCGCGTACAAAATTGTGTAGAACGCCTAGATAGGATGACGACCTGCGAAAGACTGCAGGCAGGTGCTGGATACGGCAAGCTGAAGACAAGGGCGTTATGGCTCGTTAAGGGGAGGCCTATGTTCAGCAGTGGACTTATATAGGCTGATGATGATGATGAAATTCCAAAACAATAAGTTCAACGACTCAATATAAAGGAACACCATTATAGTACCCATATTCAGGGGAATTATTTTAATAGACCGCGCTTGAGAAACGTCAGCTGCATCTGCATCGCTGCATTCACGTTCACAGAATAGGCAGTAGTAGAGTACAGGCGCGCAAAAATCAATTCCAAGTTTTATTGTCTCTTTACAAAGGATTCGATTCGTTGCGGTGAGCGGACGCGTCACTTTGACCGACTTTGAAGCTCAATGTAGTTTCTGTTTTTTGCGTGATAGTCTTACAATTAAACTTAAATAAATATATTATTTTATTGCATCAAACTGGTACTCACGTTGATATTAAAAAATAGTTCTGTGCTCATGTTTCACTATTCAATAACATGCAATTAGTTATGCCTAAGGTTTAATATTAATAAGTGTAAATTTTCAACTACGTTGGATTTCATAACTGATTATTATAAGCCATCTTGGTCGCCTTTGTGTGTTTATAATTATTTACGTACGCCTTTGATTTGATTTGATTTTGATTTTTATTTTAAACAAAAAATAATTCTATAACAAAATAGACAAAAAAGCCCTCTTATAATGATTAGAAATACATTGAACACAGGTACAAAATACAGGCAAAGAATAACAAACGGCAAATAAAGGAGTTTATCATGGGGGTAAGTGACACAAATAGGTGATATTAAGAAAATAAGACTACCTCCATGACTCAATAATGATAATGACGTCATAAAACCATGTAACATTGCGAAACTCTGCCAATAAAACAACAGCTTACAGAAACCTTTAAAACAATATCCTAACAAGCAAGCGAAAGCTACTTATACAACTAAATATTATTAGGAACAAAACTTCGGGTCAAGCTGAAACAAATGTCTAACATTAATTGTTTGCGTTAAAATGTTTGGAACCATTAAAAGTTTATAATGAGGGTGAAAGTTTTATTATTCTTACAAATGTATCCATGTTAAATGTTTTTAGAAGTGATACTCTTTATTTATGTATCGCAAGCTGTTTTATTGAAATCACTTAGATATTAAAGATACACGAGTTATGAATAAAATACCGAATACTCACAGGTCACTTTATTTCTCCAGCTCTGATGTCACGGTTTTTGTCATAAATGTTGTCAAAACTTCAGGTATCATTAAAGTTAGAATCTTGCTCAAATTTAAGTGGTGCTTTTGTATACTGAGGGATGAATGACAGTTATTTCAGATAACATCAACCCATTAACAACAATAGTAATACAAAAACAAATAGATTTTTTAATTTAGTAGCTACATTAGTTACCCCTAGGTTACGTTTGTACCATTAATTTTCCCCATTAATGGTGCATACGCAACTGTTAGTTATGTTTGCATCATTGATTGACAGGGCAAAGTAAAAACAGACAAACAGACCGTATTAAAAAATGATTGAAATTGATTGAAACGTTATTGAAAATGATCTATATCACTTCTCACCTCACCATTACCGCTCTACATCAACAGCTAATGGAATCGCGATCAGGTTCGATCGCGGGAACATCTCGACACGACTGTACATACCTACTCAACTCGTGCTTTTAATGCAATTTAACATCATCCTGTACGTCAAGTAGGAAAACAAACCGCTCAATGGTTTTTCGACTGCATTTTAATTGGACTTGTTTTCATCCGATAGACTTTCTATGGCAATATTTTATGGTTAATTCTATCCCAAAAAATTCCATAAATCAGTTCCCATGGGTTAGAATACCCGTAAAACCTTTACATAGAAAAATAATTATACCTTTGTTGATTTGGTTTCACGTATTCCTTTACCAGTAAACACCGCGTATGAAGCCGTGGCCAGAAACTAGTTTAAAACTAGAAACATTTTATTTAATGATGACAAAAGTTTAAAGTATCCAGCACGTTCCAGAAGAGAGTTCCACAATGGAAATATACAGAGTCACTTTATATCAATCTAACTGCAGTAAAGACCAGTTAGTATAAACACTTGACCATCACTCTATTGTATAGTCTGTGGCGACGGCGCGCGCACTGTACGGTCGAGAATTAAAGACAGACTGTATGTCCCGGAACACAAAGTAAAACTTGTCGCATCCAGCATCTAACTGCAGTCTTTCGCAGGTCGTCATCCCACCTGGTCGGAGGGCGTCCTACACTACGTTTACGTGTCGTGGTCTCCACTCAAGAACTTACTTTGTATCTGTGTCCAAATAAATATTTTTTTCTATTCTATTCTTGTAGCTGGTAGAGTCGGATACCTAAAACAGGGATATCTGCAGAATCTTAAGCAAATAGAATGCCATAAATCTGCAGAAAACTTGCAGGAAGTTGTATGGAGTTGGCGCTCTGCCCCAGTCCCGGCACGAAACTTGCGCTTTCAGAGGTCCGACGCTGTCGACACAAACAGATAGACTAACTTTATTACTTTGATAGATTGTACCTATGTATTACTGCACTTGTATTTAGATACAGACACCATCATAAATAAATTCAATTCTATTCAATTCAATACCTTCATTTCAGCAGATCTCAATAAAGTTGTACTTACATATATTACGAAAACAATTAGTGTCCATATTCGAGCTGGCATTATATAAAAATAAATTACATTCAAAATTAAAATTACTTACCTTATATATCAATGGAAATTTTTGCGCAATTTTACCATGTTTTCTCACCGCTTAAACCTTCCCTGGACTACGAAAAACATTTCAAAACCTAAATCAGCTAAATGGGCCCAGCCGTTCACGAGTTTTAACGAGACTAACGAACAGCAATTGATTTTTAAATACATATAAGAAGATGCTGCACAATCCACACAGCATTATCTAGCCCTAAGATATCCAGAGCTTACGGCTAGATAATGCTGTGTGGATTGTGCAGCATCTTCTTACAGCAGACATCCATAACACAAGTTATGCAGAGCTTGTGTTATGGATGTCTGCTATACATAATAGAATAGGATTATATACCCACAACCTCCTTCGTCGCAGGCGGACCTTCGTCTGCCCCGCTGCCGCATTGGTCGTCCGAAGGTTCATGCTAGTTCGATTCCCGTCTTGGGAAAAAAATTATGCGATCTGCAGATATAATATGACCTCTAAATATATAACGTTGGGTATTTTCTGTGTATAGTAAAAAATATTATTTATTTTATTTATAAAATAATATATTATATAAAATAAACGCGGTTAGAACGCGGTAGTTTCACGGTTTAACTGGCCGGTTATTTCTCAAACTGTAACACTGAACTCGATTAACACCTCCAGTCAGAGGCCAATCCCATTCGAACCCGACCTAAAAGGCCCATAAATAGCCCAAAATGGGACATTTCTATTTAATTAATCCCATTTAATCAGTTATTGATGTCCGAGGGCTATTTTCCCAAGGGCTTGTGGACTATATTTCATGATCACGGCCCTTTAAGTACCTATAAAATGTTAACGGGTCCATCCGGGTCCTTCGGATCTCATCCTGATTAGGGTCCGCTTGAGTCTGCTGATTTGGCAACTGAAATAACACTCACATTTAACACTAAAGATATTTATTATGAATTTATTTTTGAGTTATCCAATATTTCGGCACAGTTTCATGCGCCATGATCACGGAATAAATGAAGGCACTGCGAGTTAGTTTTTATGGGCAGACATACCGATCTACCCTCATTTTTTGTTATTTGCTATGAACGTTACCACTACCACCGGTTTCATCATTATTGAACGCAGCACGATCACGACACACAACACTGACGGTATCAGAACGCGACGCGGTTGGTAGGTACTAGGTACATCACTTTTCGGTTTTTGCACATTCTCACAACAGGGTTCCAGGTTCCCGATAATTGGAAGCCATCTTCTCGGTTGAAGTTCCTATATTTCGTAATAAAAATCAAATCATGGTAAATATCCCGTTTTAAATGACTTTATAGTGTTAATAACCATGATAGTTTCAAAAGTTTTACTCACATTTAAGTCTAAGACGTACAATACACACGAAGTATTTTTGTACTTAAATTTCCCCTCAGAAAAAGAACGAGTTTAGATTGTTTATAAATTTTTTTGACGGTTTTTAACTTATACTAATGTTTGGTTTCAGTTACGAATAATTTAGTCGTGGCCTCGTGGATACCAATCTGATTGGTATTGTTACGCAATTCATGCTACGATTTTTTTATTATTGTGTACCGAATTTCAATTCGATTTATAGGATATTTTATGTGTGACTTACGTAATACGTTATCAGCATAACGTACTCTTACGTCCCAGCAATATGAACACGTGCGCATTCGCCACTTCTCTATTATACTCGTACGTCATGTGCTTTGATTTGATAAAAGCAATCCTCTTCCTCACGGTCAGTGCGACAAGTTTATGTTTCAAGCTTGATGCTCGCCGTAGAATACTTCGAATTAAGAGCGGACGTGACGTCACCCCTGGAGACCTCCCATATGTTGTGCGCCTTGAAATAGAAATCACCGAACAATATTATCACTGTTGTACGGGAGCCGTACTTACCCCCACTGCTACACTAAGCGCTGCTCACTGCTGTCTCGCTGTCAATATTGAAGTCATCCCCAAAATGAAAACAAATGAGACAGCAAAATTTGTGGTAAGATACGGCTCAGCACCTGGCAAACCAGTAGAAAATCATCTCGATAAATTCAGCTATATTCTAAACTGCGCGTACCTGCCCTCGGCGCAGGCTAACGTGCATCCCTGGATAAACAACGACGTTGCAATCGCTAGGACGGAACCGATTCATCTGAAAAGCTATGGGAAAATCAGCTCGATGGACTACCGCACTCTATACGGACAGCACGTTATTTTGACAGGATACGGCGAAACAAACTACAGCAAGGCAGACCTTGATACCCTGACTCTGAAATTGCCTTTACAAGTATCAGATGGGATGATAATCGAATGCGAGGACGTATTTTACCCGTCATTGTGCGTGGCCTCATCTTGTGATAATCCTCTAGCGATGATGGGTCCTGGAGATTCTGGTGGGCCCGTGGTCCACTCCACGGGCATTGTTGGAGTTAACTCCCTTGGGAGTTTTGAATTATTTTCAGCTTATCCGCCTTATAGTCCAATTCCAACTCAAGTGATAATCGCTCCAATAAGTACTGTTATTGATTGGATCACAAAAAATCTAGCGGGGATAAATTAAATGTATATAAAATAAGGTTAAGTTACCACCACAATTATTCATATTTTTATCTATACACTGAATTAAAGTAACTCTGTGGCAGTATCACTTAGAGTGGTGATAGATTCCTTCCATGTTTCTCTATCCAAAGCCAGTCTGCTCCAAGTAACTCCAGCCACTTGGACTATATCGTCACTCCAACATTTTGATGGTCTGCCTGGTATGCGCTTTTTATCGCTTATAAAAAAATAATGCTGGACTACCCACACATCATCATCTAGCCCCAAAGCTAAGCAGAACTTGTGTTATGGGTACTAGATGACGATATACTAAATACAATACATCGATAGATATTTTTTATGAATACATAGATAACGACCAAAACACCCAAGGAATATTTTTTACAAATTGAAGTACCAACGTGCTGTCAAATCGAGTTATATTGCTACGTTGTGTATCACTATGTAAATACATAGTATAAATCAAAGTCGCTTCCCGCTGTCTGTCTGTCCCTGTGTATGCTTAGATCTTTAAAACTACTCAACTGATTTAGATGCGGTTTTTTAATAGATAGAGTGATTCAAGAGGAAGGCTTATAAACCATTTGTTACATAGATCTCGGCGCGGGCGTAGCCGCGGGGCGCAGCTTGTGTTATAATATTATGAAGCACTATAAAAGTACAAGGCATGGCAGCCTACTTGCTTTATTGCTACATTTTTATAGCACAAATACAAATATTCTTTTCATTTTCACATAAAAATAAATTGAAATTCAATTGATATTCATAGCATAATTTAAGTTTGAAACATAAAACCTAACGAATTTATAACCTTTTCTTTCATTACTACAGTAAATACCTATGGGCTATCATCCGTAGCATAATATAAATGTTATTTTTTTAAAATTAGATTAGCCTATATCCTATTCCCGAACCTAAACTATTAACATACCAAATCTCATCTAAATAAGTTAGGTAAGTAGTTATGGATTCTTCGCCCGCGTGGAAATCTATGTGTCAAATGGTTAATAAACCTTCCTCTTGAATCACTCTGTCTATTAAAATCACATCAAAAAACGTTGCGCAGTTTAAAGATCTAAGCGTACATAGGGACAGACAGACAGCGGGAAGCTACTTTGTTTTATACTATGTAGTGAAAAATGCCCTTGCCTAGCAAACGGAAGAAAAAACTATCGCTGACCTTTATCCACAAGCGTGCTATATGCAATCAAAAAGAGTTTGAGTAGTTTCGAGTAGGGGTAGTGGATCGCATAGTAGGTGAATATGTTATGTTGGCAATATAGAAGTGTAAATATAGGGATTCTATTGAATAAAAAATGTTACAAGCATTTTATTTAATTTTCAAAATTTTGGTAAAACTTACAGCTAGCTCTTAAAAATAGTTATTTACTTAGTACATGCCGGTACATACCAGGACCAATTGTCTAGTTTTCGCAGATATGTGCTTAAATAGAATAACAAATAACGAACAGTGAAAGTAGATGACTTAAAGAAAATAAAAAGAAAAAAGAAACACACAACACAAAACGATATTCATTCAAGTTATTTTAAAAATAATTTTATATCGTTAGATGTTTGTGCAGCGGTTACGCCATAGGCAACGCCAATATAGTACTGCTAATATAATGCTGCATATCGTAGAGGCGCGGCGTCGCAGCACGCCCTTGCGGACCGTACGTACCGCACCATTGGGCATTGAATGCGTTTAGCGTAATGTGGCACGATAATGCTGTGTGGATTGTGCAGCATCTTCTTACAGCAGACATCCATAACACAAGTTATGCAGAGCTTGTGTTATGGATGTCTGCTATACATAATAGAATAGGATTATATACCCACAACCTCCTTCGTCGCAGGCGGACCTTCGTCTGCCCCGCTGCCGCATTGGTCGTCCGAAGGTTCATGCTAGTTCGATTCCCGTCTTGGGAAAAAAATTATGCGATCTGCAAATATATGACCTCTCAATATATAACGTTCTGGGTATTTTCTGTGTATAGTAAAAAAATATTATTTATTTTATTTATAATATAATATATTATATAAAATAAACGCGGTTAGTACGCGGTAGTTTCATGGTCGGTTCAACTGGCCGGTTATTTCTCAAATTGTAACACTGAACTCGATTAACACCTCCAGTCACAGGCCAATCCCATTCGAACCCGACCTAAAAGGCCCATAAATAGCCCAAAATGGGACATTTCTATTTAATTAGTCCCATTTAATCAGTTATTGATGTCCGAGGGCTATTTTCCCAAGGGCTTGTGGACTATATTTCATGATCACGGCCCTTTAAGTACCTATAAAATGTTAACGGGTCCATCCGGGTCCTTCGGATCTCATACTGATTAGGGTCCGCTTGAGTCTGCTGATTTGGCAACTGAAAATAATACTCACATTTAACACTAAAGTCATTTAAAACGGGATATTTATTATGAATTTATTTTTGAGTTATCCAATATTTCGGCACAGTTTCATGCGCCATGATCACGGAATAAATGAAGGCACTGCGAGTTAGTTTTTATGGGCAGACATACCGATCTACCCTCATTTTTTGTTATTTGCTACGAACGTTACCACTACCACCGGTTTCATCATTATTGAACGCAGCTCGATCACGACACACAACACTGACGGTATCAGAACGCGACGCGGTTGGTAGGTACTAGGTACATCACTTTTCGGTTTTTGCACATTCTCACAACAGGGTTCCAGGTTCCCGATAATTGGAAGCCATCTTCTCGGTTGAAGTTCCTATATTTCGTAATAAAAATCAAATCATGTCAAATATCCCGTTTTAAATGACTTAATAGTGTTAATAACCATGATAGTTTCAAAAGTTTTACTCACATTTAAGTCTAAGACGTACAATACACACGAAGTATTTTTTTTAATTGACAATAATGTGGACAGTAACGAACACTTTCACAAACCAATTCTTTGTCTGTCTGTCAGATCAGATTGTCTCTATGATACAAACTCCACAAAAACAGCCAATCAGCGGGCGTTTTGCGTTCTGTCACTCTCGAGTTCATAATTTTTTCAAGATATGATTTTGATTCACTGTACTTAAATTTCCACTCAGAAAAAGAACGAGTTTAGATTGTTTATTATTTTTTTTGACGGTTTTCAACTTATACTAATTCGAAATGTTTGGTTTCAGTTACGAATAATTTAGTCGTGGCCTCGTGGATACCAATCTGATTGGTATTGTTACACAATTCATGCTACGATTTTTTTATTATTGTGTACCGAATTTCAATTCGATTTATAGGATATTTTATGTGTGACTTACGTAATACGTTATCAGCATAACGTACTCTTACGTCCCAGCAATATGAACACGTGCGCATTCGCCACTTCTCTATTATACTCGTACGTCATGTGCTTTGATTTGACAAAAGCAATCCTCTTCCTCACGGTCTGTGCGACAAGTTCATGTTTCAAGCTTGATGCTCGCCGTAGAATACTTCGAATTAAGAGCGGACGTGACGTCACCCCTGGAGACCTCCCATATGTTGTGCGCCTTGAAATAGAAATCAACGAAAAATATTTCCACTTGTGTACGGGAGCCGTACTTTCCCCCACTGCTACACTAAGCGCTGCTCACTGCTGTCTCGGTTTCAATATTGAAATCATCCCCAAAATCGAAACAAATGAGACAGCATTCAAATGTATGGTAAGATACGGCTCAGCACCTGGCAAACCATTGGAAGATCATCTCGATAAATTCAGCTATATTCTAAACTGCGCGTACCTACCCTCGGCGCAGGCTATGGAGCATCCCTTAACAAACAACGACGTTGCAATCGTTAGGACGGAACCGATTCATCTGAAAAGCTATGGGAAAATCAGCTCGATGGACTACCGCACTCTATACGGACAGCACGTTATTTTGACAGGATACGGCCAAACAAACTACAGCAAGGCAGGCTTTGATACCCTGACTCTGAAATTGCCTTTACAAGTATCAGATGGGATGATAATCGAATGCGAGGACGTATTTTACCCGTCATTGTGCGTGGCCTCTTCTTGTGATAATCCTCTAGCGATATCGGGTCCTGGAGATTCTGGTGGGCCCGTGGTCCACTCCACGGGCATTGTTGGAGTTAACTCCATGAGTGTTTTTCGATTATATTTAGCTTACCCGACTCCTAAACATCCAATTCCAACTCAAGTGGTAATTGCTCCAATAAGTACTGTTATTGATTGGATCACGAAAAATCTAGAGGGAATAAATTAAACGTATATAAAATAAGGTTAAGTTACCACCACTATTATTCATATTTTTATCTATACACTGAATTTAAAGTAACTCTGTGGCAGTATCACTAAGGGCGTTAGTACACCTACGCGTTCGTATGCGGCTGCGAGTCTTTACGAAATAATTGCGGTAGCGAAACATCTGCGGAACGTTAGTACACTGCAGTTCTTTCGCAAGGAAATGTCATTGTAGCTCCATGCCACCTCTTTTTTGTATGCATTTTTGTAATGAACATGCCCAACTAAATATAACTCGGGATAATCTCGAATCAAATTCAATAACATTTCAATATTTTCGGCTTCCATTATGCGAAATTCTGTCCTCACCGACAGAACGCGTGGTGACGCCTTGCGATGCGAAACTTCACTAGCGAAACTGCTGCGTCTGTGTAACAGCTATTTCGCATTTACTTGCGAAACAATACCGACAAGGACGCAACTATTTCATCTAGCTATATAGTAGAGCGAGACATAACACATGCGAAACGTTGCCATACAACTTACAGTTTTTTCGTCGTTTCGCTGCCGCATGCGATTGCGTAGGTGTACTAAAGGCGTTAGAGTGGTGATAGATTCCTTCCATGTTTCTCTATCCAAAGCCAGTCTGCTCCAAGTAACTCCAGCCACTTGGACTATATCGTCACTCCAACATTTTGATGGTCTGCCTGGTATGCGCTTTTTATCGTTTATAAAAAAATAATGCTGGACTACCCTCACAGCATCATCTAGCCCCAAAGCTAAGCAGAACTTGTGTTATGGGTACTAGATGACGATATAGTAAATACAATACATCGATAGATATTTTTTATGAATACATAGATAACGACCAAAACACCCAAGGAATATTTTTTACAAATTGAAGTACCAACGTGCTGTCAAATCGAGTTATATTGCTACGTTGTGTATCACTATGTAAATACATAGTATAAATCAAAGTCGCTTCCCGCTGTCTGTCTGTCCCTGTGTATGCTTAGATCTTTAAAACTACTCAACTGATTTAGATGCGGTTTTTAAACACTTTGAGTGCTGAAATCACACGGTATGTGTTTTCTACAAGTGACTTATATGCGTAAATCCAAACTAGCGCAGCGGCTGAGAAAATACAGATCTTTGTGACTCAGCACAGCCGTAATATTTTTCGAACGAAACGCATGTGCGGCGCAACACAACCGCTGTGTAGAGCGGCAGAACGAATTTTTTAGGTTAAAAAAAAGATAGTAGTCGTCGAAAAAAAATCGCAGTCAAAGTGTTAATAGATAGAGTGATTCAAGAGGAAGGCTTATAAACCATTTGTTACATAGATCTCGGCGCGGGCGTAGCCGCGGGGCGCAGCTTGTGTTATATATAATATTATGAAGCACTATAAAAGTACAAGGCATGGCAGCCTACTTGCTTTATTGTTACATTTTTATAGCACAAATACAAATAATCTTTTCATTTTCACATAAAAATAACGTTCAAATTAAGTTTGAGACATAAAACCTACGAATTTATAACCTTTTCTTTCATTACTACAGTAAGTACCTGTGCTATCATCCGTAGCATAATATAAATGTTATTTTTTCATAATAAGATTAGCCTATATCCTATTCCCGAACCTAAACTATCAACATACCAAATCTCATCTAAATAAGTTAGGTAAGTAGTTACGGATTCTTCGCCCGCGTGGAAATCTATGTGTCAAATGGTTAATAAACCTTCCTCTTGAATCACTCTATCTATTAAAACCGCATCAAAATCCGTTGCGCAGTTTAAAGATCTAAGCACAACATAGGGACAGACAGACAGCGGGAAGCGACTTTGTTTTATACTATGTAGTGAAGAATGCCCTTGCCTAGCAAACGGAAGAAAAAACTATAGATAGATAGATAATTCTTTATTGCACACTAAGTATAAATTGACAATGTAAAATAAAAACTTAAAAAAACTAGATACAATTGGCGGTCTTATCGCTCAAGAGCGCCAGACAACCATCTCTCCAGACAACCATGGATGGATAGGATCGTGGACAGTACCAGGGGATCTGTGTGCTTGCAGGTTATACATATATTATAAAATAAAATAAAATACCTATTATACTGACATGGAAATATACCACATACATATCATAAAATATATGTACTTATATACATAGGGACTCAGTTATGCATTGACCTGCTACATTGTAAGCAATTAGGGTTTACTCGTGGCAGGTCAACTACTGATGCCGGTGTAGAGTTGGTATCGCATATTTTTGATGCTTGGGAGAAGTCGCAAGATGCTTTAGGCGTTTTTTGCGACTTGTCAAAAGCATTCGATTGCGTTCATCACGAAACATTAATCAGGAAACTACATCATTATGGAATTAGGGACAGCTCTTTGGATCTTCTTACATCTTACTTGAGTGATAGGATACAAAGAGTTGACATTAATGGGAAACGACCTAAAGGGTCTGTTGTTACAATGGGTGTACCGCAGGGCTCTATCTTGGGTCCTTTCCTATTTTTAGTTTATATTAATGACCTGCCTCATCTTGTAAAGAATGATCATGAGATTGTATTGTTTGCTGATGATACTTCATTAATTTTTAAAATGAAACGACAAAACACAAATTTCGACGATGTAAATACTGCAATCTCAAAGGTAGTCCATTGGTTTAGTATTAATAATCTTTTGCTTAATGAAACCAAAACAAAATGTTTAAGATTTATTCTACCTAATGTAAAACAAGTTAAGGCCGATATAAACGTAAAAGGAGAAACGTTAGAAATTGTAGACAATACCGTATTTTTAGGAATAACCTTAGATAGTAAACTTCAATGGGGCCCACACATAGATAAGCTATCGAAGAGACTTAGTTCTGTAGCATATGCAGTTAAAAAAATCCGTCACCTTACAGACGTTGATACTTCTAGACTAGTCTATTTCAGCTACTTCCATAGTATTATGTCTTATGGCATACTACTGTGGGGGAACGCTGCAGATATGAACACCGTATTTGTGTTGCAGAAGAGGGCTGTTCGTGCGATCTATAATATGGGTCCCAGAGAATCCCTACGTGAAAAATTCAAAGAAATAAACATAATGACAGTACCGTGTCAATATATTTATGAAAACTTGTTGTACACTCATAAAAATATCAATCGGTTCACTAAAAAAAGTGATATTCATAATGTAAATACTAGAAATAAGAATAAACTCGCTGTGCCCACAACTAGGCTACACAAGATAAATGTATCTTTTAAAGCGCAATGTATACGCTTCTACAACAAAACTCCAAGTGAGTTGCAAAAATTATCAATAAATAAATTTAAAAAAATTGTTAAACATATTCTTTGTAAAAAAGCATATTACAAAATATCAGATTACTTAGAAGATAAAAAAGCTTGGAACGAGTTTTGCTCCAACTCAAAATCTACCAACTTACAGATAAGCAAATCAAATGTACTAGACACATAAGTTATGAACATACTAGTGGTTTCTTCTCACTTCTTCCACTGGTGGACAAAAAATTGAAGTGAACTATAATATATGACGTGTCTAAGTGCTTATTTGTAAGCTTAAATAAATAAAAAAAAATCATTTTCATTTTCATTTTCATTTTTCATTTTCATTAGTGACAGCAGGACAAATAGTGCTCCTTTAACATAGTTTTAAAGGTTAGTAGTGACTTAGCACGCCTCACCGAAACTGGTAATGCGTTCCATAGTTGAACAGCCCGGGCAGTAAAGGAATGGACGAAGAAAGAAGTAGAGTGAGCTGGTACTTGAAGCATAAGGGTTGCCGAAGAGCGCAGAGGAAGAGTGTGAGAAAGATGAAAGGTGAAACGCTTTTTGAGATAAGGGGTAGCAGAGGCCAGAAATAGAATGTTATAGAGAAAAGATAGGATATGAGAATTACGGCGAAGCCGTATAGGTAGCCACTATCGCTGACCTTTATCCACAAGCGTGCTATATCGCAATCAAAAAGGGTTTGAGTAGTTTCGAGTAGGGGGGGTAGGGGTAATGGATCGCATAGGAGGTGAAAATGTTATGTTGGCATTATAGAAGAGTAAATATAGGGATTCTATTGAATAAAAAATGTTACAAGCATATTATTTTATTTTCAACATTTTGGGAAACTTACAGCTAGCTCTTAAAAATAGTTATTTACTTAGTACATGGACTCAGGACCAATTGTCAAGTTTCCGCAGATTATGTTCTTAAATAGAATAACAAATAACGAACAGTGAAAGTAGATGACTTAAACAAAATTGAAAGAAAAAAGAAACACACAACACAAAACGATATTCATTTAAGTTATTTTAAAAATAATTTTATATCGTTAGATGTTTGTGCAACGGTTACGCCATAGGCAACGCCAATATAGTACTGCTAATATAGTGCTGCATATCGTAGTGGCGCGGCGGCGCGGCGCCCTTGCGGATCGTACGTACCGCACCATTGGGCATTGAATGCGTTTAGCGTAATGTGGCACAAGAACTACTAAACACGTCGTAGCTTAAGTATTTTGAGTTTTCCAATATTTTATATTGGAAAACTTAAAAATCAAATTATGGTAAATATCCCGTTTTAAATGACTTTAGTGTTAATAACCATGATAGTTTCAAAAGTTTTACCGTCATAAAGATGTTGAATTGTGTGCGTTTTTTTCATACAAAAATATCCTTATTCATTCATTCACAATAAATTAATATGAATATTTTTGTGCATACGGGTCTTTCTTAGGTATGTATAATGCATAAAAAACCTGTCAGGGCCCAAACATTTTTGGGTTCGTTCTTGTTAGATTGTTATGTAACTTTACTGAACGTCTCGAGTCAATATGAGCAACCGAGAACCTTAATAGAGTGAAGGTAACGGTAGGTTGACAATTGCGAGGTCAAGTGAGCTTCCAGTCCTGGTCTACTTGAGTCCACATTGATGCTGAGAACGTGTAGGGTAGGAAAATAATATTTTCTTACAGCGTGTCAAGTACGGCTGTCCGAAATTAAAACGTTGATATAAAGCAAAGTACTCATAAAATACGAAAATCGATAAATCGTCGATAAGCGATTAAATAGAAATTTCCTAAAGTCGGAACTCCGCTATTACCTGTATTGAATACTGCAAAAGTCGGCAAAATGCGAAAGTCGGCACTTAGCTCCGAAACCGTAAGGGACACGAGACAAATTTTACAGGAAAGACAAACTACTTGACGCTTAAAATCTTGTTTTTTTTTGATTGTTTTGAATAGGCTCCGAAACTATTGGACCGATTTTAGGATTATTTTACCGTCGTCGCGTCAGTTGATATGCTACACTAACCCCGGGTGACATAATAGGAGGCTATATTATATTAACTTTTCTTCCTAGAAATGTGAAATTCGAATTTAACGCGGGTGAAACCGCGGGGAACAGCTGGTTTAGTATAAAAATCACTTTTGTACTCTCCGCGTCCTGTGACAGGAGCATGATTCGTTTTGTGGCGGGTCCTGAACGACACTAACTCGATTTGAGACGGTCGACACGACGAGAACGGATTCCCAGTTACGTTTCAAGTTTGTTATAGAAATTGAGCTAGACGAGTGGCTTCGGATTAGAATCAATTCGATTCTCAAACAGAATCGTGTCGGAGAATCGAATTGATTCTGCAATTCGAGACTTTGATTCGGACATTGATTTTAGAGGTTGTGTTTTCAGTTTTCGCCTGCTTTAAATTTTAATAAAAAAGTTATGTTCAATATTCTCAAAAAGATATTATATCTGTTTCTTATAGATATTGATTTCGAACAAATCGAGGATGTAGGTAACGAAAAGGGTCGTAATTAGAAACTATTATATATAACCGCCGCCAGCTGCTTACAGCTCGCGCACTCCTTAACAACTAGTTTATTTATTTATGAAAAAAATCCACAGCCTTTAAAATTAATATTAACATACTTAATTACTAAACTTAAGGCCAATACAGGATTTACTTTGTATAAAATTAAAAATGACTATCACTATAAATCAAATTAATAAACGCTAAAACAATTTGAATGACATATGTAAGAAAAAAAAAGAGTATAAACTAAATTTAAAACAAAAAGAAACATGAAAATTAAAAATAAAATACTAAATACAAATCTCATTATTCAAGTGTCTCAACTATGTACCTAAACTGAAAAATAACTAAAATAAACTATTTACAGCCGTACTGTTAACTATAAACACTATAAATTAGGTCATTGGGAATAACTAAATACATTACAATTACACTTAATGATAATAAAACCAGCGAGTTAACTGTGTACTATAAATCATATATGTTTATAATGTGTATTATATATATATATATATATTTATGTCTATGCAATACAAGTATACTAATATAAAAACATGCGTCGACCTATAATGATCCACACCACACAATTAATCCACCAACTTCGTACGCGCGTTTGACTCTACCCCGCCAACCGTACCCTGTTCTAGATTATTTAAGACTAGTAGAACATCACGTTTGAACCCCGGCTTACCAATGTTGAAGATGTCGCGTGCTGTGCGCCTTCAATTAGTATAGTTTTTTTTCATAAATAATCCGATTTTTCGGTAGAATGATAAAGCTGGCACGACGTGAACTACGTTTACTTATTTCTTCTAGTTTAGTGTAAGTTAAATTTGTAGCTAGTTAATGTTGTGTGAATCTTCCAGAATGATTTATTTATAAAATTAACCTTGTTACAGATAAAATCCGCAAGAAGTACGCATCCCTCGGCGACAGCGTTGTCGTAGTCCGTCTCGAACGGTCTCAAAAGGCCGGACTCGGTCTGAGCCTGGCCGGTCACAGAGACCGGTCTCGCATGGCCGTCTTCATCTGTGGTCTGAACCCGGCTGGATCCGCTGCTAAGGCGTCGCCGGCTGTCAAAGTAGGAGATGAAATTTTGGAGGTTAGTTATTTTTACAAAACATAATTGCACTTCAATACATATTATAAAGAAAGTCGCTTCCCGCTGTCTGTCTGTCCTTCGCCCGCGTGGAAATATATGTGTCAAATGGTTTATAAACCTTCCTTTTAAAATAAATAAATAAATAAAATAAAATTCATTTATTTCGGACAACGACAAATCATAATTAAAATTAAATTTAGGTCCATATCATGTTATTAGCAAATATTACTTAATTCTATGTTAGTTATTAACAATTAATGTAAATTATTACAAACAGTGCAAACAAATAATGATGAAAGTAATTATTTCATCATTACTTGGTTGCAGTGCTTGAGGAACGGGCTATCCCATTTATTGGATAATACATTAATAATAATTAAATTACTCTACCTATTAAAAAACCGCATCAAAATCCGTTGCGTAGTTTTAAAGATCTAAGCATACATAGGGACAGACAGACAGCGGGAAGCGACTTTGTTTTATACTATGTAGTGATTAACTTAGCTCATAGCTCTCAACCAAAAGGCAAGCTGATGTTTTTATGATTTTTCTGTGATTGTTTTCTTGTTATTTTCTGAGCAACAATAATACCGAAGTATGTGTATCTCTTTGGGGTAGATTCCATTGATCCTCTTAGATCTCTGTATAAATCATTCATTGTCTTTCTTTTATTATCTTGGCTCCAAGAGATTCAGCGAAAATCTTTTATCCATACAATCGCTTGCCAAACTACCGCTAACTTGGCCTCAATGGGAATATTCCCAAATATTTCCACGAAGCTGGGGGCCTACTACGGCTGCAATAGCAATATTAAAATACTAGTTTCTGCCCGCGGCTTAGCATGCGTTGTTTCTCTGGAAACGTTTTAAAGTTATTTTTATCCCATGGGAACTGACTTATGGTCTGACTGTGGATAAATATGCCTATGTTACTTCGGTCTGGAACTACCTGTATGCCAAATTAGCCCGATCCGTTCGGTAGGTTTTGCGTGAATGAGTAACAAACATCCATACATACAAACTTTCGCGTTTATAATAGTAGTAGGAGTGGCACAACTCTGAAAATAGAAAAGCTCTATGAATTGTATCACGAAATCAAGAGTTGACTCGCTGTGTCAGGACAATTATGTTAATAATGATATTTTCTTTTTAGCCCCTTGCGGCGGCAAAAGAAATATAAAAAAGGGGTGCCATTTATTTCGTTGTGTTATTCTTTCAAATTGTACCTCCCTAGCGGATGATTTTTTACGGTGTATGTGGCATGCGGTATATGGTTATAATTTTGTATATTTTTTTAATAAATAAAACTAAATGCTTAGAACGGAACAAAGAACAAATTGAACGCTCTAAACAAAACGACCCTGAACGATAATGGTATTGCTACTTCTCAAACTATAGCTCAAAAGTGCTTTATTGAACACTAGCTGCACCCCCGCGGGTTCGGAAATCTATGTGTCAAATGGTTTATAAACGTTCACCTTTACTCACTCTATCTATTTAAAAAAAACTGCATCAAAATCCGTTGCGTAGTTTAAAAGATCTAAAGCATACATATAGGTAGGATGCGTCAAGCTGAAGACAGGGTACTATGGTGCTCATTGGAGGAGGTCTGCTGGACATATCCAGCAGTGGACTAACATAGGTTGATGATGATGATGATGAAGCATACATAGGGACAGACAGACAGCGGGAAGCTACTTTGTTTTATACCGTATATGTAGTGATGAACAAGTTTCTTATGGTAGACCCCCCGTTCTATTCAATGATTCAGTATTGCCACAGTGATTCGGCAGGTTCTTTGTTGGTAGAGGCGAAAGTTGCCGAGTTATTTGGGAGGGTACAAAATTGGATTATGTTTTCTTGCTGCATGACAAAGCTGAATTTTATTATTTCGTCCTGAACGATCTTCGACTGACTCGCGGAAGGCCACACTGACATAAGGTGGAGGTCGAAGTACCGCGACGCAGGAGTTCGCGGGTTCGATTCCCGCCTCGGAACTAATGTTTGTATGATCTGCAGATAATTGTTTCGGATTTTCTGGTCGTTTTCGATGAATACTAAAAAAAAACTATTTAATGTATTGTATTAATATCAGTTATCTACCCATAACACCAGCTCTGCTTAACTTGAGGTTAGATGATGCTGTATGGATTGTCCAGCATTATTTATTTATTATTATTCATTTCATAAATTTAAAGTCTAGAGAATGACCTCTTGACTTAAAATTTATTCATTTATGAAGGTCCAAGATTGCTGAACGCCAAAAGTAAGGAAGATCTATGGGAACGTAAATGTTGAATGCTGTTGAGACACGAATGATTAATAGCTGTGTGAACCTAGCAACTGACTTTGAGATATTCATGATTTTTTGATCCTATTCGATTGTACCGGGTTTGTACCCGATTGTACCGGCAAAGTTTTCGTTTGTACCCTAAGGGTGTAAAAGTTATGGGGAGGGGGAGGTTTTCCAATAGTGGTTTTTGACCGAAGTGGGTAAAGTGAGTAATTTGATATCAAAGTTAAATATTTTATAGCACTTAGTCACAGATTTCGTAAGACCTTAAAATTGTCAATATATTCAACGTATAACAATTCGTTTTAAGGCTGAAAACAAACGGGTAAAAACAAAAAACATTGACTTGAAACAACGAAACTGTTAAAAAGTAGCCGATTTTTGGAAATTCACATAGTTTCTTCAGAAAATGTAAGCAAAGGTTCTACATAGGCACAGATGCTGATAGGTATTGAATTAATTAACATGATTTGAGTGTAATTTGGAGGGTACAAATGGGTACAAACGAAAAACTTTGACTTGAAACAACGAAATCGTTAAAAAGTTGCCGTTCTTTAGATATTGCAAAAGTTTCTTAAGTAAATCATAAGAAAAGTACAAGAAAAGCGCAGATAATGATAGGTATTGAATCAAGTAACAAGATTTAAGCATCATCTGGACGGTACAAACGGGTACAAACAAAACACATTGACTTGAAATATCAAAATCGTTAAAAAGTTGCCGATTTTTGGATATTGACATAGTTTCTTGAGAAAAAGTAAGCTGAGGTTCTACAAAGGCACATATAATGATAGCTACTAAATCAACTGACATGATTTGAGTCAAATCTGCAGGGTACAAACGGGTACAAACGAAAAACTTTGACTTGAAACAACGAAATCGTTGATAAGTTGCCGTTCTTTAGATATTGCAAAAGTTTCTTAAGTAAATCATAAGAAAAGTACAAGAAAAGCACAGGTAATTATAGGTATTGAATCAAGTAACAAGATTTAAGCAAAATCTGGACGGTACAAACGGGTACAAACAAAACACATTGACTTGAAATGTCAAAATCGTTAAAAAGTTGCCGATTTTTGGATATTGACCTAGTTTCTTGAGAAAAAGTAAGCTGAGGTTCTACAAAGGCACATATAATGATAGCTACTAAATCAACTGACATGATTTGAGTCAAATCTGCAGGGTACAAACGGGTACAAACGAAAAACTTTGACTTGAAACAACGAAATCGTTGAAAATTTGCCGTTCTTTAGATATTGCAAAAGTTTCTTAAGTAAATCATAAGAAAAGTACAAGAAAAGCACAGATAATGATAGGTATTGAATCAAGTAACAAGATTTAAGCAAAATCTGGACGGTACAAACGGGTACAAACAAAACAAATTGACTTGAAATATCAAAATCGTTAAAAAGTTGCCCATTTTTGGATATTGACCTAGTTTCTTGAGAAAAAGTAAGCTGAGGTTCTACAAAGGCACATATAATGATAGCTACTAAATCAACTGACATGATTTGAGTCAAATCTGGAGGGTACAAACGGGTACAAACGAAAAACTTTGACTTGAAACAACGAAATCGTTGAAAAGTTGCCGTTCTTTAGATATTGCAAAAGTTTCTTAAGTAAATCATAAGAAAAGTACAAGAAAAGCACAGATAATTATAGGTATTGAATCAAGTAACAAGATTTAAGCAAAATCTGGACGGTACAAACGGGTACAAACAAAACACATTGACTTGAAATATCAAAATCGTTAAAAAGTTGCCGATTTTTGGATATTGACCTAGTTTCTTGAGAAAAAGTAAGCTGAGGTTCTACAAAGGCACATATAATGATAGCTACTAAATCAACTGACATGATTTGAGTCAAATCTGCAGGGTACAAACGGGTACAAACGAAAAACTTTGACTTGAAACAACGAAATCGTTGAAAATTTGCCGTTCTTTAGATATTGCAAAAGTTTCTTAAGTAAATCATAAGAAAAGTACAAGAAAAGCACAGATAATGATAGGTATTGAATCAAGTAACAAGATTTAAGCAAAATCTGGACGGTACAAACGGGTACAAACAAAACACATTGACTTGAAATGTCAAAATCGTTAAAAAGTTGCCGATTTTTGGATATTGACCTAGTTTCTTGAGAAAAAGTAAGCTGAGGTTCTACAAAGGCACATATAATGATAGCTACTAAATCAACTGACATGATTTGAGTCAAATCTGGAGGGTACAAACGGGTACAAACGAAAAACTTTGACTTGAAACAACGAAATCGTTGAAAAGTTGCCGTTCTTTAGATATTGCAAAAGTTTCTTAAGTAAATCATAAGAAAAGTACAAGAAAAGCACAGATAATGATAGGTATTGAATCAAGTAACAAGATTTAAGCAAAATCTGGACGGTACAAACGGGTACAAACAAAACACATTGACTTGAAATATCAAAATCGTTAAAAAGTTGCCGATTTTTGGATATTGACCTAGTTTCTTGAGAAAAAGTAAGCTGAGGTTCTACAAAGGCACATATAATGATAGCTACTAAATCAACTGACATGATTTGAGTCAAATCTGGAGGGTACAAACGGGTACAAACGAAAAACTTTGACTTGAAACAACGAAATCGTTGAAAAGTTGCCGTTCTTTAGATATTGCAAAAGTTTCTTAAGTAAATCATAAGAAAAATACAAGAAAAGCACAGATAATTATAGGTATTGAATCAAGTAACAAGATTTAAGCAAAATCTGGACGGTACAAACGGGTACAAACAAAACACATTGACTTGAAATATCAAAATCGTTAAAAAGTTGCCCATTTTTGGATATTGACCTAGTTTCTTGAGAAAAAGTAAGCTGAGGTTCTACAAAGGCACATATAATGATAGCTACTAAATCAACTGACATGATTTGAGTCAAATCTGCAGGGTACAAACGGGTACAAACGAAAAACTTTGACTTGAAACAACGAAATCGTTGAAAAGTTGTCGTTCTTTAGATATTGCAAAAGTTTCTTAAGTAAATCATAAGAAAAGTACAAGAAAAGCACAGATAATGATAGGTATTGAATCAAGTAACAAGATTTAAGCATAATCTGGACGGTACAAACGGGTACAACTAGGTCAATATCCAAAAATGGGCAACTTTTTAACGATTTTGATATTTCAAGTCAATGTGTTTTGTTTGTACCCGTTTGTACCGTCCAGATTTTGCTTAAATCTTGTTACTTGATTCAATACCTATAATTATCTGTGCTTTTCTTGTATTTTTCTTATGATTTACTTAAGAAACTTTTGCAATATCTAAAGAACGACAACTTTTCAACGATTTCGTTGTTTCAAGTCAAAGTTTTTCGTTTGTACCCGTTTGTACCCTCCAGATTTGACTCAAATCATGTCAGTTGATTTAGTAGCTATCATTATATGTGCCTTTGTAGAACCTCAGCTTACTTTTTCTCAAGAAACTAGGTCAATATCCAAAAATCGGCAACTTTTTAACGATTTTGATATTTCAAGTCAATGTGTTTTGTTTGTACCCGTTTGTACCGTCCAGATTTTGCTTAAATCTTGTTACTTGATTCAATGATTATAATTATCTGTGCTTTTCTTGTACTTTTCTTATGATTTACTTAAGAAACTTTTGCAATATCTAAAGAACGGCAACTTTTCAACGATTTCGTTGTTTCAAGTCAAAGTTTTTCGTTTGTACCCGTTTGTACCCTCCAGATTTGACTCAAATCATGTCAGTTGATTTAGTAGCTATCATTATATGTGCCTTTGTAGAACCTCAGCTTACTTTTTCTCAAGAAACTAATGTGCCTTTGTAGAACCTCAGCTTACTTTTTCTCAAGAAACTAGGTCAATATCCAAAAATCGGCAACTTTTTAACGATTTTGACATTTCAAGTCAATGTGTTTTGTTTGTACCCGTTTGTACCGTCCAGATTATGCTTAAATCTTGTTACTTGATTCAATACCTATCATTATCTGTGCTTTTCTTGTACTTTTCTTATGATTTACTTAAGAAACTTTTGCAATATCTAAAGAACGGCAACTTTTCAACGATTTCGTTGTTTCAAGTCAAAGTTTTTCGTTTGTACCCGTTTGTACCCTCCAGATTTGACTCAAATCATGTCAGTTGATTTAGTAGCTATCATTATATGTGCCTTTGTAGAACCTCAGCTTACTTTTTCTCAAGAAAATAGGTCAATATCCAAAAATGGGCAACTTTTTAACGATTTTGATATTTCAAGTCAATTTGTTTTGTTTGTACCCGTTTGTACCGTCCAGATTTTGCTTAAATCTTGTTACTTGATTCAATACCTATCATTATCTGTGCTTTTCTTGTACTTTTCTTATGATTTACTTAAGAAACTTTTGCAATATCTAAAGAACGGCAACTTTTCAACGATTTCGTTGTTTCAAGTCAAAGTTTTTCGTTTGTACCCGTTTGTACCCTCCAGATTTGACTCAAATCATGTCAGTTGATTTAGTAGCTATCATTATATGTGCCTTTGTAGAACCTCAGCTTACTTTTTCTCAAGAAACTAGGTCAATATCCAAAAATGGGCAACTTTTTAACGATTTTGATATTTCAAGTCAATTTGTTTTGTTTGTACCCGTTTGTACCGTCCAGATTTTGCTTAAATCTTGTTACTTGATTCAATACCTATCATTATCTGTGCTTTTCTTGTACTTTTCTTATGATTTACTTAAGAAACTTTTGCAATATCTAAAGAACGGCAAATTTTCAACGATTTCGTTGTTTCAAGTCAAAGTTTTTCGTTTGTACCCGTTTGTACCCTGCAGATTTGACTCAAATCATGTCAGTTGATTTAGTAGCTATCATTATATGTGCCTTTGTAGAACCTCAGCTTACTTTTTCTCAAGAAACTAGGTCAATATCCAAAAATCGGCAACTTTTTAACGATTTTGATATTTCAAGTCAATGTGTTTTGTTTGTACCCGTTTGTACCGTCCAGATTTTGCTTAAATCTTGTTACTTGATTCAATACCTATCATTATCTGTGCTTTTCTTGTACTTTTCTTATGATTTACTTAAGAAACTTTTGCAATATCTAAAGAACGGCAAATTTTCAACGATTTCGTTGTTTCAAGTCAAAGTTTTTCGTTTGTACCCGTTTGTACCCTGCAGATTTGACTCAAATCATGTCAGTTGATTTAGTAGCTATCATTATATGTGCCTTTGTAGAACCTCAGCTTACTTTTTCTCAAGAAACTAGGTCAATATCCAAAAATCGGCAACTTTTTAACGATTTTGACATTTCAAGTCAATGTGTTTTGTTTGTACCCGTTTGTACCGTCCAGATTTTGCTTAAATCTTGTTACTTGATTCAATACCTATCATTATCTGTGCTTTTCTTGTACTTTTCTTATGATTTACTTAAGAAACTTTTGCAATATCTAAAGAACGGCAACTTTTCAACGATTTCGTTGTTTCAAGTCAAAGTTTTTCGTTTGTACCCGTTTGTACCCTCCAGATTTGACTCAAATCATGTCAGTTGATTTAGTAGCTATCATTATATGTGCCTTTGTAGAACCTCAGCTTACTTTTTCTCAAGAAACTAGGTCAATATCCAAAAATCGGCAACTTTTTAACGATTTTGACATTTCAAGTCAATGTGTTTTGTTTGTACCCGTTTGTACCGTCCAGATTTTGCTTAAATCTTGTTACTTGATTCAATACCTATCATTATCTGTGCTTTTCTTGTACTTTTCTTATGATTTACTTAAGAAACTTTTGCAATATCTAAAGAACGGCAACTTTTCAACGATTTCGTTGTTTCAAGTCAAAGTTTTTCGTTTGTACCCGTTTGTACCCTCCAGATTTGACTCAAATCATGTCAGTTGATTTAGTAGCTATCATTATATGTGCCTTTGTAGAACCTCAGCTTACTTTTTCTCAAGAAACTAGGTCAATATCCAAAAATCGGCAACTTTTTAACGATTTTGACATTTCAAGTCAATGTGTTTTGTTTGTACCCGTTTGTACCGTCCAGATTATGCTTAAATCTTGTTACTTGATTCAATACCTATCATTATCTGTGCTTTTCTTGTACTTTTCTTATGATTTACTTAAGAAACTTTTGCAATATCTAAAGAACGGCAACTTTTCAACGATTTCGTTGTTTCAAGTCAAAGTTTTTCGTTTGTACCCGTTTGTACCCTCCAGATTTGACTCAAATCATGTCAGTTGATTTAGTAGCTATCATTATATGTGCCTTTGTAGAACCTCAGCTTACTTTTTCTCAAGAAACTAGGTCAATATCCAAAAATGGGCAACTTTTTAACGATTTTGATATTTCAAGTCAATTTGTTTTGTTTGTACCCGTTTGTACCGTCCAGATTTTGCTTAAATCTTGTTACTTGATTCAATACCTATCATTATCTGTGCTTTTCTTGTACTTTTCTTATGATTTACTTAAGAAACTTTTGCAATATCTAAAGAACGGCAAATTTTCAACGATTTCGTTGTTTCAAGTCAAAGTTTTTCGTTTGTACCCGTTTGTACCCTGCAGATTTGACTCAAATCATGTCAGTTGATTTAGTAGCTATCATTATATGTGCCTTTGTAGAACCTCAGCTTACTTTTTCTCAAGAAACTAGGTCAATATCCAAAAATCGGCAACTTTTTAACGATTTTGATATTTCAAGTCAATGTGTTTTGTTTGTACCCGTTTGTACCGTCCAGATTTTGCTTAAATCTTGTTACTTGATTCAATACCTATCATTATCTGTGCTTTTCTTGTACTTTTCTTATGATTTACTTAAGAAACTTTTGCAATATCTAAAGAACGGCAAATTTTCAACGATTTCGTTGTTTCAAGTCAAAGTTTTTCGTTTGTACCCGTTTGTACCCTGCAGATTTGACTCAAATCATGTCAGTTGATTTAGTAGCTATCATTATATGTACCTTTGTAGAACCTCAGCTTACTTTTTCTCAAGAAACTAGGTCAATATCCAAAAATCGGCAACTTTTTAACGATTTTGACATTTCAAGTCAATGTGTTTTGTTTGTACCCGTTTGTACCGTCCAGATTTTGCTTAAATCTTGTTACTTGATTCAATACCTATCATTATCTGTGCTTTTCTTGTACTTTTCTTATGATTTACTTAAGAAACTTTTGCAATATCTAAAGAACGGCAACTTTTCAACGATTTCGTTGTTTCAAGTCAATGTTTTTTGTTTTTACCCGTTTGTTTTCAGCCTTAAAACGAATTGTTATACGTTGAATATATTGACAATTTTAAGGTCTTACGAAATCTGTGACTAAGTGCTATAAAATATTTAACTTTGATATCAAATTACTCACTTTACCCACTTCGGTCAAAAACCACTATTGGAAAACCTCCCCCTCCCCATAACTTTTACACCCTTAGGGTACAAACGAAAATTTTGCCGGTACAATCGGGTACAAACCCGGTACAATCGAATAGGATCAAAAAATCATGAATATCTCAAAGTCAGTTGCTAGGTTCACACAGCTATGATTAATGACTATAGTAAGAAGCATTCATTAGCTGGAGCAGCACTTATGAATTTTGTAAAGAGGGGAAATAGATATTGCGAGCTTTTTTAGTTTACCCTCATCATCATCAGATACACAGTCTGTTCAAAAAAAAAGGTGAATTCACTATCCCCGGTGAACATAGGCTATATTATATTTTCAAAAAAGTTAGGGATCCGTACTAAAACCGTGCGAAGCGCTAGTATAATCATAATTTCCAAAACAAACATACTATTCATTATTTATAACACCAAGTTACAAGTCAAACGCAATAATAATAATAAGGCAAGCAATATAGAATAAAATATTGTCCTTAACACTTTGACTGCGGTTTTTTTTCGACGACTGTTATCTTTTTTTTAATCTAAAAAATTCGTGCTGCCGCTCTACACAGCGGTTGTGTTGCGCCGCACATGCGTTTCGTTCGAAAAATATTACGGCTGTGCTGAGTCACAAATATCTGTATTTTCTCAGCCGCTGCGCTAGTGTGGATTTACGCATATTAGTCACTTGTAGAAAACACATACCGTGTGATTTCAACAGTCAAAGTGTTAAGTATGTCATAAAAATATAAATTCCATAACTAAAAAATCTTCCTAACGTAAATACCTCTAGATAACTCTTACCCCCATATCTTTAGTCATTACCTCAAATAATTCTCCACTCAAACTTGTTCAAGGGCGTTTCGAGCATTCCTCCAAAACATGCTCGAGTTTGGTATGCTTAGTCGTTAATTTGGTTATATATCAACCTCTCTTATATACCTTCGCGATGGGTAATTGTAGGTTTCATCGTCGTAAATGTAACTGAGATAGTCTCCAAAATCCATTGTAAATAACAACAAACTATTTCGAGGAGCATTCAAGGTAGGTAGCGAGGTACCTTGAGATGACAGTTCGTTATTCCACTCGTATGAAAAAATTCTCGAAGGCTGTTTCGAGTGAAGGATTTTTTACGATCAAGCATACCGAAACGCATTTGGAGGTTGAGTAGAGTTTGAATCGAAGTCGAGGTAATGACTAAAGATATGGGGGTTAGTCTCGTTTAAGTTTAACAGCCCAACCCGGTCTATTGCCCTATGTATCTTTATCTCCCTCCGGGTTGCCAGAATAGGCAGTTAAACTGGCTATACGAGCATTAGACTCCTTATCTCGCAATCGGTCAAATGCGGCGCGCATTTGGATGAGATCCAGAGGCTGGAGGTAGTTATAGGTATAATATAGTATAGAATCATCATCATCATCAGCCTATAGTAGTCCACTGCTGGACATAGGCCTCCCCCAATGAGCGCCATAGCGCCCTGTCTTCGGCTTGACGCATCCAACAACTACCTGCAGTCTTTCGCAGGTCGTCATCCCACCTAGTCGGAGGGCGTCCTACACTACGTTTACCGAGTCGTGGTCTCCACTCAAGAACACTTTTGCCCCAGCGGCCGTCGGTTATAGTATAGAATAGAATGAATTTATTTGTTATAAGACTTACACAGAACATAATAAACTTAAACTAAGAGGAAACGTGCTGGTAGGTACGCGTAAGTCGCCGAACAAAATGGCTTTGCCTCAGCATGAGTTGGATGCTAGCATGTTAGCAACCAACGCTGGTCTTCCGGCAAAGCAACTTGTTGGCGTTACGGACTGACTACTCACTACCGCTATACAAACAAACAAACACACACAAATACATATAAAGAAAATCATCAAGAATAAAAATAAAATGTGAGTGGTATGGAGTTTGTTTGTATGGTTCTGTTCGTGATATAGAGAAGTGGAGGAGAGAAGGGAGAAGGCGGTTAGAATAGAATATAGAATCTCCATTGTTGGGAGATTCTAAGTGTTGCCTGGAAGGAATTGCTGTTACCGATAAGGCCGCTGGTATCACTATAAACAATGTATATCTAATGTGGTAGAAACCACATTAGATATATGGTAGAAACCACATTAGATATACATTGTTTATAGTATGTGTTTTTTTTTTTAAGAATAAATATCTTTACACCTAATTTGTATTGTTTTCAACGTTTTCAATGTTCAAAGGTTATTTCTATACCATGGAAAATGTTTTATGCGATAAAAAGTATAATGGGACCAATTCAAGATAATTCTCAATACAATAGGAAATAATTTTTGAAATCGGCCAATAATTGACGAACATTCATAGTAATATCCTCCATTTGAAGTCGGTTAAAAGATTCTGTCAGTTCTCTATTAATCAAAGTTTAATCTATTAGAGTATGTACACCTACATCTGTTCTGACAAAATAATAATATTTTTACTTTTACTTTACTTTAAAAATGTAAATAAAAAAATTTCTAGACCTAATCATCCGTGAAGAATGCCAGCCAAAGAAACACTTCACAGCAGCCCCGCATCAGATAGTAAGAATGAATCGATTCCTATTTTCGGCAACAATAAAATACCAGAGTCGATGTGTGTGGACGTTTGTATACAAAGCTACAACAGCTGATTCGGTGTTAGATGCTGGCGGGAGGCCAATAGGGTGCGGTCGGTGTGCTAGCGATCACTGCTTGATAGCTTTGGCGTAAGCGCTAGCGGAAAGCGGAGCGATTTTGTGTTTCATCATCATAGGCCGACATAGGCCTCCCCCAATGGGCGTCATAGCGCCCTGTCTTCAGCTTGACGCATCCAGCATCTGCCAGCATTCCTTCGCAGGTCAATATTCGACCTGGCTGGAGGGCGTCCTACGTTTGCCGAGTCGCGGTCTCCACTCAAGAACACGTTTACTACCCCAACGGTTGTCGGTTCTTCGCGAGATATGGCCGGCCCACTGCCACTTCAGCTCGCCAATTCTTTGAACTATGTCGATAACTGTGGTTCAATTTTGTGTTTGACTGACACTTGAATAAAAGAGTTAATCTTATCAAACACTAGTTGCGTATCAAACGCGTTGAAATCTATGTGTCAAATCTTGAATCACTCGATCTATTACAAAAGACCGCATCGAAATCCGTTGCATAGTTTTAAAGATCTAAGCATACATAGGGACAGACAGACAGCGGGAAGCCGGGAAACACTATGTATGTAATGATGTATTAATATATGGTTAGCCGGCCCCATTACATGCACCAGCTCCGACGATTTCATGAGACATCGCGGCACAGCTCTCAGCCAGTGTGCAATCTAGTTGGCAGTTATAAAACAACCGACTAGATTCCAGATACTGTGTAAATCACAACGCATCTATTCTTGCCTACGATTTCAATTGAACCATTGACTATCCGACAGAGAACCAAAGTTATCGACATAGCTCTAAGAGTTAGCAAGCTGAAGTGGCAGTAGGCCGGCCATATCTCACGAAGAACCGATCGCTGGGGCAAACGTGTTCTTGAGTGGAGACCACGACTCGGCAAACGTAGTGTAGGACGCCCTACGACCAGGTGGGATGACGACCTGCGAAGGACTGCGGGCAGATGCTGGATGCGTCAAGCTGAAGCGCTATGGCGCTCATTGGGGGAGGCCTATGTCCAGCAGTGGACTAACATAGGCTGATTATGATGATTAACTATAACCACACTCGATGGAATGCTATCTCGACTTTCATCACCCTGGATTAGGCTATAATGGTCATCTGTAGTTATAATAAATAAATAAAAATCATTTTATATCAGATAACAGTGATCCATAATTTATAATAATGGCCTCCCCCTTTCCTCCTCCGAGTGGGGAGAGGGGGGAAAACTGACCGCTTTCAGGTTTAAGTTATTTATTTACTTCTAGAAATATTAATAATCACGATAATATTTTATGTACTTCAAATCGTCAATGGCGTTTACATCCAAGAAAGAAATTTATTTAATGTACTACTACTATCAAGAAAGAATAGTTTTTTATGATAACTTTTTGCCAAAAATGAAATAACCGCTAGCTAATTGTCATCGAAATCAAATGCTTGCCCACAAAGAAACGTTCGTAGCTGAAACTAATTTATCTTTGCCAGCTTCAGTGATTAGGTAAACATCCATGTCCCTTCTCGTAGATTTAATAAGAAAAATCAGGCTCTTTATTCCCAAGTCCGTTGACCCTATCCCTGTCTGTCGTTAAAAGCATTGTCTTAAGCTCACAAAGCGGTAACTACGGTACCTATACCCTACCTAAGTACCTACTCATCTCGGGAACTATTGTTCTTGCTACAAAAGCGCCTATCATAATATTATTGCAGACGTTGGGTGTTGCTCCGAGGAAAAATGTAGGCGTTGTTTGCGAACTAATTAAAACGTCGTCGGTAGAATTAGTTTTTGACGCCAATTTAGTTTTGATAAAACATTTTTTCTAACGCTAATTAATGTTACTAAGTAGACGAACTCAAATAATGTAATGGACAATAATGCAATAAATCACTCTAATATTATGAACACGAAAGTTTGGATGTTTGGAAGGATATTTGTTACTTCTTTAAGCCAAAACTACTGAACGGATCCGACAGAAATTTTGCATACAGGTAGCTCGAAGCCTAAAACCAAACCAAGGCAGGTAACATACTTTGTACGCCGCCCTGCAAAAGGCAGATGCTGGATGCGTCAAGCTAAAGACGGCTCTATAGCGCGCATTAGGGGAGGCCTATATCCAGCCGTGGACTAACATAGACTGATGATGATGATCTGCTACGAGAACTCACCATTCTTGCAAAAAACAAGCAAAGACAAATTGAATTCGCGCACTTTTCTCTGAAGAAAACATCGTAAGCATGTCCTGAATCAATAAAACAAGACTCTGACATGTGCGGTGCGTGCGTGCATGGCTTTTAGGGTGGTATTCCACTAGTCAAATATATTTGTCAAATTTACCTTTGACCAACATTTTATCAAACTTTTTTGATGGACGCCTATTTCACTCGACAAATATCTTTGTCTAAGATTGCTTTGTAATTTGCGTAGTTGACTTCAAATGAAATCACACGACTTACACTAATAATGTAATAGCGCAAGTTTAGATGGATGGATGTTTATTACTTCTTCACGCCAAAACTTTTCAACTGATCGGGCTTAAATTGTGCACAGGGTAAGCTGAAATAATGAGTAGGATACTTCTTAGTCCTTTTTAGACGTAAGATATTGGTTTTCATGGCAAAGAAATAACCGAAACCTACGTTAATAATAATTCATATTTATTTTATTGCATCTTGTTTACATTTGTGGGTACCCGCTGCGTTTGCATGCTACGTTTCCATAGAAACAACGTGCGAAGCTTTGGGCAGAAACTAAGATCTAAATGTTTGACCAGTAAATTGGAAGATTTCATCCAATTTACTAGCAATACCGATATTTGACCCGAAAATTATATTCCATTCGTCAAAGATATTCGACTAATGGAATGCCACCCTTACTTCTGAACAAGAACAAGTGGAACTTTGAGGACGTGACTGTTGGTTAAATCGTGTCCTTTTGCCTACTATGTCTGGGGGTAACTTGTGGTCTTGTAGGAATATTGTCAGGGTAGGGTGTTTAGCAAAATGGCACAAGTAGAAAGCCGATAATTTGCTTTCCGTCGATCCCTTTGTTACAACTATTAAAATAAAACTATTCTCTTCGTATAACCACGAAGTGCATAATAGAATGTTGACGACATAATTCTGAAAAACAAATGTAAACAACATTCTTACCTATTGTTATTTAAAGATAACCTACTACTATTATACCTACTCGACTTATAACTAGGTGTTATCAATAAACCTATTATTGTATTATGTATGTACATTTACAAAAATCCTCTCCCAAAGAAATAACGATAACCGGGGCAGTTACAGAAGATAGCGACTCAAGCTTTTGTATACTAAAAAAATATTTAAAAAGAATTCGACGTACAAATAACTATTTGGTTGTTATTTTTACAAAAACCACGTAAATTATCGGCAGGTACCTTATTCTTCAAAATATTATCTTTCCTCCAGAAGTCATTAGATCAAAGCGAAGGTGAAATTCCCCATAAAACTGTCAGGCGCAGGCGATGAAAATAAATAATTTTCTATGGATTTAGATATTAATTTTATTAAATCGTTAGCGAAGACTTCCGGGATTTAGAAGAATATTTAATCTGGTATCTTGGCTTGACGCTTTATTTGCCCTTGGGTGGGTTCGTTAGATTGTAAATCTTTTCCCAAAAATAAATCAATGGACAATTCACTCGGCGTTATCTAGCCCTAAACTCAGCAGTATATGTTATGGGTAGCTACAAGAAAACGAAAGCCTGCAGGTAGATGCTGGATGCGGCAAGCTGAAGACAGGGCGCTATGGCGCTCATTGGGGGAGGCCTATGTCCAGCAGTGGACTGCTATAGGCTGATGATGACTAGAAAACTGATAAAATAAATAGATAAATAATTCGCGGTCGGTGATCTACCGTTTTGATATATTTTTTACTGTAGAATAGTTTTATAATATTTAATGTATTTTCTATAGTAAAAAATGTATTTGGAACGAGAATTTTAAATAAATGAGTAAATAAATCATAAAAATGAAATTATATAAAGCGCTGGCGAGACGACCTTAAGGCCTTCCTCGGAGATTGGTGGGAGATCGCACGTGACCGCACTGAGTGGAAAGAGTTGGAGGAGGCCTTTGCCCAGCAGTGGGACGAAACAGGCTAAATAAAAAAAAAGATATTTTTATTATAATGTACATAGTAAACCCCCAAAACACCCGGAACGAATATTTGCAGATGTTCATTTATGTTATCCCGGGGCATGGATGAAAAATAATGAGAAAAAGCATCCATCACATATAGGTTTTCTCATGGATGCGAAGGTCAGAACTGGACCAAATTGAAATGGGACCACATTTTTTATTCAAATAAAAAAACATCAAAATCGGTTCACCCAGTCGAACGTTGGTAACAAACATGATAAAATACAGTCGATTTGAGAACTTCCTCCTGTTTTTGAAGTCGGTGAATAAAGTGGTAATAATTAATTTCTTTGTCTGCAGGTGAACGGCATAGTGCTTCATGGAAGATGCCACCTCAACGCATCCGTCATCATCAAAGGCCTGGTCGGACCCATCTTCAAGATCATCCTCTTGAGGTAAGTCTGAAATTCATTAATGTAACCTTAGTAGGATCATAGGAGTGTGGCACCTAACTTAGGCGAGATGATGCTGTGTGGATTGTCCAGCATTATTTATGATTATATTTATTGTATATTAAGAGTGTATAATACCTCAAACTGCTAATTTTCAACTCCGCCGGATGTCCATATCGTCTAAACTACTGAATATTTAACTTTGAAATTGATATATGGTAAAGATCAGGACTTAATCTATCGATCATGTGTTTCGAAAACACGATTCCATAAAATTTTCTCGATAGAAAAAAATCGCAAAGTTACCTCTAAATTTTTACTAAAACCTAAATTTCTCAATAAATACAGAAGTTCAGATCTTGACAATAAGCGTGGTAATAGAATTAAGTATAAATAAAAATGTTATATGTTTCGGTTTTTTCAAATAATGTCCTAATTAATAGGTAATAAGCTAAAACTTGATTTTTGGGACTTGCGTTGCAATGCCCTGTCCCGCTCTTATGAACGCAAAATCATATGTCTAGCCTTTTCACACAAAGTTGAGGTTGTATGGGCCCTTAACATTCATTTCATTTTATTGGATACCGCACGAAATATACCGCTACACCTCCTGTCGTCGGTAGCAAATGACGACCGATGTGGCGCGGTGGGCGATGGTCAGCCTGCGACGCAGGAGGTTGGGGGTTCGATTACCGCCTCGAAACAATTGTGTGTACGATCTGCAGATATTTGTTCCGGGTGTTCTGGTCGTTTTCTATGTACAATAAAAAATATCTATCTATGTAATGTATTGTATTATGTATATCAGTTATCTAGTACCCATAACACAAGCTCTGCTTACCATGGGGCTAGATAATGCTGTGTGGATTGTCCAGCATTATTTATTTAAATACCGCGTCTGTCTGTACAGTTCTTTAAGGTTGAACGTTTAGTTTTGGCGCGAGATTCATTTAGTTTTGTGATTTTAATTTTTTTCTGATAGGCGGCTCTTCCGACTTATATTGATAAATGGATCAGTAGAGGTCCTGTAGATTGTTTGCAACAATCTGTCGTTAGCTCAACGGTTTCAATGTTCTATGAGTTGTAACTTTCTTTATTAATAAAGAGTTCCTAGTTAAAAAAAGGTAATATAGGTATAGGTATTAACTTGTTTTACATATTTCATTTTTGAAAGTGACCTTTCAAATTAAATCGTTCGATAACATGTAAATAAAAAAGTTTTCCTGTTAATCTGCGTGCGATGGATATTTTGTTATTTCCTCATGCCAAAACCACTAAACGGATCGAGCTGGGAATTTAGCTCTAGCAAAGATCTTAGTGAGCGCAACAATGGACAAAAATAATAAAAATATAATATGCTGAATCTTCTACATAACTACAAAATATCAGATTATCTAGACAATCAAAAAGCTTAGAATGAGTTTTGCTCCAATTCGAAAACTAGGTAACAACCACTTAACAAGGTAAAGGTTTCTTGTCGCGCTTTACTAGTGAACAAAAAATCAAAGTGATTACTTTGTTTCCTAGTTTTACTTACGTAATTAAAATTAAATTTATATAAATTAATATGGTATTATGTAATTTGAATTTTGTGACGTGTCCAAGTGACGTGTGTAAGGTGTAGACCTACCAGGACTCATGGACACGTCACAAAATAAGGCAATAAAGCGCTTTGAAATTTAAGCTCGCACGACATCATCTTGTCCCAAAATAAGGAGAGATTATGGGTATTAGCATGGACGAATAAAATAAAGATAGAAAAAAAAAAATAGTGTTTCCTTCATCTATGGTATTAGTAACTGGTAAACAAAATCTCATCCAAAGCCGCAGGTAAAACACAATAACTCGACGACAAGCAACCAGAATATTGCCGAGTAGGCAAGTCCACTCTGTAACCCTAACCAAATAAAAGAGGGTTTTTATGAAGTAATTCAAGATACGCCGAGATGGGATAGCAAGCTCTGATGAAGTTGTACTTTTGTATAATCCGCAGTGAATCACAATGGGATGGAACCCTGTTAAAGTGAAATGCTTCGAAACGTAAAAACAGTTTTTGTCTACAGTTAGCTTTAGGGTCGGTACATATCTGACGGATAATGCGTCGCATATTTATCGGTCGCTTTACGCCAGAACAGGAAAATTTGAACGTTTCACACTCAACCGATGATACGCCCGACGCATTTTCCATCAAATATGTACCGACCCTTACTTGCGAAGTTCTGAATGATACATGTCCATCAGAAAACGTCGTTAAGTTTGACGTGATTTCCTTTCGGTAGATGGATAAATAAATAAATAGCGGACGTCATTCGTCACAGCATCATAGATGAATTATTTATTTGCTTCGAGAACACAAAGATATACTCGTATGTACAGATTTTATCATCGACGATAACATTTGTTTGAAAAAGTTCCATCCCTTTCTGATCGCACACGTATAACCACATTGTACGGAAAAGGGCGTTGACTTGAGCCCTTTAATAAGACAGTGCTGGACGTGGCTTAGCCCTTTGCTGTTTTTTGTCTTATGTAGTACCTCAGGATTTCATTTGCTTTGGTAGTATTGGAGGGACGAGCTCAACGACTTTCTTTGAGATTTGTGGTAGTTCGGTAATCGGTTTTAGGAGGAGGCCTTTGCCTAGCGGTAAGAAAGGCTTTACTCTAACTTCTTTCTTAATTTCATTGCGTGCTGCTTTTTAAGAAGGGCATATAAAAAACAAAACTTTGGTTTGTCTGTTTTCATCACCGTTATCGACCGAATTTGACGACCGATGTGGCGCGGTGGGTGAAGGTCCGCCTGCGACGCAGAAGGTTGCGGGTTCGATTCCCGCCTCGGAACAGCAGATATTTGTTCCGGGTGTTCTGGTTGTTTTCTATGTATAATAAAAAATATCTATATATACAATGTGTATTGTCGAACCTTGATCAAACGAAATGTGCGGATACACGACATATATTTATCGATAAAAAACAAAAAATAAAAAATTATATGTTACCTATTTAAAAAACAAAGCCGATTTCATATTTTTTCATGAAAACTACTTCATCTGGTTTTTTCTTCGTTTCTTTTTGAGTAAACGGTGTATTTTATTCAAAGTAGTCTCATTTGAAAGCTAGATAGTCAACCTAGGTAAGAAAATAAGAAAAAAATACAATGTCGGTACATAAGCTTAGTAAAAACATTGTTTTTTTAGAAATTTGCAAAAAAAACTATTTTTTGTTTTATTTATGATCTGTAACTTTAAAACTGGGTTATTGAGGTGTACTTTTTTGCATGTTGTATTAAACTGCATAATTTAGTCTACAAACCCTCCAAAACTTATGGGTCTATCTCTTTTTGTTGTCATGTTATTCACCATTTAAAATAGGTACTTTCTGTCTTTTCTAGAGTAAAAAAAAACAAAAACTTTATCTTAAAGAGCCGTTACTATCCCACTGCTGGGCTTCCATTATGACCTTATTCCATTTCTTCCTATCTTGCCTTGTTTTATTTCATAATTTATGTAGATTAAATCAGTTGATATTCCTGTTGATCTTTGTACAAGACAGAAAGTACCTATTTTAAATGGTGAATAACATGACAATGAAAAGAGATAGACCCATAATTTTTGGAGGATTTATAGACTAAATTGTGGAATTTAATACAATATGCAAAAAAGTACACCTTAATAACCCAGTTTTAAAGTTACAGATCAAAAATAAAATAAAAATCGTGTTTTTTTGGAAATTTCTAAAGTAAAATTGATTTTACCAGGCTTATATACCGAAATTGTATTTTTTTCTTATTTTCTTAGCTAGGTAAACTATTTAGCTTTCAAATGAGACTTTGAATAAAATATACCGTTTACTCAATAAGAAACGAAGAAAAAACCAGATGAAGTAGTTTTCATTAAAAAACTAATTAAAACGGCTTTGTTTTTGAGATATCATTTTTATTTTGTATTTTTTATCGATAAATATATGTCGTGTATCCGCATATTTTGTTTGATCAAGGTTCGACAATACACATTGTATAATGAATTGTATTCGAAAAAAAACCGCAGTCAAAGTGTTAAGTATATCAGTTATCTAGTACCCATAACACAAGCTCTGCTTACCATGGGGCTAGATAATGCTGTGTGGATTGTCCAGCAATATTTATTTATATTTATAATTTATTATCAAAAGCTATTACCAGTCCCTTGCTGTATTTACATAAGTCGTTCCTGATAAGCGTCTCAGCATGAGGGATAGTGCCATAATCCCCAAGTTGAAGATGCGGTTGGGGATCGCAGTTCGTTAGTCTCTTGTCTCAATCCCTGGGTCGCCACTTACGGCATCCCCGGTGTATTAGGTGGCGGAAATCCAAGCCACGACAGGGTTTACCACTGGTTTTATTCCATTAAACTACCTATCATTGTTCTAGAACGAGCCCCAGATTCAGTAAAGATATATAGATTTAATAAAGTTATAAGGAATAGCTATAAATAATTTAAGTCGGAGCTAGCTGTTTAGGTGTCAAATCCAGAGTTACGAGGTACGATTAGGTACTGACGGAGACAAAACGGTGCTTATTTATTGTCAAGGGCTAATGAGGGGCACAATCTGTCCTACTGTCCTCCGACCCGTCCTCCGCGGGGAATTTAATTGCACCCTGTATACTGAGGGAAATAATGTTTGTTCACGAAATTACCCTGGAGTATAACTGGGTTTTGTCACAGCAGAAGGATAGTTTCATTCAACAATTTACTTGATTTTGTAACCAAAAACGAATCTATGTGTGAATTGACAAGGATATAACTTCAGTGCTTTGACACACACAAGCTCAAAAGTGGAGACTAATTTTGTCGATATTATTTTTGGAAACACCTCGTTTGTGTCTCCTGTCGTACTTACAAAACCTTTCTCTTCTATGCCTTACGAGATTTTTGGAGCTGTTTTGATACTTTGAAAGTTATCAATATTTCTACAATGCAATACATTTTGATCATGCAATGCGAAACGGAGTATGAGAAGACTTCCCTCTGGGAACGTATATGTATTTTTTTTTTTAACCTGTTTCGTCTGTTTCACTGCTGGGCAAAGGCCTCCCCCAAATCTTTCCACTCACATAAATATACGACCAATAATATGACCAATAATAATATGACGACCGATGTGGCGCGGTAGGCGAAGGTCCGCCTGCGACGCAGGAGGTGCGGGTTCGATTCCCGCCTCGGAACAAATGTGTGTACGATCTGCAGATATTTGTTTTGGGTGTTCTGGTCGTTTTCTATGTATAATTAAAAATATCTATCTATGTAATGTATTGTATTATGTGGATCAGTTATCTTGTACCCATAACACAAGCTCTGCTTACCATGGGGCTAGATAATGATGTGTGAATTATCCAGCATTATTTATTTATTTATATGTTATTTTTATTCTAAACCCGTCTACATCAAAAAAACCGAATGTATGCCTAACCTAGACCGTGCCGTTAGGTGTATTTATCGTCAGGAAGACAAAACAGCTATCTGAACAGTAGAAAAAGGGTTTCCTTTCAAATCTACGGATAAGTAGGTATAATATTTTTGTTTTTATTCTAAAATTTTCTTAATAAAAATTGTCCGTTTCAGACGAAAGTCAGCGTTAGAAGATGTAGCCGTGAAGCCACTCACTGCGACACAGTTCCCAGTGGCACTCGAGGAAGAGCTGGTGAGTACTGCCAACTAAAGTAACTTTATCATTTTCACTTTTTACTTAATAATGTTAAACTTTACAAAACCCTGTTGTCCAAGAGCTATAATTGGTACTTATGATATCAAAATGCAAGATCAGAAACCGAGTTCGGTTACTCGGTACTTTAGATTTTTGGATACAATCAGAAGATTATTTGAAAGATAAATATAATAGCAGTTTCGTCACGTCAGTTAAGAGCCTTTATTCCTAAAATGCGCAGAAACAGTACTTTTCAAACCCGTTTATATCATGAACCACTTATCTTATAGTATATGTTATTTACTAATAATTTTAGGAAATTTTAGTGTCCAACGAGTTTGACTATAAAATATTTCGATTAATATAGTATGTACGCGTTCTATCAAGATAACTTGTGAGAGGTTTTCATAATTTCCCTTTCAGCATCAGTTTCGAAGCTCAAAATAATAGAAAATACTGACATATCTAATTAAGAAAAAAATATAACCTACTGATGAGATCCTTGGCTAAAAACTTACTTAGAAAGATGTTTGGTTTTGGTATCCTACTATGAGAAATTAAAATTCAAAAAATGTGAAATATTACGAATATTTCACATTTTTAAATGATGTTTTTACCGATATACCTTATTTAATTTAATATAATAATAGCCTACCAATAAAGTGAAGCATCTTTTTTAAAATCATACATTTAAATTTTTTATGATTTTGTTGCTATTATTTTTCTATAAATATTTTAAAACTACTATAAAACGCTGCGCGAAAATCAGTCCGCCGCGAGGCTTTCTAGAGTGTGGTCACGTCGCTCATTAAATATTTATAGAAAAATAATAGCAACAAAATCATAAAAATTTTAAATGTATGATTTTAAAAAAGATGCTCCACTTTATTGGTAGGCTATTATTATATTAAATTAAATAAGGTATATCGGTAAAAACATCATTTAAAAATGTGAAATATTCGTAATATTTCACATTTTTTGAATTTTAATTTCTCATAGTAGGGTGCCAAAACCAAACATCTTTCTAAGTAAGTTTTTAGCCAAGGATCTCATCAGTAGGTTATATTTTTTTCTTAATTAGATATGTCAGTATTTTCTATTATTTTGAGCTTCGAAACTGATGCTGAAAGGGAAATTATGAAAACCTCTCGCAAGTTATCTTGATAGAACGCGTACATACTATATTAATCGAAATATTTTATAGTCAAATTCGTTGGACACTAAAATTTCCTAAAATTATTAGTAAATAACATATACTATAAGATAAGTGGTTCATGATATAAACGGGTTTGAAAAGTACTGTTTCTGCGCATTTTAGGAATAAAGGCTCTTAACTCTGACGAACAATGTATGATAAATTATATTTAACCTAGAGCGCTGGTTTTTTTAATGGTCAATAGTTCGTCGTTTGACCACTATCTCACCTGATGGATAGTGAAGATGTGGCCGACGATATATCACGAGATCTAAGTTAATTATATTACAATTATGTAATAATTGGTTTTTTTTAAAGAACACAACACCTTAGCTTCCTATATCTTAATTCTTCATGCTGTTCTAAACACACAGAAGAGAAGATACACAGATACACTTAGTAGAGGCCTGAATACCATCCATGTTTAGTTTTTGCATGATTTAAGCTAAACTTGACCTTTTGCTCAATGGTTCTTTTAACCTTAAATTACCCACAAGGCCTATGGTTACTGACCTAACAGCCGGCCGCAAAGTTACTTGACGCGCCACAAGTCATCGACATTCAAAACCACATAACGCTAACCCGGTGAGAAAATTATTATAAGTCTAATATTAATGTATTGTGTATGTTTATTAAGTCTGACCTTGTCTTTAGCTGTCTCGCTCGCACTCGCCTGTGTCAATATCTACGGATTTCCTCACAATTTTCCTACCAGCCTCATTAACATGCAAATAGCGACCTTAGGATGGGAGAATACAGTTTGTTTTCGTGCAGATGCTACGGTTTTCAGTGTTTATCTTACGCGTTAACTTTGTACGGACGTATATTTGTTTTAAGTGGACGATGATTCTGAGTTTTATTGCCGTGTAGTTAAGATTAGTTTTGAGTGGTTGTGTTTGTGATTTAGGTTGTAGAATGTCGTATATTTTTCGATTGTGTTATCTTACATTTTAGCAATGTCATATTGCAAACACTGAGTTTTTGTGTTTAGTTTCAATTCGTGTTCTTTACCGGGCGGTGTTATACAGAACTCAGTTAAAAATATGAGTTTTTAAATGAGATTATATGAGTTAAATGTGAGGTGTGAGTGTGTATAACGGAAATGGATGTGCGGTGTGCAAAATAGTACTGTTTTTGAGTTACAAAACATGTTTTTTTTGCGCCTAAATGTGATACAACCGGATCTAGCTTCTGCTACCAAGTTTTAATTTTATGGCTTTAGCTACTTACTTCTGCATATAATATTGGTATGTTAAAGTGCAAACAGAACAAACCTGTTTATTTAAAAAGGTACCATATCATATAAATACATATGTTTATTTCAAAACTTAGAATTCTATTTATCATCAAAAATAACTTATATCTACTTTCTTATTGGGTTTAAAATGTGGTTTCTGGTCACGAGGGAATTTTAAAGACAGATTTTTTTGACAAAACGCGTTGTTTTTCTTGATCTACCTATATCAAGTAGACACGAAGAGGCATTATTATTTTTAAAACATCTGTAGTACAGATTACTACAGATGTTTTAAAAATAATAATGCCTGCACACCTGCTTATGTAGCTACACAAGGTCTTCTTAATGTTTGGTCGCCATAACGTAGGCTAAATTTGGAGTTTGATTACGACCCAAGTAAGTACATAAGTACCCAAGTTAACTATACTTCATATATTTTTATTTTCATTGTAATTTATATTGGAGCACGCAAACAAAAAAAAACAGCAAAATATAGTACCTACCTATCTTCTCAAATTTATCGTCTGTCAAATTTATTATTATCACTGCAAACTTCTGAAACGACTTTGAGATTTGAATAATAAATAATTTAACCTCGGCTTTTCAATGTTTTTTTTTAGTAGAAGACATTTTTATTAATTTCTTTTTATATTACGTCTTTACGTTAAGTCTTACTCATCACACTGGTCTCATAAATCTTATTAGGCCTGGATTATGTATGTTCCTCTACATTAGATTTCACCTATCTCTGTTTTTCCTTGGGATATAATCTTTCTTTTCATTCTGTATGTTTCTCTACATACAAGCCTATGTAGGCTTTATGAATACTAGATCATATGCAATAATAGAGTTCCTTTATTATAGTTAAGAACATTTCAAAGCAATATATCAATTTATCTCTGTAACTTAATGAGTTTACTTTAGCTGTGAGTAAGGTGTTCTTTAAAATTAATTGTTATGATTTGGTCCTTCAGAATGTATCTGATTGCCTTTGAATATGTTCTGTTCAGCTGTCTTGTCCCAGAAATGGCAAAAGGTAAAGACGTAGACAGATTCAAAATATGTCAGTACTTAGTTAGAAATGTTTTTTTTGATTGTATATTTGTCATACCTACTAGGTATGCCGTGCGGCTTAGAATTAGCACCACCCCAACTCTTCCCGCGAGTGTCGTAAGAGGCGACTAAGGGATATCCAACGGGGGGCGGGCAGCAGCGCCTCCTGCAAAACAATTTACCACTGAACTGCTATCCCATCCCGCATGCCCTACGTGGGGATTATGGGCATTACCCCCAGGAGATAAAAAGCCAATAAAGTCTTTATCAGGGGAGGCCTGCGCCTAGCTGTGGACCTATATAGGCTGTTGAAGTTAGGCGTTTTTAATACAACATTACTGTTTTATTTCTAATATTCTCCGTAAAACGTTTCAAAAACAGTTGTGTTTTGTTATTGACAGAATGAAAATAGCTCGTGCGGGTTTTGTTTTAAATACAATAGACACTACTGCGTAGGTACAGGAAAAAGTTAAAAATAAGTATTGGATATAATAACCTGAAAGGTCTCTGCATCTGTATTTTAAAGCATATTCAAAGAACTTAAGTGCTTTGTAATTAAGAAAACATTAAATACACATGCATACTTAAACAATCAGTCAAGAAACGACACAGGTCATTTAAGAAGAGTTGTTTCAAATACGCTTCTTATAACTTTTGTAGAGTTTCACTATTAATATTTATTATAATAAATAATTCTGGACAATACACTCAGCATCATCTAGCCCGAAGCTAAGCAGAGCTTGTTATATTAAAATAAATGAAAAATGAAATGTGTTTATTCTGATAGAGCTAAGACTTCATCATCTAACTATAGTAAACAAATACAGCACACGACTTAAAAGTAAATAACTAATAATATACCTACATCGATTTAAACAAAATAGACATATTATATGGGTATAAATATGACACAGATAGATATTTTTATTATACATTACCCGTTATATACGATCCTATAGTCGGCTCTTACGACACCCAGAGCTGTGTGAAAGGGCTGTCAAAAAAACAAATTACCTAAAATGTGTTTTTTGTTTAGTAAAATGGTTTAGCTTCTGCCTTGTTTACCTGTGGCTGATGCATATGTAAGTAAACGTGATGTCAGATTATCGATTAATTAGTCAAATAGCTCATTATGAACCGATTAATTAATCATTTAATGAGAACACTGTTTGTTGAACGTGTTTTACATAATTAAGAAAACAAGATAATTGACTCACCTAAAATAAACTAAAACATTTTCTTTAATCGGAAGATTAAATTCAACCTGAAATACGAGGAACAAGTTTAAAGTTAGTTTAAATATTTAACAGATCACATGTTTCCTGTAACGAATTACGTCGTTTCAAGGTTACCTCGACCAAACTTGTCTTTAGGGATATACTTAAAAATCAACATTCCGAACTAGACTCGACAAACAAGCTTACATTAAGACTTTTTTCAATTGTCTCTGATAGTTTTTTTAAAGATTACTAGTCACCTGCCCCGGCTTGGCTTAGCCGCACATGTATTATAATAATCCATGAACGAAATAATGCTTAATAAGTCTATGTTATAATCATATAAACCTTCCTCTTGAATCACTCTATCTATTAAAAAAACCCGCTAATAATAATTACTCTCTCTATTAAATAAAAACCGCATCAATATCCGTTGCGTAGTTTTAAAGATCTAAGCATACATAGGGACAGACAGACAGCGGGAAGCAACTTTGTTTTATACTATGTAGTGATTTTACTTTGGTTAGTTCTAGGTAAAAAGTATCCCGGTCAAGGTCTTAACATTGATCGTATTTGATCGATACCTAATTTGTGAAATTCGATTAACCTTTTAAGAGAATGACAGCCGATAAAATAGTAAACTGATTTCTATTCTTTCAAGGGAAATAGAATCGAAATTATCTTAATTTATTTATAACCTAGCTTCAGAGCGCGGCTTCACATGCGCTTTTGCGAGTAAAAAAACAGCCGTACATATAATATACCGAGCAGAGAAGTACACTCTCTGCCATACGTATGTCATTAATTTCCGTTCAAGTAAATTAATAATTAGAGGTGGTAACAGAGAGTCATAATTATTATGGCTTTTTAACCGACTAGTTAAAAACGACTTGAAAAAGAGGACGTTCCTTGTTCGGTTGTCTGTATCTTTTTTTTCTATATATGCTTGTCGATTTCTCCGTTATTAACTGATTTGGATGATTCTTTTGCAGTTGTATAGATAGAGGATAATTCCGAGGAGGTTCCATAAAAATGTATTCCCGAGGAATTATTATTAATTCCACAAAACGCGAAACACAGTTTAAAGCAAAGGGATTAGATTATTAGATTAGAAGTCGGTTTTTAGATTTTTTTAAAGTTTACATATCATCTTCAGTCCAAGCTTTTTGGTAGACTAAGAAGGACGAAAACTTTGTATGTTCTAGCAACCCAGGCTGACCTTAAAACTTTTGTAGTTACCTACATCTGCTAGTATTGTGAGTTATACAAATACACGTGTTGGATATTGGGAACTCAGAACTAGTTGTGATTGTAGTGATTGATGTGCTCAGGGTGGTTTGACGTCAAACTTTAGCGCGGGTCGTTAGAGTCAAACGTGCCAGCAAAGATTTTGGTCTACGGTTTCTTACTAGAGTTGTACTTCTACTTGAGTTGATTTTACGTCGAATAAGGCTAATTTAAAGTTATATTTAGTATACAAATAAATTGGCCAAGTTCAAATCGGACTTGTAAACCTAGTGTTCCGTATAAACTTGTAAACACGTAAAGAGTTCGCCCAACACGCAAATCTATTCGTAACCACACAGTTTTCGTATTTCTTTTAGCTTTATCTGTGCTAAGGCCTTGGTGGCTTCAAAGTGTGTGGAACATGAGTGGAGACCGCAACTCGGCAAACGTAGTGTAGGACGCCATGTGGCCAGATCCGACGACGGTCTGCGATAGACTGGTAGGTGCTAACTGAAGTACAGGGTGCTAAGGCACTCATCAGGTGAGGCCTGTGGCCAGCAGTGGACTTATTGATGATGAGAACGTATAAAGTATATTATATCAACATCTCAGTCAGTTAATTTCAACAGCATATACCTATCTTGGTATATGCGGTTCATCATCATCAGCCAATATTAGTCCACAGCTGGACATAGGCCTCCCCCAATGAGCGCCATAGCGCCCTGTCTTCGGCTGGACGAATCCAGCATCTACCTGCAGCTTTTCGCAGGTCGTCATCCCACCTGGTCGGAGGGCGTCCTACACTACTTTTACCGAGTTGTGGTCTCCACTCCACGTTTGCCCCAGGTTCTTCGCGAGATATGGCCGTCCCACTGCCACTTCAGCTTGCTAATTCTCTGAGCTATTGAGCTCTGTCGGATGTATTCGTTACGAATCCTATCCTTCAGAGAAATTCCGAGCATAGCTCTTTCTATAGCTCGCTGAGCGACTTTGAACTGATGGACCAGCCCTATAGTGAGTGTCCACGTCTTATATGCGGTTGACTGTACACTATCTTAAATTACTTCGATCAGTCGCCATGACACTATCGGTGTCCGATTTCACAATCTATCCGACATTATCTCCGTAGATCGATCATTGGTGATGTATAGCAGCTTCCGATGCACTATGGGTTCGGGGAAATATGACCGTTTTAACTTTTGCGATTTATCATGGTAAATATCTAAAAGAAAATATAACTAATAAAACGCGTCGGACTCGCTCACAAAGGGTTCGCTCACACATTATCATCAGAACAGATTTTTTTTTTTATTTTTTTTTTAAATCTGTTCTGATTTCAACTGTCTAACCAACACGGTTTCATGAGATACAGCCTGGTGACAGACGGACAGACAGCGGAGTCTGAGTAATAGGGTCCCGTTTCATCCTTTGGGTACCGAAGCAGCGAGTGAAGGATCGCCTGCGATGCAAGAGGTTGCGGATTCGAGTCCCGCCTCGGGACCAATGTTTGTACAATCTGTCGTTCTTTGGCCATAGTGTTCTAGGTGTTTCCTATGTATAGTAAAAAATAATATCTCTACGCAAATACGATTTCGACTCGGCGCTTACTTGATTTCGTCAGTTAGTTAAATTATCCTCGCATTGAGAACGTTGCGGGTTCAAATCCCGCCGAAATAGATTTTTTTTGTGATATTATTTAATTTCTTAGTGTTACCCCACGTGCGAGGACTTACGCACTATAATAACAAAAACCTGTGTATTATGTATATCAGTCTTCTAGTACCCATAACACAAGCTCTGCTTAGCTCGGGGCTAGATGATGCTGTGTGGATTGTCCAGCGTCATTTATCTATATTTAAACCAGACTCAAAAAAAAGTGCGTTAGTATGGGTATACAGAACAGGTAGAGACTTTTTTACACTGATAAATAAAAAACATACACTAGCATAACATAAATAGAACTACATTGTTTGAAAAAAATATTGTAAACTAGCTGCGCCCCGCGGTTTCACCCGCGTGGTGATAGATATTTTGGATAATATACAATATATCTTTATAAATTGTAGCCTATGTGTTATTCTGATGTATAAGCTATATTATTGTAAAGTTTCATTAAAATCCATTCAGAAGTTTTTACGTGAAAGAGTAACAAACATCCATCCATCCATACTTAAAAACTTTCGCGTTTATAATATTAGTAGGATTTTGATTGCTACAAAAAAAAATCCGAATAGAGTGAACAAAGTGTCAACTGTCAAACAGTAATAATGTTCGAGGAATTCATTCCAAGGCAGACACTTTTATTCCTATTACTAGCATTGACTGCCAGTTCAAAGAATTAGAAAAAACCCCGAGCCTCAACTCGCCCCTATCTACCCTATTAGGGGTAAATACGGGAAAATTGACATTCAGCTGGAAAGGAAAGGGAATACTTAATATAATCGACTCTAATCATCCGTAATTAGAGTCTATTATACGCAGAGTTTTAGCTAAATGTCGCTTGTCGATATAAATACGGTTTTAATTTATGAAAAGTGCCGGTTAGATCCCTATTCTTGGAATAATTCGATTGAATTATTGAGAATTTCAATAGGTGAGGGTTCGTTTAGTTTAAAATGTAGCCCTAGAATCGATTGTCGGGAAATTCTAACCTAGCTAGCTTGTAATTGCCAACCTTCCTCTATTAATGTAGGGGAAGATAGGAAATTATAGGCCGACTAAGTAGTAGGAAAAGTAATATTTAAATTGTGAAAGTGGTTGTCAGAAAAAGTAGGTATAGTCCACGTGCGATTTTAATATCGGTAAACGTAGGACACCCTCTGACCAGGTGGGATGACGACCTGCGAAAGATTGCAGATAGATGCTGGTTGCGGCAAGCTGAAGACAGGGTGCTATGGCGCTCATTGGGGGAGGCCTATGTCCAGCTGTGGACTGCTATAGGCTGATGATGATGATGAACTTGCAAAAATCGTCCTTTTTATCACTGACTGACCTATAGATCTAATTTCTAACCCAAAAAGTATAGGTAGGTGTAGTTCACGTGCGATTTGAATACGACGCTGCAGCGCTGGTGAAAATAACAAACAATATTCATAATTTGATAACTCAGATTCGCAATTACTTTCCATTACTTGACACTGGCAGAAAAATGTCCAACCAGACACAAATTGCCATTAACAAAGAATCATCAACATCTGTAGTGTCTATTATGAAAAATTAAAATTAAAAACTTTTTATTTCTTTAGGCTCACAAATAATCACTTAGGCAGGTCATATTTTATACTATTCATTATTATATAATAACATTATTTTAATGTTCACTTCAATTTTTTGTCCACCAGTGGAAGTGAGAACTTATGTGTCTAGTACATATGATTTGCTTATTTGTAAGTTGTTAGATTTTGAGTTGGAGCAAAACTCGTTCCAAGCTTTTTTATCTTCTAGATAATCTGATATTTTGTTTTTTATCTTCAATGGTGAAATGCCAAAATGTGTTTTTCTGAGACGACACCAATGTTACGGTGAAGTGAATAATTTGGTGGATTTATGGGTCAGAATAAATGAAATGAAATGAAATGAAATGAAATGAAAAAGGTTTATTTGACACGTAACATTACAATTTTAAAAAATAACGGTATCCCCCATACCTACATAGACGTACTAACAGACTGTTACGCTATAAATAGAGAAAACGTGTTATCGGTCGCGTTATCGCGAACACCAACCGGGTCAAATAAAATCTTTTTATGCAAACATTCACACTAATCCTATACTATACTATATAACAGCGTATTATAGTACACAGCTCGTGACTTTGTTCGCTTGATTTATTTTTGTACGCATTGGTTTTCACTAATGTGGTGATTCAAAGTCAAAGTCAAAGTATATTTATTGCAATTATATGTGAAAAAGATCGTACATAAAAAAGCGTAGCAATGTAATTTGCCCATTATGGGCATGCAATTATTTCTCTAGTTACATGCAATATATGAGAAAAAAAATACTTAAAATCAGTTAATGTTAATAAATAGCAACACAAAATTAAATAACACATTAATTAAATAATAAAAAATACATAAGTGGGTAATTATTGGGAAAATTCTTATCGTTCATCAATAGGTTTCTTTCCGGCCTCATTACCCCGGCGTCAACTCGGGGGGTGGCGACCCCTCGGTCCTTTTTTTTTTTGTGTTTTTATTGTTTTTTTTTTAATTTTTTTTTTTAATTTATCGTTCATAAATGCTTTAACTGTATAATAGTGTTTATCAGGTAGTATTGTCTTCAGCTTTCTTTGAAACATCGCAGTAGGCAATTCTCTCGATTGTATTTAGATGAAGAAGGAAGGAGGAAAGAAAATACATTTATTTGACAGCATACATAACACATTACACGACACATTACATATAAGAAAGTATACAAACATACAGATAGGTACGAATAAGTGTTACATAAGGGGCCAAAAGGTCCCTGTCTCAGCATTATGCCGCTACAAGCCGGAGTTAGTAGCGGTGCTGATTTTCAGACAGGTCCTGGTCTGGTATGCTGCATCATCATGGTGCAGTTATGCAGCTGAGCGAGCAGTATGCGTTAATGACAGCCAGTCAGTAACGACTTTGGGTTCTGTAGTTAGAGATAGGTATTTCTGTTATCAGTGCCTTATCGCAACCGCAGTCGAGTAGGTGGTCAGTAACACTAACGCGGAAGTTGCGTGAGATAAATTTAATTAAAAAAATCTTTATAATAATTAATTTAAATAAAATTGAAACGTTTATTGAATCTCAGTTTTGACAAAAATTGACTCGATAAGGAAGTTTTTAAACTAGTGTCCATCTATATTAACATAGAAATTGCAGGCTGTTGCGAACAATCTAGAGGTAGCTCAACGGATAATTTTATCAATACCAGTCAATAACAAATTATCTACTTAATGTTATAAAAAAACCAGACGCAATGAAAATAAGCTAAAGGTTTGAATTCTTGAAACACAGAAAATAGTGGTGATGATCTTAAGCTAAAAATAAATATATGGAACGTGCAGCGTTTTAAACATAATTGACAAAAGTTATCTATAGTGAAATAAATCTATGGAATGTGCAGCGATTTGAACCTTATCGACAAGATTTATTGTAAAGCTGAACCAAATGTGATGCGGTTGTGATGACTGTTATGACGGAGGCGCGACCGCGCCCCGTAGACTGCAAACCGAGATTCATCTTCAGGTCGCTATGGAAACGGACGCTATCCTTCAAGAGGAAAAAGGTAAGAGCTAAGCGATACCGCGGTTTTAGTGGCGAGCATAGCGAGACAGCTTAAAGACAGGCGTTTACGTCATTGCTGACTAGATCAATGACTTGTAACTGGAATTTTGGATGAAAATCGGTCAAAATAGTATGTAAATACAAAAGGTAATAGTTTTATTTTGTAGAGTTTAGGCTGAGACATACGAAGTTATCCTTGATGTCCACCAAACTTTATTTTCGCATCTCTGCTTTACAAAATAAAACTTTTACAGAGGCATTAAAAAAAGCTTAGTATAGGTATCACAAACTGCCCAATGATATTTTGGATAATTTCCCTTGTTCAACATAATTATTATTTATTTATTTTGAACAATTATTGTCCCACTGCTGGGCAAAGGCCACACTTTTCTCCTTCCACTCCTCGCGATCCAACGCTACAACAGTAATGGGTACAGTACAGTTCAACGTTATAATAAGATAAAATAGGTGGCGGCGCTAGTGTGCCTCTTAACCTACTTACATCTGTCATGGATATATATATATACATATGTATTTATTTACTATGATTTGTGTTAATTTAGAATTTTCTGTTCCTTTTCAGTCGGAGGACCGCTTCGCCGGTTACAAGGGCGTCAGAGACATTACAGTCAAAAAGGTGAGTCAATTACTCTACTTCAATCATATTTTATTTTATTTTGTTTATTTAACGTACAAAACACATCACAATCATATTAAAATATGAGGTTACATAAAGTTTGATCATTGATATGTTAGTCCACTGCTGGACATAGGCCTCCACCAATGAGCGCCACAGCGCCCTGTTTTATTTACGTCTTTATTACTCTTCTTTAGCGATATTAAATACATAACCTTTAATCAATTAAATAATATCCCAAAAATCTCCGATTTCGGACTTGAACCCACGACCAATACGGAAAATGCTTTAACCAACTAAGCCACGAAATAAAATAACCGACCGAAGACGACGTGTCGAAAATTTTCTTTGGGTCTTCGAGTGCGAGGTCTTACGCACTATAATGATCTATGCCTTACATGTGACGTTTATTTTCAAATACAGTGGACCCCCGGTAATCCGGCCGCTGTCTAATTCATTTCAATATATTTATTTCAGCTTCACAAAGTACATGTTACAGCCATAGAGAGAGTATCTACATAATTCAAAAACTAAAAATAAAAACATTTTACGTGGAAGGGACACATCCTGCGTTTACAGACGCATGGCATTATGAGTGTGCGTCCAGTGCTTCATAAAAGCGCAGTCCGTGTCCAGCCTTCCAGCTGTAAGGTTCAATCCTAATCCGGCGCCCCTATAATCCAACATGTCCATTTTTTGACAATCTTGGCTAATGCAGATAAAGGTTACAACTTGTACGCGCCACCACTATGTATAGAGCTCGACGCGTAGATATTGTTTTGATTCTGATTGCTTAATTTAAAATTGACTAAATGTCGGGTGAAATAATGACTTTTTAATAATTAGTTAAGGTACTCTTTATTAAAAACCTATATGGGGTCTTAAGCTGTACCTAGTCTATAATCCAACAAATTAGATATTTGTCGGATTACCACTGTGTATGAGTAACATGACTCATTCTCACTTCAGCTCGAAGCATACTACCGCCATTACAACTCCTCGGGCATGGATCACTCAAAATCTCTGATAAAAGCCTTCGATGATCGGTATACCAACCGAATTCTAGCGCTAAGCAGAGGTAACCGGGATGTTCAACCTTCGCATCACGACAAGAGCCCTAAATGGACACTGTCGCCTTAACAAGCACATGTTCAAACTAGGGCTAAGCGACACACAATCCTGGAGATTCTGCGAGGAGGCGGATGAAACGCCCCTCCATCTGCTAGGAGAGTGCTGAGCACTGATGCACAAACGCAACATCCATCTGGGCAAGTATCTGCATAGCCCAGACGAGCTACGAGACGTCACCCCGAAGGAAATCCTACAGTTCCTAGCAACTGCAAGGGTTAGTGGCGAATTATGAACGCTACAGCTTCGGGGCTGAACGTCTAAGTGGCGATCACAATAGGTCTATCATGGCCGCTGTGATAACCAAGCCACCCAAAGATAATAAAAAAATAATACCATTACAAGCTATATAAAATGTTTGTTTGTTTATTTCCAGGGTCCGTCCGGTCTCGGCATCATGATCATAGAGGGGAGGCACACGGAGGCGGGGCGGGGGATCTTCGTCAGCGACCTGCAGGAGGGCAGCGCGGCAGAACAGGTGAGATTGGCCTTCATTGTGAATGTAGCGGGTTCACTATGAACTAGGCTTGGAGCTTCTCTACGCGATCAAACGTTAAGTAAAGGTTTCTTGTTCGCTTTTTTGCTTTACCTTTAAAGTCGATGTAGATTGGTGATTGCAATTGAGGTGTCCAAAATACGAAAAGTCTTTTTTTCACAGTAATTTTTTCGTAAATAACTAATCAAATGGTTGAAAGTTTTGGAACTCTAAAAAAAGATTTCTTCGATACAGAAGATAGTGAAGAAATCAGCAGACAAATACAATACCAGTTAATAATAGCTGTCTGCAAGGGACATTTAGTTAGACACAATTCGTTGCTGTTCCCTTTTTTTGTGTAAATTGTGACCCTTCCATACCTATGTAGAATGGAATATAAAAAACATTTGTTTGGACACAGGTACAAAATACAGGCATAGAATAAACATACGGCAAATAAAGTAGTTTATCATGGGGGTAAGAGACACAAACGGGTGATATAAAAAAGGAAATAAAGCACTTTGAATTTGAATTTTGAATTCTAGCAAAATAATATATTATTATTGTTTGTATTTCAGGCTGGTCTTCAGATAGGAGACATGTTGCTGGCTGTGAACCGAGACTCCTTACTCAACTGCAGTTATGATGCTGTAAGTAGTAATAAAAAATATCTCAAATAATAAAACCGCATCAAAATCCGTTGCGTAGTTTTAAAGATCTAAGCATACATAGGGACAGACAGACAGCGGGGATCGGCTTTGTTTTAGACTATGTAGTGATACATACACTTTTACCCAACAATAACAGCTATATTTCCTTTATTCAGGCTGCAGCCAAGCTGAAGCAGACAGAGGGTGTGGTGGTGCTGACAGTATGCAGTCCCAACATGAAGGACCCGGAGGATGGCGCTGGTGAGTCACTATTGTAACCTTAGAGAGAGTAGCGCCCAGACTCGAACAACGAACAAAAAGGCTGACCACTAGCTTTTTTTCGTAAGGACTATAATGCTGTTGACCGCTGCTGGCCATGACAGCGTTACCGGACTTTTAGCGGGCGCAGAAGGCGCCTCGCCGGTAAAATTGGCATTTTATTTCAATTTTTTAAGAAGGCATGTCTGTCTGCTTTTCTTTGCACAATGCCCTATGGTGTTTCCTATGTCAAAAGTTATTGTTCTAAGGAATAAAAACGTTATTTAACTTTTAAAATTTATAGTATTTAACGACATCAAGTGTAACTTGTGTGCCTACGGTGGAAATAAATAAATAACGAATTAGGTTGGGGCAACACGCACGCGGCCACCACTAGGTGCGAGCCTCGGCTTGGGCTGTTGCCAGATGCTAGAAGAGGATAGGAAGGTTACGCCTAAGTGCACAAGTGCACCTAAGGGCGGAAACCAATTTGCTACGAGTGATGTGGAAATTATTGTGTAATACTTTAGATGTGTACGTTTTACGGAGCAATATTTCTTCTTTAATCTTTAAAAAGAGGGGAATTGATTTGACCCCCTGCCAGATGGTCCAACAGGTGTCGTCAAAGGTGACTGTGGTATATCCGACCGATATCTGGCCGGGGCCATATCTGCAGGTAGATCCTGGATGCGGCAAGCTGAAGACAGACGCTAACTGCTATAGGCTGATGATAGATACGTTTTTTGTTTAAAAAAAAGATGTATTTTGTATTTTTTTTGTGTTGTTACAAATTTGTTACAGTTTAATGTTGATAGCGTCTTAAATCCTAACTTACATTTATTTAGACACTTTGGTTCGCTTAAAAATACTAATGAACTAGCATAGGCTCTAGATATAGAAGAAGATTCTGAACACAACCATGCATTAACAGTTGATATGTTTGTCTTTCAGGCGGTCCGTCCCGGCCTGCGAGCCGGAATCAAACCCCCGACCCCAACGCACCGGCCGGTGCCTCGCGCCCCGTTACGCCGCGACCGGCGCCCTCGCCTATCAAAGGTAACAGTGGTTGTGAAAAGTACGACCTGTGATATTTATATAATTACAAATAAAAATGTTTTTTTAAGGTTTTCGAGTTGGAACAAAACTCGTCCCAATCTTCTAGCTAGATAAGCTAGACGATAAAAAGATTGGGACGAGTTTTGTTCCAACTCGAAAACCTTAAAAAAATATTTTTATTTGTAATTATATCTGATATTTTGAAGTAAGCCTTTTTAAAACCGATAATTTGTTTGAATTAATTTTATTGATAATTTTTGCAACTTTTGTTGCAGAAGCGTATACATTTCCCATTAAAAGATAAATTTATCTTAAGTAGCATTCATTATTAGCGCCTTAGCTATGTTTATTTGATTGTATAGGTAGTTAGTATTTAAATAACTGTTTGCACTTATGTAGCTCAGTTGTAACTAGTTCTAATTTGGTTCTATTATATAATAAACAAGCTGCGCCCCGCGGCTTCGCCCGCGTGTAAATCTATATGTCAATTGTATTGTATAATGAAAAAAAAAAATCGGTATACAATACAATACAATATATGTCAAATGGTATATAAACCTCTATTCTCCTCTCTCTACCTATCTATGTATTAAAAAAACCGCATCAAAATCCGCTGCATAGTTTTAAAGATCTAAGCATACACAGGGACAGACAGACAGCGGGATGCGACTTTGTTTTATACTATGTAGTGATTTCATTTTTTTTTATTCCAGTGGAGCCGCCACCAGACCCGGCCGTAGCGCCCATAGTGCCCAACACGGATATGACGATAGAAATCAACTCGGCCAACTCCACGCTTGGGGTTGTACTACTGGGCGGCAGCGATACACTTTGTAATGTGAGTACAACTGTATGGCTTTTGTTCATCCTAGTCAAGGTTAAGTGGCGAAGTTACAAGGTATGAAGAAACTGATTCAACGAACCAAACAATTTATTCTTTTTTTGTTATTTTTATTTGGTACTAGCGGACCTTCCCGGCTTCGCACGGTTTTAGTAAGGATCCTTTACTTTTTGGAAAATATAATATAGCCTATGTTCACTGGGGAAGAGGAAAGGTTTGATTTTTTGTTTGTTTGTATTGACTTTATAATATTAGTATAGACTAAGACTATAAGAAAACGACGCAACTTATGAATAAATTGGTTGAAAAAATACGAAATATTAATATAATTTTTTTTTTTGTAATCGTGTTTTCACATTTAAGGAAACAAACATTTGTTAACATTTAAATTTCTTCTCTGTTACTTAACCCGAATACACAAACGCATTTCAGATTTAAGCACATTTCAAGTGACAAATTTTTGAAAGATTTTCATTGAAACCTGTCAAAAAGTCGCGAATTAAGACGAGATTAAATCTAGTCCGCGTTTGAGTATTCGGTCGTAAGTCAACCGACATAACATAAACATGTCTAAAAGAATGTAAAATCTGAAGAAGAAAAAAATTAACTTTATGTAATTAGAGTTATTACCATATTTTTTAAAAATAATACCATAACCATTCCTCTTCCAGGGCGCAGCAGCAATAATCCTAGACATCTACAAAGAAGGCTGCATCGCTAAGGACGGCCGGCTGCAGGTCGGAGACCAGATCCTGGACTGTAACGGAGTGCCCATCACCAAGGAGATGGCGCACGAGCGGATGTGCTTGAGCATCAAGCAGAAAACTGCCAAGGTAACACTTGATTGGAAGGAGTGCATTAAAGTTTAATGTTTAACTAGTTGTTAAGGTGTGCGCGAGCAAAACTGCCAAGGTAAGACTGGTTTTATTGTGACGCGTTTCGGCAGCGCTGTTCAATCAATAGGTTTCTTTCCGGCCCTGGTGGGGGCACAGAGAGGGGCCTCGAGGCTTGGCCTCATTACCCCGGCGTCAACTCGAGGGGTGGCGACCCCTCGGTCCTTGGGTTTTGTGGGAGTCTTTTTTTTTCCCCTTATTCTCCCTGTTTTTTTTAGGCAGCATTTGGTGGCAGCGCTGTTGGAGCGCGCGCGTTCGGAGATGTGTGATGATCTATTTATTTACTATATTAGCACTCAAAACAGAAAACAATCAAATCTTGACAATTGAGTAATCTTCTTCTTCGTCTTAATTAAGAGCTCGCATTAAAAGTGCGCTCTTATTTGCGGAGACGGATTTTTTCCGCCGACCCGACATCTAGATAGTATTTGTGATCGCACTTATTAATACAATAAATATAAAATGGTAAAAAAAAAATATGTTTTTTTTTGTATTTCAGTTGAGAATGCTGGTCCACCGCCCTGAGCCCCACAAGTTCACGAACGTGGACGTGGAGTTGTCCCGCAAGGCAGGGAAGCCGATCGGAATCACGTGTCTCGCACCCGTCACAGCGCCCGGTGTTTATCTGGGAGATGTGGTATGTTCAAGATAAACCTATAATAGTCCAAGTTATAAGTGTACGTGTAGGAGGGCTTAGGTCTCTGTTTTCGTATCTGGCGTCTTGCCAGTGTCTCGTTACGTTTTTCCTCAAATGCCAAGCGTGCCGTAGGGTATTTAAGACCAAGTTCGGTCTGGCGAGCCATATTAGGGCTTATGATAGAAAAAATCCGTGATATCTAGGGTCGCCGTCATCGAAATCGATGAGGAGGCCTATATACAATGTGTATTGTCGAACCTTGATCAAACGATATATGCGAATACACGACATATATTTATCAATAAAAAACAAAAAATAAAAAATTATATATTATGTTACCTATCTCAAAAATAAAGCCGATTTAATAATTTTTTTAATGAAAACTAATTCATCTGGTTTTTTCTTCGTTTCTTTTTGAGTAAACGGTGTATTTTATTCAAAGTAGTCTCATTTACTCAATACACATTGTATACATATCTATATGTAGAGGTATAATATAGTCCACTGCTGGACATAGGCCTCCCCTAATAAGCGCCCTGTCTTCAGCTTGACGCATCCAGCATCTCCTGCAGTCTTTCGCAGGTCATCATCCTGGCCGCAGGACGTCCTACACTACGTTTGCCGCGTCGCGGTCTCCACTCTAGAACACGTTTACCCCACCAGTTGTCGGTTCTCCGTTAATAATATTATAAATGATTATTTAAACATTCGTTTTCCTTTCAGCTTCCCGGCTCCCCTGCAGAACTGGACGGTCGTCTTCAGAAGGGTGACTTCCTGGTCTCAGTAGACGGGAAAGACCTGAGCTCCGCTGACCTCATGACCGCCGCCACTGCCTTCAAACTGTGCGGGAACAAGGTAGCGGTTAAGGTGAAACGGTTCAAACCTGTCAGATAGAGTCATAGTGATTCTATTCTTTAGAGTGATAGTGATTCATCCCTCTATATATATAAAGTGACGGTTAAGGTTCAAACCTGTGAGATAGGGTGATAGTGATTCTACCTTTTAGAGTAATAGTGAATCTTCCTCCAAAAAAAGTCTTGCTGGATAAGTTGACGGTTTACGTTAAATGGTTTAAACCTGTGAGATAGTGATAGTGATTCTTCACCCTTATAGAGCTCTGCAGGGATTAAGTGACGGTTAAGGTGAAACGGTTCAAACCTGTACACAGATTGATTCTACCTTATAATTTAAGAGTGATAGTGATTCTTCGTCCTTATAAAGCTCTGCTTGATAAGATGACGGTTTACGTTAAATGGTTCAAGCCTATCAGACAGGCTTGAAACATTTAACGTAAACCGAGTAATTCTACCTTGTAGAGTGATAGTGATTCTAACTTTTAATTTAGAGTGATAGTTAATCTTTCCCTTATAAAGCTCTGCGGGGATAAAGTAACAGTTAAGGGAAAACAGTTCAAATTCAAACCTGTGAGATAGAGTGATAGTGATTCTACATTTTAGTTTCTTTTTCCTTCCTCCTTATAGAGCTCTGCTGGATAAAGTGATGGTTAAGATGAAAAGGTTCAAACCTATGAGAGTGATAGTAATTCTACCTTGTAGAGTGATAGTGAATCTACTCCCTTCTAGACCTATGAGGATAAGATAGCAGTTGGGTGAAAGGGGCCTGTTAGATAACAATATTTTAATAATGAATAGAGTAATATTGGTTCTTACTTACTGCATAGACAGAATGGTAGTGATTCAACTTGCTTACTCTATACTCTAGTTAGGGGTTGGGTTATCTACGGACGACCTTAAGGTTTTAATTAACCTGCTATAAGAGTCATAGACAAAAACAGAGTCAACAACCTGTCTCCACTTATTAGGGGTTCTATAGGCTTGAATTGTTTCATCGCATATTAGGGTGCAATGAAACAATTCAAGCCTATAATATAATGATAATTGATACTTAAGTGATAGTGATTCTAACCCCTTACTCTACAGATGTTAGAATCACTATCACTTTAGTAACCAGGGTTAAGAGTGATCTATACCATTAACAGTGACATTGATTCTATTCCCTTTTAGAGTGATAGAGATTCTAACGTTTTCACCCCTAATTAAGATGACCCTTTCTAGTCTGCCTAGAATTTAACAGTTAATGTTTTTTTTTTTTGTCTAAAAACAGTGTCAGTTTTATCAGTTTTATTTAAAAGATTCTTGAGAATAGGAGATATATGTGATTTGAAGTGACCTTGACGAGTCCGCGTGAAACAACGAAGTTTCATAATGCTATTTGGTAACCCATGCAATTAGCTTCTTATTTATATTAAATCTATTTTCTACTAGAACAAATTATCTAAGATTAAGACTTATCACTGGTAGGTTTTTCTTTAGTTTTTTTTAGATCAGATCTTAAGTATTGTTTTATAGGTTAGGTAAAAACTCAGTTTATAGTTTAAATGAGCCACTTATTGTTAAGATGAACACTAAGTTTTGATGAACAACCTTAAAAAAAATATTTCACCTAGGGGTGAAAACTTGAACATAAAAAAGTTAAGTATCCTAAAACTATAAATTTCGTAGGTGTGAAGTATTGAAAAACCCTTTTCTAATCTAAATTATTTATATCTATTTCGAAATTTTTGACACATAAAATTCTAAGCCAAAATTTAATAGTATCTTCTAATTAGTACTAAATCTCCTAAGTGACTAGACAATAAAATTGACGTTTTCTACCTACCTTGATATTCATATTCGCTTGGATTGCCAAAGTAAATACGTAACTATTTGTATTTCCCTAAAGTCTAGTTTCCAACAAAGTGGAAAGGAGGTAAGGTGTGCAAAGACAACCAAACTAATCTCGAATATATCGCGATGGTTCCGTACCGCTATTTCAACAACACACCTCGTACATACCTATATTCTGTACGTCCCTATATTACGAATCCTCACGCTTGGCAGGCAGATTGATAAATCGCAGTGATGGTGTGTTATCGTCGGATCGTACAATCAGCCCATTTGTAGAAGTACAATCAGCCCAATAGTTTTGTAGCTAGGCCTACAAAACGAACAGTGATTTGTTGAGAACACCTTAATAATGTCATTCGACGAGATGTCATAAAGTCGAACGTTATTGGCAAATGAACGGTACTGATTTGTAAACCGCTTGGCCATTTTACAAAAGGGTTGAATATACGATATAAGTAAAATACATAGGTAGTAGAAAGTTGCTGCTCTTTCTCTAGTAGGTTCCTTCAGTCAACTATGACGACATCGATGGGCTGAGTTTAAGGGGACGACACTTACGCTGCGACCGTCACGGCAAACTATTACGCCGCCACGCCATTGGTTGTTTTTACATAATATCAACTCCGATCCGCTTTGGTAGGACACCCTTAGTGTATCCTGAAAATAAAAAGTAATTCACTTGACTTTTCTCATTTGGTGTATTTGTACAAAAATTCAGTATTTGAGAGATAGTTCATGAATAAGTTGCATTAAAAAAAACATGTACCTTTTACATGTTCTTAAATCGTTACTAAAATCTATCATATTAATAAAGGAATGAGATTTTATTTAAATCACTATTCAGGATTTATAATGACAGAGTTATCTTCGACATAACTAACGGGCATTTAGTTTTTAAGTACATAAACAAAATAAACTAAATTGAATAAAAGGTTTGTTTTAACCCAGACAGTGTAAGGTAACTTAATTTTTAAATATTTTATTAAATAGGCCGATATGACCCTTGGTTGTAGTTAAGTGATTTCAGTATTTTAGTTAGAATAACTAACTTGTTAACGAGGTATGTGTTTTAAGTACAAATTTTAGTACCTATACAATTTTTTTTTTTAATAAAACTTGTCTGATGAATTATATTCTAAATCCAATTTTTAGTACAATTTTATTTATTTTTCAAAATTAGGATATTACAAGTTTTTTTGAAATTATATTTGAATATAACTAGTGTCAAATTTTACAGAGTGGAAATATGTAGGTACTGTAATTAAAATATTTTTAAATAGTTAGATTTAAATGGCTAGTCCTTTTGTACATACTCATAGTAATTATGAGATTCTCCTCACTAAAGTTGAATTAGCTTTTTCATAGAATATCTCAAAATTCACTCCTTTTTATAGAATTATTTAGTTATAACAGGGACCAGATATATCTGGTCCCTGGTTATAATAACACTTGAAACGGATTTTTACGCGTAATTTGTGGTTTATCTCATTACAAGTGAATTTCGTTTTTATCCTCGATAGATTGTAACAGTTCATTGTTTTAGTAATTTTATAACATTTCTAATATTTACTTACTTGGTTATAGGTAGGTACCAACCACAATACTTTGATGGGCTTGGATTAAGTAAACGTAAGGTAGTTTGCTTCAACTTGGCGCTAGATTTAATGATACTATTGGAGCATTTGACAATTATTGATTGTAGTACAAAATCGCCAATGTAAATGACCGTACGATTGAATCAAAGTTATTTTCTTCATGAGTTAAAAATTACATTATGTTATACAGGCGTAACAATGAGTAAAGACAAAACTTTCAGGGAAAGTTTGGTCTTTACTTTTGAAAAAAAAACAAGATTTTGTATATTTTTCTCGGTTCTATACCTGAATGGGCCCTACCCCCGAAATTTTGGACACCTTACTTTTTGTTACACCCTGTAAAAGCAAAGATTATTGATACCAAACATTTTGCGCCAACGTAAATCGAACCGCCCGCCCCGCCCATGTCAATCATGTCATGTCATCGTGTACAAGTATAAAAAGGATAATTATAGTCGTAGAAGTACCGTATTTATTTTATTATACAGACATTTTTTATAAGCAAAACACCACTACAATACAACACCAATTTTAAAACAGTAGCAGAGCAATATATGGAAAAATATGAAAAAAAATATTTAGTATAAAGTATTTTTTAGTGCATTTTAAGATATATAAAATGCAGTTTGCGTAGAACTATTCTAAATAATTGTAAAATGTATATTGTCGTTTTTCTTACTAGAAAAATATAAATTAGATATTCGAAATTTCTAGAAATAGGAAAGGCCTCGTATTTTAGTGGAATTTAACAATTAAACATAATGTTTGATTGGCTAAATGGATCAATGTGTGAAATGAAAAATTTCATACTTATTGATGCAGTTCTAACACACTAAAATTATAAAATAAATGTTTTCATTTTGGTGCTTCGTAATCCTATAGTTAACCAAATTTTTGAAACTAATTTCTTGTTACGTTAATGCTAGAAATTCCTAGAACCTAAGTGAATGTAAGTGTTTTTGTAAATGATAAACTAAAATTCTTATAAACAGACGAAGTAAAACTGTTATAAGTACATTATTATATTTAATATTTTGTATTAAAAATATTTCCTAAACATAAAAAATTATCCTATACGGCTTTATTTGAAATGTACCTTTAATCCCATTTCCTATTTAAAATATAAATTGAATCCTTCACATAGTGTGTAGTCTAAAAATCTATTTTATTTATATATTCTAAGTAAATTAGCAAAATAATGTTTAATAACATAACTAATTAATAGATATACAAATCTACAAATGTTGTACCACTACTATAAAATCTTGTAAAAAACCAACAGAGACTAGAACAACAGTTGATTGGATTAGATTCGACAAATTGACAAGAAAAATATACAGTCAGAAAAAAAAATACATTGTACGCTGAGAAAAAGCCCAAAATAAAATGAGTCATACATTATAGTATTGTTATACAGAAATGCAACAAATATTACATTGAAAAAGAGTTAACTTTTAAAGACGAAAACCCTTCCACCGTTTGGTGGAAGGTGGTGAAGGTTGGCTCGACAACATTTTTGAATAATTATAAACAAATTAATAATCTCTTGATTATAAAATAAACATTTCCGATTTTATTTTAATATTTAAAAAATATAGGATTTTAAATTTTAAAACATTGACAAAAACAACACATGCGTAAACAAACAAAAATTTCAAGTCTATAGATTTTTACAAGATTTTATAGTAGCCGCTCCTAGCGATTTTACCTATAGATGATAATTTGTTAGGTATATTGTGTTACCCGTATCCAGAAACTGTACCAAACCTTGAAAGTGTGCGAAGTTATGATAGGAACTGTAATAAAATGTACGCTTTTTACATGGTCTTTTTTTTCTTCCCCCCTTTTCACCTACTAAGAGCAAAAGTATTTGTAAATATCCCGTTTTAAATGAATTTAGTGTTGATAACCATGATAGTATCAAATTTTTTAAAAGTATTTGTGGTGGTGAAGCAACCATTTTTACCTCCTTTTTTGGTGTCTGGGGCTCTGTCGAACTCATGAAATCACCAGGGAATCCCCCTCTCTATCCAGAGAGACTTAAGCTACCAGGATTCTAGATGGAAGATCGCGAGTCAAGAGAGTGGCTAAGAGAGACCTTCCCGTATCTGGCACTTCGTGGCGCTTCAAGTGATGACATGGCCTTTGAAGGCAGTGCTAGTAAAAGTTGAAAACCTTGTGTAAGTTTGAAGTAAAACTAAAATATTTAACCGCGAAAAAACTTTATTATTAATTTACTTAAATACTATGTAGTTACACTTCTTAAACTTTCATGAAACAGATCTTAAATTCTTAATTATTGTTATTTTGTTCAACTGCATCATTTTCGTGTGATGTCAAATGACTAGAAAGAACATTTTTCAGATGCTTATTACTATTATTTAATTTATTAGTGTTAAGTACCTACTATACATTTTATAAGAATTAAGTAGCCATAAAATTCATTTAATAAAACAAGGTTCGTTCATGTAGTCATTACAATTTTAACTCAAACATTTAAATCACATTTCAAATCTTATTTGAGCAAAGAATACTGATAAATTCTTAATTTAGTTAATCACAAAAATAACAATTATTTATTTTAAGTACTACCTTGTTTATTTCTTAATTAAATACTTAATTGCATCTATGTAGCTTGGAAATCATAAATACTAGTTACAACTTTTCGTCCGAGCTTTTCCTAATAACTAGAGGTTTCAATCTTCCTCTCAATTTCACCAATCTCTTGCTGGCTTTGCCGGTTGAAGTTTGTACCCTCAAATCTGGCATAGATTTACTCTCATTCAACGAAGACAAATTCTCTGTGCTTTTGGAAACTGTGCCGTAATACCTCGGCATACTGAAGTCATTCTGTTGATACATCCTTGCTGATTTTTGTTTGATACTCTCAAGTGTCTCTCTGTTGTAATCAGCTGTTACCAAAGGCTTATCTGTGAAGAACCTCGGGAGGTTATTGCTCTTGATGATTGGTGTATCTGGCAGTTGGCTAAGTTTGATTTGCTCCGACATACCACCTACCATTGATAAGCTTTTTACGAGCGGAGGTTTCTCGGGCACTAAATGCTCTGGAATGTTAAGGAATGATGCGCTTCTGTGTGGCATTCGAGCTAGTACCTTGTTGATTTTGTTCGGGTCTATGTTTTTGAGACTGTCCACTCTGTTAAGCGTTGGTTTAAGTCTACTACTGCTGTCTACTCGTTCTAATGCTCTAGCGCTATTGCTTCTTGGAAGTTCATGCTTCTGTCTTAGAATACCTTTGACGCTTTCGACTCTAGGCAGCGATAGACTCGATGGTAAAGCGACTATTGAGATAGGATCATAGTTGTAAGTCGGGTTAGGAATAGTGATTTTTGATTCGTCTTTGATTGTTACTGTGGTGGGTTTGATAACGTCCTGCTTCTTGATGGATACGTTCATAGTCAGACCGTCTTCTGTGTCGTCGCTTCGTCTATCTTCTTCCTCTTCTGCGATGTTGAACATGTCATGGCCAGCCAGTAGCTCGTCTTTGAACATAATTTCGAAGTCAGTGACCGGTGAGTCGACTTCGTCTTCAAAGTAGACTTTCGTTCGGTTCGGTTTGTCGGACAGATAGTCAGGTTCTGACTTGGTTTCGAGCTCGTCTAAGGAGTCATGACTCCTGGATTTCAGCTCGTGTTCATCTCTGAAGATCAGTGATTTCGAGAACACCTGGAAATAAAATTAAAAGTTTTGATTATTACTATTCTTTTCAGTTTTAGAAAAAACTAAGTAGAACTGTAAATGCAATAGACACACTTTTACAGTTCAATTTAGTTTTTTCTTGGGTTTTTATTCGACTTAACATTTACCTATAAAACCCATTGCTAGACATAGATGTGGAATCATTATAGATGTTGAAGAAAGGTGGATATTTTCTATGTATAATAAAATAGATCTAAGAAATGTACTGAAATATGTTCCTAGTCCAAGACGTTTTATCCAAAGACGCATCTTTAGTTATTGTTTCAACTCTATGCATGACGTCCATGTGATGCCGATTGGTGGCCAAGTACCTAACTTATGTTACTTATTTTCCGGAATCTTCTCTACGACAAGACGGCAGGTGAGGCATTAGTCAGTCATTTGCGTGACGGGTTGGGGTTACTAGGTCTAACCCGTCTAATCTTCCAGACAACCAGCATCATTGGTGCAGGCTCCAGGTGCCCCCGTCGTCCCGATTACTGTATTGTGGTTATGTCTTCAATGTGAATGATAATGCTAATCCTTACCTCGTACAGCTTATCAGCATGCAAAGGCAGTTCATTGACCTCCCGTCCCGTGATGCTCTGCTGCGGGAGGTGGTTGTTGTTGAGTGGCTGCACCGTGACCACGCTATCGACGCTTGCGCCCATGTTGGTGTAGCCATTCGCGTAACTTTCTTCTTCAAGTCTGAAAAGAGAGAGGGTAACGATAGGTTTATTAGATAAGATTTGGGTGAGGCCTTTACCCAGCAGTGGGACGAAACAGGCTATATAAAAAAATGTTTTCAATATCTTCTTATATCAACCGAACAGACTGATTTTATATAGCTAGGTAGTCCGGCCAAACTCAATATAAAATATTTGTAAACACTGCAATGAAATGTAAGTTTCATTGTTCAAACTTAACGTCAAAAAGATAATTCTGGATTTTGTCTTGTGATTTTTTTTACAATAATTATCTTGCGTAGAGGTGTGAGACTGGATGACATAATATATCGCGAAACTGTTCACAAGCTCGTTGGAAAATTGTTTTAGACGCTGTACTGGAAAGGACAGCACAAACGGCGACTAAATCTCACACTACGAGCTATGGAAAGAGCTATGCTCGGAGTATCTCTGAAGGATAGGATTCGTAACGAATACATCCGATAAAAAACAAAGTTCCAAAGTTATCGACATAGCTCTGAGAATTAGCAAGCTGAAGTGGCAGTAGGCCGGCCATATCTCGCGAAGAACCGACAACCGCTCGGATAAACGTTTTCTTGAGTGGAGACCACGACTCGGTAAAGGTAGATTAGAACGCCCTCCGGCAATGTGGGCTGACGATGCGAAAGACTGCAGGTGGAGGCTGGAAAGACAAGGTGAAGAGGGCGCTGGCTGTGGCGCTCATTGGGGGAGGCCTATGTCTAGCACTGGACACATAGGCAGTTACATAAGGCTGATTAAAATTAAAGGGGATTTCCATTCAAACAATGTTTTCTTCGAAACACTTGATAGTTTAATAGTACACAAGAAGCAAAATCATGATGAGCACTTTCTAAACAAACGACTGATCTTTGTGTAAGTACTATGTGTTATATTCTATTTGTTTAAAGCTTTAGTTTCATCGGTATGCTTCAGTTTTATTTATTATCTGGGAAACTGCGTTTCATCAGAACATTTCGTCACGACACGAGACACGATGGACAAACACCCGGACATGTTTATTCATGGTGAAGTGAACAAATATGTAGTGTTGAGTTAGGATACAAAGTCTTATTATGTAAGTAAGCATATTAAACTTCCTATTGCATTATGGCGATAGAGCTAAAGTTATTTCAGACTAGCTGCGCCCCGCGGTTTCACCCGCGTGGTGATAGATATTCTGGATATTATACAATATATCTTTATAAATTGTAGCCTATGTATGTGTTATTCTGATGTATAAGCTATATTATTGTAAAGTTTTATTAAAATCCATTCAGTAGTTTTTACGTGAAAGAGTAACAAACATCCATCCACACTTACAAACTTTCGCGTTTATAATATTAGTAGGATTTGAATACTAGCAACAATTGGACATAATGGTCCTGATGGACTGGGTGTCAGCAGTGGACATGGGATAGATGATGAAACTCAGATTAAAGTTAGAGTTGTTATGTTAGTCCACATCCGAAGTCCAGCTGTGGACTAGCATAGGCTGATGATGATGAGTATAAAAACTATTGTAGTGTGAAGAATTAGTTACAGATGTAAGAGGGTTAACTACCAACCTTTTTGTGTGGAAGAACACCAACGTGTAATCCCTTTACGAGGGAATTCTTCAGGATTGATCATCAAATAAGGCGTTTAAGTAAATGTGTTTCGAAGTTAACCCGCTTATATTAATTATGGATATTAACCTTTTTAGTTTAGGATCATTTACAAAAAATATCCTAAGAGACTTACTTGTAAGTTGCTATTTTCTTGTCGAAGCAGAACTTTTCCTCGCAGCATGTCCAGTACATCGTTTCCAGGCAGCTGAAACACCATCATTATTGGTTTAGTCATCACTATAGGTACCTAGTTTAGTAACCAAATAGGTTCCAAAAAGGTTAGAGTAAATTTATAAAAAAAAACCCATAGGATATTATACGCTACAGCTTCGAGGCTGAACGAATAAAGAGGCGATCACGACACCCGACTCCCAAGCCACCCCAAGGAAAATAAAAGGAATAATTATAAATAACCCATATACATTTCTTCTTTAACACTTTGACTGCGATTTTTTTTCGACGACTGCGGTCTTTTTTTTAACCTAAAAAATTCGTGCTGCCGCTCTACACAGCGGTTGTGTTGCGCCGCACATGCGTAAAATATTACGGCTGTGCTGAGTCACAAAGATCTGTATTTTCTCGGCCGCTGCGCTAATGTGGATTTACGCATATTAGTCACACAAAACACATACCTTGTGATTTCAGCACTCAAAGTGTTAAATCCATACAAATTAGTTTTTATTAACCCCTGTCGTGCTTTGATAGATATCTCAGTCTTTTTCTATAGGTAAATCTCTTGAAAACTTCAAAACGACTTTAAAAAAAAATGCTGGACAATTCACACAGCATTATCTAGCCCCATGGTAAGCAGAGCTTGTGTTATGGATACTAGATAACTGATATACATAATACAATACATTACATAATAGATATTTTTTATTATATATACCTAGAAAACGACCAGAACACCCGGAACAAATATCTGCAGATCGTACACACAATTGTTCCGAGGCGTGAATCGAACCCGCCATATCGGTCGTCAAATTTTTTCATACAAAAACTACAAGTAAAATAACTATTTGGCTACCTGATAAAATTATGTGACAATGTATGAGTATGCTATAAATATTAATCTTTATATATGTATAAAAATCTATTGCTGTTCGTTAGTCTCGCTAAAACTCGAGGACGGCTGGGCCGATTTAGCTGATGTTAGTTTTGAAATGTTTGTCGTAGTCCAGGGAAGGTTTAAACGGTGAGAAAACATGGTAAATTGCGCAGAAATTTCCACGCGGGCGAAGCCGCGGGGCGCAGCTAGTATGAATATAAATAAACTACTAAACAAAACCTACCAAAATAATCGAGGTCCAAAAAATTTAGTTTTTTGCACTTTATATAGCAAAAAAAATGATATGTGTCACATAACTCCGATAGAATTCTCGAAGTCCACTTTATTATTTCACATTATGAACGTTAGGCTTCGTAAGCCTGTAGTTAGAAACTGGGAAAGATATCTTTATCTTGAAGAGTGCTGGCACATTTATCTTCATGATTGAAAGGAAATTTTGCAAATACCAAAGTACATTGTCATCTTATCTCACCTTTTTGCCCATGAATGTAGGTACTTATCAACCTGTAGACGAAAGAGTAAGCAGGAAGGAAGTATAGAAATTGAATTATATAAATTTTACGCTAAGAGGCGACGTGGACGGAAGGCGCAGGATGAGATGGCGCGACGAGCTCGAGGTACATCTTCCATCATGGCCTGTTGCAGCGTTGGATCGCGAGGAGTGGAAGGAGAAATGGGAGGCCTTTGCCCAGCAGTGGGACAATAATGGCTTAAAATAAATAAATTTTACAAAAATGTCGAAATTATTTCAAAATTGTATTTTTTAAAAAGAACTATCAATATTTAATAGAATACGCTAGAATATCACTTTGTTACGCCATTTATACAAGGAAAAAATGAAATAGGAACTTGCATATTTGTTACTTATAATTGATTATATGCCTAATGCCCTTATTGCAATTTTACACAGTTTTTCCTAGGGTTTTACTGAATTTATTGATGCAGTGCATCTGCACAATTTGCCAAAATCATCTATTATGAAACACTCATGCACTAATGTCTCCCCCCATATGTAAGTATGAGATGAGTCCCATACACACATTTAAAAAACCTTTCATATAAAGGTTTTTTCTTCTTCATTGTATCCGTTTCAAATGTGTGTCTAGTGTATGGACTCCTCTCGTACTTACTCGTACATATGGCGACTGTACAAAATAATAATGTTGGTGTGCGACCATAGTAACTAAATTAACTGGTAAATAATTATCAAATTTCTTGCCAACGACAATTCGGAACGAGAAAGCATTATTTCACCAGAGATATTATGTTAATGCATTCACTGTCCTGGGCCATGGAAGTGTTCGTTTATGTTTTTATTATAGTGCGTAAACCCTTGCTTACTCCCAGGGTAATTTCTTAAAAGCGGCACATTTTCGTGTCACACGTCGCCAGCTACGTGCTAGTAAAAAGGTTTATTTTTGTATGTTACACTAGAGTATAATTTTATATGGCCCGTCGGTCGTTTTCAAATATTTTACATCCTGTACTTGACTAATGTTACCTAAAATAAATGAATTACTATTATTATTTCTAAGAAAATCATGTAAAACCCCAAAAACATTTTCGACCTCAACGAAATTAGATTGATTATTATGTAGTTCAGTTTCATCAGCATACAAAACAGCTGCTTCAAGAAATGATTACAAGCAGGTACTCACTACTGGCATGATTTGCAGAATTTAAGCAACATCTTGAGTAGTTCACATAGTGCTGATGATGAACAGGATCAGAGCGTCTTCATCAGCTCGCTAACTCTTCACTGATGGAGTCATCCTGAAACATAAACATTTTTTTTTTGTCTTTTTCGTGTCAGATTGGCGGGTAGTTTTACACTTGATGCAAATAGTATAGATTTCATGAACAAATACTTTTAATTATTATTATAATTTTTTTTTCTGGGGATTTAGTTATAAATTTTAACTTTCGTTTTATTTTATTTTACTGCCTAAATAAAATAAATAAAAAATAATTACAATAGCGGCCTTATCGCTAAAGCGTTTTCTTCCAGGCAACCGAAGCTTATAGGTAATTAAATTTCCCTTGTGTTTTGTTTCGGAGGCCTGGATTTATATATCTTTTTATACCTCTATAGCGTGTATCATCATCAGCCTATATTAGTCCACTGCTGCACATAGGCCTCCCCCAATGAGCGCCATAGCGCCCTGTCTTCAGCTTGCCGCATCCAGCATCTACCTGCAGTCTTTCGCAGGTCGTCATCCCACCTGGTCGGAGGGCGTCCTACACTACGTTTACCGAGTCGTGGTCTCCACTCAAGAACACATAGCGTGTATAATACATTCAAATTGAAATACAGTTAATTTGGCACGAATGTACACGAATAACTGGCTTGTCCGTAAACTTTTACGGATAAGCCTGTCATCAAATAACTACTACAGTAAATTGTTATGATAACTAATGTTAATTCGGGTTAGAACAACAAACAAACAACCTTTTGTCTTACTATTATTGTAGGCACTGTTTACATTATCTGTCTGTAGTAGGTACTAGGTCGTCAAGGCGTCAAAACAATACCTAAGACCAAATAAACAAACTATCAATTCAATGTTCATTTTGATCGTTAGCTATCAGAGTCAGAGGAAGGTATATTTTTAAAGTAAAACCAAAAACTGGCTTAATAATTGCTTAATAAGGCATTTTTCACACATTGTCATCTATACTAATTATAAAGAGGAATGACTACAGTAAAGTAAAGAGGAAGTTTTGATTTTTTGTCTGTATGTAATAAATAGTAATCATCAGCCTATAGCAGTCCACTGCTGGACATAGGCCTCCCCCAATGAGCGCCATAGCGCCCTGTCTTCAGCTTGCCGCATCTAGCATCTACCTGCAGTCTTTCGCAGGTCGTCATCCCACCGGTCGGAGGGCGTCCTACTGGTACCTATCAGTTAAGTAGAATTGCAACATTAAGTAACAACTTATAGTTTTCAATCAGGACCTCCTTGTACCAGATAGAATTAGATCACTAAGTATATCTCGGCTATTGTATGTAAATTAAGCTGTATGATTATGTACAACCTACATTTCAAGTAGGCACTTAGGTTATGGACAAGGCTGTTGAACAAGGCTTTGATTTAGGTAACTATATCGATTTGCTCAAGGAATACTTTGGGATTTTCGCTAAATTCCGGAAGAGAGAAATCGATCAAGTTCTGGAAAAAATCTTCAAGCAATTCATAATCTAGCTAGACACATAAACAACAAAGTCGGGTTTGTTTGAACACTTAGGTATAACTCCAGAATGGATGTCCCGATTTTCATGCTGGTTTTTGCGTAGGTATTTGTCTCAATGACATCGCATCGCTATACATTAGTAAGTTGGATCAATGAATTTCTAATAATTTACGCATTCAACGAAAATATAGTGACGTAATTTTTCTATATAAATAAATAATGGACAATCCACACAGCATCATCTAGCCCCAAGGTAAGCAGAACTTGTGTTATGGGTGCTAGATGATAGATATACATAATACAATATATTACATAGATAGATATTTTTTTATAATAGATACATATAGATAACGACCAGGAAACCCGGAACAAATATCTGCAGATCGTATACACAATTGTTCGAGGCGGGAATCGAACCAGCTACCTCCTGCGTCTCAGCCGTGCTTCAATAACTGCAAGGTGTAAAGGAAATAAAGCACTTTGTTATTCGTCATTAATCTTCCGATTATGCCGACTTATATGCATTACTAGCTGCGCCCCGCGGTTTCACCCGCGTGGTGATAGATATTTTGGATAATATACAATATATCTTTATAAATTGTAGCCTATGTGTTATTCTGATGTATAAGCTATATTATTATAAAGTTTAATTAAAATCCATTCAGTAGTTTTTACGTGAAAGAGTAACAAACATCCATCCATCCATACTTACAAACTTTCGCGTTTATAATATTAGTAGGATTATACATGTACCTAATCAATAATACTTAAACACATGACGGTAGTGTGTTATTTACTTATGTACGCAGTGTAAACTAGTGGAATAAATACCTTCCTATATGTATTATGTATGTATATCCTATCTATAAGAAACGATATCTATTATTATCTATGGTAAGTACTACATTTCATATTATTCACTTCCTCTTGGTAGAATAATGACGGTATCAGAGCATTTCTGCGAAAGAGTGATATTTGCGTGAAAGATATTTTCGGAAAAATACAAAAGATATAGAAAAAATTATACACACAAAATGCATATATATTTCTGGAAGGTGGATGTTTTGCTTGTTTTTTCAGCAAAATCAGTTTTTTTACTTAAAAAAAATATGCAAATTCATTGAAATTTCAAAACAAAAATAAGAATGAAGAATACACATAAAAGACCACGAATATAAAGAAAAAAGTTTTTTTTTCAATAACATAAAAAATTTTTGAACCCCTCTGGGCCGGAGTTTAGAATCACCACCTTTCAGGAGTGATATTTATTTTTGTTTATTTAATATATAATATAATTATTATAATACATATTATAATATATTTATTAAGTATATAATATAATTGGTTTGAAATGGTAAATTAAGCATATTATTAACTTAATTGTATATAGCATTTAACTTTAAATTTATGTTGCAATACCCTTGCAGGGTGCATCTTGGACTTATATATATTTTTTAAGAACTTTTGTACACGTGTAAGCAATAAACTATTGAGTATAGTATTGAGTACCTACGTCATGTTCCGTGACACCCTGTGTATCTACATATTATACTAATATTATAAGGAGGAAAGGTTTGATTTTTGTTTGTGTTGAATAGGCTCCGAAACTACTGGACCGATTTGAAAAATTCTTTCTTCGTTGGGAAGCTACTCTATCCCCGGTGAACATAGGCTATATTATATTTTCGAAAGTTAGGGATCCGTACTAAAACCGTGCGAAGCCGGGAAGGTCCGCTAGTAGCGAATAATAAAGTATTTTCAGGTATCGATAATCAATCGATAAATCAATAAATTTGCACATTTATTCATTGAAATCATGCACATGACAAAACCAGATAATGTTACCTTTGTCTACATATATCTAGTAACTGTTCCCACCTTATCTATTGCCAATCAAGTGCTTACAGATAAATACATATATAGTAAATACTATTGTTATATACAAAACCAACAATCTTAGAGGAAGTGAATATTTTTTAAACATTGAAGGCCGTGGAAATAAACCATAAAGGCAGTTTCCAGCCAGCCTTATTTTTGAATTATGTACAATGTTTGTGTGTTTATTTTAGTTTTTTTATTGAAAATAAATAAGGCTGGACAAGAAGTTATCAAATGTACTGTTGTATTAGTTTAGTTTGACGACAGATGTGGCGCGGTGGGCGAAGGTCCGCCTGCGACGCAGGAGGTTGCGGGTTCGATTCCCGCCTCGGAACAATTGTGTGTACGATCTGCAGATATTTGTTCCGGGTGTTCTGGTTGTTTTCTATGTATAATAAAAAATATCTATTTATGTAATGTATTGTATTATGTATATCAGTTATCTAGTACCCATAACACAAGCTCTGCTTACCATGGGGCTAGATAATGCTGTGTGAATTGTCCAGCATTATTATTATTATATTATAGTTTTTTTGCCAACAGAATAAATAGTTTTTCGTCGCATTGTTGTTAATGGTCTCGACCAGTAAACAAGACAATGCGTCGAAAGACAATGAAGTGTCGAAACCAATAATATTTTAATTGCAAATGTTTTGATGGACGAAGAACCGACGGCCGCTGGGACAAATGTGTTCTTGACTGGAGACCACGACTCGGTAAATGTAGTGTAGGACGCCCTACGACCAGGTGGCATGACGATGCGAAAGACTGCGTGTAGATGCGGCAAGCTGAAGACGGCGGGAATGGCGGCGCTCATTGGGGGAGGTCTATGTCCAGCAGTGGACTGCTAATATAGGCTGATGATGATGATGAAAAAAAACTTGGTCCCAGTTTAATAGAAACCGGCACAGCTATAACGTAGCACGCGCGCATGCGTCAAGGTCTTTCCAAGGTCAAGTTCAATGTCATAGCAGCACACGTTGGGAATTCTTTACTAGAACATAATATAATAAGGAGGTCCAGTGAACTGAGGAAACAACGTATTTGTACCTATCTGTACATAGAAAATTCTTTATTGCACTTAATATAGAAAATTATGTACAGACAAAACTTAAAAATAATTACAATTGGCGGTCTTATCGCTCAAGAGCGATCTCTACCAGACAACCATGGGTATCTATTTCTTTATATTTTTTTCTTGCCTTATTATGTAATGTGTTATGTATGGTGTCAAATAAATGTTTTTTTTCTTCTTTCTTTCTTTCAAACAGGACAGTTCTAAGGTTTATGTTATTACAAGCTGCGCCCCGCGGCTTCGCCCGCGTGGAAATCTAGGTGTCAAATGGTTTATAAACCTTCCTCTTGAATCATTTTATCTATTAAAAAAGCCGCATCAAAATCCGTTGCGTAGTTTTAAAGATGTAAGCATACATAGGGACAGACAGACAGCGGGATGCGACTTTGTTTTATACTATGTGCGTAAGTCGTAAGTCCTCGCACTTGGAGTAATTAATGTCTGAGGAATTAAATTCCCCGTGAGTAGGGGTAGGTTACGGGGTCAAGTCCCGCCGAAATCGAAATGCTTTGGGATATTATTTAGTTTCTTAGAAACAGAACAGGAAGATTTTAAAAACAAGCTGCGCGTAGAACTTACAATTTAACGGGTTTTTATACATGTTATAAAAACCATGTATACTAAACAGGTATCAAAATATTTTAATTAAAACATTACTCCACAAATATCAAACAAACAAAACATCAAATACCTAACTCGTAAAGCCACCCAAAATGCCTCACCTTCACAATCCGTATTTACGATTTCCTCAAACTCCAATAAACACAAAATAATATTTTTATAATCACACTTCCATAATATAGAACTCTAAATGAATCAGCCCGTACGTTACGTATATCTCAGTCGTTTAATCTCAAAATCTGCTTGATGAATGATGCGAATCAGAACCTGATTACGATAACACGGTTATCTGTTATCGCGTCATGAAATACAGGTAGCGGCAGAAATCGCTGAACAAGTCACAAGGTAATATTCAAGCGTTTTTGACCACCGCGCGTTGACGACTACGACGTAGCCGCCCGCCGCCGCCCCGCGACGACCGATGTAAGAAGTGAGCATCAAATCAATTTTTTTTTTTCTTTTCCAATGACCAATTTCCGAAACCAACCAAAATTAATAATAAAATCATAATTATTTGTAAACTAAATTCATAAATAATGTGTCAGATATTTTATTCGATATTTATGGACAGGTATATACAATTCACTTGCACTTTACAAATATTTGATTATGTCTTTTATTTATAAGCCTGCGAAAGACTGCAGGTAGATGCTGGATGCGTTAAGCTAAAGACAGGGCGCTATGGCGCTCATTATGCCTAGGCCTATGTCCAAGTTGACTAACATAGGCTGATGATGACGAATAGCTAAACAAGGTCAAATTTTCAAAAGAATTTGTGTGATAATGAGATGTTTACGAGTTTTTGAAACATGTCAATGTGCAGTTTTTTTTGTTGTTCATAGACATATTGTTGTAAATGTGTGTTAACTGCATCCATAATGGGTAAAGTACCATAAGTAGGTTGATTGCGTTTACCGAGATTTATCATCTTCTTGTCTACAGTAATCATCTTCCTTATCCTACTAATATTATAAACGCGAAAGTTTGCGAGGATGTATTTAAGTATGTTTGTTGCTCTTTCACGAAAAAACTACTGAATGGATTTTGATGAAACTTCACATTGATATAGCTTACATATCAGAATAACACATAGCAAAATGAAACCGCGGGGCGCGTCTAATGTTACTTTAAACACTTTCATATTATAGAAGAAAGTAGGTTTGTAGGTTTGACAACCTCTGTGGGGCGGTGGGCGAATGTCTACCTGTGACGCGGATGGTTGCAGGTTAAATTCCTGTCTCGGGACAAATGTTTGATGGATTTGCAGATATTTGTTCAGGGTGTTCTGGTCGTTTTCTATATTATAAAAATATCTATCGAAGTGAATTATTTTTATATGTTGAGCTAATTTGAGTTTGAACACATTAAATGAGATTACACTTTTAATTTGGAGGGTAGGTTTTTGTAAATTTGTGCGCTTTCACATAGTATAGGTTTTTCCCCACAGTTAGTCCTAGTTTTCGATAGAACGATAAAGCTGGCACGAAGTGAACTATGTTAGGTACTTATTTATTCTACTTTTTAATTATAACGTACTTTTATCTATAACTTAATTTTGTTTAAGTAAACACTATTGCACCAGAAATCAGTGAACTTCGTAAATAAAGGAAAATATGTCAATTCCTGTTTGTGAATAATCCCGAGAGGAAATAACTCTTGAATACACGATACATGAACAAGAACTTGGAGAGTGCGTCATGTCTTACACCATTGTGACTCAGATGTCGCTTCCATCGGTACAGTCGGCGACAGCTTGATGTTAGTAGCTTTATGATCAAATTTTGTTAATTTACTATAAACACTACCTTAGATGTACTTGATGTAGTAGATATAGGCTATCCCTCCATATGCCGAGGCCCATGAAGTTAAGGGCATACCGCTAGGGCAAGATTGTGAATGCTAGCGCGACCCCATTTTGCCCCAATACGGCCGAGGACTGTTCACAGGTGGGTTTTTAGTGGGACAGAGAACTTATAACCTTGATAAATATCTCTGACTAAAAATTAAGAGATGATGACCCTTCCAACATCCTTTTTTTTATTTAAAATGGTCGCCAATTGAAAACGAATGTTTTCAATCAGTGCGTCCTACCCTTTATGACCTACGGAGCTGAGACGTGGACACTCACGATAGGGCTGGTCCATCAGTTCAAAGTCGCTCAGCGAGCTATGGAAAGAGCTATGCTCGGAGTTTCTCTGAAGGATAGGATTCGTAACGAATACATCCGACAGAGAACCAAGGTTATCGACATAGCTCAAAGAATTAGCAAGCTGAAGTGGCAGTGGGCCGGCCATATCTCGCGAAGAACCGTCGATGGGGCAAACGTGTTCTTGAGTGGAGACCACGACTCGGCAAACGTAGTGTAGGACGCCCTCCGACCAGGTGGGATGACGACCTGCGAAAGACTGCAGGTAGATGCTGGATGCGGCAAGCTGAAGACAGGGCGCTATGGCGCTCATTGGGGGAGGCCTATGTCCAGCAGTGGACTGCTATAAGCTGATGATGATGATGATGATGGTCGCCAATTGCTTTATGATCTAAAATATATAAAACATTTATCACTCAAGTCACTTTACAATGCAAGCTAAAGGACCAATAAAAAACAGAAAACAGTCCTGATCGACATTATATGTAACATAAAAGCAAGTTACTGCATAAAAATAATTATTTTGACATTACCACAGATAATATAATACCTTTAGTATGTGAGCTCATAACTAGAACTTCTAGTGCTGACTGTACTAAAAGGCCAAGAGACTCCCTTGGTATTTTGATTGCGACGATAAAAGCTGTCATAGTGACCAAAACAAACAGCGGGTTCGATTTCCGTGACTCGTTTCAAGGTTTTGAGAACAATACAATAATAATAGGTCAGAATATGTTTCTTATTTTGTTTTGATTGCGTTCATATATCCGGAACGAATAAAAAAAATGATGGACAATCCACACAGCATCATCTAGCCCCAAGTTAAGCAGAGCTTGTGTTATGGGTACTATAGATGACTGATGGGTATACTCAATACTATAGGTACATAGATAGTTACTTAACATTATACATAGATAACGACCAGAACACCCGGAACAAATATCTGCAGATCGTACACGAGGGTCGACCCAAAACTCACCCAATCTCACGTGGGGGTGATGGTGGTCTCGACAAATCTCACGTAATTTTTGGCTAAAAATCGCTTTAGTCAACTGGGTATTATAATTTTAATTATTTACCTATCTAAATGCTTACGATCGAATCCGCGTCTAATCAGAAGTTAGTCATTTCTTAATAATATTGCCAACTTATCATTTTTCAAATTCACTATAAGCAATTGCATTTTAATCTTATATTGTATTTCGTCCGACTATTTTCCTGTTTTCGCTGAAATTAAATAACATTCACATAATATCTACCTACATCGCGCAAAATTCCGAGATCTTTTTCCTTATTCGATACAACATGAAATTTTCCCCATGAACCCATGCGTACCTATTCCGAACCTAGTGGTCAACTTGGATGACGTAATAACTAAATAAAACTGGTTTGACAGCACGCACTAAAACTGATCAAATAGATGAAATAAACATCTTGTCTCCCAAGCCACCCTAACCTGCACGTGGTACACCCTGCTAGATAACAAACTAGGCTCTGATGGAAATATCAAACCTTCTTCATCATTTGATAGATAACTCATTAAATTTACTATTATTTTCCATAACTTGACACTGGCAGAAAAGTGTCCAACCAGACACAGTTGCCGTTAACAAAGAATCATCATTCAATCGGAAAGACGCAGAGCCATTCACCAAGAATTGAATTGAATTAGATTAAAATTAAAAGGATGACATAATGTGTCCTTATGTCCACAAACGTTAGGTTAGGTTAGGTTTTTCGCCGAAAAAATCTACGGAGAAAATTCTCTATTCTACAGAGGATCGAATGTATGGAGCAGGACCGTCATAGGGATTTAAGTCGTTACTTTATAAATTTGAATATGCCATTCGATATGCCATCTGGTTGACATACGGCACCAGCACTAAAGCGAAGCCAAGAGGCCTAATTGTTGTCATTGTGAAATTATGGAGTTGGAGGATTCCTTGGCCAATTTCTCCACGGCTATTTATCAAATAACTCTTGTAGTTATTGTGACTCTTGACAATGCAATATCAATCAGCATAGACTGATGATGAGCGAATCAGGCATGACGAAAATTACGTAGTGCCATACCACATACACCTATGATGATTAAAATGAGTGCCCGCTGACGTAACAGTGTATTGGGGCATTCCCTTGAGCAATAATAAATGAGTTAGTGACATAAAATAGTCGTAAGTATTGACTTACGACTATTTTCTGTGACAATTAACGAACATGCATTGTTTAGAGTTTATAGGGAGCCTTCGCGTAATAATGTGTGTTGTTTTGATTTAGTACTATTATTTTATTTTTCACATAGCAAAGGCCTGTTCGTGACGTCACCTGTACGGGTTCTAACGGAAGACCAGCGCTGGGTTGGTCTCTCACGGAGCTTAGCCAGCATTACGCTGAGTTACGGCCTTTTTATAACAATTATAAATGTTCCTATTCTATAAGAGTGTTTTTTGTATTATGTTGTCTATACTTCTATACTAATATTATAAAGAGGAAAGGTTTTATTTTTAGATTTTTGTTTGTAGAATAGGCTCCGAAACTACTGAACCGATTTGAAAAATTCTTTCACCGTTGGGAAGCTACTCTATCGTTAGGGATCCGTACCAAAACGGGGACGGTCCGCTAGTATATTATAAAGAGGAAATAGTAGATTTTTTGTTTGTTTGTTTACACTGAATAGGCTCCGAAACTACTGAACCGATTTTATTATTTACCGTTGGGAAGCTACGCTATCCTCAGCCCAAGCCAGAACAAAATAATGTACTACCACTTTGCAGAACACATCATTATGTACCTAGTCCTGTATGGTCTAAACTAAAGGAAATACAGTAATTTGTATTTTGAATTAAGTTCAGCAGTGGACTGATGTTTCTGTTATTCCAAACATAGTATTTCCCTGATGAACCCTATAGCGCTCTGTCTTCAGCTTACTGCAGCATATACCAGCAGTATTAAGCATCCTACACTACGTTTGCCGAGCCCATCTGATATACTCAACGCAATAAATAATGGCTTAGTGGGCAATATCCTTAATGAGATAGAAAGTTGATAGAAGATTGCACAAGATTGCAATAATGCAATTAGTTTAAGTACCATGTAATTAGATAAGGCTATCTGGTTAATTATTGCATTTAGTTAAGTTTACATCAAATATTTAAGTATATTAGTAATGCACTTAACTTAAACCTACGTCCTACGTCAATTTATTATATTTTTAATTTAATTTTAGTACGTAAGAATACTAACATTTATTATAAGATCATTAAGTACTAACTAATTATGAATCTTAGTAATCCGAAATAAAGGAATTTTATTTATTTATTAAACTATTTTATTTAACCTAATTTGGAACGGAACAATAAATGAATTCATTTTTTGAGTAAAAGTAAAAATGTAGTTATTTATTAGAACAAAAGACATAGGTAATGTAATGAATCATAATGACATTATGTGCTTAATATATATAAAACGCGATAGGTATCTTATTCCTAAGACAATACAATTATTTGCTGTTCGTGTGTAAATCACAAAATGACATTCCTATATTACGAGTAGTTACCTAGCTGCGCGGTTCACCCGCGTGGTGAAACCGCGGGGCGCAGCTATGTGGTGATAGGTTTTCTGGATAATATACAATATATCTTTATAAATTGTAGCCTAAGTGTTATTCTGATGTATAAGCTATATAATTGTAAAGTTTCATTAAACATTCAGTAGTTTTTACGTGAAAGAGTAACAAACTACAATCCATCCATCCATACTTACAAACTTTCGCGTTAATAATATTAGTAGGATTTTTTTAAATATGATTGTTCAGAATTTTAGCCGACAAAAATAAGACTTAATAGAATTTTAACATCTAACAAGAAAGAACCCAAAAATTGTTGTGCCCTGACAGGGTTTTTATGCATTATGTAACCTACCCACAAGATTATTCATCATCATCATCAGCCTATAGCAGTCCACTGCTGGACATAGGCCTCCCCCAATGAGCGCCATAGCGCCCTGTCTTCAGCTTGCCGCATCCAGCATCTACCTGCAGTCTTTCGCAGGTCGTCATCCCACCTGGTCGGAGGGCGTCCTACACTACGTTTGCCGAGTCGTGGTCTCCACTCAAGAACACGTTTGCCCCATCGGCCGTCGGTTCTTCGCGAGATATGGCCGGCCCACTGCCAAGATTATTACACCTAAGAAACTACCTGTATGCATGAAATCACAATAAATGAATATGAATAAATATAAATAAATAAAATTATATTTATTATAATTAATACCTGTTATTTCGTTTATCATTTTATTATAAGGTATTTATTTCTCCATGTAGCTTTAAAATACTGTGTTCATCTAGTGTTCACTTTTGTTGCAAAAACAAAAGATGCAGAAGAACGCGATCGTCTTCTTTTTTTATTTTTAAAAGAAGACCCATGTAGTATACAAATAAGTATTTTTACTAATTACGAAAAGGTAATAAAAACAACATACCGTCAATTTCAAATCATTGAGCTCTTCAGTCTTCCAACCAAAGCACTTTCACAAAGTCACTCAATTTTACGAATCAAATCTATTCACAGCACTAAATAAAATCAAAATGACACCGTCTAGCGTTATCAATTATTGCACCTTTCGATCACTTGATTCTACCGCAAAAATAACTATAAAATACAAAACAATAACTTCGTATATTTAATTAATGTAGTGCGATATATTTTTGCCCGTCTGACGCGACCGTATTCGCCCGTAGTAGTAGATAATCTGTAGATGTGACCACTGTGACCAGCCAGACTCACACCGTACCAATTGGTGATTCATAAGGTGGTAGGTAGTTAGGTTGTGATTTACTAGTCATGCATTCATAGTCATGTTTATTTTATAGGGGGTTCTTGTAAACAATGTCTTGAAGAAGATTTATACCTATTAGCTATGCTCTTTTCTTTGACGGGCAAAACACGCTCACGGCACATAGGCTGTGCCATGAGAAAGCTTTTAAATACATAATGTATAGGTAAATAATCGATGTGTCTTAATGTATAGTTTATCTAATAAGTCCTTCTCGAAATCGATATTTACGAGTGAAAAATGCAATATAAATTAGCAAAAATTTAATAAAAATTATAGAATTAGAATTAGAAATTGACATCTTTTTTGTAATCTACGTACCTATCCGAGTTAGTTGACGTCAAGTAAGTGCGTTTTAGTTTTTGTGTCGTGGTCTGTTTACAAACGTTCCACGTCGCGTTCGGCTAGTGTACAGTTATTATGATGATGTTCAATTGACATTCAGTTAGTAAAAAGTATTGTTATGATAATTTTATTCATTACGGCCTTCACTTTTGCATTCATATAGCATCTCGATTGTAAAAACAGAATGGTTCGTAATTTTGCGTCATTTTTATGTTTATTGTGTTTTTATTGTTGTGAAAATTATGTAAATTATCACAATCTGGCTGTCTGTTTCCTATTTTATGACCAGACGGCCTCATATATGGGTTTTTTTAATGACATCAAGAACAAGGAAGCAAATCTATCCAAGAATATTTTTGTTTCTTACTATATTCTGAACGCTGCTTTGCACGACCTAGTCTCTCGCTATTTTCTCTAGTCTGCAAGTATCATCATCATCAGCCTATGGTAGTCTATTGCTGGATATAGGCCCCGCTAATGAGCGCCACAGCGCGCTGTCTTCAGCTTGCCGCATCCAGCATCTACCTGCAGTCTTTCGCAAGTCGTCATCCCACCTGGCCGGAGGGTGTCCTACACGTAAGTGTGGGTATAAGTAATTTTTCAGCGTAGGGATACCTACTCATAATCCCTATGCTGGTCGCAGTTCGGTGGTAAACAGTAGGCGCTGCTGCCCACCGCCCTGTGGATATCCCTTAGTCATATAGATTTATTTTATTTTTCTGTCGTGTCAACCTACTTCTAAATGTTTTGTGACCATAGCCTACCGTAGGTTACAAAAAATTGCATTCCATAGACTAAGGCAAGACATGTACGGTACAATTATTTTAATATTATAAAGAGGACAGGTTTTTTTTTTATTTGATTGTTTGTTTGTTATTAATACGCTCCGAAACTACTGGACCGATTTGGTGGATTTGGTTGGTGGGTAGTTTGGTTGGTGGATAATTGGTTGGAAATTCTTCCAAACGGTGCCGTTGAAAACCAAATTGTTTACTCGTCGTTTACTTCATTTTCCTGATCCTAAAATCAGTATTCAGTTAGCGATTGTCCAATTATAGTGAGGAAGGAAGACTTGCAAACGAGATTGTTTGTGACGGAAGATTCGATCGTGTAGGCGGGGCTCAGAGCATTTCCCTGTTCCTATCTACCTACGGATTAAATAAAACAAATAATGCTAGCTAAGCAGAGCTTATGTTATGGGTACTAGATGACTGATATACATAATCATCATCTATTATATTAGTCCACAACTGGACATAGACCTCCCCCAATAGGCGCCATAGCGCCCTGTCTTCGGCTTGACGCATCCAGCATCTACCTGCAGTCTTTAGCAGGTCGTCATCCCACCTGGTCGGAGGGCGTCCTACACTACGTTTACAGAGTCGTGGTCTCCACTTAAGAACACGTTTGCCCCAGCGATTGTCGGTTCTTCGCGAGATATGGCCGGCCCACTGCCATACATAATACAATACATTACATAGATGGATATATGTAAAAGGTCAGCATAAGGCCAGGTTTCCACAAGTTTACAAGTATTGGGGTACATGAATACCCCAAGGGTATTCAACGCAATGTCTTCGACCTTTCGTGTGTATAATTGGGTACCTATAGTTAGGAAACTATTTGTGCCAAGAATTATTATTGGCCGAACTATAATTTGCGACGATGTCTTGAATTTATAATGCGTTTGCTAAATGCACTGTTAAAGGTTCTTGAAAAGCGGTGACCGTATTTTGACTGCCCTATTTTATTATAATAGCTGCGCCCTGCGGTTTCGTATGCGAAGTTGAAAAATAGCAATTTTCTTATTTTGAAGAACCTTCTGTAATTCTTTATTGTACACAAAAAACTTAAAAATAACTTAACTAATAAATATATGTACATAGGCGAGCTTAACCCTAACAAAGAGTCCCTTCTACGAAGTATTAGAAAACATTTAAAAAATATCAATTCTATCAGATAAGCCGTTCTCAAGTTATAACGTGCCTAGGGGTTCATTTAAAAAAACAATCGTCGGTAACAAAAACAAGCATCTGTCAACTACAGCGAACTACGAATGGCGACCGCCATAGTGAGTTTAATGTTTTTTTTAACACCAGACCTGTTTAAAAAAGTAACAGTAATAATTGTCAAAATAATTAAGGTGGCGGTTATACCAACTTCCTTGTGATTATAATTATTTTATTAATATACATATTATGTTATTTATATTATAAATAACTGAGCAATTGGTTTTCCTTGACGTGCTTCCCCTAATTCCTAAAAATAACTTTCAGAAATAATCTAGTACCCATAACACAAGCTCTGCTTAGCTTGGGTCTAGATGATGCTGTGTGGATTGTCCAGCATTATTTATTTATATACAACCTCGTCATATTTGACGACCTCTGTGGCGCGGTGGGCGAAGGTCCGCTTGTGACGCAGGAGGTTGCGAGTTCGATTACCGCCTCGGAACAATTGTGAATATGATCTGCAGACATTTCTTCCGGGTGTTCTGGTCGTTTTCTATGTATAATAAAAAATATATATCTATGTAATGTATTGTATTATGTATATCAGTAATCTAGTACCCATAACACAAGCTTTGGCTTAGCTTGGGACTAGATGGTGCTGTATGGATTGTCCAGCATTATTTATTACCTCGCCATATTTATCTGTTTTTTATACCTCTTCATGTTATCTACATAAGTAGTCTTATATTTTTGTTTGTCATTTCAGGGTGTCAAAGCTCTAAAGCACTGCGCTCACCCTGACATATTGGATTGTTTAAACATTCACGGGCTGAGTTATAGGGGCCTATTCTGACCCCGAGGCCGCCACGGTTGTACTACACTAATTGCCTCCAATCATACAGAAGTAGGCTATAAGCTTACGAATAGAAATCCACGGGCTGAATTGTAGGGGTCAATTCTGACGCGGCACGGCTGCCATGGTTCATCATCATCATCACAGCTTATGTTAGTCCACTGCTGGACATAGGCCTCCCCCAATGAGCGTCATAGCGCCCTGTCTTCAGCTTGCCGCATCCAGCATCTATATTCCTGCAGTCCTTCGCAGATCGTCATCCAACCTGGTAGGAGGGCCTCTCACACTACGTTAGCCGAGTCGCGGTCTCCACTCAAGAACATGAACTGCATTAATTTCGTCCAATCATACAGAAGTAGGCTAGATTGTCACGTGCTCTCAATCATCATAATAAAACTCAAGAGCGAGGCTGTTTAAATAATTGATATTACTTGCAGTGACAGAACGGCCTCAATAATAAAAAAGTTCATTGTCAAGAGGAATTTACCGTTTTGAGATTTATAAAAATATATAAAACGTTATAAATACCCGTTGGTTTGTGCAAAAAATAAGAGCCCCGAGTACATTTGACAATAGTATCGAGACGTGATCGTTACGCCTCCTTTTTCCATAGGTTATAAATAAATAATGCTGGATAATCCACACAGCATTATCTAGCCCCATGGTAAGCAGAGCTTGTGTTATGGGTACTAGATAACTGATATACATAATACAATACATTACATAGATATATATTTTTTATTATACATACATAGAAAACGACCAGAACACCTGGAACAAATTAATATCTGCAGATCGTACACACATTTGTCCCGAGGCGGGAATCGAACCCGCAACCTCCTGAGTCGCAGGCGGACCTTCGCCCACCGCACCACATCGGTCGTCATAAATACCCGTTGGTTTGTACAAAAAATAAGAGCCCCGAGTACATTTGACAATAGTATCGAGACGTGATCGTTATGTCTCCTTTTTCCATAGGTTTTTGTACAGCGCCTCTATCGTGCGGTCGCAAATCCTATATACATTTGAAACCGTAGTCTTCACGATCACGTCTTGTTACTATCCTCAAATGGACTCGGGGCTAAGATCGCGAAAGTTTAAAAAACAATATTTAAAATTCATAAAAAACCTGAATACATTCTACCAAAATAAAAACTGCAACAAAACAATGCCTTCAATTTGGCGTTTTTATCTGCCATAACCTTGAAGCAAAAATAGGTTATTATTGGATTTTCGCGTGATTGTCCAACTCACTTGACAATGGGCCGACGTCATCGAGACCATTGACAAATAAATACCTTTTCAATGTAAAGCCCGTGTTAAACAATAACTTTTCGGAAGGCAGGTATCACTTGGCTTACTTGCTAGGTTGCCTGGGTGAAATCGCTGTCAGCGATAAGTCCGCCTATTGTACTGTTATGTGTAATATTTAGATATAAAGTGTTATTTTATTGTTTTATGAGCAATAACGTGTTAATTCATTTATTCTTGAAGATATTTCGTAAATAGGTCGACGGCGGCGGTCTAAGGGTCAAGGCAAGGGAATCGAAGGAATTCTATGAATATAACATTATAAGAATGAAACTACGACGAGTCTTCTCGTCATCCATACCGCAATGCTTGAAAACGAAAGTTTTCAACCAGTGCGTCCTACCCGTTATGACCTACGGAGCTGAGACGTGGACACTCACGATAGGGCTGGTCCATCAGTTCAAAGTCGCTCAGCGAGCTATAGAAAGAGCTATGCTCGGAGTTTCTCTGAAGGATAGGATTCGTAACGAATACATCCGACAGAGAACCAAAGTAATCGACATAGCTCAAAGAATTAGCAAGCTGAAGTGGTAGTGGGCTGGCCATATCTCGCGAAGAACCGACGATTGGTGTGGCAAACGTGTTCTTGAGTGGAGACCACGACTCGGAAAACGTAGTGTAGGACACCCTGCGTCCAGGTGGGATGACGACCTGCGAAAGACTGCAGGCAGATGCTGGATGCGGCAAGCTGAAGACAGGGCGCTATGGCGCTCATTGGGGGAGGCCTATGTCCAGCAGTGGACTGCTATAGGCTGATGATGATGATGACCTACTGGATTATGATTATTTGTTAGTGGTAATTGTGTCTGGTTGGACGCTTTTCTGCCAGCAATGGAAAATAATTGTAAATTATCTGAGTTATCAAAATAGGAAGATTGTTTGATATTCTCACCAGAGCCTAGTTCGTTATCTAGCAGGGTGTACCACGTGCAGGTTAGATAGATAGATAGAATATACTTTATTGCACAAAAAGCTGTACATAGGCGAGCATAATGCTAGATAGCATTCTCTACCTGCTAACCTTTGGGTAGTGTGGGTTTGGTAGGTAGTGCCATATAATAGAGATAATAAAATATACTACTCATAATGATACTAAGCTACTTATATTATACTTAAACAGTAATATATATACCTACCTATATATATAAATAATTAATATATGATTATAAATTACGTACCGAATTATTCTTGCGAAAGAAAATAGTTATAGACTCTAGAGAAGACATTTATCGTGGATGGTTAGGTTGGGTTTGAATATTATACACTACACCATAATCATTGTAAATCAAGTCATCATCGTCATGTCTCAAGTCACGTGACAAGGATAATCGCGATGATTTTGATTGATGTTAATTATTAACGCTGGTGTCACGAGCACGGACATTTTTAATGGATGACAGATCGTGAACAGCTGATAGCTTGAAGAAGCATAACATCGGTGGTTATGATAACAAATTATTGCAGTAGTGTTTGCAGGAAAATTCTTATAAAAACATATATTAGCTGATTCATCTCGCGCTTGAACAAAATGTGATCTATGGTAATTAACTTGGGGTAGGTATTTCTCGGTAAACGTAGTGTAGGACGCCCTCCAGCCAGGTGGGATGACGACCTTTGAAAGACTGCAGGTAGATGCTGGATGCGTCAAGCTGAAGACAGGGCGCTATGGCGCTTATTAGGGGAGGCCTATGTCCAGCAGTGGACTGCTATGGGCTGATGATGATCAGGTATTCTCTAAGAAATTAAATAATATCCCAAAAAACTATTTCGTCGGGACCTTTCCCTCAGTTGGTTAGAGGCGTCAGGCGTTAGAACATTCTCGTAATAAGGGATCCCTTGCAAGAAGGACGCGCGGGTTCAAGTCTCGTTCTTAGAGAATACCTAGCCCGAGTGCAAGGGCTTACGCACTATTATAACGAAAACCTTAGAATTTATATAGATTTAACTATAAGAGCTGATATTTGTAAAGTTATTTTTTCTAATTCAATGTCATAAATACAATTAAATAATATAAACAATTAATAATTAGTATTTACAATCGAAACGATTGAGCTAGCTGGTGATTGTTGCTAACAATCTACAGGTAGCTCAATTGATCTATATCAATACCAGTCGGCGCGCGTCCCCGCGACGCTGGCTGCATTGCCCCACTGTATGACAATGCTGATGCGCTGCGTCAGATACTCACCAGCGCTCGGGTTTTATAATATACTTACAAAAAACACTACACACACAATGTAACAGCCAATGTACTACAGTTTGCTTGACCCAAGCCCATGCCCACATGTGGTCAAACAGGCTGATTATGATACCGATCAACTGCTAAGACATTATCCATTTAACTCTGTCATTATTGATCTAAATCCTCAATATTCATGTCGCCATATTTGGATACAAGTTGTAATAGCTTCCAATTAAATGTAACCTAGGTAGTACGTACAAGGTACCGACAACAAGTACCTAATTCTTTAATACTTTACTTATCTACCCTCTACTCGGTTGTGAGGTAGTGAAGAACGACAATTTGGACACCTCCTCCAACAGTCCATGGATTTCGTAACAGCCGACTAACACTGTCAGTTTAGGTTGTTTCCTTCTGACTAATTTGACACCTACACTGCGAATACCACTCCACCTGCCAAGTGTTATTTGAGTGGTGATAGGTACCGTCCTACATTAATGACCTTTTCTTTTTTGGCTATTTGGCAAAAAAGAATAGAATAGAATATTTTATTTATTTATAAAAGTATACATACAAGTATACAAGGTTGCCTGGAAGAGATCGCTCTCAGCGATAAGGCCGCCCTTTATACCTAAGTTTTTATCTCTGTATTATTTTCTGTTTTGTGTGGTGTAATAAAGTGTTATCTATCTATCTACATATTTTAGCCAATACCACTAAACCAACATTGGTTTGTATTGGTGCTCACACTCGCCCCGAACTTGAAGTTACATTACATTTTCAATAAAGGCGATGATTAGATATTGTCAAAACAATAGACAACTCGACTGATGGATGCCCCAGTGCGAATTAACTATTTATATTCTAGGTACCAGGTGGGATGACGACCTGCGAAAGACTGCAGGTAGATGCTGGATGCGGCAAGCTGAAGACAGGACGCTATGGCGCTCATTGGAGGAGGCCTATGTCCTGCAGTGGACTATCATAGGCTGATGTTGATTCTAGGTAGGTTCCTATTACTAAAGCTGCGGTAAAGCTTTTTCCTCCAGTGTTATTTTAACTAAAAATCAATAGTTTATAATTCGACGGAGATCTTTCAAGTTTTTGATGACCTGCTAGCCCTAACTTTTCGTTACACACTGTATAATAGATTCATATGCTTTACTTGCATTGAAATACATAATAGCTCAAGTAGATCATGCGTTAAGATATCAGTAAAGTTGTTACATATTCTCTAATAAGATATCAGTATTCAATTATTAATTACATAGGTACGAGAAACATGAGTAAAGTATTGCACTTCTAAAGTGGATAATGTGGAGCAAAGCCTTGATATTAATATAGATAGAATAGCATAACCTCGTTGGTGTAGCGGTCGCGTGTTCAACTGTTCTGATGAAGTCCCAGGTTCGTTTATTTTTAAGGCCAGGTATCCTTGGAGTGACTTCCTCCCAACAGATCTCGCCGGTCTAGCTCTAATATTTTGTAGGTATTTAAACAAAGTGATTTAAATAAAAGTTTGATTAAGTCAAGCTATGCGAATTTGTTTAGAAATATACAATGTATCTTTCTACCTGGCCAGTTGGATGACGAACTGCGAAGGACTGCAGGTACTACATAGATGCTAGATGCGTCAAGCTGAAGACAGGGCGCTATGGCGCTCATTGGGGGAGGCCTATGTCCAGCAGTGGACTTACATAGTCTGATGATAAGGTAAGGTACTACTATCATTCGCCCCACCAGTGACGTCACGCTACATAAGACCCAATGGAAAGTGGCAGCGCGTGCGCAGTGAAAGCATCGACTGCATTCTTATTCTTCCGGACTCGGTGCACTCGAGATATTGAGATTCATATTGATTACGTATTTAGTTAGTTTTAGTTACATATTAAAATAATATTCAATTAAATAAATATAGGTAAATAAACAAGCTGCGCCCCGCGGCTTCGCCCGCTTGGAAATTTCGGATCAATTTTACCATATTTTTCTCACCGTTCAAACCTTCCCTGGACTACGACAAACATTTCAAAACCAAAATCAGCTAAATCGGCCCAGCCGTCCTCGAGTCTTAGGAACACAAACGAACAACAATAGATTTTAGATAACGACCAGAACACACGCAAAAAAATCTGCAGATCGTACAAACATTTGTCACGGGGCGGAAATCGAACCCGCAACCTCCTTCGTCCAGGCGGACCTTCGCCCACCACGCTAAAGAGGTCGTCTAATTACCAAGCTGGACTTATTTAAGGGTTGACTCTGCGTGAAAATCTCCAGCTTTGTTAATCTGTATCACACTAATTATTATAATTGACAAAGCGTGGATGTTTGGATGGATAAATGGATGTTTGTTCATTCTTCACGCCAAAACTACTAAACAGATCGGGCTGAAATTTTGCATAGATCTAGCTATAAGCATGGGATAATCAAAGGCGTACTTTGTATCCCATAAAACAAACCACCCTGTGGGATATAACTTCAAATCGGTGGGACCACGAGTCCGCCGTCACATGGTTTTTTATAAAACACACAGTCAAATGGCGTACAAAGCCGTGGGCAGCAGCCACTATATTTGAAAAGCATCCATTACCTCTAAAATTAAACGTTACAATCAGTGCACCGATAAAGCTAATTACGCCGTTAATTACACGCCATGCCTCCAGCTATTCACTAGTAGGTAGTCATTAATGATTTATTCTGTGAACATGTACCGGGGGAAATAAATAAATAAATAATGCTGGACAATTCACACAGCATCATCTAGCCCCATGGTGAGCAGAGCTTGTGTTATGGGTACTAGATAACTGATATACATAATACAATACATTACATAGATAGATATTTTTATTATACATAGAAAACAACCAGAACACCCGGAACAAATATCTGCAGATCGTACACACAATTGTTTCGAGGCGGGAATCGAACCCGCAACCTCCTGCGTCGCAGGCGGACCTTCGCCCACCGCGCCACATCGGTCGGAAATGGCTGGTACTGCTGCTTTTGCAAGGTATGGCTTTAATATTGGGTTCGCTAGCTAGATTAAATATAAGATGCCAAACTACTGTATAGTAAAGTTATTCTGTTAATGTATGTTTGTTACTACCTAACTATTCTCCCACGAGGAAACCTATATCATAATTAAATTCTCACCTTATTTTCAATCCAAATGCTTATTACGAGGAAAAGCATAAAATATTGTGTTCAAGTCCAATATTTTTATCTTCGTTTTATAACACATAAAATTTAACCCAAATCTGTAAAACTATCACTTCACTGTTCTATTACTTCTACCAAATTATAGCATCTATTAAAAATACTGGCAATTTCTGCACAGCAATTTTCAAGAACAATTTGCTATATAGCTAAGTCTGCACCGGTTTTATTTCTTTTTGAACAATGTTTAGGTTGTTCTGAAAACTTTTCGACTTTGAAAAATATTAAAATAATTGACGCGTGCGTCGAGGACCGCTGCTAAGTCATGACTGAAGAATCAGCTTTGACGGGAGCAGCGCGTGATCAAGTTTCTTGGTGATGATGCTGTCAAGCCGGTTGCCCTTGATCTTGAGTTTTGCGGGTTTTTTGGGTGGTCGGCTTTTAAAGTAACAGTCATTATGTCATCCTCATCTAGTTGATATGCCATCCACTCTCAATATCAGCAATCTTTAAGAGGTTCTCTTATTATACTACATCGTGATACAGCCTACGAGGGTTCTACTAATTCTTGAGTGGAGATCACGACTCGGCAAACGTAGTTGTGCATCTATATCTTTGTTCTTTACTGTTTTTGTTTTTCTGTGTTTGATGTGCAATAAAGCGTATTTGTATTGTATTGTATTGTATTGTATTGTATTGTATTGTATTGTAGTTGAGGACGCCCTCCGGCCAAGTGGGATACAATACAATATATCTTTATTGCACCATCAATACAAAAAAGAAAAATAATAAAGGATCTTAATACTAATTAAAATATGAACAGGATGACGACCTGCGAAGGACTGCAGGCAGATGCTAGATGCGTCAAGCTGAAGACAGGGCGCTATGGCGCTCATTGGGGGAGGCCTATGTCCAGCAGTGGACTAGTGGACTACTATATGCTGATGATGATGACGACGTATTTCTTAACAGATGCTAACTACACCAGCGGATGACCTTGTCAGTTTCGTGACGTGACGCGTGACGGAGCGTGACCGACTCATCCGGCTTTCGTTACCGACAGCCTACTGTTTACAATTACCTACATTACAATTTTACAATAGTAAAACTGTAATTAGGTTCGAGAAATCAAGATATGTTTTGTAAACAAAGACATTTAAATTAAGAAATCCATCTCAACATCCAAACTTTCGCATTTATAATGTTGTATTATTATTATAGACCAACTAAACTGTATCTAGATGGCAACACAATCTTCAAGTGTATTCTCATTCTCAGTCAAATTCATTAAGCTTCTATAGACGAGTTACAAGTATAACTCTAAAGCTGTGCGTCTACCGGATCGGAAACCATCCGATAACCAAGTTACAAGCCAATATAAAAATTAATATATTGCCTTAATATAATATTTAAAATGTATAGCTTATTAATAGTTAATTGTCTTTTATACAATATTTAAATTATTGGTAGTTCGTAGAACTCAGCTACGGAATAAAAAGTACTTTCTCTACGCCCCATTTCCTCAGTCGATTTTTGTAGACCATGGTTGAAGTTGCACCTTTAATCGTGTCCGGCAGCCGGTTGTAGACTGAGGGACCCATTGTACATACGCAGTGTTATGTACACGTCGGTATTTACATGATAACTAATATTGATTCCAGATTCTACAACAAAACTCCAAGTGAGTTGCAAAAATTATCAATAAATAAATTTAAAAAAATTGTGAAGCATATTCTTTGTAAAAAGGCTTATTACAAAATATCAGATTATCTAGAAGATAAAAAAGCTTGGAACGAGTTTTGCTCCAACTCAAAATCTAACAACTTACAGATAAGCAAATCATATGTACTAGACACATAAGTTATGAACATACTAGTGGTTTCTTCTCGCTTCTTCCACTGGTGGACAAAAAATTGAAGTGAACATCAATATAATAATGAATAGTATAAAATATGACTTGTGCTTAAGCCTAAAGAAATAAACTTTCATTTCATTTCATTGATGTGTGAATAAATTCCATGAAGCGCACACATAAATAATAATAATAAAAGTTTTTTTCTCAAGAATAGGCTTACAAAGTACATTAATTATTCTATGTTAAGGATTAAAGTATTATTCTCACATAGTTATTTAATTTAAGATGTATTCATAATTATTCAATTAATCTATGGCTAAACTATATATCTCTGTATCGTCTATAGCAGTCCACTGCTGGACATAGGCCTCCCCCAATGAGCGTCATAGAGCCCTGTCTCCAGCTTGACGCATCCAGCATCTGCCTGCAGTCTTTCGTAGGTCATCATCCCACCTAGTCGGAGGGCGTCCTACACTACGTTTACCGAGTCGTGGTCTCCACTCAGAACACGTTTGCCCCAGCAGCGGTCGTCGGTTCTTACAAAGCAACAAATCCTTACGCTCCGTACGCTGCTATACGGTGGACGTAAAACTTAACATCTTCCAAGAATAAGACAATCTGAAACAATTCATTCAATAGGTACAGTCGTCACGAGACGGCCTTCGGACAAAGACAACTCAATTGAAGGCAAGAATTAGTACGGTCAACACCAGAAATACATAGCTGTACCTACATCGACTGTTAGTTTTAAATTGTGTAAACATGTCCTAGACTGTTGTCAAAATATGAAACAATCTTCATACATTTAATAACTCATTCATTTTCTAATTATTCTCCATTACTTGACACTGACAGAAAAGTATCCAACTAGACACAGTTCAAAGAATCATCATCAAATGCTTTTTGAAAAGTTGATCATGTCAAGCGATGTTTGGTTCACTGACACGATGACGCTCATTAGGAGGCCTATGTCCAGTCGTGGACTGATCCACTGCTGGACATAAGCCTTCCTTAATGAGCGCTATAACGCTCTTCAGCTTGCCACATCTAGCATCTGCCAGCAGTCTTTCGCAGATCGTCATCCCACCAGGCCGGAGGACGTCCTACACTACGTTTGCCGAGTCACGGCTCCACACAAGATATACCACATCGGTTGTCGATTCTTCGAGAGATATTACTGACCCACTGCCACTTCAGCTTGCTAATTATTTAAATTATGTTGATTAAAATCGAATCTATCTAGCTGAAAATCAGTGTTTGCTCATAGAGCAATATTATCACTGAGCTATTACCTTGTTGGCACTGCTACACACACGTTTCTTAGTAATTACTTTTGATAATTATGTTTTGGTTTAATTTTGTACTTTTATGATTAAGCTGATTAATTGTATATGAAACTTCTGAAACGGTCATGTTATTAACACTAAAGTCATTTAAAACGGGATATTTTACCATGATTTGATTGAGAAGATGGTTTCCAATTATCGGGAACCTGGAACCCTGTTGTGACAATGTGTAAAAACCGAAGAAGTGATGTACCAACCGCGCCGCGTTCTGATACCGTCAGTGTTGTGTGTCGTGATCGAGCTGCGGTCGATAATAATGAAACCGGTGGTAGTGGTAACGTTCGTAGCAAAAGACAGAAAATGAGGGTAGATCGGTATATCTGCTCATAACAACGAACTCGCAGTGCCTTCAGTTACTCCGTGATCATGGCGCATGAAACTGTGCCGAAATATTGGAAAACTCAAAAATCAAATCATGGTAAATATCCCGTTTTAAATGACTTTAATTGTATATGTGTCAAATAAATGATTTACTTACTTACTTACTTATTAAATAAACTTTGGTGGTCTTGTTATTAAAGCAGTATCTATTTAAAATACACAAGTTGTAAACATTTAAATCGACAAGAGCAATTTAAATCCACTTTGACAGCTGTCACCTTCACTTAAATTAAACTCGCTGGCCGCTCACTAGCCGTTTCCCTTGGCTTTGATCGCAAATAATGTTTTTTTGCGGTATGTTATTTAATTTGTAATTTTGTAAGTATTAAGGCCCTACCTCACTGGGGCGTTATAGCGACGCACGTCTCGCTGGCAAAACAAACTATCATTCTACAGCTGCTAGGGCACAATTATTTTGCTAATCAATCTCTTTACAACATATTAAGTATAAAAAAGTAGCTTCCCGCTGTCTCTCTATCCGTATTTATGCTTAGATCTTTAAAACTACGCAACAGATTTTGATGCGATTTTTATAGATAGAGTGATTCAAGGGGAAGGATTATAAACCATTTGACACATAGATTTTCCACGCGGGGCAGCTAATTATGTACTATGTTAATGTTATCGTACTAGAATCGTTACGTAAAATCCCAAAAAATTATACGATCTGCATAATAATAATGTTCAGACAGGGTGTTCTAAGTGATTTCTATGTACTATAAAAATATCGTTCTATTTAGTATTAACACTTTGACTGCGATTTTTTTTCGACGACTGCGATCTTTTTTTAACCTAAAAAATTCGTGCTGCCGCTCTACACAGCGGTTGTGTTGCGCCGCACATGCGTTTCGTTCGAAAAACATTACGGCTGTGCTGAGTCACAAAGATCTGTATTTTCTCAGCCGCTGCGCTAGTGTGGATTTACGCATATTAGTCACTTGTAGAAAACACATACCGTGTGATTTCAGCACTCAAAGTTTAAGTAGGTATATCAGTCTTCTAATACCCATAACAGTTAGCTTGGGGCTAGATGATGTTGTGTGGATTGTCCAGCATTATTTATTTATTTACTAAAGCTTGATTTTTCTAGCTGTAGATAACAGCTTTATTTAAGTCTAGCCATTGATAGAGTAGAAGGCTACGAAGGCTAGGTTGTAGACCATATCCGCTTGATTAGCTAGAATTCTAGATCATTATTGCAATTACCTATATTCCTAGCGCCATGTAAATACTGGTAGGCATAATAAAAAAACGGTTAATAGTAGGTAAGGTACCTACTTAATAATGATAAACCAAAATACATAAAAACTTATTTAAATGATACGTAAGATACTACGTTTTTTCGCAAAAAAAAAAAAAAAAAAATCGACAGCTTAGTAGATCATTTGACGAGTTGAGTGGTTAATTATGTGTATGTAATGATCTGTTATGCTGTCGGAAATTAAATGTATTTTATTATAATTATACGTCATAGATATATATTTTTATTATACACAGAAAATACCCAGAACAAATATCTGTAGATCGTACAAACATTTGATCCAACGCAGAAATCCCGCAACCTCCTGCATCACAGGCGGACCTTCGCCCCCGTTCCACGTCGGTCGTTTCACCTATGTACCTAAGGTACCTATAATACCAGCGGGTGGCCAATCATAGGCCCCATATAAGGTCCAATTGTTCGATAAAACGCATGCCTAGGCCAGTCGCGCCTACTTTGACACGCAGTGGCAAAGTGGCTAAAGTAGCATAAGTTATAAAGCCAAGGGTGTAAACTGGGATACAACCACGCTGCTGAAGTGAAATGAAAAGTGGGAAGTTTCGTATTGTTATAAAAAGGTTCTCTTTTTATTTAATTATTAAGTGTATACATTTAATACTTCTTTATAATATAATAAAAATAAATGTTTGACTTTTTAAAATGTTAAATATACATTGAAATGGTGGTTACTTTGAATTTTAACCCCAATAGGTACCTACTTTCAAAAACGCAAATCACAGGTCCCTTTTTTTACAATTTTCTATCAAAATATATAAAAAAATTGCGACTTAATCTTATTTGAATTTGGTTGTTCGGGGTTAAATTCTATAAGGTTGATAACAGTTGCACCTGATGGATCGTCAAAGCAACACGTATTTATAAACGTTAAATCATTTTTAAAGGATCTAAGTCTAAGGCCCGTATTATGAATTGAAATATTGTTTTGTTTCATCATTGATGTATTACTAGAGTAACGCTTTTCTATTATTCTAGTCATTTATTTCGAAAAAAAAATCAACTGGAAAGTTTACTTTGTTGCTTTAGTTTGTAATCCTACTTTATTATCTCTTCTATGTCACCCATTAACATCATACAAACATAACAACAAACAAACTAGAGGTGGCGCTCTTTAATCAGCGCATTCCATACTTTTTGCGAGTCCAAGGCGCTCCAAAAGCGCATAAAACCGGACGGAATGTGGTTTCGGCCTTATGGAGGATTCGCCGCGATCTGTTTGATTGGAATATAGAATGTAATCAAAAGTTCTAGAATAAATATCTAATTAATAAAGCCGTGTTTAGTAATACATGGCACTTGTAGTTAGGTATGTTAGCAATTTCGATGTTGAAAGAAAAAGTTTCAAATATTACCGACATCTAGCGGTGATTAGCAAAACTAAAAGATTTTCTTTCATGCTGCTAGATGTCACTTTAGTGCCAAAACTGAACATTTACAGTAGATATTCATTAATATTTTCATTGGCAAAAGAATCAACCTCAACTTTGTGTGAAAAGACTAGACATATGATTTTGCGTTCATAAGATCGGGACGGGGCATTGCAACGCTAGTTCAAAAATCAAAACTTGATTTTTGAACTAGCTTATTACCTATTAATAAGGACATTATTTGAAAAAACCGAAACATATAACATTTTTATTTATACTTAATTCTATTACCACGATTATTGTCAAGATCTGAACTTCTGTATTTATTGAGAAATTTAGGTTTTAGTAAAAATTTAGAGGTAACTTTGCGATTTTTTTCTATCGAGAAAATTTTATGGAATCGTGTTTTCGAAACATAATGATCGATAGATTAAGTCCTGAGCTTTACCATATATCAATTTCAAAGTTAAATATTCAGTAGTTTAGACGATATGGACATCCGGCGGAGTTGAAAATTACCTAGCAGTTTGAGGTATTATACACTCTTAAATTCTATCTTGCTTCTGTGTTTAAGAAATATTATTTTTCTACTATTTTTCTAATAATTAGAAGTGTCCGTTACCATATTATTAAAATCATCGGTGCCTAGAATCATGTAGGTATCTACCTATTGGTATACCTTCGAATAAATTCCCATGACACTTCCTATCTTCCAATTAGCATACAACATACATTTGTTCAGAAAGGGTTAAGCTCCATGCTGATAAGTTTGAATTTATTGCTATGTGAGCTTTGCTGTGGGAGGAATGGATAGGCACGGTTACATTTACAATTGCTCTGTTGATTACGGTAGGTGACTAGCGCTTCGAAAATCCTTGTTTGTATCCAAATGTAGACGACCGATGTGGCGCGGTGGGCGAAGGTCCGCCTGCGACGCAGGATGTTGCGGGTTCGATTCCCGCCTCGGAACAATTGTGTGTACGATCTGCAGATATTTGTTCCGGGTGTTCTGGTCGTTTTCTATGTATAATAAAAATATCTCTAATGTATTGTACTATGTAGGTATATCAGTTATCTAGTACCCATAACACAAGCTCTGCTTACCATGGGGCTAGATAATGTTGTGTGAATTGTCAGCATTATTATTTTTTATTTAAATCGGCTAGACTTGGATACAGAGAAGGATTTTCCTATGCCCCTTAGTCAGAACATTTTTTTAGTTTGCCTTCAAAGTGATAAGGCTGCCCCATTGTACTTGTATCATCATCATCATCATCATCAGCATATGCAGTCCACTGCTGGACATAGGCTTCCCCCAATGAGCACCATAGCGTCCTGTCTTGTACTTGTATACCTACTACTATTATGTTTCATATAAATGTTTTTCGTTTAATTTTGAGGTTAAAAAACAATAATAATGATTAAAAGTAAAACTAAAGTATGTCAGTCCAGTACAGAATCGACCTTATTCATCTGTTATTCACACCGGATCACAAGCCAACACGGAACATTGAAAACATAAGGGGATTGCAGGTAAACTTGATGTCCAATTAAAAGTTTAAAGCCTAGTGCAGACTTGTTGGTCGTTAAAGCCCGATAACTGGCAGGGTTTTACTCGTCGTGTGTAACTCGCCTTTTGTCGAGCTTGGAACTTTTAATGATTGTAAGCGAGGACAAACTTCCATGTTGCTGGGTTTCCATTTCTAAAGGCATGATGACAGAGTTTTGCAATAAGTAACAACTGAAACTTTAATGATATGCCCCAGTTTTTACTTAAGGTAACAAATTACGAGAAATCTAGCTGTGAATTTTCCAACAGCATTTCTATACTAATATTATAAAGAGGAAAGGTTTGATTTTTTGTTTGTTTGTAATGAATAGGCTCCGAAACTACTGGACCGATTTGAAAAATTCTTTCACCGTTGGGAAGCTACACTATCCCCTGTGAACATAGGCTATATTATATTTTCAAAAAAGTTAGGGATCCGTACTAATACCGTGCGAAGCCGGGAAGGTCCGCTAGTACTATATATACCTACATATAAAAATAATGGATGATATCGGATTTCGGTCGTTATCTACATATGTATAATAAAAAATTGATCTATGTAATGTATTGTATTAAGTATATCAGTCATCTAGTACCTACCCATAACACAAGCTCTGCTTAGCTTGGGGCTAGATGATGCTGTGTGGATTGTCCAGCATTAATTATTTAAATCTTCGTGGATGATAAAAGAAAGAAATAAGAGGACTGTGAAAAATTTTATTAAAAAAAAATGTGTACAAGTGAATAAGTTAAGTTACGCTTATCGGAATGTAAAGTTACACTATGTTAATTAAGTATTAATTAAGTACGATATTCACAATAATACTTTTAAAGCCGCTCATTCTAACATTAAATGCATTAGGCTAGTTACATAAAAATATCCTTTAAAAGCGCATATTATTAAGTTATTTTAACAGGAATATTAATGGGTGCATAGCAGGCAAAGTACCTACACAGATTCTTTTTACTTCTCCCACTAGTGGACAAAAATTGAAGTGAAGCTAATCTTATAATAATTTCAATTATGACTTGTCAGAGTGTTTATTTTGTAAGTCTAGAGAATAAAGTTAATAATTTCACATATAAATTTCCATTGGACAACCATACCTTCTTATAAAAAGGAAATTTAAAAAGGTAGGTACTACACAGTATTTTTATCCAGGATACACCTTACATACTATTGATTTTAGCTAGGAGATAAAAATAATAAGTTATATTCTTTTATAAATTACAAAAACCATACGAGGAATACAAATAGACATTTACAATATGCGAAAAACGTCACCTTTAGATGAGACTGAGGTCAAAAACACAGGACTATAAAAAAACGAGAAGTATATAATAATGTATATGTTCCGACATACATCGTTACGTTACTGTATGTAAACATAAAGCCGGAAACAGACAGGGCGTAAACTTAAAAACTCACTTAAAGCACTGTGAATGTGAAAACTTTACGCTCCATAACGCCGGTCAGTATCTATAGGCTTTCGTAAAATGGCAATAGAAAATAATAAAACAATAGCAAACCACACTAACATCCCGTTGTTTGTCCATTGATCATTTCTACAACTAAGTAATAAAATTTCTTTTCAACGTCAATTTATTATTCGAAAAGAGAAATAAATATAGGTTACTAGTTAATGTCGTTTTGTTGTTTGAATAAATATACAAAGAGTTTCATATTTACACATTAACCTAAAGATGCTAAGCTAGCTAAGCTAACTATGACGAAATGCATGGGTTTTCTTTTTTAATTTATGGTAGTTTTTTTATTCCCGTTCCGAACGCAGTATTGATTCGAGATGGCGTTTACTTAGTTGCAGATAAATTTCCCATTTCAAAATGCCGTCTACTCAGTTGCAGATACGATTCTCGCTCTTGACGGCAGGGGTCAAATTACTCATTTTAGCGTCAAATTTTACCACTCATATTATTATTATTGTAATTCAGCCTCCATTCCATGATTATGAAATTTCTATGAACTGGACACTGGCAGAAAAATGGCAAACCAGAAACATATTGCCAAATCAAAGAGGTCAAGTCATGTCTGCAGATGCTGAGCAGCTTTCGACACCACTCAGCCACTGATAAAGAGGTCCTTGTAGATCTGTATATATGTATATACTATATAACTGAATGCTGACTGCATTCAGTTTCACATAAACTTCCAAATTTGAAATGGCGGTCACTCATTTGCTTGTTCAGATACTTCTGAATCCAAGATGGCGTCTACTCAGTTGCAGATAACGAACTTCACGTCCACTCAGTTGCAGATACCGAACGTCACGTCCACTCAGTTGCAGATATGATGTTCAGTAGTCACAGTGCAGGTGTCACAGTGCACCTTGCAGCACCAATGGAAGCTGCAGCGGCATTGGACGCGGGATGTGACGTGCAGCGTGCTGTGCCCGCGGCCGCAGCAAAGGTGGCTACAGCTATCTTCACCTGGAACAGATGTTTGATTGTTAGGGAATTTGAAGGTTAATTCACGGTTTTGTTTTGACATTTCGGGACGCTAATGTCTATTAATATATTTGTTTTGTTGGTATTCGGTATCGTGGGGGTATTTCGCCTTTGCCTACAAACTATTGATGGAGCTTGGGCTAAAATTTAGCACATTATTTAGCTTAAGTCTGGAATCACTTTTAATCCCATAAAATAGTGCCAATAGGATAGAAATAACCTTTTAACGTTTCCATAGACACAAATCGTGCAAAGCCACGGGCAGAAACTAGTCTAAAATATTATTATCTGAATCTTAAAATGAGGATTTTTTCGATGTTGCCATGACAACGCGGGTAATCTATTTAAAAAGAAATAACTCATCCAATTAAATAAATAAATAATGCTGGACAATTCACACAGCATTATCTAGCCCCCTGGTAAGCAGAGCTTGTGTTATGGGTACTAGATAACTGATATACATAATACAATATATTACATAGATAGATATTTTTTATTATACATAGAAAACGACCAGAACACCCGGAACAAATATCTGCAGATCGTATACACAATTGTTCCGAGGCGGGAATCGAACCCGCAACCTTCAGCATCGCAGGCGGACCTTCACCCACTGCGCTACATCGGTCGTCTTTTAATTATGAGTATTGAGTATAGGTTGTATGTACCTACATTGGACCCAATAAATAAGTTAGTAGAAGAAGTTATAACATCGCCTTATATATCGCATAAAAAACCTGCAATGATGTTATCTCAATAAATAAATAAATAGTGAATAATATTTATGTCTCGCGCAGAACCGACTGCCGCTGCTGGGGCAAACGTGTTCTTGAGTGGAGACCACGACTCAGTAAACGTAGTGTAGGACACCCTCCGGCCAGGTGGGATGATGACCTGCGAAAGACTGCAGGTAGATGCTGGATGGGGCAAGCTGAAGACAGGGCGCTATGGCGCTCATTGGGGGAGGCCTTTGTCTAGCTGTCATAACTTGGCAAACATAAAATTGGATCAAAAATTTCAGAATATCTTACCACGTGAGGTTTGGTTGCACCGTCTCTGGTGTGTGCCCAGCGCCGCGGCGGCGGGGGCCGGCTCGCAGTACGGGGGCGAAGGGGCGAGGAACACCAGCTCCGACTTACGAGGGGGGCGGGACATGCTTAGCGACTTCTGAGATCTGGAACAAATAAACGTGAGTTACTAGCATTTTATTGAACCACACTGATATTATAAATGCGAAAGTTTGGATGTATAAATTGACGACCGATGTGGCGCGGTGGGCGAAGGTCCGCCTGCGACGCAGGAGGTTGCGGTTTCGATTCCCGCCTCGGAACAATTGTGTGTACGATCTGCAGATATTTGTTCCGGGTGTTCTGGTCGTTTACTATGTATAATAAAAAAAAATATCTATCTATGTAATATATTGTATTATGTATATCAGTTATCTAGTACCCATAACACAAGCTCTGCTTACCATGGGCCTAGATAATGTTGTTTGAATTGTCCTGTATTATTTATTTATTTATTATAAATGGATGGATGGATGTTTTTTTTACTTCTATACGCCAAAACTACTGCACTGGGCTGACGTTTTGCATATGGGTAATTCTAAGCCTAAAATTGAAGACAGGGCGCTGTGGCGTTCAATTGGGGAGGCCTATGCCCAGCAGTGGACTAAGATAGGCTGATGATGCTGAAGCCTGAAATAAAACATAGGCTGCTTTTATAACATGAATCGGTTTATATGTGATTTAAATATCCCTTTAACTTTTCAAAGATACAACGCGTGCGTAGCCGCGGGCAGAAACTAGTCAGATAAGGGGCAAAGATAAGGGGTTGTCTAGGTTTACGCACTAAGTGTTTCATGTGAGTATACCTAAAATTTAATATGGTCGGCGTTAGGAGCAAATTTTTGACAGTACATAAAGAAAGCTATTTCTTTTTAAAATGCAGTTCTTATAAGTAAGATATGGATAACAATTTCTTTTTGTTTCAGAAAAACGAACAAGAGCACACTTATTATGCTTACTTCTTGACAACCAGCTGTAGATTAACTCTGCCATCCAGCGTGGCGCCTCGTTCTACAGCAGCAACCTGCAAACAACATAATTTATACAGAAACTGTACAGGTTTACCTACCCAAGGACTAAGGGCCAGACTAGACTTAAGACAGTCTTTTGAAGATGCCACAGAACATCCTAAACAACGTTCGCGCAGTCATGATCTCCACCTTTTGAAAAGGAGGCTAAGAGGATCGAGATGACGGGGATGTACGTAGTATCCCAAACGCTAGCCTAGCTATCCAACAAGGCTGAATAGCGTTTGGTAAACTATTTGGGGTATATTCGTAAAGAGAATAAAAAAACAAAGTTGACGCTTAAAGAACTAGCAAGCTGAAGTGGTCGTTGGCCAGCCAGATTTGACGATGATGATGACCTGATGACCTCCAACTCAAGTACATTTTACCCCGGTTGTTTGGGGTCTCATATCACCACTCGAGAGTTTTGTCGCCCATTCATCGCTTTTGCGAGCTGTAGATTCATCCCTAAAGTTCCTGACCTTTCTGGCCATGATTCAATTATCAAATATCAAAGTGTTTTATTTCCTTTAGTCTGAATACGTAATAAGTGCTTATTACCTTCCTGGCCCTGAGATACTTCTGTGTAAGCGCCCCCGCCACAGCACTGAAGGGCGGTAGTGCTCGCCAGCAGGTCCGCACGCTGCACGACCCTGAGACACCGTGGCATTTGCACTCTTTGACAACTTGCTCTTTCACCATCTGGAACACCTGATAGTTTGTTAACATGTTTTATGAAAAGGTTAATAACATTGTGAATTTTGTATTAAGCACTTCACACACATCAGCTATAATGAAAAGATGTACATTACAGCATAATACATCTCATTACATCTTTAAATAGAAATCGACAGGACCATACACCGCAGCTTTAATGTATATTTTTACATCTTCGTTATCTTAAGATACAGAACGATACGAAAATATTACATTGATTATGTCGATACATCTTAGTATATATCAATATCAATACATTTCCGTATATTCTCTCTCTCTCTTCGAAAAGGATGTTCAAAAAGAATATAAAAAGGGAAACATACATTAAGTTGCAAAAATTATCAATAAATACATTCAAACGAGTTGTTAAACACATCCTTTGTAAAAAGGCGTATTAAAAATATCGGATTATCTAGACTAGACGATAAAAAAGCTTGGGACGAGCTTTGCTCCAACTCAAAAACTAACAAGAAACCTTTACCTTGTTAGGTCAAGGTAAAGGTTTCTTGTTCGCTTCTTTACCTAAAAAGGTTGAAATGAACAAAAAACCAAAGTGATCATGATAACTGTATTTCCTAGTTTTCCTTATATACTTAATATGAATTGTGTGACGTGTGCAAGAGTTCTGTTAGGTCTAAAGAAAAATAAGGTAGGTACTTTGATATTTGATACCGAAAAGGTGAATTTGAATTTTAACATATTAATCTTTAAGGCTGAGCACTATTTCCTAGACTCCTAACCTAAGCCACTGATGGACAGATCTATGTCCGTTTCATCGTGGTTCTGACATTGATGAGTGTTCCTCATCGCGGCCGCCCACCAGACCGTCCATGCAGCCATCATTCAGACCAGTTCCGTAATAGGCTTACTTATTTATAGTTTACGGTAGTATTATTATAGTTATTTTATGATTTTGCTTAGATTATATCTATGTATGACGGCAAGAGCGAGGCAATTCACGAAACATAGGTAATTTGTCTTTTTTTTTCTTAGAGCCTACCGCCCGAATACTCGAACGCATCTCAGATTTAAGCCCATCTCGATAGATGAAATTCTGACAGATTTTCATTGAATCATTCATTGAGATCTCGCACTAAAATTATAATTCGTCTATTTTCTGTTAATATTTTCTAAGTCGATGCTTCTTTTATTATATAATTATGTGGAAATTTCCAATTGGCCTTTGGTTAAATATTATTTGTATCTAATCTTATTTAGTTGTAAGTTTTCGGAAGATTGTAAATTAAAAATTTAATTTTGTTTCCTACCCATATCCTTAGGCCTTAAGACTATGGGTAGGAAACATCCAGACGCAAGTTTATGCATCCATTCCAAAATAACGAAGGTAAAAAACAAAAAAACATGGATAGCATAGATCGCAAGGTTTGTCAGCATGAAAAAACAGAAAAGCTTTTACCTACACCTGTATACACAAGCTCTGCTTAGCTTGGAGCTAAATGATGCTGTGAGGATAATCCAGCATTTTTTTTTTATTAATATAGCCACAAAAATACATTTACGAAAAGCGTGCCGTGGGTAATTCGGAATTTGTAAAACTAAGAATCAGGAAAAATGATATAAAGCCAAAATTAGAATTGGAAAAAGTGTTATTTGGACCCAGAATAGGAAAACTTGCGCTTTAACGTACAAAAAAAAGATATTTAAAAGGTAAGTGCTTTATTATTTTGCTTTTTCACTTTCTCATACAGCAAGATGAAGTCTTCCCAAAGTAATCAAAATTCGATTCACCTCGCCGCCGACGGGCATAACCCAAAGAACGTCGTAAACCTCTTTGCAATCACTAAAAACCGTATTACTTTTTGGACAAAAGATTGTAACTTACAAAATGTACAAACAGTTAGCATAAGCCTGGTTTGCTTTGTTTCTCCTGGACAATAGGTACCTAAACAGCTTCTTTATGAGTGTTTAACACCACCACTGCGATCGCTATCTGCTTGCCGAGCGTGATGTTTTTGACTAAACTTGTTGGCGCGATCAGTTGACGCATAGCTGATGAGGAGGTTCCTTAATACCTTAAAATGGCTGCACACTGGGGTGTTTGTTTTCTGAAGTACGGTTTTCCGGACTTATTGAGTCCATCTATACTAATATTATAAAGAGGAATGATTAGATATATTATTCGTTTACATTAAATATGCTTCAAAAAATCTTTTACAGTTGGAGCTACACTATCCCCGCCCGGGTGACATAGGCTATATTATATTTTAGAAATGTGAAATTCAAATTTAACGCGGGTGAAACCGCGGGAAACAAAACTCAATTTATCGTAATATCATAATATCATGTCTACATTTAATATCTCGTTTTCATCGCGTGCAATTAATTGCCGAAAAAAAGAAATCAACATGGCGGCGCGGCTGTATCGAAAATGGTAAAACAAAACGTTAATTTGACGGTTGGTCAGAGGCGATGAGTAGGTCTGTTAATGTGCCCTTAGCCACCTACTGGGGTAAGGGTGAATAAGGCTTTGTTGTATAAAGGGTTCTGTAGGTTTGAGACTGAAATACTTACTAGAATACTTTGCTCTAAAAAAGCTTTTTCAAAAAACTAAACGTTTTTCGATGGACTTGTCGTTTTTGGGGTGTTTCTTTCATTGCATTACTAGAATTAGGTAAGTTCAATAATTGTTCAATAATTGACAATAAGGCATTTATTTATTACCAATGAAAATTACAATCAGATAATAGAAACATATTAGTAGAACTAGTATTTACAAAAAACAATGAGCTAGCTGGATTGCCCCGCTATATGGCAATGTTGATGCGCCAGATATATTCACCAGCTCTCGGGTCACGCGTTGCTTTGACTAGATGACTAGAGCTTATATCACATTCAATAAATAAAAATAAAATAAATAATGCTGGACAATTTACACAGCATTATCTAGCCCCATGGTAAGCAGAGCTAATAATTAATAATTAATTTATAATAAATAATAATTAATTAATTAATTTCATAATTAATAATAATTAATTAATTAATTTCATAATTAATTAATTAATTTCATAATTAATTCTAATAATCAATTTCATAATTATCACTGTGAAGCTGCGAGATGATGAAATCGGTAGCGGTTTTATTAATATATAACATAACGCCGTACTGAGTTCTGTATTTTTTTTTGTAAATCAAATTATTTTTTATAAAAAGGACCTTAAATTGTTAGTTTGAGCATAGTATACATAGAATACATATACCTCAGTCTTATTCCACTCGTTACCTACTTACGTACGCGTTGCTTAACGTCATTACGCAAGAAATTACGCACAATTCAATTGGGACATTCTGCGTTAACAGATATCTTCCTACAAGCTTTTCTATAGTTTTCCACAATTATTTGCGTTTGAAATCTATCAATGAAGCGGCAAAGCCACGCACAAAATAGGACTAACCTACGTTAGTATATTATAAAGTTATTCTATGCTAAAACACTTCACCCACGTTACCCAATTTTCCTTAAATATTCAGTCCAATTTAGATAAAAATCAGAATTACACGGAACTCTAAACTTTAATTCGAGAAACACATCACGTACTGATGTTCCTCTTAGCCCCTAAGGCTGTTTCAACCTGCCAAGGGATATTATGCCTTACCCATGTCATTATGAAGATCTAAATTAGATCAAGCGATGAGTTGGACAGTAAGCAGTAGGACATAAGATCGGTAGTTTGGCACAGCAACATAGCTCTTTGGAAATAGCTGGTATTCTACTCACAGATCTTAAAATAGAAATAGATAAAATATATTTTTAATACAGGCTTGAGGAGAAGATTTGGTGAGGTGAGTACGAAATGAGCCATAGGTAAGTAATATTTATTTTATAGTCGAATGAGCGAAGGAGAGATAAAATATCGGAATATTTTAGACGACTTCTTATCTTATATTACTCTTAGAGTGATGGATGATAGATTCACACCATCTTCAACATCATCATATCACTGTGAAGCTGCGAGATGATGAAATCGGTAGCGGTTTCATTAAAAATAAATAATTCTGGACAATCCCTCACAACATCATCTGTCCCAAAGCTAAGCACGGCTTGTGTTACGAGTACTAGATAACTGATATACTTAATACAATACATAATAAAAAAAAACAGATAAGTGGCTCAGACTTTCTGAGATTTTTTTTCAGTGTTTGATGACCAGTTGTCAATGAAAATAGACTATTGATAAATGATGACTATTGATAATAAACCAGCTGTTCAAGTTCGTCTGTGTCAATAACAGCCTCCGGCGCCTGCGCAGGAAACATTATGTCTGATTGCGATCGACGATTGCTGCCTACGGTAAGTGATGCCTTCAACTAACGGACAGACTCTTCTATTTCTACTGCATTCTATAGACTACTGCATAATTATGGAGAAATTACGTGGAGTCGCAAAATCGTGTGTGGAACTTGGAAATCACCTATGTATAATAATAATAATGCTGGACAATTCACACAGGATTATCTAGCCCCAAGCTATATCTATCTATCTATCTATATCATGTATTGTATTATACAGGGCTATCAATAAATAAATTTAAAAAAAATGTGAAGCATATTCTTTGTAAAAAGGCTTATTACAAAATATCAGATTATCTAGAAGATAAAAAAGCTTGGAACGAGTTTTGCTCCAACTCAAAATCTAACAACTTACAGATAAGCAAATCTATGTACTAGACACATAAGTTATGAACATACTGGTGGTTTCTTCTCACTTCTTCCACTGGTGGACAAAAAATTGAAGTGAACATCAATATAATAATGAATAGTATAAAATATGACTTGTCTAAGTGCTTATTTGTAAGCCTAAGGAAATAAACTTTCATTTCATTTCATTTCATTTCATTTCATTTCATTTCATTTCATTTCATTGGTAATTCGACGTATTCCCGTTAGGAGGTGATAGGGGTGACTATTTGCGAAAAAAAATTCCCCATGTGCATCATGCAAAAGTGAACCATTTTTAAGTTATCATGACTTTTAGCTTTTTTCAAAATAAGTCAAAAGTGCAACATCAAATATTGATTTTAAAAAAACTGTCTATAACTAACGATATTATTTAATTATTCATTGAGATTTTTTTCCTCTAAAATGCCTTAAAAACTAAAAAAACATTTTGAAACTTGGCTTGCAGATTATTTTAAAAACATAACTGTTTTCTTAGCTCTTCAACAATGCATAACTATGAACTTATTTCAAAGAAACTGAAAAAACATCATTACAAAGGAAGCAGGCGGAAATTCGTGTACGAACTAAACCTAAGGTCGTTCTTTAAAATTTCTATAAAACTAACTTAAAACAATACCCAATGTAAATAAAACGAAAAATACATATTTAAAATAAAATTAAGCAATAGTTAAGTACAACAATTGGCTGTGTGGTGTCGGCCTAGATAGAATAGCACCAACCCAGCTCTTCCCGTGGGTGTCGTAGGAGGCGACTAAGGGAAATACACCGGGGGGCGGGCAGCAGCGTCCCTTGCAGCACACTCCCTATACTGCGATCCCCAACCTGCATGCCCAGCGTGGGGATTATGGGCATCAACCCCCCCATGGATCGATACGCCAGTAGAATGTGGCCCCCAGTTCCCGGCCGCCTCGGTATTCCTGGCCATGGTAGCGGCCACGGTAACGGCGGGGCAGGGGGTGCTAGGAATCCCCGGGCTACATTAGGCTACCACACCCAATCTAAATTGACCCTGGCTACGTTTGACATAGTCCTATTGGCGGAGTCGCTAGAGGAGCTGAACCAGATGCTGGACGGCCTAGCTTCAGCCTCCCGATGTATCGGTCTTGGCATGAATCTGGATAAAACCAAAGTCATGATCAATGGACACATTGATCCAAGGTCGGTGGTCGTACATGGTAACCTTCTCGAAATCGTTTCCGAATACACATACCTTGGGCAGATTCTGCAGTTAGGTAAAAACAATTTCGAGACGGAGGCCAAAAGGAGGATCCAGCTAGGCTGGGCAGCGTTTGGGAAACTACGTCGAGTCTTCTCTTCATCCATACCGCAATGCTTGAAAACGAAAGTTTTCAACCAGTGCGTCCTACCCGTTATGACCTACGGAGCTGAGACGTGGACACTCACGATAGGGCTGGTCCACCAGTTCAAAGTCACTCAGCGAGCTATGGAAAGAGCTATGCTCGGAGTGTCTCTGAAGGATAGGATTCGCAACGAACACATCCGACAGAGAACCAAAGTTATCGACATAGCTCTGAGAATTAGCAAGCTAAAGTGGCAGTGGGCCGGCCATATCTCGCGAAGAACCGACGGCCGTTGGGGCAAACGTGTTCTTGAGTGGAGACCACGACTCGGTAAACGTAGTGTAGGACGCCCTCCGACCAGGTGGGATGACGACCTGCGAAAGACTGCAGGTAGATGCTGGATGCGTCAAGCCGAAGACAGGGCGCTATGGCGCTCATTGGGGGAGGCCTATGTCCAGCAGTGGACTAATATAGGCTGATGATGATGATGAAGTACAACAATAAACAACATTAATAATAAGTTACAATCGAGACATTTTGTAATTTAGCCGTTGTATTTTTACTTATAACTATGTGTTCAGATCGCGTAAGTTTAAAAATATTTAGTGTTTACCTTTCTCCCAAGCCTGTTATTATGCAAGTTCATTAGTGCCCTGGCATCATGTTCAAGTTCCCTGGCATCCAGGAACCGTCTTGCCAGGCGCACCCCTCGCGCCCCTTCGCCGCAGCGCCCGCCGCCCCACTGCCAAGAGGGACTGTCCAAGCCACGTCTTCTGAAAAAAAAGAACGAGATATTTATCTGTTACTAGATTTGCAAATGGATGCATCAAGCTGAGGGCAGGACGCTATGGCGCTCATTGGGGGAGGCCTTTGTCCAGCAGTGGGTTATCATAGGCTGATGATGAGATTTGCAAAGACAGAAACAAAGAGACACATTAAAATAGACTCATATACTATGCAGTATACGTATGCACGTAGAAGACCTGAAACGCCCTTCGCATCCAATATAATTATGCCTTCTGGTGGCGGATGGGGCATTAGTTTCTGTAGCGCATCAGGCATGTTTGCGGGTCGCCTGCGGTTCGCTGCGATCCTGCGCAAGAGAGGGGTGTCGCTGATGCGCAGGGTGCGCGGCGCCAACAGCTACCTGCAGGTCATTGCAGGAGGGCTGGACACAGCTTGTCCTTTGACGAAAGTTTATATTGTTTAGTGTATTTACGGACTGTGTATATTAATTTTGTACTACGTCCAAAATAAATAATAATTGTAATAATACATTTATTACAAGACACCTCCGGCCTGGTGGGATGACGACCTGCGAAAGACTGCAGGTAGATTTCTGGATGCGGCAAGCTGAAGACAGGGCGCCATGGTGCTCATTGGGGGAGGCCTATGTCCAGCAGTGGACTGCTATAGGCTGATGATGATGATAATGAATAATAAATTTGATTTCCTATTTGTCAAAAAAAGCACTATGTGGGCCAGGCTAGAGTTTCCACCAAAAAAAAAACATAAAATATACAGATCGTGTATGAGTTCTACCAAGCTTTGAGATACCACCAGTCTTGTGCCGTCTGTTTGAATAGATATATTGCCGAGATATATAGAGATATATTTCTTTCTATATATATATATAGAAAGAGATTTATATATATATTTTCTTTTATATATATATAGAAAGTGACTTCATGTTTTCAAAGACAACTACTAAAATTCCGCAATGGTTCTAGAGGACGATAAACTTTGTCGATGGATTATCTCATATTTTACGGTTATGTTTGTGTCCTGTCTATTAATTCACGTATTACGTTTTGATTCGTCAAGAAATAATATATCCCGTTTAAAACATACAGTTATTTAGCGAGACGGCGAATATTGAGGATAAAATCAGTAATTTGACTAACACGTTCTCAACAGGTTTCAATGGCGATAAATCTCGTCTTGATTAATCAATGAATAAACTATCAACGCATCTCAATCAAGTGGAATTACAGGGATGTAATAAGAACTTATGAATTGGGGCCAAATCCACTATAGCGACGGCAAAAGTTAAATATTCGCTATTTTTATAGCTTTTTTATTTTTTTAGAAGAGTAGCTGCATACCCCACTGTTTAGTTTAGTACGGTATAAATAGAGTTTATTTACGATATTATTCAATGAGAACGGCCTTTTTACAGTTTTCAATGGCACTTTTTTTCACAGCGAGCGTAAAAGTTTCTTGTTCGCTTCTTTACTTTACCTCAAAAAGTGAACAAAAAATCAAAGTGATCACTTTATTCCCTAGTTTTAGTCAAGCAATTTGAAATTTGTGACGTGACCAAGCATTCTGTAAGGTCTAAAGAAAATAAAATAATTTTGTTGATTCAAATAAATGTATTTGCAGGAATATTGGTACAAATAGATCTTAATAATAACGGACCTACAATAAATTCTACTTTATCAAGTTATGCATAATTATTATAAAATACACATTTTAAAACCAAAAAGCCACATAAAGTTACCTGTTATTGCACCCACAGGCCGGGAGCTCGCCCGCCGAACAAGCCGCGCTTAGCGCATGCGTGACGCCGGCGGATGTGATCGCGTATGTGTACGCTGCTTCTTTGGTCGCTGCGAACAAAATAATATTTGATTAGATATAAGATAGATAGAAAATAATTGTTTTGCACTCCTAAAAATAAAACAAACAAGGATAAAAAAGAAAATATGTGACAATTTCGCGGTCTTATCGCTGACGCAGACAACCGTGGATGGATAGGCTCGTTGTATTGAACATGAGGATTTTTTGTTTTCTGTTACCTAAACCGGCTACCTGAAATTGTCATTAGCTATTAAAAAGAAAATGTTAACTACGTAAAGATTTCTAAATATTACTATAGGGTAAATGCTGTTATTTGACATAATTTATTAAAACATTCAGTATCTATGTCAAATAAAAATCAAACCATCACCAAAATAATAAAAATAAGCATTTAAGAAAAACTTATGTTAAAAGCAAATTATTATTAAGTTTAACTATTTAATTCATTACTTGTAATATTTGTTTTTACCAAAAAAAAAACCATCAGTCTATTAATCACTAATCAGCTCCATTTTGCCATTCTTAGTCCGCCCCTGAACTTCTAAAACCACCTATGTCACAATCACATCTATTCACTGCATCGCGAATCAATTCGTCACAGCTCGGACAAATTATTGTTATTTGCTGAATTTATTAGAATTATCCTGTAGATTTATTAAGTTGACAAATACCTGCAACTTTGCCTAAGTAAATACAGTGGCACCAGCTTAAATGTTCGAATGACAAGCGGTTACGCGATTAACGTGCGATTATAGAAGCGATAAGGGTAAACGTGTACTTGAGTGGAGTGACTGCGACTCGGCAAACGTAGTGTAGGATGACGACCTGCGAAGGACTGCAGGCAGATACTGGACGCGGCAAGCTGATGACAGGGCGCTATGGCGCTCATTAGGGGAGGCCTATGTCCAGTAGTGGATTACTATAGGCTCCCACCTGGTCGGAGGGCGTCCTACATTAAGTTTACAGAGTCGTGGTCTTCACTCAAGAACACGTTTGCCCCAGCGGCCGTCGGTTCATCGCGAGATATGGCCGGCCCACTGCCACTTCAGCTTGCTAATTTTAGAGCTATGTCGATAACTTTGTAGCACTGTACTTGTATTAATTCAACTTCCAAAGCAGTAGTGGTTGAAATATTGTAGGAAGGAACTGCCAACGATTAGCCAACGACGTGGGCTTCGACTCAAATTACGTCCTAATTGGTTTGTTTTGACACTTTCCTAGTACCTACCTCAATATAAGTATGTATGATGTAGTACCTAGAATAAAGGTTATTTATTGGCTGCCGATGTGGCGCATCGGGCGAAGGTCGACGCAGGAGGTTGCGGGTTTGATTGCCGCCTTGGGAAAAATATTTTTACGATCAGCAAATATTTGTTCCGGGTATTCTAAAGTAAAAATCTGGATATTTTCCATGTATGTATAATAAAAAAATATATCAATCTATGTAATGTATTGTATTAAGTATATCAGTCGTCTAGTACCCATAACCCGAGCTCTTGCTTACAAAGCTTAAGCTTGTGTTATGGGTACTAGATAACTGATATACATAAAACATATAACATACAGTATATTACATAGATATATATTTTTTATTATACATAGAAAACGACCAGAACACCCGGAACAAATATCTGCAGATCGTACACACAATTGTTCCAAGGCGGGAATTGAAACCGCAACCTTCTGCGTCGTAGGCGGACCTTCGCCCACTGCGCCACATCGGTCGTCAAAATCACTGTTGATCAAATTGCGGTAGCGTGGGGCCGAAGCCAACAGAGGCCTCTTTAAGAGAGTTAATCTAAAGGCGATGGCTACACTACACATAGCAGGTATCATCCTCGGGTGTACAATATGATGCACCCGAAGATGGTATCCGCCAGGTGTAGAGACTAAATAGTATGTTGCTTACCATTATGCGACTTGTAACTTGGATTGAATTTAATATAGTGGAACTGTAGGTTCAGTCTATGCGTGTCGAGCGCGTTGAAGTCTTTTGAATGAAATTTTTTATAGACCTCTGTTTGACCACATTCTCACCTTATGAAAAGAGAAAATGTGTCAGACGACGAAAGTTCGGGTAAATTGGCTCAATTTGGGAAGGAAAAACGTCAAGAACGTCTTAGCTTTATTATACAGTATATTTAGTTCTGAGTTTTATGTCCCTTTTCTGTCTGATTTCAACAGTGCCAAACTCAACCAAGAAATTATAAGGACTAAGTGCAACAGTTAAAGAAAATGTGGTCTTTAAAATTGAAATATCTTCCTAGTGAATGGTAAATGAGGCTCTCTCCTCCCATCCATCCATCCACCTGTCGATAGCTGCGGCGATAGCTCGCGTGCTCAGCGCCACCTTTGGACCTGAGTTATAGCTGTGGGGACGGACTCAGGACGGGTATATAGGGGAAATTGAATTTAATAAAAGATCGTTTAAATAATTCAAGCATCCTAAAACAAGAGTAACGCAGTTAAAGAAAATGTGGTCTTTAAAATTTAAATATCTTCCTAGTGAACAGTAAATTAGGCTCTGTCCGCCCATCCATCCATCCACCTGTCGATAGCTGCGGCGATAGCTCGCGTGCTCAGCGCCGCCTTTGGACCTGAGTTATAGCTGTGGAGACGGACTCAGGACGGGTTGATAGGGGCACTAGAATTTGATATGTGTGTGTCTAAATAAAACTTTATTCTATTAAATTCTAATATAAGATTGTTTTATTAGCTTCTTCGATAGTTCGCGTACTCAGCGCCGCCTTTAGTCCTCATTTAAGCTGTGGGGACGGACTCAGGACGGGTCGGTAGGGGCACTTGAATTTAATATTCTTATATGCTACATGTGGGGATGGATGGAGTAAATATGAACTTAATTTATTACACGACAGAATAGTCGAAGGGCAAATTGAATTTCATACACAAAACTTTCGTGCAAAGCCCGCGTGATCGGTGCCGCCTCTTAATCTGCGGTCCTACTCATAAAAACGACATCGAAGTATCTAATTTGACTCGGTTTAGCACGAAGATGAAATCAAAAACTTAGTTTTTTGTTATCTGAGTAAACCCCATGAGTTACAGCTGATAGACCATACTTAGTACGAGACGAGACGGAGCTATTTGTAAACTCGGGTGATTTGGTTGGCGCAGCCTCTCTAATGCCCTTACAAACAGATGATCATTTGTGTCATATCAATATGACACAAGCACAAGTCAGCACAAGTTTTTGCAAGACATAGCCAAAAGTCACACCAAACTTGCCTTTCTTTGACACGATTATATATGACTTATAAAAAAAAACTTCCCTCATTTTGCCCTAAGTACGTCCCTGCCCCACCACCGCTAGGTCTGGGTCAGGGGCTCGTTAGCAAACAAATAAGAACGAGACCTTAATGCAAACAAGCAATGCCCGTACAAATTGTTATGTTTGCTGCAAGCAAATAAATAATAAAATAACTGGAAGTCAAATTGGAATGCAAATAAAATGGATGGAATGCAACTCTGCTTTGATAGAACTGTTCTTAGTTTCTTAGTCTCAATTTATGGCTTAGACAGGTGATTTGATTTTGATCCAGACAATTTGAAACTTGGAATAAACAAAAAATTTGAATACACAAAAAAAACAAAAGACTATCGTGAAAATATTCTACACAATCGATCTACAAAATTTTATTCGAGATTCAAAATTGGATTAACTCTCCCGAGTAGGTTGCCCATCTGACAGGTCCGTTCCAATTTCAAACAAATCGCGACAAAACCGTACGCTAATTGGTTGATTTATTGAAAAAACATTTAATATCGACAAACGCCATGTTTGTTTTCGCGCTTCCTATTTCAAAATAATTACAGTGTCACTACGATATCTGTGCAGTGGGCGAAAATGTAACGACATGGGAACGACATTTACTATTGGTTGCTGTCTGCCCTATCTGCTGTATTAAATAAGTAAAATGCTATTAATAATAATTAATACTATACTAATTTAGGCACCGCTGCTCACCGCGAGCCACCTTCTGCCTTTGTAAATAATAAAATTTAAGTAAAAATTTTGTATGTTGTCTTTGTCGAGATCTCATATATACTTCGTAAGCTGCCAAAAGTTACCAATTAAAATATGGAGCTTTTTAGGCTTTTTTTGACGTCACATTCGTTCCAGTACAATGTGCGTGTCGTCTAAGTATGACGTAGCATTATAAAGATATCAATATTTCGCACTTCTTTCAGTACAAAATTCCGCCTACTCTTACTTACATATAAAGTTACTTCGCCACTACGCTTTTGTTCACAGATATTTTAGTTGACCTTTGAAGACGTTACGGATGCCAACACTTAAAATCCAATTTATAACCTCCAATAAAATTAAATTGAAAACCGAAATGAATAGTTCTGTCAATCAATCGAACTATAAAAGTTTTATTTACGGCTGGTTTCACAACGGATATAAAAACCGTTTGATTGGTTGGACAGGTGTCAAATTATACGTGGATTGTGTCAACAATGTTTCGTCAGTCGACGATGACAGGATGTCAACATGAGGGGTTAAACTGTTTAGTTAACATTTTCTTAAAAAAATACTAATATAGTTTTTTTTATAAATAAATAAAATAATTCTGGACAAAAAAAAGACTAAGCAGAGCATGCTATTGGAACCAGATTACTTATTATATACCTAATTATAACACAATACATCACATATGTACATTATGTAGATATTTTTCCATATACATAGAAAAAGACCAGTTCCGTTGAAAAAAAATTACAATACAAAATACGATAGAAAATGTCTAATGCTTGCCTGTTAATGATAAGTTAATGAAGATAGGTGTTTGTGAATAACTCTAGAATGCAGTAGTTAGCTAAACTTTTTAATGGAAATAGAGGTCTTACACCACTCCATTTAGGTGAATGTAGTTTAGAAAACAGTTGTCGAACTTTGAAAGCTCTACTTAATTAAAAATAATAATAAAATAAAAATAAATAATGCTGGACAATTCACACAGCATTAATTAGCCCCATGGTAAGCATAGCTTGTGTTATGGGTACTAGATAACTGATATATGTACATAATACAATACATTACATAGATATATATTATTTTATTATACATAAACGACCAGAACACCCGAAACAAATATCTGCAGATCGTACACACATTTGTTCCGAGGCGGGAATCGAACCCGCAACCTCCTGCGTCGCAGGCGGACCTTCGCCCACCGCGCCACATCGGTCGTCGAATAATATATGCCAGTACTAAATATTAATTTCCAGTACTGCTTGACAAGGACCACTTATTTGTTTGTACAAACTTCCCTTGTAAATTTTGAGACACAAGATAAATACTTTTTACTTAGTTATAATGCCTTAGCTTGGACAAAATTAACAAAACGATATCCAATGGGTGATATAGATAGATAATTATTTATTGCACACTTAGTATAATAACAATTTAAAATAAAAACTTAAACAACTAGATACAATTGGCGGTCTTATCGCTCAAGAGCAATCTCTACCAGACAACCATGGAAGGATAATTTTCGCATTTTATGATTTTTTTCTTTAAGTTACGATGTCGAGTGCATGCATTGACAGTTGCATTAAAAATATCTGTGACATACTTTCATCTAGATATACCTTTCTCTAGGGTTGACAACTGATAGAAATGTAAAATGTAACCAATACCTGGTTGTAGAATCCTAGAAATTTTTTGTAAACAAAGTGGCGCCATAAAATCGAGATATTGAAAGAAAATATATCTTGGGTTCAGTACAAGTCCTTCTATAGTCGTAGACGACCTGCGACGAAAAAAAATTACATCGATGTAATGTATTGTATTATGTATGTATATCAATTATCCAGTACCCATAAGTCGTCCGGCGCGTGCGTTCGGAAGTGGGCGTGTTTACCGTATAGCGTGCTCCGCGAGTCGTAAACAATTATGACGAACATATTGAAGTGCAGTAACTGTAATATTATTGTAGATGAGCTTTTGGCTTTCATACAGAACAAAGTGGATGTGATGGACGAAGATAGTCTGTGTAGAATCTGTGTCTCGGCATTTGATTCGACAGTCATCAAGACATCAAAATCGCTGCTATTTGAGTCCTTACCAACTGACCAGAAGAAGAAAGTGCGCAAGAATAAAGGAAAAGAGCAAAGAGATGTTGAGGATATCGTCCTTCTGTTCAAATCGGTAACGAACCCGGAGATCATACCAGTTTTTGTGGCGCGTGACCTAAGCAAATTGCCGCCGGTCACTTTCGACCATGTAGATGTTACAGATTTCTTGAAGAAAATGGTGTTAATGCGCCAGGACATTGACGAGATCAAAGCCAGCCGTGTCTCTATGGAGCAGCTGCAAAGCCTGGAAAGGAAAGTGCAAAACATCGAAAATCGTCAGGTCATCACGATGACTCAGCCGGAGGAAACTGGACGAACAAAATCTTCCTGTCTGGAGCAGGAGCAACGGTCGCCGCAGCCTGTTATGTCAGCGTCATGTTGTGCCAACGTGAACATAAGACCAAGACGTCAAAATATGTCATTCTTGGATAGTGGACCAATGGGACTCACCAATTTTGAAGTTTCATGTCAAGGTGACAGATGTGAACTGGCTGAGCTATCAGACAGACTTGATGGCTTGACGTGTGGTAGGGAAGGGCCAACAGATGCGAGTCCGAGTCCAAAACTAGTTGACAGATGTGTGCTGAGTCAAGTGACTGAGCTGTTAGACAGACACCAAGACGCTGGTTTGACGTGTTGTAGGGATGGGCCAAAAGATGTGTGTCCAAGTCATAAACCACAAACACCGAGTGAACGACCGAGTGAGCGAATGAATAGTGACCGGAAGAGCGGGGATGAGAAAGCTTCTAGTACTACCGAAAACCATCATATTCCAATATTACGAATGACGCAACAAGTGCCGCTTTCTTCAACACCAAAAACGATGGCGGATATGGCAAAGGATGGAGTGTGGAAGCAAGTCCAAACCCGGAAGGCTCGGAGGATCGCAAACAAATTCATGGGACGGACAGGTGCTGCCTGCCTTGCCCCTGAGTTCAAGTTCCAAGCGGCGGACTTGCATGTACCTCTCTTCATATCAAATGTCGACATACAAACAACACAGGAGGACATTGCAGCGTACATCACTGCTAAAAGGGGGAGCAGGTTACGCTGAGCAGAATCAATATACAAAACAGAAGGAGGCACAACGCGTTCAAAATTATGGTGTCCAAAAAGAAGCTGTCACAGTTTCTTGATAAGAAACTGTGGCCTGAAGGCATCATCTTTCGTCGATTCATGCCTCAGAAGCCACCAGTAGCAGGGGGTGGTAAAGTGATCGAACTCACCACTCACCATGGATAGTTGCACCCTCAGTAGTTTTAACTGTAAAAATATCAAGCGATCCATCGAACATGTGAGTGAACTGTGCACCGTAGCAGACATTGTTGGGCTCCAAGAAACGTGGCTCTACCCACATGACCTCATGTATCTTAACTCTATCAGTCAGGAGTTTGGCAGCACAGGAACTTCAGCCATTGATACAACAGCAGGGATCCTGACCGGCAGACCACATGGAGGGACAGCACTACTGTGGAGTAAAAGTTTATTCTCGTCGGTTTCGGTGATTGAATGCAACCACCCTAGGATTTGTGGTATTAAAGTGTCAGTGAATGATAGTTTCTTCCTTGTCTTTTGTGTGTACATGCCCACAGACTGCGTTTATAACTTACCTGAGTTCACACAGTGTTTAAGTGTTTTAAATGATATAATTGAGAACCTTAATATTGAAAATGTGTTTATATTAGGTGACTTTAATGCACATCCATCTGAACCATTTTGTAAGGAATTACTCAGTTACTGTGAAGAACAAGAGTGGTTGTGTGCGGACTTTGAAAAGTTAGGTATAAACTCGGACTGCTACACCTTTGTAAGTGAAGCCCACGGCTCAAGGAGATGGTTAGATCACTGCATTGTTACCAAAGCGGCATGGGCTACTGTGTCAAATGTTTATGTGATGCAAGATGTGTTCTGGTCAGATCATTACCCCTTGATTATTAACTGTAAACTAGAAGCAGTTTGTCACAAAATTTTTGACCATAATAATATTAATAAAAATACTGCTATATGGGGGGATAGGCTTCCAGAACAAATTGAAAGCTATACAAGTAAATGTCATGAAATGCTAAGACTGATGGAATTCCCTGAAACTCTGGGTATTTGTTGTGATAAATTTTGCCAAAATTTAGAGCATAGAGATATTATTGATAAGTTATATAAGGATATTGTATTGTCAATCTCAACAGCAGCATCACTCTCACATCATGGTTCTCAGAAGGGCAAGGCTAAAAAGAGACAGATAACTGGTTGGAACAAGCATGTTGCGGGTGCTCACAGGCAGGCTAGGCTGAACTTTGAATCTTGGGTTACTCAAGGTAAGCCGATGTCAGGTTCAGTGTATGATGAAATGTGCAGTAGTAGAAGGAGTTTCAAGTCGAGACTGAAATGGTGTCAGAAGCACCAGGAACAGATAAAGTTAGATATCCTGGCAACTCATCACACTAAAAACGACTTCCGTAGCTTTTGGAAAAGTACCAAGAAGATGAATGGTAGGCCTGGACTGCCTGCGAGTGTCGACAGCTTGAATGAGCCCAAAGACATTGCTAACCTCTTTAGGGAACACTTCTCTGTAATGCCTCAGGATGTGCCGGTGCTGGATGGGGGGATTGGAGTGGAGGGTGTCTTTCAAACCAGATTCCTTGCTAAGCAAGTTGAAGAAGTCATACGGAGCATGAAGAGGGGGAAGTCACCCGGCCACGACGGTCTCAGCATCGAGCACCTGCAGCATGCGGGGCCACATGTAGCTGGTGCACTAGCTATGTTATTTGGTTTCTGTATGAGTCATGCATATGTTCCTTGTGAAATGACAAAGACAATAGTTGTACCAATAGTTAAGAATAAAACAGGAAACATTGCATCAAAGGCTAACTATAGGCCAATCTCATTGGCAACAATTATTGCTAAGGTTTTTGATAGTCTATTAAATACAGAGTTGGATAAATATGTCGTTTTACATGATTCTCAATTTGGTTTCAGAGCAGGACTTTCCACGGAAAGTGCCATTATTTGTCTAAAAGAAACAGTAAATTACTATACAAAGAGAAAGACACCTGTTTTTGCCTGCTTTCTTGATTTGTCAAAGGCATTTGATTTAGTAAATTATGATATACTTTGGAAAAAGTTATATAAGCTAAATGTACCTAATGATATTATATTCTTATTTAGGCAGTGGTATGCTAGTCAAAGTAATGTTGTAAAATGGGGTAATGCTTTGTCAGATGATTATAAGTTGGAATGTGGGGTGCGCCAGGGAGGTTTAAGCTCTCCGAAGCTTTTCTGCATTTATGTGAATGCATTGATTGAAGAGCTCAGCAGTAAGCATGTCGGATGCTGGGTGCATGATGTCTGCTTCAATAACATCAGTTATGCTGATGACATGGTGCTGCTGAGCCCTTCAGTCAATGGTCTTTGTAAGCTTCTCAATATATGTGAGAAGTTTGCTGTAACTCATGGTCTGAAATATAATGTAGCTAAGAGTGAGTTTATGATTTTTAAGTCTGGCACCAAGTGTCCACCTTATGTCTCCACTGTGTCTCTCAACGGAACACAACTGAAGAGAGTGTATGTGTTCAAGTACCTTGGGCACTTGGTAACAGAATCCTTGTCGGATGAGGAAGATATTGAACGTGAGCGAAGGGCACTCGCGACTAGGGCAAACATGGTAGCACAGCGATTTCGCTGTTGTTCAGTTCCTGTTAAAGTAACATTATTTAAAGCATTTTGCACTTCACTTTATGCGTGTAGCCTGTGGACTAAATACACCAAAAGTTCTATGAGTGCCCTTCGTGTACAATTCAATAACGCGTTCAGGGCGTTGTTGCGGCTGCCGCGCTGGTGCAGTGCGTCGGGCATGTTTGCTGATGCGGGCGTGGACAGCTTCCCAGCTGTATTACGAGCCCGCTGCGCCGCCGCGCTGCGTCGCCTGCGCGCCAGCCGCAACAGCCTCCTGGCAGCGTTGGCTGAGGACCTGAGCGGCCGATTCCTGCGGCATTGGGTAGGAGTGCATTCAGTGCTTGCAACCTATACCTGGCACTGAGTGCACACCTGCCTTATCAGCAATTTTGTAGTTGTAATTTCTTTTGCTTTTTTTTTTTTTGTGTGTTAATTTGTTTTTTATGTAACCTATATGGACCATGGTCTGAAATAAATGATTTTTATTTTTATTTTATTTTTTATTTTATTTTATTTATTTATAACAAGCTCTGCTTTGCTTCGGGCTAGATAATGCTGTGTGAATTGTCCAGCATTATGAATCATGCATTATTAATCATTATTAGTAACCTACTAAAGCTGATATAGTAAATGATAGTAAACCTTTACAGCAGTAACTAGTATGTAGTTACTAGCTTTCGATCACGTCTTGTAAATGAGTGCGGTATCGTGCGGTGTTCTCGTTGATTAAGGGAAAGTAGCGGAATGGATGTGGTCAGTAAGGCCTTAAGGTTAAACGAGTCTCTCGTCTTACTAGAGCTAGGATTAGGCACAAGCAGAGCTTTGAGAAAAATTTTAACAGTCGTTTGTATTTTAACGTTTTAATTTCAACACTGATTTTAGCCGAACTTTGGGCGAAAATTAATAATATACGAAGAAAGAAAAACTCTAAAATAAAGCCTGTTCCAAGATAAGTTAAGTTATTCAAAAGTTAATATAAATTATTTTAAAAAACACACTTAATAGTTTTTCTTTAATAATCCTTGTGCTAAAAGTTGGTATGAAGTTTTTTTCACAATTGATTGCTTGGAACAGTCAGCCCGATTATTTCAATTGTAACAGTTGTGTATTATAAATAGAAATAAAAAAATATGTATTTGCGTTTCATATAAAATGATACAAATTAGAAAAGAGATATTAATATTGAGCTTAAACTTCAAATGAGATCAAACTAATCTTATACCTGTCGATATCGTCCCACAGTACAACCTTACCGGGTAGGCCAACCCTACCAGGTAGTACAACTCTAGAGGGTAGTATCCAGGTAGTGCCCAGGGACAGGGCGGACAGCGGTCGCCTCCACTCAATTAACACTCCGTTATAAAAGTAAACAAGTTCCCGTTTAATTGACTGACGGGCGTCGCGGGGAAAGTGGCCTTTATACCACACGATCAAATAAAATAATAAATAACTATTAATATTTTTTTAACGTTGGGTTTTGGGTATTGCCTTCTGTGTGAAAAGGATTCAGTTTCGTTAATCTAATCTCGAACGAAAACATTTTTTACGTGTCTATCAAACTACAACATCAACAAACAACTACAAATCATAAAATGTATCAATGGGATCAGTTGCCCGATTCAAAATATCCATTAAGTCAACTGATCCCGCGGGATAAGTTCATTCATTCATTCATTTATTTATTTCTTAAACAATTTACATTGTTTCGGAAATTTTACATAGTTATTATGTTCGAGCAGCCTCAGCTGCCTAAGGATCCCAATGGAATAATTCTTTGTCAGATTTTCAAGTCTAGGTTTCAGTGGATTGAATTTGATATAAGAATATCTTTCAGTCTGTTCTGAACAGAAATGAAATAAATGAGAATCCTTACTATAATATTATAAATACAATGGTAACTCTGTCTGTCTGACCTTTTAACGGTTGAAGAGAAATTTCGCTGGGAGGTTGACTGTGTCTCGACAGACATAGGCTACTTCAAAAGCGCGTGCAAAGCCGAGGGCAACAGCTAGTTCGTTATAATCATAGTCTTGTCGATGCCTAGTTGGACGAATCGTAAGTCGTCTGTGGTTTCAATACAATTATTTTGGCTCATCATCATCAGCCTATAGCAGTCCACTGCTAGACATTAGGCCTCCCCCAATGAGCGTCATAGTGCCCTGTCTTCAGCTTGCCGCATCCAGCATCTACCTGCAGTCTTTCGCAGGTCGTCTTCCTACCTGGTCGGAGGGCGTCCTACACTACGTTTGCCGAGTCGTGGCATTTTGGCTCAGATAGTCGTAAAAAAAGTAAAAAATTAAATTATATTTATTGACATAATAGACAGTGAAACAGGCAATTACGAGTCTATAGGCTCCTGAACTAGTAAATGTTAATAATGTCGTCGTATCGGTTGATGTAAAAGTATCTTACTATAAATCATTCGTAGTGGGTGTAAGTCTATGCAAGGTGTCCGATACACTTTTATACAATTTGTTTATTGTACAGTGTACATGTCCTTTATGTTGAGTTAAGGTAATTGGGAAAATTCGAGGTGATAAAAATATACGGTAGTCATGTTTCGAGATTCCAACAGAAGTTGGTACTCAGATAAGTTCATCAGCCTACATATGTTAGTCCACTGCTGGACATAGGCCTCCTCATTGGAGGAGGCCTATAGACAGGACGCTATGGCGCTCATTGGAGCGCCATAGCGTCCTGTCTTGCCGCATGCAGCATCTACTCGTACCTGCAGTATTTTGCAGGTCGTCATCCCACCCGGCCGGGTAGATAAGATATTTTAATGGGTAATAAATAGCTAGACCATTCTTTAATAAAACATCAATTTAGCAGAAGTTCCTTTTTATTAATTAATTTGGTTTTAGCTAAATATGCGGGTCAGCGTTTTGTTCCTAATTTTAAAGGACTAAAGGAATTAATAGAATATCAAGGAACTTCTGCTAAATTAATGTTTATTATTATAGTTAACCGCTATTTTGTATATAGGTAAGGTATGTAGGTAAGGTCCTTATTACAAATTAACACTTTGACTGCTGAAATCACACGGTATGTGTTTTCTACAAGTGACTAATATGCGTAAATCCACACTGGCGCAGCGGCTGAGAAAATACAGATCTGTGTGACTCAGCGCAGCCGTAATATTTTTCGAACGAAACGCATGTGCGGCGCAACATAACCGCTGTGTAGCGCGGCAGCACGAATTTTTTAGGTTAAAAAAAAGATCGCAGTCGTCGAAAATAATCGCAGTCAAAGTGTTAATCTAATAATGTATTACAAACACTAAGTGAGGTCTATATAATCATAGCAAACGGCCGGGACAAAATTCCATTAATTCCTTTAACTAGCGTCTTCTTCCCTACTATCGCTCGTCCATTAGTATCCATAACAGTATTCATAAACATTAGTATACAGCTGTTGACTATTGAACAACTCGGCGGAATCAGCGCTGTAATGTAGGATGGAAAGCGCTGACAGCGGTTGATAGCTACTGTCTTAGAATGCTACTGTGATACTCGGATGAAAATACGACTTAACCGTTGGCTTGTCGAGCAGAATTTCTATACTGTAAACGAACTATTACAATTGTAAACCATTCTATGTTCAACCATTCTATTCCATGCACTCGGGGTAATCTCTATGTTAAATAATTTCCCTAGAAAATTCAATTTCAACAGGAATTGAACCTTGTACGTAGGGAAAGGTCGCTGATTCAAGTCCCGGAATACGGCAATTCGGCAATCCCATATGGAAATTCGTAGAAGAACCAAAGTAAGCGACATAGCTCTCAGAATCTTGCTTTTTTGGCTGAATTGGCAATGGGTAGGTTCACTCGCAGAAATGATAATCGTTGGGTAAAGGTTGTCGACTGGCGACCGCGATGCAATGCGAAACGGAGTGAGGGAAGACCTCCCACTATATGGACCGACGACATGTAGCGGTCGCAGGGAAGCTATGGATGGAGGCGGCTCAGGAGCGCAAGTCGTGACTTTCTTTTGGGGAGAACTATGTCCAGCAGTGGACGTATACGGGCTGACCATGAGATAACTATAGAGGTGAGATTGGTGTAATAGTGAATATAATCTTAAAGTTTGATTCAAAAGTTTTTTATCAATACTTGCTTGCTTAGATGTACCTAACACTACCACTGAGCATTCGTGCTACGTTTCTCAATGGTATAGCGAAGCTATGGCAGGCTAGGGACAGAAGCCAAAAGTTTTATATTTAATAATAATATTTAATTCATTTATTTCAGGCAACATTAGTTTAGTACAGGATGGGAAATACTTAAAAACTACGGCCCATATAAAATAAATAGACTTACTTACCCATAGAAATGACATGGTTGAAGTGTTTCGCGTCCCCCACCCCGGAGCAGTTCCACCGGCGCCCGCGCATCTGGGAGACGCATTCTGCGTACGCCATCCTGAAACAATTAGATTGATATATTTATTTATTGTTACAAATTTGTTACAGTTTATTGATAGCATCTTAAATCCTAACATAAGTTTATCTAGACGCTAGAGTTCCCTTAACAATACCAAAATAAAATTAAAACTAATGCTAGCATCGGAAATTAACCCTTAATTACTCGCGTGGGGTTGCTTTTTTAGTGTCTAAGCATACCGAATACAAATATGTTTTGAAGGAATGCTCGAGGCATTTCAGACGAGTTTGATGAAGTTCAGGAATTATGTAAAGATATGGGGGAATGTCTAGGTCTGTCAGACCGGGTGGACTTGTATATCAGAGTGATATTGGGTTTAGAACGAATTCATTAAATTTAATATCAAAATAAAATGCGAAGGAGAATCGGTGAACGCCGCTTACGTAGTCGAGTTAGTTTTATGTTTAAAATTTTATCTAAGATTGCAAGATGAGACCCTTAAAAAAGTCTGCTATCTGATTTTTCTTCAATCAGACTGGGACTTAGAACTTTGAAACTATGATTTTTTACAAATGACTAGTCTCGGCCCACAGCTTCGCACATTTTGTTAAAGTATTTCTGTCATTCTAGTCATAGGGTACCTGAGACCGTCGGATATAGCGGCCATGGCCGCGGGCGCTGCACGACACATCGCTCGCTGCTTGTCTGTGAGACCGGGCGTTTTGGCGCACACTAGCTGAGCGCCGAGGGAAACACCACCGCAGCTGCTTCTGAAAATAAATTTAATAACCTTTAGATTTTGGGAGATTTGCACGTGAAGTTCAGGGTATGATGATGATGATGATTCTTTGTTAATGGCAACTGTGTCTGGTTGGACGCTTTTCTGCCAGTGTCAAGTAATGGAAAATAATTTTGTAAAATAAATGATTTATCAAATTATGAAGATTGATATTTCCACCAGAGCCTAGTTCGTTATCTAGCAGGGTGTACCACGTGCAGGTTAGGGTGGCTTGGGAGACGAGATGTTGGAGTCCCCTTTACACTCCAAGTTCAGGATATATTTCAGACAGATAGTGGCACTGACTCTTTATTATTAAAAACTGCTGATTATTATTCATTCCGCTGACAATTCTGCATATTCTATAAAATAAATAAATAATGCTGGACAATTCACACAGGATTATCTAGCCCAAAGGTAAGCAGAGCTTGTGTAATGGGTACTACCTATCTGATATACATAATACAATTTTACATAGATTGATATTTTTTATTATACATAGAAAACGACCAGAACACCCTGAACAAATATCTGCAGATCGTACAAAAATTTGTCCCGAGGCGGGAATTAATCCAGCAACCTCCTGCGTAGCAGGCGGAACTTCACCACAAAGGTCGTCAAATATCGAAAAAAAAAATATCGCACTTCAAGTTACAAACTTAAAGTCATAAGTAAATACTCTCTAATAGGGCCTTCAATAATTGTTATTGATTCTAATGATAATAATAATGATTTAGAAAGTATTAATTAAACCAGAGAAATGGTCCGGCGCTACGAATAACCAAGCGACGTAGAAACTGAATGCTGATGTACAACCCACGCGGCATGTTGTTTATACATTGGTAATTAAAAATACACTGTAATTAAAAATGTATTAGAATAAATTATGAGAGAAATATAAACTTAATAGTTTTATGTTAAGGTGGAGATCAATTTGTTGTTTTAAAGACATACATAAAGACACACTGGTACTGGCTCAAGGCATAATTAGGGTATATACAGAGCGTCCCACAGCCATGCCATATGGAGGAAAAGTATCTTAGGCTCTAGACAGACGGACCGCATTTCAACTGCAATCCAACCGCAAATTTGCAGTTCATTTGCAGTTCTATTGCAGGCGGCGTGCAGTTCTGAAATGCGGTCAGTCTGTCTAGAGCCTTAAATATTGTAGACAGAAAATGTTACTGAAAGAAGACTTCATTTAGTTTTTAAAAACAATTTAAGCTGCATTCAAAGATTTTTGAATCGCCTGTCTGAACCACAAACAAATGTCTACGCGGGTGAAACCGGGACGGGCCGCTAGTACCTAATAAAAATATAGATTACTATGTCCAATATTGGTTAGCTATAAATTATTGTGTCCTACTTTAAAATTAAAATTAGTATCATGGCAGGTCACCTAAAACAGAAGGCTCAATTCGAACCTGCGACTTTACGTGGGCGATGCGGAGATGTCACGAACTCGTGCTAAGTGTGCACAATTACCGAAAGCGTCATAATGAAGTCCACAGACAAAGACGAAATTAGCTTTACAGTCTGATAGGTACAGGAAATTGGCTTTTGTTGTTGCCAGTACTTGCTGACAAAAATATTTGCTACAGCCTGAGTAATCATAATCTGTATCATAATCACGACCTCTGTGGCACGGTCCGCCAGCGACGCAGATGGTTGCGGGTACGATTCCGGCTCCGGCTTCGGGAAGGCCCAGGATGAGATGGCGCGACGAGCTCGAGGCACATCTTCCATCGTAGCCTGTTGCAGCGTTGGATCGCGAGGAGTGGAAGGACAAAAGGGAGCCCTTTGCCCAGTAGTGGGACAACAATGGCTCAAAATAAATAAATAAATAAATCACATCTAAACCAGCTCCGTTATTTGCCCTGGGAAAATAACGGGGCTGGCTAATTTGTACGGGCGCAAATGCTCCGGTACAAATTACCTTGTCAAACCATAATTGAGTCCATGCCATGACAAAGTATACCTTGTTCTATTATCATATTACAATAGTGCTTCACTATTGTACGGAATCAGTAGTTCCTGTCATTTTGCTGACATCCTGTAGTTATTTAAGGTTTGTGTTACAGTCAAAACTGAAATCCGTCAAAAGTTATTTTTACTGTTGTTATCTATGTTATGTATTGTATTATGTATATCAGTTATCTAGTACCCATAACACAAGCTCTGCGCTCTTACCATGGGGCTAGATAATGCTGTGTGAATTGTCTGACAAACTAGATGCGCCCCGACGACGCTTTGCCCGCGTGGAAATCTATCTGTCAAATGGTTTATAATCCTGTATCTTAAATCACTTTATATATTTAAAAAAACCGCATCAAAATCCGTTACGTAGTTTTGAAGATCTAAGCATAGGGACAGACAGACAGCGGGAAACGAATTTGTTTTAGTATAAAACAAATTCGTTTCCCGCTGTCTGTAGTGTAGTGATTTATTTATATTTGTTCCGGGTGTTCTGGTTGTTTTCTGTGTATAATAAAAAATATATATCTATGTAATCTATTGTATTAAGTAGACGCCCGATGTGGCGCGGTGGGCGAAGGTCCGCCTGCGACGCAGGAGGTTGCGGGTTCGATTCCCGCCTCGGAACAATTGTGTGTACGATCTGCAGATATTTGTTCCGAGTGTTCTGGTCGTTTTCTATGTATAATAAAAAAATATCTATCTATGTAATGTATTGTATTATGTATATCAGTTATCTAGTACCCATAACACAAGCTCTGCTTACCATGGGGCTAGATAATGCTGTGTGAATTGTCCAGCTTTTTATAATTATATTAAGTATATCGGTCATCAAGTACCCATAACACAAGCTCTGCTTAGCGGTTGGGGCTAGATGATGCTGTGTGGATTGTCCAGCATTATTTATTTATTTATTTTTCCACTGTAGGTACACATGTTATTCTTGATGTCGTTAAGTTCTTTATGTTCCTAATTATTATATTAAAACAGCCCTGCGCTGCATATATAAAAACAAGCCAAGTCAGACCACTTCAATATATTGATTCAAGAGGAAAGTTTATTAACCATTTGTTACATAGATTTCCACGCGGGCGAAGCCGTGGGGGCTTCGCTAGTCTATAATATAAAAATGAATCGCTGAATGTGTTGCTAAGCGCAAATCTCGGGAGCAGCTGAACTAATTTCGCTAATTATTTTTTTCGAATATTCCTTGAAGTACGAAGATAGTTCTTACGGAGAGAAAAAAGAGATAAATTTAAAAAATTGCCTGAATCAAATGACCACCCGGGCAAAGCCGGGACGCTAGTAAACAATAAAAATTGAATCCCTAATAAGCATTCATCAGTGAGTCGATTATTCAAAGTGAAAGTCAATAGCATTTATTTCTTAAGGCTTAGAAAATAAGCACTTAGACAAGTCATATATTATGAGAGCTTTTCAGGAAACATAAAAATCGCTGTCTTTGCTTCATCAGGAAGCTACCTAATATCGGTGGTCTATTCTCACCAGAACGGGTTTTATGCAACTTAGTTAGTTTCATGACAGAAACCGTCGGTGCTGAGTTAATGTTATTGGTAGCAATAATATTAACTAAAATACGTCAGTACTGTAGCGAAATACATAACTTTCAAGTGAAACTGTAAAACAAAGCTGTAGGTTAGGTTAGGTAGTTTGGAACGTCTGAAACGTCAAATATTGACAAACATGCAAACATGCACTGGGTCTTTCCAGGCATGTTCTATATATGTACCTCATTTGTAAACCTAGCTGTAAGTTTCTCCAAAATTTTGTAAATAAATAAATATTTGAAACTTTAAATGATTCTTTGTTAATTGCAATTGTGTGGTTGGATACTTTTCTGCCAGTGTCAAGTAATGGAAAATAATTGTAAAATTAATGGGTTATCAAATTATGAAGATGGTTTGTAATTTTCACCAGAGCCTAGTTCGTTATCTAGCCGGGTGTAGGTACCACGTGCAGGTTAGGTTAGGTTGGCTTGGAAGACGAGATAATGGAGTCCCCCTTACACGCCTAGGCATTAGATTTAGGTGTCGATTCAAGTGGCACAAGAACTAAACAAATTGGACAACTTAAATAATGGCAACTAAAATCTGTCAGCATCTTGCCTACAGAAGTTGAGTCATTTAAAACGGGATATTTACCATGATTTTATTTTTGAGTTTTCCAATATTTCGGCACAGTTTCATGCGCCATGATCACAGAATAACTGAAGGCACTGCGCGTTAGTTTTTATTGGCAGACATACAGATCGACCCTCATTTTTTGTCTTTTGGAACGAACGTTACAAATGACTTTAGTATTAATAACCATGATAGTTTCTAAAGTTTTATTAGGAGATTTAGTAGCCCCCAAGTGTATTCACAGGTTATACATATAAATAAATAATAAATAAATAAATAATGCTGGACAATTCACACAGAATTATCTAGCCCCATGGTAAGCAGAGCTTGTGTTATGGGTACTAGATAACTGATATACATAATAAAATACATTACATAGATATATATTTTTATTATACATAGAAAACGGCCAGAACACCCGAAACAAATATCTGCAGATCGTACACACAATTGTTCCAAGGCGGGAATCGAACCCGCAACCTCCTGCGTCGCAGGCGGACCTTCGCCCACCGCGCCACATCGGTCGTCAGTTGCATATATAAGCCTAAATAGCAGTATAGTCGTACAAATACCCAATCACAAATTCTAAATCCATCTGTCTGTTCGTAATAATTGCGAGATGAATGTTCTGTAGGCAGAACCGGACCTTGGGACCGGCAGAACGGGCTGGTGGCTAGCTCTTGATTTGTCAAATTAATTGATATTGGATGAAATATGGTGGAAATTGAATGCAGTGTTGCGAAGCAATTCAATATTTTATCAACCAATCACACCTAGCTTAGGATTAGAGACTGAATGAATGTTTGTACCTCGCCAATAAGTTTAGTTTTAAATAATGAACAATATTTCTAATGGTTTTAAGCACCGTTTGTTTTGAAGGAGCGACACATAAGTAGGTACATTTCTCTTATGGGTGCAGTTAAGGTGAAACAATACATATTATTGTACATATTTGTAGAACATTAAGGTGATCCATAGTCATTCTCTTTTAGCTTAGTTAGGAAGTTTTAAAACCCGTTTCCATAGCTCGCTGAGCGACTATGAACTGGTGGACCAGCCCTATCGTGCGTGTCTCAGCTCCGTAGGTCATAACGGGTAGGACGCACTGGTTGAAAACTTTCATTTTCAAGTCTTGCGGTATGGATGACGAGAAGATTTAGCGTAGTTTCCCAAACGCTGCCCAGCCTAAAGTGGGATGACGTTCTGCGAAAGACTGCAGGAAGATTCTGGATGCGTCAAGCTGAAGACAGGGTGCTATGGCGCTCATTGGGGGAGGCCTACTCGTATACTCGTATGTCCAGCAGTGGACTAACATAGGCTGATTATGAACACCCGTTTGGTGGTGTATGTGCCCGCTGGCCGCCGCGCCACATCGGTCGTCATATAGCAATATCTATCTATTTATTTATAAACCAAAATTCCTTAGGAACTAAATTGACATACTTAATCACTAAACAAAAAGTCAATACAAGATTAACTGTAGGTACCTATGTAAAATAAAAAGAATATTCATTATTAATCAAATTATGGAATGCTAAAACAATTTTGAATAAAACTAGATAATAAAGAATCAAAACTAACTTAAGCAACAAAAAAATAATGTGTATAATAATAACGTAACTGACCGACTGAGATTTCTGGGCCTTTGCCCTGCAGTGAAACACTCCGGGCTTATATAATAATAATAATAAGCCCGCAGGGCAGCTTGTGGCGAGCTGTTGGTGAGTAGCGACACCACGGGTACCGAGTGCTCCCGGGGAAGTTCCTAGTTCTCGTCTCCGCTTGCGGAGTGGCATCTCAAGAGAATCAGATCCCCACCTCTTGCTTGCCTTCATTGGCCGGTCTGAGTGGAGTCGCGAGAGATGCATCTTAGGATGTAGACTCGGGGGTTGAAGTGTCTAATGGCGTAATAGCGAGGAAACCCACTCACGAGCAGTTTTCGTGATGGTGAAATCGGGGCCGCACCTCTCGACAACCCTCAGTCGTTTGCGCCGATGTTGTTCCTCTCCGGTAATTTACTCCGGCTTTTTAAGGAACCCATCCAGCATTCGGCAAGCCACCGTCTGCCACTCTTCTTAACATTATGATTGACTTGTTAATGGCAGACGTCCGCAATCTCCCCTATAGCCCGATTACCCAGTCCATCCATCCATCACTATAGCCTGGTTTTATTTCTTTCATTTTTCTTTGCAATAGTCTCTACACCTGGCGGATACCATCTTTGGGTGTATCATATTGTGCACCCGAGGATGATACCCGCTATGTGTAGCCATCGCCTTTAGATTAACTTCTCAAAGGGCCTCTGTGCTGTTGGCTTCGGCCCCATGCAAGCCTTCCAAAGGACCCGGTCACTTTATGGCCCGAGATCATGGTAAATGAGAGACATAATAATATCATAACTCCTCTTTTTCCATCAGTAAAGTAAAATCCATAGATATATCTATTATTTATTATTGTCATGCGCTTTAACTTCTATGGCTATTTCATTATTTTCTGTTTCGTTATTAACATTTTGATTAACTTTTGTAGTTTGATTTGGATTAAGTTGCACATCTTCAACGCTTTCTTTTAGTGTGGTTTCTTCCTTATCCTTATAAATAGGATATATAATATAAATAGCGTCTACTCCACTCCCACAGCTGACTCGCCCCCGCGTCAATTACTAGAGTTATATCTGCACGCTTTCAATTATACTGGGAAACTGTTTGTTTTATTAATATGGACTTGTTTATATGGCTTTCCACTTGTGGAAAACGATTATGTGCATTTTTAAAAGGTACCTGCGAGACAGACATTTTTGCGATGCGTACATTATCCAACCTCGGTGAAAAATCAACAGCAAGAGAGTGATTTTTAAGTTCATCATCATCAGCCTATGATAGTCCACTGCTGGACATAGGCCTCCCCCAATAAGCGCCTTATCGCCCTGTCTTCAGCTTGACGCATACAGCATCAACCTGCCAAAATCCCGACCAGCTGGGATGACGACCTGCGAAAGACTGCATGTAGATGCTGGATGCGTCAAGCTGAAGACAGGGTGCTGTGGTGCTCATTGGGGCAGGCCTATGTCCAGCAATGGACTAACATAGGTTGATGATGATGATAATGTCGTGTAATACAAATAGGTGTAATACAACTGAACATTTCGTTTATTTGTACAACAAGAACGACAAATCGTTGAAATTATCTAAATTAGATTACATTTATCCGTATTAATAGCGTCATTTATATTATATTGTACCTAATGATAGAATTACTATTGTTTATCTAAATAATTAAACAGGACTTGATAAAGCACAGTTATTTATCCTGTCCGGGAATAGAACCCAAGTCCCGTTAGAGGATTCCTCAAGGTGGAAGGTTATCGCTGCACTTAAACTGGTCTGAGCGGTGTTGGCGTAGTGGGTAGTGTTCTGACTCTCATTCTGAACGTTGTGGGTTTGATGTAAGGTCCAATTGTGGTACAAGGGTAAGACAAAATCATAGGTGTGGGAATGACAAATATGATGAAAATATACTGGCCTGATCGATGGAACAGGAAATAAATAATGTTGCGACCAACTAAACTTAAACTGGTCTGTCAAAGCCCTAACATATTATGTAGATTGGCCACATATTTTTGCCAATCTATGTTAGTAACAATATTATTACTATTCGTAAATTTAAAAATTACATAAAAATAAATCTCATCAAGAAGGCTGAATTATTATCAAAAAAAATCATTTTACTGTTCACTTCAATTTTTTGTCCACTAGTGGAAGAAGTGAAAAAGAAACCACTAGCATGTTCATCTCTTATATGTCTAATACATGGTTATTTGCCTATTTAAGTCTAAATATAGTATGATTTGATACATGTCAATATTTAAGTAAAGCTATGCACAAAAACAATTTGTCGGTGCGAAACTGAGCGACATCTGGCCAAGCATTAACATCATTGAGATAATCATTTATGGAGTAGAATTCTTGATGAGATTTTGTTTTATGTAATGAATATGGGAATGAAATCATTCGTTCCACATCGCTGTATGTTAGGTGTACGGACTTACTCACACTTGGCTTGTCTCGTTTGTATTGTGCATGGTCAGTACCGTGACATTAGACGTTGGTTTCATGTTACAGCCAGTTTTGTATGACCTTACCGACTTAGAATAGAATAGAATAGAATAGAATAAAGATTTATTTAGCACACACACACACACAAAAACAAGGTTCGTACAACTTAAACATAAAAAACACAAATTAAAACGTATCGATCTTCAATCGTTTTTCTGGTCGCCTCAAAGGGTACCAAAAATCAGTGTATCCATCGAATGAGCCACAATATTTAATACTAGCTGTTTCCCGCGGTTTCACCCGCGTTAAATTCAAATTTCACATTTCTTATTTAATATAGCCTATGTTCACCGCGGATAGTGTAGCTTCCCAACGGTGAAGAATCAAATCGGTCCAGTAGTTTCGGAGCGTATTCGATACAAACAAAAAATCAAACCTTTCCTCTTTATAATATTAGTATAGATGTTATGTCATATAGTTATGTGCTAATGGTCTAGTCATTACCGCGTCAAGTTCTCTTTTAGCCAATTTACATTTACAACATCGAATAAATCCAAACTTTCACATTTATAATATTACTATGATAATTTTAAATTGTACAAAAACCGCTTTTGATACTAGCTTAAAACGCACCCTATAATAAACCGAAAATCAGGAGGTTAAGCTACAATTGAACTGCCATCTTTTTACCTTCGAACCACATTACCAAGCAAATAAAATATAAATAAAAATATAAGTCCATGTAATAGAACATAAAGTTTCACTTTTACAGCTTTTTAAACGCTAAGTTCTTTGGCGTTAGAATTTTTTTTATCTCTTATACCATTAAAATATGTTTTACGGTAATATACAGTTAATGTATATCTTTTATTGGTGTAATGAAATAGCTGATATGTAATCGGGAAGAGTTATAAGGTTTATAGCATATAAATGAACGAGCTCCATTTTAGGTGGTAGTTGCTTTAGGTGGTCGAGGAGCCTTGTTTCTTTCGTCTCCGTTTCTCACTATAATAATTTACCTACCTACTGGTTTCGCCGGCTGGTCCACCAGTTCAAAGTCGCTCAGCGAGCTATGGAAAGAGCTATGCTCGGAGTTTCTCTGAAGGATAGGATTCGCAATGAATACATCCGACAGAGAACTAAAGTTATCGACATATGTAGCTCTAAGAATAAGCAAGCTGAAGCGGCAGTGGGCCGGCCATATCTCGCGAAGAACCGACAACCGCCGGGGCAAACGTGTTCTTGAGTGGAGACCACGACTCAGTAAACGTAATATAGGACGTCCTCCGGCCAGGTGTGACGAACTGCAAAGGACTGCAAATAGATGCTGGATGCGGCAAGCTGAAGACAGGGCTCTGTGGCGCTCATTAGGGGAGGCCTATATCCAGCAGCGGACTACTAATAGGTTGATAATTAAGGAAATATTTAAACATGGCTGTGGTCAAACGTTCGAAAAAAACCCCGCTATCGCTCCCGCTTACGCTACCCACCGAACCATAGCCTTTGCATCATGAAAATGACTCCCCATTCATGGAAGCTGACCCATGCGACCTCACCTGATGACAATGATGACCCATTGTCCCTCCGACCATGAATGGAACCCTCCAGACCGTGACCAGACGGGTTTATGTCTCTATGCAGGTATTCTAGTAGGTACTGCTAATTAGTAGTTACTCTAGTACTAGCATTACATCCGTTTAATGGAAACCAAAATATATATAACTATAATTTACCGATTGCGGCTAGTTAAATTGTTACACACTCTAGCTATAGGATACAAATTAGTAATCTACTGCCAAATCCATGCTATCATCAACCTTTACTAGTCCACTGCTGGACATAGGCCTCCCCTAATGAGCGCCATAGCGCTCTATCTTAAGCTTGACGCATCCAGCATCTCCCTCCAGTCTTTCGCAGGTCGTCATCCCACCTGGTCGGAGGGCGTTCTACACTACGTTTACCGAAACGCGGTCTCAGCTCAAGAACACGTTTACCCCAGCTGTTGTCGGTGTAATATAGAATCGCGACAAGTTAAATTGTTATACACACGATACATAGCTATGGCAGTAGGCTACTAATTCCCATCCTGGGAATTAGTAGCCTACTGGGAATTAGTGGCTATGTAAATGAACCTATTTAAGTAATCGAATGTAATTTAATACTCTACTTAGTACAGATTAAATAAGTTATGTTAATAACTGACCCTGTCGGTGTTTGATAACGCCCGGTGTAATGTATGTGGGTAATCTTGACATATTGGAATGTAATGAGTATTAATTCTAAACGAAGTATTAGATCTTTGATTGTTACATTATTATTATAACGTGTAAAAAATTTTGGTTATCGGTTCTTGGATATGGCCGGTCTGCTGACACTTCAGCTTGCTAGACTTCCTCTTGAATCACTCCTAAAAACCGCATCAAAATCCGATCTAAGCATACATAGGAACAGACAAATAACTGAAGCGACTTTTTTATGTTCTTTTCATTTCATTTTAAACCTTTTATTCAGAAAATATTTACATATATGATTTTACTTAAATACTAATTATTAAACTACATCTATATTATCTGTATGCCCTCTTTTGGCAAAGGCCTCCAACCCCTTCCACTTTACCCTATCTCTCGCCAACCTTATCCACGTGTTCCCTGCTACGTCTCTTAGCTCGTCCTCCCATCTTTTGAACTGTCTCCCTCTATTTCGCTTCTTGTATCTTGGACTTTTTTTATATTATGTAGTGTAAACGTAGTGTAGGACGTCCTCCAGCCAGGTATGATGACTGCGAATGACTGCAGGCAGATGTTGGATGCGTCAAGCGCCCTGTCCTCAGGGCGCTATGGCGCTCATTAGGGGAGGCCTATGTCCAATAGTGGACTAAAATATGCTGATGATGATGATGAAGTCTTGGTAAAGTAACTGTTTAAAGTTTTATCGGATATTATCTTATAGACCACCAACATTTCTGCTGAATCGAGAGACAAATGTTCGGAATGCTGTACGAACATATTTTGATAAGATATTTTAACGACGTAGCTACCTTATTAGTTTTATTCTCTTTATTGAATTCATGTGATTTATGTGGCGCCGTTTGTTTAGATTCCCATTAAAATAGAGGCTTCTGTCGGCGACTTTGTTTTTCATCTTTAAAAAGTATTTTTAGTTATTTTATCTATCTGAATCAACCGGCAATCAAGCATCATTTATAGTTCTATTTGATTATTTTATTTGTTGTTAGCACTCTGCATGAAAAACTGGTTTTTGCCTGTTTTTGTCTGAAAATCAGAATTTCAATTGTGTAGGTACTTTTTTGTTATTCTTTTGAGCCAAGATATTTTATTCCAATGCATCCGACAGAGAACCAAGGTTATCGACATAGCTCAAAGAATTAGCAAGCTGAAGTGGCAGTGGGCCGGCCATACTTCAACTTGAGGCAGAAGCCCATTTCAATAGCGGGACGATAAGTCCCTTTCCTCGATTGCGTCTCTGACGAGACGACTAACAAACCAACCGACAACGGGTAACCAGTCCGTCGACGGCGGTACATAGCGGCATAGACCGAACTCAGAACAGCAACTGCGGATTAGAATCTCATATCTCGCGAAGAACCGACGGCCGCTGGGGCAAACGTGTTCTTGAGTGGAGACTACGACTCGGTAAACGTAGTGTAGGACGCCCTCCGGCCAGGTGTGATGACTACCTGCGAAAGACTGCAGGTAGATGCTGGATGCGGCAAGCTGAAGACAGGGCGCTATGGCGCTCATTGGGGGAGGCCTATGTCCAGCAATAGCCTTCTGTTTCTATTTTCTTATTTTTTTAATTTACTGTATGTGCTGCTGGTTTTCCTTGTAATAAATAAATAAATAAATAAATTATCATCATTATCAGCCTATCTTAGTCCAATGTTGAATGTCGATCAGCAAAATAAAACCCATACAAATAAGAGAGGTCACGACCAAGTCTCGATCAGAAGAACTCGGGGCTCTGATTAAAGACTATAAAACTATAAGTTATTATTACAAGATTATTATGTCGATTGCACTATTTATTAACTTAATCTTGATCAGCTTGATAACTTATTAAGTTACCTCGAGTCGTTAAGTAGAGACATTACGTTTTAAGTTTGGTCTTATACAACTGGGTATGTTCTTAAAAATACAAATTTACATGTTCATATAGATTTCAGATTATGTCGATAAGTAGATATTAGATTCACTGAATCTTACCCTAGGGGAGACAATATATATATAAAGTTACAAAATATTATTTGTTAGTACTCGTATCTATCCTTAGTTGTAAGTAAGTAAGTAGGTTCTTTAAGATTTAAGTTAAGTAATATTCGTGTTATGTTCATATTTATTCTAGCTTAACTTTGGTACACCCCCTGCCTTTCTTAAATTCACATAATTCTTTCCATCCAAAGGTTGCCTGGAAGAGATCGCTTCTAAGCGATAAGGCCGCCCATTGCACTTGTATCATGTGATGAGTTTTATAATGATCTGTAACTGGTGTACAATAAAGTATTTTTGTATTTGTATTTATATTTAAGTCTCATTATAACTTAGACGTATGTAAGTGTTTATATAAATATATCTAGACCTTTTGTACCAGTCCGATTAAATATAAAAGACTTGCTGCACCCCGCGGTTTCACCCGCGTGATGATATATATTTTTGATAATATACAATTTATCTTTATAAATTGTAGCCCATGTGTTATTCTGATGTATAAGCTATATTATTTTAAAGTTTCATTAAAATCCATTCAATCGTTTTTACGTGAAAGAGTAACAAACATCCATCCATCCATAATTACAAACTTTCGCGTTTATAATAGGTGTTAGTAGGATTAAGACAGGAGAAGAAATCATCGTATAAAAATGTACATGTTGCATCTGAGTAAGCTGATTAAAATCATAATTTTTCAGCTACTTTCGTTGCTAACATTACCTATACATCTCGATATAAAACGCTGATAAAAATAGGTTAACATATACATAATAACACAAGCACATTCAACCGATTATTCAAATCTTAACCCATTGCTACTCTTTGCCTACAAAGTAGCCATTTTATGCTCCACTTGATATTGAGAACGGCCTAGTGCACCTACTAATGCAGTTTTAACATTAAACTGAGCTAAATGCTGCTATAACTGCTATACAAGTGCTATATAAGTGCTATAAAGGTCTCATTTACATGATTCTGCGTTTTTCTTGTTAATAAATGCAATAGTGATGTTAAAACATGACCTTTGAATAAATAAAGTGCCGGAGTCTTAGTACGACACGGTCCCAATACATTCTCTGGTAGCGCAGTGGGCGAAGCCCCGATTCCCGATTCCCGATTCCCGATTCCCGATTCCCAGATTCCCGCCTTGGAACAAATGATTATATGATCCGTAGATATTGGTTCCGGGTGTTATGGTCGATATCTATGTGTATAAAAATATCTATCTATGTAATGTATGTATCATGTACATCAGCCATCTAATATCCAAAACACAAGCTCGCTTAGCTTACGGCTAGATGATGATTAGTGGATTTTCCAGCATTTATTTATTTATAGTAAAGTAATTTATCAGCAAAATTCGGCTTTTTAATACAGACCATTTTGTGAATAGAAAAAGGCTATTAAAAATATCCCGGAAGTATTTTCTAGATTCCGCCATCTTCAAAACACGAGATTAGATGCTCAATCTATGACAATCAATCATGAACTAAACCCCGCCCTACACCCACAGACCTAGACTTAACCTAGCGAACTTCCTTAGGGCGTGCCCACACGTATCGATTACCAGCTAGCTCTGCGATTGTGGAAGAGCCATTATTTCGAAGAATTCGTGCTTAAAGTAATTATTATTAACCTATGCATGTTAGAACCTTATGGGAAATGTGAATACGTGCAACAATGGTTTTGCGGAGAAAGCCCAAGGAGCGAATTCAAACATAACATTCTAACTATTCATCCGACTTCGTTCTGATTCGTTCTGACGATTTATGTAGACTTAAATAGGCATAAAAAATTGGAGTGAACAGTAAAATATTTTTTTGTAATAAAATACCTTTCTAGTCCAGCAACCTAAACATATCCTCCAATGCGCACGTGAACAGTTTCGGGGATATGATATCCCCCTGCCTCACTCCTCTGCGCTATTGGATATATTTAGACTGCTGGTCCTGTTCTTGGACACTCATAGTGGCCAAAGTTATTGACATAGCTCTGAGAATTAGCAAGCTGAAGAGTCAGTGGGTTGCTGGGGCAAACGTGTTCTTGAGTGAAGACCACGATTCGGTAATCGTAGTGTAGGACGCCCTCCGACCGGGATGGCGAAGGTGGGATGACGACCTGCGAAAGACTGCAGGTAGATGCTGGATGCGGCAAGGTGAAGGGCGCTATGGCGCTCATTGGGGGAGACCTATGTCCAGCAGTGGACTAATATAGGCTGATGATGATGGTAGCCAATGTCATTCGAAATATTTACTTAATCATTATGATATCAACATGACGAAAAAGTCTTTACAAGATACATTTATCTTCTGTAGCCTAGTTGTGGGCACAACGAGGTTATTCTTATTTCTAGTATTTACATTATGTATATCGCTATAATTAATCGATTGATATTTTTATGAGTTATCAACAAGTTTTCATAAATAATTATATTGATTATGATTGTAGAATAGAATAGAAAAAACATTTATTTAGACACAGGTACAAAATACAGGCAGAGAATAACATACGGCAAATAAAGGAGTTTATCATGGGGGTGAGTGACACAAATAGGTGATATCCTACTAATGTTATAAACGCGAAAGTTTGTAAATATGGATGGATGTTTGTTACTCTTTCACGTAAAAACTACTGAATGGATTTTAATGAAACTTTACAATAATATAGCTTATACATCAGAATAACACATAGGCTACAATTTATAAAGATTATATTGTATATTATCCAAAATATCTATCACCACGCGGGTCCGGTTTCACCCGCGTGGTCTGGGCGCAGCTAGTTAAGAAATAAGACTACCTCCGTCATGGAGGTAGCCCTGCGTCGAAATAGGCGTCTTTTTGAATTTATCATACCATACAATTACCTGATATAAACTCGCGTCCAATTACCAAAGACGCAAAAATAATAACGATAAACAATAAAAACAAACAAAAACCTTCAAATGTTATTCAAAATGTGATCCCACGTCGCCCAAACTCCATCTCTGCTCTTATTAACGTTTTTCACAATAACAACACGTTTTCATACATTCCATACACGAAGCCTCCCACCAGCCAATTATGCTTTTTAAGGACATAATAACTGTAGCATGCGGCTGTTGCTATGGCACATAGAAGCGCAAGTTTTAATGACTCATCGTTTGCGCGTCGGTTCTGTTTGTTAAAAGTTTAAACATTCTGTGGATATTTAGGAAGGCAATAAAGATGGTCGTTACGCTATCAGGTATTATGTCAATCTAGTGTTAACGCTATCTAGTCCTAACGCGATGTGGTCATATCGAGATTCAGTCAGAAAGCAATTTAGTCATAACTGATGCAAGCACACAAGTAGTCAAATCAAGATGTAGTCTCAAAGCTTCTGACCCGTCGTTTTTTTTAAGCCAACAAAAATTTAAGCCAACTTTAAGTAGCCGATTACTTTAAATACTAATGATATTTTGTTATACTAATCTTATCTGCATTCAAATTTAACCAAGGAACTCTGACTTGAAATAACTTGAGAGGAACTGATTATTGTGAAATTCAAGATTAAGGAACGCACGGTATGCTCTAGGATTTATTCTAGTTCAAAATGAACTATGACAGCTTACAAAATTGTTTGGTTTGACAGTCTATAATAAAACAAGCGTGGAACTGGTAAGCCGGGTTTTGCGTGACGACAGAGCATAACAGAATAGCGACACGGGTGCCTTAACACTATGAATGCCACGGACGACGCACACTTTAGTCATTATGACGCCGCGCCGCTACCGCCACCGCCGCCGCCGCCGCCGCGCGCCACCCCGTGTAGCGCACCGCGCTCGCGAGGGTCGCAGGACGCAACGGTGAAACTTGGCTTGTGAACGCGTTGTGCCAGAGTGTAGCCACTAACTGTATAATAGAGCTCGTTATTGAAGTGATTCGGTTGCCGGTGCATTGTGCGACGAAATATTATTAACGTCGTAAAAAATGGGTGCAACCTTCACGTGTAGATGTAGACGACATGTCGTGAATACGACCGCGTCGTAGAATAGGTACTTCAAATATAAAGTAAAAAGCGTTAGATTGGGGCCGTTTCCTTGAATGAATTTGTGAGTACTTTTCCATAATAAGAATATCATTTATTGTGATTTTATATATACAGGAAATTGTTTGGTGTAGTATCTTAGTAGGTACACAATGCATAAACACCCTGTCAGGGAACAAACATTTTTGGGTTCGTTCTTGTTATATTGGTAACTATCCTTTTATACTTCATATCTAAAGAATTCATTAATTTTGAATGTCATTTTTAAATAAGCATTGGGCAAGAATAAATAACAAAATGTTTTTTTTGGTACTTCCCTCAAATTATTAGTATTAAGATAACTAGGCTTAGTTTTTGTATGCCTGTCTGCTTGTCAGAGAAACGTATCGAATAATTGAAGGACCCTATTACCAAGCCAGTAAAGCCTAAATTACTTCTCATCTGTCATTTGTAACAGCCATCTCTGTATCTCTGCTAGTCTATACAGATGTATTCGTGAGTGTATCGGTCATCCACGTATCAGGTATTTTACGTATGAAATTATGGTCATCCGCGTAAAAGATATTTTGCGTTTCTGGTACTGTGCGTCGAAACGATCACTTGTAATATTTTTTCGCTTAAAAGCTGCATTTTGATTACTCAAAAAAAAAAAAAATACCTAAAGTGGCAGAAATAATTGATCTGCGTCTATCAGGGTTTATATGCATTGTGTACCCGTACCCACAGATGATCTATACCTAAAGCATGGTTCGGTTTTAGGTATATATCTAGCTAGATATATACCTAAAACCAAACCATAACAAACTAGCTAGCTAGCTGCAAGGGTTAGTGGCGAATTATAAACGCCGCGGCTTCGGGGCTGAATAAATAATATGGCAATCACAATAGGCCTATCATGGCCGTAGAGACACCCAAGCCACCCTAAAGGAAAAGGTGTATATCTAACCTTTTAATAATAATTTGTATTAATAAATTACACCGTTATTAATAATTTATAATTACAATAACACTCAGCTATCAAAATTAGATAACTGAATGATGATAATGACCTACCTGTACAAATCGTGTTCTCGACATCCGTTGGTGAATGAAGGTACTTCTCCAAAACCCATCAACAGTTTTTTCGTCTTTCGTAACAAGCCTCACCGATTACAAAACCCTAAAAAGGTTAGCAATAAAAAAGGTAATCCGGGTTTCAGTCAATTGGCTCAACTGCGATTTTTTATCAAATCGCCCTTTATTAGGCATGCCAGCTACTGTTCCGTTTCACTGGCATATTTGTATTTCATAATTGTGCCTATTTTTTTATATTAGCATTATGACGAATTAAACGAAAATGCCACTCAGAGATTGGTGGAAGATCACGCGTGACCGCACTCAGTGGAATGATTTGGTAGAGGCCTTTGCCCAGCAGTGGGACGAATCAGGCTAATATATTATAAAATATAAATTACGAATTATGGTTATGACATAAAAACAATAGCTGTATTTGTACATGGCATTGTGTATTTTAACTGAATAAGTGAAAAGTTCGATTGAACGTAGCTAGTGTCTAGTCTAGGTAAACCTAGCTTTTGTTAGCTAGGATTTAAAAATAAAGATTATTTATTTGCATAAATACATATGTGTAAATATAAGATTTTACAAACATGCATGTAGGTATAAACATATTTTATCGATTATGGCTTCAGCATCATAGAAACTAGAGCGATCGGGGTAGGAATTTAACCGAAGGCTCCGTTGTGTATATGGCCTAGCCATTGTACAATCTGGCTGATTTTACGACACCCATAAAATATAAGTGAGGTAAGTTTGCACTTATGTCTAAAAAATACATCGATTTTATTCCTTAGTTTACCATGATTTATTAACAAGACGCCCAAGTTTTTTGATACGATTTGTTGTAATGGTCAAAACAGGTACTGTGTCGAATTTGTTCGAAGTGCCATAATAGGCTTCTGTATATTTTTTGCCCGGAAACGACGAGTCGTTGATGTATTTTTATTTAAAGCTTAAATTATTTAATTGGTGCTGATTTATGAGTTCAAGCTGTCATTTGAGATAGATACATTTTGTAATTGGTAACATGAAACACATTCACACATTCGCAGGAATACTCATATGTTATCCCTCTTGTACAGTATCTTATTCTATTCTCCAAGCCCTTCTTATCTCAAGGAGCGCTTCGAATTTCTCTCAAACTCTCACTCACTCTCTTTGCGTTCCTCTGAAACCCTCATCCTGAAAGTCCCTGCTCACTCTACCTCTTTCTATGACAAATCATTCACTGTACAAGCTACCCGTCTATGGAATGCTCTCCCTCTGGACATCAGACGTGCAAAATCACTCCCTATCTTCAAAAAACTGCTGCATCAGCATTATTTATCCATATGAAATATTGATAGCCTTATCTTATGTCTATGTAAGTTTATTATAATGTTTGTAAGGTAGGTAATTAGTGTATTTGTTACCAATTATTTATTAAAGTGCCACCGTCTATATTGTTCGTTCATGTCCAGTCCATCCCAAGGTTGCCTGGAAGAGATCGCTCTCAGCGATAAGGCCGCCCTTTATACCTCTATTCTAAGTTTTTATCTCTGTATTATTTTTGTTTTGTGTGGTGTAATAAAGTGTTATCTATCTATCTATCTATCTATGAAACATTTATTGTCTGTTGCTACAATACAATACAAATAATTTTATTGCACCATCAGTACAAAAAAAAAAATAAAGGATCTTAATACTAACTAAATCTAGTGGCACAATCGGCGGCCTTATCGCTAAAATCGATTTCTTCCAGGCAACCTTTGGATGGATAAGATCGGTACGTATTAAAGCTGGTGGCATAATTATTATGATTTTTTTGATTGTTGGTTTTTGTCATCAAAATGTCTCCGTTTCTTTCAATGGGGGAATGTAAACCTAACCTGCACGTGGTACACCCTGCTAGATAACGAACTAGAATCTGGTCGAAATATCAAACCATCTTCATAATTTAATAACTCATCGATTTTTCAATTCTTTTCCATTACTTAACACTGGCAAAAAAGTGTAAATCCAGAAACAGTTGCCATTAACAAAGAATCTTCAACATCTTTCAGTGGTTTGATACTGAACTTATTGGGAGAGTAGTGCTTACCCCGGAAGTGGTCCTTATAAACTTATAACATACTAGCGGACCTTCCCGGCTTCGCATGGTTTTAGTACGGATCCCTAACATTTTTGAAAAAAAATATAACATAGCCTATGATCACCGGGGATAGCGTAGCTTCCCAACGGTGAAAGAATTTTTCAAATCGGTCCAGTAGTTTCGGAGCCTATTCATTACAAACAAACAAACAAAAAATCAAACCTTTCCTCTTTATAATATTAGTATAGAAAACAGTTGTGAATTAAACTTGTTTTGAGTTGGTACAGTCGGCGTCAAATTGATATGAGCGTCTAGAGTAGTCAAAATGCTCTGAAAAACATAAAAGCATTTTGATATACACAGTTCGAATCATCATAATTATTGTTGTAAGCACTCAAGGTGTTTAAAATATGTTATTACTCATTCGGTAGTATGCAAACTCATAATTGCTAAGATAATTTTGACCACCCCGACTGCTCACATAAATATATGAAACAATGAACATATTTTGATCACCTTGACGACCTATGTGGCGCGGTGGACGAAGGTCCGCTTACGACGCAGGAGGTTGCGGGTTCGATTCCCGCCTCGGAACAACTGTGTGTACGATCTGCAGATATTTGTTCCGGGTGTTCTGGTCGTTTTCTATACATAATAAAAAAATATCTATCTATGTAATGTATTGTATTATGTATATCAGTTATCTAGTACCCATAACACAAGCTCTACTTACCATGGGGCTAGATAATGCTGTGTGAATTGTCCAGCATTATTTATTTATTACCTAGACTTGTTTGGGAAAGCGTGGAAAGTATTTTTAAAAAACAATTTAAATTAAATTGAAGTTGAATTTAATATTTTAAATGGTTTTACAATGGTGGCTTAATTAAGACTGAGGCTTTGAGTGTGGAGTTCTCGCATCACAGGACGTAGATAAGAAAGTCCAGACGCTAAGTCAGCGAATAAACGTGAGAAAGACGTGTGGGCGTTAGATATTAAACAAGGAACGTCCGATGTTATGTTACGCAGAATACAGACCTTGATGCCATAACTCCTCCCTCCTGAAGTTCGAGATTATCCTCGGGATTATCTCGAATTTCCCCCGTTTTACAAAATAGTTGCTTAACTCTATGTTTAAAAGCTAACAATAAAAGACAAAAAGTTAATAGAACGCAAAACGTTAAATTTCCTACACTAATACTTTTATAATCTAGGGCACTATGATTAATTCCACTATCACTATTAATTTCACTTCCACTTTTCTGCAATAAGTAATTCAGGAACTGAATGTCGGCAAGATCGATTCCGTTGAGATTGACGGGTTTCCTCTGGATATCCGATGAACTGGACAATATTTTAGGTAAGTTGACTACAGGAATCTTTGTAAAGATTATGTTTTTCCCATGAGTCAGATGTCTCTTTAGATTCAAATTCTTTATCTTAATTTGACAATCATCTTCTAATGTAAGGAGATACGTTCCACAGATGTTTTCCTGGGTTATCTCGTTCTCGCAATACTTGGTAAGTGACGTATCAGTTTTGGTGTAAATTATCCAACGATTAGGCTGTATGAGAAAAGCCCTAATTTCATTGATGGTTACAGGAACCTGGTGACAGCTCGAGATGTTGGTAGAAAATGTCATGAGCTCCGTGATACATGCGTCTTCAGCTAGTGGTGGTTCATCGCTTTCAAAGCACAGGAAACGAGCTTCTTCGATTTCTCGGCATGACTGGGAGAGCGGCTTCGCTTTCGACCCTTTCATAAGGATGTAAGGATATTTGGGTAGTATAAGGACTGTCTGGTGGGTTACTCTGTCGTCAATGGGCAAGGGAGTCAATTTAAAATAGTTAAAAACTTCATTTGTTATCAAAGGGATTTGCATAATTAATTTTATCTGATTTTGTTTGATATATGCTTTCATCTCTATACATTGCTCTAATTTGACAATATTTTCGCGATTCACTGAATACACTAATTTATTAGTTTTTTCAATCTCTTTTAACAATGCAATAATTTCCTTAGTATCTAAAACAGATGGGTGTAATAATTTATTTCTTGCAAAAGTTATAGCCGTTTCAATTTCATTCAATCGCATGTAGAGAGTTTGGAAGTTATGCAGAAAGACGTTATATATATGAATAATTTTGTTACCAACTTGAGTTAATTTCGAATCATTTAAACCACGATTAAGATCTTGAATACTACTTTCAATTCGAATGAAATTGCTTTTGGTAGAGTTGGCTATTTTTGTGAATTTACCCACCATTTCGGCGACTATTGTCATTTTCTTATCAACCGCGTCTTGCTTCGATTTTACTTCATGAATTAACTTTTCATACAATACAGCGTCGTCATTATCCAGATTACCTGTTATCGTCTTGATAAAAGTACCAAGAGGATTTAAGAGACCGCGCTTAGATCTAACCGATGGAATCAATTGCTCATACTTTTCTAAAGTTATATTCATGTTAAAATCGGTTTCTAATTCAACTTCAGCGAAATCATAATCAAAAGATTTGGTAGAGTTTTGAATTTGGCTCTTAAGTCTTACATAACTATCAATATTTAATTCTAATTGCTCTCGAATGAGTTTTAAATCTAAGATTTTTATGACAGTCCACGTATCATGGCTAACAACAGCTTGACCTTCCTTTATAGGTAACAGCCCCGGATTCTTGTCAATCAGCTGCAGATGAAGGGCCTGGCTGCGGATCACTAGGACCACCAGGAGGACCAACCTGTGGAGGGCGTCTTATGTCTTTAATGGGAACTTTAGTATTCCGATTATGAGTTACTATTGGTACAATATTTCGTTGAATGGCTCCGATGACTTGAGCTTTCTGATATCGAGGTTTATCTTTACTACGCCTAGTATTCACTCCTTTGATAAATACCGTATCACCAACATCTATGTCAAAATCCTTTTCTCCCCCACGTTTCTCTTTTGCCGCTGATTTTTTATCAATGATTTTATCTGTGAGATATTTATACAAGAAATTTGTTCGTTTAGAGTGTTCTTTAACCAATTGCTGTGTAAACTGTTTATTAAAATCTACATAAAATGTGCTGTTAGATTCGGTGTGACCAAAAACTACTTCAAACGGCGTAAGGCCGGTGGTAGTGTGGATAGAGTGGTTATATGACATTATAGCGTAAGCCATAACAGATGCAGCGTCAGTGATCTTTTGTTCGTATTTTGCTATACGGTAGATTTCTATAAGGGTTGAATGGAATCTCTCAACTATCCCCATAGAGTTGGGATTATGAGGAGTACCAATGTGTAGGTCGATCTTATAAAATGACATCATTTCCTTCATGAGAGTATTATTGAACTCGGTTCCTGGATCCGAGCTTATTCTACAAGGTGTTCCGTATAAAGAGAAGTATTTTATGAGTGCTCGTATCGCTTCAGGGGTGGATTTGGTGCTGATTTCAAACGCTTGACCAAGTTTGCTGAAGGCATCTACTATTGTCAGGTAATGTTTTCCTTCGATTGAAAATGTATCTATAAATAACTCCTGAAAGGGTTTAACTTGAGTCTGTGATAACTGTAATTCTGGTTTAAAGGGTTTTCGATCGTATTTCATTTTCTTACAAAGTTCGCATGCATTGATGATGCTGGCTACTGTTTGGTCCATGTTATTCCAGTAAAAGGTACGTCTTAGATGTACTAACGTCTCTTTTATTCCCCTATGACTATTTTTACCCTCGTGATTTTTAAGCACAATGTTTCGTTGTTCCTCTTCGTTATCTACATAAACTACTCTCTTTGTACACTCATAAAATTTAACCGTGCCCTTTTGAAAGAGCGACAGGGTGACTTCCGAAAACTGTTTGCGGTGTAATGCGTCTTCAAAATAAAAGAAATATTTTATTTTGGGTCGAATATAGCTTTTCAGAAATCTTTTAATCAATTCCGAGTTATTTGTTGGTAAGTGAACTTCTAACACCTTTTGTTTTGGCCTAGATAAGTCTTTGACCGACAACTCATCTCTGTTCCAGGTATGAACCAGAATCTGATTCGGTTTCGTGTCAATGGCCTCTTGGAGGATAAGGATACCATCCGTGTCTAAATCGTGCGCCGAATGTATTGTGCATATGCTTTCTGCACGGCCTTCAGAGGCAGTGATGGTGCTACTACCTAAAGATGGAATCGAATATGGAGACCGCCTACCGCCGGCTATTATTGACTTATTGCTCTTCTCTGATCCAGACGATATTGTTATAGGGGATGGTGTTCTTTGACGAGGGGTAGAGCCTCGGGAGTCGTTATTTTGTTTTTTACCCAACCGAGCAATTTCCTGGGTTAAATCATCTATATGCCGCTGGAGTTTTTGTTCCTTACTATCTAAATTTACCTTCATAGAAACATCATCATTTTCTCCTAGAACATTAAGCCTAATTCGAGATAAAGCGTCTGCATTTAAATTTAGTCTGCCTTCTTTATGTTGAATATCATAATCAAATTCTGATAATCTTAATTTCCATCTTGTTAATTTACTGTTTGGTTCTTTTAATGATTTAAGCCAGGTCAAGGGTCTATGGTCGGTGAAAATCATAAATTTTCGCCCATATAAATAAGGACGAAAATGTTTCACAGCCCATACTATTGCAAGTAGTTCCTTTTCGATGGTGCTGTACCTTGTTTCAGCGTCATTCAAAGTCCTACTTGCGTAAGCTATTGGCTTATCATTTCCTTTTGGTCCTTGTGACAGGACAGCTCCTACTGCAAAGTTGGATGCATCCGTCGTAAGGACGAATGGTTTAGAAAAGTCGGGAAATTGTAAGAGCGGCGCGTTTGTTAAAAGCTCTTTACACTTTTCAAATGCGTCGATGTATTCCCTTTTTGTGTAATCAATTTTATTCCTTTTTTTTAAACAAAACGTAAGTGGCTGTGTCAATTTAGCAAAATCTTTTATGAATTTACGATAATATCCTACTAGACCGAGAAAGCTTTTGATTTCTGTCGTTGTTTTTGGTAAGGGAAATTTCAGGACTGCTTTAATTTTGTCGTCATTAGGTAAAAGGCCGTCTTTGGTGATGATGTGACCTAAATAAAGGACCTCTTTCCTAAGGAATTCACATTTGTCGAGGGTTACTTTCAAATTAGTTTCCCTGAGTCGTTCGAATATTTTTCGAAGCTTGTCTTACATGTTCTTGGAGGCTAGATGAATATACTATGATATCATCGAGATATACTAAGCAGTGGATACCTTGAAGACCTCGCAATATATTATCCATAGCTCGTTGAAACGTCGCTGGGGCTGTTTTTAAGCCAAACGGAAGCCTTTTAAATTCGTAGTGGCCTGCTTGGGTTGAAAAAGCCGTCTCTGATCTATCCGCCTCATTGACTTCTATTTGATGATACCCACTAGCAAGGTCTAAGGTGCTAAAGTATTGGGCTTTACCTATCTTATCTAGAAGGTCCGTGATGTTGGGTAGCGGATACTTATCATCGACTGTGATTTCATTTAAACGACGATAATCGATCACCATTCTATATTTTCTTTCCCCGGATGCGTCAATTTTTTTTGGAACTATATGAACTGGGGCACTCCATGGAGAGTGTGAATCTACAATTACGTTATCTGCCAAAAGTTTCTCTACCTGTTTATGAATTTCATGATTAAGAATAGGTGGGTGTCGATAGGGTCGAATATAAATCGGGTCTTCGTTGGTTGTCCTGATGTTATGTTTCACTTGGTTTGTGAAGGACAAAGGTATTTTATCGCTATAAAATATGTCGCGGTATTCGTTACACAATTTATAGATATTTTCGCGTTCTTCTTTATTCATGTGGTCTAACCGTAACCTTCCTAAGTTCTCTTTCAAAATATCATCAATCATGCATTCATCTTTCGTAAAATTTATCTCGCATTCCTGATTTTCAAATACCGTGACTTTAAAAGGTTCCTTGAACTGAATTTTATAGGGGATTTCTGTAATATTTTGAATGATTGTTTCAGCAAAATAGTTCTCACATCTAACTAGAGCGCTAGGCATGCGAACGCCTTCCTGAAGCTGAAGGAATTCCAAGATAGCATCACCGGTTTTCAGGTTCGTAGGAATTTTCACCCTAGTCTCAGTTCGTGGCGGTACATCAATCTCATAAGGTGGATTATAGAGTATTGGAATTGCCGCATTGTGTGTTACTAACATTTGATTGCACATATCGATGTTAGCTCCTAACTTTCTCAGGAGGTCAGATCCTATCAAGCCGTCATATCGTCCGTCAACATCATAAACGTAGAATTTATGAGGAAGCGTACTCCTAAAGGTCTTCAGTAGTGGTATGTATATGATCTCATTGTGCATGCTTTGAGCATGGGTGCTTACCACTGTGAACGGTTCGTAGTATCTAAAGTCGTTGAAAAATTCATGAGCTTTAGCAGGGCTTATAAAAGACCTACTACTTCCGGTATCAATCAAAAACTTTGCGCCTATTTCCGGGATGTCAATGTGAGGCAATTTCATTATACTGTTGCAATAGTTTAAGTTTATCACCTGACCGTATCCTTCGAGGCAGTTTCTTGAAAATTTTCAGGTTTCTGCGTGTCCAAACTGATATTATCCGTATTTACTGTATCCGTGTTGACATATTCCGGATTGAATGAATTGTTTCCTTCTAACTCAATGTAATTGCAATCACCTACAGGATACTCTGCATAGGCATACATATCATCCATATTCACATCATAACCACTATCAAATCCATTGCCATCCATAAAATACAGATCGTTCGCAATCATATTTTGTCTTATCGGAGCAGTGCGCATTGATACGTCTGTATCTTGAAGCCTAGGAGCTTGAACCTGTTGTGGGGACGCACCAAATTTATTTTGGTTTTGAGGTTGGTTTTGTGGAGGGATCCCGAATTTGTAAGCTCCGTATTGGAACGGTACACGTTGTGGGACCGCTTGAAAGCCTGAGCCAAAATTACGTTGCGGTACGTTCTGAGGCATGCCGAACCGGAAGCCTTGAGGAGGCGGTGCAAAACGCATTTGTGGAACAAAGCTTGGTCTGAACCCACCTTGATTTTGAGGAACGCCGAATCTAAAGTTGTTTTGAGGTGTGCCAAATCTGAAATTATTCTGTGGAATGCCGAATTTAAAACCTTGACCTTGAACCGCCGGGGTTGGCTGAGCAAGCAGAGGTTTTGGTGTGTTTTGTGAATTTTGTGCGCTTGGTAACTGCGCCGCTGTTTGTTTTAGTAATTTAGTTTTCGCATCATACTGAAATTTGAAATTTACCTCTTCCGTTACAATACTCAAGGCGTTCTCTAAATTAGAACAACCTTTCAACCGCACAATACGAATCATGTCTTCCGGTAAGTTAAACAAAAACGTGTTTAGAGCCATATTATTATATACAATCATTTTTGCAGCTTTGATTCCTTCATCGGCTAGTCTATTTACCTTTGCAAATAAACAACTTCGCACGTTCTGGATTCTGTGACAGAATTGTATGTATGTTTCCCCTTGTTTCATTTTTAACTGCTCAAGTTCAATCGCTATGCACTCTTCAGATCTAGGATCACCGAAATGTTGGGTAAGTAGCTCCTTGAGTGCATCATACGATGCGATATTTGGATGGTCGCTGAGTAGAGTCGCAGCTCTACCAGTAAGTCTACTCGATACTGCATGGAACAAGTACAACTCTTGTTCTGCGTTTCCCGCAATAGAGGCGCCCCTGATGACATAGTCACATTTCGAAAGGAAAAGATTTAGGTGATTTTCCTCCCCGTCATACCTAGGAATAAGGGACAAAGTGTCCTTAGGTATAGCCTTAACAGTAGACATTTTTCTTATACTAATTAACTCTATTGAATTGAGTACTATACTAAGCTATAATCGAACGAATTTAATTTATTAAAATACACTGATTTACCAATTTTTGTGTAAACCAATAAGCCTATTTTAAGGCTAACTAAAGTACTTAAATCTATTCAAATTAATTGCGAGAATGAGGGAATGCCGATTTCTTGTGCAAACCAGTTTACCTATTTAAGTGCAAACAAAATCAGATAAACGCAATTAATAAGCCCGACGATTTGAGTTCGGGGAAAAGGGTGGAAAAGACACAGGAATATAACACAGGAAGTGAAAAGGTTTACTCACAAGCTGCTCGATCCCATGTCCTCCGTGAGCCGAATTAGAGCCACAATCACACGCGATCACCGGGAGTCAAATTTATTTGGTTCTTGGTTTCCACGTCCGCGTAGAGACGGTTCCGGAACTTCGCGTTATCACTAGACCGATTTTGGGGTTTTCGCGATTGCGGATTCACGGGAAATGCGTGGAAAATCCTACCGGCTGCGCCAGACTTGTTTGGGAAAGCGTGGAAAGTATTTTTAAAAAACAATTTAAATTAAATTGAAGTTGAATTTAATATTTTAAATGGTTTTACAATGGTGGCTTAATTAAGACTGAGGCTTTGAGTGTGGAGTTCTCGCATCACAGGACGTAGATAAGAAAGTCCAGACGCTAAGTCAGCGAATAAACGTGAGAAAGACGTGTGGGCGTTAGATATTAAACAAGGAACGTCCGATGTTATGTTACGCAGAATACAGACCTTGATGCCATAACTACCTTGAGTGCTTTCAACATTATGATGATTCGAACTGCGTAAATCAATTTGCTGTCATATTTTTCAGATCATTTTGACTACTCTAGACGCTCATATCAATTTGACGTTGACTGTACTGTAGACAGTAAATACCCCGCTGGAATGCCTGACAAAAGACCGACAAAGTTAACCATCCATGCTGCGAACACACAGACAGACGTCATTATTTTACTATAATGAGCCTCATTACTACATACTAAACAAATTACTAACATGCTTGTTGAAGTTAAGAGTTATATTTGTTGGTTTACGAATAATAAAGTTACAATCAAATAATATAAACAATTGACTTGTTTTTACAATTGTAACATTTAAGCAACTGCTAACTGTTGCATGAAATCTTCAGATAGCTAAGTGACCCATATACAAGTCAGAAGCGAGAACAAAATATACAATACATAACCGGTGATTGTATACAATAAACAGTTACTGGCTTTTTGCCACAAAATTCAACAAAAATATAGATATTAACATGAAACTTAAAAATAAAATGCTAATATCGCTTCGAAGCGATAAGGCCGCATTGTAGCTAAAAAATAAAAAACCATATTCGCTTAAAAAAAAAGAAAAAAAATCCTTACCTGACTGACATCATCGACAGAAGAAAAACCAAAAGGAACCTTCCTTTTCTCCAAAACTTCGCTCCGAACTTTTTTCCGGACTTTTCCCGGAAGTTTACGTCTTTCCTGTTATTCCCGGTTATTTCCTGGTATTTTATCGCGCAGTGTGTGTATGCGCGACGCACGCATTCGAACATTGTCTCACATCGTTGCTTCACTTTTAGCTTTTCAAACTCATTTTCACTGATTTTTCACCTTTTTTCACTATGTTCACTTTTGACCACTTTGGTTTTCATTTTTTACGGTAAGTATTAGCACTGAATCAAGCTGTCTGTGATTGCCTGATTAGTATGTAGATTATGTTTATTTTTATTATCGTTTTATGACACTTTTTCTGGTAAAGAATGATGGTTACAGAACACTGTATTTGTTCGATGCCCTCAATTAGTTTACTATGTCTTTGATAATCACGTGTTGACACAAATATGATTTATCTAACGGCTATGTAAAATAACAATCGTCAAAATATTCAATGTAGATTGAATATAGGATTAATTATGAAATGTAAGAATTTGTGAAATGTTAAGCGCCATATCTTAATTAAAATGCACAATTTTAATGTTATAAATCGGCTTTTTTAAATTTCGATAATATATGTAAGTCCCTCTTGGTTTTAACTAAAATTTCAAAATACTCTTCTGCTTGGGGGATAAGTAATTGATAGAACTATTGACTGAGTATTACTATATAAAATATACAATAACAATTCCTAGCAAAACTAAACTCGTAAACCGCTCAATATTAGTTGAAAAAATAGAAAATAACAATTATTGTTACTAAATATTTATTTTTGTTTTTCAATTTGCTACCGCGAAGTAACGCCTGAATCTATTTATTTATAGTGACTAAGTCACAACGCAGACCGTTAGCGTAATTTAGACTTCCTACAGCAAATGCTCTAACAAGACCTATAAAATAACAAATTGATATGTTACACCAGACAGACGCACAAAGTGACGCATCACGAAAACCCGTTAACAGATCTAAATGGCCACGGACTGTCAAACATTAACGTTATATTTTTGATTGGGTACTTTGGGACAAGAAAGTTTGAGACTCACATCATCTAGCCATAAGCTAAGCAGAGCTTGTGTTATGGGTACTAGATAACTGATATACATAATACAATACATTAAATAGATATATATTTTTAATTATACATAGAAAACGTCCAGAACACCCTGATCAAATATCTGCAGATCGTGCAAACATTTGTCCCGAGGCGGTAATCGAACCCGCAACCTCCTGCGTCGCAGGCAAACCTTCGTCTAGCACGCCACATCGGCTTAAAGATTATGATATATATTTTTTGGTATGCAATAAAGCATGCAAGAATCTATCAATTCGATTGCAAAAGATAAATATCATGTCATACAATTTCAAGTAACTCGATCCTAGGGTCCTTATTCAAAGGCCATCGAGAACCGTTGTCGAATTCTGCAATAGCAGGTACTTAGTGTGTTACATTGTTTGTCTGTCGTGACTTACACGGACTTTACATCATCTGTATACTAGTGGTTTGGACATTTTACATTTCAACTTAGACAGAATGCCGCTAATTTTACAATAATTGTTTCTGTAATTTTCGTTTTGAAACCTAGTCATAAAATTACCAACCAATGCGCGGCAAAATTGTACGACTGATACAAATATATCTTACTTACAAATATGTATATCTGAATTGACTAGCAGCTAGTGAATTAAGTAAATTCTGATGGAATAGTTAATTCCACCAGAATTTACTTAATTCATATGGAATAGATCATTCCATCGCAGTTTACTTAATACATATGGAATAGATCATTCCATCAGAATTTACTTAATTAACTAGCCGCTAGTCAATTCAGATATATTTGTAAGTAAGATATATTTTGTATCAGTCGTACAATTTTGCCGCGCATTGGCCTGACAAATCAATCGTAAATCATTATACCAGTTCTTTAATAAACAAGTTAAAAGGGATGTTGTGAAGAATTTAACGATTTCCCGGTATTCAAATCGGACAAATTCGGAAAAAGGCGGGAATCTCCGAGAAATTGAAAACAGGGTCCTACCGGGAAATTCGGAACAGGGAATTTCCGGGACCAAACCCTACCGCGCACGCTGCGTACGCTACGATTCCTACGAAATGGACACACAGGTTAATTAATTATATTATGTACAAATCTAAAACACGGATCGTCAGACAGCCGGAAGCCTGAAGTGGAACTGGGCCGGACACGTCTGCCGTATGTCCAGCGACTTGTAGGCAAAGACCACCACAGAGTGGAGCCCACCCAACGCTAAGAGACGACGTGGAAGGCCCATGAGATGGCGTAACGAGCTTGAGGCACATCTTCCATCATGGCCTGTGGATCGCGAGGAGTGGAAGTAGAAGGGAGGCCTTTGCCCAGCAGTAGGACAATAATGACTAAAAAAATGTACAACTCTATGAGCGTACGTTTTCGATAATTCAAAACGTCTCGCCGCGACTGTAGCTTGTAGAGATGGTCCCTAACTGTAAATTAGATCTCATTTGAGAACCACAGACCAAATTGAGTTTTCACACGTTAGGTCACATTATAACAGAGAGTGCACGAGGTCGTGACTTACACGTCTTGATACTGAGACGTCACTGATTACAGCAACATAACGTTATCATTGCGAATCTAGATATAAATAAAATGGACATTCGGAATTGAAATTGAAGTTTTGTTTTATTATGTTGGTCACATTGTCACATACCAAGTGGGATTATTGTCAAGAGGAGGTAAATAATAGATAATAATTGACGTATAGACTTCTTTATACATATATTATATTCTATGTATATAGCGTAAAAATATAGACAGCGTAAGCGTAAAAATATAGTATTATTTATTTACTATTATTATTATTATTCCATCAGACTTGATGCTACGAATACATCCGACAGAGAATCAAAGTTATCGACGTATCTCTAAGAATTAGCAAGCTGAAATAGTAGTGGGCCGGCCATATCTCACGAAGAACCGACAACCGCTGGGGCAAACGGTTCTTGAGTGGAGACCACGACTCGGTAAACTTAGGGATGACGACCTGCGAAATGCGATGCTGCGATGCTGAATGCGTCAAGCTGAAGACAGGGCGCTATGTCGCTCATTTGGGTAGGCCTATGTCCAGTCGTGGACTCACATAGGCTGTGATGATGATGCTACGACCTAACTGTCAAAACAAAGCATGTAGCAATCAGGAACTGAGGAGTTCGAGGTGCTCTAATTGTGAGCTATTCTGAAATCCATAAAATCCATTTACAGCAATTGCTCCAGTTCCATTCTCACGGGAATTGGATAATTTGTTCGCGAGAAATCGTAAACGTTGGTAATGTGGGATTGGCAGGAGCATCGACCTAAGAGTTTTGACCAGATATCGTGGTGATTATGGAAAAAAACCCTTGATGCCTTCCAAGATGACACTTAGATAGATATATTTATTGTTACAAAGTTATAGTTTACTTTTGATAGCGAATTAAATCATTAACCCGATATTAGAATTTATCTAGACTTATGATAGCATCAGCAATTAGTGCGAATGAATGCTCATAGGTAGTGCTGATAAATAAAAAATGCTGGACAATACACACAGCATCATCTAGCTAGCCCCAAGTTAAACTCCGCTTTTAGCTTAGCATATAATGAAGGACCAAACACCTAACCCCTTTGGCTTATTTAGCTAATTTTACAAGCTTAAAGAAATAAAGTTATTAGCATCTCAAATCTACTCAGAACATGAAGCATGAGAACAGAATTTCGCGATATTATTAATAGCCCATAGTGTAGGAGGGTGTCGAAACAATCAGTTACAGATACGTTCGGACAATTTCACTGCACTCCGAAATAAACCGTGCTTATTTAAAGACTATAGCTAGAAATATGTATAATTATTGTCTAGAAAAAAATATAAAGGTCTATCGTCATATCGATCTAATCATAACATAGTATAAAACTAAGTCGCTTCCCGCGGTCTCTCTGTCCTGTATGCTTAGATCTTTAAAACTGCGCAACGGATTTTGATACGGTTTTTGTTTAATAGAAAGAAAGATTCAAGAGGAAGGTTTATACATTATACGAAATAAAGATTTCACCGAGAGCGAAGCCGTGGGGCGCAGCTGGTTAATAATAAAAGTCAGTTACGATGGGATATTTACATATTTTTAGAGTTTTGTTATTCCGTGATCATGGCACATGAAACTTCGCCGAAATTTTTGGAAGAACAAAACTCAAATCGTGGTAAACATCCCGCTGTAGAAGAGTATAATGTTTATTACGATATGAAAGTTTTAAAAATAAGAAAAAAGATCTTATATATATCATTCCTTTATTTGAAGAATATTTAAAACGACAAAAAAACAAGAAATGCATACGAGTAAAATATATCTAATCTAGTAAAAATGGCGTCCTCCGTCTCTCCCTACATATTTTGTGCCCATCAGAGTTACACATAACTAGATTAATATTAAATTATAAATTATATAATTAATACCACTAAACACCAATAATAGATAAATTATTGAGTGTATAATATATATTTGTATAATTCATGCATGATTTGTCTGTTTTGTTTTATTGTTTTATTAGTTTTCTGAATTAGCGTCTGTAACGTTGTTGTGTTTTTTAATCATCATCATCAGCCTATAGCAGTCCACTGCTGGACATAAGCCTCCCCCAATGAGCGCCATAACGCCATGTCTTCAGCTTGTCACATCCAGCATCTACCTGCAGTCTTTCGCAGGTCGTCATCCCACCTGGTTGGAGGGCGTCCTACACTACGTTTACCGAGTCGTGGTTATTATGTACTGTTAACTTTATGAATATTGTAAACTTTATAGATATTGTAAAATTAAGGGCACAAACGTGCCTTAATAAACGAAAAATAAAATATTAAAGGTTTTAATCGAATTGTTGGTGTCAAACTCAACTTCTACGGTAACAAAATACATACAATTTTATATCGTACAAAATCTGTTCGAAGCACAAATCCTTCCTCTTTGGTTAACTGCAAACCCCTAAGGCGTAATAGCTCAATCTTCTACCTTATTTGCTTTTTGCCCGTAATTTGATTATGTTTTTGCCGATACAAATTATAATTTGACAGATAAATCTATCCGTCATTAGAGGAATTATATACCGATTAGATGGACGGTCTAGACTTTGCCCAGACGCGTTCTTGCATACAGCTGAGTAGCGGGTAAAATTATTGCTATTGTGATAACTATAACCAAAGTTATCGACATAGCTCTGAGAATTAGCAAGCTGAAGTGGCAGTGGGCCGGCCAGATCTCAAACAAAGGGGTAAACGTGTTCTTGAGTGGAGACCACGACACGATTTTTAACCTAAAAAATTCGTGCTGCCGCTCTACACAGCGGTTGTGTTGCGCCGCACATGCGTTTCGTTCGAAAAATATTACGGCTGTGCTGAGTCACACAGATTTGTATTTTCTCAGCCGCTGCGCTAGTGTGGATTTACGCATATTAGTCACTTGTAGGAAACACATACCGTGTGGTTTCAGCAGTCAAAGTGTTAAGATTATATAATCAAACAATTTGATAAAACATTCACATCGTAGTGACATAAAAGTGCTTTACATAGAACTGCTCTTTGAACATGATGTGTACATAATATATAAATAAATAATGCTGGTCAATTCACACAGCATTATCTAGTCCCATGGTAAGCAGAGCTTGTGTTATGGGTACTAGATAACTGATATACATAATACAATACATTACATAGATCGTTTTTTTTATTATACATAGAAAACGACCAGAACACCCGGAACAATTATCTGCAGATCATACACACAAATGTTCCGAGGCGGGAATCGAACCCGCAATCTCCTGCGTCGCAGGCGGACCTTACGCCACATCGGTCGTCAACATATACATAGGACATATAGGGGCAGTCTAGATTTAATTATTGTGTGCTTCTATTTATATAACATAGTATAGCCTATGTTCACCACGGATATTTAGGCTTCCTAACGGCGATAGATTTTTTCAAATCGGTGCAGTAGTTTCGGAGCCTATTCATTACAAACAAACAAAAATCAAACCTTTCCTCTTTATAATATTAGTATAGATTTGATTGTATTATGTTTTGTGTGCCAAATAAATAAATAAATAGAACTTTAGCATATTTGAATACGTTAATATAAAGGTTGCCTGGAAGAGATCGCTTCTAAGCGATAAGGCCACCCATTGTACTTGTCGCATGTAATGTATTTTATAATGATCTGTATCTGGTGTACAATAATGTATTTTTGTATTGTATTGTATATACAGGCTTAGTCATCATCATCATCATCAGCCTATAGCAGTCCACTGCTGGACATAGGCCTCCCCCAATGAGCGCCATAGCGCCCTGTCTTCAGCTTGCCGCATCCACCATCTACCTGCAGTCTTTCGCAGGTCGTCATCCCACCTGGTCGGAGGGCGTCCTACACTACGTTTACCGAGGCTACGTTTACAGGCTTAGTATATTTTATGAAACATTATTAAATTGATCGCTATCTGCTTATCACTTGGCCCACACACCCCTATAATTCGATTACCCGCCGGGAGTCAAGACGAGACAAAAACTATCCGTTTACTAATTACTGTTCTATTTTACATAAACTGTGTTTGACTTGAGCCCGTCGGACTTAATTGGCTTTTTGTGAGTTAAGTGGATAATTTTATAACGTGAAAGTGAAAATAGCTCTCGTTATTACAGCGTTGATCTATTTTAACACTTCAGAAAAGTAAATAAAATGAATCAATATATAATGTTGGACAATCCACACGGAGGAGGATCCAGCTAGGCTGGGCTTCTAGCGTTTGGGAAACTACGTCGAGTCTTCTCGTCATCCATACCGCAATGCTTGAAAACGAAAGTTTTCATCCAGTGTGTCCTACCCGTTATGACCTACGGAGCTGAGACGTGGACACTCACGATAGGGCTGGTCCACCAGTTCAAGTCGCTCAGCGAGAAAGAGCTTTGCTCGGAGTTTCTCTGAAGGATAGTATTCGTAACGAATATTTAGCGACATTGACTTAGAGCAAAATTTTCAGCAAAATTTAGCGACATTGCTATAAGAATTAGCAGGCAAACGTAGTGTAGGACGCCCACTGGGCAGATGGGATGACAGCCTGCGAAGGACTGCAAGTAGATGCTGCATACGGCGAGCTGAAAACAGGGCGCTATGGCGCTCATTAGGAAAAGCCTTTGTCCAGCAGTGGACTACCTATAGGCTGTTGATGATGATGTATTTATCGTGGTCATCTAACCATTCTAACAAATCCACCCATATTATTTTATTTCTTAGATATACGAGAAACTAGCAATGCCAACACAGTCTCTTACTATCAATAAACATTATTACTGCACAGACAGCGTAATTTGATTAGCCACTAGGAATGTACAGCTAACTGCGAGTTCTAATAACTTTACGACCACTTCACCACTACGCCGCGGTAGTCGTTAAGTCTTACAGAAGTGTGTTAGTTTATGTTCCTATTTGTAGCTGGCAAGAACATTTCTCTGCAAGGTCATTCATTGGTTTTGTACGCAAAAACTTGTCTACCCGCAGTAGGCTTTTTGAATTTCAGCGTAAAAATAGTTTTTAGGGTTCCGTAATAAGCAAGGAACCTTTATGTCAGTCCGTTCGCGGATTAGCTCGAAAGCTGTATTGCATGACTAATTTTAATAGCTACATTTTCATACCAAATAAATTAAAACAAAGTATTGTTTGATTTGATAGGAGAAAAGGGAGGCCTTTGCCCAGCAGTGGGAGGACAATAGCGGCTAAAAATAATTATTATTATTATTTGATGACGTCATAATATTTATTAAAAGCCATTTATTCAGAACTGGTTTTTGCCCGTGGCTTTTCTTTCACCTGTTGTTTCCAGGAAAAAAAAATTAAATAAAGCAAATATTTTAAGGTTATTTCTATCATATAAAACTTTTTTAGAGGCTAAAAAGTATGTTATATTCTACGTCTACCACAGAACTATATTTACATAAAACTTCAGCATAATCAGTTCAGTCGTTTTTGCGAAGTAATATCCATACTAACCCGTTAGCTAGATTACCTTAGTCCAATGTCGTCGAAGTCCTAGTTATCATATATCCATGATTTTTAGAAAATTTACCAAAATCATGTGCTTATTCGTTCATAGTGTTCAAACAGACAGTTACTAGTACCTAAAAATTTATTTGCGTCCTATTTAATGTGTATTCAATCGATAAACACCAATACAATCATCTGTATCCACATAACTGACTAAATGTCAGATGTTAATAATTAAACATTGATCAAAAATATGCTAATTGAGTAGACTCAAACATTCAAACTTTTTAAAAACATCCAGTATTTATGCTCTTTCGATTGGTGTATCATGCACGTAGATAACTGCCTAATTCTCAGAACTAGAGCACATAGACCCAACTTAAGTCCGGTTTCAACAAAAAGGTCCTGGTGGCATAATAAATTATTTTAACATATTAATAATCAATCAAATAATTTATTATTCATTTTCAAAATGTGATCCTTGATTTCTAATACATTTTCGGGCCCTATTTCGCACTTGTGACACAGTGGTTGTTCTTTTTAATAACATCTCTGTTTTCATTGTTTCAAAGCCTCGAACTATTTTTCCTAAAAAAAGCTCCCGTGACGTTATTTCTGCAGTATAAATGAGCTCCTTGGCTCGACCCCAGACAAAAAAATCTAAGGGGGACAAATCAGGCGACCGAGCAGGAACATCCTGATAATTGCTTCCCTAACAAATGGATTGGAAGAGCAGGGTCGATACCTTGGCCTGCTCGGTCGCCTGATTTGACCCCTAAGGTAATCTAGCCTAGATAGATGCCTAACGAGGTGACTTACCCCCCACTCACGGCATTGCATCGACCTTCCTAACATCCTGTATATACTAATATTATAAAGAGGAAATGTTTGATTTTTTGTTTGTTTGTAATGAATAGGCTCCGAAACTACTGGACCGATCGATTTGAAAATTGTTTCACCGTTGGGAAGCTACTCTATCTCCGGTGATCATAGGCTAGATTATATTTTCAAAAAAGTAAGGGATCCGTACTAAAACCGTGCGAAGTCGGGAAGGTCCGCTAGTTCGAAATAAATACAAATTTATCCTTTTTCTCCGTAAACCTCCATAATACTATTCAACCAGCGGACAATAAATGCCAGGGCAAAGTTATTAAATAATCGAGTTATCAATCACCGTTGATTGATTCGCGGTGCGGTTACGATCTCACACTAACAAGCAATATAACTTTGCCCGTGCTTCGTGGGCAAAGTTGTAAATACGATCGGTGGCCGGGCCGTGATTTAGTGGAGGACAGATTGCGTTGTAAATGATACCCACGCTAAACTTAGTAAAAATACTGAAGCTTTAGTGTAAACATAGCTCTAAGAATTAGCAAGCTGAAGTGGCAGTGGGCCGGTCATATCTCGCGAAGAACCAACAGCCGCTGGGGTAAACGTGTTCTTGAGTGGAGACCACGACTCGGTAAACGTAGTGTAGGACGCCCTCCAACCAGGTGGGATGACGTCCTGCGAAAGACTGCAGGTAGATGCTGGATGCAGCAAGCTGAAGACAGGGCGCTATGGCGCTCATTGGGGGAGGCCTATGTCCAGCTGTGGACTCTCATAGGCTGATGATGATGAGTGTAAACGTTTCTTAGTCTACATTTCCCTTGTCCGTAGGAGCACAATATATAATAAATACAATACTATATTAATCTACCTTTAAAGAATGATTTATTATAATCATATTCATTTATTCATAAATAATCATATCTCATTATTATCAATAATCATAAAATTACGATAAAAATGCATGAACTAAATAAAAATAAATGATATTAATCATTTAATTCTCATTGAATTTAAAAAAACATAATTTATGTGGAAGGCCCAGGATGAGATGGCGCGACGAGCTCGAGGCACATCTTCCATCGTGGCCTGTTGCAGCGTTGGATCGCGAGGAGTGGACGGAGAAAAGGGAGGCCTTTGCCCAGCAGTGGGACAGCAATGGCTCAAAATAATAATAATATAGTGGCTTCGGCCCCACGCAAGCCTTCCAAAGGACCGGGTCACTTTATGGCCCGAGATCATGGTAATGAGATACATAATAATAATAATTAATGACAACTATTAGCCTATTCTGTGTCGGTATATAAAAAAAATGATTTTCGTTAGATTTGCAAATGTTTAAAAACCTACTAATATTATAAACGCGAAAGTTCGTGAGGATGTAAGCAAGTATGTTTGTTGCTCTTTCACGCAAAAACTACTGAATGGATTTCGATAAAACTTCATAATAATATAGCTTACATATCAGAAGAACATATAGGCCACAATTCATAAAGATATATTGTATACTAGCTGCACCCCGCGGTTTCACCCGCGTGGTGATAGATATTTTGAATAATATACAATATATCTTTATAAATTGTGTTATTCTGAAGTATAAGCTATATTATTGTAAAGTTTCATTAAAATCCATTCATTAGTTTTTACGTGAAAGATTAACAGACATCCATCCATACTTACAAACTTTCGCGTTTATAATATTAGTAGGATTATCCAAAATATCTATCACCACGCGGGTGAAACCGGGAAGCGCAGCTAGTAAATATATATTTTATCAAAACAGATCTTTTGAAAGCTAACATGGCGTTTCTGTCGACACAAATAACTTGCGATCATGTTCTCTTATTCAATTCTCGTGTACTTTGATAAGAAGCTGTAAAAACTTGACTTTTGTTCATTTAAGTTGGCGATTCTATTAAAGCAACATGTCTGCCATAGCAGTACAAAAAACTGTATCGTAAATAATGAGGCGTTTTGAAATAAATACCTTGGAACTCTACAGATGGCGTAGAAGAATACCTAGAGATTTGTCATCGGGATCATGTCCAACGAAGCATGGTCTTAGCCATTCTAATAATGATAGACCTAATAAAAGCACATTTCTTTTAATCTGTACAAACGACCTTTTGACCAATTATATTCTTGAACAAATAATAAGATATTTTTTGGCCTTATACAGGTGCATACAAGTTTGACAAAGAATAATAACAAATAGTTTTAAGAAGTTTTGTACCTGTTACACAAAATACACTTTTGCTATACATCATTATGATTATTTATAATGTAATCAGAACCTTCAGAGTAGCATTTTTAATAAAATGCTATTTCTGGTAATAATTATTTTATGTCATGAACGAACGTTCTAGAAAACACTTCTTGATGAGATATTTTGATACCGCAATAAAATTATTGGTGCGCTATAAATTATGTATAGTAGGTACAGTGATGTTATATATACGTAGATACATTGTACCGAGGTCTGCCTAACAAGACGAAAATCAGGTACGTGCCTGAATTGAACTCAGTCCGTCATGCTCCTGGCCGCGATGCGGACGTACGTTGAAGCGGGATTTTGGAGTATGAAAAATATTAAAATGCCATGTTGTGTGTTTAGAAAGTGCAATACTTACTATGGGACGGTTGTGAAAAGCAAGAAGGATGTATCTTTTTATTTCTTCTATTTGTTTTGTACTGTTTAAATGGAAAATCATAAAATAAATTTAATTTTACTCAAAAATCAGTGCCGCGCGGTTGCCGCTTTGCCACCTACACGAACGAGACAAGTAATGCATGCGTTGCATTTATGAGTGACAGAGATAAGGACATATGCCGTGCGATGTCTCGTCTGTTCGAAGTGAAATCACTGCCGCGCTGTTGCCGCTTTGCCACCAACCAACATGAACGAGATAAGCAATGCGTTACGTTTATGAGTGACAGAGATAATGTCATACGGCGTTGTACATACGTCGAACGACGACGCTCGGTATGTAGCTTTAATCAAATATCGCAATGTTTTTATTTCTTTACAATGAGTATGACGTCTCTATTTGTAAAATCTCATTGAGTAGGTAGGCTTTAGTAGACAGCGTCCTTATTGTATAAAAACTGGACGTTCAGTTCAGTAAGTTATTTAATCTGTGGTTCAGTGAACAGGTCTATAAATATGGCGCTGACAGCAATGAGGGAGAAAGTCTTGGAAATATTACATTTATTACGAAATTGGAAAAAAATATAATGTGCAGAGAAAATAAAATTGGATGCTGAGTCTTCACCTAGACGCCTTCGAGGCAGACCACCTGATAGCCCGGAAGACTTTAGAAGAGGCTTGCAGGTAAAACGGACACTGGGTGTCTGTCTAGGTACAATGATGATGAAAAATATTCTACGAAAATAAATTAACCAACTAATGTAATAAACATTAACCAACGTTTCTTCACGACAAGAGTGTCTGGTAGCGTCTTCTAGACTTTGTGATGCATCGTCGACCACATTCGGCAGTTTAATATGGTGATTGTGGTTAAAAACGAACGCTGTGTCCCTTCCACTTACAATGTCTTTATTTTTAAATTTTATGTAAGTTCCTTATAACTGTGTGTACATGTTGTACATACATTATTGTGAAGCTGAAATAAATGAATTGAATAATTAAAAAAATATTTAATATCAATGGAATCTCTGATACAACAACATTCCAATACTCATAATGAAATTACAAATGAGCGACACAGTAATGGTTAAACTCGAGTGCAAGCGCAGGGCTTGCTTCACTCGTTGAAAATAAAAAATGTGAGCGATCCTACCGAGCAAAGTATTCAAGAACATAACCTTCAAGTTCAAAAAGTACTGGATGTACTTAGGTAGGAATTGGTAGTAACAGGACCGTGAACACGAGAATGCTGTTAAGGTTGAATCGCCATGATAGCACGACTTTTTCTTATTACAGTTTGCGTAGAGATAAGAGTTTTTAATTTAGGACATCTAGATTATTCATTAAATATATTGGCTAAAAAAAATTCACGTTCTATTCAGAGATATTTAAAATTTACATACAAAACATTAATATTCATTGCGTACTTACATTTATTTAAAATTAAATTGAATCAAAAAGTACAATCAAATAAACTGGAACTAGTATTTACAATTACCTATATATTGTTTGCAACAATCAGCAGTTATCTATAGCGATACCAGTTCGAAGCGTCCCCGAGACGCTCTGGCTGGAATATTAATATTATGTTTTTTATTTTAATTACTAAACCAGTTTAATTAATGCCATTATTTTACCAACAAACAAAAACAATCATAACATTGCCCAAGGAGATAAGAGAGGTTGAAACATTTTTATTACTTTATAAGAAAAAAGAAGTTTTTTTCTCTAGGCTACAAATATTATTCAACCCGGTGCTTTAAGTCGTTCTTGAGTTATTTTTACAACTGCAAAGGAATATCCTAAACAGCTGCAAAAACATACAGTAAAAATACCTAGCATAGGTAATTTACTTACCCGACGTGTAAAGAGGGTAATATAGACAAGTTACCGCCTTTAATGCAAGGGCTATAACTCCTGTCTTATTAGTAGATTGTAAATGGTAGTGGAGTCCAGCTACCTTCGTCAACAATGGACAAATGGGCATGTCGGACGCGACTTTAAGTCGCAGTTCTCAGCTTTGGGTTTATACAAAATAATGTCATCCAAGCTAAATTAGACGAGACGGCGGCGCGCGGCGCGGCGGCGCTGTGAGTTTGTGGCTTTATAAAACTTTTGAAACTATCATGGTTATTAATACTAAAGTCATTTAAAACGGGATATTTACCATGATTTGATTTTTGAGTTATCCAATATTTCGGCACAGTTGCATGCGCCATGATCACGGAGTAACTCAAAATATCGAAATATTGGATAACTCAAAAATGAAATCATTGTGGCTTTATGTCATGAGTGGGGGAAATAAATAATTTAATAATAATTAGCGATTGGTAAAACATTGAGCATTTGCAGTTACATTCTTAAATACCTTTTACAGACCGAATATATCATTAAACTGTTATAAATTGTTTTCCTACCCTTCGATACGCTTACCAACGGCTCGCATACCCAAGTTTGTTACTGAAAGTATGTCAAAAATATGTTGGATCTAAGTATATTTCTTTAAAACTTTGAATGACCCTTACCCAGTCAATTGAATGCTTGTGTAATCCAAATAATGTACATCATTATTTTAAGTTTTAACATTTATTCCTTTTATGAAATCAAAAAATCTTGCAGCGACTTAAAGCCGCGTCTTATACTTTCTCAACAGATAATCTGACATTCAGGTATTTATATACAAATTATTTGTCACAACAATCGAATCAAAAGAAATAACGATGCAATATTTGCAAATAAAATTAACATTTATATGAGCTGCTTTATTGGATCTTTTTACTTTTTGTAAGTCTAGAAATTATATTACCTGAGCACAATGTAGGTAATCCTAATCAATGAGTTTGAATTGGTAGTTAAATAAGGATTATCATGAAACAGAATTGCCTATAACGAGGCTAATCCGGTCTAAATTGAAATAAGGCTTGACGCAAACGGGCCACTAGAGTGTGCTTATTTATCAACGCGCTATTAAACACTGTCGTGGCTGCTATTTTTATATAGCCCGGCCACACACTCCGTCAATCAATAGATTTCTTTCCGGCCCTGGTGGGGGCACAGAGAGGGGCCTCGAGGCTTGGCCTCATTACCTCGGCGTCAACTCGAAGGATGACGACCCTTCGGTCCTTGGGTTTTGTGGGAATATCTTTTTTTTCTCTTCTTCTCAATGTTTTTTTTTTTTTTGCAGTATTCTGTTATAATTTTTTTTTTTCACACACCGTCACGCATGTGCAGTCTAATTTGTGCAATCATAACTGTAGAATAAGACTGAACACTATTTTACAGCGGCCACAAGTGTAAGCTCGTGGAAACTGGACTGTGCGAACCTATATAGGTAATAAAAACGCTGAACTGAAACGCGGCATGAATGACCGGCCACACACTCCGTCTTGCCTGCGCAGTTCAATATTTGGCGTGTCAGCGATTCGGGGCTTGTGCGAGCTACTCTTATCTGCGCAAACTAGTTTGTGCAGGCTAGCTTGCAGGCAAGAAGGATTAAAGGTAAAAAAGATTAAAGAAATATGTATATATTACAGCATATACATAATGTATGTTACAATTTAGGTCTTAAAATGACAAGACGTCAAGTTATAGTTTATGTAAGTTGTGTCGGAGTGTGTGGCTGTCCACTTTAACACTTTGACTGCGATTTTTTTTTGACGACTGCGATCTTTTTTTTAACCTAAAAAATTCGTGCTGCCGCTCTACACAGCGGTTGTGTTGCGCCGCACATGCGTTTCGTTCGAAAAATATTACGGCTGTGCTGAGTCACAAAGATCTGTATTTTCTCAGCCGCTGCGCTAGTGTGGATTTACGCATATTAGTCACTTGTAGAAAACACATACCGTGTGATTTCAGCAGTCAAAGTGTTAACCTTAGTAAGAAACAGATAGGGTACTTAAAGTATACCAACTTATACTCAATAACTATATCAAGTACTAAGCCTACAATACAATCAGCATTCTATTGTATGTAGCCATTATTTAGGTATTGAATTACAATACTGAGATACTGGTGCACTTTGCACTCAAAATGCTAAAACCATCAAAGAGTACAAAGTAAGAAACAAACCCTGGCCTGGGTAATTGGGCTATAGGGCCCTATAGCCTATATAATGTTAGGAGAGTTTATTAGTAATTTAGGCGGGAAGAAGTAACAAACATACAACCATCCGAACAAACTTTCGCATATATAATTATAAGTGTGAATATGGGTACTTAGGTAAAATTTATCACTGACTGTACCACCGACGGTAATCGAAAGTACAATCACTTAAGGGTATTAAATTAATTAGTATTAAATCAAGTTCAGTTAATTAAATAGTAAATAGGAAAATTATGCGGATGATCAACAAATATCAATATTTGTTTAGTATTTAAATCTGCCCGTCTGTGATAGACGGGCTCTAATCGGCTGGTGTGATTCAGAATAACATCGTTTTATAAAATACAAGCGGACCTTCTCGGCTTCGCACGGTTTTAGTACGGATCCCTAAGTTTTTTGAAAATATAATATAGCCTTTGTTCACCGGGGATAGTGTAGCTTCCCAATGGTGATATAATTTTTCAAATCGGTCCAGTAATTTCGGAACCTACATATATCAAACAAACAAAAAATCAAACCTTTCTTCTTTATCATATTAGTATTGACATCAGTTTTTATAGAATATTGATTATTTATTAAAAAACGAAACACAATATTTATAACGAATAAATAATATATTTCTAGCTCGTACTTTAAGGCCAAATGTATGATAAATGATCTAGGTACATCCTCATACAAAACTGGTGATGTGCAAAGAACAAATATTTCTTAATACATTACCCGGTTCTGTGAGAACAATATTTTTCCCGTGTACATTGGTAATGTAACTCGGTAATGTACGAGTAACAATGGAATTATACACTTTGACACATCGAATTCCGAAAGTTAGTGAGAGTGCGCGCGCATGCTGGTTTGTAATGACTACAGCAGTAGAGGTGTTAAGAATACTCATCAACATCATCAGCCTATAGCAGTCCACTACTGGACATAGGCCTCCCCCAATGAGCGCCATAGCGCCCTGTCTTCAGCTTGCCGCATCCAGCATCTACCTGCAGTCTTTCGCAGGTCGTCGTCCCACCTGGTCGGAGGGTGTCTACTCTACGTTTCCCGAGTCGTGGTCTCCACTCAAGAACACGTTTGCCCCAGCGGCCGTCGGTTCTTCGCGAGATATGACCGGCCCACTGCTACTTCAGTTGCTAATTCTCAGAGCTATATCGATAACTTAAGAATACTGTACAGGTATTAATATAGGTCACAGTTTTTTTTTAGGTAGATCTTTAATTAATTATGCGTTGACCTTTGATTTAATATTCTGATAACTTGATTTTAAAGCTATTTAATTAACCTATAAATTATTGCGTTGAGGCGTCACTAAATAAATACGTTTGACATTTATTTGTATTAAAGTTTACATTATTTTGTAGGTACGCTTGAAATGAGAAAACTGCGCCACATATACTGAGACTGCTCGGAAGAGTAGAGGTTGTTACATAAGAATATATACTTTAATATTGACATGTATCTAAAATCGCACTATATTTAGATTTAGATAAGCAAATCAAATGTCATCATCATCATCAGACTATAGCAGTCCACTGCTGGACTCTTCCAGGCAACCTTTGGATGGACTGGACATGAAGGAACAAAACGGTGGTACTTTAGTTAACACTTTGACTGCGATCTTTTTTTTAACCTAAAAAATTCGTACTGCCGCTCTACACAGCGGTTGTGTTGCGCCGCACATGCGTTTCGTTCGAAAAATATTATGGCTGTGCTGAGTCACACAGATCAGTATTTTCTCAGCCGCTGCGCTAGTGTGGATTTACGCATATTAGTCACTTGTAGAAAACGCATACCGTGTGATTTCAGCAGTCAAAGTGTTAATATATAGATAACAAAGAAGAAAACAAATACTAATAGAACTTTTCAAACTATCCTGGTTATTAACACTAAAGTCATTTAGAACGGGATATTTACCATGATTTGATTTTTGAGTTATCCAATATTTCAACGTTGGCAACGTTCGTAGCAAAAGACAAAAAATGAGGGTAGATCGGTATGTCTGCCCATAAAAACTCGCAGTGCCTTCAGTTACTCCGTGATCATGGCGCATGCAACTGTGCCGAAATATTGGATAACTCAAAAATCAAATCATGGTAAATATCCCGTTTTAAATGACTTCAAATACTAATAGTCGTGTATGTATAATGAAAATAGTCATTCATAACATAACCACTTGTTTCAAAACATCCCACCCATTCACCCACACAACGCAAGTCCCTCCCATAAACCTTTTCATAACCAATTAATAAACATATTATCTCAAAACATGCCACATAAATAACAATGCATTTTTGGACAAAATATTTAAAATGATAGACAGAGCCGTGGTTTATTGCCAATTAAATGGCTGCCACAGTGCGCAGAGAAAGCAGCTAGTACACAAGACAAGTGTTCTTGAGTGGAGACCACGACTCGGTAAACGTAGTGTAAGACGCCTTCCGACCAGGTGGGATGACGACATGCGAAAGACTGCAGGTAGATGCTGGATGCGGCAAGCTGAAGACAGGGCACTATGGTGATCATTGGGGGAGGTCTATGTCCAGCTGTGGACGAATATAGGCTGATGATGATGATAATGGGTAATAAATAATAAAACATAATTAATAGTGTAGTACTACAATCTTCTCACAATCGGTAGGTATCAAAATCATTTCGCATATTGTTAAAATTTTTTAAAGAGCTGGAAAAATTTCAGCACCTTACTTATTTATTCGTATACCTTCTAGAAATTAAGTAAAAGCCCAAAGAAATTTATTTATAAGAAGTAAGTCCTAAGCTGCAAAATTTTCGCTTTTTTTTACAATTATAAGTTGACGCTTCTATTCAAAGGCTGATAAGTCATATCATCATCATCAGCCTATAGCAGTCCACTGCTGGACATAGGCCTCACGCAATGAGCGCCATAGCGCCCTGTCTTCGGCTTGATGCAGTCTATTGCTAAGTCATTTACCTATATCATTTAATTATTAAAATTTTATTTTTGTGAAACTTTAGTAACCTAGCTGTTTCTACATGCCTACGCGCCTGTGCCCGTCTACGGCAAAGTTAGAACTCTGAAACAGTAGGTGATTTAGTTATTTTGTTTTTACGAGATATTTCCTAAGCAGACAGTAATTTTTTGTATTTTATTGTCACTAAATCTTCTAAGCATATTTCTTTATACCTAAGTAAAATTAAATAAATAGTGCTGGACAATCACAACAAATAATAAGACAAAAAATAAGCTCTGGTTAGGTATTATTTTTAACATTATGAAATTAAAAAGTCTTAATAATATTATTACTACATTGTTTTTCCTATATTTATGCATTTATGTTTTGATTGATATCCTCCCCCAATGAGCGCCATAGCGCCGCAACAACTTGCCGCATCCAGCATCTACCTGCAGTCTTTCGCAGGTCGTCATCCCACCTGGTCGGAGGGCATCCTACACTACGTTTACCGAGACGTGGAAAAACGCGGCGCACAATGGTCAATATATATAAATCTTGGATAAAGCACACTTAAAAAAATCAACTCAAGAACACGTTCGCCCCAGCGCGGCCATCGTTGATTGATAATAATGCACCACTATGCAGTTCCCTAGTTGTTGACATGTGAGCGAATGAAGACTGAATGATAGAATTAAGTATTGATGATGAGTTATTTTCCATTACTTGACACTGGCAAAACTATGAAGATGGATTGATATCACCAGAGCCTAGTTCGTTATCTAGCAGGGTGTACCGCGTGCAGGTTAGGTTGGCTTGGGAGACGAGATAGTGGAGTCCCTCTTACACACCGAATGTCGTATCGTTAAAGCATTAGGACATGACGATTGTCAGTCGAACTATCAAACAGAAAATAAGAGAGTGGATTAACTATAATTAGGCAACACAAACAACCACACTTATATTATAAATATGAATGTTTAGATGAATGGATAGATGTATGGATGGATGGTTGTTACTTCTTCACGCCAAAAAAAACTGAACAGATCGGGCTGAGATTTCTACCATTGGAATAGAAATAACCTTAAAATCGTATCGTATTAAAATACATATATTCGGTACCTGCCTGTTTTATGTTGTAATAAAACATCTAATAAAACAAAACCAATTAACTTACTTTGATCATATATTATTTGATTTCGTCAGAAAGCAATAATTTTGAAGTTACTACATTTCAAATCGCCATCTTGTCGTAAAATCCATTACTATTGATTGATTTTTATTTATTAACATTTATTACTGATCAGTCATAGTTTAATAATAAAATCTAATAATTACATATTTAATGTCTCTAGAATATTAGGTATTATGCCATCATCATCATTATCAACCTTGAATAGTCCACTGTTGGACATAGGCCTCCCCTAATGAACGCAATAGCGCCCTGTCTTCAGCTCACCGCATCCAGCATCTACCTGCAGTCTTTCGCAGGTCGTCATCCCAGCTGGTCGGAGGGCGTCCTAAACTACGTTTATAGAGTCGTGGTCTCCACTCAAGAACACGTTTGCCTCAGCGGTTGTCGGTTCTTCGCGAGATATGACCGGCCTACTGCCACTTCAGCTTGCTAATTCATAGAGCTATGTCGATAACTTAGGTTCTCTGTCGGATGTATTCGTTACGAATCCTATCTTCGAGAAACTCCAACATAGCCATGTATATAAATGACTAAGCTAAATATAATTATAGGTATCAAAGTAATAACTTAAGGTAAGTAAGGTTAAACTACGGATTTCCTGCTAACAAAGTTTATCAAGCATTTAGAAAGATCAATAACTTTGTTGATTCTTTTTATTATTATAAAGTCGTTGTTACACAAGTTTGTCTGCTTTATAGATTTGTCTAGATAAGAGTAGATTGTTAATTTATGTGAATAGATACTTCAACATTAATTTTTTTGTAGAAATTTTTCAATTTATTTATATTTCGCACATAAATTTTGCATTTGTTTATTTTTGTATCAGAGCTAGATACATAATGGATAAAGCTGTGTTATTTTTAATAGGAAATTTGGTGGTAGATTACCTAAAATCAAGTTTTTTCTGTGATATATTTTGAAATATCTGATATTTGGTACAAATAATTGCCTATAAATAAGTAGATATCAATCTAAATTATAATTATGTAGGTGAGGTATATAACGGAACTTCCTTTTTTCTAAATTTTTTTAATATTTTTAAACTTACGCGATCTGAACACTTAATTATAAGTATTGATACAACGGGTATTTATCGCGTTTATTCCTTTTTTCTGCTTTATTTAATTTAGATTTATTAATTATTTCGTTTTTTGTGATATAATTTTTAAATATCTGATATTTGATACAAATAATTGCCTATAAATAAGTACATATAAATCTAGCTACTAATAGGTATGGAGGTATATAACGGAACTACTTTTTTTCTGCTTTATTTCGATCCGATTTTTTTATTATTAGTACAAGTTTATTTTGTAGAACAAGTAATGATACTAAACATTTCACAAAATCTTATGATTTCACACAAAAAGCACTGTATATATTTTTTTCTTTTTTTTTTCTTTGGCTTCATCACGAAAAGACACGTAAAAAGTATTTATGTCTCAAGTTTTCCTAATACCATTAAAAATAACTGCTTATATTGAGATCATCATGGTAATTTTTTCCATTGCCTAATAGGCCGGTCACATTTTCCCACGCTACAAGTACTCGCCAATTTTTCCTGACTTACAATGTTTTGATATAGCTTTTATACACTTACCTACTAAACGATAATTAAACCCTTTTTTTATTATTCACTTATTTAATAATTTAATAAAAATAACTACTTTTCTCAATATTTCTGTATCTAAATCACAAAACACAGCCGGTCTTCACTGTTTTTTCATTATTCAATTTCCACAGATTATTTTTCAACTTATCACGCAATGTTTTCACACTCCGATAATGCACGGATGAGTTCACGAGTTATTGTACGAATAGAGACGTGCTCTCGGCTCGGAGCCACAGCATCTACTGGACCAATGGTTCATCTCTACGGAGGCTGTTGCGGGATTTCGTTTAGGAGGTTTGTTTGGATTAGCAGGTACCATGTACTTGTAGTTGATGATGCTGGAGTGTTCTAAGGTTTGTAGTTTTATAGGTGAATATGAGACCTACCTAATGCAACTTTTTCAAAGACTAAAACTAAATATAGACCAAAATATGTGATCTGGTCTATTTTTTTAACCGAGTTCGAAAAAAGCTGAAGTTTTTATGTTCGGCTGGTTTTAATCGACTTCGAAAAAGGAGGTTCTAAGTGATAATTTAATAACAGAACATAAACCTAGGACAAGGACCTTTTACGTTAGGTTAAAGTATTTACGTCGATTTCTCCGTCAGTTCTGGACCGATTTGGATGATTCTTTTTAAAGTATATACGTCGATTTCTCCGTCAGTTCTGGACCGATTTGGATGATTCTTTAGCAGTTGTATCATAACCAAATACCGAGGTGGTATTATCAACTTCAAAGTACGAGATTCATAGTCGGTTTTTACTTTTTTCACAACAATATTACAATGTTACCTTTTAGTAGAAGCACAGGTATAATAAAACTATAAGTAGAAGGGATACAAATCCCAGAATCCAGTTTTGGTAAGTTTTGTTGAGCAGCCTAACTGCCAATCTTCTCTACAACATAAAAATGAATCGTTGAATGTGTTGCTAAGCGCAAATCTCAGGAGCAAAAAAAAAAGTCAAAAAGTCAAAAATCATTTATTTCTTTAGGCTTACAAAATAAGCACTTAAACAAGTCATATTTTATACATTAAATTATTATCAAATACAATTATTTTACTGTTCACTTACATTTTTTGTCCACTAGTGGAAGAAGTGAAAAAGAAACCACTAGCATGTTCATCTCTTATATGTCTAGTACATGGTTATTTGTCTATTTAAGTCTAAATATGATATGATTCGATACATGTCAATATTTAAGTAAAGCTATGCACAACAACAAATTACTTACTGCAGCTGAACCGATTTCGCTAATTCTTTTTTTAGAATATTCCTTGAAGTACGAGGATGGTTCTTGCGGAGTGAAAAAAGAGGAAAGTTTTATTGAAATTGCCTAAAACAAATGACCACCCGGGCGAAGGCGGGACGGGCCGCTAGTTTTAATTTATATAAATTGGAAATAATAGAAAATTATAAGTTGACATAAACAGCGGACAATATATGGGGATAATTTTTGACGACCGATGTGGCGCGGTGGGCGAAGGTCCGCCTGCGACGCAGGAGGTTGCGGGTTCTATTCCCGCCTCGGAACAATTGTGTGTACGATCTGCAGATATTTCTTCCGGGTGTTCTGGTCGTTTTCTATGTATAATAAAAAATATCTATCTATGTAATGTATTGTATTATGTATATCAGTTATCTTAGTACCCATAACACAAGCTCTGCTTACCATGGGGCTAGATAATGCTGTGTGGATTGTCCAGCAATTTATTTATTATTTATTTATTATTTTATTATTTTGTAATTTTTTGTAAATTTTTTTTTAGTTCTTGCTCTCGTTACCTATTGAAGATCCTTCCAGTCTCTCTGGTCGATTCAGATGTATCCATGAGTGTTCACTAATGCTACCTCTAGGCATTGGTTTATTTAATTTGTTTTTATTATTAATTTAAATATTGTATTGCAATGAATTTCTTTATTTATCAAAAACTTATACCATTCGTATATTTAAAACTGCAGCACAATTTGCGACACAAATACTATGATTCGATCACAATTTATTCGTGTTCTTGAGTGGAGACCACGACTCGGTAAACGTAGTGTAGGACGCCCTCCGACCAGATGGGATGACGACCTGCGAAAGACTGCAGGTAGATGCTGGATGCGGCAAGCTGAAGACAGGGCGCTATGGCGCTCATGGGGGGAGGCCTATGTCCAGCAGTGGACTGCTATAGGCTGATGATGATGATCACAATTAGGTACATAAATCGAAAAAGAGAATCGACCTACAGAACTTGAAGCGGTAACATAAGTGTGCTGTATGTTATTATGTTTATTGTTCCTGTTTTTTTGTGTATTTTAGCTCTATTTTTATATATGTAATATTAATTATTTTATACATAATTACCTTAAATATGTACGCCACCGTCAGCTTTAATACGTACCGATCCTATCCATACAAAGGTTGCCTGGAAGAAATCGCTTTTAGCAATAAGGCCGCCGATTGTGGCACTAGATTTAGTTAGTATTAAGATCCTTTATTTTTTTTGTGTTGATGGTGCAATAAGGATGTATTGTATTGTGTGTGCTATGTCCTTGCCTATATCCGCTCCCGCTCTCGCTTAAGCTACCTACCGTACCCTGACCCTTATTATTATTACCCACATATTTATAAGCCCCACCCTATACTTAGCGGGTACTCTATCAAAGTGGCCAGAGCGTCAACAGCTCGTCACTCACCGATCGACATCATGTCAATCCACCTTCTATGCTCACGGTATGTAGGCGAGACAGTAGAAACAATACAATACAATACAATATACCTTTATTGCACCATCAAATATAAGGAAAATAATAAAAATAGGATCTTAATACTAACTAAATCTAGTGGCACAATCGGCGGCCTTATCGCTAAAAGCGATCTCTTCCAGGCAACCTTTGGATGGATAGGATCGGTACGTATTAAAGCTGACAATATAGGCTGACAATATGAAGTTAGAGATGTTGTGTGATTTTTCCAACAATTTATTAAATCATCATTAGGTATTTATAAGAATTAGCAAGCTGAAGTGGCACTAGGCCGGCCATATCTCGCGAAGAACCGACGGCCGCTGGGGCAAACATGTTCTCGAGTGGAGACCACGACTCGGTAAACGTAGTGTAGGACGCCCACCGACCAGGTGGGATGACGACCTGCGAAAGACTGCAGGTAGATCCTGGATGCGCTCTGAGGACAGGGCGCTATGGCTCTCATGGAGGAGGTCTATGTCCAGCAGTGGACTGCTATAGGCTGATGATGAGGTATTTATTGAGGTTAGGTTGATCTTCTCGTCATCCATACCGCAATGCTTGTTAACGAAAGTTGTCAACCAGTGCGTCCTACCCATTATGACCTACGGAGCTGACACGTGGACACTCACGATAGGGCTGGTCCACCAGTGCAAAGACGCTCAGCGAGCTATGGAAAGAACTATGACTTTTTTTACTCTCAATATCTATATATTATATATGTAGTATTATATTTCTATATAAATATTATTAGTATTTTATAATCTACAGACCCACTAGTGCCGTCCATGATCCTATCCATCCATACCAGATAACAGTTGAGATCGCTCTTGAGCGATAAGACCGCCAATTGTTACTTAATTTTAAAACTTTTATTGTAGATAGGGGTCTTTAGTCGTTTCGCACCGCGAGCGATTCGAACCGCGGTGCAAATCGCCCAAGTATTCCTTTTGAATGGGTTCTTTCGCACCGCGGTGTGAATAGACTAAACCTTTTTTGAATTAGTCAAGATAGTTTCATAAAAAGTGTCTTCTATCTATCAATCGCCCAAAACCCATAGCTTTAATAATAGCTATGCTTCTGTTACCAAGTCATTATATTGTGACTTGTTAATAGCCAAGATGCCAGACATTGCAAAAATGTTAACGAACTCTATGTATGAAAGCAAGTCATACGTTTATGGTGTTAATGTAATTGTATGTATGGAAACCAGTCATTTATGGTGTTATAAGAGTTGTAATTATTGGAATTCGTTGGGAACTCAGGCAACATAAGCTGAAGCCGCTAAGGCGCTCATTGGGGGAGGCCTTTGTCCAGCAGTGGACTGCTATAGGCTGATGATCGTACTAACCGGCTTTACAAGTCGTAATGTAACGTGTTACACAGCGAGTGTTTATGCAGTCAGTGTGGGGAAATAAAGCGTTCGCGTGAGAGACCGCGACTCGGCAAACGTAGTGTAGGACCCTTCGGCGGGTGGGATGACGACCTGCGAAGGACTACAGGCAGATGCTGGACGTGGCAAGCTGAAGACAGGGCGCTATGGCGCTCATTGGGGGAAGCCTATGTCCAGCGATGGACTATTATAGGGTTGACGATGATGATGACGAGCAACGAGACAGATTTTACCACAAGCCGTGAGGTATTATGCTCTCTGCGAATAATACGAAGAGCTCATTTAGACACTGCATGAAGACAAATAATACGAGCGCGTTTAAATCTTTTGTATGAAGGAATATCTTAACTTTCATATATTATATATGTAGATCTAAGAATAACAAATATCCGGTAGGCATATCTTATTTTTTTTATCGGATGTGTTTTTTCGAAACATGATCAAAATAAATGTGCGGATATTAGACAAAAATATATAAATATTTAATATAATGCTGGTCAATTCACACAGCATTATCTAGCCCCATGGTAAGCAGAGCTTGTGTTATGGGTACTAGATAACTGATACACATAATACAATACGTTACATAGAAAGATATTTTTTATTATACATAGAAAACGACCAGAACACCCGGAACAAATATCTGCAGATCGTACACACAATCGTTCCGAGGCGGGAATCGAACCCGCAACCTCCTGCGTCGCAGGCGGACCTTGGCCCACCGCGCCACATCGGTCGTCGAATGATCGGGAAATCAGTACTTTGATACCAATAATGGTTTGAGTACTAGAAAATTAAGAAAACGCTAAAAACGTTCCCAAATTGTGAAAACTTTTCCGATAGAAAATAAAAAATGATGTGCGACAATACTATGAGTGACACACTCACGAATAAAAGGGGATAATACTAATGTAAAAATAAACCCGTTGTTCTAAATAATGTCAAAGTATAGAGTTGTCATTTTGTCATACATGTGGGTGCCCCCGACTGCGCCTGTATCGGGTTACATGCTCTAATCTACTTGTTGGTAGCGTTAGCAAACAAAACTATGTTCTAAACTAGAAAATTAATCATGTTCACACACACAACAAGACAGGAATGAGGCCCACCCTGCCCCTATAGGTGCCAGAATAACAGCCGATTCAACACTAAAAAAAAAAAAAAAAAATTCTTTAGGCTTACAAATAAGCACTTAGACAAGTCGTTTTTTATACGTTTTTATAAAAATATTTGAATGTTCACTTCAATTTTTTGTCCACGAATGGAAGAAGTGAAAAATGAACTCATTTAAAACGGGATATCTAACATGATTTGATTTTTAAGTTTTCATTTTATTACTTTAGTGTTAATAACCATGATATTTTAAAAAGTTTTAAGACGATCTAATGTTACGGAAAACCACTGGTTTTATATTTTTTTGCAAAATTAGGTTATTAATTTGTTTGAAATTTCTCATCGAATTTTTTTTTAATTTCCACAATTTCTCCTTTCTTTGAACTTGTTGAGTATTATAAAAAATAGCTTACCAATTGCTCTCTAGTCCTATTGAATTCTTAGATTTTGAAAAGAACCAATGACATTAAGCTTTGCATATCACTGCACTGCTAACATCTTGTTCGTTGAATATGTACCCAATAAATGAATATTCCATCGGTACATGGACAATCAGGGAAAGCACGGTTTGCCACTGAAATAGAGCCCTTATTGCGCAAGTGACTTTAGTACTGTTACATTAGGAAATAATCTCATCATCACTATCACTATCTACAAGCTGTCTTTACAATGACGACCTGGCGCGTCGGGCGAAGGTCCGGTTCGGTCCCATTCTTATCGCGCGCGGAATACACCCCTTAACTCGCCTTTATTTTTATCGGCCAGTCTTTTATTGACGACCGATGTGCCGCGGTGGGCGAAGGTCCGCCTGCGACGCAGGAGGTTGCGGGTTCGATTCCCGCCTCGGAACAATTGTGTGTACGATCTACAGATATTTGTTCCGGGTGTTCTGGTCGTTTTCTATAATAAAAAATATCTATCTATGTAATGTATTGTATTATGTATATCAGTTATCTATTACCCATAACACAAGCTCTGCTTACCATGGGGCTAGATAATGCTGTGTGAATTGTCCAGCAATATTTATTTATTTATTCATAAATATTATTGATCACGCATAAAATTGTAAACTTAATAAACCAAAAACGGATTATTTTTTATAATTTTTTATTTATTTATTTATTTTAACTTTATTGTAGTACAAGGGTACAAAGAGTGGGCTTAATGCCGAGGTATTTTCTACCTGCCAACCAGGAAATACATATCATGTATAATATATAATATGTACAAGAGGGTTGGCGTGCTAACCTTACATAAAGAAATATGTAGTAACTATATTTATGACATTTTATATGTATTTTAAGTACCTAAAAGAAAAATAAATATATTATACATATATATATATATACCTACCTAAAAAAAACAATACAAGAATTACATAATTATAAATATGGCATAAGTATCAAGGACTCAAGGAATTAAGGACGGTCGATCCGTTCTTTCGGTGACCTACGTATGTATGATGTATGTATGTTGCAAAACATATTATGTATATCTGAAACGAAAGGTGTCAGTTAGAGACGTGCCGGAAGCAACTTGGTGCTAAGGTTGTTCGTTCCGTGCGTTCCGCGTCATCCGTCAACTTCGTTAGTTTTTCAGAGTAGACCTCCAGGTCTCTGCATGTAGTACCAAGTAGAGCGTAATTTTTTTTAAGCAGTTTTATATTAGTACGTAGAACCCGTAGTGCGCAAGTCGGACTTACGCTTGGCCGTTTTATTTTAAACTTCGAATAAACAGACTTTACTGCTGACTGTACCTTGAGGTTGAATACAAGAAACAGGAATATGCATTATGTATGAATAGCATATACACACACTTCTGATTGCAGTACCTTAGTTAACTGGGATCTTGTTCCTGTTAAACTTATGTTCTGCTGGGAATCGAACCTGCTACCCTGAGATATCATTTATTTGTTTATGCGGCACATACAACTGAATACAATAAAATATTATACAAATAGAAGCATACAATAATTAAAACTAGACTGTATCCCTAAATATATAAATAAATATAAATAATGCTGGACAATTCACACAGCATTATCTAGCCCCATGGTAAGCAGAGCTTGTGTTATGAGCACTAGATAACTGATATACATAATACAATACATTACATAGATAGATATTTTTTATTATACATAGAAAACAGCCAGAACACCCGGAACAAATATCTGCAGATCGTACACACAATTGTTCCGAGGCGGGAATCGAACCCGCAACCTCCTGCGTCGCAAGCGGACCTTCGCCCACCGCGCCACATCGGTCGATATGTAATACTAGTTTCTGCCCGCGGCTTCGTACGCGTTGTTTCTATGGAAACGTTTAAGATTATTTGTATCCTATGGGAACTTATTTAAGGGATAATAAACCTGTATGCAAAATTTCAGTTCGATCCGTTCAGTAGTTTTTGCGTAAAAGAGTAACGAACATCCATACACACAAACTTTTACGTTTATAATATTAGTAGGATGTGTACACAGCATGTTCAAAGAGAACATTATATTGTCAAAAAAGTTAGGGGTCCGTACAAAAACCATGCGAAACCGGGAAGATCCGCTAGTCTGTAATAAAAACAAGCAGTCTGGTTACTAATTAACACTTTCAGTGCCCATATCGGTATGACTTGCTGGTTATTCATAGCCGCTACGGTAACTGGCTAGGTTCATCCTAGGTCATTATTCCAAGTTAAACAGTCTAAAAATAGTTCCCGCACGCACGTTGTTAGCACACATTACAGACAGACGGACGGACAGAATGACACGGTAATGGTCTTTAATGAGCGGCGCCGCGGGCGATCGCTATGCTTTGTCTGGATGTCGTAAATATACAGACATTCGGACAAAATGTTGCGATGAATATTGTGAAGATATTTATTTAAGGTCAGTTAGAGGTGGAGTCTATTTTAGGAAAGGAAATAATAAAACTTTTGAAACTATAATGGTTTTTAACACTAAAGTCATTTAAAACGGGATATTTACCATGATTTTTACACATTACTCTTAAGACATTATTTATTTAAAAAATCAAATTATTAAATGGTACCGCGGTCCCACTACCTAGCGGTCCCAAATGACGGAAACCTGGTATAGTCTCCATTAGAACTGGCCGCCGTAGTCGAAATTCGAAAAATCCATGTCCCATCTTGCACAACGCATATAAAAACTCGCCCCTAAAGAATCGAAAGTGTGATATAACAAAAAAAAATCCCTCAATTTGTCTGACTTGATATCTCTAAATACCTTGATGTTATCGCTGAGACCAATTAATCCGGGACTTAACAGCTTGGTAGACAAAAGGACAAAAAACGATGGGTCCTGACACACACCCTTGTAAGAGCGAGTCAGAAATTTTTGGTTGGGTTCCGTAGAATTTTTTTTTAAAGCTAACTGGTTAATGTTATTGTTCAATTCAATTCAATTCAATTCATTTATTCCGTTTTGATACATGTTATTATACTCGTACACTAGGAAAAGTCATAGCGGTACACATTAGAAATAATAAATTAAAATACATAATAGAAATATAAAACAATACAAAAAGTACTTTATTGTACACCAGATACAGATCATTACAAAAGACATTACATGCGACAAGTACAATGGGCGGCCTTCTCGAGGCGATCTCTTCCAGACAACCTTTGGATGGAAATAATTATGTGTTATTGAACATTTAAAACGTGCTCCCGTGAATTTTGATCCAGATATAACGCGAGAGAATCAGCGAGAAAAACTTGTATATTATTATACCTACTATTTTTGTATTGAATTATAATTATTTAATTGATTAAGCATGCATCTACTTAGCATTAAACAAATAACAGTTTTTAACGTTTATTTATAAAATATTGAAAAGGTCGCTGAGACAATTAAATTATTATTCAATAAATCCAATTTTTCCTTTAACTTCGGTTTTTTTCATATGGAAATTGACTTTTTGTACGAATTATTTAAAATTGATAACGTCAGTGATTAATTGCATATTAATTTATGTACATATATTATAAATAAAAGATTCATGAATAAAATAAAATTAGAACACTTAGATAGACATTTTTATTAAGTAGAAAAAAATATAAAAATAAATAATATATTCAAAGTAGTATAGTAGTATATATATATATATTTTTTGCGTATGGCAGTAGAGTTGGCCCGATGAGTTATACGTACGATGTATACGGGTAGGAGGGCTTAGGTCTCTGTTTGCGATTCAAACGACACCTCACCGCTTGCGATATTGACCCGGGGTGTTGGGAGGAGCTTGCTTCTCGTAAGTCATCTTGGCGATTTACTATTTACACCAGAATAGAAGCATTTGCATAAACATTATTTGCACTCCCAAGATAGGCGTACCTACATATTATATGTTAGGTTACTTATGAAACCAGTAGAATAATTCATTTATCACGAACCAGGCCTATTCATCATCCATATAGTTGACTATGGAAATTATAATGTAACGAATCTATAAATATCGCTATGAGCCATGGGCTATGTGTTTTATAACTATAAATAAATAAATAATGCTGGACAATCCACGCTGCATTATCTAGCCCCATGGTAAGTAAAGCTTGTGTTATGGGTACTAGATAACTGATATACATAATACAATACATTACATAGATAAATATTTTTTATTATACGTAGAAAACGACCAGAACACCCGGAACAAATATCTGCAGATCGTACACACAATTGTTCCGAGGTGGGAATCTAACCCGCAACCTCCTGCGTCGCAGGCGGACCATCGCCCACCGCGCCACATCGGTCGTCAAACTTATAACTATAAACAAGCCGTTTGGTTATAGAAAACTGGTAGTTTGTATGTTGACTTCTTTGTTACAAATAAATATAAAGTTTATTATTTATTAATTAATGTAATTAATAAATAATAAATTTTAGTTATTTATTGTAGTTTATTATTTATTAATTAATGTAATTAATAAATAATAAATTTTATTAACAAAGAAGTCAACATTTAAGTAGTGTATTATTTAGTTTGGTATTTGTAATATTTATAGTTGGTTTTTTAGTAAGTATTCTTGTTATGTTCATATTTAGATTACCTGTGGTACACCCGCTGCCATTCTTATATCATATAATTCTTTCCGTCCAAAGGTTGCCTGGAAAAGATCGCTTCTAAGCGATAAGGCCGCCCATTGTACTTGTCGCATATAATGTATTTTTGTAATGATTTGATTATGGTGTACAATTAAGAATTTTTGTATTGTATTATATTGTATTATTCTTGGAAAGTATGCTTTTTTACTCATCCTAGACCCAAAGTACCTAGTGGCTTAGTTTAGTAGACGACCTCTGTGGCGAAGGTCCACCCGCGAAGCAAGAACTTGCGGGTTTGATTCTCGCCTCGGGACTACTACTTATTTCAGTTCACTGAAGAAAACAAACAAAAATAATATAAATTACGATTAGTCAAAAAATAGTGTGAGAGCCATCATACAATTTAATATAGCGAATACAAATTCCAGAGAACATATCATATTCATAATAATATTCATATTCATAATAATATTATTCATATCATATTTATTTTATTGCATTATTGTGTACATTTATAGGTCTTAGTATCTAGGTAATGTATAAGAAACACAATGGTACCCAAGCAGGGCGTGGCAATATGTACTGTGAATGGAAGTGAGCCGGGTTTCTAAAAAGCTCAGTTTAATAATATAGATAAGAGAGAGAGAGAGAGAGAGCGGAAAATTTAAATTCAATCACATATTTTTATTTAAGTAAATAGTACTTATAAGTATTAAGTAATTATATATTTATATATATATATATATATATATATATATTTTAATAATTATTTTTCATTAAAAAACTCATTTAAGTCATAATAGCATATAGTACAAAGATATTGTTTCAATTTTGGTTGAAATGTTTTGTCTTTTTCGTCGTCTTTTAGTGTATCGTATATTTTCTTTCCTCGGTGTCTTTATGCTATAAACATGTGCTTTCAGCTTGTAAGTGATCAAATCATCTTCATCGGCCTATATTAGTTCACTGCTGGACACCACACACACATGTCATGGGTTATAAGTGCTTTCAACATCATTCATCATCAGCCTATGATAGTCCACTGCTGGACATAGGCCTCCCCCAATGAGCACCATATAGCGCCCTGTCTGCAGCTTGCCGCTTACAGCATCTACCTGCAGTCTTTCGCAGGTCGTCATCCCACCTGGTCGGAGGGCGTCCTTCTCTTCGTTTACCGAGTCGTGCTCGTATAAGTGCTGTAGTAGAAACCAAAACGATTGAACAAAACAAAACTTTAGTTTTTCTTATGTAATTTTTTCTTATGATCATTTGATATAAAGAAAGAAAATACATATATTAATTCACTGAAGTAGGTACAACTTGTTACTACATTATTATAAAATTAATAAGAACATAAAGTACCTAATAAAAAGTAACAACGTATCTCTATAAAAGCAACAAGATATCGCAAAATCCCACCAAGCTATAACACGTGGGTTCCTTCAATTTCCTACAGAACCCCAAAAGGTGCGTTCCCATTGTACCTCAGTAGCGATCCGTCAGACGTTTTACTGCGTCCGATACGACGTTGACAGGTTTACTGCCGACACGGTGACGCTAATTCGCCGGTGACAGATAAAAACCGAGTTGAATTGACACTGTTGTCAATAGGTGTAAGGGTGTGAACATAGTGGGAAGAATTAAAATTTTCCGCTCTCTCACTCTCTCTCTCACTCTCTCTCTCTCTTATCTATTCTCATCAAGAAGCTGGTTTGCCTATTTGTGTTCTCGCTGTTAATATCTTTTTATTAGTTATTGAGTAATTTTGTATTATTTTATTTTTTTAAACGCAAATACATATTTTCTTAGTTAGCTCAACAGTTACCTACAATAGTAAATACTAGTTCTAGATTTGTTTCTATTATTTCATTGTAACTTTATGAATGACTAGCGGACCTTCCTGGCTTCGCACGGTAGTACGGATCCCTAACTTTTCGAAAATATAATACAGCCTATGTTCACCGGGGATAGTGCAGTTTCCCAATGGTGAAATAATTTTTCAAATCGGTCCAGTAGTTTCGGAGCCTATTCATTACAAACAAACAATAAATCAAACCTTTCCTTATAATATTAGTATAGAAGTATAATTTAGGATTTGTCGAAATATAAATCTAAGGGCTCACACAGCATCCGTTAAGAAAGTAGGTTTATATTTTATAAATACTGGGAAGCGTGCGGTGACGATGAGTTCCATTATTTTTGTTCTGAACAAAAATCATGAAACTCATCGTCGCAGTCGAGGATGCCACCTCCTCTACCCGGACCATCTCAGCTGGTGTACCGCAGGGTAGCTGCCTGTCACCCGCCTTATACGCGCCTTACACTGACGTCATCCCTACACTGGAGGGCCACGTACGCCCCGGATTGTTCACCCAAAAAGTGCTCAAAGCGCCTAAAGAAGTTTTCACTTCAAAATAATTGCCCGCTCTGCTTATCGCTCATCTTATGTATGTATCCCATCCCATTTTTTTATCCTTAGCTCTAATGGAGTGCCAAATGTAGATTAATTAGCTTCCTTGAGAATTTACTAATAGCTTCAACATTTGGAACTTATTCAATTAGTTTTTTTTTTTTGTTTTAAGTAAATGGTTTTTACCTATAATTGAACTACATATCAAATGAATAGCTGAACAGTCTGCATAATAAATAAATAATTAAAGCCGGACAATCCACACTGCATCTATGTGATGAATAAGCCAAGACCAGAACAACATAGTAACGTTAACATAAATATAGTTGACGACCTCTGTGGCGCGGTGGGTAAAGGTCTGCCTGCGACCTCCTGCGTCGCAGGGGGGGTTGGGGATTCGATTCCAGTCTCAGGACAATTGCGTGACCGATCTGCAGATATTTGTTCCGGACGTTCTGGTGGTTTTCTATGTATAATAAAAAAATATCTATGTAATGTATTGTATTAAGTATATCAGTTATCCCCATAACACAAGCTGTGCTTAGCTTGAGGCTAGATGATACTGTGTGGATTGTCCAGCATTATTTATTTCAATATATAATTAGTAACACAAAATTTGTTACTATGTTGTTACTTAATACTACTTATATTAGATGAATAATGCAATGAAGTAAGGGTTTTTTTTTTAATTTATTTTGAGCCATTATAGTCCCACTGCTGGGCAAAGGCCTCCCTTTTCTCCTTCCACTCCTCGCGATCCAACGCTGCAACAGTAAGGACTCTAAACAAAAATCTAAACAAAATTGATATTCAAATAACTTTTAGAACCAAAGCCGTTTCGTCACTTTCGATCTCGCCTCTCGATCGATAACTATCTTCAAAGATCGATATCTAAATCGGATGCCATTGGTAGCGAGAGCAGTCAAGATGGCCAGATAGGCTGACGCAATGCTTTGACGTAACTTGACGTAAGCTGTCAAAGTTGGGTTAACGGTGGCTACTTTGCGTTGAATGGTTATTAGTCATGGCTAAAGATGTTGCGTTTTTAACACACTCACTGCCTAGACAGTTCCCACAGCGACGCGACCCTCTCAAGGTGTTGCGTTGCGGTTCATCACTCACATTACATCATCAGCATTTCTACATCTGGACATAGGCCTCCCCCAATGAGCACCATAACTCCCGATCTTAATACTAACTAAATCTAGTGGCACAATCGGCGGCCTTATCGATAAAAGCGATTTCTTCCAGGCAACCTGCCCATTGGATGCCTAATATACAGCAGTTTATCATGATAGTGTCTTCATAGCGAAGTGACGTCAAGTCGTTATTTTTTCTGCTTTTTCAGAAGATAGATGTATAGATAGATGGACAATTATTTAATTCACACTTAAAAATAGAACAAAAAGGATAAAAATTACAAAATACGAGACAATATACCATAACACAAGCTCTGCTTACCATGGGGCTAGATAACGCTGTGTGAATTGTCCAGCATTATTTATTATTATATCTCTCATTTACCATGATCTCGGGCCACAAAGTGGCCCGTTCCTTTGGAACTGGTCACTTTAGTGTGAAAACTAAAGTGTGCTGTTGGCTTCGGCCCCACGCAAGCCGTGGGGCCGAAGCCAACAGCACACTTATTTATTATGAAACAATTAAATTGTGTATAAGTTTAGAAATAAATTTGACATGGTATTATAACATTGATTAAAAATACAAATATTAGCATGCAATTATTATGATAGTTCAATTCATATTTATTTCTTATATTATAATTATTTTCATATAAACACGTCATTTGTGTAAAAACATCAATTGTAGACATGAACACGTTTTTGGCCCCTTTGCAAATTTGTCACGTGTCCCTTACTACGTTTTGAAGTTAGCCGTACTGCCCTAAAATCAAGTGCAACCAGGATCAGTTACTAGTTTAACGCTTAACAAGAACCTCCAATAACTTACGTATATTAACGTTGACGTTAACTGCCTACTCTGTCCGCGCTATCCTCAATAGCTTTAGAATAAGGTAAGCTCGAATGCTCCACTTGCTTTCATATTTAACTAGGCGTTAGGCGTTAGAATCAATTTCTAGTTACAATTTACAACTCACGCGATTTGTGTTCGTGTCTATTCTGAATGTTTGTAGGTCTGTGTAAATGATAGGCGGATCTAAATAATTATTGTGTTTATTTATGTTAATCGTTTGCGCTACTGACACTTTAAAACCTAGAAATATTATGTAGCATAGATAATTGTTTCTGCGAACTAGCTCCACATTTTTTGACGGAACTCCAAAGGTACATCTTCTAAACGGCCAGGTAAATCATTTGAAATAATTTTCAATTTGAACATCTATACTAATATTATAAAGAGGAAGGTTTGATTTTTTGTTTCATAAAAGTTAGGGATCCTTACTAAAACTCCAATAATAATTAAACCCAAGGTGTAAAAAATGTACCTTAAAAATTCCAATACCCGTGCGAAGCCGGGACGGTCCGCTAGTTCATTATAAAACTGTCGTTTCAATTATAAAGAACACCTCAACCACCCCATAATACACTGCCACAGATTTCCGTAATAAATTTCCTATTTTATAACATTTTCTGTTATAAAATAAGTACTATGTAGTTATGATGAACGCGCTTGCTCCATACTCTTGCATAGCTCTTAATTATAAGACTTAATACATTTTGCATATTAATTTTTCAACCCTCATTTATTTCCAACAAGAATGCTGACACGATCGCGGCGAATAAATCGATTAATGGCTCGAGGCGTCAAGTAGACGATCGATACAGCGAGAATAAACACGTCTCGATTATCACGAGTACACCACTATGATCGATGGCTGATTGGGGTGAATAGCGCATAGTGATGTGATAGCACCTGCTAAATGGCGTGAAGTAGAACTTGTTCATATTTTCGACGACCGATGTGGCGCGGTGGGCGAAGGTCCGCCTTCGACGCAGGAGGTTGCGGGTTCGATTCCCGCCTCGGAACAATTGTGCACGATCTGCAGATATTTGTTCCGGGTGTTCTGGTCGTTTTATATGTATAATAAGAAATATCCATCTATGTAATGTATTGTATTATGTATATCAGTTATCTGGTACCCATAACACAAGCTTCTGCTTAGCTTGGGGCTGGATAATGCTGTGTGAATTGTCCAGCATTATTTATTTAGCATTTATTTATTTATTTATTGCTGTTGTAAGGGACCTTTATGAAATTCAAGTTAAACTTATTCTAGAAACTGTGTACAGAAAGATCCATATTCATATTCATTTATTTATTGCGTACAAATACATTGTCACATAATTTTAGCTTAGGTGTTATTAGCTTAGACATACATTAGGTACATGTAGCCTGTAAGGGCGCAGCTTGCAGCTCCCGAACACCTCAACAACTAGTTTATAAATAATAATAATAGTAATTATTATTTTTGGTTATTTACAACGTAATCGGATAATTTATCTTAAAAGCTAGGTGAAACAATGCATTAATTATATATATGGGGTTATCATTAATTACTAGGTAATTCATTGATTATATTTAGGTCATAAAAACATTTTTCTATGAGACGCCTACGGAGTTATGTCTTACCTTATTTATCTATTTATAACGAATCTCTTTGTTGACATAAAATATCTTGAATTCTACCAACTCAACCAAGTATAACATTTCCAATCCTATCCATCGAAAATCGATAAAATTAAATCAAATCTCCACACCACAATGAAAATACATCATAATTCGTGTTATTTATTCATTTTAATACGAAACAAGGCAATAATGGCCATAGATCCCGATAAATCAAATAACCCGTCGGTGCCCACTCGGCCTTATAGAGCCGACTATCGCCCGATGACATATTTATGACTTTAAGGCGTAATGGACAGAAAAAGATAATGTTTGTATGTTTATTTTGTCAGGGGACATTTGTTGGATTCTTTGATGAAGTTTTCGAAGAAATCGATGGGAGTTTATTGTTTAGGAAAGTTATTAGGGAGTTATTGGATCGCCCAGGATATTTTGGGTATTTTGGCGGGCGATATGATGTTGAGATATATGTCTTTGAAAAAGACCTTAAATTAATGCGCTGACAATAACGATCCGAATATGAATAATCCTCCAGACTAACATTTTGTTATTTATTGTAATAATAGCTGCGCCCGCGGCTTCGTTTGCTTGGAAATATATGTGTCAAATAGTTTATAAACCTTCCTTCCTCTTGCATCACTCTATCTATTACTGAAAACTGCATTCAAATCCGTTGAGTAGTTTAAGAGATCCAAGCGAACAGACAGCGGAAGTGACTTCATTTTATACTATCTACTATGTAAAGAAATCAAAACATGCAGTTCATATAAAGATAAGTGTATAGGTAATAATGTCATCATCATCATCAGCCTATATTAGTCCACTGCTGGACATAGGCCTCCCCCAATGAGCGCCATAGCGCCCTGTCTTCAGCTTGACGCATCCAGCATCTACCTGCAGTCTTTCGCAGGTCGTCATCCCACCTGGTCGGAGGGCGTCCTACACTACGTTTTCCGAGTCGTGGTCTCCACTCATGAACAAGTTTGCCCCAGCGGCCGTCGGTTCTTCGCGAGATAGGTAATAATGTGTACTGACATTATTTAACCAAATATTGCTGTAGAACTTTTGAAACTATGATGGTGATTAATACGATATATTTACCATGAATTGAGTTTTGCAACTTTACTACATTTCGGCAATGTTTCATTCAATTCAAAAATTGAATATCATTTATTTCTTTAGGCTTACAAAATAAGTACATAGACAATAAGCACTTGAACGACTAGAAATCCTCTACCACCCGAGGTCACTCCGCGAAACATGTGAAGATCCCAGGAGTATTCTGCGCTTCTGGACGGAGTTAGGCTGGTTAAACTAGCAAACACCCCACGCACAAAGGACCAATCGGAGTCTAAGTGCGGAAACAGGAGTACACTTACCATACCATACCAAGCACTTGATCTCGGGATAACTGAAGTCACTGCGAGTAAGTTTTTTTTAACTTTTTTAACTCGCAGTGGCCTCAGTTATTCTGTGATCATGCTCGAAAACTTACATCGCAGCTGATCTATGGATCGATGCCATCGAGTAAAATAACTCGCTCAGAAATATCAATAGGTGAGTAGTTTGTTTCCTAAATCAAAAATATGATCCATCATCAACTGTTTTCAAAGAAATCAATAAATATTTAAATAGATTTCACACGCGCCATCTAGCTAGACCCAAAGAAGCTAACGACTGAATTCCTTCAACTAAAGAAAATAACAAAACTCGCCCACAATTTAGCCACTCCATTTCCAAGCTAAGCCGGCTAGTGACGTCACTGCAGGTAATTAAAGAAGCATAATCAGATCCCCCGCCTCGTTAACATGTATTCCTATTTGTATGGACCATTGTGCGGCGGGTGCGTGTGCGCGTTTCCATTGACATACCCACTACCCAGCTATCACTTAAAATGCTTTATATGTACAGAACACTTATAAGCAAAGCCAGTCATTAAATAATTTTCTGTGGCGATGGTCCACCTGGATGATTGAAATGCAGGAAGTAGCTGGTTCGATTCCCGCGTTGGGATTTATGTGTGTATGATCTGTTCCATTTTTATGTGTAGTAAAAAAACGATCTATGTATGTATTGTATTTCTTATCAGTCATCTAGTACCCATAACACAAGGTCTGCTTAGCTTGGGACTAGATGATGCTGTGTGGATTGTCCAGCATTATTTATTTTCTTCACTCTCGTTGAAAAAGATTGAAGTAAATAGACTCAAACACAGCATTTTTTTACGTAACTACCAATTTATAATAAATATTTGTCGTTTCGGATGGTCCTGTACGGTTTTCTGATTTGTGGTGAATTTAAAAAGTATATTTTAAAAGTGATGTAAATGCAATGGGATCCTAAACTTTCAATATAACTAACTTTCATAACTTTTTCAATTTAAATTCACGATGGGTGAAAAAAGTACAACACCAGAGTAAACTAATAATTGTCAAGTAAATAAAATTCTAACTTTGCAGCGGCATTTTCTAAGGTATGTCATCGTCGTTTACATAATTATTACTTACAAATTGTGGATCCCAGTTATCTGAAATATTTTTATTTATTTAATCTCAATCCGAACGAATTTTTCTCGTCCTACAATGGACAAGGACCCGCCGCCGTCTCCCATCTTACCATAACTATTATATTTGACACTTAATACTTCCTCCAACTTGATGAATGAGCTCCATTTTATTTTGTCTGTTTGTCCAAGCGGTCTGTGAGACCCTCCAAGGTTAACGATATTTTAATAGAACTGAAAAGGGTTGATGTATGATATCATAATTAACTGACACAAAGGGTGAAGGGGCTAATGTGTTTTGGATTGAATTATGGTTTTTGTATATTTTAGGTTTGATTTTTTAATGTTTTTTTATGATAATGATTTGGATTTTAGAAAAGAAATAATTGATAGGTTTTTGTCTTTTGTCACCTTCCTTTCTTGTGCTCTGTGGTTGTTATTTCTAGACTTTAAGGTTGTCACCAGTCACCACGCAGCACAAACACGTAGGTTTAAGTATGGATATTTTTAGGTGTTATTTTAAGAGATCTCTTCAAGGCAAAATAACACCTACTAAGCGATAAGGCCGCCCATTGTAGTTGTCGCATGTAATGTCTTTTTGTAATGATCTTCATAATCGTGTACAATAAATAATGCATTTTTAAAATTGTATTTATTGTATTGTATTTAAATATTATATTGTATTTCATATTGTTGGCAGTAGTTGATAAGACAGCTCTCGGGTCACTTGTTTGAAGCTATTATAGCTTGTGGGAAGCTTCCCACGAGCTATAAAATAGCTATTTTGTCACTGTAAAATGTATCTAAAGATAACTAGTTTAGGCCTATATTTGAATGCACACTTTGTGCTGCCGACTTCGAAACAGAAGGAGGTTCTCAATTCGACTGTATTTTTTTTAATGTTTGTTACCTAAGAACTTTCGATTGGGTGAACCGATTATAATGATTCTTTTTTTTATTTGAAAGCTGGTGCTTCCCTTATCTCATTTCAATAGTTCTAACAATGACATCCATTAAGTCTTAATTTTTTTTGCATGATTAGAAAATACACAATAATGTAGTTGTGTAAGTGTGTGTAATGTAGTTGTGTTGAGTTGTAAGTAAGTAAGTAAGTAAATCATTTATTTGACACATAAAACACACACATACAATTAATCAGCTTAATAACAAAAGTACAAAATTAAAACAAAACATGATTATCAAAAGTAATTAAGTTAGTTAAGTTGCAATCTTTACCCTACTGCACCCGAAGAAAGGTATGTTTTCCTTGCTACTGCACTGGCTATTAAGCCTTCTAGAGGCTAAATAGCCAGTGGTCACATAAATAGACCGCCAGGTCTAACAATGCAAACCTATGATGATAATCTTCCCATAAAAACCCGTTCAAAGCCATTTAGCTTGAAATATTCTCAGCCATTGTGGCGGATAGCCATCGCCATCGGTCACGACTGGCTATCGCTATCAACTCCACTGGGGATCTACTAAATTGCGCATTGTATTGTTGTGAAGATCTTTAGACACAGATTTTCTGCGTATCCGAGCGAGAGGATATGAGGATTATTCTTTGCTAATGGCAACTGTGTCTGGTTGGACGCTTTTCTACCAGTGTCAAGTCATCATCATCACCAGCCTATAGCAGTCCACTGCTGGTCATAGGCCTCCCCTAATGAGCGCCATGGCGCCCTGTTTTTGCCGCATCCATCATCTACCTGCAGTCTTTCACAGGTCGTCATCCCACCTGGTCGGAGGGCGTCCTATACTACGTTTACCGAATCGTGGTCTCCACTCAAGAATACGTTTGCCTCAACGGCCGTCGGTTCTTCGCGAGATATGGCCGGCCCACTGCCACTTCAGCTTGCTAATTCTCAGAGCTATGTCGATAACTTTGGTTCTCTGTCGGATGTATTCGTTACGAATCTTATCCTTCAGAGAAACTCCTTTGCGGATCCAACTCGATTGCGGATTCGATTCCCGCCCCGGTACAAATGTTTGTACGATCTGCAGATATTTGTTCAAAAAATCTTTCATAGATAGTTGTATAGAAAGAAAGAAGAAAGAAAATATATTTATTGATACACTGTGAAGTAGGTACAACTTGTTACTATTACTAGGTACATATTATACAATAAATAAGAACATTAAACTATACTATATAAAATATATATGTATAGTGGTTCCCATGGATGGTGTTGGGGTCATTATCGTGCATTATCCTGTCCGCGCATTGTTTATGGCGACCTCCAAACGGGTTGCAAATTACAGGCCGCGACTTCAATGGCCGCAAATTGTACAGTTTACCTAGGAAGGTGGAGTCACATGGTGGAGTTTTTGTGTTTTCTCGCGGAGACTACAAAGCCCTTAGCCTCCCCAAACGGGATATTTACCATGATTTTTTTAGTTTTTCATGGTCTGATATGACCGCCAATTGTAACTTATTTTCTAAGTTTTTATTTTACATAGTTATATGTGTACATATACTAAGGTGTGCATTATAGTATTTTCATAGATAATAGATATCTACTTTATTGCACGCTATCTATAAAACAAATGCAAACATAATATAATAAAATCAAATTATGGTAAATCTAAAATCCCGTTACAAATTTTTATGAATTACTTTTGTGTTATTATATTAACCATGATAGTTTTAAGAGTTTTGAAACTACTATGTTTCGTAATGTAGGTACCTAAAGAAATACATATTTTGGGATCTCATCTACAGCATATATACCAGTCCATTCCACAGCTGGACACAGCTTGCCTATTATATCCATATGAACTGAAGTGAATAGATGACCTACACAGACATTTCATCAAATTCCAGTGCTGGTCTGGAATTCGAACCCACGCCCTAGAAAGCCAGTAACGGCTGGTCCGATACGGTTTAAGTGAATGCTTTATTAGCAGCATTAAACAAAATGTTGCACATAATTTGCGGAGTGTGGCCGACCAGCAACAAAGAAGGTTTGTTGCGCGATGCTCTGTAATTGAAGTAAAGTATACTTTCATCATCATGATCAGCCTATATTAGTCCACAGCTGGACATAGGCTTCCCCCAATGAGCGCCATAGCGCCCTGTCTTCAGCTTGACGCATCCAGCATCTACCTGCAATCTTTCGCAGTTTGTCATCCCACCTGGTCGGAGTATACTTTACTTATAACTAAACACATGTTCAATGTACGAGTAAATGAAGATGTAGATACGAGGCTACCTACTTTAGTGTGTTAATTTATAACTAGATGTCGCTAGTAAAGTTGCACCACGGCTGAATCGCGCTGACGAGAACGCACGGGTTTGAATGGCGTCCGTTCGGATTTTCAAATAAATTAGGATAATCGGAGTTGGTACTGACTGTGTCGTTCACATTATTATTATTTCCATTATGTATTGTATTTCCTGGAGTAATATATATTTTATTGCAGGAAATACATAATAATGTGTTTTAGTTATAAATGTGATTCAATGTATTTCTTCTAAATGGTGTGCAATCACCGATTTACAATGTCGTTCTGATGAAATTTAATTTAATTGTTTTTTTACTACACATAATTATGTTGAAGTACTTAGCAAATATCAAAGTGCTTTATTTACTTTAAACCTTACAAGAAACTAAAACGTATAACTAGGAAATAAAGTGATCACTTTGATTTCTGTCCACTTCAATCTTTTTAAGGTAAAGAAACGAACAAGAAACCTTTACCTTATTAGGTTGTTAGTTTTCGAGTCGCTGGATTAGTGACCTCTAATACAGACATTTTTGCGATATTTGGGATACAAAGAAAACGACTAGAACATCCGGAACGAATATCTGCAGATCTTACAAACTATTAGGTGCGACACAGTTTTAAACTTATGCGCTTTCCAGTGTTCCGTTGTATTTTAGTGATAATATGTCTTTGTTCATTCTAAATAAATAAACTGAAATTGAAATAAATTATCCCGAGAGGCGAGAATCGTAACCGCAGCCTCCTGCTTGGCAAGCGCACCTACGCCCACCGCGCCACAGAGGTCAAAGGGCTAGAAGAGTGGTGTATTTGGGAACCAGCCCTTTCCCTTCGTGCCAGTAATCGGAGCCGCATCCTCCGTCGGATCCCGGCACATTAATTCGTCTTCCGCGATTATTCGTGCTCCTCCATCTTGTTATCTGCTTGAACTTGTAAACAAAATGGCTGACTATGTAGGTACATTTATCTGGAACTTACGGTCATTATGTGCCAACCGCTGTACGGCTAATGCTTTAATGCTGGTGTTATTAGTTACTAACAACACCAGCAGACCTACCTACTGTAGGTAGGTCTCCAGGGTGACATTTGGGAAGCAAGCTCCTCTTATGTTTATATTTTACTAGCTGCGCCCCGTGGTTTCACCCGCGTGGTGTTAGATATTTTGGATAATATATTATACGATATAATTTAAGAATGGACATTTTTAGACTATTTGTTATTTTTCATAATTGGACATTCGTCGTGCAAAGGATATATCTTTATAAATTGTTACCTAAGTTTTATTCTGATATGTAAGCTATATTATTGTGAAGTTTCATCAAAATCCATTCAGTAGTTATTGCGTGAAAGAGCAAAAAATATCCTCACAATCTTTCGCGTTTATAATATTAGTAGGATTTGTACTGATAATTTAATTCAGGCAACAAAGAATTATCTCAAGGAGCGCTTCGAATTCCTCTCAAACTCTCACTCACTCTCTTTGCGTTCCTCTGAAACCCTCATCCTGAAAGTCCCTGCTCACTCTACCTCTTTCTATGACAAATCATTCACTGTACAAGCTACCCGTCTATGGAATGCTCTCCCTCTGGACATCAGATGTGCAAAATCACTCCCTATCTTCAAAAAACTGCTGCATCAGCATTATTTATCCATATAAAATATTGATAGCCTTATCTTACGAGTATGTCTATGTAAGTTTATTATAATGTTTGTTATGTAGGTATTTAGTGTATTTGTTATCAATTATTTATTAAAGTGCCACCGTCTATATTGTTCGTTCATGTCCAGTCCATCCCAAGGTTGCCTGGAAGAGATCGCTCTCAGCGATAAGGCCGCCCTTTATACCTTTATTCTAAGTTTTTATCTCTGTATTATTTTCTGTTTTGTGTGGTGTAATAAAGTGTTATCTATCTATCTATCTAAAGAATACCTACCTATACATAAGTAACTTAATTAGAGCCCATATAATAAATACCTTAATATAGATAAAAAAATTAGAATTAACCGAAGTCATTTAAAACGGGATATTTACCATGATTTGATTTTTGAGTTATCCAATATTTCGGCACAGTTGCATGCGCCATGATCACGGAGTTACTCCGTGATCATGGCGCATGGTAAATATATGGTAAAAATATATGGTAAATATCCCGTTTTAAATGACTTTAGTATTAATAACCATGATAGTTTCAAAAGTTTTACAATTAACCGAGTCAGCGTCACTCAATGACGCACGCAAAAAAAGTACGCATTGCAACATTACCTAATCTGTGGTACGGATCTTATTAAAACACACAGTCAAATGGCGTACAAAGCCGTGGGCAGCAGCCACTATATTTCAAAAGCATCCATTACCTCTAAAATTAAACGTTACAATCAGTGCACCGATAAAGCTAATTACGCCGTTAATTACACGCCATGCCTCCAGCTATTCACTAGTAGGTAGTAATTAATGATTTATTCTGTGAACATGTACCGGGGGAAATGGCTGGTACTGCTGCTTTTGCAAGGTATGGCTTTAAGTATAATTTTTGGTGCTTTATAAGATCTTATACATATCAGATTTATAGGGTTTTTTTATAAAATAAAACTAGAGTTTTGTCTCCTAAGTTTTTTTTTGTACGTCTATAATTGACGAAACGAAAAACATAAAAAATGGTGGACAATCTCCGCTTAGCTTGGTGCTAGATGATGCTGTGTAGATTATCCGGCATTATTTATATATACCTATTATGTCCATAGTTCGTTGGCGGACCACTATTTTTATGTAATTTTGACATGTAAATTGATTTCACCAATAAATTGTATTTGGCTGGTTTTATTGTTACGCGTTTCGGCAGCGCCGGCGTTGGAGCGCGCGCGTTCGGAGATGTATGGATGGGGGTAGTAGTTGCGTTTCAAAGTCGCACGCTTGCGCAGCGCCGGCGGCGGCGCGGCGGCGGCGCGGCGCGGCTCGTCTCGCGGCGTGACTATAAAACCAGCCTTTCTGTATTGTACTTTTTTAGAACTCAACCCTATCAAAGCACAAGAAGGGGACTCGTCTGCAAGCGGGGAGTGGAAGCCGTTGAAGGTGGCTAAAGACTGCGACACGGGCAAGCAACGAGCTCCCCATGAGGGGAACCTGGGGCAGAGTGATGTGTTCCCCTGGCTTGGGGTCATCAAGGTTCATATACGTAAGTTTAATTGATTGTTAAGATACATTAATATTTTGATATGTACCTTACTCAATATACCTTATCAATAACCATAAAAGAAAATAACAAAAAATCTTACAATAATCGCTACGCAGCGCACGGAGAGGCTACGCATGAGCTTTACTTTGCAAGAAAATGTATGTCATAACGATAACGTCCATCGCTATATACTGGCCAAAATAATGGCTTGCTCAAATAATTATGGCGCCCACGCACTTCAACGCTGTCAACGCTTTGCACGCGGTACACGCTATGCATGTTGTACACGCACGCGTGGATAATTACACTGCAGGAACAGGTACGGGAGGAAAAGCGAGACGCCTGTATTGTGTATTGTGCAGCAGTGAGACAGCGGCTTTATTCTGAACAAACTATAGATGCGTAATACGGTGCGTTCAAAGTAGTGCGTTGTATGAAGAAGCGAAAGAAGTATTTTATAAAATCTCAACAGAAGGCTTGCTCATGCTGTGTGTGAGTTTCCCTTTGATAACTGATACTGATACGTGGCCACTCACGATAGGGCTGGTCCATCAGTTCAAAGTCGCACAGCGAGCTATGGAAATAGCTATGCTCGGAGTTTCTCTGAAGGATAGGATTCTTAAAGAATACACCCGACAGAGAACCAAACTTATCGACATAGCTCTGAGAATTAGCAAGCTGAAGTGGCGGTGGGCCGGCCATATCTCGCAAAGAACCGACGGCCGTTGGGGCAAACGTGTTCTAGAGTGGAGACCACGACTCGGTAAACGTAGTGGAGGACGCCCTCCAACCAGGTGGGATGACGACCTGCGAAAGACTGCAGGTAGATGCTGGATGCGTCAAGCTGAAGACAGGGCGCTATGGCGCTCATTGGGGGAGGCCTATGTCCAGCAGTGGACTAATATAGGCTGATTATGATGATGATGATGAACTGATACAAAATCGGACTAGCTAGCGGGTTCAAGTCGCGAAAATCGTAAATTTTTGGGATAATATATTATTAACTTTATTAATTTTTAATGGAGACTAAAGTCATTTAAAACGGGTATTTACGAATATTTCACATTTTTAAATGATGTTTTTACCTTATTTAATTTAATATAATAATAAAAATATAACCAATAAAGTGGAGCATCTTTTTTAAAATCATACATTTAAAATTTTTATGATGTTGTTGCTATTATTTTTATATAAATATTTTAAAACTACTATAAAACGCTGCGCGAAAATCAGTCCGCCGCGAGGCTTTCTAGAGTGTGGTCACGTCGCTTATTAAATATTTATAGAAAAATAATAGCAACAAAATCATAAAAATTTTAAATGTATGATTTTAAAAAAGATGCTCCACTTTATTGGTAGGCTATTATTATATTAAATTAAATAAGGTATATCGGTAAAAACATCATTTAAAAATGTGAAATATTCGTAATATTTCACATTTTTTGAATTTTAATTTCTCATAGTAGGATACCAAAACCAAACATCTATCTAATTTATTTTTTAGCCAAGGATCTCATCAGTAGGTTATATTTTTTTTTTAATTAGATATGTCAGTATTTTCTATTATTTTGAGCTTTGAAACTGATGCTGAAAGGGAAATTATGAAAACCTCTCACAAGTTATCTTGATAGAACGCGTACATACTATATTAATCGAAATATTTTATAGTCAAACTATTTGGACACTAAAATTTCCTAAAATTATTAGTAAATAACATATACTATAAGATAAGTGGTTCATGATATAAACGGGTTTGAAAAGTACTGTTTCTGCGCATTTTACCAATAAACGCTCTTAATATAATTTCGGCACAGTTGCATGCGCCATGATCACGGAGTAACTGAAGGCACTGCGAGTTTTTATGGGCAGACATACCGATCTACTCTCATTTTTTGTCTTTTGCTATGAACGCAGCTCGATCATGACACACAACACTGACGGTATCAGAACGCGACGCGGTTGGTACATCACTTCTTCCGTTTTTGCACATTCTCACAACAGGGTTCCAGGTTCCCGATAATTGGAAGCCATCTTCTCGGTTGAAGTTCCTGTGATTATATTTCCAGATAAACCAGGATTGTTGCAAGTAGCTCTGACAAGCATCGTGTTGGTCAAAAGGGGACACGCTGTTGGCAATGCGGACGACATCTCCAGGATCCCGAAGACTGTATTTAAGTAAGCGATTCAAGCAATGTATTTGAAATATTGCATTATTTATGTAAGTCAAAAAAAATAAACGCATAGACTGACTGTTCAAAGTAACAGCTCAGCAATCTCCCGGTTTCAGCGAACTATTTGTACCCTGTTTGTACCGGTCTACGGTAGACTCGAACGAAATGCACATCAAATTGAAGAGCGTAAAAAATCTGTCGATCCGAGTCGACAACTTATAGGCGGAAAATTCGGATTATCGAGTATTTTGAATAAATTGCTATTTAATAAATAAATAAAATAAAATTCTTTTATTTCCGACTACTATAGATCCATAATTTGTTAGTAAATCTTATAATAAATGTTAGTAATTCTTACGAGCTAAAATTAAATTAAATTGAAATGAATAATTAAAATGAATAGTAATAAATTAGAATAAATTAGAATAAATTAGAAAAAATTAAAACAAATCAAATTACATCATCATTAAATTTAAATTAACCAATTGCATTTCTTATTAATATCCGCCATATTGGCGAATCAATCCTGCCCGCTACAGTTTGTAGGATGCTGTTGGGGCTGTCCCGCACTCTGCGCATCAGGGACGCCGTCTTTTTCCGAAGGATGGCGGCAAAGCCATCCGTCTGATACTCGGCAAACATCCCCGATGCACTGCAGAAACGAGGCAGTCCCAACATCATCCTAAAGATGTTATTATATTGAACTCGTAGGGTCTCCAGCGGTCGTTTGGTATGGCTGACCCATAGGTTCCCGGTGTAGAAACTTTGACAGTATGCTCTAAAGAGCGTTATTTTTACTTCTTCTGAACACCGGGTGAACCTACGGATCAGCATATTACCTCTTACCGCTAGAGCCCTACGCTCTCTTTCAATGTCAGCATTGTCTTTAAGGTCGTCGGTAATAATGTGTCCAAGATATTTAAAAGAAGATACTTTTTTAATGGCGTTGCGACGTTAATTGATATGTTAATTGTCATCGAATCGAAAGTGACATTGGTGTCATGTCATCACGTATCATATGTGTCACAGGTTCAACTTCAACTTTTTATTTTTATGGCTCGCTGTGTCTGTTTTGCCACAACTCTGTCAGTGTCCGTGGTTCGTATTCCTTTCAATAATTTTCCATTACTTTACACTGGCAGAAAAGTTTCCAACCAGACACAGTTGCTATTAATAGAGAATCATCATCCATATTCAAAAAAAAAAGAAGTCAATTCGAGTCATCATCCATTGTGCCCTCTAAGGTGTAATTTATTTTATTGTGAGACAGAGATATCATAGTTATTTGGGTAAATATCATGGAATGATATTGAAGTTGAGATTATATTAAAGTTATTTTTTTTTAATTATATAGGTAAACAAAACTTAATACTTAGGTACCTCCTAAGTATTACGTTTCGTTTTATTTTATTATAATTAGACACAGTGAATGTTTAGAACTTATTAGCCAAAATATTTTCGTTGTAACTACAGAAGTATCATCTATATTTATAAAAAAATGTGGAATAGTATTATGAGTTTACATTTTACCCAATTGACGCCGGGATTTCATCTTGTATCTTTATAAATTTGTTGCAGAGAGCACAGCACAGCCATGTTCCTGGCTAAGACCAACGACCCGTGGTACTGCAAGTGCAAGGAGTACATGATCCACCCGGAGTACGACTACGCAACCCTCAACACCATAGCTCTGGTGGAACTGGACTCCACGGGAGATAACTGTTGGTTTCTTTTCATCATTATAGAGTGTGTTAGTCTAGTTTACTGCTAGATAGCAGCTTCTCATAAAAATCAACATAGCACCCTGCCTTGAGCTTGCCGCATCCAGCATCTGAAGACAGATCATCATCTTGGCAGATCATCTTATCATGTCACAGCTTGCATCCAGCATCTACGTGCAATAGTTCGTGGTTCATCAAATCCTATCATCTCACTGCATGCCGCAGCTGGTCAAAATCCATTTCATCAAACTTCCTCAACCTCAACCACAACCGTCTACATATTGGTCTACTGCTGGATGCAGGCCTCCCCATATGTCCATAATCCCCATGCCAGGCATGCGGGTTGGGGATCGCAGTTCGGTGGTGGTGCTCACTCCTCAGCCATGTTCCTAGCTAAGACCCGTGGTACTGCAAGTGTAAGGAGTACATGATCCACCCGGAGTACGACTATGCAGCCCTCAACACCATAGCTCTGGTTGAACTAGACTCCACGGCAGATAACTGTTGGTTTTTTTTAATCATTACTAGCTGCGCCCTGCGGCGTAGCCCGCTTGGAGATTTATATTTCAAATAGTTTATAAACTTTCCTCTTGAATCACTATTAAAAACCGCATCAAAATCCGTTGCGAATTTTCTAAAGATCTAAGCATACCTATGCGCATAGTACGGGGCGGAAAACTGTAGGTTTCTTTCTTATCGAAATCATAATCCTATGCTAGTCCTGTGGGAAAGTGCGCGGGTTTTTATAAAATTGCAAATTTACACGATTGAATACGTTAAATTGTATATGCATTGAACTTGCTACAGTCCTGTTGATTATTTTTCGAAAAAATAAAGTGGAACTAGAATAGCTGGATAACTGATATTTATTTATTTTGAGGAGCTGCAGAGTGGAGGCAACTCCGCATTAGTATGTGTCAGGCTTTGAAGGCTGCCTATGTTCGCTAATACGTTATGCCTACGATTATGATTGTGTAGACCCTAATCCCCTGATCTCGTTAAATCTTATTTCTCAGATCCAATGATGCCGATATGCTGGCCGTCCTACTCCTACAACGCGTCCAGAAATCTGTATGCTATGGGCTACCAAGATGGTGAGTTTTTCCTATACTGAACAAATTACGCACACTCATTTGGTCACTTGGTATGCAGATTAAAAGATAGACTTCTCGTGAGGTATCGCCTGAATCAGAAACATTTTTTATGAATTACTAAATACTTGATAAAGCAGATAATACTTTTAAAACTGTCATGGTAATTAACACCAAAGTAATTTATAATGGAATTTACCATGATTTGCCAGTTTGCCAATAAAACTTGCATTGCCTTCTGTTATTCCGTGATCATGGCGCATGAAACTGTGCCGAAATATTGGAAAAGTCATGGTAAATATCCCGATATACTCGTAATTGCCTTTTTGATTACGAAGACCAACATTTTGTGCGCCTAATAAATGAATACTATTTGAACTTTCAGATAACAAGATTCTAGAGAAGAAGGTGTTTACAATGAACTACGTAGACACGAGCCTCTGTGAGGAGTTTTACAACAGAGTCGGGGTGAGTCATCGTTATTATAAGTTCAGCTGAGAGACTAAAGCTCTACGCACACTAATCCAACACCTCTACAGCATAGCAGAAATGTGCATTCAATTATGGGCTTTTAGGTGAAAACCCTAAAGCCCAAAACCCGTTTTGACCTTTCCGAACGGAAATACTATTTTAAGGCCCATATTTGAGAGCACGTTTTTGTGCCTTGCGGTAATGATGCTGCCCTAATCTGCAATAACCTCAAGCCTCCCCAATAATTGCCACTATGGTCGGTCCTAGATATAGCCACCGAATAGGATATGTTTCCGTCCTACACTTGCCGTATGACTTATAATAAGTCGAAGGCGCTAACAGCGACTTTGCGCGTCGTCATCGCGGTGTGTTGAGAACGCTGGCGAATCCCCAGTGAGTGATAAGAGTAACCTCTTATAGTCCTTGTTTACAAACATTGTGTCTTAAAGGTTGCTAGTCTTCTTATTAAGCCTATAAGAATACCTTAAATACGTTCTACCCCATAATGCCATACATCTTGCAGTACAAGAGCTACGACGTCAACACAGCTCCAACCCACATGATCTGTGGCTTCGCGTCTCAGAACCGGAACAGCTGCGTGTGGGACAACGGCATGACGCTGGCTTCCAACACCAGCGGGACCTGGATGCTGGTAATTGTATATTACTATGTGAACACTCACGATAGGGCTGGTCCACCAGTTCAAGGTCGCTCAGTGAGCTATGGAAAGAGCTCGGGGTATCTCTGAAGGATAGGATTCGTAATGAATACATCCGACAGAGAACCAAAGTTATTAAAAATAAAAAAAAACATAAAAATCGTTGATTTCGGTCAATTTAAATCCATATCGTGTTAGTAGCACACACAAAAAAACAAGTAAAAATTAACCTAGCTGTTAGTACAATTTATTTCATCATCATCATCAGCCTATATCAGTCCACTGCTGGACATAGGCCTCCCCCAATGAGCGCCATTGCGCCCTGTCCTCGGCCTGCCGCATCCAGCATCTACCATATTTCGCGAAGAACCGACGGCCGCTGGGGCAAACGTGTTCTTGAGTGGAGACCACGACTCGGTAAACGTAGTGTAGGACGCCCTTCGACCAGGTGGAATGACGACATGCGAAAGACTGCAGGTAGATGCTGGATGCGTCAAGCTGAAGACAGGACGCTATGGCGCTCATTGGGGGAGGCCTATGTCCAGCATTGGATTATTATAGGCTGATAATGATGATAGATTTATTGACAGAGCTCTAAAGCTGAAGTGGCAGTGAACTTTCATGTTATTTTCCAGCTAGGCCTAGGAGTCGGCGGCCCCGGATGCGCAGCCCCCGCTCGCTTCATCGAAATGCTCCCCTACCTGCCGTGGATCGACTCCGCCATGGGACTGAATGATATCGAAGATCAGTTCAGCAGACGTCTCAACACAGGTTTGATTTCAATCTTTTATAGAAGAGAATAGAATATCTATAAATAACTCTTGTCTTAAGTGTAGGACGCCCTCCGACCAGGTGGGATGACGACCTGCGAAAGACTGCAGGTAGATGCTGGATGCGGCAAGCTGAAGACAAGGCGCTGTGGCGCTCATTGGGGGAGGCCTATGTCCAGCAGTGGACTAACATAGGATGTTGGTGATGATGATTACTTTATTGCACCAGCAATATTGAAAAAATAAATTATAAAAGAACTTAATACTAACTATATATCGGGGCACAATCAGCTGTTTTCTCGCTAACAGCAATCTATAGAGTGCTACGTAGAGTGGCGACAGAAGAATTTTTCCCTTTCCGGCGCAGAAAAGGGAAGGAAAGATAAATAAAAAGGAAGCACACGGGATTCGTTGGTGTCGGATTAAATGGCGGCGGTATTTTGAATTAAAAATAATATACATATTTAATTATTAATTACACGTTAAAGAACGCAATACGAAAAAAAAAATTAATAACAATTATGTAGAAAAAAGTAAGTAGGTAAGTGACCAATGTGTGCTGCAAATGGGCCAAGGCTCAGCATAATGCCAACTGTTACAACTTCTGTTCATACTACTAGCTTTCTAGCTAGTAGGTACTCGTTTAACGTAAATAATCGTATAAAGATTATTGATCAGCCATTGGTAATTTATATATTTTTAATAGTAACTTCTTGTAATGTGTTCTGACCGCGTAAGTTTCAAAACATTTATTGGCAATTTTAACATTTTTATAAAACTTTTCAGACTCTGTTGGTATCCCAAGTCCGTTGATCATCGACAGAGATGATAGATCTACATTGTATATCAGAAAGGGTAAGCGCTGGCTTTAATTTAAATGTTCACTACACACCATCAGTATGACACTCGACTTGTGATAAAAGCGCCTATGATTTCTCAATATAGCACTCGCGGTGCGTTTTGCTGTGTGAAAAATCATAGGCGCTTTTAATCTAATGTCACCTAAAATTACAAGGGTATCATTTAAACGTTAAGCAAATTAAAGAAGTTTTTGTCACCCAACGCTTAGAGGCGACGTGGAAGGCCCAGGATGAGATGGCGCGATGAGCTCGAGGTACATCTTCCATCATGGCCTGTTGCAGCGTTGGATCGCAAGGAGTGGAAGGAGAAAAGGGAGGACTTTGCCTTTGCCCAGCAGTGGGACAATAACGGCTTAAAATAAATAATTTATTTTGCCATGAAAAGTGAAGTGAGCTGCATCTACGGCAAAAATAATTTGATTTGATTTATTTCTGCGACAATATATGAAATTCAGATTTTATAAAATATGGCACTCTATAAAATTGATTTTGAATTGCTAATCTTAATATATACTATATACAGGGTTATTGGTAATTTGACGTATTCCCGTTAGGAGGTGATAGGGGTGACTATTTGCGATAATTTTTATCCCCATGTGCTTCGTGCAAAAGTGAACCATTTTTAAGTTATCATGATTTTTAGCTTTTTTCGAAATAAGTCAAAAGTGCAACATCAAAAATGTATTTAAAAAAAACTGTCTATTTAAATCTATTTTTTTCTTCTGATTTATAAAAACGAATAAACACTGGTTATTTATCAATATTAAAACAACAATTATCGCTCCAAATTTAAAAATGCGAGATGAAAAACGATATTATTTCATTATTCATTGAGATTTTTTTCCACTAAAATGCCTTAAAAACTAAAAAAAACGTTATGAAACTTGGCTTGCAGATTATTTTAAAAACATAACGTTTTTTTTAGCTCTCCAATAATGCATAACAACTATGAACTTTTTTCTAAGAAACTGAAAAAAACATCGTTACAAAGGAAGCAGGTGGAAATTCGTATACGAACTAAACCTAAGGTCGTTCTATAAAATTTCTATAAAACTAACTTAAAACAATACCCAATGTAAATAAAACGAAAAATACATATTTAAAATAAAATTTAGAACAGTTAAGTAGTAACAACATTAAACAAAATTAATAATAAGTAACAAATAGGACATTTTGTAATTTAGCCTAATTAAAGTTTCTTGCTCGAAGTGAAACGCAATAGGGGGCGTTTATAATTCTTGTTTTGAGTTATTCCGCGGAAGAACACAAAACAAGAATTATAAACGCAGCATATGCGATGCGAAATTTGACTACTTCGGTAGTTAAGTCACAACTCAGAAAAATAATATAATGCTACTTTGCGAACGCAATAGGGGAAGTCAAGAACTTTAATTAGGCTAAATTACAAAATGTCTTGATTATTATTTATTATTAATTTTGTTTATTGTTGTTACTACTTTACTGTTCTAAATTTTATTTTAAATATGTATCTTTCTACTTTACTTAACTTTTATTAGGCTAAATTACAAAATGTCTTGATTGTTACTTATTATTAATTTTGTTTATTGTTGTTACTACTTAACTATTGCTAAATTTTATTTTAAATATGTATTTTTAGTTTTATTAACATTGGGTATTGTTTTAAGTTAGTTTTATAGAAATTTTATAGAATGACCTTAGGTTTAGTTCGTATACGAATTTCCGCCTGCTTCCTTTGTAACGATGTTTTTTTCAGTTTCTTTGAAATAAGTTCATAGATGTTATGCATTACTGGAGAGCTAAGGAAACCGTTATGTTTTTAAAATAATCTGCAAGCCAAGTTTCATAACGTTTTTTTTAGTTTTTAAGGCATTTTAGTGGAAAAAAATCTCAATGAATAATGAAATAATATCGTTTTTCATCTCGCATTTTTAAATTTGGAGCGATAATTGTTGTTTTAATATTGATAAATAATCAGTGTTTATTCATTTTTATAAATCTGAAGAAAAAAATTGATTTAAATAGACAGTTTTTTTTAAATAAATTTTTGATGTTGCACTTTTGCCTTTTTTTACAAAAAGCTAAAAATCATGATAACTTAAAAATGGTTCACTTTTGCACGAAACACATGGGGATGAAAATTATCGCAAATAGTCACCCCTATCACCTCCTAACGGGAATACGTCAAATTACCAATAACCCTGTATTATTACCTACCTAGGTATACTATAATCTTTTGTAGTATGGCACAAACTCCTAAATATTTACAGATCGCACATTATTTTTAATTGTCTTTGAGTGACTTGGGTAGCACAGCGGCCATGATAGGCCTATTGTGATCGCCACTTATACGTTCAGCCCCGAAGCTGTAGCGTTCATAGTTCGCCACTAACCCTTGCAGCTGCTAGGAACTGTAGGATTTTCTTCGGGCTGATATCTTTCAGCTCGTCTGGGCTATGCAGATGCTTGCCCAGATGGATCAGATCGTACATACTTAGATCTTCGTTTATCATTATTTTCAGCAGCAGGCACTCAAGATATATGCCACAGCCTTCATAACGAGCTGATCTTCCACGAGAAGAGGAAACTAGTTGCTCCCAATCAGAACGGGAGTCTGATATACAAGGTGAGCATACATATGACGACCGATGTGGCGCGGTGGGCGAAGGTCCGCCTGCGACGCAGGAGGTTGCGGGTTCGATTCCCGCCTCGGAACAATTGTGTGTACGATCTGCAGATATTTATTCCGGGTGTTCTGCAAAAGTCATTTAAAACGGGATATTTACCATGATTTGATTTTTGAGTTATCCAATATTTCGGCACAGTTGCATGCGCCATGATCACGGAGTAACTGAAGGCACTGCGAGTTTTTATAGGCAGACATACCGATCTACCCTCATTTTTTGTCTTTTGCTACGAACGTTGCCACTACCACCGGTTTCACTATTATCGAACGCAGCTCGATCACGACACACAACACTGACGGTATCAGAACGCGAAGCGGTTGGTACATCACTTCTTCTGTTTTTGCACATTCTCACAACAGGGTTCCAGGTTCCCGATAATTGGAAGCCATCTTCTCGGTTGAAGTTCCTGTGTTTCGTAATCTCAGTAGCCTCCCGTACCATTCTTGGTATGTAGTGTCGCTCTGTTGAGATTATTCTTATTCTTTAGTATTAATAACCATGATAGTTTCAAAAGTTTTATTCCGGGTGTTCTGGTCGTTTTCTATGTATAATAAAAAAAAAATCTATCTATGTTATGTATTGTATTATGTATATCCATCGACTACGTACCCAGTCGATGTGTATATCAGTTATCTAGTACCCATAAGCTAGATAATGCTGTGTGAATTAAATAAATAAATAATGCTGGACTTGTCCATTTATTTAAAAAAATATATATTTTATTATATGTATGTATGTATGTATGTAAGTAGTATATTTCTATGTAAGTATTATAACTATTTTATTTATAATATGCACACAGATATCGTGGTATTGTCCACGATCCTATCCATCCATGGTTTTTTGGTAGAGATCGCTCTTGAGCGATAAGACTTGAATGATAAAAAGTTTTTTCTGTACATAGTTTTCTATTTAAAGTGCAATAAATATTTTTCTATCTATCTATCTAATAGATTCAGGCATTACTTTGCAGAAATCTAAGCATACGTAGGGACAGACAGACAGGGGAAAGCGACTTTGTTTTATTCTATGTAGTGAAGCTACATACAATGTGCTATCACTATAACTATGTAATCTACTTTCATAAATATTTTATGTATAAATCTAAGTTTTAATCGAAATATTTATGTTAAACTTCTTACAACAGCACAGAGTCTGTTTTTGCACAAAATTTAGATTTTTATAATTCTACCAAAACACCACTCACTTATGTACTGTACTCGACCGTAATGCGAACGATTTCTGGGCAATAGCGAGTAGTTTAGCTACTAAAATACTCGCTACTCTACTAAAGTAGTAGCCTACTCCGAACTAGGCTTTAACCGGTCATCAAATTTCTTTTCAGATTTCACTTCTAGCCCAGAACACCACCAATAGCTTTTGCTGTAAAGTTAGGGTAAGACACGGCTTAAAATAACTATCTATATACTACTCAACTCTGCTTAAAAGCTCTTTGGCAGATATCTTACACATATTAGTGGCACGTCCTTGATTCAGTGTAACCTTTTCAGTTGAAAGATGAACACAAAGATACTTCTGCGATTTACACCGCTGATAACAACGAAGAAGCCGAGTTTAAAACGACAGATCAATTTAAAATTATCATTCCTCCAGACGAGCCAAATATTGACAAACTGGATTGGGAGCCATGGATAAAAGCTGAAGATTTAAAAGAGCAACAGTCTAGGGAACAGAAAGTATTTAAGACCTTCGTGAGGTTTGTATCATCATCTCAACATTTGAAGAGTGCATGTATAGTAACATAGATTCGAGACCGTGACTCGGCAAACTGAGTGTAGGACATCCTCCGGCCAGGTGGGATGACGACCTGTGAAGGACTGCAGGCAGATGCTGGATGCGGCAAGCTGAAGAAAGGGTGATATAGTGCTCATTAGGGACGGCCTATGTCCAGCAGTAGACTGCTATTTTCTGATGATTTATAGTAACAATGATCCACAATAGACATGCGCAAAACAGAACTCCGTCATGTAATGCTATATTTATTTATTTATTTATTTACAAAATTTTGGAGAAACTTACAGCTAGGTTTACAAATGAGGTACAAATATAGAACATGCCTGGAAAGACCCAGTGCATGTTTGCTGATGAAATAATATAAGTTAAATAATAATATATATAAGTTAAATAATAATATATAATAATAATATAATAATATAAGTGTATATTGCACCGATATCGTACCGAGTAATAAACATGCAATGTTCGGGGTATAAGGGGGACTCCAACATCTCGTCTCCTAACCTGCACGTGGTATAACCTGCTAGATAACGAACTAGGCTCTGGTGGAAATATCAAACTTCTTTATAATTTGATAACTCATATACTTTACAATTATATTCCATACACTGGCAGAAAAGTGTCCAACCAGACACAGTTGCCATTAACAAAGAATCATCATCATGCAATGTTTAGATGTAATGTAATAGACAGACCTTTCATTACTAATTATCTTATAAACGAGCAATCTTGCATATAGATAGATATGTATGTACAGATGTACGTAGCTTTATTTTACGTATCTTGGGAACAGGTCAACGAATTTTTCATTTTAAGATTCGGCGTAAAACATTTAATCACTATAATAATAAAGACAGCAATCTCAAGAAAATAATGAAGTAAGATAAAAGCAGATTGTACGATTTTCTACTTTCAGATTAGAGTTTCAAGATGAGGCAGAGATTGAAATAGAAGTCTTTAAACCCCGACAAGGTCTTTTAGCAAGCAGAATAACAAATGCAAGTCGAGAAGTCGAAACAAATGAACCACGATTTGATAAAGACTTGAGTATCAAAGAACTACAGGCTTTTGAAGACTTTAGTGCTGAAGTTAAACGCAGGGACTACGAATTAGAACTTAAAACAAATACACCAACAGAAGTTAATTTAAAAGATGATGACAAAACAATACTAGGGATTGTAGAACCTTATAAAGAATACAATAGACCAGTGTATGTTGATGGAAATCATGAAGCTACAGACAAAAATAAGAAAATGTTCAGTAGACCGTTAGATATGGATTTAGATCACTATGACGCAGTAAGATTACCGGAAAATAAGCTGGCCGTCGTAGTGGATAGAAGTGTTGATGATATACTTGACGAGGAGGACCTAAATAACTTAACAAAAACTGATTTCAGAGACAAAAATGTAAAGAATATGGCAGAAAATATTAAAGACAACACAAAACACATTGAAATACAAAACGAAACAACAAAAATTAGTAATAATAAACCTGTTGAGATAGGAAACACCGAAGATATTGAAGTAACATCTATAAAAATAGCTGGTATTACTGAAAAAATAACACATGAAACCATGAAATCTATTGACAGTGATAATATTGATTCTGTTCACAATGGGCCTAAAGAGAGTGCTTTAGTAAAAGGGCTAGTCAGTGATGCTGAAGAATTGAAATGCATTTTGCAGCTAATATTTATAGAAGCTATTGTGCTTTGGATCGCAATAGAGATGTAAACTTATATTATTATTAATAATAAATACAGGAAAAGTGATTATTTAACCAATTCAATGCCTTGCCGTATACCTAAGAATTTGTGTGTGAAGTAAATCAAAGCCTTATGTATGTATTAAACTATTTATTAATATATAAACAAAAACTGTGACTTTTCCAACCATTTGTTGTAAACAGTTTTCTTCGATACAGTTATCGTATTTACAATATTTTCTTGGTCTTGATGAACTAGATATTTAAGTAAATACTTTAAAAATACTTTGGTTGTCATTTCTTGACCTATAAGAATCTATTGGCACTTAGTTAGCAAAAGCTAAACTCACTAGCAAAATCAGTCTTACGTCCTCTTAAGACCGATTTATACAGAAAAACCGTTATAGCGGTTTTTATCTGACAACAACATATAAAAAGCAGCTATTTTATATTATTGTTACGATAATGTAAGATAGCTGCTCAGAATACAAACAACTCAAATAATGTAGAGTAGATTTTACTGAACATAATGCCTTTGACTAGTGTCCCGAACCACGATAATCTATAAAATTGTTACCCTAGAAATAATCATGATCATTATAAAGAAGAATGAAGAAATATTTAAATCTATCACTCGACCCAAATATGTTCAAGACATTTTGACATAGGTAACTTAACATCCACAATGCAATAAATAAAGGCTTACATTGGGTGTTTAAAATAATAATAATCTCATAAAATGTTGTTCGGTTCGGACCCAGAAAATGCAATCATAACATAATTATTAATAAGTTTAACAAAACCGTTGCAACTAACGGTTTCACGTGCGCGCCGTTACTGAAGTTCGTTGCGGCTCATTAATAACTGTTACTGAGGTAACGTCGGTAACAGGATGAGCTGGGTGCTGTGATTGGTTGCTCTGAGACGCCAGCGCTGCGGTGATTGGCTGGGAGATTGGTTGTGCGCTGTACTGGGGGTAGTGAACACCGACTACCTCTTCGTAGCTTGGTGGTGCAAAATCTGGAATAAGAAATAAAATGTTAAAAACGGTAGCTATGCAAAATCTGAATGATTGGAAACTACATCGGAAGTTTGTGTCTAGTGTTTCTTAAAAGGAAATTAAAGGGAAAGATACCTAACACACGCGCTGAGTAGGTGAAATTTACAACATTCATATTTTGTTCATTTAGGTTCGCCGAGAGCTGTGTTATCTTAAATATAGGTTCTAACATGGTATTATAAGATAATCCTGCCAGGTATCCTATTGTTGGAGGCGATAGCTCTCGCGGATACAGAATAAAGCTCAGCACAGCACCAATCACAAAAACTGAGCCGTTTACGAGTAACTATAGTATGTGACGTCTCATATTTGAATGGGATTTGCTTAGTTCCCTGTCCGCAGGATAGAAGCGCTGTTCTAAAACCTATAGAAAAATGAGGCGTTACGATCACCTCTTGATAATATCGTCAAATGAACTCGAGGCTCTGGTCATTTAGGCAGTGAGCAAGATAAAAGTATGATCGAGACAATGTGTCGAACAAGGTTAACTCTAAAGTTTTTATTGACAGACGTTACCACTACCATGGGTAGATTGGTATGTCTGCCAATAAAAACTTACCCGCTGTGCCTTCAGCCTTCAGATCATGGCGCATGAAACTGTGCCGAAATATTGGAAAACTCAAGTCATAGTAAATATCTCGTTTTAAATGACTTTTGTGTTAATAACCATGAAAGTTTCAAGGATAAGTTTGGAAAAAAAGGGAAAAATTAGATTATGGTGACAAAAAAATAAAGGTACCTAACCCAAAAAAGGTAAACTCGAGGGTTGAAAAACTCTCTTCGATTAGTAAATTGGACCATTCTAAGAAACTTACCATATTTAGGCGGTGGGGGTAAGTTGGAGGGGCTGACGTAGACCGTAGCCGGAGGGCCAAGTGAGTCCCGCCGCACTATTGGCACACGGGTACCCGCGTACATCGGCCTCTGCGGCTGACTGCGCGTTTTCTGCCCTGGAAAAAGAAAATATAACAGCATAAGAAAATGTTTTCTTTCATTTATAAACCGGTCATTTTGGCGTTCTTTAGGAGAGCCCGTCGATCATTTATTCACTGGATGTCTCACTTATACAATTTTCGCCGTTTGAATATATCTGGAAAACTCTCAATAAATAACCAATGAGTGGCAGAAATAGTATGAGCGAGTCATTTACTGAATGGCATAGATCGTGGGACAAAAGTGGACGTCTTGTAAGTAAGATGGTTGTCAGGTAGATGCGGTGGATATCGTTGCAAAATAAACGTTATCTATTCAAAAAACCGTTTACAAACGTTGCCATTACGCTAACGTTATTTAGATATGCATACCAATATATCACACCAAATATTCATATAGGTAACACCGGAGTGGAAAGATAGAGAAGAGAATATTAAATTACATGTTGACCATCGGATTTCAATATTTAATCATTATATAAATATTAAAAAATATGAATATAAATCAAAAATGATGTTGCATTATAGCAACAGTTTTTTATTGATTTTAAGAGTAACAGCAAACTAGCGTACTTACAGATCCAGTGGTCTGATGTGTCCTACTAGTTTGCAACAAAAAAAAATTTTTATCATTTTGTCCTAATAGGGTAGTGTCCTGGGTAAAAAATATATCGTTCTATTTAGTCCGTCAGTTAGATTATCAAAAGATATTGGACACGTATTTTTTCTTTTGTCAATCAAACAAATACTTACAAAAATAAAGCGCGTCAAAGTTTAGAATTGGGGGCTCTTGCTTGCTAAAAAGTGTAGCAAGACGTGACGTCACGCGGAACTTTAAATAGCTATATCTTCAAATTTTTTTGTTTAATTGACTAAAGAAAAAACACGGGTCCCATATCTTCTAATAATGTAACTGACGGACTTAGTAGTTTTTTTTAAAACACTAGCGTATTGTAAGGAAGTACCTATAAATGTAATCGCTAAGTTGTCAGTTATGTGGAAGGCTAGGTAAATAATAGGTCTTTCTGCCAGCCTGTCTGAGGCAACTTAAATAATCTTTTGTAGATGTAAAATAGGTAAGATAACGACGATGGCTTCATGCTGTAAGGTAAGTAGGTACCCATAACACGAGCTATTAAAATTTCAATACTTTTTGTTGAAACTGTGTCCAAAAAGATCTTAAAAGCTAAGTGCTTATTTATGCTTATTTTTGGTCTAGGGGGCCGTTCAAATATTACGTAAGCAGATTTATTACAACTATTTACCCCCCCCCCCATCCCCCTTGTCAGCAAAAGTAAGCAAAGCTCTTACCCCTCCCCCCATGCTTACGTGAACATTTTTCCATTATAAATGTATTTTTTTTATATTATAATACAAAAGTAAACAATACACTGACAGAGGAAATTTAGACAAGTGAATAGCGCGCGGTAATTCCCCTAATCGGTTCTAAAGCGAGTGCCTAAACGTATGCATTATTTGCGAGAATCCCCGAAAATGCGTTTCGTTTTCAAGCATAGACAATGTGACGGTTGCCATTCGTGTAAAAAAGTAAATAACTACCGATGACGTAATCATCATCTAGACTACCCTACCCCCCATGTCATCCAAAATAAACAAAACAAAGACCCCTAGTGCTTACGTAATACTTGAACGGCCCCTAGATGCTGTTTAAATTATCCAGTCACAGTACCTACTAATTATAGATAGATAATACTTTTGGCACCCACATACTTAGTTTAAGTGTGGTACAAATTTGGTACACAAAATATACTTTTAATAACTTATCAGATACAGCGGATAGATACAGCATACAATTTAATGCTAAGCTGCGGTTTATCTGTTTCGTTTTTTTTGTCATGATAGATTCGATCGCTTGATAATATACGTTGCATTTTATTGTAACTTGCTAGCGCTGATTATGAAAAGAGATCGAATTAATACATTTTAAGTGCACGCTGCTGTCACAGCAGAGAGATAGTGTCATTCAACTATTTTCTTGATTTTGTAACTGAAAATTGATATGTTTTTCCAGACGCAGAGCCATCTAGCAAGAAGTTGAAGTTGATATGTTTGAGTGGATAAGCCTATAACTTCAGAGCTTTAACACACGCAATGAACAGAAAACGAATAGAAAATCGAGACTAATTTGTCTACATTTTTAGCTTAATTAGGCTTTCCTTTGTATCTACTGTGATTCCGAATACTATTAAGCCTTCTTCTTCTATGTTTGGTAGTAACAAAAAGGCGTGGTATTCTGCTGTTAATATCATCACCCTTCCACAGCTGGACATAGGCCTCCCCAAAGAGCGCCCTGTGTCCAGCTAGATGCATCCAGCATCTACCCGGGGGCGTCCTACACTGCGTTTGCCGAGACGTGGTCTCCTCCCAAGAACCCGTAGTGGGTGGTTGCTGTGCATATACCAAGCAAAAAATCAATCCGTGGACGTGACAGTGCAGGCACATTATTACATTCTTTCAGTATTATCTAGCTACATTTTTCCTGAGTATTGTTATCACCTCATACTAATTATCTTATAAAATCTAATTTCTTATCATTTATCTTTGACTAGCTTTTGTTCGCGGGTTTGAGCTTATTTTTATCCCTTTAGATGAAAAGCAATGTGATCGTTTTCAAAAAAGTTAAACTGACTTCGTATGCCCTTATATAATCATCATCATCATTAGCCTATGTTACATGTATGTACGTATGATATGTATGATTTTTTACCTATGCCCGTATATACCTAAGTACAGTTATTTCAATTTTGCTGTAGAAATAGTTATCGATAAAAGTTATAAGTAACTACTGCGGGTTCATTTCCTATACAAAACCAAGGTAAACATTTATATCTATCAAAAATACACGGAGAAATTTCTATACATTATATTAAAAACAACACTTGAAATTGAACCTCCTATTTCCATTAAATTAAGTAAAACAATGAGATGACGACCTGCGACTGCAGGTAGATGCTGGATGCGGCAAGCTAAAGACAGGGCGCTATGGCACTCATTGGGGGAGGCCTATGTCCAGCAGTGGACTGTGGACTGCTATAGGCTGATGATGATGATGATGATGATGAAATAAAACAACGGTTATTTATATTTACCCATGACTAAAACTCTGATACACGTAACTATAAACGCAAGCACCAGGACACCTGTGGTAACACTTAACATAGTCCAGAAGATGTCCACGCTATCAAAGTCCTCTTGCGTCGACTCTAACTCGTCTGGAGATTCCATTTTGTAACTTATAAAACAAGGCTAACGTATGATGGCTTAACGGGATAGCTTATGGCTTAACGGGATGATTATTAGATAACGGGTGCTAGCTTTTGGCTTAATGGCACTCCTTATGGCTTAACGGAATTATGGAATACAGAGCCGTTTTTTATTGTTTATGGAAAGCCAGGATTTCATGTTATCGTGTGGATATCTTTTGGAATCCTTTCCCGTTAGGTTATAGCATTATATAAATTTGGAAATTAAATATTGTCAAATTGGCCACGGCAACTTTTTTAAAGGGGATAAGTTGTTTTTTTAATTCACCACTTTAAGTAAATTTATATCAGTATCTTTGTATCAGATTTGATATTCACAAAAACTGAACACTCACTGATTTTTTTAAACAATTTTAAAAGTCACTTTTACTAAATCATTTAAATATAAAAAGCGCGTTTTATTGACGATGTAACGGAATGAAATGATAAATATCTGATAAAATACCGCTAATGATAAGTTTGATTATTTACACCCTGCTTTGAAATAATCTTTATTTGGGGATTATTTCATAAAAGGATATATTTTTTACGTAGGTACATGTTAAGTTGTCAACAACTAGGAAAAAACAACTATTTTTGAGATGGATATTATCAATACATTAATATTATCAATTATCGGTATTGTTAATGCGTTTTTAATGTATGCATAGGGGGAAATAAATGACGTATAATACCAGTTAATAAAGGGCGATAAGAATAAATAAAAAAATAAATAATGCTGGACAATTCACACAGCATTATCTAGCCCCATGGTAAGCAGAGCTTGTGTTATGGGTAGGTACTAGATAACTGATATACATAATACAATACATTACATAGATAGATATTTTTTATTATACATAGAAAACGACCAGAACACCCGGAACAAATATCTGCAGATCGTACACACAATTGTTCCGAGGCGGGAATCGAACCCGCAACCTCCTGCGTCGCAGGCGGACCTTCGCCCACCGCGCCACATCGGTCGTCAAATGTAAACAAGATGAGAGTAACATATAGATACCATACCTTTGACAAAAAGGACGATATTAAGTTTTTTCATTATTGCATAAAAGATAAACAGTCCCACATTTCTTGACTCATTGTTAAAGTAAAGTGAAGTAAAAAATCATTTATTTCTTTAGGCTTACAAAATAAGCACTTAGACTAGTTATATTATTGATTTGTGATATTGTTTATAATTATTAGGAAAATAAGGAGTTTTATATGTTGTTTTATTACATATGTATATTTATATCAAAAACCATATTGTTTTTTATTTAAACTCTAATCGTATCGTGTCTTGCACATTTGAAAAAGGCACATATATTAGGTTTCTTAAAACTTTTTTGTAGATGAGTGTACATTACGTCAGATTTTACAAACAAGCCAGTTGACGATGCAAAAAATGGGTAAAATCGGAAGGTGCCTACTCGCGGCTGCCCGCGAGTTTCACGCCCGCGAGATTACAAATGAGTCGTTGACCTCACAATAACTTAAACACAATATAAATTAGATAGGTAAGTACCTACCTACTACCTACATTGCCAGTTTGAGATTCTTTGGTAAATAAATATTGTTAACAAAATCTATGCGTCATCTGAAGTCTTTGAAGTCTATATCCAAATCTTTATCTAGTCTTTAGATTATTATAGATTATAATTTATAATATCTTCTACTCGTTTCTCTAATGCCTAATATTTTTTGTAAACAAAATGATAACAAAGTCAAAGATAAAATGTATTATAAAAATATTTTATTAGACTGGATCGTTATTGAAATCGGAGCAAATCGCAGAAGTTGGAAACATTTTTGTTTTTGAACAAAGGTCTACAATGGAAGGCCTTTGCCTCGGGCCAAATAAAAAAATATGATCAAATATATGGCTTCTTACTTAATGCAATGATCCTGAGGCAGAAGAAAATCAAGAGCCATAGCAATAGCATTGAAATCAGCACAATCATGTACCAGAACGCCATCTCAGTCAAATTTCCAGGCTTATGGAGATGATTGTCTTCCGATGGTTCGTCTTCGTCATACCATTTTTCCTCGCTAGAGAAGTCATAGTTTGCGTACCCGTACATCGGCGCCATTTTGATTTTTATAACACTGAACAATTGCAATCGCGATTTGAACAATATAATGCAGAAAACAATTTTGTGCAATTTCGTCTTTTATGTTGCGGATTTGCTTTTATTATTTTATCGTAAGAATAATGATTGGAATTTGCAAATGACAATGATACCTGAACTTCAATAATAATTTGACATTTTACACGATTTTTTCACAAAATAAAATAGTGAGTAGGTAGGTACATTCTTTTTTTTCAATTGCACTTTGGTTTGATTTGGTTCTGTGTTATAAATTCTTTTACGTTTTCAAATTCTTCATTATGTTTTTATCACTTCATACTCGATTACGTCACGAACCCAGCAGAGCATTTTCTTTAATATTCACTCACAAACAATTTGATTCAACAAATTCTTGGAATGTTCCCACGCTACCCTCCCAATCAAAATTACACAGATTTTATTCCAATTATTTTAACATAATAACTACACATTTTTGTATGGAAAAAACACTTATAGCACTTCTAGAGCTAGAAAAAAACTGATAATAAAAGAATGGTTTTCATTGACTCCATTCCATTGGTATGTTATTGATACGATATCAATTTTATCTTTCCGACCTGTCAGATGCGTAGGTATCTGATTAAGAAATGTTTGAGTGTTTTACCAAAAACGTATAATGCTGAAAACTATTTATTTCGGTCACTGCTTCAAATATTAATCAGAAAGTAATTATTAAAAAAAACTCGGTAAACGTAGTGTAGAACGCTCTCCGATCAGGTGGGGTGACGACCTGCGAAAGACTGCTGGATGCGTCAAGCTGAAGACAGGGCGCTATGGCGCTCATTGGGGGAGGCCTATGTCCAGCGGTGGACTAACATTGGTTGATGATGATGAATTATTAAAAGGCCTAATCGATTTCGATGACGGTGACCCTAGACATTACGGATTCTTCTTTCTATCATAAGCCCTAAATGGCTCGCTAGACCGAACTTGGTCTTGAATATCCTACGGCACGTATGGCAGTAGAGTTGGCCCGATGAGGTATATCTCGTATATGTATACGTGTAGGAGGGCTTAGGTCTCCCATTTCGTATCTGTCGTTTTGCATCTGTTATCTGTAGGCATTTTTCCTCAAATGTTTTATTACTGGTGTAGTGTAGATAGTAAATCGCCAAGATGACCTACGAGAAGCAAGCTTCTCGAATCTTCGCAAGATACGCTTTAAACTTAATCAGAAAGTAAGTAGATACAAACTTCTCTTCGGTCTCTTTTTGTATTAATTTAACTCACCACTACATTTTCCTACCATTACCATATAAACAATCCACAAAACAATTTTTAATGATATAAACACTAAAATAGCTATCAGCGGAGGGTACATTTTATATTCAAAAATATACAGATAACAATAATAATATGTCCACACTTTACACTGACGTTTTAAGGTATCAATTGATTAACTATCCATATAGCCTTATATCTATAGTGAGGCATGTGTGCAAAAGATAAAATTGATTTAATCGATACAACGTGCGTTTTGAGCAAAGATAATTATTGTCCACATTGGCAGGTACATTGTATAAACTTGCATAGACGAGAACTTTTTACATATAAACGAACTATTCCGAGCTTTGAAAAAGTTATCTGTGGGTTTTGCTTTTATGTCAGCCCGTTGGCAACACGGATGTTGGTTGTGAGAAGGTTTCAACCAGTCGACTAAATCATGAAAAGAACAATGTCGTTATAATGGTCTACTTTGATATTTGATATTTTGAAATTAGAATGGAATAGACCCTAACTTGATCGTGCTTAGTTGGACATGGCATCCCCATTATTATTATTTATATTTTTCCGCAAAAAATCCGCGCCATCTATTGAGTTTTAAGGTAAATAAGTCTTTTCGTTTTTTCAACACGTTTCATTGTTTTCGAAATTAATACTCACAAGATTTGTATAGTGAAACTATAATCATCAACAATAGAAATATCACTGAATATACAAAAATACGAAACACCAGGCTCATTTCTATATTGTTTTTGAAACAGTCTGTTCAACTTTTGCAAAATGATAAAATATATCGTCCTTTGTATTTAGTCGATTAACAAATAACAACTGACGTTTATCTACATAAGTTGCTTATCTATCTAATTGCCATCTTGTAAGTTGATTAGGGTGTATGAAATGATAAGTATCTATGTAACGACCAATTTGCAAAGTAGAAATATTTGTACCATGGCTCTTAATTATTGACGACCGATCTACATCATAGTGAAAATATATGTACATATAAGTTGGTCCTAAATAGTCATGGATAAATGCATTAGGTCTTTACCTTAGCGTGACCATTTTGAAACGGACACTGACAAAAAAACGTCAGAATCAAGAAGCAGAAGCATTTTGTCTGCACTTGTAAAAAACTACAAAAAATGAAACTTCCAACCTTATTACCCACAGCAAAAATCTTACAAAATGTTGTGAAATATATTGTTTTGTGTTGTCAAATCAGAATTCCAGCCCTATTCGCAGTGCCAAAAGGGCGAACTAACCTAGTAAATAAATCCCCTCCAACGCGCAGCATCCCCACGCTGAATCTGATTGCCGAGAGAATAGATCTATTCTCCTGTTCCCAGAGCGAGTTCCAAAAAGCTTCAATGTTTATTTTATGTAATCGTTAGTTGTGTAAATCCGTATTATCGCAGTTAGACTGATTTTTTTATTTTTTATTATCGATAATATACTTATTTAATGTAATTTTATTGTTTATTGAAATGGATATGATTTGTGATTTTTAAATTATTATTTTGTAATGTAAAGTTAAAGTAAGGTTGACTATGATTTTGTGTTGTTTTTCTGTATTATATAATTATTTCTAATTTTAATATTAAATTTAAATATGGGTACTCTATTGCATTGGGTGTTCCCGTAAAAATAGAGGTACGTTTGTAAATAAATAAATAAATATTCTAGAATTGAACAAATTTATGTTCAGAATGGTAAATTAAGAGACCTGCCTATATGTATATAATATAATAAATACATGTGCCAAAATGCGATGGTCAAAAATAGTCACCATTGGATATTGGTTCATTCGGTTGAACTGAGTACAACCGAATGTAACTTTTTCATGTGCACACATTGGTCCACGGCTAAACATTCCTCCCCTAAATGAGAGGGGGGTTTTGCCAATACGCCTCCCACGCTTGGCAGGCCTATTGATGATCGTGGTATTAAGAACGAATGAATGAGAGCCGAGAGAATGAGCCCTTGTATCGTATCTATAAACAAGTGAAAACTTAGAGCAAGGATCTATTCGACCCAATCTATTCGACACCTAAGGTTTTTGTTCCAAAGTACATACTATGCAAGTATGTAAAGTACATACTGAATAACACTACCTCCTACTTAACTTAGAATTTAATGTACTTTGTAAGCCTATTATTTAAGAAATAAAACTTTTATTATTTATTATTATTATTAATGAACGCTTTATTGTATATAAAATAACACCTTATATCAAAATATTGCACAATAACAGTACAATAATGAATATAATTATAAATACTGAATTTTAGTGAATAAAAAAAAAATGTACTAACATAACTTACAGGTTCTGAAGAGCGAAATTGATATCAGTACAAATAGTATTATGACCCAAAACAAAAAAGCCGGCGACACATAATAATTCATTTCGAACTTTTTGAAAAAACTTGTTCGATTTCGCAAAAAATTGTTCACTTTCTGCAAATAATCGAAAACAAATTTTGCAAACGGAAAGAGACCGTGTTTTTGATACAATACAACAATATCTACTGACGTAAAAAATAATGAGGTTTTTATCAAGTAGATAATATTTTTAAATCGATAGATAAAAATGATTTGAAAATTAGTAAGGGCCCTGGCATTGATTCTCTTGCAGCTGATTTTGTACCTTATCACCTTAGATTTAGGTACAGATTCCTACGCTCCTATGTAGAGCTCAATATCCGTGATAATTTTATTGTGTACTAATCTTTAAAGATAAGTTTTATTCAAATATTTCTTAAAATAGATTAATGGGTTTTTACCTTCCTTTTTTTCATTACAATACAATATCATTACTCTATTTCACAACAAATAAAAACAGATACGTAAGAGAATTAAAACAGAATATGTTGTACAATGGGCGGCCTTTTTGCTATGAGCGATCTCTGCCAGGCAACTTTTGGGTGGATATGAAGTGTTAGTATAGACGGTGTACTTATTATACTTATGAGGTTAGTATTTAACCCACTTACATCCGTAATGAGTTTCTACTTAATCGTAATATTTATATTAATCAGGGGCCATGGTATTGGCCCTGCCAAGTCGAGTGGAGGCCGCCATTGGGATCTTTCTCGAGCCATCTCGACCTTTCAGCTATCGATATTTTTGTTACAAATAAAATTTAGGGCCTTGATATTGTTTTAGCAACTATTACTAATTAGTCAGCCGACTTCTAAAATTATTACATTTAGGAAAATACTTTGATCATGACTTTAGGGCTCTAAAATCTTCCTTGTTTTTACTTCTTGCTTACCTACAGACTTGATATTTAAAATACAATTTTGGTCACTTGCGCACCCTCCGATATACATATATCTGTTAACCTAGTACTTTGGATGAGGAACTCCGCTACAATAATATAGTCGTCTTGGCAGTTTTCGTTTATTCATCTGACTGTACAAAGCCCCGCAGGCTGATTATGTAAAAGCAACAGCAACAGCGACGCGACCGCGACCGCAATTTTAGCAAGCAATTTTTAGTTCACCGATTGTCCGGCAGAGGGAAACCTAGTGCTCGATTGCTGGGTGACGTAGTACCTGGTGTCATGTTAGTACAAAATTGGCTTTTGACAGCACTGATTGCTTAATTTTCGCCTGTCGCAAACCGGTCGCAGTTACATAATCAGGGGGCCGTTTATGATGTGCACGCGAGTTGAAGAAAGAAAAAATAGGTAAAATTGGAAGGTGCCAACTCACGGGTGATTTCGATTTTCACGCCCGCGAGTTGACGAATAAGCCGTTTTTACTGAGATTATTTTTTTGGGTTCCGTCGTCGAAAATAAGAACACACAAAAAGTGGTTGTCTTGATTGCAATGCAACCCTTTTTAAGGCGGAAGGATACAGACGAGAATTTTATTTTGGCATTCTTTTACATAAATTTTTATTCATTCAGGCCTATGACAAGACAACCATAATTATAAGATCTTTGTTTAAACCTTCTGAAACCAATTTTTTTTAACCATAGTTATTATAATACTTGAGTTGACTTCTTAAAGGGAGTTTAATTGAGTTCTAATCACATTCAAGCTTAAAAACTTACCAAAATATCGAACCAGCAAGTAATAAATAAAGATAAACACAAATAAATTAAGAAACAAAAAAATTACAGCCCCGTAAACATTCGTCATTTTTAGATAAGTCAAAAACTAATATGAAAAAATATATGAAAAAGATTTAAGGCTATGTAACGCACGGTATAAGTTGTATACAATGAATGCCAACCATTGGCCAATCGCAAGCTTATCGACTCGATGTGAATCATAATCAGTTTAGTCAGACTGATAAACTAATTGGTATAGATTTAACCAATGGATAAATGGAGTATGAAATAGTACTAGTATACTAGAAACTATCATCATCATTAGCCTTTAGCAGTCCACTGCTGGACATAGGCCTCCCCCAATGAGTGCCATAGCGCCCTGTCTTCAGCTTGCCGCATCCAGCATCTACCTACAGTGTTTCGCAGGTCGTCATCCCACCTGGCCCCGTTATGACCTACGGAGCTGAGACGTGGACACTCACGATAGGGCTGGTCCACCAGCTCAAAGTCGCTCAGGGAGCTATGGAAAGAGCTATGCTCGGAGTTTCTCTGAAGGATAGGATTCGTACGAATACATCCGACAGAGAACCAAAGTTATCGACATAGCTCTAAGAATTAACAAGCTGAAGTGGCAGTGGGCCGGCCATATCTCGCGAAGAACCGACGGCCGCTGGGGTAAACTTGTTCTTGAGTGGAGACCACGACTCGGTAAACGTAGTGTAGGACGCCCTTCGACCAGGTGGGATGACGACGTGCGAAAGACTGCAGGTAGATGCTGGATGCGTCAAGCTGAAGACAGGGCGCTATGGCGCTCATTGGGGGAGGCCTATGTCTAGCAGTGGACTAATATAGGCTGATGATGATGATGATGTTTTACCCTTTGGGTACGGAACCCTAAAAAGTAACTAACTACCAAGGACCAAGGAAAGATAGGAAATACACCTACAGTTGTATCTTGATGAATTGCCTCGCCCTTTCTCTTCAAGAAGGCATTTGTTTTTGTTTGTATTTTGAAAACAAACGTATCTGACTGGAACTGATAAGAAGCTAAACAAAACACAAGAAAGAAAAGATCTATGTGTTAACACTTTGACTGCGATTTTTTTTCGACGACTCCGATCTTTTTTTAACCTAAAAAATTCGTGCTGCCGCTCTACACAGCGGTTGTGTTGCGCCGCACATGCATTTCGTTCGAAAAATATTACGGCTGTGCTGAGTCACAAAGATCTGTTTTTTTCTCAGCCGCTGCGCTAGTGTGGATTTACGCATATTAGTCACTTGTAGAAAACACATACCGTGTGATTTCAGCACTCAAAGTGTTAAATGTTAATCAAAATAGCAACTTTCGACTTTCGAATACATTGAAGTATTCTTTGCAATGAAAACACAAAAGTAACAAAAAATTTAATTACGATAGTCTTTTTTGTAAAATAAACTTACTTCTTTTAATAAAATTTCCAAAGCAGAACCACATCCAAAAAAGAAAGAGACACATAAAAATAAACAAGGTAGTAAGCACTATTGACAGTGAGTTCGACATATTGACTGGAAGGCAACGATATAGACTAAGCGCCCAATAATATCTTATCAAGCCTTTATCTGTACGGTATTTCAAATTTCATGCATATTTGCCTCATTTAATCCGTGCATATTTTCCTAATTTATCGTTAAATTACCGTTGTGAACAAACGTAGGTAAAATTCGAGAAAAATTTAACTTTTCTAAATTCTATTAAGTACTAAATTCATTATTTATCATTGAGTACCTACCTAGTACCTACTACGTCCTCAAAAGATCGACCACTATGAGTCCTTTCTCAATGCATAATGATAGATGGCGCTGAACTCTTTCATTGTTTAAACAGCGACACCTATCGATCGAGTACTGTACTGTAGTATTTTGTAATGTAGCCTAGATGTCGCTACTATCGATATCTCATTGGCACCTTTTGTTTTCAAAATTTACAATGGACATGTATTTTTAAAATCTAGATGGCACTACTTGTTTGTGAAAAACACTTACATCTTCTGATTGCCAAAACTCCTACAACACACAGAACTACTATTATGATAAACATATTGACCACTAATCGATAATATTTATGGAACAGTCTCGACTTACTATCTTATCTCATGATAGTTCCTTTGACTGGCGAATGAAGAAATGAATGAATGAATGAATGAACATAATATTTTGAACTAGCACGTACACATAACAAAATACAGGCAAGTTATTCTTTCAGACCGAGCGTCTTTGATTTATCTAGATCTCTTTCTAAAACTACCTATGTATATCCCTACGGTCGGAACTTTTATATCTTACTAGCGGACCTTCCCGGCTTTGCTCCGTTTTAGTACGGATCCCTAACTTTTTTGAAAATATAATATAGCCTTTGTTCACCGGGGATAGTGTAGCTTCCCAACGACGAAAAAATTTTTCAAATCGGTCCAGTAGTTTCGCAGCCTATTTATTGCAAACAAACAAAAAATCAAACCTTTCCTCTTTATAATATTAGTATAGATTTAAAAAAACTATAGCAAGCGTGTCGAGGTGTCATTTTTTTACAATTTGGTAGGTTCGATTCACGGTTCAGACAGGCGATTATTCAAAAATCTTTGAATGCAGTTTAAATTGTTTTTAAAATCAAAATAAAGTCTTCTTTCAGTAAAAGGTTCTATCTACAATATTTAAGGGTACCTAATTTCCCTCCATATGACGCCACGTATAAGTGCTGATGACATAAACAAGATATTTTACTTACATTTAAAAACACAGCTTCTAAAGCAATAATAGAACCATGCCATATAAAGGCAAACTATCAACAGCGACGTAACACCAAACACCACAGCAATTAAGTCCATTTTGGCGACTGAGCGGTAATTTCACAGGTAATAGAACTTATCTGTTATCATTCGTTTATTGATCGAATTTATTATCTACGCTGTCAGAAATTAGGATATTATGTCATCAACATCATCAGCATTACGCTACGCAACTTTGGTGAGAAGTCTCGTGGCGAAACGCTGAACTAACATATTAACGCAACAAAAGTAGTACATTGGCACACGCGCGCCCTCTATTCCTAAGAGACTTCTTTTATTGCACAGACTCTAATACAATGGCATAATTTAATAAAATAAATAATGCTGGACAATTCCCACAACATTATCTAGCCCCTTGTGTTATGGGTACTAGATAACTGATATACATAATACAATACATGGATAAATATGTTTTTATTACACATAGAAAACGACCAGAACACCCGGAACAAATATCTGCCGATCGTACACACAATTGTTCCGAGGCGGGAATCGAACCCGCAACCTCCTGCGTCGTAGGCGGACCTTCGCCCACCGCGCCACATCTCGGTCGTCAAGTCAAATAATTGCACATAAAGTAATTTAACAGTAAAGCCATTTTTATCGCGTTTAACATCGTAGTCTTGTTCTCTCAAGAAATTGTTCCTTGTATAAAATAAAACTAGCTTTTTTTAGCTAATCGATGCATATTTTATAAAGAAATTAAATATTTCAGGTTTTTTAAAGGAAGACATATTATGGCCTTGTAACACCAGTGGTCTTTCGACAATTTAAATAATTGTTGAAAGGCCACGAAGAAATATTCCCGGACGTGCGAAGCCGGGAATAGACCTTCCCGGCTTCGCGAGGTTTTAGTACGGATAATTAACTTTTTCTAAAATATAGTATAGCCTATGTTCACCGGAGATAGTGTAGCTTCCCAACGGTGAAATAATTTTTCAAATCGGTTCAGTACTTTCGGAGCCTATTCATTACAAACAAACAAAAATCAAACCTTCTTTATAATATTAGTATAGAAGAAGCTTTTGCCCTCAAGCAAATGAAGCCGAGCTAAATAAGGCCTCTGTACTGAATGCCTTGAATGGCAAGACATTTTATTTTTAAAGCTTTAGTATTCATAACTAATGGTATGAAATTTAGACAATTATGCCTAACGTGGTTCATACAAGGCGTGGTGTATTTAGTTCACTCAACTATGTCAATTGAAGATTATGTCTTGTGGATTGTCCAGCATTATTTATTATTTTTATGATTTATGGTTCGTTTAGAAACTACTCTTGCTAGCCGAATCATATTGTAAAACGTCAACGGAAATGCAAAAGACTGAAACAATAACGAAACGTGCGTTATTCTCGACTATGCACTGAAAATAGGCAAATAATGTGATTGCTATGCTTACTAATTAAAATAAAATAAAATAAAACTTACAATATCTTGCACAAGCTTTCATTAAATGGTAGAAACACGTCGCGTAGAGACAGATGATTAGAAAAAATATAACACCTGAAACTCCCGCCTGAAAATCCATTTTGAGAATGGTTATTAATCTCTAATTTAATGTTATTAAACCGTTTAAAACCTTATCGGTTTACTATCAATCACTTACATCGATAGACGATAATCGGGCAGAACAATGGGATCTCTTGGATTATATGCAGACGGGCGACTAAAGATCGTAAATTATAGGTACGTGCATTAAAATTAAGGAGGAATTTTCCGTTATTCTTCCTGATTTTTGAACCTGATAAACGATAGCCATAACCTGATTAACCATAACCATAGCCAGCCTGTTCAGGCATCAGATTACATTTAAATTACTATTATTTGAACGCCATATACAACAATCAGCAAGCATGTCTACTGCATGCCTGATGATACTGAGCATGCCTCCCATAAAGGAGAGGGTTTTGCTATAATCACCACGCTAGGCAGTCGGATTGGTGATCGCAGCGAATGTGTTAAAAATACGCAAAGGAAGTACCTATCAGTCCTCTGGTAGATAACCATAAAACAAGGCCCTTAGTCAGCTCCTAGGATATCATAATGTATATGAGAAGACATTTCTGAAATTCGAGCTTGTATCGAATAGGCCTACAAATACCAACAATGTGACTCAGCCTAATACGGCCACTGGACAGTGCAAACTAATGACAAACAAATGGAGCGGTATGCATTTTCAATGCAATAATTTATCTTTTGAGAAAAATAATATTATGTAAAATTATCAAATGCATAAACTATTTCAATGGGAAATCTGGTTTCTTACTTTCCCTTCACTGTAGTCCCTAAAATGTCACTAAATCGCCAATTCGACTTTCCCACAGTCTGTGTAGCAACAATTTTATTGCCATCGTCGCATTGTCGGTGTTGCCACTCGCCTAACGCAATCGCCGATGACGTAGTCGATTAAAACCGCAGATTAAAGCCTATCAGAAGTGTCAATCTGAATTCGAGTGGACGATAATTGATCGTTTCTATTTATAAATTTTATTTTATGAAAATCTGCGTTCGCGTAATTTGTAATGCAGTTTATTGCCTACGCGATACGGTTGGAATCGGAACTAAAGATTTTTAAAACAAGTTACCCAAACCTACCTTACTCCATGTGGTGCATAATGATGTTATAGAAATAAGTTATAACGAAATTACCCATTAGCCAATTCTATGGCTAGATTGTAATTATACTCTTGTATATTTAAGTTAATTCAAAATAGACGATATACTAAAATAATAATAAAACATTATTTATAACTTACGTTTTTTCACATAACTCCCGAAGCAAAACCAACACCATAATAAATACAAGCACATTAATAAAATCACTCCTGCGCATATTACTGCTACTATATTCATTTTATATTAATATCAAGTACCTTACTGATTTGTCCGAGCAATCACTAAGCATTAATTCAGGCGCCGAGCGTTGCACATTACTCTTGCGCAGTAAACATACCGTATATAATTTAATTTAAACACTCCTTTTTAACACAGATTTGACGTAATTTTTTTGACATTTGAAAAGTCTAAGGCTTAATTGCACAGAAACCAAAAATGCTTTGAGTTGAGTACAATCATTTAAATTACTTTTTAGTGGAAGGTATTACACCTATACCGGCGTAATTTTGTAAGTTCATGTTAATTATTGTGAAATTTCATGTTTATTATTAATGTTTTTTCCGCCTGTACCATTTTATAACATCACAAAACAAAGCACAAGAGGTCACCACAGGTACTCTACGTTGACTGAGCTCAATGGATACAGTATAGATTGCTGGATCAACCAGAAGTATCACTATTCTTATAATTACTTCATTACAAATTTAATTTTTAAAGCTAAGCTTAAAAAAAAAATTGTGTGTTTTCTAAAGCTCAATGGACACAGTATAGATTTCTGGAGTAGATCAGAAGTATCACTATTCTTATTATGGCTTCCAAGCTAGGCTTGAAAAAGAAAAATTATAAAGATGTGTGATTATGCGCAAATATTGCCGAACCTAGGTAATCTTCAATTCGGTCGAACTACAGTATCGAATTAATGTTTTGTATATAGTTTTAGATAGGTATATAAAAATCCCACTGGTTTCTGTTCTAAATTTTTCTTATTTTTTTTAACATCTAAAAACATCAATATATTACAATCTGACGAATCCGTATATTTCGTAGTGTGCTACGACATTGCTACGACAACACTACGATACACTAATTGCACAACTGTTTGTAACAACATTTAACATTATTTTATTATATTAAAAATAAAGAATACAACTACTAATTAGTAATCTGTAGTGTGAAAAAATCACTAGTTACCTATTTTTTACATCGTAACTCCAAAGTGTGTTGTTTTACGTAGTATTGAAAAGTTACAGATAATTTCTAAACCATTTTTTTTATCTTACTAAAAGAACCTCTACTGCGATTACCAATACGCCGGATAATCGTGATGCTTATGGCGAAAACATAAGCACCTCTACTAGGATTTATCAAAACGCCTGTCAAACGTTATGCTTGTGGCAAAAACTCATAGGTATTTGGGAGATACACGTTCAGTTCAGCAATCGACATAATATGATGAGTAAATGGTGAACCCTTGGTAAATACTAATAAATAATACCAATTCTTACAACCTAAATTCTCTACAGAACTTCTAAGACTATTTCAGATTTTATTATAGCAAAGTCCTATCCTTCACAGTTAGTTACACTTCTGGTCAAATACATTTTGTGCTACTGCTGTTAATAGAGTAATTTCTTTGACCTCGGCCATATTTGTCGTGACCCGATAAGGTGTGGACAAATGCCTAAAGATGCGCTTCGAAATATGCTCATATCAAGATCATAGTTCATTTCAATTCGTGATCTTATTTTCAACCTCCGACGAAAAAACTACAGGGTGGGTATTACTTTGACGCGTGAGTGTGTGTTTGTCTGTTTATCAGTGGCACCGTAGCTCCTGAACGGATAAACCGATTTTGATTCTTGTTTGAAAGGTGAATTAATCGGGAGTGTTCTTAGCTTTAGTGGCAGTGGGCCAGCCATATCTCGCGAAGAACCGACGGCCGCTGGGGCAAACGTGTTCTTGAGTGGAGACCACGACTCGGTAAACTTAGTTTAGGACGCCCTCCGACCAGGTGGGATGACGACTTGCGAAAGACTGCAGGTAGATGCTGGACGCGTCAAGCTGAAGACAGGGCGCTATGGCGCTCATTGGGGGAGGCATATGTCCAGCAGTGGACTATCATAGGCTGATGATGATGATGACTGTAATATAGTGCAAATTACATTAGTACCGGACTTCAAACTAAGATTGACAAATGACTTCATGGGTGATTCATAACTATTATCATAGATATAACAACTCAAAATTCGATCAAAGTGCGACATGCTACTAATGACTTTGCAAAAATATGTAGGTACTACATAGGCGGATAAAAATTGTTGGTGTTCATGGTTGTCTAGTACGAACGACCCATCGACGAAACGTACCGTCGAGGTAGAGACCTGTCGAGGTAGAAACCCTTCGAGGTACTGATCTTTCGAGATAACGACCCATCGACGAAACGTACCATTGAGGTAGAGACCTGTCGAGGTAGAAACCCTTCGAGGTACTGATCTTTCGAGGTAACGAACGACCCATCGACGAAACGTACCATCGAGGTAGAGACCTGTCGAGGTAGAAACCCTTCAAGATCTTTGGAGGTAACGACCCATCGACGAAACGTACCGTCGAGGTAGAAACCCTTCAACGTACTGATCGTTTGAGGTAACGACCCATCGACGAAACGTACCGTTGAGGTAGAGACATCGAGGTAATGAACATCGAATTAACGTCATTCGAACTAGAGTTCGAGACCCCGCCTATTCTGCCTCGAGATATAGTTATTATTAAGTTCCTTTAAATTTAATTTAATTTGTATCGATGATGGTGCAATAAGGTTTAATTATTTTTTTATTGAGGAATAACAAACGACTACATTTAACTTTCTATTAACATAAAGTGGAGCGATATTCAAAATGTAGCCCACAATGCTTACATATGAGTTATATATACATAGAAAATAAATATAATGCGTTCGCATCAGAACCTCCTTTTTGGGGGATGCTCGTTCTACAGTGGAGGTATAAACTACTTGCAGAACCTACGATTTAAATGTCAAGACAAAATATACTCACATGCACAAACTGAAAATGTGTAAAATGCACCAAAAATTAAAACCACTATTAAAAAAATCACTGAAAATGCAACGGTCAATATTAATTCTGCCATTGTTTTACACATTATTAAAACTTTTCGTAAAATACGGTAAGTATTTTTTCCAGAGAGAATCTATTAAAAATAACTTAGTTGTATCACTTCACTTGTAGTATTTATTTTTAGAGAAGTATCATTTACTTTTCTCTTAGTAAACAGCCTCGCTGCTGCGCAGAACTTGGAGCAGTACTAACTCCATCCTGCAGGTTGTGGGCAGCAAGTTTGCCTCGCCCATCATGCATACATTCAACAGAGTCCTCACTCACTAGACTCCATGGGTTGGGTGCGAGTCTGTTGAATGACTGCTGCAAATCTAATTTTAATTTAATTTAAGGTTGTTAGTTTTATTTTTGTAATTTTTATGTATGTGGACAACCTGTCTGAATAAAGAAACTTTTTATTTTTATTTATTAAGTATTTGATCGTTTAAATATCTATCGGGAAAACGCGGCGGTCAATATTAATTATGCCACTGTACTCGTTTTACACATTTGTATGAACTTATCGTAAAATATCGTAAGGACCTTTTTATTCGAGATACTTTTTATCTATTAAAACTATGTTGTGTCACTTGTAGTATTTTATTGTTTAAAAAAATATGTACAAATTTATTGGGAAGACGAATTGATGTGTTTTTTTGAGTAATTAGCTATTTTAAACGTTTATTTTGACGGTAGATAACATTCTAACAGGAAGGATAGAGTCAATAGCAGTTTTATAAACACTTATCGATAGTTATCAATGATGAAATTGTCTGGCATAGCGATGATAAACTAGTCACTCATTTATTCTGCCACTAGCTGCGCCCCGCGGCTTAGCCTGCGTGGAAATCTATGTGTCAAATGGTATATAAACCTTCCACTTGAATCACTCTATCTAATAAAACGTCATCAAAATCCGTTGCCTAGCTTTAAAGATCTAAGCATACATAGGGACAGACAGACAGACAGCGGGCAGCGACTTTGTTTTATACTATGTAGTCTTTGTTTCACCACAATCCCACCTCATGTGAAGTGACGATATATCACGAAGGTCTAGTCTAGAAGATACCTATCAGTCAGGTAGTAATTGAACGGGAAAATAGTTTAGTTTTAAAGATTTAAACATACATAGGGAAACCAAACAGCGGGAAGCGACTTTGTTTTATACTATAGTGAAGACACGACATACGTCAAGTGAGAGTGTGACTCACGCGAGGGTTCCGAGATTATTTGACAAAGTTCAATAACAAACTTTAAAAACTATCGTAGTTTAACGCATTCTCTGCCCAGCCTTGGTGGTGTGATTCGCAGAAGAACGTCGTCGTCGTGTCGGCGACGCGGCGACGACGGGGCGGGGCGTCGCGCGTCATTGCTACGGCCCGCATGACCACTAGGTATACATATCGATAATTAAAAGGTAATAGAGGCATAAGCAAAATTTTGGTCGAATATGTGAACCGAATTAATGACTTTCAAAGACTGCTATATTTTTTCCTATAATATGAATAAATCGATAATAAATCAATGTACATCATCCGATACCTCTGGACTTAAAGGCCATAAAGGCCATTTGGTCGAAATTGACGCAGTTGTACGTTGTACCTACCTTAATGATGCAGTTGTACGTTGTACTCAGTTTTTAATTCTCTATCGAACTGTATATTTATTTTCCTCATATTTGCAAAAAAATTAACTTTACGACCTAGCATTTCTGTCACGATAAACACAATTCATTGGGAAAAAAGGATGTAAACGACCACACTACATATTATGTATATAAAGCGAGAATATAGGAGAAGATAGGATTTTGTGCTTATCGAAACGCTAAAAAGGGCGATAATCTAAGTTTATCAAAGTAAGGACATCAAGGTGAATAACCGAATGTTCCCTTTTCTATTGTTATTTTTATTTTAATCAGCTTTATTGATTTTATGAAGGTGTTTATCTTTGATTTTAGATCGTTATCTCTTAGGTAGGTATGCTTGAGTGTGCCTAATAACTTTAAATTATAATACTAATATTATTAATGAGAAAAATTTGATTTTTATTCGTTACTAGCTGCGCCGATTTGTCAAATGGTTTTTTTTAATATCCTATGTTAGACTCCTGGTTCTAACCTACCTTCTCACCAATTTTCAGTCAAATCGGTCCAGCCGTTCTCGAGTTATAAGTGTTGTAACAAACACGACTTTCTTTTATATATATAGATTTTTTGACCGCTAGCTAGGCTCAAGCTACTGTGCTCAAGCGGCCGGTGACTGGCTGCAGAGAGGAACTTCCTGACGATGCGTGCCGAGTCCAAGAGTACCGCCTTTTGGATCTGGCCCTTGATCACTTCCTAGCGAGAGTCTCTTCAGATTTTGATCGAGGCTCTGTGCTATTACGCCGTTTATTATGATTTAAAAAGTATCTGCAAAAGTTCTAACACGAATACCTGTTCGATTAGCTTCTATTTATATGTAGGTATCTCATCATCATCATCAGCCTATATCAGTCCACTGCTGGACGTAGGCCTGATGTAGGATGTCGGTATCCGATTGTAATTAATTAGTTGAATTAGTCTTAAAAACCTTGATAATGAGCATTTTGGTGGTAACTCTACGCTCCTACTATTGTTTAATCTTACTTAACTAGTGCTCTCCTGACACCCAAGACACAAGTCTTGTGCTTAATTTGGGTCTCACTAGAAATCCTTATGTACCTAAGTATATTTTTGGTAAATAAATGAATTATTTGCCACCTTTACCAAACTCTGTCATTTAAACTTACTTAATAAACTTTATCCTATCAACTTACTCGTATATCTAATAACAAAATTTCTTAAATGTCTAGATAGGTGTCATCCGCCGTTTCATGCAAGGTGTAAGGTGCATAGCGATTAAAGGAATAGCACGTAAGTCGACCCAGTACGATGGGAAGGGTTTGAATTACTTTTTAACTAGCAGAAGACTAATCAAAATAATGGCGCGGTACCCCAAAGCACACTAGCGCCATCTATTTAGGTTGCACGCTAGCTAGTCTTTTGATTGATTGTGAAAGTTAATATCCAAACGGTTTTGTGTCAGTGTTCCTCTTCGTTGTGGACCTATAATCAAATATGTATAAGAATCACTTTTAATTTTATATGTAAGGACTTTTTGGCCGTAACATGAGAGAAACAATGAATGAAAAACAATGAGGAAAAATCGATCTGTAGGAAATGATCGCAAATGAAAAGCGAATTTACCTATCGTGTTTAGCCTACTGACGAGTAGCGTAATCAACCACAATCAGTAGTACCTGGTAGTACTGATTGTGGTTGATTACGCTACTCGTCGCTAGATGTCGCTAGCAAAGGTACATAATATAACAAAATAAGTAGAGGTTGGTACCAATAATGATAGTAGCGTAGGTACTCGATGTAGAGAGTCACAGATTATGCACTGATTATTATTTATTTTTATTGATTATTTGTAAGTGATTTTGATATATTCTGTATGACATTTTTTTTAATATAAATTAACGTCTGCATGTAGACCTTACTCTTAGTACTTGCTTGTTAATAAAATGATTTATATAAAATCAGATACGATTTTATAATGTATTGTGAATAAGTAAAGATTATGAATTAAAAATTACGAATCAGAGCAAGCAAAGTAGTAAGCAAAAAGAATAACTTTGCATGCAAGTTCGTAAATCGTTTCTTTAATATATAAATAAAATAAAAATAAAAAAATAAAAAAGCCTTTTATTTCCAACAAATTACTAGGTTTACATTGTTTTTTAGAGTTTTTATTTTAAAACTAGTTGTTTATATAACTTAATTTTTTATCGTGTAATTTAATTTCTTACAATAATATATGTAGGAACCCCTTATTGGGTGAAGGCCTCCTCCAAAGATGCCCATGTGTCTCTGTCCTGTGCGGTCTGTATCCAGTTTGAGCCGGCTGTCCTTACAATCTCCTCGTCCCAACGTGTCAGCGGTCTTCCTCTGCTCCTTTTACCTGGAGGACCTTTCCATAATGTCGCTTTTAGTGTCCATCTCTGATCCTTAAGCCTCGCGACATGCCCCGCCCATTTCCATTTGAGTTTTTGTGCATAATTCAGTGCATTTGTTGCTTTGGTTATTGATCTTATTTTTGTGTGTCGTATTTTATATATTTTTTTTATTTTTAGCATGCTGCGCTCTAATCCTCGTTGGCAGGTTGTAATTTTACTTTTCAGTTTTGAGGTGAACTTCCACGTCTGGCATCCGTACGTCAAGCATGGCAAGAGGCTGGAGTTCATAACTTTCGTTTTGATGGTTATAGGTAGATTACTTTTGAAGATTTCCTTTAAACTCCAGTATTTGTTCCATGTTTGTTGTACTCTTCTTTCTACTTCAAGTTCATTATTTTTTCTGTCAAAACTGATTTGCTTCCCTAGATAGATGTACTTATCTGTATATTCAAGTGGCTTTCCATTAATTGTTATAAGTCTTCTCTCCTTATTCGTCATTCCCATAGTTTTTGTAAGATTCATTTGTAGACCTACCTTGGCACTAGCTAGATTTAGTGTTTCGATCATGAGCTGTAGCTGGGAGCTGGACTCCGATAACAACACTAGGTCGTCTTCGAATCTCAAGTGGTTTAGGTAATCGCCCTTTATACACAGTCCTGTCTTGCTCCAATCTAGCTTGTTGATTATAGTCTCCAGGATGGCTATAAATATTTTTGGAGATAACGGGTCACCCTGTTTTACACCTCTTTCTATAGGAAAACTAGGACCGAGAGTTTCTAGCTTTATTCTGCCCTTGTTGTTGTTATATATGCTCTTGATGGCCTTTATATATACATCTTCTACTCCCTGCTGTTTTAAGCTTTCCCATATACTTATGTGTGTTACTGAATCAAAGGCTTTCTGATAGTCAATAAACGCTATGTATAGTGGTCTCTGTTGTTCTTGATACTTTTCTATTATCAGTTCTAGTGTGTGGATATGGTCAATAGTAGAGAATCCTTTTCTGAAGCCGGCTTGCTCCACCGGTTGTTTTACTTCTAATGTACTACTTTAATATATATCTATTTGTAATATATTCAAGAAAGGAGTATACTATATAACAGAGAATACCTACATTCCTTAATATAAGTATAAATTCTCGGCCTAACACTAATCGTATCATAATTCAAACGGGTCTTCCCTCCATTATAGCCATGTGCAGTCAGACACAAAATATCACAAGAATGTTAGAAAAACTTACTGTTTTGATAAAGTTCAACGAAAAACAGCATCAATCCAACACAAATAAGAACAGCAATTAACAACAGCACAAACATTTTAATGAACTTTACTATAACAACTAATTGGTCGTAGTTCTACATTGATAAGATAATTAAAAAATAGATTATCTACCTGCTTGCTAATTATTGTTAATGCAATAATTTTATCGCAGACAATTAAATTCCACACTTCACGTTGGTCCCGTACCGAATATGTTCTCAAAGTCGACGCCATTATGAGACTATTATTTTTATTAGTTTTTTATGCCGATTCATCACCATCATCCATCAGCCTATTATTAGTCCACAGCTGGACATAGGTCCCCCCTGCCTCACTACGTTTACCGAGTCGTGGTCTCCACTCAAGAACACGTTTGCCCCAGCGGCCGTCGGTTCTTCGCGAGATATGGCCGCACTGCCACTTCAGCTTGCTAATTCTTAGAGCTATGTCGATAACCTTGGTTCTCTGTCGGATGTATTCGTTGCGAATCCTATCCTTCAGAGAAACTCCGAGCATAGCTCTTTCCATAGCTCGCTGAGCGACTTATGTCGATTACTTGGGTTCTTCTATGGATTTCCGTATACCAGATTCTATCGCGTAGGGAATAGCTAATAGTGCCATATATTTAGAACCTACCAAAAACGAATAATACCTAATGTAGTTAATATATCTAACTCAAACATTCGAATTTCGTAAGTTTCTTATCAAATCTGATTATTTGACATTTGCATACCTTATTAAAATTTACGAATCTTTTTGTATTTTTTTATTACATCATTGCATTATCTTGTATGTTTTATTACTATTATTATGTTTATATAAAGTAAGCTTGTTACCTTCACAGCTGAAGAATAGCACTGAGCCAGGACATATTTCGCCATATTTAGTTTCGTTTGTTTGTATGCACTTATATGTGCGTCGAAATAATTGCTATTCTATTCTATTTCTATTGTTTTTACGGAACAATGTTATTTGTTAATTATAGTCATAGTTTGGATCGTTTAAAGAAGTTCAGCCCTCTTGCTCCAAAAGTGTTTCATTAAAACGTAGTTTAGTTTATTAAAAAGTAGTGGGCGTAAAACTCGAGGTTAAACTAGTAGAGGTAAAAATTTAATAAAGGTTTAAATTTTTGTCTGATATCATCAGCCATCAGAAGACATTTGCTTCTTACTTCAAGACTCGACTTTTTCGTGTTCTACATTCAAAAGGACTACATTTCAAAAGCAAAATCAGCTAACTCGACCCAGCAGTTCTCGAGTTTTAGGGAGACAAACGAACAGAACTGAATGTATATTTGCCAAATTTCATTTTTATAGAACAAATAATAGGCAAATTATTCAAAAATTAATCTGAAATGGTAGAATTCAGAATTTGTAAATGCGATTTCCCAAAAAACTACTATTTGTAGTTATGCCCCTATATTATTGAGGTTGCGGTATATATATATAGATTATAATTATAATTTAGATATCAAAATAAATCTGTTTGGGTGGTAGGTAAGTCACCTCACATTGGGACATAGACCATTTTAAAACATGCATTCCAATTTGTAATTTGTTGTCAGCAAATAAGCATTTTGACTTTGTTACCCGTTGTCAGCAAATAAATGCTTTATATTTGTGCATGTAGTAGGGATCTAGGGATTAACATTTGCATACAAAAGATATGCAAATGTTTGTGTAGTTATCTACAGATAACCTACAGAAACAAAAATGAAATTAAATAGGGGAATTCCTTTTGTTAAGGAATTTATGATAACAGTACTTGATAAAATCTTTAGAGAGTTTGCTACCTCTGAACTTTCGACTGGGTAAACCGATTTTGATGAATATTTTTTATTTGAAAGCTGGTGCTTCCCGTGTGGTGCCATTTATTTGGTCCAGTTCTGACAATGGTATCCATGAGAAAACCATATAAGTCTTATGGTGGCACTTCACATGGCTATTTGTGTTCGCTATTGGGTGTTTGTTGTATTTGGCAAAATATATGACGTTCAGACGAACATGCAAAAAGAGGCAAATACGACCATCCACACATGGCACACAAACATTTGGCAGCAGACTGAGCAGAACGCAAGGTGCCAATATGGCCATTGTGTGGACGGCTTATTGCGTATTTGCCTATTTGACTGCTTTGATGTGCCTCGAGAAACCGACAAGCGCACGGTAATGCGTATTTGGTATTGGCCTTATTTGTCAAATAGGCAAATAAGGCGAACAGTTTGTCAAATAAACTGACCACACATGGTAATTGTTTGCCAAATATGCCAAATACACAAATACAAATAGCCATGTGAAGTGCCACCATTAAATTTGCATTAAGCGTGTGCGCGACAAATGGACGAATAACTATCACGCCAACCGATTTCGATGATTATTTTTTTACCTAATACTAGTTTCTAAACCCATTTTCATTATTTAGGAATTAGAAATCGGTTTTTATTCTAGCAAGTATAGACCTACAGAAACGCCAAACTATTCTAGCAAGTACTGTTAGGCTCAACTCTAGTTCTCGAGTACTCGTATTGACCGATAATGGACATCTCTAGGGAATGATGGCGGGCAGTAAGGACTGCATCTGTCAAACGTACGACGCATGTATCGCTATGTAATAACTTATAGTTTAGTTAAATACAATCAGTTAAATATACACGGACTTTATATTCATGATATATGAGAATCCAAACACAACAAGTACAGATACCTATAGGCTCCTATCTAACCTACGCAGCTACGTAAATTTTAGTCCAACCTACGCATTTCAACGTCACTTCTAGATACACAAAGTTGAATAAAACTAACGTTACAAGAATTTCATAATAAGAGATAATGCAGTTATCTCCTAGTTACAACTTTGTTTAAATGTGAAAATTTCCTCATACGAGGCTGTATTATGCTAGGTAGGTTTGTAATTTCTGACACTTCCTTTACGAAAAACTCCGCAAGTAATCCTAAAGAAAACTTCCTATTTACTGATTAGATAGGATTTAAATGTAGGCATAGTATGTTGTATAAACATAAGATACGACATTATTTTGATGATAATAATAATAACAGTCTATACTTTTTTTAACCGACCGATGTGGCGCGGTGGGCGAAGGTCCGCTTGCGACGCAGGAGGTTGCGGGTTCGATTCCCGCCTCGGAACAATTCTGTGTACGATCTGCAGATATTTGTTTCGGGTGTTCTGGTCGTTATCTATATATAATAAAAAAATATCTATCTATGTAATGTATTGTATTATGTATATCAGTTATCTAGTACCCATAACACAAGCTCTGCTTACCATGGGGCTAGATAATGCTGTGTGAATTGTCCAGCATTATTTAACCAATTTTTTTAACAATGCTAAGAGGCGACGTGGAAGGCCCAGGATAAGATGGCGCGACGAGCTCGCGAGGAGTGGAAGGAGAAAAGGGAGGCCTTTGCCCAGCAGTGGGACAATAATAATGGCTTAATATAAAATAAAATAAATACTTTTTTGTGTAATTTAATTGAGTATGTTTTAAGTGTTATTTTTATTTTTCTTTTCATTTGTATTTTACTTGCTTTGTAATTTTTTTTTTGTGTGTAATTAATACGTGTTTATTCTGTATTTTGCTATTTGTACCTATCTAAACTGTGTATTTATACGTAGATTTTGTTTTTTGTTTTTTTTTATTAGTGCATAGGTACTGTAACGACTTAGCTGTAAATTGCTGTAATGTTACATTCTATGATAAGATGATTACTGATAATAAAGTAAACTTTAATGAGTAAATTAAACAATTGTTTGGAGAAACCTAGATAATTCAAAGTCAATTAGAGTATTGAGTAAGACAGTCAACCGCTTCGAATCTATTAGCTAATTTGACAAGATTAAACACCCTTTTAACCCACGAAACGATAAATAAAAGAGGAGCCGGTTTTATGTTATAGTTTGACCGAAACCGCTGCTGTACCGCGCCTGAGGTATGCCCACGGCGAGACGGGGGCGAAATATCGGCCGCTCCGATCCATCAGTCTGCCGTCAACGCGTTCTCTTGCTCTTTTTTCCTCGCCCCCCACCTCACCGCACTTTCCTAAAGAGTAGGTTGTATACCTATATATTTTTTGTATGTTCGTCGATTTCTCCGTTAATTACGGACCGATTTGTAAAATTATTTCAATATTGTATGGAGAATAATGGTAGAATACTAAATTTATTCCCGAGGAATGTATTTGTCCCAGAAAACTTTAAAAACTTTAGAAAATAAGAAATTTAAGACTGTTTTTTCAAAACAACCAAATTACACTAGTAGTTAAAAACACTTAGATCGCTAGCAAGATCGATGTTGCTTCATTGTGTTTTGACTCGTTGACAATCTGTCGGCAATGAAGGCTATAGCTTCGACAGACCGACGATACGGCGCGCAGCAGCGTCATGGCATCTGAAGCTCCGCACTGACTAAGTAAGTAAAGTAAAGTAAAAAATCATTTATTTCTTTAGGCTTACAAAATAAGCACTTAGATATCATTAAGGTGCAGACATGACATGACTGCATTAAGGTGGGTCGTTTCCTTAGGTGGTTTCATGTTAACAAGACATTTTTTGTGGTTTTGAACTTGTTCTGCGTCCTACAAGGAATGAAACTAGCGGAAAAGGAATCCAACGCAAATCGTTGACCTTTTTCTATTAACTTATGAACCCCAAATGCTCCGAAAATACAATATATATTAATATTTATATATAAAAACAATATATAACTCACATGAGCTTGTTATTCCTGTAGCACTGCCACAGCACACACAGCAGTATAAGTAGAGTGGCGGTGACGGGTACTGCCACCATCTTCACCCACACAGCACGGACCGCGTTGTAGTTTTCCTCAGAGGAGTCCATTTTAAACCGACTTCAATGAAGGAGGTCCTCAATTCGACTGTATTTTTTGTTAACTTCAAAAAAGCGTTAAGAAAGCGCTGGCGAGACGACCTTAACGCCTTCCTCAGAGATTGGTGGATGATCGCGCGTGACCGCACTGAGTGGAAAGATTTGGGGGAGGCCTTTGCCCAGCAGTGGGACGAATCAGGCTAAATAAATAAAAAAAAAACGTTAAAAAGGAGGAGGTTCTCAATTCGACTGTATTTATTATTATTACCGTTAGTTACCTCAGAATTTTTGACTAGGTTGGAATCGATTATGATGATACTTTTTATTGTTTTGACTGTCTTTGTCGTTTGTATACCTAGTAGGTACTTTTGTTAAAATTGGTCAAGTATACCGGGGCTTCCACTTGATTTTGCACGGGCGAACACAACACTGAATTATCGGATAAAAAACATGAAGTAAATTGGCCAAATAACTCCCATTTTATTAATATTTATTTGATGACTGTAACCCAGCTGTAACCACCATGTGATGGTGAAATATTTGACTAATCAGGACGTGAGCTTGTCTGGCGAATGACCATTATGATTATCTGATAACTTATCTGTAACTAATGGATGTTCCTGTGGATAGAAATACCTTCTGGTGTATCTAATATAGGTAGGTACTTTTTAAGGGTTATTCCCAACGTCTGACGTGAGAAGTTTCTAATCACAGCGTCTCACGAAAATTATTCTCAGCGTATCACGAAAAGTCAGAGAGCTTCTTATTAAAATCTTCAACGTGACAGCGAACTTTCCAATGACAGCTGTCAAAATTATAAGAGACAAAAATTATGTTGTTTCTTACTAAAAACTGCCGCTTCGCCAGGGAATGTCTAAAATCAGCCCCTCCATCCCAACCCGAAAGAAGAAAGGAAACTGAGCGCAGAGAGCATTAATAGGTTGTATAAGTTAACACTTTGACTGCGGTTTTTTTTCGACGACTGCGATATTTTTTTAACCTAAAAAATTCGAGCTGCCGCTCTACACAGCGGTTGTGTTGCGCCGCACATGCGTTTCGTTCGAAAAATACTACGGCTGTGCTGAGTCACACATATCTGTATTTTCTCAGCCGCTGCGCTAGTGTGGATTTACGCATATTAGTCACTTGTAGAAAACACATACCGTGTGATTTCAGCAGTCAAAGTGTTTTTATGAAATTTTCTAAACTCTGTTACCAGCAATAAAGGCTTATTATGTCTCTCATTCTCCATGATCCCGGGCCATAAAGTGACCCGGTCCTTTAGAAGGCTTGCGTGGGGCCGAAGCCAACAGCACAGAGGCCCTTACTTAAAAAATATATGTACATAGGCGAGCTTAACCCTAACAAAGAGTTTTCTTACAGCAAACCTTAGGTTTATAAGAGAAGCGATGGAAAAGATAGAGGAAGATTTATTTTCAAGAATAATTTAAGAAAACTTTTGCTGAAGGGGTGTGAAAGTCATATTCCTGCCTTTAGGTTATATAATTCATCATCATCATCTGCCTGTAGCAGTCCACTGCTGCTGCTATATTATATAATTGCATGCTATTAGTATTTACTTACCTATTTTCTATACTAAAATTATACGGAGGAAAGATTTTATTGTTTGTTTGTATTGAATAGGCTCCGAAACTACTGGACCACACACTATTTTAAGTTGGTAAATAAATTTAAAAAAATCAAGTATCTGCGGATCGTATGAACATTTGTACCGAGGCGGGAATCGAACCCGCAACAGGGCCTTTGCCCACTACGCCACACAATAAGGTTTTATCTCTAACCAACACGTTACTATGTGACGGCCGGCGCGTATTACTGACGGCCGCAGTTACGAAACCTGCGCTTGCGCAAGTTCACTTGTTCTTAGTTGCGTCGCTATTTGCATTCGGGACTGGTAAAGGTCATGTTATATGTATACATAGATTCTAATGCTTTTTGCACACTAAGGCAATTTGTAAGAAAAAACAAACATGTATCAGATATATAAGTAATATACATATGTTACTAGTGGTTTCTTTTTCAGTTCTTTCAATGTGGAGAATGATTTTATGTGAACAGAAAATCAAAAACGCCTTAAATCTTATCACTACATAGTATAAAACAAAGTACCAGCTGTCTGTCTGTCCCTATGTATGCTTTATCTTTAAAACGACGCAATTGATTTTGTTGCGGTTTTTTTATAATAGATAGAGTGTTTCAAGGGGAACGTTTATTTGTTTATATATCGAAAATGGGACGAAGACGGGGCAGGTCGCTAGTATAATGTAATTAATAAATAAATAAACAAATAATGCTGGACAATTCACACAGCATTATCTAGCCCCATGGTAAGCAGAGCTTGTGTTATGGGTACTAGATAACTGATATACATAATACAATACATTACATAGATAGATTTTTTTTTATTATACATAGAAAACGACCAGAACACCCGGAACAATTATCTGCAGATCGTACACACAATTGTTCCGAGGCAGGAATCGAACCCGCAACCTCCTGCATCGCAGGCGGACCTTCGCCCACCGCGCCACATCGGTCGTCTAAGACGTCTTAATTATAATAGATATTTAACACTAACTTATAAATCTTCTATTGTACACGATGACTTTATACATAAGATATATAGATACTAGCTGCGCCCCGCGGCTTCGCCCCCGTTAAATCTATGTGTCAAGTCAAATGGTTAAAATGATAAAAAGTATCCTATGTTAGACTCCTGGTTCTAAGCTACCTCTCCACCATCGGTTCAGCCGTTCTTGAGTTATAAGTGTTGTAACAAACACGACTTTCTTTTATATATATAGATATTATGTACAATAGATAGTTATTTTGCATTATGACTTGTACGTCATACGAAGAATACAATTCTACTCTTGGACTGCTTCAATTTATGACTAGATTATGAAATTCCCGGAAAGACAATACCAAGTGTTCTGTGTGTTCCTATGGTACAGTAAATAAACAGACACTAAAACTATGTGTTCTCTTGAGTGGAGACCACGACTCGGTAAACGTAGTGTAGGACGCCCTCCGACCGGGTGGGATGACGACCTGCGAAAGATTGCAGGTAGATGCTGGATGCGGCAAGCTGAAGACAGGGCGCTATGGCGCTCATAGGGGGAAGCCTATGTCCAGCAGTGGACTGCTATAGGCTGATGATGATGATGAAAACTATGAGAAGTTTATTAGTAAGAAGGTTGATCTCTAACAAAATGATTACGCGATATTATGCGACAGAGATCCACATAGGAATGATAACCATAACTCACCATAATTATGTATTTACCAGGAATTATACCTGAGCCATATATCTATGGCTCAAATAAAAAAATACGTGTTTTGTTGTCACAAAACACGTCTTTTTTTTAATTTTGATCGAAATTTATTATTATTTTCTATACTTAAATTATAAAGAGGAAAGGTTTGATTTTTTGTTTGTTTGTTTGTAATGAATAGGCTCCGAAACTACTGGACCGATTTGAATTTTTTTTTCACCGTTCGGAAGCTACACTATCCCCGGTGAACTAGGCTATATTATATTTTGATAAAAGTTAGGGATCCGTACTAAAACCGTGCGAAGCCGGGAAGGTTCGCTAGTGATAAATAAAACTACAAAATAAAGCATTCCGCCATGACACGTTGAACACCAATAAATAAGAGTATGTTGTGTACAACTGTGACGTCATACCGTCACAATATGTATTAAGACACAGAATAATTATGGTACTTATATGTTGACTTTCTTCTCTTGACAGTAGTATGGACATTCTGCATTATCAGTTGTTCGTGCATCGGTGACGTCATAGACAGACGTCCTAGTGTAATAGTGTTACAAAGCGAAATTATAATTGCACTTTGAAAAGACAATAGACAGACAGATAACTTTCCAGTATATAATGTTACTAGCTGTTCCACGAATCGAATGTAATCGAATTTCACTTTATTTGGTGATTTTTTTACACCTTGGGTTACATTATTGGAGTTTGAGTAAGGATCCCTATTTTTTGAAAATATAATATAGCTTATGTTCACCGGGGATAGTGTATGCTTTATTTTGTAGTTTTATTTATCACTAGCGAACCTTCCCGGCTTCGCACGGTTTTAGTACGGATCCCTAACTTTTATCAAAATATAATATAGCCTAGTTCACCGGGGATAGTGTATGTTCACCGCGGATAGTGTAGCTTCCCAACGGTGAAATAATTTTTCGAATCGGTCCAGAAGTTTCGGAGCCTATTTAATACAAACAAACAAACAAAAAAATCAAACCTTACCTCTTTATAATATTAGTATAGATTAGTATGGATTATTTATTTACAATTTTATCAATGCCTGATTGTTGCGATTATACGTCTCTCTACTTGACCGTATTGTCTTTATTTGAAGGTTATAATCAAGTTCGATGAACTTCAAGGCTTAAAGTTTAATATGTGTTTAATAGTGTTTTAATATCTACCATTTGATTATAATTTTCTTTGAGTAAAGTAAACCTTTACTCAAAGAAAATTATTTATTAAATACTAACACAACAAACAAACAAGGGTAGAGTACACATAATAAAATATAAGACTACAGAGTACCTACTTACTAGAAAACACGTAACACTGACAAAATATAAAAAAAGTGAAAAGGTACCAAATGTAAGTGTACACAAGTAGCATTCGGACTAAGTAGCCCTCACAGCAAGCGCGCCACTAGTTTCTAAAACGTTTTTTTGTGTAGGTAGGTATGTTTTTACATTCTTGAATTAAATTTACACTAGTATTTTACAAGACCAATGTTTTTTTTTATTTAGCCTGTTTCATCCCACTGCTGGGCAAAGGCCTCCCCCAAATCTTTCAATGACCAATGTTAATTAAAATAAGCATTTTTGAAATTGAAGTTATTCGTAAGGTTCCATCCTATTTTGGCAACGCGCTGTTTATATGAGAAATTTAATGTAAATATTTACTTTAACGAGGTTGTTCTATGTCCCTCCAGTGAAATTTTATAAAAACCATTTTATACTCAAATTTTTCACCCAATTTGAGGCCCCAAAGATCACCGGTTTAGGCTGTGTAAAGTCCAAGTTAGAAAAATTCTACTATTGACATTGGTTTTCGAAAAAAGTTTTTTTATAGAGTCGTCATAGAGTTATTTTGAGATAGATAGATAGACTAAACAAACAAGCTAAAAAATTATAATACAAGATATGTGACAATTTGGCGGTCTTATCGCTCAAGAGCGATCTCTACCAGACAACCGTGGATGGATAGGATCGTTTGCTTGAAAAAGGGAATCTGTGTGGGGTGTTATGTAGTTAATTACAACATGAAATTTAATATTATGTTATATACAAATACATATATACTATAAATACATAAATACATTTTTAAACATCTACAAGAAAACTTTTCACCAAATTGCCCATTCATTTTTTATAGCCTTAGTAAAACCAGATTTTCGTCTCATTATTTTTAAGTTGATACCAGGTGCAATCCGGTTTGAGATCTACTAATAATATTAATGTATTTTTAGTGATCTTGACTTTTATTAGCTTATTTCTGTTGCTAAGGTCTTTACCATATTATGCAGTCCCAGAATTTATTTTAGATTCTACTACATCATCATCATCATAATTAGTCCACTGCTGGACATAGGCCTCCCCCAATGAGCGCCATAGCGCCCTGTCTTCAGCTTGACGCATCCAGCATCTACCTGCAGTCTTTCGTAGGTCGTCATCCCACCTGGTCGGAGGGCGTCCTACACTACGTTTACCGAGTCGTTCTACTACATAATTTACTGCAATGAAATATTATAGGTATTGGTTATAATTTTATTGAATGGTCATTATTTGACATTATCAGTGTGGAGTATGAATTTGGAGAATCAAAGATGGATGTACCAGACAGCTATTATGGGTAATGAGGCCAAGCCTCGAGGCCCCTCTCTGTGGCCCCACCAGGGCCGGAAAGAAATTTATTGATTGATTGACAAGACAGCTGTGTTATTTGTATGTATATCCTATCCTACTTATTATAAACGCGAAAGTTTGTGAGGATGTTTGTTGCTCTTTCACGCAAAAACTACTGAATGGATTTTGATGAAACTTCACAATAATATAGCTTACATATCAGAATAACATATAAGCTACAATTCATAAAGATATATTGTATATTATCCAAAATATCTATCACCACGAGCGTGAAACCGCGGGGCGCAGCTAGTAATATACATATAAAAAACATTATTATGTCCCGCCGCGACGATCAATGTGGCGCAGCGGGTGAAGATCCGCCTGCAACGGAGTTTGCGAGTTCGATTCCCGCCTTAGGACAAATGTTTGTAAGTATGGATGGATGGATGGATGATTCTTACTCTTTCACGCAAAAACTACTGAATGGATTTTAATGAATCTTTACAATAATATAGCTTATACATCAGAATAATAGGCTACAATTTATAAAGATATATAGTATATTATCCAAAATATCTATCACCACGCGGGTGAAACCGCGGGGCGTAGCTAGTTACAAATATTGCCATTTCAATTAAAACAAATTTTGTAGAATTTAATAAATTCATTGTTTAAAAATATAAAAATTAAACCTTCAACGATTGAATAAGTGTTAAAATCAACATAATGCATTAAAAAAAATTAAATATCAACCAAAGCAAATGGTATAATGATCAAATTGAATTATCATTCAAATTAGCAAAATTCCAAAGATTCTATAAAGGTCGTCGTGAAGAGGTCACTCTAAAGGAAGGTTGTGTTATTATTTCATTTGCATTGTTTTTGTTGTTCGAGAAATTGTGCACTATAATACAAAAATAAAATGTGTTTATGTACTTTGTCTTTAAGTTTTAAATAATTATTGTTTTGTTTTTGTGATGAAGACTGTGCACAGGACATATTGGACTCAATCAGAGTTCAATATGTCCTGCGCACAGTCTTCATTACCCATTCCGGTCACCTATTCACTCATGTCCTGAAGTTGAAAATACTAGGCAGCGAATTCTAAACCTTAGCGGTAAAAAAATCGTTTATTTGGACAATTTCGAATCACACAAAAAACAAGTCAGTAAAATTAATCTAGCTAATAGTACCTATAAAGTATAATATTAAATATACGTAGGTATAGATATCGTCTAGATCGCCTTCCGGATAAGGCTTACCTAGACAGACGAGGAACACCTATCTGAAAAAGTCCTCAGGATGCTGTTGCGACTGTCCTGTATTCTTAAGATCAGGGAAGCAGTTTTTTTGCGAATAATTGCATAAAAACCATCTGTTTTCCTATCTGTAATAAAATAACCAAACTACCTAAAAATCTAACAAAAACTTTACTTCTATTAATTGTTTATACTTAGTTAAATAAATATTCTCATTAAGGTGACTATGTCTTTTTGAAAATAAATATCTTTCAACATGAACCTATCCCTGATTCGCTACATTTTGTTTACACTTCTATACTAATAATATGATAAAGAGGAAAGGTTTGATTTTTTTGTTTGTTTGTAATGAAAAGGCTCCGAAACTACTGGACCGATTTGAAAAATTATTTCACCATTGGGAGGCTACACTATCCCCGGTGAACATAGGCTATATTATATTTTCAAAAAAGTGTAGGATCCGTACTAAAATTGTGCGAAGCCGGGAAGGTCCGATGGTTTCTTATAGATAGTTTCGTCTTCACTTACCAAAGCTTCTATATAACGTCCAGGATATCCTCAACACCACCAGCAGTATTAACAGCATCACTGGTAGAAGACCAAGGAGATTCCTGCCAGTGTTTCCAACCCTGGAGTACACCACGTCGTCGTCTTTTGTTTCTGTCAGATTCTGGATTACGTATTCTCCGTTGTAGTTCTCCATTTTAGACTGGTTTTTTTATTTGGTTTCTGAACTTAATTTTATGTTATGTATTTATATCAGGAGAATAGTTTTAACTGTATTTTTGTTCACAAAGTGTTCAATTTTTAAGAGCAGTTCATATTTTTATTGTTTTACTGATATAGTAATTTTTAAGTTCATGGAAACACTTTTGAAATTCGATAAATATAAACCACAAGTAAAATATCACATATTCACATATAAGTTAAAGTCACATTTAATTGTTTTAAAACACTTATTTACTGCTAACAATTTTTGTTATCATACACTTTTAGTGCAATATTTTTTTTATATTCCGTCAATGTTTTTTTTGATATTTTGGTTATTATTCTTTTGTTTTTTATTTCCGTATGTACGGTATGGTAATATGCGATGGAATGAGTACACCGGTCGCCGCGTAGATAACGACTGCGGCTACGTAATCGGTCAGGCGTCGGTTCACTCGGAGACAGATTTATTGAGATTTTGCAACTCTTGAGTACAGTGGAGTTCAAAATCTTTATACGATCGTATTTGTAGATATATGTAGAATGAACATTAAAGTGAAAAACTGAAAAAAAATCATTTTAAATTTAGTTTTATATAAATTCAATTAAATTATGTACCCATACGAAACGAACTTCGAAACCTTTACAGTAGCAACATAACAATAGAATGACCCTAATTAGCTCGTTTCAGTTAAATACATAGGTTTGTGGGATTCTGAACAGGTATTGAAATGACATAATTTGCATACCAACTCGCAGTCAGAAAGGTCTTTTATCGAATACGCCATCAATAAGTAAGTAGCTAATCCCCCTAGAAATGTGAAATTCGAATTTAACGCGGGTGAAATCGCGGGGAACCGCTAGGTTTATTTATTTATATTTATTCAAACGCCTTTAAAGGCAAGTTTCGCAAGTACCTACCGTTAAAATTAATTTTAAGAACCATCAACATGAAATCTTCTGAATTAATAACACTCGGTAGCCTTTGAAATTGGTATTGGTATTGGTTTTTAAGAAAAAGGAAAAACTTAAGTTATTAACCTTAGTACTAAAAAAGACGGCGTGGATTTTACTGAGAGAAACTGGGTTATTAATGGAATGTAATGTCCAAATAAATATAGCATCATCGTCATCAGCCTATAGCCAAACTGGAAATAGGCCTCCCCCAATGAGCGCCATAGCGCCCTGTCTTCAGCTTGCCGCATCCAGCATCTGCCTGCAGTCTTTCGCAGGTCCCACCTGGTCGGAGGGCGTCCTACACTACGTTTACCGATCCGTGGTCTCCACTCACAATATAGTAAATGCCGCGGTAAAAAAGCACCGTTTTTATAAAACAATTATTTGATAATTGTTTAATAAAAGATAACGCCTCATTTAAAGAATAAGAACGCGAGTGTCCTTAGCCAAATTATTGATATAGGTAGTACATCAGAAAATGTTTGAAATTCTCGTCTGTGTTTACCGATAAATGTACTTTTGTTTGTTTATCTTTGTTAAAAATGTTAAACGTCTTTACAATGCGTAACAAATTTCTGCGTCATAAATTGCGGATAATCAAAAGGAACAGTTAAAACCTCACTAAATAAAATGAATTATGTTTGAGTCAATGACCACATTGACTCAAAGGCGTCTTTCAGCAAATAAAATGACTGTTCAATTATGTTTTAATCCATTCATCATCAGCCTATAACAGTCCACAGCTGGACATAGGCCTCCCCAATGAGCGCCATAGCGCCCTGTCGTCAGCTTGCCGCATCCAGCATCTACCTGCAGTCTGTCGCAAGTCGTTATCCCACCTGGTCGGAGGGCGTCCTACACTAACGTTTACCGAGTCGTGGTCTCCACTCAAGAACACGAATGCCCCAGCGTCGGTTCTTCGCGAGATATTAGCAAGCTGAAGTGGCAGCGACTTCAGCTTGCTAATTCTTAGAGCTATGTCGATAACTTTGGTTAGTCTTATTTTTTTAGTTCAATAACTTTGTTTAGTCCATTACTAATAACTAATAACCTTGACTCAAATGTTTTTTTTACCCGGGTGTTTTATGTCCTAGTCGAATTTTGACTTATGCGATCTTATAGTCCACTGTCCAGCAGTGGAGTAACATACGCTGATAATGATTATTTTGTCTCGAAAGCAGCTGCAGACGATGGTTGCGGGTTTGATTTCGGCCTTAGGACAAATTTTTGTACGATCTCAAACATTTGTTCCGGGTGTTCTAGATATTTTCTATATACATAATAAACAATACATAATGTCATGTATTAGGTATTAAGTATATCAGTTATCTAGTACCCATAACACAAGCTCTGCTTAGCTTGGGGCTAGATGATGCTGTGTGGATTGTCCAGCATTATTTATTTATTTATCACCCTTCGACATAGTTTTCAAAGACAGGGCGCTATGGCGCTCATTAGGGGAGGCCTATGTCCAGCAGTGGACTATTATAGGTTGATCTTGATACTTTTCTAATCTCAATGCATTCGACTGTACTGTGTGTATGTACTAAGTACATACTTTTCTAGCCACGTCATAATATGAGCAAATATGAGTTATCATTTTCAACCAAAACGCTTAAATCACTTGTTATCACTGATAAGAACCTCTTGAACTAGCTCATTATCTACTAATAAGTACCTACGTATGTACTGACTATCTTCTAGAACTGTCAACAAATATATTAAAGCTAGATAGATAGACAATAAATAAATAAATAATAAATAAATAATGCTGGACATTTCACACAGCATTATCTAGCCCCATGGTAAGCAGAGCTTGTGTTATGGGTACTAGATAACTGATATACATAATACAATACATAACATAGATAGATATTTTTTATTATACATAGAAAACGACCAGAACACCCGGAACAAATATCTGCAGATCGTACACACAAACAATACTTTTATTTCACACTTTAAACATGTACCCACTTCTCTCTTCACTTTGTCTCTCTCTCCCAATAAGGTTTGCTGGAAGAGAACTCTTTTTAGGGTTAAGTTTGCGTTTGTATTAATTTTCTAGAATAAGTCTTGTATATAGTTTATCGTGCAAAAAGTATAAAATAAATAAATAAAATAAAACAAACATGATAAAAAATATACAAAATATACAAGAGCGATCTCTACCAGACAACCGTGAGTTGCGTGTGCGTCCACTGGATAGGGATCATACGTACCGTGTTGGTATCACACGAATAAATCTATTTTTTAATGCTATTAATTCTGTACGAATTTATTTTAAAAAATGATTTTTTTTTCAATAATTTTAACATGCATGATTATGTTTTTAATCTTAAGACGGTATCCCAAGGCACACTAGCGCCACCCCTATTTTAACTCATTGCTAAGTTGAACCAAAGTTATCGACATAGCTCTAAGAATTAGCAACCTAAGGTGGCAGTGGGCCGGCTATATCTCGCGAAGAACCGACGGCCGCTGGGGCAAACGTGTTCTTGAGTGGAGACCACGACTCGGTAAACGTAGTGTAGGACGCCCTCCGACCAGGTGGGATGACGACCTGCGAAAGACTGCAGGTAGATACTGGATGCGTCAAGCTGAAGACATGTCGCTATGGCGCTTGTTGGGGAAGGCAGCAGTGGACTATCATAGACTGATGATGATGAGGCAAAAATATATCTGTAGATATGCTTAACTAATGCACGCAGTATCATAGAAATCAATACAAAGCAAAAAATCCTCACGCTCCGTACGCTGAGATACCGATCGAGTCGACGCATAACTTTAGAATGTCGAAACGGAAATGCTCTCCAAGAATTTGGAGATAACAAGGAGGAAAATAAATATATCAAATCTATTTCTATAGAGAGCAGATTACGGATACAGATAGTAGGTATTTGTTCTGACGACCTGTGTGGCGCGGCGGGCGAAGGTCCGCCTGCGACGTAGGAGGTTGCGGGTTCGATTCCTGCATCGGAACACTTGTGTGTACAATCTGAAGTTGAAGGTACGGCGACGTCACAAATGATAACTATAAAAAAGCAGACTTGTTCCTCGCTTCGTAACTTTTTTCTGCCAAATAAAGTCGAAGGACTACCAAATGTAGCTTAGAACTGCATTTATAAAGGAGACCAGACGTCGAGACGAGTATTTACAGTACGCAATACTCAATGGTTTATTGCTTACATGTGTACAAATAGGTCTTAATATAATATAAGTCCAACATGCACCCTGCAGCAAGGGCATTGCAAATTTTCCCATCCCATTATGTCTGGCTTTAGCAGTTTTGATGCTTGGAGGCAAAAGATTATCAGTCAACAACAACAAAGAAATACTTGAGCAGTTTTGATACTTAGAAAAGTAAAAACTGTTTGCCAGCCTCAAAGAAACACTTGAAAAACATTATACACGCCTCACGGGTAAAAATGACACAAATATTTGTGCGCGTTGAATTCTTTTGTATGCTATACCGACCCGCGTAGCTTCGTAGCACGCTCTACGAAGCTTACAAAGCTTTGCTTAAATTATCAAGGAAACGTTAGTGTTCTTGCTTTTTTACGTATTAATATTCAAACATACGCGGTCACAGAGAATTTGTATAATACACGCTTAGAGCCTTATCGATGTGCCCCCTAAATTATAATTACAAATTTAAAATAGTTACGCTACTCGTCAATAGATGGCGCTGCTAGACTACTAGACAAATCAAAATAATTTGCTAGTGGTAATGATTAGTTACCTACCTACGTTATCGATAGCAAATAAACTAGAATAAAGTACGAACAACATATACATCATTCTATTCTATTTTTCTAGGAACTTGCAACCAAAGATTTAGATCTTTGCTCGCTCGCAACGGAGTAAGTTGTTCATTTTATTATCAATATAAATTATAACTAACATCAGTAACATAAGGTACTAATAATTATTATATTTTGAACACAGGATGAAAACATAACTTACTTATGTAAGTATTCATCCTTTCAAATCATCTAACCGCAATCACTTCAATACAAGTAATATAGAATAGTTGCATGTAGGAACAGGTAGGTACCTACTACTAGAATACTAGGTATTTATACTAGGTACTATTTACTAACTTTAAATACAGATAAGACTAGGTATATAGCTAAAGCTTATGATGCGCAAACGACCGTCTAACGAAATAATACCAAAATTGCATGCGCATTATTTTAGGCGCTGATGATAACATTATGTATTTAAAAAAAAGATAACAAAAATAAAATTAAATACCTTGGCATAATACTGGATGAATCCCTCACATTTAAACCACATTTAGAAGCTCAGCCTTTAGTAAATAGGATCCGCAAGCTGATTTTTATCTTCAAAAATCTACGGTTTATTGCAGAACAAAAACTTATTATAAACTAGCAATCCGCCCGGCTTCGCACTGGTTCAAATGCATGTATTATATACATATAAACCTTTCTCTTGAATCATTATATCTATTTAAAAAAAACCGTATGTTAAACATGAGCAAAATTTCAGCCCGTTCCAATCAGTAGTTTTGGCGTTTACTTTGCCCGAACATGAACAATATGTAGAAACAAACTTTTGCCGTATTACCTAATATATTTCTAGTAGAATAGTTAATAGTTAATAATATTATAAACGTGAAAGTTTGTAAGTATGGATGGATGGATGGATGGATGTTTGTTACTCTTTCACGCAAAAACTACTGAACGGATCGGGCTGAATTTTTGCATACAGGTAGTTCTGGGCCCAGAATAAAACATTTCATCCTTTTAATCCCATAAATCAATTCCCATAGGATATAAATAATCTTAAACGTTTCCATAGAAACAACGCGTGCGAAGCCGCGGGCAGAAACTAGTAGTTAATAAACTAAAGTTTTTAGAAATAGCTAAAAGCTAAATAAAATTTATTAAAAATTAAAATACTTTAAGCCGTCCTTATATTTATACTTATTATTTTTTGTTTTGTTATGTATAACCGCAAATTTTCTTAAAATAATTAAATAAATTAGGACTTACCAAAAATTTCACAGCATCGCAGACAAATACACGTAAGAGTATAAATAAATATTAGAACAAGGAATGGAAAGAAAAGCATAAGGTACTCCATATTGTAAAAACTGAAATGGCAATGTGACAATGTCGATATGGTATCTACAGATAGGGATTAATTAAAAGATTAGAGCCACTGAAATGCTCAATGGATATCTTTACAGGAAAAACAAAATGTTGTTATAAAAATATTGCTACCTAAAATTAAAATAAAAATAACTAGCGACCCATCATCATTATCATCATCAGTCATCATAGTCCACTGCTGGATATAGGCCTCCCCCAATGAGCGCCATAGCGCCCTGTCTTCAGCTTGATGCTTTGACTAGCGACCCGCCCCGTACCTATTATACCTAGTACCTATTTTATACATAATAAAGCTTCCTCTTTAATCACTCTATTTATTTTAAAAAAACCGCATTGAAATCCGTTGTGTATTTAAAAATCTAAGCATACATAAATAGGGACAGACAGACAGCGAGAAGCGACTTTGTTTTATACTATAGGAATAGTGATGCTGGACAATCCACACAGCATTATCTAGCCCCAAGCTAAGCCAAAGCTTTAGTTATGGGTAGGTACTAGATGACTGATATACATAAAACAGTAAATTAATAGTATGTACAATATGCATTGATCGATATTGTTTATTATATATAGAAAACAACCAGCACTACCTACTAAAAGAAATATCTGCAGATCGTAGAAACATTTGTCTTGAGGCGGGAATTAAACCTGCAACCTCCTGCGTTGCAGGCGGCCCACCGCGCAAACGTCGCAAGTAATCATTTGAAGTTCAGTCAATTCAATTTGTTTACGGTTTTTTTTATCTATGTGTCAAATGGCTTATAAACCTTCCTCTTGAATCACTCTTTCTATTTATATAGAAGGTGACCATGTACGACCACCGGCCTTGGAAAATAATCCTCTGCACATAAAGTATTAATAGACCGAAAGGCCCTTGTAAACGGGGATTTGCTCAGGAGGTTAGTTCTTCCCTTCGGAATTGCAAGTAGCCTTACGTCTTCAGCGGCGTGCGTATACATACATAATTATAAGGTACGTGCTGTTTATATTCAATAAAACAAGAGGGTTATGTATTATGCCTCTAATCACACTAAAAATGTACTTTATAACCAATCTCTACAGTCAGGCTAAAAGGTGATGCAATTGCTCTATCGTACGATCACCTTTAGCTCCAATAGTGACAGTGACATTTCTATATTGATCGTCCATTGTTTAGTTCCGTTGCGAAATGGTGTCGCTTGATTGTGCGACTATTGATAAGGAGTTATAGGTACGTGGAAAACCCAGTCACTATGTGAGGAATACAAAACCCCCCTTGTGGGGTATGTCCACTTGTGGACGTTCACACATACGTCCACAGCTGACTAGTCTAACTATCTAACTGCACTGTTTCATTGGCACACGCTGATGAGTTATTATAGGAACTTCTTATTATATCTTTCACTAGCTGTGCTCTGCGGCTACACCCGCGTAGAAATTTACATGTCAAAACCTTCCTGTTGAATCACTCTGTTAAAAACCGAATCAATATCCGTTGCTTAGTATCAAAGATCTAAGCTTACATAGGGACTTGTGTTTTATACTATGTAGTGTTATGACGGAGGAGGTTGCAGTTTCGATTCCCGCTTTGGGGCCCGTAAATGTAAATGGGAAAATATGATAATACTTAGGGGCTAAACATTTACCCCATTACATAAATGGGGTAAATGTTTAGCCCCTAAGTATATCTAATCTAAGTATATCAGTCATCTAGTACCCATATTTGGAGCTATATGATGCTGTGTGTTAAAACACTTACTGAATACTTTGAAGACAAAACGCCTGATCACGAAATCACACATTTGTAGATAAACCAACAAAAGAAGCAAAAGAACCACTATTGCAAACAGATACACGATTTCTTTGTATTCTAAATACATTTTCACAAGTTATTACATTTACAACTTTATATTCACTAATGTAAAGTACTTTATTGTACACGACAGATAAAACTACAGATTAATTAAAATACAAAATAAAAACACATGAAAATATATTGGAAAAATTATGATCAAAGAATAACTACTGGTTCACTGAGACATAATATATCGACTAATTTTAAAAGGCGGTAAAATGCTCCAACGTAAATGGTAGGAGGTGATTTTTTATTTGGCTGTGCTAAGATGGATTTGAGATTATCTGAGATGAGATAAAGGTGTTTGAAGTTTGATAATGAGATGATTATACAGGGTGTCACAATGTAATGGAAAAGAAAACGATATGTAGAAATAACTTTATTTTGTTTGAAAAAATACATCTTTGACGTCCTCTGTAGCGCGGTGGGCGAAGGTCCGCCTGCGTCGCAGGAGGTTGCGGGTTTGACTCCCACCTCGGGAAAAATGTATTTTATTCATATAAAATAAATAAAAAACAAAAACATTAAAGGAAGTAATTTTCCTATTAATCAATTGATGATATTTATAATCTAATATTAATCTTCAATAAAAAAAACCTACTAATATTATAAACGCGAAAGTTTGTGAGGATGTTTTTTGCTCTTTCAAGCAAAAACTACTGAATGGATTTTGATGAAACTTCACAATAATATAGCTTACAATAAAACTTTTGAAACTATCATGGTTATTAATACTAAAGTCATTTAAAACGGGATATTTACCATGATTCGATTTTTGAGTTATACACTATTTCGGCACAGTTTCATGCGCCATGATCACGGAATAAATGAAGGCACTGCGAGTTTTTATGGACAGACATACCGATCTACCCTCATTTTTTGTCTTTTGCTACGAACGTTGCCACTACACATTGGATAACTCAAAAATCAAATCATAGTAAATATCCCGTTCTAAATGACTTTAATATAGCTTACATAATCAGAATAACACATAGGCTACAATTCATCACCACGCGGGTGAAACCGCGGGGCGCAGCTAGTATCACATAAAATGCATTAAATACAACAACCACGTCGCAAAAACGGTAATAAATATAAATACAAGCTGAATTCTCGTGACAGCAGCAGAACTCTTCAGCATAGAGGTTCGAGGAGCTAAGTTATAGAGTTTACGTCGTACGTTTGGTCGTCTCTTGGTCAAGAAAGGTAGGCTTCCGGAAGGCCTATGAAGCCTTTGGGTAGTACTTCTACGGGGCTTCCAGGTAGTTCTTGAGTGAGGTATTATTTCCTGGTCTTCTTTAATGGGGAAGCGGCGTGGTGGAGCAGTGACAATGGGCCTGAAATCAATATGAGTATGTTTTTAGGTAAGCGGCTATTCTAATATATCCATACAAATTCTCGCATTATATTCACATTATTATACTTATATTATAAACGTGAAAGTTTGTAAGTATGGATGGATGGATGGATGTTTGTTACTCTTTCACGCAAAGACTACTGAATGGATGAAACTTCACAATAATATAGCTTACATATCAGAATAACACACAGGCTACAATTCATAAAGATATATTGCATATTATCCAAAATATCTATCACCACGCGGGTGAAGCCGCAGGGCGCAGCTGCAGCGTGTTAAAGAATGTAAGAGTGTGTGCAAAAGAACTTTAATACGAAGAAAAAAAGTATTTTTTTTCAAAAGCAACAAAATTATACCTTCGAGTTCCAGAATCACTCCCTTTTGACTAAGAATATGAATAACAACTTGTGCAATGTGTGTTTGACAACTTATGTGGTATCAAGACGGACAAGGACAGATTAAGATGGACATTCTTGCCTCTCATCACACGGCCAAAGACTTCAAGCCCTCGCCTTTATGGTGGCACTTCACATGGCTATTTGTATTAGGCATATTTGGCAAACAATTACCATGTGTGGAGAGTTTATTTGACAAAGTGTTCGCCTTATTTGCCTATTTGACAAATAAGGCCAATACCAAATACGCGTTACCGTGCGCTTCTCGGTTACTCGAAGCACATCAAAGCAGTCAAATAGGCAAATACGCAATAAGCCGTCCACACAATGGCCGTATTGACCTTGCGCTCTGCTCAGTCTGCTGCCAAATGTTTGTGTGTTTGTTATTTGTGTGCCATGTGTGGATGTTCGTATTTGCCTCTTTTTGCATGTTCGCCTGAACGTCATATATTTTGCCAAATACAACAAACACCCAATAGCGAACACAAATAACCATATGAAGTGCCACCTTTAGATTAACTTCTCAAAGGGCCTCTGTGCTGTTGACTTCGGCCCCACGCAAGCCCTCCAAAGGACCGGGTCACTTTATGGCCCGGGATCATGGATATGAGAAACATAATAATAATGTGGCACCATGTTTAGTATGGAAACTCACCGTGGTTTAAATGTTTTTAAGCTTACGCGAACACATAATTACAAGTACTATTTTATGCGCGTTTATTTACCTATATTTCCCGACGTTTATCGTCATATTCGCGATAAATATATACCCGTTAAAATAGCAATTGTAATAACCGTGGTTTAGTCACAGCCGCCGGCCCGCCCCCGTACCGCCCGCGCCGCCGCGCATCTTCAGGGTTGAGCGTAGTCGTGGCCTTTGTGGTAGTTACTGTCCTCATTCCGAACACTGTAACGTGCAGCATTGCTTCACGACTGAAGTATAATCTGCAAACAAATACTCAATCTATACTAATAGGGTCTGTTCAAAAAGAGAACCGTCGTAGGAATTGAGGGCGCGCGTGTGCCAATGTAATACTTTTGTTGCGTTAATATGTTAGTTCACCGTAACGCCACGACGGTTCTCTTTTTGTACAGACTCTATTATAAAGAGGAAAGGTTTAATTTTTTTGTAAAGTTGCGGGTTCGATTCCCGCCTCAGAGCAATTGTGTGTACGATCTGCAGATATTTGTTCCGGGTGATCTGGTCGTTTTCTATGTATAATAAAAAATATCTATCTATGTAATATATTGTATTATGTATATCAGTTATCTAGTACCCATAACACAAGCTCTGCTTACCATGGGGCTAGATAATGCTGAGTGAATCGTCCAGCATTATATAGAGACTAGTTGTTAGATGTGCGCGAGCTGCAAGCAGCTCGCGGCGGTTATGTATAACAGTTATTTTTTATTAAGACCCTTTTTGTAACCTACACCTTTGATTGTTTTGTGTGAAATCGATATCCATAAGAAAATTTTGCGATGAAAAAATGTCAGCCATCTTGGATTTGGAAATGGATATCTTTTTCGTAATCTACGAGTTCAAGTTACTCGAAAACGATACCCATGTCAGATTTTTTGATTGGGGAGGAAGTTCAGGGGAGCTGGGGGCGTGGGGGGGTCACGGCACGGCTCGCTTCGCTCGCCGTGCCGTTCCCCTTGGTCGCATTGTGGCTCGCTTCGCTCGCCACAATGCTCCCCCGGGTTATAAGTGAGGGGGTTTTAGGGGGTCGTCGGGGGGGTCACAGCACGGCTCGCTTCGCTCGCCGTGCTGTTCCCCGAGGTCGCATCGCGGCTCGCTTCGCTCGCCACAATGCTCCACCCGAAAAAAATTTATAGTTGAGGGGGTCTTGGGGGGTCATTGGGAGGGTCACAGCACGGCTCGCTTCGCTCGCCGTGCCGTTCCCCTTGGTGACATTACGGCTCGCTTCGCTCGCCGCAATGCTCCCCCGGGTTATAGTTGAGGGGGTCTTGGGGGGTCGTCGGGGGGTCACAGCACGGCTCGCTTCGCTCGCCGTGCTGTTCCCCGCGGTCGCATAGCGGCTCGCTTCGCTCGCCGCGATGCTCCACCCGAAAAAAAAGGTCAAAAATAGGCCAATTTTCGGTTTTTCCTAAAAAAAGGGGGTCTGGGGGGCAAAAGGGGGCAATTTTTTTTGTGATTCAAAACCATTTGTCCTCCTCTACATGACTGTGAACAAAAAATTCTTCCAAGTCTATCCGTTTCGGAGATGGAAAGGGGGGGCAAAAAAGGGGGTCAAAGGGGGGGTCCAATTTTTTTTTCTTCCAAAACGAATAGAAACCCTCTATATGACCCCGCAATCAGAACCCCTCTATCGCGACGGCATCTGGTAGCACACTCAAAAGGGGGGTCCAGGGGGGCAGGGGGGGGCAAAATTTTCTATGCAATCAAAATCACTTGTCCCCCTCTATACAACCCCCATAAAAAAATTAAGCAATATGGCTCCACGTAGGAGCCCCCCCACTGGGGGGGGTCTTGGGGGGGCAAATGTCAAAAAGTCGGAATTTTCCCTAGGAGACTTTTACCTCCCCTATACGATTCTGTAAAAAAAAACATACCTTCCCATCCACCATCAAGGCGAACAATTATGTCAATCAGTCAGTGAATCAGTCAGTCAGTGAGTGAGTGGTAATCTAGCTTTATACTATAGTAGAATATATATATATATATATATATTTTATTAGCTATTATATATTTTTTAATTTAATTATATTGAACTAAATGTATTTATTAGGTTTTATTGAACTATTATTTTTTAATTTATGTATGTATATTATAATCTCATTCCGTATTGTATAATTAGTCTAATTTGTTTCTTGTACACTTCATCTATCTATTCCATCGCCACTCCTGTAAACCTAAGGTTTGCTGGAAGAAAACTCTAACTCAGGGTTAAGCTCACCTATGTACATATCTTTTTAATTAAATTATTTTTAAGTTTTGTATGTGTACAATAAAGAATTAAAGATTGCGGACGTCTGCCTTAAACAAAATAAATCATATTATTAATATTGTTAATATAATTTATTTATTTCGTGTCCATTATTTCGTTAAATTAAAGAAAATAAATGCGTGGACGGATAGTTACTCCATGCCTGCACTGAGATGCTAACCTCAAGTAAATATTGTGCGTCCTCTTATGCACAATATTACGCTTGTCTGTCAGGAACATAACCTTCATGGGCGGGCCAGGCACCCATTTACTAGGGTCTTTTTCTGTCTTGTTGCGCTTCTGGATTGGATTCATGTACATCTTGCTTAGGACCTCTTCGGGAGTGTCGCCCAACTGTGGGAAACAACACAGTTTATGAGGACATAATATTCATAGCTTTCCTAACTGAGTATATATATGTGTACTTTTTCAATGAACAAAAATCATGGATATTGCGTCATCGTCATCGAACGCTTTCCTAACTGTGTATGTGTACTTTTTGAGTGAACAAAAAGCGTGAAACTCGCGTCATCGTCATCGAACGCTTTCCTAACTGTGTATATGTGCTTTTGAGTGAACAAAAAGCGTGAAACTCGCGTCATCGTCATCGAACGCTTTCCTAACTGTGTATGTGTACTTTTTGAGTGAACAAAAAGCGTGAAACTCGCGTCATCGTCACCGCACGCTTCCCAGTATATAAATAAAATATAAAATTGCTTATATTTCACTTCTATTGGTAAAAGACTGTCCCGTTTTACGTTTTACTAATAACTGTTTTGTACCCCTGCTATTATATATGCAAAATATATATATGCTATTATATATTATATATGCAAAACAGCATAAAGATGAAATTGATCTGTTTTGGCTCATATTAGCAGCACTAATAAAATACCTATAATATACTTAAAGAAATATTATTAGTCAGTGATAAAAATGACGATTTTTGGACGTTAATAAGTATCTAAATAACCGTTTGAGGTGTGTTTATGATTTGGAGCACATTATGTACTTCGCAAGTCTCATATATGAGCCAAGACATGTATAAGTGAAATAAAGTTTCATTTGGGGCCACTTTTGACCCTTTTATAAAATGTCAAAAAAGGGTCAAAAGTGGCCCTAAATGAAACTTTTGAAACTATCGATAACTAATATATAAGTCATTTAAAACGGGATATTTACCATGATTTGATTTTTGAGTTTTCCTATATTATTGTGCATTCAGTTATTCCGTGATCATGGCGCATGAAACTGTGTATTGGAACCGAAATATTGGAAAACTCAAAAACCAAATCATGGTAAATATCAAGTTTAAATGACTTAAGTGGCTCCAAAGGGTTCGTGTAATATTAGACACGGTGCTGCTCGCCAGTTACCTTGAACTTGGCTGGAGCTACCACGGGTCTGGACACTTACATCTCTAAAGGCTGCACCCGTTTTCATCCGCATCTGTCTGTCTGCATAGACTATAGCATCGTCTCCATATCTAGCCTCCAGCTGAAAATAAAACCACATCTTAGATTTATTCATTTTTGCAATTTTGGAGAAACTTATAGCTAGGTTATTTACAGATATTTAGATGCAAATAGGATTCGTAACGAATACATCCCCAAAGTTATGGACATAGCTCTAAGAATTAGCACGCTGAAGTGGCAGTGGCCGGCCATATCTCGCGAAAAACCGACGACGGCCGCTGGGGCAAACGTGTTCTTGAGTGGAGACCACGACTCGGTAAACGTAGTGTAGGACGCCCTCGGACCAGGTGGGATGACGACCTGCGAAGGACCTGCAGGTAGATGCTGGATGCGGCAAGCTGAAGCCAGGGCTCTATAGCGCTCATTGGGGGAGGCCTATGTCCAGCTGTGGGACGAATTAGGCTAAATAAATAAAAAAAAACTTCATTAGCTCAATTTTATGTTTTATGGTTGAAAGCATTGTTTTATCGACAAAATTCTGAAACCCTAACCACGGGAGTGATGGAAAACCACGCAATTTTTTTTTTTTTGGTTATTATATTGGGACTGAGAGTTGTTTACAAACATTGTACATTAAGAACGGCTGTTACATAAGTATTCGAAAACTTACATTAACTTTTGTACAGAGAATGGTTTGAAAGTCATCATCGTACATTGTGAGCTGAAAATTGAAACAAAATATTAATATAGTTCTCCTCAGCATCAACATCAAGTCCACAGCTGGGCATAAGCCTTCCCAGATAAGAGCATTAAGGGTGCACACACAAATCGACAGCACGAACTCGTCGTTAGGCGAGGCCTAAATGTATGCTATTTTATATGACACTAGCGGACCTTCCCGGCTTCGCACGGTTTAAGTACGGATCCCTAACTTTTTTGAAAATACTAATATAGCCTATGTTCTCCGGGGATAGTGTAGCTTCCCAACGGTGCGGTGCAGTGGTGTAAGAGGTTTTCAAATCGGTCCAGTAGTTTCGGAACCTATTCATACAAACAAAGAAGCTAAAAATCAAAATTATTAAATTTATTTCAACTTTTGAATAACTATGTCAAAACGGACCTTAAGAGTTTTATTTCTATATTGTTTTTTTTTCGCCCGAAGTTGAGCTTAATTCTACCTAGTGAAACTTAGCCAATCAGAACTAAAAAATGGCGCGCGAACGCTAGGTTTCGCCCTTGACACCGGATATACAAGCAATGGTACTGGTAAAAAGTTGTCAAATTAAACGGAAACGGATGTGCAATCTCATTATTTATTTCTGTATTTCTTTATTTCTTTATTTCTTTATTTCTTTATTTCTTTATTTCTTTATTTCTTTATTTCTTTATTTCTTTATTTCTTTATTTCTTTATTTCTTTATTTCTTTATTTCTTTATTTCTTTATTTCTTTATTTCTTTATTTCTTTATTTCTTTATTTCTTTATTTCTTTATTTCTTTATTTCTTTATTTCTTTATTTCTTTATTTCTTTATTTCTTTATTTCTTTATTTCTTTATTTCTTTATTTCTTTATTTCTTTATTTCTTTATTTCTTTATTTCTTTATTTCTTTATTTCTTTATTTCTTTATTTCTTTATTTCTTTAATTCTTTATTTCTTTTATTATATAAGCTTCCAGTAAGGTAAGTATTTTAAATCAGTGTTGAAATACGAACTACCAGTAAATTTAGAATTTAAGCCAGATCCGTTCAGCACCTAGTTTTGGCGTGAAGAGATAACAAACATCTTAACTCTCACATTTTTATTATTAGTGTGTATAATACTATTACTTCATATTTGCATGCCTAATGTTAAGGTTGAATTGCAGCATTTAATATACTTAAGATCTACAACTGTAAACTACATTATGTTGAATCAAATATACGAATACAAAGTAATCATTTATTGATAACCAAGTTACAAGTCAAAAAAAAGATTATCTATCATGTATAATATAAAAATAAATCGCTGAATGTGTTGCTAAGCGCAAATCTCGAGAGCAGAACCGATTTCGCTAATTCTTTTTTTAGAATATTCCTTGAAGTAGGAGAAGAAGGTTCTTACGGAGAGAAAAAAGAGAAAATTTAAAAAAAATGCCTTATACAATTGACCACCCGGGCGAAGCCGTGACGGGCCGCTAGTTCAATATAAAAATTAGTATAAGATTTAAAGTATATTGGATATTTATTAAATTTTTTACATAAGTTTACCCTGTAAGTCATACTGCCGCCATCTTCTGGACAGATTAAATTGGTGTCATCCTGATAGATAATTTCAGCTGCATCATTATCACATTCACCTTCTGATCCCGGGATAGGAACTGTGAATGAGACAGAATTTTATTATAATACTAGCGGACCGTCCCGGCTTTGCACGGGTTTTGGAATTTTTAAGGTAATTTTTTACACCTTGGGTTACATTATTGGAGTTTAAGCAGGGTTGGCATGATTAAAACAAGTTGTTTTAAAACACGTGTTTAAAACAGTTTGAAATAAAACTATGACGAAATGTTTTTTATTAAGTGTTTCAAAACACAGTTTATAACAAGTTTTAAAAATTGAAGAAAAAAAACAGGGTTTAAAACTACCTTTAATTGCAAATGAATTTGTATAAATACCACAGACAGGCTGTGTGTGGTATATATACACTGCATAGGTAAATCCCCGATAGTAAAGTCCCTATGTCGGCCGTTTTATACACTGCATAGGTAACTCCCCGCCAGTAAAGTCCCTATGTCGGCCGTTTTATACACTGCATAGGTAACTCCCCGCCAGTAAAGTCCCTATGTCGGCCGTTTTATACACTGCATAGGTAACTCCCCGCCAGTAAAGTCCCTATGTCGGCCGTTTTATACACTGCATAGGTAACTCCCCGCCAGTAAAGTCCCTATGTCGGCCGTTTTATACACTGCATAGGTAACTCCCCGCCAGTAAAGTCCCTATGTCGGCCGTTTTATACACTGCATAGGTAACTCCCCGCCAGTAAAGTCCCGCAGGGAAAGTCCCTATGTCGGCCGTCGAAAGAAAGTAATTAGGGTAGTGGGTACGGTACCTATTCCCCGCTCTCTCTCTCTACCTACCTACAACACTACATACAAGGTGTATGTAAAGTGTTTTGTATTCACTAATAATAACAATAATTTTTAATAATTAGATTAGAGGTACTGAGATATGCAACAAAAATAAATATTTATCGTTATGTCAATTTTTACTAATGGGAATTAGGAAATAGTTTAGAAATGGATTATTTTATTATTCGCTATAATTGATTTGAAATTGATACCTTTAAGGTAAAAAGTAAAAAAACACCAAAAAAAACACTAGTTTTAAACATTTTGAACTGTTTGTTTTATAAAATATAAAAAAACTGTTTTTTTTCCAACTCTGACGGCCCAGTAGTTTCGGAGCCTATTCAATACAAACAAACAAACAAAAAATCAAACCTAGCAATGGTTTGATTTTTTGTTTTTCTTTATAATATTAGTATAGAAAACCGGCCAAGTGCGTGTCGAGCTCGCGCACGAGTCACCTGCATAAGCTGAGTTAGGACCATTTTGTAGCTAAGACTAAGTTAAATTCTACTAATATTTTAAACGTGAAAGTTTGTATGTATGGATGGATGTTTGTTACTCTTTCACGCAAAAACTACTGAACGGATTGAGCTGAAATTTTGCATACAGGTAGTTCTGGGCCCAGAATATAACATAGGCTTATTATCCCATAAATCAGTTCCCATAGGTCCTATGGGAACTGATTTATGGGATAATAAGGAAAGGTTTATGGGATCTATGGAAACGTTTAAGATTATTTATATATCCTATGGCATAGGATATATAAATAATCTTAAACGTTTCCATAGAAACAACGCGTGCGAAGCCGCGGGCAGAAACTAGTATATTATATTATCGTCGTATTGTTTTTATTATTTACCGGGTTTTTTTAATTTTACATATGTTCTACTACAAATAAACGCATTTGATTTGTTTTTAAAGACGAGTGACGTAGGCAATGTAAGTGTTAGTTTATACAGAAAGATTTCATATTCATATTAATTGATGTGATATTTTATGCATACAGGTAATAGTATGTATGTATAGTTACATAGTTCTTAGGTGTCTAGTCTGTGCCAAATAACGTGGCAATGCAGGTCATTCGCCTACCTTTCGAAAAAGAAACGGTCGTACCTTACTAATTTGAGTTTTTTCGGGGCTACTATTTTGAGCTTATTAACCACAAAATCATAGATCTGTTCAATTAAGTGTTTTTTTAAATGTTCTCGAATACTTATATTCTTATCATATACAAAATTACATATTTTTCTTGGTCATTGAGTGTTATTTGGCACTATCAACCATTATGATTTTAATAAATTAAATCAAAAACACCGGTTTAAAATACATTTCTATTTTAAAACAATAAAATATGTGAATAGAACAATGTTTCATACGATGTTTTTCCCCAATTTCTTATAATTTTTGGGTTGTACTATTTCACCTTGGTCGTCTTGTAGACGTGGCAGTCGTCGCCAATACTACGAGACTCTTAGCGATAGCACTTTACGACAGGGTTGTATGGTAAGCGACAGAATTAGCGACACTTTTTATTGAATTTTACATTACTTAGTAAAGGTACGTAAATGACCTGTATTGCCACGTTATTTGGCACAGACTGTAGTATAGTGGTTAGGGTTACACAATACATAATAACCCTGTCAGGGCACAACAATCTTTGGGTTCGTTCGCGTTAGATTGTTAACTTAGTTATTTACTTCTATTTATAAAATGAATTAATATAGGTATGTCAATTGTTTACTTATAAAATGAATTAATATAGGTATGTCAATTGTTTACTTATAAAATGAATTAATATAGGTAGGTATGTCAATTGTTTACTTATAAAATTAATTATTATAGGTATGTCAATTTTTACGTATAAAATTAATCATATACAATACAATACAATACAATATAACTTTATTGCACCATCAATACAAAAAAAATAATAATAAAAATACTAAAGGATCTTAATACTAATTATAACTAGTGGTATGTCACTAGTATTATATTTTATTATTTTATTATTATTAATATTGACATACCTATACATATAGGTATGTCAATATATCCATATTGTGATTTGTTAAGGAATTTAAAAATTACATCATCAGTGTTAATGTAAAGAATGCAATGCAATTTGACTGAAATTACATTACATTCCTTACACTTATTAATAATAATAAAATCATTTATTTCAGACCATAGAAAAGTAACAGATCTTATTTAACTTATTCTACGGTCCATAGTAATATATACCTTAAAACTAGCATACATATAATATAAAGAAAATACTAAATTAATAACACGCTTATTATGATAATGCCGACAGCGTGTAAATGTCGAAAACAAATAATTAATATAGGTATGTCAATTGTTTACTTATAAAATTAATGAATATAGGTATGTCAATTGTTTACTTTTAAAATTAATGAATATAGGTATGTCAGTTGTTTACTTATAAAATTAATGAATACAGGTATGTCAATTGTTTACTTATAAAATTAATGAATATAGGTATGTCAATTGTTTACTTATAAAATTAATGAATATAGGTATGTCAGTTGTTTACTTATAAAATTAATGAATATAGGTATGTCAATTGTTTACTTATAAAATTAATGAATATAGGTATGTCAATTGTTTACTTATAAAATTAATAAATATAGGTATATCAATTGGTGGAATAAGAGTTAACTCACAAATCTTCAGCATGGATCGATTCCTTTGGTATACCCCAAACGGCTCGTGCAGCTTGTCGGTATCGAATGGATACATGCCCTGGATCACCCTGAACTCGTCAGGGGCAGCCGTTGATATGTCAAGTGTAATGATAGGGTGTATCATGGGTGCTCTTGATTTAAATTCTTGCCTTAGGTGACCTATGAGACATAGTTAAATAATGAGTCGACGACCTCTGTGGCGCGGTGGGCGAGGGTGGACGTAGTAGGTTGCGGGTTCGATTCCCTCCTCGAGACAATTGTGTGTACAATCTTCAGAGTTTTGTTCCGGGTGTTGTGGTTGTTATCTACGTACAGTAAAAAATATTTATCTTTTTAATATATTGTAAAATCTATTGTATTAAGTATATCAGTCATCTAGTACCCATAACACAAGCTCTGCTTAGCTTGGGGCTAGATGATGCTGTGTGGATCGTCCAGCATTTAGCACTTTAGCCCTAAACCATAAAATTTCTAAATAACGAAGACCATATAAAGGGCATTTAAATGTCAATATAGGATGGGTAGTTTTTACCAGAGCTGGGATTCGAACCTAGTACTTCATTATCAGCCTACCTTTGTGGTCCATAGCGAAACGGCGGCTCAGAAAGTCATTCCATTTGTCGGAGGTGGCGACATTTTCAATCCATGGTATATACGGGTCTAAGTCGATGAAGCGAGTCGGGTTCGCGCAGCCCAGGCTTTTTGTACCCAGCCCCACCTGTGGGATAGATCATCAGCACACTAACTGCATTCACTGCTGAACAAGATTTTGCCATAATAAAATAAAATAAAACCGGTCAAGAGGGAGTCAGTCTCGCGTTCGAAGGGTTCCGTAACATTTATAAAAACGGCAGTAAAACCATGTCTGTTGTATGGGAGACTTAGGTAATTATTCGTTTTATTTTAATTTCATGATTTCTTTTTAAAGTGAATATTCACAAAATATTTAGGTATAATATAACTTAATATTTTGTGAATATTTCAATCGTCTAACTGTGGCCGTTATCAATATCGAGCAAAAAAAATCACGTTTGTTGTATAGGAGCCCCCTTAAATATTTATTTTATTCTGTAGCATGTATCTCATGAACAGAGATAGTTACACAGTTGAAATTTTCATAGATGTGGCTTTGTATCTAGTAGCTCAGCGTTCTTCCAATGTCTCGCCCCTCCATCTGCTAGGTGAGTGTGGAGCACTGATGCACAAACGCAGCATCAAAAAAACTTTTGAAACTATCATGGTTATTAATACTAAAGTCATTTAAAACGGGATATTTACCATGATTTGATTTTTGAGTTATCCAATATTTCGGCACAGTTGCATGCGCCATAATCACGGAGTAACTGAAGGCACTGCGAGTTTTTATGGGCAGACATACCGATCTACCCTCATTTTTTGTCTTTTGCTACGAACGTTGCCACTACCACCGGTTTCACTATTATCGAACGCAGCTCGATGATATGACTTTAAACGCAGCATCCACCTTGGCAAGCATCTGCATAGCCCAGACGAGCTGCGATACATCACCCCGAAGAAAATCCTACAGTTCCTAGCAGCTGCAAGGGTTAGTGGCAAATTATGTTTCACGGCTTCATTTTTTGCGATTTATTTTTTACATGTTGTAGAATGCCTTACACGGATTTTTAAATATTTTTTAATTTATTTTTTAAACTAACAACCCTTATTTAGTCATTTTTTGACTAAGTACTACTCTGACGTTGATCGAACTTCACTAGTTTAAGTTTGTAATTATGAACGCTACAGCTTCGAGGCTGGACGAATAAAGTGGCGATCACATAGGCCTACCATGGCCGCAGAGACACCCAAGCCACCCTCAAAAAATTTTAGCAATGTTAGTTGGATGTTAGCAGGCGTTGATTTGCACCGTAGAAAAGAAAGTGGTATTACCAGAATCCAAGGTCCCGTGGTGTTGGATATAAGGGCGACCCCAGACTCCCAAACACAGCTGTGCTTGAGTCCACGCGTGTGCGCGCATTGCAGAGATATAGGCTCGAAACCTTGTTCAGTCAGCTGGAAGGAAAATAGATTGGACAGTCACAATCGGAATGTGGCAATAAAATAAATAGGTGAATATTTAGAATCATAAACAAATGTTACAGGGTTACTTATTGAGAAACGAAAGCAACTGCCGAATTTTCTGGTGAATCTCCAGAAAATTCGGTAGAGTCCAAAGCGATAAATTCACGTAGAGTCTGTGTAAAAAGAGAAGCGTTGTGGAGTTCCGGTGAACTAACATTTTAACTCAACAAAAGTAGTACATTGGCACACGCGCGCCCTCTATTCCTAAGACGCTTCTTGCACAGACTCTGTCAATATTTATCCCACCAAAACATAAATGTAAAAAAGGAGAGCCAAGTTCAATACAAAAATTATGAATGGCTGTGGGCTTCCCCGCAAAAAGAATGGAGATATAAATGAGTGCCAAGTCAAATATATGTAGGTTAGATTTGACTTTGCCAGTTTTCATTACATCAGTCATTTTATAAAGTTATTCAACGTTTTAATTCTGATAAAAACTGGCCAAGTCAAATCTAACCTACATAGATTTGACTTGGCACTCATTTATATCTCCATTCTTTTTGCGGGGAAGCCCACAGCCATTCATAATTTTTGTATTGAACTTGGCTCTCCTTTTTTACATTTATGTTTTGGTGGGATATCATTACTTTTTGTAAAGAAAACTAGGCAGGTATTGAGATTTAATGTTCATCTTATCTTAATCAAGTAAAACACCTCAGTGTGTCTACCATGAGTTTTAACAATCTATACTCGCTAGCGACTGTAGTTAACAAAATGTATGAAAACTTTTACAGCGCCTCTAGCGGATAGTTGAGTTACTAAAATGCGCACCATGAGTCGCGTAGATAACTATTCTACGTCACAGTGTAGTAAACTATACTACAGCGACTGTAGTTTGGGCTCCATTTCCATAGAATTTGGTACCATGAGTTACAAATTTGACAGATGTCATAGTAGCGTACTATTACTATTGTAGTTACGGCACTCACCGACCATTTGCTTCGTGAAAAGTCTATAGTTTGTGATAGATTTGGCGATTTTGGAATTAAAAATGTATAATAGAGCACGTTTTGCTTGGGAAATGTTAGCTTATGCCGAATTAGAAGATGAACGATTTATTATTGAATTAATAAAATTAATATTGAAATGAAATAATTATATTACGATGAATTATTTTGCAGCTCATTGAAACAACTCTAAGTACTACTTACATTATATACTATTATTCTACGCTCACGGTCATCATCAACATGTTGTTGGAGAGGCAAACCATTTTTCTCAAGAAGCGATGACTTTATTACATTGAAGATATAGCCCTAAAGTACGCCCTAAGTAGGCTACTTACTTCTTCATGTTTAGGGCCTAGACTTCTTCTTGTTTAGGGCCTAAACCATCCAACTGTGGTGAATATGTTTATTAAATTTCCAGTAACACTTCGGGAAAGAGACATCATCACATCACCACACTATCACCAGCCTATAGCAGTCCACTGCTGGAAATAGGCCTCCCGGGAAAGAGACACAATTAAACAAAATTCTATTAGTGAATCGCATGGCGTCCATCCGTTGTTCGTTGTTGTGACAAAATAAACGCCAGTCAGTGAAGTGAACCATCGTAACACCAATAAATTTGGGTTGCCTTAGATTTCATTGAAATAATTGCGTCAGGCGACTTTCTACATTTGTCGGATAACAGTTACCATAACACCTATCTTTTGTCTCTATCATCGTGCAGTATTTAAAAAGAGATGAAAATATGTAATATGAACTGAGGAACGTTTTATAATGACGCCAACATAACAACGCAAAACTACACAGTGTGTAGTTGTAACTATAACGTTAGTAGTTCGCAATAACACAGCTCATGGTACCACTAAAGAGGCTAACTATACTATCCGCGTATTTACGTAACTGCTGTAGTAACGTCAGGCGATCTAACGGTGACAACTCATGGTAGACCTACTGAACACTTAGTGTCGGTTTATTGTACCGAATACATACAACTACGCACTTATTAAAAAGTCACTGCACAGCATCCTAACAACTACACTGTATTCTATGGCGCAATCGGAGACGTTAGTACCTACTATTGCTTATTCTATGCAATGCTTCGACAGGTTCATAGCTAGGTAGGTATTATACGGGCCGGTCCCTAAAAACTACACTGTATTCTATGGCGCAATCGGAGACGTAGTACTATTGCTTATTCTATGCAATGCGGATCTATTTTAATTTAAACCTTATTCCATTGACATAAGGTCGTCGTCGCTAACATTACTTATTTTTTGACTTTTTTTTATTTTTTGATTTTTTCCTACGTTTACTCACAATTACCGAGCTGGATTCCAAATTTCATCCTTCTAGGTCATCTGGAAGTAGGTTAGATTTAGGTACTATATATATGTCAGTCAGTCAGTGTGAATTTTTACGACTTTTTGACCTTCATATCTTTATAACCGTTTGAGCTAGCTTCATGAAATTTGGGCTTCTACATGTCCTTATGGATATAACTAAACGGACGTAGTTTTATGTGTTTACGTTAAATATGTTTTGAGTTATAGAAGGGTCAAAAGTGGCACCAAGTGGTTCGTGTAATGATACACTCGGCGCGTTCCTTTGCTTGAACTTGGCTTGAACACGCTGCCGCGTTTTCTAATTTCGGGCCGAAATACGAAATTGCGTGCTTGGTTTCCTAACAGCGCGGATTTAAGAACAGATTGTAAAGTTTCGCTTACCCCGCCTTTGTTGTAGAATCTTTGGCATAATTCCGTCTGCATATATTTCATGGAGTAAATTGTTTTATGGAACGTGAGGTTTTCTGGAAAGATAAACAAAGCTTGTCGCAAAACTGAATACAAACTGAACTGAACCAAAAATTGTTTCGAGCTTCTGTCCTTTGCTTCGATGATACCAATGTCGTTCAATATTTCCCACCAATATTCCTTGGGTTTTTAAACTATTTTGTTTACAAAAATATCCAGGTTTTTAAATCGGAGTATACAGATGGCTCAGCGAGCTATGGGAAAAGCTACGCTCGGGGTCTCTCTGAAGGATAGGATTCGTAACAAAATCAACTGACAGAGAACCAAAGTTACCGGCATGGCTCAAAGACCCACTGCCCTTCGCGAAGAACTGACAACCGCTGGGGTAAACGTGTTCTTGAGTGGAGACCGCGTCTCGGCAAACGTAGTGTAGGACTCCCTCTGGCCAGGTTAGATGACGAATTGCGAAAGACTGCAGGCAGATGCTGGATGCGACAAGCTGAAGACAGGGCGCTATGGCGCTCATTAGGGGAGGCCTTACATCCAAAAGTGGACTATTATAGGTTGATGAGTTTCTTTCACTTACTTTTATTATACAAGACTGCATAGAGATGGTCTGAAACTCTCTGCGCGTTCATATGTCTCCGAAGGCAGACTGGAACTATCGAACCTCGAAGAATCAAATCTAGAAAAAAGCCTTTAGTACAGTGGCGGCTTAGGGCCTTAGACAATTTAACAGTTTCTCTGTCCACAGCCTGTATAGGTACCTACAGGCTGTTTGCAAAAAACACTTCAAATCCGAACAAGACCGGTGTCCTCAGGAGCGCCACACTCTCCTACTCACACCACACACACACACCACACCACACACACACACACACCACACCACACACACACACCACACACACACTACACACATATTTCTCTTTTTTTATTTCTTTAAAGAAACATACCTATTTATTTTGTTTGCGGAGGAAGGCGCTGACTCCGCTACACAGTTTCTTAACTTTTGCGGTAGTCAGCCCACAACTGTACCCTATACTATAAGACTCTTGTTTCTAATAAAGATTTTTGTATTTTTTGTATAATCCACAGCATGGTCTGTATACTGGCTTATGGATGCGGGCTGCTAGCCGATTAATTTTGGAACCACGCTTTGCGGACTTAAGAAAAATTATTGGCTTAAGAAAAATTACTTTTTATGGACGATTATTTCGTACTGCTCTAGCTAGTATGAACACTTTATACAGGGTATAGTTGGTAATTCACTGACACTGCGCTGCGTGAACTGTGAGGTCCTGCCCAGCATTGAAATAATCGTTCTGTAGTGACACTTTATCTATACTAATATTATAAAGAGGAAAGGTTTGATTTTTTGTTGTTTTGTTTGTAATGAGTAGGCTCCGAAACTACTGGACCGATTTGAAAAATTCTTTCACCGTTGGGAAGCTACACTATCCCTGGTAACATAGGCTATATTATATTTTCAAAAAAGTTAGGGATCCGTACTTAAACCGTGCGAAGCCGGGAGGGTCCGCTAGTATAAAAATAAACTTCAAAACAGCAATTTTGAAAACGCTAAATTATGTCTTTCAGTGGAAGAACATTGGTACCAATAACCCTGTATATAGCGAAGTTTGAACTCCCCTCACCTTCCGGATCAAGCGGCTGCACCTGCAGCAACGCCATAGCATTGACCATGGTGCCTTCCTCCGTGTCCTCATCGTACTCTGGGTGAGGGATGCACGAGACCATCTTGTAAGATAAAGGTTGAACTCCCCTCACCTCCCGGATCAAGCGGCTGCACCTGCAGCAACGCCATAGCATTGACCGTGGTGCCTTCCTCCGCGTCCTCATCGTACTCCGGGTGAGGGATGCACGAGACCATCTTGTAAGATAAAGGTTGAACTCCCCTCACCTCCCGGATCAAGCGGCTGCACCTGCAGCAAAGCCATAGCATTGACCGTGGTGCCTTCCTCCGCGTCCTCGTCGTACTCCGGGTGAGGGATGCACGAGACCATCTTGTAAGATAAAGGTTGAACTCCCCTCACCTCCCGGATCAAGCGGCTGCACCTGCAGCAACGCCATAGCATTGACCGTGGTGCCTTCCTCCGCGTCCTCATCGTACTCCGGGTGAGGGATGCACGAGACCATCTTGTAAGATAAAGGTTGAACTCCTCTCACCTCCCGGATCAAGCGGCTTCACCTGCAGCAACGCCATAGCATTGACCGTGGTGCCTTCCTCCGCGTCCTCATCGTACTCCGGGTGAGGGATGCACGAGACCATCTTGTAAGATAAAGGTTGAACTCCTCTCACCTCCCGGATCAAGCGGCTTCACCTGCAGCAACGCCATAGCATTGACCGTGGTGCCTTCCTCCGCGTCCTCATCGTACTCCGGGTGAGGGATGCACGAGACCATCTTGTAAGATAAAGGTTGAACTCCTCTCACCTCCCGGATCAAGCGGCTGCAACTGCAGCAACGCCATAGCATTGACCGTGGTGCCTTCCTCCGCGTCCTCATCGTACTCCGGGTGAGGGATGCACGAGACCATCTTGTAAGATAAAGGTTGAACTCCTCTCACCTCCCGGATCAAGCGGCTGCACCTGCAGCAACGCCATAGCATTGACCGTGGTGCCTTCCTCCGCGTCCTCATCGTACTCCGGGTGAGGGATGCACGAGACCATCTTGTAAGAAAAAGGTTGAACTCCCCTCACCTCCCGGATCAAGCGGCTGCACCTGCAGCAACGCCATAGCATTGACCGTGGTGCCTTCCTCCGCGTCCTCATCGTACTCCGGGTGAGGGATGCACGAGACCATCTTGTAAGATCGACGGCCTCGGTATTCGAACATTATTGATGCAAAACCTCTGTGAAGCATATCACAAATATCAGATATGAAAGTGTTTTATTTCCTTTAGACCTTACATGACTCATGGAAACGTCACAAAATTTAAAGTAAGTAAAACTAGGAAATAAAGTGATAACTTGGATTTTTTGTTTATCATCATCATCATGAGCCTATGTTAAACCACAGCTGGACATAGGCCTCCCCTAATGAGCGCCATAGAGCCCTGTCTTCAGCTTGACGCATCCAGCCTCTGCCTGCAGTCTTTCCTAGGTCGTCATCCCACCGGTTGGAGGGCGTCCTACACTACGTTTACCGATTACCGTTTAACTGTGAATCACATCACATGGTTATTTTGAAAGGCAGAACACAACCCAGAAGCCACACAATACAATACAAAAATATTTATTGCACACCGAAAAAAAAAAAAAAAAAATTATTGAGCAAAATTTCAATTAGAATAAAACAAATATTTAAGGGGAAATATTTGTTTTATTCTAATTGAAATTTTTATTTTTAATATGAATATATTACCTATGTAACTAAATGTTCTGTGAATATTTCAAGCGGCAGGTAGACGCTTGAAATATTCACAGAACCGTTATCAATATCGTGAAAAAACAATAGACGATCGTGTTAGCTAAATCATTAAGGCAACAATTCGTCACATGGCAAACTTGTTTTTTAAAACGGGATATTTACCATGATTAGATTTTTGAGTTTTCCAATATTTCGGCACATTTACATGCGCCATGATCACGGAATAACAAGGCACTCAAATCATTGTAAGTGTCCCGTTTTAAATGACTTAAGTGTTAATAAGCATAATAGTTTCAAAAGTTTTAAACGTGTTTTTATTCGTCGCTACGTCAGACAAAAGTGCTTACTTGAAGAGGTATTTAGGGAGTCTCATCAGGTCATCGGCCACGCCGACAGCAAACGTCTCCCGGACTAAGATGACCATGGTACCGCCTTTGCCGAACCGAAGCAAATTGTTCTCTAAAACCAAAATAAGTGGAGATACACTGGCAGGTTTATTCAATAATTCAAATACAAGTTATTTATTTACATAAGACATATCATTACAGATATTATATCCAATTCGTTAAGCCTACCTAGTAGGTATATGGAATAATTTCACTATCTTAAAAACTACAAAAAATAATTATAAAAATAATAATAACCTTTTTTCTAGTGTGTTATTAATACACACTCATAAAAATTCTATAGGTAAGTAAGGTACATAAAGCCGAACATAGAACCTCCTCCGTTACTCGAAGTCGGTTAAAAATATTCAAATCATTTATTTGCTTGTAGGTACTCAAACCGATTAATTGTTGATACCATATTTGCATTATAAAGACCTTCATATTACTATGATTCACACAATTTTACAATAAAATTAACTTATATTATAAAGGGGAAAGATTTGATTTTTTGTTTGTTTGCATTAAATATAGCATAGCATGAAACTACAGGACCGAAATTTAAAAATTATTTCACCGTTGGGAAGCTACACTATCCCCGGGTGACATAGGCTATATTATTCTATTTTCAAAAAAATATTATATTAAACTTAATAAAACTCCAATAATAGCAAGGTGTAAAAACGAGAAAAATACCTCTTTACCCCCCTAGAAATGTAAAAGTCGAATTGAACGCGGGTGAAACCGGAGGTATAGTGTACACTATTATCATGTTTGATGAGGGAAATAACACCCGATTACACGTAATTATAATATTGGTTCGCTGGTGCCGTACAACGTACATATATCACCGGCCACGGACACAGGGAAGTGATCCGTCCAGCCTGCAGTGCCGTCTCCTTCGTCTACGCCACACCGAAACAACAAAATTGCCTTCATGCTTCAGGCATCTTACAATGTATATTATACTTATGTATACTACAGGGGGAACAGCTAGTTCTTATACTTATAACTCACGCAATGTTGGCCGCAATGGACGTAGCACTCCGATCCATGGGAACTGCGAGGAGAATTGGCCAAGACTGCCTTCGGGCGCGAGTTCCGTTGACCTATCGCAGTTCTCGTACACAACTGGCTCCACCAAAAATACACCTGTAATTGCAGTCATCAACATAGAAAAAAATCTAGCACTTAACTTGCACTTGACCGTTTAGAGATCCTATAAAGACCCGTAACTGGTAAATTTCACAAAATTATTTCGTAAATAGTAAATATTTTATATAATATTATAAACGCGAAAGTTTGTAAGTATGGATGGATGTTGTTACTCTTTCACGTAAAAACTACAGAATGGATTTTAATGAATCTTTAGAATAATATAGCTTATACATCAGAATAACACATAGGCTACAATTTATAAAGACCTATTGTATATTATCCAGAATATCTATCACCACGCGGGTGAAACCGCGGGGCGCAGCCAGTATTTTATATCTGCAAAAATCTGCATCTGAAAAAAATTTTCATATTGTGATCGTAGATGACACTAGGTAAGATTTATCCCATCTTACCATCATCATCAACCAATAATAGTCCACAGCTGGACATAGGCCTCCATAGCTAGCGCCCAGCTAGCCGCATCCAGCATCTACCTGCAGTCTTTCGCAATAAGCGAAAAAGATAGTTAGGTACCGCAATCGTAACGCAAACAGCACAATGCATAGGTACTAGGCATAACGATTTGGAGTTATCTGTAAACATAAGACCATAAGTCTTATGTTAATTAATAATTTGAATTTGAATGCACACTTTGTCACCCTCCTTACCTACCTTGAATCAGCCTTGGCAGCAGGAATAACACGAAATTCGAACTCCAGGCACACATTCCTGACCCTGTGCAAAATCCAGTCACACTGCCATGTCCTCTCCGAACGAAGTCCGAGACAAACTTCAATATTGTTTGCAGGAATTCTAGAGTAGGTTCTTAAGTAAATAAAATCTGAGCTGTGTTTATAAAACATTGGTAAGTTACGTAGAATGCCATTGTAAACGAATGATATTTGATTTTATACTTTCATCAGGTTTGTAGGTAAATATAACATGGTGGATATTTTATAAATCGTTGGCTTACTGCAAGACGACATTATCTGCGTAAACCAAAACTTTTAATAACTATATAGGTAGGTTCCCTCATCCAAACTACAACAGATATCAAAGTTATAAATACCTAGTTAGGCCGGTAAATAGTTCATTAATTTATTAAAGACTCAACCGAAATCAGTACAAAAATACTATTTTTAAAAGGTAAAAATATAGGTATCTAGTAAATAAGGTCTTGTTGTTTTCTTTGATTGAGTTTCTTTCTGTTTTTCTGAACTTCTGCCGCTTTTTTGATACATAGTGCGCCATCTAGCAACGAGTAGCAGACGCTTTAAGCGCGCTATGCGCGCCATCTATGAAAAATTAGCGTGGTATGTCAATGTCAGTTTTTATAGATGTCAATGTCTAAATAAATCAATGTCATCTTTTAGCCGATTTTTGTTTACAAATGGCTGCATTTTGCATTGGATTTAGAGTTTTTCTTTGTGAATTTCTAACTGAAAATACTCGTTAGCTCATGCTCCGCTGATTCTTTGTCGTTTAAGCCGTTTCTTCGAATAAGCTTGGGCTTACCTGTCGCTCCCTCATCTCAAATCAACTCTGACTGAAAATCAACAAACCAAACAGCATCGCATGTTACTAAACAAAAGATAAAGAATGCCGAAACCGTCGTGTACGCAGTGTGGTACGAATGATTCACTACTATGGCGCAACCAGGTACCCTTAATTTTACATAGTTTTGTAAGCTATTGCGCTAAAACCGGTAGAGACCTAGTATACCAATACCTTAAACAGAATCACCGACACACAATTTTTTTATAGGCGAAACTTGGAATATTTATAATTAGGTATGTTTGTTACGTCTTCACAACTACTGGACGGATCGGCCGAATATTGAATAAATTATTACCTCATTTCCCAAAAAAATACTTAACTTCCTTAGTTAGATTCCAGATAGCATCCAGTCTTTATAAAAAAACACTGACATTATCTTTAAAATTGACCTACATTATGACCTGGCGAAAGATGTCGCTTCGGTGCTTCCCCTGTAGGAAAGATGTAATCTTACGCAAATGACTCTCATCATTATGTGGAGCTCGTCAAGATCTTTAATTATGTTAACAAATCGCGAAAAATTAAAAACAGAATAACTATCTTCTTCGTTTTATTTCATCAGGAAAGTGGTCAGATCTGCAATGAATGCTACCTAGCAAACACAGGAGGGAAGGAAGGTTCCGGCACTCGCAGCGAGGATGAGGAGAAAGAAGGTGGCTCACCAGCCCGCGCCACTGCCCGGGGCATTAGGAAGAGCACACGAGCTACGCGATACAAGGTATTTAATATCTTGCAGTATACTGCCTAATTTTGAGCAAATTGGGGTTCAAATATTAAAAATAAGAATGTTTTATTTCAAAGCATGAAAATTTCTGTGCAATTTTTCATATTTCTTCACCTTTTAATGTTCCCTGGCCTGGACCAGCCGTTATCGAGTTTTAGCGAGATATACAAACAGCAATTGATTTTTATACATACATATTAGGTATACAAGGTAGCTTTAGAGTTAATTTTAGCTGTTTATGCTATTTATACCACTAAAGAAATGTTAAATTTATATGTTTGATTTCTCTGATATTACTTTATGTATGTACGTATGTATAAGTATGTACAAAATAGGTAAGTACACTTATTCAACTAAAGGTTATACACTGACTGACACACATTCCGACTTGTCTAAAATCTAATTTGATTAATCTTTATTTCCAGCCGCCTACAGCAACAACGCCAGCGGCCCCCACACCGGGTCCCCGCGCGAGAGGCCGCCGCGCCCGCGCCAAGCGGACCCCACTGCGGGCCCCCGCTGCTACTGCCACGCTTGTCACTAGCGACTCTATATTCTACAAGGTGGGTAACCGCAGCGTAAGGGTCAATACATATCTGAAGGAAAATGCGTCGCGTATTCCAGCCGCCTACAACAACAACGCCAGCCAGCGGCCCCAACTCCGGGGCCCCGCGCGCGAGTCCTCCGCCGCGCTCGCGCCAAGCGGACCCCTCTGCGGGCCCTAGCGATTCTATATTCTACAAGATAGGCAACTGCAGCGTAGGACACAGCGCGCAGCGTTTTGACAAGAGCTCTAACTGGACACTGTGGCAAAAACGCAGTATCCACCTGGGCAAGCACCTGCATAGCCCAGACGAGCTACGAGACATCACCCTGCAGAAAATCCTACAGTTCCTAGCAACTGCAAGGGGTTAGTGGCGAATTACGCTACAGCTTCGGGGCTGAACGAATAAAGTAGCGATCACGATAGGCCTGTCATGGCCGCAGTGATATCCAGCCACCCAAAGGAAAAAATAAAAAAACGAAGCGTAAGGGTCGGTACATACTTATCTGATGGATAATTCGGCACTTATTATCAGCCGCGTAACGCCAGAACAGCAAATATCTAATAAAATATTCAACCTTTCACACTGAACCGATGATGCGTTAGTGCTTCGTGCATTTTCATTGTAGTTTTTATTCCAAAATAGTCAATTTTGGTTTAATTTTTGCTAATCTTTTCTTAAGTAAGCAAAATTAAAAACAAAATTTACTGTTAATTTATGTAAGTAGTTCTTACTAACCTTTATTTTAGGTCTTTTCTGTACTAATATCATAAAGGTTTGATTTTTTGTTTGTTCGTTTTGAATAGGATCCGAAACTACTGGACCGATTTGAAAAAATCGTTCACCGTTAGGAAGCTACACTATCCCCAGTGAACATAGGCTATATTATATTTTATAACTGTGAAATTCGAATTTAAAGCTGGTTAAACCACGGGAAACAGATAATATTTTTAGTAGGTAACAAAATAAGGATCTTGTTATTCGAAATAAAATATTTTTCTTTTACTTTTCAGGGTTCATACATGCAAGTAGGCGACATAGTCTCAGTACAAGATATAAGAGGAGGCACGTACTACGCTCAGATCCGAGGGTTCCTCAGCGATCAGTACTGCGAGAAGAGCGCAGTGCTGACCTGGCTACTGCCCACCACGGCCAGTCCTGCGCCTGAGGAGGGCTTCGATCCCGCTACATACATTATTGGTACGTACTACATCACAAAAACAAGACAGGTTCATACATGCAAGTAGGCGACATGGTGTCAGTACAATATATAAGAGCAGGCACGTACTACGCTCAGATCCGAGGGTATATTATTATGCTGTTGGGCCTGCCTCGTTCACCGATGGCTTCGCGGCAATTATGCGAAAGCGAGTGGCATCTCTGATGAGTAGAGTGACAGGTAGAAACAACAGCATACTGATAGTCATATCTAATAAATATGACTGTCCAATACGACACCACTGAGTGAAATTACTTATACTCTATTAGTTATTTTGGTTCTATTTTCTTCGCTGTAATTGTATTTTCTTTTTTGTGTTTGTGTTTTTTATGGACCTTTGTTGTCTGAAAATAAAGAATTTGAAATGAATTGAATTATTTCCAGGTCCAGAAGAATCTCTCCCCCGCAAGTTAGAATACATGGAGTGGGTGATGCACGCGCCCTCGGACTACTACCTGGCCTCGGGAGGCCCCTACCCGCCAGCGCAGCCCCGGGACTACGCCCCTTTCATATGGACCGCTGTAGACCCCGCGAGAAAGAAGGTGGCTGATGTAGAATCTACAAGCGAAGTCCCTGTAGAGTGTTCTTGAATAAAGTAAATTAATTGTTATAAAAGTGTTATGGTTATTAACACTAACGTTTTTAAACAGCAGAAATACCTACTATAAAAACAGATTTATTGTTGTACCCCCGACGGAACAGAGACTTCATTGTGCGATAAGCTATTACACTCTAATAGCTTATCGCACAATGAAGTCTCTGTACAATTTTAATTAAAAAAACTTGCTCTAATTATTAGAGCAATTGTAAAGCCTCTGTCAGTATATTATATTATTTCAATATAGTAAACTACCGTAACGCCATCTAGTATGCGAAAGCAAGATTACAGATTTGTTACAATGGCCTAGGCTACTCAATGAATGAAGACCGTGAATTTATCTCCGAATACTTAAACGCAACGCTGATGTAAGCAATTTTTTACATTGTTTCAATGGAAATTGGTATGTAGGTACTTCGTAAGAAGACTGAATGAAAGAATGCAATAAGTACATTGCTTTAGCTATAATTATGAGACATATTTACTTGTAAATCCATAAACATTGACGAAAAACAATCTGCATAATGCACGTGAGATGATATCAATAATATTATGCGGAAGTTGGAAGCTATATACAAAACAATATCGTACGATTTTTGTTTGCTTGTTTACTCTACCTACATACTAGATAGGTATAATTATGTACTTATTATGGCACATATCAGGGCAGCTTGCCAAGAAAGTGGTGCCACCCTAAAATTTAAGTGACGACGACGACACGAACAATGCATCGCAGTGATAATATGTTATTTTGATAGGTAGGTAGGTTGTGGAATGTATAGTCAGCAAATTACATTGATTATACTAGCACAGAAAAGTTTTAAGCTCCTACCTAGCTATATCTAATACGTTTATAAAAATAATAACGATATTTTTTTAATAGATAAATCGTTTATTGGTACCTACATGACATGGAACGTTTTTGTTCCATGTCACCACACACGTACCTACATGACATGGAACGTTTTTGTTCCATGTCATGTAGGTATATTGTATTGTATTTTTGAAAAACGATGTCATTTGCAGTAGTTTAACACTGTAAAAAAGGGACCACGAAGGTCATAGACTAATTATATTATTTCGTTCATGCATGAAGTTATTTATTTTTTATTACATTATTCGACTCTGCGTGCGTCTAGAATCTGCCCTGATCATAGGTGATTTGTGGTTTAGTTCTAGCGGTTGGTTCTACAGGCTGTGTAGTTCCCACATGTGCGCTTATTATGCCTGTCCATTCCGTTAGGATATAAACGTTCTCGTGGTTCATTTGATTGACCTAACTTTGATATCGGTAAAAGCGTAAGCCGACCGTTCACATCTATGGTTCACATGACGTAGTCGTGCAACGCACGCGGCAAGGCTGACGAGCGAGGTCACGCGTCATCGAACACACCTCCAAAACAGCGGCTTAATAATACCTATATTACTCACTCTACGCCATCTCTACGCAGTTGGTACGGCCGGCAAAATGCGCTTTATCATAACACCCAGTCAAAACATGTTATTGATGTTTTTTGTATAAATGTATCAGAAATCTGTGACCCGAGTTAGTTCAAATACAATTATCGGTTTGAACGGTTCACTTCTTTACGAATCTTAAATTGTTTTTTGATTATACTTACGTACGTAGGTACTTATCTAATTACCTACATATACCTAAGTGTTTGTCTAACTAGGTATCTACCTGGTGAAAGAACATTTGAAAGTTAAACTTTTACACATAGACTTATTACTTAATATTTCCTTTTACATTAAATTGGTGATTATCAAAGGTGACTGGAAGGAAACCTACGATTAAAGAAGTGTTTATTGAAGTAATTGGAGCTTAGTTCTGCTGTGATTTGTGATTGGAATACTAACTGCTGAAGTAAGTACAATGCTTACGAACCCTAATGAGTTTCATAATTATTAGGAAGGTAGGTATCTACCTACTACATCTTATAGTATCTTTACCTTACCAATCCATCAATTACTTTCTGTGAGATATTTTGGAACACTATGTGTAAGTGAACACAAGAGAAAGGGGTCTTTTTTCCCTATTCTTCATTTTATAACAGCGGAGTACAAAAACAGCCTTTTCACGTCCTTTTCCCTCAGAGTAACCTTTTCCATTCCTCGACGATGCCTATTCCCTGGTTCCCTGGCTGTTTGGTTTATGTCAATGTCATTTATGAGTGAGATAGTTATCAAATGTGTAAAAGAGACAACAACTAAATAAACATCACCCGATTCTTCGTCACGAAAACATTCGTATTTTTAGTTGCGAAAATATTATTTCACGATTTATTTCTAAGCTGAACGAAGGCGGGGACTGCCCGTCGATCGTACGATGCAGTGAGCGGCCTCGGACGATGCTGTCGGCACGTAAATAGTGGCACAGCTGAAACAAAGCCCACAACATATCGGACTTTCGAGAAACCAATCCAATGCGGAATAAATAAACTCATACCATTGTTCGATTCGTTCGGTCTTCAGTGATATAATCAGCAAAATTCAAAACAACCTATCGGTAATTCTGTCTTCAGAGGCGATAGTTTGAAGCTTGAAGAGGATCCAAGTGAAGATGTCTTCTTTGGGGGGTCAATGGCGAGCCCTACGTGACTATCTGATGGAGGCGGAGCGCTTGTTGCAGCGTCTCAGGTCCCTGCCGGATGCTCGGCAACGTGAGTACTACTTCTATCACTCGCTACCAAATATAATTATAATTTTTGCAACTATAAAAACAGCTCAATCACCAATAGTACCAGCGGAACTTCTCGTTGTCCCATTTTCATTTACGAAACGCACGAAAGATTTGGATTCACGTGAATCATTCATTCCGAAGCCCATGACCAGTTGAATACCTACTCTAGACAATACCGAAAACATTCTGACTGGGTCCACAACTGATAATCAGTTTGAAGTTCACTGGTGATGGACTTCAAGTTAGACAATAAGGCTGCTGGCTGATGATACCAGGCATTCAGTAAACTCACAAATCTTTAGTATAGTGTATGGGTGGTGAAAGGGAACTACCCAGGTAGTACATACCTACATATTCGAAAGTATATTTATTATTATCAGCCCTCTAAACCTTTGTGCATGGATGTCGATCTTTTAGCCCTATTAATCTGTATTCAGAGATCTGATATGCCCTTGATGAACACTATAACAGAGACCTGACTGTTACAGGTTTTTAATAACATACTAACCTTCGAACCAAGATTTTTATCCACTTCCAATTTACCCGATACAGTGCTGAACATAATATTAAAAAGCAAAAGTATCCATATATATTGAGAAATAAAACCAGCAATGTTATATGTATGTTTCAACATTAAAGCATATCTCTTTGTTTCAATATAGCCTAAACTAATAATTTCAGAGAACATTTATTTTTTATTTATTTTATTAATGAACAAAATCCGCAGCTCTTAGAAAAAGTAAATTAACTTATCTTATAAATACCAATGACAGCCAATAAAAGTATTTACATTTATTATTATATAGAAAAATAATGATGACATCACCAAAAATGCCATAATAGAGTAGAGTACCAAATATCGGCACAATACATTAATAGAATAGGAAAAATGAACAGCCTAAAGACAAATAAGAAAAAATATAATTTAAGCAAAAAATTTGGCATTCATGTAAAACAAGATAGGCATCAGAAAATTACCTATCAATATGTAGTAGGTAGGTCATTTACTCCTACCATTTTACACCAGCTAAATTATGAACCTAAAATGTATATAAACCTATTTTTCTTATGACCTTTTTAACCTATATACAAATTGATATGTAATACATAAAAAAACATATAAATATAATAATAGCAACATACGGTTCCTTTCTTATTGTACACACATCATGTTAATGTAAATAAAATCATAACAGCATGATATGCTCATGCAATAGTGATAATGAACATGCAAATACAATGACTTCAGTGGTTATTATTACCTACCCAATTAAACAACAAACAAATGACTGCTTAAGATTGCTTTCTATTTCTAATTAACTTTCCAATGTCATTCAACACTGCAGGGTACAGTTAGCAACACAGAATTTAATGAGTACAAAAGAACTACTTTACATAGATGCATTCTGATGCGGTTTTTTATTCAATTAATTTATTCTCAAACAATTTATGTTGTGTCGGAAATTTTTCATAGGAGCACATGTTATTCATAAGTAAATTGTAAGACTAGAGCGACAATTGGTACAAAAATATATTATTATTAGATACTAGATAAACAGGACAATGGAATACAGTATAAAATCACTTATAAACATAGACAATTAAAAAACATTAAAATGATGTGTATTTAAAACAATTAAATGGATAGAGTGATTCAAGTGGAAAGACTGCAGGTAGATGCAGTATGCGTCAAGCTGAAAACAGGGCGCTGCTGAGGCGCTCATTGAGAGAGGCATATGTCCAGCTGTGGACTAATATAGGCTGATGATGATGATGAAGTGGAAGGTTTATAAACCATTTGACACAGATTTCTAAGCGGGCGAAGCTGCGGGCGCAGCTAGTAAATAATAAAACTGCTTTTCTCATTAACAGATGTCTTGACAAAACTGGAGCAAGCATCAGTAAACCTGGCATCACAAAACATGAAGGAGGTGGAAGCACGTACTAAGCAGAAGTCTGATCAACAGACTGACAGAGGAACAAGGACCGAAGAGGTTCAAAGTTCGTCGGAGACCACACCAGCTATTTATGAACCTATAAGAAAGGTAGAGAAATTAACTTTATACCAAAGAAATAATTATCTGTCTTCCTTATTCCATAAAGAGCCCATCACTGAATCTCAGTTATCACAATAAATAATAATAAATAAATAATTTTACTCAAAACATCTATTGTATGAAGTATATCAATCTTCTAGTACCCATAACACAAGCTTACCTTGGGGCTAGATGATGCTATGTGGATTGTCCAGCATTTTTTATTTATTTAATTTCTTTCGCAGATGGTAGACGAGACCAGCTCACTATCAGCACCCCCACCGGCCCCCAGTCCTAGCACCAGCATATCTCTGGAAGGTCTGCTGAATGGTCTCCGGCTGAAGAAAGACCTCAGTCTTGGCAAGGTCTCGCAGCCGGACTGGAAGAATAAGAAGCCTTTTGTTAACAAAGTAAGGCTGATTTTAACCAAATGATTTGATTGGTTTCAATGATTTTAATGTTAATAACGTCATGGTTCACTCATTAAAATCATTAAATTTTTTATCAATATTCCAATTTAAAATGTTTCTTTTGCCTTACCTTTCCGTTTGGAAGAATAAGCCTTTGGAATACATTAAATAAAACAATGATATAAAATTAGAACAAAATAAACTCTAAAGATTGTAAAAGGCTGTTAATAATTAAATTTTATTATTAAAACTAGCTGCGCCCCGCGGCTTCGACCCCGTGGAAATCTATGTGTCAAATGGTTTAAATGATAAAAATTATCCTATGTTAGACTCCTGGTTCTAAGCTACCTCTCCACCAATTTTCAGCTAAATCGGTCCAGCCGTTCTCGAGTTATAAGTGTTGTAACAAACACGACTTTCTTTTTTATATATATAGATTGAAAGTACGTTCGATACGGATTTTAGCTTACATAACATTGCCAGTTGTTATTGTAAAATTCGACCTTGAAGCGTTCATAACAAAACTTGAAATGCGCGAAAATTTAAAATGTAATCTTACTTGTCAGGAAGTGTAAGAAAAATATTGAAAATCTTTCATTTCTTTATGCTTACAAATAAGCGCTTAGACAAGACAAATTTATTTTTAGAACCACCATATTATGTATATTATATTTATATTATAACCACCATAAATTATTATCAAATAATAATTATGGTGTTTTGATTTTCTGTTCACTTCAAAAATATTGTCGATATGATAACATGTTAAGGGGCACTATTTAGGTATCTATTCTTTGGTAAAAGTGTTAAGGGGTCACTATTTAGGTACTATCTATTCTTTGGTAAGCAGAAAATATCTTCAATTAATATTAGAGTAGTGTCAAAATAAGCAATAGCTTTTTTAGCACAAGAGCTAAGTAAAAACATTGCCCATAGCACCTGGTATTAGGTATTCACTGATAATGTAGAAACCTACCTGTAAAATATGTACCTTTTTGTTATTAAATTGTCAAAATATGTATTTGTATGTCCGAAATGGATAAAGTAGTTGTTACATGATGATGATACATTAAAATGATGATTTTAAGACCTTCCCAATGGATGTTTTACATAATTTTACAATAAATCAATAAACATTCTTATTCACGAGCTTTGATAACTTTAGATCTAGCCGATGCTCTAAAATTGCCAACAATATTAATGTATTGAAATTTATTTTCAGAGTTGTATCCACTCCCGCACAGCCTACGTTATAAGTGCCCTGACAGCGGCAGAGAGTGGCGCTAGCGTCGCGAAACGAGTCGAGGACTTCTTAGAACATATTAACCATTATCCAGAGGCACGAGATCTGGCTATTAAGGTAAGATCTAGTTTAAGATGTTTTGTAAAAATATCTATCTATATAATCTACTAGCTGTGCCCCGCGGCTTCGCCCCCTTGGAAATCTATGTGTCAAATGGTTTGAATGATAAAAAGTCTCCTAGTTCTAAGCTACCTCCCCACCAATTTTCAGCCAAATCAGTTCAGCCGTTCTCGAGTTATAAATGGTTAGTTACACCATTTATACGCGACTTTCTTTTATATATATAGATTGTATTAAGTATATCAGTCATCTAGTACCCATATCACAAGCTCGGCTTAATTTGGGGTATAGATGATGCTGTGTGGATTGTTTAGCATTATTTATTTGTCAAAGTATCAACCAGTTTCTAGACAACTGATCGTTAAGCAAAGATTTTACAACCGCTTCGCTATAGAGAAAAATTTCTAAAAAGAGTGAATTATTTGTTTGTTTACCTTTGAGAAAAATTAAGAACTGACTTTGACTGACGTCCCTTAATTCTGAAATTTCTAAACTTCTTTAAAAATGTTGGGACAAATACTTATCCTATTAAAGATTAATTATTTATCGAAATCGCAGTTTACTGTACTGTAATGTACTGTGTCGTTGTCTGTTTACAAACATATCACATCGAGTTTAGCTTGTGCATAAATATAGTAGTCATTTTTGGCTCTAGCGTCCATATGAATAATACCTACTACAGAAAAATTCTGGCACGTTCTTACCACGCTATTACCGCATGCCTCTAACTAGGACGTCACAGTTATTCCTATCTAGAGTATTCTGTTGTCGCTTGTCGAAATCGGTCATCATAACAAATACTGATTCATTATCTCTAGTTTCTTTAAATAGTACCTTATGAATTGCTATTTAGATAAAATAAAAATACCTAGTGGTGTATTTGTTTTTTTTAATCTATCTATTCAAGTGCCATAAATTATGAATAACAAAAACTAATAATAATACTGGACAATCGAACACAGCATCTAGCCCCAACTCCCCGAGCTAAGCAGAGCTTGTGTTATGGATGCTAGATAACTGATATGGGTACTTACATTACATGGATATTTTATTAATGTATAATAATGAATGTATTACGTATATCAGTTATCTAGTTTCCATAACATAAGCTCTGCTTACCTTGGGGGTAGATAAGGCTGTGTGAATTGTTCAGCATTATAAAATAAAAAATAAATAAAATTTCGCCGAATCTATTATACATCATCATCATCAGCCTATAGCAGTCCACTACTGGACATAGGAAATAAACAATTATTCTTATAGGCCTCCCCCAATGAGCGCCATAGCGACCTGTCTTCAGCTTGCCGCATCCAGCATCTGCCTATCTTCATCAATATCATTAATTAAAACATTTCCACACAAGACTTGAAAAGTTAAATAAATAAATAATGACAAAGACATCCATTATACATATACATAGAAAATACCCTGAACACCTTTGCCCCAGGGAATCGTCGAACCCGCAACCTGCACCGCAGCGCAGGGCGGCCTCCCGCCGCGCCACATCGGTCTTCAAATCCTATATTATTGTAAAACCGTTGTATTTGTTACAGGAGGGCGCTGTACGGGCGTTATTACAAGTGGAGGCGCGAGTTCGCGGGGATACTATTGTAGAGGGACTTATCAATGAGGTGAGTACATCATCATCAACCTATAATATAATCCACTGTTGGACATAGGCCTCTCCTAATGAGCGCCACAGCGCCCTGTCTTCAGCTTGATGCATATAGCTTATCTTCATCAATATCATTAATTAAAATATTTCTACAATGTGACTTGAAAAGTTTTTAGTCATGTGTGAATATATACACTAAAACCTCAAAATAAATGGTATTGTTATATTATATATGAATTTACTTCTATAATTAATTTTAAGGATAAGAAATGTTGCTCTAATAAACATAATTTTACACAAGCCGTATAAAATCTCAAAATATTTTGTGCATCTAAGAATGCTATGCAAAATATATAAAAATAATACAGCTGCCGCAAAACATTGCGGAAGAAGCTGCGTGACAGTAGCGTGGAAGTTCCGTCTGAGGTTGTTGATGTCCTTGCGTTTTGGTATCGCAAGCAGACCAACAGCGTCAGGTGGGGCTCTGAGCTATCTGAAGGATACCAGCTTCCATGTGGGATAAGACAGGGGGGGCTGACCTCTCCGGACCTGTTCAACACCTATGTGAATGATTTAATCGTGGAACTGAGCAGCACCCCGGTGGGGCTCAGGCTGGATGACAGATACGTCAACAACCTGAGCTATGCTGATGATATGGTGCTGCTTAGTCCTTCGATTAAAGGATTGAGAAAATTAGTTGAAGTCTGTGAGAAGTACGCTAAAGAACACGACCTAATATACAACGTAAAGAAGACTGAAATGGTGATATTCAGGTCCGGAAAGGGACCAGTAAACGTGCCGGAAGTATATCTGAACCGACAACCTATAAAAGTTGTTGACAAATTCAGGTACCTTGGCCATATCGTAACATCGAATCTAAAAGATGATGATGATGTAGAACGACAACGTAGGTCTTTATGTATGGTAGGGAATATGATTGCGCGTAAGTTTTATAGGTCCTCGCCTGACGTGAAAGTGACTCTGTTTAGGTCTTTCTGCCAGACATTCTACGCGTGTCAGCTCTGGACTGAGTACACCAAAAAGACGCATGATAGGATACGCGTTGCCTATAACAACATCTTTAGGCAACTGATGGGTTTGAAGCGCTTCTGTAGCGCTTCTGAGATGTTAACGCAAGCCCGCGTAGACTCTTTTAACGCTATACAGCGGAAGAGGATTGCGTCTTTCATGTCCAGAGTTGACTCGTGTGATAATTCGATTATCAAGAGTCTGGCAGAGAGACTTAGTCAAACAGCAATATTTAGACGATGGGTGGATATCGCCACCTAAACCTAGATAAAGCTATAATACTTAGCTAATTTAGCCTATATACAATATTTGATAAGTATTTTTTAAGTCAGTTTATGGATAATTTATATCTGAAATAAAGATCTATTATTATTATTATTCCACTCATTTAATTAAATTCTCGTATAAAATACATTTTTTACTATAGAAAATACAATAAAATATTATAAAACTATTCTACAGTAAAAAATATATCAAAACGGTAGATCACCGACCGCGAAGCTAGGCTCAAGCGGCCGGTGACTAGGGCTGCAGAGAAAGGAACTTCCTGACGATACGTGCCGAGTCCAAGAGCTATATATATATATATATATCCGTATCCTATCATGCGTCTTATTATTATTATTATTATTATTATTATTGCTTCCAAAAATATTCATATTCAGAGACATCCATATCTCTCCTTTGCCGTAGATATTACTGCATTACCTCACTTCACTAAAGAATTTTCTACCCTCAAGGTTAATTTCCTCCCCCTTAACATAAGATACAATCTAACCTTTAGTTAATAACATATAATTTTTCAGGCCCTAACCTTAGCGGGCCACGTTGGAGCCCCGCGCGGCCCCGGCCCGGCCATCCTCTCGTTGGACGGCGGCGGCGTCCGCGGACTCATTGCTATAGAGATCCTACGCCATCTGGAGCGACTGACCGGCCGCCGGGTCACTGACCTCTTCGACTACGTTATAGGTGTCAGCACGGGCGCTATTATAGCTGCTGTTATTGGTAAGTGTTTGTTAAAAAGACCTCTGACTTCTTATGGGCGCTTTTCAATCAATCAAGATCTCGCTATTAATGACATTTGATCGGTCGGCATTAGATTACGCGGGATCATCGCAATAGAGACAGCTGCTGTCATTGGTAAGGGCTTGTTAAAAATACCTCTTACTCTAAGGTCATACTTAATGCTTAACTCTTATCCTTGGCCGGCGCGGCGGGTCACTGACCTCTCCGATTTCTTGAAAGATCCGCTTTTTTCATGTCTGCTCCTTCACGGGACTTACTAACAAACTTTCTAATTGGTAAGTCGTCAGCAAAATACCTCCAGAGTATAACACATTTTCTGAATTTCTGTCTCTAATCTTTGGCAACCCTCTCCTAATAGAACTCGGCACTCAAAAATAGATATAATATGTTTAATTTATGTTATTAAATCAATATTGACAAATATTTTCTATTTCAGGAGGTGGCGTTGGCAACCTCGAAACGGCGAGTAAGCTATACCACACACTGTCTAAAGAAATGTTCGGGAATACATCTATTATTGGAGGTGAGCGAGATAGATAGATAAAAAACACTTATCTCTATTATACCACACAACACAGAAATAAATACTTAGAATAGAGGATGTATAAAGCGCGGCCTTGACGCTGAGAGAGATCATTTCCAGGCAACCTTAGAATGGGCTGGACAAATTTCCAAATTTCAATAGAGAAACACCCATAAATAATGCTGATTTAGGAGTAGTGGAGGTAATTTGTATATTCCAAGGTATTGGAATTAAAGACTGTCAATATTGACATCTCATTCTTCCAAGTAAAGCAAGTAAATAACCAGAATTCAAATATTATATAAATAATTATTGAAGCGACTCGTGATCCGAAAGCAGGGCGAGTATGTGGCACAATCACTGACATCGACGTGTAGTAATACATATAATCCCCTCGCTGGGCGTAAGGTTTCAGTATCCCAGTTCGGTGGTACATTTATGGCGCTGCTGCCAGCTCCGTCAGAGTGGTGAGGTGGTGAAAATTCCAAGCCACACGGCTTCAGACCTTCACAGTATTACATATTCTCTGGGTTTCTCGTTAAATCTATGGCAACCCTCTCCTAATAGAACTTGGCACTCAAAAATAGATAAAGGAATGATTAATTTTTTTTCTTTGTATACCTACCTATCTAATAATAAGTTCATTTCAGGTACATCTCGCCTAGTGTGGTCACATTCGTATTACGACTCAGCTGCTTGGGAGAAGATGTTACGAGACAACCTTGGAGACCGCATGCTCACGCACTGCAACCGGACACGCAACCCGAAGGTAACCTATAGGCGCAAAAGTCGTTAAAAAAGGGATATTTACCATGATTTGAGTATTTTTTTGGGTTTTCCAAAATCGGTGGCAAGGGAAAAGTTTTCAAGTCACCCGGTCCCATAGACATATATATAGATCACCGTTCTCAGGTGAATAAATGAACAAAATAATGCTGGACAAATGACACAATTGAAACAAACAAATAGATTCAGACAATTTGACATTCATCATAAAAATGAATGAACAAAATAAATCTAATGAAAAAGAAGGAAAAATCCCTATCACACCGAAGGCGATACCACCACTTCTTCCACCAATTGACCCAGAGGCAGTTGCCACTGCAAGTAGAAGTCGGGGTGGAGAGGAAAAACTCAGAGCCCTATCTAAACGCTTCGGAAGCAGAACACGAAAGCGTTTGAAGAAAGCCAGATTGATTGAATTGAAAATGAATAACTCACTAACAATCCCAATATGTCCATTAACAGATGGCGCTGGTGTCGTGCGTGGTGTCGGGGTCGCGCCTGTCCCCCTTCCTGTTCCGGACCTACTCCGGGGGGTGGAGGGTGCGGGCGGCGCTCCGGGGGACTAGTAAGGTACATTATACACTTTATACTACCTATAATAATTATACGCATTATACTTTGTATAATCATTTGTTTGTTTAATCAGTTGTTTATTTATTTTCCTCGTACACTTGATCTCGTTAAGTGCTATAAATTCTTATCACTACATAGTATAAAACAAAGTCGCTTCCCGATGTCTGTCTGTCCCTATGTATTCTTAGATCTTTAAAACAACGCAACCGATTTTGATGCGGCTTTTTTTATTGATAGGGTGGTTCAAGAGAAAGGTTTATAAACCATTTGACACATCGTAAGTTTTTAGAAAAATAAATAAGTAAATAGATTTCCATGCGGGCAAAGCCGCTTGGCGCAGCTAGAATTACATATTGTATTTGATGCAATACATTTGACTTTACTTTATTGAATAACTAGCGGACCTTCCCGGCTTCGCACGGTTTTAGTACGGATCCCTAACTTTTTTGGAAATATAATATAGCCTATGTTCACCGGAGATAGTGTAGCTTCCCAACGGTGAAAGAATTTTTTAAATCGGTCCAGTAGTTTCGGAGCCTATTCATTACAAACAAACAAAATTCAAACCTTTATAATATTTGTATATATAAATTGTTCCGAGGCGGGAATCGAACCCGCAACCTCCTGCGTCGCAGGCGAACCTTCGCCCACCACGCCAAATCGGTCGTTAACAATAACTATTGTCACCAGGCGGCGTTATGGCAAGCGGTGAGAGCGTCGGCAGCGGCCCCCACTTACTTCGCTGAAGTGGAATTGGGGGGCGAACTGCACCAGGATGGAGGGCTGGTGATCAACAACCCGGCGGGCGCTGGAGTACATGAGGTATGTAAATAATTACTTAGGCGTTTGCCCGCGTCTTCTCATGCTTTTCCGAGTTATTAAATAGGCTTATTTCCTTCCCTGAGTTATGCCTATATGCCGATGACGTTGCTTGTCTCGCCCCGCACTAAATTGTAGACCCGCAGAGGGAAGCTCATGCGATGAACGAGTACCGAACACATAAAAAATATTAAGATATGAATGTGTTCTTTGTATCATTTTTTTAATATGGTGTTGACATTAAAAAATCTTGTGATTGTTAGTTTAAAAGAAAAAAGGTTACAACATAAAAACAGACGGTACTTTGCACAATTATTTCAAATATATAGTTTTTTTTTTAGTTTTGAAAATTGGTGTCATAATTTGTATGGCATAGATTAATATGTTTTTTTTCGAAACTCCTTCGATAAAGATAACGAAGAAAAACGGTTTCAATTCAATGTAACCCAAATAACGCGCTATTCACATATATCTACGCCTTAATGTATATATAATCCCTGTAGGCTCGCGCCCTATGGGGCCCAACTGAAGTATCCCGCGGCACCCTGGTCTCTCTGGGCACGGGGCGCGTCCCCCCCGCCCCCCCGGGGGACAAGCCCCCCCAGCCCACCTCCTGGAGGGACAAGTTCAACACTATACTGGACTCTGCGACCGACACTGAAGGTATCTATCATTACAACACACATAACATAATTTGTCTGATATTTTGAAAATAAGTCCAGTATTATAATGATATTTCAGTTCAAACTATTATGTAGCCTCAGATAAAGATAAATATTAATTTATTTATTTCGGAACACCATCAGCTACTATAATATCTATAGACTTAAATGACAACAGAGAGCTAATAATAGGTATTCACTGATAGAATCTAAAAAAGCTAATTATGTGTGAATACTAACAACATTGTGACAAGAAAGAAAGCGTACTTTATGGGAAACCATAAAGTGTTCGTACTTAAACTAGTGATAAAAATAATAGAAAACAAAATATAACACAATTATCAAGAATCACAATCACAATTATAAATATTCATTATTTGCTTCAACATAATGTAGGTTACAATTGTAGACCTTAAATATATTAAATATTTCAATTACCTTAAAACTAGGCATGCAAATATTAAGATGGTTGTATTTTGTAAATAATTCATTAAAAATTTAATGGTCAAAGTTTCAGATCGTCAACTGAAAAGTCAATCATTTTGTAATAGCACTTATTTACTTATTATTGTTTTAATTTAACTTTACACATAATCTCACTAAGATTTAAGAAGGACTTCGGTATCTACTAAACTATACTGAAAATCTAGGCAGCTGTGCTCTCCGAAGATGACGTTATACACATTTATATATTTTTTTTATTTGTATACAAAATTATGGAATTAAGATAAAAATTGTAAATTGAGTAAATTCAATTTATTCACCATTACATTATCACTAATAATTGGCATGTCAATTAAATACTACAGTACAATGAATAATCTTAAATTCAACCCTAAATTATAATAATATAATCATAAACTGACAAATGAGCACGTTAAAAACTCGTTAATACTATAAAATGGGTTACATATTTAAAAATTCTTTATTTTTGCTTTAAATTCTTGAAAAGGAAGTAATATTAGAAGTAAAATTAATTTGATTCTAATGATGTTCTTTCTATTCCAGGGGTCCATCTAATGCTGAACGACCTCCTGCCTTCGGGAAGTTACTACCGCTTGAACCCCCCGCTCACAGAACCCTGTGCGATGGACGAGATAGACCCCCGTCGGATACACAACTTGCTAGCTGATACACACGCTTATATACGGTTAGTTGAACTCATCTAATGCTGAACGACCTGCCTCCGGGTAGTTACTACCGCTTGAACCCCCCGCTCACAGAACCCTGTGCGATGGACGAGATAGACCCCCGTCGGATACACAACTTGCTAGCTGATACACAGCATTACATGTCAAATACTACAAAGTACACCTTAAAATATACTTAACACTATAAAAAATACAATAAAAAATACAAAATTCATTTATACACTCAATTCAAATAATACATCAAGCCTAGATCGATGACGGAGCAAGCTTTTATAATACGGGCCTAAGTCTTCTAATGCAGAGTGAATAAGTTCCTTCTGGGAAACCGTGCTCCATCTTAGACCACTTCTTAGTGAATGATCCATTGTGACGAAATGCTCGAGGTTATTTCTACCCATGGGAATTATTTCATGGGATAACAAGTAATCTATGTTTGATATATTGATGACTAGCTGCGCCCCGCGGTGATAGATATTTTGGATAATGTACAATATATCTTTATAAATTGTAGCAAATGTTTTATTCTGATGTATAAGCTATATTATTGTAAAGTTTCATTAAAATCCATTCAGTAGTTTTTACGTGAAAGAGTAAACATCCATCCATACTTACAAACTTTCGCGTTTATAATATTAGTAGGATTACATGCTTAGAACCTATGCAAAATTACAGACAGTAACAAACATCTATCCATCCATCAAAAAAAATCGCATTTACAAAATATGAGTGTATTTTTGTAAGCCCAAAGAAGTAAACGTTATTGATTTCAGATTTCTTACACATAAATTTTTCACTTATTTGATCAATAAAATTGACTTCAAATTACTATTCCGACGGCAGTGTCTAATAAGAATTTTCTTTTTCAGACGAAACCAACAAAAATTGGAAGAATGCGCGCGAAGATTAACAAGACCTCGGGGTATATCTCTTAGGATCGCTGACGCTGCTCACATGGCTGCCATTAAACACGGCCTTAAAAGCTAAGGGGGAAGTAAAAGGGGGGACTTGACACTTCTACTTCTTTTTGTGAGTCAAGAACTTTTGTAAATATATTTTGCGTTTCAGTGGTATCCCAAATAAACAGTAAAAAGTATTGAAAATAGTATAAAAATTATAGTTTACCACAGTAAATCAATATGTCTTACTTTTTATTGCGGAAAATAGCTTGTAAGTAGCGAATAAAACAAAAAAAATAATACTATATTATTCTATCGAATATTCTGATACCAAAAATAAAGACGCCTGAGTGAAGTATGCAACAATAACTAAATCGATTACAACCTCCTTAAAAACAAAATCGATTCTCATAAAAAATCGAATCGGTCAAGCATTAGGTTATTACTTTTTGATTGTCTTCGAACTATCAAACATCAAATAAGAGAGTGGAATAACTGTAGATAATGCTATGGTGATTTTCCAGCAATATTTATTATTTCGATTCTTAAGCAAGCTTGAATGATATGTGATTGGGTAAATATCTTATCAAATTTGATAAAAGAAAATTTGCATAAATTTTCTATAAAATTTACGCAAACGTCGCTATATCATTAAAATTGTGACGAACTTTATTGGTGATGCATTTTACTTGTTTTTGTAAATTGTTAAATAATGAGTTGTTAGATTTTAGTAGCCTATTAGCCTATATTTGTAAAATGTCTTAGAATCTAGTCATAGACTAAAAAACAATAAAAGTGTAGTTAAATAGAAAATGGTAGGCATATAACTGATGTATTCACTTCCTTGCGTGAATGTGTATACGTAATTTATATCATAAAAGTGAAAAACATTAAAATACTTAATCTATAGTAGAGTACACGGTATTATAAAAATACTGATATTTTCAAGGGTTAATTTATATTTTACTATTAAAAAAGAAATTATTATACATATTAATTTATTTTCTATTCAAGTACTTGCATAGAAAGAACAAACTGTTAAAGACCATATTACTCCATGATGTTTTCTGAAAGAGTTACAATAATTTCACATAGATTTTTGTAGATTTTCATTAAAAGACATAGTTTTAATATTGCGTTGTAATCAGGATTCAATAATAAAATTATAATATGACTCTTCTGTTTCCATGATAGCTTGAAAAGTTTTATACTTAATGCATATTTTATAACCATAATTTATCTCGGACCATAAAGTGACCCGGTCCTTTGGAAGGCTTGCGTGGGGCCGAAGCCAACAGCACAGAGGCAGGCCCTTTGAGAGAGTTAATCTAAAGGCGATGGCTACACATAGCATAGGGTGCACCCAAAGATGGTAGAGACTGTTGCAAAGAAAAATGAAAGAAATAAAACCAGGCTATTGTGATGGATGGATGGACTGGGTAATCAGGCCGTAGGGGAGATTGTGGACGTCTGCCATAAACAAGAACCATACATAATTATTATTAGTATTTATAATACACCATACTGTGATAACTTTCTAGTATGTGAATATTATAAATAGTAAGTTATAGTAATGTAGTTCAGTTTATTATAATAACTTAGCAACAGTGTTAATATTGTTATTTATAAATTTTAAATAGCTTTTACAGTTTTGTTAAAACCCATTGTGATACTCAAATAAAGAATTATATACTTAAGTTATTTGTTGTTTCAATTCTAGGTTAAAGAAGTTGTTACAACTAACACAGGGACAAAACTAGCCAAACAAGGCGTGATGAAACTCTGCTAATTATTAGCATAAATTAAATCTGAATAACAAAATGGCTTGGCATATGCAATGAAAACAACAAATAAGTAGCCTTCATAGGCGATTTTTGTTTAGGCTGGAATAGAGGAGGCCACGTGTTCTTGAGTGGAGACCACGACTCGGTAAACGTAGTGTAGGACGCCCTCCGACCAGGTCGGATGACGACCTGTGAAAGACTGCAGGTAGATGCTGGATGCGTCAAGCTGAAGACAGGGCGCTATGGCGCTCATTGGGGGAGGCCTATGTCCAGCAGTGGACTAATATAGGCTGATGATGATGATGACTTTAAAATTAATTCCTTCAAATAATTAGGTACGCAATGTATGACGATGCGATGTCATTGTCTATCAATCCTTGCACCTTGTACCAGTTGTAGGTACCTAACACTGGCTGTATGTAGTAGAATTCTTATACCAATGGGCTCAGTCTTCATTAATGTCATTGCGTGAGCTCTGAACCGACTTTCACTTTTGGTTGGTTGGCTACGTGATGTGATGACGTCTTGATGAGGTAGATAATGTCCTAGAAGCAATTTGTGTATCATAGTAGGGGGAGCACAGGTGCCTATATTACAGACTTTTCAGTCTAGTTTAGGCAACTGAGGCTACGTAATAGTTTGGACTAGAATCTCAATATACTGGACTTGTTTCTAATGTAAACTACAAATGAATTATGTTATGTGTTTGTAATAATTCTTTTTTGGCAATAAAATTTTATTATTATTATTATAGTAAGAAAAGATAGGTGGCCTGGTGAGTATCTGGCGCAACGCATTAGCTTTGCCATACAGCGGGGCAGTGCAGCCAGCGAGTCTTAGATTAGAGAAGTTAGAGACGCGCGCTGACCGAAATAAATCTTTAGTCGGTACCTAAATAATATGTTTTCTTTGATATCTATGTAACGCTTTATGTCACTTTGTGACAAAATCTACGCCGTAGCTGTATGGCAAATATGGCAATGCTAATGCGTTGCGCCAGATACTGTGTCACCCATACCTACCAATAGGAAGCCTTCGTTAAGTATATTTCTTATAAATGATCCTGGTCACAAGTTCAAAACAGGACGGATAGTTAACGAAAGCAAGGACAGCCTTACATCGCCAGACATAACATAACCTAGTAGTTATTCTGTAACATAACAGACCCCCGTTATGCAGTCTCTCATTAACATTCTAGAGACTTTCCCTCGACGCGAGCCTTGTCAGTAACCGTCCGAGACTGGTCTATAGCAGTATTGTATTGCAGCAAGGCACGATAATACTCTTTGCAACTTAATTTCCGGGATTTTGCAGTGCGTTTAACAGTGAAATCATGTTAGTGAGATATCTAATTCTGCTGGTGAGTATTGATTGTTATTTGAAAGTTTTTTTGTGTGGTTTAAGTTGCGAAATATTGTGTGTTTGTGGGTCAATGAGATGAATTTGTGTGACAAGCCAAAGCAAATCATCTGCCTAGAAATCATTTTCAATTAGGTGCTTGGGTAGGCTTTAAGACGGGAAATTTGGCTTGCTTTTACCTATTAGTTTTGAACGCAGAAGCGTGAATTTTATTCTTCAAAGTTAAAGTCTAGGTACATAACGTGGGTTTTACACCACAAGTTATAGGTTTAGGTACCTATACCTACTTATCTACTAATTTAGACTTATTTATCATTAGTATGTTCGTTTAGCGCCATTCAATATTCGCTGTTGTGCTGTATTCGTTGTGCTTATTGTTTATTCTATTCTGATTATTCAGCACATAAAGATTTAATCAAAATAATTCAATAAGTTGTATTGTCTATTTCTAGATGGCGTTGCTGGTGTGTGCAATGGCGTCGGTACCACAGCCTAGGGCTCCCAACTTCCAATACTTTGAGAGGTATTTTATTTAGTACCTACATAGGTACATAGTTAATAAGTAGGCTTCATTCCAGTAGGATAAAACGCTTTGAAGCGCCTAGTAATCATTTCATAGCAATCACGTTGGTAATCGTGTGGTTGCGCGTTAGATTCTTGCAGGCTATATTAATGTTGAAGAGCGTTCAGCGAATGATGACATCTACCCATCATAGATAATGCAGTGCGGATTTTCCAGCAACATTTATTTATTAATGACCCAAGCAGAAAATCCGGAAATGCTAGGGAGGGAGCATTACCACCCCTTCCCCAAGACCCCTTGCCTTTAGATTAGGTAATCTACTTCAGATTAACTTCTAAAATCTAAAGTGAACCTATTTGCTTGCAGGCCACAATACCGCTACCCATACTACGACTCCGAAGGCAAAGGAAAGCTGCTGTATGGATACGGAGGTCCTGATCTACATCAGTATCGCTCCTACTCCCCGCTAGAGGGCATCCATTAGTGTGTTTTTGTAAGAGTTAGGTATAAGACTAATAAAACACAACACTTGTGTTTTATTAGTATATGGTATTACCTACTGCCATGGGCAAAAGTCGCTGAACAGTTCTGCTAAACCAATCGCTTCACTGAAGTTGTAAGGTAGGTATCTACAGCCATGAGCAAAAGTCGCTAAACAGTTCTGTTAAACGAATCGCTTCACTGATTGATTATTTAGCATATTAGTGAATGACAATGAAGCTAAACAAGTGAAACGTTTATAGTACCTGTCTATAATGGCTCTATAAAATGGTGACGTAAACCTTTACATCGACAGGTAATAGGATAATTTGGCTCTATATCTTACAGAGCAAAAACGTTTCACCAAACGCTTCTATAGAACCCGTTCTGCTAAGCCTATCGGTTGTCGATGACAATAGTAGGTATCGTTGCAGGATCGACTAGCGATGGGGTTAATCTTCTAAGATCTAGGTTAGATTAAACGACTCCATCTACCAACGTAGTAAAAATATGTCCACTGATGGGCAATGTTCAGCGAATTTTGGCGTTGGTCAAACGATTATGAAATTTATAGGTTAAGTAGGTAGAGGCTATTGTGATATTAAGTGATTTGGTAGAGAATGTCTTTTAAATGTCACCGTTTATTTAATAAAGATAAACATCTTCTTTTTAAAACTTGTTTCTTTTTACCAAATAACAATACCTACCCTCTTACATTTAAATATAAAGGACAGTTTCTACAGGCGGGTGTATCGTTGACTATTACTTCCATTAGAGTCGAGAAACATGCTCTAGCAACTCATGAGCGTGTTTCTACTTTTACGATAATGCGATTATTCCTATTGTCGCCATTTTTTCTCATTACTCTAAGGTAAAATGTATCTGAAGATTACCATTACCAAGTTTGAGACATTTGAATGCACATTTGTGTGTGCTGTGCGGTAACGGCGATGGATAAATGTGCGCAGAGCTTTAATAACCAAAAGTCACCGACAAAAATCTCAACTCTAAAGGGTAATGACGTAATTAGCTCATATGTAAATACATAACAATGCTCAGCTGTTTGTCATTCACCATACCTACAACATACAAGATCAATAAGCCTTGAATTAGCACTTAGGTAGTACCTATATCTAGGTATACTTTACTTACTACGGTAGTAGGCATGGTACACTAAACAAACGCCTATAAGTATAGTAGTAGGTATAACACTACATAACTTATATAACACAAAGTCCCCGTGTCTGTCTGTCTGACTGAACACAAAAACTGCCAACGGATTTTCATACGGCTTTCATAAATGAACGGAGTGATTCAAGCAAGAGGAAGGTTGGGGCGTAGAATTTAAGTAATTAGGGATTTGTGTAAAATTGGCTGAAATGTGACAATAATTATTTTATTTTATTTTAACAATATTCAGGAAATTAACTCACTCAGCCGACTCAGCACAGCCGTAATATTTTTAGAAGGAAACGCATGTGCGGCGCAACACAACCGCTCTGTGTAGAGCGGCAGCACGAATTTTTTAGGTTAAAAAAAAGATCGCAGTCAAAGTGTTAAGATTATGTTCACAGTCACTGTATCTTGCATGAGTATAAATCCTACAAAGATCTAAATATCATCAATCATAAAATGCTCTACGACCCGATTTAAGATAATGTTTAAAATTCCAAAACTTGCCGGAATTTAAATTAATCTGGTACTACCTGAGCGAAGCCAGTACGCACTGCTAGTGTCAGATAAATATTTACCAAGTTCAAGACTTCTCATTCCTACATCATAACTTCTCGAGATATCCAACCAACTCAACATGACATCACTTAGTGTTATTTTTATCTTCCTAATAAGTGTATATTGTGTGAACAGTGTAATTTACTCAAGTTTCTACGCTCCACTAGTTGATCCCAGGATATTAGGTTACCGAGTGGATGGAAGATTTGATCCCGATGCTGGTAGAAAAGCTCGGGCTGATTATGAGAGAGATAATGGATGGAGAGGGGAGAGATTGATCGCAAGACTTGGGAATGGAGATGGATTGGCGGAACCTGGGAGACATTACAAAGTATGTAAAATAATAACTAAATAAACTAATGATGAGTTTAGACCACAGAAGAGTAAGAGATCATTATTTAACTTATTCTACGGTCTATAGTACTAGCATCACCGACCAGGTGGGATGACGACCTGTGAAAGACTGCAGGTAAATGCAGGATTGATGACATTGGATGACAGGCTATGTCCAGCAGTGGACTAACATAGGCATCAGCCTATGTTAGTAGCTATCATCATCTGATGATGATGATAGCTACTACATGCTGATGCTGCTGTAGGTAACACACAAAATACTGCAACTAGGGCATTGACCTAAAAATGGACAGCATTTCTGTAGGGGCAGCAGAATTCTATACTACACAATGGCTTGTGCCAAATTAGCGCGAAACGTTGTGCCCATTTGCGTATTGAATTTGTATTGCAATCGACCATTGCGCTAAAAAGGGTCTCGTGATGTTTTTTCCCCCCTCTCAGGTTAAAAAATTGCTAAAATGTTAATAAATACATACCTAGGTACATACCTAATTTTTAACAACACCCTTTTTTGAGCCTGACATGATAAATAAAGTTCGTTGTTGCCTACATAGCTAGTTAGGCCTTCAAGTTGCATATTTTTATTCTCTTTGTTTGAAACTCGTATGTGGATAGAGGTGTGAGCTACATTATTAATATCGCTTATCTTGACATAGTAAAGTTCTAACAGAAATTATCCAGCTCCCTAACTGCATCTAAATTACAACTATGTGTTTTAATTTTATTGATAGGGACAGGGACATTATAAAATTTATTAGAAATTAAATTTTCTATTATAGTGCATATGCATCAGCATAATATGCACTTAGAATATACTTTAAGGTTAAATGTGTTCTTTTCAGGGCTATGATGCAGTTAACCTGATCTACACATACCCAGGTGCTGTTCAGAAGAATGACCAAACATTGTATTAAGCTAATTTTATTACTTAACAATAAAAGAACATGTATTATTAACTCGGGTGACATCCATAGTAGTAAACATAGAATCAGTACATGCATATACATAATCTTAATGATGGCTATGCACCTATTTGAAGGCTTTAAGAGGTTTGGATTGGCATCAGTAATTATTAAGACGGGGAAATCACATTTTTCACAGCCCACATTGAGAAGGCACATTAAGATTTGAACAAATTTCTATAGTCTTAGGGTGGTGCTCTTTGAAAGATAATCAACCATGCTTCATCACTTAACTTAGACTTAAAATGTATGAAAATTTAATACATAGTTAAAAAATTCAATTAAAATATGTTTGATTATTTTTGTAGTGCCTTAAAATGTGAACTCAAGTGCAGTAACGAGACATTTTTACATTTAAGTTACAAAATGGTCGCCACAACTTATAAATACACGATCACCACATCATTCAGAGTTTTATTCCATAGCATTAGATCCTATATCCTCCGTTTCTGTGTGCTGATATAAAGTACATTGTTTCCGCGGATGAAGGCATCCCCATACTTGTTCTTGAGCTGTCCGTTGGCATACTCTTCTGTCTGCTCTAGGGCTATGTTCATGTAGCCATCCAGACATGCTAGGACTCCTGTAAAGAAAGAAAATTATTTATTAGACACAACACACAAACACTAATATAAGACTTAGTAGGTACTAGAAAACATGTAACACAAACAAAACAAGTGAATACAAGTGTGGGTTAGGTACTAACACAACTAGTATTGTGTTGAAACTAAGTAGCTGTAAATAATGCCATCTATATTGTTCGTTCATGTCCAGTCCATCCCAAGGTTGCCTGGAAGAGATCGCTCTCAGCGATAAGGCCGCCCTTTATACCTTTATTCTAAGTTTTTATCTCTATATTATTTTCTGTTTTGTGTGGTGTAATAAAGTGTTATCTATCTATCTATAATGAAACAGGTATTTAGTAGCTTTTATGTTTTGTTCCTGGTGAGATAGGCTGAATAAAAGTTGTATTAAGCCTAACACTATTATTTATCCAGTAGTACATCGATTGGATGTGTATAGCCGGGTGTAGGGACACCTCTTTTAACTTATTCTCTGCCCAGCCTCTGCGTTGTGACCCAAGGCGGGTTTTAAAAGAGGAAGTGACTAACTGACTTTGTTTACAACTTTGTAATCAAACATAACCTCAATATTTTAGAAAATGTTTCATTCATTTAGCAAAAGGTTCTTAGGTCGTCAAAGCCTTCTAGATAAAGCTTGATTGAAAAGTTGACTAACTAAGTCAACTTTTTTTAAGTATAGTTACCTATCTATCCTACTAATAAGGCATGTTTGTGCAAAGATTCAACTACTGAATGGCTCGGCACGGGCTGATATTTTGCTTGTCCCTAGATTAATGTATCGGCTACGTATAATAGAAAAACTGCGAAGCCGCGGGCAATAGGTATAATATTGCTGAATAAAGTTTACCTCTGTAGTCGACGCCGCTATTCAGCTTCACGACGACCGGTCGGCCATGAATTTGCTGAATAAATGATGATAGTGCTTCTTTACGACTCATTTTCTTTAAGTAGGGAACTTAATTTGTACAGAACGATTTCTAGGGTTAATAGACTGAGCGAGCAATGCTGTAAAATGTGAGAAAGAAAAGCCACAACAAATCAGCAGCAATAGCAACAAACTGAACACACACACAATTTCAATATTTTCAATTTTATTATTTTGACATTTAATTGATTGATGTTACGCTGAAATGACATTGACATCCAAGTAAGTGTACGCTCAACAATCAAAAGTGCAAAAAATCTTCACTGCCATCTATAAGTATTGTTTTGTACTAAATTGTTGCGTGCTCACGAAAGGAGTATATACCTAGGTACCTTCTACATCGAGCGTAAGCTGCTCCTTTCCTTTTACAAAGTAGTTAGTAAAACCGATAAGTGGCGCTGCGCGCTGAGAGAATATAGTTTGATTTTGCATTTTAGTGTAGTCATGGACCGTAAAAAAAGTGACTCCATGACCGTAAGTCTAGAGTGGTCCTCGTTGTCGTCGGTTACGTAGGTGTAGTGTCCATAGTAGCAATAGTAGGTAACTAGTACCTACGTAGGTAACAAAACCTAGCTCATCTTTTCTTTATATGTTATTACGAGTATAGTGAAATAAAATAATATCTCTAAAATTTTCAATTTCGGTGGAACTTGAATCCGCGATCTTCCCTCAGTATGATAGTTCAGACGATTTTTTAAAATAATAATTTAATTTTTAAGAATTGATTTCTTTTTTTTACAAAAAATTTAATTGAACATTAAAATATTGTTATAATAGTATAAAATACGACTTGTCTAATTGCTTTTGTAAGCCTAAAGACTAACATTTTTTTTTATTTTAAATAAGTAGTTCGTTCATGATGCGTTGCGCCGTAGTTGGTTTAGACACTAATTCGATATTCAAGGAGGTACAATAGGCTATCCATGCCACAGGGCCAACATAGGGCCAGCCAAGAAATGCCGACCTAATTCAAGTCGTGATGTTTCGTCTATAGCTGTTTGTCATTCATAATACCTATAGAATAGAGTACCTCGTATCTACATTACTTATCAATCAAATCAAATCATTTATTTGCTGGACACATTATTACAGGTACATGTCAGGTCTTATAACTAAAATGGAGTCAAATGTATTCAATCCGCAAGCAGGTGTGCAAATATTAAATCGCAGTGATGACCCTATGTGCACCTAAATACCAAGGGAGCATAATGAAAGACATATGCAAGTACCTACCTAAACTTTATTTTTATTATTTGCGCAATTTGTTAGTGTAGCTAGGTACCTACTACCTTTTTCCAATGATCATGACAAACAGACTAAATACATTATGTATTCGATACCCCGTGCATAGGCCTCGCCTAGTGTGGGGGTCATAGTAAATTGTTATATCCACCTAAACTAGTAACCAGTAGTATTATGTATAGGTATTATGCCATGCGTCCTGTACACGTTGGGCCAATGCGTTGGGCCAACGTGTAGAGACCTAGGTACTTGGCGCATGTTGGAAGTTGGCGGCCAACGTTGGCTCGCAACCCGACTAGTGTCGGTTTTTCGTGCACACATCAAAGGATCTTGGCGCGCTCCGCAAACAGTATTCACACGTTGTTGACGCAATGGACAAACGCAGTGGCCCACCTCATTGGCCGGATGTGTACAGGACGCATTGGGTGTTTTTTGTAAGCTTTTTTGGAAATAATCTTTTTGCTAGTATTTGTACCTACCTAAGAGCTACGGGTAAGCTACGGAATAGGAAGGTAGGTTTGCTATTGTGACATAATTCGTAGTGATATACGAACGAATTATGTCACAATACCAAACCAATGTTGGTTGCCAACTGATTCCAGATAATTTAATGAGATCGGAGGTAAATCATGATTTAGATAATACCTACAAGCTACGAGACATGATCTAGTTAGATACATTAATCAATATTATCTGATTTAGCAAAATAGGCTGATAATGAGCTTGTAGGGAAATAAATGGGATGGATATAGGGCTGCCATCTCTAAAATCTGGCAACCAGGTCACGATGCGTGAATCCCCGGATTTTGGCGCCCAAAACCCGGACATGTCAAGAGGTTTGAATGCAGTCGGGCACGTCAACTGCAATTAAACTCCAATCGGACTGCGCGTTTGGTTTGCAGTCGTGTCAACTGCATTCAAACTGCACCTGAACTGCAATTTGCGGTTGGATTGCAGTTGAAATGCGGTCCGTCTGTCTAGACCCTAAGCTTTTTGTGATGTGAAGTATACTTCTGGTTTCAAGGACTCAATTATCACTTTTCTCTAATTTCTCAGTTTTTGTGTGAACGGTGAGCATAATTGAGTGCATGAGAAACAACTGTGTGCAGCCATGACCCGGAAGGGTTGTAACAAACCGTATAAAAGTTAAAAATAAATAAACCAATGTATCCTAGTTAGTTCGTAAAATTATAACTAGATGACGCCACAGGTAAAATTAGAAGGCGCTATTGAAGCGATTCACGTTTTTGGTGACTTCTGAACCCATAAATTGTATGGTCAATCTCATCTGCTATGAGGACTGCTTCCACTTGTTGGGATAGTGCTGGAAGCGTTCGACCTCCCATTATAGTAGATATCTATCAGTTGTTTAATATAGACTGTACGTATTCTGCAGTCATCAGTGTACATCTGTCCGTTCCGTACCGCGCTGGAGAAGTAAGAAGACGTTAAGGAAGGGGCGCGTATGAGAGGTGTCGAAGTGAAACACACTTCGACTCCTCTCTCCCCCGAAATTTTAGGAAAAGTACGCTTTTATTTCATTTGCCGTATGACAAAGAAATAAAAGTGAACAAGGCCGAAAATATGTAAGACTTTGCGTTGGTAGATAAAAAATCATATCCTACTAATATTATAAACGCGAAAGTTCGTAAGTATGGATGGATGTTTATTACTCTTTCACGCCAAAACTACTGAATGGGTTTTGATGAAACTTCACAATAATATACTCGTAGCTTATAGATACATCAGAATAACACATAGGCTACAATTTATAAAGATAATATTTTTAATCTTTATAAATTGTAGCTGAAGTGGAACTGGGCCGGACACGTCTGCCGTATGTCCAGCGACTTGTGGGCAAAGACCACCACAGAGTGGAGACCACCCAACGCTAAGAGACGACGTGGAAGGCCCAAGAGATGGCGTAACGAGCTTGAGGCACATCTTCCACCATGGCCTGTTGCAGCGTTGGATCGCGAGGAGTGGAAGGAGAAAAGGGAGGCCTTTGCCCAGCAGTGGGACAATAATCACTTAAAATAAATAATAATAATAAATAAATTGTAGCCTATGTGGATAATATACAATATATTGTATATTATCCAAAATATCTATCACCACGCGGGTGAAACCGCCGGGCGCAGCTAGTTAACTATAAATAGAAGCTAAGACGACGAGTCAACCGCACCCTTTTAGAGGTTTTTTCATAGTTTATTTGGTGAAGCAAACTTATTGCTCAGACAATAAATAAAAAATAAGCAGCAATTTGCCGGCGAGCGGAGCGAGCCGCGAAAATATTTTGGTTTCGTTGGATTCTTAGCGAGACAAAGTTTTTATTTGTTCGAGTAGTTGTTATTAATAGAGAGACACAATGGCTTACTGTATGATAGGCGAATGCGCCTTCCGTCCTCTGATGTCGGTCTCATAAAATATGTTGCTATATTTAAAGTACTTGCTTGATTTTTTTTAAGTTTCTGTGTACTTAAATGCTTATTTATGTATGTAATGCCCCTCGCCTTCGTTTACCTACTTGAAATTTTTAAACCCGGACTACAAATGCAACCCCGCCCGGACGCTCCCCGGACGCCCTCTAAACTAGGACAAATCCGGGGAAACCCGGACGCATGCAGCCCTAGATAGGCCATTTTAATTCGCTGCCTAACAAACCTCCTAGTTACCAAAGACCAAGGCCTACAAAAATCTCCCTTAGCTAACTAAACTAAAACAATTACCTATGATTCATAATAAACAGGTTAATGAGCACATTCAATAAATAAATCAACATCATCATCAGCTTATAGCAGTCCACTGCTGGACATAGGCCTCCCCCAATGAGCGCCATAGCGCCCTGTCTTTAGCTTGCCACATGCAGCATCTACCTGCAGTCTTTCTCAGGTTGTCATGCCACCTGGTCGGAGGGCGGGAATAAATAAATAATGCTGGACAATTCACAGAGCATTGACTAGCCCCAAGCTAAGCAGAGCTTGTGTTATGGGTACCAAATAACTGATATAGCTAGATACATGTTTTTTTTATTATACATAGAAAACGGCCTAAACACCCGAGACAAAATTCTGCAGATCGTACAAACATTTGTCCCTAGGCAGGAAGCGAACCCGCGACCTTCGTCCACCACGCCACAGAGGTCGTCACAAGGCATTCTTTAGTTAGAATGCTGGTGTTCCATGATATATTATAATTTGTATAAATTGTCTCTTTTTTATATTAAGACTAAAACTACCGCATCCAAAACATTAGACATCATTTCTACCAAAAGGTGATTTCAACCAGAAAATATGACCATATCACAGTTAGCACAATAGTTACTAAGGTTATTTTAACTAAGGGCGTGGCCCTTTCGTGCAGGTTTTACTGCCAAAGTAAATTGTGTTTTATTGTCATAGTTGAGAGATTAGTATTGGTTGTTTGATTCTTATTAAGATGCAATAATGATAAATGGAATCCAGATAACGAATGCTGCAAATGTGTTTTTTGTACGGTTCACAAAACAAATATTAATTTTATTGCATCCTCATCATCAGCCGATGCTAGCCCACTGCTGGACAGCGACTGAAGGCTTATTTATACCTACGGTGTTATAAAACCTATGTGAAAGGCTTCAACCTCTAAAAAAAACAATAGTTTGTGTAAAAATCACGCGTGCGTTGAAACCGCGCACACAAGTCGATCCTCACCTTAAAGCTCGTCGGCGCCAGTCGTAAAACGCACATAGGCATTTTGCGTGCAAACTTTACTTGCGAGCATTACGTGCATCGAATAAGAGATAGAGACGTAGCGAATGCGTTCGTTCATGCTCGGATGGATTGATGGGCGGTGCTCTAGCTTTAGTACCTAGTATAGGAGACTCAGAAAACTAAGTTACCTAGTAGGACCAGTTGAGTTACTTCTAAATTAAATAATATTGTTCAATCCACACAGCATCATCAAGCCCCAAACTAAGCAGAGCTTGTGTTATGGGTACTTACATAGATATGTTTTTTAATATTCATAGAAAATATCTAGAACACCCGGAACAAATACATGCAGATCGTAGAAACATTTGTGCCAAGGCGGGAATCGAACCCGCAACCTCGAGGGCTTTCTTCCGCCGCGCCACAACGGTCGTTATCACACGACACATTGTTTGCAACAGTCTTCAGTTAGCGCAACTGTTCTAATTATAAATACTAGTACTATTTATTTTGTTTCATTCTTTATTGAGCCTGGCTGAAAGATCATGAAGACGATATGGATCATAAACAAATTATTTATCCTACAGAATACAGCGTGAATCGAATAAGAGATGGTGACGGATTGAATGCATTCGTTCATGCTTGGATGGTTTTGCATGGGCGGTGCTTTAGTAGTCGTGTCGTACCTAGCGTAAGAGAGACAGAAGATGAAGTCAACCAGGCTGGAAGATCAATTTTATGAAGTCAGCATAAACGAGTAAAATAATTTCTTGTACACAATTATACTTGTGTGCATTATGGTCCGGGATCCAGTGAAAGATTTTCATGACCAGCAAAACTTCTTATTATGCATTAGGGATTAATATTATCAATACTCGTGACCGTCAGCTGCGACTCCGTGGGTGGGTTGAGCAGTGGCAGCGATGACGACATATGCCCATGGAATAAGGTTCAAATAAGAATTCTGGAATATTTTGTTATTCTGATAAAATATGTAAGCTATATTATTGTGAAGTTTCATCAAAATCCATTTAGTAGTTTTTGCGTGAAAGAGCAACAAACATCCTCACAAACTTTCGCGTTTATAATTAGTAGGCATTATTCTTCAAACATGTAATTTTAACGCTTAAAGGCGTACCCAATAGAGTACTACTACCCAATAAAGTACTACCTAGTTAAAACATTATTTAACATTAAAAGTTCATTTTACAATAAACACCTATATTATCATAAAAATAAACCTAGGTACATACATTTACAAAATTTGTCAGTCTGAGTCTAATTTAATAGGTACAATTATGTACCATCAAAATATAAAACTCGTCCAACCTAAACACAATAAACATTATATAATATCATCATCAGCCTATAGCAGTCCACTGCTGGACATAGGCCTCCCCCAATGAGCGCCATAGCGCCCTGTCTTCAGCTTGCCGCATCCAGCATCTACCTGCAATCTTTCGTAGGTCGTCATCCCACCTGGTCGGAGGGCGTCCTACACTACGTTTGCCGAGTCGTGGTCTCCACTCAAGAACACGTTTGCCCCATCGGCCGTCGGTTCTTCGCTTATATAATATAATCCAATGAAAACTAATTGATAAACTTTAAAAAAATACCATAAAATTATATTCACCCCTTAATCTGTTTTTTTTTCCTTCGACCTGGATCTCCTCTGAAACCGATATCTGGTTACCTGAGTCAGGTATCATATAGGGTCGGTACATATCTGACGGAAAATGCGTCGCGTATTATCGGTCGCGTTACGCCAGAACGGACACATGTATAATAAAACATTCAACCTTTCACACTCAATCGATGATGCGTTAGTGCGTCGAGCGTACAGCGTCTGTTACGTTTCCGTTGACGCATAGTCGGTTGACGTAACGTGTCGCGACACGTTTTTTTTGTATGATGCATTCAGACAAGGCGTAACATCAGCGGTGATCGTTTGCGTACAGGCCGTTCGAACTGACTAGACACGTAGTGTGGCAGGTCTGATTTGACCGAATATACGCAACATTTGATACGCTCGACGCATTTTCCGTCAGATATGTACCGACCCTAAGTTACTAACTAGGCGTTCTGAGTTCTTTAGACTGTGACACAAGACAGCTTAACAAACGAATCACGACAGCTGCAAAATGTATGAAATTATTGCTCTGTGTATGAATGTATGAAATTGCACGGCTGTGGTTGAGAGAGATGTATGGAGTCTGTGGTACAGGCGACAGGTTCATTTGTTATTTTTGGATTAAATACTATAGCTACATAACTTATGTGTTGGCTACTGGTCTAGAGGTAGTCATTATTCGTTTCAATAGGTAAAGAGAGACGAAAGATAGAACACAAGTGTGTGTGTAGAAGACACAACACACACCTTTGGTACAGAAATATAGTTCACAATACAACAGAAAAAAATTAAACCAGCCAAGTGTGAGTCGCACTTTCGCACGAAGGTTTCCCTACCATTATCTATAAAAACGGCAGGGAGCCCCCTGAAATATTGTTTAATTATTTATTTTTAAAGTGAATAGGTATGAAACTTATATTCTATGAATAAATGAAGTTGCATTCGACGAGGTAGGTATCTTTCTAAATATCTATTGTATTGTATAAGTAGATATACCGATATAGCTGTCTATCAGTAGATGTTGGATGCGGCAAGCTAAAGACAGGGCGCTATCGCGCTCATTGGGCCATGCCCAGCAGTGGACTGCTTAGGCTAATGATGATGATGATGTAATGGTCCAGCATTTATTTATTTGTACTCGTTAGTTGTGCAAATCCGTATTATCACAGTTAGACTGAAATATTTATTTTTTATTATCGATAAAATTCTTATTTAATGTAATTTTAATGTATATTGAAATGGATATGATTTGTGATCTGTGATTTTATTTATGATTTTGTAATATAAAGTTAAAGTAAGGACTCTATGATTTTTGTGTTGTTTTACTGTATCATATAATGATTTCTAATTATATTATTAAATTTAAATATGGGTACTCTATTGCATTGGGTGTTCCCGTAAAAATAGTGGTACATTTGTAAATAAATAAATAAATGTTTAGTATCTCGTCTATATCTGAACATACACGAATATATCTGAACATACACGAATATATCTGAATATCTGAACATACACGAATATATCTGAACATACACGAATATATCTGAATATCTGAACATACACGAATATATCTGAACATACACGAATATATCTGAATATCTGAACATACACGAATATATCTGAACATACACGAATATATCTGAATTTATTAGCTGGATGACAAATGGCAAAACCTACATAATTATGGTTGTTATATTGATGATGATGACCCATTTTGGCGCCATTTGTTGTTTTTTTTACATTTTATTTATATTTTCCGTCTTCAACAAACCTTTTGTAATCCAAGCCATGTGCCCAAACAAAGTGGCCTGATTTGTTAAAGACAACATTAACAGAGTCTCTTGTTTCAGTAATTAGTGGTTTTAAAAGGATTTTGGTTTAAGGTTTTTGAGAAAACAGGATTTTGGCTTTAGTTAAAGCCACTCACAGTGTAGTCGCATCATCTTCCCTAAAAATAGCGACATACATAATTTAAATACTATAAATAAGATAAAATATACAATATCAGATTGTCTAGCTAGAGGATAAAAAAGCTTGAGACGAGTTTTGCTCCAACTCGAAAACTAAAAACCTAAAAAATAAACACCATAGGCTTAACACGTCCGTTTGCGAATAGGTAGGTATTATTCATTTATTTATAAAACAAAATCCACAGCCAAATAACACAACTAGAGGTTTCTTTTCACTTCTACCACATGTGGACAAAAATACAATAAAATAATCTTATTTGATAATAATTTATAGTATAAAATATGACTTGTCTAAGTGCTTATTTTGTAAGTCTAAAGAAATAAATGATTTTCGACTTGACTTTAACAAGGTAAAGGTTTCTTGTTGACTTCTTTACCTAAAAAGATTTAAGTGAACAATAAAATTGTAAATTTCAATTACAACTTACCAAAATAATCACTTAAAAATTCATTAAATTCTACTTTTAAGTACCTAGCATTTTTTCAAGAGCATCTCTTCAACTAATTTCAAAAATAAAAAAAATCTTGGCTTTTATACTGTCTGGAATTTTATTATATACTTTTACCGCCATTGAGTGTGAACTAGTTTGGTGTATTACGAATACATCTGATTGAATTGACCAGTTTAACCTGGATTTAACGTTTGGTGCAATCAGCCCTTACTGATTTCTCCTTCGCCATAGCTAAGTAACTCTACATTACGAGCATTAGCGTCAAACTAATCCGTATCAGTTCAAATTATTCTGTATTATTCCAAATTATTTTCTAATCCCTAATCCTGGTATAGAAAATCAAATAATTGGTCTGACAAAGGGCACGCGACGCCGGGTGCAGCTGATAGTGCTATTGTGAAGTGAACCTACATAATGTGTAGGGATATCTCTTTTATTGTAGGGTGGCCATCTTGTGAATGGGATTTTAAAAACTGAAAATAAAATGGCTAAGTTCATGTCATTACTTTGTGCTTATGATATTTATACTTTACTAGCTGCGCCCCGCGGCTTCGCCCGCATGGAAATTTCTGCGTAATTTTACCATGTTTTCTCACCGTTTAAACATTCCCTGGGCTACGACAAACATTTCAAAACCAAAATCAGCCCAGCCTTTCTCGAGTTTCAGCGAGACTAACGAACAGCAATTATTATTGATATAATAAGAAGACTATACTATTGAGAGAATTGAGAGAAAACTAAGCTTCACGCAAAAGCTTAATTGGGAGATTGTTATGAGTAGTAAGAGTACCTAAGAGTAGTAAAAGCCGACTAATATAAATGAAATAATTATAATAAATGAAATATTAGTGTCAAATTAAATATTGTCTTAAAAACATTATTCAAAATGTGGTCTTTGATAATAATCAACGTCTTATCATCTTATAGATCGACATACACTTTTCGTACTATCAAAGTAGGTATGTATTTTATTATAGTTTTGACGACATTTGTATTAACACCAATTAACTACATGACTAAAGGAAAGTCTCAATAGTTTTGTTGTTCATAGTCACCCTACTATTAGGGTAGGTTCACACAATAGATTGATATTATTTCGCTACTGTGGTTATAGAGGGTACTCCACTAATTGTTATTTTGTTATTCGCCTGTTAAATCGAGTGCATTGGCCTTTTTTAGTTTTTTTAACAGATGACGCCATTTTAGGGATTATTAATCGAGGGGTGAAATAAATCACCTATTAAATAGGTTATTTTTCTGAATAATTATTTGGATATAGAACCAAAGATTTAATGACGTTAAAGACTAAAGTCATTTAAAACGGGATATTTACCAAGATTTAATTTTTGAGTTATCCAATTTTTTAGCACAGTTTCATGATCACGGAATAACAAAAAATAGTTAATAGTTATTCCGAAATCAAATCATGGTAAATATCCCGTTTTAAATGACTTTAGTGCTAATAACCATGAAAGTTTCAAAAGTTTGACGTTAAAGACGACAATTATGAAAGGTCTAGATTTAAAAACACCCCGGGCACGCTGCTAGTAACAAATTATTTCATAATTCCTTTAGTGATTAAGTATGTCAATTCCAGTTCTTGTGGATTTTATGTTTTTTTTTGTGTTTTTTGAAGTGAACATTTCTTAAGGCGCGTTGAGCACTTTTTGAGTGAACAAAAGGCGTGAAACTCTCGTCACCGTCACCGCACGCTTCCCAGTATAAATAAAATATAAAATTACTTAGTCTTCACTTCTATCGGCAGTCCCCAAATTTTTTTTTCTTTCTCGAATGGACTATTATGCTGTTGACCTCAGATGGCCATGACAGCGTTACCGGACTTTGGCAGTCCCCAAAGACTGCACCGTTTTTGTGTTATTTGGCTGTGGATTATGTTAATACTTACTTATATATATTATTATTATTGTTTTTTAGCTATTCATGTCCCACTGCCAAGGCCTCCCTTTTCTCCTTCCACTCCTCGCGATCCAACGCCAACGCTGCAACAGGCCATGATGGAAGATGTGCCTCGAGCTTTATTTATTTATTTTTATTTTTATATATATTCGAACATTATCGAACATTTATTTATAAATAAATAGATAAATAAAACCTACCTATTCGCAAACGGACGTGTTAAACCTATGGTGTGCAAAATGTGTGGTACGTATAATATACCGCTAAACAGTTCTTCCGGTGTCGGCACGGGTTGACCCATATTTGCACGACGACCTCCGACGAGGGCATTGCACACGGTGATATATATCCCGGGATACAAATACATATTACAGAAATCTTTATTTGAAACAGAACTTATTGTATAGGGTACAAATATGTGGCCGCAAAAATTTGAAACAGTGTAGTGGAGTCAGCGCCCTCCTCCGAAAAAAAATTAATAGTTATGATTCATCTTAGAAAATAAAAATAGAAATAATGTAGTTATTTGATCTTCTTTACATTTTGACCTTTTTATGGCTAACAAAGAGACTATGGTGGTCTCTTTGTGGTCCGTAAAACATGGCCAGGCATTTAATTGCAAGGTGCATATTAACGGTTACGCTGACATTTCGTTAAAAAAGACAATTATTTATAGACATACCTACCAATAGTTATGCGGGTTGGTAAGTTATAATATACTAGCTGTTCACCGCGGTTTCACCCGCGTTAAACTAGAATTTAACTTTATTAGGTGATGTTTTTACACCTTGGGTTACATTATTGGTGTTTTATATTACTATATATTTATACAAACATACATACAGGACAGCTATTCGTGGCGTCTTTTGGAGAAGGAAGGCCTATGTTTCGCAGATGACGTGTAGGTACGGGCTGTAGACGATGACGCGTTGTTTTCAGAAACTAAGCAAAATTTCAGTCCAATCTACTCGGTTGTTTTGGAAAAGCTTACGAATTATCCATTCAAACTTTTGTATTACCTATGTAATATTATTATTATTAGTGTGTACGTACATATTATGTACCTCAAGCTTTTACGGTTGATAAAATCTTGTCAAAAAACCGTAAGTCGCAATTGAATCGTGATTTTGTGCCCAACCGTCTGAAATTGGAGTTATAATAAGGATCCCTAACTTTTTTGAAAATAAAATATATCCTATGTTCACCGGGGATAGTGTAGCTTCCCCACAACGGTAAGAATTTATTTCTAATTGGCCCAGTAGTTTCGGAGCCTATTCAATACAAACAAACAAAAAATCAAACATTTCCTCTTTATAATATTAGTATAGAAAACTATAGCATTATAAAGGTCGGTATTTTATAGTTCCTTTCTATTTTAAAGGTTCTAGCTTTAGGAGCTTAAGAATGTATGATGAAATTCTGAAAAACTGTTAATAACTTTCCAATGTGATTATCGTTATTAATTTTATGAATGTTGTTAGAAGTTTATTTCAGTTTTATATTTCGCAAAGAGTCTCATCATCAAAAATACCTGTTAAAGTACTTTGATGGTACTAATATTATTGGAAGGTTGGATTTAAAAATTTGGCTATATAAAGCCATCTGTAATTTTTACATCTCATTGGCCTTTTGAGATGAAAGCATTACATAATTACAAATGTGCCTACACAATAATACATAGAATGAACTTACATTATAGGATATGTACTTCTCGCCTTAATTAGGTAGGTACCTGGCGAGCTTAACCCTGAAGAAACTTTTCTTGCAGCAAACCTTTGAGTTATTGAGACAGGCGATAGAACCATCTACATTATTAATAAGTATTGATACAGCGGGTATTTATCGCGTATAATCAATAGTTATAATTATGTGTTCAGATCGCGTAAGTTAAAAAATATTCATCGATATTATCCCAAGATATCGCCCCCTGTAACCCACCATCGCCGAAATAATTCGCGAAAATTACCGAACGCTCCCGATTCCATCCGAACGGATACTAAATCTGTGCCATGAAATTCGAACGCAGACCCCTAAATTTGCCCTCCTTTGTACTTACAGCCGTAAGTGGACGTGAGAAGGTAGATTTTAGCGTGTTAGTTTTAAGTGCAGTGAAACGGGTTCGGACTATTTTATAGTCATTTATTATGATTACGTAATAGATTTGGTTTGGTTTAGATTAGGAACCTATTACATTTGTGCGAAGCTGATGTAACAACTGGGTATAGGGTGAAATGAACAAGACACCTTTAAAAATTAAAAATATAGTTGCATATATTTTTTTTAATAATGTTGTATGGACTGGACGGACAGTCCACCCAGCATTATCTAACCCCGAGCTAAGCAGAGTTTGTGTTATGGGTACTAGATAACTGATGTGATGATAGATTTTTATATTATACTTAGAAAACGGCCAGAACATCCGGAACAAATATCAGCAGATCATCCAAACATTTGTCCCGCGGCGGGAATCGAACCAACAACTTCCTGTGACGCAGGTGGACCTTCGCCCACCACGCCACACTTCATATATATAATACGGCCCTAAATCTAAAAAGTAAAGATAAAACCCTACCATGGTTCCAAGGATTATTCATTCCTGCAGACATTTCTTTGAATAAACATGTCTAGTTATAAATAACTCAAATTAACCCCCAATTTGTCACCAAACAGAAAATGCCTCTGTTTAACACATGCCCGATAGAGATAGGATTACAAAAAGCAGATGAAAAAAACTGACAGTTTGTTAATAATAAATAAGTTAATCTGGACTAGCTTCATTATTTTTACCGATCTCGAGAAAAGGAGGAGGTTCTATATTCGGCTGTATGTATGTTTTTATTTATGTATTTTCGTCGATTTCTTCGTCAATTACTGACCGATTTCAAAATAATTTCCCGGTTGTATTGAGAATGATTTCGAGGTGGAAATATTATTCCCCTTTTTGGCAAAGCTAACGTATTGTCCATTTAAACTTTTGTAGTCTATACTAATATTATAAAGAGGAAATGTTAGATTTTTTGTTTGTATGTATTGAATAGGCTCCGAAACTACTGGACCGATTTGAAAAATTATTTCACCGTTGGTAAGCTACATTATCCCCGGTGAACATAGGCTATATTATATTTTCAAAAAAGTTAGACATCCTTACTAAAACTCCAATAATGTAACCCAAGGTGTAAAAAAATCACCTAATAAAGTGAAATTCGAGTTTAACGCGGGTGAAACCACTCAGCTAGTATGTAATATTATTAGTGTGTGTGTACCTACCTAAAGTTTTTATATTTTCCGAAAACCGTAAGTCGCAAATGAATCGTGATTTTGTGCCCCAACCTTCTGAAATTGTTTGTAATACGGATTATCTATTTTATTTATAACAATGCCTTATCTTTCACAGCAGGGGACCGATTTGTCAAGTCCCTCTGTATAAACAAACACACTTTTAACTTAACGTGAAGCGATTGCACAGGACACTAAAATATGGCGGTAGTTGTAAAAAACCCCATATTAGAAAATCAACAGTTTTTTTTGAAAAGCAATTGATTTTTTTAGTCTGAGCCACGTGTTAATTGTATCTAATGCAAATATCCTAATATTTCTTTGTAATTAATTGTACCACCCTATATCAACTCCTATCTTTAACCGAATTCAAAAAGGGGAGGAGGTGCTATGTTTGGTAATGTATGTTTTTTAATGAATGTTCGTCGATTTTTCCGTCAGTTTTGGACCGATTTGGATGATTATTTTGCAGTTGTGTAGAGGATAGGACAGTTGTATAATGTACCTATTTCTAATTATAAAAAGTGTACAAAATATTTGTAACAAAATAAATGGATAGAAAATTCTTTATTGCACTATAAATAGAAAACGATGTACAGAAAAAACTTGAAAATTTATTACAATTGGCGATCTTATCGCTCAAGAGCGATCTCTACCAGACAACCATGGATGGATATGTGTACTTGTAGGTTATGAGATATTATAAATATAAATAAAGAAGTGGATTAGTATTTATCCCGTAAAACTTAATAGATAGTTTAAAACAATGGGATTCGAAGTCAGCTTTTAGTTTTTTCAAAATAAAAATAAAATACAAAAAAATTATTTATCAAAAGTTTACAAATAAACACCTTAACCTAATTGATGTACATATTCTTACATTTTAAAGTTGATTGATTGGGTGTTGCATGCAGTTAACAGTGACCCCCGCACTAGGCTAGGCCTGTTTCGCGGGGTATCAAAACATTTTCTGCTTGCTGGTAAGGTAAGGAAGTGCACTAACAAAAACTTTAGTAACAATAGAGTAAAACTAAAGCTAAATAAAACAATCAAAGCAAGTGCCAATGGCCATACATGTGACCTGTAACCAAAAATAATCAATAAATGAGCTATGAACTTACTATGAACTACATGAATCTACTAAAGAACAAGAAAAATAGAAGTAAAGTAAAAATCACGGACATTGTTATACAAGACAATTCCTTCTGCCTGCAGGAAAAAAATAAAGTAAACTGCATTGCGCCATTTTTAACATCTGCACAAGCAGTTTCGCGCCATAACTGCATTTTTAATAAACTTTTATTATTGTCGTTAAATAATAAAACTCCTAACTTTTTATCTGTCCTACCTGCGAAGGTAGTTTTTACCTGACTCAGATAGGGGTCGTCAGTGTTTGCTACGGTGGGACTGTATTTGCAGCGTTTTAATCATCACCATCCTCAACCTATGTTAGTCTAGTCTAGAGTTAGACTAACATATAGTCCACTGCTGGACATAGGCCTTCCCAATAAGTGCCACAGCGCACTGTCTTCAGCTTGATGCATCCAGCATCTATATATGTATCAGCGTTTTAATACCTAGAACAAATAATAAGGATGACGATGTTAATTTTATCAGTAAACGGAATTTTTATTTACTTTTAAAGCCTAAACATTATGACAACTTTAGTCAAAGCAAATATGATGCAATTAGATTTTCATCAAATAGAGGTAGAGGTTTGACGTTGTGATGAAACTTACTACACAAGGGTCAACATAATACCAGCGCTGAGTAGGTATCTGTACTGTCTACCCAGCAACATGCTGAGTTGACACCTTTTTGACTCGACACCAAATGGTTTGCCAGGCAGGTTGCGGAGCTTATTGATTGGGTATCTAGTTTATTTGTATTTTTTTATTATTAATTTTTGAGCTTTGATATAATTTGGGGATATTTTGTTTTGTATTTTTAAGTAATATATAACTGTCTCTCCTCTATTATTTTAGTAATACGTTTGTGCCTAGTTCTTAGTTATCCTTTATGTTTTTAAAATGTACCTTTTGTAATGTGTCGTGTCAAATAAAACATTTCATTTCATTTCAAATATCTGTACTAATGTTATAAAGAGGAAAGGTTTATTTGTTTGTAATGAATAGGCTCCGAAACCACTAGACCGATTTGAAAACTTCTTTCACCGTTGCGAAGCTACACTATCCCCGGTGAACATAGGCTATATTATATTTTCTAAAAGTTAGGGATCCGTACTAAAACCGTTCGAAGCGGGGAAGGTCCGCTAGTACCTAATAAAATTCTCAGAAAAATAAGATCCCATCAAAAACATATATTTGAATTGAGAGCTAAGTTCAATATTATGATATTATGCCTTGGTTATTGACTTCAACGACAAAACACCATGTGACGTCATGACGTCATTATCTGAACATGTTAAGGAATGACGTCATGCTCAATGCGTTAACGTGTCGCAAATTTAGTCCAACCTTTATGCACGAATACAACATTTGCAATGCTAAATAGATGCTTGTTATGCTGAAACAAATAAATGGGGAGAGTTTTTAAAATGGTTGAAAAACCATTAGAGAAATTGATCATGGTCAACTGAGTACCATCTAAAAGACACGAAAACATTTTTTTGCTGGAATTTATAGTTATTTGTTTTTGCCGATGGAAGTGAACAGAAAATCAAAAACACCTTATTACTTATTTTACAATACAATACAATCTTTATTGCACCATCAAATACAAGAAAAATTACTATAATAAAGGATCTATGTAATGTATTGTATTATGTACATATATCAGTTATCTAGTACCCATAAGACAAGCTCTGCTTACCATGGGGCTAGATAATGCTGTGTGAATTGTCCAGCAATATTTATTTATTTATCTTAATACTAAGTCTAGTGGCACAATCGGCGGCCTCATCGCTAACAGCGATAAGGCCGCCGATTTCTTCCAGGCAACCTTTGGATGGATAGGATCGGTCGGTACCTACCTATTAAAGCTGACGGTGGTGCGGTGGCGTGATTATTAAAATTGTATAATAGGTTTAGATTTAATAATAATTTCTAGTATAAAATTTTACTTGTACACGTTGTGTGTCACATACAATATTTTGTCTATAGGTACTAATATTATAAAGAGGGAATATTTCATCAGATAGAAGGTTTGCTAAGCTTGGGGCTAGATGATGCTGTGACCATTTACATGCACAGATCATGCATGATGTCAGGCAAAGATACTATACTGACAGGAAGTAGAATAACAGGAAAAATATCAGGAAAATCGTAGAGTTCTCAGAAACAAAAGACTAATTAATCATCTAGGTCTCTGTATATTTTGGATAACCTCGAATTTGAAGGAAGTGTTATCAAAATCTAAAATCTCAAAATCTAACAACTTACAGATAAGCAAATCTATGTACTAGACACATAAGTTATGAACATACTGGTGGTTTCTTCTCACTTCTTCCACTGGTGGACAAAAAATTGAAGTGAACATCAATATAATAATGAATAGTATAAAATATGACTTGTCTAAGTGCTTATTTGTAAGCCTAAGGAAATAAACTTTCATTTCATTTCATCAATTTCTACAAACATTATATATTTCTAGATAATAAGAAGGTTACAGAGATCTTCACCATCATTATATATCTACATTATGTAATATATTTTAGCAGTCTTCTATCTCTTTATTAACAAAGAAAGTTACAATCATATAAAAGAAGCAAATTAGAACTGCTATTGACAATTGAGCTAACTGTAGACTGTTGAAACTAATATAGAGGTAGCTCAACAGATTTATTGTTAACTAGCTGCGCCCCGCGGCTACGCCCGCGTGGAATTATATGTGTCAACTGGTTTATAAACCTACCTCTTGAATCACTCTATTCCGTTGCATAGTTTTAAAGATCTAAGCATACATGGGGACAAACAGACAGCGGGAAGCGACTTTTTTTATACTATGTAGTTGGCCATTCTTGAGAAACATGATCATAGGTGTTGTAAATTGTAAGCTCTCTGAATTTTCGTGAGACGCTGAGAATGGAAACGTCTCACAGGAATAACCCATATTTTTTTATCTGAATGCCTGGAAAAGTATTGCGTCACTACTATAATAAAATCGGTCAAGTGCGAGTCAGACTCGCGTACGAAGGGTTCCGTGCCAATATCTATAAAAAAGGAAAAAAATCATGTCTGTTGGAAAGAAGGACTCCTTTACAACAGACATGATTTTTTTCCTTAAATATTTGTGTATAGTATATATTTTTACGAAAAGGAGCAGAGGAAGACCGCCGACACGTTGGGACGAGGAGATTGTAAGGACAGCCGGCTCAAACTGGAAACAGACCGCACAGGACAGAGACACATGGACATCTTTGGAGGAGGCCTTCACCCAATAAGGGGTTCCTACAGATATTATTGTATGAAACTAAATTACACGTTAGATGAATTAAGTTATATAAACAACTAGTTTAAAAAAAAAACTCTAAAAAACAATGTAAACTTTAAGACTAAAAAGGCTTTTTTATTTTTTACGTTATTTTATTTTAATATATTTTTAAAGTGAATGATAATGATTTTATTTTGTTTTTCGGCGGGAACAATTTCAACTGTTTATCTATCGTGATAGATAAACAGTTGAAATTGTTCCCGCGAATATGAACCACGGTTCATGAGATACAGCCTGGTGACAGACGGACGACGGAGAGACAGCGGAGTCTTAGTAATAGGGTCCCGTTTTACATTGGTTACGGAACCCTAAAATATATTGAAGTTTTTTTTAGTGACGCAATAGGTACTTCTCCAGGCGTTTCGGTTCCGACGACCTGTCTGTCAGGTAGGCCTATCAAAATTCAGTTTCATGAATTTGCCTCTGGGTTTTCCCCAGTTCTTGAAAGATGACGAAGATATACACATGGCATGATGCGATACTCAATTGTTTAAATGTTCATTAGTCATTGATTACATTACCATGAAATTTTAGTTACGATGCATATTTTTCTTAGTCGTGGCAGTGGGTCGCCGGCCGTATCTCGCGAAAAATCGACAACCGCTGGGGTAAACGTGTTCGTGAGTGGAGACTGCGACTCGGCAAACGTGGTGTAGGACGCCCTCCGGCCAAGTGGGGTGACGACCTGCGACTGCGGTCAGATGCTGGATGCGGCAAGCTGAAGACAGGGTGCTATAGCGCTCATTGGGGGAGGTCCAGTTGTGGACTAACATAGGCTGATGATGATGATGTCCAGCTGTGGACAGGAATAGGCTGTTTATGTGATCCGCTATCGTTGCCCACAGAAATTACATTAAAAAAAGGCCATTACGGACCCCAAACCTTTTAAAATTCCTACCCACGTCGCTGTTCTAGTATATAATTTAACCAGGCGATAGATAACATCGGCTTGCTGGGGTCAAAGTGACCCGAGTACAAATATTTGTGGCGCGTGTGAGTCTAGGCACGTACGACAGGGTTGGCAAAGAATACGCTGTTTGCACTGAACGCAAACATTTGTTCCAGGTTTGTGTTTTAGCGGGATGATTTTTTGTAAGAGGGTAAGAGACCGCCCATTGTACGCAACGCTACTCGGACAACACAATACAAAACAATACAATAAATAAAATAAAAAAAAATATTTCAGATAACTTGGTCCATAGTTTGTTAGTAAAATTAAACATATTAAGAACTTATTACTAGGGTTAGTTATACTATACCTAATACTAGAAAATAAAAACTTAATTAAATTGAATCACTCTCCCATGAAACATTTCCACAGGGGAGAGGTGACCCACCTGATATACAAAAATACTTTATTGTACACCATAATACAGATCATTACAAAAAATACATAACATGCGACAAGTACAATGGGCGGCTTTATCGCTTAGAAGCGATGTCTTCGAGGCAACCTTTGGATGGAAATAATTATATAATTAAGTATACTATATTGATGTGAATTTTTAATTATTATTGTGTACTTAAAAGTGAATATGGACCCATGTAGTCTGAAATAAAGATTATTATGTCTCTCATTTACCATGATCTCGGGCCATGAAGTGACCCGGTCCTTTGGAAGGCTTGCGTGGGGCCGAAGCCAACAGCACAGAGGCCCTTTGAGAGAGTTAATCTAAAGGCGATGGCTACACATAGCGGGTATCATAAATTATTATGTACTTGAAAGTGTACTATGCTCCAAAACACGCATCGTTGACGTTGGTCAGACAGCCGGAAGCCTGAAGTGGAACTGGGCCGGACACGTCTGCCGTATATCCAGCGACTTGTGGGCAAAGACCACCACAGAGTGGAGACCACCCAACGCTAAGAGGCGACGTGGAAGGCCCAGGATGAGATGGCGCGACGAGCTTGAGGCACATCTTCCATCATGGCCGTTTGCAGCGTTGGATCGCGAGGAGTGGACGGAGAAAAGGGAGGCCTTTGCCTAGCAGTGGGACAATAACGGCTTAAAATATTAATAATAACTTGAAAGTGAATATGGTATGGACCCATGTAGTCTGAAATAAAGATTATTATTATGTCTCTCATTTACCATGATCTCGGGCCATAGCCAACAGCACAGAGGCCCTTTGAGAAGTTAATCTAAAGGCGATGGCTACACGTAGCGGGTATCATCCTCGGGTAATTATTGTTATTATAAGGGAGAAAACTGGAAACATAATTTTGTGTTTCCCCCTCAACGTTTTTTCTGATGCCATATCCCCTGACACTTGCTCTATTTCCGGTCCAAGCATTCCTTCCTCGTGACAAGTCTCGAGTTTTCTGCTCATCACTAATTTAGAACAATTCTATTTTGGTAGCAGACAGAAAAGTGTTCTACATTTCTCAAATTATCTCTTTCCAATCCTAAATATAATCGTCTTTCTTCCTACACGTGAAAAGTAAAACCGAAAAAATGGCGGCTAATAGTGTGAAAGGGTTCCGTACATAACATGAAACATCCTTTGTTTTAGAAAAAAATCTAGCAACTACTGTATCTTTAAAATTTCAAATGGCCATTTGTAAATTAGAAAAAAAAAAAATTTACAAATACCACTTTGTAAATTAGCTTTAGATTTATTTTTTACGCAATTTTTAGTGTACTACCCTTTTCCAATAATCATGGCAAACAGACTATGTATTCGATACCCTGCGAAACAGGCCTAGCCTAGTGCGGGGTCATTGTAAATTCTATATCCACCTAAACTAGAAACCACTAAAATCTGAGACGTGTACATAAATTAACGTTTAATTATACAATGTGTATTGTCGAACCTTGATCAAACGAGATGTACGAATACACGACATATATTTATCGATAAAAAACAAAAAATAAAAAATTATATGTTACCTATCTCAAAAATAAAGCCGATTTAATAATTTTTTTAATGAAAACTAATTCATCTGGTTTTTTCTTCGTTTCTATTTGAGTAAACGGTGTATTTTATTCAAAGTAGTCTCATTTGAAAGCTAGATAGTTTACCTAGCTAATAAAATAAGAAAAAAATACAATTTCGGTACATTAGCCTAGTAAAATCAATATTTTTTTAGAAATTTGCTTGATTTTTATTTTATTTTTGATCTCTAACTTTAAAACTGGGTTATTAAACTTCATAATTTAATCTACAAATCCTCCAAAAATTATGGGTCTATCTCTTTTCATTCTCATGTTATTCACCATTTAAAATAGGTACTTACGTATAATATTTGATTTTTATCGATAAATATATGTCGTGTATCCGCAAATCTCGTTTGATCAAGGTTTGACAAAACACATTGTATAAGCTTTTTTGTAAAAAAAATTGTATTGTCTTTTGACATACGTAAAATACCTCCAACCGACGCAAGAAACAGACAATACAACAGACTCCTAATTATTCCATTGTCACATTGTCACGAGCTCTTGGCAACCCTAGCATCCCTATTAGGTCAGTGTATCACATGCGAAACAACTTAAAACTAGAGTAGGTAGTTTGAGGTAATAACCTATCTTTAAACAAAACTTCCTAGAAGAACGAAGCTTCCATTTAATAATAAATAATGCTGTAAAACCCACACAGCATCATCTAGCCCCATAAGCTAAGAGCTTGTGTTATGGGTACTAGATGACTGATATACTTAATACATTACATAGATAGATATTTTTAATTATACATAGATAACGACTAGAACACCCGGAACAAATATCTGCAGATCGTACACATAATTGTTCCGTGGCGGGAATCGAACCCGCAACCACCTGCCACATTTTCAGTCTAGTCAAATACTTAACCAACAAGCGGAAATATAGAAGATTCTACAAATAAATCGGCTCGGTATGTAAACACGAACATACGATATTGGTATACGTTGAGTGTAGACCACGACTCGGTAAACGTAGTGTAGGACGCCCTCCAATCAGGTGGGATGACGACCTGCGAAATACTGCATGTAGATGCTGGAATCGGCAAGCTGAAGACAGGGCGCTATGGCGCTCATTATGGGAGGCCTATGTCCAGCAATGGACTAACGCAGGCTGATGATGATGGTATGTACATGAAGCTACTACTAATTCGGCTATTTGCACCTTTCTCAGTAAGATGGAATTCCCCTAGCCCACACTTCTGCGAATCACTTTCGGCGCGCACGCACATTCTAGTAATAGATATTGATCATTCCTAATACAAATTGGTTACGAATGGGAATCGAATATCAATTGAGCTTGACACTAAGGCCTTTGAGCTTCAATCAATCAATGGGTTTTGCATCCATAAAGGATTTATACAGTTTATGTTTTTCGGCATTCACGTATATGGCTTTAATTAAAAGACCTACGGCAACGGTCAAAATGATATCTACCTATATCAAAATGGTGGCAAACTTATTGGTGGGAAAAGATGAAGCTAGGATGGACTAAAAAGAGTTTCGAGGTGTGATCAAAAGATATATTGGTATGAAAAATTAAAAAAAAATTAGTTTTCAATAATTTAAATAGTTTTTTATGTGGATTTTTGGCAGCACCAAAAATTACGTATAGTATAGTAAATCCAAAAATTGTTCACGGTTAAGTACCTTTGTTTACAAAACAAAGCTATTAATTTAATTATTTAGATTATGAAAATGTTGCAAAAATTGTGCAAAAAGGTAACAAAAACAACTGTTTAATCACGGAATAAAAATTTCGGAATTTTACCTAACTCAAATTTCACTCACACTTCTTCGGTATGGTTTATCTCAGCAGGATTTTTGACATTAATTAGCACATTATTCGAAGACTTTACGTTAAACAGATGTGCGTTTGACTTCCTCATTTCTTACTTCCGGGTTAAGCACCCCGTGGAGGAACAACACATTTGTTTTTGGAATCAGGTGGTGGTCTTTCATTTTGAAACAAAAAAGAAACGACGATCGCGTAGGTCCCTTTGTTCAGGTTTTTGTTTCATGTTGCAAAAACAGTCATTTGTTTCAAACCTTCTCCAGGCCAGACTGCTTGGCTCCCCAGGAAGTGTCCCAATCAGAGCCCCGAGACCATTTGACGATGGTATCAAGACGTGACTGTGATTGTGATATTTGTATGAGATTTGTGTAGTTCTATTTCCGCACGATAGAGGCGCTTTACCAGAATCTATGGACTCAAAAAACATCGCGATTCTATCGTCAAGCGCAATCATGATTTATTACCAGATGTGTGGAGAACAAGAAAATTGCGTTTAAGATAATAATGGGTATGAAAGAAATTAATCAATTAAATCAGGTCAATCTCTGTCAATATATATAATAATCAGTCAATATACAATATAATGTACCTGTAGAACTATTTACTACCGAACTGCTATCCCCAAACCGACATGCCCAGCGTGGGGATTATAGCCAAATCCTTCTCATTTGGGATGTTCAGCACACATTGAATATATGTGATAAGGAGTCACCGTTGGGTGCCATCATGAGGTAACGGTCCAGGGAAGTGGACGGAAACTTTACCAGAGAAAGTGGAAACAAACAAGTTACGTAAGAACTTATATACCTAGGTATTAAATTTAAAGTTACAACTAAAATCAAAGAAAGTGTTTGGCGTTAAGAAAACATAAAACTAGCAAAATTGTATTTTTAGTGCCTAACGGAACTTGTTTTGTTGCGTAAAATTGACCATCGCTCCATCACTCCATCGCGTCACGCCATTAATATTTATAATTCAATTTATTTAAGTATTCAGATAATCAAATAATCCATTGCTTGCTTATAACAAGATGTTAGTACCTTTTGATTCCCGCTTCGGGACACAGGACCACGTCACTTAGGGATCGTCCAAAAAAAAAAAAAGTCTTTATTTTGAAACATACTTAGGTGCTAGAACAAAAATATGAAGCGATGCGACCTGCAGAAGTAAAATACTGTGTCGCAGGTCGCATTAAAAGTACTTGTATTTTTTGTCGATACGTAGAACAAGGTATAAAAAAACAGAATATTATCGCCAATTACATAATAAATTATTAAATTAATTATTATAAATCGAATAATTTTTGAAAATAAAATAAACTAAGGCGATCGCACATGTATGCGCAGTGACTCGCAATAATTTCATCTAACTTTCGCTTGTAATATATTCATAGTGTACATCATAATAAAACTAAAGTTTATAACCAATTTCTAACACTTGTAAGTGAAACAACAGGCCATCGTCGTAAAAGGCAACAGATTAACTTGCAATGTTTAAAGATACATTTATTTTAATTTCCAACGAGAAAGTCAATTTGGGGGAAGTTAGACCACACATTTAGTTTCGCGTGTCAGAATGAGGTATGAAATGTTTATTTAGTGATGTTATTTAATCTATCGATATCGATTTTTTTTTGTCGTGAAATGAGTTTTCGGAATTGTAAAGTGTTTTTTTTACAAAGTTATTTATTTATTAAAGAAGATGGAAGTTTACAGTGTAAGTACCATAGCACTCACTATCCTATTTTTAATTATAAATCTCTATTATCTATTTTTAATAAATAATTATGGGTGCTAATTTAAACGACAAAAGACGCCTTCACTGATGCTTTGAAATATTCATCATCATCATAAGCCTATATTAGTCCACTGCTGGACATAGGCCTCCCCCAATGAGCGCCATAGCGCCCTGTCTTCGGCTTGATGCATCCAGCATCTACCTGCATTCTTTCGCAGGTCGTCATCCCACCTGGTCGGAGGGCGTCCTACACTGCGTTTACCGAGTAAAAATATTATGATCAAATAAAAAACATTACCCACCCCTGTAGCATTTTAATAATCATGGATTTTGTTTTTTTATTTTGATTAACACAACGTTCTTCTGCAAAATTGGATAACCTTAATTATTTTGCTTAGAACCACCGCCACCATATCAAATGAGAGCTGTCAAAAATCTTTTTGACAGTTCTCATTTTATTTCGGCGTAGGGATTTAAAATGGAGATGCAAATTTTTATACACAGAACATTTTGCTATGGTCGGACTGGCCTCACGTAAACTAAGTACTATAAGTATAATTTATCTATATATAATTTATATAATAAATATATAGGGTACGCGATAAGTACCCTATATATTTATTAGGGTACTTAAAGCGTTTTTTTACTTATTTTTCCCTGCGTTTTAACAGGTTTACACACTATCATGGTCTCGAGATGACTGATAGGTAAATAAACGCGATAACTATAAATATAGATTAAATTGTACTTATAATAAATTATGTGTCCAGATCGCGTAAGTTTCAAAATATATGTGGTTTTACGTATTTGATATTATTTTCAACTTTTTATCGATACTTCTCGACATTCTCAACTCAATAAGTCAAACCCTTTTCGGCTTTCTTTCAAAATTACACAGCTTCACGATCCGTCACTAATTTGACTTAATGTTCCCATCTCGCATAATTTTGCATGTAAATTGCTTAAGAGGTGTGATGTGGGTATAAATTGTCCAAATTAAGACCACCTAGAGTGATGCAAGTACATATTAATTCAGCTAAATTGAAAAGATTATTAAATAATACGTTTGAAACTAATATGGTTATAATACAAAAGTCATATATCTAACCGGATATTTACCATGATTTATGATGATCATGGCGCATGAAACTGGGCTGAAATATTAGAAAACTCGGAAGTCAAATCATGGGAAATAATCCTAAGGCTAAGGATAAGGATAAGGCTGCGTTTCCACCAGAGATGAGGAATTAACAGAGGTATAAAACAGATCAACAAAAGACAACGATTGAGCCTCGTTAAGACAAAACACTGTTACTTTTAAGATATACGAGATACAGTGTATTGGCTTAGATAGGCATTTATATAGATAGATAGATATTATATACTTTATTGCACAAAAGTTGTACATAGGCATCGACTACGTACCCTAGACGCCTAATACCTATTTATTCACTGTGCAAACAAGTCTGTCAACCAACTGAGGTGAGCGGGCGCGGGGAAGTGAGTGCTCATTGGTCCGTTCAAGGTTACAACAAATCATGACCATTATTAGTGATGGGGTAAGTACTATGAAAGCAATCGATACATGAAACAAGGTATATTTACTTTGACGATTTGACGACCGATGTGGCGCGGCGGGCGAGGGCTGTTTGCGACGCAGGAGGTTGTGGGTTCGATTCCCACCTGGGGTCAAATATTTCTACGATCTGAAAGTACCTATTTGTTTCGGGTGTTTTGGGTATTTTCTATGTATGTATAATAAAAAATATCTATCTATGTAACTAATGTGTTGTATTGTATTAAGTTGATCAGTCATCTAGTTACCATAAAAAAATTCAGTAATATGGCTCTATGTAGAAGGGGGGGTCTTAGGGGGTCATTGGGGGGGTGGCGGCAAGGCTCACTTCGCTCACCGCAATGCTCCTCCGAGTTCTAGGTAAGGGGGTCTTGGGGGTCGTCGGGGGGGTCACAGCAGGGCGAGCGAAGCGAGCCGTGCTGTGACCCCCCGACGACCCCCCGACGACCCCCCGACGACCCCCCGACGACCCCCCGACGACCCCCCGACGACCCCCCGACGACCCCCCGACGACCCCCCGACGACCCCCCGACGACCCCCCGACGACCCCCCGACGACCCCCCGACGACCCCCCGACGACCCCCCGACGACCCCCCGACGACCCCCCGACGACCCCCCGACGACCCCCGACGACACCCCGACGACCCCCCGACGACCCCCGACGACCCCCCGACGACCCCCCGACGACCCCCAACGACCCCCCGACGACCCCCGACGACCCCCGACGACCCCCCGACGACCCCCGACGACCCCCCGACGACCCCCGACGACCCCCCGACGACCCCCGACGACCCCCCGACGACCCCCCGACGACCCCCCGACGACCCCCCCGACGACTCCCCCGACGACCCCCCGACGACCCCCCGACGACGACCCCCTCGCTTCGCTCGCCGTGATGTTCCCCTTAGTCGCACTGCGTCTCGCTGCGCTCGCCGCAATGCTCCTCCGGGTTATAAGTGAGGGGGGGGGGTCTTGGGGGGGTTGTCGGGGGGGTCACAACACGGCTCGCTTCGCTCGCTGCGATGCTCCAACCGAAAAAAAAGGTCTAAAATAGGCTAATTTTCGGTTTTTCCTAAAAAAAGGGGGTCTGGGGGGCAAAAGGGGGAAAAAAATATTCTTATTCAAAACCATTTGTCCTCCTCTAAATGACTGTGAAAAAAAATTTCTTCCAAGTCTATCCGTTTTGGAGATGGAAAAGGGGGGGCAAAAAAGGGGTTAAAGGGAAGTCCAATTTTTTTTCTTCCAAAACAAAGAGAAACCCTCTATACGACCCCGCAATCAGAACCCGTCTATCGCGACGGTATCTGGTAGCACACTCTAAAGGGGGGTCCTGGGGGGGCAGGGGGGGCAACATTTTCTATTCATTCAAAATCACTTGTCCCCCTTTATACAACCCCCATAAAAAAATTAAGCAATATGGCTCCATGTAGGAGCCCCCCCACTGGGGGCGGTCTTGGGGGGGCAAATGTCAAAAAGTCGGAATTTTCTCTAGGAGACTTTTACCTCCCCTATACGATTCTGTAAAAAAAAACATACCTTCCCATCCACCATCAAGGCGAAAATCAGTCAGTCAGTGGTAATCTAGCTTTATATAGTATGTATAATGTATAATATAATGTATAATGTATAATAATAAAAAAAAATAAGTATCAATGGTAATCTAGCTTTATACTATAGTAGAATAGAATAATATTATATGAAAAATAAATAAATATTAGAGTTAACATTTAGGCACATTTTAGATAAATACCATGTAGCAATGTAACGTTAAATATTATTTTAATCGACTTTTACATATGTAATTCATCATAATCTTTCCTACGGCCATCGACATCTTAATGTCGCCTACGGCACAGCACTATTTACCCCGCCTTCTCAGAGAAAAAAGGAAAGCAATTACAGAATTGGTTATGAAAGAAAGAGATGCACAGTTGACCTCGACAGTTGACCTCAACCGGTCAACCATATTAAGTTGAGCTCCGTCAGGAGCCATTGAGTAAGCGAGCGCAGAGATTGTCACGGGTCACTGGTCTGGTCGTTACTGATCGAACGTTAGTGGGCGTGGATTTTTATAAGATCTCTTTATCTTATGTGATGTCTTAAATCGTTCGCCCTGTATTAGGTGTCTAGGGTACGTAGTCGATGTACATAGGTGAGCATATTGCTATAATATATGAGACTAGCTGCGCCCCGCGGCTTCACCCTCGTGGAAATCTGTTTCAAATATATTACCTATTGAATCACTCTATCTATTGCTGAAAACTGCATTAAAATCCGTTGAGTAGTTTAAAAGATCTAAGCGAACAGACAGCGACTTATTTAAAAATACCGCATCAAAATCCGTTGCATAGTTTTGAAGATCTAAGCATACATAGGGAGGGACAGACAGATAGCAGGAAGCGACTTTGTTTTATACTATGTAGTTGATAGCTTGGACACACGGGTAGAGTAAAGAACGGTTACTATTTACTCACGTGTCATATCTAGCACGTCCAAGATGTCACCCTGTGAGTTTAAGGTTATCCCAGAGTTTATGACATAGGTCCTCTGTTTATAAACCTTCCTATTGAATCACTCTATCTATTGCTAAAAACAGCATTAAAATCCGTTGCGTAGTTTTAAAGATCTAAGCATACATAGAGACAGACAGACAGCGGGAAGCGACTTTGTTTTATACCTGCCATGTAGCTTGGACACGGGTAGAGTAAAGAACGGTTACTATTTACCCACGTGTCATATCAAGCACGACGTCCAAGATGTCACCCTGTGAGTTTAAGGTTATCCCAGAGTTTATGACGTAGGTCCTCTGTTTATCACATCTTTCTCATGGCTTTGGGAACCCGTGATAAACTTTAGGGTTCTTTGGGCGAGATAAAACAAACTTGGTGTGAAGTTATGGGTTCTGCGAATGTCAAGGGCCAGCTGGTCGATTCAGATAGAATAGAATAGAAACGAAATATTGTATTAGCACACACAAAAAAAGAGAAACATACATTAAAAGACATTAAACTAAATAAGATATACTGTCACACCAAAACTAAAAGATAAACAAAGGAACATACATTTGAAGAACATAGCCTGTCCTTAGTGCGTGCTAATTAGGTCCAACCTCAGCTTGTAGATGTGTTTGTGAGTGTGTCAGTCATACTATTTTCATCGGTCGTTGGTTCATTTTCTTCTATTTTTAACTAGCTTTTATTTAATTTGCGCTGTTAGTATTGGCCCGAGTGAAAAACTCTACTCTCACTTCGATTGCGAGAAAATAACAGTCAAAATGTATCTTCATATTGCACAAGTAAGTGGTTAATTTCACGCGATTTCGAACGCAACAATCATATTAATGAAAGATATTTGCCTCTCTGTTCCATTTGCATATTATGAACTTAATTAATGTCATTTTCAATTAAATAAACCACATTCACCTACCAGTTCAATTTGATTAAACAAAAAACTAACCAAAGATTTCGCGCTATTACAAACTTTTTTGTGTTCGTTACGTGCACCCACATTTCTTTCTTACGTACCTAGTTATTGTATTATCTTTCCCTTTCTTATAATCATCCAACCATCACTACGAAGGCGCTTTTAGTTCCATTTTCAAAAATTAATTCAAATGAAATGTTTATTCTTTATAAATGGAATACCAAAAAGTCGAGTCTTTATGTAAAGGGACCAATGTCTTATAACTGGCTGATGATTTTATGCAAAAATTAAAAAGCAAAGATACTTCTAATCCCTAGTTAGAGCATTAACTCTCTTTCTACGCTTTATTGACACACTTCTTGAGCAAGAGAAGTGAAAAAATTGTTTCTGGTCTCATTTTATCAGTAGGTAAACCAAAAACTGCCGCCACCGCGCCGCCGCGCGCCACCGGCTGATAATGTACTATTTTAGGAATCTTGCCCTTTTTATGTTTCAAGGGCGACCTTCGGAGCCTTGCTGGATTTTATCAGCCGTCCTTTTAGGGGTGGACTCTATTCATCGAAAGAAAACAGCATTTATTTGCGGATTCTAATCTTGCCTAAGTGTTAAAACGGTCAATTTCGCTTGAATTCCGCTCGAATTTCGCGTGTTCCACGCTATTCCATCGCCTATTTTAGAATATAATAGAATTAAACTTTATTAAGCACACACACAACAAACTGAGAGAGAAAGAACAAAAAAAACTTACACTAAAACACATTAAAGACTGCATAACAAACTCACTTAATAAATCAAGTGCTTTTAAAGTAACGCTCGTAGCACAAATTATTTCTTTAAATTATTTATTACGAAATTGTTGCTGCTGAACCACAGTAATTTCGCCATGACTTGTCCGTCGTACGACAAGCGAATAGGCGAAACTGCCTGTTGTATTGTAACACATGAGCACGCATGAATTTGACTATGATTTTATCTCTTTTCTCGCGCGATTCCGATCTTCTCGGTCGCCATTTACATCTCCGCTCTCGTTTCGCAACTTCATTGCAATTCCGTGTTTGTTTAGCATGTATCACCCAAGCTGAGCTCCACGAAGCTCAGTTTGGCCTGATTTAGCACTAGATAATGCTATGTGAATTGTCCGGCATTATTTATATATTTTAATATGTAGATGTCGACAATTCATGTTCCGCTACTTGGACGGGGACAAATTTAGTAATAATTTTGCACCAGAGATGTGCTACGAGGCATGAAAAAAATCTCTATAATAAGTATGGTGACTTTAGCTACATTTGCATTCCCGCATACATACTCGGATTGGGTAGCGGATACCGCTTAGGTCTAAACAGGCCTCTGTATAATGCTGATTGTGTAGGCGTTTGTCGATAAATAGAGCCCAACCCCAATGTGCCAAGTGCCCGTTAGATAAGACGACTGGGAAAGGTTCTAGGAATAGATAAAATTTAACTTGTAGAAGCTTTTATAAAATTAGTAATATGATCACCGATAATGTATTTCTGTCTCGATTTTAAGAGGCACTATTATAAAGAATAAACAACATATAATTCTTTATAATAGTGAACGCATAATAATACATAAAAATAACTTAACTAAATAGGATATGTATGTATATAGTCGAGTGTAACCGTGACAAAGAGTTTTTTGTAATATCAGGACATATTCTATTTTATTATTATTATAAATTGCGTTTTCAATGCTCAGCCTCAGCCTGGAATCGAACTTGCAAACTCCTGCGTCGAAGGCGGACCTTCACCCGTTGCGTCACAGAGGTCGTCAAAATAATAACAGGGTTTTAAAAAGTAACTGTTTCTACAGTTTTATAGGTTTTTATGGCGCTTTGCAATATTTTACGGTTTTTTTGGGGTGGTCATATATTTTGGAAAGTTTTCTGTTTTATTGTGTATAAAACCCTATCGTAAATTATGTTTCTTGTGTTTTGCGAGTTTTTTTATTTATTTAAAAATTATATTGCATCGAGGTAAAAAGGGTGGGCTTAATGCCGAAGTAATATCTACCTGCCGACCATTTTTAATTGGATATAGTGCACCAATCAACAGTATATTATTATGTATACCTACTGTATTCGTACTTTTAATAAATAGACATTGGTTCCCTTCAAATCCTCCTACACAACTACTAGTACATAATTTGGTAAACACTTTGAAATTTGACCCTGTTCATAGATTTTTATAATAAATAATGCTGGACAATTCACACAGCATTATCTAGCCCCATGGTAAGCAGAGCTTGTGTTATGGGTACTAGATAACTGATATACATAATACAATACATTACATATATAGATATTTTTTATTATACATAGAAAACGACCAGAACACCCGGAACAAATATCTGCAGATCGTACACACAATTGTTCCGAGGCGGGAATCGAACCCGCAACCTCCAGCGTCGCAGGCGGACCTTCGCCCACCGCGCCACATCAGTAGTAGTTGTTTTATGGATGACTGAAAGTGAGTTTCCTATTAACTTACGAAAATACAATCAATTTGTGATGTGGGACACAATTTCCTCAAACTCACTCCAGCGAATAACATAAAACAATTTTCAAAAACAATAACATCCATCTTGGATTGCAGATAATGACTTCCGTTCTTAAATTGCGTAAGGAACCCTATTTCTCACGGGAGTTAGCCATACGGAACTGTTTGTCGTCAAGGATAGGGACTTTGTTGGAATTATAGCTTTATTTTTTCGTAGTAAAGGTTTATTTTGTTTGCATGTTGTTTCTTCAAAATTAGACCCATATTTAAATTATGTACGTCTTTCTATATCTTTTGTTATTATATGTGTCCTTTAATTTTGTTTTAATGTTTTTTTTATACCTACCTATGTCAAGAGATGTTTATTCTTAATGTAATTTTTTACCAAGTAAAAATGAAAATGGTTTGTTCTTCAAAATTAGTCCCATATAAGTATAAAATTGCGTCTTTCTATATCTTTTATTATTATAGGTCTCCTTAAATTTTGTTTTTATATTTTTTATATGTTAAGAGATGTTATTCTTAATGGAATTTTTTACCCATCGCTCGGAACAATAAAAATGGAATGGTAGGAACATATCTGACAGTATTTGAACACATGTTTAAAAAGTAAATTATTGACACTTGTCGAAAGTCGAAACAATACTTTTGATTGTTTGAAATATCTTTCTACGGAATTAATTCAGGTTGGAAACTCAGTCGGCTTTTTTGACGTAAGTATCTAAAAACAAAGTAAATTAAACCCTTTGTCTATAGAAATAAGAATAGTGTCACACTTTTCCTTGTACGATGTAAATACTACAGTGATCGTGACTAATACAAAATGTAACAGTCGATAAAAAACATTAAGATAATTTCGACGAGCCAAACAGCTGCGTCGGTGGTGTAATGGTCAGCATAGTTGCCTTCCAAGCAGTTGATCCGGGTTCGATTCCCGGCCGACGCACATTTTGCACTAACTTTCTTTGTCTAACTTTTTAGTTTTTTGCTTATTGTATTTTTTGAGTTTGTAAGTATGCTTATTTGAATTATTTAAACATTGCAAATTGATTAATTAGTTAGAAGGTACAGTTGTAAAATTAATTTTGATTTTTTGAGGTGGCATTTAGATTTTCTGTGTTAACGTAGGTACTCGTATCAATTTATTTTTGTTCTGACTTCTTATTTATTTTAACTCTTTGTAATATGATTAAGTTTAAATACTTGTATGTTTTATGTGCACCTAAATATTCCAACACAAATGTATTTAGTTTAGGAAACTTTATTTTAACGAAATAAACCATACGACTAACCAATAACCTATTGACGACCGAATGTGGCGCGGTGGGCGAAGGTCCGCCTGCGACGCAGGAGGTTGCGGGTTCGATTCCCGCCTCGGAACAATTGTGTGTACGATCTGCAGATATTTGTTCCGGGTGTTCTAGTCGTTTTCTATGTATAATAAAAAATATCTATCTATGTAATATATTGTATTATGTATATCAGTTATCTAGTACCTACCCATAACACAAGCTCTGCTTACCATGGGGCTAGGTAATGCTGTGTGAATTGTCCAGCAATATTTATTTATTTATTTATATATTAGTGTAAACTTTAATGGTTTATTTAAAAAAAACAGTGGTGGGAATAACCTCGGAATTTTGGTGTCTCAGCCATCTTGAATCTAATGCTTCAGAGGTCGTATAATTTATAACTCGTCAACATAATCGAACAGGTAAGTGTAGTAGGTACGTAATGTGAGAAACTATGTGATAATGATATAATGCAGGTGCAATGTAATCAACGTCATAAATCGCTGAACAAAGTGAAACTTACGAAAGCGTTATTATTAATCAAAAATATGAATATATCGTCTGGTGTACCTACTTTAACAAATTTAGGTAGGTAGTTCATATCTCGCGAAGAACCGACGGCCGCTGGCGCTGGGGCAAAAGTGTTCTTGAGTGGAGACCACGACTCGGTAGGTAAACGTACGCCCTCCTACGTACGAGGTGGGATGACGACCTGCGAAAGACTGCAGGCAGATGCTGCACGCTCATTGGGGGAGGCCTATGTCCAGAAGTGGACTGCTATAGGCTGATGATGAAGTAGGTAGGTAACTAGAAAGGTCGATTTCACGAGATATTTTTATCTTCCTAACAAGGTAATATAAATAAGGTTTCTTGTTCGCTTCTTTACTAGATTGAAGTGAACAAGATAATTTGAAATTTGTGACTTGTCCAAGTATCCTGTAAGCAATTTGTCATTTGTGTAAATCCCATTTTTTTTTGTTTTTTTTTTATGCTTGAACTTGCATCTCTCATATATCATCTCTTATTTAATGATTATGAATAATTCTATTATTTTAAGACTTGTTGTATTGCGTACTGCAAATTTAATTTAATTAAGTACTTACTTTGACAAATTGTAATCATTTTAATATTTTAAATTTTATGTAATTATTAGTACCTACCTATGTTATTTGATTTGTAAATTTTTATTTTACCAATAAAATTACTATATCTGACTATTTCTCTCAGTACGGGAGGCGTTGCCTAAACTTGTCAGAGATATTAAAATTATTAATTATTAAAATTTACGGGCTTACGAACTATCATAACAAAAACCTTAATTCTTTAATCTTACTCTGTAGAAACAATTAACACGATATTTGGGTATGCTAAGTGAATATAATAGAAAAAACATTTATTTAGACACAGGTACAAAATACATGCATATAATACACAAACAAAGAAGTTTATCATGGGGGTAAACGACACAAATAATATATAATAAAGTAATATTAAGAATAAAATAAGACTACCTCCATGACCCTGCGCCGAAATAGGGGTTGGCTCAGCGTGTGCTGAACATTATTATATTCAGCGCTGTTTTTCAGCCAAAGACCTTAATTACTAGTTGAAGTCACGGACGACAATTCGGTGACAACAAAGAGAAAAATATTTGATACAAATAAACAAAAGTAGAATAATAGGAGAGTATATAATATGTATATGTCTAGTAAACAGATGATATAAAATAATAATAATAAACGAGAGAATAAAAATGTAATATAACAATAATAGGTGCGTGTAATATAATAATAAAGAATGACGTTTCACAACAATTACAGAAGGTTTGTACGTAAGGCAAAAACAAAAATTAAAAGAAAAAGTAATAGTAGACTTAGAGCCCAGAGAAGGTATTGATATCTATATAGACGAAGTGTTCAGCCATTTATGTCGTTTAATATAATTATTTTATGTATCTTGCTATGATTATATATTTTATGTATCTACCTACGATTAGAAAACACTTCATAAAAGTAAAGGGTACTATTTTTAGGAAAGTAATACGTAAGTGAAATTCAATCAGCAGCGATTGAAATGAGGAAGCTGTATTGAAAGTTATGGCTTAGCAATTCTGATGTCAATGCATTTATGATATCTGACAACTTCCCGTTTCATCGATACTATTGAAGAAATAAATAAATGATCTGCAGATCGTACCCAAAAAAAATATCGAGGCGGGAATCGAACCAGCAACCTCCTATATAACCAGCAACCTCCTATATATAATAAAATAAAATAAAATTGAAGTGTTTTTTTTTTATTAAATTGTGCAGCGCAAGTGGTGAAAAATGAACTCTTCTGAACTGTAACACACTGTATACGAAGTACTTGACCTCGAAGGAACCTAAACCGCCAAAGAAAGTACTTATGTGTTTGACACAGCGAACGCTTTGAGTGTGAAATGGGAATCAAGTGTTTCCTTTGTCTATTGCTCCTTGACATTCAAACCAGTAGGATAATTTGTCTTTAAGTTTAGGCTAGTGTTATGTACCCTTGCTGTTGGTACTTTCTAGAAGAAAAAAATCTCAGCTGAATTTACAACTGACTTCAAAAAGTAATATGTAGTTTGTTTTGATGATAATTCGATGAGAATCAAGTGTTTACTTTGTCTATTCCTTGACATTCAAACCAGTAGGAACAGGCATTTGTTTAGGCCAGTATTATCTACCTATGGTGTTGGTACTTTTACTTTCTAGGTAGAAAAATTCTGAGATTAATTTACAACTGACTTAAAAAAGTATTATAATATGTAGTTTGATTGTTTTGATGATAATTCGATGAGAATCAAGTGTTTCCTAGGTATGTCTTGATCCTTGACATTCCGGCAGGTATGATGTTCCTAGCTGTTTGTAGGTACTTTCTAGAAGAAAAAATCTCAGCTGAACTACTACTACCGACTTCAAAAAGTAATAATTCAATTGTTTTGATGATGATTTTGTAAAATCACTGACTTTAAATTCCTTAGTATTTATTCTGTTTTTTAAGTTTTTGGGGATAAATACTGATTCCCTCGGGAATAATTTGTATGGCAACACCCCGGGATCAAAGAGTAACAACCATCCAAACTTTTTTAGCGTTTTATAATAATATAGCAGGATGGGTTTTAAACTAAAGGCCTGGACCTTAAAATAACTAACAAATAATGTACGTAATATGCACTTAAAATAACTAAACTTGGTATATGTACAGGCAAAAGATTTGATTTTTGGTACATAGTTAATCAGAGTACGGACAAGAAACAAAATTCTAAATTCTAAATCCTTTATTTCGTTAGGCAAGCACTTAGACAATTCAAATTTTATACTTAAAATTATTATAAAATAAAAAACAAGGTGTTTTTGATTTTTTCACTCCATTTTTTTTCCACTAGTGGAAGAAGTGAAAACAACCACTATAAAAATCAAAAATCAAAATAAATCACTTATGCACATTACACATACTTTGATAAGGTTCTGTCCTGATAGTGAATTCATGGGAAAATCAAACAGCAATTGTAATGGGAAAATCTCGTTGAAATCATGCAGAAAAACCAATTTAGCACCTCATTCGCACCAACACCTAGCTAAGCTGCTAAAACCTATAAAACACACTCTATAGTAATAAAATCTTTAATTCAGATTAAATTAGGCTTAAATTGAAGGAGGAAGTGGTTTTCTTGTAATTTTTTTTATGAGTTAAGTTCCTGGCCGCGACTTTGCACATATTTCTACAGGGAAAAGTAGCGTATAAGAGAAAAGAAGAAAAAGTAGTATTATACCTACATGTATTTACAGGCTTTAAACTACATGTTATGCAAATTTTACCCCAATCTATTCAGTTTTTTGTGGCGTGACGAAAATACAAACATCTATTCCTCCAAATATTAATGAACTTGTTAGTGTGTTTATTTATAAGCATCTGGTTTTCCTTTAAATAAATATAAATATAAATCGTAGGTATTTGTAATGTTACATTTATCTCATATTTTTATCAAAACAAATCTTACCTACGCGAAATTCCAATTCAATAATGTGCATGTGAAAAATCTAATAATGTACCTAATGTAATCCGTATATTCCGTATACATAATCTAATAGGTAATGTTGCACGATAGTAAATCTTATAAATCTTGGTTGAAGTCTGCTTTATGAATAACCGCGGGATATAAGAATCAATTTACCGAACAATTCACCGGTCGCATTATTATTAGTCGCAGTCATTTCAGACACGACTTCTAAAATCCTACATGGTTACAGCTACGGTTACAGTTTAGATTAGAACCTACTTGAATTACTTTCTTATAGAGATCAGCCGGGTGATTATGTAACTCGCGACCGGTTTGCGACAGGCGTAAATTAGGCAATCAGTGCTGTCAAACGCCAATTTTGACGTTGTAGCTGGTGTCAAACTAATAAAAAAATTAACGTTTGACAGCACTGACTGCTTAATTTACGCCTGTCGCAAACCGGTCGCGATTTACATAATCACCCGGCAGTTCTCTATCAGTACTCGGTAAACGTAGTGTAGGACGCCCTCCGACCAGGTGGGAGGACGACCTGCGAAAGACTGCAGGTAGATGCTGGATGCGTCAAGCTGAAGACAGGGCGCTGTGGCGTTCATTGAGGGATAGGGAGGCCTATGTCCAGCTGTGGACTAATATAGGCTGATGATGATGATGATGAGAGATCAGTTCAAATTCAAATTATTTATTTACATATGACCATAACATTACAGATAACTCCAAATCGTTATGCCTAGTACATTTTACCATCTTAAAAACTACAAGATACTATGAAATAACTACGAAATGGAAAAATGACATAAAAATGTAGGTACATGTAAAAGGTTTAAATTTCAATACTCAAACCATAATATAAAATTGTATATATAAAACATTCCTACAGGTCAGTTAGACGCTACATAAGCTCAGTTCAAGTCCTGTTCCTAAAACCAATTATAAAGCAAATTGAAAAAACTCGCAAACGATAATTTCTGTACAGTACAAAATATACGCAAATAACTAACGATAGAAAGCGTTGTAAATGGATGCTTACAATGGATCAAAAAACAGCAAAAAGATCGCGACTTAAAATCGCGTCCGCCATTTTCAGAGTTCAATCAAAGCAATAAAAACATTCTCACTGCGGCTCACTGCGCTAATGAATTTATGGCAACACTGGCAACATTCGTCTTTTGCTGAGTTTCTTTAACTCAGCAAAAGACAACAGGAAAAAACAATTATTTCATATTATGATAACTATAATACACCACCTATACAATAGCTACGTGTCCATCCAAAGGTTTCCTGGAAGAAATCGCTATTAGCGATAAGGCCGCCCATTGTGCATCTGTATCTTTGTTTACTTGTTCTTTTCTGATTTTTTATCTGTCTTGATGTGCAATAATAGAGCGTTTTTGTATTGTATTGTATAATCTCTTGACAAATAAAGTATTATCTAATACAAATTACAATGCCACAAAACTACTCAAAAATACTGAACAAATCACGCTAAAACTTTGCATAGTTCTAGAGCCGAAAAAAGTTTATGATATTAGCGTTATTTACAATTTAAACAGTTGAGCCATCTGAAGACTGTTACTCTAGTTTGTTTCTGATCTAAATCTCTACATCATCATCATCATCAACCTAGTAGTCCACAGCTGGACATAGGCCTCCCCAATGAGCGCCATAGCGCCGTATTCAGCTTACCGCATCCAGCATCTACCCGCAGTCCTTCGCAGGTCGTCATCCCACCTGGCCGGAGGGCGTCCTACACTACATTTGCCGAGAAGCAGTCTCCACTCAAGAATACGTTTACCCCAGCCAGTGGTGGTCGGTTCTTCGCTGAGCAAATTATGATATACCTATAGGTATGGTAAAATTCAGGATGAGTAGGCCAGTAGTATTCCTTTGTTGCTTTTCCAAGTAACACAATGGAAGAAACCATTTAGTCATCTTGCAATCTTATCTGATCAATTAGTGACTCTCTACACTGACTAATTAGGGTGGGTTTTTGTTTGATGTTGTGAATAACATCAAAGGGAAAGATACCCTCAGGATAGATAGATGGATAAAAAAAATATTTTGTACCAAAGACACACATACAATTAATTAGGATACCCTACACCAGCTTGCAACGTTTTCCCCCTTAGGGGGGTTATCAGGGATAACTGGAATGGAAAAATTAATCGTTCCGGTTTCCCCCTTATTTGATTTCAGGTGGTAAAAGTGGAATAACTCCACGGCCACTATGTAGAATGGTTGATTTGATAGCAAATGAGAAAAGAAACGTACGAAAATGTACGGCAATAATCATAATGTACTGTTATAATCTAATCTTACATAGTCGCCTAGATTGCTATTTTTATTATATTAATTAATTAATGATTGTCATAGTAGATATAATGCTTTCTTAAGTTATCTCGACATAGCTCAAAGAATTAGTATGCTGAAATGGCAGTGAGCCGGCCATATATCGCGAAGAACCGCTGGGGTAAACGTGTTCTCTAGTGGAGACTGCGACTCGGCAAACGTAGTGTAGGACACCCTTGAATCGAACCCGCGACCGCTGCATCACAAGCGGACCTACGCCCGTTGCGCTACATTGGTCGTCAAGAGTAAATTTTACGGGAAAACTAATCAATATACAAAATTTCTGAGAAGTACCTACCCCTGGACCTAACAACAAACGAATCTAAGTGCCGTAGCTAGTTACAAAAAACCCGAATCCAAACACGTCCAAAGCTATGGCGTGATGACTGATGACGGCCATATTTCGAAGAACTTAACAGAAACCAAGTCATCATTTTTGAGAACACATAACATGTGCTGAATTTAGCCATAGCATTATAATTTCAAGATGTGCTTAGAATATGTAATAAGGTATTTGTCATTTGCTTCATAAATTATCTAGATCTGTATGACAGTCTATTTCTTGTCATCATGAGTCATACAGACCTACATAGTATGAAACTTTAAACCCGTGGACGCGTTTCAAACCATTGATTGGTAGATAACACAATTTTATTTGACAACCACCATTGCTTTGCATTGTGTGAGATAAATAATTGCACTAGATTGTCAGAATAAATTGATCATCATTAACCTATAATAGTCCACAGCTGGACATATGCCTCCCCTAATGAGCGCCATAGCGCCCTGTCTTCAGCTTGACACATCAAGCATCTACCTGCAGTCTTTCGAGTCGTGGTCTTCACTCAAGAACTTATTGAGAAAAACTGTAAAAAAATATTTATATGTACTATATTTTAACTTATAATGGCTTTTAGTAAATTTCACACTTTGCCCATGTGTTCGTTGACTCAGTTAGTTTTTTTAAAGTTTAGATTATTTTCTTATAATAAATAAATAATGGTAATAATGATTATAATGTAGGGAAGTAGTGGATCCGGCACGGGACCGCCAGGGGTGGCGAGGTAAGGAAGATGCCTGTACTCAGCAGTGGGTGTTACCGACTGATTAGATACATAGAACACATCATCATCTAGTCCTAAGCTAGGGTAAAGAATACAAAAGTAGTAAAACACACAAGTAGTAACGCCCTCCGACCAGGTGGGAAGACGACCTGTGAAAGACTGCAGGTAGATGCTGTATGCGGCAAGCTGAAGACAGGGCGCCATGGCGCTCATTGGGGGAGGCCTATGTCCAGTGGACTGCTATAGGCTGATGATGATGATGAAACACACAAGAAAGAGTTTCCTAACGACAAAGTCACCGTTGTAACTCTACGCAACATCTTTAGCGAAAAAACTGTAGGTTAATGTTACTAACTGGAATTATCTAACTGATAATCTGAGGCTGGTTAAGGTTAGGGAATATAGCCACTGAAGTGGCGTAAGTAGTACAAAAATCACACTAATCGAAGACTAATGAGTAATGAAGACTGATGTGGCGCGGTGGGCGATTTCCGTCTTGGGACAAATGTTTGTAAGATCTGCTATTATTTTTTTGAGTATTTTCTACGTATAATAAAAATTTCGAGCTATGTAATATATTGTATTAAATACCTTTATCGGTTATCTAGTACCGATAACAAAAGCTCTGCTTAGCTTGAGGCTAGATGATGCTGTATGCATTGTCCAGCATTATTTATTATTTAATGATGTCCTTTGCAGACAAATATTGTTACCTAGTATTGTACTTATCTGTTGATTTCTTCACTTGGCTAAGCCTCTATGGAAGAAATCATACGTATGAAATTTTATAACATTTGATTAGTTATACGCAAAAACTGTGAATATGTCAAAAATAAAATGTTGGGCACTGTCCTTTGCGAACTCTTTCGCCGTGAGCTATGCTTGCAATCACCGGAAATAGTTTTTCATCCGTGCACAATATGGCCACAGTCTCTAACCAGTCGCTGATTTTCTTAAAAAGGATTATTTTCACATTAATTATAGGTACTGCTATTAGTGGGTCTAGCATGAGCTTCCGTGGCACGAGCACGACCGTGGCGTTTGCGATTGAAAGTTTCTAATAGCTAACATCGCTAGTCCCGTTTAAAATTAAGCTAGGAAGCTAGACGTTCTATATCTACGACGAGTTTTTAAATTATTCGTAATCTAGAATATTTTTTTTTTTAAATTGTATTATAAGTATTAGAAATAATGATAATTATTTATAAATTGTGGCGTATAATTTGACTTATAACGAATAAAATGTTTATCTATTTATCTAGGAAGCTTTTTAAATATGTATATTCTAATAAGTTTATTAGTCATCCCAGTGTCCATAACACAAGCTTTTTATTTTGTGTCTAGATCTTTGTTTTTCGACCCCTATTAGCTTGCCGTACCTTACCTACGAATACTACATCGTACTAGGCTGTGCTAACCCCTCCGGTTGTTAGTTAGAAAAATGTCGTTTGTCGGTGCTTCAATACTTGTTACTCACGTACTTTTTGTAGCTGACTGTACATTTAACGGCGATTACTCTGGCACAGGAAATGGTTTTTATTTCGCTTACTTAGGGTCTATGATTCTAGTGCTATTTCAGTAGAATTTACTAGTTAGAAAATAATTAACGTAAGTAAGTTTACTTCGAGTCCATTATTTCATATATTTATGGTAAATTATTGGTAATTTGAGTACTTGTATATACTGTACTTTTCTTTGTAAATAAAGAGCCCATTATCGATTATGGTATTTAGTACCAATTACTGTCCTTTGCTAGGAAAACTCTATGTTATTAGTTAAAATTACCTCTTTTTATCACGTATTTCGCCGTTTTTTTTTGCAAGTGTCTCATATTATTATTAATAATATGCATATTATTATCTAATATGAGACATTGACATTGCAAAAAACGACCACCAAATTCAAAGTCAAATCAAGAAATCGAATCTATTTGAATAAGCTCTTTAGGTAAGGTTAAATGATATGTTTGAAAGGTACAGACTACAGACCTCTACTTAAAGGTAGGTAATAGGTATGTCAAAACAATAATTTTCTAATCAAAACAATCACCATAACATTACACATAAAAGGAAGTAAAAACCATAACTCTATCATGTTTACCATAGTAGAATGAAAATATACGAGTTAATGTTTAAAAAACACTTCCCTTTAGCATAAACAAAATGCACCATAACAATTCCTTCCGAATTCCATTCACAATAGAAATTGATAACTCACAACTGCATACCATAGAAATCCCCTAAATTGCTAACGGCCAAGCGAAAACAAACCTTATCACAAAAGTCGACGATGCAATACCGAACAATACAGATGAATCATTCCACAATGCCAGTATGCATAACATTCTTTCATTGATAAAAAATCATTGGATTTTGAACCCAGTTTCCTTGTAATAAGAGATGTAAAGTTGAGAGGCTTAAACATCGACGATTTTCTAAGTAATTGTGAAATAGATGCAACACAAATAAATTTTGTGGTGAACACGGTGACGGTAAAGCTAAAAACTATAAATTACGTTATTTAGATCAATGACACACGGAACTAGTCCTACTCTTAGTCAGTTATATGAACGTAGTCGACTAAAAACTTGCAAATACTATAGTTAGCTGAAGTGTAGCAGCAATAATGGGTCGTAAAATATAAAATGCTAGAAGAGAACTGATTGTATGTAATCATGTTATTAAAGAAGGTATGGTAATATCTATTGGATCAAAGACGCCGAAACATTAAAACAGTTATATTTAGTGTAGTATTACTATTCAATTATATAGCAGCTGTTATTTTAGGATGTAATGGCTGCACAGTTATATTGAAAACAGAGTTTAGTCGTTTTAGTAATTTATTTTGGAAGAAAGTAACAGAAATTATGCAAAAAAATTACAAATTATTATGGTAATAACGAACAAAATGTGGATATTATTATTCAAACGAGTTATTTTATATTTAAGATATTAAACTTTACGTAATATAAACATAAGGAAAAGAAGCAACGGAACAAAATAAAGAAGATTTCAAGCTAAATTCGCTTAGCAAAACGGAAACTAAGCATAATATTGCCATCACCATAACCTCACACATTAACATTCAAAATGAATTAATTAGTAACATTTGGGGACGTGCCAGAAAGCCAAGCTTCCGAGACGAAACTACGAAACGTGACTCCGACTAAATTATTCGAAATATCATAGTAAATGATCCAAGAAAACTTATCAACGAAACATCTCTTAAATTTTAAGAGGCTAATGTAAGATGAATCACACTTGTCTTACGAGACAATTTAAACGTAGGACCACAGTTAATTAAGGTTATGATAAACGAAACAAATGTGCGTGCAGCAAAAGCTCTAGCGTTATTTTTTCATTCATACAAATACATGTGTCCGACTTACTAACACAGATAAGGGTTTATACGACAAATTATTTTAAACTGTAGCTGCAGGCAATAGAGTTCTGACTTCAACGGAAGCGTTCGATAATCTCGCTCAAGGGGTATAGTAAACATTCGTCGGTCGACGCGCCGGCGCATGGTATTCAGTCACTAGCTGATCAGAGCTGAGAGCGGTCTGCTATTGAGAGGCACGCGTCGACTCGTGCGCGTCTGTAAAAAAAATCGATAACTTTCGGGTGTCAGTCAAGGGTGCATTTTTTGACCGGTGCTTTTTATAAATCACACAGTTCATTGAAAAAGTGACACGTTGTTTGAGTGCATTGTTGTGGTCCAGATGCTGAGTTATGGTGAGTGAATGAGACCATTGTTTAATTCTTTTATTTTTTCTATACTTTCTTTTTCATTATCAAGTTCTAATTAAACTCCTAGGTTCTGTAAACTGTTAGCATCGTAAAGGTTTTACGAGTTTTTAGAAATGTAGATTTTATCGTCTGGTAGGCAATGTTTACAGTCTTTATGTCTTGTGTACTTGAACTTCTTGTTATGTCGAGTTTAATGCTTCGAGTTATCTTTGAGCTTTCTTTCTTGTATTTTGTGTAGCACTCTGTTTGGACGTTTGCAAATATACTTTAAGATATATGAAGACTAGTGTGCTTACGTTCGTATTAAGCTTTATGTTAGACATGATGTTGAACATCTGTCTTTCACGCGTTATCTAACTGAGTAGAGCGGCTGAAAAATACCAAAACATCTGCTTGTTTATTCAATGGAGATGATGTAGACTTAGATGTCGACCCTTAGCGTAGGATTTCATTTATTTATTTTGGCTAGTTTAAAGATTACATGAACAGCACAAACCATCAAAAAGCACTGTATTTTGAACTAACGTAGTTGTTAAGTTTCCCTTACAAAAAAAAGTAAAGTATTTTATACCGTATACAATTTTTAGAATTTATTTAAAATATCCAAACAGTGCGGAAAGTGTGGAAATTATGCTTACTTGTAGTTTTTTATTCTTATAAGCAAGAAATATAGGAAACATGACTTTCCTTAGTTTATTCATTGCCATCGGAAGTATGAATTATTCTGTGTGAATCCAGAGTTACAGTTACTTTATTCTTATCTATCCCATAAATAATGGTTTCAAACACGATAAGATTTATTGAGTTGTTCTTTACTACTGAATTAATCAGTTTTATCTATCGTTTATAACTGCTCTCTATTTAAGATAATTTTGATAGTAATAAAAATTAACGTTGTTAGATTCTATCTTCTATCGGTTGTAATTATATTATTATAAGCAATTAAAAATAACGCCTAGCAAATTATTTAGTGGTGTAATTATATGTTCCCATTTAGTTACTGGTAAAGATCTGTATGTATGTTACATTTTTAAATTATATCGATTTTTAAATTTAAAAAACCAAACTTTAATAAAATATTAATTATGAAGAAAAACACTGACAATTTATCATTTATATTAAGTCGTTAAGAGCTGTTATTAAGATGGTCATGCATATAAACCTCTGCGAACTCTATAATATTGTTAAATCTTAGACCATTTATTTTAATAATACCATCGTGGTCTCAACTACATTGCAACAAGCGGTTGTAACTACTTGTATATCCATTTTAATACTTGTCATGACGCTAAATCTACATTTTCATTACGTTAAGCTTCTTACTGTAGTTTATATAAATGATTGGCTTCTGCCAGCTGATTCTCTCGGAGATAACCACTTGAACCAAAAAAGCAGTTACGATACATAAATAAATCTTAAATCTATACTACTTGTATTTGACGACCGATGTGGCGCGGTGGGCGAAGGTCCCCCTGCGACGCAGGAGGTTGCATATTCGATTCCCGCGTCGGGACTATTGTGTGGACGATCTGCAGACATTTATTGCGGGTGTTCTGGTCTTTATCAGCTATGTTTATTAAAGAAATATACGTATAAGTTATCTAGTACGCATAACAAAAGCTCTGCTTAGTTTGGCTAGATGATGCTGTGTGGATTGTCCAGCATTATTTATTGTATTGTATACAAAATTAAATTATATTTGAAAAAGTTATCGGTCTGTGTCTACGAATAACAACCGGTAGTGCACATGATCTCACTCATGATCTCTACAATTAAAAATCAATGATGAGATCTTTTGTCGACGTCAATTCGGCAAGATAGAGAGCTATTTGAAGGGAGAAATTTGAACTACCAGCTGCAAATCCGAGATTTTGATGACGGGGAGACACTAAATCCTAGGGATGCACATACATTTGTTTTTATCTTGAAAAAACTGCAGGAACCTAATTACCTTCAAACATTTTTTTGCGTTTTTTTATTTGATTTATAGGTCAATATGTTTAAAATTTTACAAAAAGTAATACTGTTTTGGCCGAATGTTTTTTTAATAGGTGTTTAATAGGTTTTTTTAATGGTTTGCCAATTTTAGTTCTGTCTGCTGTGGATTTTGTTTTATAAATAAATCTTGCCACAACCCAGAAACCTAGTGAATTATAATCGAAACAAGAATGTCTTTATTATTAAACGTTGCATAACTTTATTCTTTTGTTTTTTCTATTAGCCTTGCCAGGGTCAATAGTAGAAAACATACCAATGTTTGAGTAATCAAACCATTGTATGTCGTATGTGTTTAGTACTAACGAACAGGATTGTAAATAAACATTCATTCAAACTTTCGCCTGTTTTATAGCTGTGCTATCTTTACTTGTGACTGCAGATAAACACAGTTCTATCTGTGTTAGTGTAAATCCGTTTACATTAGGTACATCTGTTTTAGTAAGAGCCATGCATTTTGCGTTAAGGAAAACCACAGTATTAGCTTCTGAAATGTTGTTTCCTAAATGACCTTCATTGATTATATCTGTTACATCTTTTATAATAGTTTTTCTCTCCATCAGTTTGTAACCTAATGGTATTTTTATCTTCCCTTCCTTTACAATGTTTTTTCCTATAGGTACATTTTTTACTTAGTCTTGTTGAGTCAGGTTGAAACTTTGGCTTGTCGAGCAGAATTTCTATTCAGTGAACGAACTACTAGAAAAGTAAATTTAATTAGATTATATTTCTGTATTTAATTTTTATATCAATTTTTTCATTTGTTTTCATTTATGTTTTTAAATTTAAATCATGTTTAGGTACTAATTGTAAAAATACAATTTGTATTATAATTAATTAACTATTTATATGAAATCCTGACATGTAAATTAATTTTACCAATAAATTGTATTTCTATTTCTGAGTTCTACTGTTAGTTTAGGTATTTATTTTGCAACCTACCCACAGTATTCTCTCAATTTTACGATCAGCAGGTTTCTGCTAATGGATATGTGGTTCCAACGCCATAGAAACGCCATAAAAGTGCCTATTGGCTTTATAACTTGTTCCTCTCACGAGAATTTCCTATTAGACCGTCCCATAAAAATGGTATTAAGCTAAGCTTTTAATTAGCCCTTTCGTTACTGCTTTTCCGGTGCGATCTACCTATAGGTACAATAGGTATTCAATGAATTGACGACCGATGTGGCGCGGTGGGCGAAGGTCCGCCTGCGACGCAGGAGGTTGCGGGTTCGATTCCCGCCTCGGAACAATTGTGTGTACGATCTGCAGATATTTGTTCCGGGTGTTCTGGTTGTTTTCTATGTATAATAAAAAATATCTATCTATGTTATGTATTGTATTATGTATATCAGTTATCTAGTATCCATAACACAAGCTCTGCTTACCATGGGGCTAGATAACGCTGTGTGAATTGTCCAGCATTATTATTATTATATTATAATGACTCATCATCATCATCGGCCTGTTAACATCTACGAAGGATTTGATGATTGAATACCTACAATCTTAAAGTGTATATATCTTATTTTCCTTGTTTGAAGGGTGGTTTTTTCTCTGTATACTTTACGAGGTTGAAAACGCTTTGTTTATATAGTTTTTTTTAGGTTTTACCTCAATATTGAAATAAGAAATTATCTCTATTTATGAATTGAGTACCCTAACCTTTAATGCTGCAAATATATCGTCTTCGCTCTATATAGGTACCTGATGGTTATTGTGCTCAAGAGTTATTGAATAAGAATTCTTCTTAGAATAAAGATACAGCGTAATGTGGCAATGGCAATACGGTAATGGCAATGTGGTAATGACATCAGTGTAGGTATTAACTCTATTAAATAAATAATACTGGACAACTTACACAGCATAATCTAGCACCTAACTAATAAGAGCTTGTGTTATGTTATTCTTATTAGTTATCTGATAAATTTTCTCGTAGGTATCACACTAATATTATATAGTAGTCTGTCCGCGGCTTCGCACGCGTTGTTTCCATAGAAAGTCTTAAGGTTATCTCTTTACTTTGGAAACTGATTTATAGTATTAAAAGCTGTTTTATGCCAGGTCCAGAACAACAACAAACATCCATCCATTCATCCATCTAAATATTGAAAATTTCGCCTTTATAAGTGCGATGCGAAAGTTTGGATTGGTTAGTTTACTCACACCAAAACTAAAAACGACTGAATATTGAAATTGAAATTTCTGGAACTGCATTGCATACAGGTATGAAACCTAGTTAGTTTTCATCCCATACTCAGTTTCCCTAGGATATAAATAAAAAAAACGTTTCCGTAAAATTAACACATGAGAAACCACAGAAACTGGTTACAAAATATAACTAATATACATAGTGTTATAAACGTCAAATCTAATAATTAAATAATCTAATAAAACCAATAATTAAAACACCTGTTAAATAACCATAATTAGCGTAAAATTAGTCAAACCCTCCACTTAAAATTTGTAAAATCTAATACAAAGCTATAAATCGCTGCTCTACATAGAATCTATTTTAAACAGTAGGAATGACTCTCTCGCTCGGTCTACCTTTCATCCCATTGGCAGATTCGCTTCTCAGAAATCCGTCGCTGTTTTTGTGTTCGTTTAGTTCACTAGGTGGTTTTGGAGTTCCGTATATAATTAAGATTTTCTATGTTTCTATTTCCGTATACGTAGTATGCTAAAGCTAGAACTCCATCATTAAATAATTTGGCTTGTTGTAAAAAAGTTCAAATTACCAAATAATGACCCAGTGAATGGGTTTGGGAAGAACAGGAGCGCGATCAAATTTATCATATGGCGACATCTAGTTGAGTGTCTAATTTAGTTTTTATGTGATGACTGCTGAGTGATGGATGGATAAAACGACTAATGAAATCAAAATACCTCTTGTTGACGCCCGTTGCCATGGAAACCATTTGCAGCGATGGATTTGGAAAGACACTAGCGCGATCTTATTTTTCAAGTGGCGACATCTAGTTGAAATTCGTCTAATTTCGTTTGATATGAGTGATGGATGACACATGGGTAAAACGAGGAATGAAAATACCTCTTGTTTACGCCCGTTGCCATGGAAAACATTTTTTACGAGTGATGTGAATATTATCATAGTGATCGATGATCACTTTGATTGAGTGGAGACGACGACTCGGTAAACGTAGTGTAGGATGCCCTCCGACCAGGTGGGATGATGACCTGCGAAAGACTGCAGTTAGATGCTGGATGCGTCAGTTGAAGATATAGATTTCCACGCGGGCGAAGCTGCGGGGCGCAGCTAGTTCAAGTATAAACCTAAGCAGGTATCTTCATTCATCAAGTTTTCTAGTGCTTCCAAGTTGAGGGATCAAAGTTGAGTTTCACCACAATTTACTTTGAGCCCTCGAGTTCTTGTAAGAAATATTAAAGTTTCCAATAAATTTTATCTAGCTTGAACACGCAATTGCAATAGGTAGTCTTATGATTCATTCGACTACAGACGGAACATAGTTTATACCGGCGATCTGAAATTATTTATTGTATAGTAAAATTAATATTTTCTGGTTTTATTTCTTTCATTTTTCTTTGCAATCGTCTTTACACCTGGCGGATACCATCTTTGGGTGTATCATATTGTGCACCCGAGGATGATACCCGCTACGTGTAGCCATCGCCGTTAGATTAACTCTCTCAAAGGGCCTCTGTGCTGTTGGCTTCGGCTCCACGCAAGCCTTCCAAAGGACCGGGTCACTTTATGGCCCGAGATCATGGTCTTAATATTTATTTTTTCCTCAGAATTATGCTGTCTTCGTTTACTTAATAGATAATCTTTATTTACCAAAAAAAATACAATTAATTAAACTTTAACGATTTGTACATATTTTTCTATCGATTTTGTACATATTTAAGAAATAATCTTAAACCTACGCGATAATTACCCAATAAAAAATCTTTAATAATGAAAATTACGATCAAATAAAATAGAACTAGCATTTTCCATGAAAAAAATTTGCTAACTGCAGACTGTTACAAACAATCTAGAGGTAATGATGATTTACGTATTTAACTGTGTTCGTTCCCAAGCCAGCTTTGCCTTACCTTTAGCGCTAGACAAAGCTGTGTGAAAAGTTCCACAATTATTTACGAAACCATAGTTTTACCCATTGTACTTTTTACTTTATTGGTTTCATAATTGTTGTGGTTTCTATTGTTTGTTGCTTTACTATCGTCAACATCTTTGTCATAAACAACGAATTATTGCTAGTTTACCTAAAAAAACTGATGAGTATAATATTATTTATTTATTATTTAATTTTGAGCCATTATTGTCCCAATGCTGGGCAAAAACCTCCCTTTTTTCCTTCCACTCCTCGCGATCCAACGCTGCAACAGGCCATGATGGAAGATGTGCCTCGAGCTCGTCGCGCCATCTCATCCTGGGCCTTCCACGTCGCCTCTTAGCGTTGGGTGGGCTCCACTATGTGGTGAAATAATATTATTTACTATATTAAAAACTAGCGGACCTTCCCGGCTTCGCACGGTTTTAGTACGTACCCTGAACTTTTTTGAAAATATAATATAGCCTATATTCACCGGGGACAGTGTAGCTTCCCAACGGTGAAAGAATTTTTCAAATCGGTCCAGTAGTTTCGGAGCCTATTCATTACAAACAAACAAACAAAAAATCAAACCTTTCCTCTTTATAATATTAGTATAGACTACAATATAAAAATATGTGCAGCGCTGCTCTACTAAAATCACTGTAGTATCTTTGTCACAACATTTTGATAAGTTAATGAACATTTGAATTAGTTATTGATGTTTTTGATTGTAATAAAAATCATGTTTAATATCCCGTTTTAAATAACTTTTGCAATCAATGTATCTTTTAAATCGGTACAAGAACAAAGAAAAAAATAACACGAAAAAACGAAGTCTTTAACTGCGTATAGGTACTATTTATATACAATATTACTAATCCTACTAATATTATAAACGCGAAAGTTTGTATGTATGGATGGATGTTTGTTACTTAAAACAACTGAATGGATTTTAATGAAACTTTACAATAATATAGCTTATACATCAGAATAACACATAGGCTGCAATTTATAAAGGTAGATTGTATAATATCTAGAATATCTATTACCACGCGGGTGAAACCGCGGGGCGCAGCTAGTATTGTATATACAATGTATTCAAAAGTCAAAAATCATTTATTCTTTAGGCTTACAAAATAAGCACGAAATAATCACAAGACATATTAATAATAATGTATATTTTATACATTAAATTAATATCAAATACAATTATTTTACTGTTCACTTCAATGTATTGCCAGCAATCACCGTTGATTATTATTTATTTGAATATGGCAATATTGGCAATCGTTTGAATTGTTTTATCTGTCTGCTGATAAGATAATTGCATTAGAAATAGAGATAATAAAAGATAAAATTGCAAAGAAATTAACATAAACCAGTTATCAAACGACCATTTTCAGAAACATTATTTTGCAAAATTTATTGTAAGAAGAATTTATCTCACGAGTTCTCAATATTAAAAAGAAACCCTTTTAGAATAAATATTACCTGTTTATTTTTAACTGAAGAAGTTGTAGTAGAAGTGTAGTATCTAACTTTAAATGTAACCTATGTAAGGTTACATTTAAAGTTAGATACTACCTAAGAACAACTGTATGCATTTTTTTATGTAGCCTAAATCGTCCCACTGCTGGGCAAAGGCCTCCCCCAAATCTCTCCACTCAGTGCGGTCACGCGCGTTCTCCCACCAATCTCTAAGGAAGGCGTTAGGTCGTGTATGCATTAAACCACAAATAAATTATATGATCCCAGAAGAAACAGAAAACTTTGTAAATCCTTGTAAAATGGTTTACTGAAAACAGGTTTCTGTTGACATTTTCTTCGCTAAACCAGTAATCTGAATAACAAACTGGTAAACGTCTGTCTCCGGTCTACCAGTCAATGTTTACCATGCTTTCAACAGAATTTGTTTTCTTTTGAACTCTTTGACGTCATTTACCTCGATATTTTCCGCCCGGGCCATACCCTGGATCTTTGTATCGCGATTGTTATAAATACCTTTGTTTTGCTTAATAATTCCGGGAATAGGTAGGTATCTGATTATATATTACATTGTGTCTTCCTTATACATTAACCTGTCCTAAGCCAGGCTCATTCCATTTAATTGGTGGGTTAGAAATAAATAAATAATATTGGATAATCCACACAGGATTGTCTAGCCCCAAGCTAAGCAAAGCTTGTGTTATGGGTACTAGATTACTGATATCCTACTAATATTATAAACGCGAAAGTTTGTGAGGATGTTTGTTGCTCTTTCACGCAAAAACTACTGAATGGGTTATGAAGAAACTTCACAATAATATAGCTTACATATCAGAATAACAAATAGGCTACAAATCATAAAGATATATTGTAGGTATATTATCCAAAATATCTATCACCACGCGGGTGAAACCGCGGGGCGCAGCTAGTACTTAATACATTACATAGATAGATATTTTTTTACTATACATAGATAACGACGAAAACACCTGGGAATCGAACCCGCAACCTTCTGCCTCGCAAGCGGACCTTCGCCCGTCGCGCCACAGAGGTCTTCTCAATTGGAGAAGTAGTTTCTTACGCATTGACCATCACAGCCTTGACATACTGATCTCCTAGGTCTTAAAATGATACCTAGACTGATTATTTCTAATCATATTCTGTAAAGTCCTTATTGCAGACAAGCACTCGCCTGTTCGCGTTCAAAGTCAAAGTCAATGAGGCAGAACTCGAATAAATCAATTGATCAATGGCCAACGTTTACATCTACTGAAGTTAACCAGTCATCAATTGCTTTCAACTTGAACTAGCATTAGATAACTACTTTACGCAGTAGTCTGGCTCATGGCCAACACAATCATTTAGACCTAAACTTAGTACCTATAGGGACCGAATTCGACTAACCAATTGCTTTACTATGACAATAGTAAAGCAATTGGTCTTCTTGGCCTTCTTATTGTATTCAGTTATTCTTATTTGTATTTTTTCTTTTAGGTTAGTTTTAAGTAGTTTTATGTTGCATGCAAATTAAGTTTGTATTCTTTGTTTTTTTTTTCTCTCTCTATTACTGTTTGTTTGTGCTCTACCTACTCTTTGTATAATATATCTTTTTCTCCATCCCTGGTTGCCTGGAAGAAATCGCTTTAAGCGATAAGGCCGCCTATTGTACTGTTATGTAAGATTTAGATATAAGGTGTTATTTTGTTATTTTGGGTACAATAAAGTGTTCATTCATTCATTCATTCAATAGTATCGCAGAATCGTCCATAGATGAAAGAAACTCTAGATAGTGCGTGTGGTGCTATTTGCACGGCAGATTTTTAGAGTAATTTTAACCGAGACACTTTTGAAACGCGTCCCTCTGTTTGTAGTTTCTTTTATAAAAAAAAAAATGCCAAAATGTCACTGGAAAGCAATTAATTTAGTGGAATTAGGGCCTCGCTCGTCTTACGGTTATCTATCACGTGGTAGATCGATAAACTTAGACCATTTTAAAAGTTGTAGACAGTTCAAGCTTAAAAAACGATAAACCGGAGTAGTTCCCGATACAGTAGTTCAACTGAGTAGTTCAACTAGTTGTACAAATAATACACCACAGTTAAAAATATTGTATCCATAAATAATTTAAAAATGAGACCATTAGCAGTTCCTCGATTTCTGAATAAAATAAATAATTTTATGTATGTTAATCTGACACGTACTGGTATTAATTAATATTATACCTATTTAACTATGATTATTTTGAAAAACTAAAACTAAAGTTCGAATCCCTTATTTTTACACGATTTTTAAGTTTTCCGGGACAAACACTATACCAATACTATAGCTACGTGTCTATCCAAATGTTGCCTGGAGGAAATCGCTCGTAGCGATAAGGCCGTCCGTTGTGGATCTGTATCTTTGTTTGTTCTTTACTGTTTTTTTTTTCTGTGTTTGAAATGCAATAAAGCGTACTTATTTGTATTCTATTGTAACACTAATCTGATTTATTACTAATCCTATTAGATATGCCATCATAGCCAAATACTTTCAACAACTCGTAATCATGTTTTTAATTTTAGCATGCTTACGACTCTGAAAACATCTAACTGTACCTATTGAAACTTCATTCCCTTTGTCTGTCTGTCACAATGCATAACGCATAGAACAAACAAACCGACTTTGCAAACAAGAGGTGTATGTTTTGCAAGCTCTTACTTAGCCCTTGGAGTTACGCAAAACTATTTTGCATTATTTCATAATACGACAGAGGTGTACCAGGTTTGTTGGACTCAATTGGTCTAATCTATGGCTAGAATAGAGCTTCTAAATTTCTCTTTGATTCCGTTTACAGTGCTTGATTTGTAACGAATATCTACATCCGACAGAGAACCAAAGTTATCGACATAAGAATTAGCAAGCTGAAGTGGCAGTGGGCCGGCCATATCTCGCGAAGAACCGACGACGGCTGCTGCGCTGGGGCAAACGTGTTCTTGAATGGAGATCACGACTCGGTAAAGGTAGTTAGGTATGACGCCCTCCGACCAGGTGGGATGACGACCTGCAAAAGACTGCAGGTAGATGCTGGATGCGGCAAGCTCAAGACAGGGCGCTATGGGGCTAATTGGGGGAGGCCTATGTCCAGCAGTGGACTGCTATTGGCTGATAATGATGAAATTGAAAATATTTGTATATAAATAGGTAACACCTGTAGGAAAAAACATGGCCGAGGAAAACGGCGGTCACGTACGTTAGGTAAGGAAGTCGTAATATGTAAATATTGTTTGATGAACTGATATGCTTGCGAACATACTTATTGAGAATTTGAGACGCACAATAAGATATCCATAAATTTAAAACACTTTCCCGGAACAGCTTAATTAATTAAATCCTTCTTAATCTTTTCTAATATGTGTTCACGGAGCAACGCAATAACAATTCGACGACCGATGTGGCGCGGTGGGCGAAGGTCCGCCTGCGACGCAGGAGGTTGCGGGTTCGATTCCCGCCTCGGAACAAATGTGTGTACGATCTGCAGATATTTGTTTCGGGTGTTCTGGTCGTTTTCTATGTATAATAAAAAATATCTATCTATGTAATGTATTGTATTATGTATATCAGTTATCTAGTACCCATAACACAAGCTCTGCTTACCATGGGGCTAGATAATGCTGTGTGAATTGTGTCCAGCATTATTATTTATTTATTATTTAATTCACACGTTATCTAGCCCCAAGCTAAGCATAGCTAGAGTAATGGGGATAATATGAATAGAATAGAATAGAAAAAACATTTATTTAGACACAGGCATATAATACACAAACAAAGAAGTTTATCATGGGGGTAAACGACACAAATAATATAGTATAATAAAGTGATATTAAGAATAAAATAAGACTACCTCCATGACTCTGCGCCGGAATAGGGGTTGGCTCAGCGTGTGCTGAACATTATTTTATTCAGCGCTGTTTTTCAGCCAAAGACCTTAATTTTTAGTTGAAGTTACGGACGACAATTCGATATGAGTGATATACTTAATACAATACATTACCTACATACTAGATTATTATTATATTTCTGGAGAAAGTAACACTAAACTTTTGAACTTAACTGCTATGCATAATTTTGTTGTTTATTATTTATACGTTTAGGCACGTTTAAGCTATGATAGGACTGGCATACTTTGCAAAGTAAAAGTCCATATTTAAAAAATCTTTTGAACAAGATCATTATTTATTAACATCGGGAAATGTCATAAATTGTAACAGGCTACAAAAAGATACATTAATTATTTATGTGGCACGCGTCGTGTTGAGGTGATATGTTTTTTTGACCGACTTTTTACGAATTTTTTCGTGAAAAGTTCAAAGTTTCGCTTCCGACAGGGTATTTGATCCCAGTCTTGTCTCAGTCTTTAAAGCCAACATTTCTTTAAATATTTACAATAGTGGACACACAATTATTTATTTATTTTGAGCCATTATTGTCCCACTGCTGGGCAAAGTACTCCCTTTTCTCCGTCCACTCCTCGCGATCTAACGCTGCAACATGCCATGATGGAAGATGTGCCTCGAGCTCGTCGCACCATCTCATCCTGGGCCTTCCACGTCGCTTCTTAGCGTTGGATGGGCTCCATTCTGTGGTGGTCTTTGCCCACAAGTCGCTGGACAAACAATTGTGAACAAAAAATAAAAACACCTTATTTCTTATTTGATAATTCACTACATAGTATAAAACAAAGTCGCTTCCCACTGTCTATCTGTCCCTATGTATTTTAAAACAACTTTAAAACTACGCAACGGATTTTGATGCGGTCATTTTTAATAGATAGAGTGATTCAAGAGGAAGGTTTATACTACATATATATTTATACTATATAATACATGCCTTTGCACCCGTCCGAAGCCGGGGTGGGTCGCTAGTATGTTATAATATATTATAACAAGAAGGCAAAAGCCTACTTCTTATAATATATAACCTCAAAAATTACCCTCGTTTGGTTTCAGCCTGAGTGATAAGACTATCGTATATAATTCTAGCTGTTCCCCGCGGTTTCACCCGTGTTAAACTTTATTAGGTGATTTATTTACACCTTGGGTTACATTATTGAAGTTTTAGTAAGGATCCCTAAATTTTGTGAAAAAAAAATTCTAATCGGTCCAGTAGTTTCGAAGCCTATTCAATACAAACAAACAAAACATCAAACATTTCCTCTTTATAATAATTAGTATAGATAGGTACTTTCGCCCATGAAGTTGATATCTTGTGAATAACCAAGTTAATGAATAAACATTATAATAACGCCCAAAAAACTTGCCGGCGCCGTCATCATTAGTAGATCATTATTCAAAGTAATCAAGGAACGTCAAATAATGATTGATGATAAGTATAAATTACCTAACTGTACGATCAAAAAGAGTCGGTAGCTTAGTGGATGGTAAGCGGACTTTTAATCTTAAGGATAACCTTACGACCGAACCTCATCATCACCAGCCTATAGCAGGACATAGGCCTCCCCCAATGAGCGCCATAGCGCCCTGTCTTCAGCTTGCCGCATCCAGCATCTACATGCAGTCTTTCGCAGTTCGTCATGCCACCTCGTCGGAGGGAGTCCTACACTACGAGTCGTGGTCTCCACTCAAGAACACGTTTGAGATATGGCCGGCCCACTGCCACTTCAGCTTGCTAATTCTCAGAGCTATGTCGATAACTTTGGATGTACTCGGATGTATTCGTTGCGAATCCTATCCTTCAGAGAAACTCCGAGCATAGCTCTTTCCATAGCTCGCTAAGCGACTTTGAATGAAATTGGATTGGTATACAGCAGCTTCATAGTATGTAATAAAAATACAGCGGCATTTTAAGGTTAATCCTTAAAATTGTCGAGAGCCATGATCACTAACCACTTCGTAACCATTTAACCACAGCCACGTGAGCGGGTACAATTATCTAATTCCGATAGACCGTGGTGTAATTGACCATAATTCGGTACATTTCTACTAATCAAACGGAACTCCTTTATTGATTGTAAAGGTTTATACACCATTGTCGAGATAGTTGTTCTTTTTAATAAATTAAATAAATAATGCTGGACAATCCACACATAATCATCTAGCCTTAAGCTAAGCAGAGCTTGTATTATGAGTACTTCATGACTGATATTATAGGTACACTAGCGGACCATCCCGGCTTCGCACGGGTATTAGAATTTTTAAGGTACATTTTTTACACCTTGGGTTTAATTATATTATTGGAGTTTTAGTAAGGATCCCTAACTTTTTTGAAAATATAATATAGCCTATGTTCATTTTATTTTATTTATTTATTTATTATGTTCACCACGGATATTTAGGCTTCCTAACGGTGATAGAATTTTTCAAATCGGTCCAGTAGTTTCGGAGCCTATTCGTTACTTTCCTCTTTATAATATTAGTATAGATAATACATTACATATAAGGTGTAAGTATAGATATTTTTATTACACATAGAAATATGGTACCCTATTAATGTCGTACGATGCGCCCATTCCTAGTTTCCGTTGAAATTGGACACTGTGGCTGAAATTATATGGCTGTTCTAGGTTAGAAAGATACCATCATTTATTTATTTAGTGCAACTCAAATAATTTGTTAAAATAAAAAGTTAAAACATTTACTGCAGTATTTTTTTTTACAAACATAAATTGATTTGGGAGGCAAACATTTGCCTGTGTCATCAGCATCACAATAAGTAGATCGACAATTACAGCAGAATATACAAGGAAAGACTGCATAATAATCATAGAAACACACTAGCAAGAAACCTGCTTCAGGATAAAGACAATATAAAACATGGAATATTCTTGAGCTTGACCGAAGGTACAAAGTATTCAAGTCTAGAGATGGTGCCTTTCACTGGAAATGGCACCTGAGTGTCCCACCCGAGACCGCGTCTAATTATGGCTGACTAATTACGATGAACAGCCGATTGTAGACAAAAAATGGATGAGAAAAAAAAAACGCTACGTAGATACTTGCTGCTGAGTTGGGCTATTACTTAAAAAAACCTCTTTTTCTCTATCTATGTAGACCAAACTCGTCATGCCTAGTTACGTGCAAGATCACACTTCATTATATACCCATGACTTGTTTCTGCATTTGTCCTATCTTCGCAATTAACTACTGACGTAACAAAACGTAAGTCATTATCTTGCGAGATAAGTCTTTATTGCTCCGAATTGCTTTTAAATAGCAAATAATGAACGAAACTTTTACGCTTAAGTGTCGTTTAAGTTACAGCCGTGAATCAGATGTTTAGTCAGCCATTTTTATGTGGGAGTTACTTTTATTCTCGTAAATTTTGTTAAAGTGTTTTAAAACAGCCTAAGTACTAAATTATACAAAGGTTTACCTAATTATGAAGCAATAGTGAGCGAACTAGCATCAGAAATAATAATACAGGGAAATTATAAGACGCGAAGTAAGCGCTACCTATTTCACGGAAATGGAACGCTGCGCTGTAGTAATATTTTTTTTGTATTTTAATATAATAAAATTATTTAACGGTGTGCAAATTTTTTACCTTATGTTGAATTTCAGAGCCGCTTAACAAAGTTGTGTATGTGAGTTGTAAAAGTTTACAAATAAGTACCTAAATATTTTATCTGTAGGTTTACAACTTTAATATTGAGACGATGGTAAAGGCTTTTTATGGTTTATTTGCTGGAGAAACATAAAACGACAAGGCATACTTACCTACAAGCAATAAAATAGGCATGTAATGTACTTACTTTTTATTTGATATTTCAATGTCAAGTGAGTAATAAAATTGCATAACGATTATTTCTTTGTAAGCCTTAATTTCATTCACGATTTGAACTTGCCTTCTTTTAGAAAATATAATTCAGCAAGCAGCATCAGTAGATAATTTTTTTTAACGGCACAGACACGAATCCTATCATACATTATTATAAATAATAATGATTATAATTAAGGTCTAGTAGACGCTTCGACAAGAATAGTAGTTAATGGTAGAACTGGTGAGTATCTGGTGCAACACATCAGCATTGCCATACAGCGGGGCAATGCAGCCATCGTTTTGGGGACGCGTGCCGGCTGGTATTGATATGGATTACTTGAGCTACCAAGTAGTTTTTATGCAACAGTCTTCCTGCGATTAACTCAATTGTTTATATCTTATATACTAGTTCTGATTTGTTTCTATTATTAGAGAAATATTAAAATACGTGCTGTGCTATTTGCACGCACAGATTGATAGAATGGTTGATAAACCTTGACACTTTTGACATGCGTCCATGTAGTTTTTTACTTCAAAGATAAAATGCCAAAATGTGTCATTCTGAGACTATAATACTATTGTCTAGCTAGGGCTACATAAAATATAGGTAATTAAATACTTATGTTGTGTCTTTAGGTACAGACCAGGAATGTTTCCAAAACGTCACTTTTTTTCTTTTTTACTCAAACACTTGAAACGAATATTACTTACCGTTACGAAAAAATGTTCAAAAAATGAGGATTCGTCTCGGTCTCAAAACTTCAATCACTTTGTTACGGCGGAGGACTTTGTCGAAGTAAAAACCAATGAATGCAACTCAGCCAGTGAGTCAGTCTCTTAAAAATCTTTTCATCAAACACATCAATCGATACCCTGTATAGACGGGTATCGATTTGTTTGATGACAATGATTTTGATAAACTATAACGTTGCTGGAGTCGTTTCGTAGATTTTTTTATGAATTACTTTAAATTACTGAATGGGTTATCTAACAATAAATTTTAAATTAGCTAGGAATTTTAAAGAACCGTAATAAAATATATTGATTCTCGTACCTAACCCATTAGAACATAGAACACAGATGGGACAACTAAAACATAGAGGGGTGTATGTCCAGTAGTACGTGGGCCGACAAGAACTAGCAATGATGATGATTGTTGACCCACATAAAAGCTAAAAGCGTTTAAGAATGCTCACTTCATGCTCACATAAATAGGAAAAACAAAAACATAATTTTTAAATAAAGGCTGCCTTTTTTGCCGACAACCCTGAAATCAATGACTGACAACCGCGTCATTTAAGGCGAAGTGAAGATATCTCGGATTATGCGGGCTTTAAGTGGACACGACTTGTTCGGACATGCTGCGTCGGCAAGTGCGATGGTTTTTTTGTTAATCGTTGTCTGGGTAGTGTTTTGTGTTTTTTTGGGTTCGTCTTACAAATTTTCTGTTATCTTTTTTGGATACTTATGGTTTTAGTAAAAGCCAGGTAGACAATGATTAGTAGAAAATAAGGTTTTCCACCACAAGGCTTTGTCAAAACTTTTGGTACTTATCAATTTATTCGGACATGTTTCGGCAAGTGCAATGGTTTTTTTGTTAATCGTTTTCTGGTTAGTGTGTTGTATATTTTTTAGTTCGTGTTACAAAATGTTCTGTTATCTTTTTCGGTATTGTTTACCACAAACTTTTGTTAAAACTTTTGGTAGGTATTAATTTATTCGACATGCAAGTTTAATTGTGCAAGTGTAATCGTTTTTTTTTTGTTAATCGTTGTCTGGGTAGTTTTGTATTATTTTAGGTTCGTCTTACAAATATGTTATCTTTTCCGGTATGGATTTACTTACAGCCGGGTAGACTATAATGTTGAAACTACGGTTTAGTAGGTTAGGTAGTTCCCGATAAAGTTTTGTCAAACGTTTGGCATACTCGTACATTTAATAAATATTATTAAAAAATGAATAGGTACCAACTTTTTAATAATATTAACCTTACTAAAATTAAACACATTTATTATGTTTTTCTGTGTATGTTTTAAAATGTGTCTCGCTATGGACTGTGTATGTTAACTATGTACTATGTCTGAAATAAATGTGATTTGATTTGATTGTAAATATAGTAAAACTATTAGCTTCAGACCCCGAGTCCATTTGACGATAGTAATTATGACGTCTCTCTCATATTCATTTGTTTGTATAGGATTTGCTTAGTTCCCCGTTCGCACGATAGAGGCACTGTACCAAAACCTATGGAGAAGGAGATGTCATGATGACGCCTCATTACTAACGCCAAAAAGACTCACCCTACAGTTTAAAATTAATAACATTGTTAGACTTAATGAAAGTCGTTTAAGCGCTGGCCTAATGCCCACTTTCACTCAACGCTGTTTGGCTTTGAAAATTAGTTTCAGCCATTTTTGTTAGAGGGCGTGATTTAGAATTAATTTCTTGGTAACTTAGTTTTACGGTAGTCTAAGAATTTTTTAATTAATTTCGTAGTTTTATGTTGTTCTGGGTAGGTATTTCAAATGAGTTATGAAAATTCCTTTAAAAAACAAAGTGATAGAGGAAAACCACGTGTTATGTATCTGTCTATTAGGTATATTATCGCTGATCATTGTTAAGTTTAAGTCATAAGTAATCAAAAGAAATCGAACCCGCAACCTCCTGCGTCGTAGGCAGACCTTCTCCGGCTGCGCCACATAATAATATGTCGTCAAATAAATTAAACATAAGTCAAAAATACAACCAAAGAGTACTTACATAAAATCGTATGAGTGATACACTCACGAATACATGTGACTGAATAGACCAGTAGGCATCACCCACTGCTGGGCTTAGCCCTCTATCGCATCTTCTTTCATCCAAGTAGTTTTGCCCCACTTAGCTTTACGTATAACTAAAAACAAAAGTTTCGAAAACAAATAAAAAAACCATAACAAAACATAAAATTATTTAAAAGTGTGAAACAAAAAACGAAATTGCTTCATTATCCCCGAAATAGAAGGAGTCAATCATTACAAATCAAAAAACCGAGACCACACACCATAACAGTTTAAAAAAATGTTTTATTTCACTCTTCCTACATCATCTACAAATAAAAATCAATCTTATTTACGGTGTAAATAAAATCCATTTTTCAATAACGCAAGTCTGGGTTAATATAGGGTTGTCAAAACACTGACTGTCAAAACTACAGGTATTCGAAAGTGACTTAACATTTTAATCTATTTTTACTCAACCGTAATAAAAAGCCATAAAGTTCAGATTGGAATGATAAAAGAGGAAATAAGGGCTAATTTAGATATTCATTTTAATGACATAGCAGGGTGGTCCAAATTCGAAGATAGGAAACATCATTAGGGCTAAAATATGGAATTGACAACAATCGTAATATTTTTGATAAAATATTGGGTTACCAGTTTTATGGTTGTAGACGTAATTTGATATTTTTGCTGTTTCTAAGAAGGAACAAAACGTTATGTTATTAAGACTGTTTCTTGTGGTTTCTACGAATGTTTGAAGATATACCGGGTAAAACACGTGTTATGTGGCTTGCCTCGTGCGGGGTCCGCCAGTAATGTATAGGTACATAATTATCTAAGAGAAATGGCTAATAAATAATATTGAATTTTTTTTTATGATTATTTAACGTCTACCAGGTTCAGGTTCAGGTACTCCTTTATCCGCATTTAGACTCCAGTTGGTCCTTTATGCGTAGTTTGCTAGCACGTCTATCTCTCAGGGATTCTGACCACCATGCATAAATGCTCTAAAATCACACTAAAGTCAAGCTCAAGGCCACTCTCCACTCTCTTTATCGGTACCGATAAGGTGCCTGTTTACAACAGGCGTAAGTAGATTCTTATCAAAGAACGATAAGTTTGTTTTCACGATTCCGCAGATGCTATATATATTTCTTTATAGGTAAGTAAGTCAAAAAATATTGTCACTGACGTTAATATTTTTAAGTGTCTAACATTTCTAATAAAACAAAATTTCCAAACCTAAATAAACGTCGTTGTTTATCTCTTATTTAACATTTCATTATGTTCAAACTATTTACTAAACATAAACACAATATTACCGCGTAATTAGTTAAAACCCGAGTCTCAATAATGTCGTTAGTTAATTACATAAAAAACGAGTAAATATTTACAAGGCCCAGCGCTGTAAACAGTTTTCGATGATTAAGCTATTAGCTTTAGTAATGAAGGTGTTTTATTTATTATTTTAATTAGAATACTAAAGAGAAAGGTTAAGTTTTTGACGACCGATGTGGCGCGGTGGGCGAAGGTCCGCCTGCGACGCAGGGGGTTGCGGATTCGATTCCCGCCTCGGAACAATTGTGTGTACGATCTGCAGATATTTGTTCCGGTTAGTCAGTACGTGCGAGGGCCTACGTACTAGAATAATAGAAACCTTAATTTATTAGTAACAAAGCATTTTGTAATTTTTATAACTGTGCTAAAACTATGGAACGAAAGCTAATGTCAAATAAATCTATGTCTTTACATAGTATAAAATGAAGTCACTGTTTGAAACTGAAGTCTGTTCGCTTAGAACTTTTAAACTACTCAAGGGATTTTAATGCAGTTTCCAGCAATAGATAGAGTGATTCAAGTGGAAGGTTTACATGTACATTTTAATAACCCGTGAACCCGAAGCCGGGGCGGGTCGCTAGTTATACATAATAATACCCAACCCAGACTCGACTGTGGGTGGCATTGGATATTGCGTATAACAAGTCTATTAATTTCTAAAACCTTATCAAAATATGTCTAATCAACATAATCAGGCTGTATAAAATCATATTGCACTTAAAGTGTCAGAATGTTATCTAAGCCACAATGAAAGTAGCATAGCGTACAAAGTTATTGACGGTTTGTGTTATCATAATTTTATAGAGTTTGGTTTTTTTTGTTTTACTATTTTTTTAATATTTTTTTTATTTAGCCTGTTTCGTCCCACTGCTGGGCAAAGGCCTCCCCCAAATCTTTCCACTCAGTGCGGTCACATGCGATCACTAATCTCCGAGGAAGGCGTTAAGGTCGTCTCGCCAGCGCTTTCTTGGCCGACCTCGCCCGCGGCTTCCTTCCGGGACCCAGGGTGTTGCAGCATCAGCCCGCCTCTCGGGGTGCATTCGGCTAATGTGCCCCGCCATTTTTACATATAACTTTATTAATAAACGAAGTTACAATCAAATAATAGAAACAGATTAGAACTAGTATTGAGAATAAAAACGATTGAAGCTATCTGCAGACTCTGCAGCAAACAAGCGGCATTTGTACCGGACCCGCCAACGAGTGCCATGCATGATGCTGCGATGTATATGTTGTGTAGCCGCTTCTTCGTCAAGTCGTCTGCTGTAATGTGAAAATATAAGAATTAAGTTATCTCAATTGATCGACAAGTCAGCACGCTTCCCCAAGACGCTGCTGGCCGCATTGTCCCGCTGTATGGCAATGCTGTATTACAATGTTGCGTAGTTAATGCTCCCGCTTCACATCTCGCATATTTGATGGCTGGAAGAAATTGCTCTTAGCGATAAGGCCGCCCATTGTGCATCTGTATCTTTGTTTGTTTGTTCTCTGTTTTTTTCTGTGTTTGATGTGCAATAAAGCGAATTTTTATTGTATTGTATTGATTGGCCGAAGCTTTTAAAGGGATTCTTTCATTTTCCTCATCTCATTTAGGGTCTGTCGGTACATAGCTGACGCATTTTCCGTCAGAGTATAACTTACCTTCAAGGAATAGGTTCACCTCAATTCCTATGGACCCTCTATACATAACAAGTTATGTAGCCAGCAGGTCATAAGTACAATTTATATGTAAATCTAAAGCAAGCAACTGATATTTTACTATTAAAACGTATATCCATATAGCTAAGGTTTAAAATCCATTGATTCTGGAACATAGAAGTGAAATCACAAGTAGATCCTTACCCATAACCTAGAAAACTGAAACTTATCTGTCAAATTTTCACTCTATTGTCGTTGGATTCAAAATGGCGATCGTGCCTTGCTGTCTGCCGATAATGTAAAGGGTTAGATATAGTACTCAACATGCGATTTTGTGGCTTACAGAGCAATAAATTGTACATATTGTATTATACATATAATAATAATTATATGTATAATACTAGCTGCGCCCCGCGGTTTCACCCGCGTGGTGATAGATATTTTGGATAATATACAATTTATCTTTATAAATTGTAGCCTATGTGTTATTCTGATGTATAAGCTATATTATTGTAAAGTTTCATTAAAATCCATTCAGTAGTTTTTACATGAAAGAGTAACAAACATCCATCCATCCATCCATACTTACAAACTTTCGCGTTTATAATATTAGTAGGATATTGACGACCTCTGTGGCGCGATGGGCGAAGGTCCGTCTTTGTCTGTGTTGCTGGTTGCCAGTTCGTTTCTCGCCTCGGGACAAATGTTTGTACAATCTGCAGATATTTGTACCGGGTGATCTGGGTATTTGCTATGTTTAGTAAAAAAATATCTAAATAAAAATATCTAAATAATTAATATAAAAATATCTAAATATCTATCTAAGTATTGTATTAACTGTATTACCCATAACACAAGCTCTGCTTAGCTTTAGGCTAGGTGATGCTGTGTGGATTGTCCAGCTTTATTTATGTATTTACTGACCACTTTTACCAAGCATTGCTACTGCAAGTTCTGCTTGAAATGTGAACTCTTTCTCACGCAATCTGCGTAAATGTGCGCGCACCTTTACTGTCTGTCGTGCCAATGAACGTTTGGAGACACGTTTATAAATAAGACTATTGTATCACTGGCTGGGACAAAATAAGAACTTGTTTCGTGTCAGACTTTACTCCTAGCTCTATGAGTTTCTCATGACAAAAGGCATACATAGCCCTGAGTCTAATTGACGATAGTATCGAAACGCGATCGTGATTCTTCTATAGGTTTTGGTACAGCCAGCGCCTCTATCTTAACCGTATTCCTAGGTACTATCTCAAATATCGACTTTTCTGAGGTAGGTCGTCCTTGATGCAAACAATTGATATAATCCAGCCCTGAGTCCAAATGATGATATTATCAAGAGGTGATCGTGTCGTCTCATTTTCCATAGGTTTTGGACAGAACCTCTATCGAGAGGGTACTACTTACTACACGGTCGTTAACTTTCGTTAGAGAAAATTGTGATAATTTTGCTTTTTTATTACAAAATATCAGATTATCTATAAGATAAAAAAGCTTGGAACATGTTTTGCTCCAACTCAAAATCTAACAACTTACAGATAAGCAAATCATATGTACTAGACACATAAGTTATGAACATACTAGTGGTTTCTTCTCACTTCTTCCACTGGTGGACAAAAAATTGAAGTGAACATCAATATAATAATGAATAGTATAAAATATGACTTGTTTAAGTGCTTATTTGTAAGCCTAAAGAAATAAACTTTCATTTCATTTCATTTCAATTATTTTATTACTAGTTTCTGCCCGCGGCTTCGCTCGCGTTGTGCTTGGGGCTAGATGACAATAGAAAATCGGTCAAATTTCGTCGGCCGTGTCGGCCTGCCGTCTCATCGGATTAAGATAGAGATGGAATATTTTACAGCTGCATTATTAAAACATTCCTTGACATAGATTTTTGAATTACAACGGCATTACAATACATAACACAATAAGTACATAGATAGTTTTTTAATACATAGAAAACGACTAGAACACACGGTACAAATATCTGCAGATCGTACAGACATTTGTCCCGAGGCGACAATCGAACTCGCAACTTCCTGCGACGCAAGCGGACCTTTGCCCACCATTCTACAGAGGTCGTCGTATTTTATCTCACAGAAAAGTTAAAATGATAACTCTGTATTGTATACACTATATTGCTCAGCGAGCTATGGAAAGAGCTATGCTCGGAGTTTCTCTGAAGGATAGGATTCGTAACGAATACATCCGACAGAGAACCAAGGTTATAGACATAGCTCTGAGAATTAGCAAGCTGAAGTGGCAGTGGGCCGGCCATATCTCGCGAAGAACTGACGGCCGATGGGGCAAACGTGTTCTTGAGTGGAGACCACGACTCGGTAAACGTAGTGTAGGACGCCCTCCGACCAGGTGGGATGACGACCTGCGAAAGACTGCAGGTAGATGCTGGATGCGGCAAGCTGAAGACAGGGCGCTATGGCGCTCTTTGGGGGAGGCCTATGTACAGCAGTGGACTGCTATAGGCTGATGATGATGATGATGATGTATTGTATACGATTTGTAGGTCTAACTAACTAGGTAAGTACTCTGTCAATCAATGATTTTGAACAATCATTGAAGCCAGTGAGTTACCTAATCAATGAGTCATCTGCTCCAATTATTGAGAACACAACGACCTGACATACATGTAGTAGCATTTAGTTGTGTAACGGCAGCAGGAATAGAAACACTATTTCAGATTAACATTTTCATAATAATATTATGTATATTACATTGAAGGTACATGAGACCACAAGTTTCTATCGTTCGACAATTGAGAACATTTTTATTAATTTATTAATTACTAGCTGCGCCCCGCGGTTTCACCCGAGTTGTGATAGATATTTTGGATAATAATACAATATTATCTTTATAAATTGTAGCCTATGTGTTATTCTTATGTATAAGCTATATTATTGTAAAGTTTCATCAAAATCCATTCAGTAGTTTTTACGTGAAAGAGTAACAAACATCCATACATCCATACTTACAAACTTTCGCGTTTATAATATTAGTAGGATAATATTAATATTATAATAATATTATATTAGATTGAAGGTTGACAAAAGTTGTGTAACTCCCGTTTGACAATATTACTAATTTATTAATTAATAACTTTAGCCCGCGGCTTCGCTCGCGTGGTACCAGGATAAAAAGTAGCCTGTATGTTATTCCAGTACACATACTATGTATGTTCCAAGTTTCATCAAGATCCGTTCAGTAATTTTTACGTGAAAGAGTAACAAACATCCATCCATCCATACTTACAAACTTTCGCGTTTATAATATTAGTAGGATAAGCACTAATACAACGGCTTTATCGCGTTTATATACCAATTTTTCCCGATGTTTCAGTATTAGTAATTAATTCCCGAACCTAATGTATTAACGACACATTATGCAACCGTTTGAGTACCTAGGTATTATTTTTCGTCACTGGAAAAGGACACGAAATTAGAGAAATCTAATTGCTTACTCCTTTGGGCTTACTTATAGTAAGTAAGTACATGAAAATTATTATTTTCCCCCTAGAGTATAATACCTCTAAGATTTTCCCGTAGCAAACACAAGCAATAATGAGTAGGAAGGCGAAGGCCTGGTCCTCAAATAGTGTTTGTCGTAGACGTAGAAAACTGCATAATACATGTGATATATAAATTTAGTGGTTTCTTAGTAACGTAGAGGTTTCTTTTTCACTTCTAAATATCAAATGAGCTGGTATTTTACGGCTCTCTTTACTCTTTTATTTTAAATAGTACTAACCCTTAATTACTCGCGCACAAAAACATACATAAGTACTCGCGTGGCGTGCTTTCCACCCCAATTTTAGAATTAGTAAAAAATTACCAAATACATACAAAATCAGACTTTTATTTATGATTAAGATTTAAAAATTAGTGTTGTAAATTCGAAACTCCAATAACTAGAGACGATCAAACAGTCGCTGGGGTGTTAAACACCCCACGCGAGTGATTAAGGGCTAAATTCAATACTCAATGGTTTATTGCTTACATATGTACAGATAGGTCTAAAAATAATATCACATAAGTCCAACATGCATAATTTATAAGTATTGATACAACGGGTATTTATCGCGTTTATTTACCTTTTTCCCGACGTTTCAACAGGTTTACACTCTGTCGTGGTCACGGGATGACTGGAGTACTGGAGTTACCGCCTCAGCGAAACGGGGGCTAGTTTATTTGAAACTACCCTCATTTCATTTTCAATAGTAGGAATGTCCATCTGCACACTCGGACGACACACAAAACACAAAAACAATGACGACAACATGCAATGCACCCTGCAAGGGCATCGCAACATAAAGTTGAAGTTAAATGCTAAAGTTAAATGCTAGGTGGCTACATACAGTTAATAATATGCTTAATTTACCTTTTAAATTTATAGTAAAAATTATGAACCAATTCTATTATATCTAAAGACTTATAAAATTCGTGCCTACCTTGCTTAATAAAATCGTTTATAAGTAGGTTATATTAAATAGACGGATGCAAAGTCATTGGCGTACCTATGTGCATTAACAATGTTTTGTGATGTACCTATTTAACTGAGGAATAGAGAAGTCACAGTTGGAATGATAATGATTGAATAAGCCTAGCGTTTAGGGTCGGCACAAGCGGGCCACTTTCCGGAACGTAAATACCACAGTTGCGAAAAGAAGCTTGAGAAATCTACCACTTTTTACGGTTTTTATTTATTTTATCCATCTCAAATGTCAATCTAGCAATGTCTGTGACATAGTTTGTCACTGAAAGTAATTTTTAATTAACACGGAACAGAAAAAATAAAGTGTGGTTCACATGTTAACGAAATGAATGGCCCGAGTCCTGTTGGTGGCTCGGCAAAAAGTATGTCCCGAAAGAACGATAAACTTCACCTGTACGCTATTTAAACAACAAACACAAGCTAAAATATGACTCTTTTTATTCAATGACATAACTATTTGATAGTCATAAGTTTTTGGTCTATATAATTTAATGAGTAAATCCAATAGGCTAAAAATGGCAAAATTTCATTCCGTAATTTTAAATAAGTACCATTGTACGTACACTAGGTACTTAAATCATTCTTTTATTAAATTCGTTACGCGGCCACATGATTTTCGGACTTGTGCGCGGGACTTTTTTTGGTAAACCTTTTTGTGGAGCCTTGCGGCCATTACACGAGTCGCCACTATAAGTTGCTCGTTTGCGCTTACCTTTACATTGAAATGCACTACGAATATCATAACTTATCGCACAATAACATAGCGGGCTAGCTCGCTTAGCACACAATGAATAACTCACGTGTAATTTCACTGGCTTGGTCTGTAAGTACCATTTATATTGATACACCCTGTACTTACGCCGGATGTGTAGGTATTCTAGGCTACCTATGATTAATCTAGGCTAGGCACTATTGCCACTATTGTATAGGCATTAATTTTGCAATATTAAGTCCATAGGTAGGTAATATGAGCCGTAGCTAATTACTGGAAACCAGTCTATAGAGATATCTCCAATTATATTCACATCACATAAGTTAGTCCACAGCTGGACATAGGCCTCCCACAATGAGCGCCATAGCGCCCTGTCTTCAGCTTGACGCATCCAGCATCTGCCCGCAGACCTTCGCAGGTCGTCATCCCACCTGGCCGGAGGGTGTCCTAGTGTCCTACACTACATTTGCCAAGTCGCTAATTATATTAATAAATAATTAATGCCGGACAATCCACACAGCATCATCTAGCCCCAAACAATACAAGATAGATATTTTTAATCATAAATTATAATAAAGTTGTGAAGAGTACAAAATAAATTTGAATACAGTAGCCTACCTACTCTGTTCCCATTTCTTTTTATAGTTTTCTAGTAAAGCATTTGGGTTCAAGCGATTAAAATACCTAGATATGTCTTAATCGCGTGAACCCAAATTATTATTTTACCCTTTGTATATACATATTATTCTATGTCTTATGTTAGACGACCGATGTGGCGCGGTGGGCGAAGGTCCGCCTGCGACGCAGAAGGTTGCGGGTTCGATTCCCGCCTCGGAACAATTGTGTGTACGAATTGCAGATATTTGTTCCGGGTGTACTGGTCGTTTTCTATGTATAATAAAAAATATCTATCTATGTAATGTATTGTATTATGTATATCAATCATCTAGTACCCATAACACAAGCTTCTGCTTAGCATGGGGCTAGATGATGCTGTGTGGATTGTCCAGCATTATTTTATTTATTTATTTATTTATGTCTCGTAAATTTCTGATATACAAGGTTATGCAACATTTTCTAATACATGATACTACCTATGCAATAATTTAGAAAGTTTAAAGTCAGGTAAAAACCCATGACTGATTTTATATGCAGTAAGTAAACTGAAGTTTATTTTAGTCATGTGCGAGTAGGTCACGTGAAAAATACTCACTTACCAATATTCAACAAAATTAAATTGGTTATAATAAATTGAATAACCTCCCCTATAGCCCGATTACCCAGTCCATCGATCCATCACCATAGCCTGGTATTATTTCTCTCATTTTTCTTTGCAATAGTCTCTACACCTGGCGGATACCATCTTTGGGTGTATCATATTGTGCACCCGAGGATGATACCCGCTATGTGTAGCCATCGCCTTTAGATTAACTCTCTCAAAGGGCCTCTGTGCTGTTGGCTTCGGCTCCACGCAAGCCTTCCAAAGGACCGGGTCACTTTATTGCCCGAGATCATGGTCTTAATATGTAGAATAATATCCAAAAAATATTTGATTTCGGTATGACTTGAACCAGCGCAGTTGTTAAGCGCTAGGTACTGAGAGAAAGTCGCGGGTTCAAATCCTGCCATCGAAAATGTTTGATATTATATTTAATTTCTTAGTGATGACCCGAAGTTTACGCACTATACTAACAAAAACCTTAGATAATAAAAATAATTTATCCTACTATAATATTATAAACGCGAAAGTTTGTAATTATGGATGGATGGATGGATGTTTGTTACTCTTTCAGGTAAAAACTACTGAATGGATTTTAATGAAACTTTACAATAATATAGCTTATACATCAGAATAACACATAGGCTACAATTTATAGAGATATATTGTATATTATCCAAAATACCTCTCCACGCGGGTGAAACCGCGGGGCGCAGATAGTATATACATAAATCATTAAAGTATGTTGGAAACTGATACTAAAAATACACATAGCAAAATAATTATTAAACAGCTCGATAATTTATGTGTTCTAACACCTTCATGAATGTATATGTTCTAACACTTGTTTCATAACTGCAGTTAATTTTAATACCCTATAATTATAATTATTGATAAACACCATAAAATCAAGCCTTACTTACTTACTTACTTTACTTACATAATACTTGGTACCTTACGTACCTAGCCAAGGTGATAAAAACAAATAAATATTTGCTTTACGATCTATTCCATAGCAATATAATATGATTGCATAATTTACCTTTACTAGATTTTTTCATTATCTGCGAAAAATACAATCTACATATATTGTTCCTTTATGTCCAGTCCATCCTTAGGTTGCCTGGAAGAGATCGCTCTCAGCGATAAGGCCGCCCTTTATATATGTATTCTAAGTTTTTATTTCTCTATTGTTTTCTGTTTTGTGTGGTGCCACTTTAATTTTCCGATCATAAGCATGGTGATATATTATATGCTCATATTAACGAATTTACGAACGATTCCTACAGTCTACTTTTTCCTAATTTGTTTTTTTTTTTGTTACAGGTATGTAAGTACACTGCTTATCTGCCACCTACTGTGTGACCTCAAAAAACACCTAATACGGAAATCTGCAACATCTGAACCGACCTTAAAAAAAACCTTGTGATATATTTTACAATGTTTTCGCCTTCTCCGTCAACAATAATTTATTAATAACCCGGTAAATCCGTCTAGAATATGACACATTCTAAGAAGTCAAGGCTGTGGAAGATTTTTTGTCTTCTTCATGTGTGGGGGAAGTCCTCTTGCATTGTCGATGACCTCATTGACGCAGCGCAACCGCTACGCCGGAAGGTCCGTCTACGACGCAGGATGTTGCGAGTTCGTTGCCCGCCTCGGGACAAATATTTATACATGATGATATGGGTATTTTATATGTTAAGTAAAAAATATCTATCTTTGTAATGTATTGTATTATGTTTATCAGTTATCTAGTACCCATAACACAAGCTCTGTTTAGCTTAGGGCTAGATGATGCTCTGTGGATTGTTCAGCATTATTTATTTATTGATTTACGACTTTTACCATCCTTTGCTACTGCAAGTTGTCAAGTGCAATCGCCATAGCGCCCTGTCTCTAGCTTGTCGCATCCAGCATCATCGTCATCCCATCTGACCAGAGGGCGTCTTACACTATGTTAACCGAGTCGTGGTCTCCACTCAAGAACACTTATACCACTACACAGACGTTAACTACTGCATTTGGTCTATTTAAATTAAAAAAAAACTGTGTAAATAGTCCGCACTCCTTTCTAATGTTGCCCTCACCGATAGTTTTCCTTTTAATAGTTTAAACCAAGTTTAAACATAGAAACATTCAGAACAAGTCTCTTGTGCGTGAACTTCCTATATATTTGCTCATTTTCTGAATTATTTCGCGTCATGGGTACCCTTGCACGAGTACACAGGTTAACAACTAGTTTTCCCACGCGACTGGCTTTCTAACGATATTATGCCTTTTGATACGATCGGTCAGTTTCCATGTTGTTTGAGTTTGAAAGTTAGAATTAATTTTAAAGTTTTAATTTATTTAAACTTATAGGGAATTTGATCCATGGATTCCTGGATTTTTATTTGAAAATGAAATAAAATGATTTTATTTGTTATTAGACTTACACAGATAATACATAATAAACTTAAACTAAGAGGAAACGTGTTAGTAAGTGTGTAAGTCCAGTAACAAAATGGCTTTGCCTCAGCATGAGTTGGATGACTAGCATGCTAGCAACCAACGCTGGTCTTCCGGCAAAGCAACTTGTTGGCGTTACGGACTTACTACTCACTACCGCTATACAAACAAACAAAAAACACACTAATATAAAGAAAATCATCATTTGACAGAAGGTTATTAACGCGGTAAGTGTGAGTCAGACTCACGCACAAAGGGTTCCGTAACACATTTTTCTTATTATATTTATTATCAAATGTGTTGACATTGATAGTTACAAATGTACTTTCCAACAATCATCAATCTTGACAGATCAAGATTGAAAAGTGTAAGTACTTTTCTTTTTACTTCTTTTATTATAAGTTATTATCAATGTATGTACTTATGTAAACAAATATCTTAATTTAAAAAAATACGCTAAATAAACGACCTTGATATATTAGATGGCATTGACATTGGAATTTTAGATTATAAATTATTAGCAAGATATCACCTTGATACCGTTATTATTATGTAGCTTCTGCGAATGCTAAGTTATGTAAACAAATTGTATTATTTAGATCAACATAACTTAAAGTAAGGAAATGAATAATATTATCATATTTTTATTTAGATTCATAAAGATTTATGTTTTTTGATTTATATTTATGTGACTGTGACATTTTTAACAAATAATTTCCGAATATGAAACTATTTTTTTATTTAATCTAACAAAATCAGCCAAGATTGTTTGAGTCACGCATGGGTTCCGCAGATTATTTTAGCGTTTACAAAATAATGTAAATAAATAAGTAACATAAACATTGTTGCCAATTTATTGTCGTGTCTCAAACAAACACTGCAACAAAACAAGATAGGCTTTTGCACTTAACACTCTTCGATAAATGGATCTAACTTAAGATCAAAGCTGGAGTCTAACTTATGACAGATACGCTCAATTCACAACCTGTCAGACAGACTGTTCACATTAGTTTTATGTATGCATGCTAAGTGCAGTTACATCCAGGTTCTATAAATTCTAAGTGGTTTATGCGTCCTCTATGCGATTTTAGATTTCCTGAGACTCGAGCTGTATTTCGATATGATTTAGTTTATAGATAAATCTTAACATACACATGCAAAATATTGCACATACACATTACATCACACATGTAGGTATGTATTATATGTATGTATATGCAAAAGTTTGGATGTATCGATGTTTGTACTTCTTTACGCCTAAACTACTCAACGGATTGGGCTGAATTTTGCATAATGGTTTTCTACCAATTCTAGACTTCTTATTTTATAATTTTAGGCTTGGAATCAAACATTTGCTTATTTCTATCCCATAAATCAGGTACCATGGGACAATAATCACATTTAAACGTTTCCATAGAAACGACGCGTACAGAGCCGCGGGTAGAAATTAGTTATAAAAAATGTTCCACTATGTTCAAAATATTGTTCACATATCAATCGCAATCAATTTAAGATATATAAAATGAATGTTGAGATTCAAGCTGTGCTCTTGAGTAAGATTCTATCAGTTTTTTTGACAGATTTTTGATTTATTATAGGCATATTTGCCATGATAAGATGTGATAGGAGTTTGCACTCTAGATTATGATAAAGAAAACTATTTATACCTATTTATCATTTTATTCGAAGATAGGCTTTTTTTTATGCAAACTTTTTTCACTTCATCAACATTTTGTTTTAATACAAGCTAACCAGATTCTTCCTCGATAGAAACGGAACCCTAGAAATGATTAACTTAGTCAAACAGTAAAACTTTTAAAACTATCATGGTTATCAACACTAAAGTCATTTAAAACGGGATATTTACCATGATTTGATTTTTGAGTTATCCAATATTTCGGCACAGTTGCATGCGCCATGATCACGGATAGTTATTCCGTGATCATGGCGCATGAAAATGTGCCGATAACTCAAAAATCGAATCATGGTAAATATCCCGTTTTAAATGACTTTAGTCAAACAGATCCCAAAGTAATAATAAACGTAATTTTCAGATCTTTGTCGATAAAATCACATTCAATATTATTTTCAAAATAACAGTAAACATTCATAAGTGTCTCTATGAAACAATAACACCCATATCGTATTACATAACAGACTCCATTCTAAAAATACTTAAACAAAACTCCACTTAAATCCAAAATCAGAGGTGTCTATCATATCAAGGCTTCATAACCTATAAATTCAACCTTAGAGCTTTAGGATAGGATTCAAATTTGCTGTTGTAAATTATGAGATGCTTGCATGAAATGTAGTCTGTGTTCAGAAGAAAGCGGGGCCTGTTCTGACACTTGACACTGTGTGCGTTTCCATTGTTTGTACGATATACAATAATATTTCTTTTAAGTCGTGAGAAACGGCGATTTTGTTTACTTGTGATTTCTTATACAATCGTTCAATAGATAGTATACAGAGAATCCATTCTTTGATCGATAACAGAACTATGATTAGGTAACTTTTGAAATGTCGTGATGATTATTCTATAACATAAAAATTATTCGTGTGTAATCAAATCATGGTAATTAACCCAGTAGACACTTATAAATAAATAAAAATAAATAAATAATGCTGGACAATCCACACAGCATCATCTAGCCCAAAGTTAAGCAGAGCTTGTGTTATGTATGAGTACTAGATAACTGATATAATGTACTTAATACAATACGTTAGGTACATAGATAGATATTTTTTATTATACATAGATAACGAACAGAACACTAGGAACAAATATCTGCAGATCGTACAGACAAATGTCCCGAGGCGGAAATCGAACCCACAACCTCCTGTATCTCAGGCAGACCTTGACCCACCGCGCCATAGAGGTCGTCGTTATCGTTGTATAAAAGGTAAAACAATATCGATAAGAGCTTCTTATCGATATTGTTTTACCTTTTATGTATATGTTTCAATAATGAAGTAATTATGGAAACAGCTTTTATCGATATTGTTTCGTGTTTTTGATACGACCACAGTAAAGCTGGTGGCACTGTAGCCTTAGAAATAGGTCGATACTGTCATAAATACGCGATTTAAAAGTTTAATGGCACATTAACATGAGAAATGCATCGGTCTATTCCTTGACAAGTGGAATGGGTTTGACCTAGTTTATAGCTTTCATTGTTTTTGTATAGTACGAGTAAAAATAAGTATTTCTGTTAAGGTGAGGTTTAAGATTTAATTGACAAGTTTGATTTATTAACCTTAGAAAGATAGATAATTCTTTTAGTGCACACTTAAAAATAAAACAAACAAGACAGAATAAAATACAACGTATGGCGGTCTTATCGCTCAAGAGCGATTTTTACCAGACAACCGTGGATGGATAGGATCGTTGGATTGTACATGGGGATCTGGGTGCATTATATTAATTTATAAAATATTGCATAAAAATACGTTCCTGCTGTGGATTTAATCGACAAGTGTATTTTTACGTATGAGGCGCCCTTGTTTTTTTACCATAGTTATAGTTGGACACCGATGGATCGTTGATATACACAAAACCGTAGGCAACACGATGCACAGATTAAATAAAATAAAAATAAATACTGCTAGACAATCCACTGTTTAGCTTGCGGGCTAGATGATGCTGTATCATCTAGCCCCAAGCTAGACAGTGTTTATGTTATGAGTACTAGATGACTGATATACCTACTTAAACAAAAATATAATCCTTAACACTTTGACTGCGATTTTTTTTCGACGACTGCTGTCTTTTTTTTAACCTAAAAAATTCGTGCTGCCGCTCTACACAGCGGTTGTGTTGCGCTGCACATGCGTTTCGTTCGAAAAATATTACGGCTGTGCTGAGTCACAAAGATCTGTATTTTCTCAGCCGCTGCGCTAGTGTGGATTTACGCATATTAGTCACTTGTAGAAAATACATACCGTGTGATTTAAGCAGCGTCGTTTGTCCTTTTGTAATGAAAACAAGATAAAACCTTTTTGAAACCTTAACCTTATTCTCGTGAGTCATGATTAGTTTCAATTTAAAGTGATTCTTTATTCGTTTTTTTTATCCAACTATCTACTAACTATACTATAAGTATAATCTAACTATCATCATCATCAGTCCTTGTCGACCTGCTAGCCATAGGTCTTCCTCTTTTTATGACGCAACACAGGAGGATGCAGGTTCGATTCCCGCCATGGAACCAAATATATTTTTACGATTAACAAATACTTCTCCGGATGACTGGGTATTTTCTATGTATAATAAAAATATCTATCTATGTTATGTATTGTATTAAGGATTATATATTCTTGTGGCACCCTTAACCGCGCATTATTAAAGTCGTATAACAATGGAAACATACAAATCCTGAGAGGCCAGAGATCGGCCAGTTATTCACCAGTAATCGCTCCTGAACCGCCGCACTATTTAAATAACATCGTAAGTACCTAGGGGAATTTAATATTATACTGACTTTCTTAGAAAAGTCAGTTTATGGTATTTGAAAGCGCCTATAGGATTATTATTATTAGTTTTATTGATTGTCTAGGGTAAGTTTTTGGTAGGCAGCGGAAGCGATAGCGGTTTTTTTTTTGTCGTGGACTTGTGTTCTGAAATGTCAATAAGATTTGAATGTCAAGATTTTGAGAGTTTACAATAAAATCTGTTAAAATATCGGGAGCACGGAATTTGGTACGTAAACCTATATAAATAGATAGATATAAATCAGCAATTATGTTAATCCATCGACAACGTATAATAGACGCCTAATACCTATTTATTTACTGTGCAAACAAGTCTGTCAACCAACTGAGGTGAGCGGGCGCGGGGAAGTGAGTGCTCATTGGTCCGTTCAAGGTTACGACAAATCATGACCATTATTAGTGATGGGGTAAGTACTATGAAAGCAATCGATACTTGCAACAAGGTATATTTACTTTGACGGTTTGACGACCGATGCGGCGCGGCGGGCGAGGGCTGCCTGCGACGCAGGAGGTTGTGGGTTCGATTCCCGCCTGGGGTCAAATATTTCTACGATCTGAAAGTACCTATTTGTTTCGGGTGTACGACCCCCCGACGACCCCCCCGACGACCCCCCGAGGACCCCCGGCGACCCCCCGACGACCCCCGACTTCCCCGCGGTCGCATCTTGAAGTTAGTCAAAAACGATACACGCGACGGTATCTGGTAGCACACTCAAAAGGGGGGTCCTGGGGGGGCAACATTTTCAACGCATTCAAAATCACTTGTCCCCCTCTATACAACCCCCATAAAAAAATTAAGCAATATGGCTCCATGTAGGAGCCCCCCCACTGGGGGCGGTCTTGGGGGGGCAAATGTCAAAAAGTCGGAATTTTCCCTAGGAGACTTTTACCTTCCCTATACGATTCTGTAAAAAAAAACATACCTTCCCATCCACCATCAAGGCGAAAATCAGTCAGTCAGTGGTAATCTAGCTTTATATAGTATGTATCATGTATAATATAATGTATAATAATAAAAAAAAATAAGTATCAATGGTAATCTAGCTTTATACTATAGTAGAATAGAATAATATTATATGAAAAATAAATAAATATTAGAGTTAACATTTAGGTACCTTACATTTTAGATAATACCATGTAGCAATGTAACGTTAAATATTATTTTAATCGACTTTTACATAATTCATCATAATCTTTCCTACGGCCATCGACATCTTAATGTCGCCTACGGCACAGCACTATTTACCCCGCCTTCTCAGAGAAAAAAGGAAAGCAAATACAGAATTGGTTATGAAAGAAAGAGATGCACAGTTGACCTCGACAGTTGACCTCAACCGGTCAACCAAATTAAGTTGAGCTCCGTCAGGAGCCATTGAGTAAGCGAGCGCAGAGATTGTCACGGGTCACTGGTCTGGTCGTTACTGATCGAACGTTAGTGGGCGTGGATTTTTATAAGATATCTTTATCTTATGTGGTGTCTTAAATCGTTCGCCCTGTATTAGGTGTCTAGGGTACGTAGTCGATGTGTTAATCCAAATCTAGGCCCAGGATGAGATGGCGTGACGAGCTCGAGGCACATCTTCCATCGTGGCCTGTTGCAGCGTTGGATTAAGGAGTGGAAGGAGAAAAGGGAGGCCCTTGCCCAGCAGTGGGACAATAATGGCTAAAAATAAAATAAATAATAAATCTAGAACTACATATGCAAAATTTCATCCCGTTCGGTTTTTAGTTTTGGCGTGAAGAAGTAACAAACACCCATCCGGCCATCCATCTATCTAAATATCCAAACTTTCCGACTTATTAAAATAAGTGTGGTGTGATGCAAATGTTTACCTCTTCAGGTAAACATTTGTATCACACTTATTTTTAATAGTTTTACTATATACTATTAACGCTTTCACTGCCCAGCCTCTACGGCTCGATCATCATGACGCGTCCAAAAGTCCTGTTAGGTCTAAAGGAAATAAAGCATTTTGATATTTGACTGTAAGCGTTTCCATAGAAACAATGCGTGTGAAGCCGCGGGCAGAAACTGGTTTATAATATTGAAGTGTGAAGCTTTTTATCTATAAAACTTAGGTCGCACTTGAACTTTGCACAAACGTGTCTAAGTTAGCTTCCTGCGCTCTAACAATGTCACTGCTTCACAATGTAATCTTTTGTTACTTTATATAAATAATCGCAGGATATTTCATCATTGATATTATATTGTTTGCTGCTGATTGAGATGATTCGGTGCAATGATTCATGATTCACTTTGATTCATAACTACAATGTTTGGCAGTGGATCATCATCAGCCTATAGCAGTCCACTGATGAGGGCCATAGCGCCTTGTCTTCAGCTTGCCGCATTCAGCATCTACCGGCAGTCTTTCGCTGGTCGTCATCCCACCTGACCGGAGGGTGTCCTACACTTCGTTCGTAATCGTGGTCTCCATTCAAGAACACGTTTGCCCCAGCGCAGCGGTTGTCGGTCCATAGATTCAACGCGCGCGAAACCGTCGGCAGAAACTAGTCAGTAATATAATGCACATAACCATTTAACAACCGTCTTTATGAACGTAAAAGCGAGTGGTAACAAGAATTTTCACTCACAATTAACACTTTGCAAATCACTCAGTACTTGTGGCCGCTTTCTGTTGAGGTCGGACAAAGACTACGCAGTCCATGGAGGAAAACACGCTAGTGTCATAGCAGATAGTGTCATTTAACTATTTTATTGATTAGCTGTTCCCCGTGGTTTCACCAGCGTTAAACGTTTACCGAGTCGTGGTCTCCACTCAAGAACACGATGCTCCAGCGGCCGCAAAAATTATTACTATTATAAAAATTACGTTCGTTTAGCCAGTTAAACTTTATAATTTTTACACACATAGTCAAGCAGCTTCTATCCCAAGGGAACTATTTTGTGACTAAAAAGTAGCCTATGTTTGATTAGAACTACGAGTATATCTGTACAATTTCAGCCTGAACAGTTCAGTCTTTTTTATTTATTATTTTTATTAAAAAACTTTATTGCACTACAAAGGGTGGGCTTAATGCCGAGGCATTTTCTACCTGCCGACAAGGAAACACATGTTTTATAAAAGAGAAAACTTTTTTCGGTAGAAATAACGCGAGCGAAGCCACGCGCAGACGCTAGTTATCTATAAATAAGGACTAATTCAAACCAAAGCATTCCGATCGAGAAAGCCTAAAGTCGCTACACATTCGCAAACAACAATTCATTGCAATAAATGAATCCAAATTACACACAGTTGCAAACCGAGAGACCGACACCTTTCTCCAAATTGCTGTCGATGGCTTCGATTGCAGTAACGAGGAGCTTGTCGGCACTTTCGTGAAAGCTTGTTTGTGGGAGACGCGACTTTTGGTCGCAACTTGCGAAGTCCTAAGGGGCGACTAAACTTTTTTCACCTGATAAGAACAAATGGTGTCATTTGCTCGTTTCAGTGGGGCTACCATGCTATTTAACACAAAACGTAACACGCGTTATCAGCGTTATTACGCTAATTTTAGCGCGATTAACGCGTGTTAAGACGCAATTTAATGGGAATAACGCTTTTTCACGAGTTATTCGCGTTGAAATGCGCCCTATGCGGTAGGTTTACCAGACTTACAGCATTAGGGCTAACAGCGACGCAGCGAGAACGTCGCGATGGCGTATCGATTTTGAACACTGGTGTCGAAGGCGCTAATAGCGTCATCTTCGTCGTCGTCACAGCGTGCTTGCCGCGTTATCGTTTCGCTTTGAAACTTTTGGCGAATGGCAAGAGACAATAAATAACTCATTCAATGCCTTAGCGACCTGTAATGTAAGATACCCCAAACTGCTCAAATACGTCCCATTTGCACTCTTTTGGTAGTATGTATTTTTCTAAATCTTTCACAAAATCTGCGACAAAAAGTCACGTCCGAGAAAACAGAACAAGAATTACAAAATCATATGTTATGACTTTACCTTCGCCGTCGAATTATCGACAACTCTTCAATTGGACAATGGTGTTAACAAGGGTAACTGCTGCAGTTAACACCTCTAGAGCGCATGGACTTGATTTGAGGTTGGTTTATAGTTTGGCAAGGTTCTTTATACCGACCACACGTGTTCTTGAGAGTAGACCACGACTCGGTAAACGTAGTATAGGACGACCCCCGACCAGGTTGGATGACGACCTGCGAAAGCCTGCAGATAGATGCTGGATGCGCTAAGCTAAACACAGGGCGCTATGGCGCCATTAGGGGAGGCATAATGTCCAGCAGTGGACTAAGATAGGCACCAAGAAGGCAAATAGGCATGCGGCCCGAATGATGGAAATCGGTTAGATAACTGATGTACATAATACAATACATTAAATAGATACACATTTTATATTAAACATAGCAAAATGAGCAGAACACCCAATATCTGTAGATAGTACAAACATTTTTTCCGAGGCGGGAATCGAACCCGCAACCTCCTGCGTCTCACACGACTCACTTCGATTTGTGAGATACTATTCAGTCAGATTTCACTGTAAAAGTTTCATCACAGTGTATTTTTATCGGCCATTAAATAAAATTCGGTCAAAGAATCCATGAATAGATTTTAGAAGTTACTGTTTGACCGCTGATAAACGAAACTCTGTTCAAGTCTTACACAATAGGATTTGTTGCAACTTGAAAAGTTCAAATAAGTTACCAACTTGCTAGGTATATATTTTTATGGTTTTAACCTTTTCGTGCATTTCTTGTAAACGAATAAAGGAGTTTTATAACTCGCCTTTGCTATAACTTCCGAATTCTGCTAACCAATCACGTTTAGATGACCTTTGGGGCGCGGTGGGCAAAGGTCCGCCTGCGACGCAGGAGGTTGCGGGTTCGGTCCCCGCCTCGGAACCATTGAGTGTACGATCTGTAGATATTATATATAAAAATATCTATCTATGTAATGTAACAATACGTTACATAGATATTTTTAGTATTCATTATAAAGTCATCGGGTACCCCTAACACAAGCTCTGCTTAGCTTGGGACTAGATGATGCTGTGTGGATTGTCCAGCATGTATTTACTTTACTAGGACTGGAATAAAACATAGGCTACTTTTTCTCACATTAATCAGTTCCTTTGAGATAGAAATAACCTTTAACCCTTAGTTACTCGCGCATAAAAACATACATAAGTACTCGCGTAGAAAAACTACCAAATACATACAAAATTAAAATAAGCGTTGTAAATTCGAAACTCCAATAACTAGAGACGATCAAACAGTCGCTGGGGTGTTAAACACCCCACGCGAGTAATTAAGGGTTAAATATTCCATAGAAACAACACGTGCGAAACCGCGGGCAGAAACTAGTTTAATATACGAGTATGCAAACACTTGTCGTTTTTACCGTTCAACACTTTTGACATGTGTTTTATCTTATCTCATCTCCCAGTCACGTCAATTGTCCAAATATGTACTTAGTAGTACTTGCCCCACAGCACAGACAACCGAGTGCCGTAGTCCAAGACTACGTAAAGCAAAACTTGGCTCAGAACTCCAACTTTTACAACATTTTGTTAGCATGGCAGATATGGAAAAGTTGACATAATGACAAATATTAAAGAATGAATTTTTATTGTTTACACAGAACTTAAACTTTAACTTTAACTTTTCCTACGACTCGGTAAACGTAGTGTAGGACGCCCTCCGATCAGGTGGGATGACGACCTGCGAATGACTGCAGGTAGATGCTGGATGCGTCAAGCTGAAGACAGGATGCTATGGCTATCATTGGGGGAGGCCTATGTCCAGCAGTGGAATAATATATGCTGATGATGATGATGATGGCACAGAACTTACTAAACTTAAACTAAGAGGAGGAGGTCATAACTTTAACTAAAGGTGATGATAACATAGAAAAAGTCTGTTACACTGGGAAGATTATCCTCCAAAGCTAGCACAATAAATAAACTTTTTTATTCTTATCATAGTGTAATACAATGTAGCTAATAAACAATGAATTTCAATAACAGTGGACTTGCAAAATATTTTTTGATATACCTAATTATCTTATAAATTCACCAGCATAATCGAAACCACAATTTTGAGCTAAAACACATTTATACATAAGTGTTTTAGCATCGTTTACTAACAGTTTTAATCATATGTCTTGTACAGTTCAGCCAGACACCAATCTAAGTATAATGCTACGAAGACACAGGTTTATAACCACGGACCGAACCATGTCCGTTCATTATGGAAAACCAAACGGCAAAGAGTTAGAAATGTCAGCAAACAGAGCACCAATGCCTAATCTATTACGCAATGTCAACTGGCATCTTATCTCGGTGTATTGAACTTATATTGCCGGAAGTCGGTATTTACGAGGGAATCAATTATTAAAACATGATTTTGATGATTTTGTATTATTGATTATTAGTATACTACTTTGAAACATAACAGTTATGACCTACGAAGCTAACGGCGATAGGGCTGGACACTCACGACGTGGACAGTGTCCAGCCCTATCGTGCTGGGCTGGTCCACCAGTTCAAAGTCTCTCAGCGAGCTCTTTATAACACTTATTCGTCAACTCGCGGGCGTGAAAATCGAAATCACCCGCGAGTTGGCATCTTCCAATTTTACCTATTTTTTCCGTCGTCAACTCGCGTGCACCTCATAAACGGGGCTTTGTACAGTCAGATGAATGAACGAAAACTGCCAAGACGATAATATTTTTGTAGCGGAGTTCCTCATCCAAAGTACCAGGTTAACAGAAATGTAACGGAGGGTGCGCAAGTGACCATAATGGAACATAATAGAGATTATAACAAAGCTAAGAACACTACAATCTGGTTGTATAAAATCAGCTAGAACGAGCGCGAGTATAAAAAAGCTTTGTACGTTTTATTGATGGCGCTACTAGAATTTTAATATTCAGGAAAGTTATTGCTATTGTCCAGTTTTCTAAAACTTTTGTCCAAAGGTAATTTTTAAAGCATTCGCTAGAACCTGCTATTTCCATCTTTCATGGAACCATGATCGTTAAAATATTCTGTGAACCAGTTAAAAGAACTAGTGATGTACCTTGCTAGCTTTTATATTATCGATTGTATCTATCGACGGCAGAAAATAGTTATTAGATCAACTAAGGGTTAAATTTGTGTTTGTAAAACGGGACTGGCGTATTCGCAAAGAGAATAAAGTTCTTAAAAATATAAAACAAAATACTCCATTTTCTTTATTTATTCCCAAAAAAAGATTTAGTAGCAGTAAACTTTATTTGTCTTGGAACGTTTGTTTTTCTCTATGTTTTTTCTACGTTTTGTTTTTCACACGTTTTTTTACGTATATTTTCGAGTCAAAAAATCAAATTTTTCATACAAAAGATTTCAACGCGTTTTAGTTTAGTGTTCAAACTTTTACACGGGGATGGAAAAAAAATTCAGGCTGATTTTACCGCTACATACGAAAAAAAAAAATCACTAAATAGTATACAACAAAGTTACTTCCCACTGTCTGTCTGTCCATATGTATGCTTAGATCTGGATTGAATTGATCTTGATTGATTGAATGCAACGGATTTTGATGTGTTTTTTTTTAAATAGGTGATTCAAGAGGAAGGTTAAAAACCATTTCACATAGACGCGGGCAAAGCCACCGTGCAAAGCTAGTAAATATTAAAACTTTAAACGTAGTGTAGGACGCCCTCTGGCCAGGTGGGATGACGATTTGCGAAAGACTGCAGGTAGATGCTGGATGTGGCAAGCTGAAGACAGGGCGCTAAGGTGCTCATTGGGGCAGGAATATGTCCAACTGTGGACAGTGGTAATGAGAGGACACATAAATGGTTATGAGTTTTTGTGTACATATAATAGTAAGCACTTTCTTTGATCTAGTTCAGGCACATGCATTATCTTACCCCATAGTAAGTACTTCTTGTTATCCATTTAGTCCTTAGTTATGTCTGAAGTTATTATCTTTTTAAATTGTGTAAAATTGTTTCTTCTCCGGATAAAACGAAATAAAATAAATGAAAATCAAATAATGATGAGTCATCATCATTTAATTTTCATTTATTTTATTGTTTTGAAACGGGTTTAAGATTAATGTCATCATTGATGACATTAATCTTAAACCCAAACCTTTTTTCCACATAATAACATTTCCAAAACTCTTTTCATTCACGCAATACTAAAGTAGGTACTGTTTATTGTTAGTAGTAGGAATAATGTTTATTTCATAGTTGATATAAATGACAATAGCTCCTTTAAAACAATAAATCAAAGGTTCGTAATGTGAAGTAAAAGTGCGTATATACGTGAGTGAGTTTTTAACGATAGTCGCAGAAAACAGGTGACTTGTGGGTAGCAATAAATTCCTGGACTTTTATTATTGGTACGTGATAAAATCTTATAAAAATAACCTTAGAACGAAGCTACATTTAATAATAGCTAATAGGGTGATGCCTTTATCATCGGTTTGACAGCGTCGTTGGTAAAATAAAATCAAAAAATCAAATCGAAAAAGTTTATATCTTTAGGCTTACATAAATTAGGCCTCCTCATCGATTTCGATGACTGCGACTCTAGATAATAGCTCTAATATGGCTCGCTAGACCGAACTTGGTCTTGAATATCCTACGGCACGCATGGCAGTTGAGTTGGCATGATGAGTAGGTGGGCTTTTTTTGGCTTTTTTTTTCTGTAAATCGCATCGAGACAATGGACGCAAGACGCTAGATACAAATAAGTACTTAGACAAATTATATTTTATACTATTCATTATTATCAAATAGCTTTATTTTAATGTTGACTTCAATTTTTTGTCCATCAGTGGAAGAAGTGAAAAAAAAAACCACTAGTATGTTCATCTTATGGTCTAGTAGTAGCGAGTTTAATTCCAGATATTGTGTGATATGTAATGTAAGGGGTTCAAATCCTGGGTTGTGTAAAAAAGTCAAAAGTTGACCGGAACCGGGATTTGAACCGATTCTAATTTCGGTATTATACCCCCGTGCCTCGGAAAGTACTGTATTTGAGCACTTAGTTGTGTACTATAATAAAGTCGCCCTAATTGGTGCCCTTATTGCGACACCTGTTGGATCATTTTCATCGTGCGATGTAACCGCATCGTAAACTTGCACGATCGTTAACCTATTCTATTTGAACGACGCCTAAGAGTTTTACCTTGTTTTGCTGTAAATAACCTTTCAATAAAGAAGGTACAAAAAGGTGACCATTTCCATTTTCTAAACGAGGAGTGAATTATAAATGGAGGCGTTGTACGTGCGTCCTTCGCGGATGTTTCCTAGCAAGGAAAAATTTTGCTTCGGATGCGACTTTTAGTCGCGGTTACAGCAAACTTATAAGTAATATTTGGCGTAAAATTTCCCACTGCAGAGCAAAGGCTTCCTTATTCTCCTTTCACATTCACGGTTACGTTACGTCAGTTAATAATGAATTAAACGTTAACTTTGACTCATTTATTAATTATTTCTGCCGTTGCCGCGACAGAAAGCACGCGTAGTTTCTATGGAATGGTTTAAAAGTTATTTTTGTTTCTATCAAATGGGATCTATTTTATGAGATATAACATAGCCTATGATTTATTTAGTTCTATGCAAAAATGTTGCCTGATCCGTTCTTTAGTTTTGTCATGAAATAACTTCCATCCATCTAAAGTTTCTCATTTATAATATTAGTGTAATTACTATTTATTTAAGTTTATGATGATTATTTCAATAACAATTTTTCAAATATTTACTGTCTCCTGTTTTCTTCTATCTTGCCGTCTGCAAATATAGTGATGTTAATATTAAATATTTTTAAACTTACGCGATCTGAACACATAATTATAAGTATTGATACAACTCCAGTCATCCCGTGACCACGACAGAGTTTAAACCTGTTGAAAATGAAAAGTTTTTATTTCTTTAAGCTTACAAATAAGAATAAGAATTGTTTTATTTGGCCAAAAAAAACAGGCTACACAATTAAAGCACACTTAAAAAAAAAAAAAATAAGCACTTAGACACGTCATATTTTATAGTTCACTTAAATTTTTTGTCCACCAGTGGAAGAAGTGAGAAGAAATGTCGGGAAAATAGGTAAATAAACGCGATAAATACCCATTGTATCAATACTTGTAATTATGTTAATATTAAGAATAAAAATAGATAAACAGATAAACATTTTATTCATAATTTGTCAAATTATATGTCACACTTTATAAATCAATCATTTCTAAAATAAAATTATAATATCTAATTATAGTAAAATTTCAAAAATAATATTATTCTATATTAAGCATAGTTTAAAAACTCGTGATAGACAAAACCTCGTTACTTGAGATTTCGCCTGTAAACAAGCCTTGCCCTTTTTACTTTATAAGTCGCGTCTGACATATTCATGGAGTTCTGGAATTCCACAACAATAAAACAATAGTTTATATGTATTTGTGAGTAGTATTTGTACATCGTTCTCTATATAAGAGCTCGTGGAAATAAATCATTTTTATTAATGTTATCTATTTAGTTGATTGTTCAGTTCACTTGCAATCGCTACAGATCAAGTTTTATGTTCTTATTATTGTTGTTATGGTTATTTTTTCACATATGTATCTTTGGTGTCCGTTTTGTTTATATGATTACTATTAATGTTATTTAATTAAATGAATATAAATCACTTTGCTCGGAGTTTCCCTACGCGATAGAATCCGGTATAGGGAAATCCATAGAAGAACCAAAGTAACCGACATAGCTCTCTGAATTAGCAGGCTGAGATGGCGATGGCCAGACCATATAGCTCGCAGAACCGATAACCGTCTACTTATCTATCTATTTATATATAAAAACGTTGGGGAGTAAAGGTTCTCGGTTGGCGACCGCGATGTAATGCGAAACGGAGTGTGGGAAGACCTCTCACTCGATGGACCGAAGACATTGTAGCGGTCGCAGGGAGTCGATGGATGGAGCCGGCTCAGGACCACTATTCGTGGCGTCGTTTCGGGGAAGCCAATGTTCAGCAGTGTACGGGCTGATAATAAATATTCATCACATTAATCACTACAAAGTCGCTTCCCGCTGTCTGTCTGTCCGTATGCTTAGATCTTTAAAACTATCCAACGGCTTTTGATGGTGTTTTTTTAATAGATAGAGTGATTCAAGAGGAAAGTTTATAAACCATTCAACACATAGATTTCTAACGGGCGAAGCCACGGGGCTCAACTATTATATTATTATTCAAATGCGAAAGTTTGGATGTATAGAGATGGATGGATGTTTGTTACTTCTTCAAGCCAAAACTACTGAATGTATCGGTCTAAAATGCATTTAGGTAGACTTAGGCCTAGAATAAAACATTGTCTACTTTTTAACACACTTTTTTATCCTATAAATCAGTTCCCATGGGAGAGAAAAAAAAAATAACAACGCGTTTTTTTAGAACCGGGCAGAATCTAGCTGTTAATAGAACATCGATAAACCACAACATTTAGTGGTGCCCCATCACTAGAGAACATTCAAAGTTGTTTTTGTTTGTGACGTTGTAATTATTGTTTAGTAATTACGAAGAACAAAAGAATGCTTCGAACGAGAAAGTTTGGATAATTACTCAAATGAATTTTAACTCTATGGTAAAAACTCTTAATTGTAATTTAAGTAGAGATTGAGATGTTCTGTCAACAAACCGCAGAAAAAGCACATTAATTATGCTGGTAAATGCCACACAGCATTATCTAGCCCCAAGCTAAGCCGAGATTGTGTTATGGGTACTAGATAACTGATATACATAATACAAAACATTACATCGATAGATATTTTATTAAAGAGAACAGATATCTGCAGATCGTGCATACAATTTTCCCGAGGCGGGAATCGAACCCGCAACCTTCTGCGTCGCAGGCGGCCCTTCGCCCACCGCGCCACAGTGGTCGTCACCGATAGTCTAGATATCAGATTAGTCCGTTTTTTATTTTGAAATCTAATATTTTATTAAAGTAGCGAAATCGATAATGTTAAGAATTTATGGCAAACCATAAAAGTAAGATTTATCGCCATATCGAAATTTGACCTGCAAACCCATGCTTACACAAAATGTATTGTTTTGGATAACATTTTATGGTAACTGCACGTGTTTCTCACTTTCGTAAAATAATCGTAACACCTATACTTAGGCAACAAATCAATCATACTCAAATTATAAATGCGATGTTTAAATGTAATAATAACTTCTCGACGATTCGATAAGCGCAGTGTAGGACGCCCTCCGGTCAGGTGGGATGACGACGGACTGCGGGTAGATGCTGGATGCAGCAAGCTGAAGACGGCGCTGTGGTGCTCATTGGGGGAAGCCTATGTCCAGCAGTGGACTATCTCAGGCTGTTGATGATATATTATGAAACACGATAAGCATAGATATTATAAAAAAAAACAGACAAAACAGTGACTTCATTTAATACACGAAACACATAAAAATTTACAAATGATTGACTGTAAAGAGGCCTAGAATTATTAATAATGTCAATAATAATACTATAATAAAATATATATTAAGAAATATCATAATGCTGCAATTATAGGCCATAATCAGCCATAATCATAATAAAGCCATTGAAATATTATCTCTTCATTAGGATCTAATATTTCATTTAGGGCTGTTATATTAATTTTATTAATTAACAATCTACATATGCTAAAGTCATTTAAAACGGGATATTTACCATGATTTGATTTTTGAGTTATCCAATATTTCGGCACAGTTGCATGCGCCATGATCACGGAGTAACAGAGTTACTTAAATTACTTTAGTATTAATAACCATGATAGTTTCAAAAGTTTTAATCTACATATGTATATCTGCTGTATATAATCGTCGAAAAATCCTATTTATTTCAATTCAGTAAATGAACAATGCGTCAATGAGTACCAATTGCTTCATCATTCACGGACGTCATGTTCAGCTAAATTGACAGAAATAATCTAAAAAGCAAATATACGATCACGTTGTCAATATTAGGACACGAAACTTGCATTAGCTAAGTACACTGAGGAAATTTAAAGCCGCATACGAATTTAAAAGACAATATTTATTGGGATATTCCTTCTTTAACAGCACTTTAAAAATAATAACAAAATTCAGGGCCTTAACACTTTGACAAAAAATTCGTGCTGCCGCTCTACACAGCGGTTGTGTTGCGCCGCACATGCACTTCGTTCGAAAAATATTACGGCTGTGCTGAGTCACAAAGATCTGTATTTTCTCAGCCGCTGCGCTAGTGTGGATTTACGCATATTAGTCACTTGTAGAAAACACATACCGTGTGATTTCAGCAGTCAAAGTGTTAAAAAACGTAAATTAAAATTAGTATTTACAATTAAAACAGTTAAGGCAACTTCAGACTTGCAAGCAATCTATGTCGTTAATGGTCGCTCAACTGTTCCTTATGTATTGTATTTAGTATATCAGTCATCTAGTACCCATAACACAAGCTCTGCTTAGCTTGGGGCTAGACGATGCTAAGTGTATCGTCCAGCATTATTTATATCCCATCACTACAACATAGTATAAAACAAAGTCGCTTCCCGCTGTCTGTCTGTCCCTATGTATGCTTAGATCTTTAAAACGATGCAACGGATTTTGATGCGGTTAATAGAGTGATACCAGATGAAGGTTTATAAACTATTTGACACATAGATTTGTGGCGCCGCTAGTAGAAGAAATATAAGACGTCAAATCGAACTCAGCGCTCAGTCAATGTATGTAATTAATTAAAGTTTATAACTAACTGGTTTCTCTTAGATACCGCTGTGGTAAACCGGGATATGATAACCAGAAGTGCAAACCGCGAATATCTCAAACGCATCGACACGACAATTTTCCCACCGCAGGATTTTGTTACCACATCAGAAACTTACTTGAGAGTATCGGAGTTTAACCAAAGTTATCGACATAGCTCTAAGAATTAGCAAGCTGAAGTGGCAGTGGGCCGGCCATATCTCGCGAAGAACCGACAACCGCTGGGGCAAACGTGTTCTTGAGTGGAGACCACGAATCGGTAAAGGTAGTTAGGTATGACGCCCTCCGACCAGGTGGGATGACGATCTGCAAAAGACTGCAGGTCCTGCTGGATGCGGCAAGCTGAAGACAGGGCGCTATGGTGCTCATTGGGGGAGGCCTATGTCCAGCTGTGGACTCCTATATAGGCTGATGATGATGACATATACATATTTTTGAAAATATTGAAAAGAGTAAAAAATAATATTGTTATTTAAAATAAAAATGATATTTATTATAGTACATACATTTAAAACTCATTATAAATCGAGGACACAGAGATGAAATGCATTCCTTTCTTGATAATAATTATTATTGTAATTTGATAGTCTCTGGAACAGGTTCAGTCAATAATGAGCCTTATCCCACTGACTTAAGAAGTAGAAGATACAACTTCATAATCACGATTTAGTAAGAGGTCAGCAAGTTCATACTTTTTGCATTGAAAGTGAATCGTTTGTAGAAATAAGACTTAATTACGTTTGTTTTTTCGCCTGCGACGCAGGAGGTCGCGGTTTCGATTCCCGCCTCAAGACAAATGTGTGAACGATCTGCAGATATTTGCTTCGGGTGTTTTGGTCGTTGTCTGTTATAATAAAAATGGCAAAGACCACCACAGAGTGGAGCCCACCCAACGCTAAGAGGCGACGTGGAAGGCCCAGGATGAGATGGCGCGACGAGCTCGAGACACATCTTCCATCATGGCCTGTTGCAGCGTTGGATCGCGAGGAGTGGAAGGAGAAAAGGGAGGCCTTTGCCCAGCAGTGGGACAATAATGGCTTAAAATAAATAAATAAGTATATCAGTTATCTGGTACCCATAACACGTCAAGCTCTGCTTAGCTCGGCTATAGATGATGCTGTATGGATTGTCCAGCATTATAATTATATCACGACCAAAACACACTGAAAAAATATATGCAGATCATACAAATGTTTGTTCCAAGGCGGAAATCGAACCCGCAACCTCCTACTACGCAGGCAGACCTTCGCCCACCGCACTACAGAGGTCGTCAGTCGTCATATTATTTATGGAAGTGTGGATAAACCACTATCGAAGGAAACATAAGCTATATAGATATTTTACTTTCACTCCATTTACCTAAGTGGCAAATACATGGAATTATGATTGAATACTTGAACAGCGCGGGTTATTTACTTGTTTATATGTAAATAGACATTTAAATAGAAAGTTTCTTGAGCTGAAATTTCGATGAGGTTTTTCGATTCCGGTAATTTTTAGCTGTTTCATTGAGACTTACGAGTACGTATAATTATGTTAGTATTATTTTATACTAGCGGACCTTCCCGGCTTCGCATGGTTTTAGTACGGAACCCTAACTTTTTTGAAAATATAATATAGCCTATGTTCACCGGGGATAGTGTAGCTTCCCAACGCTGAAAGAATTTTACAAATCGGTCCAGTAGTTTCGGAGCCTCTTCATTACAAACAAACAAACAAAAAATCAAACCTTTCCTCTTTATAATATTAGTACAGACATCACGGACAAAATATGTATATGAAACAAATAACTATTAAGTGGACACTTTAGGATAATAAGAGACAGTTTGATGACACTGAATGACGTCTAAAGACGGCTCTTTCATCTCAGCTATAAAATCATTTTGTAAATAAACAAAACATCATAGGAAACTCTTAGAATTAGCAAGCTGAAGTGGCAGTGTGCCGGCCATATCTCACGAAGAACCGACAACCGCTGGAGTAAACGTGTTCTTGAGACCACGACTCGGCAAACGTAGTGTAGGACGCACTCCGACCAGGTGGGATGACTATCTGCGAAGGATTGCGGGCAGATGCTGGATGCGTCAAGCTGAAGACAGGGCGCTATGGCGCTCATTAGGGGAGGCCTATGCCCAGCAGTGGACTTACATAGGCTGATGATGACGATGAACATCATAGTTACTGTACCAAGTTTAGAGGCTATACCAGTAACTGCTAGAAACATAATATAATTACTGAACACTTATTCAATTGTTCGCACGTGATAGATATTACTCGTATATGGAGCATGCATCTGGAGGTCGGACCACCGCTGAGGTAAACAAGTTCTTGAGTGGAGACTACGACTCGGCAAATGTAGTGTAGGATGCACTCCGACCTATATACATATATTAATCAAATTACCACGCGGACGAAGCTACGGGGCTCAGCTAGTATAGTATAATAAGAAAGTCGGGTTTGTTCGAACACTACCTCGAGGATCTATACTCGAGAACGGCTGGACCAATTTTCATGGTTTTTGGTTTGTTGTATTATGTCTTCGTCCTGAATAGTAGAATAAAAAATAGGAAAGGTTAGTAACGAATAAATTCAAAACTGCTGGAACGATTCCAAAACTTTCACCATTAGAATGCTACATTATCCCTAAGTAACATAGGCTATATTCACCTATATAGGTTTAAAAATAATGGTCCACCCGTGCGAAGCTGAGACTGGCCGCTAGTCTATACTAATATTATAAAGAGGTAAGTTTATCTTTTGTTTGCATTGAATAGGGTCCGAAAATACTGGACCGATTTGAAAAATTATTTCACCTACACTATCTTCGGTGAACATAGGCTATTGAATATTTTAGAACTGTAAAATTCGAATTTCGCTTCAGTTCAGAGCAGAATGACAGATATGATTTTCTTGTGAGTGAGAAGCACAGAGCGATAGACGTGCTCCGTATTTTTTATCGACGTAAGCGCCAAAACTGTTATTTGCCTAATTACAAGTTATTTACACAACTAATCTAAAAATTAAAAAGACGAAAACGAAGAAATTCTACTAGGTTTCTCGACAAAACAAAAATCCAACAAAAAAATTAGGTGGTTCCTCAGATAAATAGCAAAATGTGTGCAAAACATGTATTTTTCAAAAAATAAAAGTATCGAGATAATTTTCACCAATCGTGTTTTCGAAAAGACGGAATCCAAGATAAAAGTTCGAATTATCATTTACCTAAATATGAAGGTGGTAGCTTTCACAGATTCTGAGATAAATAACGATTTCTAACTATAAAATTACATAAGGTACACTCTTAACGCAGGTGAAACCGCGGCAAACAGCTAGTGTTTGATAAATGCATAGACCTAGCCCAATGTCACCCAATGACCTGGAATTAAAGACCCCAGTTGGGATACATTTGCCCCATAAATAACTTTAGACCCACATTAGATTTAGACCACACTGTATCAGATAGGCCCATGCATCATATATCTAGGCTAGTGGATCAGTTATGACAATTCACCAGAGACCTCAATGGCGTAGTGCGAAGGGCAGCCTGTGTTGGAGAAGATTGCAGGTTCGGTTCCCGTCGAGGGACAAATGGTACTTCAATATTCGGGAAATAGTGGTGAATTTTATCTGTTTTTTTGTGATGTTTGTTTGTTCGTCTGGGTTGTATTATGTGTGTTATTCCTCGACCCGGTCATGTTGGTTGCCGACCCATCAGATTATGAGAATTAGGGAATAGAGAGTGCACCTGTGTTTGCGCAGACACTTGTGCACCATAATATGTCCGTTGCACATGGCTATTCCCCGTTGAGACTGGCTACATGGTGCTGATCGATATAAAAAAAAATCTGGACACTCCACAGCATGATCTAGCCCCAAGCTAAGCAGATTTTGTGTTATGGGTACTAAATGACTGGTATACTTCAGTTAATACAATACATTACATAGATAGATATATGTTTACTTATACTTACGGAACAAATATCTGCAGATGGTACAAACATTTGTCCCGAGGCGCGAACAGAACCCGCAACCTCATGCGCTACAGAGGTCGACCTAGTCGTTCGTTCGACATGTACCGCTTGGGCACTGAAAGTGTTAAAGCCAGGCCCATGCATCATACAAGTGGGCCAGTAGACTAGATAACACAATTGGATTGTGTCAATTGAGGCGCTTGCTTGTAACTGGTTTAGGTTTGATTACCCGATGGATAATAGGATATACAGCTAGGCAACATTGTTTATAGACAACTAGTTTCTGTATTCGGCTTCGCACGCGTTGTTTCTATGGAAAGGTTTTAATACTTTGATTGCTGAAATCACACCGTATGTGTTTTCTACAAGTGACTAATATGCGTAAATCCACACTAGCGCAGCGGCTGAGAAAATACAGATCTGTGTGACTCAGCACAGCAGTAATGTTTTTCGAACGAAACGCATGTGCGGCGCAACACAACCGCTGCTGTGTAGAGCGGCAGCACGAATGGCTTAGTCGTGGAAAAAAGATCGCAGTCAAAGTGGTTTATTTGTATATCCCATGGGAACTGATTTAAATAAATATCAAATAGAAAAGTGCTTTATTCCAGACCTTACAGGACTTTTGGACACGTTACAAAATACAAATTACATATTATGTACCATCCACAGTTATTATAGTTCTGTGGTACATAAAAAAAAAAAACGAATTTACGTAACTTAATCTACTTTTATCTGATTTATTTTTGAAGAGTGAGATTCCCTAACACAGGTATTTCTTTTACTTAAAAGGGAATCTCAAACACTCTTATATTTATTGTACATTAAGTTAAAGAAATAAATATATTGTATTTTGTATGTACAACTAGGAAATTAAGTGATCACTTTGATTTTTTGTTCACTTCAATCTTTTTAAGGTAAGTAAAGAAGCGGACAAGAAACCTTTACCTTGTCCGGTTAAGGTTGTGGAATAAAAAGCCTATGTTTTATTCCAAATCAAATCAAATCAAATCAGAAATATCTGTGTGCAAAATTCAAGCCAATTCCGTGCAGTAGTATTGGTAACAAACATCCATCGAAATAAATATCCAAACTTATTTAAATAAATAAATAATGCTGGACAATTCACACAGCATTATCTAGCCCCATGGTAAGCAGACCTTGTGTTATGGGTACTAGATAACTGATATACATAATACAATATATTACATAGATAGATATTTTTATTATACATAGAAAACGACTAGAACACCCGGAACAAATATCTGCAGACCGTACACACAATTGTTCCGAGGCGGGAATCGAACCCGCAACCTCCTGCGTCGCAGGCGGACCTTCGCCCACCGCGCCACATCGGTCGTCAATTTGCATTTACATATAATATTAGTGTTGTCTACGCGCGCCATTTCTACACTTTGTCACTCATTAGAGGAGGCAGACAGTGTTCGATATGGGGGCTCATGTCCAGCCGTGGACTAACACAGATGTTAATAATGAAAATGGTAAATAATAATGGTTGCCCCCGAAAATAATTAGCCTATCTAACTTGTTCTTAGGTACTTATTAGGACGAGATTTACTTGTGTAAGCTTTTACAGCTTCTTTCTCAGACGAACAATTATAAGTGAAATTTTATTTATTTTTATTTTATTTTTAAACAACTAATTTTTTTAAATAACTATTAAACACTTATAAAACGGCAAATCTCCATAAATCAAGCTGGAAACACCATAAAATTCGCCATTAATCTGACATTCCATCAATCCGGGAATCACTCATTAGCATAACATCGTCTGTAATGAGGATTTGATTAAAAATTCATTGATTTATAGCTTACGATACGATTTACGGCGGGTTTCTGATTTAACGGCTTAATGGGTATTCATTGAGCAAGGCTAGTTCACCGACAATTTCTTTGATTTTGACGTTTGCATCAAGCATTGACGTCAAACGTGCATGAATTTGCAAACCTTTTGTGTCACTTACCCCCTTTGTCTTCCGTTTGTTTATTCCATGCCCGTTTTTTGTACCTGTGTCCTAATAAAAAAAATCTACTCTGTTCTATTCAAACTAGTCCAAAAGTTTTTCGTAAAATCACTCAACCTGTCAAATGACAGCTTTCTAGGATACTCTCTGAGTTAAACCGGCAGTAAACAGATAGCATTCATTATTTATTTGATTAAAGTTTAGTTATTTTGTCTATGAGATTATTTTGTGAGCCTAAATATACAAAATAATCTCATAGACTATCTCAATCTCAAAATAAACCAATAACGTTTATATAAACGTTATTGATCTATTGTGTCTGTTTTACGCGAACAGACAGATACACATGACGAACATGGAGAAACTATAAGGGTTCCTTGTTGACTATGGAACCCTAAAAAAGGCAATTATTTGAATTTACTAAATTTTTCCGCCATTTCACTAATATCTTAGTCAAGACTAATAGTTGAGATAAAACGCAAGCATCACCGCTCATAAATTTAAAACGAAAACTTATAAAACGCTATATTGCTATAAAATCTATGATATTTAAAACCCATACTCGTGGAAAGTGGACCGCGCCATGAATATTCTGATTTTAATTAATTAATTAGCACTAATTCGGGATAATTGCTGCGCTTTCAATAATGCTCTCATATAATTCATTTGAGTTTTCAATTCTGTTATCATGAATCTACATTAATTTTTAAACTTTTCAAACTATCATGGTTATTAACACAAAATTCATTTAAAACGGGATATTGACCATGATTTGCGGATGTTTTGTATCTTCTCAACATTGCGAGTGGCAGGGTGGACTGTCGAGAACTACTTGGTTACATAGGACTCAGAACAACACCAGCATCACTAAGAAACCATAATCTTCTAAATATCCAATCATCTAAATCGCGTTTCAATGCAATGGCAAATGAAGTTGATTTGTTCAATACTTCTCCAAGTAACTTCAAATGTATTTGTAGTAATAACTTCTTTACTGTATAACTTCATATATTCATATTGTTTGTCCACTACTTATTCTTTTTAATATTCTTTCTTACTATTTGTGAAAACTTGTAATTATATAGTATATTCTTAATCTTTCTTGTTTTATGTTTAGCCGTAAGTTTTCCGAAAATTAAATAAATAAATGATTTGAGTTCTGAGCTTTCCATATTTCGGCACAGTTTCATACGCCATGATCATGGAATAACTGAAGTCACTGGGTTAATCTACATTTGATCTTGAAAGGGGCATCATCACCATCATCATCAGACTTTGTAAGTCCACTGGTGGACGGCGTTCTCTATTACAGCCAGCATCTGCCAGCAGTGTCTTGCAGATCGTTATTTCATCTGGCCCGAGAGCCGACATTTTTGAATTGGAACAGGGCTGTTTTGTCAAAAAAAAATACTGGATAATTCACACAGTATTATCTAGCCCCATGCTAATCAGAGCTTGTGTTATGGGTACTAGATAACTGATATTTACGGGCAGCGTATATAAAAAAGTTCTATTAGCTAAACAAGGTTAAATTAAAAATCGAAACAATACAATCAAAGTAGGTTAATGTTTTTACAATATTATGACATTATTTTATTCAGGACCAAATTATTTATATCATGTTTAAATAATCTATCACGTGCGAAGCCGTGACCATCCGCTAGATGTTAATAAATAAATAAAATAATGCTGGACAATCCACACAGCATTATCTAGCCCCAAGCTAAGCAGAGCTTGTGTTATGGGTACTAGATACATAACTGATATACATAATACAATACATAACGTAGATAGATATTTTTTATTATACATAGAAAACGACCAGAACACCCGGAACAAATATCTGCAGATCGTACACACAATTGAGTTTACACATTGGAGAGACATTATTATTACTCCCATTTCCAAATATATATTATTTTTTAATTGACTGTGTACCTATTTCATTGTATAATTGTATTTATGTTTAGTTCCTTGACAATGCCCCTATACAGCAGCATTAATTTAAATCATGATTTAAATGTAAATTTAAAATTATTCTTCTTCCTGACATTATTTCATTGTATTTTACTTGTATATTATCTACTTTTGTACAATATCATTAGTATAGTTTGACAATGCCCTTATACAGCAGATTACTTTGACATTTTATCTAATTTATTATTCCATTTAACTTATACCATAATTAATTTAAATTTTTTAAAGAAGGCATGTCTGTCTGCTTTTCTTTGCACAATGTCCTATGGTGTTTCCTTTGTCAAAAGTTAGTGTGTGTTATAATAAAAATGTAATTTGTCTTTTAAAATAGTATTTAACGACATCAAGTGTAACATTGTGTACCTACGGTGGAAATAATTGAACAAATACATAAACAAATTGTTCCGAGGCGAGAATCGAACCCGCAACCTCCTGTGTCGCACGCAGGCGGACCTTCGCCCACCGCGCCACATCGTTCGTAATAAAGTTCGATTATCGTCAGTTATAAAAAAATCCAGCGTATAGATGCAAGGTGTCGATACCAGTAATTACCTTGATATAGCACGGTATCGCGTGGAACACGTCCCGAGCAAAAAATGGAAGATCGCTAAATTGATGCGTTTAACCTGAACTGGTTCAGATAAGGTGACGATGAGAACGTGATGGACTATCATTATGAAGATGCTGGGGAAGGGTAGGTATATATTCTTTTACAGGGTAGGCGGACTACTAAATTTTAACACTTTGACTGCGATTTTTTTTTCGGCGACTGCTATCTTTTTTAACTTAAAAAATACGTGCTGCCGCTCTACACAGCGGTAGTGTTGCGCCGCACATGCGTTTCGTTCGAAAAATATTACGGCTGTGCTGAGTCACACAGATCTGTATTTTCTCAGCCGCTAGTGTGGATTTACGCACATTAGTCACTTGTAGAAAACACATACCGTGTGATTTCAGCAGTCAAAGTGTTAATACAATTTATTCTCAAAAAGACAAATCCTACTAATATTATAAACGCGAAAGTTTGTAAGTATGGATGGATGGATGTTTGTTACTCTTTCACGTAAAAACTGACTGGATTTTGATGAAACTTCACAATAATAGCTTACATATCAGAATAACACATAGGCTACAATTCATAAAGATATATTGTATATTATCCAAAATATCTATCACCACACGGGTGAAACCGCGGGGCGCAGCTAGTATAAGTATTTTACTTTTGAAACTATCATGGTCAGTCACACTAAAGTCATTTAAAACGGGATATTTACCATGATATGATAGATCGGGTATGTCTGCCCCAATAAAAACTTACCCGCAGTTCCTTCAGTTATTCCGTGATCATGGCGCATGATACTGTGTCGCACTATTGGAAAACTCAATAATCAAATCATGGTAAATATCCCGTGATAAATTAATTTTATGGAATAAGAGGGTAAATGTATGTAGCCTAGTGTTACCGGCATTGCAGCGCCTCCTGCTTAACAATTCCACTATCGAACAACGATCCCCGAAACCGCATGCCCAGCAATAGCAATAGCCTATTATAGGCTATTGAGGTAGAAGTAAGTACCTACTTATTCCGTCAAATAATAAATGACTAGCTACGCCCCGCGGTTTTACCCGCGTGGTGATAGATATTTGGGTAATATACAATATATCTTTATGAATTGTAGCCTATGTGTTATTCTGATGTATAAGAATATAATTAGGATAAAGGAATTGACTGAAAAGGGTGTCACGACACCTCTAAGAAAGACCACATTATCCGGAAATATATAGCTAATAGGTAATTTACCTCCATAGAGTAAAAGTGTAACACTCGCGTGTTTAAAATATAACAGTGTGCCAACGGCCTAGGTTCTATTTGTACTGTAAGTAGCTGCCAAATACTTACCGCGTGTTCTTATTTGAATAACGTTCACGCCAAACTTCTTTGCGGCTGTAGTATTTTCTAATTGGGCTAGTTTCTACAAGCAAAAATATTTTTTAATTGTTTAGTTATGACGGCACGTGAGCGCAGTACTTTTCCTTGATTCATCATCATCATCAGCCTGTGACAGTCCGCTACTGGACATAGGCCTCCCATAATAAGCAGCATAGCGCCCTAGTCTTCAGCTTGACGCATCCAGCATCCTTGATCAAACGGACAGTATATAATATATTTACACTAAAGTGAAGAATCCAGCAGCGTCCTAATAATTAGAACACAAATAATAATAATAAATAATGCTGGACAACTCACACAGCATTATCTAGCCCCATGGTAAGCAGAGCTTGTGTTATGAGTACTAGATAACTGATATACATAATACAATACATTACATAGATAGATATTTTTATTATACATACATAGAAAACGACCAGAACACCCGGAACAAATATCTGCAGATCGTACACACATTTGTTCCGAGGCGGGAATCGAACCCGCAACCTTCTGCGTTGCAGGCGGACCTTCGCCCACCGTGCCACATCGGTCGTCAAATAATTTGAAACTCGCATCAATATGAACCCAACAACCATAATAACAGGATATTATATTTATTTACCATGATTTCTGTGAGAGAATTAATTATAAATCCAAATAAGGTAATTAAGTATATCTGTGTCTTAAAAATACCAAAGTGCTCAATAATAAAATCATTTAGTTTCGTAAAAAACATTTGGCTACAACTATTTGGCACGGCCCTCAAAATAACTAGAACGCCGACCATTTTTCCGACATTTCTTAAGAAAGATGTCTGCTTACGCCTGACGATAGCAAAATACTGCTTGTGTTAGCTTGTGGTTGAAATATTTTTCAGTTTCATATATAAAGTATTCCTGGCCAAAGTAAAAATAAATAGAATTAGTTATTCAGGTAATACTGTATTATTATATTAACCTATAAGTAAGTAAGTAAAAAAGTTACAGCAAAAGACATAGGTAATTAGGTACATTTGGTGCACATTCTTAACTAAATATGTAAAAACAACAACTTTACATTTTTTCATTACTAGCTCTATTCATAAAATAAAATTTTAACTTCATTTTTATAATCTTAATATTGCTTTGACTTCTCTTTTTTTAAATCTTGCGATGTGCATACACTTTTAGGAAAAGCAAGTCTTGATGTAGAAAAAATCTATTTACACAATGTAGATCGGGGTAAATAGTTAAAGTGCCAGAAAATAGGTAAGTGGAATTCCTAGGTATGATCTAATCCTAGAAATGGTAGGTATTTCTAGAAACGACATGACGTAGATGCAATGTGACCATTGAATATAATGTAAATAGCCGTTACCATTGTTTCAATAACATAAAACAATAAATCGATGTGAAGATATGCCTTGTTTGATTCTCAGACATGTTTGTATGAAATGAAATAATCGTATGTTCAGGGATTATTTCTACGGACGTGAATATCAAAATAAATCCTCATGGGCCTGCGATCAGAAATACTAGAACTAGATGTCGGGTCGGCGCAAAAAATCCGTCTCCATAAATAAGAGCGCACTTGTAATGAGAGCTCTTATTTTGTTTAGTTCGATTGAAACAGCCTACGTAAACACGTGTCACAATACCGCAATGTGTATTCAAAAGTTGCATAAATAAATATAAAATATTATTTGTTAGTTTAAAGCTAAAAATATAACTTTATTTTAATTTACTTACCTCAAGTGCGCTCTTATTTACGGAGACGACTTTTAGCTTTAATTTTGTATGTGACCCGAAATCTAGTTAGTATTTGTGATCGCAGTCATTAGCACTTATGCCCAGCCAGACAGTTCGTCTTGCCTGCGCAAACTGGTTGTGCAGGCAAGCTTGCAAGTAAAGCGGAGCGTTTTGCGAAGAACCGACAACCGCTAATGTGGTTCTTCACAAGATACCTATGTATAAACGTGTTCTTGAATGGACTCTGCAAACATGAACCGATAATATTCTACTGCTTGACATAGGTTGTAAATATTTTGGCAAGCTGAAGACAGGGCGCTGTGGCGTTCATTAGGGGTAATGAACGCCACAGCGCCCTGTCTTCAGCTTGCCAAAATATTTACAACTAGCTGCGCCCTGCGGTTCCACCCGCGTGGTGATAGATACATATTTTGGATAATATACAATATATCTTTATGAACCCTATGTGTTATTCTGATATGTAAGCTATATTATTGTGAAATTTCAACAAAATCCATTCAGTAGTTTTTGCGTGAAAGAGCAACAAACATCCTCACAAACTTTCGCGTTTATAATATTAGTAGGATTGTAACTGTTGAGCTAACTGCATCCTGTCGCAAACAATCTAGAGGTAGCTGAATTGATCCATATAAATACGTTTTGAGGAAATTAGGTACACAATATATATTTTATATAGGTTATAGAAACATCACACAAGAAGCCATCTTTTCTTTCACAAGTGATGTCAACTCATTGTTTCTCGGTCTACTAATAAAAGAACATGTATGTCTGTCTGTTTGCTTGGCTATTTCTATCTGAAAAATAAACATTTCCTCGAGATTGGTTGACTGATTCTGACTTTTGCCCCAAGAGACGAAAGAGACGAGAAAACAATAATAAATATGGAAAGTATTATTATAACTATTCCCTTATAATTCATCGAAATATGGAGAGGTTATTTTCACTTCAAAAAGTTCCACAAATTTGTAGTTTGGTACCTAGCTAACTGAAATGGTTGTTTAACGATAACACGATTTGTTCCAAACTCGGTCAAAAAAAAAAAGTCGAAAATCATTTATTTCTTTAGGCTAACAAAATAAGCAAGTAAGACAAGTCATATTTTATACATTAAATTATTATCAAATAAAATTATTTTACTGTTCACTTCAATTTTTTGTCCACTAGCGGAAGAAGTGAAAAAGAAACCACTAGTATGTTCATCTGTTAGTGTAAAAAATAAACAAATAAAATTACGGGAAACGGTTTTTTGAATTTGGTTTCACTAAATTCTGACTATTAACATAGGGTTTCTTTCAAGTGAATTCCAGAAGTTTTTATCCTAAAGTCCACGCGAATGAAATCGCTAGCAGAAAATACTGTGATTTGATGCAGGTTTCTGCCATTATCAAGAAAAGCCGAATGCACAGCTAGTGCAGTCATAAAGAGCAATTGTTTTGATGGTAGATCAATGCGTCATCCCGCGCCTTCAGAAGCGTATTGTCTCTCTGAGACGTTGCTAGTTTGGTTTAGTTTTACATGGTTTTGCAAATGTTCTTTAAATCCAAACTGTTTAAAGTGAGTGATTGGATAATTATATCAGATACAGTTTTCTCTATACGATTTTTCTTTTTATAATAATTAAATTCATTTATTCAGATAATAATAATCCATGGTGTTAGTTTGCTTATAACTAGATGTTAGTACTTATAATTAACTACAGATTTTGTCCTTTGGACCAATTGGTGCATTACCGGACAGTTAAATTTTCCAGCAATCGCGGTTAGGATGCTGTTGCCACTCCCGCGGGTTCTGCTGAGTAGTGAAAGTTTTTGTTTTCATTTAATAAATAATCAATTTATGTAAATTTAGTGAGAATCGTAATGCTTTGAGAAACTTAGCATATCCTTTAGGGCACTTTAACTGCGTTATGTAACCTACTTGTCATGAGGACTCTTACCCACTAAACCACGAAATGAAGTACCTGACCTTAACCTTTTAAATAAATAATTAATTTGTAACTACGACCTTACTGTTAGACTAAAAGTCCTTAATTAAATTAGAATTTAAAAAAAAAATAGCTACGACCTGCATCATCTGTAGATAGATCCAGAATCTTATTTATTTATATTGGTTGCTGTTATTTTTTTTAATCTTTTCAAAAACCTGATATTAATGATTAGTGTACGTACCTGCCCAAATATTCAACCAATCCCTAACTATTAAAATTATTATTATTTACCTTCACAGAACTCTAAAAAAATCAGTTAATGATTCAAAATTTTCCTTGTTTCAGATCTCTACAGCAAAAATGTCTCAAGTGACGTGACACAACATCAATAATATTTTCATCGACATCGATAAACTTCAATTCATTTACTTTTTATTTTCAAAGTGTCAGTGATATTCGTGTAAATGAGTGAGAAGACGAGTTTGACTGTCGGTGATAAGATGAGCAGCATCGGTCCTGAGACCAGAGTCATGATCATGCGGTCTACTGATGGCAGAAGTACTTATAGAAGACAGGTGAGTGAGTGAGACGAAGCGAAAAACGAAAGAGAAGGCGGTTCTATGCTGGGCTGTGTTTTTTTGTATGTTCGTCGATTTCTCCGTCAATTATGGACTGATGTAGGTAATTCTTTTACTATGTTATGGACAATGATTTAGTGGTGGTCCCTTATAAATTTTATTCCATAATAAGTATTTGTTCGCGAATTTAAGTTTTTCAAAACAATTCAATTTTTTATAAACTAGTCTGCTTTAAGGAATTAAATAATATCTAAAAAAGGGAACGCTCTAACCAACTTAGCCATGAAATCATGTAACCAACGAGTCGAAAATATTTTGGACTTCTGACGGACTCTAGCGCCGTACGTAGCTCCAGGAGAAACATAGAAGTTGTGCGAGGGCTTACGCACTATAATAACAAAAACCTGATATTAGTGTAAATGAGTGATAAGACGAGTTTGACTGTAGATGAGCAGCATTGGTCCTGAGACCAGAGTCATGATCATGCGGTCTACTGATGGCAGAAGTACTTATAGGCGACAGGTGAGATGCCATTTTGTAATTATTTTTTGAAGATGCCATTTTGCAACTATTTTCGTCGTTATAGTTATCAAGTTTATGTCGAGAAAGTAAACTAATTATCAGCTGATGATGATATTGTGTTTCTCTTTATAGAAACGAGTTAAACTTTGAGGTATCATCAAGGCAAAATCAATGTGAATTCTTCGTTAGCAATCCCCCCACATCCTAAATTCACTTTGGTTCCGAGTATATTTATACCTAACTCGATTATAATAAATAAATTAATGTTGGACAATCCACACAGCATCATCTAGCCCCAAGCTAAGCAGAGCTTGTTCTATGGGTACTAGATGACTGATATACATAATACAATACATCACTAGATAGATCTTTTTTAATATACATAGAAAACAACCAGAACACCGACACACAAATAGCTGTAGATTGTAGACACATTAATTAATGTCCCTGGAAAATAGGCGGTAATCGAACCCGCTACCTTCTGCGTCGCAATAATCCTGTATAATAAAAAGATTCTCAGGAAATAACGGTTTTCGTTTTCGCATAGGTGTATCCAGCATTATTTATTATTTCTGCATTCCTTCGAAAACAAACTGAACAAGTGAGGTGCAAAGGTGAACGGGACTCGAACCCACGACCTCCAGGTTACTTCCCACAGCGCTAACGTCCTCACCCGATACTAGAACTAATAATAATAACTTATCGATAATAACGTATTACCGTTGACACACTATAATACCCATAAATTCATTGATTCTCCATCGATACAGCAATTTCACCATTACCATTTACTAGTCTTTAATTAGATTAAGAGCCTTATCTATATTACTTGAAGGTTTGATCTAGCTTGTGGAATTGGGAGATGTAAGGTCGTACAGATAGATATGTGTTACTGTGCCGTGCATTGACCTCACGAAATATTCTGGATTAGAGGCTAGGGTGGGTGTTTGTTGTCGATAAAATATAAAAACTATCGATAAAAACGAAAAACTATCGATAACGTTTCATGGTGATGGTTTTTCTACGATAACTTTAATATCATTTTGTGTCATCAGAAAATTCTTACGCTTCACATGTAACTAAATATTTAACATGAGAAAATTATAAAAGAATTGAATCAGATCTGGCGTGATCTTTTTTTGATTTCTTTTGTGTTTTGTCGGTTTTGATCACTTCTATGCGGTAAGGCCGTCCATTGTACTTGTCGCATGTAATATATCTTATTTTGTGATGATCTGTATCTGGTATACAATAAAGTATTTTTGTATTGTACCTATTGTATTTGTGGCGTAAGCGTAATCATGATATGTCTATGAAGAAAACAAAAGACAATCATGCCAGCTGCTAATAACCGAGATTTACGAAAGCTTTTAACTACACAACGTATGATCGTTAACTGTTACTTTATCTACAATAATTAAAGGAACGTAAAATGTGATGAAGCCACCTAAAATTAGAAATGTTCATGTGCAAAAATAATTAACTTCGGCTTACAGTATGGGCTATGGTTATTTAATGATTGCCTAATGTAATATCTAAGTAAAGATAAACTCAAACATTCTTAAAACTCCGAGGAATTTACAACGGAACTCGGGTAAATGCTGTCTTCATACTAATATAACTCGAATAAATATCATATTTTTAAAAAGAATTGTGTATTTTATTTCGATTTGATCAAATTTAGCGGTCAAGTAACCGAAAGAAAAATATCAAAACTAACCCATCCGTTTTGGAGCTACATAGAGATGTAACCTTACTGTTTTTGTCAGAAATCCAATCATATTTTTATATAAAATGTATTTAGGCAAGCTATCGAGGACCGAATACTTAGATGCGGGAAACAGAGAACAAAGGAGCCTAACATAACCTCAAAGGAGGGTCTATAGGCCAGCGGTAAATGATCCCTGATTCCCTGATAATAAAGATCCCCGCCGACGAATGTGTCTCGCCAACATAGTGTAGGACGCTCTACGGCCAGGTAGGATGACGACTTGCAAAAGACTGCATGCAGATGCTGAATGCGTCTAGCTGAAGACAGGGCGCTATGGCGCTCATTAGGGGAGGCCTATGCCTAGCAGTGGACTACTATAGGCTGATGATGATAAACCTACCGATAATTTAACACTTTGACTGCGAATTTTTTTCGACGACTCCGATCTTTTTTTGTAACCTAAAAAATTCGCGCCGCACATGCGTTTCGTTCGAAAAATATTACAGCTGTGCTGAGTCACAAAGATCTGTATTTTCTCAGCCGCTGCGCTAGTGTGGATTTTTGCCTATTAGTCACTTGTACAAAATACATACCGTGTGATTTCAGCAATCAAAGTGTTAATCGACAACTACCCCATCCCTAGAAACCATTCACACTACACATGGTGTTCGGAACATAAATCGATTCGTACCCCGCTGTTAGTGCCACCCTATATCTACGGAACATGCACGATAGCTTGTACCACCCTATACATGAATGTTCTAGGTTCCTTGTGGTGTATCCATCGGTGAATGGAAATGAGACTGTTTCGATGACTATTTAGACTATTAGAAAGAACCATTGCGTCTACTTCACTATATTTTTAAACTCAGTATCTAACTAAGTTCAAGACGACTGATGTAGAGTAGACGATGGCAAGATGTCGAGACTAAGAAGTGAAAAATAGGTCTATAGAACACATTCATCATCATCCTAAGTTAGTCCACTGTTAGACATAGGTCTCCACTCAAGAACACGTTTACCCCAGCCGGCCGTCGTCGGTTCTTCGCGAGATATGGCCGGCCCACTGCCACTTCAGCTTGTTAATTCTCAGAGCTATGTCGATAACTTTGGTTCTCTGTCGGATAATTGTGACTGTATGTGTACTAGATAACTGATATACATAATACAATACATTACATAGATAGATATTTTTTTATTATACATAGAAAACGACCAGAACACCCGAAACAAATACCTGCAGATCGTACACACATTTGTTCCGAGGCGGGAATCGAACCCGCAACCTCCTGCGTCGCAGGCGGACCTTCGCCCACCGCGCCACATCGGTCGTCTTAGGTCTATAGGCTGATGATGATACATGAATTATCTTCAATCTCCATTTGTATGTTTTTTAAAACTTTTGAAAACGGGATACGGAGGACTGCGAGTAAGTTTTTGTAGGCAGACATACTCGCAGTGCCTTCAGTTATCATGGCGCATGAAACTGTGCCGAAATATTGGATTACACAGAAATCAAATCATGGTAAATATCCCGTTTAAAATGACTTTAGTGTATGTGTGGTAATGAAGAAAGAATACATCAATAACAGTCTCCATGTCCGCAGATACTGGCCGCCCTGGCAGTCTCCCTGGGTCCCTTCGCCGCAGGGCTCAGCAAAGGGTACATGTCCCCCGCACTGGCCTCCATGCAGGACGGCCAGCATGACGCCTTCACCGTCAGCGACCAGCAGGCCAGCTGGATAGCGAGCCTTAGTTTACTGGGTGAGTTGGAATCCAGACTTATTGCCACTAGCAAACTTATCCGCTCCAGTCTAGCCAGTACAAATCTCCGAAACGCTTCGGTGGTGACATCCTTGCTGAAAAACGCCTTTTCATTTCCGCGATGACATCTTCTCACATTTATTAATTTATTTATGTAATCTAAAATATAGTTAGATTCACGTGAGAACACACATAATCCGCTTTGGTATGTAGGGGCCTTTATGTGCTTGCCAGCACGAAGTAACACCGCCAACTTAATGACTCCGCTGACTTTCGCTGTCAACAGTGTCAACTGCTGATGTGCGAGCTTTGTTCTTCAGCTAAAAAATAAAAATAAATAATTTTTTTTTTTTTATTTTGTTCTTCAGCTAGTAAAAACCCATTAGGTCCCTTAAAGATTAAATGAGTTTTTTAACGACAAATTGTATTAAAAATAAAGTTGATTGAATACCTATTTGTAACATTTACTTAAAACTATGTTATTGAATTATATTTTTCTGCTGAAATCCAATAACATTTAATAAACAGAATTTTCTAGAAACCCGGTTCACTTCCACTCTTAGTAGGTACCTATTGCCACGCCCTGCTTGGGTACCATTGAGTCTCGTATACATTACCTAGATACTAAGACCTACACGATGTTATAAAATAAATTATGACTATGAAGATTTACGTAAAAAAAACTCGTCGGCAGCAAGTCTCAAATTCTCCTCCAATTACTAATAACTAATTATAATTACTCCATATCATAGTATTCCTTGATAACGTCCAACGACCAAACCAATTAGTGTCCAAGAGTTTCGGGAAACGTATCTGCTAACACGTTCGCTGCGATAAGCTTGACAGCAGGAAATGTCGATATGGGTGACCATTAGCTTGATAGATGATAAAGTTTGGATTAAGTTGGAGTTATTTTGGCTTAGGAAGGCAATTATTCAATGTATCAAATTGGCTAGTTAGGTAAAGAAGTTTTTTTATCCAGTCACATTTTTGACCCAGATATATTTTTATCCGACTTTAAAAAAAGAGGATATATTATCGGTTGCAGGTACTCATGTTTTATGTAGCTAATAGAATACATTACATAGTGTTTTTATTATACATAGAAAATATCTCGGAACCCTGAAAACAAATATTTGAAGATTGCACAAATATTTTGCCCCACGGCGGGAATAGAACCCCCACCTTCACCCGCCACGCCACAGCGGTTGTCAAAATGAAATAAGAAAAATCTATTGTGTAAATACGAAGTTTTAGGTAAATAGTACATAGCTGTAAAGTGCATTGTCCATTGCAGCATTAAGGTCGTCGTCCACAACGGCCCGTCCATTGAACAGTTTACAGCGAGGAACACTAATCAGATATTGTCGTAAAATTAAACTACCATGTATAAAACTGTTGTAAACACAACAAAGTTAGTCAAAACTGTTGTTTTCATCACGCTTTTATTAGCTTCACCTGTATGTTTGTTTGTTTGTAACCGACTACTTTGGACTCGATTTTGACCCACTTTGAACGGTCAGATTTCAAGACTCTTGGTTGAGGTATGAAATAAATCTAAATCTACTAAGTACTTCGTCATTATTCCTAGTTTTTATTGCTGTTTGACGACCTCTGTGGCATGGTGGGCGAAGGTCCGCCTGCGACGGAGGAGCTTGGGTTCGATTCCGCGTCGGGATAATTGTATGTACGATCTGCAGATATATTTTCCGGGTGTTCTGGTCTTTATAATATATATGTATAAATTGTATTCAGCCTAGTTAGTCCACAGCTGGACATAGGCCTCCCCTCATGAGCGCCATAGTTATCGCATCCAGCATCTTCCAGCAGTCTTTCACAAACCATCATCCCACTTAACCGGAGAAAATATATATACAATACAAAGAATTCAACAAATCATTCATACAAAAACTCACACAATCAAATTGCATAACCCCAAAGTTCATTGGAACTGTCGTCCTTTATTACTGTTCGGTACTTTGTTTCTGTGCGGGTCAATGGCTGTACAATTCGACTGTCGTAATGATGGATACAGAAATATTGCACAACTTTATACAGGGTGATCGATATACCGCTTCCTGGATGGCGAATGCAGGTTTATTTTTATGTGTGTTTGGAAATGAAATGCATTTTGTATATTGTATTTATTTCAGTTCTTTATTGATAAGAATATTAATATATGTAAAAAAAACAATTAATTAATTTATTTGTTAAAAGACTTACATACATAGAGCATAATAAACTTAAACTAAGAGAAAATTTGTAGTAAGCATGTAAGTCCAGTAACAAAATGGCTTTGCCTCAGCATGAGTTGCATGACTAGCATGCTAGCAACCAACGCTGGTCTTCCGGCAAAGCAACTTGTTGGCGCTACGGACTGACTACTCACTACCGCTATACAAACAAACAAAAAACACACTAATATAAAAAAAAATCAACAAGAATACAAATATGTCAAAAATAATAGTAGTATATAGGTAGGTGTTCTACCAATTATGGTGAACTGAAACAAATTATTTGATTTGATAATATACATAAGTAACAAAAAAATACAAATCAAACACACACAGGAGTATTTTTAAATAATAAAGAGCTACGAGTAAGAGCGATTTTTATACGTATATCGAAAATTCTAAAAAGTAAAATAGGTTAATAAAAAACATTCCCCTAAATACAAAAACCGCTATATTCCAAACAATCAATTCAGCAAGTCAACAAGCGAGCACTAAATCAAACTCAACGAGCCTTATTACGGACCACCCTGTATTTATTGGTCGAGTTGTACTTCCCTCTTGGCTTGTTATAACTCAAAAACACACTGATTCATGGGGAACGTTGCACCCTGTAGTTGTTGTACCTCAGTATTTTGTGGCAGTTCAAGTAAAAGTGTTCTTGACCACGACTCGGTAAACGTAGTGTAGGACGCCCCCCGATCAGGTGGGATGACGACCTGCGAAAGACTGCAGGTAGATGCTGGATGCAGCAAGCTGAAGACAGGGTGCTATGGCGCTCATTGGGGGAGGTCTATGTCCAGCAGTGGACTGATATAGGCTGATGATGATGAGTAAGTTACAGAATACCAGATATACCATAATCTATTTAAAAAAAAAACGTTACTTTAGCATTTTAGCCTTTGTCTGACAGCAAACCATAAACAAGTTTTCAGCGTTCCAAATTCAAACAAATACCACAGACTTTATAAAAACAAACGAAAGGATACGAATTGCGAAATCAGCTGGTCCATAGATAAATCTTTATCGCGTTTTTTTAGAACGAAATATATTTGAATTTAGAACAAACACATACTTTCATAAAATGTGGAGGCGAAACACGTGTTTCTTAATTGTTTTGTTTTGGGACTTACCACGTTTCATCATCATCGCCATAGCGCCCTGTCTTCAGCTGATGCTGTCGCATCCAGCATCTACCTGCAGTCCTTCGCAGGTCGTCGTCCCACCTGGTCGGAGGGCGTCCTACACTACGTTTACCGAGTCGTGGTCTATCACTCAAGAACACGCATGCCCGAGCGGCCGTCGTCGGTTCTTCGCGAGATATGGCCGGCCCACTGCCACTTCAGCTTGCTAATTCTCAGAGCTATGTCGATAACTTTGGTTCTCTGTCGGATGTATTCGTTACTAATCCTATCCTTCAGAGAAACTCATAGCTCTTTCCGTAGCTCGCTGAGCGACCACGATTTAATTAGATATTTTTAAACAAGGTTAGACACTGTAGGTACCTACCTACTTTTCGTTTTGATTCTTTCTGTGATTTCTATATCTTGTTTTTTAAAAACAAATTGAAATAAGTAGGTAACTTCCTCATTGCTTGAAACATAACAATTTCCTCTATCTCTGAATAGATTGAACTGAATTTCAAGCCGATTCATTTAGTAGTTACTAGTTTCTGCCCGCGGCTTCGCAAGCTTTGTTACTATGGAAACGTTAAATGTTATTTCTATCCCATGGGAACTGATTTGTAGGATAGAAAGTAGCCTATGTTTTATTCCGGGCCTGGAACTACCTGTATGCAATTTCAGCCCGATTCGTTCAGTAGTTTTTGCGTGAAGGAGTAACAAACATCCATAATATTCAAACATTTGCGTTTATAGATAATATTAGTAGAATTTTTTAAGATCCAGAATCTACCTGCAGTCTTTCGCAGGTCGTCATCCCACCTGGTCGGAGGGCGTCCTACACTACTCGACTAAGTCGTGGTCTCCACTCAAGAACAGGTTTGCCCCAGCGGTTGTCGGTTCTTCGCGAGATATGGCCGGCCCATTGCCATTTCATCTTGCTAATTCTTACAGCTAAAGACTGCAGGTAGTTGCTGGGTGCATTAAGCTGAAGACAGGGCGCTATGGCGCTCATTGAGGCCTATGTCCAGCTGTGAACTAACATCGGATGATGATAGTGATAGTAGTTAAGATTGCTTGTATTTTAAGTAATAAGTATGATTCACTAATTTTCATAATCAGAAACAATAAATTCAATAACACTTTCTAATAATTTGTAATAACACCTCAGAACACTTCATTAACTGTCGTAATTTTGAGTTACAACTTTATCTTCCACCTACCGTTACGCCATCTAGTAATCAAATGTAGTAAACAACATAAAGTCGCATAATTTTGTACTAACTGGTACTAACTGTCCCTATTTCTATGGAGGTAGGCTGTAAGTGTTGCCACATAAAATTATGTTAGATTAAGTTTTCGTGAATGAGGTAGTCATAGCTAGTGTTGCCACATGCAGGTTAAATTGTTTTAGATTAAGTTTTCGTGAATGAGGTAGTTACAGTAATAGCCTGTGTTGCCAAATGTAGAAGGTTCAAATAATTTTACATGATTTGGTTGGATATATAGGGTGTTCTTTACCTTGATCTGTCTGCCGTAAAACATAGTAGAAATCGTAAAAGTTTTGCGATTTCTTCAACCGATGTTGATTATTTATTTATTTATTTATACTTTTTGCACGAAAAACATAACACAAAACTTATTCTAGAAAATTTAAACAAAGGCGAACTTAACCCTGAAAAGAGAAAACCTATTTGGAGAAATTGGGAGAGAGAGACCAAGTGAAGAGAGAAGTGGCTACATGTGCATAAATGAAATAAGAAATAGACAAAAGATTAAATTTTAACTTACTTATTAATTATACTAATAATTGTTTTGGATCTGAATAGAAAATCATACATAAACCCATGAAACATATTCCTGCGGGAAAATATTCCCTATTCGTCTCGCAAAACATTTACACAAAAAAAAATTAAAGAATTTAAATAATATCCCAAATATTTTCAATTACGGGATTTCGGGACTTGAAAAACCGAGGGCTATAATAACAAAAACTGCGCTAATAATATAATGACGTCAGTTTTAATTTTTTTTCTTCAAATTACACTTCATCATCATCATTATCAGCCTATAGCAGTCCATTGCTGCACAAAGGCCTCCCCCAATGAGCGCCACAGTGCCCTGTCTTCAGCTAGACGCATCCAGCATCTACCTGCAGTCTTTCGCAGGTCGTCATCAATACGTTTACCGAGTTGTGGTCTCCACTCAAGAACACGTTTGCCCTAGCACAAAAACACAAATTACACTTGTTAATGTAAAACAAACGTAACATTTAAAAGAATAATATTCAGTTATTCGATCGTTCGTTCTTCAAGAGAACCGCCATAGATCATACTAGCATAAATTATTGCTCCTAGATACACTATATTATCATCGTTTCACTACGGTACGGTTGCCGATAAAAGTGGATACATTTAAAGATATTATATTTCACGAAGAAGGTTTGATCTTGGTTGTAGTTAGCCGTGCACATGCACATTGTACGAACGATTGTTGCGGAACAATTGTGTACGATCTGCAGATGTTTGTTCCGGGTGTTCTGGTCGTTATATGTACTTATAATAAAAATATTTAAATAATAAAGAATTTATTAATAGCCACACACACACACAGACAATGTATATACAGAGTTACAAAAAAAGGAAAACACAGAAAAATACAAAACAGCATAGGTCGTAGAGATTTAAACTTTATTTATCTATCTATGTAATCTATTGTATTAAGTATATCAGTCATCTAGTACCCATAACACAAGCTCTTAGCTTGAGGCTAGATGATGCTGTGTGGATTGTCCAGCATTATTTATTTATTGACTTACCCCCATATCTTTAGTCATTACCTCGACTTCGATTCAAACTCTACTCAACCTCCAAATGCGTTTCGGTATGCTTGATCGTAAAAAAATCCTTCACTCGAAACAGCCTTCGAGATTTTTTTCATACGAGTGGAATAACGAACTGTCATCTCAAGGTACCTCGCTACCTACCTTGAATGCTCCTCGAAATAGTTTGTTGTTATTTACAATGGATTTTGGAGACTATCTCAGTTACATTTACGACGATGAAACCTACAATTACCCATCGCGAAGGTATATAAGAGAGGTTGATATATAACCAAATTAACGACTAAGCATACCAAACTCGAGCATGTTTTGGAGGAATGCTCGAAACGCCCTTGAACAAGTTTGAGTGGAGAATTATTTGAGGTAATGACTAAAGATATGGGGGTTAGTGTGCGTAACCTCGGGAGCACTCTCGATCACTCAGTTCAGTCTCGTCGCGACGCGGTCGGTTACCGCAATTTGTGGCGTTGTCGTCGCATGCATGTGGGAGACCTGACCTATGTCCAGCCGTGGACATTAATTGTGGGCTGATATGATGACGCTGATTATAGTACCGTTAATAGTGTGTTTTTGGTAGAACCACTAACGGGTGCAGGATCAATAGTTAACGGTTATCTCAGTAAACTGATAGGACGGTTGGGCCTTAATCATGACATACCAGTTCAACCAAATCGGTAGTTTGGTGATCCACAGATTGTTATTTTCGTGTTATTAATTGTTATCTGTAGATAATATGATATAAATGATTGTTTTTAATTGTTTTTGATTTTGTTCTCGACTGTACAGTTTCTGAGCTGTAGAGCCTGTTCTTTCATGGTTCATTTTATGCAATTTTGTATGTAAATGTACGAATTTGCATGAAAGCGTAGTGCGGATTGAATGTAAATTTAAGGTTTTGACATGATGTGACTTCATTTTGACATGCTTTATGAATGTTTGACGACATGTTCATTAAATGAGTGACATATACATTCATAGTTTTAGTTGACATCTATTGATGACTTTTGGCACGCGACATCAAATAAATAAATAATGCTGGACAATCCACACAGCATTATTTAGCCCCATGGTAAGCAAAGCTTGTGTTATGGGTACTAGATAACTGATATATACATAATACAAGACATTACATACATAGATATTTTTTATTAAACATAGAAAACGACCAGAACACCCGGAACAAATATCTGCAGATCGTACACACAATTGTTCCGAGGCGGGAATCGAACCCGCAATCTCCTGCGTCGCAGGCGGACCTTCGCCCACCGCGCCACATCGGTCGTCAAACTTCGCACGCGTTACTTCTATGTGTGTGTTCCGTTGTAAGGTTATTTCTATCCCATGGGAACTGATTTATTAAATCAAAAGTCACCTACGTTTCATCCCAGGCCTAGAACTATGCAATATTTTAGCCTAATCCTTGCATTAGCCTTGGTATGAGTTTTTTAAATGACAAATGATAATTATATATTTTAAAAATAATGACTTACTTTGAATATATATATAATATTAAAACTATGTGATTGATTTAAAAAAAAATCCGCTCTCTCTATCTTATCTATTAAACTGAGCTTTTTAGAAATCCGGCTCACTTCCATTCACAGTACATATTGCCACACCCTGCTTGGGTACCATTGTGTTTCTTATACATTACCTAGATACAAAACCTACAAATGTTAACAGTGATGCAATAAAAATAAATATGAAAAACAACAAACATCCACACAAACAAACTTTCGCGTTTATAATATTAGGAAGTTAGGATTATTTCAATTTAAACAAAACAAAAATTCGTTCAAACTTGCTCTACATAACTTACTTCAGTCACAAACAAAATTACAGGCTATTTAGATTCAATTATTGATACCGAAATAAATCAATTCAATAATTGAATTAAAATTACTAGTTGCAGTGTCAAATCTGGGTTGTATTAATAATTTTGCCTTAGGCTTAACTGTGGTGGGTAACTTTCACTGAAGGTTTTTTTTCTGGAACAGCAATTGGAAACTTTTTAGGTAAAAAAATATAAACCAGTCAAGTGCGAGTTCTACTCGTGTAAAGATGGTTCCGTATCACTACATAGTATAAAACAAAGTCGCTTCCCGCTGTCTGTCTGTCCCTATAGTTGCTTAGATCTTTAAAACTACGTAACGGATTTTGATGTGGTTTTTTTTAAAAGATAGACTTATTCAAGAGGAAGGTTTACAAACCATTTGACACAAAAACCAAAAAAAATGTGTCGTTACTTCCAATCGGATTTTTCCCTATAGTACCTTGTTCTTTATAGGCTAACTCCCAACGGTAATAAATCGTACTGAGAACATGTAACTCAAGAAAAAGCTCTAAGAATTAGCAAGCTGAAGTGGCAGTGGGCCGGCCATATCTCGCGAAGAACCGACGGCCGCTGGGGCAAACGTGTTCTTGAATGGAGACTGCGACTCGGCAAACGTAGTGTAGGACACCCTCTAGCCAGGTGGGATGACGACCTACGAAAGACTGCAGGTAGATGCTGTATGCGGCAAGCTGAAGACAGGGCGCTATGGCGCTCATTGGGGAGGGTCTATGTCTAGCTGTGGACTAACATAGGCTGATGATGATGATGAAGCCTAGGTATCTTTCAAATAGCGTCTTAACACTTTGACTGCGATTTTTCTTCGACGACTGCGACCTTTTTTTTAACCTCAAAAATTCGTGCTGCCGCTCTACACAGCGGTTGTGTTGCGCCGCACATGCGTTTCGTTCGAAAAATATTACGGCTGTAATGAGTCACAAAGATCTGTATTTTCTCAGCCGCTGCGCTAGTGTGGATTTACGCATATTAGTCACTTGTAAAAAACACATACCGTGTGATTTTAGCAGTCAAAGTGTTAAAAAGATTCCGAAGAAGTCTAGAAATTGATCTAGAATTTTAAAAGCTTACTCCTAACATTAATAAATCGTGCTGAGAACATGTAAAACGGCATGAACACAGTACTGAAATAATAAACATTGATGGATCGCCTTACCTCGTTTGTTTTATTCTGTCTGCGCATTAACATACATAAGTACGTAGTATTTAGTTATTTCGTGCTTTAAGCCGTGTAGATCATTATCATCAACCTATGTTAGTCCACTGCTGGACATACGCCTCCCCTAATGAGCGCCATACCACCCAGTCTTCAGCTTGACGCATACCTGCAGTCTTTCGCAGGTCGTCATCCCACCTGGTCGGAGGGCGTCCTATACTACATAATGTTAGTCGTCTAGATATAGAATGGGAATGAAAATGATAGGAAAGTTCAATTTCTTTTTTGACAACACCTGTGGCGCGGTGGGCGAAGGTCCACCTGATGCAGGAGGTTGCAGGTTCGATTCCTGCTTCGGGAAAAAATTTTGTACACCGATACCCAGAACACCCGAAACAAATATTTGCGGATCGTACAATTCGCAAATATTTGTATCGGCTTAAAATTTTGTTCGTAAGATTTGTTGAAAGCGAAAATCGCACCTTCTTCGTCGAATGCTTCATCCACTACGCCAAGTCGGTCGTCTATTGTTAAATTATTGTTATTATATCTCGACTGTGACTCCCAAGGATGTGAATTTTAGTATTATTGTCTGGATTTGTTGACATAATTTATAACTCACTCATAGCTCGACTATCATCAACCTATAGCAGTCCACAGCTGGACATAGGCCTCCCCCAATAAGCGCCATAGCGCCCTGTAAACACCTTGCCGCATCCAGCATCTACCTGCAGTCTTTCGCAGGTCCTTATCCCACCTGGAAGGGCATCCTACACTACGTTTACCGAGTCGTGGTCTCCACTCAAGAACACGTTCGACTATAATAAGATACAAAACTGACAGATACAAGTTATTTACACCAATTAAAATAATACTATTTGTTGATAGATACTCGTAGATAGATAGAAAACACTATTATACCACAGAAAACATAAAACAATACAGAAATAAAAACTTAGTTACTTGTAATTAGGTGTAGGTTTAAAAAAAAATTAAATTAAATTCACTCTAAGCTCGACTATACTAAAATCTAAAACTGATATATACCAGATGCCTTTCAAACTAGATTTAGCCCCAAAATAGAAAGTTTATTAAGTGATCCACCAATCAGCACCAAGATCTGCAAACCTAAGCTGCTAATATAACAAATTTAACAGTCGATTAACTGTAACAGACTCTACTTGCGTAAATACAGACGTCTGTCTGTCCGTTTATTTTTGTCTGGAAGAGATTCTTGAGATGTATGGCGTTAGGGCGGTTGCACACTTTGGTTCTAACCAACGGAGTTATCAATCAGGCCTATTTGTAAAGTCAGAATATGTAGAATAAATATATAAATAATAGGTAATGCTTCATAATACACACAACATAATTTAGCCCCAAGCTAAGCAGAACTTGTGTTATGGGTAGTGGTATTATTAGATGACTGATATACTCGTACTTAATACAATACATTACATAGATAGATATTTTTATGTTACATAGAAAATACACAGAACATTTGTCCCAAGGCAGTAATCGAACTCGTAACCTCTAGTCATCACTATTATATTCTATGACGACGACGAATAGGATATTACAAATAAAGAAAACTTATTAATAATAATGAACGTCACTGTACGTACATATCGATGTATCTCACTTTACATACCAACTAAGGATTTAATAAAATACATAGAATATAATAGAATAGAAATAATTGGCCTAATCCATTCCACTATTAGAAGTACCAGTGTGCACAAACCTTTAGTTTCATGGCAGATTTAATTTTGCAAGTCTAAGTTTATATTTAAATTGAAATAAGTCATAGATTTCTCTCGAAATAGTACTTCACGATACAGATAATTTATTGTGAAGAAGATAAAATTAAACAGCATAAGTTGGTACGCAGAGTCAACGCCAAAAATAGGTGAACGAGCGGGGGTAATGTCTAACATTCTTCAATTTCCAATATTGTAATCGATACGACGACAGCCCAGTATTGATCCGTGTTTTTTACGCCCTATTTAAATTTAATCCTTTGTTTCGATTACTGTTTACGAAGGTTTAATTTTTATTTTACTCAATAAACATAGGTGTTTTTATTTGTAGTTTATGGGACTTTTTTTATTCAATTCAATTCATTTATTGCAAGAAATATGATCATAATACAAGGTCTTAAACATTAAAATAGGCAGTGAGTGTCACATAGTTCACCAAAACACATTTATTAAATCAACTCGAAATCGGTTTTAGTCCTAGGCTTAGGCAGGTAGGTATTTTTCTATTTACATAGTTTATGGGGCTAAATGGTCTCTTTCTATGTAGTTTGTACTAAATGTTTACTTTAAAATACTTGCACGCATTTAGACCTAAGATAGCTCTTATTATTTAGCTAAACCTGTCATCCAAAATGACTCATTAATTAATAATAATAATAGCCAGCCCAAAAGTCATTAATGGGATATTTATTTACCTACATTAAAAACTTTCATGGTTATCAACACTAAAGTCGGAAAAAACACAAAAAAGGGATATTTACCATGATTTGATTTGGATAACTCAAAAATCATATCATGGTAAATATCCCGTTTTAAATGACTTTAGTAAAAACTTACTCGCAGTGCCTTCAGTTATTCCGTGATCATGACGCATGAAACTGTGCCGAAATATTGTTAAACTCAAAAATCGAATCATGGTAAATATCCCATGCAAATGATTTATCTTATTATGATAATTTCAAAAGTTTTATTAGTAGTGGATAGCAAACCTAAATCATTTTGTGTCACCTTTACAATAGATACATACATTTATGATTACTATGCCACCTAAGACGTTTTTTTTATTCCATTCACAGTTGGCGCCATTTTCGATAGCGCCTCTTCGTTTAGCGCTTGTCTATTCGTTGTTTTGCAAGTTCCAAATGTTTTAGACATCGTGCAAGTGACAGATAGAATACCGGAGTCATCAAAAGTTTAGACGGTATTAGTTTTAGATGACACCCTGGGCTGAAGTCCAACTAAATAGCTGTTATAGCAAAAATAGCTGCACAGAGCGAACTTTTAAAAAAGAGAATTTTGCTGTGCAGTTGAAAATGTTAATTAATTATTGGAAATACATGTTATGTTCAGCAATAATTGCTGCATGTAGAAGCTAGTGATATTAATATTGCGGAGTAGCCCTCATTATGTCCACAGTTGGAAGTGCCTTGCTCAAAATAGGAGTATTTAGCCTTGTTTCCTTTGGCTAATGCCACACTACAAGAGCTTCACTTAGAGCGAAGCGTCTCGCTTGTCTCGCTATTAACTGATCCTCCTACAGGCTCTAGGCTTAACCTATACCCTAGCTAATCTTTATGTACAATGTATGTAAACAAATTACTACACAAATAACTGAAATCAACTTGCTTGGCTACGAATTTCAAATATAATTGTATGCAATGAAGGAAGTATCTTAAATCGACAAAGTAATGTAAATTAAGTATAAAAAGCGGCAACAGAGTGAATTTTAGGTTAAGTATGGGTTTACAAACATTCTACATGGAGTTTAGCAAGTGTATAGACAGGTGCTTCGCTCGATATAGTAGTAGATATATAGATATATAGCGAGTCGCTTGGCTCTTAACAGTAAGCGAAGCTCTTTGTAGTGTGAGAGTGTGACATTAGCCTAAGTGACCTATTATGACGTTTACAGCTGAGTTGGAGCACAGGTTGGAGGGTTCAATTCTTTCACCGCGACCACCATGGCGGCCATGTTCACCAACCCACCAATAAATATGTTAGTCAATAAACCAATCAGTGCTGTAACAGCGTAGGTACATCAACATATATTATGCCATAAAAGAGCTATTTCTCACGGAATACTTGCTAATTAGACAAAATGAAACGATGGTTAGAAGAATTTTCTTTTGAACGTAAGTGTGGGCGAAAGAATATAAATGCATGAACTGGTAGAGCTTAGAATGTAATTTATAAATTAATGTATACAATTAAATAAAATTAAAGAATTGAGAGAAAAAGAGTCTTACTACCCTATAATATGTAGTTCTTTAGCAAATGGCTTCAATCTTCTGTTCAGACTTGAAGGAGGTAATACTAATATTATAAATGCGAAAGTTTGGATGTTTAGATAGATGTATGGAATGATGTACATCTTCACGACAAAACTACTATGCGGATAAGGCTGAATTTTTTGAAGCCTGGAATTAATAATAGGCTGCCTTGTCTCGTCACCTTGAAGGTGATAGCTGAAAATCAGTGTTTGCTCATAGAGCAATATTATCACTGAGCTTATTACCTTTTTGGCACTGCTACACACACGCATTTCTTAGTTATTACTTTTGATAATCATGTTTTGTTTTAATTTTGTACTTTTGTTATTAAGCTGATTAATTGTATGTGTGTGTTTTATGTGTCAAATAAATGATTTACTTACTAACTTACTTACCTTTCCTCCCATACAATAGTTTCCGTGGGATAGAAATTAAAACCTTTAAAAGTTTCCAAATACACAAAGCCTACGAAGCTGCAGGCAGAAACTAGTTTTAAATAAAAACGAGTCACTTTTATGTAAAGCTAAAATCAAAACAAAAGCCTAAGGTAACCTCATTTCGATAGCTGTATAAAAATGCACAGATCACTGCACAGTAAACCTGCAATGAGTCTATTTCGAGTATCGTAAATCTCTTGAGATAAATACGATTATCTCCCCAAGCCGCAACTCCATACATCAATATGGACACGGAGAATGCACTTATAACACTTATGGGTGTTGCTAAACAAAGGAATGAGATACGGTGGTCATGAATGTAAAAATACCTGGTGTGTTTTGTAAGAATTATAATGATGATAAATTTAATCTCAATGATATAGGTTTAAACGCACTAACAGCATCATTACATAGTATAAAACAAGGTCGCTTGTCCGCTGTCTGTCTGCCCCTATGTATGCTTAGATCTTTAAAACTACGCAACGGATTTTGATGCGGTTTTTTTAAATAAATAGAGTGATTCAAGATGATGGTTTAAAAACCATTTGATACATAGATTTTCACGCAAGCGAAGCCGCGGGGATAAGGCCGTCTATTGTACTGCTATGTATAATTTAAGGTGTTATTTCGGTTTAAAGATTCTTTATTTTTTTCAAAGAACATACATATTTTAGTTCACTTAAATGAGAAAGACAAAACTTGTCACCTATTCACATATCTGCGGATTTTTTTTTATTGAATTGTCCCTCACTCATCAGCAGGTATTTTCCGGCATGTACTAAATAAAAAATTATTTTTATGACCTAGCTGTAAAACATCGAATAATTATTTTGTTATGTTTTAAGCGCAATAAAGTGTTAATTAATTAATTTAATTATTCATTCTTTCTCCCCAGGAGCGTTTATCGGCGGCATGGTCGGAGGCCTCGCAATGCGCCTCGGGCGACGCTCGGTGCTGCTCGCCACAGCACTGCCCTACACGCTCGCTTGGCTCGCCACTGCATTATCCACGAGCGTTCATATGGTGTCTATCGCGTCCTTCTGCGGAGGCATGCTGATTTGCTGTATACAGATGACTACACAGGTAAGAAGATTTCATTATTTATTTAGCTGCCTCAACAGCCTTTATTGGTCTACTGCTCGACTCAGGCTCAGGCCTTCCCCTAATAAGCGCCTTATTGCCTTATCTCATGAGGGTAATGCTCATAATACCAACGCTGGACATGCGGATGGTAGATTGTTCTGCAGGAGGCGCTTTTGCCCGCCCCGGGTAAATAATGAGATATGATCTCAAAAATGCATAGGCTTTAAGGCTTTCCCGTGATTTAATCACGAAAAAAAAGTTTATGCTCTAAAAAGTTTAACTGTGCTCTCATAAAATTTATGAAATAATTGGACCGCCATATTGTCAGAGTATGAAATAAGTTTATTAGATAGATAGATAACTCTCAAAACCCTCCCTTAGTTTAAATCAAATCCAACTCGTAGGCCCGTCTTGAATTTCACAGAAGACTAACCTACACAAATTACACGGACGACAATTCGCTACAAATCTGCCGCAGATTGCGAATTCCGTGAAGTTAGAACTAATTGGATTTTGTATAGTTATGCTAATTGAATATTTTGTTTTGACTAAAGATGATAATAGATTAAAGTCTTCTACGCAGTTTCACAGAACTATGTATTTAAAATGCGAATAATGTCTTAATATTTGTGTTGTTTCAACATAGGCCTCCCCTAATGAGCGCCATAGCGCCCTGTCTTTTGTATAGTCCATCGTTAAAAATTTTTTTTGTCCACAGGTTTACGTCACAGAAATAGCACTGCCTGAAATCCGGGGCTGCCTCAGCTCAGTCCTCAAGATCCTCAGCCAGATCGGAATCCTCATATCTTTCTCCGTCGGAGCCTACCTCAACTGGTACCAACTCGCCTTGATGGTCGCCGCCGCTCCAGTCTTACTATTCCTGGCTCTTTTCTTCATCCCGGAAACTCCATCTTCCCTTCTCTTACGTGGAAGAGAGCAAGAAGCTGAGGAATCTCTTCAATGGTTACGAGGCCCAGAAGCAGATATTAGGCAAGAACTTGCCACTATACGGACAAATATCTTAGCAAGCAAGCTGTACAATGGAGGACAAACCAGCAAGATTAAAATCCTGCTATCAAAGCGCTTAACTAGACCAGTCTTGATTACGTGCGGTCTTATGTTCTTCCAGCGATTCACTGGTGCTAATCTTTTTAATTTTTATGCTGTAAAAATGTTCAAAAAGACCTTCAGGACTATGAATCCTCATGGAGGAGCGATTGCTTTAAGCGTAGCGCAGTTACTGGCGTCTTGTCTATCGGGAATGCTTATTGACCACGTTGGAAGACTTCCCTTGCTATTAATCAGTGGAGTTATGATGTCCATAGCATTAGCTGGGTTCGGATCCTACGCTTACTACGAAGAAGTCATACGAAATGCGTCAGAGTTGAACTTCGAGCCTGGCTCTTACGACTGGATACCGTTGCTGTGTGTCTTAGTTTTGACTATTGCGTTTTCTCTAGGGATAAGTCCTATATCCTCACTTCTGATTGGAGAATTGTTCCCGTTGGAATATAGGAGTACAGGCAGTGCTTTAGCGACAAGTTTTAGTCATCTTTGTGGCTTTGTGAATGTGAAAACTGCGGCGGATATTCAAGAGCATATAGGGTTGTATGGACTATTTTGGATGTATGCTGGTATATCGGTCCTGTGTCTTCTATTTGTAATACTCTTCGTCCCAGAGACAAAGGGAAGAGAGATCGATGAAATGGACCCTAAGTATGTAGAATCACTGTGTATCAACCGATAGTGAATCGAAAGCTGGTCTTAGATTTTTGTTTTTTATATCTGTTAGGACCGTATTCTAAAACTGGCTTTGTTTGCGAGTTGAGTTATTAACGGAGTCTTACACATTATTAATGAAGACTTGATCTGTTAGTCCATACATAGGTGCCGATTATGTTGGAAAGTACATAAACTAATATAGTTTGACAGCACTAAACATTTCCTTTTTATAATTGTTTGTGTGAGATAAATCTTGCAACTGAATTTTAGACCAGTTAGCATTCAACCAATTGAATGCTCAAAGCCAGTTACCCTCAACCGATTGAGCTGAAATTCAGTATCTTTGTAAGTTTGGAGACAATGCAATGTCTTGGTACCATCAAGCTGGTCTGGTGATGGATACAGAAGGTCTGATGATGAATACGAAATTCTTGAAACGACTAAACACCGTCGAGTTTGGGTTCTTTGGATTTGTCTCCCCAAGCACTTTACTAGATTACTATAAAAGCTTCTTGTAAAAAAGTTTAGAGACATAATAATCGCAAACAATGAGACAGCCATAATTTTAGCGCTGAAAAAATAGTTTCAAATAAGTTTAGTTTATGTTCCATCAGAATTTATACCCATGACTACATAGACCCCGTTTTAGAATCTGGTCCTTACATGACAGTATTTTTAGTAATAGTTCTTTCAAGTTCCTTCATCACAAGACTTTTTAAGCGGAATTTATAGAGAAACTAGTTGACCGATTTGGAGCTGTCACCAACTGTAATAAGTCATCTTTTTAATGGTCTGACTTCAACGATTCGCTCAGAAAGTCGCCTAGTCTGAATTCTGCATAGCATTATGGGTCCTATTCTAACCCCTCCGGTAAATTACTTAAATATAATATTTAAACAAAATCGGTTTTTAGTTAGTTACTTACGAGAATGTATTTCCAGCTCCGATCACTTATTTGTAAAGGTTTGTTTTTCGTTCATTGTTTTACTTTTAAATGGTTGATAAACTGAAATCATATTTTTTTAATAATGGAATCCGAATTTAGAGCATAAATACCGAAATACCGTTATTTTTATTTTTTTATGAAATGGCGTTTATTTGGTGACTTCACTAGCCGAAGCTTCAATTTTATACCTATACTCTGATTTAGAATCCAAGATATTATGTCAACAAAGGCGTATGAAAACTTAACAATTATCAAAAAATGATAACAATAACAGAAAACAACAAGTTACGCGATTATCACTAAAAAGTAAAACTTTTTTTTTTATAACAGCTTCAAATCTCACGTTTGGAGCAAAAATGTCTTTATTTTAAATTCGAAAACGAACGAGAGATCATTTAAATGAAGGATGAAAGCTCTCAAAAGCAAAAATTGTTTGGAGCTTCTATGCTTTGCTTCGATGAATGTCGATATATGTCTTTGGTTCGATGTTTGTTCCATCAATTTTCTTTGGGTTTTGTTACCCCTTTTTATACAAAAACTATCCAGGTTATGAATCGGAGTACAGACAAAAAACTACTACTTCTCACAAGATTTAATATCTAGCGTTGTTTTATTAAAAATACCGAAAGTGCCTTGGTCAAAATTAATTTTATATTTGAAATATTGTTAGTAGGTATTCATTGAAATAACGTTTAGTGTAAAAAACCTTTTGTGTACATAATTACCTGTTTTTTTAAAGTAAGGATACCTACTCTTTAGGATGAATTAAATAAAATATATTGGTGTTTTCATATTTAATTGTTGCGAAAGGTGTTATTACAAACAGAGGACCTTTTTTCAACAGTGGATTAAATTTGACAAGAGAATTTTTTCGTCTTATAATTTTGTCAAAAGTAGTCGTATTTATATTTTTATTGCATTTGTAGATAAGATTGATTTTGCCATAATATTGAGCGTTTTATACGTACGGGTAAAATAATAGTATTTTATGTAAATTAAATTAACCAGTGCAGTTATATTAAGCGTATCAAAACATTGAACATGTTAGCAAAATATACATACATACATATGTATGTACATTTATATAAAATTATATATTTCTTTTGTTGTTATAGTTAATCAAAGACGGTGCTGTTGTACAAAATATACAATACTTTTGATAAAGATGATTATAAAAAATCAAGATAATTAAGTATATAATATGTTTGACGACCGATGTGGCGCGGTGGGCGAATGTCCGCCTGCGACGCAAGAGGTTGCGGGTTCGATTCCCGCCTCGGAACAATTGTGTGTAGGTACTGCAGATATTTGTTTCGGGTGTTCTGGTTGTTTTCTATGTATAATAAAAAATATCTATCTATGTAATATATTGTATTATGTATATCTGTTATCTAGTACCCATAACACAAGCTCTGCTCACCATGGGGCTAGATAGTGCTGTGTGAATTGTCCAGCATTATTTAAATAAATTTAAATAATTAACTTGATGAGAATTAAGTCGAAAACATAAATTATTTTGGTTATTTTAAAATTGGTGGTTCGAGAAAAGTGGTGCTATCCGGTGCCTATCGATAATATTTAGAATTTTACTCATAATATAGTATTTAAGTAAATTGTATAGAAACAGTATTATTAAGTTTGTAAATACAATGTATTTACTAGTATTTTTTAGATATTTATATTAAATAATATTATAGAAATGTTGCCATACACGAGAGCTATGTTATAGATTAATTTTATTATTTGTACTTAATTTTTGAATTTAGGTGTTGTAATAAAACGTGGACTTTATTTTTGACTATTATTTGAACTTTTCACCCACCCAATACCGAAAGAACATTACCATTATACTAATCTGCAAATAAATATAAGTTAAACTAGTTTCTGCCCGCGGCTTCGCCCTCGTTGTTTCTATGGAAAAGTTTTAAGATTATTTCTATCCCATGGAAACTGATTTATGGGATAGTAGCCTTTTTTTTTATTCCGGGCCTGGAAATACCTGTATGAAAAATTTCAGCCCGATTTGTTCAGTCTTTTTTGCGTGAAAGTGTAACAAACATCCATACATACAATTTTTTTATTCAATCGCTAAAAGCCTTTTAAAGGTTAAAGGCTTTTAGACCAACAGAATCGACTCCACTAGCGACCATAATGTTGCCAGTACCAATAAAGGTGATATTCAAACCAACATTACGATTTCTATGGATCCATAGAGCGTCATTATCTGTTCTCCATGCCCACCGTACCATAGAGCAGAGAATAGGTTGCTAACTATGTCAATTATTATTTCCGGGTTTAAGTAAATGTTTATGGGCTTATTCATTACTAGCTGCGCCCCGCGGCTTCTCCTGCATCGAAATCTATGTTTAAAATGGTTTATAAACCTTCCTCTTGAATCACTCTATCAAAGTGCTTATTTTGTTAGCCTAAAGAATAAATGATTTTTGACTTGACTTGACTTATTGCTGAAAACTGCATTAAAATCCAACAAAAAGGCGTACAGACAACGGAAGCGACTTCATTTTACACTATACATAATAAGATTTCGCTTTGCTTTGATTTAGTTTTGACCACTAATAATGACCAGTACCTATTCTACGTAGGTTTCCTTAGATGATATTGATAAGAGATAGAGAGATTAAACTGATAACTTGATTTATTGATACTGATATGAATAGCTCGCAGAGCGACTTTGAACTGGTGGACCAGCCCTATCGTGAGTGTCCACGTCTCAGCTCCGTAGGTCATAACGGGTAGGACGCACTGGTTGACAAACTTTCGTTTTCAAGCATTGCGGTATGGATGACGAGAAGACTCGGCACTCATGGACGATTTCCACGATTTCCACCTACTGAAGCTGGGACGCGCCTTGCTAGTCGCACCATTATGGACATAGCTGTTTATGCGTTAACAGGAATTGGTCGGAAGTCTTTGTTGTGCTTATTATAAAGAACAATAAGTCTGGTCCAAAGAAAGCGCGTCACGGATCTGTACAGAATGAAAAACGTGTTTAGTCCGCGTGACATTTTGCGTCAACTTTTCAGAGAAGCCGGCCAACGCCTGAATTTTTTTCAGAGCAAACGTCTTTGTAAAATGTTTTTGTTTTTGTATTCCATTTTTTTAGAATGGTTCATTGAGACGACGATAAGTCAGTATAAATGGACATAAATCCAAAATGTTGTTACCACGAATCAATAAAAGCATATATTACTTGTTTCTGGACTGGTTTCCGCAACTTGGCCGCCGGTGGGCCTTTTTTTGCGTGTCGAGTGGGGGGGTTGCTAGTCTGACCACCCGATATCCTCCAGGAAGGCAAGCAGCTCGCTGATGCCGGTGCATGCCTCCCTGGGCGTCCTCGGTGTCCCAAGGTGATGCATTCTTTGAAAAGCATATATTTTAAGAATGCGACCGTACACGCTATCATCTAGCCTCAAGCTAAACAAAAGATCTGCAGATATTTATCGTTTTTTAGTGATTTTTAGTTCCATGTGTTGGATGTTTACTATGTAAAGTTTTAATAAATTTATATGTGTTGTAGTATATCAGTCATCTAGTACCAATAAAACAAGTTCTACTTAGCTTGGGGCTAGCTAATGTAGAGTGATTATTCCGCATTATGTATTAATTTATTAAAATATCTCCGTGCAAATAGCACCCCGCACCCTCTTCCTGGAGTTTCTTTCATACAAATCTAAGAACCTGATAAATTAAAAAAAATTACTCGCCACGTAAAATCCTTGAGATTCTACTTTCATAGAGCTAAAGGACACTAATTGTACATACACACACAGCGTAGGACGTACACTCGAAAATTATTTTGAAAAAGACCTCGCTGGTTCCTTGATGTTTTACTCAGCATGTTTCAAAGATGCTCATAAATAACTCTCTAATGGATTCAATTCTGTTTTATTTTCAGCGGCAATCGTAAATTAAGAAAATCAGAATGAATTTGAACTGATTGCAGCCACTTCAGCTGCATTCATGAAGGTGAAGGGGAGGGTACACTGCCGCACGCGCACACGCGACGTATCTATCTACACAAATCCTATATACATGGTTAGATTCCTGGATTTAACCCGTATTGTTCCTGTATTGTTTGCGTTGATGACCTCAGTGGCACAGCGGGCCCAGGTTCGACTACGACGCAAGAAGTAGCGGGTTCGCAATTACTCGTATACTACTTACTTCCTCTTATTAAACCTATTTATATTGAAAAAAGATCTGCGAAAGACTGCAGGTAGATGCTGGATGTGTCAAGCTGAAGACAGGGCGCTATATCACAGGCTGATGATGATGATATTTAAGAACTGGCATTTTTGACTCGAGCTCCTCCTAGGTACAGCTACCAAATTCTTATACCGCAGTTGACAAGCAGCTTTACACTCCACTTCTATCTGAAAGACGTAGAAGAACTTGAACCTAAAATAGACCATAATAGCATTCAAAATAAATAACACAAGTGGTTAGAAAGAAATTACATATTTTAGTACTTAGTTTAGTACAAAGGGCGGCCTTATAGCTTAGAAGAGATCGCTTCCAGGCAGCCTTAGGATGGACGGTACATGACGGAGCATAATATGATAGATGGCACTACAAGAGATTTTCTGATTTAAAAAAAATCTTACTAACTAAGTACGGTAGATAAGGCTATCAAACTTATTATATGGATAAATAATGCTGATGCAGCAGTTATTATTAATTTCTAAACGAATAAGACCCGTAATAAATCTCAACAGACCGTAGAAACATTTGTTCTGCCGCGGGGTTCGAACCCTCAACCTCACAGGCGATTGGCATAAGCTGAAATAATCTGGAAAGAAAAAGAAAAAACCTATACCACCTCCTTTTTCCGTTTAGAAATAAGGCCAGAATAGTTTCCGAACTGTCGGAAAAACTAGTGCGCTAAAAAAGAATAAATTCAAAATCGAAATTCGAACTCTCGTTAGGTAGAGGTAGTGAACAAAGGCATTCTTTTAGCGCCCCGGTAGTGCCCAGAGCAAAGCGTGTGACCTGTGTGAGATACACAGGGGATTAGTTGGCCGAGATATATAAAATAAAGATATCTTGACTACGTTTTTAATACATTACAATAATGACACAAGATATACAAGAGATGTGTATGTTTGTTTGCAATACACCTGCAGATAGGTCTAGAGCTAGTAGTAATTTATTTTCAAATAATAAGAGATGTTTTGGTAGTGTACAGTAGAATTATTTGCAACCAAAAACATAAATTATATATAACGCTGGACAATCTACACAGCATCATCTAGCTCCAAGCTAAGCAGATCTTGTGTTATGGGTACTAGATGATTGATATAGGTACATAATAAAATACATACAGACATAGATTTATTTTTATTATACATAATAACGATCAGACTGAAATAATCTGCAGATCGTATACACATTTGTCCCGAGGCAGGATTCGAACCCGTATACTCCTGCATCGCAGGCGGAAAGGTCCATCGCGCCACAGAGATGTGTATGTCATAAATGTGTAAAATTTGGTGTACACTCAGTATTGTTCAGAAAATTCAACGCTAGTTCGTCAGAAAAACATTTACTCGCTAATAATAATCTCAACCATATCCCAAGACATATCCTCGTTACAGCAACCCTTGTACCCCGTAACGAGTCAATCGATAGATTACAGCACTGCGACTGAAACTATGAAACAGATAGATTCAACATACAATGAGGCTGAGCGAGACAGCAACAAAACAGACGTCAGGTGTTTGAGTTACATCACTTTTTAGATTTGATTGCTGCGTTCCAATTTTAGATCAGTTTATATCCGACTTCGTAGAAAGGAGGTTCTATGTTTGGCTGTATGTATGTTTTTTATATGTTCATGGCGTTATTCGTCAATTGTAGACCGATTTTTTTTTCGTTATTGTAAAAGAGAATGATCCCGAAATGGTCCCAATAAAATGTTATACTCGAGGGATTATTATATATCCCGTGAAACTTAAAAACTGTGACGCAAAAATACTAGTTTTTCCGATATTTCGGAAACTATTCTAGCTTTATTTCTAAAAAGAATAAACAGAATTAATTTTTATTATATTCTTTTCCTTTACCTATGGGATTTGGAGTTGGTTTTTGTTTTTTTTAACAACCTTTTAAAAAATTATTCTCGAAGATATTAAATAATATCCCAACCCGAAAATCGCATACAAATTATGGTACATCCCGATATCGTTTCGATACTATCGTTAAATGGACTCGAGTTTCAGATATAATAAATTTGTTGTACTATTATCTCCACTCATAGACCAACTTTTAATTTCGCATAAAATAAGAGAAAAATAAACAATCACGAATACAATACTAGATAAGCATATACAGCTACACCGATTAAACAAAAAGTGCGTCGGCCGGGAATCGAACCCGGATCAACTGCTTGGAAGGCAACTATGCTGACCATTACACCACCGACGCAGCTGAAACATCAGTTGTAACTTTGCTATAACCTGAAACAGTGTAGTAAACTTACAGTTTACCAATGTATATATTATAAATGGGCCGTAGTTTTGAAGTATTTTCCATCAGGATGGAAAATACTTACTAGAATGAATGAATGAATGAACTCTTTATTGCACTTAAAACTATAAAATAACACCTTATATCTAAACATGACATATTAAAAGTACAATAGAAGGCCTTATCGCTGACAGCGATTTCTCCCTTAGACTAATGTTGCCTGAAATAAATGAATTATTATTTATTACATTACCATGATCTCGGACCATAAAGTAACCCGGTCCTTTGGAAGGCTTGCGTGGGGCCGAAGCCAACAGCACAGAGCAGAGCTATGGCTACGCATAGCGGGTATCATCCTCGGGTTCACAATATGATACTGACTGATATACATAATACAATATATTACATAAATACCTACAGTACATATTTTTTATTATACATAGAAAACGACCAGAAAACTCTGAAATAATATCTGCAGATCATGCATACATTTGTCCCGAGGCGCGAATCGAACCCGCAAACTCCTGTGTCGCAGGCCCACCGTGCAATAGGGGTTTTTCATCTAGAATATATTTAAAAATCCTTTCACACCTTATCAAAACCAAAAATACACTTTTACGATTCTAGCACACGCTGTAGATCATCATCACCATCATCATCAGCCTATAGCAGTCCACTGCTGGACATAGGCCTCCCCCAATGAGCGCCATAGCGCCCTGTCTTCAGCTTGCCGCATCCAGCATCTACACGCTGTAGATACAGGGTGTTTAATACAGGTCACGGCGACATTATACAGGGTGGATAATATCTCTGTTGCAATGAATTGCGACTATAATAACATCCGACCGAGCCCGAGTTTGTATTTCACGTATACGCACCCCCTGTCTCTCCGCATAGAGTAGTTTGAAAACAGAGATATTGATAGAATAGCTTTTCACGCGGGCTATCATTATTTCTAAATTTCTCACTATTATTTCTATATATTTAATATCTATCAATAATAATAAAAGATCTAGAAATAAACCTTGATAAAGGATGATAAAGCTAACCTAAAAGCTATATGCGCCCGCTAACTCGCCGCACACTGAATTCAAATATGGGCCATGGGCTGAAACTTCAACTTCAAACTTCAAAAGGCTTCAAAAATGAAACAGAAAAAGTAATCTTTCAGTAAGCTTCATTGGAAGAGTGAGATAGACTTTTTAGAAGCTTTCGTTGGAATCTGTAATCTTGTCTAACCTTGAGCCTTATCACGCTAGAGATTCACGAGGCGCATGCGCAGCTCGCAGTATAATCTAGCCAGTGTGTTAAGGCTCTTAGAGCTACCTACTAAACCACGATTCATATCATCATCCTATAATAGTCCACAGCTGGATATAGGCCTCCCCTTATGAGTGCCATAGCGCCCTGTCTTCAGCTTGCCGCATTTGCCTGCAGTCTTTCGCAGGTCGTCATCCCACCTGGTCAGAGGGCGTCCTACACGCTTGCAGAGTAGCGGTCTCCACTCAAGAACACGTTTACCCCAACGTTGTCGGCTCTTCGTGATACATGGCCCACTGCCACTTCATTCAACATGCTAATAACTACATAGTATAAAACAAAGTCGCTTCCCGCTGTCTCTTTGTCCATATGTATGCTTAGATCTTTAAATTTAAAACAACGCAACGGATTTTGATGCGGTTTTTTTAATAGATAAAGTAATTCAAGAGGAATGTTTATGCACTATTTGACATAGATTTCCACGAGGGCGAAGCCGCGGGGCACAGCTCTAATATAATCTATGTTTTCATCTTACATTAATTTCCACATTATCCTCACCACCCCGCATCCTCTGTAGCACACTACTCTACCGCACCCCATTTAAGATGTAAACACATAAGTACCTATAGCGACCCCACATCGGGGGTCCTATCAGTACCTCCCGCGTTGCGACGCCGGGCGGACGCCCGCACCTTGCACCTATTTTTTTCCAAAACCCTAAATCCAAATTCAAAATTGACATTTGTTTTGACAGTTCGTTTTGTAATTTGACAGTTGCGTGATGTGTGAATGATCTCAGTCGAGATGCTAGTATAAGTGCACGGAGGGTATGTATTGATTAAATGCAGATACTCTGGATTTTTAGTGGTTATCATTTTAGAAGTTGATTGTCACGGTAGATTCCTCTATATTCACACGTTGACAATTAACTACCTCTAGATTTACTTAGGCATGTTAGCTATTTAAATCAATTTATATTATTATTGCGTTGGATCGCGAGGAGTGGAAGGAAAAAAGAGAGGCCTCAGCCCAGCAGTGGGACATTCATGGCTCAAAATAAATAATAATAAAATATTATTATAGGTATAAGAGAAAACTTAAGCACCTAACACAACACACGACTTAATAAGATGTAGGATAAATATATACATATATTTATTTTATTAAGTCGTGTGCTATGTTAGGTAGTTACTTAAGCTTTCTTTTATTTCCTTTGGTTGTTCTTGTATTCATCAGAATAATTTTATATATATTTTTTATATCGTATTTTTCTTCGATAAAAACTGGCCCACGTTATTCCATGATAGAACTGTCGTCTTTACTTGACATCTTTGTGAAATTCCAGCTGGTCGATTCAGGTGTATTCGTGAGTGTTTCACTCACACAAGTTTTGCGCTCATTGGTTGCAATACCTTCAAGAGACTTGTAGTCCGATTCATTCTTTAATTTTAGCGAGTAGCGAAAAATACTACTTATTCGTTCAAATTTTCGCATTTATACGTATAAATTTAATGATAAAAATCTCTGCAACGGGCAACGTGTTATAGTAGTAGCATATGTATACCTACAAGGTAAAGTATACCGTACCTACAATGTATACCTACAAGGTAAAGTATACCGTACCTACAATGTATACCTACAAGGTACAGTATACCGTACCTACAATGTATACCTACAAGGTACAGTATACCGTACCTACAATGTATACCTACAAGGTACAGTATACCGTACCTACAATGTATACCTACAAGGTACAGTATACCGTACCTACAATGTATACCTACAAGGTACAGTATACCGTACCTACAATGTATACCTACAAGGTACAGTATACCGTACCTACAATGTATACCTACAAGGTACAGTATACCGTACCTACAATGTATACCTACAAGGTAAAGTATACCGTACCTACAATGTATACCTACAAGGTAAAGTATACCGTACCTACAATGTATACCTACAAGGTACAGTATACCGTACCTACAATGTATACCTACAAGGTAAAGTATACCGTACCTACAATGTATACCTACAAGGTACAGTATACCGTACCTACAATGTATACCTACAAGGTAAAGTATACCGTACCTACAATGTATACCTACAAGGTACAGTATACCGTACCTACAATGTATACCTACAAGGTAAATTATACCGTACCTACAATGTATACCTACAAGGTACAGTATATATATAAAGTTACCTTCCATATAAATGACCATCCTTATCTTTCATTTTATTTATAGATCTATATATTTAGAATTAAACGTTTAGAAAATCCTACTAATATTATAAACGCGAAAGTTTGTAAGTATGGATGGATGTTTGTTACACTTTCACGTAAAAACTACTGAATGGATTTTAATGAAACTGTACAATAATATAGCTTATACATCATAATAACATATAGGCTACAATTTATAAAGATATATTGTATATTATCCAAAATATCTATCACCACGCGGGTGAAAACGCGGGGCGCAGCTAGTTTAGTATATATGTAGAATCTGGATTAAGTATAAGTACCCAATAGATAGATACGTAACGTATAACATATAACTGAAACCGTCTTTGCTCATATCAGATAGAAATATTCCAAAAGAATGTCCCGGTCAAAGATATCAGGCTGACACGATCCGTACAAAAAGATCAAATCTTAAGCTTAGGTTTTTATTAAAAGAACCGAGACTTTTATAACTTTTAACAAGTTTTTTAATAACACCTACTGGTTTTTGTTCTTGCACTAATTAACGTGAAAGTTTGTATGTATGGATGTCTGTTACTCTTTCACGCAAAAACTAGTGAACGAATCGGGCTGAAATTTTGGATACAGGTAGTTCCAAGCCTGGAATAAAACATGCTTATTATATCATAAATCAGTTCTCATGGGATAGAAACAACCTTAAACGTTTTCATAGACAACGCGTACGAAGCAGCGGGCAGAAACTAGTCTGACATATATTACAAGGCATATTATTTACAATAATAATTGTGTTGTGTTATGTAACCTACTTAAGTTTGCCCCCATGTCACACGCTATGTATTTACTCAATGTTCTGTCAAAAACAGCGTAGATATATTTTACGAAAACCTGCCGAAAGCCATGAAAAAGGCACAAAATGTTATTGAAACAAAATTATAAATTATTTAGTATTGTGTGTATGTACAAAAATATGTAATTTTTAGTATAAGTAGTTATAACATCGCCTTAGGGCTTAAAAAAAAACCTGCTATGATGTTATGATCTCAATAAATAAATAAAAATAAAAATGATTGTGATGCAGTATGACGAAAAACGAATATTTAATACAATATCATTGAGAAGAGAAGGTCTTTTGGCTAATTATGGGTTAATAATAAAGATGTTCTTAGACTAGTCCTAATATTGAAAAAAAGGACGCAAAAGAGTAGTCTTTTGTTTTCTGAAGTAGGTAAACAAAATAAAATACTTTACTGTAGTAATAAAGATTATCCGATTCAAACACAAACAGGAGCCAAAAGAAACTGCCTGTCATTTCGCATAAGGAAGTGGAAGAGAACGCTCTAATAGAAAGCGATTTTGGGTAGTTCGCGACTGTTTCTGAAAGACGGAATGAGTGATTGCTTTGACAATCGATGTCGTAACTCCCTAAAGTCACTCCTGTTTTGACGGCGAAGCGTTATTCGGTCGCGAATAACAGACCAGCTAGTCAACAGACTGTCTTTTTTTTAAAAAAAATATGTGTCAAGATCAGATGCAAATAATATTTGGGCCACTTGCAGACGCTAATGTGAATTTAAATGTAAGAATTTGCTAATCTAAAATTAGGGAGGAACACCAGATTTTCTATTTATAAGGGTGTTTTATAAGAAATACCCGGATAATCAACCTGCAACTTTACATAATTAGCTAAACTATTATGGTATGTAAAGTTGGATCTAATTAAAAAACGTAATAGTGACCCTGTATACAAGAGAATAAGTAAAAAAACTGAGAAGTTTATTTTAAAAAATAGTGACCCTGTATACAAAATATTTTCTTGTGAAGATACGAAAAAATATTAGAACCGGGATCTAAATTAAAAAAAAATAATAGTGACCCTGTATACAAGAAAGTAGTAGGAGTTCAGAGCATTTGACACGTTGTCGTCGACCTTTTTACATTCGAGTTGTATGAAAAATAGACGAAAAAAGGTAAGTTTCTCTGACAAAAGATTTTATGAATTCAGAACATAAAAAGCATAAGTAATTTCACGTGGAATCCCCATTTTTAGGGTTCCTGCGTGCTTAAAATAAACGGCACCAATAAATGTCACCTGAAAATACGACTGAAAAAGTCTCTACGTTATAATTATGTAGGTTCCGTCGGGCCTAAAAACCGGCGCCACAAAATTTTCCCTTTTCCTTTGGTCACATTGTCTGTAGGGAGGGGAAAATTTATACAAGACTGGGTTTTGTTAGAATTTGCGGAAAATGTCGTGGGCTGTGTAGCTAATAAATTTGTAACAATTTTGCACGCCCTGACGAGGCAGAATGTATGTACTCCTGCAAAAATAAATGATTTATTTGTTAGTTTGCGGAACTGTAGGGTTTGTGATTAAAAATAGGACTTAAGGTATAATGTCTTAAGATATTCATGGTTCAATGGCCATTCAGGAACAAAATACATATAACAAAAAAAAATTAAAGTGACCATAAAACTGATTCCGAAAACGAAACCCAGTAAAACGGAAGATTTTCGCTTTAATATTTTTTGTTTAACCTGTTTTATATTACGTACAAAAAATCAGACAAAATAAGCAGGTTATTTTGAGCAATTTCGATCCTACGATTTTAATTTTTCTGTCTTTAAATCGACTTCATAATCTAATGTAGAATGTAAAATCAAGATGCTTTGACTTTCGGGAGACGTTAGGAATGAGCACATCTCACGTGACACGTTGGGAATAGTTCTTATCTCTAAGAATAACTATCATATCCCGTATACCAATTCACTCAGTAAAAAAGATCTGAATAAAACCATATCAGTAGAATGATGTGGTTTTAGTCAGGTAGATTATATAATAGAAACATAACAAACAAACCCTTTCAAATGCCCCACAATGATTGCAAGTAAAAGCAATCAACTCATTGGTGTGTGGGTGTGTGTGCGCTGTTGGTATCCAATCTACTGATTTGCGGTTTCTAAATCCATTTCCCTATATTAGTTCTAGAGGGGGTAAAACTGGGCTAACTGCTCATTATCCAGTCGCATTGATACGAGAAGGAATCTTGGTTTACAATTCTGTTCTGTTTATTTTTTATTCCATTTCATGCCTGGTAAAGCAAACCATAAGGTGAAAAAAACGACGACGACCTCTTGGCACGGTGGGCGAAGGTCCACCTGTGACGCAGGAGGTTACGGATTCGATTCTCGCCTCGGGATATATGTTTGTACGATCTGCTATGTATAGTATACCTAATAAATAATATCTATCTATGTAATGTATTGTATTATGTATATCAGTCATCTAGTACCCATAACATAAGCTCTGCTTAGCATGGGACTAGCTAGATGATGCTGTGTGGATTTTCCAGCAAAATTTATTTATTTTATTTAAAAGTTACGGAATAGTTAATGAAGCAAATTCCAAAAGTATCCAGATACATACATTTCCCATCCCTATTGGTTGACCTTGTAGGATATCTCTCTTCATTACGACTTTTCGAGCTTCCACGGCTACACGGGTATACCTACATACATAGATTTAGTTCCAGATGGAGTCCTACGGAATCACAAGTCAACAATAGCAATGGCGGACTTGTCATAAGTGAGAGATGCCAACTGATGAAAAAAAAATGCCGATAATTTTCATAAAAGTTTCTAGAAATCACAGATCACAAATCAAATAGGTAGCTATTATTTAAAAAAAAAGTAGCGTAATGCTTTAATCACAAAAATGTTATAGTTTTTATAAGAGCTACCTAATACGTAACATACCAACCTATGATTATAATTATTTTCCTTCCGAACAACTGGCTGGTTTTTCTACTCGAAAGAAACCATCTATACGATCCTGTAATCAGAACCCCTAAATCGCGACGGTATCTGGTAGCACACTCAAAAGAGGAGTTCTCAGAGGGCAGGGGGAACAACATTTAGTTTGCATTTAAAATCACTGGTCTCCTCTATACACCCCCAATATTATTTTTATGCAATATGGCTCCGCGTAGGGGCCAGGAGGGGGGTCTGGGGGAGTAAATGTCAAAAAGTTGGAATTTTTCTTAGGTCACCTCAACCCCCTCTATACGATTCCGTAAAAAAAACATACGTCCATCAAGGAAAACCATTATGTCAATCAGTAAGTCAAGTCAGTCCGTGTTAATTTAGCTTTATATAATAAAATATTTAAGAAATATCTATTTAAATTCTTATTGATGTTAGGTAGGCTACCTACCTCATTCAAATTTTAAGCATTATATGTATATAATATACAAAGATTCAAACATTTTTAATAAACTCCCACATTATTCGGAAATTTAGAAGTTTACGTGCTGGTAACACCGGCAAGATTTATGTTTTTGTTGTCATTTTTCTGTTGATAGTTATTTGTGTTCAATCGAAGAAATAAGTGGATGTAATTCGAAATTTAAGTGTGAAATGTGATTCTGTGTTTATTATTTACTAAATTAGTGTGATTTCGGCAACATCTGACCACATAAGAAGACATTTTTCATTTTTCGATCTATGTCACTCTGTTCGTGTCTAAAGAGGTAATGGCGGACGAGTAGTCTATAAACCGACAATGTCAAAATCTGTACCACAGTGAGTACTTCATTCGTAGGTTGACTGATACTCCATCTAGAAGTAATCTATGCCTACATAGCTGTATTTACCTAAGTGACCCTGACAGATACCTAGATTAATGTCAAATGTACAGGCGGTAGGTCCTCTAATCGCTTCACTGTGACAATGACCGTTGTATTAAACTCCACAATTTAGTCCGGCCAGGGACCTGCAAAAGACTGGCAGGTAGATGCTGGATGCGGCAAGCTGAAGACAGGGCGCAGTGGCGCTCATTAGGCGGAGGCCTTTTTCCAGCAGTAGACTATTATGTGATGATGACTTGATTGATTGAATAAGCTAGGTTACATTAACGAAATTAAATTGTATTTGCTTGGCTTTAAAAGCGAACATCGACCCAATCAATAGAAACACCTGACAATAGATGGCATGAATCAAATCACACAAATTGTGAGCGCGGCTTTTCTCTATTGTTAAAATTCTTTGGGCTCGTTGATTAATTGCTTTCAAATGAATTGGATGTATATTCAGAATAGGTAACAAAAAATTTTCAATCAAAAATCTTTCACCTGAAATGGGCTAGGTACCTAGATAGTAGGTACTACTATGGATTGGAGGTTTTCCTTGCAAAAAAACCAGCCAAGTGCGATTTCGACTCGCGCACAAAGGGTTCCATAACATACATCTATAAAAACGAAGACAAAAAAACACGTTTGTTGTATGTGAGTCACCTTTAATATTTATTTTATTCTGTTTTTTTGGTATTTGTTGTTATAGCGACAACAGAAACACATCATCTGCGAAAATTTCAACTGTCTATCACGGTTCATGAGATACAGCCTGGTGACAGACGAACATACAGACAGACGGAAGGACAGCAATAATAGCTTAGTAATAGGGTCCCATTTTACCCTTTGGGTACGGAACCCTAAAAATGATTCCTCTAATCACAGTTAGGAATCTACCTTACCGGGATGCCACGGCGATGTCGCTGGCATCGTTTCCCAACTAATCGTTATATTATATTGTAACTAGCGACCCGCCCCGGCTTCGCACGGGCGCAATATAGATACTAATATGGGTAAAAATAAAAAAAAACTATCTGATAATGTATAATATTATGCATAGTATAATTATATATATATATACATATTTTATGTTGCAAACTAGTAGGACTCATCAGACCACTGGATCTGTAAGTACGCTAGTTTAAGTAAATAAAAAACTGTTGCTATAAATGCAACATCATTTTTGACATCATACAAGGAATTTTACTTGTAATTGGTATTATTACTTTCAATAATAAATCACACACTGTTTCGGCTGGTTGGGTGGTGCCAAATTAAAGATTCCAGGACTTTTGTATTGTATTGAAATAAAATTTACAATGTTGAGTTAGAGTGATGAGGCGAAATCGAGACGATGATTTTGAATGGTCGCCATATTGAATTTATACAAATAAAAACGTTCGGATACACCGCACTGTCCCGATAGCAGTTCGGATACACACACACTAACACACTCTCACACACACATACATTGTAATAAAAAGCCACTTAGATTATGTATAATATCATGAATCAAGTATGGGTACTAAGTAAGCCCAAAGCTAAGCAGAGCTTATGTTATGGGTACATAAGCTCTGCTTACCATGGGACTAGATAATACTGTGTGAAGTTCAGTATTATTTTAAACAGGTAGGTAAGTTAGAGTGTTCAGGCATTTTGCAAGTATTTCGGAACAATGAAACTTTTTACATCATGAAATTTATCGTGTCCCAAATAATTTGAACTTTTAGAACTTATACAGGGTAAGTTCGAGCAATTTACGTAACTCAACTGTTTACGGTCCAGGGCTACACCTGCCTGGCTGTAAGTAGAAGGTGACCAGAAAATTACGACATCATAATCATCAGCCAATAGCAGTCCACTGCTGGACATAGGCCTCCCCCAGCGCCATAGCGCCCTGTCTTCAGCTTAACGCATCCAGCATCTACCTGCAGTCTGTCGCAGGTCGTCATCCCACGTGGTCGAAGGGCGTCCTACACTACGTTTACCGAGTTGTGGTCTCCACTCAAGAACACGTTTGCCCCAGCGGCCGTCGGTTCTTCGCGAGATATGGCCGGCCCACTGCCACTTTAGCTTGCTAATTCTTAGAGCTATGTCGATAACTTTAGTTGGAGGGCTCTGCAATGTTTGTAGAACTGACTCGTTAGTTTAGTTAATTTATTCATAACGTATGGGACGTTATGAATAAATTAACTGAACTAAACGAAAACGAGAAACAATAATCTCCGAAGTAGTTTTATCCCAACGTCAAAATTTCACCAAGATAGATTATTCCCTATTTTAATGTTTATACGATTTTTATTAACATGATATTTTCAATTTATATTTTTTGCTATACTTATGCATGAATGTTTGTACAATTTACAAAACTGGCCCGTATATACCACCCGACGACTGATGGCGGTGGGCGAAGGTTCGCCTGCGACGCAGGAGGTTGCGGGTTCGATTCCCGCCTCGGAACGTGTGTACGATCTGCAGATATTTGTTCCGGGTGTTATGGTCGTTTTCTATATAAAATAAAAAAATATCTATCTATGTAATATATTGTATTATGTATATCAGTTATCTAGTACCCATAACACAAGCTCTGCTTACCATGGGGCGAGATAATGATGTGTGAATTGTCCAGCATTATTATATATAACGTAACCCAAAACGTTATATATAAACTAACTAAGCTGAACTAAAAGTGAGAAACTTTATCCCCTTAGTTTTATTCCCGACAAAATTTATCTCCTGATAAGACTAAAGAGGAAACTTCTAGAATGTGAAAACTATCTACTTAGAAGAGAATTTCAGTTAATCTATACATCACCGCTAAGCAGGCAAGTTTCTTGATCCGCCGCCAACTGGCTAGCTCAACATTATCCAGCTTAAATGGACGTGTGTCGCTTAGCAGTTTGAAACTGGGAAAACTTTCTTTGAACTGAATTTCTGGGTCTGATCTTTATATGATCAACGACTCCTTATTATGAATATGGTTAACTATTTGCGGCAAATGATTTTTCCTTTTTTTTATTCCTTGTAAAACGCAGACACACAACTTACAGATTAGCAAATCAAATGTACGAGACTAAGTTATGAACATACTAGTGGTTTCTTCTAAGTCTAAGCCACTAGTGGACAAAAAATTGAAGTGAAAATGTATGAAATATAACCTGTCTTGTAAAGTGCTTATTTGTAAGCCTAAAGAAGTAAAAGACGTTTTCATTTTCATTCCATTTCAGACAAGCTTTATCTCTACAGGATACCGTCCACTTTTATCATCTGCCTATATAATAATAAAAACAAAAGCTCGTTTGATCCATCAACGTAATCCGCATCAGCATTAACACGTGCCGGATCAAACCGGATTAATACGGACCGAGCCGGTCATAACTGGATAATGCAATGACCGTCCGGATATTGCGATCCAGTTAGGTAGAGGTCGATCAAAACACGAATTTCCAATGAAAAGTGACTGAAATTGGAATTGGTTTGTTATACATATATGTAGGTATGGGATTTGCAAATGAGTATTAATGATTCAACATCGTCATCATCGTCACAGCTGCACATAGGCCTCCCCTAATGAGCGCCATAGCGCCCCGTCTTCAGCTTGACGCATCCAGCATCTGCCTGCAGTCTTACCTGGCCTGGGTACTAGATGACTGATATAGAATTCCATCATCATTATCAGCCTATAGCAGCTGGACATAGGCCTCCCCCAATGAGCGCCATAGCGCCCTGTCTTCAGCTAATAGGGACTTTACAATACACAATACACCATATATGTAGATATTTTTTACTATACATAGAAAACGTCCAGAACATCCTGAACCATAATATAACAAATATCTGCAGATCGTACAAATATTTGTCCCGAGGCAGGAATCGAACCCGCAATCTCCGAGGTAAGGATGTTAATACGTTATTTTTTTTACTGTACCTACAAGAATTAATCAAACAAATCCAATAATAGGGCGTAACATACATTTTATTTGTCAAGATCGTGCAGTGAATTGGTTTCCCCTTTCCCGAGTACAATTCCGATGGGTAAGCCTAATGCGCCGTCAATAATGGATTCTATAAATAATTGGCAGCTTTTATGGACTTCTTGCTCGGAATTTCATTTCTCTGAAGGATAAGATTCGTAACGAATACATCCGACAGAGAACCAAAGTTATCGACATAGCTCTGAAAATTAGCAAGCCGAAGTGGCAGTGGGCCGGCCATATCTTGCGAAGAACCGACGGCCGCTGGGGCAAACGTGTTCTTGAGTGGACTCAAGACCACGACTCAGTAAACGGTAGGACGCCCTCCGACCAGATGGGATGACGACCTGCGAAAGACTGCAGGTAGATGCTGGATGCGGCAAGCTGAAGACAGGGCGCTATGGCGCTCATTGGGGGAGGCCTATGTCCAGCTGCTATAGGCTGATGATAATGATAGACTTCTTGTGGAGTATTAACGTTATGCTTGTGTTTTTACGGAGATTTATTTACGGGGACATGAAAAATGTATTGTATTATGTATATCAGTATCTAGTACCCATAACACAATCTCTGCATAGCTTGGGGCTAGATGATGCTGTGTAGATCGTCCAGCATTAATTATTTATTTTGGCAAAATGTTGACTAGCTCACATTCAACGTGAAAATTGACCTGTATTATGTAGCCTGTAACTTATTTGATACCTACAAATTGAGATAGACAGCGCTTCCGTTTTGACTCTCCTTTACCGTGAAGGAGAGTCAAAATAGCGCCCAAAAGTCAAAACGCAAGCGTTGCCTATCTCAATTCGTAGGTTTCATATAAGTCAGGTAATTTTTAAGTTTTATTAAAGTTTTATTTCAGGAAAAATTCAAATATTATCCAGTCGATATGTCTTTAAGAAACTTAAGGATAATTTACATATCAAATTAATCTATTTAAAAATACATCAAAGCAAACATTTTAAGAATTTTAGTGTGGTGATCTTAATTCAAAACCTAACTGTATTTTAAAGTGTCAAAATGTGACCAAACCTCCATGGCAGTATTTAGCACACATTAAATTTGACAAGTTACATTTGACACTCGACATCGCTTTCTTTCTGTTAGCTTATTCATTAACACCTATTTTTATGGACGCCTTAAGTTTTTGTGTCATCTTATCACTATGGTGAGAATTGCTTTGTTTTTACCCGACTTGTGGTAAAAGAGGATTCATTGAGTAAAGGTTGATTGTTTCGGGTTGGCGCGAGGCTAATTTTTGTGTGTTTTATGCGATCTACAAGGAATAAAAATAGCGGGAAAGTAATTTGCTCAATAGGGGTGGCCTATGTCCAGCAGTGGACTAACATAGGCTGATCATGATGATGATGACCCTGCATGGGTTAAACCCGCCAACATACACAGCACACCCTGTATATTTTCGGACATTTTATCAAATGCCTATTGGGTAGGGGTTGACGCTTGACAAATGGTTTTTTGGCTACAAAAACTGACCGCGAAATTCAGGTATCAAGAATGTGGATTTTATCGGAAAGATAAATTGTTTTTGACCGACTAAAGAGGCGAAGATAAAATAATGTGGTTTATATCAATCAGGATCATTATTATAACGTCTACCATCGACTTCCTGCGACGAATACATGTGATATACTTTTATCAAATCAACTATGAATCGTGTCAATGAGAAGTATACCTCGCTCTTTCTAAATTAATGAATAAAAATAAATAAATAAATTATGCTGGAGGATAGGATTCGTAACGAATACATCCGACAGAGAACCAAAGTTATCGACATAGCTCTAAGAATTAGCAAGCTGGATTATTATCATTATATCAGTGCATATACCGGATATAGGCCTGACATAGGCCTCCCCCAAACCACGCAATAGCGGCCCTGAACCGTCTCCATCCATCAAGTTTTATTAAATACGATGCTAGTGAATTATTCGGTTGACTACACTATTAGGAAATAATACCTGTAAAAATAGTTGTATTGCTTTGAAGAAATAAATAAAAAGCTAGTCGATAATAAAATGGCACCGGCACAAGCAATTAGGGCAACCTGACAAATAAAAATTATATGCCCGCCATTTTCTGACAACATGGCCGCCATAACGGAAAATACAAGCCCTGGAAAGACTAACAGTATTTTCTCACAATAAAAAACTTTTGCGAGTTACTAACAATGTGACCGGCACAGATAAAATATTGTATCAACTCGTACCCTCATTCACATTCAGAACGGGGAGGGAAGCTTTCGAATACTGGTGACCCTGTATAGCCTATTTGTTGGCCTATTTTAATTTATTTATTTGATCTATTCATCAAAGTATATCGTACCAAAGTATATCGTATATATTTTAGAGATTCTTTGGTAAACTATAATACTAATTCTTTGCTAAACGTATTTTCAGAATGTTGCCATAAACTTAATTTTTGAATTTTAGGCTAATATTTAAAAAGAACCCAAAAATTGTTGTGCCCTGACAGGGTTTTTATGCATTGTACCTACCCACTAAGACTACACCTAAGAAACTACATACATAAAATTACAATAAATGATATGAATATGAAACCAAAAATAGTTCCGTTTCAAGACATTTTTGCCAAGCTGAGTAAAGTGTGTGTTGCGAGATGCCATGAACTGTCACTTCATGGTACGACCTACCTTGCAATGCAACACACACTTTACTGTACGAAGAACATTCTATGTACTAAAATATTACAGTGAACAACAAAAACCTTGCTTTTAAGTAATTAATTGAAATTGTAAATTGAAAATGTTTTTAATTCAGACATAACATCAATTTTGTTAGTTCATCATCATCATCAGCCTATATTAGTCCACTGCTAGACATAGGCCTCCCACAATGAGCGCCATAGCGCCCTGTCTTCGGCTTGACGCATCCAGCATCTACCTGCAGTCTTTCGCAGGTCGTACACTACATTTACCGAGTCGTGGTCTCCACTCAAGAACACTTTTGCCCCAGCGGCCGTCGGTTCTTCGCGAGATATGGCCGGCCCACTGCCACTTCAGCTTGCTAATTCTCAGAGCTATGTCGATAACTTTGGTTCTCTGTCGGATGTATTCGTTGCGAATCCTATCCTTCAGAGACACTCCGAGCTCGCTCTTTCCATAGCTCGCTGAGCGACTTTGAACTGGTGGACCAGCCCTATCGTGAGTGTCCACGTCTCAGCTCCGTAGGTCAGAACGGGTAGGACGCACTGGTTGAAAACTTTCGTTTTCAAGCATTGCGGTATGGATGAAGATTTTGTTAGTAACACAGTATAATAAAAATTGAGAGTGGTTAGTAGGTACACAAAATTAGAAATAAGAAATAATTAATAATAGATAGTTATAATAATTTCAATTATTATGATGTCTTATTAAATGAGCAAATTTAAATTTAAATGAGTTAACTTTATTTGTCAAAATTAACAAAATTCCGTAATTTCTTGCCGTCGTTGCCTTGTTGTAGATACATAAAAACAATCCCTCATGAAACTCGGCTGTTATAAAAAAACCCCAGTCTCCGTGCCTACCTACTATCATTCCGTTTCATTTCACGTTGGAGCCCGACATAAAAAGTGCGGAAATTAAAACCGGGTCTTTTGAATTTCGGACATTTTTGGTTCATATTTGGTTCAGCTTGTGTTGTAAATGAAACTTGCTTTTGGAAGTGAAAAGCTCTTCAAAATGAAGTTTTTGATAGGACAAAAATTTACCGTCGTTGTCGCTGAGATAGATTTTGGTTGAAATTATTTAAAAAAAAAACTATATTTTAACACTTTGACTGCGATTTTTTTTCGACGACTGCGATCTTTTTTTTATCCTAAAAAATTCGTGCTGCCGCTCTACACAGCGGTTGTGTTGCGCCGCACATGCGTTTCGTTCGAAAAATATTACGGCTGTGCTGAGTCACAAAGATCTGTATTTTCTCAGCCGCAGCGCTAGGGATTTACGCATATTAGTCACTTGTAGAAAACACATACCGTGTGATTTCAGCACTCAAAGTGTTAACAGTCGGTGTCGTCTTTGCTAAGCCTGAATTCACTTTGAGAATTCAAAAGTTTGTAATTGTTTATTATTTCGTCGCCGCGTCATATTTTGATTTTTTCTATATTATGCGTTTAGGGTGAGATGTTTTTTATTTTCACTTTGCTTTTCTGTGACAGTATAGATTCCAAATTGCGATAAAACAATTATTTTGATTAAAATTTTTGCTATAAATACTATATGTTTGATGAAGTGTCGGCTTGATTAAGGTTTTATCAATTGTTCGCATCTAAATAAATTACCTATGTACATATTGCAGAAGCACATAAATTTGTATCTACATATCTATAAAAAGAGTGTATGCGTTGAAATAACTGCGGTGCTTGTGTACCAAGGACACGTACATATACGAAAAGGAAAATGAGACCAATCTCTTTGGCTAAACCTCGTTTGTGTCCTGTCTACTAATGAAAACTTACGACTTTTATGCAGATTATGGAAATTCATCCAAACATGTTTTCCACCAAATACGGTCACAGTATCTAGGCTGGACAAGCACAAACCGACTCAAGGCCTATAAAACACATTATGTTGAAAATTGGCAAGCTTTCAGCAAACCGCATTGCGCCATTGTTTTATTGCGAAACAATCCCAGTTTCTAACTGAATTAAGTAGGTTTTGTCATCAAATCTTTTCTTTGAGTAGGAATATGCAAAAAAAAATTTTTTTTTGATGGTCCGGGAGCCAGTGACAGATAGCAAAACTTCGTAATATGCATTAGGGATTAATATTATGAATACTCGTGACCGTCAGCTGTGATTTCGTGGGTGGGTTGGGCAGTGGCAGCGATGAGGATATTATTACCATGCAATAAGGTTGAAATCAGAAATTAAAATTTGAATATTCCTGAATTCTGATGATAATTGACCAAATTTGTACCTGGCTCCCGGACCATGAGGACTTAAACGGAAGAATTGATAATGATAATGTAAACAAGTTATAAATAAAAGGGTGAAACGGGACCCTATTACAAAGACTCAGCTGTCCGTCTGTCTAAAATCCGTGTGTCACACATTCACTTTAAAAATTAATAAATAAATTAAGGCTCAGGCATACAACAGACATGATTTTTTTAGTTTTCTTTTAAATCCCGAACCAGCATTTTTGTCTATTTACATTCACAGGCTATTTAGTTCAAATTCTCTTTGATAGTTTTTCAACAAACAAAATTGAACCTTTTGAAACACAATTTCCCTTAGAAACGAATGCAAATTCCGTTGTCGATATCGAGATGGCGCCCTAAAAGCTGGAATTTCCAATAAAGTATAGAACCCTGTGATTCCGGAATCGTTCCGTTCCAAAAGGATGAGAGATTGGATCAAATAATTTGTAGGTAGGAGTTATTTTGGTATTTTTCTTGACAAAGGTACCTTCACTTCACGAGAAAAACATCAAGGAACCAGCAAAGTCATAAATAATTTTAGAGTGTAGGGTACAGTCTGTGTATCTGTGTTTGTTATTAACATCATCATCATCAGTCCATAGCAGTCCACTGCTGGACATAGGCATCCCCCAATGAGCGCCATAGCGCCCTGTCTTCAGCTTGCCGCATCCAGCATCTGCCTGCAGTCTTTCGCAGATCGTCATCCCACCTGGTCGAAGGGCGTCCTACACTACGTTTACCGCCTACGTAATTAGCCTGAGTATTCTCAGGTAAACCCCAGTAATACTAATAAGAAGATTGTCTGGGACCTTCTATAAAACGTAATTATGTATATAAAATGTATAAAAGTATATTTACAAAAAAGCTTACAAAAAACTACATAGTTCTTTGAGTTTAGTAGATGGGTCATGACTCCCGTGACTCCCCCCCCCCCTGGGATCGCGCATACAAATTGCGTAAAACTAAAGCTAAGTAAACAAAGTACCTATATCATTCTAGGACCCTTGTGGACTATTAAAAAATACTAAAAGTATAATTAATATAATATGATAATAATAATAATGACTACTATAATTACTTACTTCTATTATTCCTCAAATCAAAGAACTATGTAGTTTTTTGTAAATATACTTGATGGTGCTGTGTGGATTGTCCAGGATTGTTTATTTATTGGATATTTCAGCAATTTTACAGGCTTTTGCTGATCTATGAAAAGGAAATTTGTATCGAGGTGTGAACTCAAACCTTTCCGAACCAAATGCGCCATCTGCATTGCATGCAGCAATCGAATCTCAGAATGGAATTGAATGCGTTATCGATTTTATTTGTATTCATTATTGAATTTGTCCATGCCATGTCGAATCGGATGAATAGTCAGAATTCAATTGTTTAAATTTAAATGGCGTGTGGTGGTTGCCTATACAAAACATAGCCAAACAACTCCAAAGGCGCGTATATTAACTTCATAAAAACTTTTATTAGAAGAGTTTTTCCAACTCGAAAATTGACAACTAACAGGGTAAAGTTCTCTTCTTCGCTTTTTTACTTTACTCTACATACCAAAGCAACAGAATTATCACTTATTTCCGTGTCAGTATCGTCTAGCCCTAAAGCAAAGAATATAATAATAATAGAAAGATAATTCTTTATTCATAAAAATCATAAACACAGTTTGGTAAAAAAACATAACGAATTGGCGAATAATAATATACCAATGAAACCAGGGTTATGGTTACAAAATAACTGATACACTTAATAATTTTTAATATCTACTTAGAAGACCTCAACCGGACCAAATATCTGCAGATCGTACAAACATTTTTCCCGAGGATTCGAACCCGAAACCTCCATTGTCGCAGGCAAATCTTCACCCACAGTGCCACATTAGTTGTGTATTCAAAGAGAGGCAATAATATGATTTCTTATAAAATATATTTATTTCTTTACGCTTACAAAAAAAGATTTTTTATAAATTAATATCAAATAAGAATGGTGCAAACGTAACCGCGGGAGAATAAGAATGGTGCAAACGTAACCGCGGGAGAATAAGAAGGGTGCAAACGTAACCGCGGGAGAATAAGGCGTTTTTAAGTTTTTGTCTCTTCTATGTATTTAATACATGTTTGTTTTGCTTATCTAAATAGAAATATATAATGTATGTATATGTAATTTGTCAGTGCGAAACTAAGACGCGCTAAACAACCGTGAAGAGTTATGTATATATACTATTATTATAAAGAGGAAAAGTTAGATTTTTTGATTATTTGTAATGAATAGGCTCCGAAACTACTGGACCGATTTGAAAAAATATTTCACCGTTGGGAAGCTTCACTATCCCCGGTGAACATAGGCTATATTATATTTTCAAAAAAGTAAGGGTTCCGTACTAAAACCGTGGGAAGCCGGGAAGGTCCGCTAGTATTAATTATAATGTTGTGTTCGCGTAAGATTAAAACTTTAGCCAGCCCCAAAAATCTGAAAACTCCTACACAATTCCCGCCTAAAACTGTATTAAAATTCTAGCCACTCTGCATTCCTCAAAATCATTTGGCTTTAGTGCTTACAGACTAGGGCAGGGCTTGCCAAGTTGTCGAGATGATGTGCTGTTGCCAAGCTGTCGCCAAGGCTGAATGGTGTAGGTACACTTCATGCTGTAGGATGAAAAAGATACCTCTCTCTCTCTTATCTATTAAACAGAGCTTTTTAGAAACCCGGCTCACTTCCATTCACAGTACATATTGCCACATGTGTTGGGTACCATTGTGTTTCTTATACATTACCAGACCTACAAATGTACACAGTGATGTAATAAAATAAATATGAATGTGAATAAAATTCTTGAAGTTATCATGTTTACTAAAACATAAAAATGTCTTCCCGTAGGGAGGAAATGGATCACGTCAGCTAAAAGAAGTAAAACGTGGAAAGGGAGGGAGGTCTTAGAACTACAGTTACTTAGGGCAAAGGCTTTCTTTACTTCCTTACATTATTTGCCATTGTTGCATTGTCACTATTTATTATTGAAGACCTCTGTGGTGCGAAGGTCCGCCTGCGACGCAGGAGGTTGTAGTATCGATGCCCGCCTCGGGACAATTGTGTGTACGATCTGCAGATATTCGTTCTGGGCATTCTGGTCTATAACTATGTATGATAAAAAAGATCTATCTATGTAATGAATTGAATTATGTATATCAGTCATCTAGTACCCATTAAACAAGCTCTGTTTATAGCTTTTGGCTAGAATCAGAGCTTGTGTAATGGTTACACAAGCTCTGATTCTAGCCGATCTGATGTTATGGGGCTAGCCAGCATCATCTAGCCGCTAGATGATGCTGTATGAATTGTCCAGCATTATTTATTTATTATCCTACGATCCAAAATGTACCCGTAAATGTTATAATAAAAAAACTTATTCTTACAATAACGTAAGTAATATATCTATCCTTCCGTATTAGGGGATCTTTTTCCGGATACGCATTGTTACGAATTGAATACGGATTACGCATTTTTCCCGGAAATCGGACAAAGGCCGTAGCATATTAACCTAATATTTATGTATCCATAACTACACGAAACAGTTTTAATCTTTATAAGAAACTAGTTTCTGACCTTGGCTTCGCACGCATTTTATGGAAACGTTTGTTAGGTTATTTTTATCTCATGGGAAGTATTTATAGAATAATATTGCCTATGTTATATTCCGGGCTAAACACTACCAGAATGTAAAATTTTAGCCCAATCCATTAAGTAGCTTTAATCCTTTTCATTTATAAAATTAGTTTGATTTGATTATACTATGTATTATATAATACTAGCGGACCTTCCCGGCTTCGTACGGTTTTAGTACGGATCCTTAACTTTTTTGAAAATATAATATAGCTTATGTTCCGGGGATAGTGTAGCTTCCTAACGGTGAAATAATTTTTCAAATCGGTCCTGTAATTTCGGAGCCTATATTCATTACAAACAAACAAACAAAAAATCGTTTTTATTGGTAAAATTATGAAACTTTCATTATTTAACTCACAGAGTAAAAACCATTATATCAGATATTTTTATTGCCTATTATAAAAACATAATTTTATGAAATAATTACTAAACAATTTGTTAGCTTGGCTAGATAATGCTGTGTGAATTGTCCAGTATTTTTTTTAAATTATTTAATTAATTTATAAGTAGGTATATCGGATATCCAGTACCCAAAACCCATTACACAAGATCTGCTTAGCTTTGGGCTAGATGGTGCTGTGTGAATTTTCCAGCATTAGGTTGGTAAAACAAATATCAAAGTGTTTGTGCACGATCTGCAGATATTTGTTTCGAGTGTTCTGGTCGTTTTCTATATAATAATAAAAAATATCTATCTATGCAATGTATTGTATTATGTATATCAGTTATCTGGTACCCATAACACAAGCTTCTGCTTAGCTTGGGGCTAGATAATGCTGTGTGAATTGTCCAGCATTATTTATTTCTTTTAGACCTTACAGGACTATGGGACACGTCATAATTTGGCATTATTATTATTATTTCAGATAAGTTCATCCCCATCCATCGATATCTATCCCATCACTAAAGCCAGAAAATTTGGCGCAGTGCGGTACAGGTCTCATCAGTTACCCTATGTTACGACGTTCATTCTTAGTTACCCCTATCTCATCAGCACAATTACGTCCACAGTTGAACATACCTCCCCCAAATAAGGGAGTGGTGCTATATTCACCTACTAGCTGCGCTCCCCGGCTTCGCCCGCGCGGAAATCTATGTGTCAAATGGTTTATAAACCTTCCTCTTGAATCACTCTATCTACTAAAAAACTGCATCAAAATTCGTTGCATAGTATCATAGATAAGCATACTTAGGAAAAGATGGGAAGCAATTTTGTTGTATACTATGTATGTAGTGATAATTAATATACCACGCTCAGAAGAAAATGTTGTTCTATATACATAGTATAGTGAGTACATCACACTCTAAGCCAAAACAGCCCAAGTTCACTTATTTTACGCTAGTACGATTTCAGCCATCTCTCCTCTTTTGAATAAAACCAAATTAATTTATTAGACATAGGCATTCCGGACATCTGTGCCAAGTGTGGTCGGATTTCCCCTATGTTTAATTAAATGTGCGCTTAACGTGTGGTTTTGTGTTTGTGTTAGATTGTTTATGGAAATGGAAAATGCTTTGTGGTTTCAGCTTTGTTTATATTTTACTAGTAGGTATTTTGAAAATAATCCTTATTTATAATCGTTTGACTATAGTAGGTGAAATGGCGATGGGCAGGCCATTGTATATAATCGTTAGATATACTAAACAGCTTTAAAGCTGAAGTGGCAGTGGGCCAGCCATATCTCGCGAAGAACCGACGGCCGTTGGGGCAAACGTGTTCTTGAGTGGAGACCACGACTCGGTAAACACGATAACGACCTGCGAAAGACTGCAGGTAGATGGATGCGTCAAGCTGAAGACAGGGCGCTATGGCGCTCATTGGGGGAGGCCTATGTCCAAGCAGTGGACTAATATGATAAACTTCTTTGTTTGTTTATTCTATGCCTGTATTTTGTACCTGTGTCTTAATAAATATTTTTTCTATTCTATTCTAATATGGGCTGATGATGATACTTAACATAGGAAACGACAAGAATAATGTTATTTTACCTTCTATAAAGGCAAGTTTATTCCTACCTTCCCGTCAAAATGTTAAATTATTATAAAAGATCTTCTAAATAGATAGAAACCGATGCAAATAAACGAGAAAATTCCGATACGAATAATTCCTCTACTTCAATTAAATTAGATGCTCTGCGCTACCGACCGCTTTTCACCGCAATTTAATTGAATAAAACCTGGAAAACGAATCACGGTTCATTTTGCCCGGTTCTACCCTAACCTAGATAGATAATCATTTAATAAGTGTAGGTCTTAGGGAACTTTTATATATTTTTAGTACATGGTTATTTTAAAACTAGAATCTCTTAATTCCTTTTTACTATGAATTAGCTTCTGACTTAGTCCCATTTACCATTGATGTAATTGGGTCCCTTTTGAAATAGCTCGTAGGAAAAAATTGTTCTCCCTAGCTAAGCCCCATACTTTTATGTTTGAATAGCCTCTACACTGTTACCAAGCATCTAAATATGTATGTACGAGTATGTGAAATTTTAGTTACTAATTTAAAGGAAGAAGGGAGGGAGGCCTTTGCCCTGCAGTGGGACACCCCGGGCTAATATAATAATAATAATTTTAATAATTTCGAACAAATTGTTTAGGTTGCTACTAGCCAGGATGCGAAGCATGCCCTAGCTAAGCAGAGCTTGTGTATACAGGTATTACATATATAGATATTTTTATTATACATACAAAATACCCAGAACAAATATTAGGAGATCGTCCAAACATTTGTTCTAATGAAATCGAACTCGCAAGCTCCTGCGTCGCAGGTGGGCCTTCGCCGCGCCACAGAAGTCGTCAAAAGACATAAAAAAAATTTACCCTTAGAGTATTTTCAAGGTCAAGGTCATTCAAGGCTTGTGGTTATATCCAACCCACACTTATTAAATTTACCTTTATTTCCCAGGAAATCAAATTATGGCGGGGTCCAGAGAGAGGTTGCTGTACGAAAGGAGATCTGATTACGACCTAGAGTACAGAAGGTACGAACCTTACTTAGACGCCCAAAGGTTTAGGAGAGAAAGAGAAACACACAGAGAAAGACCGAGACGCAAGAACGGGTACGTCTACGAAGATATCTACTCGGATTTCGACGAAGCACAGGGAAAGCTGTCTCTTTTTAGGCCCATAAGACCAGAGTTTCTAAATCTACCCTCAAGTTACGATGTAAAATACAACTCGCTACCTCGAAACTATTATAATTACGAGCGAGACACCGATAGAGATAGACGGAGAAAGAAAGATTATTACGACTTTCGAATCGAGAACGACAGGAAAAGAGACGAGTTTGAATATAGGAGCAGAGAACGACCTAAGCCTCACTTCAAACCCGTTCCAACTTTGAAACCCACCACTCAGCTCAAGCCATTACAAGACAGAACTGTCAAAGTCGATCCAAATTCAAAACCGAAGAACGTCGCAGTATGCAAACCTCTTCGCATATCAGAGAAGACCGCACGCTATTGGACGTCGGATATACCCGAGCGTTCCCGAGCACGACCGAAGAAGCCCGAAGAGAAGAAGATTGTGAAATTTTCTGAAGTTTCTGGCTGCAATCGTAAAATGGTGGTTGACGATCCGATTTTCGGGCGAAAAGTTGTCCCCGTGCGAGAACTAGAGGTGTCTTTAGATCAAATGATACAGAATGGGTATTTTGAAAAGCATAATATACCAATACGGCCTATGGTACGAGCTGGCAACGTCACTAACGAGGAAAGAGAGGACGTAGTCAAGGGGATAGTGAAAAGTGAGCCAAATGGGAAGTGCTTGACGAGTGCGAATGAAAAGGAACAGCCAATTAGAAGAGCAAGACATCTGCCCCAGGTGAGTTTCATTATAACTTTTCCTAGAATTTCTGAAATCGGTCTAGAATTTAATCATTTTCGGGTTGCCAAAAACAAGACGCCACAAACGTGGCAATAGGTACTGAGAGTGGAAGTGAGCCGGGTTTCTAGAAAATTCACTATGTAGGTACGTATTTAGATTTCAGCAGAAAAATATTATTCAATAACATAGTTTTACTCAGATATCAGATTAAGATTCATGTTATAATAAAATCACTATTCTTAACATTATCGTAACACAATCATATCATCTCAAAATAACTATAATTCATTAAATAACTAAGTTGAATTAATCACAAAAAATTCAATAAAATGAGTTTAAATCGGCTTAAAGACATTTATTCTCAAAAAGACACAACGTCACTTACTTACATGAGAACTAAGTTACCTAATATAAAAAAGTTTAATATAAAATGTTAATATAGGTTAATATAAAATAGGTGTAAATTACATTAAGGTAGGTCGTCTTCGTAGGTAAGTAGTAATAAGTTTTAGTGGGTTCGGATCATTTTATACAAGTATTGTTTATATCAAAGTATTTTTTTTATCCAATTCCCATTTCAAACAATTTTTTCTTCATACTGTTCCCGTTTTGCACAAATTCAGTTTTAGACAAATCTCGTTGAGTAGGGTAAGAGGTATTATTTGAAGTACTAAACTTCAAATAATACCTCTTTGCTTTGGTACTTAAAATAACACCTCTTTGCTGCTGTATGTTATCTAAAACTTTTAAATATATACTTCAGTTAAATAATTAAGTCTATATTTATCATCACAATGGCCTATCATGGCCGAAGTGATACCCAAGCCACTCAAAATGAAAATAGTATGTAATAAAAATTTTGTGTAGGCTTAGGAATCTCCTCTTGGACACCCTACTCCAATTCCAAGAATACTTCAAAAGTTGTGTAGCAAACAAACAAGAAAACAATACTTCCAAACTGTATTTAACCCTAAACTAAACAACCATTAATTTCACTGCTAATCCTTTACATAATTTGTTAATGAATCAAGTTAGTTATTTATGCCTACTGATTCGGAATCATAAACAAAGTTGAGGCAGTGTGTAGGTTTTTCAGTAATTCACTGCTTTTATTCCACCTACAACAGGCAAGCTTTTTCAAAACAAGAGTGTTGTGAATTTTAGACTAAATAAATAAATAATGCTACACAATTCCCACAATTTTTTTTTTTAAAAATAATCATTTATTATCTTCACAAAAAGGTCATCTTATAGGTACTTAATTGTTATAGCAAGGTGTAGCAGAAGATACAGATAAGAAAAAAATTAAATGCAAGAATAAATTTTAATATAATAAGAAGAATGGTTAAAGATATTTAATCTATCTACTAGATATAAAGTTTCAACTTATGCGATTAACTTGAAACTTTATACTGATGGTTGAAGTTTTTGGGTCATTCCTCGAAGCGCACCCAAATGAAGCGCACCTAAGTACTTCCACATAGCGCACCCGTTTAGGTGCGCTTCATTCAGTAGGTATAAATATATATTGTGTGTGACAGTTTTGAGTTTGGTAGAATTGTTTAACTAGACGGATAGACATTAAATCTATTCAGAATCAAAATCAATCGTTTATTTGCAGAATACAATAATTAAATGTCAAGATCTTAAAGCTATGTAATGAAAATGTATTCGACTCGCAAGCAGGTGTGCAAATATTAAACATAACAAGTTCAGTTCTTTGTAGTTTGTTATATATATAAAAATATTCACATTACTCAATAGTTATTGAATTACTTTTCATCAGTGATATTGTTACATTTTACTACCCCATCACTAGACCCAACTTTGTCATTGGTGCGCTTCGAGGAATAAAAACTTAACATTTATACCTACTGAATGAAGCGCACCTAAACGGGTGCGCTATGTGGAAGTACTTAGGTGCGCTTCACCTAGGTGCGCTTCATTTGGGTGCGTTTCGAGGAATGCCCCAAGTTTTTTAGAAGTGCACCACTGGAGTTTTTTCGCTGATGATATCGAGATGTACCCTCACCCGCGTATTTACTAAGCCGAAACGGCAAAAGTTAGCAATCAAAACCTCGCGAGCGGCGGGAAACAGTACAATGGTTTGTAAAAATTGGTTTCTTTCACTGCCTATCCAATAGAACTATCCAAATCAGTAAAAAAATAAATTTTAAGGAAAATCAGGACATTTTATCAACACTACTGCTGCCTGAAAACATTGTCATGTAAAAAATAAACAATTTCGTCGAATAACCCAACAAAACACAGACCGAATAATACCTGTATTTTGTAACTGTGTACAAATAAATGTTTTTTTCTATTTTAATCTATTCTATTTGCCACGCTCGCCACACATTATCTACAGAGACCTTGTGCGAGGAATAGAGCTCTGCTTTAATAAGTAATATATGTATGTATATACTCGTAATACTAAAGTCGATAACTTTCACGGTAACATTACTTCTGATTCTAGTTAAATTGTGTTTAAATTTAATGAAACACCTTTAAATATTCATGGCAATTAACAGTTTTTTATATATTTTATTTAGTTGCGCTACTGATTGTCACCTTACAATGTCTAGGGAACATTTTGATTAATTTCAACTGCCTGATATCGGCACGATATTAATTAAGTACAGATGTTAGAGGGGGGAAGGGGGGATGTGTTTGTGTGGGATCGGAGGCAGTTGGAATCCATTTGCAGAGATTTGTTAAAATAAACCACAGGTACGTTTGAGATACATTAGTACCGGAAACTGCAAGCTATATTAGAATAGTGGCCAACAAAAGCCAGAGACCGAAACCACTGAAGACACACTACACCGCCGAACGCGATGTAGGCCATACGGCCATACTTCGGTTTATCACGAAGTAACGGACATCTCAAGAAATTTACTGAAGTTTCGGGTTGCATTTTTTTTTAATTATTTTAGCTTTATTATTACACAAAACACATGACAAGCAATTATAGCAATGTAAAAATATGAAATGTGGTTGACGACCCGTTTTGTCGTCATCCCACCTAGCCGGAGGGCATCCCACATTACGTTTTCCGAGTCACTGTCTCCACTCAAGAACACGTTTACCCCAGGCGGTTGTCGGTTCTTCGTGATATTTACATAGCCTTGACCGGTCCACTGCCACTTCAGCTTGCTGATTCTTTGAGCGAAGTCGATAGCTTTGGTTTGCACTCTCTATTAGCTAGTAATCCGATTGAACAGCAGACCAATACGATTGGGGAGAGTTCAGTCGCATGGCCAACGGCTTATAGTTCTTTCCGAAAAAAAAACATCCTGTAGTACTCCTCATCCTGTATACTCGTGCCTTTATGTTGTCCCTAACTGTATATAACCATTAGTCTATAGATCCACCCTACTATCAGCCCCTTTGATAATGCCATTCCCTTTGATAAAGCTATGTATCTAATAGAGAAATAATTGCCGGTATTACGACAATCTGGCTAATAGCGGGCTCTAAGTAACCTTGCTAATGGCACCCCAAACCGAAGGACACAGGCATTAGGCGTTGCCCTGATTGGTGAGCGAACGCACGACTATGGTCTTATTTCACCGTAGTTATTTATTAACATTCATATTCATTTATTTTTGTTTGCATGTACTTTCATTCTCACCCAAGACTGATTTCAACTTTATTTAGACGACCGATGTGGCGCGGTGGGCGAAGGTCCGCCTGCGACGCAGGAGGTTGCGGGTTCGATTCCCGCCTCGGAACAATTGTGTGTACGATCTGCAGATTTTGTTCCGGGTATTCTGGTCGTTTTCTATGTAGAATAAAAAATATCTATCTATTTAATGTATTGTATTATGTATATCAGTTATCTAGTATCCATAACACAAGCTCTGCTTACCATGGGGCTAGATAATGCTGTGTGAATTCGTCCAGCATTATTTATTTATTTATTTAGGCATGTCAAATAAAAGTTAAAAATACTTCCATTATTTAAAATAAAATGTAATGTTCATGTAGGTAATGAAATAAGTTTTATGGAAATACAAATAATTAAACTGAATTTTTTGTACTTCCATATCCATATATTCCATGGCATTTGTATTTCCATGGCCATATCTCGCGAAGAACCGACGGCCGCTGGAGCAAACGTTTTCTTGAGTGGAGACCACGACTCGGTAAACGTAGTGTAGGACGCCCTTCGACCAGGACCAGGACGACCTGCGATAGACTGCCGGATGCGGCAAGCTGAAGACAGGGCGCTATTGCGGTCATTGGGGGAGGACTATGTCCAGCTGTGGACTAATATAGGCTGATGATGATGATGAAACTGAATTTAGAAGCCAGTATCCAGAATGGTCAGTTATTTATTGTTATATATAAGTATATATATATATATATATATATATATATATATATATATTATATATATATATATAGATATCTCCACGGGCACTTAGTGGCTCCATCGTGCCGTATAAGTAGTATTTTGTTGATCCATTTTCACTTGTTGATCCGGGTAGTATTTGTTGATCTAATGCTTGTTCACCATACACATGTGACTCTGATTGGAGCCACAAGTGTAACCATGAGTAATAATAATAATTAAGCTGTTTTTATACAAATCCATCTTTTTTGCGTTTTAGCACTAGTTGATCCAATTCAAATGAGCCAATCGGAGTACACCATTTGTGACGGCCTTTGTAATTGGCTTGGTGTTGCTGTACTATAAATACCTAAAGATAGACTTTTTTGTTTCGAACAGATTAACAGAAAGGATTCATGCATCATGCGAAATTAATAAATGCATTGAGTATTAATTTATTAATAAGTTAAAGTTAATTTACACAAAAATTTAAACCCATTTTACCTTTACAATTATCTATTCGCACAATTTTCTTCATCACTAGACAAAAATAGTTTGTAGCATACCAAACCATAAAACTTGAATTTAAGGTTTAGAATTACCCTGGTTCCTGTTCATCTGCTGCTCATCATCTTACCTGTAGAATTATCTTTAGTTTAACATATAAACTAAAGGTTTTAAGGCAGGAGCTATGAGCTGAATGTTTGATAAAACTTATAAAACAGGGAATTAAAACCCTTTGTACCCTGAATCCTGTTTATCATATGAATATCAAAATTATTATTAAATCTGGATGCTTCTGGGTGAACAAACTGTTTACAACTGTAACTGCCCGAGATCCCTCCGATACTAAGTTTCTGAGCTGATGAATACCGTCAGAATATGGGAACGGTTGGGCCAATTTTTACCAAACTTGAAAAAACTAAGAACAATTCAAAAAAAATTTTCTTTCTTCCAAAAAAAAATCCGCATCGAAGTCGGAGAATTCGTTTTGGCGCTCTTTTTTTATTCGGGGGTTAAAAAGAAGAACAAATAGCTTTTAATGCAGGCATGTTCTGGTGTAATTAAGAATTCAGGAAAACATCGTAAGGAAACCAGTTAGCATTCTACCAGCCATGGCTAAGCCGTCAAAATAAGAAAGTAAATCATTTTAAAACTTTAAACTTTTTAGTGATTAATACAGAAAACGAAAAATGATTCGACAAATTATTTCTTAAATTCCGATACAATTAAAACAATCAGCAAACATATGATTTACGAAAACTGAATATCGAATATAGAATGATCAATTTCGAGAACGATATGATTCGTATTTTTAAAAAAATAATATTAATATGCACTTTTTACGGTGAAAACCCCACCGAAACCCACCAGTAATCGGCGAGCGGAGCGAGAAATAAAGCGACAAGTATGTTGGTTGGAAAAAGGTCAAATGGGGTCAAATCCCCCCCCCCCCAAACAAAAACCGAAACAAAATTACTGAACTGACTTTCTTGGAGTTCACAATCTCAACCATCCTCTCCAAACAATAGCAAGTATAAGCAACATCGAGCAGAGTGAGCCCCGAAGTTTTTAGAGATGTTGACGAACTTTTGGGGAAAAGTAAACAAAAGTAGGAGTACCTTGTACCTATGACTATGATAAAAAAAACAGCGAACAAAGCGAGCCCCGAAAATATTTTGTACTTTGTATTGGTAAATTAATTGATGTATTGATAAAAAAACTACATCAACTATAAAGTGGCAAGCGTAGCGAGCACGTTTATTTTGGACTTGGTTTAGCAAGAAAGACGTGGAAGCTAAGATGACGGCGAGTTGAGATAACCGCAACATTTTTGTTATTTTTTTGGCGATACAAAATGCTAGAAATACAAAAATTATAAAAAGATATAACGGCAAGTAGAGTGGAGCGAGCCACCGCATTTTTTTTACTTTTGTCAAACTAATTAGGAAAAAAAAATAATTATTCAGGAGCGAAGCGAGCTCTGAAATTTTTTGGATAGTTTGCGGTGGCTGAGAAAATTGTTAGAAAACTAATACAAAATAAATATCGGCGAGTAGAGTGAGCCGTAGCCTTTTTTGAAATTGGTACAGCATGCTTACCAAAACAGGGATGCTAAGATAATGAGGTACCAAAAATTATAAGTTTTTGTCGACTTAACAAAACAACAAAATAGGAGGACAACAGACCCTGCCTTCGGAGCTTCGTACCAGAACGGCAGCCAGACCTGTTTAACATCGGCGAGCAAAGTGATGAAGGATATTTTAGTAAGTGTTTTTTTTTAAGCGGGGCTCTTTTCTTTACTCAGAAGAAACTTTAGAAGAAGAAGATTGTTATCGGCTTGTGGATCTAATCGCGAAAATTTTGTTGTCTCTTTAGATGTTTTGCGCTCTTTGACAAAGTGACCTCGCATAGTATTTGTTACATTTTGCGCTATTTGTTGTGGTGATTGCATTGATAGAAAATGACTGTAGCAGACTGAGCCCTCAAAATAGGTGCCGTTGCTTTTACAGAACTAATACAAAAAATGACAACGCCCAAAACCTGAGTAATATCGTAATAATTTTTTTACCGCAGTGGATAGCCATATTGTTTAGTTAGATGTTAGGTAGGATAGAGTATGTAATTAAAATTTATTTAAAGAGACGGACATTTTCAATAGATTATTTTTTTATTTTAGGGGGAGGGGTTCATTGCCCTCCCCCTATCCCTGGGACCGCTCCTGACTCGAGGTGGATCTTACGATGTTCAAGCATCACGAATATAGGAATAACTAGATCAAAGAACGAACGCAGTTTATTCATGGTGTATATATTCGGAACCACATAGTGTTCAGCAATCGGTAGATATCTGAATTTCAACCGTAATGGAACCACATATGTACCAGGTTTCAATATCAAAGGAGCCAAAAAGTCTTCAATGCTAGGAATATTTATATACGATTATAACATCTGTTGGATCAACGTAGGTATGCATTCATTTATAACCCATTAAGTATATACAGTGGAGCCACATAATGTATCTGTTAGTATCGTATAAGCGCCACAATGGATCCACTTACTTACACGGTTTGAGATTATATACGGACCCAATAAGTATTAATGAGTTCAAAATATTTGGCCGTTACGGATCCACTTTAATGTGCAACTTCAGATGAAAAAAACATGGAGTATACGGTTTTTCCGTTGCATATGTCAGGCAACGTCGCCGAGCAATAAGCAACGTTGCCACTCCGGTCAAAAAATATTAAACCAGAGCCAAGTTATTCCATCTGAAAGGTGGAGTCAGTTATGCATTGGCTCACTGCTGGATCAACTAAGTGCCCAGGATGGTGTTTATATATATATATATTATAATATAAGTTCATGTAATTTTAGTATGTGGTTCATAAATACAACATTTTTACAATTAATAGACAGCTAAGATGATCCATTAGCTTATATTCGTCCACTGCTGGACATATGCCTTCCCTAAGGCCTTAAGGCGTGTAGTAGGCAGAGTGCCCAGAATGCTGTCAGCATTACCACGTTGAATGGCAATGCTTTTGTTGACCGAAATAAAAACCAGCATTCCGATCACCAGTGAACTCTTTACAATTCGTATTTACATATACATATATTACCTACATACATTCGACGACCGATGTGGCGCGGTGGACGAAGGTCCGCCTGCGACGCAGGAGGTTGCGGGTTCGATTCCCGCCTCGGAACAATTGTGTGCACGATCTGCAGATATTTGTACCGGGTGTTCTGGTCGTTTTCTATGTATAATAAAAAATATATATCTATGTAATGTATTGTATTATGTATATCAGTTATCTAGTACCCATAACACAAGCTCTGCTTACCATGGAGCTAGATGATGCTGTGTGAATTGTCCAGCATTATTTATTTATTTATTTATACATATGTATGTATATTACCTCAAAATCTTATCTGTCACCAGAAGGCAACGATAATATTGTATCACAGTCGGCATCGTACTTTCAAAAGGAATCGAAGCTTATAATAAGTAGGCAAAGTACTCATAAAATACGAAAATGTATAAAAAGTCGTCGATAAGCGGTTAATTGCATAGAAATTTCCTAAAGTCGGTACTCCGCTAGTACCTGTATTGAATACGGCAAAACTCGGCAAAGTGCGAAAGTCGGTACTATGTTCCGAAATCACGATAACGTTGGTACGTAGGTAGGTTTAAAACACCGTATTATCTCAAAACAACATTCTTAAAGACGTAGGTCTTCCAGCTAAAGAAAAAACCATTGTAACAATATTTAGCAGGCTTCGCCGTAAGCCGGTAACCTAGTTGGGAATCTGGGCGGGCGCCAGACATATTATCTAGTGCGGGTAGGCCTGTTGTCTACGATATTTCATCGAATATTGGATTTGCTAAGGCCAATGCCACACTATGTGTCTGAGACACCGACTTTCTGTACCGAAGAGTTTGAATGAAACACACTAAACTATTTAGCCCTAGACCGTTCTACATACATCATCGTCATCATCATCAGCCTATATTAGTCCACAGCTTGACATAGGCCTCCCCCAATGAGCGCCCCCATAGCGCCCTGCCTTCAGTTTGACGCATCCAGCATCTACCTGCAGTCACAGGCGGTTGCCACTGCTTGTTACCTGGTGTCAAATAATGTTCATTGGATACTTTGGGTGTAAATCAGTCTCCTAATGCAGCTTTAATACGGTGTGGCCTATACGAGTACCTTACTATGCAGTACAACAAACAAACGTTCTCTAGAATCAGTGACTATGCGAGTCGCTAGCCTAGCGAATCTCTTTGTGTACAAAGAGTGCTTAGTGCTTAGAGCCATTGTGTGGCATTAGCCTAAGAGAATAGGTATTGATCTAAACTGATATGTCGGGTACGTAGTCAAATAATATGGAATCTGACAAAGGCCTTATTATGAGTTTTGCATTTGTTAATATCCCTTTACCAAGATTTGTAGATGTTTTTGCAGTGGCTTCGGTTATTCGTGATTAGGTCATGTGCTGAAATATTGGAAAACTTAAAATACTCAAATCGTGATGAATATCCCGTTATTAATGACTAAAGTCTATATATAACAATGATATATAAGTTTTTACAGTGTTTTGCATGGTGTACGAAAACTACAAGACTTCACGTTAACATCCAAACATTTCGAACTTTTAGGTACTTACTTTTATAGTTACATAATTTTAGTATGACCACACAATAACTATTTAATATTACTACGTAATGACCGCGATCCAATAGTTTCTTCTCGGTGATTTCTTGCTTTTTATACTCGAAGAGGTGAAAAATTACGACACTTCGTCATTGTACAGTGTAACCGTATAAAGACAAAACCAACTCTGTCTTAACACTTTGATTGCTGAAATCATACGGTATGTGTTTTCTACAAGTGACTTATATACGTAAATCCACACTAGCGCAGCGGCTGAGAAAATACAGATCTGTGTGACTCAGCAAAGCCGTAATATTTTTCGAACGAAACGCATGTGCGGCGCAACACAACCACTGTGTAGAGCGGCAGCACGAATTTTTTAGGTTAAAAAAAAGATCGCAGTCGTCGAAAAAAAATCGCAGTCAAAGTGTTAAAAAATAGGGATCCCACGAGGCTTATATTGCCCTCACACAGAACAGCACTGAGTGCGAAAAGTTGCTCTACCATGACTGTAAAGTATATAATAAAACCTACTTGTAAATTTAAGACAAAACTATGTATGTGGCTCATAGAGAAATGTTTTTATGACATCAAAGAACTATGACATTAAATATCATTAATTAAATCATTAAATTACCCAGTTATATAAGTTAAGTATTGTACGTCCATAATTAATGGATAAACTGTTGATTCACCTAGCTTTTAAGATTTATTTCATTTCATTGAATGCGTAAAATGTTCAAATCGCATTCCTTCAATTTCAATAAAATTTACGCAATGTAATAAAAACAAATGCGACGTCATTTTTCTCTATTTTACCGTAATGTCAGTGCTTACATACGAATTATAAAAAAGCCTGAAAATTATATTTTTCATTTTATAGCGTCGAAAAGTAAAAAAATAACGTTAAAACCGATTCAGCGTCCCGTTAAAAACGTAAAGTGCTCATTAACGTTAACGATTCCCATACGATCCCTGATCCACAGTGGGTGTAAATCAGAAGCACAATGTATATAACTGGGTGTTTCGGTCGTTATTTATGTGTATAATAAAAAAATATCTATCTTTGTGATCTATTGTATTAAGTATATATATTCAGTCATCTAGTACCCATAACACAAGCTCTGCTTAGCTTGCGGCTAGATGATGCTTTGTGGTTTGTCCAGCATTATTTATTTACGTACCATTATCATTGTGCTACGACGTAGATATAGTGCCGCCACGTTGTAGCTGTAGCGCCACTACGTCGTAGCTGTAGCGCTTCTACGTCGTAGCGATAGCACCACTACGACGTAGCTATAGTGCCGCTACGTCGTAGCTGTAGCACCACTACGACGTAGCTACAGCGCCGCTACGTCGTAGCTGTAGCGCCACTACGTCGCAGCTGTAGTACAGTTACAGCGAAGCAATGTGATTTTCGTAGATTTACATACCTAGCTGGAAAAAAACCAGCAATATTTATTTAATAATAAAGACTGAAGAAGAATTGATGTCTGTACCACACCCAGTTCCATTACAAAAGGAACTCAAAAGCAGTTTATCACAGCTCTGTTACCCGATACAATTAAAAAGCTGCAGATAATTTCCGAATCGTCAGACTTCATTCAGCAAACTGTGTCACCGAACTGCAAAAAGCCAACCCCTGCGGTGACCCGGTTTCTCCCGGAAAGGATTCCTCTTGTTTTGGCACTTTTGACCCCTGCCACAGATGATATAATACTTAGCTCACTTCCCCACACTTCCCCGCGGCGGAAATGGCATTTTTGGGTTCAGATTTGAGGTTTATACGCAAACCCTATGCACGGCTTTGAATAAAGTTTTGATTTGGATTTGTTTTCAAAAAATTCAAAATCCTTTATTTCTATAGGTTTACATAATAAGCACTTAGACAAGTCAAATTGACTAATGGTGCAAATTCTAACTCAAAAATCTCTATTAATAATTAATTTAAGTATTTTTAATAATAATGCTGGACAATCCAAACATCGTCATCTAGCCCCATGGTAAGCAGAGTTTGTGTTATGGCCGTTATGGGACTAGATGGCTGATATACCTACTTAATACTTAATACAATAGATTACATAGATATACATATATTTAAACATATAACGACAAGAACACCCGGAACAATATCTGCAGATCGTACACACAATTTTTCCGAGGCGGGAATCGAACCTGCAACCTCTCGCGTCGCAGGCGGACCTTCGCCCACTGCGCCACGGAGGTTGCCAATTTTAATGTTTACAATCATTTTATATTCAGTTTGGCCAGAGTATAAGTAAGCATGGAAAGAAGGAGGGTAAACCAAGCTAAAATCGGCACATTATCAGCACGTTGGCATAATGTTCGTAAGTTATGCCCTAATCTAAAAAAATGTAAGGCCCGTCTTGCCCTATTTCACCCTACTCTAAACCACACGATTCCATCAAGCATACTGTCGATTCACCCTTAAGGCTGCGTTTAAGATGGAGTGGAAGCGAGAGCGGATTATTCAAAAGGCGTCGTTATTTTGTAAAATACTTAGTTTTGAAAACACCGAACTCGCGGTTTCCGCTCAAGAATACATTAATTGACACAGTTTGAAGTAAAAACTTGAGTGGAGATCGCGTCTCGGCAAACGTAGTGTAGGACGCCCTTCCGCCAGGTAGAATCTGCGAAGGACTGCAGGAAAATGCTGGATGCGGCAAGCTAAAGACAGGGCGCTATGGCGCTCATTAGGGGAGGCCTATGTCCTGTAGTGTGGACTATATATAAGGCTGGTGATAGTGATAATGATGAAGGCAAAAACTCGCTTCCGCACCCGGTTTCCACCAAAAACGCAGCCTTAGCCATTATGTAAAGAGGCTGGTTTTAACAATGAACTTCGCTTCGTAGACGTTTTTACAATGTTTGCCGCGTCTCAGGGGGCCGCGATAAAAATATATCGAGATATTCTCAAGCACGTACCGACTGTTAGGACACGTTCACACGAAAATACTATACCAAAGGTTTCATAAATTATAATGTAAAAATAAACATAAAATAAATAATGCTGGACCAACCACACAGCATCATCTAGCCCCAAGCTGTTATTATAGTTAACTGATATACATAATACAATACATAACATATCTGTGTTATGTGTTATGTATGTTTATCAGATAGATAATTTATTAGATATCTGATTTTTATATCATACATAGAATAACGACCAGAACACCCGGAACAGATATCTGCATTATCTAGCCCCGTGGTAAGTAGAGCTTGTGTTATGGGTACTAGATAACTGATATACATACATAATACAATATATTACATAGATATATATTTTTTATTATACATAGAATAACGACAAGATCACCCGGAACAGATATAGATTGTACACACAATTGTCTCAAGACGGGATTCGATCCCGCAACCTCCTGCGTCGCAGGCGGACCTTCGCCCACCGCGTCACAAAGGACGTCATAGTTTATTTGTTATTGATTATGTTACAGGTCACATTATTAGTAATTATATTTATGTTTATCCTACTAATATTATAAACGCGAAAGTTTTTAAGTATGGATGGATAGATGGATGTTTGTTACTCTTTCACGTAAAAACTAATGAATGGATTTTAATGAAACTTTACAATAATATAGCTTATACATCAGAATAACACATAGGCTACAATTTATAAAGATATATTGTATGTTATCCAAAATATCTATCACCACGCGGGTGAAACCGAGGGGCGCAGCTTCATGTATATTTCTAACTAATATGGGAACAAAAATCGACACCTTCGTAAAATGTCAATCAGGCAGGTTGCTTTTTACGTTCACATATTATATCAATGGAAGCACAAACGTTTGGAACTCCAAAAGCTATCAAAAATCGCCTTCCGATCTCACAGATAAAAACACCCCTAGTAGCCTTCCCCTAAGCTTATAGAGGATCTTGTATGTTTGTAAAGCTTGTCTGGTGGACGGCGGAGAAATTGTGGGTATTGTCGATCTAAACACGATCGAGACAAGGCTTAGGTGACCTAAAAAGATAAAGTGAATATCACTTAGGAGTTTTCTTCTGAACATGTCTTTCAGTTTTCTAAATAAAACTGGTTACTGGCTAACACAATCAAAGAACTCTTTACCAAATATCTATCTATGGCTGACACAATCAAAGAACTTTTTATAAAATATCTATCTATGGCTGACACAATCAAAGAACTTTTTATAAAATATCTATCTATGGCTGACACAATCAAAGAACTTTTTATAAAATATCTATCTATGGCTGACACAATCAAAGAACTTTTTATAAAATATCTATCTATGGCTGACACAATCAAAGAACTTTTTATAAAATATCTATCTATGGCTGACACAATCAAAGAACTTTTTATAAAATATCTATCTATGGCTGACACAATCAAAGAACTTTTTATAAAATATCTATCTATGGCTGACACAATCAAAGAACTTTTTATAAAATATCTATCTATGGCTGACACAATCAAAGAACTTTTTATAAAATATCTATCTATGGCTGACACAATCAAAGAACTTTTTATAAAATATCTATCTATGGCTGACACAATCAAAGAACTTTTTATCAAATATATATCTATGTAATATACATAACATTCATTGACTCAATCGTACTAATATTATACACGTCAAAGTTTGTAAGTATGGATGGATGGATGGATATCCATCCATCCATACTTACAAACACTTACAGTCATACTTACAGTCACGGGATGATTCAATCGTCATCCCGTGACCATGACAGAGTGTAAACCTGTTGAAACGTTGGGAAAAATTGGTAAATAAACGCGGTAAATACCCGTTGAAAAAGTACTTGTAATTATGGTTAATATTCTTAGCAGTTAAATTTAACTCCCACGATCCAATAATTAGGTCATTCCAATTACACCACTCCATTCCATATTCCATTGAAAATTCCCAAAAGCCGTGGAAGCTTCCACCATGCATTGTTTGGTAAGTGCTGGTGAAATGGGTCAGGTCAGCCCCCAAGAGACGTAAATATTGCTGGTTGTTCTGTTTCGTACGTAATGGCCTGAAATTCATAAGTTTTCTGAGTATAAGCTTCTGTTAGAAGTTTCGCGTACTCTGTTATAGCTTTTCTGAGTTTTCGGTGGAGAAGTGTGTATTTGTATCAAACTGAATACTCAGAGTAATAAGACATAGAGTGATAATTTCACAAAACATTCCGCTCTAAGTTGAAGCCAAAAAACAAGCAATGTGTGCGTAAGCGGCACGTCATTACAAGAGCCGACACGCACACAAGTGCACAAATAATGTTGCAAGCTATTAACATTTTCCCCATAAGGTAGGGAAATTGTAACATTTTGTAAGGAGTAAATGATTATCATATTTATCACTTTTCTGTTAGATGATATTTCATTAACAGAAAACTTCCTGTAAATATTATATACTCTATGGGTGTTTACATACAGGGGGAGTGTTGAGTTAGCGAATTAGTTAAATAGATAGAAATAAATATTATGGCCGAAACATTTTCATCCCTTTATTGGGATAGCACCCTCTCGTAATTTGCATAAACCACCTTTCTGATATGCTTGTCATTTTCTTCAAAATGTATAGAACATAATCAATCATATCTTAGTGTATTTAGTTGGCTTGCAAAACTTTTCTTTGCAATTCCGTCTAAGTTTTTCAACCAATCGGGAAGCAACAGTCTATTTTATTTTTCGTGTTATTTCATTATGTTTTTTTTTGTTACCCTACATTATGTATGTATTATTTTGTTTGACATAATGTCAAACAACATGAATATTCTTATTAATAAAGAACTGAACAGAAGTCGGGTCAGAAGGAAATCTAAGAAAGAATATAAAGACATTAATAAAACTAGGGTTCATCGTCTAATGAAACCAATGAAATTTTCATATTTAGCGCTCCGACATCAACATCCGGACAGTCTGTAACAATCTATTTCCTTGCCCGTGAAAATAAAACAAAAGTTTTTGATTATTTATACCAAGCTTAATAGAACATAGGTACATATTTCACTTAAAAATCCGGGTAAGATAGTAGGTAACCCTAATTATATCTGGCAAATAAAAGTCCTACAAATGTAAACTAGAAATAGATTAAACAAATAAGTACCTATGGGGGAAAATAATTTTTCTAATAGCTAGCAACATTTTTATGTAATGGCGTCTGTTATATTTACGATTTATTTTTGTGCCTATACCAATGTTTTACTCAAGAATATAAGATGCCAGGTTGTATTTACCCGTGAAATGGAATCTTCTATTGTTTCTGATTATTATGAGAAGAGTTGTTACACCCTTTCACTGCACAATAAGTCATTATTATTAAAAAATTACGGAGCTCTTCCCAGTAAGTCTTGACCTTGAGCACTGACGTGTCGAGCGATGTACGTAGCCTTTAAAGGCTAACTTGAAATTGCGTCACTTCGCGTGCGCCTACTGCGGTTCTAAGCCTAGTTATTCTAAGACTGAATAGGAAACAAACGTATGTGTTTACTTTAATCCAGAGGGCCTACTCGGATAACAAAAATCAAAGTTACCGATTCGTTTTCGCGAAAAACAAATTCATAAGTCATTTGCTTAAGGTAGCGTTTGCACTACAAGAATTAGAAACTATTTTCGTGTTTACGACCCCATTGTACTTCCTCGTGAGTTTATAACTCACACTTATTTAATCGCTCAGAACAAAAAAAACACAACAAAAAAATAAAAATAAAATATAAACCGAATGCTGCAAAAAAAACATAAATAAATAAGAGAATAAGGGGAAAAAAAACTCCCACAAAACCCAAGGACCGAGGGGTCGTCACCCCTCGAGTTGACGCCGGGGTAATGAGGCCAAGCCTCGAGGCCCCTCTCTGTGCCCCCACCAGGGCCGGAAAGAAACCTATTGTTTGTAATCGCTCAGATTTTCTTATTGATTCGATATGATATTACAGATCGTAATAAAAATGCTGCCAATACACACTTCCAGAGGTGTGTATGAAACAATTCATTTTAATACAAATATGCGACCGACGACGTCTTGTCGTTGCGTGAGGATCATCATCATCGTATATCCTGCTGGACATAGGCCTCCCCAAATGAACGCTACACCGCCCTATCTTCAGCTTGACGCATCCAGCATCTACCTGCAGTCTTTCGCATCGTTGCGTAAGGTTATGGTTTGGTATTTGTGAGCTATCCCTTACCTGAACTACAAGGTTATTGTATTTGACAGGTCCTAGCAGCACTAGCAGTATCCCTGGCCCCGTTCTCAGCAGGCCTCGGCAAGGGCTACTCCTCTCCCGCCATCGCGTCCCTCCAAGGACCTGGAGCTAACGCGACTCGCAGGGACTTCCAGCTAACCGACCAGCAGGCTAGCTGGTTGGCCTCGCTGTCTTTCCTTGGTAAGTTGGAGTTCGTGCACTCGCAGGCGGAACTTCGCCCACCGCGCCACAGATGTCGTAGAAAAAGGCAATGGCGAGAAGAGAATTGCTACGAAAAAACTAGCCAATGCCGGAGCCATACAAAAACATAACTTGGATAGTGGAATGCTCATTGGTCTATTCTCTCCGCTACTCGCATTTCGCAGAATCCCCATATAGAATACCAAAACTTGGCATTACTGAATGATGCGACCTTCCTAATGACTATGCAAAAGTATTTACAAAAAATAAAAACAATACCTACTTGATTTGATTCTATATTACAAAAGCCATTTATAACGGGATATTTACCATGATTTGATTTTTGACTTTTCCTATATTCATATTTTATTTATTTCGTAATTTTTATTTTTTTAATAAATAAAATAAATATAAATAATGCTGGACAATTCACACAGCATTATCTAGCGCCATTGTAAGCAGAGCTTGTGTTATGGGTACTAGATAACTGATATACATAATACAATACATTACATAGATAGATATTTTTTATTATACATAGAAAACGACCAGAACACCCGAAACAAATATCTGCAGATCGTACACACATTTGTTCCGAGGCGGGAATCGAACCCGCAACCTCTTGCGTCACAGGCGGACCTTCGCCCACCGCGCCACATCGGTCGACAAATTATGGTAAATATACAGTTATAAATGAATTTGTGTTAATAACCATGACTCAAAAGTTTTATTGATTCTATATTGTCATCAACAAAACAAACAGACGTTTAAAACAAATTGAAATAGAACTGTTTTGTGTCCGTATTGACTTTGTATCCGTTGAAAACATCTCGTTAGCTAAAGTCAACACGGTTAATTGTAAGCAAATATTTGGGCAGCTGTCGTGTTGGCTTAGTGGAATAAAGAGCTTAGATTCGACGGTGTTAGGTTTGGATCTTGCCTTCAAATACTTAAATTAATTTAAACGTCAGAGAAATTTGCACCATGAGTATGCCCAGATAATAGAGAGAGGTAGTTTTAGTATCATCATCATCATCATCAGCCTATAGCAGTCCACTGCTGGACATAGGCCTCCCCCAATGAGCGCCATAGCGCCCTGTCTTCAGCTTGCCGCATCCAGCATCTACCTGCAGTCTTTCGCAGGTCGTCATCCCACCTGGTCGGAGGGCGTCCTACACTACGTTTGCCGAGTCGTGGTCTCCACTCAAGAACACGTTTGCCCCATCGGCCGTCGGTTCTTCGCGAGATATGGCCGGCCCACTGCCACTTCAGCTTGCTAATTCTTTAAGCTATGTCGATAACCTTGGTTCTCTGTCGGATGTATTCGTTACGAATCCTATCCTTCAGAGAAACTCCGAGCATAGCTCTTTCCATAGCTCGCTGAGCGACTTTGAACTGGTGGACCAGCCCTATCGCAGTTTTAGTATAGTCAATACATTTTTATTTGACCACGATATCCTGAGAGAAATTGAAGATGTGGCTCACTCTTGTCTTGAAGATACCCAGTTTGTGATTGACTTGAAAAACAGCAGCAGGGAGCGTGTTCTAAACCCAGCAGAATTTCAAGGACTATTGACTAAAACATTTAAAATATTATAACACATTCAAAAATGACATTCCTATATTAATAATTTCTCTTTTAGTTAATATAATTTATTTTTAAGTTTCCGCACACTATGTATATGAATATGAATAATTAATTCTATAAATATGAAGTATAAAAGTAAAGTTACCAATCTAACAAGAACGAACCTAAAAATTGTTGTTTCCTGTCAGGATTTTTATGCATTGTGTACTCAAAAATATATCTATGTAATGTATTGTATTAAGTATGTATATCGGTCTATCTAGTACCCATAACACAAGCTCTGCTTAACTTGGGGCTTGATGATGCTGTGTGGATTGTCCAGCATTATTTATTTATTATATTTTTTTTCCAGGAGCTCTGTTCGGCGGCATGGCAGGCGGAGCAGCGATGCGTCACGGGCGACGCCGCGTGCTATCGCTAGCTGCAGCCCCATGCTCGCTGTCCTGGTTGCTGACAGTCTTGGCTACTTCTGTGCGGATGATGTGCATCACTGCCTTCCTTGGGGGATTCTGTTGCTCGATACTTACTATGCTATCTCAGGTAAAAAAACTATTTGAAACAGATTTCCACGCGGGCGAAGCCGTAAGTCGCAGCTAGTGATGCAGTCAAATAAATATGAATATGAATATTCATATTTATTTCATCGCATCACTAGCTGCGACTTACGGCTTCGCCCGCGTGGAAATCTGTTTCAAATAGTTTATAAACCTTCCTCTTGAATCACTCTCCCCCGAATACTCAAACGCATCTCAAATTTAAGCACATCTCAAAAGACGAATTTTTATAGATTTTCATTGAAAACTGTCAAAAACTCGCGAATTTTAAATCAATTAAATTAATAATTATAATTATATATTTAAAATTAATCTTAAATCTGAGACACGTCTGAGTATAAGGGCGTCTATCTATTTAAAAAAACCGCATCGAAATCCGTTGCGTAGTTTGAAAGGTACATAGGGACAGACAGCGGGAAGCTACTTTGTTTTATAGGTCTGTATCTAGGTAATGTATAAGAAACTCAATAGTACCCAAGTAGGGCGTGGCAATAGGTACTGAGAGTGGAACTGAGCCGGGTTTCTAGAATATATTGTTTATTATATAATAGAATATATTAAAAAAATATTTTAATGCATATTTAGATGGAATGGAAACAACTTAAAAACTAAGCGACGATTGACGGACATATCGCTCAGAGCGATTACTACAAGACAACTTTAAATGGATAGTAATAAAGAAAAACTTTTTTTGTACGATTGTTTTTTACGATATTTAGTAAAAAATTAGATTGAGCTTGCTTGTTTGATAAAGTAGCTAGTATACAATTTTAAAAATATAGTGGCGTGAGGTGAAACGCTGTGTCTATCGCAGCTGTTGCTTTTGCAGTTTCTTTTGAAAAGTTTAACACTTTGAGTGCTGAAATCACACGGTATGTGTTTTCTACAAGTGACTAATATGCGTAAATTCACACTAGCGCAGCGGCTGAGAAAATACAGATCTTTGTGACTCAGCACAGCCGTAATATTTTTCGAACGAAACGCATGTGCGGCGCAACACAACCGCTGTGTAGAGCGGCAGCACGAATTTTTTAGGTTAAAAAAAAGATCGCAGTCGTCGAAAAAAATCGCAGTCAAAGTGTTAACAACACGGGAATTTAATAACTTGCGTGTAACGAAAGCTGCATTATAATGGCAGCATATACCCGGAACTATTTATTATTCTTGACAAAGTTGAAATAATATTTCATAATCTATCTCTCTCACCTTTTTTAAACTAAGTCAAAATAAATTACCACCGTTCCATCAACACTTTCCGCCATTATCCTCTTTAATTGACTAAAAATCCCTTGTTCGTTCCCAAAGACCCGTGTTTCCCGTATTCCATGAATAAAACATCCCGAAAACTGAAGATTAACAAAACCGTTCATTAGAAGCCACTCAAACAAACTGCTCCGACAAAGCCTTATCGTGAATCAGGGAAAAAGGGCTTTATTATCGGGGGAAAGGGATCAAATTGGCTCGTATTGAAGCCTTTTCAGGATAAAGAAACTAATTTCAGAGCCCGCATGGCGTTGTCGCGTGTAGGGTGGGCCTTATTTTAGTTATAACGCGGATATTTACGGGATTTACAACTGATATGATTGGCTGAGAGTTTTTGATGAGAAAAATGTAGCATTATTATTTGGAAATCTATAAAAATTATGCAAAGTTTTGCATACTGACATCCTACTAATATTACGAGTATAAACGCGAAAGTTTGTAAGTATGGATGGATGTTTGTTACTCTGTTCACGTAAAAACTACTGAATGGATTTTAATGAAACTTTACAATAATATAGCTGCAGAGAGCAGAATAACTCATAGGCTACAATTTATAAAGATATATTGTATATTATCCAAAATATCTATCACCACGCCAGTGAAACCGCGGGGCGCAGCTAGTATTATGTAATGCTTTTTTACCTACAATGACGAAAGTTCTGTTTCATTTTATGAAAGAGTCGTCTAGCATGCCAAAGCCACTATAGAAATACTTGATTTCTATTAATAGTATTCCGAACAAAATGAAAAATACCTAGGTATTTTTACCAAAACGATTTTTTTGCAAATTCAGCAACATTGCAAGCCAAAGCCACTATGGCCCAAACTTCATAAGCTTTGTTCTTACCTGTGTTGGATACATACGCTGAAAAACTCAGCTTTTATAAAATAACGAAGGTCTGGCGGTCACAGGCTCTTTGTCCAATAGTCGTATGTTAATTTTCTTATGTGTGCTGCAGTGAAAACGTAAACACACGTTGTCAAACAAACGAACACACGCAGCTAAAATGCGCCGAGTGATCATGCAAAGCGTACGCCGGGATGAGGCCCCTTTACCCTTAATAAATCTATGAATAGTTCCTCAGATATTAATTTTCCGGCCTTAGCTTCACCATAAAACGCAAAAAAAGCCGCCGGCAGAGCCTAGAGAGATCACTACATAGTATAAAACAAAGTCGCTTCCCGCTGTCTGTCTGTCCCTATGTATGCTTAAATCTTTAACACTTTGACTGCTGAAATCACTCGGTATGTGTTCTCTACAAGTGACTAATATGCGTAAATCCACACTAGCGCAGCGGCTGAGAAAATACAGATCTTTGTGACTCAGCACAGCCGTAATATTTTTCGAACGAAACGCATGTGCGGCGCAACACAACCGCTGTGTAGAGCGGCAGCACGAATTTTTTGGGTTAAAAAAAAGATCGCAGTCGTCGAAAAAAAATCGCAGTCAGTGTTGTGGTGTGTTAAAACTACGCAACGGATTTTGATGCGGTTTTTTTAATAGAGAGAGTGATTCAAGATGAAGGTTTATAAACCATTTGAGACATAGATTTTCACGTGGGTGAAGCCGCGGGGCGCAGCTCTTTCTAATATAATTGAAACACGACCACCCTACTCAAATTGATAAAGCCTTAAACTTCCTATAAGTTTCAAGAGCCGTAATCTGCGTCCCTCTGCATTCTCCAATTTAGAAGACTCGCTCTCAAAGAGAAACTTTCTCCACTTAAATATCATTATTTATTATGTACGTTTCTATAGGCGCTTTGGGGGTTTTTAGGTTTTGGTCTAAGATATTTATTTTAACTATTATATGTAAGCTATATAATTATGAAGTTTCATCAAAATCCATTCAGTAGTTTTTGCGTGAAAGAGCAACAAACAACCTCACAAACTATCGCGTTTATAATATTAGTAGGATACTCTAGATTTCGTTATTTTGGTTTTATTTTCTTCGCTGTAATTGTATTTTCTTTTTTTTGTAATTTTGTGTTGTCTATGGACTTTTCTGGTCGGAAAATAAAGAATTTGAATTCAATTGAATTGAATTATCCATTGTTAGTAGTAGTTCGGTACGAGCAAATAATCAAAGTTTCTAGTTTGCAAAAATACTGTACAGAGTTTTCAAACATAAACATCTTTGTTGGCAAAAAATATCATGGATTCTAAATCGAACTACAGTAACATTATAAATCAAAGATTGAACAGCGAAAAAAAAACCAAACATACATATTTGATTAATAAAGAAACACAAATACAATATAAACAATGCTGTTAACATATTTTACGTATAATTCATTTTTCATTTCTTGAAAAGCAAAAGCAGTTCGCTTAGGAAATATACATTAAAGCTAATAAGGCTTTGCATAAATGCGTCTGAATTTGATAGACCAGTTAAGTGGTTTCAGACAATTGCCCTAATTTTATTTTATGTCTCAAGTTGGTGCAGTGGAATTCTTTGCGAAAATTGGACCCATCTGGTGAAGCTGTTTGAAAGTTGAATTAAACGATTTCCTTGGGATAAAGTATATCTTTGGTCTCTTTTATTTGGTCTTTAGAAAAGTTCACGTTTTATAAACAACTAGCAGACCGTCCCGGCTTCGCACGGTTTTAGAACGGATCCAATTTTTTTTTTGAAAATATAAAATAGCTATATGTTCACCGGGATAGTTATATAGTTTCGGAACCTATTCATTACAAACAAACAAAAAATCAAACCTTTCCTCTTTATAATATTAGTATAGATCATTATGGAAATGTCTCTTTCTTTTCAAACATTTACCTGCACATACATAGTGTATATTTCGGAGTTATATGCGACTGCCTCGATTCTGGAGTGCGTCAGGAATATTTGCGCAGCTCAGCACAGACGAATTGGTAAGTTATGCGCAAAAAAACTGCGTCTCTGAAGGTAGGTTTAGACAGAGTCAGTGACTGATTCCGAATTCGAGCGCTGACCCGAAAAAAACCCAATGTAAATTGATTTAAAGTTAGTGCAGCGTACGGAAGTCAGTGCGGACTTGGAGATTCGCACACGAATATTTTGAAGTCGGCGCGGCTGGCACTGACGCTGATACTGAATTATGCACTGACCCTGTCTAAACCTGCCTTTATGCGCTGAGTGCAAGACAATGGGTCTCGTACTCTAGTTCGAATGACGTTACCTCGATGTTCATTACATCGATGTCTCTACCTCGACGCGACGGTAGATACCTCGAAACATCTACAAAACCATAGTTAATTAAAATAAAATTTAATGGAGTTAATATAGTACTAGGTATAGTGCACTACGATTGGAGTGTAGTGTAGCCAGTTTGATCAAACCTCGATTCCTATGACAGCACGTCTATGGCTGAAACCATACCTAACGTGCACTTTTGACAAGACGTGCCGTATTGTGCTAATACTATAGTACTCGTACCACATACCACCTAAATACGCAAAATATACATTTGAAAAGATTCACAAGATTCTAAACTTTCGTATTTGCATGATTTACACTGATTTTAGCTCAACTTTGGGCAAACAAAAATGAATATACTTTTTTTGTAATTAAAGCGTATTCCGACATAGTTTAGTTATTCAAAAGTTATAATACATTTATTTTGAAATGATACACTTTATCTTAATACCTAGCACATTATCTGGGCCAGACCCCAGTGACGTTCCCTACTTTCGACTAAGCATTACCTACCTTTTCTAATTCCAGGTCTACATCAGCGAAATCTCCAAGCCCGACATCCGCGGCTGCCTCAGCGCTGTCCTCAAAGTCGTCGGCCATCTTGGAGTCCTCTTCAGCTTTACAATCGGTGCCTACCTCGACTGGCAACAACTAGCTCTTTGCATCTCTGCCGCTCCACTACTTCTCTTCTGCACCATCCTTTACATACCAGAGACACCAAGCTACCTCGTCTTAATCGGGAAAGACGACGAGGCTTACAAGAGTCTCCTTTGGCTTCGTGGACCGGACGCCGATGTGGCTCAAGAATTAGCGACCATACGTACCAATGTCTTAGCAAGCAAGAATTTCAGTCAAAGACAGAGTCAGTCCGGTCATATAACCTCTATTGATGCCAGAACTATGAACCGCTTGCTTGGTCCGATTCTCGTGACTTGCGGCATGATGATGTTCCAAAGATTTTCTGGAGCTCACGCGTTTTCATTCTACGCCGTTCCGATTTTTAGGAAGACATTTGGTGGGATGAATCCCCATGGTGCTGCTATAGCGGTGTCTTTTGTTCAGCTCTTAGCGTCGTGTCTGTCTGGTTTGTTGATAGACACAGTCGGTCGTCTTCCGTTATTGATAGTCAGCTCAGTTCTTATGTCGATGGCCTTAGCTGGTTTTGGGAGTTACGCGTACTACGAAGAAGTGCATAGGAATCAAAGGATCCAAAACGTTATGTTCCACCAGTCAGCTGGGCAGAATGATTGGATCCCCTTGTTGTGTGTTCTGGTGTTTACTATAGCTTTTTCGCTGGGTATGAGTCCGATTTCCTGGCTTCTGATTGGTGAGTTGTTCCCACTAGAGTATAGAGCGTTTGGAAGTGCAATGGCTACTGCGTTTAGCTACCTCTGCGCTTTTGTAGGGGTGAAGACCTTTGTGGATTTTCAGCAGACATTGGGTTTGCACGGTGCGTTCTGGCTGTACGCTTGTGTAAGTGTTGGGGGGTTGTGTTTTGTGGTGTGCTGTGTACCAGAGACAAAAGGGAAGGATTTGGATGAGATGGATCCGAATTATGTGCAAAGTCTGTCGCCGAAAAGGTAGATTACTTACTTACTTGGAAACTTGGAATTCATTTTAGCTAGATTAACAACTTCCGTGAAAGTGAAATCTTTCCAAGCAGGTGTGGGAGTATAACAAACCTAGTGCCACTAATTAATAAACCAATGATCAGGTACCTACTTAAACCAGATTAAATACAAAGACAGTGAGGTCTATGCAAGGAATATGCCATTGCCTACATTTATAATAAAGTTTCCAAGTTTCTAGGTTCTTCAAAATTGTAGTCAAGTAAGAGACAAGCAATTATAAGTCCACTGCAAAGTTTTGGCTGTGCTTTTAACCTTGATATCCACGTTAAGGTGGCCTTTAGAATAAAAATATCTTCATCCTTGGCATATCCTGAAATATCTTGTACTTTCCATATCCTATCAAAATTCTATACCCTCTAACTAACCTATTTTGGTGACGATGTTAACTTCTTCTAGTAAATCTTCTAGTTTCTTACGAAATATCTTATTCCCTAGCGAGTTATATATTCAAGCGAGCGTATTCAAAATATTTACATCATTATTATAAATAATGTTTGGTTAATAGGTAATTACTCAATCAACCTTTTTTAATAAATAATTTCTTCAATGTATAATTCAATACTTATATCATTGTTAATTAACTTATTCAATAATTTCTTCAATTAATCATTTTATTCGCGAATAATTTTGCAAAACAAGGATGGAAATTTGTGATTTCGAGATGCTATAACCTAAACATAAAAGGACTTTAAATTCATGTAATGTGTGAGATATTTTAAATTTATATTAACTGACATTATTGTTACTTTTTTCTTGTGTAATAATTTTGAATACGAACGCGTTTTAACTGGTTAATCTTAAACGAGCTTTCCTATTACTACGACAATATAAATAAGACAATAATTATTGAATAAGATGATATTTAATGTTAGTTAAACTTTCCATTACCTATTAGAAGAGTTTATATAATATTTATGTAATTGGAATCAGTGTTTTTTTATTTAATTAATGTACATGTTGTACAAATTTATTATTATTTTTATTCGTTTTTAAGAAAAAGATGACATTATATTTTATGCCTTTCTTTAGTTTTTTCTTAATTTGGTATTTTATTAAAACTTGAAAAACACTGATTCAAATGTATAATGTAGAGATAGAACATCTAACTTGTTGCTTATTTAAAATTCTATTAACTTATTTCTAAAGTTTAATATATTATTTAAAAACCGTTATACCTATCAGATAATATTTAAGGTACGTAAAACCTACCTCATATTTTGTTAACATTTCATTGAAGTTTCATATTTTTCAAAGTAAGAGATATCCTTTGTTATCTCTCATAGTCATTACCATGATCTCGGGCCATAAGGAGACCTTGCGTGGGGCCGAAGCCAACAGCATAGAGGCCCTTTGAGAGAGTTAATCTAAAGGCGATGGCTACACATAGCGGGTATCATCCTCGGGTGCACAATATGATACACCCAAAGATGGTATCCGCCAGGTGTAGAGACTATTACAAAGAAAAATGAAAGAAATAAAACCAGTTTATAGTCATTATTATTAGATAAAATTAATTAAATGTTTTGGGAACATTTTCACGAAGTAACTACCTTATGAAAATGTTGTGTGTTAGGCAAGTAATGTAGTATGTTATTATGTTATATAGATTATAAATATTTACAATAGAAATACTTGACTTATGGTAAATTTACATCATAAGGGATGCTACTTTTAGGCATCTTATTTAAATAAATCTAAATTTATCAAAAAGTTGCGTCAACTATGGTCAAGTAAATTATAAATTTATTATTTTAAATTAATTTGTAATTAAAATCTTGGGGATTAGAAAAATTAAGTCCCTTGTATATTTAAACAATTTCATCTTTGTTCAATATTCAATTATTGCCTTTTAGCGTAAAACCTGCCAAAAAGCCTTTATTTTTAAAATATTGAATGACGACCAAAATTTTATCTTTAGAACATTCTTTCCATACTTAATATAAGTTTAAAAATAATGTACTAAATCATTTAGAATTATTGAATTTTAGATCAAATTAAACTAGAATAGAAGGCCTAAAACCCTGCAGAGCCCGCCTGCAGAATTAAAAGTATGATAATGTAGAGAAATAATTTGCCAGACATAGAAGACAATGACAATAATACAAAAGAATATACTCAGGAATATGAATAGACAAATTGATAGGTTGTGAATTTATACATTTTCTAGATTTTTATAATAATTATAAAGAATAAAATGAAAAAAAAAACGCTTTGTAAATTATAAGTAAGCCTCCTTAAACGCTTGCTTGCAAATTAGACTAGCTGGTGTGAATGTTATATTTTAATAAGTACCTAAGATGATGAATAATGACGTTGTTTTCTTCATTTACTTCGATATATTATTTATATATCTATATTATAAATTATCTTATATATATCTATATATTATTATATATATTATCTATATTTACCGATGAAATGTCAAAATTCATGTCGTGAATTCAATTTTATCATTTTACCATGTGTCTAAATTGTCTGTCTAATACTATTATGCAACAACATGTTACGTATATTATGTATATCAGTTATCTAGTACCCATAACACAAGCTCTGCTTACCATGGGGCTAGATAATGCTGTGTCAATTGTCCAGCATTATTTATTTATTATTTATTTTGTTTCAAAATGTATAAATATTAATTTATTGAAATTATTATAAGCGAGTGTGGTAATTTATGTTTTTAGTTTAGACTAGGCTTTGACCTTAGTGATGTAATGTGGTAGACGTGTGCCTGGTAGGTTTTTTTATAGATTTAGTACGAGTTCAAGTACTAAAGTAAGTACCTTAGAGGCTTAGATTATTTCTTTAAACATTATAATTGACCAAATATCTTTTCAAAAGATTCCTCTTTAAAAGTATGTAAAGAAATAACTTGCGACTTGTGGGCAAAGACCACCACAGAGTGGAGCCCACCCAACGCTAAGAGGCGACGTGGAAGGCCCAGGATGAGATGGCGCGACGAGCTCGAGGCACATCTTCCATCATGGCCTGTTGCAGCGTTAGATCGCGAGGAGTGGAAGGACAAAAGGGAGGCCTTTGCCCAGCAGTGGGACAATAATGGCTTAAAATAATAAATAAATACATTACATACCTGTTTCTCTCTTTCTCTCTCTCTCTCTCTCTATTAGTAAAGTTTGCTGGAAGAGAATACTCGAGCTTAAGCTCGCATCTGCCAAAACTTTTTTACGATATTAATTTACCATGTTTTGTTTTGTGTATAAATGACGAATTAAAAATTCTTCAAAACCAATGTCGGAAAATATAACTTTGGTTTTTAAATGTTTCTTAATAATTTGACTTATTATTATAAATATTAGTAAAATTATGTCTTTAGCGCTGCTGGTCAATTATATATATTTTTTTATAGAAAATATAGTAGAATTACTAAATACATAACTACTAAAATTCATGTATATGTAAGATAGAAAGGCTTTAACTAGCTTAGTTTCAAAAGACTATCGATGTACAAAACAAAGTTCTTTACTAACAAAATTAGATACATTATTATTATTACATTAGATTATTGCAACGAAATTGTATTTATATTTAGAAAGAGTGTATTGACAATAATTATACATAAAACTCTCAAAATGTCTAATTTAAACTATTCTACATTTATCTTTATATTTATTTATTTTAAATATTACAACTTAGGTATGTACATAAGTAATATCGCAATACTATTTTCATAGCATTCGAATTCCCATTTTAGGTACCAACGAATTATTATACCTACTTTTATTGGTACCTTCACCAATTATATTATTAACAACATAAAAATTAGGCATTTTGGTTAAAATTATGCAAATAATTACAATCATCTGGTACCAAATAATTACAACCCTAGGAATTAGATGAAAATTTCGTGAAATGACAATAAAAATTAAAAAATCTAAAAGCTTGTAAGAAGTGTAAGTAATTTAGTACTTCTAGATATTTTTATTTAACGCTGAAATATATTGCCTCAATAAATAGATTTGTTTGTTACTTGTTATTATTTATTCATGTTAATATAACTCCCGAACGAAAGCTACAGATATTTATTTATTGATAACTTGTAGCGCCATCCAACATCAATACGTATAATTATTTGCAACATGGTTGCTAACAGTGACCTCTTTTATAGAAGTTTTGAACTACAATGAACTCTCCTATTCGGGGAGTCAGAACCATTTTTAGACTAAATGTTTTAAAACATGGTCACTAGATGGCGTTACTAGTCGGTAGTTTGTTACTCAAAATATGAAGATTGATTTACTTTTGTTTCCTTCATCTATGATAATAAGTAGGTCACTGAACCTATTTAAAACAGACCTTACCAGAAATTATTATTGAAACACTAAAATAAAATGTGAGAGGGACCAGCTAAACAGGCAAGAGGAACTGTACCGAAATAAGGGTTTAGCGGGAGTAATAAATGTAAGTAATAACATAGGTAATAATTATATTATTTAAAATAATATGTGCAACAAAAAAGTTAGGGTCATGTCACACTGAAACTTGGTGCGATGCTGCGCGCACTTCTAAGACAGTCATTCAAAAAATAAATTTATTTACAACGTAAAAACACGTAAAAAGACAACATTTAATTTAATTGACTCAGTTCCAAAATTCTCCGCGAGGCAGCGCTGCGCTGTGCTGCAATTCCTCGACTCGCGTCGCATGGGGTTCACTCTTGGATATTGATTTTGTACTAAGTACAAGTATAGACAAAAGTTTATTTTATGTATGTACGTACTAGCTTTTGCCAGCGGCTTCGAACGAATGTTTTGGAATAAAAAGTAACCTATAATTATGATATTCTAGGTCTTAGTGTGCAAAATTTCAGAACAATCCAGTAGCTTTGGCGTTATCTTCGGCCAAACTTCGCAAACCTCGAGAGGAGCTGAACCGATTTTTTTTTTATTCTTTTTTAGAATATTCCTTGAAGTACGAAGATGGTTCTTACGGAGAGAAACAAGATATTTTTTTTTTTAATTGCCTGTTACAAATGACCACCCGGGCGAAACCGGGCCGCTAGTTTATCATAAAATCATCATCATCAGCCTATATTAGTCCACTTCTGGACATAGGCCTCCCCCAATGAGCGCCATAACGCCCTGTCTTCAGCTTGACGCATCCAGCATCTACCTGCAGTCTTTCGCAAGTCGTCATCCCACCTGGTCGGAGGGCGTCCTACACTACGTTTACCGAGTCGTGGTCTCCACTCAAGAACACGTTTGCCCCAGCGGCCGTTGGTTCTTCGCGAGATATGGCCGGCCCACCGCCACTTCAGCTTGCTAATTATCAGAGCTATGTCGATAACTTTGGTTCTCTGTCGGATGTATTCACATAAATAAAAAATATATTAATATTTCCATATAATTAATTTCTCAATTTATTTGATTCGGTAAATGTCAGGGTAAAAAAACAGTTTAAGATCATTTATTAACTTGGTATCTCGAAATATCTATATCAAAATTGAATAAAACCAGACCAGTGAACCAAAAACACTATCAATAAAAAAACGATTAGCCAATTTTTTATCACTAAGATCGTGTTAGGGGCTTTCCCATGGGTATTATTGACCCTTCCCACCCCAAAGTGAGGGGAGGTAAGTCAAGTGTTATAATATTTTATTATGCCACGTGTTGATGTGTTTACTGGGCACTGATTAATTTATGATTTGAGATAAACGTGACTTATGGCGGACAGGCAGACGTATCTGTTTTATGTAGGGAAATAATTTCATATTGAATTATGTAATGTTATTTGACTTAGTACGTGCAGTATAATATTATGGTTCATTGAACCTTAAATTAATAATCTTTATTTATTTAAATGTAGTACCTATTTACATCATCATCAACCCATGTTAGTCCACGGCTGGACATAGGCCTCCCCCATCATCATCATCATCATCAGCCTATATTAGTCCACTGCTGGACATAGGCCTCCCCCAATGAGCGCCATAGCGCCCTGTCTTCGGCTTGACGCATCCAGCATCTACCTGCAGTCTTTCGCAGGTCGTCATCCCACCTGGTCGGAGGGCGTCCTACACTACGTTTACCGAGTCGTGGTCTCCACTCAAGAACACGTTTGCCCCAGCGGCCGTCGGTTCTTCGCGAGATACGGCCGGCCCACTGCCACTTCAGCTTGCTAATTCTCAGAGCTATGTCGATAACTTTGGTTCTCTGTCGGATGTATTCGTTGCGAATCCTATCCTTCAGAGATACTCCGAGCATAGCTCTTTCCATAGCTCGATGAGCGACTTTGGACTGGTGGACCAGCCCGATCGCGAGTGTCCACGTCTCAGCTCCGTAGGTCATAACGGGTAGGACGCACTGGTTGAATACTTTCGTTTTCAAGCATTGCGGTATGGGTGAAGAGAAGACTCTACGTAGTTTCCCAAACGCTGCCCAGCCCAGCTGGATCCTCCTTTTGGCCTCCTTCTCTGTATTGTTTTAACCTAACTGCAGAATCTGCCCGAGGTATGTGTATTCGGAAACGTTTTCGTTAAATTTCCATCGATTCCCATAAATAAATCGATCTCGAAGATTGTAATCTTCGTCCAATAATAAACAAAAAATAAAAATCTCTAAATTAAAATTAAATTCCCTTTTTTTAGGCTTTAAAAAAAGCACTTAGACCAATCAAGTTCCTTAATAATATAACTGTTCTTGGAATATTTTATTCTCTTTGCTGTTCTTGATTTATAAAATACTAGTTTCTGCCCGTGGCTTCGCACGCGTTGTTACTATGGAAACGTATTAAGGTCATTTATGTGTTCATGTTATTATTAATTTAGTCCTTTTATATTCTATGTATGCTAGTTTTAAGGAGATCTGTTACTTTTCTATGGTCTGAAATAAATTATTATTATTATGTCTCTCATTTACCACGATCCATCGGGCCATAAAGTTACCCGGTCCTTTGGAAGGCTTGCGTGGGGCCGAAGCCAACAGCACAGAGGCCCTTTGAGAGAGTTAATCTAAAGGCGATGGCTACACATGGCGGGTGTCATCCTCGGGTGCACAATATGATACAACCAAAGATGGTATATAGTAAATTATTATTATTTATAACCCATGAACTGCTTTATGGGCTAAAATTAGTTTATCTTTTATTTAGGGCCAAGAACTAGGTACCTGATTCATTCAGCAGTTTTTGCGTGAAAGAGTAACAAACATTTATACATACAAACTTTCGCGTTTATAATATTAAGATCAGCAAGTAATTTTCAGGTCTGAGTGGTTACTACCACTGCTGGACATACCTATGCCTCCACTATGAAGATGATGACGACTAACCAAATCACCACAATGATTATCACCGTGATGCAACAAAAAACCGGCTAGTCAAAACTCGTTCACAGAATGGATTCCTTAATAACATGCACGATAGCGTCAGAATATGCTCAACAACAAACTGTACCTACCCACCGACTTTCTGTTATGTACAATGTACTGTACATATCTTATGTTATCATCACTAGGTATTTAGTATAAAACAAAGTCGCTTCCCGTCTGTTTGTCCCTATGTATGCTTAGATCTTTAAAACTACGCAACGGATTTTGATGCGGTTTTTTTATGGATATAGTGATTCAAGAGGAAGGCTTATAAACCATTTGACGCATAGATTTCTAAAGCGGGTGAAGCCGCGGGGCGCAGCTAGTTATAGATAAGTAGATAATGGCGTGATACGAGTGGGGTCGTAACTACAGTCAGTTGCCTTATCAATATAAATTCTTCTTTTCTCGACGACCTCTGTGGCGCGGCGGCCAAAATCCGCCTGCGATGCAGGTTGCAGGTTCGATTCCTCGGCAGAATTGTTTGTATGATCGCAGGTATTTGTTTCAGGGTGTTCTAGATGTTTTCTATCTATAATATATTATATTTTTGTATTATGTTTATCAGTCATCTCACCACCACGAGATAGCAATAGAAAAAGAGGCAGACAGACTAGAAGATGGGAGGACGACATTAGAAAAGTGGCGGGTCCAATATGAACCCGCATAGCGAAAGATAGAATAGAGTGGAAATCTTTAGAGGAGGCCTATGTCGAAAGACAAGCTGAAATACAGAAACGACCGTTTACCGATACTTAATTTATGTAAAAAGATAAGTAACTGTTATAAAGTAAGCATATTTGTAAGAAAACTGTAAAAACATTGTAAAAATTAGTTCAGCAATAAAGGCTATTTTATTTATTTATTTTATCAGTAATCTAGTGCCCGTGACACAAGCTCTGCTTAGCTTGGGGCTAGATTGTACTATGAGAAATTGTCTAGCATTATTTATTTATTTTTCTTTTCGCTTTTGAATCGAAAGTAAAAAATATAGTAAAATATATAAAACTGAGTACCTACCATATTTGTTGTATGTCTTAATAACTATGAAGTTTTGGGGATACCTTTGCCTGTGCCTTTGCCCAGGGACAACAAAGGTGAGATAAATAAATATAATACACAAAAACGAAACACAGTCAGCGACATAAACGGCTGAACATTGTCAGTTCTTAAAAAAAACAGCTGGTCCAGTTCTTTTCGCCTCGTAGGTAGGTAGGTACCACATTTTTTTATAGGCTGTCTCTTATAAACAACAGTTTTATCACTAAAGTAAATAATGGAAGATAAGAAATTCTAGGCATCCTTAAACAATGTACTATCAGAAACCTATATAATAATAGGTAGGTACCTACTTACTGTTAAGCTAGCTTGTGGTACTTACCTATATTAATTTGATAAACTATAGGTAACTATAGGTAATGCAAACTAAAGTAAGTAGGTACATATTGCTTCAAAATAAAATTCTTACTAGAGTCATTTAAAACGGGATATTTACCATGATTTGATTTTTGAGTTATCCAATATTTCGGCACAGTTTCATGCGCCATGATCACGGATTAACTGAAAGCACTGCGACTGCGAGTAAGTTTAAAAAAAAATCAAAATCAAATCATGGTAAATATCCCGTTTTAAATGACTTTAGTGTTAATAACCATGATAGTCTCAAAAGTTTTATAATAAAATTCTTATCAAATAATTTCAATACGAATCCATATACCTACCTAAATATATATGAGTACTATTTAACGGTATATCCGTTAGTTAAATATTACTTATAACTATGTGTCCAGACCACGATTTAATTATTTAGGTACCTCGACACCAAAATCTTAAACACTTGGATTCGGTGATGATTGTACCTTTGAGCCCGACTGCCTGGCCAAAGTTTAATCACTTGCCTACTATAACCACACAGCTATCTACCACTATACCTATACCGTTTGTTAGCTTAGTAGGTAGGTATAGCTACATCATAATCAACTGGCCGGCCTGACGTTAGCTAGCTAGCTTCAGTCTGCGTTAGTGTGCATAACAACCCGGACGTATTTCATTCCTTGCCGGTGACATCATTGACCGGTGAGTAAAATATATTATACTAGCTGCGCCCCGTGGCTTTGCCCGCGTGGAAATTTCTGCGCGATTTTCTTAATTTTTAATGTTAGAGCCTTCTACGAAGAAGGTATTAGAAAAACATTTTAAAAAAAGATGAATGAAATCGGTGAAGTCGTTCTCAAGATGCAGCGTGACCAGGAAAGATGTGTTCATTTTTATGTTTTTTTGTTTCTAAATGAAAGTACAGAATGTGTCCTTCAAAATAAGTCCGACATCTTAACCCTAAGTAGTTTAGTAGTAGTTTAGAAGTTATGTAAAATTTAGAGTAGGTATTTCAATGAAATTTTGGTTATCCAAGTAGGGTAGGTAGTACGCCTTGTCGATGAGATACCTTTAGCTTGTTTTAATGGAACTAAGCTGGGCAGGTAGTAGGTATGATGATAACATGGAGACCTATTAGACACTGCACCCGAAAACGGATCATATGTTATTATCTACAAGTATAAACATAATATATTTGTTATTAAGGTGGCACTTCACATGGCTATTTGTGTTCGCTATTGGGTGTTTGTTGTATTTGGCAAAATATATGACGTTCAGACGAACATGCAAAAAGAGGCAAATACGATCATCTACACATGGCACACAAATAACAAACACACAAACATTTGGCAGCAGACTGAGCAGAGCGCAAGGTGCCAATACGGCCATTGTGTGGACGGCTTATTGCGTATTTGCATATTTGACTGCTTTGATGTGCCTCGAGAAACCGACAAGCGCACGGTAACGCGTATTTGGTATTGGCCTTATTTGTCAAATAGGCGAATAAGGCGAAAACTTTGTCAAATAAACTGTCCACACATGGTAATTGTTTGCCAAATATGTCAAATTCACAAATACAAATAGCCATGTGAAGTGCCACCATTAAACTTTAGCCATCTGTTAGCATAAATAAAAGTTATATCTGGCGTATATCACTATATATTTATTATGGCATCACACTTATATTAGAAATGCGAAAAGCTTTAATGTTGTGGTTATCGGGACAAATGTTTGTACGATCTATGTAGGAACAAATATTTGCAGATCGTACAAACATTTTTGTTTTGGGACAAATTTTGTCCCAAGGCGGAAATAGAACCCGCAACCTCCTGCGTCGCGCCTTCTTTGTTTTAATCTTCTATAATAGTGACCCTTCTTTCCTCATATATTAGGACTAATGGTACTTACTACTTGGTGTGCCGCGCTAGGTGAAGGTCAGCCTGCGACGCATAAGGTCGCGGGTTCGATTCCCGCCTCAGGCCAAAGGTTTGTACCTGTAAGTTGTTTGCAATAGTCTGTTAGCACAATTGTACTATGTTTTCTATTATTATAAATAAATAATGCTGGACAATTATTCACACAGCATTATCTAGCCCCAAGCTAAGCAGAGCTTGTGTTATGGGTACTAGATAACTGTTATACATAATACACACAATTGTATATACAAATACATGAAATAGATAGATATTTTTTAATATACATAGAAAACGACCAGAACACCCGAAACAAACACTGCAGATTGTACACACAATTGTTCCAAGGCGGGAATCGAACCCGCAACAGTCGCAACAGTCGCAGACAGACCTTCGCCCACCGCACCACATCGGTCGTCAACAGTTTTGTTTCAATTGTTTGCAACAGTCTTATAGCACTTGTAAACACTATTTCTAATTTCTTTCTATTCGATTGTAACTTTCTTTTTTAATAAAGTGTTTTCAAAGTGAGATATGAACGTATTCCTCGAGTCAAATTTCCCGTTAGTCCACCTCGGTCTGATGCGTTGCATTATAATAGGTAACTGCATATTTTTTACCTCTTCCGCACTTTAGTCGGAATCATAGTCGGAATTAACCGGTCTCAAACGTCGGATGTTACACCGACAACGTACATATATAGCCGACAACCAATATCAAAATTCAAATTTTAAGTTTAATTTTGTTTAGGCTTACAGAATAAGCTCATAGACATGTCAAATATTAATTTATAATCATATTACATATAAGAAAATTTAAAGGATTGACGCAGGAGGTTGCGGGTTCGATTTCCGTCTCGGGAGAAATGTTTGTACGATCTGTAGATATTTAAAATATGTAATGTATTGTATCGTCTACGAAAGTCAGTTCTTTTTTTGTATTATATATTATATCAGTCATCTAGTACCCATAACACAAGCTCTGCTTAGCTTGGGGCTAGCTAGATGATGCTGTGTGGATTGTCCAGCATTATTATTATACCCTCATTTATTTAAAATTCTCGGAGAAAATACGTTTTTTACTATAGAAAATATATATTATACAATAAATTATTATAAAACTATTCTACAGTAAAAAATATAATATCAAAACGGTAGATCACCGACCGCTCGCTAGGCTCAAGCGGCCGGTGACTAGGGCTGCAGAGAGAGGAACTTCCTGATGATGCGTGCCGAGTCCAAGAGTCCCGCCTTTTGGATCTAACCCTTGATCCAACTTTTTTTTTTTTTTTTATTTATTTTTTTTTACAGAAAATGGGAATGCTCTTCATCAAGTTCATCGGCCTCATAGCCATCGGAGCCGGGGCCTACTTCACGTACCAATGCATGAACCAGCCCCCGCCTCCCCAGCTGGACCCCCACGAGTGGTGGGGCCGGAACGAGCTGAAAGGGAAACTGGACCAAACGGTCAGGCCGTTTAAGATCAAATTTGAGGAAGCGGTGAGTCGAATTTTTGAGGATCTGAGGAGACTTGTCCTAGGGGAGATGGGGAAAGGCACAGCTTACGTCATAAATAACTGAACAGGCAAAAATCTTCGCAATGATTCATAATCATCATCATCAGCCTATGTTAGACCGGGACATAGGCCTCCCCTAAAATGAGCGCCATAGCGACCAGTCTTCAGCTTGCTGCATCCAGCAATATTAATTTGTTAATATTTAGAATGAGAAATTAGAGATTAATAACTATAAGATAATAGAAAAGGTGGTGATATAATTACATAAAGACCATGAAATAAAAAAAATATCTATCTATCGGAATCCATTCATTTGGTTAATTCGGTTTTTACAAAAAAAAAAACAGAATATATGTATATGCATTTCCTGCCTTAATTTTTTTTCATTATTTTATTATTTTAACAGGACAACACTGTAAACAAAATGGCGAACAGTACTTGACGACATCGTATTTGTGTGGTGGGCTTCCCAGAATTCAGCAAATCTTAATTGTGCTGCATGTATAGATTAATAAAAGTTAAAATGTAATCATTCTCATTCCAGGCCATCAATGATTTAAAATCCCGTCTCAAGAATCCTCGCTCCTTCGCACCACCGCTAGAAGGAGTGGCCTTTGAATACGGCTTCAACACCGGCCAGCTGAAGACCTGGACGAATTACTGGGCCGATCAGTATCCCTTCGCTGAACGCGAGAAGTTCCTGAACCAGTTCCCACAGTTCAAGACTTATATTCAGGGACTTGATATTCATTTTATCAGGGTTAAGCCTCAGGTAAGTCCCTTCTTCTTTTCCTCAGTGGCGCTGCACAAGCGTGCGACTTTGAACTTTGTTTTGACTTTGAAAATTGCGCTGCCGAAACGCGTAACAATAAAACCAGCCTGAGTATCCTCAGGTTTAAAAAGATAACGCTTATTTCCAGGTACCAGCTGGAGTAAAAGTGGTGCCTCTGCTACTACTCCACGGCTGGCCCGGCTCTGTGCGAGAGTTCTACGAGGCGATACCGCTGCTGACTAAGCAGAGGGCTGGCTATGATTTCGTGTTCGAGGTCATTGCCCCCAGTCTGCCGGGATATGGATTTTCTGAAGTGAGTACAACTAGAATCTGGAACTCTTATAGACCCGAAGTGACTTTTGCCTCCTCCGACATATCGCTTCTGCCTTTTCTCCGATTCAAGCGACAACTTCAAGTAAGCGATGGTTATTATGAACTTACTGTAGCAGTGCTAAATACTTATATCACAGAGAATGTCGAAGCATCTGATTGTTGCAACATCACGCATACTGAATCCGTGGTGTACAGAAAATACTATATATTTTCGAAATTTTAGCTGTACAAACAGTTTTATTGCGGTTTCTCCATCACTAAGGAAATGTAGGCCAAATAACTTTTCAATGGAATAACAAATAAACCTCTCAACATAAAGGAAAAATGCGCTGTTGGTACAGCAGAGACAGAGTGTCACTCAACAATTGAGTAATTTTTACGCCAAAAGCGTAGTGTGTTGTTGACAACTCACAGTTAAATTCGCATTTGGCTTGGCTTTTATTTGCCTGAGCAAATAACTCCTTCAGTGCTTTAACGCACTCAAGCGCAAGTAAACGAATAGGAAATAAAGAGACGTATTTGCATTTTTTGCTACACCACGTTTGTGTCTTTTTTGTAATGATCTGCATAATGGTGTACAATAAAGCATTTTTGTATTGTTTTTGTATTGTGTCTATTTCCATTCTAAGCCACTTAACCAACTTTAAACAGGCAGCGGTCCGTCCCGGCCTAGGACAGCCCCAGGCCGGCGTGATCTTCAGAAACCTGATGCACCGCATTGGACACAAGAAGTTCTACATACAAGGTGGTGATTGGGGCTCCGTCGTGGGCAGTTCCATGGCTACGTTGTACCCCGAGGATGTCCTGGGATTCCATACCAATATGCCTGCTACTCAAGTAAGTGACGATGATTTAAAACTTTTCCAGTGCTTAGTAGCATTGCTGTATTCTGCTTCGGCTTTAAAGTTTTCCATCAGGTTGACGAGTTGTGTTGTATACGCAATCGCAGAGTGTGGGGTAAATTGTTCATGAATCCTTGTCATTTAGGCAATAGATATTATTAAATTAATAATAACACCTAGTTCAAGTTACTTAAGTTGTGGTTGGTTTTCGTTTGCACTGCCAGTACAAACACTTTTTTATAGTCAACTAGCGGACCTTCCCGCCTTGCACGGTTTTAGTACGGATAGGCTATATTATTATATTTTCAAAAAGTTTCCTAACTTTTTTGAAAATATAATATAGCCTATGTTCACCGGGGATAATGTAGCTTCCCAACGGTGAAAGATTTTCTCAAATCCCTTTGAGAGGGTTAAGCCAAAGGCGATGGCTACACATAATAATGATGTATTTGTATTATTTTGTATTGATGGTGCAATAAAGTTATTTTTTATTCTACTTTCAGAACGGCTGCTCTGCGCTCAAGACCATGATCGGAGCTTGGATCCCGTCCCTCATAGTGGAAGAGAACCTTGCTGATCGCATTTATCCGTTCGCTGACTACTTCTCCTACCTGATGGAGGAGTCAGGATACTTCCATATCCAGTCGACCAAGCCTGATACTGTTGGTAAGATGTTCACTTGAAACACATTTCAGGTAGATTAGATAGGAGGATTGAGTTCAGTGAAATTCTTTCATCTAAAAATATTGGCTCCCTTTCTAGTCGGAGGGCGTCCTACACTACGTTTACGGAGCCGTGGTCTCAGCTCAAGAACACGTTTATCCCAGCGGTTGTCGGTTCTTCGCGAGATATGACCGATCCACTGCCACTTCAGCTTGCTTATTTTTAGAGCTATGTCGATACCTTTGGTTCTCTGTCGGATGTATTTGTCGTATCCTATCCTTCAGAGAAACTCCGAGCATAGCTCTTTCCATCGCTCGCTGAGCGACTTTGAACTGGTAGACCAACCCTATCGTGAGTGTCCACGTCTCAGCTCCGTAGGTCATAATCATAACGGTAGGACGTACTGGTTGAAAACTTTCGTTTTCAAGCACTACGGTATGGAAGACGAGAAGACTCGTTTCCCAAACTAATACTAATACTATCCTAATACTAATTTTGTATTACACTATATTATTAACACTGATATTTGTCTTACAGGAGTGGCTCTCACGGACTCTCCCACCGGTCTGCTGGCTTACATCCTGGAAAAGTTCTCGTCATGGACCCGCAGAGATCACAAGACCAAGCCAGATGGCGGTCTCAGCTACAGGTAATGCATTTATTTATTTATACGGACTGAAGACTAACGGCTAGTTGATGATTGATTCGTACAGAAGACTAACGGTCAAATAATGATTGATTATTAGGCCCCCCGCGCACTAGGGCCTAGCCTAGCTAGCCTAACTAGGCCTAGCTAGCCTAACTAGGCCTAGCTGCGCAGCCAGGCTGCGGCAGCCAGAATATTTGCGCAGCCAGGTATAGCAGCTAATCGAAGAATATTCGGTCGAGCGATATGGACGTGGAAGAACTTATTATTGTTTACCTATCGTATTTTATATATACATATATATAAAATACGTCTGGCTGCTACAACTAGTGCGCGGAGACTGACGGCGGCGGCGGCAGCCACATATACATTCGCATACACACGCTCTGGCTGCCGCGCAAACAGGCGCGTTGTATTGGCTGCTACAGCCGGGAATTCGTGGCTGCCTAGTGCGCGGGCTCCCATACAACGTCATATGTTTTACTGGCTGCCTAGTGCGCGGAGGCCTTAATGTTTAACTTTTTGACGACCTCTGTGACGCGGTGGGCAAGGTCCGCCTGCGACGCAGAAGTCAACCTCCTGGGTTGGATTAGATTATCGGCTAGATGATGATTGACTATTAATGTTTAGCTTCTGCACGCGGCTTCGCACTTGTTTTTTAGCCCATATATTATTATATATGGGCAAGGTAAACACCTGGAATACCAGGTTCTAATGTTCATATACGGAAAATTTCCCCGATTCGTAGTTTTATTCAGTAGTTTTGGCGTGGTCTACTACCAAACATCTTTTTTTTGTTTGCAACAGTATTAACCTTCGCCTTTATAATATTAGTAAATGGGATAGAAAGAAGACCAATTAATACTTTTCACATATTTATTAATATAATATTAATATTGATTCATATACTTTATTCTATTAAACACGGTATAACGGTGATAAAACGCAACTTTTTTGAGCAGCAGATAAACTTTCGGTTTGGAGCAACATACTTCTTAAGATCTAAAGAATCAACTATACAATACGATAACCTAATAATTACGATGTTTAATAGAGCGTTATTTTACAGGTTTACCAAAGACCAGCTGATAGACAACCTGATGATGTACTGGATCCCCAACACCATCACTACATCCATGAGATTCTACGCTGAGTACATGACCAGTAAGAACCGAGCCCTGAATTTGGATAGGTCAGTATTTGTTTTAGCCAATAACCCATTCAAAGGCCGCTGTCATATCTGGGGTCGAATTCTTCTCAAAAAACCCTATGACTGACATGGGATGATTCAGAAATTAAAATTCAGATTTCTTTATTGTCATCATGATAATAAAGATGATTGATCCAACATACTCGTATAAAACTGTACAATATAAAGATAGGCAGGTACGATATAAAGATACCTTAATTATGCTTAGGCGAGGCGTCAAAACACGCAAATACAATTTTGCTATATAGGTGTCCCTATACAGCAAAATTATAATTTTCGTGTTTTGACGTTATGAGTCTCTTAAAATTGTAATAGTGACACATCACTCTCAGTTAGGTGATGTTACGGAGATATCAGGTGACGACATGCATTTTCTGTTATATTGACTGTAATCGTTTTCCAAAAACTCTTTTATACAGCGATTATCCAGCGTTTTGTCAAGTAAAATATTTTTTTTTTCTAGAATATTTTCTTTTATTCCATGTTGTTCGAGCTGTTGTTTATATACGTCCACTTGTTGTTAAATTCTTACTTGACGTGACCATTTTTAATTGGCTCTCTGATGCTATTACTGAAATTGATCAGTAACTCCCATTTGTTCTATAAGACTGTTTTGTCATAGAACTGTAGTTTATGCCGTTGTTTGTCCAATAAATTAAGAAATGGGTATAAAATGATCATCATCATCAGCCTATATTAGTCCACTGCTGGACAAAGGCCTCCCCTAATGAGCGCCTCAGCACCCTGTCTTCAGCTTGGCGTATCCAGCATCTAACTGCAGTCTTTAGCAGGTCGTCATCAGATAGGTCTGGTCCACAGCCCTATTATCGTGCGTGAGTGTCCACGTCTCAGCTCCGTAGGTCATAACGGGTAGGACGCACTGGTTGAAAACTTTCGTTTTCAAGCATTTTGGTATGGACGACGATGTATAGATAAAAATGTAGATTTTCATGCAAATGATGTAATGAGAGTAGTAAAAGCCTTTCCCCCTACCATTTTCAAAATGTCTTTTTCTTTTCCTCAGCTACCCAACAGAAGTCCCCGTCTGGGCGCTCCAAGCCAAGCACGAGGTCGCCTACCAACCACCCACCATCCTCCGCACGAAATACAAGAATCTACTCAACGCTACAGTGTTAGAAGACGGCGGTCACTTCCTAGCGTTTGAGATGCCGACGGTTCTTGTAGACGATGTGTTTAAGGCGGTGAAGGCGTTTATGGAATGGCACACGAAGAGTGTGAAGAGTGAACTGTAAGACTGTGATATTTGTAGTGAGGTTTTTTATAAAAAAAAAATTTTTATGATCTGTTTTTTTTTTGCCATTAGTCAACTTTAAACGACGACGCGACGAAGAGTAAACTCGGCTTGTAATTTTAGTTTGGACGCTAACAGCAGTAGATATATTATATATAGGTAGATAAATGTATTGTCTAGAGTCTAGAGGACCTCTAGACTCTAGACAATAAATTTATCTATAATCGTTCTATTAGGCACGCATTTTTACACCCCACATAGAACACCGACTAAACACAAAGAAAGGCCAAGCGCGCTCGTGAATTGCAAGAACTGTACAACACATTACAATATTTGGCGGTCCGAGGTTCGACCTTTCGCGGTCCGCCTGTTGCTGACCGTTGGTCTAGACCAACGGTCAGCAACAGGCTGACCGGATCCATTGCATCTAAAACCTTGGTGTTTGTCTAGACAAACACCAAGGTTTTAGATGCAATGGATCAATAATATAAAGCCGAGCAACGAAATAGTAAAATATACCTAAAGTCCAGAATATAAAGTCCAGTCTAGAATAATATAGGCTACTTTCAGCTTTTATCCCATAAATCAATTCTCAATTCCTATGTGATCGAAATAAAATAGGTTCCCACGTATCCTTTAAACGGGAAGACTCGGAATAATAGAATAGAATAGAAAATTTATGTCGACAGAGGTACAAAACAAGTAAAAAAAACTTATTATAAAACCATTAGGTTACCATTAGGTAGTTATACACGTTCAATCTGACACTACGACCTGAAACGCAATTCAAAGGACCTACTAAGATATCACCGCGGCGACCTTGGCTCACGCGCAGCTAGTCAAGACCTTCCTTATTGATGAAGGTATAAATTAGCTAGATGACTTCTGTGATACGCGAGATGCTACATTGTTTCGCTAATGACACCAAAGCCTAACCGCAACCACAGTACACAATATGGACCAGTATGGAAACTACGAACAAACGCTCGAACATGCGCATCGACGAGACCTCTAAGGGGACCTCAATCTACCTACCGTAGAATAAGTTAAATAAGATCTCTTACTTTTCTATGGTCTGAAATAAATGATTTATTATTATTATGTATCTCACCCATATAGGATACATCCAAAGATGATATCCGCCAGGTGTAGAGACTATTACAAAGAAAAATGAAAGAAATTATTATTATTATACACTCATTTATTTAAATTCTCGTATAAAATACATTTTTTACTATAGAAAATACAATAAAATATTATAAAACTATTCTACAGTAAAAAATATATCAAAACGGTAGATCACCGACCGCGAAGCTAGGCTCAAGCGGCCGGTGACTAGGGCTGCAGAGAAAGGAACTTCCTGACTATACGTGCCGAGTCCAAGAGTACCGCCTTCTGGATCTGGCCCTTGATCCAACGATGGACTATGGTCGCTGAATCTACATCCCACATGCTGACAACCTCGTTAGCCAAGTCAAGATATTTGCTAAGTTTATCTTTCTCAGCTCTAACGAGGTTAGCATCATGCGGTATGGTGACATCAGCGAGCACCGCCCTCCGTTCTAACCGATCTATCAGTACAATATCAGGCTTATTCGCAAGAATACTCCTGTCCGTAATGAATGATAGATCGGTCCCAATAGAGCGTGGCATGGCCATTTTCAAGAACTGGCGCCGGTGTGTACTTATAGTACGGAACTTCAGGACCAGTAAGGCCGTATCGGAGAGCAAGTTGCTGGTGTATAATTTTGGCTACTTGGTTGTGTCTTTGCAAGTATTATTATTATTATTGTTGAACTGGACGCGGATGGTCATTGCTACACGCATGGCTTGCTCGAATATATCGACACGCAGTCAACTCTGCCAATGTTCAATGGTTAATTTTTTGGTAAAATATAGCATTACACGTTAAATAGTACACCAGAAAATATACTAAGTTTATAGATGGTATCATTTGATTAAATTAATCATTAATAATTATGACACTGAAATAATCTTTTTTTTTATATCCTATTTCACAAATTCGTCAATCCGATAGAAGGATTGTTCGATCAGTCATTGTGATATGATAAGTCGTCAAAATGATATTCGTTATCGGTCTTTGGCGGTCAAATGACGGCGCTCGGTTGACGAGCGAACGACAAGCGAGCACAGTAAATGCATAAAAATGCATGTACCATATTATATGTATTCTCTGTTCTGTGTGTACAACCATGATCAGCTTTATAGCAGCATACAAAGTCACTATAAATGTACCTATTATAAATTAATACAATGTCAAGATAATAAATTATTAATAAATTACTTGTTTATTCTAGAATTTGTCCCTAAGATATTCATTAACATTGTAGTAGGCCTTCTCAATTAACAATTGTTCTAGTTTATATATAAAAATATTAATAGTTTTACTTTCTATAATGCTTAGGTAAGAAATTATAGATAGGTACGTTTCGATGAAGTCTATAGTATGCTCTTCGGTCTTTCAAATTAATGTGGCCGCCATTCGCTTCCGCTTCCGCTTCTCGCTATAAACGCACCCGGGAAGATGTGCGATGCTTAGAGAATTACATACGCTGTATTTATTTACAATACGTTTGTATGCCGCCATAGCCGGCGGCGGTTGGTTCGCAATTACATATAAGAAAAAATATTCCGCAAATTAAAATTTTGAAAAATTTCAAGGTATATCACAGTATAGTCAGTGTATTCATATTCATTAGACACCTTCCAGTAAAGTGGATATTCAGGGGCTCAAAATTTTCAGTTTCAAATTATAATTGTATGTATAATATATATAATAATATGAAGTGAAAAACGTCTTATATATGATATACCTAATTACCCTGTATAAGTGTATTAATTCTTTACAGATGGCCAAATTAGTTATCCTAACTATTCTTCTAGTCATCTTCTTGTATCCAATTTACTACATCTTTCTCCAAAGCCCTCCCCCCCTACCGGAAATGAAGTTGGACGCGTGGTGGGGGCCGAAAGAGAGGGGGGGAGTGGGGTCAGAAATAGACCCATTTAAGGTTTCTTTTTCAAATGAGGCGAGTATTCCACATGGTTTATTATATATTCTTAAAACATATACAGAACATTATAATAGAAAATTTATAACAAATAGGGTCGAAAAATCGGCAAAATTACCTCACGTAATTAATTAATATCCCTAAAACACAAACAATACACATTCAATTTCAATTGAAATAGGTGTTTAATAGTAACCGCAATGCTTGAAAACGAAAGTTTTCAACCAGTGCGTCCTACCCGTTATGACCTACGGAGCTGAGACGTGGACACTCACGATAGGGCTGGTCCACCAGTTCAAAGTCGCTCAGTGAGCTATGGAAAGAGCTATGCTCGGAGTCTCTCTGAAGGATAGGATTCGCAACGAATACATCCGACAGAGAACCAAGGTTATCGACATAGCTCAAAGAATTAGCAAGCTGAAGTGGCAGTGGGCCGGCCATATCTCGCGAAGAACCGACGGCCGCTGGGGCAAACGTGTTCTTGAGTGGAGACCACGACTCGGTAAACGTAGTGTAGGACGCCCTCCGACCAGGTGGGATGACGACCTGCGAAACACTGCAGGTAGATGCTGGATGCGGCAAGCTGAAGACAGGGCGCTATGGCGCTCATTGGGGGAGGCCTATGTCCAGCTGTGGACTGCTATAGGCTGATGATGATGATGATGATGATGTGTAATAGTGCTATCTCTTATAGTTAACTTTGGTACACCTGCCTTTCTTAAATTCACATAATTCTTTCCATCCAAAGATTGCCTGGGAGAGATATAACTCATTGTAATTGTCGCATGTAATGTCTTTTAATTTTGTAATGATCTGCATCTGGTGTACAATAAAGGATTTTGCTATTGTATTTTTTATCATGAAGATTAACATGTACAGATATCTATATCTAAAAGCTCTCTATCCTGAAAGCTCTAGCTTTCAATATAACCAAACATTAGATGTTAAGTTATCTATCATCTAATGTTACAAATCATTTTGACATAGTTAGGCTGCCTATACAACAAGGCTAAATCAAGGGAAACTGACGAAGGTCCGCCTGCGACGCAGGAGATTGCGAATTCGATTCCCGCTTCGGAAGAAATGTTTGTACGATATGTAGATATTTGTTACGGGTCGTTTTCTATGTATAATAAAAAATATCTATCTATGTATTGTATTATGTATATCAGTTATCTAGTACCCATAACACAAGCTCTGCTTACCATAATGCTGATAATTGCTAGATAATTGTCCAGCAGTATTATTTCGTTCATGTATCCAGCATTATTTATTTATTTATTCTTTTCAGATAATATCATACCTAAAAGAGCGTCTCAAAACCCGCCAAAGTTTCACCCCTCCTCTCGAAGGCTCTGCTTTTACGTACGGATTCAACAGCAAAGAACTCTTGAAGTTCTTGGATTACTGGGCGAAAGAATACGACTTTGAGAAGAGAGAGAAGTTCTTTAACCAATACCCGCAGTATAGGACTAATATCCAAGGGTTGGATATTCATTTTGTTAGAGTTGCTCCTAAGGTTGGTCATTGACTAATATTAGGTAGGTAGGTACTAACAAAGAAAATCGGCCCAGTGCAAGTCGGACTCGCGCACTCCGTCCGTGCCATTATCAATAAAAATGGCAAAACAAAATAATATGGGAGCCCCCCTTAAATATTTGTTTTGTTTTAATTTAATTATTTATTTTTAAATTGAATATATAACCTGAAACATTCTGTGAATCTTTCAAGCGTCTACCTTTGCCTATAGCAATATCAAGCAAAAACGAGCAAAAAAATCACGTTTGGTGTATGGGAGCTCCCTTAAATATTTATTTAAGAGAAAAGGGAGGCCTTTGCCCAGCAGTGGGAAAATAATGGCTAAAAGTAAATAAAAATAAAAATACAATTCATAATTAAATGTCATAGATACCTTATCTTGGTTTCCAGGCACCACCAGGAGTGGCATCCCTGCCGATCCTGCTCCTCCACGGCTGGCCCGGCTCTCACCGAGAGTTTTTCGAGGCCATTCCCTATCTGACAGCCTATAGCAAGGAAAGGAACTTCGTTCTGGAGCTGATTATTCCTAGTTTGCCTGGATTTGGGTACTCCTCTGTAAGTTCTATACCTTCTCTACAGTCTCAACTGGTCCACTACTGGACGTAGACATCGATAAGTGCCATCATCAGCCTATGTTAGTCCACTGTCGGCTATGTCCGACAGTGGACTAACATAGGCTGATGATCCTGATGATGAAGCCTTCCCTAATGAGCGGCATAGCGCCCTGTCTTCCGCTTGTCGCATCCAGCATCTACCTGAGTGCAGTCATTCGCAGGTTGTCATCCCACCTGGTCGGAGGGCGTCCTTGCCATAGTGGGGTTTGTAAGTTTGTATCATACTTATGGCAGGCTACCTTCACCAACATCCCCACGCTGGATCCAGTTAGGATCGCAGTTCGATGGTCGAATTATTTTTATCTGTGCTTAGTATGCGCTGTGCGCGTTATCTGTTGCATTAGTTTTAGAGTCCTTCCTATACATTAAACGCCTTGCAGCGCCCCTATCGGGTCTAGAGGAACTTCTTTTCGTAGAATGGTAACCATCCAAATATATATGGTATCTTATATGGTATATTATATCATCGATCAATTTTTATCTGCAACAAAAATTTTTTTACTTTACTTTACTATTTGGTAATTTTGAACGATTTGGTTTTCCAGGCTGCCGTTCGCCCTGGCCTAGGTGCGAACGAAGTGGCAGTGGTACTCCGGAACTTGATGCAGCGGCTTGGCTTCAAGCAGTTCTACATCCAGGGTGGAGATTTTGGAGCTATCATCGGCAGTGCTATGGCTACTTTCTTCTCTCGTGTAAGTAAAGTGTACGATTTAAATGGCATGTACATACATAAATAATATTCAGCCACACAGCACCACCTAGCCCCAAGCTAAGCAGAGCTTGTGTTATGGGTGCTAGATGACTATAGAGACAATTAGAAAAAAGCCTATGGACACGTTCTTAGTAATATGTTGATATAAAAATAAGTTTCAACTAAATTACCTATTAGCCAATTCTATGGGTATAGATTCGATTGTCATTATACTGTAGTGTATTTAAAATGTATTTAAAACTAGCTGCGCCCGGCGGCTACGCCCGCGCGCCCGCGTGGAAATCTATGTGTCAAATAATTTATAAACCTTTCTCTTGAATCACTATATCTATAAAAAAACCGCATTAAAATCCATTGCCTAGTTTTAAAGATCAGAGGGACAGACAGGCAGCGGGAAGCGACTTTGTTCTATGCAATGTAGTGATGTGTATACTAAAAACAAAAAACCTTACGATTTCAGGAGATCCTTGGTTTCCACAATAACTTCGCGAACCTCAAGTCCCCCCGTGCCAAACTCTTGGAGCTCGCTGGTTCTCTATTCCCGTCCCTGGTGGTGGAACCAAGACTCGCGGATAGAATGTATCCGTTGTCTACCCACCTTGCAAAATATTTGGAAGAGAGCGGATACTTCCATATTCAGGTTACCAAACCTGATACGATAGGTATGTGATGTAAACGGTTTCTTTGGACTCGACTTTTCGTTGTAACTGACTAAGCTGTTGGCGTGTCAACAGGTTGAGATAATAATTATCATTAGACTCCTTGACAGCCACTGACACACTTTGCCTTGCTCGGAGACTCGATGCTCTAATTACCTGATCAGAACACCCGATGGGTGTAAATGAAAACAGCTAAATAGGCCTCTCACAAACAAGGGGTTTTGCCATAATCACCCAGCACACTTGGCAAGCAAACTTGTTGTTAAAAAACACAGAAGAAAGCTGCTGCTTTTACTCTGGTCGATTCCATTGGTCGCCTCTTACGTCATCCAGGAAGTGAGTTAAAGCCGTGCTAAATTAAGTGTGCCTCGCTTCAATCAGATTCAAACATTTAATACTATGACTATAAAATGTCTGAGTGACCCGCAATTCCCTTCTTTTTTCCAGGAGTAGCTCTCACAGACTCCCCCGCTGGCCTTCTCGCCTACATCGTCGAGAAGTTCTCCACTGGAACTGACATAAGTTACCGTACCAGAGAAGACGGCGGTCTCTCGGTCTTCCCGAAAGAACACCTCATTGACAACATCATGGTCTACTGGACTGGGAAGTGCATAACTACAGCAATGCGGATATATGCTGAGACGTTTAATAAAGGATTTGGATTGAATACGGGGGTTGATAAGTAAGTTATCGTTTGTAGCTTGAATTTCATTGTATCTAGTCGCTGTGTGCCTCAGTGGGAATCTCAATTAGAACTCACATCATCATAATATCAGCCGAACTACGTCTACTTCTACATATAGATAGGTCTTCCCGTAGCGATCGCCACAGTGACCAATAGATTGTAAAGTAAAGTAAAAATGTTATTTATTGACAATACGTGTCCATAGGCTCCTGAACTAGTTAAAAAACTGTGTTTCAGGAACCAATGGCTTCTCCAACCAATATTTACAGATAATTATGTCAAAGCAACTTAGGTTAGGTATATAATAACTTCCCTTCCCTTGTGGTCCCATTTCAATTGGGCCAGTTCTGAAAATGCGACAAATGGACGAATCAATAAAATAATAGTTTAAAAAAAACTAAAAAAAACACGCTTTTATAAATAAACCGAACTAAAAAGTGGAAAATATTTTTTTTAATAATTCAAATTATGGATAATAGTGATAAATAAAAGAAATTATTTTAATGTAAAAAAGCGTGGGGTGCAAGGGTACCTACATGGATTTGCGTTCTCTTGCCAACAGCGCACACTTGCCTCACATAACCAGATACTGAAAGGAGTAGCGACATTAAAGAAATATTTTCAGAAAGCACCCCACGCTTTTTTTACATTAAAATAATTTATTTTATTAATTATTTATTTGTTTTTCTATTTTTTAGTTTAATCTTATCAAATTTATTGTATTGTCATCAGTTATTAATAAGTTTACTAAGTTTAAATGAAATCTGACCGTTCAAAGTGGGTCAAAATCGAGTCCAAAGGAGTCGGTTACAAACAAACATACATACATACATACAGGTGAAGCAAAAAAAAGCTTGATAATAAATAACACGCCAACCGATATCGATGATTATTTTTTTAAAACTAAGTACCTAGTAACTTAGTAATAAGAAAAGACATAGGAATTAATTTATTTCCTACTACAGTAATTTACCATTTCAAAATGTAAAACAAAAACATAGTCATTACATTTTTAATAAATGTATAAAGAAAATGGGTTTAATCATTTTCATTATTAACACTTTGAGTGCTGAAATCACACGGTATGTGTTTTCTACAAGTGACTAATATGCGTAAATCCACACTAGCGCAGCGGCTGAGAAAATACAGATCTTTGTGATTCAGCACAGCCGTAATATTTTTCGAACAAAACACATGTGCGGCGCAACACAACCGCTGTGTAGAGCGGCAGCACGAATTTTTTAGGTTAAAAAAAGATCGCAGTCATCGAAAAAAAATCGCAGTCAAAGTGTTAAGGAATTTGTCGGTTTATAGTGTTTTAAAACACGCCAAATTATTGCTTATTGCATTCACTAAATGTATAAAAACCTTTCCAGTATACCAACACCAGTACCGACATGGGCGCTCCAAGCGAAACACGAGATCTTCTATCAACCTCCATTCATTCTCCGTCTTAAGTATCCCAACCTGGTGAATGTGACCGTCTTGGATGAAGGAGGACATTTCATTGCGATGGAGAAACCTCAGGTCTTTGCTGGTGATGTGATCAAGGCTGTAGATGGGTTTAGAAGGCTGGGAAGGTTTAAGACTGAGTTATGAAGACAAAGCGTCGTCGTTGGGTTGTGAATAAAAATGTGATATCTCTTAAGTAGTTATTTTATTTATTCAGCTAATGTAATTTTTACCATGATTTGATTTTTGAGTTTTCCATAATTTTGGCACAGTTTCAAACTCAAAAATCAAATCATCCAATCACCCTCATTTATCTCTTGGTAAATATCCCGTTATAAGCGTTTTAAGTTACTTTTGTGCTAATAACCATGATAATTTAAAAGGCTTTATCATTTAGCTAATGTTATCGCATCAAATCATTTATTTGCGAGAATGGAGGTACAAACGCTCTTAACACTTTGAGTGCTGAAATCACACGGTATGTGTTTTCTACAAGTGACTAATATGCGTAAATCCACACTAGCGCAGCGGCTGAGAAAATACAGATCTTTGTGATTCAGCACAGCCGTAATATTTTTCGAACGAAACGCATGTACGGCGCAACACAACCGCTGTGTAGAGCGGCAGCACGAATTTTTTAGGTTAAAAAAAAGATCGCAGTCGTCGAAAAAAAATCGCAGACAAAGTGTTAATAATAATGGTATTTCCAATACATTCTACCTCGTCGAGGAGTGCAAAAAAATGCTTTATAAAGTCATATGTCAGCAAATATTATAGAATTAAAAATGTGTCTCGGAATTATGTTTGGTTATTCCAGGACTTTTCTACCTGACTGCCAAGTCTGACGCAATTACCTTCAGTAGTTTTTGCGTGGAAGAGCAACAAAAATTCATTTATTGAAACATTCATACATCCGTATATAATTCAAAATTTCCTGTAGCTCTCCATTGGGAATTTGATGTTGTTCTAGGACCTAAATTCCAGCCTATGTTACTTCACGTCTTCTCAAGACAAGGACAAACAAACAAACACACTTTCGTACTCAGAGTAATAAGACATAGAGTGATAATTTCACAAAACATTCCGCTCTAAGTTGAAGCCAAAAAACAAGCAATGTGTGCGTAAGCGGCACGTCATTACAAGAGCCGACACACACACAAGTGCACAAATAATGTTGCAAGCTATTAACATTTTCCCCATAAGGTAGGGAAATTGTAACATTTTGTAAGGAGTAAATGATTATCATATTTATCACTTTTCTGTTAGATGATATTTCATTAACAGAAAACTTCCTGTAAATATTATATACTCTATGGGTGTTTACATACAGGGGAGTGTTGAGTTAGCGAATTAGTTAAATAGATAGAAATAAATATTATGGTCGAAACATTTTCATACCTTTGTTGGAATAGCACCCTCTCGTAATTTGCATAAACCACCTTTCGTGATATGCTTGTCATTTTCTTCAAAATGTATAGAACATAATCATATCTTAGTGTATTTAGTTGGCTTGCAAAACTTTTCTTTGCAATTCCGTCTAAGTTTTTCAACCAATCGGGAAGCAACAGTCTATTTTATTTTTCGTGTTATTTCGTTATGTTTTTTTTGTTACCCTACATATGTATGTATTATTTTGTTTGACATAATGTCAAAACAACATGAATATTCTTATTAATAAAGAACTGAACTGAAGTCGGTCAGAAGGAAATCTAAGAACGAATATAAAGACATTAATAAAACTAGGGTTCATCGTCTAATGAAACCAATGAAATTTTTATATTTAACGCTCCGACTACATCAACATCCGGACAGTCTGTAAAAATCTATTTCCTTGCCCGTGAAAATAAAACAAAAGATTTTGATTATTTATACCAAGCTTAATAGAACATAATGTACATATTTCACTTAAAAATCCAGGTAAGTTAGTAGGTAACCCTAATTATATCTGGCAAATAAAAGTCCTACAAGTGTAAAGTAGAAATAGATTAAACAAATAAGTACCTATGGGGGAAAATAATTTTTCTAATAGCTAGCAACATTTTTATGTAATGGCGTCTGTTATGTTTACGATTTATTTTTGTGCTTATACCAATGTTTTACTCAAGAATATAAGATGCCAGGTTGTATTTACCCGTGAAATGGAATCTTCTATTGTTTCTGATTATTATGAGAAGAGTTGTTACACCCTTTCACTGCACAATAAGTCATTATTATTAAAAAATTACGGAGCTCTTCCCAGTAGGTCTTGACCTTGAGCACTGACGTGTCGAGCAATGTACGTAGCCTTTAAAGGCTAACTTGAAATTGCGTCACTTCGCGTGCGCCTACTGCGGTTCTAAGCCTAGTTATTCTAAGCTTTCGTATTTATAACATTAGTTAGGATAACATACTTACCAACGCGATGGATATTTGCGCCTCCGGCCATTACCCTCTCAGTCCAAATAAACAAGAACTAACAAAAACAGCACCAATCGACCATCTTTAAAAAAATATGACCTATCCTACACGGGCACATCATCGTGACGCGTCACAAATCTGATAAACTATATAACTCTACGTTCGTATCGTAGTTCGAGGTAATGAGGTACAAATATGGTACAGTTGCAGCAGTGTGGTTCTGATTGTCTAGCTGCTCGGTTGATATTGCTATCAGCTAATGAGTTGATAGTAAATGATTATCAGTTTAATCTGTATAGCTGTTTATAGGTTTCTGGGACCGAAGGTATGTGATTTTAAATTTTATTGATCTAGTTTGTTATTTATTTTTAAATTTGGTTGAATTTTAGTAGCATTTTTTTAGTATTTTATTATGTAGGGACTAGTTTCTGCCCTCAGGTTCGCATGCGTTGCGTCAATGGGAGTTTAAAGACTGCTTCTATATCCTTCGGGAATTGATTTGTTAAACATGCCTGTAATACAACTGTATTATTCCAGGCCTGGACTTATGTCTATGAAAAATATCAGCCCAAATATCTAAACGTACAAACATCCAAATGGTTTATTAACCTTCCTCTTGAATCACTATAACTATTAAAAATGACCGCATCCGTTTCGAAATCATAAAGATCTAAGCATACATAGAGGGACAGACCGACAGCGGGAAACGACTTCGTTTTATTCTTACTATGTAATGATATCATCATTTTTCAGATGGCAAAGGTCGTGTTCCTAGCTATCCTGCTAGTCATCTTCTTGTATCCCATTTACTACATCTTCCTCCAGAGCCCTCCCCCCCTTCCGGACATAGAGCTGGACGCGTGGTGGGGGCCGCAGGAAGTAGAGGGGGATACGGAGTCAGTTATAGAACCTTTTAAGGTTTCTTTCCGTGATGAAGTAAGTGTTATGACCCTTCATTGATATTTCTGATCTTTCTGCCCCCCCCTAAGATAAATGCATTTTAGATTCTAGCTGCAACGTAAACAAGTTCATTTCAGCTTGTAGTCAGGTACCTCTTCAAACCTACCTCCTCAAAGTTAACATCATCATTATCACTTACTTATCTTAGTCCACTGCCTCCCCCAATGAGCGCCATAGCGCCCTGTTTTCAGCTTGTCGCATCCAGCATCTACCTGCAATCTTTCGCAAATCGTCATCCCACCTGGTTAACAGGCAAACAAAAATACGGGACAAAAACTTTTAGCTTACGGCAAGAGTAAAGTCAAAACAAGAAGTAGATCAACGATCATTTTCGTCTCGTAAATGAATTGTTAGGGAAATTATTTTTAGCTTGCTTTAAGCTTCCTTTCGAATTTTTATGTATTGTGCTTTCCTTGTATTTTACAAAAACTTTACGACGCGACAGCTCACTAACAAAATAATCTAATCTAATGTTGTCTGTTTTAATAAATATTTTTTCAGTCAATATTAAACCTTAAAGAACGCCTGAAGAAACCCCGACCCTACACAGCATCACTAGAAGGAACCACTTTCAACTATGGGTTCAACAGCAAAGTCCTACAAGAGTACTTGGAGTACTGGGCTAAGGAATACAACTTTGAGAAAAGGGAAAAGTATTTAAATCATTACCCGCAGTTTAAGACTAAAATCCAGGGCTTGGATATCCATTTTGTTAGAGTTACGCCTAAGGTAAGGACATTGCTTTGGCAAAATGATAAGGTGTTGGTTGATAGAAAAGCATGGTGGTCAGTTCCCTTCACATTGCGACGCGAAATCAAAATGAGAGTTTCGGATTACTGCTTTGTTTTTTTTTTTATAATCAGGCATTGGCCTTTTAAATTGGGAGTTGAGTGAATAAGGTCAATGTACAATTTTATTGTACAGTGTATTTTCCAATGAAGAAGACCTCATGATCCTAATGTATTGACGCTTCTCTTTTGAGTTCTAAGATCCCCTATTTTGAACTCTGAGAGATGAAGCGGACATTGTATTTTGCTTAATTTTAGTATTACTTTGTGTTTATATGAATAAAGGGACTCTACTCCTGTCCTTATCATGATTAATCCTCAGGCTCAGGTTCTTTTTGTTTGTACCGAAACAAAAGGATTATTAAAAAGATAACAAAAGTAATAACTAATACATTTTTTTATACTTCGCGATTTGTTAACATACCTATTAAGATTAATTATGTATAGAAGATTATTAGATATTGTAGGGGGAAATAAAACAAACGGTACTTACGCGATAAATACCCTATAAACAATATTTAACAGGAATAACTAGCACCTGCTAAAAAAAACATCATTTGAGACCCACTCAAATCTGCATTCGAGCGAAAAACGCTTTCACTATCTATACAGTCTAGAAAATGTTTTCCTCAGACAAAATAAATAAATAATCTTTAGTAGGTATAACTAATAACTGCCCTGTCATTTGAGACCTGCTCAAATCTGAATTCAAGCGATATACACTAAACATCGTTGATGGTTTCCCAGGCCCAGCCAGGAGTAGCGACGGTACCAATCCTGCTCCTCCACGGCTGGCCTGGCTCCCACCGAGAGTTCTTCGAGGCCATTCCCTATCTGACAGCCTATAGCAAGAACAGGGACTTTGTTCTGGAGCTTATAATTCCCAGTATACCTGGATTTGGTTACTCTTCTGTAAGTAATTTTTGTTATTACTTCGCTTTGTAACATCTGAGATTCATTATATCTTTCCTGAGATTCATTATATCTTTCCAGTAATTTTAAGAAAATATTTGAATGCAGTATTACTAAGTTTTTAAATAAAATAAAGATATTTCAGGAAATAACCATATCGATCATTACCCTCTATGTGGCACAGCCGCGGGACAACCTGTGTAATAATCTGGCAAATGTTTCAGGCTGCCGCTCGTCCGGGCCTGGGTGCCAACGAAGTAGCCGTGGTCTTCAGGAACCTGATGCACAGACTTGGCTTCAACCAGTTCTACGTTCAGGGAGGGGACTTCGGAGCTATAATTGGCAGCGCTATGGCTACATTTTTCCCTCGCGTGAGTAATAATCTATAAACAACAGAAAAGACAGAGGTAGGTATAAAATAAGAAAAAGATACATATCACAAATTAGATTAAACTACACTTTCTATGTAGATATTTAACCACATTACAAAATTGACCAATTTTCCAAAACAAAACTAGCAAGCTTACTTTTGAAGGTATCAATGGAGCTAACATTTTTCAAAGTTTCAGATAGTTTACAAAGCTAAAGTAAACACTTTTTGCCATAATTTGTTCTGCCTTCAGGCAAAACAAGATAACTAGCTCGGCTAGTGTTACGTTTTGTTACTTGCTTTGATTTTAACTTTATTTTTACCTAAGGACTTCTCAACTATCTGTAAATAAATAATAATGCTGGACAAGTCACACAGCATTATCTAGCCCCATGGTAAGCAGAGCTATCTAACACTAAAGTCATTTAAAACGGGATATTTATCATTATTTTGATTTTTGATTTATCCTTATATTAATATTTCGGCACAGTTTCATGCGCCATGATCCAGACAACCGAAGCGATCAAAAATCAAATCAAGGTAAATATCCCGTTTTAAATGACTTTAGTGTTAATAACCATTAAAGTGTCAAAAGTTTCATCTACGAGTATGTAGAGGTAACAATAATGGAATTCCTTTCATAATTTCCAGGAGATCCTTGGCTTCCACACAAACACAGCCTTCTTCTTCTCCCCCCGCGCCACTATCCTGGAGCTAGTGGGATCTCTCGTCCCGTCTCTGGTGGTAGACTCCACACTCGCTGACCGCATGTACCCGTTGACGGACCGCTTTGAACATATCCTCAAGGAAACTGGGTACTTCCATATACAGTCTACGAAGCCTGATACTATAGGTCTGTTCTAAAATCTTAGAAAATAAACAAAATTATGTAGTCAACCGCTGGGGTAAACGTGTTCTTGGGTGGAGACCACGACTAGGCAAACGTTAGCACGCCCTGCGACCAGGTGGGATGACGCCCTGCGAAAAACAGGCATAAGACAGGGCGCTGTGGTGCTTATTAGGGAAGACTTATGTCTGTGGACTAACATAGGCTGATGATTATGTATTCAATATATAGATATCTGACTAGATGCGCCCCGCGGTTTCACCCGCGTGGTGATAGATATTTTGGATAATATACAAAATTGTAGCCTATGTGTTATTCTGATGTATAAGCTATAGTATTGTAAAGTTTCATTAAAATCCATTCGGTCGTTTTTACGTGAAAGAGTAACAAACATCCATCCATACTTACAAACTTTCGCGTTTATAATATGAGCAATGCCTAAAAGGTAAAAACCCGTTTTTCACCTTTATTTTTAGGTGCAGAAGTCAGAGCTCAAAGATCATGGCTTTAAAATACTTAATAGGCAGGAGGTTGCAGATTCGATTCCCGCCTCGGGACAAATGTTTATACGATGCGCAAATATTTCTTCCGAATGTTCTGGACGTTTGATAAAAGTATATATGTAGTGTATTGTATTATGTCAACGCTATTAACTATTAGGTACTGCATAATTAGCTTTAAGATTGCTGACTCCAAGCCCTTTTTTCCAGGAGTGGCGTTAACCGACTCCCACGCTGGTCTTCTAGCCTACATCCTGGAGAAGTTCTCCACTTGGACAGACAAGAGTAACCGTGATAAAGCAGACGGAGGTCTGACCCGCTTCTCGAAAGAACACCTCATTGATAACATCATGGTCTACTGGACTGGGCGGTGTATTACAACGTCCATGAGGCTGTATTCTGAGACGTTTAATAGCAGGCATTTCGGTGCAAAGATTGAAGAGTGAGTGGTTTTTCTTTTTGCTGCGATTTTTTATTTATGGTGTAAACCAAACAGCACAGCGACGCATGGCTTTGACTCATCGTTGCCAGGCAACGATGAGTCAAAGCCATGGTTCACGGGGGTCATGATCCCCCCCAAAATCTAAGTTCAGGTATAAATAAATCACTAGAAAATGTCCGAAACATCGCGTGATTAATAAACGACCCCAAGTTCCCTTTCTTTGGAAGTAAATAAATAATATGCTTCACAGAATCCCCACATCAGTTCCAACCTGGGCGCTCCAAGCGAAGCACGAGCTGGTCTACCAGCCTCCTTGGATCCTCCGCCTCAAGTACCACAGCCTGGTGGGCGTGACTGCCTTGGAGGATGGCGGGCATTTCATCGCGATGGAGATGCCACAGGTGAGAATATGTTGCAACTATACAGCTTGAACGTATACTTTGTATAGCAGGGCCTCATCAGAGCTCAGACCTTACCTAACCTAAATATAAATAAATAATGCTGGACAATCCACACACCATTATCTAGCCCCATGATAAGCAAAGCTTGTGTTATGGGTACTAGATAATTGATATACATAATACAATACATTACATAGATAGATATTTTTTATTATACATAGAAAACGACCAGAACACCCGGAACAAATATCTGCAGATCGTACACACAATTGTTCCGAGGAGGGAATGCAACCTCTTGCGTCGCAGGCGGACCTTCGCCCACCGCGGCGCAGAGGTCGTCAACCTAACCTAACCTATAATAGCTCCTCTACAATCTGGAGATGATGATAATGATGTGTGAATTCCGGTATTTCAATAGGTATTTGTTATGTATGTCCCATTTAAATATTATTCTGTATAACACGCCACCGTCTTATACGTCTTGTTCTAACACTTCATATCCATCCAAAGGTTGCCTGGCAGAGATCGCTCATAGCGATAAGGCCGCCCATTGTACAACACATTCTGTATTTGTCTTTTTCCTTGTCTTTTTTGTCGTGTGTATCTGTTTTTATTTGGTGTACAATAAAGAGTTATAGCAACAGTTTTTATGGATTTTAAGAGTAACCGCAAACTAGCGTACTTACAGATCCAGTGGTCTGATGAGTCCTACTAGTTTGCAACATTAAAAAAAAAAAAAAAAAAAAAAAATAAAGAGTTATTGTATTTCAAATGTGTTCTTGAGTGGAGACCACGACTCGTTAAACATAGTGTAGGACGCCCTCCGACCAGGTGGGATGACGACCTGCGAAAGACTGCAGGTAGATGCTGGATGCGACAAGCTGAAGACAGGGCGCTATGGAGCTCATTGGGGGAGGCCTATGTCTAGCCACTGCTAGACAGCAGTCCACTGACTGCTATAGGCTGAAGATGATGATCTAGTAAAAACATTTATTATGTATATAAACCGTTTGTTTTTCATTCGTTACAGGTATTTGCCAGGGATGTCCTTAAAGCCATGAGCGCTTTCAGGGATTTGGGACAAAGCAAGACTGAACTGTAACCTAGAATCTAGGTACGACATAGGTTCATTCCTATCCGCTCAAGTAAAATACAATACAAAGAAAGAAAAAAGCACGATACATTTATTTGACACCATACATAGCACGACACATTATTATGTATATTAAGAAAGTATAAAACAAGAATAATTATAAGTAAATATATAAAACATACAGATAGGTACAAATACGTGTTACATTAGGGGCCAAAAGGTCCCTGTCTCAGCATTATGCCGCTAGGGGTATAATGCTGAGTTCAAATATTACGTAAGCAGATTTATTACAATTATTTACCCCCCCATCCTTGTCAGCAAAAGTAAGCAAAGCTCTTACCCTCTCCCTCCATGCTTACGTAAACATTTTTCAATTATAAATGTATTTTTTTAAATTATAATTATAATACACAAGTAAACAATACACTGACAGAGGAAATTTAGACAAGTGAATAGATAATTCCCCTAATCGGTTCTAAAGCGAGTGCCTAAACGTATGCATTATTTGCGGGAATCCCCGAAAATGCGTTTCGTTTTCAAGCATAGACAATGTGAGGGTTGCCATTCGTGTAAAAAAGTAAATAACTACCGATGACGTAATCATCATCTAGACTCCCCTACCCCCCATGTCATCCAAAATAAGCAAAACAAAGACCCCCCACCCCCCCATAGTGCTTACGTAATACTTGAACGGGCCCTACAAGCCGGAGTTAGTACTAGATGATTTTCAGACAGGTCCTGGTGTGGTGGCACAAAGCTATGCCCGAGGCATAAGTATTTTGTCCCACAAAACTTTAAAAACAGTGTTAGTAAATATTAGTTAATTTGTTTTCGGTTTTCGATTTTTTCAAAATGTTTATCTTAGTTAATAAGTCCCTGTTGTAAAAAAAGTATTGTTTTTATTAAAAAGTTTTTACTTACGTTTTGTTCTTCTTTTCACTGCCTGAATAAAAGTTATTAACCGTCTAAGGTATTCGCCATCGCCACCCATTTAGGAAGACAATTAATTTGATCATGAAGCGTCTCATCATCAAGACGATATACTACACGATACTATCGACTCATTATACCATCCATTCTTCTTCCTGTTTCCTGTGTTATCCCAAGCTAGGTGTAGGCTAAGTGGAGAACGCGACTTGGTAAACGTAGTGTAGGACGCCCTCCGGCTAGGTGGGATGACGACTTGCGAAAGACTGCAGGCATGCTGGATGCCGTTAGCTGAAGACAGGGCGCTGTGGCGGTCATTCGGGGAGGCCTATGTCCAGCAGTGGACTATTAGGTTGATGATGATGATGATGAGGTGGGGTCACAACATGTATTTTACCATTCATTATTGGAAATAATTGATTCCTCTTAAATCAAAAATAAATTATATAAAATAGGCATAATGAGTACTAAAGCCCTATACATTCCTAAGCGAGCATGCAAAGTCAGGTCAGGAGGCTAGTCTTACAAACTTATTTATTTTGTTGGCCAAGTCGGAACTACACCGGTAACCTCAAAATGGTCTCAAAACGACAATAAATTACGACGAAATAAATTAATTATTGATTCCTATAAAATACTCCAGAACTCGAAAACCAAATTAGAACAGAACAAACAACCTGAGCGAGCATCCCAACACGGCTGGTCACCGCAGAAGAGCTAGACCACAACCCTACAGCTCACAAAAGAGACGAAGGAATCGTAGAAAGAAATATATCTAGCACATACAAACAAATAAAAACTGTCTACGGAAGAGAACAAAAACAATTCAAAACAAAATATCTTATAATGAATTAGACATTCCTACTAAACCTACATTATTTATACCTACGACTTAGCGAGATTAAAGCAAACTACGAAGATAATACAGGATCTGGAGGAGGCCTGTACCCGAAAGGGGGCCTAACCACCGAAATATAAAATTTAATTGTAAAATTCAATAAAATACTATAAATAATGTACATTCATATTAATAATAATACCAATGCATGTTTTTTTTCAATACATATTATAATCTAATTACTTCATATTCATAATAATTTGTTATAAATTTGATCATTATGATTATTGTTACTGGTTATGGAATTAAAGGTTTTTTTTATTTTATTTTATTTATAAAATACCATGATGTAAAATACTCGCTACTAGCGCCGCCGCCGCCAACTTACTGATGAAATGGTAGAGCTCCCATACATACTACCGTGCTATCTGTGCCCAAACAAATTCGAACAATGCTTAACTAGATGTCGCTACTAGAAAAATTAGAAGGCGCTTACGAAGTGTTTCAGCTTTTGAACCGGACCACGAACCTTTTCTAATAATAGTTGCGAAACTGCAGGTATATGCAAATACCTTTTTATTTTTATAGATCACTAGCTTTGGGAATCCAAGCGGTGATTTGAGAACTTTGATAATATTCGTTAGCGTCCGTTTGTGGTTGTTGGATCGAATGGATTTTGGGCCATTCAATCAGACAAGATAAAAACGGGGTTAGGTTAGGTTCAAAAGGACTAGATGCATAACGTAACGACATGACACTACAAATAAAAGCAAAATGACTTATTTTTATAAAATTTCGATAGCTAAATGTCTAATTGTGCAAAAGTATGTAAGTAGAATGCCTGGGTGGGTGGATGGGTTTAATTGTATTGTATTTATTTATGTCAGATAATAAAATCCATAGTAGAGTTACATTAAAATAAACTAAAATTAGCATTCGATTAAAAATAAAAATATAAATGAGATTAAAATTAAATTAGTTTCTTACAATAAAATTTAAATAATTTAAAATTAAACACGTGCCGTATCCACACGCTGGAGCAGATGTTGGACAAAATGTGTCCATATAGGGGACATTACGTCAAAGTGCCCTAGTCTAGTAGTAAGGCGGCAACATATTCAGAACATACTGATAGTGAAACTAGGCGTATCGTCAAAAATTAATAACGTCTGAAGTGGCATAGCTACCCTGACTCCACAACCTAGATATATATTGTAAACAAAGGTGGCAGTGGTTTAGTAATTTTTATTATAGTTTATTTAATTTTTAGAAAAGAGGTATAAAATGATAAAAAATATAAGGGTGATAATCTTCTCGAGCACACTTTCTCGTCGACTGCTAAAAGTGTTTTCATAATCAACACGCTTGGCAGGCCTAGATTTACATCTGCTAAATTTCAGCCGGATCCGTTCAGCCGTTCTTGAGTCGTAAATTGTATAAAGGACCCAACTTATGTATATCTTAGTAGTAGGTACCATACCTACTTTACGTGCAATTACTAGTGATCCATGGTAAAAACTTGTTTTCTAGTTCGATTTTTCATTATGACAGCGATATGTTACCTAGTCATAGCATGACGTTTTGCTGTCAACAAGACCATGCTATCCAGAACTTTTTTCATATGCGTCATTTTATATCCAGGCCTTATTTGCGCTTCGAAAAGGGATCGAGGCTGCTATTGATGATCATGTTTTTTTAAAAGTAACTATGTTCACTTAGGTGCGTCCATTATTTATTTGAAAACTATATTCGTCACAAAAGCTATAAGATAATTTTATCGGATTAAAGTTACTAGATAGAAAATTATTAATTGAACACTTACACATATTGGAGACTATTTTGAAAAACATCTACAAAACTAAGCAATAATTGGCAGGGAAGTTGTTGTTGCGTTTAACTCTTATCAGTTTTCATTTTGGGGAAAGGTAATAGGTCCAAAAAGTAAATACTGATAAAAGTTAAAGTCCGTGTCAAAACCTGAAACGCTTTGTAAGCGCCTTCTAATTTTTCTAGTAGCGACATCTAGTTAAGCACTGTTTGGATTTGTTTGGCCACAGATGTCATGATAGTTAGTTGGGAGGTATGGTTCTACCAATCTAAACGTTCAGTAGAGCGGCGCTAGTTGTATTGTAAGTATTGTATAGGAAATATAGAGCCTTTTTGAAATAATAAATCGATATCAATAAACTTAGTTTGCCACCGTAAATAAGTTGGTATATCTACTTTGTTAATTTCGGGCTTGGTTTGGAATGTACCTACTGGGTTTCTTTATTAGTACCTAACCTACCCATGTAGGTATAGGTACCTACCTCAGAATACCTTCGTTTAATTGGTTAAGAAACGGACACACAGATAGATAGATAGTATAATATATTATTAGAGATGGGCCGAATGTGGTTTGAACCGAATACAAACTTCGGCCAAACATTCTTATATAAATGTTTAGTTTGTAAACAAAAAAGGGATTTCGGAGTTTATTTGAAGGATAGGATTCCTCCTTTTAGTGGAGATCGCGACTCGGCAAACTTAGTGTAGGACGGCGTCTAGCCAGGTCGGATGACGACCTGAAATCAAGGAAATCAAGGCTGCAGGCAGATGCTTGCGACAAGCTGAAAACAGGGCCCTATGGTGCTCCTTAAGGCGTGCCTGTTTGCCATGCCCAGCAGTGGACCAATCTAGACTGATGATGATGTTAACTGAGTGAGAGGAAGGATGCGGGTTCAAGTCCCGTCTAGGCCTTACAATTTTTGGGATATGTTGTTTTGAATTTTCCAAAGACTGCACTGATGTTTTGGGCTACTTTGTTTGATGACGTATAGATGCGAAAGCTTCTTATAAGTGAATGGCGATTGATCGGTCACTGAATGAGCTGTTTCCGCTCGTCTTTGATATTGTTGTTTGGCTAAACAACGAATAAGCACTACAAAACAAACAAACATGGCTCAGTAGTAGTTAGATACTGATTAACAATGAACTTATTTTTTTAATATTTTGAACCTCACCCCAAATTATGACAAATTCGCCCCAGTACTCCCTAATCCGGTACAGTGATGCGGGTGGACCCGGCGGCTGGCACGAGGCTCGCACGAGGCCGCACGCGCCTGCCAATATAATACTTATCTGTATACTTATTATTATTTATTCATTTACTAGCTGCGCCCCGCGGCTTCGCCCCCGTGGAAATCCATATGTCCAAATGGTTAAAATTAAATGATAAAAAGTCCTATGTTAGACTCCTGGTTCTAAGCTACCTCTCCACCAATTTTTAGCTAAATCGGTTCAGCCGTTCTCGAGTTATAAGTGTTGTAACAAACAGCTCTGTAAGTTTAGGTAATAAAGCATTTTGATGTTAGATGTTTGGTGAGAGATTGAATTTTAACTGCTAATAATTTTTAATAAAATATCCATCCTTACAAGTATTATTTTAATTTCAAAGTAACTATGTCTGTCTGTCTGTTAACTTTTCACGCCTAAACGGCTGAACGTGAAACTTCATTGTATATTTGTCATAGAAATTGTAATATTGTCTAAATTGTAAAGTTAACATTTGCATTATGTTAGGTAGAATATAACTGCACGTATGATAAATTTAAGGCCTACATTGTTACATATATTCTGGCAAATAAATAATCTTTAATCTTTTCTTTCATTAACACAGTTTTTTGGCGTCTTTGGTACGGAACCCTTCATATGCAGATCTAACTCGCACTTGACTGGGTTTATTTAACTTATGTCATCATCAAACACCGTCCAAATAAACAATAAACAAAATTCTTGACAACATCTAATTTTATTTAAAGTTCAAGGCAGTAGGACATGATATATTTATTAACATATTACCCGTATGCACTATGGCTATGGGTAAAATGCTAATGTGAAACTTAGACAAAAAATATAATTCATCACCAATCTTCGATATCCTTTTTCTCCATAATTAATGACACATTAATTTCCAAGCGGGCGTAACGGTGTGACGTAACTGCGGGGCGCAGCCATTATACACATAGAATATACATACTAACTATCATGACATCTGTGTCCAAACAAATTCGAACATTGCTTAACTAGATGTCGCTACTAGAAAAGTTAGAAGGCGCTTACGAAGCGTTTCAGGTTTTGATACGGGATTTGAACCTTTTACTCCTATATTTGCGAAGCTGCGGGTATTTATACCTAAGCTAAACATAGGCTACTTTTTATCCTGATTTTTGATTATCACCTGTGGTTGATCCACGCCGGTGATTATTATTCCTTATAAATTCAAAACCGAGTTTCCTTCCTTACCTACATTAATTAACCATCCTCGCCTCGCGGTTTGTTTGCATGGGTGATATTGATAACATAGAAAAGATACATAGATATTTTTTGGTTGAATTGGATTCTTGGATAATAATTATTTATATTATTATTATCATATTATGCGATACTCATACCTATATTATAATTTAAGAAGAATTGTAGCCTACTTACCTATGTCTTATGCTGATATGAATGTAAGCCGGTGATAATTATGCTGGTATGTAGTCTGTACTAATTTAAACACTTAGAAATCACCTGTTAAATCTACAAAAACCGCATTGACGACGACGTGTTGTCGTTCTTGATTCGAAACTAATAATAATTTATTTTATTGTCTATAATTATATCTGTTATTAAGATTACTTGGTAAATTTATTTTTGTTCTTTATTAAACTTGCCTTTGTATAAACTTAATTATTTTGTTAAATTGTTATTATTGGTGATTTGTGCTGTGTTTAGTGCTGCACTCAGCACTGGCGTCGTTGAAAACCAGCGCTGCATTGGCACTTGTGTCAATAGCCGGTAGCCTTTATGTGTTCTCGTATTTCAATTATTTTATTAGTTCCTAATTTGTTATCTTTAGCTTTATATTAGTTCTTAATTTGTATTATTTTATATGAAACGCAAATAAATATCATGTATTCTATTCTAAGCCAAGCTGCCCTGTGGAATTATTATTATTATTAACACTTTGACTGCGATTTTTTTTCGACGACTGCGATCTTTTTTTTAACCTAAAAAGTTCGTACTGCCGTTCTACACAGCGGTTGTGTTGCGCCGCACATGCGTTTCGTTCGAAAAATATTACAGCTCTGCTGAGTCACAAAGATCTGTATCTTCTCAGCCGCTGCGCTAGTGTGGATTTACGCATATTAGTCACTTATAGAAAACACATACCGTGTGATTTCAGCAGTCAAAGTGTTAAAGAAGTTTTCACTTCAATAGATATTTCGTCGACTGTACATTTTATTGTAGCCCCTGGGGTGTCGGCACGCGCCGCGCTCACCTTATCTGCACCAGTCAGCTATTTGTCGACGGTGCGGACATTACAGAGGCAATTAAATCACGATTTATGGGGTTCACGGGATTGTCCATACGGGTAAGGCCGGGTGTGTGACCTTTCGGCCTAGGTAGAAATAAATGATAAATGAATTTATTGTTGAATAACTAGGTGGTAACTTACATTGGTCTTAAATTCTATTTGCATCTCTAGTCCGCCATGGTCAGGCTTACAACATTTAAAAAAAATAAAGATACTTACCTAGTTAAATATAAAAAAAGTCAAAGATATTTTTCACATTTGAAGTAATATAATGTCAATGGAGTCAATTCAAATATAAAAATTACAACAGCTAATTATGATTAGTATGTATAGGAATGCATGTCACAATATGCAATATAGTTAGATTTAGTGACTTAGATACATTCTCAATTTTTATTATACTGTGTTACTAACAAAATGGATGATAAGTCTGAAATAAATAGTATATTTTCAATTTAGAATCATAACTCTTTATATGATTCGGGTCTTCGTACTTCGCATAATTGAATTGAATTCTCTTTCATAACTATTTAGATAAAATTAAGTAACTATTAGACAGCTTTGACAGTTTTAAACTCTCTTTTAACATTTTAAAGAGAGTTTAAAACTGTTTAAATTAAACATTCGATTACTTAATTAAATTCTATGTTTTTAAAAAGTTTGTAATATTTTTCCATCCTACCGAAAAATTCCCGCTCTAAATATTTGTTTATTTATAGGAATTGACTTGATTTCTACACAACAAAACCCTAGGAGGTATATCGAAGCATCTCTTTACCTACCTAACTAACAATAAATGGCCGCCCTATTACCCCCGGCCGTCTATCTGTACGTTTTTTTCATCAATAAAAACGTGCTAGAGATTTTCCTGAGCCATTTTAATCTTTGACTAATTACTTTCGAGAGTTTCTTCCACGGAGATGAAAAAATATGATTTTGGGGATTATTGTACAGATTAAATATTAGGTGCTTAATAAGCGATTTATTGGAAGAAAAAGTTTACGGTTGTTATCAAAAACAAAAACATGGCCTTTGTTAAAAAAAGGAAAAAATCTAAATTCAAAATTTTTATTTCCTTAGGCATACAAATAAGTACTAAGACAAGTCATATTTTATACTATTCATTATTATCAAACACCATTATTTAAATTTTCGCATCAATTTCGAACCCGCAACCACTTGCGTCGCAGCCGGAGCTTCGCCCACCGCGCCCAGAAGTCCTCTATGTTACAAATAACCTCCAAAACTCCGACACCCTCAAAATCTCATCAACACCAACACATTTCACAAAGACATCCCGCCCAAAGCCTCTTATCTTCACAACACACGCTGAATTCAATTACACTGTAGCATACAACATTGTTCGTAGGGGAGATGGGCTATGGAATATAGCATAGTGGCCGGGGGGAGATGTGGCATAGAATATTAACATAGTTTAGGATGTTTAGATAGATAGATGTTTGTTGTACTTTCAAGTCAAAACTACTGAATGGATTGAATTCGAACCCAGTACTGGACCGATTTGAAAAATTCTTTCACTATCCCCGGTGAACATAGGCTATATCACAGATAATATAATACATACTGTATATAAAATAAATTGCTTGTTAGAGTTAGAGATAACTAAAACCGTGCGAAGCCGGGAAGGTCGGCTGGTATACTAAAAATTATTTTCAAATAAGAAATAAGATGTTTTTGATTTTCTGTTCCTTTCATTTTTGTGTCCACTTGTGGAAGAAGTGAAAAAGAAACCACTAGTAGGTATATTACATGGTTTTTATTTAATTATTAACTAGCACAATTACTTATATTAAAACCAATTAAACTAGTTAATACAATACCTATACATATATTACGTTACAATTATGGTTGTTTGCCTGTTTAAATCTAAATAGTAATTATTATTATTCGTTTATTTCAGATCATCATAAAATCCATATAAAATTAAAACACACACAACTTAAAAAATAAACAAAAAATTAAACATTCATAGATTATAAGTTACACAATAATATATCATAAAAGGAATTAAACAAAATGTCATATTAAATTTAACATTGAACCAGAATTATACAATACAAATGAAATTATAAGAAATTAAAATTTACATATAAAATTTGGATCAGATGGAGCCCATCAGTACTCGCATCCACCTGTTTTGAATTGGGCAGTCTGTCCGTGCCATAATCATCTTCAGGATGCCGTTGCCGCTGCCAAAGTGCAAGAAAGTCGCTTCCCTACTCCAGCGTGCGCGAACGCTGGAGTAGGGAAGCGACTTTCTTGCGAGTAATCGCATGAAAGTCGTCCGTGCGCGCCTCCGCGAACATCCCTGATGCGCTGCAAAAGCGAGGCAGCCGCATCAACATCCTAAAGATATTATTGACTCGCAGAGAGCTGGCAGCTCACCTGGTGTGGTTTATCCATAGACTGCTCGAGTAGAAGGACTGGCAGTAAGCCTTAAACAGAGTGATTTTCACTTCTCTCGAGCAGCGAGCGAACCTGCGTGCGAGCATGTTACCCCGGATCGCCAGCGCTCTGCGCTCCCTTTCAATGTCCTCGTCATCTTTCAAATCTTCGGTGAAAATATGCCCTAGATATTTGAAACTCCTAACTACTTGTAGAGCCGCACCATTGAGCATAATAGGCGGAACATGGACTGGTCGAACTCTACCACTCTTAAACACGAGAGCTTCGCTCTTTTTAGAGTTATAGCTCAGTCCATGTTCAGCCGCATATACCTCACAAATTCTTACCAGTTGGCGAACAGAGCCCACCGACGGTCCCAGCAGCACCATGTCATCTGCGTACCTACCTACTTTCTGTAATGATATCAGTGTTTTGCTCTTACTTTTTTCACAGGCTGCACACGCACAATTTTCAAATCTCTACTTTTTAAATTGTTTATACTATTGCTTATTGTTTACCATTACTGTAACTTATAGTTCTCTAATTTTATCTGTGTTATGTGTCTTTCTTGTTGTGACCTTTGTATCATATGCTGCAGTGTCAAATAAACGTTATCTCTCTATCTATCTATAAGATATCTACATGCTGCGATCACAAATTCCGACAATATTTATTTAAACCTACGCACAACATTAATAGTTACATACTACACGTACATAAATTAAGGTGTTATTATTTGTAAACTTTTTGGTAAATATTTTTTTTATATTTTGTATTTTTTGTATGCTAATGTCGGTGCGAAACTGAGCGACATCTGTCCAAGCAACATCATTGATGTAATCATTTATGGAGTTAGAAAGCCTTCTTGATAAGATGTTTTCTATGTAATGTTTAAATTTACCAACGAAGTCACCAGTGAAATTATTTGAGCTGACGAGAAGCTCTAAGGATTACCTACCTACTTTCTGATACAATACATCATCATCATCAGCCTTTTTGCAGTCCACTGCTGGACATATGTACCTAGGCCTCCCCGAATGAGCGCCATAGCGCCCTGTCTTCAGCTTGCCGCATCCAGCATCTGCCTGCAGTCTTTCGCAAGTCGTCATCCCACCTGGTCGGAGGGCGTCCTACACTACGTTTACCGAGTTTAGGTCTCCACTCAAGAACATGTTTGCTCCAGCGGCCGTGATACAATACAGTGCCATACACCCCCTGCACCCCCCACGGGGGGTTTATGATCCACAGAATAAAATATAGTAGCTAACTACAGGGAACAGGGGGATGTAGGAGGAGCATGACACGCCCCTTCGGAAAGAGAAGGGTACAGAAATTCGAGTGAAAGGTATGAGAAGAAGTAAAAAGGTTGGTCAGGTTTTTAATTTGTGAGATACGAGTATATTATGAGTATATTACAACTATATAACTTGACTAAGACTAAGTGCTTATTTTGTAAGCCTAAAGAAATAAATGCTATTGACTTTGACTTTCTCTTGACTTACCTACATATTTAATAATAATACATTATTAGACTATTGTTTTATAATTCTATTGGACATCTAGACAGGACATAATAAATGCATAGAGTACAGTATTACATTATGTGTAATATTATTATGTGGATTACAAAGCTTTAGTTTAGACTATTTCTTTAACACTTTGACTGCGATTTTTTTTCGACGACTGCGATCTTTTTTTTAACCTAAAAAATTCGTGCTGCCGCTCTACACAGCGGTTGTGTTGCGCCGCACATGCGTTTCGTTCGAAAAATATTACGGCTGTGCTGAGTCACAAAGATCTGTATTTTCTCAGCCGCTGCGCTAGTGTGGATTAACGCATATTAATATTAGTCACTTGTAGAAAACGCATACCGTGTGATTTCAGCACTCAAAGTGTTAACAGTATAAAACCTGTGTTTCTAGCCATTCTAAATAAATAAATAAATTTATTCAAAAGAACTTAGGACTAAATGGATTACAAGAGTCAATTATCTTATGTTCTATAATAATAAATTTTCCTGAACTAAGTTAAATAAACCTGTTTTTCAGGCAAAAAGTACTTAAAACGGAAAAATATATACAATCACATCAATCAGTAGTCATAACAGAATAGAACAAAGCAACGGTGCAAAGTAAAATAACTATTCTAGCCATGAATAAACAGTATATAACATTAACTACTGAGTAATTCAAGCTTCGTAAGTAACCTTTAATCAAACAAATTAAGGTTATTCTTGACAAACTACAAATTTGGGATATCATGAATCTCTCTTTTCAAGCATACGAGATATAATAATAGGATACTTCTAACTAATTGCGGATAATCCATTAAAGTAAGTTCTAAGGTTTACAATCTTTCTCACTCTTCTCCTTACTCTTCCCCTCCTTAGCCGGGGCTATCATCAGCAAATTATTTCCATTTCTATCCCCAAGATTCCTCAACGGAACATTCTGCCTCCATCGCGGCCCAAAGTAATACTGGTTCCTTATGATCCTCATTTGTTCTTTCCCAAACGCTAGCTCCTTACCAAACTCTTTCCCAAACGCTTGCTCCTTCCCAAGCTCTTTCCCAAAGGGTTGTTCTTTTCCAAAGTCTTTGAAGATGTCTCGGGGAATCTGTCGGCGCTCGTTCTCTTCGTTGCCGTAATCGTCAAGATATAGCTTACGATCGTCTTCGAAAGGACGCTTCAGGCGTAGTCTTCTAGAGTGGGGGCTTGGGGATTCGCACTTGATGGCGAGAGACGCTGAGTTCTCCTTGTTTAGGTTCGTCTTCTGCCATTCCAGGATCTCACAGAGGAGGCCGATGTATCTGAAAGATATGTGAAGTTAAAGATATCGGAATAAAACCAATACAGAAATCATAAGAAAGTCTAGAGAAAGATATATTAAAAAGCTATAGTTCGGCCACCATATCAATCAAAATAGAAAAGTGGTATAATATAAAGTTTATTTTATTTATCACCCACCACCTATCGGCTTTTGGATTATCCATCAAATAAGCCAAAAGACGGTTGTTGCTGGGCATAGACCTCCCCCAAAGATCACTACAAGACCGATCAATGAAGCTATACAGGGGTGCTAGCTACGAGCTTAAGGTTGAGGACTATCGAGAGACTGTTTCCCACGCGCAGTCGCCATTATATGTTTCGTCACGCACGTCTCGTGTATGAATACGCTAAAGCACAATTCGGGTCGCTGAGCAGATTGATTGATTGGGAGAGGATTGCTTACCTGATAGCCATCCTCAGTATCTCATTCTTGGACAGCTTCTTGTCAGGTGGATGCGTGGGCACCAGTCGCCGCAGCTCCGCGAAGGCTCCGCTCACGTTCTGCTGCCGCCAGCGCTCGCGGCAGTTGGTAAAGAGTTTCCGAGGAGGGCGGAGACAGAGGGATGGAATGTCTTCTGACAGGCTCTAGAGGAGACACGCAAAGTTAAGTATTTCCTATAGGTCCTCGTACATACTTTATGCTTGATGCCTTATTGGACAGTTTTCAATAAATAAATTTTCAAAAATCGTTTATTTCGGTCAATTTCCGAGTGTTAATAGCACACGCAAAAAAAAAGAAACAAGTAAAAATGAATCTAACTGTTAGTACAATTTATTAAATACATCCTCGTATCCTTTTAAATCCATCGCTTAAAATTCCTGAAAAACGATTCTTAATGATTCTCTGCTTGATTCGCACCGGTCTCCAATACTCTCACCTGTAAATCCTGGACGCTCCTCATAGCGACTCTCTCCTCGTCACTGTCCGGCAGACAGAGGTCATCAGAAAGCATCTCACTGTCTGGTTCCTCATCAGAACATGACTCCTGGTCCGAAGCCATGGCTTGTCCTGGACATAGACAATACAAACAATACAAATACAATAAGTTTAATTACATAACACCTTATTGTAGGTATAGGTCTTCCAATTGAGTGGTTTCAAGTTAAGGTGGATATATATCCACACTAGGATAACCATATGTAATACGAAACTACAAAAAATTAAAATAATGGACACTATCAAGCGACTTGACTTGACAAAAGACAAAAAAATGAGGGTAGATCGTTATGTCGGCCAATAAAAACTGGCTGTCCGTCGCTCCGATGGTGAATAACTGTTTGTTCCACTAGTATAGTACTAGTGTTTTATGAAGGACTAGCTGCGCCCCGCGGCTTCGCCCGCGTGGAAATCAATGTGTCAAATGGTTTATAAACCTTATTGAATCACTCTATCTATTAAAAACCGCATCAAAATCCGTTGCGTAGTTTAAAAGATAGGGACAGACAGACAACGGGAAGCGACTTTATTAAATACTATTTAGCGATATAATTGTAATAGAACTACCTATTAAGAATTTATAGAACTTAACGACAGCAAGTCTAAGTGTAAGATGTGGACCTACGGTGGAAAAAATAAATATATTAGGTACCTAAGTAATTAAATTAATAACTAAAAACAGCTTCGGTATCGCAGGATACCGCCGCTATCAACGGAAGTGTATATTTATAAATATTACCTACAATAATAGCATTACTGTTATTTTTGTGTCTCTTGTGAGTAATGACGATCTCTGTGGTGCGGTGGGTATAGGTCCGCCTGCGACGCAGGAGCCTGGGGGTTCTATTCCCGCCTCGGGACAAATGTTTGTACGATCTGCAGATATTACGCAGTTTCGCACGCACCTTACCGGGATAAAAAGTAATCTATATCCCTGGGATACTATCTACCTCTCTGCTAAATTTCATTAGGATCTGTTCAGCCGCTTATGAGCGCCATAGCGCCCTGTCTTCAGCTTGACGCATCCAACACCTACCTGCAGTCGTCTTGGTCGGAGGGCGTCCTACACTACGTTTACGGAGCCGTGGTCTCAACTCAAGAACACGTTTACCCCAGCGTGGTTGTCGGTTCTTCGCGAGATATGGCCGACCCACTTCAGCTTGCTAACTCTTAGAGCTATGTCGATAACTTTGGTTCTCTGTCGGATGTATTCGTTACGAAGCCTATCCTTCAGATTCAGTTTCGTGTGTTCCTATTTATTTTGTGTATTCCTGTTAATAAATAAATAATGCTGGACAATCCACACAGCATTATCTAGCTCCAAGCTTAGCAGAGCGTATGTTAAGGGTACTAGATGACTGATATACTTAATAGATTATATAGATAGATATTTTTTATTATACATAGATAACGACCAGAACACCCGGAACTGCAGATCGTTCGTACACACAATGGTCCCGAGGCAGGCATCAAACCCGTAACCTCGTGCGTCGCTGGCGGACATTCGCCCGCCACGCCACAGAGGTCGTCTGTCAGGAGCTACCACAAAAACCATGAATCAAAAAGTATTTAGCACCCACCATTATGCCCCGTCATATCAGTAACTGTAGGCATTATTGAAATACACAAACTTCACAAAACACACAACTTTACACTCCGACGGATCACAGGCTACTGAGGAAAATGTTGCAAATAAATTTGAATTTCGAAAGGGGGTTGATTTTGCGGCACGTTGATTGGTTTGTGAGATAGAAGGCGGCCAATGAGAAGCTAGGGGGCGGAGCAGAAGATTTCACTGCCTTGTTGATTTTTCTCGATTTTTGTCATGTCATCAACTAAAGCGTTGATACGTGTGGTTCATGTGGTTATGCTCGCTTTGCAGGGAGGCCTTGGCTTTACCTCCCTCAAAATCTCTACTTACTTACAGGCCTGTAAGTATAGAATAGATAGACCAACGCGGTATTCGCTTCCTAAGGCGGTAGCTAACTCTAAGATACGGGAATCCTACTACTAAATTATATAATTCTGTTTCTAACACTTTGGTTATATAGAGTCCTTTAACAAGCACTTTTTGTGTTTGTTTAGATCAATCGTGCAATCTAGTTCAGACCTACTAGATAAAATCGTTGCACCACCGCGAATTATTTAGGAAACTACGAGTGAATTCAGATGTCACTTAACACTTTGACTGCGATTTTTTTTCGAAGACTGCGATCTTTTTTTTAACCTAGAAAAACCTAGCAAAAGCTGCTTTATAATCGTATCACTTATTTTTTTTTAGATATTTTGAAGCATTCCTGAAAGGCAGCAATAACACTTTGATTGCTGAAATCACACGGTATGTGTTTTCTACAAGCATGTGATTATAAAGCAGCTTTTGCCCGCGCATAGACATAGGATAAGGCTATCAAACTTTTTTATAAGGATAAATAATGGTGGGCTAATGCTGCAACACCCTGGGTCCCAGAAGAAAGCCGCGGGCAAGGTCGGTCAAGAAAGCGCTGGCGAGACGACCTTAACGCCTTCCTCGGAGATTGGTGGGAGATCGCACGTGACCGCACTGAGTGGAAAGATTTGGGGGAGGCCTTTGCCCAGCAGTGGGACGAAACAAGCTAAATAAAAAAAAAATGCTTGTGCAGCAGTTTTTTGAAGATGAGAGGAGTGATTGAGGATTTATAGATACCCTATCTCCTTCGAAGTCGATACGATATTTAGTCGTTTACTATCCCACGCGATCAGTGGCATGGAACAATTTCGAACTGAAACAGAAGCGATAGGACATTTGCTTTGTCTACTATGTCCTATCTCATAATGACAACGCGGGGATTGTATGAGAAATGTGACATAAAATATTTACTTTCACACTATAATATAAACTAGTGTAAGATAATAAGCACAAAGAAATCAAACTTCGACTGCGGCAATCTTTTTTCGAACGCGATCTTTTTTTTAACCTAAGCCATTCGTGCTGCCGCTCTACACAGCGGTTGTGTTGCGCCGCACGCGTTTCGTTCGAAAAACATATTACGGCTGTGCTGAGTCACACAGATCTGTATTTTCTCAGCCGCTGCGCTAGTCTGGATTTACGCATATTAGTCACTTGTAGAAAACACATACGGTGTGATTTCAGCAATCGAAGTGTTAAAATACAAACTCATCTCAAAACAAAATCAGAACAGAGAGACGCAAATATCGACAAAATAATGGAATGTCTAAGTTTAAACAAAGTTGTTGAACAAGTATTTAAAATACGATAAATATACATGTGACTAAACATGTGTCTAATGCGTCGTTAGTTATTGGTAGCAACTACATTACCTATATTTATTATCTAATAAAGGTTCTGTCACACTGCGCGTTGCGTTACGGTCGGTACACTACAAATAATTATTATTTATAGCGTATTTTATTATTATTATTCACTCATTTATTTAAATTCTCGTATAAAATACATTTTTACTATAGAAAATACAATAAAATATTATAAAACACATACCCACAGTGAAAATTATATCAAAACGGTAGATCACCGACCGCGAAGCTAGGCTCAAGCAGCCGGTGACTAGGGCTACAGAGAAAGGAACTTCCTGACGATACGTGCCGAGTCCAAGAGTACCGCCTTCTGGATCTGGCTCTTGATCCAACTTCCTAGCGAGAGTCTCTTCAGGTTCAGGTGTTGATCGAGGCTCTTCGCTATTACGCCATTAACCGAAACGACTATATATTATTATTATAATATTATAATTATCTTCCATCATGGCATGTGTTGGATCGCGAGGAGTGGAAGGAGAAAAGGGAAGCCTTTGCCCAGCAGTGGGATAATAATGGCTTAAAAAATAATAATAATAATAAATAAATATAATTATAATAGGTTAAAGAAACAAAATAAGCTTATTATCTATAATTGTAAGTAGTTCGGTACGAACTAATAATGAAAATCATATAGGTATGTGTAGTTAGCAAAAATACCACAAAAATGCTGTGCATGTTTCAAACTACCTTGTTATTTATAAGAGGGTCGTTCGTCAACTCACACCATGAATCTTGTCCCAAATGGTGTGAGTTGACGAATCGTAAATTAAAAAAAATATTATTTTCTTTCTGCAACTCACAGCACCGAATTTATGCGTTGAGTACAGTCACCGAAAAATGCGAACTTTAGTATCAAATAATTATTAATGCTTTAAAACTTCGTTGTTTTTAAAACAGACTACTACCGCATGTCTGAAGTAAGATTTATCCCCCTATAACTTAATTCATATCCCTAGAATGTACAACATGCTTCCAACAAAATTTTGACTTTAACTTAACGATCTTCCTCCTCAATCATTATCATAAATGCTGAAACTGCTATGAATTATTCTTATATGGTTAATAAAATATATTCCTGCTTTATCTACATTCAGTTAATAATATTATCACGCCACGGGTAGTGTGTCAGACCCGACAGAAAAAGAGGGTTATTGTGTGCCAGTATTGTTTGTTTGAGTTATATCAGTATTATTCAACTCGCGACGCGGAGACGTTGTGTTCTAGAGCGACAATTTAAATCGACATAATTTCGATCGAGAACTTCTTGTTTTCTATTTATATCGACAGTTAAGTTTTTCTCGTGAAGACGCGGTGGTGCACAGTGGTTACATATTTATTATCGAGAATTTTATATCGTCTTATTAATATCGTTAGTTATTAAAAATTTAAACATTTTTCGTTCATATTACAAAGACTTCGAGTTTTGTGAGATGTTTTATTAATTTTATCGTGTATTTGTGATTTCAACAACGAAAATACATTGTTAATAGTGGATTTGGTATAATCGTAAAGTGTTGTGTTCTATTTCTGAAGTTTTGTGACACAAATTAAAACAATAGCATTATTGTTGTAATTGGTAAGTTACTACGGTAAAATTAGGTGTATACAATAATTTTTAATGTTTTGTTTTATTTAGCAGGAGAAAATCCGTCTCTACCACGTCTTTTTTATTTCGAAGATTATTTCTGTAGGCAACTGAAAACGATACAAAACTTATGGAATGTTGGTGGAAAATATTTAACTAGGTACATTGCTATCATCGAAGAAAAGCTCAAAAAGGTTTTTGAAAGCGTCATTAATTCATTATCTTTGTTTTATTATGTAATTAATCTATCGCTCATTCAAATATATTTTCGCTGCACATGGGAGATTTTGAGTTGTTTCTATTATTGTTATCAGTTTTTGTTAAATTTTCATTCAAAAATGTCTTTGTTTACATAAAATATCGGTTGTTTGGATAAAATAGTTGCATCTCAATATTTAGTCACTTCGAAAATATTAGTTTAACTAGGTTCTCAAGTATGTATTTCAATGAATAAGTTCAAATTGCAACAAAATACGCTCATTAAACTAGTTTAGGTTCTTATAATTATTCTTGTTATGGCCAATTACAAAATATAATGATTTTTTTGTAATTTCCATTAGATAATGTACGTAACGTACACGATGCACACCAACAATAGTCATAAGTTAATGCGTATAATGTACATACTTTGTTGACTACAAGCTTAATTATAAGTAATTATGTAGTTTCATTATGTCATTTAGTAAGTAGCGGCAGATTTTGCCGAGGATCTCAAGAGGCGCAAATATGCAGGTCTCGACAGAGCCTATGCATTTGCTCCCCTTGGAGTCGAGTCCCTAGGTCCATGCGGTACCGAGGCTCTCCAGGTTTTAAAATTTGTTTTTCTTATAAAATGAGCTCATGACTCCTTTCACGGCTTTTCGCTTACGCTCTCATCGTTTCAGATTTAGCCATCCACTCAAAAATCTAGCCTGCTATAAACAAATCTACATTGAGGAATTTATGCGAAAGAAAACTATTATGTATGCATTAAAAGACCCAAAAATAGATAGTCCACTGCTGAACAAAGGCTTCCCCATTATTATTATTATTATATTAGCCCGGAGTGTCCCACTGCAGAGCAAAGGCCTCCCTCCCCTTCCTCCACTCATCTCGGTCCTCAGCAAGGAGAACCCACTCTTTGTTGTAAAGGCTTCCCCATGCGACGCCAAATATAGCAACCTATAGGATGGGTAGGTTTTAAGTTAAATCCACAGCTGCTTTGAACCCACCCATCTTATAGTGAAATTCGTAATTTGCAACTGTATGGCAAGAGCCATTTAGAGGGCTTTCAAATCCATTGAAATAATAATAAATAATAATATAATAATAATAATGCTAAGCTATATATAATAGCTAAGCCATTGTTACATGGTTCCCTGGTGCCGCTACACGGTTTTGAGCGTAGTTAAAGATATTTTTATTTTTACGTGATTTTCATTCAATAGACACCATATTCCATCAAAGAGGAATAGCCTGCTAATACTAACCAACATGATAACAGCTGATGCCACTTGACACTTTACCCCATGCAAATCATTATCGGATTCGTGTCCGCTCTGACGTCAAGTTTGATAGACTTCGGAAATCGTAGGGATGGTGCCGAATTTCGGCCACGGTGACCAGAGGCACAGTGGTGTAGTGGCGCAGGACATAGGTATATTGCACCAGGTGCACTGTCTTTTCCCTCACTTGCCCTTCTCTCACATAAACCGATGGGATGATGATGATTCTTAGTTATTGGCAACTGTGTCTGGTTGGACACTTTTCTGCCAGTGTCAAGTACCTACTGGAAAATACTTGTAACATTAATGAGTTATCAAATTATGAAGATGGTTTGATATTTTCACCGGAGTCTAGTTCGTTATTTAGGGTACCGTGCAAAACCGATGAGATTTGGATTGCCAGATTTGGCATGTCATATCAGACCTTTTAGACAGGTTTCAGGCTTCCGAAGATTTTTAGATAATGTCAGGCTTTTTGCGGGATTTTCCAGTAAGGAATTTGGTAATCCTAGACGGGGACGGCAGGTAACGGACACGACCGTGAGGTCAGGTGTAAGACTAACGGCTCATCGTACTGCCTAAGTATAAATAAGTGTATTTAAGGTTAAGGCTGAAAAACAGCGCTGAATATTATATTGTTCAGCACACGCTGAGCCAACCCCTATTTCGGCGCAGGGTCTTGGATGTAGTCTTATTTTCTTAATATCACCCATTTGTGTCACTTACCCCCATGATAAACTACTTAATTTGCCGTTTGTTATTCTATGCGTCTATTTCGTACCTGTGTCCAAATAAATGTTTTTTCTATTCTATTATTTTTCTAAGGCACGGCCGGCGGCAGGGCGGTGTAACACTGCCAAGTTCCAGACTTCGCGGCAGCAGCCAATATTTTTAACCAATAACAATTTTAGCGCCACCCCGCTGCTGTAGGCTGACTCATTGGTCTAGCGGTCGCGTGTTCAACCACCTTCATATAGCTGCAAGCTAATTCATTATCTTTCTTATATATCTTTTATAGACTAATACTCTCTAGAAACAAATGAATTCTGATGCAACGAAAAATGTAGGCAAGCACTTTTATAGTGCAGAGGCATAGATATTCAAGTTGACTGCAATCTATTGCGTCTGTGCCTTGCAATACTATCCAACAACATAGCAATTTATGATTGACGCATCACGTTGTTGGTCCGAACACCCTTTACTATTATAATAGAAAACTACTATCATTACCCACTTGTGATAGTGTCTATTGACTGTCTGTTAGTTGTACCTATCTATCAAGTTGTTATCTAATGTAGGTCGATTACTGAACTCTAGTATAGGTTTAATTGATAAAGGAACTATTTAAGTACCTATATCCAACACTGATGAAGACTCGGTAAACGTAGTGTAGGACGCCTTCCGACCAGGTGGGATGACGACTTGCGAAAGACTGCAGGTAGATGCTGGATGCGTCAAGCTGAAGACAGGGTGCTGTGACGCTCATTGAGGGAGGCCTATGTCCAGTCGTGGACTAACATAGACTGATGATGATGATCCAACAATAGCTAATGGATGCTATAGGTCTAAAGGTAGGACATAAATTGTTTTTAATTGGTAACACGGGTAGTGTTGCCGTGGGAATAGGTAAAATTTCGACTCTATGTGATTTCTTCCTTCTTGATATTCGTAAGAAGTCCTTATTACAATTGTTTTGTTCTAGGAGCAGGACAATAGTATTATTGCTCCAGGAGAGTCCTCTACAAGTTAGAAGGGATGTGAAATTCGAACATCAGAATGGATCCCCAAGAATTAGTTCCATTGGAAGGTAAGTTCCACCAACTCAACTTTGTCCGCCTAATCTCAAATTTGACAATATTTCATGAAATGTTGAAATGTATAATAATATTGAATGGTAACATCTAGTGGAATTTTGACTATTTTGTTACAATGCACGTGTCAAAGTCAAAATCAAAATATTTTATTTCTTTAGGCTCACAAAATAAAGCACTTTATATTATAAAGAGGAAAGGTTTTTGTTTGCAATGAATAGGCTCCGAAACTACTGGACAGATTTAAAAAATATTTCACCGTTGGGAAGCTCACTATCCCCGGTGAACATAGGCTATATTAAATTTTCAAAAAAGTTAGGGATCCGTACTAAAACCGTGCGAAGCCGGTAAGGTCCACTAGTTAGACTAGTTAGATATATTTATGATACATAGTACAAATGACACATATCATGTTAGTCATACAAACATTTGTATGACTTACAGATATTATCCGAGGCGGAAACCGAATCCGCAACTTCCTACGTTGCAGGTAGACCTTTACTCGCAACAAAGAGGTCATCAATGAAATGTTCAAAATACGTTACTTCCAGCCGGCCTTCCACCACAACCAAAGAAGCGTCATCAGCCCCACTGGAACCTATCGGACAGGTCTTGCTACCGCGTACCGCTCAGACTGTGTCGACTGATGATGTTACTGATACTGCTGCCGACGATGTTTATAATGGTGCCTTTGTACATGAGGTAGGTACGCATTTTTGCAATCACTTTTAAACAAACAAAAAGTATTTATTTAGAAAAGTGTCTTTAGACACCAAAAAAAATTACATTTAAACTTTACCAGTAGCTTTATAGGATAAATCTTGTATGAAGATGCGAGGGATCCCAACTTTGGTTTAAGTATCAGTTATAAATTCTGTAGTTTTTCCTTTTTAAATTACGTATTTAATGTATTAGAGCCTACATGTAAAATTTTAAGTAATCAGCCAGGAGATGTGTGTATTTATTAAGATTTAAGCTTATCAGTAGAATATTTTGTACTACTATTGATGGAACAAACCGAAGGCGAATATAAAAAAATATAATAACGCAATCACCTGTAACAGAGCAATACTTCGCAGATCTCCTGGGGCCAAATTCCACTAAAATAATCGCTTCACCTTAACAGCTGTATAGTCGCAAAATGAGACAGTTTGACACGTCTCTTTTAATGAAAGAATTTACAGATAGAGGGACGCCTGTCAAAAGTGTCAAGGTTTTAACCAATCAAAAATCAAAATATAAAAAAAAAAAACAAAATAATCTTTATTTAAAACATAAATACAAGGGGATATAAATAACTTGTGTGAAAACGATAATACACGCTGTAGTTATACAATGTGTATTGTCGAACCTTGATCAAACGAAATGTGCGAATACACGACATATATTTATCGATAAAAAACAAAAAATTAAAAATTATATGTTACCTATCTCAAAAATAAAGCCGATTTAAATATTTTTTTAATGAAAACTAATTCATCTGGTTTTTTCTTCGTGTCTTTTTGAGTAAACGGTGTATTTTATTCAAAATAGTCTCATTTGAAAGCTAGATAGTCTACCTAGCTAATAAAAAAATAAAAAAATACAATTTCGGTACATAAGCCTAGTAAAATCAATATTTTTTTAGAAATTTGCAAAAAAATATGATTTTTATTTTATTTTTGATCTGTAACTTTAAAACTGGGTTATTGAGGTATACTTTTTTGCATGTTGTATTAAACTTCATAATTTAATCTACAAATCCTCCAAAAATTATGGGCCTATCTCTTTTCGTTGTTATGTTATTAACCATTGAAAATAGGTACTTTCTGAATATACATAATTTTCATACAACTTTCATACAACCAAACATATATTACAATCAAATCAAATAATTTTTTTTACAAAATAAACTTAGTACAAAATATTTATTTCGTTAACTTAATGTAGAATAAATATAACAGTGTTTGAGATTCCCTTTTAAGTAAAAGAAATACCTAATATATACCCATATATTTTCTTTGATATACATATGTACATATCTTTATTTTTCAGATACCGAGTGTTCCTTGGACAGATGTATCCAATGAGTATGACCGACATGAGACTGATAGACAGTAAGATATCGACAACATGGTGCCAGGTAGGTGTGTATGTTTTGTTTACTTTTGTACTTAATTTAGCTTTATTTGCTGAAGTGGCAGTGGGCCGGCCATATCTCGCGAACGACCGACAACCGCTGCTGGGGCAAACGTGTTTTTGAGTGGAGACCGCGACTCGGTAAACGTAGTGTAGGATGCCCTCCGGGCAGGTGGGATGGCGACCTGCGAAGGACTGCGGGCAGATGCTGGATGCGTCAAGCTAAAGACAGGGCGCTATAGCACTTATTTGGGGGAGGCTTATGTCCAGCAGTGGACTAACAAGGGCTGATGATGATGATGAAAGTTTTTAACCTTGTGAAGCAAGGAGCATAACGTACAATACACAGCTAAGTGATATTTGATGATGGTATTTATTCAAGTGTTAGTAAAGTGGCTTCTCTAATATCAGTCATCGACATCGTAGATACATTGAGTAAACGTGTTAAAGTATATGGTGTTCCACAAGGGTATTTACTGAGACATCTACTATTCATTTTTCTTATTACAAACTAGCGGACCTTCCCGGCTTCGCACGGTTTTAGTACGAATCCCTAACTTTTTTGAAAACATAATATAGCCTATGTTCACCGGGGATAGTGTAGCTTCCCAACGGTGAAAGAATTTTTCAAATCGGTCCAGTAGTTTCGGAGTCTATTCAGTACAAACAAAAAATCAAACCCTTCCTCTTTATAATATTAGTATAGACATAGTTAGTGGTTGATTTTTGAGGACGCATTTAACATGTGTAAATGTAAACTGAGATAAAAATACCAACTTATGTATATATATTATGAAAATAGTTGAAACGATGCAAAGTTACATTAGCCAATTATTTATATTAACACGTGTCATGTAATACATAATATTTGTATTTACAGCCTTACATAAAGATGTCTTTTGAATTATAAATGTTATAGAAGTACTTAATTTTATCAAACTAGGCTTACTTATACAACACTCAGACGAGATAATAATTCTTGATAGGTTTATCGTTCGACGCCGTGTAATGTAACCGATGTTTTTATATTTTGAAACTTATTTTAAGGAGTATGTAGATCAAATAAACTTGCAGAGGCTCTTGCTACCAACCAAATGTACTTTACAATGCTTAAATATGATGTACCTCAGCTACCAACTTAATGTATTTTAAAATACTCAAATATTATGTACCTCAATAGGAAAATAAATAAATAATTCAGTGTAAATTAAGTCATAGAGATATGTTTTTATCTGATGGACAGTGTAACTTCAAGTCAATGTCTGATTTATAGACAAATGCGAGTAGGTGTTCCAAGTACGACGTATACATACATCTTATCATTTCGTTCGTTTGGGAAACGATTTTCAATAAACTCATCGTTTTCGTAATGTACACTGTTGAAAAGAGGTAAAATGTTTGTTTGTTTGTTTATGAGTAGGGGATATTCTCTGGCACTACCGGTTTGATCTTGAATTGTTTTTTCAGTAATAGGAATCTACATTTCCTCCGAGTAACATGGGCTAGGGTTTATCCAAATACGAGAAGCCACCAGTGGAAGCCAAATAGTTTATTAGATTTCTTTATTGAGCTTAGTGGAACTCTAATGGCCGAATATTTATTCTGGTTAACGAGAGTTAACAAACACGTCATAGATATTGCATAAATTTGAGAGAGGTTAAGATCAGATACAAAAAAAAACTGTCGAAAAGAACCTTCACAATAATGAAGAACGAACTCCTTACTCTAAAGCCAAGTAAGCCTTTCAAACTAGAAAAAAAAATAGATTAAAATAATGATAAATAAGCTGTGTGAAGCAACTGACTTTGAGATACTCATGTATTTTTGATCCTATTCGATTGTACCGAGTTTGTACTCGATTGTATCCTAAGGGAAGTACTATGTTGATTACATGTACTTCCATTTCAGCGCCAAGTAGTCCGCTCGAACGCCACATTCAACGCATTCGTAGTCCCCGGCCACCCCGAGCTGAGCCAGGAGCTGGTGCCTGTCTCCATGACGCGGGAGCTGATGTTGGAAGACGATATGAAGGAGTACTGGGGGTTCTATCTGCTGAAGGGGTCTAGTGTTACTGTGTCGGCTTGTACGAGGTTGGTTATTGACTGTTGAATCTTCACTACTTAGATAAAACATAGTCGCTTCCCGCTGTCTGTCTGTCCCTATGTAAGCTTAGATCTTTAAAACTGCGCAAAGGATTTTGATGGAATTTTTTAATTAATAGATAGAGTGATTCAAGAGGTAGATTTACAAATTGTTTGAAAAATAGATTTCAACGCGGGTGAAGCTGCGGGCGCAGCTAGTTATTGATGAAAAACAAAAAGATGGCTCATTTGACTTTTGGTGGTGCAACTATCGCTTAAATACTAGAAGAAACAATTCAAAACTCCGCTTCCACATAATCCAAATCACCAAAAAAAACACATTGTGAATAATTCGTCTTAATTGTTCTCACAGATGGCCAGGCGCATCCCTCATCATGATAAAGGGCTACAAGCATCTCCAAGAGTGCGCGTACATCGGAGACGACTCTTCAGAAGAAGTAGATGAAATTAACGAAGCGTACAAGTTAGGGCTGATCAATAATACTACGAGATGGAAGAAGATAGAGGAGATTCAGAAAGTTGATGGAAAAGCCAATCAACCAGGTAAAGAGACTGTAGAAATAAACAAAAGATAGCCTGTCATGTCTTCTTCAAAATTAAATCCCAATTGTTAATATCATCGATTACTTATACAATTGATAGATATAGCAATTGTATAATCATAATAAAAGGTAAGGTACCGCAAGTGGACCGAAATAATAAAAAAAAAACTGAAAATGGAAGTTCTTTTCGAAGAATATTCTAGATTTAGTAAGTCCCGTATGCAAAATAAATTATACAATCTTAGAATATAATTACAGAAATACAAAATCCATTTAAAAATATTACAAAGAAATAATGTTAGAATAGAACTCTGTGTCCCATGATAGCTACAATGTAGTAATTAATAAATGTAATCTATTAGTTGATTAATACAATAATTGAATTAATATCAGTTGTCAAGTAAACAGTAAGTAAGCACTCACAAAACACAATGGAAAGTAACAACGATGTTATTGACGAGCTTAATCATCTGCTAACTGGAAATGATACCATTGATAAATAAGGCTCATAACTGGTATTGAGAAGGCAAATATTACAGGTCATTAGATTGTTCAGAAGCATAATAAACTCTGGTATTGTACCTAATAATACAGATAGGAGTCCAAGATAATGATGATAATGTTATGTCAAATAAAATAATATCCAACAAAAATAAACCCAAATATAGTATTATGCTCTCATCGACAAGGCTTTACTTAAAATTGACTTTATATTCGATTACTCATGGACAAAATTATGTTATGTTGTTATTTATATCGACTTTTAGACACAATAAACATAATATTATCTATTATTATGCTTATAAGGTTATCATTATCATGACCTCAAAGTTCAAGTTAGTATGAAACAGTCTCTAAAATCGAATTGTGGCTTTCACTAAATAATTGAAGTCCTAGAACAAGGACTGTCCTATTCTCATTTTGAATCATAGATTTGGTCTATTTTCATGTGGCTGAAGTATGTAAGTATGTAAAATCAAATAAATAATGCCGGACAATTCACACAGCATCATCCAGCCCTAAACTAAGCAGAGCTTGTGTTATGGGTAGGTACTAGATAACTGAGATACAATAAACTACATAGATAGATATTTTATATTATACATAGAAAACATCCAGAACACCCTGAATAAATTTGTAGATCGTAAAAATGTAGAACAAAATAAGCGTTTGTCCCGCAGAAAATGAAACCCAAATGTTTTGTGAATTCTGATCTATTATATGTTATATTTGTACATGAAAATGTTTCAGACACGATGAGAAGACAGAAAGCTGGCGTAAAGTTCCACGATCCGGCAAAAGTGGAGAATGTGACGTCATCACAAAACGTGCCTAATCTAGATGTCACTGATCATGATCCCACGGTAAGGCATCTTGAATAGAGAAGGAAATTGGAGAAGGTCCATATTAGGGCAGTTAAAAAGAAGATAAATTAAAGAGCTCTGCAACAGAAATGTTAACAGGCTATAATTTTGTATCCCACTTTTTCATAAATAGCATTTGAACTTATTTTTGGTAGTTAGGTATATGGCCCTAGCGTTGATAAGCATAATAATATCACATATTTTGTATTTCTCTTTCAGGAGCTTCGAGAAATCTTAGAGCACCTCCACGCCATTCGCCAGGCAGCGAAGGACGAGCAAGCAAAGTTCTACCGCCCTCCAGACCACCTGATACAGTTACCAGCCCTACACCGTCATAGGGATGCCAATGTTGATAGGAATGAGCGGAGGTGGCTGTCTTTTAAAGGTACTTTCAGTTACAGTTAAGTCATCAGCGTATTTTATGGAGTCTACACGCCAAGGTCAAGCCGAAGACAGGGTGTTATGGCGCTCATTAGGGGAGGCCTATGTCCAGCAGTGGACTAACATAGACTGATGATGACATGTCCAGGTCAGCCACAAAGCTCAGCGGATTGGTGCAATATTTCAGTGTATGCATATTGTTAAAACCGACACAGGGTTTTGTCTTCCCGCCGACTTTACTATGACCATTTCATTACGTAACTATTCGTCATAGGGACGCCAATATTGACATGGTCATCTCTGTTAACATTGGCGTCCTTATGAGGACGGTGGCTTTCTTTTAAAGGTGCTTCCAGTGATGTACGTATTTTTATGGTAGACAGCATAAAAGACGCTCGTACGTCAAGGTCAACCGCAAAGCACAAACAAAGAAAGAAAAATGCACTATCCCTTATGGTATTTCCTATGTTAAAAGTGTGTGTTAAATAATAAAATTGTAATATAACTTTTAAAATTTATAGAACTTAACCACATCATTATAACATGTGTACCTACGGTGGAAATAAATATATGATAACTCTTTATTATATTCATTCCAGATATTGACGGAAAGAACAGTGAAATGACTTCATACGAAGATGTATCAGAACTAAGAACGACCAAACCTACTTATCCAAGAATAGTTAAACCTACAACTTCAACTCAAGTCAATAAAGCTACAATTACAAGTACAAGTAAACCAACAGAATCAATGAAAGACTTCATACATAACAGTATTGAAACCACAACTCTGCGTAGCAGTATAGAAGCTAATGCAAAGGTGTTAGAAAATAAAGAGACTGAGACAGAAGATCTTAAAGAAAATATCATTGATGAGAGAGAAGATTTCAGTAAGCCAAAAGATATCAATGAAAAGGGAATCAGGGAAAAAGTGGCAATGAAAGAAGTAGAGACGAAATACATCGCAACGGTGAGTCAAACATAAGAAATGTTTTATTGCTAGTTTATAAGTAATTCAGAAAGCAAGTATTAAAATAGTATGTTATGTACAAACTCCGTGATTACAATAAACACGATATAATTTATTGCATTTATATCAGTCTAACATATCTTTATTGATGCGTTTTGTTTTAAGTCAATCGTCATAATCGTCATCGTGAGGCAATGGAAACAAAAAAAATTAAATATTGAAAGATATAAGAATAGCACTTTGTTAACCAAGAAAGTTACAATCAAAGTTTTCACATTCTAGGAACCAAAGAAATAATAATCGAATTTTATGTAATTTGAGTTTTTACCACGGTAATCCCGTGAGTACTATCTAGGCCTAGAATGACAGCCAAACCCGCTAAATCTAAGATGCATGATGAAACGGGTTCGTGGCTTAGGCTCCCAGTGGTCGACGCACCTGTGGCGTCGACCACAGGTGCGTCGACCACTGGGGGCCTAAGCAATAAAGTGTAGATATAATTGTCAAATGACACAAATTCATAATGTAGGTCTTAACTACAATATACGAATGAATAAGCAATGAAAACTGCAAACGCAGTATGCATTTACAGTTTATTGCGTATTTTTTATCTATCTATCTATTTACTAGCTGCGCCCCGCGACTTAGCCCGCGTGGGAATCCATGTGTCAAATGGTTTATAATTATAAACCTTCCTCTTAAATGACTCTATCTATTTCAAATGGCATCAAAATCCGTGGCGTAGTTTTACAGATCTACGCATACATAGACAACGGGAAGCGACCTCGTTTTATACTATGTAGTGATTTCTTTTATTAGTCTATTCTATTAAATACCCTTATAGATAAACAAGCGATCAGCAAGAATATAGGTAATACGTTAAAAAGCTCTCAAGTCTCGCGTAGCTTCGACCAGACGCTCAGGTAGTTTTTTAAAACCCTGGAGCCTTGGTATAGTTTGTACCCAACGGTATCAATGCCAAGGCGAGCAAATAGCTCTGTCGAGACCTGCATATTAGCACATATTGAGATCTTCGGCCAAATCTGCCTATGACCCGAGAGCAGGTGAGTATCTGGCGCAATACAGCCAGCAGCGTCTTGGGGACGCGCGCCGACTATATGGAGCAGTTGAGCTGCCTGAAAGTTGTTTCAGTTGTAAATACTAGTCCTAATTTGTTTATATTATTTCATTGTAACTTTCTTTGTATATATATGATATAAGATTTACATTAATTTAGATTTTATTATACTAAATAATTCTGTTTAAAATTTTAGTGGAAACAGATAAAATGATTCCTATTTGTATATCTTTGCGGATATACTACATCGATCGATCGATCACAGACCAATCTATCATTTCGATTTAGAATTAGGTCATTAACTTATCCATTATCTCATCTTATCTGGTTGCCTAGGCAGAGAATATACATTATTAGGTAGTATATCTATACTTCTTTACATAGTATAAAATGAAGTCGCTTCCGCTGTCTGTTCGCTTAAATTTTTTAAACTACTCAACGGATTTTAATACAGTTTTCAGCAATAGATAGACTGACTCAAGAGGAAGGTTTATAAACTATTTTACACTTAGATTTCCACGCGACCGAAGCCGCGAGGCGCGCTGCTAGATTATATAGTGGTTAAAGTTTGTGAGGTTGAAGGGGGTAATCACTGGAACGGAAAAAAAAGTAAAACAATTTGAGAAGGAAGCCCAAAGGAGGATCCAGCTAAGCTGGGCAGCATTTGGGAAACTACTTCAAGTCTTCTCTTCATCCATACCGCAATGCTTGAAAACAAAAGTTTGTCAACCAGTGAGTCCTACCCGTTATGACCTACGGAGCTGAGACGTGGACACTCACGATAGGGCTGGTCCACCAGTTCAAAGTCGCTCAGCGAGCTATGGAAAGAGCTAGCTCGGAGTTTCTCTGAAGGATAGGATTCGTAACGAATACATCACCAGAGAACCAAAATTATCGACATAGCTCTAAGAATTAGCAAGCTGAAGTGGCTGTGGGCCGGCCATATCTCGCGAAGAACCGACGGCCGCTGAGGCAAATGTTTTCTTGAGTGGAGATCATGACCACTCGGTAAACGTAGTGTAGGATGCCCTCCACCACCAACCAGGAACCAGGTGGGATGACGACCTGCGAAAGACTGCAGGTAGATGCTGGATGCGGCAAGCTGAAGACAGGGCGCTATGGTGCTCATTGGGGGAGGCCTATGTCCAGCAGTGGACTACTATAGGCTGATGATGATGATGATGATTAGCCAATAAGAGATTTTCACGACTTAGAAGAATATAGTAGATACAAAGTTGTTTGATAATGACGATGATGAGTGCTTCAAATAATGATGACATTAAAATTATAAAATTCCAGACTGAAATGCCCGAAGCGAACTCCAGAGAGGTGTTCGAAGACGTGCTCAAAAGACTGCAGGCCCTGGGCGACCGCGGGAAGCGGGTGCTGGCCAAGCTACATCAGACTATGGGGGTAGAGTTTAGCGAGAAGGTAAGCTATAGGTTTACCACAATTTAAGGAATTCTACAATACGAAAAGATAGGCTAGAAAGCTGTATTTCGGCTGTAAAACCATTAGAACTGAACGCGTCATAATTGAAAACAAATGAAATTACGAGGTTTTTTTGAAGAAGAAAGAAAATAAGACATCCGATTTGTTTTTTTCTGAAATTAGATTAAACTGGCTCCTTCAGCGCATTCAGCTAGCAAACAGTAACAGCCACGCCCTGACTTACCGATAAGTGAACAAAAGTAAGATGAAAGACAGATAAGATTTATAAATAAATACCTACCTTAGCCTAGTACATTTCTAAAACCGAGGCGCGAAGGTACCATACTAGTCTAAACAGTGCATGTGCGTTTGTGCACATACTTGTGCACTTTAATAATATGCCTTACGCTACGCACATAATTATTTCCCATTGAGACTGGCCGCAAATATGCCTCGGAGAACATCAATCGTTAAAAGAAGTTAAATTCTGCACAAAACCAGCTATAATGTTGATTATATCTCTAAAATTCCAGGAACCAAAGAAGTCTGACATCATGGCTGCGATCCAAGGCAGCAGCGAGGAGCTGGACCACCTGCGACAGGTGCTGGTGGAAGCTATCGATGAGGAGAAGACCAAGCCAGAGAGACGACGTGAGTATTAGAGCTATTGTTGAAAAACTCTATTGGTAACGCTAAGAAATAAAACGTAAACAAAGTAATAGCTAAAAAAGTAAACAAAGTAGTACCTACCCATCGATGTACCTACCTCAACGCAGAATAATTTAGGTAATAAGTAGTACTTAGTAGTTTGTAAGCCGCACATTGTTATCCACATTCCTCATGGAGGTGGCCATGCAATGTCATGTGGCACACGTTATTGTTATATCTTTTTTGTTGAATTTATGTATTTTGCCATGTTTATATAAAGAATTGATCTCTAAGGGTGACATAGTTACTTTGTGACAAAACTCCATTAATAAATAAAGATATTTTTAAAAAGTAGTAAGACGCACATTAGGGGAGGTTGTGTCCAGCAGTGGACTATTATAGGTTGATGCTGATGATAATGATGGCGATGAAACAAAGTAATATTTGAAAGACTAGTCTAATCGAACCCGCAGCCTCTAATGTCGCAGTTGGAATTTCGCTCGCCACGCCGCCACATCGTCGGTTAAATTTAGTAAGTCCTATAACTACATTTTTAATGCTTTGCATAAAGTTTGAGAAACCTTGCACGTTTGTCTGACGTGTCGATCATCAGAATTTATTATTAAATTAAGTTAGAGTAAGTAAGTTAGCAAGTAAAATCATATTCAATTACGAATACGATTGTCTATACCCCCCTCTTTCAAAATATTTCAATTGGCAACTAGGGAATATTTTACACTCCTGAAATAAATCTTAAAGCAAGCGAGTCTGCTAAATCAACAGACTACTGAGAAAATCTTAATATATTTTTCAGAAAAAAGACGTGACTCCATGTTGGACGCCAGAGCGAAGCGAGAGCTGATGCTGGGTCAGATCGAGCTGACGAAAGAACTGAATGAAGATGATGAGGGAAGAAACTATGCTGCGGAAGAGGTACGACTTCCACTTACTCCACTCCTTTATTTCATAACTAGATGCGCCCGCGTGGAAATCTATGTGTCAAATGGTTTATAAACCTTCCTCTTGGATCACTATATCTATTTAAGAAAACCACATGAAAATCATTTGCGAAGTTTTAAAGATTATCATTAGATAAGCATACAGGGACAGACAGAAAGTGACTTTGTTTTATACTATGTAGTGATATAATACAAAAATACTTTATTGTACACCAGATGCAGATAATTACATGCGACAAGTACAATGGGCGGCCTTATCGCTTAGAAGCGATCTCTCCTAGGCAAACTTTGTATGGAAATAATTATCTGGATTTAATAAAGGCAGGGAGTGTACGAAATATAAGCGTAGGTAATAATTTTATCAGAAATTAAGAATTATTATTACGATGTTTTAATTGTAATCTTTCATTCTTTACTAGCAATTTCCTGCGGTTTGACGTTTCATAATATAATCGACGTCACCCGAGAATGATGTAGCTTCTCAACAGTGAATAAATTTTTAAAATCGGTCTAGAATCTGAGCCTATTCAAGGCAAACAAACCAAAAATCAAATCTCTCTTTCTCATTATTATAATAATAATAAAATTGTTTATTTCCAGATACGAGATCCATATTCTACTTAAAATTGCTAAAACGAATACAAAAACAAAACATACAAATAGGTAGATATTAGTATAGATGTAACACGGCCCTTCAATAAGAATTCCTTCCTTTCTTGCCACTGTCTGTGACTATCCAATACGACAATAACCATTTTGCTTTTCCAGGAATTCCGACCAGACGACCTGGCGGACCACCACGAGGTTGTCAACGAGACCTCCCCCCTGGACATGTCAAACTCCGAGTTCTGGTCGTCATTCTCCAGCAGTGAAGAAGCGTTGTTAGAATGTGATGGGCTGATACTGAACCTGCCTCTGACTCCGCACGCAGGCTGTAGAGCTAATGCTTCGGAAGATGAAAGTTTTGCAGCTGCTAGAGCGAATGCTTTGACTTATAGGTTAATATTTACGACTTTTTGGCAAAACATGACATTTAAAACTGGATATTTGCCCTGATTTTTGAGTTTTCCAATATTTCGCAAAGTTTCAAAAATCAAGTCATGGTAAATATCCCGTTTTAAATTACTTTTGTGTTAATTTGACATTTTTATGTATCGATTGAATGTCATTTGGTTGTATATTTTTATGTTGTTACAATTGAATTAAAAGATTATATAATTCTATAAATATGAAGTATAAAAATAAAGTAACTTTTTTCGTTTACTAAAAAATTTTGTAGGCACAACAATTTTTGGGTTCGCTCTTGTAGATTGGACAAGATTTTTATGCATTGTGTACCCACCCACTAAGATACTACACTGTAGTATCTTACTTGTAGTATCGTACAGTAGTATCTTACTTGTAGTATCGTACAGTAGTATCTTACCCACTAAGATACACAATGCATAAAAACCCTAAGACACACCTAAGAACAATTACCTGTATACATAAAATCACAAAAAATCATGTGATTTTTCCCAGAGTACCAGCAAACGGGTACTACTTCTTCGTGTTCAACTCCGAGAACGAAGTACAGGTTAACTTCATCCGCGCCAGGTTCGACCTGCAGAAGACGCGGTACGACATCGCGCGCAGCAAGCTGAGGGAATGTACCAACAGCACGGAGCGGTGCGATCTGAACCTGGACATCTTCTCTAGTCAGAAGGTAATTGGTAAAGTTTGCTAATACAGCAGGTTCCTACTAAAGTAGATAGCGATACAACGAGGTTCCAAAGAACTTCATCCGCGCTAGGTTCGACTTGCCAGAAGACGCTGTACGACATCGCGCGCAGCAAGCTGAGGGAATGTACCAACAGCACGAAGCGGTGCGATCTGAACCTGGAAATGTTTTCTAGTCAGAAGGTTACTTAAAAAATATGTGTATGGTCAACAAAAAACAGTGAGGTAGGTACCTACTTAAACATGTCAGCAGAAAGATATAAGGAAATCATGCAAAAATATCAAAGAGCGTGAACGTGAACTCACGCGTGAACAGTTTTTGTGTCGATAGATGCTTTGTCTGAGTCACTCAAGATTGCCGTTAAATATCCTCCATCCATACATACTTAACCAAAAATTCATTCTCTTTGTCGCGTCTTTATAAACGCATTTTACATAACTTGTCGATCCTTTCTTCAATGCGTATATATATATATATATTGCTTCCAATCAATCTGTTATTCGTCGCCAAGCAAGTACATAAGTTCTAAATATTTGTGTCATTGTTTTGTTTACATTGAATTTGTCTAGTGTATAGACTAGTCCAGTAGTAGTAGACTCCATGACCTTGACCAAATCTTATACATCTACCAATGTCGTGGGAATCGAAAAATCTACTAATACTGTACCCCGACCCGGAAGAAATGTCTAGAACACGCAAATATTTACTCTCTGTCTGATCTGACAGATGTAGCTTGCTTAGACTAATATTTGCTATTAAATTTAGACAATATCATTATGTCATCATAATTCAGTTAGTATTACTTCCTATTTAGACTACGTATGATGTAGACAGGGCAAAAGGTTAAGGTATTTCATCGGCGCGCAGCAAAACGTACTTTATGCGACTTACTTACATTAGTTGTTTACTCTAAAATTACGACACATGAATTGCAACTAATCCATATGGCCATCAGTTAGGTACTTTAACTTCCTATTTAGACTATTCAGACATGGCCAATATCAAAGAAGTCAAGTCTATTCAGACATGTTAAAAAATCTAATAAATAACTCTATAGTGTCTGGTTCTTACAAGTGGCTCGTAGTTTAGTACCTATTTGCGTTTGCTTCAAGGTCTCATTCGGACGCCACCGGCAATAGTCTGTAGGCAATCTAGACAGTTGTAAAGCATTCGTGACATGAGTAAAAATAGATTCGTTGTATCTAGACTCCAGACGAATCGATTTTCAGAATTGCATTCTAGAACTGTTTTATCGATTTTGCATCGACTTTCTCTAGCTTAGTCTTTTGATAGATCAAGTCGTATTTTAGAATTATTGATTCAGTTGGTTTTTTTACCCGACTTCCAACGGAGGAGGGTATCACAATAGGCCTATCATGAATACCCTAAGAAAGCTATCTATTTAACTATGTTTGTATTGTTACTCTGTGTTTTATTAAATAAGCTGGTAACATGGTAACTGCTTAAGTACCTAATTTCTGACAATATTTGTCACCACTACGATCAGAATATGTTAAGATATTCGTATAGTGATATAGTAAAGCCCATAAACAAAATACTAAACTCCACGAAGAAAATCACTACCGCTTGTATTGTGTTTGTGCCGCTTTGACCCCAATTCGCGTCGACGTTAAAAAAACATAAAAACGCAAATAGCATTAATTCATCGACTAATTACTAAAATAACGTGTTATTCGGCGTCATGTGTGATGTATTAGATATAATGTGCTAATGAACCATTTTTAGATTTACGACATTTGATAGTTGTAAATCTTGTTCATTTATTCATTGTAAATCTTCCGGTAATGTTTCATATTTCTTGTTTCGAAACACTACCTATATTTTTTTTATTCAGCTGTCAAATCGCCGGGTATATTTATAAAATTTCAAGTTTCAAATTATCGTTCAAAAGCTGAGGTCTACTGTTGACCCTTTCCAGCAAAGAACATATTAATTATTATTTGCTCATTTAAGAACGACTACAGCACACAATATTACGCTGAGAGCGCTAGCCCACGGCGACTTTTTGTAGCGATGCTGTCGAGCATCAGTCGCGTTGGTAACGCGCGACAAAAGCGATACACGTCGAAATATTCTCAGTCGAATACGCACTACAAATGATAAAGACTCTCTCTATTCCTCAGGTGGTGCTAGAACTTCCCTTGAGGAACAACGACTCTCTCTGGAACGAACAGTTCGTGATCATCTCAGAATGTGAGCCCAGGACTTCAGTCTACATCTTCTGTGTCCTCGCTGTGCCTATTCTTATATTAGTGTTTGGGCTACAATGAAATTACAAAAACTAGAATTGGATTTATAAGAGTTGGTGTTTTGAGATTATTATTGATATTGATTCTTTGTTAATGGCAACTGTGTCTATATAGTTGGATACTTTTCTGCCAGTGGAAAATAATTGTAAATCAATGAATCGGTGTAGCGGTGTTTCGCACCAAATTGGGCAAAGCCGACAAAAAAGAAAAGGTACCTACCTAATTTAAAGAACAACAATCTGATTTAAAGAAAAACGATAATAATCATTATCGATGTACGAATATGCAGTCGAGAAAACTGCGTCTAGTCTGCGCGTAGTCATCAAATTATGAAGATTGTCTGATATTTTCGCCAGAGCCTTGTAATGTTATCAAATTATTCTTAATAAATGGTGAGAAATCTGGCTAAATGAAAAAAAGGCCCGGATAAGTTAAAAACAGTAACTAACGGATGAGGTCTGCACAGATTTTAAAATCATAAATAAAAATGGTTACGAAATTGAACCTATCTATGATTGATATTATGAGATTTGTAAATATCTATTATTTATGTTTTAATTTGTTATTTATTTAATTTTTTTTTAAATAATAATAATAATGCGGGACAATCCACACAGTCTCATCTAGCCCCAAGCTAAGTAGAGCTTGTGTTTTGGGTACCTACTAGATGACTGATATACATTCCCTAAACAGTAAAGCAGTAGCGCCTTTTTGATACTACTCATTCATTCCTTATTAAAATGATTTTTTAATAAGGTTGTGCACTATTTATAATTTTAAGTGTATGATGGTCTTGAACGGTTTCTACATTGTTAACATCTATAAATAGTATTTGGTCATAATAACAAAGTCTAACTCAAAAGTAACCAATATACGAAAGAGCATAGTAACATTTTATTTATATTTTACAAATATATTACTGTATAAATACTTTATTTACTTATTTACTGTGACATACATTTTTTGGCAGCCTAATGTTACAATTTTGTTAAAGAATTTAGTAATTAATTATAATCGGCTGACCAAATCCTTTATGATTAACTGGCCCTTTAAATAAAAAAATAACTAAATTAATAAAAGACAAATTGACACACATGGGACCCTGTAATTATTTATTTTTATTTATATAATTATTTTTCGTAATTATAGTGGAAAAAAAACCATGCAAAAACGTACCAAAAAATTTAGGTATACAAGTCTGTACAAATAGATGCCATTTTAGGTTTAATTAAATAATTAAAATGTAAATGAAAACAAATTAATTTGAAACGAATTTATTAGAATTAAGATTATCTAGTTACGCTAGTATTAATTTAAGGAGATTATTAACCTTTTTATGAAGATGATGAGATGTTAAATAAAAATATATTGTCTAATGACCTTGTTTGATTTTGCCTCGGGCGGTCGCGGCGTAAACATAGACCCTTCAACATACGAATAGACAATACGTGCCTATGTTTTTTATTGTCTATTCTCATGCCTTTAACTCAACCCGTGATCATTCGTGGATTCGACAAACTAAGACAATAATATAGGTATTATAACTTTATAACAAACTACCAAAGTCATCATCATCAGTCTATGTTAGGCTACTGCTGGAAAAAGGCCTCCTAATGAGCGCTATATAGCGCCAAACGTGTTCTTGAGTGGAGATCACGACTCGGTAAACGGAGTGTACTACGCCCTCCGACCAGGTGGGATGACGACCTGCGAAATACTGCAGGTAGATGCGGGATGCGTCAAGCCGAAGACAGGGCGCTATGTCGCTCATTGGGGGAGGCCTATGTCCAGCACTGGAGTAATATAGGCTGATGATGAATATTATTAATGCGAAAGTTTGGATGTTTGTTACCTCTTCACGCTAAAACTTCCGAACATATCGGGAAAAAATTGCCTATAAACATTGACCTAGTCTTGATCAATGCATAGCCGGCTTTGGTATTAGTCAGGGCATGTACCTACAGTAAATCAATTCGCTAGACTAATAGAGTAATTGAACCTCTTTGTTTTATTCATGTGTATAACCACTTCTCAAAGAATATTAACAAATAAGTAATCGTATTTACAATTTGGAACTGAGCTAAGTGCAGACTGTTGCAAATAATTTAGAAGACAGTTAATCGATTCGCTGTACTTCACAAATATTTTTAGGGGAACTTTAGTTCCCATTTTAGTGGGAAGGACAAGGTTCAAGTTAATTTTCCACAAATCAGCGGACCTTCGCCCACCGTGCCACAGAGGTCGTCATACAATTATTATTAAGTATGATGTATGAAAGCCTATTAAAAGGCCAAAGATGAAACCTCAAGATAAAGACAACTAACAGAGAAAGTAGCTATTTGAACTTTCTAAGCAATGCTGTCTATTCAATACTTGAATGTATTTTTTAACTGTTCATTTAATTTGTTGGGTGTAAATGTCTAGGAAATAAACTGCAAGATAAATTGCTAATGCGAATATAACTTAAAGTTAACTACTTACGCTTTCCGAAGCTAAGCAGAGCTTGATGCTGTGTGGATTGTTTCAGTTTCAGTTTATTTATTAATAACGTTTATAATATAAACGTTATTTAGAATTTAGAAAATGACATGTAACATATTATGTTACATGTCATTTTCTAAATTCTAATTAAATTATCTTTAAATTATGTATTAGAGTATATCATATAAATGCATAATAAATTATTTAAAAATAAAAATAATAAATTATAAAATGTCAAACAGTTCACATTGCTCAATTTTAGTTTGCTTTTGAAGGATTGCGTTGAAGAGGCACTGAAGACCTTAGCTGGAAGAAGGTTATAAACAGCCGGCCCCATTACATGCACTAGCTTCGACGATCTCGTGAGACGCCGCGGCACAGCTCTCAGTCTGTGTGCGTGACGAGTATGGTACCTGTGACCGTAGCCGAACCTGGAGTACTCGTCGAGGTGGCTCCGAGCATACATGGCCGCATGGAATATGACCAACCCAGGAACCGTCATAATCTGTAGGGAACGGAATATTGGACGCGCGGGCGTGTCCCACAGAGCTCGCACTATAGCTCGTACCGCTCGTTTCTGCATTCTGAACACTCGCTCCCAGTCCGCGGCTCTGCCGTACAGCTCTACGCCATACTGATGAAGCTAGTGCAATAGCAGCTCCTCATCATAGTGGTCTCCAGTGTATCTGACAACCTCCACAGGGCGAAACACGATCGACCTATTCTCTCGCACAGTTGGTCAATGTAAAATTCCCACGTTAGCCCTTGGTCTATCGTAATACCTAAAATTGTTCGATTGTCAAGAGGAAGGCTTATAAAGTTATAAACCATTTGACAGATAGATTGACACTCGGGCAAAGCCGCGGGGCACAGCTAGTTGTGAATAAGGTAAACGTTACCTAGGTTAGGTAGTTGGGTACCTACATACTTGTTTTGATACATACGCACGTGTAAGGTCGCCTAACAGATAAAAAACAGTCCAATTCAGGTCAAATGCACGCACGTACAAGGTTTCGCAGGAATCACCAATTAGGCATTTACAGTCTAGTCTATATTTTCGGCACTGATGTAGATCCTAGATTATACATATTTTTCACTTCTTCCACTAGTGGACAAAAAAATTAAGTGTATGTATGTCAGACCTTGTTTCTGTAAAATTTTAAGTTATAATTAAATTATTATTAAGGCTTAAAGAAATATTTCTTTATAAATAGTTTTGAATACATTACATAAATATTTTTTTAATATACTTATAGAAAACGACCAGAACACCCGGAACAAATATCTGCAGATCGTACACACAGTTGTTCCAAGGCGGGAATGGAACCCGCAACCTCCTGCGTCGCAGGCGGACCTTCGCCTACCGCGCCACATCGGTCGTCAAATACCTAACTGAATGTCTAAAAACAAAACCTAATTTAATAATAATAACGGGACTAGAGAACCTATCACCAATTACTGATTTATGCAGCTCACTAATACCAAGATACAAATACTAATTACGAATAGGTATTATCCTAGCGTAGTGACGTTATGTAAGAAAAATGTTGAGATCATAGCTCTACTTCGGTTGCTTCGGACACTGATAGCTATTTACGCAGGTCTTACCAGCTGCTGCAATAGATGTTATCACTGCGAGCAATCGGAATGCAAGATGCACTCGCTCGCGGCTAAATAAGACTGTACCACAGTCGTATTTTATTTTATTTTATTTTCAAAATTTTGGGAAAACTTACAGCTAGGTCATAAAAATAGTTACTCTCTTAGTACATGCCGGTAAATACCAGCGCATGTGTGCTGAAGGCCAATTAAAAAGTTTCCGCAGATATAAAATATATATAATACTTTATAGTACTATAATGTAGGTAGTTAGTTCATAGAACAAATGCGTTGGATTTAAATTTTATAAATAGACTAGCTGCGCCCTGCGGCTTCGCCTGCTTGGAAATCTATGTGTAAAATAGTTTATAAATCTTCCTTCTTGAATCACTCTATATACTTACACTATTAAAAAAACTGCATCAAAATCCATTGGAAAGCATACATTAACATAAGGAAATACTGACAGCGGGAAGCGACTTTGTAGTGATTTAGAGATAATATGTAACGTATGTATTTTGCTCATCCTATATGCCTTAATTAAGGCCATTATCTCGCGAAGAACAAATATAACCACGATTCGGTAAATGTAGTGTAGGTATGTAGGACGCCCTCGCAGATGCTGGATGCGTCAAGCTGGAAGACAGGGCGATATAGCGCTCATTATAGGAGGCCTATGTCCAGCAGTGAACTAATATAGGCTGATGTTGATGAGATATTTTATCAGAATATCCGTACTGTGTGACGTCATCCCTGCATCCCATTACCCGACTCAGGCGCAGCTTTGCCATGACAGAGCACTCATTGAAGCGTCTCAATTATTGCGATCTAAAATCACTTCTATTACCATAATGTCAAGGTTGAAATCCAGACGTCTGGACCGACTGCTCTTAGAGATCAATCACTGTGGAATCTCGTAGCTTTAATCTCAAGGTAGATTCAAAAGTACTTGAGTTTATTTTGTAAGGTGCCACAAAATAGGTGTACAAAAGTGAATGGGGTTCATTTTTACCCCATTGCGTTAAGGCAGGTTTATAACATTGTTTTATTGTTTTTAATTTTTTGTTGGTCTAATTATTTACCCATGCGTTTTTACGTCTTTTTTTTCATAAATTTGGCAATATAACATTCGATAATATTAATAATGTTCGATTTAGGTAAAGTGGGACATTTAGGTCTAACTAAACCTAAAATTATAGTAGTACCTAAACTATTAAATATTTTACTTTGTCTAGCCGTTTTTTTAATATAGTAAGGAAGGCATCTTTACATACTATAAAATGAAGTCGCTTCCGCTGTCTGTTCGCTTAGATCTTTTAAACTACTCAACGATTTTAATGCATTATTCAGCAATTAGATAGAGTGGTTCAAGGGGAAGCTTTATAAACCATTTGACACATAGATTTCCAGGCGGGCGAAGCCGCAAGACACCGTTTGTTCAATAATAAATTAAGTACCTAGCTAGACAGTTAAATAAGTGTAAATTAGAGTACCTACATAGCTTTCACGACCTTGAAAACTTCTAGGGAAGCGAGGTCGTAAAAAAATCGCAGTCTTATCAATGTGATAAGGGCTTCATTGTGTAGATCTAACGCATACCTTTTTTATGTTTACATACAGTACCTACCTTGATAAGAATATTGAGATAAGTACGGAATTTATGAATGCCAAAATAAGATAGTAAAATTATGTCAAAGTACACCCAACTATATCTTTTTTCTTTAGCCTTTCATATATTTATATACCTATCAAATCTATATTATGTATATAAAGTATAGTCAGTAATATTGGAATTGGTTTTCGTAATATAATGTAAGTATATATCTCACGCGCGCCTGGGCGCTCTTTAATTCAATTCAATTTATTTATTTCACCTTTTCACAAAGTACATGTTACAGCCGTAGAGAATAATACAGTACACAATTCAAATAAAAACACACATCCTGCATTTACAGACGCATGGCATTTGTGTGTGCGTCCAGTGCTTCATGAAAGCGCAGTCAGTGTCCAGCCTTCCGCTATAAGGTTCAGATAGCTACTGGTAAGGGAGGCATATCTCCAGTCCAGCCGTGGACTGAATGATGATTATAATATTAGGCATCAAATTATTTTTTTTACCTTCTGCCTCCCTCCCTTCTTTTATTTTATCCTTCTACATCTCAAGTCAGTTATTTGCTCACCATGCCACAAAGGTCTTTCAAAAATGAGAAGCTAGAATATTCTAGTTAATAATTTTATTGTTGCTATTACCACTTATTTAGTTAATGATGTAGGAAAATATAAACAAAACTAAATTTATTATTAAAAGGCCATGAATAAAATGCATTAAATGTCTAATTATACTTTATTATTTTAACAATATTTTATTAATAATGACTGCATTAGTTGGTAATTTTATTCTACAAAAATATTAATTTATAGTTATGTGGAATAAGATATTATGATCATAGAATATGTATAAACAATTAATTTCATTTATTTTAACTTAATGTACAATAAAGGAATTATATTTTAAAGTAAATAACAGATTAATATTAATTAAGTAAAGTACATTTTTGTTAATATTATATAAATAACTGATAATAAATATGGACCTTATACATAGGTATGTAATGGTATCTAGGAGTACCTATATGTAAGAAATACAGGAAGACGATAAGTTATCAATTAAAAATAGAATTCTTTGAAAAAATGTTTACACACAATGGACCTATTAATTAAATAAGTACAAGGTGTATCATAAACAACTCCTAGTTCATAAATTCCAAATTCTAAAATTTGCATGCAAAAATTATTAAAGAAAACAATTTGTTTAAAATTATTATGTCATAAATATATCCTTCAGTTATTAAACAAATTCAAAGTCCCAATTATTTTTTAATAGAGACCTGAATAGACACTCTAAATACCTACTTCTAAATGACAACAGCATACCTACTAAAATTATTATTTATTATGCTTCATATTCAAAGTATCTAGATTTGCCAAATGGCATGCTTTATATACCTAAACCTATAAATCATGATAATTCTTTATGACTATTTTACGGGAAACTGGAAAATGTTTGCAAAATAATATAAACAGAGTATAAAATTTCGAAACAATATCGTAGGGCGTTGAACTTGGTTCCTTGGAACTTGATGGTAAAATTTATTTTGATATATTAACCATAAATCATTGTATGTAGGTATCAATAACATAACGGCATATTTAAAGTATATATATATTTATAGTAGATAGGTATTTGTATGTAACATAATATGGAATTTCATGTTTTAATTAACTACATAATAACACACACAGATCCCTTTTTTCAATCCAACGATCCTATCCATCCACGGTTGTCTGGTAGAGATCGCTCTTGAGCGATAAGACCGCCAAAAAGTGTGCAATAAAAGTATTGTCTATCTATCTATTTTGTATTATTTTTATATTATTTTATTATTTAACATACTAAGACACAAAAATGACATGTTTATATTTTAAAACAAAAACCTCATGAAATTTTATAAACTTATATATAAAAATGTTGTAAACATTTGCATTGGCTCAGAAACATAATTTTCATATAACATACATTAATAAACGCATAATTAAATTAATTAATTTAATTTAATTAATTTTAAAAAAGACTAGCACTATATTTTGAAACTGGCAGTGTAAAAGCAATTTATCTCTAATTCTGTACCAATTTAGGGTCCCTTCCTTTTTTGCCCAATTGTTTTTCATATATTTGTTTTTAAATTAGTTTTTCAGTGTAGGTCTTACTTCCCCTAACCTTTCTATTATACTCTTTATTGACATAACATGATCATATTTCTTTAAGTAAATATATTTAAATAAATAATGCTGAACAATCCACACAGCCTCATCTAGCCCCAAGTTAACCAGAGCTTATGTTATAGGTAATAAACTAGATGAAGAAGGAAGTAAAGATCAATTAGAATTATCGTAATCAAGTCAATTTATATTGACAGGAAAAACGTTTAAACTTTACGACTGCTCTACCAAGAATTTTCTAATTACCTACTAGCTATGATACTTCAAAGCACATATTAAAACTACAGTGAGTTATAGTACTTCTTAAGGTTACCTATACAGTTTTAAACGAAGGTTAAACGTACTAAAGACGTAGTTCGTAATAAATAAATATACAATACATGCCGATGACATAATAGGAGACTATAAAATTATTAGCACCGCTAACCTAACTGTGACACTAAATTATTGAGGCGTGGTTTATTTACATATGTTTACTATAAAATGTAGGTATTTTATCTCAATAATTAAAAATTTTGATCATGACAAAGTGTTATTACAAAAATACTTTAAAACAAAGGACCTCTTACGGTAATTTACAGACCCTAGTAGCAAACCATTACGCATGTACGCGGGTTAACTACGATTCTTATTTGTGTTTCAGTTTATTTATTCAAAAATAATTTACATTATGCATGTATGAAATTATGAATATAGCTACAACTTTTTTAGAATACTTTACGATTACGTGTAATACGCAAATATTAATTGTTAGTTGTTAACCCGCTTAAATTCGTAGTGAATTCTCTAAGCTACGATAGTTTGAATAGTAAAATAGCAGACCAATAGTTTAGTATAAAACTACGTATACATTCTACAAAATGTGTAAATAAACTTTTTTTTTTATTTATCTTAAACAAAAATTTAGAATATGAACATAAAAAATACAATTGATTTTATAATCTAAAAGAACAATTGTGTCGTGTTTGAGATAACATTGTAAACCTTTCAGACGTCAATGCGTGACAGACACTGTTTAATTTTATATGTCTATGAATAGAATATTTTTATGTTTCACCTTGACTTGTTGTGCGCAAAATTCCTAAGCTATCATAATCTATTAACATAATTTTAAACACATTGATATTCAGATGGATAGTTATACCTACTACAGTTCTCACTTCTAAAAAATACCTTGTTATAGCGTAGAGATTATCATTAACACTTACTTAAAAGACTTAAGACTAACGTCAATGTACTTCACAACTAATTTCCCTATTTTACGAATAAACACAATTTAAAACCAAATGCAAACTTTACCGAAAAAAAATCGTAAGCATATTGAAACGTAAGGTTTGAAAAGCGTTATTAATTTTGGTGCACCTTATATTTGCTTTCATAATAATAATTATTATAAACAAAATATGCATAATACGTTTCTATCTAGTGTTATTTTTTTCTGGTCATTCCATTAAAAAATACAAATGATGTACCTAAAGTTACAGATCTTTGTATCACTCTCATTGGTAGGTAATCTAATAATCTAAAACACAGACGGGACAGAATAAGCACCACCGAAAATAATAAACTGGGTGTTTCTATCAAGAATGGCGTAAGCGAACGGCCTATTTGCATAAAACTCTTCAGTGTCGTTGACTGTCTCATTTACCAGAGCTTCTGCAGTTGCATTGGCACTTACCCCTTGCTCTGTCACCTCTACATCAGCTATTTGAGTCATTAGCGACGCATACATAGTAAAATCACTGATATGCCCAAGCTCAGACCTTTTTGGGTCAAAGACCCTACGAACACCTAGATCGAAAAGTAGTTCAGGCACATTATCTGTCATCGTGCTGATTTTAAACCGCGGCAGCTTTAGATTAACTAGCTTAGGCCCTTGCAAGTCTAATGCTTTGAAAATAGAGTTCAAAGTTGACCATTGTAAGTTGTAGTATATATCGCCTACCCATAGGTCTTTTTTTGGGAGAAAAACTAACATTACTATATCGTTAACACAAGGGATTTCTAGTACTCTAGCTTGTATACGAGGGAAGTCTACTACCTTATAGTAAGCTATTTGGTTCATCATATTCACTTGATTAGTTTCGTTGTTGGCGGTGAAAGCTTCTAGCTTAGTGTACGCCGTATTGAAAGGGGTTTGCCAGGCACTTCTGAAGTACACATTGTCACTCATTATCATCACTCTCGACTCGAAATCATCGTAATACACAGCTTCAGCTATCACTCCGTTTGTACCGATATTAATAAATCTATTAACTTCTCGCGTCGAAGCTTCAGGGTAAGCGAAATTTTTCAATAGCACTCTGACACCGTAGAACCTTAGCACGTCTCTCATGTAACCTTTTTTCACTGCCATCACATCATCAACCACCATAACACTTCTTCTTCTAAACTCTGATTTTAGTCCTTTGTTGATTTTGTGGAGGATTTTCGCTAGTTTCTGCTTGAAGCACCTGTTTCTATGATGCCTTGTGACCTTCCAAATCTCCCTGAACGTTACCCCGGTAGCACCTTCAGCTAATGTTGCCAGTTGCAACCAAGTGGAGATAGGGGAGTAGATGAAATGTCCGTTTTCGTTTTGGGCCGCTCTGTCCAGAATCCGTGTTGAAAAATCGTAGGCTGGTCTCTTTAGCAGTAAGAGGGCTGATCGTTTGCTACACCTGTAGTTTTGGGTCACCGTGTACTGGACTACCGCGAGTAGAATTACAAGATGTGCGAGTTTGAGCGTCATTTTGTGTGCGCGTGCGGCGCTCGCGCGGACGGTCTGCGAATGAAGGCGAGTGGAACTTGAACTTGATCTGTTATTTTCATCGAAAGTTTTTGCGAGTTTATGCAACGGGATCGAGATTGCGCGATTAGAATGTGGCGGAGAAATTATTATAACGTTTGGCGTTTTATTTTTATAGTGCGGTCTAAACAAAATGCAAACATATTTTATTATTAGCTCATTTAACTGTTGCCAAAATACAATTACAGAACTTCCTATTTGTATGCGAGACCTGAGTAAATAAATAAATAGTGCTGGATAATTAACACAGTATCATCTAGCCCAAAGTTAGCAGAGCTTGTGTTATGGGTTCTAGAAAACTGGTATTATACTTAATAGAATACAATACACAGAAATATATATATATATATACATAGAAAATACCCAGGACACCCGGAACAAATATTGACAGACCGTACAAACATTTGTTTGTCCCGAAGCGGGAGTCGAATCTGCAACCTTCTGCTTCGTAGGTGGACCTTCGCCTGCCGCGCAACATCGGGCCTTAGTAGGTCGGTCATCTATAACTACTATCATCATCATCATCAGCCTATATTCGTCCTATATTATCTATCTATACTATACAACCCAGTTAATAAAATATGTGCTTGTTTATAGAGCATAAAAAATTTCATAGGTCTAACTGTTTTGTTAAAGTTAAAAAAAACTTATGTAAGAAACGTAACGGTCGTTTCGTCCTACTCACATCGACGAAACAAAGCCGTGTTTTTTCTGTTCAAGGTTTAGATCTGACTTTCAGATGTTTTCAGTGTTGGGATTTTTAGAAAATAACCATAAGTACATTGTTGTATAAGAATGCGACCCTTAAATCAATTCAGTTTGGAATTTAATGGGTATTCAAAAGAGTTCTTAACGTCTTGATTGTACCTAGTACCTACGTATGTACCTACAACCTCGACATTTGATTATTACCTCTATAATATGTAGGTATAAGTATTCTAGTATTCTCTATATAGGTATTCTGGTAGATGGGTACTGGTAGGTGGGTACTCAAAATACTGAAGCAGTCAAGCGTAAGTCACGCCCCATTGGTTCCGTATTAGCAACGGTATCGCATTGTGTTGTTCGTTAGACCGTGAAATGGGACTGTGTGACTGTTCGTTGAGGCTGATCCTACATTTTAGGGTTCCGTAGATACCTACGGAATGGACTAACAACACATGTGTCAAACTGCAGGACTAAACGCTCCCCCGCTGGTCAATTCAGATATATTCGTGAGTGTTCACTCATACTTTTTTCACTGCTCATTGACTGCATTTGATTACGCATTTAAAACAAAAGTAAATGAACCATGTATGAATGTAACACTCAAAGATTAATAGACCAGCTGTTTGTTGGTATCTTGGCCCTCCAGTATTGCCAACCTCCATCAAATTATAACACTAAATGGGAAACATTTTGTGGACATTTGGTCAAAAAAATATTTATCTAAAAAATATGGCAATAAAACTTACGGAGATAACCTAAATAATCTCTATAACGTAGGTATAATTAAATTTAATTGAATAATAAATTTAACGCGGTTTTTAAAAACAAGCAGATAAAGAAACCCGTTTACTTTTTTCACCCGAATTGGGGAGGTCTAGCAATGGACACACTGCGAAATGTATTGTACCAGTCAGTATCATACACACGCCTGATTATTAGATTTAGCTATATTCAAATAAAATAAAAAAGCCTTTATTCGCTGAACAAAAGTACAATGTATGATATAACGAAGTAAAAATAAGTGTATTTTTATCTTATTTGAATCTATCACTAAAGAACAAGCTGAAATTCTTCACCAACCAGTTTGTTGGTCATTTGATGATTGAGCTTTATCAGCTGTTATTTAATATTCTGTCATTTAATCTAATTTATTCTAATAAATGTTTGAATTATAATCCTATTTATCTAATCATATTTATTATTAAAAAAATATATTTTTTACATCGCCTTAGGGCTTAATAAAAAAAACCTGTAATTATGTTATTATCTCAATAAATAAATAAATTATTTTATTGACTGTAAATTTGATTATGTTTGTATGGAATAATCAAATTTTCTGAAATAAATTAAATACAATGCAATACAATAGATGTACTCGTATATATGGTAACGTAATCTAAAACAAGATCCATCAAGTGCGCGGCAAGGATTTCTAATTTTTATTAAAAATTAGGTCTCGTAAGCCTGTTACCTTTGCGCGGCTATATGACTGAATAGGTTTAATGAAATTTGGCAGGGAGGTAAACGCTATTACAAGAAAGGCCATAGGCTACTCTTTGTGCCGGTAAAGTGCTTACGAAGCCGCTGGCAGAAGCTAGGAAATTACAAATAAATATCTAAATAATTTTACATGTGCGACTTGTGCGAGACAAACATTAAAAAACAAAAAACATCTAAAAAATTTACACGTGTGAAACATATAAAAATAATGTACCTACTAAGCTGATGCTAAACGAATAAAGAGGTTTACTAAAATCTTTTTTTAAGTAAGAGTTAATATTTCTATAGCAAATAGTTTTTGACTACCTACCTAGTTAGTTATTCATTTTATTAGAATTAAACAGGTGAATGAGTCACTTCTAAAATATTTAAAGTGAATGTGATTCACGATTTCATCTAATCATTGCGAATTGACATAACGGTTATCGGTTTTTGACGATACTGCTCCGCCCCATGATTTTTTACACGAAGTTAATATATAAGTTATACTATACAGCTTGGTACTTGATAAATGCCATAGAATAGTGTTGTTGTAGAAAAACCGTAACGGGGTTGTTTCGGACCCCGCGTAGCATCCTGTGGCACCCTGTAGAAATAATTTAGAAAACATTTATTGTGATTTGTTTATAATATTTAATAATTATTTTAATTACAGTTATTGTTTAGCTATGAAAAGTGTTCTATGTCGTTTCCTAGGGTACAACATGTATCAAAACGGAATAAATGAATAGAAAAAAATCATATTCCAAATATTTATGAAATTTGTTATTATATTTATCTAATTAGTAATTAGTATATTATTATTTTCGAGTTAAATTATTCATTCATTAACTCCAAGGCAAGTTCAACGGTTTTTTTGTATCATTAGAAATAAACCTTGTTCTATAGCGACATCATTTATTCTCAATCAAATAGGTAAATTTGTGTTGGAATCTCAACAACTAAGTATTCTGCTGGTCAATTCAGAGGTATTCGTGAATGTATCACGCATACTATTTTCGCTGCTCATTAGTTGATCTTCATTGATAATAATATAATTTTTTTATTTGGGAAACTAAAAGCTTATATTTAGGTAAAAATAGAACATAGACTTAGAGCTAATAAAGCTAACAACAGTTTTTTATTGAAACTAGTTACTGCCCGCGGCTTCGCACGCGTTGTTTCTAAAGAAATGATGCAGCAATCTGAAGATAGGGTGCTATGGTGCTCAGTCCAGCTGTGGATTAATATAGGTTGATGATGAATACACACAGCATTGGCTGCATTTTTTTTTTTTTGGAATCACAATAAGCGTGTTATTAATTTATACTTTTTTATATTTTAAGTATGCTAGTTTTAACGTACATTACATGTTACTATGGACCGTAGAATAAGTTAAATAAGATCTGTTACTTTTCTATGGTCTGAAATAATTGATTTATTATTATTAATTGATGCAGCCAATGAGCAGCACAACTAGTACCTATATTAGGCTCTAGACAGACGGACCGCATTTCAACTGCAATCCAACCGCAAATTTGCAGTTTGAATGCAGTTGACACGACTGCACGAGCAGTTCACGTGAACTGCAAATGAACTGCAATCGAACTGCGCAGTTCATTTGCAGTCGGCGTGCAGTTCTGAAATGCGGTCTGTCTGTCTAGAGCCTTAGTGATACACTCGCGTATAGGTAGATCTGAATTGATGAGTGGAAAATCAGGACTGAAAATAGTGTTGAAGATTATTTTTATCCCGCTTTAGAAGTGTATGTGTTTAATGCCGTCTTATCAGTGAACAGGCCATGTGGCCATCTTGTTTCTAATCGCTGGCTTTGTAAATAGATAGGTAAGTGTGTAGTGTACCAACCAAGTGGGTAGGTTGTCAACTACGAAAATAGCGAAATAGGCGACTTCAAAATTAACTGAAAAATATCGTTGAACGATTAAAATAATTTTTTTTTTGTTTCTTCAGAGTGAAATTTATTTATTTATTGAAACATGTATGTATGTATGTATATCATTTATCTGGTATCTACCCAAAACAAAAGCTCTGTTTAGCGTGGGGCTAAATAATGGTGTGTGAAATTTGTCCAGCATTATTTAATACTCGTATTTAAATAAATAAATAGCTCCAACCTAAGCAGAGCTTGTGGTATGGGTACTAGATGACTGATATACTTTATACAATATTACTTCGATAGATATTTTTTATTATACATAGAAATACCCAGAACATCCGAAACAAATATTTGCAGATATTTGTTTCAAGGATTCGAACCCGCAACCTCCTACGTAGCAGGCGGACCTTCGCCCACCGCGCTACATCGGTCGTCGATTTTATCATCTGGTTGGTTCTAAAGGTGTGTAGGTACTGATCTGCCGTCCTCATAAAGGCACTTTTACTATTCATTGTCTGTATTTGATAAGAAATCTAAAAACAAAACTAAAATAAAGAAAAAAAGCCCGCATTTGTTATAAATTCTCTATAAGTATGTTTTGTCGTGCAAGAAGAATAAATCTATAAATAAATAAATACCTAACCAATAAGCTATAACTATGAAATATAAGGAATAAAGTTCACGAATACTGATTGATTGCTTGTCTACGCTATAGGTTGAGAAACGGAGTCAATGAACCAATGTGGTATGATATCAATAGCATAGGTAGGGAACGTACCCATATACAAGACCCATTTAGGGGGGGAGGGGGAAGTCTTCATAATACCACGCTTGGTCACAAAGGCTTAGGTTTTCGTCACGTGCAGTCAATATCCTCTAGTGAAATCTCGTTTTTTTCCTAAATTTATTCAAATTATAGCGCGCAAAGTCCAGCGTTTTTTACTTACAGGTGGCAACACTGACGCACATAATTATGCTGGGACGCCAGCAAGGCTACCAAGCATCAACTATTTAACACTAATGTCACTCGCGTTATCAGCGTTATTCCGCTAATTTACGCCCGAATAACGCGTGTAAAGGCGCATTCTAGCGCAAATACCGCCTTTTCACGAGTTATTCACACGAAAATGCGCCTAAACACGCGTTATTCGCACTATAGGTTATTTAACGCTGATAACTAGCGTTACGTTATGTGTTAAATATCGGTAACCTTACAGTTGATTTTTAAACTGGAAGTTTTTGTTCTCAGTCAGTGGTCAGTGCGTAAAATATATTTTCCACGGGACACGTTACTCGGCCAATCTTGCTGTCAATCAAAAAACCTTTTAGCTTACTAAACAAAAATTTGTGATGTCAGTGCGTCATTGGTTCTCGAGGACAAGCTTTTTCAATAATAGTGAAAGATAAAAACACCCGACTTTTGTGTTTGATAATATTTTTTTCTTGGCGTCACATGACAAGGTCTGTATTGACCTAGTGTGTAAATAAAGAGAAATACGAGCCAAATGAATATTATTCACTTCATACTTAACCTTTTAGTCCACATCTAGACATAGGCCTCCCCTAATCAGCACCATAGCGCCCTGTCTTCAGCTTGACGCATCCAGCATCTCCCCACTTCATTTCTACGCTTACTTACTTCTACTTCCTTGAAAAGGTCTACTGAATCAAAGCTGCTATTTCTGTTTACACCTAAGTGCGTCCCTGTTTCTTACCACTTATTATTGCACTTTGCTGCAGGGCTGAACCACATCTATCGGCTTATCATGAACATCTTCATATGAAGTTAGTTTAAGATATCGTTAGTAATTGTAGGAATTCACTATACCTACCTATATATGTATTTATAATAATATAATATTTAATACTAATAATGATGCTTGAGCCTAGCTTTGCGGTCGGTGATCTACCGTTTTGATATATTTTTTACTGTAGAATAGTTTCATAAAATTTTATATAGAAACACTTATTGCCAGTTATAAAACGAAACCTTCTCGAACGAAACCATTATACCATTCTATTGTCAATGGCTGGCAAATATGGTACACCCTCACTCAATATTATGTCGGACGTTTATTAATATCGATCAATAAAATATTGATTAGTTCGTTTGTTTGTATACGTGCAGGTGCATTTAGTACTTTCATAATTGGGTTTGAAAATACTTAAGACGTAAGGTCTTATGTGATGAACTGATGAAAGTAGGAAGATTATCATAGTAGTCCACTGCTGGACATATGCCTCCCCTAATGAGCACCACCATAGTGCCCTGTCTTCAGCTTGCGGCATCCAGCATCTGCCTGCAGTCCTTTGCAGGTCGACATCCCACCAGGTCGAAGGACGTCCTACGCTACGTTCCTACACTACGTTTACCCCAGCGGTTGTCGGTTCTTTGTGATATATTGCAGGCCCACTGCCACTTCAACTTGCTAATTCTTAGAGCTATGTCAATAACTTTGGTTCTGTGTCATTCCTAATAACAAGTATGAGTGAACAGTGAAGTAGGTAATTTTGATTTACACCAATATTGTTTATAACATCTTCAGATGTTAGGCAATAGATAGACTCAACTCAAACACAAGGTTGCACTGAAATGTGCCATTTAGCGGCTAGACCACGATTAGGAACCGTTCGATTAGACCTATGGCGTAACCTGTAACCTGAGACTAGTGTAATCACGTAATCAGCGTGCTCGGCATACCTACCTAGTGGTAACGACAGTGAAAGTTTTTATTTAACCTTCTCTGGAGGGTGCAGAGTTCATACAACAATGACAGTGTACGCGCAAAATATTTGAATCATTACATAAAACGAAAGTTATTTTATTAGTATTCCAGTTTCAATCATCATATCAGCATTGACACGTACTGATGAACATGACGTCTCCTCCAAACGATTCCACCCCAACATTTTGCAGCAACATTCTTGGAGGAAGTATACACCAACGCCTGTATTCGGGCGAGATATGCAGCTCTACTGTGTTATTCCACCAATGTATTATGTACCATGTCCTATGAGAATAAAATTATTACTGATTACTGACGAAGGCGGTTCATTTCAGGAAGTAACTGACATCTCATGATACAAGTCACCTGACCGAATTCGCTATTCAACTCTAAAATTATAATGTGCATGATTATTAACTTGTTATTATTATTTTTGTTTAAAATTCTATTAATGACTTTGTGAAATAATATCGAATAAAACTTTTTAATAGGTGACTCCTGACAGGTTTCAACACTGTTAACAAATCTGAGCCGAATCCAGCCGTCCTGAATCAGTTAGCAACAGATTCACATTACGTTCCTTATTAGAGTCAAAGTAGTATCAATTAACTAAGATTTTAATAGGCTCTTACTTACGGGATCCCAGCCTTTATAGTACCAACAATAAAGCTTATTTTCCCCTGAAATTGAAACGATCATCAATTGAAATCATTAGTTCAGCTTAATAAGTTAACGTTGGGAACTAATTGAGAGTTTTTTTTAGTGATTATTGTCTTACCATTTGGCGTATGTCTTTGTAAAAAATAAACAAGTATCTAGTGTTGCTTACATTAAAAAATAAGGCGCTATTTTATATTCAACTAGCGGACCTTCCCGGCTTCGCACGGTTTTAGTACGGATCCCTAACTTTTTTGAAAATATAATTATAGCCTTTCTTCACCGGGAATAGTGTAGCTTCCCAACGTTGAATCGGTCCAGTACTTTGGGGCCGTTCAAGTATTACGTAAGCACTATGGGGGGGTGGGGGGTCTTTGTTTTACTTATTTTGGATGACATGGGGGGTAGTCCAGATGATGATTACGTCATCGGTAGTTAGTACTTTTTTACACGAATGGCAACCCTCACATTGTCTATGCTTGAAAACGAAACGCATTTTCGGGGATTCCCGCAAATAATGCATACGTTTAGGCACTCGCTTTAGAACCGATTAGGGGAATTACCGCGCGCTATTCACTTGTGAAATTTCCTCTGTCAGTTTATTATTGTTTCCTTGTGTATTATAATTATAATATAAAAAAAAATACATTTATAATTGAAGAATGTTTACGTAAACATGGGGGGAGGGGGTAAGAACTTTGCTTACTTTTGCTGACAAGGGGGATGGGGGGGGGGGGGTAAATAATTGTAATAAATCTGCTTACGTAATATTTGAAAGGCCCCTATCGGAGCCTATTCATTACAAAAAATCAAACCTTTCCTCTTTATAATATTAGTATAGATAGTCCTAGTAGGATAGATAGTAGTTGACCACAATCTCACCTGATGGTAAGTGAAGACATGGCCGACGATGTATCACGAAGGTCTAGAAGATACCTTTTCACTCTTGTCTTGAAGATACCCAGGTTGTAATTGACCGGAGAAATAGCAGCAGAGAACGTGTACCAAACCTCAGCGGTACGAATGATGAAGGTGGAGGAAAACCGCTAATTGCGAGTGGATGGTATAGCCACGGGTATTCCATCCACGTTAGGTAGAGATGCGAAAATAGATTTTTATGGCCACCAAGGGTAACTTCGTATCTCTGTCTATACAAAACAAAAATATTACAGAGGCATTAAAAAAGCTTATAATAGGTATCACAAAATGCCCAAAGATATTTTTGATATTTCCTTTGTTCATAGTAACAATAAGATAAAATAGGTGGCGGCGCCAGTGTGCCCCGGGGTACCGCCTAAAGGTAAAGAAACTTTGCGGCGGCGGTGTTCGATTCGAGTATTTTATTAGTACAGTACAGAGCCATCGACAAGCAGTAGGTACCAACCTACCTGCGAATTAAAAGCTGGTCAATCAGTTTCAGTTTATTTATTAAAAACAATTTACATTGTGTTGTGTTGTGTATGAATAATTACTTATACAAGCAATCTAAACTAAACACATTCTAAATAAAATAAAAATACCTAGGTAGGTAGATACCTGAGTAGGTAAATTAAAAGCAATTCAATCCATTGTTGCTAACATAATAAATAATTTCGTCTGATAAACTCGTCTGAATTGTATAAAAACAAAACACCCCTTCAGCAAACCTCCCACCATGCCAATAACAGTTACAAAGCAAAGCATTACCTACTAACATTGCGTCATCAGCGGTTCGATTTGAAGTCCGGATGAATAAAAATAAATAACATATATTTTGAAATCTGAATTTCAGCTGGAATATTATTCATCCTGGTAGGTGTTTGTTTTGAATATTTTCAGCGAGTTTCAATATTTTGTTTTGTTAGTGAGACTGCACACCAGAGTGCAGAATCCAATCCCGCAAACGGTATCCCGCACTGTTTTAGCGGGACTGGCGCGGCAACGCGGGATCCGCGGGATTTGAGGGACTGAAAGATAATATTAACAGCATTATTACAGTTACTTATACGGAAATCAAAGAACAATTATGTTTTTTATTTTGAATAATAATAAAGTTTTCTATTCTGTATAACACGCCACCGTATACTTGTATACTTGTTCTAACACTTCATGTCCATCTAAAGGTTGCCTGGCAGAGATCGCTCATGGCGGTAAGGCCGCCCAATGTACAACACATTCTGTAATTTTGTCTTTTTCCTGTCTTGTGTAGGTATCTGTTTTTATTTGGTGTGCAATAAAGAGCAATTGTATTGTAAAGTATTTTGTTAATGTAAAACTACCTGCATCATCAACCTATTTTGTTCACAGCTGGCCTCCCCTAATGAGCGGCATAGCGCCCTCTCTTCAGCGAAATTAATGTGATACCTATTTGATTTGACCTTGAACTCTGTATAACAGCAAATGTTCACATCAAACACAGACATCAATAAAAACATACAGACATTGAAATTATTACTACATTTAATTAATATTTCAAAGATATCGCGAAATGGCGACCTGCCAAATTCTTTCTATTTGCGTAATAGAGGGATAAAAAATGTTTAGGTGCACATAGAGTTACGATAGTGGTGTACAAGTGCACATAAATAGAGACGTAAAACATGCAAGTTTGGCTCTCAAGGATTGGTGCACACTGCACAAATGCATCTGTGAGTAGTAATGAATCTGTTTGCAATTTGATGATATTGTAAAAAAATCCATTAAGAACTGATCAATATTTTGCAATGAAAACATTTTTTCCATAATATACTTGACTAGGTTAAAACGAGATGGGGGCCGTTCAAGTATTACGTAAGCACTATGGGGGGTCTTTGTTTTGCTTATTTTGGATGACATGGGGGGGTAGGGGAGTCTAGATGATGATTACGTCATCGGTAGTTATTTACTTTTTTACACGAATAGCAACCCTCACATTGTCTATGCTTGAAAACGAAACGCATTTTCGGGGATTCCCGCAAATAATGCATTCGTTTAGGCACTCGCTTTAGAACCAATTAGGGGAATTATCGCACGCTATTCACTTGTCTAAATTTTCTCTGTCAGAGTATTGTTTACTTGTGTATTATAATTATAATATAAAAAAATACATTTATAATTGAAAAATGTTTTCGTAAGCATGGGGGGAGGGGGTAAGAGCTTTGCTTACTTTTGCTGACAAGGGGGATGGGGGGGGGTAAATAATTGTAATAAATCTGCTCACGTAATATTTGAACGGCCCCATGGGTACTTGGTACATTCATATTAATTAACGTCTACATTTTTTTAAGCATTTTTATAAACGGTCCTAAGTACCTGCGGTGTTTTTTTTTCTAGTACCTATGTACTCAAATTAAGTTTTGTACATAAGTATTGCGTATTGAGTAGGTTAGGTAGGTACCTAAGTTCTGTTTAAGAAATAAGAATAAGAATAAATTTATTGTAAAATTGTGTGAATCATAGTTACATGAAGGTCTTATAAATTAAAACATAGTATCAACAATTTAATCCTATTCGGACATACAATATTATTTTAAAATAATATTAACATAGGTTCAAAGTTATACCAAAATATTATTTTACTCATATAAGCATCATAGTTATCTTAACCTATATTAATCTAGGCATAATCTAATTATCAAAAAACTCCTTTAAATTGTAGTGAGTTTTATTAACTAGCCATTTCCTTAACTTACATTTAAACATCATTCCATCAAGTTGCTTTATTTACTGGTAAATTATTAAATACTTTAATAGCTATTATGTATGTGCTTTTATGGAACATTGAGTTGTTAACTTGTGGTATACATAGGTTAAATTTATATTTATTTCGCAAGGTATCTGATCTATTACATTTTATATTGAAGAATGTTGAATATTTTTTTACAAATAAGGAAATGAATATCCCAGTTAGAGTTAGAATATCATTATCTATGAAAACGTCCCGCAAAGACTGAGTACTGTCTAAGTTATATATAGCTCTAATGCATTTTTTTTGCAAAAGAAAAACGGACTGAACTTCAACTGAGTTTCCCCAAAAAATCACACCGTAGCATAATTGAGGGAAAACGTGTCCATAATACGCGTTCTTTGCTACTTGTTTTGACGAAACATTACTTAGAATATGTAGAGCATAACAGTACTTGGATATTTTGTTATTAACTTTATTAATATGATATTTCCAATTTAAATAGGTGTCAATTCCTATTCCGAGAAAGTTTATTTCGCTGACTTCTTCTACAGTGTTGCCTTGGTTACATATTGTTAAATTTACTGTAGGCGTTTTTTAGTTCTTAAATCTAAGATATTTTGTTTTGTCAATATTCACTTTTAAGTTTAAATTTCCTAGCCAAGTTACTATTTCCTCGAGAGTGTTATTAATTTCCGTTTCAAAATCCTGTAAGCTATGATGTATTTGGGGTATAAAGATTGTGGCATCATCTGCAAACATGACACAGAGGTGTTTTGTTATGTTTGGTAAATTATTAATGTAAATCAAAAACAAGAGTGGACCTAGGACACTGCCTTGTGGTACACCTAGTGATACAGTCTCAAAACCAGAATCAGCATGTTCTATAGTTTTAGTTGTCTTATTATAAAATTCAATAACAGTTGACTGTCTTCTATCATCTAGGTAAGATTTAAAAAAAGAAAGAGCAACTCCTAAATAAATATATGTATTTTATTCTAGAATAATTTGTCAATTTTAAAGTGTTATAGATGTAAGATTGACCTTGTTTATAAAAAGTGTCCGAAAACAGCTCCTAAGTCCTACAATCTATTTCACCCTATTATCACAGGTCATTGTTATCACGCTTCCAAGCTTCATTCCAAGTCGTTTCTTCGTCAGCTCCGCACAATGGGGAAGCTTAATATATTCCTCCTTTTAACGTTTCTAGCTTCGGTTTACACACAGTGCACGGTAGACAAAGCTCAGAGTTTTTACAAGAGGTCAATCTACGACTTTACAGTGAAGCTAGCTGAGAGGATCCACCAGGATACCGATGGACACTTCATTGCCTCAGGACTCTCACCCTGGAACCTGCTATCGACACTATCCCTCGGAGCCAGCCATGAAACCCTCGCTGAAATCGTACGAGTTCTCAGAATGCACCCTCATAGGTGTTTCCAGGAGAAATTTCATGAAATCGCGCGTCAAATTACAATTTTCACAAACTCAACGGTCTTGGAACGCAGTGCTGCGATTCTTGTCGACAGAAACTTGGATGTGACAAGTTATTTCACGGAATTAATAGCTAGAACGGGTATGTGTAACTTGGAAACGTTAGATTTCGGTGATCCAGTGTCGACGGCAGCGTACGTTAACGATCTAGTGAGGAAAGCGACTCATGAAGCGATCGAGGAGATTATTACATCGAACGACGTCGAAGGTGCGTCGATTATTGTAACAGACGCTTTATATTTCAAAGGAGACTGGAAAATTCCTTTCCCTTATTCAGAAACAGAGATCAGCGCGTTTTATGACGAGAAAGGAAACCAAATTGGAGACGTAAACCTCATGTTCGTAAGTGGAAAGTTCAACCTAACACCTGTGAAACAACTACAAGCTAAAGTTTTGGAACTGCCTTACGGAGATGAAGACAGATTCTCCATGCTGATACTTCTTCCATTCGATGATAAAACAATCAGCAAAGTCATTGATAACCTTCACTTGATAAGTTTAAGGACTATTTTCACGCTATTCGGCCGTCGTTCAGCAGAGACCGTGGCTGTGGAGCTACCAAGATTCAAGATTTCCTCCGATATCAACAACTTGAAGGAGTTGCTTATGGATATGGGTTTGTGGAGAATGTTTGATAGGTCGGAAGCGAGATTTGATATTTTATCTACGGCCCCTGGATTGTTTGTGTCAAATTTGATACAGAAGGCTGAGGTGGAAGTGAGAGAAGATGGCACAGTCGCCAGTGCTGTGAGCGAAGCTGAGTTCGAGTCACGGATGCTTCCTGCTAGCTTTGTTGTAAACAGGCCTTTCGTTTATATGATTGTGGATAAATTTGTGGAGATACCAATATTTATTGGTGCTTATTCGACACCTAGTGTTTATTGAGTGGAAATAAATCTACATAGATACAATTTTATGAGTTTTTGTCGATCGCAACCACACCGCAACTTTATTCATGTGAAAGATCATTCATACCTGATCTGACTGACTTACATACATATCTATATCATATGTATGTATATAACTGACCACCAGGCCCATCGAATCCAATCACTTTCTTTAAGCGTAGGTAGATAAATAAATAATTATGATAATAAGATATAAATGTTTACATGTTTATTTTAGAGAAAAGACTGACTGAGTCATTGAGAAATTCCTGCTACATATTATGCTGGAATTATGGGTGTTCTTTTTAGGACATAGGTAGGTTAGGTATGCTAAGATACCTAGGATTTTTGGAAATTCGTATTCTATAAAAAGGCGTCAAGTCATTTTGATAATAATTTCGAAACTGTTGGCCCATCATAATATCAATATGGACACGTATTTCGGTTCGGTTTTTAATTCGCACCTTAAATAAAAGTCAAAGGTGTGGAGTCAAAAAATAGTAACAAACTCATGGTAAACCATTTTTCTTTTTGTATAGTTATAGATACCTACTTCATAGAAGATATTTTATTACATTATGTACTACATATCAAAATTATCTCAGCGGTGACATAATATCGAGCGAACCTTGAATAACACTCTTGAATCTCGCGATAAACGATTTTATTATTTAATGCTATTACTCTGGAATTTTATGCCCTAGTAAAACCGTCAATGCACTCTCAATAATACCTATAACTTTAAATCACAGCCGAATGACGTCCACCGCTGGACTTACGCCTGAAAAACGACGAGATCCTATCTTCACAGCTAGGTAGACCATGAAGAGGTAGACTTTCTAGCCGTTAACTTAAAAACAAAATAAGATTTGCATTTAAATTGAAAAATAAGTTTTATTAGGTAGACTTTATCTAACTTGTTTTACGATTATCATAGTAATTTATTTTTCTAATATCCGCACATTTCATTTGATCAAGTTTAAAAAAAACACTGTATTATGTGCTTTACCTTAGCTTCGAAGAAATTATATATGTATGTACCTACATATAATTTCATCCAAGCTTTTTTTTTACTACCTACCTACCTATACGTATTGACCTAAGTAGGTATAGTTAGGTAGTAAAGAACTGACCGGGCTTGTACAGTTATTTCTTTGGCGAAATGTACCTGAGGTGCTATTATCTTTGAAATTGCTATAGGTAGGTACATATAATTTTTTGTTATAGTCGTTGAATGGCCTGGGAAGTCGGAAAACTATTACATACCGAGTCTAAAAGTAATTAAATCTATGGAAACTGCTAGTAGGTAAGTATCTAGGGAAATATTATAATGCGGGACAATTACACATTTACACAAAGCATGTTGATTAAGCTAACAGTGCGTTTGCGTTTAATTTCAAAAATTGGTTCCGCCATTGGCCGTGGGAATCGAACCCGCAACAGACAATATCGTCTCTCTCATGCTGTAGGTAGGTAGGTATTATTCGTATCTAGCTTTACTGCTTACACAAATAGACCGCATCCTTATGACTAATTCCCAGAACCGAATGTAGAATGCTTCTGAGTATTGAGTAGGTACTACCTAGGTCTTCCGCTCTAGTTCAGATTGAGTACGTTACGTACGTGATCTGAAACAAACAGCAACTAAATTATAACTAAGTGTGTTCCTAATTAAGTAAGTCTAAGTAGATACCTAGGTACCTAACTATTTATTAATGACCAGCCAGACCAAAGACGAAGCTTATAAATATATTTATTATTGCCCATAATAAATATATTTATAAGCTTCGTCTTACGCAATACGCAGTTCAGTTTGTGCAATTAAGACTGTGCAAAAAGACTGAACAAGGCACTCTGGCTAGGCTACACACGTGCAAATAAGGCGAAATGAGTTCGCTGACTGCCCAAGGACTAAAATCAGTGTCATGTCAGTAGATACGGAGAGGTTATTATTATAACCTCTCCGTATCTACTTGTATGTCTGATTTTTCAACTTATATTTATTAGCTGTAAAAAAGCAACATAATACAAGCGACGCGACGACGACCGAGCGACGCGTCAAAAACACTGCTGGACTAAAGTGCGACACGACACGAATGACTGGCAGGTAAGGGATGTGCAGTGCAACTAAATTTGCGCAGTCCAATGATTAGCGTTAAAACGTTCATGATTACAACGATTACACAAGCCGCGCATCTAGTTCCAAGGGTTCCAAGATACCAAGTTGAAAATAATTCTTGGACGGAAGAAATCGAAACTGTTCGGTTGCGTTAAAATGATACTGAATGCCAGCTTATTTGTCACTGTTAAGTCAATGTGCTGTCTTCGCTTACTGTGATAATGATGCCAACACAAAAAAAGTTTACCCTGTAAGTTTATCAAATATTTTTTTATTTTTTGTTTCAGATATAAAAATGCTCTTTATTTACACACATTTCTAGACGATAAGCAGGGTAATTATATTAAGTTACTAGGTAGGTTAGGTCCCTATTCACCTATAAGAAACTACTGTCTCTTGAGTACTTACCTTAAGTATGCAGGAAATAAAACAAATGGTTGAGTAATTTTAGTCAGATGGTACCTAAGTTAATTTTGGAAGTGAGAACGTTTTTGCATAACTAAAAATTAGTTTATTGAATTTGCTGAGCTCGTGGTCCTAGGTCGTGGTCCAATATTATTTGGGGAAGATAATGAGTTGGCAACAGTGGCAGGCAACTCCAACCAATCCAATCCAACTCCAACCAATCCACCCACTCACTCACTTCAAGGACGAAGTAAACAAACAAGGAGCAAAGTTTATTTTAATTTGTCGCACCTCAACGAATATGTTATTGTGACTAAAATAACTGATGTGTGGGAACCACCAACGTACTTACCTACTGGAATAAATAATAATTAATTAGTTTGGTTGAGTGTGAGCTACTGAGTGGCCGTGGCCGCGCAGTGAGTGAAATAGCCGGGAAAGTTTGAATCAAGAACAAACTTTTTTCCGCTCAAAACTTCAAAGTAATTGCCAAAAGTTTATCAAGCAAGATAGAGCCATGGCAAACAACTTATCGAATCATGTTATGCCTAAAATGTAAGTAAAACTATGCCGTAATAATGTAAAATTTTTTCCTCGCTAAATTTTGAACATGTTAGATAATTTTTGTAAGCAGGTCTACCTTTTTTGTGCTAAATAAATCGTTATAACGATACTAAATAAACAGAGCATCCTCTACAAAATGCCGATTTCTAGTAAGTCTCGAACTATGAAATTTATAGCGCTTTAACTACAATATACATATTCAGAAAGAGTAATAAAAGACCAGACTAAGTGGTTGTTCACTATGGGAAATTAATACGGCAAAGCTTGCAGGCCTAAGACGGTGACTAAATTTGAGCTGTTCCAAATTTCCTAGGAACAAACAGAGGCTTTTACCCAGAACTGATATCCTAATCACAAATATCGGAGCCATAATATACATGCTGGATACAATTAATTGAGTCTACTTTAAAATGTTGCCAGTCTCCTCTATATCTCTATATAACATAGTTTATTAATTATTATGCAATTGTAATGGTCGACTACACCATGTTTCATATGTATGTGCTACTAACACTAGATACTACTTTACCACCTTCACAGTGGGTGGTAAAGTAATCATGCCCGTTTTTATTGATGTCCAACGAGAGCAAGAGTGATGTTCTTCCATTAAAATATATATTTTCAGGGTTTCTGTCGACTCGGATACATATTTCCTGTCACCTGAGCAACTGAAGTACTACGATGATAACGGGTTCCTCGTAATCAAGGGACTGATAGACTTCGCCACTCTGTATGCACAGAAGTAAGTTAACAAGCTAGAGGTATCATAATCGCTTTATTGCATGAATAGTGTTATAGAGGCTTAAAATTAGTTCACATAATTCACCAGTTGAGTTGGCATGCAAAATAGACACAATATATATTATATTAAGAATTTAAAATACATAATATGAAGTTTTATTAAAAAACTAGCGGCCCGTCCCGGTTTCGCCCGGGTGGTCATTTGTATCAAAAGGGTTTTTTTTTTTATTTTTCCCTTTTTTCTCTCTGTAAGAACCATGCTCGTACTTCAAGGAATATTCTAAAAAAATAATTAGCGAAATCGGTTCAGCTGCTCTCGAGATTTGCGCTTAGCAACACATTCAGAGATTCATTTTTATATTATATAGAAGATATATAAAATGAGTGTATCTTTGAATGTCAATGTATTTTTATAATGTCAATCTTAACGAACTTCTAAGAGAATTATTATTCTAATGGCTTAAGAAGATTGAAATGAACTTTAATGAAAAATGCAAAGCATGTTGATATTTAGTTTTTTTAGATTTAGGTAATAAAAAGCAAAATGTTTCTTATTGTAATTTAAAATGTGTTATTAACAAATAAATATTTTTTACTGTTGACATTGACTCTAGTCAGTGGTCAATCGTAAAAAACTTGTTTGCTGGACTAAGTTCTGCCCGAGGCTTCGCGCGCGTTTTTTGAAATAAAAAATACCCCTCTAGTAATTCCCGGTGCAGGTCTTTATGTGTGCGATATTTTAACTCTATCCATTCAGTAGTTTTGGCCTTGACTTCAGCCAAACATCTGAAGCACAAACTTTCGCCTTTACAATATTGTAAACTGATACTGTACTGATACATATCAGATATTTAATCTTACTAATATCAGTACCTAAGATTTAATTAAATATCAGTAAGATTTAATTAAATATCAGTAAAATTTCATTAAATTCCATTAAACTCTACATTTATATAACTTGCCAATGGAAAATAAAATTTTCGGCTTATTTTTCTTCCACTGCACAGTGTTTATCATGCTAGCGAATAATTATAATTACTTACAATGAGGGCTTATCATATCCTATCATTATATCTCTAGTTATGATAGCTAATTATTCTGCTCAGGTACCATGTATGAATGAGATTACCTTGTTTTTTCTTACTTTGTAGCCAAGAATTAAAAAAATATTTTTTCACAACTGGTTACAAATTTAATAGTTATAAACAAAATTGACTGTAAAACTTTTGTAGCTATTAATGTTATTCACAACACTTGCCATTTATAACGGGATATTTACCATGATTACGATTATTATTATTATATTATTTGATCATCATCAGCCTATTGCCGTCCAGTGCTGGACATAGGCCTCGCCCAATAAGCGCCATAGCGCCCTGTCTTCAGCTTGCCGCATCCAGCATCTACCTGCAGTCTTTCGCAGGTCGTCATCCCACCTGGTCTGAGGGCGTCCTACACTACGTTTACCGAGTCGTGGTCTCCACTTAAGAACACGTTATTGATCATTAATATTAATTGATCACGGAGGAATAATCATGGCGCATGACGCTTTAAACTCTGATGAATTATGGGATAGCTCAAAACTCATCTACCTCTAAGTATAATAGCTAGACATAGAAGACATATCAAATGTTGTATATAAACAGATTTTAGTCCTAATTTTAATATTAAGTAACACAGTGCCCATGGCACACTTGTCGCTTCAACTGTGCCGTGGTTGGTGCTGCCGGGACTGGGCACTGAATGTGTTAACAATCTAATAAACAACGTTGTTTTGCATACCCTGGGTTCATTGAATCAATAAACAAGTGAACTTATGCATTGTTTTCCTGATAAGCTATTATCTTGGTAAATAGCTAGTCTATAGCTACTATTATGTATTGTATACATTATCAGGATTCAGGTTATTTATTCACAAAATGTACCTACCTACTATACAATGTGTTTGGTCACCGGTGTCGGAGACTTTGGGGGGGTGAAATACGGTAAATTTTATCGACAAATCACTATCCCTATTGTTTTTTTCTACCTCCATGACAAAATGGCAGCCATTTTGTTTTCTTTTGCCTCGAAGCACGGGTGCTTGTACTGATTTAGCTATAGCTACCCATGTAGAGGTCCTAGGAAGACTATAGAGGACTCATTTGATAGCCAATAATGTGGACAATAAAGCAATGATAACATTGTTTCAATTTCCATTTTATAATAGAGGAAAAAAGAATTTATAAAACAAAAAAAAAGTTTTTTTGATTTTTTTTTTTAAATTATTATCTTTTTCATAGATTCGAAACTGTCAAGCTACAAGTTTTTTGTTTTTGAACGATAGTAAATACTGTGTGCTTCAAAATAAGTCTTGCATCTTAGCTATAAGTAAGATAGTTTAGAAGTTATGACGATTTAAACATGGTAAGTGTTTCTAAGCCGCGCCCTAATCTACAACAAAGCACAGCGTGGTCTAAAGACACGCCCATAGAATTCCTCGAAACCGTGAGTCTAGGGTCATATTCAAATCATCATAACTTCTAAAGTATCTTACTTATAGCTAAGATGCAAGACTTATTTTGAAGCACACAATATTTACTATTGTTCAAAAACAAAAAAATTGTAGCTTGACAGTTTCGATTCTATGAAAAAGCTAATAATTAAAAAAAAAATTTTCAAAGAAACTTTCTTTTTGTTTTATAAATTCTTTTTTCCTCTATTATAAAATGTAAATTGAAACAATGTTATCATTGCTTTATTGTCCACATTATTGGCTATTAAATGAGTCCTCTATCGTCTTCCTAGGACCTCATCATGGGTAGCTATAGCTTAATCAGTACAAGCACCCGTGCTTCGAGGCAAAAGAAAACAAAATGGCTGCCATTTTGTCATGGAGGTAGAAAAAAAATAGGGATAGTGATTTGTCGATAAAATTTACCGTATTTCACCCCCCCAAAGTCTCCGACACCGGTGACCAGACACATTGTATATCATCATTAGCCTATGTTAGTCCATTGCTGGACATAGGCCTCCCCTAATGAGCGTCATAGCGCCCTGTCTTCAGCTTGACGCATCCAGCGTCTACCTGCAAGGAAGGATCTCAAATCGACACGTAATGTAAATGGAGTTTTAAAAGACACGAAAACAGAGTGAATTTTAAGTTGTGTGTTGGGCGGTTTGTTTACAAATATTCCACATGGAGTTTGACTAGTGTACAGTTATCTTGTGCTATTTAATTAAAACATTTGCAATTATTAATATACCTTGAAATATTTACACATCTGAATTTGAAGTCTACGGATTTTTAACCTGACCTCCGAGAGTTCTAAACACTAGATTTTCTATTGTTAAGTGATCTCTGAAAAACTTTGCTAGTTGATATAGTCACTTATTCTGATAATTTTAAAACTGGAATTTTAACTCGAAGGGGCGCAGGCAAGGACGAGTTTTTGTGGCACTTAAAATGTTTTTGTGCAATGAAAATCTCTGAACAGGTTTTTCGTCCAATGCTGTTTTGGAATATATGTAGGTAGATAAGTATTGGTTACCTACATTCTAAAACAGCATTAAAGGTATACAGAAGTGTATTTATAAACTGACGTACAAACTTATGTGGCTTTTATCGATCTGACATGTATCATCTTTGTTATAAATAAATGAAATGAAAGTTTATTTCATTTCTAGTTGGTAGAATAAATCTTATACATTTTGTTTTGGTTTCATTAAGCAAAAGATTATTGATACTAAACCAATGGACTACCTTTGAGATTGCAGTATTTACATCGTCGAAATTAGTTTTTTGTCGATTCATTTTAAAAACTAATGAAGTATCATCAGCAAACAATACAATCTCATGATCATTCTTTAGAAGTTGAGGCAGGTCGTTAATATAAACTAAAAATAGGAAAGGCAACAGACACTTTAGATTTTAGATCGTTTCCCATTAATGTCAACTCTTTGTATCCTATCACTCAAGTAAGGTGTAAGAAGATCCAAAGAGCTGTCCCTAATTCCATAATGATGTAGTATATAGAATGGATAGGTAGATAGATAAATAAAGAGAGAACTATTGCACACTAGGTATACTTATATGGGTAAAACATTCGGTAGACATTTTTAGGCCACTTACGGGTCTATTCAGCTTGGGGCTTGAAGGGTCCAGCACTCGAGGTCCAGCATTACTAAAACTGCAAAGGCACATCTCAAACCTAATCAACCCTTCCTCCAAATTGTTTTACTTAAATTAATTCTATGTATGTATGTATCTGTATCACTACATACTAGTATAAAACAAACTCGCTTCCCGCTGTCTGTCGGTCCCTATGTATGCTTAGATCTTTAAAACTACGCAACGGATTTTTTTGAAGTATTTTTAATTATAGATGGAATAACTCAAGAGGTTTATCAACCATTTGACACGTAGATTTCCACGCGGGCGAAGCCGCAGGGGCTAAAGACTTGTTTATACAATGTATATTGTTTGACTACCTGGCACTAATAGGTACCTATTAAAATTAAATGTGACTAATTTTAATACTCTAATCTAAGGCTCTAGACAGACGGACCGCATTTCAACTGCAATCCAACCGAATGCAGTTGACACGACTGCAATGGAACTGCAAACCAACTGCGCAGTCCGATTGCAGTTCATTTGTAGTCGGCGTGCAATTCACGTGAACTGCACGGTTGCAATAGAACTGCAAACCAACCGCGCAGTTGGTTTGCAGTTATATTGCAGTCGTGTCAACTGCATTCAAACTGCAAATGAACTGCAATTTGCGGTTGGATTGCAGTTGAAATGCGGTCCGTCTGTCTGTCTACACTTAGAGCCTATGGGTCTTGTTGTCTGAATCAATAAACGAATTTAAATATTTAGATAGATAGATAGATTATTTATTAATACAAATAGGTTGCATCATTTAGTTAAGTCTATGTTAGGTTTGTCTTAGCACTAGTTCTCACTTAATCCTACTAATATTATAAACGCGAAAGTTTGTAAGTGGATAGATGGATGGATGTTTGTTACTCTTTCACGCAAAAACTACTGAATGGATTTTGATGAAACTTCACAATAATATAGCTTACATATCAGAATAACACATAGGCATAAAAATATATATATAATGTCTAGGTACTGTAGTTAACGAACGATCTGATTTATTTATATATAACTAAGAACCGTTTTCTGTCGTGTTCCAGGCAACGCTTCATACAGATATGCAAAGGCATAGTACCCAAAGGACTGATGACAATCGCCAAGGAAATGGCTTTGGTGGACAAGAACAAGAACCCTGAAGACTATATCAATAAGGTACTAATTATATATTCTTATCCATTTATGTGCGATACATCAATCACAGGTTTATTTTGTTTAATAATATTTAATAAGTTTAATAACTATGGCAGGCGTCCGCAATCTCCCCTATAGTCCGATTACCCAGTCCATCTATCACAATAGCCTGGTTTTATTTCTTTAATTTTTCTTTGTAATAGTCTCTACACCTGGCGGATACCATCTTTGGGTGTATCATATTGTGCACCCGAGGATGATACCCGCTATGTGTAGCCATCGCCTTTAGATTAACTCTCTCAAAGGGCCTCTGTGCTGTTGGCTTCGGCCCCACGCAAGCCTTCCAAAGGACCGGGTCACTTTATGGCCCGAGGCCCGAGATGTTGGTAATTTAACATAATATATTATAATAATATGAATGTTAGACAATTCACACAGCAAGCAGCTGGGGGCTAGATGATCTACGAGTATTTAAAAACAACATCCGACAGAGAACCAAAGTTATAGACATAGCTCTGAGAATTAGCAAGCTGAAGTGCCAGTGGGCCGGCCATATCTCGCGAAGAACCGACGGCCGCTGGGCCAAACGTGTTCTTGAGTGGAGACCACGACTGGGTAAACGTAGTGTAGGACGCCCTCCGACCAGGTAGGATGACGACCTGCGAAAGACTGCAGGTAGATGCTGGATGCGGCAAGCTGAAGACAGGGCGCTAGTGGACTGCTATAGGCTGATGATGATGATGATTTGGGGGTTAATATATTTTCATTTCATTTCATTCACAGGTGCAAGAGATCCTGTACGATGACGTGTTCATACAATACGCGCACTCGCCAAAACTGCTGCACATCCTGAAACAGCTGATAGGAGATGACATCATGGGCATCCACAGCATGTTTATCAATAAGCCGCCCGGAACGGGCAGGCATCCGCCGCATCAGGTAAAAAAAGTTTACAAATAAGCCTCAATGGGGCCTCAAAAGTACCATCTCGCCGCAGTGATGCCAATCAAATGTGGACACCTCCAATAGTGCTTTTTATTCACCGAGCTCCAATATACAAATAAACTGTAGGGCAAATTATTGTATATTTAAATTTCTTCATGTATTATGTAGTACCTACGAGTACATAGTTATTTTATTATGTTTTTTTTAGTGTGTTATTTCATAATTTTTGTAGTTTTTAAGATGGTGAAATTGTTCAATGTACTAGGTAGGCATAACGTTAAGGAGATATCTGTAATGATATGTTCATATGTTACCAAATAATTTGAATTTGGATTCTAATAATTATAATTTCAGGATCTGTACTACTTCCCCTTCCGGCCAGCGGATAAGATAGTCGCGTCTTGGACGGCGGTCGACCACGTGACCTTAGAGAACGGCTGTCTGTACGTAGTACCAGGCTCGCATAAACACAGGGTGATATTCCCGCACGGCGATGTCAAGGTAACGATCAATCATCGATGGTACTCTAAGGAATGTCTATGGAAGTCATATTCATCATTTAATTGATCTCTCGTTCGTTTTCGAATTAAAAAGTAAAAAAAAAATTATTAATAATCAAAGGCCTAATTTTACAGACGACATTGATACAACAAAAAACTTTCTATATAAAAATTTAACTTGTATGATTCAAAATATTAAATTACAGTTATAAACAATCATTGACAGTAGGTATAAAACTTGTGGCTCATAAAAATTACTGGTGTTTTGGGTTAAATTAGTAACATTATTGCTACACAGACACTTGGCCTATTTCGGTCGTTATATCAGATGCGTCGGTGGTGTAATGGTCAGCATAGTTGCCTTCCAAGCAGTTGATCCGGGTTCGATTCCCGGCCGACGCACGTTTTTGCCACTTTTTGCATTTTTATTTTGGTAAGTTGCTTGCCCTTTAATACGCATGCAAGTTTTTAATCGTATTTAGATATTTAATAAAAAAAAGTTTACTAAAGCGCGAGAGACAAAACATATTTAAATAAAGTCCAAGCTAGAAATTAACGCATGTTAACATGAAAAACTTAGTAACATAAACTACCTTTTAATTAAATAAATGCATTAAGGATATCATAACACATAAAATTGTAAGTAACTATGTACTTATACAAAAATCTAAATTCATCTGAGACGTTTGTATAGGAAAGTAACCACAGTGATGTTCCCACGTTTTTAATAATAAAATATAAAAGGCGTTTGTTATTTTTAAACATAAATAACAATATTCATGCCAAAAATAATTGCATTTACATTTTATACTTATTTTTAATTGATGCCTAATCGAATGGATAGGTATCATAGCTTAGTAGATTCATTGATATTATTGTTATTGACGACCTCTGTGGCGTGGTGGGCGAAGGTCAACCTGCGACGCAGGCAGGTTCGATTCGCCTCGGGACAAATGTGTGTACGATATATTTGTTCAGGTTGTTTTGGTCGTTTTCTTTGTACAATAAAAAATATACATATATCTATGTAATGTACTATGTACACAAGCTCTGCGTACCTAGGGACTAGATAATGCTGTGTAAATTGTCCGACATTATTGAATTTATATGTATATTAGCTATTGAATTAAAATAAATTATAATTCGAATGATTCCAAATTTATCATAATTTTATAAGATAGGACCCTACGTTTTTACCCGTCTCTCAATATCGGTCGTCAAAACGTATACCTATATCTATGCTAAAAATAAAAAATATTATTTCTAGGATGCAGAGAAGCTATACCACGGCATCCTGTCTGAAGAGAAGGTGGCTCCGCTGGCCTCGAGAGTCCACCTCGAGATGTCTCCCGGAGACACGGTCCTGTTCCACCCTTACCTGGTGCACGGATCTGGTCCCAACGTGTCTCAGGTACAATTACCTCAGTATTATTATTATTTTGGGTTAAAATCTTCTCGGTTATATACATATATACTTTATATTTAATTTGTTGTCGAAGAGCGAGATTCCCTAACACAGGTATTTCTTTTATTTATTATTTTATTTTATTTTCAAAATTTTGGGAAAACTTACAGCTAGCTCTTAAAAATAGTTATACCCTTAATAACAAAATATTAATAAATAACTTAATAAATAACACTGTTTAATTATTGTACATTAACTTAAATATTGTTTATATTCAATTCAATTCAAATTCGTCCATAAAAAACACTAACACAAAATTACAAAAAAGAAAATACAATTACAGCGAATAAAATAAAACCAAATTTATATATACAATAACATACTAATAATGTACATATCTTAAATTCCATTCTCCTCTATTCCAGAACTACCGTAAAGCTATAACCTTCCACTTCGCTGACAGCAACTGCGAATGCGTCGACGTGACGAACACCGTTCAGGAGGCCGCTGCCAAAGAGATGGAGCAAGAGGCCAAGCGACGGGGATTCGACCTGACATTCGCTGTGAGTAGGCCTACCTGTACCAAACTCGTTGTGAAATGATTGTAAACAAACCATGACACTAAAAACTAAAACTCATTAGCTTGGCAACGCAACAAGTTTCATATACCCGCTATGTATAGCCCTCGCCTTTAGATTAACTCTCTTAAAGGGCCTCTGCTAACGACTCAGTAACGCGGTGGGCGGAAGTCCGCCTGCGACGCTGGAGATTGCTGGTCCGATTCCTGCTTTGGGACAAATGCTCGTACGATCTGAAAATATTTTTTCCGGGTGTAATAAAAAACGATCTATGTATTGTATTAATTATATCAGTTATCTAGTACCCATAACACAAGCTCTGCTTAGCTTGGGGCTGGATATTTATTGTCCTGTATTATTTATTAATTCTATTTTAATATGTTACAGGAAATATGGAAGTACAAAAGCCGTCAGATCACAGGCGAGTCCAAATCAAAACTTTAATTGGCTACCTAATTATATTCACTGTAATAAATATAATACATATCTTTAAGATGTATATCAAGACTTACTAAAGGCGTATGGTATTTATATTTACTAACATAAATTATACAGGGTTTTTGGCAGAACTTTTGCCGTCCTATCTGGTAACTGGGGTTAGGTAGGTGGAACCAATTTAAAGTCAAAGTTAATAAATTTATTTCTTTAGGCTTACAAAATAAGCACTTAGACAAGTCAAATTTTATGCTATAAATTATTATCAATTAAGGTTATTTTTAAAGATTTGGGGGAGGTCTTTGCCCAGCAGTGGGACGAAAAAGGCTAAATAAAAAAAAGGTTATTTTACTGTTTTACTGTTCACTTCAATTTTTTGTCCACCAGTGGAAGAAGTCAAAAATAAATCACTAATTGCAGGTCTCTCACTTCTAAGTTAAAACTATGGGGCTGTTGGGTTTTTTAAAGATTTGATTTTTTAATGATTTTTCGATGTTGTTCGTTTGAAAATTATGTGACGTAATGTAACTGTATTTAGACGAACGTTAAGAGGTTTTTGCACATATCAATAATTCATAGTGTATTATAAAAATTATGTATAGTGTAACTCAACTTTTATCACATGTTGGAATTTTTCTAAGATATACATATAAAAGAAAGAACTCTGTGTTTTAAACCATTGGTGAACCAAATAAATAAAATACAAAGACAAGGAATAAAATATATAACCGAGGGGCTTTTTAGGGTTAAAAAAAGCCACCAAGCTATTGCACTTGGTTTCACCTACACATCGGTTACCATATGACAAACGTTCTGCCAAACAACCTATATTATTCTAGTTTAAGGAAAGGTGTTGGCTTTGATTATTATTATTGGAGACGTACTGTGATATTTTTACCATCTTTGATTGTTATAAATCTTGGGATATTGTTTATTTGGGAAGGATATACATTTTTATTTAAATAAGAACTGAAACATTCCAATAAATAAAATATTTTAATTAAATATTTTTCTTTTAATACTAGCTTCCATCCGCGACTTCGTGCACGTTTTCCATTTAAAGTTATATTTAGTCTAGGTTACAATTACAACTATTTAAAATTTCAACCCCATACGTTTAGTCGTTTCGGTGTAAAGAGGTTTCAGTCATTCAAACTTTCGCATTTATAATCTTTTATAATACTAGATTCGGAGGAGAGTCCTTAGAGAGATAGAGGCCTTTGCCCAGAAGTGGGACGAATCAGGCTATATAAAACAAACTAGATTCTGCCCGCAGCATCGCACGCGTTATTTCTACGGAAACGTTTCAGGGTTATTTATATCCTATGGAAACTGACTTATGAGATAAAAAGTAGCCTATGTTTTATTCCGGGCCTGGAACTACCTGTATGCAATAATTTTTGCTCGATCCTTTCAGTAGTTTTGGCGTGAAGAAGAAACAAACATCCATCCAACCATCCAAACTTACATCATTATAAACCCATAATATACCACTGCTGGACTTAAGCCTCCCTAATGAGCATAACTTCACAAAAGTCATTTAAAACGGGATATTTACCATGATTTAATTTTTGAGTTATCCAATATCTAACTGCCAAGTTAGATATTCCGTGAATATAGCGAATGAAACTGTGACGAAATATTTGATAACTCAAAAATCAAATCATGGTAAATATCCCGTTTTAAATGACTTGTGTTAATAACCATGACAGTTTCAAAAGTTGTATAACTTCAAAACTACAAACTTTCACATTTAAAATATTAGTTTGATACTACCTAATGCACCTTCCTAAGTTACTTCGTAAAGGAGAAATGGTCTTCAAAAAAAGTACAGACAATATTCATTAAATATTTTATTACAAAATCTTAGGTCTTATTTAAACTTACATTAACTTTCCTACAATTATAATCAAAACATTATATTTAATACTCTGTTTGGTGTAGTTCTGAAAATTAATCTAATTAATTAAATAATGAATTTTAATTAAAAGAATCTGCGCACCTTTGGTACATATATATGTACCTACAGATATAATGTAAGATTATATTTACTTTCTTTTTTATTAATGGTAATAGTAAATTACCATAAAAATACAATATAAATTAAATAAAAAAATCTCAAAATTATGGAATGTCATTCTTACATGAAAGTTTTTTTTATCAAAGTTATATCAAAAGTGAATTTTCATGTCAGTTTTATACAAGATTTTTTTCAACAGTCTGCAGTCAACTCAATTGTAAATACTTGTTCTAATATGTTTTTAATGTAAAATTCTTCTTAATAATTTTTTTAACGCATTCTGTTACATAACCATGATAAAATTAATGCTATTACAATCTCTTAAATAATTATTATACAATAATTAATAAAACTAAATGAGGTTACAATTAATTTGTATAATTCTAGTATATACAGATATCCTACTTTGTTAAAACCCCTCTAATATATATTTTTGAGCTAATTAATTCTTATTATAAATAAAATTAATATAATAAAAAGGTGAAAATAACTTATTTTAAAACTGTGACATGAGACTAGATCTGTTGAAGATATTTAAAAATAAACTGTATTCTTAAAATAACAATATGTCGGTGTAAAAGAAGAAATATTAATTTGTTGGTAACTTAAACTTTAATTCACCCATCTCCTTCAAAAATCTGCAAAAAATATGTTACCATTAGATTTAATAAAAAAAACATGTCACAATATATTTTGAAAAACCAATCGTCATGCTCCCGAAAGTGAAACTAGGAAACTTAGTTTTAGAGCTATATACCGTAGGTAAGTAAAGTAAATATAATATGATGTAAGTACCCCATTTGATTTTGATTAATACCTAAAAAAGTTCAATAAACCTTTAAAACCTTAACCAAAATAACGTTGCCAAAATTTCCAAAGTGTTAGAGTAACTTAAAAAAAATCACTAGATGGAGCTGTTCGAAATTTTAAGTATTATGAACATCTTTTAAGAAATTAAAATTCATAAAAGAGGTTGTTTATATTCTTCAACTATGTTATTTTGGATGAGGTTTAGAATTGTTTGAACTGTATATAGGTAAGTAAAATCCCGCAAATAGCTATAGCGTATCTTTGGATAATATTTTTTAAAAGACGTTATGTTTGTTCAATACAAGTAAAAAAAGTACTACAGACAAATTTAAAGATAATCTAAACTACAATAGATAAGTAAATAAAGTTATAATATACATGCAGTGCGTATTAAATAGTTTGCGTACTAAAAGCATTCTAAGTATAGGTAATAACAGTAAAATAGTATTAAAAATAAGTTACAAATAAAGTCAGCATCTTTATCGTAATTCACCAGAAAACGCAACTATTCCCAAGGCAATATTTTTTTACGAATTTATACAATATAAAATATTATTAAAATATCTTTCAAATAAAACTAGATGTTTCAGGGTTAATGTAAAATGATTACTAGCACTTTAGGTTAAGTTAATAGAAAAGCTATTATAGGTTAATTTATGAATCTAACTACATAGAATTGTATTTTTAGTTATTTAAAGCTAAATACCAAAAAATCTTCATAAAGTTTGTGTTTGATTAGTGATAAACTTGGATGATAAACAAGTTGTTTTTAAAAACACTTCCCTATAAACGCCATAGCGCGCCCTACCGTAACCGTCATTATTGCAGACTCAATTCTGCTCAATGGTTTTATAGATAGGTAAAGATATATTCATAAGTAAGCGACTCCTCCACCTCAATATTGGATCAGATTAATTCTGCGAATAATTTAAATTGTTTTGATAGCGACTCCTATACCATATTGTTAGGCCGCCCATTGTACAACACATTCTGTATTTGTCTTGTGTATCTGTTTTATTTGGTGTGTAATAAAGAGTAATTGTATTGTATTGTTCTCTCTGTCTCACCGATGACCCTTACTAGAACAAATAAGTAAAGACAAGACATCTGAATATGTATTAATTTTGTATACATCATTCCTCCAGGTTTTCTGTCGTTTTTTTTGCGAGCCAGCATATTATTAAGGTGTTATAGCGACTCCTATATCCCACATGACTTCCTTCGCTTTATATCGATGGATTGGTCGATTTTTTACCAGTATAATAGGGTCATATAGAGACTCCTATACCATATTATTCTCTCTGTATCACAGATGACCTTTACTAGAACGAATCGTAGCGTAAAAAACCGCCCTGTTTACTGAAAGATTTGCCGGCATCTCAATATATAATTATTTGTCTTATAGCAAATCATCTTAATTGTTTTGATAGCGACTTCTATACCATATTGTTATCTCTGTCTCAGCATGACCCTTGCTAGAACTAATAAGTGTCCTATATCCCACATGACTCTCGCTCTACTCCCACTCTACTCTCTCCGCCTGCGACCATCCACGTAAACCCTAACCACTTCACCTTCGTACTTCCTCTGCGACGGCATAAAGTAGAAGTCAGGGTTGGGAGACGGCCCGCCTTCAGGTCTCACGCCGCGCGGGAGCGAGTATGTATTGCGGTCAGGTCGGACAGAGTATCTGTAACAATTTATATATATATTAGAACGAAATTATATAAATACAGTGAAATAAAATATTAATTTATTATACTGACTGCGATCTCAAATACTATCTAGATTTTGGGTAGCATAAAAAATCAAAGTTAAAAGCCGTCTCCGTAAATAACGGAAAAATGGAAATTTGAATAATAATGAGGGGTATGAAAAATAGTTTAGGTACGTCCTATTTTCATCTCAGACCTAGTGAAAATACACACAAAATTTCTAAAGAATCGTCAAACCGTTTCGGAGGAGTTTTGTAACAAACACTGTGACACGAAAATTGTATATATTAGAAGACAAAAAGATTTTAATAAGTGTGAGTGGTTTACGTTCGGCGGCGTCGTAACCACACTGGTATGGCCGTATATGAATTCGAGTCATTGGTGCTGTGACAACGGTAGAAAATGATCAAATATCTTCAATTATCAAACAAATCAAGAAGAGGTAGTTTAAAACAAAATAGTAATTGTTGACATATTATTAAACGAAGTTATATATATTACACTACTTTTATTCACTAATCTAACTGCACAGGCTCCGAAAATTCGTCCGCACTCTCAGACCGCCATCTATTGGCGGGTGAATCCTCGCCCTGAAGCTTGCGGGCGAACACCCGAACAAACAACATTTTAGGTAATCTTTCGCTGGTTATGAACATAATATGTAGATACATTTGCTCACATTTAGTTTATTACAATACATTTTTTAGTTTATTACAATACATTTTGCATTCGAAAATATAAAACAAAATACAAACACGTAACGCGTGTGGATTGAACCCAGTAGAATAATTTATGGTATAAAATATGACCTGTCTAAGTGCCTATTTTGCAAGCCTAAAGAAATAAATGCCATTGACTTCGACTTTGACTAACAGACAAATAAAATTTTAGGTCTGCAAAATACATAATTAGTTGCTGCTCTCTTTCACTTTTTTATATACATAAATCTAACATTATTTACATAAGAACGTGTATCTATTGTAAATTTTGTATGTCTTTTGCTGCACTAGATATTTTTTTTAATGGCAACTGCGTCTGGTTGGTCCCTTTCTGCCAGTGTCAAGTAATGGAAAATAATTTGTAAAATCAATGAGTTATGAAATTATGAAGATTGTTTGATATTTTCACCAGAGCCTAGTTCGTTATCTAGCAGGGTGTACCACGTGCAGGTTAAACCATATATTTTCCGGCTATGCAAGGTGAATTAGTACTTTTTGTCGTTTTGAAACGTAGTTATCGGCGACGACGGAACCCACAAATATCATTATTTGTGGGTTCCGTCGCCGACAACTACTAATCTTAGAATCTACCCGAACCTACGCATTCAGGGATGCGTGGCGTCGTGCGCTGACCAGCCACGGTGACAAGGAGTGCACGTCGAAGTCTAAGTGCCAGAGAATTCCGGCTATAACAGTAGTAATATTTACTGATATCATTAAGACTAAACGTCTTAATAATATCAGTGCAAATCACTGTCTTTGACTAAAAGCTACTTCGACGAAAATGTCTTGACCATACACACCATTCATAACTTTGGCAAAACGAACCTTTGACGAAACGCACCTTTGACAAAAATGGGGTAATGACGAAAAGAAGTTTTGACGATACGCATAAAACTCAATAGCCTATGTCACCCGGAGATAGTGTTAGTGTAGCTTCTCAACGGTGAAATATTTTTTAAATCGGTCCAGTAGTTTCGGAGCCTATTCAATACAAACAAACAAAAATATCAAACCTTTCCTCTTTATAACATCAGTATAGCCTAACAATGAGAAAAAAAATGCAAAATGTTACAAAAATAAGTAATCGACCGTGACAGGACTCGAACCTGCAATCTTCGGATCCGAAGTCCGACGCCTTATCCATTAGGCCACACGGTCGCATGTAGTAGCGCTCGAAATTACTCAAAGGTATTTCGTTATCATTGTTACTGTTATCTTTACCAAGGAATATACAAAACTACTATTGTATGTCAAGCGGAAGTTTGTAAACTGTTTCGCAGATAATTGAACCCTTCTCGGTAAAGGAATTGAGCGTTGTTTATATGGTGAGAAGATTCAAATTTATTTGAAAACTTTCTTTTGTAGAATAAAAATAATTTTGTATTTTAGAGGTTTTTTATTTGTCGATGCTTTTATTTGCTCCCTAGTTTCTGCCCGTGGCTTCGCACGCAATGTGGTTATTTCTATCCCATGGCAACTGATTTATGGGATAAAACGTGTTTATTATTCCAGGCCTACACCTTAATGCAAAATTTCAGCCCGATCCGTTCAGTAGTTTTCAAATGAAGAGATAACAAACATCCAAACATCTAAACTTTCGCATTTATAATAATAGTGTGAGTAAGGTAAGTGTTTTAATTTCGTTTTTTTTTTCAATTATTATTATTTTTTATCTCATAGCGTAAGCCGACGTCTCGTCGGGGGCTAGTATTCTTACGGAGCTTAGACAGCATTATGCTGAGTTCCTAAAAATCAGCGCCGCTACTAACTTCAGCTTGTAGCGGCTGATGCTGAGACAGGAACCTTTTTCTTATGTAACTTATTTTTGATACCAAATGAAGAACTTGAACTTGGTGGGCGTTGCGACCTGCATTACTTCTACAGGTCGCATGGCTTCATATTTTATTATTAGCACCTTTATTACTTTTTATGTTGATGTGTGTGTTTTATGTGTATTCTATTCTAAGTTTCTAAGTATAAAGCCCCTATCTAACCCGTACTGTTGCGGCTGGCCCTGCCTCGGTCGCTGTAGACTGCGCGTCTCGTGGTAGAACTGCGCGGCGCTGTTGGCGTGTTTGCTGCGGCCCGCTGTGTTGGTGTTGGTGTTGGTTGGCGGCGCGTTCCTAGGCGAGCGGTGGCCGTTTACACCGTTCACTCTGGAAGGAAATTAATTCTTCTTGGTGATATAAGTCTTCAGTAATTGTGATGATAATTCATAATTTCCATAGCACAAGACAAATGGATGGACTGATTAAGTCAAATGTCCATGACAACCATTGTCATAAACCAGGATTGACCCAAAGCTGGACAAAGACCTTCTTTTCGTACTTATCGACCTTCTTTACCTATGTCCATTCTCTTTCTCTCCCCGTTGTTCCCTCTCTAAGGTTTTGTTAGCGGGGTTGCTGTTAGGCCTCGGGGGCGGTGGGTCGGTGGGTCTCAGGGGGGCGGAGTGCGGACGGTAGCGAGGGGGGGCGGTCGACAGGGTGCTGTTGTACTTGTCGTCGTTCTCGAATGGTTCGAACGCGTAGTTTGTGTTCGCGGAGTAGTCTTTCCAAGCTGCGTTGGGGATCAGCTGTTCCTGAAATGAGAAATATAATTATGTTAGTCTAGTAGGTACGTTGTTTTTTCTCTGTCGCCTTTTTTCAAATCACCGTAATGACCGCGTCTTGACTACATATGATCCTAAGTGACCTCAATTTGAGAAAATTAACTATTTATTTATTGAATTAAGATGAATTAACTATTTATTTATTAATTGAGATAGTAACAACATTACAGGTTTTTTTATTAAGCCCTAAGGCGATGTTATAACTACTTATATTAAAAATTACATATTTTATTACATACACACCATAGGTACTAATTAATTTACTTATAACTTTTTTTTCAATTATATTTTGTGCCTTTTTCATGGCTTTCGGCAGGTTTTCGTAAAATATATCACGCTTTGACCATTGATTACCTTTTGTTGCCCTCACTCTTGCTTACCTTTGTCTTGACTGTCGCTTTGCTCCTATACAGCGTACATCCGGCCTGTAATAGCGCCACTAACACGAGCGCGGCCACACACCCGACCACCACCCACAGTTTGGTCTCCGCGAGCCCGAAGAAAGTGCGCGAGTTGCTTGCAGAGTCGTCTACTGGACGTTCTGATAGTACTGTAAAAGAAAATTTGAGAACAAATTACAAATTATCTCAAACACGAAAAACTCCAGATCAACTCTCCCCTGTGCTAACGTATCTCTGAACACCCTCTTCAGTTTCTTCATATTATTATCGTCTTCAGCTGTCGTTTACATCTTGGCATTGAGGGAGTCTATACACTTGCCAAAAGCGATGTGAAATTACATCGCTATTTGATGTCATTCTGACCTAAGTTGACGGCACTTTGACATTACTAACCTAACTTTGGCCCTAGGTGACATCAATTGACCTTACTCTAACGCTAGGTGACCTTACTTTGACCCTTAAACACTTCTCTAAATGAGCATTAATTTTCTTTCATAAAATCATATCCTAGAGTAGGTACAAATAAAAAATACTTACAACTTTGCGGCTCAAACACCAGAAACTCCGGATCAACGTTCAGATTGCCCACTCTGCCTTGCGCTAAGGTATCTCTGACTACCCGCTTCCATTTCTCCATGTCATCTTCAGCTGTCGTTTCGTTCTTAGCGTCGAGGGAACGAGCGCTGGACCCTTCTATGCTGTTTGATTCTATGGATTTGAGGGTAAGCTCTGCGATGATTGCCTTGGTTTCGTTTCTGAAAGATAAATACAGATTTGAGATACCCTAGGTACATTATTCTTAACCACAACATTAACTAAAGTTCAATGAGATACTTACGATTAAGAATTTCTAGACAGTACCCTGTCTAGAAATTTTAAGAAGAAGTTTTAAATTTAAAGTAAAGAAAACTAAAGTAAAAATGCGTATATTTTGTATTTTGCAAAATGTGAAGGAATGCCTTTATTTTGCAGATCATATATATAAATATATACCGTGTGAATTGTCCGGCATTATTTATTTATTATTTAATATGGTTTTTGGTTTACTTACTGCATAAACCCGTTGACCAGCAGTCCATGGTAGCCCTTGTTGCGTCCTATCTCGGCCGCCAAGCTGTCCACGACGCGCTGACTCAGCTCCTCGTAGTCTTTGCTGCCCGCTGCGGGGGGCTTGAAGCTGTCTGCTAGACCTGAAGGTTAGGTTTTACAGGTACTGTTAATATACGATACTCAATCACTAGGCGACTCGGCAAACATAATGCAGGACGCCCTCCGACCAGGTGGGATAACGACCTGCGAAAGACTGCAGGTAGATGCTGGATGCGGCAAGCTGAAGACAGGGCGCTATGGCGCTCATTGGGGGAGGCCTATGTCCAGCAGTGGACTGCTATAGGCTGATGATGAAGATGAATAACTAGGTATGTAGGTAGGTACATGGATTTTTAGATGATTAGCAACTTTACATGGAGCTCAAGTTTTATATACCTCCTTCAATTATATGAAGATTAGGATTTTTTTTTACAGTTGTATGAACAACTGGAGTAATTTTAGCTAATTCTTCGATAGGCTTCGATAGGTGATACTCATTCACGACATAGTATAAAACAAAATCGCTTCCCGCTGTCAATCTGTCCCCATTCTGTCCCTATGTATGCTTAGATCTCGAAAACTACTCAACGGATTTTGATAAGGTTTTTTTTAATAGATGGAGTGATTCAAGGGAAAGGTTTATAAATCATTTGACACATAGATTTCCACGCAGCTAGGAACTAACAAAATAAATGTATTGCAAAAAGGATCATTAAAATTACATAACATAATTAATTTGTCTGATATTTGAAAATAAGTCCAGTACATAATTAATGACTTGACTGAGTTCAATTCAAACTATTATGTAGCCTCAGTCGGTTTGAGATGATATGATGCTGTGTAGATTGTCCAGTATTATTATTTATTTAATGATAAGTTGAGTGTATTTACTTATTCGTTTTGCTGTAATAAATTATTTTATCTTATTTATCTTATTGTGCTTACCTGTGATCCGAATCAGCATGGTGTAGGTGGAAACTCCCGGTACGACTTCTTCCACAGCCAACTCCTCTTCTGTCGGTTCTGTTGTTGGAAACATTAATCAATGTTATGTTATGAATATTTATGTTGATAAAAATGATTCTACGAATTTGGGTAGTAATACAGAAATAGAATCTATTGGTAAAATTAATGTACATGTAATTTTTTCATAAGAATAGTTATAATTATAATACAAATTATATATTACCATCAGTAAGCATAATTAAAAACATATCCAATTGTTTGCGTCTCTTGTCGTGCATATTACAGGTTCTAGGTCATCAAAGTAATAACAAAATAATACATTTATTTATTTTTCTCCTATGAATCAATAAACTAATTTTCATAGTAACATTTAAGCGAAAAAATTTATTATTTTAGTACAGACCTGGTCCACAAGGCCTGATGCAGACCCTGTCCTCGCTAACGATCGGAGTCTGCAGATGCTTCCCGGTGCGCTTGTTGACGGGGTCGAAGTCTCCGCCTTGCACTATGAACATCATGTACCAGCACTGGCTGTCTGTGAATGCTAGATCCTGGAAGGGAAAGTATGATTGTAAAATTTTTGCGACTTGTCTGTACAAGTAAGGTGTGTGTGTGTGCGTGTGAGGGTGTGTGTGGGTGTGTCCTGCCTGTGTGTGTCCTGCACATTTAAACAGGTCAGGTCTATCCATTTGTGTTTTGGTCTTCTCTTCATAGAGAAACGGGCAAACCGAGACATCGAATAGACTGTGTAAGTAATCTTTGAGAAGATCTTGCTATTTATCTCGTCTGATTCTGGGACAATCAGAAAAGAAAGACATTAACCATCAAAACGAGACATCACCCCGAAGAAAATCCTCGATCGAATAGACTGTGTAAGTAATCTTTGAGAAGATCTTGCTATTTATCTCGTCTGATTCTGGGACAATCAGAAAAGAAAGACATTAACCATCAAAACGAGACATCACCCCGAAGAAAATCCTACAGTTCCTAGCAGCTGCAAGGGTTAGTGCCGAATTGTGAACGCCGCGACTTTGGGGCTGAACAAAGTGGCGATCACAATAGGCATATCATATCATGGCCACAGCGACACTCAAGGGAAAAAATACCCTCAAAACTCTCTTCCAGCTCCAAATTACCTTCTGATCGCCAGTATCCCTCTTCCTCACAAAGCTGAGGGTAGTGACCCCGTCCTGCAGACTGCCGGCCTCCTTGCTGATGTCCTGGCGAGGGTCCACGCGTGGTGCTGCGTACCCAGTCACCCAGCTGTCCATAATGAACGGACGTCCGGAGCGCGCGTCCACCCAGCCTATGATTGCGTCGGTTTGCGACTAGGGAGAAAAAAGTTTTCAAAATTTAGAACTCTTACTTAGATTTCAAAACTTGGAACTCTTACGTAGTTTTTAAACTATGTTCTCAAAAATTATAAAAATTAGAACTCTTAAAACATGGTATACATTTTTGTTGTCATGTATGTAGGTATTTAGCTTCTCCTAGCTCAGCTAGACAGACGCAGCTTGCGGTGAATGTCAGTAAAATTTGCAAGCGATTGCGACCGCCAGTACAATAATTGATATGTATTGTACATTGTACAATTTTACTGACGGTCACCGTCACCCACTTCTGTCTGAGAGAGGGTTTTATATGTCTTAAACAGAGGGCAAGACCTTTTATGAGTCGTCATAGTACACTTTAAAGCACAGTGGTTTATTTTTCACTTCTTCCACTAGTGGACAAAAAATTTAATTGAACATTAAAAATTAAAATTATGTTATTTGATAATAATGAATAGTATAAAATTTGACTTGTCTTATTTTGTAAGCCTATAGAAAATAAAAACATTTGAATTTGAAAACACATTTTTGCTAAATCAGGGCAAACCTTCTGCGCAGATTAATCCACCACCGCAGCACAAAAATGCATTCAAATATCGGCTTAAACTCGTTATCTTTAGATACATTTTACTTCCCACAAGCTTCGCGACTGGCCCGCGAGCTGCATATCATCTGATGCCTTCAATATGAAATGCATCTAAATGTTAAGAGATAAAGCTATAATTTGAATGCACATGTTTGTGTTGCGTGGTAGCAAGGCGCCTGTGCCTGATCAGTTATTTGTTTAGGTAATGTGATATTTTTAATCACTTATATTAGATGCACTTTAGAGAAATCTTATAGACTGTGCGCCATACATGGCACTCCGGAGTCCCCTTAAAGTTTAATAAAAGTGTATATAATACACCTATGCTATTCACCTAATTAGCTCAGTTGAATTAAGTTTACAAAGCCGTCAAATCAAACCTACATAACAAACGATAACATTTGCTCGGCTTAAGGCCTCACACTAGCGCCGCCCCATATTTTAGTTAAACAAATGAAATTTCAAAAAGAAATACGCATAACGTAGTACTAGGAGTCTGTGCAAAAAGAGAAGTCTCTTAGGAAAAGAGGGCGCGCGTGTGCCAATGTACTACTTTTGTTGCGTTAATATGTTAGTTCACCGTTTCGCCAGGAGACTTCTCTTTTTGAACAGACTCTAAGCTTAAACACTCACCATTTTCCTATTATCACTGAAGCCGATCCCCGTCCAATGCTTGCTCTTCGTAGTCCGTATCGTGAACCGCACACTGTCCTTCCCTCGCTTCTGCCCCAGGTACTCCCAGGTCGCGTGGTATTCACACGTCTTGTTCTTCACGTCGCAGTTCGCTGGGTGCTTCCATTCCCCCCCACATTTATCTTGGAGGGGGGTTATACCGCCGGCTAGGGAGGATTTTGTTTCTTCTGTAACAATAAATAAATAATTTATTCATAAAGAAATAAATAATTTTTTCAAAAATAACTGTCCACGATCCTATCCATCCATGGTTGTCTGGTAGAGATAGCTCTTGAGCGATAAGACCGCCAATTTTATCTAGTTTTTAAGTTTTTATTTTACATTGTTATTTTATACTAAGTGCGCAATAAATAATTATATCTAAATAATTTATTCAAAAATATCTTAGTACTAAAGAATAACAAAATTTACTGATGATTATTGATGCGAGCGGCTCATGGTCCGAACCCCTCGGCCTCGTGAGAACCGCGCCGCCGCGTTGAATTTGATTGTACAAAGTATAATATAGTATAAAAGCTTAATACCTACTAAAACTAAAAAAGGGTGAGAGAACAAGGAATATCAATTAATTGTATCTATTTTTCAAAATATTCTTCAAGGCTATAAAAGCATTTTTCTAATAAAAAATGCTCCAATTTACTTTTAAATTGGTACAAATATCTAAGATTGTTATGAATTTTTACACACATGGCATGGGGGCCTGAATGAAGTCTAGAAAAGGGTATTGATAGTTTGTTAAGTGGTCTAAGGTTTCGTGGGCGAATTATGGGTGTCAAATATGTAGGTGGTTATTCTTTTTTACTAATATACATATAAATGGTAAGATCTTTCCCTATTTGAAATAAATCAACTAACCATTGTATCAATATTAAAAATAATTCTAATACATCTTTTTTGTATAATAAAGACCTGGTTATTATCAATCCGGGAGCGAAGACTAAACGGTTTTTAAACCTAACGGTAATAAGACCCATAAGAGATGCACCTAACCGGGAATAAGACAATGTCTACCTCTCAAAAGCGGTCTGGTTCATTCATTACATACAATTTTATTTACACCCAAAGTCCATTTCATGTTTTTCCCATTTCATAAGGTATTACTTAATAGCGTTTTGACTAGGCGTAACGCGATTATAGACTCACTATTCTGTCATGTGTGCAGCCATGACCCGGAAGGCTACGAATTAGGTCAGAAGGTACAAAGAGTCGTAAGTGCAGGTCGGTAATTTCGCTCCGTATCAGAAGGTCTATCAAGGAAAATGACGTAGTTTGCAGAACGTCGGCATATTAAAACGTCTATATGGTGGCAATGTCTTGAGCGGCAAAACGACTTACTAGTAAAACGTCCAAAATGTAAAATTGACATGATTATGAAGTACAGGTATCAACATTGTATTTGCTCTTTTCCGAAAAGTACTTATTTTGGGGCGGAAATAATATTTTGCACGTATGAGGTTTAAAGTACTAGGTACTTGAGATTAATACTCCTTTGTGATACTGGCTGGCCACTTCAAATTTTACAGTATGAACGAAATGTTGATATATTAATTATTGGAGATTTCTTCTACAGGACCTTCTAATGGTAATGACATTTCTTCTAATGTTCCCAAATCCGTGACTTAAAGACCTATGTCCCCGGACGGGAAGAAGCCCTTCCTGACGCAAAGCGACATGAAGGACCAGACTATACCAACAAGATATAAATCCTTTTTTTATTGTCCAATTATTTACATCCCATATAACTAATTGGACCGATGATGTCTCACAAGAATTCTGAGGGCCGATCCCGGCGGCACTGCAATGCCGGGCCGACCCGTGACGGGAGTGGAGCGAGCCCCGAACATCCCGTCGCTTTACAAAAATCAGTTTAATATACTGGTCCCTCAGTGAGGGAACTTTCAGATATTAAGCTGAAAAGAACAGATACTACACTTTGATCTTAGCCAAAAGGCCGAGAAGCGATACTGATGCAAATGTATGGGACGGTAGTGACTCAAAGCTGTGCGTTCTCGTCAGCGCGATCTAGAGCTCGTCCACTTTTACTAGCGACATCTAGTTATGTACGAGCCGGTTTTGTTTGGATGACGTCACGTGACGTCAGGCAGTTGCTTGGTACAAATTCATCGATCCGATTTGTTCCGCGCGTGTGACGTAGGCAATCATTTTGTTTTAATGGTTTAGGTTCGTAAGGACTAGATTGCATAACGACTTTAAAAGCAAAACGACTTAGTTTCATAAGATCTTGGTGGCTTTGTCAAGAAAGATATTCAAAATGTTTAAAAGTTGCTAGGCAGTGTTTTCTCTGAATAAAATTATTCTAATTGACATGAATCAGTAGAGTGAGAAATAAACACTGCTTTAATCTGTTGTTTTATTAATTTGTGTATATTATAATTATACACAAAAATTTTAATTGTTGATACTAGTTTCAAAAGATTTTTAGCTTCGCAAGAAGTAGGTTACTCATAATTTATTTATTTACCAAATATACTTACATAAGACATAGAGACCAAAACTAAGCACTTGTGTAACTAAGTCTTGGGTGTCAGTATGTCAATATATATACTACATTCAAAAACCTTATTTCTATAGGCTTTCAGAATAATCGCAGACAAATTTTATTCCATAAATTATTATCAAATAAGACCAAAGGCGTTTTTTGTTTTTCTGTTCACTTAATTTTTTTGTCTACTAGTGAAAGAAGTGAAAATGAAACCACTAGTACAATATATACAATATACATATCTCTTATGTGTAAAATACATAGGTAGTTGTTTTCCCTATTTCAATTTAATATTATTTAAGGTACATTTCAATATGTAAAGCTATGCACAACATTGATACATTGGTTCATTATTATTTTTATTTCTCAACTACTTCTCCCAATTTTTTTTTATATCTCTTATGTGTATAATATGTATAGTTTTCCCTATTTCAATTTAATATTTATTATTATATTTTCTCATCTACTTACACCATAATTTTTTGACTCAAACTCTTTACCTCGTTCAGTCAGGCACTATTGTTATTAATTTATTATTATTAACTCATTTATTATCAGATTTTCAATCCATATACAAACTTAAAAATAAAACCATACAAAATTAAAAATAAAATGTCATTAAAATAGATCAGTCATAAAATCAAATAAAATTAAATAAAAATAGAATAACACACTGACTAAGGGAAAATTAAAAAAAATAATAATAATATTAATAATTAAATGAGTGGAATATTAATAAAAACACAAAATGAAAACTTACTAACCTAATAGGACATTTATATGGATATCGACCCCATCAAATATTTTCATCCATTTGTATTGGATGGGACAGTCCAGACGTGAAACAATCATTTTCAGGATGCCGTTGCTACTGGCTCGCGCACGCTGAAGTAGGGAAGCGACTTTTTTACGAATAATCGCATGAAAGCCGTCCGTGCGCGCCTCCGCGAACATACCAGACGCGCTGCAAAAGCGAGGCAGCCGCATCAGCATCCTGAAAATGTTGTTGTACTGGACACGTAGAGCGCTGGCTGCCCGTCGGGTGCAGTTGAGCCAGAGGCTACTCGAGTAGAAGGACTGGCAGTAGGCCTTAAATAGAGTGATTTTTACTTCTCTCGAGCAGCGTGCGAACCTACGCGCAATCATGTTTCCCCGTACAGCCAGCGCTCTACGCTCCCTTTCAACGTCTGCGTCATCGCTTAGGGTCTCATTTACAATATGTCCCAAGTATTTAAATGCATCAACTACCTTCAGAGCCGCACCATTGAGCACTATCGGCGGAACATAGGCAGGCCTTACATTTCCACTTTTGAATATAAGGACTTCACTTTTTTTAGAATTGTATGTTAGCCCATGCCCCGCCGCATAGATCTCACAAATTTTAACAAGCTTCTGAATAGAGCCCACCGATGGACCCAGCAGCACCATATCGTCCGCGTAACTTAAATTGTTCATACATACTTCATCAATAAAACAACCGGAATGAGTGCTGCTGAGTTCACCAATGAGCTCATTAATATACAGGTTAAACAAGAGGCCAGAAGTTATCCCGCCCTGCCTAACACCGCACTCTAAGCCATACTCCTCAGATAGAGCGCCGTCCCATCTCACCTGATTTTTTTGACATTTGTACCAATATTTCATGATCGACACCACTTCAGCCGGTACACCCTCGCTCCCCAGCTTCTCCCAAAGCCTGTGATACAAAACTGTATCAAAGGCCTTCGACATATCAAGGAAGCAAGCGTATACCGGCGTTTTTCTATCAGTATAGTACCTGACAGCCTGCTTAAGAGACAAAATCGCACTCTCTGTGGATAGTCCAGCCCTAAAACCAAACTGAGCATCGTGCAGGTTTATGTGTTCCAAGAGAATGTTATTAAGCAAGCTGTCAAGCACCTTGGCTACAATAGTTGCAAGTGAGATAGGCCGGTAGTTGTTCCTATCCGATACATCTCCAGTTTTGCATTTCACGATAGGAACCACTATGGTTCTGGTCAATTCGTCTGGTAAGTAGCCATGACACAAGCACAAATTATAAAACATAGCGAGCACATTATGATTATAATGGATTGCGAACTGAGAGTCATACTTTTTGTAAAGGTTATTTTTGATTAAATTATTACATTAAGTTTGGACAAAAAATTGAAGTGAACATCAAAATTAAAATAATGTTATTTGATAATAAAGAATGAATATTGGTACTTACTATTTATTTATTTATGTATTTAATTAAGTAGTGTATTATTTAATTTGTAATATTTATTATTTGTTTTTTAGCATTCTTATTTAGATAACCTGTGGTACAACCCCTGCCTTTTCTTAAATTCATATAATTCTTTCCATCCAAAGGTTGCCTGCGATCGCTTCTAAGCGATAAGGCCGCCCATTGTACCTGTCGCATTTAATGTATTTTTGTAATGATTAATTTGATTATGGTGTACAATAAAGAATTTTTGTATTGTATTGTATTGTATTGTAATACTCTTGTATAAAAATTGACTTGTCTAAGTGCTTATTTTGTAAGCCTGTTTGAGTTTTTTTATTGTATTGTGATTTATCGTGAATTACCCCTTCCTGGGGAGTTCGTACAATTCCTAATTTGTAAAGCGATAACGAAAGTCTATAATCGATCATTATTTTTTTTTCCTATTTCGTACAATTACTAATTCGTACAAAGTATTGATTTGTGCATTATACCTATCATTGAATAGGTCGGTCGTAGAGTTCTAATAATATTGCGGTACCTTAATTATCGTTTTCTCAGGGATCGGTTAGTTTTAGGACCCCTGCCATGCTTCAGCTTAACGGTTGTTATGCCGACGTTCTGCAAACTACGTCATTTTCCTTGATAGACATTCTGATACGGAGCGGTTTTAGGAGAAGTTCACTTCTCCTAAAACCGCTCCGTATCAGAATACTAGTACTACTGTTCTTTTACACGCATACTGTTCTCGATTGGTTTTTTATTTATATTACTAAAATCTTATAAAACACCAGCTTATTTTTTTATATGAAATCTAATGGATTTGCACGACTAATGTCAAAAAAGTGAATGCAGGAAATTACGCCCATCGTCTTTTTAAGAAATGTCAGCGATTTAAAACGTAGATATAAATATTTTATAAAGTGACTGTTTCGGTTTTATTTTAATAACTTACCCTAGGGGAAAAAATCAGAATGTTTAAACTATCTAGATAACTGTATTTTAAGAAAGAAACGACATTATCTTTACGCTATCAGGCCTTATGGTGATCTAGTCCAAACGCTATGTAGTCCTACCTAACGCGATGTGGTCATATCGATATAATCTTAGTCATAAGTGCTATCTAATTTTTACATATATAAAGGTTCTGTCTGGCCAACTGTCCGGGGTTAAGGGGTGTGTTAAACGGCCAAGGGTACAGTTGTTAACTTAAAGCCTTGAACACCTTTCGTCATAGGAAAGTTTATGTATGTAAGCTTACATACATAAATTCCCCTTGGGCTCTTGTTTCCTCGTAAGTTTTTTAATCATAATTCTTATCATTTATTGTAATTTCATACATACAGGTAGTTTCTTAGGTGTAGTCTTAGTGGGTAGGTACACAATGCATAAAAACCCTGTCAGGGCACAACAATTTTTGGGTTCTTTTTAAATATTAGCCTAAAATTCTAAACAATCATTATTTATAAAATTAGGAATGTCATATAGGAATGTCATGATTAGGTAGATAGACTTACTAATTTAATCTGTAGGTATGTCAGCTAGTACACTTTCGGTTTTTTGTTTTAAATTGTCATCGGAGAAAAATTCGTGGATTGAATAATAGCATTTTTGTAGTAGTAAAGTATTCAAGTTTTTCATAAATATATTAATGTTTTTAATTAATTGTATGGGCATGTTATGGAGCCCATACAATTAATTAAAAACATTTTCCAACTCTCATGCACATGCTGGCTGAACCGAGGGTCGACCGATCCAGAAATCGACGAATACAGAATTGGTCAGAAACAGATATAGTTATAACCAGAAGTGGGTATAGTAAGAGATGGACAGATAAACCAAATTACTTAAAAAGAACTTGTCCTATATCGTCAAAACCGTCAAATCAAGATGTTGTCTAAAAGCTTCTAACCCATAAAACAAAACACAGCGGAGTCTTCTTAGACTCCGCTGTGTTTTATGGGTTAGAAGCTTAAGTTTCTAATTTCAATACACCATGCTCTCTTGAGCATGGTGTATTGACATTTGAAACTTTGATTGAAAGGATTATGAAATTAGTTAACAAGGGGGACAGCGCGTACGCAGTCCCCACTACCAAAAATAACGCACCCGAGTTATCCACATTAGGGATAATCGCAGAGGTCAACCCAACCGCAGTGCAATGGAAGGGCCTCGCTCTGGGGGAACCGCCTTTGTGATCACGGTGTCCCCTGTGCCAGGTAAGTATGATTTCACAACGCTACAGAGCGGAGGTCGTTCCGAGCCGTGCGTTCTCGTCAGCGCGATCTAGAGCTCGTACACTTTTAGTAGCGACATCTAGTTAAGAGCAGGCTCGATTTGTTTGGGTGACGTCATGTGCCGTGACGTCACCAGCTATCGTAACCTTGGCGCTTTTGTGCTTTCAATGGAGATGGATCATTCTGACTGAATATCATGATAACTTTATACTTAGCAGCATCTTAGCAGTAGCATTTGCTCTGCGTTAACGTTGACGTTAGTGTTAATGTTAACTACGCATTAATTATAGCATGAAAATGAAAGTTGGCTACATTTACTTCAAACGCCATCAAGAGGTCGTTTCGCAGTAAGTAGCTAAATTAATATAAGAATTTATACAATTAAAAAAGAAAATACCTAAACACATAGAGTCAATGGTCAATTTAGGCAATGGGGAATGCTCATTTTACCGTTTCTGTATATCCTAGAAACCGCGGTTTTTGTAGTTTGAATGTTTCAGTCAAAGTTACTGACTGAAAAATATGACTATTCGATCATCATCCTACTATTTATGTTAATTATTGACATTCGACTAAGCGTTAACCCGTTCATGAAAATGAACATTGGCTACATTTACTTACAACGCAGTCAAGAGGTCGTTCCTAGTGAAGTAACGCGTTAACCAAGCAATGAGTATAAATTTTACTATATGAATTTATGCAATTAAAAAGAAAATACCTAAAAAGAGAGAGACAATGGGCAATTTAGGCAATGGGGAATACTCATTTTAATGTCTCTCTATATTCTAGAAACTGCGGTTTTTGTAGTTATTTACATTGCGGCGCAATAATGCATTAACGTGGTTTCTGCATGGCACCAATAATAATAATTCCATCGTCTACATGAATGAGCCATCAAAATATATTTTCAAAAAACGTACCTACCTTGTCTAATTAATATCAAATCCATCACGCTTACAGATGCGAAAGTTTAGCTTTTGATGTATGGATGGATGTTTTTTAGGTTCAGTAATTTGTGAAAGAGAAATAAATATCGATACATTCAGTTCTATGGAATTGTTCTGCATAGGGACGCTGCTGCCTGCCCCCGGTTCGTGTCCTATAGTCACCTCTTACGTAATTATAATTCTACCCCAACTTTACCCGTGGGGGACCACGGAAGAATTATATTCCGGGACCAAACGGCAATAATTTTTATTTATTTATTGAGATATTAACTTCATTACAGGTATTTTTATTAAGCCCTAAGGCGCTGTTATATCTACTTAAATTAACCTAATTATTGGTTCTAATAAACATACAATCTATACACAATACTAGGTACTTAATTTATATATTTTGTTTCAATAACATGCTGTGCTATTTTAATGGCTTAATAATTAAGTGTTGCTGTTGTTACTTACCAAAGAAGTTGAGACTAGTAAAGCCTCGTTGGTCCCCATGCCCGTGGTATTTGACCTCGTCCTGTCTGTAGAAGTCTCCGACCGAAGCTGTCCCCTTCTCGATCCCCGACGGTGGGCTGTGGTTGTACTTGCCGGGTTCTTGACCACGGGCCCAGATGACGTGCATGAGGTCGTCGACTATGGAATGGTCGGTTGGTTCTTTGGCCTGGGGAATGGAAAAATTATTCTTAATACGAAAGAAAGACATAGGCATTTAAATTCCCCCTTTCTTGTAGCCTTCTTTATTCGGTAGAATAGTTTGACTGGTTGATGACTTTCCAAGTTAACAAAACTACTGAACGACTGATAATCTTCTAACTACTTAAAAATGTATTGCTGTTTGTTCATTATCATCAGCGATGTCGATGGCCTCGGCTAATGAGCGCCATAGCGCCGTCGTCAGCTTTCCACCTGTTTACCCCACCTATTGTCGTTTGCTCTTCGTTATTATCACTAAATCTTAAAAACGGCTTGACAGTTTTGCATATTTTTTATTTTGTTTGCTCAATATAATTCTGTAGGTAGTGGTTTAATAGATAAAAGAGTTGGAAATTGTAGGCGATACGGAGACGGGGTCATCTAGTCTAAATAATTTAAAAATAAATAATGCTGGATAATCCACATATCATTATCTAGCCCCAAGCTAAGCAAAGCTTGTGTTATGGGTACTAAAAAACTGATATACTTTATACAATACATTACATACATACATAGATATTTTAATCATACATAGAAAACTACCAGAACTCTCTGAACAAATATCTATAGATAGTATTTGATTTGTCCCGAGGCGGGCATTTAACCCGCAACCTCCTGCGTTGCAGGCGGACATTCGCCCGCCGCACCATAGAGGTCGATAAATCAATCAAGGGTACTGAAAGAAAGTTAGCCCCCCCATACATAATCCAATAAAACATATTAGTGAAATGTTTTACCTTGATTTTCTTCCTAAACATGATGGTAGTGACTCCATTCTCTTCAAACCCACCAGCCGCCGTGAGATCGTCATGGCCGCCCCAGAAAGAGTCCACGCGAGGGGTTGACCTGTTCAAAAGAAAATATTATTAGCATGATAGATTATGACAATGACAATTATTTATACATATTCAGGCATGGTGGGGACTCACCATGCCTGAATATGTATAAATAATTGTCAACCAAAACAATTTGACTAAAATAATTTGACTAGTAACTATAACTACTCGTCTAAAATTTGACGTTGTTTTCATTTAAACTTCTAACCTAACCTATCCATACGGACTTCTACGAAAGAAAAGGTTTCATTTGCTAGTTCTTTAACATATTGTAATGAAATTTCGTATACAGGCTGGTTTTACTTTATTGCGAAGAGAATTCTTTTAGTAGCTCAGCGAGCTATGGAAAGAGCTATGCTCGGAGTTTCTCTGAAGGATAGGATTCGTAACGAATACATCCGACAGAGAACCAAAGTTATCGACATAGCTCTAAGAATTAGCAAGAAGAGAAGTAACAGTTGGCCGGCCATATCTCGCGAAGAACAGACAACCGCTGGAGTAAACGTGTTCTAGAGTGGAGGTAGTGTAGGACGTCCTCCGGCCAGTCTTACAAAAGCGACCTTCGTCTTAACTTACCTATCTCTAGTATAATAGTCGAGCACCCGGTGGTAGTTCCCCCGAGCTGTACCAATGACGATGTCCGTACAGTCCATTGGGTTGAAGTCATGTTTGGGCACGTATTCGTGCGCCGGGAAGTACCCTGGAAGTGATTATAGACGGTTAAGGTAGTTCGCTTTAAGTTTGTGCGAGATAAAATCTTTTGCCGTTTTATTAATTTATATGGCACACAAAACAGCATACAATCAAATATTACTCAAATAGAAATACGCAACAATTAAAACTAGACTGTATCCCTAAATATGTTTACGTACACATCATGTTTAAAGAGCAGGTTTTTGTGAAGCAAATACTAAATGAATTTAAAAGTATCCGAGAACCAACGCCCCAAACAATAAAACTGGCGGCAAGTAATTTGCCGCAGATCATCAACCATTTTCTATGGACTTCCATTCAATGCAAAACCGGCCTCGTCTAGTGCGGGGTCTTTGTAAATTGTTATATCCACATAAACTAGTAACCACTCAAATCTAAGAACTATGTTCATAATAAGGTGTTTTATAAAAAAAATGCCAATGCCAGTAGCCATGGGTATACAATACAATCCACTTGCATTAGACAGTAGATAACTTACCGGTGTTGGAAATATTCCTACATTAAAAAAACCTTATGGCGACATTGTTTAATGATTGTTTATATTGACATAGTTTTGAATTGTCAATTTCCATTTCTCTTCTGTTCGTGGTTGGCACACCAAATGTATTGTTCTCTTATGAAATAATAAGCTTTTCACTTAATTACAACTAAAACAGTCCGTAAATAATTCGTATTTTTACTAAACAATCCGTTATAGTTGAGTTGATAACCAAACATGTGATGATGAAGCAAAGTTGAGTTATCACTAGGTACCTAGTACCTACTATTGATGATATTGTTTTCTACCATATTACTCCATCAGTTTTCCTCGCTAAATATTAGTAAGAGAAGATAATTATAGATTGTTGAGTTTTTCAGGTTTCACACAGCACCTAAAGAAAATTTTAGTGAAAGGTGTACAAACGGTAGGAGAGACTAAAATATTTACAGTTATGGAGAAAACACAGAACCACATGTTGGTCACCACGAATTTTTGATTAAAAAACCACATGTTAGAAAACAGAAGAGTTTAGAATACAAAAGAGAAGAGGATTAAAGAGGATAATGGAGAAGGAATAGGATTTGGTAAAAGCAAAAGCAAGCGTGCAAAAGCAGATTTGAGAATATTAAGCTTGGAAAAATGTTACCTACTTTACAAAGGAAATATAGATGAAATATTATATTTGCAAGGGACTCACTTATAAAGGGAAAAGACGATTAGAAACGTTTGATTAATATGAACCACCATTTTATTGTTATTTATTTAGTAAGAGTGATGTTAATATTTAATTAATTACATCTTACTTTATGTTACATTTTAATAAAAAAATAACTTTAATCAGTGAAATAAACTTACCTCCATAGTCAAAAATAAAATATTATGAATGCTTTTGAAGATTGACCCAATTTAATATTTTCTAACAAGAAGGTCAAAAACAACCTTCGTTTTTTCATGACATATCTAACTTTTTGCCATCGTCCGTTTCTGTACAGTCTAGGATTTTTGTCTAGGATGTATAGAGAATATTTCACTGAATAAGTTCATATTAAACTTGTGCAAAGCATAGTGCGTTACCTGTTTCTTCTCTCAGTCCTTTCACTAGCAACGACTCTGGTTCTTCAGCATTAGGTTCGGGACTTGGTTCGGGTTCTGATTTGGGTTCTGGGGTAGGTTCGGGTTCTGATTTGGGTTCGGGACTAGGTTCCGGTTCAGATTTAGGCTCGGGACTGGGTTCTGGTTCGGATTTAGGTTCAGGAATAGGTTCTGGCTCAGACTTAGGTTCGGAGCTAGGTTCCGGTTCGGATTTAGGTTCCACGGAGGGTTCAGGCTCTGATTTTGGTTCGGGGGTAGGTTTGAGTTCAGATTTGGGTTCAGGACTGGGTTCTGGTTCAGATTTAGGCTCAGGAGTGGGTTCAGGCTCTGATTTAGGTTCAGGCGTAGGTTCAGGCTCTGATTTAGGTTCGGGACTGGGTTCTGGTTCTGATTTGGGTTCAGCAATAGGCTCAGGTTCTGACTTAGGCTCAGAAGTGGGTTCAGGTTGGGATTTCGGCTCTGGTTCGGATTTGGGTTCCCTAGACAATTGTAATTTAGCTTTAGGTTCGATTTGGGGTTCAGCGGTAGGTTCGGATTGGGGTTCAGCTGTAGGTTCAGGCTCTGCTTTAGATTCTGCGGTGGGTTCTGGCTCCGATTTAGGTTCAGGGGAAGGTTCAGGTTCGGATTTAGGTTCAGATGTAGGTTCTGGTTCCGAAGTGGGTTCTGGGGTAGGCGAAGATTCTATAGGCTTAGGGGTAGTTCTAACTTTAGATGATAACTTAGGCTTTGGTGAGAACTTTGTCTTTGGTTTGGGTTCTGTGGGCTTGGAAAAGGTTTCGGGTAAAGAGGTCGTAGTGTTGCCATCTGCAAAACAATGTAACCATGCTTCATAATTTAAATTAGTAACGTGTTTTTATACATATTGTAAGTTAGTTTTTCCTTCTTTTTAAGATTATAATGTGCTTTGCGCTGTGGCTTGCTTGTGAGTTATTTTGTGCTCTTATATTTCACATTTTTATTTCTATAACTTACCTATTGTCTCATTAAGGGCACGTTTTCGGCGACCTGAAAAGCAAAAATCGATTTTGTAACCAAATTAATGTGAAACATGATTATACCTACTCTATCCCGTTACATATAAAATTTCTTTTGAATTTCAAATGAGCAATGAGTCAATAGCAATAATGCAATAAACATACCTTTAGAACTCGACACTTTGTATGAAACGCTTGTCTTAACGGTGACGTCATTCCCCAAATTCTTGAAGTCAATTCCATCTAGTGAATGCATAGCAACTCTTTTATTTCTATCATTTTCCACGAGACTTTGTGTTGTAGGCTCCGGTTCAGCGGTAGGTTCAGCTGAGGGTTCTGGTTTAGGTTCAGCCGTAGGTTCGGGTTCAGCTTTAGGCTCAGGTGTAGGTTCGGGTTCAGATTTGGGTTCTGGACTGGGCTCTGGTTCGGATTTGGGTTCGGGAGTAGGTTCTGGTTCAGATTTAGGTTCTGGGCTAGGTTCAGGTTCCGCTTTCGGCTCCAATTTGGGTTCCGGTTCGGGTAGAGGCTCTAGTTTTGGTGAAACTGTAATAAAACAATAGATTAGGTACATCAATCATCTAGTTCCCATAACACAAGCATTATTTATTTATTTTATTTTGAACAATACATTATCTGATAGAATAAATGTTATGTTTGGTGAACCTGTATTAAAACCATAGATTAGTTGTTAACAATGGATTTATCTATATGAAAAGATGTTATGTTTTGAATAAATAAATACAAATACTTTGCGGAAATCCGTTGTAAATTATTAAGATGAAAAATATTTAGTAACGATATCACCCGTGTAAAGAAAACATTATTTTATATTACACCTTTTTTATATTAAGATTTAATATAAAAAAGCTGTGACATCAAAAATGTTTTGCTGTTATCGTATTTCTATAATAAACATTTGAATTTTGTCGTAAAAATCTTTTGTAAGTAATATACCTTTTTCTTCTTCCATAATAGGACCAAGAACTGGGAAGTTCTTGCATTGCTTCGTCAACCCATTGGGCCGCCATCCAATAGCTAAAACAAAACAGAACTTGTTAGAATCAAGCCCAAATAGCCTTCATTACCTTACTATCCTATCTAATACTATAAACAACTATATACCTATGTAACTTATTCTTCTACTCGGCTGGCTTAAGATGGTTATTTTATTATTTATTTATTTTAAACCATTATTGTCCCACTGCTGGGCCAAGGCCTCCCTTTTCTCATTCCACTCCTCGCGATCCAACGCTGCAACAGGCCATGATGGAAGATGTGCCTCGAGCTCATCGCGCCATCTCATCCTGGGCCTTCCACGTCGTCTCTTAGCGTTGGGTGGGCTCCACTCTGTGGTGGTCTTTGCCCACAAGTCGCTGGACATACGGCAGACTTGTCTGGAACAGGCCTAGCCTAGTGCGGGGGTTATTGTAAATTCCATATCTACTTTAACTAGAAGCCACTTAAAACAAAGACCTATGCACATAATTAAGGTGATTTTTTAAGCTTTTTTGTAAATATGTAAACATTTTGTATTTTTTTATATCTCACCAGCATAAGAGGAGCCATTGACCATCATCACCACCTCTATCTCTGCGCTTTCCTTCACAACCCGCCAGTACAGGCTGAACTTGTCAGAGAGGGACCGCTTGCTGTACAGCCCGAGGTTTATGTTCTTGTCCTTCCAGGGAGATTCTGAAATATAAAAGTTAGTGAATATAATAGTTGATAAATTATTTTTAGAAAAAAACAATATAATGAACTGTCCTCTCAAGGTACCTAGTGTTGTAATTTCGATAACTTTCTAGTGTTATTAACGTCTTCAAACTCACTCTTATTACACCCCTTCCCGTAGAAGCCATGCGGACAGTAACACATGCGAGTCGGCGCCTCAGTCGCATTAATGTCAACGCATTTGCCGCGCAGCCCGCAGTCGTTGTCTTCCGCGCATTCATCCGAGAACTGGCAGCGCGGGCCCCAGAACATCTTGTTGCATTTGCAGCGGCCCAGGATGTGGAAACCGTGGCCTGAGCACGTCTCATGGTATTGTTTACCTGGGAATAGAGATGAAGGGTTACATTACAATACACTACAATACAATAAAAATACACTTTATTGCACATCAAGACAGATAAAATAACAGTAAAGAACAAACAAACAAAGATACAGATGCATAATGGGCGGTCTCATTGCTAAGAGCGATTTCTTCCGGGCAACCTTTGGATGGACACGCACGTAGCTATTATAGTATATTAGCTATTATAGTATAGGTACAGATGATGGTGTATTTTAGACTAATGTATATAATATACTATACAGAACATTTAAGTAAATACTACGTTAATGTAAATAAATATTAGAGTTACATATAAACAATCGGTAAAAAAACACCTTAAACCTTCAATTTACATTAATTAATTTTCCATCTTTCATGTCTCTTCCTACAGTTTGGACTTTCTACGTTTCTTAGGACTTCATTTGGCCTTCTCCGTGTTAACTTGAAAAACCACTATGGTCAGTTATAAGCTTATACGTTGATTGATAAGAGTAAGAAGGCTTAATAACCTTTTATATAAATACTGTAATTGAATTGTATTGTAAGTGTCATTTCGAAATAACTGGACAGCATTCCACGATATTAATCATTTCATAATCAACAGGTTTAGTTGGTATTGTGCGTGTCAGACAAAGGATTGAATTTATTTACATTAATGAGAATTACTCTGTCAAAATATTCAGATACCCTGATAGCCTTGAAGGCCGTCTTATGTTAGTTTGGAGTAGGTTAGGTACCTAGTTAGAATGTGGTTTAGCAAGCAATAAGTGCCTACCTATAGATTGTTAAATGGTTCTTACGATCATTATCAGCGTATGTAAGTCCACAGCTGGACACGGCGCGACCCATCCTCAGGACGCTTCGAGAACTTTTGACTTCGCGAAAATAGTCGTAAGAAGTTGTTTAAAGCTGAAGCTCATTAGGGGAGGCCTATGTCCAGCAGCGGACTACTATTAGGCTGATGATGAGTAACTAGGGTGTCTAGTACTCACGCGGTACAATATCAATGTCTGCGCAGGACCAGAAGCGGTAGTTGGCGCCCCACTCGCCCGCCTCGCGCTGCAGCTGGAGCGTGCAGTTGTTGCAGGTGAAGTCAGAGGGAAGGCGGACCTCGTACTTCTGGGCGCTGGAATTAGAAGACACAATCTATCATTATTTTGTTCGACGAAACGGAATGAGAAGTTCTGGTGTGAAGAGCTTCCAATTACAAACAACCATCCAATGTATAGATTTATCCGAAATTTAATATTTATAATATTAGTGAGACAATAATATAGAATTTAGAGGTAGAACTTACGTAGAATCATCACGAACAAATTCGGATCCCGCTGCTCTAGGCGTCAAGTCCAAGACGGGTCGTTCCAAGTAGTCCAATATTCTTAAGCTAAATCCTCCCTGAAACACAAAAATAAACAGGTTCAATATAAAAAAAATAAAGTAGAAAATTCCAAATTCAAAAAGGTAAAATAAACAGGTTCAATAAAAAAAACTAAAGTAGAAAAATCCAAATTCAAAAAGGTAGCCGCCCAACGTGGGGCTCGAACCCACGACCCTGAGATTAAGAGTCTCATGCTCTACCGACTGAGCTAGCCGGGCTTGTGATGATATTACCGAAATTATGTTTTACTTACTCTATGTGCGTACGCCAAATGCCAATGTACTGTAAATGTAGATCCGGCAACAAATGATGTTTTTAATGAACCTGCAACAAAAGAAAACGTTAAATTGTAAAAAAAGAAGGTATTAAACAAAACTAAATGTTAACCAGGAAATTACGGTAACCTTGAACTGTTCGAGGCAATTGCTGACACCTATCGGCGAGTAGCATAACCAAATGACACAAATACCAAGTTTTACATAACATTGCGTAGATGGCGCAATAAATAATTACTACGCGTGGGAATAAGTTGGCGTATTTCGGTCGATTTTATTACAGTTTGTGTTGATAAAGCGATAAAACAATTTCTTTCCAAGTTTCATTCTCACGATAGCGCACGATAGAAAACCACTTCCCTGCTTGTTGTAATGTAAGAGACAAAGTAAGAAACCTATTGTGTATAGTAGTATTATTATGTCCGTGCTATTGTTTTAATAATTTAACTCACATTTTTTACGGGTGTTTTAAATTAGAAGTACTTACGGGAATAAGCGCTAAAAAAAATATATCATATACAACAATAACAAAAAGATTCGCAGCCGGTAGGATTCGAACCTACGCTCCCAGAGGGAATCTGATTTCGAGTCAGACGCCTTAACCACTCGGCCACGACTGCTTGATGACGTAAGGCCAATTTGTTTTTATGGACGTTTTGGCGAATAATAATTGGCTAAGTTATCAAATGGCTCACAAATTTCAGGCAGAGCTAAAAAGTACATTCGAATAAAAAAGTACCTACATACAGTCAAGAACTAAACGATCATCAACCATCGAACACTAGAATCTCTGGGAGCAGTTACGAATGGACCTACATACCTCACCGTCTAAATAACAACCATGCACATTTCGCAGATTATAGTGCTGGGTGATGACTTGATGACTCAGGTAACAGGCAACGACCTCCAGTTCTGAACTTGCATAGGACTTTGTTTACAATCTAAAAGCTATTTAGTCTGCTTTTATGGAAATTTATTACTTCTACTCACTTTTTTCTCTTTGATGAACTAAATTCACAGTCCCACACACATTCATTTCATGTAAATAAATAATGCTGGAAAATCCACACAACATCATCTAGTGTGAGTTATGGTAGACGACTGATATACTTAATAATATCATATAATATATACCTAATAGAAAAATAAATATCTATGTAATGTACTCTATACATTACATAGTTATTTTTTTTAATTATACATAGAAAATACGAAAATACCCAGTACACCACCGGGAAAAAATATTTGTAGATCTTATAAACATTTGTCGCAAGGCGGGAATCGAACCCGCAAGCTCTTATTATTGTGTATAAGCAAGCTGAAATGGAAAATACTGTAGGACGCCCTACGACTAGGTGAGATGATGACCTGCGAAAGACTGCAGGTAGATGCTGGATGCGGCAAGCTGAAGACAGGGACTATAATAGATTGATGATGAAAGAACCAGTACCTTTGGGCATCCCGCAGGGCGGCTTGGTCCGGCTGTTGTCCAGGAAGTCTAGATCCAGTCGCCTCGCCGGCGGGTACGTCAGCGCGACGTGCGCCTGCGCAGCGCACACCGCGCACGCAGCCAACCACACCAGGGACCACATTGTGACTTTATTCACACATCTCTTGGGCAAACCGACTTGAGAGGTTTAAGACTTGAGTTTTATCTTTGATGGTGTTATTGTACCATTTTTGATTTGACACAGTAGCGCGAGGGTTTATTAGGATTGTGTAACAGTTATTATAAGAAGTTGTGTAGGGTAAATAATGCACACTTTATTTAAATCACTTTTGTTGTTTTTACACTGCACCTATATCACTTTCTTCCACTTTTGTTGGTTCTTGATTATTGTTCCTGCAACAATAACAAAATTACAATTAGTAGGGCCTAATTTTATAAATCTTTCTCGATGGATGAAGGCGGCTAACCGCTATCTTCGGGCGTCCTCGTATGGGGAGGCATGGGGGAGGCCGATATCGAGCTTTAGAGGGTTATGAGCTACTTATGGTGATGATATTAGCACACATGGGTCACAGTGATCTTAGTTATAAAATACTAGCTGCGCCCCGTGTGATACCAATTATGACAATAATTCTTAACTCCCTAGTATAAAAGTTTGAAAAAGCGCATTGCTTATAAACGATTGTAAATTTAAGTTAATATTATCTAGGAAAAATGTACACTGGATACATATGTATTACTATTATTATTTTGTTATGTTTATAAATAAAGATATTTAAAAAATTAAATTAAAAAATTATGACTATGGCATCTATGAGAAAATGTGCGCGACAAATGGATGAATAACTCAATATCGCGGCAACCGATATCGATGTTTCTTCTTTAAAACTAAGTTCTAACCCATTTTCATTATCTAGGAGTTTCAAGTCGGCTTATAGTTTTTTAAACATGCCAAATTATGTTTATTAATTATGTTTATTATGTTTGTTAATTAGTTATGTTATGTTGTTTGTATTGTTTGTTTTTTTTTACTTCTCTATTACTGTTTGTTTGTGCTCTACCAACTCTTTTTATAATATGTATATATTTTTCTCCATCCCTGGTTGCCTGGAAGACGCTTTAAGCGATAAGGCCGCCTATTGTACTGTTATTATGTAAGATTATTAATAAGGTGTTATTTTGGGTAGGTACAATAAAGTGTTCATTCATTCAATTATGGTTTTTACGCGTACTGGACCTGATGTCTTTTACCTGATTATCACACCTTCAACGGCCAATACACTTAGCAGTTGAATATTGTGAGCTAATTCAACTACGCCCACTTAACATAATTCTACAACCACATCAGAAAGGAACCACAAAAGACTAGCACACAATAGCCTAGTCTAGATAATAAGTCTGTGAAATCTGCAGTGTACGACAGGTAGCATTGTTAGTTGCATTCTGAATGATATGGTGCAATGCATTCGATGTAGACCACATAGAGTATATTGTATGACATCGTACAGGGATTTGAGAGTTAGAATATTTTATTTGTTAATCTATCAACAAAAACAAAATAAACATGATCACTGGTAGGGAAATCATTTATGGGCAATAGCGTGTGTTTCTATAATAAGCTTCCATCTGAAGCAACTGAGCTCCCTATTCGTAAATTTAAAAATTACATAAAACTAAATCTCATCAAGAAGGCTTTCTACTCCATAAATGATTATCTCAATGATGTTAATGCTTGGCCAGATGTCGCTCAGTTTCGCACCGACAATAGTATGTAAGTTTTTGTGTTGTGCATAGCTTTACTTAAATATTGACATGTATCGAATCATATTATATTTAGACTTAAATAGGCAAATAACCATGTATTAGACATATAAGAGATGAACATGCTAGTGGTTTCTTTTCACTTCTTCAACTAGTGGACAAAAAATTGAAGTGAACAGTAAAATAATTTTATTTGATAATAATTTATTTATAAAATATGACTTGTCTAAGTGCTTATTTTGTAAGCCTAAAGAAATAAATGATTTTTTACTTTACTTTACTTTACTACGTGTAAAACAAAGTCGCTTCCCGCTGTCTGCCTGTCCCTATGTATGCTTAGATCTTTAAAACTACGCAACGGATTCCGATGCGGTTTTTTTCAATAGATAGAGTGATTCAAGAGGAAGGTTTATAAACCATTTGACACATAGATTTCCACGCGGAATGTAGCTAGTTTACAAATAAAAGACAACACAGACAATTTTTTGCAATTGAGTTACAAAACGGTCTCTATCTCTGCATTAGTTAGTTGTAAGCACTGATTTGATGTTTTTTTTATAATAGATGATTTAATCAACATGATTATTATACACTAGCTGCGCCCCGCGGTTTCACCCGCATGGTGATAGATATTTTGGATAATATACTATATATCTTTATGAATTGTAGCCTATGTGTTATTCTGATATGTATGATATCCATCCATCCATCCATACATATGTATGTATGGATGGATGGATGGATGTGTACTCATATTATAAACGCGAAAGTTTGTAAGTACATACTTACAAACTTTCGCGTTTATAATATAAGTAGGATGATTTAATCAACATGATTATTATTATACATTTAACACTTTCATTGCAAACGCTGCTGCTTTCATTGTTTGTTGGGGCAAACGTGTTCTTGAGTGGAGACCGCGACTCGGTAAACGTAATGTAGGACGCCCTCCGACCAGGTGGGATGACGACTTGCGAAAGACTGCAGGTAGATGCTGGATGCGGCAAGCTGAAGACAGGGCGCTATGGCGCTCATTGGGGGAGGCCTATGTCCAGCAGTGGACTGATATAGGCTGATGATGATAATTAACACTTTCATTGCCCAAGACGGCATAGTTAAGAAGTGAGATATAGAAGTGTGTAGCTGCGCGCCCCGTAGGGTCACAGAGATCGACGTATTACACGAATATATCACTCACAATCACAACTCATTACCTGTTATCGATATCGATAGAATCGATCGATAGTTATCGATATTGCAACCGATAGTTACGTCTCGTTAAGCCAATCACGATGGAATGCGGGGAAAGTCAGACGGATAGAATATTTGAGGAGCTTCGGAACAAAAACCGCTAAATCCACTTTCTAAGATTTTTGACAAATCGGAAAAAACGTTTTTTTTCTTTGGTTTTTTAGGTAAAAGAGAGTAGAATATCTTAATATATCAACATTAGCAACATTGTTTGGTGGCCAAATCAACAGATTCGTGTGTGAAGTAATAAACGAAAAAAAAAAAAAAAAAAAATGGATATAGCGGTTTTTGCTTAGACTATCCGGATTTATCGTTTTTTGAAAAAATCAACAAAGGATTTATCGCTATGTGAAAAAATCATTAACATTTTTGTTTAAAACTAAGTATATGAGGAATTAAAAAAAAAACTATACAAATAAAAATCAAGTGTGTTTATTATTTATTATCGTATTAGATGACATTAAACTTATACTACGGCCATTATTTCTTCTTCTATGCAGTCACATTCTTCATGGGTAATTACATGTTCATTAACATTACCTTCAGTCATGTCATGTTGTCTATCATTAAGTAAATTTTTATACCAAACAAAAGTATCATCGTCCTCCCAGTTTTCCCCAAATTGCTTTGTCATCAGAGACTTCACATCTGCTTTTTTCTGATTACTCAGGCTTTTAGTACCATCCACAGAGATTAAAGACAGAGGATGAGATTTTCTTGGTTTTAAGATTGAAAATCACAGTTAATGTTTAAATTCTGTCACTGTCATTAAATCCACAGACCATAGATCACAGACTAAATCTCTAGTGTAGCCAATATCATGGACGGAAGAAATCAAACTCCTTTGGCCATTATTAATTTGCCATAAAGCAAATGGAATTGATATATCGGTTTTTGTCTCAACCTTATAAAAATCTATCAAATTTATGTAGGATTTATCGGTTTCTGTTAAGAAACAATTTTCTTTTACCTCATCAGTGGATTTATCGGTATATGTATAGATCATTTAACTTTAAGCGCATTTTTCTACTGGATTCATCGGCTTTAGAACAGATTCAATAAGCTTATCATGTAAAATTATGCAAAAGCATCGAAATTACAAAAAAAAAAAAAAAAAATACAGCATGTCGTTTATCGGTTTTTGTTCCGACCCTCCTCATTTATAGTAAGGTGTTTGTTTTAGAAACTAAGGATATAGATAGATAAGGTACGGACTTAGTTATTTCTCATATAAACTATACAGTTCATTTTAACACTTTGACTGCGATGTTTTTTCGACAACAGCGATCTTTTTTTTAACCTAAAAAATTCGTGTTGGCGCTGACACAGCGCGCGGTTGTGTTGCGCCGCACATGCGTTTCGTTCGAAAAATATTACGGCTGTGCTGAGTCACAAAGATCTGTATTTTCTCAGCCGCTGCGCTAGGGTGGGTTTACGCATATTAGTCACTTGTAGAAAACACATGCCGTGTGATTTCAGCACTCAAAGTGTTAAATGAGAAAAACTCAACATACTTATGAATTTCCTTCCGGGTCATGGCTGCACACATGACAGAATGGCCAAATTGTTCGATTACCTATGTGGTAGACAATATGAGAGTCAAAATGCACAACAGACATATATTATTTTTTTAGATTGTTTAAAAGAACTATTGTTATATGGATTATTTACTCATATAGATAATTTGTCAGAACAAGCTAGTATCAAAATGATTTTTAGTAAAGCTTTTATTCCTCATCATTATCATAAATCTATAATAGTCCACAGCAGGTCATAGGCCTCCCCCAATGAGCGCCATATCGCTCTGTCTTCAGCTTAAAGCATCCAGCATCTACCTGCAGTCCTTCGCATGTGAATCACACCTGGCCGGAAGGAGTCCTACACTACGGTTGCCGAATTTCAGTCATCATTTACACGTAATTGAACTTACGTTCGTTTCCGAAAACAAATTTAAAAATTTTGGTTGAATATATGCGTTGTTGAAGTTTGTATTTTAGTTTTATTTAAAGTTTTTGTCATGTTTCATTCATAAAATTCAGCTCAGTTGTTCATAAAACTCAGCAGTAAGCATTCCCGTACTTAAGAAACGTCGCGGGTTTATGTCCCGCCTAAATCTACAACTATTTAATTTCTTAAAGACTCATAATCATAGCATAATTATATTTATTTATATATCGACCAGGTGGGTACTTCCAATTACCATCAAAATCGGCACAGTAATTGGCCCACATGAACCATCAATCAAGCCGCCTAGTTATCCAATAACAAAATAATAAGTGAAAACAAAACTTAATCATATTTATAACAATCGCCATTGTGCGGAGAAAGTAACGAAAGTGGCCGTAGACTGTGACGAACCGACAGACGAAATGATTTAGTATATATTGAAACTTATCTGTGGGTGGTAAGATTGAATTTGAGTTGGTTTGTGCACCTGTTGAAATGTTTGGGTTAGATTTGTTAAATGACTTAATTGTTGAAGTGGTAATTTGTTAAATTTAATAATCATAGTTTACGGAAGAAGAGCACAACAGTTTTAATGGTTAAGCGTTCTATAAATATTTTACAACTACTATAAAACGCTGCGCGAAAATCAGTCCGCCGCGAGGCTTTCTAGAGTGTGGTCACGTCGCTTATTAAATATTTATAGAAAAATAATAGCAACAAAATCATAAAAATTTTAAATGTATGATTTTAAAAAAGATGCTCCACTTTATTGGTAGGCTATTATTATATTAAATTAAATAAGGTATATCGGTAAAAACATCATTTAAAAATGTGAAATATTGGTAATATTTCACATTTTTTGAATTTTAATTTCTCATAGTAGGATACCAAAACCAAACATCTATCTAATTAATTTTTTAGCCAAGGATCTCATCAGTAGGTTATATTTTTTTCTTAATTAGATATGTCAGTATTTTCTATTATTTTGAGCTTCGAAACTGATGCTGAAAGGGAAATTATGAAAACCTCTCACAAGTTATCTTGATAGAACGCGTACATACTATATTAATCGAAATATTTTTAAGTCAAACTATTTGGACACTAAAATTATTAGTAAATAACATATACTATAAGATAAGTGGTTCATGATATAAACGGGTTTGAAAAGTACTGTTTCTGCGCATTTTAGGAATAAACGCTCTTAATCACATCGTCAGCATTTATCAGTCCATGGCTGGGCATAGGCCTTCCCTGTAGCGCCTGGCTTTTAGACCACTACTACTAGTAGACTAGGAATATAATGCTCATTGATAGTCCTAATATTTTTAAAACCAAATAGCAAAGGCTTTTGGAATTAGATTATATGACCTTAGATCTATGTAAGCGATCTCTACTTATAGGTTAGGTTTAAAGAACTTTATTTTTCTCATAAAAACATTACAGTTCACTTAAAATGAGATAAACTTAAACAGTAACATGTGTACTAAATATAAGTTAAGTACGCATAACTCCTGGGCTCTGAGGCTTAACCTAGATTAGTTATCATAACTAATTATATTATATGTATATTAGTGGTATTTTATAATTATGTACATATGTAGTTAGATTATTCTATTGAGTAGACATGTGCTTTCAACATATTTTTATACATATTAATGCTATCACATTGTTTTATGGTATTTGGTAAATTATTAAAAATACGTGCTCCCTCTGAAAGAATCGTCTTTTTTCCGTAGTTCGTGCGTATGTTGGGTAATTTTAGTTTAATTTTATTTCTAAAACTGTATTTACTTTCTTTTAATTCTAGGCTTAGATTTGATTGTATAGACTTTGAAGTGATATTTTTTATTAGAAGAGTGTTAAAAATATATAGGTTATAATGGACATCCTATAGTCACCTGCGGGAAGAGTTGGGTAGTAGAACATCTGAGCCGGCATCACACGGTAAGATCCCACAACGGAACGGACCATGGTCTGCGGTGTAATCATTGGTAAAATATCATCATCAGCATCAGCCTATATTAGTCCAGTGCTGGACATAGGCCTCCCCCAATGAGCGCCATAGCGCCCTGTCTTCAGCTTGACGCATCCAGCATGTACCTGCAGTCTTTCGCAGGTCGTTCCACCTGGTCGGAGGGCGTCCTACACTACGTTTACCGAGTCGTGGTCTCCACTCAAGAACACGTTTGCCCCAGCGGCCGTCGGTTCTTCGCGAGATATGGCCGGCGCACTGCCACTTCAGCTTGCTAATTCTCAGAGCTATGTCGATAACTTTGGTTCCCTGTCGGATGTATTCGTAGGTATATGAAACCCACAATTGTTTTGCATAATTCCCTCATAAATTAATGTTCATATATTTTTAAATTGTTTTGCATGATGATCTCATCATGACATTTCACAATGCTGCTAGAAGAATTTAAACAACATAGATACATACTTCCATATTGAAAACATCCTTGAAATCGATTAAAATAGGAATCGAACATTGTTAATTAAGTAGGATAAGAAAGAGGCTAGATACCTTTAATTATTTCTATAATATAGCAGAATTTACTTTAAAAAGCAAAGTACCTACCTACTAATTACGTTTCCTATCACAATAATAAGGAAAGCACCATTTATTAATAAAAACATTTATTGAAAATAACCATAAATTTTACGGTATAAAATAAATGTATTGCGTCACATTTCTTCATGAAAACCGCAATAACCTGTAAAAGAATCTATAGCGCACTGACATAATACCATACAACTTGCAAACCCATATAAATACTTATAATATACGGAACTCTAAACGCATAACTTCTTGCAGGCTGTGGTAGAGGCATCACCGCATAAACAAACGTATGGAGAAACCTCCCAAGCGTATAAACTCTAAACAAAACTGTAGCTATCACAGGTCCTGGATTTGTGGTCAAGTATAGTCCAGCAAGCACCCAAAATGCTGGAATGTTCTCCAAATCATTCAAATGCGCTCGTCTTACTCTTTCCACGTCAGGATCGGTGAGTTTAACCTCACCTCCTTTGTGTTTCGCGTCTTCTGGGTTAGCGAAAACCTTTTTGGAGTATCGAACACTGGCTGTTAGGAATGCGGTACCAAGGAGTTTTAGTGCAAGGATAGCTGAGTAGAGGATGTATGATCTGACAGCTGGTTGGTCCAGGATATCCATTATTGTGTTTGTGTAGTTATTTGCACTTTTTCAATTTAATACTTGTATTTCACCTTCAGAAAATACCTTTTGGTCACAGTAAATCAAGATATTAGTAGGTATATTGGATACAACTTTTCGTGTTGATAGTTTTGTTCAGGATTGATCACTTCTAAGAGTTTTTTTTTTGCAATTTTGGTCACAATTGATTAAATTTGATAAAGTTTTATCACTGTTTGGTGAGATGTTAGCAATTTTTTTCTGTTCGCAATATTTTGGTCTGGATTTCTCAAAATTTTAGTAGGTACCCAAGTTTGTTCACTATTTATTTAGTTTTAGCAACTTTGACAGCAATTAAAAGATGTGCAGTTGAGAAGAGCGTTGGTGCTGGAATGACGGAATGAAGCTAAGGACGATATATTTAAGTAGAAGCGAACTTTTAGCGTAGTCATGGTGAATAACAGGTTTGGAGCGATATCAATATGATACATGGAAAATGATGCAATTTTATGCGAATTTTTAGTAAGCTTGTTGCATGTTTCTGATAACATCATCCATCCCCACAAAATACTTGTTATCAGAGCTTTTTATATGTAAAGCTGATTATAATAACTACTATGTATATTCTTGAGTCATATCAAAACCATTGTACCTATTAACATAATACTTATTATACTATGAATACTACTCGACCGGAAACAAACTTTTGCGGATACAAAAATAAAGTCTCGAGGTAGGAATCGAACCTGCAACCTTTATCTGTCATCTATTTACCACACACACACACAACTGTGTCTCTCGTTATAAAGTAACTAGGTACTCTAGATCTCTATCTCAAGAGATATCTTCTTCATGTACCTACCTAGTACCTACCTACAGAAAAAAGCAAAGCCTGAGAAAATCGTTATCTTATAATTTTTTTATTTCATAAAAAGTTTTTCTCGACCTATCATTATTCATTACGACAGCTTGATCTAGAGCGCCTGATAATCTTGATATCACATTACGAAAGTCTGTAGGTACAATCATCGCCATTGGCACGCATTCTAACCTAAAAACTTCATGGTGTGGGTACCCTGCCCATGTGTCAACATTCAGACAATAGCATGTCAAAACAATAATATTATGTAAACTTTACGTGGGATTTCAAAGCATAATTGATCCGAACTTTGGTTGATATTATCTTGCGGCTGTTTGTTTACTTTAGAAGTTCAGCCTTCAACCATGATACCAATACTCACTCATCATCAGCCTATATTAGTCCACTGCTGGACATAGGCCTCCCCCAATGACCGCCATAGCGCCCTGTCTTCAGCTTGAGGCTTCCAGAATCTACCTGCAGTCTTTCGCAGGTCGGTTCGGTTTACCAAGTCGTGGTCTCCACTCAAGAACACGTTTGCCCCAGCGGTTGTCGGTTTTTCGCGAGATATGACGGGCCCACTGCCACTTCAGCTTGCTAATTCTCAGAGCTATATCGATAACTTGGTTCTCTCAATACTTACTAACCAACGATCTACGAAATACTTTTCAAGACCAGTGGATTAAAATTTGCCTCGCTATTTTAATCCACTGGTAGGGTAAGATAATTTTGCGCTACCGAAGCATAATTTCGTGTAGATTTCCGTTGACGTAATGGAGTATCATGGAAAAGGTTACTCCATTTACGGAAAACCCATTTCAAAGTTCTCACCCAGGAGCCTCGGGCTCGATTCCCGGTTAAAATGTTTCTTTTTGCATTTTTTGACACTAAATTCTTTTCATGGCTATTGTAGCAAATTATCAATCCTTCTCTTATTAGCGATTTGTGCAAAAAATTATAAATACTAATGGCAACTGCCATAAAGTTACGAAGATCTTGAAAAAATATTTACGACTTCTCAGATAGGTAAGTTATTTCCAAATCCCACCTCTGCTCTGATTCATTTTATCGCCATCTATAATCGAGTAGCGGTACTTAATTGGTCGCTCAGGGTTCATAGAGGGCGTGTGAATGTGAACCTTTAACGAGCTTGTTCGTGCTAAAGTAGTGTGCAAGTTCATTTTATAACTTTTTCAAGCAAATATGTAATTCAAGTATTATAAGATACAACTACAAAATAATCACCGAAATCGGTCCATAAGGGTCGGAGAAATCGACGTACATAAAAAAACCATCCGAACATATAATAACCTCGTCCTTTTGTCGAAGTCGATAAAAATAAAGAATCGTCTTAATTGTAAAATAAATAAAAAAAAAACAATAACGTTCATATTTTCCGCGGCCATCTTAATAATTGTTTTTTTTTTTTGCAATAAAAAACTGAAGTTTGCTTTTGCAAAAAAATAACGATTATTCCGAAGCAACAATCTAGACCACCAATAGTAGTTTCATTTTCATTAAAAAAACTTTTTGTTCCATTAAACTATGAAAACAGTGTAAAATGGACGTAAACGGTTTAACAGATCGTGACAAAGTGATTTGCCTCCACTCACCGCAACTTCTTGTGATTACAGAATCAATCATGCTTAGTTCTTATTGCGATGGAGTAGAGTCTATTTTGTGTGGAACAGGAAGTGCAAGCTTCCGTCATTACATCGACAGGTGGGAAAGATCCTATCGAGGGTTATGTGACCTTCCTTGAAGGCGGTCGAGTATGGCGCTCAATGAAAAACGCACCACACTTCATTGAACTATTATTATTCCATAGATTTTTGACTTTTTTGGAGTTTTGTTGTAGAAGCGTATAGTACTAAGTATACATACATTTATGTACATTGTCCTTTAATACTTCAGCTTGTCGAATCCAAGATGTAATGATTATAAAAAAAACAATGCAGTAGTAATCCGAAACTCTCATTTTGATTTCGCGTCGCGTCTCGACTATGTGAAGCGAACTGACCCTAAGTCGTTATAAAGTATAGTAGTTTTACCTTAGTTACTCGCGCATAAAAACATACTTACATAAGTACTCGCGTGGCGTGATTTCCACCCCAATTTTAGAATTAGAAAAAAACAACCAAATACATACAACATCAGACTCTTATTTATGATTAAGATTTAAAAATTAGCGTTGCAAATTCGAAACTCCAATAACTAGAGACGATCAAACAGTCGCTGGGGTGTTAAACACCTCACGCGAGTAATTAAGGGTTAAAGAGCATAATATACGTTTAGCTGGTTATATGTTAATCCTTTTTACTCCCTATAGCTCCTGAATAATAATCGCGGGAAACCGATTGTTTTTCACTTGCATTTATCAATAAAGCGAGTCTGTAATCGATTACGGCACAACAGATGTTCGTATTGCGACATTCTAATTATTCTGCGTTACGGCCATTAGCCTTTGAGGCTGTGCAAGTTTTATGCCGTGCTTAACCTAGATGTCGCTGGCAAAAGTGGCAAACGTGGAGAATTATCTTAGATACGCGTATGAGGTAGTAGAGCGTATATAAAGATTAAAAATAAAGCAAGGAAGCTAAAAATATAAATTAATGACTAAAGTAAAATTTAATTTTTTTACTTAACACAGATAACTGAATATCCAGATTGAGCGACGCGCCTAAAGAGTGAATATGTTTAAAACTTTAAATTCATCAACAATAGTTTTTTTTTTTTCATTCATGTTGGATACACTTGACGTCGTTAGAATCTAATTTACTATTGCACAAACATGTTTTTTAATTATGAGAATTTATGCAACACCAGTTTTTTATAAAAGGTATAAGCACCATAAGAGATTGTACGCAGAAGTAGAGAAAAAAAGAAACAGCCAGACAGTGATTCCTATAAAAACACATAGAAAATATACAAATTCACAAATGTTGTAAATGCAACAGCTGACTAGTTAGCAAACTTGAACTGTTCTTGAATCATCAGAAAGGGAATTCTGCAAACCAACCGCTTTACTATGACAATGGTATGATCGCAGAATCGTCCATAGATGAAATAAACTTTAGATAATGCTTGTGGTACTATTTTCAAAGATATTGATAGATTGGTTTAAAACTTGACACTTTTGACACGCGTCCCTTCATCTGTAGTTTCTTTTATTTGGTACATTTTGTTGATTCACAGTTAATGTTTTTGTTTATTGTAAATACTCTTTCTAAATGTTTACTGGCCAGGTGGGATGATGACCTGCGAAAGACTGCAGGTAGATGCTGGATGCGGCAAGATGAAGGCAGGGTGCTATGGGGGCGCTAATTGGGGGAGGCCTATATCCAGCAGTGGACTGCTACAGGCTGATGATGATGATCACGAAAAGTTTACTATACCATTGCGTAAGCCATAAAGAAAGCTCGCGCTTCTACCATGAGACGGACATTGGCAGAGTTGCCTCAATCTAGACGCAGAGTCATCTAGCAGTTGAAGTTGAAGGTAAAATGTCAAGATGTGCCATTCTGAAACGATAGAATTGTTATGGTGAAGCGATTCATTTAGCAGAATTCGACCCCTGGTCTCTACCAATCTTTCTCAAGATGTTGTGCAATGATTTTATAACCTGTTTGTGATACATATCTTTACGGAGCGAATCAGGTGTAATTATGGTGGTGAGCCAAATTAAGTAGGGTACGTAATGAAAAATAATTTGTTAGGTATAAGATTTACACAGAACGAGGAAAATTTTAGGTACCTACTTTATCTTTATTTAAAGTATAATTATAATAATATTGTAATAATTAATAAATTATAATATTCAAAATTGTCATTAAAATAATCGGCCCACAAACTCACGAAATAATCTAATACATTGTATAAAATATAGCCTAAAATATTTTGTCTGTCTAAAAATAAAACAAAACCCAAAAAATCTCACATAACTAGCTAGATACAATACGTAATTAAATAACGTAGGTATAAATGAAAGTTTGTAATGTGACGCAGTTCGGTTGCTATCTTTGAAACATAATAATAAAAACTACTCATTATCCATGTATGGTAGGCCTCGAGAAAGTTAAGCAAACTTCTTTATTTTTACCCATAACACAAGCTCTGCTTAGCTTGGGGCTAGATGATGTTGTGTGAATTGTCCAGCATTATTTATTTATTTATTTCTACCCCGGTAGACAACGATTACTAAGACAAAACGATAAAAAAACGCACTATCTCTTGCATTTGCTGACTAAGATCGATTGAGATTGATAAAAAGTGTGCATTCATTCATTAAGTCAATATAAGATGCGTTTACGCATCGCTTAACGGCCTGACGATCGGTATTACCATTATTGAACAAGAGATCAGTGAACTGTTACTGTTATTGACCGAATGATTTCATTCATTTTATCGTTTTTGTCGTTTGCGCGGGTTTTATGCAACATTTACGTGCATTAAAAAGTAACGAGAAGAAGTTTATTTTATACGTCACTTCTTTTTTACTTTTTGGTAAGGTACAGCTGTGTTGACAAATTGTTTGTTTATTATTGTGTTGCTTCAAGAAGCGTCCTGTATTATTTATTTATATCATGACTGTACTGTCCGAGGTCAATTTATAAACCGGTTACTTTTCTCACTTTATTTATTGTGTTATTCAAAAACCGTCATGTATTATTTAGTTATTTATGTCATTCATGACTCTACTGTCTAAGGTCAATTTATAAACATTTTTATAAACGGTTACTTTTCTCTTTCAACTTCGCTTTTTTATTTCTTACTTTAGATATGGAGTCTAGTTTAAAGATAAAGATAAATTTTATTTGTTTGGCTATAAACACGTTACGTACAATCATACAAATAATAATAGTACACAGTAATAAACCTACATAGAAACATATAGCTACCGTGTTAGCCTGCTGGCCAAAAAGGGTCAAACTCAGCTCTGCGCTAAACCACGCGTGGCGCGGAACAACGTTGGTTTTCAAACTGAAAACCGAGAGCTTATGCTTCAACACAACCTTAGGGATTTTCTCAGTTAAGTCTTTTATCACCATCTCAACTGTTTCAAGAGCCAAAGCCACAAACATAACTTTGAGTTACTTTTTAGGTATGTAGGTACCGTTGATTTCATAACAATACATTACCTACTTACAAACCACTTTGTCAATTGTGCTTCAAGTCAGCTGTCATAACCTTCTGATGTGTAAATTGGTGGTCAACAGCCATTTGCTCCTAAACAGTTAACAAACGCTTTCGCTTTGACGCAATACGAATAACTTTGCTTTGGAAAACGCGTATCATCTATTGTTTATACTGAATTGAACACAAGACTTCTAGATAATTATGAAAGTTGTCATTTTGCTAAACCCGCAGTTAAAGTAAGTAAAAGACCTAAATATTTTATTTCAGATCTAGTAGTATTTCTACGCGATTTCGCGAATTTTAGCATAATCTGTTCAGTGGTTTACAGAACACAACATTTACAGGAAATTATATTTACAGATCGTACAAACATTTATCCCAAGGCGAGAATCTTAACTCGCAACCTTCTGCGTCGCAGGTGGACCTTCGCCCGCCGCGCCACATCGGTCGTCGACATAGAAAGGTTTAAGATGTAAAACCAAGTCTTCCACTGTTAAATAATAACATTAAATACGAAGGTTTTTGTATCCCACAAATTAATTGCCTACTACTATTACGGTAACTTGATTTCGTGGCTCAATTGTTAAGAACATTCCCGTACTGAGGGAATTTAAGGTCCGCAGGTTCAAGTCCCGAAATGGTCATTTTTTGGGATAATATTTAATTACTAACTCAATAATATGGTTTAAGAAACTATTATGGTTAGTCTCATATGAATTACAATAATTCACTTATGATGAGAACTTAAGGATAATTGCTTTAAAAGTAGATTACATTTCGGTGACTAGCGTAATTATTACAAAAAGGTAAGTAACTAAGTAACTTTGTCTTAATTACTGTATAGCTTAGATTAGACCTATACAGTAATTAAGACAAAGTTACTTAGTTGTGTAATTAAAACTATCAAAAGATCCATGCTATAAAAACAAAAAATTCTTAACATTAAAACTTTTGAAACTATCATGGTTATTAAGATTAAAGTCAATTTATAACGGGATATTTACCATGATTCGATTTTGGAGTTTTCCAATATTTCGAAAACTCAAAAATCAAATCATATCCCGTTTTAAATGACTTTAAATTCCTAATATGTATCTGTTCTTGTCATGGCAGGCTTGAAGTGGCAGTGGGCCGGCCATATATCTCGCGAAGAATCGACGGCCGCTGCGCTGGGGCAAACGTGTTCTTGAGTGGAGACCACGACTCGGTAAACGTAGTGTAGGACACCCTCCGACCAGGTGGGATGACGACCTGCGAAAGACTGCAGGTAGATGCTGGATGCGTCAATTTGAAGACAGGGCCCTATGGCTCTCATTGGGCCCATTTCCAGCTGTGGACTAACATGGGCTGATGATGATGATGATGATTCTTGTCATAAACATTTATGACAAGAATAGATAGATTAGATAGAGAGAATACAAGAGTAAACAGTAAGTGCCCGAGTGCTAGTACAAAGAAAGTGTGTAAAAACTATAATTGATTGCGACGAAACAGAGATTTGATCAGACTTTATGGCTCTAAATGAAACTGTGAAAGCAGACTATCACAATTTAATTAGTCTTCTAAACGACCATACGAAATCGATTAGCTTAGCCTTTCGAGCCAGCGCCAAACAACTTTACGTGTAATGGCGTCGTAAACCAAAATAAAAGCTTGGTAAGTATTATGCTTTTATTTTTTTAGTTCTAATTTCAACTATGCGCAAATCAATTCTACTTAATCGTTTATTTTTTTTAAATAAACAACAAAATAATTTAGTAAGAATAATCTCCAACTATGGTTAGTGTACCATTTCTGTATTTATTTACATATTTTAGAATCAAGTAATGGGAAATTTAAAATAATATACAAAAGTTCTATCAGCAAACTAGTTAAAACACTAGATAATCGACAGTGCAAAAATCAATTACTGTACTAATTATGAAACCGTCTTGACATCAGTAGTACTACATACGTTCACGTCAAAAATGCAAATAATTTGCATTTTTTGAGTACAAACGAATTACACTGCACTTGACCTTGTATCGTAGCCGGACAATAGCACGATGAGCCATGCAGTACAGAAAATCGGATTCTATTGCCTAGACAATAGCATCCCATTTTCTGTACTGCATTGTAGCATGCTACGCTTACGAACACTATTTTCGACTAGTCTACCCTGGACAGCCTTAACCCGGGTAGTCCAAGTGTGGGTCGGAGGTTACGGTAGTTTAGCTACTGGGTTCGGTCCACACGCGTTACGTTTTTGTTTTTTTTCTATTTTTGATTGCAAAATGTATTGATATGAAACTAAATGTGAGCAAATGTATCTATGTTCATAACAGCGAAAGATTACCTGCCTAAAATGTTAATTGTTCAGGCTGTGGTTCAGGTGTTCGCGCCAGCTTCAGGGCGAGGATTCACCTGTCAATAGATGGCGCTCTGAGAGTGACCTAGGTGGATCTAGAACAGATTTTCGGGAGCTGATGCCGTTGGATTAGCGAATGACAGTTTTTGTTGGTATTATTGTCTATTTCGTGTTCGTTTCTAGCTTACATAAGTAGGTCTGAGATGAGAATAGGACGGAAACTATTTTTCATACCCCTCATTATTATTCAATTTTCCGCGGGGCGCAGCTAGTATAATTTATATATAACCTAGTGGTCTGTAAAGACAAAGTTGTCTGTCATGACATGAACCATTTACGATTTACATTGAGAAAACGCCATGTAACTTGATTAGTTGCGCAATAAACCTTGAATTGTATTGAGACATCTACACACAGGTTGAATCTTAAGGTAGAATAGTATAGGTAATAGTGTGAGCCATCAGGTTCTAAGGCCAAAAGCCAGTGGGGTCTCGACCTTAAAATTACGTAATAATACGCACCTTGCAGATGTTGATGTTGTCTTATTAAAGTCAGCATGTGAATCTGTTCAGAAACTAAAGAATCCAACAAAAAATGTCTTCGATATTATAAAAATTCAGCGGAAAATAATGAATTGACGACTTATCCCCATTTCTTTTTTGTAACTATTTTAAGTTGTGATCTACTCGACAACAGATGGCGTCTTTGTTCTTATTACTTTTATTATTTTGTATCGTCGTCGTCGTCGCCGGAACGGAATGTTCGTAATGAAAATAAAAACTAAAAGAATAGCAAATCGCGATCATATTTCATAGAAAACAATGATAATGTTTCACAACCAGGTGAATATAACAGAAATGATTTATCTTGTTTTTATTGCTAACTTGTTTGGTGATACGAATCTCTAAACTTGAAAGTTGACTATTGGTACCTACTGTATGTATATAATTATTACGCAAGATCAAATTTGTTTGTAGTTGTCTAAATTTTGTTTAAATTAGGAACTTCGATGACTGTGTATTTTTTGTTTTTGTATGGTCAAAGTTTGACAAGATGCGTAGGTACAATTTCCAACTTTAATTAAGCTTTTAAATTATTTATTCTTAAACCCGGTTTTAGGTATAAAAAGTAGCATATTATTAAAATAATAATTTTAGGTCTAGAAATATTTCTGTGTGCAATATACCAGCGCCCGATCCATTTAATATTATTGACGTTGTCTTCGGTCAAATATCATCACAACGGCATACATTTACTTTTTTAAATATAGATAAATAGATAAACAATACTTTTATTTTACACTTAAAAATAAAACAAACAACATAAAATACGAAATACCTATGTGACAATTAATATAAGTAGGATGTAAGCCCTTTGTAATATAATATTAAAATATATTACGTTCTTAAATTTAAAACCTTTAAAGGTAGCTGTTTGCTGCTAACTTTGTGTTCCATTTTTGTCGATTGCCAATTAACTCGACTTTTACATTCAGTTGCGATTGCGAAGGGACCAAGTTATCGAATTTCCGGATTATTAACTTAATTCAATCACCGTGAAACAATTGAAACAGTTTTGCACAAAATATTGAAACGCAATATTATGCAATTGAACATGAATGCGCAATATCGAGATGATCTTTGTTTCATAATAAGAATTTGTATTTTCGACACAGCAGTCGTAATAATTTGATGCGAAAAATTTGTGCTAAATTATCCGTCTTACTTTACTTCGTACTTAAGTAATTATGGCACATTTATTAGCCGACTTCGAAAAAAGGAGGAGTTTCTATGTGTGGATGTAGTTATAGTTTTTTTATTTAAGTATGTAAGTTTTGTCCAACATTTATGGACGTCCTATGGAGGTTAATCCCGAAGTGGTCTTGTAAAATATTCCCGAGATTTGTATAGTACCGCAAAACCTCAAAATAGTTTAAAAAAGGGATCCGAAGTCGGTTTTTAGATTTCAAAATAATCAACTTAAATAAAAGCATGCATAATTATCATGCAATCATATAATTAACTAGCGGCCCTTCCCGGCTTCGCACGGGTATTTATTATCATTAGTAATTGCGGAGCCTATTCAATACAAACAAACAAAAAATCAAATCTTTCCTCTTTATAATATTAGTATATGTAGATTATTTAATCCAGCGTGTCTTTGCAAAACAGTATGTCCTCAGCCTCACCACTACTTCGGTCTTCACTCTTCACCTTGTATTGACAATGCCAATGCCAACACTTTACGAAGGATTCTAGGAAGATTTTTCACAACATTTCTCAAGGATTTTACGCAAAAATTATTCTGTAAGATGTCGGGGTCAACTTGTTGATGATAGAGCAAGCGAACCTGTTGGAGCCGTGCTATGTTTTACTCGTACAATAACTGTATTGAAACCGGTTAAGAATCCAGAAATACCTACCTACGATGCGACAGCAATGGACAAAAATTCCAAAGAACTAGTTTTTCTACTCTTCCGTGTAGACGAAGTTTGCTAGTGTTTTGGAAGAACGCAGGTTAAAGTAAAGTAAAGTAAAAAAAAATTGACACAGGTTAATATGCAATATTGTGCTTTCTTTCGCAAATTTTCTCTCTGTTAACAGCATATAAGGCTTATTATATTATATTAATATGCAATAACTACATGAATCCATAGACTCTCGAACTAGTATACACTGTATTTCAGGAGTAAATTGCTTCTCCCACGTAATGTACCTCATATTCTAAGTAATGTACATATTGTGTCCTTATAAAATAAATATAAATAAATAATGCTGGACAATTCACACAGCATCATCTAGCCCCAAGCTAAGCAGAGCTTGTGTTATGGGTACTAGATGACTGATATACATAATACAATACATTACATCGATAGATATTTTTTATTATATATAGAAAACGACCAGAACACCCGGAACAAATATCTGCAGATCGTACACACAATTGTTCCAAGGCGGGAATCGAACCCGCAACCTCCTGCGTCGCAGGCGGACCTTCGCCCACCGCGCCACATCGGTCGTCGTTAAATAGTTTTACGTAGAGTTGTAAGGATAGTAATAATATGAAGTGATAAAAGAGAGAAGTACATATTTTTCTATCAATTAAATCCTAATATACAATGGTTCTATGGTCTATCCAAATTACAATAATCTCAATTTTATAGATAAATTAAAGTTAAAAAATTAGGCTGCTTTTATTTGCTGTTTTAAACGAATTATCTATAATATATAAAACTCGACGGTTGGCAAGCTGTTGGTTGAAAACTTCCGACGCCTATAGACTCTGAAAGTTCTAAGACTATCTAAGTAGTATTTCGTCAAAAAAAATATTTCATTCGTTGTGTTGTGATTTGTGAGCTCATAAAAAATATCGTTGCTTATAAAAATATTGTTGCATTGTCTGTGTAAAAAATTATTATGTGCAAGAAATTACAAATAATAAACAATGCAAACAACAAATCAAACACCCGAACCCTACAATTAGTTTAATTGCTTATTTAATTGAAATTACTCACTCAAAGCTCAAGGCAAAGCATCTCTGTAATGTGCTGAATGATAGACGGTTACTAAACAATGCTGCCTACACTGAACTTATTTGCAAGGTCAGGCTTCATTCAAATAATATCAAACGGATCGTAGTTTTGTGCAAGTATTCTACACTTCTATATATGTAGCCGCGGTTAAGCCAGATAAGTCGGCTTTACCGCGGCTTCATACGGAATTTTCCGGGATAAAGAGAAACCTACTATGGTTATCTTTGAAGACCTCTGTGGCGCGTAGGCGAAGGTCTGCTTGCGACGCAGGGGGTAAATAAAAATAATACAAAAGTACCTACTAGGATCTACAATCCTAGATTTAAAAAAAAAAAAAGATAATGTACGTATGCAAACTTAAAAACTGAAAAGAACAGACAACAGGAAGGTCAAGACAAACTAAATACCACTTCAACAAATTCATAACACGCGCACGCAGCGAAAAATGTGTAACTTCTGAAGCTTCTATAAGACACGAATGAAAAGCTATCAAAATCCAACGTTTAAACGAAATTTCCTCCTCGATAAATGTCTTCAGATCTAGAGTCTATAACTATTTTCTTTCGCAAGAATAATTCGGTACGTAATTATAATTATATATTAATTATTTATATAGGTAAATATATTACTGTTTAAGTATAATATAAGTAGCTTAGTATCATTATGAGTAGTAGGTATATTTTATTATCTCTATTATATAGCACTAGGTACTTACCAAACTGTTGTCCACACTACGCAAAGGTTAGCAGGTAGAGAATGTTATCTAGCATTTAGCTCGCTTATGTACAAATTTTTGTGCAATAAAGTATATTCTATTTATCTATCTATCTAAATTTGGCGGTTTACTACGACAGCATCATTTTCCACAAATAACTGCTTGGTAGGTTTTGTAACGCCGAGTACAGAGTACCGACAGAGTCATTCACGTATTATCATGTTTCACGTTTCTATTGCTTTAGTTTCCTATTACATCACGGCCCTCCAAGTAAATAATAAGCGAGGCAGGGTTCCATTCCACAGTGAAAGTGGCCGTTCATGAGTATTTTCACTCGGTCCTTTCTTCGGAAGACCATACAGAGGCCCAGTTCTAACCAAACGCTTTACTATACCTTACAGCGATGAAATTAATTAAATGGTCGCCCACCTTTCATTTATTTTTTATTGTCTTCGAAAGATTTATATCTAGAAAAGTTTTATAATGTATATCATCGCAATAACAAACGAATAACGATGCGATCTTGTCGTGCGATAATTTTCAGTACTAGCTTTTCAGTTACTAGCTTCTTCCAACGGTTTTGCACGTGGCTTTTTGGCATAAAAAGCAGAATATTATGTTAATCTTACTAATTCTGGTCTAGAACTACATATTTGCAAAATATCAGGCCGATAACTTGTGTAGTTTTTGCGACGGGAAGTATCAAACACCCATCTAGATATTAGACACTGTTTAACTGAACATGTTTAAACATAGTTTTTGTCAAAACTTACGCATTTATAAACATTAAACACTCACTACCTAGTGTGTTTTATAAATTTTAATATTATTGGGTTTGGTGCTAAGGAAGATGTTTGATAGCTAATTTAATTATTTTGTTCGTCCAACACAGGTACGAGGTAAACCAATTATTTGTTTGTCAAATTGACAGCGCTCATCGTCATTTCAATAAGGACAACGCTTTATGGTAACGAAAAACAGGAAAACACATACATAATTGGTACCTATAGTATGATATTTTCTTATGATCAACTGGGTAGAAAATAAACCTCAAACCTCGTGGTTTAGGTGGTCAATTACGTGTGGTCGGCAGTAACAACCATTCCCTTTTCATTTTACGTCAAGATTTTTTGCGAATTACACATTCGCATTTCGCACTTGCACCTACTTTCCGACATTTCCAAATTCCACTTTCGCTTTACATAACTTGACATTCAATCACGTTTGTATGAGGCGCACCACACCACACCCTATACTCTGATGTCATTACTTTTGTATGTGAAAAATTCCCACCCACTGTGGCTTTGTCACTTTCTTTTAATGGCAGTATTGTGATTTGTAGGGCTTGATATATAAACTAGCCACCCGCCCCGGCTTCGCACGATTTTTAATATATCCTACTAATATTATAAACGCAAAAGTTTGTAAGTATGGATGGATGTTTGTTACTGTTTCACGTAAAAACTACTGAATGGATTTTAATGGAACTTTACAATAATATAGCTTATACATCAGAATAGCACTTAAGCTACAATTCATAAAAAGTTATTATATGTTATCTAATATATCTATTATCATCACCACGCGGGTGAAACCGCGGGGCGCAGCTATTATACATATAAACTTTCCTTTTGAATCACTCTATCTAATGCAAAAAACTGCATTTAAATCTTTGATTAGTTAAAAAGATCTAAGCGAACAGACAGCGGAAGCTACTTAATGTTATACCATGTGAAGATAAACTACGTAGTTTGAAGACTGAAGAAATCTTTGGAGATGGAACAACACCAACGTTTCGTCCCAATACAAAATACAATTTGTGTATTGGGAAATTGGGACCGACATAATTTTTTAGAGGGTCATACACTTCGGTAGATTCAATGTCCTAATTAGATAGATAATTCTTTATTCATAAAACTTTAGGGAACAACAGATTTGTAAAAAAAACATGAATTGGTGGCCTTTTTGATAAAACGATTCCTTCCAGGCAACCAAAGCTTAAAGTTAAAATCACAGGTGTTATAACTACAGCGAACTAAAATAATCCGAATACACATAATACAATTAAAAATATAAACTACTAGCGGCCCGTCCCGGCTTCGCCCGAGTGGTCATTTGTTTCAGACAATTTTTTATTTTTTTCTCTCCGTAAGAACCATCCTCGTACTTCAAGGAATATTCTAAAAAAAGAATTAGCGAAATCGGTTCAGCTGCTCTCGAGATTTGCGCTTAGCAACACATTCAGCGATTCATTTTTATATTATAGATTATGAAGAAAGTGTCACTTAGGACATGGAGACTACAGAAGAAATGTAGCCTATAACATACTCGTATTTCTTCATTTTCATTTGTCCTCTGCAAGCAAGCAATCCCTTAGTTACTATATGCGAGGACACATAAATGGTTATTTATTTATTTATTTTAAGCCATTATTGTCCCACTGCTGGGCAAAATACAAACATAAATAAATAAAAAATAAAAATAATGCTGGACAATTCACACAGCATTATATAGCCCCATGGTAAGCAGAGCTTGTGTTATGGGTACTAGATAACTGATATACATAATACAATATATTACATCATCATCATCATCATCATCATCAGCCTATAGCAGTCCACTGCTGGACATAAGCCTCCCCCAATGAGCGCCATAGCCATATTACATAGATAGATATTTTTTATTATACATAGAAAACGACACGAACACCCGTAACAAATATCTGCAGATCGTACACACAATTGTTCCGAGGCGGGAATCGAACATCCTGCGTCGCAGGCGGACCTTCGCCCACCGCGCCACATCGGTCGTCAAAAATATAAACAAAATATAAACTTAAATGGTTATAGGTTTTTATTTAAGTTATCTGTTAAGTGTGTTAAACTGTTTTTCTTCCGAATAAAGCAAAATAAATAAATAAAATAACCCGCGCGACTCGCCAAAATATTATGTCGGTCCCAATACTCCCAATACTGAACTGTATGTATGTACATATAATTATGTAATACAGGTCAGTACCCGGTTTTAGGCAAACGAAATGGATATTCTAAAGATAATTAAAACATTCTAGATTTTAAACTATTCAAATCATGTAATATTATTGCGGACGAGTAACATACTTTCAAAAAGCTTTCTTAATTATACAATCTATTCATTTTCTTGATAAAATATTAGAAAGGTAATAATAGGGTTATTACTGCATATTACTTAGCTTTAATGGATGTAAAATTCGTATGTTTAACAGAATTAATATTTATAAATTAACACAAGCTCTTAAAAAATATTATTTTTTTCTTCTTTGTTACATAACTCGCCCAAAAAACGTATACCGCAATCTCAAGTTTATTAATGTAACGGAGTTGATTTATGTAGTTTGTTTTTGTAGTTTTTACTACGGTACCACGACTTAACTAAATAAAACAATACAATACAATTATTCTTTATTGCACACCATAAAAACAGATACACTGGACAGGAAAAAGACAAATAAAGAATGTGTTGTACAATGGGCCGCCTTATCGCTTAAAGCGATAAAATGAAAATGAAAAGTTTTATATTTCTTTAAGCTTACAAATAATCACTTGGACAGGTCATATTTTATATTATTAAATTATTTTACAGTTCACTTAAATTTTTTGTCCGCCAGTGGAAGAAGTGAGAAGAAACCACTAGTATGTTCATAACTTATGTGTCTAGTACATTTGATTAGCTTATCTGTAAGTTGGTAGATTTTGAGTTGGAGCAAAACTCGTTCCAAGCTTTTTTATCTTCTAAGTAATCTGATATTTTGTAATAAGCGATCTCTGCCAGGCAACCTTTGGATGGACATGAAGAGAAAACGTTTATTATCGAATATACAAATAGCCTTCATGATTGAAAATGAATAAGATGCCATCTGCAAAACATTTAAAACCTGTGTCATAGAAGATACCGATACATAACAAGGCGGTAGGTAAACAATTTACATTTTTAAAAAGATCTATGAAACGGCAAAATAAATCTCGTTTTTTTCTGTTTTTTAGTATTTGTTGGTATATCGGCAACAGAAATAAATCATCCGTGAAAATTACAACTGTCTAACTACCACGGTTCAGGAGATACAGCCTGGTGACAGACGGACGGACAAACGGACACCGGTGTCTTAGTAATAGGGTCCCGTTTTACCCTTTAGGTACGGAACCCTAAAAACGAAAAAGATGCCATCAGCACAACTTTTAAAATCTGTGTCACAGAAGACACCCCGCTCAACTAGGCCGTTTGAGAAATCCAATAAAAACTTTTTTAGACAGCCTCAGGCCGTTTCAGAAATCCAATAAAAACTTTTTTAGACAGCCTCAGGCCTTTTCAGAAATCCAATAAAAACTTTTTTAGACAGCCTCAGGCCGTTTCAGAAATCCAATATAAACTTTTTTAGACAGCCTCGGACTAGAAGTATCATTGTCATAACAATTATCATATAATTGATAAACGAATCGTCACGTACATTCAAACAATTATACATAACTCGGCAATGCATATCGCACGCACAAGCCTCTAAGCAAGAAAACTTCGTGACAAAGAACATAACAGATTTAGATTAGATTGTTTTTTTTTATTGAAACTGCGTTAGAGCACGCTTACAAATTGTTATAGTTTTAAAAGTTATTCCTAGTAATATATTGATAAGAAGGTATGATACTAAGGTTAATTGATAAGTTAACTTTTGTATGGCAGTACAGTCTGTTCTAGAATCCAGGATATTTATTGTAAACATAGACATTAATGTAAGAAAACAAATTATAAATTATAACAATAGTAATAAATGTGATAGTAATAACAGAAACTTTATCAACCCCTCATTCAGCAGCACAAATTAATGTTATAATCGGGGAGGTTAAAAATTGGGAATAATGGGTTGCGTAGAATTGTTAGTTTACGATGTATAAGGTAATATAGACATTAACCTTAGTATATCACCTAGGACGTCACATAAAGGCACCTTCAAATCTACGTGATCTGCAAGATAATGCGATGTTACTTTTACACCAAGCGTGAATTCATGGTCCGCCTCAGAGTAATATTGACGACCTCACTGGCGGCGCAGCGGGCGTAGATCTGCCTGCGACGCAGGAAGTAGCGGGTTCGATTCCCAGCACGCGACAAATTTTTGTACGATCTGCAGATATTTGGTGGTGTTCTGGGTGTTTTCTACTTATATACAAAAAAAAATCAACCTCTATGGAGTATAATGTATTAAGCACCTATATCAGTTATCTAGTACCCATAACACAAGCTCTGATTAGCTTGGGGAAGCTTAATAAACGAAATAAAAAACTAACTTTAATAGAACTGTTAGGAAGGTACCTATGCCTACTCACGAATTAAATGAGCTATTAACAATCTAATGATTACATACGGCAAACGCTTCTTAGCCATGATTTTGACAGCGTCATTTAAAAAATAAATGATTTATAAATTATTGGGATTAAACCGCCACTATCAATCACTCAAAAATTGCTTAAATAATTTACTTGTCAATAAACAGGTGATAAAAACGCAATACACTGGCCTTAAATTAAATTGTGTTAAAGCTGACCTTAACAAGCTTACATAATACCCTGTTATTGTTTCAACTTTGGGTAACGAGAGACCAAATTCGACCTTATAGTATGAAGAATAAAGCACATAAATATTAGTGTTGAAGAGATAAGTAAATGTGCAAAATGATTGTTTCCGAGGAACACGGTGTAAAGATGGCCTATCGATAAGTTAGCGGTTGTTTGGCAAAATGCGTAGGTATTTGATGTCGAAACAATTGAAAAAGTCCGTGTAAGTACTTACAGCGTTATCTTGCTAAATTGTACGGCCAGTTCACAATGACTTCCTGCAAAAATAAAATTAAAAAACATATTAATCAAAGATTTATTTTTGAATTAAAATTAAGCAATTTAAATTCCTGTACCTATTATACATGTATTCAGCGAATTTTAGGGTATTCTAGTTTTACCTCAAATATTTTTGTTAGTATATCTACTCGTCAATAGATGTCGCTATAACAAATTTCGCAAGTAAGTCGCACGCATTACGCATAGTTTACGAAATGTTCCCAAGCTTTAATTACCTACCTACGATCTTATTACTATTGACAAACGTAAACAAAATACCATTGAGACGTGGGTAGACTGTTCAATAATGATTCGAAGATATTTGCATAGCTTTCGCAATGAACATTACAACAGATGGAAGTATTTTGTATGACTCGGCAGTCAGGGCAGGTGGCAAAACGAGTTACGTGTCCTTGTTAAAAACAAAATTGCGAAAAAGCGCAAAAAGATATGCCCCGGGTGAGGATCGAACTCACGACCTTAAGATTATGAGACTTACGCGCTGCCTACTGCGCCACCGAGGCTATTGTTAGTATGGTCGAATTTCGTCATCTTTATAAGATTAAAGGTAAAGGGCGTACTATTATGCGGCTTTTTGTGAACTTTTCCGACTTTGGGACACTGAACGACTTTAATTATATCATTTTCATACTAGATCTCGGATTAATATCGCACATTTTTATCTGTTTTAAAATAGTACCTACCTAGGTATTCTGTTTTGATAAAGTATAAATAAATCGGCCAAAAGAACTAGTCTATACCTACGGTATCGTGGTTTGAATGAAGTGTTACGCTCACGATACCATAGTATCAAAATAAACCCAACGTGATACAAATCGATCTAAACATCTGACGAAACGCCTCACTTTCACTCGATTACATTGCTAGCACGCGACAATAGCTATCTTCGTCTCTATAGGAAACGCATTCTTTCTTTTATAATTTTACCTTCGATGGAAGGCCTTAGCCCAGCTGTGGGACAGAATAGGCTAACTGGTTAGCCAGTTTAAAACTTGATTTGAATATATTCTTTATGGTGATAGATTAATGAATTTGCCAGAGCCAAGCCTAAGCCTAGATCAGCCAATATGGCCAGTTGTTTAGATATCTTGGTGTCCTGAATAGCCAAGCAAGTTAATAAGGTATCCTCCAAACACGGACCGGCAAAAACGACTCATAGAAACCTATTTGGATATAGCGATTTAATGATAATGAGTCATGAGCCTTTACCGTTGTCCTTTGGGAATTTGACTCCTTGAAAGTGATTCAAGTGATTTAAAACAGCAAGAATAAATTAATGCATTCGAGTGTCATAATACCTAGAGACTGGCTAAACACTATATATAACCTAACCATAACAAAGTAAGTAATTGAAAATACAGAATACAAAGAATAATATAACTATAGCTTCTCTCTTTGTACTCTTGTATTTGTGTCTATGTAGTAGGTACCTATGATGTGGGCACTGCGCAAAAGCGATAATTTAGCTTGCAGAAGCGATAACCAATGAGGAGTAAATATCCTAGATTGGAGACATGGAGACCGAGACACTATGTATGCGAGTAGTGTTGGGAGACCATCCGATGGACCTAAGAAATTGCAGCGGTCGTCGCCAGGAGTCGATGGATGATTTTGCCGTTTCTTATTAGAAAAGTCAAAAGTTCACCATAGATAGGCAAAAACTTGGTAAGATTGAATATCGAGAACGGTTTAAGCTGGGAACTGACCGGCATTTTGGGGCGTAATATAATCTGTTACACAGCGAGCGTTATTATATTCAGCACAGTTAAAGAAGACGCTCGAGCATCGTTCGGATTTATGCACACCTGCTAATGGTACATTATGCGCCGTAACATTGGTGTGGTACCCGTCTAGAGTGTAAAGTTGCAAAAGATTTCATAAAAGAATTTCATTCGCGAAAAAGCGTGCGTTAATCTCACTACATAAAAATGGTTTTACATGCAACCGCGCTAGATAGTCGAACTTCGAAGTCTCGCTCAGTAGGCATAGTGTAGTAAAAGATGCTCTCTATTTCAAAGCTGAAAGGCCCAAGATAGGCCAGAACAAGTAATGTATTTTGAATATTGAATATTTAATCTAGTTTACTAGTATACGCGTACCCTTTGTCCATCGAATCCCGAACCAAATATAATATTCGAGGGGTTTCATCTAGTAGAATTCTAAATGTTTAAATAGCTTTTTATAAAATCAGTGTCACTATAATGAGGGATGGCATAGATGTCTATAACACAGGCTCTATAAGCCTAGCGTAGATATCTAAGGCTAGCCAAATCAATCCATGTATCCATAGATTTAATAAGTACCACTATTTGTTTAATTTAGATTAATGATTGTTTTTGGAATTACTTTGTCAATGTTTGTATGCAATAAATAAAAATAAAATTCTTTTCATAGTAAACCTATCTAGCATACCTATATCACACCTAATCTAGCATATCTAAGTACCTACATACGTTGACTTAATAGTTCGATTTGCAAGCTTATTCGCTTCGAATCTCCTAAAAACAAGCCATTAGGTTCATGTCAGAGCCATTAAGTTTTTGCCGGATGTCATCACACATTAGATCACTGTAAGTCGCACAAGGTCAGTACATAATGTATGTATGAATATGTTCATACATATATTATGTACATAACATAACCTGTTCAAATATTAACGTAATGTCTTGCAGATCTATGTATGTAGGATATTGTTACTTAGTTCACCAAAATAAACATTTCGTTAAATTGTAAACATTGAATTAAAACAAAAATACGTAGGAGTATGTACATACTAAAATACGTTTTACAATTTAGATTTACGATTATCTTCCTTTAAACAAACACAATACTTCTTTTTAACAGACTTCTTTTATGTAAGAGATTGTAAATTCGGCTGTATTTGTTTGTTTTGTTTATGTATGTTTGTTACTTAATATCTTATCTAATCGAAGATGATAATAATCAATCCGAAGAGGGTTTTATAAAAAAAATATTCGCGAGATTACTATTATTCCCGAAAAATGTAGCTGTGTCATACCTTAAAGTCAGATTTAGCTTTAGTAAAAATAAATACGTCTAATAAATATATGTTCCGTCGTTTTCAAAATCATCATCTTCATCACCAGAATCTATGTCCAGCAGTCCACAGCTGGACATAGGCCTCCCCCAATGAGCGCCATAGCGCCCTGTCTTCAGCTTGCCGCATCCAGCATCTACCTGCAGTATTTCACAGGTCGTCATCCCACCTGGTCGGAGGGCGTTTACTACGTTTACCGTTTTCAAAATACTTATAGTATATAATATATATTATATATATATAATAAATCGGTCAGTTGTAATAAAATGTTTGTGTGTCTCAGCTGTTTTCAATACATTATATCGTGTAGGGTTGGGAAGAGGAGTCCGGCTAATTTAAGTAGTAGGTAAAGTACCCAGTACCAGTAGGTTAAGTTGGCTGCAAAGTTTTTTTCGTTTGTGTTTAAATAACCTTTTATGGATCCTTTAAACGCAGTCCCAAAGAAATATTAAATTTAACAAGCATACAAAATACGTGCTCAACCACATTTCGAAGGTGTTTTACTGTAAGATGCTTATGTAAATAAGTTAGGTAATAAGTATTTACTTAAGTTATGTGTTTAAGCAATAGCCAGCCCGAGAATATCAGCACTTGGCAAATGCCGCTATTAAGAAATTTTCCATATATGATATGCACACATTCATAATTTAATTACGTTTGGTATTATGGCTAATTATTTAATTCACATTTTTTGCAACCGGGAATCTGTCCCTCTATCTGTTTCCATTCATTCTATCGTTGATGGATCGTTTGAGCTAGGTACCTGTAGATTATTTGCAACAGTCTGCAGTGATCTCAATTGTTTCAATTATAAATACCTACTAGTTCTAATTTGTTTCTTTTGTTTGATTGTAACTTTTGGTATTTTACTAGCTGCGCCCAGCGGCTGAAATTTGTGTGTCAAATAGTTTATAAACCTTCCTCTTGAATCACTCTATCTGTATGCTACTCTATGCTGAAAAATGCATTAAAATCCGTTGAGTAGTTTTAAAGATCTAAGCGAGAGACAGCGGAAGCTACTTAATTTTATACTATGTAAAGAAGTTCTATTTTACTTTCTTATTTGTTTTTATTTCCATAATCATTGTTATTTTTTTATATGAGCTTTCTTTTCTCTGTTATTTTATGATAATTTTCTACTTGTATTGCGTAGATCAGAAATTAAAGAAATGTGAAATTAACTAAGTAGGTCGGTACTTTTAATACATTGGAGTAGTGCATTGGAGTCAGAACCATGATTAAAAATTTCTGCGGTAACCAGGCAATTTTGAAAGATCACTAACTATGCCCTTTTGCAAGAACCTTACAAGAAACCAAACCACAGTGACTCACGCCGGCCTTGACATCTGAAGCATAACGCTTCGACACTGGAGATATCTCTATCTGCCGATATGGTTTTTAACCAACTTTGAAGAAAGAGAATATTCTATGTTCAGCTGTAAGTTTTTTATGTTGTTCGGTCAGAAATATATTTCCAACGAGTTAGTATTTATCCCGAAAAACTTAAAAAACAGTTCAATACCAAAGGTTTTTAGTTTTTCAAAACAAAAATAATTGGAAAAATTTAAAAACTAAAAATTATTTTATGAAAATTATTTTCAGTATTAGTTCTGATAGAGAGAGCAAGATATATAATTTATGTACCTACTATAGGTTTAAAGTTTTTATACTCAAGAATCTAGAGTATATAAAAAAACCTTAAATTAAACCAATCTGAGAGTGAGAGTGATAGTCTAGATCGCTGCAAAGCCTTTTGATGAATTCATTTAAAATTCTATAATAAATGAGTCATTTATCAGGCAGAACTTGAGCAAGCCAATACACAGTTCACTTTGTAGTCATATTGTGCTAATTTCGGATCCAAACTACTCTTTCCTCGAAGCTTAGAATGATTACTTCGCGAAGGCTGTGCGCATACGCAACAGCCGAGCCAGTTTACAACTATTAAAAATCACTTTAAGTTCGAAGGATGTTGTGGTGACCGTGACTATTTCCATGTGCTATTTGAGATGAATTATGAAAGATCAGCGCTCAAAAAATATGTCGTAGAGTCAAAGACAAATTCGGGACACAAGGTCGATATATTAGATGTAGGTGTACGGTTTTGTGATAAATTAAATATACAGCAAGTTGTACCGTTTGTTTGACGTCATCAGAGTATTTTATGGATTTAGCATTAGCAGTGATAAATATGTGCATGCATTGATGAATAATATTCAGCAGAGATATACTAATTGTCTGAATCGATGAAAAACTTTAGTGGATTTTTTCATACTCAGGAATCAGGATGGCGTTCTTTCAAAGATAAACAGGCCCATTAGTAGATTCGTCGATATATTAGATGTATGATGTATGAAATCTTTTAACAAAAACGTCAATTAAAATGTAATCATTTGATATCTATTTAAAGAACACATGCCTCAGCTTTGTGACACACGACCTATGGTGATAAAAAAACATAAGTACATATTACTGTTAACTTTATGAATATTGTAATCTGTTTGTGCCTTAATAAACGAAAAATAAATAAAAATATAAACATTTGTTAGAATTTAAGACGCTATTATACTGTAAACTGCAACAAGGTTGTAATTTGAGCGAAACAGCAGTTAGCTTACAGTCTAACACCAAAACATTAACTACTAGACTTAAAAAATACATATTGTAACAATAAATAAATATATCTATACATGTTTACCCCTGTTGTACATTGTTGGCCTTTATTCATCAATGTGTGTTATTATTATAATATTATCAAACATGACTGACTTCAGCAATAAACAGTGATTATTTGTTGTGCAACATAAATACATTACCTACTCATACAAATCACACCATAACATCAACAAATCAAATTAATTATTTAACCTTGGCACATTGAAATATCTGTGTTATTCTCCTTCCAAAATCATCGATGATTTTTATGTCTGCTAAAATTATGGTGCTTGGATGTTTTTGGAAATCTATCTATATAGGAATGTTGATTGCTGATCAAGCAACAGTCATTATACTCGAAGACTGAGTCATGCCATTTGAATGCTTTACCTGCGCAGTCGCAGTGTATCATCATCACTTCATCAGCGTCTGTTTATTTGACCTTCAACTCTTTTCGTGGGTCGCAAGAAAAAGCTTGATGATAATGTGCTATGTGTGCTGTGGTTGTGTGTGGTGGGTGACGGATTCTAAAATATTTTTACGAAGACGTTTTCAAAAAAAGAAGACGTCTGAACCCACTTCTTTTTTGATGGTTCTGCGTCTAGTCTGTCGCCAGAACTGGCAAGGATATTTTGCTGAAGAATTGAGGTTGTCTGAAATATTTCTTAATTATTATTTTATTTATTAAGTATTAATTTTAGTTTGAATACTGAGATTTATGCAACAATCTATGGACCATTGTAGTCTGCAATACAGATATTACGGTTTTATTATTTTACTTAAACTACCTACCTACAAAGATCGGATTAACCCATTGTATCAATATACTACATTTACATCAAATGGGGTAGGTAGTTCTAGTGACTACACCTACACCCAAAATAACCAACCAGCTAACTACAATAAGTACCAAATCTTACTACAAAATCTTCAGCATTAATAACACATTAATAAGCTGTGGAACTTTCATATTTGGAGCTAGAAATAAAAAATAATTTCAATCAACTATAGAAATAATTGCAATCGATTGCAACAATAATTTCTCATTAAAAGTTTACGAAAAGAAAAAAAAGCAAACTAAGCAACTAAGCAGTAAACACGTAAGTATTACAAAACTCTATTTCTAATTTAAAACGCCCAGACCTCAATCGGAATTTACTTATATGAGAAACAACATAAAAACTAGGCTAATTAAAACGTGGCACAATTCCTTCGATTCTGTGCGATTTTATTGCAAAATGGTCTAAGAAAAAAATCTTGTTCGTATTTTATACGTATTTTATTAACTGGCTGATCGGGATCTTTATTTTTTAAATTTTACTTATATCGCGTCAAACGACATCCGACCAGGTGGGATGATGACCTGCGAAAGACTGCAGGTAGATGCTGGATGCGTCAAGCTGAAGACAGGGCGCGCTGTGGCGCAACGGCTGAATCAATTAGTTACCGGTAAGAGCTTTTTTCTTACTTAGACAAAATCCATACCAAGCCAGAATTATAAAAACCCATACCCAGTAGCTGTAATTTATAAACCTCTCAACAGATCGCCACATGCAGCGGCATTCCTAGCGAATACCTATAGCTTGCGTCATACGCGCATGCCAAGCCGGTCCGGTTGGGAAACAACTAGTCGGGCCACCTGGCTTCGTTTTTCTATCTCTACTTCTTTTACTATAGCTCGGTGTAAAGATTTTTAGACCTTATTTGCAGTGGTAATTGAAACTGGAAGTCTATGGCAGAGGCCATTGCCCAGCTGAGATGAATAAATAAAAAAATACATTCTCTTCGATATTGCACCTACTCAATCAATCGCGTTAGTAAGGTATTGTCGTATGAAAGTAAGAAATTTTTAATGTGTATTTTAAATTAAACTTCTTAATATCAAGCATTTATATCATCTAGAACCAGAAAGAGCTTAGTAAGAGAAATTCAACGAACCCAAACTCGACGCGTTTACGTCTCGTCGTGGCTTTGTTTCGTTTAGGAGTTCCTATGGTCATCTGATGTCTCCATCACCATACCAGCTCGATAGTACCATAATATTGCTTTGTCAACAAACTTATAAAAAGTACCTATGCCAAATTTCAGCTCAATCGGTTGAGGATAACTGGTCTAAAATTCTACTTTTTGTTTCACACAGAGGGCAAGTTAAAAGCTTGTAAAAATGCTCACATAATTATTATTTTACTTTAACGTAGTTACAAACTTCCTGTTTTAAAAATATTTATTTTTACCGACGTATTTTTTATACCGACGTTTTGTCATAGTCATACAGACATCAAAAAGTCATTTTATGTAGAAGTGACAGGCATTTTGTACAAGGACTAGTTTTTATAGTTCAAAGACTTGATTTACGTATATTTAAGTGTACCTATGTAGTTTTAGGCAGATATATATATATGTATAGATATAGATATATATATGTACATATACCACTTACCTATATATTTTATTATAACTTGTCATTAATAGCGATTATAAATAGGATAATCTGATAATAAATTAATAGGTACTCTAAGTTGGTTATGGATATTATTCAATAAATACATAAATTAAATAATGATTGCTTGCGATGCGCATATTAATAAACGAGTAAAGAGCTGAACGATTATTACACCATTCATTTAAACATGTTAGTATTAAAACAACTTAACGATACTACATAGTCCTATCCTACCTAAATAATTACCTATAATATCATATAAAGTATGACAAAATAGCTGAACAGGATATAACTTTAGAAGGTTTTATTAGGTGAACACAAGGCCCTATACGAGTTTTTGAGATTTACCAATGTGCAGCAATTTAAAGCGTTGACCGTTCCTTTCCCTATTTCTTATATATTTCGTAATCCGTGCCATACATAATCCATAATAATATCATAATTATAGAGGTAAAGTTTGTGAGGTTGTAGGGGTAATTTCTGGAGTTACTGAAGCTATTAGGTATTTTGAGCCAAGTTATTTGTGAGTGTTAAAGGTATATTATACCTATATTTTATGTATATTGTTATAGATATATTAACCCGGAAAATTAAAATGCTTTTTCTAGCATAAATATACGCTACGTTCTTCGCGAAATACTTATGAAACAAATGTCCAACCGGGCGAAGCCGGGACGGGCCGCTAGTGTTATTAAAAAAATGTCAAACGATGACTTAATTATTTACTTTATGCCTGCTTTGTTTTATTGTAATTCTCATAACATCTTCAATCGATATACTACAATATACCTACAATACACCATTGTTTTACCTATGTGTTAAGGCGGATCCTCATCGGTAGCACAGGAAATTAATATTTTATTATTTTTTGTGTTTTCTGCGTTCATCAAGTAACCTATCTACTTAGTTCTAGTAGGAAGTTTTGCGATAATTCTAAGCAATTTGCTAAGAACTCCATACTAAAAAAACTTCAATAGTTTTCAATGTTTATTGAAATATTTGTACGCCTAAGCGGTAGAAACCAGCGATCTAAAGTAAGTCTTATCTCATCATAATCATCATCAGCATATAGCAGTCCACTGCTGGACATAGGCCTACCCCAATGAGCGCCATAGCGCCCTGTTTTCAGCTTGCCGCATCCAGCATCTACCTGCAGTCTTAGCAGGGCTGGTCCACCAGTTCAAAGTCGCTCAGCGAACTATGGAAAGAGAGCTTGGAGTTTCTCTGAAGGATAGGATTCGAAGTCTTATCTACTGACTGTAAATTATCTAGATCACAAACAATAAATGAATTATGAATTGCAGTCTATTGATATGAAATATTTGTATCTGAACTGAAATGAACATTATGTCATTTTACACTCCAAAACGATGATTGAATCAAAGTAATTATAAGCAAATGGTTGACAATGGTCGCAAAACTACCTACTATTAACCATATACATCATCATCATCAGTCTTATGTTAGTCCACAGCTGGACATAGGCCTCCCCCAATGAGCGCCATAGCGCCCTGTCTTCAGCTTGTCGCATCCAGCATCTACCTGCAGTTTTAGCAGGATCGTCATCCCACCTGGTCGGAGGGCGTCCTACACTACGTTTACCGTTTAACTAGATACATTCCTTGTAGAACGCGAACTTAACAAAAAACAATGAGATTTTTTGAATTTCCGAACTCGGTGATGACCCGCCTTAACAATAGGGCTGTTTCTGACTCGCAATATAAGGATGTTGAAGAACAATAAAGGTACATATGTTTTTATTTCAACAAAAACTCTTCAACGAAGGCCTCTTTGCTCATCAATCGCACCTAACACTATACAAGTCTCGTCGCTTGTTACGGTGGATTTTTTTTCATGATGGTGTAATGATGTAATACATTATATACTACCTATGTAATACATATACTGTATGGTATCGAGTACACGATCACGGTAATACCTCTAGGTTGATTATTCTATTCGTTTTATAATGCTACTAGCATTTCTTATATGTAACTAACTGTAATCTAAGAGTAACATGGCAGGTAATAAACAAATTACTGGTAGAGTTCGCTCTTGAGCGTTAAGTTCACTGGACTATTTTTAATTGATTTTTGAGTCATTTTTCCAGAATTTTCTATCTACAATTCTACAACACTTAACTCTAGTGCCCCGCAGCTAGAACAGATTATTATAGGATTTATTAACATATTTGTTAAAGCCTTTTTACCTATACATTTACATTACTATACTAGAAAACTGTTTATAATACGAAGCTTTAAGACCCACCTGGCTTTATAAAAGTTTAACCGAAATACCATTTTATCCGGCATTTTTATTCTCGAATAACCTTATCCGGCTATTTTAATAGGAAATTTAACCGAAAGGAAATAACAGCACATCCTTAACTCCAATGTACTCATGTGTGAAACGATTGAAACCACAATGGATCTAACACAGTAGCTATAGAAACACAGTTTGCATTGTTTTTTTGATCTGGTGCGATTTAATGAAATCAAATCTACATATTCAAGACTCAAGGATACGAAACCAAGCCTTAAGGGACGGATCCCATCAAAGATCTCAGATAAAATCGAGTTATTTTCGCATTATAGGTAATGTATTTAGATAAGCAAACCAAACTTGTATTAGCACAGTGATATATGAATGTAATATTGGTTACTTTTTCATTTCTTCATCTAAGTTAACAAAAAAATGAAGTGAAGAGCAAATCAAAAACACTTAGGTAGGTACTTATTTATTATTTAATAATAATTTATGGTATAAATTATCATCAAATAACTTTGACTTGTCTAAGTACTTATTTTGTAAGCCTAAATAAATTAAATAAAGATATTCATCTGAATCTGAATCTTCTAGCTCAAAACTTAACTCAGTTTCTTGTGGATATAAATAACGGCCTATAAAAACCTAAACAACATTATGAAATAATACTTGCCAGTAAGTTTTACCCTAGTTAGCTACGTCTTAGAAACTGTATTAGTAGATATTTTAAAACTTTCTGAACTAAAATGAACGTTAACAAACTAGGAAGGTTTTACTACACTGCAAAACGGGAAGGTTACTCTGGAATGATGGAATCTCGCATACCTAAAGCGCCATGTAATCACTAGAGTGGTGTAACCTGTAATCGCTTTAATGACTCTGAAGCACATTCTCCGTCTTTTTCTCTCAGGAAACACTTACATGATGATTAACTTAACTGTTTGATTAAGATTTTTACTATACTTCTTAACTCGGCTTCGTTCATATACGTAAACTGGATGTTATCCCAAGAAACGGTTCTAAATGAATTAACGCATTCACTGCCTAGAGCGCTTGCAGCGGGGTGGGCTGCGGCACCACGCACGAGTTGGTATTTTTGCATGGGCGTCTTGAGTCTTCAGCGTCACTCAACTTGTTAACCAGTGAATACGAAGAAGCAAAGTGCCATTATATTTTTTTGAAATTCTTATGAAACTTCGAAACCTTGGGTAAATTTTTAAATTGTCAGGTAAGCAGGTAAGGCTAAGCAAAATTGTGTTATGGAACTTAATGACTAGTCTACTAAATACAATACATGACCTCACCATGTCACCCTCAACCAATGTTAGTCCGCTGCTGGACATAGGGCCATAGCGCCACGTCTTCAGCTTGACGTATGCAGCATCTACCTGCAGTCTTTCGCAGGTCGTCATAACCTGGCCGGAGGACTTCCTACACTACATTTGCCGAGTCGCGATCTCAATAACACGTTTACCCCCAGCACGATTGCCTTAGATAAAACTTAGATTCAACACAGATTTAGAAATTCTCAATATACGTGTCTGAAAATCCCCGAAGCGTCGTAAAGAATTAAAGATAGAAGGCAGTATAACTTACGACATCGCAATAGGCATGTGAAATTACGCGTTCTCTCACGCGCCTAGTATTTTAATCTTATACGTGATGGGGCCTACTAGATTTACGATTTGCGTTTCGCAAGTGACAGAAGCCACTTACTGAATTACTCGAGATGTTAAGATAAAAGTTTACGCGAATTAGGCGGAGCGGTTTTTCGTGGTTTGAGAAAATTTGTAATTCTTCATTGTACACACAATACTATGTATGTACATATATAAAAAGAACTTAACTAAATAGGATATGAACATAGGCGAGCTTAGCCCTGATAAAGAGTTTTATTTCCGCAAACCTTAGGGTTATCGGAGATTTATATTTGTTATGGAGGTATCTGTCTTTAATTTATAAATAAGTTTCTGCTAGTTAGTTACTGTCCGCGGCTTCACACGCATTGTGTCTATAGAAACGTTAAATAGGTTTTTTTCCGTGGTTATTGCTATCCCATGGGAACTATTTTATGTGAAAAAAGTTGAGTATGATTCCAGGCCAGCTCATTATTCATAATTCAATTCAAACCTGATCCGTTCAATCGTTTTAGTGTGAATAAATAACAAACATTCATTCATCTAAGCATACATACTTTTTCATTTATAATATTATGCATTTATGTAATATAGTGTGTGTGACTATAATAATGCTCGACAAAATACATACGTGTAGCCCGAACCTAAGCAGAGCTTGTGTTATTATTATAGTTTTTATTTATATACGATCACATTAGATATCTTTTACCTTTTACTGGGAACATGTTCTCACCGTTCCACTTCCACTAAATAAATAACTGCTAGAAACTAAAAAAGTAGAATGCTGATGGCAAAATCAACAACTACAAAACTAACACTAAAACTTCGCCTCCAATCGAAGCTTTGTTTTTGCTGCGATTTCGCTTCATTCATGAAAATTGCATGGGAACCGCAATTAGCTGTGCAGGTGTTAATTGTAAATTGTAATGTATTGGTTTATTCAACGGTTTGGATTGTTTGGAGAGAATAGAAAACGGTTATTTAAACCATTTGAGCACCTGACAATTCCCCTGAATAAAGCAACACAGTCAGTGGACTACAATGTGGTCCTCCACATTGTAGTCCACTGAGCGTCTTGATTACTAATGCCTTTTTAATTAGGAAACCCTACCCCTAAAACTTTAAACCCTTTTTGCATAAAGGAACAAAAGCATCAATGATTCTAATAAAGCGACTAGCGAGCGACCTACCTTTATGCTCCTCAAAAGAGCCTGTTGTTATTTATAATGGATTTTGGAGACTATGTATCTCAATGACATTTATGACGATGAAGCTTACTAACGACTAAGCATTACCGAACTCGAGTATAATTCTATATTCGAGTTCGGTAATGCTTATTCGTTAGTAAGCTTCAGCTCGTAGCATTTCTGGCGAGTTTGAGTGAAGGATTAGTTCAAGAATGATCTAAAATGTAGTGTGCAAGATGTTACTTATTTAGGTCGTCAATTAGGATAATGTATTGGATAATCCTCAGTTATTCAATCCACAATCCATCTGTCATTATTATGACACTAAACAAATATAGGTGTGGCAACACCATGAAAGGAATTTACGTAAAACGTAGACCGTTCGGTTATGTAAGAAGAAAGCCAGCGTTTAGCATTATGCTAACCATGCGAAAGTTGCAAATTTTAATTTGGTTTCGACGGAAAAGTTTAGATTTTGATATGTGGTTTGAGATGAAGAGTTTTAAAAATCTAATAAACTCTACGGCCATGGTGTTTTTAAATAAATAAAATACCTACATAGATAGTTTTTTTATACATAGAATATACTCAGAACACCCGGTTCACATATTTGTAGATCGTACGAACATTTGTCTCTGTCTCAAGGTGGGAATCGAACCTGCAACCTCCGAGTCGCAGGCAACCCTTCGCCCACCGCACCACAGAGGTCGTCAAACATACTGATCTAATCGTAAAATCAACATCCGCACTGCAAACATGATGTAATTATTTGATAAGAAGTATCTATAAAGAAGCTTTAGACATAACTTCCACGATATACATAGTCATAAGTTATGATTATGATAGCTTCGGAACTTCGTACAGTTAGTTCTTGAGTGGAGATCACGACTTGGTAAACGTAGTGTAGGACGCCCTCGGACCAGGTGGGATGACGACCTGCGAGAGACTGCAAGCAGTTGCTGGATGCGTCAAGCTGAAGACAGGGCGCTATGGCGCTCATTAGGGCAGGCCTATGTCCAGCTGTGGCTCATAGGCTGATGATGATGATCTGCTGAAGACACCGTTCTCCTGAGAGCCTATAGACGAGTCTCGAGACACACATGTGTCCTGAGTGAAGCTGTGAGCATATCCTAGTATAGATGTAATGAGCCAACAGATGGCGACCCCACTACCAGCCATTATAACTGCAACTGCAGAGCTATCTAATAATTACATCTTGAAGACTTGCGCGGCTCTTGCAAGTTATAGCTCAAGATATTATTTAAAACAAGGTTCTACTTGCGGCGTCACTCCGGCTTTGCTCTAACCGATATAAAAAATCTTGAACCCACGACAATCCTTCAGTACGGGCATGTTCTAACCAACTGAGCCACGAAAATTACAGATTACCCCGATTGCAAGGGCTTACGCACTATAATAACAAAAACCCACCAGACAACCTCGAAAAACTAGTGGTATCTAATGGGCAAGATAGAGGGGGAAAGACCAATAGGACGGTCACTAACCCGCTGGTCTGATCAAATTAGGACAATAACGGGACTCTCATTGCCTGCAGCCCTGAGACAGGCCGTAGACAGAGTGGTGTAGAAGCGGTTCATCAGCGTCACCGTGAAAGCTTTGCAAGACGGGCACGACCAGCAATAAAGACTACGACAAAGAACAAGAAAAATTATGTAACTAACCAAGATTCCTACCTAGATTCTTATTAATACGTTATTTATTTATACCTCATGCTAAGCCACGTTTTGTCGTGCCGATACATACCGTGCAATGATAGCTTGAATCATCGACACATCACAACAGCTTCGATATTTATCACAAACACGTTCCATTCGGTATGTTATGTACCTACTTTTGTGCAACTTGGGTAGTAGGTAGATCAGACCCTGTACCTATAAAAATTATAAATCTGTGCGTCTACCGGATCGTAGCGTAGGTACCTACGTACCGTAAGGATTTGTAGCTTTGTATTGATTCCATCATACACAAAACTCTTTTGTTATACAAATCATATATTTAAATTAATATAATAGTAAGGTAGATTAAACGACATCAAGTGTATCAACTGTACCTAGGGTGGAATAAATGAAATTAAATGAGTTTTGAAGTACAACGGGCACTGCATCTATGACGTCACAAATCTAGGCCTTCAGTAATGTAGGTAGGAACCTACTAGGTAGGTTATACAAAAAATAAAAGGGCAATCCGGGAGGAGCACTTACTAAGGCACCATAAGCTCGTTAAAACGAGCTTATGGTGCCTTAGTAAGTGGTCACCAAGTAAGTAGTTACCTAGGTACCTAGTAGGTAGGCACATTATTTTGTTCAACGCAAAATTATATTATCTTTTTCTGCACTAAAGTTTTCTAAAACTGACGTCCGTCTTTTTAAATTACTGCAAATAAATCAGACGGAAAATGTCCGGCTTTTTACCGTACGACACATCGCTATTTTGAATAAGTAAAGGTACCTACTACTTTATACCAACCTTTACCCTTTACCTTACTTTATTTAAAGGTTCGTAGGTATTATAGTATTAACGTAGGAAACCTAAATAAATAGGTATTTTTTTTAAAAGAAACATCTGTTCTCGTAGGTAGTCAGATTTGGTAGCTATTAGCACATTCCCAAGACCTCTACGTCGTACATTGTTACCTTTCTAACAAGATTTCTCAGTAAAATTCATTTATATTCGCTAAACTATTACTATATTTCAACACAAACCTGTTTAGTAAATTCCAACGAACTCTTCACACAAAACTTATAAAATTCACTTGTTTATCAACAGTTTTGGATAATAACTTCGTGTTTAGAACAGTCACAGATATGTCTTTCATAAAAAGCGTTCTATTTTCGAAAACATTCACTTCGACGCGGACGCAACGTGCGCAGAATCGACGCGCAAGCAAACGACTACTTGACTAACTTGACTTGTGCTTGTTTGGTTTTCCTCGCCTTCGCTTCGCTTCGCCAGCCAGCCAATCTCCAGCTTGTTTGTGTTGCCAGCTGTAGCATATACTAAAGTTTTATTGTACAGTTGGAACTGTGTGAACGCGAACGTGAATATAATATTATAATTTAAGTTATTCGTTTGTACTAGAATATAAAATTACAGTGGACGTAGGGAGATACAATACCATTTATACAATAAAAACATAAATATCGCCGGCGCGGGGCGGGGGGCGGCGCGGCGGCGGCAGCGAATAGTAGAATCAGGCCGTTTGTAGAATGGCTAGACCGAACAAAACCAACACTGATTTGTTGGGAATACCCAAAGGAGTACCTAATTTATTTATTTATTGATCCATGAATAATTATATCATTTTACTTAGATGAAAGTATAAGTAAGGGGATTTTAATTTCATTTAGGCTATGTGAAGTTTAGCCATAAAGTTGAACGTTGATTGTCCAACAATCAGCAAAGATAATTTATTGAACTACGCCGTTTTTCGTCGATCGTCATAGCCATTCTATAATGGGCTGATTCTACGATCCGACGGCCGCCGTGGCAACACGTGAAAAATGAAAAATTTAGCAAAACTGCAACCATGCTAGAAACACCGCGTTTTCCGGCGTTCACTAGAGATCAAGTAGGTATTATAGCACAAACAAGTTTAGATAGCCCTCAAACGTCGTAAATAAGGTGTAACTTGCGTGCATACCTGTATAACTGGATTATAGCTACACAAGTATTTGCATCTACCCAGTTGACTTTCTGTCTTATTCTTTTAACCTTAAGTTATACATTTAATTGCAGACAAAAATATTTATTTTCTTCCAATGTTGTGATTCTCTCGATCTACCTACGAGAAGATTTCTTGCATTCGATTTGGAGGTTCTTTGTAGGCAAAGGTGGTCGTTATTCTTGAGTGGATAATGTGTAGATTAGCTTGAAGTAAGCTAGAAGTTGATCACCTCAAAGAAATGGCCTCAGGAGGAATGTGAGGCCGAAAGGCCGTGCAGACAGAATGTTGAATTTTATTGTTGACTGACGTAATAAGTAGGCATGTATGTACTTTCCTAAGAAATGAAGTTGAGCTATCCTTTGAGATACCCTTTTAGGGATGAAAATATGGTAATCTTTTTTTCCACAATGAGATGGTATACCTAGCAGGTATAGTAAGTATTGTAATATGTGGTTATCTGCGTAGCAAAATTACTTACCATACCTACCTTCATTCGGTTCATTCAAAATATTATATTTCATGAAAATACTTTGAAGTACATAATATTAAAACACCTTCTGCCATCTAGCGGTAACTTAAGTAGATTCCTCAGAAGTTTTGCCGCGTAATTGTCAAAAATAAATATTTTTTTAATTTTAAATAAACTGGGTTGTTATAACCTTGTAAAAAAATTAAAACATGTATTTTATTCTTAATTAATTTAGTAAATAAAATAAATTGAGAACAGATTCAATTTTAAGTTAAGCTACTCGACGCTAGATGGCCTCGAACATACTATTAGCATTGGAAAACTTTAGGACGCATGCTCTTATAGCGTATAAAGAGAATTCAAATAAGGAGTTTAATAATACTTAAAACCCAAGTTAATTTTAGTTTCTAGATCAATCAATCATCGATGACTCTCAAAGCATAACTTCAAATATCCGTATTTATACAATAGAAACCGAGCCCGCCCTCACTTCCGTCAACAGAGAGTACGTGACTTCTTTACTAAACATACGATACAGCATTTCTTTGACTGTATCGTACCTGACACGACAGGTAAGCGTAACGTCTTTTATTTCATAGCTACACTAATACTAAAGGTACCGTATATCGAATAAATGAATATCTAAATCGATAGAAAGTTATTATAGAGCTTGTAGTATCGAGTTGAAAAAGCATCGGGTTTGTTATAAATAAAAAAAAATAATGCTGCACAGAATGCGCATATCAGTGGGTGGCCAGTCTGCTCGTGAGGTGAGATAGAGACTTAAGAGAGTTATGATTAGTCTGTCTGTATTCACGAAAGCACATTGAAATTAAATTAACCTCAAAGCGGTAAAGCAAATTACTTAACATTGTAATGTAATTAGTTTTATTAACAATCCCTGGTGTATCCCACTGCTGGACAAAAGCCTGTCCTTCCACGCATCTCAGTCCTGAGCCAGCTTGTCCCAAGCTTTATCATAGCCGCAGAATATAAAGCAAATAAAACATCAAATAAATATTGTATCATTTATTGATACACACACAACTCGAAACATTTGATTGGGTACTATTTTGCTCACCAAAATGAAATAATACTAACAAACAGAGATCAATTTAATTCGCTTTTTTTGGTCTTAAATACAATTTACGACTAAATACTAACCAATCAAAACACACTTTTGATTTGAAAATGATTTGTTACATTTAGCTTATTTTCAAAAAGATTATGATCTTTTTGAAAATAATTCAACATACTGAACTTCTAATTTTAAACTACCGTCACTACACTATCTTAGCCTTGCCTGCTATACGAATACTATCTCTTATAATCATTTATATTAAAATATATATTTTTGTACTAAAATCTAAATATCAGTAAATAATACTACAAGTTACATTTTAGGACTACATAACTCTAGACTAGATCATACACACTATACAAATAGATGATATTGTATAAACAAAACTTCCTGTGCATCTTCATAATTTTCCATTAAACATAAGATCCTCAAAGTAAATAATAAACAACATAAAACAATGGTTATAATAATTAATTTTAACACAAATACGGGATAAACTACCAAATACTCAAAACACATCTCAAATTTGAGTTACCTACCTAGTTTCGTTCGACCACAATTTCATTAGTGAAATTGGACCACTGTGCGTGTTTCAGTGGGTATAATTTGTATTTGATACTAGGAATAGGAACGAGATGAATATAAGTTAATGGTAATATGTGTCTGGTTGGACAGTTTTCTGCCAGTGTCAAGTAATGGAAATTAATAATAATAATAATAACCACTATTCTTAACATTATGATTGACTTGTTTATGGCAGACGTCCGCAATCTCCCCTATAGCCCGATTACCCAGTCCTTCCATCCATCACAGTAGCCTGGTTTTATTTCTTTCATTTTTTCTTTGCAATAGTCTCTACACCTGGTGGATACCATCTTTGGGTGTATCATATTGTGCACCCGAGGATGATACCCGCTATGTGTAGCCATCGCCTTTAGATTAACTTCTCAAAGGGCCTCTGTGCTGTTGGCTTCGGCCCCACGCAAGCCTTCCAAAGGACCGGGTCACTTTATAGCCCGAGCTCATGGTAAATGAGAGACATAATAATAATGCTGGACAATCCACACAGCATTATCTCGCCCCATGGTAAGCAGAGCTTGTGTTATGGGTACTAGATAACTGATATACATAATACAATACATTACATAGATAGATTTTTTTTTTATTATACATTGAAAACGACCAGAACACCCGGAACAAATATCTGCACACAATTGTTCCGAGACGGGAATCGAACCCGCAACCTCCTGCGTCGCAGGCGGACCTTCGTCCTCCGCGCCACATCGGTCGTCAAAAATAATTGTATATTCAAATTTAAAAGATTCAAAGGTAAAACTATGTACTATGTATTGGTAAAAAATACAGGCAATTATCTTGCGGCACGAAAAGTATATCTAAATTTTTATTTCGAAGGTGATATATAAAAAAAAACTATACAAATAAATGCTTATAAATCAGTACATAGTCATCTCTACCTACTTAATTATTGTGTTTATTTGACTATTCACATAACAAAAAAAGCCTATGATTTAATAGTAACTCAAATTAAAGGAAAAAGGTGTTGTATTCATTTAATTTGAAAATAATACTTTTAATAATAATCATTGGCTTTTTAAATCCCACTTCCATTCATTTATTTACTCAAAACAATTTAGTAAATACATGTGTTCATTCACACTTCTGTCTTCTTTAAGGGTCCGGCGACCCTCGCTTGCAAAAATCGCTCCGAATATCGCTGTCCCTGTTTAACCTTGCGCCGCGCCCCATGCGTGCGCTATAGTAATATTAGCCGTTCAAAATTTGGTTTGTTCCGTAATACCAAAAATTATGACTGAAAACTTCTTGTATTCTTCACAAAGTATTGTTATTCTGTAACTAGACAATACAAGCTATGTTCCTTAATAAATAAAACGTAAGATATTGTTGTTTTTAATACGAAACAAATAAGACGAAAACTTGTCCATTTTCGCATAAAAATGTGCAAAATGCGATTGGCTTTCATTCAATTTTAGGTAAGTATTTTGAAAAAAAAAACTATTTAGGAACCTAGATAAATACTATTCAAATACAAATAATACAATATTATAGTGGAAATATGCTTGAATTGGAAATCATTTTGGTGTAACGTTTGTATGAAGAATTCGTCCCTCCGGAGGCCTCTTAACTGATCCATCGCTACTGGAGTGGACTATTTATTACTTTTTCTTTGTATTAACTAATTTATTGACATTCTGTATGGCTATTGACAATGTTATGTAATTTTTCTTTTAATTAATGGTAATAAAGTTTTTAATAACCATGATAAATAAATAAACAATTGTTTATTTTATTATTGTTGGACTTTTATTCCCCGTACCATCCGATCCCGTCGCAGAGTTCAATCAGGCACGATCCAGCCATCATTATACTTTGTATCAGCCTATTATTCTTTGTTATTGTAAATCTGATACCGATATTATTCTACCATTTCTAGCTTTTGGAGGAATCGATCCAATAACAGTATAATAACAACTCTTGCACATTTCAGTCCTCCGAACATCCTATCCTATCGCAGAGTTCAATCAGACACGATCCAGCCATTATATGTATACTTTATATCAGCCTATTATTCTTTGTTATTGTAAATCTGATACCGATATTATTCTATCTAGCTTTTGAAGTAATCGATCGAATAACAGTATCATAACAACCATCCCCCACCACCGCTGAAGACAGGGCGCTATGGAGCTCATTAGGGGAGGCCTATGTCCAGCAGTGGACTACTATAGGCTGATGATAATGAACAACCACTCTCTTGCAGATTCCAGTCCCCCGAACCATCCTATCCTATCGCAGAGTTCAATCAGGTACGATCCAGCTATCGTAGACTTGCTGCCAGTCTATATTCTTGAAGTAAGGGTGTCGTTTGATATCTTCGACGCCGTCGGTTCCGCTGCCGAGCCGTTCTGAGGGGTCGTAGGTTAGAAGCTGGAAATATTAATATTTTTATTCAATACAATGCAGTGGCAAGCTGAAGACAGAACGCTATGGCAGTCATAAGGAGAGCCCTTTGTCTTTCAAAATTAGATTTTTTTTATCATGTTTATTTTCTCGTGTTTTGATATTACGTTTGAGGTCATGTTGCTAATAGGTCGTTATGCTAATAGGCCTCTTTGCTTATAGGACGTGCTGTTAATAGGGTTGTCTGTCAAATGTCCTTTCGATGCGAAACGATATTAACTTTCAATAGGTCTGACTGCAAAATGTTCTATCTATCGCTGCACCGCCGTGCACCAACGTCAGCTGACACCCTGATTACGTCATCAACACGCTGTCGGCGTAATCACAAAAAAGCGTGTTATTAATAAAGTCTTTATATTGTATTTATGCTAATTTTAAGGTATATAATTATTACTATGGACCGTAGAATAAGTTAAATAGGATCTATTACTTTTCTATGGTCTGAAATAAATAATTTATTATATTATTATTAATATCTACCTATCTTTTACATTACCTGAGTTAGTAATGATTCCGCCTCAACCGCTATTCCATCAGGCAGTTCCAGAATGGTGTGGCTCGTGAACACTGTTCTGTGGTAGAACGTCAGAGGCTGGAACAAACATGTGGCATTTCAACACAGAGACAAGACATAGTGCACATGTTAACAGTGACGACAGCGAAGGTCCGCCTGTGACGCAGGTGGTTGCAGGTTCGATTCCCGCCTAGGGACAAATGTCTGTACGATCTGCAAATATTTGTTATCGGTGTTCTGGGTACTTTTTATCTATATTATGTATAAAAAATAAAGTCTGGTTGGTACGAACACTTCTTACACGAGAACGGCTGGACCAATTTTCATGGGTTTTGGTTTGTTGTATTAATCTCTGTTCCAAATAGCACAATAATTAATTTATTTAAAAAAAATTGGAATTTTACAATTAAATAAAATAAAAAACTTTTCCCATACAACAACATTTTCATGGGTTTCGTAACTGTCAAACATTGATTGTTAGCGGTACGAAGTTCGCCGGCTCAGCTGGTATATATTAATAATTATTTATCTATGTAATGTATTGTATTAAGTATATTAGACATTTAGTACCCTTAACACAAGCTCTGCTTAGCTCGGGCTCTAGATCGTGCTGTGGATTATCCACAATTATTTATATATTTATCTCCAAACTCACCATTCCACAAATAAGCTGGTACATAATAACCCCATAGCTCCAGTAATCGGCCAGGGGCGATTCCGTCGTCCCAATGTGGTACAACTCCGGCGCGACGTACAAACTGTCCCGGTTAGCGACCAACTTGGCCAAGCACGTGTCGAGCGGGAGCGACGTGAAGTATGTGAGGATTATTTGGCCTCGGTCGCCGAGGAGGATGTTAGAGGGGTTAAGGTCTCTGGAAGAAATAAATGGGTATGTTAATTATTTGATTATTTGCTACTAGCTTTCGCCCGCGGCTTCGCTCGCGTGGTACCATGATAAAAAGTAGCCTATATGTTATTCCAGTACACATACTATGTACGTTCCAAGTTTCACCAAGATCAGCGTACCGCATACCGCGTCGTGGTCTCCACTAAAGAACACGTTTGCCCCAGCGGCCGTAGGTTCTTCGCGAGATATGGCCGGCCCACTGCCACTTCAGCTTGCTAATTCTTTGAGCTATGTCGGTAACTTTGGTTCTCTTTCGGATTATTTATAGGTATAAATGTACCTGCATATAACTCCGCAGTTGTGCAAGCTCTCTAACGCCGTAAGTATTTCAGCGCCCCACTTGCAGATAGCCGACGGGGGTATGACGTCTCTAGGCTTTGCTGAATTTATCTGAAAATCAAACAGAATGAATGAATTAAATATTTTTATTTGTTATAAAGACTTACACAGAACATAATAAACTTAAAATCTCTTAAATCTGAGAATGTTTATCCTTATAATATTTAAACGCAAACGTATGTGTGGATGTTCGTGACTATTTCAAAAACTACTGTACGGATCAGGCTGAAATTTTTCATACAGGTAGTTCCAGGCCTGGAATAAACTTTATTAGAAATACTTTTTATCCCATAAAACAGGTCCCATGGGATAGAAATAACTTTAAAACGTTTCCATAGAAACAAAGCGTGCGAAGCCGCGGGCAGAAACTAGTATATAACTTTTGAAACTATCCTGGTTATTAACTTAAAAGTCATTTATAACGATATTAACCAAGATTTTAGTTATGTTCATGACGTATGAAACTGTGCCGAAATATTGGAAAACTCAAAAATCCAATATGAGAATATCAACATTATTTTTACACAATCGAGACTTCTCGTTAAGTTTCGTTTTTTCTCGTTCTTCGTTTGAGAATAAGCATACTAACTTATAACTCGTTGACTGCAAATAAATGATTTGATTTTTTCTTTTTATGCGAGCAATACTCGATAAAAGCAAAGCGCAAAAGCTAGTAAAAACAAAACTTACCTTCACAACACTAGGCGCTTCCACAACCTCGTTATCCAAAATGCTACACTCCGACAACACTTTATCCACATTAGACAACAGCTTTTGCGACTTCAACACAATCTCGTCTACATTCCTGTTATCCTCTACACTATCATTATCCATATTATCTGCGTTATTCTGTCTGTTATTTTCATTATCTAGTTTATTCTTCGGTTCCGTAAACACGTTTTCTAGGTTAACCTCTCTAGAGGGCGTAGCGGGTAGTGATTTGGCGTAGTTTTTGATGTAGTCGAATAGTTTTTCCCCGGGTGCATATGATAGTATAAGGAATATAAGGTTGTTTGTCTCGATGTATGCGTGTAGTGGAACCATGTACGGTATTACGGTTGGCAAGATCGGGGTTCGAGTCTCGTTTGTTCGTTGGAGGAAGTACTCGTCGAATTCTGTCAGGTTGTTCGGTACTTTCTGTAGGACCTGAAAATTGAGAGATTTTTTTGTTATTATAGTGCTTAAGCCCTCAAATTCGGGGTAAGGACTCTAACTATTGAGAAATCAAACAATATCCGAAAATGTTACGGATAACTACCGAGAAGTCAAACAATATCCCAGAAATATCGACTTCGACAGGATTGACAGAAATATCGACTTTGACTGTCATTCCGTGATCATGGCGCATGAAACTGTGCCGAAATATTGGATAACTCAAAAATCAAATCATGGTAAATATCCCGTTTTAAATGACTTTAGGACATGATATATTTGTCAAGTAACAATGTATAGAAAACACATGGGCGTGAAAAAAGTATTCGCAGAGCATACAAACATTTGTCAGGTCACGGGAATTGAACCCACAACTGCAATTTCTGCGGACGCCACAACTGAGTTTCTTATCAAAGAGTTCATAATTAGTTTATCATCAGTATTGGTATTTGCATACCATAATCTTATCAGTTAAAACACTGACTTTGACTTAGTAGGTACTATCATCAAAATTAAACATAACCCAAATAGATTTAATAGATTTGCAATCACCTTCCACTTTCGGAGTTAATTGTGATAATATAATATATCATTGTAGGGTTGCGTTGTCGGATAGCGGTAGCGAGAGCGGATAGCTGTTATAAATGAGTTTCTACTCGCTTAAGCTAGAAAATTGCAAAATTATGCCAGATCTTCAATAAAATTTTATAGCGGGTTATGGATGTATAAATAAATAAATCTATCTATCTATCTAATCAGCCGGTAACACCCACTGCTGAGTATAGGCCTCTTCCTTATCTCGCCACCCCTGGCAGTCTTGTGCCAGTCGGATCCACTGCTTCCCTACAGCCCCCACAATGTCGTCTGACCATCTGGCAGTCGACGCCGCCGCATATCCCTAGGCCACCATTCTAATAAATAAATAATGCTGGACAATCCACACAGCATCGTCTAGCCCCAAGGTAAGCAGAGCTTGTGTTATGGGTACTAGACGACTGATATACACACATAATAATATGTATGTATATAATTAAAATAATATGTCTTTATCACTGTCTGACTGTTACCTTTTCACGGCAAAACGGCAAACTCATGGTATGGATAACTAAATTAAATTAATAATACCCGTCACGCCATTTTGTGGCGGCGGGGTATTAAAACCGAAAAAAGTATATCTTACCTTCATAGCATAGCAGTTCTTATCAACCTTGTGCATGACCAGCATCATGGAGGATCCTAGAACGGCCAACACCGTGTACAGCCCGAGGTCTTCATACGGCACCTTCAGCATAGAGAGTGGGATGGGGCAGTGCGAGGAGCGGACCTCATCGGGCTCGGATATTAACTGGAAGATAAATTAATATATATTTTTTTATTTAGCCTTTTTTCGTCCCACTGATGGGCAAAGGCCTCCCCAATTTTTATTTTTTCAAATAAATATAAAAGCCTTTTATTCCATTACCTTAAATAACATTGATAAATCATTCTTAATAAAAATGTTTGTATTAATTAAATGTAGGTTAGGTACTTACCTAAATAATGTCAATTATAATAGAAATTCAAATATTGAATTTTATTTAGATGTTTGTTTAGATTAAATTAATATTAAAATTAGTAAGTAGTTAGGACCCCTCTCGGGTAAAGGCCTTCTCCAGGGAGGCCAAATTAATATATTACATTGTTTGTTCAACTTTTGTTGATTTTAGATTGTTTTTGTCCAGCAGTGGACTGCTATAGGCTGATAATGATATTTCTAGCATAGAAGAAACGATATGTAAATTAGCTTGGAAACTACGTAGGATGCCACTAACAGACAGTTTGTCTATCTGTGGCACGGTTTACAGACACAGACAGATAACACACACCTTGTGTTTTAAGTTGCAATGGGCGTTTTGTTCGGGGGTCAAAAATAATGATAAAACACTTACGCTTCGATCCGCGTCCGTCAAATGGTTCTTGTATATTTCCTCGGCGTATGACAGATATTTATTGGTCTTCTCTTTAATTAGGGCTCGCCGTTGGGAATCTGAATCACCTGAAACAAAGAAATGTTTTATTTACTTTACAAAGGTCGCAAAAATAAGTGTTTTAGAATATCTCATTTTCTCTGCCTCCTATCAGTGTTTGCATAAAAAACTAGCTGCGCCTCGCGGCTTCGCCCACGTCGAGATCTATGAGTCAATGGTTTATAAACCTTACTCTTGAATCACTCTATGTATTTAAAAAACCGCATCAAAATCCGTTGCGTGGTTTTAATGATCTAAGCATACATAGAGATAGACAGCGGGAAGCGATTTTGTTTTATACTATGTAGTGAAGTTGTAAGGAATAAAATTGTCTACAAATTTCATTTTGTACCTTTTTTTATACATCAAACCGTTTTTGAGATAGAGGACGCAGAGTATTGAGCGCTCAGCCATACAAGGTAAAAAAAAGCGCAAGGTACATAAATCCTGAATCCCAATCTATTATACCGTTTTTTACTTAATAATTTATTAAATGTTACTTAAGGTGAAATGAGTCCCAAAACGCACGTTTTGACTAAACGGAAAATCAATTTTAAGGGAACAAAACACCTATTTTTCGAATGTATTTTGATGAGGATCAAAAGTTTAGGATATTAGTTAGTAAGTTATGGGAGTCGAAACACGATTGACTAAACTTGACTCGATCGAAAAAAATGGCAAAGTTACTTCTAAATCTTCATATCGATACAATATCTCTACGGAAAAACCAGTTTTATTTGCTAGTTATTTAATATTATTGTAATTAAATTTCTTCTAAGTGTTCCCTAATAAATACTTTAGACAGGTTTTAGTTTTTTGAGAAACAGTATTATTTTAGAGCAATAACAAATTAAAAAATAAAAAGCAGTGAAATTGCGCACGGGCCGATCTGCCGCTCTTGCCTCCCTTTCTCGCCTTCCCCGCGCGGTGTTCGTTCGTCCTTGTCTCGAAAAGACGAACTGATTTCGCCTTAAAAGACTTTTTTGTTCAAAATTGTTGTGCCCTGACAGGGTTTTTATGCATTGTGTACCTGCCCACTAAGACACTACACCTAAGAACAATTACCTGTATGCATAAAATCACAATAAATGATATGAATACCTTATACTGTACTTGTAATACTTACTTATAATTTATATTTCTTTAAAATCAAATAGTCATCAAATTTCACTTACCTTTGACATACAAATAATTAAATGATAAAGTGTATGATTCTAAATATATTTTAATGTTATTTTAATTTAGGATAATTGTATTTTAAGTTGAAAAGACATTAAATGAATTTGTCTTAAAAATGCCATCTCATTGATCCAAATATTACTATTGAAATACTTGAAAAGAAATACTAATAATACCTAGAAATACTTGAAACTCTAAGGACGCTCACACGTTGGCAAATGTGACTTTTGTTTTGCTAAAATAAAGGTCTATACAAAAATGCAAATGCTAGTTCCATTAGATTACGAGGTTGACCCCTTTATTGGTCGAATATGATGAATTACTTATGATAATTTTTCATATTTTAATTACATATTCTACTATTCCGGACGGAGAAAACTCAAACAAATCAATGATCATTAAAAACGATCTGGTCTTGTTGAGTTAGATATAAATAAATAAATAATGCTGGATAATCCACACAGCATCATCTAGCCCCAAGGTAAGCAGAGCTTGCGTTATGGGTACTATATGAAATGGTGAAATTAAATTGAAATATATTTATTCTGATACAGCTAAAGGAAAATATAAAAGAAAACTTAAGTAGTGTAAGTAATTCCTGTTGTACTCAAATACATTTCACAAGCTATTAAAAAACTTACTATTATCTGTCTCTTGCCTATAATCTTGCATATATTCGCACAGATAAAGGAAATCCATCGTCACAGCTTTTAATCTACCAATCGAGTTATATTGGTACAAGTTTATGGCTCACTACTTTAAATTTCAATTCACTTTGAATAAACTCAATAACGACGTTGTATTTATGAAAGTTCGTCAAACACTGGTCTTGAGCCGATACGATAGCTTTTCTTATCAGTGGCCGATTCATTGGTGCAAATCGATAAGAGAATCGATTAAATCTTTCCATTATTTGTTGTGTGCACATAGGTTACGTTTCAAGCCAGATAATTTTTATTTTGTTATTATATTATGGCTTGTCAGGTGTTTTGTGTACCTAATAAACTGAATTAAATACAAAATCGCATCTCCACTGAATAAAAATCGTTTTATAAATACATAAATACTGATTTTTAGTAAGTTAATGAGCGAGTTTGTTTTTCTGTGTGCTAGAATTACTAAGACAAGAGGTATAAAAGTAATGTGGCGCGGTGGGTGAAGGTCCGCCTGCGACGCAGGAGGTTGCGGGTTTGATTCCCGCCTCGGAACAATTGTGTGTACGATCTGCAGATATTTGTTCCGGGTGTTCTGACCGTTTTCTATGTATAATAAAAAATATCTATCTATGTAACGTATTGTATTATGTATATCAGTTATCTAGTACCCATAACACAAGCTCTGCTTACCATGGGGCTAGATAATGATGTGTGAATTGTCCAGCATTATTTATTTTATTTATTTAATGCTCCATCATTTGCAGCCCGACATTGCTCACTGCTGGGTCTAAGACTCCTATTTCTAGTTAATGTTCTGCCCGCGGCTTGGCACGCCTATTTTCGGTACCATCTAAGCCTTTAGGTTGTCGCTCACCCATCCGTCCTCACAAAACAAAAATAAGCTTTTAACTATGGGTTTGTTTTTGTCACATTTAGATACATTGTTAAGTAACTTGATGATCCCAAGCTTCATGCGAGTGGCCCGCGCGCTGTATCGATTATGCCTTCATAGTAAAATGCTATGGAAAGAGCTATGCTCGGAGTTTCTCTGAAGGATAGGATTCGTAACGAATACATCCGACAGAGAATCAAGGTTATCGACATAGCTCAAAGAATTAGCAAGCTGAAGTGGCAGTGGGCCGGCCATATCTCGCGAAGAACCGACGGCCGCTGGGGCAAACGTGTTCTTGAGTGGAGACCACGACTCTGTAAACGTAGTGTAGGACGCCCTCCGACCAGGTGGGATGAGGACCTGCGAAAGACTGCAGGTAGATGCTGGATGCGGCAAGCTGAAGACAGGGCGCTATGACGCTTATTGGGGGAGGCCTATGTCCAGCAGTGGACTGCTATAGGCTGATGATGATGATAGTAAAATGTATCTAATTGTTAGGAGTGTAAGTCCATAGTTAAATACCAATTTGTGTGTTGTGCGGGAGTGGTGTTGGCGTGTGAGCGATAAACTTTAGTTTATTGTTTGTTTGTTTTTCCACCGTAGGTACACATGTTACACTTGATTGATGCAGTGAAGGTCTATAAATTTTAAAAGTTATATGACGATGTGGCGCCGTGGGCCGAGGTCCGCCTGCGATGCAGGAGGTTGCGGGTTCGATTCCCGCCTCGGAACAATTGTGTGTACGATCTGCAGATATTGTTCCGTTTGTTCCGGGCGTTCTGGTTGTTTTCTATGTATAATAAAAATATCTATCTATGTATTATGTATATCAGTTATCTAGTACCCATAACACAAGCTCTGCTTACCATGGGGCTAGATAATGCTGTGTGAATTGTCCAGCATTATTATTATTTATTATATATATATATATATATTTATATTACAACTTCATTATATACACACTAATTTTGACAAAGGAAACACCATAGTGGATTGTACAAAGGGTGTGTAGTGTATAACTTAACTAAGATCATTCATAAGCAGCTAAACATTTGGCACATAGATTTCCACGCGGGTGAAGCTGCGGTGCGCAACTAGTATATCATAATATTGAACTTGGCTCTCATTCCACATTTATGTTTTTGATGGGATAATAGACTTACTTTGAACTCCTATCAGCATCTTCTCAATACCAGACTTGTAGCACTCGAATGCTCTCTGATAATCTCCCATATCTTCGCACCTCGCAGCTAAGTTCAGCATATACCCGGCTTCAAACACATAACTGTCTTCCGTCCTTGTCTTACTCTCCACGTTAGAAAGAGATAACGCACTCCTTTTACTGTATAGCGAGAGGGAGCTACTGCGTTCCATTTCACACATCGAAGCAGATTCCATAGTTGAATTCAGAGAAGTGGTTTCAGAATCAACTCTGGGCATAGTGTGGTAATCATCGAATTTAGAAGTAGATGGAACGTCAAAATTTATCAAATCTGGCAACATTTTTCTAATGCTCGGCCTGCTTTTCTCTATGGATATTTTCGACAGTTCGTCATAGAGGTCGCTGTCTATGGATTCGATGGAGGATAGCGAGTCGATACTGTTGGACGTGTTTTTCGGTGACTGCCGTATTTCTACGTCGGCCGCTTCGTAGATCGGTATTTGGGAGATGAAGTCGGTTTCGTCGACGGTTATCGGTTCTTCGGGTGGTCGGCCTGAAAGATAATTAAAGTTATTGTTAGAATTTCTTTGACTTTGCAGTAGGATTTTTTGACCATCTACTATTATGCACATCACTGTGGACGGCGCGGCGGTCTTTTATAATAAGTGTATATAATAGCGCCCTGTCCATCCGCATCTAGTAGGTATATGCGACTTTCTGACATAATATAGTACGTATATACCTAATAATTTTAAGAATCCAAGATATTTTAAGTTAATAAAGGATTTTTTTGATGACTGAAAAATACAAGGTTATAGGAATTTTATCAAAGATTCTAAAACCGAGTATCGAGCAGATTGTCATCTCACTACGCTTGCCAAGTCACGGTTTCCACTCAAGTGAGAGTTTGGAGAAACGCGTGGTGAAGACATACGCCGAAAGCGCCACGGTCTGCATTGGACTATGTGATCGGATAACTACATAATATAATGTTAGTAGAGTAATTAAACTCCCTTACCTGCAGTAACAGGGCTCCTAGCGTCCTCATCATCCGTCTGGTACTCCAGGGGGGCAGACTCCTCGATGGGCAAGTGCAGGGAGCTCCGGATAGACTCTATCACACCGCTGGGCTTCTCTGGTTTGGGGTAGCCAGTCTGTAAAAGCAAGAGTATTTTAATACATCTAGGAAATGGAGGAAGTTATAGCAATATTATTTCTATCATTTAACTATTACAGATAGATAGATGGAAAACAGTTTATCACACATAACAGAAATAAATACTTAGAATAATCTTTTTCAGGCAACCTTAATGTAATAATAATAATTCAAATAACCAGGAATTAGGATGGACTGGACATGAAGGAACAATATTGACAGACCAATTATTTATTAAAGTGCCAACTTTAATAAATAATTGGTAGAAATACAAAGAAAATAAATACTAATATATCTACCACCTTTTACAGTGAAGGTAAACCCAAAATCATTTCACAAAAATGATTGCGTGTGATCGACTGATCATATATTTTCCTCATCTGTTCTGAGGTATCTAGCAAGAAGTTGAAGATAAACCCCCATATCTTTAGTCATTACCTCGACTTCGATTCAAACTCTACTCAACCTCCAAATGCGTTTCGGTATGCTTGATCGTAAAAAAATCCTTCACTCGAAACAGCCTTCGAGATTTTTTTCATACGAGTGGAATAACGAACTGTCATCTCAAGGTACCTCGCTACCTACCTTGAATGCTCCTCGAAATAGTTTGTTGTTATTTACAATGGATTTTGGAGACTATCTCAGTTACATTTACGACGATGAAACCTACAATTACCCATCGCGAAGGTATATAAGAGGTTGATATATAACCAAATTAACGACTAAGCATACCAAACTCGAGCATGTTTTGGAGGAATGCTCGAAACGCCCTTGAACAAGTTTGAGTGGAGAATTATTTGAGGTAATGACTAAAGATATGGGGGAAAGTCTCTAAAAGTTGGTACTTACTTGAAGGAAGTTAACGAAATCAGTACTTGTGAATAGCAGCTTGTGTTCTGCTATAAATTCCAGCAATGACTTTATTGTTTTAGCTCTCTCATCTATGACCTGAAACAACAATCACAACAGACTTTGTTACTGCTTCAAATATCAAAGTGCTTTCTTTCGACGACCGATGTGGCGCGGTGGGCGAAGGTCCGCCTGCGACGCAGAAGGTTGCGGGTCCGATTCCCGCCTCGGAACAATTGTGTGTACGATCTGCAGATATTTGTTCCGGGTGTTCTGGTCGTTTTCTATGTATGTATAATAAAAAAATATCTATCTATGTAATGTATCGTATTATGTATATCAGTTATCTGGCACCCATAACACAAGCTCTGCTAACCATGGGGCTAGATAATGCTGTGTGTATTGTCCAGCATTATTTATTTATTTCCTTTAGACCATACAGTATAGGACTCTTGGACACGTCACAAAATTCAAATTATATTAGTAAAACTAGAAAATAAGTTGATCACTTTGATTTTTTGTTCACTTTAATATTTTTTAATGGAAAGTAAAGAATCACGCAAGACTTCTAAATATAATGGCCTGAAATTGTATAAAGGTAGTTCTCAGCTGGGAATAAAACTTAGGCTACTTTTATCCCATAAATCAGTTCCCATGGAATAGAAATAACATTTAAACGATTCTATGAAAACAACGCATACGAAGTCTGAGGCAGAAAGTAGTTATACAGAGAATTTCTTTAACATACACTAACAAATAGTTAATAGACTAACTAGAACATTTTCTGCAACTGAACAAACAATGATGAGGTGCGTTGTGGTTCCAACAGCAGCCCCAGAATAACATAAAATAGTCACTGAGCTCCAAAAAGTACACTGGAGGACATATTAATGATGACTGATTGAGGCCAGTTGCTTTTCGCCATTTTGGCGTTGAGCGTTAGAGTCAGCGGCGTGACCCGTCTGCTGTGGATTATGCAGCTTATTTTATTTTTTACTAGCGGCAGTTCCCGGCTTCGCACGGTTTTAGTATGGATCCCTAACTTTTTGAAAATATAATATAGCCTATGTTCACCGGGGATAGTGTAGATTCTCAACGGTGAAAGAATTTTTGAAATCAGTCCAGTAGTTTCGGAGCCTATTCATGACAAAGTCACTTAGGAGGCATCAGTAACTACACTGACCTCTGGCTGGAACCTCTTGAAGTAACTATATCTAGGCAGTGTTGGGAAGGTCCCTCGCAGATACAGGCCGGAGTGGAGCGAGCGCATGCTCTTGTGCAGTCGCTGGACATCGCTGTACCGCTTCCAGACTGATATGGAGGTCACAGCTTCAGGAGACTGCACGGGGAACAGCTGGAAAATATAATTGAATGTATATATAATTTTGTAAAGGTGTAGAGGGAAGGGAGTCAGCTAAAATTTGATTTTGATAAAATGTAAGGAATAATCTTTTGCTTGCGCCAAATTGGTTGTCCTGTTGCTCTAAGCATCTAGTTACATATATAACAAAGATGGTTACAATCAAATAATAGAAACAAATTAGAACAAGTACTTTACAATTGAGCTAACTGTAGACTGTTGCAAACAATCTATAATATAATAGATAGTTCTTTAATGTAAAAGCTAATTCTTTTAAGTTTATTTGTTTTGAAAGTGTTAAGAGCCATTATAATTAGGTTCACAATAAGCATTCATTATATTTTTACCATAGCTATTATAATTATGATGTATTTTATTCCCAAATCAAGTTTGGGTTATTGCACCCCTTGGAAATTGACCTCTAGCACTAACATTGAATTATAAGGTCACTGTCCTGAACAAAATAATGCAGTAACAAGCATTCTTAGTAGCATTATTGTTTTCAGCTGGTACATACATTGAATCAATAGAGCAACTCAACAACATTGTGCAAGTGTTTGTAATATCAAGTATTGCACAACATTAATCTCTGTAGGAACGGAACCCAAGATACAGATATTGCATACTTTGAGCTTTAAGAAAGATGATGAAGTTTGAAATGAAGTTGAAAGATGAAGCAAAACGGATCTTTACAACCATTTACAGAGGGTTCCTAAACGCTACTATGGAAACAATACTTTTAACGATGTTAGTGATGTCAGGCTTCAGTGATCAAGGTTTCACGTTTTAATAAGAGTTTAATGGTTTGATTTTTACCCAAATTACAGAGCAAAATGTGTAGCTTGCCAGCTATTTATTAATGACTTGTTCAATGGCACTAACTAAGCTTAACAATACAGCTTAGACTCTTATAAACTCTATACAATCTTATCTGTGCCTGTCTATACATATTGATGCCCCCAATATGCTCATCCCAAATAAAATGGAAACAAGATCAAAATTGACAGGTGACGAAAATATAAAGGAAGACTTCAACCAGCTCTTCTATGAATTGCAGTAAAATGATATGAAATATTAAGATATGATTCATCAGAGTGAACAAATAAAAATCACTTTTGTACCAATCAGTTAAAAAGACAGCAGACAGGAGGTGAGTATAATCAAGCAAAACTCAAATGTTACTTACTATAGAGGTAATCTTGTAAATAGTAAAGCCATTCTTGTGTTTTTCAGTCTCATCTACCGTGAACCGGCGAATCCATTTATCTTTTGCCGACATTTTATTGATTTTTGAATACACGTTTGCACAAACACATCTAAACACTTTTAATATTATTTCTGGTCATTGTGCTGCTGTAGGAGGAAGGAAATAATCTTGATTATACAAGGCAAATGCGATAAATTTATCGGGTCATCGATTGATTTCGTAAAAAGAGAAAAACAAAAAATATACTGGTAGCGTTCCGGTCAAAACATTAGTTTTGAAAGTTGATTTGATTCCTTTTGAGCATGATAATATATAAAACGTACTCTTGATTTGGCACAAATCGTGTTTATTTCAGTTTTTAGGGGTTGTTTATTTTTCATATTTTTTTTAAATAAAAGTTATTTTCTTTCTTTATGTGTCTCAGAAGAACTGAACAAGTATCCCCGGGATCCCGAAGTCTGTGTATTGTATTTTTTTTCTCTTTTCATGCTTGAATCCACTGTGAACAATGTAACAAAATACAATAAATGTGACATTGACAGTGATAGCTGCATCAAAAAGACCCTAAAAAGACGAACAAACCTTTGAACGAACGAAATCGGCCTTTGAGGTTGGGTGCGCGGCAGAAAATTTTAATATTCTCTGATTTTAACACCCTTTTTTAATATTGTTTGCGTTCTTTATGTAATTTAGTGGACCGTTGAATCAACATGGGTCAAGTAAGTAAACATTGGTACACGATTGCGGCAAGAGTTCTTTTAGCTCTCTAAATTAGTAATTACTACAAATTATTTTAATTTGAATTGTTATCACACGGGATAACGTCGCACCCGCATAGTACCAACGTACCAAGCTTTGGAGCTTAGTACCTACTGTTGCGGAAGCTGGTGGATGTTAGTTTGTTTGTAAAATAAATAAATAATGTGTTCTGCTGAGAGTGGCCCGCTGGCTGGGCGCTGGTCGAGAGATCGAAATCCCTTTATTTTTGACTTGACTTTCTTTAATGATAGGTACCTTACCTACCTACTAGTTGTTGGCTATTGCTAATGCAATGCAATTGTGTCACCTAGGCACAGATAATTATGTGCCTACCTAGATGACACAATTATGTAAATCAAATGTAAATCTTGCATTTTAAGAAAGGTCGATGCGAGTAATTTCGTCTACGGGGCTTTATGAGCTTTGTGTCGAAATTATTAAGAATGTTACGTTTTTTAGTACCTACATGCCAGCTTTAACAGAATCTTTAATGCAATATTGCCTGCGCGATCTTCGAGACATTTGGTGTAGAGAGACATAATTTTTATGTAGGTTTTAATCGCATTATTTATACATAGGTACCTACGTAATAAGTATACATTAGGTTCATTATCTTGGGGAATACCTACCGTCTTCCTAGACGCTCATGCCGTAGCTCTGTACCAGTTGACAGCGCGGTACGCGTCGGATCGTGCCACCACTGATATGGGTAGTGATTAGGTTCTACCGTTTTGTCCGTCTGTAGCGCGTAGGATACATAAGTAACACATTTACTGCCGGTTTACCCAAACCAGTAGTACCTAATCTACGACGCGGTTTAAATATCCTTCAAAGAACAGTGTCACAACAAAGGTAGCAGGTCAAACTTGCAGCTTCATCAGCTATCCCCACCACAGCCGAGTCACTTGAGCGAATGGCGCGCGGCGAGAGGTTGTGCGCCGTCTTGCATTGCATTCCGTTTCGTCGCGTCGCGTCGTGTCGTGCTTCTCGTGTCCTCGACAACATTGCAATATTACTTTTCCCTCGAGACATGATTACAAATCGCGCTAAACCAACACAGTGCAAACAATAAACTGCTAAAAATGTGTGTTCAATAACCAACATCCGTGTGAGCTCGTGACCAAAAAGTTTTGTAAACAACCGGATATCAACATGGGTTCGAAAATCGAATACGTGGATTCCTCGCACTTATACGCCACAAACTATGTTCGCAATTCGAAAGCTATCGGTGTGCTTTGGGCCATTTTCACGATTTGCTACGCAATAATCAGTGTTGTGGCCTTTGTGACCCCGGAGTGGATTGGTGATTTAGAGACTGAGTATCCTAGGAAGTTTGGATTATGGCAAGTGTGTAGAGCGGACGATACAACGGAAGACTGTAAAGGGAGACTGGATGACTTCCTCTCGATAAACGGACTCGTGTTCAAGATCACAACTGTGTTAGTAGGCTCGGCGGTGACTCTGGCCTTGTTTACGATATGCACCATGCTGTTGTTCTTCTTTTGCCAGTCGACGACTGTCTTCCATATCTGTGGATGGCTGCAGCTTTTATCTGGTGAGTTTGTTTAAATAACTAACCCAAGGATGACATTAACCAAGGTTTAAGTAACATGGACTTAACACTAACATTAAATATTTAAAGCCTCATTCAACCTTTCGCGGAAATTTATTAGATCAACCAACAAACATAAAAAGCAAAGATCAAAGAAGCCTACGAAAAACCGTTAACTACAAAAACTTACCCCCTAAAATGCCAGTAACTCGGTCAACTTCTCAAAGGAGTACAAACCTCAAAAAGTTCGTAACGGTTCGAAAAAACAGGTTTAAGTGAAAGTTATGCATGTAAAGGTAGACAATGATTGACCTTGCGACGACGTCTTTGTATTGGAACAAATTGAGTATTACAAGTAAACGAGCAATAGACAGGTGCAAATCTAAGATAGGTACCTTCTCACAGCATCCGGTGTTTGTATAAAGGGGCAGGTGCCCTTTATTTAAGTACCTAGATAGACCTACTAAGCCCTAACGTAGGTAGGACGGGAATAGGTAGGTATATATCACAATATTACCTACCTACCAACATTGTGTAACAACTAGGTTTTCTTTTCCGGTTCTCGATAAAATTCTTGAATTTATTGAGAACCGAAAAAGAAACCTACCTATGACACTTAGGTATTGCATTAAGCCTGGAATCAGACATAGTTTTTTTTATCCCATATAACAATTCCCATGTGATAGAAGTAACCTTTAAATGGTTCCATAGACACAACGCGTGTGAAACCGCAGGCAGACACCGGTAAGACTGATGACGGATTATTCTTGTTTAGTTGTACATGTACAACTAAACAAGAATAATATCCATAAATGACAATGAAATCGACGAAAATGCAAACAAAAAACATACCTAGATTACCTACCAGCCGAACATAGAACCTCGCCACTCGATTTTGCACATTTTTTGTAAAAATCTGGGGGCAAAGACCCATAAAATGTTGCTATAGGTTAGGGGTCCAGGGTATATTTATTTATTTATTTAAAAACTTTATTGCACCACAAAGGGTGGGCTTAATGCCGAGGCATTTTCTACCTGCCGACCAGGTATATTGATACTAAAGTCATTTAAAACGGGATATTTACCATGATTTGATTTATGAGTTATCGTTCGTAGCAAAAGACGAAAACTGAGGGCAGATCGGTATGTCTGCCCATAAAAACTTACTTGCAGTCGCAGTGCCTTCAGTTATTCCGTGATCATGGCGCATGAAACTGTGCCGAAATATTGGATAACTCAAAAATCAAATCATGGTAAATATCTCGTTTTAAATGACTTTAGTGTTGATAACCATGATAGTTTCAAAAGGTATATTGATACTCCATTTATCGCTTGAGCCGTTTGGATACTTCGTTCGATGTAATATTTGTCTGACTACCAACGGCAACGAAAGAAAAACAATACTCGCCTCGCCCGCTAAAGAAACATGTCTTTGACGCTCAATCTCTTCTTATAGTGGGACTAGACAGGACACATGCAAAAAGGCTAAACTAATCGCATAAGCTTAATGCAAAATGAAACCATACCTCCTTACTATACCATAATTCTAACTATATGTAAGTACCGCTAACCGGAATCTGCACTGACATCTCGCACGGTAGTATAATGTGCATTGTATAAGAGGACATGAACACACAATGTTAATACACTCCCATGCACACCCCTGGTTACATGAACCTTGTCCTCACAAACCAGCCCAAATCCTTGAAGGTTCGAAGCAGGACTTTTGGTGTATGACAACTTCGTTTCATCTACGAACCTTGTGAAACTAACATGGTTATTAACACTAAAGTCATTTAAAACGGGATATTTACGATATGATAAAAAAAGCCTGCTGAAAGCCATGAAAATAGCACAAAAATTATAAATTAATTAGTATTGTGTGTATGTACAAAAATATGTAATTTTTAGTATAAGTAGTTATAACATCGCCTTAGGACTTAATAAATTACCTGTAATTATGTTATTATCTCAATAAATAAATGATATTGGAAAACTCAAAAATCAAGTCATGGTAAATATCCCGTTTCAGCTTTTCGTATTATATTTTATTGATTTATTAAACTGCTAAGTGCCCAATATCTTTTTACAATCTCCAAAATCCTAGATACGTCAAAAATCGTAGGTAATTTTTTCCTCGATTGATTGATTTTTTAAGTGTCTTTTAGAAATCTCTGAGACATACGCCAAATAGTGGAAATTAACAGCTCGTGAATTGTTCAGCGTTCAACAAGCTTGCCGTTGTTAGAGAAAACCCAATTAGACGAGCAACATCGCATAAAATTCAATTTTCACAAATGCTGAGAATGTTAATTTTCACCTGCAAACAGTTTCTTGTAAGGAAATCGCACTTACGTCGTTTACTAAAACTATTCTACTATTCTATTCTTCCATTCTGATTCCAAACGATCTATACTTAAGGTTATAGATCGTTTGGAATCAGAATAAAACGACACAGATTATAAAATAAAAAATTTAAAACTACAGACATGTTTGTAAGTCTTTAAGTAGCCCGAACTCTCCAGAATAAAAGTTACTCTATGGCCCGAACGCGCAACAAGATAATAAAGACAGTAAAGTAGGGTGCCTATATTCTTCCACTAGTGGACAAAAAATTTAAGTGAACAGTAAAATAATTTTATTTGATAATAATTTATTTATAAAATATGACTTGTCTAAGTGCTTATTTTGTAAGCCTAAAGAAATAAATGATTTTTTACTTTCCTTTTTTTATGTCTGCATGAAAATAATGTTAATCTTCTGTTGGAAGATTAACATTCCCTCCTTATGAATAAATAATTATCTGCAACACAATTCCCAGTTCACGCATAAAATGAAATGGCAGTGATACAAGCAGTGTGAGTAATAAATTGAACTCTGAATAACCGGTAAAACGCCCCAGTCATGCAACAAGAATTCTGAACGAAAATGAAGCTCGCTACGATAGCGAATCGAATACGGATTCGATTGCCAATGGAGCAGAACACGATAGGCTAAAGTGTTTCGTAGTCATTTAAAATAAACTACCTATCTTTAAAATACTTTAGACCATTTTATAAGAGAACTCTAGAATATAACCTTAACCTATGTAATGTAGATGATAATACTTGATGAACATGTCATGACAGTAATTGTCTCTGTTCGGTAGGTAGGTAACATAGTACCTAAGGTTCAAAGGGTTCAATAAATCTAAGGATATCGTTATGTTTAGGTTAATCGTAAAGTACATGAAAGTCCCATCCCTTTATAAACTACGATTGAAATGGACTGGATAGATGTATGACAGAGAGAATAGAAATACGTTTATTTATAGCGGCTACAAATACAAACAGTTAAAACAAGACACACTTAAAATGATAGTACATGCGTAAAGTAATTATAAAAAGGCTCTAACTCAGCATAATGCTGGCGAGGATCATAGTAATGCAAAAACTAAAAAACTGAATAGTATCCTTTGAATACTTAGATTATATAATTATGTATCTTTACCTATAGGTTTTGGTTTGCGTCGAGAATTAAATACATAATGTAATAACAAATAATACTATGAGAGATGATAGAAAGCAGAAATAATCCTTATCAGCCATCACGTAAGATACGCTATCTGATTTTAAAAGAAGCTTTGATTTGATTGCCAATTAAGTAGAACACGCTTGTTGTAGGCCATTATATTAACCGTGTATTAATAAATTTTACTAATTATATGAGAGATAATAGAAAGGAGTCCAAATCATGTTCACATGATTTCTGAATCATGAAGTCCGTCGGCGGAGGTAAACGTGTTCTTGCTGAATGGAGACTGCAACCCGGCAAACGTACTGTAGATAGAACGCCCTCCGGCCAAGTGGGATAACGGCCTGCGAAAGACTGCAGGCTGATGCTGGATGCGGCAAGCTGAAGACAGGGCGCTATGGGGCTTATATGGTGTGGCCTATGTCCAGTAGTGGACTATTATAATTATGGTGATGCTAATGATGATGGTCAGAAAATTTTCGTATTTGGCGTGTGTTATGTTAACTCAAAACATCATCTACATACAATTTATCTACATTTTAACACCGCATTACAAAATGATTCCAAAGAATGCGGATAATAGCATCGTAAGCAGACGCCATTGCTAACATAATAGCACGATTTCCCGCCATCTTTCTGACGTTTCTGACCTCATCTGCGAGTTCACCGCTAAGCGCTATGTACGTGACCAGAAAAAAGTCACACATTCTCCAACTCTAATGAACCGTATCTCTTAGGAGTAAGGTTGAAGTTAGTTTGACTAAATTAGTGTTACGTGTCGAAGTTGCTAAATAAGGAAAGTTGGTTACGATGATCAATAGTAGTCTCTTTGTTGAGACAAATGTAGAGCAGAGCGTTACACTTTTGACATCACTTTAAAAATTTTAAGAAGGAATTAGCTCGACTCAACGAGAAAGAAAAAAAAGGCTTATGTTTCTTCCTCCTTTATAGCCTATATTAGTCCACGCTGGACTTACCCCCATATCTTTAGTCATTACCTCGACTTCGATTCAAACTCTACTCAACCTCCAAATGCGTTTCGGTATGCTTGATCGTAAAAAAATCCTTCACTCGAAAGAGCCTTCGAGAATTTTTTCATACGAGTGGAATAACGAACTGTCATCTCAAGGTACCTCGCTACCTACCTTGAATGCTCCTCGAAATAGTTTGTTGTTATTTACAATGGATTTTGGAGACTATCTCAATTACATTTACGACGATGAAACCTACAATTACCCATCGCGAAGGTATATAAGAGAGGTTGATATATAACCAAATTAACGACTAAGCATACCAAACTCGAGCATGTTTTGGAGGAATGCTCGAAACGCCCTTGAACAAGTTTGAGTGGAGAATTATTTGAGGTAATGACTAAAGATATGGGGGTTAGTCTTTGCAATAAAAAGCCTAAGAATTCGGGGTTCCACAGACGCAGCATTGAAAGTTTACCACGGCTATGTCTCGTCGACCTTGGCGTACGGGTTGATCTTGTGGGGAAATTCAACAGATACAAGTCAACAGAGAACAAGGCCTTTATAATAAAAAAAAATGCGTCCGAGCCATCTGTGGTGCTTGGAATACGGATAGCGGCAAACTCTTGTTTAAGAAATTTAATATCCATTGCCCTGCATGTATATAAAGGAAATATGCCTGTTTGTGAAACAATATCCACATTACTTTAAGATACACGCTGATGTGATGGAGAGACGGTCGAGCGAGACATAAAGATAAGCTGTACGTCACGGATCACAGAGTAAAACTTGTCCCTAAAAATGTCTATCACCAGGCAATAAAAATTTACAACAAATTGCCCAAGGAACTTTTTAGCTATACCATTTAATTTATTTAAAATTAAATTAAAAGTGTGGTTAATGGACAGATGATTTTATGATATGAAGGAATATTTTGACTATAAAACTTTTTTGTGACCTATATAATTATTTAATTTGCACCTAACGTAATATCTTGTGACACATTTTGATTGTATAACTATTGCTGACATTGATTACTTTATAGGTATAGCCTGCACGCCTCAACGAGGCAGAATGTATTGGAAATACTATTATTATTAAGAGCTTATGTACCTATTTCCAGCAAATAAATGATTTGATTTGATTAGACCTACCCTACCCAAATAACCGCTTCATCGGCTCATATAGCCCGTGTAGACTGTTAGCAAGTAGGTAGGTATGTAGCTAGGTATTATGAAATTTGGAAGATAGATAGATATTTTTGCATGCATGTAACAGTGAAGTTATGGCGTATTTTTGACAAATTCAGTAAAAACATATATGCAGACTAAATTTTCCACGTCCCTGATTCAGGTAGTAGGTATTTCTTACCCATTTAAAATATTAGTTTTTTGTTAAAATATTTATTAAAAAAGCGAAGTTTGTCATCGTTTTTTCGCGCAATTTTTCATTATGCTCTACCTATTAGTTGAAGGTATAGGTGGCACTAATATAAGAAATGTGTAAAATACCTTTCAGTTTAGTTTGAACACAAACCTGTGTCCGGGGTGCTCCTTAGACAAAATTACCCACATCGACCTTACATGACAACCTATGTGGCGCGGTGCGCGAAAATCCGCCTGCAGTATGTTGCGGGTTCGATTCCCGCCTCGAGACAATTTAGTGGCCGATCTGCAGATATTTGTTCGGAGTGTTCTGGCTGTTATCTATATATAATAAAAATATCGATTCATGTCATCTCTTGTATTTAGTACTAGCTGCGCCCCGCGGTTTCACCCGCGTGGTGATAGATATTTTGGATAATATACAATATATCTTTATAAATTGTATCCTATGTGTTATTCTGATGCTACATATATTATTAAGTATAAAGTTTCATTAAAATCCATTTAGTAGTTTTTACGTGAAAGAGTAACAAACATCCATGCTTACAAACTTTCGCGTTTATAATATTAGTAGGATATCACTATCAGTCATCCATCATGATGCTGTGGCGGCACGGTACGGCACACTACATATAGGTCGCTAGTTGGTATACCTAGGAACTACCTAATGATTTTCTCTTTAAATCTCCATTGCACGCACGTACCTCAATTTGAATGGTGGTATAATTTAGAATCGTAAAAAGTAAAAGCTAAGCGTGATATAATGGCAAGTATTACAATGAAACGCTATTTAAGCTACTTTACGCTATTTAAATACACGATTTGATGTTCTAAAAATGCAATTTACAAGGTAAGAATAACGTTAATGAGAATTTTTGACATTTCGAAGTTTTAACAATAAAGATAAGAAAATTGACCAAGTAGGTAGGTACTTAATGTACTACGTATGTATTCCAGGAAAATTCGATGTAGGTATAATGGCCAAATCGGACAGGTTGACGCACGTAATGGGACCAGCTACCTACAATTAGCTCCCAGACGAGGTTAGGGACGCACAGAGTTTAGAAAATGTTAAACTAAAGCTAAAAAACTAGCTCTCCGTTACTATGTATTTCGAAATGTACAAGTCTATACTTAATATTAAACAATAGGAAAGGTTAAATTTTTTGTTTGTTTGTTTGTATCGAACAGGCTCCGAAACGACTGGAGTGATTTGAAAAATTCTTTCAGCGTTAAGAAACTGTAATCCGCGGTGAACATAGGAATTTAGAAATTTGTAATTTTAATTTAACGTGGGTGAAACCGCGGGTAACAGCTAGTAGGTAATATAGTCATTCGGGTCAAATGGGTACAGTTTTCACTTTGAAACTTCACTAATCTCAAGATTGTGTGTAGTATAGTATGTACTTTGAACAGTGAAAATCAATCATTCCAAAGGACAAATTACGAATGAATGCACACAAATTCAGAAAATTAATCAATAAGCTTAGCCTTCTTTTGCAAAATATTCAGTCCATCCTAAGGTTGTCTGGAAGAGATCGCTCTTAGCGATAAGGCCGCCCTTTATACCTTAATCTAAGTTTTTATTTCTGTATTGTTTTCTGTTTTGTATGGTTTAAGAAAGTGTTTTCTATCTATTATACGCCGCCTGTATAAGTACCAAATCTATAGCAAAACTCGCTCGCGGTGTCCGAGCGAGCTCGCGAGGGCTACTGTGCCTATTGATGCGCTTACTTGCCTACGACCGCTCTATTGTTCTCGTTACTAACTGGCTTTTGTAAAATAGTTGTTACTTTTGTACCCTCTTTAAATAATTATGTTGGCTTATTGCTATAAATCCTTCACTATAATTTATTTATTTAAAATGTAATGCTCAACTAAAGCTTGCATGTAGTCATATTAAGAGCGTTTATTCCTAAAATGCGCAGAAACAGTACTTTTCAAACCCGTTTATATCATGAACCACTTATCTTATAGTATATGTTATTTACTAATAATTTTAGGAAATTTTAGTGTCCAAATAGTTTGACTATAAAATATTTCGATTAATATAGTATGTACGCGTTCTATCAAGATAACTTGTGAGAGGTTTTCATAATTTCCCTTTCAGCATCAGTTTCGAAGCTCAAAATAATAGAAAATACTGACATATCTAATTAAGAAAAAAATATAACCTACTGATGAGATCCTTGGCTAAAAATCTAATTAGAAAGATGTTTGGTTTTGGTATCCTACTATGAGAAATTAAAATTCAAAAAATGTGAAATATTACGAATATTTCACATTTTTAAATGATGTTTTTACCGATATACCTTATTTAATTTAATATAATAATAGCCTACCAATAAAGTGGAGCATCTTTTTTAAAATCATACATTTAAAATTTTTATGATTTTGTTGCTATTATTTTTCTCCTTATTTTATTTTTCCTATATTAATCGAAATATTTTATAGTCAAACTATTCGGACACTAAAATTTCCTAAAATTATTAGTAAATAATATATACTATAAGATAAGTGGTTCATGATATAAACGGGTTTGAAAAGTACTGTTTCTGCGCATTTTAGGAATAAACGCTCTTAAGATAAAATGTTTTTATAAATGGTTCAATAACCAAAAGTATGTTATATACATACTTAATTCTTAACTCCCTAGTATAAAAGTTTGAAAAAGAGCATCGCTTATAAACGATTGTAAATTTAAGTTAATATTATCTAGGAAAAATGTACACTGGATAAGTATTACTATTATATTTTGTTATGTTTATAAATAAAGATATTTAAAAATTGAAAAATTGATATAGGAAAACACTTGAGTACCTAACTCGTTATATACGTATTCACGACTAGCTGTTCCCCGCGGTTTCACCCGCGTTAAATTCAAATTACAAATTTCTCGAATTCACTATATTAGGTGATTTTGTTACACCTTGGGTTACATTATTGGAGTTTTAGTAAGGATCCTTAACTTTTTTGAAAATATAATATAGACTATGTTCACCGTAGTCAATATAGACAATATTTCACTGTTGGATTGGGGAGCTACACTATCCCAGTGTAGCTCCCCAATCCAACAGTGAAATATTTTTTCAAAATTCGTCCATTAGTTCCGGAGCCTATTTAATGCAAACAAACAAACAAAAAATCAACATCTCATTTATTATTATTATGGTATAGAAAAGTGGTTTTAATAAAAGTTGTTAAGAATTTAATTACCTACAATTTTGGTTTTATATTTTTTTTCCTAGGATTGATATTTTCCGATTTATACCCCAAAACCATAAATCAGTTCCCATGGGATAGAAATAATCTATAAACGTTTCCATAGAAACAATGCGTGCGAAGTCGCGGGCAAAAACAAACACTTATATAAACTGTTAGCCACTTGGAAGAAAACCACATCCCGGTGATGTGAAAATTGGCCTGAGTAAAAGCTTAGAAAGTGGTCCGGTCCGGGCTATACTTTTGATCTAGAATCCAGACCACTTTGTAAAGTTGCTGGGCATGTATCAACGTGATATCTATAGGTAAGTCATCATCATCATTAGCCTATGTTAGTCCACTGCTGGACATGGGCCTCGCCCAATTAGTGCCATAGCGCCCTGTCTTTAGCTTGACGCATCCAGCATCTCCCTGTCCCTGCAGTCTTTCGCAGGTCGTCATCCCACCTGGTCGGAGGGCATCCTACACTACGTTTACCAATTCGTGGTCTCCACTCAAGAACACGTTAACCCCAGCGGTTGTCGATTCTTCGCGAGATATCTATAGCCATACCACTTGCCACTTCAGCTTGCTGATTCTTAGAGCTATGCATGTAGATTTTCGTTTTCTGTCGTATATATTCGTTACGAATCATATCCTATACGCAATTATAGGACATACAAAAATACCTTATTGTACACCAGATGCAAATAATTACAAAAAAGACATTTACATGCAACTCGGCCCACATGCGTCATGTACAAAACAGGGTAAGTTTTTTTAAAGCCGCCAGGGGAAGTTTGAAACTGTGGGAGTTATCGAAAAGTTATGTTGAAGTAACGTGCATTTTTATAGAGTACGTGTAGTGTAGACCGAGAATCAGGCTTACCTGTCTCGGTCTACGTTGTGTAGGAATATTTGCACTACCATAGAGGTAAGATTCACTTCACTACTTATATAGTCTTGCGTTTCAAAGAGAATTCATATTGCGAAATATGAACTCTCTTTGATGAATTCTCTGACAAACGCAAATTCTCTTTGACTTGACGCAAAGAAGCTAAGTCAAGCTTCTTTGCGTCAAGTCAAAGAGAATTTGCGTTGGTCAGTCATTCATTATTGTTGATGTTATGCTTTTATATCGATGTAAATAGATTTTTTACAGTTTTATATTGCGATTTTATTGAATACTTTTACAAGACACATTATTTTTTCTGCTTATTAAGTTCAAAACTTACATCGATGGCTGCGAAGGCAGAAAATGTATATGCGCCTCTCACAAGCTTTCCGGATGACGACAGATGTCCCAAAATATGCAACAACATAGGCGCGTTCAAAAAATCTCCTGAAAATCCTGAAAAGATTATCCAGGACATGAATAACGCAATTAAAGCCAAGGAGGCCAAGGACGTTACGCTTGAGACTGCAGAGGCCCCACCAGAACCTCCGAAGGAGACCCCTGCCGACCGCCCGCTACCGCCGCCCGTAGGAGAATATTTACCAGACCTACCTCAGCTCAAACCAAAACCTGACGGTAGAGTCGACTGGGCTCCGTTAGGCTCAATGACCGGTACAAGACCTGCAGTCCACAAATACACAATAAGCAGGTACTCTCAGAAAGAGTGGAAATTACACAACCGAGGCGTCCTGGACCCTGAAACAGTAAACGAGTCTAACATAGTCGACTACAATGCAAAGACAGCCATGATGCAAGCCTTTGGAAACATCGACAAACAACAGTCCGATAATAATAAGAGATTGAGACAAAACGCAAAAGATTTGTTCAGATGGAAATTAGAAGTCCAAAAAGCATGTAAAGCTTTAACAGAGGAAGTGGAGACATTAGAAATAGAACGACAACGCTTAAAAGGAGCTTCAAAAGTGCTAATGCTTCCAGAATCGATTTCAAAAGAATGTCTCGAACTTCGCGCTAACCGATCTACACCAGAACTAGTCACTGATGCTGCTGAACATGAACTTAGAGAAGAAATGCACCTAGTCGGTGAAATAAGAGCAAATTTAAAGGCAACGCTGGATAAAATTGAAGAACAAATGACAATAAATAAAGCTGCAAAGCAAAAGATTGAGTACGATTACTGCGACAAGGAACTGGCATATAGCACTGAAACTATAAACTTGAGTCTGAACGCAAAATCAACTACAACCTTGTGGAGGCCCGGTTCAACGAAGTTTGCAGCTTATACTGCTCCCCTGGAGTTCTGGGAGTACTTCTGCAGAGAAAACATACAAACCTGTGAAGCAGTACGACAAAAATCCATAGATTTGAGAGGAACCCTAAATGCCACCTTAATCCAAGGTGGAAGAAAACTACGAAACCAAGCTGATAGAACCGATATGGCCTTGGCCGAGACAGTTGCATTAACGACAGAGCTTTGCACTAAACTAGAAGAAGCTTTACACACCACGCTTCAAAAAATAGCAGATATGGAAAGTTTGATAGCCAATCTTAACGATACCGTACAAAAAATGGATGCAGCGATGAAACTTGCACAGACAAGACTTGACAACAGAAACAATTGGAGGATGCACGGCGAAAGTGTAAGAGACCTACCTCATATATGTCTCCTTGAGGAAGTTAGCAAAATACATGAGACTGTAACCTCTTTGCTTGGCCAGCTGCGGAATGCTGAACGAGTAAGAACGGAACTTTGCAATAAGAGATTAGAGTTAGAAAAAGACATAGCAGCGAAAAGAAAGACTTTGAATATTGATAGAGAGAGATGTGGCATGATTAGATCTCATTTTCCCTCTGCCTCGGATTTAGCTGGATTTTGAACTTGAAATTCAAATATCTGAGAGACAAGACGATGGCTTTGAAGCTCTACTTTTTGCATTGTTACGTGGTTGGTGGGTGCTTTACAAATTAAAAGCGTGACATGACAGAAGAATATTAGCATCTTTAATGCATTTATATGTTTTGCAAACGTTCATAAGAACAGCAGCGTGAGTGAACAGACCGAGCTGTATAACAGAATATTCGTGTGTATACTAGTAATCATTCTTTAAAATTTTTGCCGTGTGATGCGATGGCTAAACATTGTTTTTCTATGAAAAATAATTGCTGTTAAGCGCATGTACCATTTATTTTTGTAGTTAGAAATTTATATTCAAAAGACACACTGGTGTCGCTTTTCTCAAAGTTACTATAATATAATTATATCGCGCCTCACCACCCCGGGGTACGTAAATGTAACCTACAAAATATTACCTATGTAAGATTTCCCTAATCTTACATAGGTATCTAATCTTTGTAGGTTACAATGTCAAGTTGTACAAGTGTAGGTGGCAAGGAGTTTCCCTTACATTTAGATTTTTATAGGATTGTTCTAAGGCTACTCGTCATTTTTAATTTTGGTCTATATTTTACATAACTTATTTATTTGGATATAAATTTATATACAGAAAAAATCCTTGTTTTTGTAGTAGGCACATATTTTTACACCTAGGTAGGTGTATATGTTATATGTTGTTACACGTATATGTTGTTTTCAAAATATTTTTTTTTTAAATTAAGACAATTAACATTCACTGTCCAGGGCCCAAAACTTGAGCCATAAAAAGTGAAGTGAAAGTACCCAGAACACCTGGGACAAATATTTGCAGATCGTACAAACATTTGTACCAAGGCGGGAATCGAACCCGCAACCACCAGCGTCGCAGGCTGACCATCGTCGCCCGCCACCTCAGATCGGTTGTATTGTATGTACAATACATTATTTTATTCCACTTTTGGAAAATATTTTTATAATGATTATCAGCATAAACATTGTGAAAATAATTAGTGATACTATTGGAAAAATACATTGAAATTGCGGGCAAGCCCTTTCACGGGGAAGGAACCCAGAAGAGCTCGAGGTAGAAAACTTGCACATCGTAGGTCAACGCAACGATGAAAATCATGAGACCTCGCCTCTGAATGCTCCTTGCTTGGACGTACCCTTAGAGAATTCAACCAAATCCGTACCGAAATCACCGTTTTGATAGTGGTACCTCTTTGGACTATTCAAAGAGAATACAATAACTGCGAACTACTTTTAACATACAAATGTCATGAAAAAAAAACAATTTGTTATTATTTCTAGTACAATTTACACATTATTTTTAAATGTTTATTTTTGATAAATTTATATTTATTTTTATAATTTATACATTTTTACATTTTACAACAAACATAGATTTATACTTACAACCATGGCAGCGCCTCCAAAAGGTTCACCGAACGACGAAAAATGCCCAAAAATATGCAAAGACATAGGTGCTTTTGTGGAATCGCCTGAGGACCCTGACCGGATTAATGACGAACTGAAATACGCCGCTAAAAATGCTCAATATGCACAGACACCTGCGTCAGATCAGGAACCTCTAGGCCCGTTGCCGTCCAGAGAAGTCTATCTTCCGGAACTCAGACCAGGATCCGATGGTCAAATCAATTGGACCCCCTTAGCTGATATGACCGGCACGAGGCCATTAGTTAACAAATACACACTAAGCAGGTACTCTCTGAAAGAATGGACTAAGCACAACTTAGATGTCCTTGAAAGTGAAGCAATAAACGAGTCGAATATCATCGACTACAACGCAAAAACATCTATGATGCAAGCTTTCGGAAACGTCGATAAAACTCAGTCGGAGACTTATAAGAAATTGAGACAAAGAGCAAGGGAAGTCTTCAGGTGGAAAGTGGAAGTGGAAAAGGCGTGTAAAGCTATAACGGACGAAGTGGAGAAATTGGAAATAGAGAGACAACGTCTTAAAGGTGCTACAAGATCACTAATGCTTCCAGAATCTATTTCTAAAGAATGTCTTGATCTCCGCTCGAACCGTCCGGCCCCCGACTTAGTCTCGGACGTTGCCAACGTGGAGCTCATAAAAGAAATGAACCTTGTCAGTGAAGTTAGAGATAACCTAAAGGTAACGCTGCAAAAAATAGAAGACCAACTATCAATAAACAAATCTGCAAAGGCTAGAATTGAATACGATTATTGTGACAAAGAAATGGCATACAAAACTGAAACTATGAACATGAGTCTAAACACAAAATCAAAACTTATTATGTGGAGACCTGGTTCAACGAGGTTTGGAGAAAACTCCGCTCCTTTAGAGTACTGGGACTACTTCTGCAGAGATAACGTACAGAACTGTGAAGAAGCAAGACAAAATTCAATAGATTTGAGGGGAACCCTAAACGCTATATTGGTCCAAGGAGGTAGAAAACTAAGAAACCAAGCTGATAGAACAGACATGGCCTTGGCCGAGACAGTTGCAATTACAACAGCGCTCTGCACTAAACTAGAGGAACTTCTACGCACCACTCTCCAGAAAATAGCGGATATGGAAAGGATCATCGACAATCTACAACAATCAGTACAAAAATTGGATGGGGCAATGAAACTTGCACAGACTAGACTTGACAACAGAAACATTTGGCGACCGCACGGTGAAAATGTTAGAGATTTACCTCATCTAGGTCTCCTTGAAGAAGGTAGAAAAATACACGAGACTGTTACGTCTTTGATCGGCCAGATACGGAATGCTGAGCGAGTAAGAGCGGACCTCTGTAAAAAGAGAATACAGCTAGAGCGAGATATAGCAGCGAAGAGAAAGACATTGAGTATTGATAGAGAGAGATGTGGCATGATACGTTCTCACTATCCCTCTGCATCGGAGTTGGCTGGATTTTGATGTCGTTTAATGCTATGCTATTTTGCGTTGGCATCTATTTCACAAAATAACAATGATGAGAATAAAATTGGATTGACGCGCTATTAATTTTTCTAAATTAAGGTTTAACCATCCTCAATGTTATTGTGCTCGCAATTTCTAGAACACGATACTTTGCTTAAGGCTAGTTAGGTACGGTCATCCATTCTGAGTATCTTTCCAATTTGAAAGGTAAGTTGGTGCTTATTTGCTGTGCATTGATATATAAATATTCCTACAGCAAAAAAAATAGCATCATGTGAAGAGAGAAACTAAAGGCCTTCGCTATGCGACGCAACTGGCTCCCATGCTGATTGTTTGCCCTTAGACAATTGTTAGGACCGTGGCCCGTTATATGCTTCCATATAAATACTTTAGTAACGATCTCAGAGCAAAATATTAAACCAAGGTTATTACATTATAAAACAAACGACAATATAGTAATTACGCTATCAGGCCTTATGGCGATCTAGTCCAAAAGTCCAAACGCTATCTAGTCCTAACGCGATATGGTCATTTCGAGATTTAGTCAGAAAGCGATCATGTCCTAACTGCTATATAGTCAAATCAATATGTAGTCCTAAAGCTTCTAACCCGTATTTTTTTATTATGGGCTGATTTGGAAATTTCCATGGGAAATTTATTTCGCTATTGTGTAGAGAATGATCACAAGGTGGTCCCATAAAAATTGTATCCCCAAGGGATCAGCATTTGTCCCAAAAAACTAATAAAAAACGAAGACTTTATAAATCTTAATTCTATTTCTCATCAGTTTCAATAGGACATTGTGGAAGGAACTGGACATTAGAAATTGACATCTGGGCATTAATTATGTCCAAAAAGTTTATATTTACAAAATGCTGGCAACTAAAAAGTTTCAGAATTGGTTAAATAAAATCTCAAAGTGACATTTCATTTAGTTATATTTTGCTTTTTGACGTATGTAGTAGACTTATTTACGTTTTATTCATCGTTTTCTATTACCAAAACTCTAAATTACTGTTCAAAATGGCAACGTGTCCCGACATTTGCCCTGGTGCAAAAAAGGAACAGAAGAAGGAATACAAAAAAGCCGGGGAATACCGCGGCTCAGAAAACCCCTATGCGCAACCTTACGAGCCTGGCATGATCCAGCCTCGCCAGCCGCCGACCTACCCCAAAGATGCACCGGCGATATACCTGCCCCAACCCACGGAATCCTCCAGTGGAGATATCCTCGGCATGAGTCCCATAGGGCCCTGGGCAGCTGGCCACGTCGACTGGACCCCTCAGGCCGGCATGTCTGGCGTCAGACCCGTCGTTGACAAGTACTCCATCACCAGATATTCTACTGGACAATGGAGGGCTAACAACTACAAAATCCTTTATGCAGGTGTTACAGAAAAGGGTAGAGCCCTAGAAACCCGATCAAAAGCGGGAATGGCTGATGCTGTTAAAGCTTTGGATGAAAAAAATAATGAGTCTAATTCTATGCTTTCGAAAAGAATAAAAGATCTCGCTGCTAGTAGGAAAAATGTAAGGCATGCATTGGATGCCATTACAGAGGAGCTAGATACATTAGATGTGTATCGAGCGAAAATTAAAGGAGCTTGTAGAATTCTCATGATGCCTGAAGCCATTTCGAGGGAGTGCTTAGAGATGAGGACTAATAGATTAGAACCCGATCTGGTCAGAGATGATGCTGAGCAAGAGCTAATCAAAGAAGTAGCTATCGTTGGAGAAATTCGAAGAGTTTTCACGGAAACGCTGATGAATACAGAAAAAATGATGGAAAAACTCAAAGCAATGAAATCAAGAACTGAATTCGATTGGAGTGATAAAAATGTGAGTTTGATCAACGACAAAATAAACCACAGTCTCTCTACTGACTCCAGTCTGATACTTTGGCACCCGGGGGCTGCGAGGTGGACTGAAAATTCAACGAGCTTAGAATACTGGCAGCACTTCAGCGCCGAAAGCGTAAAAAACTGCGATGAAGTCAGACAGAAATCCGAAGAACTGCGAAGCTTTCTAATGGATGCCATCACCAATGGAGGCGCGGATATGAAAACTCAATGTGATAGAACGAACCAAGCATTAGCGGAAGCAGTTAAAGCAACCAATGAGATGTGTGCCGAACTGGAAAATAAATTGAAGAAGAACCTGCAAATGATAGCTGATATAGAAAAACTATATGACTCCCTCAGAGAATCACTCAGAGATTTTGACAAAAGAAACAAAGTAGTTATGACGAGATTGACATCGAGGAATTATGAACGCCCTGGAGTCGAGAGCTGCAGAGACGAAGCTCAGTACGCGTTGATGGCTGAAGCCAAGCTTATAAAAGAGAAGACCGAGGAACTATATGAAAACCTGAGACAGGCGGAAGCTATAAGAGCTGAATTGATGGTTTATAGAGGTATTTTGGAGAAAGAGATAGCAGTTAAACGGAAAAGCTGTTTGATAGACGATGATAGGTTCTCTAGACTCCGAGCGTTCATGCCTTCTCCTGAAGAATTTGCTGCAGGATAATGTTATTGAAATTCTTAAAAAGAAAACGCTGTGGGAATAGGTATAGTTGTTTTTTGTTTCGATATTTAAATAAATGCGTGAAATACACACTCCACATAAATATTTTTAAACTAATGCGTCCTGAACACTATTATAAGTATTGAAATAGGTAAATAAACGCGATAAATGCCCGTTTTATCAATACTTACAATAATTATACACACTTCCAGTTCACTTGTCGCAGTGGGAATTTATATTATCTCAGTTGACTCTCATAATAGGCACCTATTATGAGAGTCACTGTGATAAAAAAACTAACTAAACTATAACAGCTGTAAGTAATAGTTTTATTTTCTTTGGCTTAGGTATTTAGACTAGTTAAGGCTATAAGCAACTTGTTTGCAAATCCATATCCTGCCCAACAAAACAGAGTGGACATCATGGAGAAACTGACACAGACACGTGTAGGAATTTGCTAACGAAAAATTAAACACTTCTACGTTCCGTTCGAAGTTTCGAAAACAATACAGCTACCGGCCTGTCTGTATGTGCCACCTATAAAGGGTTTAACGAAAAGTAAGGACCAAACTTTACGAGTTCAGATACGATCATAGAATACACGAAAAATATTTTTAAAATTACGATATATTAATAACCGTTCTGCTGATAATGTCTAAATAGCCAATTCAGCCACTTAATCCAAAAAATTATATAACTTTTAGCTTTTCGACTAAATCTCAGTGGTGTCGAATTCAACTCAATTATAATGAGATGAAATGAAATTTTATTTCTTTATGCTTACAAATAAGCACTTAGACAGGTCATATTTTATACTATTCATTATTATATACTAACATTATTTTCACTTCAATTTTTTGTCCACCAGTGGAAGAAGTGAGAAGAAACCACTACTATGTTCATAACTTACGTTACCTTCTTGAACTAACTTATACTTTTTTTAGTTGAATTGTTTTCTAAAGTTTCAAGCTTGGTCAAGATTCCGTGCCGCTGAGTACTTTAAGCACAGGCACAGCAGCATGTCTTCCTCTAGGCAAGTATGTGTTAAGCAATAAGTGGCCATTGATACTTTGAAAGAATATTAAATAGGTCTTCATGCTAAAGTCGGTCTTTAGACATTTTGTAATCTACACGAGCCTCGTAACTTTCTAAAATGCTAAGCGCCGGTATCGCAACAAACGGAAACAAAATGTAATTTTGATGACCTCTGTGACGCGGTGGGTGAAGGTCCGCCTGCGACGCAGGAGTTTGCGGGTTCGATTCCCGCCTCGGAACAATTGTGTGTACGATCTGCAGATATTTGTTCCGGGTGTTCTGGTCGTTTTCTATGTATACTAAAAATATCTATCTATTCAATGTATTGTATTATATATATCAGTTATCTAGTACCCATAACACAAGCTCTGCTTACCATGGGGCTAGATAATGCTGTGTGAATTCTCTAGCATTATTTATAATTTATTTATAATTTTATGTTTTGCCTATCATTTGAAATTGAATTTTATGTTTAGCAACAAAATCTTCCCTAATAACAAACATCAAAGTGATTTATGTCCTTTAGACCCCACAGGAATCTTGGACACGTCACAAATGTTTTGTAAATATTAGTTTTTGTTTTCTCATAATTTGGGCTCATGATTCATACGAGCTTTCTCTATTATTATTTTTCCAGATTTGGCCATACACTTCCATCCCATCGATATCTGATAAGCTCTGTATAAAATTATGATACATAACATAACATAGCATACTTCACTTACACCGTAATACAAAGTAAAGATAGTGATATCGTGAAACACGCGCTGCGTCCCAGCACTCAAGCATACGCCTAGCCTAAGAGAGATGCCACACGGGCTGCGCTGAGTCGTCGTCAGCGTTGACGCTCCGTAGTTCTACATACAAATCTGCCCGGCATGCCACACGGTGCGCTGAAACGTGGCTGAAACAAAGTGCATCGAATACGCACGCGCAGCGCACAAGGAGTGAGGGAGACGAGGCGAGAAGGGGTGCTGCAACGCCGACGCAGTATTGTTTAATTAGAATATCGAAGCTGACAGTTGTGCGTAGTCGCTCGCAGCGCTCGTGTTCGTGTGGCACTCATTGCGTTGAGGTCACTGCGTTGCGACGTGTCGTCATAGCGCGTCCGTGTGGCATCTCTCTTAGCGTTACTAAGAAAATTATATCTGTATCGCGTTTTTCGTGATCATCCGGTACTTATACCGGCTAAAATATCACGTTCTATGAACGTAAAACAACTACATTATAGTCGCTAGATATCTACATGGATAGCTTGAAACAGATAGGATTATCTGGTTTGAGCTGCAACCGCTCAAGTAGTTCCGTTGTATGCACGGGTGTAAAACACCCCGCGTAGGAGGTTCATTCATTAAACGCCTAAATAACGAGTAATCGTCGTCATCAGTCTATAATTGTCCACAGCTGGACATAAGCCTCCTCTATAAGCGCCATAGCGCTCTGTCATGTCACCATAGTAATATTTTAGTATTTATATGTTGACTACCTGCGTGCACCCTATGATGGTACCGAATCCTTTGTGCGCGAGCCCGACTCTCACTAGGCCGGTTTTTTTTAAATATCGTCTTCCCATTTAAGACGTTTTCTCCCTTTCCTTCGTTTGTTTTGTTTTGGACACAATTCCGAAAAAAAAAATAGCAGTAGATATTTCTTCCATCGTGGCCTGTTGCAGCGTTGGATCGCGAGGAGTGGAAAGAGAAAAGGGAGGCCTAGCCGTGGGACAATAATGGCTCAAAATAAATAATAAGAAATGGTCTAACACTGATAATGCTCGTGCGGAAGATGCCATGCGACATGAATGCGCGTTTCCTCGCGTTTCATTTCACTCAAATTACCCGCACTTTAGCTTTAATGGTCAGGCGCTAAGCTTCCTCCTTACAGTACAGTGAAACCAACTATGCTGTGGGTAGCGTAAAAGACTAATGTCTAGTCTGATGTCTAATAGTCTAACGCGTTCAGCCCAGCCTCAAGCGGTGATAGTGAGACTGAGAGTGGCTAAGTACTTACATATATTCACGTAGACGGTTTTTATCTTTGATTTTTTATGTGATCCGAAATCTAGATGTATTGGTGATCGAAGAGCAGGGCTATTCTGATTCGATGGAAATCTATCTTAAAAATAAATAATTTTCACCTTCGAATTTTCTCTCTTGATCCGCGTTCGATTCCCGCCTCGGGACAATTGTGTGTACGATCTGCAGATATTTGTTCAGGGTGCTCTGGGTATTTCACTGTAAAATAAAAAATACATACATATGTACTCGTATTGTTCGCCCATTGTGCCACAGATGTCCACACTTTCTAACACTATATTATTAAGCGAACAGATAAGTGGCGGCACTGTACCTCTTGACTTTTACTTCGACGTGTAAGATAATAGCGAATGGACTGTCAGAAGCTAATTATTTTAAGGAAGTGATATTTCTCGACTTCCTTGCTACCAGTAGGTACATGTACAGAATAACTCAAGACAAGATAACTGTATAAGTTCTATGAACAAATGGATTTGAGTTTAGTTAATCCTTAGTTACTTGCGCATAAAAATATACATAAGTACTTGCGTGGCGTGCTTTCCACCCCAATTTTAGAATTAGAAAAAAACTTACAAAATCAGACTTTTCTTTATGATTCAGATTTAAAAATTAGCGTTGTAAATTCGAAACTCCAATAACTGGAGACGATCAAAAAGTCGCTGGGGTGTTCAACACCCCACGCGAGTAATTAAGGGTTAAGTACCTACTCTGTTATAAACTTTATTAACAAAGAAAGTTACAATCAAATCCTTCTAATCTTATAAACGCGAAAGTTTGTATGTATGGATGTTTGTTACTCTTTCACATAAAAACTAATGAACTGATCGGCTTGCATGCAGGTAGTTCCAGGCCCGGAATAAAACATAGGCACTTTTATCCCAGACATCAGTTCCCATGGGATAGAAATAAACGTTTCCGTAGAAACAACTACCGGAAAAACTAACAATCTGACACGGTAAAGGTTCTTGTTCGCTTCTTTACCAATAAATAAATAAAAATCATAGTGATCCCATTCTAAGTTCTCACTCGGATCACTGCATTTCCTAGTTTTACTTATGCCATTTGAAATTTGTTACGTGTCCAAGAGTCCAGAAGAGAGATAAAATGTGCTTTATTTCCTTTAGACCTTATGGTCTAAAGGGAATAAAGCAATTTTTATCTATGTAAAAACTTTACCTCTGACGACTTCTGAGGACCGGTGGGCGAAGGTCCGCCTGCGATGCAGGAGGTTGCGGTTTCGATTCCCGCCTCGGCACAATTAAAATAAAAATAAAAAAATAAACTTTTATTTCGGACTACTATAGATCCATAATTTGTTAGTAATGATCTTATAATAAACAATTGAACAACAACAATATAAATTGTTTGTACGATCTGCAGATTATTGTTCCGGGTGTTCTGGTCGTTATCTATGTATAATAAAAAATATCTATCTACGTATGTAATCTATTGTATTATGTATATCAGTCATCCAGTACCCATAACACAAGCTCTGCTTAGCTTGGGGCTAGATGATGCTGTGTGGATTGTCCAGTATCAGGGCACGCGGCAGCGTGACCAAGCCAAGTTCAAGCAAAGGAACGCGCCGAGTGTATTCATTACACGAACCACTTGGTGCCACTTTTGACCCTTCTATAACTCAAAACCTCTTTAACGTAAACACATAAAACTACGTGTGTTGAATTATATCCATAAGGACATGTAGAAGCCCAAATTTCATGAAGCTAGCTCAAACGGTTACAAAGATATGAAGGTCGAAAAGTCGTAAAAATTCACATTGACTGACTGACATACATATAGTACCTAATTCTAACCTACTTCCAGATGACCTAGAAGGATGAAATTTGGAATCCAGCTCGGTAATTGTGTGTAAGCGTAGGAAAAAATCAAAAAATAAAAAAAAGTCAAAAAATAAGTGATGTTAGCGACGACGACCTTATGTCAATGAAATAAGGTTTAAATTCGAATAGAATCCGCATTGCATAGAATAAGCAATAGTACTAACGTCTCCGATTGCGCAATAGAATACAGTGTAGTTGTTAGGGACCGGCAAATAATAGATTCTGTTTTCGAAGTAACTACATATTTTTACTACCTCACACTAGATGTCACTAGTGTAGGGGACGTACTAAGAATTATTTTATTCACAAAATTCATTTTCCAGCAAAAATAACTGTTTTGGTTAATTGTTGTCGGTTGGTTGCCCTATCATTTTCTATGGTTGCAAAATGCTTAAAACGAATACCTATATATTTTTCAGCTATTCATTTACTCAGAAGAATAATATGATTATCAGTATTATCAGCAAGAACAAATATTCGTATATTTCGTCGGAGTCCAGTCTTGTCTATTAATTTTTGTGATCCATTGCTGTCTTACATTATCTTGAGATGGAAATCTAGAACATACACAATTTAAAATTGCATTAATAGGTGGGCTTCAATTTCATTAAATTTACTAAACAACTACTATTATAGTAGTTGTCTCACGGAGGGAAAGTACTTTCAAAATAGAATATTTATTATAAAACATTCCATAGGTGCATTCCATACATGCTATGTTTCAACATAGCCGTGGGACATTCAGTAAAATAATTGGATTCTAAATACGGCCCTGGCCCTGTTTTTCTTTATAAGTTAATGGTTGACGATAGATGGCGGCTTGTTTAAAAATGACTATAAAAACTGAAAAATTAATATTTTGGCGACTAAAAAGTCTTTAGGAACTTAAGTTGAAGTAATTTCAGTACATATGATTATTAAAATATATTAACACTGAGCCCTACGTACCTATAAATGTTTATTTCCCATGATACAAAGTATCGCCATCTATTGTCAAGTAGAATTGTATTTGGAAACGCCGAGTCGCAATGGAAATGTTCGAGAACTTTTAAAATATGATGCGGTATTCAGAAAAATCCAATAAGAATTATATTGGTCAGTTGTGTAGTTGAACAAATTTCAGTACATTTGATTATTAAAATATATTATTACTGAGCCCTACGTAGGTTTATTTCCCATGATACAAAGTGTCGCCATCTATTGTCAAGTAGAATTATATTTGGAAACGCCGAGTCAATACCTGCCTAGTTTTCTTTACAAAAAGTAATGATATCCCACCAAAAACATAAATGTAAAATAGGAGAGCCAAGTTCAATGCAAAAATTATGATTGGCTGTGGGCTTCGCGGCAAAAAGAATTGATATCTGAATGAGTGCCAAGTCAAATCTATGTAGGTTAGATTTGACTTGGCCAGTTTTTATCAGAATTAAAACGTTGAATAACTTTATAAAATGACTGATGTAATGAAAACTGGCCAAGTCAAATCTAACCTACATAGATTTGACTTGGCACTCATTCAGATATCAATTCTTTTTGCCGCGAAGCCCACAGCCAATCATAATTTTTGCATTGAACTTGGCTCTCCTATTTTACATTTATGTTTTTGGTGGGATTATTTATTTTATTTACCTCTGTAAAATGTGTGTGAGTTTGTCTCTCTGAGTGTGTGTACATACTTACGATGATATTTAAATACAAGAACCTACCTACCTGTATTTACTTACCTACCTAAGCATTAAAATACCAACAACTAACACAAACAATAGAATTGCCCACTACCATACAATAATGGCAAGTTCTCAGGCATTTTAGATGGATGTGTTGGAAGAGGCAATTTAGGTAAACAGTAGGTTTGGAATCTGATATGCATAAATGCTTAGCATGCTGTTATGTGTACGTAGATTCTCAAGAAAAGTACCATCATCAACCCATAGGTACCTACATATATAATATAATATTTTATTTGCAACTCAATTAATAAAACGAACATGATTCAAAAATAATAGACAAAACAGACAAGAAAACAGATTTTTTGTAACCGCGACTGGGTCGCGCGACCTCCTGCTTAGTATGAATTTATATGGAACGTTTTTTACCGGTCGCGGCATATTTTGTTTAGTGCTCCATATAAATTCATACTAAGCAGTAGGTCGCGCGACCCCGTCGCGGTCGCTAAGAACGTAATGCTACCTTTAGTTGTAAGCACGTCACAACCGCACGCATGTAGCGTCCCACCATCGTCCCACACAATAGGCCTCCCCAACGCCTGTGGGACAAGTGTCATATTATTTGCTTATTTATGTACAACTGTATTATAATATAGGTAATTTAATTTTCCATGTGTAACAATGTATTTTTATGGTAGAAAAAAATAAATACAATACAGGTATTAAGCAGTCGCCATTTGGCATATCAATCGCGTCAAAAAATAAATACAATACAGGTATTAAGCAGTCGCCATTTGGCATATCAATCGCGTCAAAAAATCTAGCAGGATTTGTAATATTTTTATCACTATAACATATAAAGTACCTAAAATATAGGTACTTTAAAATAAGGTTTTCCATTGCAAAGAACATAAAAAACTAATAAATCTCACGAAATAGGGTCAATATAACCATAAGAACAAAAAAATTATTGGCCAAAATGTTTCTAAAATTTTGTTTTTTGCTCGTCCTGTAAAGTAGGGTTTTGGTTTTTACGACCTTTCTACCCCAAGGTAGCGATATGTAGGTCCAATTTAATCTTTTAAAACAAAACCAAACAAAACAATCAACAAAAATCTAGGCCAGTTTTTTCACACGTTAACCACCAGAGCATGGCATAATTATCCACAAGCCTGTTAATTATAAAATTAACCGTTTCGTAACCCAGGTTAATTATTTTAATTTGAGTTAATTTTAAAATTAGAAGTCGGAATGTCTTGATTTCCTTGCTTAGTGTGTGTACAACCAAAAAATATATATATTTCCTTATATGTAGTGAGTGATTGAAAATCAAATGAAATAAATATTACTACATTAGTACTCGATTATTGATTGCACAAAAATATAAGGTTGATTGATTGATAACTATTTGATTGATATTCAACTTGATTGCTATCGTTGCTAACACGTCCACCGTTATAACTGTTATAATAAGTTATTGAAAAGTTCAGAGCAGCCAACTTTATGAACTTCTTCCGCAAGAAACCTGTATATCTGGACATACCCGACGCTTCCAAACACAGATGGAAAACTTCAAGAGGAAAGCTATTAGAATGACGCTCTCAGTTCAAACTTAAAATCTTTAAAATGACCAAGTGCTATATGAGATCATCTCTATGGTTAAAACTTAGTTGTACGTTGATCTCGACGCTCGAAATGCGACAAAAAAGTTTAGGTATTATTTCGTCTCTTAGCAGAAAGCACGTACTATGACTTATTTGGTTAAAAGAAATGAACGGCATCTTCATTACCTCTATTCTTCATTATACTAACCTCTTGCTGGAAATATAAAGACATAGTCTACTTTCGATGATGATGATGAAGATAGGGGTTTCTAGCATAGAAACCCCTATCATTCATATCATTCATCACAAAAAGCTGCATTGTTTATTTTATGTAATCGTTAGTTGTGTAAATCCGTATTATGACAGTTAGACTGAAATTTTTATTTTTTTATTATCGATAATATTCTTATTTAATGTAATTCTATTGTATATGGAAATGGATATGATTTGTGATTTTTAATTTATGATTTTGTAATGTAAACTTAAAGTAAGGTTGACTCTATGATTTTTGTGTTGTTTTACTGTATTATAAAATTATTTCTAATTTTAATATTAAATTTAAATATGCACTCTATTGCATTGGGTGTTCCCGTAAAAATAGAGGTACGTTTGTAAATAAATAAATAAATAAAATCATCATCGTCATCATCGTCATCCATCTGCAACCCGACTTCACCCAATGCTGGGTGATACTGACAGATAGGCCTCCAAAGTTTGTACAATACCTATATCGGCCTTATATTATAAATATATTGTCTATATTGTCCCTGTATATATTGTCCCTTTGTCCCCAACATAGTGGAATCCATTGCTACATAGAACAGTTTCTACAATTATAAGCTTTCTTCACAACCAGAGCCCGTGACCAGAAGGTCCGATTAGAAGCCACCATTAAACCGAGAAAGGCTTCAATGGTTTACCAGACTCGCTAGAAACTTGTAATTACGCAGCATGATACGAGTTTTCACTTTTACAGATAAAACTAAATTGGACTTGACTTGTTAGACTTGCGGAGTCTGAATTATAGCAAGTAATTGCGCGGTTATAATCAATTTTTCCTCTGTACATTTAGATTTGTGAAGCATGCCACCATGGGAGGATGAACGAGTGGTACGCCTGGGGAGGGAATAATTACATTCAGAAAAACATAGACAAGTAAAATTGAAGAGATATTAATAAGTTATTATATGTAATATCTGCAGATATTTGTTCCGGGTGTTCGTTTTCTATGTATAATAAAAAATAGAGCGTGAATTCTGGAAGACGATATTAATTGTTTTTTTTGGCATCTTAAATTTATGTAAGAGTTAAAATAAAACGTTCGTTTTGTTCAATAAACGATCCTAAATTGACGCTTGCATTTCTACAAAATTTAATAAATACTAGTTTCTGCGCGCGGCTTCGCACGCTTTGTTTCTGTGGAAACGTTTTAAGGTTATTTCTATCCCACGGGAACTTATGGGATAAAAATCAGCCTATGTTTTATTCCGCGACGGAACAAACTGTATCCATAATATCAGCCCGATCCGTTCAGTATTTTTTGCGTGAAAGAGAAACAAACATCCATCCATACATACAAACTTTCGCATTTATAATATTAGTAGGATTACCACGGTAAAAAAAAATATACCTATGTAATCTTATCTCAATAACATCTAATAACCTCGTCTTGCAACGTATGATGGTTTATAGAAGGTGAGACAGCCATCAAACCTTTAAACTCCAAGCATCCTCATGGTAGGATCGCAACATTACTTGGTTACAATCAGTCGTATGTTAAACTGAGAAATCATACTAAAGTCCTGCAACAAGACAACTAACGTGAATTTCCTTTGCAGCCTTGCTGATGGTGGCAGGAGTAGCTGTCTACCCCGCCGCGTGGAACGAAACCTCTGTCCAGGAAACGTGTGGGCCCACTGCTGATCAATATAATATTGGTAAGTTAGTATTTAAATGTAAAGAACAAAGGTTAATTAACATTAACGTAGAGGTCATTTACGTAGACCGCCAATTGTATCTAGTTTTTTAAGTTTTTATTTTACATTGTCATTTTATACTTAGTGTGCAATAAAGAATTATCTATCTATCTATCTATAATATAAAAAAGAGAGGGGCGACTATTCAGCACTGAAGCCAAAATTCAAAAAACTAAACGTTCATATCCGCTTCTAACAGATTCGTTATGTAGGCTTGGGCTGATGTTACATATTTTCAAACTTATATATTAAAATGAAAGAATTGAGCAACGGCAACACCTCTCGTCAAACGAACGAAAATGTAACTTTAGTCTTTGAGCAGGATTGGATAAACTTCAATGTTTCCCCTGTAGGTGGAGCTATCGACGCTAGAGTCGTAGGAAGTCCCACAGATTTTCGCCTCGTCGTCGGTCACTTGATTTCGTGACGCATTTCCGCTTTCGCGTTCCTAGAGGAAATGCAGCCACCAGGTGAGAGCGTTCCTGTACTGAGAGGAAGGTCGCAGGTTCAAGTCCCGAAAATTATTCGGATATTATTTAATTTCATAGAGTATTCAACACCTCTACTGCAAACACCAATCCGCCAGCCAAGCGCGGTTCATAACCACGCCCCTTGCTGCAGGCATGTTTTTCAGCAGAGATATTTATGTGTGTTGATGAAGACCCTTAAGCTCATAGTGTGCTGTATATTCCAGGTCGCTGCCACATCCGCTGGGCCTACCTCCTGGCAGTGATCGGGTGTTTGGACGGCGTAGTTCTGTCTGCTCTGGCATTCATCCTGGCAACCAGGCACGTGCGTCTGCAGCCTGATACCGGGTACCCACCGCCGTCGCTGTACAAAGGTGAGGTCTTCTATGGTTCAGTTGATACTTGAAGTTGGATGGGTCTAGAGTTGTCTTAATTACATCACAGACTTCATTGCCGGGCTGCTACACCCCAGCTCGGTCTGTGGCTCGGTGCTGCACTGTGCCCCCCATGCCTTTTAGAAAAAGTGCTCTCCTCGGCGCGCCGTGATTTCTAGGTGGTTCATTGTCTAATTAAAGTTAGAAAATCAGTACCTACCCTGATAATGAAGCCGCCGCTGTCGCATATTGCGGGTTGCAGATCTAACCATAGTTTATCATAACTAAGACGCTGGTTTTTAATTTTTAATTGTATGTATAGAAAAAACGTTCACGGTAACTACAACTGCTCAATCCAAACGATCAGCAGTTCTAGGTCCCTCTCGTAGTGTCACGTCGGCACCACACTCATTTAGCGACAAACCTAATCATAGCTTCACACATACAATCTCAGTATTCTACCATACACTTTCAGTTTCTATACTGAACAGACCACAACCAGAGCGTAACCCAACAGTGGTAGTAGACGGGCAACAGACTAGAACATTGTGTATGTGCCCGTAATGGCCCAGTTACGCAATCTAAGTTTCACTTCTTTTTGATTAGGTGTTATGGTTATTGACGGTTGTAATAACTTACATCGTCGTTAAGTCTGCAAGAACTTTTTAGGTTGTACGTTTTGTCTTAAAAATCAATAATAAAAAATCAATAAGTACCTTATCATCATCATCATTATCTGCCTATAATAGCAGCTTCCACTGCTGGACATAGGCCTCCCCCAATGAGCGCCATAGCGCCCCGTCTTTAGCTTGCCGCATCCAGCATCTACCTGCAGTCCTTCGCAGGTCGTCATTCCACCTGGTCGGAGGGCGTCGTACACTACGTTTACTGAGTCGTGGTCTCACTCAAGAACACGTACCTTATTATAGACTATATTTTGTAAAGTTTTATAAATACATACCATGATGGATTCTTGCTTAACATTTTAATTACGATTAAATCACTTGTGCTAGCTATCTATTGGAATAACTAAGAAGTAAACATACAGGTACATTATATTAGGTATAGTTACTTAAGTTAGTTTTAAATTTTACCTTAGTTTAGTCAAAACTTTGCGATACATAGGTTAAATACATAACATAGGTACTTACCTATGTAGATTAATAAATGCAATTAAATATCTAAAAAAGTAAAAAAATAATCACCAAAGTCGATAATCTGTACGAAAGGCGAATAACGAACGCTTACGCTTACCTACTTAATTTATACCGAAGGGTAACTTTTGACTACTTATAACTAATATTGAATAGATTAGGCAAAGTTGTGCTAGATTAACAATTTCCTAACGAGGAAGTTGGTGACAGATTATAACAGTTGGCTAAAATAAGGTCGTTTTATTGAAAGATCTCGTAAGAAAAGGTGGTTACGTAAATAGCGCTTCAAATTGTTGTTATAGGCGATGGTTAAACCAAATGGTAGATAGTTTTATTGCCAATAGATAGAATGTATTTAATTTTGACTTGATCAGTCTTCCTATAGGTATGATATACTAAACTTCTTTTGAATGGATCCTCAGTCCGTGTGTCCGGAATATAGGTACCGATTACCTTTAAAACATCAACTGGAGCTCCTCGCAGTCACTCTTACACAATGTTTGAAGCTGGAAATCCTAAACAAGGTGTTTACGCCTTCCATGATACCTAACCTAACGAACAGCTACTATCTTCGTGTACGATCTGCAGATATTTGTTTTGAATGTTCTGGTCGTTTTCTATGTAATAAAAAAACAGAACTACTCAACAGAACAAGTGATATTTGTATTCCCATTTGTTTTGTGGACAGAACGAATGGGAAAAAAATCTCTGTAGTTCTATCAACAGATCAGGTGGCAGTAAACGGACACAGGGGCTGATAATACTTCAGACTTCTGTATAATCTGCCTCACTGTGTGGGGAGACGGTCATTTGGGGGAGATGTAATGTCACATATTGGTGGTATTGGTGGTATAGGTAGTAGGGAAAAATAATTACCCACCGTACCACTGGAGGTATGGTCGGTGGTACGGTGGGTTAGAAGGGGAAAAATATCTATCTTTGTAATGTATTGTATAATGTACCTATAAGGTGTTGTTTATAAACCATTTGACACATGGATTTCCACGCGGGCGAAGTCGCGGGGCGCTGCTATTTAAGTAGTAAGTAAGACACAAAACCTTAAGTAGATGGGTAACTAACTATCTATGCAAGGTTCAGCTTACAATGTTACATAATGAAAAGTAAACCCTTCATGCAAATTCCTAAACCCTGTTCGGAGCACAAATCGGTATCATCAGCAAAATGTCAGCCAATCACGTGTCGATGTGCTAACGGTGACGTGACACACTTAGTCCACTCTCGCGCAGGTGCGGTGCGGGCTTTATTGAGTTTAATGGTGGATCGATTTACATTGCGCGATGTCCTTTTTTTTCTAGAATAAAAATCAAAAGATAAATATTGTGTACCTACAGCTTTATTGACAAAGAAAGTTACAATCTAACTTAAAACATTAAACTAGCAAGTATTTATACAATTTAAACATTTTTTTTTTATCATAGTAAAATTTTCCGTACTTACTATGTAATCAAATGTTCGAAATTTTCGTACTATAATGATTTCTTCGATACAGGCTAAGCCTAGTGAAGAAATCAACAGATAAATGTAACTAGGTAACAATAGCTGTCTGCAAAAGACATAATTCGTTGCTGCTCCTTTTATTTTATTTTTTTATATATTTTTTTGTGTGTAATTTGTAATGTATAAAACTAACATAATAATAAGTAGATAGGATAAGGACGCGTAATTTTCTCTAAGTATTGTAATTGTCTTTTGCTGTAATAACGACTTTTTACTTTACTTTTTTTTACTTTTTTAAACAATTTTACTAACAAAATAGATAAATAGCTTCATACCTGCCATAATGCCAAATGCGCCAAGAGTATCTACCACAGGGTTGGCATGATTAAAACAAGTTGTTTTAAAACACGTGTTTAAAACAGTGTTTAAAACAGTTTGAAATAAAACTATGTTTTATATTAAGAAAAAAACAGGGTTTAAAACTACCTTTAATTGCAAATGAATGTGTATAAATATATGTATAAATACCACAGACAGGCTGTGGTATTTATACACTGCATAGGTAACTCCCCGCCAGTAAAGTCCCGCAGGGAAAGTCCCTATGTCGGCCGTTTTATACACTGCACACTGCATAGGTAACTCCCCGCCAGTAAAGTCCTGCAGGGAAAGTCCCTAATGTCGGCCGTCGAAAGAAAGTAATTCACTGGATTAATGGGTACGGTACCTATTCCCCGCTTTCTCTCTAGTTCTCTACCTACCTACAACACTACATACAAGGTGTACCTATGTAAAGTGTTTTGTATTGATTAATAATAATAATAATGTTTAATAATTAGATTAGAGGTACTGAGATATGCAACAAAAGTAAATATTTATCGTTTTGTTAATTTTTACTAATGTGAATTAGGAAATAGTTTAGAAATGGATTATTTTATTATTCGCTATAATTGATTTGAAATTGATAAGTAAAAAAAAAACAAAAAAAACACTTGTTTTAAACATTTTGAACTGTTTGTTTTATAAAATATAAAAACAAAACTGTTTTTTTTCCAACCCTGATCTACCACCATTTTGTCCATGCACCTATGGTATAGGTACCGGTACCACCAATAAATATAATTTTGTAACAACATGATTTCATATACATATTTCATTTTCGGCGACCGATGTGGCGCAGCGAAGGTCCGCCTGCGACGCAGGAGGTTGTGGGTTCGATTCCCGCCTCGGAATAATTGTGTGTACGATCTGCAGATATTTGTTCCGGGTGTTCTGGTCGTCTTCTATCTATAATAAAAAATATCTATCTATGTAATGTATTGTATTATGTATATCAGTTATCTAGTACCCAGAACACAAGCTCTGCTTACCATGGGGCTAGATAATGCTGTGTGAATTGTCCAGCATTATTTATTTATTTATAGAAAATGGTCGATTTCCGAATCTCACGTCGATTTATTCTTTGCATTGCACACAAAAAAACTTCCGCGCAATGTAAATCAAACGAACCTAATAGGAAATAACATAGATTTAAGATTATGGAATGTTGTGTTTACCATAATTATTCAATTGAATGTATTAATCTAGGTGAGAAGAATAATTTTAATAATCAGCTAGATATTTTGGTTGTCGCTGTAGGTTAAAAGGTCGATTAGGTAGTCCCGAGTCCATTTGACGATAGTGTGTATTTATTATTTTATATTATATGGTTACAAACAGCCATCACTCTATCGTACGGACAGGGAACGATATACGTAAATCCCATATAAATATGAAACGTCACGATCACGTCTCGATATACTAGGTATCTTCAAATGGACTCGGGGCTGGTAGGTAAAAAACTTTGATACCTACTTGTATAAACTGGTATTTTAATACTATTAAAATTTGAGATAATTTATTGGCTAATTCAAAATCGGTACATAACTAAACGAAGCCCAGCCGCGCAGGGGCCCCGCTTTGAATGGGCGATCTTTTATGACAAGAGACGAATCTTAGAAATTGAGAATGAGAGTAACCACCCAAAATGACGACCGACGTGGCGCGGTGGGCGAAGGTCCGCTAGCGACGCAGGAGGTTGCGGGTTCGATTCCCGCCTCGGAACAATTGTGTGTACGATCTGCAGATATTTGTTCCGGGTGTTCTGGTTGTTTTCTATGTATAATAAAAAAATATCTATCTATGTAATGTATTGTATTATGTATATCAGTTATCTAGTACCCATAACACAAGCTCTGCTTACCATGGGGCTAGATAGCGCTGTGTGAATTGTCCAGCATTATTTTATATTTTTTTTATATAAAATCATGTGTTACTGTTACCGGAGTGACTCTCGGTATTTGAAGGTAGCCGAGCCGTGATCGTGACGACGCGACGAGACGTTTCCCTTTCATAGGTTTTGGTACAGCAGCGCCTCTATCGTGTCGATAGGGAACTACACAAATCCCTTACAAATAATAGTTTTTTGCACTTACCTAAAAAGCTGGTTGAAATCCGGCCTGAGGCATTTCTTTTTGGGGTCTGAATAATTCTTAGAAATCTAATTTGTTACAAAATAAAGTCAATTTCTTATTATTACTTTGTATATAAAATATAAACCTTTCTTTCCTTTATTTCAGGAGAGGTAAACAATGGCTACGTGACCGACGCGACATCTGTGTCCGGCTCCAGGAAGTCCCTCGCCCTTCAGCCGGTCCTAATAATGCATCCTCACGCTCCAATGGACATGGACACCTATTCGCACTACTCTGGACGGACCGCCAGGTCCAAGCATGGACTTTACGCGAATACTATGCATAATTACCAGCTGTAAAACCTATTTTTTATACATAACGAAGGTGTTTTTGCGCCATCTAGTGTTGAGTACTAGAACTACAACATAAAGGTTGCTTGCGTTTAGAGAGCGAGTTTAAAATTTATTATGAAACAATTGGTGTAGTAATACTACTTGTGAACGCTAGATGGCGGCGTGAACACAAAACAAATAAAACTTCGATTTGGCGTAATTCAATAATTTAATTTTTATTTAAGATTTCGTAAAATGTACATAAATTTAGAATTAGCATACGCTTGCCAAGTACAGTACAGTAGTAACTAAGCCCGTCCAATGCAAAGTGATTTGATTTTAACAACGATATAAGTGCCTCAAGATTGCAGTAGGTAAGTAAGTGATTTAGTTTAGAATAGAAAATACCTGATTTTTATTAATTTTGTAATGAATTGAATAAGATTATTTTATATAAAAGTTGTTTTATGTCCATCTTCTTCCCTGTTAGGTAATAGATGATAAAAAGAACGCTAAGTATTGATTTATTTTGACTAGATCCCATTTTTTCCTATACAAGAAATATAAACGACAATAATCATCTATTTACTTATCTATAATATTCTCTAAGCAGGGTCAAATTAGAAAAAAAATTGTCAACATTGAGTGTCCCATTCTACGAGTATTATTGCATGGGTTTTCGCCGCGCTTCTATCGTGCGTGAATTTAAAGAAATAAAAAGTAAAATAAAATCTTGATTAATAACAAAATAAGAATGGTGATTAAAAATATTATATATCACATATAAATTTGTTCAATCCTGGTTAATCCGTGATTTGTCCGTTGTCTGTGACGAATTCAGAATACTGACGAATCAGCGATTTTCAGGAAATTGACGAATTGCAAAAGTGACCAGTTGACGACAGAGACCAATTTTAGAAACTGTCGAGTAGTGATCTAATTCAGATAAATCTATGTCAGGATTTAAGACGCTATGAACTGTAACATGATGAAACCTAAAATACGGCAGAATTTGATTTGCATAGAGCGCCATCTTGCGTTGAGTAGCAAAACGACATCGATAAAATGTTCTATAAACCTCAGTGGGTTGGACAGCCTAGTTTGCAAAACAACAAAATCTACATTAAACATCGAAATTACCTTACACGCTATCTTACGTTGAGTATCAAAACTACATTGTAAAATTGCTTGCATTTTGAGAAAGCTAATTTTACAAAATGTTAGCAAATACCTATTATTTTTAGACAGAAAAGGCCAATGTTTGTTGTATCGGAATTGCTTACAACGCCAGCTTACGTTGAGTAGCAAAACTACACTGTAAAATTGCTTGCAATTTGAGAATGCTTTGTTTGCAAAATGTTAGCAAATATTTTTTGTAGTAGACAGAAGAGGCTAACGTTTATTATATCGGAATTACCTTACAGCGCCATCTTTCGTTAAGTAGCAAAACTACATTGAAAGTTGCTTGCATTTTAAGAGAGCTTAGTTTGCAAAATGTTGGCAAATATTTTTCTAGTAGACAGAAGACGCTACAAAAATATATAAAAATCAAGTGAAGACACGCGATTGTAGTCAATTTGAGTTACTTTTTCCTGCCGCTATCGACTCCAACCTTCCACACGCTAGCGTCCACAAAGCCATTGTTCTCGAGACATGTGTGCTTAGGAAGGCTGTAGGTGGATAACAGTGTGATCTGTTCTCGCATTTTGTCTGTGAGACAGTGGCGGCCTGGGTCGCCTATTAGGACCTGGAACGGAAATAATACCAAAGTGAATTTACAAGGTACAACCGTACAACCTAAGAAAATTATAGTAAAGTTTACTTTCTGTCCCTGATACTGATAAGATGCAAGTCCACAGCTGGACAACGACAAATGAAAGCAGACATAGGACGCACTAAAAAAATAAAAAAGTTGTGAAAAATTGGGTCACGTACTACTATGTGTACTGTATGTACTAGTATGTGTACCTACGTTCCCAAAATATGAAGTTCTTGCTTACCGTTTTTCCATCATCATTCAGTTTTATAAGCCATTCAAACAGCTTATCAGCTAATTCAGGTTCGTAGAACATATCTCCAACCAGTATGGTATCGAATTCTTTACATTTGGAACCAATGAAGTTTTCGTCGCTAACTTCAATTTCTACTTCATTTGCTTCAGCATTGAGTCCTGTTGCCGCTAGAGCATCTAAATGAAATTGTATAGTTATTTCGTTAGAAATGCCAATTGGGGATGTAGCTCAGTGGTAGAGCGTTCGCTTTGCATGTGAAAGGCCCCGGGTTCGATCCCCGGCATCTCCAGATTGCTTTTGCATTTTTTTCAATGCTCTATTTTCTTTCCATTATAATATTGATGTACTAATTGTATAAGTGTAATTTTTTTTGTCGAACTATAATGTTCTTAATACATTTATAATTTATAAAAAAACGTACACTGGTCAATGTCATTGGCTACCACTCGTTTAGCTTTCATTTTCATAGAAGCTATCGAGCTCGCGCCACAACCGCATCCTACATCCAGTACTCGTCTATTTTTAACTATATTTTCATTGTCCAAAATATATCTGCAACAAAACAAAATTCAACCATGTTTATTAATCTCTAGAATTATGTTGTATAAACGCCATCTACATTACATCTACAGAACTGTGAATAGGTAAGCCATGTGTCCTGTACACATGTTTTCATAAAATAACCATAGGTGGCAGCGTAACCTCTTAGTTCGTATGAACATGAATGAGCTAATGGAAGAACACTAATTCTGATATTTTATGACTAAATAGGTAATTGAGTTCTCCGCACCTCACACGTTACTTACAATAAGCTTCATTTATCAGAATACCTACCATACCAGGAAACTCAAATAATTAGGTAAATATCACAACTCTGTCAATTTACATCACTTTACACCTTAAAGTTGTAAATCAAATAATTAGGTATGCAAGCTAGTTACCTAGATTATAATAAGTTCACATTACATATAAAAAAGCTTAAAATGTTTAAAAATTCAATGTTCTCAAACAAACTCTGGCCAAGAGCCTGTCATGGCCAGACTGTGTAAGTAAAAATCTATGGTAAAATATATAAAATAATATATACCTAAATAATTCTAAGGAATGCCATTTGGATTTAGGTGATAGTGATAATTATTTTTATTTACCTTTTATAGCTAGGTACCATACGTATTTTATGTAGGTATCAGACAATTAGCCTTATCATTACATACATGTACAATATTACCTACCAATTAATTGCCAATGCCATTATAATAATAGCGTGATTTCACATTATGATAAGTACAAAGTTACACATTTTGTTAACGCTAGGTGGCGTTAAGAAAATGTGTAACTTCGTACTAGTACGTACGGTAGGCTCTGAGACGGTAGGTATGTAGGTTGCCTGGAAGAGATCGCTTCTAAGCGATAAGGCCGCCCATTGTACCTGTCGCATATAATGTATTTTTGTAATGATTAATTTGATTATGGTGTACAATAAAGAATTTTTGTATTGTATTGTATTGTATTGTATGTAGGTACGAACATTGTTAACCTAAGCCCTGAGTACGGTTTGATGAGACGTATGTACATATATTATCGAGACGTGATCGTGATCGTGACGTGACGTCTGATTTTTCTACCCAAATTCTTCTACCAAGCAGCGCCTCTATCGTGCGGACATGGAACCACGCAAATTAAATACAATGGATGATACAATGAGACCTCATGCATCAAGACCTCTCGATATACCATGATGGTCAGTGAACGAGAAGCTTTATTTTATTAACTTTGATCAGATTCTCTTCATCAGCATCATCATTAGCCCATATTAGTCCACTGCTGGACATAGGCCTCCCCCAATGAGCGCCATAGCGCCCTGTCTTCAGCTTGACGCATCCAGCATCTATCTAGTCTAGTCTAGTCTTTCGCAGGTCGTCATCCCACCTGGTCGGAGGGCGTCCTACACTACGTTTACCGAAAATTAATTGGTTACCTACCAATGATGTTATTATAGCATCTCATTGGCGTCTACATGACAAGTTACTAAACTTAGTTAGAGCTAGGAGTTGAACCAAATGGAGAAATGCCTGGGTCTTAAACACGTTTTCACGTGAAGACGTGAACCCCTAAGACCTTGAGCCCTAAAGACCTTGACCGGTCATTTATCCCTCACCTTGACATTGACCGTGACCCGACCTTAGAACCCCCAGACACAATGATTCAATGTTTGATAACCACAGCGTTATGTTAACTGTGATTCACTTTGAAACCTCAATTCAAGACTGTAGGAAGTCACGAAATCATTTCGTTGCTATGGTTACCATTTAGGTATTAGGAACGTAACTCTACCTTATGTTTGTTTCGAAGTCCAATTAATAATAATAAATAAAATACTCCCCACCTCTTGCTTGCCTTCATTGGCCGGTCTGAGTGGAGTCGCGGGAGATGCATCTTAGGATGTAGACTTGGGGGTGGAAGTGTCTAATGGCGTAATAGCGAGGAAACCCGCTCACGAGCAGTCTTCGTGATGGTGAAATCGGGGCCGAACCTCTCGACACCCCTCAGTCGTTTGCGCCGATGTTGTTCCTCTCCGGTAATTTACTCCGGCTTTTTAAGCATCCCCATCCAGCATTCGGCAAGCCACCGTCTGCCACTCTTCTTAACATTACGATTGACTTGTTTATGGCAGACGTCCGCAATCTCCCCTATAGCCCGATTACCCAGTCCATCCATACATCACAATAGCCTGGTTTTAGTTCTTTCATTTTTCTTTGCAATAGTCTCTACACCTGGCGGATACCATCTTTGGGTGTATCATATTGTGCACCCGAGGATGATACCCGCTATGTGTAGCCATCGCATTTAGATTAACTTCTCAAAGGGCCTCTGTGCTGTTGGCTTCGGCCCCACGCAAGTCTTCTAAAGGACCGGGTCACTTTATGGCCCGAGATCATGGTAAATAAAATACCTTAATGAAATCCACACAACATGCAGCATCATCATCTCGTTCATAATTGATCTATAGGTTCTTATCTAATGCCTATTATAAAGAGGAAAAGTTTGATTTTTTGTTTGGTTTGTATTGAATCGGCTCCGAAGCTACATACTGGACCGATTTGTAAAATCCTTTCACCGTTGGGAGCACAGAACAGTTTTCTCTGTTCTGTGGTTGGGAGGCTACACTATACGCGGTGAACATGCTAATCGTTTAGAAATGTAAAATTCGAATTTAACGCGCGCGGGTGAAACCGCGGGAAAGAGCTAGTTATTCATAAAGGTAGGCATTTTATCCATTCGTTAAGCCAAAGCAGCGAAAGTATGACTCATACAAGTAAGAAGCCTGAAAATTAGATAAACTCCATGAAAACGTTTTCTTTCCGAGAAATGGGTGACTCACTCCTTAGCCTTACTAACTGTATTGTATTCCGTGCCCTGAATTCCTGAAGGCTTTACGGGTGAATCATACATTACTGTCCCTTTCTGACATGCAGGAGAAATGTTTGCCATCTCTTTTTATTGGGTATACTCGTTTCCGAGGGAGTCATTATGAAAAATATACGTTCAATATTTAGTTTTTTGATAGGTTTTTTAATGTTTTCCAATTATTTTTTGGTATGTACTATACATGGTACAATGTTTTTTAGTATACCTAATGCACCTAAATGGTGGATATATAAATTGAAGTGAACAGTAAAATAAATCTTATTTGATAATTTTCTAGTATAAAGCAGGGACGAGATAAGTATAAAGTAGATCTATGTGCTTATTTTGTAAGCCTAAAGAAATAAAATGTTTGAGTTTGATTTCGGTAAAATAATACAGAATAATACGGCAGCAGTAAGAAGAAATACGTTGTCTAATACCTACTTAGATTTTACTTAGACTTTTGGTAAAATCCATATTCAAAAATCGCAGTCCGATTGCAGTTGGTTTGTAGTTCTATTGCAGTTCATGCAACTGCACGCCGACTGCAAATGAACTGCAAATTTGCGGTTGGATTGCAGTTGAAGTGCGGTCCGTCTGTCTAGAGCCCTAGACACTTCTCACAAAAGCTAGAAAATTCTTGTTACGGATCTTTTATGAATGAATTCTGTTCTGTGTGTAAGTATGACTCATATAACATTTATCAAGGACTTTGAATCTTATTTCTAGGAGCATAGAAGCTGCTATAAGTATGACGAGGTCGGACCTTACAAATTCAGAAGAGCTTAAAAACCTCTTCAATACTAAACCTTATATCTCTGAGATAAGAATCATCCTATTTGTTCAAAGACTTTGGTCGCGAAATCTTGGAATTTCATTGAGAAAATGCAAATTGATAAAAACAACATTATCTTACCGTACATAATATTACTTAATCTGTGGTAAGTGCGTCTGGGTTTTTTATAACTAGGCCAATATAATTTCTTCAAGGTTTATTTATTTTGCAAATCTATAAATAAATTTACGAACAATTTACTTTATTTAGCTAAATCTATTTAGCTTCCTAATAATATAGGAAACTTCTTTGTTGGTTTTTAGAATTTAGTGTATTTAAAGCAATGATGTTATATATACGTAGATACGTTGTAACGAGGTCTGCGTGGCAAGACGAAAATCAGATAATTGTCTGAACTAAATCCTTCCTGCTCCTGGCCGCGACGCAGACGTACGTTGAAGCACGACTTTGGATTTCGGAATCGAAAAAAAAACTCGGTGTTCTGAAAGTGCAATACCTATGCTACGACGGCTGTAAAACGCAGAAAGGATGTATTTTTTCATTTGTAAGTACTGTTTAATCTGTTTAAAAAGTAAAATCATAAATATTATTTTACTCAACAATCATTGCCACATACCTTTTTCATTTGTAAGTACTGTTTAATCTGTTTAAAAAGTAAAATCATAAATATTATTTTACTCAACAATCATTGCCACATACCTACATACACGAATGAGACAAGTAGTGTGATGCACTTGTGAGTGACAGAGAGAACGACATAATGCCGTGTGTAAAATATCGCCATGTTTATATTTCTTTAAAATGAGTATGACGTCTCTATATGTAAAATCTCATTGATTTAAAGGATGCCAAATAGATTTAGCTTCCTTTACAGAACCTAAATTCTTTAACGTAACATAGAGCATAGAGAAATAATAATTATCCCTTCTGTATCGATTGTCCACATTACTACGTAATAAATTATATAATATTATAAATAATAAATAAATATATTATAAGGTGATTTTTTGTTTGTTTGTAATTAAATGAATAGGCTCCGAAACAACTGGACGATTTGAAAAATTCTTTCACCGTTGGGAAGCTACACTATCCCCGGTGAACATAGGCTATATTACATTTTGAAAAATGTTATGGATCCATACTAAAACTGTGCGAAGCCGGGACGGTCCGCTAGTAGATTATATAATCTAAAGTTTGTATGAATGGATGTTTGTTACTCCTTCACGCAAAAACAACGGAACGCATCGGGCTGAAATTTTGCAGACAGGCAGTTTCAGGCCCGGAATAAAACACAGGCTACATTTTATACAATTACATAAATCAGTTCCCAAGTTCCCATGGCATAAAATAACCTTAAAACGTTTTCATAGAAACAACTCGTGCGAAACCGCGGGCAGAAACCAGTAGCACAGAAGTAAATAAATCATTGATTCATTTTCGTTCCCAAAATGTACCTAATCAAGCTCCTGTTTCCTGTTGATATTGGGATTAGTTTATTGTCGTTGGGAAATACGTTCCCGCTTGATAATTATAATTTTAAGCACACATTTCATCACTATTGTTACTTAATGGGCCTCCGGAGGGACGAATTCTTCATACAAACGTAATACCAAAATTATTTCTTATTCAAGCATATTTCCACTATAATACTGCATCATTTTTGTATAAAATAGTATTTATCTAGGTTCCCAAATAGTTTTTTTTTCAAAATACTTACCTAAAATGAAATGAAAGCCAATCTCATTTTGCACATTTTTATGCAAAAATGGACCAGTTTTCTTGCTATTTGTTTCGTATTAAAAACATCAATATCTTACGTTTTATTTATTAAGGAACATAGCTTATATTGTCTAGTTACAGATAACAATGCTTTGTGAAGAATACAAAAAGTTTTCAGTCATAATTTTTGGTATTACGGAACAAACCAAATTTTGAACGGCTAATATTGCTATCGCGCACGCATGTGGCGCGGCGCAAGGGTTAAACAGGAACAGCGATATTCGGAGCGATTTTCAAGCGAGGGTCGCCGGACCCTTAAACGCAATGAGATTCTTAAACGTGACCTAAATAACTGAACCAGTAGGTAACTTTGAATATTGGTGAATACCCTCCAAGTAACATGCTTTACAGGGTTTTTCTGAGTATTTAGTATTTATTTTCCTTGTAGATACCTTATTTTGCTACCTGCACTGCACTGCACATTAGGTGGATAGATGGATGGATTTGAATTTGTGATTAATCCCATTAACAGGTTTTACTGAGTGATACAATACATATAAACTCTATATTGTAGACCACAAAATTAAACAAAAAACATAGAAATTAACATTAAACATAAAAGTATAATTTAGATGGCCATATCGCTTATAGAAGCTATTTCTTCCGGTAGATGTCGTCATAATAATTCCTTATTTGTTCATTGTTGTTTTGTAAATACCTATGTGTATTTTTATATTTGTATAATTTGTAATAAATAATATAAATAAATATTAAAACCCAGACAAAGGTTTGCCTAGAGTCTGCGATCTGTATGATCTCTACACCTTACCTTACCTTGCAGTAACTTGGCCTCCAGGCCAATACAGTCCCCAGAATGGATCCTTAAAAGGCCACTGGTCTTTCGTCGCCAGCCAGAGTGGACCTGTCTGGTCTATTACCCTGATAGTCAGCTCAGGAGTCAGGTGTCTATTGCATATCACAGTGTGCTTCACTATAATAGATGCTAGGTTTTTCAGTTTCAGCATTGTATTAGAAAATAACGAAAACTCAAACAGCTTAGTTGCACAAATACTTGGCGGGATTTGGTTATTTTAGCCAGAAAACTTGTAAAATTTGCTATACCGCGCGTAAAAATTCGCGTGTTAATTCTCAAAAAAACTAAAAATAATACTGAATCAGTACTTATCGTATTGCTCCAGTTTGCAATATTTATCTCAAAGATAATATATTACAAAGAGATGTTTATCTGTGTTACTATGTTATACAATGTAGGTATTACATTTACAAATGTTATATTTTAATTTTCGTCGATTTCTTCGTCGTTTATGGACCTTTTTTTGGATGTTGTACTATAGAAGATGAATCCTAGGTTTCCCATCATAATTTGAATCCTGCATGAGGATTGTGTTTTTTTGATTACCTAATTTGATTTGTCCCGATAAAATTGATAAAACAGTGCAGATACGAGTACTAAGGAGTTTAAAATTGGTACCTAGGCATTTAGTTTTTTTAAATCATCTAAAAATTTATTATGTACCTAAACTAACTAGAGAGTCTCGCTAATAACACTACCTCAAACATTTGTAGTTTTCTTGGTATTATAAGCTTTTTTGTGATATTATTTTAAATTGGTAAATAAATAAAATAAAAATAAATTTGTTATTTTAAATGCAATGGGTCACATTCTTTCACTGGTAGAAGATACTTTTATCAATTTTTTATATTTATACTAGCATAATATTCCCTGTTAGCGTATCTCCTTATTGATAAATTAAAATTACGCTGCTTCAGCTTTTTGTCAATACCATAATTTAATTGTTTTGAAAAAACTATAATCCTGGGATCAGCCTGGGATGGTTTATACTTTTTCTATGACAAATCTTTGACAAGCTAAGCTATGGAAGTCTATGGAATGCTCTCCCTCTGGACATCAGACGTGCAAAATCACAAAAAATTTTGATGGTATTATTTTGTCTATGTAAGTTTATTAAGTATAATGTTTGTAATGTAGATTGTAGTTATTATGAATAAAACGAATCTGTCCGAATCGAAGACCGTGCGGCGAAATCGCCGAAAAACAACTTCAACCGTCCTTAGGTGTGCAATTTCCAAAACGTACAAAATTCAGTATTCTAGCTTGGTTCGTTCCTTACTACATAAATATTAAAATCACCGTTGGGAAGGTGATTTTATTCGACCAAAATTGAACGAATGGATGCATTGTACGAACTGGACGAGAGAAATTGAAATCGGACGTCAGTCGATTGCAGTCAAACGTAAGATGAAGTGGTTATGAATGCTGTCAATAAAGGGGAACTCCAACATCTTGTCTCCCAAGCCAACCTAACCTACACGTGGTAGACCCTGCTAGATAACGAACTAGGCTCTGGTGAAAATATCAAACCATCTTCATATTTTAATAATTCATTTATTTTACAATTATTTTCCATTACTTGACACTGGCAGAAGAATGTCCAATCCATACAGACACAATTGCTATTAACAAAAAGGGATGATTCTTTGTTAATGGCAATTGTCATCAAATATATGTATATAATATGTATATAATCTTCAAATAGCCGTGTAGAAAAACGAAGATGGTAGGGGCTGATTTCCTCTGTCCACGAGAATTACAAACGGATGATTCTACTTGGCCAAACCACAGATTACGTAATGGTACCAAACTACGAATCTCATCACCTTATCAATCATTGATGATTTATTTATTTACTTATCAAAAACCAACAGTAAAATAAACTTTACCGAAATTATAATATGTTTGTTTTCCTTATTACCTGCTGAAGAAAGTGCCCTTTCGCAAGAAATCTGAAGGACTTAGATAACTGAAGTATTTCTTGATAAAGTAGTAGCTAAGTCGTTCCGCGTATCAATTATTTAGGAATTCGATAAGATTTCTATATTCGTACTTCTGACTAATTAAGCTTACTTATTGATAAATAATTAATAATTTATTAAAGCATTCATAAACGACCAGTGAGTCTTATTAAAGGCCCTTTCATTTCTTAACTGTTAAGAAATAAATCTCATCTGCATAGTCTATAGCACATGCCTCTCCTAAATGAGGAGGGGTTGCGGTAATCATATAGGGACTGGGTAGACAACGTGACGAAATTTTCAGTGGTTGGCTACGTGGTTGGTTGGAATCTGCAGGGGTCAAAATGTCTATACGGACCGGCTGTCTATGCTGCAAAAAGTATGAACGTCGATATGTGCATGGAATGTGCGTGCAAGGGTCAAAATGTCTTTACGGACCTCCCCACGCTTGGCCAATGATGTTTATGTAAAATCTCATTGCGCTTGGCAGGCATTTTGTGATCGCAGTAGAGGAGTTAAATATAACACACGCACTGAAGTAATCTGTTCCTCGAACTTCCTCTAGATAAAACACAAATAATATCTTACGTAGCTACGAGTATATTACGTAAGATGATTCTAGCAAGGACCTATTAGGTACCTACTAGCTCTCGTAAAACATGTTGGATTGTAGAATACCTAGTTTATATCTATTGTCTCGTAGATCACTACATAGTATAAAACAAAGTCGTTTGTAAATCATTGGACACAGATTTACAGACTAGACGCGTTATGTGGCAGATCTAATTTGACCGAATAGACGCGACAGATGATACTCTCGACGCATTTTCCGTCAGATATGTACCGAACCTAAGAGGTATATAATTCAAGGTAAAAATATGTTCTCTCACCTCGCAGTAACCTGTCCTCCAGGCCAGTAAAAGGCCCAGAAGGGATCCTTGAAAGGCCACTGCTCTGGCCACTGGTCTGAGCTTCCGGTGCAGTCGCTGCTCAGCGCCCACAACGCACAGGTCTGGTCCACCACCCTGATGGCCAATTCTGGGGTCAGGTGTTTTCGGGAGAGTACGGTGTGCTTCACTATCATTGTGCCTAATTGTTTTAACATTGTGACTGGAACAGAAAAGAATAAAATCACTGAAAAAAAGAGAATATAAATAACTACGTTAGACACTGAAACACAAAGAATCAAAGAGACAACAAAAACTACCTAAGACAAAGAATTTTGATCAGGTTTGTTTGGGTCAAAGTTATTGTCAAAGAGAATAAATAACTACATTGTATTCATTTTGTTCTCTTTGGGGTCAAAGATTGGATGAGGATTGGATAGCTTACGTTCCACCAAAGAGAATACAATCACAAAACAATAACTACCAAAGAGAATACAATAAAACTACGTAACGTTCCACTTGCAACTTTGGGCATAGAAAACTGAAAACTCCATCCATAGACGTCTTGGTCGTAGTTATTGTATTCTCTTTGGCCCTGGCACTATGGCCAGGACGTCTATGGAGTTGTCATTTTCAGTTTAGCAAAAGGCTAACCTCTTTGTTGAGTTTTTACCTGTTTATAGTGTTTAACTCATTTCGAACCTCAATAATCTGAGTCCGAGATGAGTTTAAAGTTTTGTATCGGACTTCTGCTATGCTATGCCACTGTACGCCGTCATCTACAGAAATCTAAATAATTGTTTAGACTTCATTGTCCACATCATCGGTCCTGCTGCATTTGCGAACTAGAATTTCCCGAATTTCCTAGCTCTTTGATGAAATATTTCCACTACAATATCTCCCGTGCCATGCGTGAGTCACCGGGTCATAAGGGTGTACACTACACGGGGTAAACTCGAATGGTTAGCATAATGCGGTAGGCATTGTGACTCACAGGGCTTTTGATTACATATTATACTGAGTGGAGAGTGTAGGTGGTGCAGGAAAGTTACCAATTAAAGTATAGAATACACCTAGTCAATCGGATCAATAATAAATACATATAACTGCATGCTTTTAAATAAAATAATATAATTATGATTGTTAGCTACAACTTTAGTACTTAAGTATTATAATGTTTATTAAAATGTTTGTACGCCTAAGCGGCAGAATATATAGCGATCTAAAATACATAAAGTCTTATATATAAGTACTGACTGTAAATTACTTGATTCACAAAAAATAAATGACACATAATAAAACTAAGGTTAAAAAAATATAAGTCTTTCCCCAGTGCGCGGCTAAACTTTATGTGTACTGTGGCTAAACGGTCCAGCCAGACTCAGCTTAAATGTCACTAGCGCCCGAGCGAGGGCGAAGGAACTAGAATTGTTCTCTAGTTCCTTCCTATTGCATTGCAAAAAATCCATACATTATATGCACTTTTCTAGTAATCTAGTGCATTCCACATAACCTACTTAAAGTGACTTTGCGGGCTTCTTCCAACGATTCTCGTGATCCCACGTCACGGCTACGTCACAGTTATGCTAACTACGCAAAAACTACGCAGATAGATCTTCTGGAGTTTTTCCATTCATAAATGTAAGGAATAAGGTTGAAAATTGCGTGTAGAATGTGGGTGATAGTGATAACTGTGATAAGAATAAATGACCTTTCTATCGGCGTCGATCAACCTCGACCTCAGTGGCGTAGCAGACGAAGGTCCGCCTGCGATACTGGAGGTGCTGGAGGGTTCGATTCCCGCCTTGGGACAAATGTTTGTACGATCTATAGTTATTTGTTTTGGGCGTTCTTTGTGTTTTCTATGTTGACGATTCTGGGACGCGTCGCAACGAGACGGGGCGCGGCGCGGCGGCGGCGGCGCGGCGGCGGGGCGGCGTGCGGCGGCGGCGGCGACGACGCGACAACGCCACGACAACAACGCCGCTGACGACGACGACGTCCATTCCATACCATTGTCATAGTAAAGCGATTGGTTAGCAGGATTCGGCCCCTGTTTATTTGCCATGCTATTTAGCGCCGCCACACCTCCGCGAGGTGATTGATCATGCATGTTCTGTGATAAGATATAAGTCGATAAACAAGTCCTAAAAACCTATAACGGACCTAAATGGATAGATCTACATTACATACCTAGGTTTTATTTTGTATCTTGGCTTCTCGGCTTTGTATCTTGTTTGAGGTCCGGTATACGCAAAATGATGGACGTTTCAACCACAGATCAGAGAAATCTGTTCTCTGGTTTTAGCCGTGAAACAACGCGTGCATAGCTGAGAACCTAGGATATAATTACACTAAGTATACCTAATTTAAATATTAATTATCATTTACAAAGCCCAAGCACTTGTATGTAGTCCGTACGGGATTCCCGGTTTGTATACATATCTACTCGTAAATAAGTAGTAAACTCTTCCTTGCATGACTCATTTCACCTCGAAGGGCTTGACGGTAGTAACTATTACACAACCTATGGCTTGGGGTCAACGACTCGCCACGCGGCCGGTAGCGCGGCCCCCGAACATACTAACTATTTATCTATTCCGTGGCTTGCTGGCCTTGTGAAAACGTAGGGAAACGGCTTTTCCAAGATACGAGTATCTGTACGTCAACCTAGGGTTTTTGTGTTTTGAAGCTATTTTGAGATCAGGATACAGCTATGGAATGTTGTTTTTGTTATTATAGTGCGTAAGCCCCAAGTAAGCCCTTGCACTCTGGGTAGTCTCTAAGAAAAAATAAATAGGTACAAGCTCAGAGTAATAAGGGTACAAGTACCTAATGTCCCCAAAATTTCAAATAAGTATTTTTAAATCTTTGAAAAAAAATCGATTTGGGTGGGACTTAAACCCACGACGAGTAAAACTTCCCCCTCCTTTGTTGTGTTCATAAAATGATAAGGTTTGTTTATTGGAAAGTGGTTCGTATGATTGGAATGCGGTTTTTATTATCGAGGATTATGGTTGCAGGCCTTGTAAGTATTGCATTGGATATTGTAGATAAAGTCAATCTACAGATGAATCGTTACAACTTATTTATCATTTTCGCATTTATTGTTGCACTAGCTGTTGAAAACTATATTAAATTAAGAATCTATTCATCAACCACCTGTCAAAATAAAAAAGCGTAAGATGGAAAACCATCAAAGGGTAGGTAAACCACCGCACAGAGAGATATCGCAGCAGGTAGGTAAGGTACCTGGTATTGTAGGAGTGACGACGACGACGCACGCACGCAGTGGATGGAAGATCTATCGATCTACGCAGTCTCGACGCTACTAGCGAGAGAGCAAAGGAACCGAAATGCCTGGAGTAGGTACCTCAGACGTCATAGGTACCTAGTATTGTGTCGAAGGCCGAGATGCACTTTATTTTTGTATGTCGCAGTTTCGCTTTGACGATTTATGGTGCGATGCAATTATGAATGACGCTGTCACGGCCAGATCTCAGACTTTTCTTTTATAATGAGGGAAATTATACGGAATCTGAGGACCCCGGTGCAGTGGTGGCGTGGTGGGCGAAGGTCCGCGGATTCGATTCCCGCCTCGGGAAAATCTTGGGTCTAGTATCATTATCTAGCCCCAAACTAATAATAATAATTTATGGCCCGAGATCATGGATATGGGAAACCAGGCAAGGATATGGGAAACACATAATAATAAATTATTTATTTCCAGACACGAGACTAAGCAGAGCTTGTTACATAGTTACCTACTCAGGTATGCGTTAGTGTCAGCAGGACAAATAATGCTCCTTAAACAATGTTTTAAATGTTGGTAGCGAAGCAACTTTGCACTGCTTTATAATTATAAGTGTCAAAGGGGCAGCTAAAAACCTACTGGGTAAAGTCCAGTCTAGTATCAAAACAGGAATTAACTACCCAGTCTTTTATCTTTCCCCATAGTGGCGTCAATACGCCCAAACATTCCGCGTCAATGTTTACAGTATCAGGTATCTAAATGCGTACGCGCAGGACAGCGCAGTTTAAAAGTAGGCGGCTACAGACCGTGATGTCGGCGAGTGGCACTTGGTACAGGCTTCCACGAGCTGATAGCGGGTACTGGCGGCTGTCGGCGGGTTCTCATGCTGCAGACTCAAGTCGAACCCAGGTTAAATAAAGTAAATGTTAAATGATTGTTATTTTGCCAGAACCGAGACGAATCGTGTACATACTCATAAATTAACAGAGAAACTGACAAAATCGGGTCTCCACTCAGCATGTGCTATGGTAGAGCAGATCATACCATAGCGCTGCTGGTCTTACCTGGCGACAGTGGTGCGTAAGGTGGCCAAAAAGAACAACAAACAAGGAATTAAACTAAACTAATCAACAAAAACTATTAAAACAATATTATTACTTATATTTGCTTAACATAAAAAATAAATGACCGAAGGTTGCCTGGCAGAGATCGCTCATAGCTATAAGGCCGCCCATTGTACAACAAATCAGTATTTATTTTTTCCTATCTTGTGTATCTGTTTTTATTTGATGTGCAATAAAGAGTTATTGTATTGTAGTTAATTAGATCTTCGTTTGACTACAACTACCTTCCTCCGTGTTGAAAAGTAATGTAATGATTTGCAAATAAAGTGGTAGATGCTGGACACGGCATGCTGAAGAACGGGGGGGTTATGGAGCTCATTCGGGCCTAGGGAAAGTCTGTGTCCAGCAGTGGACCAACATAGGCTGATAATGATGATGAACCTCACTACATAAACAATGGACATACAGACAGATTCCCTGAACGCAATTCTTTCTAAATTTCTGCAAAAACTGTGTAAAACCCAACTGATTAGTATTATCTCAGTATCACAGCTGACAATACCACGGATGTACTATGGTGTATTCTGTGACTACTGCGAAATTATCGAATTGATATGTGACTTTGTATTGACGTAAACAAATAAATAACATTTTATTGATCTTGTTTAGTTAGTTCGGGCAAAATACTTGGTAATCGCTTGAGCACGAATTTTGATGACCTAGTCACGATATCTTTGACCCGTGAAAAAATACATTTAGATTCAGATTTCTTAAAACTAAACTAACTTAAAACTTTATTTGAAGAAGTGAAGTTTTTGTATCTGAAAATCCTAAATCCTCTTTAGGCCTGAGCTTTGAGTGCTGAAAACGCACGGTATGAGTTTTCTACAAGTGACTAATATGCGTAAATCCACACTAGCGCAGCGGCTGAGAAAATACAGATCTTTGTGACTCAGCACAGCCGTAATATTTTTCGAACGAAACGCATGTGCGGCGCAACACAACCGCTGTGAAGAGCGGCAGCACGAATTTTTTAGGTAAAAAAAAAAGATCGCAGTCGTCGAAAAAAAAACCGCAGTCAAAGTGTTAAAGACCCATAAAAATGAGCACATAAAGACTAAAAGCTTGTAAAAATAGCATACCTTCTACGAAGAAATAATCATACCTTAGTATAATACATTTTTAGCACAAAACGATAATAGGTAGTAGCAGATTATTTCGTCATAACCAATTTAATTAAGTAATGGCATTCATCAACAAAAAACAACCAAGCTATGTTACGAAACTACTTATAATTAATAGGTAATTGTGTCGTTCGTTACCGATCAAATGCTGAATCATCACGACATTAATAGGATAGACGATTAACTCAAGTAGGTAGGTACCACACGTGTCTATCTAAAATACCTAACACAGATACTTTTAGCCTTAAATTAGGCAACCAATAAAACAAACACGAGGTACTCGTTGATAAAATTAATGGTGATAATGATATATTATCAACAGCGTAATCAGTAGTATAGGTCGTTTATTTAACTCAGTGGTAATCATCAGCGAAAGGACGCGTGACACAGAAAGGCATAGATCAACGACCTTAGTGGAACAGTCACTGGAGATCGCAGGTTTGATTCCTATGGGGTCTAGCGCCTGATAGCTCGTCCATAGCTGAATATGCATCATACATAACATAACATATAAATTACAAGATGCGCCTCGCGGTTTCGACCGCTTAGAAATCTGCGAGTTGGTAAGGTACCCAATGTTTTAAATGATTTATAAACCTTCCTTTTGAATCACTCTTATCTATTGCTGAAAACTGCACGGGCAAAGCCGCGGGGCAAGCTAAGCAATGGTATTAAGTAGTTAATGCAACATAACAAAAATATTTTTCTTGACTTCAGAAGTCGCTTCGGTCGCTAAGCAAGTAGATAAGGGCGAAAACAAAACAATGTGTTATTCACACTGGGTATTCCCCAGATAGCATGCCCAACAAACATTTCTGTCATATAAGTTCAAGTTACGCGGCTCAAAATGCTATAAACATCGTATTGAAGTAATTTTTGCGTGTAATATGACGTTAGGCCTCTTTAAGTTCATACAACTTGTTGTCGTATATAGACATCGTATAAACTTCTATATGACTGTTTTAATGACAATTATACAACTTTCAGTAGTATAACCAATGCTGAAATCTTAATAACGTCTATACGACTTTTCACCGGCATTACTCGTGTTAGAGTTGAGAGAACTACTTTTACGTGACGTTCGTGTAGAAGTGATCAATAGTACTCTTATACGACTATAATGTCAATCGTATTAGAGTCGCTAGAACTACTTTTAGGTGACAATTGTATAAGAGTGGTAATTTTCTCTCTTATACTATTTTAAGTAAATATGAACACTTATCCTACTCTTTAACGACTACTAGATGTACTACCATATTTTTGTAATATACAAGTGAACTGTAAAAAAACTGGAGTTGGTTCCGTACAAGGTTTAATTTTGAACTCAGGAGATTTGAGTTCGGTGCAAAGTTATGATGTTGCTCAACGCACAGAAATGATATCCAGTGGTTCTATAACAGTAGAGTCAGAAGAAGATGAAGTAGATTAAATTTTTGATAAATTATGTCTTGTTTATAGTTCCGATTATAAAAGTGAAAGCGAAGCCAGTAAAAATGATATACTTTGGGATGATTTAAAATTTTAAATCACTCATTCATACTCTGAAATAAAAGAAAAAATGACTATGGTGGTTTTATTTATTATTAACCAATCAAAATTTTATCACATGTAATCATAATCATTAACAGTATTTATTTAATTAATAAGGTAGGTAGATTCTCTCGGTACCATGGATTAAAACTAATGAAAGTATAACAATCATAAAAGTTTACTATATACATAGAAACCCCTTTTTCAACAACTGAACCCAAATTTCCTTGGCTTTCCAATATGGCTGACCCAAAAGAAGCGCACATAGTGAAAAGTCGTTAAGAAATTGTATTACGGTCGTGTCATAAACTCTTAAGTCGTATAAAGGCAACTGTTTACACATTCGTTAAATTAGAGTAAAATTACTGCTTAAATCTAAATAATTTATAAGGCGCGTTCATTATTTCGAGGTTACTAGCGCATATTACTCGATAAAATTAATTTCCCAATTGAACTATTTATTTGAACATGAATTTCGACGATGTACGTAATACGTAATGATAAAATAAAATGGCTTCCTTGCAAGATTAATTCTATCACAGTAAAAATAAATTGTGTCATTTAGTTTCATTCACTATCTCCACTTCACAATAAAATCCCGTAAAAAAAGTCGTAATTAACACTACATAATCGATAAAATGCCGTAAAGCAATGGTAATAAACATCTTAACTCGATTAAAAGTGCATCACACGACATCTATACGGCCACTACAAGACCATATTGCGATTAATACGACTGATACACGACTCTATTATGACACTAACTCGTATAAAATGGGCCCTTTTTGGGCCGTGTTAACGTGATAGCGACGTATTTACTACCAAAGTATAAAACCAAAAGTTAGAATCGGCACGTTGTGGCGACTTATGAAATGTTTGTTGGGTGGTTATTGCCACAATAATGCATCCTCTGTACACTTCCTGTGTCAAGGGAAACGAAGAATAAATACAAATGTGGGCAGTCCCTTTTAGAAACTTGGTTTGTTAGACCCTGATAATGGTTGGTCTTGATAAAATAATGGTCGGACAACACAAAGAAGGGAAAGCCCCGTATTCATTGTAAACATTTGTTGCGCAAATAGAAAGAGATACAGTCATATGGTCCGGGAGAGCCAGGTACAAATTTGGTCAATTATTTCTTCCCGAGCGAAAATTATTAAAGTTTTGTTTGGGACTTGGTCATGAAAATCTTTCACTGGCTCTCGGACCAATATATAAGTATAACACGACACCATACACATAAAACGACACATTACATAATAGGTAGGTAAATATACAAACAAGAAAAAATTTGCTAATTAAAAAATGATAGATTTGTCATCGCAGTGTTTTGCGAAATAAAAAATTAACTAGCTTTCTCTACTCTGAGTACCATCACACGTCACGTGTCGTACCGTGTTCCAAAGTCCAAGCGCATTTAGATCTCGGCCACGTCTGGTCTGTGACGTGTGGGCCATGGCATACTCTCACGTGGACGTCCTAACGTGGACAGAACCACGTTGGCAGCATTGATGTTGTGCAATCTATTAACGCAATTTTTAACCTTCCGTTTGAACTTGGAACATTGGATGCTGTTGTAAAGATTGAAAAGAATCTATAATGTACATAACTTAGTTGTAAAATTTTGAGTAGCAAAAGGTTTGAAGATATTTGTTTGGAGGGTGGCCCTAACATCGGCTATAACGCAGATTTTTTATTCAAAATCGTGGCCCAGAAAATTTTCTTTATAATTTGGATAGATGAGACATATACAAATAAAAATAAGTAATCAAATGGTAGGCATCTGAGATATCTAATAATGTAATAATAATAAATAGGTAATACATAATATGAAAATAACTAGTAGGTATGTAGGTACCTGCCTTTTCAATGTTATTTTTTTCATATCAAAAAACTGACGCTTTAGGACATTTTGTTTCATGCATGACATATCAAAATTTCATAGTGAGCTGCAATTTAAAAAAAAACAACTTTGTGGCTCATTTCAGGGCTAGAGAGAGCATCTTCAGTAAAAGAATATTAAAACGAGGTGAAATTCAATGTGGAGATTTAATTCTTAAATAACGATACGCCATTATAGTAATGGATAATTATTCTTGTTATACGTAAGGCCAATGTAACCTCAAAAATTTCCTGGAAAATATCAAGGATTCTTAGCAAAGCAAGATTATAAAAATTTTGGGAATGGACTTACGTCTGTAGGATTACCCATTTTCCTCAAGAGTTGACTTGCTAAGTTATTCTCAAGAATAAACGATACTTGAATATCATTATTAATCTAGTTCCGTACGTCACTATGTTACCAAGAGACACTGTTGTTTGTTTACTTGGGTTATCCTCGTTTCTATCAGAATCACAGACGTTATTTTATGGATTGTGGGTTAGTCCGACAATCATTTATATTTTATCTCCGTATAAAAATTTCCGAACGAATACAATGATCGGAAATTTTCGCTCAGTTCTGAAAAAAAAAACAATTGGTATTTATTTTTATTCCATTGTGTACTAGCCAATTGAAAAGTTTTAATTTTCACAAGAGTTTTGATTTGTTAGCTTATTGCAAATAAATGGTGATTCATAAGAAAAGAAAAACAACTATATTTAGCACATTATCTACATAAGATTGACGCCGCTGCCAGATATTTATCGATGAAGATAAGTATTATCAAAACGATAGTGGAATTGTGAAATTCAATATGAAAATATCCAATATACAATACAGGCTCCTACCATTTTTGATATTTGGTTTAGTTTGTTTGTGAAATATATGTAATGTTTCAAAATTTTGCATTAACTATCGCCAACGTCCATACCACGTTGAATACACCGGTTCTCGTCCGATCACCGAAGTTAAGCAACGTCGGGCGCGGTCAGTACTTGGATGGGTGACCGCCTGGGAACACCGCGTGATGTTGGCTTTTTGGTATTTTTTTTCCATTCCCGTCAGCTTTTTAGTGGTCAAAAAACCTAATAAACCAAAAAACCTAATCGGTAAATACGATGGTTTTTCAAACAAATCCCTTTTGTATATCTGATTGTCTGTAGGTAACCTTTTCACGCATGAAAGGCTGAACGGATCCCAATGAAATTTAACTGAGAAGTAGAAGGTATTCAGGGGACGGACCTAAGCTGATTTTTATCCCGAATAAGCGCGTGTTAAGTCGCAGATAGAAGCTAGTAAGTAAATAAATATATGAACGATCGCTTCCACGAAACCTAGCCAGATATCGATAGTTCCACAAAATCAAAACCCCCAGCAGGCGAATGCTTGGAAATTCCAATATTCTTCGAACTACCACTAACATAATACTTCAATGCTACCCCTACTACGTAGTAATCTACAGGGTGCCACGAAACATGTCTACCTACTGAGCCGAAAGGGGGACCCTGAAGGTAATAACTTTTGTTCTACGTTTTTCGAATTACAAACTTAACTGCCTAGTTTAAAAAAAAATTAAGACAAGATTTTCTTCATATTCCAGTTCGTTTACGTGAAATAACATTATTGTTATTATCTTGAAATTACAAAGGGTTTACATTATAATTTGTCATAATCATACATAGTTATCTGACTCTACGGCTGAAAAATCCAGCTGAAAAATTCGAGACTCATCCCCTGTAGTAACAATATATTAGATGGCACCCTGTAGTTATTCTGTGCTCCTTCCCTGAAATGCCACAACACTACGGATTGCGATAAAGTTAGTATCGAGTATCGAAGAGTAGGTCACGAAGGGGTAGAATAGAGATGGGACGACATACAGCATCAATATCGATAAACTAAGGTGTTGACTGGTACCACTTGTAAAATATGCGGGACCAGTTTTTTTTTATTAGGTTGAGATACTAAAGTCATTTAAAACGGGATAATTACCATGATTAGATTTTTGAGTTTTCTTATATTTGGGCACAATTTCATGAGTGTTATTCCGTGATCATGGCGCCGCTGCCGTGGTAAATCATGGTAAATAAATATAATATATGTACATATAGTTTATAAACCTTTCTCTTGAATCACTCTATCTATCAAATAAACGCATCAAAATTCCTTGCGTAGTCTTGCGTAGTTTTCTTGGTTTTTTCTACTTGGTTTTATACTATTTAGTAATTAGCATCATTGCCTACAGCTTTTTTAGATATATGGTACTCGCTACATTACATGACGTATTTTTATATAAATACGAATAGATTATTAAATAATAATCAATAAAATAAACGTAGGTATCAACACATCCCTATCACCTTGGCAGCAGCTGATATGGTTACCGAGAACTGGGTCGATAGCCAAGTTCAAGGGTCTTTCTATTATTTATCAGAATTGAGGCTTACAAAATAAGCACTTAATGAGAGAATAGTCTTAAAATTTATTTTAAATAACGTGTTCTTGATCACTTTACTCCAATTTTCCGTCCACGAGTGGAAGAAATTTGAGGAAATTACTTTTTAGAAGAATTATTTACAATTGTGTGTACGATCTGCAGATATTTGTTCCGGGTGTTCTGGTCGTTTTCTATGTATAATAAAAAATATCTATCTATGTAATATATTGCATTATGTATATCAGTTATCTAGTACCCATAGCACAAGCTCTGCTTACCATGGGGCTAGATAATGCTGTGTGAATTGTCCAGCATTATTTTATTATTTGAACCAAACTCGCATCATCCAGCCAATACAGTAAAAATGTTTACCGAGTAAAGAGTAAAAATAATGGAAAAATTATGATTCTGAATGAAATCTATCAAGCACAGACGTCATAGCAATTTACAACAAAACAATTGAATAACAATTACTGTTCTATTTTTGTAAAAATTTGCCAAACAATAATATTCCTTGTTTACTACTGTATTAGTACTTTGTATGAAGTTATTCCGTGCTGTAGTTTTATTTTTGACTCTAATGGCAATCAATGACGTCAAACCAATAAATCAAAGCCAAAGGAATTTTCAGCAAAGTATTACATACAAACAAGTACAACCGCACTAATATTATTTATTATAATGCGAAAGCTTGGATGTATGTTTGTTACTCCTTCAAGCCAAAACTACTGAACGGATCGAGTTGAAATTATGCAAACAGGGAGTACTAGGCCCGGAATAAAACATAGGCTTCGTATCCCATAAATCATTTCCCATGGGATGGAAATAGCCTTAAAACGTGTCCGTAGAAACGATGCGTGTATTTACAATTGAGCTAAGTGCAGACGTTTGCAAACAATCTAAACATGTATTAACAACTTTGTATTTAGTCTTACCAGAGACTTGGCTTTGTCCTGAGAAACGCCCGGGACTTTCGCAGTGACAGTGTGGTGCGGCTGTTGTTCGGGGCTCTTGTACGGAGCAAGCTGGAGTCAAGCTGTTGCGTATGGAACCCCCATGAAAGTACGTACGCTCTGTCACTGGAGAAAGTTCAAAAGGCGTTCCTAAGGTTTTTGTATAAGCGACTTTTTGGGTACTACCCATTCATGTACCCAACCAAGTTTCTCCAGGGATGTCTCGGGTACAACTCCCTACAAACCAGGAGGGCGTACGATCAGACGGCAACTTTGTGCAAGATACTCCGCGGTATGATCGATGCCCCAGGTCTGCACAACCTTCTCTTTCGTCTTAACCTACCCGATAATTACCTTCGCCACAGAAATATTAGGCTTTTTTCAGAGCCTTTCTGCAGAACCGTGGCTCGCGCAAACTCTCCACTGCCTCGCACACTCACCGCCCTCAACAGACTTCTTGAACAGAACCCGGACTGTGATATATTTGCGGACGAATGGAAGGATATTATGTTGGTGTGCCTGAGGTTTTGCGAGAGAGATGAATGATAGGAGTAATATTTTGAGTTTGTTTGTTTAATTTATTTTTAGTTTTAAAATGCATAATGTTTTTATACAATTTAATATGCCTGGAATTTTTATAAATAATCAATTATTATTCGTTTTTCTTATTGTGTAATTTTATGTATAATTTTTTCTTATTTTTGTATGTTTCATTTGTTCTAATATATGTATAGGTATTGTAATTAACTAGTGTAATTGGTTGTAATATAAGTAATCGTGCTAGTTAATAATTAAATAAATAAATAAAAATAAATAAATAAAAATAAAAATAAATAATGCTGGACAATTCATTTGTTTTTTTTTTCATTCATACAACATCATCCAGTCCCTAAACCAAAGCTTGTGTTATGGGTATTGGGTAACTACTAGATAACTGATATATCTGGGTACTTAATACAGTACTTTACATAGATAATATTTTTATTAGGCATACATAGAAAACGACCAGACCACCCGGAACGAATTTGTGCAGATCGTACAAAGATTTGTTTCGAACCCGCTACCTCCTGCGTTGCAGCCGGGCCTTCGTCCACCGCATCACAGAGGTCGTCATTCAGTATGGTACATTTTAAAAGTTAAAAACCATTGGTTATGCTAACTTCATTAACAAAATAATGCTGGAATTATTAATTAGTCAATGGCTAACTTAATGTAATAAAAAAGAGTACAACTGGCACTTGTTTGTTTGGGTTAATCCCAAAATAGTGATAAAATTTAGTATTATATTTCATGAATGTAGGTTTTGAGAATTAAGAATTATTATTGTAATTAATTAGGTATTATATTATTATTTCAATATATTATATCATATTTTATTTATATTAAGGGAATCCTACATGGGAACCACTAAGGGCAGCTTACCTATATACGGTTTAAGTTAAGTAACTGCACATAAAAGTGTTGGTTTCTTAAACTAACCCTTTAATTTTGTTTTATCGTGGTCACGGGGTGACTGGATACCCGATATTGCCCGATAAATTATTCTTTAATCTGTACTAGTCATTAACTCGTCCCGACTTGCACCAACTCGCCCCATTTAATTGATGACACCTAATACCCAACTGTACGAAGGTGGGTCCTGTAAATAAATAAATAATAAATGAAATCAAAGCGTTTATTTGTAGTTAAATATAAATAAAATGTACAAACAGAAAAAAAGTTACCACTTACAGAAATACGACATACAACGAAAATATAATATTATTTAACTTAGTTTTAACTACAAAATGGTCCCAACTCAGCATATGCAGGTGTTAGTAAAAACACCTGCGCTGGTTTTCTGCTGGGGCCTGTGGGACCGAGGAAAAACAAATTAAAATTTATAAAAACAAAGAGTTTTTTACCTTTTAGTTCTTTATTTATGATAAAGTAGTACGGTATTTGTACATTTCTCTTTTAATTTTCATGATTTTATTTTGATATAAAATCATCAGAGGAAGTTTATACGTTCTACTTCTTGTTGGAAAACCTATAGGGTTTTCCAGTTCCAATTACCTCAGTAATTCGTTTTCTAATTTGTATAAATGAGAGTCTTCCTCACCTGTGAGTAAAATTGGCTGCTAATTGAACGGATGAATGAATGAATGAATGAATGAACACTTTATTGTACCCAAAATAACACCTTATATCTAAATCTTACATAATAACAGTACAATAGGCGGCCTTGAACGGATCATCATAATTAAACATTTAGTCAAAATATAATAACAGTAGCAAGTTAATAAAATAAATCCTGCATGAGTTTACATAATTATTAGCACGAGAGACAAGCAATGCCAACACGTGCCGTTATTATCAAATATTTATAAATAATTAGACATCTGCGTATATTGGTTAATAAATAATCATCGCAATGATGAGAAATCACAATTTAATCTTAGGATTCTTGGCAAAAAGTAGCATTATTTGTAATTTATTAAAACTGTATAATACGTAGGTTAGGTGGGTATAGTATAGTTACTTATTTAAGACCTTCAAACAATAACCGACCTTACCTACGGGTATGTATTAGAAGAGATTATAATTAACCTCGGGTAATTCCACAAAAAACTAATAATTCGGAATAATCTATATAGGAACGCTATATAGATTATCCCAAATTATTAGCGTCCACCAGTATAAACACTAAAAACAGTTGCCGAAACACTGAGAAATCTCATGTATGTTTTTTGATATTAGTGAGAAATTCTCACTATTATCGAAACATAAAATAATCTTGACCAGTTCAATAGTTTTGACGTTGTCTTGGAAAACATCACACAATTCACGATGAACGGATCTTAAAAATCGATGTGTAAATTCCAAAGTGCCGACTATATTCATTAGTGTTACAGTAATTGTGTACTACAGAAATTCTATAAGTAGTAAAATAGAAATGGCAAACGTAGGAAGAATAGGTTCAAAAATAAATGGTAGAGAACCAGCAAAAAGCCAACATCACGCGGTGTTCCCAGGCGGTCACCCATCCAAGTACTGACCGCGCCCGACGTTGCTTAACTTCGGTGATCGGACGAGAACCGGTGTATTCAACGTGGTATGGACGTTGGCGATAGTTAGAGCAAAATTATGAAATGCTATAAATATAAATAAAAAGAATCATAAGAACACACCACATAATAAATAACCTATGAAACTATAAGCAACTATAAATATGAGCAAAGGCCAGCAGCCTCTAACTTTTGGTAATTATGAGCAAACAGTCAAAGTCTAAACTACATTCCTTGGACTTTGTACTGTAATAGCTTTGATAACATTGCAGGCATCTAATTACGAAATTAGTGATTGAGTAGGTAGTTAATTTGGGGCAGTCTAGTTCAAATAATTTAGAAATTTATTGTTCATGAATAGGGTAAAAAAATCTGTGGGGTTACTTAACCCCACAGATTTTTTAATAGCCAACATAAAATGTAATCCATTTGAAGAGACATTGCTAAAGACACAAGACGACCCTTTCTGAAAACCACAAAGGAGATGAGAGAAACGGATGAAGCCTTATATTTAACCATTAATACTTTACACAACCATACTATAGATAGTATATACAATATGGAGTCACTGAACTTAACGGAAAACATGTGCAAGAAATAGAATAAGCAGACATGTGGAATAAGTCAAGAATTGATAAAGATGAAGGTCAGACCAGAATATAGGTCGTCGTTCTATTAATGATTCATGCCACATGCTAGGAACTAGCGTTGTAGATATCAAATCAACCAAGTGGCCTACGGTACGGATAGGATAGTACCTAGATAACTTCTAGTTTTTGTGCAAGCGTAAAATTAGAGGAGAGGGGCATTAGCTTTGACGTCAATGCTACTCCGAATTCGGCAATGCAATCCGGCTGCTTGCAAAAGATTCCGTTCAGTATCCGTGAACGAAAAATAAACCCAAATTACAAAACCGCTGCAGTTCCTTTCCTCTGCTCGAGTAAAAACCACGTGGGAATTCCAAGTCGCCTTGCATCGATAACCTTAACTTTTGATATGAACTATCGTTTTGTTCAAAGTCCCCCCTCGCTGTCCATGTAGCTGTGGATAAGGAAGTGGCGGGGAAGCTCTTCTTACGGTGGCCGATTACACTAACGTGTTCGGACAGGCACTATCAAATGCACACAGACAACGCACCTTGTTATACACTCCTGTATTAACACTAAACACAAGCACAACTCACTCACACCAGTGAAAATACAAGCGGTTTTCACGGAATCTCCGCCGATACTGAACGGGTACCACGCACACCACTTCACAAAAATACGCATGCGCGTCGAAGGCTATATAACGGCTGCTAGCATAGCATGATTCATTATCCTCATTCAAACGCCCAAAGAGAGAACACGTCGGATTTGTGAACGAACCTGTGAAATCATTGTGACATATCGTATCAGTGAGCAAACAAGTTCAATAGCCACTGGTGGATTTGGATTGCATAACCTGAAATAACTGTTAAGTGAAGTGCCTGTGACGGTTACCATTCCATTGAACAGGAACGTAACCATTCCAACAACCAGGAAAGTGTCAACTTCCAGTGAAAATTGTGAATTCAAGAGCATCAGAACTGTTACCATGTACAACGAATCAGTGATACCTGTGAAAGCGGAGTCCTTCAGCGGAATGGCTGCTAAAAGGTAAATTTCAAACTGTTGTGCAACGACTTTCATATCTTAATTAACCCCATAAACCCTAATTAGGAACCTACCAAAACTTTGAGAAAGCCAAAACAAAAAAAACAACGGCATTACCGTGCCGTAATACTTTTCTTTTAACTTTGTTTAGTTTTCTATAGAATTTCAATGTTTCTTCGACGCTTTGCATAACAGACTTGTTTTTCCTTGTCAAGTTAAGAAACTTTATGAAATTTTCTCCAAAACATGGTTAAATGTCTATAATATTAACAGATGCCTGATTCTCGGATTCATGAACAAATGGATTGTTTTCCAACCTCTAAAGAAATAACTTTTGACCTCCAAACACATTTTCTTATGATTTTTTACGATTGTTACAGCCCGCTCAGTCAATGCGTCCAGTCTGTGCTTCGGAGGGCCTGTGTGGAGAAGAGGTTAACCATCGGCCTCTTCCCTGCCATCCAGCATCTCTCAAGCAACTGCAATGGCGCTCTCTTCTGCCTGACCGCCCAGGCACCGCCGGGAGACAGCGCGACACACATGCAAGAAGTCCTTCTTCAGGCTTTTTGCGCGGAACACGAGATCTATACTCTGAAAGTGGATTCGGAAGCGAAGATGCGGAACATGTTGGGATGCAGAAGTGATGATCTAGACTTCAGCTGCGTTTTAGTGCACTTTCCCTATACAGACCCATTTAGCGACAGCCAGGACATAGATCTTACAGGTCTAACAGAAGCTGAGAAGACATTGATAGAACACTGTGAAAGCATGTGGGGATTTGCGCAAGTACCGGTTATTAAGCTACCGGAGAAGTGAAAACCCACAAGACGACATTTTGTTGAGGAAATAATATTGTAAAACCGTTTTGGTTTATTTATGCCTTTGGTTTGGCATTTGTATTTGCTTCGGCGTTCAACGCCATCTAGATTACAATAGTTGAACTATCCGTAAGGTTAAGTTTTGTACCTATTGTAAGATGAAGAAGTTAAGGGAGATAGAATATGAGATGTCATTTTATAACAGCGTGTCAGTGGTGTTAGCTAATTTGAAGTGCATGTAAATATGAAGCATTATTCATAGAAATCTAAAGAACATGAATTGTATAAGTTTTTGAATATAAGTAGGTACCTAGACAGTACTAGTAGATTATCCACCGAGTTGGAATTATAGTCTAGTTAAAAAAATAAATAAAAAAAAGCAAAATATTGAGTTCTGACAAATATAGTCATATTTTAGGAACATTTTAGTATTGTTATTTTTACAAGCATAAACATGTACCTTGTTAAATAAAAAACTTAAAAAAACATAATCTTTTATTATATACCATTTGCCATCAATCAACGAATGGGACGAGTTTATATACAGATTAATAAAAAGTGGTAGGTACGAGATACCCACCTTTATTTTCTTTATCGAAAATATTAGAAAATGAAGGAATGGATGTGAGCTATAACATTTTTGTATGGAATGAAGAGACATTATACATAAAGTAGGTAGTACCTACATGTTTGGAGTTAATTAGTTTACCTACCTAAATAAATAATGAAACTGTTGATAAAAATAAAAGAAATTGTGACAAAATAATATTATTTTATTGCTTTCTCATGAGAAAACCGAAAACATAGGTTTTATTATTAATGTAATTAATTATTTATTCGGTAATCCCAAGAAAGGTAATTAAATTAGACTCCACTCAAGAAAGGTAATTAAATTAGACTCCACTCAAGAAAGGTAATTAAATTAGATCCATTAATCGTAATACTTTATAGTAAAATAGAAAATTTGTTTCCATCAAACGAAATGGTGGAGCAGCAAAAAGCCAACATCACGCGGTGTTCCCAGGCGGTCACCCATCCAAGTACTGACCGCGCCCGACGTTGCTTAACTTCGGTGATCGGACGAGAACCGGTGTATTCAACGTGGTATGGACGTTGGCGAAAGTAGTAGCAAAATTTCGAAACATTTTTATAAAAACTGTAAAGAATACCTAACAGCAAAAAAAGAGTGCTACCAACACAACACATAATACTAGTATCTTAACTTAACCCCATAGTCTTCCAAAATCATATCAGCACCTTTCTCACCAATAACAATGCTCGGTGCATTTGTGTTGCCCCTGACAACCACTGGCATAATCGAGGCATCAATAACTCTCAAGTTAGCGATCCCATAGACCCTCAACCTTGGATCAACAACAGCTGTCTTATCCCAATAGGGGCCCATCTTGCAAGTTCCTGTTGGATGGTAAGGCGATGACGTGTAAGTCCTAGCTAGACAGACGGTGTACTCATCAGTTCCCCATTTATAATCTTCGCAGCCTTTCAGCTCTTTACGTACAAATTTAGCACCCATATCTTTGAACGCTTTCGTGTTCTCTAAGCTCAAAAGGAACCTTACTCCTTTGATAATAGGGATCAGATCTTCATCATCGCCTAAGTAGTTCGGTTGTATAATTGGTTTACTATTAGGGTCAGTGCTGTTGAGCATAATACGACCTCTACTCTTCGGGGTTAGGTTCATTGTTCTAGGAACGATTGCGTTGTAGTATGCTGTTGGGTAAGTCGAAATGCTTTCGTATAACGCAGGATCCGACAGATACTCCTCAAGGATCACATTATAACATTGGTATTGTATATCAGCTGCTGGCAGTTTCGGATCTGTTTTGAGGAAAGCAATCGAATTCGTTGCACCGTTGCCTGAAATTGGACCATTTCTAATACCAGATCTATAATTCAAGATGTCTTTGAAAATCGTTTTCTGATCTACCATGGTCGAGTTTTCTTTCGGCAGAGATATAGAATAACCATTGAAGGTTACGTGGTCATGTAAATTGTAGCCAACCTTTAGATCAGCTTTGACATTAATTCCTAAACTTTTAAGGTGGTCGCTAGGTCCTACACCTGACAGCATCAGCAATTTAGGAGAATTTATTGCACCCCCACTAACTATAACCTCCTTTCTAGCAAACGCAGTATAAATTTTATCATTCCTCACATATTGAACTCCATAAGCTATATTATTCCTATCAATTAGAATCTTGATGACTTCAGAGTTGATTTTGACTGTTAAATTCTTATTTTTGTACCGTATAGGTTGGATATAGGCTTTATTTGTGGATACTCTTTCTCCGTATAGAGTTGTAGTCTGCCCTTGCATAGTTGTTAGTTCCCTGGCTCCTGTGAAGTCTCCAAAGGGGATGCCAGCCTCGACGAAGGCCTTTGTCATCATGAAAGAAGGTCGATCGATGTAGGGGAGATGGGAAACTGATTGTTCTCCTGTGTAGCCGTGGTACCCTCGGTCTACAGAGAAGTAGTTCATGTTCTTTTCAGATTTTATGAAGTAGGGAAAGACCTGGAATACAAAGAAACAAGCAAATGAGTACCATTAACTTTAATGTAACTTATATTCCACGAGACCAGCGCTATGGTATAATTTGCTCTACCATAGCACTTTATAAGAGTATGTATACTGCGATAAGACCGCAAATTGTATCTAGTTTTTAAGTTTTTATTTTACATTGTTATTTTATACTAAGTGTGCAATAAAGAATTGTCTATCTATCTTACTATTCGTCTCTGTTCTGGCAAAATAAATATCTTTTAACATTTAACTTTATTCTCCTACTTATTTCGACATAGCAATCTAGAAACCAATTTATAAGGAAAATATAAGGCGCAAATCGATGGTGAGGGAATAGGATTAAATCCAATGAGTAGATCCATGATATTGTAGGTAGCTTATCACGTAAAGTAGCTTAATCGTTTTCAGGAGTGAGTCCAAATGGTTTACCAAAGACTTACATCTTTATAGTTCCATCCGTCGTTGCCCATGGCTGCCCAGTCGTCGTAATCAACCCTGCTGCCTCTAATGTAGGACATAGAGTTGATTGAACTGCTCCCGCCCATTGTTTTACCTCTGAAATTTTTATAAATTCTTAGAATACATATACTAACTAAAATATTTATTACTTAGACCCCAAGTCAATGACCTTCAGCCATTTGACGATAGTATCTTGACGTGTGTATTGTGACGTCTCGTATTTGTATGGGAATTGCTTAGTTCCCTGTCCGCGCGATAGGGGCGCTATGCAAAAACCTATGGAATTAGCTGTCACGATCACGTCTCGTTACATGGACTCGGGGCTCTGGGCTATCTGCTTATTGTGTACAGCTATAGATTTAATATTGAGTTTGAGATAAACGACTTTGTCAAAAAATGCAACCAGGCGGTCACCCATCCAAGTACTGACCGTTTAAGTTCTCCCTTAACATGTTAGATGGCGACAAAGAAGCAATTTTTTAATCTTGCCACTAGGTAGCGCTAGTAGGGCAATAACATATTATTTTTGCATGAATTCAGCCATAACATTTTTATTTTATGCAAAAAGTAAACTGTTATTTCAAATATTTATTTCTGTTAGTATAATGTATACTTTGAATACATAATAAGTAAGATATATTGTATATTACACTGTTATTTCAGGAAAGTCCTAAATCGCGCAAGCAACATTTTTCTTAAGTGTGACCTAGTATACCAGTCAATTTGCTGTACCAGTGTACTTGCTTCGGCAGTACATATACTAAAATTGGAACGATACAGAGAAGATTAGCATGGCCCCTGCGCAAGGATGACACGCAAAATCGTGAAGCGTTCCACATTTTTTGAACATTAATTGAATTGATTTGTTATACAGATGATTATGGATACTATTGGATACGATAGTGTGTGGTTTTTTTTAATGTAGGATGTTGCAGCTCATCAGAGCATACAATTATAATTCCGCTGATATATGCTCTGATTTCATCAAGAACAAAAAAGCATAATGTGGCTTGAATGTGGCCTTGTTCGAGGCTAGTTAATTGGTAGGTAGTGTTAGCGACGACGACACTATAATATGTCTATTGAATAAGGTTTGGAATAGAAATTGATTTAGAACCACATAACAGACAATAGTAACACGTCTCCGATTACACCATATACCTAGTTATTGATTACGTTAATTATAGTTATTGCGACCGGCAAAATAATAATGTTTCTGTTTCAAGTTTAATAATATCCATTCCTGTGAAACCCTTTGAGAGGTATCAAAGAGACTAATGTACCTCATTATTATTATGTAACTGGTCTCGAACGAATCGAAAGGAAAGAAAAGGATAGTAGAAATGCTCTAGAAAATAGAAAAAGATAGGTATAGCTCCGGAAAATCGAAGAATTTTCTAGTAAGGCTCGGGCTCGACAGAGAGGTATAAAAGCCGAGCTAGTTCGCCGGGTTTGTTAGATTTTTTAAAGCAAGTGATCAAGTGAATACGTAAGTACTAAGAAAATAAGTAGCCGTTAGAAGGGTTGAGCTAATTGAAATCAGGATTTAGTCAAACGAAATTTCATTAAAATCGTGTGATGGAAGTTACATAAATGCGATTGAAAATTAAGTGGGTTTACGAGACGTGTTTGTTGTTTCCAACAAAAGTAAAATAGGAGAGATGCAAGCAAAAAGCCAACATCACGCGGTGTTCCCAGGCGGTCACCCATCCAAGTACTGACCGCGCCCGACGTTGCTTAACTTCGGTGATCGGACGAGAACCGGTGTATTCAACGTGGTATGGACGTTGGCGAAAGCTAATGCAAAATTATGAAACGCTCGTAAAATTTAAAAAAAGCATTTGTAAAATAACAATCAACAGCAAAAAGGAAGATTTACGATATTGCGAGATCTGACGAGATTGGACGCCGATTATGCAATTCACAAAATAACAACGATAGAATCTGTGGAGCCGGGGTGCCTACTTAGTTTCTAATTTAAGGAGAGATAAGGCTTGTGTTATGTTGTTTAATATTTCGACATAAGGTGTTATTTCATTATTGGAGTAGGTATTTCATTGAAAGTAACCTAAACAACGTGCTCATAGTTCTAAATCGATTTCGTACGCAACTAATTGTATTTTAAACTTTATGATGTACTTGTTGCGATGTATGTATTTGCCAAATAGTAATTAACAGTCAATTTTTAAACCTTCCTCTTGAATCACTCTATCTATTAAAAAAAAGGGTATCAAAATCCGTAGCATAGTTCTAAAGATCTAAGCATACATAGGGACAGACATACAGCGAGAAGCGACTTTGTTTTATACTAAGTAGTGATATTAACCAACCGTTGCTCTACTTCTTATGGAGAAGTAGAGCAACATTATGCTGAGACAGGACCTATTGGTTCGCTTTGTGGAGTCGCTTGTTGCTTGTATATAATACATACGTAGTTAATTTTATTTATTTCTTTATTTTCTTGTTTACCTTATAGATTATTATTATTTAGTAACAAGCTGTACCCACTTGTGAATCAATTAATGTATTTTCTTTCTTCTTCTTTCTTTTTATTTATTTTAGCTGTACGGGTTCAATGATGTTATATGTAAAATCTCTTTGTATGGGTTAGTTTGTTTTTTGTTTGACAACGTCTACGTTTTCTTCCACAGCTTATACTGACGTGGCTTCCTCCTTTTCAATTTCTGTAGTAAAACTACGCACGTGTAGTGATAACAGATTACCTTGGCCAAGAGCATTGTTGTCCTTCGCGGCCCAAACAGCTCTTTCCGTTGGGTTCAGTGAAGTAAGTCCAGTCGATGTTGCTCCCTAGGAACGAGGTGGAGAGACCGGGGACTAGAGTGATGTCAGGCTGCTCGCCACCAGCTTCTAGCAGCAATACCTGGGGATATAGATAAAAAATTAGGCTCGATAGAACGGAGAAGGTATTCGTTAACCCGTTGATTGGATGTTTATATTTATATTTATTTGAAGGAAAACTAGAGGGTTGTAAATAACAGACTAACAAATTGATTAATACTAATTGAAGGCAAAGCTTATTGAAGGTTTATGAGGTAGGTAGAGATAGGCAAAATTGGTCAGAAAAAAATCTAGGTATTGAATTATTGATTGATAGGGGCTACCCAAAATATTTTTTTTTTACTTTATAGCCAGTACCTGCTACTAGATACCTTTTTTCGAGAACTATTTCGTAGGTTTTTCAATCCCTTCAAAAAATATCAAGGTCGCAAACTAAACCCGAAGAAGGCTCTGAGCCCTGAAAGGGTGTAACTTTTGTTAGACAAAAAGTAAAAAACTTACGAGGTAGGTATTCCTTTCTTTTAGTATGAATTAGTATGTTAAATTTAATATTTTGTCTATTACTCATTTTATTTATGCACATGTACTTACTACCCACTTTTCTCTTCTCTCTCTCCCAATAAGGTTTGCTGGAAGAGAACTCTTTTTAGGGTTAAGTTTGCCTATTTATTAATTTTCTAGTATAAGTTTTGTATATGGTTTATCGTGCAAGAAGTATAAATAAATAAATAAGTATGAACTCACCGTAGCTTCCTTTTCCACGAGCCTGTTCGCAACAACGCACCCGGCCGCACCCGCTCCAACAACTATAAAGTCATAGACACTTTTCTCCCTCCCATAGCTGTCAGCATGCCAATATCTGCCTCTATCTCTATCATAGCTCCTCACTAATCTGTCTCTTCGATAGTTATTATAAAATCTTCGATGTTCTTCAAACGGTTCACGAGCATCTTTACAATCTTTTTTGTAAGGATGGGTGTCGTGTTCATAAATTCCAAGGCTCTCTTGAATTCTTTTGTCTACGGAATCTCCAAAGAGGTCAGTAATGAAGTTGAGGAAGACAAAGCCAAAATAAGAACATGGAGTTAGTTGACTGTTAGCTGGACACACTTCGGTGAGGTTCACGGGCTCCCAAATCATTGTGCTGGAAAAAGTTAAAGATGTGATGTTAGGCTCACCTTGCTTTGCTTTCCAAGTTTTCACGCTAGCGGCTAGAGTCATTGAGTAAAGGAGACAGGACATAATATTATAAACGCGAAAGTTTGTGAGGATGTTAGTTGCTCTTTCACGCAAAAACTACTGAATGGATTTTGATGAAACTTCACAATAAGCTTACATATCAGAATAACACATAGGCTACAATTCATAAAAAATATATTGTATATTATTATCCAAAATATCTATCACCAAGCGAGTGAAACCGCGGGGCGCAGCTAGTTTCTGTATATTTGTTCGGAAGTAACACAAAGGAAGTCATGTGTAAAAAAACAAATCAAATTCTATAAAGGTATTTTTACACAATTAACATTATGTAGTAGTTAATTGTGTAAAAATACCGTATAACCTGCGTAGTTAAAGAATGAGATTTAAAATTACATCATCTGATGGCTTTCTCGCTTAGTTCGATTCGGTCTGAGCGGACCAGCGTTAAATATGTATGACATAATTCAGTGAAAAAATATTTTTTATGATATTAATTAGTGGTGGTCATCTTATTAGAAACACCCACATGGGTTGTTTCTAATAAGATGTTTCTATTGCAATTTCCCTTTCTAACCAATTTTTAACATATCATTGAGTGTTCCTACGTATTAAAATCGATGTATTGGATATTATATTGCATTGTTATACAATTATAAGTTAAATTACTACATTACCCACTCACACATACACGATCACGCGCAAAAAAAAAAAAAAAAAAACAACTAATTTACGTAACTTAATCTACTTTTATCTAATTTATTTTGGAAGAGCGAGATTCCCTAACACAGGTATTTCTTTTACTTAAAAGAGAATCTCAAACACTGTTATATTTATTGTACATTAAGTTAAAGAAATAAATATTTTGTATTTTTTGTATTTTGTATTTATTTTATAATATTAGAAAACAACGGTAGTTATTCCAAAAATAAACATATATCAACATCGAAATAAAATAAAACAAACAAGCCGGACAACTAATTAGAAACACCAAAAAATAATTACTTAAAGCATTATTAAATTAAACAAAACCCTAATAGTTTTGGAAAATACTACATCCTTAGACATATTTGGGAGGACGTATTTGGTAGGAATGGTAGGTTAGCCTCTGTTATCGATTACAGCTTTGCAACGACACGCGGCATTGATTCAACCAACCAAAAGGTGTCTACAGGAATACTACCCCAAGCGTTGTCAAATGCGTTTATTCCATCCAGTACTAGGAAGTAGGTACTAGTAGTTCTTTTATCTAACTGTTTGGACAGAAATATTCCAAATTGTTAGACTGACTAATCGAACTTTTTGGATACGCAGGCACTGTAAAGTCCATGAATAATTAGTATAGTAACCTACGATAGTAACATGTTTCTGCGACGTCTTTATAGTATGCCACAAATTTTCTATGGGATTTAAATACGGATTATTGGCAGAGTGAGGAAACGCTGCGTGCTGTGTGTGCGCTTTGGGTCACATTGTTCGTGTCGTGGTCATTTGTCATCCAAGTTACTAGCAAATTTCGTCGGAATCATTGTCTCCTTTAATATATTTTTGTACTGATATTGATCCATCTGCCCTTCAATCTTTCTCACGGGACCAATCCCGTACCCAGAAAAACATCCCCGCACCATATCATTTCCACCACCGTGCTTAAATGTCTTTTTAGTGTAGGTACTTGTTATTCAAAGCCTCGTTTATTGGTCGTCGTAGATATCGTTTTCCATCGGAATTAATCAAATTAATTTTAGTTTCATCTGAAAAGAAAACTTTTTTCCATTGATGAATAGTATGACGACCGATGTGGCGCGGTGGGCGAAGGTCCGCCTGCGACGCAGGAGGTTGCGGGTTCGATTCCCGCATCGGAACAATTGTGTGTACGATCTGCAGATATTTGTTCCGGGTGTTCTGGTAGTTTTCTATGTATAATAAAAATTATCTATCTATGTAATGTATTGTATTATGTATATCAGTTATCTAGTACCCATAACACAAGTTCTGCTTACCATGGGGGCTGGGGCTAGATAATGCTGTGTGAATTGTCCAGCATTATTATTTATTATTATTATAGTCCAACTGCCATATTTTTTTATTTTCGAGCGAATGCTAGACGATTTTCTGTATGTTGCCTGGTTAGGGTAGTGGTACTTTTCTAGCGATCCTAACAATTTTCCTTCAACCAACCGTCTACGAACTTGTTTAGTGGACACGTGTCGAGGATCGTCTGTTGAAAATACCTCTTTTCTTACAACATTGGATCCTTTAAAGGGGTCCGCTTTAGCTAATCGAAGCATAAGCCTGTCTTCAAGAACTGTAGTCTTCCTGTGCCGAAGTTTTCTTGGCACGTTATCGATGTTCCGTGTAGTTTGAAATGTGCGAGTGTGTTAAATATCATCTTTACGGAACATTCCAAATAATCGGCTATTTATCTGAAACTCCATTTTTGTTTTAAACGAAAATTCACTATTATTTTTCTCGTTGTTTATTTATTTTAAGGAAGGCCGACAGTTTAAATACATACAAAATAAGTAATATTAACCTCGCAACAGAGAAGCTAATAAATGGCCTTCACGGCTAAATGACAGTATGATATGAATATTAAAAACGCTATGCAGGTAGATTAGAAATTTTTTTTTTGTTAACAATCTCAAATTAAAGAATCGTCGAAATTTGGTGATTCAAATGAAATGAAATAAAGATAATAAAATTTTCGAAACAAACTTTATGACTAATTGTTTAGTTTAATGACCTAATTAAATGAAATGTAAAGTACCTAGTATTACAATAAAATAAAAATGAATAAACCCTCGCACAAACCTCTCTCAACACTTTCATCATGTTGAGTGAGTTAAAAGCCCGCGATGTTGAGAGATTTTTATACGGGAGAACATCAGTTAATTTACAACAAAAGAGAAAATAAATTACTTTTGTGTTAACACTTTGACTGCGTTTTTTTTTCGACGACTGCGATCTTTTTTTTAACCTAAAAAATTCGTGCTGCCACTCTACACAGCGGTTGTGTTGCGTTGCGCCGCACATGCGTTTCGTTCGAAAAATATTACGGCTGTGCTGAGTCACAAAGATCTGTATTTTCTCAGCCGCTGCGCTAGTGTGGATTTACGCATATTAGTCACTTGTAGAAAACACACACCGTGTGATTTCAGCACTCAAAGTGTTAATAAATATGATATTTTTAAAAGTTTTACATACCTACTATTAATTATCTGTAAAGAATTTACCGCTAAGCTGCTGCCTTGCCGAATGCACACTCGTACAATGCACGTCGATATTATCATTATCTGCTCGCTGTCATTATCTTTGCACACTTTATTGAGAATCGTGCACGCTCTAATTATAAACGAGTTTTGTCTGTAATTTAATTAGGGTTAGTCGATGGAAGATTAAGGGGTGGACTATATCGCACACGCTTAGAGGGGACGTTTAAGTTGATTTTGCTAAGCAGCTCTGGACAGTCAACAGAGTTGTTTAATAGTTTTAAGATAAAGTTATGTCGGCTATGTCGCGTCTAGTCGATAGTGGAAGAAGGTGGAAGGAAACGTATACAAGTAACTATCAGAGTGATAGAGGATATGGAGTTTAAAAATAAGAACTTGATGAATTTCTTTGAATTCGCACCACTCGAGAAATATAGTAATTATGACCTACGGAGCTGAGACGTGGACACTCACGATAGGGCTGGTCTATCAGTTCAAAGTCGCTCAGCGAGCTATGGAAAGAGCTATGCTCGGAGTTTCTCTTATGGATTCGTAACGAATACATCCGACAGAGGACCAAAGTTATCGACATAGCTCAAAGAATTAGCAAGCTGAAGTGGCCGATGATGATGATGATGATGATTAAATGCTAATAATGTTAGTTAGTTTATAAAAATGTTAAGTGACTAGGTGTTTCTAATAAGATGAGCACACAGACATTATCACATTCTTTGTATATACCATTCTTAAAGTACGGTTATACCTATGAAATCGGTCAAAATAGCATCATATCAAATAACATGTCCAACACGAAATTGCGTGTTTCGTTTCGGTCAATTGGTGTAAGTACTCTACGGAAACTAAACGAAACATGCGATTGCGTAAGAATTAAATAGGCCTCTTGATCCACAATACAATCGCAAACAAACACATCAGTCGGTCACTTCACTATTCACCATTACGAGTAATAATAAAAAAAAATACGTACCAACCCTTATTTATCTGAATAGAAATATTCAGAGAAACATTAGAATTAATAAAAGTATTTTTTTTAGCAAATTAAACCTAACACGCAATAAATCCACAGCTAACTAAACTAATAGGAATCGTGTTGTGTATTATGATGATGTAAAAAACAAATAATAATCAGGAACCAGAAAATTAGCCGACCTAGGCTTGCTTGTGGAAATCCTGTAGTTTTCTCTTTGACGTCAGCAAGGTTTGTAATTTGTTCAAGTTTAGGAATGGAATGGTAATTTCAAGATATTCATTGTAGCAGTCGTGGCCGAGTGGTTAAGGCGTCTGACTCGAAATCAGATTCCCTCTGGGAGCGTAGGTTCGAATCCTACCGGCTGCGAATCTTTTGCGGTCACTTTTTCAATTTAGCATTCCATTTTGAAGCATACAGAATTACACAATTTAAAAATCTATGAATTACTATTTTTATTAATTATTTTTTAGTTTTTTTTTCCAATCATCGTTTTAGCATTTGAACAATCATCGCCCCGCCCGCGCCCCGCTTCGCTTTATGCGCGCGGGGTGGCCAGGCTTCGGAATATAAATATTGTTTATGAAATTTTATAAGATTGTTAACTAATTGATTGTACGGATTGTACTAACAGGGCCAACGTGGTCAGTGTTTGGCTGAACATTCGTCGTTTGGAATTTATGAACTGATTTAAGGTTGTCTTGTCTTGAGACGGTGCGGTCGGTCGCAAAGCGACGACGCGCGACGTGGACATGTCCGTTTTGATTTTTAAAATAATTGCATAGCATTATTGCAAGCAGCCTACAAGGACCGCGTCGAAATTAAAAAAAAGTCTGTTTTCAACATTCACTGTGCAAAAAACACTGCCAAAAGCAATTTTCAGGGGACACCCGGGTTTGAACCGGGGACCTCTCGATCTGCAGTCGAATGCTCTACCACTGAGCTATATCCCCATGTGCAGTGAAGTTCAAAATTTATAACTTAACAACACATTAAGCTGGGTCTCGAAAAATGGTATACTTTTTTTTCTATAAAAAAATTGCAACTCTTTGCTATGTTTGCCATACGACACGCGTACGAACAGTTGTTTTTAATCAATCCATACGGATTCCGTCTCAAGTTATGCTATCAGAATAAAAATAGTTGAAACTGCCATCTAGCAGCGACACAGCGCAACCAATACTAGTAAGTCGTGTACGTTCTTGCGTCATTATCGTTACCAAGACAGAAAAAAGCCAACGCAAATCTTTAGGAGGCCTGTACCTGTACGTAACTAAGGTACAAAATAATACCGCTAGATGGCGTTTTAAAACATGAATAAATCAAAAAGCCAACATCACGCGGTGTTCCCCGGCGGTCACCCATCCAAGTACTGACCGCGCCCGACGTCGCGCGACAGCAGTCACCCATATCTGAGCCCAAAACCTGTTAGGGAAAACTCAGAAGTAGATATATTTGCTGACAGTTGAAGTCAATAGGAAGAGTCTGCCTGAGCTATTCTGAAAAAGTCAAACTGTAATGTAAATACATAGTCATTAAATGCAACTGTAAACTGTATATACATTTACTTACTTGTATTCTCTATTGCGTTTAGTACCCAAGTGTAGTCATAATTGGATGTAGGTGGTACTATATACATAAACACTATTTAGTAGGTATTTTCTATTTATTTTTTGTTATTATTGTTATTTGATAATAATAATACAACCCTGTACTTTCTTGTGTAATATAATTTTGTATGTTTAAAGTATTTTTTTTCTTGTTGTGTGAATTCTTTTTTGGGCCAGTTTATTTTATTATGTGATTTTATTTGATTCCCTTTCTTTGTGTTAATTCTGTTTAATTTTAATACTAAGTATTTTCTTTGTCTGTCTTTTCGTAATTTTTATTTTCTTTATTTTTATAATTTGCATAATGTAACGACTTAGTTTTAACTTTTAACTGTAATGTTACATAGATGATTTTTATAATAAACAATCGTCGTATGTCCAAGAAGGCTGACGTCATTGACTCTGGCCTAAAAGACACGTTGGTACGTTGTTTCATAATTTCACATCCCCACTCATCGCCTCCGTGGCGCAATTGGTTAGCGCGTTCGGCTGTTAACCGAAAGGTTGGTGGTTCAAGCCCACCCGGGGGCGTAGTATATTTTGTTATCTTGATTTTTGCCCAACTGATATGTATGTTGTATGTTGAGATGATCTTTTTTATATTAGAAATTTTGTTGTTTCAGTTTGTGCAGATTTCCATGACATCACCATCCAAAAGTCATAATTGATTTCATTCAGAGTTCCATTTCACCCACTTCGGTTCATTGCTGTTCTAATGCTGAACTGGTCCGTCTGAAATTAAAGAAAATATAATATTCATTGCTGTCCGCCATATTCTTTTGAATGAGGCTGGCAATGTTAGTGGCCTGCAAAAAGATTCACTTTAGTACATAACATAATATAACCCGACCTACCAAGTTCACTATACTCACTATCACTCGACAGCAGCAGTGATATTTTGGATAGTACCAAATCGTGAACAATGTTAGGTTTTGTTCAGTTATAGACTTATTTAGTGTAAACAATAATTTCAATGTAGTTCTCATCTCCCGTATGGTCTAGTGGCTAGGATACCTGGCTTTCACCCAGGAGGCTCGGGTTCGATTCCCGGTACGGGAATTGTATTTTTTGGTTCGCAAAGTTGCCCCCAACCACTATCACTGTTAGGTACCTGTTATTGAATGAACGCGTAGATAGATACCGACCGACGACCCGATAAATAATCCTATCCTACTATCATCAAAACAAAGTCGCTTCCTCCTGCTATCTATCTGTCCCTATGTAATTATGTATGCTTAAATCTTTAAAAATACGCAACGATTTTTGATTCGGATTTTCTAAATAGAATAGACACATAGATTTCCACGCGGGCGCGGTTAGTATTAAAATAATTTATTCATCAATTATTTTCTGCTCGCGACTTCACACGCGTTGTTTATAGGGAAACTTTTAAAAGTTTTTTATAATCATTTAATATTTTAGGGGTTGTTCGTTGGATCTTGTGAGGCTAACCCTAGGTTAACATAACACTGCTAACACGTTCGTTTTTGTTCTGTGGTTTTTATTCCTGTAAATGAGTATATTAAATAAACTATAAAGAGTTTTTTATCGAATAAATGTTTTCATTTCATTTTCATTTTTCTTTCTTAGGGATAACAAAATGTTGCATCAGTAAACTCGTTAAAACACTAGATAATCAACAGTGAAAAAATTAAATATAGTAAGTAAATATGTAGTTATGATAATAAACCGTCGTCGTGTTATCAGTGTAAATTAAATACTACGTTTCAAAACGTTAGCCGGACAATAGAATAGAGATGGCTAGATTATTAAAATACTGTTTTCGGCATTGTAGCAAGATTGTAGCCCGCTACGGCTTACGGACACTATTTTCCACTAGTCCAAACTGAAGAAAATAAATAAAAATAGAGCAAAAAGTTTGTCAGAAGTGGGATTCGAACCCACGCCCTCAGAGAGGACCAGAACAGCTCATACACCTACTTAGTAGGCAAGGTATACCTTGAGTCTGGCGCCTTAGACCGCTCGGCCATCCTGACGATGCGTGCTGCGTCGAAATTACATAACCAATGAATAGGGCAGTATTAAAAAATATTGATACATAAATAGTAAATTTTTTGGACAGATAGGATGATGAAATAAAGAATAAGCGATTATAGTACGGAATAATAATTATTGTTTCTTCCAGTTTGGTTTGTTAACCTACTAAGCACAATAATATAATAAATGCGTATGTTTGGATGTTAGTTACCTACCTCGTGCCTGACGTCAAAACGACTGAACGGATACGGGCTGAAATTTTGCATACAAATATAAAACATACTTTTTACCACATAAATCAGTTCTCGTGGGCGGGATAGAAATAACATAAAAAAATAAAACACGCAATAACACAGATACTTTTTTTCCAGTAAAAACGCGTGCAAAGCCGCCGGATGAAATTATTTTGATAAAAAATATAAAATAGCAGTAAACTACACGCCATCTATTGGATTTGTGCCGCCTTAACTTGTCATGCTAAAACTAATTTTATTTTACCTACTCGATACTAACCGATAGATGTCGCGCAAACGCTCGACAGACAAAACCGTACAACAATAAAAATATATTTAGTTGTTCCTAATCCCAAGTACGCATTACCTACTTAATCAGAGACTGTTGGGGACAGAATCATCCTTAGGTATTTATTTGAACTACATGGGTGAATTGGTACCGGAGATTTTACTTACTTTAATCTTAATAAAGCCTGCCATCGCGCCGTGCGCCACCGCCCCGCCGCCGCCGCCGGCCGCCGGCCGCCCGCTGCACGTGCCTCTATTCTGTAATCTGTGACCTCGATCTTGTATGATTGAGAAAACTTTGATTTGTTTGTTTATTATACATTTATAACAGTATTACAAAGGCGCAAACATTCTTCTTTTGAATTACACAATGGTTGACACAACACATGACTATCATCAAAGGGAGTCTTTCCGACAAACAGTTGCGTTCACAGGTTCAATGAATGAAACGTTCTTTCTACCACGCCAGTTTTTAAAAGAAACCTTTGCATCAGAATTAATTATCTTCCATAAACGAACAGTGTATCTACCAAACGATATTGATGCTAATAGACAACACAAAAAACAAGTAAAATAGACTACCTATTTTATATTTTGCGTGCACCCTGCGTGCACGCACGAAATGATCGATTGAATGAACGAACAAAACAAACAAACAAACTCAATCAATCGGAAAAGGAAACGTAGAAAAATATTGCCAGTAGCTTTAATTGAAAAATTAAAGAAAGATGTCAGTCAATAATCGATTTTCATTATCGATTTTCTAAATGTTGAGACGATGCAAATAGGTATTCTATCTGTAGCACTACCTAACCTACTCAAGAGGATAAGTTGTATTGTAAGTCGCATTTCGTGCGTAGTAGGTCTATCCTGTGTATCATATATCGTATTACTTGCTCAAGCTATTCATACATACATTATTCGATTTGACGCACGAAATGGGACAAAAGATTTACCTATTTTAGGTGAGATTTTAGGTATGTTTTCGCCTCTTAGCAGAACGCACATACTGTGCACATACTGCGACGACGCGCGACGTGAGAGTCCCGATATACGAATCTTATTCTATGGTGTTCTTGAGTGGAGGGAGACCGCGACTCGGCAAACGTAATGTCGGACGCCCTCCGGCCAGGTGGGATAACGACTTGCGAAAGACGCAGGCAGATGCTGGATGCGTCAAGCTGAAGACAGGGCGCTGTGGCGCTCATTGGGAGAGGCCTATGTCCAGCAGTGGACTAGCATAGGATGATGATGAATAAAAGTTAAGCAAATATTTAAAAAAATATTATTGAAACATTTTGAAAATGAGTATTAACCACGTCTCTATACTGCGCTTACATAGTAACTAAACTGCGTCAAAATATTCATTATTATATTCAATCTTACTTCACTCAAGGTAGGTCATAGGTACACAGTGGGTTAACGAGTATGGAGTATGGATGGCTGCTCAAGAGATAGGCTAGGCACCAGCCAACCAGCTGGTGCCTATCTCTTGAGCAGCTTCCCTTCTAGAAACTTTCGGGTAACACTCAAAGTACCTAATGTACCGATGTCAAAATGTTGAAGTAGAGTCAAAAGCGAAATTTAAAAAATCTTTGAATGCAGTTTAGTTTCTTATTTAAAAAAAAGAAATGGCCCTTCGGCTGAGCTTCCGGGTCCATTGAATTTTTATCCTGTATAGGTAGATACCTACCCAGGTATCTATTATTCTGTGCTTCTGGAGCAATCTAGGTTAGATACTTTACCTTTTATAAATAGAAGTCTGCTACGCGCCTGCGCGATCTGATTGATTTTCATGGTAACTTGTTTGTACCTACTCCAAGCCTGGTATTCTTCCGATGCGTATTGATGTAGGCTACCTAGGTAGATAACTACTTTTGATGAATGCCTCGAAATTGTTATCCTCAGGAACATGACACCTGTATGTACCTACCGTTAGGTACTAAATGCAGAGTTTTATGCAGGTACCTTTGTACATACACTATGTAGGTAGGACCTACCTGATCTAGTAAGGAAGATGAAAAACGAGCAAGGTACTAATACATATAATAATAATGATAGCCGCTACACAGTACTCTATAGACTTATATACTTATACTGAGCCCGCTATGTGTAGCCATCGCCTTTAGATTAACTTTCTCAAAGGGCCTCTGTGCTGTTGGCTTCGGCCCTACGCAAGCCTTCCAAAGGACCGGGTCACATTATGGCCCGAGATACATAATAACATAATAAATGTGCCATTAATGATATACCTAGGTAGGTATATGATTCGTAACTCATACTACATAATATGTAAAGTGTGTTGAAGAAGTAAGCAAATAAATGTAAACGTAGGTTGATAGGATAAGTACGGTACTTTTCCTATACTAACCGGTACTAACCTACGCAAATCTTCGTCCCTAAATGTATGACCGTGCATAAATTTCGGCACACAGTAACATCCTGAAAGTCATAGGAACCTGTCATAATGATTGTCCAATACGACACCACTTGGGTGAATGTATTTATCTCCTAGATTTCGTTATTTTGGTTTCATTTTCTTTGTTGTAATTGTTTTCTATGGATCTTTTTTGTCTGGATATAAAGAATTTGAATTATTTCCTAGGCTACTTCTGGTCTACAGAATAGGTGACTGTTCCCCTGCAGGAATTTATTATGCAATTATGTAAGTAGGTATACATATTTAAAGATTTTTCATACACATGACATGTGGAAGGCCTATATTGGATAAAAACTGGGCCTTGCTAAAGACCGTGATGAGTGGAAGGAGGGGAGGGAGGCTTATATTCTGCAGTGGGATCATGTGGGATACTCCGGACTAATATAATAATAATCAGTCAAAAGATTTTGAGGAGTAAAACATTTATTATTTTGCGAGAATAAGTAAGTTTAAGTTTACAATGTACTTTGGGAATTTTTAAAAAGATCATTCAGAGAGTTGATTACACAATATTCCTTATATTTAAAAAGTTTAATACTATTGTTGCTACATCAATGAGTAAATGCAAAACTAAAACTATTTCCATCAATCTCAAAACCTCATACATTTAGCAGATCAACATAGAGTTCGCATTCTACCTACAGGTTGTTTTCGTAGGTATACAATGGCTTAACATCCATTATAATAGAAAATATCAAACTTACAAACCTAACCTACTCATACAACACCAATCTTTGATCGAATACATACATCTTTTGACTAGACCTTAAATCCTTCCAAAGAAGTATTTGTTTTTTTTAACCATAATCATTCTTTTGGAAAGACCTCTTTGGTTACCATTCCTTCTAGAAAAGCTTAATAGTACATATATGTATTACAAAAGTCTATAACTTTCTACTCTGTGCCACAACATCAAGATATTAAGGAAATAATCAGTAACTAAATATTTGTTAATTTTTAACCATAATCATTCTTTTGGAAAGACCTCCTTTGCTACCATTCCTTCTAGAAAAGCTTAATGGTACATATATGTATTACAAAAGTCTATAACTTTCTACTCTGCCACAACATCAAGATATTAAAGAACCAATCAGTAACTGACATTAGAAGTATTTGTTTATTTTTTTAACCATAATCTTTATTTTGTAAAGACCTCCTTTGCTACCATTCCTTTTAGAAAAGCATAATAGTACATACATGTATTACAAAAGTCTATAACTTTCTACTCTGCCACAACATCAAGATATTAAAGAAATAATCAGCAAGTGACGGGCTAGGTACTTCAAATAAAGTAACATAAGACTACATTTTTGCATAAGTGAGTATGAAGAGGACATATTACTTCTTTGACTATTACTTGTGACTTATTATATAGACAGCAGTTTAACTCTGCATCCAGAGTGAGCCAATAATATGTCTTTTTCTTTGAGAATAATAATTACTGATGGTACTGATAGTTATCAACCGGTCCTCCATTCAAAGCATTATCGCGATACTCATACCGTCTTCTATACAGCTCATTGTTGGCATAAGCATGTTGCTGGTTACGAATCAATCTTTGCTTAGTAATCTCTAAGGCTTGCCGAGGGCACATGTCCTTGGTGAACGAGTAGATGGTGGTGCACAGGTTAGCATCGATGAAGGCAAGTTGCAGAGTGTGGCCGGTCTCAACGGTGCAGAGGTTGTCTTGAACTTTGTGCACATAATCCAAGCTGAAATTAAAAGTTTTGTGTTAATATTATAATGTATTTATGACTTGCTGCACCATATGGTGTTATCTGTGTCAGTAGCAAACATTAATAACTATACAGGAACACTGCACTTTTCTGGGATCAAAAGTAGATTATGTTAATCCCAGATTAGAAACTATCCTGGTAACAAATACATTTCATCAACAATTTGAGGATAACGGAGTAACAAGCATGTACTTTAATGCATACAAACTTCCACCTTTATGATATGTATGGAGTGTCGATAAGGTAATAAGGGCTAGATGATGTGAGGATTGTCCAGCATTATGTCAGCATTATATTAAGGAAAATTCTATGAAATAAATCAGTACAATTCAATAGCCAGCGGAAAGAATCAATCGATACTTACTCCAGATCCAGAGAAGACTGCATTGGAATGTAAATATTCAATTTATCTTCTTTTTTCGGGCGTGCTAGAATATATATTGTATCTATGTCCTTATTGTAGTAGTACTCGGTATCGTGGGTTTGCAACTCGTCGATTAAGTAAAGGTAAAGATGAAAAGCAAGGGCTATCTTCTGATGGCAATCGCAGCCGAGTTTTCGCATATCACCCTTTACTTTTTTCTCGATATCCATGTTTGTTTGGCTGAGCCTACAATCCGATCGAAAAATCAACAACACTGAACAGAGAGCAGCCGATGGTTTTCACAAGAAACTAAAATTTATTTGCAGCCAAGAAAATACAATACAATAACTTCTGTTTCAGGCAAGCGTAGCCGCTTTATACGCAGCCAACAGCCAAGCAAGTTTATTTTAATTTCTGGTGCGTGGTGTGCAGTGCAACTGCGACGCGATAGTGAGTGAGTGAACAGCGCGCGCAGCGCAGCGAAGCGAGCGACATTGATTATTTTATTTGACAAATGAATGAATGAATGGCATGCATGACAGCCAAGCGTAGCCTAGACGTTCAATTTGATTTCATGATTTTCTGCCCTCTAGCTGTGCCTCTAGTGTCAGTAGTTCGATGAACTATTATTGCTTTTGCTACTCAACAATAGATGCCGCAATTCCTTCATTTTAATTCTCCGTTCACTGCGATTATTTCATTCGCATCGCAATAAGCATGCAATAAGATTATGGATTTTATTGCGGTCTTTGCGTATTCTTTAATTGATTAGTTTTTTGTAATTACATACCTAATTGTAGGTATTGTATCAACAATTCATGTGTTCTTTCAATGCACCATACGCTTTGCGCTAGATGTCTCTATTTAACATAGTAATAGCATGTTAATCACTTTGTAGTTATTTTAAGGATTTAATTTACTAAAAGGAAATAAAAATATAGGTTCTTATTTTTTATTCAAGATACAAAATCACTTAATTCAACAGACATCATTATATCCACAAAATTAACAAGTGGTAAGTAACTAGGGTGGGGTAGAAATTTAATAATGTAGAAAGCATTAAAGTAATAAATATATACTTATACCTATGTGAAATTAACTACATACATAACTGTAACAATATTTTCAGTCGTAATATTTACACTACATGTAAAAAATTAAGTTTAGCCCTAAAAAATAGCTACTACATTACATTACGTAGGTAGGTACCCACCTACCTACCCTACCTAACATTTATTTTGGCTGCTAATTACAATCCAAAATCTCTATTCTATTAATAAATCTACAAAGTTCAGGTGGAATCAAGTAAAGAGTTCGTGAAATGACTATTTACAAGATTTCACCACATTCACAACTATTTTAGATCAACCAGTGATGACGCTAGATGGCGTAGGTACTTCAATCAAATAGGTAACGATAATTTTACATGATACCATTTGGATTTTTATTTCAGGCTGTGTACTTTTATAACATTTATTTGATTTGTGTGTATAAATCTAGCAGCATCGCTGGCATTGGTTATAATCGAGATAGGATACTCCCAAAAAAACTATTTTCATCTATTTGAACAGTCTTCGGCACCTATAGAATGTCTTTGCTGGTTTTAATACATTTTCCTCTAAAGCAGATCTCTGTCTCATGAGAAATTTCCGTTGACATAGCTGTGCTCAAATCATTTACTTTCATAAACTCTGATTTGGTCGTTTCTTCAACCGTATGTTCCACTTTAGTCAAATTCTCAAGTTTTTCTGTCGTTTCGGCAGCAGTTTCAGTGATTTCTTCCGGTATAAAACTACTTTCTGTTGGACTTTCTGTTTGATGTTTAGCTTCAGTTGTTATTTCGACATCAACTGCTCTTGTAGTTGTTGTCACATCTGTTTTATTTATCACTGGTTCACCTTGCTCTTCAGAAGTTACACCGAAAAGATAATCCATGAAACTGAACTGCTTGATATCTTCTTTGGCTGATTCTGTTGGAGAGCTGAACGAATCATGGAATGAGGAATCTGGTGTACCTGTACCTAGATCAATGTCTCCAGGACTGGTGTACACTTCCGTTCTTGTTTCTTGTACTGTCGTCTTATCATCTTTCTCTGCTTTTGTTGTTGCTTTTTGTTCGATAAATTCATCATTTGCAATTTCGTCTTCGCTACTGAAAATGTCCTTGATAAATGTAGGTTTGTAAGTAGTGACGTCTATTCTGGGTTTTTCATAATTGGTCTTTTCGTGGGATTGTCTCAGCGGTTGTCCGAATCTGTTTACTGTGTTGTGGTAGTACTGCGATTCTGCTGTGTCTATGCCTTCGGCTACGGGGCGGACCTTGACCTTTTTCCAAAAGCCTCGACGATTGCCTGGTGTTGCTACTTCCTGCAAAAAGAAACAACATGATGTAAATACAATAATAAAATAATCGATCGATGATCGTCGTATCGATACAATACACGTTCAAAGTGTGGTTTATTGATTATGATGAATTATATATATAATCTATAGTAGCCGTTGCTTGTTCGTTCTTGGCCGCTATAGCCTCAACATTGTCAGATTAGAAATGTTAAATATCGAGTTATTTTAGTTGAAATCGATCATTTTCTAGCACTTGGTATATTTACCTCATCTGAAAGAGTAGCATCATCAGCCGAAAGAGGCGAAACGGTTGTCAGCTCCTGTAGCATCGGCGTTGTTTTTGTGTCTCCTGAAGTAATTATTCTCTCCGGTGGTATCTCTCCAATCTCTCCCCCTTTATGTTTCATGACTTGGCCCGAATACTCGTTCTCATCCTGCTCTTCTAAACTTTTCATCACTTCTTCCAACATAGTTTCAAAAGTTGACATATTGTCATTAGCAACGTTGTTTGTTACTTTACTCTGCTCTACTAATGCTTCTAGCGTTGGCGGGATATCTGGAATCTTCTTATCGTTTCTGTTATTCGTCGATGGAGTAACTGAGATAAGAATATCATCATCATATTTGTTCCTGGCTGTGATGATCTCTAGTTGACCTCTGTCTGATCTGCGTTCTGTTGTTGGAAACTGTTCTTCTAATATGTTGTTAGGATTGTAAGGTTTGAAGGAATTGTCGGACCAAATATCAGTATCTGGTTCTGTATATTTAGGTCTATTGTAGGAGTAGTTGGGTTCTTGATCTTCAGTTTCTTCTTGTTCTTGCTTCTTATTGTATCTTTCTGAAAGTCTTGGTCTGTGACTGTACCTGGAATGTAAAGTTCTGGTAGTTGTTACTTCGGATTGAACTTCGGGTTTATCTGTAGGCTTTTCAGTAGTTGTTCGTCGACCTCTAAACCGGTTTTTTACTTCATATTTGTTCCTGATTGTTGATCTGTCTGATGCTTCGGTTGTGGTGGTTGTGTAGGTGTAACTTGGCCTCCTTCGTCGGTATGCGCCACGCTTGGTAGATGTTTCTTGTGTGGAAGCTTCTGTAGTAGGCTCAGGTTTGTAAACTGGATGTTTATATTCATTCTCATGGTGTCCATGCACTTGTTTAGTCTTAAGATCAGCTTCGATTTCATCAATTCGCATTGTGGTGCGTCGTTTGTCAAAGGCTGGTCTGTAAGTGACCGGCCGACGTCGGTCGATCTTTACTCTTGGTGATTCGGATGACGCTTGGTGGTACTGTCTGACTACTCCTGGACGTACTCTTACCCTGTTGTAGGATGGTGTGGTTTGGACAATGTTTTCTTCCTCTTCTACACTTACGATTGTAGTGATTTCAGGTTCAACTGTAGTGGTCTCATCTTTCAAATATTCATTACTTATTGCATAGCTGGGTCCATTGGCTTCACTGAGAGTGATTGACTCGGTAGCATATATTGGTTCTTCTTTACGAGCGGTTGTTTGTTTCGCATAAATGTCTTCTTTTTCATCCGATGAGACATTTTCATACGATTCTGGAGCAACGCTGCTCTTTGGCTGGTAGAATTGTTCGTCAGTGGACAGTCGAGGCACGTAAGTAGATTCTCGATCAGATTCCGTGAAAGGTGATTTTGCAGGGTACACGGGAATATCTTCATCTGAACCGGCTTCAGAATTAAATGGGTTCACTGACTGTATCTTTTCATTGGTATACGCATTTTCAGTATCAATGGTTTCTGTTACGTATTCTGCGTTTTTGGTCGATATTTTTGGGCTTGGTTCCGTCATAGCTTCGATGTCAACTGTACTCATTCTTTCTTGAATAGTGACTGGATAGTTTTGGTGAAGGATATCTCTTTGATACGCCAAATCATGATCTTTCTTTTCATGTAACTTAGTTTTTTCTAGCTGCTCATTATCAGTAGGTCTGAATGTGACTCGTCCTCTATTTCTAGTTCGGGTAGATTTAGTTGTAGTTTCACTGCTGCTGTAGTCAATAGGCTTTCTCGTGACCTTTTCTGTAGTTATCTTATTAAGCTCGTAGCGCTTGGTTGGTAAGGGTCTTCTTTCCCTCAATGGCCTGCGAGTTACTGCTCGAGTACTGTATTCACTAGAGTCAGGTCTCAGAGTCGTAGTGTATCGCGTGCGAGTTCTCTGTCTCATTGGTCGCCTTGTTGTCGTGGTGGTTGATGTTGTTTTAATTTCATCTTCGCTCGTGGTTTGGAATTGGTTGTAATCATAACTTTGTTGGTCTCCTTCGTAAACCGTGGGTGTTTTTATTTCTTCATTTCCGGTTTCACTGACTGGAGCATACGTTTCTTGTGTTCCTGTGTATTGTGGAGGACTGACTTCAGCAATATTGTCATTCTTATTTGGTATGTATGTCTCAGCTGATTCCACTTTGGTAATGTATTCATTGTTGTAAGTTGTATATTTATTTTGCTCGTCGGATTCATAGTGTATTTCAGGAGAGTAGCTTTGAACGTAGCTCGGTGTTTGCTGGTATGTCGTCTTTTTCGTGAATTCGTCGACTTTAGCTATTGTGGAGCTGAGTTTAGGCGGTGCTTGCGTAGAGGTCGCTACTGATCCAGGAGTTGTTGCTGGCTTTTGTTCTTTATGATCGTCGTAATAAGTGTGATAATCTAATGGAGTACTGAAGTGGAAAGCTTGATTTATTGAGTATGGGTTATGGGTTTCAAGCAGCTGGCTAGGATAGGTCGTTGGTGGTTTGGTTGTTGGCGTGTTCGGTTTTTGTGTGGTAGTTGTTTCTTTTCTAGGAACATAAGTGGTCTTGGGTGCTTCTGGTACTTGGTAGCTGTTTTGGGAAGCGAAGTTGTACTGAGAATCGTAGTAGCTTCCTGGTCGGATAGGGGGAATATTATCTTGGGAGTTTTCAAGAGGCTTCAATGTAGACGCTGTATCAGGTTGGAAGGAGTAGTAATTTGATGGATTGTTTTGATTTTTTCCATTTGTTACTGTTGAGAAGTAAGCGTCTGGTCGGACAGGGAGAATATTTTCTTGGGAGTTTTGAAGAGGTTTCAATGTAGAGACTGTCTGAGGTTCAAAAGAGTAGTAGTTTGATGTAATCTTCTGATTGTTGACATTAGGCGCGGCAGTGTAGTAATTGACGGTTGGTTTATAAGTGACCGGTGCTTGAGGTGCAGCAACGAGCTTTTGCTCTTGTCTGAACGCTCCTGTATAGTAATTAGGTTGCACATTCTCTACAGGTTTCGACTCCTTGATTTGAGAATTAATAACTACGGAGCCGACATGGGGAGAAGGGAAAGGGATCTTAGCGAATCCTTGAGGGGTGTTGTAGCTGAGAGGTGCAACGAAGAAAGGCAGTTGACGAAGTTTCTTGTCCGAATTCTCAATGTTGGAGAGGTAGGGAAGCTCAAATTTCACATAGCTGTCCAGAGGCTGCAGCGAAGAGGGTCCAATGAAAACTTTTGGAGCGTTGAGCGGATTGACGGAATCCAACACGGGGACGGAATTAGCGTGTTTAAGAGAATTAAGGACGTCTCCAACTTTGACCTGGCGGTTACCGTTCTCTTCAGTTAGGAAGATTGCAAGCGGTGGTTGGTGGGGTTTCAGCTTTTTTGGTTTGAGAGTCACAGGTGTTACAGGAGGCAGTGTCGGGAACGGACTCGATAAGGTGGAGAATTTAGGAATTTGATCGATCTGCTTAGAGTTGAAATTAGCGAAATAGTTTTGTCCAGAGAAGTTGTTTATTGGCTTTTGAGTCTGTGCAGTTTCTTGCGTCTTGATTGGTCTCTGTGACCCTTGGTTGTAAATGTTGTCCACGTCCATAAGTTGTGTGTTTGTTAATGGGCTCCTGAAGTTGAACTGTCCACGGTTCAAGGACTCTACAGGCACGTAGAGAAGCTGTACCTCCTCTCGTTCTACTTTAGGTCTGCTCTGCTGTTCTACTTTGGGCTTATCGTAGTTCTCAAACTTAATCTTCTGAAGTGACTGCGGCTTTTTGTAATAGTCATTAGAAGAGTTTTCAGCTCTGTATCCATCAACGAACTTAGCGTCAGGTTTCTTAGATTGTGCAGCGAACGGTTTCAGAACAGGAACTTGGTTGTACTTCACAGGCATGGAAGACGGGATTGACTGCGGTAGAGACGGAAGCTTCGAGAATGTTTCCATCTTGATCGGCTGTGGTCTTTGCTTCAGCTGTGGAATGCTCTGGGGGAGATTTTCATGTGTGAACTGGGAGTTTATGAACCCTTGGCTCAGAGGGAAGCTTGGTTGCTGGAGTCCGAACCTCACGCTCTGTCCAAAACCCTGCTCCGTCAAGTAGTTCTGAGGAGCGGAAGGTACAGAGGGTACTGAATGGAGATACAACTGTTTGTTTGCCGGTGAGTTGTAATACGCTCTAAATGGTAAAGAGTCATAGCCTGGCCGGAAAGGGTCTGATAGGATCCTTGGTTCGGCGACAGCCTGGCGTTTGATTGGTGGCAGAGGCGGCTCTCTCTCCACTGGGCCGGAGAGAGGGACCCAATCGCTGATATCGGCGGTGTAGGAGCTGATCTGGCGGGACCAGCGGGACTGGGCTGTCGCTGACGTCACCACGAAGAGGATGACCACAGCTGCTAGGTGCGCTGTGGAGTGCGCCATCTGGAAATAATGAGATATGGGTTAGTAACTATTTTTGGAAAATAAATGAATTATGAATTATAACTGTACGTTCTTGGTTTTATGACGCTCTGTTCATGTTGAAGGAATAAGAGCTTTACAATTAAGCCGCTGTTTCACCGCAATGCACGGAAAAGCGCACGAATGTCTATCTTCGCTTTGCAATAAAATTTATGTGATAAGATAACGTCCACTGCAACCCACGAACACGCACGAATTGTCATACAAACGAACCCACGCGTGGCAGAGCACTGCGTGCAGCAGTATGATATTTATAGGTATGCTAGTATTTTGTCCAAAATCATAACAAAATCTTGGGTGGTTTGGGTGTTGGTATAATATAAAATATAGGGCCATCACGTAATAGTGGACTTGATGTATTCGGAGGATCCATCAAGTCCACTGCTGAACAGAACATGCTTCTCCCAAAACAGGGGGGGTTTTTCTATAAACACCAGGTGAATTAGTATAATATAGGTAAGGCCCTAATTAATAAAGTACCTATACCTACAAGAATTGTATTAATTCAAAAGAAATCACTGTCGGTGATTTATCTAAAAGAATACAATCTCATTTATTATTGTGTCTATCTTTTAGAGACGAGTTCATCTTAAGTTTTTGCACACAATGCTATGCAAGCCCACAATGGATGGGAATGAGCAAAACGATAAAGATCGCTACCTTCTTATTACGTGAACAATATCACCAAGGTACTGGAGATAAATCTTTATATGTACATAATTAGCAAAATAATAGGCTAAGAAATAAAATAAAGGTTAGATAAGGTGTTCATTAGGTAAGAGACGTTATGATAATTATAATTAGCACGGAAGAACTTTGATAAGACTATATAATAATAAAAAAACTAAATTTAATTAATTTAAACCCACAATTGATCCAACGATTATACTAACACAATTGTAAATTTAAATAAAATAAAATATAACGGTCAATTGAATTTATCAAACGTCATATAACTTTGCGCGGGGTCGAATGCGAAATATAGAAACTTTTTTGTAAAATTTAGGTTTAAACCATGGTAGGTATAATAATTATGTATATCCCAACTAATACAAGTAAAAAGATCGACTAATACAACTGGGATAGAAAGCGCTGGCGAGACGACCTTAACGCCTTCCTTAGTGATTGGTGGGAGATCGCGCGTGACCGCACTAAGTGGAAAGATTTGGGGGAGGCCTTTGCCCAGCAGTGGGACGACACAGGCTAAATAAAAAAAATACAACTGATATTAAAATTGTCCGGCTTAACAAAAATGCTGAGAGGCAGGCCCAGAAGTTTTCCTTCTAACCTATTTGCACCTGTAACCTTACCCAATGCACAACCAGGCTATATAGTTTTGTATGTAAAATGGCTGCGCCCCGCGACTTCGCCCGGGTGGAAATCTTTGTGTCAAATGGTTTAATAATCCGTCCTCTTGAATCACTCTATCTATTTAAAAAAAACTACATCAAAATCCGTTTCGTAGTTTTAAAGATCTAAGCATACATAGGGACAGACATACGGGAAGCGACTTTGTTTTATACTATCGTGATGTATTAATTCCGTCCATGTGACGTGCAAAGTTATTTGGCGCAGGCTATCTACAAATTCTGTGGGTAATTGAATGAAACGGAGTCATGTACTTTAAAGTACTTTCATCCGGTAATTCTATAGTTACTGAGGTGAAAGTGGTTAAGTTTAATTTTATAAGCTTACGTGCTCTATGGAGTTCAAAGATATAAAATATGAAATATTATATGAAACTACTATGCAATTTTGCCTCTATTTAGTAATTTAACTCAGGTTATTTTTGGCTGAGGACAGAAATAGAGCTATTAAAACAAACTATTGGTATAAAATTTTCAAATTAGTTTTTAGTATATGACCACCGATGTGGCGCGATGGGCGAAGATCCCCCTGCGACGCAGGAGGTTGGGTTCGATTCCCGCCTCGGAACAAATGTGTGTACGATCTGCAGATATTTGTTCCGGGTGTTCTGGTCGTTTTCTATGTATAATAAAAAAAAATATCTATCTATGTAATGTATTGTATTATGTATAACAGTTTATCTAGTTCCCATAACACAAGCTCTGCTTACCATGGGGCTAGATAATGCTGTGTGAATTGTCCAGCATTATTATAATATTATTATAGTCCAGCGTTATTATTATAACCCTTATCTTTTAAAGTCGTGTGTTGTGTTTGTAACTCTAGCTAGATACTTCATCATCATCATCATCATCAGCCTATATTAGTCCACTGCTGGACATAGGCCTCCCCCAATGAGCGCCATAGCGCCCTGTCGTCAGCTCGACGCATCCAGCATCTACCTGCAGTCATTCGCAGGTCGTTATCCCACCTGGTCGGAGGGCGTCCTACACTACGTTTACCGAGTCGTGGTCTCCACTCAAGAACACGTTTGTCCCAGCAGCCGTCGGTTCTTCGCTAGATACTTAAGTTTTCTTTTATATTTTCCTATACCTGCACCTCTATCTTTTTTTACCAATATACAGAAAATTTTTACAAATAATTGGTAGCTAATTTTGCTCTGCCAATTTTCCTCCGTTGCCCTCTTAAGTAACTCCGTGTCTAACTCAACTTGGTCGATTTCACTACTTCAAGTATAAGTAAGTATTATTCTGTAACAAACAGTCGGCCGGATATTGTATGTATTGATTTAAAGATAATGTAGTGAAAGCTATAGCTAACCGCAACGAGAAAACTATGGAGTGATGGTTTGACGACCGATATGGCGCGGTGGGCGATGGTCCGCCTGCGACGCAGGAGGTTGCGGGTTCGATTCCCGCCTCCGAACAATTGTGTGTACGATCTGCAGATATTTGTTCCGACAAAGTGTCTGCAGATATTTGTTGACAAAGTTTCTGCCTCGGTTGAACCTGCAGCCAAACCTTCACTACACCAAAGACGTCGTCAGTAATAGCTAAACCCTAGTTCAATACAATACAAATACAAACAATAGGTACGCACAGACAGGCAGGGTCTTTGTTTTGTTATTAGCGGGAGAAAGTCTGTTCGCTTTCGAAAGTGTGAAATACTTAGTACTGGGCAAGGCCCTAGAGTGTTTTTCTTAACAAGTCTATATATACATACGTGAGGGAAGTAGATACTACTTTAATATGCGTTAAGGAGATAGGTACTACTTTAACACTTTGACTGCGATTTGTTTTCGACGACTGCGATCTTTTTTTTAACCTAAAAAATTCGTGCTGCCGCTCTACACAGCGGTTGTGTTGCGCCGCACATGCGTTTCGTTCGAAAAATATTACGGCTGTGCTGAGTCACAAAGATCTGTATTTTCTCAGCCGCAGCGCTAGTGTGGATTTACGCATATTAGTCACTTGTAGAAAACACATACCGTGTGATTTCAGCAATCAAAATGTTAATATGCGTAAAGTAGATAGGTACTACTTTAACATGCGTAGTTTCAAGGACCAAGTGGATAGTCATCAATAACACTATATAGTATAAACAAAGTAGCTTCCCGCTGTCTGTCTGTCGCTATGTATGCTTAGATTTTTAAAACTACGCAACGGATTTTGATGCAATTTTTTTTATAGATAGAGTCATTCAAAAGGAAAGTTTATAAAACACTAGCTGCGCCCCGCGGTTTTACCCGCGAGGTGATAGACATTTTGGATAATATACAAAATATCTTTATACCTATGTGTTATTCTGATATGTAGGCTATATTATTGTTAAATTTCATCAAAATCCATTCAGTAGTTTTTTTACGTGAAAGAACAACAAACATCCTCGCAAACTTTCGCGTTTATAATATTAGAAGGATTAGAAGCAGAAGCCGCGGGGCGCAGCTAGTGTAATATATAACCTTGATCTAGTAACATTCTCCTTTGTTTTAACCACTACACCTACAAGTGACATTTAACCATGCTAATGTTATATACGACATTAAATTATATTAATTTAATCAGTCAATTTAATCACGGACAGGCAACACTATAAGTAGCTGAGAAGTATATAGTCAAACTATTAGAATATATCGACGACCGATGTGGCGCGGTGGGTGAAGGTCCGCCTGCGACGCAGGAGGCTGCGGGCTCGATTCCCGCCTCGGAACAATTGTGTGTACGATCTGCAGATATTTGTTCCGGGTGTTCTGGTCGTTTTCTATGTATAATAAAAAAAATATCTACCTATGTAATATATTGTATTATGTATATCATTTATCTAGTACCCATAACACAAGCTCTGCTTACCATGGGGCTAGATAATGCTGTGTGAATTGTCCAGCATTATTTATTTATTTTATTTTTATTTATATAAATTTGCAATGGTACAACATATAAACTAAAACATGGAATGTTCTACGACCATTCAAAATCCTACTAATATTATTAAACGCGAAAGTTTGTGAGGATGTATGTACCTATGTAAGTATGTTTGTTGCTCTTTCACGCAAAAACTACTAAATGGATTTTGATGCAACTTCACAATAATATAGCTTACATATCAGAACAACACATCACCCGCGGGGCGCAGCTAGAAATTAACTATGTATTATTCAAGAGATGAGAAGACGAACAGAAAATTAGACAAAGTTTTTATTTTTATGGTGCTTACGTGCTTGTAGGGATTTTTTAATAAAAAAAACACTATCTATTGCTGAAAACAGCATTAAAATCCGTTGAGTAGTTTAAAAGATCTAAGCGAACAGACAGCGGAAGCGACGGTCAAACATCTTCACAACGCAATGGGATAAACTTTTGCCTTAATATTGTTAATGGATGTAACTTTTGCGTTAACATTGTTAATGTGTCAAACGTAATGTAGGATGCCTTCCGGCCTGGTGGGATGACGACCTGCGTAGGATCGAAGGCAGATGCTGTTTGCGGCAGCTGAAGATCTATGGCGCTTATTACGGGAGGCCTATGTCCAGCAGTCGACTGCTATAGGCTGATGATGTTCAGTCAGCCAAAGAGTGTGCGAAACCGCGGTAAGACGCTAGTCCAGTGTAAAGTGTAATACCTTGATGGTGTGCTGTGTTTACAATTGACTCGTGTTGGGCATTGTTAGCAAGGAAGTGGATAATGTCGTTGACATCTGAGATATCAGTCATTGATAAACCTGTTGTATGGAGTCTGGTGTCTGGGCATTATTATTATGTCGGTTGAATAAGCTAGATCGATAAAAGCAAGCTGAAGAGGCAGTGGGCCAGCCATATCTTGCGAAGAACCGACAACCGCTGGGGCAAACGTGTTCTTGAGTGGAGACCATGACTCGTTAAACGTATAGGACGCCCTTAACCAGGTAGGATGATGACTGCGAAAGACTGCAGGGAGATGCTGGATGCGTCAAGCTAAAGACAGGGCGCTATGGCGCTCATTAGAGGAGGCCTATATCCAGCAGTGGACTATTATAGGTTGATGATGATAAATAAGTAAATAAATGCTGGACAATTCACACAGCATTATCTAGCCCCATGGTAAGCAGAGCTTGTGTTATGGGTACTAGATAACTGATATACATAATACAATACATTACATAGATAGATATTTTTTATTATATATAGAAAACGACCAGAGCACCCGAAACAAATATCTGCAGATCGTACACACAATTGTTCCGATGCGGGAATCGAACCCGCAACCTCCTGCGTCGCAAGCGGACCTTCGCCCACCGCGCCACATCGGTCGGATGATGATTGCTACGCTGGTGTTCAGGTGGAGCCCGGACGAGGAGTGGTTTACTTAGCTAAGACATTGAGACATTGACTAATAATTATTGGTCTTAATAGGTACTTCAGTTATGGGTTAGTATTATTATATACTAGCGGACCTTCCCGGCTTCGCACGGTTTTAGTACGGATCCCTAACTTTTTTAGAAATATAATGTAGCCTATGTTCAAAGTTTCCCAACGGTGAAATAATTTTTAAAATTTTTAAAATGGGTCCAGTAGTTTCGGAGACTATTCATTACAAACTAACAAACAAAAAATCAAACACACAGGATAGAAAAGTTTGGGAAAAGCGAAGCTATGCCCAGCAGTGGGTGATCATCATCAGCCTATATCAGTCCACTGCTGGACATAGGCCTCCCCCAATGAGCGCCATAGCGCCCTGTCTTCAGCTTGCCGCATCCAGCATCTACCTGCAGTCTTTCGCAAGTCGTCATCCCACCTGGTCGGAGGGCGTCCTACACTACGTTTGCCGAGTCGCGGTCTCCACTCAAGAACACGTTTGCCCCAGCGGCCGTCAGTTCTTCGCGAAATATGGCCGGCCCACTGCCACTTCAGCTTGCTAATTCTTTGAGCTATGTCGATAACCTTGGTTCTCTGTCGGATGTATTCGTTACAAATCCTATCCTTCAGAGAAACTCCGAGCATAGCTCTTTCCATAGCTCGCTGAGCGACTTTGAACTGGTGGACCAGCCCTATCGTGAGTGTCCACGTCTCAGCTCCGTAGGTCATAACGGGTAGGACGCACTGGTTGAAAACTTTCGTTTTCAAGCATTGCGGTATGGATGACGAGAAGACTCGACGTAGTTTCCCAAATGCTGCCCAGCCCAGCTGGATCCTCCTTTTGGCCTCCTTCTCGAAACTGTTTTTACCCAATTGCAGAATCTGCCCAAGGTAAGTGTACTCGGAAACAGTTTCGAGAAGGTGACCATGTACGACCACCGGCCTTGGATCAATGTGACCATTGATCATGACTTTGGTTTTATCCAAATTCATGCCAAGACCGATACATCGGGAGGCTGAAGCTAGGCCGTCCAGCATCCGGTTTAGTTCCTCAAGCGACTCCGCCATTAAGACTATGTCATCAGCGAATCGCAGGTGTGAGATGTACTCGCCGTTTATGTTGATGCCCTTTCCTTTCCAGTCCAGCAACCCAAACATATCCTCCAATGCGCAAGTGAACAGTTTCGGGGATATGACATCCCCCTGCCTCACTCCTCTACGCAATTGGATGGGATTAGACTGCTGGCCCTGTACTTGGACACTCATGGTGGCGGCCTCGTAGAGACATCTCAGCACCTCGATATAACGATAGTCTACTTGGCATCGCTGTAAGGAATCCAGAACAGCCCAGGTTTCGATGGAGTCAAATGCCTTCTCATAGTCCACAAAAGCCAGACACAGGGGCTGATTATACTCTTCGGACTTCTGTATAATCTGCCTCACTGTGTGTATGTGGTCTATGGTGCCATATCCTCCGCGGAACCCAGCCTGTTCCGGTGACTGGAACTCGTCGAGTCTCCTGGCGAGACGGTTCGTGACTACCCGTGAGAACAGCTTATAGACGTGGCTCAAGAGTGAAATGGGTCTGTAATTTTTAAGAAGGGTTTTATCTCCCTTCTTAAAAAAGAGCACCACCAAACTCCCGCTCCACGCCTTTGGAGTTCTCCCACTGTGAAGGACGGTGTTAAAGAGGTTCTGCGGAGTGGGTGATACCAGGCTATAATAATGATGATGATAGTTGTCAGCAGCTATCTGGTTAAAGTAGGTTCCTATCTAATGTAGGTAACTTATTACTCTTACAAGACTTCTGTGTAGTCTAGACTCAAGGATATAACTTTCTCATACAAACATGATCAATATATAAAAGGAGTAATTTACTGACTGACAGACACAGCCCAAACCACTGGCAATAGATACTTGAAATTTAGTGTTAGTTTCTTTTAGGGGTGTACTAAGAAAGGAATTTTGAAAATTCGCAGAGTTTCTAAATTGGGGGTGGAAGTTTAAACGCAAATGATCACAGCAACCGTTCGCTACAAAATTTGACATGTAGAACATTCCCCTTACATCCCCCATTCTTCATTTTGTAGCTATAACTAAGTGAAATAATATTATATTATCATTGTATATCGTTTATATCATATTGTTTTTATTCCAAATCAGACATACCTACATATATAGTTTAAGTACAAGTAACCGCAATTGATTCCGATTTAAAAATACTCACAGATATAATTCTATAATAAATAATAATAATGATTAGTATAGATAAACAAGAATCCACTCATGAACGCGCTTGTATACAATACAATAAAATTTTAGACGACCGATGTGGCGCGGTGGGCGAAGATCCGCCTGCGACGCAGGAGGTTGCGGGTTCGATTCCCGCCTCGGAACAAATGTGTGAACGATCTGCAGATATTTGTTTCGGGTGTTCGTCTGGTCGTTTTCTATGTAGGTATAATATAAAAAAACTCTATATGTAATGTATTGTATTATGTATATCAGTTATCTTGTACCCATAACACAAGCTCTGCTTACCATGGGGCTAGATAATGCTGTGTGAATTGTCCAGCATTATTTAATACAATACAATATAGCTTTATTGCACCATCAAATACAAAGAAAATAATAAAAAATATTGAAAATTGAAAGCTGTTTATTCGTAGATAAAGAATAAAAAATATGTACTTGTAGTACTTGTATTTTAATTATAAAACACCTCAACAAAATCGCAGGCAAAGTCGCGGTAAATAGCGCTTTCAAGTCGTGATTACAAACGGAACCTGTTGGACTAGATACAGTGGCCACTATTTACTTACGATCTAGGAAACTAGGGTTTTTTATAGCTCTAGGGTCAGCTAACGCCGAGACACGGCTCTTCTATTTTCGAAAAAACTTTTAAAAAAAAGGCTTTTTCTAATTTTATTAAATAATACTACTACTTTTTCTTTGAAAACTAGTGCTTCCCGTGTGGTCCCATTTCAATTTGGTCCAGTTCTGACAATGGCGTCCTTGAGAAAACCATAATTAAGTCTTAAATTTCCATTAAGGGCTTATTCCCGGCTTATTCCCAGAGGTCCACGACTCTATTGTTCTCATAAAAGTTAGGTTCATACATCGTTTCCCAGCGGGTCCACGACATTTCAAAATACCTAATATTTCCTTTCCAAACGGTACCATGAAACTGTACCAAACAATTCCATGGTTCCATAGCTTCGATAAGATAGGATAAATATTAGTTTCTTCATGAAATAAAAGACAATGAATAAAATAATCAGGAGTTTTTATTTACGCGACAAATGGACTCTAACTACGGACTCACGCCAAACCAATTTCGATATTTAGGAATTTAACGTCGGTTTATAGTTTTTAAAACACGCTAAATTATAATTTCACTGTAGAAACCAAATCAGATAATAGTTTAAAGATATTTATGCCCTATTACGCCTTCATACTAGCGGACCTTCCCGGCTTCGCACGGTTTTAGTACGGATCCCTAACTTCTTTGAAAATATAATATAGCCTATGTTCACCGGGGATAGTGTAGCTTCCCAACGGTGAAAGATTTTTTCAAATCGGTCCAGTAGTTTCGGAGCCTATTCACAAACAAAAAAACAAACCTTTCCTCTTTATAATATTAGTATAGAAGAGTTAGAAAAACATAGACAAGATGCAACAATAAAGATATGCCATGAATTCCCAAACTTGTCTGTTTCATTCTTATGCATTTAGCCCACCCGAACCTGTATTCATTCCGATCACTGAAGCGAAAGTAAAGTACAGGCTGTTTAATTGTTAAGTACAGGTTGTTCAATTGTTTATGGACGTTAGGCAACTGGGTGATTCGCGATTTTTATCGAGCATGGTTCATATAATACTGCATTTGGGTCAGTTTTGAATATTTAGTAGTGTAATGTTACTTTGGCAGGTTCGTAAAATTTAATTTTATAGTATAAACTGTCTAAAGCCTGACGTAACTATAAAATTAACTTATTTTATTATAAGGGCACTCCCCTCTTCGCCTCTTTCTTGAGTGGAGACCACGTCTCGGTAACCATAGTAATATGTATAATACTGGATAATTCACGCTGAGCAGGGCTTAACATAAGCACTGCAGTACCCATAAAGGTACTAGATAACTGATATACATAATAACTAGTTTATTATGTATATCAGTTACTTACTATAGTATATCAGTTAGTTACACTATAGAAACTAGTTTATAATAATGTTATAACAGAATTTTTTGTCAAGGAAGATTACTTTTTAGAGTTCAAATTGAACAATATTTTTTAAACCATACAGTTGAGTTTCGCCCGACAGTAAAAATATCGTTGACAAAATCTAAAATTATAGACTTATCAATCGTATCATAAAACATCTCAACACAATTTTGATTTTTCAATACATTTCTGATATAACCATTTTTCATTCAATCTTCAGCTCTATGCCCTTGAAATAGAGACCCAAACGATGCTCATTACTGAATCTTCTGAGCTAAGCCAAGCGTGGTGATTCTTTGAGGCAAGTAGAGCGTTGTATTGTATTGTTATGTGGCGGAAATGTTTCGAGTTTCCATTCTTCGTTGGAGCAAACGTTTTGGCTAAGGATTTAGGCTTGATGGGTTTGATGGAGATTGGGAAATAAAGCAATAATTTAAAATGCCTACAAATACGTGTAAATTACGTATTGGTATTTATTAATTTAATTCATTTTAAGGCGGTACCCCAGGCACACTAGCGCCGCCACCTACATATTTGATGTTATTAATACGTTGAACAAAGGAAATATCCAAAAACAAGCGGCCCGTCCCGGCTTCGCCCGGGTGGTCATTTGTTTCAGGCAATTTTTAAAATTTTTCTCTTTTTTCTCTCCTTTAAGAACCATCCTCGTACTTCAAGGAATATTCTAAAATCGGATACTGAAATGGGTTCAGCTGCTCTCGAGATTTGCGCTTAGCAACACATTCAGCGATTCATTTTTATATTATAGATTTGTTGGGCATTTTGTGATACCTCTGTAATCGTTTTATTTTGTAAAGTTTCCATAGAAACAACGCGTGCGAAGCCGCGCCTATAAACTAGTGTATTATTAAGCTTAATTTATAAATGCCGAATTTTTTTTGCGTTTTGACATCTCGAATCTAGTATTGCCATAACACTTTTTTAAAACTTATCTACCCAACAGCTAAATTTAAAAAAAGGAATTATTTAGCAAATTCACATAATTATCAGTTCAAACTACATAGGATAATATAACATTTGAAACTATCACGGTTATTAACACTAACGTCATTTAAAATGGGATATTTATATTATATATTTAAATAAGTAGGTATGTATTATTAGTTATAAAGCATATATGTATTTATAGTAGATAGGTATTTGTATGTAACATAATATGAAATTTCATGTTGTAATTAACTACATAATAACGCACACAGATCCCCTTTTTGAATCCAACGATCCTATCCATCCACGGTTGTCTGGTAGAGATCGCTCTTGAGCGATAAGACCGCCAAATTGTCACATATCTTGTATTATTATTTTTTAATTTGTTTGTTTTATTTTTAAGTGTGCAATAAAAGTATTGTCTATCTATCTATCTATTTACCAGTTACCAGTTATCCATTATTTCGGCACAGTTTGTGTGAAAAAAAAAACAAATCATGGTAAATTATCCCGTTTTAAATGACTTTAGTACATAGGATAAGTGACTGAATACGCATTTAAGTTTATTTCTTTAATTTCCAATATACTCTGCACTTTACGAGTAAACTAAGTACTATTTAATTGCTCTGCAATATTACCCTACTTTTCCATTATGTCCTGGTCTTAAATGACTTGCAGTTTTCGCATCTTGACCATTTTCTAAATGAAAGTCTCAGATATAATCTACGAGTGTAAAACTAGACTTTATTGTTATGGGTATAAGATGGAAATAGTTTGAGAAACGTGTTTTATTTGGGAGCAGTACTTATAAATAGTATAAATAAAGTGATGGGAAGAGTGGTTATTCCAGGTTTGGGATCCAACTGGTTTTAGCAAGATATAAATGTACTAGCTGCGCTCCGCGGCTTCTCCCACGTGGAAATCTATGTGTCAAATGGTTTATAAACCTTTCTCTTGAATCACTCGAAAAATTAAAAAACCACATCAAAATCCGTTACGTAGTTTTAAAGATCTAAGCATACATAGGGGCAGAGAGACAGCGGGAAGCGACTTTGTATTTTTACTATGTAGTGAAGACAAGTGTGACATACATTACATAAGAACAATATAACATAGGAAACATAAACTTGTAAAATCAATAACATTACGTCAAACAACCATTCAAGATGGACGCCTACATTTACCAGGCGTAGAAAGTGTTGCCAGCCACAGAGGATATAGACTTGTAGACAGAGACATACATACATATTTAGGTAATACCACTCTTACTTCCGGAGAAGCTGTCTTTCCATGTATACTTTACATGTTTATGAGTTTTTATTATTGAGAAACTAAACTATGTATTATTACCGATAACCGCCGGGGTAAACGTGTTCTTGTGTGGAGACCGCGACTCGGCAAACGTAGTGTAGGATTGCGGGCAGATGCTGGATGCGTCAAGTTGAAAATAGGACGCTATGGCGCTCATTAGGGGAGGCCTAATGTCCAGGCTTGGGCAAACGTGTTCATGAATGGAGACCACGATTCGGTAAACGTAGTGTAGGACGCCCTCCGACCAAGTGGGATGACGACCTGCGAAAGACTGCAGGTAGATGCTGGATGCGGCAAGCTGAAGACAGGGCGCTATGGCGCTCATTGTGGGAGGCCTATGTCCAGCAGTGGACTAATATAGGCTGATGAGATGATGAATGTCCACACTACTAGTAGGTTGCTTTGAATTCTAACAACTAATGTCAATTTGCAATTGGTCATTGGAAATATTGTCACCAAAACTTCGCAGAGTTCTAATAGAGTAGATTTTTTATTAAATGTATTTGAAACGAAAAGTAGTTAAAATGACTAATCATCTTGTTATAGAGCTATTCTCAAATTGTTGTATAATAATCGTGAGAAAACGAAAGGTCGTAAATTCAAGTTGAAACGTCAATGACCGCGCCTCCCGCGACCTTGTTACGTCATAGGAAGTCAATTGAGTGAGTGTTTTAGTGCAATAATATTCATTAGTCGTTCACATGACTTTATGGTGTTTTGAAAGTTTATGAATATTAATTTTGAGATTTATTGGAGGTATCTGATATGGAGTTTCGTTCGTAAATCATACTAATCACATATCATTAATAAAATATGCGAAAGTTTGGTTGATTACATGGACGGACGTTTGTTACTTCTTCATGACAAAACTACTGAACGGATCTGGCTAAAATTTTGCATAGATGTAGCCCTAAGCCTGGAATCGAATATAGGCTACTTTTCATCCCATAAAATAGTTTCCATGGGATATAAATAACCTTTAAACATTACCATATAAAAAAGCGAGTGTGAAGACGAAAGCGAAACTACCTACCTAGTATTACCTACCTTACCTTATAAAACATTTTAGTACTTATTATACTTATCTGATTACGTATTTTCTTCACATCAATATAAAAAAACATTTATTTATTGAGATAGAAACATCATTACAGTTTTTTAATTAAGCCCTGAGGCGATGTTTATTTATTGATAAAATATTTACAACGACTTTACAGTTGGACACCAAAGCGTCAAAGAAAAAACCAAAGAAAACTTAAACATAAAATATACTAACTAAAAACTAACATTCATAAGATGCGCCAACACGCTACTAACTACCACTTAATATTAAACTTAAACTTAACCTATTTACATATTTCTATGTGTCCTATCCAAAAATTTTACAACCGCATCCCTGAATTTTGGCAAGGACATGTTATAACTACTTATAATAAAAATTACATATTTTTGTATACTATGAATATAATAAAGAATGTAATATTGGCTGACCATTTCTTCCAGCCACATCACAGCAGAAAAAGAGAGAAAAAGTATAAAATTTAAACTGCATTATTGGGTTAGTATTGTAACATTTTTGGAACAGTTGCTTTTCAGAGCCATGGTGGCACTAAAAAGAACCAAGCTGTAAACAAGCGAAGAAGCAACTGTTCCAAAAATGTTACAATATAACCCAATAATTTTAAAACCACGCAAGTGTTTCAAAAATGTTACAATACCAACCCAATAAATAAGCGATGAAGCAACAGCCTCCAACAGGTTTGGATGAAAGTGAAACTTCTTACGACACAGGCGCATACCATTGTCGTACCACAGACACTGTCTGTTCTGTATCTTACCTGCTACAAATAACCATCACCTTCCATAACTAGATGTAGACGTAGAGAGAGATTTGTTTAGATATAATAGATAGATAGAAAATTATTTATTGCACACTTAACTTTTTTGCGGAGGAGGGCGCTTGACTCCGCTACACAGTTTCTTAACTTTTGCGGTAGTCAGCCCACAATAGCTTACACACAATATTTTTTTATTTTTATTTTTATTACTATTAAAACTTTGACTGCGATTTTTTTTCGACGACTGCTATCTTTTTTTTAACCTAAAAAATTCGTGCTGCCGCTCTACACAGCGGTTGTGTTGCGCCGCACATGCGTTTCGTTCGAAAAATATTATGGCTGTGCTGAGTCACACAGATCTGTATTTTCTCAGCCGCTGCGCTAGTGTGGATTTACGCATATTAGTCACTCGTAGAAAACACATACCGTGTGATTTCAGCACTCAAAGTGTTAACGCGTATTTGGTCCAACTAAAAGTTAAAACATATTATATTTGAAAAAACTTGACTAAATGCACATAAAAAGGCCAAGCTGTATGCGACGGACTGTTCCGGTTATTAAAGATTTGTAAGTTTACATAGAATATTACCAAGAAAACATTTTTTAGTTTCTAATAAAGATTTTTTATTTTTTAAATATTTTTTTTAGGAAACGTCCATCCATGTTAATCAATGTGGTATAATTAAATGTTATTCAATGTACCTATAATTTGTGAATAAGTTATCAGGTAGGTAAGTCTTTTTTAAACTGATCCTTCCATTGTTTAAGGTAGGACTGAGAAATTCATAGCATAGCGGCACCTTTCGTTATGTATTTTAAAAACCGGGTATTAAGCATAGCTAACCGTTAACAAAGAAAATAATAATCAACTAATAAAATCAAATTCGAACAAGTATTTACAATTGAAACAATTGAGCTTCCTGCAGACTATTGCAAATAATCTATAGGTAGGGAAGTTACTCATAACACTAGTTCTTATTTTGTTTCTATTATTTGATAGTTATTTCCTTTGTAAGAAAAGATTTATTAACTTAAAATAAGTTATACAACAAAATAAGTAAAATAAATAAAAAAAAAAAATGCTGGACTATTCACACAGCATTATCTAGCCCCATGGTAAGCAGAGCTTGTGTTATAGGTACTAGATAACTGATATACATAATACTATATATTAAATAGATAGATATTTTTTATTATACATAGAAAACGACCAGAACACCCGGAACAAATATCTGCAGATCGTACACACAATTGTTCCGAGGCGGGAATCGAACCCGCAACCTCCTGCGTCGCAGGCGGACCTTCGCCCACCGCGCCACATCGGTCGTCAAGTAAAAACACTCTATATATTTCTATTCTAAAATGCAAAACAAGATGCGTGTTCAATTCCCGGGAGAACCGAAAATATGTTTTACAAGATTTTGACTAAGTTTTCTACTTTAATAATGTAAAATATCAAAAAGGCACTCGACCATATTCGGTCGGTGAAAGTGACAGGTTTTGGTAAAGATTGAGCCATAGTATGATATATACGAAAGCGGATGAAAGTAGTAAATTATATGGAATCTGGTGACATAATGATACAAGGTTTGGTTTGGGTTTGACTCTTTCTTTTGTTATTGTGGTAGAGGTAACCTCTGTCGGGTTAAAAACTGTGAAAATCTATTGAAAAGTTAAGTCTGTCATCATCAGCCTATGTTAGTCAGCTGCTAGACATAGGCCTCCTCTAATAAGAGCCATAGCGCCCTGTCTTCAGCTTGACGCATCCAGCATCTACCTGCATTCTCCCAGGTCGTCATCCGATGGATGGATGACGACAACGTTTACCGAGTCATGGTCTCCACTCAAGAACACGATTACCCCAGCGGTGGTCGGTTCTTCGTGAGATATGTCGATAACTTTGGTTCTCTGTCGGAACTACATTAAATACAATGATGTAAAACTGAGATCTACCGTTGAAAATAATTTAACCTTGACATGTTACATTCGCGCATTATTTCACTCACACCGTTACATAACACAGTCGGGTAAAAGGTTAACTTTTGTTTACAAATACTGTACAAATTGCTCCGACTTGTTAGAACTCGGCATTGTTATTAATTACATGCTTTCTTGAGGTCGGGTAAGGGAAAATGAGCCATGTGGTTAGATAGTTGGGTAGATAATTGGTTGTATATAGTAGCGATAAGAAACAATGCGGCATTTTACCCATCATGGGATTTATCTAGTGGATCAGATTTAGGGTTAAGTTTAAATTGATATTTTGCACACAACAGTACCGATGCGGCAAGCTGAAGACAGGGCGCTATGGCGCTCATTGGGGGAGGCCTATGTCCAGCAGTGGACTGCTATAGGCTGATGCTGATGATACAACAATAATTGCATTTTCTGTTAGGTTATATTATTAACATAGATTTTTCTAAAATACTCCGTAAAATAAAAATGTTAAATACAAATAAAAATGTAAAATACGAATAATATAGTAAAATAAAAATGTCTGAAAGTCCGGACATGTCCAGGACAAATCCAGACATCAGGTAACCCTAATAATAGTGGAGTAAGGTAAAAAAAGGTTCAAAAATAGTTAGAAATACTAAAAATAAAGTACACCAATCGTAAAGGAGCGCGTTGAAGTCTTTTGTGGGCATTAGATAGAAAGGATAGACAATACTTTTATTGCACACTTAAAAATAAAACGAACAAGGTAAAAAAATAATAATACAAGATATGTGACAATTTGGCGGTCTTATCGCTCAAGAGCGATCTCTACCAGACAACCGTGGATGGATCGTTGGATTCAAAAAGGGGATCTGTGTGCGTTATTATGTAGTTAATTACAACATGAAATTTCATATTATGTTACATACAAATACCTATCTACTATAAATACATATATACTTTATAACTAATAATACATACCTACTTATATAAATATTTATCGTATAGCATTATTGAGTTTTTGACTTTACTTCAAAACAAAATAAAATCTTCCTTACGACTTTCTGGTTGATACCACAGGTTCCGTATACAAATATTTTAAAGCCTAAAGTGCTTTAAAAGTTGTTTTTAATTGTTATTACATATACATAGGTACTTAGCTATAGGTAAAACGGTGTTTAGTTAATCTACGCATGTACAATCATCATCATCAGCCTATATTAGTCCACTGCTGGACATAGGCCTCCCCCAATGAGCGCCGTCATCCCACCTGGTCGGAGGGCGTCCTACACTACGTTTACCGAGTCGTGGTCTCCACTCGAGAACACGTTTGCCCCAGCGGCCGTCGGTTCTTCGCGAGATATTGCCGGCCCACTGGCACTTCAGCTTGCTAATTCTCAGAGCTATGTCTATAACATTGGTTCTCTGTCGGATGTATTCGTAACGAATTCTATCCTTCAGAGAAACTCCGAGCATAGCTCTGAGTATGTACAATAACTATACAAAAATACTTTATTATGCACCAGATATATAATAGATCATTACACAAAAGACACTACATGAGACAAGTACAATGGGCGGCCTTATCGCTCAGAAGTGATCTCTTCCAGGCCAAAAGTTGCCTGATGGAAATAATTATGTGAATGTCATGTGAAAATAAAGAACTTTGAAAAATAAAGCGTTTCCGTATAATCCTATGTATGCTTAGATCTTTAAAACTACGTAACGGATTCTGATGCGGTTTTTTGAATAGATAGAGTGATTCAAGAGAAAGGTTTGTAAACCATGGCACGTAGATTTCCATGCGGGCGAAGCCGTGGGGCGCGACTAGTAAATCCATTCTTTATTTACATTTCCAGATCCATATAGGTACAGTATAATGAAAAAAAACGGCCGTCATTCGTTTCGTGCATTCCGACATCATCCGTCAATTTCGTTCTTTCGTTCGTTTCATTATATTCGATAATCATATAATAATTAAATCATAAATGATTTATTTTATATATAATTTTCTTAAATAATTACGCCACCGTAAGCTTTAATACGTACTGATGCTATCCATCCAAAGGTTACCTGGAAGAAATCGCTCGATAAGGCCGCCGATTGTGCCACTAGATTTAGTTAGTATTAAGATCCTTTGTTATTTTTATTATTTTTTTGTATTGATGGTACAATAAAGTTATATTGTATTGTATATATATAACGAATTGTGTAGACGACCGATGTGGCGCGGTGGGCGAAGCTCCGCCTGCGACGCAGCAGGTTGCGGGTTTGATTCCCGCCTCGGAACAATTGTGTGTATAATTTGCAGATATTTGTTCCGGGTGTTCTGGTCGTTTTCTATCTATAATAAAAAATATCTATCTATGTAATATATAGTATTATGTATATCAGTTATCTAGTACCTATAACACAAGCTCTGCTTACCATGGGGCTAGATAATGCTGTGTGAATTGTCCAGCTTTATTTATTTATTTATTGTATGTCCGTTTGTAATCCTCATAAACATGATCTCAACATTGTGAAAGCAGATTGTAGACGGTTCATTTCTAAAATTAAATATTTGGAATATTGTAATAATATTATGATAAAGGCGAAGACTCTCTGTCTGTCTGTCTGTGTGTATAATATTAAATTAATATAATGCTGGACAACCCACACAGCATCATCTAGCCCCAAGCTAAGCAGAGCTTGTGTTATAGGTACTAGATGACTGATATACATTATAACAATACAATACAATATATTTTTTATTATACATAGATAACGACCAGAACACCCGGAACAAATATTTGCAGATCGTACACAAAATTGTCTCGTGGCAGGAATCGAACCCGCAACCTCCTGCGTCGCAGGCGGACCTTCGCCCACCGCGCCACAGAGGTCGTCTTTTGGCGTCATCATCCATCAATACATCTTAACTTTCGCATATATAATATTATTGTAAGTATGATGCGGACAAAGCCGCGTGTTACAGTTGTATAGGACGAGAGTGAAAGTCTGCCTAATGAAGCATCCGCTCATCTGATACCCTTTCTTTGGATTATGGATTAGAGACGGTTAGTTAACGAAAGTGAAACTCTATGGTAAATACATAAATCAAATTATTTTTATTGGTATAGAAATAAATAAAATTCAACAGACTTTTTAATTTCTGCGAGTGGCATTTTGTTGGATGTAATTCGCGGAATTGTTAATTATTATTTCATCCTAATATTATGACTTTTTCATGTTTTCTGTAAACTTGATCGATAACTTTTGTTAATTATTAAATAAATAAATAATTCTGGACAATCCACACAGCATTATCTAGCCCCATGGTAAGCAAAGCTTGTGTTATGGGTACTAGATAACTGATATACATAATACAATACATTACATAGATAGATATTTTTTATTATACATATTAAACAACCAGAACACCCGGAACAAATATCTGCAGATCGTACACACAATTGTTCCGAGGCGGGAATCGAACCCGCAACCTCCTGCGTCGCAGGCGGACCTTCGCCCACCGCGCCACATCGGTCGTCACAAATATGAATGGACCAAAGTTATTTCACACAATTATCTATTTCTAGCCCCAAAGTCTCACAATTTGTGTTATGGGAACCAAAACTGATTAATTTGGTAGATTAGTTTGATATAATATTTTTATAAATTAATATAATAATCAAAATAAATAAAAACACCCTACCCCGAAACCAATAATAATTCGTTGAATTAAAGAATTTAATCAAATTAGAACTAGTTTTTACAATTGAAACTGTTGATCTAACTGCAAACTGTTACAAACAATCTAGACGTAGCTCAATTGATCCAAATCAATACCTACCAATCGGAAGAGTCCCCATTACACTGCATTGACCCAGTTTCAAGATTTTTATCACAAATATTAAAGTCAAATCCAACACACAGACCATTTTTTCGTTACCAATGGATCAAATTATAATTACCATAAATTATAGAACAGAATAGAATAGAATAGAAAAAACATTTATTTAGACACAGGTACAAAATACAGGCATATAATACACAAACAAAAATTATATCAAGGTGTTCAGTTACTCGAAAAACTTTAATCACAGAAATACGAGACCTAGTATTATTATAATCTCGCATTGAGAATCTATGTTTCCTTTGACTCGTATGGTTTGAGGCATTTCTATTTAAACATGGGATTGTAACTCGACGTAAAACAAAGTTAGAACAAGATAATATTTTTATTGCTTCCAAAATTCGTTCGCTCTCTAAATCATTTTCCAAATAATTACTAAACTGCAACACAAAATCCTATGTAATTCTTTTAATGAAACTCAATAGTTAGAACGATCTTAACATGTAGGAGGCAATATTACGTAGATATTAATAAGGTACTACTAGAAGCAATAGCACAGATGTCAACCACAAAGGCGGAGGTTTACCTTGCGCCCGCGCAGGATGCAGTGCTTTTGCGCAATAATAAGTCGTAATCAGTTGTAATGACTGTATTGTTTGTAGAGGTTACATTTGGTATACACAGTTATACAAATGCAAATAAGTAACACCTTTCGATAAGCGATAAGGCCGCCCATTGTACTTGTCGCATGTAATATCTTTTTTACTTCTCTTGCTCAAAAAGTGTATCACAATAGTGTAGCTTAGCGGGCCTAAAACTCGAGTTTAATACCTCGGGCTAAAAAGTATTTTTTCTTTTTAAATTTTGTCTAAAATCATCAGCCCGTACAAAGCATTCGTTCTCTTACATAAAAACTCGACTTCTTGGTGCTCCGTCAATCTTTTTTGAAAATAGAACCGTCTTGGTGATGTTTTATGAAGGTTGATTCTTCCCTTCACGGTAGAATGCGAACTGTTTCAAAACATATCACTAAACATTCAAAATTGCTTTAACTGCACATTTAATTTTTAATAAAATTTCTGAAAATTGTCTAATTTTGAATTGTTTTATTTTCTCGCAATCGAAGTGAAAAGTAGAGTGTTTTACTCGGGCCAAAACCACCCATTATAACTCGGTCTTGTCATCCTCCCTCGCTACGCTCTGGAGTATAACAACCTCGTATATAATGGGATGGTTTAGTCCCTTGTAAAATAATCTACTATTGTAATTATCTGTATCTTGTGTACAATAAAGTGTTTTTGTATTGTATTGTATTGTACCTTTCTATACATCGCTCTGTATAGTGAGGATAGGCTTTGTTTATTTCAATGCAAAACTGCATTACTACCTAAGAGCATAGTATCAATGGCACCAAAAATCTATAACAAAATCCCTAAGAGTTACCAGCAGCTTAACAACTGTGAATTTAAAACGAAATTTAAGAATTTTTTAATTGATAAATGTTTTTAAAAGATTGACGACTTTTTAAATGATAAATTCTAACTTTTTAATGAAAATATATTATATTATAGTACTATTGCATGTTGTAATTACGGATTTTTTAAATATTTTATGACATTATTTCTATTGATTTTCTTAACTGAAATCACACGGTATATGTTTTCTACAAGTGATTAATATGCGTAAATCCACACTAGCGCAGCGGCTGAGAAAATACAGATCTGTGTGACTCGAACGAAACGCATGTGCGGCGCAACACAACCGCTGTGTAGAGCGGTAGCACGAATTTTTTAGGTTAAAAAAAATATCGCAGTCGTCGAAAAAAAATCGCAGTCAAAGTGTTAAATAAGTTCTATAAGTTAAATAATTATTATATTAACAGAGACTGCATGCCATACCTCTCAATTTGTACACCGTAATTGGTAAAACATATTTGATACCTGCCTGTTTGTAACATCTCAATAACACAATGGTTATGCAAATAAATGATCTTTATCTTTATCTTATATTTACAGGGTGGTTTTTTTGAGAATCCACCCTTCTCAAAAAAACCACCCTGTAAATATAAGATAAAGATAAAGATCATTTATTGTGTGTGTGATGGCCAAGTCCAAAACCACGATGGTTGTAGAAAAATCGTGAAAGGACTCATTCCCTCGATTTATAAGATTACAATAACTACATATTTAGTTTCTTTTTAAATCTTTTAATTATGGAAATCGACCGGTACATTAAAAAAATACACTGTGTCTATTGACCACCGGATTCTCTTGCTGATGAGGATCGATCTTTACAGAGCAATGTATTACTAAAAATGAAAGGAAATTTACTAGATATAAAACTGTTCATGCAAACTTCGGCCCCGGATCAAATTTGAAAGACCAGTTTTTCTTACACTTGGGGATTCTACTACCACGCTACATTATGTAAAGTTAAAAATACCTACTTCTTATGTTGTTCTGTTTTTTTGTGTGTTTTCCTTTTTTTTAACTGTTTATCATTTATTTAATTATTAACTAGCACGATTACCTATATTACATCCAATTACACTAGTTAATTACAATACCTATATATTAGAACAAATGAAACATAAAAAAATATACATAAATACACAATAAGAAAAACTAACAATAATTGATCATTTATAAAAATTCCAGTCAAACAAAAAAAAAACACAAAACAAACAAATTGTGTGTGTCAATAACTTATTATATTCTTTTTAAATTATAATTAGCTACGTTCTGTATGGAGAACAGACATTAATTCTGTTGAGTCTTTAGCAACATTGGGATCTCATCGGAAAATCACGATTTGGCGGGAAACCAGAGAGAAATCTTCACATCCGGCTTTCTGAATGGATGTTAGTCTGAGCACGACGCATCACTTAGCATCCATTTGTATAATCACTACACTGTTAATGAACTGCTTGTGCAGTTCGATAGTGGAAAGGTTTAAACCTCTTTTGCGTAGTGGGGTTGAAGCAGTGGCGTAGCTATCGTAGGGCTGGGCGGTGCAGTGCACCAGGGCCCTGGAGCTCAAGGGGCCCTCTACTCTAATCTAAGCTTTGAAAAGATAGAGTCAGCTTCCGAAGCTATGCTTCAAGCTTGCTCACAAGTGTTTTTTTAATGATTTTAAATGAATATCAACAATCACGGAATTCTCTATTTTTTTGTTATTGTTATTTGGTAATTTGGTTGAGTACGTCCGTAACACATTGTATCAGCGATAAGCTTACGTGTTTGACGCCCTTGACGGTCGTGAGATCAATTCGACTATTCCACCCGTCAACTTTTTAGTAAATTTTTCATTCGCTCTTACTTTGCATCTATGATGTTCATTGCTACGTGGAAACTGTAAAGAGGGGCGGTGAGGGCCCGATTCCTTCTCTATGCACCGGGGCCCTTGTCCACCTAGCTACGCCACTGGGTCGAAGGAGGCCGGTTTGATTGTAACCGCGAGATTATAATCAAACTAGGTGTCCTATTTCTGCGACTAACGTTTTATGAGTAACAAAACACCTTGATAATTAATGGTAGTTATCATTTTATCGTATTTTAAGCAAAGTGAACTGTGTAAATTGACGAACATATGTATATAAAAAACAGACTTTCGGCCGAAGATTGAATATACTCCTCTTTTGTTATTCGTCGGTTAAAAAAACATAATAAACTACGTACGTGAGATAAACACCAAATTACTATATCCATGTATGGATATAGTTCCCAATTTGACTTCGTTTGCATTAAACTAGTCTTCAAAAGGACTTGTGGTTTTTGCGCCGAGGTCGTGGGATAAAAACTTAGGCACTTAAAAAACAAGGCTTTAGTGCGAATAGGAATTTATGAATGTAGGTGGGAAAACTGGTTGGCTATCTACTTTTCGTAATCATACAAAAATGTAGTCCGTGCTGGCTCACGAACGACAATTTTTATATATTTTTATGTAGAGAATGATCCTGGGAAGTTTCCATAAAAATAATTCTACTTTGGTGTGTAATTACATACTTTCTGTATAAATCTAATAAATATGCAACCTTTTTTTGTATAAAACGAATAAATTAATATTACCGATATTAACTTACGATTTGTAGAGTAGAACGTGGGTTTACCTGCAAACAAAAAATATCGTTAGTAAAAATATATTACAGCTGCAATAGATATTAAGATTTTACACAGGAACCGATTATGACCTAAACATAGTTGTTCTGGTGATTGGACGACCGATGTGGCGCTGTGGGTGAAGGTCCGCCTGTGACGCAGGAGGTTGCGGGTTCGATTCCCGCCTCGGAACAAATGTGTGTACGATCTGCAGATATTTGTTTCGGGTGTTCTGGTCGTTTTCTATGTATAATAAAAAATATCTATCTATGTAATGTATTGTATTATGTATATCAGTTATCTAGTACCCATAACACAAGCTTTGCTTACCATGGGGCTAGATAATGCTGTGTGAATTGTCCAGCATTATTTATTTATTTATTCTGGTCGTTTTCTTTGTATACTAAAAAATATCTATCTATGTAATGTTGTTAATTATGTATATTAGTCATCTATTACCCATAACCACAAGCTCTGCTTAGCTTGGGGCCAAATGACACGATGTGGATTGTCCAGCATTATTTATAGTAATTTTCTTTGTCAATAACGTTGGAGAATTATAACAAGTACTTAACAAAATTCAAAAATTTCGTTCAGCTAGTAAAAAGTTGCTTTTCGCCCGTCTTGTATTTTAATCAGAATACCAAAAGGCGTAGTTTCCTCACAGACCATATTTGTACAAGGCCTTCTTATTTATAGTCTGTGCTACTGCATACTGGTATGCAGAACCAGTTGAATGTAGGTTTATTTGCGAAACCACACAAATTGAGGATGCCCTCTATGGGAAATAATTTAAAGTTATACTACACTATACTACATACTACAGTTATACAGTTCACTGGTCAAGAAATTAATACATTTCACACTAATCAATCACCCTTATGATAAATAAATTAATAAATAAAGCTGGACAATTCACACAGCATTATCTAGCCCCATGGTAAGCAGAGCTTGTGTTATGGGTACTAGATAACTGATATACATAATACAATACATTACATAGATAGATATTTTTTATTATACATAGAAAACGACCAGAATGATGATTTTAGTTTGTTTTGATGGATGGATGTTTTTGGATCTTTGTTACTTCTTTACGCTAAAACCACAAATCGAAACAAGCTGTAACTCTAACCCTGGTATCAAACAGACAGATATAATCCTTTTTATTTATATAATACAATACAATACAAAAATACTTTATTGTACACCAGATACGGAACATTATGAAAGATATTACATGTGACAAGTACAATGGGCGGCCATATCGCTTAGAAGCGATCTCTTCCAGGCATTTATCATATGTATCCAGGTATTTATTATATGCTTGTGATATGCATATTTTTATACTTGTATTTTATTTATTTAATAGCTTTTTATGCCATAAAAAATTTCCTAGGAGAGATAAATAACGTTTTTTATTTATCAATATGTTTGTTTGATTATACATACATAATATAGGTGTTAAGCGTTACTATTTAGACAGTGTAAACTATTTTTGATGATGATGATAATGATTCTTTGTTAATTGCAACTGTGTCTGGTTTGGCATTCTTCTGCCAGTGTCAAGTAATGGAAAATAAACTATTGAAGTAAATTATTTTAGTTCATCAAATTATGAAGATTGTTTGATATATTAAACACAGCTTAGTTCGTTATCTAGCAGGGTGTACCACGTGTAGGTTATGTTGGCTTGGGAGACGAGATGGAGTCCCAGTTATTTTTTTTTTACAAAATACAAAATGTTTATTGTCATTCCCTTAAGGTAAATTTACATTGTTCAGTGTTCGAGACCTCCTTTTAAGTATAGGAATACCTGTATTAGGAGGTAACCTTATATCCCATATTATTAATTATTAAATAGTGCAACTTTTGAAAACAAATGATACTTTTATAGCTTGTACCCAATTATATCGATGTGGCGCGGTGGGCGAAGGACCGCCTGCGACGCAGGAGGTTGCGGGTTCGATTCCCGCCTCAGAACAGTTGTTTGTACGATCTGCATATATTTGTTCCGGGTGTTCTGGTTGTTTTCTATGTATAATAAAAAATATCTATCTATGTAATATATTGTATTATGTATATCAGTTATCTAGTACCCATAACACAAGCTCTGCTTACCATGGGGCTAGATAATGCTGTGTGAATTTGTCCATCATTATTTATTAATAAACAAAATAATAAAAAAAAGATAGGAATAAAATTATACCTGCCATCAAACCTTACGAATGTTTGATGATACAACTCCCAATCCTACGTGCTCTAAGTACCTAAGTCATGGCAGAATGTCATCACCAACGCATTCTACTAATTTACAACCAACACTATCGTAATTATCTAAGCACTGAATAACCAATTCTAAGGTTGTAGTTAAGTACATTGTTGAAATACAATGGATAATGGCCTTTGTTGAGGCGCCGATAGAATTTCAATGTGTTTTAGAATTTTAAAATCGCCTCGTTCATAATAATTGGTAATTGAAATAAGAAGTGTTTTTTCTCACTCTGACGTTAGTGGAAAGGTTTAATCCTCTGCGTATTGGAGTCGAAGGAGGCAGGTTTGATTCTCTATTTCTGCGACTTAAGTTTTACGAGTAATAGAAGACCTTGATAATTAATAGCAATTGTCATTTTATCATATTTTCAGCAAATGGTCTATAGCTATATTTTTTGTAGGTACACAAGAAGACCCGCGACCCGTGCACACACTGGCTTCACCCACCGGTGGGTGTAGGGGTAATTCCTGTTTACCCGTGTACCCACTGCGATATGGTTGGAATTAATTATCGATGAAAAAAATAAAATAATAATACGATAAGTCAATTTGTTTATTAAAACTAACAAACTAAAGGAGACTGAAGGTGAAGGTTTGATAATCTTCATTATATTATTTCTTGCCTATTATTGTAATGACTTGTGTTATGTATTACGGGTTCAAATACATTTATTTTCTTTCGGACTTCTTTATTTCATCTTCGTGTGATAAAAAGTAACAATGTAATGAAGATTCAAATCAAATCTTCATAATTATTATTTCTTGTACTACTTCTACACAAAACAGATACAATTTCAATAAGTATTTTTTTTCCTAAGCAATAAATAAACATAATGTATATTTCATTTCAATTATGCAGTCATGCACTTGCCTGTTTGTATGTAGTGTCTAAGTAGTGAGTACTGAGAGTGTTTTGTATATTTTATTAGGACGGAAGATGGAGGCTATAAAACTGAAAGTCTATGGAATAGAGAAAGCTCAGCAAGAACATATAAAACCTATAAAGACATGGTAATTGAGACGTCGGTCTTTTACGATTTATGATAGTTATGTTTTCCGACTTATAGATGGAAAGGAAACACTTTTTTATAGCATACAAAACAATAAAGAAATAAATAGGTACTTAGAACCATCATCAGCCTACAGCAGTCCACTGCTGGATGGATATAAGCCTCCCAGCGTCACACAGCGTCATCTAGCTAGCCCCAGTTTGTGTTATGGGTACTACATGACTGATATACTTTATAGAATACATTGATATTTTTATTAATCATCATCAGCCTATATTAGTCCACTGCTGGACATAAGCCTCCCCCAATGAGCGCCATAACGCACTATCTTCAGCTTGACGCATCCAGCATCTGCCCGCAGTCCTTCGCAGGTCATCCCACCTGGCCGGAAGGCGTCCTACACTACGTTTGCTTCGCGGTCTCCATTCAAGAACACGTATACCCCAGCGGTTGTCGGTTCTTCGCGAGATATGGCCAGCCCACTGCCACTTCAGCTTAAATACTTAGAATAGAAGAAGTATAAAGGACGGCCTTATCGCTGAGAGCGAGCTCTTCTACGATTATCATGCTATATACAGAGTGTGTCTAGAACTTTTATAATGTTGTCAATCCGTACAGTAAAAAGAGTAGTTATGTATGTATCATGCTCTATTAAACAAACAATTTAATCGATCAGCTTTAGTAAGCAATTTTAATTATTAACACGCACAATGCCCGGTGAGAAATGACCTATTGCCGTCCGGTTTGGGGTAACCGGTCGAATAAATGAAATTACTTGAATGAGGGGTTGATAAAATTGTTGTTAATTAAGAACCAGGATTAGAAAATTTAAAAATAATAAAAAATCGAATATATTGCCTCTCTGTTTCCTATTTGAGGAAGTGAAAAATACATTGAAAAGAGGAATGAAATAAGAACAACACTTTAATGTTGTAGTTTTTTCTTATTTCTGGATTTCTGAAAAGGGTTATGGTTGGGGGTTGTGGTAGATGGTGGTTGATCCCGAAACAGCCCTTTGTGATTGGTATTTGGTATGGTGTTTGGTTAGTGTACAGTTTCATTTTTTTCATTTTTAGTACATTATTGAAAATAAATTTGCCATGAACCACTATTCCTGTCAAAGTCCTCTCTCTCTCTTTCTCCTACACTCGTACATACAACCTTTAAGTCAAATCTGGAAATTTCGGTTATTTTTCCTAATAATACTATAAACGCGAAAGTTTGTAAGTATGGATATTTTTTACTCTTTCACGCAAAAACCCTTTAACGTTCCAGGCCCGGAATATAACATCGGCTACTTTTTATCACATAAAATCAGTTCCCATGGGATAGAAATAACCTTAAAACTTTTCCATAGGAAAAACGTATGCGAAGCCGCGGGCAGAAACTAGTATTTATAAGTCCTACCAAATGATCCTAAATGTACAGCTTTCTGTTTTTCATACACGATGCCAATTCTATAACCCATTTTAGACATATTTTAGATGTACTTATAATGTTTACAATAGAACTTTTGAAACTATCGTGGTTATTAATACTAAAGTCAGTGTTAGTGTTTACAATAGCTTTCTGTAGATGGATTGAACTATACATAATATAATAGTGGGTAATGAAACGCATTAAATCGTGCCAGCCGATGCGATGGCATAATATGCGGAGCTCTGAAGCGTAACAGAGAGCAATGGACTGAGTTACCGACCACGGACTGTGTCCACTGGCCAATAGCTTGTTACTTTGAAGTTTCTTGTTGGCTTCTTGTAATGCTTTTTGATTTTAATAAGTATTATACAATGCTGGGCAATCTACACAGCATTATCTAGCCCGAAACTAAGGAGAGCTTGTGTTATGGGTACTCGATGACTGATATACTTAAGGGCCCATACAACCTCAACTTTGTGTGAAAAGGCTAGACATATCATTTTGTGTTCATAAGAGCGGGCAATGCCCTGTGCATTGCAACGCAAGTTCAAAAATCAAGTTTTAGCTTATTACCTATTAATTAGGACATTATTTGAAAAAACCGAAACATATAACATTTTTATTTATACTTAATTCTATTACCACGCTTATTTTCAAGATCTGAACTTCTGTATTTATTGAGAAATTTAGGTTTTAGTAAAAATTTAGAGGTAACTTTGCGATTTTTTTCTATCGAGAAAATTTTATGGAATCGTGTTTTCGAAACATATGATCGATAGATTAAGTCCTGAACTTTACCATATATCAATTTCAAAGTTAAATATTCAGTAGTTTAGACGATATGGACATCCGGCGGAGTTGAAAATTAGCAGTTTGAGGTATTATACACTCTTAATAGAATTAGTTTAGTACACCGATAGATATTTTTATTATTCACTAGCTGCGCCTGCGGCTACGCCCGCGTGGAAATCTATGTGTCATTTGCACCTTTTTCTATAAATAAACCTCCATCTTGAATCACTCTTTCTATTAAAATAAACCGCATCAAAATCCGTTGCGTAGTTTTAAATATAGTATAGGGGCAGACATAGACAGCGAAAGCGACTTTGTTTTACTCGTATGTAGTGATATCATATCAAATTTATCCGCTTGAAAACAACTGCTACGTTGTAACTTTTTTTGTTAAAGTTTTAAGTAAATTATATCGCCAATAGATAAATTGGCCGATTCTTTTCGGTAAACATTTCACTGTTAATTTGATTAACACGGATATTAAATTGATTTTAGCCGGTTTCCAATCCAAACAGAATGGATTTAACCTAGAAAGGTACAATTTCAGGGTCGCAAGATCTTTCTTTTGTACAAATATACCCACTGAGGCTTTTTACAAATCCGCAGTATCTATTGGAACTAATTATATAATCGCGAAAGAAACTATAGATCAGTAACGAAGACTGATGTGCGGCGGGCGAAGATCCGCTATAGGGTTGCGGGTTCGATTAAGCACAAATATTTGTACGATCTGCTAATATTTGTTACTGGGTTTTCAGTGTATTTTCTATGTAGAACAATAAAGAATATGTATCTATATCATCATCATCATTATCATCAGCCTATAGCAGTCCACTGCTGGACATAGGTGTCCCCCAATGAGCGCCATAGCGCCCTGTCTTCAGCGTCTGCCTGCAGTCTTTCGCAGGTCGTCCTCCCACCTGGTCGGAGGGCGTCCTACACTACGTTTACCGAGTCGTGGTCTCCACTCAATCTATGTTATGTGATGTATTTAGTACCTCAAAGTAACAAAATAGCATAATTAACCGATTCTGGTAAATGACCTTTTGGTAAACACTCATCTGAATAACAGGCGTGTTCTTTTAAGCTACAATTTAATGGATAATTTAGTGAAGAAACGGAAAAAGGGAGGAAATATTTGGCTTATTTAGAATATTTAATTAATTACTTGTTGTAATTAAAGCGAAGCTGCAGGCAGAAACAAGTATAATTATAAAATACTGGCAAAGGTTTTGAGGTTAGTAATGTCGTAATGGAAATGCCAAGATAATTCAAAGTCATTTCACTATCCGCCCTTAGAGGATGTTGCCAACTCGCCTACATCCGTTTACACCATTATGGGTTGCCAACTTATACCAGTACTTGACGTGGGCAAGGCAGGTCTTATATTGTTTTGTCAAAAGCTAGGTTACACTATTAGTTTGAGTCAGTTCGGGAGTTAAGATGTTTTTTACCTCTTCACGCCAAAATTAGGGAATGTTACAACTTTACATTATATTATAGACTTATAATAATACTTATAATAATATTTAATATACTTATAATAAATAAATAAATAATGCTGGACAATTCACACAGCATTATCTAGCCCCATGGTAAGCAGAGCTTGTGTTATGGGTACTAGATAACTGATATACATAATACAATATACATTACATGGATAGATATTTTTTATTATACATAGAAAACGACCAGAACACCCGGAACAAATATCTGCAGATCGTACACACAATTGTCCCGAGGCGGGAATCGAACCCGCAACCTCCTGCGTCGCAGGCGGACCTTCGCCCACCGCGCCACATCGGTCGTCAAACTTATTGTCATTACTTATTGTAACTTATTGTCCCAGAAAAAATAATTATGATTGCCAAACGGAGTTTAGCAATAATAATATTTTTTTACGTAATCTACAAAGGTAACGTAAGTAATTCGTCGAAATAGGCAATGAATTAGCTAACGCGTCCCATACCTATTGAAAGAACAATTGTAATAGAATAGAACAACTCTAGTCTAGAGTAATTGAATAACAACTATTGCTATTTAAAATAACAATATTAAAACAAAGACGCATAAAAATATAACAATAATAAAAGTAATAAAACGATCGGTCGGTGTACATAAATAACTCGCTAAGTAATTGTTTTACGCATGGTAATAAAACAATATATATTGAGCAAAATAAAATTAACTGTAACCATGCAGTTATAAAGTAGCGTGACAAAATACCAACACTGCAATAATAGAAAAATCACCACAAACTTAATATAACAACGTAGATTACGTCGTTTGCGTAACAAACGTAAAATACGTAGAACGTAAACGGCGAGAAGAAAGTCTATAGGCTGTGGACCGGTTCGGCGAAAGTTGCGGATTGGGCAGGTGCGAGTTCCATCGTTGAGTTATTGGTTCCGTACTACTATAATATTACTATATATTACAACTATAATAATTGTTTGACACGGCTTAGCTTACTGACCTTTTTTGTCATTTGTACACTTGCACATGTGTATGTTAAAGCTCTGAAGTTATGTGTGTCAAACAGAACATATGTAGATTCGTTTTTGGCAGTTAGGTTTAAAATTAAAAAAATAGTAGAATTACCACGATAATAGTTAAGCAGTTTCTTGGATCATATTGGCAAACTACCAACTTTCATAGAACTTGACTGTTTAGCATTAACTAAAAAGTTTATTGGCCTTTCTTCAATCAAATTTTCAAGCAAGCGATAAATCAAATTATTAACTAATCGCGAAAGTTTCAAGAAATTTATGAGTAATGGACATTTTATGACCCAGTCAATTATTTAGTAGTAGTTCTAAAATACAGCAGTTAGATGCTGGATGCGTCAAGCTGAAGACAGGGCGCTGTGGCACTCACTGGGGGAGGCCAACAGTGGACTAACATAGGCTCATGGTGAAGGTTACGCCATGCATTGCATGCTAAGTATGAAATTCTTCTTGTGTGAGATGGATGACAAATATATTTATTGGTGGCAATAAAACAAAATATTGTTAAAGCAACAAACGTGCGTTGCAACAGTTTTAACTGCTTTATTCCACCCCAATAAATTGTTACATTAACTTCTAGAAACTTTCAAGGATTTTAAAGATTTCAAAAACAGACGAACAATAGACATAATAGACAGAAAATTTGCAGGTAAGTTATGATATACTTTTAGGTTTTGGTTTATGAGTTCTGCAAGGAACCCTAAAACGGTACAAAAAGAATTCGGCGTCAGTGTAATGATAGTCATTTCATTTTGTAACAAGATGTCTGCGGTTATTTATATACCGATGATTATAATAATAAGGTAGGTAAATAACTGTGGCGATCGCGGCGTAAGAATCGACCCCTCTCAGACCGTAGGTACCTGTTAATCTACCCTGATAATGAAACAAATCCTTACTCATTTTGCGGGAAGCATTTTTAGCAGTAGGAATGATATGGAAATATGAGCTTGATAATTCTCATCGCCTCACTGCTTGGCTATATTTAACTTTGTTCACTATCACTATAGTATAAAACAAAGTAGCTTCCCGCTGTCTGTCTGTCCCTATGTAAACTTAGATCTTTAAAACTAGGCAACGGATTTTGATGCGGTTTTTTAAGAGTGATTCAAAAGGAAGATATAATATTATAGATTTCCGCGTGGGCGCGGGGCGCAGCAAGTTAAAAATAAACAAAAGATGATGCGAGCTCGATTGTCTTCTATTTTACCTAAAAAAGCGGTTGGGAAATGAATTTGTCATGTCATTGCATAGTTATTGTTACAAAAACTATAGTTAAACCAAAACTATAAATAGTAAGATGGAAAAAAGGTAAGAAAGAGCAAGATGCAGTGAAATTGCTGCGATCTAGTTGCAGCTGAAACTGGCGGAAAAGCGACGCGGGCGCCGGTCGTGTGCGAGGAATTTGCGCGGCTCCATTCGCTCGCGGGAGGCGGGAAATTTACGGCCGATATTGTAACAAAAAAGCACAATAACGTCCGTAAACACGAAATCTCAAGCAATCGTATCAATCGTCTTTACGGCCGATATTGTAACAGAGAGAGAGAGAGATTGTAACAGAGATTTCAACTATTTAATAATAATTATTTGCGAATTTCAACTATTCTTTAATGTATCATGTGCTGCAGTGCGGAATAAATGGTTATCTATCTATCTATAGAATTTTATATAAAACTACTGGTACACTAGTAGTTTTATATAAAATTCTATAGATACTGCATCTAATCTTAACATAAATTTTTTTCAGCTATATTTCATATATTACAAACGGGCCCCTTTTCAGTTTCATTTGCTATTATCAAATTCAAACCCTTTATTATCTCCCTTATATTAAAGAGCGATGAAGAAAATCCTGTAATATTTTAGATTTTTATAGATCCGTCAAATGCCGTACGACAATGTGTTTGTGCGTCCCACTGCACTAGATAGCCGGCGCGCGCATCGCACGCGATCGATCTATGCTAGTATACACACTTGTCGACAAAAGTGATATCAGTTGCTATAACTCATAGCTAGCTTCAGCCCGCAGCCTGGCACGCGTTTTCTATACTAATATTAAAGAAAGATTTGATTTTTTATTTGTTTGTATTGAATAGGCTCCGAAACTACTGGACCGTTTTTAAAAATTTGTTCACCGTTGGGAAGCTTCACTATTTCCGGGTGACATAGGCTATTATTATATTTCAGAATTGAGAAATTCGAATTTAACGCGCGTGAAACCACGGGTAACAGCTAGTTTAGAATAAAAAGCATAGTATGTTACTTTATTATTCCAGATACAGATCTTTTTGCGTGCAAAATTTAGTAGTACTGTAGTTTTGGCGTTCTCTTTAGCCAAACTTTTCACTATAGCACCAGGTTCATAATATTAGTAGGAAATTTGGTATTATTTCCAGCCTTTATAATATTAGTAGAATATTAGGTATTATTTTAACTCGTATTGTTCTATGACAGAGAATAAAAAGCAAAGTTATTCGTTACCTATTATTGTTTTTACGTCCTAAGTGTCGCAGGGGACCAAGGTCCTACTTCAATGAAGGTTGTGGGTTCAATTAATTTGTATTATACGTCATCAACGTCATCATCAGAACGTATACTATACGTCCACGGCTGGACATAGGCCTTCCTCCGACGACTCCAAAAATAGCGGTCCTAAGCCGCCTCCATCCATCGACTCCATGTGACCGCTACAATGTAGTTTTATTCATATTGATGTTTAATTAATTATACCATGTGAAATTGAATAAAAAAAATGTTATTATACTGCAATTGTACAACATGACTTACATTGTTTATATTCCGATGTGATAACGGTGAATGAAACATTTTTTTGTATTTCGTATTGCAAGTTAAGTCATTTGGTAATACTGTGATTGAATATACATGTTAAACTTGCGTGAGTATACACTACATTTTATTCATACAGTTTAGTTTTGCACAACAATCATGTAAGTGGTTTCGCATTATTATGAAAATGGGTTATTGATCCGATGTCGAAGTGTTTTTTAATGAATAAAGTCAAAAAAATTAGGACACAAATAAATTTAGATTAATTAAAATATAGACTCCTAAAATGTAGTTTTTTTTTATTACTCATGTACAAAATTGATATAAAATATAAAACGAAGATCTGAAAACTTCTGCGGTTGACATCGTTTTTTTTAAATGTATCCGTTGTTTTTTGTTCCATAAGACACGATTTATATTTATTTAAATAAAGTTTTTTGATTTTTTATTTTATCACTGTTTATATTTACATAAATGAAAGCTACACTCCTAAAATATAAGTACCTATTTTTTTGCAAAGTCTCCTTTTACGAAAACCTACTACAATTTGAATAAATCAACGCCTACAATACCTATAAAACAACATCAAAAATAGACAAGCAATCATTAAAATTCAAACAAGGTTACATAATAAACAATCAATACCAAAACTAGATCACATACCAATAAAAGAAGCTCTTTATCTCCACTTCATAAGGTTGATTTTATCATAAATTGCATCACCTGTATCACGTTTGATTAAGGTCTATTTTTGCCAATTTTTGGCGGGTTGTACTAATTTATAAGTTCCGGTTATGTATTTACGAATAGTTATAAGTTTCACCGTGTTTGCATATTATTGACAACTTTCTTCCTCTTAGCGAAAGTAGGTTCGGTGACATAGCCACCTATTGTGTAACTGGTTTTAATATAATATTGTATGACTGCTTTAATATAAAAAAAAATGCCGGTGTCGTAAAGATGAGGATGTTTTCTCGCGTTTTTAAAACGTGTTTTTTTCTTTGATGACACCGGTCGTGGACTTTTTTTTAAGTCATAAAAATTTGATTCTAATCTTAATATCTTTATTTTCTAGTGATGTTAGGTTTTATACTGTACTAGCTGCGCCCCGCGGTTTCACCCACGTGGTGATAGATATTTTGGATAATATACAATATATCTTTATAAATAGTAGCCTATGTGTTATTCTGATGTATAAGCTATATTACTGTGAAATTTCAATAAAATCTATTCAGTAGTTTTTACGTGAAAGAGTATCAAACATCCATCAGGATTGATGGATGTTTGTTGTGTGAAACCGCGAGGCGCAGCTAGTCAACTATAATTTATTTATAGTGGAATCTTAATTGAACTCAAATATGATATTACGTATTTAATATAAAATATTATAAAGAGGAAAGGTTTGATTTTTTGTTTGTATTGAATAGGCTCCGAAACTACTGGACCGATTTGAAAAATTCTTTCAACGTTATAAAGATACACTATCCGGAGAACTACACACTACATATCGGTGAACATAGGCTATATTATATTTTCAAAAAAATTAGAGATCCTTACTAAAACTCCAATAATGTAACCCATGGTGTAAAAATTTACCTTAAAAATTCCAATAGCCGTGCGAAGCCAGGACGGTCCGCTAGTACTTAATAAATGTTATATTACAAAACAGTAAGTACATAAATTCTATAAAACATGAATCGTAAAAGTGATTTTCTGCAAAACTTATTAGAAGGAACTAAAACTTTCGCAGATAAATTACGACTTTCTAGAGTTCCTAGCAATCACTCAATTTCACATGAAATTAATGACGATCTCTTGAAACACTTTCAAAAGATTTTCATATCTAATTCAACGATGTATTTTATTAAAGATTTTTATTATATATTTAAAATAGTCAATTATCATTTGACGACCGATGTGGCGCGGTGGACGAAGGTCCGCCTGCGACGCAGGAGGTTGCGGGTTCGATTCCCGCCTCGGAACAATTGTGTGTACAATCTGCAGTATTTGTTCCGGGTATTCTGGTCGTTTTCTATGTATAATAAAAAATATCTATCTATGTAATGTATTGTATTATGTATATCAGTTATCTAGTACCCATAACACAAGCTCTGCTTACCATGGGGCTAGATAATGCTGTGTGAATTGTCCAGCATTATTTATTTATTTATCATATTTATTGTTCACTAGCACAGCTGCTGCCCACGTCTTTGCACGCCTTTTTCGGGATGAAAAGTAGTCAATAAGCCAGAGTCTAGGTTCTAAACAGTATTCAAAATTTCATCTCAATCTGTTCAATAGCTTTGGCTAAGAAAAAAAATTCAAAAATTCAAACAAAATCTATAAACAAAAGCTTGCTTCTGAAATCCGAAAGCCGACGACTTTTCGGCGGGTTAGTAAGTAGGTAGCCGGATTAATATATATAGCATAGCAACTTCTGTTTTTTTACTTCATAGAAAAATAATTTTATTTATAAATAAATAAATAATGCTGGACAATCCACACAGCATTATCTAGCCCCATGGTAAGCAAAGCTTGTGTTATGGGTACTAGATAACTGATATACATAATACAATACATTGCATAGATAGATATTTTTTTTTATTATACATAGAAAACGACCAGAACACCCGGAACAAATATCTGCAGATCGTACACACAATTGTTCCGAGGCGGGAATCGAATCCGCAACCTCCTGCGTCGCAGGCGGACCTTCGCCCACCGCGCCACATCGGTCGTCGTTATAAATATGTTAATCCCTGACCTTGATTTGTTTAAAAGATAATTTTACTCACATTAAACGCCTTAGAACTACGTCTACCGCTTAATATCAGTAGATATTAATAGCGATTTCGAATGATTTAAACACGTGCCCACTGTATTTTAAGCCGGGATTTTAAGGGACCTTCTTTATTTTTAGAAATTAATTTTAGAAAATATTATTAATTCCTCTTTTCTGTCATCAAACAAATACAGGTATATAACATAATGACTAGGTAACAGAAAACATAATTTATGAGTATAAGTAGTAATATTTTTTTTTATTAATTCTAACAGACTTAATAACTAAGTATCTTTACTTTCAAATATATCTTAAATAGTTTCTATTAATACCTTAAAAATCTCCACCGCAACAAATCCGGAAAAATCACAGCTCAGTTAAAAAGTTCCAAAATTCCAACCGTTCAAAAACTTTATCAAAAACAGCTCGGCTTGTTGACTGAATCACATTTTACATCAATCAAAAATGGTTCATCATTATACGAAGACGTCGATACACCACGAGAGGTAAGAAAAGACTGGAATTGTAATTCTCTACCGACTCGTAAGAGCAAGCAAGTAAGCAAGCTATCACAGGTGCGGATTGAGGGATACAAACAGTTAATGGATTGAATATTAATTTATTAATGTATTCTCGGATATATTACGAATTCGGTAATAGGTTATGCTAATAGTTATTCAATTTGGTTAACAATTTAACATTTCACCGAAAGGAAAGTGATGGGAACTTGATTTTGTAATGATTTGCTTGAAAATTCTGCTGAATTAGAAAAGTTCAAATGATGAAAGTAATAATAAATCGATTCACGACCGATGTGGCGCCGTGGGCGAAGGTCCGCCTGCGACGCAGGAGGTTGCGGATTCGATTCCCGCCTTAGACAAATATTTGTACAATCGGAAAATTTGTTTCGGGTATTTTGGGTATTTACTGTTTGTAATAAAAAATATCTATATGTATTCTATAAAAGTATATCAGTAGTATATCATGTAGTACCCGTAACACGAACTGGGGCTAGTTAGATGACGCTGTGTGAATTGTCCAGCACTATTATTTATTTATTTAAGGCAAAAATACTTTGTGTGTTGTAATGTAATGTAATTCAATTTGATTTACTGAACTTACATCTATCTTTGTAATAATAAGCACCTACAATAGATAGGTAAGGCACCGTGCTACATAACAGCTAATATGTTTATGCTATTTTAATTTATACCTAAATAAAGTCTAATGTAAACATTAATCTGGATTATGCTATTTATACCTGAATAAATTTTAATTTAAACATTAATCTAGTTTGATTACCTTGATAACATTTAGATAATTTATTCTAAAGTGACTTTAAGTAACACAAATTATTTTCCCACAGAATTAAATGTCCCTATTTTTATAAAACTAAATGAATATGTGTAATTTTGATTTGAAATGTCTTTGTTCTAATTTTCAAACGCCATCGGTGGCACAGCGGGAGAATGTTTGATTTCCGCCGCGGGACAAATATAATACGGTTATCAATAAAAATTAAAAAAAGAAACAGCGTAAATATCATGGAATAAAGACGGGTTTCAGTTTGTGTAAAGAAAAATAATTAAATATTTTAAAACATCAAATCATGGTAAATTTCCAATTTTAAATTTATATTTATAAACTTTAGTGTTACTAACCATGATAGGTTCATACCAATAAATAAATAAATAATAACACTAATTATTTGTACTAATTAAAATAGATAAATAAACTCTAATATTATACTATAATAAATAAATAAATAATGCTGGACAATTCACACAGCATTATCTAGCCCCATGGTAAGCAGAGCTTGTATATTATCTAATTTTGTACAATATTTTTAGTATAGTTTGACAATGCCCTTATACAGCAGATTACTTTGATTTTTTTATCTAATTTATTATTCCATTTAACTTATACCATTATTTATTATCTGTTTTATTGTGACAATTTATTATAAATGAATGTATTTTAATTTTTTAAAGAAGGCATGTCTGTCTGCTTTTCTTTGCACAATGTCCTATGGTGTTTCCTTTGCCAAAAGTTAGAGTGTGTTATAATAAAAATGTAATTTGTCTTTTAAAATAGTATTTAACGACATCAAGTGTAACATTGTGTACCTACGGTGGAAATAAATAAACTAAACTAAACTAAAGAGCTTGTTTTATTTGTTGGGTATTAGATAACTGATATACATAATACAATATATTACATAGATAGATATTTTTTTATTATACTTAGAAAACGACCAGAACACCCGGAACAAATATCTGCAGATCGTACACACAATTGTTCCGAGGCGGGAATCGAAACCGCAACCTCCTACGTCGCAGGCGGACCTATAAATCGAGGTCGATAATAAATAATTAAATCAAATTTACTTTGATCTTGTTAAATTGAAAGACCCTATATAGGTATAATAAAGAAGAAAGTATTAAATGAAATCGGGGTCAAGATTCATCCCTGTGTTACCCCTTAACAGGCAGGTTTATTTTTTCTTCCACTAATATATATGTAATCGTCTTGGGACCATTTTTTACGCGTCCTGTGATATGGGTCAAATAGAGTCCCGTTTTGTAGAGATAAGTTTTTAGTTTCCTAGTTTTAATATTCACATTTGAAATTCAAAGAATTAAACACAGTGACAAGTACCATGTCAATATATTTATGACTAAGCTGTTTACCGCGGTTTCACCCGCGTTAAAACTCTAATTTCACTTTATTAGGTTATTTTATTACACCTTGGGTTACATTATTGGAGTTTTAGTAAGGATCCTTAACTTTTTTTAAAACATAATATATGCCTATGTTCACCGGGGATAGTGTAGCTCCCCAACGGTGAAAGAATTTTTCAAATCGGTCCTGTAGTTTCGGAGCCTATTTAATACAAACAAACAAATAAAAAATCGAATATTTCCTCTTTATAATATTAGTATAGAAAACTTGTTGTACAATCAAGTGATCATTGTGTTCCTAAGTGGAGACAGTGACTCGGTAAAAGTAGTGAAAGACACCCTCCGACCAGGTGGGATGACTGCGAAAGACTGCAGGTAGATGCTGGATGCGTCAAGCTGAAGACAGGGCGCTGTGGCGCTCATTGGGAGACCTATGTCCAGCAGTGGACTAACATAGGTTGATGATGATGATAATATTAATATTATAAATGTGCTGGTCTCCACTCAAGAACACGTTTGCCCCAGCGGCCGTCGGTTCCTCGCGAGATATGGCCGGCCCACTGCCACTTCAGCTTGCTAATTCTCAGAACTATGTCGATAACTTTGGTTCTCCGTCGGATGTATTCGTTACGAATCCTATCCTTCAGAGAAACTCCGAGCATAGCTCTAATTATAATATGATTAGTGTGATATAAGACAAGACGTCTGTCCATTGCCGTACGAATAAAACAGAAAAACTGCAGTGTTACAAAAATGGCTAAATTCGATATGTGACAAAACAAGAAATCCTAACGTGTCCACTGTAATTTGGTGATGCAATGAACTGCCTAGCGTCTAGGAGAAATGAACGAGGGTACAAGAATGTGGAGGTACACTCAGCCTGGTATTTACGTACGCTACTCCGACCGAATTAAATTTAGTGACAATAATTTTAGTGAAAAGTAAAGTATTTATTACAACAAGTAATTACATTAGGTACACATTTAAACTGAATATTTATAAAAAAAGATATTTCGTTTATTGCAAGTAGTTATGTGCCGTAGGCTATAGAGTTACATATGTTAGGTAAGGTTAACACTATTGGGACAGTTTTTTATTTTTGAGTGGCTTAATTGGGTGTTACTGCGGCCATGGTAGGCCTATTGTGATCCTAACAAAAAAATATATATAAATATTGGGACAGTTTATGTCTTAGTAGTTCTGTGTCAATACCGGCAAAAAAAACGCAATTGTACAGTCGCAACTGTTATAACATGGCTATAAAAATTTACAACAAATTGGCAAACAATGTAAAAGAACTGAAGGGTTCCTTATTCAACAGAAAGTTATTTAATTTATTTATTGAGCATTGTTTTTATTCGGTTGAAGATTACCTTAATTTTAAGTTTTGACCTAGCGAGTTCTACTTTTAACTGACAATTTAATAATATTTGCGATTATCTGATTTAATTAATGACATCTAATTTAATTTTACTGATGTTTATATTCACGTGCCTGCGTTCGGGCGAGATATGCAGCTCTACTGTGTTATTCCACCTATGTATTATGTACCATGTCTTATGTGAATAAATATTACTGAATTACTGTGAAGATGTGCAGCATAGATACATATACTGGGCGGTTCCGGAAGGTAGTATTCGAGCTAGCTCTAGACTGTTTTCAACAGTCTGCAGATACCTTAACTGGGTCATGTGTATTCTGTCAATACTGCATTTAGGATGCTAAGGCAGCCGGGGAAGCCAAAGTGTATGAAGTCCGTGGAGTAAACTATTTACCAAATTGGCACATCGGCATTGCCAAACAGCGGGGGACGCGCGCCGAGTGGTATTGATATGAAATAGTTGATATACATAAAGATTGTATGCAATAGTCTGCAGTTAGCTCAATTGATTCAATTATAAATACTAGAAGAACTTGTTAAGAGTAGAGTTCTCTTAACAAGTTCTTCTAGTATCTAGATAAACCTATGTTAGGATTTAAGATGCTATAAACAAAATGTAACAAATTTGAATCAATAAATAAATATATCTATCTAGTTCTAATTTATTTCTATAATTTGGTTGTTATTTATTTTGTTAATAAAATTATTGATTTACCTTTTGGTAAGCATAAAACAGGTTTTTGATAAATCAATCATTTAAACGCTGAGTCTATTGTAAATGCAAACCAAGACAAGGTGATAATTTGGCTTCACCGCCTCGTGTCCAGCTGTGAACTAGCATAGGAGACATGCATGATAAAAACCGATCACTAAAGATATTTAAGTGGCTGACTGTACACCGGCCGCTAAATAAGTAAACATGGACTTTCTTTGGCCGTGTCCGCGTATTACATAACTCGCATGGACTCAGCCCGAGATAGGTTATGTTATAACTTATAACTAGCCGACAGTGGCTTGTAATAACTAGATTAATATGTTAAGAAATTGTTGTCTGAAAGGATAATTCTCGTTAGATCCATCGCCTAGATCTTTGATGGGTCTATAGAGAACTTTATTTCTCACCAGATCCACTTTGGAATGGAGCTATGGAGAACTTTACCCCATTAGATCCATGGTAAACCCATGATAGATCTATCGAGAACTTAATTTCTCAGTGGATCTATGATGGATCTTTTGAGATTTATACTTCTGATTAGATCCAGTTTTGATGGTTTGGAAAGTGACGTTAATTTTCAAAAATTACAGCAAATGTGAATATGTAATGTAATGTAATGAAATTTCAGGTTTGCGTAAACAGCGAAATATTTTTTTTTTAACTTTTGAATAACGAAACTATTTCTGGTCAGAACGGTCTTTATTTTAGAATTTTATTTCACCGTATATCATTTCTTTTTTACCGAAGTTAAGACTAAAGTCTAAAGTCAGTGTTGGAGTTTCGAAGCTTGTAGGTATTTTTCAAATGCTATAACTCTTTGACGGTTTCTAACAATGTACACTGTTTTTTTCGAATTGGTAACTATTACACATAGTCAACCTTCCACGTTTGTATGGAAAGATGAGCGACTCGTTGACCCTCAAGCTGTTTAGTGAAAATACAAGAATTATTTCGCATATTAATATATCATACTAGCTGCGCCCCGCGGCTTCGCCCGCGTGGAAATCTTCCCCTTGAATCATTCTATCTATTGAAAAAAACCGCATCAAAATCCGTAGCCTAGTTTTAAAGATCTAAGCATACATAAGAACAGACAGACAGCGGGAAGCGACTTTGTTTTTGTAGTGATAAGCGTAATGTATAATTTTAGTATGGTGCTTCAGCTTGTAGTATGTAAGTTTAGAACAATCAACGATGACGCAACAACTCTCGATGGCGGTGGGCGTTGAGTCCATTCAGTAAAAACTCGGAGGCATCGTTTTTACTTTCGTCGTGCCCTAGAGGTAAGAAAGCTACTGTAATCAGGTCGCGAGGTGTATTTTCTCTGGTTACTGTGTGGTGACTGTGATTGCTGATTATTTCGGACATTCTTGAGGTCCTAAGTGAGAATAACTCGCATTGATTCATTGTCATCACTGATTGTAAACAATTCGTAGAAAATTCAAACATCAAAAATAGAATATAATGAATTTATTTTTTATAAGACTTACACAGAACATAATAAACTTAAATTAAGAGGAAACGTGTTGGTACGTGTGTAAGTCCAGCAACAAAATGGCTTTCCTCAGCATCAGTCAAAGTGCTTTATTTCCTTTAGACCTAACAGCATCGACCGGATTCAGGACATTGCCTTACAGGATTCTTGAACACGTCATAAATTCAAAATATATAAAAAATTAGCTGCGCCCCGCGGCTTCACCCGCGTGAAAATTTCTGCACAATTTTACTATGTTTTCTCACCGTTTAAACCTTTCCTGGACTACGACAAACATTTCAAGACCAAAATCAGCTAAATCGGCCCAGCCGTTCTCGAGTTTTAGCGAGACTAACGAACAGCAATAGATTTTTATATAAAAAGACTAGGAATTAGATTTTGTTTTTCTGTTTTTGTTCACTTCTTTATGATTTTTTCATAAGTCTGATGTTATTTTGACTTCGTTAACAGATAAATTAAGCTGTTCATGAGGAGACTGAAAAGGAGCGCAGAGTGCTGATGGGAGTCCAGGGTAACATTCTCGCAAGCAGGATCGATCGCTGCTCGTGAGAAGTACACTCACTTTGTTTCTTATCGCCAGTCCTATAAAATGGCGTAATAAAATGGCAAGTAGATAAAAGTTTAAAAAAAACAACTGAAAAATATAGAGAATCTTACCCTCTTGCTTAGAAACCGCTCATAACTTGCATTGCTAATAGTAATTTTTTTCTACTATTCATATTATAAGTTGGAATGAGAAAACACAGTAAAGTAAGTTTAGTTACTTGAAAGACTTTTATATTTTTCTTCAGTTGATTCCGAATCACAAATACTTAGCATTTTTCCACCCCATTATGTGGGTGGAAAAATACAGAGAAAGGACAGGTAAAGAGGTTCGAAGTCTTTCAATTGACTGTGTTTATGGCCACCCTATAAGATCCACTTGCTGGTACCATGTCGCAATGGCGTAACTGGAGGATCGGTAATAGTGATGGAATTCGATAGTTCATTAGGTAATGCAGAGTAATAGCTAATTTAACTACAAATTGTGGACATCACTGTCGATTATTATGAGTTCTGGCTTTTGCGTCACGGGACATAGGTTATTATTATGTAATGAAATGAAAATATTTATTGAAAATGAAATACACAATAACAATGATGTATCATCATCAACCTATGTTAGTCCACAGCTGGACATAGGCCACCCCCAATGAGTGCCATAGCGCCCTGTCTTCAGTCAGCTAGCCGCATCCAGCATCTACCTGCAGTCTTTCGCATGTCGTCATCCCACCTGGTCGGAGGGCGTAATACACTACGTTTCCCGAGTAGTGGTCTCCACTCAAGGACGCGTTTACCCAACGGTTGTCGGTTCTTCGCGAGATATCGGGTATCTATTACCTCCTTAATTCATTTTCAAGGCACAACCTGTTATGGTCGCTGTGATTCATGACATGACAAAGCTTGATGTTTTCGCTCTACATTGAAAGCTAGTACGCTAGTTTGCCTTGACACTTTGTTTGTATGTATTTGTATAGGTAGTTATAATCTATGGTGGGTGGCGTTGTGCCATACATTTAAATATAATCCAAACGACATACAACAATAGTCACAATGGTACATAGTGTATGTCGTTTGGATTATATCTAAACCATTTTGTAACTTGTGTCGTCATTTAGTATATGAATGTTATCTAGCATTATTTATTTATTTATATATAAACATGTATATTTTTATATATAAACATCTATATTTGTCTTTTATTACATGAAGAAACTCATTTATCCTATCTTATCGAAGCTTTTTGTGCTAACTGTACCAAACATCTCCATGGACCCGTTGGGAAAGGAAATATTAGGTATTTTAAAATGTCGTGGACCCACTGGGAAACGATGTATGAACTTAACTTTTTTGAGAACAATAGAGTCATGGACCTCTGGGAATAAGCCATCCTAACGCCAACGTCTATTATACTCGCCTATGTACAAATTGTACAACTTTTATGCAATAAAGTATATTCTATGGATCTATCTGCCTTTGGTTTTATTTTCTCTTTCCCCTACGTTAAATTATGTTAGCCATAAAAACAAAAGGTGAACGCGATAAATCAATACATAGTTAAAAACAAAGTCGCTTCCCGCTGTCTGTCCCTATGTATGCTTTGATCTTTAAAACTACGCAACGGATTTGGATGCGGTTTTTAATAGATATAGTGATTCAAGAGGTTTAATAAACCATTTGACTGATAGATATCCACGCGGGCGAAGCCGCGGGTCGCAGCTAGTACCTGATAAATTAATCTTAAATATGAGATTGCTGGATGTGTCAAGCTGAAGACTGGGCGCTGGCGCTTTGTAGGAGGCCTATGTCCAGCTGTGGACTAATATAGGCTGATGATGATGATGATGTTCACACATTTCAACCTTAGCTCACTGTTCTTATTTCTGTTATTTCGTATAATAATGGATGCCACTGTCTTCATACCGCAATAACGTGTTAGATTCGCACTTTGCATGCGTAACCCGGACTTTACGAGTATCAGATGGTTTTGTTTGTGAAATAGTGTACTGGAGCATACTATGTTAGTTTAATATTCTTATTGCAAGCTTGCTTTTGAAAGATTGAGCTGTTGGTTCATGTCAGGAAGTTGTAAGGAGGTAGATAGATGTTTTTCAATTTACGCGATCCGAACTGAACCTTTATGTTGGGGTTTGTGTTTTGTCTCAGTAATTTCCTTGTGAGCAGAAATAAATAAAACTTTCATACGTTGCGTTGTAGAATTGTCTGTCTTGATTTTATCGTTTTGTGTTTCTTTTAATTTTCTTTAAGTCGTCTACTTTCACTGTTCGTTATTTGTTATTCTATTTAACCCTAGATCACTAAACATTAGTCTCGCAGGCGACACGGTTCCCGCGCATTAGCTGTTGAAGTATGTTCCCGGCACTACCATACCCTGCCACGCTCAGTACCTTCCTAATTTAGTGTTTTAGTACCCTATGCTTACGCATTACTTCCGCAGTAAAATATTGGCGTTTAATTTTGTTAGTCAGAACGACTAATGTGTAGTGACTGTGTAACTCGAAAATATGTTTAGTGACCTAGGGTTAAGTACATACATACCTGCGGAAACTTTATAATTGGCCCTCAGCACACATTAGCTGGTATGTACCGGCATATATGTACTAATTAAATAACTGTTTTTAAGACCTAGCTGTAAGTTTTCCCAAAATTAAAAAAAAAAAAAATATATACCCCTTATATTAGTACTTATAGTAAAGATAGATAGATGTTTTATTTAGTTGACAAACATAGCATAAAATAAACTCCAACATAGACTTAAAGTAAGTAACGGTAGGTTCAGTAATAATAATTTCTTAGGTACAAATCCCAAACAATAAAATAGGAACAGGTTTACCCCAACGGCCGTCTCGGTTCTTCGCGAGATATGAGCGGCCCACTGCCACTTCAGCTTGCTAATATTAGCTTTTCATCTTCTTCCTTACCTGACCTCACTCACCTCAACAGCATATATTGGTCCACTGCTGGACGCAGGCCTCCTCCTCATAAGCGCCTTATGAAATCTATATCCATCAATCCGCCTTATTGGCTTTTATCTATAGAGATATGATGATGGTTGCAGGTATAGACCTAATACTCAAGGCTATAATAACTCTTTTTGACATTGAATAATGATGGCATGTAAGAAAGATGGTGAAATATGAGGTGGCTACAGATTGAAGCTGTTGTAAGTTCGTAGTTTAGGGTATCATAAGTTTTCTTCATAGTTCTCTCGACAGGCAAATTAAATTAATAATTCGTAAGAATTTTCTACGGTTGGTGAGTATTGCATTTATTTTGAAGGAAGATGGCTCAATAGGTAACCTATTGGCGTTTTGAAAGAACCATGTAATGTGACTTGAAGGCAATCTATGTAAGATTGCCATTTTCCATCTGGATGGCATTGAATGTCATCATCGCCCATAATTTGCATGTTCATATTTTGACGACCGATGTGGCGCGGTGGGCGAAGGTCCGCCTGCGACGCAGGAGGTTGCGGGTTCCATTCCCGCCTCGGAACAATTGTGTGTACGATGTGCAGATATTTGTTCCGGGTGTTCTGGTCGTTTCTATGTATAATAAAAAAAAATAGCTATCTATGTAATGTATTGTATTATGTATATCAGTTATCTAGTACCCATAACACAAGCTCTGCTTACCATGGGGCTAGATAATGCTGTGTGAATTGTCCAGCATTATTTATTTATTTATATTTATGAAGGATGAATGATGATAAGGGTTGAGAATTGCTCCTTGTTAACCAACTTCGAAAACAGGAGAAGGTTCTATGTTAGGCTGTAGATGGCTGTAGGTAGATATGTAAGCTTTTTTATGTAGGTATGTTCGTAGATTACTCCGTCAAAAATATACCACTTTTGCAAATTATTTCGACATTGTTTAGAATGATCAGGAGGTGGAAGAAATCCCCGAGATATCTGGTTTTTGCAAAACTTAAATCATTGTATAATAAGGGATTCGAAGTCGGTTTTTAGTTCTGTTTATAGATACTAAAAATTATTGTTATTTCACTTCATATATAACTTCTCGTTATAAAATACATTTTTACTAACTATAGAAAATACAATGAAAAATATTATGAAACTAGGCAACTAACTTATTATTTTTCATAAATAAAATCTATATCTTTTATTTTTGTATATTAATACCAGTTCCACTCTTGTCACTGCCGTTCGAGAAATTGATGCCAAGAAGTAAGTACCTACCTACTTCGCTTTGGCCTGCAGAAGTATCAAATATCTACCACTAGCCTGAGTCTAGCATCTACAATTTTCGATGTCTAGACATCCTTTTAATATTCACACTTTCACCTTTATTATAATTAGGAAATATGTATTGCCAAAGTAAATTTATTTTCTTTATATACCCTGGCCCCGAGTCCGGTTGATGATAGAATCGCGACGAGACGTGATGATGACGTCTCATTTATGGGTTTTGCGTAGTACCCAGGCCTTCACAGGTCGTCCTCCCACCTAGCCGGAGGGCGTCCTACACCAAATACGTTTGCCGAGTCGCGGTCTCCACTCAAGACCACGTTTACAACAGTGGTTGTCGGTTCTTCGGGATATGGCCGGCCCACTACCACATCAACTTGCTAATTCTTTGAGCTTTGTCGGTAGATTTGGTTCTCTGTCGGATGTATTCGTTACGAATCCTATCCTTCAGAGAGACCCCGAGCATAGCTCTTTCCATAGCTCGCTGAGCGACTTTGAACTGGTGGACCAGCCCTACCGTGAGTATCCACGTCTCATCTCCGTAGGTCAGGACAGGTAGAACGCACTGATTGAAAACTTTCGTTGTTAAGCATTGCGATATGGATGACGAGAAGACTCGGCGAAGTTTTCCAAACGTTGTCCAGCCTAACTGGATCCTCCTCGATAATTTGATAACTCTAATTTTACATATTATCTTCCATTACTTGACACTGGCAGATAAGGATCCAACCAGGTACATTACATTTCTTTCTTCATATAAATATGTATCTTGTTTGTATACCTACTTACTTATTAATGTAATATGTGTTATAATATAAATAAAATAAATAACGCTGGACAATTCACACAGCATTATCTAGCCCCATGGTAAGCAGAGCTTATGTTATGGGTACTAGATAACTGATATATATAATACAATACATTACATAGATATTTTTTATTATATATAGAAAACGACCAGAACACCCGGAACAAATATCTGCAGATCGTACACACAATGGTTTCGAGGCGGGAATCGAACCCCTCAACCCGCAACCTCCTGCGTCACAGGCGGACTTTCGCCTACCGCGCCACATCGGATGTCGGTGTTATGTGTTACTTATGGTTTTAAATAAATCTATTTTCTTTCCCTCTTCTAGACACAATTGCCATTAACAAAGAATAATCGTCAAAACTCTTATTTCATATTTCCTATATCTGGATCAAAATAACATGTGTTTAGTGTTGAGCAAGCCAGTTTCCTTACGATTGAGATCTGGGCTAATAACTCAAGAATGACTATTTACCATATAGATCGCCTAAACTGCACTGAGTTGAATGCTTAATACCCCTAGTGTGAACGGCACGTAACTGTGATGTAAGAAACGTGGAATATTGTGCTTTGTTTGAAGATTGGCATGTTTGTGACAAATTGAGATGTTGTCTTGGATTTCAACATATTATTATAGGTACCAAAGTTATCGACATAGCTCAAAGAAATAGCAAGCTGAACTGGCAGTGGGCCGGCCATATCTCGCGAAGAACCGACAACCGTTGGGTAAACGTGTTCTTGAGTGGAGACCGCGGCTCGGCAAACGTAGTGTAGGACGCCCTCCGACCAGGTGGGATGACGACCTGCGAAAGACTTCAGGTAGATGCTGGATGCGTCAAGCTGAAGACAGGGCACTATGGCGCCCATGTGGGAAGGCATATGTCCAGCTGTACACTAACATAGTTGATGATGTTGAGGTACCAGCTTTTGCCCGCGGCTGTTCACGCGGTTTTGGAATAAGAAGCAGCCTATACGTTATTTCATAGAATTTTTTAGAACTTAAATAATTTCTCGTAGCAGGAATCCAAAAGGGTTTCTATGTGCCAGGCTTAAGCTAGGACCTATGCCACAGAATATTTCCGGGCCCAGAGTTAAAATATTATTCAACATTATTCAAAATGATTATAAATCATTTGCTTTCTAACACAACATTGATTAAAGATGTAAAAATATATATATAAGCAAGGTATAACATTTGTTTTAGATATCTTGCTTTAAAAATTGGTGTATGGATTGATGAAGATCTGAAAATCGTATTTTGTTGTTTCTATTCCGAGTTTTGCCATCTAGCGGCGACTGGCACGTATTTGTTACTTGTAAGTTCAGCTAAATTTTATTTTATCTCTAATCGTGCTGCTAGGTGGCGTTCTGAACAGCGCTATCTAGCAATGAGTAGTATTACTAATTATGTTTAAACATGCCAATAGATGGCGCTAGAAACATCGTTATTATTTAGAAATTTTGTTGCGAGCGACCTCTATTAGTGAGTAGCGTATTTATTTACTGAGGCTATCACACTAAAGGGATCTTTTAAAATTATGGCACAGGTGGCAGCACTTACACATTTCGGCTACTGTAAAAATATTTTCGGCCTCTAGACTTGACCTCTGTTATCTTAGACCTTGAATCTTGCGAAAGGTTTTTTAGAGACCTTCGTTTGAACACGATCTCACCTGATGAAACGTGACGATGTGGCTGACGATGTTCCACAAAGGTTTACAAAATGCCTATTCACTCTTGTCTTGATGAAACCCCGGTTGTAATTGATTGGAAAAACAGCAGCAAGGAGCGTGTTGCAGCATGATGAAAGTGCAGGTATTACGGATATGTCAAAAATAAACATTTAAATATTGCGAATTAAAAATTAAACAGCATAGAAATGAGCCTTATTGTTGTTCCACCTGGGTTCCTACCGATAATTTTTCCAATTTATTACAAAAACTTTGGAAATGTGAAAGCAACCAAATAACCTACCTATAGAATAGCCAAAGGTTGCCTGGAAGAAATCGGTCTGAGCAATCAGGCCGCCTATTGTGCATCTGTATCTTTTTTTCGTTCGTTCTTTACAGTTTTTTTCTTTGTCTTGATTTGCAATACAGCGTATTTGTATTGTATTGTATATCCTACCTATAGAATGTAATAAATATTTGACTATTGACTAAAACACCCCATACAAAACTAAATGCATGAACTCATCAGTAAATGCTGAATGTTCGTACTTGCATTATGATTATGACTTACGTAGTGTGACGTCATAATAGCGTAGTCGTGTCCATTGTCCCAGCGGGCCGCGCCCCGCGAGTGCCAACCTACCACTACTCTGTTAGGGTTGTCAATAAGGATGAGTAGCTAACTAAAATTCACCAAAATTCTGTATTACCGAATTATATCCGAGCCAAAGATTACGAAACATGTATTAAATCTAACTCACGACTAATAAACGTAAACGACATAATTTCAGTATAATCATAAAAGAAAACCAGCGCTGCAATATCAGTTTTGATATTGACAATATATTAATAAATAATGCTGGAAATACACACAGCATCATCTAGCCCCAAGCTAAGCAGAGCTTGTGTAATGGGTACTAGATGACTGATAAAGGTGGGAATCGATCCGTAATCTCCAGAATCGCAGGCGGACCTAAACTCACTGTGCCATATAGGTAAATTAAGTTTTTATAATTTTATAAGTAAAACAAAACAATGCTGCCAGCATTCTGGGCACTCTGTATTCTGGTGACGGCTTAGATTTCTAGGAATTAGATATACCTAACGGGTAAAAAACTAGATGAATTGTTAATTTCTTAAATATCTGCTAAATAAATATCTGCACCACTGAAAACCAGCGCTACACTGGCGCCCGTATCAATGAAGCATTTAGTGCTGAGCCTGTAGCCTATTTGTATTTTCTGTTAATTGAAATCTGAATCTGAATTGTAATTTTTACTAGTTTACCTCCTTTGTTTGTATATTTTAAACCGCAAATAAACTGTTTCTATTCTATTCTTAAATTAATCAAAAACGAAAAAGGAGTTACCTTTTAAGTTATATAATATAAATCAATATAAATGTTTCTGTTTACACAAATAAAATATATATTGTAATTAAAAAACCGAGCCGTGGCAGCCCTAGCTCACAGTAATGTACGCCCCAGAGACCAGCCACTTCATTTGTCTGCGCCGTCTCTCGACACGGAAATTTCATTAGACGTGTCTGCTCTGTACACTACCCGTTCTATGTTTGGCGACGCGTCGTCGTTCTTTAATTCGAATCTACATACATCTGTATCAAGGAGTTTGATTCAGTTAAAAATAAAATAAACTTTATTTTCTACTCATATATTTCTACCACATAAATTATTAACATTTTGTCTATTCACTAAATGTACCCATTTTCTGGCAACGACACTACGAGTATGTAGTATGTATTCTACATGCTACGAGTATGTAGAAGAACCACTTAGAGTGGTAAAAGCCTTCTCCGATTTGATTAAGTTACTGACTCATTATCATCCTATGTTAGGCCATAGCTGGACATATGCCTCTCCTAATGAGCGCCGAAGCTCCCTGTCTTCTTCAGCTTGACGCATCCAGCATCTGCCTGCAGTCTATCGCAGGTCTTCATTCCACCAGACCGGAGGGCGTTCTTCACTACGTTCGCTGAGTCGCGGTCTTTACTCAAGAACACGTCTACCACGGCCCACTGCCACTTCAGCTTGCTGCTAATTCTTAGAGTTACGTCGAAAGTTTAAAACTTTGAAAAATCCGAACGGTAAAGGGAATCGAAACCAAAACTGTCGGACAATAGCCCGCCGCCGCACGCACCACATCGGTCGTCTAATCTACCACTGATTGTTTGGTGGGTTGGGTAGGTATGTATTTTTAACCCCATTCGATGTCATTAGGTTTAAGATATTTATTTACTTCTCAAAAGATTAATAATCACTGGTGAGAAACAAAATAAGCTTATTATTATGATAGTAGTTCGGTACGAGGTATATTATTAAATTAATTTTTTTTGTCATTCAATTCAATTTGCAAATATCTTTATTTATGAACATAACATAATATAATAGTAATACAAATCCCGTGTTATTTTTTTTTAGATAATATAATATTAACATTAAATTTACAATCGTTTGGCGATATGCGCTTTTTCAAACTTTTATACGATGTCATTGACTAGTCTTCGGTCGAGACTATTTTGTAGCCTATACAAAGTATATTAACTGTCATTCTTCTTGTAGGAACTTTGGCATACTTTGACAGCGATGCGCAGAACGCAATTCTATGGACTAATAATTAGTCTATCTATAGAATTGCGTTCTGGCACATAAGGTAAGGTAGCCGCTTACCAATTATTGTCAAGCGCTTACCAATTATTGGTAAGCGGCTACCTTATGAATAGTCGCTTCCACAGAACAGAGAAAACACTGTTCTGTGGTTGCTTAAATTTTTATTGAATTTTTTTCTTTTAAACAGTGAAAGACCTAGACACAGCTATACGAACCTCTGTCACCTGCTACATTGTTGTATGAATTATATCTGTAATTGTACCTACGCAAAGTTCCCACTCTCACTGACGTCACAGGACAAGATATTTGTCAGCAAATACACCAAACTATACTGAAAGAAGCTCAAATGCCAAATAAGGCGTTGTGTGCACTGAAGGAAGGTGCTAAAACAATACGAGTGTCACAAGAACTCGTAAATTATATTAAAAAGGAAGTCACATTGTCTACTTTTGGTATAGGCTTTTAACAGTAAATTCAGAGCTCCATTTAAAGTAAGTGCAATGAAATGAAGTCATTTGTTGAACAGTTATTTGTTCCACAAGATGGCAAACAATTTTGTTGGTGATTTTAAATTCCGAGTAGCGAAGCAGCTAGAGTATAATTAAACGGCACGAAACAAAATTAAAAAATCTTAAATATATTCACTTTTTCCCCTCGACTATCGAAAAAATATTTTGAAATGTTATTTATACAAGAGATCAAAATGTCATAAATTCATTTTAGTCAGCAACCACGGAGGTTGTACCTACTACAAAATGCAGTAAAACTCTTTTAAACCAAGAACGAACGAAATTATTATTTTCTATGAAGGTTGAACGGTGTCTAACCTCCTTCCATGAGATAGGCTAAAATGAAATAAGTGCAGATCACAGAGGTACAACTTCCATAATAAAAATAAATTTCAAACCTTTTTTGGTGAGATAATATTTAAAGATGGCGCCGTCCGCCTAGAAGAATGGTCTTCACCAGCCAAGTTGTCAAGAGAACACATTTATTGGCACTAATACAACGGATATTGATCGCGTTAATTTACCAATTTTTCCCTTATTAGTGGTTATAATTATGTGGTCAAATCGCGTATGTTTAAAAATATTGAAGAGTACACATAAAATATGGCGCTGCCTTCAGTGAGAAAATTGACCTCGCCTGGTGCCACCTGGTGCAAATCGCGTGCTTATTTTTTTATTTTTTTGGCACCGACCGTAGAGTATCGAGTACTTATAACGCTACAAAGTTTAGTACACCATTCTAATTCTAAAGTCAAATTACTTTTTTTTTGAAATTGTAACGGAGGAGCGCGGGGAGGGAGGTGACGAAGTGAAACAACAGCGGTACGAAACAGAGTATTAATTAAATAACTGCTATCTACTACAATAGGAGGCCGAACGCTTTCAGAACACAACCCAATAAGGTGATCATAGTGCTCATGCCAACGTCGAGGGTTGTAGCAGTTGAGACTCAATATCTTGTACAAGGGAGGTTAAACGCTTCCAGAATACTATCCCAAGGGTCGGAGTAGTGCTCATGCCACGTCGAGAATTGTAATGCGTCCTGCACACGTTGAGGACGCAGTACACGGTTGGGCCAATGCGTTGGGCCAACGTGTAGAGACCTAATTGGCGCATGTTGGAAGTTCGCGGCCAACGTTGGCTCGCAACCCGACTAGTGTCGGTTTTTCGTGCACAAATCAAAGGATCTTGGCGCGCTCCGCAAACAGTGTTCACATTCACGCGTTGGCGCATTGGCTCAACGCATTGAGCGCCTTCTAATTTGACCTGTGGCGACATCTAGTTATAATTATACTAACTAACTTGGATACATTGGTTTATTGATTTTAACTTTTATATGGTTTGTTACAAAGTCGATTTTTTTTTTTTTAAATTTAAATGTTTATTTATTTAAAAACGCCAGAACTATTCCTTAAAAGTATCAGGAACTATAGAACTCACCGGCGGCGAACAGAACTCATAATTAATACTCATTTATATCTGACATCCGGATACCTAGGTATAAAATATAGTTTACCTGGACTTTACAAGATTATTTGTATCCCAGAAAATGTATACATACCTCCTGCGTCGCAGGCGGACCTTCGCCCACCGCGCCACATCGGTCGTCAAAATTTATTATGACATGACCAAATTATTAATCATGAATTTATTGTAAGTATAATTTAATTGAAATGTAATCATTTTACATATTCTAATCTATTAGTTAATTTCACGATACCACCTAACGTGGCAAAAAAAACGTGGATGGAGAAGGATTTGTCGTAGAAACTGGTTTTATGAGGTGGTTGGTATATCATTATATACCACCTCATAAAACCAGTTTCTACGACAAATCCTTCTCCATCCAGGCCATAAGGTTGTGGAATGCACTACCAGAGTCCATTAGAAAAACTATATCCTTGCCTGCTTTTAAAGCTCACGTCAAGGAGTTTTTCCTGGCAAAAGAATGAAAAGAAAGAATATTGGTACTTACTATTTATTTATTTATGTATTTATGTAGTGTATTATTTATTTTGGAATTTGTAATATTTATTATTTGTTTTTTAGTATTCTTATTTAGATAACATGTGGTACACCCCCTGCCTTTTTTAAATTCATATAATTCTTTCCATCCAAAGGTTGCCTGGAAGAGATCGCTTCTAAGCGATAAGGCCGCCCATTGTACCTGTCGCATATAATGTATTTTTGTAATGATTAATTTGATTATGGTGTACAATAAAGATTTTTTGTATTTTGTATTGTATTGATATACTTTACCAATAAAATGAACTATGAATTAACTATGAACTACGAAATAATGTGAGCTATTTCGACACTCCCTGGCAACACCCGGCGCGGGCGCAATAAGTGTAGCAGCCATTCGCAGCTCTTAGCGCCTGCCGGTGCCAACCGGATGGACAAACATTGCTTTGTTTGATCGACTTCGCTCTGGATTCTTATAGGTACAGTTTTAAAAGCTGGCGCGATAGCCTTTTGTTTTCCGTGAAGGCCTAGGTTTGTGACGTCTCAGCCTGGATAATCGTATGAAAAAACAAAATGCAATCACCAAAAATGTGCCAGGTTATAAAATAAATCTATACTACTAGTTTGGAAGCCCACTTTACACGCAACTATACAAAAAAAAAATGGACGATAACATTGCATTGTCATCGAACATAAATACATAAGGTATGCCAAACTTCAGATCAATCATGGGGCTAGATAATGCTGTGTGAATTGTCCAGCATTATTATTTTATTTTTATTATATTATTTTATCAGTTAAGGATAACAGTTATCCTAAATACAAATCCTGCAACTGAATTTTAGACCTATTTCATATATGTATATATATAATATATATTATTATATATTTAATTTTTTTGTTACTGGTTAAAAATTCAGTTGCTAGACAAGAGAATAAAAGCTTATAAAAATAGGCCCTACGTACAATATTAAAAGTTAAAAGTCATTTTCCCAAGCAATATCCAACCTTTTAATTCAGTGAACTTTTATTAAAGCCAACAAAGTGTGGAGGCTCCCCAGCGCGAGATGCAGGCAATTTACCCTGGCCTTACGCGGCTTATTAGCAATAAACAAAACCGGGGGCTGCAGCGTAGTCGGCGGAAGGCATGCACTTACAGCGAGAACGAACAAAATGATTTTTTTAAATTCGAAATATTTATTTCGTTAACTTCCATAGTACATAAAATATAATAATTTTAATTTAAAACTAGATACATAAAGTCTCTGATAATGTTAGAGGAATAAGTACAATAAATACAAAAATAAAAAAATAAAAAATATACAATAATATAACGATGTTTGACATTCCCTTTTAAGTAAAAGAAATACCTGTGTTAGGGAATATCGCTCTTTCATAGTAAATCAAATAAAAAAATAAATTAAGTTACGTTTTTTAGTTTTTAATGTAATAACCACAGAACTATAATTAAATTAAATTAAATATAAATAAATAATGCTGGACAATTCACACAGCATTATCTAGCCCCATGGTAAGCAGAGCTTGTGTTATGGGTACTAGACATATATGTATTTATGTATAATACAATACATTACATAGATATTTTTTATTATACATAGAAAACGACCAAAACACCCGGAACAAATATCTGTAGATCGTACACACAACTGACCCGAGGCGGGAACCGAACCCGCAACCTCCTGCGTCGCAGGCAGACTTTCGCCCACCGCGCCACAGAGGTCGTCGAATTAATTCGTCAAATTAATTTATTTCAGCTTCTCAATAACATTACCTACGTTATTGACTATTACCCATGTCACAGCCATAGTTATAAAAAAGAACTTACGGGTAAATAGTTTAAATATAATAATAAAATCATCGTATGTGTGCGTCCAGTGCTTTATAAAAGCGCAGTCCATGTCCAGCCTTCCAGCTATAAGGTTCAGATAGCTACTGGTACTGTCCCTCACTCGGCGCATCAGGGATGCTGTTCTGTTGCGGATGATGAGTTTTTATTTTAGGATATTCAGTCAAGGACTAAGCACGCCATGCCTAAGCAGTCACCACCAAAGAGCGACTAAATTCGAAATCAACGAAATTCTAAAAACTTTGTTGATTTTTATAGCAGAATCTAAAACCTATGTTTGTCTGTGTAGGAATATCTCGATTATTTAAAGCTGACGCGATCGTGCTTTGTTTTTACTAAGAAGTCACTAATCCGTTCCGAATCAAGTCCGGTAGAACTAAACAAAAACGAAATCGGTTCATCCGATAGAACGCACATTAGACTGAAAAAACCTAACCTCCATCGGTACACTCAGCGTTAACGGTAGCTGTTGCTACTCAAATTAATACCTTAAGAATTTAAACTTGTAAGCGAAATGTTGATCGCGCTTACAACTTGCACCAACCCAAATAAATCACTAAGGTTAAAACATCATTAATATTAAATCATGGTGCCACTGATTTATAGACAGGGAGCGCCCCCTAACCTGTCCGCGATGAACTTGCCTTAGCCGGTGACTTATTGCGGTTTTGTGGAAGTCGGCCTTTAGTTTTACTTGGAGATTTTATAGAAGGATTTTGTCACCATAACCCTTCTTCGTTGTATGATGGACCGATTCTTACGTTTGTGGCGTTAGAATCGACCGTTCATATTCAGTCCGTGGACCCGGGATTTTAACTCGGGACCTCATTATCAGCGGTTGAACATGAGAAGAACCTTTACCCAAAAATGTAAATTGTAAATGGTAATGGCCAGGGATGACGACCTGCGAAGGATTGCAGGCAGATACTGGATGCGGCAACCTGAAGACAGCGCGCTATGGCGCTCATTAGGGGAGACCTATGTCCAGCTGTGGACTGCTATAGGCTGATGATGATGAACAAGATAATGAAGGATAAATCATCCACATAACATGCGAGGAGGACTTCGCCAACTTAAAGTGACTACTGCTGTGTTGTGTCCCTAACCTGTGTTTTTGTAATTTATTAAATAACTAACTCGTATCTAATAATATGTCTTGTTTCATGTGATTGTTCTTAATAATTGATCTGTTAGAAGTATTTTATTATGTACGTAGTTTAAGCGATGAGACGTAGTCACGCCCTGTCGTGGGTACCAGGGTTGCATAGAGCATAGGAAAATAACCCTGACGTGTGTTCTACGTGTGAAAACAGTGCGGCGTGCGCGGCTCGTTCGCACCTCTACAGGATGCTCCAAGATACAGCTTGTCTTCATCGGTATAAATAAAAAAAAATATGTTTCTTTCGAGCACAGGACTTGAGTATACATAAAAATACATTTAAATACCCAATCAATGGCATAAAATAAAAATGTATGACCATCAGTGACCGGGGCACCGCTCCTTATAAAGGGTTGCATTGCATGTAAGTTAAGCGAGCGGCAAGATTCAAGAGCGTGAAAAATCTGGCAAGATAGAAGATACATAGAAAAAACGTTATTGCAAAATTATATAAGAAACTATCACTAAATAGTATAAAACAAATGCGCTTCCCGCTTTCTGTCTGTCTCTACTACGCAACAGATCTTGATGCGGTTTTTTTAAATAGATAGAGTGATTCAAGAGGAATGTTTATTATGTACAATATAATACATGTACTTGCACCCACGCGGCCATGGGTGCAAATGCATGTATTATTACGGCTTTGCACGCAAAGCCGGGGCGGGTCGCTAGTGTGAATAAAAACTTAAAAAAAAGCAAGTTATACCGTGGGTAGTAGTAGTAGTGATCTTTTTTTATTTCAGATCAAGTACATCAATAAATCCAGCCAGGTGGGATGACGAATTGCGAAAGACTGCAGGCAGGTGCTGGATGCGGCAAGCTGCAGACCGGGTGCTTTCATATGGCGCTTATTAGGGGAGGTCTATGTCCAGTGGACTATTATAGGATGATGATGAAGACTTCAAAAACGATATTAACTAAATACCTACCATACCTATCTTCTGTGAGTGTCCTTAAATAAAATGGAGCATCGGGGTTCCTAATTTACCTCAGAGGCGTATATTACATCTACCGAAGCTCTAATTCTTTCCGCGCTCACATCACAGCAGGCAGTCGTCGACGCGCGTGGGTCGATATAGTATCCACCGCTTTTAGATACCTATATATATATAATATACCGATGTACTATTTTTAAATATCAATCATTAAGGTACCTTTATATTGTACACTTTTAAATGTTTGATTTATGACAATAAAGAAATCTGAATCAATGATCTAGGGCTCTAGGCAAATTACAGCACCCTGTAACTAAAACTGTAGTTCACATAGAATTTTGACGTTTACCCGCTAATTGTGGTATCAGCTACCGTGCGCGGCGCCGTTTCCGGTACCATTCCAAATTCAAATTCCATATTCTTTTTTAATGTTCGAACTTCGAACAAAAGCGCTTTCGGTGGTCAGTTGATGCCACCAACAGACACCGCTTTGTATTTCAGGTTTTATTGGATTTCGAATTTAGAATGGAACAACACGTAGTAAGTATTTGTTTTAAGAACGAAATTTTTAAAATTTGGATCTATCGGAACGATTCGTATTTTTATAAGTTTTAAATGTTTCCCATTTTTTTTTAAATTATATCACAAACTAGCTGCGCCTCGCGGTTTCACCCGCGTGGTTATAGATAATAGGTTGGGAAAAAAGTTTCTTCGCATTTTTTAAGAAAATTCAAATCATTTTTTAATATAAGTAGTTTATTTAGATTTAACTAAAGTATGTAGGTAGGTACCATTTTGTTCGATAACTTTTTGCCATCTTGTAGGTCCCATTGCTATAGAAATTTTGGGGCTTCTGATCAAAATACCGCGCCAAGTGGTTTTGGCAGTCCTCTCGTGATGTTAACCTGACACTGCCTAAAGAATTCTGAAGAGACCGAAACAGGTGGAAATCTGAAGGTCAGGACTATACGGCGGATGCATTAACACCTCCCAGCCAAACTCTCTTAATTTTGCTGAGTGGCTGGCAATTCCGGCCGTTTTCTCTCAACTTCTTGCTTTAATCTCATCAGTTGTTCGCAGTAGAGTTCAGAATCGATGGTCCTGCCTGGTGGCAACAGCTCATAATGAATAATGCCCTTCCAGTCCCACCACACACACAGCCTCACCTTGTTGCGAGTTAACCCGGGTTTCGCCACAGTCTGTGAAGCCTGACCGGCATTTGACCATGACCTTTTTCGCACGTTCTTGTCGTACGTGATCCACTTTTCATCACCAGTTATCAGCTTTTTCAAAAATGGTTAGGTTTCATTACGTCGTAATAAAGAATCACAAATGAGTACACGGTTCATTAAGTTTCTTTCAGTGAGCTCGTACCCAAATATCGAACTTTTTTGTGTCCCCAGTTTTTTTCAAAAGAGCCATAACTGTTTTGTGGTCAATTCCTAGTTCTTCAGCTACGTCGTAACTACTGATATGCCGATCTTGCTCCACTTTTTCAAAAATGGCATCCATTTTATTCGTAATAAGGCGACCAGAGCGACGTGCATCTTTGACATCAAAATTTCCGGATTGAAAACGTTTAAACCAAATTTGTGCTACTCTCACAGACACTGCACTGCACTAGAATCTGGGCTTAACTAGACATCTAGTTAAGCGCATAATAATCTGGGCTTAACTAGACATCTAGTTAAGCGCAGACCGGATTTGTTTCGGTGACGTCACAACAGCTGATGTCATATGATGGGAAGGTCATTGATGGCCATTTTGTGTTTTGAAGGATTATGTAGTGCGGTGCGGCGGGCGAAGGAGGTTGCAGGCAAAGTGAATATAAAGTATTACTACGTTGCGGGTTCGAATTCAGCCGCAGGACAAATTTTTCAAAGATTTTTTTCTTTATAACTATACTTATGTGCTTGATAGATGTGTTGATACAGAATTTTATGATGTGTCTTTTACGGAATAAAGAAAATAATATACTAGACCGGACCCACTCAATCTCAAACTAAATAGAGATTCAGAGCAACTTATTTTATTATGAGCTCAAACTCAACCAACACAACACTAAAGCTTAACAATGGTATTTTATTTTTCTGTAATCTTAATCTGTAATACATAAGTAATAATTAACTAAACAAACGCTGATCAGCGTTTGACAAAAATTTGAAACAAACGATATTGAATCTCAACTGTACATGTACACCAATTCGAACACTAGTCGATCAGAACCCGGAACGCTTCGTAAGCGCGATCTAGGCCTCGGTCACTATTAGCAGCGACATCTAGTTATAAAACCTGGAATTTTTCACGGCCGAGCACTACGACCTTAATTTATTTAAGATAAGGTTCAAATTTCAATACCAACAAACAAAGAAGGAAAAATACCTACCGTAATTGCGGGTTACTTTAGATACTTTTTCCATATATTTTTGGAAATGATACTTTTATTTGATAAATAAGGATAGTAGCTAGTTATTAAAACATTAATTTATTCAAAAAATGTGACGGCTAGATTTATATATTTCTTTAAACTTTGAGCCAAAGTTGTTCTTTGAGGAGGGTTACTATGGCTCGTCATTTTATTTCGTCCGTATCAAGTAGTTAAGGTACAGAGACAAAGTAAGGCCTTGAAATGAAAGATAACACAAAAGTAAACGTTTCGACATATAATTTTTTTAATTATAAATGACTAGCGAACCGTCCTGGCTTCGCACGGGTATTTATTATTTTTATTAGGTATTCATAATTTATTTACTTCCCGTACCTGTACCCCAGTGACGCCTATATCGCATAGTTAGGTATAGCCGAGTGTGAGCCATGCGACTTTTTTCTAATAGGTAAGTACTTACATTTTTGAACTCGTGATATCTTTCGAATAGAATGTCCGTATTGAATAATTCAAAAAGTTATATTAAGGTATTGAATTAGTCTTAAATGTGATATTTATATATGTACTGTAAATTTGTTTGATAAGAATTAATACCACTGTACAAATAAAGAGCCTTTTCTAGCGGAGTAATTTTAATTAAATGTTTAAAACACTTATTGTGACGTAACTATAATAGTTAGATATGTGCTGTCGTGATATTTTTTGTAGACAATGATTTGTTCTGCAAAATTGTATTACATTACTTTGTTCTATAATGCGCACGCGATGTAAGGAATTTTTAAGGTAACGTTTTACAACTTGGGTTACATTATTGGAGTTTTAGTAAGTATCCCTAATTTTTTTGAAAATATAATATAGCCTATGTTCACCGAGGATAGTGTAGCTTTCCAATAGTGAAAGAATTTTTCAAATCGGTCCAGTAGTTTCTGAGCCTATTCGATACAAACAAACAAAAAATCAAATCTTTCCTCTTTATAATATTGTTATTATTAGTATAGATTAAAAACGGCAAATGCTAAAACTAGCGATTCCAAGAAAAGTCCAGAAACTATAACTACTTAGTCAATTTTCTGTTGACGTGGATTTGACGCCTCTAAATGCACATATAAAAAGACGTCATCGAGACAATGCCTCACCGATTTTGTTTTTATTTTATTGTTTTGAAAAAAAAACCTTAAAAAATAAATGAATAATATGTTTATTGCGACTTAAACAGAATAAGTTAATGTACAAACAATTATAACTATGTAATACTAATAATAAATTATGTGACTGATACTAAAAACTGACTTCAAATTCACTGTGTATATAAACACTGTTTTTCAGGTTTTTCGGGACAAATACTAATCCCTCGGAGAGAAATTTTTTAAAGGTATAATTTCCACCATCTCGGGATAATTTCCTATACAACAGCGAAAACATTTTCCAAATCGGTGATAATTTGTAAATGCTACTACAGTATTGACGATTTTTTTTAATGATAAATTTTAATTCATGTTAAACTAGTGCATGTCATTCTCTCAAATATCTTTGCATACCGACTAACGGTCAAGCATGTTGAACCACGAAATGTATACCTATTACCTGTAACCTTACAAACACATGTTTTTGGCAAATAAAAAATCTTTATTTTTATCTTTTATCGATCCATCATTGGCGGAGAAACCGACGGACATACATAAAAAAAATATACATACAGCCATACACACAAAGAGATTTTACATAAACATCATTGCTTTAAGCGATAAGGCCGCCTATTGTACTGTTATTATGTAAGATTTAGATATAAGGTGTTATTTTGTTATTTTGGGTACAATAAAGTGTTCATTCATTCATTCATTCATTCATTCATTGCATACACAACTTAAATACAACATAGAACCTCCCGCTCTTTTGTTTTTCATCGCTAAAAATTAAGGAAACCTTTTTTGTTATTTATAAACTTACTAGCTGCGCCCCGCCGCTTCGCCTGCGTGGACATCTATGTGTCAAATGGTTTATAAACATTCCCATTAAATCACTGTATCAATTAAAAAACCGTATCATAATCCGTTGCTTAGTTCTAAAGATCTAAGTATACATAGGGACATAGACAGACAGCGGGAAGCGAATTTGTTTTATGCTATGTAGTGACATCTGAAGAAACAAAAGAGTATGATCCCCCAAACTTAGCTAGGATGAATAACCCTGAATCCTGATATCGACTAAGGGCGCGCCTACACGCTAACGACTTGCAAACAGCGTAACAATAATAAATAGATATTACCGGATTAGCGGCGCGTGGCGCGCGCGTGTGGCGCGGCGTTAGTTTGTTTAATACATGTTTGATTGATTTCATAGGTGTGTTGCTTGCATTAGATAGGTATTATGGATGGCAACCATGCATGGAGCTATGGAAAGAGCTATGCTCGGAGTTTCTCTGAAGGATAGGATTCGTAACGAATACATCCGACAGAGAACCAAAGTTATCGACATAGCTCTGAGAATTAGTAAGCTGAAGTGGCAGTGGGCCGGCCATATCTCGCGAAGAACCGACGACGCCAGCCGCTGGAGCAAACGTGTTCTCGAGTGGAAACCACGACTCGGTAAACGTAGTGTAGGACGCCCTCCGGCCAGGTGGGATGACGACCTGCGAAAGACTGCAGTGCAGATGCTGGATGTGGCAAGCTGAAGACAGGGCGCTATGGCGCTCATTGGGGGAGGCTTATGTCCAGCAGTGGACTGCTATAGGCTGATGATGATAATGATGGCAACCATAGTACCTTAACTTACCACTTAGAATAACTTTATTAGACTAGGTTAGACTTCAACTGATAAAATATTTTCAATAGTGCTATTAATCGTACTAGTTTGTGAAGAGGGGCTACTGCAGCTGATATCGTTTTTCAAAACTGTATCTGTTCCATGTCATGGACCGACCGATAAACGATTTATTATTTATTTATTACCGTCATATTGACCTCTGTAACGTAGCGCCCGAAGATCCGTCTGCGCTGGAGGTTGCGGGTTTGATTCTCGAGGCAAAAGTTTTGTAACATCTGCATATATTTGTCCCGGGTGTTCTGGGTGGGTTCTATTTAAGTATAATAAAAAATATATGTCAGTTATCTACCCATAACAAAAGTTCTGCTTAGCTTGGGATGCTGTGTGAATTGTCCACATTTTTTCTTTTTTGTTTCATTGGGTTTTTTTTTGATTTTTTTTTCTTAATCAAAATGAAGTCAATGACGGACAAAAATAGTATGAGAACTGCAGTTCTGTAAGCAGGTAAGTAAAAATAAAACGCACTGGTGAGTCGATCGTCACGGTTATTCTGGCGGCCGAATAAAAAAAATGCACGACGATATTTTTTGTCGTACATAGAAAAAACCAGAACACCCAGAAAAAAAAATCTGCCGATTGTACACACAATTGTCCCGAGGCCGGAATCGAACCCGCAACCTCCTGCGCCACAGAGTTCGTCAAATAATGTATATAATAAAAAACCATCACTGTAAATATTGAGTTCCAAATGTAGATATACCTCTACATTAGGTATTCTATATTTTTTAGGTTTAAAATCTATCTCAGGCTCTCCTTCTATCTACCCCTACTAAGTATTCCCACAACTGGGGCTGGGCTAAATTAATTCAAGTCCACGTACAGGTTACTCGTGTCACGTCAAGATGGCCGACGCTGATAAATTGATTCATGTTCATCAAGATGAGAATTCACGGGAGTATTCTCTGGATTCACGAAGTTTTTTTATTTTTCCTCATACAATTTTTTTATGTATAATAGTATTCTATTATACATAAAAAAAATTAATTGAAAAAAACATTTATTAGGACACAGGTACAAAATACAGGTATAGAATAAACAAACGAAAACAAAGCAGTTTATTACCTATATGTAAGCAATAATAAAAAAATTAAAAGTATTTATTTCAAGCATATGCTCATATCAGTAATTATAATAATACAAGAGAACCCTAAAACTAAAAGGATTGCTGGGAAGTGGCACAAAAGGGTGATAGTAAACAAAATAAGATTATGAAGAATATTATGTATGGCTTGGGTGTGCGGCCATGATAGGCCTTTTAAATTAAATAAAATTCGTATATTAATTCAGACACTTACTCCTTACAAAATAAGCACTAAGACAAGTTAAATTTTAAACTATTAACAGCTTATTCGATAATAATTATGATTCATAAAGCTGTTATGAGTTGTACCTACTATAGGATAAAATTTGACTTGTCTAATTAAAAATAGTAATAAAATTTTAGATTGGGATTCAGATTTTTTTATATTATAGTAGTAAAAAACATTAAAAACTGACAAAAAATTGCAAAACGAGACAGATGTGCAGAAATGTGAGTTGCGTTTTAGTATTCGGCTGTTAGATCTCTTCAGATTTCTAATACTAATTAAATTATATCTATCTTTCCCAAATTTTCAACAAGAGATCGATTGTTTGAGAAGCATTACGTTCTAAAACGGCAGAGCCATCTCGTGGTAGGTAGGCTCTGTGTGTGCATTTAGAATTAAAGTGGAAACATACGGGGAGGTTTTGCGTCTGCAAAAACGGTAAAAAAGTCAGCCTAAATAAGTCTATATTTACTGACTTGGCTGACTTTTTTACCGTTTTGCAGACGCAAAACCTCCCCGTATGTTTCCAGTTTAATTCTAAATGCACACACAGAGCCTACCACGAGATGGCTCTGCCAACATGCCAAGCATTCTGTGGCATAGCAACAGAAACTCAATCAAGTTTCTTATAGGTGCCTATAGGTGCAGATACTTTAATTAAGATCCGGCTATGCTATGATAGGGACGTATTATCATCATCATCAGCCCAATATTAGTCCACAAACACACAGTGGACCTTTGTCCACGCGCGCTATGCTCCTTAGGGTGGGCCTTTGCCCTAAGGAGCATAGCGCCCTGTCTTCAGCACGTCGTCGCATCCAGCATCTGCCTGCAGTCTTACGCAGATAAAATTTTAAAGGTTTTATTTTTTTCTGCATTCTACAAAGAATAAAACTAACGGAAATGTAAAACAGCAAATCTTTAAACATTTTTTGTCTTTTTTTTTCCCCAAATTCTCCAAAAATACCATAGGATCGAAGTTCGTTTTAAAGAAAGTGCCCAATGCGCCTAAAGAAAAGTTTACTTCAATAGTAGGCACAAACCAAAATTCATCTCGGGCCAGCAGAATCGATCAACCTTAATGTTTATTTTCTCACAATTAATCACAATGAAAGGAAATAACAATTGTTACAATGTCGACACCAAATAATTTAATTTCCTTTTCGTATACATTGCCTCGGGCGCCTCTGTTTCGTACAATTTGATTATTGAGCTAACAATGTTGTAATTGACGGCTTTGGTGACGCGAAGCCGTGAGAAATAGGTAGGTACCTAGCAGGTTTGGCTCCCGTACTGGAACGTTCTTTTTAAAAGTTTTTTTTAACGTAACATTTCTGGGTATTTATATAGGATTAGCTTCTGCTCAAATTCTCGCGTTATTTCGGGATAATATGTAATGCATTGTATTACGTATATCAGTTATATAGTACCCATAATACAAGCACTTGGTTTCATTCAAAAATCTGAGCGTCTGGTCGAAATCGAAACGACGCCTGACCCGAGAGCTGAGATTTTTGTGAGTAGGTACCTATCTGGCGCAGCGCATCAGCATTGCCATAAAGCGGGACAATGCAGCCAGCAGCGTCTTCATAAATAAATAATGCTGGACAATTCACACAGCATTATCTAGCCCCATGGTAAGCAGAGCTTGTGTTATGGGTACTAGATAACTGATATACATAATACAATACATTACGTAGATAGATATTTTTCTTATACATAGAAAACGACCAGAACACCCGAAACAAATATCTGCAGGTCGTACACACTTTTGTTCCGAGGCGGGAATCGAACCCGCAACCTCCTGCGTCGCAGGCGGACCCACATCGGTGTGTTTTAATATTCGTATTTTTTTTAATTATTTAATTGCAATTTTCTTTGTTTATAAAGATATATTTAATCTGTATGTGTGCTACTAACTCTACTACACATATTAAATATTGACATTGACAGTTCTATAATTGAAATGACAGCTCCCACAGTAAAAAATGCAATAACCTCCCCACCTTTACTTCAAAGATACATTTATACAGACAGACAGACGCAATACACGTCAAACACAATCAAATCTTTTCGTATCTATGATAAAATCCGACTAAATTATTGATTCTGGTGTATAAAATTGGAACTAAATCCCTCCCCATGCAAATACTCTACGATTCTAACAAAATATTCGACGGTAGCGCCACTTTCAACTATACAAGTAACTTGGTCGCTTTATATTCACACGAGAATATGCCAATTCATCTGTTTTTATAGCAATGTACCTAACAAAATGAAACAAAAATCAACTCTATGTGTAAGAAAATAGAGAAGTTACCTACATTGTAAAAAGCGATGCGAGCAATAATTAAAAGTTCATACAACGATTGAGCAACAGAAAGTTAAGTAAAATAGACTCTATGACTCTTGAAATAGAGAATAGGGCGAAGGTAATAAGAGGGAGTGAGAGGTCAGTATCAGCCCTCACCAATATACATCAATCAAGGTACTGCTAAATGCACCTTTGGCTTTATGATATTGATAGGGCCGTTCTAGTTGGCATTCTGGTTTTATACTATGTTCTGTGCTAAATTAAATTATTACATACAACTATTTATCTAGCATATATTTTTTTTATTTTAGGTTGTAATTACTATTAAATTTTTTTTTCGACATTTATTCGCATTTTTCGGTGCTACGCCGTAGTGGGTGCTACGCAGGGTGCGTAGCACCCACTGTCTACGGCGTAGAATATTGACGCCCTAGACCAGAGTTTCCCAGACCTTTTTTCCTCATAGACCACTTTCAAAATTTTGCTGGTTTCGGTGGACCCCCTGCAGCTACATTTCTACCATATTCCCAAAACTCGACAAAAAATTTGAAGTTTATATCTAACTATGGGAATTGCGTTGCGGCTGAGTTCCAACCACGAATTAATAGTTTTCGAAAAAAGTGAGAAATGATTGGTTAATTAATTAATTGATTGCGCTGTAAGTGGATGTCAAAAAAGTAAAGTTGGCCAAAGGCAAAAGTAACAGTCGCCGAGCTTCCTAAAATATTATCTGCCTACATTGATAGGTGAAGTCAAGCCAACATTTTATTTCTTCACTATCGATAGCAGATACATTACGAATTGTGAACCCCCAATTTTTTGTCACGCCAACGTAGACCCCCGTCGAGTCTCCCGTGGACCCCTGGGGGTCCACCTGGACCACTTTGGGAACTACTGCCCTAGACCAAAATATAATCATAAAAGTTTCTGTCCTCGGCTTCGCACGCGTTGCGTCTATGGAAAAACATCCATACATGCATATTAAACGTCCAAACTGTCGCATTCAAAAATTTGTTGTGTGATAGTGGAAACTTTTATGAACTGGAAACAAAAGAAAAAAGCGATTAAAATACACTATCTATGCTATACAAATAACCTATGTTATTTATCTTGAGTGTTGTATATTTACATACTTGAATCAGGATCATTATGCAAATTAGATCAGTTTTTATTTTATCTCAGTAAGATGGAAAGTATATAAACCGTATAAATAAACTATCTGCTCAAGATAAATTATACGCTTTTCTCTTATTTTTACTAATAATGAAGCTTAGCTTTAAGCTGAGCTTCGTTTTCATGATATTATTATAGTATGTATGTCCAACAAATAGGAGCCAACTGTAGCTCACCTATTCACCCCTACACGAGTAAGCACACATCACCTGTACTACACGTCATCGCCACGCGCCGAACGTTTGTGCCGTGTGCGCGGGTGTGTGCGGGCCTTTATTTATCATGCACGCTGTGCGCTCTGTCATGACGGGATGGTTTTCTAATAAAGGTGTCTAAATAAATAAATAGATAAAGTCTTTATTTGCGACTTCTGACGCACACATACAATATACAAAAAATATACAGTACACTAGTAAAAAAATATTTGGAATTGACTAATATAAACAACATCACACATCACATGACCTGCCTATGTTAGTCCACTGCTGGACATAGGCCTCCCTCAATGAGCGCCATAGCGCCCTGTCTTCAGCTTACCGCATCGAGCATCTACAAGCAGTCTTTCGCAGTTCGTTATCCCACCTGGTCTGATGGAGTGATTGGAGATCACGACTCCGTAAGCGTAGTGTAGGACACGCTTACCTACCATAATACTTATGACAAAACTCAAAGGTTGCCTGGAAGAGATGGATTCTAAGCGATAAGGCCTCCCATTGTACTTGTCGCATGTAATGTATTTTGTAATGATCTATATCTGGTGTACAATAAAGTATTTTTGTATTGTATTGTATTGTAACTCAATGACACCAGACTTGCATGCATTCAGTGCCAATGGAGATCGAAATTATGTAAAACTTTAACAAGAGCTATCAAGTATAAATAAATATATACGATAACAAATAACGTTAACCGGTCAAACACCATAATCCGCAAAAACACAAAGAATAAACCGTCTCTAATCTCGTCATAAAAAACATGGGTGTTACCAGTGCGAATTTTTTCCCCATTTCTCGGGAATAAAGCCGTTTTATAAATCAGGCTTTAATACACTTTGAAATATGTTTGTTGGCTGCTAGTTATGCGCCGTTTGTATTCCGGCGGGTTGTAGCGTAGAGCTGGGGTGATGTTTCGGGAAATTGTAGGGAAATACTTTTGTTCAGTTTATATATGACGACCGATGTGGCGCGGTGGGCGAAGGACCGCCTGCGACGCAGGAGGTTGCGGGTTCGATTCCCGCCTCGGAACAATTGTGTGTACGATTTGCAGATATTTGTTGCGGGTGTTCTGGTTGTTTTCTATGTATAATAAAAAAATATCTATCTATGTAATGTATTGTATTATGTATATCAGTTATCTAGTACCCATAACACAAGCTCTGCTTACCATGGGGCTAGATAATGCTGTGTGAATTGTCCAGCAATATTATTATTATTATATTTTCGTGGACAGGCAGAGGCTCGGTAGACTGCGCTATATTGTTATTCAAGCTTTTTGATATCAGATGACGTGTCGTCTGTTTTTCAGTCATTTTTCTTGCAAAGTTGTGACAGAATTAATTACTTCAAAGGACAGTAAACTTAAGTACCTTTTCATCGTTTATCGATTATGCAACGAATTATTAGATATTACTCGTATAACGATGAATTCTTAGTTAACTATTTTAAGTTTACTTTGTTATATTGAAGGACTAATATAAATTCAAAATTATTAATTGGTTATTAAATTACCTACCTTGAGTTTTACTTAAAAGTTATTGGAGTTATCGCAACGCAATAGCCAAAAAGGTGTCTTGTTCGGATAGTCCCACTTTCCGTATTCCGTACATTTCCCCCTCCCCATTGTTTACTGGCCGAGGCTTAGTGCTGCGGCAGTAGATACTATCGCCTATTCTGTGGCGGGGTTTAGGGAAAAATTGTGAGTTGGCGGTGGATACAATTTGTAGGCAGATGTTGTTTTCTAGCTAAGCTAGGTTTTAGCTTATACTGCGTTAGCTGAAGTTATATTTAGGCGCAAACGAAAAGGCTGGCTGGTTTGGCATTAATAAAATAAATAGTGCTGGACAATCCACACCAACATTATCTAGCCCCAAGCTAAGCAGAGATTGTTAATGGGTACTAGATAACTGATCACTACATAGTATAAAACAAAGTCTTTTCCCGTTGTCTGTCTGTCCCTATATATAATTATGTATCTTTATAACTACGCAATGTATTTTAATGCGGTTTTTTTAATTATGTGATTGTCGATAGGGCTGGTCCACCAGTTTATAGTCGCTCAGCGAGCTATGGAAAGAGCTATGCTCGGAGTTTCTCTGAAGGATAGCATTCGTAACGAATACATCCGACAGAGAACCAAAGTTACCGACATAGCTCTGAGAATTAGCAAGCTGAAGTGGCAGTGGGCCGGCCATATCTCGCGACGAACCGACGGCCGCTGGGGCAAACGTGTTCTTGAGTGGATACTACGACTCGGTAAACGTAGTGTAGGACGCCCTCTGACCAGGTGGGATGACGACCTGCGAAAGACTGCATGTAGATGCTGGATGCGTCAAACTGAAGACAGGGCGCTATGGCGCTCATTGGGGGAGGCCTATGTCCAGCAGTGGACTAATATAGGCTGATGATGATGATGATATGTGATATTAAAGATTATTTCTGGGGTATGTATCGCGTAAACAAGGCACGCGATACATACCTACCAGACCAATTTCTACATAATAAATAAAATAAAATAAAAAAGCCATTTATTCCATAACCTTACAAAATAATAGTGCATAATTAAAGTAATTGATACTTAAGTGAAAATAATAATTGATTCTACATGTAATGTTACTAATGTATGTATGTCAAATAAAATAAAATAATAGATATATAAAAATTAAAATTAAAAATACAATCATCAAGACTTAAAAAAAAAAAATCTACATTCTATTCATAATCTTTTATTTATATTTTAACGAATTGCTAAGGTTTTTAAGCTTGTTGTGTAAGTATATTTTATTAATACTTTACAAAAAACGATCCAACAAATAAAAAAATAAAAATTTGCTAAAAATTTAAAGAGTAAGTCGTGTAAATAAATAAATAATGTTTTCAGAAAAAGATGCAATAAATCTGATTTAGGATCTATAATGAGCAAATCTCGTAACGAGTATTTCCTTTTTTAAAATCTCGTTTCAATACAAAAAAGCTTTAAAACCGTTTGGCAATCGTTGTTAAATCTGTACTAAAAGGAAGAATCGATCCGCGGCAAGGTAGGTACAGTCAGCTACAAATAACAATACTCCGAGTCCCGAGGGAGCATGAACAGGGCTTAGCTCTTTACTCGGGTTTGTAGGGATGGGATAGAGTTTTATCGATATCGATTAATAAAAAGAAAAAAACAAACATGCTTTATTGTGATAAGACTGTACTACCTAGACTCTCACCATCATCACCATCAACAAATGTTATTCCACTGCTGGACATAGGTCTCCGCCAATGTGCGCCACAGTGCCCTGTCTTCAGCTTGACGTATACAGCATCTACCTGCAGTCTTTCGCAGGTCGTCATCCCACCTGGTCGGAGGTTGTCCTATACTACGTTTACCGAGTCGTGGTCTCCACTCAAGAACACGTTTGCCGACACTCTCATAAAAGTCTTATATTACGCATATTTTTGAATGTATTTTAGTTTACTTTGGCTAGCCTATTGGGCTTTCACGAAGATTCTGTTTAACTACGTAGATCTTGATTATTTTCTTAGACGAATATTTAATCAGGATAAATAGTAAATAGCAACAGCAGGTAACGTCACTTTGTTCGCGTCGGTGCAAGTGCTCTACAAAGTTGAACCAACGCGTGGCGCCGTCATATAGGTATATAATCTTTATATATAAAAATCTATTGCTGTTCGTTAGTCTCGCTAAAACTCGAGAATGGCTGGGCCGATTTAGCTGATTTTGGTTTTGAAATGTTTGTCGTAGTCCAGGGAAGGTTTAAACGGTGAGAAAACATGGTAAAATTGCGCAGAAATTCCACACGAAGCGAAGCCGCGGGGCGCAGTTAGTTATGTATAAATAATCGTCTACGGAAACCTAATTGAGGATTTAAAATACTACTGACCCGGAAACATTGCATGTATTCTCTGTAACATAAAACAATATATATCGACAATCATCGATATTAAAACAATTTATTTATTTTAAGCCATTATTGTCCCACTGCTGGGCAAAGGCCTCCCTTTTCTCCTTCCTCGCGATCCAACGCTGCAACAGGCCATGATTGAAGATTAAAACAATATCTATAGACATATTATTCTGTCTTGTTTGTTTATTTTAAAGTGTGCAATAAAGAATTATCTATCTATCTATCGACAATTTACCGACAATCATCGATACCATCAAGCCCATCCCTAGCAGTAAAACTTCACGAGGTGCGATCTAAGACGCACTTCCAAATGAATAATAAGCTTTTACTGAGCCGTTTCATTTGAAATTCAGATTTTTGACACAATTGAATCCTGTTTTGCCTTCCTTCTGAAAATTTAAAACAATTCCTCTGTGTATCTTCACTACGTAGTATATAACAAAGTCGCTTCTGTCTGTCTGTCTGTCCTTATTAATGCTTAAATCTTTAGAACTAAGCAACGGATTTTGATGCGGTTTTTTATAGATAGAGTGGTTAAAGAGGAAGGTAAAGGCCTTTGTATACATTTTCTAGAATAAGTTTTGTGTTATGGTTTTCGTGCAAGAAGTATAAATAAATAAGGTTTATAAACCATTTGACACATAGATTTCCAAGCGGGCAAAACCGCGGGACGCAGCTAGTATGTTATAAACTGATAAAAAAAGTCGTCGTATTTAAGACTTTTTGTTATTATAGTGCGTTTGTAAAGCGCATTTCCATACTGAGGAAAGGTGGGTTCGAGTCCCACAAAATCGAAAATTTATGGGATACTAGTATCTGCCCGTGGCTTTGCACGCGTTATAGTGTCCTATACAGACTATTCTATTTTTTACGGTTCAGGAGATACAGCCGGACGAACGGACAGACGGTAATGAGGTCCCATTGGCTTCAAATATTAGAAAATCCATTGTCGTCCGTACTACTAAGTTTTGTAATCTGGCACTACCTACTAAATTGCATCAATCTGTTGTGTATGTTAGTCCATTGCTGGACATAGGCCTCCCCCAATGAGCGCCACAGCCAGCGCCCTGTCTTCAGCTAGACACATCCAGCATCTACCTGTAGTCTTTCGCAGGACCCAAAGGTTAGCAGGTAGAGAAATGCTATCTAGCATTATGCTCGCATGTACAACATTTGTGCAATAAAATACTATATCTATCCATTGACTTTGTTTGTCCAAAGTAATATTTCGCCTCTACCAAATTATGCCCTGTAATGTAGGTACCCCAATTCGAAGACAATACACGCGGCGGCGGGACAGTGGAGTTAAAAACCGTGTAAGTTTATTACAATGGAGATAATAAACCGAGGGTTGACTGTACACTGCAGAGCACAAAAAGAGACGCGGTATTTTTATTTTTGAATTTTTTTTTTTTTTATTATACATATATTGTAGTTATTGTATTTTAATAGAAGAATAAAATACTTAATTGTGCACCAGATACAAATCATTACAAAAAATACATTACATGCGACACGTACATTGGGCAGCCTTACCGCTTAATATAGTTTATAGTTATTTAATTAAGTTTATTTAACTGTTTTCTATTAATAACTATTTTTTGAAGACAGGGCGCTATGGTGCTCATTGGGGGAGGCCTATGTCCAGCAGTGGACTAATATAGGCTGATGATAATGATGATGACTATTTTTAGTTGAGTATTATTTTAAATTTTGTATTTAACAAATATTTTAGGTAATTATCCGTGAAAATGTAACAAACATCCATTCATACATCCATCCATCCAAACTTTTGCACTATAATATAATATTATCTGATCGAACCAAATACTTTTACGCGAAGGTGTAAGAGCTGAATAGTTTTCTTGTCCCGAAGTGTACAGACACCGGCTAAGGCGGGTGTGTATTAACTTATAATAAACGCGGTTTTCTGCGATGCGTTACACAACCCCAGTGTGTAAATACCTTAGCAACCAGAGTTACCAAAATTAATCTGCACCTTATGCTCAACGATATAGAGTAGTAATTGGTTTGAAAATCTTGAGTTTTTTTATTGGATCCGATATGCTATTATGATATTAATATTGTAAGCTTAATTTGGTAAGGTTAAAGTTGAATTTGCTTTGGATTGTTATGCCTTTTTGGACGTTTTGTAATGGATGCATACATATATTTAAAATAGGGGTGTTTTTTAATATTAAAACGTATCGCTTAGTGCTTAATGTTATTTTGATGATGTTTGTTTTTACTTGTTCCAGATTTGAAAAAATTACTTCAATGAAAATGGTAAGGGATGTATTTTTTAAGAAAATAACTGCGGAACAGTAGGTTTTTCTAATTATAAGCCAATATTAATAAATAATAAATAAATAAATAATGCTGGACAATTCACACAGCATTATCTAGCCCCATGGTAAGCAGAGCTTGTGTTATAGGTAGGTAGATAACTGATATACATAATACAATACATTACATAGTTAGATATTTTTTTATTATACATAGAAAACGACCAGAACACCCGGAACAAATATCTACAGATCGTACACACAATTGTTCCGAGGCGGGAATCGAACCCGCAACCTCCTGCGTCGCAGGCGGACCTTCGCCCACCGCGCCACATCGGTCGTCAATACTGCGAGTTAATGTATTAGTGCACCCGACTGTATTTTACAAATCGTCCGTATCTAGACAGAACAACGTTCCAATCCACTACTAACCTAACCTAACCTAATATAACTTAATAGAATATATCTTATTACCCACAGCTTTCTTAACTTAACTCGCAGTATTAAGTGAACATGTTAGAAGTAATGCCTCTAAAGGCGTTAAGTAAAACTAACAGGCGTAGTTGAGTTTTTTTTATTTAAGTTTTTATACCTCTAACATTATCAGAGACTATGTATCTAGTTTTAAATTAACATTATTATATTTTACTTAGGTATATTGTTAATATCGTAGTTGGGTGATTGTGGAATATTTAATGAATTTTGATGTCGAAAGAGAGGCGATGGGAATAAACCTGAAGACGTTAAAAGCTGGAACGTCTTTAAAACCAAATTCATCATCAGCCTATGTTAATCCACTGCTGGACATAGGCCTCAACTAATAACTGCCATAGCGCCCTGTCTTCAGCTTGACGCATCCAGCATCTACCTGCAGTCTTACGCAGGTCGTCTTCCCACCTGGTCGGAGGGCATCCTACACTACGTTTACCGAGTCGTGGTCTCCACTCAATAACACGTTTGCCGCAGCGGTTGTCGGTATTTCGCGAGATATGGCCGGCCCACTGCCATTTCAGCTTAACTCTTAGAGCTATGTCGAAAACCAAATTGCATAGATATTATTACTTGAGATTGTAAAGCTACACTGGACAAAACATAAAAAGACGGGAAATAACATAATATTAATAATTAGCTTAAGTTTCTCATGTATGTATGTTGTTAATGAGAAATTATTATGTTTTAACTGAACCATTTTTATTAAAATACTAGCTGCGCCCCGCGGTTTCACCCGCGTGGTGATAGATATTTTGGATAATATACAATATATCTTTATAAATTGTAGCCTTTGTGTTATTCTAATGTTTATGCTTTATTATTGTAAAGTTTCATTAAAATCCATTCACTAGTTTTTACATGAAAGAGTAACAAACACCCATCCATCCATCCATACTTACAAACTTTCGCGTTTATAATATTAGTAGAATACCCAAACCAAGTCAAAGTGGCTTCTAGGTAAGTTTACCTATACGTTTAATCTGCTACAAAAATAACTGATATCTCTCAAATCTTTTAAAAGTTGCCAAAAAAAGTTTTGGGGAAATATTTCCAAGATGTATTGCTGCGTGATTTGTGCTGATTGTGATGACAAGGGTTCCATTTTTCCTTTTGGCACGGAACCCTAAATATAAGCTTGATTTGATTACTCTGTCTACCACTTAGGTACAATATTGCTTATTACAAACATGCTTTTGTATAAAGCCCACCGTCCACTGAAGCGCTGGAATGCAATATGAATCAATTAAGGCCGCGCTCCACTAAAGCCCGGGGCGGCACGTGGCGACAATTTGACGTAATTTTGCGCGTCAGTACAATTGCACTCTTCAATTGACTTTGACATGTCGTTTACAATTTGAAATGACATAATGGTGCTTCGGGCTGTAAGGGGTAGCTAGAGCATGCCGCGTTTTTTTTTATTCTGAAAGGTAAAGGTGCACGCAACTTTTGTATATTAGTACTAATTTTTGTTGTATTTTTGTGTTATGTCTTTGTTAATTCTAAATAAATAAATAGAAATTGAATTTAGTTATATTTACAAGTTACGAGTGGAAACTGTAGTTAGCTTTATTTGCTCTAAGTCTATGTTGTTTGTATTTTTTACGTAAATATAAGATTTTAGTTTCCCAAATAAATAAAATAGAAACTACACAGATAGATAATTCTTTGTTGTACCACCATCATCATCAGTCTATATTAGTCCACTGCTGGACATAGGCCTCCCCCAATGAGCGACATAGCGCCCTGTCTTCAGCTTGACGCATCCAGCATCTACCTGCAGTCTTTCGCAGGTCGTCATCCCACCTGGCCGGAGGGCGTATTACTACGTTTTCCGAGTCGTGGTCTCCACTTAAGAACACGTTTACCCAAGCAGTGGTGGGTTCTTCGCGAGATATTGCCGGCCCACTTCCACTTCAGCTTGTTAATCAATAACTTTGATTTTGTATCGGATGTATTCGTTGCGAATCCTATCCTTAAGAGAAACTCCGAGCATAGCTCTTTCCATAGCTCGATGAGTGAATTTGAACTGGTGGACCAGCCCTACCGTGAGTATTCACGTCTCAGCTCCGTAGGTAGCATGGTAGGACGCACCGATTAAAAACTTTAGTTTTCAGACGCAGAAGGTTGCGGGATACTGTGTTGCGGGTTTGATTCCTGCCTTGGGAAAAATATAGCTGGTGTTTTGGGTAGTTTCTATGCGTAATAAAATAAATGATGTATTGTATTATGTATATCAGTGGTCTAGTACCCATAATACAAGATCCGCTTAGCTTGGGGCTAGATGATTCTATGTGTACATATTTATTTATTTATCTCCTTATTAATGTATAAGCGGTATAACTACGTTCCTGCCTCGTTAACACTTTTCTTGCCCACGATTCATGTGTCGTTCTTGAAGACCTCCTAGCTGTAACCCTTGGCTATCCCTACGGGTCGCGATGCAGTATGAAAGTGTTGTACTAAACTAACACTTTTCTTGCCCACGATGTATATATGGCTCTTGCGGTACTACTAACAGCAGCTGCGGCACGTCCCTGCGGGTCGCACCACCGATGCTGGGCAGTGAAAAAAGTGTTAATGGATGAAGCGTCAGTGTTCTTCCAACACAAACTAACTTCTTGTTTACCCACTTACAATCACAATGTATCCGAAGTAAGTAATAACTACGAAGATTTTTGAAAATCTTCATATAGGTACTTTAGCAATAGTATTGTTAGTATGATGCTGAACCTGGTATCTTAGTATATAATTCCATTTTAGCAATAGAATACAGTCATAGGTAGGTAGGTTTGTATCTGTACCTATTGCTGTATTCTATTGCTGCAAATTAATTCAAAATACTCCCCTAGCAGGTATATTTTAAATTACATTCCTGGCGTTCGTCTGGTTATCTAAATCTACCCAACTACGGCAGATATAGATATACAGGGTATCTGTAGGTAGGGGGAGGTGAAGTGGGGGTGAAACGGGTGGAATTCAGATACAGGTTGGTTTGGTTTTTAACTTTGTTTTGTTGAGGTATACTTTACCTCCTACCGTTTTTGTTCTGTTTTGAATTTGTATTGTTCAATTATTGGTTCTGTTTCGGATCTGATGTAAGTAAATAAGAGTATGAGGTCTTTTGAAAATGTTATTTTGGAACCGCGGTAATTTAGTAACTATGATAAATATTTAAAATAAAACAGCTTTTGATGATGAAACAGATATTGTCTATAGAAGATTTCGTTATAATCAGAGGAAGACGATGAGTTTATTAATTTAAGACAAAAAAAAACAGTTTTTAAATATTGCAATATTTAAAATGAACTGTTGCACTGCCCATTCTTGCAGGTTGCAATAAACTCTGGCTTTAGTTTATTCCAAGGCCGTTAAAAGCCCGTAAAATAAAACAAAATATGATTCATATCCCTTCTACATGTAAATCCAATGAAAGCATGACCCCAATATTCCTGATATGTACAGGAATTAATTTATACATCATCCTCTATATTTCAGCATTGTTCAGTGGGAGTCCTCCCCTCACAAGCACCCTGTATTGCAGCTTTTATGAAATTCTTTTATATTCTGTTTGGAATGCTATGTAGCGTTTCAAACCAGAGCTCCACTTCAAAATGTTTGGTACAATGGAGGTACAAATATATAGTTTATACGATAGAGGTGGAAACTTATTAAAACATTTCGTTGCTATTTATACGTATTTATTTTGTGTGAGAATAGAGATAGGTACTACTACTGGTTAATATTTTAGGGTTGGTAAAAAAAGCTTCTAGTGGATTTTTTTAAATTTCGGTACTATGATTATATTTTTCAGTGTATTTCAGAAACAGTGTTAATTAGAGAATTAAGTAGAAAAGCCTTTCCAGGAAAAATATTGATTATAAAATAAATTATTCAGTACAAATCAGTTCAAAGTCGTTCAGGGAACTATTGTAAGAGCTATAGTTGGAGTTTCTCTGAAGGATAGGAATCGAAACGAATAGATAGGTACATCGTGTGTACAGATAATCAAAGTTATCGGCATAGCTCTAAGAATTAGCAGGCTGATCGCAGTGGGCCGGCCATATATCGCGAAGAAACGAGAGCCAGTAAACGTATTCTTGAGTGGATACCACTATTCGGCAAACGCAGTGTAGGACGCTCTCTGGTCTGGTGGGATAATGATCTGCAAAAGACTGCGGGCAGATGCTGGGCTGGATGCGTCAAGCTGCCTTTCGAGTGCGCGCTATAGCTCTCATTAGGGGACGCCTATGTCCAGCTGGAGACTTATATAGGCTGATGATGATAATTCCGCATTCCTTAACGGAAATCCATGAAAATATGAGTTTTACGCGGAATAAAATTACCTACTAAATATGTTTATACTATTTAATATACATTATGCTAATGATGTCGATGATTGCGGTGAAGATCCTCTTTCTAAATCCGACGCTAAGAAAATCCACAGCTTCTAACGGAAAACGCCGAAAAGTACTTTGATCGGAAAAAGTACAAAAATAAAATCCATTCGTATTTTATCAAGTGGCCATGCCCATTCCCGCATTCCTTATTCAGCGACGTCCGAAAATTAAAGGCGCTACAAGAAATCGCACTCAGAGCGCGACGTTTGTGCGCTGAAATATTTCCACAGTATTCAAGCACTCTTATTTACCCTGTATACCGACTTATACGCGCAGCCTCTATTTGTTTTTTCCATTACAAAGGCACGGAACGCCCTGCGCTTGCCGGCAATAATATTTCAATATTGTGACGTGGGTGCCAACCCTAACTTCCAAAGTGATTTCTCTGCCCTCCCATTGGTCGTGGCGAGCTGAACCGAAACGCGTTCGATACACGAAACCTTTGCAAGATAGAGACAGGAGTAGCACTTTGTGAGGCGGCGCGGGTGAGTTAGAAGGAGACGGATATATAAATGTGGAGGCATAAATATTGTATGCGCGAAAGGTCTGTATCAATAATACGTGCACGAATGAAATAATAGATTATTCGTTTGTTCAAATCGAACGTAAACAAAATGTAAGCGTCCATTACTAATGCAGCCGGGTAAAGCGTGAGAGGTTGCTATTGGTTGTTCAGGAGTGGGAAAGAGACGACTGTAGTTTCCAGATTTGGGTGGGAAAGTCCGACCGGGCAACAATGTGAGCACAATCTGTTTTTGTACCAGTCGTCGGACGGTATTCACATTAAACGATCATTTTAAGGGCGAACCAATCAAACTGCAAATTTATACAAATTGATACTAAACGGGTTATATTAATTTTATAACAAAAATTAAGTGTGTAAATAAGTTTGAACGGTGTCGTAATTAAAACTAATTGGGTTTAATAAAGCGCTAATTATTTTGTATTAAGGCGGTTATTTGCTGGAATTTCGTCCTTTTTGACGTTTCGCGCGTGTGTCCGAGGATTTTTGACGGCCCTGATCAAAAAAATGATAGCCCGTTCTTGTAGCTTAGTGCTCTAAAGTGTTTTAACTGAAAAGTGAAACAAAACTGTGAAAACTGAGGAGTGATTTTTCAGTGTACTGTGTGATACGATTTTTGTAGTGTTAGGGTTGGAAGTGTCTAGTGTCAGGGGCGACAAGATGCCGAAATAGGGGGTGGCCAGGGTTGGCCCTTTGAGGCCATGCTCAATAACCTCTCCGCCACAGCTTTAGGAGGTAAGTCTCAATATACGGTGCTCTACATTGTCCAAAAATGTTTGATTTATCCTCAAATAATGTAATAAATTGACGTTATAAATTAAAAAAATATTTTGCTTTGAGTGTAATTTTATTTGGATTTTTTTATATGAGAAATTAATGGGAAAATATATAATATTATGAACTTTATTTTAATAACATTGTTGTTATTAAAATAAAGTTCATAATTATTTTCCAACCAAATTATTATTGGTTTGATTTTTTTTTCTAATATACATGTACATTAAACTACATCTACATGAAATCTAAGCATGTTGCAATTATTAAATTAAAAAAAAAATGTTAGTCTAAAAAACTAAAATGAAAAAAATAAATAAAACGAAAATGGGCAAAAATCAGAACCGTCTCTTTTCTACGATTGCGACGTTTTTTTCTTGTTGTAATTGTAGGAAAATCTATTTTTTCTAAAGAATACAGTCTAACCTAAAGAATACCTACCTAATATTTATTTTCGATCCGAAAACCATCACAAAACTGTAGGCGATAAAATAAACAAAAAAAACTGTTATAAACATATACCTAGGTTATTTCTCATAATAAAGTAAAATAAAAAAAACTATATTCTGTAGAAAAAATAGATGTTCCTACCATTACAACAAGAAAACATATTAAAAATGGTATTATTTTTGACATTATAATCCTTCATCCATCTTTACGGAGAAGTTGACGAACATTGGTATGAATAAAAAAAATACATACAGCCGAACATAGAACCACCTCCTTTTTTCTAAATGGGTCAAAAATAAATAAAACACCTATCAGTTATTATACATTTTAGTATATAAAAAACAAGCGTTTTATCTGGGACCAAAATGCTTGCGAAGACAAATCCAAACAAATCTAAATTCGACGGGGTCTAGTCGTTTCGTTTAGAAGTTCTTATTTCCACCTTCTGTCTCCATCATCAGACCAGCTCGATGGTACTATGGCAATGTCACCAAAAAAGTGTAAAATTCCGTTGAAAGATTTGTCCCACACTAACTATGTATCGATTTGCATATCTGTCACCTCTTCATGATAAAACCAAAGAAAAAGCAAGTCCATAGGTAAATTGAATTAAAGAAATTTGTCAAACATCAAAGCGCTTTACCTATTTCATTTAGACCAGGATACAGAATACATGACTCTTGGACACGTCACAAATTTCAAATTGCATAAGTTAGACTGGGAAATAAAGCAAAGTAATAAAAAAAAAATCTGGACAATCCACACAGCATTATCTAGCCCCATGGTAAGCAGAGCTTGTGTTATGGGTACTAGATAACTGATATACATAATACAATACATTACATAGATAGATATTTTTTATTATACATAGAAAACGACCGAACCAACACTCGAAACAATTATCTGCAGATCGTACACACATTTGTTCCTGCGTCGCAGGCGGACCTTCGTCCACCGCGCCACATCGGTCGCTTCATAAAGTGATCCCTTTAATTTTTTCAATCTTTTTAAGGTAAAGTAAAGAAGCATGAACAATGTACCAAACATACCACCTAGCTGCATCCAACCTAATCTAACCAAATCAAAAACATCTGTTCCCGAACCCCAAAACAAACCAAATAACAAATTAAAATATTCATAACTATCTCACCCCAAACACCATCACAAATTGTGCAGCCCTTATAAAGGCGAGAACAGTTCAGTTTTACGGGATTCAATTCCATTAAGGCCAGTTTATGAGTCGGGCTTAATCCCCGGGATTTCTCGGATCCCCGGGGTTATCCTGTGCTGACTTTTAGCAGGGTGGGAAATAAAAGTTTAGGTTTGTATTTGATATTTTTATTTGGTCTTGTGAGCGATAAAACTTTCAAAAGGTGTTTGTTTTAGACATTTTAGTTTCTTCTTCGCTTCGACCTCTGTGGCGCAGTGGGCGAAGGTCCGCCTGCGACGCAGGAGGTTGCGGGTTCGATTCCCGCCTCGGAACAATTGTGTGTACGATCTGCAGATATTTGTTCCGGGTGTTCTGGTTGTTTTCTATGTATAATAAAAAATATCTATCTATGTAATGTATTTTATTATGTATATCAGTACCATAACACAAGCTCTGCTTACCATGGGGCTAGATAAGGCTGTGTGAATTGTCCAGCATTATTTATTTATTTATATCGTCCCCGTAGAAGGAAAATTAAATAACTGACAAAACCAAAATCGCAAGAAAAACGCGATTTACCGATTTTTTGCGACAAAAATGCCGATAACTTTTATTTGGCAAATAAATTTACTGTCCACTTTTTGATATTTTAAAGATTATAATTTTACCTAGGTTATAATTAAACAAACAAAAAATTAAGGTAATTGGTTTACAAGAAAAAAAATCAAAAGCAACTATGTATTTTTCCCTCGCCAGAGTTTTGATTGTTTATGTCAGTTATTTAATTGTGTATGCTAGTTATTCATTTTTCCTCCGACAATATTCTCCGCTGAAACTTTAAAAGCATACGGTAAATGCCCTTATTTAATTTTCCTTCATCAATGATATCATAAACTGCCTTCTTGTTTACTTTATAATTTGTAAAACCATCCTATTCATTTGAATAAAATGCAAAAGAAAACCAAATTATTCATACTTTGTAATTTCTTTTTATTAAGAGATAACATAGGAATAAAAAATCCCCTGAAACGGCTACATTTCACTGTCAGACTTATAAAATCAATGTTTACGTTAGGTACTATTTATCAAACTTACTACTATTTCACATAAAATCAACAAAATAAAAAACTTTAGAATACAAAAACTATTAAATTATTTAAAAACAATGCACTTGGGTACATAAACTTTAATTAACAAACCTTAAAATAATCAATTCTGATTCAGTCTCATCTTTATAAAATCACTTCAAATCAAATTGAACTTGAGATCGATTCAATGGCTTTAAGTTCTGTCCTACTAACTATGTAGCTTTATTACTTCAGTCTTACTTACTTAAATTAAAATTGAGATCGGCTTATTAGCTTAATTAAAAATGACGAACAACTTTTCATTGAAAAGACAGTAAACTAGAAAATAACATCTAATTTTATTATTCCTGCATAAGTAGGTAATTCTATTGAACTAACTTTGTTTTGTTGTTGCACCTATGCATTTACTATTAATTAGTGGTTTCTATTCTATTCAGAATCATTTCCAGATTGGAAATCATCAATTATTGTATTTGACGAAGGCAAGCTTTCATACCAACCGTGTAATTCATGGGGTACTATGTTTTTTTTTGCATAGATTAAGTAGGTCTTTTTTCTTTGCTTCCGTGATTGGAAGATGATTTCCATAAGCCATAGTCAGTACCTGTTGGGCAATGTTATGTTGGGTATTTTCGACGTTTTTTGCCCTCCTGGTCATACGTCCTGAAGAACAAGAGGTGTCCAGTGACTTATATGGGCCATCGAAATCATACCGAAATTTGATGATGTTTGGAGACTCTTTTTCATATCTTAAGCATTTTATTTTAAGCCAGTTGACTTTTTCTCCGATGGTACAGATGTTCCTGTTTTTTATAATTTTGTTCGCCAGTTCCTTAACGTCTATCATGTCTTTAAATGTAAGTTCATGAACATTGTATGGGGAAACACTTTTGTTATGCCTTGTGGATCGCGCTCTGCTCATGATACCTTTCCAGTCAATTACTGAGTACACGTTTGTGTATCTCTTTTCCTTTTCTATTGAGCTATGCATGGAGTCTACCTCCATAAAGCTATGGCCACTTTCTAGGTACTTCTGCTCGACTACACTCAAATTTGGGTTTGTCTGAACGAGATGTAAAAAATAGGCAGACATGTATTGGTTTCGGTTTTGGCCTGAACAAGTATCCGAAAAGAGTGTGACATTCGACACTTCTTCTGAGATGGTTTTGACCCATGTATTAACGGCTGAAGCTATTTCTGTGCTGCCTCTTTTCCCATTCACCTCGGTCCATATCAAACAATGCGCGTTGTTCCTTGGAGGCTTAAATTCATACACAGATAAGTTGTAAAGATTTAGCTTCCTAGAATAATACATGAGGCTGTCAGCGGTAGATGGAATTTGCAGCAAGCTCTGCAGATCCATTGTCACGCATAGGAAGGTAGGATCTACTTCGGATCTCTTTTTGTCTGTATCTTTAGACTTAAATGATGCGTCTTTTCTTGCAACGTGTTCGATGTATTCATTCTTGATGGCTTCATTAGGATTTGGTGTCCTAAAGTATTGATTACATAGGGCACATTGATCTTTCGTGGGGTGAAAGAACGATATATTGTAATCCCTTCCGAAAATCCTTTTGTATACATTCATCTCGACTGGCTGTTTTTGCAACTCTTGCATTTTCACTCGGTACAACTGGTACATTTTTGAAATGGACAAATTTTCCTCTAGGTATTGTCGAGTGGTCTTCTTTCTGCAGTAATATGAATCTTTAGTGGCAAAACTCTCGATATGAGCTTTTACTTCTTTAACTGTATCGTCTGAGGTTTTGTTAAAGGGAGCGCGTTTTACACGTTTATCATTTCCATTTCATTCAGATTTTTTAATGCAGTCTCTATTGGCCCAGTTGAAATTGAGAGGGTGGCCATGAAAAAGGTTTTGCATACTTGGATGAATTCATTGTTTTTAATAAATCCGTATTCTCTGCTAGTTGCTCTTTGTTTTTCAACAGGTATGTTTTTAAGAACTCTGCGTACAGGTTTGATAATTATTCGTTTCAGTAAATATTCTTTTTGTTGCTTAAAATCACATAATTTTCAGTACTCCTTACATATTTTTAGTCTTTCGTCATTAGTGAAGTTAACGCTGCATTTGAATCGACATGAAGCATTGCACGAGTTTCTCGGCAATTTGGCATCTTGAATTTTTCCATTTTTAGACTTGTATGGCAGACAATTGTTTTTATTTCTCTTCTCAGCTTTCCTTTTCCATTTTGCTCTATTTACAAATACTTTATCTAGTTCTACTTGTCCTAAACTTGTAAAAACCAGAGAGCTCTAGTAGACAATTTAAATAAATGATTTTATTTAATTTGTACTTTATTATTAAACCACAATCATAACACACGAAAATTCAACAACTTACCTTATTTCATTTTACCTATTTCATTTGCTCCTGATGAACCATACATTTGTCGAGGGAAAACTAAATAAGTGATGTTATGGCCTTTACGCTGTCGCAAAGTGATCAATGATTTCACTTAACTATTTATGGCTGCGTTATTTAATTTTCCTTCGCTACTTTTTTGTGTATTCTGAGAAGTTTATTTTTCCATCTGTTCCGACTTGCAAGTTTCAATTACAGATAACTTTTTGATAAATTAAGATAGCGAAACGTTAGTAAGACAGAAAGATGCAGCTTGAATTAGACTTTATAGAAATGCAATAAAGTCGATTTCGCAAAATGTGTTAATTATTTAATTTTCCTTCTACGGGGACGATATATATAAATACTACATTTCTTTTTGAAATACTTCTGTCTTCTAAAAGGTATCTCGGATACTATTTAGTATAAATATTAAAATAGTTTAGACTAGGGAGACTAAATCACACTAATATCATTATTTTGTTTGTATTTAAATGCGAAAGTTTGAATGTTTTTTACTGAACAGATCGGGCTGAAATTTTGCATACAGATAGTTCTGGGACGGGAATAAAATATAGGCAATAATATATATAATATATTACATAAATCAGTTCCCATTGGATAGAAGTAATCTTCAATGTTTTCAAAGGAATAATACGTGCGAAGCCCCGGCAGAAACTACTAGTTTTTGGTTATTTAAAGGTTTTATTTAAAAACTACTATTTATTTTGAACCTTAAATTATATAAATAAATTTTGCTGAACAATTTACACAGTCTAGCCCCAAACTACAAAAAATATTATTATATTTAATGAATAAATAAAATAATAAAGAACATAAGATAAATGACTCTTGTAATCCATTTAGTCCTAAGTTATTTTGAATAAAATTATGTTATTGTATTTATTTTATAATAACCCTAATGCTAAAGGTCAATTCACATTTTTTTACGCGGAATCATTACATCCAAGCTCGCCCTTTCGCACTCTACATTAGTCTACATACATTTAGTCCTCGCCTATGTCTATAGGGTTGCGTAGGCGCCGTCGCGTCGTCGACTAGTGTACCCTTAAGGAATGAAACGTTAGTGTTCTTAAAACACAGACGATGTTCGTAGCTAACCCGTTCACATTCAAAATGAATACAAAAGTCATGCAAAGACTCCCAATATTGTCCAATAGTCTCTTAGTACGACACCACAAAATCTCCCCAATTTTCAGGAAAATAGAAAAAAAACATTCCAAGCGCGCTCTATCGGGAAAGTTCGGCAGTTACGAGCATTACCACTTTAGACTTGGGAAATTGGATTTGTTTTAATGGCAAAGTTTTATAATTTTGAATCGAGGCTTTAGGCAATTGGCAACGGTTTTACTTTTCGACGTTTCTGTTCGGAACGGCAACGAATACGACAAAGGAGAATATCGATAGGAAGCCTAACTATAGGCTCAGAGCCTGCAACCGGCAGATCTTTGTTATTTTATAAAAGGCTTGCAAAGTTGCTGAAAAAATTGTTATGGTATAAAAATCAACTTTTATATTTTTCTGGATAATATTATCCGTATCCGTAAAAGTTGATTTTTAGATTTTGAAGTCAATATTTCAACTGCCAGACAACTTGCATAATAGTGGCTTTGGCCTGCCGCCAGATGTTTAAATGTGATTTTTAAATATGTATTACTTTCGTGCATTACAATATCTGCTCTGCCCTGCGCTGCGTGGATCTGCGTCGCCTGCGTCCCTGCATACGCCTAGCCTAAACGTTATTATAATGTCAGTAAACTTTCGTTATCGTTTATTAGCTGAATTTAGCATTTATACAATGACGTAAGTTTATAGTATATATATTTTTATAACATATTCATAGGAGTATTATTGTTTATGACGTCTGGTAGGGAGTTTCCAATGCAAAGTGTCTGGCAATACGTGATTTTTTAAACTACTTGGAAATAGTATGAGTATACACTCAGTAATACATCTAAAATGACCTCTTGAACTCCCCAGCAGGTCACAAAGAGCCGTGTGCTGAGGAAAAGCCACACGACCTCAAGCCGAGCCTCGACAGACACCATGCACTTGGGGCGCGGCTGCACATCGCGCACAACATACGGACTGAACATTTGCAAGGTAAGAGTTTGAAGGGATATAGCCAGGAGAGGTGAATGAACTCCGCAGCAGGTCACAAAGAGCCATGTGCTGAGGAGAAGCCACACGAGCTCAAGCCGAGCCTCGACAGACACCATGCACTTGGGGCGCGGCTGCACATCGCGCACAACATACGAACATTTGCAAGGTAAGAGTTTGAAGGGATATAGCCAGGAGAGGTGAATGAACTCCGCAGCAGGTCACAAAGAGCCATGTGCTGAGGTGAAGCCACACGAGCTCAAGCCGAGCCTCGACAGACACCATGCACTTGGGGCGCGGCTGCATATCGCGCACAACATACGGACTGAACATTTGCAAGGTAAGAGTTTGGAGGGATATAGCCAGGAGAGGTGAATGAACTCCCCAGCAGGTCACAAAGAGCCTAGTGTTGAGGAAAAGCCACACGACCTCAAGCCGAGCCTCGACAGACACCATGCACTTGGGGCTCGGCTGCACATCGCGCACAACATACGGACTGAACATTTGCAAGGTAAGAGTTTGGAGGGCTATAGCCAAGAGAGGTGAATGAACTCCGCAGCAGGTCACAAAGAGCCGTACACTGAGGAGAAGCCACACAACCTCAAGCCGAGCTTCGACAGACACCATGCACTTGGTGCGCGGCTGCACATCGCGCACAACATACCTATGGGACCTATGTCGAGCAGTAGACTAGTAGTAGATTGACCGAAAAGAGGCGTCCAAGAATAGGGTAAAGAAGCTTCGGATATTCAGAACATCGCCTGTTTACCAGCAGTGCACAGAGTACGACGACCTCTGTGGCGCGGTGGGCGAAAGTCCGCCTGCGACGCAGGATGTTGCGAGTTCGAAATCAGAAATATTTATTCACAAGGTACACAATATAAATGTTTAAATAAATGTTTTTTCTATTCTATTCTATTCTATTCAATATATTGGTGGAATAACACAGTAGAGCTGCATATCTCGCCCGAACACAGGCACGTCAATATAAAATCAATAGAATAAGTCGTTTGAAACATACACATATAATGCCACATTGTAAGAAGACTGTTTTCCCAGGTGGAATCCACCAGCAGCACAGCACAGGGCACATGTCGACAGTGCCTGTCAGCATGTCGTCATCAGCCTCGGACAGCGATAAGCCCGCCAAGCAGAAGAGGCATCGGACTAGGTATGTCGTATATTGTTTGATCTCTAGATAGATTACCTTCTTTAGATTGCCTGGGAGAAATCGCTGTCAGCGATAAGGCCGCCTATTGTACTGTTTATGTTAATATTTGGATATAAGGTTTTATTTTTTTACGTTTTTAAATGCAATAAAGTGTACATTCATTCATTCTTCTCAAAAGGGCGGTGTTCTTATTCTTCAAGGGCTTGTGGGACTATGCAGAAGTTCTTGTGCATATAAGCAAGAAGAAGAAAACCTTCTCTTTACCGAGTCGTTAATGACGTGTTTAATTATTTTTTATAAGGCTGGTAAAATCACACTGGAATATCACATAAATTTTCTTATGATTTGATTTGGTAATTTTTTAAAATTTTGGGAGTAATCTCTGCCTGCGTTTCGATACATTTAGTCGCCTAAGGTTACATACAAATTACAACATTCAATTTCAATTTATTTATTTAGAACGAACAAAGACATAATATAACTAAAATACAATAGAACGCTGGAAAGCGCATAAGTTTAAAACTGTGTCGCACCTCGCAGCGCTCAAACTCAGGATAAGGTTAAGGCCGATTTCACCAAACAGAAAACATGGTTTAATATTGCTTTAATTTTTGATTAACCAATTAGCTAATACTTATAGCACTTTGACGAAATCGGGTTCTGGGAGATCTAGGTATACAAAATAATATTATTTAAAACATTAAATTTATAAGATGTTACATACAAGAAGCGGGGGAAGACAGATAAAGCGATGGAAAGACGATTGACAGAAAGTAGCTGGACCGGAATGGTTACGCATAGCAAAAGACAGAAACGAGTGGAAAGCCTTAGAGGCGTTTGTCGAAAGACAAGCTGGAAAAAAGACGGGAAACAAATCGCCGAGAACTTCAGTAGTTTAAGTTTTTAATTTGAAATATTATTATTAAATGTGTCCAGCAATAAAAGCTTATTTTATTAGATATATTATTTATTTTATATACAAATACAACCGTCACCAAACCTAGAACTCTGTAAGTAAACTAACAGGATTGTCCACAGGTTCACTCCGGCGCAACTGAACGAGCTGGAGCGATGCTTCTCGAAGACTCACTACCCGGACATCTTCATGAGGGAGGAGATTGCTATGCGGATCGGACTTACAGAGAGCAGAGTTCAGGTTAGTCGAATCCTCTTCATCGTCAGCCTATGTTAGTTTACCGCTGGACATAGGCCTTCAAATGAGCATCATAGCGCCCTGTCTGTCGTGACGCATCCAGCTTCTACCTGCAGGCTTTCACAGGTCGTCATCCCATCTGGCCGGAGGACGTCTTACACTACGTTTACCGAGTGGTCTCCACGCAAGAACACGTTTGCCCGAACGGTTGTCGGTTTTTCGCGAGATATGGTATAAGTCGAATCCTATTGTTATAAAATGCCTAAACCAGTGCGTCCTACCCGTTATGACCTACGGAGCTGAGACGTGGACACTCACGGTAGGGCTGGTCCACCAGTTCAAAGCCGCCCAGCGAGCTATGGAAAGACCTATGCTCGGAGTTTCTCTGAAGGATAGGATTCATAACGAATACATCCGACAGAGAACCAAAGTTATAGACATAGCTCTAAGAATTAGCAAGCTGAAATGGCAGTGGCCCGGCCATATCTCGCGAAGAACCGACAACCGCTGAGGAAAACGTGTTCTTGAGTGGAGACCACGACTTCGTAAACTATTACTACTCGGTGACTATTTTCATGCAGCATATGCCCTAAAACTTAGACTAAAGACTAAGTTAGACTAAAACTGCCATAGACTTAGTCACCATTATCAAATAACGGAAAATGTGTTCAATGGACTTCAAAATTGGCTGCATTCGTCATCTTCATAGAAACCATCGAACTAGAACAGAAGTTGACTAGTCTTGTCAAAATGACAGTTAGGAACCTAGTTATTTTCAGATGCGCTAAATACTAAAAGCGAGTGTTTGACAAGAAATGAAAACTTAACGAAGGTTTGAGAGTATTTCTTGTAACATACAAGAAATACTCTCAAACCTTCGTCAAGTTTTCATTTCTTAGCAATATATAATGATAAAGTTATATCAAGGATTAAATAATCCTACAGGTGATCCCAATCCTAAAGCAAACAAAGACCGTTACCAATATCCGCCGTTTATATAAAAAAAAGAATAGGACCAAACATCTTACCTTGCGAGCCTCTTCGCACATTCTGTACAAAACTTGCACCACATTGATACATTTCTCGCGACCCTCTACCTGATACAACCTTTAATAACTCCTTTTACGTCAAATGTTGCCTTAAACTTTAGTTGTTTTAAAAAAGCTTTGAGACATGTGAATGGGTGGTCGATAAAGTCAAACGCTGAGTGAGAACTCTATAGAATTTTATAGACCTCACAAATTCACAGAGGTTATAAAAAACGGAAGCTACATAGATGTTTTATGCGTTTATTCATTAACATCTACCTGAGCGATGGACAAAGATAAAAATATTGTTTATTTAAGGAAGTTTTCAAACATCAACCTACTACGGGGTACATTTATCATATCAAACAAATTATAAACTTACGACGCCAAAAATTACATAAGAACGTTTACTATGACTGGTACCTATTTTCATGTTTGTTTTATGACTGGAATGACTAATGAGCAATAGATACGTAAAGCAATACTTACCTACCAAAGCAATTCTGTGATTTCCCTAAACTTATGACTACGCTAGTCTGGGTCAAAGTGCAAATCACAAGTTTATCAAATGAAGTTTTACTATACTATGAACATGTAGAACATTAAATAAATAAATAAATAACGCTGGACAATTCACACAGCATTATCTAGCCCCATGGTAAGCAGAGCTTGTGTTATGGGTACTAGATAACTGATATACATAATACAATACATTACATAGATATATATTTTTTATTATACATAGAAAACAACCAGAACACCCGGAAGAAATATCTGCAGATCGTACACACAATTGTTCCGAGGTGGGAATCGAACCCGCAACCTACGTCGCAGGCGGACCTTCGCCCACTGCGCCACATCGGTCGTCAATTATTAACGTTGTAATATCTTTTATTAGTACAAATAGTAAATCATACAAGACTGCTAAGCATCAACTAAACAGTCTTTCTCAACCACCTGCTAAATCGATATAAATTCTTTAACAATCATCACATTCGATTCTAATTCTCACAAATTCATTCACGAACTCTGTAAATGCAACAGAAGGGAGATGTCTACTAAAGCATTTGAAATACTAAAATAAAACTTCTGAAACTATCATGGTTATTAACACTAAAGTCAGGTAGTGGTAACGTTCGTAGCAAAAGACAGAAAATGAGGGTAGATCGGTATATCTGCTTATAAAAACGAACTCGCAGTGTCTTCAGTTATTCCGTGATCAGGGCGCATGAAACTGTGACGAAATATTGGAAAACTCAAAAATCTAATCATGGTAAAAATCCCGTTTTAAATGACTTTAGCATTTGAAATACGTACCTTATGACATAGAAAGTTATTCAGCTGTTATCATTATTCTTGTCAAGAATATGTTTTATGAAATCTTCAATAATATTCATACTACAGAAAAACAAAGAAACCCGTCTGCTATTAGGCAATTCTTTCAAATTGTTTTCAAGATAGTTATAGGATCCGATATAATCTTGATAACTACATAATATGTATATACAATTTTAGTTTCAGTTATATCAGAAAATGGCAAAAAGTCAGTCATTTGCCATTTTCTACTGTTGATCAATTAGTCTATAGAGATCGGAAATATCATTAAATGGAAATACACTCTCAGGTTATTGGTTGCTGTGTAGTCAACCGCTACAGTTTCGTCAAGAGTAAGTATGACCGCAACGATAAGAGCGACACTCTTATGTTCATGCTTGTCTTTGTGTGTCTCTATGATTGACAGTAGCCTTTCGTCCAATACAATACTAATCTGTTTCACTTTGTCCAAGCAGTTAGTTCCAAGTTAAACTGTACTTTGCATTAGGCATTAGTCTTAATTTGTGTCGTGTGCCGACTAATATTTGTATTTCGTTAACACTCAAGACTGTTGGTGAACTTTTAGATTAGGAAGTGTTTCGGATGTGACAGATACGTGTTTGACGGTCTCACTTTGATCAGTTTAGCGCTACTTGTGAATGAAGGCCTCTATTATTTTATGCTGGTATTTGTGCATATAACGTAAAGATTATATATATATATATATCCGCCATGGGCGTATGGGCCGGTGGTCGTACATGGTCTCCTTCTCGAAATTGTTTCCGAATACACATACCTCGGGCAGATTCTGCAGAGGTAAAAACAATTTCGAGAAGGAGGCCAAAAGGAGGATCCAGCTGAGCTGGGCAGCGTTTGGGAAACTACGTAGAGTCTTCTCTTCATCCATACCGCAATGCTTGAAAACGAAAGTTTTCAACCAGTGCGTCCTACCCGTTATGACCTACGGAGCTGAGACGTGGACACTCACGATAGGGCTGGTCCACCAGTTTAAAGTCGCTCAGCGAGCTATGGAAAGAGCTATGCTCGGAGTCTCTCTGAAGGATAGGATTCGCAACGAATACATCCGACAGAGAACCAAAGTTATCGACATAGCTCTGAGAATTAGCAAGCTGAAGTGGCAATGGGCCGGCCATATCTCGCGAAGAACCGACGGCCGCTGGGGCAAACGTGTTCTTGAGTGGAGACCACGACTCGGTAAACGTAGTGTACGACGCCCTCCGACCAGGTGGGATGACGACCTGCGAAAGACTGCAGGTAGATGCTGGATGCGTCAAGCTGAAGACAGGGCGCTATGGCGCTCATTGGGGGAGGCCTATGTCCAGCTGTGGACTATATTAGTATCATCACCATCATCATCATCATCAGCCTATATTAGGCTGATGATGATGATGATGGTGATGAATATACATATATATATATCTAAGGGTACAAAGGGCGGGCTCATGCGTGGGCAATGAGCTGTTTGATCTTTGATTAGTTAAATAATAGATAATCCAGCGTATGAAGAAGTAGCTGTTAGACCTTCAAATATGCTATTTGTTTAATTCACTGAACACTAAACAGTCTGTTTCGGCTTAAGGGCCCATACAACCTCAACTTTGTGTGAAAAGGCTAGACATATGATTTTGCGTTCATAAGAGCGGGACAGGGCATTGCAACGCAAGTCCAAAAATCAAGTTTTAGCTTATTACCTATTAATTAGGACATTATTTGAAAAAACCGAAAAAACATATAAATTTTTTATTTATACTTAATTCTATTATCACGCTTATTGTCAAGATCTGAACTTCTGTATTTATTAAGAAATTTAGGTTTTAGTAAAAATTTTGAGGTAACTTTGCGATTTTTTTCTATCGAGAAAATTTTATGGAATCGTGTTTTCGAAACATATGATCGATAGATTAAGTCCTGAACTTTACCATATATCAATTTCAAAGTTAAATATTCAGTAGTTTAGACGATATGGACATCCGGCGGAGTTGAAAATTAGCAGTTTGAGGTATTATACACTCTTAAGAAGGGTGTAAGTTGAAATTCCGTTAACGTTGTCGGCTTATCGTTTACACAACTCTAAAGTAAACTGATTGTTGACTGTTATTGTTTAACTTCATTGAAAGATAAGGAGTAATTAAAGTTTCTTGAATTTTAACTTAACTGAAGATTTCTTCATCTAGATTTTGCAAAATCATCTGATTTGATTTATTTTTTATAGCTCTATATAATATAGGTACTATAATAAATATAAATAAATAATGCTGGACAATTCACACAGCATTATCTAGCCCCAAGCAGAGCTTGTGTTATGGGTACTAGATAACTGATATACATAATACAATACATTACATAGATAGATATTTTTTATAATACATAGAAAACAACCAGAACACCCGGAACAAATATCTGCAGATCGTACTCACAATTATTCCGAGGCGGGAATCGAACTCGCAACCTCTTGCGTCGCAGGCGGACCTTCGCCCACCGCGCCACATCGGTCGTCAATATACTAAATTAAATATATTTTTTAAATACAAATAAAAATTTATTAAAATAATGATTACTTTGTTAGTTTTTAATGTTAATTGGACGTACAAAAATAACTCTATGAGCTTTTTATTTAATAGATAGCACTGATACCTATGTGAATTTATGTTTAATGTGTGTTTGTGTGTGCAAGTGATAATATAATGGTGAATAAATTGAATTTACTGAAATAAATAGCTGTTTGATCAGCAAAGTTTATTATTATATTGTGAGTGGTTGTATGGATCTCTCATGATAGAATTATAGCCATGGAAACCGTAGATTTTCACGGCGAGAAAAACGTGTCTAAACAAAGGCACACAGTACACCTTCTAGAACCCAAAGATTTCCATATTTAAAGCACAGTAGTCATTGTCTAGCCATTACCACTCACTACTGTAACCGTGTAGTCCACCGTTGAACATTAGGCCGGCCACACACACTCGCTCGTTCCGTACCATCCCGACCACTTCGCGCCCAGCTGTGAGATTCTTGAGGTTTATTGTATCGTGTAGTGATGGGATTCTATTTACGGATACGGAAATCAAGATATTTCCTATAAATAAACATAAAATCAATTCACCTTATTAATTATTTGATAATAAGCTACAGTATAACATTTGACTTGTCTAATTGCTTATTATGTAAGCCTAAGGAATTTTGAATTTTGTTTATTTTTTGATTTTTTTTTCTTTTGCCGCTAAAACAACAAATAATAATGAATATTTAATATAAAACTAAAGCTGACTCCCATACAAAAACATCATTCACAAATGAAGAGGTTTCGGTCTGCCAAGAATTGGATTTTGTCATTTATTGAGCTGTATCCAGTAATCTAAAATAGTTTAGTTGCCGACCAAGTAATGCTGACGTTTTATATTTTTCAGCCGATCAAAACATGTTTTGCTGTTCAAATAGTTGTTAATACTTTGACTGCGATTTTTTTTCGACGACTGCGATCTTTTTTTTAACCTAAAAAATTCGTGCTGCCGCTCTACACAGCGGTTGTGTTGCGCCGCACATGCGTTTCGTTCGAAAAATATTACGGCTGTGCTGAGTCACAAAGATCTGTATTTTCTCAGCCGCTGCGCTAGTGTGGATTTACGCATATTAGTCACTTGTAGAAAACACATACCGTGTGATTTCAGCAGTCAAAGTGTTAAGATATTTTTTCCAGCTGACTAAATAATTTAAATAAATACCAATACATTTACTCCCGATAGTTTTTATAGAACTCTCCTATTTCCGTACCATTCCGATTAAACGTGTGATGCTGTGACATCCCTATTTCAGTTGCATGCTTTTTGTGGAGGCTACTTTTTAAAAAACGCAAAGGTTAGTGATATTTGCTTTGGCCGCGTTCTCTCATGGTCGTGATTCATGTTTTTTTTCGTTAGTTTTCGATAAAAAGTGCGGTTGTGTTAAAAAAATATCTAACCTGTCGGCCAGTATAAATCATCACCATCATCAGCCTATGTTTGTGCACTGCTGGACATAGACCTTCCCTAATAAGTGTCATAGTGCCCTGTCTTCAGCTTATCGCGTCCAGCATCTGCAGTGCGTCTCTTCACAGGTTGCATCCTACCTACATGGAGGGCATGTCGTCAAACATAGTGTCGGGCGTCCGACACTATGTTTGACGAGTCGTGGTTTCCACTCAAATACACTTTTACCCCAGCCAGCAGTTATCGCTTCATCATGAGATAAGGCCGTCCGACTGCCACTACGACTGGCTTATTCATCAAGCTATGTTCATAACTTTGTTCTCTGTCGGATGTATTCGTTACGAACTCTATCCTTCAGAGAAACTCCAATCGTAGCTCTTTCCGTAGCTCGCTGAGCGACTTTGAACTGGTAGATCAGCCCTACCGTGAATGTCTACATCTCAGCTCCGTACGTTAGAATGGTAGATGATCAGGATGACTCATCAATTGCACACTATGCCCGGACCGTATGCGAATGATGTTATCAATAGTAAAAGTCTTTGGAATATTAAGGCAGTCTTTTCAACAGGGTTTTACAGCCCTTAAAACAGAGTCCCTATCTAAGGAGCCTAAAGAAATCGTTGGGTTAAGTATCTTTTGAAGTTTTAGAAAGACAGCGAAACTCTAAATTGTGTTACTATTTGTTTTTTTTTATATATTGTTGCAAACTAGTAGGACTCATCAGACCACTGGATCTGTAAGTACGCTAGTTTGCGGTTACTCTTAAGATCAATAAAAAACTGTTGCTATAAATGCAACATCATTTTTGACATCATACAAGGAATTTTACTAGTAACTGGTATTATTACTTTCAATAATCACACGCACACATACTACATACTACTATTTATGTTATGCTCTACATAATGTTGTGCATATACTTCGTATGCGTTTTTCCGGGACAAAATATAGCCGACACGTTATTACTAGTTTAGAACTAAGTGTATTCTATTCAATTCGTATCCGCTTAGTAGTTTTACCATCTAATCTTTCGAATTTATAATAGTGGCCTCTTTTAAGGGCAGTGTTCTGCAAAAGATAGTCGGGCAATTGACAGCTTGTCGGTTAACTTAGTTGTCTAATGTATGATCACTTCTGTCATCAGATTATGTTATCGAAGTTCACATGCCTTATTTGGATATATTTTGTTTATAGTTTGTAGCCAAACTTCACCAATACCTGAACAAACGAGTCTATTTAATGCGCGAATTATTAACTACCGCCTAATTACCTACTGCATTAATGCGACCGCGATGACAAAACAAAATCACACCCGTTTCGCATTTGTTTACCAAATCCCTCCATTATTAAAAATGCATTGCCATAGTGCAGGGACACTATCGATATCGATAGAAATATTTTGGTTTTTAGTTTAAGAAAATTATGTACAAAAACTGTGTTAAAATTATTATTTATTACCAACTATTTTAAGTGAATTATTCTTCTTTCTGCTTTTATCATACAGAAGAAAACAGCCAGTTTATTTAATCATAATATGCTCGCAAAATTCACGTCACAAATTTCAAATGACATACTATCTGAAACTAGGAAATAAAGTGATTACTTTGATATTTTGTTCACTTCAATATTTTCAGGTAAAGTTAAGAAGCTAACTAGAAACCTTCACGTTGTTAGGTTGTTCGTTTTCCAGTTGGAGCAAAATTCGTCCCAAGCTTTTTCTCCTCTAGTTTCGGATATTTTGTAGTAGGTAAGCCTTTTTACAACGCATATGTTTGATTATTTGTTTGAAATTATTCGTCGATAAGCACAGTCAAGTCAAATAAGTCTTTATTTCAACGACATTATTGACATATTCATACTTTTAATTAATTCTCAAATTTCTCGGTCAATAGGTCCATGAGTTCTTAAACCCATTTTCCAGCGTATTTATTTTTAAGATAATACAAATACTCTAGGCTTCTGATTCCCAGGCCACGTTGACAGACTAAACAGATCGGCCTGGACAACAGTTCCCGATTTATGTACTATTCTCGTCGCTTTAACAGCTGAAAGGACGTTACATTAACACGGGAAATCTTTTTCTGTCATCAATAATTCTGCGCTTTTTGCGTTTAATCCGATAGTTTCGTTCGGTAATTGTTTAATGCCTTTGTTTTAAAATAGTAGCCTGTGAAAGTTTTTTGTTTAGGTATTTTTTTTTTGGTTGTGATGGAACTCAGATATTTTTAACCTTAATTGACTCAGCTTTTTTGTAGTTAGTTAGGTCTAAGATTTTGTCAATATCAGCAGCGTGACTTATTTTGGCTTTTTAGGCGTGACACGAAATGAACATGCAAAAAGCTTTTGTTCAAAACTAGCTTTCACCTCAAAAGTCATTTATAACGGGATATTTTATTTGATCTTTGAGTTTTCCGATATGGTACTGGAGGCCATTGAGATTACGAAACTTCAGCCGAGAATATAGCCTCCAATGGGGAACCTGGAACTCTGTTGTGAGAATGTGCAAATCTAAGAAGTTAATAAGCCACATTAACCGTCAGTTAAATTTGTAGTAAATATTTATATTTCGCGCAACTACAAATTAGTTTTGTGTAATCGTTACGCTCAACGCAAAGTCACAGTAACCAAGAAGGCGTATTAAGTTTTGTTTAATTTTTTTTAAATCAAATGTATGTTCTTTTTGACTGGAATACTAAAAAGTCTTTATGTAGAAGGACGAATATCTTGTACTGGCTGATGATTTCAGACAAAAATTAAAAAGGTAAAACACATTTAATCCCAAGGGTTTTACGCCCACTAAGCTAAGTTATAATGACACGCTTTTTGTGCATGAGAAGTGAAAAATATGTATATTTCTATAAATATTTGAAAGAACCAAACTAAATCACCATCTCACGTCTATATTACTGTGCAAAATTATAAAATACACGTACCCTATCTCATCCCTACGACATTAGGGGGCATTAGCATGCCGCCGCGCTGTATTAAGATTTATTAACCCAATAACTTGGGGCAAGGCTTGTCTACTGACTATTGCTTTGGTGAGTTAGAACCATCTACCCTCCACGTAAGATTTCATCATCTAGGTATGTGCATTTCTAATACACACATTATTACACGATTCTAAATAAATAAGACGAGATAAAAGTCACTCATTCTTTATATAACAATAGGGTAGCAGAAACTTTTCAAAAATGGGTGTACTTGTTACTTGTTACTTGTTACTTGTTTCTGGACTGGTTTCCGCAACTTGGCCGCCGTTGGGCCTTTTTTGCGTGTCGGGTGGGGGGCTGCTAGTCTAACCACCCGATGTCCTCCAGGAAGGCCAGCAGCTCGCTGATGCCGGTGCATGCCTCCCTAGGCGTCCTCGGTGTCCCAAGGTGATGCAGTCTTTGAGAAGCCACGCTGTCGCAATCTACAAGCAGATGCGCTGCCGTCTCCTCTGCATTCATGCACCCCCTGCAAAGGGGGCTGTCCGTGATACCCAAATTAAAAAGGTGTTTGTTTAGCATGCAGTGTCCCGTGACAATCCCGACGACTTTCCGGAGTTTGTCACGTTTGAGATTGAGGAGTTTTCGGGAGTACCGTGGGTTTAAAACCGGGAATGCCTCCTTCGACTGCCTGCAATCTGGAATACTTGCCCAGTGCTCTTCGTGTCGTTTGGCTGTGCGTTGACGGATCCATGAGCGGACTTGACTAAAGGGGAGGGGAATTATTGGTTCAGGCCCTGCCGGTTGCCATTCTGAACCTCTCCTCGCCAGTGAATCAGCTTCGTCGTTACCTCTGGATCCGCTGTGGCCTTTTATCCATTGTAGGGTGACTCTATTGGACTTACTTATTTGTTCTAGCAGGTGGTGGCATTGCAAAGTCAGTCCTGAGTTGTGTTCTCTCCTGTTCAAGGCCTGTAGTACTGCCGCGCTGTCCGAGAGGATCCTGATGTTTTGGTCAGTTACCTTCCTTCGTAGCACTGCAGTCGCAGCTTGGATAATACCTACACATTCCGCCTGGAAGATGGAGTTGTGGGCACCCAGTGCTGTTGTTTTGTGAATATTAAGATCTTCCGAGAACGTTCCCGCCCCCGTACCTGTTTTCATTTTAGAGCCGTCAGTGTATATTCGTACTTCATGTATGTTTGAGCTATCACTTGGCTCTTCGTGCATTTGTAAAGTGAAGCTTTTTGACAGTATGTGTGTTTTAGGCACCCTATCATATATCGAGAGTAGCATAGGGTTACTTTTTGCATAGTCGTCTATAATAGTGGTGTGTTGTGCTTTTGTGTTGTGGTTCAATAAACGTAAAGCCCAGAGTCTGTATGCAGCTGCGGCTGCCTCTTGTTGCACATGTAAGTGCAGTGGTAATAGGCCTATCAGGGCTTCGAGTGCTGCCGTGGGGGCAGTTCTCATACACCCTGTAGTCGCAACGCAGGCCAGTCTCTGGAACTTTTGTAGTTTATTTATGGTAGTGCTTTGATTTGTTCTTGGCCACCAGACCAGGGCACCATATGTCAGAGAGGGTCTAATTACAGTGTTGTATAACCACAGGGTGATCTTTGGGCTGAGACCCCATGTTTTCCCTAACAATCGGCGACACTGCCAGAATGAGATGGTAGCTTTCTTTATCTTGTTTTCTAGATGTGTTGCCCAGTTAAGTTTATTGTCCAAAGTTATACCTAAGTATTTAACTGAATCGGATAATGTAAGTTGCGTGTCGAATAGAAATGGTAGCTGGTATGTTCCTAATTTACGCTTGTTGGTGAACAGTACTAGTTCTGTTTTCGTTGGGTTCACGGTTAGTCCATAGTCTATACACCATTTTTCGACGGTCTTTAGCGCGTTACTCATAATGTTACACGTCACGCTGGCAAAGTGTCCCGATATGAGTATCGCAAGATCGTCCGCGTAGCCTACCGTGAAGAAACGTTGAGCGTTGAGCTTGGTGATTAGATCGTTTGCTACCAGGTTCCACAGAAGTGGTGACAAGACTCCTCCTTGTGGACATCCTCTTGAAACCACTCCTCTGGTCCCCCCCTGCACATCAATCCGTACTGCTCTCAGCTTGAGCATACTGATTATCCAATCTACCAGCGTTGGCTCTACGTTGTGCTTCTGTAGGGCTGCGTTGATGCTGTTAAAGTTTGTCTTGTCAAAGGCTCCTTCAATGTCTATGAAGGCTGCCAGACACAGTGTTTTGTTTGAAATGTCCTGTTCTAATCTACTGACTACTGTGTGTATCGCAGATTCAGTTGATTTACTTGAAGTGTAGGCGTGTTGTTGTGGGTGCAGTGGTTTTATAGTTAGTATGCTATCCCTTATGTGTCGATCACATAGCCTCTCTAGCGTCTTCAGTAAGAATGAAGTGAGACTGATCGGCCTATAGGATTTTGCTTCAGTGTAGTCGCTTTTGCCTGGTTTGGGTATGAATAGGACTCTAACCTCTCTCCACATAAGCGGTACGTAGCGGAAGGCCAGGCAGGCTCTGAAAATAGCCGTCAACGCCCCGCCTATGTGTACTATCCCCCAGCGAAGGAGGCCAGGAAATATTCCGTCCATCCCTGGCGACTTGTATGGTTTGAAAGTGTTGATGGCCCAGTTTACCTTATCTCCGGTTACCACTGAGCATGCTACGGTCCAGTCGGTCTCCGATGGTGTGACTTGACTGGTATCGTGCCACTCTGTTTCACCGTCTATGAGGCACCCTGGGAAGTGTGTTTGTAATAAGAGTTCATGTGTTTCTGCCGTCGATTTCGTGTAGGTGTTGTCAAACTTCTTAAGCGAACCGATCTCGCGGTTTGGCTCTGCCGCCAGGATCTTTCTGATTCTGTTCGCTTCAGAGTTTGATTCTATGTTAGTGCAAAAGTTTTTCCATCTGAGACGACTCCTACGGCGTAACTGTTTTTTGTAATCGGCCCGGGCCTTCTTGTATACGTTCCAGTCGGAGTCGTCGTATGTGTTCATGGCTCTGTTAAAAGACTTACGGACCTTACCCTTGAGCTCCTCCAATCGTCGAGACCAGCCTTGCTTGCCTTCATCCGTTTCTCTATTGACGGTTAGAGAGCAGGCTGACTCGTAGCTCTTGTTAAGGCTCTGCGTGATATGCTGTACTGCTGCTTCTATCTCTGCTATGTTACCTATATCCGCTACCGGGCCACCCTCGCCTAAGTGCTGCTGCAAGGATTTTGCAAACAGTTCTGTATTTGTTTTGCGGGGATTACGCCTGGGTGCTGGAGTAGTTTTGTTTAACGTCAGTTCGTACCTGATCCACCTGTGGTCGGAGGAGGAGGTCTCATCTGATACCCTCCAGTTTTGCACGTAATCTGAGCAATTCTCCGTTACCAGTGTCAGATCAATTATGGTGCGGCATCGCCTCGTCACGAAGGTTGGTTCTGCGCCCTTGTTTGCTATAGTGACATTAGTTGTGAAGAGGAAATTTACCAGATCGTCTCCTCTGCTGTTTGAGACGGGCATGCCCCATATGGGGTGATGCGCGTTCGTGTCTGCTGAAATTATTAGTTTTGAGTTATTCAGTTCACATTGTCTTACCAGATCCGTAGTGTCTTTCGTGGGCACGGCCTCGTCGCCGGGCATGTAGGCTGACGCTAGCACTACGTCTTCGGTTTCCCCTCCGAAAACTCCCTGAAGCCTGACTGTCGTCAGGTCTCTGGAACAGAACTCGGTTAAGGGCACAGTTTTTATGTTGCGTGGTACATAAATGCACGTACGCGGATGTTTACAAGTGTTGTCATATATAAGCTTACCGTTAAGGTTGTTGAGACCACATACATGCCCTGCCCTGATCCACGGCTCCTGGATCAGGGCTATGGTCTCGCTGTTTGGGGCCCCCAGCACTCTGCGCAGGTTAGCCGTTGCAGTGAGGCTGTGCTGGAGGTTTGCTTGGACGACATTATAAGAGGAGGGGCTTTGGGTCACCATCATTTTGGATTCCCTTTTGCTCTTCCTCCCCTGTAGCCTCGTCTGTGTCCCCATCCGAGGCCAGCGCCAGTTTCTCACTCATCTCCTCACTCATCACCTCCATCGTATCTGAGCACGACGGTCTGGGTGATGAGTGTTGAGGGAGAGGCACCGGTGAGTCGCGGCCTTCGGACATGCAGCTCTTGCTGGGCCCAGGTTCGTTCCCAGCTGCTTTGTTCAGCGAGCTGGGAGGGTCGTCTTGGAGCTTCCCGTCCGCTCCATAGAAACGTACGTATACGTTTCCCAGACAGTACGCCAACCTGCGGCCTTTCTCCATGATGGTAGGGATTAAGGATTCAGGGATCCCTATCGTCACAAAGAGTATGTTATCTGCCTGCCTTTGGTGGGTGTACACGGTCCACTGGTGAACAAGTGCCCACTTGTTCTGTTTCCCCAGTAGGATGCTAGTGTCCTCCAAGGAGGTCATGCATTCGGGAAAGAAGATTGCTGCACGAACCTTCCTTGTCAGCTCATGCTGCTTTACCACCGCAAGGTTGGGGCAAGCAGAGCTCGGCAGCTGCTTGATGGTGGCGATCAGCCATTCCACCGTGGGCTCATCCTCACACCACAGCTTTAGGGCCCCGTCGGTGAAGATGGGTTTACCCTGGAAGCGCGGCGTGAACAAGATGTCCGGGTTCTTGGCCTCGTCCATCATCCGGCTGCCGAGATACGTCTTCAGTGCGGTGGCTTGCTCTTCTACCAGTAGTTGATTGTCTGTCTTCACTACCGCTACGCTAAGGTTGCTTTGCGCAATTTCAGCATAGCTGGTAGTGGGGACGCGACGTGAGTAGTCGAGCTTTGGCTTCTTGTGCTCTCCTCTCGGCGACACAGTATCGTCCAGTCCCTTCCGCTTGCCTGGCTCCACTTGGATCGAGGCCGGGGCCGTGATCGGAGTCGCGGCAGGGGCCTGAGCTGATCGGGAGATCGCTTTGGCTGCTCGGTCCTGACGATTGAAGCGCTTGCTATGCTTCGTCGTTTTCTCCTTGCCTCGGCCTGACTCAGACCCGGCAGCCACCTCGAGCGAGCTCGTAGGTTTCGCCAGCGGGGCTTGCGGCTTGGATTTAGACGCATGCTTAGCATTTTGTCGATGCTTATAGTAGAAGCTAGGACCGTCTGCGTTCGCAACAGTGGCTCCGGTGCTCGAAGCCGCCTGTTGTTCCTGCTTCAGTCGTTGCTTCCGCAGTTTACGTCGGGCGTTCTTGCTTAGGGGAGCATTAGCTCTCTCCGAAGTTCGAACATCGGTAGTAGGGGCTCCTGCCAATGCTACTGGCATTTCCCCTTTCCCTGCCGCTCTGTCTAATTTGTTGGCTTTTGATCTGACGATCGACCAGCCAGCAGTAGAGTCCTTGGCAACCTTGACGGCCGCGTAGGCTTCCACCGCCTCCTCTGCTGAGGGCCCAAAGTGGTCATTTTTTGGAGTCTGCATCTTAAAGTTTTATTATTTGATTCATCTTTCCGGGCCCCACCCACCACGGAGTCCAACCAGGGGGATGTATATGTTGTGCACATTATACACCAGGGTTGCCGGTCCGATATAGAACGGGTGATCGCGTTGCCTACGAGCCTCAACGGCACCACTATACTCGGTGTTGACCACCATCACCGAGCTAAGGCGTGCACCGCCGGCTGCAGACCCCATCGACCCCCCCCTCTCACCAGCGGTAGCTGAAGGCCGACCGCCATGCTGATTTGTCTTGGTTGGTTAGACCAAGACCGCCCGTTTTCGGAGGAAATTCACGCCAAAGAGGAGTGTTGCGGAAGAGACATCTGTCCGCTCAGCCACCAGGACAGTTGCATCCCCCCTATCGGGCCCCCTACGCACAGCATCAAAAGCGTAGGTGGTCCTCCCACCACCTGCCATCTCTCTTTTTGGGGATAACAGGCCCACGGAGCTGGACCACCTTGCTCCGTAGCGGATTCTTGGTTAGGGATGGGATGGGAGGGAGAGAGGGAAGGGTGGGAGATGATAGCGTGTCATTACTATCCAGCATCTGCTCATCGCCTGATGGTGGACCCGCCGGGACATGATCACTTTATCCCAGGCAGTGTTCGTCTGGTGGTTTTAGTTACATCTATTTCTGAGGGAATTAGACCAATAACAGGGGACAACCACGTGAAGGATTCCCCACCAGGCTTGCCTTAGGGATCGGCGACTGTTGCGCTACTCTCCCCTAAGACCGTTTGCGCCTTACATTTCTTGAAGAGCTATGTAAGGCAGGTCTGTATCTATACTAAACAAGCAGGTTATTCTAGGTGACTAGGAAAGCAAGCAAGCTAGGCGGTGCAACTATTAAAGCATGGATACAGCCCCCCCCCTTTTAAAAATGGGTGTACCTATACAATACATTTTTAAAAGCTCGTTTCATGTTTGGTTTTTCATGAAGTACATAGTTTCAAATTAAAATAAATTGATTGTTTCGAAAAAAACCTGAAACTACCTGTATGCAAAATTTCAGCCCGATCCGTTCAGTACTTTTTGCGTGAAAGAGTAACGAACATCCATACATACTAACAATTAGTAGGATTTATTGAAAAGTCAGTGGTAGTAGGTAACCTAAACATAAACTTCTTCCGATCTGGGCCTGTGCAAACTCATACTACCGTTGTTTCTACTTTTCTTATGTCATCGATTACTCATTCGAATTGAACGCGAAGGTAACAACTAATTTTACCACTTTATTGTTTTTTTCTTCGATTTTATTGCCGATTACTCATACCTCGAGTATAGTTTTTAAATTACTAAAATCACGGCGCCTTTCGACCCTTCATTTTGATTTGTTTTTAATATAAAAAGCATCGATAACACCTGGCCGGCTGACCACACCTTTGCAGGTGGTGGTTTATCGATAACTTTTAATGATGTTGGACATCACTTTTTTTTTTGACTTGTTTCTAATAATGTTGGTACTTGGTATGCTTATATTATATGTAGTTTGTATTAATACCTATATTGCATACTAGCTCCTGTCCAATCGTAGTGTTATAATTTTCGTGTTTAAAATGGCAAACAAAAATCGTGCAAAAAGGATATTTAAAAAAATTACAAAAACTCCGTTAATATATAAATAACCTATAAAATAAAATTTAGTAGAAAAACAAAACTACGAATTCCTACTGAGGCGGAAAACCATAATAGGGCTGTCTAACCCCAAAATCAACCACAGTCTCAATCGGAGACCAAAAGAAAATCATCTAATACATCACCTGTCCGTACAAATGACCAGGGCAACATTAGCCGGACTCACACTTGGGAATCGAACCAACACCCCCATTCCTAAACACCCCAGTGTTGCCAGAATTAACTCTCTGATCCGCAATACAGTTTTATTGCAAATGGTGTCGAATAATGCTAAATCACGCGCAAATCCCTATAATATGGGTAATATGGGGTCTATGGCAATATTCGGGTATATTTTTTGGTGTGGCAACATTATCTTTTATTGTGAAAAGTGGTTATGGGTGGAATAATGTCAGGTAATTATTGTAATGGTCTAAAAACTTCCACTATCTATGTGAAATATTTTTATCTACTTTTATCAGTTGAGCTTTTCATGATAGCTTTAATGATAAAAGCAAACACTACATAGAAAATCCTTATTTCCGTAGACACGAAAGGAAAAGTCAAGTGTATTAGTAATGGAAATAAAGGTGATGAGTATTTTTGACGGCATGAAAATTTATAAAAAAGATCTTTGCCTGTTAAATTTTTGTAAGTGGGAGCAAAAACTCGTCCCAAGCTTTTAATCCTTAAAGATACATCTGATATTTTATAATAAATAAATAATATTAATTATTTATATTCTACAACAAAATCCCAATTATTTTTTATTCGTACCTATTTGTATTCACCAGATAAAGTCGAAATGTCTGGCCAAAATAACTACTGGTCACATAACAACCAATAAACGTACACGTCATTACAAAACTAAGTACAGTCATGTACAAACATTTCTGAACAGTGACAACCAATTGACGACAATATGGTGTTTACGGACCAGAATGGTATCTTATAGGTATATTATATTTGGTTCTATCTAACAAAAGGTTCCAAGAAGAAGATTATAGGTATCCCATTAATGAACAAAATTAAAAAAAAAATTAAAAAAAAAAAAAAAATTAATTGACAATTTATTTGCGTTTATTTTATTTAATTGCTGACATTTAATTTAATTTAATTGATTTTATATTCACGTGCCTGCATTCGGGCGAGATATGCAGCTCTACTGTATTATTCCACCAATGTATTATGTACCATGTCTTATGTGAATAAATATTACTGATTTACTGATTTTTACTGAACTACTCGCACTGGGCTTGAACCCATAACCTTTCGGAATGGAAAAACAACTGGAATTACCAAATACATCCAAGTCCATCCAACCAATTCAAAATCTTTGGCGTTTGTAAGTGATTAATTTTAAGTTTATGTTTAACATTACTCTGGCCTTACATGAAGTGCAAGTATGAACTGAAACTTTATTATCCATTATAAAATAATATTTTTTACCTACCTAAATGCCTGTATCAGTCATGAAAATAAACACTGGACGTCCTTTTCCTGATAATGTATTTCAGTTTTACAAAAGCGGTTTATTATTATTATATTAGGTTATTCTCCAGCATTTTTTGAAGAAAAGTTAATTAGTTAAGTAGTAGCTTTATTGCAGAGCACACGCCATAAAAATAATTAGCAAAAGAAACAAGTTTCTTGAGTAACCAAATTATCCCTCTCTCAGCATTCATTTTTATAGTCGACTGTACCCATTCTTCCCCTCTATACTCTCTGATCCGTATATTGACTTTTAAATCTGTGCAGTCAGGGTGTTTATTATTAAATACGGATTACGACGCCCGATTAGATAGGGGTATGCATAATTTAGCATGTTTTTCTGCTTTATTAGCTCTACGTTGCTTTGAAATGCAGTGGAATTTGTTTTTCGTGTGCATTTGGTCTTTTGCTTTTTTTACTGTTGTAATTTCCGTTGATTGACCACGAATAGAGGAGACAAAATTAGTAATTTTGACTGATTCCATCGGTGATTGTCACTAGTAAAATTTAAACATAAACATATGATTTGCTTGTTTAACTCATATCTACAAAAACCCTGTCTCCGCATAATGCAAGCCAATTAAATTTAACAAGAAAATCAGTAATGAGACATCGTAACTGATTTTCGTGTTAAATTCGGAAACTTCGTGTTCATTTTGCAGTGAATTGAAAAACTGCTTGCGTCGAATTGATCAAGGCATCTGTCAAAGTGAGTAGCGTAGAAGGAAATGCAAAAATCTATATCCTGCTATTTGCCCGACAGATTATTATTTTGCCTTATATTTGTTAATTTTATTTGTCTTTGATTCGTAATCAAAATGCAGCCAATCGTGTCCATTCATATGTCACCAAAACTAAAGTTATTTTGTAGCACAAAAAAATGCATTTTGACGGCATTTTTTCGATTCGGTCGCTATGAATCGGACGGTAACACATTTTTAGTTGAACTCTGTGACGCGGTGGGTGAAGGTCCGCCTGCGACGCAAGGGGTTGCGGGTTCGATTACCGCCTCGGGATAAATGTTTGTACGATCTTTAGATATTTCTTCCTGGTGCTCTGGTCGTCATCTATGTATAATAAAAAAAACTATCTGGTACTGTACTGTATTAAGTATATCAGTCATCTAGTAGGCTATAACACAAGCTCTGCTTAGATTGGGGCTAGATGATGCTGTGTGGATTGTCCAGCATTATTTATTTATACGTTTTGTTTTGGCCACATCCGTTAATTGACAGCAGTGAGCAACGAAACAAGTGTGTGACTCACAAGTACATCTGAATCGACCAGCAGTTCTGACTATGACGTACAGCCCCAGGGGAGGTTTAATTCTCTTTACGTGTTCCTGCCCCTCTGGTTGTTGGCAGACAGAGAATGGCATGGGATAATGCATTTCTTTGGTTTTGTTATTAATGAGAGGGAGTTTTGGTTTATAGAAAAAAAAACATGAAAAAGAAAAAAATAATAGAAAAAGAACTCAAAAATCGAATCATGGTAAATATCCCGTTACAAATGAGTTTTGTGAAGAAAGAATCAGTTGTTAAATTTTGTGTCAATGAGAACCAATAATTAGATACCCAAATTATTATGGTAGATTTACAAATACTTTATGGCTTTGCACTTGTAAGACCACCTATTTATTACACTGTAAGTACATAAAACCACTGTCAATACAAAGAACTTGGAGATGGGTTATACCTACTCGTATTTAAATGTTTAATTTTAAATGTGAAATTATATTGAAACAATGTGATTATGATTACTACTATTTTAATGTATATTACTTCATAATTTTATATATAATATATTACTTTACATTTTTATATTGTCTCTAAATATTTAAGATTTTGAAAAAAGAAATGATAAATTATATTTATAAATTCAGAACAATTTACTTAACAAAGGACTTAAAATTAAATAATTAAGCACTTCAGAAGTTTAAATCCCATTTCTCCATCTCAACCGCATTTATTTACATAATGAAAATGTTATTTCGTTTGCGACAAACTTGGTTCGGGGAGCCGTAATCCAAAGCTTTCTTGAGCACTGAGTGACTTTAGCGAGGGAATTCAATGTTCAAGCTTATGAATTGAATTGAATTATGATTTAAGTATGGAATTGTTTTTTTTTACCAAATTCATAATTCTTCTTCTTCATCATCATCAGCCTATATTAATCCACTGCTGGACATACATAGGCCTACCCCAATGAGCGCCATAGCGTCTTGTCTTCAGCTTGATGCATCCAGCATCTATCCGCAGTCTTTCGCAGGTCGTCATCCCATCTGGTCGGAGGGCGTCCTACACTACGTTTACCGAGTCGCGGTCTCCACTCAACACGTTTGCATCCAGCGGCCGTCGGTTCTTCGTGAGATATGGCCGGCCCATTGCCACTTCAGCTTGCTAATTCTCAGAGCTATGTCAATAACTTTGGTTCTCGTTTTAACTTTGGTTTGGTTAAATTCTTCTTAGTCGCAACTTAATATGACGAACAGACAGACGCTGGCTGTACGCTCGACGCAGTAACGCATCATCGGTTGAGTGTGAAAGGTTGAATGTTATACTAGCTGTTCCCCGCGGTTTCACACGCGTTAAAGTCGAATTTCACTTTATTATGTGATTTTTTTACACCTTGTGTTACATTATTGGAGTTTTAGTAAGGATCCCTAACTTTTTTGAAAATATAATATAGCTTATATTCACCGGGGATAGTGTAGCTTCCCAACGGTGAAATAATTTTTCAAATCGGTCTAGTAGTTTCGGAGCCTATCTATTCATTACAAACAAACAAAAAATCAAATATTTCCTCTTTATAATACTAGTATAGGTTTTCCTGTTATGGCATAACGCGACCGATAATACGCGACTCATTTTCCGTCAGATCTGTACCAAACCCTTATACTGTCAACCAACGTCAATTCATAATTACGGTACTCACTACCTGATGAGTGATGTGAGGATGACCCACAACATATCAGTAAACTGTAAACACAATTTCAGGGATCGAAACACAGTCGTTGGGCAAGCGAGTTAGAAAAATAGTTATTCAACATGATATCAAAAACCGGTCTAAACCAGTTTTGCGCTATTATCTTCTTAAATATAGATAAACTTACAACAGAAGCTTTATATTACGCAATAAATGCAATAGCACAGTCAAATAGCAGCTATGTAGCGTCGGGCGGGACGGTAGGGCGGGCGGCAGTAGAGATGGGCATAACTACATAGTTGTCGATTACTGACGATAATTTGATGGTTTTTCTCAATTTAGACATTTATTTTATTTACACCCTATACACGTATCTACCGACACGTTGATACACTTGAGGTCATCTTAATTTCTTTATATTCAATTCTGATAGAACTTAATTTTGATTATATTAAAAAAAAAATTGCTATATACATACACGGTAAATGTATATTAATTTGTTAATAATAAACAATGTATTTGTTCATATGCTCCATATTATTTAATGAAATAAAATTCCCAAAGATCATTCTATTAGGTACCTTCATGTCATTTTTATTGCTGTAAATTTTTATAGTTTTATTTTTGTATTTTCTAGTTCTACTATTGTTAACCTCATCATCATCATTAGCCTATAGCATTCCACTGCTGGACATAGGCCTCCCCCAATGAGCGCCATAGCGCCCTGTCTTCAGCTTGCCGCATCCAGCATCTACCTGCAATCTTTCGCAGGTCGTCATCCCACCTGGTCGGAGGGCGTCCAATACTACGTTTACCGAGTCATGGTCTCCACTCAAGAACACCTTGCCCCAGCGGCCGTCGGTTCTTCGCGAGATATGGCCGGCCCACTGCCACTTCAGATTGCTAATTCTTAGAGCTATGTCGATAACTTTGGTTTTCTGTCGGATGTATTGTTAACCTACATGAAAGTAAAAAGGAGGGACCTTGGTAAATTATCAAATGTATCTTAAAATAAAACTTTAACAATAAAACTTTTAAAATTACATAGCTACATATACACACATTAAAGTTATTTACAACGAGATATTTACATAAACTGTGCCAGCTAGAAAGCTTAAAACTCAAAGCATTGTAAATGTGTCGGTAGTTATACATTAACTACTTAATAAAAAAAACCTGTAATGATGTTACTATCTCAATAAATAAAAGAAAAACTTTTGAATGGCGTTAGTTTAGGTAACATGAAAATGCATAAAAACTTTTTTTAAAAGATTAGGACTAATTTTTCCTTACTTAAGATAATAAAGGTTCCTTACTTAACCCAACAATATTCATCGACATCTTTAACTATCGATAAAAGCCGTACACGAGTAGGTACATCCCTAAATATATCCCAAGCCGTTTACGCTTGCGCGCGTGTATATCGAGCGGGGCGACCCGACCGACCTATGTACTTATGTTATGTACTGGATAAGTATGTAGTACTGTAGCTATGTGGTAACGATTCAGGCAGGTTTTAACTTAATTGCAAGGGGAAGCGAGGGATACAGTTTAATATTGGCTGTTTAAAAACACTGGCTTAGCAACTTAAAATCAGCTGTCATTTGAACTATTTTATTTTTATTTAGTTATAAAAAATATTTAATAAAGTGTTAATTAATTCAATAAACCAATTCCTTACCCACGATCGCTAGCCTAGTTCAGTTCGATCGCGCCGCTAAGCTTAAGTTGAATGTCAATTGTTTTCAAGGGATTTATTTGCAGAAACATACAAATTAGCTAAAAGCGCTAGTACAAGCGCTAATTAAAGATCACTACCAAATAATTCTGAAGACACGATCCAGCGTTACCTTAATTTATTTTCTAAATACACAAGGTTTCCTGCAATCTCAATCCCAATATCACAAACAAATAAAACCATAACTGTCGGTATAAACCGCTTCTATACCCATGATCGTTTTGAGTTCGATCGCGCCACTAAAGTGATATTTATCGCAGGGACGGTCTCTGATTATATCGTATTAAAGTATATCAGTCATTCTATAACACAAGCTCTGCTTAGCTTGGGGCTAGATGATGCTGTGTAAATAGTCCAGCATTATTTTTTAATTTTTTTGCTGGTAGCAATATCAGCCGATTGACGACTAAAAGAAACAGACAAATTAGCAGCCACGTCGTTGATGAAAGATATATGTATACCAAATAATCCTGAAGACACCACCGTTACCTTAATTTCTTTCAAATACACATGGTTTCCTGCATCTCAATCCCAATATCACAACCGAATAAAACCATAACCGTCGCGTCGGTATAAACCGCTTCTATACCCACGATCGTTTTGAGTTCGATCGAGCCGCTAAAGTGATATTTATCGCAGGGACGGTCTCTGATTATATTGTATTAAAGTATATCAGTCATCATATAACACAAGATATGCTTAGCTTGGGGCTAGTTGCTGTGTGGATTGTCCAGCATTTTTATTTATTTGTTACCATATCAGCTGATTGACAACTAATAGAAACATACAAATTAGCAGCAACGTCGTTGATGAAAGATATATACCAAATAATCCTGAAGACACCACCGTTACCTTAATTTCTTTCAAATACACTATATTTCCTGCAATCTCAATCCCAATAACACAACCGAATAAAACCATAACCATCGTCGGTATAAACCGCTTCTATACCCACGATCGTTTTGAGTTCGATCGAGCCGCTAAAGTGATATTTATCGCAGGGACGGTCGCTGAATACGCATGGCTATTTTCGGTATTTGTTGCGAAGGGTTTTATAGGGATGTGAAGGTACGTACCTACCTATTCTGATTTTAAGGTTCGTAGATGGCAGGTGTAGTCCGCGCGCGAAAAGGATGGGACGGAATCATGTCAATTTTACGTCATTACAATACACATTTTTTGTCAATTTTACGTCACTTTTTTCATACAATTTACGCGCAATTTACTTTTTTACGCGTAGTTATAATGTCAAATTGATGTCATGTCATGTCATGTTGTCAAAGTAAATATCCGACCTCTTTTTTTTCAAACTTTTTTAAAAATTAATTGGTGCGTAAGCCCTCAAACTCGGAGTAATCTCTATAGTATCCCAAATACTTGCATTTATTTCAGTTCGAAATGGAAAAATACGATGAGAAAGATGAAAATCCTTTTCTAATCGTAATATTGGAAAGGGATCGAAAGTATATTATTTAGTTGTAGAAATAGGTTACCAACCATAAACCATGACCATTTACCAACCATTTACCAACCATAATACCAGGATAGGTCTTCATAAACTTGGTCATCACAAAGGCATTCAATGTACCTACCTGCATTATTCAAATTAAAATAATAAATAAATAAATGATACTGGACAATTCACACAGCATTATCTAGCTCAATGGTAAGCAGAGCTTGTGTTATGGGTACTAGATAACTGATATACATAATACAATACATTACATAGATAGATATTTTTTATTATACATACGACACCAGAACACCCGGAACAAATATCTGCAGATCGTGCACACAATTGTTCCGAGGCGGGAATCGAACCCGCAACCTCCTGCGTCGCAGGCGGACCTTCGTTCACCGCGCCACATCGGTCGTCTCTTTTTAAATTTTTCTCTTTTTAATTCAAATTATTTATTGACATAATACCATAACATTACAGATAACTCCAAATCGTTATGCCTAGTACATTTTACCATCTTAAAAACTACAAGATACTATGAAATAACACATTAGAAAATGGTTATAAAGGCCACCTGGCCTTTATGAGACTTTCGGTAGATTAGTTACCTAATGACGATGATACGAAGACAGGGCGCTATGGCGCTCATTAGGGGAGGCCTATGCCCAGCAGTGGACTGCTATAGGCTGATGACGAGATACCTAATTGTCAATGTTTATTTTTTAATCTTTGTTTAAACCCTCGTGTTTAAAGCCGCAGGCAGAACGTAGTAAAAACTAACAAATACCCTAACTAGCCCGCTTACGTTGACTTTCAAATAGGCAGCATTATAGATCCATAGCCAACTTTACGATAGGTAGACCCATTTTGTTGTATTTTTCACACAAGTCGAGGTTTCTATGAGAAGCTGAGCTACCGTGAACTGATGTTTGTACTAGCTGTTAGCGTTCTCAAGTCGGGTGTGGTGCCAGTGATAGCGGTATAGCGTGGCGTGTATGCTAACTGACACATCACAGAAATATTACACAATCACACTAATATTATAAATGCGATATAAATCATATAAAAAGAGTTATTTTGGACCCATAAAAAAACAGGGACTTCAATAAAACATGCCAAAAAGTTCTCAAAGACCCAGTTTTTTTAATATTAGGTTTCGAAAAAACACTATATCTAATTGATAAATTTTTGAGATAATTATAATGATATAGGTAGGTACCTATCGAAAACTTTCGGGATATTATAAAATTGCTTCATTAATTTCCCATTGCAACCAAAGTGAAAGATTTCGCGTGTATTTGTGTTTATTGCAAGTTATCCCACTATATTCTATTAGCTTTAGGTACAACAACTTGCCCGCTCACGCTACCGCCTATGCCTCAGCCCGCACCCCACGGCACACAAACTCCGCTAACAGACGCCGCACGCGGTTCGTGCTCGTGTAAATTGAACGTTTTCTACGTGAAATACACGATTTTTGTGTTATTTCGAAAAATTCTGTTTGTTTTGCGCGGACCTAGTTAGGTTTGAGCTAGCATAGAAAGTTACTAACTAAAAACTGTGTCGTCTAAGAGTGGTAGGTATACTTACTTACGAAATAAAGTCAAGTACCTACCTAAATAAATGAAATAAATAATGCTGGACAATCCACACAGCATCTATCATCTAGCCCCAAGCTAAGCAGAGCTTGTATAATAGGTGCTTGATTACTGTTGTACATAGGTAATAAAAACATTACATACATAGATTCCATTACTCAGAGTATTATAAGATAAGTACATTTTAGGATGTCAATCAATGAGTACCTAGGTACTTATAGATTCTATATACCTACATACCTTCTATATACCTTTCGACGACCGATGTGGCGCGGTGGGCGAAGGTCCGCCTGCGACGCAGGTGGTTGCGGGTTCGATTCCCGCCTTGGAACAAATGTGTGAAAAAAAATTAAAAATATATATCTATGTAATGTATTGTATTATGTATATCAGTTATCTAGTACCCATAACACAAGCTCTGCTTACCATGGGGCTAGATAATGCTGTGTGAATTGTTGTCCACCATTATTATTATTATTAAACATAAATTCTACTTATTATTATGTAAGTCAGTAATCTAGTAGGTACGTACGCATAACACAAGCTCTGCATAGCTTGGGGCTAGGTGATGATTTTCCAGCATTATTTATTTATTATAAAGTGCTAATGTCCTAAAAATAAGTTCTAGATAGGATTATTTATAACTATGAGATTTTTTCCACAAATAGAACACTTGTTAAGAGTTTGAGATCTAAAACAGAAGTTCAGTGACAAAGCAATACGAAAAACTCGCATACGAGAAACAACGCGAAACAAATTAAAATTTCACAAGAACTGAAAAGAGAGAGGCAGTCTGGATAGACCTCAAGTGCAAGAGAGAGAGAAGATAATGTGGGTTAGAGGGAGAGGGGTGTATTCATTTAGAAACTGTCAGTGTCAGAGGTGCATTATTTATTTTGTTTGTTGGTTGAGGATTTTGGTATCCTCTACGAGGTGTTTTTGAAAAAGGAAGGTTTTTAACAAGTTTCGCGGTTGCGGAGTATTATTTGAGTGTAGAATTCCATAAGTTTAAAGTAAACATTTTTGGATTTAGAATATAATAACTAGCTACGCCCCGCGGTTTCACCTGCGTGGTGATAGATATTTTGGATAATACCTATACAAATTATCTTTATGAACTGTAGCCTATGTGTAATTATGATATGTAAATATCCTCACAAACTTTCGCGTTTATAATATTAGTAGGATAATTATGTATATAGCTTTCCTAACTATAACACTTCTTTGTAATATAGAACTCTTCTTATCATAATCGAGCTTTTGCTCGCTGCCTTGCACGCGCTTTTCGTAAAAACTAACCTGTCACACATCTTGGCTAAAAAAAATACTAAATTCACAGTAGACAAGACTCATCTTTTCCAATTAAAAAGTCTTTCGAAACTGAACGAAGGGTACTCCCCAAAAATCCGTCAAACTGCAGGAAAGACTAATAAATAACAATATCCCGCACGTTAGCAGAATGATCCGAATCAATAGATCACCCTGTAGGGTTGGACTGATGATCCAAATAAATAGATCACCCTGTAGGGTAGGACTTGATTTTAGTAAAGCCAGGCTAAATGCGAAATAGAATGGGTTGGAATTATTTCTATTTGTATAACTTTACATGGTATAAAATAAAGTCGATTCCGCTGTTCGCTAGATCTTTTAAACTACTCAACGGATTTTAATGCAGTTTTCAGTTCAGCAATAGATACTCGTATAGTGATTCAAGAGGATAGTTTATAAATCATTTGACACATAGATTTCTGTGCGAATGAAGCCGCGTAGCGCAGCTAGTAACTGAATAAAAGTCGATCGACATTTTGACAACGCGCGGATTCTATGAGAAATATCACGTAAAAAATGCCAATTAATCATTTTGACAAGGTTTTGACCTTCTGCGAAAGCGTGATCGTTGTCTATCTATCACGGTTCATGACGCCTGGTGACAGATGGACGGACATAATAATTTAGGGTTCCGTACCCAAAGGGTAAAACGGGACCCTAAATTATTATCAATAAAAAAGCAAAAAAGCTTGTATGTAGATAAATTTGCCCACAGCCCTAACTGTAACGGTTTTGCCGAAAACTCAGATCATTTCACCCTTTTTCAGAGTCTATCATTTCTAACTAGAAACTTTTCGCCTAAAAGAATGGACAGGTCCATTTCTCCCACACCCCTATCCAACAGGGGTCCAGCCCAATCGATGGATCAACGCCTCCGCTGACAAATGATCGCGATTTGAACGTGAGCTGGGGATGATACCGACCATTTACTTTTACTTGATAAATTGTGGGAATCACTTTTCTAGATGAATTTTTGAAAGGCGCGGATTGCGGGTTTCCTGTGGTTAGAAGACGTAAAAAATAACAAAAATGGCTGCTAACTTAAAATTACTATGAAAGCGACTCATTTATGCATCGGCGTAACAAAAGTACTATGTACTGTTATGGGTAGGTTGCTGACAGCGATGATAATGACGTAACGCTTACCGCCATAATAAAAAAAAATTAAAAATGGCTGTGCATCTAAAACTACTACCAGGAAAAGCCAGTGATTTATGCCTCGGCGTAACAACAGTATATTACTGACGGGTTGCTTACTTCGATGATGATTGCTGAAAGCGCAGCGTAGCGCAGCGTAGCGCAGGTCTAGGCTATCACAGCGCGGATAGCAAGGGCTACTAATGATGACCAAGCTTGAAAGCCGACACCAAAGCCAGCTTAGCTTGAGGCCATCATAGCGAGGCCAGCAAGGACGCCATTGCGGACTAAGGCTTGTGTAGTAGTAGTAGTATACCTTGTGCTTTACTAAAATAATTAAAGTAATTAAAAACAAAAATATTCACCAGACACAAAACTTAACTTTTATGACATTGCTGGCGCCTTTTCGGGTATCTAAGCCAGAAAGGTCGAGTTTGCGTGAGCCTCTGTGAAGTAGGTGTCAAAATAATCACCAGGTTCCGACGTACACTTTTTTCTTTCATTTTTATACATGAGTTCCTAACATCCTAAGTCTTGTGTAAAAATAAAATGCATACAGACTTTTTTCACTTACTTCAAACTTCACATTCGATCACTTTGATAAAAGTTAGTTTAGGTAAGAGTACCTTCCTACTCGTAGTTTAATATGTTGTTTTGTTTATACGAATAATGAAACGAACATGAAATTATTACCCACATTTGCATTTTGAAACTATCATAATTAATTCAGTGGCTGACAGACGAGCCTGGTTCAACACTATTGTTATTGATGAGTTGTATTTAGCTGGTTCAACATCCATTCCGAACATTATAAATATATCATCTATGAATTTTGTTTATCACTCGCGAATCATACATATATAGTCTATACTGGTCCACTTCTAAAGACATTAATCATAATCATCATCATCATCGTCAGCCTATAGCAGTCCACAGCTGGACATAGGCCTCCCCCAATGAGCGCCAAAGCGCACTGTCTTCAGTTTGCCGCATCCAGCATCTACCTGCAGTCTTTCGCAGATCGTCATCCCACCTGGTCGGAGGGCGTCCTACACTACGTTTACCGAGACATGGTCTCCACTCAAGAACAGGATTACCCTAGCGGTTGTCGGTTCTTCGCGAGATATGGCCGGCCCACTGCCACTTCATCTAAAGACATTAATATGAAACATAAAAGTACAACGGGTGCTAAAAAATGATTTCTTCCAGGCAAATCTAGTGACATATTTCTACATTAAAATTATTTGATGTTGTTTTTTTGCTAAAACGAAACCCGACTCTTAATTCCTGAATATTTTCAGTGCTCATTAAGTTTTACAGGGACAAATAGTTATTCCTCAGGAAAAAGTTCCAACGGGACTTTGGGTTCATTCTCTAAACCTACATAAATGAAATAATCAGCATAATCGGATAATATAAGTATATTAAAATTGATTTTATTTTAAAAGATGTTTTTTCTCTTCCTAGGTGTGGTTCCAGAATCGACGAGCGAAGTGGAAGAAACGTAAGAAGAGCAGCAACGTGTTCCGGTCCCCGGGAGCCCTACTGCCTTCCCACGGCCTGCCACCCTTCGGCGGGGACATGTGCGGACCCAACGTGTTCGGGGATAGGCCCTGGTCTATGCCTGCTGGTGAGCCCTTAGCGTCTTGTAACGTATGAAGAGCAGCAACGTGTTCCAGTCCCCGGGAGCCCTACTACCTTCCCACGGCCTGCCACCCTTCGGCGGGGACATGTGCGGACCCAACGTGTCCGGGGATAGGCCCTGGTCTATGCCTGCTGGTGAGCCCTTAGCGTCTTGTAACGTATGAAGAGCAGCAACGTGTTCCGGTCCCCGGGAGCCCTACTGCCTTCCCACGGCCTGCCACCCTTCGGCGGGGACATGTGCGGACCCAACGTGTTCGGGGATAGGCCCTGGTCTATGCCTGCTGGTGAGCCCTTAGCGTCTTGTAACGTAAGAATAGCAGACACGTGTTCCGGTCCCCGGGAGCCCTACTGCCTTCCCACGGCCTGCCGCCCTTCGGCGGAGACATGTGCGGTATATTGTATTCAAAATGCTTTATTTCTCTAGGGTTACAAAATAAGCAAGTCAAGCTTTATACTTATAAATTATTTTATCAAAAAAGAAATTTTTGATTTTCTGTTCACTTCAATATATTTCAAACTAGCTGTTCCCGCGGTTTCGCCCGTTTTAAATTCGAATTTCACATTTCTAGAGGGTAAAGAGAATATAGCCTAAGTCACCATGGGATAGTGCAGCTTCCAAACGGCGAAAGATTTTTTAAAATCGGTCCAGTAGTTTGAGAGCCTATTAACAAACAAACAAAAAATCAAATCTTTCCTATTTATAATATGAGTTTAATATCGTGGGATATTTAATAAATAACTGATGGAAAGCTTAATGTACTGACTCTACATTTGCCCCCAGGTCTAGGCCAGTTGCAGGGCGGGGTCTCGATGGGCAGTTTCGGCGCGGGCGGGCTGCCCCAGCTCGCGGCTGAACTGAACCCCTCTCTGCCGATCAGCTCCGTGGGTTCTCCGCAGCCGTACCAGGGACATTATCCGCTCAACTCACTGGGTAAGAGACAGAAGCTTTTAGCTCACCTCACCTCAACAGCCTTTAACGTTCCACTGCTGGACGCAAGGCTCCCCCTGAAAAGCGCCTTATTGGCTTTTATCTCATGGGGATGCCTATAATCACACCGCTGGGCATGCGGGTTGGGGATAGCAGTTTGGTGGTAAATTGTTCTGCAGGGGGCGCTACTTCCCGCTCCCGGTGGATATCCCTTAGTCGCCTCTTATGACACCCACGGGAAGAGTTGGGTGGTGCAATTCTAGGCCGGCACCACACGACGTCAGCAGTTACATGGAATACTATTCTGTGGATAGACCAAAAGAGGTTTGACAGACGATGGATCTGAAGAGCTTCATTGATGGAACAACTCTGTCTTCACTTTCTGAATGTTGGAACGCATGCGTCAGGCAAAACTCTTATCCGCAAGAAGTTTAGGTCTTTAAGCAAGAGTAAGGTACAAACTTCTTGCACCACAGTACCCTCCCACAGAATCTTGATTTTTTGGTGTTACGAGTGCCTGATTCATTTTTCCTGGTCCTAGCAATTCGAGACAGAAACAAAAGTAACCTGCTTATACATTATCTTTTTACGAACACTACATCTTCGGGGCTGAACGAATACAGTGGCGATTACAATAGGCCTATCATCGCCGCAGTAACACCCAAGCTACCCAAAGAAAAAAAAATAACCTGCTTATCTTATGACTTGAATGGGCTAATGACAGAATTATCTTCAGGTGACACCATGATGTCGTACTGCAACAGCCAGCTGGGCCAGCAGGGCGCGCCGCTCGAGGGCTCCCCCACTCCGCCGCACATGGGACACTGCACCAACGCCTCTCCCAACTCAGGTGAGTACTCCCTCCAACCTTCCCATGGTCCTGTCAACCTTGGGGTTACACGGACCGAAACTGTGAGGAAAGAGTCACTCTAGTGACTTCAGACTCAGGTGAGAATAGCCTCAGTTGGACCAACGTGTTTTCTAACATTGGTATCGCAGGTGTATTGGTACCATGATGTCCTAGTAAGTAACTGTCAATAACGGCCCAAGCGTACCATCATACAATGTGTTTTGTCGAACCTTGATCAAACGAGATTTGAAGATACACGACATATATTTATCGATAAAAATAAAAAAATAAAAAATTATATGTTACCTATCTCAAAAATAAAGCCGATTTAATTATTTTTTTAATGAAAACTACTTCATCTGGTTTTTTCTCCGTTTCTTTTTGAGTAAACGGTGTATTTTATTCAAAGTAAACTCATTTGAAAGCTAGATAGTCTACCTAGCTAAGAAAATAAGAAAAAAATACAATTTCGGTACATAAGCCTAGTAAAATCAATATTTAAAAAAAAAATGCAAAAAAAGTACGATTTTTATTTTATTTTTGATCTGTAACTTTAAAACTGGGTTATTGTGGTGTACTTTTTTGCATGTTGTATTAAACTCCACAATTTAGTCTACAAATCCTCCAAAAATGATGGGCCTATCTCTTTTTGTTGTCATGTCATTCACCATTTAAAATAGGTACTTTCTGTTTTATCAAGAGTAAAAAAACAAAAACTTTATCTTAAACAGCCGTTACTATCCCACTGCTGGGCAAAGACCTCATTCCATTTCTTCCTATCTTGCCTCGTTTTATTTTATAATTTATGTAGATTAAATCAGTTGATATTCCTGTTGATCTTTTTACAAGGCAGAAAGTACCTATTTTAAATGGTGAATAACATGACAATTAAAAGAGATAGACCCATAATTTTTGGAGGATTTGTAGATTAAATTATGAAGTTTAATACAACATGCAAAAAAGTACACCTCAATAACCCAGTTTTAAAGTTACAGATCCAAAATAAAATAAAAATTGTTTTTTTTTTTGCAAATTTAAAAAAAAAAATTGATTTTATTGCTTATGTACCGAAATTGATTGTTTTTCTTATTTTATTAGCTAGGTAAACTATCAAGCTTTCAAATGAGACTACTTTGAATAAAATACACCGTTTACTCAAAAAGAAACGAAGAAAAAACCAGATGAATTAGTTTTCATTAAAAAAAATATTAAATCGGCTTTATTTTTGAGATAGGTAACATATAATTTTTTATTTTTTGTTTTTTATTATATTTATATATGTCGTGTATTCGCACATCTCGTTTGATCAAGGTTCGACAATACACATTGTATATGTTAGAAAAGTCTCTGTTGATTCCAACACTACTCTAACAAACTCTGCGGAGAGGGCGTCTACTTTAATACACCATAGTTCAACATTTCGTGTTTCTTTTGTTCAATCGGTAATCCCATCGACCAAAAAGCAAAAATGTTATCTATAATCTTCCAATTATCCCCACAGGTAACGGCAACGAACAACCAGAAGAAGAAGTTTGGCGCGGCCACAGCATCGCGGCACTGCGCAGGCGCGCATCCGAGCTGTCAGCTGCCATACCACCATACTTGCAGCTCAACTATGACGCACACAGCCCTGTGTATTGAGGCCTATTGCGTTAAAAACAAGAACTAGATCCACAATATCCAATCGGCTGCGCAATCCTTCGAGTTATCAGCCAATATTATGCAACTATGACATTCATAGGCTGTTTGCATGTATGAGCTCTTTAAAGACGTACATTTCTCTATCCAACTAAAAAGATAAATAATCCAACCGGCTGCGCAAAATTAAATGACGACGCACTTAACCTAAGGTCTGTTGCGTCAAGTATAAGAACTAAATTTATATAACAAAACATAATTGCAAGTTTTTCAACTACAACGACGCATCAAGCCATGTTCTATAGTGTTGAAAGAACTTAAATCACAAAGCTTTCGGTATGTAATATTTTGGTCACGTGTTTGAAAGTGTTGAGAAATAAGAAGATGCCAAAAAATTAAACCATCTGCTGCGCCAACAGTGCTGCGCAGTATTGCGTTAAATTTACTCTACTATGTACGTACCTACAGTCATAAAGCGTAATAAATTGAATTGATTTATACTACCTAGAGATAGATATTTTAGAAATTCTTTTCTCAATAAATAATTTACTAGTACAGTACAGATTATAAATAGATAGATTTCAATAAAAAATTAAATAATCTGTAGTAAAGCAACGTTATTTCGAGGTATTGTGTAGAGTGACAAACATTGTGCGATTTATAGGACAGTCTCTCAGTGCTAAGTTGAATAATTATAGTAAATAAAAAAATGTGAGCTGTATTTGAGAAAATAAATGTATACGCGTTCGTACAATAATAAAATAATTTGTATTAATTCTAAGTATATTTATTCCATAAGTTAATATTAATTATTTAGTGATTAATCGTAAGCAGTTGTATTGATGTATTTGTATTATGAGAAGCGTTGTATTCAATCAATATCGGTTATTAAACATTCCTGAAATTCAATATTATAAGAACCTAGAATTAATCCGTCGTAGTATGTAAACTATTGGGCTCATTTTATTTATTATTCTTTTAATAAGATATTGATAGAGCTTATATTCAGTCCATTTAGTGTTTGCATTTATAAAATGTCTAAGTAAATCAGTGATTGGATTAGACAAAAAACAATGGAAGTTGTTGTGATAAGTTGGAAAAACGTGCCATCGAGAAAACAGCATTTTCATCGCTCTTGTATAGATGCCAGTTTGGAACGTAGATGTATGTTTTTAAGGTTGATAATGACACAGAAATTTAACAATATGTCCCATATAATATTGAGGTGAATAGTCTTGAGATTTAATGTAACTTGGCTGGTACTAAACTATGTATACGCAATTATATAAAATGCATATTTTTGTCTGTGTATGTAAATTTTAGAATAAGAAATTGAATATCTCGGCCACTGGTGTAAGTATTTTTATTATTTTATTAGTTGAAGTGGTTGCAAGTTCCTATTAAGTTTTGCTTCTCGATGAAAAAGTGATGATGAAAATTAAGTAATCCTAGCTACTTATATTTTATCATCACTTTTTTTACTACCTAACCCTCTGCAAGTGTTGTTGTATTAATATAATATCTGAAAATAGCAAATGTTAATGTCAGTCACAAATGGTTGGTCTATTGAATATTCTTTCTGTGTACCTACTCTACGTAAAGTATGGTCACCCCTGCCTGAAAAAGAAGTAACATTTTTTTTTTAAATATAATTTAAAATGTAAATAAATACAGACAATGCGTTTTTTTATATGTATCTTCGTTGCCCAGAAATATGTAACCGAATAGTTTGTAAGTCGTAAGTTAAATCCGTATACATACAATAAAATAAATACAATGTTCATTGTTTTGTTTTATTTACGGAATTCCTTAGAACTTTATCATAGATAGATAGATAGAAAATTCTTTATTGGACTTTAACTATAAACTATGTACAGTAAAAACTTAAAAATTAAGTACAATTGGCGGTCTTATCGCTCAAGAGCGATCTCTACCAGACAACCATGGATGGATAGGATCGTGGACAGTACCAGGGAATCTGTGTGCTTGTAAGTTGTGGGATATTATAAATAAAATACTTATAGTACTTACATAGAAATCATATGTAGGTTAATTCACCAAATAAATAAATAATAGGCTAATTTGATTCAATAAGCTGATATTATTGTTGTATTCATTCATAAACCGAATGATCATGCATTTTAAGATTTATAAGACACCACTGGGTGAAATTACTTACACTCTAGATTTAGTTATTTTGGTTTTATTTTCTTAGCTGTAAATGTGTTTCCTTTTTTTGTAATTGTGTAAATTCTATGGACTTTTGTTGTCTGAAAATAAAGAATTTGAATTTAATTTTAGGAAAATCTCTCGATTTCTCTATTTAAATCCATAAATACTGTAGACTACTAACTAGTAGTGGAAGTAACTGAGTGGAACGCGCTGAAATAAGCAAATAAGAAATAAGCTGAAATAAGGTCTAGAACGAGACGTGGAACAAAGGTAGACTTCTTTTCATCCCGGAAAAATGCGTGCGAAGCTGCGAGCAGAAGCTAGTAACAAAAATACGCTTCTTTTGTCTGAAACTGTAGGTATGTTTTTGTGTAATAACCCCTTTTGGAACCACTACTGCCATCTATATTAAAATATCAAACCCAGAACACCAACTGAAATAATAATATAACATTTTACTGCTGTTGACGTAGTTCGGCTACTCACCGCTAGATGTCATGAAGTTCTGATGCACAGTGCCATCTATTGAAATATGGAATGAAATGAATAGTACAAAGTTTTCTTACTAGATGTCTCTTATATTATATATTTGAATGTAATAATTTTATTAGTTCCGCTTTACCACACTAGATCTCACTACAACCGCAATGTGTTCTTAGTTCCTCGCCACTGACGCATAATTTTATGACGCTAGGGTAGCTTCAAGAGTTGCCGCTAAAACACAAAGCAATACCTACATCCTAACCGCTAAAAGATTGATATAACAAGACCCATAGTTACCCAATCTGTGCCAATGGTGACATCGTAGGTAATAAGTGTTTGATAAGTCCGTGCCTATGGTTGTCTGATAACGAATAACCTGTATAGTTAGACAAAGGTTTTCACTGAAAAGTTAATGTTTTCGTCAAAATGTCTATACATTCGCAAAAATCGTTGAATGACGATTGTTCCGATATATTGGAAAGAAGCTATTCGCACTCCGGCAAAACTGGGACCGCTTCAGACGATAGCTCGTCAGGGTAAGTTTTGTTTGTTTTTACAACAAATAATAACATAAATACGTGTAGGTAGGTATATTGTCCACGTTGAGTACTGAGCAACGTTGGGTCAGTATTTGGATGGGTGACCCCGTCGTCATAATGGCTTTTTGTTATTTACGATGCATCGAAAAATCAGTTTTTTAACGAAATAGTTTTATTCGATGGTACGGAACGGAACCTTCCGTGTGCGAGTCGACAAGCATCTGACGGGTTTCTTTATTGGTGTAATTTTTTTAAGTGTTTATAGGTACCACTTATACAGATAACTGTTATCTGGGTTAGTTACGGAATATTTGCCATGGTTCGACAAGAAAACCATTTGTGGTAATTTTCATAGAAAAAAACTAAGGGTGGAGGGATGGTGAGTGGTAATATTGGTCTGTCAATTAAAATACAGTGACTTTAATTATTGGCGACCTCTGTGGCGCGGTGGGCGAAGGTCCGCGAGAGGTTGCGGGTTCGAATCCCGCCTCGGAACAATTGTTTGTACGATCTGCAGATATTTGTTCCGGGTGTTCTGGTCGTTTTCTATGTATAATGAAAAATATCTATGTAATGTATTGTATTATGTATATCAGTTATCTAGTACCCATAACACAAGCTCTGCTTACCATAGGGCTAGATAATGCTGTGTGAATTGTCCAGCATTATTTATTATTCCGTAATGTGGACGGAGGAAATCACGATCGGAACGGGTGCGGCCTCGTTCCGTATTCACATACGGTACCTACATTGTTAGATACTCCTTTTAAGAATGTATCTACCTATTGCTCTTCCTTAACATACATTTAGAATTAAAATACCTGTAGGCTAAGTTAAAGTACCTAGTTGATTCTTTCTGCCGCTTGGCGATGAGATACTAATGCTGTGCATCCTCCAGTGATGATGAAGATGAAAGCCTAGCCAAGGAGCTGATGAACAAGATGACTCCCGCCGTGCTGAGCAAGCTGCGCCGCTGCTTCAAGAAGTGCAAGAAGACGGTGGCTAGGGATCTTGACAGGTAAGCTGCCTACAGTGAAAACTACAGGAATTAAACTTTGGGTATTGATGTGTCCTACCTAGGTGAGCTCATTGTGGGCGCGTCGCGTCGCTAACATTACCTACCTACTATAGTTATGCTCGAAGTGACTATTTCACCATACAGCCAGAAAATGACCGAAGCTGCCATTGAGGACTATGATCAACTAAGAGAGAGATTATAAGTGAGAATTAATGTGAGAGAATAATAATGAATGAATGAGATTTATTACAATTAATAAAATATGTTATTACTTACCTTTTCATGGTCAAAGAAAAACGTATTTCCTTTGTCCATATTCTGCATTTTTTTTATTTTTTTTTATTTTACAGTAAAGTAGAAGAAGTGATGCGAGTAGCGGCCGCGGAAGAAGGCATAGAGTTTGCGATCACCAGCGCTCCATCGGATCCTCTCAGTTTGGACGAGAGCGCCTTCGTCACAGCCATCAACCAAATCTTCGGTAAGGTCATCATTTTCCCACTGAGTAAACCTTTCTTAATGGCCCGGGAGTCAGTGACAGATTTTCCAACTTATGACCAAGTCCCTCCCAAGCAAAACTTCGTAATATATCTAATAAAAAAATCTAAAAAATCCTTAAAATCTTATTGTTTTTTAAATCCATCATGGCCTGTTAAGCAGAGTGGAAGGAGAAAAGGGAGTCCTTTGCCCAGCAGTGGGACAATAATGGCTCAAAATTAATAAATGAATAAAAAAAACATAGGTACCTACCCTAAGTATTTGTTCTATGAATCAAAAAACTTTTCCAGGTCACCACAAATTCTCCACGCACGCTCAAAAGCTCTTCCGGGTCCTGGACCCGTACAACGCAGGACGCGCCAAGTGGAAGCAGCTGGTGTCGAAGCTAGAGGCTGTGGGTGCCAAGAAGACGGGGTCGAAGCGAGACCGGTGGAACCGGGTCATTGTAGCTGATATACAGAGATTGGAGCATTGTAAGGTAATAAACGAAAAAGCGAAAGACTGCAGGCAGATGCTGGATGCGGCAAACTGAAGACAGGGCGCTATGGCGCTCATTAGGCGACTTTTATAGGCTGATGAAGGTTATAAAGACTTTGGGAGTGAAATCATCATAGCCTATGTTAGTCCACTGCTGGACATAGGCTTCCCCCAATAAGCACTATAGCACCCTGTCTTCAGCGTGACGCATCCAGTATCTCCCTGCAGTATTTCTGTCTTTTATTATTTGTTGTTATAGCGGCAACAGATACCATCTGTAACTACAGTCTATCATGTTTTATGATATACAACCTGGTGACAGAAGGACGGACGGACAGACGGACAGCGGAGTATTAGTAATAGGGTCCCGTTTTAACCTTTGGGTACGGAAACCTAATAGTCAATTGCAAGGCAGTCTTGGGTAAATAAAAATATAATTCAAAGAAAGGTGCTATAGTTTCTTGTTTAAAGCTCAAATAAATCTTTTTTTCAGCGAGAAACGATAGTAAAGTTAGTGAACATAGAACGTGAAGAATGCTTCTGTTACATCGCCGTGTCGAAAGGAGGCCGAGTCGGGGTCTACAACGGGTACATGAAGATACTGCACACTTACGAGGTATTTTTTTTCCGTATTTGTGATGTTGCATAGTTAGTAGCTTAACTTATTTTAGACTCTGCGGGAGTAGTCTTTAGGCTCAAAATATAGTCGAACGATACAGAGAGTAAAACGGCAATTTTACCTATACTACGAACCGACAACCACTGGTGCACACGTGTTCTTGAGTGGAGACCACGACTCGGTAAACGTAGTGGACGCCCTACGACCTGGTGGGATAACGACTTGCGAAAGACTCCAGGTAGATGGTGGATGCGTCAAGCTGAAGACAGGGCGCTGTGGCGCTCATTAGGGGAGGCCTATGTACAGCAGTGGACTAACTTAGGCTGATGATGATGAATTTTACCTATGCAAAACGTGATTTTTATCGCACTCTGGAACTGTTTTTAGGAGATAAATATAAAACACTAATATAGAGATACTGGGGGAAAAAGTTTAAAATGAAGAAAGAAAGAAAGAAAATACATTTATTTGACACCATACATAACACATAACACGACACATGGTAAGAAAATAATAAAAATAAGAAAAAACATTACAAGGAAAATATAAGATATACAGAATAGAGCAAATACGTGTTACATTAGGGGCCAAAAGGTCCCTGTCTCAGCATTATGCCGCTACAAGCCCTAAGTAAGTAGCGGCGCTGATTTTCAGACAGGTCCTGGTGTGGTGGCACAAAATGCTTTATTTCCTTCATTAACATCGTACATAGGTAATCCTTTGTGTGTTTTGACCCTTGGACACGTCAGTTGGACATTTCTAATTACATAAGTAGTTGAGTTAAAATTTAAAGATTTACTGTCTCTTGCAGGTATTTTACCATCGAACTGGTCTTCATCGACGGGTCAAGAATTGCTGGATAACTGATGCCATTTACCTCATCGTAAGTTCTTAACGGTGTTCATCTCTAGAGATAGAAGAATATATTACACTTTAACCTTAGGTTCTTACAGTTAATAATCAATAAATAAAAAAGCTAGATAATAAGTAGCTATTTATAAATTAATATAGTGATACTTATTACTACATAGTATAAAACTAAGTCACTTCCTGCTGTCTGTCTATAACTCACTATGTATGCTTAGATCTTTAAAACTACGAAATGGATTTTGATGCAGTTTTTTTCATAGGTAAATGATTCAAGAGGAAGGTTTATAAACCATTTGAAACATAGATTTCCACGCGGGCGAAGACGCGGGCGGGACATGCATTAAGGCTTCCATATATTTCATTTTCAAGTTCATGTTTATTTTGATTATTTAAAACATCTCCCTGACTCTTAGTTGTTCCTTATCTGCTTTGTTTCTACTCCAGGACGTCCAGAACCTAATACTGTCTGCATCAGACCGCAGCCTCACCGTCTACGACGCAACCACTCTGTGCCACACGCCTCTCTTCTGTATCACTGGGATGCCGAATATACCCACGGTATGTATATGTCTTCTAACAGCTGTCGGAAGATTAGTGCGCGTTTCTGAGGATTCAAAGTAGTTTATATGTGAATGAATGAATGAATTTTTATTTTTTATTTTTAAGACTTACACTGACTTACGTGACCGCACTGAGTGGAAAGATTTGGGGGAGGCCTTTGCCCAGCAGTGGGACGAAACAGGCTAAATAAAAAAAGACTTACACAGAACATAATAAACTTAAACTATGAGGATACGCGTAAGTGTGTATATAAATATGTATATACACACTTAATAGTTTTAATAATATATAAGTTATAAATAATTATTTGTAACTCATATAATATAGTTTATTTGTAACTCGATACACAAAAACATAAAATAAACGTGATTAAAAAAAATTAAATAATTACAAAAATGTGTTTTAAGATTTTCGTAATTCCAGTAACAAAATGGCTTTGCCTCAGCATAAGTTGGATGACTAGCTTGCTAGCAACCGACGCTGGTCTTCCGGCAAAGCAACTTTATACAGGGTGTGTCAAGACTACTACCGAAAACTGAGAGGGTGCAATCAGACCATGATTTTGAAAATATTTAGCGAAAAAAAAACGCAAAAAATATGTTGACCCATCAACGTTCTTTTAATTTTTTTTCTAGGTACATACCCATAGCACAACACTATAAGAACATATCTACCTAATTATGTAGTTTAAATAAGCAAAAAAATAATAAAATTAAAAAAACAGCAATGTATCCTAAAGCACTAACAGCCCGCATCGATCATCGCACAGCTGATAATCCGCGTCCGCGGTCAATGCCCTGCCGCCGCGCCGCGCCGCCGCCGCCGCCGCGCCGCCGCCGGCCGGTACCGACCGACACATGAAACTTTCGCGCCTACGAACTTATCTTTTCAATAAATAATTTGCAGGTATGTAGGTACCAACGATTTTATTAGCGGCCATGATCTTGAAAGCATACCAAGAATTGATTAGAAACATCAAAACTTAAAATACATTTTAATCTGTCTAAAGTAATTACCTAGTACCTACTTTTGTAAAAAGAACAGCTGACCCACGTTAATTTTCAGAGGGCATCGTCCTGCCTAGAGAATAGGTAGTTCGGCGGCTTTCCTTTGAAAAGCGTCGCGCGAGCTCACTTATCTTTTCAATAAATAATTTGCAGGTATGTAGGTACCAACGATTTTATTAGCAGCCATGATCTTGAAAGCATACCAAGAATTGATTAGAAACATCAAAACTTAAAATACATTTTAATCTGTCTAAAGTAAGTACCTAGTACCTACTTTTGTAAAAAGAACAGCTGACCCGCGTTAATTTTCAGAGGGCATCGTCCTGCCTAGAGAATAGGTAGTTCGGCGGCTTTCCTTTGAAAAGCGTCGCGCGAGCTCACCAAACCTTCCAACAAATAGGCCGCGGACGCACGCGCACGCCTTTGAATTTTACCGACAATTTGGAAAACTTTGAGAAATTGACTTTAACAAATTGGTTCCGTCCGTAGCTTTATTTTAAGCGATGTTACTGCAAGGTAATTATTCTAAACATACCAACCAACATGAGTGGTTCGCGGGTCGGCGCGAAATTAAAATTATTTAGTGGTATTATTTCCTGCGACAAAGCATAAAACTAACTGAAAAATACCGTACTTGTCCGTGTAGTTTTATTCCTTGTAAAACGCAGAAAAAATGAAAAACCACGAAAAAATTTCATCACGCGACGATCCACCCTAAGTCGAGTCATCGTATTGTCATCAATCACAGACAGCCGAGGTTTTTTACTACAGTCCCGATAGCACCCTTTAAGTACTGAACCCTAATTAAAAATAGGTAATAGGCATCACCTGTGTGTGTGATGCCTGTGTGTGTCGGCCTACAACAAAGAAAAATGTAGCGTAAAAGGAAACTGAATCTTATGTCTGTGCAATAAGACTCATAATCATAAGAGATATGACAGAGCAATGCCGCCGCCGCGGCGCTGGTAGGCGTTTTTCGGCTTTTTTCAAAGGACATTATTTACGTAATTTCACTAATTTTGATTAATTTGTTTTAGTACGTGTTCATTATTCGCAATGAACACTTGCGCGGTGCATAAAAATTGCAATAACTTCGTATTTTTCTTCTGTTTTTTTAGTTTTTCTCATTAGGTACTAAGCAGTTTAGTTTATTAAGTTTTCAGTTAGTTTTGATGTGTTTTTATTAAGTGCTAATCGTTATTCTTAGAGTAGTTCTTTAATTAGGTGAGTGTTTGAGTTTAGATATTAAGTATGTTTAGTGCGAGGGAGTATGGACAAATGTTAATGTGCTACGGTGAAGCTAGAGGAAATGCGTCACGAGCCTTGCGTATTTACCGGGATAGGTACCCCAACCAGAGGCATCCGTCTGATGCTAGAGTGTTCACAGCTGCATATCAGAGGGTTCTGAATAATGAACGTATTACGCCCCAAAGGCGCGGGGGTGGTAGAGGGGTAGGAGTTCAAGTGCAAGAACAGGTCTTGGACCTTATTAGGAGAAATCCTCGAGTAGGTACGCGTACTGCAGCGAAACTGCTCAGAGGTCGTGGAGCCGTAGTATCCCACAAAACTGTGCACAGGATCTTAAGAAAAAATAATAAAAGACCCTACAAAATTCATAAGGTCCAGGGTCTACTTCCTCCAGACAAGGCAAGACGATTAGAATATTGCCAATGGATTTTGAACCAAAGCAACCCTAACACGTTCGTCAAAAATGTTTTGTGGACAGACGAGTCAACTTTTACCCGAAATGGGATGTGGAACCGACGGAATTCCCATTTCTGGTCGGATGAAAATCCTCATGCCTATCTAGAAACGGGGCATCAAGTACGATGGTCGGTAAACGTCTGGGCAGGGATTCATCAGAGGACTATCGTAGGGCCCGTGTTCTTGTCTCCCAGAATGAACGGAGAGGCATACCTGGATTTATTGAGAGGTCCTGTAGCGTCATATCTGGAGGACATTTGCCTAGCACAGCAGAGAGACATGTGGTTCCAGCACGATGGCGCGCCACCGCACGTTGTGAGGTCTGTGCGGGGCCAGCTGGACCAAGAGTTCCCAGACCGATGGATTGGACGATTTGGACCACGTGCTTGGCCTCCTCGATCACCTGATTTGACTCCATTAGATTTTTTCCTATGGGGCTATGTGAAGGAAAGAGTTTTTGATCGGGAATGTGATACTGCTGAAGAAATGAGAAGCCGCATCACTTCAGTATTCTGCGAACTAAATGCGAGAAGCGCCGAGGATCCTACATTCCTGGATCGTGTTCATCGATCCTCAATCAGACGTGCTCAGCTGTGCCATGAACGAGGAGGAGCTCAGTTCGAGCCATTTCTGATTCGACCGAGGCTGCATCGGAATTAGGTAAGTACCTACCTACATACCTATAACTAACTTACGGCATCTGCGAACTTACGTGTACATTGCTGGCTAGCAAAACAAATAAAAATGTTTAAAAATTCATATCTCCAGCTAGAATTTTTTTTTCGGACAACGGTTTTTTTTACTCGTTTTGTTTTGGGGTGCTGCACCACTCCCCTTTGTTTTCGGTAGTGGTCTTGATACACGCTGTATATTCCCAGATTTCAAACATTTCACTTACAACATTTAAATACCAGAGATGCGTGTGTGTATTTTAAACCCATAGAATCATTGATTTACCAGCCTCGCTCAGCGCAATTCTGTTGAAAACGAATTATGTATGAACTGCAGATCAGATAAGGTGCTTTCTATGTTTAATATGTTTAATATCATTATTATTTTATTGTTTTTAATAAAAATATATCACTGAAATGTAAAGTATTGTCAGTTGTTAGTACCCTCAAGCATTGCTTAACTTGGACTGTGCGTATTGTGGAGCATATTCTATTTATTTATATCTATTCCAGTGTCTAGCCTACGCACCGTCCTCTAACGGTGGTACCTCGGAGCTGGCCATAGGATCAGAGCGCGGGGACATAGTGCGTCTGACCTTCCTGCAGCCGCGCGCACAGCTGTTCCACTCCAAAGCTCCCGACACTATCAACTACTACTTCTGGATGGTAAGAAAACACGAACAATCTCCAATCAACATGTAGCGATGTGTCATGGCCACACATGGACGACGTGGCCTGCGAAAAAACAAATGACGAACGAGTCGTGTTTTGATGAATTTCTCGAAACTTCCAGAACATTCTTTTGTTTTTGGTATAAAAAAGAGGTACGATCGAGGTACCTTACACAATCCAATACGTTACCGTTTACCAGTTCGACAAAACAACTGTTTGACTCCAAGGCTCCCGACACTATCAACGACTACTTCTGGATGAAATAATTTGGCATGTTTTAAAATACTATAAACCGAAATAATAATCAAATTTCTAGATAATGAAAATGGGTTTAAAACTTAGTTTAAAAAAAAGAATCATCGATATCGGTTGGCGTGATATCGAGCTATTCGTCCATTTGTCGCGCATATACTTACTTAGGTACCTAATGCAATTTAATGACTTAAGGTCAATGTGGGCAAGTCCGGCATAGTTTTCTATAATTTAATTTCAATTGAACTTTATGAATCGAGATACGTTTTCTAAAGTAACTTGAGTAGTTGAAAACTTTTCTCATGGATGCCATGAGAATATGAATTTTAGAGCTGCGAAGACAAATACAGGCAAACAGGCTAACATACACTCAGGCTTTAAACTGCCCTCCCCCCTTTTCCCAACTTAAAGAGGATTTTCTTTTTTCCAGGAGCTCTCTTCTCCCCCTCACACGTCAAACCACGTCATCACAACATGGCGTCGCGTCCACGCTCGCTCCATCCGCCGTCTCGCTTACGCCAAAGACGGAGATATACTGCTGTCCTGCTCACACGACTCGTCTGTCAGTGTGAAAGCTAGACATGTGCCGGGAAAGCTGAATGATTATGTTTTTAAAGTTCAGAGAGTAAGTTAATCATGAAAGCGTTATTTTAAATTACAGAGAAATTTAGCTGAAAGAATTATACTTTACAAAAGTTAACACTTCCATTGCCACGATGCACACGTCTCTACTACGGCGGACAGTTAATGCGTTGAAGCGTAACGTTACGTTTCGTAAAAGTTTTCTACTTACATAACAGTCGGTTTGCGAATTTGCTGAGAGTTTTGGGTATCCCTATGGATTGCAGATTCTTTCCGATGATAGGACATTTTTATGATAGGCACTACTTCAAATTTAGTTAGAAAACAGAGGTAACAAGGGTCTAATTTTTCTCTTATTTCTGAACGACTTAAAATGTATTTCCAACTATTCCAGGGTGTTTCCTGCTTCCACGCCGTCTACCCCCTCCACTTACTAGCCACAGGCAGCGTGGACGGCTGCGTGCGCCTCTGGGAGACCAGCCAGAGCACTCCATTCGCAGTGCTGCCGGTCCCGACGCAACCAGCGGTCCTGGACGTGGCTGTGGTGCCGGCTCGGGAAGTGGTGGTAGCTTTCTGTAACAACTGTGTAAGTATGTATATGTGGCAGATGAAACTATTACCAAAGATTTCAATAGAGCTTTAAACCTGTGGACGGCTGCGTGCATCTTTGGGAGATCAGCCCTTCGCAGATCTGTCGGTGGCGACGCAAATGATGCAACCTAGCATTCTAGAAGTGGCTGTGGTAGTTACTGGCTTGGGAGGTTGTGGTGTCTCTGTACCAACTGTGTAAGTATGAATATTTATTCATACTGCCAGACGAAACTGTTGTAGCATCGAGTGTGTGTGATATCCACACGTTTTTAACTGCTTCAGGTTATGCCTCACAGGTTTTCCTTAGAAACAACGCGTGCAAATTCACGGTCAGAAACTAGTAACGAAGTTAATGTAAATATACACACTTATTTACATTAACTTCGTTACTAGTTTCTGACCGTGAATTTGCACGCGTTGTTTCTAGTTAATGTAAATAAGTGTGTAGCCAGTTATGTCTTTCGATGAACCGACCACCACCGTGAGGGATAAAAAAGTTCTTCTGTGGTCAACCCGTAAACGTAGTGTAGGACACTCTGTAGTCAAGGGATACCTGCAAACTCTATTGGCAGATGCTGGATGATGCAAGGTAAAAAAAAAGTCATAATATTATTATTCTCAATTTATTACTACTACAGACACTTACTTTACAATTACTTTATACAGACGGTTCATATTTGGGATATCTACGAGGAATGCCTTCTTCAAACCCTGAAGATCAAGTTTCCTTTCCTTGGAATTCTGGGCCATAAGGTTGAATTTGGCACCTACTGTATACATCCAGGTATGTCAATATATGCAATCGCAGCTTTCCTATATTAGAAATTCTATGGGGAGTAAGAGTAAGGGATTTTTCGCAGGCTCACTGCTGCTTATTTTTTAGGTATATTTTTATTTTATTGGAGTTTTTAATATCTGTCAGCAACACGCTTAGCAACAAGGCTTAGGATAATACTTGTAAGGAGAAAAACCCTTTATCCAACCAAAATAGGTCCCGGGCAATAAGTCTTTATTCTAAACTGAGTCTGTTTAGAAAGGCCCTGAATTTAGCAACATGCTAATGAGCAGAAGTTACGATGATCTTGTATCAGAGAAGCTTGAGCACGAAGTTAAAAAAGAATCGATTATCACCGATTTTGTCTCTGGTGTCTTTTTTTACGAATAAGCGAAGAAGATACATAATCGGGGCTTAATGGTTATTAACACAAAAGTCATTTAAAACAAATGTACTCAATTATGCAATAAATAAATATGAATAGGAAAACGGGATATTTACATGGAGCATGAAACTGTGCCATAATAATTGAAAAAATCTCAAAAGTCTAATCATGCTATTGTAATACATGCTCTACAGGTTAGTAAGACTACTATACTATTGCTTCAGGTCCAATCTACAAGATACTAGAAGAAGAACAGTTAGAGCCAGTTCCATCAACCTCACGTCGAACATCAAGCGTGTTCCAAGCTCCGTCTGGCGGACTGATACTGCAGGAACTACCAGAGTTGGACACCAGTGTGAAAAACCAACCGTTAGTACAACTCTTCTTCTTGTCAGCATCTATGCCCTTTATCTTTCTATGTACTACATTGAAGGCGTATTAAATAAATAGTCTGTAAATAGATAGATATATATATATATATCTATCTATCTCTGAAACTGTTAATACACACATACAAAATACAACATAACTTGTTGTAACTACCTACACCGAAAAACAAACAATATTGAAACATGTTTAAGACGTGTGTGTGCGCTGCAGTATGTCAAAAAGGTCTTAAAGGCCGAAAAGCAAAAGCACTGATTTTTTCGATGTACTGACGTCATGAAAAAGTAAGTTGGGGACTAAGTGGCACACTATATATTTTTTTTCAATAATGAAAGTGTTTTTATTTGACGACCTCCGTGGCAGAATGGTATAGCAACCGGAATGTCAAACCGGAGGTTGCAGGTTCGAATCCTGCTTGGGGCATTTGTTTGTATGATGATTACAAACATTTATACTTGAGTCACAAAATAAAAAAGAAAATTACTTTTTGACAAATTTTAATATTTTGTTCCCCGACAGCCAGAAAATTTATAAAATTTTTTGGTTCAGACATGTATTTCAGACAAGTATAAATAAAACATAAATGTTGTGAAGATATCAAATGTTTTAATTCGTTTGAAAAATTGTTGAACATCGTAACATAATTTAAAACAAATTAAAAATATTAACTAGAATGTACTAATTCCAGTATGTAATGTACTTACCTACCTAATATGTGGTAATTTGCGAAACTAAATCTGGTAATATGCGTATCTGGTACTTTGCAAAACTAAATCTGGTAATATGCGTATCTGGTACTTTGCAAAACTAAATCTGGTAATATGCGTATCAGGTCTTCTGCGTGTTTGGTAATTCGCGAAATGTGCATCTGGTCATCCGCGTATAAGATATTTTGCGTTTCTGGTACTGTGCGTCGGAAGGAACGCGACACTTTGAGTTTCGAAGTCATTCGAAATTCCAAATCTTTATGATCTTCTAAAAAACAAAAGACGGTCTGGCCTCTAAACCAAAGACGGTGACGGGAAAGCGTTTGTGTTGGCGGTTTACCTCCCAATTAGGTACTATAGTGAACTTTAACTCCTTGATATAGAGGTTTATGCAATAATGAACCTTTGTCTATTGACTTACAGGCTCTACGCCCGCTTCAACCGCAGTTCCCTCCTCATCACATGCTGCAGCCACGTGTGCGTGGTACAACTGGCACCCCCCCGCGGCGTGCCACCCCCGCCCCCCGCAGACACCCTGCCCCCGCGCCGACCTTCGGTCTGGGACCTGCCGCTGCTCGCTGATCTAAGTACTTACTCATCTTTAGATAATAACGTGAAGTAATCCTTCACTCAAACTCTGGAATGCCTCGCATTCCTTCAAAACATACTTAAGTTCGGTATAATTATACCAATATGTTTAGTCGTTACCTCGACTATGATTCAACTCAACAACAGTTCTACTCGACCTCCAAAGGCGTTTCGGTATGCTTGATCGTAAAAAATCCCTACACTCGAACTAACCTTAGAAAATGATCTCTTACAAACAACAAGCTGTTTTGAGAAGAATTCAAGGTAAGTAGCTAGGTACCTTGAGATGACAGTTCATTTCTTCACTAGTATGAGAAAATTTTCGAGGTACGACTAAAGATATGGGGGTTAGACTATTAATCATCTCTTACTGTGAATGCTTCTTCAAAATTTATAGGGATCCGCAGCTATACCTAGTCATGGAAAGGTAAAAAAGAGATATAAGATTCTCGCTTTAATCAATGAAATTAGTGAATTGATCTATTAAAAGGCAAGAAAATATACCGTCATTAAGTATAGGAAAGTATATCCTTAAGGAAAACGATTACATAGTTGTAGAGCGTGCTACGAAGCTACGCGGGTCAGAGTAGCATACAAAAGAATTCAACGCGCACAAAAATGTTATGTCCTTTGACAGAAGACAACGACTTAGCTATTCAATTATCAGCTCTGTCACTGCCAAGCCTGCTCCTTAAGGCGATACCCCAGGCACACTAGGTCCGCCATCTTTTTTATTTATAAGGTAGTGGCGCTAGTGTGCCTCAGGGTAATTCCCTAAGATAACACTTCTATGGCCCGAGACAGAAACCGATCTCCGGCTCATGTAAGAATAGAAAAAACATTGATTTGGACTCGTACTGTACTGAACAAACGGAAAACGTTGCGTTAACACTTCCTTGTTCTTGAGCTATACGCGTATATTCATATTCTTTATTAGCAACATGCGAAAGACTGCAGGTAGATGCTGGATGCGGCAAGCTGAAGACAGGGCGCTAAGGCGCTTATTGGGGGAGGCCTATGTCCAGCAGTGGACTGCTATAGGCTGATGATGATGATGATGATTGGCAACATAGCTACAATTTACTTCATACTTAATATGTAAGTTAATGTTATTACTAATTATATGGCTTTTCTTTTCAGGACCACCTGCATCGCCATCCCCAATGCCGACTCCGACACAGCCATATAAGTTCCTGGCACCGTCGTCTGCTACCGACTATACAGTCAATGATTTGGACACCTTGTTGGCTAATGCTGGTAAATTTCTTGCACAACACCAAAACATGAATAATATTGTTTTCATAGTTTTCGTTTATGTTTTGTTCCTTGTTTGTATCAAATAAAAAAATCAAAATAATATTTATTTGGAACATAAATACAAGGGAAATAGATAAATTGTGTGAAAACGATAATACACGCAGTAGCTATATAACTGTGTCGCGTGCATTAACGCCCTCCTCCGAATACAGGGTTGTAGAGTGTATGCGAGGCCACTTTACGCACCACGGTCTTCACGGAAGACCAGCGCTATGGTATGATCTGCTCTACTATAGCACATGCTGAGTGGTGACCGATTTTGTCAGTTTCTCTGTTAATTAAGAGCCTTTATTCCTAAAATGCGCAGAAACAGTACTTTTCAAACCCGTTTATATCATGAACCACTTATCTTATAGTATATGTTATTTACTAATAATTTTAGGAAATTTTAGTGTCCAACGAGTTTGACTATAAAATATTTCGATTAATATAGTATGTACGCGTTCTATCAAGATAACTTGTGAGAGGTTTTCATAATTTCCCTTTCAGCATCAGTTTCGAAGCTCAAAATAATAGAAAATACTGACATATCTAATTAAGAAAAAAATATAACCTACTGATGAGATCCTTGGCTAAAAACTTACTTAGAAAGATGTTTGGTTTTGGTATCCTACTATGAGAAATTAAAATTCAAAAAATGTGAAATATTACGAATATTTCACATTTTTAAATGATGTTTTTACCGATATACCTTATTTAATTTAATATAATAATAGCCTACCAATAAAGAGGAGCATCTTTTTTAAAATCATACATTTAAAATTTTTATGATTTTGTTGCTATTATTTTTCTATAAATATTTAATGAGCGACGTGACCACACTCTAGAAAGCCTCGCGGCGGACTGATTTTCGCGCAGCGTTTTATAGTAGTTTTAAAATATTTATAGAAAAATAATAGCAACAAAATCATAAAAATTTTAAATGTATCATTTTAAAAAAGATGCTTCACTTTATTGGTAAGCTATTATTATATTAAATTATATAAGGTATATCGGTAAAAACATCATTTAAAAATGTGAAATATTCGTAATATTTCACATTTTTTGAATTTTAATTTCTCATAGTAGGATACCAAAACCAAACATCTTTCTAAGTAAGTTTTTAGCCAAGGATCTCATCAGTAGGTTATATTTTTTTCTTAATTAGATATGTCAGTATTTTCTATTATTTTGAGCTTCGAAACTGATGCTGAAAGGGAAATTATGAAAACCTCTCACAAGTTATCTTGATAGAACGCGTACATACTATATTAATCGAAATATTTTATAGTCAAACTCGTTGGACACTAAAATTTCCTAAAATTATTAGTAAATAACATATACTATAAGATAAGTGGTTCATGATATAAACGGGTTTGAAAAGTACTGTTTCTGCGCATTTTAGGAATAAACGCTCTTAAGGGGGATTTTTATGTATAGCTACTATTCGTCTCTGTTCTGTCTGGCATAATAAAAATCCTTTTTTTTATATTACAAAAGTAGTTTTCGTTTACTACCGCTGATTTTTCAGTTGCATGTTGTAGGTAAGGTACCTATCGCCAGATTCATTCGAAAACGATAATCGAGTTCGTATGAAATATTCGTATAAACTATCATCATCATCATCAGCCTATAGCAGTCCACTGCTGGACATAGGCCTCCCCCAATGAGCGCCATGACGCCGTCTTCAGCTTGCCGCATCTAGCATCTACCTGCAGTCTTTCGCAGGTCGTCATCCCACCTGGTCGAAGGGCGTCCTACACTACGTTTACCGAGTCGTGGTCTCCACTCGAGAACACGTTTGCCCCAGCGGCCGTCGGTTCTTCGCGCGATAACCTTGGTTCTCTGTCGGATGTATAAACTATATCTTTATCATACTATGATAATGTTACGAAATTCAAAAAAGTGCAAAAAACTTAACTGAGTAAATTTTTTTAACAGTGACGTTAAATTTGTTGCATCTTACACTAGGTAAATGTAATGAGGCAATAAAAATACAGGGTGTTAGGGCTTGAATATGCATGACCCTTTTTTTTTTTAAAAGGCAAGGAAAATACAACTATATTCTACCCAATAGACTTGGAGCTAAATATCTATACATATTTATTAATAATATACATTTGTGTCTGTTATTGACAGGTCTTCAGGGTATTCTGGAGAAGGACTTTGTACTGATGGAGGGATTGAAGCACGACCTGAACAAGAAGCTAGCTGAGATGGAAGCTGGTAAAGACGCAGTAAGTAAACGTCCTAACTCATAACAATAAAAGAATTGTGTTATGTTTATTGTGTACGTTGATAGGGTCAGCTCAACGATCTTCGAACGGACACACAATGTAAATGAACAGATATTAAAAAACCACCGTATTATTTGATAATAATTTTAGTGTAATATATTTATTTGTAGTACAAAATTTGATTGTAAAGTGTTTATTTTGAAAGCCTTATAAAGGATTGTCATGATGAAGAAGAAGACGAACCTTGAGTTACAACTCAATAAGATACAAATTGGCGCAAGCGCGGCACCGCGGGAGTTTACGTATTATGCAAAATTTGTACCTTTTTGCGTAGTAAATAAAGTTATTTTTGGGTACATGTGCAGGGTGGAAAATAAACTTCCTGATTCTGTGCTGAAAAAACCATAGAGTGGATCCCAAGGAATAAGAAGAGAGCTGGTCCTAATTGGATGACAAAAACCAGAGTCAGAAAAACTTGGAAGGAGTTGGGGGTGTCCTACGCCAAACACAGAGACTGCTAACAATTAAAATTTACTTATACACATAAATATAAATGTGTACATGCTCTCCATCAAGTCATTGTTTACCTAAATACAAACTCACAAAAAGTTAGTACAGAAATAAGGCTTATTTTATTTTTTATTTATTTTAAGTGTGTTCTGACATAATTATCCTTTATTAGATGCGAGCAGCAGTGAACATGGGCGCTCCGTACCTCTCTCTAAAGATCTACCCGCCCGTCACCATAGACCCAGTGGATGAGATGACAGACGAGTACAAACGGGTCATGAAGTAAGTAACTACCCTCAAAGCAACATCTCTTGACCTACTTTATTGCAAAGTTTTGGCAGGAGGTACCAACTACCCAGCTCTACGTCTCACGCGTCCTCTACTGTGTGGAGACCAAGGCTGTGGAGGAGTACCTAAAAATGAAGACTGGATTCACGCTGCGTGAATCTGAACTCTCGCCATAATTAGAGCTTCATTTCATTATAGTGAGAGTACCAAATCATTATCTCTCGACCTACTTAAGTGCAGAGTTTTGGCCGATGGGTGTCAACATTTGAAGGTTCACTGGCCGCCTGCAAGGGGACACCGCTGCACCGCCGTGCACCGTCGTCAGCTGACTCCCTAATTACGTCATCTACCTCTACATACACGCTGTCGTCGGCGTAATCACAAAATAGCGTATTATTAATTAATTTAGTCCCTGTACACTCACCTATTATACATAGAAAACGACCAGAACACCCTGAACAAATATCTACAGATCGTACAAACATTTGTACCGAGACGGCAATCGAAACCGCAACCTCCTGCGTCGCAGACGGACATTTGCCCACCGCGCCACAAAGGTCGTCGTTACTACTTATGAAACGCATACTAATATACGTTTTTATTTTTCCCAGGCTTTTCCCGGGATCGAGTGTGGCTGGAACTCCAAGCAACAGTGAACACTCCACGCCAAGAAATAGCAGAAACAGCAAGTTATGACAGGGTAAAGATAATTTATTTTTTGCTTACTATGGATGCGCCCCGCGGCTTCGCCCGCATGGAAATCTATGTGTCAAATGGTTAGAATAAATATGTTATTGTTTTTTCAAGAGGAAGGTTTTTATAAACCTTCCTCTTGAAAAAACATTTACATAAATATTTCAAAACACGCTTCAAATCGGTTGCTTAGTTTTAAAGGTCTAAGCATACATAGGGAAAGACAGGCAGTTTTTTTCTAACAACATGTACACGAGTTGAGATGGTTGGGTCAATTCTTACTATACCTAGAAACAACATAATAATATTTATTATATTTAAATAATCTTGAATTCTGCCAGAGATAATTTTTTTAACTAGGGTATAATACGCCACGCGACTATAAAAAATTGTTTTTATTATTATTATTTTGTACTGCTGTAAACAAAATTAATTGTAACGTCATTATCTTTTAGATTTTCTCACGAATTTAGAGTTCCGTGAGATAAACATTTTTGAAAGTCTACTTAACAAATATATGAAAATGTTTGTTCAACAAGTGGGCAAAACGATTTTTTTTGATCGTGTCTCTACATTCAACAAAAAATAGTTTTACCTTCTTGTTGAACAAACAACTCCGCACCCGATTTTCCTTACTGTTTTTAGCTGCAATGTTACCGTTTACGAGCGGGAGTGGTGAAAATATTGAATTCGGCGTTAATTTTTTAAAGTCAGCATATTCGTTCTCCAGTCGAGTCATTTAATATTTGTATCTACCCCCCATTTCACGCTGAATGAGGAGAAAATTAGAGTTTCAGCCTTTTCATGTAAAATATACATTTTAACATTTTACTTGTGTATGGAACCCTCAGTTTATTTCTCACACTTGAAAGTTTTACATAAATGTGTACAATGATGAGATAAAATACCATCTTTATCAGATATAGGCCATTAGGTACCATGTACATAATGGCAAAAACATACGAAAATAAACTTTATTTACAACAATAATACGTCAGAAAGGCTTAAAAATTCTGATAATGTTGATTAGCTTTAAAAACAATCTAGTGAGCATTTTTATCTTTAATACAGTGCAAATTAGATTTTAGTTAACACTGATTTTGATAAATAATGATAATTGCAGTTGATAAATATAATATATAATATAATGAACCGTGTAGACAGTTTATATAAAAATTTAAATAATTAAAGTAAAAAATTAAAACAGCAATAAGTGGTATTATTTAAAAAAAATATACAAAAAAAATTTTAAAAAAAAAATGAATAATCAAATATTAAAAACTGTAAATATCAGAGATGTGACTTTTTTAATAAGAAAGTATTCACAAAATGAAGCCCAATGTCTTCAGGAGTTCTTCAAGTTTTACAGTGATGAAAAACTAGAGGACAGATATAAACCACTGAATAATAAGGACTATGAAAGATTTATTAGTGTACGGGCTTCTAAAAGGGAGCCGGCCCTTACCAGGCAGATCAGTAAGTACTTACTAATAGTAATATAATCGGGGCCGCACCTCTCGATACCCCTCAGTCGTTTGCGCCGATGTTGTTCCTCTCCGGTAATTTACTCCGGCTTTTTAAGGAACCCATCCAGCATTCGGCAAGCTACCGTCTGCCACTCTTCTCAACTTTATGATTGACTTGTTAATGGCAGACGTCCGCAATCTCCCCTATAGCCCGATTACCCAGTCCATCCATCCATCACAATAGCCTGGTTTTATTTCTTTCATTTTTCTTTGCAATACACCTGGCGGATACCATCTTTGGGTGTATCATATTGTGCAACCGAGGATGATACCCGCTATGAATAGCCATCGCCTTTTCAAAGGGCCTCTGTGCTGTTGGCTTCGGCCCCACGCAAGCCTTCCAAAGGACCCGAGATCATGGTAAAAGAGAGACATAATAATACATTTTATTTTTCTTCACAAAGGTTCTCTTAAAGTACAAATTAAAGCCATTTAGTAAATATATACTAGATCAAACCTGTATTGTCTTTGGTCTTTTGTGGTTTTGTCACCAGGGCTTCACTCTATGGACCCGTACAGTACCCGTCATTTCAGCAGGTGTATACCTGTCTTTATGGAGTTCATGTATTCAAGATACAGTTAAAATTAAGATAATAAAAGTCTAATCATCTTATAGCTAAGTGAATAAATAGTAATCACTACGTAGTCTGTAACAAAGTCGCTTCCCGCTGTCTTGTGTCCTGTATACTTAGATCTTAACTACGCAACAGATTTTGATGCGGTTTTTTTTAAATAGATAGAGTGATTCAAGAGGAAGGTTTATTCATTTGACACGTAGATTTCCACGCGGGCGAAACCGTGGGGCGCGGCTAGTTAATAATAAATTATACAATACAAAAATACTTTATTGTACGAGTACATCAGATGCAGCAACATAGAGAAAAATACAATGGGCAGCCTTATCGCTTAGCAATCTCTTCCAGGCAACCTTAGGATGATTTTCAAACAATACGTAATTGATATTGTAACTTTTGCCAAAATATAATTAATTTAAACGGAATCGTGATATTATACGAGTAAGGTATATCAAAATATAACATTATTATTTTTTTAACTGATTTCGAAAATATTAGGTCGTTTACGGCCAAATACATTTTTATATTAATTTTAACTAGAGCAAATCTTCATGTAAAGTTTTCTTATTAAGTTTTAAAATTAGAGTTATCAAAGTATGAAGATTATTTTATAATTTCACCAGAGCCTAGTTCGTTATCTAGCAGGGTGTACCCATGCAGGTTACCTTGGCTTCGGAGACGAAATGTTGGAGTCATGTTAGAGTTTACACCCCGTTATTATACAAACTGAAAGCCATAATTTGTCTCTTTTTAGCGAAACTGTCATACAAAGTTGGCAAAGACATGCTCTCGTTGGCTGAAGGCATGCCCAATGAAGACGCGTTCCCTTACTCCAAGATATCCGTGGAGATGAGAGACGGCGGGACTCTGGTCTTGAAGGGAGAGGATCTAGGCAGGGCTCTGCAGTACGTGCCTTCGCAGGGGTGAGTTTGAAATCATCTATTTATGGTTTAAGGCGAAGTGAGTTCGCTTTTTCGAGACAAGGACGAACGAACGCCGCGCGGGGAAGGCGAGAAAGGGAGGCAAGAGTGGCGGAATGACCGGCCCGCGCGCAATTTCACTGGTTTTTATTTTTAAATTTGTTATTGCTCTAAAATAATACTGTTTCTCAAAAAACTAAAACCATAAATATCTAAAGTATTTATTAGGGAACACGTAGAAGAAATTTCATTACAATAATATTAAATAACTAGCAAATAAAACTGGTTTTTCCGTAGAGATATCTCTGTAGAAAAAGGTAACTTTGCCATTTTTTTCGATCGAGTCAAGTTTAGTCAATCGTGTTTACTCCCATAACATACTAACTAATATCCTAAACTTTTGATCCTCATCAAAATATATTGGAAAAATAGGTGTTTTGTTCCCTTAAAATTAATTTTCCGTTAGGTCAAAAAGTGGTTTTGGGACGTTAAGCTTTATTCTCACAAGAGTTACAAAAATTCATTTAAAAATAAAACTTAGGGTTAACTGCTTTAAAAGTACATTTTGGTGACGAGCGTCCTTATTAAAAATAGGTAAGTAACTAAGAAACAGGCTAAATAAAAACTATTTAGAATTTTACGCTACCCACCCTAAGCTAATATTGAGGACCTAGCCGACTCTTTTCGTATAAGCCAAGTGCCCAAGTCCAACGAGTACCTAATGTCTGAAAATCAGCGCCACTACTAACTCCGGCTTGTAGCGGCATAATTCTGAGACAGGGACCTTTTGGCCCCTAATGTAACACGTATTTGTACTTGTATGTTTTATCTATTTCTTTCATACTTACCTATTATGTAATGCGACCGATGTGGCGCGGTGGGCAAAGGTCCGCCTGCGACGCAGGAGGTTGCGGGTTCGATTCCCGCCTCGGAACAAATGTGTGTACGATCTGCAGATATTTGTTTCGGGTGTTCTGGTCGTTTTCTATGTATAATAAAAAATATCTATCTATGTAATGTATTGTATTATGTATGTCAGTTATCTAGTACTCATAACACAAGCTCTGCTTACCATGGGGCTAGATAATGCTGTGTGAATTGTCCAGCATTATTTATTTATTTATATTTATTAATGCGTCGTTTTATGTGTTATGTGTGTGGTGTCAAATAAATCGTTGCCTCACTGGTTAAACCAATTGTCTGCAGTCGGTATTCGTTTCGAGTAATTCACATTTGAAAGTTTAAGCTAAGATTTGACCTGTTTAAAACTTAAGAGCTTGGAAAGTAATTATGCAAAATCACGTATTATTTATCGTTCTTTAAGAATTTCTTTCTTTTCTTTAATATAAAAACCTCAAACTAGCTGAACTGTTATCTTCATTTCAGCCTACCCGCCCTCCTCACAGAGCTCCGGAGCTTCCAAAAGGACCTGCATAATGCACCCCCGCTGCCGCAACACCGAGACATCATCGTCACTAACGGAGGGCAACACGGCATCTACCAGTGTATAGACTTACTGCTGGATCCCGGAGATCCTATATTGACCACGCAGTATGCTTACACTGGACTGCATAGTACTGTAAGTATTATATTCACAAACGTGACAGTTGCAAATTGCAGTATATCGGGGAAATAGAATAGCATATACCTATATAATTTAATTAATTGCAAGCTCGTAAAGCTTGTATCAAACGGCTTTCTATTGAAATTACAGAACTACAAATTGTAATGTTCTCAAACAAAAAATTAAGTAGATTTCTGAAAAATAGTGCTCTTTAGTTAGTCTAAATGATTCTTTTAATGCGGTCATAGTAGAACCCTCGTTTTTTTTGTATGTTATAGAAAAGCGTGACAGAGAAAACTGAAATTTTCGAAACTTAGGCTGAATAAATAATGTAGTTTTCAAAAAGCAAAGGCAACTTTTTATTCTTATAAAAAACAGATATTTCACCGACAAGCCACCATGCTTAACTAAATTACTTAATTATATTTTTTTCTTCTAAGAAAAACATGGCTTCAACTATACTTTTGATAGTTTTAACCATCTGTCAAATTTTCAGCTAAAACCATTCTCTCCAGAACTATTAGAATTACCAGAAGACGAAGACGGCTTGATACCAGAAACCCTAGACTCTCTATTAGGAGAACGTCTCATACGAGGCCTGAAGATGCCCAAACTCCTATACATTATACCGACGGGGAACAACCCGACTGGAACTGTGTTGTCTGAAGAGAGAAGGAGACAGGTGTATGAGCTGGCGTGTCGATACGACTTCTTGATTGTAGAGGATGATCCATATATGTTCTTGAATTATAGCGAGGTGAGTTTGTGGTGAATCGATTGTCAAAACCCTATTCACGGGATCACATCCCTAGTCCACACCATAGTTATTGTATTATTTTTGGTCCACAGGACAATACAGGACCTAACCTTGGGGGTTTTATTTGTTTAACCTAATGTAATTGAGTAAAACCAACCCCAATAAATTGCAGTAGTTATGCCGCTCTTTAAATTATTTCACGTAATTCTCTCAAATATTTTTGCATACTAACTAACGGTCAAGCATGTTGATTCACAAAATGTATATACTTGTTACTTTACATAACACACGTCTTTGGCAAATAAAGAAACCTTTATCTTTGTCTCTGTTCCAGAAACAACCCCCCTCCTTCCTATCCCTAGACACGTGCGGCCGCGTGCTACGCCTGGACTCCATCTCGAAGGTGATCAGCTCGGGGCTCCGCGGTGGGTGGGTCACCGCGCCGACTCTACTATTGGAACGATTGGAGCTGCATTCGCAAGCGGAGCTATTGCATAGTTGCACTCTAGCACAGGTATAAACATAACCATGACGACCTGCGAAAGACTGCAGGTAGATGCTGGATGCGTCAAGCTGAAGACAGGGCGCTGTGGTGCTCATTGGGGTAGGCCTATGTCCAGCAGTGGACTAACATAGGCTGATGATGGTGATGATGACAGGGAATGTGGTCAACCCACTTGAAGCGAAGCCTGGTGATAATAGTATAATCTACCTACAGTCTTTCGCAGATCGTCATCCCACCTGGTCGGAGGGCGTAATACACACGTTTGCTCCAGCGGCCGTCGGTTCTTCGCGAGATATGGCCAGCCCACTGCCACTTCAGCTTGCTAATTCTTTCATTCCCTGTAGCAAAGTAGTATCTGATTCGCCATAATACGATCCCCGTTGTAGCTTTGCATTTGCTACGCCGTAGACTTACTACGGCGCGTAGCAAATCCATTGTCGCTACAGCATACTTATGCCACACTTATGCTGTAGCAGCGATGGATTTGCTACGCGCTGTAGTATGAAGGCTCCCGTAGTAACGTTGCATTTGCTACGTCGCGTAGCAAATATGCTCCTATAGCAACGATGCACCGTAGTAAATAAATGTTCCTATAGCAAGCAACGAAGGATTTGTTACGCTGTTGTAATAAGAACCCCGTAGCAAAGGCTAGTTCAAAATATTGTAAAACATAGATGAATTGTTTCATATGTATCTCATTATAAGTGAACCATGTATTTGTATGAGAATTAAGTTCTTTAAACCCAAGGAGCATTTACTACGCCCTTGTAAGTATGCGCCCATAGCAACGTAGTATTTGCGACGCTTTAGTGCGTACGAAGGCCATCGTAACAAAGCAGGACTTACTACGCAGTACAAAAGTGTTTAAAATGGTATTATAAACGAACAACCAAAATTTCCAGGCTCTGATCTTCCACCTGCTATCAAACCGCCCCGCCCTACACAGACATTTGGTCACAGCCAGGTCTCTGTACAAACACCGTCGCGACACGCTCTACGCCGCGCTGGAGGGAGTTAGACAGCTGACTCACTGCCCGCTGCCCAGCGCTGGGCTATTCTTGTGGATGAAGGTGCATGGGGTGGAGGATGTTTATAATATGGTAAGTTTTTGGAGATGTTAAGTCTCACACGGGTACATTTAGCATACGGAGAAACTACAATTAAAATAATGCTAGCACTATACACTCAAGGTAAGAAGTTGTTAAGTATCCATCTGCCACACCAATCTATCTATATAGCCAGTACCTACCTACTGTAGAAACGACACTCCTTGATTTTGATTATTCGATCTGCGGCCACTGCTGTTTTGTACCTACGTGCTTTTCTGTGATACAGGTACTTTTTAGAATAATATTCTACGGTCACGGTCGCCAACTGCACGTTATTATTATGTTGGTACAATTAGCGACCATGCTAGCCTGACTTAGACCAGAATTTTGTATGGTACGTTAGTATTTAAATAAAGTTATTTTCATTTTAGAATCCAAGTGCGCGCAGAATCGAGGCTTGGTGTGCGCTGACTGTAGCTATGACATTTTATTTTGACGAAGATATTCCATAAAAAAAGTGTAAAAAATAGTATAATTTATATATAAATGTATACCGGAAAAACGCTTAGTCAGAATCAACTGTTTTCGTCGTTGACAGCAAACAATACCTGCACATACCTACCTACCAGCTGAACTAACGAAGATATTTTAGCAGGTTCTCTTTTGTTACAGGTATTCCACACAGCGTTCCAGAAAGGCCTCATGCTGATCCCAGGCCAAGCATTTACTTACTCCAGCGCCCCCTCTCCTCACCTTCGGTTAACTTTTAGTAAGATACCCTACAAAGACATGGATAAGGCGGTGCGCCATCTAACGGAAATTATTAGAGACGAACAGCAAATGGTGCTGGCAAAACAACCACAGAGGCTGGCTACTGATCAGTAGATGGCGCTGCTAGATAGTTTTCCTAATTTTGATAAGTTTATATATATTTTATAATAGTGTAATGATACACATTTCTTTTTAGAGTAGTTTTTAATTAACTGATAGTCTAAATTAGAACAGAAGCGTTTGTGAAAACAATTTGAAAAATAACTTTGTGTACCTACGATATTAAGTTATCGTAGGCACAGAAATAATAATTCGTAGTTGTGACATAATTATACATTTTTATAAACTTTTAATACGTCTTTTATAATAAAATACAGTAATATACCTAGGTGCCTGTGTTAATTTATTTTATACATTCTATTTTATTAAAATTACTTCTGTGGGAAGTTATTTCTTAGGTTCTTACGTTACAACTACTCGATAATAGATGTCGCTTTAAACTTTTCGATGAGCAGAAAGCAAAGCAATAAAGAAAATGTACTGGTTCAGCGCACGTTGATGAGGTTCAAGTTGAATTTAATTTAACAAACGGTGCAATTGGACCTAAGTATGGAAACAAAAACTGGGTTCCCAAGATACAGCCGCCAGATGCGGGGCACAAATTGTAAGATGCCAACATCTAGCAGCAGCAGTGCGTTTATAAGATGTACCTATATGTTTTTAAAAGCCAGCTCCATCCTCTTTTGTTTTTAATACAAAAAAAAATACAACAATTTTTATTTGAAACAGAACTTTATAATATAGGGTACAATTATGGGCTAATCTCAAGGACCTACCTACCTAAATTATGTTTGGTGATATTGTAGGTCACAAGCGGACCGTAAACAAAGATAAATTGTAAGGATAAAGATAATGTTCACCACTCCACTATTGCAAAAGTAAAAAAACTGTCTAGCGGAGTCAGCGCCCTCCTCCGCAAACAAAATACCTAAATTAATAGCTATGCTTCATCTTCAAAAATAAAAAGAGAAATAATGTAGATTATACGTGAAATGATAAGGTTTTATAATAAATTAATTAATGAATATATTTTATTGTGTGTACATGTGAGTGAGTGCGTTGAGACACCAATATTAATGAGTCTCATACTCTACTTCGAATGACGTTACCTCGATCTCTCAAACTTGCCTTCTCTACTGAATTTTGCCTTCTCGATTCAAGCGAAGAGTTGCTAGTGGAAGCTAGTACGTACTTTCAAATTTTCAATTCGCCGCTTATCGTCTGATTTCTTCCTGTCAATTGACATAGTGTAGCGTTACAACAGAGATTCCAAGTTAATATATCGCCATGAAATCTACATCTTTATTAACTCCTGAAAGATTAGTTGAAGACAGATATACTAGGATATGTATTAACAAGGTATTATTTAGGTATGCAAGAACTTAATACGATATCACTTAGGAAGTCGGCCAAGTTTTAAGATCTCGATCTTGCTCGCTTTCACGAGTTCGTTTTTAGTTTTTATTTTACCTTTTCTATAGCATCTTCAGCTCTCAGATTTGCAAAACTTAATTGACAGTGAGCAGGCAAGGCGTCGGACTGTCGACGGCTGGGGGCCTCAAAGCTCTTGTGTGGACCACGTAAAAAAAGGCGCAGTGTGGATAGTGTGGATAGTACGCTTTAGAACTACGACCAGATTCAGATGCAGCCTTTTTTATCCGACGAAAAAGGTGGAGGTTCGATGTTCGGCTGCATATTATATATTTTTGATGTCGATGTCTCTGTGATTTAAGGACCTATTTGGATGAATGATTTGCAGTTGTATAGATAATGATCCCGAGGCTTTAGTATTTATCCAACAACATTCTCTCAAAAGTTTTATCTATTTACCTTCTCTAATTGTATTGCGTAAATTTTGACGGACATTATATCAAAGTCTCGTTAACTTGCATGCTCTGTCTCGGACCTACTCTACCCATTCTTTCTCATTATTAGCACCGAGTTGTTTTATTGCCCCGACAGTGAGTTAGCTCACAATTTCCTATTTATCTCGTCTCATCATCACCCTCACTTCAAAAGGACACCTACTTACCCCTAAATAAGCACCAAATTCCCTTGCTCTACTTAGCACTTCTCATCTAGACAGACAGACAGGCTATAATGATCCGTAGATGAGGAGGAATAGAGGGGAATTTGGCTTGGGGTATATGAAAGGCTCTTTATGCGGAATTGCTCCGAATTAAGGAAATAAGCACTTTTAATTGGTAGACGATTATTCGAGCGATTTTTCATTCGTTCTGTTTTGCTTTTCAAATGTTGCTGATGGGTTGATGATGTTATTTGGGAGCTTGAATAAGACTGAGACTGAGAATATTTTTAAACCAATTACAACTAGTGTTTACCTACCTCATCATCATCATCATCAGCCTATAGCAGTCCACTGCTGGACATAGGCCTCCCCCAATGAGCACCATAGCGCCCTGTCTTCAGCTTGCCGTATCCAGCATCTACCTGCAGTCTTTCGCAGGTCGTCATCCCACCTGGTCGGAGGGCGTCCTACACTACGTTTACCGAGTCGTGGTCTCCACTAAAGAACACGTTTGCCCCAGCGGCCATCGGTTCTTCGCGAGATATGGCCGGCCCACTGCCACTTGAGCTTGCTAATTCTTTGAGCTATGTATAATATATGTGTATAACCTTGGTTCTCTGTCGGATTTACCTACCTACACCCCAAAAATCTAAGACTAGAAGGCAGAGTGCCCAGAATGTTGGCAGCATTGCCACGTTGAATGGCAATGCTTATTCGCCGAAATAAAAGCAATAGTTTTGATATTTCTATATTAATTAATTCTATAAATATGAAGTAGGTATAATAATAAGTAAAGTAAACAATTTAGCAAGAACGAACCCAAAAATTGTTGTGCGCAGGGTTTTTATGCATTGTGAACCGACTAAGATACTACACCTAAGAACTATGTATAATAACTATAACTACTATGTATAAGAACTATAATAGATTCATTTTTGAATCAAACGAGTAAGTCAGCGCCGATTCGATCTAATTGCTACCACCATCTTTATGTACCCAGTTTTTACGAGTAATCTGCAATTTACATATTATCAAATTGCGACTTTATCCGAATTATCTTATTATATTAAAGTTATATATATTATTATTATATTAAAGTCCAAAGTGCATCTAATCAGCGTTTATAATAGGATGCTGGCTTATCCAAGTTCCGTCGGAAGCTGTCGACGATGGAAACGGAAAATATAACAAGATTAACGATACTCATTCATTGTATGGAGTATGGAGCGAGTTATAGGCTTATAGCGTTTATAATGACAAAAAGAGTAGCCATATTTTGTTTTAATAAATTATAAATAATTCCACGCCGTAATGCAATAGCACTCAATAATAAAAAAGCTCTCCTGGAAAAATTAAGGTATAGAAAACGACGCAAAACTCTAACAGATGCGAGTCATAAAATACAATCACATTTGAAAAGTGTGAGAACTCCAACATCTCGTCTCCCAAGCCAATCATACCTGCACGTGCACCCTGCTAAATAACAAAATCCGGAACAAATATTTGCAGATCGTACTAACATAATGTCCCAAGGTGGGAATCTAACCTGCAACCTCCTGCGTCGCAGGCGGCCTTTGCCCGCCTCGCCACTTTGGTAGTCACATTCCATATAGACATAGACATTCATTTATTTGCTGCTGCAGTAAAACAAAAACAAAGTATTACACTTTCAATAAAAATAACTTAATTAACTTATAACGAAAAAAAAAATTGCACAGAGAACTAAAAAGAGAAACTAATGTGTGTTACAGCAGCAAAAAGGTCTCGACTCAGCATAAAATATGCCTTGTAAATATTTTGTTAGTTGCACAGGGTAACAATAGGATTGTAACCATGTATAATAGATGAGAATTCCAAACAAGTCGCTAAATCTTATTACTTGTACCACACAATTGCATAAGAGTGAATGCATTTTCTTTAGTATTTCGCTGGAAATTGTCACTCTTCCTCACTTACCCTGAAATTCAGGAATGTCTCTCTGTAGAGTAATTTAAATTATTCTGGAAATGGATTTCCTTCAGAAAATTATTATTTTAATTGCGCTTCGCTTAGTTATTAATAACTGCTATTAGTTACCATTGTTACCAACAAAAATTAATAAAGAATTATTTATGGATGAAACAGAGGTACACAGACATCAAAGTAATTGCTTTATATTTATCTGATACTAGTTGACCCGGCGAACCTCGTACCGTCAATGTTTGACACTTACATGAACATTATTCGTATGGGAAAATGTATCTTCTTTTTATTCGTCAACTTTCCAATGTTTTTAACAGTTTTAAGACATGGCAAATAGAGCTTACTTCAGACTGTTCCAAACAGTTCCAACAGTCTGAAGTTACCTCTATTTTTTCAATTGTAAATAGGTGTTCTAATTTGTTTATATTATTTGATTGTAAGTTACATAACCTTTATACTGTGACAAAGCGAATACAAAGCTGATTTTAGGCTAAGTATTGGCGGTTTTTTGACAAACATTCCAAATCGAGTTTGGCTTGTGTTTGGATACTTGTACCATTATCAGCCTATACTAGTCCACCGCTGGACATAGCTTTCCCTGATAATCGCCTTAATGGCTTTCAAATTAAAAAGGTAATGCCATGATTCCCACGCCGGGCATAGGTCTACAGTCTTAAAAGTCTTACTTTAGTCTACTACCAGTCTTCGGTCACTTGAAAACGTGCGATAGCATCAGCTCAACTTATTTTAATAAAGTTTTAAGCCTACTAAACAACAACCTATGACAAATAAACCACGCAAGTACATTTTTTATTTGCGGTCTATTTGACATCTTTGTAATATATCCCTTCAAAACCTATTTGTACTTCTCAGAATGCATTTTAAGCCATAAGTGTGTTGTGCAACACGACATAACACCTTTTGTATATAGGTAAGACCTTATCACAACGGAATAAAACTCAATATTGAACCATAAAAATATGTATTTAGTAAACTTTTTTGAGATTAGCAAAATCCGTCAAAAATAAGTTCATTTGAGCGCAACCGACAGACATTATTCCGCAATTTTATATTTGCGGTCCTAAATGTTTACTCTTTGAGTGAATTGCTCCAATAATATGTTATTTTGACTGTAAAATAAGATGGTGTTCTTGCATATCTTTTGTTACAAGGTGTAATGGCGTAACACAATACATTTTTTCTTTCGAGTGCTTTGCGCAAAACTTAGAGATTATTTAGAAACGTGTTGAGACTTATTTTTTGCGGGAATAATGAAATAAGATTTTTGACAAAGGTATTAAGTCTTTTGTAGAGCCACTCAAGTGTGAATCCTAGATCTTTCAAATTATTTCCTTTCGCGGCTTCGCCCGCGCGACTCTCTATGTGTCAAATGGTTTATAAACCTTCTCATTGAATCACTCTATCTATAAAAGAAACCACATCCAAATCCGTTGCGTAGTTTTAAAGATCTAAGCATACATAGGGACAGACAGACAGCGGGAAGCGTCTTTTTATACTAGTAGTGATTATTGATGTTTTATTTACAAGCTTTCGAATTCAACTCGAGAAGTTTGCGTATGAACTACGAGAAAAGTAACCGACTGCGCCGGAACAGAAAGCGGGCTATCATAGAAACACACAACTGTGACAACTGTGTCAAATATATTTATTGCCTCAAACATGGTAAAGGTATCGCAATAGGCCCATCATGGCCGCCGTGATACCAAAGCTACCCAAAGCAAATAAAAAAAAATGGTAAAGGTGGTTTAGTTCTAATTAATGCACTCATGTCTCACTATATTCTAGCATGCAATAATTATGGCTAATTAAATTAGGTCTAATATTTAAAAACTCGTTGATGTCATAAAAATAACTGTCATTCAGCCAATTTGGTTAATGAAAAAATGAAAAAATGCTGTATAAATAATTATTTAATCATTTAGTTTCATTTGGTAATATATAATTTTTTTATATTTGTAAATCTGAAATAAATGAGTTAATAATAATAATAGGAAAATATCAGCCTAAATCTATGTTTAGGCTATGTATTATTAGACGAACGATGTGGCGCGGTGGACGAAGTTCCGCCTGCGACGCAGGAGGTTGCCGGTTCGATTCCCGCCTCGGAACAATTGTACGCACGATCTGCAGATATTTGTTCCGGGTGTTCTGGTCGTTACCTATGTATAATAAAAAATATCTATCTATGTAATGTATTGTATTATGTATATCAGTTATCTAGTACCCATAACACAAGCTCTGCTTACCATGGGGCTAGAGAATGCTGTGTGAATTGTCCAGCATTATTTATTTATTTATTTATTATAACACTCTTCTGGTACGGTCGGGTAACTACTGAACGAATTAAGCTGATATTTTCCTAAGATGTACTTGACCTTAAACGACAACAATATATATATATTTTTTTTAATAATAATAAATAAGTTCACGTAGAAGTGCAATGGTAAATAATAATTACCATTAGTATATTTAATGTACAGTAGCTCAATTTTTGTCCACGTGAACCCATAAAGCAGGCTCGCACACCAAAACTACTCGTTCTGAATAGACTATTATAATATCTCGACAAAAAGGTGTTAATGTGCGCTAATCCTAACGTTAAGGGCCCTTCACACTCACACGGCCGCCAATTACACGCTGTGACGCGCTACTTTGCCAAGGTATACAGGGTGATGTTACTTTATTATATTAATAAACTAGTTTCTGCCAGCGGCTTCACACGCGTTGTTGCTATGGAAACGTTTTAGGGCTATTTCTTGTTATTGTTATTTCTTGTTTTTATACTTTCTTATTATGTAATGTGTCGTGTTATAATATGGTGTCAAATAAATGTTTTTTCTTTCTTTGATTTCTATCCCATGGGAATTGATTTATGGGATAAAAGTAGCCTATGTTTTATTCTGGGCCTGGACAGATATTTTATTTAATCTATTGTATTAACACTTTGTCTGCGATTTTTTTTCGACGACTGCGATCTTTTTTTAACCTAAAAAATTCGTGCTGCCGCTCTACACAGCGGTTGTGTTGCGCCGCTATTATGCTTTTCGTTCGAAAAATATTACGGCTGTGCGAGTCACAAAGATCTATATTTTCTCAGCCGCTGCGCTAGTGTGGATTTACGCATATTAGTCACTTGCAGAAAACACATACCTTGTGATTTCAGCAATCAAAGTGTTAACTATAATCAATTAATCTTCTAGTACCCATATAACACAAGCTCTGCTTAGCTTTTGGCTAGATGATGCTGTGTGGATTGTCCAACATTATTTATAATTTTTTGTCTACAAATACAGTTAAATAAATGTACATAAATGAACAAAAACCGATTACAATAATATAACTCAACAAGGTAACAACGAGGTTAGGTTTAACCTTAAAAACTTTTCTTCTAGCACCTCAACAACATTTTCTGCCCTAAACAAAGTCAAAGTCATTTATTTCTTTTGGTTTACAAAATAAGCTCTTATACAAATCATACTTTATGCTATAAATTATTCATCATCATCATTATCGGCCTATAGCAGACCACAGCTGGACTTAGACCTCCCCTAATGAACGCCATAGCGCCCTGTCTTCAGCTTGCCGCATCCAGCATCTACCTGCAGTCTTTCGCAGGTCGTCATCCCACCTGGTCGGAGGGCGCCCTACACTGCGTATAAATTATTATATAAACATACATACATATATAAACAACACCCTGTATAAGCAATAAGCAGCATATTCTCAATAACCGTAGACCGTGAAGCTCATAAACGCTCATAATCGCCTAATTCTCATAATAATGCATTATTATTGGGGGAATATTATCATAATCCATGTTTTGTTGTTGATAAGTTTGGATGGAAGAGGATTTGAATGGATGGGTGCACCAAATTTAAGGTTCAATATTAAACTGTTTTCTTCACAGTCGGGTGAAACTAAAAATAAAATGAGACGATTATTAAGTAATAAATTAATAATAAAGGGAAAAAATATAGTTTACTAGTTTCTGCCCGCGGCTTTGCACGCGTTGTTCCTATGGAAACGTTTTAAGGTTATTTCTATCGAAAGGCAGTCAACAAAAAAATATTTTGATAGATTTTTTAAATATAGAAATACAATTTACATTGATTTATATACTTACCCAAGCGTTTCCAACTTAAATTGGAAAAGCTTAGATATATTTATATGTATATAAATAATTCAGTATTATCATCGTCATATCAGCTCAGGTTCACTGCTGGACATACGAATAAGCTTCATAGACCGCTGAGCGACCCTGGGCTTATGAATGAGGCCTATACTCGTAGATGGCGAATACGTCTCGGAATCATTATCAGCCTATAGCAGTCCTGCTGGACATAGGCCTCCCCCAATGAGCGCCATAGCGCCCTGTCTTCAGCTTGCCGCATCTAGCACCTACCTGCAATCTTTCGCAGGTCGTCATCCCACCTGGCCGGAGGACGCCCTACACTACGTTTAACTCTCTGTCTTTGGTCTCCACTCAATAACACGTTTGCCCCAGCGGCTGTCGGTTCTTCGCGAGATATGGCCGGCCCACTGCCACTTCGGCTTGCTAATTCTTAGAGCTACGTATCGGAATCATTGAGGAACAATTTCCAAACCGATCGCAAACCAAAACTAATTTCAGGCAACCCAATACGATTCGTATTCAGTCAATCACCATAATCCGCCCAAACAAAGTGGGTCACTTAATAAGGAAGTGTCAATGTAAAAGGTCTACCGATTGAATTTGGGAGCGTAATAACGTCGAAATGATCTCTTACTGCCGCTCCTGAGAAATACTTTAATGTTTAAAGTGGTAGGGATGGGAGAGGGAGGACGTCTACTTGTCGATGATTTGGTTTTTGCGGCAGTAGGCTTTATACTCCAAACCTTTGACAAGACTTGGGGCCTTAGCCAATCGGCATTCGCTATGAAGCGATTCGATTTCTACTACTTTCGCTTATCAAAGTGTAATTTGTGTACCCAATAACCTTGACATATCTAAGGCATCTGTCAAATCCATAAATTTTTGGACTTTTCTACTAGCGATTTCGCTAATCGCTTGGTACGTTGTCTAGAGCCCCTGGGGACAAAATCTGCAAACTAATCGCTTTACTGTGACAATATATAATAGCAGAATCGTCCATAGATGAAAGAAACTCTAAGATAGTGCGTGCGGTGATATTTTCATAGAGAGATTGATTGTTTCAACCTTGACCCGACTGAGAGGAGTCAAAACTCCTCTTAGTCGGTTCTTACGATTACCTCGAGTTGATTTAGAGGGCTTAGATTCTTTCGCCGAGAACGCCACGGCTGTCTAGTGTCAGTAGTTACAAATTGTACAAGTATTTTCATTTTTTTTTTCATAAACCGGCTATAATGCTCGACTTACATCGACATCGATGTAATAAAATAAACATCGACACCCATTTTCTCCTCACTAAATGGGCGGGGGCGAGAACGCGAAATTGGAGGAAAACTTTCGTAAGGGGAAATGAAATGGGATTGATAAAAATTGGAACCAAGCCGTCCGGGCAGGGACGAACTCAGGGAAAATTGGTCCTTCATATTGGATTGTGCCTCTCGTAAACCATTTTGTATTTAAATTCACTTGCAATCATGTAAATTTGCAAATTTAAAATTGTGAATAAGAAGTCTTCACAATTTTAAATTTTGATTTACCGTTGATTGAAATACGAATTGGCAAATGAATCCACCACTTAATTTAATAATAAAAAACCTTTTGCCTGTGGGGCGAATTAAGCTGACAATAAATAGAAGGAAATTGGTGATTATTGTTAATTTATTTGGCTTCTCCCTTACGGCGCATTATGGCAGGTCACAAATTGGAAAAAAAATTAAAAACTATCCACCTAAAAAAAACCTTACAATAATAACTTATCACTGTGATCGCATTAACGTCTGCTTTATCAAAATTTATATTTTTAGTATCCAAAACCACAATTTTCTTATCAGTAGAATGTGTAGCTCAGGTCGACACAGTAACCTACGAGTACATACATTCTATTTTTCCGTTCTCCCCCTAAAACCTTCACTAACTCCGCCCCTGTATTTTCCGAGGGCACAAAATTCACTTAGCTTCGTTTGTCGAAGCTTTTCGCCTCTTCAAACTTTTCAATAGCTCGGAATCGAATTCAGCCCCACCCCGCACAGGGGGGATCAAGGGGGGATGAGCCCCCCCTAAACACCTTACGTGTATGTACATATTGTAAGCCCGAAATTGCTTTAGCCAGTATCGGTCTGTTTTGTTGTTACACCATTTTGGTGGCTTTAGGCAGCAATTGATGATTTTACTGAAAATGCGTTCTAAATAAGTACTATTTGTACGATTTTTTAATAATTTTTCCTGGTGTTCTGTCTGGATATCAACTATGTAGGTATATTTACTATGATTTATGGCATTTAAATTTTTTTGTTGCATATTTTATTCCAGGCCTAGAATTACATCTAAGCAAAATTTCAGCCCGTTCAGTAGGTACCTATAATTTTGGCGTGAAGAAGTAACAAACATCCATCCATCTAAACATCCGAACATTCGCATTCATATTATTAGTAGTGGTCTAATGGGATAAGTGTGATTTATATAAACCTCCTATTATATGGTTTACATAGCTAAACATAGGAAGATTTTTGAAGCATCTTACCTACATAGGATTTTTGAAGCATCCTGCATAGGAAGACTTGGCAAGAACACGGGCGAAGCACACATAAATTATTTTTTTCTAATTTTTAAAGTTACACAATTCTCAAGACACAATCTTTTCTCCAAGAAGTATAATATTACCTTCTCTTTCGGTAGATCTATAGATCTTATATCCAAAGGATCTCGGTAGATCCATAGATCTTTGACAAAGAGGCCGAGGTCTTTGTGCAATAATCTCTGTTTGGAATCAAGAAGGTTATTAGACGGTTCAGATTACTTCTATAGTTGTTTGTAATAGGCCTAGACTAGACGGACGGACGACGTGGCGTCGGATGGTGTATATACAGTATGGTGTATATACAATACGTAGCTATTTCATAGCTTTATTTATTTTATTGTTTCAACAAAATCAACAGCCCTTAATGAATAGTATAATATATGACTTGTCTAAGTGCTTATTTGTAAGCCTAAAGAAATAAACTTTCATTTCATTTCATTTCATTAAAAAAAAAAAAAACAGAAAAAGGGAGTTTTACCATGATTTGCTTAGTCATTCTGTGATCTGATCATGGCGCATGAAACTGTGGCGAAGTATAAGAAAACACAAAAATCTAATCATGGTAAATATTCCGTTTTAAAAAACTTTTGTGTTAGTAACCATCATAGTTACAAAAACATTCAGCACATTTAATATTGAGATTTTCAATAACTAGAAAATTTCAATCAAAGCAATTTAGTGATTCATTAACTTAATTGTTATTCAGTGCTTATTTTGTTTAGGCACTTGCATACAACGAAGGGAAAAATAAAACAAAAGGTACGCGACAAATACCCGATAAATATTTGTTTAACACTTTGACTGCGGTTTTTTTTCGACGACTGTGATCTTTTTTTTAACCTAAAAAATTCGTGCTGCCGCTCTACATAGCGGTTGTGTTGCGCCGCACATGCGTTTCGTTCGAAAAATATTACGACTGTGTTGAGTCACAAAGATCTGTATTTTCTCAGCCGCTGCGCTAGTGTGGATTTACGCATATTGGTCACTTGTAGAAAACACATACCGTGTGATTTCAGCAATCAAAGTGTTAACTCTTTGAAGTGAGAAACATCCATCCATCCATCCAAACTACTACTACTTTAGGGGAGGCCTTTGTGCAGCAGTGAACTAATATCATAAATAACAGAACAGAGCTATTACCTACCAAAGTGCGGATGTCCATAATAATTATTTACGGTATGTCCTACATTTTAATTTTATTTTCAAAATCGACTGAAACAATTCTTCATTCGCCAAAAAAGCGAGACAAATTTTGACATCGCTGGAAAACCACAATGCAACAAAACAAAACAAAAAACATCACCCAATCACCCATCTCTTTCTAACCGCTCCCCTTTATATTTCTCTCTCTGTCTCGGCTCCCCGCAGGCTCGTTATAGAACTAAACACAGTAACACAATAATATAAATAAGTGTAAAAAATATATTGGCAGCTTTACATGTATGTAAATGGAGACGTCATAGCTCTTATTGCCTAGACATAGAGTTCACTTTATTTTGAAAAATATGTGATCTTATGTTGGTATAGTTTGGAGTACTATACTCCGATTCAAAGACCTGTATATTTTTTGTAAACAAAGAGCTTACAAAAGATCAATGAATATTGGTGGAATATTGTATACGACTATTTGACATTGGTATCATGAAAGTAAAGCAAGGAAGCGTGAAATAATTTTTGGTTCTGATAGCTTTCATTCATCATTTAATTGATCTCTCGTTTGTTTTTGAGCTCAAGTTTAAACATTTTTACTGCACATGTGAGATTATGCGTGGTTGAAGTTTGTGTTTTCGTTTTTAGTGATAACCTTGCTGTTACTTTGTTATTTTCTGTTATTGTTATCAGTTTTTGTTAAGTTTCTATTCTATCAATAAAGCTGAAAAATCCAAATAGCATCATCTAGCCCCAAGCTAAGCAGAACTCATGTAATGGGTACTGGATGACTGATATGCTTAATAGAATACATTAAATACATCCATTACATAGATATATTATTATATTTTTTATTATACAAAGACAATGCCCAGAACACCCGGATAAAATATTTGCAGATAATACAAAATTTTTTCCTAAGGCCGAACCCTCCAACCACAACCTCCTGCGTCGCAGGCAACCTTCGCCCGTCGCGCCACATCGGTCGCCAATCATTCAAAAATTGCTCTTTGTTGACATACAATATCTTGGATTCTAAATCGCAGTTTAGTAACATTTGTTTGAGGCGTTCTCTCAATATGGTGCAGCAATGGAATTGTATTTTCTGTTTTTAATTGCGACAAATTGTTGTGAGGGGCGGGCACTGAATAATATGAAAGGATATTTTTTAAATTATTTAATCTTGGTAAGGAGATTATATTTCATTTTAATTGTTAGGCTATCATCATCATTATTAGCAGATGGATGACCCACTAGTATTGGATGATTTCTTTGATAGCTATACACTAGCCAAACTCGACGGGTAATGTTTGTAAACTAAGGCTAAGGCTAGTATGAAAGCTTTCTCTTTGACGATCGATGTGGCGCGGTGGGCGAAGGTCCGCCTGCGACGCAGGAGGTTGCGGGTTCGATTCCCGCCTCGGAACAATTGTGTGTACGATCTGCAGATATTTGTTCCGGGTGTTCTGGTTGTTTTCTATGTATAATAAAAAAAAACTATCTATGTAATGTATTGTATAATATATATCAGTTATCTAGTAGGTACCTATAACGCAAGCTCTGCTTACCATGGGGCTAGATCTTGCTGTATGAATTGTCCAGCATTATATTATTTTATTTATTTATTTCTCATTTAGGTACGTTTCCTCTTAGTTTAAGTTAGTTTAGTTTATATTCTGTGAAAGTCTTATAATAAATAAATACTTATATTCTATTCTATTATAAAAGCTTCCTCAGCCATCGATGGGAGGATGTCTTATACTACGTTTACCGAGTTACGGGTTACCACTTTTACCCCAGCGGTTGTAGCGGTTGCGAGATATGGCCGGCCCACTGCCACTGTAGCTTGCTAAATCAAATAACATATTTAAAGAATTCAATATTTTATTGTAAATATTTTAACAGATCAAAACGTTTTTTGAAAACAAAGTCTTTTTCTATCCACTTGAAAAAAATACTATCGCACGATAGCTTTCCAACAATGTTCCATTGAACTTCACTAACCACAAAAACCTTAAGATATTACCGCGAACGCCTCCAAACAGACCTCTTTGTACCGCCGACCTAATAACAACTTCAAATCCTTTTATACAAACCAACAAAAAAAAAACAACAATGAAATAAACCCACAAAAAATAAATAAGACCAACCAGCCGAAAACTTTCTCAGAATGTCCGTGCGTTGTCAAGTAGCTGACCAAACCGACACAATGACAAAATTGAATAAACTAAAAAAAAGAATAAACTGCCAAAAAAAAGCGTAAATTCGGCTTATATTCCATTTCAAGCGTCTCAAGTATCCAAATTGTGTTGGTTTTTGGAAAAAAAATGTCGTGAAATGACCATTACTGATTATTATGTGCGCTTTGTAAAGTTTGTAGCCATTGATGTATTTTCTAAAGACGTTTGGATTGGAATCTTTGTCAGAGATGATGATTTTGTTTACTGAAAAAAATAGTAGGCAGGTTAATAAAAATTATCATAAATAATGCTGGACAATCCACACAGCAGCAGATCTATACTAATATTATAAAGGGTAAAGGTTTGATTTTTTGTTTGTAATGAATAGGCTCCGAAACTACTGGACCGATTTGAAAAATTATGTCACCGTTGGGAAGCTACACTATCCCCGGTGAATATAGGCTATATTTTATTTTCAAAAACGTTAGGGATCCGTACTAAAACCGTGCGAAGCCGGGAACTAGTCCGCTAGTGTTATATAAATAGGTATTGATATATAAATATATCAAAGTCTTGTAAAGAATTACGATTTCCGACACAATGTAATTAGTTCAGAGAGTTCAATAGTAAATATTATACTATTATCATTTTTATGATTTTTTACTAGTTTAATTTGTTTGTGAAATAAAAATATTAAATTAATTAAATAGAAACGTAGTGTAGAACGCCCACCGACCAGGTGGGATGACGACCTGCGAAAGACGCAGGCAGATGCTGGATGCGGCTGAAGACAGGGTGCTATGGTGCTCATTGGGGGAGGCCTATGTCCAGCAATGGACTGCTATAGGCTGCTGATGATGATATTAGGTACCATATTGCTGGTCTTTTGTAGTAATTGGTACGAACATAACGCTAACCACGCTTCCAGTATACAGATTATTTTTTAACTTTACTCAGAAATGCTTCGATAATAACTCAAACAAACTTAACTCACGTTAAATAGACACCCGGGACAATAATAAAACAATGAAACGCCTATTAAGAAGAGCAATTACCCCCCACCTCAGCACCCCTCTCGTCCAGCGTTATTACTGGCGCCTTAAGACGGCGGCAATCCGATTATTTCCCTCCCAGTTTGTTTCTAGGTAATCAGTTTCAAATGTTAGTAAGGTACCTGTTTTTAATTATTTTCATTGTTGATTTTAGATTTATTTAATTTTTTTATTTATAAGTCAATGCCAACATCACTACATAGTATAAAAAAGTTGCTTCCCGCTGTCTGTCTGTCCCTATGTAAGCTTAGATTTTTAAATCTACGCAACGGGTTTTGATGCGGTTTTTTCAATAGATAGAGTGATTCAAGAGGAAGGTTTATAAACCATTTGACAAATCTTTGTTTTGCTTATTTTGGATGACATGGGGGGTAGGGGAGTCTAGATGATGATTACGTCATCGGTAGTTATTTACTTTTTTACACGAATGGCAACCCTCACATTGTATATGCTTGAATAGTGTGTGCTTAATGTTAAAAAAAATAAAGAAAGAATACAAAACGCATTTTCGGGGATTCCCGCAAATAATGCATACGTTTAGGCACTCGCCTTAGAACCGATTAGGGAAATTACCGCGCGCTATTCACTTGTCTAAATTTCCTCTGTCTGTGTGTGTATTGTTTTTAAATCTATTTTCTTATTTTTAAAATTATAATTATAACATTATAATTATTATAAAAAAAACACATTTATAATTGAAAAATGTTTACGTAAGCATGGGGGTAAGAGCTTTGCTTACTTTTGCTGACAAGGGGGATGGGGGGGTAAATAATTGTAATAAATCTGCTTACGTAATATTAGCCAGTAAGGCCCCTTAGCCTTACTTAGCTATCTAACCAGAGAAAACATACATTTACTTACCTAAGTACATTCTAAATCAAAGCCAAAAATTCCATCAGCAACTAAAACACTTCGAAATTGCGAAATCCCATCTCAATCAGTCTAGGCATTACTCACAAAGGCAACTAAATTGAGCGACAAATCGAATACAAACTAACATCTAACTGAATAACAACAAAATTTCATCAAAGAGCACAAAAACTTAACTATACCTCTCTCGTCTTCCCTCTCGCTCGCTCTAATTGTATTAAGCATCCATTTTTGTAAGCGCTTCGAGCTCAATTCAATTTGAAACTCATTTGTTAGAGTATAAAACAATTATTAAAAAACGCCAGTGATTTTTGAGCAATTTTTGTTGTTTGACTTCACTTAGTTACGCCCGTAGAAAGTTGTTGGTAAATTGGAAAATCAAAGTGCTTGTTTAGCGAGCAATTTTGGTAAGTTGTTTAACTCTTTATTGTGTTTTAGGTAATCGTTTGACTTTAACAACGTTTATCTATAAAAAAAAAATAGTAAATGATTTTAATATTATTATACACTCATTTAATTAAATTCTCGTATAAAATTCATTTTTTACTATAGAAAATACAATAAAATATTATAAAACTATTCTACAGTAAAAAATATATCAAAACGGTAGATCACCGACCGCGAAGCTAGGCTCAAGCGGCCGGTGACTAGGGCTGCAGAGAAAGGAACTTCCTGACGATACGTGCCGAGTTTAAGAGTACCGCCTTCTGGATCTGGCCCTTGATTCAACTTCCTAGCGATTATTATTATTATTTTAGTTTGTCGATTATAAGGCCCAAATCCCTAATACTCACCCTATAAAACATAAAAGAAACAAAATAGCAAACAAAACAGTTTGTATTCATACAAATAGTAATTTAAAAAAAACAGCCTAGGGTATTTTTTTTTAAATAATGAATAACGTTACTTACGATTTATTATAGGCATAAGTATAATTCATAATTATGATAACAACTGACTGACAGAAAATCAATAATTTATATTATACTTAATAAATAAATAATATATGTAAATGTCAGTGTTTAGCACGCTAGTTTTATTTTAAACCTTCATAAAACCAACTTAAAATATTAACAACATCGATTTTGCCATCAAAGCAACAACCAAAGCCACCTCACACAACTAGCACAAAATAAATCCCTATTCAAAACCAAAATCCGCTTTTACAAAAAAATAACAATTACCGTATCATTTCGCTCGATATGTACGGAACACATTACTCGTGTTGCAAACTTGTAATTAGGGTTCAACGGGCTGTTATCGCTGCGGGATACCATGCGACAATCTCGCGGATCTTTTGTAGGGGGCGCAAGTGGGGTTCCGTAGGAGTATGGAAGAGTTTGTGGAATATTATTATTTGAAAACGGTTATGAAGCAGAATTTCGTATTCGTTTTGTAATCTTCCGACTCTAAAGTTTCATAATATTATAAAGCTAAGGTTCTGTTATAAACATTATTAACATTATTTATTATTATCTATTATTATCATCATTAATTATAATAATGAAGTAAGGAAGCCGCGGGCGAGGTCGGCTAAGAAAGCGCTGGCGAGACGGTCTTAACGTCTTCCTCAGAGATTGCGCGTGACCGCACTGAGTGGAAAGATTTGGGGGAGGCCTTTGCTTAGCAGTGGGACGAACCAGGCTAAATAAAAATAAAATAATAATGATCAAAAGTCTCTCGACAACAAAAGAGTGTGTATGTGTATTTATATTGTGTATGTAGTGACAAATAAATGATAAGTCTATGTCTGTGTGTGTGTGTGTGTGCTTTTGTGAAATAACTATGTCCATAATATTTTTGAAGAATTAGGCCGTTTACTATTTCAGGGAAAACCCTGACATTCTCAAAACTGGGTAGTAATACCAGGCACGTGCCAGTAAAATGTCAAATACCTATAATAATTATATATATTATTTGATATAATAATTAATATAGGTATTTGATATATATTATATTATAATATAAGAAACGGAAAACGCATCATTCAAACATAGCAAAAACGCTGCTTTATTTTGAGCACGATATACATACTATCAATTGCAGTATGAAAAAATAACATGGTCGGAACCCCTTTAAGTTATCTCTTACCCACCCTTACCTAACCGCCCGCGGTCCGGGCCTTATTTAACATCACTGAGATCACATGCCCCGGGCCAAATATACCACCAAAATTAACAATTCAGTTTCCAACGGCTCTAGTATCCAATACTTCATTAGGATTGGTGAAGTAGCAACCTTATTTTAATAGAAACAGAGAGCAATTTCGGAGTTACAGCTTTAGTTCTAAATGTATCATATTTTATACAGGGTTATTTTAAGTTGGTGATGTAGCAGATATTAATTTAACTGCAATGATATCGTACTGTGACGAAATAACATTGATTTGAAAACGAACTGGTATATTATGAAAGATTGGAATTAGCAAGTTTAATGAGACTGTTTTGTGTTTAAACTAGATTATACGAGTGGTTTCGCACACATGGTGGATTTGTACTCAGATATTTACCTCTGCAGCTTATTTATTAACAAGAAAATACCGTAATTCATAAATAAATAAACAAGAAACTAAACTAGATACAGTTTTATCCGTAGGTAACACAGGTAAGTGCAAAAACGATTAACTACATTAAAAAGATTTAAAGAGTAGTTATTATCAGGAAACTTCATCAACTTGCCTTAAAAACAAATACCTACAAATAAGCTAATCATCATCATCATCATCATCAGCCTATAGCAGTCCACTGCTGGACATAGGCCTCCCCCAAAGAGCGCCATAGCTAATAATAATAAGCTAATAGTCAATTTAATACACACAAGCAAAAATATTAAATGCTATTTGCCAATTGCTTTGACAAATATGCAATTGGCATCTCAATACTTGAATGTACGCTTTACAATTCCTTTCACAATTTTACGTAGAACTGCTCATTTTGGTCAAAACCCTTTCACTATTTGATATACCATTCACGTTTGAATTTCTGATTTCAACTGGTAGCATTCGATTTATCCAATACTAGGTTTACAAATGTTGTTTGTACAAACATACCTTTGTCGCCGGAACACAGAGTCCGGTTCTAACGTGCTAAAGTTTACCGACGTAACAATTTTTTTTAAATATTGAGTTAGGTAGTTAATTCTGAATCGCCATTTCGAGCTGCGGAACATTGCTTTGAAGTTATCGATAAATTTCAACATCTTCATGCATATCATTATCAAATAAAACTAGATGTTTACAAAGTCTAGTTATTCTTAATTATAGAGCTGTTTACAGAATTCAAATTAACGCAGTAGTTTTAGAGATATCCTAATTTATATACAAAAAACGGGAGCGCGGCGGCGGCGTTGCGCGCTAATACTTGAGTCTTGAGGGATGAGGAGAAATTTTCGAAAAAGTACTGAAGGGTTAACATGTTTAAAAAAGGCTCTAAATGCTATCAACCGTTGATAAAACCATCGATATGTGAGTATAACGTCTCATTTTTAATATTATTGGGTACATCGTTCGGTCACAGAACGACAAAATCCCATACAAAAATTAGACTTTTCGATCGTCTCGATAGCTTCTATCGTCAACCAGACTCAGGGCTCAGATCTATCTTAAAGCAGACTGCTCTCTGAAAACTGAAAGTAAGTAAAAATCCTGACATTTAGTGGTCGCAGTAAGATCATTACTTTAATTAACACTTTGACTGCTGAAATCACACGGTATGTGTTTTCTACAAGTGACTAATGTGCGTAAATCCACACTAGCGCAGCGGCTGAGAAAATACAGATCTGACTCTGACTCAGCACAGCCGTAATATTTTTCGAACGAAACGCATGTGCGGCGCAACACAACCGCTGTGTAGAGCGGCAGCACGAATATTTTTGGTTAAAAAAAAGATCGCAGTCGTCGAAAAAAAAACCGCAGTCAAAGTGTTAAGTTACTATCACGAAAGATTTTCTGGAACACGAAATTTATTTTCTACAAACTCAAACTTCTTTTAACAACGTAATTTAATTTAATTTATTTTATTTATAGACAAATTAATAAAATGATAATCCATGCCGATCCCTTGTATTTTGAAGAAAAATAATAAAAAAGGAGTTTATATTTCAATTAATTTCTTCAATGGGCCTTTAAGACCTGAATTAACCCTTAGTTACTCGCGCATAAAAACATACATAAGTACTCGCGTAGAAAAAACTACCAAATACATACAAAATCAGACTTTTATTTATGATTTACAAACACAATTAGACTTTTATTTATGATTAAGATTTAAAAATAAGCGTTGTAAATTCGAAACTCCAATAATTAGAGACGATCAAACAGTCGCTCGGGTGTTAAACACCCCACGCGAGTAATTAAGGGTTAAGGAAGGTTTATGAACCTATTGCTTATTTATTTTATTTATATTATTTACCTTCTTTTAAACAACACACTTAAGCCAATCATCGAGTGAGTTATAAAGCCGTAAAGTAGGCAGGTAAGTACCGTCATCAAGGTAATAATTTTCTATCTGGGAATGATTTGATTGATTCTGAGTGCCTGTTTTATTATTATCGGGAATAATTCCTTTTATTTTGTCACGATTTTTTGACCCACAGTGGTTTTATTCTTTTCCAGTAATAAAATAATAACAAGTTTTCGATTTTAAAATAAAATCACTGTTGGTCGATACTAAGGGTTTTTGTAAATCTACGTGTATATACATATGTGTTTTATTAGCTCTGGAGACATAACTACATTGATGAAATAAATATTACTAAACGACTATCCTAACCCTACCCCTAACGACCCTAACGATCTATCTATGCAATAAAAGTACAGGGTGTAATTTTTACAGATTTTAGTCGGTTCGATTCCCGGGTGTGGCAAGCGAATTTTCGAAAATCTTTGAATGCAGTTTTCTTTCTTTTCAAAATTAAAGGAATGTTTTCTTTGAGTACAATTTTCTATCTACAGTATTAAGAGTACTTTCCTTCCAGGTGGCATTACAAAATTCCACCCTGTATATTCTAATAATATCCGTCTCCCTAATTTCCCCGTCAAATAACGCAACCAAATAACTAAAATTGAACAAAAAGCCAAAAGTTTACGTAAATATATCAGTAGCACCAAAAGCACTCTAAATGCCAAACGTACCTTTTTCATAACCTCGAAATTAGCATCGATAATAACCCTGTATATTTTCAACCAGAGTAAAATGACCCGAGTTTTCCTTCAAAGTTTGTAAAACCCAGGGGTTCTGGTTAACTGGATATCGAATCAGTTAAATACGTTTCTGAGGCAGGTATTAATTTGAAGGAGTGTTATTAAGATCGGTGATGGATTGAATGAGGTGGCATATTTTTTTGGTATGGACCCAGTTTGGTCCATTAGGATTCCATTAACACGATTTCTATGATTTTGTCTTTTTTAAATTATGGTTTTGATGAAATGTTGGTTGGGTGAAATGATAAGTAGGTCTGCTTACGACCTTCCCAATTCTTTCCTTAAAAAACGTAGTGTCCTATGAAGTTTTTTTTAGTATACTAAGCACTATAGACGGAACTATGTTTCATAATAAAAGCTTTATTGTATATTATTATGCTTAATATTTGCATTGCATGGGTGGATTTTATATTTTTTTTATACTTGATATAAATTCTAGGTACGTACATACCAATAATAATAAGATATCACTTAAAAAAAACATCAACGATACTACTTATAAGATAGGTAATAAGTTAGTTATTTAAAACTCAAATTCAAAATAATTTATTTCTTTAGGCTTACAAAATAAGAGACAAGTCAAATGTTATACTATAGATTATTATCATAGAAGATTATTTTACTGTTTTAAAGCTGTTTGTTAAAAGCAAAAAATAATAATTACTTGTAATAGAAATGAAACTAAAATGGAAAGTGATTAGCAGATCAGAATCTCTATAATCAGCGGCATAAGTGCTACAAAATGGTTTTGCAAAAACTCAAGAGGCGGCACGAGCCTAGGAATGACATTGCGCGTTTTACCTTTGATTCAGGTTTTTAATGTTGGTAATGATTATTCTTGTCTTGTTTTACGAAATTGACGTTTTCAAAAATATCAATAACAAGTTAGAATTTATCAGTATTTTTGAAGGTTCGTTTCGCGCTCTATGATTCATATTCATTCATTTAGTCGATTTCAAATGGCAAAAAAACATTAAAAAATTACTAATACTACTACTTAGGAGATAATTATAAATTTGCTTAATAAGTATTTTTTTAATTTGCTTAAGAATTTTTAAGCTAAAAATTATAATCACTTGTAATAGAAATGAAACTAAAATGGAAAGTGATTAGCAGATCAGTATCTCTATAATCTGCGGCATAAGTGCTACAAAATGGTTTTGCAAAAACTCAAGAGGCGGCACGAGCCTAGGAATGACATTGCGCGTTTTACTTTTGATCCAGCTTGTTTTATTTTGACAACGACTATAAATTCTTATTCTGTTTTACCGAAATAGACATATCCAATAACAACAATAAATAAAGTTAGAATACATAGAACAGTATTTTTGAAGGTTCGTTTGGTACGCTCTATGACTCATACCTATTCATTAATTCAGTCGAATTCAAAAGACCTAACTAAGCTTATAGCTCTATAAAACCGCCTTCACAAGCTATACCTAACTAATCTAAATCGAAATAATACTGGACAACAATATCTAGCTCATACCTAGACAAAGAGTTGTTGTGTGGGTACTAGGTACATTTATCTCGTATCGCCATCTGTATGTAAGTAATTAATAAAATACACTACATAGATAGATATTTTGATTAGACATAGAACCCAACCAGAAAGCGAGATATCTGCAGATCATACGGAAATAGAAACTGTAATCTCCTGCGTCGAAAGCGAACTTTCGCCCGCCATGCCATAGAGGTCGTCTTTATGATTGATAATATCTAAGAAATTAAACACCTAATATCCATCAACATTATATTCAACAACATATACGACCGATGTGGCGCGGTGGGAGAAGGTCCGCCTGCGACGCAAGAGGTTGTGGGTTCGATTCCCGCCTCGGCACAATTGTGTGTACGATCTGCAGTATTTGTTCCAGGTGTTCTGGTCGTTTTCTATATATAATAAAAACTATCTATCTATGTAATGTATTGTATTATGTATATCAGTTATCTAGTAGGTACCTATAACGCAAGCTCTGCTTACCATGGGGCTAGATCTTGCTGTGTGGATAGTCCACATCATAAACCTTATTACTTGATTATGTGCAAAATAAACTTTTTTTTAAGTTACTTATCAACGCAAACAAAGATATTTTTTGTAGTTTTACTAAATATTATCCTTGCGCTCATTAGGGGAGGCCTATGTATATCGAGCAGTGGACTAACATAGACTGATGATGATGACGTACGTAATTCTAGTCTAAACTACCTTCGTTTGTAGCACAAATTGTCTGTATGTCCTGTGCATAGATGACCCCATCTAAGCCCGGATCCATCGAGTGACCTGCACAAACGTCCAATCAGGCAGCTATCTCGCTTGAAATCGAGTTATGTTGGTCACCACGCAGCTAGCCTCTTCAACAAAACATAGAGTAAGCAATATCCAGAGATGGATAGATAGAAAATACTATATTATACCGTACAAAAACGGAACAATACAGAATTAATGCTTAGAATACCTCTATTCTAAGCATTAATTCTGTATTGTTCAACGATAAGGCCACCCTTTATACTTCCTCAAGTATAAAGGGTGGCCTTATCGCTGAGAGCGATGCCTTCCAATAAAGGAAACCTTCGCGATCGGTGATGTACCCTTTTGATATATTTTTTACTGTAGAATAGTTTTATAACATTTTATTGTAGGTATTTATTTTCTATAGTAAAAAAAACTTTCTACGAGTATTTTCAATAAATAAGTGCATAATATAATAGGTCTTTATTTCAGATGCAGTTATCCATAATTCAAGTTAAAAATACTTATAAAATATTGTACATAGAGTATTTATTATGTTATATGTTACACATAGTTCCTATCTTCTGTAATTTATAAATATAATAAATAGTTATGTTACAATCTATTTGTAAAATAGGTGGTTCCTATTATCACCTTCGTCCTATTAATGAGAGGAATAGGCTTAAAGTTATTTAAACACCATTCGTCCCGCCGCGCGCCGCCGCGAACGTTTTTGAGAAGACCGGGTATAATTAAAAAACATTTAATTATGTAATTTATTAGAGGTACATCTTCCATCGTGGCCTGTTGCAGCGTTGGATCGCGAGGAGTGGAAGGAGAAAAGGGAGGCCTTTGCCCAGCAGTGGGACAATAATGGCTTAAAATAATAATAATGTAATTTATTGTCTAAAGTTTATCAGTCATCTAGTACCTACCCATAACACAAGCTCTGCTTAGCTTGGGGCTATACAGTGTGGATTAATAAATAAATAAAATAAATATTGCTGGACAATTCACACAGCATTATCTAGCCCCTGGTAAGCAGAGCTTGTGTTATGGGTACTAGATAACTGATATACATAATACATTACATAGATAGATATTTTTTATTATATATAGAAAACGACCAGAACACCCGGAACAAATATCTGCAGATCGTACACACAATTGTTCCGAGGCGGGAATCGAACCCGCAACCTCCTGCGTCGCAAGCGGACCTTCGCCCACCGCGCCACATCGGTCGTCGATTGTCCAGCATTATAAATTAATTTTATGGAAACTAACCTATAACAATATTGAAGCCATCAATCTAATAAAATCACTAGCAAAGCAGATGTCAGAAGCTAGTAACGAACCAATTACGTCAGTATAACACCTATACATAGAATAGATTGTTGTATTTATATCAATTCTCAAGTAATCTCTGTCCCACCCTACTCTACGCTCTGTGGTGATGACAAGACATGAACAAGTAACTAACTGACCACTGCAATACGCAAGTGAGAACTCCGCAAACTGAGTTTCAGTTCTAGGTTATTGCTCTTGAGGGATGATTACAAATGTATTGCAGTTGGCTATGTTCGCTTTTGACTTGGTTATATTTTGATTGTTGCGTACCTATTAATGTTCTGCTTGTGGTTTTGCGCGTTTTGATTTAGTATAAAAGTAGTAAGTCATTATAGGAGTTCTACTTTGAAAAACGAACGAAGTTGACGAATGACATTGGATCGCGCCAAACGAAGGAGGGGCGATCCGTTCTTTCGGTGAGCTTACTTTGAAAATGATTCTGACATTTATTGCTTAGGCAGTTGTCTCACCGCCGGCGAGAGAACTACTAACTAGATATACATTCCGGGTAAACAAAAGAGATGCACATATAAATAGTTGATCGCTGACTGTTCACACCGCCGGCGAGTACTCGCTTCACTAGTTTGTCGCTGGGCGACAAGAGCTAGGAAAAAAACACTCGCTCAGCGATCAGAAAACTCACGCCGAGAGAGCAACCAGCGGTCATTTCTCTACAATGCGGACTGTCGTTTGGCCGCCGCGCGCGAGTAATGCGAGTAATCACTCGTCACTCGCTTATAGCCGAGCTACAAAACTATCAGAACTATTTACTCGCTCCTCGCTTCACGCCGACTCGTTTCTACATTCTAGCTTTGCTCGCTACTCGTTCATCGTTCCCGGTAAGACAACTGCCTTAGAGATCCGAAACGAAAGGTCAGTTAGTGACGCGCCCTAAGCCACTTGGTGGTATGTTTGTTCTATCCGTGCAATTGATGTCATCCGTTAACTTCGTTTGTTTTTCAAAGTAGACCTCCAGACGTTTTTCGTCAATGTCCCGTCTACTTGCATTGAAAAGATGATGAATGAGTTCAGATCGCTGACGACCTCCGTGGCGCGGTGGGTGAAGGTCCGCATGCTATGCAGGAGGTTGCGGGTTCGATTCCCGCCTCGGGACAATTGTGTGTATGATCTGCAGACATTTGTTTCGGGTATTCTGGTTATCTATGTATAATAAAAAATATCTATCTAAGTAATGTACTGTATTAAGTATTAAAGTCATTTAAAACGGGATATTTACCATAATTTGATTTTTGAGTTATCCAATATTTCGGCACAGTTTCATGCGCCATGATCACGGAATAACTAAAGGCATTACGACTGCGAGTAAGTTTTTATGGGCTTTAGTGTTGATAACCATGATAGTTTCAAAGTTTTTTTGTATTAAGTATATCAGTCATCTAGAACCCATAATACTAGCTCTGCTTAGCTTGGGGCTACACGGTACTATGTGGATTGTCCAGCAAAAAAAAAATTTATCCTATAAACCAGCTCGCATGGGATAGAAATAACCTTAAAAAACTTTACCTACAAACAATGCGTGCGAAGCCGCGGGCAGAAACTAGAAATTCATATTTATAGCAATTACCACCATTTATGTACCTAGTAGGTATTCACTAAGTATGAAACGAATACAAAAACAATCAAGCCATAATTGGCATTTAACCCTTCCCCTGCCGGTACCGAAATGACCACAAACCCACTGGATAGAGGTACCCTTTATTAATTCATACAGCGCACGGTGATTAACGTGGACGCAGCGGGGTTGCTAGTGTGGCCATGAATTTCCAGAAAATTGGTAAGATTGGCCGTGACGGACGCGGCGGCGCGCGTCTGCATCAGCTTTTCCAACTTAGGCCGCAGATGTCGTAAGAGCTGACTAAGGGTCCTTACAGAACCTTTTCTGCATCCCTTAGTCAGCTACTTTCTTTGTTTAGTAAGTGAAAGTACTTAATTTGCCATTTTGAATGCTTTTAAAAACTAACTTAAAGTACATGTAGGTAAGTACATACTCTGTAAAATACTGTGAGTTAAATAATATTTAGTTGTAGATAATATTTAGATATCATTAATTCGAGATACCAGAGGTTAGTTTTATTATGGTATTACCTAGATTATTTTGTACTCATAAGTAAACACTATGTTTCTATGAGAATAAAGTTCTTCAAACCTAATTTTATTTAAAGATAAACCTTCAGCTCACTTTTTACATCAGATATTTCATATGCAGAAATAAAAGAAACATGCACTTGGACATTTCTGGTTCTGAAGACGAATTGAGGTTGTCGTGGATACGTAACTCCAAGTACATCCAGTCAAGTACACCCTGTGACCACTATCGCAGTGAGGCGTTAGAAACATAATATGTATGTATATGAAAATAAAGGGTACGCGATAAATAGCCGATAAATTCTTTAATATGTTAACCAATCGGGAAAGTTTCAAAGTTTAATGTCAAGAACAAAGTCCTATCTGACATCGCACGGTATGGTCACCCTACCGCACCTGTATTTGTCACGCTTTGATCTCGACTATCCTTTATCTATCGAACAAATTCATTTCGTTACGTGATTGTTACTTTAATCAACGGAGTAATTAACGTTAAGCCTTCAAAGGGACTAATCAGGGTTAAATATTTTTAAGGCTTTTATGGCATAGTGGAAAAAAGATATAAAATAGGATGTGCGATTGTCGTGGTCACTTATTGTATTGATATTTTAATTTGTTTGTTACTGGTCTCATAGTTTTGTGGCTGGGCTGATTGAGATGAAAGCTAAAGAAATGATCCATGGCCACGGAAGCACTGCATAATAGTAGCTTGGATGGTAGATGAGAAAGAATCGGTTAAAAATGTACCTACCTATATCAACAGCCCAAAATAGTACACAGGTATACAAAGGCCTTCCCCATGAGCTTTATAGTGCCCTGTCATTAGCCGCATTTGCCAGTAGCATTTCGCAAGTTTTCACCCCACTAGGCCGGGAGGTGTCTTGAACTATGCACGTTTGACGAGTCGCAGTCTCCACACAACAACACGTTTAACCTACGAGTTGTCGTCGGTTCTCTCCTAATTCTTTGAACTATGCCGATAAGTTTGGTTCTTTGTCAGATATATATAGGTACTTTGATGTTATATGTAAAAATTGAATTTATCAACTCTACCTCATACGTATGTAAGTATATATGTAAATGTTTTTACAAACCCGTTAGTCCCTTACCCTTGGGGGGGAGTTTGCTAGGGAGGGGGTAAAACCAATCAATGTCGGTTAATTGGCGCTTTAATGCTGCCTCATTCAACAATTATGGAGGCCGTTGTCAACTGCCAGGTGGGTAGGGATGTGATACGGACTATCGATATCGATAAAATTAAAATTTGATGTGAAACTAAGTGCTGTCCGCGGCATCGTACGCTCTAGAAGTAATTTCATCATCATCATCATCAGCCTATGATAGTCCACTGCTGGACAGGTCTCCCCCAATAAGTGCCACAGCACCCTGTTTTCAGCTTGCCGCATCCAGCATCTACCTGCAGTCTTTCGCAGGTCGTCATCCCACCTGGTCATTAGAAGTCATTTAGTTTTCCTATATTGGAAAACTCGAAAATCAAATCATGGTAAATAGTCCGTTTTTAATGACTTTGTGTTAATATCCATGATGGTTTCAAAAGTTACTTCGTACGCTCTTTTCTGGCATAAAAAGTAGCATATATTCGTCCCCGTGATACCATCTACCTTCTTGCCGAATTTCTTTGATACCTGTACAGTCTCGAAAGAATTAATTAAAATGTATTGTAATATGATAGGATATGAATAATCGATAAAATAGTATCCCAGCCCTATCTTCAAATTGTTATATGGCCGTACTAGATTAGTGCCCCCCTCCACTTATCCCAATCAATCTGGAACGCAAACTCGGTTAATTTAACCATCGATTTGCAATTACAGGCTCGTTATTATATTGGTTCTCGTTATTGTCGCCGCTTTTAGGCTAGGGATGGGGGGGAAATGTATCGATGTTTATCTTGACGACCGATGTGGCGCGGTGGGCGAAGGTCCGCCTGCGACGCAGGAGGTTGCGGGTTCGATTCCCGCCTCGGAACAATGTGTGTTTGATCTGCAGATATTTGTTGCGGGTGTTCTGGTCGTTTTCTATGTATAATAAAAAAAAATTCTATCTATGTAATGTATTGTATTATGTATATCAGTTATCTAGTACCCATAACACAAGCTCTGCTTATCATGGGGCTAGATAATGCTGTGTGAATTGTCCAGCATTATTTATTCATTTTCTTTAATACCTAGTCGCTTACGGACTTGTATTTACTTTTTTTCAGCTAGCTATACTAGCTTCGCCCGCTGGAAAGCTATGTGTCAAATGGTTTGTTAAGCATAATATAGCAGATTTATCTCTTGAAACACTCTGTCTATGAAAAAACCGCATCAAAATTCGTAGTTTTAAAGATCTAAGCATACATAGGGACAGATAGACAGCGGGAAGCGACTTTGTTTTATACAATGAGTGACACAAATATTTATTAAAAAGAAAAATAATTAAAGATTAGAAAAAAATAATAACTAGTATTATTTATAATCGAAATAGTTGACCTAACTGCAGACTATTGCAAACAATCTAGAGGAAGCTCAACTGATATAATTGGTACCTACAATAGATTACTTAATAGTCTACCAATGATTTTAAACTCGTTTGCCATTCTATAAAAGACTAGGTACTGCCCGCGGTTTCGCACACGTTGTTTCCATGGCAACGTTTTTAGGTTATTCATATAAAACGTCCCATGGGAACTGATTTATCAGAGAAAAAGTAGCCTATGTTTTATTCAGGTTTTACCTATACCTGTGTGAAAATTTCAGCCCGTTCCGTTCAGCTGTGTTGGCTTGAAAGATTAACAAAAAATCTTCAAATTCATCCATCTAAACATCCAAACTTTCGCATTTATAATATAATTCTTGTAATTCTTTATTGTACACAAGAAACTTAAAAATAACTTAACTAAAAAAGGATATGTACATACTATACATAGGCGAGCTTAACCCTAACAAAGAGTTTTCTTACAGCAAAACCTTAGGTTTAAAGGAGAAGCGATAGAACAGATAGAGGAAGTGTACAAAGAAACAAATCAGACGAATAGTATAATACATTATGGTATATTATTATTATCATCATCATCAGCCTATAGCAGTCCACTGCTGGACATAGGCCTCCCCCAATGAGCGCCATAGCGCCCTGTCTTCAGCTTGCCGCATCCAGCATCTACCTGCAGTCTTTCGCAGGTCGTCATCCCACCTGGTCGGAGGGCGTCCTACACTACGTTTACCGAGTCGTGGTCTCCACTCAAGAACACGTTTGCCCCAGCGGCCGTCGGTTCTTCGCGAGATATGGCCGGCCCACTGCCTATTCGGATATTATTATAGTGTGATTAAAATCAAGATAACATGCGCGATAATATTGAAAGCATCATCAACGATCAAGTTTTTTATGACACAACACAACAATCAATTCCGTCATTACGAAAATTGAATTGCATTGCATTTTTAAAAGATTCAATTCAATTTGTGGTGGCGTGCATTCAATCATGTAAGGGGCTTTTGTAATTAGCTCGTGTTTAAATATTCAGTTATGCAGCACTCGAATTGATTTTAGAATTAGTGAGTCAAATAACTTTGCGGCTAACTAAAAAAAATACAGTACAAACATATTTTATTGTACCTACACCAGATGCAGAGCATTACAGACATTACAGACATTACATATTCATATTTATTTTATTGCATCATTGTGTACATTTATAGGTCTTAGTATCTAGGTAATGAAACACAATGGTACCCAAGCAGGGCGTGCCAATATGTACTGTGAAGTGAGCCGGGTTTCTAAAAAGCTCTGTTTAATAAGTACATACAACAAGTACAAGTATAGTGCGGCCTTATCTTTAAGAAGCGACCTCTTCCAGGCAACCTTTGGATGGAAATAACAATCGTCATTATCAATTAATAATAAAAATAATGGGATTCAGCGACCATCGTCCCGATAGTCGTTTCGGTTAACGGCGTAATAGCGAAGAGCCTCGTTCAACATCTGAAGAGACTCTCGCTAGGAAGTTGGATCAAGGGTCAGATCCAAAAGGCGGTACTCCTGGACTCCCATCGTCAGGAAGTTTCCCTCTCTGAAGCCCTAGTCCGGGTTATAATATTTTATTGTATTTTTATACAAAAAAGAATGTGTAGCCCTCGCCTTTAGATTAACTCTCCGCTCAAGGACCGCTCTGCAGCTGGCTTCACTTAATTTAAAAAAAATAATGCTGGACAATCCACACAGCATCGTCTAGCCCCAAGGTAAGCAAAGCTTGCGTTATGGGTACTAAATGTATGATAACTGTTAATACTTTATAATGTATACTACTTTTTCTAGTACTTTGAGGTAATACAAGGGCTTTTATACTTAAAAAGGATTGAAGAATTAATCTGATTCGTCAATCCTTTTTTAATCAGATTTTTTTAAATTAACTGTAATGGAGAAAAAGCCGTTGTTTTTGTAGTGATATCTATTTTATTCTGGTTAGTAAGGCGCTACTTAGCTTCTCTCAGAAAGACAAAATGTTTTATTATATCAGTCTCGTAGCAAAATATTCTCGTAGAGCATCTACGCCGTAGACCCTCTACGAACCTAAAACCTAAAGCTTTCTTAGATATTCTATCAATAACACAATCTAAAAACAAACTAAAAGTCCCAACATAATCAGTTTATCCACTTTTCCAGTTTGTTATCCCAAAGTTAACCCTCTAACTGCCGCTTACAAACAATCACTGGCAACGGACAAAAGAAACCCATCGACAATAGAAGAAGTGCGAAGAAAAAAAAATACGGCGTCGCTATTGGTTGACTGAGAGGTGACGTCACTAAGCGCCGCCCCCTAGCAACCGTCGCTACACCTGAGATGAGAGCGAGCGAGATCTGAGCGTGTGAATAAGATAGAATCACATTGACATTGTAGCTCGTAATTTGAAAAACACTTAAGTACGCACAACCGTCAAGCTTACTTCAACTTTATTTTAAAAGCTTTAAAGTGGATATTAGATTGGAGGAGTTTGGATTTACGCTAGCAATGTACAGAGTATTGGTCAGTTGGAAAAGCTGTTATTGTTTGGTTACCGGTTAACCGATTTGGTTAAATTTGTGTTAACAGGCAGATGTCCGGTATTGCTGTCTCTCTCTAACGGGCACGTCTGATTGGTTATTGATTGGCTTGATTAAGCACTTCATTAGTGACTGGTTTGTTTAAGTAGTCAGATTTCAATTATGCATGTAACTGGTTTAATTAATGTATTTACGCTTGTTGATCGTTATATAAATAGTTACAAGATTTCAGCTTAAGTATTGATATCTTCTCTAGATTGTAAATTAACTAATAATAGGACCATAGAGATTTTAATTAATATTAAGATTTAAATATAAAATGCTAAAATACAGAAAGCGCAGCAGGGTTCCAACGTAAGGCAAAAATTACCCACATCCAAAACTTTTAACACCTCAACAAAACATGGCGACCCTCAAAGGAATCTTTCGTCCAACACCTCACACAATCGACCCAATCAAACATAAAGAAAACTATTGAGAGAACTCGTCACAAAGGCTCGCTAGGGGAAAATGGTAATACCTCGCTTCTTACCAAACAAAATCACTCCGCGACCCCAAATTTCGCACTTTGAATGGGCAATTTCGCTCCCCCCTCCACAAGCCCCGCCCACTTTCCCCTAACTTTACTCGCTCAGCGTCAGTGTTGAACGGTCTGCCATCCGAAATGGACGCCCCCGAAGAGCGCTTCTTCGGTAATTCCACCCCGGATCGTTCGGAGACGAACTCCCCGCGTTCGCAAATGAGCAGCCCGAACTCAAACTCATCGATAAACGTGACCGATCAATCGATATCTCTGTCCCAGCACCAACATAACCTAGAAACTCTAAACCGTATGGGGATGTTTTTCCACGCTCAACAAATGCATTTGAATCAGAGTTTTGACGCTGTAAAGTCTAGATTAGGTTTCACACAGAGTAGTGCAGGTCCGAGGCACACGATAGATGCTATTCTGGGCCTGAACGGACAGAGGCGACCAGAAGTGAACAGAGTGAGTGAATTTGAGCAGAGGGAGGTGTGTGATGCTGTACCGGTCTCGCCGGGAGCCGTGGAGAGTGCAGGTAAGATAGCTTTGTAACAGAACCTGGCTTTTGGTTGGATTTAATCTTGTTTGATATGAGTTTCATAAATACATAATATCATAGAAGGAAAAGTAAAATGAAATAAAAAAGGAGAAAACCAAAAATTTACGAGTAATTTAAGAGTAATTTCAAAGAAAAGGCCGCTATCATGTCTTATAAACAGGTAAAAGAAACCGCATTGGAAAGAGAGAAGGAAATTGCATCATTGCACCGTAAAGAGCTAGACTCTTTAATTTATAATAATAAACTCTATGTTCTCATCCAACAATACAAGTTTTTTTCTCGGTTAATGTGTAGGATAAAGTAAAATATGTCTGCCGTTAAACAAACACCAGATACCCTACGACCGTATGTCTTAAAAACCAATTATTAAATTAGTGAAAATGTTTGTTTTTATTGATATATTATTATTATATATCGTATAAATGTTTTTTTTAGTTTTCTAATATTGTCAAGATTTAATTTTAATCAAACTTTTCACACATAGCTCAAATAGCTAAAAATAAAACTTTTTAGCTATTTGTGATCAATAAAATAACCAAATAGCAATTGAAACTAGATAGGTCTACTTAAAATTTTCTTCGGTTTCTATTTTGTAATATTACACGGATCGTATTTAATAAATATACAAGTAGACACAGACTTATAATTATTAAATACCCATTGCAAAAAGGCGTTGCAATTATCCGCCCGCCCTTCGCGCCGTCCGCCCAGCGACGGCGCAACGCATCCGTTGTGATCTGCCGTCGGAAATTGAGCGGTTTTTTTACTATTGTTTAGGCATATTATGTTTTTTTTTATTTATCGTCCATGTAAATTATATCATTACATTAAATCTATAATACAAAAATATATCTATCTAATATAGATAATATTTTTGTATTAGGTATAGATTAAATTTAAACTTTCAAATTTTATCATCAGAAATTATCTAAGTAATAAAGAATAAGAACAATTACTACTTGACCATCTCCATATTGCAAACAAAAAATATATTTTTAAATCTGGACAGTGTATGAATATAATCATACACACAAAATATGATTATATACGTATTTATTTATTGTTAATAACTTTTATAGACACTCTTGCTGTGTTAATATGTTTTGTTTTGTTCATGATAATATTACTAGCAGCAGGAAACATGAAATACTATTGAAATATAGTTTTTGTTGGATAAAAGGAAAAATAAACTAGGAATCATGAAGTAAAAAAGTGATACGTACAAATAATTCATCAAACTTCTTTTTTTTTAATCTACTAAGTCTGCTTATTTTATAAACAGTTTAAGTGTATTAGGTAATAATTCATAGCTACTTCGTAGCAATCAAAAACATAAGTGTTAAAAAAAAACTAAAAAAACTTTCTAAAAGGCCTAATCGAAGCCACTCAAAAAGCAATAAATAAGACAAACATCAATAATTTACCATTTCGTAACCGGACGCACGATCTAGCGATCTAATCAATCGACTCGATTGATCTATCGAGTCGATTGATCTATCGACTCGATTTATGCGTCGATTACCGTCCGAGTTTGTAAAACATTGCATTTCACAACCGCTACTGGCGTTGAAGTGTTACATCCGGTTGTTTTTAGTTTGTAAGACCTTGGTTAATATAACACTTTATTAACAAAATATTAATTATAAATAATGCTGGAGAATCCACACAGCATCATCTAGCTCCAAGCTAAGCAGAGCTGGTATTAAAAGCACTGGATAACTGTTATACATATAATAGGCATAGAGTCAACTGGAACCAAATATAACAATAAATATAATAATGTAAAATAAAAAATATAATATAATGTAGAGACAAGTAATATTTATTGCATAACTCAATTTTTTATCTCAGATTCATAATCCATAATAAAATAATGCACATACAAATTAAAAATGTCAAAAACAAAATCACACAATAAAATAAAATAAAACTAGAATAATATAACGTAGGGAAATTAAAAAATAAATAATAAAATACAAATTGAAAACTTACTAACCTAACATTTAGAAGGATGTAAACCCCATTAATATCTTCATCCATTTCTTTGGATGGGACAGTCCAGACGTGAAACAATCATTTTCAGGATGCCGTTGCTACTGGCTCGCGCACGCTGTAGTAAGGAAGCGACTTTTTTGCGAATAATCGCATGAAAGCGCACGGACAACACGACAACACTAGACGCGCTGCAAAAGCGAGTATTGCACACCAATTGCAAAAAGGCGTTGCAATTATCCATCCGCCCTTCACGTCGCCTTAATTTTCTTTGTTAGTAAATTTTTTATCAATTGCCTAAGCATATAAATAAATAATAAATAATGCTGGACAATCCACACAGCATTATCTAGCCCCATGGTAAGCAGAGCTTGCGTTATGGGTACTAGATAACTGATATACATAATACAATACATTACATTGATAGATATTTTTTTTATTATACATAGAAAACGACCAGAACACCCGGAAAAATTAACTGTAGATCGTACACACAATTGTTCCGAGGCGGGAATCTAACCCGCAACCTCCTGCGTTGCAGATGGACCTTCGCCCACCGCGCCACATCGGTCGTCAAAATACTGAATAACTGAGTTAAAATACAAATACAAGTAATACCTATTGAATACCAATTATTACAAAAAGGCATTGCAATATCTTTGTTAGTAAAGTTTTTAGCAATACCTAGCCTAAGCATACCTATGTATGTAAATAGCGGGCACCACAAAACTTTTCCGTGCGTCACTTAGTACCTAAATATCTTCCTAGGTAAACCTAAATACCTAACCTAAAATCCTAATAATAAATTAAATTTATTAAACCAAATACCTTTAACAATGCCATAAATTGGATTACTGAACTAAATATCCAAAATACAGTTATAAATTAAATTACTGAACTAAAATCCGACGGTCAATTAACATTCTTGAAGTTATTCGCGTTTCATAAATGAAGTTAAAGAAATGGAGTAATATTAAGGTTATGTTCGAGGTCATTTTAATTTGTGTGAAATTTTTAATTGGTTAATCGGGTAATTCTTATCGTTAGATCGCTATTTCTTGAGCTAGGGGCGCAATAGGACCGTTTAAGGGTGGGTTTACATGGGTCAATTAGGGCTGGATTTCACCAAAACTCTTTAATGCATTCACTGTCTGCTTTATCGGCGGCGTGACCCGTGCCGCTGCCACCGCACCGCCGCCGCCGCCGCCGCCGCCGCCCGCGCCGACAGGCGGAGCAGTGTTGGTTCAGAAGAGCAGTTTACTCGTACACGTACAGCTATAACAAAAATGGCCATTACATTTTTGCGATCATAGGATCGCATTTTTGTGTTCATCTAAAGTGTGTTAGTAATAAAAAGTTTTTTCGGTCGAATTTACAGATTCATACTGACCAGACCTAGTCCATCGGACTTGTTGATAAGCGTCGTCAGGAAGTTCCTCTCTCTGCAGCCCTAGTCACCGGCCGCTTGAGCCTAGCGAGCGGTCGGTGATCTACCCTTTGATGCCTAAGTCAGAAACAAATAATTCAAGGTGGTGGATGAGCCACCCACCGTTTATATACCTACATGTCAGACAAGCCAACCAAATGATCTGCCGTACTCCTTATAATTTTATAATTGAGTTTTTACACGTCAACTCTGAACATAAACGAGGCTTTTCTCTTTCCTAAATAGATTTTATATTGTTGGTCTGGTCTTGGCCAATCTCGGCCTAAAGCGAAGAAGGTAAACACTAAATAAAGTTATTTTTGTCAATTGCCCATCGTGTGAATAAAGCATTTAACTAGTTAAGCTCTACGGGGTTCCTTACTAATGATATTCCGAGGAGGTAACTAATAAATATATTTTTATTTAATTAGGCACGAATTTACGACATCGCGTTTTATCAAGGAAATTCTGGTTTTGTTTTATGATTTCGGTTTAATTGCTGATAAAGAGTTTGTAAGTGGCAGTAAAGGCCGCAGGTCTTATTATGTTTTCCATACGCATAGAGAAACACGCTTTGAAGAGTGTATCGAGAGATGGTGGCTAGCACATTCGAGGGATACACTCTATTCAAAGCGTGTTTGTGGAATGAAAGGAAAATACTGTAGTTTTCCTGTACTGTATCGTAACAATCTAGAAGTAGCTCACCTGATCCTTATCAATATATATTAATCGAAAGTGTGCCTAAGACACTGGCAGGCTGCCCCGCTGTTTAGCAATGCGCCAGATACTCACCAGCTCTCGGGTCACCCGTCGCTTCGACCAGACAGACTGATAAGTTTTTGGAAACTCGTCTAGCTTCGGTACCCCATGGTCTCGACTCCAAGGGGAGCAAATGCATAGGCTCTGTCAAGATCTGCATATTTGAGATCCTCAGCGAAATCTGACGTCACACGAGCTCTTCGGAAGATGCGAAGGCGCAAGTATGTCGAATCTAGTTGTTATAAAATAAATAAATAAAAATAAAATTATTTTATTTTGGACTACTACAGATCCATAATTTGTTAGTAATGATCTTATAATAAATGTTAGTAATTCTTACGAACAAAAATTAAATTAAATTGAAATGAAAATTAAAATGAATAGTAATAAATTAGAAAAAAATAAAATAAGTTAAACAAAGCAAATTATATCATCAATAAAAATTTAAATTAATTAAATTACATTTCTTATTAATTTCCGCCATATTAGCGAATCAATCCTGCCCGCTACAGTTTGTAGGATGCTGTTGGGGCTGTCCCGCACTCTGCGCATCAGGGACGCCGTCTTTTTCCGAAGGATGGCGGCAAAGCCATCCGTCTGATACTCGGCAAACATCCCCGATGCACTGCAGAAACGAGGCAGTCCCAACATCATCCTAAAGATGTTATTATATTGAACTCGCAGTTATGTAGACAAGTCGAAAATAAATTTTACCATACAAGCACATTCAAAACTCTTAACAAAATGATTCAACCAATCACATCGAAAAGGCAGAGTAATCAACCAATCGCCGATCGCCGCAGAATCGATTTGCCGCCATTATTGGTGATTGCATTATTGCCTAGCGCCGACCGCAGGCGATTCGCGATTTATCGAGTGTAGATTCGAGTCTGCTGGTCAATTCAGCTCTATTTGTGCGAGTATTACTCATGCTATTTTCACAGCTTCATTTTCATTTTGTGTTTTTATTCGTTATCGAAATGCAGCCTACGAGCGGTAAAAATAGTATGAGTGATACACTCACAAATAGAGCTGAATTGATTTGCTGATTTTATCTTATTGCGTCATAATGCTGTAAATTTTGAACTCTGTATAGGTAAGAAAAATATATTTGAAAATGATTTCTTAAAGATCACGTATTAATAGGCATTTCAAAATTACCTAGGGTTATAGTAAAAAAAAAAAAATTAATAAATAATCCCGGACAGATGCAATGTGCTAAAATGCGCCAAAAAATTATATCACCGACATTTTGTGAAAATAGACCCTTCTCAGCCATTAACAAACCAGATAGCTACATCAAGCGTTCGATTTTCAAATAAATGACTCGTCCAATCATAGTGGGGCCGCAACTCGATTGTGGACTGATGAATCGATTTGCAATCGCTATTACTGGCGATTCGATTATGGACGCGCGACCGACGATCATTGGACAGGACTGACGATTTCTTGTTTTGGAATTTAGCGGTTTTGATGGTTTGTTTTGAATTTAGAAGGCTTTAGTGTACGAGTTAAGTTAGCTATTGGTAAGGGGTTTATGTACACAATAAGATACCGAAAAACCAAAAAAGTTTGACTCCTTTCTAAATACAATATTACGTGGAAATAACCTCAGTCCAATCTTTTGGAACCATTCGAACTGTAAAATAATAAATACCTAAATAGAAGTACGTAAATGACTTCGCTGAATCAACTTTTCTATTACAAAATAGGACAGGAAAGTAAGTGAGTAAAATTTTTAAAATGCTCTATTTTCAAATGTAACAAAAATTAGCCCACTCACTGCCCCACCATTATCTAATAAACGCTGAACATATCCATGTGCGCCATAGGCACTGAAAGAGTTATTTTACGGGAGATTGACTTGATAATTAAGTGTTAATTTCCTAATTTATTTTTATGTTTTCTTTTAAATATTTATCCTAATAACAGAAAATTTTAAAATTACTCGAATCTTAACAATTGCTATTAGTCCCAGATTTCCGACTTACGAGCATATAACTATTTCGTTACAATTCGTATTAATAAAAGCCAGAAGGTGGTCATCTTTTTTGTGATGCTGTAAATAATCACCATCACTGTTAACGTGTTCTTGAGTGGATGACGCGACTCGGCAAACGCGGAAACGCCCTCAGGTGGGATGACGACCTGCGAAGGACTGCGGGCAGATACTGGATGCGTCAAGCTGAAGACTATTGCAGGCACTATGGCGCTCATTGGGGGAGTTCTATGTCCAGCTGTGGACTTACATAGGCTGATGACGATGCTGAATGTTACACTAATAAAATTTAAGGTTACCTTCATATTAAGAGGTCAGCAATAATGAGTTACAAGCAATATAAAATTATGATTAACATATTCAAGTCATTAACCTGTCAATATGCGATGCAAATGTTGGAGTAATCACTTCTAATTAAAAAGAAAAAGTATATAAGTAGGCACGGAGGTTAAGGCAGAAAAAGTTTACGCGTGTGATGGTTCCGTACCTAGTCTACCAAAAAAATTTGTAATAATTACGAATAATGTGATGCTGTGTCAATTGTTTTTGTCGTGAATCATATTTTATTTAGTTTTTTTTATAAACATCTACTCTTTCTCATTTTTCTCTTTTTTTCACACCAACTTTGTACACTTTTGTCTGAAGCTACGTAAACTTTTTTCTGCTGGGGCAGCTGGGTATGTTTACCTATGCAAGATACTCTCTTACAGGATATTCGTGGCTCTTGTCTTTGGGTAAAATACTTAGCTTAATTGTTTGTTTTAAAACACACAAGTAAGAAAGCTTATTAAAAAAACGGCTAATGGAACAAAGCGCTGCTGGTTCGAACGTCCAAACCTGACGTATGGGTTAGTATTGAAGACCTGCCGGTCAAGGTAATTTTTTTTATGTTCACGACAGTTTTTTTACAGTTCGAGTCCGATTATTCCTGCTGAAAAATCTACTTCTTAAAGGGGTTCTAACATTAAAAACGTTAATATAGTAATAACAAAGTGAAGAGCTAGAATAAATGTAAAATAGCGAGAAGGTGAATTGTATACTATTATGTCTCAACTAATAAGGAACTCCAACAGACAAAATAATTCAATAAAGAAACCATTTTGTACTCATTAAGCCGAAGAGCTTTAACACCAAATCTGACACATGATTAGGGTTGCCACATACAAAAAACAACGACTGAGCCATTATAAAGCGAGTGTTACCAGATTATCGATAATAATTGTAAAAAAAACTGATTCATATCACGTCTTAATGCATCCATAATATTTTTATTTGTTTTGTGTCGTGTAATCTCTCAATCTTAATGCGACATAGCTGTCTCATTTTCTCCTGTGGTCAGATAAGTGGAGAGAAAGAGATGGATGTGTGTTTAGACTTCTGGTTTTGTGATCGCTCAATCTTGTGTGTCATGGTTGTAGTATTTTGTCAGATTTGTATGGAGTTGATGTTTTAATCGGGACATGCGGTCGATTGTATGATTTCTTGTAAATCGATAAATTGAACAATATTAATGCTCCCTTAAAAAATCTGCTCTATACTAGGAAAAGATAAGACAGAGCGACTTATCACTGGTTTTTTGGTATGATGATTTTTATGAAGCAGTTATTCTTCAAATATTTCTAAGTAGATGTAAACTGAGAGAGATTGTATTTCTTAAGTTTCGTAGTATTAAGTTTTATGTACTTACTGTTTATTTCCCAAATAAAATAAAAATAAAAAATAAGCTAATAGCGTCATATTGCCAGCTTTTATTCTATTTGCCCTTTTATGTCTGGGCAAATGTCTTAAACCTCAACCAATTGAGCTGAAATTTGACATATTAATGTAAGTTCGGTGACAATGCAATGTCAATTTTGTAGGCACACTAATTTTGCAAAAAACGTGTGGACCTAGTCGGGTTTTTAAATTCATTATTTGTTACTTAAAACACCAACATCTTTACATGCCAACTGTTCTAAAACTTAAAAAAAAATGCAGTATTACACATCTATCTATCTCTTCATTGGCCAATAGATAGATAGATACATACATTAATTTATTGTAACAAATTTGTTACAGTTATTGATAGCATCTTAAATCCTAACATAGGTTTATCAAGACACTAGAGTCCTCTTAACAATACTAAAGTAAAAATTAAAATTAATGCTAGCATTGGTTAATTGTAATGGATTTTGTATGATTTTTTTATTGACATTAGAGACATTAACGATTTTGCACACCTGAGTAGGTAGTTTGTATCTGGACATATTAAGAATTAAGACCTTTTATACATACATACATGCAAATAAAGATTATTATTATTATAGCATCAGTAATTAGCGGTAATGTTATGCTACACTTTAGCGATCAGTGACTACTACTCCGCTACTAAGCGCTTACCACTTTCCTGGCTACTTAGGTCCATCAATCATGGTGCGGACAAAGTAATAGCGCGATAAATGTAGAGTTTCCGCTGGTTACCGCTGCCTACCGCAAGTTAGTTCTTGCATATAAAAGTATCGTGTAATATGTTGAATCCTATCATCATCATCAGCCTATTATAGGCCTCCCCCAATGAGCGCCATAGCGCCCTGTCTTCAGCTTGACGCTTCCAGCATCTGCCCGCAGTCCCTAGCAGGGCGTCATCCCACCTGGCCGGTTTTATATATAATAAGTCGTATGTTTAATAAGTCGTATGAATAAACACGGATTAATTAAAAAACCATAAAATAAAATCCTAAAAGAAATATCCTTTAATTTGACAATGCCACTTAAAGAATGGCAATGAATAAGGAAATTCTCTACGGCTGGACATAGGCCTCCCCCAATGAGCGCCATAGCGCCCTGTCTTCAGCTTGACGCTTCCAGCATCTGCCCGCAGTCCCTAGCAGGGCGTCATCCTACCTGGCCGGTTTTATATATAATAAGTCGTATGTTTAATAAGTCGTATGAATAAACACGGATTAATTAAAAAACCATAAAAAAAAATCATAAAAGAAACATCCTTTAATTTGACAATGCCACTTAAAGAATGGCAATGAATAAGGAAATTCGAATAAATAATAACGAGGTGAGGTATGCAAATTCAATGCAACTTAAGTTTCCCCCACTTTTCATAATTCCTCTTTGCTGAAAAACAATTCATCACTGTGCAATTTCCCAGTCAAATTATTTAAACAAACATTTGTAAAGGCGATGCGATCGCGTAATAACAGAGTAATACCGTATCATTTATCATTTTGTATCATTTCATTTATCGTTTAAGTTTTTTGTATCGTGGGTTATCAAGATTGCAAAGTACACCACTTCCACATGATTTACAGGTTCTGCTATAATTTGAAGTTTTGCAGTGACTGCATTTTGTAACAGGTTTGCATCGACTGAAACTAAGTAATCTTTGCTTTGTTAATGTAGTTAACTCATACACTGCCCGCCAATGCAGGGGGCTCTCACTGACATTATGCGTCATGGGCGATGTCAGTGATAAGTATTGTTTCGACTTTTGATAGGTAAAAAAAAATTGAACGCAATTGGCTGTTAATTTCCAAAGCAAAAACAATCAAAATACGTGCTACGTTTAAATTCAGATGAATATCGGGAGTATTATTAACAAAATCATTTTGTTGTCCTTTGCTCCATTTTTAGGCAGGTAGATATTATAATATGAAAAATATGAATTGAATGCATAAAAAAGTTAAAACCGAGTGTTTAGGCACAATGGTACCCAAATGAAACTTCCAAAATGCACAAATAACTTGTAGTATTGATTAAATTCACAGTGTTTCGTAACCAAAAGTGCTTTAAATCAAGTTTAAAGATGAATGATGATATGAATAATAAATAATGTTTTCCCAGGCGAAGGCTCTTGCAACAGCAACGACGGCTACAGCCAGCGAACGCCCCCCGAAGACAAATCGCCCCCCGGGAGCGACGACGACGCCCCCGGACCAGGCTCCGCCGCCGACAACAAGAAGAAGCACCGCCGGAATCGAACCACCTTCACCACATACCAACTGCATGAGCTGGAGAGGGCTTTTGAGAAGAGTCATTACCCTGATGTGTATTCGAGGGAAGAGTTGGCTATGAAGGTTAACTTGCCGGAGGTTCGAGTTCAGGTAAGATTTGTTCTATTTCGTACAGTTTCTTCAGGTGCCAGAACCTATTTGGGTACCAAAAGTTAGATATCTGATGGTTTACACTGCAAGCGCGAGAGAGAGATGATCTCTATTGGAAATGAAATATAATGAAATGAAACAATTTATTGTACATAATTTATTTCAATATTGACAGTTGTTAGCCAGGAGACAATCGTTTATTGATCCGGAATACTGCCGAGCATGTGTAGTGTACAAACTACAACTAAATACGCCATCACGAAATCAACTTTGGCAGAGGCTATTTTTAGGCTGTCTTTCTTAAAAAAAATACAAATCTCTCATTTTGAAGACCCCTGTGGCGCGGTTGGCGAAGGTCCGCCTGCAACGCAGGAGCTTGCGGACACCACGGAGATTGTACAAACGTTTGTACCGAGGCGGGAATCGAACCCGCAACCTCCTGCGTCGCAACCAGACCTTCGCACACCAGGTCGTCATAAGAAAGAAGAGGTTAGTTTTATACAAATTCAAGCGTCGATATCTCTGTATCGCATTATATTGCATACGTAGGACTTGTCTGTTTCTAGGTCTAACTTTGCACGTGTTTTACACGATAATTAACCCAATACATCGCTTATCAGTTTGAAGAAAATCAAAAGATTTACTAGATTCGTCTTAATAAAAGCACTCCAATCCCATTCAATATGAAAGTTCACGGAACCAACTTAAGTATAATACGAAGTGAACGCACTTGGCAAACATTGAGAGCCCTCCGGAAAAGGGTAAAGGGCCAATAATGAACCAAGGGCTTATGCCAATCCCTTGCCTTGAGCATATGTCAGCTGTTCCAAACGACCAGCTTAAAAATACCCTTCTTCGCCGTACAACGGGTTACCAAAATCGGGGTTTGAAAGTTCTTTGCTGACTGGTCGTTTAATAATTGGTTTCTTTCTGAAAGGATTGCGGTTTGAATTTAGTTCTTAGTGGGTTGAGAATAGGATGAATTTGATTACGGATAATGTTTTAAATTGAGTTAAAGGTGTCTGCGTATTGTGAATTTGATGAAGGTGGCTCGTAAACGTACTTTATTGGAGACCACGACGCTGCAAACGTAGTGTAGGACACCCTTCAGCCATGTTTTAATGACAATGAAAATGGATTATGAAACGTGGGCGCATCCCGACATCCAAAAGAAAGTCATTCTTATGATTTGACTTATCACGGTGGTTGAATAATATTTTACTAGTTTCCACCCGCGGCTTCGCACGCGTTCAGTAAGTATATCAGCACCAGAGACCAGAGAACCAAAGTTATCGACAATGCTCTAAGAATTAGCAAGCTGAAGTGGCAGTGAGCCGGCCATATCTCGCGAAGAACCGACAACCGCTGGGGTAAACTTGTTCTTGAGTAGAGACCACGACTCGGTAAACGTAGTGTATGACGCCCTCCGGCCAGTTTGGATGACGACCTGCGTAAGACTGCAGGTAGATGCTGGATGCGGCAAGCTGAAGACATGGAGCTGTGGCGCTCATTGGGGGAGGCCTATGTCCAGCAGTGGACTAACATAGGCTCATGATGATGATGATAACGAAAAGGAAGATATCTTTATCTTTAAAAGGAGCTCGCAGAAAACAGACCAAGCTCTTGCCCAACAAAAACATATCCGAACAAACCACTTCTCTACTCACAAGGAAGAACAATGCTTCTCAAGAGTCCATTATACCTAGTAAGAAAAACAGTAATAGCGAGCCATTTGCCCTTTCTTGCTACGAGTAAATTACAGAGTATTACTGAACGGTAATTATAAGATGGGAGATTGATAGATTGCTCTTAGAAAGGGTGTAAGGGTTGTAGGGTGCGTGTTGTTGACATGATGATGATGATTCTTCGATAGTGGCAATATGTCTGGTTGGAAACTTTTCTGCCAGTGTCAATTACTTGACACTGGCAGAAAAGTGTCCTTTTCTTCTATACTAATATTATAAAGAGGAAAGATTTGACTTTTTGTTTGTTTGTTTGTTCGTAATGAATAGGCTCGGAAACTACTGGACCGATTTGAAAAATTCTTTCACCGTTGGGAAGCTACACTATCCCTGGTGAACATAGGCTATATTATATTTTAAAATAAGTTAGGGATCTGTACTAAAACCGTGCGAAGCCGGGAAGGTCCGCTAGTATATTATAAACGTGAAAGTTTGTACGTATTAATGTTTTACTCAGAGTCAAAGTCAAAGTCGAAATAATTTATTTCTTCAGGCTTACAAAACAATAAATAATAATAAATAATGCTAATTGATAATGGATAATTCACACAGCATTATCTAGCCCCATGGTAAGCAGAGCTTGTGTTATGGGTAGTAGATAACTGATATACATAATACAATACATTACATAGATAGATATTTTTACATAGAAAACGACCAGAACACCCGGATCTGCAGATCGTACACACAATTGTTCCGAGGCGGGAATCGAACCCGCAACCTCTTGCGCCGCAGGCGGACCTTCGCCCACCGCGCCACATCGGTCGTCACAGACACATAAACAAGCACTTAGACAAATACTATTTAGCTAAGATAATAAATGGCAGTCAGGAAAATCCATTGTTTAAGAGCAAAGTTCACAGAAACTATGAAAGACTAATGCGCGAGCGAGCACGCTGCATAAAAAGAATTCATTGTCTCTTTCTGTTTTACAAATGATAATATCTAAGTGAAAAAGAGCTCGTACATTATGCTAAGCTTTAAAGTATTCAACGGTACACTACAATAATGAACACTACAACACAATATCATGGTGTAAAACAAACACTAAAAATAAACTACCCTTTCACACCAAACACACTTTAAAACCTAATAAAAACAACCTTCAACTGTCGCGATAGAGTCAAATTTACAGCGACAAAATCATAAAAAACAGTCAGAAAATAAAACAGAGAAAAATAAGCTTTATTTTTATAAAAGTAGGGTACAGTTTGGTTTGCGTAGAGTGGGTAGGGGTAAAACGGATCCGCACAAAAACGTTTATTAGCACATTTTGAACGCAAGTCGAGCGTGTCAAAGATAAGTGACAACCTATTGAGATGTGTGGGGTGGCCATCATTTGGAAGTGAGAGCAAATGTTTTGAATGGTAACTAAATGATTTTGATGCTATTTTCCAAAACTGACCGAAATTTCGCATTAAAATATGATCAATAAAACTTGATCAGTCTCTGGATACCATGGGGTAATTGAAACTGTGTGGATTGTCCCGCATTTTTTATTAATTTATTATTAAAATTGAAAAAAACTTTTAAGAAAATTTTATTTAATGCCCTACAGATAAAAAATGCTTTCACCTATCTAGAATAAGCCGCAATTAAACACAAGCTAAAAATGTATACTAAGTTCGTAGCAAAATGCTACGACGACGTTCGAGGCATATGCTACGAAGTTCGTAGCAAAAGCGTAGCACTTATTATAAGAACTGCTATAAAATTTTAACATCATGGTCATCCCACATCTCCCATATAGCGCCTAGCACACCGAATTCGATTACAATCGCTTATCCATTGTATACTCTAATGCACTACATCATACACCAAACAAAGCAGACCCTTACCACCCTACCCCGACTTCCCCTCTCCAGCTCAAGTAGTTCTGGACTCACTGCCAAAATAACTAAGACCTTTGCTTAGCAAGCAGCTTGAGCGTGAAACAGCTCAAATTAAATTGGGCTTTTAGATAGTTGATCTATGATTCGTTCGTAATTGTTTCTTTTCACGGTCCAATTTTAAATGGTCTTTTGTTAAAGTGTTTATAGGTGAGTGACTTTACAAGGAATTTATTGTAGTGATGAGAGATTAGAGTTGTTTTTAAATGGATTTTTGCGAATGAGGGTGATTGTGATCTTTGGATTGTATGAGACAGATGTCCCATAAGATTTAAAAGAGCTTTATTCACCGACGTTATTAAGCGGACAATTAACAAAAAAACAGAACTTTTGCGTTAAAAAATAACAAAAATACTTTGTATTAAGTATACGAAATTAATAAAAACGCCGTCTTCGAATCCCTTAATTTAAAATTATAACAGATTTTGTGTTTTTTCGAATAAATATGTACTAATCATCTTCTTCACGCCAAAAGTACTGAACAGAACGGGATGAAATTTAAAGGTAGGTACTACATCTGACATAAATAAAGGCTACATTTTATCTCATAAATCAGTTCACGTAGGATATAAATGACTATAAAAAGTTTCAATAGAAACTTTCGCAGCGCATTCATTGAATTTCTAATCCAGTTTAGTTTTCAAAGTCTAAGGTGGAACAAGCTAGTAAACAAATCAATATAGGCCAGTTGCGTCGAGCAATCGATGAAATTTTCTGCTAATCCAGTTTAGTTTGCAAAGTGTAAGCTGCAGTGAAGTATAGCCGTGTGTGATCCCGTCAGATGCCGGTAATTCACTTATTTGCTGCCGGTGTCGCGACACCTAGCTATATCGTTTCAGATCTAGTGTAAACAGTTCAGACAGTTCCGAAAAATTGCTTCTAGGTTTTAGATAAATACATAGATTATTTATTTTTTGCAGGACTTTTATCCAGGAAGATCTAAGACTGTCTAAAAACTTGCTTGAACTAACTAGTTTTTTCGTTCCAATCGGCAGTCCCCAAAGACTGTTCCGCATGTTTTTTTTTATTGTTATACAAACTTAAAATAATATAACAAAGAAAGCTAAATAAGATAAATAGAGTCAGCCGAGTAACCATCACATGATGGGTTTGTCAATATTATGATTACCTTATTTTCTGAGTAGTAAGACTAAGTGTTAGTGAGATTATACTTACTAAAAGTTATAAAAGTAGACTTTATTAATTAACTCTATCAAAATTTGATTTAACGAAAATTTGTTCACAAATAAAACACTCAGGTCTCCTCATTTTATGTGGTTTGTGGGACAACACAGCTGCATAGGGTGACAATAATCCGGAATAAACCGGAACATTACTCCGATTCGTCACGTTTGGATACGCGATCATTTTGGATCATTTAGGAATGTTTATGGTCATTTGCAATCGTTTTATCGCGTTGGTGAGGGAGAATATCATAAAATAAATAAATAAAACACAAATAACACACAATGTATGGACAATTCACACATCACACAGCATTACCTAGCTCCAAGCTAAGCAGAGCCATTATTGGCACAGTTGTAGCTGTGCACCGTTGCAAACAATCTAGAGGTGGCTCAACTTATCAATACCAATAGTCTCCAATACGCTGGCTGCATTGCCCCGCTGTATGGTAATGCTGGTTGAATTCAATTCAAATTGAAATTATTTATTTACATAGGACCATAATATTACAGATAATTCCAATTCTGTACGCCTAGTACATTGAATAATTTCACCATCTGAAAAGTATAAAAATATTGAAAAATATTTTTATAGTTTTCAGATATATATATACTTATGTATGTAGTTATATAAAAGTATCACCAGGTAGTATAAAACTAAGTCTAAGGCTTCCCGCTGTCTGTTTGTTCCTATGTATGCTTAGATCTTTAAAACTACTTAAAAACTACTTTTTAAAAATGGGTAGAGTGATTCAAGAGGAAGGTTTATTCTATATCTATATAGGCGGGCCGTCGTCGCTAGAAAATTATAAAAACAAACGATGTACCTACCTACTCACGATTTTATATTCCAACGTATAACGAAGCCGTTTAAAACGTAAAACACCGAGGGCGTCTCCATTTTGTGACAAAATCCTGCAAACGAGCTAACAGCGTATAGCTATTGAGTTAGCGCGCAATTATTAACTATTATAACTTAATCCTGGGTGGGATTATGTCAGGGAGGCTAAGGGGATGGAAGAGATATTCAAATATTGTTTTACTGACCGAAAAAGCGGTGTTCTACCCACGTGGTTATGCTTTCTCGAGCGTTTTTATGTGGTTGGACCACTTTAGCCTCACTAAAGTGGTCCAACCACATAAAAACGCTACATACATACTCTTCACTAAGGTGACCAATATAGGCTGTACTAACCTTTTTAAGTATTTTTTTATGTATATCTGAGCGAAGCGACGCGTGACCGAGTGGTTCAGTATCTGGAGCAGTGCATTAGCATTGCCATACAGCGGCAATGCAGCGTCTTGGAGACGCGCGCCGACAGATGCCTCGCGTGAGCTGACCCTTAGGTACATATATTACGACTTCTTTGAGGCTTACTGACTCCACTGACAAAGGAGCCAAAGTTAAAGAATTTAATTGAGAAGTGTGCTAGGCTATCATACGATTTCTTACAGCAAATTTCTGTTTGATGATTATTTTGGACTCTTGGCGCGTTTTCACGGAAAGTTAAATAAAATATATAACACCGGACAATTCACTCTTCCAACAAAACAAACAATTCTCTACACATAAATTTTAATAACAATTCGACAACACACACGATATTTCGACAATTAATTATTTTCTTCTTTTTCTTAATCTTCTCGTATGTAATGTATTTTCTTTTTGTAATTATCTGTATCTGGTGTACAGTAAAGTATTTTTGTATTGTATCACTACATGGTATAAAACAAAGTCGCTTCCCGCTGTCTGTCTGTCCCTATGTAAGCTTAGATCTTTAAAACTACGCAACGGATAATGATGCTGTTTTTTTAATAGATAGACTGATTCAAGAGGAAGGTTTATAAACCATTTGACATATAGATTTCCACGCGGACAAAACCGCGGAGCTTAGCTAGTTTTATATATAATTCATAATGTGCCAGTTATTTAAAAAGCAAACCAGAACTTTTATTTGTCAAAAGCTCTCATGTAACTGTCGTTTCCATAGAACTCTAGACCGTTGTCTGCAAAACGCGTGAGTTCGTGTATAATTCAGTTAGATGTCCCAACTAACACGTTCAACTATCGCCCTCCAGACACTAACCAACTATACGTGTGTCTTCTTAACTTGGTTTACAGCTGACAGATACTCGATTTTCAAGTAATTTTTAGATTTATTTATTTTGCTCACAATGTACACGTCTAAAGCTTTGATTTTAATGTTAGCTTAGGTGAATAGTGCATGTGTACAAAAACAAAGTCTGCTTGTCAATCATAATTAAAATTAAATAACCCTGCTTAGGTATAATTTAAAATGAAAAGTTAAGAGAGATGATTTCATTTCTTATGGCTTTATGAAAATGTAATAGTTTTTTGTTTCTCTCCTTTGAATCTTTTTTGAAGCCGATTCATATCTTAAAACACTCGTCATTAGACTATCAGCATCTAAAGAGGTTTTCATCTATAAAACTTTCAGTTTTATCCATAAAACGCAAGAGGTAGTAACACCGTGGGAGCGGCAGGGTGTTCGTAATTTACCACACAACCGGGGAAATTCTGTTTATCTGATCACATCATTTGCAGGCTTTCGTTTTATTCCCTCTGTTCCGGTCGACATTACCCTAATGTCGTCGGGAGAATGCGACTCGATACGGAATTGATAGGTTGGTGCTTATTTTTGCGACTGTATTTTTTGAGGTTAGGTAGGGGTGAACACTGGGCTCTACTCTGAAAGGCCATTTACGATAAAAACATGCGATAGCATTCATTGGGAATGTAAGCGAGTTAACTACGAACCAAGTTTGAGTTGGAAGAACAAATTGAATTGAAAGAGGGAAATCATCAACTTGATGATAAAAATAATGCGATAACGTGTCGAATACAGGCTGCATTTAGAGCACCCGGAACAAATATTTGCAGATCGTACAATCATTTGTCCCGAGGCAGGAATCGAACCTCCTGCGACACAGGCGGACATTCGCCTACCGCGCCACATCGGTCGTTTGCGGGAAACATGTTCGTTCGAGGAATATAAAAACTGCATTGAGTGTTGCTTTGCTACTCAAATTGTTGTTATTCTGTTTCCAAAAAGGTCACATTTCCCTTTCGGCCTCTTTGATAACAACACTACTAAAAGCTGTTGTCCTTTTATTCGACCAATCCTACAAACAACATCTTCAAATTAGCCGGTATAATCCCAATTGAATGGAACGTTCGAAATTCGAAATACAAAACCCCCCGAATCAGTGTCAGTTTCGGGTTACAATCGGACCAGCCGAAGTTCTGTTCTAGAATGCCTTATTTTTATACACATAAGGTTTATTCTTTTTTTGCTTACTCGTAATGGTTTGTGTTTTATTTCTTTTACAAACATTCTAGTTTTGTTCAAAATAACGTGAGCCTTAGTGTATGTTAATAAAGTCTAGTTTTCATGTTAAGCGTGAATTCTTAATTATGTAGAAAGCGTTTTCTTCTACCGACAGTTGAGACCGATTTGTATAGTTTTCAATCGAAGTGAAGTTGAATTGTTTGTGAAATTGAACGCATAATCCGTTTGCGCAAGCCGCCGCCATTTCATTGTTGTAACTTGTAAGCAAGATGGCGGAATTGGCGCGAAAATGAGACACTTTCGATTGTTTGGTATTTAAATACTTTCGTATGAATGAATACAGACGTTTTGTTATTTGTAGAGGGTTTGTGAGTGGTGTAATTGAGATAAGGACTCAATAAAAGTGTTTTAAAATTTAATGGCTGTTTGATTTGTAAAAGAACAAAGCAGATTTCTTTGGCGAAAGCATTAGGACTTACTATGATAGGACATACTTTATGACTAGATTCTTCATAATTTAAGTATTTGGCTTAACAAGACTCAATTATTAATAGCTTTGTCTAATTTTTGTTAGAAATCAACGATTTATTGGGAACGTAGTTTCAGAACTACTTTGAGAAATAATATTCCGCATTAAAAAAACGGAAATATCAAGTTTAGAGTTCCGCCGGCAATTCTCGTAATCCACACTGACATGATATGTAAGGAACCCACTATTAGCCATTCATTCAATTCTGCACAAAACCCAGCATATCTTGACCCCTGAGCCCTGAACAATGTCTTCAAAGCGATTAACTTATCAGAGATCAGAAGAAACTGGTATTGAAACCAGTAATTCAATTACCTACCCCCGTTTCCTGTTTTTTAACAGGATAGAGCTGTCAAATTTTAATCAAATTATTCTCTACAATGGTTATGATTAGTTTTTGAAATCCTTTCTATTGATTGAAAGGTTCTTTGTATGAAGTTAATGGACTAATTGTGGGTTATTGGGTAATATTGTAAAATGATATGGGGTACCTATGTTTTAAAATTTACGGGTAACTGGAATCCACCTAAAAGAGCCATTTTTAATGTTGCCATTAAAATAAATAAAAAAACACGCATCAGTTCACTTCTTTATGGTTTGTGAGGAGGGCTTTGTCATTCTACGACACAGTGTTAAACTACCTACTGCAGATGACATCGTTTTTCTAAACGGTTTTTGGCTGGTTACGAATTAGTTAGTTACCAATGGCTGGAGCGTTTTTGTTCCATGTCATGTACCAATAAACGATTTATTATTATATTATTAATATTATATTTATTAACAAAGAAAATTACACTCATATAATAGAAACAAATAAGAATTTATAATTGAAACAATTGAGCTAACTGCTGACTGTTACAAACTCAGTAGCTCTCGGGATGCTCTCGGGTCACGCGTTGCTTCCACCAGATGCTCAGACATTTAAAAAAAACCGGAGAGCCTCGGTACCCCACGGACCTAGGGTCTGAAGAGACCCTAGGTCGGAGGTAGGTTGGAGTAGTCCAAGGGTAGCAAATGCATAGGATCTGTAGATAACTGCATATTTGCGCCTTTTGAGAGACCTCATGGGTTCAGTAAATGTGTCAGACTTAGATCACGAGTGCGAATTTTCCAATGATTTTTTTGTGTTTAAATCGGAACCTATGATGTTACCATTACAATAAGTAGAAAATAAACCAATTAATTCAATTTTTTGACTTAGAGCGGACAAAACGTGTGCTAATATTCCGATTATTTCATTATTATATTTTAATCGGATACTACGTGTGCTGTTGGTACAAAATTATTAGGTCTAACCCTTGAAACTTGGGTCCCATTCTGTTTATAATAATTGTGTAGTAGAAGTACATAAAATGTATTCATAAACCAAGAAATTACTTACAGAATTAATCTCCCAAAATTCGAAACACCTACAAGAGAAAATTAAGGCGAAATCCTCCTTAATTACATAATTACTCCAATTAAGGCAAAGCTTGGGAATTAATTAACAATTCGCGTAGCAAAAGCCTTAATAGAGACCAATAAATTTAAGGCGAAAGATTCTAACTTTATGTACTCGTACCTACTGGATAGGGACGGGACTTATTTTTCGGTTAAAGATTCGGCTTAGTGATTTTCTTTTGCAAACTATGCAAAAATATATGAAAAGGTTTTGGGTGACTTTGTAAGAAAATAACTAGATATGAATTACGAGACTGCACATATTTGAATAAATCTTACGTATTTAATTAAAACTGAATAAAGCATAGAGCTTGGTAGAAAAAGGTCCAGATAAAGTAATTCAGAAAAATATGTCGAAACACCACACCCGTTTCCACTCCTTATCCACCGTAATCAATATTTTGTAGTAAAAAATCTAATTCCAGTCAATTAATAATGAATTCTTATTATAATGTCTAATGTTCTTTTTTTCTATTTCTTGTAATCATTCAAGTTTACGAAGCTATACGAATTTATATAAGTCGCGGAGCTTTAAAACAATTAGGCCGAAAGTAAACTTTAGTACCAATTGCCATCACTATTCAGCCTCTTGTAATATACAGCGTACCATTGGACACAAAACCGTCGTTTCTCTAAATTCAACCTTAATCCAAAGGCATAAAATGCATTCTGCTGGCATTAATCGAGTTACGCCTTTTCAAAAGGAGTTGAGTCGACAAATACTAAATTAACCTTTTAGCAAAGCAAAGATGGCGACGGAGTTGGTGTTAGTGCAAAATTTAATTAAGGATTTCGGTTTTCATTGCTCGGTTTATGTAGATATGACTTTTCTATACAATAGGAATGGTCAAATGGAATTATCATCACGATTATTATAGATACGAATGGATGGATGTTTGTTACTTCTCCACGCCAAAACTAAGAAACAACACTGCATCTCTATATTAATTTTAAGATCTATTTAAATGAAACTAACACAGCTTAAGATTTTACTTACTTATGGATATATTTATTAATTATGAAAAATTGAATCGGTCGGTAAAGCATTAAATTGGAAATAATTGAACGTAGTTGTAGGACGCCCTCCGACCAGATGGTATGACGACCTGCGAAAGACTGCAGGTAGATGCTGGTTGCATCAAGCTGAAGACAGGGCGCTATGGCGCTCATTGGGGGAGGCCTATGTCCAGCAGTTGACTATCATAGGCTAATGATGATGATGATGAATAGTTGTGCCCAAGAAAATAATATTCATAAGATTTGTCATCCAACACAAATGACTTACGAAAACTATCATTATTAATATTACATAACTGTGTGTAAGGCTCCAAACTCCATTGACTTTGACTTTTGTCTTTGACTTTTTTCTAAAGCTGTAACAAAAAAGCCGTCTCCATACCATCGTAAAAGCGAGCACAATAAATTAATTAGCGCCTCCCGATCCTTGTTTACTTAGCTATATAAACGTGCCTATTGTAGACTATGTGCCGACTCCATTTACTTACCTAGCTTAATTGAATTTAGGGTAGGTTACTCCACACTGTTCTATGTTCTAGGATATTATCATTGACATCTAGTTTGAACATTTTGGTATATGGACGTAATAAATTACTCAAGTCGAAAAAATCACATGTAGATAAAATAAAAAAAATCAGATATACATATTTATAGGGCCATATAAACTCCTACACGAAACAACTTAACCCCGTCGAGATTGAGTTTGTTGGATTTGTCTTCCCAAGCACTTTGGGTCCTAGATGATGTAAAAGCTTGTTTTTAAAAACTTTTTATATATTAAAAACTAGTGTCTGCCCGCGGCTTCGCACGCGTTGTGACTGTCGAAACGTTTAAAGGTTATTTCTATCCTATGGAAATTGTTTTATGGGACTAAAATTAGCCTTTGTTTGATTTCAGGCTTAGGGTTACATCTATAAAAAAAATCTGCCCGATTCATTAACTAGTTTTAGCGTGTAGAAATAACAAACATCCACCCATCCATCCACATAAACATCCAAACTTTCACATCAATAATATTACTGTAATATTTCTATCATGAATACATCATACCGCACTGAGTGGAAAGATTTGGGGGAGGCCTTTGCCCAGCTGTGGGACGAAACAAGCTAAATAAAAAAATGGTCTACCATAGCAGAGATAAAATATTACAAGAAATATAAAATATTTTTTTATTTTAATATTACAGGTGTCTTCAACGCGCCTACTTTATCTCTACTGCTATGGCCGACGACGGGTCGCTTTAGGCTCATTACAAACCCACATCATTAATTCCAAATTGAAATGTAACACTAGTCGAAAAACGTGACAAAACACCATTGTCATGTTGTTGAATGGCTACAATGGTAGACCGTCGTTAGCAAGGGTACAATCACGGCAAAGGGCTTTGTTGGTAAGTTTTATACGAGTTAATCCATTTGTAATTTATTTGGTGTAGTTTTGTAATAAGCAAACGGCGGGAAAATTTAAATAAATAAATGATGCTGGATAATTCACACAGCGTCATCGAAACCCAAACAAAACGGTTTTTGTTATGAGTTGAGTACCAAATCACTGGTATACTTGATCTAGAGAATATTAAAAAAAATATTATATAATATTTTAATTTTAATTATTATTTCTTTATTGTTGTAAGTAATATTTTCTGACTTGTTATATTTTTTTTGTTTTCAATTAATTGAATATTCTGATTATTATTCTAAAACGTTTTATTAACAAAGAAAAATACCTACCTACAATCAAATAATATTGACGACCGATGTGGCGCGGTGGGCGAAGGTCCGCCTGCGACACAGGAGGTTGCGGGTTCGATTCCCGCCTCGGAACAATTGTGTGTACGATCTGCAGATATTTGTTCCGAGTGTTCTGGTCGTTATCTTTGTATAATAAAAAATATCTATCTATTGAATGTATTGTATTATGTATATCAGTTATCTAGTACTCGTAACACAAGCTCTGCTTACCATGGGGCTAGATAAGGCTGTGTGAATTGTCCAGCATTATTATTATAAAACAATTTTATAATAATAAATATAAAAATATAAATAAATTTGAACAAGTATTTACATTGAAACAATTGAGCTAACTGCAAACTGTTGCAAACATTCTAGTAGTAGCTCAACTGACCCATATCAATACCTGTCAACACCAATTGGAAGCGTCCCAAAGTCGCCGCCGCCGCCGTCTCCATTTGCTTCGTTATGCTTAATTCATTAATATATCGAAATTAGCCAGAACTCTCAGAACAAATCGCTGTAGGTAGATCATACAAACATTGGTCAGGTGGCGGGAAGCGAATCCGCAAACATCCTGAGTGGCATTTTGAACTTAGCTCGTTATGCCAAAGAGGTCGCTGAAAAAAATTAAATTTATTTGATGCAACTGAAGTTGCACTTGTTTGATTCTACATCAAAATTGCAAAATGCTTTTACAAAACAAAATTTTCCCATCAAGTCAAGAGATCAAACAACTCAGTCCATGATACTGAGTTACGCAAACAGAAATTGGCCAACTTGTGTGTGACACGCTGTAATTAACAGACGGCCGCGTGCCGTGCTCCAAGCCAGCTCGGGAAGGTCTCAAGCCACGTGGCCGGCACGTGTGCACGCCGCATAATGAGAGATACAGTTTCAAACTACCAATCACGGGTCAGAGAGTTCTTCGGAAGAAAATTGAATTTCGAAGGTTGGAGCGTGGGTTTGAATTTTCGAGTCCTAAAGGCGCACTCACACTGCAAGTATTCGACTGTAATGTAACATTCAGATTAGAGCATTAGACACATCTAGTGATGTAATTATCTTACTACTACCGGACTAGAATCTACTTACAATCAGTATTTAATTAAATTTTTGTTCATTCAACAAAAACATTGGGCCGAACGTGGAGCTAAAAAGTAGGACGAACAAAGATTTTTTGAAATAAAATATATTATGGGCCGAATACGGCATATAATGTGGGACGAAAGCAGATTTTTTCATGTGGGCCGAAATGCCTGGAGACGAATCTGGCATAAATCGAATAAAAAGCAAAGGTATATATACATTTAAAAAATGTTTAACGCTTTTCACGCGGTTTTCTGTCAAATCACTGATGCTGAAATAATTCGCTCCAATACCTTATTTACACATACAAAACATTTAGCTTTCCAGCCAAAAGCCATCACTTTGGTAATTTCAGTGTAAAAACACATCCACTAGTTCGAGCAAATAATACTACATGCGAGCAAATTCAATAAGGCTGTGAGCAAATACTGGAGTTATTGCATAAAGCTAAAACATTAGGGCGGTTCATTTGTTTCACTAGGACTTTTGTTATGCGAAAATGAGCTTTATTGTAATATGTTTTAACCTATAATTACAAAGAAAAATATTGAATGTATTGATTAACTAGAATTATACATGTATTAAAATTTCGTTTATAAATTAAAAGATAAATTAATGAAAACTGTGCCAAAAATACGTTGCAACCAGTTTTCTTCAAATCCAATGTACATATTGCTGCTTTCATTACTTAACATCTCACGTAGAGTACCTACATTGTTTAAGAAGTACAAAGTTTAAGTACCTACAGCGAAAAGAATTCATCCGACACAATAAGAAAATAAATGAAAGCATGTATATAGTACACTTTATTATTAAAAAAAATCACAAAATATAAACCTATAAATGTACTGTTTGTTATATCTAAATATTAACAAATAGTAAAATAGGTGGCCTTATCGCTGATAACGATTTCTCCCAGGCAACCTTTGGATGGGGAAAAAGATATAAGTCTACTAAGTGATGGTAGAGCACAAACAGTAAATGAAAAGTAACAAAACAAAAACTACATACCTACATTACAGAACAAAACTACTTAAATTAAAAAAGAAAGGAAATGAAATGAAGGGCATTCGGTTCGGGAGAAGTTGTTTATTCTATGACAAGGGTAGCACCCTTGTTTATCCACAGCCTACTTAATAACGACTTATTTATTTGCACAAAGGATAAGAGTGGATAATTGCGAATAATATGAGAACTATTAGTTGTGGGGGAGTAGAAATGGTCTTAAATGGCTTGGAAATTTAAATCGCTTTGGGTCATTTAGTACGAAATACCGTTAAAGTTTTCACGGTGCACCTTTTTATAGCATTTTGTGTGTTTTCACACAAAATGCTATGATATGCATAAAATACTAGGGAATACACCATTATTATATACAAGCGGACCTTCCCGGCTTCGCACGGTTTTAGTAAGGAACCCTAACTTTTTGAAAATATAATATAAGCCTATGTTCACCGGGGATAGTGTAGCTTCCCAACGGTGAAATAATTTTTCAAATCGGTGCAGTAGTTTCGGAGCCTATTCATTACAAACAAAATATCAAACCTTTCCTCTTTATAATATTAGTATAGACATAGGTATATAGAGTTAATATTCTGGGTCCAGAATCTGTTAAATAATAACTTTACTATGACAGTCTTGCTAGTATCGTCGCAACCGGCCATAGATGTAAGAAACTCTAGATAGTGCGGGCGGTTCTATTTGCACGGAGGATTGATTAGAATGCTTTCAAACTAGAAACTTTAGACACGCTTCCATCTATCTGTAGTTTTTTTCATCAAAGGTAAAATGCCAAAATGTGTAATGTCCAGACATTTTGATATGAACATTATTCTTTAGTGGAAATGGCCCTAAGCAGTACTGATACAGTCATTAAAAAAAATATTAAACCAGCTCAGTTAGAGCATTCCCTCAGTACGGGCACGCTCTAACCAACAGAGCTACGAAATCAAGTAACCGCCGAGTCGAAAATTTTTGAGACACCCTACGGACTCTAGCAGTTCTAGCTATCCTGCTAATATTTGGCCCGAAGCGGGAATCGATTCCACAATCAACTGCGTCGCAGGCGGACCTTTGCCCACTGCGCCACTGAGGTTCTAATGAAACTAATAAAGCTAAAAGTCCACAACAATCATGGCGACAACCAGACAACCGCACTGTTTTCAATAAAAACTCCACCGAAAGCGAATTACTTACGTGACCGTACGAAATTGATTCGTTATTACATTGTTGTTTAAAAATGACAGCTCGGTTGAAACAGCTAGGTCATTTTTATAAACCATTAAAGTATTTTATTTGGCTGTGAATACTTTTATTTAGCCCAGAAATTATGCTATCCGATAAATCTAATGCGGCAAAAAATAATGCAATAGCCTACGCCTTAAGTGTAGGAATAGGAAATACAGATATTTTTAATATCTGATTGTTTTGAAAAAAAAAATTAAAAACTGACTTAACTACAAGCTAAGCCCTAGTATTCACATAATTTTGTTAAGTTTTGTATCCTTTATATTAATATTTTTTATGGGACCAACTCGGTACCATTTTCCATTCATTAGCTATATTTTCCAAATCGGTCTCTTACCGACAGTGAAATCAACGAACATACATTAAATGTAATTTTTGGAATAGAGAGAGGCCATGGGCAAATAAGAGAACCTTATTTGCCCATGGCCAGGTTGCTCAATAAATAAAAATTATAATTTTCCTTTCTAGACAGGTATTTAAGGAACGAGGGAAAGGGTATTAGTATAATGATGATACTATATTTTTACAGGCCTATAAAATATAGGCCTGTAAAAATATAACTTATAAGAGGGTAGCTTCATAAACTGAACCAGCTACGATTCCTTGAGCTACGTAAAATAAACGAGTCGCCGCAATCGAATCAACTTTGTAGAGCAAAATTAATTACTCCGCCGTTTTTCACTTTATTTTGTCGTTTCCAGTTTATTTTGTTGGAAACCCTTTTATTGAAGTTTTTTCATTATTGCCGGATTTATTGTGTATTCGGTCAGGTGTTTGTTTATTTATTTTACATTGGAAATTGTAATTTTTTTAACTTAGGATCATTCTACAAACAGGTTTTGGGTTTATCAATCCACCCAAACAGGGTTTTTTTTATATTTTGTTGAAGTTTTTTCACTATAGATCATTTTCACATGTTTGTGGATCCAGTCGGGTGTTCATTTTAATTCATTTATCTATAGGAAATATTCTTTTTGGAGCGGGTTTTAACCAACTTATTATGTTACATAGGTAATCCGATGTAACATATACCTATCTCAAAATTACATAACCTGTTTATCAATCTAAGGATACAAGTGTTTTTTTTATGTAACGATAATAATCACATTTAATTGATTGATCACTGTAAGTTAGATATATATGAAGACAAGATAGAGTCTGTATTCCTGCCACTCAATCTTGTTTCTTATTTCCAATGAATAAAATTCATTAATAGTTTCAGCTTTGTACCTCTCAATTACTCACCAAGAACTATACTTTATTGTCGTGCAAATAAGACTAATTTTTCAATGGCAATAAAACGGGTTTATCCACAGACCTCTATAGTTTTATTGCTCTTGGTAACACAAAGGAAATAAAACTCTATAGGTTAAGTTTAAGGTTGATTTTCGTATGTGCTGTGTTCAGTTAAGGGGAGGCTTGCCGGGTTAATTTAGTTGTGGATTAACTCAGTTTGAGTGATTGATGTTTTAGATTCTGATGCGTTTCGTTTAGCGGTATTGTGCTGGGGTTCGGGTAAGGGTGTTTATTGCGTTTTAATATACATTTTGTTTGTCTGTTTGCGTTTAATGAACTGTATGGAATTGTGATCAACTTGGCTAAATAAGGCTTTGTTTTTCAAGACCTAACAAATTCGGTTTTTTGTCTTATTATATTTTTTTTAGATTACTCCGTGTGTAAAGCCTTATGTATTTGCATGCTAGTTTTTGTTTAGATGGATGGATGTTTGTTACTTCTTTACGACAAAACTACTGAACAGATCGGGCTGAAATTTTGCATACATGTAGCTTTAGGCCTGGAACATATATAGGCTACAATTTATGCCTTATATCCTATCAGTTCCCATGGGATATAAATAACCTATTAAAAAGTTTCCACAGCGCGTGCGAAGCCTCGAGCAGATATTAACTGAAACCTAAGGCCATTTGTTTTTAAGTTTTGATAAGGTATTTAATATGATTTCTATTTACAATAATGTAGAAAAAAGAGAACATAATTTAGTCTCTCCTTAAATACTAGCTCTTTCCTTGTGGTTACGTACCTACTGGACAAAACAGGTCATATAATTGCCAACTCAAGGGTAACGTGAAATATTTTATAAATGGTAGTGACAGATATCGCTAAGAATCGACAACCGCTGTGGTAAACGTGTTTTTGAGTGGAGAGTGGAGAGTGGTGCGACTCGGCAAACGTAATAATAATATGTAGTGTAGGACATCCTCCGGCCAGGTGGGATGACGACTTGCGAAAGACTGCAGGCAGATGCTGGATGCGTCAAAGGCTTTGACGCATCTGCCTGCAGTCTTCCGCTGCACTTAACCAACATATTCTGCCTGCAGGCGCTATGGGGCTCATTAGAGAAGGCCTATGTCCATCAGCAAACTATTATTGGTTGATGATGATGATCAATACTAGAAGATATTAGGTAAATTAAACGTCTAAAATATATGGCATTGCAAACTCTAATACGTGATATCAACTTTACTTTGAAGGTGACAGAAATAGAGTCGAACCCCTGAAATTAATTATCACCTTTCCACAGTAGCCCCCAAAACTGTCACAATCCAACTTCACTAATAAGCTTTATTAATACCCACTTCAAAACCAGACCTCCATCACAATACTTTCACAAACAGCACATTATTACCCTCCCCTTAAGGGTCCCTAATAATTCCACTGCGACCGAAACTGAACTTAACCTCTTATAGAATAGAATACAATTTAGCAGTTTACGCCGTCGCTTGTCTTGAATTATTGGCTAACTTGGTCCATGGGTTGCATCTAAGATGGCGATGTGTTTTATCTCTTTCTTACTCACGTGGAAGGTGTGTGCTATCTCTGTTTTCTTGGGTAGAAAGAAACTGAAGTACTTGGGGTTTGTTTGTATTGGGCGGTAGAGTGAGGGAGAAAGTTAGTCAATGTCGTTGTTGGGCTAACAAGAGAGCCAAGATCGATATTTTAAATTGATTTTTTGGACACTTGATGTAGGTAAATATAAGGTCTCAATAACTTGCAAATAGGAAATCCAATATCGGATTTTGACCCAGAATCTTACAGAAAAATCCTAAAATAAATTAATTTTAGGATTTTTCTGTAAGATTCTGGGTCAAAATCAGATATCGGATTTCCTAAAAAAAGCCTTTAGCCTCACAAAATAAACACATAAACAAGTAAAATTATAATCTTCTTCTAGGTTTAGGTATATAAAATTTTCGTGTAGTTACAGTGTTTTCTTATGAAATTTTGTGGATTATCTAATTCAGCAGGTCTGATAATAGGACCTTTACAACGTACATAATAAAAATTCATTACATCGATAGATATTTTTTAATATACATAGAACACGACCAGAACACCCGGAACAAATATCTGCAGATCGTACAAACATTTGTCCCGAGGCGGGAATCGAACCCGCAACCTCCTGCGTCGCAGACGGGCCCTCGCCTACCGCACGACAGTTGTCAAAACGTCATCTATATGTCCGTCCAGTATCCTTCGTACTCTTTTTAACCTTTTGCAAGCCACATTCCCGTCAGTCCTTAATATTTTCTATTCGTCCATTCTCCACGTCGTTTTGTTCCTTGTCCGCACTGTCTAGTCGGTCTCGATTCGCCTGTCTCCTGCGGTTATTGATTTTGACAGTGACAGATGTCAGAATCTCTTTCTTTTTGCCCTGAGCCAGTGTCTAGTGGTTGGGCTGTAACAACTTTACTAATACACAATAGATTTTAAACTACGCTAATGAGTACTACATAATGTTAAATGATTATTGTGCGTAGCAATGTTTATGGCAAATATATGTATGTATAACTTATGTTTTCTCACTTAAGTTATCGACATAGCTCAAATAGTTAGCAAGCTAATGTGCCAGTGGGCCGGCCATATATCGCGAAGAACTGATAGATATATAAATATATTTTGTTATACATACAAAACGACCAGAACACACTAAACAAATATCTGCAGAAGGTACAAACGGGAATCCAACCCGCAAGCTCCTAAGTCGCAGGCAGACCTTCGCCCACCGCGCCACAGCGGTTGTCGAATAACAATAACATGAACTAGTTCTTTTCAATAACAATAATCTGACACCAAATACATCATTTAGATTTTTTATGATGTAGACCAATCATAGATTACCTATCTACTGATAAATCAAAGACAAGTTTTACTAACTAGGTATTATTACCGAACAAATAATTTTTAGTATTTTGCTTATCAAAGGCAAAGGGGGTCAAATTAACGTGTTATTGGGGTGAAATTAAGGCGGTTAAACATTTCGTGTTCCGAATTGTGGGCTAATTGGTCCCGCGACGCACGCTTGCCTTGGGACTTGAGGGGTTAAGAGCTGGTGAGGTGTGTTTTTTGAGTTTTTTGGTGTTACTTAATTAGCACCAAAATTAAACTCTATTTTTTTATTAAAATAATTTTTTTATTCAGCTCGCGGCTCCGTACGCAGTTCCATGGAAACATTTTAAGGTTATTTCTAACCCATAAGAAATTTTACGGGACAAAATGTAGCCTATATATTATTCCAGGCATATAACTGGGTGCAAAATTTCAACCCGTTCCGTTCTGTAGTCTTCGCGTGAAGAATTAACAAAAATCCATCCATCTATCCATCCAAACTTATTCACATTTATAATAAAGGTGTAATTTTCTCACATTATGAGTGAACAGCTAAAATACAATTCAGCATGTCGGTATTAACAACTCTAGAACTCCCAAGTGAAAAGTTTTATTTTTAAAGCGCGTGTCGCTCGCGGCACATTCATGAACCAGAAATTATATTTGAAGAGAGCGAGTAAAGAGACGTGTGGGACTGAGCACTCAGTGGAATTGCGGTTCTATGTGCTTTCATTATTGCAGGGCCTGTAGCTTTGCATATAATAGAGTCCAAATTGTCATCAACCTGTAATACAATAGAATACAAAAATACTTTATAGTATAACAGATAAAGATCATTACAAAAAAACATTACTTGTGACACGTACAATGGACGGCCTTATCGCTTAGAAGAGATCCCTTCCAGGCTACCTTTAGATGGAAAGAATTATATTGTGAATTTAAGAAATAACAGTCTACTGCTGGACGTAGGCCTCTAATGACCGCCATAGTATCCTGTCTTCAGCTTGCCACATCATGCATCTATCTGCAGTCCTTCGCAGATTGAGGTGGGACGTCGCCTTGCCTTGCTTACCTTGTTCGCCGAGTCACGATCTTCACTCAAGAACACGATTATCCGAGCAGTTGTCGGTTCTTGGCTAATTCTTTGAGCTATTTGAACTTTGGTTCTCTGTCGGATATATTCGTTACGAATCCTATCCTTCAGAGAGACTCCGTGCATTGCTCTTTCCATAGTTCTCTGAGTGACTTTGAACTGGTAGACCAGCCCTACCGTGAGTGACCACGTCTCAGCTCCGTAAGTCACGAGTCAAAATACATGGAATCAAAATAGATACAGTCAAAATAAATAGCGTCAAAATAGATTGAGACAAAATAGATGGAGTCAAAAAATGCAAAGAACCCAGGAACAGAATTATTGTCTTTGTTTTTAAAAGTCTTGAGTAATTACGTAGTCAAACGGCCTAATAATAAATGCAAGGCCATTAAATCTTTTGATATTCGAGACTTTTGTCCACAAAACATAATAAAAAGCAACAATCAACATGAAACAAATTAAACACAACACAAACCAAACACATGTCACGCCAAAGTCAATTTTCTCTCTCGATTAACGCTAAAAGACCTCGCAAACTCAAAATAATTAAATTACACGCAATCCAATATAACAAACAGCGGGAACTTAAAACAACCAATCAGAGCGGGGCAAATCTGACAGATGTCATATTTGAGCGGCATTGTTAGTGTTGTGACGTTCGTTTTTTGAAACATGACAGTTGGCGCGGGCGGATCGCTTTTTGTTTCGTTTTTATTCAATCTCTGCGGTGAAACTTGACGTTTATTGGAACGAATTCCGCCCTGCGTTTTTAGGCGGAGGCAATTTTTGGGGATTTGTCTTGTCTCATCTATGGTAGGTATAGAGTGAAGCTTAGTATTCCCTGTGGAAATGTACAAGGAATGAAGTGTAAACAAACTTTACCCATTAAATCATTGAAATAAATCAATTAGTAACACCAAAGAGGCTTTATTAATTCTATCGTGACCTCATATGTCTTCTATTTTTATTTGGATAGGGAATATCAAATGGGAAATCCCTGTGTATTAAAATAGTAAATGTTATAGGTAATTTAAGATGTCGTCACTAAGTTTTAACTTAGTGACATCAATAGGTATGGATGGCAATAAGTACTTATATATTTTAATATATTTATTTGTGATTGTGGTACAATAGACCTTAAATTTCCTTTAAATATCAGCATCACAATCTACTCCTTAGTAAATATAATATTTGTTTAGTGTTGAGATGAGCGCATGCAGTGATGAATGTTTAAATAAATTTCAAGCTATTTTGGTACCGAATATTTTCTTTTCATCTGTAGGTTAACATTGTTGTATTTACGTATTCACGTACATACATTATTGCAAACTTTCAATACATTCTTTAAAAAATAAAAGACGCGACGAAGTTTTCATATTACAGGAATGGTTATTCCTGTAATATGAAAACTTCGTCGCAAACAATTCCTGAATTCACACAATAATGTTAAAGAAGTGTAATATCGTGGAACAAACAATTTCAGCCTGTAACGGGGCAGGCAGTCGTTTATTTAATTTTTATTGCTTAAGCGAGCTTACGAGGGATGGGGTAGTTTTTGTACTTATATACTTTTTAAGTTACATTTCGTGTTTTCCTTCTGCGCTCGCCAAAAGTCCGGTAACGCTGTCGGTTATAATGCGTTCAACAGAATTATAGGCCTTTCGAAAAGACTTGTTTTAAGTTAAGTAGGTCTAAGTTTTTATAATTTATAAAATTGTAAATTGGCAAACCTTTAATTTTTTTATTGTTGGTAGACCTTCGTTTGATTACAGACTCCCCTGTAGACTCATTCTGTAAAAAATCGAATTCGGACTCGAATTCACTCAAGTGACCGAGCTCACTTCGAATGGAAGCCCACTTCACCTTGAAATGGTATTCTGTTAATGTTTAGAAGCACAAGATGATGGTAAATGACGATGCTCAGTTGTTTAGAATAGACTTCTTGCGAAAGATAGAGTAGTCATTCGTTATTTTATTTGACGATAATTTGTAGATGCATAACCGATCTGGAATAAAATTATTTTATTTAATTTTAACACGTCACACAAATAAGCCGAATAAGCAGACGCTTATTCGGAAAAAATGTTATAAAAAAGTGAAAAAACTGAGTAAATTTTTAATAGTTTCAATTAATTGGCAACTTTTAACCATCCTAATAAGTTTTCGTAGCTTTAGCCGGCTACATCACTAAACAGTTGTACAACTGAATCCGCCATTGCGTGCTAAGGGAACACTTATTAATGAACACAAATTAGTCATTTTATGTTCCCGAGTGAAGTTTTAGTTCCTACCAATTAACTGAACAATACCTTTTCTGTTTTTATTGCTGTTAGGGTTAATGCGATTTTGGGAAGGGATGATTTTGGTAGCTTTATTTTAGAAAGGTATACACAAAGTGGTCATGAAAGAAGTTTGTATAGCAGCATTGTTAAATTATCAGACTTTTAATGTTCTTTATTCAGAAAAAAACGATTTTGCAATACAGACTTTGAATGTCATATATTAAGGGCGTTACCCCGAGGCGCACTAGCACCGCCACCTATTTTAACTTATTATTACGTTGAATGCCAAAAATACTGAGGATCAGGCTGAAATTTGGCATACAAGTATTTCTAGGCCAGACTAAAAGGACCCGTTCTTGTAGATAACATATTCTATTATTATCTCAAAAGAGGAAGACGAAAACAATTCGCCCGTGGGCAAGTTCTTAGGCCGATGAAATATCCCCAATATTTTCCTCTCACAATTTCATAGATGTTTTTTTTTATTTAGCCTGTTTTGTCCCACTGCTGGGCAAAGGCCTCCCCCAAATCTTTCCAGTCAGTACGGTCACGTGCGATCTCCCACAAATCTCCGAGGAAGGCGTTAAGGTCGTCTCGCCAGCGCTTTCTTGGCCGACATCGCCCGCATGTTAATATGTTTAATATTTTTCGGTCAATTACAGCCTGGGTATCTTCAAGACAAGAGTAAATAGGTACCATCGTGATACATCGTCGGGCCATCTTCACATTCCGTCATGTGAAACACACATACAATCTCACCTGGTGGAATATAGACTATAAAATAAATACGTTTCAGAAATTCTAACAATGTCACTCAAAATACCTTGCAATACCTCTATCTTGTCTAGACGCTTTCTATATCTATATTTCAATGCAACCCAATAAAAACCTTTATCACCAAATCATAAAGTTTATTCTCGATTATCGATACAATATGTGGAGTCGTATTGCCGTGTGAAATGTAAATGTAGACAATTGTAGACCTTCTTGCTACTTTGCGTGTTGGATAACGATTCTACTATCATGCTATGGTGATAGGTTACCTGTCAAAAGTATTAAATTTGTTTTACGTTGATATATCATGGTGAACAAGGGTGATGTTTGGTTGAATGTTTATCTTCATCAGTATAAACTATAACATAAACCTATAGGTACATATTTACATATAAAAAAAAAAAACTAAATCCAACTAATATTATAAACGCGAAAGTTTGTTTTGATGTTTGTTGCTCTTTTACGTAAAAACTACTGAATGGATTTTGATGAAACTTCACAATAATATAGCTTACATATCAAAATAACACAAAGGCTACAATTCATAAAGATAAAATTCATATTAACCAAAACATCTATCACTACGCGGGTGAAACCGCGGGGTGCAGCTAGTAAAAACATAAAAACAATAACAATACATAAAACTTATTGGGTAGACACATATTGCCATTTCAAAGAAATCAAGTCAACTGGTCTATAAAAAAACAAAAAATTATACATAAAGTTTCTTTACTCAGATATTATTATCTATGGTCTATGCACTGATTGTCAATCGTGATCGAAATCAACAAACAACATGTTTCAACTAAGAAATTGTGGTTCCTACTGACATTATAAAATGCGATTGGTGTTTGTGTTAAGAAACTTATAATGTTGGCGGAAAGATATCATAAATCCTCGAGTTTGAGTGGGCAGCGGAGTGAAGCATTATTATGCTAAATGTAATGTAATGTTACATACATTACATTAATGTATGTAACAAGACATTAAGACATTCATGTATATGTAAGACTGCAGATAGATGCAGAATGCGGCTGAAGACAGGGCGCTTTGGCACTCATTAGGGGAGGCCTACGCCCAGCACTGGACTAATATAGGATGTACCTACATACCCATCTTGATTATGAAAAAGTGTGATGTTCACAATAGAAATAGAAGAAACAAGAACAAGTTACACATCCCATCATTTAGATAACACAAGGTAGGGAATTCATTTATGGGCAATAGCGTGCGCTTCTATAATAAGCTTCCATCTGAAGCAACTGAGCTCCCTATTCGTAAATTTAAAAATTACATAAAACTAAATCTCATCAAGAAGGCTTTCTACTCCATAAATGATTATCTCAATGATGTTAATGCTTGGCCAGATGTCGCTCAGTTTCGCACCGACAATAGTATGTAAGTAATTTGTTGTTGTGCATAGCTTTACTTAAATATTGACATGTATCGAATCATGGCAAATAACCATGTATTAGACATATAAGAGATGAACATGCTAGTGGTTTCTTTTTCACTTCTTCCACTAGTGGACAAAAAAAATTAAGTGAACAGTAAAATAATTTTATTTGATAATAATTTGATATATAAAATACGACTTGTCTAAGTGCTTATTTTGTAAGCCTAAATAAATAAATGATTTTTTACTTTTACTTTACTTTACTATTAGAAGATCAACTTGTTTTGAAGCTGGTAGACATTAGAGTGTGTTCAAAATGTAAGTAGTAAGAGAAAATCATTGCACTACAAGTATAGTTCAGTAAATGCCGTACCTAGTGAATAGTATAGAATGATGATGTAATTGTACATACCCATCTTGAGTACAAGATCAATTTGTGAAGTTGATAGACATTCAGAGTGTGTTCAGAACCAAAACTTAGTCAGAGAAAATAATTGTACCTAAGTTTAATTAGCTTAATGCCGTAGTCAATGACATAGTACGAACATCGAGTTTAAAATCAACAGCTTTTGTTTATATAAAGGGCATTAAAGATAACAAAGTATCTGTCGTCGTAATCACCGACACTGATATCGAATGATAGGATTTATTTAATAGAGGGCGCTGCCGCTGCATGGCACCGGCCGACACCATAGTTCATACCTTTATGACTGCAGGGTTGTCGCGTTTAGTTTTAGGAAGAGATCATCATCATCTTCATCAACCTATATTAGTCACATACTCCCCCAATGAGTGTCACAGCGCCCACAGCCTAACGCGTCCAGCATCTCCCTGCAGTCTTTCGCAGGTTTTTTTAGTAAAAGATATGTTCATCTAATGTTATTTAAAATGCATGCATATCATAGTCGAGAAAGAGGTTATCTAATTCTATATAAAATAAATGTTAAATAATTGTAATATAATAAATGTAACAGCCAGATAGACGGCCATGACGCTCTGTTTCGCTTGGGGCTAAGCCCATGGCATGAAGAGTAAAAAAAAATACTTCGTTGCTAAGTAATTAGAATGCTTATTACAATCAAAAATCACACAATTTTTTCACGACTGATGTTTCGAATGTATCTACCGCTAAGCAAAACCTGGGATATTTTGAATAGAGAGGGTTGCCACAATCTTCCTCGAATTCCAAGTGCCAGCCCTAATGCATCAACTTTGGCAGTAAATATCAGCTAACAAGTGAGTCGGCGCGCGTCGCACGTCATACCGTGTCGTGTCGGCGCTAATAGTTTTATTGGCCGCTAGTGTAGCTGTCGTCACCTTTTTATTAGGATGCACTTGCTGAAAATAAATCTTACTGAAATATTTTAAAAAGAAAGTGGCATAACTTAACCCGTCGTCTGGGTACATAATAACATGTAGGAAACTTTGGCGAATGTCTTTTGGAGTAATGGTTTAAAACGTTTTTAGATTGCTATCAGCCAGAACCTCAGTATGTACAGAGGGACTATACAAACTCGAAATAATAGGTCAAACTATATTTGTACTTCAGTAATTTTGCAATTTTAGTGTGTGTTTTGATAAATACCTAAACTCCTTTTTGTTTTAGGTATTTATAAAAAAGATACAGATAATGCCAAAAATGTATTAATATAGTTGACGAACATCTTACGAAGTGTTTTTTTAAACGAGGCGTATTCTGTCAATAGTGCTAATATTATATCTGTCTAATCTGTCTTTGTCTCTGTTGACTGGACCTTCGTCTAAAATAAATTTGATTTAATTTAATTTAATTTATTGCAAATTGATCTTAGATTTTTCTATGATTATGAAAAATATTGGGTTAGGGGCCAATAAGGAAGCTTCCTAATTGCCCAGGAAATCTACATACATAGGTATAAATAAAATTAAGCAAAACGCTAAACTTCTTTCTCTCTTCATTCCAGGTGTGGTTCCAGAACCGACGAGCAAAATGGCGGCGTCAAGAGAAGATGGAGGCAGCCAGACTTGGTCTCTCTGAATACGGCTGCAGCGGCATGCCTCGACTGAGCGGACTGGGGCTGCCTGTAGACCCTTGGCTAGCACCGCCGCTACTGACTGCGTTACCTGGTAAGCATTCAATTACAACCAAGATATGTCAGTAGTCAAATCAAAACATTTATTTATTGAATACATTATTACATACAGTTAACATGACAGGTACTAACTAGGTTATAACAAGAGTGGTGTCAAATGTATTCAACCCGCAAGCAGGTGTGCAAATATTAAATCGCAGTGATCTAAGGTAGTTAAATTAATCAATAATTAAAGTAATCGAGGATAATAGGTACAATCTAGAATTAATAGTTTTAACTTTTAGATAATTAATTCACAGTCAGTTTAGTCACAGGTGTAGTTCACCCCATCAGCAGTTCCACTTGCTAGACTTTTGTATGATAGTAACGAAAGTTAGGAGTGCCTGACTAATAACCATAATTGAAAACCCAGTCTTCAGCTTAACTCATTCTGCAACTCGTCGCAGTTTATCTTGGGTTTTCATCTCTCCTACGCCAACTGGTGTTCAAACACCAGATGGCGTAGGAGTTTTTTTCGTTTACTACGTTTGCCCAGGCGCCTACAAAATCTCGTTCACTCCAGCGTTGGTTGGTTCTCACAGACCTATCAAAAACCACAACACTACACAATCCTAAGTTTTTGCGAGAGCTTCCTTGAGATTGATAGATTTTATGAGAAACAAACAAGAAATAATCCAAAATTATTAAGATTTGATTAAACTATAGGGGTTTGATCCCACCACCTCCTGCACACAAAGAAGACCATTCCCCACCACACCAGCGTAACTCACGAAACTCTCGCTAAAAATAACCTTCTTTTCCAGGCTTCCTCAGTCACCCACCCTCCGGTTACCCGAGCTACCTCACACCGCCCGCCCCCGCGCCGGCACCTCCCGCGCCGCCAGATCCAAGGTCTACCTCCATTGCAGCGCTGAGGATGAAGGCGAAAGAACACGTGGAAAGCCTGAAAGGGTTGCAGATGGTGTGAAATGCAACCTAAGAGTGTAGATATGAACTTTTTAAGCCGTGGCAAGATGGAGTATTTCAGTTAATTACCGAACGTGGGAAGATGAACTGTGGTAGTGGAGATTTTGAACTTGAGCCTTGTAAATCTAGAATGTTTCGATTTTTTTAACGTTTCTTATAAGTCTCAAAAATTTTGTGTTGGAAAGATTCCATAGAGTTATCATGCCATACATTCCAACATTAATTAATAAATAAAATAAAAACTTTGAGATGTGAAATATTTTGAATCTCGTTCAATTTCATTATTAAAGACTAACAAAATTACAATTAGAGTGAATTTGGATTTTATCATACACTATGAAACTCAAGAACATTTTCTTACACACGTCTAATGTGTAAGAAAATGTTCATAGAGTTATAAACATTCTAAAACGACAGGAGTTAAATCATTGAATAAAATATGTAAATAAGTACATACTAAGTTTTGAAGATGTTTTCTTCATAAATTTTCTCTATTCTTTTTCGATTTCAAAAATATATTTTTAATCTATATAACGACCCTATTTATTCCACTTTGAACTGTTTTGTTTGAAGTTATTTTATTCGATTGATGTTGTATGGATGTTTTTGATGAAACTGTATTTTAATAATTAATTTAAGTAAAATTACATTAGTCAATAGAATTACGACGTGTAGAAATATTTATTTATTAAATTGTATGAGTGTACTTAAATAAGTGTATCAAAGCAATACGTTTTTGTAAATATTTGATAAACAAGACTTAATGATAGTCAATAGATATAAAGTTGTTTTCTAAAACAATTTTTATAAATTGTTATTTTGTATTTCTTGAGCATTGGTTATGTTAGTTTATCGAAGCAAAAAGTAAGCCATAGTAAATTTATACCTATTGCAAAAAGCTATTAGTTATTTTTATTATTGTTTTTACAGATAATAGCTGTATTACGCCTTTTTCCTGAAAACTTCATTAAAAGTATCATATATTAACAATTTTAGTATCAAAATAGTTAAAAAGATTTTTTTCAATCTCATTATTATTGTTACTTAAATATTTGAAAATAGATTTGATATAAAATGTGTATATAAATGAATAATTAACAATAATTATTATACCATTCGTTTAAAGTATAGTAGAATGAACCAAGCTGCTTTTTAGAATTCAAAATCAATTCTTTATTTATAGGCTAGCCTTATTTATAAAAACCATAAATTTAATAATTTCCCATGTATTCCGGTGTTCTGTGATGTACATAATAATTTATAACTAAGTATCTATAAACCTGTATATAGTCTGTGTATGTAATGTAGTAAAGTAGAGGACCTAAAATATATAAAATACCTTTAAAATAAGAAATCAATAAATGTGTTCTTTCTCAATTATTTGTATTATTTCTTAGAACACCTGATTAGTTACAAAAACGAACAGATAGACAAAGTCAATTAAAATTTACGTTGACGTCAATTCTAGAAGATTCATAGGGGCACATTAGACAGAAAATATTAAAATACACACTTAAGGCATGTCCCCAACTCACACTAGCGCCGCCACCTATTAGTTTTATTTTGAAGATAAACAAAGGAAATTTCAAACATATACAATTTTAAAGTTAGGACCGATAATATATTAATAATGCTGGACAATCCACACCGCATCATTTAGCCCCAAGCTAAGCAGATCTTGTGTTATTGGTACCAAAAACCCGGGACAAATATTTACAGATCGTACAAACATCTGTTCCAAGGCGGGAATCGAACCCGCAACCTCCTGCGTCACAGGCGGTCGTTCGTTCGCCGCGGTGTCATCGGTGGGGCGAGAAGCGAAAACAGAGTTCTGTGGCCACCAATCACAATTTCGCATCTCTACCTAAACTATACCAAATAACCCTATTTTATATATATATATATATATATATATTACTAAAAACCTTATTATAGGCATTACAAGCTGTACCATGGTCTCTACGTAAGACCAGCGCTATGGTACGATCTGCTCTACCATAGCACATGCTGAGAGGGGACCGATTTTGTCAGTTTCTGTCTTCTGTTATCTAAGTTTAATTTATAAGAGTCTCTATTCTGACAAAATAAAAATCTTTTTACCTTTACTACTTTATTGTAATCTGTTGTAGCCACCGTCTATACCTATACTATATTATTGATTTAAATAAAACTATGTGATTGAATTTAAATTTTCCGCTCTCTCTTTCTCTCTTATCTATTAAACAGAGCTTTTTAGAAACCCGGCTCACTTCACAGTACATATTGGCACGCCCTGCTTGGGTACCATTGTGTTTCTTATACATTACCTAGATACTACGACCTATAAATGTACACAATGATGCAATAAAATAAATATGAAATATAGCTACGTGTCCATCCAAAGGTTACCTGGAAGAAATCGCTCTTAGCGATAAGGCCACCCATTGTGCATCTGTATCTTTGTTTGTTTGTTCTTTATTGTTTTATTTCTTTGTTTGATGTGCAATAAATCGTATTTGTATTGTATTGTATAGCAGTAGGTACTTGGTAGTTTTTGACCGGTCAACGGTATTAAATGAAAACTTGTTCGTTTTGGTACCGTACAAAACCGTACTAGACGCTTAGGCCAGCTTTCCCCATAACTTTATTCATAGTTAAGTTAATGAGTCGTCAGCTAAATGGCCCTAATGCTCACTTGTCGTGATACCGCTAATGTTTACTAATAATTACTGGCGGTTAATCTGTAGGAGTAGGACATTATTAGTATAGGAGCTGTTGGGTAAAAAAAACCTAGCGAATCTTAAGATATAGAGTCCACATTAAAAAATAATAATAGTCAGTAGAACAATAATAATAATAATTACACCTGGCGGATACCATCTTTAGGTGTATCATATTGTGCATCCGAGGATGATACCCGATATGTGTAGCCATCGCCTTTAGATTAACTTCTCAAAGGGCCTCTGTGCTGTTGGCTTCGGCCCCACGCAAGCCTTCCAAAGGACCGGCCGGGTTATTATGTAACTCGCGACCGGTTTGCGACAGGCGTAAATAAAGCAAACAGTACTGTCAAACGTCAATTTTGTATTAGTTTGACACCAGCTACGACGTCAAAATTGGTCCAAATTGACGTTTGACAGCACTGATTGCTTAATTTACGCCTGTCGCAAACCGGTCGCGAGTTACATTATCACCATACCCGTCACTTTATGAGATCATGGTAAATGAGAGACATAATAATTAGCAGTCTACGGATGCATTGGGCTGAAATGTTACATTCAGGTAGTTCTGGGCCTGGAATAAAACATAGGCGTCTTTTTGTTTCATAAAACAGTTCCCATGGGATGGAACAGACACAACGCGTGCGAAGCCCCGGGCAGAAACTACATATTTATAGAATATATTAATAATTAGTAGTAGTTGTTTTTAGGTGAAGAAGTAACAAACATCTATCCGACGACCTATGTGGCGCGGTGGGCGAAGGTCCACCTGCAACGCAGAAGGTTGCGGGTTCGATTCCCGCCTCGGAACAATTGTGTGTACGATCTGCAGATATTTGTTCCGGGTGTTCTGGTCGTTTTCTATGTATAATAAAAAAATATCTATCTATGTAATGTATTGTATTATGTATATCAGTTATCCAGTACCCATAACGCAAGCTCTGCTTACCAAAGGGCTAGATAATGCTGTGTGGATTGTCCAGCATTATTTATTTATCCATACATCCATCGAAACATCCGAACTTTTGCATTTATAATATTAGTGTGATAAATAGCTCCCGCACTACAAAATTAAAGCGATTAGTGCACGCATTAATTAGAAATTTATTTAACAAAGCGATGCCCTATGCAAATGTAGAATAGGCACTCAACATTTTATATTTATTTGAAAGTTTACGAAATTTTTGCTTTATTCCTTTCGTGTTGTTGATTAAAATGACTTGACTTTATTTAGTACTAGCTGCGCCCCACGGCTTCGCCCTCGCGGAAATCTATGTGTCAAATGGTTTATAAACCTTCCTCTTGAATCACTCTATCTATTAAAACCGCATCAAAATCCATTGCGTAGTTTTAAAGATCTAAGCAACATAGGAACAGACAGACAGCAGGAAGCGACTTTGTTTTATACTATGTAGTGATTTAATATTAAGACAGCATTTAATTATTTATTTATTAAAAAACGTACCTCTATTATTATATTACTATATATTACTACTATTAAGTAGCTTAGTATCATTATGAGTAGTATATTTTATTATCTCTATTATATAGCACTACCTACCAAACTGTTGTCCACACTACCCAAAGGTTAACAGGTAGAGAATGCTATCTAGCATTATGCTCGCCTATGTACAACTTTTTGTGCAATAAAGTATGTTCTATCAATATATATGGACGAGCACACCCAATGCAATAGGGTACCATATTTAAATTAGTAACAGTCTCGTCTAACAAGTCAAAGCAACGCAACGCGACAACGACGACGCAGGGAAACTTTGGATGTCGTGGCGTACGATCATAATAAATAGTACGGGTAGTGTTGGAATATAACACAAGCAGTACTGTTTATCTCATTAATCACAGCCCAGCACAGGATAGGATTCGTAACGAATGTATCCGACATAGAACCAAACTTATCGACATAGCTCTGAGAATTAGCAAGCTGAGGTGGCGGTGGGCCGGCCATACTCGCTGAGCTCCATGCTCACCATGAAGATGCAGAGTCAGAAGTGAACCGATTGAATGCATGCCTGCGTTCCGTGGACAGTTGTCATGAATCCTATGAACTGGTGTTACAACACAATAAGGACTTACAGCAAGAGCTATCAGAGTGTAGAATAAAACTAGATATATTAGAGTGTAAGCCGTTGCCTTCAGCAACCAGTGTTTGTAGTTTAGACCTTCAAACGGAGCTTATGATAACTGATCCTAATATGTCAACGATGGATCTTACTTCACCATGTCGCCATGGTCATAGCCAAACACCTGTCATAAAAGGGAGCAATAAAATTAAAAAGTATGTTAAATTAAGTAATTTCATCAGGAAGTCAGAGAAAAAAATTAAGAAACAAAAACTATTGCTCAATAATGCTAAATTGAGCAAGGAAAAGTCTAAATGTAATCTAGAAGTAGAATTGGACTCCTGTTATAATTTATTAGGGCGTAACTCAAAAGATTTGAACTATATGTCTGAAGAAATAGTTAATTTAGAAAGGGCACTTCATGATGTAACATGTAAATATAACCAAGCCCAAAAACATGCCAATGACCACTATCTAAAAATGCAAGATACTGTGAACAATGACAGTTTATATATTGAAGTACGGCATAGCTGCACTCAAACAGATCTTGAGACAGCCACAGTGAAGAGTAACACTTTGACTAGAGACTGTGCTGCGGATGTAGTGCCCCCCTCATCACTGGTGTTACCATCCGCGCTCCTAGCGGTGTCGCCATCACCCTCACACGAAGACCTCTGTGATAGCTCTAGTAACAATTCAGTACCGATTGCACTCACTGAGGGTCTATCAGTGCGAGCTGCACCATCTCCGGTTAAGGAATTAAATCTAGACTCTAGTCAATATACCCGGAAAACTGTGATATACTCAGATAAGTTGGGTGCTGGGGTGGGTATTATGCTGAGTGACTTACTTGTACAAAATGTACTCAATCATTGCTATCCAAATTGTAATATAAATATAATTACTGATCGTATTCAGCAAGATGACTCTTTGAATAAAAACACAACTTTAATTGTTCAGCTAGGTGAAAGTTGTGTCAAGCGGTCACAGTTGATAAGGCTAGTTGAAGTACTTTTAGAAAAGATAGAAAATGGACTAGGGAAACTTATTATTTGCTCCTTCCCTTACTCAAAATCATTAACATCACAGCAAAATGAAAATTTATGTAAAAATAACATGCTGCTATACAATATGACATGTCGTCATAGTGACGTTTTAATTTTTGACACTAATAAATTTATTAGTAACACTTTTATAACAAGGGATACTATGTACCTTACCAAACAAAGTAAATTGATAATTGCTAAATTGTTAGCATATAATATTTTTGATCCCGTTATAAGTAGTATAACGCAGTTACCTGACGAGCCTGTGTGTGTAGTTAGTAATAGTACTAATGAGGGCATCAAAGCGACTGTGTCAGTAAATACAAATTTAAACTGATCACATCGACAATGGGAAAGCCAAATACATTTCATATAGTCCATCAGAATATACAAGGCTTACCCAGCAAAGTTCTAGAATTAGAACTATTTTTAAATTATTTAAATGTAGATGTTATGTGCATAACAGAACACTGGATTGTGAAAAATCAGTTACTTCCCTTTTATCATAACTATTGTCTTGCAAGTTCCTATAAAAGAAAAGCTGCAATACGTGGTGGCTCTCTGATTATAGTTAAAAATAGTCTTAAATGTAAAGAACGGAAAGATATTGTTAAACTTAGTATTGAGAGAACTATTGAACTTTCTTGTGTGGAACTGGAGCGGCATATCATAGTGTGTGTGTACCGCCCTCCCGACGCAAATCAGGTAGACTTTGAAAGTACTATGGAAGAAGCTATGCTAAAAGTATTTACTTGTAGGAAGGATCTCATTGTCTGTGGCGATTTTAATATAGATATTTTAGCGAATCCTCTCGCTGATAGATTGATTAATTTATTCAAATGCTTTAACTTACAACACCTTTTCAATGATCCGACTAGGGTAACCCTAACTTCTGCCACTTGTTTAGATAATATTTACTGCAGTCAATCTCCAACCAATAAAGCAGTAATTAAGCATTTCAAATCAGACCATTATGGTCAGAGTGTTAACTTTATTAATAATTTGAATTATAAAAAAACAGTTGAGGAATATACCTACAGGCCTATCACAGAGAGCCGTATTAGTAAATTTAAATGTAAAGTAGATCTAGCAGTAGCTAATATACCTTGTTCTGATGACCCTAATGGTTTATTTAACAGACTTTTTAATGTTATAAACAAAGAACACAATGAAGTATTCAAACTTAAAACATGCACAGTTAGAGATAGGGTCGGGTTTACTGATTGGGCCACTCCCGGCATTTACAGAAGTAGGAATAGGCTATACGATCTCTATGGTGCTAGAGAAGCTATGTTACATGACCCTGCGTTTCTTTTGTATGTAAATAACTACTCGAAAACATTTAAGAAAGTCTGCAACACAGCAAAATGCCTATTTTTGAAGAATAAAATAACAAACTCATCTAATAAAATAAAAGCGACATGGAGACTAATAAATAATGAAACTGGTAAATCAAAGCCACGTAATAGAGAAATAAAGTTAAAAGTTAATAATTCAATTCTTATAAATGAAAAAGATATTGCAGATGCTTTTGATGGATTCTTTGCTGATATCCCTAAAATTGTAACCCGGTCTCTCAATTCCTCTGCTTTAAAGGCAGTTGAATTATTAGAATCATCTGTTGAGAAATGTAAGGAAGTCTTTATCTTTAGTCACGTAAATGGTAATTACATTGTAAAAACTTTTAAATCTATAAACATCAAAAATACTGAGGATCTCTGGGGCATTTCAACTAAAGTACTAAGTTCAATTATTAAGGAAGTGGCTCCCTGCTTGGCCCATATTTTCAATAATTGTGTAGACGCAGGAGTTTTTCCTGATCTTATGAAATGTAGTAAACTGGTTCCTCTTTACAAATCTGGTAGCCATACTGATCCGGCCAATTACAGGCCAATTTCAATACTTCCTGCAATAAGTAAAATTTTCGAAAAAATTATCCTCTCTCAGTTGACTTCACACTTCAACCTTAACAGGCTGTTTCATAAAAATCAGTTTGGCTTCACCAAGGGTAGATCGACAACCGATGCTGGCACAGTTCTATTAAAGCATATATTAGATGCCTGGGATAAAGCAAAAAACGCTATTGGTGTATTCTGTGACCTTTCTAAGGCTTTTGATTGCGTGGATCATGGTACACTAATTAGAAAGTTGGAACACTATGGAATTAGTAACAAGGCACTGGACCTTATGCAATCATATTTAGCTGATAGAGTTCAAAAAGTAGATATTGGTAAAGAAAGATCTAGAGGATCAAAACTTGAACTAGGCGTCCCGCAAGGATCAATATTAGGTCCTTTTTTATTTTTAGTATATGTAAATGATCTTCCGTTTTTAGCAAAAGATCTTTGTGATATTGTCTTATTTGCTGATGATACTTCATTGATTTTTAAAGTTGATAGAAATAAAGATAACTATGACGATGTAAATAATTCGCTTTCACAAATACTAGATTGGTTCACCGCCAATAACCTACTACTCAATGCTAAAAAGACTAAATGTATAAAATTCATGCTACCGAATGTAAGAGAACTCCCAACAAAAATAATGCTGAAGGATGAGATTCTTCACCTTGTAGACTCTACTGTATTCCTAGGGTTACATATTGATTCTTCTCTTCAATGGAAGTCGCAAATAGAGGCTCTGGCAGGTAGACTTAGTTCAGCAGCTTATGCAGTTCGAACAATTAGATATATTACCAATGAAGACACAGCTAGGTTAGTTTATTTCAGTTACTTCCATAGTATTATGTCTTATGGTATTTTGCTTTGGGGACAGGCAGCTGACATCCAGACCATATTTGTTCTTCAAAAAAGGGCGGTACGCGCTATTTATAAATTAAAGCCACGAGATTCTTTGAGGGAATTATTTAAAAACATTAATATTCTGACTGTAATATCGCAATACATCTATGAAAATCTAATGTATACCCACAAAAATAAGGATAGCCTTATGAAAAAGTGTGATGTTCACAATAGAAATACAAGAAACAAGAACAAGTTACACATCCCATCATTTAGATTACACAAGGTAGGGAAATCATTTATGGGCAATAGCGTGCGCTTCTATAATAAGCTTCCATCTGAAGCAACTGAGCTCCCTATTCGTAAATTTAAAAATTACATAAAAATAAATCTCATCAAGAAGGCTTTCTACTCCATAAATGATTATCTAAATGATGTTAATGCGTGGCCAGATGTCGCTCAGTTTCGCACCGACAATAGTATGTAAGTAATTTGTTATTGTGCATAGCTTTACTTAAATATTGACATGTATCGAATCATACTATATTTAGACTTAAATAGGCAAATAACCATGTATTAGACATATAAGAGATGAACATGCTAGTGGTTTCTTTTTCACTTCTTCCACTAGTGGACAAAAAATTGAAGTGAACAGTAAAATATTTTATTTTTGATAATAATTTAATGTATAAATATGACTTGTCTAAGTGCTTATTTTGTAAGCCTAAAGAAATAAATGATTTTTTACTTTACTTTACTTTACTTTACTTTACATATCTCGCGAAGAACCGACAGTCGCTGGGGCAAATGTGTTCTTGAGTGGAGACCTCGACTCGGTAAACGTAGTGTAGGACGCCCACCGACCGGGTGGGATGACGAACTGCGAAATACTGCTGGTAGATGTCGGATGCGGCAAGCTGAAGACAGGGCGCTATGGCGTTCATTGGGTCCTATGTCCAGCAGTGGACTAATATTAGGCTGATGATTGTAAGACCACGTTTGCCCCAGTTTTAATATAGAATAGAAATAAACTTTGAACGTTTCCGTATTAACAAAGCCAGCAAAGCCGCCGGCATAGACTAGTTAAACATATTTCCACTATCTCAAAATTACCAACAAAAATAAGCGAAACGTAAAATAACATGAATAACAAACAAAACAAATTAACGTTACAAATTCACGACAAAGTTAATGTTATGTGCTGGATTTAACCAAATTAATAATTGTTTTAAGCTCGCTAATGAATCGTTATAACGACAGTGTAACGTTCAGCAGTAGCGCAACATTTTACACAACTTCGGATGCTATAGAAAAAAATTAACATTAATGTGGAACATTTTACATAGGTAATTATGGACAAAGAAAACAGAAAACATGGCACAACTGGATTATATTTTTATCCAGAGAGTCCGTAGCAATAATGTAATATTTTAAACAAACATTATTTTTAAAAATATAAAATACTTATAACAGGAATTACAAAGGCTTTTTTTAACTCAAGCCTGTCGCGCAAAAGCGCAAAAACACATTTCAAATAATATCCCAACGCCGCCTATAGGAATCTTAACAAGTAGGTGGGTAAATACTTACATGTGCCAAAAAGACTTCCAGCTTAGCTAAATGTCGAGGAAAAGCATACCTACAGTTGTGGTTTTTTTATATTTATTTGTATGTTATAAAATGTATAAAATATTTTTTTCTAATGTAACGATTTGAGTACATACACTAATAAATTAATTTAAGAACAATGTTAGAGTTTACACAGCAGCATTATATTTGAAAAACAAAACAAATGAATGATGTCTTATCTTGCTGTATTTTTATATACTCTGTCATTCTGGCGGTTGAGCCAGCTAATGAATCATTACGGTGCTGTAATTCGAGTTTTGTGACAGAGTGCGTAATTTAAGAGAATAACTGTTTTTAATCGATTTTGGTCAATTAATTACTGTGATATTTAAGCTTTTGGTTTGATTTGAGACTTTGATTTTATAGATAAATAAATAATGCTGGACAATCCACACAGCATTATCTAGCCCCATGGTAAGAAAAGCTTGTGTTATGGGTTCTAGATAACTGATATACATAATACAATAAATTACATAGATAGATATTTTTTATTATACATAGAAAACGACCAGAACACCCGGAACAAATATCTGCAGATCGTACACACAATTGTTCCGAGGCGGGAATCGAACCCGCAACCTCCTGCGTCGAGATATTTTTTTGAGATATTTTTATACAAAAAATTATGAAAGTGTTTTAGTATAATAAAGCTCAGTGGTGTCTTATTTGGTTGCTTTGGAAGCGGAAGGTCTACCTTGAAAAGTGAATTACGAAGATGACGGATGACCGATCGTAAAAACAACGAGCCGACTTTAAATCTTTCAATGACTACTATGAAAATAGTTTTGTAATATTTTTTTGGGATCCGAAACAAAATGTGTCCAAACCGATGACCTTACTACGAACAAGTTAAGGCCGAAGCAACTTGGTAGAAAGATTGTTCGTATCGTGCGATGCATCATTCAAAACTTCGTATTTCATGTTAAAACTTGGTGTTGTGATAAACTCGGCCATCGAAATGTATGCCAACACTTAGGTACCTATGCTATGTTTGTAGAAGCCTTTTTGTTTTTAATGTTCATTATGAAACAAACATCTAAATCTTCTAATTAGTGCAAATATTTCTGCGAATAAGTTTCTTCCAAAGGATAATGATATCAACCATTATTATCTAGTGAAAAATGCATCTTTACTTTCCCATCGATTGTTTTATTTTGGTGCATGCGAAGAGGTCCTATTCTATGGAGACATAAGAACCATAATAATCTTGCTTTATGATCTCATGCCGTATTTAAAAAAAATATTAAATCATTATCTTACTTGCATCGCCATCTAGTGCCCAGTAGCAGAACTAATAGCAGTTTAATAGTAATTACAGTCATTGCTTTCGTGACAAAAATCACATATTTCAATAAATATTATGCTACTACTTTTTATACCTGTGTTTACTATATAAATTAATGAAACGTACCTCGGTTACTATAAAAAAGATTTTATCAAAACACCAACACCAACTCTGCACGATAGTTCAGCTACTCAACACCGCAGCGCCACCGTCGCCGCGGATTTTTAATTAGCCGCCAACCCGCGGGCTGTTCGGGGCGCGACTGTTACAATTTGCAAGTCAAAGAGACTGAAAAAACCCTAAAACACCCGACACATAGCCCTTTGGCACTGGTGCAGAATAAATAGTAGGTTGGGAACAAGAGAGATAATGGATAAAGTTAAATTAAATTCGCAAGCTAAAAGTTTTAGTTTGATAGAATTCACTGTAGGTATTACACACAAAACAGGATACAGGTAATACAGAAATATACTACTAGTGATATTTAATATTTTACTTTTTAAAGTGTTTTGGACGTAGCCTTACATCGTCGTCGTCATTGGCACGTTTATGACACAAGTGGTTATTAAAGACAGGAAGTATCTACTTTTCTTAGGTAAGTGACCAGAACAACGAATTAATTTAATAATAGTATACAGACGTGATTGTTTCGTTTAATTTTTCCATATATTTTGGTACACGGCCTATCTTGCGCACAGGGAACTACGCAAATCGCTTCTTTCTGTAAAGTTATGTACGAAATAACATAGAGCATTCTTTGCGTCCAGGACTTATAAAGGCTGTTAAGGTGTAATGAGGAGATATATGCAGTTAATGAGTGCAGTCCTGTTAGAAACTAGCCTTTAGTTTCAATGTAACGGGTAGAATGTCCACAGTGGCGTATACACTACGTTATACAGGGTTGATTGGTAATTCGACGTATAAAATTTTCACCTCATGTGCATCATGCAATTCTATCAATAAGTTTTCCACATTTCAGCAAACTCCTCTCCACCCCGCCTCTGTTCCAATCTCTAGAGGTGAATTTCGTTAACTCTCATTTGTTTTGTCGTAATTGCTGGAGATATGAGAGTTTATTGAGGCCCCTTGTGCCCCTTTTACCCCTCTTTGGGGGGGTTGACGCCCCCAGCTTTATTGGATCGTATATTGGACTCTTTATAAGGCGAATTTTATGTAACCACCTCATTAAGTCTTTGCTAGGAACAGATTGCTTGAGAGGTTCAATTTGGTTAGGTGTTTTGAAGTGATTTTGTTTTGGATGGTAGTATTCTGCTGGGTTTTTGACGTTATTTTGTTATTGGGAGAAGTAAACAGTATTATAACGTTAGTATATTATAACGTTTTCAAATGCCTACAGCCTTTGAAAACGCAGCGTCGTCGGTTCAATACTACCCGAGCACACTAATACGAAAATAATAAGTACTACCTAATAAAGAAATCATAATGAGAAATTAAATAGGTTCCTTCATAACGTGATTTACGATTTCCTTGTAACTGAAGCTTGAGAAAGATAGGGTGCTACGGCGCTCATTAGGGGGAGGCATAATATGTCCAGATCCAGACGTATGACTACTAAGGCTGATGATGAGTATTTTTTTTATTTATTAATATTAAGCTAAAATGGCAGGTGCGATCTCAGGTGGTTATATTAATTTTGTTTTTTATGTTACAGTTTGTTCAATACACGTTTCGGGATTAATAAAAACTGTGATTTAACGCTTTTAGTGCAATTTTCGGAGCGTACTACATCGCCATCTATGAAAATAGAATGGAACTTTGATTAAAAGCGCGCCATCTATCGTCAAGGAGATGTAGCTATTAGTTCGTTTTCAGTACACTAGATGGCAGAGGTAGTTCATTAACTCTCTCAATCAACCCCTTATTAGCTAGAAATTCTTGTCTTGGCTAATCAACTTCTTCTTTAGACTTACCTTGCACCATGGTTCTTATATTCATACTACTGAAAAATAAAGTGATTCTAACGTAGAGTAGGTACACAAGTGGTACTTATGAAAAGTGAGATTCAGAAAACTAGGACAAAATAAGAACTATAATCAGTAATCACCCATAGGTATTTTTGAATTGATAGGTACATTCTGCATTCAAATACCACAGTTACCTTACATAGAATAGGTGTCAATATTTACGGTTACGAGCAAACAATACGGACATAAAATTTGAGGTGAAGATAAAATCAAAAACATCATTCATTCTTATTTTCTTTAAGTGTTTAATTTGCAAGCCTAAAGAAATAAAGTTTTTGAAATATGAAATCTGTAACACAAGTCTATAATTAAAAACAATTTAAATAATATTTCGGTACGGGAATGCTCTATCTAACTAACTAGTGGGTTAGTGTTTTCCGAACTGAGAAAAGGTCGCGAATTCAAGTCCCGCAGAAATCTCTGGGATATTTTTGTGATATAGTTTCATTTCTTATAGATTACCCCGAGTGCAAGGGCTTACACACTATAAAAATAAATAATTCTGGACAATCCACACAGCATCATTTAGCCCCAAGTTAAGCAGAGCTTGTGTTATGATTATAAGTACTGATATACATAGATATATATTTTTTGTTATACATAGACAACCAGAACACCCAGACAGAACCATATTGTATACATTCATTATATTAAATTCTAAATTGTCAAAACTAGGTCCATTCATACATCAAGTTCATACTTCACAGAACCCAAAGACATTTGTGATTAAATCGTCCTAGACAGGACTTCAATCACGAACAAACACAGCAAAACTCATTTACAATAGAATGTTTAGGTACTAATTATAAGACTGTTTCATCATCATCATCATCATCAGCCTATATTAGTCCACTGCTGGACATAGGCCTCCCCCCATGAGCGCCATAGCGCCCTGTCTTCGGCTTGACGCATCCAGCATCTACCTGCAGTCTTTCGCAGGTCGTCATCCCACCTGGTCGGAGGGCGTCCTACACTACGTTTACCGAGTCGTGGTCTCCACTCAAGAACACGTTTGCCCCAACGGCCGTCGGTTCTTCGCGAGATATGGAGGATAAGACTGTTTAGCTACGACTATCTAACCAAATCAAATCAAATCGTTTACAAACAGAAAAAATCGCTACCTACCACTTAAAGACAATACGACATATAGCGAAAATATAATATTATTAACCCCTACTAATAAACTAACTATACTTACATTATTTACCATGATTTCATTATTGAGTTTTCTAATATATCGTCACAGTTTCATGCGCCACCATACTTCACCATAACACCCTATGTGTTATGCATATATATACAAACGTTTCCTTTCCTATATCATTTTAATTTTAGTTAGGTAATATAAGTTATAAAATATGAATATGTCAATAATAATAATAAAAATCTTCATTTAGAACATGTTTACATAGGATCATAGATATGTACATATTGAAACGATGACACTACCGAAGCTTTACAAACTGTGTGGTAATGACAACGCCCAACTCAATAATGTACCATATCTACTTAATTCTCAAATTTAGGTCCATGCGCTCTTTAACACTATAGAAAGCTTTTCCAATCAGCCATAATTTTAACTTTTTTTTATTATATATAGGAACCACATAACAGTTCTTGTTAATAACTTTGATAGTTTCAAAAAGACCGTCAGAATTTGCTACTAATACCTACTATCTCTCCAAGTGGAGTCGACCAGTGCCGGATTAAGGGACCCCTAACGACAATTTAATAAAGAAAGCTGAGGCCGCAGCCACAGTAATAACGTTTGTAAAAATATCCGCAGACAAACTGTTAAGGGGAGGATGGACGTGCGGTGACTTTTTTGGACCATTGGGCACTTTTGTATTAAGTCTTTGCCGCGTTTTTAAACTTGGTCCATCAGTGAAGAATTATATGCCATTTGAAAGCTCTTGCAGTGTACTTTATTTCATTATGTGGCAAAGTTAAAATCGAGCGCGAAAATGGTGTTTTGGTGTTGGAAAAAACAAAATTAAGGGTTGATAAATTATATAAATAGCTCATTTATTTTAATAGCTCACAGTTACTCAGTAGCTATAGTAATTGTAAATTGCTATTTGTTTTGCGCTTTTGTGTGAGTGCTTAGCGAACTCTTCCACGCAACCTTTGGATGGAAACCTTACTAATAATAATTATATTAATAAATAATAACAAAATAATAATAAAAATAAAAATTACTATATTAACCCTTAAGGTAGCAGAGCATTTTATCTAAAGTTTTGAAAGTTCTAAATTTTTGAAGCTTTTCACTAAACTGTCAATGTCACCGTCACCTTGATTTTTTTCTAAGCAGGAAGATGCGTTCGGTAACTAGTTTTGATAAAAAGAAACGTTGTATCTAACCGAGATTGGATGTGAGATTTTTTTTTATGTAATGTATAGTATAATCAACAAAACTACCTTAAGGGTTAATATCATTATATTAATCCTGTTAATATTATTAACGCGTATTCCGACTTATTGTTTCTATGGAAATGTTTTAAGGTTATTTATATCCTATACTAGCTGCGCTCCGGCTTCACCCGCGTGGAAATTTCTGCGCAATTTTACCATGTTTTCTCACCGTTTAAACCTTCCCTGGACTACGACAAACATTTCAAAACCAAAATCAGCAAAATCTGCCCAGCCTTTCTCAAGTTTTAGCGAGACTAACGAACAGTAATTGATTTTTATATATAAAGATTATGGTTAATTGATTTATAGGATATGTCGTAGCCTTTGTTTTGTTCCAGATCTAGAACAACCTGCATGAAAAATTTCAGCCCGATGTGTCCCGTAGTGTTGTCTGAAAAAGTAACAAACATCCATTCATACATCCTTCCAAACTTTCACATTTAGTGTGATTATCCTCAACAGAACAACTTAATCCATCTCTCCCCTTAACTCGTGGAGCGGTTTCATACAGTTTTATTTGCGCATCGCCTTAACCCGGGCGCACCCAATATTAAATTCGCCCCCCTCCCCCCTTCATGTTCGAATTACATTATGTTTGCCTTAACCCATTCATTCCAACTTAATATATCAACGCTTAGCTTCGTAGGAGATAATCTTATGGTTATTAATTTTGTCTCTGGTTTTTCTTATTTGGTTTTGGTCGGAGCTGGAAAAACTTAAGGTTTATGAAAAGAGTGAATGCTTGCGGTTTCAGGATTTAGAAGAAGTTTTTATCAATCAGTATCTTATAATATTCCTGGGGGGCTGGGGCAAACTTATTATTGAGTGGAGACAACGACTCGGTAAACGTAGTGTAGGACGCCCTCCGACCAGGTGGGATGACGACCTGCGAAAGACTGCAGGTAGATGCTGGATACGGCAAGCTGAAGACCAGGGCGCTATGGCACTCATTGGTGGAAGCCTATGTCCAGCAGTGGACTTTTATAGGCCGATGATGATAATATTCCACTAGCTCCCCGCGGCTTCACCCGCGTCGAAATTTGTGTGTATATAATCGGGTCCACCTGCGACAGAGGAGGTTGCGGGTTCGATTCCTGCCTCGAAAAATGTTTGTACGTTCTGCAGTGTTCCGGGTGTTCTACTCGTTTTTCTATGTAGTATATTAAAAAAATAAACATGTGCATTGTATTGTATTATGTATATCAGGCATCATAACACAAGCTCTGCTTAGCTTGGGGCTAGATAATGCTGTGTGAATTGTCCAGCATTATTTATTTAGCTGTGCAGCAAAATTAGCAAAACATCATTTGCATTCCAGTTTTATTTTGTTCCAAACCGCTCGATTCCATTATTCTGACACAGTTTCGTTCGCTTTTGATGCTGTGCCAAAGTTTATACAGATCGGTAAATAGACGAATACATAAATACATAGTTCTATGTATTAGCAACGACGGCCGTTGTGGCAAACGTGTTCTTGAGTGGATACCACGACTTGGTAAACGTAGTGTGCAGGTCGTCATCGTACTTGGTCGGAGGGCGTCCTACCTCCGACCAAGTACGATGACGACCTGCGAAAGACTGCAGGTAGATGCTGGATGCGGCAAGCTGAGGACAGGGCGCTATAGCGCTCATTGGGAGACCCAGAGACATGGGAGACCTATGTCCAGCAGTGGAATAACATAGGCTGATGATGATGATAAAACAAAATTGTTGTTCTCGTATGGAACGCATCAGGTAGTTTTTCTTTACATAGTATAAAATGAAGTGACTCTCGCTGTCTGTTCGCTTAGATCTTTAATTCCAATGAGCGCCACAGCGCCCTGTCTTCAGCTTGATGCATGCAGCATCTACCTGTAGATGTTTGCAGGTCATCATCCCACCTGGTCGGAGGGCGGCCTACTCTACGTTCACCGAGTCGTGGTATCCACTCAAGAACACGTTTGCCCCAGCGCGGTTGTCGATTCTTCGCGAGATATTATTTTTATGAAATAATAAAAATGCAAATGAGTAAAAATACCTAACCTAGTAACAATGACGTATTCCGTTCACTTCATACATAATTATTATAATTATTCTAAGTCATCATCATGATCATCAGCCTATAGCAGTCCACTGCTGGACATAGGCCTCCCCCAATGAGCACCATAGCGCCCTGTCTTCAGCTTGCCGCATCCAGCATCTACCTGCAGTCTTTCGCAGGTCGTCATCCCACCTGGTCGGAGGGCGTCCTACACTACGTTTACCGAGTCGTGGTCTCCGCTCAAGAACACGTTTGCCCCAGCGGCCGTCGGTTCTTCGCGAGATATGGCCGGCCCACTGCCACTTCAGCTTGCTAATTCTTTGAGCTATGTCGATAACCTTGGTTCTCTGTCGGATGTATTCATTACGAATCCTATCCTTCAGAGAAACTCCGAGCATAGCTCTTTCCATAGCTCGCTGAGCGACTTTGAACTATTCTAAGTACCTATGCCTAATTTCAATAAAATTTTATTGAGTACGCATCCACGCTTTTACTTTACGCAACACTTGAATTCTTTTTATTACTATACTCAAACAAAATCTCCACTTTGATCAAAGTTAAAATTCACTTATCCAACGATCAAAGTGAAGATTAAAATTTCATTAATAAATCCTGAAATAAGTTACGTGACAATTCCAAATCAATGACTTTGAATATTCAACAATATACAACAATATACAACAATATACAACAATATACAACAATATACGTTGAATGTTCTACAATATGCGAGATTCAAAAGGTGAGCGTGGCCTATTCGAAACACAACAATACATTCGAATCAAATATCTACTAGTTGCTAGGGATGGGATAGGGCAAAGTGATATGATTTATTTTAACCTAAATGTTTCCTAGTTTTTAGTAGTTTAATATTTTATCATAACAGCTCACACACGACCACTGCTGGACATATATAGAGAGACAGTTATATCTTCGGTTGTAGGTACAATTGGGGTAACTGTAAACACGTATAAAAACTTGATTATAAAGTTTTTCTTAGTTATTTTCTTCTCTAAAAAAATCAATAAAAGTAAAGACTAAGTCTACATAATGTTAATAAACAAAAAATGCACACACAGCATTAGGTATCTAGCCTTAAAATACCTGAAAATCAATACAAACATTTTGTCCCGATGCGGGAAACGAACGTGCAATATCCTGCCACATACAGACACACAGACAGACCTTCACCCCCGCGCCACAGAGGTCATCAATGTAATAATTATTCTCATTAAATTTATTTTGACTGTCTCAAATTTTACTTAAATAAATTCAACTGTCAACATTTTATTAAATAAAAATAATATTAATGTTCACACATAATTTTTATCGACATCACTGGTAGACTTGCACATCACTAAGTGCGAAATTAATAAAAAGCTTCGCAGTCATATCGGTTCAGCGACTTCGAAAGAGCATCGTTTCGAGGACGCGACTCTAGTCCTTATCGACAATTATATGCCACGCTTTGTCGGATGCCGGTACATTTGAATAGATCACAGGTTAATAATAATTTATTAATATAGTTTAGTTCGTTATGTATTAATGAAGACAACTTAACTAATATCGTAGAGAGTAAATAACTGCGGTGGAGATAGAGTAGGAGGTAGTCGTGAAAAGTATTAATAGCCGCATTCAATGTCATGACTATGCGGGCGACGCGAATCGTCAAGCACTGGGCGCGCACGTCGCGCACGTTTATTGTCATGTCATGAAACAATGTTACATGTACTGCTAACAATGTTAGGTATCAACTTTGACTTAATTCAAAGTCATTTAAAACGGGATATTTACCATGATTTGATTTTTGAGCTATCCAATATTTTGGCAAAGTTCCATGCACAGTTTTAAATGATGGTTTCATCTGCCTGCAGTCTTTTGCAAGTCGTAATTCCACCTAATCGCAGGGCGTACAACCTACGTCTACCGAGTCGCGGTGTCCACTCAAGAGCACGTTTGAAATAAACATATTGAAATCCCCTTATTATTGCGAAAAAGGGGGTCTAATTTAGGTTCAATACTAGAAATCGGTAGTCCTGTAAGTATTCTACTAACCAGCTCTTACTCTAACTCCGTCAACGGCGTGAATATTAAACGCCTTCAAATTCCTCGGCTGTTTCATTACAACCGTTCGTTCACTCAATGAGAACTCAATTTAAACAATAATGTGGAGTGGTGAGAGAAACCTCTACCTACTTATGTGTTCAGAAATCAATCACTTTTATTTGTTTAGGCTTAAAAACCAATTTTATTAATTATACCAATGAAATATTTATTTTTATATGTATTGTGTTAAGTATATCAGTCATCTAGTACCCATAACACACACTCTACTTACCTTGGGGCTAGATGATGCTATGTGGATTGTCAAGCTTATTTATTTATTTAGCTACTAGCTGCTTCCTGCGGCTTCGCCCGCCTGGAAATCTGTGTGTCAAATGGTTTATAAACCTTCCTCTTGAGTCACTATATCTCTTAAAAACCAATATCCATTGCGTAGTTTTAAAGATAAACCATACATAGAGACAGACGGAAACGACTTTGTTCTATACTATCAATTATTGGATGACGACCTGCGAAAGACTGCAGGTAGATGTTGGATGCGTCAGGCTGAAGACAGGGCGCTATGGCGCTCATTGGGGGAGGCCTATGTCCAGCTGTGGACTAATATAGGCTGATGATGATGATCAATTATTTCCTCTTCATACGTCTTCTGCTGTAATCATCCTTTGTGTTCTGGTTTTCTATTTATAATAAAGAAATATCTATCTATGTAATTTAATTGTGTTATGTACCTATATCAGTCATCTAGTACCCATGACACAAGCTCTGCTTAGCTCAGGGCTAGATGATGACGACGTCACCCCAATTTAAGGTCCAGCCTGATAACCAGTGTCACTATCGTCCTCTGTCGATAATGACAACGAGCTGAGATTGGACCTTATTAGCCGCGCACATAGGGAAAGACCAGTTATTCTTATACTTGGTAGAAAGTACCTATTTTAAATGGTGAATAACATGACAATGAAAAGAGATAGACCCATAATTGGAGGATTCGTAGATTAAATTATGAAGTTTAATACAACATGCAAAAAAGTACACCTCAATAACCCAGTTTTAAAGTTACAGATCAAAAATAAAATAAAAATCGTATTTTTTTTGAAAATTTCTAAAAAATATTGATTTTACTAGGCTTATGTACCGAAATTGTATTTTTTTCTTATTTTCTTAACTAGGTAGACTATCTAGCTTTCAAATGAGTTTACTTTGAATAAAATACACCGTTTACTCAAAAAGCAACGGAGAAAAAACCAGATGAAGTAGTTTTCATTAAAAAAATAATTAAATCGGCTTTATTTTTGAGATAGGTAACATATAATTTTTTATTTTTTTATTTTTATCTATAAATATATGTCGTGTATTCGCACATCTCGTTTGATCAAGGTTCGACAATACACATTGTATAATAAAAATATCTATCTATGTAATGTATTGTATTATGTATATCAGTTATCTACTACCCATAACACAAGCTCTGCTTACCATGGGGCTAGATAATGCTGTGTGAATTGTCCAGCAATATTTATTTATATTTATTTAATTTTTTTTTTTTTTTCATTATGGGCATGCAATTATATTAATGAGCAAATTAAAATTAAATAAGACTTCGAATCAGTTAATGTTAATAAATAACGATACTAAATTAAATAACACATCAATTAAATAATAAAAAATACATAAATGGGTAATTATTTGTCAAAATTCTTATCGTTAATAAATTCTTTAAATGTATAATAGTTTTAATCAGATAGTATAGTTTTTAGCTTTCTCTGAAACATCGCAGTAGGCAATTCTCCTTCAGAGAGCGGGATTTTATTATAAATTGACGGAGCCATTGCAAAGAAACAAAAAAAAAAGGTTGCTGCGCATAAGTTAGTGTGTCTGTTGTTTTGTTACAGTAGGTACAAAATAAATATATGCACTCTAAACAGTTTAAAGTGCATAAAAACAAAATATATGCACTCTAAACTGTTTAGAGTGCATAAAAACAAAATAAATATATGCACTCTAAACAGTTTAGAGTGCATAAAAACAAAATAAATATATGCACTCTAAACTGTTTAGAATGCATAAAAATAAAATAAATATATGCACTACTATTCGATCAACCGATCAACTATTCGTATGTGTATTTGTATTTGATTGAACGCTAAATTCATAGAACATCTAACTGACTTGGCACCGTCACCAATACAGCAGTTAATCTTGTTAACAGTCTGTTGGCTCATTAGGTTTAATAGATATTTATTGGCTGTATTGTCTGGGCATTAAAATTATCGGAGCTGAGACGTGGACACTCACGGTAGGGCTGGTCCACCAGTTTATAGTCGCTCAGCGAGCTATGGAAAGAGCTATGCTCGGAGTCTCTCTGAAGGATAGGATTCATAAAGAATACATCTGACAGAGAAAAAAGCTATCGACATAGATCAAATAATTAGCAAGCTGAAGTGGCAGTGGGCCGGCCATATATCATGAAGAACCGGCAGCCGCTGGGGTAAACGTGTTCTTGAGTGGAGACCACCACTCGGAAAACGTAGTGTAGGATGCCCTCCGGCCAGATGGGATGAAGACATGTGAAAGACTGCAGGCAGATGCTGGATGCGGCAAGCTGAAGACAGTGCGCTATGGCGCTCATTAGGAGAGGCCTATATCCATCCGTAGACTATTATAGGTTGATGATGAATAACACTCTGGACGAATAATTATTCGATCTGTTGATCGTATAAATATTTGTCCTGGGACGAGACTCGAACCCGAAAGATAGGATGTTCAGGTTCGATTCGTAAGCGGTCTTTCTCCCCCTACACCACTGAGGTCGTAGGACGACCTCAGAATCACCTTTCATCACACATCATTCACACAATCAACTCAAAAAAAAACTCAACTCAAAATGAATAATTCTCAATCATCATTAGAACCAAGATTCTTTCAACAGTCACCTGGCAGGCACCATCAAAATACAAATGACTCAACAATCGCCGCGTCCCACGGAGTCTCTCTGCTTTTACAGTATTACTGATACTTGCCAACTGATAACAGAACGGTCTATTTCTGGACGGACTGAATGAAAAGTTGACTCAAATAATGAGTCGTCTCTCTAGTACATCTATCAGAGTTTTTTATGTAAGGGTATATAGGTACTTCTATCAGCAGATTCACATCTATAACTGTCAAAAGTAACCGAGTCTATGAAATAAATACAACTACTTATTATTATGACTTTTCAGCTAGAAAACCAGACGTGATTGTCTTTTGTTTCTCTTACAAATACCCATGCTGACGTCACAAGCGTATCATCATAATAATATCCAATATAAGCAAAACAAAAAGGGAACCGCGACGGCTTTTATACAATTTTCTATTATATTAAGCTGCATTATTGTAACCAAACTTCTCTCAACAGTTTACCTGGCAGGTAAGTACCATTTAAATACAAATGACTCATTTCAACAATTGTTTTTCTCTGCCGTGACCCATGGACCACGGAGTCTCTCTGCTTTTATAGTATTGCTGGACTTGCCAACTGATAACAGAACGGTCTATTTCTGGACGGACTGAATGAAAAGTTGACTAAGTTAATGAAATTCTATAGAAATTAAGACGAATTGATTACTATTGGTAATTGTGATACTGAATTAAGTGAATAGCTTAGCTGCCTCACAAGATGCATAGCTTCATAACAGGGCCTAACATAAGTAATTTTTTTAAGAACTCTCACGTTGTTTTACGATTGCAATAAAAATACTTGAATTTTTTCATTATAAAGTCACGAAAGAGCGAAAGTTTAAAAAGTAATAAAGATCTTCTTCAAAGATATTCCAAGTACTGATTTAATTGTTTATTTCAACTAACGCTCAGTCCAAATGAGCGTTTTACATAATATTACTAGTTGCGTGTGTATATTGTGTGTTGACGCGTACAATCATAGTACAATAAGCGTGTTTGTGTCACACAATGAGTAGTTATTTCAGTTTTTATTATCGTAAGAATTAACCCCTCTAACTAAGCCCATGGACGCCGAGAGAACCTACCAAAGAAAAAGCAGTGGCTTCCCTTTACGTATTATTTAACACCTCCACTGCGTTTACCAATCCGCCTGCCGAGCGTGGGGATTATGGAATAACCTTCTTTGTGCGGTATGTTCAGCGTGGACGTTCTATGCGGGTTGTTATACACTATACATGAGTTCTAAGCCGAAATGGAGTGATTGATAGAGGACTTGTGAATACCGTAATTGCGGGTTACTTTAGATACTCTTTCCATATATTTTTGGAAATCCCTATGTTTTAGGGACTTTGATAGACTTGTTAGGGTCTTAATGGTTTTATTTGATAAATAAGGATATCAGCTAGAAATTAAATCATTAATTTATTCAAAAATGTGACGGCTAGATTTATATAATGTTTTTAAACTTTGAGCCAAAGTTGTTTTTGGCTCGTCATTTTATTTCGTTCATAATCTGATCTGTATCAAGTACAAAGTAAGGCCTTGAAATAAAAAATAACACAAAAGAAAACACTTTGACATATATATATTTTTTAATTATAAATGCATATCAAACATTTTAACAAAATTCAACTTTTTAACAAACTTCTTGCTGAAATTTAACAAAAAATACCATATCTACTTTCAAATGTAGAATGCTTAAAAATTAAATATCGCAGCCTCACAAAATAATCTAAAAGTCTAATAAGACCTTTCAAAATAATCGAAAGGTCTTATAATTGAGATTCAGTGTTATTATTGAGATTCAACGTACGTAGGTACCATACCTGTTTCTTTCTTAGCTAGCCGTCTCATTCAGGTATTGAGAAACAGCCTTTTTTTTTAATTTGGGGAGGTACTCTTGCTGATAATAAGTCTGGTCGGTCTACCTGGCTTCCACCTATATTTTGACGGCATGGCGAAAGCTGAAACGTGACAAATTCGATTATACAGTCTGTTTTGGTTGAAATTGATACAATCGGGTTACTTTGGTTCAAGAGCCAATATAACCCGAAATTGCGAAACAAAGTACACATAAAATTTAAAATTTGGTAACTAAACTAGTGAAAAATCAATTGTTTCTATCATAATTCTACTGATAAATATATTTCTGATACAATCAAATATAATTTTCACTGACACTTACCTTAAAAACTCAGTTACACTCAGAAGTTTGCAGATGTAAAAACAGCACGTTTTCACACATAAAAGTAAAAAATACAGATGGCCGCTTTCACGTTATAATTTGTTCGTATGTCCATTCGTATCTAGTTATAGTAACGTCTTCTATCAATTCCGGCTTAAACTAAATCGATTACTTTAATCGCTGCGATGTGGCGTGAAGATGAAACTTTTTTCGATTTGAGCTAAAGTTACCCCCTAGAGCTAAAGTAACCCGCAATTACGGTATTTACAGAATACAGATCATTTATTTGCACACATGGGTTACAGAGGTCTTAGTTATAAAATATGTACCGTACATGTATTGCCTTAGTCTAGGGCATGCAAAATTTATTACCTACGGTAGGCTACGGTAGGCATTTAAAATAAATATATGTATATCTATTTTTTAAATCCACTGAAATTTCAAAACAATAATATAACGACAATGTTATATAATACACGTACAAGAATTCGATCATGAAGAAAAAGTAACAAAATTAAAACATTTTCTTCCTGTTCGAATTCTTTAAAGAAAATGGTAAATATAAAAATCGTAAGAAGTTTATCAATTCGGGTTCCAGAATCACCCCCCTTCGGCTTAGTACACTTGTTTTGTGGCACCCTGTAGAAGAAGATACCAAAAATAAAACAAGTGGCAGATGGCCTGTGACGATAAGGTAGAGTGCGTCTCATAAGGCTGCTGGCACCAGACTTGCCCTCCAATTGTTCCTCGTTAAAATATTTAAAGTGTACTCATTCCGATTACGAGGCCTCGTAAGAGTCCCGTATCGTTATTTTTCGTCACTACCTCCCCGTGCCGGGAGTGGGTAATTTGCGCAACACCCCACTGGGATTGACAACACTCAAAAATAGCACGGTCTCAAACACACTGTTTATGTCACAGAAGAGGGCGGGTTCGAATCCCGTCACGAGACAAGTAACATAACTACTGCAAACATTTACCTGTATTGATATTTGTTTTTATAGTACCCACCAGACATAGGAAAATATAGGTACCTATCTAAGCATTTCTAATTTGTTTGATTCTTGGATGTCTTTCTGAATATGTAAACATTTTATTTTTCGAATGTCGTTTTGTTGATTTGAAGTAAAAGACTACCACGTCTAAACGCTCGGAAAACCAACACCATTTTTTCAACACTATTTCTTTTCCCCGCAGGTAAAAAACAGAAATCATATGCCTGCCAAAAACAAATTCTAATCATGTCTAGATATTTTAAAGACAGTGCGCGATAATACTAAAGTTAAAAAGAATATATACAGCCGAACATAGAAACTCTTTCTGAAGTCGGTTAAAAACAAAAGATTTCGCTAAACAAATTCGCAAGAAATATTCAAATAAAGAGTAAAAGAAATCCAACACCTAAATAATTAGACTATTTCCCATTTGGCTACCTTAACTACATCTCGCTAACCTAATAAAACAATTGAACACAAGTTTTCATACATTTTCTTTAAGACTACATTCCATTTGGCTACCTGTACATCTCGCAAAATTCATAAAACAATTGAACACAAGTTTAAAATTTCATACATTTTCTTGAACCCAATCTAATGCCAACAAATCGCATACCTCCCAACCCACCAATCTAAAAGCACGTCAATATTATCACACGTAAAATTGACCGGCTAATAAAAACGCGTAACTACGTAGAAAGTGTTCTCGTGTTTCGGGAAACTAATTTTAAACCTGCCCAGACGACGGACATCGACGCAGAGAATCTTGTAAACGTTGCGGGGGACGCATATATTTAGAAAAGTTCTGTTAGAACGAGCGTATGGTTTTTAGGACGCATTTGCACTGGAAGCTGGCGGTGTTGTATGAAAGCTGGGAGTGTTTGAGACGGGGCGATGACGAGGGAAACGCGAGCGTTCGTTGTTGAATATGAGAATGTAGGGTTTAGGATGATTTTGAGCTTAGTTTTCAGTGTTTTGTTGCTATTCTTATAGAAACCCGGGTGTTTCTTGTTTAGCCAGTTGCTGGATAGATGTATAGTGTAGTCAAGTGTGGTAATAGTAGGTGTCTGTTAAGCAGGTGTTGACTAGCCTGGTCTGGTTTAATTGTGAATGCGGCCAGTAGTCCAGGCGCCGATGTAAAATTAGAAAACTGTTGCGTCTTTACTATTTATGGTAATGCTCTCCTGTGAGAGGGTTTCTAATTCTGGAGCCCCAGCGGGCCGAGAAACTGAAGATGATGGTATTGGGGTCATTTGACGAAGTGCGAGACCTACTTAGACCTACATATACCTAGCTGTATCTACCTATATCTGTTTTCTAGGTGGCAGGAAGTAGGTTGGGAGATTTCAAACAAAAAACGAAAGTCAACGGATGTATAAAAGAAAATGTAATTAAAATAAATAAATTAAATGTTTATTTATTAATTACATGGCATGAGATCCATAACGATCCCGTGTATAATAATAAAAATAAAAAAGAAATTAAATTTATATAAATTTATAATACAATAAATTACATTATAATAGATGGCGTTAATTAGATGTTCAGTTCAGTATCACTAGGTCACGTACGAAATGCTTTCGAGCAAGCTCACAACACTCAGCACTAGGCGGCCGCTACGCCGCGGCAGCCGTCCTCAAGCTGCTTAGAAGCACTTGCGGTGGACGATTCCGGGTCCGGACTCGTCGTACTCCTCCTTGGAGATCCACATCTGCTGGAAGGTGGACAGGGAAGCCAGGATGGATCCTCCGATCCATACGGAGTACTTCCTTTCGGGGGGAGCGATGATCTTGATCTTGATGGTGGAGGGAGCCAGGGCGGTGATCTCCTTCTGCATCCTGTCGGCGATACCGGGGTACATGGTGGTACCACCGGACATGACGGTGTTGGCGTACAGGTCCTTACGGATGTCGACGTCGCACTTCATGATGGAGTTGTACACGGTCTCGTGGATACCGCAGGATTCCATTCCCAAGAAGGAAGGCTGGAACAGGGCTTCGGGGCAACGGAACCTCTCGTTTCCGATGGTGATGACCTGTCCGTCGGGAAGCTCGTACGACTTCTCGAGGGAGGTGGAGGCGGCGGCGGTAGCCATCTCCTGCTCGAAGTCCAGAGCGACGTAGCAGAGCTTCTCCTTGATGTCACGCACGATTTCCCTCTCAGCGGTGGTGGTGAAAGAGTAACCCCTCTCGGTGAGGATCTTCATGAGGTAGTCGGTCAAGTCGCGACCGGCCAAGTCCAGACGGAGGATGGCGTGGGGAAGGGCGTATCCCTCGTAGATGGGGACGGTGTGGGAGACACCATCTCCGGAGTCCAGGACGATACCGGTGGTACGACCGGAGGCGTACAGGGAGAGCACAGCCTGGATGGCGACGTACATGGCCGGGGAGTTGAAGGTCTCAAACATGATCTGGGTCATCTTTTCCCTGTTGGCCTTGGGGTTCAGGGGGGCCTCGGTCAGCAGCACGGGGTGCTCCTCGGGGGCGACGCGCAGCTCGTTGTAGAAGGTGTGGTGCCAGATCTTCTCCATATCGTCCCAGTTGGTGATGATGCCGTGCTCGATGGGGTACTTCAGGGTGAGGATACCTCTCTTGCTCTGGGCTTCATCGCCGACGTAGGAGTCCTTCTGGCCCATACCCACCATGACGCCCTGGTGACGGGGGCGACCCACGATGGACGGGAAGACGGCGCGGGGTGCGTCGTCTCCGGCGAAACCGGCCTTGCACATGCCGGAGCCATTGTCGACTACCAACGCAGCAACATCGTCGTCGCACATATTGGCGTTTGTGTGTGGGTTGGGACGCGGTGGATGTTGACTCTAAGGCAGCGAGACTGCGAGTGCTGGATACAGCGCCCCGGGAGGGTTATATAGGAGCGGCGCGTACGCATGCCGCGCGCCTTACATGGCTAGCGCGCCGGCCCCCGCGCTCTTCCCACTAATTCACTTCTAACTCCAGACCTACTTATCTCTCACCCTTGAAACTACCACCGATCTGCTCAAAAAACATCCCTTATTCATCCCCGTGAAAAGTTTTTTTACCCGCCCCCGTGTGCCGCCGTAAGGGGCTTGCAAAGTCCGCCACCGCCTTGCACCTTTTCAGGCGTGGGGCGGGCGGTATTCTAATTTTGATGGGATATTTTCTGTTTTAATTAATCGGTGCATCGTTTTAACTTATAAATGTTGCTATTTATAGATAACCTACCAATATTTTCTGGACATTTTGAAGCAATAATTTCTTTAATTTTTTAATTTATTTTGTTTAGACTGCATAAATGCATGAATCATTTTCGGTTACATATACTTGCTTTTCATAAAAGATCCTATGTATGTATCTTTTAAGCTCTTACTTATAATATAGCCCGTATTCTAAAGCTGTAAGATTCAATATTCTTGGCAGCATATTCATAGGTTGACGACCGTAATTGCAGTAGGTCAGTAGACTAAAGTAACACATAATATTTTTTCTATTATTGCAAAGTTCTTGGTATTGTATGAAATTCCGTGGATCGAACTAGTATTCCAGATATCACAATGAAATTGTGATTTTCAGGAGAAAGTCCACTTTGGTTTTTCAGCAGTTTCGTAGAATTTCTTAGTTATTTTCTAAAGGATCTAGTACTATCTACTAATTTTAACGGTAGTTAGATTTCCTAATGTAACTACCGTTAAAGGTACTGGTTAAAAGTATTAGATTATATTAGTATATTATTTAGTTCCTATACCTACTTGAAGATGTGAAAATAAATAATTACTATACATTATTATTAAAAGTGATCTCGGATAAATCTACAAAAAGCATAGTAAACTTTTTAACAGATTTGCGCCAGCACGACGATAAATTTAATTAGTTTTTTATGTTAAATATTAACAAGCCCAATAAAAATTACAATTTTAAAATACGGTGTCGGAGGCCCACGTTTGGGATTCTCACAAACTCTTGTCTTAGTAAAATTTGTTTACCTTTAATTCATGTTTTTTTGAAGCAATTCATAATGCTGAACTTGCTATGAAAATTCAATAAGAACTGTGTCTTTCTAGCCCAATTTTCACTCATCAATCTCATGAAATAATTGGATTGGTCTCTTTCAGTTTTCGTTTTTGTTAGATACATAACATGGTGAAAAAACTTAGCACTCAAGTCTGGAAAGTTATCAACTAAACCTCTTTTGAAGAAGTCGATACTCTCTTATGCAACAAAAGAGTTCCAACTGCCTCAAAATTGTTAAGATAATAGCAAATAATAAAACAAAACATAAAGAAACATTTGTAGTCGGTGTGACTTTTTCTTTAATTAAATAGGTTGTGTTTTTGCGTCAATTTGTCGGAAGCGAGCTATACACATGGACTATATTTTGTTAGACCTTATCGAAGAAGGTTCTATGCGGAATTGTTACTCAATATTATCATTCGTATATTTTTTAAGATGATAACAAGCCTAGAAAGTAATCTACTTTACCTTTTTGAGGAGTTCTTTGTTACCGGACACAGTAGGAATTCGTTTAGTAAGCCCAATTCAAGGTACCTATCTTCGTAGACTCAAAGTAAAGTTTTAGGTAGATTATCATAGAGAAAATACTGTAACTTATCAGCTAAGAGAACCAAAGATACCTAGAGTGCTTTGGTTGTATTGTACCTATACTTCTATCTTATTTAATTAATAAATAAATAGAGTAATCGCGTGTCGATACATCCGTCTGATTTCCATCATTTCATTATTACGACCGAAAGAAGAACCGACGGCCGCTGGGGCAAACGTGTTCATGAAAGAAGACCACGACTCGGTAAACGTAGTGTAGGATGCCCTCCGACCAGGTGGGATGACGACCTGCGAAAGACTGCAGGTAGATGCTGTATGGGTCAAGCTGAAGACAGGGCGCTATGGCGCTCATTGGGGGAGGCCTATGTCCAGCAGTGGACTATCATAGGCTGATGATGATTACGACCACTGTGGCGCTGTGGGCGAATATCTGCCTGCAACACAGGAGGTTACGGACTCAATTCTCGCTTCAGGACAAATGTCTGTACGATAAGCAGATATTTGTTCAGGATGTTCTGCTGTGTGAATTGTCTAGAATTATTTATTATTTATTTATTTTCCATATCAAAATACCTAAATCATTATAAAAATACGATCAAGTCCCACAAAATCGATGAAACAAAATCAATCCATTGTTTACCAACAAACCTTTGGCACGACAGACTACTCCAATCAGGTACAACTAATTGTGTCTTTTGTATTAATAGCCCATTGATCTATCTGTGGATCTATCAATTGCATACCAATACTCTTACCACGAGCATTACTACACTTCTCCCATCGCACCCTTTCGTCAACCATCGCTCGATTTTGCTGAATCAATTTGAAAAGGCTTCTTGAAAACCAGTAATGGGTTGTTTGGCTTGTGATAGGATAGTTTTCAGGAGTAAATTGGTAGAATGTGCATCTTGTAGAGAGCAATGCACCTTTATTTTGGTAGACAGGTGTTGTAGCTTAGGAAGTAGGAAGGGACGGTTTAATTTGAGATCTAAGCAGGTTCATTAGAAAATAAACTAGTGCTGTTATCTTCCTGTGTAGTTTTGTTTGAACTAAACACTTTGCGATAAAACTTTTGAAACTAATATTAACACAAAAGTCATTAATATATACCGTTATAAATAAAATCAAATTTAGATTTTTTAGTTTTCAGAGATTTAGCTCATTTAAAAAAAACGAAAATGTAATAAAATACGAGTACATAAATCCCGTTATAAATTACTTTTCACACTTTGCGTTGAAAAACTTCTTTTCTAACTAATAAATGCTTGACTATATAGATAGATATCATAGAATGAACCACTTTATTATACCTTACAAAACCCTAGGATACAGAAATAAATAATTAGACAGAGGAAGTATAAAGGATGGCCTTATCGCAGGAGGTTGCGGGTTTGATTCCCGCCTCGGGACAAATGTCTGTACAAGCTGCAGATATTTGTTTTGGGTGTTCTGGTCGTTTTCTATGTTCAATAAAATAATATCTATTTATGAAGTTTTATTGTTATTATTTGTATATCAGTTATATAGTCTTATCTAGTCTCTGCTTAGCTTGGGGCTAGATGATACTGTGTGGATTGTTCAGCATTATTTATTTAGTTAGATCATGCTGGTTTGTATTTAATTTGAAAACCAGCTGAATCCCGAGTCCGATTAACATTAGTATCGAGACATGATCGTGACGACGATATTTTTTTCTCCTTTAAATCAGACATCGGTTACGTAGTTCATCTACAGAAACTAAAGATGTCGCGGTTGGAAATTATTGGCAATGAAATGCATGGTTCAGACGCGTGACGGCAAAATATTTATTTTATTTATAAATGTATTAATTGTCATTACAGTGCAGCACCAAAGCTTCTAAGAAATAAAAAAAAATATATATTTTCTATATTATATTTTATTTATTTATTTAAACTTGATTGCACTATTAAAGGTACAAAAGGTGGGCTTAATGCCGAGGCATTTTCTACCTGCCAACCAGGAAACACATGTTTTAAATAAAGGGTTGGCGTGCTAACATTCATACAATTTTATTGCGTTCTAAAGTTCATTTATCTTTAAGATACGTAACAAATGTCAATGAGATCTTGATAAAATGAACGTGTTCTTTAATTTATCAATTAAACAATTACAGGCATGCAGCTAATTATCGATCGTTGGCGATAATCGTTTGTAGAGACGTTTCATCGCGAATCGATTAATACGGGGTTTATAAATAACAATAGAGCAAGTTCAGTGTCGGTGGTGTGTCGTGTGCGGCTATGAGAGTAGCGGTAGTGAGCTATAGAGAATGTATAATCGGTTTAAACATGTTTATTCCTCATAAAACAAAAATTTTCACTTATAATGAGATATTATGACAACTTATGACAATAAATCTTAAAATTAATGCTTTGTCTAAATATTACACCTCCGGGGCCAGTAAGGATAGTAAGTAAATATAGTAAGTAGGTATGTATATCTATGTTTTTATAAACTATTAGGAATAAGCAGTGTATTTGGGGCCTACGCTGCTATAGACAGACACAGAGATAGAAATAAATTGACAGCAAACAGCAATTAACATAACACACAACCAAACCTAGCGAATAAATCTGGTTATTTGGCCCCACATTCGTGACAAACCCTTATTTATTCACCCATCTTAGCGAATAAAAGATCCCCCTGAGGGCATGAAATATCTAGTCTAATAGCCATACGTCCCAGCGCAGAACAAAGCACGATATAAAATTATTGAGAGTATGATTCCCGCTACAGCCTATGCACCTCCTTCAGCGTGTCAAACCTCTAGTCTAATGGCCCTACGTCCCAGTGCAGACCAAAGCAAGATAAAACTTGCTTTGGGGTATTGAGAGTATAAAGCCTGCAACAGCCTATGCACTTCAGTCTAGTCTAATCGACCCATGTTCCAGCGCAGACCAAAGCAAGATATAAAGTTATTGAGAGTAAATAGCCCGCTACAGCCTATGCACCCGCTTCAGCACATGAAACCTCTAGTCTAATGGCCACACACCCCAGCGCAGACCAACGCGATGCTACATCTGTTCATCCGACCTAGAGAACACAGTTCATAAAATTAGAGTTTATTTTTACTATTTTGTGTTTTGCTGTGTTTCTCTGCAACCAAATGATTCAGTGTATTACATTTATTCACCTTTACAGCTAACCATATTCTATATATTTAGTCAGCATTATCACTTATTGGCATGGAAAATATAATCTAATACTACGTGTACATCCAAAGGTTGCCTGGAAGAAATCTTCTCTTAGCGATAAGCGATAAGGTCATCCATTTTGCATCTGCATCTTTGTTTGTTTGTTATTTACTGTTTTTTTATGTGTTTGATGTGCAATAAAACGTATTTGTATTGTTTAATATCCAAATAATAATATTTTTTAAAATAACCTTAATTATCTATATATATAAAAGAAAGTCGTGTTTGTTACAACACTTATAACTCGAGAACGGCTGGACCGATTTGACTGAAAATTGGTGAGAAGGTAGGTTAGAACCAGGAGTCTAACATAGGATATTAAAAAAAACCATTTGACGAATCGATTTCCACGGGGGCGAAGCCGCGGGGCGCAGCTAGTTATAATTAAAATTAAGTCTATCCTAACATAACAAAGTTATCGACATACTCGTAGCTCTAAGAATCAGCAAGTGGCAGTGGGCCGGCTATATCTCGCGAAGAACCGACGGCCGCTGGGGCAAACGTGTTCTTGAGCGGAGACCACGACTCGTAAACGTAGTGTAGGACGCCCTCCGACCAGGTGGGATGACGACCTGCGAAAGACTGCAGGTAGATGCTGGATGCGTCCAGCTGAAGACAGGGCGCTGTGGCGCTCATTGGGGAGGCCTTTGTCCAGGGACTAACATAGGCTGATGATGATGATGACGAAACGGGTTAACTATGAACTTCGTTCGAGTAAATAAAAATAAAACTTTTGAAACTATTAACCATAATAGTTTCAAAAGTTTTATTTATATATTAATACTAAAGTCATTTAAAAATGAGGGTAGATCGGCCGCGTGATTATGTAACTCGCGACCGGTTTGCGACAGGCGTCAATTGAGCAATCAGTGCTGTCAAACGTCAATTTTGACCAATTTTGACGTTCTAGGAGTGATTATGTAACCCGCGACCGGTTTGCGACAGGCGTAAATTGAGCAATCAGTGCTGTCAAACGTCAATTTTGACCAATTTTGACGTTGTAGCTGGTGTCAAACTAATACAAAATTGACGTTTGACAGCACTAATTGCTTAATTTACGCCTTACGGTATGTCTGCCCATAAAAACTCGCAGTGCCTTCAGTTACTCCGTGATCATGGCGCATGCAACTGTTCCGAAATATTGGAAAACTCAAAAATCAAATCATGGTAAATATCCCGTTTTGATTTTAATCTCTTATTCCATATGTGGGATAAAATTAATACCAACATGCAATTTCACCCTTCAGGGATGATAAAATCCATTGCAACATTATCCCCGCTAATTGCCTTCCAAATTAAATCCATATCATATCCAAAATGATCTGCAATTTAAAATGGCCACACGCACCCCTATCGTAACCGTCGATCTTTTTTTGTTGGCAACCCTCGATGCTTTGTTCTACCAACCATTTTAGTTTCATCCCTGTCCCTGTAGGACTATTCAAAATCAGTGGTGGTAAATAAATAAATCATAAATAAATAAATATTTGTGCAGTTTTTCATAATTTTGCGTTTTATAAAAACAAAATAGTTTGCCGAATTTATTTTTATTTATTTATTTATTTTTATTTATACTTTTTGCACGTTAAACTATATATAAAACCTATTCTAGAAAATTTATACAAAGGTGAACTTAACCCTAAAAAGAGTTGATTTATCCATTTCTTACTAATATTTTTTTGATGACTTTTCCCAGAGGGAAAAGTTATATGTGATTTATTATCTCAGTTAGTCCTAAAGAAGTTTTAGATCAATAAAACAAACGGTATCGATTGAAATTTAAAAAGTTTTGGTGTAAAATACCCATATTTTAAACAGTATTCTTTTTTAAATGGTTATTTTATTTGACCCTAAATTAGTGCCAGGTTTGGCAAGGAATAAAAACAAATTGTTTTAAGTAGGTAAGTATATTTAATTAGACAGACACAAACAAGCAGAGAGTACTTAGGCACCTATAATTTTTACTATTCTATGAGTACATCTACATGATACATCAGTATCTACTGACATAAAAAATGTTTTTTTTTCGAAGAGCAATAAATTGTCACCTAAATTATTTTCCCGTACCTATTCCAAAAACGCCCCATACACCCTGTATAATGTGAATGTGAAGCTCTTAAATAATGATATCATCCTGTGTAATGTGATATGTCAGCAGATAATATCTGTTTGGGGTAAAAAACTAACCTAATTTTCTCGGACATATTGGGAAGAATTTTAAATTTTTATAACAAAAACGAATAATTCTGTGGTAAATAATCCAATGAAGATCTAAATTTAATAATTTATTATTAAGTAGACCTATGTTAGTCCACTGCTGGACATAGGCCTCCCCCAATGAGCGCCATAGCGCCCTGTCTTCAGCTTGACGCATCCGGCATATAACTAGAGAATACAATCCCGGGATCCCGAATCTCGGGATCCTGACCGCATAGTCTAATCCCGGGTTGTCCCGGGATTACACTTGTATCTTAGTTCTCTCCCATTTGTTAGTAGGTAAAGGTAAATCATAATTAATATATATCACAAAAACACATACATATACGTCCGAACATAAATCCTGCTCCTTTTTCCCAAGTCGGTTAATGAAATCACGATTTAATGAAAGTTTAATAAATTGTCTTTAACATAAATACTTGAGCAAATATCAATAATGAATCTAACTTTGAACGCATTGTCAAAGAAAATGTTATAGTACAGTACAGACTGACACTCACAAAAGCTCCTACAAATGTTTTGGTTACTACATAATAAAAACCTGTGTTTTTTTTATGTTTTGACAAAGGAACAGGGAATTAAATTCTAAACCAAAATGCCATTAGAATAGCTAGATATTAACGTGTAGTCTATACAATAAAATTAAATATAAGGATGGCATATTCAAAGTAAATGTTTGATGTTTAAATACAAATATAATAGTGGCACTTCACATGGCTATTTGTGTTCGCTATTGGGTGTTTGTTGTATTTGGCAAAATAATATGACGTTCAGACGAACATGCAAAGAGGCAAATACGACCATCTACACATGGCACACAAATAACAAACACACAAACATTTGGCAGCAGACTGAGCAGAGCGCAAGGTGCCAATATAGCCATTGTGTAGACGGCTTATTGCGTATTTGCCTATTTGACTGCTTTGATGTGCCTCGAGAAACCGACAAGCGCACGGTAACGCGTATTTGGTATTGGCCTTATTTGTCAAATAGGCAAATAAGGCGAACACTTTGTCAAATAAACTGTCCACACATGGTAATTGTTTGCCAAATATGCCAAATACACAAATTCAAATAGCCATGTGAAGTGCCACCATAATGGCATTATGGTGGCACGGCGTATATCACACACTACCGAAATATTTGCATTATGATAATGCAAATATTTCGGTAGTGTGTGATATACGCCTATATTCTACAATAGCAATTATTTTTATGGTAGGCAAGCACCATCACGAAACCAAGGTTTCCATAGGCAAAATGTTTGAAAAGAACAAAACTTCTTACTACAGCCAAAACGTTTTTTCTCATTATTTTCTTCATCAGCACACTTATGTAGATGCAGTGTTGATTTTTAAACTAATTTATTTCGGATTTACAATCCGTAAAACATACAAAAATAATATTAATGTCCCAGTAAAATTAGATTCAATTATAATATTATAACAATAAATAATAAATAAATAATGCTGGACAATTCACACAGCATCATCTAGCCCCATGGTAAGCAGAGCTTGTGTTATGGGTACTAGATAACTGATATACATAATACAATACATTACATAGATAGATATTTTTTATTATACATAGATAACGCCCAGAACACCCGGAACAAATATCTGCAGATCGTACACACAATTGTTCCGAGGCGGGAATCGAACCCGCAACCTCCTGCGTCGCAAGCGGACCTTCGCCCACCGCGCCACATCGGTCGTCTAACACAATATGCCTCCCCACGAGAGTATTGACTTAAATACCAATATGATGTATGTACGAGTATATACGAAAATCTCATTGATAATTACCACGATTAGCAAGCAGGTAGAAAAACTCTTATTATGACGTAATTATTTTTGTCGAAAAATCATTATTATGAATACAATCATCATCGTAGTCATCAAGTGAACATTAAAATAATTTTATTTGATAATAATGAATACTATAAAATATGACCTAAGTGCTTATTTGTAAGCAATACGAAATAAAAAACTTTTCATTTTTTTTTCGTTTTTATTTAATTTCTTTATCAACCTATGTTAGTCCACGGCTGGACATAGGCCTCCCCCAATGAGCGCCATAGCGCCCTGTCTTCAGCTTGCCGCATCCAACATCTACCTGCAGTCTTTCGCAGGTCGTCAGCCCACCTGGTCGGAGGACATGAATACAAAAATACTATATTGTACACCAGATGCAGATGAATAAGTGTGTCTGTAGGTAAATTATTTAATTAGTCCTTTCTGTACGTACACTGCTGGCCAACATGGAATGTGTCATGCGTTAGGGGTGCATAAAGTGCGCATCGGCAGCGTGTGTCAGGCGCGTGCGAACTGCAATCATGTAGCTAATTGACGATTTGATGTCTGATGTATACTGTCGAGCAAGAAAATTGGAACTATAGAGCAGATTTTTTTGTCGATAACAAGGATTAGGTAGATTTTGTTCGGTAGGCAGGACAAGAACGTAATTAATAACTTACCTATAGATCGAACAACTTTCATTTACATTATACAAATTGTTTACACTAAGCTAAATAACTATTCTCATGTAAGTGACTGTGTCTTTTTTGAGAACCATCATCATCATCATCATCAGCCTATAGCAGTCCACTGCTGGACATAGGCCTCCCCCAATGAGCGCCATAGCGCCCTGTCTTCAGCTTGCCGCATCCAGCATCTACCTGCAGTCTTTCGCAGGTCGTCATCCCACCTGGTCGGAGGGCGTCCTACACTAAGTTTGCCGAGTCGTGGTCTCCACTCAAGAACACGTTTGCCCCATCGGCCGTCGGTTCTTCGCGAGATATGGCCGGCCCACTGCCACTTCAGCTTGCTAATTCTTTGAGCTATGTCGATAACTTTGGTTCTCTGTCGGATGTATTCGTTACGAATCCTATCCTTCAGAGAAACTCCGAGCATAGCTCTTTCCATAGCTCGCTGAGCGACTTTGAACTGGTGGACCAGCCCTATCGTGAGTGTCCACGTCTCAGCTCCGTAGGTCATAACGGGTAGGACGCACTAATTGAAAACTTTCGTTTTCAAGCATTGCGGTATGGATGACGTTATTGAGAATAAATATCTTTAAACCTAAGAACCACGTAAAAAAAAAATTATTTACCTACAGTAAATCCACCCAGTTTGATTTCTTAATGATGTCAAAACTAATAACAATAATAAATGATTGTCGTAAAGGGAGAAGCTTGGACATCAATAAAACCAGGAATTACCCCGTCAATATTTTTATTCCATTCTATGAATTCCAACAAATGGTAATTGTGTAATCTATAATTCTCTATACAAGTACTATGTTAAAATATCAAAACTAATTCCGTCTCTCCGTCAGTCTGAGGGCTAAAATGATTTTTATGAAATTTATATTTATATGAATCTAACTAAAAAAATATAAAAAACTAAAAACGCTAAATTCATGTCTCATCTCTCTGGGATCGATATTCAGAGAAGACAGACAATTTTTTACCCCCGAAAGACGCGTTCGAAGCCGTGGGCAGAAACTAGCATAATATAAAACAGTGGTCCAATAATTCTGTCCCCACGTACACACAGTTAATCCTACGGACACCATCGCCAGTCGACCAGGGGCTGTATGATTCGCTTCATTGTAGATCCTCCCTAAATGATCGCGGACCGTTTACTCCATTAATTGGGCATGCTCCTTCGGGAGTTTATATTGGCCAGATTGAATTTATTATGATGTGATAATGACTTCGAACTATGTACCTTTAATAGTAAGAAACCTAACTACTAAAAGCGCATTATGAAAGTTCAAAGTATGGTCTCTGATTCATCATTATCAGCCTATGTACCACTGCTGGCTGCACTAACATAGGCTGATGCCTCCCCCAATGAGCACCATAGCGCCCTGTCTTCAGCTTGACTCATCCAGTATCTGCAGTCTTTCGCAGGTCGTCATCCCACCTGGTCGGAGGGTGTCCTACACTAGGTTTACCGAGTCGTGGTCTACACTTAAGAACACGTTTGCCCCAGCGGCCATCGGTTCTTCGCGAGATATGGCCGGCCCACTGCCACTTCAGCAGATGATGATGAGCCGACCAAACTACTCATTACAATTTATACCTCCTGCCATAACACTTCATGATAAAATTAAGCTCAATATATTTGGCGGTAGAGACTTTAAAAAACAATAAACTTTTACCCGAGATGAACGAAAGCAACACGTCGCGTTCTGATACCGTCAGTGTTGTGTGTCGTGATCGAGCTGCGTTCGATAATAATGAAACCGGTGGTAGTGGTAACGTTCGTAGCAAAAGACAAAAAATGAGGGTAGATCGGTATGTCTGCCCATAGAAACTTACTCGCAGTCGCAGTGCCTTCAGTTATTCCGTGATCATGGCGCATGAAACTGTGCCAAAATATTGGAAAACTCAAAAATCAAATCATAGTAAATATCCCGTTTTAAATGACTTTAGTGTTGGTAACCATGGTAGTTTCAAAAGTTTTATTGAACGCAAGCAAAGCTGCAGACAAGAGCTAGTAAGACGATATATGTATATTACAAACTACAAATTGCCCCCAATTTGTCAACAATAAACCCAATGGCACGAACAATAATATTATTTCATTATAATGGCCGACTGGTTATTTGTCGAGACCTGTGGGAAAGTACACCCTCTTTTAAACGACGACCGCTGTGGCATAGCGGGTGATGGTGCACAGGTTGCGGGTTCACAGAACCAGACGCTAACCGAATAGTGACTGAATAGTGATTCAATTTATGATTTATCTATACTAATATTATAAAGAGGAAAGTTTGATTTTTTGTTGGTTTGTATTGAATAGGCTCCGAAGCTACAGAACTGATTTGAAAAATTCATTCACTGTTGGGAAGATACACTATCCCCGGTGAACATAAGCTATATTATATTTTCAAAAAAGTTAGGGATCCGTACTAAAACCGTGCGAACCCGGGAAGGTCCGCTAGTATTATAATATATGTATTATTTCAATGAATTTTCAATTTCGACATAGCTCTAAGAATTAGCAAGCTAAAGTGGCAGTGGGTGGGCCGGCCATATCTCGCGAAGAACCGACGGCCGCTGGGGCAAACGTGTTCTTGAGTGGATACCACGACTCGGTAAACATAGTGTAGGACGCCCTCCGACCAGGTGGGACTTGCGAAAGACTGCAGGTAGATGCTGGATGCCTCAAGCTGAAGACAGGGCGCTATGGCGCTCATTAGGGAGGCCTATGTCCAGCAGTTCAAAGCTCAAGACAGAAAAGCATGGAGTAAAATGGAGGAGGCCTTCACTCGATGAGAGGTCCTTAATACGCATCATTAATTTTTAATTTAATTTAAATCTAATCTTTTATATAATTAAGTGTCATATAATATTATTCTATTCATTATGAAATTTTGTAAATTATATGTATTAAGGAAATAAAAAGGCTTTATTATTATTATGTCCAGCAGTGGACTATCATATTCTGATGATGATGATGATTATTTCTATCACATTTTTCTTGCCACAAAACAAACAACAATGTAACTAATGCTACTAGGTAACTCAGTGCATTAGAGTCAGATAGACAACATGTGGTAATTCTTGGCAACACTGACTGTATGTCCAACGCTGGCCTTTATACTGATTGATGGCCGTGCAGTTGTCCATTCAGTGTTTTGATCCAGCCTTATGTCTTCTAGTAGAGCTTTTATGATGATCAATGACAAATAAATAATTTGCCGCGTTATACAAAGCGTGCCAAAAATGCGTGCGAAGTCGCGGGCAGAAGATAGTATCAAAATAAAATAAAACATCATCATCGTCATCAGCCTATGTTAGTCATAGACATAGGCCATAGCGCCATAGCGCCCTGTCTTCAGCTTGACGCATCCAGCACCTCCCTGCAGTCTTTCGCAGGTCATCCTACCTGGTCGCAGTGCGTCCTACATCACGTTAACCGAGTCGTGGTCTCCGCCCAAGAACCATTTACCCCAACGGTTATCGGTTCTTCGCGAGATAAGGCCGGCCCACTGACACTTCAGCTTGCTAATTCTCAGAGCTATTGTAGTGTAGGTACATACCTAATGTACCACGTCACTCAATGACCTACTTTAGAGATAAGGAAAAATAGAATTATATTTTATTAAATGTCAAACATATCGGATTACTTACGGAGAATCTTTAGATGAGAAAATAGAATATCATTTTATGTTACAAAAATAAGGAATTAATAAATTCAAATTAGAGATAGAATATTAGTATAAAAAGGCATGTTTTAACTCAATAAATATTCAGTATTCAACCTACTACAGTCGTATTAATTACTCCTCCTAATTACCAACATTACATGGCGACCCTGCCAGTCCACTGCTTTAAGGCAGTGCTGGGCACTTTGGATTCCAAGTCGTAGTCCTGAACGGCAGCGACACCATGGCGGAGCGACGTGAGCTCAACGCACACCATCCGGCCATGGACTAAGAGGCCGAATCCAACCTCTGACGCTGACCAACGAGACGACGGACCAACGCACACCATCCGGCCATGGACCAAAAAGCCGAATCCAACCTCTGACGCTGACCAACGAGACGCCGGACCAACGCACATCAAGACATGGGCAGTCAATCATCGAAAAATGAAGACAAAAAAGAAGAGATCATCATAGCTCAAAACGAAGCAGGAAGGAAACTCAAGAAGACCCAGTGCAAAAAGAACTAACATCGACATACTTGGTAACAGCTTTGGGTAGTAATGACAAGAGCACAAAGAAAACGAATAGAAGAGCAAAAGCAGGTAAATGAATCAATGATTTTATAATATACTCACCATCTTTATTAACATTGTGTGTCAAACCTAGTTCTCGATCGTGTACGAAACGAGATTTCCTCGCGAGAGAATTAGATACGTTTTGCATCACACAAGATATAAAGGAGATTTGCATACTCCATAATGATGACACCGCTAGTATCATAATAGAACTAGCTCAATATATAAATAAATATAGCACAGGGTCCGGAACCCGATTGTGTATAATAAAAGGTGTCAAGAAAATGAATAATAAAGATGATCAACGAGTAATATTAAATGACTTCCATTTATTGCCAACGAGTGGCCATGCAGGCATTCGGAGAATGACCAACAGCTTAAAGCGTTACTACTATTGGACAGGTATGGATAGCGACATAATAAAATTTGTCAAAAATTGTGATAAATGCCAAAAACAAAAGTTCCATAGAAATATTAAGTAGCCACTATATATTACTAGTACAGCAACAACTGCGTTGGACAAAATATTTTTGGATTTAGTAGGTCCATTAACTAAGGATACAAATGGATACTGTTACATACTAACATTACAGTGTGAACTTACTAAGTATGTAGAAGCATACCCACTCCTAAATAAGGAAACGGATACGGTAGCGCGATCGTTTGTCGATAATTTTATATTACGTTATGGCATTCCTACCGAAATCGCAACAGATAGGGGAACCGAATTCCTTTCATCAACCATGCGAGAAGTATGTAATATTTTAAAAATAAACCAACTGCAATCTACTGCGTACCACCATGAAAGTCTTGGTTCCTTAGAAAATTCACATAAAGCTTTAGGAGCATTTTTAAGAATACAGACAGACAATCATGCTTGTCAGTGGTCAGATTGGTTACAGTATTGGTGTTTTTCTTATAATACAACAGTGCATACAGCAACTGAATATACACCGTACGAATTAGTGTTTGGTAAATTATGTAATATACCAAGTAACATTATAAGTAAAGTAGATCCAGTTTATAATTTTAATTCATATGCTATAGAGCTTAAGTATAGATTACAAAAATCCCAAGAGGATGCTAGAAATAATTTAATTAAAACAAAAATTGATAGAAAATTAAAATATGATTTAACTACCAATTCGATTAATTATAAAATAGGAGATTTAGTGTTAATTAAAAAGGAAGATAGAGATAAAATGGATCCAGTATATTCAGGACCATATACAGTAATTGAAGATCAAGGTGTAAATGTCAAAATATTAATCTCGGGAAAAGAAAAAATTGTACACAAAAATAGGTCAAAACCATTTAATTATAACAAATAGCAAATACCGAATTCCTAATAAGGATCTCCATCTTCCGAACATTAAGATTATATTATGCTTACTTACTAGCAAAGCAAAAATTGTAAGATCAGATAACAATGATCATTTATTTGTAAACATAAAATTGTACTTGCAAATATTATTTCAATATTTAGATTTGAATTGTATAACCTTAAGAAAAAAAAAAAAAACGGGAAAGGTGTAGTGTAGGTACATACCTAATGTACCACGTCACTCAATGACCTACTTTAGAGATAAGGAAAAATAGAATTATATTTTATTAAATGTCAAACATATCGGATTACTTACGGAGAATCTTTAGATGAGAAAATAGAATATCATTTTATGTTACAAAAATAAGGAATTAATAAATTCAAATTAGAGATAGAATATTAGTATAAAAAGGCATGTTTTAACTCAATAAATATTCAGTATTCAACCTACTACAGTCGTATTAATTACTCCTCCTAATTACCAACATTACACTATGTCGATAACTTTGGTTCTCTGTCGGATCTATTCGTTACGAATCCTATCCTTTAGAGAAACTCCGAGATACTACTTAGATAACATAATTCTGGATAATCCATACCTGGGTCATTATTATTGCAGTATTGTCTAGCCCCAAGGTAAGCAGAGCTTGTGTTATGGGTACTAGATAAGATATAATCATCAATTAGCAACAAAAATGTACATTTCTAAATGCATTTATAACATAATAATAAATAATAAATAAATACAATACATTACATAGATAGATATTTTTTATTATACATAGAAAACGACCAGAACACCCGGGACAAATATCTGCAGATCGTACACACAATTGTTCCGAGGCGGGAATCGAACCCGCAACCTCCTGCGTCGCAGGCGGACCTTCGCCCACCGCGCCACATCGGTCGTCAAATAGAAATGTATTGAGGAGCTAACTATGTATGTATATTAGGTAGTTTAAATTATTTTTTACACATTTCAAATTAATATACATGACGTGTTCCATCAAAATATGAATAGTATTGCTAATGACTAATGACGTAAGAAACACACGTCATAAATGATTCAAAATTCGAACGCAGAATCCCACGAGCGCGAAAACTATGAAATACGTTCAAGCGATCCAGAAATAAACTCATCAATAAAACTTCAACTCAATCTACACCTTACGCCTTGCTGTATACGTTTGATATTCGCTTGAGATCTCACAATGAAGTTAAAGTCATTTTACTCTGAGCAAATACTGAGTTTCGCCTGAAATGGTCTCGCGATGCAGTTCGTCCGTCTCGCTCTAACATACTAGGATTTCGTACAGGAGTGTTGCTGTCTCGCTCTTTCTAAATCGGTTCACGTGTAGTCAATAGATGTTGTTATCAAAATGTTTGGGATTTTTGTGCAAGGGATTTCCTTTAGATTTTGTATGAATAATTGCTACATATTTTAAGGATTCGCATAATTTAAATGCTATAAATAAGAATAAACTCGCTGTGCCTACAAATAAGCTACACAAGACAAATGTATCTTTTAAAGGTATATAGGTATACGACTCTACAACAAAACTCCAAGTGAATTACAAAAATTATCAATAAATAAATACAAACAAATTGTTATGTTTGACAATTTATTTGTTAATAAGGCTGACTACAACATTATCAGATATCTATCTCGACAATAAAAAGCTTGGGACGAGTTTTGCTCCAACTCGAAAACGAACAGTGTAAAGGTTTCTTGTTCGCTTCATTACCTACTTTACTTTATAGAGATTGAAATGAACAGTAAATCAAAGTAATCACTTAATATCCTAGTTTTACTTAGTAATTTCATGTTTCATACTTACCAATAGCAAAAGTACTAAATGGTCGACATTTAATCATCATCATCAGCCTATAGCAGTCCACTGCTGGACATAGGCCTCCCCCAATGAGCGCCATAGCGCCCTGTCTTCAGCTTCCCGCATCCAGCATCTACCTGAAGTCTTTCGAAGGTCGTCATCCCACCTGGTCGGAGGGCGTCCTACACTACGTTTACCGAGTCGTGGTCTCTACTCAAGAACACGCTAGGCCCAGCGGCCGGACATTTCATAGACTGACTTCAAAAACAAATATTTGTAGATAATAAGTACAAACATTTTACTCCGACGCGGGAATCAAACCGACACCTGCTCCAGACAGACCTTCGCAACATAGATTGCAAACCTAATAAGTACCCAAACGTGTCGCATAAAAAACACTTTATCTGCCCAAATCCGGTTTAACAATAAAACTGGCCACTTGACCAGTGCCCGTGAACCTAGGTCAGACACTACAGGAAAAATTTAATTTGACAACCTTTGAGTTAAGTCTACCTCTTTCGGACTTAACTTAGACTTCGACTTAGACTTCGGCGCCAGCAATTTCCATCAATTCATCATCATCATCAGCCTATTTTCATTGGGGTAGGCCTTTTTCCAGCAGTGGAAAATATAGGCTCAACATCATCAGCCTATATTAGTCCACGACATGATGTCCCCCAATGAATTGAGGCTGATGGTGATGATGACTTGATGGAAATTGCTGGCGCCTTCTCAAGTAAGTCCGACAAAGGTCGTCAAAATAATCACACCATAGCGCCATAGCAGCGCCCTGTCACGCCATAACGCCCTATCTTCGGCTTGCCGCCCTATCTTCGGCTTGCCGCATCCAGCATCCACCTGCAGTCTTTCGCAGGGCGTCATCCCACCTGGTCGGAGGGCGTCCTACACTACGTTTACCGAGTCGTGGTCTCCACTCGAGAACACGTTTGCCCCAGCGGCCGGCGTCGGTTCTTCGCGAGATATGGCCGGTCCACTGCCACTTCAGCTTGCTAATTCTCAGAGCTATGTCGATAACTTTGGTTCTCTGTCGGATGTATAATAGCAATTTTAACCATGTAGGTAGGTAGGTCATGTTTCATAAAACAGTAGTACCTATGTTTCATCTGTCGTTATGTACGACAGACTTAGTCATAATTATGTCTAATATAATAGGCAATTTTATAAGATTTTTTTCAGAAAAAGACATTTGAATGCTCTAGTCACTAGAGCATTCAAATGTCACTAGAGTCTAGTGTAAAGTTACCTACACGTCGTTTAGTAATTATTACCTTTCAAGCGTTGATATACACTCAAATTCCGAACAATCTGCATTCTTATTTTAAAATGGTTCCTCATATATTTGAATATAATATATAAAGCTAGATTACCACTCACTGACTGACTGACTGATTGACTGACTGACTTATTGACATAATTGTTCGCCTTGATGGTGGATGGAAAGGTATGTTTTTTTTTACGGAATCGTATAGGGGAGGTAAAAGTCACCTAGGGAAAATTCCGACTTTTTGACATTTGCCCCCCCAAGACCCCCCCCTCAGGGGGGGCTCCTACGTAGAGCCATATTGCTTAATTTTTTTATGGGGGTTGTATAGAGGGGGACAAGTAATTTTGATTGCATAGAAAATTTTGCCCCCCCCCTGCCCCCAAGGGCCCCCCTTTTGAGTGTGCTACCAGATGCCGTCGCGTTAGAGGGGTTCTGATTGCGGGGTCGTATAGAGGGTTTTTCTTCGTTTTGGAAGAAAAAAAATTGAAACCCCCCCTTTGACCCCCTTTTTTGCCCCCCCTTTCCATCGCCAAAACGGATAGACTTGGAAGAATTTTTTTTTCACAGTCATGTAGAGGAGGACAAATGGTTTTGAATGACAAAAAAAATTGCCCCCTTTTGCCCCCCAGACCCCCTTTTTTTAGGAAAAACCGAAAATTGGCCAATTTTTAACCTATTTTTTCCGGTGGAGCATCGCGGCGAGCGAAGCGAGCCGCGATGCTACCGCGGGGAACAGCACGGCGAGCGAAGCGAGCCGTGCTGTGACCCCCCGACGACCCCCCAAGACCCCCTCAACTATAATTTTTTTTCGGGTGGAGCATTGCGGCGAGCGAAGCGAGCCGCGATGCGACCGCCGGGAACAGCACGGCGAGCGAAGCGAGCCGTGCTGTGACCCCCCCGACGACCCCCCAAGACCCCCCAAGACCCCCCAAGACCCCCTCACCCTTAACCCAGGGGAGCATTGTGGCGAGCGAAGCGAGCCGCAATGCGACCAAGGGGAACAGCACGGCGAGCGAAGCGAGCCGTGCTGTGACCTCCCGACGACCCCCCAAGACCCCCCAAGACCCCCTCAACTATAACCCGGGGGAGCATTGCGGCGAGTGAAGCGAGCCGCAATGTCACCAAGGGGAACGGCACGGCGAGCGAAGCGAGCCGTGCTGACCCCCCCAATGACCCCCCAAGACCCCCTTAACTATAACCCGGAGGAGCATTGACCAAGGGGAACAGCACGGCGAGCGAAGCGAGCCGTGCTGTGACCTCCCGACGGCCCCCCAAGACCCTCAACTATAATTTTTTTTCGGGTGGAGCATTGCGGCGAGCGAAGCGAGCCGCAACGTCACCAAGGGGAACGGCACGGCGAGCGAAGCGAGCCGTGCTGTGACCCCCCCAATGACCTCCCAAGACCCCCTCAACTATAATTTTTTTTCGTGTGGAGCATTGCGGCGAGCGAAGCGAGCCGCGATGCGACCTCGGGGAACAGCACGGCGAGCGAAGCGAGCCGTGCTGTGACCCCCCCGACGACCCCCTAAGACCCCCTCACTTATAACCCGGGGGAGCATTGTGGCGAGCGAAGCGAGCCACAATGCGACCAAGGGGAACGGCACGGCGAGCGAAGGGAGCCGTGCCGTGACCCCCCCACGCCCCCAGCTCCCCTGAACTTCCTCCCCAATCAAAAAATCTGACATGGGTATCGTTTTTGAATTACTTGGGGTGAGGATTTCGATTTCGATGCGACCAAGGGGAACAGCACGGCGAGCGAAGCGAGCCGTGCTGTGACCCCCCCGACAACCCCCAAGACCCCCTCACACTTAACCCAGGGGAGCATTGTGGCGAGCGAAGCGAGCCACAATGCAACCAAGGGGAACGGCACGGCGAGCGAAGCGAGCCGTGCCGTGACCCCCCCCACGCCCCCAGCTCCCCTGAACTTCCTCCCCAATCAAAAAATCTGACATGGGTATCGTTTTCGAGTAACTTGAACTCGTTGATTACGAAAAAGATGTCCATTTCCAAATCCAAGATGGATGACATTTTTTCATCGCAAAATTTTCTCATGGCTATCGATTTCAAACAAAATAATACAAGGTGTAGGTTACGACAAGGGGAATACAATGAAAAAAAACTCAATACCTATACACAACCCCCGCGAGCTGCTTGCAGCTCGCGCACATCTAACAACTAGTTTGAATATATTGTTGTCAACTACAATCTCTACATTGCAACAAAAATTAAGCCAATAAACAAATGAATAGCGAAAATTACATGGTTAAAAAAACAATCTGCATTCTTATTTCAAAATCTTAGACTCCTCTCTCCATAGCGCATAGGTAAGATAAACAAGAGGTAGTTACATTACAGTCAATCTTGAACTTTATTACGTGTTCGTTGTATAAGTTGTTCCAATTTATGGATTGGATGGAGATGGATGAATTAAACTTTTTAAATTCACACACTTGCTTCATTGTTCGACTCATAGATTGGATAGATATCACAGAGAAAGGTAAGTAAGAGCTGGCCACAGACAACTTAATTAGTGTTGCCAGCCCAATCAGTCAGGTATGTCAAAGACAGTCGTCACAGTTTATAATAGTGTTACTGTTGTCAACCATAATAAACTCTTCATTGCTAAGTAGGGAACAGAATGTAAGTCAACAAACAAATAACTAAAAAATAACGAGATTCAAAAAACAATTTGCATTCTTATTTCAAAATGTTGGATTCCTCTCTCCATAGCGCATAGGTAAGTTATACGATAGGAAGTTATAGTTACAGTCAATCTTGAATATTATTACGTAGCCATCACAGTTTATATTCGTGCTACTGTTGTCAACTACCTACCTATAATCTCTCCATTGCTAAGGGAACGAAAATTATACCAATAAACAAACTACTCTCGAAAATTTCAAGATTCAACAAACAATCTGCATTCTTATTTCAAAACGTTAGATTCCTCTTTCCATAGGTAAGATCTCAGAATACAGACTTTCTGTATTCTGAGGGTAAGATAAACTATATGTAGGTAGATACAGTCAATCTTAAACTTTATTACGTGGCCGCCACAGTTTATATTGGCGCTACTGTTGTCAACTACCTATAATCTCTCCATTGCTAAGAAGGGAACGAAAATTATACCAATAAACAAACGACTCTCGAAAATTTCAAGATTTAACAAACAATCTGCATTCTTATTTCAAAACGTTAGATTCCTCTTTCCATAGGTAAGATAAACTATAATAGGTAGATACAGTCAATCTTGAACTTTATTACGTGGCCGCCACAGTTTATATTGGTGCTACTGTTGTCATGTCAAGTATTTATAGATTGCAGAATGCGCTGCTTCTTTATTTGGAGTCCGAAGCAGAAATACTCGCGGTGTGGTACGGCGGGAGAAATATTTTATCTTAATATTCTTTCTAAATGTTTTTAGCGAAAGTACCATTATTACCTACGTTAAAATATTTTAAAGAGTTTCTAATAAAGGTATATTTTAGAAATGTACTCGTTTCTGCTCGTTGTTCTTTCTATGGAAACGTTTAAAGATTTTTATCCCATGTACGGAAACCTAATCCGATCCATCAGTCTGCCGTCAACGCGTCCTCTTGCTCTGAGTCGCAAGCGGGCGAAGGTCCGCTTGCGACTCAGAGTTATGCAGATTCGATTCCCGTCTTGGAACAAATGTTTGTATGATATGCAGATACTTTACTTGTTCCGGTTATTCTGGTCGTTTATCTATGTATAATTAAAATGGTATCTATATCTATGTAATGTATTGTATTATGTATATCAGTCATCTACTACCCATAACACAAGCTCTGCTTAGAGCTAGATGGTGCTGTGTGTTTTTTTCAACATTCTTTTTATTTTATACCAACAAACATCCAAACATACGCATTATAATTTATCACACCATACCTTTAATAGGTATTGTGTGATAATTATTAATAGGTATCATTATGCGAATTAACTTGACGATAGAAGTTATCTGAGGCAATTTTCTAGGTAATAATCAATTATCCCGTCTAAGAATTTAAATGGCTTCGGTTATTTACATTACTTGTTTTTTTTACACGACAACGTTGTATCGTTTCTCTGAAGGATAGGATCGTAGCGAATACATCCGACACAGAACCAATGTTATTGACATAGCACTGAGAATTAGCAAGCTGAAGTGGCGGCCATTATATCACGAAGAACCGACGACGGCCGCTGGGGCGAACGTGTTCTTGAGTGGAGACCACGACTCGGTAAACGTAGTGTAGGACGCCCTCCGGCCAGGTGGGATGATGACCTGCGAAAGACTGCAGGTAAATGCTGGATGCATCAAGCTGAAGACAGGGCGCCATGGCGCTTATTGGGGGAGGCCTATGTCCAGCAGTGTATTAACATATATCGTATATTATCGAAAATATCCATCACCACGCGGGTGAGACCGCGGGGCGCAGCTAGTAGTTTATAAACCTTCCTCTATTATTGTACATAGTTTCCTATATGAAAAGTGCAATAAAGTATTTTCTATCTAAGTATCTAATTGAGGTAAAGAAAAACGAGTCATAACCATCTCAAAATGTAACTAATGAGTTTTACCGCGTAGGTACTTGTCTATACTAATATTATAAAGAGGAAAGGTTTGTTTTTTTGTATTGAATAGGCTCCGAAACTACTGGACCGATTTAAACAATTCTTTCACCGTTGGAAAGCTACACTATCCGCGGTGAACATAGGCTATATAATATTTTCAAAATAATTAGGGATCCTTACTAAAACTCCAATAATGTAACCCAAGGTGTAAAAAAATTACCTTAAAAATAACAATACCCGTGCGAAGCCGGGACGGTCCGCTAGTACACTTATAATAAGGTAAGTAACTATAGTACCTTGAGTCTTAGCATTAAATCAACTTTATACCCGTTTAAGTGTTGTACCACAACCAGTTTATAACTAGAGTTAAGTGCACGTTACTGAACCGCGAACTAGGTTAATAATTTAATCCGAGTTTACGTCCTTTACTATTTTTAATAGTGACAAAATATTTTTCCTTGATTTCTCCTTGGATTTACAGCGTTGTACAGTAAGTTTGGGCGTATTAATATTATTATTTTGGCGAAAACATAGAAATGGTTATAAAAAATATATTTTTATGTTTGTAAAGATGTTTTTCTAATAAAATTTAATAAATTACTAATCAAATTGTTAAACCTATGAGATTTTATTCAGCCGACTCTCAGCTAATAACACATCTATACAAACCTTTGTGGTTTCCTTCGTGTTATTTAGCTTTTTTATGTAACAATATCTTTAAGTTGGTAAATAAATAAAAAAAAATTATGATCAAATAAAACAAAATAAATTACTAATTGAGAGATAAACTAAATAAAAAAAATAATGCAGGACACACGGCATTATCTAGCTAGCCCCAGGTAAGCAGAGCTTGTGTAATGGGTTCTAAATAACTGATATTATACATAATACAATATATCACATAGATAGATATTTTTTATTGAACCTTACAACCAGAACACCTTGAAAAAATTATCTGCAGATCGGACTAACATTTGTCACGAGGCGGGAATCGAACCCGCAACCTTCTTCGTCGCAGGCGGGCCCCGGCCCACCGCGCCACAGAGTATTATAGTACATATTAGTGTGATTGGGTCGTCATATAGTGTCATTGTTCATATTTTTTTGTCTATGGTTTGTTATAGAATGTACCCAGCAGGAAAGCACCCGATGTACCCATACTCTATGGAAGAAAGACAGTCCATAATAAAAGAGAGTGGTCTCGTCGAGAAACAACTACTATCTGATGTTGATACGATATGCGAGTGGTTCGCGAAACAACCTCACTTGCCGGCTGGATATGTTTGTGAGTTTCTCTTCGCCTTGCGAGTCACGCATGACCTTACCTCATTGCTTCTATTATAATCGGTTCTAGAATCCAGTATATTTTAGTAAACAAAGACACACAGACAATTTTAGATTAATTTATCGGTAGCTGCGCCCCTAGGGCCTCGGACGCGTGGAAATCTATGTGTCAAATAATACAACTTTTGAAACTATCATGGTTTCAAAAGTTTCCAATATTTCGGCACAGTTTCATGCGCCATGATCACTGATGATTGTACTTGTCGCATGTAATGTCTTTAAACAATACAATAATATAATAATAATAATATATAATAATAATACGTGTGTACAATAACTTTTGTATTGTATTGTAGTTGTATTGTATTCGTATTGCATTCGTATTGTATTGTATTGTATTGATCACGGAATAACTGATAGAAAACTCAAAAATAAAATCATGGTAAATATCCCGTTTTAAATGACTTTATGTGTCAAATAGTTTATAAATCTTCCTCTTGAATCGCTCTATCTATCAAACATTGAAACTCATAATTCTTTTTAATCAAATTAAATCAATTATTCTCAGTCAAAGTAAAGTAAATATTTATTGCATCAAATACATGTAAATAGGGTACATAGGTGGTGTATATTTAAATAAGACACAATGTATTTCTACCTTTGTGGCGTGCAAAATCTGGTTACAATAATTGTCACTTAATTTAAATTTGTACATACTTAGTAAATAAATCGAATATAATAATTAATAAATTTAAATAAAACTGATAAATAATGAAAAGCTAGAGCTCAACATGCTATAAGTTGGAATGCTTATTCTAAAACTTCCCATGCGATGACTTAACACACAGCTTTGGCGTGCAAAATAATAATTAACATTAGATAAAATGCTTCCTTATACGTTCTTCATAGAAACATTTATGTCAATGGTCACATAATTTTGTGTCAATGGTCACATACAACATAATTTACAATAATAACATGTTTGTAATGTAAATGATAGCATAATTATCATTATGGTAGACGCATACTTGTGTTGTTATTAAAAAACACAGAACAACCGTAGCAAAAATCTGGAGATCGTACAAACATTGTCCATGATTTTTTTTTATTTGGACTTTTCTTTTCATTACTCCTATTTTATATTTTTCTTTTTAGTAGATTCCTATTATGCATGGCCATAAGCACTCAATTGTTTAATTTTAGTTTTTTTTAAGCCATTTTGTTAGTGCACTACTTTACCTTATCAGCAAACAGAAAATGTATTAAAACTTCTGAAACTATCGTGGTTATTAACACTAAAGTCATTTAAAACGGGATATTTACCATGATTATCATGATATTTACCATGACAGTTTCATGCGCCATTATCAAGGAATAACTGTTAATTCTAGTTATTAATTGTAGCTATTCCGTGATCATGGCGCATGAAACTGTGCCGAAATATTGGAAAACTCAAAAATCAAATCATGGTAAATATCCCGTTTTAAATGACTTTAGTGAGAAAATGTATTGATACCCCGCGAAACAGGCCTGGCCTAGTGCGGGGGTCACTGTAAATTGAAACACCCTAACCAGAAATCACTAGAATGTAAGAAAATCCTACTAATATTATAAACGTCAAAGTTTGTAAGTATGGATGGATGTTTGTTACTCTTTCACGTAAAAACTATTCAGTAGTTTTTAATAAAACTTCACAATAATATAGCTTACATTATCAGAATAACACATCAATTCATAAAGATAATTATATAGTATATTATCCAAAATATCTATCACCACGCGGGTGAAACCGTGAGGCACAGCTAGTAGTACATAATTTAAGGTGTATTTGTATTTTGTATAGGTCCTGAAGCGGGAATCGAACCCCTGCGTCGCAGGCATAATAATAATGTGTTATTTCCCTCAGACCGGCATATGATCGAGTTAATGATCATCGCAGCGAAAGGATCACTCGAGAAAGTAAAGCGCAGGATCGACTGTTACTACAAGTACAGGTTCTTGGCTCCGGAGCTAGTGCAGACCAGGATTGCGGCAATGAAGGATCCCAACTTCAAATTGTCCAGCACTTTGTAAGTATAGAACGTAGTGTAGGAAGGAAGCCCTCCGGCTAAACTCAGATATATTTATGTATGTAGGTGACTTTGATTCTGATAACACCGATTGAAAAGTTAATATGATTTGTTCGCTTGATGTTCCTTAAGGTGATGAGTCTCAAAACCCACGTTTTGACTGAACGGAAAAGTTTTTTATTCGTTATTAAAATTCAGTAAATGTCTAGATCAGCTTCGGACCGAACTCTGATAACGGTCGCTTTATTTATTTATTTTAGGGAAACCATCAGCACACTACTACAAATTAGGGTACCTAATACAATAGAAAATGTTAAGGCTATTTATAGGTATCCACTGATAGATAAATTATAGTATAAATACACTAGCGGATCGTCCCGGCTTCGCACGGGTATTGGAATTTTTAAGGTACATGTTTTACACCTTGGGTTTAAATATTATTGGTGTTTTAGTAAGGATACCTAACTTTTTTGAAAATATAATATAGCCTATGTTCACCGGGGATAGTGTAGCCTCCCAACGGTGAAAGAATCGGTCTAGTAGTTTCGGAACCTATTCAATACAAACAATAAACAAAAACTCAAACCTTTCCTCTTTATAATATTATTGTTGTCAAAAGTGCGTTGCTAGGCAACCACGTTTATTTAGAAAAAATGGCGTATTGATATGCAAGAGGCGTTCAACCTAACAAAAGAGTTTCCTTATAGTAAATTGTTATCAAACCTTTGTTGTCAAAGGAGCGTTGCTAGGCAACCACATTTATTTAGAAAAAATGGCGTATTGATATGCAAGGAATTTTATAGGTTCATTTTTCACACCTTGGGTTACATTATTGGAGTTTTAGTAAGGATCCGTTACTTTTTTGAAAATATAATATAGCCTTTGTTCACCACGGATATTTAGGCTTCCTAACGGTGATAGAATTTTTCAAATCGGTCCAGTAGTTTCGGTGCCTATTCGTTACAAACAAACAAACATACAAACAAACAAAAAATCAAACCTTTCCTCTTTATAATATTAGTATAGATAAATGTGCAAAGATATCAAATGCTAAACTATAAATCTGGACATACCACACTTGAATAGCAAAGTATTTATGTATAACTTTTTATACAATATAGAGCAAAAATAAAATTAAAACATGAAATAAAAGATCACTATACCCCTAACATTATATATATATAACTTATGTAATTTGTAGGTACTTATTTTAATTGACGAGAAACTGATAACACCTTACTTTAGCTTAACATAATGTAGAGTTAACCATAGTTATTGTGTAGTTCAGTTTCAATGAATATTTTCATTTCATTTCATTAATAATTTGTTTCAGTTTACAAGCACCTCTACCAAAGTTATACAAAGGCAAACGGATCAGCATGACGGTTTTCACCGACCCCGACGCCAGCAGTATGAATACACAAGAAGTGCTTATCAATACTCTTATGGTAAGTTATGTATCGATTAAGTCAAAAGTCACTTAAAATGGGAAAACACTGACGTTATCAGAACGCGACGCGGTCGAGTCTTCTCTGAAAACACTGACGTTATCAGAAGGCGACGCGGTCGAGTCTTCTCTGAAAACACTGACGTTATCAGAAGGCGACGCGGTCGAGTCTTCTCTGAAAAACGGGATAGTTACCATCATTTGTTTTTTTTTAATTACCTAGAATGGCACTGGTGGCCATTGAGATTACGAAACACAGGAACTTCAACCGATAAGTTGGCTTCCAATTATCGGGAACCTGGAACCCTATTGTGAGAATGTGCAAAAACCGAAGAAGTGATGTACCAACCGCGTCGCGTTCTGATACCGTACTCGCAGTGCCTTCAGTTATTCCGTGATCATGGCGCATGAAACGTTGTTTAAAAGATGCGAACAGACAGAGGAAGCAACTTCATTTTATACTATATTGTAAAGGTGTATAATGATGTACATCTACATTAACAAACTGAAGAGAATAATAGTGGACAGGCAGAGTGGCATACTACAGTTTAGAAGAGTTTCTAAATGACAAACTAGATGACGCCAATGTCGCTGATCCACACTTATAATATTTATTATAACTTTGATTTGATTAATTCACTATTGGTAAAATTACCAAAGAAATTATAGAATTATTTATTATAAACTCCTGTACTTAGATTTTGAACTATTATGTATTTTTCTTGTTATTTCATTGTGTATTTCCTATGTATTATTTATGTTAGACATACATATAAGAATATTCTTATTAATAAAGAACTGAACTGAACTGATGTATAATTTTGCAGTTAGGAGATATAAGATGCATGAATGACTATATGATCGGAGATATTTGGATCGTGGACCTGAACAATTGCAGCCTGGGACATGCGATGCGACTGAATCCGGTGCTGGTGCACAAAGGTGCCAAAATCATACAGGTACATCACTCAATTCAAATTCTCTTATAACTTTATTTCTTTGGGTTTACATAGTAAGTTTAACATTAATTTTTTACATACTATTTGAATGTCTGTTTAAAAATTTCCATCTATAAAATGTAAATCTGTTATTGGTCGTAGGAAAACATAGTATTTATAGATAGACATTACTTATAAGATAAAACAAACACAATAAAAAAAAATAATACTAGATGTGACAATTTGGCGGTATTATCGCTCAAGAGCAATCTCTACCAGACAACCGTGGATGGATAGGATTGTTGGATCATCATCATCAGCCTATAGCAGTCCACTGCTGGACATAGGCCTCACCCAATGAGCGCCACAGCGCCCTGTCTTCAGCTTGCCGCATCCAGCATCTACCTGCAGTCTTTCGCAGGTCGTCATCCCACCTGATCGGAGGGCGTCCTACACTACGGTTACCAGTCGCGGTCTCCACTCAAGAACACGTTTGCCCCAGCGGCCGTCGGTTCTTTGCGAGATATGGCCGGCCCACTACCACTTCAGCTCTAATTCTTTGAGCTATGTCGATAACCTTGGTTCTCTGTCGGATGTATTCGTTACGAATCCTATCCTCTATCTCTAGGACCGTTGGATCTGTGTGCGTCATTATGTAGTTAATTACATCATGAAATTAAGGATGTTACATACAAATACCTATCTACTGCAAATACATAAATACATAACGAATTATACATTATCTACTTAGGTATATAAATAAATAATATAAACTTACTATAATCTAAATGTCTACTATTTTAAGTTTGTTTACAAAAAGCACTGTGGTTTTTGTTAAATAAAAAAAAATTTGGTTCTATTTCAGGACGGCACAGGCCTACGTATATCCGGCATCCATATAATAAACTGCAGTATGGTCAGCATCATGCAGTTCCTCCTGAATATCCTCAAACAAGTCCTCAGCGAGAAACTGTTCGGGAGGATCCAGTTCCATGATAACTATGAGAGCCTTTATGAAGTCGTGCCGAAGGAATACTTGCCGGAGAACTATGGAGGGGACTTGGAGGATATTAGGGTTATTCAAGGTAAGAACTGACTAATGGTCAAAGACAGAAAGTTTTTGTACAAAGAAATAAGGAAAATTAATTATTTAAAATAATACATAACACTAACACGACACATTACAATAATAGATAAGTGATTAGAAACATATTTAAATAAATAAATAATGCTGGACAATTCACACAGCATTATCTAGCCTCATGGTAAACAGAGCTTGTGTTATGGGTACTAGATAACTGATATACATAATACAATACATTACATAGATATATATTTTTTATTATACATAGAAAACGACCAGAACACCCGGAACAAATATCTGCAGATCATACACACAATTGTTCCGAGGCGGGAATCGAACCCGCAACCTCCTGCGTCGCAGGCGGACCTTCGCCCACCGCGCCACAGAGGTCGTCAAAATGAAGAAAGTAGATAAAAACATACAGAAACAAATAAGTCATAGACGTTTGTTACTCTTTCACGCAAAAACTACTGAACGCATCGGGCTGAAATTGCATATAGGTAGTTCTAGGCCCGGAATTAATGATAGTTACTCTTTAGATATGCCATAAATCAGTTCCCATGGTATAAAAATAATTTATATCAGAATTCTGGAATATGCAAATTTTAATTTCTGATTTGAACCTTATTCCATTGGAATAATGTCGTCATCGCTGCCACTGCCCAACCCACCCACGGAGTCGCAGCTGACTGTCACGAGTATTCATAATATTAATCACTAATGCATTTTACGAATTTTCGCTCGGGAGGAAATAATTTACCAAATTTGTACCTGGCTCCCGGACCATTAACAGCTTACTTATGGAGTAGAATCGTATGTTATTAAATCCTGAAGGATAATTAAAAATTATCATGGTCTATATTTAATTCCAGATAAATACGAGAAACTACTACAGAATGAAGAAACCAAGCTGTTCCTAATCGACGCTTGCAACCTGATCTCGGACGAGAGCAAGCGGCCCAAGGCGGACCACGATAATTACCTGAGTGGCACTTTCAAACGACTGGACTTGGATTAAAGTTATTATTGACCCAAAGAAAATAACTTTAACAGAATAAAACAATTTACAGTAGTATTTACAGTTATTTCATCATCATCATCAGCCTATGTTAGTCAACTGCTGGACATTATAATAGACCTCCCCTAAGGAGCGCCATAGCGCCCTGTCTTCAGCTTGACGCATCCAGCATCTACCTGCAGTCTTTCGCAGGTCGTCATCCCAACTGATCGGAAGGCGTCCTACACTGCGTTTACCGAGTCGTGGTTTCCACTCAAGAACACGTTTGCCCCAGCGGTAGTTGGTTCTTCGCAAGATATGGCCGGCCGCCACTTCAGCTTGCTAATTCTTAGAGCTATGTCGATTACTATGTTAGGTACATTTATTTATTTTATCAGAATCAGAGCGACCCTAAGCCCATTATACTAATTACAGAAGGTTAATATAAACTAGTTTCAGTTGGAATTGGAACCCAACAAATTATGGTAAAAAATATTACTTGAACAAAAAAATTTATTCATTTTGCTACCGTACCACACCGCGAGTCACCGAAAGTTCACGCATAGCTCTAAATAAGGCGCGTACGGGCGTTACTATGGTACGCATGCCAAGAGTTCAACTAGTTTATGAAGACCTTTCTCTTGCGAACTCCTTCAACCTATTTGTTAGAGCCCATGGGTCTTGGTTTACTGGTGAGTTCGAAACTGAATTTCATGACAGGCGAGAATAATAGGTTTTCACTCTTAATTTGATAACCTTAAGGTTGATTTTCGACACGCGTAAAATTGTATGTTTTAAAAACATGATTTTGATTAGTAACCTCGGTCTCAATCATCATATTTAATCGGTTTATTACACGATTTTATATGTTTCATTCCTAAAAAATAATTATTATATTTCTTAAATATTACAAAATCAATTCATAACCAAACTAAAAAAAGGGCTTCGAATTTAACTAATAGAGTAAGTAGAAGAAAAGATAATCATACAAGAATCCAATTTGTCACAAATCAGTCACAGAAGATTTTAAAGCAAAAACGTCTTCATAAAATGTTAACCCTGCCAAGTGTGAGTGAGGAGTCTTAACAAATTACTGCAATTCATGACGTAAATTCGACTCCTACGCATCGCCAACTTTCAGTCACTTTCAGTACGGTCTGAACCTCCGTTCAGGACACACGTCTGTGCTACCATTTTCATGCAACAGCTGATTTTGACGTAGACGTTTCTTGTGATTTATTTTTGGATTTTCGGTTCTCATTTCATTAGACACAAGGTGCAAAATTGGGATGGATGTTGTGCTTCAGGTGTTATTTATAAATTCGGATAAGCTGATGTATTGTGTTTGTTAGTTCTCATAGCACTTTTTGGGATATTGAAATTGATTTGTCGTGATTTGTGTTGAAGTTATTCGTATATAGATGGCGTAAATTTGTATTTTTTTCTTGTAAAGCACTTTTATGGCTCGGAGCGTACCTACCCAAGATTCTGTGAAAACTTGTAGTACAGAAGTTTTCACAGAATCTTGGGTAGGTACGCTCCGAGCCATAAAAGAGCTAAACTTGTGTCTACTTTGAAAAACGAACGAAATTGGTGTATTTCGTCGGATCACACAAAACGACAGCCGATCCGTTCTTTCGGTGACCTTACATTTTCCTGTTTTTTTATTACTCTAGAAGTCTAGATAGAGCATGTGGTGCTATTTGCATGGAGATATTGATAGAATAGTTAAAATTTCAACCTTGCCACTTTTGTCGCATAGTCTGTAGCTTCATTCATCTGCGACGATTTTATGACCATTTTATTAGAAAATCATTTATTATTTATTTATTTTGGGCCATTATTGTCCCACTGCTGGGCAAAGGCCTCCATTTTCTCCTTCCACTCCTCGATCCAACGTTGCAGCGTTGTAAATATTAATAAATCATTTATTTTAGGCAACATTAGTCCAGTTCAGGATGGAAAATACTTAAAAACTACGGCCCATATCCTTCTAGAATAGAATAGAATAGAAAAAACATTTATTTAGACACAGGTACAAAATACAGGCATATAATACACAAACAAAGAAGTTTATCATGGGGGTAAACGACACAAATAATATGTAATAAAGTGATATTAAGAATAAAATAAGACTACCTCCATGACCCTGCGCCGAAATAGGGGTTGGCTCAGCGTGTGCTGAACATTATTTTATTCAGCGCAGTTTTTCAGCCAAAGACCTTAATTTTTAGTTGAAGTCATGGACGACAATTCGGTGACAACAAAGAATCTTCTAATATTATATACGAGAAAGTTTTTAGGTATGTATGGATGTTTGTTAATCTTTCATGCAAAAACTACTGAGCGAATCATGCTGAAATGCGTACAGGTAGTTCCAGGCTAAAACAAAAGCTTTTTATACCATCAATTTTGTTCCCATGGGATAGAAATAGCCTTAAAACGTTTTAATGGAAACAACGCGTGCGAAACCGCGGGCAGAAACTAGTAAAATATACATAGATATATATGTATAATAGACATACATAAAAAACCTATTTACTAGTGAAGCGATTCGTTAGCAGATTTCCCTTGGATGTTAGGTAGGGGGTTTGAATGCTGGTTTGCTTTAATCGACTGTGAATTGTATGGCGCGTGGCATAGAGTTCAAAATCCGAGATCACGTAATACTTTATAAAATAATGTGATGTTCACAATAGAAATACAAGAAACAAGAACAAGTGAGACATCCCATCATATAGATTACACAAGGTTTCATCATCGACGACCGATGTGGCGCGGTGGGCGAAGGTCCGCCTGCGCCGCAGAAGGTTGCGAGTTCGATTCCCGCCTCGGAATAATTGTGTGTACGATCTGCAGATATTTGTTCCGGGTGTTCTGGTCGTTTTCTATGTATAATAAAAAATATCTATCTATATAATGTATTGTATTATGTATATCAGTTATCTAGTACCCATAAAACATGCTCTGCTTACCATGGGGCTAGATAATGCTGTGTGTGTTGTCCAAAGAAACAAAAGATCTAGAATACATCCTACCTCATCCGACTAACGAAGCTATATCAGTCAGATCGTCAGTCTGTTTTTCGATTTTGAACTCTATGTCAGGCGCCTAGCATCGAAGCAACCATCGACCATCTGAAATGTGAACATAAATAAAAAAATGCTGGACAATCCACACAGCATTATTTATTTATATACGACTAGCTGCGCCCCGCGGTTTCACCCGCGTGGTGATAGATATTTCGGATATTATACAATATATCTTTCTAAATTGTAGCATATGTGTTATTCTGATGTATAAGCTATATTATTGTAAAGTTTCATTAAAATCCATTCAGTAGTTTTTACGTGAAAGAGTAACAAACATCCATCCATACTTACAAACTTTCACGTTTATAATATTAGTAGGATATACGTTTATCTAGCCCCAAGCTAAGCAGAGCGTTTGTTATGGGTACTAGTTTTTGGAAGGTTCCCATTTTTCATTACACATTCACATTAGATACAAAAAATTTCATACAAATTCCCACACCCACAGCATTCTTCACAAAAGGAGAGAACTGCTCCATTAATGCCGATATCAGTGACATATAATTTCGTGATCTCACAAAAAATATCGCAGTCTTGACAAATGTCAAAGAATTGACTGACAATGGGCGAAATTGAGTTTTAAATCCATACAATTGACACACATTTGTATGGAAGAGTAACTTAATATAGTTATTAAAGTTTGGGTACTGTCAGGGAAGAAAAAGGTTAGGCGACGACAAATAAATTTTTCTGTTTACCTACTATAGAGGTATAGTATCTATTTTTGTACCAATTGTCGCTACAGTCTTACATTTTACTTTACAAATAACATGTGCTCTTATATGTAAAATTTCCGATACAATGTAAATTGTTTGAGAAATAAATGAATTGAATAGGTATCTTGTAGGTACAAAGTAATTGCCTGCAGTTTTGTTTTAGTTTTTGCAAACTTCTTAAAACACGCAAAGCGCCACGACAGTTTTAAATATACATAGTATCAATAGACCTATTTTAGATTAACGATATATATTTTATACTAGCTGTGGCCCGCGGCTTCGCCCGCGTGGAAATTTCTGCGCTATTTTACCATGTTTTCTCAGCGTTTAAACCTTCCCTGGACTACGAAAAATATTTCAAAACTAAATCGGCCCTGCCGTTCTCGAGGTTTAGCGAGACTTACGAACTGCAATCGATTTTTATATATGTTTTATATAATATAAACTCAGGCTCAATAATCAATGGCTTAATAACAAGAGTTTAGTCTCATTAGTGACATCTTTAAAAGTAAATCTCAGGCAAATCAGATCAAAAACTGACTCAAACCAACCATATCAACCAAAAACGCATTCCTCTGGATGTAAATCAGTCGGAGTTCATTATCAATCTTATATTAGATGTATAGGTAAGTCGGGGTTCATTATCAATCCTATGTATATTAGATGAATAGCTAATCAGTACACCAGTGTTTGCGCACATACTATGTCATCATCATCATCAGCCTATATTAGTCCACAGCTGGACATAGGCTTCCCCCCATGAGCGCCATAGCGCCCTGTCTTCGGCTTGACGCATCCAGCATCTACCTGCAGTCTTTCGCAGGTCGTCATCCCACCTGGTCGGAGGGCGTCCACGTTTGCCCCAGCGGCCGTCGGTTCTTCGCGAGATATGATATACATACTATGTACTCTTTGTTATTATGTACAGTGCTAGTCTTAGTTGAGAAAAACATCGTGGCCCGAAGATTATCATTAGATATACATACATTAGTCTACTTTTCCCCCGACAGTACACGTCATTGCAAAAAAACCTTCTTAATCTCCATTTTACCTAAATCCCTCAATTTCCTGTCGCTTGCCCTTTTATGGCCCTTGTATAGGCCACCAATAACAGATAAGTCGGTGACACTGTACCAGCGGGTGGTTCTATTTGTTATATTTTTTTTTAATGAGGTCTTTAGGTTATTGGTATGAGCAAGCTGTAGGGTGTGCGTAAGTATTGTACAAGGTGAACCGGAAGATGTAACGTATATCTCTATGAGATATAGATTAACAGAAATTGCATAGGTGTTGTTCTAAGCTTGGAGCTTGGGGAATAACCTTTAAACGCTTCCATATACACAGCGTGTGCGAAGCCGTGGGCAGAAACTAGTTAGTAATATGTTGATCAAGAAAGAATAAAAAAAATTGTACGTAAAAAAATCCAATATGAATGGATAGATTATGACGACCCATGTGACGCGTGGGGTGAAGGACTGCCTACGACGCAGAAGGTTGCGGGTTCGATTCCCGCCTCTGGACAATTATGTGTACGATCGGCAAATATTTGTTCCGGGTGTTCTGGTCTTTATTTATGGATAGTAAAAATATTTATCTGTGTAATGTATTGTATTAAGTTAAGTATATCATTCATTTACCCATAATACAAGCTCTGCTTAGCTTGGGGCTAGATAATGTTGAGTGGATTGTCCAGCATTATTTATTTATAGATTGAATATTGTGTGGGAAACAGAGGATATCCTGTAATTTTGAGGAACTTACATAATTTTTCCATTGTTCTTCACAATCCACACAAAAATCACATAAAATTTGCATATCCAAACTCATCGATTCAAGTTCATTCATCTAGAACCCTGTAATTGGCAATGAAAACAGGACCGATTCCCACATAAATTAAATAAATGAGTCCATTGCGATTCTTGACTGGGTCCAAGCAATAGCATATTAGTTGCAAACCAATGAATATTTAATGTTTTCGCAAGTCGTGAGAAATATGGCGAAGGGTTGAAGTCTTGATTGTTAAGTTAGACTGGCATAGCAAAAAGATGATTGACGACCTCTGTGGCGCGGGGGGGCGAAGGTCCGCCTGTTACGCAGGAGGTTACGGGGTCGATTCCAGCCTCGGGACAATTGTGTGTAGGATCCGGGTGTTCTGGTCCTTATCTACACTCGAGAGCATAGAAATCACACGCCCCCTACATTTTCATTACGACCCTATTTTTTTGTATTTAAAGTTTTATTTTAAATGTAACTTAAATTAAATTAAAGTACGCACTGTTAGCTTCTTAAAAACTCATCATGTCTAGCCTTGACCTTCGAAACTTTTACAGAAGCAACGTAACAATAGAATGACCCTGATTAACTTACTTCAGGTAGCTCGGTTCGTGGAATTTTGAGCAGGTATAAAAGGTTAAAAAAACAATAAATTTGTTAAAATTATGATTTATTAATACGAGTGGGGGGCTATTTCCCCCCTAGCCTGAATAACAGGCATCGGGAAGCGACTTTGGTTAATACTATGTAGTGATTACTAAGACGTTTCATTTTACGATAATAGACTTTAACAGTGCTAAAGATCAAATATTCGAGAGCTAGGTTATAAGGTCACTTCTCTACCTTTTTAAAATGTCTTTAATACCCACTTACGGTAAATCTACCACGACAAAAAACCAAAGGAAATAACATTCAATCGGAAAAACATAAAAAAATCTGTATCAATTACACGACATACAATCACAAACACAATGTCAATTCATCACAAAAACGACAGTTGCCAAAAAAATCGTCAAAGCTATGAATATCACATTACACACAAAATAAGACGGAGCTTTGTCAACACCGGAAGTAACAAATAGCGACAGTCAAACAGTTTAACGTTACTATTGCGGTCTAATAATGGTTCTGAAAGCTGTATTTAGGTTTTGTAACCACATCTTGTGTGTAGAGCTGAGAACAGCGTCGAAGTGGCATGACAAGGGAAATAGTGTTTGCATTGTAAGTTTATTGGACTCTAATGTACCTTTCGTAATTCAAATAATTTCAAAAACTTGGTTACCCGTCCCTAGGCTTTAGAAGCGTTTTCCTAAAAAATTAAGTAATTTATGTACTGCCCTAGAATAAAATAGCGCAAATAACTTTGCCACGTTTGATTTGGCTGATTATACATAAGACAAAAAATCATTCTACTAGGTATATTATAAATAGAATAATCACACGGGCGAACTTATCAAATACTTAATAAACAACGAACAAAAACCGCTAATAGGTAAAAAAATATCATTCAAATAAGAGGAAGAAAACTGTAGGTTAGTGGTCTTATCGTAGGTATAACTGTTAGACATTGATGAGGTTTAAAAAAATAATGTTTCTTCAACTAAATAGTATGTACATTTATTATTTTTAAATATCTTTTCCCAAATTCTAACTCCTGTTATAATTTACGTACCACAATCTTTTCCTTGCCGTGTCTACTCTACCACAACTCTACATTTACCGCCTGAATGATTAAGCTGTGAAGTGGCGATGGTGAACAGCTATGGTGAATGAATGAGGTACAAAAATTGACCCGCTCGCTTTGTGTGCGCGAGTGTACAAGGACCCCCAACTGAGCTTTTGCTGTAAAGTAAATAGTGAAGCGTTGGTTTAGATGTTTGTTAGGGGTTCCGTATAATTGATTATTATTATCTTTTACCATTATATTGATCACACTTGAACAAAAGCTTTTGAGATAAAACTTTCCTGTTTAGGTGGCCTTTTTTTAGGCTATCTATTAAATAACCAATACTGATATGCACGTTTCATACAAGCTCAATAACTTTTAGATAGATAAAAAAAAAATTATACCAAAGAGACACACATACAATAAACATAGAAATACAATTTTAAACAATAGTACAATAGGTTTCACAATTCACACGCATTTTATATTTTTGCTATATAAATAATAACTAAAAACTAAGTGGCAATGGTCCGGCCCATATCTCGCGTAGAACTGATCTCCAGTGTGGATTAGATGGTCGTGTTCTCGAGAACAGACCAAGACTCGACTAACGTAGTGTGGCCTACACTCAGCAATTACAGCTTTTCGCAGGTAGGCGGATACTGAAATCAAGCTGAAGACAGGGCGCTAGGGCGCTCATTAAGGGAGGCTTATCACCATCTGGTGTACAATAAAGTATTTTTTTATTATATTGTTATTATTTTTGTCTTGTAAGTATACTTATAACAGATATAAGAGATAGTACTTAACTTAAAAAGAGATATACATTACATTACATTATATAGTCTGAGATTACTGCTCTACATGTTATTGTTATGTTTTTATTTAGCTGGATTACCCTGTACCTACATTTAAAATTAGTTATAAGATATCCATAATTGCATAGACATAATTGAATGTAAACATTAGTTGGAGAAGCCATTGGTTCCTGAAACACAGTTTTTTTACTAGTTCTGGGGCCTATGGACCCATATTGCCTGCTTCACTGTCTATTTTGTCAATAAATAAAAAAATTACTTTTACTTTTATAGATACCTACTCATTAAGCTAGCTGTTAATTTCCTGGATATTGTTAAAATAAAATAAAATAATTATGAAGAGTGATGTTAAAAAATCAACATACATTTGGTTCTATTTTGCTTCTTACGGAACCCTACTATAATAGCCCAACCTTGGCTCATTAGACCATGTTGTGGTTATTACATTTTTCATAATAACACGTTGCAACAAAATAAATAAATATAAGGGGTCGTAATGACCCCGGGAAGGATTATTGTATTAATATTTTGGGTCTATTCTCTTTAGTTAGTTTTAGTTGAACGGATTTTCTATGATAATTTGCCAGTGGGTTTAAGAACTGTAGTGGTTATTAAAGTGGACTTTTTTACCCGACTGTACAAAGGGGCATGCTTTTAAGTAGGTACCTTCATGGTTATAATTATTAAGCACAGTAGGTAGATACGAGCTAACAAAAATGATGGAGTTGATTATATTCCGCAGTCAGAATGAGATAGAACTATTTCAATGTGAAACAAAAGAGGTGGGTACTTTGACAAAGTTCCATTCTACTAAAAAAAAAAGAATAATGCTGGACCATTCACACAGCATTATCTAGCTCCATGGTAAGCAGAGCTTGTGTTATGGGTACTAGATAACTGATATACATAATACAATACATTACATAGATAGATATTTTTTATTATACATAGAAAACGACCAGAACACTCGGAACTATTATGTGCAGATCGTGCACACAATTGTTCCGAGGCGGGAATCGAACCCGCAACATCCTGGGTCGCAGGCGGACCTTCGCCCACCGCGCCACATCGGTCGTCAAAAGGCTAAGAAAACGCACGGATTGTAAGAAAATATGTAGTGATATATAGATAATGCATTTATTCGACACTGCAGCACATGATATAAAGGTAGCAATAGTATGCTAAACAATAAGTAATAGTAGTGTCATTTCAGCTATGATTTGCGACAATTATTATGTTTGTACTAAGTAGCTAGTTGTTTTTGCACTTACCTGTCTTACTGATAAATATCTAGTATCGTATCTTATTTAGTTAGTTTAGTTTCTTCCTTAACCCTTAATTACTCGCGTGGGGTGTTTAACACCCCAGCGACTGTTTGATCGTCTCTAGTTATTGGAGTTTCAAATTTAAAACGGCAATTTTAAATCTTAATCATAAATAAAAGTCTGATTTTGTATGTTTTTGGTAGTTTTTTCTAATTCTAAAATTGGGGTGGAAAGCACGTCACGCGAGTACTTATGTATGAATATTTTTAAACTTACGCGATCTGAACACATAATTATAAGTATTGATACAACGGGTATTTATCGCGTTTATTTACCTTTTTCCCGACGTTTCAACAGGTTTACACTCTGTCGTGGTCACGGGATGACTGGAGTACTGGAGTTACCGCCTCAGCGAAACGGGGGCTAGTTTATTTGAAACTACCCTCATTTCATTTTCAATAATAGGAATGTCCATCTGCACACTCGGACGACACACAACACTAACAGTGTCCGCGACGCAATGAGAGACCGGATTACGACGACTACACTTTGCTATCACTGGATTCCACGAGGCAGAGAGTTTGAACCCGTCTTCACGATTGAAATTAGGATATTTCTTAATTTCAATCGCTTCCCGAAACATTCTCTTGTAGTAATGCCTTTCGTTACAGATGACCTGCGGTTTGTGTAGTTCAATCCAGTGATTAGGTCCTGAGTCTACTATATGCTCAGCTATTGCCGACTTATTAACTTGACGATTTTTGACCGCTGCTATATGTTCCTTAACGCGTTCCGCGACCGTGCGTTTAGTCTGGCCTATGTGACCACGACAGAGTGTAAACCTGTTGAAACGTCGGGAAAAAGGTAAATAAACGCGATAAATACCCGTTGTATCAATACTTATAATTACTTATGTATGTTTTTATGCGCGAGTAACTAAGGGTTAAATATTTATACCAATTATAATGTGTCGTGTCAAATAAATTTTTCATTTTATTGATTTTCATTTAGATGTCGCTAAAGCTTTATACTTAGCTCAAAATTTTAAAGCTTTTAAAATAACCTCCCTTAATAATCGCAGAAAACTCATAGATCTTATAAACCTTCAGAAAATTTTACATTCTTCCATAGACTGTTCTAGTCTACTATCCTCAATTGACATAAACACTTACTACAGGTGTCGAAACCCGAAAACGTTCTTGTTGAGGGCTTACAAAAATAATACTTCGTTTTATAACCCAAGCACTATAGGATGCGAGCGAGGATCGTCAATATAACGAGTTGGCAGCTAATAATAATGAAATAGATATATTTGACTCTAACCTCAATAAATTTCGCAAATTAATTTCGACTATACTGAGCAATTAATTTTAATATATAACAATATATATGTATTTTCTGTTATATATACCTAAATAATACACTATGTATTGTTTAGGTATATATAATAGAAACTTTAACTAAAACTTAAACTCTAACTCTTTGGAAATTGTTTTAGCTATGTTTGCAACACTTTTCTAAACTTGTTATGTTTCCATCTAGGTCTACAATCTGGTTCACTACTGTAACTCTATTATTTAATGCATAAATGTGATTGTAAACTGCTTTGTAAACTTATTACAATAAATAAATAAATAAATAAAATGTCCGTCCTTTTAATAACGATCGAAATGAAAAAAATTGCATGATCAATCAAGTCCTATGAGGTAGTTTAGTTTGACGACACCAATGTGACGTAAAATATTTAATTTGACAAGGTTGCGTCATATATTCTCATCTCGCGCGGAGTATCATTAGGTACATAGTATAAAACAAAGTCGCTTCCCGCTATCTGTCTGTCCTGTCTGACTGTACAGATACCTATGTTTAGACCTTTAACAAATGTTGATGTGTTTTTTTATAGATAGAGTAATTCAAGAGGAATGTTTATAAATCCTTTGACACATAGATTTCAACGCGGGCGAAGCCGCGGGGCGCAGCTGAAACTATTTTAAGTAATAATGAGTGCCCACCTAGGTCGGTACTCAATAAAATAAATAACCTTTGATACCTAATGAAATAAAAACACTTAACATTTTATAGGGCTGATAAGCAAACATCAAACAACACAATCAAGCACGTGTCGAGTCACAGGCTCGAGTGTCCACGTGTTTATAATAAAAAAATAATAATAATAATAATGCTGGACAATCCACACAGCATTATCTAGCCCCATGGTAAGTAGAGCTTGTGTTATGGGTACTAGATAACTGATATACATAATACAATACATTAAATAGATAGATATTTTTTATTGTACATATAGAAAACGACCAGAACACCCGGAACAAATATCTGCAGATCGTACACACAATTGTTCCGAGGCGGGAATCGAATCCGCAACCTCCTACGTCGCAGGCAGACCTTCGCCCACCGCGCCACATCGGTCGTCGAACACGTTGTCCAGCTGTGGACTAACTGTGGTGATGAAGTAACACATGTTATTTTTCACTAATAACCCCCCAATCATGATAGATGACTGCGATATCAACCTTATTGGCTATTATTACGATGTAATACATTAATGTGGACATTATGAGCTATCGTTCATAGAATTATCGTGAAATGAACTTTATTAGCTTGTGATAAGGACTGATAAGTTTTGCTAATAATTACTTTTTGGGGTTCTATTCTTCCGACATTCAATGGAATCCGAAACTCGCTGGGGCAAACGTGTTCTTGAGTGAAGACCACGACTCGGTAAACGTAGTGTAGGACGCCCTCCGACCAGGTGGGATGAGAACCTGCGAAAAACTGCAGGTAGATGCAGCTGGAAGCTGGATGAAAATCACTTAATAAAGTTAAATTCAAATTTAACGCGGGTATAACCGCGGGAAACAGCTAGTTAATTATAATAAACTAAATATATAAAAAATATATAAGCTAGGGTGGGTTGTCGTAAGCTGGTTGATCCATTGGGAATCAATAGTTCCACCTATATATCGATGCAATCGCTTTACACTCGTTAAAATCAGAAGGTGAAGCATAATCCGCCGGTTAACGAGAGCGATACATGCTGTTAATTGGAGAGTTATGGTATAGGGTGGTCGGGAAATGGATATCATTCCTGGTAGAACAGCAATGGTAGAGTATGGCATGATCGGATCGTTTGGAAACTTGCAATAGGTTGTTGAATAAGAATAAAATAATAAAAGAATTTATTTAAAGCCACACACACACACACAATGTTAAACAAAGTTACAAAAAAAAGGAAAAGACATATAAATACAGAAAAACATAAGTAGTAGAGTCCCAAGAGTAAGAAAAACTGGTCTTTCCCTATGTGCGCGGCTAATAAGGTGTTGTAGAAATTGACATGATCGAATCGTTCGGAAACTTGCTATAGGTGTTGCTATAGGTCTTGTTACATTTGTTTTTATTATGGTATAGGTGCTGTATGTTGTATTGATAATTTTTTTATTATAAATACAAACATCAGAAACATCCAGAAAAATCGCAACAAATATCTACGGATTGCAGGTACAAACATTTACCCCGAGGCGGGAATCGAACCCTCAACCACCTGCATCGCGGACCTTTGCTCGCCGTTCTAGAGAAAAACCAAAGAAACCATTAAGGCTCTAGACAAACGGACCGCATTTCAACTGCAATCCAACCGCAAATTTGCTGTTCATTTGCAGTCGGCGTGCAGTTGACACGACTGCAATAGATCTACAAACCAACTGCAATCGGAGTGCGCAGTCCGATTGCAGTTGAAATGCGGTCCGTCTGTCTAGAGCCTAACTTGACCGGTTTTAGGTCAGCGTTAATTATTTTACACAAACTGGGCCTTCAGGTGTGTGTAATATTGACTTGCAATTTTCAACCATAAACTTAAAATAAATTAATGAAAATAAAAATGCTTATTCCTTACCTGTATACTTTCAAGCGTATGTATGCACGTGTTCTAGTGCACCCTATACAAACGTGCAGTTAATCCTGTAGCAGCAATAATTGGCCATCGCGGCGGGCGCGCGGATTTTACTTACAAAAAAATATAAAATATGTTTCGAATATTCGTTCTCGCTTTCGCCGTATCTGTAAGGGGCTATGGAGATGGTAAGTACTATTCAATCATCAATATCAGCCTATAGTAGTCCACAGCTGGACATATGCGTTACCTAATGAGCGCCATAGCGCCCTGTCTTCAGCTTGACGCATCCAGCATCTGCCTGCAGTCTTTCGCAGGTCGTCATCCCACCTGATCGGAGGGCGTCATACACTACGTATGCCTCGGCATACGTAGTGTATGACACCCGTGTTCTTGAGTGGAGACCGCGACTCGTCGCGGTCTCCACTCAAGAACACGTTTACCCCAGTGTGGTTGTAAGTTCTTCGCGAGATATGGCCGGCCCACTGCCACTTTAGCTTGCTAATTCTTAGAGCTATTATAGTACTTTTTAATAGCCGCAGTAAAAACAAAAAATATCTCTATGACAATTTAAATGTAATTTCTACAATTACATCCATATTTGTATAGATAGTTAAAATTACCACGGTCAAATTACATTACAATACAGCGTTGTGTTATAATTATAAAGTTTGTATCGGTATATTTTTTTCCAGATCCCCGAATCCCGAGATCACATTCGAACCCCATGCCTGGTACCCTCAGTTCCATCGGGGGATCGGGAGAGGAATCACCTCCCATCTACCGACCAGGATCACAGGCGTGAGTTTATCTGACGACCGATGTGGCGCGGTGGGCGATGGTCCGCCTGCGACGCAGGAGATTGCGGGTTCGATTCCCGCCTCGGAACAATTGTGTGTACGATCTGATATTATGTATATCAGTTATCTAGTACCCATAACACAAGCTCTGCTTATCTTGGGGCTAGATAATGCTGTGTGAATTGTCCAGCATTATTTATTTATTTATTTATCTGCCTACAGCTTTCACCACCATCATCATCAATCTATGTTAGTCTACTGCTAGACATAGACTGCCACTTTTTATTGTACTTGTAGTTTCTACAAGCAGCTTCGCACGCGATGTTTCTATGGAAACTATTAAAGGTTTATTTATATCCCATGGTAACTGATTTATAGGTTCAAAAGTAGCCTATGTTTTATTCTTGGCCTAGAACACCACCACGTATGCAAAATTTCAGCCCAATCCGTTCAGTAGTTTATTTTTATTTTTCTTTCTTAGGGATAACAAACAGTATCACTTAAAAATTAACTATAAACTATTAAACTTAAATAAACGTAATTCTAGAAGTGAACCAGCCCCGTTATTCACTTATTACTTGTACAAGTAATAAGCGGATACCGTAGTTTTGGTATGAAAGAGAAACTAACATCGATACATACAAAATTTCGTTAACTTTTATTCATTACTAGCGGACCTTCCCGGCTTCGCACAGTTTTAGTACGTATCCCTAACTTCTTTGAAAATATAATTATAGCCTATGTTCACCGGGGATAGTGTAGCTTCCCAACGGTGAAAGAATTTTTCATATCGGTCCAGTAGTTTCGGAGCCTTTACACACAAACAAACAAAAAATCAAACCTTTCCTCTTTATAATATTAGTACAGATAGTTAGGATCACTACGGCTCCTGTTCATAAACAACTAGCAAACTGGTTTGAATAATAGCTCGGATTATAAATTAATTTAATAATTTTTGACGACCGATGTGGCGCGGTGGGCGAAGGTCCGCCTGCGACGCAGGAGGTTGCGGGTTCGATTCCCGCCTCGGAACAATTGTGTGTACGATCGGCAGATATTTGTTCCGGGTGTTCTGGTCGTTTTCTATGTATAATAAAAAAAAATATATCTATGTAATGTATTGTATTATGTATATCATCTAGTACCCATAACACAAGCTCTGCTTACCATGGGGCTAGATAATGCTGTGTGAATTGTCCAGCTTTATTTATTTATTTAATTATTTTGGAAAACTGAAAACCGTCTACAAATTTCTTAATATCTACAAGTACACAAGTTTTTCGGGACAGATACTTCTCTCTCGAGAATTCTTTCTAGTAAATAAATATACAGGACGTACCTTATTTTTATATCTTTCTATACAACAGAAATCTGAGCCCGTTGTAATAATATTGGTAACTAGGCAATAGGCATGCTAGATAAATAGATAATTCTTTTATTGAACACTTAAAAATAAAACAAACAAGATAGAATAAAAAAAAATATGTGACAATTTGGCGGCCTTATCGCTCAAGAGGGATCTCTACCAGACAACCGTGGAATGGATAGGATCGTTGGATTGTACATAGGGTTGTACATGTTTGTGTATTATATCCAACAGATACGTCGTCTCGCAGTTCGTAAAGCCAAAACCTCCCCATCAGTACTGGGAAGAAGAAACCTCTCTCACCATGGTGCCTGAGACTAAGAACTGCCTGCTCTGCGAGACTCAGGACTCTGGTGCGTGTCGCGCGATGCCGTCCTGTGTGTACTGCGAGCCCACGGTGACAGCGCTGTGTGAACGCAGCACGCCCTGCCTGAGGTGCACCGGTGAGTTACATGGCCATCCACTGTGAGTCAGGTCACTCTGGTGCCTGTCGAACGATACTGTTTTGTGTCTTCTATGAACGCTGTGTCTAATTCGAGCCCACAGTGACAGCGCTGCGTCAAAGGCGCTAATTCCGGCCTCACGTCGCGTCGTCGCATCGGTGCATCGTAGTCGCTGCGTCGTCACGGCGACTTCTTAGAGCTATGTCAATAACTTTGGTTCTCTGTCGGATGTACTCATTCCGATTCCTATCTTGCAGAGAAACTCCAAGCATAGCTCTTTCCATAAGATAAGCTTTACTACAATTGATTCAACGTTTGTTATAGCAAATAATCTAGCAAGACCATCATCTTTCTTCAAGTAATAAACAACCCGTTCAAAAAGAATCGACCATCGACCTATAAAACAAGCTCTGCTTAACTTGGGGCTTGGTGATGCTGTGTAGATTGCCCAGCATTATTTATTATTATCGACGCATCTTTCTTCCAGTGATAAAGAACCCGTTCTTCAAATGCCTGCCTGGCGAGAAGTACATGGATGAATGCGACTCGTGCCGGTGCACGGACGGGCACGGCGGCTGGTGCACCAACCTCTTCTGCGAGTTCAGAGCGCTGCATCTCTACGCTATGCGGCTTTCCGATGGAGAGTTCTATTAAACATCTATAAAAGCGGCTGTGACTTTCATTTGTCCTCATTACTCAACTTCGCTTTATAATAATAATAATAAATAATTTATTTCAGACCATAGAAATGTACCTCACAGATCTTATTTCACTTATTCTATGGTCCAAAGTCTCTCGGTCTCGTCTATAAAACGTGAGTCACATGCACATCCACTGTGAGTCAAGACTCTGGTGCCTGTCGCGCAATGCCGCCGTCCTATGTCGTTCTATTAAACAGCTTCAAACTTCAAAGTGTTTTATTTACTTTAGACCTTACAGATAAGGCTTACCTTTAGACTCTTGTACACCTCAGCAAAACTCGTACCAAGCATTTTTACCGTCTTAATGATCTGATATTTTGTAAAAGCCTTTATACAAAGTATAATGTTTGATAATTTGTTTGAATTTATCTGATGTAACTGCAATGGTTGGCACCAATACTTCTACTATACGTCTTAAACCTAGGGCCGAATTCCACTAATTAATCACTTCACCACAACAATGGTATCGTCTGAAAATGATACATTTTGTTGAGAAAAACTGCAGATATTCGAAAACTACGGCCCCCTGATTATGTAACTGCGACCGGTTTGCGACAGGCGAAAATTAAGCAATCAGTGCTGTCAAAAGCCAATTTTGTACTAACATGACACCAGGTACTACGTCACCCAGCAATCGAGCACTAGGTTTCCCTCTGCCGGACAATCGGTGAACTAAAAATTGCTTGCTAAAATTGCGGTCGCGGTCGCGTCGCTGTTGCTGTTGCTTTTACATAATCAGCCTGCGGGTTTCGAAAGAATTTCATCTTTACTGTCAAAACGGCCAATGACTCATTGTGAATATCAGCTTACGACTTATAGTAAAACTACTCATTCGAAAAATTGGCCAACTCTTTGATTCCCATTCAAAAGCTTTTGGCCACAACCGACATGAAACCAACCAATGCCCAATTATCAGTCAATTATAGACCTCTTTTCAATAATATTATGACTTATTTTTGATGTCACCGACGCCGGAAGCATTACAGGTGGCTTCACTAATTTATGCAAACATGGCTACTGGATCAGCGAAACGCATTTCCGGAAAGGCTTTATAACGAAGCAGCAAAACCTATTTTGCAATAACAAAAAAAAAGTATGGGTGGCCAGGAGAAAAAAATACAGGTAAAAGTGCTACCGTGAGATTTTAGGAACTTTTAAACCGCAAAAGTATTTTTATAAATTGTTAATTGAAATAAAAACTATTTGTAATTGTTATTCAACAATGGACTTTATTACAGAGAGGGTTTTTTCAAATTTGTGAAATACATAATTATTTTAAAGCTGGGTTTGGGTGTTATACAGTCTTACGTAAGGATTGTCTATTTCTTAATAATCTCTCATTGTCTAGCTGCTACTGTATCTAAGCTCTTTAAGAACATCTTTTGATAATTATTGTAAAACTTTACACATTTTTTTCGTTTTATGAACGACTAGCGTATACCCGCGGATTAGCACGCGTTTTTTGGAATAAAATGTAGCCAGATCTTTATGTAAGCAAAGTTTCGGTCCGATGCATTCAGTAGTTTTGGTGTTTACTGTGACCAAACTCAAGTGGCCTAAGAAACGATCCCTAAAACTCCAAAAGCCGACTAGGGGAATGTTCTTCAATAGAAGAATGGCAGCTTGCTCTGTCAATTTTAACTCCTTCACTGCGATCACCAATCCTGCCAAGTGTGGTGATTATGGCAAACTCCCCTTGTTTTGGGGAGGCATCTTTAGCAGTGGGCATTTGTGTCGTCATCATCAGCCTATGGCAAACTCCCCTTGTTTTGGGGAGGCATCTTTAGCAGTGGGCATTTGTGTCGTCATCATCAGCCTATGGCAAACTCCCCTTGTTTTGGGGAGGCATCTTTAGCAGTGGGCATTTGTGTCGTCATCATCAGCCTATGGCAAACTCCCCTTGTTTTGGGGAGGCATCTTTAGCAGTGGGCATTTGTGTCGTCATCATCAGCCTATGGCAAACTCCCCTTGTTTTGGGGAGGCATCTTTAGCAGTGAGCATTTGTGTCGTCATCATCAGCCTATGTAAGTCCAACTGGACATAGGCCTTACCCTAATGGGACATTGGAGACACAGGAGGTCGTTTTATCATCATCATCATCAGCCTATGTTAGTACACTGCTGGACAAAGGCCTCCCCTAATGAGCGCCATAGCGCCCTGTTTATAGGAGGGCATTTGTGTGCTGAGAATAAAAGTGCCTACCCTTAAAAGCAATGACTAACATCTCAATGTGCCTACGTGTTATTGAAGACTTAGACCAAAGATTTTTTTGGATCAATAGTAACTTTTAGTTCATTGCTAGATTACCAGGGTTTGTTGTATTTTTAAAGTGTGCAAAAAAATAATGTTCTATCTATCTATACCTACAACAAATCCTAAATCAGTAGTATATAATCAAGCCTTTCGCAAACACTATCCATCCAAATTTCATCATTCATCATTCATTATCATTTCATTCAAAACTCGCACGAATCTCCCCTAATCCACGAAGTAAGTAGCAATATTAAAAAGTGTTTAGTGACATCGTAACGAGTGAACTAATAACGCCGCGGGTGGAATTGACCCAATAATAATGTTCGCTAAATGTGGGTAAAGGGTCTCTTACACTGGGGATAAGCGTTAGGCTTTGGCTTTATGGTCTGTGTTATGGTGGTGAAATCTGTCGCTTTGTTCCTGTTTGTTGTCCTAAATGGCGCGTCGAAAGTCGAAGGATTCGATTCCCGCTTCGGTACAAATGTTTGAGCGATCTGCATATATTTGTTCAGGTAATCTGGATGTTTTCTATGTATAATAAGAAATATTAATGTATTTAATGTATCTTATTAATATATCAGTCATCTAGTGCCCATAACACAAGCTTTGGGCTTTTTTTTTTGATGATTGTCCAAAATTATTTATTTATTTTTATTCATTTATTATTTATTTATCGAGTAGCTTTTAAAAAATAACATACTATCTGATCAGCATAGATATGTGCATTCGTCCAGAGCACTTATTCCAATAAATCAATCGCCTCACCATAATGACACATTTTTGCATTTGACCTTTGATTTTTTGACATGAAAATAACACTAGGTAAATTTTGCACCCTTGCAGAATTTATTAAGCAAAAGTTTCCTCAGTCAATCGATTATATATCCCAGTGAACACACTCCTTAACCCTGTAAAGAAGGGTACAAATCGCTATATAAACTTAATATCGGGTAAATTGGCGCCCGGGGCCGCGGGAGGGGAGAGGGGGCAAACAGATCTGCTTTTATTGCCTATCGGTTCCGGTTATAAATGTCGCCCGGATAATTTCATTCCGCCGATATTAGAGGTTGAGGTTGGCTTTTGTGAGAGGTTTTGCTTAGAGGGGCTAGATGAGTGTTTTTATTTTATTTTGAGAACGTAGTAGGTGTGCATACATAGTTTTAACTATGTATGCAACACTAAAGTCATTTAAAACGGGATATTTACCATGATTTGGTAAATATCCCGTTTTAAATGACTTTATTATAACCATGATGGTTTCAAAAGTTTTATTATATGTATATGCAATACCTTGATTTTAATGCCAATAGGCAGATAATTAGAATTTCCCATAGTAGGTACGTATTTAATATGGAAGGCCAGTTTTGGAATTACCAGATTTTTTCCAAAGTTCGGTAGACCAGAGATTTGTAAAAAAGACAATTGCAATATAGACATGATCTGGCTAGCCACTTAGAATGCCACTTTGAATTAAGACATTCCCTTCGATTTTGAAAAAAACTAGACTTAAATAACGGACATTAAATAACCCGAGGATCAACCTCATAAAAATATCATAACAGCATACGTTTTTATTAAATACCAGTGAAACAACGAAGCAAAAGTTAATTCCACTGTGCCACATAACTCATTCCGCGCAGATGAATCACCCCCCACCCATCCTACCCCTCTCTCCCCTTCTCATTTAATCCGTATTCAGTTACAAATGCGTAATTATAACACTAAACAATGGATTTCAGTCCGACTGTCGGCTGCAGGAAGCTATTGTGATCAAGTACAGTCGGCTAGGGCTGCTTATTGGAAGTGACGTCATTCTTTCTTTTGTTGACTGTAAAATGAGAATTGAAAAGTTACGTCATTCATTTTAAATCTTATCCTACTAATATTATTAAGATGGGTAGATAAATATAGAGAAACATTTATTGATTAAGCTTAGATTCAGCACATAACAAATGAGGTAATAATTATAAAGACTAATTTATTAGGACGACCTCCGTGGCGCGGTGGGCGAAAGTCCGCCTGCGATGCAGGAGGTTGCGGGTTCGATTCCCGCCTCGGAATAAGACGCAGGCCGAAGATAGTTTCAAATAGCTAAACTATTTAAACTATCATCGGCCCGTGGCTTGGCAAAATATAAAAATAAATAAATAATGCTGGACAATTCACACAGCAGATCGTACACTCAATTGTCCCTAGGGCGGGAATCGAACCTGCAACCTCCTGCATCACAGGCGGACCTTCGCCCCGCAGAGGTCGTCTGTTTGGTTCCAAGGCGTTTAGATTTTCTCGATTTTGATCCTGTCTTCGAATAACGGTAGATAATCTATTAAGCTGAGTGTACGCAAAAGATCCTGTCAATTACAAACGTTTGAAATGGAGTTTCATTATGAGTTGAGCGGTCTCTATGGATGCAACGGTTAATAATGTAAAACGAGTTCGCAGCAGTTGGTTGGAACCTTTACATCCCTAGAATGTAATTATTGAGCAACACAACGAAAGTTCTAGAAAGTAGTTTATGTAATTCTAGATTATGGTATAATTCTCGATATAATTCGTGCGCTACCCGAATTTACAATACAAAAATTCTTTATTGCAAATTATACACCATAATAGTCCAAAGTCGCTCAGCGAGCTATGGAAAGAGCTATGCTCGGAGTTTCTCTCAAGGATAGTATTCGCAACGAATACATCCGACAGAGAACCAAGGTTATCGACATAGCTCAAAGAATTACCATGCTGAAGTGGCAGTGGGCCGGCCATATCTCGCGAAAAACCGACGGCCGCTGGGGCAAACGTGTTCTTGAGTGGAGACCACGACTCGGTAAACGTAGTGTAGGACGCCCTCCGACCAGGTGGGATGACGACTTACGAAAGACTGCAGGTAGATACTGGATACGGCACGCTGAAGACAGGTCGCTATGGCGCTCATTGGGGGAGGCCTATGTCCAGCAGTGGACTTCTATAGGCTGATGATGATGATACACCATAATCAAATAATTACAAAAAATACATTACATGCGACACGTACAGTTATGTACATATGTGAATTTATTTATTTATATAAAACATGTAGGTACATCTATCCTAACGGGCACACCAAATGCTTACTTAGAGTACCTACCTACCTTTTTATATTTAAATGATGTTAAAATTAGGAATCATTATCTCTCTCTCACGAGTACATTACAGAAAAATGAATGGAACTTTGTCAAAGTAAACGTTACATATCAGTGTTATACATACATCTATTCAGACGTATATATTTGTGTGAATTTTGATAAAAAATAAAAGAAAATGAACTAATGACATATTATTAATAAATTATCTGCCAATATGCAGTAACAATAAATTATCAATCATTAGGAGCAATTATGTGAGTGATACACTCACATAAACTCAAGAAAACAGCTGAATACAGCAATTTGGTGCGAAACACCGCTACACCAGCATATAGCCTACAGCGCTGATAGCCTACAAGCGGCGCGTTGTCAAAATTTGGTAGCTGGATCTCGTCAAAGGAAATGTCCGACCGCTCAGTTCGAAATGGTCCCATTCTGATAATCATATTAATATTTAAATTTTCTATCTTGTATGCGCCTAACTAACAGGAAAACTTGAATTATGAGTGAAAATATCCTTGCAGCAAAATAAGAACAGCACTGAAAAATTCAAATCAAATTGAGTTCATCAATCCACGAACAAACAAACAGAGTTCGTTCAAAACCTCTGTAATTAGATTCAAAAACTCTCCCTACCCGCATTATGAGTTTTATTCGCGAGAGAACAAACATGGCCGTCGGTGACTACTGTTAGGTGACTTGTCTGCCAAAGCGCTACGTCGCATTGTTTTTCAAATTTAATTTGATATTGTTGTGATCACGGAGCTTCAGCATGTGCTATGGCCAACTCTTTTTTCTTGAGTATGCAACCTCTATTTGGCTAATTTCAATCAAATGTAATAATTGGACGTCTTTTCAAAACTATAAGCCAACTTCTAATTTCTAAATCATTCAATCCTGAAGTTGGTTAAAAACAACGTACTAATTTACTGTCACAAGTAGAATTTCCTTGAAAAATTACATTCAAAAATTGTTACCTACGCATCATAGCTTGCTACGAGAAAAACTATGTTATTGTATATGAAAGGATACGTGCCGCACTGTACCAGTATTTGTAACCGCTTTTGACGCAGGTCTATCTGGAAATCCGGTTACGTAAACAGCCGAGGCTTTCTATTACTTGACGCATGCTTGTGCGCACTTTTCCTGAAAGTAACATACATTCCGTACTTTCTGGTAAAATTAAATTCCTTCTGAAGCCCATGCCGCTTCAGTGGACACCTGCCTTATTTATCTGCGGCTGTCTCAGCAGTAATTACATTTTGATACAGCCTGCAGAAACTGCCTCCAGTGACAGACTGTGTGCGTTGCCATAACTCCTCCTTTTTGAGGGGAACCGATCGTATATTTTATCTTTACTGCGTTTTGATGAATATTTTTCATTGTATGATTGAGTTTTCTCGAAATGTCTAAGTAAGCTTAAGGGCCAGACTTGACTAAAGCTAAGCTGAGGTAAGCTAAGAGATCCGCTTATTAAAACTACTAATAAAAATCACAAACTGAAAACCAGCGTTGTTCTACGCCACGCGTGGTTCCACGCGAGCTTAACCTTGGGGTTAAACTCGCCTATGAGAAAGAAAATCACCTATGCCAAAAAGTTTTCTTACAGCACCTTACCTTAGATTTATAGGAGAGGCGATGGAACAGATAAATAAATAAATAACTCCTTAAATATCTGGAAATATGTGCAAATTAAATACAGATTTAAAACCATTGACCCTCAATAACCGAATGAAGCTTCAGCTAAGTTCATAATAGGAAATTACCAATAATAAACCTTTCTGCAGTGCATCAGAGATGTTCAGTAGTACGTTCACAGATGGTTTCGCGGCAATTATGCGAAAGCGAGTGGCATCTCTGATGAGTAGAGCGACAGGTAGTAACAACAGCATCCTGAAAGTCATATCTCATAAATACGACACCACTGGGTGAAATTACTTATACTCTAGATTTAGTTATTTTGGTTTTAATTTCTTCGTTGTAGGTAATTGTATTTTCTTTTTTGTTATTTTGTGTATGCGTTTTATGGACCTCTATTGTCTGAAAATAAAGGATTTGAATTGAATAAACACAAAATCATCATACTCGTATTTCTACACCAACCTAAACAATTATAACTACCCACAAAGCCTGTAATAAAGCTCGTTTGAAACCACAAAGTCCCCACCCTTAAAACTGCTTAGAGGTAAGCTACAGTAAACTAAACAACCCGCTTACTGAAGTTAATTTAATAAGCTTTATCCGCCTAGCGGGCGCTGGGCGGTGGGCGGTGGGCGGATCTAATAAACTTAACGATATTAACTTCCGTCCGCCCTACGGTACTTCTATTCTTGGTGCTATTTGCCTTGTTTTCCAGTTTCAGTTTATTTATTAATAACGTTTATATGTTACATGTCATATTCTAAATTCTAATTAAATTATCAATTATCGGTAGATAATAAGAGTATAATAAATCTATAATATAAAAATGAATTTCTGAATGTGTTGCTAAGCGCAAATCTTGGGAGCAGCTGAACTGATTTCGCAAATTTTTTTTTTTAGAATATTCCTTGAAGTACGAGGATGGTTCTTACGGAGAGAAAAAAGAGAAAAATAAAAAATTTACTATCCGGGCAAAGTCGGGACTGGCTGCTAGTTCATAATAAATTGATTAAAAATAAGAAATTATAAAATGTCAAAGAGTTCACTAAATTTATTGCGTTGCTCATTAAATAATAAATAAATAATGCTGGACAATTCACACAGCATTATCTAGGTAAGCAGAGCTTGTGTTATGGGTACTAGATAACTGATATACATAATACAATACATTACATATATAGATATTTTTTTAATTATATATAGAAAACTACAATGAGCCACAATTTTAGTTTGCTTTTGAAGGATTGCGTTGAGGAGCCACTGACAACAGTAGCTGGAAGACGCAATTTTTCCTTAGTTTAGTCAAAGAGTAGTCAGTCAAGTATTATCGTTAGTTAATTGAGTTTAGTGGTTTTATTTTTAGTTGTATTATTTTCAGATCTAAGAGAAAGCCACTGCTATGTCGTATAACGAAGTAAAAGGAATCCGAAGCGGTCTGCATTTGAAAGAGAAAAGTGGAGGAAATTGCACCATTGTGGTTACTAAATTGAGTTATTAGTATTCTTCTTAGTTGTATTATTTTCAGATCAAAGATAAAGCTGCTGTCATGTCGTATAAAGAAGTGAAAGAGAGTGCATTTTAAAGAGAAAAGTGGAGGAAATTGCATCAGGGACGACAAAGACAAAGGTCTTTCAATATAATAAATAAATAAATAAATAATGCTGGACAATTCACACAGCATTATCTAGCCCCATGGTAAGCAGAGCTTGTGTTATGGGTACTAGATAACTCATATATATAATACAATACAATACATAGATAGATATTTTTCATTATACATAGAAAACAACCAGAACACCCGAAACAAATATCTGCAGATCGTACACACATTTGTTCCGAGGCGGGAATCGAACCCGCAACCTCCTGCGTCGCAGGTGGACCTTCGCCCACCGCGCCACATCGGTCGTCAATATTGAAACTTAGATTACATAGAATACAAAAAAAATACTACTAAAACTTATATATGAGTATATAGGTTACCTACTTGACTAATTATATATACTACTAATAAATTTGGCAAGAAGCAAGGTATATAAGCAAGGTATAGCACAAATAACGCGAAACATCCAAAAACGGAAAAAATTGAAATTAATTCACTTCATTGGAAAAAACTACTTAAGGTCTTCTAACAATACAGAACCCCCAGTGCGGGATGCCGACTCGCACTTGCTGTTTCTTTATTTCATTTCCCAATATCAAAATTATGAAAAAGGGTAGGTATATACATATAAAATTATGAAATAGGATAGAATTGTAAAATTGGGAAACTTCTTCGAGTGATGAATTGCGAGTAAGGCATACTTACCGTTTTGATAGCCTGTTTCTAGCCTTTTGTCTTGTAAAAAATGTCGTCCGACACTTAAGTCACCGTCCCCCTTAAGGGGGAGTTCCTTGCGGGAACACAGTTTAAGAAGATTACTGACAATGCTTTGTCTTAAGGTTGCGTCTGCTTGGAGGCGAACATTTTTGTAACAACGCACACTACATGGTATGGTACCTTATACCTGCTAAACTACCCACACAGCACAAAAGTCATTATGGGTTATTTACCATGATTAAATGATTAAATTGAAGGGAACATTAAAATAATGTTATTTAATAATGAATAGTATCTACCTATAAAATATGACTTGTCTCAGTGCTTATCTGTAAGCCTAAAGAAATAAAAACTTTTGACTTTGATTAGATATTTTGAGTCTTTCAATATTTCGGCACAGTTTCATGCGCCATGATCACAGAATAACATTGGAAAACTCAAAAATCTAATCATTGTAAATATCCCGTTTTACTATTTAATGACTTTTGCGTTAACAACCATGATAGTATCAAAAGTTTTAACCCTCACAGCATCATCTAGCCCCAAAATAAACAGTGATACTATTTGTGACGCTCACTGGTTCATTTTTAATCGACATCAGAAGGAGGTTCTATGTTCTATGTCTGTGTATTATAAGAATAAGAATAAATTTATTGTAAAATTGTGTGAATCATAGTTACATGAAGGTGTTATAATTAAAATATAGTATCAACAATTTAATCCTATTCGGACATACAATTTTTTTTTTAAATAATATTAACATAGGTTCAAAGTTATACCAAAATATTATTTTACTCATATAAGCATCATAGTTACATATCTTAACCTATATTAATCTAGGCATAATCTAATTATCAAAAAACTCCTTTAAATTGTAGTGAGTTGTTATTTGTTTTGTTATTTATGTTCGTCGATTTCTCCGTCATTATGGACCGATATTAAAAGTTATTTCCTTATTGTATAGAAAATTATCCCTAATTAGTCCCATAAAATAATTATTCCCGAAGTATTAGTGTACGTCCCGTCAAGCTTAAAATAAAACATATTAATTATTTTGAAAAATCACGAGAAGCTACAATTTTGGTGATGATATCTTCGCTATTTCTTAATAGATTTTCATGATTCTTTGGAAAAAGCTCCTTTATCTCACAAGTTTTGCAGTTGATTAAAAATTCTAACTTTACTTACACTGTGTATTTATTTATTTATATTAATTCAGGTCTGTTAAATCAGTACCTTAACTCCGCATCGCTGCAGCCATCAAAAGATGGCGACGGGTAATTTAAGAAAATGGCGTTCATTTGTTGTAAGAGTAATTTTATAAAATTCACAATATTTTATGAAGAACATTAAATTCTGCCAGTCTATAGGATAAAGCAGACTGTTGAAGAACATAATATGATGACCGATAAATATCTCAAAAAAAGTTGGTACTTAATAATATTTTTATAGCTGCAATGGAGAACATTCATCGATATTATTATGATACGGGAATCGGCAAACGTCAAAACGGAAAACGGACGCCCTCCGGCCGGAGGCCTATGTGTTTTCTACACGAAAAACAAAAGAGGGTCACGCCAGGTTTGAATTATTTACTTTCGACTAGTTTGAGAAACAGAATTGTCTTTCGCTGACTTAAAAAAAAAAATGTTTACTACCCATTTTTTTTCTGTGGGTTGCTTGTGTATCACTGCGGCCCTGATAGGCCTATATTGTGAACGCTACTTATACGTTCAGCCCCGAAGCTGTAGCGTTCATAGTTCGCCACTAATCCTTGCAGCTGCTTGGAACCGTAGAATTTTCTTCGGGGTGAAAAGTTTACCACCCATGTACGTAAATGGGTGGTACTGTATAAGCCTAGATCACGTTTAACTTTAATAAAACGGGACTAATTAAGCACCTACCGTGCTTACTTAGTTACCCATTTAAAAGCCTTATGAACTAAAACCTTGCAAAATAACAAATTACATACACAAATTATATCTTACCCATCAGTTAACAGAGTTCAAAATCCAACAAGCAAAGTTGCAGCTTAGCCCAGCGTTTTGGGAGCAATTTTTCCGAAATTAATCTTTCGTCAAACACTTAGCTCGCGAACAATTGGCGGCTGGTGAATTCAATCTTCCGACTGATCTCATACACACTCGAGGGATAGGGTGAACCAGAATTCAGCGCGTTTTCGTTAAAGTTTTAGCTCTGGCTAAATATATAGATACCCTATATTATAGGGTATCTCTGTACTTATAGTAACTAATAATACTGGTGAAACCGCAAGGCGCAGCTAGTAAATTATAATTTACAAGCTGCGCCCTGCGGTTTCACCCGCGTGGTGATAGATATTTTGGATAATATACAATATATCTTTATGAATTGAAGCGTATGTGTTATTCTGATATGTAATCTATATTATTGTGAAGTTTTATCAAAACCCATTCAGTAGTTTTTGCGTGAAAGTTTGTGAGGATCTATGTAAGTTTACGTAACTTTACGTTTATAATATTAGTAGGATTACAATATAATTTTTATATTTTAGGAAATGCCTATACATACATGACGACCAATGTGGCGCGGTGGGCGAAGGTCCGCCTGCGACGCAGGAGGTTGCGGGTTCGATTCCCGCCTCGGAACAAATGTGTGTACGATCTGCAGATATTTGTTTCGGGTGTTCTGGTCGTTTTCTATATATAATAAAAAATATCTATCTATGTAATGTATTGTATTATGTATATCAGTTATCTAGTACCCATAACACAAGCTCTGCTTACCATGGGGCTTGATAATGCTGTGTGAATTGTCCAGCATTATTTATTTATTTTGAGTTTACAGCGTTTGAATTACGTTCTCGTATATTGCCACAATAGGTACCTACATTCGATTGTATATTATATGACAACACGTACCTACAAAACTCAAGAGTTTCCTTTTAAAATGTCACCCCTGTTTTAGAGCACCCTATACACAAAGGGGGTGAACCGGGTATTAGCAAACGTAAAAAGTTCGTTGAATACTATCCCTTAAGCGTCTTAAATGTACCTACCTAACTGTAATCCTCTTTCGAACTTGAAATCGATTTAAAAAAACTCTAAAACTATCAACGATTGCAGGAACTTACTTGCAGAGAGCTTGCAGAATTAAGTTATGTTCATATAAAATAAATAAATAAATAATGCTGGACAATTCACACAGCATTATCTAGCCCCATGGTAAGCAGAGCTTGTGTTATGGGTACTAGATAACTGATATACATAATACAATACATTACATAGATAGATATATTTTATTATACATAGAAGACAACCAGAACACCCGAAACAAATATCTGCAGATCGTACACACATTTGTTACGAGGCGGGAATCGAACCCGCAACCTCCTGCGTCGCAGGCGGACCTTTGCCCACCGCGCCACATCGGTCATCCTTATATGGCATTTATGCAATGATTAAAAAAAACTTTTATTAAATCAAATCAAACAAAGTTTTATTCTTTAGGCTTACAAATAAGCACTTGGACAAGTCATATTTAATACTATTATAACAACATTATAACTATTATACAATATATTCACTTAATTTTTTTTTCATTTTACGTAAGTATTTTGAAATATGCTTGAATTGGAAATCATTTTGGTATTACGTTTGTAAGAAGAATTCGTCCCTCGTAGGCCTCCGGACTTCGTTTAGTTTAGGAGTTCCTATGATCACCTTCTGTCTCCATCATCAGACCAGCTCGATGGTACCATGACATTGCATTGTTTCCAAACTTACATCATCATCATCATCATCAGCCTATATCAGTCCACTGCTGGACATAGGCCTCCCCCGATGAGCGCCATTGCGCCCTGTCTTCAGCTTGCCGCATCCAGCATCTACCTGCAGTCTTTCGCAAGTCGTCATCCCACCTGGTCGGAGGGCATCCTACAGTACGTTTACCGAGTCGCGGTCTCCACTCAAGAACACGTTTACCCCAAGAACTTACATGAGTATGCCAAATTTCAGCTCAATCGGTTGATGAGATGATGATAACTGGTCTAAAATTCAGCTGCAAGATTTAACCCACATACTAACAGGGCAAGTAAAATAAAAGCTTGTAAAAATCAAAACGAAGAGTCAAAAAAAAACAGTTAATAATTTTCACATGTTTTATTATCTACCATGATTGCAAACTGTCTACGTTACACTTCAATAAATACTTTGTAACTACAATAATGTGCAAACTATTCTAACTGTGCAATATTTCTGATATATTTTACAATATTTACAAACAACATTTTTTAAAAAGTAAAAATAAAAGTAAAAAGATTTTTATTTTGTCAGAACAGAACAGAGACTCTTATAAACTAAACTTAGATTAACAGACGACAGAGTCTGACAAAAATCGGTCTCCACTCAGCATGTGCTATGGTAGAGCAGATCGTACCATAGCGCTGGTCTTCCGTGGTATTCCGTTTTTCAGTGAAATGGAATAATTAAAATAAAGTCGATGACTATGCCGTAAAGCTAATTTATCAAGTATGAATGTTATGTAGGTAATTCTATAAAAAAATATACATTTTTGTAATTTTTGGAGCTACTTCTAGATAAAGGTACTCGCCTACTCTCACTGAACGCACAAATACGTACAAAATACTAAAGATGTGGTATTAAATTAAAAACAACCCAGTAAAAGACCAATTGAATAAATTTAAAATGATTAAGACATTCTTTCTAGACCTACATACTTACAGTGAATATAATATTATATTATATATATATATATATATATATACTAACAGCTATTTTTTACAATGTATGTCTACTTATTATCAACACTATTGGTTATTATTGAGATCGATAGCAAATATAGTATATTTATTTCAGCTAAGTATTTTATTTGATAATATTGAAAAATAAAGCTAGTTAAATTTAAAAATTAACACAATATTCCAACCTTGTGACCTACTTATTAACTCGTTATGAAAATACTGACCTGTTACAGAAAAACTGTGCAATTTTTAAGGAGCTAAATCTACCTCAAAACCAAGACTTGCCTCAGACTACATGCATTATTAATAAATCGATCTTTAAGGCACACTTTTTGTGGTTTTCTATACAACAATAATATCTACACAATTCAAAAAGTGTCTAATAACTTCTACATTAATGTGATAAGTGTGAGTTAACCTTTATTAATACTGTAGATTAAGATTTTAAGCATGTTTTGTACAGCGAATTTTTACAGTTTTGCTGGTATTTTATTGCGAGGAAAATAAATGACCAGAGATGCACTCAGGGCAAAGTTTAACAGCTAAGGTAGGTAACTTTCATCTTCTAGGTATTCAATAAAACCAGTCAAGCACAAAGACGTAGAAAAATAGTTCTAATATTTAATTATGTCACGTATGTCTACGTGAGTATGTGCGTAATTATTATTTTAGTTACATAGCGAAACAAAAAACTATTTTTATTAGTTTTTATTACAAAATACTTTTCTGTTTAACAAATATAGTACAAGTATCTTTCTATTATTCTATCAATGTCCGGTAATTTAGAATAACAATACCGGTTTTAACTGACTGGTCAAGGCACGGTTGACTTGGTGGCATAGTTAGTAACGCATTCACATAAAGAGTGTAGTATCATAGAAGAAAGTTCAAGTCCTGCCCGAGTTGTAATCTTTTGGGATATATAATTCATAATATAAATTTTAATTTTATTGTATAGAAGTCTATGTGTGAACTTTACTATTATGTTGTAGCACTCTGTCTTGGATTGAGTCGTGCGCCCTGAGTCTCAGCGTATCAGCACTGGCCAGTCGGGCCAGAGCTGCGCTCGGAGACGGTGGAGATGGCGGCGACGGCGCAGGTTCTGGTGGACGAAGCGCTGGCGGTGGCAGGGCTAAGACGTATCTGTAGGGAGAAAAGGTATTGTAAGTGTCTAGTGTAATATGGACTGTGAAGTCTGCAATAAACGATTTATTTTATATCTAATTCGTTACGATTTTTTGTATTTCTACAACATCGGTATGCCTTATTGAATTTTTGTGATGTTTCTTAATCGGGGTTTAGTTAACCCTAAATAATATTTTTCATAGACACAGTCCTTTAAACGAAGCACCCAGATTTTTCCATACGCGAGTCAAGAGATAGCTGAATTGTGCGATGTGTTTATTATAATAAAGCTTTGTAAATGCCATGGTTTTTAATTGCCACAAATAGTATGGTCCTGATTTTTTGTGCGTACCATGACTTCATCTTTAACTCTTCTTACCTGTGTAATAGAGCTCTGAACGCCGCAGCAGGCTCCGCTTCATGCCACAGTGGGGCCGGCACACCCAATGCCCCTAACCCCGCGCCCAGGCCAAGCGCCCACCACTCTCCCCCTGCAGCCGGCCCATTCCATTCACCGACAACTACAACAAAAGAGGGATTTTTAAAAAAAATATTGAGAATTAAATATATATATATATAAAATATTGAAAATATGAAACTACTGGACATAGGCGTCCCCCAATGAGCGCCATAGTCTTCAGCTTGACGCATCCAGCATCTAACTGCAGTCTTTCGCAAGAAGTTTACGTAATTTTGCAAGCAAAGCCAAGAGCTATTATCAGTTATCCCGTTGGCTTATAATTGAAACAAAAGTTCTAAATAATATGACGACAGATGTAGCGCGGTGGGCGAATGTCCGCCTGCGACGCAGGAGGTCGCGGTTTGAATTCCCGCCTCGGGACTAATATTTGTACGATCTGCAAGTATTTGTCCTGGGTGTTCTGGATATTTTCTATGTATAATAAAATGCTTATAAGGCCGGCCACGTTTGTCACGCCACTGCAGTCGCGTGGGATAGGTACAATAATATCTCGGAAATGAAAAAAGATTTATAAGTTTTTATAATCAAAGTCATTGAAAACCGTCGAAATTCACCTTCTTGCCCACTAAATGCACTCTTAGAAATAATTACAAAAGGAAAAAGCTTGCGATGGCTAATTAAAAACCTTAAGTTCAATAAACAATATTGTATCTACCTAAGTAATTATTCCATTATCAACATCGATATGATTTAATCAGCAGGTGCCGCACACCCCACATAACGACAATTATCGTTGAGTAAACTGATATCGCACAATAAGCTTCTTGTGAATCGGACCACCTGTGATAGTGAGCTGGCACCTTTACTTTTTATCTATGTTGAATGACGAAAGTTTTGTCTAAATCTAATGAAAATAAATCGGATTTTAATGTTTATAAATCCTGATTAATATTATATTATAGGTAAACGTTTTTTTTGAGTATGTTTGTTGCTCTTTCACGCAGAAACTGCTGAATGGATTTTGAAGAAACCTCACAATAATATAGCTTACAAATCAGAATAACTCATAGGCTACAATTCATAATATCTATCACCACGCGGGTGAAACCTCGGGGCGCAGCTAGTAGGTAATAAAAATATCGTATATGAAACATGAAACTGCTCGCGGCTTCGCATGTGTTAGTCTAGCTAGATAAGGAGTATGTACGGTATACCTTTATAATATATGTGATTTTTATAAATGATAAGAGATTGATTAAAACTCTTATTTTGATATTATAAATTGATTAATATTTGAGCACGCACACCATGATGAGGTGAGGTAAGTAAGTAATTCTGTCTTCATAATCAAGAAGCCTGTGAAGTGCTTAAACTTTTTTTTTAATACGGCCACGCTGACGCCTTCCGTCCCCGACGATTTTGTGGCCGGTATCCGGAAGGCTTCTCCGGTATCCGGAGGAGTTCGACACCAACTCACTGCCACGAGCCCCTGTACCTGGATCCGCCAAGACCTACCACTTTGGACCTCTCTCCAGCTAAGGCCAGTGGCACTTTTTTTCTAGTAACGCAATTCGGTGACAACGAACCCTACTGTAAAACTGATAAATATAATTGTAAGCATTTTTTCCTGTGTTTCCTTTTGGGCCTAGCCACTCTCATCGTAGGCAGGTCACTAGTATAACACAAGTGTTTCAAACCATTATTTTTTCTTGTATTATTTTATATAGTTTTGATTTGTTACTTTTCATAAACAAATATTATGTGCAGTACACCACCTTATAAAATGTTAATTAATATGGTAAGAGCGGTCTCCTCTAATACAAGCAAATTTTCCTTAAAAGGACTGAAAAACATGTATGTTTAATTTACAAGTTACCGAAAAAAACATTTTATTTCTATTTTTTTTTTCAGGAGCCCTTCAAGCGCAAACGCCTTCATCCTGTGACGGATTCCCTCAAATTGCATTTACCATTTAATTACGCTACACGCCCACTAACTACCTCGCGCCGGATACGTCTCCAAGATTCCTTCCAAACGGTTTTATGCAAAAATTGCACCATTTCAAATTAATGACAGAAAAATTACACTTAATAATCGCCGAGCGGATGTATGTGACTTCAAAGCTGGGGAGCGCTTTGAGGGTGGTTTTAACTGTTGTAATGCTGCCACGTTAACTGTTCGGCTGTCAGTTGTACACGAATGTAAAACGAAAATACTTTATTGTACACAAGAAAAAGTAAATTATATGAGACAAGGACAATAGATAGCCTTATCTTTGGATGGAAGAATAATGTGAATTTATTATTATTATTTATTCGAGTTTAAAATAACTGAATAGAATGTGGCAATATAGGGAGGTACGTATAGTTCCTATTTTCTGTTAGTTAGTGGTGTAAGAGTTATGACTATTTCAATTCAATTATAATTTAACTTTAATTTCAGTTCATTTCTATTTTAATTTCATTTATTTATTTTAACACTTTACATGCGCTGCGTATGTGTTGTCTGAAATAAATGTGATTTGAAAGTAAATATATCTAATATTTATTTTAAGTTTTTTTTTGCGTTTTATTCATTTTTATGACAAACTGGAGATTGGCACGCAAGTTTTATATCATTTTATATCAATGAAAATGAATAAGGTATCTCAAAGTCGCGTGCGTCCAATTTAGTGGGTTGATAGCTTAATTTTATCGCGAGTAAACACCAAATCGGTCGTATGAAGGGGTTGAGGAAAGGTGTTGACTGCAGGTGTCGTTTCACAATAAGCTTTGTTCTACTTATCACCTTTAGTTGGTGATATTATTTGATTGTTTGCTCTTGTTGGTACTGAGCTTTATTGGTTTTTTGAGTAGAGGTCCTTTAATATTGTTAACCGACTTCAAAAAAGCAGGAGGTTCTCAACCCAACTGTAATTTTTTTTATTACCTCAGAACGTTCGACTGGGTGAACCTATTTTGATGATTCTTTTTTTTATTTGAAAGCTGGGTACTTCCCGTGTGGTCCCATTTCAATTTGGTCCAGTTCTGACAATGGCATCCATGACAAAACCATATAAGTCTTAAATGTAAATTTTATGTTACCTTTTGTACGAGCCCTGTGCTCGAAATAAACAATTTTTTTTAAATTAAATTTGCATTAATTATGTGCGCATACAAATTGACGAATAACTCAATATCACGCCAACCTATTTCGATGATTCTTTTTTAAAACTAAGTTTTAAACCCATTTTCATTATTTAAGAATTTGAAGTCAGTTTATAGTTTTTTAAAACACGCCAACTTATGAAAATTTCGAAACATTCCTTATAAAATAGTACGTTACGTTACTTTTCGTTTCGTTACGTTAAGTTTCGTTACATTACGTTACGTTAAAAATATCGGAATCAAAGCAAAGGATGTTCTTTGTGTGAGGTGACAATTACCCGTAATCGCGACTCCGCTATTGTCAATTCGGTGACTGATACTTAATAGGGTTCTCGCTATTGCCAGAATTACATCACAATAATATTATAAACTAGCGGACCTTCCCGGCTTCGCGCGGTTTTAGTACGGAACTTTTTTGAAAATATATTCACTGGAGATAATGTAGCTTGCCAACACGGTGAAAGAATTTTTCGAATCGGTCCAGTAGTTTCAGAGCCTATTCATTACAAACAAACAAAAAATAAAACCTTTCCTCTTTATAATATTAGTATAGATAAATACAAAAGTTTATATGTATGTATGGATGGATGTTTGTTACTTATTTACGGCAAAACTACTGAACGGATCAGGCCTAAAATTATAAAAAACGAAAATTATGAACTCTGCATATTTTATGCATAGTTAATAATTTTAGTTTTTTATAATAACTTTAGTCATTAAAAATGTTTGTAATAATGAATATTTGGTTGTAATATAAATACTCGTATACTTTTATTTCTTATAAAACACAGAAAATATTTAAAACCGCAAACATGGCTTAATTTTGCGCGAAATATAAATTACACTCCTTAACAAGTTCACTGCCAATGTGTATAAGTGGATAAGTACATATTTGTATAAAAAAGTTATTAATCTGAGAGCCATGTTAAAATCAAAACAGTTTAAAACATTATTTAGATTAGACCATACCCGAAGTCTGCACAGTTGCTAGTTGGTAAAATTATTCTGCATCATAAAATTAAACTAAAAATACACATAGAAATGAAATATCCAGCCCTAAAAATATCCCCACGCGATCGGTAATCATCGCTAATGATCGGTAAACATCGAGTTTTCATATTTCATTAACGACACGACACTCGCGGTACTAACGATTTATTTTCCATAGTAATTACGGAGTTTCGCTTCCATTACACTGTGATTTGAACTGGTTTTGGTTACGGATGGTCATTTAAATGGTTTAGTTATGTTTGTTTATACAGGATGTGTGGAAAAACGATTAGAAACGTTTTTAACCGACGAAAAACAAAAGCGGCGTGGGTTATTTGTTCGGCTGTAAGTATGTTTTTGTATGTTCGTCGATTTCTCCGTCAATTGTGGACCTATCAATTATGGATTTGAAAAACTATTTCGCTATTGTATGGAGAACGATCCTGAGGTGGCCCAGAAATTAATATTTGTATGAAAAACTTAAAAAACTGTGTAAATAATAAGGAATTTGATGTCGTACAAATAATCTGTAACACATTGAAAGGCAAACACATGTACTAGGATGAACCAAATAAATGTTTTAGAAGGAAAAGCTTTCCTTTTCTATAAAGGGTTATTATAAACTCCTTTTCGGATTAAAAATGAACAGCATGCACGACATACATACATTTTAAATTTTTTCAATATAATAAATCATTTGCCTTCCTCGGAGATTGGTGGGAGATCGCACGTGACTGCACTGAGTGGAAAGATTTGGGGGAGGCCTTTGCCCAGCAGTGGGACGAAAAAGGCTAAATAAAAAAAATAAAAAAAAATGATAATAAACTTTTTAGATAAGACTTTACTTAAATTACAATTTTGAACGGGACAAACGCGAACGAAGCCGCGAACAGTATAAAGTCGTTCAAATATTACCAGGAAATATAAATAACACGTGTAAAAAGATTGTGGCATATTCTCAAACAGGCCCATTAGATCACTAATACCCAAATAATGACACCAAGGAGGTGTTTACGCGATAAATGATAAAAATGATAAGCCTATAATTATAATGGGGTGACTTTATATTGTGATTTATTTATTGGGGTGGCTTCAGGGAAATTATATTTAGATTTTTTTCGATAACGATTGACAAGAATTGAGTTTTTGTGCTTCCGGGTTTTGACGTAACAAGACTTATGTTTAGATATTTATACTTCAACTTCTTATTTTATGGCTCGCTGTCTTTTAATTTCTAATTATCACTAAAACGAAGATAAAGTGTTAAAATTAAACCTGTATAGTCCAAATCAATGATGATGTGAATGATGATCATATGAAATAATATAAAAAATACTTCTAAAAATGGCTTCCTTTACATTTTAACTCAAGAATTCCACCTGTAATTTTCTATTCGAGCTATAATATGCTTGAACACCCGGACCAATATCTGAAGATCGTAGAAACATAAGTCCCGATGTAATAATCGAACCCGCAACGTCCTGCCTCGCAGGTAGACCATCACCCATTGCACCACAGATGTAACTACGCACGTCGAATGGCCTGCTGGCCTATGTCCAGCAGTGGACTGCTATAGGCTGATGATGACGTCGAATGGAGTATGTCTACTTACCATGCTCATGATGCATAAAAGGAGCGTGATCTCTTCCCAATGCCTTTTCTCGCTTACGCCATTTCGCGCGCCGGTTCTGGAACCAAACCTGCGACAAAAAACAACATTTAAGACTTTTATACTTAAAAAAAAGGAGGAGGCTCAATCAATTTGGCTGTATGATCAATAACTTCTTCAATAGTTATCGGATTTTGATAATTATTTCGTTAACGTATAGAATATGAGCTCGAACGGGCTCCGTAAACCAGAAAAAACACAGTAGTAACAAAATTCATACAGCACCGTATCCAAGATGCTTTTTTAGTCGCTCGAATATAACTAGATGTCGCCTTACAAATTTACGCCAGTAGAAAATTAAGTTCGCTATCTCAAAGTGTTCCAAAAAGTGAAAAGATCTACTACCGTACCCAAACCTTGTAATTTCTAGTCCTACATAGTAGTTAGGTTTTAAATAATTATTTTTCTAGATTAAAATAGAAAAAACAAGAGAGAAATGGACAATCCTGGCAGGGTTGTCTTTTCTCCTATGTTCTAGTCAGATCTGACGTTGGAGTTTTTTCTCACTTAGATTCAATATAAAAATATAAAAAAAGTTCCCAATCAAAGAAACTCTAAAATACAAAACTGTAAATATTTATTTCTTTGATTGATTTAGTTCGTATCTTCTTCTTATATGGTCGTATTTGCAAAAACACAAGCACAACTAGAAAATGACTCGATATTCCCAGAAATTTTGACAAAGTCATACCACAGAAACCTGAAAGCTTTGTTACAAAGCCTTTTTAAAACAACTTAATACAATTTCCCTGCCTCCACGCCCCAAGGCGTCTTCAAACACAGAAGTAGCAGAATTATCGTAATTGCCCCATTGTTACTCATAAAATTATGAAATTATACCAATTTTCACAATGTCTTTTTATTAGCACACAGCGACTAGCAATTTGTCCTATTCTCTGCCTTTACAATGGAATTTAAACTGTATAGTCGGTGGGTAGGGATGTAATTGGCATGTTCGAGTGTAGGAATGGAAACCACGTATGACGTAATTGCTTTTCATTACGGGACCATTGTAGTCCGGAGGGCGGGGGCCAATTGTGGCAATTACACAATAAAAAAATTAAAACTTGGCGATTTGTGGCGAAATATTGGCATTTTTGTAACTCGGGTGAGATTTGACTGGAGTTTTGGGAGCTATGTTTTATGTGGGCCTTCAGATGGTATCATCCAATACTGATGTTCAAAATGGAATTTTGGCTGGGTTTTAATGGAGCTCCTTAAGTCGAATCATTTACATCAGCCTGCTTTATGGACCTAGGACATTGTAGCGGTCAAAGGGAGTCGATGAATGGAGGCGGCTCAAGACCACTATTTGTGGCATCGTTTGAGGGAGGCATATGTTCAGCATTGGACGTGTACAGATGATGATGATAATCATCCTGCCTTCACGTTTATGCATCCTCAGTTATTCGATAATTATTTTGAGTGTATGTTTTCGTACCATCCTACGGTCTCACAAATATGGGAAGCGTGAAGAAGTAACATCCATCTGAACATCCGAATTTTCACATTTATTGTGATTCGTAACGAGCTGCTTATTGGACTCAAAGCGATTTAGACGAATCGCGTTAAGTATGTGTCCATAAGTACATTATTTTATGTATGGGATTATTTGAATACCCATTATAAAAATGGGGATAGGAAGCATCCACAAAAAAAGAATTTAATTATTAATAAACTAGGTTTTGCCTGGTTTTACAAAGTATGTAGTACAAAGTATTTAAATGTTAATAAAAGTTATTATAAAAAGTAAGTCTCAGTAATAATTCATTACTAAAGTAATAAACACACTGAATTTAATGTAATAGTAATTATGACGATCTAAAGCGGTTTTAATTATGTTTCAATTTGATAATAGTTTCGAGGTTCATTATATTATTTAATGTAAATTATTTTCTCGTTAATTTTAATGAATTTTGGTTTGGCTTATTAACAATACCAAGTCAAAGAGATAATATTGACAATTTAATTAATATTTCTATAGTGGAAGATATATAGGTTCTATAGAGGAAGGCCAGCAGCATTATTCTTTGTACTTTCAGTAGAATAGTGTAGGCTGATGATGATACCTATGCTTCAGACGTATATATGAGTTAAACCTCTCGTCATACAATTACAAACCCTAATCCAAAGCTTCAAGCCCCAAATTTCAATGACGATAACGAGCACAAATGCATTTCATTTCATAAGGACATAATACCGAGCCGAAATGCATCTCATTTTAAAAGGGCATGATTACATTGCCGAAATTACTAATAACCCGAATAGACCGCTAATGAACTGGCTTGCCAGTAGCTTTGCCAGTGGCATTCATTTGTTTCGATGGCTATCCAAACTCGGAAAAATAAATACTGTAACTCACACAAATTATAGTACCCCGCGCCGTGGGTATGGTTTCCATACTAAAGAGCCCCTTTGCTGTCCCTGACGAACCTTAGATGGTACTTTTGATTAGAGTCGATCATCATCGTCATCATCAACCTATAGCAGTAAACTGCTGGACATAGACTTCCTCCAATGAGCGCCATAGAGCCCTGCATCAACCTGCAGTCTTTCGCAGGGCGGTCAAATTTGCCAATAGTGTATTTTGGTCCACATTCAGTCATTTAAAACGGGATATATACCATGATATCCCGTTTTAAATTACTTTTGTGTTAATAACCATGACAGTTTCATAAGTTTATAGTCTATTTTGGTATTTCGTACTTGCATTCACTCTTATTTATACCAGTACTTTGCCGATATTGAGGTAAAAAATATAAGACTAAACAGTTTGAGAATCCGCTTGTTCTGAACCTCTGATAATACAGGATGAACGTTTAATTTTTTTGGGCATTACTTGAAAGTAATTAACTAATTACCAAACGTAGCTTTCTCATAGGAGCTCTACGGGGCGTAGAGGCTCTACGGGGGCGTAGTGGCTCTACGGGAGCGTAGAGGTTCTACGGCGTAGACATTGTTATGTCACGTAGATACAGGTCTTTCGCATTTTATGTCTATAATTATGAAAAATATAATTACAATAATAAACAGTACCGAATTCATTGCACATTTCGGACGTTTTCTTTGAAGAGCGGAGTCAAGAAAACAACTATTAAAAACTGTTAAAAAATGCACGAAAAAATTCAACTTAAAATTCGACGCCTTTCGTATTCAACGGCTCAAAATTTGTTGACCAGAAAAAATCCTACGTAGAACTTTACACCGTCTAAAGAGTTTCTCAGAAACCTCTAGACCTAAACCTAAATCTAGACTGAATGCAGCGCAAATTGCATCAAGCAAGTGTCGAATGAATCGAGTAATTAGGTGAGAAAGAATGCTGGAACAGACATAATCCGCGGCCACAATGTGCGCTAATTCAGCATCATTATGCACTGCAGTGTAGGGCGCTAATGTTTACTGCTAGGGCAGGATTACACCGGGATAGTGGATGGAGCCAGTGCGCTAGTTGTGTCCAGTAACAGAGGTAATCCACAGCAACAATGTGCACTAATTCAGCATCATTATGCACTGCAGTGAAGGGCGATAATTTTGCCGTTAGGGCAGGAATACGCGGGGATAGTAGACAGAGCCATTAGGCTGGCTGTGTCCAGTAACAGGTAATTAGCAGCCACGACGTGCACAGCCGCAAATTATAATCTAATTCAGAAGAAACATTCTACTTATAAATGTGAGTGAGTGAACTTAGCGATCACTTACCTATATGTATGTAGGTGAATTAGGTACTTACTTTGCTGCCAGTATTCTTGATTATTTATACATATGTATCTCTTACGGGATTGAAAGGCTGAAATGGAGAGATGGATATGACGTACATAAAATCGATTCCTACATTTTACTTTTAATTTATTCACAGTCTCCACTATCTTGGTGTAAGCCAGGCCTATAAACAGCAGATAAATGGCGCCTTTTATTGCACCCCTGGAGCTGTTCTTTGGACTTAAATGCGAAATTACCTTCAGAACTAATTTGACGCAAATTAAGCTCTAACTATTGTTTAATGAGATCTTGTTAGGCTTAAATGCAGCTGCGGTTTGAAGAATTTAAAACTTATACTTTGTACGAAAAAGAAGTAGTAGTGTGAACATGATATTAGAGTGGATTAGTTGTGGATTTTGTAGACACTTTGAATGCTGAAATCGCAAAGTATGTGTTTTCTACAAGTGACTAATATGCGTAAATCCACACTAGCGCAGCGGCTGAGAAAATACAGATCTTTGTGACTCAGCACAGCCGTAATATTTTTCGAACGAAACGCATGTGCGGCGCAACACAACCGCTGTGTAGAGCGGCAGCACGAATTTTTTAGGTTAAAAAAAAGATCGCAGTCGTCGAAAAAAAACCGCAGTCAAAGTGTTAACATATCGGCTAAACGACGTCCACTGTTGGACATAGGCTTACTATAGCCCGAAGGAAGACAGATCTAAAAAAAAAAAAAAAATAATAAGCCTTTATTGCTGGTTGACACAGTTAACAGTTAATAATATAAAAATACTTAAATTAAATACTTAAACTACTGATGCTCTCGGCGCTTGGTTTCCTGTCTTTTTTCCAGCTTGTCTTTCGACAAAGGCCTCCTCTAAGGCTTTCCACTCGTTTCTGTCTTTTGCTATGCGTAACCACTCCGGTCCAGCTACTTTCTTTAAATCATCTTCCCTTCGCTTTATCTGTCTTCCCCCGCTTCTTATGCTATCCCTTGGGTGCCATTCGGTAATTATTCTAGACCATTCCTCCTTCTTTTCTCTCAACATATGCCCTGTCCAAAGCCAATTTAGTTTTCTGCATGTTGTTTGCACTTTTTCGAACTCTGTCTTTCCTTGGATTCTTTTTAGCTGTATCTTATCTCTTTCTATCCCGAAAAAATAATAAATACATGTCAAAACGGGATAGAAAGAAGCGTACTTGGGATAAGAAGGAGTCAGATCTACGACTTCATAAATGTAGTATTATGTATATCAGTGATTTAGTGCCCATAACTCAAGCTAACATAATACATCCGACAGAGAACCAAAGTTATCGACATAGCTCTGAGAATTAGCAAGCTGAAATGGCAGTGGGCCGGCCATATCTCGCGAAGAACCGACGACGGCCGCTGGGGCAAACGTGTTCTTGAGTGGAGACCACGACTCGGTAAACGTAGTGTAGGACGCCCTCCGACCAGGTGGGATGACGACCTGCGAAAGACTGCAGGTAGATGCTAGATGCTGCAAGGTGAAGACAGGGCGCTATGACGCTCATTGGGGCAGGCCTATGTCCAGCAGTGGAGTATCATAGGCTGATATCATCATCATCGAACACAAGCTTTGCTTAGTTTGCGGCTAGATGATGCTATGTGGATTGTCCAGCTTTATTTATTTATTTATTATTTAAGCTTAGTACTATGTACTTGTAAAACAAGCAATCAAATCAATTTGACCTACTGCGTCGCGAGTGACGTCACAATGGATTTAATTATCGTGTTAAGTACCGAGGAGTAGTTAAGGCGGAGTAAATTGGTACTTATGTACTTACGTATAAGTGGAATAGGTGGTCGTTGGTGATGATTGGGTGGTTTAAGGGGTTTGATGAATTTTAGAAAAAAACTTTACATCAATTCAAAACGTCTGGGACTGAATTAACAAATCGCTTAACAATGATATTATCATCAACTATCTTTCATTTCATTTCATTTCATTTCATTTCATTTCATTCCATTTCATTTCATTTCATTTCATTTCATTTCATTTCATTTCATTTCATTTCATTTCATTTCATTTCATTTCATTTCATTTCATTTCATTTCATTTCATTTCATTTCATTTCATTTCATTTCATTTCATTAGGAAAGCTAGATAGAATGGTTTTAACCTTGACACTTTAAACACACGTCCCTCCCTCCGTACTTTCCTTCGACTAAGGTAAAATATCAAAATGTGTCATCCTGTCAAATTGTGTTATTGACAATTTGACATTAGTTATGTTGAAGCGATTAATTTAGTGTAATTCAGGTTTCTTAAAGCTCATTTTTAAAGCTATATAAATATTTTGATTGCAGTCTCTCTTATTTCGTCCTCCCATGGGAAGACGAAATAAGAGAGACTGCAGGACAGACTTGGTCTAGAACTGCACGAGCAAGGGAGGATTGGAAGAAGTTGGAAGAGGCCTTTGCCAAAACCGGGCAAACAGATGCATTAGGGGTTGCCGACGTCTAATTTTAAGCATATTTGTAAAACTAGTTTTAAGTACCTATCTGAATAAAGACTTTTATTATTATTATTAAATATTTTGATTACGAATAAAAAACTAAAAATAATTTAGAGTAAATAAAACAAATGTAACGTTTTAAATTAAGCTAAAATGTTATAGATAAAAGTTATTTTTATGAATAGAGAATTATCTATGTATCTTTCTATCTATCTATAAGGGGCGAAAATAGTAAGAGTGATACTTAACCACTCATAATAAATCTGAATAGACCAGTTGAACTAAGCAATGGATCGTCTACGTCGTTATTAACTACATTTATTTGGGCAAATATTGAATAGGGATGAAAGTTTAATTTGATTGAGTTATGACTTTAATAGAACTTTTGACAATAGGTACTTCAAATCGGCGGCAGCCCTATTAGTTATTGATGACTAGGGCTAACCCAAATAAATGAAACTGAAATATACAATTCCAATTTTATAATTTATTTTTTTAAAACCTTGAAATATAGTTAACGTTTTTTTTCTTCTTAAGTAAGCTGAAATGACTTGTAGAGCCATCTTGCTTTATTAATTTTTTTAGTTTGTTGTCAACACCAAAGCATCAATTTCTTATATATTTTATTGCATCGTTGTGTACATTTGTAGGTCTTAGTATTTTGTAATGTATAAGAACACATTGGCACCCAAGCAGGGCGGGGCAATAGATACTGAGTTTGGATTTGAGCCTGGTTTCTAGAAAATTCAGTTCGGTTTCAGCAGAAAAACATAATTCAATAACATACTTTTCGTTTAATAATCAGGTCTTTATAAATTACTATAAAATATTATGTAGGCGTAGCAATGTAGGTATTATTAAACTTTGAACACGTCACCGTAGCTTAAATGTCTAAATTACCTAGTGTTGCTTTAATGTCTAATTACCATGTTAAATATTGTACGAGTACGTCCATAATTAATGGATAAACTATTGATTTACTTAGCTTATAAGATCTTTTTGTACACAGTTTCTACAATAAATTTATTTAAATTTGAATTTGAAAAGAGTTTGAAGGCAATTTAAATCAGTAGTGGCAACCCTAGCCCCGCCAAGTGGCAGGGGCGCGCCAAGTTCTTAAATCACACTCTACATCCTGCAAATTGCTTTTAATCCACTCGATCGTAAAGACTTGTAAAGACTCGTAAAGACCGACAAAAGACTCACACGCCCACAACTTCCCACCCTTTAGTCTTTATCACAACGGCTTAAGGTTAATTTTGCAGTGAGCTGGGGGATGAAATTTAGAATGCAATTGAGGTCTCAATGAAATGTCGATGGCTCTTGGTAATAGACACGACTCTATAGAATCGAGAGCTCTTGAAGTATTGATTTAGTTTTTAGAGTCAAATTAATTGAAGAACTTGTACGGTTCGAATGGGTGGCGGGATTTGTTGATTGTCAAATACGTAATGGGGATGGATTTTTAAGCTGCACCGAAGTTGCGAGTGTAATTCTACCCAACATTAGTATAGTCGATGAATGTTGCTCGTATACTGTGATTTGTGAAGTCAGCGTAGAGCTTCTAGAAAAACAAAAGACGATGTGATGTATAGACATTTTGACCCCTGCACATTTCAACCATTAAAATTTTTGTCACGTTGACTACCCAGTCCCTAAATATTGTAAAACCTGAATATGTAGGATATTCAGGCTTGGTGGAGGTGTTAGGTTAAGACTATGTCCGCATTTGGACTTGATTCGGTTCATTATGCGTTGTAATGCTACGCCAGCGTAGCTCCGTCCAGAATCTTTCTGGGGTCTTCACAGGCTTCGCGGAGCGACCTCGGCAAGTTGAGAATTTCTGTTCGTTGCGCTGTTACTCCCACCCATCCAGACCTATACGGCTCTTACCTGAGCCCGTGCTTCGCTAAGGTCCAGCCTCATAGCCAGCTCCTATCTCGTGAAGATGTCAGGGTACTGCGTCTTGTCGAAGGCTCGCTCCAGCTCGTGTAGCTGGTAGATACATACATTCTAGAAGCTTCCTTATGCATAGGCATTATAGAATAGGGTAAAACTGACGCGACCATCTTTTGTTTTTTAAAACTGTGCCGGCATATTTGTGACGTCAGCGTAGAGCTTCTATGGAAAAACAAAAAACGATTGCACTATCTACGGCTCTTACCTGAACCCGTGCTTCGCTAAGGTCTAGCCTCATAGCCAGCTCCTCTCTCGTGAAGACATCAGGGTACTGCGTCTTGTCGAAGGCTCGCTCCAACTCGTGTAGCTGGTAGGTGGTGAAGGTTGTTCGGCTGCGGCGCACCTGCTTGGGAGAGATGTTGGCGTTATCTACTAGTTTCTTTGTTTGAAGTGAACAGTCAAATAATCTTATTTGATAGTAATAAAAAAAATATAAATAATATGTATAAAGTATGACTTGTATAAATGCTTTTTTGTAAGCCTAAAGAAATAAAATAATTTGAATTTGTTCAAGTTTTATAACTATTTACTATATAATTTTAATTTAAACGTTCTACAGCTACGATGAATTTGTCTTAAGATATTAAATCTTAAGAATAAGTGATATATAATTTATTATAAAGTATTAATTTATAATGACTTAAAACTAAAAAAACATACTACTAACACTAACTAATGAAAAATAAAATTTTACCGATTCGATTTTTATGTCAATCGGTTTTGTTTATTAAGAAGTTTTGATTAATTTTGTTATTGTTGCTCAACGGTTTGTTTTACTTAACAGACTTAACTCAGGCGTCTGAATTTTACGTCTAAAACCTTATTTTTTATTCAAATATGCGATAACATTACATATAATATAAATATAAGCGAACTATTATTGGGAATGAATATTTACACAATTATATGTATATACAATACAATACAATACAATACAAAAATTCTTTATTGTACATTCAATCAAATTAATCATTACAAGAATACATTACATGCGACAGGTACAATGGGCGGCCTTATCGCTTAGAAGCGATCTCTTCCAGACAACCTTTGGATGCCTGGAAGAGATAGATATAATAGATATATGTTGAGTATATAATGATGTTTACCTTTCTCGGTTAGCCTGCATCCATGGCCTCTAGATGGTCGTGCTCGTTCTGCTCGCTGTACTCGATCTGCTCGAGCTCGAGCTCTGAGTCTGAGTGGACGCCATTCTCGCATTTAAGTATATATGATGGTTACCTTTCTCGGACGGCCAGCGTCCATGGCATCTAGGTGGTCGTGATCGTTCTGCTCGCTGTGCTCGATCTGCTAGAGCTCGGCCGGCTCGTGCTCGAGCTCTGAGTCTGAGTGGACGCCATTCTCGCATTTAAGTATATATGATGGTTACCTTTCTCGGACGGCCAGCGTCCATGGCCTCTAGGTGGTCGTGCTCGTTCTGCTCGCTTTGTTCGATCTGCTCGAGCTCAGCTGGCTCGTGCTCGAGCTCTGAGTCTGAGTGGACGCCAATCTCGGATTTAAGTATATATGATGGTTACCTTTCTCGGACGGCCAGCGTCCATGGCATCTAGGTGGTCGTGATCGTTCTGCTCGCTGTGCTCGATCTGCTAGAGCTCGGCCGGCTCGTGCTCGAGCTCTGAGTCTGAGTGGACGCCATTCTCGCATTTAAGTATATATGATGGTTACCTTTCTCGGACGGCCAGCGTCCATGGCCTCTAGGTGGTCGTGCTCGTTCTGCTCGCTTTGTTCGATCTGCTCGAGCTCAGCTGGCTCGTGCTCGAGTTCTGAGTCTGAGTGGACGCCATTCTCGCATTTTAGCTCTACGCGATCTGTGAAAGAAATAAACATTTTTATTTACCTTAAGCAATAATCTTAAAACTACGCTAATTAATACTACAAAGGTTGCCTGGAAGATAAATAATTTGAACTACGCCGTTTTGCAATCGGCCTACCTAGCCATTCTACAAACGAGCTGATTCTACGATCCGTCGGCGACTTATACACAGGGTGCCAACCTAATAACCCTCCTCCGTTAGTAGTCGGGTAAAACTGCCTTGTTTGAACATAATCCTCAGACGATAAAGCGGATTGTCTATTGGAAAATTGCATTGCCAATAAAAATAACGATACTAGAAGTATGAGTGGGTGTACAGAGACGTGATAAGGGCTATGGTATTTTAAAGACAAATAACCATGTATTAGACATATAAGAGATGAACATACTTGTGGTTTCTTTTTCACTTCTTCCACTAGTGGACAAATATTGAAGTGAACAGTAAAATAATTTTATTTTATAATAATGTATAGTAAAAAATATGACTTGTCTAAGTGCTTATTTTGTAAGCCTAAAGAATAAATGCTAATTACTTTGACTTATAATCGACTTAAAAAATAAAAAAATTAAGGCGATCTAATATTTTACAGCTACGTAACAATTTTAATTTCCTAATATTAAAGATATCTTTTAGTAGCCATCAACTTAACTTTTTTTTAAGCTCTTTGGATTATTTATTACAAACTAGTTTGTGCTTGCGGCTTCGTCCGCGCCGTTTCTGATGGAACGTTTTGAAGTTATTTCTTTCCCATGGGAACTGATTTATGGGAAAAAAATGTGGCCTATGTTTTATTCCAAGCGTGGCTCTTTATGCAAAATTTCAGCCGATCCGTTTAGTAGTTATAGCGTGAAGAAGTAACAAACATTCATCCATCCATCTAAAGAACTTTCGCATAATGATTGTGATGCACATGTTATAAACATTTGGCCCGATGAGGGCCAACTCTATTGCCATGCGTGCCGTAGGATATTCAAGACCAAGTTCGGTCTAGATAGAAAAAATCCGTGATTACTTAGGGTCGCCGTCATCGAAATCGATGAGGAGGCCTATATACTATATATATAAACATTTAACGAAATAATGTAGTATTTATTTATTTTTATTTTAACATTTTGTAATAATCTGTATCTGGTGTACACTAAAGTATTTTGGTACCTATTGTATTATTATTCTTTGTGGCGAATTTATACGTAAAGTTTATATTACTTAGCTGTATTCTACCGTCGAATTTTTATGTGCCAGAGTCCATGCCTGTTCTTTCCTGCAAGGTCTCCGTAACTGATTCCCTATTTCAAAGCTTATTCACGTTAACGAACCGATGAGAGCCAATTTGTCAGAATTACTTACATTTATTTTATTATTAGACTAGCATTCTACCGGGGCGGGTGCCCCGGCTTCGCACAACCAGCGGAGAAGTGGAATATGCTCGGCTTGTAATTATGTTTTATCAAAGGGTTTGAAGATTTTTGTATTTTTGTGGAAGGCCATAACATCTGTATTTTTTTCATAATTGCGGCCTCCATTGAAAGTTTTCTATTGGGATAAATAAAAATTATATCACATACGTCCGGTTTCTGACATATACATTCATAGATGAAAATAATATAAAAAAGTAAAATATAAAAAGAATGCTGGACAATCCACACAACATCATCTAGCCCCATCTTAAATAACTATTGCATTTATGGTTTTTTGTAATGAGTGAATATCTTAGAAACCTGACACAGGACCTAATTTGAATTTGCCCAGAACTACCTGTATGTGAAATTATAGCCCAATCCATTAAATAGCTTTAGCGTCAAAAGGTTACAAAAAAAAAATACATACAAACTTTCGCATTTATAATATTGTTAGTGTGATGTAATTATATGTTATTATGACAATTTTCGCAAATTGTGTGCATTTTGTATGACAAAATGTAATTACGTTTGATTTTATACAGAGTGAGGGTAGTCAATGCTGACATACAAAACTAATGGAAACTTAATTAAATATACTAAACTCAATAAAGACCCGTAAACTAATCCCGTTCACTAAATTGTCCCCTAAACAAATAGCTCTACCAAACAACCAGTCAATAATGAAGTTAAATCAAATATCACTACTGCAAATATACAGTTTCCCACACGTACCATGACAGGAGGCCTACTTAGAAACCAGCATATGAAGTTTCGGGTGACGGATCGCATGGAACGAGCAATCTTACCACAGTTGCTTAGGACGAGTCAACCTTTCGTTTCGGATAAAAATAAAAATTTATTTTCCAAATAAAACAGGTTTCAATAGGCACAATAACACATTAAAACACAGCACACATAAAATTAAATAAAATAAATCTACAGAGAAATAAAGCTACTGTTACACATGCTCTAAAATAGCATGCTAAAAAGCGTGCTATTGAGTATGCTCAATATGAGCATGCTGATGAGTAGTTTACATTTGCTAGCAATTAGCATGCTAGTTTTAAGTATGCTCCTGAATAAGCATGCTCAAAGAAAACTCCAATTACACATGCCATTTTATAGCATGCTCTCTCGCTCTCTGTCTCAGTTCAAACAAAGCCATGGACAATCAAACAGCTATCCGTATGGAGCTGAATAAGATCATCCTTTTGCTGGCGATGCAATGCATCCAGATGCTTATATCAGCTTGGCAAAAAAAGAAAAGAAAGAGAAAGATTTGGATCCGTGATTGGATATCTAGAAGAACGGACTTAGGAGCAAGTGCTCAATTGCTTACAGAAATGCGAGTAGAAGATGCTGCGGGTTATGAACGACTGCTCGATACTAGCAAACCTGTTCACATGCGCTAAAAGCACGCCCCCCTCGACCCGCGCTGCAGGTAGCATGCTCAAAAATCGCACGACCGTTGATTTTTGAGCAAACTCGAAATGAGCATGCTCATTATTAGCAATGTTTCAATACACATGCTACTAATGTGCATTTGCTCAATAAAAGCATGCTTTCGTGCTAGTAATGAGCATGTGTAACAGAAGCTTAATACTTATTAATACATGGCTACCGTGCTAACCTGCTGGCCAAAAAGGGTCAAACTCAGCTATGTGCGGATCTCATACAAATAAATGTCAAAATAATTTACATATCAGAGTCATCCTAAGAACGAATCGGTCGATCGTAGTTTTGTACCTACGATCGTTTTTCAAAGTAGAGCTTTACCATTAGACTTTTCGATCTTGAAAGTCTAAAGACCAGCGCTATAGTATGATCTGGTCTACCACATATGCTGAGTGGAGACCGATTTTGGCAGTTTTTCTGTTAATTTAAGATTTATTTATGACTAGCTGCTTCCTGATGATTCCTTTGATTTCAATGTCTGATAAAAAGTATTTTAGCTTTTCTTAGCAGATTTTTTTAATTTATGACATCTGGACGACTCGACGACGGCTTTCCAAAACGGGCACGACCTTCAGTAATAAAGAATACAATAAAGAAAATAAGTAGGTATTTACTAATTATTAGAATTACGATAAATTCTGACAAAAGTCGATAATAACAATATATAATATACATTGCAATACTTTTTGTAATTCAAAAATAATTTTCTAGTGACTAACGACTGAAAGGAAACAACCTAATTAATTATCTTACTACCTAGTCATTAATTAAATTAGGTAATTAACTTGAATTAATGAATAAAGATTTAAAACGAAAAGTTATCTCGAACACTATGTTTTTATTGACAAAATTGTCCCCTAAATAAATAGCTCTATCAAACAACCAGTCAATAGCGAAGTTAAATCAAATATTACTACTGCAAATATACAGTTTCCCACCCGTACCATGACATCTATCTGTTAATCCGACGTTCAAAGCTTTCAAATTAGTTCACCCCACTTACCTTACAACTAATTTGGTTAAATCATCATTCGAAAATAAACCTAATTATAATCACGTAGAGTAGTTTTTCTGTTGTAAGTTACGCTCTATACAGGGTCACCCTACGAAAGATTTTAACAAAATACTTTTTGTAAGGCACTTACAGGGTATTTATTTATACTAATTCTATTTTGATAACGTTTTGTTATTTGTAAAAGGATGATTTTAAATCAGGGCAATTATATCATGGTGTATTAAATAGTTTTGTATGGTAAGTACTTCAGTGTATTCATAAAATGTAATATTTTTGTACAATAAAGTACTTACCTTCTTGAAGTGGAGTCTTTTTATGTAACCTTGTTAAGAGATGTACAAAGGGATTTTTTGTAACCTACTCGAATAATCAACCGTCACTATTTTATTAGTTTGTTACTAATAGATTTAAAAAAATCTTTCACCCGAATATGTTACCGACATTTAATCAGCTCTCAAGTCCGATTATTTGATAGTCTCATTAAAACTAAGATTTTTTGAAATACAATAAAGTTTTTAATAGCGTTTAACGATAGAACCTGCATTAATAAGTTTATCTAGAATGATTTGCGCTTCGCTGTTGGCGTTCCTTTTTTAATTAATATATGAAGAAATGACAAAAATGTTTGATACGAGGGCAAAGCAACTTACGAAATGTAGCTAAAACACACCCGGAGTTCAGATGAGTATTTTGATAGCGCATTTATTAAAAACGTTTTGGCCTTATTGATACTTCGAGGTTATGAAGAGTCCTATATATACATTATTTTCTATTTTTTAAGTAAAATATGAATAGCAAGGGTTGTGATAAAATAAACCAAAATGAAACCAATGTGCCGCGGCGGATAACAGCCCACCTGTGACGGTGCAGGTTGCGGGTTATCCCTCCCTGGGAACAATATATGTTCCGAGTGTTCGGGGTATTTTTATATACATACATTATACATATAATAACAAAAATATCTATCTATTTCATGTATTGTCAATCATTTAGTACCCATAACACAACCTCTACTTAGCTTAGGGCTAATTAGATTGTCCAACATTATTTGTCGATTAATTCAATGTTTCTTATTCACACAGCAAGGCGAGCAAAGCAAGCCGCGCCGTGTAATAGCAGACCCACTTATATGGGTATCGTTTTCGAGTAAATCGTACTCGTAGATAATTTAACCAGCTTTTTAATTAGAGAAACAGAAAAAACCCTTGTTACCTTGACATAGAGTTAACCTTTTTATTGTGCACGTTTGTCATTTCTTCATATATTGATGAAAAAAGGAACGCCAACAGCGAAGCGCAAATTATTCTAGATAAACTTATTAATGCAGGTTCTATCGTTAAACGCTATTAGAAATTGCATTGTATCTCAAAAAAATCTTAGTTTTTAATGAGACTATCAAGTAATCGGACTTGAGAGCTAATTAAATGTCGGTAACATATTCGGGTGAATGATTTTTTTTTATCTATTAGTAACAAACTACTCAATATTTTATAATATTTAATAAGTCTTTGCGTAAGATAAAGATCTCTAGAGTTGGGTATTAATCAAAAGGTTAAAAAAACAGGCTTATTCAACAATAGGTTTACAATTAGCATCTTATTTCTAAAGTTTTAACTACTAGGAGCTCATAAGTGCATAATTGTTTGAACAATTAAAAAAACAATCCCTTTTCTAGAGGGTATTATGGATTTATGGATTATTGTTTTCTGTGGAAACACTGTCATTATTTTTGGCACGAGCTGAGGTTAGTGCTAAGCCGATTGCGATTAATCTTTACAAAATCCGTAGTTCTTGAAACTTGAGGTGTAGAGCGTGAGAATATTTGGAGAGAAAAATATAATGCAAGAGCCTTTTCAATCTTAAGGGTTTTCAACAGAGTGCCTAATTTATCTACCTATTGTTTCCGTGTTTTTAATGATCGATGTCATTAATTTTACCTTTTCTAATTAGATAATTAGTAATTAAGTTAACCACGATAAAATCTCATGAAATTTGATTTAGTACAATTTTATTTTTGCAATTAAGAAATATTTTAAATAGATTCCTACGTTTTTATTACTTTTACGGATTAGAATCAATCAAGTTCCTTTATAGGTACCAAATACGGTACTAACTAGGTAGGTACCTAAATAACTGTAATTAATAGTAAAAGTAATTAAATTAGGTAAGCACTTAATTTAAAATTGCAATAAGTTATACATTAATTAATTCATGATTAAGGAGATTGAACTTCGGTTAAACACGAAAAGTTATTTCTTATACTTAGTAGGTTTTTATTGGCTTTTCGATTTCCTATGGAGCATATATTAAAAATAAATCTTACATAATAACTTACAGCATCATCTAGCCCCAAGATAAACAGAGCTTGTGTTATGGATACTAGATGACTAATATACAAAATACAATAGGTTACATAGTAGATAGATATTTTTTCTTATACATACATATCGACCAGAACAAATATCTGCATATCGTACACACAATTGTCCCGAGGCGGGAATCGAACCCGAAACCTTCTGCGTCGCAGGCGGACCTTCGCCCACCGCGCCACAGAGGTCATCAAAAAATATAAAAATTATAGTAACCTAACCAAAAACAACTTACCATGTTGTCTGTCCGTATGTCCCAAAATGTTGTCGATAGTGTAAGCGGCGCCTCTTCTGCTTGTTTCTGACATTTTTTAAACACTTCACACACTAAAGTCAAAATTTATTAGTCACTGTTTAAAAATAATATTTTATTTTTATAGATTTAACAGATCTTAAATAAGGTAAAATTAATAGTATTGATAATTATTTTCAATTAATATTCGTTTAATATATAATTATTTTATAAATTACGTTTCACCCCGTATAGTTTGCAACCCCATAAAAGCGACTTTATCGGTCAGATTGCAAACTCAAACTGATTCAAATTCCGTACAACCCTAGCTATTACAGCCTTCGCCACCCTTCTCTTTCACACTCGTGTAAAGCTGTGTTTATCTGTCTTGCTCCCAAGCCACGCCCCTCGAATACAATTGGTGAAAAGGGTGGTAGGGTAAATTGTAACAGATATGGTAGGAATGAAATGCAGTTGTAGTTTGAGGATTTAATGAGGGATATTTTTATTGAAATTTGATATGAAATGGACGAAAGCCGACGTAATTAGTGAAATCATATTGATTTAGTAATAAAAATAAAGTTTATTTTTAAATTCAGTTTTTATAAAGCTTTGACCAAGAAGACCGCCCGTGGTTTTTGCAATGTTTTTATTTTTAGAGTTCCTTACCTCAAAAGGAAAAAGGAACTCTTATAGGCCAGTTTAATGTGAAATTATTTTTATGTGTAAAACACACATAAAGAATAGAATAGAATAGAATAATGATTTATTGCCTGAACTTATAACTACTTATAGATACTAACATCATAAACTAAAAACATAACTTATATCTATAATTAATAAGTAGGTATAAAATTAATTTAACTACATAGTATAATACAAAATCGCTTCCCTCTGTCTGTTTGTCCCTATGTTTGCTTAGATCTAAAGCTCTAAGCAAAACCGCATCAAAATTCGTTGCGTAGTTTTAAAAAACTACGCAACGGATTTTGATGCGTTTTTTTTAGATCGAGTGATTCAAGAGGAAGGTTTATAAAACATTTGACATATAGATTTGCCACGCGGGCGAAGCCGCGGGTTGTAGCTATTTTATGATAAGTACAAGTAGGTATCTAGTTATATCTAGTTTTACCTAGGTTTTTTTTGCATGGCTCGATTTATGGCAACTTGGAACAAACCACTTTATTATACCTAAGTAACTAATTTAGTTCAACGAGCTCTGTGGCGCGTTGGCCGATGATGGTCCGGTGCGATGTTGAAGGTTGCGGGTTGGATTATCGCCCCGGGACAAATGTTTGTACGATCTGCAGATATTTGTTCAAGGTGTTTTGGATGTACATAAATAAATAAATAAATAATGCTGGACAATTCACACAGCATTATCTAGCCCCATGGTAAGCAGAGCTTGTGTTATCGTTCGTACATATAATAAAACATATTTATTTATCTGTGTATTGTATTGAATTAAATATATCAGTGATCTAGTATCTACACATAACACAAGCGCAGCTTCGCTTGGGGCTAGATGATGCCGTGTGACTTGTCCAGTATTAGGGGACGGACGGGCAGGAAGGATATGCTAACTTTGGATAAAAAGAAAAACTACTATAATATAATTTATATTTATGAATTATTAATTATTATAATCTTCTTCTTCTTGCCCGTCCGTCCCCTATTTTATTTTATTTTTATATGTAGAGGTTCATTAGCCAATTCCACATCTATTATTGACTGTACCTAAACGCCTAAAATGTATTTTAAGTGCTGAAGGTGTATAAAACCCTGGTATAGGTAGCCTTGTACACTTGAGTACAAAATGCTCACATATTGAATTTCACGATTTCGTTAATGGAACGAAATAGTACAATGGAATGTTTTAAACCTCTTTTGTTTGGAATCAAAGATCTGGTGCTCCACGCTGAGTGGTTTCCCATTTACCAGGAACCGGCTCGACACTTATTATTGGCGACGTAAGGAGGGGTTAAGTTATGAGACTTTTTGTCGCGATACATTTTTGTGAGACTTTGGTAGGTACTACGTTTTTTTATGCGATGTTGAGCTTTGGACCTTGACCTAGGATCCGGCTGGGATTATACCCGTAACTAACCTACACATAAGCTCATTATTATTAGGTATTAGCCCTGGTCGTCAGGGCGTAATATATAAAGAGCTTAGATACAGTAAAAATTAAGCTACATCCCCTTTATTACATTAAATAATAAATAATGCTGGACAATTCTCACAGCAATATCTAGCCCCATGGTAAGCAGAGCTTGTGTTATGGGTACTAGATAACTGATATACATAATACAATACATTACATAGATATATATTTTTATTATACATAGAAAACGACCAGAACACCCGAAACAAATATCTGCAGATCGTACACACATTTGTTACGAGGCGGGAATCGAACCCGCAACCTCCTGCGTCGCTGGCGGACCTTCGCCCACCGCGCCACATCGGTCGTCAATTATAAATCAACTTATTATTTAAGCTAGGAGGTATAAGCCAAAGATTAAGCTCTAGGCAGCTACCTAAGATCCGAGTTTTTTTTAAAGTTGTATTTTAATAATTCTACCCAAGTTTAAAACTCATAATTAGAAAATTAAAAGCAAAGAATCGATGTAGAAGTACCTAGTCTAAAAAAGCTGACGCTGAAAAGTAGGTACAAACAATCTTGCATCAAAAATTAATAATAATAATGTTAAATACACCAGACTAGTCCACACTCAATGGCAAAAAAATTCAGACATGATAAAAAGCCAAGAATATAATACGAAAATTAAAATGATATGATATTATTTTGATATTAGATTAACAGTATACAAAAAGCAGTGGTTGTTATTTTTCTAGTGAACATAAAGCTGGTAATTAAGGCATTTGTGTCGCGACATTCGGAACGTCCCTTTAAAGTATGGTATTGATTCGACACTTAGCAGCCCGACACACTTGTTCGGTAAGATTTAAGAAGGCTTTGGTTACCCCATTGTTAACCACATCAGAGGTTAGGGTGAGTTTAGACTGTTGCCATATAAATGGTGCATAACGTTCTTTAACTTTCACGAACTGAAAATTTACGACCATCACGTGAGTTATCACATAAAAATTTTTGTCACTTGTACCTACAATAACAATATTTATACGGATTGTTAAATCCGTCCATATTCTGTTCATATAAATAAATAAATAATGCTGGACAGTTCACACAGCATCATCTAGCCCTGAGCTAAGCAGAGCTTATGTTATGTATTATGGATAGGTACTAGAAAACTGACAGACATTACATTACATAGATAGATATTTTTTATTATACCTACATACATATAAAACGACCAGAACACCCGGAAAAAATATCTGCAGATCGTACAAACATTTGTCCCGAGGCGGGAATCGAACCGGCAACCTCCTGCGTCACAGGCGGACCATAACCCAACGCGCAACAGAAGTCGTATTGTATAAAATATATTGCTATTGTAAAAGTTACAAGAAAACCATATCTGTTTTGTAGCGTATCAAGTCGTAGCAATTTCGTAGCAGTTCGTAGAGGAGCGTAGCACTCTTGTAGGAGCCATCATAAGGTACGACCGCACTGAGCGGAACTGCACTGCAGCGGAACCTAGTTTAAGGTTCTGCATCTCCTAAAGAACTTACAATCAAGGAACTCTGTAACCCTGTATTCGGAGGACGTTAATGCACGCGACAGTTATATAACTACTGCGTGTATTATCGTTTTCACACAAGTTATTTAATCCCCCGTGTATTTATGTTCCAAATAAAGATAATTTTGTTTTTTTTTTATTTATGAACTGCGCAGCAAGACGCTGCCAATTATTCCTATGAGATATAACGCACTATGCGTCACTGGAACTGCGCGGCTTTTTTGGTGAGTTGGTAAAACTTTACGCGCAATGCCATCTATCCGAATGCCATTGCCGATGTCTCTCTTTCCTGTCGTCAGTATTTTCCCGTCTTAAGCGACGGAAGACGGAAGGGCGCTATGGCGCTCATTGGGGGAGGCCTATGTTCAGCAGTGGACTGCTATTAGGCTCATGATGAAGCGACGGAACAACAAAAGAGGAGGATATTCTATGTTCGCCTCGATCCTGCGGTAATCTGGGCCGGGTGTATCCCACCGGTCTTTCGTCGTCTACTCATCATCACGCCGGCGGACGTCCCTGCTCCTACAACCGTCTCTCGACCACCACTCGTTCTGAATTCAACTGAAGTTTTTCTTATAAATAACTTTAATGAAATTGCGTTTACATTGTGATGAAATCAAACCTAATCAAATATGGCCGCGTCCTTACCCGCGTAAATGCAAAATGTCTTGTAATCGAAGTCACCAGCCAGCCCTCGAGTTCTCGATCGCTGTGTTAATGCCTCCGCTTTGTGCTAAACGCGATGAAAGGTATGAGGCTATAGTATCGTAGTCTTTGGGTATAAAAGGTACCTAAGCAGGTGCCATAATAGTATCTATAGGACTCTTATAGTGCCTAATAGTTCAAAGAGAGGAGCCATTAAGGTAAGTAATAGCTTGCCTCTTCTTACATTACTGCTTAGTTAATTTATAATGTCCTTATAATTAACATACATACGTACATGTTAGGTACCTACTATACTTTTATTACCTAAGATCAGTGCAACATCGTGTAAAAACTAAATAAATATTGATCCCTAAAATTACCAGCTTTTCCCACCCAAAGCTACCAACTCAAGTACCTACCTACCAAAATCACATTTAAGTCCAATTCCTCACAAAGTGGCTCATAATAGCTATTAAATTAAGGCAATTTTCCGATTCCGTTGGTGGAAAATAAAATAATGGGCCATTAACAGAGCCCCGCTTCCTCTCTCACAAAGACACTCGCTAATCGCAGGAAATGAATTTGAACTGGCACTTTGATACTTTTCCAAGTCATTTAGTGTTTCGGATTAGCTGATTGGGGTGTTTCGTGTCTGGCCTTTTTGGGCGAGTGTATAGAAAATAACTGGTCCTTTAATACGAGTATTACAACGGCGATTAAAAGACACAAGGTTTAGACAATGGATCGTATAATCTTACAAGATATAGGTAAAAATCTTTGATACTTTTCCAAGTCATTTAGTGTTTCGGATTAGCTGATTGGGGTGTTTTGTGTCGAGAACTTGCCCTGCGATCATAATGTAGGTAGGCACTTAGTCAAGCCATTCTCAGATGATTAATATTTTTAAAAAGCAATAGAAAAATTTGTGTAGTGGTGAGTTTGAAATAATAATAGCATTATAAAAAGGAAAATCCAGATTTTCGCTACGCTGTGTTATATTGCCGTAATTCTACCGATTGGTCACATAAGTTGCACTCTCAAACTAGACTGGGCAGCGTTTTAACTTTGATACTTTTAAAAGTAATTTCGTGTTTTGGATTAGCTGATTGGGGTGTTTTTTTATCTAGCCTTTTTGAGTGTAGGTATAGAAAATAACTGGCCTTTTATTATTTTAGTGTTATTTTATGGACATTCACAAGGTACATTATTTTTAAACCGAACAAAAATCCCTAAAACGATTAACATCCAAAAATCTCTTATCGGCGTCTAGTTAGAAAAATATTGGCATTTGCGCAAATCAAGGGCTTTCCCTAAGCAGCAGTATATTGCTTGCGTTTAGCTTTTGCTTGGTCGCTTCCCTAGGTACGTGCTGCGAGTGTGAATGGACAGTGTATGTACATATGTAGTTTATAAGATAGAGTGTGAATGGACAGTGTATGTATGCAGTTTATTTAAGATATTATCTATCGATCGAGCAACACATGATTACTGATTTAAGAAAGAAATAAAAACAAACAAATTTAGTTACGTTAGAATATAACACTACTTAGTACCTACTAGAAGACACGTACACAGACAACAAAAAAGTGAATACAAATGTAGGTACTAAGACAAGTAGCATTTGGGTTGTTACTAAGTAGTCCTCATAGCAAACAGATAAACGCGCGTGTGTACCTAAGTGTAACAGGTCCCAATAACTCAAGGACATTTGAGAAAGAGCGCTGGTTTTCAGTCAGAAACCGGATTTGAGCTTTTCGAGTTATTATTTTAACGACTTGTAGAACGCCCTCCGGCCAGCTGGTGGGATGACGACCTGCGAAAGACTGCAGGGAGATGCTGGATGCGGCAAGCTGAAGACAGGGCGCTATGCCGCTCATTGGGGACTATCTCTAGCAGTGGACTAACATAGGCTGATGTTGATGATGACTGATTTTGAGAAACTACTCCGACATGTTTTAATAGTGAACTATTAGGAAATAGTTCACGAGGAGCTATTAAGGTAGGCAATAGCCTGCCTCGTTTTGAAAAGTTTTTTAAAGGAAATCTCTCGGAAATCTCATGCTCTGGTTACCATGGGGCTAGATAATGCTGTGTGAATTGTCCAGAATTATTTATTTATTTATTTATTATTTATTTAAATAAGAGCCGTGTTCTGCACCTATGTCAACCCGCATGCCCACTGTGGGAATTATAGGCATTACCTCCCATGAGATAAAAGTCAATAAGGCGCTTATCAGGAGCCCTGCGTTTTCTGGGCTGTTTACGGGCTCGAGTATTGCGAGACGAGACTTTGTATAATAATAACATTACCTACTCAATGTTTGTCGTAAAATTTTCTGTAAATAAAACCATTATTAAAACAATAAGTGTAATATTTATTTAGTTAACTTAATAAGTCAGTACATACATGTACTTAAATAATTTCTTCTTAACAAACTTAGTCAAAGGACTGCGATTTTTTTTCGACGACTGCGATCTTTTTTTTAACCTAAAAAATCGTGCTGCTGCTCTACACAGCGGTTGTGTTGCGCCGCACATGCGTTTCGTTCGAAAAATATTACGGCTGTGCTGAGTCACAAAGATCTGTATTTTCTCAGCCGCTGCGCTAGTGTGGATTTACGCATATTAGTCACTTGTAGAAAACACATACCGTGTGATTTCAGCACTCAAAGTGTTAAAAATCTTGTAAAATTACAATACGAGTATAAATATGGTTAGCCTTATGATTTTGGCATTCGATGTATAACATTATTAAAGCTAAATCAGTATAATATGTAACATTATACTTTATTTAAAACAAAATCAATTTATATATTCTATAGCGTCTTGGACACCTCTTATTCAATAAATTATAAATAAACTCTCAACTTTTAAAAAGCCATAGTAAATCGTTACTTTCTTAAACTCAGCCTCGTGTTCGGTTACTTGATAGTATCATTTCGACACGTAACGTTTCATTTTTGTATGGAATTTGGTACAGCAGCGCCTCTACCGTCCGAACATGAAACTATTCCGCATTTGTATGGGATACCATACAAAAGCGGAATAGCTTCATGTTCGGACGGTAGAGGCGCTGAATGTAGGTAGTCGTAGAGACGTTACTATCGACTAATCGAACACAAGATCTGTTCTTGTCGTGGTAATATGCGTTTGACGCCATTAACTGTTATCTTTTTTTATGTTATGCTTTATTATACATATTATGATACAATATATCGAGATCTATCTCGCACTATCAGATAATATAAACAAATAAAAATCTGCTCCTCCTTATCCAGAAGCAATATAAAGACACCTCATTATGTTAAGACCTTTTCGTAATAAAGTCCGGTAACGCTGTCATGGCCATTTGCGGTCAACAGCATTATATTCCTTCAGAAAAAAACTTTTGAAGGTGGTAACCTTTTAAAGGTGACTTGTTATACTTTCTGTTGTATTTTATACTTATCTCAATTCTGCTTATGACTAGATGTTCTTGCCGTATTCCTTCAAAGAGATAAGTCCGTCAGATGTGGCCACTCTAGTGTAGTGACTGCAAACAGCTGGGTTTATGTACGCATTATGCAGCTCAGATATTTGAGTGGAGCAGGCAGCGGCGGGGTCGCCGGAAGACGCTAGTTTACCCATCCTGTAGAATAAAATACCGAGAATCACTACATAGTTTAAAACAAAGTCGCTTCACGCTTTCTGTCTGTCCCAATGTATGCAATCTTTAAAACTTTGAAGTGAACAAAAAATAAAATTGATCACTATTTCCTAGTTTAACTTATGCAATTAAAATTTTGTGACGTGTTCAAGAGTCCTGTGAGGTCTAAAGGAAATACAGTACTTTGATGTTTGATACTTACCAGAACTCGTTCCCGGGATGTGCGTTCCCGTCCCATGGGTACGTCATTACAAGCAGCTTGCCGGCGTGCGGACCAGTCAGCGCTGACGACGGCTCGCGGTCTTCTAGGTAGATTTTTATACCGTCTGCAAGTAAACGTAACTTTATTAATTTATCACCAGATGCTGGACGCGTCAAGCTGAACGCAGGTCGCTATGGCGCTCATTGACATAAAAGAATATTTAAATTACAGGACTTTTCAATAACAACTATTTGACATGTTATATGTTTTTATTATTATTATTAATTGAAAGAGCAACAAACATCCTCACAAACTTTCGCTTTTATAGTTTTAGTAGGATCTATTACGATGTTTGCCGCGCCCCTAGCGACAAAAAAACAACAAGTTTGTATACGATAGATAGATAGACGCTAAGCGACTAGCTAAGCGCCAGGCGCGCAGTGCGGCCTGTCCCGAACATTTGCGAACACTATTCGCTAGGTGATTATTATTATTATGTATCTCATTACATTACTATGACCCGGTCCTTTGGACGGCTTGCGTGGGGCCGAAGCCCAGCACAGAGGCCCTTTGAGAGAGTTAATCTAAAGGCGATGGCTACACATAGCGGGTATCATCCTCGGTTGCACAATATGATACACCCAAAGAAACTATTATTAACTAATTTATTCCGGGTTTACCCATAAATCATACAAAAATAATAAATGTCACGAAAAAAGATTAAATTAAATATTAGACTACAAATAATGAAAGTAAAATAAAATATTCTAAAACTTAAATATAAAAGAACCTACGAACTGCGAACCTAAGAAGAATACAAAATAATAGAAATGTCGCAACAATATCAAATTTAAATAGAAGATTACATAATGACATAATTACATAGCATACTAAATTATAATAATACCTGCTCACCTAATTGCATTTTAAATAGAGTTAATGTTTTGGATGGAACAGTCCAGACGCGACATAATCATTTTCTTCCGTCTGTGCGGAGGTAGCCTTAGTCGACTCTTACCACATCCAAGGGCTGAGCTGAAGGGGTCGATTCTTACACCGCGGCCGCATCCAGCATCTGTGTGCAGTCTTTTGCAGGTCATCATCCTATTGATGATCATCTAGGCAACGGCAGACGCTTAGAATGATTACATAATATAACTATATATATACTAATACTAGCGGACCGTCCCGGCTTTGCACGGGTATAGGAATTTTTAAGGTAATTTTTTTTACACCGTTGGTTACATTATTTAAGTTTTAGTAAGGATCCCTAACTTTTTTGAAAATATAATATAGCGTATGTTCACCGGGGAACGTGTAGCTTACTAACGGTGAAAGAATTTTTTAACTGGATGCAGTAGTTTTGGAGCCTATTCAATACAAACAAACAAAAAATCAAACCTTTCCTCTTTATAATATTAGTATAGATTTGTCGTCAAGCAAGTAATATTCTACCACACGCCTATTAGCAGTGATATCCGTACTTTAACTTGCACATGTCCTCCAATACCTTAGTTAAAAAGTCCATCAATTTGTCTCTCATTATAATTTATAGTCGATGAATCAAGGCTTTGCTGATCATCAATAAACGCCTGAAAGCGTGGGCGGCATCATTTGTTGCGTTCTGAAGTTCCGATCCTATAATGTAACTCATTTTAACCGCTGATTTCGCCCGCTTTATTCAGTATCAAAAAAGGCGTACAACCTAACAAAAGAGTTTCCATACAGTAAATTGTTATTAAACCTTTGTTGTCAAAAGAGCGTTGCTAGGCAACCACGTTTATTTAGAAAAATGGCGTATATGCAAGGAATTTTATAGGTACATTTTTCACACCTTGGGTTACATTATTAGAGTTTTAGTAAGGATCCTTTACTTTTTTGAAAATATAATATAGCCTATGTTTACCACGGATATTTAGGCTTCCTAACGGTGATAGAATTTTTCAAATCGGTCCAGTAGTTTCGGAGCCTATTCGTTACAAACAAACAAACAAAAAATCAAACCTTTCCTCTTTATAATATTAGTATAGATATAGATAACTTACTTTTTGGATGTTCTTTGTCTTCAATAAAACCAGTCTTGACTTTGCTTCCAGGCTTGGTCTTGAAAAATGCTGTAATAATAAAATAAATATGATCACAATAAAATACCACCTATGACAGCTGTAGTTTGTATGTAAACTTTAATATAAGTATATATAACATCTCCTTAGGGCTTAATAAAAAAAAACGTGTAATGATGTTACTATCTCAAAAAAAAAATTTCGAAACTATAATATTACTTTAGTTTCTGTCCGCTTTGCACGCGTTATTTCTATGGAAACGTTTTAACACTTTGACTGCTGAAATCACACGGTATGTGTTTTCTACAAGTGACTAATATGCGTAAATCCACACTAGCGCAGCGGCTGAGAAAATACAGATCTATGTGACTCAGCACAGCCGTAATGTTTTTCGAACGAAACGCATGTGCGGCGCAACACAACCGCTGTGTAAAGCGGCAGCACGAATTTTTTAGGTTAAAAAAAAGATCGCAGTCGTCGAAAAAAAATCGCAGTCAAAGTGTTAAGGTTATTTCTTCCATGGAAACTGTTTTATGGGTCTTTGTGTAATTCCAGAGTAAAGTCTACATCTGTGCAACATTTCAGCCCAATCCATTCAGCAGCGAAGCTGTGGGCGGTAGTTGGGATACTCCTCAAAACTTTTAGCATACCTTGAACTGTATATACCTTATTATAAAGTTCAATTCACCTTGCAATGTCTTAGTAGCCTTGATATATCCGAAGTTGACATCAGTGACGTTGGTCAAGGCGCCTTGCTTCAGCAGAGACCGTATAGTTTCTATGTGCGAGAGTACGAATACGTCGTTTTGGTGTGGTGATACCTTCCAAACGCCAAGTCCTGGAAAATACATTCAAAAATAAAAATAAAAAAAAACTTGAATTCCATAGATACATTTTGGGAATTCACTTAGAAATAGTCAAATTCTTAAAACTAAAATAGACAGTTAGTCATTCAATTCAGTCTTTAATAAATCAGTAATAAATTGGTACCAATAATATGTACCTATATAATTGGGATAAGACCATGACTAACTCCTTAACGTAGTGTAGGACGCCCTCCGCCGACATGGTGGGATGACGACCTGCGAAAGACTGCAGATAGATGCTGGATGCGGCAAGCTGTGACGCTCATTAGGGGAGGCCTATATCCAGCAGTGGACTATTATAGGTTGTAGATAATGATCATCAGCATCATAAGCCTACAGTAGTCCACTGGACAGAGGCCTCCCCTAATGAGCGCCATAGCGCCCTGTCTTCAGCTTGCCGCATCTAGCATCATTTGCCTTTATCGCGCCAGTCGGAATCATAATGTTTTAGGCTTTTTTAGTTTAAGAAATTGTTTATTTGCCCTTCAAAATATAAAACAATCATCATCATCATCAGCAGTAGTCCACTGCTGAAGATAGACCTCCCCCAATGAGCGCCACAGCGCCCTGTCTTCAGCTTGCCGCATCTAGCATCTCCCTGCAGTTTTTCTCAGGTCGTCGTCCCACCTGGTCGGTAATAGTTGATAATGATGAATATGATATAATATTTACCTGCACCAATAACATTAACAAATGCTTTCTTCCCTGCCTTTCTCGCTCTAGCATCAGCCTCTATAAACGTAGTCTCGGTTATAATGCTGAGCCGTTTGTGATAAGCCTCGTTGTCGAAGATAGCGCCCAGTTTGTTGACTGCGACGTACCGGTCGGTGTATTGACGTTCATCTTTCTTTAGTTTCTCGATTTTTGTCGGTTGCGTGTCTAGTTGTGAAGATATGGATGGGTAGGTGCAATTGGGAATCTGAAAATAAGAAACAACAATAAATTTAATACAAAATTAAAGTAATTTTTCAGCTGCCACATTTTTTAAGTCTCTTAGAAATGGAGGGCGCGCGTGTGCCATTGTACCTACTACTTTTGTTGCGTTAATATGTTCACCGTTTCGCCGCGAGACTTCTCTTTTTGCACAGACTCTATTCACACCACTGGCAGTTGTGCATCCTACACTACGTTTACAGAGTCGCCGTCTCTATTCAAGATCACGGTCCATGCTACTTCACATCAGATTGCTAATTCTTACGGCTGTATCCACTCTGCCGGATAATTTCGTTGTTTATATTTTTTTGCTAGCTTTTTTTCGATTATTTGTTTTGTAATTTTACTAACCGTTCTCAATTTTAATTATATGTGTTGCTAACAAAATGGATGTTATGTCTGAATAAATGAATTTTAAATTTCAAATATTTGTTCCGGATGTTCTGGATATTATCTATGTATAACAAAAAAAACCCTGCTACCAACAGTGGCCAAGCTCCTGGAGCGTCTGCTCTTGGGCCGCCTGGCCTCAACGATTGAGCCACGCCCAGAGCAATTTGGCTTCAGGTCCGGCCATTCCACCACGCTGCAGCTCACCAGGGTGATGCACCACCTCGCAGTCGAGCACAACGCCGGGCGATCCACCGTTGGGGTCTTTCTAGACGTGGAGAAGGCCTTTGACCGTGTATGGCACCCCGGCCTTCTGTACAAGCTCCTGCAGACTCCTACACCGCCAGCCCTCACCAGGCTCGTGGCATCCTTCCTCGCCAACCGGCGGTTCTTCGTCGCAGTCGAGGATGCCACCTCCTCCACCCGGACCATCTCAGCTGGTGTACCGCAGGGTAGCTGCCTGTCGCCCGCCCTATACGCGCTGTACACTGACGACATCCCTACACTGGAGGGCCACCTACACCCCGGGGATGTCTCGTTGGCGCTGTTCGCGGACGACAGCGCCTACTTCTCGTCATCCACCAGCCCCACCATCGCAGCCAGCAGGATGCAGCGGCTGCTAGACGTCCTACCGCCATGGCTGGACAAATGGCGCATGGCCGTCAATGTGGGTAAGACGGCCGCGCTATTTGTCTCCCGCCGCCGCCGCCACCCACCTCAACTCCAGCTTCGGGGCCAGGACGTGGCTTGGAGCTCGCACACGAGGTACCTCGGCATCGAGATTGACAGGTCGTTGAGGATGCAGCCGCAGGTTGACCGCGTGCTACAACAAGCGCGCGTCGCCCGAGCGCTCCTCCGACCTGTCCTGGGATCTCAGCTGCCGCTGAGGACTAAAGTGCGGGTCTACAAGTCCTACGTCCGGTCCCGACTAACCTATGCGGCGCCGAGCTGGTACGCTCTGGTCTCCCAGACTAACAAGGACCGGCTCCAGGCGCTGCAGAACGTGGCCCTCAGGATCTGCACGGGCGCGGGGCGCTACGTCAGGAACGACGTCATCGCCCGCGACCTGCAGATCCAATCCGTGGAGGAATTCGTCGTGCAGACGGCGCGTCGAATGTACGATCGCGCCGACAACGGGCACCACGAACACCTCCACAACATCGCACCGCCCCAGCCCGGGCCCCAGGAAGATGACCGCCCATGGCGACCCCTTCCGCGGGACCTGATCCCTGCGGAACCACCATAGAGTCCTTGGGTTTACCGAATGCAGCCAAAAAAAAAAACATTGATAAGTAGGGAAAAAAAAAGAAGATTTCCCACAAAACCCAAGGACCGAGGGGTCGTCACCCCTCGAGTTGACGCCGGGGTAATGAGGCGAAGCCTCGAAGCCCCTCTCTGCGCCCCCACCAGGGCCGGAAAGAAATTGATTGAACAAAAAAAATCGATGTATGTTATGCATTCTATTAAGTATATTATACAGGGTTATTGGTAATTTGACGTATTCCCGTTAGGAGGTGATAGGGGTGACTATTTGCGATAATTTTCATCCCCATGTGTTTCGTGCAAAAGTGAACCATTTTTAAGTTATCATGATTTTTAGCTTTTTTCAAAATAACCCCCATATCTTTAGTCATTACCTCGACTTCGATTCAAACTCTACTCAACCTCCAAATGCGTTTCGGTATGCTTGATCGTAAAAAAATCCTTCACTCGAAACAGCCTTCGAGAATTTTTTCATACGAGTGGAATAACGAACTGTCATCTCAAGGTACCTCGCTACCTACCTTGAATGCTCCTCGAAATAGTTTGTTGTTATTTACAATGGATTTTGGAGACTATCTCAATTACATTTACGACGATGAAACCTACAATTACCCATCGCGAAGGTATATAAGAGAGGTTGATATATAACCAAATTAACGACTAAGCATACCAAACTCGAGTATGTTTTGGAGGAATGCTCGAAACGCCCTTGAACAAGTTTGAGTGGAGAATTATTTGAGATAATGACTAAAGATATGGGGGTAAGTCAAAAGTGCAACATCAAAAATGTATTTAAAAAAAACTGTCTATTTAAATCTATTTTTTTCTTCTGATTTATAAAAACGAATAAACACTGGTTATTTATCAATATTAAAACAACAATTATCGCTCCAAATTTAAAAATGCGAGATGAAAAACGATATTATTTCATTATTCATTGAGATTTTTTTCCACTAAAATGCCTTAAAAACTAAAAAAAACGTTATGAAACTTGGCTTGCAGATTATTTTATAAACATAACGGTTTTCTTAGCTCTCCAATAATGCATAACAACTATGAACTTATTTCAAAGAAACTGAAAAAAACATCGTTACAAAGGAAGCAGGCGGAAATTCGTATACGAACTAAACCTAAGGTCATTCTATAAAATTTCTATAAAACTAACTTAAAACAATACCCAATGTTAATAAAACTAAAAATACATATTTAAAATAAAATTTAGAACATTTAAGTAGTAACAACATTAAACAAAATTAATAATAAGTAACAAATAGGACATTTTGTAATTTAGCCTAATTAAAGTTTCTTGCTCGAAGTGAAACGCAATAGGGGGCGTTTATAATTCTTGTTTTGAGTTATTCCGCGGAAGAACACAAAACAAGAATTATAAACGCAGCATATGCGATGCGAAATTTGACTACTTCGGTAGTTAAGTCACAACTCAGAAAAATAATATAATGCTACTTTGCAACAGGGGAAGTCAAGAACTTTAATTAGGCTAAATTACAAAATGTCTTGATTATTACTTATTATTAATTTTGTTTATTGTTGTTACTACTTTACTGTTCTAAATTTTATTTTAAATATGTATCTTTCTACTTTACGTAACTTTTATTAGGCTAAATTACAAAATGTCTTGATTGTTACTTATTATTAATTTTGTTTATTGTTGTTACTACTTAACTATTGCTAAATTTTATTTTAAATATGTATTTTTAGTTTTATTAGCATTGGGTATTGTTTTAAGTTAGTTTTATAGAAATTTTATAGAATGACCTTAGGTTTAGTTCGTATACGAATTTCCGCCTGCTTCCTTTGTAACGATGTTTTTTTCAGTTTCTTTGAAATAAGTTCATAGTTGTTATGCATTATTGGAGAGCTAAGAAAACCGTTATTTTTATAAAATAATCTGCAAGCCAAGTTTCATAACGTTTTTTTTAGTTTTTAAGGTATTTTAGTGGAAAAAATCTCAATGAATAATGAAATAATATCGTTTTTCATCTCGCATTTTTAAATTTGGAGCGATAATTGTTGTTTTAATATTGATAAATAACCAGTGTTTATTCGTTTTTATAAATCAGAAGAAAAAAATAGATTTAAATAGACAGTTTTTTTTAAATACATTTTTGATGTTGCACTTTTGACTTATTTTGAAAAAAGCTAAAAATCATGATAACTTAAAAATGGTTCACTTTTGCACGAAACACATGGGGATGAAAATTATCGCAAATAGTCACCCCTATCACCTCCTAACGGGAATACGTCAAATTACCAATAACCCTGTATATAAAGGACTCTTCATCCATTTCGATGACGGCGACTCTAGACATTACAAGATTCTTCTATATGGCTCGCTAGACCGAACTTGCGTCTTGAATACCCTACGGCACGTACGACAGTCGAGTTGTCCCGAAAGTATAGCAGTCATCTAGTACTGATACAAGATCTGCTTAGCTTGGGGCTAGATTATGCTATACAATACAATACAATACAATTATTCTTTATTGCACACCATAAAAACAGATACACTGGACAGGAAAAAGACAAATAAAGAATGTGTTGTACAATGGGCGGCCTTATCGCTTAAAGCGATCTCTGCCAGGCAACCTTTGGATGGACATGAAGTGTTAGAACAAGTACCTATAGACGGTGGCGTGTTGCTATGTGGATTGTCCAGCATTCTTTCGTTATTATTTTCGTTTCTTATAGTACGTCGTACGTACGTACTTACGTCGTAGAAATCAGCCCACAATCGCCTCCACATCGCCGCACCGCCCTCCGTTTCTCCGTACCCGCGGGACGCGCAGTTCTGTTTCTCCGTTATGAGGATATCTTCGCAGTCCATACGATACTCGCGTTGGAAGCGAGGGCCGATCACGCCTAGATCATAACAATACACTCTTATAACAATCAGAAGGATTTCATTGTAAAAAACGGCTAAGTGCGAGTCTGGTTCGCGCACGAAGGGTTCCGTACCATTTATCTATAAGAACGGCAAAAAAATCATGGCTGTTGTATGGAAGCCCCTGTTAAATATTTATTTTATTCTGTTTTTAGTATTTGTTTATTTGTTAAAGCAAAGAAATTCTTACCAATAATGACCGGGTTATCTTCAACCCCTTTCTCTAGTGGTTCCCCGCGGTTCCGCCTGCCGCCGTCGTTGACGCAAGTCGTGTACGAACTGACATACACCAGCGCTGACAGCTTCAGCTCGCAGTAACTGAGGTAGTCGTCGAGGATTAAAGGTGGAACTTGTGATGATGTTCCTATGGCTTCCCATCCGTCTTTTCTGGGAAAGATTGGTAGGTTTGAACTTGATCCTGGATAAAATTCGACCTCGAGACTGTGTGTTATCAGACGGATGGCTTTGCTGCCATCCTCCGTAAAAAGACCGCATCCTTGATGCACAGGGTACGCGACATATCAGGTAGAATCACCTCTCCCCTGTGGAAATGTTTCATGGGAGAGTGATTTAATTTAATCTAGTTTCTTAATATGTTTAATTTTACTAAAAACAATGGATCAAAGTAATCTGAATTAAAATAATTTTATTTTTATTTATGTGCGTTATTGTACAGGAGACTTAGTACAATGTTTTCCCGGTAGAGGCGCTGTATCAAATCCCACACAGACACGAACCCACAGTGTCAGTTACAGTCTGGTCGAATTGTTTCCTAGATTATTTAAAACAACGCCATCTTGCTGTTTGTCAAATAGATAGTCTTTATTTTCAACGTCAAACACACACATATACAAAATACAACAATTAATACGAGTCCGGGAACTCCTAGAGTCGCCTGAAGCCATCACCCAGGATGATCAGAACAGCCAACAGGCTAATGAACAGCTCTTGAGAAGCCTGCAAGGCTCTCATAGCGACAGCACATGACTTGAGGAAAGCTTTCCTCGACGTAGAAACCGGAAGAAAGAACTCTAGTTCGATTCCTGCCCGCATTCAACAACGTAGACAACGTTGTCGAATGTTGTCACTAGTAATACAAACAATAATAAAACACAGTTGACAATAAAAAAATTATGATATTAAAACTAGGTAAAATGTGTGTATGTTGTACTGCAGTACGTCAAATAGACCTTGGCACAGCGTAATATGTGGCTTAAGCAGCAAAAGCACTGATTTTTAACCAGACCTATAGAGAGCAAACAGAACGAGTTTCAATTCAATGTGGACCCAGCTTCTAAATGTGTCTGTTTTTGTAGTAATAATGAAGACTTTATAATGTGGCATTCCCACTTCCTCATTACGTGCTATACCTACATGAAAAACAAAAGTGCGAAGCGATTACAGATGGTAGTTTTATTTTTTGCAAACGAAGAGCTTGGAATACTTTCAATTTGTTTCAATTCAATTTATTTATTTCAGCTTCACAAAGTACATGTTACAGCCATAGAGAGTTATTATTATTATTATTATATTAGCCCGGGGTGTCCCACTGCAGGGCAAAGGCCTCCCTCCCCTTCTTCCACTCATCTCATAGAGAGTAAATAATTTAAAAACTAAAAATAAAAAAAAAATTAAGAAGAAGAGACACATCCTGCGTTTACAGACGCATGGCATTATGAGTGTGCGTCCAGTGCTTCATAAAAGCGCAGTCCGTGTCCAGCCTTCCAGCTATAAGGTTCCTCGGTTTCGGTCAATGAAAAAAAAATGTATTACCTATGTTTGTGGTTCACTCACCCCTTCGTGCCGTCCCTCAGCATGTACTTGTCGTGGCGAGACATAAAGCACATGGCACGTTTCTTTAGGATCCTGTCGATAAGAGCTGGGACTGTCATATCTCTGTACAGTGACTTTTCTATGTCACTGCCGTGTTTCCTGAAAAAATATATACAGGGTGGTTTTGAATTCGTTGGCATCCTTTAAAACCAAGAGACCACTAATGATACCTAACGCATTGGAGCTAATATTACGCCAATTAAAAATATAACTCGGAACAACTGCACAACAACAAATTTGCTGATCGTACAAACATTTGTCCCGAGGCGGGAATCGAACTTCTTGCGTCGTAGTTGGACCTTTGCCCACCACGCCACAGAGGTCGTCTAAGCTTATTGTTTTTATATAATACTTTTATTATATTGTACAATTCTCATAATAGGTAATATTTTCATTGGATATAACATGATTACTATGACCATGCTGAGCACAACAATGAGATATAGAAAAGACGACATACATTTGTATGCCAAAAACTGAGGACTTACCTTTTGTGTACCAAAAACAGCGCCATAAGTCGCAGCGCCCTCTCGTGTACGATGGGGTAAGTAGAGGTGACATTCTTCTTCAGAACTTCAACAGGTTTCCTCTTTTTGAGCTCTGCCAATCTGAAAATGTATAAAATCTATTCAGTTAGTACCCACTATCTATAAAACAAGGGAAAAATAGGATTACTCTATACTCTTAATCTATATATATATAAAAGAAAGTCGTGTTTGTTACAACACTTATAACTCGAGAACGGCTGGACCGATTTAGCTGAAAATTGGTGGAGAGGTAGCTTAGAACCAGGAGTCTAACATAGGATTCTTTTTATCACATTTAAACCGTTTTACGCATAGATTTCCACGGGGGCGAAGCCGCGGGGCGCTGCTAGTAATACATAAATAGATAATAAGAAAGAAATATGAATTAATCACAGTAATTCCAGAATTACTGTGATTTAATATTTGCACAACTGCTTGTGGGTGAATACATTTGACACCACTCTAGTTACGAGTATATAATAAGACCTGACATGTACCTATAATAATGTATGGGTATTCAGCAAATAAATGATTTGATTTGAAGGAACTTTTATTTATTGTTATTGTGAAATCAATGTTATGACAAAGATGAATTTGTTTATGTGTTGTGTGTGTCTAATAAATAGCTTTCTTTCTTTCTTTACCTCACAGTATCAATCGGGAACGGAATAGGGAACTTGTTGCTCCTAACGATGATAGCATCCAGATCATCATTTGGTGTTGTTTTGGGTAAATCAGCACATTGTTTGATTAGAGACTCCGCCTCAGGGTTGAGATCTGGCAAGTCCCAGTCTTGTTTACACCTGAAATAAGAGGGAAATAAGTTTTATTATTAGTTATTGGTACAAAGTATTTATTGAGTGTTAGTTGCTCTGAAGGATAGGATTCGCAATAAATATATCTGACAGAGAACCAAAGTTATCGACATAGCTGTACGAATTAGCAAGCTGAAGTGGCAGTGGGCCGGCCATATCTCGTGAAGAACCGACGGTCACTGGCGTAAACGTGTTCTTGAGTGGACACCGCGACTCGGCAAACATAGTGTTAGACACCCTCCAGCCAGGTGGGATGACGACCTGCAAAGGACTGCAAAGGACTGGGGGCAGATGCTGGATGCGTCAAGCTGAAGACAGGACTATGGCGCTCATTGGGAAGGTGTTTGTCCAGCAGTGGATAGCTATTATGCTGATGATGATGATGATGACAATATCTACTTTAAATAAAACAGAGGGGACCTCTTTACCTCCTAACTCTTCAAAGTACCTACTATATACAGGTATAGAATTACCTAGTATGACTAAAAGAACTGGGCGAGGAAATGAAACATGTTCAGAAAAGTTATCTATCTAGTGAGCCGGTAACACCCATTGCTGAGTATAGTATAGGCCTCTTCCTTATCTTCATAGAAAAGTTATACCTGGGAAAAACCATAGGAAGAGGAAAAACCACTACCTACCTGTTGCGAGCAGCGGGGCGACGCTGGATAACCAACCGGCAAATTATAATAGTTCTGATAGCAGCGGTACCAGAACTATTTCATTGTGCAATGTAAGTGCAATAGCTCTTTGATAAGAATAATCTTCTTCTTAGCTTCTTACCATGCAAGGTTCTTCAAATGTTTCAGACTATTCATCTTCAGGGGATAATTCACAGAAAATTTATTAAATCAAGCACGATCAATGAAATAGTAACAACGTTAAATACATACACTGACTCACTCCAGTCCCTAAACAAAAAAATCTTCCAGTTTTCCTTGATATTTGTGATATTTTTTGTTAGTTTTGTTTTGAACAAGTTTTGACTAGTTGTTTGTTTGTTTCGGACCTACGTCAATGAAGAATTGTGTTTGTTTGTGATTCACGAATTAGGGTTCAATTCAAATCAATGAAAACGATTTGCTTGCGTATTTTTTTAATACTTTCAAGTTCTGCCATTATCATTTATAGGTACATGTTAAATTAGATTTATTTATTTATTCATGTTGTTACCTTTCGCTCGCGGTAAACGGGTACAGGGTGGGCTAATAGATAGATAGTGGAAAGGATTATTTCTCCCTTCTGGAATTCCCCGCCAGTTTAATGCATGGAATGAAATAAGTATCGTCCGCACGCAGCGCAATAAAGCTCTTTGAGTTTTTTTTTATGTATCCCATTGTATGGCAATGCTCGTGCGCTGTCCCAGATACTCACCAGCTCTCGGGTAACATGTCGTCGCTACTACCTAATCGGACCTAGAGACAAATCATCTATTCAGTCAAAATTGGCGCAAATCAAGTAAAAGCGCGTAACAAAGAACCTCAGGCAAACGAGATGACTCGCACTTGAACAATATTTTGACGTCAGGCGTCTTTCGAGTGACATTAATATAGAACTAACATTGATGTTTCCATACATATGATAGACTTTATATAAAAAACCAACGCTAGTTCTCGATGGGTATAATTTAATTTACGTTCTCTCAATATTTTTTACGAAATATACCTTTCATATTTATTCAGCTCAGACGCTCTAGGCATCATAAATCTCCGCTCCAGTCTAGCCAGTAAGCATCTCTACACAGCTTCTGTGGGTCTGCACAGAGATCCACAGGGTGTCTACCCTAGCTAAGAAAGTCTCTTCTCGTCCGCTACGGACATCTCCGCTTTGGTAGAATCTGAGCCTTAGGGCCAGCCTCCACATAAGCTGAGATGAGATGTGTTAAATAACCAATAGAACGTTATTAAGGTCCAGCTTGATCGAAAAGGAAAACCAAGTATTGTATTATCTTAAACTGCTCTCTCTTACGTAGTTATTGTATTCTCTTTGCTGCTCTCAAAGTATTCTCTGTCGAAAACGTTTGAATTAATCAAAACAACAACTTCTTTTTTTCTAACACTAGCTACTAACTTCTTATTGGCACTGCTTGCTTTTCGCTACGACGAGCTACGACGGACGATGACGATGTCGCGCAGCTGAGATGCGAGCTGTGCCTCGCTTTTACATTCGTCTTAACAAAAATCCAACGCTCGCCGCACGCAGTTCACCCGCTCTAACCAGCACAAAGGCTATATCTCCTCTTTAACCAGCACACATCTCCATACAACTTCGGTGGAGACTGAAAAACGTCTCTTCTCGTCTTCGCTACGGACATATCCACATATCTCCACTTTGGTGAAGTCTGGCCCAATAGTGCTAGTAGGTTTGAAAATAAAAGATCCGGGGTTGTTCTTAGATATAATAATTGATCGATATATTTCATTACATACCAAAAAAACAGGCACAACAATTTCCAGTCTAAATGAATTAAGTACCTATAGATTATACATTCATCTAACATTCATACATACAGTAAATATAGACAGACATGCTAATACATTATTAAAAGTAGTAATAAAAAACATTCCATCTAAATAATTCCAATTCTACGATCATGTCAATTCCAACGTAGGATAAAACGCCACAAAATCCTTCAGGAACAGAAAGTTGAATTCCCAAAATGCAATTCCCCAGAATCTTGATTATTTTTTTGTTTCGCAGAAGTTGAATTCTTGTTGATGTTGAATTATTTCATAATATAAAAAAAATCTAGATTATGTAAAATACACCCATAATGTAGACTTTTTTAAATCACATAGTTAAATCAATCATTAAGGCGCTCAGCACAAGTGTCGCAATTTTGAGCTCTCACTTGCGGCAACCGGCCGCTAACTGTTTTTACAATATTCATATAATTTTGCGCAATTGCCCAGACGTAGTAAACTCCAGTTATGAGTTTCGGTGATCGCAATAGTTTTCATCACCAATAACATTTGTGTCCGCACAAATGTTAGTGGTGATGAAAACTATTGCTATTGTACCATAGAATTAACATGGCTCGACATAAACTAGCACGCCGTTTGATGGCGCAGTGTTTTGAAACGCACCCTGCTATAGCGCTCGATGTGAAGAGACGCAATGTAGACTAGCGCACTAAAACATGGGCGCACAGTCCGGAGCATCATTCGAAATAATGCGATTTATAAGTATTGATGCAACGGATATTTACCCGTGTAAATAACCGTTGTATCAATATTAATAAACGATCGCGATCGCGAGACGAGACCTGAACACATAATTATAAGTAAATATCCGTATATTTACTTATAATTATGTGTTCAGATCGCGTAAGTTCAAAAATATTTAATGCGAGATTACCGCAAAATCCAAATAAGTACCTTGCATTCAGCATACTTTTAAAAGAAATAAAGCACGATCAAAAAATCGAAAACTTTGACGTTTGTGCCATTTAACAGGCGGACAAGGTTCGACGAGTATTTATCGTCACTGAAGAAGCTCGAGAAAATCATTATCCCAATAGTTTTCCTGAAGAATATTTTCATCAAATTTAAAACTTGGTTTTTAAAACGTAGAAAAATGAGCAAGTAATAAATTTAAGTTATATTTTATTGTCCTAGAGTGAGGATGTTTTGAATTAAGTTTTAAGTTATGTTTCAATATATGCTTTAAGTATCTTAGTTATGTTTATATAAAACCCCATAAGCCCCAACTACCTGATTATCTTTTTATCAATATTTGTCAATAAACAGAAACCTTGAGTTTATTGGTATGTAGAACGAATTTTCATAGTCTACAACATCATTCAACATTACACCATTTTAGGAATTTAACTTTCTGCAAATTCAACATTTTGGATTCAACATACTGCAAATGTCCAGCAGTGGACTAACATAAGCCGATGATGATACTGCAAATGCAACTTTTTGCAAACTCACCATTTTAGGAATTCAACTTTCTGTTCCTGAAAAAAGGGTAATTCCGATTTGGCTCCGGCATTTTGGCAATCACATGAACCCAGATCAATCCATCATCCATTTTAACATAGAATACATTAAGGCAACTACGTAAATTAATTTCTAAACTTAACATAATAAAATATATAATAGATAAATAACAAGTCTAATAATAAATTCTGAATAATTATTGCTTACTTAGTCATTTTAAAGTTCTTGATAGAACTTAGTCTAATGATTAAATAAAAACTAAAAAATGACAAATTCAACATAGATAGGTCTTTACAGGCAATTTAAAACAATTAAATAGCAACACAATTTCTTAAAGGGCAAGACTCAGTCAATTCGTTTTCGGTTTAAAATGATTTATGCTGTTAACAAAAAAAATGCCGCTAGCATTTAATAAGTAGAAGCTACAGATCAATAAGCTTGTCGCTAGCAATCAATATTGTCGGTATAAGTCAACGGGTGTGTAGCAACCACCTGAGCTTGTCAGTCAATAAGATGTTGCTTAAAGCCACATAAATATTCAAGTAAGCCAATAAAATACATAAATATTTTGAATAATATTTCATCAATATCTGTTCTCTACAAGTCAAAAATTTGTCCGTCGTAATAAATAGGCGAAACGACAACGGGACATGAGGCACAGCGGCCCCTGCAGAACTGATCCACTACACTAAAAATCAACAACTACGTTGCTAGCGGTCAATAAGTAGTCGCTAGCAGTCATCACCGTTCACTGATAGGAAAGTCTTAATGCAAATCCATTGTTACGCTATTAACCGATATTATGTGGCTAGAATTCAACAATTTTGATGCTAACAGTCAATAAGCTTTCACTAGTCTATAATATTACATTGGCAGTCAATAAGTGGTTACAAGTCAATAAGTTGTTGCTACAAGTCAATAAGTTGTCGCTACAAGTCAATAAGTTGTTGCCATAAGTCAGCCTGCTTTTTGCACATTATTCTTGCAGTAAGCAGCAATAGGCTGCACGGCCCCCACACTGGTGACCGCTATCCTCGCGTGACGCGCGCTCGCGGACGGATTGATGTGAGCATTGTGGAGTTCGGATATCTGGGTCGAGGCGGCTGCGGCGGGGTCGCCTGACCCGTCTAGGCTGCCAAGCCTGGAATTGAAAACACAATTTAAGTACTTTCAATTATCAGAATGAGTAGACGGTTTGCGTCCCAAATGCAACGTATGGACCGTAGAAATAGGTATCGCCACTGACGCAAACGTGCAGCGCCAAAATTAAATAGCCTTTATCTGATGATAAGACCTCCATACTTGTTAAATAGAGATTACGCGATACTACCATGAAACTTCACTTCTCATCATACTTTTAAAAGGAAAATATTCGATTATTTTAAGCGGTAAGGCCGCCAATTCGTTTACGTTTTTTATTATCTATCCATCTGTCTCAGTGCATAAGGCCTACTTTTAATTTCAGATTAATAGGTGCGAAACAGCAAGCAGAAGTTTTAATAATTTTAATGAACTACGAACCAGAACTCATTCCCGGGATGTGCGTTCCCGTCCCATGGGTACGTCATTACAAGCCGCTTGCCGGCGTGCGGACCAGTCAGCGCTGACGACGGCTCGCGGTCTTCTAGGTAGATGTTTATTAAACTACTTACCAGAACTCGTTCCCGGGATGTGCGTTCCCGTCCCACGGATACGTCATTACAAGCAGCTTGCCGGCGTGCGGACCAGTCAGCGCTGAGGACGGCTCGCGGTTAGAAAGCTGCACGTTTATACCACCTGAGGAATTAAGATGAGTAAGTTATTATTACTAGTTATAACAGCTGGGGTAAAAGTGTTCTTGGGTGGAGGGACCAGGTGGCGACCTGCGAGACTGCAGGGAGACGCTGGATGCGTCAAGCTACATGATAAGTATTATAACTGCCCCATACGAATTTTCAAAGCAATTTTCTTATATGTAAGACTGTACACACTGCAATTTACAGATTCTGATGTAATAAAACTTTTGAAACAAAATGGTTAATAACACTAAAGTCATTTAAAACGGGATATTTACCATGATTTTTTTGAGATACATCTCTTTGTTGAAAAGAGCGTGGGTGAATTTTGATCCATATTCTTTATGACACGACCTTTAAGCGTGATCAAATATAAAGTATGAGAGTTACCTTTAGGATGTCTCTTGCTCTCGAGGAATATCCTCATCTCAGCACTTTCACTGTTGCCATCAGTCGAGTTGGTGAATAAGGCTGAAACAAACAAAAACTTATTTCATTACCTAAAACCTCATTTGTTCTGTGCTCTAATTGAGTCCTACTCCATAAATGATTACATCAATGAATGCTTGGCCAGATGTCGCTCCGTTTCGCACCGACAATAATATATTATGTAAGTAATATAATATAACGTTGTGTAATTAGCAAGCTGAAGTGGGTTCTTGAGTGGAGACCACGACTCGGTAAACGTAGTGTAGGACGCCCTCCGACCAGGTGGGATGACGACCTGCGAAAGACTGCAGGTAGATGCTGGATGCGTCAAGCTGAAGACAAGGCGCTATGGCGCTCATTGGGGGAGGCCTATGTCCAGCAGTGGACTAATATAGGCTGATGATGATGATGATAATGTTGTGTGTAGCTTTACATAAATATAAACATGTATCTATTAAATTTATCTACATTAAAGTTAGATTTAAATAGGCAAACAACCATGTATTAGACACATAAGAGATATATGAAAGTACTAGTGGTTTCTTTTTCATTTCTTCCACTTGTGGACAAAAAATTGAAGCGAACAGAAAATCATAAAACCAACACCTTTTGTCTTATTTAATAATAATTTCTTTGTTAATAAAGATTCTTTCTCTATGTACAAGTACTTACCTCGCAGCCCGTCGCTGGTCCGTACAAACGCCACGTTGATATCGCTGACGTGTGCTAAAGCGTCGCGCCGCAGCAAGGCGCGCGCGCGCTCCACCAGAGTCAGGAGGTATACGTCGTTCTGATGGGAGGATATCTTCCAAACGCCCAGACCTGGAAACACAGATAATAAAATAATTAAAATGCTGGATAATTCACAGAACACACACATTATACAGAAGTTCGAAGAGTATAATCAGCCCCTGTGTCTGGCTTTTGTGGACTATGAGAAGGCATTTGACTCCGTCAAAACCTGGGCTGTTCTGACCACACAGCATCATCTAGCCCCAAACCGACGCCAAAATAGAGTTTGGTGGCCACCAAGGGCAACTTCGTACGTAACTATTTTTCATTTAAAATTCCTTTATTGTAATAGTAATCCTTTTAGTCCTAAGTTGATTTGAATAACCATTTTTTTTTTTTTTAATACGTACCAGCACCAATAATGTTCACGAAAGCGTCCTGCCCCGCTTGAACCGCTCTCGCTTCCGCCTCTAACAGTACGCTCTCCATTATAATGCAGAGTCGTTTGTAGTAAGCCTCGTTGTCGAAGATACCACTCTGAAAAAACAAACTTGTTTATTATAAATATGAAATTTGGATGGATGGGTGCTTGTTACTAATTCTTCACGTCAAAATTACTGAATGGATCGTGCTGAAATTGTGCCAAGATGTAGATCTGGACTTGGAATAAACAACCCAGGGCTACTTTTCACGAGAGAGACAAAATCAGTGGTTATCGATCCTCTGTGAGAACCGTTATTGCGTTTCTGCGTCGTAAAAGGAGGAGGGCGTTGACTCCGCTACACAATTGTGGGCTGACTACCGCAAAAATTAATTTTTTTTTGCGGTAGTCAGCCCACAATTGTACCCTGTACAAAAAGCAAAATTCATTGCTAAAGAAAACATAAGTGCACTTAATAAATAAATAAAGCTAAGTGTTACAATTTAGAATCATTTATTATAATAAATAAACATAATAGTAAGTGATTCTTTTATATAATAATTTTTAGCACTCTTGTTGCCTGAAACACAGTATTACCTAGTTCAGGCTAAATTGTAACTCACTCAACTAAAGTGTAATGCACTTAGCTTTATTTATTTATTAAGTGCACTTATGTTTTCTTTAGCAATGAGTTTTCATGAATATTTTTTTTATTGTTGGACAATCCACACAGCATCATATAGCCTCAAGCTAAACAGAGTTTGTGTTATGGGTAGGTACTAGGTAACTGATATACATAATACAATATGTAGATAATTATTATCATACATACAGAACAAATATCTGCAGATAGTACAAACATTTGTCCCGAGGCGGGAATCGCACCCGCAACCCGTCGGCCCGCCATGCCACAAAGGTCGTGCATAAACTTTACCTTGTGCAAAACGTTAACAAATCTGTCAGTGTACCGCCGCTCGTCGCTTTTGTCGTCTGTATTTATGTAGTTGGATAGTTCTGGATAGGTGTAGCTCGGGACCTGAAACGGAAATACCACTTTATACTGGAAGAGAACTCTTAAACTTTTTTTACTTTAAACTCGGGTTAAGCTCGCATTTGTCATTAATTTTCTAGTCTATACGAATATTATAAGATCGCTTCTAAGCGATAAGGCCGCCCATTGTACCTGTCGCATTTAATGTATTTTTGTAATGATTAATTTGATTATGGTGTACAATAAAGAATTTTTGTATTGTATTGTATTGTTATAAAGAGGAAAGGTTTGATTATTTGTTTGTATTGAATAGGTTACTATAATAGGAACCTACTATGAGAAAGGTTTGCTTGCCAATGTGTTTTAGTGACGTATGTGACACTACCTATTCTAATGTTTAAGACCATATTTGTTGCAATAAATGAAATGAAATGATTAACACTATCAGTGACTTCACTCACCTGATAGAACTCCGACCACATTTGCCGCCACATATGCCTGGCGGACTGGTTATTCCTGATATACGTAGTCTTTAGAACGTTAAGACAAGTCGTCGGCGTAACTTCTTCCCCGTAGCCGTTGCCGGGGCAGTTCTGCGCGTCAGTTATTACTATGTCTTCGTAGTCCATACGTTCTGTACGCTCGAAGCGCGGGCCTATTATACCTGGGGAAAGTAGTAGATATACGTAAATACAAAAAATAATAAAATTATTTATTCATGTTCAAAATACAGAATACCATAAGCCGTATGGATTTAAATCTTAAACGTAATGTAAGGAGCGTGTAGTAGAGTCCCAAGAGTAAGAAAAACTGGTATTTCCCTATGTGCGCGGCTAATAAGGTCCCGTCACGAGTAACGGTCCATAAATTAAACATAACAAAGTCTTGTATATGTAAATCACATTAATATATTATATAATGCTAATGTATGGATGTTTAGATGAAAGGATGGATATTTGTTACTTCTTCAGGCCAGAACTAATCAACAGACTGGGCTGAAATTTTGGATAAAGAATCTCTAAGCATGAAAAAACTTTCGCATTTATAATATTAATAATGAAATTTGAATATATTCTACAGTTTTCAATTTGACTCGTCTAAGGTGTTACAGACAGAGCAACAACTGCAGTAACACAAAATATATACCTAACTTACCAATAATAACAGCTTGTTGTTCTATCCCTTTCTCGCGGACATCTCCCATGTTGTGCCTGCTCCCATCGTTAATACAGGTGGTATGTCCGCTGATATACACCATGGAGGATAGTTTCATCTCGTCATAGCTCAGGCAGTTCTCTAGTACCAACGGCTCTCTTTGCTGAACTGTACCAATGTGTTCCCAGCCGTCCTCACTGGAAATAAATTTAAAAAAAAATAGATTTATTCCATATCACTAAGTCATTCATCATGATTATCATCAGCTTATAGTAGTCCATTGCTAGACATGTCCTCTCCTGATGAGCGCCACAGCGCCCTGTCTTCAGCTTGACGCATCCAGCATGTACCTACAGTCCATAGCAGGTCGTCATCCCACATATTCGGAGGGCTTCCTACACAACGTTTACCGAGTCGTGGTCTCCACTCAAGAATACGTTTGCCCCAGCGGCCGTCGGTTCTTCGCGAGATATGGCCGGCCCACTGCCACTTCAGCTTGCTAATTCTTAGAGCTATGTCAATAACTTTGGTTCTCTGTCGTATGTATTCATTACGAAGCCTATCCTTCAAAGAAACTCCGCGCATAGCTCTTTCCATAGCTCGCTGAGCGACTTTGAACTGAAGGTTTATGAAAAAAAAAAATCTTTGTAAATTTTTTTAACTCTTAATTTCGAAAAAATAATTACTATAGGCTGCTATAGACTGATGATGATAAACTACCGATCTTCAATATTAAAAGGACTTGCCCTCTATATGGCATGGCCGTAGGAAGGTAGGACACCCTGTATAACTCACCCTTTAGCTCCATTCAGAAGTAGATACGAATCATTAGCGTTCATAAACGTGACAGCTCGTTTCTGCAGGATCCTGTCTATGAACTCCGGAACGGTCATGTCCTTGTAGAACGCCTTCTCTATGCTCGTTCCGAACTCTCTGGAAAATTGATAAGAGTGAGTCGTGTTGTAGTCAGAGAAGAGATAGTGTTAAATATTTTCCTCAACACAACCAAAATCACATTATATTTAGATTTAGATAAGCTAATCAAATGTCTTAGACACTTAAGTGATATATGTACATAACTAGCGGACCTTCCCGGCTTCGCACGGTTTTAGTACGGATCCCTAACTTTTTTGAAAATATAATATAGCCTATGTTCACCCAGGATAGTGTAGCTTCCCAACGTTGAAAGAATTTTTCAAATCAGCCCAGTAGTTTTGGAGCCTATTCATTACAAACAAACAGAAAATCTAACCTTTCCTCTTTACAATATTAGTATATGAATGTACTAGTGGTTTCTTTTTCACTTCTTCCACTAGTGGACAAAAGAAATTAAGTATACAGTAAAAAAATCTTATTTGATATTATTTTATAGAATAAAATTTGACTTTCAAAGTGCTAATTTTGTAAGCCTAAAGAAATAAAACATTTTCAATTTGAATCTTTTGTCATTCCTCTTGTAGTGTACTATTACAATAGTTGATAAGGCTCACCTCTTGTAGATAAGGAAATGCGTCATAAGCAGGAGCACCCTCTCGTGTATAAGTGGGTAAGTGGAGACAATGTTCCTTTGCAGCTGTTCTATGGGTATTCGCTCTTTCAGTTTGTGTAATCTGAAAACACATTAAATATAAATCCAAATAATTTTTAGGCCATTTTCCTTAAATTACAATGCCAAATGATCATTTTATTTTAGGTCATTGCCCCTTAAATAAAAGATATTTGGCAAAGTCTTTGTTTTACTAGCATTGAAAAACACGAATTATCAATAAACAAGCAAAAACCTTTTCAAACTATCATGGGTATTGTTGACACTGACCCCAAAATATTGGAAAACTCAGAAATTTTCTCATGGTAAATATCCCGTTTTAAAGTGACTTTAAGTAGGTACTACTTACTTGACCTTTCTGGCCGCATCAGTCGAGACGGCGAACTACGAGATGCTTAGCTTACTGTCCTCTGACTCATATCTCTATATCTCTATAGGTATTATAGAACAAAACCTCACCTCACACTTTCAATCGGGAACGGGATAGGAAAGGCACGACTTCTCCTAATCAGTTCCTCCAAATCTCCCGAGGGCTCGAAGGTGGGCAGGTCAGCACACTGCCTCAGCAGCTCATCGGTCTCCTTACTTGTACTCGGGAAGCACCAGTCTGGTTTACACCTTGGAGAAAGAATAACCATGTCAATTATTTTATTCAATGCTGAATTAACTGATGAATTATGTGAACTTATTTTAAGCCCAAGACCTTTATAATAGCATTTTTCATGCAATAAAGTGAATAATGATTATGACTCAATTTTTTTTTTCTAATAAAGGTCCAGCCAGACAGACTTTGTATTGTCCAATCGCGATCCCGACGCCATCTACCAGGTTATTAATATTCTTAATTGAACATGATAGTTAGTTTTATGCAACTCTTTGCTTACTTTATCCAGTTTCTGAGAAACTATGAGCAGACAATGAAGGCAGATTTGCATAAAGGAGGAGTTTCTTTTTATAACTAATAGAGTGGCCTTAAGGTATTACTGGACTGACTTCCTCCCAAGACGCCTGCCAAGCTGCTTTCCTCTATTTTGTAGGTATTTAAACAAAGTGACTATAAAAATTATTTTATAAAGTCAAACTGTGTTTTGTAATATTTTGTGCACTTAGTTTTGTACAAAAATGTTAAATATAAGTAGTTCAGTCATAATATTGTAGAAAACATTACAAAAAACTGTAACTTGAGGATTTTATTACTATCAAGTGAATTTCATTAGATCTTGTAACTGAGCATTTGACTAGACTAAATCCTTAAGTAATATATTTTAATTGCTTATATATATTTTTTTTCAGAATTTTAAACACTTTTTTCTAATATATATCTGAAGATTTTATAAATCACAAGCCTCTGCTGGAATACCTAGCCTTAAAAGCATTTAACACCACGACTTTCAATGTGCAAAGATATTCTTACCATGATAGATTTTGCAGCTGCCGCAGTTTATCCATTTTGGAGGAATCTACCTGAAAATTTAAATAGACATATTAAGATTGTTTTTATTTTCATTAGTTGATTACAATTATTTTACTAAGCAATGAGAAATCTAACTACCTACTATATGTATTGAAAAAAATTATAACATGGTATCCTAAGTTTATTCTTTTTATTTTTTTTCTTTTTCTTTTCTTACAACTTAGGTTTCAATTGCTATGTTACATTTATGATTATTAACAATAAACAATTAAACAATGATCCTTTCTTGTACTAGGTAGTAAAGAGTTATTCATCTTGTTTAGTGGTAAAGTCCCAAAGCACCACTACCAATGTATGCAATATGTACTTACACAGCAGAAAAACCATAAGATTAATAGGAATTTAGCACACATTGTTGTTGTATCATTGAAAAATCACAACAAAGAATATTCTGCAAAACAGCTCTCAGCAGTTATAGGTATTTAAGATTTTCCTCAATGATTACTCACACATACCTACCTTTCAATAGGTAGGTACGTAGCACCAGGGACCATGGTAGCACTGAATTATATTAAATGTTCTTTGACCTAACAGATCTGAAATGAGACTTGAAGTAAGCCCATAAAAACCATAGCTTTTGTTTCGTTCTGAATCAATACATACAGAGAACAAGACATTTTTGGTGTTAAAAAACAATTTTACAGATGATACGGATTATCTGAAGTAATTTATTCTAAAAATTCAACAAATATATCAGAAATACCGGCGGCGACTATCGATTGCAAATCAAATCGGTTGTTTGATTTGAGGAAAAACAAGTAAAACAAAAGTTATGTATTACTTACCCTGGTAAAACTTTTAAAGCAAGTTATATTTAGAATTCGGAATACGTTTGCTAGCATAAAAGGTTGTAAATTTGATTGAAAATTTGTTTTTTTTTTCAAATTATTTTGCTGAAACAAATTCCATTTTGTTCTGTTTGACAACAGCTGACAGCAGCTGATGATGTTATTGACTGATTTGACTGACGGTGACGAGTGAGTGACGTGTGCGATGGATGACTAATAAAAACGTTAGTTTTATCTGGCTGGGACCGTAGATGGAATAATAGTACAGATAGGTTCACTGGTAGCATCCTAGAAAGATGGGTAGCTTGTAGGGTAGCATGCATGACAGTCTGACAGTCTGTCTCACACTGCTCACACTGCACTCAGTAGAGAAACTGCGAATAGAGTCATCACAACAGTGGTAGATTAACGCGAATAGCTCGTGAAAAGGCGTTATTCGCGTTAAATCGGTTAAATTGCACCTTAACACGCGTATTTAGCTATAGTTTGACGAATGTTAGAGCTTGCAAAATACGGATAGTAAATTTTAGTGAGTCTTTATCATTCACATTATTACAAATAAATATAGAATTGAAAGAAGAAAGAAGTACTAGCTTTTTCCTGCAGTTTAGTACGCAATTTCGTAGGTACGTTGGTAATTTTAGTAGGTACTGAAATTTTGTAATATTAAGAGATTTAATTAAGTTACCTATTTGCCTAATTTTTTTAAATTTGAGAGCCACGAATATTTTACTTTTCAACTTGGGTTAGTAGATACCTTGAAGAATGCCATGATTGAAAATTTAAATAATACAAGCACAATAAACTTAAAAAAACCATGAATGGTTCATTGTTTCATGGGACCATCATGGGACAAAACACTTAGTTATACCTACACAAATTCGATCTGGCAGCACTGATGCAATGTGTAAAAGTAAACATAGGTACATTGAAAAATCTTCAATTCAAAGTCAGTCAAACAAAAGAAAGAAGAAGAAGAAGTGTTTTGTTTGTTTTTTGAAAGAGTAGCGCGCGCCCGCGCCGCCGTATCGTTTTTCTTTTTTAGAACGTTTATTTTTGTAAAAAAAAACACGTGAACATCGTGAATTATCAACGTCTACAGATAGAAAGTGATGGGGGATCTTCAAAGAATACGTGCCGAAGTTAACAATGCCTTTAAACTCAGTGGTTTCACTATACGCAGGGAAGCAAGCACGTTTGTAGCCGAAGAACTTTCATCATTAGCTCTTGGTGAAAGACAGGCCATGATCGACAAGCTAACAGCTCATCTGCTTCACCAATGCATTTCCCAACCTGTTCTAGAGAAGCACCACCTAGAGACAGCATATAAAGAATGCTCTACATCAGGTTTAGAAGAGACCGAAACCATGCTCAACGTAATCGATGCATTCACTGTTCCGAAGCTCTGCTACGACACAGATAGGAAGAGGTTCGTCAAAAACGTCAATACAAACAATACTTTATACCCAGACCCCAAATGGAAGGCACAGTTCTTGATAGACCGGTACACATGCATCTGGCAAAGGACTCAAAGGAACAAACTCTTTGCTCAAGAAGTCCTACAGCTGAGTGAAGGTGAACAGAGATTTAATTTACGCACCATAGAGGTTTTACTCAGCTCTTCAAGCAGGATTGATGAGGTTATTGTGCTAGGGCTTTTAACCCAACTAACAGAAGGTAAATATTACCTAGAAGACCCTACAGGAACCATCCTACTTGATATATCAAATGCCAGATTTCACTCAGGTTTGTTTACTGAAAATAGCTTTGTTCTTGCTGAAGGATATTACGATGACAAAATGCTAAATGTGACAGGCCTAGTATTACCTCCATCTGAAAACAGAACAGCTTCTTCACCATATTTCGGTAATATTAATACATTTGGAGGCACTTCAAAGACTTTACTCAAGAACTCGAAAAGCTTACTCAAAATTGAGAAAGAAGACAACGATGGAATGATGATATTTTTATCAGACTGTTGGTTTGATAATATCAAAGTCATGGCAAAGCTTAAAACATTATTCAGTGGTTACAATGACTTTCCACCTATTGCAATAGTATTAATGGGTGAGTTTCTATCTAACCCTTATGGCCATGAACATAGTACTCAACTTCGAACAGCACTGACCAACCTCGGAGACATAATCCATCAGTTCAAAAAGCTACAAGAGAACACAAAGTTTATCTTTGTTCCGGGCAGAGGAGACCCTGCCGCCGCCAACATATTACCACGCCCAGCGATCCCCAACTCTATTACTAAAGAAATAAGGGATAAATTAGGTGATGCTGTAATCTTCACAACAAATCCATGCAGAATCCAATATTGTACACAAGAAATAGTCATTATGAGGCAGGATTTAGTGATGAAGATGTGTAGGAATTCCATACACTTTCCTGAGACCGGTGATATACCTGACCACCTCATGAAGACACTGTTAAGCCAATGCTCCCTATCACCATTACCTTTGGGAGTTCAACCATTATACTGGCAACATGTTGATGCACTAAGTTTATATCCAGTACCTGATCTGATCATTGTGGCAGACCATTTTCAACCTTATACGAGATCACATCAAGACTGTCAATTGGTTAACCCTGGTTCGTTCCCAAGGACTGAGTTTTCTTTCAAAGTTTATATACCTTCTAGTAGAACGGTAGAGGATTCACAAATACCTAAAGAGGATGACTTATAATGTTCCTAATATGTTGGTTTGAGCAAAGACTAGATAAAGTTAAAAGTGTTGTTGAGTTAAATTAAGGAATTTTATCTACAAGTATTTTTTATGTCCCTGGTTTATGTTGAAGTGTAAATAAAACATGTTTAATTTAAAGAGTAAAGTGTTTAATTCATAAATAGTTATCTAATATTTACAGAAAGACAATCACGCTTAAAAACTAGAGCAAAATTAAACAAGAAAAGTTTTGTGATGTGTTTTTAATTAAAATATATCCAAAAAGCATCTAACTTAAACTAATGTACCTAATCATCCTTCCTTATCATTAGTAAATATTAAATACTCAAAAATAACATTACAACTCAATACATGCATTTTAACAACTTTAAACTAATTAATAACTTTTGACAAAAAATCCCTAAAGCAATACTTTTATAATTTGGACGGAGTTATTAGGCATAATAACTACAATGTACGTATTTCTTATAATTATTCTATAATTTAAAGCATTGTGCATAAATTTAAAAACTTACAACCAATCATTTTGTGTCTAAGGACTTGTATTATAGCAGTAGGTAAGGTACCTGCTAATCTCTGTTCAAGGCCACCATACCAACCTGAATTATAGATATGGTGACCAAGAAAGAGAGAGTGACAGTCAATTGCAAAAATGACTGTCATATTAATTGACCTGAAAAATTAGTTGATGGCTTTAAAAATAGAAATTGGTACCGTACTTATTTAAAAAGTTATTGCCATTTCTTTCAGATCTTCAATATAATACTAGATACATAATAGTACAAATAGTTTTGATCTCATTCTTTCATGGGAATGATCATCCATCTAATACCTAACAATAACGTCAGAACCATCATCGATCGAATATCAATTTATCCAATATCTACATAAAAGTACTACCTACAAGTATGTTATGTACCATGCTACAGATTGCTGAATTACATCGTTGTTCGAAACCGGTAAAATGAAATGTAAGCAGGTTATGGACAACGCTGAATCGAATGATCGATTTTAACACTTACCTAACTCGTTCCGAGCATTAAGGTGGTAGGTAATGTAATGAATTAAAAAGCTAACAATGATATCTTAAAATGGACGCTGTCAGACGTGAGTCAAAGATATGATAATCTATTCTATCAAATAGAAGAGAGATCAGTAGTTTACTCTACGCTGATCGCTGAAATATACATGACATGATGACATTATAACATAGGCAAAGATTTAAATCGTTTAAAAACATAACGCCCATGCATACCTACCTACTCGTAAAAACGAAAATCTCAGTTTCTGATTCGTTTTCGTGCAAATTCTTCTTATATCTTATGCAGGTGAACTAAGAGCAGGTTTTTGCAAGAAACGTCGGTTTTCGTTTTCCGAGTACGCCTCGGAAAACTTATACCGAATTTTCTGATTAAACCCACTATGAGCCCAAAAATGGCAGATACTGAACACAGCGCTATAGCGCTCATGGTTGGCCTATGTCGTGTTCTAGCATAGATGATGATGTTGACGGTAAACAATCAAACACCAACAATAGTATTGTAAGTCTGTCCGATCGGCGCGAGTGCAACTAAACAGATCATAGCGATGGTGATGATGACGATTATAGGAGAGAACACGCCGAGGATCAGCTTCCTGAAGCCCGAGAACTGAAATAAGAGAGGATATTTAATTGATGGAAAGACAGCTCTATGGAAAAGACCGCCTCATTAAGTAAGTTGGTAGGTATTGCACTTAGGTTTGGTTCTCATTTACGTGGAATCAGCAGCAGCAGCTAACTACTTAACATAATATACCTAAATAAATAAATAATGTAAAAATGAACAATTCACACAACATCAACTTATCCTCAGCTAAGCAGAGCTTATGAGTCCTAGATGCCTGATATACTCAATAAAATACATTACATTATACGTAATAAATGTGCAGAACTAATATTTGAAGATCGGACTACAATGTCCCAAGGCAGGAATCGAACCCGCAACCTTCTGCGTCGTAGGCGGACCTTCGCCCGTCGCGTCGTCGTGCCACAACAGTCGTCAGATGTAACGCATTAGAGGTGGGTACTGGGTAGGTAGGTACTCTCATACTCTATTAAATTATGTTCTAGTTTTAAATTAACGAACTGAATTGTAATAATCCTACCTAACCAGCCCTAGATGAAGAATGTTTGAAAACTAACCGCTTATAGGTACTTAACATCTTTGTGTAGGTACCTATTAGTCTCTACATGTCAAAAAAGAAATTGCGGTAAAGAAGTACATATTTAATAGGGGTTATTCTCAACGTCTCACGTAAGACTACCTACCTATTCTCAGCATCTCACGAAAACTTTTGAAACTAGTTATCATGGTTAGTTTTTAATATCTATCAAAACCGGAGAAAATAACTCAAAAAAAGAGGATAGGGAGGTAACGCCTTAGGTGCACAGGTGCACCTAAGGCTCCTGGTTAGCATCGGTCAGTGGGACAACGGGGTCACCAAGAACGTGTCTCGGTCCACGGACGAGAGTTACACCCCACGTTGGTAACTTACCGGAGCATCAGTACTCCTGTCAATCTGCGTGACCTGTCGGGTCTGGCCCATCATGTCTTTCATGGGGAAAGAGTTGACACGGCCATTGCTGATTCGGCCTTCGGACACGCATACAGTCAGCTGTAAGCCAATGAACGGATCAGTGGAAGAAGATAGATGGATGCTTTCGTTGAGCGTGACAGAGACAGAAGACAGATGTTGATGGAAAGAAGGTGGCTTAGATTGCTGAGCGTGAGATAGATGTTGATAGAAAGATTGTTGCTTATTTTCTTGAGCGTACGATTGTTGTTAATGGAAAGCGTAAGACAGATGTAGATAGAAACATGGATGCTTTGCTTAGTTGGCTGTGCGTTAGATAGAGTATATACCTACTACTCGTAGATGTAGCTAGAAAGCTGGTTGATTAGTTTGCTGAACTTATTAGATAGATGTGGATAGAAATCTGGTGGCTTAGTTGATAGATGGTTGCTTAGTTTGCTGAGCTTAGTCGATAGACGTTGATAGTAAGATGGTGGTTTAGTTTTCTGTAGCTAAGATATGTAGATGTAGCTAGAAAGTTAGTTGCTTAGTTTGCTGAACGTAAGATATATATTAGACGTTGATGGAAAGGTGGTGGCTTAGTTTGCTAAGCGTATAAGATAGATGTTGATAGAAATCTGATGTCTTAGTTGGCTGTGCTTAAGATAGATGGTTGCCTAGTTTGCCGAGCTTAGGCGATAGACATTGATAGTAAGATGGTGGCTTAGTTTTCTGTAGCTAACATTGATGTAGCTAGAAAGTTAGTTGCTTAGTTTGCTGTACGTAAGATAGTTGTTAATGGAAAGAAGGTGGCTTAGTTGGCTGAGCGTGAGATAGATGTTGATAGAAATGGTGGCTTAGTTTGTTGAGCTTATTAGATACATAGATGCTGATAGAGAGAAGGTGGTTCAGATTGCTGAGAGTGAGTTAGATGTTGATAGAAATGGTGGCTTAGTTTGCTGAGTTTTAGATAGATGTTGAATGGTCATGACTTGTTGGAAATTGTTTCCACATTGTCAAATAACTTCGATCAAGTATGAAGATAGAAGTAAAGCCGTAAGGGGAAGAGATGAAGCTACTTACCGACAACACAATATGCATGACCACGTGGAAAGCCACAAACGCAGCCAGGATGAACACGCTCCAAGGCGGGAGCTCAGCTTTTTGCAGATATACAGCGAAGAATATCGTTACGACTGAAACAGACATTGGAAATGAGAATGGGTGAAAACCAAATACAATTTTTTCAGACACAGTACAAAGTTAACAACATACACAGTCCTTATAGCGAAACACATTTTAAAACATACACATAAAATAAAAACACATAAGTACAGAAAACATTAAAAACGAAACGAAGTAGGTAACATCCATTCTCTCACGCCGGCAAATAAATTATACTTACTAGGTATGTAACTTCAGAATTAATTTGTTGGGTCAATCGTTGCTGAGTAGGTAGGTTAATTTTTTTTTAATATTGTAAATGTCGGTCGTTCAATGATATGTTTTGGTTACAGATAAATTACATGCATTTTAATAAAATAGGAAACTACGATATTATGATAAATCTTATGAAACTACCATGGTTATTAATGCCAATGAAAATTCACTCGCTATGTCTTCATTCCGTGATCATAGCGCATGAAACTGTGCCGAAATATTGGAAAAAAATCGAATCATGGTAAATATACCGTTAGAAATTACTTTTGTACCACGTTGTAGCTTAACACTTTGACTGCTGAAATCACACGGTATGTGTTTTCTACAAGTGACTAATATGCGTAAATCCACACTAGCGCAGCGGCTGAGAAAATACAGATCTTTGTGACTCAGCACAGCCGTAATATTTTTCGAACGAAACGCATGTGCGGCGCAACACAACCGACCTGGCCTGTGTAGAGCGGCAGCACGAATTTTTTAGGTTAAAAAAAAGATCGCTGTCGTCGAAAAAAAACCGCAGCCAAAGTGTTAAGTAATAGGCGATCGCAGTCAGTGTGTAAGAGTCATTTAGTCTATCCTAGTGAAGTGCTCGTCACATACAGCAGCTGTACAATGTACCTACCTACATTAATAATACCTATATTATAGCTGCTGTGTGTAAAGTCCTCCACTTATACAAAACTTGTCAGTGGCTCAGGTACCTACAACTTGACCAAGCTAAGTTTGCACCTCGCGTCGTCGCGTAAGTTTGCAGCGAGATGCAAACTTAGACTGGATGAGTTGTTGGTAGTTATTAGGTACAACAAAACTTGGAAAATAATAGAGCAGGTTTTACAAACTTACTTCCAAGAATATGAGCGCCGTTGCCGAAGAACCAGTGGAGCCAGTTGAAGATGGGCCGCTTCTTGGTGCCGGGGTGCGGTCTGAAGTATGCACCTGGAATGTTGACACATTTAATATACACTAATAGAGTTATAAGACATTTTCATCATTCCTTATTTTCAATTCATCATTTAGGTATAAGACATTTTCATCATTCCTTATTTTCAATTCATCATTTAGGTATAAGACATTTTCATCATTCCTTATTTTCAATTCATCATTTATAAAACATTTTCATCGCTGTGAAGTAATTATGACAATTGTATTCTAGCTAATTAATGATTGATTGATCGATTAAGATATTTAATACTATCCCAATAATTGAATTCGATTGATTGATCATAAGAGCGATGTCTTGTAAGAACTTTTATGATCAAGCGATCCGCAAAATTTGCTTCGAGACCTACCTAGTATTAACAACTTGACCCCGAAATTAATTTTCCTTGATTGCGATAAATTAGCATATTCCAGTTTCCCCGAATTACATTTGCTAAGAATTAAGCTGAAGTGGCAGTGGGCCGGCCATATTTCGAATATTTCGAACCGACGACGGCCGCTGGGGCAAACGTGTTCTTGAGTGGAGACCACGACTCGGTAAACGTAGTGTAGTACGCCCTCCGACCAGGTGGGATGACGACTTGCGAAAGACTGCAGGTAGATGCTGGATGCGGCAAGCTGAAGACAGGGCGCAATGGCGCTCATTGGGGGAGGCCTGTGTCCAGCAGTGGACTGATATAGGCTGATGATGTGATGTGAAGCTGAAATACAGAATTCGCCCTTATGGGACAAAACAGGAATTGAACTAAAATCTATATCAAGAATACTCCTGTCTACGTTCCCAATCCATATTCAACTTACCAATAGGCTGTATAAAGCACAATATCACAGTGACAAGTCCAGTGATCGCGTGAGGGTTTTCTCCCGTTGTGGACCAGCCACCGACTTCGATCAGGATGAGGATGAAACCGCACACTGTCAGCAACCATGTGGAAACCATCAGAATTCTGTGCCACTGGAAGTTAAATAACAGATCTATATATATAAAAGAAAGTCGTGTTAGTAACACTATTTATCAATCAAGAACGTCTGAAAATTATAAATAGCTATAATTAACTTTAAGGCTACCTTGTAAATTACGAAATAAAACATTCTTTGGTGGGGAGGTAGCTTAGAACCAGGAGACGGACATTGGATACTTCATGGGGGTGAAGCCTCGGGGCGCAGCTAGTTTAAATATATTAATATATATATTATAAATCGGGTAGCGGAAACCATTGATGTATTCCACTGTTCACTGAGCGAGTTCGCAAGGGCTATACTATTCAATTTACCTATATTATGGTAAATAATAATATTTTTTTGTATGTTACTGTCAATTGAATTGATTTTGCTCATTGATGTATTGAATTATTTTTATTAAGGACATTTGTGATTGTATTTTATTTTATTTGCTTATTGACATGTATATTGGATTACTTTTGCTCATTGACATGTGTATATTTGATTATTAGTTTTATTAAATTCGATGCTAGCGATTAATTAAGTTGACTACATTATTGTATTAGGTGATACCTGTGATAATAGTTGTAATGCTTTGAATAAATACGTACATACATACATATTTATTGCGCACACATGATATAATGTCTCACTATATTATATTATGCAATAATTATGACTAATAAGGTATCTAAGATCTAGCATTTAAAAAATCATTTACCTACGTCATAAGAAATTCTGTCATTCAGCCATCTAACGATTTGAAGATCAACAGGACTTTGATGAGACAGAAGAAACAGACAAAGATATGTTTACTTACAGCGAACCAGATGTCCTTTCCACCCAGAGTTTTGCCCACCCAGGTTTGTCTGAAGTATCTGCAAATACAGAGCGACAATTATGAATCACTCGAGAGAGAAGTGTCAGCAGTCCGAAGTTAAACAAACATGTGAAGGAATTTTAACGATCAAGCATACCGAAACGCTTTTGGAGTTTGAGTAGAGGTTGAATCGTGGTCGAGATACGACTAAAGATATGGGGGTAAGCCTCGTTAGAGTTCCCAAGTTCTGTCTGAGCTCTTGTTATCTCTTGTTATCGTTTGACACATTAATTTACTTACTTGCGATAGGTATCAAATCTTTTTTACTTCTCTTCAAACCATTTTTTTTTTACATTGACTTCATTTTTTTTCGTTTTCTCGTCCCTATTACATACCTAGCCAACAATATCCCAAGCGATGCTGTGCCCAGCCAAGCAGCCAACATGAAGGACCCGTGTAACTTCAACAGCAGTTTAGAAGCACCAGCTGCCGCACCCACGCTGGCTAGCGCCATCGCCTGGCCGGTCGACTCGTAGGCCAAGCTGTGGAAACCTACTCTGTTCGCATCTGGAATAAAAAGATGCATATCACTACATAATAAGAAACAAAGTTGCTTCACGCCGTCTGTCTGTAAATTCCTGTGGCAATTTTACAGGGAATCGACCGTAAACTCCTGTGTCGCAGGCTGACTTTCGCCCGCTGTGCCACAGATGTTGTCCATTGAAAGAAAACTCCAAATTATTTATCACAATAAAACAAAGTCGCTTTCCGCTGTCTGTCTGTCCCTATGTCTACAACTCAAACTTTAATAACTTTTATTTCTTTAGGGTATTAAAATACGATAATATTAAGCAAATCATAGTATTATGATGATTGATGCTCATTATAATGATGTATTGCCATTTTCCCTCGATTTCCTAATACTTTTCTGACTTCGACTTTGTTTTATGAGCACTACAAGACATAGACGTATAGTCATACCCTCATGTGTCCGAGTTTAGATAAGCAAATGTAAAAACACTTACCCCCATATCTTTAGTCATTACCTCGACTTCGATTCAAACTCTACTCAACCTCCAAATGCGTTTCGGCTCAGAGTAATAAGACAGCCTAGAGTAATAAGAGGCCTAGTTATTCTAAGCGTTTCGGTATGCTTGATCGTAAAAAAATCCTTCACTCGAAACAGCTTTCGAGAATTTTTTCATACGAGTGGAATAACGAACTGTCATCTCAAGGTACCTCGCTACCTACCTTGAATGCTCCTCGAAATAGTTTGTTGTTATTTACAATGGATTTTGGAGACTATCTCAATTACATTTACGACGATGAAACCTACAATTACCCATCGCGAAGGTATATAAGAGAGGTTGATATATAACCAAATTAACGACTAAGCATACCAAACTCGAGCATGTTTTGGAGGAATGCTCGAAACGCCCTTGAACAAGTTTGAGTGGAGAATTATTTGAGGTAATGACTAAAGATATGGGGGTTAGTCTTCATCAAACTGAAGTGCACACTTTCATGAACACTTATCGATGTCACTAGAAAACTATCGAGCGTTCATCGCAAATAGTATCAATTAACTGTGAGATAAGTAGGTTTCAGATAGAAGACGCCTACTTAACCTACTTTTTAATTGATAGTATGCGCTCTTATTTAGCTTCTGTTACTTTCAGCACATTCACGAAGTTCTGGTAGGAACAGATACGCAGAGCGGGTTTTATCAACCCGATTCTTAATTGAATTACTAATAGCTAATAGCAATCTACAGTTAAGAATGACCTACAGAAAGATATACAACATGTTTTGGGATGTATAACATATTATGTTAGATGTACATATATCTAACATGTTTTAGGTATACCTAAAACATGTTATACACTCTTAACTGTAGGTTACCATTAGTAATTCAGTTAAGAACCGGGTTCATAAAACCCTGGAAAATAGTACCCATGTTAAAAAACAAAACCCGCACCTATGATGTGTCGCACCTATAATATCGGTTATGCTGATAATCGCTGATCATTATTGTGATTTATTTGCTCACGTCCTCTCCTAAGAAATAGTACCTATTCCAAACCTGTCTTGCATAAAATATTGTGCTTTTACATAATTACTCACCTTTCATACTATCTCCAGAAAGCACCATTAAGTTATACTTATTGCTCGCAAGATCAAACGTCACTCCTTTGACCGTTGACACCGTATCTCTCCTGAACTTGCAGTACACCTTCCCATCAATATTAGAAGACTGTTGCAACTGGACTATATCTTGTGGAGATTCCGACCTGCTCACATAAGGCTCGACTTTCGGGTAAGTCCATGACGTGAACAGGCTGATTCTTCCATTATCGTTTCGTACGCACTCCATAGCACTGTCGTCGCCCATTTTGTTATCCATGCTGAGACCAGCTGCCACGTATTTAGGGTTGCCGGTTCCCTGGATTTCGAAAGTGTATTCTGCGCCTGCTACGAATACGGCTACTATTGCTTTGCAGTCTCCCTTTTCGACGCAGTTTGCGGGGACTCCGAAGCATAGTTTTGTGTCCGCGCAGCCTTGGTAGATTACGTCTTGAGGCTGTGCTGTCGGCTTTGGCTGTGAATGAAATTGTGGATTTTGATTACAAAGGACAACATTCTGTCCAATCCTATTACCCTTCCTGAGAAGGTCTTTACCTATCCGTTTTATTTTGTGAATCTCTTGTTGATCTGGTTGCCTAAAATTCTATTAACTTGCTTAGTTTCAGTCCAACGACTCATTATTTCTTTCTGAATTCAGATAAGAAACACACTGGCTTTGTTTTGGCGATATTTGTGTTACGTCTTAAGTATTATACCTATAAAGATTTTCAAAGTATTTATTGTAGTTAAAAGTAGTTGTGTTATGATCTTCTCTTATAAATATCGTCACATCTGTCGTGTCTGTGTGGTATGTTAACATGTCATACAAACTTATAAGTAAAAGCTGAAAAACATACATTATGTAGTATTTGTTTTAACCATCCTTCGTTGACGTAGAAACCTTTGATGATGATGTTCTTTTCGAAGTTATCGTTATTGTTCTGCTAATGTTTATTGTAATCGAAAATAATCGCAATTTTTGTTATTGAATTCCTTACCTTACTCTCCATAATAACAGGCGGTGGTGCAGTGGTCCGTTCAGTAACCGCCGTCGGCGCGGAGGTCGTCACAACAGTCTCCGGGGTGACAACTTCCACTAGAGGTGACTCGACGCCGCTCCAGAACGTAGCATAGCTCTGAGCTACTGTGGCTCTGGAATTATAGGAGGAAATGGAGATAGGGAAATTGTGGTGTCAGCTATGGTCTATTCATAGTATTTGGGGAAAACATGTTCTTGAGTGGAGAGCACGAATCGGTAAACGTAGTGTAGGACGCTTCCGACCAGGTGGGATTACCTGCGAAAGACTGCAGGTAGAAGCTGGATGCGTCAAGCTGAAGACCTGGCGCTATGGCGCTCATTGGAGGAGGCCTGTGTCTATGTAGACTAACAAAGGCTGATGATGATGATGATCTATGTAAGTATATTCTGGTTGTAAAGATAGCACTAATAATGATCCAGTAAAAACAGTTACCAATTCCGAAAAATTATCTATTCTGTTGCGGTACTTTTTATAAAATTACCTAGTATGATGTATTATCCAAAAAAGTAACTGAGTTCCTACAAGTTTTTTATGGTTTGAAATTTTGGAGCAAGATGATGCTGTGTCGTGTGAGAATTCTAACGGACTTCTTTAAAATTTTGGGTAATTAATTGCGTAAGTTTCGGTTTTATTATGTATTATAGATGTTATCGAGTGTAGCGTAGCGTGGTAATCGTGAACTCAGATTATATTTCGAACTTGTTGAAAAACAGTAGGTTCTTTGGCCAGAGATCAGAATTAATGATTATTGTTATTTAGGTGTTGCATGTCCTCAACCCATTACAAGGAAGAGGTGCATTGACCTTATCCAGGTTTAGAATTTATAAACATTCTATCTAGGTATCCCACCTAATTTGTGATTCGTCTTTCTTTGGCGTGATAATGTGATCTTTAATCGATAATCGAACTTTTCTTTGATATACTTAGAAGGGTTTTTATTTTAGACCAATTCTAGCATTTTAAATCTGATCAAGCTAAAGCAATCTAAAGGTTATCTCGCCTCAGTCAACGCTATTTATTTTCTACAGGACATCAGTGATAAGTGATAAGTCACTCACTATTATAATTTTAAGACTTTAAGCAGCCAAATTGTATTTTTCGTGATTTGAAGAGTCTTAGCCTCAGCATAATGGATGTTTGATTAATGACAATAAAGAAATCTGAATCAGAAAGTCAAGGTGACTATGTCTTTTCTGAAGACCTAAATCTTACCTGAACTCGATTCCTCCAAGGAAGTCAATCGGCGCCTTCCATTGGAATGTGAGCGCTGGTTTGTCTTCGGGAGAGGTGTGTGTGGCTGTGTCATTGGTGTTGGTGCAGGTGGTTAGACGGGAGAGGCCAGGTGGCGAGCTAATGAACCGTCCGACGATGATGTCTTGGTTCTGGAAGGGCACAACGAACAACACGTTAGAATTTTGTGTTCTAAAAGGTCTGAAGCTTTGATATTTTCTGGAGAACATCGGTCAATATCCAGTCCTTGATATGTTTTACACATTTTGTTTTAAACATATCAAGGACTGGATATTGACCGATGTTCTCCAGAAAATATCAAATATCCCTTTAAGACTCGGGTTGGATAGTTTCGTGACTGGACACACAATGACAATTAGTTTGTTTAAGTTCAGTTTAAGTTTTGGCAATATTCTGGAATATTCTTGCAAGCTACTTTTTGTTACTACGACTACCAAGGTGGCAAACAGGTATGCGGCCCACCTGGCGGAAAGCTTTTACAGCAGCCTATGGACGCCTGTACCATCACGGACATGACACGCTCGTTGCTGAACATTCAAATGTCTTAGAAGACCGTTTTACGAAGGATCTCACCTGTATCTGCCTAGCCTGCAGTATAAACCCTCCAATCGGCAGCGGCGCTCCCGCAGGACTGCCAACAGTCACATTCAGCACATCGCCCTGTCGGACCTGTGCTGATGACGTCAGAATGAAGTATGGAGGCGGGGAGGACTGAGGCTGTATCGTCTCGTGGCGGGGGATCTGGTCTATGCAAGCCTGGAATTAAATTGTATGGTTTTAGGGTTGATTTTTGAATAATAAGATCCGCTTTCGAAATTAAAACTATAGTTGATGGGTAAGGTTGTTATAGGAATACCGCTTCTTGAAAACGCGGTTAGTTTTTCGCATGGACAATAATGGACATTAATATGTTAAGCTTATCTCATAAGGTTGATAGAGAAGAGACCATATCGCCAAGTTTTAACAATATCTAAGAATCCAATAGACTCTTAGATTATTTTAAAACTTCCTGTAGTCAAAAAAAATGGCACTTTCGAGTTCGTTATAATGCTCGTTGAATTGTATGCGCTGCGTGCGGTACCTACAGCAGCATTTCAAAAATGGAATTAGAAAATGTAGAGTGCCAAAATGAATCCAAAAATAGTAAAACGTTTACTAATATTTAACCTTCTGTTTCTGAGTCAGGGTCAGTAAATCTATTTCGGAATAATCAAAAATCGAAATGAGTCAATTTCGCAAGTCAGTGAAAATTTGAATGGCAAACATTTTTGATTATTGCCATCAGCTTTTATAGCTAAACCGTGTTATTGTAACTCACCCCAGATGGCGCTCCTGAGCCATGTTGATGTGAAGTTCTAATGATCAGCGATATCGTCAGCAGTAAGCACGGTATTCTTTTTCTTGGAAGCATTTTGTATTCTGGAAAGAGAATATTAAATTAGACATTATTTATTATAAATAATATTAAATGTAACATTACAGCTAAGTCGTTACATCATCAGCGTATGTTAGTCTACTGCTGGACATAGGCCTCCACCTCTTCGGAGGGCAAGACGTTACATTATGCACATAATAAAAAAAAAAAAAATTAAAGGACAAAAATAAAATATACCTAAACATGGCTTGCATAAGGAGTTTGTGAAGTTATCAGGGCTTATCTATACTAATATTATATAGAGGTTTGTTTGTATTGAATAGGCTCTGAAACTATTGACCCGATTTGAAAAATTATTTCACCGCGTTGTTAAGTTACACTATCCCCGGTGAACATTGACTATATTATATTTTAGAAATGCCAAATTCGAAATTAACGTCGGTGAAACCGCGGAAAACAGCTAGTTTTGTATAGTTCCCAGACGTAGACATTGCATAGGCAACTAAGGTACCTAGATAGATATGTTTCCTTGCTTCTTGACTATCTAGGAGCCACTTAATGTTAATTTTGAACTAGACTGATTGATCTAAAGATGAGTATTCGACTCTAGATTTAAATGGTCCACTAACGAAGATATTTGTTGCAGAACAATGATTCACAACGATATAACGGTGATGTTTAACATTAGTTACCGTGACGACGTTGTGTTTGTTGTTGCGAGTGACGTCATTCGTCATAATTGCCTATGTTCTTCGGAGAGATAGTACTTAATCGGACAATAACATTTTTATTAACCTTTTTCACAAGAAAAAGTACCCAAGATATCTTAGGTACATTTTACGTCAAAGTTATCTAACTGACTGATGGAAATGCTAAGACCGATCATCTTTCTATGTCATGTATTGTATTGTAATGAAATGAAATCAATGCATTAAGTATAGGTATCAGTCATCTAATATACCCATAACACAAGCTCTGCTCAGCCTTGGGCTAGATGATGCTATGTGGATTGTCCAGCATTATTACCTATACCGGCTGTACCTAACCTACCTAACACAAGCTCTGTCCTCTCAAATTCGATCGAATCGTGTACGAAAACAACACTGAAAGCTACCTTTGCTCTGATACAATAATTCGTGAACCATAGACTAAATTAGCTGTCAGAAAAATAATAGAATTCCAATATTTGCTCATTATCACAAGCGATTAAAGAGACTGTGACGAATATAATGCGAAAATCTGTCCACGGTTGATATAATTGTAATTTTCATAGATACGACTTACCTACACTGAGAAAGATAATGTGCTAATGCCAAAAGGTGGTAATTTAGACGCGATACTATTGTCATAGTGATGCGATTCTTTTAGTGGAATTAGGCGCCTGCTATATGGTGTTGTGTGAATTGTCCAGCATTATTTAAATATGTGAGGACACATAGGTACTTCGAGTGACTTAGTTCTGTATTGGTTGATTGATCGGACTTACTGAAGCATTTACCTTCCTAGAAACTTAATCACGGACCAGGCACAGGTTTCCTGTTAAATAACTCGGAAGTCAAGCGACTAATTGTTTTTGCAACAGGAAATCAAGTTACTGTCTGATTTGTATGACATCAGACGAGGTCTGAGGCGGTGGAGACAGAGATATAGCAGACAACAAGTGGGAGGGAGATGGTGTCTTAAGGTCAAACAGTGAAGGGAGTCATGGTTGAAAGGTGACGTAGGTATAAATGGGACGGTTTTAAATTGTTATAGTCTCTGAGCTAGACTTGTAGTTTAGAACCTAGATTACAATTTGTTTTTTTTCTCGTTTTGATGTACTTAGGTAACTTTTTAATGCATTCAGCTTTTGTTATGTCTGGTGGTTACATTGCTGCTTTGTTTTTTTTATACTGATTCATCGTAGTTTTCCTATTTATAATAAATATAATAATAAATCATTTATTTCGGTGTTTACCATATTTGTTGTATGTATATGTTTACCAAAAATATCTTGGATTCTAGAATCGTTTAGTACCTACCTACCTACTACACTGAGTCTTACACTGAAGATTGATGAGTCTATACCTATTTATCTATCTGTTATTATTGTGGTTCTCATTTACCATGATCTCGGGCCATAAAGTGACCCGGTCCTTTGGAAGGCTTGCGTGGGGCCGAAGCCAACAGCACAGTGGCCCTTTGAGAAGTTAATCTAAAGGCGATGGCTACACATAGCGGGTGCTCAATACATCCTCGGGTGCACAATATGATACACCCAAAGATGGTATCTGCCAGGTGTAGAGACTATTGCAAAGAAAAATTAAATAAATAAAACCAGGCTATTGTGATGGATGGATGGACTGGATAATCGGGCTATAGGGGAGATTGCGGACGTCTGCCATAAACAAGTCAATCATAATGTTAAGAATCGTGGCAGACGGTGGCTTGACGAATTATTGTGGTTATTATTATTAAAGGTACCTTAAGTAGTAATTATTTTTTAAACAACTTTATGAAACCGAGGCGTGAGGATGAAACTTGGCTCTAGTTTTTCCATATAAGACGTACCTATATAATATAAGGTATGAATTTTGTTTTACCTACGTACGAAAGTAAAAATGAATTATTTTTATTAGTTCGTTTATGACCTAGATATATCTATAATTTAATTCAATTTACAAGCAAATACAAACTAGCGACAAAGCGTTACAAGGTTATGAAACCGGTTGACCGTCAAATATTTTTTGTCGGTATAATCATGGTCCATTTGATCCGGAATTCGGAAATACCTAAGTATGTTTAAATTCCGGAAAAACCTCCGGTCGTTGCTGGTAATAGCATTTCGTTGTAATCATTGGGTTTTATTGTAAGATCCATCCTAAATATAGTTATAGTTTCCGTCAGTTATACAACAAATGCAAGTGCCCGATTTCTTCGCTACAGTCCGTTTCATCTTACTGGGATAGGTTGGTCCGCTCCAAAAATAGCATTTTGAAGGCTGTCTCTGACCAGGTCTTTAAAAACCCTATTTTTATGCTAGATTTCCCATTTCACAAATAGAATGAAACAACCGACAACCGTTGGGTTAAACGTGTTCTTGAGTGGAGACCGCGACTCGGTAAACGTAGTGTGGAACGCCCTCCGACCAGGTGGGATGACGACCTGCGAAGGACTGCGGGCAGATGCTGGATGCGTCAAGCTGAACACAGGGCGCAATATGCTTGGTAGTTCAAACCACGTAGGAAACATAGAGAAGAGTTTGGTAGTAGTCATTATGTAGGTAATATGCTTGGTAGTTCAAAACCACGTTGGAAACATAAAGCAGAGTTGTTAGATATGTGATCCTGCGTAATGCTTGACTAATATTTTAAGTACCTTACCAAATTAACAGTTTACGACTGCAACAGTCGTTTCAGTAACGCACTAAACACGCCACTTGCTCAAGAATTTCAACTGCTCGTAAGTAACGACCGAAATTGACCGAATATCTTGCGTTGTCGCAAGTTCGATTATAATCTAAGTCGGGCTTTAGGGTTGATGAAGTAACTTATAAGGTTTTTTAAATAATAGTGCATAATTTTAATTGTTTGTTTCCTAAATTTGAACTTTTTAGTGCTGTACCTACCTGCCATTAGGTACGAAATAACACGGCTTTATTTTTTTATTATATCTAGCATGTTAGCACGTACTTTTAAAATCAATATTTAGGTAAATAAAGCAGCTATGGGAATTCAAAGTGTTGGAAAGTGAAACTTTTTATAAAATATAAAAAAAAAATTGGTATTTTTCTGAACTTTTCACTGAAAACTTCTTTAGTTCATGACCAAAGGTATCAAAACTACATAAAATGAATAAAAAATAAGCATTTATTCTGAAAATTTGCTGTTTTGAATACCCTGAAAACTACTAAATTTTGTTTCCTCCGTATCACAACAGAACCTTTGCTGAGGCGCATCGCACGCACTATCTAGAGCTTCGACGATTCTGCATCGATACCATTATCATGGTAAAGCGATTAGTAAGCAGAATTCAGCCCTTGATATCTGACAACCCTGGATTTAAGTATAACTGAAGGAGGGCACGATTAATTTTGTAAGAACGGCCTAGTTTGGTCCTGAAAAGTGGGTTATTTGTGCCACCACAGTTAATTTATTCAAAGTCTTTTTTAAGGTGTAGCCGGTCGATTGCTTAGACCTCGTTTCCTCGACCTCAATAAGACGATACGTTTTGTCTTAATTTGCTATTATTTTCCCATAAAAGCCTTTTCAGGCCCGAAAGTGTTTGGCTGACTATAGTATAAGGTTTTGTTATTATAGTGCGTAAGCCTTTGCACTTTAGGTGATATCTAAGAAATGAAATAAGGGAAGGTCGCGGGTTCAAGTCCCGTAGAAAAAGAAAAAAAATTGGGATATTATTTAATTTCTTAGTGAATACAGTTTCATCACATTCTGAGCAATGTAGCAATGTATTAGATGATTTCACTGAAGCTTTTCTGGCGCATAAAGTCCGCTATACACGATTACAACACAACAGTCATTTATAACGGGATATTTACCATGATTTGATTTGCTCGCAGTGCATTCAGTTATTCCGTGATCATGGCGTATGAAATTGTTCCGAAATAAAAAAACACTCAAAAATCAATGTGTCAATAACCATGGGAGTTTTTAAAGTTTTATGAATACAATAGTATGTTAAACTCTTTCTGTACTTATATTTACGCAATCGTTTAGATATTATACTATAGACAGTTTAATTCAAATCCTTAGTTACGCTGCTTGGCTACGCTACACACTAGATACATTTCCTCTTTATCTATAGTCCAACCAATTATGATAGTATTGTCGGTTTACATAGTCTTAACTCTGAAAACGTATTTATCAAGTGTCATATAATGCCATGGGCTGTTTAATCAGGTCATGGACTGTTTCGACATTTCTATCTATGGTTGCATCGACCACAGTTCAATGCACTTGCACAGGCATGTGTTCTACTTAGTGGCGTGTGCCTTGACATGCATATAGTATCTACCTAGTCCTACATATATATCGATAGCATTCGGTAAAGTCATTAATTGGGCCGATAAACCAGGGCCCGTACACCGTACACGTAAAACGTAAATAAGTTTAAGATTCGTTTTCGTGCAATCCCTAGGTGTCTATCTTATGCAAGTGATTTGGGAGTTGGTTTCGACCTTAGTCGCATGTGCCTTGACATGCATACATCGATAGCATTCGGTAAAGTTATTAATTAGGCCGATAAACTGGGCTATTGAAGGTTTTCATGGATAGATAAAAGAATAAAAAAAAATCTGTGAAGAAACTGGTTTACATAATTACATCGCATCTATAAAAGTTAATTACCTACATACCTAATTATCTTTAAGTTACAAAAGTGTATATTGTATTAAGTATATCAGTCATCTATTACCCATAACATACCTAACACAAGCTCTGCTTAACTTGGGGCTAGATAATGCTGTGTGGATTGTCCAGCATTATACATATTGTTTATTATTAATTTGTATGTAGTTGAGGTGGTCTTCTTAAGAAATAAACAACAATAAGTATAATTAATGCAATAAGCCCTGCTTTAAAATTCAAGGATAAACCATCAAAGAATTACTCAGCGTGACGAATGCAGTCTGCAATTGTATTTATCATTACACTGACAAGTTCTTTGTTTATCATACCACCTACATAATTGACTGCTTTATACCCTTTGTTACTCAAACGTTTACTGAACTTACTTAAAACTGCAAATTCTTACAGGTTATTGTAGATAATTGGATTTAAATATGACGACAGATGTGGCGCGGTCGGCGAAGGTCCGCCTGTGATGCAGAAGGTTGCGGGTTCGATTACCGCCTCAGGTGTGTACAATCTGTGGATATTTTTTCCGGACTGCTCGTTTCTATGTTTCTATGTGTCTATGTGTCTAATAAAACATACATATCTATCTATTTAATCTATTGTATTAAGTATATCAGTCATTTAGTACCCATAAAACAAGCTCTGCTTAGCTTCGGGCTAAATGATGCTGTGTGGATTGTCCAGCATTATTTTTATTTATTTATTATTATTATATTATTTATATTCCTACAAAAAGTAGCCTATGTTACTCTCCATCATTTCAACTAACGCTATGACAAAAATCAAGTCGATTGGTTGCTTAGATAAGGCGTGAAGGTAGGACAAACAACCAAACACACTTCCAATAAATGTTTTTAAACTTACGCGATCAGAACACACGTTAGAATAGTAACAAGTACTATTTTAACGGGTATTATAAACGCGATAAATACCCTTTTAAATAGTACTTGTTATTTAACACACTTTCCTATTTATAATATCAGTTAGGATATCCAAGAGGAGCGGGCCAGATTCTTCGGGCGAATTTATTGTCATACTTCATAAAGTCAAAGTCAAAAATCATTTATTTCTTAAGGCTTACAAAATAAGCACTTAGACAAATCATATTTTATACATTAAATTATTATCAAATAAAATTATTTTACTGTTCACTTCAATCTTTTGTCCACTAGTGAAAAAGAAACCACTAGCATGTTCACCTCTTATATGTCTAATACATGGTTATTTGCCTCATCATCATCATCAGCCTATATTAGTCCACTGCTGGACATAGGCCTCCCCCAATGAGCGCCATAGCGCCCTGTCTTCGGCTTGACGCATCCAGCATCTACCTGCAGTCTTTCGCAGGTCGTCATCCCACCTGGTCGGAGGGCGTCCTACACTACGTTTACCGAGTCGTGGTCTCCACTCAAGAACACGTTTGCCCCAGCGGCCATCGGTTCTTCGCGAGATATGGCCGGCCCACTGCCACTTCAGCTTGCTAATTCTCAGAGCTATGTCGATAACTTTGGTTCTCTGTCGGATGTATTCGTTACGAATCCTATCCTTTAGTTAGAGACACTCCGAGCATAGCTCTTTCCATAGCTCGCTGAGCGACTTTGAACTGGTGGACCAGCCCTATCGTGAGTGCCCACGTCTCAGCTCCGTAGGTCATAACGGGTAGGACGCACTGGTTGAAAACTTTTGTTTTCAAGCATTGTGGTATTGCGGTATGGATGTTATTTGCCTATTTAAGTCTAAATATAATATGATTCGATACATGTCAATATTTAAGTAAAGCTATGCGAAACAACAAACTACTTACTTACTATTACACATAATAAAATCACAATAATGTAACTTAAATTAAATTGTGAGACTATGACTCGCCAAAACCTCGGTCTCGAGACTAACCATGACGTCATCCAAGACGGTGGTGGGTGGAAAGGTAGTCGGGTTTTCCCAAGCAGCGTGCGTAGCGTACGGTGACCACGTTATTTTCCTGTCTCACAGATATCATATGTACCTACATTATATCCGGTGATTTCGTATACAACAGGTTTCTGTTTACGGTTGATCGTTTTGTGTTAGAGCCAGATATTTTTTTTTGTATATTTTCTGCGTTAGAAAAGGAATCATATGAATGGATCCTTGTCGAACGCAGATAAATATTAAAAATTAAAGAAAAAATACTAGTATTAAAATATACTAACTTGGCGAAAATCGTGTTTTTTTTCTATTAGCTTATGAAAAAATTAACTTCGGTTCATTTGTATATTTGTAGCATTTGGGAAAATAAGAGATTTTGGGTAAAAATTTACATTTTTCTGAATGCTCCAAAAAGACAATTTAATCGAAGTTGTTTATAGCATGGATTCATAGAAAATTGTTTACGATTTGCGGCAAAAAATCTTTTCGCTAGTTTTATTCCTTGTCGCACGTAGAAATAATGAAAAACTAAAAAAAAAAGCCCAATTGCTCCAAAAATACAAATGTAACGAATTTGTTTTAATATTGGGTTCATAAAAAATCGTTTCCTTTTTATGGCAAATTACTTTACGCAAGTTTTATTCCTTGTAGAATGGAGAAATTATAAAAAACCACAAAAAAATTAAATTCGATTTAGGTTTGTATTCTGCCTTCACCTCATATAACTAATGGGTTTTATTGCCATTTTATTAGTTTTTTTATGTGTTTTGGTTTAATTTGTATGGTTTCTTCTATGTTTTTAATTGGTACCCATGCATTCTGCGTTGCGAAACCAACAACGCGAAGAAATGCTACACAACACAGCCCAATCATCTAGTAGCTCTGGTTAGTTTGGGGCTAGATGATGCTGAGTGGATTGTCCGGCATTATTTATTTATTTGATTTAGTAAGGTGTTACCAAACTACCAACCTACCAAAACATTAATTAATCCATGATTTCACTGAATGAATCAAATATGCATTAGACATTATGTGGCACTGCAGCACAAGGAAATAATAATTCTACATACTCATCACCATAATATTAAGAACCTAGATAAAGAAGTAGTAAGTTAATTACGAAATTCCCACGCTGTTTGAGTCATTCAACAGAATAATAACAGTAACTAACCTAAGGCCAACTTAAAACAAAACAATAAAGGTTGGACACCCCTGGCTTCAAACAAAATCAACTTTAGCAAAGACGAAATAAGAAACAAAATAGTTATTCAAGTTCAAGTCGCTTACAAGTGTGCTTAGACATGGAACTACCGTTGCAATTCAAAACCTTATCGTATACAGAATAAGAAGTTTAGAAATCAAGTGGGCTCGGTCAATGTCATTCAGAAGAATTTGTAATCGTCGGGTACTTGCGTGTCTAAGTTGTTATAAAGTTTTGAGTAATCTTGCATAATGATTTGAAACTAGTTCCTTGTCTCAATGAGCTGCAGCTTATTCAATAGTTAGTTAGATTATAGACACTCGTTTTTGCCCACGGCTTCGCAAGCTTTGTTTGTATGGAAACATGTTTATATTTTCTTCTCTTCTTTTTTTAAGGTTATTTCTATCCTATCGGAACTTTATCGGATAAAAAGTACCTACCTGTATACAAAATTTCAGCACGGTCCGTTCGGTAGTGTTTGTCTAATGGTGGCACTTCACATGGCTATTTGTATCTGTGTATTTGGCATATTTGGCAAACAATTACCATGTGTGGACAGTTTATTTGACAAAGTGTTCGCCTTATTTGCCTATTTGACAAATAAGGCCAATACCAAATACGCGTTACCGTGCGCTTGTCGGTTTCCCGAGGCACATCAAAGCAGTCAAATAGGCAAATACGCAATAAGCCGTCCACACAATGGCCGTATTGGCACCTTGCGCTCTGCTCAGCCTGCTGCCAAATGTTTGTGTGTTGGTTATTTGTGTGCCATGTGTGGATGGTCGTATTTGCCTCTTTTTGCATGTTCGTCTGAACGTCATATATTTTGCCAAATACAACAAACACCCAATAGCGAACACAAATAGTCATGTGAAGTGCCACCTTAAAAGACTAACAAACATCTTATACAAACTTGCAATGCGTTTCGCCAGACAACAGTTGTCTATTCAACTAATAGGTGTTATCAGAAAGAATAAATTTTGCCACATTGCGCATTGTAAGGTTTAGAAAGTCGCGTGTGTACAAAAACAGCGCAAATTGAAAGGACATTCATTCGATCAAGGTCTTGCTTCAAATATTGTGATACGGGCTTCCTGTTATTTGTACCTTGTAGAACAAAAGGTAGTAGGTATCATGTCTACTAAATTGGTATCGGTTTACGTGTATTTTATTTAACTAGTTTCTGCCCGCGGCTTCCCGTATGTTGTTTCTATATAAATGTTTTAAGATTATATATTTCTATCCTATGGAAACGTATTTGTCTGACAAAAGGAGCCTATGTCTATAGTCTATACCTATGTGTGTATCCATCCAGGCCTAAGGCTACGTGTATGCAAATTCAGCCCGATCCGTTCAGTAGTTTTGGCGTGAAGTAGTAACAACCATCCATACATGTAAACTTTCGCAATTATAATATTAGTGTGATGTCATTGCCGAATTATCGGGTAAAAATAATTTAAATAAATAAATACTTTGCCTGTTATCATTACATTAAATGGCAGCTACCAACTACAACAATTCTTTGTAAGTAACCCGTCTGGTTTCTATGTAGATTACACAAACTCACGTAACATGTTTGCACGCATGAGAAAGTAACGTGTAAAGCCGTTGACCGACTGCTGCACGATGCCGCAACGCTCATAGATGCTACGGGTGTCAAGAAAATGTATGTGATAAAGCCGCTGTGTCACCGCTACGCATGGGGCTACACGACGCACGTTTGTGTAACTTAGCTTTGCAAGAATCTATATTATGTGATAGTGATAACGCCCACTGCAACCCACGAACACACTACGCATGAATAAATCAATCACGTCATTGCTAAACGCGTGACTAGTTCAAATATGGCACACGGTACACGTAAAACGGTGATGTATGCCCACTTTATCAAACAGTGTGGTCGTGCACAGCGTGCGTGGGTATTGTGTGATGCAGTGGATGTAGTCTGACATTGTCAAACAAACGAATCCATGCAGATCATCGACTACGTATAGTCGATGATGCAGATAAAATGCGACGTGCGGCGGCCGTGCACAGCGAGCGCCGCGGTGGTACAGATGCTTAATCATTAGCACCAATGCAATGGAAAGTCACTTGTTTGTTGACTGAAGCGATTAATAGCAGATTCTCCGGAAATTCCCGATTTAATAAAAATAACCCGGTTTTGCATGCACACGCACTATTCCCAGGTAAATATACTATTAGAAATCTATCTAATTTACACTTTTATAACCCACGACGCACATCTAGTACAGCAGAGGCAGCAGAGGCTAGACAGTAAATGGGATATACAGGGTTATTGGTAGTTCGACGTATTCCCGTTAGGAGGTGATAGGGGTGACTATTTGCGAAAATTTTCACCCCCATGTGCATCATGCAAAAGTGAACCATTTTTAAGTTATCATGATTTTTAGCTTTTTTCAAAATAAGTCAAAAGTGCAACATCAGAAATTTATTTAAAAAAACATGTTTGCACGCATGAGAAAGTAACGAGTAACTAAACTACTAACTAGCAACATATGCTAAAACCTATTTGTTGGCTGGTAATATGAACCCCAACCCACGTGACCAGCGTTGGGATTATGGGCATTACTATTACCCTTATTAGTTAAAAAAAATTGCTGGACAATTCTCACACTGCATCGTCTAGCCCTAAGCTAAGCAGAGCTTGGTGTTATAATGGGTTCTAGATGATTTTGATATTATGTAGGTACTTTTTACAATACATACAATAGATATTTTTTTATCATACATAGAAAACGACCGTATACCTACCCTGAACAAAATGATTTGCTGATCGTATAAACATTTATACGGGAGGCGGGAATCGAATCCGCAACCTCCTGCATCCCAGGCGCCCACCGCGCCGATCTTGCAGATGATGCTGTGTAGATTGTCTAGTATAATTCATTTTTTTTTGTGAGTTGCTATTTCCTGCAGTGCCGCGCCGCACATTTCAACCTAATCTACTCAAACCTTTCTGGCAGTAAGTGTACGTACAGAAATGCGATCACAGCTACAAAAACCAGTACAAAGACATGGTGTTCTCAAGGGTAACCAGTAACCAGTTAGCGCGATCACGTAGCAAGGCGCGCTGTAGACTTGCAATGATTTAGTAAGGTTGCTTTAACGGGAGGTCGGCTTAGGCGAGAGAGAGATGGGTGACAGGTTGACACAAGTGTGGTTAAAAGCCTCTAAACTGAACTATAGGTTGAGAGCCCAAGGTAACAGGTAGGTTTTCTTAATCACTAATAAAAAACTAAGAGCTAACCTCAAAAACATACCTAGAGTCCGCGCCACCACTGAAGTCCGATAGACGCGGCGGCGGCGTGCTTTCTTCGCAGTAAATGTTACTGTTGGTGTAATGTTATTTAGTTCCCGATTTTGCCGTAAGTCTTCAGTGGTGGCGAGCACTCTAGGTACAAACTTCAAGAACGCATAATCGCACAAGCGTAGCCAAATGATAAAAAAGCGGTATGTACTTTATGTGTTACAATATAAATAAAAACTAATAATTAATGCTGGACAATCCACACAGCATCTTCTTACCACAAGCTAAGCAGAACTGGTGTTATGGACCATACCATACACTTAATACGATAAATTATATAGATATGTAGATAGATATTTAGTACATTGACAATACCTACAACACCCGGAACAAAATATTTGCAGATCGTAGAAATATTTGTCCCAAGGCGGGAATCGAAACCACCTGCATCACATGATGACCTACGCCCGCCGCCATGCCCTTGAGGTCGAGGCATAATTTCAATGAATCAAGGTGAATTTTTATGTAATTTATTTATAAGTACCTATAAATTTGCAAATATGGAAAACCAAATGCTATCGCTTCTTTTTATCCTTAAAAACCGCGTGCACGTGTGGGAGCTGTTTTTTTACTAAATCAGTAGGTATCTTCATCACCAAATACATAATACCGACTTACCTACTAAACCTTTAGTAGGTAAGTATTTGGTTTTTGGCGATGATAGGTATGGTAATCTGTTAGAATGAGGAAAAAAAAATATATCTGCTTTAAAGTCATCGCTTGGATGACAAGATGATTTGGGATTTCTAACACCTGACTCCTAAACCAACAGTAAACAAGATAATAATTTAAACATAGAAATCTAAATAATAAGCTACTTATTTAGTTTTCATTTAAATAATAGGAACAAATTAGCACTTGTTTTTACATTGGAAACAATTTAGCTAACTGTCGATAATCAACGAAACGAAAAAAAAACGCATCCTGCGTGAATTCAACCCCACTTTCATTTATTTAAACTTAGGAAGGTACAAAATAAGCTCAATAGACAAGTAGGTAAAATTGTAAACAATTTTTTTTATCAAATAACAACATCACATTAACCATTATTCGTATATGTTATTAATTATTTATGTAGATACACCAAAAACCATAGATACAAATCAATCACAAAGTTCACATGACCATTAAAAACTAAATTTAATTGTTTGAAGAAACTTAAACAAATTTCGAATTCCCTTATTTTTTTTCAAGTTTTGTCAAGTTTTGCGAGACAAATAGGAATCCCTCGGGAATACTATCATGACGTGACCACCTCGTGATCATTTTCTATACAATAGCGACATAATTTTCAAAATTGCACCTTAAATATCTGTGAACCTAAGTTTGCTGGAAGAAAACTCTTACTCAGGGTTAAGCTTGCATATGTACAACTCGGTCACAATATCTGTGCACCTTGAGCCATACAAAATGTTTGGCTCAAGGTGCACAGATATTGTGACCGAGTTGTATACATATCTTTTCTAATTAAGTTATTTTTAGATTTTTCTGTACAATAAAGAATTACAGAATAAATTGACGATATAAGGACGGACATACATAAACCACATAGGCACATAAAGGACGGATCGTCTTCTTTTTTTACGGACATTTATGTGCCTATGTTGTTTAGGTCGGACATACATAAACAACATAGGCACATAAAGGACGGATCGTCTTCTTTTTTTACGGACATATATGTGCCTATGTTGTTTAGGTCGGACATACATAAACAAAATAGGCACATAAAGGACGGATCGTCTTCTTTTTTTACGGACATATATGTGCCTATGTTGTTTATGTATGTCCGACATAAACAACATAGGCACATAAAGGACGGATCGTCTTCTTTTTTTACTGATATATATGTGCCTATGTTGTTTATGTATGTCCGACATAAACAACATAGGCACATAAAGGACGGATCGTCTTCTTTTTTTACTGATATATATGTGCCTATGTTGTTTATGTATGTCCGACATAAACAACATAGGCACATAAAGGACGGATCGTCTTCTTTTTTTACTGACATATATGTGCCTATGTTGTTTATGTATGTTCGACATAAACAACATAGGCACATAAAGGACGGATCGTCTTCTTTTTTTTCGAAATCGGTTGAAAAACCTTACAATCAATCACATACTTCACATGGCAATCAAATACAGTAACGCGACGTCTTCCGCAAACAAACAATAGCAAGCATATAGTGCGAGTTGTATATAACGGTAAATTCAGTTCACATACAACGTAGTACCTACCTAAGTCATCACTACATAGTATAAAAAAGTCGCCTCCCGCTGTCTATCCGTCCTTATCTATGCTTAGATCTTTATAACTACGCAACGGATTTTGATGCGGTTTTTTAAATAGATAGAGTGATTCAAGAGGAAGTTTTATAAACCATTTGACACATAGCGACCATTTGACGCGCGACGACCGATGTGGCGCGGTGGGCGAAGGTCCGCCTGCGACGCAGGAGGTTGCGGGTTCGATTCCCGCCTCGGAACAATTGTGTGTACGATCTGCAGATATTTGTTCCGGGTGTTCTGGTCGTTTTCTATGTATAATAAAAAATATCTATCTATGTAATATATAGTATTATGTATATCAGTTATCTAGTACCCATAACACAAGCTCGCTTACCATGGATCTAGCTAGATAATGCTGTGTGAATTTTCCAGCATTATTTATTTATTTATTATAATTTATAATTAGATTATGCAAAGATGATCAATTACTAGGATGATTTTATGAGTATAAATAATATTTTGGTATTACTCTGAACCTATGTTATTATTATTTAAAAATATTATTGTATGTCCGAAAAGGATTAAATATTTGATACTATATTTTAATTATAAGGACCTTCATGTAACGATGCATGATTCAAACAATTTTACAATAAACTTATTCTTAAAACTTAAGAGGCCTCCGGAGGGACGAATTCTTCATACAAACGTAATACCAAAATGATTTCCAATTCAAGCATATTTCCACTATAATATTGTATTAATTGTATTTGAATAGTATTTATCTAGGTTCCGAAATCGTTTTTTTTTTTCAAAATACTTACCTAAAATTAAATGAAAGCCAATCGCATTTTGCACATTTTTATGCGAAAATGGACAAGTTTTCTTGCTATTCGTTTCGTATTAAAAACATCAATATCTTACGTTTTATTTATTAAGGAACATAGATTATATTGTCTAGTTACAGAATAACAATACTTTGTGATGAATACAAAAAGTTTTCAGTCATAATTTTTGGTATTACGGAATAAACCAAATTTTGAACGGCTAATATTGCTATAGCGCACGCATGGGGCGCGGCGCAAGGGTTAAACAGGGACAGCGATATTCGGAGCGATTTTTGCAAGCGAGGGTCGCCGGACCCTTAAGCTTGTAGGACTTTACTAGTGGACTGCGAATAGCATAGTCTGATGATGATAATGAAAAGAATCGCAGATTCAAGATGATTTAATCGTAGATGAATAATTTGTCTTTTAATTCCAAGAGCAATTATGTCAATTGCTATGTTAAGTAGGCAAATCTATTGTCTGTTTGAATGTGGTTTGAATGCATTAGCAAACAGGTATTATCGATGCCGGTGTCATCACCCTTAGGTAGGTACTCATTGCTTAGGCTCCGCGCAAATGGGCCACCGACCACAGCCACCGGTGGCTGTCCCGCGCTACCACCACATACGATATATACGCTGTAGCGAGTGACCGCCCCCGACTACACGTATGCGGCGCGTCTATACAAAATATATGAAAAAGTATGTTAAGTGGCTGTCGCTGGCTACCAGTAGCTGTGGACGGTGGCTCGTTTGCGCGGAGCCTTGGAGATGCTGCATGATGTTGTAAATATTCTGTAAACTTTAGTTAATACTGATAAGAAGCAATTGTGTTAATCCAGTCCGCTATGCATAGCGACTTGTGTAGACAAGTAATTTATTTTGTTTTTCGTATATCTATTCTATACTAATGTTATAAAGAGGAAAGGTTTGTTTTTTGATTGTTTGTTTGTAATGAAATAGGCTCCGAAACTAATGAACCGATTTAAAAAATTCTTTCATCGTTGGGAAGCTACACTATCCCCGGTGAACATAGGCTATATTATATTTTCAAAAAGTTAGGGATCCGTACCGTTAGGGATATTATAGGTGACTGATTTTGAAAAACTATTCTGAGATGTTTTAGACAGCTACTGAATGTAAAATAAATCATATTTCTGCAATAAAAATGGATTTTGAAAGAAATGTTAGTTATTAAAAATGCAATTTCAATGTGGCTCTAAAATGCTACATTACTATGGCGTCTGACTGTATGACGTCACCCAATGCAATTTCAATGTCGCTCTAAAATGCTACATTACTATGGCGACTGACTGTATGACGTCACCCAATGCAATTTCAATGTCGCTCTAAAATGCTACATTACTATGGCGACTGACTGTATGACGTCACCCAATGCAATTTCAATGTTGCTCTAAAATGCTACATTACTATGGCGTCTGACTGTATGACGTCACCCAATGCAATTTCAATGTCGCTCTAAAATGCTACATTACTATGGCGACTGACTGTATGACGTCACCCAATGCAATTTCAATGTCGCTCTAAAATGCTACATTACTATGGCGACTGACTGTATGACGTCACCCAATGCAATTTCAATGTCGCTCTAAAATGCTACATTACTATGGCGACTGACTGTATGACGTCACCCAATGCAATTTCAATGTTGCTCTAAAATGCTACATTACTATGGCGTCTGACTGTATGACGTCACCGATGCACAAGCATCTGGTAAGACAGAATAACTATTTTCAAAAAATATATATTTAAAGAAAATCGTAATTTCACGCCCATTCCTATCGTTTCATCTTAAGCTCATAGATACGTCCACTACTGCTATCCGCCCCGGCTTCGCACGGGTGCAAATGTATTACTTATATACATATGTATAAACCTTCCTCTTGAATCACTCAACATATGAAAAAAAACAGCATCTAAATCGGTTGCGTAGTTTTAAAGATCTAAGCATGCACAGTGACAGACAGACAGCGGGAAGCGACTTGTTTTATGATATTTGTCAAGGAATGTACGTAACAATTCGAATAACAATGATGTTTTTTCAGTTCTTGCTAATATTTTTATTTATCTGTGCCATTGACACGTAATTTACTTGTTTGTAGTTAAAATGCGTGACAAAGCAACCTTCACGGTTAGGTTGTCCTCTGTCAAAACATAAGTAGGTAGGTTAGGCTCTCGGCGATATGGCCGCCTTTTGTAATAGGTATGTTGATCTATCCGAATTATGCTAACCAATCGCTTTACTCATCATCAACCTATGTTAGTCCACTGCTGGACTAACAAGGGCGCTGTGGCGCTCATTGGGGGAGGCCCCAATAAGCGTCACAGCGCCCTGTCTTCAGCTTGACGTATCCAGCATCTCCCTGCAGTCTTTCGCAGGTCGTCATTCCACCTGGTCGGAGGGCGTCCTAGACTACGTTTACTGAGTCTTAATCGCTTTACTATGACAATTATACTATCGAAGAATAGTCCGAGATAGATTAGATGACAGAAACGGTAGTAAAAAGTGCATGATGTGCTATTTGCCCGGAGCGTTTGATAGTTTCTTTCATCCAAGGTAAAGTGCCAAAATTGGTCATTGTGAGGCGATATCATTGTTATGGTGCAGCTTTTAATTTGGTGGAATTAGGTATAATAATAATAATAATGCTGGACAATTCACACAGCATTATCTAGCCCCATGGTAAGCAGAGCTTGTGTTATGGGTACTAGATAACTGATATACATAATACAATATATTACATAGATAGATATTTTTTATTATACATAGAAAACGACCAGAACACCCGGAACAAATATCTGCAGATCGTACACACAATTGTTCCGAGACGGGAATCGAACCCGCAACCTCCTGCGTCGCAGGCGGACCTTCGCCCACCGCGACACATCAGTCGACGTAATAGTACGTAATAGTACGGCTTTATGATTTTATTAGAATTTGTTGCGATCGATATTCTTAGAAAAGACTTCAACGCGCACTCACTGAGTGTAATTTTTTGACGGTATTGATGACCTGTTCTGATTTGATGAGTTTAAAGAAAAAAGAATATTTATATAACTACGCATTTTGTCAAACAAACACTTACATATTTTTTAAATAGATACTTGCGTTTTATTCAACAGGCTACAGATGTTGGATTCGGTAAGCTGATGACAGGGCGCTATGGCGCTCACTAAAGGAGATCTATGTCCAGCAGTGGACTAATATAGGCTGATGATGATGATTCTATCGTATATATCTTGTCTTAGGTATTTATTTTAAGCTGTTTTTGATGCAACATTGAAATAATGTTAATTCTTTTAACTGCCTAATTAAGGTCACAATGCAACATGCAAATGAAGAAGATAAGACTTGATGTATTTTTAAATATTTTTTAACTTACGCGATCTGAACATTACAAGTACTATTTTAACGGGTTTATTTTAATTATTTTTCCCGACGTTTCAACAATAGTTAAATAAACTGCGATAAATACCAAAAAAACTTGTAATTTGATGTATTTTTGTTTGATATATAAGTACTAGGTACTTAGTTAATAAACGTTGTTTTTTTTACAAATGTATATATTATATAGGCCTCCTCATCGATTTCGATGACGGCGACCCTAGACATTACAGTTTCTTCTATTATGCAGCCTTATGCCTATGGTCTAGCCAGCCCTAAGATGGCTGGCTAGACCATAGTAGCACCTATATGCATACGATCAGTTATCAGTATTGTGTTAACAGTATATACATATATTCTACATTTATTTAGGTCTAATTATAACATATAATAGGACATGTATGTTGAAATGCGTTTGTGTTCTTGATTTACCTACTTATCAGGCAAGTTTTCATTCCAGTTTGTAAACATTGTTTGTTACTTAATGTAAACAGACTCACTGACTTTCTGCTGTTAATATTACTTTCACGCCGCTAATGTAAACCCGTATACCAGTTAAGTTATTCACTATTTAAATGTAACTTTTACTTTTATTACTTACCAAACTTGTTCCCTCCACCTGTAAAAAATCACTGCTATTTTTCACTAGCACAAAAACTTTTCACAGCACTAAATATTCAAAAAGGAGTATTTACTCTTGAGCGTCAGAACCAAAAAGTTTTTATAAAAGTTAGTATAAACCTTATTCGGAGTTTGAAAAGAAGAACGCGTCCGCTCTTGTGGCGCGCTTGTGGTGACTGAGTGAGTCGTTTTGTTTTGAATGAACTGTTTGTTTTGTTAGGACTCATTCAGGACATTCACACGGGCTAAAGCCTGCTATGGCGGCATATCCAAGGTTTTACCAAGTTACAAGTTGAAGTGAACTTCGATCTAGAATGCAAGTCACGATTAAAAACCTAAGTAGGTAGGTCTTGAAGACTAAGTATATTTCAAATAGGAAGGTGCCCCTACATTTTATACATACACTAGCTGTGATAGCTATTTTGGATAATATACAATATATCTTATGAATTGTAGCCTATGTGTTATTCTGATATTATATGTAAGCTAGTTTCATCAAAATCCATTCAGTAGCTTTTGCATGAAAGAGCAACACATATACACATATGTACATCCTCACAAACTTTCGCGTTTATAATATTAGTAGGATTATTATACTTACACAATATTATAAACGCGAAAGTTTGTATGTAGGGATGTTTGTTAGATACTCTTTCACGCAAGATTTACAGAACGGGACGGGCAAAAATTTTGCATACAGGTCCAGAATAAAACATAGGCTACTTTTTATTCTATAAATCAGTTCCCATGGGATAGAAATAATGTAAACACGTTTCCATAGAAACAACGCGTGCGATTCAGCCGCAGGCAGAAACTAGTTATACCTACATACGATTAAGTCATCAAAAAATGTCAAAGAAGGGAAACTGTACCACGTGGGTTTTGGGACGTACATATGTATTTCACTTTAAGTTAAGAACCAAGTGATGACCCTCAGCATAACCCATAATTTTAATTTCCGAACGATTTAATTTTAATAATTACTTATACCAAAACGATTTTATGTACCTAAGTATAGATTTTTAGGAGTTTTTTAAGGATTTTGTTAGGATTTAAGAGTGATAGTTTAATTTACCATTAATAGTAGGTACTATTAATGGTAAATTGTAACAACGTTGTCAACTTTTTAATAATTCCTTGAAAACAACCTTCAGCAAAAAAAATCGAATTACCGAAGATAGTTTTCTGAGATTTCAACAAAAAAGAAATATCTGTAGGTAGGTAAGTATATAATAATATAAGTGGGTAAAAACCATTGATAATTATTATAAACAACTAGCTGCGCCCCGCGGCTTCGCCCGCTTGGAAATCTATGAGTCAAATTGTTTAAAAATCTTGAATCACTCTATTTATTAATAAATACAAAAAAACCGTTGCGTAGTTTTAAATATCTAAGCATTCATATGGACAGACAGACAGCGAGAAGCGACTTTGTTTTATATTATGTAGTGATAAGAGTTCGCATAACTAATTATTTATAAGGAAAAGGTTTATCAAAGACCAGCTGACTAAACCCGAGTAGGCCTAGTAAGTATTGCTCACCTTATTTACCTAGGCACAACTTGACTCATGCTGACTTGCAAGGCTGTAGGTTCTTTATGAAAATGCCACAAACAAAAGATATTCTAACTTATTATTCAAATATGAATTACGCAGCACAAAAATGTTGGTACCTAAGTGTTTAGTTTCAATTTAATATTCAATAAACGTGTCTAAATAATGATTGCTAAGTAAAAACAAGGTTCAATCATCATGGAATGATAAAAATCGTAAAATAACTATATGATGCTTATGCTTCTTTTATTGACATGTGATTGAAGACCTCTGTGGTACGGTGGATGAAGGTCCGTCTGTGACGTTGGTGGTTGCGGGTTCGATTCCTGCCTCGGGACAATTGTGTGTATGATCTGGAAATATTTGATTGTATTAGGGTTCCGTATCACACTTCACAGTAATAATATAAATGCGATAGTTTGGATGTACATATGGAATGGATATAATGGATGTTTGTTACTTCTTATCGCCAAATCTACTGAACGGATCGGGCAGAAATGTTACATAATTGTAGATATAGACCTAGAATATACAAAGACTGTTTATTCCATAAATCACCTTTTAATATTTCCATAGAAACAACTCGTGCGAAGCCGCGGCCAGGAACCAGTTTCAAATTAACCAGGAAATTAAAGAAAGACGTATATTGGTTATATTATTATTTTATTGATATAATTTTGTACAAATAACGGCGTATATATTACAACGGACACTTCTCACATACAAAACTATGTCTAGTCAAGCTATTGGTTGTATGTCACAAAAACTACCTAAATGTTTTTTTATTAAAAGCTTCAAAACATTTTTTGTGTATACAATTCATGAAATATTGCGAGTTCTACCACTTTTTTTGTTTAGGTATATATTTTTTCAATTACGTATGTACGTAATTATTTTAAGTTTTTAGCTCTGCAGGTCGATTCGGATTTATTCGTGACTCATAATATTTTCGGTGCTCGTTGGTACCGACATTTACTGTTTTTTTATTATTAATTAGCGAAAATAGCATGAGTGATTCGCTCACGAATACACCTGAGTCGAGAAGCTGTAATTATGTTTTACTAACCTTCTCGCTTACAAAATTATCATGATACCTACAAAATTCCTTATATTTCATTTGGTACTTAGAATAATTCAGCTAACGGTAAATATCGCAATATTTAGGTATAAGTAAGTTATTTTACAAAAGACTATTGATGTTCAGTTTTTTTAATACATGGTTAGGTTATATTGATTATTCATTTCCTATATGTACTGGGTTTCGTGCTTATTTGGTTCTCGTTTAAGTTAAAGATGCATTTGACACATCAAAATAAAACGATGTTTTTATTATTTCAATAGAAAATATTAGGATTCATTAAGACATTTTTATTGGGTACCTATGGGGTAGGTACCTACTAAATAAGTTTAATGAGTTTAATTAAAAAGAAAAACATTAAGAATTCTGAAATGCGGTTATAATTAGCTAGAGGAATAGGATTTTTTTATATAAAATATTAAAGTAGATATGCAAGATCAACAATATTCAACAAACCCTGTGAAATAGGTACATTAATTGACAAATTATTGGTGTAAATAATATCCTAAGAAAGGGTTCTAGGGATGTAAGTATAAAATATTTATTTAACTTATCTATTTATTTATCAAGTATCTAATTTTACAATTTTCAATCATTTATACCAACTGTATAATTCCTAAATACATAGATAATAACCCAAAGTAAGTATACCTAAAAAAAAAAAAGAAATTAATTTTGTTTGCAGTAGTATTAGTATATGTTTTTTGATAAATGATTGAAAATCATATTCCGACATATAAAGCGCGCTTACATTAACACTACGTTATATGATACATTAGTAATATATTATATTCTATGGCAAAATTGACTAGATCTGTGCTAAACATGGGATCTCGCAGCAAAAAAACAGAAAGATTAATAAAAATTGGTAGTAAATAAAGAAGCTCATTTGTAAAACTACCATTATTTATCTACTTTTTAGACAAGGACGTTAAGTATCTCTGAAGTGGAAAAAGGTTTAATTCTTTGATAAAAAAAAACACGTAAGAATTAACAAATATAAAATATATAAAACATATAAAAAAAAAAATCGGATCCTTTTTCCAAATCAGTTCTCTTCTGTCCCTTTAATTATTTTATATGAAAACGTCTCGATATATAAAACACTAATTAATAAGTATATTTAATGATCTATTTTATAAAATACATCCACATCATCGTAACAAATTATGTTATCTACGTACGATAAATAAAAAACAATTTAAAATCAGTGACTTATCCAAAAAAACTACGTCTTTACATAGATTTCCGAAGTACCACCATAAATAAGTTAATTTAGTTTGTTTCAAACCAAGCATGATTTAAATAAGTACTTTAATTTAAATAGGAAATCATTTTAAAAATATATAAGTATAGAAAAGGAATACAACCATGTTACTGCGGAACCCAAATTACGCGTGCAAAACACTCGTTACAACCTACATTTTACTTCAGAACATTACAAATATTTCTCATTACCTACTAGATAGTAAAGCACTTTGAAAAGTTATTACATTTCTAAAAAAACACACGATTATGTAAAAAGAAACGTTAAAGAAAGTTTCAGTTCAGCTTATTCTAAATTGACTAGAGTTACCTATTATAAATAAGTCGTAAGCACATTTTAAATAAATATGTAAGAAAAAGGCTACCATTTTTCATGTTTGCATTATTGCCTCCGTACATTATATTTTTACATTGATATGTCGAAGCGGAGATTTAAACCAATTGGTCATTTTGTCAGAAGCGTATATAGTTGTACGTATTTCATTCAAATAGTAAATGTAGGGAGCATTTCGTACGGAAATAAACGAGAAATCATTAAAAACTTGCAATATTTCGTTCAGAAAACGAATTGAAATCTGTAGGCATACCAAACGGATCAAAAGTAATCAAAACGACCATAATTGCTCAGTCAGAGATGTAGAGACAGGTTGGGCGCTTAGCATAGTAAAGAGTCATGCTTAAGAACCATTAAAAATAAATAAATAAGAGTAGCAAGTAAGTACTACTAATGTTGGACTAGTAAAAATGGAAAAAATAAGTGGTTGACGAAGGTAAGGGAAATTCCTTTTGGGGAGAGACTCACTACAGGATTTTATTAATGCACCAAAAAGGTTGTGCCTGTATATATCTAAAACAAAAAGTTTTTAATGCAATTATCTGTATAACTTGAAATTAGTTCACAAAGGTTGTTATAAAATATGTTCCAAATATTATTCTATTCGTATTTCTCTGTTGAATCCAGCAATATGTTCTCTAGTTCTATCCATTTTCATAACAAAGACAAGAAGAAGACAATCCAACATAATTGAAATGGTAAGCATTTCAATTATAGAAATTGTGATTTCGAAAATGCTATGTCATGGTGTGCACCGCCCCACGTTGTTTGTTATTGTGTGCGGCAGTTTTGAGAGGGACAGAGGAATGTCGTAATCTCCGCTTAGCGATATTTCTGAGACGCAACCGATCAGCCCTGCTTTATATTTACCCATTGTGTTCATTTCTATTGATGGAAGGCCGCCTGAAATTAATTTTCAATATTAGTTCGCCTGGTCGCCATAATTTCACGAAATTTTTCACTCTGACGTGTCATGTTTTTTTACTTTCGTGTATCATCATCATCATCAGCCTATATTAGTCCACTGCTGGACATAGGCCTCCCCCAATGACCGCCATAGCACCCTGTCTTCAGCTTGACGCATCCAGCATCTACCTGCAGTCTTTCGCAGGTCGTCATCCTACCTGGTCGGAGGGCACGTTTGCCCCAGCAGCGGTCGTCGGTTCTTCGCGAGATATGGCCTTACTTACTTTCGTGTATGTAAAGTTTAAAAATTATTTCGCTTTAGAAATAATATTATTAATATTTCTAGTCAAAACTTGATAAAACGTTTTTCGTCCCAATTAATGGCACAAAAACCACCTGATTTCTCACAAGCAACAATTTGCATACTTACCAATATATAGACCATTTTCAGTGTTCAATTGTTTATGTTTCCCGGGCGATATTTTGCCCATTGAAGCGATACCGTCTACTTCAAGCACTCCCGCTTGACGATTTCTGAAAAGAATAAGGCTTTGAATAAGTACATTTGTTTACCTATAGACAGTAATGATGTACCCACTATCACACTTATATTCTAAATGAGAAAGATTATAAGGATCGATAGATGTATTCTTCACTCCAAAACTACGCAACGGAACAGGACTGATATATTATATATAGATAGATAGATAGATAATTCTTTATTGCACACTAAGTATAAAATGACAATGTAAAATAAAAACTTAAAAAAACTAGATACTATTGGCGGTCTTATCGCTCAAGAGCGATCTCTACCAGACATCCATGGATGGATAGGAGCGTGGACAGTACCAGGGGATCTGTGTGCTTGCAGGTTATACATATATTATAAAATAAAATAAAATACTTATAATACTTACATGGAAATATACTACATACATATCATTAAATATATATACTTATATATATAGCGTGAATCATACATAATACATGTATAATTCATGCATGATTTGTCTATTTTGATTTGTTGTTTTATTAGTTTTCCAAATTAGCGTCTGTAACGTTGTTGTGTTTTTTTAATATAATGTTTCTGTTAGTGGCATCTTGATTGGTTTATACAAAACTATATTACTGTTAATTTTAAGAATATTGTAAACTGTTTGTGCCTTAATAAACGAAAAATAAAAATAAAAATACATATGCATATATGATTGAAATAATACATGAACTACTTTTCATCTTACAAATCAGTTTCCATTCGTGAAAAAAACCTTAAACGAATAGAAAAATTGCATTCGAAGCCGCGCAGGCAGGAGCTAGTAGTATATAACTTTTAGAAACAGCAGTGTGTCAGCCTAGTTCAGTAGTTATTATATTCAAAGTTATTTACCTGGTTGCCCTAGCTCTGTGCCATAGACCATTGTCGATTTTGGTGCTGTTGGCAACGATGACCACTTCACCGCTGCCTAGGTCGTATCTGGAAATAATGACCATTTTAGATTCTTATTAATAATAATTGTAAATTAATAGAGAACAAAGCAGGCTCCACCTATTTTAAGCTCCAGGTATTTATAAGTTGTTCCTATAATAGCGTCTTGTGTCTATGTCTTATTAACTTGGCCTAAATTCTAATTCAATAACCACTTAGATGCACAATAACCACATTCAACGAATCTACGCACTTTCTATAGTCGCAACACCTATGTCTGTCTATTACCTGTAGAAAGTCTTCCTTGAGCACAGTCCTGTATAGCCAGAGAGAGGAAGTCTCTGGGCGGCCGTCCACTTTGTTGAGACATAAAATACTCTTTGACAATTTCTACTTGTCTATGCTCGTCGCCTGTTAAGCGCTTTCTCTTATCATGAAAATGGCTGCCATGTACAAAACAGTTCAACCAATAAATAAATTAGTGATTCAGTGATTTCTTTTTTCATTATACTGCTCAATATTAGATCCTAAGATGATCCACACAAGGAGCGCAGTCTGGCTTAGCTTTAGGGTATAGCGACGTAGCCTGCAGTGTCTGTCTGTTACCTGTAGAAAGTCTTACCTAAGCACAAGCGCAGATTCCTCTATGGCCAGCGAGAGGAAGTCCCTGGGCGGCCGTCCGCTCCAAACGAGGAGAGCGTTCGGTGTGTTGGCTCGGAACCTGATGTTCATGTCTAGGGTATAGCGACGTAACCTGGGGAAAATAAATTGTTGAAGTTGTAAGCTTAGAATATGAATAAGATATTTTTTATTCATCGCATCAACAAATTTACTAAACGAATTTCCCCAACACCATAAAGACTACATAACTACAAACTAATTAGAAAACTTAAGGGGCCTCCGGAGGGACGAATTCTTCATACAAACGTAATACCAAAATGATTTCCAATTCAAGCATATTTCCACTATAATATTGTATTATTTGTATTTGAATAGTATTTATCTAGGTTCCTAAAAAGATTTTTTTTCAAAATACTTACCTAAAATTAAATGAAAGCCAATCGCATTTTGCACTTTTTTATGCGAAAATGGACAAGTTTTCTTGCTATTTGTTTCGTATTAAAAACATCAGTATCTTACGTTTTATTTATTAAGGAACATAGCTTATATTGTCTAGTTACAGAATAACAATACTTTGTGAAGAATTCAACAAGTTTTCAGTCATAAATTTTGGTATTACGGAACAAACCAAATTTTGAACGGCTAATATTGCTATCGCGCACGCATGGGGGCGCAAGGGTTAAACAGGGACAGCGATATTCGGAGCGATTTTTGCAAGCAAGGGGCAACAAAATGGCGTCCGACTCAGCATTATGTTGTAATAGCCATTGTGCAGAGCTATCACAACTCTGATCTTCCGTCGGAACCGAGTATTTGACACTATCAATAGAGTTTAGGTGAGACAGGCCCTAAATTAGTTAGTACTAGACCTAGCTCTTATCCCACCAAGCATTTGCATTGCTCTACTAAGGCAAACTGTAGTTGATTACCAAAACAATTTGTAGATCTGATTTAAAAATAGATTTTTGAAGGATTCTACTACCATTTTCCAAATATTCCTTACCTTTTCATAGTTTCTTCATCATCAATATGAATAAAACTATCCGTTCCGCTGAAGCTGGGATAGGTATTTATATCTCCCCAGTATTGCCCGAGGTCGTCCAACGGTTGCTTCATATACTTTATCTGTATGTACGTCTGACCATCATAGGGTTTTTCAGTATACACTTCATTAGTTCTTTCAGCCAAACGTTTTTTACTGACAAAATACTTCTTGTGTTTGTCTATGTGGGAATGTTTTCTTTTGCTCCATCGATACTTGATATTGTTACCCTTTTTTGCGGTTATTGTATTGTGAATGTTATCTTTTAAGTCTTGAGGGTAGATCGGCATATTTAGGAGCTCGTCGCATAGGTTTTTGTCACTGAAAATAAAATAATCTTTAACGTTTGACATAAGCAGGTTCAAACCTCAGTAAGTCCGATGTTTTTCCAGTTATTTGTATATTTTATTTGATTCTCTAGTCATATCAATATAAATCTGTTCAGCTCGCAAAAAACTTGATATCTCAAAGAAAACTATTAGAATGAATGAATGAATTTTATTTTTATATGACTTTCACAGAACATAATAAATTTAAACTAAGAGGAAACGTGTAAGTGTGTAAGTCCAGTAACAAAATGGCTCTGCCTCAGCATGAGTGCTAGCATTCTTGTCATCCATACAAGTTATTTGTCAATATAAATCTCTACAGCTCGCAAAAATCTTGATATCTGAAAGAAAACTATTTGTTTCTACTTTGTTTTCACTTACGTGCAGTTACTGTTCGTTGGTTCTTCACAGTTGTCAACGTTAAGCCCGCCCAGTGCAGATGATACAACTGACAGCTCTTCATCGTTTATCACCAACTGAAAATGTAAACGTGATAAAGCTTAGAAGACATAAATTCCTCCTAAATCACATAATGCCGATAAAAAACTTGATGAAGTACAAACTTAGCAACGGTGTTATCTAAGGATTCAGCTCAGTGGTACACCCCTGAACTTATAAGCTGTGTGTTTCCTCAATCGGAATAAATACTATCTGTCCTACGCAGCACTGGTGGACGCAGATAAGGCCCAGTCTCGAAGGCAGATGGTCTGGACCCTCTTCGAACAAAGGCTGCTTAAGTAGGCATCAAGCATCACGCTGCGCTGGAGGTCGTCACCCAACGGATTGAGATCATCCTACCTGTCCCACGCAGCCACTGAAGGACGCAGACAAGGCCAGTCTCGGAGGCAGAGGATCTGGAGCCCCTCCCAGCAACAATGGCTGCTTGAGTGTCAAGCGTCGCGCTGCGCCGTGCGCCGTCACCCAACGGGTCGATGTTCTCTGGAAATTGAAGGTTTAGGTTACAGATTTTTTTTTTGCTTTTTACTTATTTGTATATGAAAGACAGAGTTTATGGCCATTGATTTAAGACAATACCAAAAAAGTTTGGTAAGACGGTCTAAGATTTTTGATAGGTATAGTGCGTATAGATGAAGATGGCCTAACATTATTCCAACTTAAATTACGTTCAGTATCTTCAGGAACTTATATCATTATCTGAACTGTCGACTCAGTGATTATAATGGTAGGCTACATGCTCATGCCATTCCATCTTGCGTTAGTCTGAATAGAATAAGATGCACAGGAAGCATAGGACGCCATAAATCAGGATCCCATAGAAAGGTGGTCCAACAACTTAAAATCCGTAGCTGGTTGACAGCGGAGTCGTGAAACTATTGATAAAACGAATTGGAAAATGAACGATTGGAATATTTGGGGAGGCCAGCAGTGAAACTAATCCACTGACGGTCAGAATCCACCAAAGAAGTTTGAGATGCTGACTATAATCATGACTCAAGAACCTAAAGTAGAAAATAAATCATCTGTTTTTTCCAACATAGTATATGTTGTCCTGCTCTTACCTCGTGGTCCTCGCCATGCTGTTGCAAAGACTTGACCTTCAGAGAGGCACGGCGACCAGCTCTTGATACCGTCACTTTGTGCCAAGTGTTTGCTTCTAGAGGATATGCTGACCTGGAAGGAGAAATTAAAGATTTAGTTTTATAGCATTCTAAGCACTCTGCTTTCAGCATGGGGTAATAAACGTCTCGAAGTTAAGATGTCAATGGGTAACATGATCTCAGTGTCAAAATGTACAAGTCTTTATGTACATATATTTTGTTATTTTGGGTACAATAAAGTGTTCATTCATTCATTCATTCATTCATATATTCACGCGCAAGTGTTAAAAAGTCTGATGACGTTTAGATTATTTTAGGAATATAATGTAAGTTTAAATACTAGTTGTTATGTTTTATTCTGTCTTTGTTTAACAAAGAGAAGCCTAGTTGTCGCTATTATCTGAATCGCGTTCAGTTTGCTCGGAGTTTCTCTGAAGGATAAGATCGTAATGAATACACACCACAGAGAACCAAAGTTATTGACATAGCTCTAGGAATTAGCAAGTTAAAGTAGCAGTGGGCCGGCCATATCTCACGAAGGACCGACAACCGCTGGGGCAAACGTGTTCTTGAGTGGAGACCGCGACTCGGCAAGCGTAGTGTAGGACGCCCTCCGACCAGGTGGGATGACGACCTGCGAAATACTGCTGGATGCGTCAAGCTGAAGACAGGGCGCTATGGCGCTCACTAGGGAGGCCTATGTCCAGCAGTGGATTAACATAGGCTGATGATGATGATTTATTGATGATAGAGATTTATTTATTTATATTTATACCTGACGAGTGCGATCCCTTCGCCTAGATCCATCGCAAACTCCACGAAGTAGTCCCTCAGATGCAGCGAGAAGAAGTCTCCGTCGCCGCTCGCGTGCTGCGCGCTGTACGCCACGAGGCCGTCGCCCGCTGCAGGCTTTATTGTTATCTGTAGTACAATTAATAAAGATAATTAAGTACTTATATTTATACAAAAAACCTGCACCTAATATGCACACTGCTCAAAATGCGTCCGCGAAACAAGGCGGGTTTTGTAGAATCACCACGTAGTTGTAGTCGTGCTAAGGTGTTAAGATAAATAGATAGAAAACACTTTATTATACTACACAAAACAAGTCCCGACGAGACCAAATGTTTTAGATATTTTTCAATTTCTTATTGTGTCATGTCATGATGTGTCATTTTCATTCCATTGCTGAAATCTTGCTGTTTAAGTTGTAAGTATTTTCTGTTTAGGTCATAATAACTCTGTAAGTTTCCTAAATAAAATCATTTTGGTTTCCATTACTCAGTCATTAGACTCCTACCATGTTAGCTAAAACATTTGCTAACTACCTATTCTAACTATAATGAATAACTAGATAGTTACTCAAATGATAGTTGGAAACTACGAGTCTATCAATTAAACTAAACTAAAAACATAATTTAAAAGTTTGTTGCTTCAACTCTCGAGGGTTTAATCCCTAGGGTTTCATCCATTTAACTGGGTTATTTGTAAACGTATGTAGCTGTTACATAAACACAAGTCGTGCCCGCTGGATCAGTATGTTTGAAACTGAAATTTTGACAGACAGAAATCAAAAGTCTAATTCAAAATTAAGTATATTAAAAACACCTTTCTTATTTGATAATCATTTATGGTATAAAATTTGACGCATCTGTTGTGCAAATTGCCTATTTTGTAAGCCTAAAGGAAGATTATTTAAAATTAGTAAATTCTCTTGTCTTGATGGTTTAGCGGCTTTAGGAATGGTGCTGTTCAGTGGTTCTGTTTGTCAGCGTGAACACGGGATTTTGGTCTCTTATTCCTACTATATGTAGATATACCTACAAGAATCCTGCAAGGCTGTTCATAAAAGGAGTTTTCATTTCTTAGACTTTGAAGTTTTCGAGATTTGTTAACCTATATGTATAAAAGTTGTAAATAAAGTGCGGACTAAACTTTCAAGGGCGGTTCAGACTCGGTCATCATTCAATGACCTATATTATAATAACAAAATCTATGTATCTATGTACCTTATATATTCTATTAAGTAACTCAGTCATCTCATCTGGTACCAATAACACAAGCTCTGCTTAGCTTGAGGCTAGATGATGCTGTGTAATCCACACATTGTAATCCATGCATTATTATAATATATAATTTCCACGTATTGGTTGATTCCATAGCTAGAAAACGTTTACAAATAAGCTCCAAGCATTGAAACTTCCCAATGGGTCTAGCGAGCATAAAGTAGCAAACTCACAATCATTAACGCGTATCGGAGAAAGTTTTGATTAATATTGCTACCTGGGAGCTTATTTTGTATCTTATCTGTAAGCATATTCTTGTTGAATCACTTGTTTGAATATTTTGGATGAAATAAATAAATCATGTTGGACAATCCACTTACCCAGCCCCAAGCTAAGCAAAGCTTGTGTTATGGGTACTAGATGCCTGATTTACTTAGGACCTGCTGCCCTTCCTAGATTACCGTAGTCGACTCTTACGAAATCCATGGGTTGAATTGGAGACGATTTTCATGCCGCGAGCGCCTTTGCATCGAAATCCACAATTAATTAGTCCTCTCTCAACAAAACATTCTTTTAAAAAAACCAGCTTCCATTTCGTACAACATTCACAGATATTGCAAACCGATCGACCACAAGTTCAAACAAAGACTGATCACTCAATTTATATCACCCGTCTCAATTTTCGAGGTGAAATAATTAATGTATAGAGTAGAGACCTTGGTAATGGAGAAATATTATTTTTCTAACAAAAATCCGGGACTTATTTTCAATGACTGGCGTTTTCTGGCGTTTTGATGGATCACCCCACTTGTTTGTCTAAAAAGGACCTTTCAACGTGAGAAAATCGCAGCTTGCGTATTGACCCTGCTTAATCTAGAGATACATGAATGGATGTGAGACAACCAATTGATGGAAGAAAAAATGATGGGAAGAAAGCACGTTAGTGCTGCGTCCCATTGAATTATTAGAGTAAAGGAATAGAGACGTTTTTGCATACACTCTTCCGCTCCATAACTCGTATGATAAAAAAAACTGTAGAATTATGTATGTATAGTATAATATCAATCATCTACCCATAACTTAGCTTGTGGGTAGAAGATGCAGTGTGTAATACAGGTAGTTCCAGGCCTGGAATAAAACAAAGGCTACTTTTTATCCCATAAATCAGTGGCCATGGCATAGGAAAAATGCTTGCGAAGTCGCGGTAGAATCTAGTAAATAAATCAAATAATTCTGGCCTTCTCTTATTTGAGGGTGAAAAGTGCGTCCATTGTACAATGTGTATGCATTTGATTTTCTACTTTTTTTTGTTATATTTGTTTTGTTGAAACATTAAAGTCATTTAAAACGGGATATTTACCATGATTTGATTTTTGTGTTTTCCAATATTTCGTCACAGTTTCATGCGCCATGATCACGGAATAACTGAAGAAGTTCAGTTTCAGAAGTATTATTGTTGAAAAATGTTTTTATATTGTTTGTATACTATAGCTTCTAATATTTTACCTGAATATCCAGCCAGGTAGAGGCTGAGCTGCCCAACCCTGGGAGACGAAGGTAAGATGATCCGTTGAACCGAGGTACCTGAAAGACAAGAGTTTTTTTTTCTATACGCTACGTAAAGGCATGGCTTGGCAGGTATACACTATCAAACATGAACATTGAATTGAACCAAGAACAATAAATAGGTTTTAGATTTAAAGCGGTACCCCGAGGCGCACTAGCGCCGCCTCCTATGTTATCTTATTAACGTTGAACAAAGGAAAATTCAAAAATTTCAGTGGACAGTCAGCGACTATACGAAATAAAACTTTTAAATTAGGTAGGTATTAAAAAAAGATAATACTTAATAGGTATCACAAACTGCCCAATGAAATTTTCGAAATATCCTTTGTCAAGGTGACGGCGCTAGTGAACCTCGGGGTACTGCCTTAAAGCATGGGGTCACATAAAAACCTTTTCTCTCTTGGGTCATAGAGTAAAAAACACACTGTTATCACAGGCCTATTTCATATTTTTAATAAACATCAACCAATTCTATGTAATGTGGCGTTACCAGGCCTTTATTGCAGCCTTTGATATTATAAAAAACTTCAAAAAAGATTTGGTTACGCCACATTAGAAATTGTTGGTTGTCATGAAAACTCCTTTCTTACCTTCAAATCCAGTGTAATCTCGCACTTATCACCCGCGTAGCCTAGAGGACACAAACAGACTTGGTTCACGCAGCCTCCTCCATGCTGACACTCGCAAACATCATCCTTATCTTTCATATCATCTGTTATAACATCATTGTGTTTAACTTCATCGTAAACTTTAAGATCTACCTTAGCATCATTGACTGCAATATCTTTGGCCAGGTTTTTCTTTACTTCGATTATTTTTTCATTAGTGTTGTCATCTGCATTTTGTTTGATTTTTCCGAAACCGTCTGCCATGATAGCGTTATTGTTGAAATCATTATCTTTCAGATTAGCCATGTTTATTTTTTGAATTTCCTTAACTGGATCTGGTTTATGATTGCTTAGATTATTATTATCATTGGTTATAACTTTTCCTTCTTTGATTTCAGCCATATTGAGTTTCTGTATTTCGTTTAGCGGATCGACAGAGTTATCAAGTTTGTTGTTATCGTGGAATTTGATGCTTGGGTCTCTCATGACGATGTCGTTGTCTTCAAAGTTGACGATATCGTTTATGTCGTAGATATGTTTGTCGTGCGGACTGGTTGCTTCGCTGGTTGTCACTTCGTGAATTGGTTTCCATGGAGCGAGTGTGGGGGCGCATTCACCTGAGGACAAGAAGACCAAAATTGTATTCAATTTAAAATTGTATTGAATTGAACTTATTACCGTTTATATTATTTTGAAAAGTAAGAAGAATTTTGTTTTTTCCAGACTTATGGGATAACTTAGACCTTAATAAAGTACCTAGGTACCTAAACGTTTTATAAGACGAGATACACTGAGTTAGGATAATTTCACACAGCAGCGGTTCCGTTTTCACAGGACCGTTTGCAACGCATCCTTCGCTACTGGAAACAATCGTTTACTGTAACCGGAATACTAGTGTGCAATTGTTAATTGGATCCGGAATACTGTCGGGTGTGTACAATCTGCTCTAGTATACGCCACCCCGGGGAAAAAAACGGGTCTCGTTAAACGGATCCTATACAAATGCCGCAAATGCATTTGGTATGTAAAAATAAAATAGTTTCTTGAAGTACCTACCTACACAGTGTATTTTAACACAGACTGAATTTAATATAAGGGCGGGTTCGACTAAAATGAGTGGTTTGTTCATCATCATCATCAGCCTATATTAGTCCACTGCTGGACATAGGCTTCCCCCAATGAGCGCCATAGCGCCCTGTCTTCAGCTTGCCGCATCCAGCATCTACCTGCAGTATTTCGCAGGTCGTCATCCCACCTGGTCGGAGGGTGTCCTACACTACGTTTACCGAGTCGTGGTCTCCACTAAAGAACACGTTTGCCCCAGCGGTTGTCGGTTCTTCGCGAGATATGGCCGGCCCACTGCCACTTCAGCATGCTAATTCTCAGAGCTATGTCGTTAATTTTGGTTCTCTATGGTCTCTATGGTTTCATCATTATGTAGCACACTTAATGATGAAACGAACTTAAGCAAGTGAAGTTCGATCACATATTATGTGAATAGCTTCATTCTTAGCTTATAAATGATTCCATGCACTTTGCACAAGGCCTTAAAGAAAACATTCAAAAAATAAAGAAAACAATCCACTTCCCCAAAGATGAAGACGAAAGAACGCATGAAAAAATAACACTTTTGTAAGTAGAAAAGTTAAATCTGTTTTACTTTGAAGGGTTTCCACTTATTTGGATTGCGATAATGAAGGAACTTAGAGTTATTCGTCTTCCGGATTTATTTGATTGACTTGCCTGAAATCTGCTGGGTTTTGTGAAAAATCCATTTGTTATGCGATTTATTTATTTGTTACGATAATCGCGGGTATTATAAATGTGTTTCTTGTGCTCGTGATTTGCGAACGAATGCGCCACGCAGTGATGACCACAGAGTTTATGTTTTAGTTTGACCGAAACCGCTGTACCGCGCCTTAGGTATGCGAGCGGCGAGACGGGGGGGAAATATCGGCCGCTGCGATCCATCAGTCTGCCGTCAACGCGTACTCTTGCTCTTTTTTCCTCGCCCCCCACCTCGCCGCACTTTTCTAAGGAGCGGTACAGCGGTTTCGGTGAAACTATAGTATACGAGTCCGTAACGATTGCTAACAATGCATTTAAAGTGTGCGGTCATATACAACTCCCCTACTAGACATCGTCATCGACTAAAGCTACCCAAAATAAGATTAGCAACAAAAACTAAATTAAACTGAAACTGAAACAAAATTGACTAAATTACTCTTAGGAGTGAATTTGCTATATAGGGGGGAATCGAACCCTAAACCTCTTGCGTCGCACATCAGTCGTCAAAATCTACAATTTTCTAAGTATTATTTCGTCACACACAATACAGTGAGACATTTAGGATATTGAGTCTACCAGGGAAATGTAGAGCATGACCTCTATCCCGGATTTAGCTCCTGGAATTTCTATATTTTTGAGTTGGCTGAACAAATATCATATTTCATTATTTCCGTTAGACATTACATACAAGTCTCTTGGACACGTCACAAAATTTAAATTACATAAGTAAAACTAGGGAATAAAGTTGATTTTTTGTTCGCTTCAATCTTTTTAAGGTAAATTAAAGAAGCGAACAAGAAACCTTAGTAGGTTGTTAGTTTTCGAGTTGGAGCATAAACACTACGATCTATCTGACGCTGACTGTACATAGACTACATTGCATACATAGTGCAAGTAATTTACAACCGTTCTCCACGAGTAGTATTGGATAATGTGGAAGGTAAACATCTCTGTTTCGCATTTCAGTGTATACCTTACGTACCTAGTTGTAATAATATCTTAAATACAGGGACGTATCGAGGATGGGGTGGTAAGAGGCAGGGTGTAAAATATGGAGGTCCTCTGTTCCACAGTCGTTATAGTTCTGTGATAGTAAATTAAAAAAAAAACTAATTTACGTAACTTAATCTACTTTTATATGATTTATTTTGGAAGAGCGAGATTCCCTAACACAGGTATTTCTTTTACTTAAAAGGGAATCTTAAACACTGTTATATTTATTGTACATTAAGTTAAAGAAATAAATTATTTGTATTTTGTATGTTCAACTGCAAAATGACATGTAAATTAATTTTACCAATCAATTGTATTTCTGTATTTTTGTATTTCTCCGCCTGTTTTATTGAAACATTCTCGTAACTATTTTGCACCGTGCAGTTGCCTGAGCATCAACTTAGTTATTAATTAATTCAAATATGTGAATTGTATGTTATGTTAGTACTTACTTATTAATTATAGATATAAGTTATGTTTTTAGTATATTATGTAGTATCTATAAGTAGTTATAAGTTCAGACAATACATCATTATTCTATTCAGTTGAAATCATGCGCAGTCTTTCAACAGGGTCATTCATTACTCAATACGGATGTCAGCGGGTTAACTGAGAACCATATTGGTGTTGGAAGAACACCAACGTATATAGTAAAAAGGGGTTCTAACACTTTAGACTCAGGTTTTCAGGGTTCTGTTTAATGGCGGCTAAATAATTCGTCTTCCATAGATTGACAAAACGACTGCAGTTATTTAGTTAGACCAATACACGTAAAGTCTATTTAGAAGTCGGAAAAAGTGGACGTCAATAACTTTATTCCTGTATTATTGGACATCGAACTACGATCTCAACCCGCAAGCCCATCGTGGGGATTATAGGTATTACTCTCTCATGAGATAACAGCCAATAACTTTTTTCTGTATTATTACGCTTATCTTGAAAGCACTTAGATAAGTCAAATTTATTTATAGGTACAAAAAATGTTCCCCAACCTACTTGCCCCGCGCGGAGTTAGTTTACGTGCCGGTGCCCCCAGCACCGGCACGTAACCTAACTCCGCCCCTGCCTTCCCCTACATCGTATTGGAATAATGAAATTCCAGCTACCCGCGTCATGAATACGTAACGACGCGTCACATCTAGTAAGTAGATAATGTAGGATCATGAGCTTGTCTTCTTTGAATCATTTTTGCTCAAACAAAGAAACCATTGGTAAGAGATATTGAGCGACAGATTCGGATTGAATGAATGAATATAATTTACTCAACATAATTATGTAATATCACTAACATAGTATAAAACAAAGTCGCTTCCCGTTGTCTGTCTGTCCCTATGTATGCGAGATCTTTAAAACTACCTCATCATCATCAGCCTATCTTAGTCCACTGTTGGACATAGGCTTCTCCCAATGAGTGCCATAGCGCCCTGTCTTCGGCATCCCCTGGTCGGATCCCCATCGTCCTGGTTGGAGAGCGTCCTACAATACGTTTACCGAGTTGTGGTCTCCAATCAAGAACACGTTTGCCCCAGCGGCCGTCGGTTCTTCGCGAGATATGGCCGGCGCTCTGCCATTTCAGCTTGCTAATTCCCAGAGATTTTCATGCAACATGATCCCGGAATAACTGAAGGCACTGTGAGTAGGTAAGTTTTTATGGGCATACCGATCTACCCTCATTTTGTGCCGAAATATTGGAAAACTCAAGAATCTAATCGTGGTAAATATCCCGTTTTAAATTACTTTAGAGTCCTTATATTCTCTAATAGTGAACTTTAGGTGTCGATAAATATAGTCCAGCCCGTTCGTATCTAAGTACGACACCGCTTACATAACTCTCAAAGTTTCCCACTTCACCCGATTCGAGATAAACCCCATTTATCACGTCAATACCTACTTGATCTTTTAAGTTTTGCTTTAGTTCGATCTCTTTAACTCGCGAGAAAAATAACTAAAATGTTGGTTTTCTGCCATTCTTTAAGTATATAACGCATTAATTTTTATTATTACACGTGAAATTATACACCTGTACCTACTAGGTACCTTATTCCATATCAGCTGCATAATGGGATCGGAAGCGAATACGATACTCTTAGGGCGCATTCACACAACGGGTCTGTTTTTCATCATCAGCCTATGTTAGTCCTCTGCTGGACATAGGCCTCCCCCAATGAGCGCCACAGCGCCCTGTCTTCAGCTTGACGCATCTAGCGTCTACCTGCAGTCTTTCACAGGTCGTCATCCCACCTAATCGGAAGGCGTCCTACTACGTTTACCGAGTCGTGATCTCCACTCAAGAACACTTTTGCCTTAGTGGTTGTCGGTTCTTCGCGAGATATGGCCGGACCACTGCCACTTCAGTTTGCTAATTCTTAGAGCTATGTCGATAACTTTGGTTAACGGGTCTCTTTTTACAGTGTTTCATTACCTTCTTTCTTATTATAGCTTCACCCCGCGGCTTCACACACGTTTCAGGGATAAAAAGTAGCCTATGTTTTATTCCGGGCCTGGAACTACCTGTATGTCAAATTACAGCTTGATCCGTTGAGTAATTTTTGCGTGAAAGAGTAACATATATCCATACATACAAACTTTCGAGTTAACAAATTTAGTTGGTTATGTATAAGTAAATACAACAAATATCTATTGTTATAAAAATTATGACACAAGTTGCACAGGTAAATTTAACCTAGACGAGATATTTTAATTTTAGAGAGAGACTCTTAAATTAAAATAATGCACCAGGTTCATTTTAAGCCCCAACTAAACTAGAGCGCTTAGTCTCAAAGTTACCTGAACTTTCCCTCATTATTTCTCTGCTATTTTATGGTATAATAAATCCCCGTTATCGCGATAGGGAATTAATAAGTTCTCTACCTAACGGGGATTTCATTTTCCAATATTGTTGGAAACACATGACGACATTAAATATTGACACTGGAAGCTTTATTTGGTGGAAACTTTATTTCAGTAATATTTTATTTCGCTAACAGGAATTATAAAATATCCTCCATTTTAAAGGATTAATACCTTCGGTATCGTTAATGACGGTGATTATGAAGCGCGCGAGTATTATTTATGCGGGTTTAATTATTTTCTGAATTCTACATGGAATACAACTAGCGGGAAATATATATATATATTTTTTTCGTAATTCATAATTCATTTATTGTTTGTGAGACTTTTAGATCGCTTGATTCTGCTGCTTAGGCGAACAAACATTATCATCATCATCATCATCAGCATATAGCAGTCCACTGCTGGACATAGGCCTCCCCCAATGAGCGCCATAGCGCCCTGTCTTCAGCTTGCCGCATCCAGCATCTACCTGCAGTCTTTCGCAGGTCGTCATCCCACCTGGTCGGAGGGCGTCCTACACTACGTTTACCGAGTCATGGAACAAACATTATAATAAACATTAATATTATAACTAACTAGCTTATACAATATTTCATAATTATTTCCTATCGTATAAAAAATTCAATTTCAATTTTCAATTTATTTATTAAAAATGAACAAAGAATTATCTCTAAGATACAATGGAACACTGGAAAGCGCATAAGTTTAAAACTGTGTCGCACTTCGTAAAACATTTCCTGGTAAATAAATAAATGGAAATAGAAAATCGGTGAGTTACTACCCAATTCCGTTTAGGCGTAGTGTGATTATTTTTAACAGGATTTGACTATATCTTGAAGAATAAATAAATAAATAAATAATGCTGGACAATCAACAAAGCATCTGTTCGATACATCGACCACGGAAGTATATTATCAGCATCAGCAGTTTGGCCTAAGTAGGTTACCGGTGCCGCGAGCGCGGACCGGGCGCCTACAGAGGTCAGTGCATCACCAGCAGCCATTCAAACTGCACTCATTACCATCATATTAGTCGTAGTTTCACACAATATAGCTATTGTCCCTATACTCGACTATTATTATATCAGCATCCCGAGAAGAGCTAGCCGCGATTCCTTCAGCATCATCTAGCCGCAAGCTAACCAGAGCTTGTGTTATGGGCACTTGATGACTGATGTACTTAGATATTATAATACATTAGATAGAAAACACCCAGAATACCCGAAACAAAAACTTGCAGATCGTACAAACATTTGTCACAAGGCGGAAATCGATCCCGCAACCACCTGCGTCTCAGGCGAACCTTCGCCCTCCGCGCCACAGAGATCGTCATAAGTTTGATGAAAACGCGTTTAAGTTCATGCTTGTAATAATTTGTTCAATAAAGAACTACAGAATGGCCACAAGACGCGTTAACGTTTCACGCATGGTAAGCTGGCAAGTGGCAACATTCCCCTCTTTGAGTAAGCCACTGAGTACCCGAACCAATTATGACATCACACTTCAGAGGAGCATTATTGTAATGAGAAGGCTAAGCAATCTTACAGAGGTTATTACATGGATGACTTCATTGTGATTGCGGAACTTTTCAAATCAGGCTCTTTAAAGGAGTTTGGAAATACGGCGGTTGTATGTAATCATGGCGCATGAAGTTTCACCTCGCGGTTTAGAAAAAACACACGTGCAAGGAGGTTGTTTTTACAAGGGGTGCAGTAGGGATGGATATAGAAAGCAGGCGCCAGAGTAGATGTTAAAATTTTAAGGCCCAAGATTATTATCTTGCTGATTTACCTAATAATTTTAACTAAATGTACGAAGTCTGTGGCCGCAAAGGTGCTGGCACTGTTACATTGGTGACTAATAAAACCTATCACTGACACCAGTTTCTCACAAACATGTATCTGTTATCTATGGTTTCTACACTACAACTAGCTATAACAATACAATACAAAACTCTATAATGTACGCAACTAAATATTAAACCTTACAGCATTATTGCTAACAACTAAACTATAAAAAGAGCTTTTGTAAAGAGAAAATAAATAAATGTGTTTTAAATGACCATTAAGGAATATTATCATAGGTTTACTTTACAGCGTTTGTGCTGAACTAATTTACAGTATAGTTGGTTACATTTCATTTGATTTATTAAGTACCTACGTTAAAAAGTAGAAGGAGTAAGAAATTATAAAGGAGAAAGGCAGAAACTCTACCTCGATATCACGATTACAGATCACCTCTAAGGTTACCTCTTGTCATAATAATAGTTTTGTCGTAAAACGTAATAAAATATAATGGAGAGCGAATGAATAATGGAATCGACATGCTTTTGGTCCTCGAGCGAAAGTGGAAGAAACATACAGGTAGCTTTCGCAGGTTTAAATACATCTGATAGGTACTTAACCGCCTTACAATGACACCTAAATTCGCAAAATGGCGAATAAAAGCTGCCCCGCACTGTTTGTTTTTAAAATTATCAAAAAACTAAATCTCTAAATCATTTGTAAGTTGTTTTTTGAAGTAATATTATCTAACTCAGTCACAAAAAATGTTTTTCTTACCATTTTCGTTTATTTTTACTAGTCACTGTTAAAGGAAATTTGACAGCGGTCATTATAATCTGCAATGTATAATATAAGCTGCTATACCTATATATATATATCGTTTATAATGCTTATATTTTACACAATACATTCATAAGGTGACCCCAGCCTTTGAACATAGACGAAAATAGCCGGCAAAGTTCATTAAATTACCCACAAGCCCTACGCCCGCGGCAAAGGTCATATAACAATACTCTCTTACAATCTACGAAAATAGGCCTTCGTCAGGTTTGCCATATTGTTGTGTACACAAATTCTGGGAACTCAAGTGTAAACATGACATTTTCGACGTTCGCCGATGATTCATACTCGTTGTTTTCGTATGAGTTTACATAGGCTAGCTTTGAAGGGTGAAATCGGGACCCTGTTACTAAGCCTCCGCTGTCTGTTCGTCTGTCAGAGGCAGAGAGACAGTTGAAATTTTCACAGAATCTCTTGCCACACCACATTTGTTTTTGTTTTGTAGTATTAATATATAATTTACAAAAAAAAACGTAGATTTAAGAGCGTTTATTCCTAAAATGCGCAGAAACAGTACTTTTCAAACCCGTTTATATCATGAACCACTTATCTTATAGTATATGTTATTTAATAATAATTTTAGGAAATTTTAGTGTCCAACGAGTTTGACTATAAAATATTTCGATTAATATAGTATGTACGCGTTCTATCAAGATAACTTGTGAGAGGTTTTCATAATTTCCCTTTCAGCATCAGTTTCGAAGCTCAAAATAATAGAAAATACTGACATATCTAATTAAGAAAAAAATATAACCTACTGATGAGATCCTTGGCTAAAAACTTACTTAGAAAGATGTTTGGTTTTGGTATCCTACTATGAGAAATTAAAATTCAAAAAATGTGAAATATTACGAATATTTCACATTTTTAAATGATGTTTTTACCGATATACCTTTTTTAATTTAATATAATAATAGCCTACCAATAAAGAGGAGCATCTTTTTTAAAATCATACATTTAAAATTTTTATGATTTTGTTGCTATTATTTTTCTATAAATATTTAATGAGCGACGTGACCACACTCTAGAAAGCCTCGCGGCGGACTGATTTTCGCGCAGCGTTTTATAGTAGTTTTAAAATATTTATAGAAAAATAATAGCAACAAAATCATAAAAATTTTAAATGTATGATTTTAAAAAAGATGCTTCACTTTATTGGTAGGCTATTATTATATTAAATTAAATAAGGTATATCGGTAAAAACATCATTTAAAAATGTGAAATATTCGTAATATTTCACATTTTTTGAATTTTAATTTCTCATAGTAGGATACCAAAACCAAACATCTTTCTAAGTAAGTTTTTAGCCAAGGATCTCATCAGTAGGTTATATTTTTTTCTTAATTAGATATGTCAGTATTTTCTATTATTTTGAGCTTCGAAACTGATGCTGAAAGGGAAATTATGAAAACCTCTCACAAGTTATCTTGATAGAACGCGTACATACTATATTAATCGAAATATTTTATAGTCAAACTCGTTGGACACTAAAATTTCCTAAAATTATTATTAAATAACATATACTATAAGATAAGTGGTTCATGATATAAACGGGTTTGAAAAGTACTGTTTCTGCGCATTTTAGGAATAAAGGCTCTTAAGTGGCTATTTTCGCTCGATCAAGGCTGCATCTTCGTCCATAGTTAGTTGAGTCAGTGGTTGAGTACTGATCACTGATACGGACTTGATTTTAAGACAAATCCATATTTAGGTTTTTTTTTCCGATATTGTTATGAACGAAGAGACCCAGGCTTATAGTTAAAAGCAGAAGCATACTACTAGCCCCAAACATTAGCGTACGGTACGTACAAAACAAATAATAATGGTAGAGGAGAACCGCTTGCTTTGAATGCTGAAATCTGTCTCATTTTATCTCTGAGGAAATGCAAAGACAGAGTACCAAAACCTTTGTGTTTAGAACTAAGTTCGACTCCTTGTTGAATTAAACGTTCCATTTGACACAACAAACAGAATCTGGCAGGCGCCATATTTGCGCGGGAAATGTATTGTGATGGCGGACGGCTATTTTAAAATGGAACGCGCTGTTCGAAAATTCAAAATGTTGCATTTCGAACTTTTGAATAGAGATTTTTTTGCATCCTGTACATTTATTTATTTCTTGTTTCTTCTTTTTATTCCTAATAAGTCGCGATTTCACGCGCCTTATTAGGAATAAAAAGTAGTATTTATGTTATTCCAGGTCGAGATCGTTAAGCTTTTTATTTTTTTATGTTTTCTAATACTTCGTAGAAGGTTCTTTTACTTTTAAGAATATTAAGAAAATTGCGCAGATTTCCACGCGTGTGATGTCGCGGGGTGCAGCTAGTTAAATGTAGATACAGAAACCAATAAAAATAGCACGAATGATCCAGTCCAGTCAAAATGGTCCAGTCTACACCAACTTGCAATATTATCCTGCAAAGGGCACAAACAAAAAAAAAACAACTGAACAAAGCTAATTATTTTTGACGACCCCACCACTGGAGTGAAAATATCTAACCTACAAGTTGCGGTTCAATATTCACCAAACAAATATTTACAACCCAAACCCGGAACAAATAGGTTTGTAGATCACGTAACAAAACAGTTGTTTTAGAATCCAGTATTTAGATGTTGTGGCAACCGTAAAGTTGGTATATAATTCTTTATATACATATACAGGGTGTGCCACAGCCATGCCATTCGACGACCGATGGGGCGCAGGTCCGCCTGCGATGCAGGAGGTTGCGGTTTCGCTTCCCGCCTCGGAACAATTGTGTGTACGATCTGCAGATATTTGTTCCGGGTGTTCTGGTCGTTTTCTATGTATAATAAAAAAATATCTATCTATGTAATGTATTGTATTATGTATATCAGTTATCTAGTACCTATAACACAAGCTCTGCTTACCATGGGGCTAGATAATGCTGTGTGAATTGTCCAGCATTATTTATTTATTTATTATATGGAGGGAAAGTACCTTAAATATTGTGGATAGACAATTGAATGCAGTTTAATTGTAAAATCAAGTTTTAAAATAAAAAAAAAGACTTAATTTTTTTATTTTAAAAATCTTTGAATGCTATTTAAATTGCTTTTAAATCAAAATGAAGTCTTTTTTCAGTAAAATTGTCTATCTGCAATATTTAAGGTACTTTCCCTCCATATGGCATGGCTGTGAGACGCTCTGTATAATTACACCTTCGCATACGAGGGCATGCAAAGGTATAGGTACGGGAATATAACCTATACCTTTGCATACACTCTAGGAACATAACCACTGAAATTCCTGTGTAGACTTGAACCTAGGTAAGGTAATTACATATATGACCACAATAAACACTTAGTTGACTGCCTCGTAGGTCTAGTGGTCGATTTCGGAGCATAGTGCCGACTTGCGCACTTTGCCGACTATTGGTAATACCAGAGTGCCGACTTAAGAGTGTATACTACCTCAAACTGCTAATTTTCAACTCCGCCGGATGTCCATATCGTCTAAACTACTGAATATTTAACTTTGAAATTGATATATGGTAAAGTTCAGGACTTAATCTATCGATCATATGTTCGAAAACACGATTCCATAAAAATTTCTCGACAGAAAAAAATCGCAAAGTTACCTCTAAATTTTTACTAAAACCTAAATTTCTCAATAAATACAGAAGTTCAGATCTTGACAATAAGCGTGGTAATAGAATTAAGTATAAATAAAAATGTTATATGTTTCGGTTTTTTCAAATAATGTCCTAATTAATAGGTAATAAGCTAAAACTTGATTTTTGGACTTGCGTTGCAATGCCCTGTCCCACTCTTATGAACGCAAAATCATATGTCTAGCCTTTTCACACAAAGTTGAGGTTGTATGGGCCCTTAAGGAAATTTCTATGCAATTAATAGTCATAAAATCATTTATTGCCTATAACTTTCTTAACCTAAACTAATATTAAACACAAAAATAAATTACTGGTAACAGGCAAAGGGAGTGCATGTCTTGGCATGCAGCATTGTGCTGCATGCCAATGCGGCGCTGGTTTTCAATATACTCCCTAAACTAATCGACGGCTTTATCGCGTGTTCAACCGCTGATAATGAGCTCCTGGGTTCAAATCCCGGGTAGGACCAATGTTATAATTAGGATATTTCTAGCAAAAACAATTACAATCACAGTAACATCCCGATTTGAATCCGGGCCATTTTCCTGATGTTAGCTAGAGAGAACATACTCGTATGTATATAAAAAGAAAAAATACAGCTGAACATAATGTAGAACATCGTCGCTTTTTCAAAGTCGGTTACAAAAGGGCACAAGATTCGTTATATTTTTGATTATATTTATTGCACTTATTTTCTCAAATCATTGCTAACTCAATTTTTCTACGGAAAAGGCGATGTTTTATGCAAATTTCGTATGAGGAAAACAACAAACAGCTTCTAGTAAAATAATAAAACAAACCTACAACAATCTTATTCGGCCCCACAGAAACATCAGCAAACCCTTCATTGATCGTGAGATATCAATAAAATTGAATAATACCAAATCGCCCCGGAATCGAGGGGACGAATACCTTATAATAATTTTCCTATTAAGGTAATATTTTCTCAATAAACCCTTAGAAATGGGAACATCGAATGGAATTTCCTTCACTTTTATTTGGAAGGCTTGTGCCTTGCAAACTACGGAATAATGGGCATATTTGCTCGTTTTTATCCGAATTCGGGTAATTTTTCCGGGTAGTGCTAAGCTGTAACGAAGTTTCGTTTGGGCCACGTATTTTCGTGTTCTGCCACAACTGAATTAGGCATACGTGGCCCGTACGTTTTCCGTCACTACATATGTAGTATAAAACAATGACGCTTCCCGCTGTCTGTCTGTCGCTATGTGTACTTAGATCTTTAAAACTACGCAACGTATTTTGATGCGGTTTTTAATAGATAAGGTGATTCAAGAGGAAGGTATAAGGATAAACCATTTAACACAAATAAATAATACCGGACAATCCACACAGCATTGTCTAGCCCCAAGCTAAGCAGAGCTTGTGTTATGGGTACTAAATAACTGATATACATAATACAATACATTACATCAGCATCAGCCTATGTTAATCCACTGCTGAACATAGGCCTCCTCCAATGACCACCACAGCGCCCTGTCTATATACTATATACATTACTACTACTAGACTGGTAAAAACACATAAACAGGGTTTAACCCTAAAGCTTGATTTATATAACAAGGTACCACTAGAACTAACTCTACTTCCTTTTCAGGAATTTAAAGCAAAAATAAAGATTTTTTATGTAACCCATTTTATAGCATTAACGAGTTTTTAACTTGCTCATTTGTCAATTTGTGATAATTTATTAATGTAATTTAGGGTTAAATTTAATTCATTGTACTGTAGTATTTAATTGACATGCCAATATTAGTGATAATGTTATGGTGAATAAATTGAATTTATAAAAATAGTTTTTTTTATTAGGGATACGTACGTATATAAATAACAACCAGAACACACGGAACAAATATCTGCAAGGTTTTCGCCGTTCTCAAAGCTTTCCCCTCCCAAAAAGAATTACAGGCTCTGTTACAAAATGCCTAAAAGCAGGCAGTATCTAAACTCGCATTACTCAGAATTCAAATCCGTAACTAAACGACCCCATTCATCACGGCATTCGGCGCACGTATTACGTACCTACGTAGTACAAGTCGACGTAGTAGGGACGTACCTACGTTGTACAAGTCGACGTAGTATGTATCTCCGTACCGCGACTAATAACGAGGGAGAGGAGAGAGGAAAATATAGCATTGTGCTGCAAGGAGGTTAAGGCTCTGAGTTTGAGCAAAACGAAAAATTTCTGAAGAGAAATGTTTCGTTTTGCTCAACTTAAACTTGTATTCCTTCTGTTTGATTTTTGTCGTCACTACGGCAGTGTGTAACCCTGCTTAACCATCAAATTAAATGTTTAAATCACAATTAAATGCGTAAGCATAAAGTCTTTAGAGTATTGATCACACATTTGATCACAGTTTGAGCAAAATGAAAAATTTCTGACGAGAAATTTTTCGTTTTGCTCAAACTAACCGAAATGGAAAGAGGGTAAGCTACTCTTGGTTCTTGAAAACCATCTTATGTACCGATTAATCACAATTTACCAGAGAAGGTACTATAGGTACATCTTTGAATTTTTAAATAGCATTAACGTAACGTAGTAATTATTATTTATTAACGTAACATTGTACTTGTCACATATAATGTACTAGCTGCGCCCCGCGGTTTCACCCGCGTGGTGATAGATATTTTGCATAATATACAATATATCTTTATAAATTCTAGCCTATGTATTATTCTGATGTATAAGCTATATTATTGTAAAGTTTCATTAAAATCAATTTAGTAGTTTTTACGTGAAAGAGTAACGAACATCCATCCATCCATATTTACAAACTTTCGCGTTTATAATATTAGTAGGATTTTTGTAATGGTCTGCATATGGTGTACAAAAAAGAATTTCTGTATTGTATTGTAAGAGGTATTTTGAATGTTGGTAATGTGTTTGATTATTCAACACGTCCCATTTAATCATTAATCTGGATATTGATGATTGTATTGGAATACACATTCAACTAAGACGAAAATAAGTTTTAACATGGTAATACTATATAGGTATATAACTGTTTGACCACTATGAACGAATGTACAAGAAATATGTACAATTTCGGCATTTATTCCAAAAATCATACAAACCATGATAACTAGAAATTCTTCGACATTGGAGTAACTAGGTACACATTGAATTGAAACACGTTCTTGCTCTCAATAGGTCTGGCTGAAAATCAATGCTTTAGCTTCTCCTCGTGTTTTTTATTTTTCTGTGTACTGTATAATTGTTGTATATTGTGTGTGTGTGTGTGTGTCAAAGTTGTAAATAAAATATATATATCTAATTTTATCTAACGAGTTAACCTAACGGTAACCCCCAAGGCTTTGCATCGACCTTCCAAACATATACATAGCTATATATGTTAAAAAAACACACGAGATTCGAGAATTTATAAAAAAGACGTGCTCTTGATATAAATCAACTAATACAATAACTTAAGCACTCCATCTCTGTATTAATTAAATAGTATTATGATAATAAAATTAAAACTAACTTAGTCTAAGATTTTGTTTTTATTCTTACTAACATTATGGATCTATTGTAATCTGAAAAATAAATTAATTATTATTATTTCACTCATTTATTTAAATTCTCGTATAAAATACATTTTTTACTATAGAAAATACAATAAAATATTATAAAACTATTCTACAGTAAAAAATATATCAAAACGGTAGATCACCGACCGCGAAGCTAGGCTCAAGCGGCCGGTGACTAGGGCTGCAGAGAAAGGAACTTCCTGACTATACGTGCCGAGTCCAAGAGTACCGCCTTCTGGATCTGGCCCTTGATCCAACTTCCTAGCGAATTATTATTATTAAAAAAACACTGTACTTTAAAAACTAGTCTTTCCATAGACTTAGCTTATAAATGAGCTTCCTTGTAAAGTATCCCTCAGGTTCTCGCCTCTTTCCCTTTGTTGAGTGTAATGTAATTCTACAGAATGCAAATTGGTAGAGTGTTTGTGTCGCGCTGCGATTAGATTTGCATCGAAACCGGAATAACGAGGTGGAAATAAAATAGGCGGGCTTATCGCATTTGTCGGTGTAAGCTTTATGCACCATCATATAATACAATACATTGGTCTTTATTGTAAACCACAAAACGAAACAAAAAAATAAATATCAACATGAAACATAAAAGCACAATGGGCGGCCTTATCGCTTAGAAGAAATTTCTTCCAGACAATCTTTGGATGGAATACAAAATTTATAATTTAAGAAAGGCAGATGTGTATAACATAATACGCGAAAATATTTTAAAAAAGATGAATTAAATTAATTAAACGCTAAAGCCGTTCTCAAGTTATACCGTGACCACTAGAAATAGGAGTTCATTTATATATATATAGATTTATCAAACGTTTAAGCAAGATAAATATATAAACAATAAATAATAAATTTATTCAAAAATAACTTAGAACTAAAAAGATAACAGAAATTACTTAATCTAATATTTTTATGTGACAAGATAATGCATGTGCCTGAACTAGGTTACAAACCTGTTTTTCTAGATATCATTGCTGTGCTCAAGAGATGATATTCCGTCAATCCAAAAAGTCTACCTGAAGCATTCAAAAAGACCCTCCTGCGTTAATCGATTACAAAAAACCCAATTATCCCCAGGCATTTTAATAAAATCTTTCCCATGACAAAAACACCCATAGAAACCACCCTTCGTATCTTATCAAAGAAAACAATTCATTATTCAAATCCGAGAGGCTCGTAATCAAAACAAAAGGGAGAGAATTGAAACCTATCAATTAAGCCTTTTGCGGATTTTCTAACGAGAACGAATATATATAAATTATTCGTATATCACGTGTTCGTGCAAGCTATTAAAAAAACTACAAATATAAAACTGTAAAATCTTTAACTATCTAAAATATATAATAATCTCTATGTTTAAAATAAATAATAAATAAATGCTGGACAATCCACACAGCATTATCTAGCCCCATGGTAAGCAGAGCTTGTGTTATGGGTACTAGATAACTGATATACATAATACAATACATTACATAGATATATATTTTTTATTATACATAGGAGAAAACGACCAGAACACCCGGAACAAATATCTGCAGATCATACACACAATTGTTCCGAGGCGGGAATCGAACCCGCAACCTCCTGCGTCGCAGGCGGACCTTCGCCCACCGCGCCACATCGGTCGTCGAAAATGAGGTAGGTAGATATTTTATCTACCTACCAAAGAGCAAAGGCTTGCTTGTTAACTATAAAAAATATTCATAAACCAATAAGGATCTAGTAACGCTGAACATATCCAATAACACAGAAATAATCGAATTTAAATTAAACGTAGTCAAGAGAGCGGCTTTTTAGGGTTCCTTATTTATTTAAGGAACCCTAAAAAGCCGCTCTCTTGACTCAATTCGAGGCGCCAACTAACGGGACCTATAACTAATCATTCGCTGTCTATCCTATATATAGGATTTAAGATGCTATAAACAATATGTAACAAATTTGTGTCAATAAATAAATATATGTATCTATCTATCTATCTGTCGGTGTCGGTCGGTCGTCCGTCCGTCGTCAGTTTGTCTGTTAGCGGACATAAATTGTAATAGTAGATTATTACCATTCAAATCATAAACGAATGTACGGAACCCTATGAGCTTGAGTCGGGCTCACGTTTGTTGAATTTTATATTCATTAAATATCGCCACCCATATTATCAAAACACATAACTATGTAAGAAACTTACCTAACGTTTGGAACTTTTATCGAAGGGAAAATAAGAAAAATAAATAAAATCTTACTTTGTAAGCTTCAATTGCGAATTAAGGTATAAATACTTTGATGTGGCGCGGTGGGCGAAGGTCCGCCTGCGACGCGAGAGGTTGTGGGTTCGATCGAGGAGGCGGGACCTCGGAATAATTGTGTGTGCAACTCATCGTATTCTAACTCGATGGTGCAACTGCAGATATTTGTTCCGGGTGTTCTGGTCGTTTTCTATGTATAATAAAATATATCTATCTATGTTATGTATTGTATTATGTATATCAGTTATCTAATACCCATAACACAAGCTCTGCTTACCATGGGGCTAGATTATGCTGTGTGAATTGTCCAGCATTATTATTATGTCTCTCATTTACCATGATCTCGGGCTATAAAGTGGTGGTCCTTTGGAAGGCTTGCGTGGGGCCGAAGCCAATAGCACAGAGGCCCTTTGAGAGAGTTAATCTAAAGGCGATGGCTACACATAGCGGGTTTCATCCTCAGTTGCACAATATGATACACCCAAAGATGATTATCCGCCAGGTGTAGAGACTATTGCAAACAAAAGGAAAGAAATATAACCAGGCTAGGCTATTGTGATGGATGGATGGACTGGATAATCGGGCTATAGGAGAGATTGCAAGTCAATCATAATGTTAAGAGTGGCAGACGGTGGCTTGCCGAATGCAGGATGGGTTCTATAAAAAGCCGGAGTAAATTACCGGAGAGGAACACAACATCGGCGCAAACGACTGAGGGGTGTCGAGAGGTGCGGCCCCGATTTCACCATCACGAAAACTGCGCTATTACGCCATTAGACACTTCCACCCCCGAGTCTACATCCTAAGATGCATCTCTCGCGACTCCACTCAGACCGGCCAATGAAGGCAAGCAAGAGGTGGGGATCTGGTTCTCTTGGGATGCCACTCCGCAAGCGGAGACAAGAACCAGGAACTTTCCCGGGAGCACTCGGTACCCGTGGTGTCGCTACTCACCAACAGCTCGCCACAAGCTGCCCTGCGGGTTATTATTATTATAATTATAAATAATTTTAATAGAAATAACCTTTACAGTTTCGACTAAGTAATTGCAATAATAAAAGGTTTCCCAGAATTGACTTTTGATTACACGAAATTTTAATAAGAATAAAATTTCGTGTAATCAAAAGTCACGCGAACGTTTTCCAAGAATTAAGGTAGCCGCCCACTAAATCTGGTTAGTTCAAAACCTCACTGTGTAGGCGGGAAGAGATTATTGCTCTATTCTGTAATTCTTTATTGTACACAAAAAAAATTAACTAAATAACATATGCACAGAGGCGAGCTTAACCCTAACAAACAGTTTTCTTCCAGCAAACCTTAGGTTTATAGGAGAGGCGATGGAAAAGATAGAGGAAGTCTATTTTTGCAGTAAGCTAAGTAATGTTTCGTAATGTAGGTATTATGGTTTGAAGACTATTAGTTATTTTAAATCTACATATATATTTAGTTAGTCGTTTTGGCGAAAAGCGGTAACAAACATCCATCCATCTAAACATCCAATTTTTTTATATACATACTATTAGTGTGATTGTGCTTTTTTATAGTCTCTTGTGTCCGTTATTTTATTACATTATTTTTTCGTGCATATTTGTTCTTTAACTAAATAAATCCTCGAAAACTGAATATAGATAGATAGATAGAAAACACTTTATTATACCACACAAATCAGAAAACAATACAGGAATAAATAATAGAATAAACGAAGTCTAAAGGGCGGCCTTATCGCTGAGAGCGATCTCTTCCAGGCAACCTTAGGATGGACTGGACATGAAGGAACAAAATAGACGTTGAATATACTGAAAATAGAGCCGTTCATACAACATTTCCAATATTTATCAGACAATGCCAGTTTCTGCTATCATAACTCGGACCCGCCAGGTGAACTTCTACCTTAAAACCTAGCTTCATGCTAAAACTCAAAGTAATTTGCAATCTTGTGGTCTAGACTGAGAATCCTTAGATTGTATCAATGTAATAAGACACTGAGTCTAAGTATAATGTGGAATGAGGTCAACAGCAACAGCGAAGCCTGGGTTTTATTGGTCTGGGTACTCCGCAAAATGGTTATTATTAGCTGTTTGTTACCGCGGCTTTGCCCACGCTTTTTCTAGATAAAAAGTTTAGTTTAGTTAGTTTTTATTTAGGCAACGCTAATAAAACATTTTTAACAAAGTGTTAATATACTATAGAATATATGATAATAACAGTCTTGTTATTATTATTTTTTTTCTTTTATTTTTCTTTCTTAAGGATAACAAAAATTATCACTTAAAAATTAACTATAAACTATTAAACTTTAATAAACGTAATTCTAGAAGTGAACCAGCCCCGTTATCCACTTGTAATAAGTGGATAACGGGGCTGGACCTATATATATATTATAATAATATATATATATTACCCAACAAACATTTCTGTCATATAAGTTCAAGTTACGCGGCTCAAAATGCTATAAACATCGTATTGAAGTAATTTTTGCGTGTAATATGACGTTAGGCCTCTTTAAGTTTATACAACTTGTTGTCGTATATAGACATCGTATAAACTTCTATATGACTGTTTTAATGACAATTATACAACTTTCAGTAGTATAACCAATGCTGAAATCTTAGTAACGTCTATACGACTTTTCACCGGCATTACTCGTGTTAGAGTTGAGAGAACTACTTTTACGTGACGTTCGTGTAGAAGTGATCAATCGTACTCTTATACGACTATAATGTCAATCGTATTAGAGTCGCTAGAACTACTTTTAGGTGACAATTGTATAAGAGTGGTAATTTTCTCTCTTATACTATTTTAAGTAAATATGAACACTTTTATCCTACTCTTTAACGACTAGATGTACTACCATATTTTTGTAATATACAAGTGAACTGTAAAAAAACTGGAGTTGGTTCTGTACAAGGTTTAATTTTGAACTCAGGAGATTTGATGCAAAGTTATAATGTTGCTCAACGCACAGAAATGAGATCCAGTGGTTCTATAACAGTAGAGTCAGAAGAAGATGAAGTAGATTAAATTTTTGATAAATTATGTCTTGGTTATAGTTCCGATTATAAAGTGAAAGCGAAGCCAGTAAAAATGATATACTTTGGGATGATTTAAAATTTAAAATCACTCATTCATACTTTGAAATAAAAGAAAAAATGACTATGGGTGGTTTTATTTATTATTAACCAATCAACATTTTATCACATGTAATCATAATCATTCACAGTATTTATTTAATTAATAAGGTAGGTAGATTCTCTCGATACCATGGGTTAAAACTAATTAAAGTTTAACAATCATAAAAGTTTACTATATACATAGAAACCCCTTTTTCAACAACTGAACCCAAATTTCCTTGGCTTTCCAATATGGCTGACCCAAAAGAAGCGCACATAGTGAAAAGTCGTTAAGAAATTGTATTACGGTCGTGTCATAATCTCTTAAGTCGTATAAAGGCAACTGTTTACACATTCGTCAAATTAGAGTAAAATTACTGCTTAAATCTAAATAATTTATAAGGCGCGTTCATTATTTCGAGGTTACTAGCGCATATTACTCGATAAAATTAATTTCCCAACTGAACTATTTATTTGAACATGAATTTCGACGATGTACGTAATACGTAATGATAAAATAAAATGGCTTCCTTGCAAGATTAATTCTATCACAGTAAAAATAAATTGTGTCATTTAGTTTCATTCACTATCTCCACTTCACAATAAAATCCCGTAAAAAAAGTCGTAATTAACACTGCATAATCGATAAAATGCCGTAAAGCAATGGTAATAAACATCTTAACTCGATTAAAAGTGCATCACACGACATCTATACGGCCACTACAAGACCATATTGCGATTAATACGACTGATACACGACTCTATTATGACACTAACTCGTATAAAATGGGCCCTTTTTGGGTCGTGTTAACGTGATAGCGACGTATTTACTACCAAAGTATAAAACCAAAAGTTAGAATCGGCACGTTGTGGCGACTTATGAAATGTTTGTTGGGTATTATCATATTTGATTGGCGGTACCCCGAGGCACTCTAGCACCGCCACCTATATTATCTTATTATTACGTTGGACAAAGGAATTTTCAAATATTTCACTGGGCAGTTTGTGATACCTATGATTAGCTTTTTTAATGCCTCTGTAATAGTTTTGTTTGTATAGTTTAGGCAGAGATACGTTTATTTTCGTAGCGCTTGCTACGCCGTAGCTTGCTACGGTGCTACGGCGTAGGCAATATCCCTCACCGCTACTTTGACATAGCTACGACGCGACGCTATGAGGGTGCGTTTTTAATTTCGCGAAATGGCGGGGTTGGAGGGGGTAGTAACAGGCTCGTCAAGTGTGTAACGTTTTTTAAGACTCAAAATTAGTGTAAAATAATCGCTAAATAAAAAAAATCAATGATAAAAAATTAGTATAGATAGATATATTATTTTGTCACAATTGCATCATTCGTTTTAGAACTATCAACGACTAAGCAACTCAATAGGAAAGTAAATTTTGAAGCTGGAGTGAATCAAGTTTCTGCTTTCAGGAGAATATGAAGTAAAATAAATATTTTAAGGTGTAGATATTTGGTTTGGTTTTTGTTTATCAAAACACAAAAGCTTCTATTGTATGTGTGTGCCAATCTATTCTAAATATTTTAGAGAACAGAGAAGTTGTTTCGACCAAATACTGACGTATTTTCAGGCTAGCTTTTCGAAACTTCGCAGAAAAATATTCGTTGTTTGGAAAAGGGTGAAGCTAGCAATGTTTTATGAATTCATTCGTACCTAGCTGAAATTTTAGAGTTTCAGACGAAAAATAAGTTGGTTTTGCACGTCTGCCCGAAAAGGAGTGCATTGTGTCTAGGGTTCGAAAGAAAACGGATGAGAAGTTGATTGGCTATATATGTATATATATGGCAATATATTGGCTATATATATTTATTTATTTATACTTCTTGCACGAAAAACATAACACAAAACTTATTCTAGAAAAGTTATAAACAGGCGAACTTAACCCTAAAAAGAGTTCTCTTCCAGCAAACCTTATTGGGAGAGAGAGACAAAGTTAAGAGAGAAGTGGACACATGTGCAAAAATAAGATTTGAAATAGACAAAAGATTAAATTTTAACCTACTAAGAACTTAACTTACTTAATAAGAATGATACCGTTTTCTTTAAAAAACTTGAAATAACACTGACAGGTTTGACTCGCGCGTGATTAGAATGGGACGGAACTATGTCACAGTAAATAATATTTTACATCATACTTCACATTAGTTTCTGCTCGCTGCTAAGCACTCGTTTTTTATATAGAATCGTAAAAATAGTTTTTTTTCATCATCATCATCAGCCTATATTAGTCCACTGCTGGACATAGGACTCGCCCAATGAGCGCCATAGCGCCCTGTCTTCAGCTTGGCGCACCCAGCATCTACCTGCAGTCTTTCGCAGGTCTTCGTCATCCCACATGGTCGGAGGGCGTCCTACACTACGTTTACCAAGAAGCGTACTGGCAAGAAGTCCAAACTCTCGGATGAGACTCTTGGGCTGATGATGAAAAGACGGGAGACCATCCAAGCGAATGTCAGAGATGTCAGATCTGAACAAGCGAATTTTTTCTTATGGCTACTTATATACGGGAGAAAATATGAATTATTGTGTTATTCCCGGTAGACCTATAGGTATCTAAGTAACGTTTCAGTCCAATCCGTTCGGTTGTTAGCGTTAAGATGTATCGAACAAACATACGTACATCCAAACTGTTTCATTTATAATAAACGGATGATTGGATTTATATTGGAGTTTTTTTATAAATTAGAAAAAAAAGTAAAATGGACCATGTTTCAACCGAATTTTGTTGTTAAAATAAATAATATGTATCATGAAAGTCAAGAATGGTTATTTTGTATGCCAATAATGATAACCCAATAATTTTGTTTATATTTATTGTTATAGTAAAAAAAAACCTCCAATGAATCAACCTTTTTGACGACCGATGTGGCGCGGTGGGCGAAGTTCCGCCTGCGACGCAGAAGGTTGCGGGTTCGATTCCCGTCTCGGAACAATTGTGTGTACGATCTGCAGATATTTGTTCCGGGTGTTCTGGTCGTTTTCTATGTATAATAAAAAATATCTATCTATGTAATGTATTGTATTATGTATATCAGTTATCTAGTACCCATAACACAAGCTCTGCTTACCATGGGGCTAGATAATGCTGTGTGAATTGTCCAGCATTATTTATTTATTATTGTGAAGTGTAGATTACAGAACAAAAAGACAAGCCATCTATTACATCTACATTTCATCGTTAGTTAAACCGAGCAAATCCGCAGTAAAGCTCAAAGCTTCTTACAAACTAACTTTCAAATTTAACAAGTATTAGAAGATTAGTCTGGCCAAAGACGAATTATGGAAAATACAGGGTGGTTCATCAAAGCCGGCCACTAGGAGAAATTATAAGGAAATACAGTATATAGCAGTACAGTACTAGTATAATAGTAAGAAGCTAGTATGAAATTCCATCGTGGTCTTGTAAGAAATTGAGATTCAAGAGATCGTTGTATCTAAGTATCATGAATCACTGTCTTGTCATTAATGTGTTCTTCTATAACTTTTTCTATCAGAAATTGACGGTTCAAAGCATCATGATGAGCAATCGTTACAGCAACAATACGGAATAGACGAAGTAGCGCCTTTTTATTTGCAATTATCAGAGTTATGTAATTTGTCACATTTTTTCGTATATGGCAACTGTTGCACGCATAATTAGCGTCGTATTTTCTGTATTTAATAACTCACCGACCACAAACGTTAAAGTTTTTTCCGTAATCCAATGCCAATGAATCACCCTGTACCGAGGTGGAGTCGAGTCACGTCACCCAAGGCCTCCAGACGTTTTTATTGATCTTACAAATGAATGGGCGATGTGTAAACGAAGTGTTTAAATTCTGTAATATTGGAGTTTTGATGTTGTTTGCTGGAGTGGAATTAGTTTTAACGACGCAGAAACCTTTAAAGTACGTGGTCAGTTAGTAATAAATACTTGAAACGCCGCTAACTTAGTAATAAATCGATACACTACCATACCAAAAGTTATTTTCGGAATAACGTTAATTGGTAATCCTCTTGAACTACTCTATCTATTTAAAAACTCGCATCAAAATCCGTTGCGTAGTTTTAAAGATCTAAGCATATATAGGGACAAACAGTAGGAAGCGAATTTGTTTAATAATATTTTTTTTATTACAGACCACAGAAAAGTAACAGATCTTATTTAACTTATTCTACGGTCCATAGCAATACATACCTATACTATACTAGCATACCTAAAATATAAAAAAGACTAAAATTAATTATTACGCTTTTTCTGATTACGCTGACAGCGTGTAGATGTCGTAATCAGGGTGTCAGCTGACACCCTGATTATGGACCCTGGCGGTGCACGGCGGTGCAGCGGTGTCCCGTTGCAGGCGGCCAGTGAACCTTCGAAACTTAACACCCTTCGGCCAAAACTCTGTGCTTAAGAATGTCGAGAGACGATGAGTTGGTACTCTCTCCAAAAAAACTCAATTATAAAAATAAATGAAATGACTGAAGTCTTAATACGATCCAACAACGAAACTCAAATGTGCATGATCGGTATGATATTCTGACAGTTTACGAATTAAATCTCGCACTTTGCGGGATAACTTTCTTGTCGAATACGAATACGCTGCTGGCTGTCCCACAAAAATGCACGCTGAACTTTACCGCGGTAAACGTATTAGCAACTCAACCTACCTTCAAATAAGACTCAGATTTGAGCAAATAAACTTGTCCGCCAATCAAAACCTAAGACCGTTATCCAAGTTCCCTTTGTAAAACTTTGGAGCGGAACTGTCAAAGGGAAGATTACCGTGATCAAAGATTCAAAGTAATAATGAGCACACAGATTTTTGAAGTCTTATCTTGACCTTGATAAAGTCTTCTGAACGAAAGGGTTAGTTGATCTTCTGGTATATTAAGTACCTATCTTCTTAGAAAAAGCATTTTGCTTTTTCTGAGAATTTTTGTAGTTTTTGTAATCTGTAGATAAATAGTCATTTAGGTATCATCATTAATCTATAATATTCCAATGCAGGCCTCTCCTATTGAGCACCATAGCGCCCTGTCTTTAGCTTGACGCATCCAGCATCTGTCTGCACTCATTCGCAAGTCGTCAACCCAATTAAATTTAACCAACTGAACTTAACAAATTAATTAATTAATCTTTATTTTTTTATACGACTTTGTCTATAATTAATAACACACTTCTAACAAAATATAAAACAGGAAAATACCTGTCTTTCCACTCCAACCAATTAAACTGACCAACTGAAACTAATCACTTATTTTTCTTTCGCAACGAAACAGTTTTTTCTTACAACTCTAGAAAAAAAACCAAAATAATTATTAAGCTAAACTGCTGTGCTCCTGAGCGAAGCCGGAGCGGATTGCTAGTATAATAATAATAGAACTTTCCCACAGACTAAACTAAATAATACCGAGAACTCGGGAGTTCAATAATTGTCTCCGCCGATTAGTATTCTGATACGGAACGAGCCAACAATGCTTAGATATTGTACGGAGCGTATTTCTCTTGAATAATAATGTTTGCCAGAGATTTATATGCGCTCTATTGCGAATAGATTACGCTGTGGCCCAATTTCCATGAAATTAGGGAATATTTTCGCGTCGTTTTTACCCGACAGAGGAAAGTTATGAGGTTGGCTACTCGATATATGTATGTATCTATGTACGCGATGTCATGTTCTCACGTTATCCCTGAAATTACTTATACTTTATACTATTTCAACAAATGAGGTATCGAATGATTCGTCTATAGTACGTAATCAAATCTGTCATCTATGACGTTTCTTTTAACCTTTATTTAAACACAATCTCATCTGATAGAAAGTGATTATGTGGCTGAGACGTATTGATGTGTTTTTTTACCTAAAAATAGACCTTAGAAGACATTACGCACTTCTTTTACAGCTGAGCGGTTACCTCACCTGTCAATAATCTGTATCTAATTTTCTGGCAGTGTAGTGCAACACTAAATGAATACAGATCAAATTAAAAAGTGGTACGACCTCTTCACGATTCAGGATTTAATAGCCTAGACGTAAATACAGCGAAAGACTATATGTAGGTAGATGCTGGATGCGTCAAGCTGAAGACAGGAGCTATGGCGCTCATTAGGGCAGGCCTATGTCCAGCAGTGAGCAATAAAGAATTATAAACGCATAAATGTATGTTAAGGAAGAGCGTTACCTCCTAATACAGGCATTCCTATACTTAACACGTTAGCTGTCCATATATGAAGCCAAACATATGTATGGACGCAGTGTGGTATACCCCAAATTATCTTGGGACAGCTAACGTGTTAACACTTTGACTGCGATTTTTTTTCGACTACTGCGATTTTTTTTAACCTAAAAAATTCGTGCTGCCGCTCTACACAGCGGTTGAGTTGCGCCGCACATGCGTTTCGTTCGAAAAATATTACGGCTGTGCTGAGTCACACAGATCTGTATTTTCTCAGCCGCTGCGCTAGTGTGGATTTACGCATATTAGTCACTTGTAGAAAACACACACCGTGTGATTTCAGCAGTCAAAGTGTTAAAAGAGGTCTCCAACATTGAAGAACAATGTATATGAACCATAAGCGAATGACAATTAAAATTTTTGTATTTTGTATTTTATGAACGAATGTAAGTAAGGTAAAGTTTCAATTGCTACGATCAAGGAGTAGTTGGTATATAGATGATGATGATGATGACGTAAGTAAATACAAGATGGACTTACCAATATCCATGGTAGCGACAGCATCTTTCACCAGCTGGTAGGTATCTCCGTTGATCCTCAAGAAGTCGACGCAACCAAGCAGTCCGTCGGACAAACCCAGTTTAGACTGGACTCCCGTAGTGTTGCCAGCTCCGCCTACCCATACTGGTTCACGGAATGTCATCCGGGAGAACAGACCCTGAGGAAAGGAAAGCTTGTTTAACAATGTAATAGTGTTAGGTGTAATATATCCTACTAATATTATAAATGCGATTTTTTTTAAGTTTGTATGTATGGATGTTTGTTAGTCTTTCACGCAAAAACTACTGAACTGAAATTTACTTTTGCATGCAGGTAGTTCCAGGGCCGGAATAAGACAAGGGCTATTTTTCATCCCATAAATCAGTTCTCATGGGATAGAAATAGTTTTAAAACGTTTCCATAGAAACAACGTGAGCGAAGCCGCGGGCGGAAATTAGTTGTCAATAATTCGACGTCGAGAATAAATTAAAATTTAAAAATATATTGTATGATTTTTTTTTTAATTATTCTGTGTCTCTTTCGAATTAAGAATTTTGGTACAGTATTAGACGAGATGTGACTCGAAAATGTACGGCTTCAGTTAATGCAAACAACTTCAAAAGATAGAAAACGTATTCTACAGTATTTTAATACATTTTGTATTTACTTGACTTTTTCCCTTCATTTAAAAAGTACCAGTAAAGTTTGCAGTGCAAATAAAAACCAGCCTTTTTTTGAAAGCCTTTGCAAAGTCATCAACATTTTCCCGCCCCGTGCTAAACATAAAGAAAGACCCTGTATTGTGACACTCAAAATGAAAAGGTATCAGAACACGAAGGGGGCAAAGTTCCATGGCGTGGAAAGGGCGGGCTACAGTACTTTTGAAACATTAACCTGGGATATAGGATGCTTTAAGGGCATGTATAGTAGTTGCTAAAGGTAGTACGAAAGAGCATTACGAATGCGGGGAACTTTGTACCGAAGCTAGGTGTTTTTCGACTTGTTTTGGAGTTTCGATTGGTAGCTATGTTTCTCTGAATTTAAGAAGTAGTTTTCATTTTTATTTTAAGTATGATTTAAGTAAAACAGGTACCTACGTACCTATTGAAAAAGTGTCCTATTACTTCATAAATCTATAGCTAAGGTTTCGTTTAGAATCCCGCAGCCGTAAATATTTTAAAACTTAATCAGAACACGTAATTAGAAGTACGATTTTAACGGGTGTTTTTCGCGTTTATTTACCTATTTTTCCTACAGCCGTATTTTAACTTTACAATTGCTAACTTAATGTAAATATAGAGTTGAAGCTCATTTTCCCCGCAAAATACGAGCTCGGTTACAGTTCTAGTTTCAGTTAATTAATCTAGTTTACAAACAAAGCCTAGGCCAAACCTGAAAACTACAGAACTGGAAAACCATTTAAAATCTCGTTGAAAGTGCGAAATGTAGCGCCGTTTCGCTCCCCACCTCGGCAATTTATTTAGAAGATTGATTGTGTGCTGGTAACACATGGCCGGTTTATCTCTAGCGGTTTATTTGTGTTTTTGCAATTTAATACGAGTTATTTAGTCTTAGGAGAACGGATGGGAAGATTAGAGAGGTCTTAGCCGCAATATAGTTATATTTTGTAAAACCTAGCGTTATTCGTATATATACGTACGTTATTCGTTCTTTAATGATACCACCATCTTTTAAAACTAAGGCCGAATTATACTGATTTTAGGGGATAGCGGGCAAATACATATGTATATGACTAAAAGTCGAAGGATCTGAAGATATAACAATCATACCTGACCGGTAGTGAAGTCTAGAAACGAAAGAGTGACATCTATGCATGCGTCGAAAAAATACAGTCTGCCTGTTACCTTTTGACGCCTAAACGAATAACCAGATCTTAGTAAAATGTTGCAAGATAGTAAGTAATATACCAGAGAAGGAAACAGGCTATTTTTTGCGGGTAAAGCGCGTGTGAAGCTAACTATTTTTATTCCATTGTATTTTAATATAATCATAAATTCTCTTCACAAATAGGTCATCTTACAATGCTATGGCGCTTATTAGGGGAGGCCTATGTCCAGCAATTGACTATTATAGGTGAAATATATGATACCTCTCATAGGTACAGAACACTCAAACGATTCAATACAAACAACAAAGTATCAAATTGATAAAACTTCGCGCTCTGGGAACAGTATGCTACAGCGCACAACTTTTGTTTAAGTACTTTGCGAACTTTTGCTTTGGGGTTAGATTGAACATCGTTTGGTAACTATCTATTCTTACGATCGGGATACATGGTAAGTCCAAAGATATCCTTAAATACACCATACAAAAAATTCCCATTTTAATACCTTAAAGTCAGATTTCGGGAAACTTTTTATGAATTAAAGAAGGTATAATATTTGCCATGTAAATTAATTTTACCAATAAATTGTATTTCTGTATTTCTATATAAATGCTTTAGAAAGTTTTTATGACAACGCTATTTGATGGTTAGCAAATCACTTAAGACTGGATTTGATAGGTCGGTATTTTTTATTGTTTGTGCATGTAGTTTATCAAGAATTATCCATGAAGGTTTTTTTCCGAGTCTAGGTAAGTAAGTAAATAAATAAATAATGCTGGACAATTCACACAACATTATCTAGCCCCATGGTAAGCAGAGCTTGTGTTATGGGTACTAGATAACTGATAAACATAATACAATACATTACATAGATAGATATTTTTTTATTATACATAGAAAACGACCAGAACACCCGGAACAAATATCTGCAGATCGTACACACAATTGTTCCGAGGCGGGAATCAAACCCGCAACCTCCTGCGTCGCAGGCGGACCTTCGCCCACCGCGCCACATTGGTCGTCAATAAACCAAGAACGCAAGCAGAACAACCCCATATTTGTTTGATGATGTAAAACTGAGCTTCTGGATATGACTGATTCTATATAATTTGTAACATAATATTTATAATTAAAAAACCATGGGAAACCAGCGCGATACCTACGTAAAGAGAGTAGCAGAATAAAAATATTTGCCCCTGTTTCAAATACACCCTAGCCTCCCCTAACTACGTAATGTTACAACTTTGTATTCTTATACCATGCATGAATAGTTTAACAGCTTTCTGTTTCAGCCTTTTGCCTCACGCTTCATTGAATTTTGACCCTTTTTTATAAAGGGATAAAGTTTGAAATTAAAGGAATTAGGCCTAAGCCTATATTTTGGTATCCATTGACGTAAAAGGAATTTTCAATGTATGAGAATTAGGAAGGTTCTTTGAATACCTTTGGAAAGTCCTTTGTTCGATTAGACCCATAGAGAACAGAGTTTGAAATTAAAAAGTGTTTAATCGTTCGATATTTGACGAGCTCGTGGCGCTGGGGGTGGTCCGCCTACGTAGGAGGTTGCGGGTTCGTTTTCCGCCTGTGCACAAATGCAGCTATATGTTCCGGGTGGTCTGGATAATTCTACGTTTATTCAATAACGTTTTTTGTACACAAAAGCTTGAATTATGGATGTTTGTTACTTCTTCACTGAACGGCCTTGTGATTATGTAACTCGCGACCGGTTTGCGACAGGCGTAAACTAAGCAATCAGTGCTGTCAAACGTCAAAATTGGTCAAAATTGGCGTTTGACAGCACTGATTGTTTAATTTACGCTTGTCGCAAACCGGTCGCGAGTTACATAATCACCATACCGGTCCTTTGGAAGGCTTATTATTATATTTTGTTTATAAAAATGTATGTCGTTTATTAAATTGACATATAACATGATGTAATCACGTGTTTTCATGTATGCATAACGTCATTGAGATGGTTTTTGCCATCAAACGTCTCTATGCCCACAAACTAACTGTATTCTCTAGAATACAGTTAGTATGTGGTCTAATATACACTAGACATAACTTATTCACATGAATACTTTGTCAAAGTATTCATGTGAATAAGTTATGTCTGTCGATATGTCGATTTTTTTTCGGCGACTGCGATCTTTTTTTTAACCTAAGCCATTCGTGCTGCCGCTCTACACAGCAGTTGTGTTGCGCCGCACATGCGTTTCGTTCGAAAAATATTACGGCTGTGCTGAGTCACACAGATCTGTATTTTCTCAGCCGCTGCGCTAGTGTGGATTTACGCATATTAGTCACTTGTAGAAAACACATACCGTGTGATTTCAGCAATCAAGGCTAGCGAAATAAAATCCGTTTAATAGAACAAGCTCCATAAAATCTAGACTGTTCTAAAAACGCTGTTAATTGTAAAAGTTCATCGGAAAAATCAGCTCGCAATTAAACTTTTCAACAACTTTTTTGTCATTTAATTTTTCAACAGTATAAAGTTAAATTTCGCGTAAAATTAAGATTCGTATTGAGTTTTTAGACTCGAGAGAACGACGTTAAAGTTTGTCTTTTAAGTTACTTTAATTGTGTTATTCTTCAGTTTTTAATCCAAGCTTGATTATGTTTTGGGCAGTGATTTTGACCTTATTATTTGAAATAATTTGTTCTTAAAACATTTTAGAGTACTTAAAACTTTTTACTTAGCTAACCTAACATGGTGAAATTGAGGACGTTTAACTTAGTATACCTTTTCTTTATCAGTTACTTATATAAGGTAAAGAAGTAGATCAACCAACATTTATTTATGCTTTGTTTTCTAGTTAATGTTAAAATCTCGTAGCATTATCTTTGCTACGCCGTAGCACCTCGTCACTACGCCGTAGCACCTCGTCACTACGCCGTAGCACCTCATAGCTACGCCGCCACAGCACTCGTTGCTACGTCCGCCGTGGTGTCTTATTGCTTCGTCGTAGTACCTCATTGCTACGCAGCGCAGAATTGTGGTACAAAGTGTATGTATTTATACATGTGTGAATTGTCCAGCATTATTTATTTATTTATTTTTACTCGTAACATATGAGTTTTAAAGTATAGTTGCATTTTTGTTTACGGCATCACATCAGGTCGCCGACCTCTCGCTTGAAGCTCGCAGTAGTATGAATCGTCCAGCATTATTTATACAGCACCCTGTATAAATAAGCGAATAAATAATGCTGGACGATTCATACAACATCATCTAGCCCCAAGCTAAGCAGAGCTGTTACAGATACCAGATGCCTCGTTGTTCTTTGTCAAAAGCTGTCAATTCCTGCCCGCTATGCACTAAATACCAACTCTCCTGACTCCAACATCTCGTCTCCATAGTTTGAAAACTCATTTATTTAACAATTATTTTCCATTACTTGACACTGGCAGAAAAGTGTCCAACCAGCCTTTAACCAAGAATCATCATCATAATAGATTACCTTAGACCTTCCCCGCACCCGTTTCCCGTTGTTGAGTCTAAGCCAAGCGTCCCAACGGTGTCGGTACACAGAGATGGTGTTCCAATGACCCAGCCTCACGGGTTCTGGGGACCGTAGGACACCGGCGCCACTGCCGCAATCGAATCTACGGACAAAATTCGAAAAAAATTAATAACTAAAAATTGGCTGCAAAAGTGATGAACATACTAGTGATTTCTTTTTCACTTCTACCACTAGTGGACAAAACATTAGAGTGAACAGTAAAATAATTTTATTTGATAATAATTTAATGTATAAAATATGACTTGTCTAAGTGCTTATTTTGTAAGCCTAAAGAAATAAATGCTATTGCTTTGACTTTGAGTAATATTTACACTGTTTTTCAGATTTACGAATTTTTGTGAGACAAATACTAATCTCTCGAGAAAACATTTTCTTGGGACCATTTCGCGATTTTATTTTATTCAATAACAAAATAAACTTTAATCGGTTCACAATTGACGGAAAATTCACTACTACTCTGCCGTAGCTTATCTCGATTGCTAATAGATTGATAAGAAGTAACGTATAAACTGACAGCAATAACAACAGCAATCAATCCTAAATCAGCCGAAAATTGTCACCGACTGAGCAAATCACCAAAAATAACTTCATTATCAACTAGCCCCCCAAAACTTTTACGAATACCTCACACGAGAGTAATAAAGTCATTTCATAGTCATAACAAAACACCTGTCAGCCAACCTTCCATCAATTTCGATTTAAAACCCCCTTCGATCCCTCAGAAATTAATTAACTGAATACCCCAAAACACCGGTAAAGCTTGGTTCCGGAATTAAACTGTGACCCTTGGATTTACCACTGTTTTGATCGAATACTGGACTATAGGAAGTAAAGGTATCTTCGGTTGATTATTATTTTGGGTTAATTATTATAAGTGAATTCTGGGTTACACAGAGTTTCGGCAGAGAATGCGTTAAACGGTTATTAAATAAAATAAGCAAGAAGCCAAAATATTTGCATACAATGAGGCATTGAATGTACATAAAAACCGAGTAAAAACCATGCCCATATTTTTAATTCAAAGCCTAATATAGAAAGTCAAGGTATCTTTTGTTGATTATTATTTTGGGTTCATAAGTGAATTCTGTGTTACAACAGTTAAAGCAAGAAGCCAAGATATTTAATTCTAAAACTTCTGTCTTCAGTTATTCCGTGATCATGGCGCATGAAACTGTGCCGAAATATTGGAAAACTCAAAAATCAAATGTAAATATCCCGTTTTAAATGACTTTATATTTAATTCTATTACGCATTCAAAGAATAGAATAGAATAGAAAAACATTTATTTAGACACAGGTACAAAATACAGGCGTAGAATAACAAACGGCAAATAAAGAAGTTAATCATTGGGGTAAGTGACACAAATAGGTGATATTAAGATAATAAGACTACCTCCCTGCGCCGAAATAGGGGTTAAAAGAAAGAACAGAAAACTCGAGCACAAAAAATGTCCAAACATTTTTATAATGATAAAAATCGCGCGCTTGAACATCAAGTGCGAATGGATTTCAAATATTTTACGTGATTCGAAGATATTATATCTATTCTACCCAATACAAGGTCTTACTTAGGCTGTCCGTCCATGCTATGCCTATAGAGGCGACCGAATGCTACTATACTACATCTTGGGCGCAAAACTGGTGCGCCCAACAGCTTTTTACAATTTATCGTATTTTTTTGATTTACGGTTATATTTTGAATATAAATATCATTAGAAAGTGTTTTTTTCCGTAGTTCTGGAGTACTTGCTTTAAATTCTATTGTTGGGAATAAAAATTAAAAGATTTTTTTACTACCTGTAAAATAAGTCTCGATGGACGTCCCCAGTTATGATTCTACACCCTTGTTATTTATTTCTTGCTTCAAGCCTTATTCAAACAATTAGGTACAACTTCCTTACCTCAACTCCACGTGTCCATTCCTCAGCAGCAATGCCAGATAATCCCCCGACAGGTCGTCGTGCTCGCCAGTCAGGAGCAGTACGCCGCGCGTACGTTCTGGCCGTACACGGACGCGCACGCGCACGCGTTTGTACGCGCCGCGTAACGCGCGGAGTGCGAGCCATGACGCGCCGGAAAAGCGAGGGGTTGAAACGCGCGCGTCTGTAAACAAATGATTATATTATTCATTATATTCAAAGAAAAATTATATTATACTAGCTGCCCGCGGTTTCACCCGCGTGGTGATAGATATTTTGTATAATATATGTACAATATATCTTTATGAATTGTAAACTTTGTATTATTCTGATATGTAAGCTATATTATTGTAAAATAAATAAATAAATAAAAAGTTTCTTTATTCAGACAGGTTGTCCACATACATACAAATTACAAAAATAAAACATAAGACCTTAAATTAAATTAAAATTAGATTTGCAGCAGTCATTCAACAGACTCCCACCCAACCCAACCCATGGAGTCTAGTGAGTGAGGACTCTGTTGAATGTCTGCATGATGGGCGAGGCAAACTTGCTGCCCACAACCTGCAGGATGGAGTTGGTACTGCGTTGGTGGTGTTGTAAAGTTTCATCAAAATCCATTCAGTAATTTTTGCGTGAAAGAGCAACAAACATCCTTACATATAACATCCTCACAAACTTTCGCGTTTATAATATTAGTAGGATATTCGTATACTACGCCCGGCTTTGCACGATTTTCGATAATTGTATACGTATAAACCTTGCTCTTGAATTACTCTATGTAATAAAAAAAACCGTATCAATTGGCATAACGATCTATTGGCGGCGCAGGAGGTTGCGGGTTCGATTCCCGCCTCGGAACAAATGTGTGTACGATCTGCAGATATTTGTTTCGGGTGTTCTGGTCGTTTTCTATGTATAATAAAAAATATCTATCTATGTAATGTATTGTATTATGTATATCAGTTATCTAGTACCCATAACACAATGGGCTCTGCTTACCATGGGGCTAGATAATGCTGTGTGAATTGTGTCCAGCATTATTATTTATTTATTATTATTATCTATCCTTATTTTTTGTCATATGCTACGAACGTTACCACTGCCACCGGTTTCAAATCAAATCATGGTAAATATCCCGTTTTATATCACTTTTGTGTTAATAACCATGATAGTTTCCAAATTTTATCGAAGTCGGACTTTGGTTCTTCTACGGATTTAGGTATTCCGGATTCTTTCACGTAGAGAAACTCTAAGCGACTCCAGCTCTCTCTATAGCCTGAGCTACTCTGATGTATTCTACACCGTATACCTAAAGATATAAGATCCATATTCAGATCGTCTGAACTCAACAGCGCTCTTGACGTCAGAAAGCGCTTAAGCGCGTGTAGGTGTAGGTAAGCATTAAAGTGCTCTAAGCGTTAAAGCGCTGGAAACGCTGCGTCCTTATCATAATTAAGTGGCTCCATCTCAACGCTTGCGAAATTACTCGATTTCCTCCCTTACTTTGGATACTTTACAGCTGGAGCGATCAATAGTAGGGTAGAACTGAAATTCACAGTCGACAGGGTATCCTATAAATATATTTTAATTATAATATCTCATAACCTACAAGCACATGAGACAGATCCCCATGGTTCCAGATGGTACTGTCGATCCTGTCCATCCATGGTTGTCGCTCTTGAGCTATAAGACCGCCAATTGTAATTAATTTTAAGTGTTTACTGTACATTGTTTCCTATTTATAGTGCAATAGAGTATTTTCTAACTATCTGTCCTATACGTTCAAAGTTTGGCATCAACCGTCTACTGTGATATAAGACTTTTTTCCCAATACGGCTGATATGATCAGATCAACCGAATAACGTCCACAGCTGGACATTGGTCGCTTGTCAACAGCAGTGGACTAATATAGGCTGATGATGATGATCATCATCAGCCTATATTAGTCCACTGCTGGAAATAGGCCTCCTCCAATGATGTCTTCAATGTCTTCGGCTTGACGCATCCAGCATCTACCTGCAGTCTTTCGCAGGTCTTCATCCCACCTGGTCGGAGGGCGTCCTACACTACGTTTACAGAGTCGTGGTCTCCACTCAAGTACACGTTTGCCCCAGCGGCCGTCGGTTCTTCGCGAGTTGGCCGGCCCACTGCCACTTCAGCTTGCTAATTCTCAGAGCTATGTCGATAACTTTGGTTCTCTGTCGGATGTATTCGTTGCGAATCCTATCCTTCAGAGAAACTCCGAGCATAGCTCTTTCCATAGCTCGATGAGCGACTTTGAACTGGTGGACCAGCCCTATCGTGAGTGTCCACGTCTCAGCTCCGTAGGTCATAACGGGTAGGACGCACTGGTTGAAAACTTTCGTTTTCAAGCATTTGCGCTTCTATGCGACCAGTATTTGTTTTTCATTTCAGGCCGTTGTTTTAGTAGCACACATTAATTTCTTACTGTTTACTCTTTGTACTTGTAATGGAATTTTCTTTCTTTATTTTTGAGTAAATTGAATGTAAAATTTTAACGTAAAACGAGGAAAAAATGCTTTTCACAACAATGACCAGGTAAATTCTGAACATAATGGTAGTTCTTTGTTCCGCGCTTAAAGCGAAGATTGCAAAATAATGTAAACAGGACCCTTCGAAGTGAAAAAGTATTTTATCTTCATGCTAAGAAATCCTAGAACCCGATTTCTATTTCCCGATATTTTCTTTCCAAACAAAGTGCCATAACATACGTATTAGCTAATTGGTTAATCGTAAGAACTAGTTGGTATTAGTTAATTGGTCACTCGGTAAACGTAGTGTAGGACGCCCTCCGACCAGGTGGGATGACGACCTGCGAAACACTGCAGGTAGATGCTGGATGCGGCAAGCTGAAGACAGGGCGCTATGGCGCTCATTGGGGGAGGCCCATTTCTAACCGTGGACTGCTATAGGCTGATGATGAATTGGTTAATCAAAAATTACAGCAATATTAAACCATGCTTTCTGTTTGGTGAAATCGGCCTTAACCTTATCCTGAGTTTGAGCGCTGCGAGGTGCGACACAGTTTTAAACTTATGCGCTCTGCAATGTTCCCTTGTATTTTAGTGATATTATTTATTTTTTCATTCTAAATAAATAAAATAAATTATTAAATAATATCCCAAAAAATTTCGATTTCGACGGGACTTGAACTCGTGAGCGTCCTCTATGTATAGGTACATAAGGGACGCTCACCAACTGAGCAACGAAATCAACCGAAAACGACGACGTATTAAAAATCTTTGGGAAATCACCACGCGAAAAACAATATTTTATTTGACGATGGCGAATCAGAACTCAAAGTATGGAACTAAAAAGTAGCAGAAAAAAGGGTCCGATGGCGAATCGCCACTAACTAATTCCTTCGACGTGACGCCGTTCGCTTGTCACGGGTTCAAGTCCCGTCGAAATCTAATTGATTTTTTGGGATATTATTCAATTCCTAAAGATTACCCCGAGTGCGAGGTCTATATAACTATAATATTACTACAATAACAAAAACTGTACAGGACACCTTTAATTGATAAATGATACGAAAAGAGATTGATAAAACTCGTATATTGATATATTATAAAATGATAGATACTTGAGCACGCGCCTACCATGATGAGGTGAAAACTTGAACTGATGCAATAAGCTAAGTGGAAGGCGCGTGTAACATACAATGACCTAAATAATATCGATGATTTGACAATAATCGTCAGACGACCGATGTGGCGCGGTGGGCGAAGGTCCGCCTGCGACGCAGGAGGTTGCGGGTTCGATTCCCGCCTCGGAACAATTGTGTCTACGATCTGCAGATATTTGTTCCGGGTGATCTGGTCGTTTTCTATGTATAATAAAAAATATCTATCTATGTAATATATTGTATTATGTATATCAGTTATCTAGTACCCATAACACAAGCTCTGCTTACCATGAGGCTAGATAATGCTGCGTGAATTGTCCAGCTTTAAAAAAAAATAAAAAAATAAAAAATATTACCTAAATGCACGGTTGCGCTGCACCGTACAAAAACTTTATCTTAATTCTACAAATATTGCCTTTTTCTAAATTGGTACTACGAGAAAAATCTTATCATTACTTACATAATTTTTTTCCCCATGCTCGAGAGTCTGCTTGGGTCAGAGGAACTAATTTAGGGCCCAAACGAAACACGCAATTTCGTATTGGAAAAACCGATACAAAATTCTGTGTTTCGTTTGGGCAAATTGGTGTACTCTGGAACCTGATGATAAGGCCGCCTTTTGTACTATATATTTTTATTTAGATATCAGGTTTTATTGATGTAAATGTTTAGTACAATAAAGTGTTCATTCATTCATTCATTCTTCCCTATTTGTGTGTAAGCGTGTCACTTCGCCGTGACACATAAATCCTTTCATTACACAGGATTCCGTCCCGTCCAACACAATATCTCAACATCAAATATTCATAAGTAATCCGCAAAGACAAATCTACAAGTGCCTGTCTACATATGTATGCCTATAGCCTACATATAAGGGCGTTGCTAGGATCTCGGCCCCGAATATATGTAGAGGACTCACTATCATAAAGAGAAGATATAGTGTAATTTTTATTTTATGACTAGATTCATCCCGCGGCTTCGTCCGCTTGGAAATTATCGCGCAATTTTCTTATTATATTTTTTATTGTAAGTAACTTTTAGAAGTATTAGACTTTAATCTATATTACATATTTTTTTTTACTTTAAAAAAAGATTAATGAAATCGATAAAGCCGTTTAGCTTTATCTAGAGGTATATTAGTTATAGCGTGACTAGGAGAAATAGGGGTTAATTTTTAAATATTGTATAGATCTATTATGATCCCACTGTAGGGCAAAGGCCTTCCTTTCCTCCTTTCTCCAATCAAAAATAAAGCAATTAAAGTGCTTTATTTCGAAATCGACGAACATATCTTTTTATGAAAAAACTTAGGTATATATACAGCCGAACAAAGAACCTCCTTATTTTTTTATAAGTCGGTTATAAACAACCCAAATCGCTTTCACCTTCACTTGTTTTCTTCACATACACTAATATTCACACTATTATCGAAAACTAAACAAAAAGTACCAAAATACCTACAGTTTCCGCGGAAAACTGAAGATTGTTACAGATAGTGTTGTTTGCTAATCGTGACATATTTGACATTAGACCAACATAGGAGAACGACGTCATATGATTTGTGATGGATGCTCGGTTTGGGATAGGTTCATGCGAGATGCAGCCAAGCCCATATTTTTATTGCATTAAAAAATAATAAGGGCTTAAGATCTTTGCATCATAGCTAAAGAAATTACATACAATAAATATTAGTTAAAAAAACTTAAAAAAACACGCTTATATAAATAAACCGAACTAAAAAGTAGAATATATTTTTTTAAATAATTCAAATTATGGATAAGAGTGATAAATAAAAGAAATTATTTTAATGTAAAAAAGCGTGGGGTGCATGGATTTTCGTTCTCTTGCCCAACAGCGCACACTTGCCTCACATAACTAGATACTGATAGGACTAGCGACATTGAAGAAATATTTTCAGAAAGCACCCCACAAACAATTAATTATTCAAAACTTTTGGAATCATTCATCAATTTTCAGAGTTACTTTAAACAAAATAATCCGATGTGAAATAACTAAAAATTTATTTCAAATTCACGAATCAGCAGATGTAGCAGACAATTTTAACACTTCACGTCTCTGAATTGAAACGTTTTTTTTAACTATAAGATCATGCGCTCATGGCGCCCTCTCGCACAAACCCATCCACGCCAATATAAAACAACAACATCCAATTATCACCTCAGTAACGAACGAACAAAAGCAAGATGAAACTAACTCTGCTCTCAATTCTCTGCCTATTGGCAGCTGCATCAAGCCAAAGCCACGACCTCCTCATCGGCCAAGCGAACTATGGAGACGTCGTCATCTTCAAATCAAACGAATGCAAGTACGGCTTTCCATTCATAGTACGTACAACAGACCTTGAATACCCAGAACCGGGGCAGCAGAATTTTGCTTACATCAAGGCTATATACGTCAAGGACAACGAAAGAGACGGTAATGGAGGTTACCCAGTTATCAAATCTGGAGGTGTTGGCCAGAGATTTGTGAAACTAAAGCTGAAAAGCCAAAGGGGGAATGGATTCAACTTTACGGTTACGATCTATGGAAGATACGCGTAGTTTTATTAAGTAATTGTGAAGTGATGAACTCTCAGTTAACCTAGTAAATGAGATTAAGTTGAATAACTAACCTTTATGATATGGAGACCTTTGCGTATTGAGTTAAGTTGATAAATATTTCGAACGAGTTTTTAAAAAGAAAAATAAATAAACAAGGTTTGTTGATTATTAGTTTAAATACTTAATCATTATTGATATTGTTGTATTTATTATGTTGTATTGTTATTGCCTAATAAAATAAGTTTTTATCTTTATTCTGTTTTGTTATATTTCAGTGTTTGTCATAGATAGGGGAAAAATGTTGTTGACCTTGTTACAATAACAATTATTATTCGCATCGTAAATATTTTTCTCCCTTCTGGCATACATAAGTATTCCATTGACTAGTATTAGTTATAAAATAACAGATAGACGGAGAAACTAGTTATCACGAAATTAATTTTCCAAAAAAACTCTGGGCAAGTTGCGGAAGGAAAGGCAACAATATAAGGAACTTAGACAAATCGATTGCATTGGAACTTATAATACAAGTAGACACAAAATCTGTTTCATGTTTGTCCGCTTATTCTACATATTCTACTCGCAGAAGAGTGAGTAATTCAAGTATTACGTCTCATTATTTTCTATTGGTTTAGTTTCTGAGTCTCATTTATGTATTGAATCTGATAAATACAAAGGAATAAACACAGAGCGGCCTTCACGTGTCCAATTGTTACTCATATTCTATTATTTACTTACTTGTGTTCGTTCTTTTGTTTGCTAAGTGTGCAATAAGAAATGGATTTACCCGGCAGCGTGGTAGTTATGTTTCCTGCACGTAGGTATATCGTAGGTAGGTTTGGTAACGGTGACTTGGTAAGTATTATTTACCTCGAAGACTGCTTCGTGGTAAAAAATATCTTATAGTTTTAATCACAGATGAAAACATGTAGGGCCGGGTAGCTTATATCATTCCGATTAAGGCCTCCACCAAAGTAGATATTATGTCCGTAGCGGAAACGAGAAGAGACGTTTTTAGCCAGGGTGTCTCCACCGAAACATGCGTATTGACTAGACTGGACCGGAGATATGTACTGGCTCAACGGAAAAGTGTGCTTGAAATGAAGTGTGATCAAATCTGTTTGATCATATTTTTAATCTGCGATCAAAACTATTAGGTATACAAAAATTTTTAGAAACATTTTAATGTCGACCGATGTGGCGCGGTGGGCGAAGGTCCGCCTGCGACGCAGAAGGTTGCGGGTTCGATTCCCGCCTCGGAACAATTGTGTGTACGATCTGCAGATATTTGTTCCGGGTGGTCTGGTCGTTTTCTATGTATAATAAAAAATATCTATCTATGTAATATATTGTATTATGTATATCAGTTATCTAGTACCCATAACACAAGCTCTGCTTACCATGGGGCTAGATAATGCTGTGTGAATTGTCCAGCATTATTATTATTATATTAAAATGTATTTTTGCCTTTTTATATTTTTTGCCTTAGCCCTTCGGATACCAGTTGGGTTTTTGTAAACTAAATAATTATTGTATATAGGTTTCCAACTTCAAGGAATAAGAATCTATACGTCCTTACAATATTATAAAAGCGAAAGATTGTATGTATGAATGTTTGTTACTCCTTCACGCAAAAATTACTGAACGGATAGAACTTAAATTTTACATACAGGCAATTCCAGGCCCCGAATAAAACATAGGTTATTTTTTATCCCATAAATCAGTTCCCATGGAATAGAAATAAATAAAAAACCTTAAAACAATTCCATAGAAACAACGCGTGCGAAGCCGCGGGCAGAAACTTGTTATAAATAAATTACTAGGCACCTTTTTACCACCAGTACCTAAATCCAAGAAAAGATGTCTAATTAATACCAAATGGTCAAGTATTATAGGTATTATGCCTAATATTATGATAAAGAAAACCTATGTACAGTTTACATAAAAATACTCTATTCTAAAAATCCATGTACGAGTAATAGAGAGGCCATTCGAAGAATGCTTCAATCTCCCTCCAGATATAAAGTAATATCGGGGGAATCTTATCTATGACCATGGAATGAGGGTCAGGTATTCAGGGTGACAGGGCGAGGGGCGAGAATAAACCATTTTTTATTGACTTGGATATTACTTGGCGGAATAAATTTTACTGAGGTACCTAGGTATGATCTACAGACTAATGAGTAAGTATTATACATACAGTCTCTTATCTTATCTTGTTTATGATGGGTTATGAACGAAATCAAAGAGTTTATTAGACGAAATCGGATAAAGTTTATTGTAAGAGTTGTAGGTACACAGAACGGCCATTACAGAGCAAGAGAGAGAGAGAGAGAGAGCCTATACAGAACGAGACAACAGTCATCATCATCATCAGCCTATAGCAGTCCACAGCTGGACATAGGCCTCCCCCAATGAGCGCCATAGCGCCCTATCTTCAGCTTGCCGCATCCAGCATCTACCTGCAGTCTTTCGCAGGTCGTCATCCCACCTGGTCGGAGGGCGTCCTACACTACGTTTACCGAGTCGTGGTCTCCACTCACAACGTAACGTGAACGAACGAACAAGTTTACCCCAGCGGCCGTCGGTTCTTCGCGAGATATGGCCGGCCCACTGCCACTTCAGCTTGCTAATTCTTTGAGCTATGTCGTAGATATCGGTCTTGAGCGATAAGACTTTTCCTAATTTATTCTGAGCTATGTGTGTATCTAGAAAGTACTACTCGATTCTGGACCGGATTCCGCAATTAGCCCATAGGTGGAGGTGGGCCCTTTTTGCGTGATGTAGGTATCTAATTTTTCATTCAATATATTTTATAAAAACATGGAAAACTGGATTTTTTATGTTTTTAACCTGCGATCACATAGGTATATTGCGTTATTCAACGTTCAACAATAAACAAGACGCATTAAAAGAAAAGCTGGAAAAATTCATACAATTGAGTTATCATCGGGCAGTGACCGCAAAGACGCCATTTTGGAATTGACATCGCATTTTCAAATTCAATTCTGAATTTGAAATATTTGAATGGCGTTTCTTTCTCCCTTGATAATATTATACCTAGTGATTGTATTACCTAAGTATTTTTAGAAAGTTACGTGAGTGAGTAAGATAGTTTTATTAGATTTTTAAGCTCACAACCACCTATACCTACTGGCTATATAGGTATACCTAAATGTATTCGATCGTCACAATCTTCTATCTATTCAATCTATAGGTATGAGTATGTCAACTAGTACAATTTCGGTTTTTTGTTCTATACCTATATAAAACATTTGCTGTTCTTTTCTGCGTTCTACAAGGAATAAAACTAGCGGAAAATGTATTTGCTGCATTCGCTGCGTAATGTTAATCTATCCACCCTCAACAGTCGATGTGAATTTCTAAACAATTTGCAGCTTCATAACGAAGCGCGACGTAGCCCAATAATTTAATAGCAATTTCATCCATCACGCATATAAATACGCCATTTTGAAACTCTATCAAGCAAGTGACGTGTACAAAATTGACACTGACTTCATTATAATGGAGTGATTTGCACTTCTCTTTTATCAACCTACCTGTCCCTTAGGGTGATGCTTAGGGTGAAGCTTAGAGTCGTAGATCAACCCCATAGCTAATGTAATTTAGGAATTCCTCAGATTTTCTTCGCTTCATATCCGCCATTTTGAATCCAATTACCGTTTTATTTCATTAGGTATGGAAGTGGAAAGAGATAATTATTTTTGATTGGTAATTTTTACCATAATTTAGTTAAAATTAATATTAAGTACCTACAAAGTTATCAAAAATAATATATTTTTTTATACATCATGAATGAATCACGCATTAAAATTATCAAAAACCTGATTATCAATTAGTTCCTTTAAGATTTAGTAATTCCTGAATTGTCTACTTTTGCATGATTCTTATACGTGTGTACCCAAGTTGTTTAAAGGATAATCCCGGAGTGGTCCCATATAATTATATACCCGAAGAATTCGAATTTATTCCGAAAAATATAACAAAAATAACTGTTATTTGTAAAACTAGCGGAAATTAAAAATTATTTCGTCAATCGAATCTGTTATGTCATTTGAGGTCGGTTTTTTTAGTTACATTTCACCGCTTTTTGTAAGTTTTCGGGACAATCACTTATCCCTCGGAAATACATATTTTTATCGAGCCACCTCGGGATCCTTCTACAATTTCCAAACACTAGTGAAATAATTTTCCATATCGGTCCTTAACGAAAAAATCGACCAACATTCAAAAAACATAATATCTACTGCATCAGTCAGAATATAGAACCTCCTTCTCTTTCGTTTCGTCGGTTAAAATATTTCTACCACAATTGGTCTAGTACTTACCAAAAATCAAATAATTTAACACAAATTAGATTTCACACAAATTTTATTTCGGCGGGACTTGAACTCGAGACGAGACCTCTTCTCAGTAGGTGCCGGAATGTGTTAACTAACTGCGCCACGAAATCAAGTACCTACCAGGGTGGATCCGCGGAAATCCGTTAATGGCAAATATATCCTAATAATAAATTAAATATCACAGCTGCATTTTTTTTTTACTTTACAGATTATTTTTGACATGATTTAGCGCAAGGCGCCACTATTTAAAATAGTATATTTACCTTTATTTAATTTATAATTTCAATAAACACGCAACAAACATCATCACCATTTGCGAAAAAAAATCGAGTAATAAACTTCCTTATTTATTATTGAAATATTAACAATGCACTTTCCGTGTTTTTTTTTACATTTTGAAAGTACACATTATCCAGAATAACATGAACAATAATTTAGTGATTTGATAATGAATAAAATATACTAATAAATAAAAGAAATTTTGTCACGGAAAAGCATCAACACCGTCGCGGCACCATCAAAGTTGTATTTGTCGAATGTTCTAACACTAAACCGCGCCGAGAGGCCACGCGCCCCCTTCCTCAGTCTCTCTTACGAAGCGGAACAGAGTGCAAGTCAGTTTTATTCACGCGGGGAGACGCAAATTTGACTTGCTTGTGGACACTTTGTCAAATATTTCCATCAACACCATTGACAGAGGAAATCAGGTAAGCACTAAAACTATATCTTATCAAAATATTCCAGCTTCTGTATTTTATGTACAATATCATAACAAGGGCTGGTTGTGCTCTTTTTCAGCGTGGTATTTAGTAAACAAAACCATAAGTAGTCATATTCGTCATAACCATCATCATCATTACCATTTGTTTTGTGTTAATGGTAATGATAATATGTAAATGGTAATGACGTACTGAGTGTTATCTCATATAAATTCCTATTATTTACTTAAAAAATGTTAATATGAGTATGTGATGCTGAATGTATGTATAATATTTAGCAAACAGTATGTAAGAGGGATGGATACCTACTGGTAATTTAAGAAATACCTTTCAAATATAATAAGGTTTATTCAATAATCAACTTAACAAAACATCTTATTCTTAATACTTCTTGAGATCCATAATCTTATTATTTATTTATTTATGAACTTAGAAGCAATATATGAATTCATTGAAAATATTGTTTTCCAAATAGACAACAGAACACCTGTATGTGCTATGTTCTGTGATATGACCCAAGCATTTGACTGCGTAGATCACGACATCTTGATTGACAAATTAGAGGCATACGGACTGAGAGGTAGAGTTTCTCAACTTCTTTGCTCATATCTTAAAGACCGTAGACAAATTACCGAGATTAAAAAACTGGATATCAAGACCAAATGTGAAAAACCGTATCGTTCTTTAGAGTAATCCAGTTTGGCGTTCCACATGGGAGTGTGCTTGGACCTCTACTATTTATTATTTATATAAATGACCTACCTAGATTACTCAATCAACCAATGACCTTATTTGCTGACGATAGTACGATAACAATAAAATGCGATGACATAAATACTTATAATTTTGATATGAATAATTCAATAAATTCAATAATTAAATGGCTTAATAATAATAATTTGAAAATTAATATAAATAAAACAAACATAATGCACTTTAGTCAAAGAATTAAAAATTATCCTTAAATAGACCTACAATTTAATGGTAGTAAAGTAGATGTGGTAGAATCAACAAGATTTCTAGGTATTCAAATAGACTGTAAATTAAATTGGAAAAACCATATCGAACTTTTAAGTAAGCGAGTAAGTAGCTCTACCTACGCACTCTATAAATTATCCTCCATTGTTAACACAGAAACACTACTAACAGCTTATTATGGAACAGTAGAGTCTATCCTAAGATTTGGTATAATTTTCTGGGCTAACTCTACCAATAAAGACTTCATATTTAAAAGACAAAAAAGATGTATTAGATCAATGTTTAACCTGCACGTTACCGACAGTTGCAGACCTTTGTTCATTGAGCACAAGATTCTAACGCTTCCGTCGTTATATATATTTGAAATGGCACTATTTGTTAGGAAACATCCCCATCTTTTCCCACGCAAGTCTGATTTTGTAGTGCGAAATAGACGTGATAGCAGTAAACTCCAAATGCCTAATAGTAAAACAGCTTTCCTAAAAAAAAGTGTAGTCTGTATGTCATGCAAAATATATAACAAAATACCTAAATCATTAAAAGATCTTGACGACAATATATTTAGGACTAAATTGAAACAATTATTAATTACCAAATGCTATTATAATATTAACGATTTTATGACAGATAAATTTTGACATTATCTTTTTTACTATTGCGCCTCTTACTATTACTATTATTACTTTAAGTTTTTTGACATTATATAAAATTATCTACAATATACCTAGGTTGGAACATTACTAAACTCTACTGTGACTTTTGCATGCTATCTCTATTTTGCACGCCTCGATGAGGTAGTAATGTATTGGAAATACCATTTTTAATTAAGAACTTTTGTACCTACATTACAGCAAATAAATGATTTGATTATTGATTTGATTTGATTTGATTTGATTATAGGATTTTTAGGTTACCTTTACACTATTTGTTTGACATTGTTATTGTTTAGAACATATATTTATATATGTATCCATCGTTGATTTGTTTTATAGTAAACTTATAGTACGAATGACTTAATTTCTAAGGACTTATCCAAAAATCATTTCATCAGTGAAAAATTATATTATTAGGATTTTATTTATTTATATTGTTATTGATTAGAACCTTATCTATGTAGGTATCAATCGTTGATTTGTGATATTCTATTATGATTATAGTGACCTAAGAAGAAACATGTGTTATTATTGCTTATTTTTATCATGACCATTAACTTATCGTCATTACCGTTAAAAAAATGTCATTACCATGATAAAGGCGTCATTACCGTTTCAATAAATAACTTTGGTAATCGATAACTTCTGATTCTCTTGCTGGATTTTAGTGCCTTCAATAGTTTTGTAAAGGTTATTAAAAAACCTTTAAATTTATTGTGTTTCGCACGCATTACCGACAATTTAAAAAAATATGTAAAAATAAACAAGAAAGAATCGAATCGGCGGATCCACCCACCAACGACGCGCGACGCAGCGAAAATGTTTGGTCATTCCTACGGACTTTAGCGCCATAGAGATTACCCCGAGTGCAAGGGCTTACGCACTATAATAACAGAAACCTTTCATCATCATCATCAGCCTATAGCAGTCCACTGCTGGACATAGGCCTCCCCCAATGCGCCATAGCGCCCTGTCTTCAGCTTGCCGCATCCAGCATCTACCTGCAGTCTTTTGCAGGTCGTCATCCCACCTGGTCGGAGGGCGTCCTCTCCGACCAGGTGAGGTGACGACCTGACACTACGTTTACCGAGTCGTAGTCTCCACTCAAGAACACGTTTGCCCCAGCGGCCGTTGGTTCATCGCGAGATATGGCAGGCCCACTGCCACTTCAGCTTGCTAATTCTTTGAGCTATGTCGATAACTTTGGTTCTCTGTCGGATGTATTCGTACAGAAAACCTTACCAAAAATCAATCGGAAGAGGTTAGGACCTGCGTAGTGGCGTGTGAAATTATCTTTATTAGTTGAGTGGTTCCGTAGGGCGCGCCGGCCTCACCTGGCTCGATCAACCCTTGATAGGTTAATGTGATTCAGGAGCTGCATTCCTCGAGTGATGTTTAAGGGCTCGGTGTAGGGCTGGGATTAGGGAGTTAAGATGTACTGATAATGTACGGAATGATCCGGTTGTTCCGCCATTTTGTCTTGGAATATTTCGAACCACCATGACACTTTGGACATGAGTGTTAAATCTTAAAGTGGCTTCCGTTAGGAAGTGGACTACTGTAATTAAATTTCATAGTCACAGATATATGTAATAATACACTAGTAGGTACCTAATAAGTAGATAGAAAGTAATATAATATTTACAAATGAAAACACTCCGCTTTATTGTGGAAAATTTTGCGCTCATATTCATAATGAATACTGCATAATCATACATACTCATGAAAAGACAAACATATTTCAGTATATTAACTAAAATATGTTTGTCCTAAATACCTCTGCTTTCTTATTAAGGTAGATAGATAGACAGAAAATTCTTTATTGTACCTACACTTATATTAAAAACTATTTACAATAAAAACTTAAAGATTAAGTAGCAAGTGGCGGTCTTATCACTCACGAGTGATCCCTACCAGACAACCATGGACCATAAGGTAGGTAACTACATCTACCATACATGCACGAAATCAAGTAACCGACACGCGGCGAAAATCGAAGTAAGTTTACTATTCTTTCGTAAAAAATTCGCGCCATCTGATAAAGAATCGAGATATAAGTTAAAAAAAATTATTTTAATGTTGATCACCTATGCACATTAAATAATAACCGGAAACGATTCAGTGATATTGTAAACACTCGTGACTTTTGTAATGTAGTGGATTTTCCCACAAGGGTTACAGCCACTACAAGCACTTGCCTCGACCACATGTATGTGAGCGGAGAGCGGGTTCGCGCGGGAACGGTGAGCGCGCGCGCGGTCGACTCCCAGCTCAGCGACCACTACGCCGTGCGAGCCGAGGTGGCGTGCAAGGCGTGCCCGCCCGTGAGCACCGCTCGGCTTGCCCGCTCCTACACGGACGCTAATACACGTAATTTTGTAGCTGCTATGGAAAGCGTTGACTGGTTCGAGGTAAGTGGGAGACGGTTGTCGGCGGAAGATCTGGCTACATCTATTATAAATGTGTTAAAAAACAAACTACACATATGTTTTCCTCTAAAACGAGTAAACATTTCAAATAATAAAAAATCGTGGGTAACTCAGGAAATATTAAGTTTAGAACTTCTGATAAGGGAAACTAAATCGTTAATCTTTAAGTTCCCATCAAACACAGCTTTGTTGACGAAACTCAGTGAATTTGAAGTAAAATTTAATGACGTGGTCCGAAAGGAGCGCGGAGATTTTTATTGTAACTTAATTGATAATGCTTCAAACACCACTAAATCGATGTGGGAGGTCGTTAGGCTGGAGACCGGCCGGGCTGGGCGAAACCATGATTTCCTTGACTCGATACGGAAACCGGACGGCTCTAAGTATCCTTCGGAGACAGAAGCTGTCGATGCAATGAACACTCATTTTGTTAATGCTGCAGTCGTGTGCGGCGCTCCTCGCGCTCAGCGCAGCCGTACAAGCCCTGGTCGGTGCGTGCCCACCCGTGGATTGCTCCATAAGGATCCGGCCGTTCTCTGCCGCCGAGGTTCTGAAGATAATATCGCAAGGGGTGGCGCACAAACCCACCAAAGACATTTATGAGATGTCAATATCGCTACTGTATGCTGCAGCGGCACCATTATCATTTATTCTCGGAGAGCTCTTAAATGCGTGCATTAAGGAAGGGCGATATCCGTCAACATTGAAAAATGTTCGTGTATCGCCACTGTACAAAGGTAAAGGAAGAAGAGAAGAGATAAATAGCTACCGGCCCGTCTCTATCATCCCAGGAATAGCAAAAATTTTTGAGCACGGACTCAGTACAAGAGTTACGGAATTCCTCGCGAAGACCAAGTCCCTGTCCGATAGGCAGTTTGCGTATCGGGCGGGAAGGTCGACGACAGACGTGGCGCGGGAGCTGGTGCGGCGCGTGCTGGAGGCTCGGGAGAAGCGGCAGCACGTGGCGGTCGTTATGTGTGACCTGTCCAAGGCGTTTGACGTTGCTGATCACGATGTACTGGCTGCGAAACTAAAACACTACGGATTTAGTGGTCCATCACTGGCTATACTAACAGACTTTATGTCTGGTCGTCGTCAGGTGGTTACGGGGGCTGGGGGGAAAGTGGCTTCACAACCACTCGGGACCTCAATCGGCGTCGCACAGGGATCGTCGCTCTCCAACATCATGTTCTCTCTCCTCCTCAATGATCTTCCTGGATGCCTGGATGCGGCGCACATACTTATGTATGCTGACGATGTAGCCGCGGTAGTCCAGGCGCCTACAATAGATGCATTGGAGGGGAGATTGAGCATGGTGGCGGAGAGCCTCAATAGGTGGTTCAAAATCAATGGCTTCTTACTCAATACCACTAAAACCAATTTTATTTGGTTCAACCTGAGTGGGCATCCACAGAGGCCTTTAAACGTGGTATTGGTAGGTGGAACTGTCACCCGGGTTCGATCTGCAACCTTTTTGGGTTTCAAAATTGATGAGGGTCTAACCTGGGAACAACATATTGACAAGCTCTGCGAGAGATTAGGACGGGCGTGTTTCGCATTGTGGCGATTGTCTTCGACTCTGGACCAAAATATGACCAGGAGCTGCTATTTCGCTTCTGTTCATTCGCTACTTCAGTACGGTGTAGAGCTTTGGGGGAAAGCTGCTGATTGGGAGCGAGTGTTCAGAATGCAGAAGAGAGCAGTGAGGGCAATAGTCCGCGTTCCGTGGGACACGCCCGCCCGCCCTATTTTCAAATCACTAAGGATCCTGACGGTTCCCTGCCTGTTCATCCTACAAGCAGCTATATACGCCCGTAACCACTTTACTGACTATCCTAAGCTTGGTGATGGCCACAATTACATGACAAGGAGCAGGCACCGACTGAAGGCCGTGACGCGGCGGCTCCAAAAAACCTCCAAACTGATCCACGTTGTGGGGCCGTCGGTATACAACCGCCTCCCACAGTCAGTCACGAGTGCGGAGTCAATGCAATCGTTCAAACGCAAATTAAAGAACTGGCTCATTGAGCAATCCTTTTACAGGATTGATGAATTTCTGAGATAAGACTGCACCTACTATATTATTATGCATATCATCATTCATTTTTTTTTCGATTAATTTTAAATTATTATTGCAATGATTATTATGGAATTTTGTTTTATTATAGAATTGATTATAGTGAATGTTTTTGAATGTATTATAATTTAATTAATAGTTTTATAGAATAATTACTTTTATTTGATGTTATAATTAACTATATTATTAATTAACTATATTATTATAATGTATACAAACCAAATTATACTTAAGTATAATAAGGACACCTATTTGACGTGTAATAATTATTTTACCAATAAATGAACTTGAACTTGAACTTGAACTTAAAGTCAATTTTTGAAAAACTCTCAATTCTAAAAAATCACTTCAAAACATCGTAACCAAATCACGGAACACGAACCTTTTCCCATCACTATTTAGAGGACTATCGACAGTAATCGAAAAATCGGGGTCGAGCCAACTACTCAACATGTTACATGTCTTATTTACAAGGGGTAGAGTTCAAAATAGATCGATTGGTGTCAACGGCGATAAGAGATTCTTATCACAATGTAATAGAGTTCACAATGCGTTAAATGTAAGGGTTGCGTGTCGATGGTAGATGTGTAATTGTGTCGAAAAGCTGAAGGGAATTAGGTTAATTCGAGAGAGATTAGAGTTTTTTTAATCTTGACAACAACAATTTATTCCAAAATCGAACAATCAATATCAACCAATGAGAACCATTTAAAAGATCGATATACATTTTCAAAGAAAGTGTTCCAAAATAATAGATTAAATTATGATATAATAGGCCTCCCCTATATGAGCGCTATAGCGCCCTGTCTTCAGCTTGCTGCATCCAGCATCTGCCTGCAGTGTTTCGCAAGTCGTCATCGCACCTGACCCCGAGCATAGCGATACAAAATAATCCTTTCTTAGCAACAGCCAGCATATTGCCCGTAAAGCAAGACCACACGATTTTACATGCAATAAATATAACCGGACGGCGAAGTTTCCACGGAACCGGATGTTGCAGCATAATGGCCGCCGGACCACTTCCGGTGTACGAAATGGTAAGGTAGGGCGAGGCAAAGTTGATAGAGGAACGATTGGAACTTCGTAAATACGTTTGCTAAGGATATACCTATGCCTTTAGAAAAACATGACGTGGCTCTACTATCGTAGGTATTTAATATTAGGAGGACTGCCATAGTGCCCTGTCTTCAGTCCTCTTGAGGCATCCAGCATCTGCCTGCAGTCTTTCATAGATCTCACCTGGCCGGAGGGTGACCTACCTACACGTTTACCGAATCGTGGTCCCCACTAAAGAACATTTTTACCCCAGCGGTTGTCGAATGTCGGTTCTTCGTGATATATGTATAGCCGGGCCACTGCCACTACAGCTTGCAAATTTTTGCCTCTAAGTATGAACTGGAAGCCTAAAAGATTTATAGAATACAGGACAAACAAACTCTTGCAAATTCGGAGTAAGTGCCTAACACTATCCCGCTCACAAAAATGTTATCCCAATGCACGAACACTCTCCTTTCAAATGCAGACCAATTCAAACTTACTTCCAAAGCCTTTCTATCCGAATAACTCAAGCCACTTCAGCCCATTTGCAAGCCCCAACGGACTCTACCCTTTAACACTGACGACTTAAAGTCTAAAACAGCTTGTTATCAGACGACATATCCCCGGCAAACAAATTGAGTTCTACATCTATATCAATAAAGTTCAGAATCACCACTTACATCTTTACCCTTTGGTGGAAATTCCAAATTTTCTCGTGCATTTCGTAAATTTCCGAAGTTCAAAGATAAAATTGTTACAATCGACTTTTGATTGTACTGAACGATAAGCTTCCACCATTTTGAAATATATTGCTTGCACAAAATGGCGATTGTTTCGAAAACTTTGAATCAGTAAATATTCATTGCACTTTATATGAATTAGTAGATACCTATTGCTCGTGATTTGACACTGTTTTCAGAGACTAATTAAGGCGATACCCAACAAACATAAGCGCCGTGTAAGTGTGCTGATAGGTAAGTAGGTACCTATATCATTCCAGAGCTAAACGTGCTTCCGTCAAACGATGGAGGTTTTGTCCAACAGTCATACAATAGAGTCACAGCCTAAAGAATATTAATAATGACTTAAGAATAATTATTAATGATCATTAAATCACTCACCAGTTTTGCATTTAGGACATGGACAACTGGTTCCACAGGAGTCACATCTGCAAGTGTCCACGGGAGCCGTCCACGCTGGGCTGCCGGTTGCTCCTGGGACCTGCAATAAGGCCTGTTATCAGGGGTCTTCCTCGAAAGGAGATACTCAAGAATGCGTCTTTGGTATATCCGGAATGGAGTAGATAAATATCAGGTTAGAGTTTCAAATCATGAGTGATAAGCATAGCAGCCCTCTCTTCAGTCAGCTTGTCATATCTGCTACAGGTAGGTAGGTACCTACAACCACCCGTCGGAGATATCTGTGACTTCGCTTACTCATTTGTATTAACTTCAATAAGGTACTCATTGTTTTCGTAATATATCATTATTACACCCGCGGAGTGCGGGCACTGGTGACTTGTAATACAAGTTTTATCAACCTACCTCAAACACCAGCCCTTTACAAAACAGGTCAATAATGTCTATAGGTCATCGTAATGAATATAATGTAGGCAAATTTTGTAAGGCCTTTTGTGAGTGGAAAATAAATGTGCTATTTATTATTACTAAAAAAAAGTAAAATGGACAACTCGTTCGCGGACGAGATTTACCCTATTTGCCTATACTAGTTTTTTACTGTCATATTTTTGACGGGTTAGGTTATACTCAAGTAATTACCTATAACAAAAGTTACTTCAGACAAAGATCAGGCGTTCAATATCAGTGTACAAATTACCCTAATCAGGCCTCCCAGCCCAATAAAACAACGGACAAGACTAATAGCCTAGTTTCGTGCCATAAACCAATTTCGAGCCATACCCTACGTTCTAGCCCATAAATCTGAGGCAACATTTCTGCATTTGACCAAACAAAGGGCTCGATGAACTAGAAATTTCTGCGTTGAAACAATAGGGTATTTGGCGGTTCGCAGTTTAGCAGTTCAGCGAACTATGTTTCGAGAATTTGATTTTACGATCGAATTTGTATTGTATGAGGATTGAATGGATAACGCTTGTTGCTTTCGGAAGAGTGAGCGGGATATTGCCAGATTGTCGCAATACGAGGATCCTTCCACGCGTAGTAGATCTACAAGCCTTCAAATATGTACTTGTCTTTGTCTTCACACAACACAAAAATAGGTTACTATGTGAAAAGCTGAGATTGGACCTTATAAGCTGCGCACATAGGGCAAGACCAGTTTTTCTCATTCTTGGGACTCTACTTCCCGCTACATTATGTTAAAAGTTTAAATCTCTACGACTTATGTTATTTTGTATTTTTGTGTGTTTTCCTTTTTTTGTAACTATGTATGTATAACGTTGTTATATTTAAATCAATTATTTTATTATTTTTATTCCTTTTTTAAAAGTCACACAAAGTCACAACATTTAAGGTCTTTGCGCTTCGATCGTTCCAAGCACAACCCTCAGCTAACCTTTATTTCGACACGGGGTCATTCATGGAGACAAAGCTCGATCGAAAATAGCAATGTTCTTAAAACTTTCATGTAAGAACCTTCTACGATGTATTAAAAAAAGATTATTGAAATCAGTAAAGCCGTTATCAAGTTATAGCGTGACCAGAAGAAATAGGGGTTAATTTTTTTATATAGAAATATACCTACTCGTAGATATAGATACATAACTAAACCAAAACCTACCTTTTGTTCCAAGCTTGGCCCCAACGTCGTCACCTTTCCATCCAAATCACTATCCACAATGATGTTCAGCTCCGCATTGCTGATGCCATCCTCCATCAGGTCTTTGATGCCATCGTCTTGTTTCGTCTTCTGGCCCGTGTACGTAATGTCTTCTTTATACTCTACTGGCTGTGTTGTAAGTCTTTCTGTTGGAGAAAAAAAACGGGTTTAGAAGAGTTTCTTTAATAAATAAATAAATAATGTTGGACAATCCACACAGCATCATTTAGCCCCAAGCTAAGCAGAGCTTGTGTTATGGGTACTAAATGATTGATATACATATTTAATACAATAGATTATATAAAAAAATATTATTTTGCAATAAAGTCATTTAAAACGGGATATTTACCATGGTTGATAGTTATTCCGTGATAATGGCGCATGAAACTGAACCGAAATATTGGAAAACTCAAAAATCGAATCATGGTAAATATCGCGTTTTAAATGACTTTTGTGTTAATAACCAATAGTTTTAAAAGCTGTAATATCTCTACATAGTATAAAATTCCTTCTGAAACTATCACGGTTATTAACACTAAAGTCATTTAAAACGGGATATTTACCATGATTAGATTTTTGAGTGCAAATCATGGTAAATATCCCGTTTTAAATTACTTTAGTTTAAAATTCAGTCACTTCCGCTGTCTGTTTGCTTAAATATTTTAAACTACGCAACGGGTTTTAGTGCACATTTCAGCAATAGATAGAGTGATTAGTGAGAGAGGGAGGTTTATAAACCATAGATTTCCACGCGAGCAAAGCCGCGGGGCGCAGCTAGTTTATAATAAATATATTCTGGTAGTACTTAAAACAGACAGGCGCGCTATGGCACCCATCATCCGGCTGGGGGCCCGTGGCATTTTGCCGACTTGCCACCCTGTAGTTACGCCACTGCAAGAAGAGAGATCTAGGCCTGCCTCTGTACTGTGAACTGGTTCTTGTGATGTCTAATAAAACTCCTTCCGATAAAGTTTTCTCCAACAGTCACGCGACCGTCTCAAGCGATGACCGAGACGGTTCATTTGTAAATGAAATACTATCATCATCATCCTATAGCAGTCCATTGCTGGACATAGGCCTCCCCCAATAAGCGCCATAGCGCCCTGTCTTCAGCTTGCCGCATCCAGCATCTACCTGCAGTCTTTCGCAGTCTTTCGCAACGAAATACTAACCTGTAGTGATATGTTTAACTATATTAGCCCTTATCCTATTGGACGGTGGTGCCAGTTCTGCTGAGAAAGAAACCACTTTCTGATAGAGCACGTCTTCAGCATCTGGAAGCTCCGTTGTTTTCGTCGAGTTTATTTCTGGGGACAAAAAATATAGGAATGAAATCGGGACCGTACGATTAATCAACCAGCAAAAGAAAAGGTAATCGTAGCTTCTTATGTTAGACCGTCCTCACACTTGAAGTTGTACCCACTTCAGTAACTTATATATTTGACGTGAATAATGCTGGACCATGCACGCACACAGCATTGTCTAGCCCCAAGCTAAGCAAAAGCTTGCGATATGGGTACCAGATAACTGATATAAATACTTAATAAAATTCGTTACATATCATACTACCTGGTCGAAGGGCGTCCTACACTACGTTTACCCTGTCGTGGTCTCAACTCAAGTCAATACGATACAAAAATTCTTTATTGTACACCATAATCAAATCATTACAAAAATACATTATATGCGACAAGTACAATGGGCGGCCTTATTAGAAGCGATCTCTTCCAGGCAACCTTCCAAGTCAAAGTCAATATCATTTATTTCTTTAGGCTTACAAAATAAGAACTTAGACAAGAACACGTTTGCCCCAGCGGTTGTCGATTCTTCGTGAGATACGGCCAGCCCACTGCCACTTCAGCTTGCTATTTCTTAGAGCAATGTCAATAAATTTAGTTCTTTGTCGGATGTATTTATAACGAATCCTATCCTTCAGAGAAACTCCGAGCATAGCTCTTTCCATAGCTCGCTGAGCGACTTTGTACTGTATTAGTAATAGTATTAGTAGTTTACCTGAGCAGCTATATCCGTTGACGTGCAGCACGAAGCCAGGCCCGCAGCCGCATTCGAAGGTCCCGTCATGCAGCTCTCGGCACAACTGCTCGCATGGACTGCCGTCGCCACAAGTACCTGCAAGATGTCCGCTTGTTACTAAAATCATTTACATATAACCGGTGTTGACAATACCTCACAATTCGTAGACTGCAGATGTTTCCACTGTGGTATAGATGCGGAAGTTTCTTCTATTATTTTTTACTAGCTGCGCCCCGCGGTTTCACCCGCATGGTGATAGATATTTTGGATAATATACAATATATCATTATGAATTGTAGCCTACCTATATATGTTTTTCTGATATGTAAGCTATTGTGAAGTTTCATCAAAATCCATTCAGTAGTTTTTGCTGAAATTAATGGCGGGCCGGCCTGAGTGAGTGAGTGAATGTATGGAATGAAGGCTGGAGTGAATGGCGATTGATCGGTCACTGAATGAGCTCTTTGCTCTTGGCTCTTTGTCTTTGGTTGTTTGCCTAAACAATCGGATATTTATTTACCTCTGAGGCGCGTTGGGCGAAGGTCCGCTTGCGACGCAGTAGGTTCCGGGTTCGATTCCCGCCTTGGGACAATTGTGTGTAGGATCTGCAGATGTATGTTCCGGGTGTTCTGGACTTTATCTATGTATAATAAAAAATATCTCTCTATGTACCTAATGTATCAGAAAAATTAAACAGGTAACCTATCTACGTATTGAAAAGCAAAGGGTAGTTTAGTTTAGATCACCAAAGAGTTATTATAATTTAAAAAAACACTACAACAAATTATAAAAAAGTCAGTTCAACGTGTTACAAACCACATGCCAAAAGTACCCGAAAATTTCAAAGTTCCCGTTAAATTCACAGCGTAATCTGTATCGTAACTCATACGATCGAATATTAACGGAAAAACTGGACTTCCGGGAAACGTTACAGCCGCCCGCCCCGGGCAGTGATAAATTACTGAGCGGGCCCTGACTACAGGGCTTTAGCCTAACAAGGTAAAGGTTTCTTGTTCACTTCTCTACTCCACCTTAAAAATATAGAAGTGCACCAAAATCAAAGTGACTACTTTATTTATTAGTTTAAATTACGTAAGTTGAATGTTCTGATTTGTCCAAGAGTAACACCTACAGGAAATAAAACACTATAAGTTTGTAACTTCAATATCAAATCATTCGGAACGAATGCTTAGGGTGTTGTTCTTTAAAGAAAATTGGAAAATTGGAAAATTAGACGCAGTAAAATCCGTTGCGTAGTTTAAAGATCTAAGCATACGTAGGGACAGACAGACAGCGGGAAGCGACTTTGTTTTATACTATGTAGTGATCACACACTAACTTTTGACATAGGTATCGCTGAAATAACAACGTGGAAGCCGTTCTCCGCTAACTCGACACTACTAGCGAGAGAGAAAGAGAGAGAGAGATATACTCAGAACCGAGTTGCTCGGAAAAGTCTTCTGTCGAGGCCAAGATACACTTTGGGTAGCTGAGACTGAGACACAGGGTTAAGTTTATTTCAGAGTCGGGGCCTATTAAGCTACAGAGTTGTGAGACGTTCCAATTATATGTTGCAAAATTGTAAGCCAATGACTATGTTGTACAGAATCTACAACAACATAGTAGTTGTAATTGGGCCCCTTTGACCCATTTATCTTAATTGACGAAGTTATTGTCAAACAAAACTAAATTAAACCTATGTATCAAACTGTTTTACAATGAGACTAAATGTGTAATTATTATTAACTAGCGGCCCGTCCCGGCTTCGCCCCGTTGGTCATTTGTTTCAGGCAATTTAAAAAAAAAATCCCTTTTTTCTCTCCGTGAGAACCATCCTCGTACTTCAAGGAATATTCTAAAAAAAGAATAAGCGAAATCGGTTCAGCTGCTCTCGAGATTTGCGCTTAGCAACACATTCAGCGATTCATCTTTATATTATAGAAGATAATAATATGTTGAAAAGCTTAATACTCGTAAACAAAGAAAATAACAATGAAATATTATACTTGATAGATACAATACAAATTATAACTAGTATTATGCTAGTATTTACAATTGAACGAATTGCAGACTTTTGCAAATAATCTATGGGAAGCATAGATCAACTGTATCAGTTATCATTAGTACATCAATATATTGAAATATGTTTATTGGACATAGTTTCTTTTTTAGCTCGTTATTAACAGATTTGGCAGAAACTTCGTATGCATGGAATTCTGAACTTCCATCCCAGAAAAGCGTGCTACTGCGGGCAAAAGCTATACCATACTCCGATTTGGAATCCAAGATATTTTATGCCAACATAGACATTTTAAAATGAAAAGTTAACAATAACTCTAAAGTCATTGAAAACGGGATATTTACCATGATTTGATTTTTGAGTTATCCAATATTTCAGCACAGTTTCATGCGCCATGATCACGGAATAACTGAAGTGCACTGCGAGTTTTTATGGGAGACATACCAATTTACCCTCATTTTTTGTCTTTTGCTATGAACGTTGCAACTACCACCGGTTCCACTATTATCGAACGCAGCTCGATCACGACACACAACACGGACGGTATCAGAACGCGAAGCGGTTGGTACATCACTTCTTCGGTTTTTCAAATCATGGTAAATAAATATCCCGTTTAAATGACTTTAGTGTTAATAACCATGATAGTTTCAATAGTTTAACAATAACTCATTAAGAATAACATAAAACAACGAGGTAACAGCTATGTAGGTTATCTTTAAAAACTAAAACACAAACTTCAACAATGCATAATCTCACATGTGGAGTAAGAAAGTTTTAAATGAATTCGAAAACTGAAGATTATTATGAATAAAACGATGAATGAAAGCTTTCAAAAACAAAAATGGTTTCGAGCTTCTACGCTTAGCTTGGATGATACTAATGTCGTTAAATATTTTCCACCAATATGCCTTGGGTTTTGTAATCCCTTTGTTTACAAAAAATATCCAGGTTTTTGAATCGGAGTGTAGTTAGTATTAACGTACTTTATAGATACTCTGTGGCATTATAATAATAATAATAATGCTGGACAATTCACACAGCATTATCTAGCCCCATGTTAAGCAGAGCTTGTATTATGGGTACTAGATAACTGATATACATAATACAATACATTACATAGATAGATATTTTTTATTATAGGTACATAGGAGAAAACGACCACAACACCCAGAACAAATATCTGCAGATCGTAGACACAATTGATCCGAGGCGGGAATCGAACCCGCAACCTCCTGCGTCGCAGGCGGACCTTCGCCCACCGCGCCACATCGGTCGTCCGTTTGGCGTTAGTGTGAAGTGGGATTTCATGTATTATTTCTGTAATAATACCAACATAATATAAATTCTATTTCACCAGTTTCCCCAACACCGTATTAGCCACGTACCTCTACATTTACGTTCTCCCTACGTTCATAATAAACGTAGTACAATACGCGAACCCACATCAGACTTACGAGATGTTATTTCACTCTAATAAAGGAACGTGAAAATATGGCTTTCCTAAATTCATCTGTAATCCTAACAGGAAGTTACCGGGTTCTTCTTGTACAGTAATAATGGGCTTGGAAATAATGTATCGAATTGAATTACAAAACAGAAGTTAATACTTAGATTAAAGGAAGTCTAAAGGGTGGCTGTTTAGAGGATTTTGTAGAACGATCAGTCGATTAGTTCCGAAAAGTTTCGATGCACGCCCAGAGATGTCGCTAGTAAAAGTGAACGACGCGACGGCTAGATCGCGCTGGCGAGAACGGACGGGTGCATCTCAGTGAAAATTCTGTTTTGAGCTCGGTTATAACGGCTAGTTGTCTTTGCTATTACAATAAAGTACCTTAGTAATTTTCAAAGCGCCGTTTTATTTAGTTGGGCTCATCGGTGGCTTTATCCCTTCCAGGCAACCTTAGGATAGACTGGACGTATAGGAGGGAACAATATAGACGGTGGTCCTTGCATAAATATTTAGATAAAAAAAAAAACAAATACTTACACTACATACCTACCATAATACAACATTATAATAAACTGACATAGACATACGATAAGGATATCAAACTTTTTACATTGACAAATAATGCTGATGCAGCAGTTTTTTGAAGACTTTATCTGATACCGAGTAAAAACATTAAACAGAGGCAACTCCACAGTTTTTCCTGTGCCTCAATAGCCTGCAACAGCCTGCGATGGCGTATTGAAAATTATGGAGATGTGATAGCACTCGAGTTAATCGATCGATGGGGCGCGTTGATTCGATTCCGATGAGAGAGGAGGGAGTTATGAGCGGTAGCGTGTGTTGTGAAAATCTAATTAAAGACTCATAAGCATCACAAAGTGAAATAGTAGTATCAAAAGTTCTATTGGTTACTTATCACATCTCCACATAAGCCTAAGGTATAGTCATCGCCAATTCAATTAATTTTAATTCAACTCACTTCATGAATCTTTTTATCTAAAAGCAAAAATCCCGAAATCTCATGTACCTACTCGTATAGACAACAATCCCCGTGCTTAGCCTACTGGACGGATTCGATTCTATATTCGTGTCCACACATATGAAAACCGAATATCATAGGCGACGACGGACGTGAGACGTGAGAAACACCACACGAAAAAGAAAATGATAATGTGAATGTAGGTGTAACTTTCCCGCTCTTTGTCTTGACTTGGGCCACACGTCACTTGCAACATGTTAGGATACAAGCTGCTTTGATCTCTTTCCGTTCCATTGCCGAGGGAGTTCAAAGCATAACACCAGGAAATGTGCAGTGTTCGATTACATAGTTTATGGTCGAACCTCTCTTGCTAGAGGATAAAGTACTTCATTTTACATCATCATCAGCCTATGTTAGTCCACAGCTTGACATAGGCCTCCCGTAATGAGCGCCACAGCGCCCTGTCTTCAGCTTGACGCATCCAGCATCTACCTGCAGTCTTTCGCAGGTCGTCATCCCACCTGGTTGGAGGGCGTCTTACACTACGTATACCGAGTCGTAGTTTACACTCAGGAACACGTCTGCCCCAGTGCTTAATTTTACATGGCTCTTTATAAAAATACTGCTTTATACTTACACATACAGAACAGATGAATACTCCTAGTTGACAACACTAAGCAACAGAAGTCAGCGGTTTCTGTTGTCTTATGGGATTAACGGCTTTAGGAATGGTGGTTTCTGTGGCTTTGGACACAGGATTTCGGCGTAGTCAGCTGTTCAACGATTTTTGGCAGTCATTGTACCTTTTAGTGCCAATAAATTTGGTAATCTAAAATCACACCATTTATCTATAGGCTATTTATTAATCGACGATTGCATAACATTCAAATTTTTATATATTTCTTACATTCAATAAAAACAAATAAGGTTATGAACCTACAACTACAACCTACAAAAAACTGTGTCGGTATACAATCCTTTAATCATCATCATCATCATCAGCCTATGATAGTCCACTGCTGGACATAGGCCTCCCGTAATGAGCGCCACAGCGCCCTGCCTTCAGCTTGACGCATCCAGCATCTACCTGCAGTCTTTCGCAGGTCGTCATCACACCTGATCAATCCTTTAATAATGTCCTATTTTGACCCAAGTTGACCCATTTTTGGTACATTCATGCTGCTTGTATTTGTTATCAACTCTCGTTAACTACGCTTAATTTTCTGCATTAACATTAAACGCGCGTTTGCGGCAGTAACTTCACAACAAATAATTGTTAAACAACAGTTAACTAATTTGATAATTGTATAGCCGGAAGCCTGAAGTGGAACTGGGCCGGACACGTCTGCCGTATGTCCAGCGACTTGTGGGCAAAGACCACCCCAGAGTGGAGCCCACCCAACGCTAAGAGGCGACGTGGAAGGCCCAGGATGAGATGGCGCGACGAGCTCGAGGTACATCTTCCATCGTGGCCTGTTGCAGCGTTGGATCGCGAGGAGTGGAAGGAGAAAAGGGAGGCCTTTGCCCAGCAGTGGAACAATAATGGCTTAAAATAATAATAATAATAATAATAGCTAGCGGCTATACAAGTCGGCAAACGAAATTACGAATCAACCATGTTTATTGTGCGACAATGCTTCATAACGTAGATTTGGGAAAGTTATTAAATGCCATGAAATTTAGAAGAAGTTGATAAAACACATTTCGTTTTACGTATTGCCCGTGTAAGATTCCAGAGATAAATAATAATAATAAATAATGCTGGACAATCCACACAGCATTATCTAGCCCCATGGTGAGCAAAGCTTGTGTTATGGGTACTTACTAGATAACTGATATACATAATAAAATACATTATATACATAGATATTTTTTATTATACATAGAAAACGACCAGAACACCCGGAACAAATATCTGCAGATCGTACACACAATTGTTCCGAGGCGGGAATCGAACCCGCAACCTCTTGCGTCGCAGGCGGACCTTCGCCCACCGCGCCACAGAGGTCGTCAAACTGAATTATTTTGATATCTTTGTAAGCTGACAATTGTACAAAAAACGATACCTACCTTGTCTTATAATTGCGAAAATTTTTAAAAATACAGAACAGCGAAATTGGTATATCAAAATATTTTTATTTCTAAAGATTAGGTAAGTGTGCGAGGCGCATAGCCTTATCACCTTATATCACCTTCTCATCTGTCTGAAAACTACAAAAAGGTTGAAAAAAAGGTCAGAAGTTTTTATTTTAGTTTCCAAACAGATGAGTACAATACAATACAAAAATATTTTTTTGTACACCAGATACAGATCAATAAAAAAATACATTACATCCGACAAGTATCTACAATGGGCGGCGTTATCGCTTATAAGCGATCTCTTCCAGGCAACCTTAAGTTATATGTTGCCAACACGTGCCTTTCCAAAGGAGGAGATTCGCAGACGCCCTCAACAAAGGGAAATCCACGGGCAAAACGAGAAATTTAATTATTCGTAAAATTTCCCTCATAATAGCTTCGTTTTCCCACAATAGGGTAAATGGGTAAAATGCCTCAGTTTTCATAATTCCATTGTTTGTTGCGTGAATTGGTTTAGTTGAATTTGGTTTGTTAATGTGGAATTTGGATTTCGTGTGATATTTGGACGCATTTTGCTTTGATTACGGAAACAGCGTGGATTAAGGGTAATGCTCGGTTAATCGGAAGATATTTAGTGTAACAATAACTGTACTATATGGCCGCTGAATTCAATGGGATAGCGCTGAGTCGCAAGTACCTACGGTTATTTGATACATAATCGTAGATACTATCGTATCGACAAGGTGAATTTTTTTGTACTCTAATCACAGTTGTATCGTAACGTATTTATTTATTTAATACTTTTTTTAATTATACTTTATAAGTACCTTGTATTTAAAATTAATATTCCAAAAAAAATAAGATTCTGTGATCTAGATAGATAATAAAAAATACAAGTGATTATGGACGGCCCCTCATTACTTGACAAGCAAGACGCCTAACCAGTACATTTTGGAGCCAAAAGGTGACACTGAAAGTGAAACTGAATTCTTAGACCATAGGTACTTAGGAAGGATCTTCGCAAATGTCTGGACAATGTAATGACCATGCCAGGTTCCTAAAGTATGTAGTAATTCAGTCTAAAGTGTTGTGTCGAGAAGAGATCGGCGATAAAGCTCACGTAAGGTCGATAAAAGTCGTGAAGTGGGATAAGTAAGGCGGGACACACGGGGATTCTGGGTTCCGTAGGTGTAGGTTGGGTTTAAGAGCGTTTATAGTGGATTCAAGATGGGCTGGTTTTTATATTGCTGAAATCAAGAGTTTTCATGAAATAGTTGGGTTTTCAACTGAAAACGATTAAGGAATTAATCATTGTGCATTTCATCCTAGCGCGCCCTTTTGCACATACGTCTACGCCGGCGGCGGCACGCGGCGACGCGCCGCGCGCCGCCGCCGCCGCGCCTCCTCCCGTCGACTTGAGTAGGTAGGTTACCTACAGTGTCGGATCTAGGTGGGTTGAGCTCACCCCTGTGCCCCTGTTGCCAGTTTCGAAGGGGCTATTAATATCGTTTTTTTAAATTAAAAGGTCGGTCGATATTTATGATATGAATTAACCGAATAGTTAGGTAGGTATTAAGACTTTCTCACAGATTTAACCTATTGTTACTGGTTTGGAGGAGGCATACACCGCCGAAGGCGGGTCCATATCAGGAAGTAATGGACATGACACAAAAAACCTGACATAATTTGCTGACCTAATTCTCTATTCAATTCTAATTAAATTATAGTGTGCATGACTATTAAATTTCTTTTTATTATTAGATATTGTTTAAATTTGTACCTATTTTGTGATATCGAATAAATATCTGCTTTTTTTATTTACGGGCTTAAACTTCACCAAGATCTTGCCGCAACACCCACCCCATATTAACTACATAATATAAATGGTGAAGGATTCTAGTGACGGTTACCTTCGAAAGCAGCCTCGAAGCGCGGGGGCTCCATGGTCGGTGGGCTGGCGACCGCGAGCGCGAGCGCGGCCAGCAGCGCCGCAACCATGCTCACACTATGCCATGCCATCGCCCATGCTCCAGAATTAACTAGGTACATAATATAAATGGTGAAGGAGTCTACTGACAGTTACCTTGGAAAGCAGCCTCGAAGCGCGGGGGCTCCATGGTCGGCGGGCTGGCGACCGCGAGCGCGAGCGCGGCCAGCAGCGCCGCAACCATGCTCACACTACGCCATGCCATCGCCCATGCTCCAGCATACGCTCCACTCTGTTGACAAGCAAATAAAATCTGTTTGGTATATTCTATAGAGTATAACATAGGCGTTATAATAACAATCGGGTCGGTCAAGCATCCAAAATAACTAGGTAGGTACGTAGGTAGTCTCATCTCTACGGACATCTCCGCAAAACTCCGCTTTGGTGGAGACTGGCCTTAAGCACTTATCCTGACTAAGTGAGGATAAGAATCATAGAACTAGAATTGTTTTGTTCCTTGCGGTATTTAGTAGGAATAGGAATCATGTGTTCGGCGGCAGCGGCGGCGGCGGCGGCGCGGCGGCCGGCGGCGCGGGCGGCGCGGCACGATTCCATCATTTAAAGATTATAGCTTTATGTCAATGTCAAACCAAATGATAACAATCAAACTGTCAAGCGTCAAGTCAACAAAACTATTTTGTTTTTATCGTTAATCGCACGCAGATTTTATTAGAAAATAATTATTTTTATCTCTTTTCCATCGAGATTTATTCGTGCAATAACATTTTAATGATTATATGATACGATACCGTGGCAAGATTGATTTATAACGTTCAGGGCCACAGTTAAAATTTCTTGTGTGGCATGTTGTGAACTAACGGACTACCGGTGTTCTTCAGTGATGGTTTTCTCGTGTTTTTTCATTTTTCTATTGATTGTGAAGAATGTACATGTTTTGAACAATGGCTTGGCTCTTACACCGCCTATGGGTTGGATGTCCTGGGGCTACTATGAGTGCAAAGTTGACTGTGCGATGTTTCCCGATAGATGCTTGAAGTGAGTGGGACTTTTTAAACAAGAAACTATCTACTTGTGCCCTGACAAGGTTTTTATGTCTTGTTCACGATACTAAGATACTACACCTAAGAAGACACACACATGTGGGGTTATGCTTTGCTGAAGTTTGTGCTATAGTTTTTAGTGATTGATAACAATGATATGATATGATGAATTAATCATCCATCATACGGGCGTAGCTGAAGACAGGGCGCAATGCGCTCATTGGGAGAGGCCTATGTCTAGCAGTGGACTAATATAGGCTGATGATGAACAATGATAACCTTGCTGTTACATTGTTGTTTTCTGTTCTTGTTAATTTTTAATTTAACATTTTTGCATAAATTATCTTGGATTCTAGTACAGACATACAAACTTACGCCTTTATGAGTCTCACAATGTCATTTATTTGATACTAGCGAGGAGTTGATCCTCTCAGTAGCTGATGCATTCTTCAACGAGGGCTATCAGGAAGCTGGCTATGAGTACATCATCATTGACGACTGCTGGTCTGAGTGGACTCGGGAGGAAGGAAGACTCGTTCCTAACAGACAGAGGTTTCCACGAGGCATGGCTTATATTGCTGATTATGTAAGTACATATAATTTTAAATAGGTAATAACTACATAGTATAAAACAAAATCGCTTCCCGCTGTCTGTCTGGCCCTGTGTTTGCTTAGATCTTGAAAACTATGCAACAAATTTTGATGCGGCTTTTTTAACAGGTAGAGTGATTCAAGAGGAGTACGGAGTAATGGTCTCCACTCAAGAACACGTTTGCCCCAGCGGTTGTCGATTCTTCGTGAGATATGGCTGGCCCACTGCCACTTCTTGCTAATTCTTAAAGCTATGTCGATAACATTGGTTCTCTGTCGGATGTATTCGTTTCCTATACTATTTTTTAAAGTAAGATCTCTGTGAGATGACCTTTTTGGGAAAAGAAAATAAATCATTTATTTATTATTATTATTAAAAAATCTTGTTTTGATTTCAGATCCACAATAAAGGTCTGAAATTCGGCATGTACACGAACATAGCCCATGTAACCTGCATGGGCTATCCGGGCTCGAAGGACCATTTCCAAGTGGACGCGCAGACATTCGCGGAGTGGGGCGTCGACTATATTAAGGTGGATGGCTGCTTTGTAGGGGAAGCGGACTTGAATAAAGGTACTTTATCAAGTATCACAGACAACCAAAGTTAACCAAAGTTATCGACATAGCTCTAAGAATTAGCAAGCTGAATTGGCAGTGGGCCGGCCATATCTCGCGAAGAACCGACGGCCGCTGGGGTAAAACGTGTTCTTGAGTGAAGACCAGGTGGGATGAGGGTCTGCGAAAGACTGCAGGTAGATGCTGGATGCGGCAAGCTGAAGACAGAGCGCTCATTGCGGGAGGCCTATGTCCAGCAGTAGACTGCTATAGGCTGATGATGATGATGATCAAATATCAAATTGCTTTATTCCCTTTAGATATTACAGAACTCTTGAACACGTCACAAAATTCAAATTACATAAGTTAAACTAGGAAATAACGTGATCACTTTGATAATGATGATTCTTTGTTGATGGCAACTGTGTCTGGTTGGACACTATTCTGCCAGTGTCAAGCAATGGAAAATAATTGTAAGTATATGAGTTATCAAATTATGAAGATTGGTTTATATTTTCACCAGAGCCTAGTTCGTTATCTAGGCAGGGTATTACCACGTGCGTACAGGTTAGCTTGGGAGACGAGATGTTGGAGTCCCCCTTACACCCCGTATAGCTAGGACATAAAGTGATCACTTTGATGTAATCAAATAATTGTTTGAATCGAACCATGACAGAATAGTAACAATGACAGTGATCCAAGCGTTATACGGATGTGCCGTATGTTTACAAACAAACAAACTAAAAAGAAATGAAATAAATTATGACTGAAAGAGTTTACTTAAATTTACGAGTTTTTTGAGTAATTTTCTTTGAATTATTCCACTGTGCCCCACCCACCTTGGTGAGGGCAGAGTGGAATAATTCAAAGAGTCCCTTTCAGTACACTCATAAATTTAGGTAGGTGCTCCTCACTGGTGGGGCAAAGTATACAGACTTACATTTTATCGTGTATTCTGACCCACTAAGGCCCCATTAGGGTTGGCACCTTAAAAGAAAAAAAATAAAAGTAGGTAGTATAAAAGACACATAGTGATATCTGTAAAAAAAACCATATTATTACATATGTCTTTAAATAAAAGTTTTCTTTTGTTCCAGCATACATAGAGTTTGGCCGGCATTTGAACGAAACAGGACGGCCCATGGTTTACTCGTGCAGTTGGCCATACTACATACAGTACATTATCCACAAAACGGTATAAAATAACTTAAATCTGATATCGAAACTATTTGGTGGTTACTCTTTTTGGCGTGGCGGTATATAGCGGGGCGAAAGAATCGTCTATTTATGTAGGTACTTTTATATAGAACTACCAAAAATAAACGGTTTTCTGGAATTATAGCTGGCCTAATATTCGTGGAAAACATCGCCTGATAAAAAATATCTAAGCTGCCCAGTGTACTTTGTGAACTCTTAAATGTCTCATTATAAGTACTAATACAACGGGTATTTATCGTGTTCATTTACCTATTTTTACCATTGGTAGAAATATGTAGGTAAATAAAATAAATAATGCTGGACAATTCACACAGCATTATCTAGCCCCATGGTAAGCAGAGCTTGTGTTATGGGTACTAGATAACTGATATACATAATACAATATATTACATAGATAGATATTTTTTATTATACATAGAAAACGACCAGAACACCCGGAACAAATATCTGCAGATCATACACACAATTGTTCCGAGGCGGGAATCGAACCCGCAACCTCCTGCGTCGCAGGCGGACCTTCGCCCACCGCGCCACATCGGTCGTCAGATAAATAAACGCGATAAAAACCCGTTGTATTAGAACTTATAATTAAGTGTTCAGATCGCGTAAGTTTAAAAATATCAAAAATATCTGTTTGGTATTTTTATTTACTGGTGTATAAGAAAATAATGCGCAAACGTGTTCTTGAGTGGAGACCACGACTCGGTAAACGTAGTGCAGGACGCCCTCCGACCAGGTGGGATGACGACCTGCGAAAGACTGCAGGTAGATGCTGGATGCGTCAAGCTGAAGACAGGACGCTGTGGTGCTCATTGGGGGAGGCCTATATCCAGCAGTGGACTAATATAGGCTGATGATGATGATGATGAAGAAAATAATGTTGTATGACATTGTTTTCCAGCCGGACTTCGCCCCCATAGCGGAGCATTGCAACATGTGGCGAAACTATCACGATGTGAAGACGGCCTGGCCTGCCATCTCCTACATCATACAGCATTTCCAGAGGGAGTACGACGTATTACAGAGATACCATGGACCGGGTCATTGGAATGATCCCGATATGGTATGCCTAAGATTCATAGGAAACTTAGATATTTAATTTATTCGAAATAATTCAAATAACATCACTTATTTAGTTCATTTTTAACAGAGGATTGTGCGCAGATGTTGACCATACAATCCTCTGGTATTGTATTTTTTTGGACGAATGAATTAAGTAACACTTTATTTAGTGTACCAATACATACCGTATACATATCTTATCCGTCTTTCTTATACCTAATTAATAATAACAAGTGTAATAGGCGGCCTTATCACTGAGAGCGATAAGGCCGCCGCGCCATAGCGATAGCGCAGATTCATTATTTCAAAAAATTAGGCAATAATAAAAGAAACAATATTGTAGATAGGGTAAGATGGTGGTCAAATGAATAACGATGAAAAACTCCCGGAATTCAGACGAGTATTTTACACAATGTGGCGAGCGCAGCGAGTTTCACCGTTTGACTTAGAAAGAAAGAAAGAAAATACATTTATTTGACACCATACATAACACATAACACGACACATTACATAAAAAGAAAGAATACAAACAAGAACAAGTTATAAGGAAATAGATAAAACATACAGATAGGTACAAATACGTGTTACATAAGGGGCCAAAAAGGTGCTGTCTCAGCATTATGCCGCTACAAGCCGGAGTTAGTAGCGGCGCTGATTTTCAGACAGGTCCTGGTCATGGAATTGGTCAGGACTTGAGTTCTTTGTTGATGACAGCTGGAATTTCCCCATTTATATACATTTGGACCTTAATTTCAGTTGATATTTGGCCAAGGCGAGCTGTCAGAGGGCAAGAGCCGCGCTCACCTGTCGGTGCACGCCATGATGTCGGCCCCCTTACTACTCAGCTGCGATATGAACCAGATAACGGACTATGAGAAGAAGTTGCTGCTGAATTTAGACCTTATTGCGGTGGCGCAAGATCCAATGGGGATTATGGCGAGGCCTTATAAGGTAAAATTACTTATAATAATCCTTATTTTATTTTCCAAATTTTGGGAAAACTTGCAGCTAGGTCTTTATAATTGTTATTTACTTAGTACATGCCGGTAAATACCAATGAGGGAGTTGCTTCAGATTTTGGATTGGAGACATCTATAATAGTTCTTCTAAGAACGTCAAGATGGCGCTATTTGTAAAGCGTCTCATAAAATTAGTTACGAATGAGATTGAAGATACCTTTTTTAAATCATTGTTGTCCCACTGCTGGGCAAAGGCCTTCCTTTTCTCTTCCCATTCCTCGCGAAACCTTCATTTTACGTGAACCTAATATTAAATTTATTATTTTCCAGCTAGGCACTACGCTCACTCTCTACGTGAAACCCCACTATCCGAAGAAAGGCGACATATATCCGTCCTACTCTTTCCTACTGCTGAATCTGGATCCACAACCATATTATTCTATCTCTTTCGTACCTGCAGAGTATGGCATCAATTCTACTGATGGGTATTCGGTTATGGTGAGTGATTTTCCCGTATGCGCGTGATATAAGCACAACCCCCATAATTATCATGAAAGCCAATAAAGCACTCATCAGGGAGAAGCCTTCGTCCAACAGTGGGCTAGTATAGCCTGTAGATGACATATAGATGAAGTTTTTGTTTTGTCTAGTGTTTGTTGAAAACTGACATATAGATGAAGTTTTTGTTTTGTCTAGTGTTTGTTGAAGACTGACATATAGATGAAGTTTTTGTTTTGTCTAGTGTTTGTTGAAGACTGACATATAGATGAAGTTTTTGTTTTGTCTAGTGTTTGTTGAAGACTGACATATAGATGAAGTTTTTGTTTTGTCTAGTGTTTGTTGAAGACTGACATATAGATGAAGTTTTTGTTTTGTCTAGCGTTTGTTGAAGACTGACATATAGAGGAAGTTTTCTTTTTGTCTAGTGTTTGTTGAAGACTACCTAGTCATTATAATGCTGTTATCACAAATACTATCTAGATTTCGGGTTTCAATCGAACTAAACAAAATAAGAGCTCACATTACAAGTGCGCTCTTATTTACGGAGACGGTTTTGCGCCGACCCGACATCTAGTTAGATTTATGATCGCAGTTATAAATTCAAATTCATAATAATAAAGATTTAAAAAATATACAACTTTTGACTTCTTTCCTCCCATTTTGAATAGTCTAAATCTAGCTAAAATATTGTAATATATTTTACAGGATGTCTACACAGGGAGATATCTTCAAAATATTACGCTAAAAGACTCTATAAATGTGGCAGTCATTGAAGGTAAGAAACTTATTTTATTGAAAATAATATTTAATATGTAATGCTGGACAATCCACACAGCATTATCTAGCCCCAAGCTAAGTAGAGCTTGTGTTATGGGTACTAGATAACTGATATACATAATACAATACCTCTATGGCGCGGTGGGCGAAGGTCCGCTTGCGACGCAGGAGGTAGCGGGATCGATTCCCGTCTCGGGACAATTGCGTGTACGATCTGCAGATATTGTTCCGGGTGTTCTGTTCGTTGTTTATATATTATGTATGTATCCATAATATCGTATGTATATATAATAAAAATATATATCTATGTAATGTATTGTATTAAGTATATGAGTCATCTAGTACCCATAACACAAGCTCTGCTTAACTAGTAAATATGACTGTCCAATACGACACCACTGGGTGAAATTACTTATACTCTAGATTTCGTTATTTTGGTATTATTATCTTAGCTGTAATTGTATTTTCTTTTTGTATTTTTGTGTATGTGTTTTCTATGGACCTTTGATGTCTGAAAATAAAAATTTGAATTGAATTAACTTGGGGCTGAGATGCTGGTACATCTTCCATCATGGCCTGTTGCAGCGTTGGGTCGCGAGGAGTGGAAGGAGAAAATGGAGGTCTTTGCCCAGCAGTGGGACAATAATGGCTTAAAATAAATAATAATAATAGATGCTGGTGCTTCCAGGTGGTCCCATTTCAATTTAATCCAGTTCTGACAATGGCATCCATGAGGAAACCAAAGCCTTTAGTTTGCATTAAGTATGTGCGCGACAAATGGACGAATAACTCAATATCACGCCAACCGATTTCGTCGATGAATGAATGAATAAACACTTTATTGTACACAAAATAACACCTAATATCTAAATCTTACATAATAACAGTACAATTAGCGGCCTTATCGCTTAAAGCGATTTCTTCCATGCAACCAGATCTGCACAAAACAAAAATTCGATTAATTTTTTTAAAGTTTTGAACCCATTTTCATTATTAAGTTTATAGTTTTTTAAAACACGCCAAATTATTATTTTTGCAGATTCCGTAATGTACACACTGTTCCCGCTGTGAGAGAAACATTCTGACTCATCATCATCTTCAGCCTATGTTAGTCCACTGCTGGACATAGGTCTCTCCTAATGTCTTCAGCTTGCCTCATCCACGAACGTCATCTGGCCAACTGGCCGAATTCTTACTATTTTATGATTATTTATTACTTTAAAGTCATTTAAAACGGGATATTTACCATAATTTGATTTTTGAGTTTTCCAATATTTCGGCACAGTTACATCATGGTAAATATCCCGTTTTAAATGACTTTAGTGTAAATAACCATTATAGTTTCTAAAGTTTTATTTATTAACTTGTTTAATAAAGATTATTTATAGAGCTATTAAGTATTATTTTGAGTGCCAAAAAAGGTTCTACTTCTTGTGATATTAGATAGTAAAAGAAATACTTTGCAATTGTTCCGTCCGATAAATAATTTTTTAGGAAATTACATTATTTTTATTAACAATATTGCTACAAATATAATTTTAGGTAATGTTAAGGGTTCTAATTTAAACCCCTTAATTCTCAAAGTGTTCTTTTAGTTGTTAAGTAGAAAAAAATCACAAATTTTGTTATGTTTTTTGTTTTTATTAGACAGTTAAAATAAATTGACATTGTCTAGCCTCTAGCTTACCTTGAAAATGTATTTATTTTTAAAACGCCTAAAAGTGTGACTTTAATGCGCTTTGTGTTAGTTAATAGTTTAGATTTTAGGGATCCGTATACAGCGCGCGAAACTAAACAAATATATTATTCTTGTAATGTGTATTTACTTGTGTGTTGTTCTCATAATTATTTAGTTTTTTAAAGTATCAAATAAAGCTATTTCTCAAGCTTTTTTTTTCTTTACTTCTTATTTCCAGACTAGTTTCCCGCGGCTTCGCACGCTTTGTTCCTATGGAAATGTTTTTAAGTTTATTTATATCTGGGTCCCATAGGAACTGATTTAAGGGGTAAAAAGTCTATGTTTTATTCCCGGCCTAGAATTCGTCCAGTAGTTTTGGCGGGAAGAGTTAACAAACATCCAAACAATATTTGTGTTTTAGTTTGATATATCAATTTAAAATTTTAAGATTCAAAGATTCAAATAAAGATTCAAATATATTTATTGCGTCAAACATGGTATAAAGGTCTTAAGTTCTAAGTAATGCACTCATGTCTCACTATATTCTAGCATGCAATAATTATGATGACTAATTAAATAAGGTTAGTATTATTATTTATTATCGAACATTTAAAAACTCATTGATGTCATAAAAAATCATGTCATTCAGCCACCTACGCAATTTGATTTTATATAAATAATTATTTAATAATTTGATTTCATTTGGTAATTTGTTGTATATTTTTACGCATAAAGTCAAACAACTAAGTGAAGGTCAATGCTCAAAATCACTGCTGGCCATTTTTTTAAAAGTTTATTATGAACTCGTTAAACTACTGCGTGTACGATCTACCTAGAATATAAATAAATAAAACCATTAGGCATGTTCTGACCTTAGAACAAGATACAAAAATAAAAAAAAAACATTGTTGTAGTACCTACTTGATCAACATTACATGAAACACAGTTGACATACAAATTTACTTATTAAAATAATATTTAAAGCTACAAAATAGCAGATATATTGAGGGTTCTGTATAATAATTCATCACCATTATTATCAGCTCACACACGTCCACTGCTGGACATAGGCTTCTTCATTGGGCGCCACAAATATCAGTCTTAACGCACACTGTCCCACCGCTGACGTCATTGGCTAATTATGATAAGAAATTCACTTTCTTAACTGAAATGGTTATCGGACGCTTTTACTTCAATTATACATTGCGCACTACTTTGTTTTTAGAGTGGTTTAGATATTTTTATGTTTGATACAATATATTTTTCTTGACTTTAAACACAGATCCCTAAAATAAACCAAAAACGATAACCAACACGTTATAAAACTAACAATCAGCACACTAAGGTGCATTCAAACGCGAGAAATGAAGTCGCTTACATTTTTTCTGCTAGTCAGTGTACTCGGAGTTTCAATCGCCTCTTATTATCCACCTAGTGTACCATGGTCAAGCCATTTCGGACCTTACATCACCTACGAGCAACCTTGCTTAGACCGTATAACTAACGAAGTACTAGTAAATTTCCAAAGAGCGTATTACGAAAGCTTAACAACTCTCTTCCGTAATATAGTTGCTTTAAGCGATGCACATTTCGCTTTCTCACCTATAACAATATGGCAGACTTTAGCAGCTATAGCGGAAGGTTCAGAGGGAAACACAAGAGAACAGTTATTTACATTCCTAGGTCTACCAGAAGATAAATGTACGCGAAATTTGTTCTATCAAATAACTTCAACTCGAGAGCAATTTCCGCACGAAATCTCAATGATTAGAAGAAGACATTTCATAGCCGATGCTAGCATTATTTTGAATAGAAACTGGGAGAAATTAGTGACAAGTCAAAGCTTGATAAATGTCAAGCAAACTCCCTATAAAAGCAATCCGTTTGAAGTTGAGAATTGGAAGCAAGACTACAAAGCTATTCTACCTCATTTGAACCTAAATGGAAACTCCTTGGTACTGGAATCAGCTGATTATAACGGACTATGGGAAACAGCGTTTACAGACAGTGCTATTGAACCTTTTTACAATGCCTTTGGGGAAGAGATTGCGTCGATTGAGTTTATGAAGATGAAGAAGAGAGTCAATGTTGCCTTCTTGCCGTCTCATAACATGAAACTTTTACAGCTTCCAGGTACCTACCTCTATATACCTAATCCTTTATTGTCTACAATATTATAGAAACTGTTTCATAATGGGCTCGAGGGAGCTGGCCCAGCGTAATTTTTATCACTACATAGTATAAAACAAAGTCGCTTCCCGCTGTCTGTCATGTATTCTTAGATCATTAAAACTACGCAACGGATATTACGCGTTTTTATTTAATATATAGAGTGATTCAAGAGGACGGTTTATAAACTATTCGACACATAGATTTCCACGCGGGCGAAGCAACGGGGCGCAGCTAGTATAGTATAAAATAAAGTCAATTTGGATGTTTGTTCGCTTAGATCTTTTAAACAACTCAACGGATTTTGATACAGTTTTCAGCAATAGATAGAGTGATCAAGAAGTTTTATAAACAATTGACCTATAGATTTCTACGTGGACAAAACCGTTAGGCGCAGTTATAAATAATCGAATGATGTCTTTCTATTTTCCAGCATAGTTTTTGTATTCTCTTTGTTTTCCAGTCGGCCAAGACAACCGCTACAGTATATTAATAGGCCTAGTCATGGGCCAGAGCAGAAGCCACGCCTTCAGAACCACACTAGACATCATCCACGGCTCTGTTGTATTCGAAGCAGTTAATAACTTGAGGATGAGCGCAGTGCCGATAGAAGTGGCATTACCTAGACTGGTGATGACAAGTGAGGTTGATGTAAGGAGGCTGGTAGAAGAAATTGGAGTTGACGGGATTTGGAGCGACCCTTATGGTACCAGGTATGATTTGTTTGCGATCTGCAGTTTGTTTTTTATATTTTAATATACTTACATAAGTGTCTGTACACATCTGACGGAAAATGCGTCGGGCTTATCATCGGTCAGCCGGGTGATTATGTAACTCGCGACCGGTTTGCAACAGGCGTAAATTGAGCAATCAGTGCTGTCAAACGTCAATTTTGACCAATTTTGACGTTGTAGCTGGTGTCAAACTAATACTAAATTGACGTTCGACAGCACTGATTGCTCAATTTACGCCTGTAGCAAACCGGTCGCGAGTTACATAATCACCATACGGGTCTATTCTGTCAAATCAGACCTGTCACACTACGCGTCTAGTCAGTTTGAATTGCCTGTACAGAAGTCTCCGTCGATGTTATGCCTAGTCTGAATCATCATCATCCTATGTTAGTCCACTGCTGGACATAGGCCTCCAATGAGCGCCATAGCGCCCTGTCTTCAGAGTGACGCATCCAGCCCGCAGTCCTTCACAGTCCTTCTAGTCTGAATGCATCAATCAAAATATACGTGGCGCGATACGTTGACCTAGATACGTTGTACGTTATGTTGATGTGATAGAAAAAAATTATGTGAATTTAAGAAAGGTTTAAGGTTTTTTAGGAAAGATTTGTTTTAATAAGCCTAAAATAAACATGGATGGCAATCATTATACCAACCTAACAAATGTGCTATGCTTGTGCATAGTTGGTAGGTACATTTAGGCGTGGTTAATATATCGAAGCCAATAATCCGGATATGACTAATTAATCCGTTTGCCTTGGTCTCCAACTAAGCTCATATTTGCACTACATAATTTGGTCGTTAAAGCCAAACACAATGGTAATCATTATAATCTGAACAAATACCTCATCATCAGCCTATATCAGTCCACTGCTGGACATAGGCCTCCCCCAATGAGCGCCATAGCGCCCTGTCTTCAACTTGCCGCATCCAGCATCTACCTGCAGTCTTTCGCAAGACGTCATCCCACCTGGTCGGAGGGCGTCCTACACTACGTTTACCGAGTCGCGGTCTCCACTCAAGAACACATTTGCCTCAGCGGCCGTCGGTTCTTCGTGAAATATTGCCGGCCCACTGCCACTTCAGCTTGTTAGCAAGTTCTTTGAGTTATGTCGATAATCTTGGTTCTCTGTCGGATGTATTCGTTACGAATCCTATCCTTCAGAGAAACTCCGAGCATAGCTCTTTCCATAGCTCGCTGAGCGACTTTGAACTGGTGGACCAGCCCTATCGTGTGTGTCCACGTCTCAGCTCCGTAGGTTATAACGGGTAGGACGCACTGGTTGAAAACTTTCGTTTTCAACAAAACATACATAATATGTAGTATATCATCGCCTAAGGGTTAAAAAAATATGCGACTTTGTTCACAGTGGGACATTTGTTTGTACGATCTGCAAATATGTCATCAGGGAGTTTTGGGTGTTTAGATGTGTCATCACTACATAGTATAATACAAAGTCGCGTACCGCTATCTGTCTGTCTCTATGTATGCTTAGATCTTTCAAACTACGCAATGAATTTTGATGCAGATTTTTTACAGATATAGGAGATTCATGAGGAAGGTTTATAAAACATTTGACATATATATTTCCACGCGGGCGAAGCCGCAGCTAGTTTATAGATTCATAAGTATACATAGAACCGAGTCGAGTACCCTCAAGAGCCGTGGGGAATCAATGGGGGCGAGTCAATGGCTCTCCGTCTATTGAAGACGGACAAATCGAATAAGCTTCTTGGCTGTCTTTCGAAAACGCTTAGTTGAGAAATGGACGTAGTTTCCTTTATACCACTATCTTTTGTACTCGGTTTTATTTATTATTAATTCTTCTTGCACGATAAAATATATATACAAAACATTATAATAGAAACAGAAAATAAAAAAGGCGGGTTAAACCCTAAAATGAGTTCTCTTCTAGGCTGAAGAAGAAGCATAAAACTTTTAAAACTTTCACGATTTGTAATTAATTTTTGAATGACAAAATAGACAATCTGACATCTGAGGGCAAGGGCTCACGTACCTACTATAATATCAAAACCTTAGGATTACTATCAATACATTGTGTATAATCTATTACAAAATGTATTGTTATACCATAGGTACATTTCCCTCTTTCATCTTTTCAGAAACATATCAAACCCTCCAGCTCAGCCTAGCGCCTACATCCAAAGAGTCACCATCACCCTCGATAGCGCTGGGGTCCGCCCCAACATACCCCATTACTCCAACCTGATCCCCAGCCTCGGGGGCCCGTGCGACCCCAGTACAAACAGCACGTTGGACCCCGCGGTTGGTAACGATTTTATCGCGAATCGGCCGTTCTTGTATGGACTCTTTGATTCAGAGATGTTCACTTGTTTATTTGCTGCTTCTTTCTCAAAACCATAGAACTGCGAAGGTCCTTTGACAGCGCTGGAGTCCGCCCTAACATACCGTACTACTCCAACCTCTATATGCTTTGATGGTTGTGGTCTGCCTCAGAATGCCTGAATTCCTTAGCGTGCACAACTAGCACATATCTACCAGCAGTATTCAACCAACCCAAGGATAGAAAAGACGAATATTTTTTCACTTCTCTTGCTCAAAAATGTATTAAGGGGCCTCCGGAGGGACGAATTCTTCATACAAACGTAATACTAAAATTATTTCTAATTCAAGGATATTTCCACTATAATAGTACATTATTTGTATTAAAATAGTATTTATCTAGGTTCCCAAATAGTTTTTTTTTCGAAATACTTACCTAAAATGAAATGAAAGCCAATCTCATTTTGCACATTTTTATGCGAAAATGGACAAGTTTTCTTGCTATTTGTTTCGCATTAAAAAAATTTGAACGGCTAACATTGCTATCGCGCACGCATGGGGCGCTGCGCAAGGGTTAAACAGGGACAGCGATATTCGGAGCGATTTTTGCAAGTGAGGGTCGCCGGACCCTTAAGATCCATTATTATTATATTTTTTGTATTGATGGTGCAATAAGATATATTGTATTGTAAAAATGTATAGCGTACTTTAGTAGTAGTTACATAGCAGGCGTAAAACTCGAGTGTATACATATATACACCCTGGACTAGAGATTAAATTTATTTTTTCTTATACATTTGTCTGTAATTTATAGCCATTATAAGACATTCAGTCTCTTAAATAAAGTCTTGATTTTTTGGTGTTCCAAATCGTGTGCTTAAATCTGAGTAACTTTTGAGTATTCCAGGATTTTAATGCGTAATTACAGAGATGCTCAAACTGGGCGCAAGTTTGCAGTGGAACGACTACCAATATGCAAGGCACTTCTACTAATTAATGCGTCCACTGAAACCTAGTTCTATTTCCCTCAATACCATGCGGTGACCGGTGACTCATCAGGGAGTGCTAGGCTAGTCAGACATGGGTAGGTAGGGTATCTATGGGTTGATGGGTGTGTGTATATTTAAGGTTACTATGTACAAGTACATAAGTTCGTAGGTGCGGCATTGTAAAATAGAGGTTATGAAATAAGGATTGTTTTTTTAATTAAAATTTGCAATAAAACTGATTGTTTTTGTTTTTTTTACTACTTCAGAGCAATAACTAATACCTAGGTAGGTACCTACTCATTATTGCTCAATTACAGTTGCACAATAGACGGCCTTATCGCAAAGAGCGATTATTGGATCTTATTTCCCAAATCAGAGAAGAAATTCAAAAGATTTCTTCTTGTATAGATTTTTGTTAATAAAATTACACTGCGGACCCACGATACCCCTGGCCATACCCCTGGCCATACCCCTGGTGGTATCGTGGGTCTTTTAAAATCAAACGATACCCCTGTTCGGAATGACCGTAGTGTTGCGGTGTGGAATGCGGAAATGCATTTTTGTTAATAAAATTAATGATTTCTCATCATCATCAGGTAGTTCCAGGCCTGGAACATAGGCCTGGAACCACCTGTACCTATGTAAATTTCAGCGCGATCCGTTCAGTAGGTTTGACGTAAAGAGGTTACAAAACATCAAAATCGTCCAATTACCAGATGTGATAACCGCTGGGGTAAACGTGTTCTTGGGTGGAGACCACGACTCGGCAAACGTAGTGTAGGACGCCAGTGACCGGGTGGGATGAAGACCTGCGCAAGACTGTATAAAGATGCTGGATGCTTCAAGCTGATGATAGGGCGCTACGGCGCTCATTGGGGGAGGCCTATGTCCAGCAATGGACTAACATATAGCATAGGCTGATGATGTGATTATTCGAGAAGTACAAAGGGCGGCTATATCCAGCAAGTCTGTATTCAGTTTTCTCATAAACAATCCATATATCATCATCACAATATTTATAAAACGCATGGTAGAGCAGAGCCAAAGGTTTCTGATTTTATACCCGTATATCAAAGATATTCGCAACATCAGAAAGCGAACGACAAAGAGCCGTGAGTTAACAAAAACTCACTTCGTAAATCGAACGGCACCCTTCCTGGTATTAAATCACAAACGGGTTACACAACACCGGAATATAGACTACCAGGCCGGAATGTTTCCGGAACGGATAGGCAATGTACCTGCGATACGAAGTTCAAACGGCTTCTTACAGTTTTTGAAGGTACCTCCGTGTAACTAATGGCCAAGGTAAGGTTTATATATAAAAATAAGAATAACCCAGTTTTTATTTGCTAATATTGAATGAACCTTAGACAAGTTCACACGAACATGAACGGACAAGACGAGTAAAGGATCACGCACACACAGTAAAGTGTTTGTGCTGTTTATTATTTTTATATCGTTTAGTGAGACTTTAATGGGCGAGGGGGCTAAAACTACCCTGACAGCTTTCTAAGAATGAAAACAAATATATATAATACGTAAGGAACATGGGATCAATAGGACAAAATCTGTTGCCATTATTACTTTCTGTTTGTAGAGTCACAATGATTGATTGGCTAAAAACGTCTAGAACTATCTTGACAATTTTCCCAAGCCTGAATAGATAGTGTATTCTCAATACGCGCATAAATGACTGAAATATGGCTATGGCTAAAGACAGAACGAAATCTAGCTAAGAGTTTTCTTTTTGTAAAATCACTTTGATTTCTCACAAAAGCCGGAATCCCTTACATCCGGAAAGAAACCGGTCGCGTGTGATCTAAAGTGACTCGGGTCACCTTACGTATTGGCGACGCGGTGTGATCGGCCGATTGAAAAGAATGGCTCTTACCTGAATCAATCGGGTGTGATACAATACAACGCAAAACGAACTCTACGGAATGATACTAAAGTTTGATTTGATTATGGGTAACCCTTGAACAGATTTGGGGACGAAATCGTGATTAAATTGTGTAGTGCGTTTGTGATCTCAGTGATTGATTCGACGACCTCTGTGGCGCGGTGGGCGAAAGTCCGCCTGCGAATCTGCGATGCAGGAGGTTGCGGGTTCGATTCCCGCCTCGAAACAATTGTATGTACGATCTGCAGATATTTGTTCCGGGTGTTCCGGTCGTATCTATGTATAATAAAAAATATCTATCCATGTAATGTATTGTATTAAGTATATCAGTCATCTAGTACCCATAACACAAGCTCTGCTTACCTTGCGGCTAGACGATGCTGTGTGGATTGTCCAGCATTATTCATTGTTTTATCTGATGAATATGATCTGAATGACTTAGGAATTCCGACGACGGCGTAATATCAGTTGTCTGGGAATTTAATAAATTGGAGGGATAGATATTTCATACTTCTAGCAAAAATGAAAATATGAAATCTTGCTTGCGTATATCTAGTACCTATATACGGCGACGCAGGACTGAAATTTCGAAGGAGGCTCAAATTTTGCACACCATAAAACATAGCCTAGGTACTTTTCATCCCATAAATCGGTTCCCATGGGTTAGAAATAACCTTAAACAACGTGCGCGAAGCGGGCAGAATACATTATAAATGCGAACGTTTGTATGTTTATGGATATGGTTTAGATGTATGGATGTTTATTACCTCCACGCCAAAACTACTGAACGGATTGGACTGAATTTGCATTCCGATAGTTCTGCAGGAATAAAGCACAGGCTTAACCGTAAGTTCCTATGGGTTCTAAATAACCAACGTTAGTAGCGGTAGTTTAGGTTTAAAAAACCAAAAATAAAATAACGTTTCCATAGAAACAACGCGTGCAAAGCCGCGGGCAGAATCTTGTTAAAAATATATCATTGACTGTACTTAGTGCCTACCCACTTACAAAGCGAACAAAAACAACGAATACCCGTCTACATTTCGTCAAAGATCACAAAAAGCGAAATAGAAGTCAAACGCTCAATTCATTCGACGTGAGCTCTTCGATTAACAAGGCTCCGAGTGGCGTGGAAGTGCTGCCACTTTGACACGTTCAATTCCCTTGGCTTAATGCATTCACTGTCTTAGCATTGTGACCTTAATGTTATTGGATTCGATATACCGAACCGTCCAACTGATTTTAAACTAAACGAAACGCAAAAAATTGCGTCCTTTCAATAATATTGAGAAAAGTTTTCCTATTCTATTATGAATGTCGATAATTACACTGATATTATAAACGCGAAAGTTTGAAGTTTGAAAGCTGGGTTGGATACCGATTTCGTCGGTTTTTCTGTTAATTTTAGGTTTGTATAAATGTATGTTATTTATGACAAATAAAAGCTTTTTAGGGATATGCGGCGGCGTCGAGGCAGACCACCTGCCCGGTGGTCAGACGACATTGCGGGGGCTGTAGGGAAGCAGTGGATCCGACTGGCACAGACCGCTAGGGGTACAGATATAAGGAAGAGGCCTATTACTACGCAGTGGGAGTTACCGGGTGGTTAGATAGATAGAAAAATCTTTTTACCATATTTTTCTTTTTACTTGAACTTTATTCAAGCAGCACCTTCACTATAGCAGAATCCTATGCAAAACCCGTAAAAAGGCGTTCGTGAAACGCGTCGTAAAATGTTGCCGACGTGCTTCAGAGTTTCGCAGCAAATTGAAAGGAAACAATGACTTTTTGTTATTACCCACCTATAGGTACCTACTTTGATCCTTCACGGGGTTATTTACAAGGAATTGTACAAGGTGCCGCAAAAAATAGGTACCTTACACATTTTTAATTCACGCCTATGTGTTGGCCCTTAATACACCAATGTATTGAACCAAAGTTACCGACATAGCTCAAAGAATTAGCAAGCTGAAGTGGCAGTGGGCCGGCCATATATAGCGAAGAACCGACAATCGGGGTAAACGTGTTCTTGAGAGGAGACCGCGACTCGGCAAGCGTATACGTAGTGTAGGACGCCCTCCGGCCAGGTGGGGTGACGACTTGTGAAAAACTGCAGGCAAATGCTGGATTCGACAAGCTGAAGACTGGGCGCCGAGGCGTTCATTGGGGGAGGCCTATGCCCAGCAGTGGACTAACATATGCTAATGATAATGATACCTCTCTCGATATAAAGCAATGGACGCAATGTTTTCCATTTAGCTTAGCTATAGTAGACAAGCTACTTAAGTCTAAAATCCGTCAACACTGCAACAGCCTATTTTAGTCCATATTAACACGGGTTCTAAATTATTTTCGTCTTTAAAAGCTTGAAAATAGAGTTCAGTTTAGCAGTAAATTGGCATCAGGATATTAAGCGTCAGCCGGCGCGTCATATCCGGAGACGTGACTACATCCGTTTCCGGTTACCGGAAAACGGAGTGCGATGTAGCGGATTTCTGTTTTACTGTAGTTTTGTGCTAAGCCCTTATTCATAAACGTTTGAACTATCAAACGTTTATGAAACAATAGCTATGTATATTGTAACGTCTGGTTCCGCTATTGCTTTATAAACAAAACATAAGCGGGTAAATTATTATCATAGATTTAGATTTGGGTATTTTATGTATTTCTTGAAAAACGATCTAATAAAAACTATATTATAATCTATATAAAAAATCAAATAATTAGAATGAATGAATGAACACTTATAACACCTTATATCTAAATATTACATTATTTATTGATTGTATTTTTAAACTTACGCGATCTGAACACATAATTATAAGTATTGATACAACGGGTATTTATCGCGTTTATTTACCTTTTTCCCGACGTTTCAACAGCTTTACACTCTGTCGTGGTCACGGGATGACTGGAGTACTGGAGTTACCGCCTCAGCGAAGCGGGGGCTAGTTTATTTGAAACTACCCTCATTTCATTTTCAATAGTAGGAATGTCCATCTGCACACCCGGACGACACATAACACTAACAGTGTCCGCGACGCACCGAGAGACCGGATTACGACGTCTACACTTTGCTATCACTGACTTTGTTTCGCTGAGGCGGTAACTCCATTACTCCAGTCATCCCGTGACCACGACAGTGTGTAAACCTGTTGAAACGTCGGAAAAAAGTTAATAAACATAATAAATACCCGTTGTATCAATACTTATAATTATTTATTGATTGTTTTGAAATAACTAAAAATCGATTTTTTTACTGTTTTTTTTATTTATACATATTACGAACCCTTAGTTTAAATCGACCCTAAAAATTATTTCCTTTAGCTGATTTGAACCAACCGACTTCTTTTCGTACGCAACCTAACCACAAATATTTCCTACCCCCTAAAACTATTCCTGTCACCACGATGCAATACATCGTGAGGGTGCATTCACCCCGAACGGGCCCCGGTAGACGTTATAGGGATTCACGGGGAGGGGCCGGCTTAATAAGCTAAGTACAGGGTGGAAGAGAATGGGCTCTATACTCTGATTTAGAATCCAGGATATTTCATGTCCACATATAAATTTTTGAATGAAAAGTTAACAATAACAGAAAACCACGAGGCAACAGCTAGGTTATCTTTAAAAACTAAAACACAAACTTCAATAATGCATAATCTCACATGTGGAGTAAGAAAGTTTTAAATGAATTCGAAAACTGAAGATTATTATGAATAAAACGATGAATGAAAGCTTTCAAAAACAAAAATGGTTTCGAGCTTCTATGCTTAGCTTCGATGATACTAATGTCGTTAAATATTTTCCACCAATATTCCTTGGGTTTTGTAATCCCTTTGTATACAAAAAGGTTTTTGAATCAGAGTATAGTCTTTTGTATCCTACTAATATTATAATCGTGAAAGTTTGTGAGGTGTTGCTCTTTCACAAAAACTACAGAATGGATTTTGATGAAACTTCACAATAATATAGCTTACATATCAGAATAACACATAGGCTACAAACATAAAGATATATTGTATATTATCCAAAATATCTATGAACACGTGGGTGAAACCGCGGGGCGCAGCTAGTATGTCATATTATACTATTATCATACAACCAGCCAAACTAAATATGGAATATTTTGTAAAGTGACCATAGCATCTTTCAAAAAAAACTTAATAAAAAAATATCACCATCATTACCTATGTATAATAATAAGTGTATACCTATTACCTATTAATAATAGCCCACAGCTGGACAAAAAAAATACTTTAACAGAATTCTTCTTAAAGCAGTTCTTAGAGCACCATTTTAATTAAGAATCAATGATGTTCATGTTCATAAGCTTAGAATCAAATTACATTCAAGTCGCAACTTTATTTTAGTTCACCTTGTACTGAACTTATTTATTGCAATTGCTCACATTCTCACGTTCATTTAATTAATTGAATTAGTTGAAATCTTTTTGTATTGTGTTTGTGGAGTAAGTCATACACGCCCACTGCAATCCGGGTTCAAAAGTGTATATGTTGTAATGATAAAAATAAATTACCATCATTAAATTAATTGATGATTATAATAAATTATCAACCCAACAAATTATCAACAAACAACACCATAATAAAATACAAGACGATAATAGTACTCGTAGTATAAAACAAAGTCGCCTCGTATCTCGTATGCTTCTTCCCAGATCTTTAGAACTACGCAACGGATTTCGATGCTTTTTTATAGATAGTGATTCAAGAGGAAGGTTTATAAACAATTTGACACATAGATTTCCACGCGGGCGAAGCCGCGGGGCGCTGCTATTTATGCTAGTTCTGTCTATGGAAACGTTGAAAGGGTAATTAGATAGATACTACTTTGATGCACACTTAGTATACAAGAACTATGTAAAATAAAAACATAAAAATTAAGCTACAATTGGCGGTCTCTACCAGACAACCATAGATGGGTAATAATCATATCATGGATAGAATCATATCATGGATAGAATCATATCACGGATAGAATAATATCATGGATAGAATCTTATCATGGATCGAATCATATCATGGATAGAATCATATCATGGATAGAATCATATCATGGATAGAATCATATCATGGATAGAATCATATCATGGATAGAATCATATCATGGATAGGATTATATTCCATGGGAACTATTTTAGGGATAAAAAGTCTATGTTTTGTTCCAGGCTTGAAGCTATATGTACGCAAAATTTCATCCTGATCCTTTCAGTAGTTTTGACGTTAAGAAACAACAAACATCAATCTATCCATACATCCAAACATCCAAAATTAGTGTAAGTAATTGTAGTAACAGGTGGTAAACTTCAGTGTGGTCTTTTTTCTTGTCATACGTTAATGACTTAGAAGACGGTTATTACATACAGAGTGATTTTTTTAAATGGGACAGTATGGGGAAATCCGAATCTAAAGGAGATAGAGGAAAAGTGTCTAAGGAGACATTAGGTGTTTTTTTATGTAAACAAATTTGGCTCGTTCAAATTTGTGGTCAAGCGTGAGTTGTTCTTAAAAAATGATAAAGTAGGTCAATTTTTTTTTGACTCGGATCGACTCTGTTTCATGTAAGGATTATTTCATTGTTTGGAAAGAAAAAAATCTGAACAGCAGAAGTTGGTCAAATTTAATGAAAACTAATCTTCATACAGTTGCAGTATTCGCCTTTTAATATTGTTACAAGTGCCTAGGCGTGTAAAAAATATTTAAAATTATTCCATTTTTAAATTTTGATAATCGATAAGAGCTCCAGATGATTCAAGAGAAGAACATTTTTTTTAATCTTCGTAAACATCATGGCAACCGATAGTCTTGAAATTATAAAAAAAAGAATTCAAATTTGGAACGTAAGTTATTTCTGCAGCTGTGATTTTGTTTCCAATCAGTTCATGCTTGTAATTTTATTCATCATGGCGTTAACTAATTCACATAAAGTTGATTTGATTGAGGCGTATTTTCTTAATTATCGCAGTAGAGATAATGCACTTAAGTGGTATCAAGAACGCTATCCTGACCGTGTAGTACCGAATCGCAAGATATTTGATAGTTTAATAAAGAACCTAAGACAGGAAGGCTGTTTCAAGCCTAAGCGTAAAAGGCCGACAATAGTCAATAGTGAGTTTATAACTATTGCCGTATTGGGATATTTTGAAGCATACCCAAAAGCTTCGTTACGGGAAGCAGCTGAAACTATCGGTATTCATAAATCAACTGTAAGGAAGATATTGAAGGCTCATAAATACAAGTGTTACATAGAAGGTCGACTTGTACAAGCGTTACTACCTGGAGATAAAGACCGCAGGTTACATTTCTGTAATTGGTATGTGGCTCAGACTATTAGAAATAGATGTTTTCCTAATTTTATTATTTGGACTGATGAATGCAACTTTTCGAACAATGGCATGTACAACAGGAGAAATAACCATTACTGGTCAAAAATAAATCCGCTAAGAACTACAGAAACCCACAACCAAATCCGATTTTCTTTTAATTGTTGGTGTGCGATATTACATAACAGAATTTTTGCTATCAAAATTTACCAAGGAACGCTAAATAGTGAAAAATATCAGGAAATATTGAACATGGCTGCAGATTTAGTGGATGAGACTATTAGCTTAAGGAACTTTGGTAAGATAATCTACCAACAAGATGGTGCACCAGCCCACAACAGTAGGGCAAGTAAACTATGTTTGGACGAGCAGTTTCCAAACCGTTGGATGGGTACATATGGGCCGATAAAGTGGCCCCCACGATCGCCCGACTCAACGCCATTAGATTACCTTAAGGGTCGAATTTATGTATCCCGATACAACTCCGTACAAGAATTAAAAGATGCTGTTTACAACACTTTAAACACAATTCTACACAAGATAAATGTATCTTTTAAAGTGCAATGTATACGCTTCTACAACAAAACTCCAAGTGAGTTGCAAAAATTATCAATAAATAAATTTAAAAAAATTGTTAAACATATTCTTTGTAAAAAAGCATATTACAAAATATCAGATTACTTAGAAGATAAAAAAGCTTGGAACGAGTTTTGCTCCAACTCAAAATCTACCAACTTACAGATAAGCAAATCAAATGTACTAGACACATAAGTTATGAACATACTAGTGGTTTCTTCTCACTTCTTCCACTGGTGGACAAAAAATTGAAGTGAACTATAATATATGACGTGTCTAAGTGCTTATTTGTAAGCTTAAAGAAATAAATTTTTTTCATTTTCATTTTTTCATTTTCATTCACCATAAGTCTCTGTTAAATGCAACTAGAAGTGTCTTGAAGCGTGCTCGTACCTGCATAAGACAAGACAGCGGCCACATCGAACATTTACTCAAGTAATAAACCAACTGTATGAAGATTAGTTTTCATTAAATTTGACCAACTTCTGCTGTTCAGATTTTTTTCTTTCCGAACAATGAAATAATCCTTACATGCAACAGAGTCGATCCACGTCAAAAAAAAATTGACCAACTTTATCATTTTTTAAGAACAACTCACGCTTGACCACAAATTTGAACGAGCCAAATTTGTTTACATAAAAAAACACCTAATGTCTTCTTAGACACTTTTCCTCTATCTCCTTTAGATGCGGATTTCCCCATACTGTCCCATTTAAAAAAATCACTCTGTATAATAACTAATCACACAAGTAGTGACATAATTACTCCACAAGAATAATAACACCTGAGCGGTCCCCAAACCCATTAGTAACAGGAGCCAGGTCTCTGCATCCATCAGACAAAGCCCTCTATCTGGTGGAACCAATCCTTTTGCGCCATCTATCAAAATAACGTCTCTACGTGCTACCTTCTAGTTAATTAAATTGAGTTTATTCATTAGATAGACGGGTATTCCAGCTTAATGCAAGAAATATTTTGTTTTTATATTAGTAAGGCTGTAATTATTATTTACAAAATAAAAACATGTTTTTCTAAGGTATTATTAGTGTTTATTAAACATGGGACAAATAAATAATGCTGGACAATTCACACAGTATTATCTAGCCCCATGGTAAGCAGAGCTTGTGTTATGGGTACTAGATAACTGATATACATAATACAATACATTACATACATAGATATTTTTTTATTATACATAGAAAACGAACAGAACACCCGGAACAAATATCTGCGTACACACAATTGTTCCGAGGCGGGAATCGAACCCGCAACTTCCTGCGTCGCAGGCGGACCTTCGCCCACCGCGCCACATCGGTCGTCTATTAGGGAACATGGGACAAATGTTTCTAAGATCTGCAAATATCGGGGTGAAAACCCGGAACAATATTTGCAGATAGGTATTTTCTATTTATAATAAAAAATAAATATGTAACTAAATGTGTTTTTTTAAGCATATCATGCACCCATAACACAAGCTCGCTTAGCTTGCGACTATATGATGCTGTGTGGATCCAGCAATATTTATTTATTATTCTTTCTACGCTTATTAACACATTATTTCTTCTCTATACAGTGTTTTTTTAACTGGGACAGTAGGGGCACCCTTAACCATAGGAGATCCAGGTGCTTCTTCTGAATATCAGCTCCGTTTTGGAGAAAAAGAATTGGCTTTAAATCATTTTTGGCCAAGCGCGAGTAGCGCCTTAGAATGAACCAAATTGGGGAAAAAAAATTGCCAATCGACTCAGTCCCTTGTAAAGATAATTTTATTGTATCGGATTAAAAAACCTGAGCAGCGAAAGTTTGTCAAATTTGATAAAATGTTTTCACATACAATTTATCTCAAAAACTCGGTATTAAATATTCATTAGACGAAACTTTACCTAGAAGGCGTTCATACTTTATACCACTATTACTTTATACTATCCGATGGCATTTTTGCATTTTGCGAGCAGACCAATTTGCATGTTAATGAGTGTTTTCTAGCACTAGTGCGACACTGTAAGTTTGTAACCTAGTTACACTTTGACTGCGATTTTTTTTCGACGACTGCGATCTTTTTTTAACCTAAAAAATTCGTGCTGCCGCTCTACACAGCGGTTGTGTTGCGCCGCACATGCGTTTCGTTCGAAAAATATTACGGCTGTGCTGAGTCACACAGATCTGTATTTTCTCAGCCGCTGCGCTAGTGTGGATTTACGCATATTAGTCACTTGTAGAAAACACATACCGTTTGATTTCAGCAGTCAAAGTGTTAAAATATTGACACTCTAAGCTCAGAGGGCGATCCGATAGACGTAAAGGTTGTGGGTTCTTTTTCCGTGGAGCGATATTTTTATGATTTGTGATTTGTTCCGGATTCGAGTTTTGTGTGAATGTTGTTTCATATTCAAGGAAAACAATTATTTCTCTTAGATTTTGATATGCCGTTATAAATGACTTTTGTGTTAACTGCAGACTGTTGCAAACAGTCTACAAGTAGCTCAACTGATCCATATCAATGCCAGTCGGAAGCGTTCCCAAGGCGCTGAATCTTACTTAATTATAATCATATTATCTTGATCAATTTTAATGCTTACAATTAAAAAAACGTTTTTATTTGAATAATATAATAATAAACAAATCTTTATTTAACTTTAAGCACACATCATTTTATTTTTATTTTATTTTAAGCCGTTATTGTCCCACTGCTGGGCAAAGGCCTCCCTTTTCTCCTTCCACTCCTCGCGATCCAACGCTGCAACAGGCCATGATGGAAGATCATCATACTTAAATAAAATATATACACTAAAAATATAATCAAATAAAGAAAACCTTATACTACCTACTACAGCTGTCACTAAGGTGGTATGGGTGCTGTGTAGAAGTGTTTACACATCTTTCTGGCGTAAAAGGAAATGTCTAATAATGTTTTCGTAATTAATTTCGCATGTCTGCCTGTGACAAGAGAAGCCGCGTTTAGTCGAGACGAGTAACTTAGCTGGTTTTTAGGTGAGTAACTGGCCTAGCTTTCAGGCCGTTACATAAGCAATGAATCCTAAGTGACATATAATTATAAAACATTTAAAAAAATCACCTTAATGCTTTCAAAATATTTTATTCTGGTCATTTAAAAGATTTACACTAGATTTACCAGTAAAGGTATTTAATATCGATGATTTTTGTAGGTATAAAACTTCTTGTAAAACATGATGCTTAACTCTGGAGGAAGATTCCTAACTTGAATGGTTTAAAAAATGAAATCCTCGTTGATAATGTGTAACTTTCTCTATTTGGTGTATAAAAAAATCCATTTAAATACCTAATGAGGCGATGTAGTCACTCAGCAAAAAAGCCGTTTCTTGTGAGGTGTAAATAAAATAAACCGTATGCTTGAAAATCTACACAGGATCATCTAGCTCCAAATAAAGTTTAAAAGTATCTTAGATACTAGATATCTGATACTTAATAAAATGACATACATAGAAAGTGGTTTAGTATTAGCACATTTCCATTACTCGCCCGTCTAAACCCTCCCCCAACACTCAAGAGCTCCAGTATAATAATTAGAGGCAATTTTATAAAGGTTCCTTACGACGCTCTCGACGCGTTAATTTGATTTACTCAAGTGCCCGTCTTTTTGTCCACCTTGTACCTTATGCTGCAACATAATTAGAAGGAAGCTGCCTAAAATTATAAAAAAATCGTGTGAAGATGGCGGAAAATTGTGTTTTTTGGTGGGTTGTATTATGCTTGTTTTTGTCAGTCAGTCAAGTATTCTGATGTGTTTCCTTCATCGATGAAAAATCTAATTTAAACTCCCTGAAGGTTTACCTAAACTTAACCTGATCTAACGTCCTCTATATTTCGATCGTAAACAAAGTGACGGTTTTTTAGCGCTGCAAAATAAAAGTTTAGGTTACTAGTGATTTCTTTAAAAAAATTCCACTTTTGGACAAAAAGTAGAAGTGGAGATAAAATCAAAAACACCTTATTTTTTAATTTGATTACAATTTATAGTATATAATTTGGCTTGTCTAAGTGCTTATTCTATAAGCTTAAAGAAATTAATTTTGAAATCTGATGACAAATTAATTTTATTTCAATCCCGTATCTCTTGCTACGGCGTAGCCTTTGCTACGGCGTAGCCTTGCTACGGCGTAGCCCTTGCTACGACGTAGCAAATGATCGTGCAAAAATGTGCTTTCTATTCTACGGGAACAAGTCGAACGAACTTTTTTTAGTCGAAGCGATTCATGCTGCCGCTCTACACAGAGGTTGTGTTGCGCCGCGAAGGCGTTTCTTTCGAAAAAATATGTAGGGCTGTGCTGAGTTACACAGATGTGTGTTTTGTCAGCCGCTGCGCAAGTGCGGTTTTACGCAGTGCAAACATGGCGCTCATTGATGAAACACGCATGAGTGTACGCCCGCACATGCGTCACTCATAAAAAACACATATGGTGTGATTTCAGCAGTCAACGGTTGGATTTTAGAAAAATTATCAATATAAGAGGAACACGCTCGTACATATATATTTGATGACCTCAGTGGCGTAGTGGAAGAAAGCCTGAGTACGACAGAAGGTTCCGGGTTTGCTTCCCGCCGTGGGGAAAATGTGTGTAATTAATGCATTATTTATCGCTTTTGTTTTTTTTGGGAACTTACTAAAAAATTAGTTACGCGATTAATACCATATTATTATTACGATGTGGAGTGTACGTAAAGTAAAAGTAAAAAGTAAAAAATCATTTATTTCTTAAGGCTTACAAAATAAGCACTTACACAAGTCATATTTTATACATTAAATTATTATCAAATAAAATTATTTTACTGTTCACTTAAATTTTTTGTCCACTAGTGGAAGAAGTGAAAATGAAACCACTAGCATGTTCATCTCTACGAGGTATCAGGGTAGCCCTATGTCCAGCTGTGGACTAGAAAAGGCTGCTGATTTGACATGAAAGTATTACTGCAGATATGATATCTTTACTTCGGCATTATTATCGACGTAAATAAGAATATCTTAGAAACTATGGAATAGAACCTTATCTCGGAAATATGAAGCTAACGTAGTTATGTGATTTGTTCCACGCGGTGTTCTTACGTGACCTAAATGATGCCAGCTCCCTCCGGCCATTTTATTAGATCGGCTGGTCTTAGGGTTGCCACTTTCATTGTAATAATAAATAAATAAATAATGCCGGACAATTCACACAGCTTTATCTAGCCCCAAGGTAAGAAGCAGGCTAGCACGGTAGCTATGTATTATTATTATTTTTGTTTTTCTGTAGGCTTATTTTATTTATGTTTTTTTATACTGTGTACTGTGTTTTTTTGTGTGTGTGTTTGCTTTAATTGTGTAGCCTGTTTTCTTTGGCCAAATAAAACATTTCTTATTCTTAAATAGAGCTCGTGTTATGGGTACTAGATAAGTTATATACAAAATACAATACATTACGTATAAATGATTATTGAAGCTAGCAGAAAAGTAGTTTTGCGTTTTTGCAAACTATTTCTTAAGCTAGGTTCATATTGCTGTGTTGGGGTGTGTCGGGGCGCGACACACCCCAACCAGAACGCAATCGGTTTCCTTTATTACCTATGACTAGATTCACATTAGTAGCTTGTGTGGCGCGATCTGTCGCGGTGAAATCGCTCGACGTTCGGTCGCGCCAGAGACCTCTCTGGCGGGGGTGGTGTCGCGCCATAACACACCACATCAATGTGTATCTGCCATTAGACATTCGTGCTTGATCAAACTACGATTGGTTTATATGACACATGACACTTTTTTTGTTTATAGTATCTAAAATAAATAATCTATTACCTTACACTATAAGGTAGAATGTATTGACTCAAGAAAAATCTCGGTTGGTTATCATGCTACTAATATTATAAACGCGAAAGTTTGTGAGGATGTTTGTTGCTCTTTCACGCAAAAACTAATCAATAGATTTTGATGAAACTTCACAATAATATAACTTACATATCAGAGTAACACGTAGGTGACAATTCATAAAGATATATTGTATATTATCCAAAATATCTATCACCACGCGGGTGAAACCGCGGTGCGCAGCTAGTATGTCATATCATAATATTATCATACTACCAGCCAAACTAAAGATGGAATATTTTGTAAAGTGACCATAGCACCTTTCAAAAAACTTAATAAAAAAAATATCACCTATCCCTTTCATTGGGAAAACAACTCCACTTTCAGCGCGCTCTTGCGCCCCGTGGTTTCACCCGAAACCGCGGGGCGCAGCTAGTAAAGAAATACAAGTTTTTAGGTTTTTCTTTTTCGTTGCTAAACACAGGGCGCTATTGTTCTTAATAGGGGAGGCGTCTGTTCAGCAGTGGCTGCTGGTATGACATAGGCTCATGAATAAGTTTTTTTAAACAATGACTTGTTTGTCGCAACCCTAAGCTCAATGTATCATATGTCTACCACAGAATGCTACAGTATCGTAACTGGTGCCAAGCGCCGTTTTGAATACTTATTTATATTTACTTTGAACACCTATTTACTTGCAAGAAAACAACATTAAATAAATAATGCTGGACAATCCACACCGCATCATTTAGCCCCAAGCTAAGCAGAGCTCGTGTTATGGGTACTAGATGGTAATATATTCGGTTTAAAGATTCTTTATTTTTCTCAAAGAACATACATTACATTCACTTGAATGAGAAATACTAAACTTGTACTTAATACCTACTTATAAAATACGTACATAAGTATTTGCTTATAATCTATATGACATATGTATTAAGTATATCAGAGTGGGGGTCGATTGTTACGACGCGACGCGGCCGCTATGACCATTTTCAAATTAGGACTATTAGTAGTCGTTGCCATTCCTAAAATAGTTTTTCGTATCAAAGCAAACTGTGGTCCATTTGTTTAGGCAAAGTAAACTCATTAGCTCGTGCGGCTGGCACTGTTCTGATTTCCGGTTTAGGGGCAATGTCCAATGAAGCCGGAGAAAATCGCTACATAGTATAGAAGAAAATCGCTTCCCGCTGTCTGTCTGTCCCTATGTATGCTTAGATATGCGGTTTTTCATTAGATAGAGTGATTCAAGAGAAAGGCCCACGTGGAAACCTGTGGTTGATGGTTTCTAAAACTATTTAACACATAGATTTCCACGCGGGCGAAGCCGCGGGGCGCAGCTTGTTATATACAAAACTAAGTCGATTTCGTTGGAACACTTGTAACTCGAGATCGACTGGACCAATTTTCATAATGTTTGCTTTGTTGTATTTGTCTCTGTCCGGAATACCAAAATATGTATTGTGTCGACGACCATGTGGCGCGGTGGGCGAAGGTCCGCCTGCGACGCAGGAGGTTGCGAGTTCGATTCCCGCCTCGGAGCAATTGTGTGTACGATCTGCAAATATTTGTTCCGGGTGTTCTGGTCGTTTTCTATGGATAATAAAAAATATCTATCTATGTAATGTATTGTATTATATATATCAGTTATCTAGTACCCATAACACACGCTTTGTTTACCATGGGGCTAGATAATGCTGTGTGAATTGTCCAGCATTAGTTATTTATTTATATAAATGTTTTTAACATTGGAAAATTTACGAAAAAATCAAACAAAAGAAAAAGGCAGTACGAAGTTTGCCGGGTCAGCTTGTATTATATATTACACAGCTTTATTGGAAAGTGGACCGTACATAGTCGTTACCAACACAACTAAAATCATATACTACGTATAGCTACCTAACTTTAGCAACGGGGTAGCCAACGTTTAACTATGCAAAATACAAATTCAAACTAAACCTTTCAAAAAGTTTTAAAAGCTTTGTTTCTAACTATGAGTTTGTACAAAGTAAATGCCCCATTCTACCTCCGCTGGCGCCATTCACTACAAGTTTGACCATACTCGTACTACCATGATGCGGTGATACCTTAGCTTGCATAGTTTTTCATGCGATTCTGTGACTATACTATTGTCATAGTACACTTTGACGACCGATGTGGCGCGGTGGGCGAAGGTCCGCCTGCGACACAGGAGGTTGCGGGTTCGATTCTCGGAACAAATGTGTGTACGATCTGCAGATATTTGTTCCGGGTGTTCTGGTCGTTTTCTATGTATAATAAAAAATATCTATCTATGTAATGTTTTGTATTATGTATATCAGTTATCTAGTACCCATAACACAAGCTCTGCTTACCATGGGGCTAGATAATGCTGTGTGAATTGTCCAGCATTATTTATTTATTTATGTATAGTAAAGCAATTGGTTAGCATAATTCTAGCTTCATTTAAGACGATGGGTGGATATGGCCATCAAAACCTAGATTTAGCTATATGTAGGTATATTTTCTTTTTGTTCCTGCAACCCCTTTGGTATTAAATAATATCTTGAACTCTAGACCCGAGTATAAAGTAACGTAAATTAAATTTATTGAAAATGAAAAAAATGAAAAGTTTTTATTTCTTTGAGCTTACAAATAAGCACTTAGACAGGTCATATTTTATACTATTAAATTATTTTATAGTTCACTTCAATTTTTTGTCCACTAGTGGAAGAAGTGAGAAGAAACCACTAGTATGTTCATAACTTATGTGTCTAGTACATCTGATTTGCTTATTTGTAAGTTGGTAGATTTTGAGTTGGAGCAAAACTCGTTCCAAGCTTTTTTATCTTCTAAGTAATCTGATATTGTGTAATGAGCTTTTTTTACAAAGAATATGTTTCACAATTTTTTAAAATTTATTTATTGATAATTTTAGCAACTCACTTGGAGTTTTGTTGTAGAAGCGTATACATTGCCCTTTAAAAGATACATTTATCTTGTGTAGCCTAGTTGTGGGCACAGCGAATTTATTCTTATTTCTAGTATTTACATTATGTATATCACTTTTTTTAGTGAACCGATTGATATTTTTATGAGTGTACAACAAGTTTTCATAAATATATTGACACGGTACTGTCATTATGTTTATTTCTTTGAATTTTTCACGTAGGGATTCTCTGGGACCCATATTATAGATCGCACGAACAGCCCTTTTCTGCAAATACATACATGTAAATAAGGTACATAGGTGGTGTATGTTTAAATATGACACAATGTATTTCTACCGTTGTGCCGTAAAGTTGATCTAAACTGACTTTTAACCTACTAATACCAAACTTAAGTACATGTTAAGGTATGTACTATTTGACGTGTAAGATATACTGTATTTAAGTAGTGTATTATTTATTTTGGAATTTGTAATATTTATTATTTGTTTTTTAGTATTCTTATTTAGATAACCTGTGGTACACCCCCTGCCTTTTCTTAAATTCATATAATTCTTTCTATCCAAAGGTTGCCTGGAAGAGATCGCTTCTAAGCGATAAGGCCGCCCATTGTACCTGTCGCATATGTATTGATTAATTTGATTATGGTGTACAATAAAGAATTTTTGTATTGTATTGTATTGTAGGTATATACTTTACGAATAAAATGAACTATGAACTTAGGTACGTTCTTCGAACGCATATGATACAGTGTATTTCTATCGTTGTGCCGTAAAGTTGATCTAAACTTTTAACCTACTAATACCAAACTTACGTTCTTCGAACGCCTAATTGTAACTCAGAACACGCTCGCTAAGCCCCAGCTTCGCTGCGACACATCACCCTGAATAAGTCATGTGTCGCGCAAAACTCGAATAATCCTGAGATTTCGCGAGTTCTCTTCAAGTTGTTGGCTTAGAAACGAGATGGGTTGAGAACTTTGTTTGAAATGTTGAGGTTAAATGAAGTGTGACGTAAGAAGATGCTCACAGAATGTGTGAAGAACCAGACATATAATGATTATACAGATATTTAACTGCCCCGCGGCTTCCCCCGCATGGAAATATATGTGTCAAATGGTTAATAAACCTTCCTCTTGAATCACTTTATCTATAAAAAAAACCACATCAAAATCCGTTGAGTAGTTTTAAAGATCGAAGCATACGTAGGGACAGATCTGTCTGTCCCTATTCCCGCTGTCTGCAGCGGGAAGTGACTTTGTTTTATACTATACTAGCTACGCCCCGCGGTTTCACCCGCGTGGTAATAGATATTTTGGATAATTTACTATATATCTTTATGTATTGTTGCCTATGTGTTATTCTGATATGTAAACTATATTATTGTGAATTTTCATTAAAATCCATTCAGTAGTTTTTGCGTGAAAGAGTAACAAACATCCATCCATCCATCCATACTTACAAACTTTCGCGTTTATAATATTAGTCGGATGTATCTACATCTATACTAATATTATAAAAAAAAAATCAAACCTTTCCTGGTTTGATTTTTTGTTTGTTTGTTTGTAACGAATAGGCTCCGAAACTACTGGATTTGAAAAATTCTATCACCGTAAGGAAGCCTAAATATCCGTGGTGAACATAGGCTATATTATATTTTCAAAAAAGTAAGGGATCCTTACTAAAACTCCAATAATGTAACCCAAGGTGTAAAAAATGTACCTACCTTAAAAATTCCAATACCCGTGCGAAGCCGGGACGGTCCGCTAGTGTTGTGATATAAAGAATAATATTGTGTAGGAAGATTCAAATGTTTATTGCTTTTGTATTATTTAATGTGTTTTCTTCGGGGCTATGTTGGTTGGTGGGACATAAAAGAGTTTATGCACTATACTGAGTCACATTCTACACCCTCTGTTTATGTCGTGAGAAAAACTAAAAGGTTTAACGTCGGCGCAGCATTTCAGAATCGACTACATTATTATGATGTTTTTTTTAGTTAATGAACGCACTGAATTGATTTGTCGAGTTCTCGAGGCGTTGAGTTTTTTCCCGTCTCGACTAAAGACAAATTTCTCAAGAATTCTCGAGAACCCTTCTTTTCACCCAATTTTCTCCAAACAATATATTATATTTACTTAAGAAATTGATCTCTTTGTCCTCGAAATGAAACAAAATCACAACAAACCCATCGCATTACTGCGCCTCGACATCACTAATTGCACCATTCACAATTTACAGGGCTCTGATTGGCTATAAATTTCAGCGGGACGCGCTGATTGGTGGCCCTTGTTGTTCTTTGTTTTGGTTTATGGCGGAGGGATGGATAGATTGTTACGTTTTTATTTCAATCAATAGCATGATTGTATTTTAAATGACAAAAATATTCGCGTTTTGTGTACACTCGGTTTTCACAATAATTTCAAAAAAATGGATTGTACAATCGTTTTGTGGAGTCCGCTTAGAATTTGTTTTGTTTCTCCTTGGGTGTTGTAAGGGACGACTAAGGGATATCCACCTCTCAAAGATATTCGACTGGTTGACTTGGTGGCGTAATTGGCAACGCCTTTCCATACAAATTGGATGTTTGTGGGTTCAATTCCCACCTGGGTCGTTTATTTTTGCATTTGTGCATTAGAATAAAGATGCAACGTTAAACGTAAAATAAATGGCGCGGCTCAAACAGATATTGCAGAACTTATGAACAAGTACGAACTGCGAGGTTTGTTAACTACCATTACTAGATTGAGTTCTGCTAAAGTTGCTTGAACTAACTTCATCTACAGTTGCCGACTGTTTTCATGTCTAAGGCATGAACACCTTAGTACGATGCTTCTGATGGTTTGTGGTGGCGGCGCGCGTCAGGTTATGTCACCGGGTAAATATTGTCAATGGTGCGGACATGCCGCTAACATATGTCGCAAAAATACCACTGATTTTTACAAGAAGTGGTCTACTTTCACATACAAATTACGAAGTTGACGGATGACGGATTTATTGAAGTTTTTTTATTGGCAGACATATCAATCTTCCCTCATTTTTAAATCATCTATATATATAAAAGAAAGTCGTGTTTGTTACAACACTTATAACTCGAGAACGGCTGGACCGATTTAGCTGAAAATTGATGGAGAGGTAGCTTAGAACCAGGAGTCTAACATAGGATTTTGGATGACTTTTATAGGATGACTTTTTATCATTTGACACATAGATTTCCACGGGGGCGAAGCCGCGGGGAGCAGCTAGTTTTAAATAAATTTGCATGACGATACTATGTCATTATTGTTATATTCGGTCTGCGTCTTTGGTCTTTGAAAACATGAGTACCTACGTACTTACGTTTCTTTTAGTTTTGTTAGAAAATAATTATTTAATAAAACCGACTCTAGCCCCATTGAAAAATACTTTTAAGTCACCCTTGAGACGTATCATTTTCGCCTTTTTAAGAATTACTTGATGTGTCATTCGACACGACACTTCAAGTCTGCTGTGGGGATTAGAAAGCAGACAGGGGAGGTTGCACCCTACTGTTAAAAGCAAATCAGCATCTGAATATTAATAGATATAAGTAATAACATTCTCTCATAAAAAACTAGCTGTTCCACGCGGTTTCACCCGCGTTAAACTCGAATTTCACTTTATTATGTGATTTTTTTACACCTTGGTTTACATTATTGGAGTTTTAGTAAGGATCCCTAACTTTTTTGAATATATGAAATATATTGGGGTGTTACCCCAATATATTTCACTACTCTTGCCGGACTCTTTCCTGACGCTGGCTGATTCGTGCCGACAGTTACTGGTATGCCAACCCTAAGCACAACATAAAGAGGTGTATAGAGGAGGATAGGAGTGGATTTTTTAAGTTCCTTGTCGACGAAGAGGTGTTACCGACCGGGAATGACTCTTTCCCGACGCTGGCTGATTTGTGCCGACAGTTACTGGTATGCCAACCCTAAGCACAACATAAAGAGGTGTATAGAGGAGGATAGGAGTGGACTTTTTAAATTCCTTGTCGACGAAGGGGTGTTACCGATCGGGAATGACTCTTTCCTGACGCTGCTGGCTGATTCGTGCCGACAGTTATGACAACCCTAAGCACAACATAAAGAGTATATAGAGGAATGGAGTGCGCTTGACGTCTGGCGTCTGCTATTGAGGAGCTAATATTTTACAGGAACTAAGGGATTGTGTCCTATCCTATCCTATCATTGAAAGGAGCTTTCGTTTTTTAACCGACTACAGGAGGAGGTTCTTTGTTCGGCTGTCAGTATTTTATATGTATGTAGTTTTATTACAATGACTACGAATACCGAAATAATCGGGTAATGATCTGAGCAGAGAAATATGTGAACTGTTGTTAATGATTTTAATTATGAGCATTAAAATTTTTGAAACTATCATGGTAAATAACTTGATATTCTTATAGAGGTAAATTACATTTATTGTCGAGATTGATAACAAAAGGCTAGAATTACCTATTCATTATTTCATAGCATATAATTACCAATTAATTACTCAGTTCCCAGTGCATGTCTGTATCCACTGGATGAACCGACGACATATATTTTTTATTCTGTATTTTTAAAGGATGTGCTAGTCAGAGTCATGAGACCCAGGACCACTATTACTTGAGCGTAATAGTGGTCCTGGGTCTCATGACGTATGAGAAGATGAGAGCCTTTGTGTGTATATGGTGATAAATCTAAGCTCTAGGCAACACCAGTAGCTACAGATACTGCAGCTAGTAGTTACAGATATATTTTTTACGAAGAAGTTTGATCTTGGTTGTTATTAGCCGTGCACAGATAGTTTGCATAACCTCAGAAGCATTCTCGATCACTCAGTCTTGATCGCGACGCAGTCCGTGTCACTAGTGTTTAGGGTCCACTCAAAATGTCAGCACAAGGCAAATAAACGCAGAAAAGTCATCGGCGAAACCTTCTGCTACGGCCATACTATCGCGATAACGCGAAAATTTGCATTGTCCTGACACGTCTGGCCAAAGAATTCGTCCTATCGCAAATCGTCTTCGCGAATGCGAATGCTCTTCGCGCCGCTGTCGGTAAACTGCTGCACATCAAAGGGTTTTGTCGCGACAACGCAACACGAATATTCCCACGATAGTATGGCCATTGGCCATATCATTCGTGAAATAGAATATCTATCTGTGCCTAGTTAAGCATCACTTATTTTTCTCTACAAGCTCACACTTCCCACCCCTTAGCTGAAAAGCAGCACAATCTACAACTCAAAAACTCCTATCGCAATAAATTCCCCCTGGCGTTTTCACTGCCGACAAAATACATGAGCGTAGATAGAAATACGTATAGCGTATATAAAATACATGACATACACTGTAGGAATAAAATACGTATCTACAGTGTATTCAGTGCAATGTAACACTTCCTTTTCGAGTTTTACGGGCACTTTCCCGCTTTCATATTTAGTTGTATTGCTTGCACGTGATTGGCTTTGGATCTGACCTTTTGGTATTGGTTTATCTCATACATCAGGGTATAAGTTTTACTCTATAAGAATTGTTGGGAAACTCTCTTTGGTAAAATTGGCAGTTAGAATCTATTATATTCAGGCATTGTAAAAACTTTTTAAACTAGGTACATCTTTTTATTGATTATTATCTTTGGTAATTATGTATATTATGTTTGACATATAAGAAATTCTTATCAATAAACAACTGAACGGAACTGAAAAGAATGGCAGTTAGGATCTTTTCATGTATTGTAAAAACTTTGAATACTAGATAGCATAATTTTTTTGATAAAAGTAGTGAACCTGGAATAATTCCTATTACCTAATCCATGAAAATTTCCTAAGGTTCAGTTTAGTCGTTACAAAGATAAAATGCGGAGAGTTTGTATTTATAATGAAAGTACGAGTAAGTATGGATACCAATAATTTCAAAATATTTTCATTTTTTTATAATTTTTCATTTACCATGATCTCGGGCCATAAAGTGACCCTTTGGAAGGCTTGCGTGGGGCCGAAGCCAACAGCACAAAGGCCCTTTGAGAAGTTAATCTAAAGGCGATGGCTACACATAGCGGGTATCATCCTCGGGTGCACAATATGATACACCCAAAGATGGTAAAAACTATAATAAAAACGTTTATGGTATAAACTATCATTATTATTGACACAAAAGTCTAATTTACGATGATTTGATTTTTGAGTTTGTGTTAAAGTTTCAAGCCTTGTAAGCACGTTACATAATTACTATTTATTACTCGGAGCTGAGAAACTTCCAAACTGGCCGTTTCAAGCAAAATAAGATTTATTAGTGCCCACTATTTGAGGGCCAGGGGACAAACTTAGTTATTTATTGAAGAGAACTAAACTAACTTATTTAATAGGTCTCCTGAACTAACTTTGGATTTTAACTAACTATGAATCGTGGAATTTATCTGTTCATCGATACTTTGACGTTCTTTGTAGCGCTGTGGACGGTCTGGCTGTGACGCAGGAGGTTGCGGGTTCGATTCCCGCCTCGAGAAAATTGTGTATGTACAAGAATCGAATTCAATATTGTAAAATGTGAATATTCATAACTTAAATATCATTGATAACAGACACCACCCACACTACACAACAACAAAAACAACTAAATACTTAAAAGAAACTAAAAGCTTCACTACATATTACTACCAAAATTACTCGATATAATATTATTATATCGAGTAATTTAAAGCAGGAGATAATAGGAGATATCACTAGATGCGAGATCTTGCTAAGTATTGGGAATATTTGCGTACCTACTCATAGGTCCGGCTAATATATTGTCGACGTTATCAAAGGCGATACCTAATGGATCTCGAGTGGTCGAACCATGCTCCGTAAATCGATGCGGTCCCGCTGTGCAATCACGCTAAAACCACCCATCCTATAGTTGACAGTTGAAAGCCATTATAATGGCCTTCGCCATAGAATTGCTAATTATGATTTAATTATTCTTTGTATATGGCAATTGTGCCTGGTTGGACACTTTTCCGCCAGTGTCAAGTAATCCTACTAATACTAATTATAAACACGAAAGTTTGTGAGGATGTGTGTTGCTCTTTTACGCAAAAAATACTGAATGGATTTTGATGAAACTTCACAACAATATAGCGTACATATCAGAATAAAGTAAAGTAAAAATGTTATTTATTGACAAAATAGACAATGAATCAGGCAATACGAGTCCATAGGCTCCTGAACTAGTATAAAACTGTGTTATAATAACACATAGGCTACAATTCAAATTATATTGTATAATATTCAATCTTTGGCGCATACAACGTCGCCACGCGGGTGAAACCGCGGGGCGCAGCTAGTGAAAAAGAAGTGTGAAATAAATGAGTAATCAAATTATGAAGATTGTTTGATATCAGGGTGTACCACGTGCAGGTTATGTTGGCTGGTGAGACCAGATGTTGGAATCCCTCTATATAAATTACGTTTTCATTTTTTTTTCGTACATCTTTTAAATTTCAAATAGGATGGCAAATTTTTGCGTCATTCCACAGCCAGTACGAGTACCTACGAGTACATCCCACGAAGTCCAACTACTTAAAAATAATGAAACATAATATGTTTTTTATATTTTATATTTTCGTCTCTACCTTCTCATACTGTATTATTTATTTAAAAACTTTATTGTACTACAAAGGGTACAAAGGGTGGGCTTAATGCCGAGGCATTTTTTACCTGCCGATCAGGAAGCACATGTTTAATATAAGAGGCTTGGCGTGCTAACATTACATAAAGAAATATAAGTAGTAACTATATTTGACGACCGATGTGGCGCGGTGGGCGAAGGTCCGCCTGCGACGCAGAAGGTTGCGGGTTCGATTCCCGCCTCGGAACAATAGTGTGTACGATCTGCAGATATTTGTTCCGGGTATTCTGGTCGTTTTCCATGTATAATAAAAAATATCTATCTATGTAATGTATTGTATTATGTATATCAGTCATCTAGTACCCATAACACAAGCTCTGCTTAGCTTGGGGCTAGATGATGCTGTGTGAATTGTCCAGCATTATATATTTATTACATATATATCACATTTTTATTTTAAACGTAGATATTTTTATCTGTAATGTAATAAAAGCATGAAAATTTTGTAAAAAAATCTCTGAAAATGTAACTTTAGTCTTAGTAGATCCCTATAGGCCAAGTTGATTGGAAGATGGCGTCTAGAGATAAAAGCGTTTCGAGAATTACTCAGAATTCTTGATGTTAGAAAGATATTTTCATAAAAAGCTCATTTTATAACTTTAAAGGCACCTTCGTTTTGTATTCTACGCTGGTTCAGCTCTGAGAACTACCGCTAGGATTTTTAAATGGAATTGAAGAAGTGCAAAGCGAATTTTCTTAGAATAAAATGATAGCTTTGATAAGAGTAAAGACTTAAAATTCCTTAGTATTTACACTGTTTTATAAGTTTTTCGGACCAATAGTTATCCCTCGGGAATATTTTTTTATGGGACCTCCTCGGGATCGGTGCTTTCTCCATACAATAGCGAAAGAAATTTACAAATCCTTATAAAGCGACTCTAGAAGAAATCGACGAACGTAAATATAAAAAAATACATACAGCCGAACTTAGAAAATCCTCTTTTGTTTTTCGTCGGCTAAAAAGGAGGTGGCTATAATGGTCCGGGAGCCAGCTACAAATTTGGTCAATTATTTCCCCCCGAGCAAAAATTTGTAAAATGCATTAGGGATTAATATTATGAATACTCGTGACCGTCATCTGCGATTCCGTGGGTGGGTTGGGCAGTGGCAGCGATGACGACATTATTCTCATGGAATAAGGTTCAAATCTATGAATCGTTGAAGGGAAGTTTTGCTTGGGAGGGACTTGGACATGAAAATCTGTCATTTGCTCCCGGACCATAAAGTATGTAAGGTTATCGTATATATATCGTATTCTAAATACCTAGGATGATTTCCAAGTGCCCTATATGTGATCATCACAAGCTTAGAGCTATTATAATATCGCTTTCTACTCAAAAATCAAATCATGGTAAATATCCCGTTTTAAATGACTTTAGTCTTAGAGCTATTGTGTACAATTCAGCCTGTTATACGTTCAGTAGTTTTGGCGTGAAAAAGTGTACATCTTTACACGATGCACAAATGTACATCTATACATCCATCCAAACACTTTCGCATTTATAATATTAATGTGGTTTCTTTTGTTCACGTTACTGGAGGAACCTAAACTCGCTCGTCGAGGTCCCTAAAGGTAAAACTCTACAAGCTTAAATAAATCTTTCAAAGTAAACTTAGCAAGTTCCTCCAAAGACCACCATTTACTTTTCTCCAAATTAAAGTTTTTGTAGGGTAGTTAACAACTAAAATAGAACTCGGTAAAGGACAGGTGCGCTGATGGACAAAAAGCCTTAAACTAATTTACTTAGGTTCAAATTACAGTGCCAAAGAGTTGACAACTAATTAAAACTAAAGTTTTGGTCTGTGGGCTTAGGAGAATTGTTTTTAGGGTTCCGCCCCTCAAAAGGAAATAAAGGAACGCTACAATCACTTTGTTGTCCGTCCGTTTGTCTGTCTGTCAAGGCTGTCTGTCTCAGGAACGCGTGAATATATCGAGTTGAAATTAGCGTCTTTACCTATCAACCCAATGGTTTCTTTTTCACTTCTTCCACTGGTGGGAAAAAAAATTAAATGAACAGTAAAATAATATTTGACTTGTCTAAGTGCTATTTTCACAAATTTCCTCAAGAAAAATAATTTAATACATCAGTGAGCAAAATAAGTTCAATTGTCAGTAGCATACACAAAATTATTCACAATAACATAAATTGAATAGATCCCTTGCGAACTCGCTCTGTGAACAGTGGAGTACATCAATGGTCTCCACTAGCAGATTTAATACCTGTATATGTGCTGCTGAACGATACGTAGATAAGTAGGTACTCAATCACGCTCTTACATCTCGGTCCAAACATTCATTACGTTCTGTTTCAATCAGCCAACAGCCGACGTACTAATGAGAGGCAACTAACAGAGGCTGGTGGCTCAAAGCTCAAAGCTGTTGGTAAAAGGACATTATTACTAGCCGCCGGCGATGCGGCTTGAATACCGGGAAAACTGCGGAAAGTCGTCTAGGGTGGAGACAAGATTTGATAGAAAAGACGGATTTTATCTATACTAAATAAAGAGGAAAGGTTTGATTTTTTGTTTGTTTGTTTGTAATTAAAAGGCTCCGAAACTTTTGGACCGATTTGAAAAATTGTTTCACAGTTGGGAAGCTACACTATCCCCGGTGAACACAGGCTATATAATATTTTCAAAAAAGTTAGGGATCCGTACTAAAACTGTGCGAAGCCGGGAAGTTCCGCTAGTATATTAGAAAAGAGCGACTGAAATGACGCTGGCGATTTCTCTTATCGGCAAAAAGGTAATTTTTTTCGGTTACCTTACACTACGAGTTTAAAAATTCTTCGGCATTGCGTCCAGATACGGGGAGGTATTCTGAAAAACTATAAAAGTAGTAAAGTAAAAGTAGTAATTAGAATGTCATATTTTCTAAGATACTGGCCGTATTTTAGAAAATATGACATTATAATATTATGTTATTGACAACGAAATATCTAGAAATAGGCAGGTTTTTTTATCATTAAAATTATTGTTCTACAGAAATGAACAAATCTAAAAAGCTCCCCCAAATTATTATTTTTTTATAATTTATCCGGCTAAAGGTTGCCGGATAAATTATAAAAAATATAAAACCCAAAACCTCCCAACCCTAGAACTGAATGTGGGAGATTACATTACCCCTTTCTAGCTGCAGTTTAATTCGATCCTGCACTCGTTGTAGCGAGGCTGAGCTCTGCTTTACCAGAGATTTATTGCACAGCGCAAGAGATGGTTGTGCTCAGAAATTGGGCTTTTGTAAAAACATAAATAGAGGATTCGATGGAAAAACTAGGCATATGCTACGCACATAAGTTTTAATTAAATAAATCATGCTAATGTTTAGCCCCAAGCTAAGCAGAGCTTGTGTTATGGGTACTTAGATGAGTGATAGACATAATACTGTACAATACATCGATAATTATTTATTATACATAGAAAACGACTAGAACAACCGAAACAATACCTATCTGCAGATTGTCCCCAGGCGGGAATCGAACCCGCAACCTCCTGTGGCGCAGGCAAGCCTTCGCATACCACGCCAAAGAGGTAGTAAAAAATTTACGACTTTATCACACGAAGAAAAAAGCTTCGCAAATAACTTCAGCAACGTCATTGTAAATATTTTACCTACATTAAAAAGAGAACGGCGTGAAATCTCAGATTTCCTAAAAAAACGCTATAAATCTAATAAAACCCTAGACACTGCATGACATGAGTTATACAGGGTGTGAAAAATTACCTTCACCGCGAACTAACCTTTCCCTCCACTCAATATTTTTGAAGCGTATTATATCATACCCTAGCACGGTCCAGTTTAGCGCAATTGGAACCTTATTCCCGTGCTATAAGTATGACAACGCCATGAACTCTTGTCGCAGGTCAAAATCGATAGGGTTGGATCGTATGTTGTGAGAGCTATCAACTTTCTATATAACTTTTATGTCTTCTTTAACTTTTTATAACTCTTGGAACGAGGAGATATGTTTAGAGATGTTACACTTTTAATGAGTTTTTAAGTGTATTAAATTCGAAAATGGCTGGCGTAATATCTCGTCTCGATTCAGAGTAAACTGCAGTTCTCTAATGTATTTTTACCGACGAAATGATATATAAAAGAAGAAAGTTCTCTGTTCAGATTTTGCATTTTATTATGTACAAGCTGAGCCCGTGGATTCTCCCACGTGGAAATCTATGTTTCTTCTGTTATTTTTCTCTTGAATCACTTAAAAAAACCGCATCAAAATCCGTTGCTTAGCTTTAAAGATCTAAGCATACATGGGGACAGACAGACAACGGGAAGCTACTTTGTTTTATAGGTATACTAAATAGTGATGAAGGTAGGTCTATAAATAGAGTCCAACCTACAGGGTGCACGGCGTACTGATACCTATTCTGCACCGGTGCGTTGTACTCTCGAGACAAATAGGCCGTGATAGATTGATGGCTCTTGCAAGCCGAGCTCTTGAGGCTATCGTATTCAGAATAATTTCCTATAGCTTTACTTCAGTGTCTACACTTATTATAGTAATAATTATTTATAATTAATTCCGCACATAGAAAAGTTAGAGTTCTTAGGCTGGTTTTATTGTAACGCGTTTCGGCAGCGCCGTTGGAGTGCGCGCGTTCGTAGATGTATGGGGGTAGTAGTTGCTTGTCAAAGTCGCGCGCTTGTGCAGCGTTATCAGTAAACGTTAACAGCGCGCTGACAAGTGGCTTGACTATAAAAACCAGCCTTATTTAACTTATTCTACGGTTCATAGTATTTAAGTGTACTCCTATTTCCGCACTTAAACTCTAATTGGTCCTTTGTGCGTGGTGTGTTTGCTAGTTTAACCAGCCTAACTCCGTCTAGAAGCGCAGAATACTCCTGGGGATCTTCACAGGCTTCACGGAGTGACCTCGGGTGGTCGAGGATTTCTAGTCGTTGCGCGGTTCATAGTACGAAATACCTTAAAACGTCGCCTCGCTTGGAATCAATTTCTTAGAGATGCATAGAAACTAGTAGTGTCGCTTGCAGTCTGCAGCTGCAGCCTGCGGCCTGCGGTCCATCTTGGAATTGCACCTAAACTGTCAATTTTTTTTTTTTTTTGATTTTTTTTCTCTGATGGATAGGATTCGCAACGAATACATCCGACAGAGAACCAAAGTTATCGACATAGCTCTGAGAATTAGCAAGCTGAAGTGGCGGTGGGCCGGCCATATCTCGCGAAGAACCGAAGGCCGCTGGGGCAAACGTGTTCTTGAGTGGAGATCACGATTCGGTAAACGTAGTGTAGGACGCCCTCCGACCAGGTGGGATGACGACCTGCGAAAGACTGCAGGTAGATGATGGATGCGTCAAGCTGAAGACAGGGCGCTATGGCGCTCATTGGGGGAGGCCTATGTCCAGCAGTGGACTAATATAGGCTTATGATGATGATGATGTCCATTTTAAACTCTAAAATTATGTCTATGCCTCAAATGCATAATCAAGAAACACCAAACTCACCACCAAACACTCAGCTTGGTAATTGTGTTCTAGTATAATTTCCTGTTCTATGATTCTCGCAGAGTAAATTCATACACACAAACTTGTGTATCAAACACAAAAAGATATGGCGACGTCTGTATAAAACAAGCCAGCCTGCTTCAAACGTATTCAAATGAAGGCTTAGTGTCGATCTACATAACATAGGACCACTTGATGTCACTAACATTTTGCACTTGTACCCGGGTATTTTGTACTAGAACCCGGATGTTTTGTTCTTCTGCCCGGGTGTTTTGTGAGAGAATCTGGGTATTTCTGGGCGAATAAATTCTTATTACCAACTACATATATTTTAGGAACTACCATAGCAGAATTGCTATAGTATGGTAGTTCCTAAAATATATGTAGATATTTCACAGATTTAAAAAACTTTGGCAGAAGAATAAATATTTGAATGATCGTAAAAAATATTTTTCTAAACTTCATCATCATCATCAGCCTATAGCAGTCCACTGCTGGACATAGGTCTCCCCCAATGAGCGCCATAGCGCCCTGTCTTCAGCTTGACGCATCCAGCATCTACCTGCAGTCTTTCGCAGGTCGTCATCCCACCTGGTCGGAGGGCGTCCTACACTACCGAGTCTTGGTATTTGCCGAGTAGTGGTCTCCACTCAAGAACACGTCTTGGTTCTTCGCGAGATATGGCCACTAAAACTTCTATACTTTTTTATCTAAACTTATCTGTGATCCTTGAACTATGAGCAGAGGTGTTGTAAGCGATGATGATTATTTGGTAACGGCAACTGTGTCTGGTTGGACACTTTTCTGCCAGTGTCAAGTGACGGAAAATAATTGTAAAATTGATGAGTTATCAAATTATGAAGATGGTTTGTTATTTCCACCAGAGTCTAGTTCGTTATCTAGCAGGGTGTACCACGAGCAGGTAGGTTGGCTTGGGAGACGAAATATTGGGACATAAAGTCGATCAAACTACTGTCAATCAACAAACAATCTTCATAATTTGATATCAACTCATAATTATATGATTTTTTTTTATCCATTACATAACACTGGCAGAAAACTATCCAACCAAACACATGTTGTCATGCCATTAACAAAGAATCATTATCATCACCAACGTGTTCTATTGTTTGTTTTTGTTTTACACAGTATTTTCACAAAGATCTGTGCTTTCATTTCTACCACTCTGTTCCATGTATTTTTAAGAGCTCCTGCAATTTACATAGGTCAGAAATGTTGCCCTTATTTTTACGACAGGGCCCTTCAGTTTTATTCCCACTATGGGATTGTATTTCAGCTAAAAGAAATACAATATTATTCAGCACTTTGTAAGGAAAAACAATGTTATCAACCGGCTTCTAAAAATATTTTATAATCGCTGCAGAATCAGCCAAAAAAAGTAATGATTAGTCCGGTCAATTTAGACCAAAAAATGAGAGTGAAGTTACATAAAGTCCCAACAAGCTGAATTTCTGTGAAGTTGTTCAAAACATAATTATAAACAATGTCTAGAAGTTCCCCATCATTCCCCTGTAAGGAAAAAATTTAATTCAAGGTCAAAGGTCAAAAAAATGAGTTTTTCGCGATTTTCAGCAAAACGGTAAGTTTTATCATAAAAGTACCTCAGACAAAAATCATAAAATTATCTATAAAAAATGTATCAATACTTTTTTTCTTACGAGCCACCGTTTCTGAGATATAACGAATGTCTAAATTGACCGGACTATGATATCTTCCTAGCAGAATATCAGTCGTATTAGCCCGAAAAACTTAAAAAACAGTGTAAATAAAATACTAAGGAATTTGAATTCGGTTATAAGTTTTTTTAGCCGAATGCACCCCGAGAGGTTGGCTAATGCTGCAACACCCTGGGTCCCGGAAGGAAGCCGCGGGCGAGGTCGGCCATGAAGGCGCTGGCGAGTCAACTTAACGCCTTCCTCAGAGATTAGTGGGTGATCGCGCGTGACCGCACTCTGTGGAAATATTTGGGGGAGGCCTTTGCCCAGCAGTGGGTCGAAACATGCAAATATTTAAAAAAAAATCTTTAAGATCAAATTATTTTCCAAAAAACGTCTGCGGGGCCGCACGCAGAAGCTAGTGTTCATATATCTGCACTTTGTACCGTCATTTGTAGGTTCCCACATTCCAGTATTAAGTATAGTGATAGCACAAAGCTTTCAAGAAAGCTAACACCTCTGAGAACCCAAACACACTATGGGATATAACAGGTGCTTCTATATTATGAACTAGGTTATGAGCGCAGCTCGCTTACTTGCTAACTGAATAGAACATAACCTTTACCACTCAAGAACTATGTTGACATAGTAGGTAGGTATGTTAAAAGTTTTCAAAATTTCGCATATTACCGAGAAAATCAATAACACATTAAAGTCATTTAAAACGGGATATTTACCATGATTTGATTTTTGAGTTATCCAATATTTCGGCACAGTTTCATGCGCCATGATCACGGAGAACTGAAGGCACTGCGAGTTTTTATGGGCGAACATACCGATCTACCCTCATTTTTATGACTTTAGTGTTAATAACTATGATAGTTTCAAAAGTGTAATAACACATTATTTCTTATTAATTTGTAGTATAATGAAATAAAGTTAATGAAATCTGAAATACTTGTTTCAGGATCTTTTATAGAGGACATTTCAGAGAACAAATAATAAATAAATAATGCTGGATATTCCACACAGCATTATCTAGCTCCAAGCTAAGCAGAGCTTGTGTTATGGGTACTAGATGGCTGATTTACTTAATACAATACATAGATAGATATGTTTTATTATACATAGATAACGCCCAGAACACAATAATATCTGCAGATCGTACACACAATTGTCCCGAGACGGGAATCGAACCCAGCAAGAACCAACCCCCTACGTCGCAGGCAGACCTTCGCCCACCGCGCCACAGAGGTTGTCAGAGTAGACCGTAAACTATCCTGAAAAAATACGAGCGAAGCCGCAGGTATAAGCCAGTACATTATAAGTATAGCTTGGACGGCCATATTTATTTTCCTCTCAAGGTATCAAACAATGGCGTATCTCGGACCCCTTTGTGTCGAATAAAGGACTTGGGGATACCTCGCACGGGTGAAAAATTGCACAGTATTAGATTTATAGCCCATTCTTTTGTTTTGAAATACGTCGGATACGACAGTCCCTAATGATTTTGGGGTAGGTGTTATACCCACTTTTCAATTCTGATACTGGATCCATACACGCATAGAGGGCCGTACGTAATGGTTGCAAGACGCATTTACTTGGAAACTGAACACGACCAATGTAATATTTGACGTCACATTTCATACAAACCGCTAGTCGTAAGATTCATGAACTATGTTGCTTTTGTTTTAGTTCGAATTTTTTATGCCGTAGCGATAGTGGCGTACGAATAGACCCCCAACTCTGCCCGTGAAAGTCGTAAGAGCCAACTATGGTAATTTACCAGAGGGAATCTACACTATAGTGTTGTTTAGATTAGTCGAGACTTTGTAGTCTTATTTCAGAGCAAATTTGCAGCACTGTGCTAACACAAAAGGGTGTATTTTTCCGACACGTCATGCATATTTATATGGGGTGTTTGTTCCGCGATACCGCTGTGTTCCTGTAAGGCTTGTAAATAAGGATCTGTGTGAACAATGATAGGATGTTTTGTTATTGGGGTGTGTTTGTTTTTGTTGAGAATGGATTGGTTATTCAAAATATTGCGGGATATAATTTGTTTGTTTAGAATAAACTAAAAACCGACTTTATATTTTTATTGTTAAGCAATATTTATTGAGAAAAGGATCCCAAATCACAAAGTTCTTGATATTGTGTTTAAAACTCAACAAGAAGAAAGTAAATTTTCATTATGTTACAGTAACTGCCAGCATAACAACGAAGAATTTATCTACGGCTGCCGGATTTTTTTTGGCAAATAACAAAAATCGAGTATACATAATGCTTTCTTCAGCAATACATGCGTTATCATCCACATTAAATCTGGCTTGGCAATAATCGATACAAAACTAGATGAATTTTACATTAAATTATAAAAATCAAAAGGATGATCATGCCAAGCTTGCACAACCAACGACATTTGCGAGACGATTTATTTTTTCTTTCCTATTACACCAGTTACGTGACACCTTGTATATTTTCCTCCATCTTCGCCAAGTTCTATCCAAGTAAGGCGGGCCACAGCAAAGGCTTTTGGCCTCGTTTAGGCAACAGATTGCGCCGATTGCGTCTCTGGGAATATTCCAGCCCTTGGGGACATGGCTTGTGTAATGTAGACCTTTATTCTGGCTCAATTTTGCGTAGATTTCGCCATTTTGAATGGAAGGATGCTGGGTTAAATGATCATGTAGATATTTTCTATCTTACTAGCTGCGCCCCACGCCTTCGCCCTTGTAGAAATGTGTGTTTTAAATAGTATATTAACCTTCCTCTTGAATCACACTATCTACGAAAAAAACCGCATCAAAATCCGTTGCGTAGTTTTAAAGATCTAAGCATACATAGGGACAGACAGACAGCGGGAAGCGACTTTGTTTGATACTATGTAGTGATAATGCATTATAGTTACACCCGAATATAAAGCCTTTGTACTTTAATACCGTTATTAAAATTCAAAAACCCTCGGTTACGTTATCTCCTGCGAATGAATTATGACCAGCATTTCACACTGGATAACCAACAGCTTCTGAATTCATCTCCACTTTCTGTGAAGATAATATCTTTCAGACATTAATTAACTTTCCTCTACAAAGGCAAGTCTATCGCGAAATGTTATTTTTAGGAAAAGGTGATAAAAGTGACATTTGTTTGACTTATTTTATTTAAATAGTGATGATATCAGATGTTCTCTTCTATGAATCATGGCCACGGCGGCGACGGCGGGCAGTCGCATCGTACACACAATTGTCCCGAGGCGGGAATCGAACTCGCAACCTTCTGCATCGCAGGCGGACCTTTGCCCACTGTGCCACAGAGGTAGTTAAGTATTTCCTCACTAGACAAAACCTTGTCTAGTGTATTCGTTCACATGAACGAATACCCTAGACAAGGTTTTGTCTAGGGTACAGCTCCCTTACATAAGGGAGCTGTTTTTATAAATCATGTAAACTTTTTCCTAATAGACGTAATTTTTTGAATGTTGGATTTTTTCACAGCTTCATTTCACAGCTACTTTATGATAATCCACCAAAAATTTATTCAAAGTGCTTAGTTCTACTAAATTCCCGCTACTTACCCATTCCTGTAAATGGTTAGTAAACGTTTCAATAGTTCTACTTGCAGTTTGACATACAATTTCTACCCTCCATTCATGTGAACTCAGCCTCAAGCTAAAGCTAAAAGCATTTATCGACTGTCCGGTGAAACTGTCGCTAGTGTAAAGCAGGTCTTATAAGAAACGGTGGCCATCAAAATACGCTCGTGATTACTTGATTCTGTAAACCGAACGCGCCCTGTCCGCACTGTAGGAGCCGCACTCGCCGTAGTCATCGCTTTTTCTAATTCTTTATTTAAAATAGTATGTAAAACTTTACAAACAGTGTAAAACAAAAGAATTTTATATCGGTTTTTAGTGTTACAAAACAATCAACAATCTTTGTTCATGAAGAGATTAATTAAATATAGAAATAAAAATTGGTGAAACAATTTTATAAAAAAAAATGAAACAAAAACAAGATTGGTAAAAATGTTTTTGACAGTATTTTTTTTTTTCAAAGTTTATGCTCGTCATTTACCGGCCACCGCACCCCCGAAACCCCAGACCTCAAAAGTAGAGCTCTGTCGGGGAGTAATTAAATTATCTGATTCTAGGAACGGCACGTTGAAAGTCCAGTTTATTATGTTTGAATTTTACTCTGTGCTTCTAAAATGGAATTATTGAAATGTTTATTTTGTAAAATTAAACATAATTAACGTGGTTTTATTAAACTTGTTTTATATAATATTTAGATGTCATAAAATATCGTTTTAGCAGAGAAAATTACAACCAAGGTTTGTGTTTCTATTAAACATTATTAGAATTCGTATTGACAATTGAAACCATTGATTTAAGTTCAAACTGTTGAAAACAGAAGGTTGTTCAATAACTTTTGATTGAAGACTGTTCAATAACTTTATTTCTTTAGGGTTGCAAATTTTGTACAATATCTTTACATACATAGTATAAAATGAAGTCGCTTCCGCTGTCGGTTCCCTTAGATCTTTTAAACTACTCAACGGATTTTAATGCAGTTTTCAGAAATAGATAGAGTGATTCAAGAGGAAGGTTTGTATGTATATATCATATCGTAAATCGTGAAGCCGGGGCGGATCGCTTTAAATAATAATAAAATAAAGAGTTAATGATTTTCTCTTCAATTCAATGTTTTGACCACTCTTGTTTTAGTCAATAGACCTTCGTATGACCACAATATCTCACTTGATGGAAAGTGAAGATGTGTCCAGTCTAGTTGAATAAATAAGAAACCACTAGTATTGTATTATCTATGTATATCAGTCATCTAGTACCCATAACACAAGCTCTGCTTAGATTGGGACTAGATGGTGCTGTGTGGATTGTCCAGCATTATTTACATCTGCGAAAGACTGCAGGTGCAGGCATGCTGGATGCGGCAAGCTGAAGACAGGGCGCTATGGCGCTCATTGGGGGAGGCCTATGTCCAGCAGTGGACTGCTATAGGCTGATGATGATGATGATGATGGTTTACATCAACATCCTCCATAGTAGATTTCATCTATGTATAAAATACTGAATAAATTCGTAGCTCCATCCACCTGCTACGCGAGCTGATTTTAACATGATATGAGCTCTAAAGAGCGACATGGTTGTAAAGTTCAGAACATAATGTGTAAACAGTTTAGAGTGTAAGCTGTTTTCTTAATAAGTTAGCTGCTCTACGTATGCCCTGTTCTTGAGTAAAGTTTGAGTAACTATTATACCTGCCGACGTAAATGTTAGTTTGCGAGCTAGGTAAGTTCATATGTGGTTAGAAAAGGCATGGAGTAGTCTAACCGGAAGAAGATTAGTAGTATTTTTACTCGTAAATCCATTTCTTCTAACCAGTTTTCTATACTTAATATTATAAAGAGGAAAGGTTTGATTTTTTGTTTGTTTGTATCGAATAGGCACAGAAACTACTGGACCGATCTTAAAAATTCCTTCACTGTTGGGAAGCTACACTATCCCTGGGTGACATACCTAGGCTATATAATATTTTAGAAATGTGAAATTCGAATTTTAACGCGGGTGAAACCGCGGGAAACAGCTAGTATTAGATATGTTAGAAAAATAATAAATACTCTTTAGTGGTATAATAATAGTTGGCAGGTAATATTGCATAGTATATTACCTGCCAACATATAGACCTGCGAAAGACTGCAGGTAGATGCTGGATGCGGCAAGCTGAATACAGGGCGCTATGGCGCTCATTGGGGGAGGCTTATGTCCAGCAGTGGACTGCTATAGGCTGATGATGATGACATACATATAGGAATAGCATTTATTTCGATAAACACATAAGTAAGTACATAAAAACAACAAAACTAAATAAAGAACACGGAAATTTATTAGCTATATTACACAAAAGGATGAAATTTAATAAAAAAAACGTCAGGAAACGTCTTCTTTTGAAGTAATCAAGGGCTAGTGCCTAGTGCCACCGTCTATATTGTTCTTTCATGTCCAGTCCATCCTACGGTTAAATAATATATAAATAAATAATGCTGGACAATTCACACAGCATTATCTAACCCCATGGTAAGCAGAGCTTGCGTTATGGGTACTAGATAACTGATATACATAATACAATACATTACATAGATAGATATTTATTATACATAGAAAACGACCAGAACACCCGAAACAAATATATGCAGATCGTACACACATAGGTTGCTGGAAGAGATTTATTTCAGCGATAAGGCCGCCTTTTATACTTCCTTTATTTTATCGTTTATTCCTGTATTGTTTTCTGTTTTGTGTGGTGTAAAAAAGTGTTTTCTATCTATCCATCTAAAATATTGCTAGGTAGGTACAGTATAAAAAATGCCTAATTTCATTTTAACACGTTCAGCGCCAACCTTAACTTAGAGCAATTACCGTAGGTGTACGACGGCGGGTCCGCGGTAATTATGTACCGTAGTGGATGTTAATAACCTTCCAGAATACAACAATAGAAGGCCATGGCTCAATAAAGCCCTAAATGCGACCCCAGGCAACCTCCTACGGCTCAAAACTTTTAAATCGATATCCTATAAACATTTTCTTATGTTTCTTTCATCACGTAGCTATACTTACCGCTCCAGTATCAAAATAAAGCTGCAAAATCAGCGTTAACCTTAATAATAGGTGTAAAAACTTACAATGTTGTTGCTCTGTGGTTTTATCCAGTTAAATCCGGTTATATTCACAACACTTCACAGCACTGTACGGTTTTTGGTATCTATCCGGTCCACGCGCGTCGCGAGTGCGTCGATACGCGAACTGAGCGGCCATGACAGTTTTTCTAGGGTGGTGTACGCAAGCGCAGTAGGGTTTAACGTAGTATAGGAAAATGAGTGGGTAAAGTTTGATTGAATACGAGGAAAGTACGGGGATGTGAGAATTATGCGTGCGAGCGAAGACTGGAATATTAATATTAGTATTGTACATCGCCTTTGACTTAGGAGGTTTGATTCATGCATGGGGGCATAATTATATTTGTACGATCTGCAAATATTTATTCCGGATGTTCTGGGCATTTTCTACGTCAAATAAAATAGTCTATCTGTGTAATGTATTGTATTATATATATCAGTCATCTACTACCAATAACACAAACTCTGCTAAGCTTGGGGCTAGATGATGATGCGTGGTTTTCCCAGCATTATATGGTATGTATATTTCGTAAATCTTAATTTGGACTTAAGTTTTCCCCAACATTACTGAGATTACGCAACGGCTTGGCTAAACGATACAGGATAAAAATTATGTGTGGAAACCAATAGCTTACTTTTTCTACTGTTAAGGGTTAACTTTTCGTTTTCCCAAGATACCTGGATTACAAGATATTGCCGCCCGACTGCAAGTAGTCAAACTCCACTGAGCGTCACATGCCGCCCGGCGGCAAATAGTCTAACCCCGCTGAACGTCACATGCCGCTTGACGACAGGTCGTGTACCTTTTCTGTAGACGATTTATTTACTCTGTGATCTGCTGTCTCCTTTTTTATAGAAAAAAAAATAAAACCAAGTTCACCTACTGCCTTTCCTACCCTGTGTAATTACCCTAAGGTCGCTTCCCATTGTTCGTAGGGAACATCTCGAATTGAAAGCAAAGATACATTGCTTCTATCTCATTACGACAATATGTCTACAGTCGCATTTATCTTATTAATGTTTATCCCTGACATTGGGATTATGGCGTGGTAACTGTTGGGGAAAGATAATTGTTACGAGGCGGTAATTTTTTTTAAACGGTAAAATTATATGGTAAATATATTAAAGTAAAAATGTAAAGTAAACATGTTATTTATTGACATAATAGACAGTGAAACCGGCAATACGAGTCCTTAGACTCCTGAACTAGTAAAAAACTGTGTTTCAGGAACCAAGCAATATAGAGAGGCTTACATCTTGTTAAAGTATGCTTAAAAATATAGAAGTATAGACCTAGTCGGGTTGTCTAGGGTTAAAGTTAAGAGGTTTAAGTAGAGACCTAGCCTGTACAATTAGTACTAGTTATTGAATTGACAAGTATGTTATGTCCGAAATGGATTAATTGTTACCAAATTATCATTTAAGACCTTTCCTATGAATAAAACAGATACACTAGACAGGAAAAAGACAAATACAGAATCTGTTGTACAATGGGCGGCCTTATCGCTTAGAGCGATCTCTGCCAGGCAACCTTTGGATTATATTATAATATATGTTAATCTTATTAAATTGCATTGTGTCTTGTAACCTAAGGCTATGTAAATCAGATTTTTTTACAAGCTTTTTTTAAACTAGCGCTGTTAGTTTGGGTGGAACAAATCTTGCAACTGAATTTTAGACCAGCAATGGACGACCTGCGAAAGACTGCAGGTAGATTCTGGATGCGTCAAGCTGAAGACAGGTTGCTATGGCGCATAATGGGGGAGGCCTATGTCCAGCAGTGGATTACTATAGGCTGATGATGATTTTCGCAGAGTAAATTCACACACACAAACTTGTGTATCAAACACAAAAGATACGGCGAAACTAGGCTAATAACATGACAATGATGAATTGACTGACCTAGGCTGATGATGATAATCAACCATCACGACAAATACATGCGTCCATAGAAGTGGACGCTTACTGAAACCACCCATTAGGCTCTCCAACGCCTACTTTTTCATAAAGTACGTAATGCCCGTCATAAACATTTTACGGGTGTAGCATTATGATGACAGTGGTTTTATAGCCCAGCCTGTAGCCAATAACTGTAAAAATGCTTTAACACTTTGAGTGCTGAAATCACACGGTATGTGTTTTCTACAAGTGACTAATATGCGTAAATCCACACGCGCAGCGGCTGAGAAAATACAGATCTTTGTGACTCAGCACAGCCGTAATATTTTTCGAACGAAACGCATGTGCGGCGCAACACAACCGCTGTGTAGAGCGGCAGCACGAATTTTTTAGGTTAAAAAAAAGTTCGCAGTCGTCGAAAAAAAATCGCAGTCAAAGTGTTAATTTTGCGGCAGTGAAGTTTGTATTATACAATACAAAAATACTTTATTGTACACCAGATACAGATAATTACAAAAAAGACATTACACACGCCATATACTATTTGGAAAAAAGACGGCAACCTTTGGATGGAAAGAATTATTTTTCCTTGTATTCATAGTTTATATTTATTGTTATAGTCTTGTCTTTTATTTTTTGTTATATATTGTCTTGTGTTATCTTCCGTGACGTCACCAAACGGCTCTATCGGAAGACCAGCGTTGGTTGTAACATGCTTACAACTAACCCATGCTGAGATAGAGTCCGTTTTGTGACTCAATTACAAAAATCTGTTTTGTCCTTTATTTTTTTAATCATGTTTGTTTTATGTTTTTGTGTATTGAGTTACAAATAAACGATTCTATTCTATTCTATATTAGTTTGTATTATAGTTAATTTTCCCATTTTAACCAAAAAAAGATTTCATAGGTCTCCTTTACCAACATTTCCTATAAGTACGCAGATAGATAAATATATATCCTTTATTGTCAAAAATAAAGATTTAAAAAAAAAATATCAACCGACTTCGAAGTCCTCATTATGTAATAATGAAAATGGGTTTAAAATTTAGTGGACGGAGATAGGCTGTTTGTAAAACACGTGCGAAGCCGCTAGCAGACGCTAGTTTTGAGTTATTTATATATTTTGTAAGGCCCATGAAACCGTACTAGATTAAGTAACAACCACAGTTACGGTCCGCTTTCTCCGAACAAACCCAACACAAGTAAATTAATTAAACTGTAAAATTCCGTCAATTTAATAACCTTTTAGAAGTTGATTAATTGAACAGACCACGGATCTGAACCCGCACTTCAAAGGGAATTGGAATAAAATTTACTGATTGCGGTGACACAATGTAATTATTATTGGAGCATAGGGAAGCAAGGACTTGTCGAAGGGGAATGGTTAGACCACGGGTCAGTAAGTGTTAATAAAGTGTAAGAAAGAAAAAGAAAGAAAATATTTTTATTTACCTTAAAACTACCATACACAACAAACTTAAACTACGTAAATTAATACTACATTATGTTACAATTTTTTATGCGTAGCAGTCTTCATGGCAAATATGGCCTTCACTCAGCATTGTGCTGGATGTAGATAATGTGTCCACCCAGTTCTGATTGCTAATACGATGTTTTCCAAAAAATAAAAAACCGTATTTACTAGAATGATAGACAAAAGAAGTGAAGCCAAATATTGCGATACTTAAGTCACGATTTCCTGTTCGTATAGTATAACTTCAGTGCTTTCACACAAACAAGCGCACATATTATGTGCGCTTGTTTGTGTTATATGCTTGTTAAACATGGATTTGTTTTTGGCTACAATATTATGAACATTCTTGATGATCACGGTCATTTACGGACGACCGATGTGGCGCGGGTTCGATTCCCGCCTCGGAGCAATTGTGTGTACGATCTGCAGAAATTTGTTCCGGGTGTTCTGGTCGTTTTCTATGTATAATAAAAAATATCTATCTATGTAATATATAGTATTATGTATATCAGTTATCTAGTATCCATAACACAAGCTCTGCTTACCATGGGGCTAGATAATGCTGTGTGAATCGACCAGCATTATTTATTTATTTATTTGAATTCAGCAGCCTCACGCAAAAAAGGGCTCTCTTTTCAGTTTGTATGAATATTTTTTTGACTCACGGGCTGTGCCACGGGAATCAAGGTTCCATGTTAGACCATTGTCTTACATGTCGTGCCATGCAGAATTAGCTCTTTTCCTGTTAATATAATTATAGAGCACTTACGATTCGTTTAATAAGTGGGTACCTAAGTAAAAGTAAAAACTCTTTAAGTCTCGAAAACCTTTTCAACCCTGGCAGTTGATACACAACAGCTGAACAGAAATAAAACAAACAAATCCAAAGTTCAATTTTCAAACATGATACCTACCGAAACTTTGGCGCCAAAACTCCAAAACAAAGTTGTAAAATTAACATATTTCGGGCTCTATTTGGCGGGAACGGGTGCTTTAAAAGCGGAATTTTTAATTTAGAAAATTATCTGAGGCGATAATTTTTCTTATATTGCAGCTACCGTCGCCATTTTGTTGAGCCCGGACTAGCATAATTTTTTTCTGTGTTTATTTAGTAACATACTGGTATTTAATTATTGCGCTATGGTGCTCATTGGGGGAGGCGTATGTCCAGCGGATTAACATAGGCTGATGATGATGATGATTATGTTTTAATTTATAGACGACCGATATGGCGCGGCGGGGGAAGGTCCGCCTGCAAAGCTGGTTGCGGGTTCAATTCCCGCCTTGTGACAAATGTTTGTAAGATCTATCTAATTGAATTCGGCGAATATAATAAAAATACATACATTTGAACATAGAACCTCCTGCTCTTTTGTTTTTAGTCGGTAAAAATATAAACAATCAAATATAGAAGCTTCTTCTTTACTAGAAAGCTTACAGATACCTCAATGATGGCTTACACACAAACAAACCCTGAGCACACTCAGAAACTCTCTTTGAGTAATGCCTTGATATCTATGGGAAGAGTATGGATAATCTTCCCCGCTATATAACGGCCGCTAACTCCAAAACCGGGGCTTACTCATCAGCCATTGTCTTACACAAAGAGGCGTAATCCCTAGGCTAGACTGCACCACTGAATAAGCTGTAGGGAAGCCGCACTGGAGAAAAGGACTCCGCCTTTAGGATGTTTTACCTTCTACAGTAGAATAACTTTTTCAAAAGTCAAAATCATTTATTCTTTAGGCTTACAAAATAAGTACTTAGACAAGTCAGCAAATAAAATTATTTTACTGTTCACTTAAATTTTTTGTCCACTAGTGGAAGAAGTGAAAAAGAAACCACTAGCATGTTCATCTCTTATATGTCTAATACATGTAGTTATTAGCTTATTTAAGTCTAAATATATTATGATTCGATACATGTCATGTCAATATTTAAGTAAAGCTATGCACAACAACAAATTACTTACATACTATTGTCGGTTTCACTTCTCTTGCTCAAAAAGTATTTATAGCGCAGCGAAACGTATAATAATTTTAACCCTAGGGCTAAAAAGTATTTTTTCTTTGCCTGTAAACATCGGCCTCGTACATAAAGACTCGACTTTTTGATATTCCATTTACAAAGAACATAAATACATTTCATTTGAATTTATTTTTGAAAGTGGAAATGAAAAGCGAAACTGAGAAACTCTTGGTGATTATTTGAAGTAAAGCAAGTCGTTGTAAGTAAAGTAAAAGTAAAAAATCATTTATTTCTTTAGGCTTACAAAATAAGCACTTAGACAAGTCATATTTTATACATTAAATTATTATCAAATAAAATTATTTTACTGTTCACTTCAATTTTTTGTCCACTAGTGGAAGAAGTGAAAAAGAAACCACTAGTATGTTCATCTCTTATATGTCTAATACATGGTTATTTGCCTATTTAAGTCTAAATATAATATGATTCGATACATGTCAATATTTAAGTAAAGCTATGCACAATAACAAATTACTTAGATACTATTGTCGGTGCGAAACTGAGCGACATCTGGCCAAGCATTAACATCATTGAGATAATCATTTATGGAGTAGAAAGCCTTCTTGATAAGATTTATTTTTATGTAATTTTTAAATTTACGAATAGGGAGCTCAGTTGCTTCAGATGGAAGCTTATTATAGAAGCGCACGCTATTGCCCATAAATGATTTCCCTACCTTGTGTAATCTAAATGATGGGATGTGTAACTTGTTCTTGTTTCTTGTATTTCTATTGTGAACATCACACTTTTTCATAAAGCTATCCTTATTTTTGTGGGTATACATTAGATTTTCATAGATGTAAATACTTTTAAACTTACGCGATCTGAACACATATTTATAAGTATTAATACAATTCATAGATGTATTGCGATATTACAGTCAGAATATTAATGTTTTGAAATAATTCCCTCAAAGAATCTCGTGGCTTTAATTTATAAATAGCGCGTACCGCCCTTTTTTGAAGAACAAATATGGTCTGGATGTCAGCTGCCTGTCCCCAAAGCAAAATACCATAAGACATAATACTATGGAAGTAACTGAAATAAAGTAACTTAAATAAAACAATATAATCAAGGTAATTTAACCATAATTTTATAACATCATAAAGCCTGTCTCACCCAGGATGAGGCAAAGATTCTAACAAAACCCCATACTTACTTCAGGCCTTTTAAAAATTATGGCGGTTACATAAACCCTGACAGTAATACACTTCTTTTTGGACAGTCGCGTTAAAATCGTTCTGTGTACAGTGGCGTTCATCGTTAGCGGACCTCAAAGTCTCGTAATTACTTTAAAGGTATATATTACTATGAATCGTAGAATAAGTTGAAATAAATGATTAATAATATTATTATTTTTGGTTTTATATTATTACATATATTGTTTTATATAAAGCGGTTTGCTATCTTCATTTTACCGAACGAAAATAGTTTTATCCTCGTCCCCGCGAACTTGTACGAGTACAAATTAATGATAGCAGTTCAGATCTGACATTTGTACTACATAGATGGAGTAACTGCCTAATGTACTTACACAAATACAAAATAATTTTAATTATTTCCTTCTTAAGAAGGTGCATCACAAACATACCGTAAAAAAATACATGCAACGGTCCCTCACTTCAAAAATTGCCTAAAATCGACATATTTTTGTCTTGGTCCGAAGCATTATTCTTAGTTTGTACTTGGCAGTACAGCCCAGCCGGTAGATATGACTACTGATATTAATAAAACCCAGGACTTACGAGGTTAAAATAGGTCTGTATTCATAGAAAGTCACTTCAAAAGTGAAATATGTCATGACTACCACTATTATAATATTACTAATAATCAAACCCAAAAATATTTTTAGATGGTGTCCATATTATTCTCACCCATGGCTGCACCTTTGAATATTACCTACCTATATCTACCTCCCTACCTACCGTCACAGTATACAATATCTACCGTGTACAGCGCGCTTCATTACCGGGGATTATTATCGCTGGCTAGGTATTATACCTACCCGTATTATGTACCTTCTATAGGAGATTAAAGTCAGTCTCTGCTGTTCAGACATTTGACTTAACAATCTACTTTAAAAACTTGTTGGAAACGTAGGTAGGTTGAGTAGATACCCATTGAAGTTGTGATAAATAGTAATACCTACTCCTATTCAAAAACCTGGATATTTTTTGTATACAAAACCCAATGTTGGTCGAAAATATTGAAAGACGAATCGAAGCAAAGCACAGAAGTAAGAAACAAATTTTGGTTTTGAATGCTTTCTTTTTCTTTCATTCATTATTAAACTGATATGTAGTTCGTTTTAACACTTTGATTGCTGAAATCACACGGTATGTGTTTTCTACAAGTGACTAATATGCGTAAATGCACTCTAGCGCAGCGGTTGAGAAAATACAGATCTTTGTGACTCAACACAGCCGTAATACATATTTTTCGAACGAAACGCATGTGCGGCGCAACACAACTGCTGTGTAGAGCGGCAGCACGAATTTTTTAGGTTAAAAAAAAGATCGCAGTCGTCGAAAAAAAATCGCAGTCAAAGTGTTAACATTTCAATTATTTTGTATTATTAATATTAAGAGATATAAAGAGTATATATCTCTTAATAATAATAATATATAGCCTATGTTTTATTCCGGGCCTAGAATTACCTGTATGCAAAATTTCAGGCCGATCCGTTTTGTATTTTTTGCGTGCAAGGGTACCAACCACCAATCCATACATACAAACTTTCGCGTTTATAATATTAGTAGGATACCTAATCGCTAATCGCTGCTCTCGTTCTTTCTACCTTTTATTCACCCTCCGAGCATATTATAATACCTTGTACATGTGTACGCTGCAATTAAATGAAACCTCATAAAGTTTGGTGTGCCTACGCGATTTCTCGGTAGGCACTTGTATGATTTTCGACATGATACCTACCAAACCTATCTAAGTAGGTACTTACACATTTTTACCTACTTAGGAAGTATACATAGATCATTTATTAATTACAAGTAGGTTACATAACTTAGTTAACAGTGCCTTAAAGCCCATGTTAGGTGTATCTAAGCACTTGGTTCTCATTTAATTTACAAAAAATAATTATATCTACTGCAGTTAACGTACAATCCCACAACAATACAAGTTATCCTGCTTCACCTACTAGATTATTTAATAAATAGCCTAGAATAATAAATACATTAAAATAATCCTAAATCTCTTTAAAGAGGATATTCGTTTCGGATTTAAAATAAATTAATGTAGCTATCTATAGGCCTATGCTTAGAGAGAGAGAAGGAGTTTTAGAAGTGAACGCTTCCTCGCTCTGTGCCCGATATTTTGCTTGAAAGCTGTGAGAATCCGCTCCCGCCTACGCTTCCGCTCACCACTGTAAAGGCCGCCTTATTCAAATAACGTCTCTTTAAAGTTTAATTTCAAAATTCTGGAACATTACGATGTCGCCCGGCGGTACTGATTGTAGATAGCTCATATAGACGAAGCTTCAGTTGCGGGGTTTTACCCTGATAGAGTAGAGTAAAAGTTGTCCCCTTTTATACCACTGCGAGTTAAGCGTTTTTCATTATATGTTATATTAATTTTTGACGACCGATGTGGCGCGGTGGGCGAAGGTCCGCCTGCGACGCAGGAGGTTGCGGGTTCGATTCCCGCCTCGGAACATATGTGTGTACGCTCTGCAGATATTTGTTCCGAGTGTTCTGGTCGTTTTCTGTGTATAATAAAAAATATCTATCCATGTAATGTATTGTATTATGTATATCAGTTATCTAGTACCCATAACACCAAGTTCTGCTTACAATGCGGCTAGATAATGCTGTGTAAATTGTCCAGCATTATTTATTTATTTATTTTATGTTATAATTAGAAGTAAGGATTGATGAAAACTCAAAAAAAAAATATTGTATTTTATGTGTTAAAAAGAGCGTATTTGAAAGGCCCCTAAGTAAAGCTTGTAAGGCAATTATAAAGCTACGGGAGCCTTGTTTAAACAGTCGTTGTCAAGCAACAAGTTGAATCAATAGTGAGTTTTAAATAATATATCAGTTTGTTGAGTGCTTGTGCGAATCGAGTCAGTGATTTTAATATTATTTATTACTTTATTTATAGAACTTTTTAAAAAACAAAAGGTTCTTTGTCAGCTGTATGTATTTTTTTATTTATGTTCGTCGATTTCTCCGTCAATTATGGACCGATTTGGAATTTTTTTGGAGGGATATGTTATAAATATTTTGAAAAAACTAAAAACCGACTTCAAATTCCTTAGTATTTACAATGTTTTTGAAGTCTTGCGGGATAAAGACTTGTCCTGTAGGACGAGAATAATAGAAATCGTCCTTAAATCAACAAAGAAATCGACGGAGATCCTTTATCTATAATATTATGGATCGATGTAGAACTATATATAATAAATAATCATTTATTTCGTAGATTTCATGAATAACGCGTCTCATTTGTTTTAACTACATAACCTGAGATAGGTAATCATCTCAAAAATAAAAGTTTTTTGATTGAAACTAATTTTCTGATAACTGTAGAAAACAGTGAGTGTTTGGGAAAGCCATGGTTGGTTGGAAACCATCTAAGATGAAGCACATGGTTTATTCTGGACATCCTTCGCAGTTCTGGCTCGTAAGTACGTTTTTATTCGATTTATTCTTCCCACTAGACTAGGCTATCATACCTCAGCTGGGTGATGGTGAGAGGAGAACCACCCCAGCATTGCACAGGTGTCCAACGGGGAGGGACGCCCTAAACACTCTGGGAAATGCCTCGCCTATCAAGGGAGGACAACAAGAAAGATCCGTCTCAGACGAATGATCACCGACAGGGTAGCGGTCGAATCCGCCCGGGAACCCGCAACCCTGTCAAGTGCCAGCGCGCCGTCAAACGAATCGTCTGGTGACGAGTGGTTTGATGACGCTCTGGCACTAAGGTGAGAGAGGAAGTATCGATGGGTTTTTAGTTGGTATGTCACTATCTACTAACACTCTGTTAGTAGCTCAGTGGTGAGCCCAACATACCCCTCTAGCCCTCCTCAGGCTAGAGGCAATGCGCAAACAGCATTTGCCCATAGTAAAAGGTTATCATACCTAGTACGAATATAACGGAACCTACCGATTTATGACTCAACCTAATAAAGGGTTGAATATAACACGGGTCTCGTACTCTAAGTTCGAATGACGTTAGCTCGATGTTCATCTCGATGTCTCTACCTCGACGGTACGTTTCGTCGATGAGTCGTTACCTCGAAAGATTAACAAAACCATACAAATGTTATTCACAACTAACGTTTTCGCATTGCTTTCGTATTCTTCTATTTATAAAATAACTAAATTAATTTTAAAATTCAACTCAGTGAACTCTGTTTTTGAAATACATAAAAAATAGACTTGCACCTTGACCTCTGGTTATACCGTCGGCTCAGTACGTTAACTAGAAGTATCAAATTTCATCAGTAAAATCAGAGCGAACATAAGGAATATACATAAGGTCTCCCAACCTAACCTGCACTGCACGTGGTACCCTGCTAGATAGCGAACTACTGAACGACGAACTCAGATAATTTACAATTATTTTCCATAACTTGATAATGCCAGAAAAGTATCCAACCAGACACATTTTGCCATTAACAAAAAAATATCAACATCAGCGCATTAATTTAGGTACCTGCGCAGGCACACAGCCAACTGACGTCATGACCGCATAGTAATATGGCGTCCACTGCGGCCAGCGTTTTTGTTAATTGCAACCTTGGTCAATTGGCACTAAACGATTGAATAAATGTTGTATTTTATACCTATTGGGTACATTAAGCTTTCCTAAGTTAAACTGGTAAAAAAAATTATTAGAGGTATTATAGAGGTATGATCACAACCCGTAGCTGAAAGCAGGTGTGCTATAGCGCTCATTAGAGGAATGGATGGAATCCTATGACTAACATACGTGGATGAGGATGCTGATCAAAAACCAGCGAATTTGTGTACTTTCTTAAACCTAAAGCTGAAGACAGGGTGCTAGCGCTCATTAGGGGAGGTCTACATCCAACAGTGCACTTACATAGGCTAGCAATTATATGGCCAATTCAGTCAATCATCAATTATAAGGTCTAGGCATGTCTAGGTAAGAAACCTCTAATCAGGTATTTTGGTCCTAGGGTCGCCAGAGGTCGGAGACTCAAATATCCGCCGATATCGAGGCTATGAAGAAACTCTCTGACGTGGTCGACTACGATTCTCTGCACATTCAGAGGTATGAGAACAGATTTAACAATAATTCTTCAATCTTCCCTTATTTGGGAGAGACATGTACAACAGTGGACGTTGCACGCTTACGTTTACTGTTTGGATTCATTACAGTAACGAGTCCACATAGTGACATAGGGTTGTCGCCGATGGCGTGAACTTCGGAAGGCATTATACGTAAGTATATTAACCTAGCAGAATGTAATAGATTCGCCTTTTATATTTTCTGGGGAACGTCGAATTTCAGCCGTAAGCGCCTTTGATTTTAGTACCTCAAGACATTGTAATACCTAAGTATTTTTTATTTCACTTCTTTGTAAAATCTTAATTCCCGTTTTTTCCAGGCTAATAGAAAACCGGACTAACGAAAAAGTACAAGAGCTCCTAACAATAGAAGAAGAGAAACTATGACATAGGAGGGAGAAACTCAAGCTCCTTCTAGAAGAAGAGGAGCAGCAGTTCATAGAAGAGTTAAGAAGGAAGCAAGAGAGACAGGAGTGCGGGTATTGTAAGGAGAAGGTACAGAAGAGACTGGCTTATTTGGATGATATTGAGAAGGAGAAGTTGAGAGAGTGTTTGAAGGGATTGGAGAGAGAAAAGATGTGAGTAATCAAAAATAGATTAAATAAAAAAAACTATTAAATACCATACATACTTTAACAAAATCTACCTACACTATAATTTACTCTATACAGACTTCATTATTTAACTAAAAATAATATATTTTTGTATTTAGTAATAACAGTTGTGCAAAAAGGAACTCGCGAGTTTATTTTTTATTTATTTCTTCTAGTTTGTATGCCTTGCAATTTTTAGTTTTATTTTTTACCTTATGTTACAATGAACCCATACTTTTCAGTGCAAGAGGAATGATGTGCACAAAAAAAGATGAAAAAGAGTTGAAAGAGATGCAAAGATTGCAAATGATAGAGAAGAAGAACATAGAACGGCAGGAGCATGACATCGACATGTTGTGGCATCATCTTCTAGAGGAAGAAGTTATGCAAAAGGTATTTATATATGTACATATGGTAAGCGGTGTAGATTCTTCATTTCTCCATAGTTCACTTAAATGAGAAAAATAAAACTTGTACTTTAGGACCTACTTATAAAATACGTACTTAACACTTTGACTGCGATTTTTTTTCGACGACTGCGATCTTTTTTTTAACCTAAAAAATTCGTGCTGCCGCTCTACACAGCGGTTGTGTTGCGCCGCACATGAGTTTCGATCGAAAAATATTACGGCTGTGCTGAGTCACAAAGATCTGTATTTTCTCAGCCGCTGCGCTAGTGTGGATTTACGCATATTAGTCACTTGTAGAAAACACCTACCGTGTGATTTCAGCACTCAAAGTGTTAAGTATCTCCTTACATATCTTTAAGTATATTGTATCCACGAGAGCTACTGCCGACTAACTGCTGTACAGTTTGGCGGAAACCTACTTTTAATTTGGAAATAAATAAATACAATACAAATATATAACCAATGAATAGGTATGTAGATTATGGAATCACTTGTGTGCCTAGGTGAAGGGATGAAGCTGTCAAAAGCAAAAATTGTTTCGAACTTTTGCGATTTACTCCGACGACGGTAGCAGTGACGTAAAATATTTCCCTCCAATATTACTTGGTGAATGCCTTTGTTGGCAAAAATTTCTTGGAACCGAGTAAAAATACCTTTACCGATTATCTGGAGCATCCTAATATTTGCGCTTACCCTTTTCTATCACAATATGCCTATCATGGCCACTGTGGGCGAAGAACCGCCTGCGACGCAGGAGGTTGCGGGTTCAATTTCCGCCTCGGGACAAATGTGTGTACAGTCGCAGATATTTCTTCCGAATATTCTGTTCTATATCTATTATGTATATATTATATGCTACATTATATGTATATCAGTCATCATTGAGGCTAAATGATGTTGTGTGTCCAGCATTATTTATTTATTTCATTTTAGTGACACACAAACCACCAAGACAAATAAAAAAGACCCTTTTTCATTTCTGTTATTTAATAAAGTTTCACATCAAAATATTTTTAGATAAAAACCTCTAACAAAAAGCAGGGTCATTGCCCCTCCCAAACAAAAACTCCCATTCATCACTGCCATGTTAATTACCCTAAAATTATTCATTTTATTTTCACCTTCGTGCGCTGTGGCCATTATACGGTATCCCGTAGCGACCGCTACGCTACGGGGCTACGACACCCGTAGAGTGCTACGAGGCTACGACGCCGTAGAGGCTCTACGGCGTAGCATGCTGGTTTCCACACAATAAACTTATTATGAAACTGCTACTATAAATAAAATGTACTATCTTCTTTAATATATTTTTATATTAGCCTGATTCGTCAGGCTGCTGAGCAAAAGCCTCCACCAAATCTACCACTCAGTTCGGTCACGCGCGATCTCCCACCAATCTCTGAGGAAGGCGTTAAGGTCGTCTCGCCAGCGCTTTCACTAAAAAAAGTGATATACATAATGTAAATACTAGAAATAAGAATAAACTCGCTGTGCCCACAACTAGGCTACACAAGATAAATGTATCTTTTAAAGGGCAATGTATACGCTTCTACAACAAAACTCCAAGTGAGTTGCAAAAATTATCAATAAATAAATTTAAAAAAATTGTGAAACATATTCTTTGTAAAAAAGCTTATTACAAAATATCAGATTACTTAGAAGATAAAAAAGCTTGGAACGAGTTTTGCTCCAACTCAAAATCTACCAACTTACAAATAAGCAAATCAAATGTACTAGACACATAAGTTATGAACATACTAGTGGTTTCTTCTCACTTCTTCCACTGGTGGACAAAAAATTTAAGTGAACTATAAAATAATTTAATAGTATAAAATATGACCTGTCTAAGTGCTTATTTGTAAGCTTAAAGAAATAAAAACTTTTCATTTTCATTTTCATTTTCATTCATTTCGTGGTCGACCTCGCCCGCGGATTCATTCCGGGACCAAGGGTGCACTTTAATAATTTATACAAAATTACAATAGATCAAATTTAAAGTAAATAAGCCGTTATTTTGACATTCGCAATGTGCTGCAGCGAAGGATGCAGGTTTGACGCCCGCAAGTTGGTAAGTTAAGCCTGCTGCAAGTATGTTCCAGGTCTGAGCCGGCAGGGGAGATTTAGAACTGAAATTCAGAAATCCCTGCGCAGGGGATAATTAGATTAATTAGATTGTTGGAATTATACTATATAATTTTATAACAGGAGCACAAAGAGCGAGTGGACGAAGACAGGCGTCAGAGGGAGATGGTAGATAGAAGGAAGGCGTACGATGAGCAGATTGCAAGTGCTAACAGGTACCTATCTACAGGTATCTTCATTTAATCCACTGCGAAAGTAATTCGTTATCTGATGTTATCCGAAGCCACTTGGTCGTAAGGTTGTTTGATCCGTGCGATCGACGTCATCCGTCAACTTCGTAGGTGGTTCCAGGTAGTATAAGTAGATAAAGAACCGTGCAAGTACAGAACCCTACGCTGTGCGTTGCCCGACACACTGCCGGTTTTTACTTTCATTTCATAATTATTATGTATTGATTTTAAAGGAAGCGCCAGGAAGCTCTTAGGGAAGAGAGGGAGAAAGAGAATAGACGGTTGGAGCGTATAAAGAAGAAGATGGAACAGGACCATTATGAGTGTAAGTTAATAATAAACAATTAAAAATAGCCAGATTTCTTGGTTTAAATTCAATTTAAAACTCTAGTCAGATTTCAGTGGTCCATAGATTTCATTACATAACATTCAATCAAGTCCAATTAGAGTCCATATTTTGTTCTTTCCATCGAGTCGTAAAACGCAGGATTTTAGACCACGCCGCCAGAAGTGAGGAATTGAACTTAGCGTTTGGTATGTACTTTACCATCGCTATTTTACTTTAGCGTGAGATTAGCGTTATTTTACTGCGGCTTTATCGCTAAATACGAAAATAAAAGCCGTGAGTCTCCTTATCCAGTCGCTTGATGATGAAAATGTTAGAAATATTCTACTAAAAGTAAATTTATTACGTAACGAATTTTTTTAAAAGCTCGATTGTCTTTTGTTTCCTGTTACAAACGAAAACAAAACACTTGAGTCTTCTTTTCCATTCGCTTGATAGTGATATTAAAATGTTACAAATATTCTAGTTTTAAAGAAAATTTATTATGTAAAGGCACATTTTTAAAAGCAGCGATTGTCTTTTGTTTTTCTTAAAATTATCCATGCTGACGTCACAAATCTAGGACTATACGAAAAACAATTTGGGTTCCTTTTAGGGCAGGAGTTATGGATCTTTTGAACGAATGTTACTTTATCTACTATAAGTATTATTTATTTTGGAAGAGCGAGATTTCCTAACACAAGTATTTCTTTTACTTATAAAGGAATCTCAAACACTGTGCACATAAGTTAATCTAGAGTTAAAGAATAAATATTTTTGTATGTGAATTTGTATAAATAGCAACCAGCTTCTGATGATGAAGATAAATAGTCACTTTCACATTTCAGTAATAAACAAGAAGAAGAATCAACAGAATCTAAACAAGAGCAACTTCATAGAAGGCCACCAGTTGAAGATGACGCGCCTTCGGGATGAGAAGATAAGAGCGAGGGAGATAGATAATGGGACTATTCGGGCTGCGTTGGAGGACTTGGAGAAGGAGCGAGAAAGGAATAGAATTCAGATGGTGAGGAAATAACTAAAATAGAGATCTTAGGATGCCTAAGGTAGATAAATAAATAAATAATAAAATAAATAATTCTCGACAATTCACACAGCGTTATCTAGCCCCATGGTAAGCAGAGCTTGTGTTATGGCTTCTAGATAACTGATATACATAATACAATACATTACATACATAGATATTTTTTATTATACATAGAAAACGACCAGAACACCCGGAGCAAATATCTGTAGATTGTACACACAATCGTTCAGAGGCGGGAATCGAACCCGCAACCTCCTGTGTCGCAGGCGGACCTTCGCCCACCGCGCCACATCGGTCGTCTATCTATGATGATGAACCCTAGTTTTAGGGTGGCACGTTCAGCTGGCATGAGTGATAATAATGTGTTGGCATCTAGTATGATAGATGAAAGCTTGGAAGAATCAGATATTGAAAAGCACTTGCGCCTTCTAAAACACACTAGCACGCACAATACATTGCTCTTGAATTATGTCAGGGGCTTAATCATTTAAGCCAACGTTTTGAGCCGTCTTTTTGTGGAAAAAATAAAGTTATATGGATTTATGAAACTTAACACTAGCACCAATACTAGCACGCACAATACTTTGCAATTGAATTACGTCAGGGGATTAAGCTAACGTTCTGAGGCGTGATTTTGTGGGAAAATATAAAATTATATGGTTTTATTATACTTACTGTGGAATACGTTATCGTACATCGGGAGGCCAGACCCAAGACGGAACTGAAGAGTCATTGCATTAACCCAATCCAAACCCACAGAATAGCTCAAAACTGAAAAAGTCCGGCATGTTTAGGCAGGTGCAACATAAACACCCTAGCGAGATGTCAGTGCAAATCTCAGTGCCCACTAAGAATTGGAATTATAGTTAGATGTTTTTTTCTTAATCTGCAGCAAGCAACGTCATGCCAATGTCATTGCGAGCTTGCTTTGTGCATTATGAATTGTGTTAAACATCAATATGAGTGAATCTTCCTTACTTTTGCGCTAATCCGTGGTATGGAAGGCCTCGGAGGTAATACCACTAGATTTTGTATTTCCAGAGAAACCTCCAAATGGACAAGAAGATATTCGTAGAGAACTTCAACCGTGAACGGAGAACTGCAGTAGAACTGGAGGAAGAGGCTGCGAGGATAGCCCAGGAGTGGAAGACAGAGCAGGAGAACAAGACTGACGAGCAGCTGCTGAAGATTGAAGAGGAAAGAAAGAGAAAGAAACAGGTGAACAGAATAATCTTGGTGTTTTTCTTGTTAGAAACAGAGTGTTTCTATCAAATTATGGAGAATGTAGGTTAGTACAGTAATGTATGTAATTGCAGCTTAATCTGACAAGAAAACATCGAGATGAAATCATGATCGGAACCTCCCTATATCGTATATTCCCTACCCTACCTACATACGTTTGTCGATGGAAGTAGTCAGAACAATAAATGGTACCAGGGTACCTAGTATACCTACCTAGGTATACTAGGTACCCATCGTAGGTACCTTACCTACTTCAGACAATTTGCTTACTAGTACTTAAGTAGGAAGGACCCTACCTAAGTACTAGTAGACCTACCTGCTTCAACATTTTTAGACCTTGCTCTGATAGGTACTTACCTATATAATAGGACCACGGGATTCTCTTTGCTATTGGACCAAGGTATATTTTTTGTTTATATGTTATGATATATTAGCTCCGAGATCTAAAAATAATAAATCAGGTACTTAGGGTACCTACCGTCGTCTTACCTCCTCGTGCTTTGATCCCCAGCAAGCCCTCCAAGACTACAAAAAGCACCTAAACAATAACCTCGTCGAAGCACAAGCGGCTCAGCAAACCCGGCGCGAACAGATGGAGCTGGTCCAAAGAACAGCATACAACGAGCTCCAACGTAAACTGGATAGTGCAAACGATGAGTTGAGACGGCAGGTGGAATATAGGAACAGCTTGACTTGTCAGCTGAGGGAGAACCAACGGTTTATGGTAAGCAAGCTTGGGTGTACATTGCCTATAGAAATTGTGTAGGCGTGCACGTTGGTTGGAATATGATAAATATATTATTTAAATCCTCACTATAAAATAATTTTTTAACCGTTGAAAATATAATAAAATATTATGAAACTATTCTACAGTAAAAAATATATCAAAACGGTAGATCACCGACCGCGAAGCTAGGCTCAAGCGGCTGGTGACTAGGGCTGCAGAGAGAGGAACTTCCAGACGAGTGCCTATTATTATTTTGACTATCTACTACCTACATACCTACAGAAACTTGTGTGTGTTCCAGGCATCGGAAATGGCGAACCTTGAAATAAAAGACACCCCTTTCACTAAAAAGCGGACGATGTTCAAAGAAGCGCTCGAGGAAACGCTCAAGCAAAAGAATGTAACTAGAACTAGGTAAATTCTCCGCTGACATAAAAGCAAATTGAGAATTATTTTTTGATACCTACGCTATTACAATACGGTCTTTTTTTCAGTACAAATCCAGTTCATCCGTTTAGAAGATGTTTGAGCCTGAACACCGAAACCAACAAACAAACAGGAACAAAGCTGCCTCTTATTTAATGCCCTACCGAACTTTAATTATTATTTTTTGCAAGGTTTTCTTTAGATTAGGCATTATTCCGATATTAAAAATCTAGAAAATTATCTAATGATTTTAATTTTCGCGCTACAGAAAAGGAAATAGAAAGCTTTTTTTTTCGTGTTTCGTGTACCTACGTCCTCAATCTACCTATTTGCCGTTTTCCGATTCATCAATAATTCGATTATGATGATTTATTTGGTGATTATTTTATGGAGTGGTAAAAGATTTTATAAACATAGCTAAGCAAGTGGTTCGCAATTCGAAAGATGATAAGCAAAGAGAAAGGCACAAAATTGTGAAAATCTATGCATTGCACTGCACGAAAAATCTATCAACTTCCACCTATGCACTACGCATCTCACGTACGATATAACTAAACTAGAATCCCGCTTATAACTATAACTGACCAACACTTGAATCGATTACGATCGATACGATACGATTACGATACGATCTGGTAACACTGATCTTGTTCGTTCGTTCGTCGATCAACTATTGTCTTGTCTATTGTCATTCTATTGTATTCTCTTTAATCATGTATATCCTTCATGTCAATCATCATAGATTTATTTTATTGTGTTCTATAATCTCTATGGATGGATCAACGAAAAAATTCAAAACGTAGATAACCCAGTACCCAGTGCATTTTTTTCATGAACATTTTATTTTGCAATTATAACTGAACTGGAATTCGAGGGTAGTTTACATATTTGATATTTTTTATTATCTATTCGGACCTACCTCAGTAAGAACACAATGTGATGAGTTTCCATTTTCAACTTCACCAAAGTTTATCGGCTGGCGATTTACGATGGACGTTACAAACTCAAAAACGGCCTACGAAAGCGAAGATATTCCATTCAACATCAACATGCTAGAAGTATACCACTACAGGCATTTACAAGGTTTAGCGAAGAAAATGGGCCTCCCATCAAACGTAAAGGTATATAATTAAGTGAATTTTCCACGTGCTTGTCATGAAAGGTACTGAAAAATTTGTTTTCACACAATCCTTTTTGATATTTCCGCTCCTGAATACTGCTATCATTTCCCAATCGTACTTAATTCACTATTGTTAATTATGACTATTGTTCCTTCATGGAATAAATTCGGAAGGGGGCCGAAGAGATTGAAAAAATCGGCCTTCCAAAATTATCTTACCTTGTGCCGGCTTAGAACTTTCACCACCCCAAGTCTTTCGGCGAGTATAGTAAGTAATAGGCTAAGAAGTGGCTTAGGGATATCCACCAGTGTGCATGCCCGCTTGGTCATTACCTGCATATGATTCAATAAAACGCTTATCAAGGGGATGCTTGCGTCTAGCAGTGGACCAATATAAACTATGACATCTACAGGTAGGTTTTATTGAAAATGTGTAAAATATCTATTAGATAGGTACAAACTAGTGTAGTGTAAAACAGAAGCACTGATATAGAAATATCAGCTCACAGCTACTCATCTATAACTAAATAATAATAATGAGTGTATCACAGAAAGTATCCACCTATCTATCCACCAGAAAGTCGAGCTGATAGAGTTGATCCGAGCTAAAAGGTTCTGCTCAGAGAAAGATCTGAATGCAATTGTGAACCGCGTCAAGATGGAACGCAAAGTGAAGTCCCAGTTAAAGAAGGATAGGGTGAAGAAACAATCTTTAAGACTGCAGGTTCGTATATTCTAGATTTTTTTACTAATTAACCATTTTACCTTTTGTTACCGTGTAAGGTAACAAAACATAAAAACTTTATCTAAGCATAGTAATGCTAACAAAACTGCACTCAATTTGGAGACTTATCTTTAGCAGTGGAGTATGTGTATAGGTACTGAAGATTAATAAATTAATTAAAAAAAAAATCTTTAGGCTTACAAAATAAGCACTTCAAGGTATGTCCTTGGACATTCGTCTTTTTTGTCATTTTTCTATTTAGACATTAGTCGTGCGAAGGGTTAAATTATATACCATAATTTATTATCAAATAAGATGGTTTTACTTATAATGATAAAATCATACATCACTTGCAGGGTACAGAAGTATCATCAACAAAGCCATCACCACCCATAACCACGACACCCAGACGTCCATCCGAATACATAATCCAATACAATTCGAAGAGCCCCCCCTTTGATATCATGAAAAAGAATACTCGACCGAGCGTGGTGGATGTTGGAACACCATTCTTGCCGAATTATAAAAGTGATAGGGTTTTGAGGAGCTTCAATTCCTCAAGGAGGCCTAATTACAGGTAAAACTTTTCTGATTAGTAAGGTTAGGCTGGCTGGTTGTTTCTATAGAATATGTTTATCGACCGATGTGGCGCGGTGGACAAAGGTCCGCGTGCGACGTAGGAGGTTGCGGGTTCGATTCCCGTCTTGGAACAATTGTATGTACGATCTGCAGATATTTGTCCCGGGTGTTCTGGTCGTTTTCTATGTATAATAAAAAATATCTATCTATGTAATATATTGTATTATGTATATCAGTTATCTAGTACCCATAACACGAGCTCTGCTTACCATGGGGCTAGATAATGCTTTGTGAATTGTCCAGCATTATTTATTATTATTATATTATTATTTTTATATTGTGCAAGTTATTACAATACAATACATAAATACTTTATTGTACATCAAATACAGATCATTTTCTAAGACATTACATGCGACAAGTACAATGGGCGGCCTTATCGCTTAGAAGCGACCTCTTTCAGGCAATCTAGGATAGATTAATGGGAAACTGATTAATGGGATATAATGAAACCAATGTATGTGTTATTTCAAGTCTGGACACACAATAGTTCCAGAAAGTCATTTATGACATGATTTGAATTATTCTGAGTTTTCAAATATTTGGGCACAGTTTCGTGCGCCATGATCACAGTATAACTGAAGGCACTGAGAGTAAGTTTTATTGGCGGATATAGCCTCATTTTACACTATATTTCATCATCATCATCAACAGCCTATAGCATTCCACTGCTGGACATAGGCCTCCCCCAATGAGCGCCACAGCGCCCTGTCTTCATCTTGCCGCATCCAGCATCTACCTGCAGTCTTTCGCAGTTCGTCATCCCACCTGGTCGGAGGGCGTCCTACACTACGTTTAAATGTATGCTATAAATAAATGAATGAATATGAATATTTGCTCTGTAAAATTTTACAGGATACTGGACCAGACAGACTGCATAGTCGGCGTGGTCAAGTCTCGGAGTGCTATCAAAGAGATACGCCACCAGGAGCGCATCCACCAGTACCAGGAGATACGTCAGGAGCGCGCGTTGCAGAGCGTTCGTGCGACTGTGCAGAAACAGCGGCCACACGACAATGCTCTTATACTGAAAGGAGATAAGCAGCTAGTGCCGTTGGTTTCTAGAAGCCTTGTAAGTTTTTACTTGTTGATTTTTTACCGACTTCAAATAATATTTATTTATTTGGCACACAAAACAGAATACAATCAAATATAATATAAATAGAAACACACAATAATTAAAACTAGACTGTATCCCTAAATAATGTGTACACAACATGTTCTTTGTGAAGAAATGAATTTAATTATTATTAACTAAAAGATCATTGTACTGTCGACACATTCTGACAGGGTTGTAATAAGAATTATTATTGGTATAGCCTGTAGGGCTAAAGTTTTCTGAAATTGATAACGAGTTCTCGTTTTGGTGTTCAAACGAATGGAAGATAGTAAGTGGGGGGAATCAATGTCTGAGTGAATTATTTCTCATACCTCATCGTCGTCAAGTCTCGGAATACCATCAAAGAGATCACCAGGAGCGCATCCACCAGTACCAGGAGATACGTCAGGAGCGCGCGTTCCAGAGCGTTAATGCGACTGTGCAGATTCAGCGGCTAGACGTCAATGCTCTTATACTGAAAGGAGATAGGCAGCTAGTGCCGTTGGTTTCTAAAACCCTTGTAAGTTCTTACTTGTTGATTTTTAAAAATTAAAAGGTTCTGTGTTTGCATCTTTTTTTCTGTATGTTCGTCTATTTCTCTGTTGTTTACGGACCGATTTTTAAAATTAATTGCTATAGTTTAAAATTTAAATAATGACCCCGTAAAAAATATTCCTGATTTAGTATTTGTCCCGCGTAACCTAAAAACAGTATAAAATTAAGGGATTATAAATTGTTTTTTTTTATTTATTCATGAAAAATAAATAATATGCTCCTTTTCCATTATTTTCAGAAGACCGATCCAAATCCTGCAAAGCGCCAACCCAAGGTAAGCGGCATCTACCCGCTAGAATGTGAAGCAAATCTTCAAAACGAATGCATGCCTACTGTCAACTGTCTACAGACAGACGGACGGATCTGCAAAATAAACGCCGTTATACAGAGGCCTCTTGCAAGTACACTATTACCGAAAAACCACAATTTCCTACAAAAGAAGTCTTCACTACGAAGAGATTCTAGAGCTAATCTTAATCCAAGCCCACACCCACGCGTCACTATTCAAGATGTCATCAACTATGAAGTTGAACATCCCGCTGTTGACTTGATCCGTCCAATACCTATTGAAACTAATAAAGTCAGCGAGAATGATTTCTCAAATTGGATTGACAGGCCAAGTTATGAACAACAACAAAGCATGAAGAAATCAAAGCAGATTGAAGAGTTGCAAGAGTATCAATCCAATTCAAACAGACAGCATGGCCAGAATAACGCAAATTCTGTAAAGCTAAGCTATCAAGGTCGACTTCTCGTCTACATAGTGCCAGAGAAAACAACTGAGAGGGACCAAAACCGAAAGGTTTATAGAAACCGTCAAACAACTCGTAATGCAACAAATGGCAGCATCGTAATTGATCAAGAACCGATGGGAAAAATAGCAAAATCAAAGAAAGATAGGTCTTTGAACACTACTGATGGAAGTACCAGTGAAAGTTTTAGCCAAAAGTCCAAAGAATACAGAAACCAGGTAGCTGCTTGGACAAAAAATAAAGTTGTACCGACAAAGATCTCAGCACCAATGTCTAGAGAACCATCATATGATCAAGATTTAAGAGACAGAAATATGAAGCTTGCTAAAAATATGGCTAGAAACGCTGAACATGCTAGAAATGTGGACCATTCAAAAGATATGAACTATACTAGAAATGCTGAACATCATATGGAGGACTGCTCTAGACATGTGGAATATACAAACAGCGATGCAGAAAGCTGCTCCGATCTTGCTAGGATTGACCTAGAACCTTCTAGAACTGAAACAGACCTTCAAAACGAATACCCAAATATGTCAAGCCTCACCGATGTTCTACCCAATGAAGATTACACACAACATACTGATATACAAAGTCACTATTCCGTCTACTACCACAAGCAGATAAATGCGGAGCAACTCAGAGGTAACACGGTTGAGAAACTGCCCAGGATCAACGAGGTTTTCAGGCAGTTCAATGATGAGGCGCAAAAGAGATTGTCTCAGCCTTTGTATGTAAAAGTTAGAGAGGAACCGGAGAAAGGTATGCGCTTTACCAGTTATTACATATGTAAATTCACTAGTTTCTAAAAAAAATTAAACTTTCGTACGTGGAAACGGTGGGCGAAGGTCCACCTGCGACGCAGGAGGTTGCGGGTTCGATTCCCGCCTTGGGAAAAATGTTTGTTCGATCTGAAAATGTTTATTCCAGGTGTTGTGGGTATTATCTATGTAATGGTATATTAGTCATCCTAGCACCCATAACACCAGCTCTTGGCTAGATGATGCTGTGTGAATTGTCCAGCATTATTTATCACTAGCGGACCTTCCCGGCTTCGCACGGTTTTAGTACGGATCCTTAACTTTTTTAAAATATAATATAGCCTATGTTCACCAGGGATTAGTGTAGTTTCCCAACGGTGAAAGAATTTTTCAAATCGGTCCCGTAGTTTGGGTGACATAATTAGATGAACATACTATTGGTTTCTTTTTCACTTCTTCCACTGGACAAAAAAATTAAGTGAACCGTAAAGTGAAATAATTTTATTTGATAATAATTTAATGTATAAAATATGACTTGTCTAAGTGCTTATTTTGTAAGCCAAATAAATGATTTTTGACTTTTGGAGCCTATTCATTACAAATAAACAAACAAAAAATCAAACCTATCCTCTTTATAATATTAGTATAGATGAAACTCCATTAAATATGTCTTTCTACATTCCAGCACCAACACCGATGGCATTAAATGTAAACAACGAGTCTTTGTTGGAGAGTATTTACAACTTCAAAAGCCAGTTCTTGACGAACCCCCCGCCCCTCCAAATGAATCCCCCTCTGCGCCGGACCACGCAGTCCCAGAGCCGCACTGGCACTGACGCTGTCTGCACCTTCAGCACTAAGACTGTGCCTACTGCGTAAGTAATAGAATATATTTATTTGCTTTTCATACTACTAATATAATAAACGCGAAAGTTTGTATGTATGGATGGATTCACTTCTTCCACAAGTGGACAAAAAATTGAAGTGAACAGTAAAATAATTTTATTTGATAATAATTTAATGTATAAAATATGACTTGTCTAAGTGCTTATTTTGTAAGCCTAAAGAAATAAATGAATTTTGACTTTTGGATGTTTGTTACTCTTTCACGTAAAAACTACTGAACGGATCGGACTGAAATTTTGCATACAGGTAGTTCCATGCCCGGAATAAAACACAGGCTACTTTTTATCCCATAAATCAGTTCCCATGGGATAGAAATAACCTTAAAACGTATCCTTAGAACCAATTCATGCGAAGCCGCGGGCAGTTTCTAGTATAAAAGAATACAAATAAATTAAGAACTAATAAAGATAAGAAATTAGGAAAATGTATTATCTATGAAACCCGTAGGGGTTTGGCCCGAATGTTCAAAACTCTCGAAATAGCTTTCATACTGAGTACCACAGAACAGAGTACCATACCCACACTTTGGAACTCGGTTCGATTCCACTGCCATTAAGCAACGGACATTTGCTACGGGTACTGCCAACACTCTAAAAGTACCAGAACGACCGCTGGACTGCCAGTCCATGGGCTTGCTCGATATTTCTAGTGATCCTATAGTGCAGAAGAATCTGCCAAAATGGCTAAAAAATGCCCATCACAAATGCACCAGTAACCTGGGTGACTGCGGATCGCTTAAGCGGAATGTAGAGTATTTATCCTCGATGCTTAGAATAAAATAATAAATAATGCTGGACAACAATTCACACAGCATTATCTATCCCCATGGTAAGCAGAGCTTGTGTTATGGGTACTAGATAACTGATAAACATAATACAATACATTACATATATAGATATTTTTTTTATTATACATAGAAAACGACCAGAACACCCGAAACAAATATCTGCAGATTGTACACACATTTGTTCCGAGGCGGGAATCGAACCCGCAACCTCCTGCGTCGCAGGCGGACCTTCGCCCACCGCGCCACATCGGTCGTCTGATAAATAGAACACTACATAATATTGCACCATCAAATATTCGAGAACATAGAACGCGTTCTAAAGACAGCTATCCAAGTTCATACGCTCTGCAATCCGTTTGCGCTATACGCCGTCACTTAGAATTCGCTGTAAGCAATTCTCTCGCAATAAAAACTTGTAAGAATCATAATACTAATACTTACAGATATGGATCCATGGATATCCGAAATAAAGAGATTTTTTTTTTTTTATAATGCTTGAGTTTCCTTCCCTTGCACTTGGTTGAATCCTAGCACTGCTTATTATCACTTCACTGTTGGGATTTTCATTTTCTTTGGTTTTTACTATTTGTTTTTCTTATGACCTTAATTATAAACGTTGCTTACCTTTGCTTTTGTCTAAAACTAAAGTTAATGTAATTTAAAACAAAAGGGCATTCAATATTGAATAGGTGGTAGTGAAAACTAGAAGCATTTTTGACGGTAAATTGGCTATAAAATCACGGGCTATTGCTAAGTTTATTGCACACAACAAGAGATCACAAACCTTGAGTCACTTAGAACGGGATATTTACCGAACGGGATATTTACCATGATATGATTTTTGAGTTTTCCAATATTTCGGCACAGTTTCATGCGCCATGATCAGAAGACAAAACATTAGAGTAGATCGGTATGTCTACTAATAAAAACTTACTCGTAGTTATTCCGTAATCATGGCGCATGAAACTGCCGAAATATTCGAAAACTTAAAAAACTTAAAATCAAATAATTGTAAATATCCCGTTATAAGTGCCTTTTCTATACTAATATAAGGAGGAAAGATTTGATTTTTATATATATAAGATAATTCTTTCACCGTTGGGAAGCTACTCTATCCGCGATAAACATAGGCTATATTAAACAGCTAGTGTTGTTAATAACCATGATTCAAAAGCTTAATCACAAACCTTGGTAAAAATTCCTTTAAAAATGCTTTTAGTTTTCTATAAAGGATAAGCAACGTTTAAATCTGCCCTATAACGTTTGCCTGTGTGTTTGCTTGCTTATGTGACGGCTTTCAGATTTGAACATTCCACCGCTGCAGAGTATAACAATCACTACAACCGTAAGTCTGCTTTGCATTGCACTTAACACACCTACAACACACCGCATTCATATGACTATAGATTATGATAATTATCACACTGGCGATTTGTCATATGTGTGATAATTCTCATAAACTAACTATAATATAGATTTGAATTCAAAGCTAGGCGAGTTCGCAGCGTGCGATCTTCGTCTTGAAGTCGCTCGCAAATCGCCAGTGTGATAAAGATAGGTATCTTTCCGGAATCGCAGCCTTTTCTTGGCAAACTCTAAGCAATTTCGATTTGCCGATGTGAATATTTAGACATGCTAATGGTTTCTTTTTAACTTCTCCCGCCAATGGATAAAAGTGAAGAGTGTTGATTACACTTGAACACCTAATTTCATATTCGATAAGTGCTTTTTTGTACGCCTAACAACGTACGTTATTAATTCTCTTATAAACTCAACTTATTTCGAATGCTAACTGAAACTGCCGGTCTGATCCGCTGTTGGAACATATTTCTTCCACATTTCTTCTGTAATTCTCTATTGTGCACACAATAATGTATAAAAATAACTTAACTAAATAGAATATGTACATAGGCGAGCTTAACCCTTTGAGTTTTTTTTTCTTCCTTTTGTATATGTTTATTTCCACCGTAGGTACATATTTTGTTACACTTGATGTCGTTAAGTTCTATATATTCTTAATTGTTCTATTACAATTATTACGCTCTAACTTTTGACATAGGAAAATGAAAAAGGGATTGTGCAAAGAAAATGCAGACAGACATGCCTCATTTAAAAATAAATAAATAAATAATGCTGGACAATTCACACAGCATTATCTAGCCCCATGATAAGCAGAGCTTGTGTTATGGGTACTAGATAACTGATATACATAATACAATACATTACATAGATAGATTTTTTTTTATTATACATAGAAAACGACCAGAACACCCGGAACAAATATCTGCAAATCTTGCACACAATTGTTCCGAGGCGGGAATCGAACCCGCAACCTCCTGCGTCGCAAGCGGACCTACGCCCTCCGCGCCACATCGGTCGTCAAAATTAAATTAAATATTTAAAAAAATTATCGCAGTAAAATAAATAATAAATTAGTAATTTAAAACGATATTTACCATGATTAGATTTTTGAGTTATCCAGTATTAATCAAATCATGGTTAATATCCTATTTTAAATGACTTTAGTGGTAATAACCATGAGTTATTAAGAGCGTTTATTCCTAAAATGCGCAGAAACAGTACTTTTCAAACCCGTTTATATCATGAACCACTTATCTTATAGTATATGTTATTTACTAATAATTTTAGGAAATTTTAGTGTCCAAATAGTTTGACTATAAAATATTTCGATTAATATAGTATGTACGCGTTCTATCAAGATAACTTGTGAGAGGTTTTCATTATTTCCCTTTCAGCATCAGTTTCGAAGCTCAAAATAATAGAAAATACTGACATATCTAATTAAGAAAAAAATATAACCTACTGATGAGATCCTTGGCTAAAAAGTTACTTAGATAGATGTTTGGTTTTGGTATCCAACTATGAGAAATTAAAATTAAAAAAATGTGAAATATTACGAATATTTCACATTTTTAAATGATGTTTTTACCGATATACCTTATTTAATTTAATATAATAATAGCCTACCAATAAAGTGAAGTATCTTTTTTAAAATCATACATTTAAAATTTTTATGTTTTTGTTGCTATTATTTTTCTATAAATATTTTAAAACTACTATAAAAATGCGCGAAAATCAGTCCGCCGCGAGGCTTTCTAGAGTGTGGTCACGTCGCTCATTAAATATTTATAGAAAAATAATAGCAACAAAATCATAAAAATTTTAAATGTATGATTTTAAAAAAGATGCTCCACTTTATTGGTAGGAGTAGGATACCAAAACCAAACATCTATCTAAGTAACTTTTTAGCCAAGGATCTCATCAGTAGGTTATATTTTTTTCTTAATTAGATATGTCAGTATTTTCTATTATTTTGAGCTTCGAAACTGATGCTGAAAGGGAAATAATGAAAACCTCTCACAAGTTATCTTGATAGAACGCGTACATACTATATTAATCGAAATATTTTATAGTCAAACTATTTGGACACTAAAATTTCCTAAAATTATTAGTAAATAACATATACTATAAGATAAGTGGTTCATGATATAAACGGGTTTGAAAAGTACTGTTTCTGCGCATTTTAGGAATAAACGCTCTTAACACTAAAGTCCTAATAACCAAGTTTCAAAAGTTTTTATAATAAATTAATTAGGTATGTTAACATATACTGCTGTATAAGAAAATTTATTCAAACTATACTATAAATACATTATAACTATACTATAACTTTGCGATAAATATTCATATTTTGGGCTTACACAAACTACATACCCTCATGACTAATTAACAACTTGCAGAACCTACACCTAAACTCACCTAAACTTATTTTATTAGGTATTCTGATTTAGGCTATTCCCTATACTCGGATCTAGAATCAAACTCTAAGGCATTCAAACAATGAAATGTATGTTTAAAAACTGATATGACAATAACAGACAAAATCAAGGTAACACCTAAAAACAAAGACACTTTCATCACAATTTGAATAAAGCATAATTTCAAAGGCACATCGAATAATTTGATTGTTTTAAAAATCTTACACTTCAAATTACTTTAAATTCCTTAGGAACGAAAAGTGAAATATAGGATTAAAATGTTTATTTGTTATTTATATTAAATCAAATGAATTTAGTTATAAGTACTTTTTTTATAAATTCTAATTTAAAATAGGGGAATAAATCTTATCATTAGTACCTTTTGTTAACAAATGATGCCTGAGATTCTAGATCCCAGTTATAAGTACTTTTTTATGATTCGAATTCTATTTTCTAACTAGCTGCGCCCCGCGGCTTCGCCCGCGTGGAAATTTTACCATGTTTTCTAACCGTTTAAACCTTCCCTGGACTACGACAAACATTTTAAAACCAAAATCAGCTCAATCGGCCCAGCCGTTCTCGAGTTTTAATCAGACTAACGAACAACAATTCATTTTTATTTATATAGATTAAAAATAGGGGAATAAATCTTATCATTAGTACCTTTTGTTTACAAATAATGCCTTTGATTCTAGATCCCAGTATAAATAGCAACTTACAAATTATTACAAACGGATTTCATGCTATGGTAATGTGTAATTTCCAGCGTACGAGCAGGCTAGTGGTTACCAGGTCAACAATCAAGGCTACCAGTCCCGCTCCTACGAGTACGGGGTTTCAGAACTGCAGCCATATGAAGGTATTTTTTTTATTGCACTACATAGTATTAGGCTGGTTTCATTGTTACGCCATCGTAAGCAGAGCTTGTGTTATGGGTACTAGATAACTGATATACATAATACATTACATAGATATATTTTTATTATACATAGAAAACGACCAGAACACCCGGAACAAATATCTGCAGATCGTACACACAATTGTACCGAGGCGGGAATCGAACACACCGCGCCACATTGGTCGTCTAATTAAGAGACTTATTATTATGTATTTATTGTATGTACGTTTGTTTTCAGGTTTGAATTCTCCCGCCACTATCGACACGCAGGGTTCTCGAGACTACTTCGATTTGTTATCTCCAGCTATGGTGGACGATGCACTGGAATTGATCAGCCAAGACGGGGTATTTATTTATTTATTTAAACTTTATTGCACTATTGTACAAAGGGTGGGCTTAATGCCGAGGCATTTTCTACCTGCCAACCAGAAACACATGTTTTAAATAAAGGGTTGGGGTATGTTGTAGCTATAATGATAATCATTTATTTCAGTCAACATTCGTCTAGTAGAGGATGTAAAATACTTAAAAACTACGGCCCATATTACCTTAGTCTAACATACATAAAATTTATTTATTTATTTACAAACGTACCTCTATTTTTACGGGAACACCCAATGCAATAGAGTGCATATTTAAATTATTAATTAATTAATTAATTTAAAAAATAAACGTATTTACTAGCACGAAGTGTCGGCGACGTGTGCACTCCACAATTTTGACCCTCATCGAAAGTACTACCTTCTTTATCGACCTTCAGATTACAAAAGTATCGACGAGACTCAAACCCGCAGCTTTAGATCGGTGATAATAACGTCAAAATAATTTAAAAAGATCAAAGAAAACTCTTTATAAGAAACTCCTCCTGGAGAAAAGACATTCCAATGACGACCTCTGTGGAAGTTCCGCCTGCGACGCGAGAGGTTGCGGGTTCGATTCCCGCCTCGGGACAAATGTTTTACGATCTGCAGATATTTATTTCGGGTGTTCTGGTGGTTTTCTATGTATGTATAATAAAAAAATCTATCTATGTAATGTATTGTATTATTTATATCGGTTATCAGGTACCCATAACACAAGCTCTGCTTATCTTAGGGCTAGATAATGCTGTGTGAATTGTCCAGCATTATTTATTTATTTATTAATGTATTGTGTTCTGTTTTCAGGATTACATGGAGCGAATCGGCATGGATGTGAGGGTGCAGTGCATTCTCGGCTGCAAGTGGGCGGGACCCAAGTTCATAATGGAATACCATCTCACTAACGTAAATATTTGAAATATTTCAACACTTTGACTGCCATTGACGCTCGCGCCGTACCATGCGTGCTCGCAGAACAGCGACGCGCGATTTCCGGATCGCGTCGCTGAAGCTTGGCAGTGAATACGCTAAGATTGCAACTATTACACTTAATTAAACTGTTGACTGAACACAAGCTTTGCTTAGCTTGGAGCTTAACACTTTGACTGCAATTTTTTTTCGACGACTGCGGTCTTTTTTTGTAACCTAAAAAATTTGTGCTGCCGCTCTACACAGCGGTTGTGTTGCACCGCACATGCGTTTTGTTCGAAAAATATTACGGCTGTGCTGAGTCACAAAGATCTATATTTTCACAGCCGCTGCGCTAGTGTGGAATTACGCATATTAGTCACTTGTAGAAAACACATACCGTGTGATTTCAGCACTTAAAGTGTTAATGATGTTGTGCGGATTGTCTAGAATTATTTCTATTTAAAATGAAAATAAATTTATTTGTTAAAAGACTTCATAGAGCATAATAAACTTAAACTAAGAGGAAACGTGTTAGTAAGCATGTATGTCCAGTAACAAAATGGCTTTGCCTCAGCATGAGTTGGATGACTAGCATGCTAGCAACCAACGCTGGTCTTCCGGCCAAGCAACTTGTTGGCGTTACTGACCGACTACTCAGTACCGCTATACAAACAAACAAAAACACACTACCATAAAGAAAAATATAATTGCGACCTACGACGCATCAGCTACATAAAATCCGTAACACAAGCTCTGCTTAGCTTGGGTCTAGTCTAGACGATGCTGTGCGATTGTCGAGTATATATTATTATATGCATTTCCTTACAGGAGCATCATCAAGAAATCCACCGCATATCGTCGCCCTCGTCTCGCGTGAGGCTATCTGTCTCTCGCTCGCTGGCCGGAAGCACCTGGAGCTCGCAGCTGTTACAGTACCGAGACACTCTGTACGCGCTCAGTGCGCAACGCAACGAGACTTGCCTACTGCTGGCCTTGTCGGTGAGTATTCGTCAAAGTTCACTGTCCCACTGACCTCTATGGCGCGCATTATTGTATCTATGTATGTGTCTGGCATTATTATTTTATTTAACTCGCTCCTACAACTTCATACGCCGCCGCCATCTCGAAAAATAAAACCGGCCAAGTGCGAGCCGGACTCGCGCACGAAGAAAAATGACTGTCCTCCCCCCCCCCCCCCCCTTAAATATGTATTCGTTTTATTTTTATTTAATTATTTATTTTTAAAGTGAATAATTCAAGCATCTACCTGTTGCCGTTATCAATAACGAGCAAAAAAATCGCGTTTGTTGTATGGGTTCGAGTATTTAGGGGGCTCCTTAAATATTTATTTTAGTCTGTATACCCTTTGGGTACGGAACCCTATAATCGGATACGGTGTGAATGCGCCGTAGGCCGTTGTATAAAGTGATTCATACCTGACCGTGGCTCGGCCGTGCCCCGGCCGTGCGCCGCCGGGACTCGACCGGGGCAAGGCGTTGAAATGTCGGTGGGTATTGTTTCCCGGCTCCGGCACGGTCCGGCCCCGACACGTTGTAACATAAACATATGCGTCCGGGCGCCCGCAGAGCAGTCAACGTCAAATCTTAGTGATATGGATATATAGTACACCCAAACAGCCCGGTGTAACATGAATGACTGACCCGGTCGCGACACGGGGTGTAGCGTGAATCATCCTTACTGTAAAATGTGGCATTTGAGTCTATAACAATATCTATCTGTTTCAGGCGGTCCCCAACGATCTGGAGATCCCCCGACGCTGCTGCATCACCGTCGACAGCGAACGCCTCAAACAACAGTACTATTACGAGTGCGACATACAACACGTTCCAGAGTCTATGCCCTACGAATACGGTTCAGAATGCCTTGCTCTAGACTTGGCTACCCTAGACCTTATCACCGACAGCGATAACTTAAATAGAGAGTCGGATAATGTAGAGCTTGTTGTTTATATACAACTTTTCGACAGATTTTGAACCTTATTTCTGAGAGATCGGCTAGCGATGTCGCTAGCAAACCTTACCAGTGATGGTATATTGTATTGTAATTAAGTGTTGGTTATTTTGTTATTTTTTATACCAGCTTATTTAATCTGGTTTTTGCGAGATCTGAAAACTATGTAGCTGGCAAAGTCTATATTTCTATGTTTCATGAAGCTATTATTATATAGTATTATATATTATTATTATAGTGAAATAGGGTTAGATAATATTATTCTTTATATAAAAGTTTTGCGATTGTTTTTTATAGTACGTAATAAAGTTGGTATTTATTTAGGGAACTTGAGTTGGTGGATTGTATTGTTTTTATATGTAACTTTATGACAGATTTTTTTATACTAACCTAAACTAATGTGTGTAAGAGATGAAGGTTACGTAACCTGCCTACTCGCAACCAGGGTTTAAAACAATGTGGCATATCTAACTGAATTTTGTATTGATGACTAGATGTTAGTACAAAGACTTACTGAAATTCCTTTACAAATAGGAGCGTTTATTTTTTTAACTTTAAGATGATATAAAGATAGGTTTACGACCTATCTTTATATAAGATATAAGAACTTTTGTCAAAATATCAAACTATGTGGTAAATTATGTTTAGAAGAACTGTTTTTATTTTCTGGTTGATTATTTCTTTACTTCTATAATAATTATGTTGATTACTTGTTAAGATTCTTTTGTTGATGAGATTGTTTTGATAGCGATATCGAACCTATTGTGGAAATAGAAGGTATATTCAAGCTTTACTTCTATTTGTAAAGTAAGAAAGAAGTCTGAATCCTTATTGCCTAATCTTTTAGCTTAAGCTTAAATCAAACAATTATAATAAGTTTAACTGTTTTATGATCATTGATCGTTTTTTCTTAGAATTTGTTGTTAAGTAACCGACAAAAAGGTGTTCTTTGTATAGTTTTACTTTTTTGAGTTTCCATTATATAGTATAGTAGTTTTTTTTTATAAAAAGATTAATGTTTGTGACAAAAATTTAACTTTTGTCAAAATATGTAACTAATGTGATGGTAAGTACTTATTTTTAGAAGTATTGTTTTTTATTTTCTAGTTGATTTGTCCGTAACTTTGATAATAACTATGTTAAATACTTGTACGATTATTTTGTTGATAACATGATGACAGACTATTTTGATAGCGTAAGCGAACCGCGTATATACCTAGCCTTTGGAAATAGTAGAGCTATTCTAGCTTTACCTCTGACTTCATGGGATGTAGGTATGTGCGTAAGCGAACCGCGTATATACCTAGCCTTTGGAAATAGTAGAACTATTCTAGCTTTACCTCTGTTTTCTAGGGATGTAGGTATGTACGTAAGCGAACCGCGTATATACCTAGCCTTTGGAAATAGTAGAGCTATTCTAGCTTTAGCTCTGTTTTCAAGGGATGTAGGTATGTGCGTAAGCGAACCGCGTATATACCTAGCCTTTGGAAATAGTAGAGCTATTCTAGCTTTATCTCTGTTTTCAAGGGATGTAGGTATGTGCGTAAGCGAACCGCGTATATACCTAGCCTTTGGAAATAGTAGAGCTATTCTAGCTTTACCTCTGTTTTCAAGGGATGTAGGTATGTACGTATCTTTATTGCTTAATATTTTTGCTAAAGCGGGAACAATTTTTATAAGTTTTTCTTGAATAATGATCATTGATCGCTTTTTTTTTACTTAGAATTTAAAGATACCGACATAAACGTGTTCTTTGTGTAAAGATAACTGAAGTTCCTATAGAAAAAAGTATTTTTACTTTGTCGTTTACTTTTTTACTGATAACATCAAAACATAAACTTAAGTTTATCTTTTGATGTTATCACAAAAAATAAACTTAACATCAAAAGATAAACTTAAACTTATCTTTTGATGTTATCATCTATATAACATCAAAAGATAAACTTAAGACGAAAACTTTACTATTGTCAAAATAACAAACTATTTGATTGTAAGTACTAGAAGTATTGTTTTTATTGTCTAGTTCATGATTCTGTTACTTTGTGTGCAATAATAGTTATTTTGTTTATTACTTGTTAAGATTATTTTGTCGATAAGACAGTCATGATAAGTTTGTTTGGCAAAAACTTTTGTTAAAATAAGAAACTATGTAATGCTAAGTACTTATGCTTAGAAGAATTGCTTTTTAACAATCATGTTGATTACTTGTTAAGAGAATGTTGTTGGTTAGAGACAGGCTGTTTTGATAGTATTAACGAACCGCGTTCGTACCTGCTGATTTTAGAAATACAGCTAGAATAGCTTTAGTTTAGAAATTTTGAGGGAAACCAAATGTCTTATAGTTTGACCGAAACCGCTGTACCGCGCCTGAGGTATGCGAGCGGCGAGACGGGGGGGAAATATCGGCCGCTCCGATCCATCAGTCTGCCCACAGACTAGTCAGGGATACTATAGGTAACTTTTATTCCAACAATTATTCCATTGTGATTCCAATTCCTTATCATAATTGTTTTTTTAGTAACACACAGAATCATAATCGTATTTACAACTGTGTTAGCATTCGCTTTTTCTGTTTCGTGGTAACTAATTTATTGGACTTGTGTCCATTCATACCAATTATCATTCTTGAACCTATCTGCTTAAACTTAAAGTTCTATTTCAAAGGAAAGTAGGTTTGAATCGTTATTGCCTAATATTTTTTAAGTTTTCCTTTTTGATGATCATTGATCTCTTTTGCTTAGAATGTAAAAACCTGATGTTACTTAACATTAACCGACAAAAAGGTGTTCTTAGTTGTATAGTTTTCGTTTAATTACGACAACTTTGATTTATTTAGCTTGTTTAGTAATTATCTCATGTTTTTTTTTAGCTATTTGCTGTCATTTCATCTGAATTTAAGTTAAACCAAACCGAAATTTCACTTCGGTTTTGTGGAGTTGTGGTGAAATTTACTTCACTCTATTTACCTTAAAAAACTTTTTTTATATGACTAGATATGTCTAGTCTAGTAGGTACGTAAGATCACTTGATAGCATCTGATGAAATATGATCTAACCTATCATTTCAATCCCTTTCTTTATCTACACTATATTATTATGTCCACTTGGCAAAATCATTGCTTTCGTAATTGTTTTGTTTTGATCTCGATTTTGTCAAGTTTAAGCATAGAGTTTAAGGTTGATTTTATTAAACTTGTTGAATCAATATTGTGTTTTCATATCATATCAGAAATGATTTCTAATATAGGTGTATTATATGCCACTAGCCTGCTTAGGCAAGGTGGGATGACGACCCGACCTGCGACAGACTACAGGCAGATGCTGGATGCTTCGAGTGAAGGCTACTAATTAGGAGAAGACATAGACAGATGATGATACTAAGCTATGGTATTTATTCTTGAATACCTACTTAAATTATAACATAATTTTTTTCCATACTTATGAGATGATTTTACCTTTTTTCGTAGTTATTGTATTCTCTTTGTTCCGTTCAAAAAATGGTTTTTCTGTGCTGCTTGAATAAGCAAGTACTTAGAACAAAATATCTAAACAAATTACTATACCTACTAAAACTTTTGAAACTATCATGATTATCAACACTAAAGTCATTTAAAACGGGATTTTACCATGATTTGAGTTATTCCGTGATCATGGCGCATATTGGATAACTCAAAAATCAAATCATAGTAAAAATCCCGTTTTAAATGAAATTACTATACTAACTCTGAAACAAAGGATCCAACCTTTTGGCACAAAATAAATCCCAACTCTGGCATAAAACTGTTTCAGTAGGGTATAACAACCTATTTTTTTATGATTATTGATTTATACCTAAAAAAAATTGCGTATGTTTTGCATTTCACTTACGATTTAAATCTTTGTCTATTGATATGATACCTGAATTGATAAGCCAGAAAGTACTGACAGTAGAACACCATAAGCCGTTCTTTTTGTTAGACTCTGTTTATTACTTTTTTTTTTACTCTACGTCATTTGTCACAAATTGTCACTCACTTTTTTGAAGCGATTATTATTTATTTGCAAACAAATCATCTTAATTCATTTGATTTGTATTATATTATTCGATTGTCCGTTTGATTTTAGGTTCAAAATGACGACGTATGTACAACCAAACGTGATGCCGCGGCAGAAAATACCCAAGGACGGACCGGGGCCTAGGGGCGTCCCAGATTGTTACTATGTTAGTAAAACTACCGACAGAAGTAAATTTTGAGTTATTTTTGAACAAAAGGGCGTAAATAGGCCTCCTCATCGATTTCGATGACGGAGACACTAGAAATTACGGATCTCTATTTCCTTCCCAGACATCAAGGGTCCTGAACTCCACGTACCGCTACGTGAAGTTCGTGCGGAAGCTTCGCGCTGAAGAAGACGAGTGGATGAAGGGAAACGAGAACAAAATGAAGGAGGAAAACGATAAGATGGTCAATGACTTCTTTTTGAAATGCGATCGCAGGTGACTTTACATACTTCTCTATATTATATATCATAGAAATCTATGTGTCAAATGGTTTGTAACCTTCCTCCGGGGAAGTCACTTCGAGCAAGAACTTTAATAAGGCTAAATTACAAAATGTCTTAATTGTTACTTATAATAAATTATGATGACTACTAAACTGTTACTAAATATTATTTTAAATATGTATTTTTCGTTTTATTTACATTGGGTATTGTTTTAAATTAGTTTTATAGAAATTTTAAAGAACGACCTTAGGTATAGTTCTTATACGAATTTCCGCCTGCTTCTTAATGCTGCTTAATGATGTTTTTTTCAGTTTCTTTGAGAACTTCCTAATTGTTATGCATTGTTGGAGAGCTAAGAAAACGTTTATGTTTTTAAAATAATCTGCAAGCCAATTTGCATACCTATAGTTTTTTTTTAGTTTTTAAGGCATTTTAGTGGAAAAAAATCTCAATGAATAATGAAATAATATCGTTTTTCATCTCGTATTTTTAAATTTGGAACGATAATTGTTGTTTTAATATTGATAAATAACCAGTGTTTATTCGTTTTTATAAATCAGAAGAAAAAAATAGATATAAATGGATAGTTTTTTTTAAATCAATTTTTGAGGTAGCACTTTTGACTTATTTTAAAAAAAGCTAAAAAACATGATAACTTAAAAATGGTTCACTTTTGCATGATGCCCATGGGGGTGAAAAATATCGCAATTAGTCACCACTATCACATCCTAACGGGAATACGTCGAATTACCAATAACCCTGTATAGTGATAATGCTTTTCATTCACAGCTCTCTTATAAACGACGTGGCCCGTCGCGTTGACCTGTGCATGGCCTCCTACGAAGCCGACTTGCAAACGAAGAGAATTAAGTAAGGTGCAAAGTTCTACATTAATCCAACGCCGCTACCACACATCACAAAAATGTGCATTAAAATATGGGCTTGCACTCGTTATCTTTAGATACATTTTACAATGACTTCCCACAAGCTGCCCATCATCGTCTGATGCCGTCAATATGAAATGCATCTAATGTTCAATTTACACCCTATATTCAATTATGGGGATTGCACATCGTTGTGCTGAAAGAAAGAAAATTATTTTTTAGATACAACACACAATCACTAACAAACTTAGTTACACGAATATAAGTGCTACTTAGTAGGTAGGTACTATGTATACGCTTCTACAACAAAACTCCAAGTGAGTTGCAAAAATTATCAATAAATAAATTAAAAAAGCTTATTACAAAATATCAGATTACTTAGAAGATAAAAAAGCTTGGAACGAGTTTTGCTCCAACTCAAAATCTACCAACTTACAAATAAGCAAATCAAATGTACTAGACACATAAGTTATGAACATACTAGTGGTTTCTTCTCACTTCTTCCACTGGTGGACAAAAAATTGAAGTGAACTATAAAATAATTTAATAGTATAAAATATGACCTGTCTAAGTGCTTATTTGTGAGCTTAAAGAAATAAAAACTTTTCATTTTCACTAGATAACACGTAAAAAAGACAAAACAAAATAGTGAATACAAATGTAGGTAGATACTAAGACAAGTAGCTTTGGGTTCGTACTAAGTAGCGCTCACAGGAAGCAGATAAACGCGCGTGTGTACCGAAATCTAACAGGTTACCTGACTCAGCTTATTGCTCTAGCACAATACCTTAACCTAAGGTCATTTGCGAAAGAACCAAAGTTATCGACAGAGCTCTAAGAATTAGCAAGCTGAAGTGGCAGTAGGCCGGCCATCTCGCGAAGAACCGACAACTGGGGTAAACGTGTTCTTTCGTGGAGACTGCGACTCGGCAAACGTTGTGTAGGACTCCCTCCGGCTAGGTAGGATGACGACTTGCGAAGGACTGCAGGCAGATGCTGGATGCGGCAAGCTGAAGACAGGGCGCTATGGCGCTCATTAGGGGAGGCCTGTGTCCAACAGTGGACTAACATAGGCTGATGTTGATGTGATTTTATTTGGTTCTCTTTGTTCAGATTTTTCTGTATGTAGGTAATTTATACGTATTAATTCTGTTTTTACTGTAAGGGAATAGAGATACTTAGGTAGGTAGGTACCTAACTAAGTATTTCCTTTTCTGTCTTTTTTGATGTAACGACTTAGCTGTATTGCTGTAATATTACATTAAGATATGATTATTCACAATTGTGCTCGCTGTTCACAATAAACGAACCCTATCCAGGCGGCGGCGGCGCGGCGCGGCGGCACAGCGGAGAATTTGTTGGCGTCAATGATGCTCATGTTGATAGAGATGTCTAATTAACATTCATGGACGACCGATGTGGCGCGGTGGGCGAAGGTCCGCCTGCGACGCAGGAGGTTGCTGGTTCGATTCCCGCCTCGGAACAATTGTGTGTAGGTACGATCTGCAGATATTTGTTCCGGGTGTTCTGGTCGTTTTCTATGTATAATAAAAAAAAATCTATCTATGTAATATATTGTATTATGTATATCAGTTATCTAGTAGGTACCCATAACACAAGCTCTGCTTACCATGGGCCTAGATAATGTTGTGTGAATTGTCCTGTATTATTCATATTCATATTCATTCATGTAAAATTTTTGTAACTTAAATATTTAATTAACTTTATAGATGCTATCAAGTAAACCAGTCACTTTATGTTTACTTACAGTCTTTTTTATTGTATTATTCTAAATATATCCGTATCTTATTATTATTAAAACCTTAAATAAGCTTTTTAGTGTTAATAAATTGGTTATTCTGTTATTTATAAGCCTCTGGTTTTCCTTTAAATAAATATAAACAAAACAAACTCTTCAGGTTAATACAACTGTACCAAAAAGAAGAAGAAGAAGCCCTGGGATTGTTCGTGGAGGGCGCGCTGGCGGGCGTGGAGGCAATCTTCCAGGACAAGAAGGCACGGCTGCAGTTTCTCCTCGCGAAGAGGAAGAAGGAGCACGAGGAGAAGTATAAAGATACTCCGCTGTAAGTATATTATATTAAAATACCGACTGTTGATTTTTTAAGATCTAATCAAAAACATAAATGTGAAACCTAGCCAAATTTCGTCAAAGGATTTAAATTATTTATATACATAAAATTATAACAGTTATTACCAAATCGTTAGGTATACCTACTAGAGTACATTGAATAATTTTACCATCTTAAAAATTAAAAATAAATAAAACAGCTTTTATTTCTCACACTTAACTTAAATACTAATCTATATATTATCTCTGTGTATACATATGTGAGTACCGCTTTCAGCGGTGAAAGCCTCCTCCAGCTCCTTCCATCTTCCTCGATCTCTAGCTACTCTACTCCATGTCTTCCCTGCTATTTTTACGATGTCATCGTCCCATCGTTTTACAGGTCTTCCTTTTCTTCGTTTCTTGTTTATAGGGTACCAATTCATTATAGCTTTGGACCATCTCTCGTTTTGCATTCTCTGGATGTGCCCCGCCCATTTCCATTTTAAAGATAGAACTTTTTGTACCACGTCTTTTGCTTTAGTTTTTTTTCTTATATCCATGTTCCTAATTTTGTCTCTTAGTTTAAGGCCCAGAAAACTCATTTCTATCGCTCTTTGGCAAACTTTTAGTCGTTTGATGTTCTGTGCGGTTAGAGACCACGTCTGGCATGCGTAAGTGAAACAGGGAAGTAGGCAGGTTTCCATGGCTTTGGTTTTCAGTTTAATTGGTATTTTGTTCTTGAAAACTTCTTTCATGGCCCAGTATTTTTTCCAAGTATTTTTGGTTCTTCGCTCTATTTCTTGTTCCGTGCAAGTCGTGAACGAGATGTGGTGTCCCAGATACACATATTCATTAACATACTGTAGATTGGCAGATAGTAGAGTCATTGGTATCTTATCTCTATTTGTCATGAGCTTTGTTTTATCCCTGTTTATTTCCAATCCAACTTTCTCCTCCCATCGCACAGGGTTTTTATCATATATTGCAGATCAATCGGGTCTTATGACAGTAGCACGATGTCATCTGCGAATCTGAGATGTGATAAGAATCTTCCGTGTATTTTTATGCCCTTGTTTTTCCAGTTCAGGCCTCTAAATACTTGCTCTAATACTGCTATAAACATTTTCGCCGAGAGAGGGTGCCCCTGTTTTACACCACTTTCGATTTTAAAACTTGGACCTTGTTCTTCTATGACTATTCGTGATGTACTGTGAGTATATCTTTCTTTTATGATATCAATTTAATCTTTATTAACACCTTGTTGTGATAGAGCGTCCTATAGAGATTCATGAAGAATAGAGTCAAACGCTTTAGTATAGTCAATATAAGTATAATGCTTCATCATATTCTCTATACTTTTCCATGACCATTTTTAGAGTGAAGATATGATCCACGGTAGAGAAGGTACGCATAAATCCCGCTTGTTCTACTGGTTGATTTTCATCCAAGATCTTAGTGATGCGTCTTAATAGAGTTGCAGAGAATACCTTGTATACACAAGAAGTGAGGCTTATAGGTCTATAGTTAGTTATCATCTTGGGGTTTCCCTTTTTATATAGAAGCACAATGTTAGAATAACACCATTGTTTTGGAATTTCTTTGGTTTTAGCCTATTTAACCTTATTAGTATAAGGTTAAATAGGCTCGATAATGGCTGTACAGTACAAGCATCTCTTTTCCACTTTAAAGCATTTCGTTTGTTATCTTATCCGGGCCGGGGCTTTTTTCTGGTTTTAACATGTCAATTGAGTGCTCTATTATCTTTTCTGTTCGTGACTGAATTTCCGGAATTATCCTGCAGTTGGGTCATTATCTGTTTTGACTTATTAAGACATTTAAAGGCTTTCATGACTGCTATTTTACCATCTTACAAGAAATAATTGATAAAAGAGATGAGATCACTGAGCAAAGTGTGGCATAGCACTTCCTAAACTGAATTTTTTATGTTAGTACATGTTGTTTACTTTATATTATTTAACTTTTACAATTTTTAGAATTTTGAGACATTATTAGATGAAAACAAAATTCTAAGTATCAATACAACGGGTATTTATCGCGTTTATTTACCTTTTTTCCCGACGTTTCAACAGGTTTACACTCTGTCGTGGTGTCGTGGTCGTGGTTTATTATTAGATGAAATTTTAAAACAATATGTGCGTAATCCAACGAGGTATTTAAAAATAACCTCAAGAAAATCAATATTCAAAACACAATAGTTTTATGTTTCGGATTTCTACCTGCGATAAAGTTTGATGACAATTATACCTTCATGCAACAATACATTATAAAGTAACAAAAATACATACAATAACAAAAACATATTCTCCCCCAAGCCGACTGGTCATCGTGGGGGGAAACGAACAACACCCTCTAAGGACAGAAAAACGAAAATAAATAACAATTGCGACATACACATAGCATCACTTAATACAGACACATTAAAAACCCGAGACAAACTTATCGAATTAGAAACAGCAATCAACGAAATCTAATGGGACATTATAGGAGTACCTAAGCAAAATGAGAAGGACGAGTGGAGAGGCTTAGACGAGGCCTTTGTCGAAAGACAAGCTGGAAATAAGAAGGGAAACTGAGCGCAGAGAACATCAATAGTTGTTTAAGTTTATAAGTTAAGTTTTTATAATTTTTTCTAAACTCTGTTACCAGCAATAAGGCTTATTATTATTATATACCTTCATGCCACATAGTATAGACAGACAGCGGTATTGTTTTATACTATGTAGTGATAGTACCACAACGGTCTTTAAATCCCCAGGTCCAAATGCGTGCACGTCCTCCCGTGTATCTACAAGCTGCGAGCGAAGGAAGCGGAAGAGATACAGCTGTACCAGATCAAGGAGAAGGAAGCTAAGAAAATGGCAGAGAAAGAGTTTGACAAGATGTGGCACGAAGTGACCATGAAGGAGAGTGAGGCACTGGTTAGTTTCGACCTTAGTTTGAGGACAGATAGAGTTTAGTTTGAAATAGGTAGCTTACTCAACGAATCCAAGAGAGTACTATATTTTTTTTATTGACCTTAGTTTAATTCCAATCGCTCATGATGAAAAGTGACGATGTATCACGAAGATTCACATTGTTTTAAACAGACCCAGTTCTAAGAGAAAAAAAAACGATGAAAATGTCCGATATAGCAGCATTTGACAAAAAGTGGCACGGTTTGTCAAACTCTGTCTCGAATTCGGACTCGGACGAATTGAGTGACAAAAAGTCATGTTGCAATCCAGAATTATATTTCTAAACTCACTGCAGAACATCGTTGGTCACAAATCCGTTCGAGTAGCGGAATATAAGACCGCCAATTGCAATTTATTTTTAAGTTAATTCTGTACATAGTTTTATATCTAAGAACAATAAAGAATTTTCTATCTATCTATTAATTGTCGATGTTACATGCAAAACATACGCAGGTATTACAGCAAAATGGCGGACCGCTCGCGGAGATGTAGATGTAGCAGAAAGAGATACCTATAGTATCATAGTCAAATTTATGCATTAGAACAGAACAGGCAGGTTTGTCTCTGTTCCGCTGGTCGTACAACGGACAAGTCATGGCGAAACTACTGCGGTTCCATTGCTATGGTATTGCGGCAGAGCTGCAAGTAGGTATCTATGCTACGAGCCTAAATAAATGTTATTCTTATATTGTCCCTTAGAAAGCCCGAATGGAACAAGACGCGATAGAACGCGCGCGCCGCGACCACGAGTGTAAAGCATATACCGATATACAGATAGAAGAGAGACGGCAACAGAGGGAGAGAGAGAAGCAGATGTTGAAGGAAGAGACTTTGCGGTTCAAGAAGATCTGGGAGGAAGATAATCTTAAAGAGGAAAATGGTAAGGGTAGATTTATTGATGAAAAACACTTCTAATGATGATTTGGTATATATAATAGACAGATATAAATACATCAAGAGTAAAACTTACTTTATTGCACAAGAGTTGTACCTACATAGGCGAGCACAATACCTAATAGATATTCAAATAAAAAAAAGAATTTCAATACCTAATAGCATAGACTAATAAATAACTACTAATATTTATTAGTCTAAGCTAATAGATAGCATTCTGAACCTTCTAACCCTCTGGGTACCTACTGTGTCAACAATTTAGTAGGTAGGGGCTAATTATGATTATTTGGTACAAGCTAATTTAACAACAATTCAAAATACAACAAACCCAAGCTCGACGGGTTTACCTAAGTCTCGTTTCGTTCAGGAATTCCTATCGCCACCTTTTGTCTCCTCATCATCAGACCAGCTCAATGATATCATGACATTGCATTGTCAGGAAACTTACATACGTTCCTATGCTAATAATTTTTCATAATAATTTCAGCTAAACAGGTTGAGGGGTCTAAAATACAGTTGCAAGATTTGTCCCATACAAATGTTACATAACAAACTAACAGGGCAAGTTGAATGAAAGCTTGCAGCCAATAAAATCGAGGACCGAGTAAAATTTAATTTAAGTTCAGGTTTTGGTTATTATATTGGGTACCTACATCCTTTTGATCGATAAGACCGCCTTAAACCGCCCGACTGTTAATTAATTTTTAAGTTTTTATTGTACATAGTATCCTATATAAGTGTGCAATAAAGATTTTTCTTTCTATATACCTATATATTTTCAGGCGTGCACAGGGAAAAAACCGAGATTTCCACCCTGTTCTATCTATATTTTCAGCCGTACGCAAACGCCAAGAACAGATGATGGAAACGGTCCGTGACCGAGACCTCGCGCTCCAAGAGAAGAAGGAATTCAACGCCAAACTGGACTCCGAAATCCAAATCATCAACGAGACATGGGACTCTCTCGCGGGACTGGGCTTGAAGGCGCAAAATGCTGCTGTGGAGCTGGCTAGGCAGAAAGAGGTATATATCGGGACTTTTACGTCCACTATTGGACTTGTCTATCTCAAACATCGACTACGTACCCATCTCAAACAAGGGGAATAATGTCGTCATCGCAGATATCGTGTCAAAGGTTTCTTAAATTTTCACATTTTAAAGTACCTAAATATTATGATTATGAGGAAGTCACTAAAGTCATTTAAAACGGGATATTTACCATGATTTGATTTTTCTTTAGTGTTGATAACCATGATAGTTTTAAAAGTTTTATTATGAGGAAGTCATCTTAATGTATTTAATTTTTGTATTTTTATAGTGATTTTTATAAAATATAAAAAGTCACTATAAAAGTAATATATGTATAATACATATAAATAGTGATTTTTATAAATTATAAAAATACGTTGATACGATGATATTGTCATATTTTGTGATAAGTTTCTTTCATAACATGTAATTTTATTGATAATTTCTTGGGAAATCGTTAAAAAGAACAGACAATTTTCTCACGGAACCCCTCATGATTTCAGCGTGAGCTAGACGCTTGCAACCGCCACCTTCGAGGCATGCGCGAAGACTTCATGGCGTTGGAAACTAAAGACGACGACCTATTCAAGAAGCAGTTGAAACATGAGTTGGACCAGACTGATGCCAGGAGATGCGCTTACACCACCTGGTCTAAGAAGACCAACAAGGTACAAATAGAAAACATCATCAGCCTATGTTAGTCTACTGCTGGACATAGGCCTCACCCAATGAGCGCCATAGAGCCCTGTCTTCAGCTTGATGCATCCAGCATCTACCTGCAGTCTTTCGCATCGTCGTCATCCCACCTGGTCGGGGGGCGTCCACTACGTTAACCGTTTTTATAAATAGAAATACTTTATTACGCTATCTTATAAAAACCATGTATACTTCAATACTGTACGAGGTACATCACTACAAAGTATAAAACAAAGTCGCTTCCCGCTATCTATCTGTCCCTATGTATGCATGTCTCTTTAAAACTACGCAACGGATTTTGATACGGTTTTTTAGTTTATAAACCTTTGTCACAGATTTCCACGATATTACACATTACTGATATTACAATACACGGCAAGTAAACAACGGATTGCCTTACAGGGCTGCCGAGATGCCATGAAGCAACAAGCCAAGGAACGCTCGGAGGAGCGCGTCGCGCGACGCGCGTTCAACGCAGACGCGGACGAGTGCGACAGGCAGATGCGCGCGCAGCTGTCACAGCTCATAGCCAACAAGGAGCTCACAGGTACTTACTGACCTAGGGTACACCTGCGGTTTCCTCATGTAGCCACGAAGCAACACAACACACTCTGCTTATGGTCCGGGAGCCAGTAACATATTTTACTGACCACATTATTCCCATGGAATTCTGGAATAGGTATGCGAATTTTAATTTCTGTTTAATCCATGGGAATAATGTTGTCATCGCTGCAACTACCCAACCCACGCACGGAATCGCAGCTGACGGTCACGAGTATTCATAATATTAATCCCTAATGCATTTTACGAATTTTCGCTCGGGAGGAAATAATTGGCCAAATGGCTCCCGGACCATTAGCTTGAGGCTAGATAATTAATCCAGCATTATATATTTATTTATTTTATTTTCAGACGCGCAGGCTCGGAAGATGCACCAGTCGAATATTCTGCAGCAGATCGATTATAACAAACTCTTGAAGGTACGTTTGTAGTATCATGCACAGCCAATGGTATACCACTGTTGAGGTTGTCGAGTTTCAAAAATTGGTGCGTAATTGACAGAGAAATCGATAAAGATATATTTAAAAAAAAACATACATACAGCCGAATAGGGCGTGCAAAACCGGAAGGATTTGAAAACCGGTTTTGAATTTCGGTTTTGAGGGCCCAAAACCGGAAACCGGTGCCAGCACCGGTTTTGGCAAACTTTTTTTATTTTTTGTATAGTAGATTTTGAAGAAGAAAACGATATTCTTAGAGACCCACAAAACCTACAAATACAACAAATTTTATGATGTACCTGTTTTTTATCAACCATTTATGCCTACTAAGTAGACCACATTAATTGATTAGTTAACATGAACTTAAAAATAATCTTTAATTGACTGAGATCAAATCAACAACAAGTAAGAACGAAGAATAATATTTTTTAAACATAAAGGGTGTCTCATAATGTTTTTCGTTTTTGATTTGAGTATTATGCGCCACCACAAACAACAGGGGTGGGGAGTGGTCTCAATCGCTTGATGGGCTTTTGCAGTTTAATAGTCATGGAACACATTGCGGGAGTGCAGCGCATATTTTGCATGCGAGCGTTTAATAAAAACCACTATTCTTACATTTCTTACACAACTGTTCGACGTCTCTACAGGACACATTTCAATTTAAACTTTTAGTGATTTCTGATGCAGTTCTATCGGATAACTGGCAGCCCTGGGTGGAGTTTTGTTTGTTAACATGACCATGTATGTAATAATCGATTTGTCGGAGAGTCAGACGATATTGTAATGTAATTCCTAAAACAATTTCTCACTGTCCTTCAGAATTTAAGTCATTCAATGAGGTTCACCGGCCTAATTTCTTGAACATTTACAATTTTATATGGGTTAAAATGTTAATCTGTGTAATCTTTGTGAATAATGCGACGAAGCGCGGATTCATTCAAATTAAACGAAGCTGCGCGTAATCATGGTGATTGTCATGGTTGTTCATAACACACTGGCGTACGTGGTCGACATTCATGCTCCTTCTCGAAGTCTTTAAGCACCCAATTGATTAATCCGGCATTGTATTCAAGTCTCTTTAAACTTGCTCACTTAATGCTTGATTAAATTTGCATTTGGCAATTTCTCGTAGTCGTTAAATTGAAATGTATCATGTAGAGACGTCGATTCGAATCGATGTTTCTATAAAACGCTTGCACGCAAAATGCGCACTGCATTCCCGTTATTTCATGGCTAATAAACTATAAAAGTCCACTAAGCGATTGAACCTACTGCACACCAGTTGTGGTTGGCGCATTATACTCAAATAAAAAACGAAAAACATTCTGGAACACCCCTTACAAAACATAGTTATCATCTTAACGTTATCGCTGTGCACGTGCACTCCCGGCAAGTGTATTTGGGCAACAACGCAGGCAGGCGGAACGCAGGAATCGCCTCGTGGGTGCGGGGGTCGCGGAAGAAAGAGTGTAGGTGGGCATATGTTGCAAACGGATATATTTGATGACTCAAAATTACATATTTCTTGAGTGCATTCGAAAAAAGTGGATAAAATCAAGATTTAATTCATTAACGGGAAAACCGGTGTTAGCACCGGTTTTGTCTCTCAAAACCGGTTTTCAAAAAATCTAAAATTTAGTCCGGTTTTCCGGTTTTCAGCAAAACCGAAAACCGGTTTTGCACGCCCTACAGCCGAACATAGAACCTACTCCTTTTTAATCGACTTCTAAAATGGAGGTTTCAATTTGGTCCAGTTTTGACAATGGCATCCATTAGAAAACCATATCAGTCTTAAATTTGAATATCACGCAAACCGATTTCAATGATACTTTTTTGAAACTAAGTTTTAAACCCATTTTCATTAATTAGGAATTTGAAGTCGATTTATAGTAGTTAAAAACACACCAAATTTTTTACGGTGCCTTTAACGAATTTCGCTAGTTCTCACATTTATGTTTTTGATTAGATACATATATCCTAAAATTTCAACAGTCGGTATAGTAAATTTAATGTAGTAGGATTTTGCAGTCGGTTTATAATTTTTTAAAACTAACGTATCTTACAGGAACGGGCGCTCCAAGAAGAACGCGATCAGATGAAGAAGTGCCAGCGAGACGCTGACGAGTACCAGAAACAGATTGAGAAAATGTTGAAGAGGTGAGACGATATTAATTTTATTCGAGCAGTTAGGTCCCTATAATACAAACATATAATATAATATAATAATATTATATTATATTATGCTATTATTATTATAAATGGCTAACTAATAAGTTTACACAAGAAAAAAATATACAACAGTTAATTACTAACAGTCGAAAACAGATAAATAAGACTTGAAGAAAAACTACTCAACAAGCGTTAAAGACGATTGGTTGAGGTATTACATCAATCTAAATCTACTATATTAAAATGAGACGGGCTTAAATCTAAGTTGCGTTTCAATATTCGTCGGGGGTGAAAAGAATAAAGCATTTTGATGTTTGAATTACAGGCTTTTAAGATACCTAAAGGAAAAATTTCGTAACGAATACATCCGACAGAGAATCAAAGTTATCGACATCGGCTCTGAGAATTAGCAAGCTGAAGTGGCAGTGGGCCGGCCATATCTCGCGAAGAACCGACGGCCGTTGGGGCTAACGTGTTCTTTAGTGGAGACCACGACTCGGTAAACGTAGTGTAGGACGCCCTCCGACCAGGTGGGATGAGGACCTGCGAAAGACTGCAGGTAGCTGGCTGCGTCAAGCTGAAGACAGGGCGCTATGGCGCTCATTGGGGGAGGCCTATGTCCAGCAGTGGACTAATATAGGCTGATGATGATGATGAAAGGCAAACAACAAGTACCTACCTACCTAATCTAAATTATTTTATTTCTAGGCCATTCTTTAGTGACGAAATACATCCCTTCATGAAGCAAATGGCCAAAGGATTGAAGATGAACGAGAAATGTCCTTGCTCTAAATCAGATTATTGCAAGTAGATGTCGGCTTACTTAATATTCCATTACAACTGCTTTTATGTTTGTTTATGTTTGTCTTTTCTTAGTCGAATTAATGGCAAGATTAGTTTGGCAAGATTAGTTACCAACAATTCTAAAATTAAAATGTTTTTTTGAATTGAGTTGTTTTTTATTTTGTGAACAAGTTAAAAAATATAAATATAAAAATGATATTATGTAAAATATCTAACAAACTTATAAGAAATGAAAGATGGCAAAAATTTCATCATAAAATCGTTTTGTTCTCTAGTAAATTTATGTCAATGTCCATTGTACAAGAAAAAAAACCGTAGGTAATTCTTTATTATCAAACAAAGCTCATCAAAACAAGGTCAATTGCCTAGGCGTGTCTCATGCAGGTTACAAACTCTACCAGTTTCCTGTTCCGAAAATACTTATTATACCTACTTCCTCAGAGATTAGAGTTTTTTTTACTTGTACTTCTAAAATAGCAGTTAGTCTGCTGCAAAAATATTTTTTACTTTATTGGTCGCTAAAAGTTGTATTATTTTTTGTTTTTTTTTTATGTTTGCAACTTTAAAACTTAAGTAGTCGGGTTTTTGTTTTTAATAATAAATTTATAAATAAGCGTTCACCGATCATCTTTATCATTTTTTTTTAAATAATTAGGTAGTCGGAGGCCTTTGTTCCTACTTGTCCCTATACCCTAGGTACCTATATTAATATGAGAAGTGGCCTCTGGTTACTAAAAGGAAATGATAACGACAATCGTTGATCATTCGTTTAACTTTTACGTAATCGGGTTTTTGTTTGACTTTATTTTTTTTACACATCTTTACAGATTGTTTGAAAATTGCTTAGGTAGGTACCTCGGTTTTAAGCTAAGGTTTTTACGATCGGTTTCGAAAACATTATCGTCTCGCTCGGATCCGCCTTTTCCCCCTCTTTAATATCTTAGCAATTACTGCAGCTATTGCAGTTTAAAATAATACTTTTTCTGTGTCTGTACTGTACAGATTTAAATAATTTACTACGGGGAACCCTAAAAACTAAGGCGTATATCCGTTTAGGATTAGGATCTACAATGCCAGAGTCAGACTCACGTGTGAAGGTAAGTTAAACATACAAACTTCTCAGACGCTTTAAAGTTGCTTGTCTGTTGTCCTTTTTAATAGCGGCGAAGTGAGTTCGCTTTTTCGAGACAAGGACGAACGAACGCCGCGCGGTGAAGGCGAGAAAGGGAGGCAAGAGCGGCGGAATGACCGGCCCGCGCGCAATTTCACTGGTTTTTATTTTTAAATTTGTTATTGCTCTAAAATACCTAATACTGTTTCGCAAAAAACTAAAACCATAATCGTCTAAAGTATTTATTAGGGAACACGTAGAAGTAATTTCATTACAATAATAATACCTATTAAATAACTAGCAAATAAAACTGGTTTTTCCGTAGAGATAAATCTGTAAAAATGAAGATTTAGAGGAAACTTTCCCATTTTTTCTATAGAGTCAAGTTTAGTCAATCGTGTTTCGACTCCCATATCATACTAACTATTAGTTAGTCCTAAACTTTTGATCCTCATCAAAATATATTCGAAAAATAGGTGTTTTGCTCCCTTAAAGTTGAGTAGGTACATAAATTGCATATTTGTATTTCGATAATCGTCGAGCTTAATCATTTCCGGTGGAAATCTACAGACAAAACTCTTAGTCGGTGAAAATCTAACAAACCTATTTAATTTACCCGCCTACCGAATCCCGATCATTCCTTTTCGTAGTGGAAACCCGGAGAATAGAAGGCTACAGGAAGAAGCTCATTAGCTGCGACGACAAATACTTCGCAGTTTTCATTAGGTAGGTACCTATCTTTAAAATCTGACGCGCTGACGCAGTCCTCCTTATTGTAATTCACAATGCGTTTTAAAATCATGTTCTACGTATGTAAGCATGGATCCAGTCGTAGTATACTCCATGAGAAAAGTACATAGATGTTACCGATTCGGGTATTAACTTTGTTTAACAGTTTTGTACATTAATATAATAATTGCGAAAGTTTGGATCGAGTGGCCCACCAGTTGATACTGTCATTATAAAATGCATCCAAATGTTACGAGATAAAGCCCATATCTGAATTGACATTTTTGATCAAAAATGGCCCTGATCCGTCTCCTGAACTTACCATGCTGGCTCACTCACTTATTACTTATTGCTTGAGATCCCCTTTCCCCTTTCTTCGTGATACATTAAGTAGATGAAAAATCAGGTCACGTCAACAATAATGTTACTCAGACTTATTGTCTACTTCACGACTTATCTCCATGACTGTACTAAGAATTAATCCTCTGGTTTTCCTGTAGGAAGGACTCATCTACATCAATAAAAAAATTACTTAGTGACTTCATTCAAATTTTCCTTAACAGCTCTACATATATAAAAGTTAATGCGCCACATTTTCTGTCAGTCTGCGCCCAACCTCCAAGGCTTCAACATGCATAAACTTATAGCTTTAGCTTTGGTAGCGGCTGTTGCTTGCAACGACCTCGCCCTAGGTCCAGAAGGAGGCAGAAAAATCTACGACGAAGAAAGAGAAGCCAGTCCAGCTATATACAAGCAAATTGGTGCGGTCACAGTCAAGGCAAACGACACAGATGTGATCAGCCGAGTCGTCATCACTGACAGAAGACCAGGCAAGGATGGAGAAGCCAAAATAACTGAAGGCGGACCAGGACAGAACAACGTCACCATTGAACTGAAAAGCCCTACCGTGTTCAGAGGATACTATTTCCACGTCGAAGTTTACGTAGTGGATAAGGATCAACCGATCGGACAGGAAGAACCACTCTACCCCGAAGAACCAGTAACCACTGAAATGCCGTCAATGGAAAATGATACTAAAGTGAACTCTAACACAAAAGCCGAAGCTACTCCGAAAGAATCCAACGAACAGGAATTTCTAAAAACGCAAGTTCCAGAAAAACCTGTAACAGTAGACCCTGCGGTTGAATACGTGAACGAAAACAAAACAGAGGAGGCACTGGCACCAAAGAGTATGCCTCTTATGCATATAGGAGAGTTATCTTATGATGAACGTTTTAAAATCTTGCACCCCACATTGTTTTCTAGAGATGATGATGATGATGAATCTCAAGATGATTCTGATGAAAACGTACATACAACAACTAAAAAGGTTGTATCAACAACTGCTGGAGTTTTAACAACTACTGGAATTTCAACAACCGCTGGAGTTTCAACAACTGCTGGCTTTTCAACAACTGCTGGCGTTACAACAATTGGATCTGCTACTACAGAGGCGGCAAATACCCATGATGAAGACAGCAAGACGCTTGGGGATGTTTCAAAAGAGATAGGAGAACGTGTAGTGTTCGGATTAAAACGTGTTTAAGTGCAAAAACCGTGCCTTTAATAATAATCAAACTGTGATAGAGCCTCTTTGAGTAAATAGTAGAGGGTTTTAGCTTTATCCCGAATCACCACCGCCTTGTGTTATAAATGGGTTTCTATAGTTTTCAGAAAACTATTGCAATACCTACCACCTTCTATAACTAGGTAGATACATAAATAATTTGAAAATTCATCAAAATTCATGTTCCAAATCATATGGAACTTCGCGTTCTTTCTTTGTGTTGTACCTATGAATAAGAAACTGTATTTGATAGGTGCCGAGGTACTTATTGTGGTTATTTTTCTATATATTTAACTACATCAAATATTACTTTTATTTGAATAAACTAATTCTAATACATATTGTAGTTTTCTTCTACTTAAATGTGTGTATTCTATGAAAAAACGTAGACTTATAATATCATTGACATTTAGGATTCCTAAATTACTAGGTCAATAGATTAACTAACTTTATTAAAGAAATCAAAGCATAGATAACAGGCAATATAAAATTTATTACGGAAAATGATCTAAACACTTATTATATCAAAATAACATCTTTTAAATGGAATGATGTACATAATTTATATAGAATTCACTTAAGTTACTACTTAAATTAAAATAACAATATTACATCAAATGGCACAGTTCAAGATAACGTTCAACATAATAATTTATTTTGCATTGATTCCTTCTCACTATTAATTAGGTACATTATGGATACGCGGGTTAACTACGAACCTTATTTGTGTTGGAAGAACACTTACAATTCAATTTCTTTATTATCAGACAACAAAGGTCCATAAAAAACACATACACAAAATAACAAAAAAGAAAATATACCTAATTACAAACCAAAATAACATAATCTAGACCTAGAGTATAAGTAATTTCACTTACGTTTCATACCTTAACTTTTTGGACTTCTTCAGGGTAAGTAAGTTTAATATTAATTTATTCTCACATAGACAATTTATATAAAGTCACTTACATGAGAACAGGGTTCTTAGGTTAAGTATTAGGTTGTGGTCATTCAATAGCTGGCTCAGTTGATGTGTTCACTTAATAAGAAGTGAATTATCATTTATCAAATGATAATTCACTCAAATTACTCAACTTTTCTCAACATATCGTTGAGAAAATTTGAGTTCAACACATTAAATGAGCTTACACTTTTAATTTGGGAGGGTAAAGTATTGTACAGCTGTGCGTCAGCACATAATATTGTTTTTTTTATTTAACAACTTAAAAAATAATGTTACATAAAAAAGCTTAAAAATAACACGAAGGAAACCACAAAGGTTTGTAAGTATAGAAGTGTTATTAGCTGAGAGTCAGCCGAGTAAATATCTTATAGGTTTAACAGTAAAATTATTAAATTTCAGGCAATAAGATTTTAAGTAAGTAAATTGATTAGTAACTGAAGCAAACCCCCTGATAATGACGTAGGTTCGATAAGAAGTACGTTTATATTTTCTGTTATTAGGTGTTAATTCACTAGGTCATTAGGTTTTTATTTTTTTGTTATATTATATTGTCTTGTGTTATCTTCCGTGACGTCACCAAACGGCTCTATCGGAAGACCAGCGTTGGTTGTAACATGCTTACAACTAACCCATGCTGAGATAGAGTCCGTTTTGTGACTCAATTACAAAAATCTGTTTAACCTTTATTTTTTTTAATCATGTTTGTTTTATGTTTTTGTGTATTGAGTTACAAATAAACTATTCTATTCTAATTGTCGAGTTGTTCCATTGTCAAATGCCGTGCCTAGACGCGCGCGTAACGCATCTGGGCACTTGAATGTTGGTGTTCTTCTAACACTAATAAGGTTCGTAGTTAACCCGCTTACATCCGTAATGAATACATCAAACTACGATACTTCTCACTATTGTTTTGTCTTTTAAGTAAAGTACATAGAGATTGCCACCAAAAAATTCAAAATCAATTTCTACCCCATTTACTATTATTACTAATGTACTTATATTTGCCAGAAAACTGACAACGACAAGCTATTCTAATCTTCTACATACTAAGCCCTTGTTAACACACGTTCTTCTCTCCCTGACAACGGTATCATCGTGATGTTAAGAACAGTGAAAGAATTATCACTATGGAAACCATAGATTTTCACAGCAAGAAAAATGTGTATGAACAAAGGCCATAAGGGTGGTGTTAATTGAAAGATAATCGGAAAATTTGTAGCTTTGTCCCTTAACTTTATTGTAAAACTAGCTGTTCCCCGCGGTTTCACCCGCGTTAAACTCGAATTTCACTTTATTAGTTGATTTTTTGACACCTTTGGTTACATTATTGGAGTTTTAGTAAGGATTCCTAACTTTTTAGAAAATATAATATATCCTATATTCACCGGGGATAGTGTAGCTTCTCAATGGTGAAAGAATTTTTCAAATTGGTCCAGTAGTTTCGGAGCCTATTCAGTACAAACAAAAAATCAAACCTTTCCTCTTTATAATATTAGTCTAGAAGCACAGTCAAAATCGTCAACAAAATTTTATTCTATGTTTAGTTTTGTTTGTTTTTATGTACTTATGTGTGTGTATAAAACATTTTTTTGTCCAATTATCTTTTCAGAGAACACATCCCCAACTACAATTCTACATCATCATTTTTTTTGTATTGTATTGTACTTAATCAAGGAATGTACTGTACAATTATACATCAATCATACTTAATCAAGGAATGTACCGGTATACCCTCAGGTATGTTTGCTCGTCCATTTAGACTGCTCAGCTCGATCACAGCGAGACAGCCGAGGACCTTAGCATTGCATGACTTGAGAAGGTTAGCAGCCGCTGTGAGGGAGCCCCCTGTAGCTATCAAGTCATCAACGAGGAGGCATTTGAGGCCGGGCCTGATTGTGTCTTTTTGGATCTCTAGAATGTCCTGAAAGTAGATAGAAAGAAAACACTATTATTCCACACAAAACAGAAATAAACAATAGAATAAAGGAAGTATAAAGGGCAGCCTTATCGCTGTCAGGGATCCAGGCAACCTTAGGATGGACTGCACTGCATATCAAGGAACAATATTGATGGAGGCACAAAAATAAAATAATATATAATATATAGAAAAAAAATAACACTACATACCATAGTATGTAGTGTAATACCTGCATTACAAACATTACAATAAACTTACATAAGGTAAGATTATACGGAGACAAACAAAAAGAACATTGATAATTGTGGACTACTGAGCGAAATAATAGAATGCATAAGGCAAAATTAATAAAGTTGGATTCTTTACAACTACTACAATACACATAAGTCATATATACTCAATGGAATATTTACCATGATTTGAGTTTTGAGTTACTCGGTCATAATCATCACAGCAGTGCATAAAATTGTGCTGAAATATTTGATACTTGAAACTAGACTCATGGTAAATAATACCATTATAAACTTATACCTTATTATAAATATATATAACTTATTATAAACTTAGATTACTTTTTTCTTGAAACCATTGTTTCAAAAGCATAACAACACATTTATTTTTTCATCAGCTTATATATAATAGGTCTACACTCCCCACCGCTAGGCATAGGCCCAGTAGTGGATTGTCTATGGCTGGTATTGATTAGATTAGATACTCTTTACTGAATTTACTCTAAATGTTAGGTTCACATTCATCAGCTAACCCAATAACATGTTATTGGGCAAGCTGACAAATGCAAAAGAAGGTTTTATCCCCCATTACATGTAATTACATGTAATCTATCTATATCTATATAAAAGAAAGTCGTGTTTGTTACAACACTTATAACTCGAGAATAACATAGGATAATTTTTATCATTTAAACCATTTGACACATAGATTTCCACGGGGGCGAAGCCGCAGGGCGCAGCTAGTTGGAGATAAAAACCTGAAGCTTATTCTGTAGGGTTACATAACATGCTTAAGCGAACAATAGATTTTAGGACAGGATTGTACTTTCTTACCGAGCCATACTCCAAATCATATTTATAAGCCACAACTTCTCCAGGTAGCTTTCCCTTCTTTCTCACAGGTATACATCCAACCTTCAGCTCGGCTGCGAGCGAGAACGCGAACAGAAAGCCTCGAGATTCCAGGCCGATGATAGCTTCGACATTGGGGAACTTTTTCAGTACTGTTTCAATGAGCAGACTGTTTAGGAGATTACTTGTGGGGCCGTCAGCTATGGCTGAGAAAATATCCCTGGAAATTGAGAGAATAAGTCAGAATATAAAGTTTCACTTTTCATAATTCTTTGAACTCTTTTCCAACGACGAGTAAAAGTTAAGTTTTACTGCCCTGCTCTATTCAATCATCATCATTATTCGCTATTCTACTTTCTGTACCTAGCTAAAGTACAGATCGTAGGTAAAGAAAGTTTTAGTGGGACTAGTCTATGCTATGGTGGGACTTACCAGAATAAGATTCCTTTTTTGGGGAAATCTGGGAAACTCTTGATTTTTGACTTCAGTAAGGCAATTTTCCGCTCATATTCACCTTCCATGCTTAACAATAAAATTTGATTTGATGCATGAACGTTAAAATGCTTCCGTACACGTATTTTTAGGGCTTTAATACGTTACCTAAACTATTGTTTTAGAGGTTAGAATATAATTGTAACGCAGTAAAGCGTGGAATATTATTATTAATAGTGGAGATGAGAGTTCTATCTAATCTTATAAACTGTAGTTTGTAATTACAATTTTATAATAATGTACCTTGAAAAATATTGTAGGTATTTTATTTTATCAAAGTTTGTTTACATTGAGCGAGCGAAGAGAAAGAGAGGGAATACTCCTACATTACATTACATACATACATAAAAAAAGTGTGTGTGTCTGCTGTGTCTGGCTGGGTGTGTACCTGTACTTGTATGCTGGACGAAGAAAATCTATGTCCTGCGCCAAAAGTGGCTTTCTCAATGTATTTACCCTTATGTCAATGTCATCATTATGTAGACACGAGTGTTGTCAACATCAAACAAAACCACAAACGAACATTTGGATTCAAAAACTTAGAAACGATAAATCTGAGATAAATTAAGTTTTTTCGTAATTCGTACAAAATTATGTTATGTGCATTAATTCAACAAGTAAGTTCAGTAGCTTGCACAATACAATAATTACCGACTGCACAAAAAAATGCTTTGAAAGCCCTATCCGCCGATTTCCCGCCGTTCCATCCGAAAGTAAAAATATTATTTCCACGACCGCAACAATGTTATCTACCGAAGAAATAGAAAACCTAATAGCTAAGAAAAGACGTGATATTCTAGAAGAAAAAGTTCTGCTCGGTCTTGTGCCCGACAACAACTATAACACGGTAAGTTCTTACATCAAAACATACAATAAACAATTCTGTTCTCTCAGTTCGCGTTCACCTGTTGCAAAGGTGGCCGTCTGCGGAGGTATTGATTTTCTCTGCGCTCTGGCAGTAGATAATCGTTGCTACGCCGCCGCACGCGAGTTTTACAATTGTGCTGAAGAATAGTGCATGAAAAAATATTTCCGTAGCTACCTTGATTTACAATTTTAAAGTGATTGAATGGCTGTGAAGTAGATATTACTGGGCCTGAATTTCTTCGTTACAAACTGCGTAACTACAGTTACTGCATTCCTCTTGAGGTAACATTGCATTAATATGTAAGCATCATGAAATCTACGTATCCATAACTGTGTATTTATTATTTTGTGAAGTACCTATTTTGGTAAAAACAATACTTACATCATGTTGCATAAATAATCATCCCATTTTTGCCTGAGCGGCGTCAATCATATGGTTCCATTTCAGTCCCCTGCAATTAGATAATAAGAGCTTGCTAATACTACAGAACTGTATGTCTGACTCACCTGTAAGCATTTACTGAACAAGTCAAAAACCTACCTCACTTATCTATGTCCTATGCCTTATTAAAACCCATAAATAGGAACTTAAACTTTTTCTTTGATGACGTGACATTAAACCCTAACCATCAACATAAAAAATATTGATTTAACATTAAAAACTCATTGGTCTAGACAGACAAATGAGTTCTTAATGAACACTTGACTCTAGACTGTGTTCATATTCATACTGTTCCATTATAGAGACCTGGAACTAGGTAGCTATGGAACAAGTTTAAGGGCAGGAACTGGATGGGTTGGTTCTTACGTTGTGACCACCCAGCCTTATCTACCTATATACGCCCCAAAATATATCAACCTGAGGCATAAGATAAGCCCCATGTTATTTTGCAGGCACAAGACAACAACAATGAAGCAGCCCAGAAACAAGTGAGATTCAAAGACGTAGAGACTACAACCGAAGTCATCAAGAAACATGATGTAGAAGAGAAGTGTAATGTTGTAGATAGGAGAGAAGAGATAGGGCTGTATGATCTTGAAGAGCCGGAGATATCAGCTGATCTGGAGAGATATATTCGGGTGAGTGTTTCTAATAATAAATAAATAATGCTGGACAATTCTCACAGCATTACCTAGCCACAAGCTAAGCAGAGCTCCTGTTATGCGTACTAGATAACTGAATTACATAATACAATACATTACCTGAAACAAATTTGCATATCATACAAACCCGAGGCCGGAATTGAACCGCCAACCGCCTTTGTCGCAGGCGGTCTTTCGCCCACCGCGCCACAGAGGTCGTCAATTTATTGTATCGTCAATAATAATAGCTCTCTACCACTACCAACTATTCCTGGACGCAGGCCTCCCCTAGCGGTGCCTTATTAGCTTGCATCTTAAAGGGGGTAACGCCCATAATACCGATGCTGGGTACGCGGATTTGGGATCGCAGTTTGATGTAAAAAAAAAAAACTGCAGGGTGCACTGAGCCCGATTTTTTGTGATAATAAATTGAGGGAATGCTCTGCCTGTCTGGATTACCTCTGTACGAAAATCTAGAAATATCGCAGGTCAAAGTATTGGGTAATGATAACCCACCCCCACGTCCGTGTAATCATTTTCCACGCCCATGACGCCGGGTTAAGAAAAAGGTGTTTTTGATATTCTCTTCACTTAATTTCAATGAAATCATTCAGAATTCGATACAAAGAATATTATGGGTTTAATTACCAATATAGTCATTATAATACATATAATGTTTCACGGCTCATTCTTATCGATTTATTTCCTACAATATGTAGAAAATAAATCGCTAAGAATGAAGCTGTTCACATAATTGTGATCGAACTTCACTTGTTTAAGTTCGTTTGATCAATAATTCTTAAAATCTGTAGGCGCGTGCATTTCTGTAAGATGGGCGGGCCGATGCCAAACTTCCTCGAATGTTTAACTTTTATAACGCATTCAGCGTTATAAAAGTCTTTAATGTTGATATCGCGTGAGTGCCAAATGGCAACCCCGGTTGTCAAGACGTTTGATCAATACTCAGTAATAATGTAGATAAGGCTCAGCTGATACTTACATACCTACATAGATGTAGAAAGTACAAAACGTACATCTCAGCCGAGTAAGGATCACTACACACTAAGGACGATTGACACGGGCCTCCTCCAAAGGTCAATGTTTGGGAGGATTTGCCATAATCGCCACGTTTGGGAAGGTGGGCGTTTGGATCGCAGCTCAGTGGTGGGTCTCTCTCTCTCTCTTTCTCTCTCTCTCATCAGGGTTGCTGCTGCTTATATAGGTTTTCGTTTTATGACGACACTTAATTTTTTTTATGAATGATCTACTTACATATTTACAATTTTCGGTGAACCTAAGGGTACGGAACCCTATAAAGTATCTATAAAAGCTTATTAAAAAAAACTTTACGAAACTTGGTCTATGATAAGCACCATGGGTTTCAGCCTTGTTACCCACGCTATCGTTATCATACTACTCAACCATACATTTTCATTAACCCTATCTACCACTCAACGTTCATATATCAGCCCAACCTTCAAGTCCATATGTCAGCCCAGCCTGTGTATATGAAAGTTCAAGGTTTATTAGTTCAGCTAGCGCCAAATATACCTAATTGCTAAAAGTATTGTGTCAAAAGCCTCTCTATTCTTTTATGCTACGACGATGTAAAAGTTTTGAGACGCGGAAGGTTTTATTTAACACTTTTAGAGCCCAAGTCGCGTATGTCGGTCACCGCCACCACGTGCGGCGCGCCCCTTGCTGCTGTTCGCACCACCACCGCCGCCAAGGCTGGACAGTGAATGCTATGAATAAATAATGCTGGACAATCCACACAGCATCATCTAGCTCCAAACTCAGCAGAGCTTGTGTTATGGGTACTAGATGACTGATATACGTTACATAGATATATATTTTTTATTATACATAAATAACGACTAGAACACCCGGAACAAATGTCAATATACTAACAAAATAGCAGACCTTCCCGGCTTCGCATGGCTTTAGTACGGATTCCTACATTTTTTGAAAATATAATATAGCCTATGTTCACCGGGGATAGTGTAGCTTTCCAACGGTGAAATAATTTTTCAAATCGGTCCAGTAGTTTCGGAGCCTATATATATATAAATACTAACACTTTTATGGCCCAAGACAACGCAATATGTCTGTCAACCCAACCACGCAGCCGAAGCTAGGCGTTGAAAGCGTTAAATAAAGACTGTAGGCTGCACTCCAATTATGTTAGCGTTAAGTAAGATATCGATTCATAGTCACTTAGTTTATTTATAGTCAGCACACATGCCTACCTCAAACAAAAATGAGGTTTTGCCCTAACCACCACGCTTTGGCACGGCGCGGCACTCGGATTGGTGGTCGATAAATAAATAAAATAAATAAAGATAAGAAGAAAGCTGACAAAAAGCCTATTACTAAACCTTCGCTGTCTGTCAGCGGGCTGTATCTGTTGTTTCTGTTATTGTTAAGTTTTCATTCATAAATATCTATGTTGATATAAAATATCCAGGATTCTAAATCGCAGTATAAAATAAAAATAAAAATGACACAGACATTCATTTATTTGCTGCTGCAGTACAAAACATAAACAAAGTAAGTCTGACATTTTGAATAAAAACAACTTAATTAACGTCTAACGATAAAAAAAACAAAAGCAAAAAAATTAAAAAAATGCTGGACAATTCACACAGTTTAGCCCCATGGCTGAGCCCATGGTAAGCAGAGATTGTGTTATGGGTACTAGATAACTGATATACATAATACAATACATTACATAGATAGATATTTTTTTTAATTATACTTAGAAAACGACCAGAGCACCCGGAACAAATATCTGCAGATCGTACACACAATTGTCCCGAGGCGGGAATCGAACCCGCGACCTTCTGCGGACCTTCGCCCACCGCGCCACATCGGTCGTCACAGTATAGGTATATTCTTCTCCCACTCGCTTATTGAGATAGTTCCTGACATTGAAACGACCTGGTATTCATATCACTCCTGTGGGTGTGAATGGCGAGTTTTATTGCGCTTCTTAGTTGTTTTGGCATTGGAAATGATTGCGAATGATAATCTCCATTTGAACTGCAAGTAGAGCCCATTAAATTATTCCACCGTCTCAATGAAAAGGGTTTAAATATAAATAAATAAATAAATGATGCTGGACGGACAATTCACACAGCATCGTCTAGCCCCAAGCTAAGCAGAGCTTGTGTTATGGGTACTAGATGACTGATATACATAATACAATACATTACATAGATAGATATTTTTTTTATTTTACATAGAAAACGACCAGAACACCCGGAACAAATATCTGCAGATCGTACATACAACTGTTCCGAGGCGGGAATCGAACCCGCAACCTCCTGCGTCGCAGGCGGACCTTCGCCCACCGCGCCACATCGGTCGTCATATGTTTAAATATGTTAGGTTAATTTAGCTAACGTAGTTAACCTACTACTAACATGACTAGTCTCTGAATCATTTAGTTTTGGAAATATCGACCCTCAAAGTATCACTATCGTCAAAAAACATCACTCACTCACTGACAGATAGATCATAAAATGTTGAGGTACTTCACAGGTCTACAAACATGGAATTTTAAATATGTTTAACGTATATAGTATAGCTGAACCCCGCGGCTTCGCCCGCGTGGAGATCGATATTTCAAATGGTCTTTGAAAAAAAACCGCATCAAAATCCGTTGCGTAGTTTTAAAGTTCTAAGCATACATAGGGACAATGGAGTTTTGTCACAAAGTGACTATGTCACTCCCGTAAGAGATTAATTATTTATATACAAACATGGCAAAATACTTAATAATAATAGTTACTAAAAAACAAAAAAATAGTAGTACTTAATAAAAATAGTTATCTGAGATTACTGCTCTACATGATATTGTTATTATGTTGTGTTTTTATGTTTTTATTTAGCTGGAATACTGTGTACCTAAATTTAAAATTAGTTATAAGATATCTATAATTACATAGACATAATTGAATGTAAACATTAGTTGGAGAAGCCATTGGTTCCTGAAACACAGTTTTTTACTAGTTCAGGGGCCTATGGACACATATTGCCTGCATTACTGTCTATTTTGTCAATAAATAAAATTTTTACTTTACTTTTTTTACTTTACTATCAATACTCAACAAAAAAGAAATAACAATAACGTTTGCCACCTGACATTGCAAAGTTTATCATTAAGTATTTTAATTATACCGGAAAATTTACTTCAAATGGCTCTATTTTCTAAATCCCTCCAAACGCAAATGCCTTTGCAATCAAGGTAAACGCTAACGAAAACTCATAAAAATCGTACTTATATGAATAGAAGTAAAGCTTTGGTACTTAAGCTGAATTATGCTACAATTACCTACAATTTTGCTCAGGCCTTGATCGTTACAAGTCAAGGCTCAATGTTAACAAAACATAATAACAAAGTAATTTTAGGTCTCAAGTATTTTTGAAGACAGGGCGCTATGGCGCTCATTGGGGGAGGCCTATGTCCAGCAGTGGACTGCTATAGGCTGATGATGATGATGATCATTTTTGAAGTTAGTAAATTCAACTTATTGTTATCACTAATATTGGGTTGCCAAATCAATACGCGAAACAGGGCGCTATGGCGCTCATTAGGGGATGCCTATTTCCAGCCTTAGGCTTACATAGGCATATGATGAATTTAATACAAATAATAATCATAAACAAAACTATAAATTATAATAAATATGTACAACAGGAAGCAATAAAAATAAACAAGTACCAAGTCGAATTTTTCCTGAAAAACTGAATTTAAAGTTTATTTTTCATGCATTTGTTTTTTCATCTACAATTCAAACTACCATCCAAACAAGAAATAAACAGTCTAAATTCGAAGTTCCAAAATAGCGTCATCGCCCACCAGGTTATCATAACAGCAGGAGTATTAACAGGCTTCAAGCTTAGATACTAACCATGGTAAAACCTATTGACTTCTAGTGCGTAGCAGGCTCTCATAAATACATACGAGTAGGTATAGTTAGAAACGTCCCATAGTAAATACCTAAGTTTTCTGTTGAAGTCTAGTGCGCCTGTACCAGGCTCTCATAAATACATAGGTTTAGTTAGAACGGCCAGACGTTCAGTCTAGCGAACGCCTCGGCAGTAGCGTGTTTTGTTCCGAAACACGCTCGACTCGCCGTTGTGTGTCCAGAAAGTCGGCTTACACTCTGTGAAAATGTAGATTATAGACTTCAGCGGTCCCGAGTGTCTTGAAAGTCGGTTTACTTTGCGCATGCAGCTATTATAAAGCGATTAAGTTTTTTGTGATGTGTTCTTGAGTGTTAAATTGTTGTGTTCAGTAAAACAAAGTGTTTCTACGCTTTTCAGTGTTTTTCATAACGTAAGTGTAATCAAACTATAATTATAGTTTCGCGAAAAGCCCTATCGGTTTTAATTTAACAAAAATTAACAAAAATCAGTGTTTTGTCACACATAGCTCGTTAATCTTTCGATCATGTCATAACATCATCATTATAAACCTACGAGTATAGATATATGAGTCCTCTGCTGGACTTAGGCGTCTCCTAGAGCGCTATAGCACTGTATTCAGCGGTCAGCATCCAGCATCTGCCTGTAGTCTTTCGCTGGACGTCGTCCTACCTGGCCGGAGGGCGTTCTAAACTACGTTTTCTGAGTCGCGGTCTCCACTCAAGAATACGTTAACCCCTAGCGGTTGGCGGTTCTTCGCGTGATATGTAAGTCACAAAATCCACTTCAAAATCGGATCATCCATTCAGGGGGCCTACGAGTGGACAGACAGAGAGTCGTTTTGGCGTGAAGTAGTTACCAACATCCATTCATCCGTCCATCCAACATCCCCATTGACGACCGATGTGGCGCGGTGGGTGAAGCGTTGTCCTATTGCGTCATTAATCATCATCACATCTGATGATGAATACATAGATTAGATATAATTTTTAGAACAATCAAAGATGGTACAGAGCGATGAACAAGACCTTGTTGTGATTGTGCTAAATTTGTTGCTGATGTCATGCCTAACTCATTGCCTGTATGCGGTCTGAATATATTTGTATTGTATATATGTGTATAATAATGCTAGACAATCCACACGGTATCATCTAGCCTCAAGCTAAGCAGAGCTTGTATTATGGGTACTAGATTACTGATTATGTTGTGGGTACGAGATGACCGATATACTTAAAAGAATACCTATAACACAAGCTCTGCTTAACTTCGGGCTAGATGTGTGGATTGTCCGGAATTATTTATTATTATTTTTTATATAATACACTTTTTTTTGTTAGATCTGAGCATACATAGGGACAGACAGTGGGAAGCGACTTTGTTTTATAAAGTAAAAGTAAAAAGTAAAAAATCATTTATTTCTTTAGGCTTACTAAATAAGCACTTAGACAAGTCATATTTTATATATATACTAGTACAAACATATGTATTGTGATAAGAAATAAAGTATTTTTGATTGTCTGTTCACTTCAATGTTTTGCCCACTAGTGGCGTATTAAATCGTGTGGTCAGCGTTATTGCAGTCGACGTTTTCACATTTTCCACTCTAAATATATAATATATGCTAATGCTACGTCAAATCTATTAAGTAATGGTCCTTCAAAACACCCCGCAGTTACCCCATTAAGAAATGACTTGCATTCTGACTGGCAGTAAACATGTTCTTTATTTCAACGGAAATTGCCTATAAAGGTTTCGTTTAGTATTCGCGAAGTTAAAATAGCTGACCTATTTTTAAGCTCTTTTGTTATTTTAGTGTCATTGGTGTTTGTTATTATTTTCGGGTCATCAGCATCAGCTTATAATAAGTCCACCGCTGGACATAATAATAAAATAAAATAAGCTTTATTTACTTTCACACAATCGCATACTCTTATCTCCATGTGTTCTCTATTCACAAAACTACAGCTACGTGCAGTGCAAGTATCACTTAGAGTGGTGAAAGCCTCGTCCAGGTGCCGGTCCTTCCATGCTTCTCTATCCAAAGCTAGTCTGCTCCAAGTAACTGGAAATAGGCCTCACCTAATGAGGGCAATAGCAGCCGCATCCAGCATCTGCATGCAGTCTTTTCTTTAGCAGGTCGTCATCCCTTGGCCGGGGGCGTTTTAAGAACACTACGATCATTATATGGCCTAGGTTGAGCCAAAGTTTAGACCCCCGGAAGAAAAAGGATATCTAATAGGATCAGACGTAACTTAATGGGTTCGCTCCGCTCGCAGTGGAAACTAAGCTTAAGAAAATGCCTCCTTTATAAATATAATAAAACAACCCATACAAAGCGTTATTTAATGTCCAAAGCTTTTATATCACAATAAATTCGCCCTTAACAACCCGTCACAATAAATCATGTTACGACTTAGGCCAGTTAAGATCGTAATCGGAATTTTTCGCTTGTCCACGATAAAATAAATTCTCTAAAACTAGAGGGTGTCGTAATCTAGTGTAGGAGGTGGATTGGTTATGGCAGTGGAGGTATTCATTTGTTCTATGAAAACTGTTCTATTATCTTAAATTTTCCTATTCTTTAATGTACACATATGTACATAGTAAAACATAAAAATAAATTAACTAAATAGCATATGAACATTATGAACATAGGCGAGCTTAACCGACAAGAGGCGATGAAACAGATAGAGGAAGTGTATAAAAAACAAACCAGACTAATAGAGTAAATAATATGTGAAATCAAAAGGATTGGAAAGCAAGTCCTATATTCCTATGCACTTTGACTGCGGTTTTTTTTCGACGACTGCGATCATTTTTTTAACCTAAAAAATTCGTGCTGCCGCTCTACACAGCGGTTGTGTTGCGCCGCACATGCGTTTCGTTCGAAAAATATTACGGCTGTGCTGAGTCACACAGATCTGTATTTTCTCAGCCGCTGCGCTAGTGTGGATTTACGCATATTATTCACTTGTAGAAAACACATACCGTGTGATTTCAGCAGTCAAAGTGTTAAAAAAGCTTGTCATGTACAACGTACAACTTTATAATAAATTCATTTATATTATGGGTATTAAGCTAAATAAAAAGAGCCAAGGCCTTTTTGACGTACACACAGACCTTTTACCTAGAATTTAATTATATAAGTTTTTTAATTAGTCAACTGTATTTTATTATTATTTGTGTTTACTAATGTACTGTATAATTGTTGTATTCTGTATGTGTGTCTGAACTGAAGTTGCACTTACTTCATAGTTTAGACTTTATCTACATATTTTACTTGCTTTTAATGATTTAGCTTAACAAGCGAGCAAATTAAGCACGTACGAAACAATCCGGGGGCCAAAGCTAGTCAACACTAATGGAATTATCGTTTCCCTTGGGCGCGGCGGCACTCCCTTGCGTGTTCCCACCGCTCCTAGTATTGTTTCATAATATTAAAACAACAGCCGTTTGGCCTTGTCATATTTCGTGAGGGTTTAGTATTTTGTAGGTTGAACTGGGAATTTTGACTCTATCAAGCGATAAAGTGGGCGTGTTGCTTATTAAATTGAATTATATCCTCATATAATTCAATTTAATAAGCTGCACGGCCACTTCTTTATCGCGCGATAGCTTTTTAAATTATTATCCGTATGAAGAAGTAGCGATGAAAAACAGACAAAACAGGGACTCCTATTTAAGCTCGTAAAAATTAACAAATGATTGAGGCTGTGCATAGAATTAAATGTCATAATAATGAAACCGGACAATGAAAAAAAGACCAAACCATTCTAATAACCTTAAGTTAATAGTATATATTCACATTTAACATGTAATCAATAATTTATGCGGTTAACGTGTGCGCCATAATAACTATCGGTCGACACTCCCAACCACCATGAAATAGGTCGCCGGTTCTCATCTATAATGAAAATCTATAATGTCTAGAAACAGTGTTGTTTCTAGACACGTTTTTGAACCCGCGCGCGGCATAAATAGGGGTGTCACAAGTGTGACTTCATTTGTAATTAAAAAAAAAATGCCGGACAATTCACACAGAATTATATAGCCCCAAGTTAAGCAGAGCTTGTGCACAACAGAGCTGAGGTACTAGATAACTGATATACATAATACAATATATTACATAGATAGATATTTTTTTATTATACATAGATAACGACCAAAACACCCGGCATATGGTTTATTTTAAGTAATAAATTTTAATATTATTTGTGAACGAAGTACTAATTGTCAATATTTTGTATGGCCTCGATAAGTTCCGTTTGGTAGTTTTAGAGTAAAAATGTCTCTGTATTACGTACTGTTAAGCCCAACAAAACAGATTTATTATATGACATCGGGAGCAATCCCTGAAATAAACTGAAACCATCAATCATTGTACAACCTTACTAAACTCTGCCCGGCTGCGGACGAATGACGTGAAAAGAACCGTGCTGTTTGATCATCCGAATCCAAATAGCTGAACGTAACTCTTACGACTTGTTGTTTCTCAAATCATTGGATGGATTAATATTGTCTTACGTAGTACCTTGATGTTTAATTGGGAAAGTATCATCATCAGCCTATATTCTTTCTTAGCGCCATAGCAGCCTGTCTTCAGCTTGACGCATCCACCATCTGCCTGCAGGAGTTTTACCATTATTGCCAATTTGATAATGTATCGTCAATAACTGGTGGGCAAAGCCACTATATGCAAAGATGATGCAAAGCGTCTGCCTATGGAACGTGATTTGTATGAACCCGTAGAAATGACCAAAATAATTTGCTTCTTCTCTTCTAGTATAAAATATCAGAGTTTAATAATATTTTAGAATCTAAAGTCGACAAAAAAGGTCAAAAAACTGAATATTTACCTTGATCAGATTTTTGGTAAATATCCCGTTTTAAATTACTTTAGTGTTAAGAGCCTTTATTCCTAAAATGCGCAGAAACAGTACTTTTCAAACCCGTTTATATCATGAACCACTTATCTTATAGTATATGTTATTTACTAATAATTTTAGGAAATTTTAGTGTCCAACGAGTTTGACTATAAAATATTTCGATTAATATAGTATGTACGCGTTCTATCAAGATAACTTGTGAGAGGTTTTCATAATTTCCCTTTCAGCATCAGTTTCGAAGCTCAAAATAATAGAAAATACTGACATATCTAATTAAGAAAAAAATATAACCTACTGATGAGATCCTTGGCTAAAAAGTTACTTAGATAGATGTTTGGTTTTGGTATCCTACTATGAGAAATTAAAATTCAAAAAATGTGAAATATTACGAATATTTCACATTTTTAAATGATGTTTTTACCGATATACCTTATTTAATTTAATATAATAATAGCCTACCAATAAAGTGGAGCATCTTTTTTAAAATCATACATTTAAATTTTTTATGATTTTGTTGCTATTATTTTTCTATAAATATTTTAAAACTACTATAAAACGCTGCGCGAAAATCAGTTCGCCGCGAGGCTTTCTTGAGTGTGGTCACGTCGCTTATTAAATATTTATAGAAAAATAATAGCAACAAAATCATAAAAAATTTAAATGTATGATTTTAAAAAAGATGCTCCACTTTATTGGTAGGCTATTATTATATTAAATTAAATAAGGTATATCGGTAAAAACATCATTTAAAAATGTGAAATATTCGTAATATTTCACATTTTTTGAATTTTAATTTCTCATAGTAGGATACCAAAACCAAACATCTATCTAAGTAACTTTTTAGCCAAGGATCTCATCAGTAGGTTATATTTTTTTCTTAATTAGATATGTCAGTATTTTCTATTATTTTGAGCTTCGAAACTGATGCTGAAAGGGAAATTATGAAAACCTCTCACAAGTTATCTTGATAGAACGCGTACATACTATATTAATCGAAATATTTTATAGTCAAACTCGTTGGACACTAAAATTTCCTAAAATTATTAGTAAATAACATATACTATAAGATAAGTGGTTCATGATATAAACGGGTTTGAAAAGTACTGTTTCTGCGCATTTTAGGAATAAAGGCTCTTAATAACCATGATAGTTTCAAAAGTTGTATTTTAGAATCTTCTTTAAATTGTCATTTTTTAACTTCAGTGTTTTTGTATATATTTACTCAAAATATACAAAAAACTCGTACGCCATTCGCCCGTGTTTTTCTTTGTAGGTGCGGTTTAATCAACTGCAAAACCATGTAACATCCATCATCATTCTATACGTTATTTGTCAAAGGCATCGCGTGTCCGCCACCCATTCGCGAAATCAGACCATCCCTCTATGCATTCTAATTCTACGTTCGTTCCGTCTGTCGCGTGCTGAGGCTACATTAAACAAAACTTACTAAACATACTAATAATAGTTTTGTCTTTATTCGCATAGTTTTCAGGCCCTGATTTCTAGCAACTAAACCTATCTGGATGTAATTAAATAATATCCCTAAGATTATCGACTCGTCGGTCAATTGATTTCGTGGCTCAGCTGGTGAAAGCGTCCCTATACTGAAGGGAAGGTCGCGGTTTTTTAGAGATTACCCTAAATGCGAGGACTTACGCACTATAATAACAAAAACCTTTCTGGATGAGATTGGCGTAGGACCGTGTGGTTTTTGTCGGGTTGCGGATGATGATTATGATGTCCAAACCCATCTTAAAGTTACAGTTACGTTCTCAAAGTTACGTTACAGTTTTACATTGATTGTGGACCAAACGAAGTGGGGTAGGTAAGGTTAACACGTCGTTTGGTCCTTGGGCGGTTAGTACCTGCATCGAAGGAACCCCCATGCAATTATATTCTGCAGTATTTCAAATAAAATCATTCTTTAGTAAATGGGTAGAGCTAATGGTAAAGCTGATTTTGTTCATGATTTTTGTCAATTTTTAAAAGTTAATTATTGCTTTCGTAGAAACAACATTATAAAACGAAGTATTGAAAAGATATTCATATAAGTTCTATGTATGTTTGTTTTGAACGCAAGCGTTATTTTACGCACCACGGTGTCCACGGAAGACTAGCGCTATGGTAGGTACCTGCTCTACCACAGCACATGCTGAGTGGTACCGATATTTTCAGTTTTTCTGTTTATTTAATGTTTATTTATAAGTATGTTATTCGTAAATAAAATATATTTATTTTTACAAAACTATAAATTGTTTTTTAAATTATAGAAGGTTCGAAATAGAATTCGTTACCTCGAAGTCTGGTCCCAGTGGAGTGATCGTGTTCGCGAAACAATCTTGGTCTAACTTTCAAGGTTATGTGGAAGTTCCCTGGAAGTTGAAACTGCCGATATTCAACTTGGGTGCCTTGGAAACCTTATGAAATGCCTTGGCGTAACGCGAACAAGGGTAGCATGGCGTCGCAAATCTTTTAAGTTTATAGTTGGATCTGTAGGTATCTAACAATTCCAGATATCTGTTGTAAACATGGTTTCATTTCGCGCGCGATTTTTAAAAATTAAACAGATTTTAGGACGGTGCCATATGAAAAAGTTAAAATCCCTTAGTTTAGCAGTAGACTAGATAGAACTTTTTTTGTATCTAACCTATGTACATACATATATTGTCCCTCTGCTGAGCAAAGGTCTCCTCCAAACTTTTCCAAGAGGCACTTTCGTAGAATACCTATTTAGAATTACTCCTATATACTTAATACAAAATAGCACACTAAAATCACAATAGAAACAACTAAGCCTCCCAAATAATTTGCTGAAACAAACCTACACCAACCTCCTTTAGCAATAATCGTGCACCGCAGACGAGACTTTCAAGGATACCCTCACAAGGACATTTCTCAATACGACCACAAACCCGTTATCAAACAATCTGAATCGACGTCCTTGGAACTAAACACTAGCGTGTTAAATAGGTACCTAGACATACTTCGCGATACGAAGGTAACATGACGCTTTGACGGTAGTTACATACCAAAACTTGGGTGAAAATAGCACAACATTATTTTATTATGTACTTGTTTCCGTAGCTTCGCACATCATAATAGGATAAAAAGTAGCCGAGCCTAAAACGAACTGTATGCAAAATTTCAGCCCGATCCGTGCTGTGGTTTTTGCGTGAAAGAGTAACAAAAATTCATTCATACAAACTTTCGCGCTTATAATATTAGTAGGATTATTATTTTTTGTATTTTACAACGATCTTACTCTGTTCTGTGAACTAATAAATAAATAAATATTGTAGACAGCAGAAAATATAGAAATGAAATAGAAAATAAACAATTGTAGAACCATCCGGGGTTTCAATATTTTTCTAAAATTCACCGAGACTATTTCTAGGCTACCATACAAATAAAACTGGTCGATATCTATTAAACTCGTTGTTCTTTTAAACCAACATCGCCACAATATTGCCATAATAACTTCTCGTTTACAAACACCGTCGGCAATCATCAATGTTTCACTCGTTCATAATTATTGCTCTCCCAATGTTCCGCGTGCTTGGCTGTTTTACGTTGACGGAGCGGGCTCACAGCTTCTTGAGGAAAGCTGGTGTACTGACTGTCCGCCCGTTCTTCCAACATGAGGGGGTTTCGCCATAATCACCACGCGCTTGGCCGTGGGATTGGTAATCGTAATAGAGTTGTTATTAAAATACCAAGATGAAAGTTGTAAATTCTAACGTCAATGTCCTGCATGTGGAGTAAGACATGCATGAGCGATATTTTCGGTTCTATTGAATTTTGAATTGACGGTACAACTGACGTAGAAACTGTTTAGCTTAATTCTTATACGGTTTTAGCCCGATCCGTTGTGTAGATTTGGCGTGAAGAAGTAACAAACATCAATCCATCCATCTAAATATCCAAATCACGTACATGTATATGGAGCGGAGTGGTATATCTAGTGTTTGTCCAGCTCTGAAGGCCAAGGAATAGTTGACCAGTTAGTAAAACTAACCTGTGGCATAAGAAAATATGCACACAATCACCTTGTCAACTAATTGAGTTGTTAGCCGCTTATTGATTGATGGGGACCAGTCACGGAATAGTGATGTGCAGTGCATATCATATACAATTTTTGTTAATTATCCCGTTATAAATGACTTTAGTGTTGTGAATAACCATGATAGTTTTAGTACGATCACCGTAGAAACAAAAACCACGTTAGTTAGGTCCCAAAAAATTTGTACGGATCTGATTTTTGTGATGTTGTTAGGATGGATACCAATAGTTTGGAATAAAAAATTTAAAGGCCCATGTCTTAAGTGTTGTATCTGGAAATCTATAAGACATACAGAGCATAGATATAGGGTTGCGCTCAAATTGCAAGTTGTCGCTAATTTTGTCCATACGTTAAAAGTGTCATGGATGACTTTGCAGTCATTTTTCAGTTTTTGGGTTAAAACTTCAACAAAATGCATTCTATTTTGTTAAAATTTTAACCCAAAAACTGAAAAATGACTGTTTTTCGATCACCACGAAGCGCGAAGTCAGCACAGGTCTTTCTAAGTTGCAAACTCGGTTTCACACTATTATTGGTACCAACCTATCTACCCTAACAACATCCCAAAAATGTTGAACCGTAGGTACTCATTGTATTGATCTAGATTTTTTAGATGACTGGCCTATTTCAAAAGTTTATTATGTGTCTAGAAATTATAATTATACTTACCTATGTCAAGTTTGACGTTATGTTTGGAGAGCCTTAACTAATTCTATTTCTATTTGTAATATCGACTTTTCCATGAATAGAATCAGATAGCATTTTGATTTCTACTGTTCAGCTATTCAATGGTTATTCAAGTCGTAATTGAATTTCTGATGTGTGTCTGACCTTTAAAAATGCTGAGGCAGAAAATCTAATTTTGTATGCAGACAATATCATACTGCCTATACCTGAGGAAAAGAGTGTTTGCTTATTTTAAAGTAAGGAAATAAGGTGGCTGCAAATCTCAAATCCTTAAATCGGTGCAGCTCAGCTCTGTTCTTTTGTTATGTATTCCGATAACGTCAAAGTAAATCGTCAAGATTTTTCCGTTCTTCCGTTTGATTAAAATTCAAAATGTTTTAATTTTTTATGTTTACAAAATAAGCACTTAGACAAGTAAAATTTTATACCATAAATTATTATCAAATAAGATTATTTTACTGTTCACTTCAATTGTTTCGTATAAATAATCCGTATTTCTAATTCCACGTTCATTGCTTTCAACAATTACACCGCCCATCTCTACTCGCCAATTACAATGCTAATGTGCTGGAAGCTGATTAGCATGTGGACACTTGAGTGGTTTTTCTCTGTCCGGTGATTAGCTGGTCATTGCCGTGCTGTACTTTTTACTTTTATAATTACTTTTTAGTTCTTGTGTGTCCATTAATTTTTTAGGCAATCTCTGTGGCGCGACGGGTGAAGGTCCGCCTTCGACGCAGGAAGTTGAGGGAATGCTTAACTTTTAAGTTTTTTAGTTACCTACTTATGTATATATTTCTGTAAGATCTCAAATCATCAGGGAATTTAAATTGCGTATAACGCAACAAATTAAATATTAGATTAAATGTAGGCGGTTTGTTTACAAACATTTCAAATCTGATTTGTGAGTATGGGAGGAGAAAAGATTTAAGCCAAAAATCCTTTATAAATAAATAATTCGAATTGAGATTTTTGTTTTTTTTTTCGATAGATAATTCTTTATAAATAATTAATTATTAATAAGCTTGCTAACTTATTCTAACGATTCCAATACATTAAGTTGTCTTTTGTCCGTAGCGCTACATCGGCCTACCAGGGATGTTGAAAGCGGGTGAATTCTCTCCCAACAACCCGCTGATTTGCGGCGAACGGGTCACCGGTATCTGCGGCGATGCGTTCCTAGGACTCGGCGAGTATGAGAGAAGAAGAAACACGCTTCGGAAGATTCGACAGGCGCAGTATAGGGAGTTTCTCGATCGGGTGAGTTAACTCTTGGGAATTTATGGTGGCCTGGTACCTTTTCTTTTGGATCATGATCAACATCAACCTTTCCAGTCTTTTGGATATGGGTGATATTATGATATTGTTACTCGGGCTTATATGAGAGAAGATAGAAGGAATACGCTTCGTAAGATTCGAGGCGCAGTATAGGGAGTTTTTGGATCGGGTGAGTTATCTCTTGGGACTTTATGGTAGCCTGGTACCTTTTCTTAAGAATATTATTGGGTTGAAGGTAACACTTACAATTCGCCTGGGAAATACATAAGTTGACTTCGGGTTTCAGGTCAACATTTATTATTTAGTTACCTATCTTATAAAGAGATTGAAGTAGGCATGGAGTATATATAGGTACTATACTGTGGTAGGACAAAACAAATAATTGACCTCCTGATGATTTATGTGTCCCTGGTACTTTGAATGTTCGAAATAGGAAAATTTATGTTACATTTATTTATTCCAGCAAGCCAAAAAGAAACAAGAGGCCAAAGAGGAAGCAGAAAGAGAGCGTCGCGAGCAAGAACAGAAGGAGAGAGAAAGAGAAGAGAAGGAGAGACAGCTGCTGTTAGAGCGAGAGAGATACAGCCCCGAGAGGAGAGTTAGCGTTAACGTGCCTTATCAGTATGCTAGTGCGCAGAAAAAGTAAGTAGAAAAATCTCAAAATCCATATATTTTTGGGATCACTTCTGTTGCCAACGATGCACTTGAGTTTACCTACAACTGGGCAGTGAATGTGTTAATTATAGGTTAAGGCCCCCGCTACCTATTTTATCTTTTTATTACGTTGAACAAAGGAAATATCACAAATTTCAGCGGGAATTATAACAAAGAAACTATTACAAAGCCATTTAAAAATGCTTATAATAGGTATCACAAAATCCCCAAATTATTTTTGATATTTTCTTTGTTTAACTTCTTAATAAGATAAAATAGGTGCCTCGGGGTACCGCCTTAATATGTCATCAGCCTATGTGAGTCCACAGGCTTCCCCCAATGAGCGCCATAGCGCCCTGTCCTCAGCTTGATGCAACCAGCATCTACGTGCAGTCTTTCGCAGGTCGGTTTTTCGGATAAATGCGTGCAAAGCGTTCAGAGGATTTATAATATTACAATTAGAGGTACTGATTTTAATGATTCTCATGATAATATATTTTTGTTTATGTTCCAGTAGAGTGGACACGGCTGTCCAAGTGGACGCGGCATCCAGTCCATTGTCCGTCGCCGTACAGACTGACGGAGCTGAGTTGTACAGAGTGAGTGCTAGTTATCACTATCACGCTTACTTCACTTGAACTTGCAATAAAATGTCCAAGAATCGTACCTAGAATCGACTAAAATGCTATATTGGCAACACTATCAATGGTTGACGCCATTTTACTGCTTGCACTAAATTGTAATTTACCCGTCTGCTTTAAACTTAGCTGTTTAATTCTGGCATTAAATGAATGGTGCCGTTTTGTGTACTGCCTTAGCGTTTATACACACAGGCTGATTTAACTATATGACATTTACATTGAAATGAAATGAAAGTTTATTTCTTTATGCTTACAAATAAGCACTTCAAATTCTTCTTCATTAGATTCTGGATCTAGGCAAGTTCATTCATCTAATTACCTTATCAGTTTCACTTACCTATGTATAAGAAAATGAATACCTAATATTTTATTTATTTATTTATTTATTGAGGAATAACAAACGACTATAATTAACTTATTATACATTTGTGTTAGTCCTTTACAATGTAAAGTTGAGCGATATTCAAAATGTAGCCCACAACGCTATCCACATATGAGTTACATACATAAAATATAAAAAACATGCAACTAGGACGCCTAACTAGTTAGGCTCCTCTTAAACAACTAAGTCTTATAAGTATAATATTGCTGACAACTTATCAAACTGAATATTATAATTGCGAAAGTTTGTATTTTTATATCAATGGATGTTTATTACTTCTTCAAGCCAAAACTGCGTGGAAGCATAATTATATGCAAAATGTCAAGCCATTTAATGATTCATTGTAAATTAAACACAGTTCCAGGACATTTTTGTTAACAAAAATGCCTTGAATTTCAGTTCCCAGTATAGACGTAACAGATGTTATTTCTCCCCAGCTATCCCACTCTCCCACAAACCTAACGGAGGCGGAGCGAGAGCTGTCTCCGCGCACCGTGGGCGAACCCAAGCACGCGTGGGACAAGTGGGACGAGCGGCGTCGGAGCTATGGGGACTTTGACGGTGAATATATTGTCCAATAAATACAATGACAAAATAATGAGCTAGACTCTTTGTAAAAATCGTTCGGGGAAAGTCTACGTCTCTAAAAATCGGCCTCTCCTTAATGGCTCTTTTTATAAGGGGGTAATGCCATAATCCCCTCGCTGGGCATGTTGGTTGGGTAACATGGGCCAAAGCATTTTCGCACCGCGCAGAGACGTAGCTACCCCTCGGCCAGGTTGCAAATATATGGGGCATGGACCCCACTACTGCTATTTGCTCGATACTAATCGATTGTAGCGATTGTACCACACCGGATACGAGTATAATTACTATTAAGTTTCTGTTTGCCTAATTACTTTATATTTTGATGGTGCAATAAATTGTTATCTATATATTTATATCATTAACCGAGTAAAGTTTTCTTAAAATACCTTGTTGCTAAAGGCACTTTGAAATTCTTTTCCAGAGCGAACATCAACGATCAGAAAGTCAAACCGGGAGAAACTGCATTCGGACCTCCGGCACTCCTTCATGCCTTCCATCTTTGATGCGGACGCCATTCAGATGAGGAACGAACTGGTGGAAAAGGTCAGTAACCACTAGCTTTTAGGATACCCACCCTGGGATAAAAGAAACTACAGACGGATAGACGCGCATTTAAAGTATCAAGATTGAAACCATTAGTAAACAAAAGAAAAACTGCATTAGGAATTTTTCTAAATAAATAATGCTGGACAATCCACACAGCATTATCTAGCCCCATGGTAAGCAGAGCTTGTGTTATAGGTACTAGATAACTGATATACATAATACATTACATTATATATTATAAATAGATATATTTAATTAGACATAGAAAATGACCAGAACACCCGGAACAAATATCTGGAGATCGTACATTTGTCCTGAGGCGGGAATCGAACCCGCAACCTCTTGCGTCGCAGGCGGACCTTCGCCCACCGCGCCACATCGGTCGTCAGATGTAGAATATGGCGGTGCAATATGTTTCTATCTTATTGTTAGATACATAAATAGCATATACTTTATTGCACAAAAGTTGTACATAGGCGAGCATAATGCTAGATAGCATTCTCTACCTGCTAACCTTTGGGTAGTGTGGACAACAATTTAGTAGGTAGTGCCAGATTACAGAACTTACAAACATAATAAACACTTATAAACATAATAAAACATACTACTCATAATAATACTAAGCTTTTTATATTCATTGTATCTTCTCTTCTTCCAGGAAGCGGCAGAGCGTCGGCAATCCTACCAGCAGGAGCTGAAAAACCAAATCATGGAGCAACAGAGGATACGGGAGGAGAGGAAGTCCAGAGAAAAGTAAGATTATTACCTACACAATTTTTTATACGTTACTAGCTGCGGCCCTCGGCTTCGCTAGCGTGGAAATCTATGTGTCAATGGTTTATAAACCTTCCTCTTGATCACTCTGTCTATTTAAAAAAAACCGAATCAAAATCCGTTGCGTGGTTTTAAAGATCTAAGTATACATAAGGGACAGACAGACAGCGGGAAGCGAGTTTGTTATAAACTATATAGTGATATATTATTGTGTAAGTATATCTATAGCAGTCCACTGCTGGACATAGCCCCCCCAATCATCTTACAGTCCATATCCAAGTACTTAAGTATTATTATGAATAGAAACTATTAACAAACTGAACAGAAATATTCCAACTCTCCAAATTAAATCTTATTTACAAAATCAACGAATCAGTTCATAAACACAAAATTCCATCCAGGGTTGGAAAAAAAACAGTTTTTTTTATATTTTATAAAACAAACAGTTCAAAATGTTTAAAACAAGTGTTTTTTTGTTTTTTTTTACTTATCAATTTCAAATCAATTATAGCGAATAATAAAATAATCCATTTCTAAACTATTTCCTAATTCACATTAGTAAAAATTAACAAAACGATAAATATTTACTTTTGTTGCATGTCTCAGTACCTCTAATCTAATTATTAAAAATTATTATTATTAATCAATACAAAACACTTTACTACACATACCTATGCAGTGTATAAATACCACAGCCTGTCTGTGGTATTTATACACATTCATTTGCAATTAAAGGTAGTTTTAAACCCTGTTTTTTTTTCTTAATATAAAACATAGTTTTATTTCTCTTAACTGTTTTAAACACGTGTTTTAAAACAACTTGTTTTAATCATGCCAACCCTGATTCCATCTATCCACACCGAAAAAAATGACCGTCCAAACGGGCATAGAGATGTTTCCTTGACGATGGTTCGTAGCAGAAAAGAGGTATGTTTTGGTTGAGCGTGCCTTCTATACTCGAGGGTTTTTAATAATTTAATCTATACTAATATTAGGAAAGGTTTGATTTTTTGTTTGTAATGAATAGGCTCCGAAACTATTGGACCGATTTGAGAAATTCTTTCACTGTTGGGAAGCTACACTATCCCCGGTGAACATAGGCTATAATATTATATTTTCAAAAAAGTTAGGGATCCGTACTAAAACCGTGAAGGTCCGCTAGTTGTTTATTTAATTATAACAGCAAACTTTTAATTATAATATTTGTATGTTCCAGATTACTAGAGCAAGCGGAGATGCGTCGTCTAGAAGAGCAGCTGAGGATGCTGCGAGCGGCGCAAGAGAAAGAGATCGGCGTACAACACGATCTTACAGCCGCTGTAAGTAATCTCCACCTTTGCCTTTACGATCGGAGTGAGTTGGCCATATCTCACGAAGAACCGACAACCACCTGGGGTAACGTGTTTGTGAGTGAAGACCGCGACTCGGCAAACGTAGTTTAGGACGCCCTCCGTACAGGTGGGATGTACTGCACCTGCGAAGTACTGCAGGCAGATGCTGGATGCGGCAAGCTGAAGACAGGGCGCTATGGCGCTCATTAGGGGAGGCCTGTGTCCAGAGTCCAGCTGTAGACTAACATAGGCTGATGATGATGATGTGTTAGAAATCGTGTCACGAAACTAAAATTGAGCAAAACATCTGGGGCCGAACTGCTAACCAATAGCGTTATTATGATAATGGTATCGTATCTCCAAAATGAAACTAGATAAGTGGGTGTGGTGCTATATGCACGGAGAAATTGATAAAATGGTTTCAATGCTTCCTTGACACTTTTGACACGGCCCTGATAGGCAGTCTTAAATAAGAATAAGGAATATTTATTTCAAAAATTTACAAGATAGCCTTAGGTAATCTACCTATGTACTGTTATTAATAGCTAGTTATTTTATTTTGTATTATTTGGAAGACAAACAGTTTTACACACTTAACAGATAACTTAAATAAAAACCTATTCCCATTTATGTGTCCTCGCATAAAGTAGAAGTTATATCACCATATAAGTAAATCTTATGTCATCTCAGTACTATGTAATTAAGTAGGTATACGAACTTGCTAAGGCTTCCATTTTTTGCATGAATCATAACCGTGTTTTTTATATATTCTTCATCTGATCAACTTGATAATACCTAAACATACACTTATCCGTTTCAGATAAAAAGCAGCACCAGAGATTACGAAACAAAACGCGCCGACCTCCAACGAGATATAGACACGGAAACTCAAAAACTACGCGCGGGATCCCACCCCACAAGGAATCTACCAAAACGACCAACAAACACCTCCAGAAGCGAAACCCAAAAACTACCCTACCTCGAGAAAACCTACCAGGACGAAAAATCCTTCCAACCTATCAAAAAACCTTATTCGATAAACATACCCGATAACTCTCTCTTTTCACCAAACTACGACGTAGATTCATATCTACGCAAGAATTTAAACTTTAAAAACAAAGTGGAACTCAGAAAAGATAGCGCAGCGAAATCTTCTACAGCTGAAAGTCAATTCACCGGAGACAAACAAGATCAGAGATTTACAGTTGAGGCATTAGTACATGAACAGAAAAGAATAGAAAAGCCGTCCACACTCGTCTATGACGTAGATAGTTTGAGCGTACCTGTTCTAAGGCATTCTCCTAAGAAACCAACAGAAATTTCTAACGCAGAGATTAATAGAAAAGTAAACAGATCTGTGCCTGTGATAAGAAACTCTCCCAAAAAGCAAACGGAGACAGAAAACCTTAGTGAAGCAATGAAGAAAGTAGAAGATAAATGGAAGGTCCCGGCCGTACAGAAGAATATACTGAAATCATTGCCGAATGAGGGGAATGTTAGCATTCTAACTCAGCTAGGGTCGATACGAAGGCAGTTGCAATTGGAACAGCTTAAGTTGGATAAAATGATGAACAAAGTTTAAGCATCTTAAGTGTAGCACGCCAAAATTATTGCCACCTTTTTCGTAATTGTCTATATCTTGATAGGAAATATAAAACCAGGATATAAGTTGACAAATACAGAAGCAACCTTTTAAAAGGTAGTTTTTGAGAAAGACAGTGTTAAGCAAAGCTGGCCTTCGATATAAGTGGCCATTTTATTTTGTCCTCGTTACCTTTAAATTGCAGAATAATAACTTGATATTCTCAGTAATAATTTTTATCCAATTTTAATAATTTTACGAACTTTGCTTCGGTAAAGTACTTTAATTTTAATAAATTGTTAATGTTTTGGAAGCATTTGAATAATGATAAAATAACTAATGTTGTTTGAATATTATGTTTTTAAATGTTTATTTGTTTATTTGAATGCTATTTGAATTTAGATTTAATATTATTGTAATTAATCTGATTTAGATGTAAGTCGATTCTCCAGTCCATTTTATAATATATCGTAAATAATTTTATCACACATTTTATCTAGTAAATTAGTTCTAAGAGTAATTCCCATTTTATCAGTCGTAACCACTTAATTCATATTTAAAAAACCTGAAATATGCAATAATGTTTCATGCAGTTATATTTTGTTTTTAAAACTTGCAATAAAAATAAGTAGTGCCAAAGAATTACACAACTCTGTAGAGTTTCTGTTGTTGTAAATAATGTACTAAGAATAACAAAATAAATAATGTAAAGCTGGGAAATTCACACATAACCAATATCGTTTGCGCACACAACTCATCATTTTATTGAAGGTTAATCTCTCCAACTGTGCTAGCACGGGTATTGCTGTCTAGGGTAAAACAGAGATAAATTTAGCCACGTAAATTATTTGAAATTAATTCCTTAATAGAACAATCCCGGGCACAGTATTTGTTTCCTATAGATTTATTTTGCAACTTCAAGCAGAGTTTTGTTGTTACTCCAGCTACATTGTAAATGCATGTTAGATAAGTAAAACGGTGCAATCATTTGTATTATTTTTGTATTAAGCGCACAGTATATTTTAAAAGACTGCATGGTATGTAAGAGAAAGAGCTTAGGGGTCAGTGAGATTACTATAAGGATTTTGTGATTAATTTTATAATTTTGTATATGTATAGAATATGCTTGAGGCTGAACATTTTGGATACTAATACTATAAATGTATTTGATTCTTCGTTATTTTATCTTTTTTTATTTTATGTTTTGATCTGAATATATTCTATAAACTTACCTGTTTGTTGAATTAAATGTTTTTCATCATAGTAATAAATTTAATTCTTACCAATGTCCATTCTCTTTACGCTATAAGAATTATGAATATTTGTAACATGCTTCTTATATGAACTATTCGTCCTTAAAATGTGATAATGTCCATTTTCAGTGTTATTGTAATACTATTATCAAAAAAAAACTAATAATATTCAACTTAATTTAACATTTACACACGAAAATGTAACTATTGCACCATGTAAAAGTAACATTATTGTACCGCATTTTTAGGCAAATCCAAATATGCCTGGTATTATTATTCAGAAAAATCTAGATAATTTACATTTAGATACATAGAAACACATGTCATAAAATGTTTAGTACTGTCAAATTAATTTAGTTCAGGATATCTTAATTGACACCAGTGTCTCGAACAAATTCTAACTACCGAAGTACATTTAACTGTTTTTAAATATTTAGACGTTTTTGTTACTACTAAGATAAACTTTGAATAAATAACGTATAGTATGTATAAATGATTTTCATTACCCAATTGAAATAAAACCAAAGCGTATAAACCATTATAATCATTTTATTTACAATAATCAAGAATATCTGAGAATAAAAACATTGTTCAAAATAAAATTTAAGAGCCATGGAAATATTGTTAGGTCACATTTTAAAATACATATTTATGGCATATTTAAGTTTTAACATATAGATAAAAAATAGACCCTTAAATGCATGTAAAGCCAATATGTACAAATTCGTCCATGGCTCTTGTAAAATAAAATTAGAACACAAAATAAAAATTCGTTTATCCTACAATTTAAAACACATGTTAGAACGAAGATAAATCATAGAAATGTTTGCTATACGCCTATTTTTACTTTTACCACTAAAAGTTTTATATGAAACTTACTCTTATTAGGCGGTATTACACGTAATCTTCGTAACATAAGTACATACTAATTTGACAGGCCAAAAATGTTGCCGTCTCTTTCATAACGATCTAAATAAAAAGGTTAACATAATTGTTTGTGCTTTCCAATTACTTCAGTTTAGTTTTGGTGACAGCTGAATTTCACACCAATGTGTGACTGACGACGCTTAGCCTAAAGTTCTTCCTAGATGGCTCTGCGTTTCTGCCAGCCCATTTTCTCAGCCTACAGTTTAAGGGCTAGAGACGTGAAAATTTTAAGATGACCGGACCAGTCTGCTCGCATTCACCCCGGCTGAACGCATCTCACTGAAATTTAGTTGGTATGGTATATGGTAATGGTTTTATTATCATCTGTAAGTGGCATATAAATTGTTGGTATTGTCTAAAGGTAATGGACACCAGACCCTATTCCGCTAAACTAGTTGCTATGACAATGGTATCATAGAATGAAACGTTTAGTATTCTATAAGATGAAAGATACAGATGGAGGATGTAGAAGACTCGTCATAAGCGTCGAGCTTGAAACTGTTATATCTATCTCTCCATGCAAATAGCAACGTACGCACTATCTGACGATTCTACGTGACGATTCTGCGACGTTATAATTTCTCAGTTCAAATTTAATTACTACATAGCAACACAATATTTTCCTTGACAAAGATCAAGTCTACCCTCAAAAATCTCAACAAATCTTTGCCCAAAAATTCTCAAGTCACTTATGATTCATTCCACTGCCTGTAAAGGCATCTTTAGAAACTGCTCTAGAGGGGGCCCGTTTCTTCCTAGAGGGTCTCTTGGGAACATAATCACCGTTGCACCAAGTGAAAGGTAGTACTTGGTTACTAATAACGGGATCCCATCGTGGGTTGTCATGAATAGTTTGATTGGACAGCAATTTGTCTAGGGTAGAAAAAATTACACCTAATTCTTTCAACAGCAACCATTTAGGCTTTGAATGTTTTTTTCTCAAGAAGACCCCTATTACTACTCGTGCACATGTCATATTAATCACACAATTTCAAATTTAACCATTGCATAGCAACACAATATTACCCCAACAAAGTCTACCCTCAAAAATCTCAACACATCTTTGCCCAAAAGTCTCAAGTCACTTATGATTTGTTCCACTGCCGCTGCCTTACAGGCATCTTTAGAAACTGCTCTAGAGGAGGTCATTTCTTCCGAGGGGGTCTCTCGGGAACATGATTATTCCATTGCACCAAGTGAAAGGTAGTACTTGGTTACTAATAACGGGATCCCATCGTGGGTTATCATGAACAGTTTGATTGGACAGCAATTTGTCTAGGGTAGAAAAAATTACATCTAATTCTTTCAACATCAACCATTTAGGCTTTGAAAGTTTTTTTCTCAAGAAGACCCTTATTACTACCCGTGCACATGTCATATTAATCACACAATTTCAAATTTAACCATTGCATAGCAACACAATATTTCCCCAACAAAGTCTACCCTCAAAAATCTCAACACATCTTTGCCCAAAAATCTCACTTATGATTTGTTCCACTGCCGCTGACTTACTGGCATCTTTAGAAATTGCTCTAAGGCAGGTCCATTTCTCCCGAGGGGGTCCCTCGGGAACATGATCATCCCATTGCACCAAGTGAAAGGCAACACTTGGTGACTGATAATGGGCTCCCATCGTGGGTTCTCTGGGATCAAGTCGCTGAATTTATCGTTGCTGACGACTATTCCTTGGAATTCCGCTGCGCATTGGATGATGTAGCTGAAAAGATAAGTCATTGTGAGATAAAGTAATAAATTAGTAACAATAAGTGTGTTTTTTGATGAATAAACACATAAGTCTGCAGTTCAAATTGTAATTACTAGTTCTAATTTATTTCTATTATTTGATCGTAATTTTCTTTGCTAATCACTACATAGTATAAAACAAAGTCGCTTCCCGCTGTCTGTATGTCCCTATATACATATGCTTAGATCTTTACAACTACGCAACGGATTTTGATGCAGTATTTTTTAATAGATATTATATTTTTTAAGAGGTAGGTTTTTAAACGATTTCACATAGATTTCCACGGGGCGCAGCTAGTAAAGATTAAGTATCATTATCTGGGGCCTTCGCTTCACTATGACAAATGGTATCCTCGCAGAATCGATCATAGATGAAAGAAACTAGACGGTGGTGCTACGTATTTGCACGAAGTAATTGATAGATTCGTTTCAACTGTATCTTTCATAATGGACATTGGACGATCCATTGTCATAGTAAAGCGATTGGTTAGGAGGATTTGGTGCCGGAGCTACTCTTCATCATCATGATCATCAGGCTATGTTAGTCCATTGCTGGATATAGGCCTCCCCCAATGAACGCCATAGCGCCCTGTCTTCAGCTTAACGCATCCAGCATCTACCTGCAGTCTTTTGCAGGTTGTCATCCCACCTGGTCGGAGGGCGTCCTACACTACGTTTACCGAGTCGTGGTCTCCACTCAAGAACACGTTTTCCCCAGCGGCCGTCGGTTCTTCGCGAGATATGGCCGACCCACTGCCACTTCAGCTTTCTAATTCTCAGAGCTATGTCTAAATAACTTTGGTTCTCTGTCGGCTGTATTCGGTGTATCATATTATTATGAGATGGTGTAAGTTACCGATCGTCATAGGAGACCATTAGCCGGCCCCGCACCTCCCGGCTCGGCGTGAAGATGACATGTCCCTGCCGCTCCATCTGTATCAACATCATCGGATCCGAGCTCTTGCCGGCTTTGTTCCTGAAATAGCAATGGAACGCAGAATATATAGGGTGTTCGGCACAACGTTTGCCATATGGAAACCTCGGGGTAAGGTGACCCAAGTGCAATAGCTTGGCGGTGGATTGTCCAACATTAATTATTATTCATTTATTTATAATCCTGAAAAGCCTCTCGACTATTTTATATTTGAACTGTTATGTGCTGTAACTGAATTTGTACTAAAAAACACAGCTTACAGTCAGACAGATTTGTATTATTAAATATAAATAAATAAATAAAAATAATGCTGGACAATTCACACAGCATTATCTAGCCCCATGGTAAGCAGAGCCTGAGTTATGGGTACTAGATAACTGATATACATAATACTATATATTACACAGATATTTTTTTTTATTATATATAGAAAACGACCAGAACACCCGGAACAAATATCTGCAGATCGTACACACAATTGTTCCGAGGCGGGAATCGAACCAGCAACCTCCTGCGTCGCAGGCGGACCTTCGCCCACCGCGCCACATCGGTCGTCAAATATTTTTGTATTACATCTGGCTATTGAAATCAATATTTACATGATATCTAGGTAACTAAATAATTAAAGTACTATGGTCATGCAAAGTATTAAAAAAAAACGAAGTGTATCTGATCTTCCAATTCACTGATAACTTCTCTAGTGCATTGTCATTCCAACGATATGCTACATGTGTCAAAACAACATAAATAACTAACAAAATAAGCGTTTATTAAAATATCTGCCATATTGAACACCCTGAAAATTACTCTCCTAATCGTAATGTAAGCACGTTTAGTTCGGTAAGTTGTACCGAACTAAACTTTGCCGAACTTTGCCAAAGGGTAAGTAGTGCCGAATAAACCAGCAATGGGACTCCATTGCTGCTTTATTTACCTAGAATCTAGGTAAATAAAATCAATTATTTACGTAAGATCTAGGTCCTAGATCTTACGTAAATAATTGATTTTATAAGCAAGTTCTAACATGCCAAATGTAATATAAAAAAGTTTTAATCTATGTTATTAAGCACACATAGAGTTACAGCACTAAAAAATTCAAATTTGAGGAAAAAAAACTAAAAATCTTTAAAAAAAATTGTGAAAATAGCCGAAACGCTTTTGAGGGTTAAAAAAGCCACCAGGCTATGGCACTTAGTTTGATCTACACCCAGTTTCCATATCACAAACGTTGTGCCGAGCATCCTGTATAAACAATTATAATTTATAACCTATGACGATTTATTATGAAATTCGGGCATTAACAGACCGCCTGCACTGATCTTAACCCTGAAGTAGACAAACCGATTTTAATCTAGTTTTTTTGGATAGCTAATTTTTAAAATAACTGTCTAAGATACCTGAATCTAGGAACGAAGGCCTTCACAACGTGGCCTCTATTCAAAAAGTAATCGACGACGATCCGAAGACCCCGCACTGAAAACACTTTGTTATCGCCGTGCCTGTGGAAATGTACAGAAATATTAATAGGCAGGGCCCACCTTACCATTGTTTCTTTCTCAATGGTAAAATAGTCCCAAGACATTTATTCGTGTTTAATAATAAAATTAAAATAAAAGGAGCTTTCTTGTTCCAAAACACTACTCTTAACAATATGTATAATATTCGGGTATATCTTCAGGTATATCACATTGTGCACCCGAGAATGATACCCGCTATGTGTAGCCCTCGCCTTTAGATTAACTCTCAGAGGCTTCAGTGCTGTTGGCTTCGGCCCCACGCAAGCCCACCAAAGGACCGGGTCACTTTATTGCAGGACATATTTTTGATAACAAGGTTTAATAAAAAAGCCTTTTCCTTCTTTATTTATTCGTGTAAAACACATTAATAATTTTAAAAACAATAGTAATATTTCTGTCTGTCTGTTATGCTTTCACGCCTAAACATATCGTAATGAAATTTGGTATAGGATAAACGGTATCCGGGTACGGACATAGGCTTCTATACTAGGATTTATCTCAGTAAAGTGCGTGCGAATCCGTGGGCAGCTACAAGTATATGAACCCATACCGTCTCTCAGTCCCACTGCAGGGCACAGCCTTCCAGGCCTAATCTTGTTTAATTAACACATCAATTAGCTTAGCCACTGCTAGATCTAGTTCCTATGTTTAATAGGCTAGCTTTTATACAGGTTCCACGCGAGAGGGTAGTTATAGCATAAGTTATAGTCTAGAATAGACGACCGATGTGGCGCGGTGGGTGAAGGTCCGCCTGCGACGCAGGAGGTTGCGGGTTCGATTCCCGCTTCGGGACAATTGTGTGTACGAGCTGCAGATATTTGTTCTGGGTGTTCTGGTCGTTTTCTATATATTATACCAAATATCTATCTATGTATTGTAATATGTATATCAGTTATCTAGTACCCATAACACAAGCTCTGCTTACCGTGTGGATTGTCCAGCATTATTATTTATTTATAGAATCGACCCCTGCTGGGTTTAGGTACCTACCTAGTTCTTAAGACTATGTTCAAAGGCCAGATCAAAGCTAAGCTGAGATGAGCAGAGAAGAAATTCATTTAAAACAACTTATAAAAATAAATAAATAATAGCGGCAAAAGAAATACATTATCTGTGAAAATTTCAACTGTCTAAGTATCACGGTTCATGACATACAGCCTAGTGACAGACGGACGGACAGCGGAGTCTTAGTAATAGAGTCCCGTTTTACCCTTTGGGTACGGAACCCTAAAATAGGCATTTATACCTTTTTTCTCTGTTTTTGTCGTATTCATTATTGCTAGGTATAATTAATTACATTTAAATTTGCCGAACACATCCCACTGTTGAACAAAGGCCTCCCCACGATTGACAGTCAGAGAGCCACGATCTATCTAACTTATATAAACAAGGCCCACTGCTGGACAGAGGCTCTATTGAGAAATGCTTTTATTTTCTATTTATTATTACACACTGTCCCACTGTAGGGCAAAGTCTCTTCCCATCTCCCATTCCTTTTTATCATCATTTAATATTTAATAATTAAATAATTCAGTACATAAGGAAAGTATAATGCTGAAAATTTTAACTGGACTGGATATACGTTAAGCACCATTGATTAAATATTTAACGACCTCTGTGGAGCGGTGGGCGAAGATCCGTCTGCAACACAGGATGTTGCTGGCTCGATTCCCGCCTCGGGTCAAATGTTTGTACGAACTGCAGATATTTGTTTGGGGTGTTCTGGTCGTTTTCTATGTTTAATAAAAATATCTATCTATGTAATGTATTGTATTATGTATATCAGTTATCTGGTACGCATAACACAAGCTCTGCTTAGCTTGGGGCTAGGTAATGCTGTGTGAATTGTCCAGCATTATATCATCAGTCTATAGCAGTCCACAGCTGGACATAGGCCTCCCCTAATGAGCGCTATAGCGCCCTGTCTTCAGCTTGCCGCATCCAGCATCTGCCTGCAGACATTGATTTCGATTGTCCAGCATTATTTTATTTATTTAATATCAATGGTGCTGGACTGAAAATACGCTAAGCCCCATTATTAAATATGAATTAGCTTGCTTAGTATTTCCAGTCTAGTTAAAAATTACAGCATTATACTTCTGCCCGCGACTTCGCACGCGCTTTTCTAGCACCCTATGTTCGCCCCTGGGATAACGTGTACCTCCCTGCTAAATTTCGTTCTACCATTTAGGCGTGAAAAGGTAACAGACCTTAGTTAAAGATTTAGACGACCATGTGGCGCGGTGGGCGAAGGTCCGCCTGTGACGCAGGAGGTTGCGGGTTCGATTCCCGCCTCGGAACAATTGTGTGTACGATCTGCAGATATTTGTTCCGGGTGTTCTGGTCGTTTTCTATGTATAATAAAAAATATCTATCTATGTAATGTATTGTATTATGTATATCAGTTATCTAGTACCCATAACACAAGCTCTGCTTACCATGGGGCTAGATAATGCTGTGTGAATTGTCCAGCATTATATTATTATTAGAGATAACATACATTTATTTGAGCCTAAACAGGTTACCGTACAACAACATTAAGGGGCGCGTCCCTAAAACAATGAGCGAAAGGCACTTACTAATTTCAAAAAATTAAAGAACTAACTCCATGGAAAGACATTACAAATAAAAATACAAGTGCTTAACAGATCAGTCTACACTTTCACCACGTGATATTTATAAAATAATTGTTAATTTTTGAAAAAAAAAATCGTCAACATTGATCGAAAACATCGAAATCAACGTTTTTTATTTTGAGTTTCTGTGCTATTTCGTTATTATATTTGAAAATATTTTTGATTAAATCGTGAGCAGAAAGTATAAATAATAGATTCACCATTAAAGTTTTTTACTAATTCAAACCAAAACGAAGTAATCTAAGCTTAAAGATCATTAATTTTTTTAGCGCAATTCGTTCTCATTGCCCATACATTTTAGTATGACGCAAGTAGCTTCTTGTAATTCGATTTATATTAGAGTGCGCGCGCCTGAAAATTCAGTACCGTCTCAGATTTCAAGGTGGGAGCACGTCCGTTCGTAGTTCAATTTGGATTGGGTGATTGACACTTAGGGTGGGTCGCGAGTGTCGGACGCTAATTTGTATTCTTTGAGCAAGTAGACGAACCAGGTATGTGAGTTTTATTATGTATTTTTTATCTTACGAATTACATATTTAAACTCATAGATACTGATTAAAATCGCAACTAATTACCCGATAAGTTTAGGAAGGTGTATATTATCCATGTATACACTACTTTTTTGTTCTTTGTGTCAAAATGGTAGCACATCACATACACAGTAATTAATTATATATACAGGCTGTTTGTTATAGCAATCATTTTATATTTTATTATTATATTTCTAAATCCAAGATGGCTGACTCTTTTTATCGCAGTTTTGTTATGGTAACTACTGAATGAATGTACTGTCTTTGTCTGTGTGAAGATGGTTTTATAAAAAACTACCTTAAAATTACTTTTTGAAAATAGAATGTAATAATAAGATATGCATGATACAAAGATATTTCTAATAATACTTATTATTGCAGGAAACGAGAAGAACTTTCAATGCAATAAAACAAAAAGAAATGCGGGTTATTCGTGAACCCAAAAATAAATTATCTAGGAGCAAACCCTGACGGATTATTAGATGATGATAAAATCGTTGAAATAAAGTGTCCATACTCGTGCTAATAATGTCTATCGATGACCGTGTCAAAACGAAAAAGATCACTTTCTGGAAACGTAATGCAATAGGAGACCTGATAATAAATACGAATCAGGACTGGTATTATCAGGTCCAAGGGCAGCTACATATCACTCAAAAAATTGAATGCATTTTTAGGGCTTGGACCAGCGTGGACATGAAAGTTGAAATAATTAGTAAAAAAGATGATGTCTTCTGGAAAAATAATATGGAAGAAAAATTATTCTCGATTGTATACTCCCGGAAATAGTACATTCCAGATTAGACAGGAAAATGGAGGTAGATAGATAATTATTTTGTTGCACACTTAAAACAAGATAAGAGAGCCCACTTACTTGATGGAGGCAATTAAAAAAAGAGAATCTATACGCGAAACAAAAACACGGAAGAGCGAAAATGAGACAACTATCACTAAGATAAAAAAAGTAAATATACCAGAAAAACAAATAAAGTAAATTGGTTTCATCCCCTGTAATTGTTTTAATCTGCATAACCTTTTTTTATTAATAGATCATCTATGAAACCCCACATTTCCCATATTACGCAAAACATTGACTTGTCAATATCACAAATATCTCCACAAAGAACCAAAGGCTAACTTAGGTAAAATCCAGAACGCTTACACTTTGACCCGACCCTTTGCCGCTGGCTACCCACCTAACGTCACTACGCGGCCGCGGTCTTGGCAGTGCGACTAGCTAATGGCTAAATACATTGCGTGTTTTCTGTGAAATTTTTAAACATTCTATGAAGACGAAACGCGTAATGAATAAGTAACATGTGCGAAATGCCAAAAAAAGATTTATTCGTTTTTAGAGTACTACTATTAATGCGCGATGCGCCTGTGTGAGTAAAAAATATAAATGTGGGTGTGCTATCACAATTTCCCACGCTCGAGTTATGCGTTCTTAATAATAATAAATTGTCCTATGTATGAGTACTTACTCATACATAGATACTACACAGTATATGAGTAGATTTAAAATAAATAAAAAGCTCTGCATATAGGCCTCCCCCAATGAGCGCCATAGCGCCCTGTCTTCAGCTTGTCACATCCAGCATCTGCCTGCAGTCTTTCGCAGGTCGTCATACCAACTGGCTTGATGGCCGTCCTACACTACGTTTGCCAAGTCGCAGTCTCCATTCAAGAACACGTTCACCCCAGCGGCTAAGGTAGCTGACTATTGCATTGTAAACACTTGTTCAAAATTTATATTCTAATATGATGTAGAGGTGATATATTTACCATACCGACATACCATATCTGTCGTGGTCTTGTTTCCATTACTTACGCCATTACAACATTACTCCCGTCTACCACAATCATGCGCAGCCCGCTTTGGTTCACGTATCTCTCCGGGTTGTATACATTACTGCCGATGCTGTTGCATTGTAACTACTAGTTTTAACTTATTTCCGAAGTTGATGTAGAGATGATATTTTTACCATATCGACACACCATCTGTCGTGGTCCTGTTTCCATTACTTACGCCATTGCAACATTACTCCCGTCTACCACAATCATGCGCAGTCCGCTTTGGTTCACGTATCTCTCCGGGTTGTATACATTACTGCCGATGCTGTTGCATTGTAACTACTAGTTCTAACTTATTTCTGAAGTTGATGTAGAGATGATATTTTACCATATCGACACACCATCTGTCGTGGTCCTGTTTCCATTACTTACGCCATTGCAACATTACTCCCGTCTACCACAATCATGCGCAGTCCGCTTTGGTTCACGTATCTCTCCGGGTTGTATACATTACTGCCGATGCTGTTGCGTGATATTGATTTGGCGACGATCACTTCTTTTATGTAAGTGTCTTCGGCGGTGTCCAAGGCTCGTGGTGGTAACTGTAGCAATGGAAAACAATGTGACTGTTAAAATTGAAGTGAACAGAACATTATTTCTTATTTGATAATAATTTATGGTATAAAATTTTACTGGTCTAAGTACTTATTTTGTAACCTTATGGCAATAAAGGATTTTGAATTTTTGATTTTTCAATTAAAATAATCATCTAGTATACTTATAAAGAAACTGTAACAGATCAAATTCTGTAATCTGAAGATGTTTTTAAAAAACAATATTGAAGAGACCAGTTGTATCGATATATTAACTTATTATTTTTTGTTAGTAAGATTTTTTTTTTTTGTTAGAAAGTGTTGCAAGGTTGTACATGACTAAATACGTAGATTGATATAGGTAAGTTCCTAGAGCTATGATCTATTTTATTCTTTAGAACGCATAAATCTGTTCCCATTAGATAGAAATAACAATAAAACGTTTCGCGCGCATTTCCATAAAAACAACGCGTGCAAATAATTAATAAAGTAATGTAGTACCTTTTTTGTTTTTGGAACTGTCCTGATTTAACACTAAAGTCGGTGGTAGTGGTAATGTTCGTAGCAAAAGACAAAAAATGAGGGTAGATCGGTATGTCTGCCCATAAAAATTTACTCGCAGTCGCAGTGCCTTCAGTTATTCCGTGATCGGCGCATGAAACTGTGCCGAAATATTGGATAACTCAAAAATCAAATCATGGTAAATATCCCGTTTTAAATGACTTTAATTTAGTACCTGTTGCTTATTCTTCATGAGTAGTTGCTCCGCCATACACGCAAGTATTTTGTCCTTATTCCTGAAAAAAAATATTATTCTTTAAAACTAGCAGCAGATTATGATCAGCTGACCGTGCACACTTGTCCATTCACAGCGTGGAGAGGCTAGGCAGTGTACAAACAATATACGAAGTGTCATTAAAATAAAACGACACCTCATACGGAGTCGCGACGCGACGTGACGCTGCACTCACTTTGACTCATAATTTGGCGTGCTTTAAAGAATGACTTCAAATTCCTAAATAATGAAAATGGGCTTAAAACTTAGTTTTAAAAAAGAATTATCGAAATCGGTTGGCGAGGTATTGACTTATTCGTCCATTAAGACCTATATGGTTTTCTCATGGATGCCACTGTCAGAACTGGACCAAACCAGCGTTCAAAAAAAAAAAAAGAATCTTCAAAATCGGTTCACCCAGTCGACAGTTCTGATGTAACAAACAAAAAAAAACAGTTGAATTGAGAACTTGCTCCTTTTATGAAGTCTGTTAAAAGGATGTCATTGAATATAAGACAAGAGAAGTGTTACCCGGTATCTAGGTTCTTGATGGCATTTAGCAGTTGGCTCGCTGTGAAGCTCTTCCTCCGCGCCGGCCTCTGCAGAACTGTTACCTCCGAGTCACCACTCATAGAGCTGCCTTGACTGGAATCAAATAAATAAATAATTTATTTTTATATTTAGCTCCGACCAGGTGGGATGACGACCTGCGATAGACTGCAGGTAGATGCTGGATCCGTCAAGCTGAAGACAGGGCGCAGCGCCGTGGCGCTCATTTTATTTCCAACTAGCTGCGCGCCGCGGCTACACCCGCGTGGAAATCTATATGTCAAACGGTTTATAAACCTTCCTCTTGATAATATACACTCTATCTATTAAAAAAAACTGTTTCAAAATCCGGTGCGTAGTTTTAAGGATCTAAGCATACATAGAGACAGACAGACAGACAGCGGGAAGCGACTTTGTTTTATACTATTTAGTGAATATTAATGAAAAGAAAAAATAGAACGACGGAGACATCGACGGACATAAATAAGAAACATACCAGCCCAACATAGAACCTTATTTTACCGAAGTCGGTTACACTTAACAGATCGTCAGACAGACGTCGACAGTCGGAACAGATAATGGAAATAACAAATAATAAACTGCAACTTACCTAACAGAAGTAACATAACAATCATGATCCTGAGTTTCATTCGTCAAGTCCACAGTATTACTATTCCCCGTCAAATCAACAGTTTTAAACAGTCCTTCGTTTATAATCTTTGTCTGATTATTATTACTGTCCTCGAGCATCTGTTTACTTGCTGATAGTATCATCTCATCAACCGTTGTAGACCTTATCTTTATCGGAGTAGAAGTGACCATTGTGTTTGGCTCGTCGTCCGTGATGACTATTGGTTGGCTGAGGTTTTTATCCATAGCTGTGTTGATGCTACTCTCGTCCAGGTTGATGATGGAGTCATCACTGCATCGGCTTTGCATGGAAGCCTCTCGCCGCAGTCTAGAGAAGACCTGGGTTATTTTCTTCTTTAATTCTTTCTGGCTCTTCGGCTTGATTATGGCTGAAGACATTTTCTTTTTCTGTGGATGATTTTCCGAGTTAGTATTTTGGTTATCTTGTAGGTAACAAAATGATCAGTAGCCTGATTTAATAAGGTTTTTGTTAATAACAATAATAAATAATGCATAAACCCTCACACTAGAAGTAATTTCTAAGAAATCATAAAACATCCCAAAAAAACATCTACTTCAACAAGACTTGAAGGTAAGTAGACAATTTTACAGGATATTGTTTATTTTTTAAAAAGAATGCTGTGCAGTGCAATGTAATTCAATGGAATAATACAAATAATATGCAATGCACTAAAACAAAATCATTGTTTTTTTATTCCACAATGATTTTGTATGCAATTGATTGAAGTGATAAATGATAGATCTAGAAATGCAATCACATTTTTTAAATAATATTGGAGTTAATATTAGTACATTCAGGCAAGTGTATCAGTAGATGGAAGCTAGAACAAAGCATGCTGAATAAATGTGCAGAAAATAAACAAAATTTCCAAATTCCAATGAACCTATTTATGGATATACCTAAAGCATTTTAAACTTATTAAACAACAAAGTTTTATAATCATCTAGGACCAAAGTGATTGGAAAGATAAATCCAACAAATCCAAACTCAGAGAAGTTGCTTTGTTTAAGATTTCTATGGCCACCTTCTGTCCCCATCAGATCAGAATAGCTCTACGGTACTATGCCATTGCATTGTCAACAAACTTCCATAAGTATGCCAATATTAACTATTATTAGACCAGTTGAGGACAACTGATCTAAAATTGAGTTGCACAATTTGTCCCACACATACTTACAGGGCCAGGACAATAAAAGCTTAGTTGCAATAGCACATGGTGGAAAAAAGTTGGACAAAAAAATTGACATCTTCAATATCTCTAAAGGAATGAATTGAAATGATTAATACTACTATATATTTGGGAAAATACATACTTTATACTATGTCCAGCATTGGACTGCTATAGGCTGGTGATGATGATGATGATACTTAATAACGATATCCAAGAAGAATATGACAATGTGTATGATTTTTTTACATGGATATTGAATTTATTACTATTGTTGAGTCCGATTCCCATGAATTATGTATATTGATGAGTGAATCATCTTGATCTTCGAAACCCTATGATGACCGTACAACTGGCTATCTACAAACACCCGACTAGGTATTTGAACTGCTTTTTTATTGAGGTATTGTTAATTTATATCATAGTATAGCAGAGTAGTTTCAGAAAATGATGTGTAGGTTCTTTACTTGTCTGGGTTTAGAAGTTAGATCAAGATATGAAGTTTCAAATCAAGATATTGATGAAATAGGTATAGTGATTAAGTTTTGTTTGTAATCTCAACTTCAACATCGACTATAGCTTTACACCAGCCATGTTTTGACTTGTCTGGGAGCTGGCATGATTACCAAATGCTAGTGCCAGTTTTATGATGAGCTTTTTTGGAGTGCCAATAAATAAATGTTATCACAGGCACATGTTTTCTTTACATTAATGATAAGCCTCTTATCGAATTGAAACAAATCAAAGTAAAAAAGTTAAGGACACAACAATGAAAATAATGCACGAAAACGCACATAGAAGGCTGTACACAATGCCGTACATCCAAATTATCGAAAGCAGGCAAGCAGACATTGAGGTATCGAGTCCATTACAGCACCATTCCGCGACAATTTCCAAAGCAAAACAACAGCCATACACAATACAACCCAGGCACACCAACGTCGGCTGCTAATAAATAAAACATATAAATACCTTGTACCTGGGTTCTGCTCAAGAAATACCTATAGTTTTTACAAGAAAATTATATCAATGTGTTCAACTAACGGGTAGCTCTTGTTTTGACCTGTTGGAGCGGACCATGATTGAATGGAGAACTATGCGACGATATATTGTGCTCAATCACTAAAAATATGAAAACTAGACGCTCGAAACTATTTTCATTGGGAAAAACCAGTTCCTTCTTGTTCAATACATAGGTACAAATATACAATGCTAATCAAATCCATCAGCCGAGCCAAGCCAAAGCAAAAGAAGAGAAAACTTGAGAATAGGAATGGAATGAGGAATGAAGAAAGAAAGAAACAAGCGTTGCGTTCATTGATTGATTTGTTGTTAGTTGGCATTTTGTTGGTGCGTTCGTTACTACTTTACTAGTCTATGGTTTCTAGTTATTGCATTGTCTTTGGTTTGATTGATTTGCTTTGATAATTTGCCAGTGATGCCAACAGCGTAGCGGTTTTGTCCCTGGTCAGTAAATGCTAGCTAATTACCTAATAAAATAAAACGTAGTTCATACTCCCATGATCCCATCTTCATACTACTGTGATGATGATAAATGCGTTTGGATGTTCAAGCTAAAATATCAAGCTACTGACTGAATGGATTGTTAGAGCTAAAATTGATTTGACGGAACTTTCACTGGCAGATAGCCGCTTTTATTTTAAAGCTTAAACAGTACCGGCCCATATAAAATGACCATTAAAATGTACAACAAACTACCAAACGCAATAAAAGACATAGAATCTGATACCTTATTCATAAAAATACTAAAGAAATTATTAATTGACAAATGCTATTATGATATACTTAAATGAATTTTTAAATGACAAATTGACATTTTGATAAGAATAAATAAATAAAACTGACATTATGAAAAGGCAAATAAAATATAACCATTACTAAAATTACTAGACAACTAGACAAGTAGGTACTACTTACCATAGTACCTACATATTTATATTATATATTTTACTAAAACAACCTCGGTCTGCCTTCCACTTGTTGTTTACGCCCAATAGGGTTCACATTGTGATACTAATCTATACATAAGAACCTACTAATTAAGCCAAAATGTGATGACAACAATAAATAAATTGAGTATTGAGTATTGAGCTTTGTGACGCGATGGGCGAAGATCCGCCTGGGACAAATAAAAAAATATATTTCCAATAACAAGATCCCTAATTTGTTAGTAGAAATATTATAGAAGAGACTTATTAATGTTTGTACGATCTGCAGATATTGATATTTGTCTCAGGTGTTCTGCTTTTTTCTATGTATAATAAAAAAAACATAACATAAGCTCTGCTTAGCGTAGGGCTAGATAATGATGTTTGAATTGTCCAGCATTTTTTTAAGCAGTTCATGTAATGTACCGCACTATTGTGATTTCTACGCCTGCGTGCCGGCGCGGGCGGCGGCGGGCGGCAGCCGCGCGCCCCAGTGAAGTCGCGGGCTAGAGTACAATGCAGCTCTATGCCTGGATTTACATAATGGGCCTAAGAAGTTTTTGTTCTAGATAAACGCTTACCAAACCACGGGCATTAGCTAATTAAATATTAAATCCATGTTTTTCACTACTGATTCTGAGTTCGTTTGATAAGTTGTTTAGCAAAATAATCATCATAACAGTGGTATGCCGCCGTCGTTGTATTTTTTCTCAATGGGAAGTCCCTGTGTGTGTTGAGTAGACTGAGCATAGAGTACCTGTTTGATAGAGTACATGTTTGCTTCGAAGACTTATCGACTTCAACTTATTGTCAAACCAGTGGACGGACTAAAACACCCGAGAAGCAAACATGTCAAAAGAATTAGTAATAAGAACCGCTTTACTAACTCGCTACCTACAACTCCTCCGACAAATACATACAAACGTGATGATCTACCTACAGTAAGCACGTTTACAAGGGAACATAAATTTAGTTGCGAATGTGAATTGTGAGCATAACCTCACCTCTATTTACCTCTGTGTGCAATACGTGTGGGCGTAATCCTGCCTCTATTTGCTTATAATAATTACCAACCTTAGGTAGGTTATATCCTTACATTTAAAAATAACTTCAATACTCGGTAAAAAATACCTACTTTACTTGCCTGAGTGAGACAGTTCGTTATGTTTTACATGTAAATAAAAAACTTCGATCAATGGGAAGTCAGGAAGTCCATAAAACACTGCTTTTTTAATGAAACTACAGTATATGAGTGAATTAAATTTATTACATTATTTTATCCTAGACATTTTAGCCTCTGATTCGTCGTGATAATGGTTTTCTCAAGTTCAGTTAATGAATTGAATTATTTTTAATTTATGTACGATTTATCATTGCATATCTTTACAACGGCTCTTGTACACATAGACTCATAGAGCCATCTGTGATCTGGGCCACATTGCGCTGGGTCAAGTCAAGGCATTAGGCTAACTAGCGTGTATAGTACCTACATTCAATCCTGGCTACCTGTTCGTATACCCTAAAAGTCGGTACTGACCGGTCACGGGGCGTAATAACGTAAGACCATTCTCAGCGAGCATGATACGTTACGCCCCGTGTGAGGTACTAAAATTGGTCTCGCTCGTTGGTCGTTGCGAGTGCCTTTTTTCCCCGTACTGACTACACGAACGCTCGCAAATTTAGTATGCTTCGTTCATAGGCCTAATCCCAATCAAGAAGGGGTTTTGAAAATAGCACTAATTTACAACAATAAATATTTCTCCACATGTCATTGACAGCGCCACGTATTTCTTTTGTTCATAACTTTTTCACTGCCACCTCTTTCATCGTAGAAAGATAAGTCTATCCATCTACGTTTTCATAATATTATTATTCGACCTCTCACAACAGATGGCGCTATTTACAAGTATACACTTCAACAGCTTTAATGCAAGTGTTGCATTCGACGCGGCAACACCAATGGAACTTGCAGTTGCAGCGTTCTTTGACCACTGTTTTCTTTGTGTTGTAGCCTCGACCACAGCAGAGTAGAGAACAGCCGTCCATGCCTGAGGAGGTTCTGTTGCATTCGCGGCCCGTTGTTCCGAGAGAGCCCTGAAAATAGGAAAATTACATTTTAGATACCTAGGTAGGTAAGTATTTTTATTTTCTACACAAACAAAAAAACACAAAGTACAAGTTTTTACAAAGTAGGTTTGTATAAAAAACACAAAGTACAAGTTTTTACAAAGTATGTATAGATTTAAAATTTAGAAAGATTAACAACACCCTAAAAGCATTGAAAAAAATTGCGTCCAACTTGTTGGCCGCTAAATCTTCAACCCTCAGCGCTGGCAAACCTTTAAATTTGAGCTTATTTTTGTGGACATGGACACTCGACGCTATGGTAAATAGTTAATCACTACTTTCAAAGGGGTTTTTCCGGTATCATTATGCCAAAGAGTAATGTGTAGCGAGAGTTTAAAGCCTACTCGTAGGTGTCGCGTGCTACGATGTTCGTTAAGGTTGTTTTAGCGCGACTGTCAACGACTAGATACCTATTATACCTACCTATTAACACGTTAGCTGCCATGTCAGTCACCGGTGCCTGACAGCCATGGTACTTGATCAGGCCGTGTCAGTCACCAGTCACTGACGACCGAATCGAGACATTGGATTGAAATGCGTGTAGTGAGCTGTCCAGCACGTTTAGCCTGCTTGTTTCTATTAGATTTGACTGACATGGCCCCGGGCTAACTATATGCAACATGGCCTGTTACTTTTCTTGTTAGAACTGAAGTTAATGAACATTTTCTGGGGGAAATGTTAAATTTGTTAATTACAAGAAATGCAGCAAAACCTGTTACTCTAAATTGATATTTTTTGCATTTTAAGACACTTTGATTCGATTTACAAAATTTTTAAATTGGTCATAATCGCGAATTTGTTCTGGCAGCTAACATGTTAATAAAATCAAAGGCATATCCGTCACAGTTCAGGTAGGTAGGGGGTTCGTTAGGTACATACCTACATACTACTGAACTGACTTAGTAGGTTGCACAGGACTGATAGGTAGGTATATTCAGTCATTTTAAGCTAAGCAGAGAAATAAACCTATCTGGATAAACAGCATTGTTAAGTTAGCTCTGCAGATTGATTGATTCAGGTAGGTAGGGGGTTCGTTAGGTACATACCTACATACTACTGAACTGACTTAGTAGGTTGCACAGGACTGATAGGTAGGTATATTCAGTCATTTTAAGCTAAGCAGAGAAATAAACCTATCTGGATAAACAGCATTGTTAAGTTAGCTCTGCAGATTGATTGATTCAGGTAGGTAGGGGGTTCGTTAGGTACATACCTACATACTACTGAACTGACTTAGTAGGTTGCACAGGACTGATAGGTAGGTATATTCAGTCATTTTAAGCTAAGCAGAGAAACAAACCTATCTGGATAACCACTATTGTTAAGTTAGCTCTGCAGATTGATTGATTCTATCTATCGTTTACTTGAGTTGGCAACGTCAAGTTGCTTAAGCCCGTAATTACCAGGCCAGCATAATAAGCAAATAATGTAATTTACCACTGATTGATTCTTGACGCAGTAGTTGGGAGATTCTTCTAAATACAGTAGATCTTGTGCAGTTGGTAAACTGTAGTGGGGGTCGCCAATACGGAGCTTCCCTCGACGTGAAACTCTGACTTCTGTCGCCCCTTCGTATTTATCTCGGAGGTAATCACCTGAAATGTTATGTGCCTTAGTTAGAGGAAGATCTATTGAGAATGATAAGGTAGGGTAGGTAGTACCGAAGAATGATTGAATGGCTTTGGAAAGGCAAAATTAAAATGGTAGCAGACAGCAACATTTACAAAAACATGTAAAAAGGACGACTATTAATAAACCTACGTTAGGTTGCTAGACGTGCGTTTTACGCGCTTGGTTCAGATTCGAACCAACACAATTTCAAGAAGTCTTTACTCTAATTTTTTTTTCGTCGTTGTAGAGCGAGAAGTCACTAACTAACAATTTTGGCCAAAATGACTTAATGATGTCAAAGTATTTTTAAACCCATTATGTTCCTTATAAAAATGTAAAAGAGCTGTTTTTATTTTAATTTCGGGAAATACAAGAATGTCAGAAGTACTTAACTACTTGTTGAGCCAAAAATCAGTCTACGAAAAAGTACTAAGAGTACTTAAGTAATTTATTTCACAATCGTTTACTATAACCTTTTTTTAACTACTGGGGGCTGCACTGCTCATTTAACACTTATTTAACATTAGTTACTAATCACTATCTGGAACAAAGCTGTATCAAGAAAAAATACTTAAGTAACATGGAGAGTTAATTAAATAACCTAATAACATCTTATTGAGTTTGCTAGAATTAACTAACTTACTTTTTACTATGTATCTCAGTAACCGTAAAAATATTTACAGAACTTATTGAACGATAGGATGTATGGTAAAATGATCTATATTTTGTTCATAGAAATCATTTTTGTAACTATAAGCCTTAATGAGTTACACCGATTTCAAGATCAAAAAAACATTGATCGCGATTATCTCCGAACTAGCTTTTTGCAATTAGTTACTTCTCGCTCTACAACGACGATTTATGAGTTGAAAAATGGTTTGGAAGGAACACTTCGATATCGCGATCAAATTTTTCAAGTGGCCACTAAAGAATTGACGTTGATACTTGTCACCAAAATTATATTGTATCTAGTCGTGATTTTAAAATTATTGTAACTAGTCGTAATACTAATATGTAGTTGTTTTTAAGGTGCTCGGTATAAAAAAGATTCGGGATCAATCTCAATCAATAGCGAAAGAATGTTTAATATCGGTTCATAATTGATGGATTAATCGACAAACATAATGTACCTACATAAAAAGAAATACATTCAGCCGAGCATAATTATTATTATTATTCGTTTATTTCAGGTAATCATAAAATGCATATAAAATTAAAACACACACAACTTAAAAAATAAAATAAAAAATAATTATGACCTCCTGCTGACGTCGCGTCGGTTAAAAAACCAAAAGTTGTAAAACCAAAGGTAGGTAACCTAGTTGTAGAAGTCACGAAAGGCATAGTTCTTTGCTACGTTCTTTACTACTAAGTTGTAAAACCTGGTAAACCTGTAATTTACTAGGATTTAAGTTAAACCTATTAAGGTAGCTCGTAAACTTATTAATAAAGTTTAACAACATATTTTGTAAGCTTAAAACCTGTTTATAACGTCAATAAATAACTTAAGCTTCATTATTAGTGTTGAAATCGATATAAAATAGAATTATTATTATGATCAGCATGACATTTTGACCTTAAAATGTAGTGCGTTTATGGTTTTGTGCATGTTCTGTGTCTTTATTCGTTTTCTTTTTAGTGTATTAATTTTAATTGTGAATAAAAATAGGCTTTGAGCCTGCTACCGCCAGATTTTCGTTATTTTATAAGCTGTGGGTTATTGACTTGTTGTCTGTTTATGCTCCCCACACAGACGATTACCAGTTGTCTTTAGACAATAAGGCTGCAGGTCGCGCGGTCGGAGCTATTACCGATTAATATGAAGCTTGTTTCGTCGTAGTTTTGGTAGACATCGGCTTGTGAAACGAATTTTGATGAATTTGCATCAAAATTCGTTTTAGTACCTAACAGTTTTTTTAGTTTCTTTATCAATAACTTGAAATCATTTGATATTTTACACTAGACGAGAAGAAAATTATTTAGGTAATTTCTACGGGTTAGTACAACGTTCCAGACGCTTTGCATAGTGTCTTTCCTCTACGAACGTACGAAAACACTTACGATAAAAAATATAAATACCCGGCATTCAGAAGTTGATCGAAAACAAAACGATTTTTATTAAAACAAACAACCGAAATACCAGGATGGCATGAACACGGAGGAGTTATTGCCCTATTAGCGGAGACTACTGTTTCTGATCTGTGACATTAATCAGAATGAGAACAATGGATTTATTTAATTGTGTGCGAAGGATTTGCCTGTGTGACTGAACTTGCTGGAATCCTCTAGCTAATTAATATGTAAGAGGCTAGGTACGTTTTTTATCATTACAAGTTATAAAGAAAAGCTCTTTTTTACCAGCATTCGAATTTATTACAAGCTTGTATTTGACCTGTCTAGTGTCTCTCTGTTATCAAGCCTTGCAAGGTTTTGACTCATTTCCGGTTTTTGATTAAGTAGAACATATCCATGCAAGCAATTATTCTCATCCGATTGGTTGGCAATGTAATATTATAATGACATATAGCTGATCTGATGATGGAGCCAGCCGCAAGGTGGAAGTGAAAACTCAGTTATATCATATGTTTTGAAAAAACTAAAAACCGATTTCGTAACCCTTAATTTTACACTGTTTTTAAGTTTTGAAGTTTGGCGGCACTAATACTTATCCCTAGGGATAAAAATTATTACGTGACCATAATCGGGATCATTTTGAATCTACACAATAGAAAAAATATTCGGCTATCATAATTGACGCAGAAATCAACGACCATACATTATAGCGTACCATACAAGCGAATATACTCGTAGAAAACTTTCCTTTTTCAAAATAGGATAAAAATGACGCAACCTCATTAAATTTGGGCTACGTAGTTGAGGTGGCCAACCGAAATGAGTTTTTGTCCTGAGTGTACCTGGATTTTAAGAAGGCAGAACATTATACCAAAGCACTGATTCCCACTGCACACTTTTAGAGACAAACAGACTAACGAACAACCACTGGTTACCTAAAAAATGTAGGTAGGTGGACAGTGGATGAGTTTAAACAAAGAAACCTTTCTCTTCTGTAATACAATTTTAATGACCATCATTTTAGTGTAATATCACCCATTAGGTCAAAACTATAGTAATTATGTGGGTGGAGGACCACCCATTGGCGGATGTTTGTGACAGCGTATGACATAATTATAGGGTCTTTAATGAGTTTTGGGCAATGATGTTATATTATAGGGCTTTGGGTTGAATCAGTTGAATGTCCGAAATCAAATTTATGAGTAAAAAAAAAGTATTCCTCCTAGGTTGGAAAACATTTTCCTTTACTTAGGGGAGCTTTTCCCTTATCTGAGCATCCCAACTACCAGGACTTTATAAGCTAAAGGAGGCTATGAAGAATGCCAAGAATTCCAGGAACTTTACTAAAGTGAGGTTATTGAACGTTTTATTTTGCTGAATGGAATGCTTTTGTTTTGTTCACAAGATGTATCTACGTTTCTAAAGTAGATCTAATTCATTATTTTTATTTTGATCGATAAAAGGGATGGCAACATTTTTAGTGCTCTCAAAATAGTTGGGGTAAGGTTTTCTGATTTGAACTCACCGACTTCCCTGAATGATGCCAGTTGCTGCCAGCATGTAATAAGACTACAGGATCCTGAAACTCCATGGCATTTGCAGGTCACTTTCGACTTTGCGATCACGGCCTGAAAAGTAATAAGTTTGGATAAGGTATGTATTATGAGAGAGAGAGACAGAGATATGTATTTCAAGTAAGATGGTGCTTTCTGTAGGTAACCTTACCAGTTTACTAATTTTCCATCCGCATCATCATCAGTCATCTTTATTATTTCTAAAACAAAACGCCGACTAAAAAACGTCTGGATTTCCGAACGAAATGTTATCGAGTGAAGTACCAGGATGCTATGAAATGAGAGAGTGAACTTTTCTCTTACTATTGAATCCGCCTTAGTGTGAGTGAGGGGGAAAACTTTATTCAAAATCGAAGCAGTGACGTATGCATGTTTCTCTGAGTGTGTGCGAGGGAAATGAAGCATTGTTATTATCAATAATTTTATTGTTTACCTTATTTGATGATTTATATAAAGGTAAGTATTAGATAATTCTCAATTTAGGATTAAATTCGAAGTCTAGGTACTTCTTCAAAAACGTATTACTATATAAATATGTACCTTTTTTAAGCCGCACAGTGGTATCCACATTCCTTATGGAGGTGGCCATGAATTGTCAATGGCAAACGTTATTGTGTTTTCTTTTTTGTTGAGTTTGTGTATTTTGCCATGTTTTATAAAGAATTGATCTCTTACGGGATTGACATAGTCACTTTATTAGAAAACTCCAAGATATAAAAAAAAATTACCTACATAGTTCAAAATTTGAAATTCAGAACCGAAACAAAAGAAACCGAAGCTCACCCGTCTGCCCGCCTCATTGTTATGCCGGTTCATCAACTGCCGTCCTTGCTCGCGGCTGCCTCTCTTCACCTTGCGCTCTCGCTCTCTGACATCTACGAAGCTTTCTGTGAACCTGGTACAAAATACTCAAAATCTATAATTTATACAAGCATCTGCCTAACTTCGCTCTGAAAATACCAATAAAACAGATAAATAATTGCCATAAAATTATTTACAACTATAAATTCAATCGAGCCCTGCACACTTTTGACGCTTGTGGGAAAGGTTCGACTAAGACGCAGAAGGATGCGGGTTCTATTCTCGCTTTTGGACAAATGAATATAAGATCTGCAAATACTTGTTCGATGAGTACTAATTATGCTATTTATAAAACATGGTGAACACGATTACTTCTGTAGGAAGATTAAGTGTTCAATTATGCCCGTAACTCGTAACACAAGCATTGTATAATAGGGGCTATGAAAAATCCAGCAACACCCAAGAATCTCCCAGAGACCACCATACATTTTATAAAATACAAATACCGTTAGAAACATCGATTTGGTCACTGTTTTGGGCAGTATAGTCACTGTATATGGGCGAGAGTGGTGAAAATAACGAATCCAATTTCGGTTAGCCACCAACGAAAAAGTTTTCAATGAACTTTTCCTACGAAAGAGAGAGCACTTAGAAAAGGATAGTTACATTTTCCAGCTACGCCGCCTTACTACGTTGCTTTGCTTCGAGGGGTTGATATCGTAGCAGCGGTAGAGCCATTCTAAATTTAACTTTGTGATTAATAGCTGAAAGTGGTATGTTGCAGAAGCATTTAGCTCTGGGGGAGTGGTTTGCTGAGCTCCTGGTAAGCTCAATGAGAGAAGAAAATCTTGAGAATTATATGGATAGCTTTGAAATTGGAATTACATAGGTAATAAAAGTGGATGTAGGCAGCGACGTTTACTAAAACGCGTAACTTGACGACCTGTGTTGTGTTGAGCGGTTGACGAAGGTTCGCCTGCGACACAAGAGGTTGTGGGTTTGATTTCCGCCTCGAGACAAATGTTTGTACGATTTGTAGATATTTGTTACAAATATCAATATAAATATATATCTATGAAATGTATTGTATTACGTATATCAGATCTAGTTCCCATACAGCTAATAAGCTCTGCTTAGCTTGAGACTTGTGTGAATTGTCCTGCATTATTTATTTAACTTTCGCATACAATGTTTAAACTTCTTTTGAAAACGTCAACAAAATATTTTTTTGAAGAACTACACCATACTACTTTTATTAGATCTGTGCAATAGCTGATCGTAATTACCATAATCTTTGCTGTGCCTACCGACGGAAAAAGTTTACAATGAAACTTTTCCTTAGAAAGAGAGGCTACCTTGAAAAGGATAGCTACATTTCCCTGCTACGCCGAGTTCTGTTGCTACGAGGGGATGATATCGTAGCAATGGAAAAGCTATTCTAAATTCAACTCTGCGTTTGTATTCTGAGAGCCGTAATTGCTAAATCATATTTGGATAAAGGAAATGAGTTTGCTTAGCTCCTGGTAGGAATTGGCTACGAAAGCGTAGGCATAAGCTTTTGGCTAATTCCGTCATATTTCTCCATACTTTGAATTTTAGCTTAGTTTAAAATTAGTAGGCATAAATAATAAATTAATGGTTTTAGATGAAATTTTGTTGTCAGCCTTTAACGTGTTTATTGATTCTTGTGTGTCAGAATTAAGTAATATTTTTCTTCGTGAAATAATTGACGAGTATTATAAAAAAATAAGTTGTTATCAGTGAATGTCTGAAGCATATTTGAATTAATATTTCAATTATTTAGAATAACATAAATAAGCAAACGTGAAAATGTTTAGCTTTTCATTTCATTCATGTGAGAGGGAACCGCCCTCGCCTTAGGGGTGCAGGGGTGTAAAACCCGGGTATGCGGGATTAACTACTGCTGGGAACTTATGCTTGCCTGGTAGGTTAACTCTGCAAAAACCGCCCTTAAACCGGGTTATCCGGGGTCATCCGGTTAAGCGTCTTATACGCGAAGAAAAATACGTTGATTTGGATTTCTGTAAGCCTAATTTAATATATAAATTGTAAATTAATTAACTAAGTTAATAATAAAGCTAATTAGCAAATGAATATAAAAAAACATGATCACGACTATCAAAGCGTTAGTTTTTGAGTTATTAGTCTTACGAATATTACATTCAGATAAGCGAGCAAATCCCGAAAACGCAAGTTTCTTCGCAGACTCTGCGTCAAGTGGGTTCCCGGGAAAATGCGGATTCCCGGTTGCTTGAGTGAGCATAACGTAAATATTAGGAATTCCTTGCAACCTCTTTTGTTTTCTGTCAACCGGGTACATCGAATGCTCGGATGCGGGAAAACCTCCCCTAAGCGCAGAACGAAATTTTGAAATGTCTCTTTCCTTCATAGCTTTACGTCCTAACGTTATAATTTCCTGGTAGAGAAAATTCAGAGCGCGAAAAGTGGAAAGGTACGCGAATTCCCAAATATTTTCCTCGCATTCCTGGCATTCTTTTATCTGCTCACCCCTATGAGGTCCTAGTAGAGAAAATTCAAAGGGACGTGTCGGCAAAGCTTTTTTAAAGTTCCCCTCGTAAAAAAGCTTAAAAAGCTCTACCTAATAGTGTGGGTGAAAATCTAAGCTCCGCCCTCCATAATGTGGGACACTCACACTACGGTGCGTTGGAACTTTCACCGATTTCCTTTGGTTATGTTGCCCTGGTAGCTAAGGTTCACGTTTTTATAAAGCCTTCGAAATAGAACATGGAAGAAACAACAGTTTTCTAAAAGTTAGGACGGTTGTTGATGTGAGTAAAGTAATTAAAAAATATATAAAAGGAATTCCTAAATAGTAAAAATTGGTTTGGGAGTGAGATCTAATTTTTCAAGGTGTTTTTAAGGGCTAGTTAAAATTGGAGTGTCATTTTAATATTATGTGATGGGTGATGTGATGACTGATGTGATGAAACGACAATTGAAAAGACCACTTGTTACGCCCTTTGCCATTGTTGCCATATTTTGTTACTTACTGGTAACTTTTCGAGTATCACACCTTATGGGACCACCTCAAAAGCATCTTTAAAAAGTATTTTATTAATTTAGTTTGTTCGCGCTTTGAAAAAGGTTTTAAGCATTCTGACCCTTCATGGTTGTTGAATAAAATGAGTTTCTGACATTCGACCTCTTCAAAATATTTTTGCTGTTCATTTCAAGAGCAAATGTTTTTAGTTTCGTCCCTTTTGAATCCCTCGCTAGCTCAGCACTACTTTAGAGCCACTCGTATATGCTTGTGACTCTATTTTAGACTGGTTCGCTAGCTCGGGATTTAATATCGGCTAGCGCATCGAAAAACCATTTTGCCCATTTGTTGAAAAAAATACCATTATTCCACATGTGAGCAAGACAAGACCCGATTCTGTTCACTGTTAGCAGCAAATCACCGTTTTCGAGCAGGAGTGGTGAAAACATGATTAGCGTGATAAAAATCTTTTGTTTATTATCATGATAGTTTATTGAGATAATCTTTAACTACATTCTAATGTTCCTTGTCTAACTACTTACTAACATAAAAGTAGACACGAACAATAAGCTAAATTTTGATACACAAATAATATTTTATGCTATATTCTATTAAGCTCGGACCGACGACGATAACACCTTCGCATTCTCTGTAATCTCAGACAATAATGTGACGAAAGGAACGCTAAGGGGCGCAAGAATTCTCCTACCAATCTAAGCAACTCTTGTAACTCATGTGATCCTGGTGCCTCCACCTCGAAATATGCAGAAAATTCTATGAATTTCAGGAAATTTATGACCGTGGGAAAACATTTTCATTTGTTTCCATTATTGGAACAAGGGAGGAGTCAAGAGAGCATTTCTTTCTCTTTTGTTTCATGCTTTCCTGGTAGTTTTCCTATCGGATTGTTCCGGGTTGGGAGTATCCTACTAACCTAACTTTCAGGAAACAACACTCTATTTTCAGTTCTGAAATTTTGTATAATATATATTTATAGAAACGCTTCTATGAAAAACGTACAACTGAGACGATACGAAACGTACATGTATGTTTGCGATGTATATACATCTTGCGATGTATAATATATACACGTTATACTGTTTGCCAATAATTAAAAAACACCGCACTGAAAAATATCTTTGGGAAACTCATCTGAAAGCTATTTCAACGATTTTCAATAACCCTTTCATTTTCAGCCGGGTCTCTAACCCTTTCAGTACGTGAAAACTCGCCAGGGAGGCATAAGTTGGTAGGAGGTGTACTACGTGACGTGACGCAGACTACGGCGTAGAGGGTGGCTACGCCGTAGAGGGTGGCTACGCCGTAGAGGGTTGCTGTGGGGTGGCGGTCGATTTTACCTTTGGTTGAACATACTACATACGTATACAAACAGCTATGTGCCTTGCTTTGTCTGTGAGGTTCTTGCTAGCTTCTGCTCGCCTAGTATCCGACCTGTCGTAAGCCATGGTTTGACAACCGTGAAGACCAAATGACAGCTGATTAATCTAAACAGGAAATCAGATACAACCAGGAGCATTAGTGAAACAACCATTCCTACCATTTCCTCTTAGAGGTTTAGTGAGACTATATTTCTATAGAGACTACGAATATGTCATTTCAATACTGTGAGATCTTATTTTTTAAATATGTGCTGTGTTTGCTGTTTCATCATATCGATGAATACCTATAATTTTTGGGTACTAATTGTAGAAATTTAAATTGCTATCTGCCAGGTTTATTCTCATTTAGATATAAGAATTCCCAATCTAAAGTTATTTAATACATAATCAACTATATTTCAGTATTTTTTTAATTGCATCTTTTATTTATTTAAACGTAATCTGATTTGACTCTGTCTACTGTGTCTACCTTCTGAAGAGTACAGGTGGATTTTTCACCTGTCTTACCGTTCACCTGAATACCAGGAGATCACGAAATGCCAGGAGAAGTTTTACCTTTTCACGGTAACTGAAATTCAGGTGCAAACGCGCACACTGAAAATGACCTTACCCAGGTATAGAGCTGAAACTCCAATGATTCATCAAACACACACATTTAATAAGATTATGAATGGCATGACTGAAACAGAAATATTTCCTTGTCTCTTCTTATTTAGCGCTTGATTGTGTGTTATCATAGGAAAAGTGTGAGTGAAAAGCAAATGTTGCCTGCACTATTCACCCTTAGAGTAAAACATCAGTATCATAATCCAACGTTTTATCACAATACATTTTAGGTCTATTTCTATCTCACATTTTCAGCGAGTGTGAGAGAAAAGAAGAATACGCAAAAAGCCTGAAAGCTTAACTTCATAGCCGATATACGTTTAACGCAAGCGGAAAAGAGATAGTTCTATGTTCTCTGTATATCTTGAATGAAGTTCGACGGTGCGGAAAATACACACTGCGGTGAAGTTACCTGATACAGCACAAAGGGAAATTGGTGCCTATACCTATATTTTATTTAAAAGGTGAGAGGGAAACACTGGCGTTTCCATGGTAGCAGCAGGTAGAACTATTTCTCTACACTTCTGTTTTCCTGGTAGTCAGGTGCGAGGTAAGGCAGGTGAGCTCTACCTGAAACGTTTTCAGTTGACAAGATTGCATTTGTTATTTCCGCAGGTAAAAATTTTACTGGAGTTCATTTCGGGTATTTTGTTTTCTATTCCAATTTTCAATTGTAAATACATAGTAAGGTAAAATTTAATATGGATTCTTAATTTTTAATCTATCAATGGCGCCATAATACATTTTTATTAATATCAAATTCGGGATTTTGTATTGTTTTTTACCGTGAGAAAATCAAATAGATTTTTTTGCGGGGGTATTTCGATAAAGTGGGGGAAAAGTACTAGGAATTCATAAGTTCTGTAGCGATCCATTCTTTGCTGAAAACGCTGAAACCAGTCGCCAGAGGGCACGAACTTGAGGTGCAAGCATTTATATAAAATAATAATTTCTTACTGGGAGTACAGGAGTAAAGAGAGATCGTGTAGAGTTAGTTTCAACTAGACTTTTCTAGGGTATCTAGTAGTATAAAATAGTTAGAAGTACCGGGCTATAAGCAATACGGAGAGGTTGATTCGCTGAAAAACGTATTTCTTCATACGATGATACGATTGATTTGGGTTAGTTAGAGCATAGCAGAGTATATAGGTTGATGCCGTATGTGAGCTTTTTGCTACGAAGCCGTGGGTGGAGATTGTGGGAATTAAAGCCGGTTTATATCTACAGACATAGAGTGTACGGACACGTGCCTTTGCAGACAAAAAATATTATACAGTATAGAGTGTAAGTGAAATATATTTTATATCTATATACGCCGACAGACACCGGCTGTGCTGCCAGAATGAATATTTAGTCTGCGCGGGTCTGACACGCACTGTGCCGGTAGATGTGATCGGACCTTTAAACGTTATTCAACCGTCTATATCGATCACAACCGCAAATGGTCTCACTTTCGAATGCAAACTACGTCATAATAAACTACGCACACAGACCACGTGGAAAATACGTCATCGTTTGAGCGTATTTCCACCAGGATATCATAATTCGGTAGAAGGTACGCAGTTTCATTGATAAGGGGTGGTTGTGATCTATCCCCGCCCACTTCAAAGAGTAGTCGAGCCAAGGGCGGACTCGACAAGAGATGACCCTACTTTATTACGCCTTGTTATACTAGGACTACATGAAATTCAAAGTAATAGAAATAATAGTTTTGGGTAGTAACGTATAGTTATTCTGTGGTGCTTTAAAGATGACTTCTTAAGTTATTATTTGAAATATTTTGTTGTTTGTGAAACTTAACTGGAACTTTTTTATGCATTCACATGCCAGTAATGTGGCGAGATATGAGGATCAATTTATTTGACGACCGATGTGGCGCAGTGGGCGAGGGTCCGCCTGCGACGCATGAGGTTGCGGGTTCGATTCCCGCCTCGGAACAATTGTGTGTACGATCTGCAGATATTTGTTCCGGGTGTTCTGGTTGTTTTCTATGTATAATAAAAAATATCCATCTATATAATGTATTGTATTATGTATATCAGTTATCTAGTACCCATAACACAAGCTCTGCTTACCATGGGGCTAGATAATGCTGTGTGAATTGTCCAGCATTATTTATTTATTTTATTTTTATTTATTTATTTGTAATACCACCTCTCTAATTTACCATGTCTGATATGAATGAACTATTTCTATTCTTTTAAGAAGTCATCTTTAAAGCACCACACGCGATTGTCTTTTGTTTTTTTTTCATACAATTATTCACATTTACGACGACGGGTGATGTTACAAATTCAGGCCTCTACATACGAAAAACAAAACAATATGCGCTAGATTATAAAAGTCTACATCAGGTCTTTTAAAAATGTATGTTAGTCTTGAAACCTCTTGCGTAAACTAATGTAGCCTTTGTCGTATGCCGGTTAGGTATCGAATTTGAAAAAAGTCAAATTCGAATAACCGGCATGCGGCAAAAACTTTGGCGACTAAACTTTGATCTACTTGTATAGAAAGAACTTCGCAAGCAATAAAAAAATATTTATAAAAAATATAACGAGATACCATGATTTATTTTGAGCTATCTAATATTATACACAATTGCATTGCAAGTTAATGTGAGTAAGTTTTTATTGGCCATAAACATAGATATGCCGCCAAGGGAGGTGTCTGGTTCAAACCACTGGATCGAGTTATAAAATCCATAAGTAATCTCAACAGAAGAGCGACACTACATAGGCATAAGGCAATTGAGATTACGAAACACAGAAAAATATCTGCAGATCGTACACACATTTGTCCCGAGGCGGGAATCGAACCCGCAACCAATGCCGTCGCGACATGCTCGAGAGATGGATAGAGAGAAGCCTGCTGAGATGATTGCATAGATATTCTACCAGGCTACCATAACACGCAAGGAGCTTACTTGTACCCATACTCCAGGTTGTCGCCGCAGCCGCCCCACACCCACTCATCGTGCAGGTGTTTGGGCCTGGCCGCTCGACTGCAGCTGCAGCTGGAAAGTCCGCCGTCGCGACATGCTCGAGAGATGGATAGAGAGACGCCCGCTGAGGTGATTGCGTAGGTGAAGGCGGTTTCTCTTGAGGCTGTGGACAGAAACAAATGAAGACTTACAAATTAAAGATGGCAACTATTTTGCTGACCACGACACAATCGTTTTTAAATTTTTAAGATACCTATTGCCAGAGTATTGCTCATAGTTTTTATACAGGGTTAAAAATAAATTAGAAAACCTTAGCTCATAATTAGGTTTTATACAGGGTAATTATCCTAAAAGCAATACTCAGGCAATAGGTATCTACCTTATAAATTGATTAAAGTGACGTGATCAGCAAAAATGGTTGCCATCTCTGTTATCTAAAAGAGAACGAAATTAGCTTCCAACGTTGGAACATTGTCAAAAGGAAACTTTGCTCTTGTAGAGGCCTTTGTTGTTTTTTTGTAACTTCAACAATGTTGGATAAATTAACTTATAAAAATCTAACTTTTCCTCTATTTCCCCTCTACAAAAGTAAAGTGGTGAGATTCAAGCACTAAATCCACGTTAACGTCTGCTTCAGACAGCCCTGATTTATCGTAGACAAGCACTTCTATACTTTTAGATGTTCTAGATAAAAATGGCGATGTATTTTCCGTACGTCATGTGTTCCTGGTACTAAAGATTTATTTTAGCTCTTATCTTTTTTTCGAAAAATGGACCGTTGTCTCGGCTGCTGGGTTCCTAATACGCAAATGATATTCATTTTAAAATTTAGTTTAGCAGAAAACATTATTCAAAGCATAAGGAATGAATTGAATTCAGACGATTCAACTGACACAGTGCGTAGAAACGAGTGAGGTTTCTAAGAATATCATACTTGCCAAGAGAGTTCATTACTCAAACCAAACCAAAGCTTAGCGACTCTATATTCAACATACACAGGTGCCTAAAAGTTTCGTAGAATCACCATCACAAAACAAAACAGAAAAATCCCTTTTTCCTAATACGGGAATCAGCTCGTCGTTATTGTGCCTGAATAAGCTTTACGATATTTTTATAGAGCCTTGTCAGCCGCTTCGCGAAAACATCTTTATATCATTTCTAAGAGATATTGTTGCGTCCTTGGCATATTAGAGTCAGCATTTTGTTTTTATTCCTATATCCTTAAGATCTATTGCCTGGTAAGTAATCTTTCTGAGCTTCAGCGAATTTTGTAGGGTTTCGTAGGTAAATCGCGTACCTCCTACCTGCCTTGGTCTCTTGATCACAAGGCACAACGCTGCGGTATGCGGTACCGGATACAAAAAGAGAGAAAGGCGACGACGTTTAGACTAGACGTTTTTCATACGCAGACTTTGCAAAAACATAAGATTGTCCCGTCGAAGTCTGCGTCATCATTGAGCGGTGACGACGTAGGAAGCGGGTACTCTGCACAACGAGGCCTAGCCACAACGCTGCGGTGTGCGTTACGGTGTCGACAATGGATTTGTTTGTGCTGCGTAGCGATTTGGCAAAATCAAATTATTGCTTCGCGTTGTGCCGCATACCGCAGCGTTGTGCGTTAGGAACTGTATGCATTTTCTTCTTATCTGTGTCGGTCTGTGTGTCTGCGTGTCCGTCCGTCTCCGTCCGTCATAACTACAACTCAACTTACCAATTAAAGTAAGAGGTCCAAAAACAGTTCCATCTTGAGTAACAGTACAATTCCACCTTCGACTCCTGAACTGATGCTGGCACTCCTCAATTCCCTTCTTCACTCCAGCACTGACTGCTGGCATATGCTCTCTATGCCTCCTGCAGACCCGTCTTTGACCTGGCGTGAGGTTCAATGAGGAACAGATACGAGGAGGTGAGGAGTAGAGGTTCTGGTTTGTCCAATTCTCGAATTCGAGGAGGCCCATGTTGCTGTAACAAAAGAAAATGTATTTATATATTCTATCCAGCCTGTGTGCAATTATTGCTAGGTCTATTAAATAACTGCCTTACTTTAAAAATCTGGCCACCCAGTCTTTTTTCCTCATTCGGTCAATAAGTCAACAAAAAAAACTCATTTTTAAATTTAAATTTTTATTTACGTCTAAGCGTAGACTATAGTTACCTATAGCTACCTAAGTTTAAGAAAGGTTTCGAAGTGAGGCTTTTTGTCGCTAAAATTCAGCTAAAAGGATATTCCTAATAATAATATTTAAGGACGACAATTGACTGTAGTTAACGAAATAAATATTATATGTATATTAAAAAAATATATAAAAAAGCCCTGTTACTTTCAAAATGTAGCTTAGATGCATTAGTTCGAGGCCAGAAAAGCTTTCAATAGTGTAAGCACATTGATGAAATCAAAATGCGTAGGTGGCTGAATGACATGAATGTTTATGACATCAATGAGTTTTTAAATGTTCGATAATAAATAATAATACTAACCTTATTTAATTAGTCATCATAATTATTGCATGCTAGAATATAGTGAGACATGAGTGCATTACTTAGAACTTAAGGCCTATACACCATGGTTGACGCAATCAATATATTTGAATCTTTGAATCTTTGATGACAAAGCAGTCACCCAAAGATAGATTTATTTAATTGATTTCCGAGGATTAACCCGGAAATCACCAACTTTTTGTATTATGATCATAATATGATATCATTTAAGGTGTTTACTTTCGACTATACAAATATGAACTCATTCTTTGATTATATTTGTCGAGTCTATGAAGTCATGGCACTTTGTTATGGTAATTTAAGGAAATACGTGTATATGGTTAAGCTTGACATGCGATGGCTAAAAGTTAGTTACCTATACGTGCAAGAGTCAGTAAAGGCATCATAATTAGGTAATCAAATCATAGATAGATAGAAAACACTTAATAATACCACACAAAACGGAAAACAATATATGAATAGAAATAAATACTAAGAATAGAGGAAGTATAAAGGGCGGCCTTATCGCTGAGAGCGATCTCTATCATACTGATTCAAGATATAGGAAATGTATACCTAACCTCATCAGTGTCAAGAGACACTGATGAGGATAGGTATAAATGACGACCGATGTGGCGCGGTGGGCGAAGGTCCACCTGCGACGCAGGAGGTTGCGGGTTCGATTCCCGCCTCGGAACAAATGTGTGTACGATCTGCAGATATTTGTTTCGGGTGTTCTGGTCGTTTTCTATGTATAATAAAAAATATCTATCTATGTAATGTATTGTATTATGTATATCAGTTATCTAGTACCCATAACCCAAGCTCTGCTTACCATGGGGTTAGATAATGCTGTGTGAATTGTCCAGCATTATTTATTTATTTATTTATGAATTTCCAAAAATCCGAGATTTTTAGAAAAAACATATATACATGTGTACCTACTTAAGTGCAAATACCAGTTGTAAATGTTTTATTCTGATTGTCATTTCCTTAATAAAATAATGGCTAATTTGTGCTTCATTTCAATTTGATCCATCTAGTAATTTTACTTGACTAACTGATTAATCGGACTGAAATCTTGCAAAGATGTATTTCAGGACCAGGAATTATTTGAATTTTTTGTAGCCTATTTTTATCTAGGCTTGCGAAGCCATAGCAGGACCTATTTAGAATAATTTATTCAGTCGTCACATGTTGTTAAACGGATCATATGAAATAAAACAAACTATAAACTAAATAAAAACTTTAATAACACAAACCAACCACAAAATATAACCACCGAGTCACTTCTTCCCATGATTGTACAAGAAATAATTGGTCTCGATCGCGTACACTTTCACCCAAAAGTTGTATCCTCTGAACACCGAAGGACTGTCGAGCTCTAAAGTGACTGACTTTTCTCCCACACCTCCCGATTTGACAAAAGCGTCTCCCCACTTGTCTTGTCGAAGGTCCATAATCTCTATGGCACTAATAACTTCATTCCTGGAACAGTTGACTGTGAAAGTATCACTCCGAACCCATATAGCAGGATTTTCTTGATGCACTTTACTGTATATCAATTTCGAGGCCATGTCTGGATAACCGAGGAATAAGTCGTTGGATTGCGTGTTTTGTAAGACGCAAAATAAAGTTACAGTAAACAATAGAGCAATGGTTGACGACATTTTGGCACGACTTGGTTTTTCAAAGTCAAAAGCAGAAGTGTCGAGAAAATATTAAAATAAAATGTCTGATGGATGTTAATGTGCGAAGTGTATGGTACCTAAATCAGAACATAACATATTCGTCAATCCTACGCAATATTTGTCATAATATTTACTTTACGCTTAGCTTTTCATGTGGTTTTGCTTGCCTACGCAAGAAGTGAGCGTGGAAAATACTAAGGGTCAATCGCTCGAAAGGCGATTTCCGACAAAAACATGATCACCTTTTTTACACTTTTGTCTGTCAATCCATAAAAGGTACCTACAACGTAAAAAAAAATATATATAAAAAATAAATTATGTACTATTGCAATAACTTTGTTATCTTTATTACATAATTTATCAAAATCAGCCAACCATTTCCAACAAACAAACAATCAAAAATTTTTTTCATCATGTGGTTTTATCCTTACCATGAATGGTTCTATGCTTTATGACAGACGTGACTTCCCACAAAGTATCAATAGTTCCATCAATTATCGACTATACGAGAATCATCTACCGAGAACCGATGAGCTAATGAGACTACTCTATTTAAAGACATACGGTGTGAGAAAACCTTCATTTTTGCACAAGATTTACCAAAGAAAATACAACAGAAATACATTATATCGATAGTCGAGAAAAAAGACGATAAAAAAGTCGATAAAATGTCGAAAGTGATCATTCTCTTGCTGGCATTGGTGGCCATTACCAAAGCGAACGATATTCGACTCGGCTTAGTGACACCACAGTCTAGAAGAATCTACAGCGAAATAAAAGAAGTAAATCCTGCTTTATGGCAGCGAACAGATGACATCGTCATTCAAGCTCTTGGCAACGAAATCATCAGCGCAGTGTATGTAACCGACCTTCGTGATGACAAGGATGGAGAAGCGTTCATAGAGAGTGGAGGTATTGGTATGAAGAGTGTGACGATAGGTCTGAAGAGTCCGACTATCCTAAGAGGTTATAAGTTCCAGATTGAAGTCTATGGAAATGACCCAACTCAAAGTCAGAGGTATTTTTCTAAAGGGGGTTATAATAATTACAATGATGATATCCAATATGGAAGAAAGTATTAATGTGGTCTGATTATTAGAATTTTTTTATTATTTACTTTTAAAAATATAATATACCTATTTATCATTCGTTTCATTTGAAATATCTAAGTTCAATAAGTAACTAATTAATTTTCACCTTAACGTTGAGTCACATTAGATGGTATTTAATTTTTAAAGGCTGGCATAATGAAATTTTACTTCTTATCATAATGAAAAAAGCTATTAACTAGGTAGGTTTTTACTCTACTTCATAATCAAATCTCATTTGCAATGACATTTGCTATGTCACGACAATCTAACAAAATAATGAAACCAAATTATATAAAGATACATTCTTCCCTCATTTTGTCGAGATCAAATCAAACCTTTGTGGCAAACGAACATTCTTTTTTTTAACTCCTACAATTCCGTCACGGAAACGTTTCTCAATTCAAATTTAACAAAATGGCGTTGGTGGGACCAATACTACTTATCCTGGCAATAGCAATATCAGTGAATGCTAGAGGCCATATCGACGTAGGAAGTTCTATGGGATCGTTTCTAATATACCATGAGAGTCACGAAAAAGGTGGAATACCTTTAATGTACAGGAACGAAGAAGTTTTCGTGCAAGGAGTTGATAAAGAAATAATCCGTGGGATATTCGTGCAAGATTTGAAAGGGAACGCGTTATGCAATATCCTGGAAGGTGGATTGGGATATCCAAATGTGACTATTCAGCTGAGAAGTGGAATGAGAGGAGATGGGTATAAGTTTTTGGTTGACGTTTTTGCTATATGATTGGTCATTTAAAAAAAAATAAACGAGGTTTTGTTAAAAGGCCCTAAATTTAAGGTAAACACGAAATGTCACCGTCTGACTGCTTTAACGAATACTTACTCATAGGTAAACAGGAAGAGAATAAACAATTAAATGGTAAAAACTTATGCAAATTACTTATTGACGACATACCAACATTACCAACCACCCTTACTTGATGGATATACCGTCCACAGTTCCACACGCAAGCGGTTCTCCTCGACCTTCATCATTCGTACCGCGCTGGGGTTTGGAACACGTGGAACATGCTGCTGTTTTTTCCGGTCCATTACAACCTGGGTCTTTTTAAGACAAGAGTGAGTAGGTATCTTCTAGACCTTCGTGATATAAATTGTCGGCCACATCGTCACTTTCCATCTGGTGAGATTGTGGTCAAAAAATCTATTGAAAATATAAAAAACTTAGAGAGGTTTTATATATGTAAGTGTTTTGCTTACTTACTTACCACCACCTCAATACCTACGAAGATTTTTTGAGAGTTAACAACTAAATCAGCATAATCAGTTTAGCAAGTCTAGCAACCTCAATAAAATTTACAAAGATTGCAAAAGTTCTTATGCCAACGACAAAAATAGCTGAGCATTTTTTTATTATGTACGTCATGGCCATAAGTCATTTAACGACCTAATTAATTGAGTTCTTAGTATTCCTACAATTACGAGGTTATATCCGTAAAACATCAAAGCTTTAGGGATAGTCTAAAACTTTGATGTTTTCGTCCTAGTCTATGGAATTAGTTTCTAATTCGATAGACTAGATAAATATAATTGGATTAAATATTGTAATCACGAGGAAAAATTCAACTTTAAAAATAACGTAAGAACTAAGCATTTTTTTATGTATTTATTCAAAGCATCTATTCTTACATAAGAAGAAGTAGGTACTTATTAGGTAGTAAATTTATTTTACAATCAAAATTTCTACCTAATTTTTCATTATAGAACATTTTTCAAGTGATTTAGTGACAGTGATAAAGCCCCCACTATCCCTAAACCTTTGAAGTTTTCTTCCTAGTCTATCAAACTAGCTCCTAATATGATTGAATCAAATATTGTACTCGAGGAGGAAAACCATCTCCATAATGAAACATCAAGGGCCCTTATCACAACCGACTAGAGTACATTTCCCTGAGAGTTCAATAGAGATTGTCCACTCTTATGGTAAGGTAGTAGAGTTCATATTGCGCGGTTTTAATTAATTGATTATTGTAAACTGACCTCTCGGTAGCCTTGCTGAGTTGTTGATACACTTGATATTATAAGGGTGTTTTTATATTGGTCAGATATTTTCAATACCTACATAATTTTTTTTATTATGTACCTAAATCAGTGTATTTTATGGAGGTTCTTATTAAAATTTAATACGTGTGTTGAAGTGAAATGATTAAAAACTGGTGCGATTGTCAATAATTTTTCCGTGCTGACTTCCAGGCCTCCAGTATTCAAAAAACAAAATAGGTCGCCCCAACTTAAAAAAAAAAAACCTAGTTTTTAACGCAGTACTTAGGTAGGTACTTAGTTTTATCAGCCAGCTGGACTGGGGTCCATAAAAAAAGTTCTTCTTTATTTGAGGCTAAATTATGCTGTGTAAAAGATCAAATATGAATCGTTCATTGAAACAAAGTCGTATAATTTTTTTCCTAGTGTTTATTTATTTATTAAAAAGGAAGATAAGACAATTATCTTCTTATTATACTATATCTTTAAAAACAATTTTTTTTTCATCATGCATAGCATAATTTATTATTATTTCATGGAAATTATTTAATTATTCATCAACAACAGCTTTAAGGTGACACGTCTTGCAAGGCAGAATCATATAGAAGAAACTAAAATCTAATGATATGCCCCAAATGTGCCTCAAGGAAACTTTTTTTACTCCAATCTAAACCAGTCTTTACGCGAAACCGACTCACAGACCTTTGCAGTTCAAACATAAACACTCTATAGACCGGACGCACCATGTTCAAAATACTCCTACTCCTGTTGGCTTCTGCTTGCCTGGTACAGTCTAAGACTGTAGTCGTCGGACAAATCTACGACCACACCGGACAAATCAGGAAAGTCTACGAGAAGAATCTGGAGAAGAGTGCAATTCCTCTTCTGAAAAGAGAAGAAGAAGTTATATTCGAGTATCCGGTAGGAGATCAGAAGATTAAAGGAATTGCTATAAAGGATTTGGAGGAAGCTGGTGCTCAGCCAGCGATTACTAGAGGTGGCTTAGGGTTCAACTTTGTGAATATTAAATTGAAAAGTGAGAGGGGTTCCGGATATAAGTATTTGATTGAAATCTACGCCTGATTGTGTGGCAGTGTTTCTTGTGACTAATAGGTTTAAAAAATGTAAGCATACGAATATAAATTATTAAAATGTGATACAGATTTAGAGTTTTATTCAGCCCAAAATGTAAGTAAGTCCATCTTAGATAAAAGTAAAATCCATACAAGATTTAGTGTTTCGTACTTTTGAGGCCTTTTTGTTATCTAAGGCCAGCAAGTCAGAGGCCACCGAGTCATAAGATAAATGACTCAAGAGGAAAAATATAACATATTTTAGCACGTGTTATGAATTTAAATTAGTAGCATTCTAAGGCCACGAACTCAGCGTTACGATTAGCAGAGCCAATGTTGCTATTCTAAAAATTAAGGTTATCTAGACGCGTCATAGAGCGTTTTCAAGATTTATTTAAGTATTCTTCATTATATCATAATATATTATATTCTATTTTCACCTCAGCATTTTGATTACGAATAAAAACAAAAGAAAATGAATTTGCATCGCCTCTCATCTAAGGTTTGCTGGAAAAAACCTCTTTGTCAGGGTTAAGCTCGCCTATGTACATAATATCGTGTTTAGTTAAGTTATTTCTATGTATTTTTGTGTATACAATAAGGAATTAAAGAACATTGGTTCATTTTCTTTTATTTATCGGCGAGTAGTGTACAAGAATAATACAAATTGATTTTTTTCTCATTTAACTTATGAGATTAGGTACTCTTTACTGGTCTTCGCACGAGGCAAGCCTGTGTCGTGGGAAACCTGTTTACAAGGGTAACTTTAGCGGTAAAGATTTGTTTTAACTTATACAGGAAATAATAATACAAAAATATTATTAAGATATATCAAATCAATTAGGTGATGCCAAACTAAACAAATCTTATTGTACTTAGTTCAAGTATATCAAAAATTTACATACTACCGTCATTCCAAAGTGAAAAAGCAGCTCTTGTTCGTACGAAATTAATTTTTATTTTTATTCGATTAGTTAGAGTACCGATCGAACGAAACAAAACGAAATTTCTTAATGAAAGTAGGCTTCCAGTATACGAAAAACAAAAGAATTTCGCACCAGGTTTCAGTAATTTAACTATAACTCAGAATCAATATCATTATTATCAGCCTATGTTAGTCCACCGCTGGACATAGGTTTCCCCTAATGAGCGCCATAGCGCCCTGTCTTCACCTTGGCGGCGCATCCAGCATCTACCTGCAGTCTTTCGCAGGTCGTCATCCCACCTGGTTGGATTAAGTCCTACACTACGTTTACCGAGTCGTGGTCTTCAGCGGTTGTCCGTTCTTCGTTAGATATGGCCACAAAAATGTAGTATCAATATGTAGTAGATATCTTATTTTCGTTTAAACTTGGATAAAACGAAAAACAAGCTGGTAACCCAGATTTATTTATGTTCTACGATTTGATACGCCACGGATTTCTTTCAAGATAGATAAACCCATAGAACAAGATAAAATAAATTAATAACACGAAATAAAATAGTTTTATTGGTAGCAATATTTCACTTTAAAGTGCTATGGGCTGGCGGCGGTAGGCCTTCCTATGGTATTATTATTATCTGTGGTTTATTATAGGCCTGGATATAATGTGGTTATAATAGCCTTAATGAGTAGAGAGAATCCCTTTGTCAAAACCAGTTTAACTTTTTGTGTCCAAACCAAAGGGACAAGTGAATTATTTGGTTTATTGTTTTTTGTTAGGGCTGAGGTTCTATTGAATAATACCATTATAAAGGTGGGCCGGCCATATCTCGTGAAGAACCGACGTCCGCTGGGGCAAACGTGTTCTTGAGTGGAGACCACGACTCGGTAAACGTAGTGTAGGACACCCTCCGACCGGTGGGATGACGACCTGCGAAAGACTGCAAGCAGATGCTGGAAGCGGCAAGCTGAAGACAGGGCGCTATGGCGCTCATTGGGGAGGCCTATGTCCAGCAGTGGACTGCTATAGGCTGATGATGACACAGTCACTAGTAAAAAATAAAACAGTCATACACAAATAGCTGGTAACACATAAATTATATAGCTCGTGAAAATATTTACTGTTAGGTACGTGTTGCTATGAATTTTTCTTGCAAGAAATATTCTAATAACAACTTAAGCAATACCCAGGTTTTAAATACGGACCTCTTTTATCACCACACACGAAAAGTGTTAATGTCATCTTGTAGATAACAAAAAAAAACACTAAGTTGAAACCTGATACTCGGTTGTTATACGATAAAAAACAAAAATTCATTAGGTTAATCTAAGTCTTATCAAATAATCTTTACAGTAGGTAATTAAAGTCATAAATCACCTCAGTTTGTTTTTTATAGCTATTATGAAAGCAACTCTTTACCTTTCAATACTCTCTGGTTCTTTGTTATGCCATGTAGTCTGTGGTACTCAAGAAAATGAAACAAGACTCAGTAAAATAACAAACGACGATAATGTTCCGAAATTGGAAAATAGACCATTGTTTTCCAATGATAAGTATAGTTCTACAGAAGGAGTAGATAGTGATGAAGTTTTGGTAGACGAAAACGGTGATAGTGTTTTGTCATTTGAAAATGTTTCAACGCTTCGTTCAAGTTCAGAACTAGAAGAAAGTTTGGAAGAAAACGGTGAAGTTATAGCCGGTGACGATTTTGAAACAAGTGAAGAAGATTCTGAGGTATTCAATGACGAGTATAATACTGATTTGTTAAAACAAACTCTAACTACAACAGCGTTACGTGATTTCATAAAGAATAAAGCAAAAAGTATACCAAAGTTCAATAAATACACTCGATTGAATGCAGTCAAAGAAATATTTCCATTAAGAAAAAAGTCAAGTCATAATGACAAGATATCAAGTGAAGAGGTGGCAGAAAAAGATGACTCGAATAAAGAAGGGTCAGTCGAAGAGGTTCCAAATGAAGAGGAATGGTTTTCTAATGAAAATATCTCGAGTCAAGAACACGAGAGACTATTGAAATCTTCAGCAAACAGCACTATTAACCACTTTTTATGTAGAACGGAAAATTATGAAGGTAATATATTACGAGTAGTCATATTTCTTTCTTTTATTAGGTCACTCATTACTATTTTTATCATCGGGGCGATTAATAACATAGTAGATAAAATTGATAAATAAATATAATAAATAATTTATTCAAAAATATCTTAGGACTAACTTAGGACAGTAACAAAAAGTACTTTACTTAAATTCTGATGGAAATAACAATGCGGGTCCTGAACTATGTAGGTGAAAACCTGTTTTTCAGGCTGAAAGAGTGCTATCAACAAATAAAATAATCAATTAGAATTAGATGAACCAGCATACTTTACATAATAACTTATGCTACTTACACTAACCTAAATTTAAATAATAAAGTTAAACTATAACTACCAATAGCATGGTGTTCGTGTTCAAATAGCAATATAACGTCACATGCAGGGAAATTCTAATAATTTTTGTTTTTATTATTTTAATAAATAAATAAATAATGCTGGACAATTCACACAGCATTATCTAGCCCCATGGTAAGCAGAGCTTGTGTTATGGGTACTAAATAACTGATATACATAATACAATACATTACATAGATCGTTTTTTATTTTATTATACACAGAAAACGACCAGAACACCCGGAACAAATATCTGCAGATCGTTCACACAATTGTTCCGAGGCGGGAATCGAACCCGCAACCTCCTGCGTCGCAGGCGGACCTTCGCCCACCGCGTCGCATCGGTCGTCTAATGGTGTTTTACAAATAACTCCTGCCTCTGCTTAGAATCAAATAATTGATTATTTAGATAACGACTAAAGTGATCCATTATTATTTTTACGTACATAGCTTATCTATAAGCTTAGCAGGAGTTGTAAAAAAATCGCGTTCTCATAACAGAATAACAGTTATATTGGGTACATAATATATAGGTACCTACCATTTTGATAACAATACAATACAATTATTCTTTATTGCGTACCAAATAAAACAGATACAATAGACAGGAAAAAGACAAATATCTACAGAATGTGTGAATACCTACATCATTAGATTTTATTTATTTATTTGATTATCAATTTCCTGACGCTATTCGACCGCTCTACAGCGCCCGAGAACCAAAAACAAAATATAATAGGTATACCTAACGCGATAAACACTCGACAATTCGACATAAACCTACGATTACTTGGAAATATTGATCAATACCCAGTAGTGTGGGTATTATTAGCGATTATTGTTTTTCAACTATTCATTGACTGCCAGGATAAGATTATTACAGCTATAGTGTTTGCCAATAGCTCCGCTTCTTCATAGATAAAACGAGTGTCTGATCGAAGCGACGCGTGACCCAAGAGCTGGTGAGTATCGCAGCGCATTATCATTGCCATACAGCAGGGCAATACAGCCAGCGTCTTAGGTGATGCTTCCGACTTCTATTCATATGGACCATAAAAATAATATCAATTCATTTCAAAACGAGGTGTTCACGACTTTTTATAGATGATCTTAGTCAGCTATTTTTGAGATTGACCGCTTTATTTTACTACAATCGTTGATGTGATTTGATTGTATTGTCACTAAGTATTGTTCTCAACTTCAATTTCTTGCTACATGGCTCTTACAAGTTTCTTAATTTGACAGATTCAGTGATTCTCCACGGCGCACGAGCATGGACTTTTGAAACGCAAGATGTCAACCTGACTCTGAAATATCCTTTGGTCCAGGTAAGACTGACATCCTAAAATTCTTTATTTTGTGGGGTGTAAGGGAGACTCCCACATCACGTCTCCCAAGCCAACCTAACCTGCACGTGGTACATCCTGCTAGATAACGAACTAAGCCCTGATGAAAACATCAAACAATATTCATAATTTGATAACTCAGATAATTTACAATTATTTTCCATTAAGAGCCTTTATTCCTAAAATGCGCAGAAACAGTACTTTTCAAACCCGTTTATATCATGAACCACTTATCTTATAGTATATGTTATTTACTAATAATTTTAGGAAATTTTAGTGTCCAACGAGTTTGACTATAAAATATTTCGATTAATATAGTATGTACGCGTTCTATCAAGATAACTTGTGAGAGGTTTTCATAATTTCCCTTTCAGCATCAGTTTCGAAGCTCAAAATAATAGAAAATACTGACATATCTAATTAAGAAAAATTAAGAAAAATATAATAATAGCCTACCAATAAAGTGGAGCATCTTTTTTAAAATCATACATTTAAAATTTTTATGATTTTGTTGCTATTATTTTTCTATAAATATTTAATGAGCGACGTGACCACACTCTAGAAAGCCTCGCGGCGGCGGACTGATTTTCGCGCAGCGTTTTATAGTAGTTTTAAAATATTTATAGAAAAATAATAGCAACAAAATCATAAAAATTTTAAATGTATGATTTTAAAAAAGATGCTTCACTTTATTGGTAGGCTATTATTATATTAAATTAAATAAGGTATATCGGTAAAAACATCATTTAAAAATGTGAAATATTCGTAATATTTCACATTTTTTTAATTTTAATTTCTCATAGTAGGATACCAAAACCAAACATCTATCTAAGTAACTTTTTAGCCAAGGATCTCATCAGTAGGTTATATTTTTTTCTTAATTAGATATGTCAGTATTTTCTATTATTTTGAGCTTCGAAACTGATGCTGAAAGGGAAATTATGAAAACCTCTCACAAGTTATCTTGATAGAACGCGTACATACTATATTAATCGAAATATTTTATAGTCAAACTCGTTGGACACTAAAATTTCCTAAAATTATTAGTAAATAACATATACTATAAGATAAGTGGTTCATGATATAAACGGGTTTGAAAAGTACTGTTTCTGCGCATTTTAGGAATAAACGCTCTTAATTGACACTGGCAGAAACCAGACACAATTATTATTATTGAAAAAAATTTTTTTTTTTAATATTTCTAAATAAACAATGTTTTTACTAGGCTTACCTATGTACCGACATTGTATTTTTTTTCTTAGCTAGGTTGACTATCTAGCTTTCAAATGAGACTACTTTGAATAAAATACACCGATTACTCAAAAAGAAACGAAGAAAAAGCCAGATGAAGTAGTTTTCATTAAAAAAAATATTTAATTGGCTTTGTTTTTTAAACAGGCAACATATAATTTTTTTTTTGTTTTTTAATGATAAATATATGTCGTGTATCCGCACATCTCGTTTGATCAAGGTTCGACAATACACATTGTATATCTTTACGAATTGTAGTCTATGTGTTATTCTGTTATGTAAGCTATATTATTGTGAAGTTTCATTAAAATCCATTCAGTAGTTTTTACGTGAAAGAGTAACAAACATCTTTCCATCCATACTTACAAACATTGACGTTTATAATATTAGTAGGATTTAACCTTTGTCCTTGTATTCCAGACTCACGGCTTGGAGAAGCAGTACATCATCACAGGCTTCAGCGTGTTGCTGGTCACCGATGGAGTTGACTCTAGGGGGTACATCAATAGTGGGGGAGTTTTAAGGGTGAGCTTTATTTTTACCCCCGATTCATGGCCCTAAGTTCGGTTACTCGATATTATCGTCTCGATGACGAGATAACTCATTTTTGGGGTTCCGTACCCAAAGGGTAAAACGGGGCCATATTACTAAGATTCCGCTGTCCGTCCGTCTGTCACCAGACTGTATGTCATGAACCGAGATTTTCACTGTATTGGCATTAACAAGTTATACTAAAAAACAGAATAAAACTAATATGGGGCCTCCTCAAAGATACTCATTTGTCTCTGATTCATCATCAGCCTATAATAGCCTAATCAGGTCATAGGTCTGCCCCAATGAGCGCCATAGCGCCCTGTCTTCAGCTTGCCGCATCCAGCATCTACCTGCAGTCTTACGCAGGTCGTCATCCCACCTAGCCGGAGAGTGCCCTACACTACATTTTCCGAGTCGCGGTCTCCACTTAAGAACACGTTTACCCCAGTGGTTGTCAGTTCTTAGCGAGATATGGCCGGCCCACCGCCACTTCAGCTTGCTACTTCTTAGAGTTATGTCGATAACTTTCGTTCTCTGTCGGATGTATTCGTTACGAATCCTATCCTTCAGAGAAACTCCGAGTATAGCTCTTTCCATAGCTCGCTGAGCGACTTTGAACTGGTGGACCAGCCCTATCGTGAGTGTCCACGTCTCAGCTCCGTAGGTCGCACTAACGGATAGGACGCACTGGTTGAAAACTTTTGTTTTCAAGTATTGCGGTATGGATGTCTCTGATTACCTATTAGATATTATTAACAATTTTCTTCTTGTTCCAGGACAACTTGAGCCTCTCCTTCATCAGCCCCGGAATCAGTTCTCTACTCTACGAGTTCCAAGTCTATGGCATACCTTGGTACTCCGTCACAGATGTAGACCTATTGAATAAATTATATTATTTGTGCAGTTAGGTAAAGTCGAAACCCTTTTATTTTTGCAATAAGGTAATCCCTGGCACTCTTTTATTTGTGCAGTTATAGTCGACACTCTTTTATTTGTAACTAGCGACCCGCTTCGGCTTCGCACGGGTGCAGTCCTCTTGAATTATTATATCTATTAAAATAGGTAAATTATTTAGTCCTGTCATCTCTAATGTGGTTAAAGGTAAACGTTTAGAACGTACCACATTTGCGTGTTGGATTAATGTGCGCAGAGCTTAAGAACCCTATTTTTAATTTTACGCGTTACGTACCACCATATGTCCTTCTAAGTTAAAAGTCGTGACTGTGAAATAGTAAATTCTATCATAGATAAAACTTTATTAGAAAATGTACTCAGAAATCTAGAAATAAACAATTTTATAGCGTGTCTAGACGACCACAGGTGGTACTATGAGTAATAAAGGGTTTACAATATGGATCGTATGATTGTATGATATATTAATGCGTTCCGTTGTCTAAGGATGAGGCTAAAATACATTAGTTTTTCTGACCTGTCTTGGGCCTGGCAAAAATACATTTTAGATTCTATAAGTTACGCAATAATTTTAATTTTTGCTTCTACTTCTCCGTCAGAGCACTTAGTGGCTAACAGCTGTCTTTCTGCATTGAAATAGTGGGCATCTCTTGCTACACTATGCAAACTAAGCGAGAATTTAGACTTTAGTTCGCATCGAACTATCATATCTATCGTATGGACGATAGAATATAGTTCGATGCGAACCAGCGAACCGCGAATCGCGCACCATTTGCGATCGTCTGTTAGTTAGTACTAATAAATAAACCGATGTAAAAAAATTAAAATAATGGTGGACAATCAATAGGAATTATGTTGTAGTTACTTATAACTTATTTCTGCCCGCGGCTTCGCACGCGTTAGTTCTATGGATACGTTTAAAGGTTATTGCTATGAAAGGTATTGTATTATGTATATCAGTTATCTAATACCCATAACACAAGCTTACCATGGGGCTAGATAATGTTGTGTGAATTGTCCAGCATTATTTATTTATTGATATCCATTGATATGGGAACTGTTTGAAGGGATACAAAGCCATGTTTTATTCCAGGCCTAGATTACATCTATGCAAAATATCAGCCCATACTGCTTAGTAGCTCTCGAGTAGTAAAAGTAAAAAGTGAGATAAATTATTTATATTTTGCCAGAACAAAGACGAATAGTATACATACATACTACTCGTATAAATTAACCCTTAATTGACAGAAAAACTGTCAATATCGGTCTCTAGTTAGCATGTGCTATGGTAGAGCAGATCATACCATAGCGCTGGTCTTCTGTGGAGGCCGTGGGGCGTAAGGTGGCCTAATACACACATACAAACAAGGAACAAAATTATAATGTAAAATTACTAGTAGTAGTGTAGTTATCTAGTAACTTTTGTACTTACAACCAACTGCCATTACTCCACGGCTCTCTCCGCATAGTGGTGCGAAAGCTCTCATTCTTCTCACCGGACTCTGCGAGGATCCACACCAGCGCAGCTAGAAGCACCAGAAACCGGAACACCGAACTGCACGCCATCTTGTTTAGCGGTCCATTCCGGATTTGAATGTTTACGACGCCATTTTGGAATATTCAATTAAGACCCAATGAGGTTTTACTTTTGAGGTTTTGTTTCTTAGGATGCTCTATCAGCAACATGGCTTTTAATAAAAAAATAATTGTACGGCAATGCAAGAAGCTCAAAGTTTTTTGTGAAATCATTAAGTTTTAAAAACTTGTTCGTAAGTAATATTTTCTTAGATATTTCCTAACATTATCAGCGGTCGTTTTGCATTATGCCTAGCCATCCTATATACGGGCTAATTCCACGATCAAGCGGTGACGTATCTATTCCATTCCATCCTATTTCACGTGTAACTAACTGAATGCCATTATTAAGTACCTAGGTACTCATTCATGTTAACATGTGTCTAAGCCCTGCTAAGCCTATGCCAGACTTGAAAGCACTAAGCTGACATAGACGACACAAATACGATTATAAACCGTTTAAACGTGTTTACAAAATGCTGTTAAACTAATACTTTCAATGCCCAAGTCCCTATGGATGATTTCTCGCTGCTGTTAATTAAAAAATGTTACTATACAATTGACGAAGGCTGACACATCTTTATTTTGTGAAGAAAATTCTGATACCTACTTAATAAGTGAGATCTAGGTACATTGTACAAATTTTATGTGATTTCGACATATCTATGGGCTTTAAATAAGTTTCATGATGAAATAATTGACTTTTATGACTATTATGGCTGTAGTACCTACATTGAACAAAGACTGGGCATTCAATTCGTATTTTAATCATTGATTGAAATCGCGAAGAAAAATAATAACTAAAACATACTAACTTTATGACGTTAATCATCAACCTATGATAGTCCACAGCTGGACATAAACCACGCCTAATGACCGCCATAGCGTCCTGAGGTTGGTGTTAGGTTTAAGAATATAAAATACTAGCTGTTTCCTGCAGTTTCACGCATTAAATTCGAATATCCCATTTATGAAATATAACATAGCATATGTTCACCGGGGATAGTGTAACTTCCCAGCAGCAGTGAAATAATTTTTCAAATCGGTCGTGTAGTTTCGGAGCCTATTCAATACAAACAAACAATCAAATCTTTCCTCTTTATAATATTAGTAGGTATAGATAACATAAAAATAATTTATTCGTCTTTCTATAGTGTTACAGTAGGTATACTTAATGAATCCGAAGGGTCTTAAACTAGCCTAGACTGTATTTTCGGATCTAACATTTAATTTTGTTTTTTGAAAGTGGTGCCAAAAGCATAGAAGAAACTCTTTCTTCTTTATGCATAAGTAAAAAATAAGAAAACATAAATAAAACTCAAAATACCTATAAATGAAAAACTCACTAGATAGTACAAAAGTCTTGTATTTTAACTTTGTACTTGTATGTACTTTTTGATATTTTGTCCTCTTTTAGCGACTTTTAATCAAAACTCGGTTCAAGATTCCAACATATTTTATGTCAACATAGATATTTATTGAAAGAAAACTTAACAATACCTAAATGAAAGCAAAACAACGAGAAAGCAACAGAGTAACAGCAACATAATTGCTAAAAACAAAATACAGATTTCAACATCGTATAATTATTACAAGCATTTGAAATACGAGTACAGAAACGCACGAGTAACAAATTAAATTGTGTATAAAAGCTGTCAAAACCAAAATTGTTTCGAACGTCAGTGATTTCCTCTGATGATACCACCTATCGTAAAATACTTTCACCCATAATCTTCATAAACCCATATTAATAAAAATAATAAATAAATAAATAATGCTGGACAATTCACACAGCATTATCTAGCCCCATGGTAAGCAGAGCTTGTGTTATGGGTACTAGATAACTGATATACATAATACAATACATTACATAGATAGATATTTTTTTATTATATTATATAGAAAACGACCAGAACACCCGAAACAAATATCTGCAGATCGTACACACATTTGTTCCGAGGCGGGAATCGAACCCGCAACCTCATGCGTCGCAGGCGGACCTTCGCCCACCGCGCCACATTGGTCGTCAAAAAATAAAACGAACTTCAGCGATTTGCTCTGATGATACCAGTACATATTTTAAAATACTTTCCACCGATCATCATAATAAATCTTTATTAATCCACTGCTAGACCTAGGCACCTAGGCTTCTTTAGTTTTGTAGCCCGTTTGTTAAAAAATATCGGGTATTCCAGAACCGAGTATAATGTTCTTATTTATTAATGAAAAGGATTTTTGTTGGTTTTAAAAAATAGTAGGTATCTACACTTTTGTAACATCAATTTCCTAGAAATCTAGCCGTCACTAGGAGGCAGGATGCCTAGAATGCTGACAGCATTGCCACGTTGAATGGCAAAGCTTATTCGTTGACCATAATAAAATAAAATACAAATAATCATAAAAATATTAATTAAATAATTATAAAAGTAGATCAGACCACAAAAATATAAAAAAAATCGCAAATTGTACATTATTATGACACCTGCGAATTCGTTGTCTTGGCTTACATAAGTAGATAGTTATTTATTTATAATGGCAATAAAAAAAAAACATTAAAAATACCTCAGAAACCTACCAGTACAATCATCTCAGCTAACTGAGCTACCTATATCCAATTTTGAATTACGAACATTGAGATCACCAACACAAAAACAAAAGAAAAACTTTCAACCTTCAACTTTTTGCATTCCGCATAAAACAAAACAATGCATTTTACCCGCGCTTAAGTTGCGTAAACTTGTTTTAAGTTTAGTAAGCACATTTTTAGTTTTAAGTTGCGATTAAGTTTTCGTTTTGGGAGAAAGGCGTGCGGTCTCCTACGCGTGAAGGTTCAGACTGGTTGGTTGGTGTAAGGTATCTACCATGCTATTAAGTTAGGGATGTAGACTCATGTAGACTGTATGGGGCATTCCGAACTATGTACTACTATTTCAATCAGGAATATTGCTCGAAAGTACTCTTCAACAGAGAGCCAACATAGTCTTAAAAGGACTATGTTGGCTCTCTGGATAGGTACCTACTCTAAAGTACTCCTCCACTCCACAAAGGTAGGATAATAATAATAATAAATAAATAAATAATGATGGACAATTCACACAGCACTATCTAGCCCCATGGTAAGCAGAGCTTGTGTTATGGGTACTAGTTAACTGATATACATTATACAATACATTACATAGATAGATATTTTTTATTATACATAGAAAACGACCAGAACACCCGGAACAAATATCTGCAGATCGTACACACATTGTTCCGAGGCGGGAATCGAACCCGCAACCTTCTGCGTCGCAGGCGGACTTTCGCCCACCGCGCCACATCGGTCGTCAAATATAGGATAGGACACTATAATGTCATAAGTTATTTCACTGCAGATTACAAAAAGGAGGTTCTATGTTTGGCTCTCTGGATTCTCTAATGTACTCCTCCACAAAGGTAGGGTATGTCTCAATGTCCTCAGTTATTTCACTATGGTTCGTAAGCAGATTACAAAAAGGAGGTTCTATGTTTGGCTCTCTGGATGCTCTAATGTACTCCTCCACAAAGGTAGGATATGTCTCAATGTCCTCAGTTATTTCACTATGGTTTTTTAACAGATTACAAAAAGGAGGTTCTATGTTCGGCTCTCTGGATGCTCTAATGTACTCCTCCACAAAGGTAGGATATGTCTCAATGTCCTCAGTTATTTCACTATGGTTTTTTTACAGACTACAAAAAAGGAGGTTCTATATTCCAATATAGAACCTACTTTCTAACTTGCAGTGCCTTCAGTTATTCCGTGATCATGGCGCATGAAACTGTGCCGTATTATTGGAAAACTCAGAAATCAAATCATGGTAAATATATCGTCAAAACTGACTTTTGGCTTATACTAGATCTGGAATCACATATGGGCTTCTTTTTATACCGAAACACGAGCGCGAAGTTGCGCGCACAAGCTAGTAATATTATAAAAGCGAAGGTAATCTCCCAGTCTGTCTTTCTGTAACCTTTGCAAAGCTAAACGACTGTACGGTTCTTAATGAAATTTGGCAGGGAGGTAAATAGTACCCCGGGATGGACATAGACTACTTGAAAAGTGCGTACGAAGGCGCGGGCAGAAGCTCATACTTATAAATTCTTAGGACATATTTATTCGCTGCCCAAAGCACCTACTTGTCCTATTTTGGCACCTAGATATCCTATAAAAAGCTGTCAACTTAAAACTAAAGGGTAAAGATGGTTTCAGGCACGAAACCATCTTAACCCATCCACTGCCCAATCTTTGCTACAATTCCGAGAAGATCAGTTTTATGGCCACTGAAGACACTGAAGATATAAAAGGAACGTACGAACGAAGTCACAGGCTACATCAAGTTAATAAAAAGATATTGAAATCAGCATCTAAGTGATGCTGATTTCAATATCTTATCTACTTCAAAGTTTGCTCTACGTTTCTAACGAGAGAAAAATAACGCGTCGCTGACAGACAGCGATCACGTTAGCAAGTATCTCGCGTGTAATGCAACCATTACTAGATCTTAGTTCTTACAGCACTCGGTTATTGCCATGGCATACAGCAGTGAGCTTTTAACCGGTAGTATCACGGCGTAACAGGGAGGCAAGTGGGCAAAATGCCACGAGGCCCCGGCCAGAGTAGAAAATATTTCTAAAATTGTTATAAAATAAAATATAATTATTGTTTGTTCTTATCTATATACTATTATTGTTGGTATCTTCATATGGGGGATGGAATGTTTAGATATTCAATAAATAAATAAATATGAACGAATACCTATTTTTAGTTATTAAAGTACTGAAAATTGTGTTATAATTCATTGTGGTTTTGGTAGAGTAAAGGCATAGAAACTCTGCTTTAGATTGACCAACTACGTAATCTTCAGCGTGCCATACCAATAGCCGTGGATTGCACCTTCATTAAGCCGTGTTCGATGCCTTTTATTTTGATTTAATAGTCCAAGTTAAACGTTGTAAGTTCATTAGGATCTATTACTCAGGTTTAAGTATCAATAAATAAAATACCGTTTTATTGAGTCGATTGTATGCCTCTTGGTGAAGGAAGAAACCTCTTTTTATTGGTTAACCAGTGACTACGCGCTGTAATAATAAGTGCCATCTGGTATTACTAAGCAGTAACATTAATCTATGGTAGTAGCGACATGTTACTGAAAAGTTGGTAAAAATAATCCAAATTTCTAATTGTTTGTTCCACAGATTTTACTTATATTTACGACCTCTGTGGCGCGCTAAGTGAAGATCCGCCTGCGATGCAGGAGGTTACGGGTTCGATTCCCGCATCGGAACAATTTTAAGTACCCATAACACAAGCTCTGCTTAGCTTGGGGCTAGATGATGCTGTGTCGATTGTCCAGGATTATTTATTTATTTATAAAGGTAGTTATGTAAAGCACATCTAAAGCGAAAATATTTTCTATGAGAACTTCGTAAAAATAATAATAAGAGAATTAAAAGCCTTGAGAACTTTGCATTCACGTATAACTACTCTTACGCCATCTAGTAGCTACATCAATAACTACGTAGCTTAAAAGTTTGCTACGGTTTAGTTCTACGCCGTAGCACCATCGTAGCAGTCTACGAAATACCAAGCTCTGGATTCAAAAAAGTACTGCTACTCTCCGCTAGATGTCAAGTTTGTCAAGTTAATGCTAGGTCTACTTGCCGCTAGATAGCGTTGCAATCACTGCAAAGTCGCACCGAAGAAACTTTGTAGAGCAGTTTGTAGAGTAGGAATTAACTGAGCCACTTATTTTTCCGTGACAAATATGCTGCTTTTGCATGTCATTCGTAGGTGTCGTAGATTAAAGTGACTTATAAGTATGATATCTATAGGTAGGTTGGTTAAGGTAGGTAAGTGCTTACAACTTACCTAATTAATTTTTGTAAGTAGGTACCTATGTATAGGAAACTACCACTTTAAAAATAATATGGGTAGGTATTCGTACCCTTTATTTTTTAATTAATGGTTTAAAATTTGACTTGTCTAAGTGCTGATTTTGTAAGCCCAAAGAAGCTAGGGACTTCGCCTTTGTAAACTATAGGTACTCTACCATAGACCAAGTTGTGCTCTACCATACACGCCCAGCCAGCCATTAATACCTATTAAGTAAAATAAATCTATCTACCTGTACCTACTCTAGGTAGCTAACATAGTTTACAGTGTTCTGTAATCTGTAGTAACTAATTACAAAATCAATCTATTAGAAACCGATATAGTTTTCCAAATTCTATTAAACTTAGGATGTCCTGAGCAATTTTTAAAAATTTTAAATCGTCCATTTCTAAGGCGACTCAATCCGCGTTCCATGGAACACGTTATTCGAAATTCATATTTGGAACGCTCAACCGGTCGCCCTTGTAATAGTTGGCTGGTGTTATCAATAGGCCAGTTTGTCTTGGCCTATGTCATGTTGTCTGTAAGTCTAAGTGAAGTTTTATGTCTTGGAGATAAAAGTTGTAGTCAGAGTTGACAGGGGTCTTTGTAAAATGGTCGCGTCGTCGGCAAGTGCAGCGCGAACGAAAATATACGGCGCGCTGAGTTGTTTTGCCGCCTTATCACTCGGGTCAAAGATCAAGCGGTTGTAGATGAGGTAGTGACTAATGGGTTTTCTCCGAGTAACAAAACTGTGCATACTGTTTTTCATGTTTCTTGGACTTAAATAAGGCCAACTAGCGTAACCTTCATCCTCTGGATATGGCGAAACCTACCAATAACCTACTAATGTGGATCATTTATAATATATTTTAATTTTTTTACCTTATTACAACCTAAGTTTCGATAAAAAATACATTAATGTAAGTATAATATTAAGTTCCTTTCCTAAGGAATGTAGGTAAGCTATAGAACTGGTTTCTAGCAGCAAGATTGTCAATTCAATTATTTTTTAATTCCAAACGCAGACTCATCTGCAAATTCCCTGTCGTTGTATTCTGTAGCGCGGGTGTAGGGCCCAGCGCGGGACGAGGGCGGGCTCTCGGCCGCCAACTTAAAAATGCCGCCGCAGAGCCTTCGAATCGATACGCGGCGCGTCACGTGCCGCCAGCGTCGACCAATGGCAGCGCTCGCTCACCGCCGGCGGGAGGGCCGGCCTCCCCGCGCGCCTCGCAACACTCGCCAGTGCACGTTGACGCGGCGAACAGAACGCACGCACGCCGCCCGCGCTCTCGCAAATACGAGTTTCTCCGAAAACCGGTCCGATGCATCGTGACATGTTATAGTGTGAGTGGTCGCTATGAGTGCGTGGACGGAGGAAGCGCTGTCCTGGCGTGACGAGCGCCTAGGACTCACCGAGCTGCCGGCCACTACCAACAGGAGAAAACTACGCAGTTCCCCCTACAGACTTCACCGGCCTCATTTGCCTCCGACTCACTTGCCTGAAGTGCCCACGGAAACTTCCGGAACGCATATATCGAGGTTGTATCCGGAGATCATGGCACTGATATTCGAGAGACTGCCGGTGCGGGACAGAGGGAATGCTGCACAAGTTTGTCGGACTTGGCGCGACGCAGCTGATCGACGGTCCGTGTGGCGTGGAGTGGAGGCTGCACTGCATCTCCGAAGACCCGCTCCTGTGCTGTTCCAGTCGTTAGCCAGAAGAGGAGTAAGGAAACTGCAAGTGTTATCTTTAAGACGTGGATTGAGAGATGCCGTCACGTCACTCCCGGGTCTAGAGTCGTTATCTCTCAGCGGATGCTACAGCGTCACAGACACCGCGCTGGCGAGCGCGTTCGCAGCGGAAATGCCTTCATTGAGGCGACTAGACCTATCTCTGTGTAAACAAGTCACGGACTCGTCATTAGGGCGGATAGCGCAATCGTTGAAGAACTTAGAGGAATTAGAACTGGGTGGCTGCTGCAATATAACCGATACAGGACTGTTGCTGATAGCCTGGGGGCTGCGGAAGCTGAGGCGACTGAACCTTCGGTCGTGTTGGCACGTGAATGATGCTGGCATAGCGCATTTATGCGGCGGGGGAGAGGCCAGAGGAACGCCAGAGCTGGAGCATCTGGGATTACAAGACTGCCAAAGGTTAACAGACGAAGCATTGAAGCACACAGCTGCAGGGCTTCCTAAGCTGAAATCTGTGAATTTATCGTTCTGTGTTGCCGTTACCGACGCTGGACTGAGGCACTTATCGCGGCTTCAGTTCCTGGAAGACGTCAATCTGCGAGCTTGCGACGGCGTGTCCGACACTGGGGTCGGCTACCTGGCCGAGAGCGGAAGGCTGTTGGCGCTAGATGTGTCCTTCTGTGACAAAGTCGGGGATGAAGCGCTGTCCCACGCGACTCTAGGCCTGTCTGGGTTACGGTCGCTATCTCTGAGCGCCTGCCGACTGACGGACGAGGGGCTAGAGAGGGTCGCGAGGCTATCAGCACTAGAGACGTTGAATATAGGCCAGTGCACGCGGGTCACAGATAGAGGACTGCGGGCCCTAGCTGAAGGGCTGCTCAATCTGAAGGCTATAGACCTGTACGGGTGTACATGTATCACGCCGCTAGGGCTGGACTATATCGTGAAGTTGCCGAAGCTTAGTGTTCTCAATCTCGGCCTTTGGCATGTGCGGTGACCACACTAGTGTCTGTACGTTTGTATGTGTGGGTGCGACGCCATGTTGAAGTGAACGAGCTCCAAGGTTGACTTACGAGGACAGTGTCTAAAGAATTAACCAATTTTAAGATATTATTATTAGGATGGGGTGGCTTTCTTTTGAATTTGTTTCGGAAAGTTAAGTTTTTTTACAGTTGTGATTGAGTTCATGTTTGTTTGAGTGATTTTGTTGGGATGTTTTGTGAGAAAGTTACCCCATTACCTAGTCGCGACGTTGAGCCAGGCTTTTTCGTGTCTTTTCTTATTGTTTTACGTAATTCTGTTGAAAGTGATTCAGAACAAGTTTTTTACGTCGAAAAGGCCCGGTTGTTCCAAGTTATTGCTCCATTAGTTAGGTAGGTATTTAGCCATTCTTCAAATTAAAATTTTTGATTCGACCTTAGGCAAACTTTAAGGGAACTTTTTGATGTTAGCGTTTTTAAGTTTCAAAGGTGCTTAGTTATAATTTGAACGATTATTACTTTCTTATGTTTGTTGTAGTTAATCTTGAACTGTGTTATTTTCAAGCTACTTTCTTTTAATGTTTTAACAAAATTTACTTCCTTAATAATTTTTTATACTTAATCCTTTTGCAACTATCATAGTTATCAATACTTCCAGCATTTTATCAGAGAATGCCACTTTTGATCAAAAACTCATCAAATAATCATTAACATCAAATTATAAGTGCTGTAAGTATATTATTTGAAAACAATGATGCCAAATTGTATAAATGTAGGTAATATTAAGAAATATGCCTAATTTTATAGTTTACTTAAGTTTATTAGCATTATTTGGGACACCTAAGTAAATAAATGGATAATTTTGTACATTCCAATGTTCTACTCGTATCTTTGTATGTATATCTACGTCTTCCATGTATGAGATGATAAGGAGTTCGTAACTATCAAGAACTCTGATAGCGAAGTAACTTTTGTACAACATAACTCTTAATAACCTACATGCACAGTTTGCAGATGCAAATGCATATTAATTTAAATAAATAAGTGAAATCATTTATTTCAGACACATGATCCATATAAAAACACAATTACACATTTAAATTTAATAAATACATTACACACAATCATCAAAATAAAATAAACAAATTATATAAAATTAAATACAAAAATCTAAAGGTAAATAAACGCTTTGTCACTAACTTAAAATCTAAAACTAAGAACATAACATATACCTAGAACTTCTGAAACTATCATGGTAATTAACACTAAAGTCATTACTGGAAAACTCAAAAATCAAATCATGGTAAATATCCCGTTTTAAATGACTATAACATTTTATACCTAACTTACATAACCATAAAGTTATGTGGTTTGTGTACGATCATCCATAAAACTTTTCTTAAAATCTAGCTCTGTTCATTTACAGGGCAAACAGTACGTATGTTTATATTTTTTTTGGATATTCTTTAATTTCTTAGAGATTACCCAAAATGCGAGGGCTTACGTTTACCATATGTACAACTCGGTCACAATATCTGTGCACCTTGAGCCAAACATTTTGTATGGCTCAAGGTGCACAGATATTGTGACCGAGTTGTATATTTATTTATTTATTTATTTTAAGCCATTATTGTCCCACTGCTGGGCAAAGGCCTCCCTTTTCTCCTTCCACTCCTCGCGATCCAACGCTGCAACAGGCCACGATGGAAGATGTACCTCGAGCTCGTCGCGCCATCTCATCCTGTTGTATATACTAATAGTTTATTATTATAGTGTATAATAACAAACTATAGTATATATGTTGACATATATAAAATAATAAGTACATGTTATAAATTATTATCTAGCTGATCAATCTACATGTGTTTGTTAATTGTTAAGATCATGTAATAAGAACCTGGAGGAAATCTTCAAAAGGAAATAAAATAATATGTAATAATACTTCTGAAACTATCAGGGTTATTAACACTAAAGTCATTTAACCCTAGACACCTAACCTTCGAATATACTCCTTTAAACCTAACCATACGTCGATTCGATGAACAATGTTTAGCGCTTATTTTTATATATTTTATTTGATTTTGTCGTTATTTTTATTACGTATATATAAAAACCAATTATTGTTTTAGTAAATAAAACAACCAATTTATGTTTTAACTATACATATATTATTTGATACCTTATATTATTCGGCACTAGTTTTTTGAGATAAAATGACACATATACTTAGACTAATGAAAATTAAAAAAAAAATAACACAAAATTGCCTTTTCTCTTTTGACAGCAAAATTTCTGTTCTGTACTCGTCGATTCGACGAAGGTTAGGTGTCTAGGGTTAAAACGGGAAATTTTTAATTTTTTTATTGGAAAACTCAAAATACAAATCATGGTAAATATCCCGTTTTAAATGACTTTAGAAATAATATGTAAACAGAAAGAAACTTGTTCGTATGGAGGTAGTTTCTTATTTAGGAATGTTGTGCAGAGTGTGATTTGAATTTGTATCCCAAATATCCTCGATCTCGTTGTAATACGTAATTTTTGATATGTTAGCTTGTTTTGTGATTTTGCATAAGGTCGAATGTAAAAGGTTGTATACTTTGTTTTGTACAAACGAATGTAAAGATAGGAGAAATGTATTAAAAGTCATTGTTTAAGTTACAAATTATTTTTGACATTTTATTTTACACCTTGCCCTTTCCGAGAGAAACTTCAAGTGCTATAAAATTTTTGCCAAAACCTCGTTTTATAGATGTTAAGAGGCTGCAGTTTTCACATTTATTGCTTTGAAAATCATAAAATAATAAGATGTTACATAATTTTTGCGGATCCGTAGGACCGCAAAAAAAATTGTTGGTATTCTGTCATATAAATAGGAAAATTTCTATTTAAAAAAGCTTTTCTCCGTGTTAGTGCTGAAAAAAGTAATTTTTGTACAGGCTTTGTCATGTGCGGAAGTTGCATCTATTTTCTATTTGAAAAGCAAGTTTAATGAATGAATAAGTAAAAGCAAAAAAAAAAAATTATTATACAAAACAGGACCAGTTAGTGGGTCATTGTAAAATACAATTCTAAATTCAAGATAATTCCGTATAAGGAAGTATCGGTACGGTTGGTATTGTTCTATTCTTTATTTGAATTTGGAAGTTCATATCCAGGTATTACAAAATAACAAACAATTGACAAATCAATACAGTGACACCAACTTTTGATTCTTTACAAACCTACTTTACTAAAGTTTTCACTAGCAGCATGACTGCAATTAACACATAAGTTTTTTAATTATCATCATCAGCCTATAGCAGTCCACAGCTGAACATAGGCCTCCCCCAATGAGCGCCACAGCGCCCTGTATAATAAAAAAGCCATGAATAAGTTTTTTAATGGCAAATGCTAAAACTAGCGAGTCCAAAAAAAAAATACTTAGGTTGGCAACACTGAACACTAACAGATAGGACACGTTTAACAAAAAGACACCTTTTGTCGATGAGTTCTCATAGACTTAAGATTTCTATTGTTTCTTTGGACTCCTACTATAAAAGCGTACATAAGTCTAGAGATAGTAGAAAAGTAGAATAGTAGAAGAAGTACTAGCAGCTATGTAGATCATAAAACAAATGTGGAAGTTGATGCATTACAATTATAACAATTAGATAGGTAAATATTTTATTGAAATGAAATGAAAGTTTATTTCTATAGCCTTACAAATAAGCACTTAGACAAGTCATATTTTATACTATTCATTATTATATTGATGTTCAATTCAATTTTTTGTCCACCAGTGGAAGAAGTGAGAAGAAACCACTAGTATGTTCATAACTTATGTGTCTAGTACATATGATTTGCTTATCTGTAAGTTGGTAGATTTTGAGTTGGAGCAAAACTCGTTCCAAGCTTTTTTATCTTCTAGATAATCTGATATTTTGTAATAAGCCTTTTTACAAAGAATATGCTTCACAATTTTTTTAAATTTATTTATTGATAATTTTTGCAACTCACTTGGAGTTTGGTTGTAGAAGCGTATACATTGCCCTTTAAAAGATGCACTATTAGCTGCTGACTCATAATAAAAGAGTACTACCACCTCTTTCACCTAGGTTTAAATCCTGCTTACATTGGTAATATAAATAGGCACCTAAGTTTATCGATTTTGTTAGTAATATCCTAAAAGTAAATAAATAATGCTGGACAATCCCCACGGCATTATCTAGCCACAAGCTAAGCAGAGCTTTGTTATATGGGTATTAGATGATTGATATTCTTTACAATTATTATAGCTTATAAAGTATAATGATACCGAGGTAAGTGGATATTTTGTAGAAAATAATAACGAAATTAGCAAAACAAATTATAGCAAAAAAACGGCAAGTCACGGTCGGCCATTGCTCAGCAATTCAGTATGTGCTACAGTGGCGTAGCTATCGTAGGGCTTGGGCGGTGTAGTGCACCAGGGCCCTGGAGCTCAAGGGGCCCTAACCCTAATCTAAGCTTTGAAAGCTTCAAGCCTGCTCACAAGTGTTTTTTTTAATGATTTTAAATGCACATCAACAATCACAGAATGCTCTATTTTTTGTTATTGATATTTGATAGTTTGTTTGAGTACGTCCGTAGCACATTGTACCAGCGATAAGCTCACGTGCTTGACGCCCTGGACGGTCGTGAGATCAATTCGACTAGTCCACCCGTCAACTTTTTAGTTAATTTTTCATTCGTACTTTGCATCTATTCTAAAAGTATTTTATAACAATATAACCTACAAGCACGCGGATCCCCTGATACTGTGCACGATCCTATCCATCCATGTTTATCTGGTAGAGATCGCTCTTGAGCGATAAGACTGCCAATTGTATCTAGTTTCTTAAGTTTTTATTTTACATTGTTCTAATATCAAAGAATTATCTATCTATATTAAAAATGTAGAAATATTAGTTTTCGAGGCACAAGCTCTGCTTACCATGGGGCTAGATAATGCTGTGTGAATTGTCCAGCATTATTTATTTATTTATTTACATAAGTACACAGCTCATCACTTAAGCACCTCTATCTAAGTAGGTACGTATCTGCTATGGAACAATAACTAAACTTAAATAATAGTTTTTCCGTATTATTAGAAAGTTTATTACTAATTGACTATTGTACATAATATGTATTTGTGTTCTTGCTAATTAAATTAGCAAAGCGATTGCCTAGGTAATTTGTTATGTTCTTTGTTGACTATTTGATGGAATATCAATCCTACGTTATATAGGAAGTAAAAAATACCTACACTACGTTTGCATAAGTCCAGTACCTACTAGCATTTATCCTCTATCTATATTATGTAATGTATTGTATTATGTATATCAGTTATCTAGTACCCATAACACAAGCTCTGCTTACCTTGGGGCATAGATAATGCTGTGTGAATTGTCCAGCATTATTTATTTATTATTGTTATTTATTTATTATTTTTTCGTTACATCATTCATTTATTTTGACTAAATGATCGATTCAGTCTGTATTCACGAGTAACTCAACATCATCATCATCATCAGCCTATGTTAGTCCACTGCTGGACGTAGGCCTCTTCTGACCGCCATTGCGCCCTGTCTTCAGCTTGCCGCATCCAGCATCTACCTGCAGTCGCAGGTCGTCGCTACGTATACCGAGTCGAAACGTAAATTCATAAAATACTATGCAAACTAAGCCACGGACAAAAATAAGTAACTAGAATCATAAAAATGGACGCTGTAGTCAAACACCCTTACGCACACAAAACCTTAAAACTTTATGAGTATTTTAAAAATAAACAATTACTACATCACTTTTACTGCTACATCGTAAAAATCCGTTATAAACTCTTTTGTTACTTATTTAGCTTACACTGGTACCTACCTGCCTTTTCTAATAAAAATACTTTGTTTCATAATATATCCTGTTATTAGGAAAACACTTTGTTATTGCCGACTTATGACATCTATTTATAAAACAATACGATCAATTTTCGAAAAGCAATTAAAATTTTATTTCGTTCTCTTTTAGATTTTAGTGTCGTTAGTGTAATAAAATTAACTGTCACTTTTAAATGTTTTGAAATAACTAAATTGCCGACTTTGGGAAAAAATGCCGCCTTATGGTGTTTTTTCCCCAAAAGGCGGTATTTTTTTATGTTCAATGTTCTACATAGATAAGCGAACATTTAGAATCATTAAGCCGTTAGGACAAGATTTTTAATGGAGCAACTTTCACTCTACTATAACACTAGTCAAAACCTCATACAAATTGTTGGAAATAAAAAAAAAAACATCTATTCGCACATAAAGCAAGCGTAGCGGGCGAGGATCCGCCGGGTTTGATTCCCATCGCGGGACAAATGTTTAAACAATCTGCAGATATTTGTACTGGATGTTTTCTACGTATGTAAAATATCTAACTACATGGATAGAATATTATATATATCTAGTAGGTACCTAGGTAGTCTAGGTACCTACCCTAACACAAACTCTGCTCATTATCAAAACCTTTAACAATAATATCTGTTTAAAATAAATTGTTTTAATATCCATCTGCTTTTTTACAGTGATAGTTTTTTTCGTAGGTAATTTTTGCGCATCAAATAAACATTAAAGAAATGACTCATCTGTCCCTGAAGATGATTGATCATAATCTTTGACATAATCGACATAACAATTGAACCTCCTTACTCTATTCAAAGAGGCCTTGACCTCAATGACCCAATAGAACAAATTCTACCAATGTCAAATTAAATGAGGTTCGTTGCGTTGGTTGTTCTAGTTTTTTTGCTTTATGGTTTTTTATACGTGGTAATATAATGTTTCCTCTAGTTTCCTAATCGAAATAACCTTAATAAACATTATTTGTATTAATAAGGCTAAGTATAGTACACGGTATAGTACCGCGCTTTTGTGATTTTAAAAATCACCTGAGACAAGATTTTTTTTTTATTCTGTAAAAGATACCTAATTCGATTCCGACACCCTTTGGGTACGGAACCCTAAAAAATTATCATATATGTACTTAGGTACATCTACTGTTAATAACGGTAAATAATTAAGGTTCCCACCAATAATTAAATACGCGAGGAGTGGAAGGAGAAAAGGGAAGCCTTTGCCCAGCAGTGGGGCAATAAATTTTGTTACCACCTAGGTACCTACCTAAAATAATCTTTGAAACTATTTCTGGATTCAAAAGATCTGTTAAAGCACGGATTCAATAAGTTTACAAGTAAAAGTAACCATCTCCATTGTTTCGAAACAAGAAAAGGAAAGCAATGGAGAGGATTACTAAATCCCACTACTAAATAAATCCTTTTATTTCTATAGAAATTCAGGTAACATAACGGGACTAGACGGTAGGTACTTAGGTATCTTTCTTCGTATATCTACTTAGTTGATAGTTTTTTCTGGATCATAATAGCTTGAATAATTGGTCCGTTATAAAAGCGGCTTGTTTTATGTTTTCCAGTTGTTTTTTTCGAATAATAGTCTTCCTTAGTATAGTCACCTTAAGCCATGACTCGGCAAACGTAGTAAAGGATGCTCTCCGGCCAAGTGGGATGACGACCTGCGAAAGACTGCAGGCCGATGCTGGATGTGGCAAGCTGAAGATCGGATAGGCACTATGACAATCATTAGGGGAGGCCTATGTCTAGTCATCATCATCAGCCTATAGTAGTCCACTGCTGGACATAGGCTCCCCCAATGAACGCCATAGCGCATGGGCTGGTCCACTAGTTCAAAGTCGCTCAGCGAGCTATGGAAAGAGCTATGCTCGGAGTTTCTCTGAAGGATAGGATTCGTAACGAATACATCCGACAGAGAACCAAAGTTATCGACATAGCTCAAAGAATTAGCAAGCTGAAGTGGCAGTGGGCCGGCCATATCTCGCGAAGAACCGACGGCCGCTGGGGAAAACGTGTTCTTGAGTGGAGACCACGACTCGGTAAACGTAGTGTAGGACGCCCTCCGAACAGGTGGGATAACGACCTGCGAAAGACTGCAGGATCTACCTGCAGTCTTTCAGGCTGGATGCGGCAATCTGAAGACATTGCGCTAAGGCGCTCATTGGGGGAGGCCTATGTCCAGCAGTGGACTGCTATGGGCTAATGATGATGATGATATGAATAGTACCTATACATAATTATAAATCAACCTAAATTAACAGAGAAACTGACAAAATCGGTCTCCACTCAGCATGTGCTATGGTAGAGCAGATCGTACCATAGCGCTGGTCTTCAGTTGAGACCGTGGGCCGTGGCTTAAGTGCAAAACGTTGAAAAAAAAACGAAATAACTATATGCTGAAGTCTTCTCTCGTACGCCTTTTCGAAGCCGCCAAGTTTTTTGTCCCATCCCGGTATGTTCATAAATGGCGACCATTTTTTGCGATACAAATATATCCGGAATCTAGTTTTCGAAATTACAAAATTGTAGGCTCGGCTACAAAATAATAATGGGTTTGTGATGTGAAGTAATGTAACGGTATTATTTTAATGAAAATGAAAAGTTTTTATTTCTTTAAGCTTACAAATAAGCACTTAGACAGGTCATATTTATACTATTCATTATTATCAATTAAATTATTTTATAGTTAACTTAATTTTTTTGTCCAACAGTGGAAAAAGTGAGAAGAAACCACTAGTATGTTCATAACTTATGTGTCTAGTACATTTGATTTGCTTATCTGTAAGTTGGTAGATTTTGAGTTGGAGCAAAACTCGTTCCAAGCTTTTTTATCTTCTAGGTAATCTGATATTTTGTAATAAGCTTTTTTACAAGGAATATGTTTCACAATTTTTTAAAATTTATTTATTGATAATTTTTGCAACTCATTTGGAGTTTTGTTGTAGAAGCGTATACATTGCCCTTTAAAAGATACATTTATCTTGTGTAGCCTAGTTGTGGGCACGCGAGTTTATTCTTATTTCTAGTATTTACATTATGTATATCACTTTTTTTAGTGAACCGATTGATATTTTTATGAGTGTACAACAAGTTTTCATAAATATATTGACACGGTACTGTCATTATGTTTATTTCTTTGAATTTTTCACGGATTCTCTGGGACCCATATTATAGATCGCACGAACAGCCCTTTATATGTAAACTATTTTGGAAAAATATCAGGCATAATACTTTCTTGGGTTTAATAGCATAGGTATACAATAGGTACAATAAAATTACTCTTTATTGAAAACCAAAGAAAACAAATACACAAGAAGGGAAAACAAAACTAGAGAATATGTTGTAGGTACAATGGGCGGCCTTATCGCCATGAGCGATCTCTGCCAGGCAACCTTTGGATGGACAAGAACTTATAGAACAAGTGTAGACGGCTAGCTAGCTAGATAGGAATATTTTCATCGAATTATTAGTATGACTTCGAAGTTATGTTCATTTATCCTTTGTTTTTTTCCCCTGCGTTTCCATCGCGTTACAGCGATGGTGGTCACGGGGCGACTGGATGACTCGGAGTTATAGCCAGACCCGTTATTCCACTCATAAATAAATAAATAAAATAAAAATAGCTCTTTTCCATATCACGTCTCCTCAAAGTATTAAGTAAAATTTTAAAATTGTACTGCTGGAAATATACCATGACGACCGATGTGGCGCTGTGCGAAGGTCCGCCTGCGACGCAGGAGGTTGCGGGTTCGATTCCCGCCTCGGAACACTTGTTTGTACGATCTGCAGATAATTGTTCCGGGTGGTCTGGTTGTTTTCTATGTACGATAAAAAAATATCTATCTATGTAATGTATTGTATTATGTATATCAGTTATCTAGGTCCCATAACACAAGCTCTGCTTACCATGGGGCTAGATAATGCTATGTGAATTGTCCAGCATTATTTATTTATTTATACCTCCTCTAATGAGCGCCATAAATGTACTTAAATAGTTTGAAATAAGGGCTTAAATTATTATTTTGGGCGGTTTGTTTACATACATTCCACATCGAGTTTCGCTAGTATAATAAGATACTACCGAGGTGCTAACTAGGTAAAGACCGATTTCCACGAACTAACCGAAGGTTGTAATTATATGAATGAAGTATTACCAAGGTTCTTTACATTTAAATGTACTTTGTAAAGCAAGGTGAGAATGAAGTACAAGTTTTTGTGCTGTGACTTAGTAAAAAGTGTGATTCGTGGTCAAATTGACCACTTACCTCACCGAACCTCACCTTAACAGCTTATATAGACCGACGCAGGGTTAGATCATCATCATCATCATCATCAGCCTATAGCAGTCCACTGCTGGACATAGGCCTCCCCCAATGAGCGCCATAGCGCCCTGTCTTCAGCTTGCCGCATTCAGTATCTACCTGCAGTCTTTTGCAGGTCGTCATCCCACCTGGTCGGAGGGCGTCCTACACTACGTTTACCGAGTCGTGGTCTCCACTCAAGAACACGTTTGCCCCAGCGGCCGTCGGTTCTTCGCGAGATATGGCCTGCCCACTGCCACTTCAGCTTGCTAATTCTTTGAGCTATGTCGATAACCTTGGTTCTCTTCTTCAGGGTAAGATAGATAGAAAATTCTTTATTGCACTTTAAATAGAAAACTATGTACAGAAAAAACTTAAAAATTAATTACAATTGGCGGTCTTATCGCTCAAGAGCGAGAGCAAGAGCTCTACCAGACAACCATGGATGGATAGGATCGTGGACAGTACCAGGGGATCTGTGGGCTTGTAGGGTTCTCCCTGATAAATAAATAAATAATGCTGGACAATCCACAGAGCATTATCTAGCCCCATGGTAAGCAGAGCTTGTGTTATGGGTACTAGATAACTGATATACATAATACAATACATTACATAGATATATATTTTTTATTACACATAGAACAAATATGTTTTTTTATGTGTCCAAAATTGCTAAACATAACAACGGCATAAACCTTCTATTTTATATTATTAGCATAACTAGCTGCGCCCCGCGGTTTCACTCGCGTGTTGATAGATATTTTGGATAAATTACTAAATATCTTTATGAATTGTAGCCTATGTGTTATCCTGATGTATAGGTAAGCTATATTATTGTAAAGTTACATTAAAATCCATTCAGTAGTCTTTACGTGGAAGAGTAACAAACATCTATCCATACTTACATTAGTAGGATAGTTGAATTAATACTACTTTGACGACTGATGTGGCGCGGCCGGTGAAGCGTCTCTATCCGACTTTGAAGAAGGAGTCATTTAAAACGGGATATTTTCCATGATTTGATTTTTGAGGTATCCAATATTTCGGCACAGTTAAATAAAAAAAACTCAAAAATCAAATCATGGTAAATATCCCGTTTTAAATGACTTTAGTTTGAAGGAGGAGGTTCTATGTTTCTGCTATATGTTCCGACCTTGCTAGTTCAGCCTGGATTGTTGAGACTGGTCCAGAATTTCAATCCTTTCCGATGGTGGCGTACATTCCATTCCATACTCAGGATGAAAATAAAATGACTTGCCAAAGTAAATTTATTTAGTTGTATAAATAGCTTTAATTAATTTTGAAGGCTACCTGGTTATCCTACTAATATTATAAACGTCAATGTTTGTAAGTATAGATGGATGGATGGATGTTTGTTACTCTTTCACGTAAAAACTACTGAATGGATTTTAATGAAACTTTACAATAATATAGCGTATACATCAGAATAACATATAGGCTACAATTTATAAAGACGCTACGCCCCGCGGTTTCACCCGCGTGGTGATAGATATTTTGGATAATATATCATTATGATTGTAGCCTATGTGTTATTCTGATATGTAAGCTATAGTGAAGTTTCATCAAAATCCATTCAGTAGTTTTTGCGTGACCAACAAACATCCTCACAAACTTTCGCTTTTATAATATTAGTAGGATAAGAAAGAAATACCCAGAACACCCGAAAGTAATATTTGCAGAACGTACAAACATTTATCCCATGGGAGGAATCGAACCCGCAACCTCCTGCGTCGGAGGCGGATGTCGTGTATACTAGGTACGTAAATAAATCGAGTCTAAATAGAAGAATGTTGAACGAAACGGAAGTGGTCGTTTTCACGTGTTTCGCTTCTGACTCAGGCTGACACAATCACAACGCGAACAAAACGGAAGTAAAGTTTTTGTTATTAAATTGTTAATCTCTATGAAATTAAATAATATCGAACAAAATATATATATATATATACATATATTAGAAATGAACGCTTATTTCTCCTGGTCATGCTATAACTTGAGAACGGCTTACTTTTTTTGATGATTTCATTTTTTCATCTGAAAACCTGTTATGATGTTATTATCTCAATAAATAAATAAATAAAATATTTTCATGTATAATATATACGTAGGTAAATGAACAATGAATGTACCTATATTTTCTTCAACTAAAGGACAAAAAATTTAAGTGAACGAAAATCAAAAACAGCTTATTTCTTATTTGATAATATTTTATGGTATAATTTTTTTCTTGTCTAAGTGCTTATTTTGTAAGCTCAAAGAAATATAGGATTTTGAATTTATAAGTAAGGTAAAAAATGAAGATAACTATTGGCAAGTGTTCATAGAATAGTCCTAAGAAGGTCGGCTCGGCAGGTCTGAAAGTAACATTCTACGAGCAAAACATGTGCAAGTAAATCTTTGAACGGGCAAAGAATTCGACTCAAAAAGTCTTCGTGAGACCGTTTTCAAGTAGACAATGCCTGACTAGCGCGGTAAAAAACCCAGGTAGATATTCCTTTACCGCCAAATTAAATAAACAGTTGTTTTGACTCTTACCATCCTGAAAATAAAGTTGAAACTCCACTAAAGACGGTAAAACGAAACGTTGTCGATCTTATACAATCTTGTTAGCTTTGAAAATAAAACCTTATCTCGGCGTATGAAGAAACATTTCACCTTTATCGAGCGATCACAGATGTTTTGAAAACAGAATGTAGAAAGCGGTTCGTTTCGAACTTAGAACGTGGAGTGAAGGAAGGTTTTGCTTTGTTTGAGTTTGGAATGTTATGTTTGCGGGACGGTGGTATTTCGCAAGAGTTTTACTGCAGTTGATTTGAGCTTTATTGAGCTCATTTAAGGCATATTTTCAGGTGGCTCGGCTATTGGATAAGTTGGTAAGAATACACGACAGCCCGGTACCCGTGTGCGCCGGCATGCAACGATTCTGAATAGGCGGTAATACACGTTGTATTGAAAGAAGAATATGTCTCGAGATATTAAGTAGGTACCATGTTATAGACAAGAGTTCGTGATCTGCGCGCCTATATAGTACCTACACCGTTTTTATCTCTACTCTACTATGACTCTACCTTAGAATAGACACGACAATTTATAGTCCTCATATTTACACGCGAATAAGTTGTTAGTTCCAGTATTTTTGCAGACTCAAACTCGACGGGATTAAGTCGTTTTGCTAAGGAGTTCATAGGGCGGTGGCCATAGGAACTCTGTGTCTCCATCATCAAACTGGCATACTTATGTAATGTTTTAATTTCAGCTCAATCGGTTGAGAATAACTGGTCTAAAATTTAGTTGCAAGATTTGTTCCACACACATTAAATACCTTATGCCTCTACATCAGACACTCGAGATTGTCAGATGGTTGACATTGCATTGACACCAAAAATATGTGAAATTTGAGCTGAGTCGGTTGAGGATAACTGTTCTAAAAATCAGATGCAAGTTTCCCATAAAAACTAACAGGACAAGTAAATGGTTTTTAATAGGGATTTCCGAACTTTGAAAATTGATAGCGGCCATATTTTTGAAGCTACATATTCTGTCAATGTAGAATGAACTAGCTGCGTCCCGCGGCTTCGCCCGCGTGGAAATCAAATACTTATATACCTTCCTCTTGAAAAACACTCTATTAAAAAAACCGCATCAAAATCCGTTGCTTAGTTTAAAAGATCTAAGCTTACATAGGGACAGATAGACAGTGGGAAGTGACTTTGTTTTATACTATGTAGTGAAGCTTAATCTTAAAAGATATCCCGCGATATTAAACTCATCTGTACCTAGTACCTACCTACCGTGTCCGTTTGACAAGAAGGCAGCGCCCCCCGCCGCCGGTAACGTCACATTTTACTTTTTTTTTGTGAAATCTGTATCGCACGATATACGAACTCCTTGTGATAAAAGATATTCGATATTTAAACAAAGATACATATTTCGCTGGTCAATTCAGATGTATGTAAGGTACCAAATTCGGGAGATGGGACTCATGCTATATTTTCGCCGTTCATGGCTGTATTTTGATTAGATTGAAGTCGAATAAGGTCGAATATAAAAAAAAAGAACCTATGAGAGGCGAAAATGGGTATTCATGTATGTTTGTGTAAGTTGGTAAGTATCTGGTTAATATTTATTAGGAGAGGTAGTATTTCCCAAAATATATATAATTATATATGTACGTAGGATGTAATGTATTGAATCAGGTATATCAGTTATCTACTACCCATGACATAAGATCTTCTTAGCTTGGGCCTAGATGATGTTGTGTGGATTGTCCAGCATTATTATTATATTGCTTTTCTCTACTAGATAAGTACTATATTATATACATAGTGGTATAATCCACTAATAATAAAGGTCAGGACTCACTGACTCAGACGAAAGTGATCGATTGGCTTTAATCGCACAATAAATTACTACAATAACTTAATTCTTGCAAAAGCAAAAAGTTTTTATTTGTTTCCTGAATTTTGCGAGCAACGGCATTGAAGGTCGGTTTTGTGGTCTCTTTATTCTCAGAACGGGAATAGAGACATGACTTCTCAGCGTGGGCCGACTTACTGAATGCCCCCACTGTGTGGGCGTGGGGAAAAAATCACCTTTCTCAGGATTCCTATAAATGTCATATTGACGGGACGTTATTGATGCACCAACTTGAGTAGCTGTCTTCGTGGTATGTGCAGTTTTATTTGCGAAAAGTCAGACAAAAGTAATTTTTTTTTAAAGTTATATTATAAGATACAACTTAAAAAAATGTACTGGTCTGAAATTAAATAATTTCTGTTAGATTATTACTTGAATTTTTCTGTACCAATAAATAAGAAAAACCGACAACCGCTGGGGCAAAGGTGTTCTTGAGAGACCACGACTCGGTAAACGTAAAGAAGGACGCCCCCCAACCAGGTGGGATGACGATCTGCGAAAGACTGCAGGTGCAGGTAGATGCTGGATGCGGCAAGCTGAAGGCAGGGCGCTGTGGCACTCAGTCCAGCAGTGGACTAACATAGGCTGATGATGAATAATAAATCTAATAATAATCTACGTTACATTTTTTTTCATGATTTCGTCATCAAACTACTAATCTTGTTGTTCAATTAATTGAGACAATTTAAAAAAAAAATTTAGTCAAACAAACTAGACATTACACCAATATCTACTCTACTTTGCTGACTTTGACTTTGATTACTTTAAAATCAACAAAAATAACAATCCTGAAACAAAAACGAACACAAATAACAAATCTAGGTAATTTTAAGAGCTAAATTACTTATTCCAACATATATATATATATACATAGGCCTCCTCATCGATTTCGATGACGGCGACCCTAGATTATTATTTATTCCAATATACATAATATGTACTGAATTGCTTTAATTGCAACAACAAGCGAAGATTCTTGTAAACTTTTTCACAAATAACAACCGACACCCGACCTCTCTCACTTCAAAATTCGGAATCCAAGAACTCTCACATAATAAAAAACATCTCGAATTCCCTTTTTACACCATAACTTAAGCTTCTCTGTAATTCCACGATACGTGATTCTTATCGAACTTATTTCGACGAAGTAGAGTTTAATTTTGAGGTTTAAAAATAATTTATGTAAAATTCAGTGACAAAGAACTACCCTATAGAACAGGTTCTTTTAATTTATGAGCTGTCAATTCGTGTGTGTAAGTGTGTGAGTGTTTGTGTGTGTGTGTGTGATCACTTGCTAGACTCAGTAGGGGGCTTACGCTATGCCGTGCAAGGGGTGTGAGCCAAGTTAGTAGGGTTGATACTTAGCGTTTTTTTTTTTGCAATATCTCTCTTTCTATATTGTCGCCGTTTCGATTTCTTCGACAATTATTAACGATTTTGAAAATATTTTCTCTTGGACAGAGAATGCAAGCTCTCGAGGTCCCATAAAATTAAGTTTGTATAAATCAAAGTAGATGTTTTGCAGGACCAATATTTACGAATATTATCAAATATCAAAGTGCTTCATTTCCTTTAGATCTAACAGGACTATTGAATAGAATAGAAAGACATTTATTCATAACAACTTAAATTAACAAAAGACACACTTATAGAATAGGTACATGTAGAGAGTTATTGGACATAATTGGTCCTGCAAAACTAAAAAACAGTGTAAAATTATGAGATTCGAAGTCATCTTTTAGTTTTTTCAAAACAATCAAATTATATTTATATCTAAACAGAATAATAAAACATAAAAACAAGGTACAAGGTAGCATATAACCACTTTTCGGTCGCCATGACCGCTCGACCCTGCCATGACCGCGCAAGTTTTTGTACGAAGTGTGAAGTTGAAATCAAGTTTGAAGGTTTAACGTAACCATTTTTTTTATATTATCAACGGAGGTGGATAATATTCTTGATTATTTATCTTATATTCTCCATTTTTATTTTTTATTTTAACAGGTTCTGTGTTATTTTCATTTCATTTATTCAGTTCCATCGTAGGTACACATGTTGCACTTGATGTCGTTCAGTTGTACATAAAAATAATATAACAATTTTATTATAAAACACATTCATTTTGATATAGGCAACACCATAAGGGATTGTGTTTTAGTAAAAGCAGACAGACATGCCTTCTTTAAAAATTTGATACAACATTCATAGATAATTTTTATAACAGTAAAATAATATTAAATTTGCTAAATTGAATTGAAATAAAAATACATGTCAAGATCATTTAATGCTGCAGTATAAGGGCATTGTCATTTGTTCAGGTAATTTTTTTTTTTTGAAGGTTTAACAATACTTACGTGGTAGGTCATCCTCTCTTCATCAGCATCACTTATGACATGCTGCATTGGAGGGCGTCTTACGCGTCCGGTGCGTAAAATTCCTTTTTTAATAGAATTATTTTAATAAAAATATTTTTGTAGTTTTTGACATAGAGATTGCACATTATATCATATACGTATATTATACTAGCTGCGCCCCGCGGTTTCACCCGCGTGGTGATAGATATTTTGGATAATATAAAATATATCTTTATGAATTGTAGCCTGTGTGTTATTCTGATGTATAAGCTATATTATTGTAAAGTTTCATTATAATCCATTCAGTAGTTTTATGTGAAAGAGTAACAAACATTCTTCCATACTAACAAACTTTCGCGTTTATAATATTAGTAGGATAATTTAGGTAATTTCATAAAGTGAATAAATGTTAGATTTTGTATCACAATTTTACTAATCTACGTACTCACCTACTCAGGGTCTAGAGAGAAAACACTCGCTATGAAAAAACCAAAACTTCCCTCCTCCCAGAACTTCGTAACGCATGCTACGCGGGACTCGCGTCGTAGCATAAAAAAGACTACAACGCGCACCTAAATTACTTTGTTCAACAAACGAATGTCGTAAAAATAATGTATGTACATATATCAAAATAATTTAAATTTAATATGACATTCTGTTTCATTCCTTTTATGATGTGTAACTTATAATTTATGAATGTTGAATTTTTTGTTTATTTTAAGTTGTTTTATATGGATTTAATGATGATCTGAAGTAAACTAATAATAATAATAATATCTCTGAACTACCGTGTTTTCTATATAGTTATACTAGCTAACACAAACTTAGTTCACCTTAGAGGCAATAAATGTGCAGAAATTTGTCAAAAAACGTGATTAAACGCGTATCCTATGTCCGTCTCCTGGTTCTAAGCTTGATGAATTTTTATTTAAATCGGTTCAGCCGTTCTTGAGTTATAAATAGTGTAACTAACACGACTTTCTTTTATATAGATTGTATATGACGATATAGTATAGGAAATATCTTCTTTTATTTTTTAGTGTAATTACTCACTTTTCCCTACATTTTCAAGAACATTGTTATGATGAACATTGCAATTTATAGAATACCCGTTACAAAAATATCTGCAGATAATGACACAAAAGCATTTGTCCCGAGGCGGAATCGAACCAGCAACCTCCGGTGTCGCAGGCGGACCTTCGCCCACCACGCCACAGAGGTTGCATATGGGGGAGATCTATGTCCAACGTTAGACGTGTATAGACTACCATCTATGGTGATAATGAATCCTTTGGCTCAGTTACCCGAATTGTATCCTGGCCGATATGAGAACTCAGTTGCCGTCAGTCGTCCGCTTGAACTAAGAATGACTACGTGAATAAAATAATAAAAAATAGTATCAAAGCAACAAGCAGCAACCCTATTCCGTCTAGGGTCATGCTACGGCGGGCACAGCAGGGGTGGCTCCATACGTCACCTATACACACACTAGTATACATTAACTCACACGTAGAGGAGTTTACGCCCTCACACATACACAGCTATAACTATAAAGAGAATTAGCTTGTCTGGTTATAGAAGCGCAACTGAAAGATAAAAATAGCGATAGTCTTTTTGGTGAATTAGGTTTCTTGAATTAGTATGAGCATATTTATTTATTTTAATAGACGAAACACTAATAATATTTAACCCAAAATTCATTTATCAGGGGAAATTTACCATGACTACATTTTTACTACTACATTTTACTATTGATTATGTTATTTCGTGATCATGGCTCATGATACTGTGCTGATAAATTAAAAATCAAATCCTGGCAAATATCCCGTTATGCATGACTTTTGTGTTAATTAGCCATAATGGTTTCCAAAGTCGTAACTAAACCAAATCTTTATTTGAGCTGACATTACATGTATTAATAAAAAAAAAACTTTTATTTCGGACTACAAAGATCCATAGTTTGTTAGTAGGCACTTAATGATCTTATAATAAATATTAGTAATTCTTACGTACTAAAATTAATTTATATTTATATATTATTAACATATTTCAATCAAGCTTCTCATCACGTAAGTCCACGCAAATTAATGTATTATTTTTGAGTCACACGCAAAATCCGCTATTGGCGTGTTTAATAAGAGATTCACTTCTATCAACATATTGAATCATTGAACTTCTACATACAAAGTGCATTATCTGTCTACAACGCTTGTGTGCGTGAATGTCCGGCGACCATGTGTTTTAGTTTTGACAAGTGCTGTAGGAATTTACTAGGAATTTAATATAGGAATTGTTTCGCATAGTATTATGAGCGTGACTGTACTTAAATACAAATAATTATATTTAATAATAATCATCATTTTGTTACTGGACTTACACACTTACTAACACGTTTCCTCTTAGTTTAAGTTTATTATGTTCTGTGTAAGTCTAATAATAAATAATTAATTTCATTGCATTTCATTTTTCATTTATTTTTATTTCATTTTCATTTCATCATCATCAACCTATAGTAGTCCACTGATGGACAATAAGCGCCATAGCGCCCTGTGTTCAGCTTGCCGCGTCCAGCATCTGACTGCTTAGCAGGTCGTCATCCTACCTAGCCTAGATAATCATGACTGTATATAGTTAGATGTTACAAAAACCTAAAAATCTACTTCGAATCCCATAGTTTTAAACTGTATTTAGGTTTTGTGGGATATAATAAATATCTAAAGTATCCCATATCACTTAAACCCATGATATCATGGTAATAAATATTTGATTCTCGAGAGATGAGTATCTGTCCCGCAATTTTTTAAATAAATAATTATTCATTGTTTATTTCATACATTCGAACATACATGACTTAAAATCATTGTTGAGTTTTTTCAAAACAATCGAATTATTTCAAATCAATCAAAATATTAAATAAATAAATAAGGCTCGACATTTCACGAAGCATTATCTAGCCCACTATATCTCTGTGATCTAGCCCCATGGTAAGCAGAGCTTGAGTTATGGGTACTAGATAACTGATGTACATAATACAATACATTACATAGATAGATATTTTTTATTATATATAGAAAACGACCAGAACACCCGGAACAAATATCTGGAGATCTTACACACAATTGTTCCGAGGCGGGAATCGAACCCGCAACCTCCTGCGTTGCAAGCGGAGCTTCGCCCACCGCGCCACATCGGTATATTGGCAAGAATGTTAATGTTATTTTCATAGAAATAAATCTATTGTAAATACATAGTTGTACAATTTAGGTAATTAAAAGTAACTTAGTGCCTTCACAATTTATTTATATGTAAATTATTTAAAGTTTTTCCAGTTGGCGGCCTCTGTGCCTATTACATACATTTAAATACATAATTACTACTTACAGAAACAATGCGATGACCTTATAATTATTTACCTAATTACGGGGTTTTATTTCGAAATAGGAAGGTAAAAATTATGTAAGGTAAGTACTAATTAAAAACTTAGTATAGTGTTTTTATTTTAATGTAAATATTTTTATACAGGATGTTACGTTCCAAGGACGTATATTAACACTTTGAGTGCACACTGCGAACTTTTTTCGACTACTGCGATCTTTTTTTTAACCTAAGCCATTCGTGCTGCCGCTCTACACAGCGCAGCGGTTGTGTTGCGCCGCACATGCGTTTCGTTCGAAAAACATTACGGCTGTGCTGAGATACACAGGTCTGTATTTTCTCAGCCGCTGCGCTAGTGTGGATTTACGCACTTATAGAAAACAAATACCGTGTGATTTCAGCAATCAAAGTGTACGGGGTGGTTTTTCTGACATATTTTTCTTTTATTAACGACCTTTTTGCCCCTATATGGAAAACTCTCATATCGTGTTTTTTAATATAATGCTCCAGGGTAATTTCAATAAGATTTTACAATGACAACAAAGTTCACAATGAGATCAAAATAACTTAATAACTACCGACCTATCTCATTTAAAAAATTATAATAATAATATTTTATTCTAGACAACAAAGATACCCATAATTTTGTTAGTATAGATATAAACAGAGAACTTATAATTGAGTTCTTAAAATGTTTGAATGATGATTAATTCAAACGATTTATAATAAATTTTCGACCAATAAAAATCTCTTATTTATTTCAAAGAATCATGCTGGATACAGGTTCAATTAATGCATAACCTCCTATCCCCAAATCTGTTAAAAAGCACCTCATGCCGACCGTGATTTTTCTCGTTTTCCAACTCTAACTCGCTGGAGCCAACCTGTTGAATAACAAAAAAGATGTTCAGATGCGTCATTTATCATTCTAGGAAGTGTTAGCTCGGTTCCAGTGAGCTGCGAAAAACGATCAAAAAGTGGGTTACCACAGTTTACGTCACTATTATTCTCGATTTCGATAGCGTTTTTAGTTTTTACAGAAGCATAAAGAGAAACATTTTTGATTAATTCTTGCGGATTTTTGATAACATTTTAAGGAACTTGACAACTTCTGTGGCGCAGCTGGTGAAGGTCGTCTGCGTCGCATGAGGGTTCGATTCCGGCCTCAGGACAAATGGTCTTACGTTCTGCAGATATTTGTTCTGGGAGTTTTTTTAAACAATGTATCTATCTATTAACATAATGTAATATGCATAGATACGTCCGTAATCCAGGAAAAAAAATTTAGTTAATAGAGAAGTACAAAGGTGGCCTTATCGCTGAGAGCGTTCTTTCCAGGCAAGAATATTTCCAGCAGTTCAGCTTATATAGGCTGATGATAATAATGATGTAGTAGAGGACTACATCATACGTCATCAAGACGAAAGATATCAGATTAAGATATAAGATTCTTAACGAATACATCCGACAGAGAACCAAAGTTATCGACATAGCTCTGAGAATTAGCAAGCTAAAGTGGCAGTGGGCCGGCCATATCTCGCGAAGAACCGACGGCCACTGGGGCAAACGTGAACTCGGCAAACGACCTGCGAAAGACTTCTTCTCTACGACTAGGTAGATGCTGGATGCGTCAAGCTGAAGACAGGGCGCTATGGCGCTCATTGGGGGAGGCCTATGTCCAGCAGTGGACTATCATAGGCTAATGATGATGATGACGAAAGTGAGGAAAGGTCTAAACTGTAGTAAAGGTCAGTAAAATGATCGTCTTTCGTGTAAGTAAAGTGACATTATGGACTCTCCCATATTCCCGTACAGTTGCAGATATAGCAACAAGTGGAACCTGTGGGACGATCAACAACGGGTTCAGAGGTTAAACTAGATTCAGTTGGTATTTATTTGGATAAGATGAGCGACATCTTGCTTGTTTTCAACAGTGTGCGGATAGCTCAACTGTTTTTGTATTGTTGGAAGTCCTTGTATCGAATACTTGAAAGTGGTTTTTTCTAATTTTTTTCTTAATTAATTAGGGATTGAATAAGCGATAATTGGCGGTCTTATAAGGAGCGATCTCTCCTAGTTTATTTATTTATTATCATCATTGGCCTTTTAACATCTACGAAAGGTGGCATATATGTCAGAAGTGTAATAATTAATTGTTTATTGTAGATAAACAGTGAATTTATATCACATTTGCTTATTTCATATTCATTTCATAAAAGAAAAATTATTACTTTTTTACAAATAATAAAATTTTTGGTAAAAAAAGGTATCAAAGTCTCACAACTTGTATTTTGATAACTTTTTTACCAAAAACGTTTCAGTCGATTCCCTTTTTAAGTTTTTATAATTTGTATAAGAACCACCGATAATCGCTCTAAAAACAAATCTCACCCTTGTGGGTAAAGAGGCACACAGAACATATAGAAGAATGTTTAATTAATTAATTAATAACCTAATAACACACCATTTGATAAAAACACTAATTACATGACAAAATAATTATGGAAGCATATTTTCCTTCCTTTGAAATTAAATATCATTAATATTTTAGGAATAAAATATGAGTATATATTCAAAAGGATCATTCAAATAAATCAGTTTAAGTTTTGCTCTCATTTAAGTCGTTTATGGAGGTTAAAATAAGTAAGACCTTTTTGGAAACAAAAATAGCATGTTACAATATACCTAGGTATTTACTTATGCTTTTAATAAGCAAGTAAGCGGGGTTTTTCCAAAAAAATAATTTAAGTACCCAAATAGGTAATTAGATATTTTTGGTAAATGAAATAGTAATAAAAATAATTAATGTCGCAGATCAAATAAAGTTAAAAGTTTGCAATATGTTTCGATGAAATATTAGAATATATAAAACACTGCTATAACAAAAGGTGTAGGCTGCTATTGATCCTCCTCAAAGATAAAGCGAAACGGCATTTCGCATTTTTGCACGCAATACCAAACTCCCTAAAATAAGAGAAAAAACTTGGCATATTTTTGTATTCATAAATGAATGGTTTAAAAATTCATAGCTATTTTGAAAAATTAAAAAAGCACTAAATTCATTTGAATCCCGTTTCAAATGACTTTAGTGTTTTTTTAATTTATCATGATTTGATTTTTGAGTTATCCAATATTTCGGCACAGTTTCATACGCCATGATCCCCTGAAGTTACTCCGTAGTAACTTTTGTGTTAATAACCAGCGATAGTTTCAAAAGTTTTTTTAAAAAAGCAGTCTGAATTTCGAATAGTATCCGAGTGGCACATTGACAAGTTGACACTAACATTTAAATAGTAAATGATACATTGATCAAGGAAAACCTACACCTTAGTACAGATTTAAAAATAGAAGTGGCATGAGGAAAACTTGCCAGCGCTTGGTAAATTATGTAAAACAGAAGTTTTCCATGAACAAAATACATCAAAATAGATTTTATAAAACGAATTCTAAGTAATTCATATCTTTAAATTTGTAAAAAACAAAAAAGCAAACTCGGTTTCTTGGTCAAAGACCAAACAGTTTTGAATTGAATTCTTTGAATGAAATACTTAAATAAAAAATAGTACTTATTTTATAAAATATTTTAGGCCTAACAGGATAAATTGGCAGGTCTATAACCTGCCTACCAATAATTGAAAACACCACAAGAAAAATAAAAATAAAAACTATGGAAGTCACACTATTGGATGAAACGATAAAAAAAATGGAATTGATATTTCGTATCGCTGGTATCAACATAAGAAGTGGTAAAAACATTTACCCCAATTTAAAATCACGATTAGTTTTCTACTTCAACATCGTTTGGCTGAATTCTGACATTGCAGGGGCTTACTACTGGTTTATTCATAGTATTTTTACTGGAGAAGACTTCCTCAGTATCACATACGCTGCCCCTTGTATAACTTTTAGCACTCTATGCATTATTAAGGGATGTTATCTCGTTGCTAATGAGAAAAATGTCCTAAAACTAATTGAGAGTCTAAGGAATCTGGAAAAGAAAGACAAGGAAAGAAAGCATTCAGATGAGAAAGATAAAATTGTGAAGAAAGAAAGGGATTTTCTGCATATAGTCGTGAATGGAAATAACTGGTTGTATTTGATTCTGCTAATATTGTTTGCCATAAGTCCAGTGTTGATAATTATAGTGAAATATTTGAATTCTGGTGAGGTGGACCTAATATTTCCTTTTATGGTTCTGTATCCTTTTAATGCGACCAGACCAGTGGTTTGGCCGTTTGTTTACTTGCATCAGGTGTGGTCAGGTACGAACCATTGTTTGTAAAGTTGTTAGCTGCAATGTTATCCTTATTTATTGCACAAAGAACATTTTTAGGACACAATATACATATGTATCTAGTACCCTAACCCTGCAGAATAAAATCTGAATCTCTTTGTACAATTTCAATACGATCCTCTAAGTCGTTGAAAAAACAAACCATCAATTTTATTTTGTATCACCCGCACCTTTTGATCGTTACTTGTGTTTTGATAGAAATCGTCGTCTGCATGTACATTGGCGCTGCTGATGTCTTATTCTACACCTACTGTACCTACATCCGCATTCAGTTCAAGCTTCTACAGCACAACATCGAAAATTTAATTCCTACGCAGCGCGATGGTACCAGGTTCCTTGAAGATGATGATTTCAGGGCCAAATTCAGGGATACCATTACATGGCACCAGGAACTGATCGAGTGCGTTATTATGAGTATAGAGTTTATTGAAAGGTTTCATCTAATTTGATGGCTTTTATATACAGTTCTATTCTTCATTAGATATATCTTGTAATGTCTAAAATGTTTTGCAGATGTACTAAAATCCTGGAAATGATCTATTCCAAGACTAATTTATGTAACTTTATGTCCAGTTCTTTGGTCATTTGTCTTACAGGCTTCAATGTTACGGTAATATGATTAAATAAATGCTTCCTTCTTGCTATCTTTTTTCTATCTTTATTGTGCTTTCTACATACATAGTTTTATTGCTTCTCTCTCTTTGCTTTAGAAATCTCTGGCTAGCTTATTTCTGCTTTAGTGAGGCTTCAGTGGTGCTTGTTGCTTGTTTCTATCGAATTCCTTTTCAGATTGTAAATGATATGGCTTTTGTTGTGACGTTCCTGACGTTTCTCTCAATGAGTTTGTTTCAAATATTCTTCCTCTGTTTCTTTGCTGATCTTCTAATGAATTCTGTAAGTCTGTACCGTCAACTTTATTTTTACGAAACATATTAACGTGGGGTTCTTTAAAATGATCTTCTAAGACATTTAGAGGGTCGGCAACATGCCTCTAATGTTCCTAATGCGGTAACAGAGTTCCATAAGAAGGTAGGTCTAATTATTATTTAATGTTTACAGAGTGTGGAAATCAAAGATGCAGTTTACCAGAGCCTTTGGTATACGGCAGAGCCGAAAATCGAAAAGAATATGCTCATCATGCTAATAAGGTAAGAGTAGGTAGGAAGTGTAACCTTTAAAACTTTAAGGCACCTTCTCAAACTTCTTATTCCTAGGCTATTGTAGATAGACACTAGAGATGTACTGATTGAATAACAGCCGCCCTTTAGTAGTGTCATTTTCTGTACTGTCTTTTTAAAAGATTTTTTAAATTTGAATCTTTATGTAAACAGAGCTCAAAAGCCATGCCAGTTGACTGCGTTCGGATTTGCAGCTGTAAATCTTCACTCGTTTATGAGGGTAAGAATTTATACATAAACATTCCGCTAAAATAAGTTAATCACATCTCTTCTTCTAAAACACATTAACCAATACTTTTTAATCTTAATCAAGTTTTAAGTATACCCTTGGTCTGCATTTGCCATGCGTTGGCTGAAATATGTATTGTAAATGTAAGTAAAAAAATAATTTACTTCAATGTTTTTTTTTTCAGGTTCTTAGCACATCTTGGTCATACTTTGCTTTACTACAAACGCTCTATAGGGATTAGATAAGAACACAACAAAATTGTTTTACAAGGCATCGCATAACGTAAAGTACGCATAGTTTTCTACCTTAGGATAGAATCATCCTTTTTACACAGATGAACAATCACCAAGAAGGCGCTTTAGGTTCCATTTTCAAAGTTAACTGAATGTTCTCTGTTTATGGAACACCAAGAAGTTGAGTTTTTATGTAAGAGGACGAATGCCTTCTACTGGCTGATGATTTCAGACATTAATTAAAAAGAAAAAATACTTTAGTCCTTTGATGACACAGTTTTTGAGTAAGAGAAGTGAAAAATAGCTTTTGATGGAAACAGAAAAGCGTGCTGCGTGAAGTAGATTAGATTTGAAAGCTGTTCAATATAATATAAAATCTATCGATCTTTTGTTTTATTCAAAACCTTACATACAACAAAATGTTTACCGTTTGTTAAATTATCTTATGAGACCATATGCCATTTCTAAATATAGTATGTGATCTATGAAGTAAAATAATATTCATGCGAATGAAAAAGTGTGGCAGTGATAGAGACATTTTAATCGCTCTACCTCTAATTAATCGGTTTAGAGTTCCTTATAGCTCATTAAAAAGCTCAGGACCACTTTATAGATGAGCTCGTATACCTAGAAAAAGGGTATTAAAAGTACGGAACCCAAATATTGAATGACTGAGACGTTTTTGCATTCTTTAATTATTCAAATCACAATTTGATATAAAAAGGAGTGGCGGAAAGAAAAAAGAATATTAACAGTGGTGTCTTGTTCTAAGAAGTTGATATATTGAAAATGATAGATGAAACAATGAAACGTATTAATTTCCTCCACCGTTACGGTGGCTTCAACATGAAAACTAATAAGGAATCAAAACTCAAATATCGTTTGATATACATAAATAATTTCTTGTGGCTGAATTTTGATCTTGCCGGGGGTATATATTGGTTCATAGATGGACTCATAACGGGTAAAGATTTTCTAGGCCTCACCTATATTGCGCCTTGTATCACACTCAGTACTTTGGCTACCATCAAAGGTCTTTTTCTTGTACTAAACGAAGCTAATGTCCTGAAGCTGATTAAAAACTTGAAAGCTTTAGAAGAAAGAGAGAAGGAACGAGCGCCATCCATAGAAAAAGATAGTATTGTCAATGAAGAGAGAAAGTTTCTTCACACAGTAATCAATGTATGCACTGTGTTGTATCTCTTGGTTGTTATTCTGTTCGCTTTTAGTCCTCTAATTATAATGACAGTTTCTTATTATAACCATGGGGTGGTGGAACTGGTTCTACCATTTTTAATCCTGTATCCCTTTGATCCGTTCAAAACTTTGGTATGGCCGTTCGTTTACTTGCATCAGATTTGGTCTGGTAAGTTTTCTGATTTAAGTACTTTCGTAGATATAGGAATTATTCTTTGCCGTCGGCTTTTAACTCTTCTAGATTCCATCCAAGTTGTGTTTGAAATACGCTGAGTAAAATAAATTCTTATGTTTGTTTAAAATAAATTCTAAATAATAATTAATGTTATTTTATTCATTTTATGTTTTAATTTATTGCTATGTAACTGTTTTGCTTTGTGCTGGTAATTATTTATAAGGAATGTTCTTTGTATTCTTGTTAATTCCACATAATAGCTTTTTTATATTTTTAGAATGCATTGTCTGTCTCGATATTTGCTCAGCCGATTACTTATTCTTCATCTGCTGCACCTACCTCCGAATCCAGTTCAAGCTTCTCCAGTATAACATCGAGAATATCATCCCTGTTCAGACAGTTAATAGACGATTCCTAGGTGATGACGAGTTCAAGGCAAAATTCAGGGATATCATCAAGTGGCATCAAGATTTATTCAAGTAAGTTATCTGGCCCACATTATTTATGGCAACTATGCACGCGACCGCCCCAACTAAATAATATAACTAGAATAAGATTTGCTCAGACTGACCAACTAACGACTTAGACCAGAATGTATAGAATGACTAACTATAAACAAAAAAATATATGCACAGAACTATAATCTTAACTATTAATATATACTTACTTACCGTCTATACTTGTTCTAGCACTTCATGTCCATCCAAAGGTTGCCTGGCAGAGATCGCTCTTAGCGATAAGGCCGCCCATTGTACAGCATATTTTTTATTTGTTTTTTCTTTGCCTGTCTTGTGTATCTTTTATGTATTTGGTGTGCAATAAAGAGTTATTGTATTGTATTAACTATAATCTATTAATATAAGATTATAATTACTATTCTACTATATCATTTTGTTTTCTTACCTTTAAGTTTATCTCACTCTCACTCTGGGAAAGGGACATGCCTATGTAATATAATAATTAATCTAGGTATTCAATTGTTTTATTTAATTTTAAAGATTCTACTAACCATCTATAATTATATTTTTGTGTGTTTACTAACCAAAAATTAACCCATGGATATCCGAAATAAAGAGTTTATTTTTATTATCTTTATTTAATTTGATATTGGACTACTTTGTTGTTTACATTGTTTAATTATTTCAGATCAGTCGAAATCCTAGAAACGATATACTCCAAATCAACTTTACTTAACTTCGTATCCAGTTCTATGACTATTTGTTTGACTGGTTTTAACGTTGCCGTAAGTTTAACATTCAGCTTTAATATTAATTTATATTGTGAAGCTATTAAATATACTAGAATAATATTTTTAAATCTATTTTCAGATGCTCAAAGATAATACGCCGTTTGTCTTGACTTTCATGAGTTTCCTCTCTATGAGTTTGTTCCAAATATTCTTTTTATGTTTCTTTGCTGATCTATTGATGACTTCTGTGAGTATATTCTATCTTTTGAAACTATCATGGCTATAAACACTAAAGTCATTTAAAACGGGAATTGGAATACAAAAAAATCAAATAATGGTTTGCGGAATTTGCATTTGTATTTCGGCTATTCTTATTGAGTTTGTTAAAAGGATAAAATAAAGAATTTTACACTGCAGCTCTCTATTTCCCCTTCAGCCACTTTAGTAACTAGATATTTACCATGATTTGATTTTTGAGTTATCCAATATTTCGGCACAGTTTCATGCGCCGTGATCACGGAATAACTGAAGGCACTGCGACAGCGAGTAAGTTTTTATGGGCAGACATACCGATCTACCCTCATTTTTTGTCTTTTGCTACGAACGTTACCACTACCACCGGTTTAATTATTATCGAACGCAGCTCGATCACGACACACAACAATGACGGTATCAGAACGCGACGCGGTTGGTACATCACTTCTTCGGTTTTTGCACATTCTCACAACAGGGTTCTAGGGTTCCCGTTTTAAATGACTTTAGTGTTGGTAACCATGATAGTTTCAAAAGTTTTACTTTAGTAACTAACTGATTCGTAACCAGTTACATAAAAACAATTTTTTTCATGCAAGTGAGCTCGTGCAAACTGGACTGCGCAAGGACTGAACTGTTAATACATTATGTTTTTTTTTCAGAGTTTGGACATCCAAGACGCTATTTACATAAGTCATTGGTATATGGCAGAGCCTAGAGTTTGCAAGAAATTGCTACTAATACAAACCAGGTATCCATCATCAGCCTATAGCAGTCCACTGCTGGACATAGGCCTCCCCAATGAGCGCCATAGCGCCCTGTCTTCAGCTTGCCGCATCCAGCATCTACCTGCAGTCTTTCGCAGGTCGTCATCCCACCTGGTCGGAGGGCGTCCTACACTACGTTAACCGAGTCGTGGCCTCCACCCAACTACACTCAGATACATTCGCTTATAGAGAAATATAGGATTATCTTAAGTAAATATGCAGAGCGGACTTATGTAACAGTTGGAGATGTTTCCGTAAGTGTACGTGTATTTTTTTGCACGGTACTATTTTAACTTATGATAACGTTGAAAAAAGGAAATTAGAAAAATTTTATTGAGCATTTTATGATACCTATAATATGCTTTTTTTGTAATGCCTGACTGTTGGTCTCGTTACGGTAACCTCAGTCAGTACCGGTTTTAGAATTAATATTTTTTTTAATCTTGCCAGAGAAGGCTTATCGCGGAATGTTTCTAAATATTATTTCAACTTACCTAATATTTGTTTTTATACTTTCTTTAGAGCTCAAAAACCATGCCGGTTAACTGCGTTCGGTTATGCAGACGTGAATCTCAATTCATTTATGAGGGTAAGACACCACGGAAACAATTGCAGTCTCTTATGAAAGACGAATTTCATGAGAGACTGTATTTTTCCTTAGTATTATTTACTGCATTTCCTAAAATATGCAAAATGGCTACATTCCACTTGCACAGGTCATAAAATGTTTTTTTAGGGTTCCGTACCCAAAGGGTAAAAACGGGAAACTATTACTAAGCCGCCGCTGTACGTCTGTCCGTCCGTCGCGTCGCGTCAGTATCTCATGAACCGAAATAGTAGACAGTTGTTTCACTGAATATGTATTTCTTTTGCGGCTATAACAAATAATAAAAATAAAATAAATTTAATAATTTAGAGGTCCAATGTCCGTACCATATTGGGTACAGATAACCGAAGTTAAGCAACATCGTGCGCGGTCACTATTTGGATCGGTGACCGCGTCATGATGGCTTTTTGCTATTATGTTTTCCAATCAGTTCTTTAGGGTTTGTTTTGCGAAATAGTTATTTACGATGGTACGGAACCATCGGTGTGCGACACGACTCGCACTTACCCGGTTTTTTTCATTATAAATACAAACCAAAAGGCATAATCCAGTCGTGCAAGTACATGTGTGCTAATGAGGTATTCATAGAAAATTGTTTTTTTACAGGTTCTAAGCACTGCTTGGTCTTACTTCGCACTTTTGCAGACAATTTATGGAGGTTCAGAATGATGCACGTAATGCCACGAGCTCTAATAGGAACTTCATCATCAGCCCCTAGATTACCAGCCATACACAATGGGACAATGGGACAGGATGCTCCTAGATATTTGTTGATCTGTGCCTTGAAATACTTATGCACCTACCTACCTACACTAGCCAAAGTCGATGTGAAATGTTGGTAGGCAATCCACGACATACAAAACTAAAACTCAGTTACGGCGTCGAGTTTCAGATGTTATAATTATTATAACATCAGAAACTTTATTACAGTAAAAATTTATTACAATTATTGTAATTGATTTTTACTTGAGGCATTTTAAATCCACAAGTACATCGTGGTCAGTTACGTATAAAAATACGCGGTTACAGTGTAAATTGTAGGTTAAATATGGGGGCTTTGCTTACAAACATTTTACATCAAATTTGGCTGGAATATAGTCGCCAAAGTAGAAAATGAATTTCATGATAACACGTTATTTCAAATAAATGATTATAGTCATACCTAATTTAATTTCAACCCCAAAACCTTCCCTATAATTTAATTCGTAGGTGTTAATTAGAGAAGTGGGAATAATTACGGAAAATTATCAAATTCAAAATTGACATGTTATGTAGCAAAACTTAATGATAGCTTCCATATGTCGATAGGACAACATCGATGTCGACTTGATAGACCTAAGAACATATTATAGAAAGAACCTTCAATGCTTGACCAAGACATCTAGTTAGTCTCTCTAGGTACCTCATAAGTTCATTCATTTATCTCCAGCAGTTATTATCTCTGGTCAAAAAGAGTTAACTGTACGATAGAAAGCACTATTTAATTCACCTAAATAATTTTGTGACATGTTTTTGCTTGAATAACAGATTGGTACCTGCTATCCTAATTTTGAATTCATCGGCATTTTTTAATGTTATGTATGAGAGAGATTTGGATATTTATTTGAGCTTCTATATTGAATTATCTACTGTATTGAATTATAAAAACACTTTATTGTACACCATCAAAAATAAATGAATCACTAATTTCATGGTTTGCGACAGTCTGAAGTTAGGTAGCTCAATTGTTTTCAATGGAAAATACTACGAGTAGTTCTAACTTGTTTCTATTAAGTAAAGTATATTTTTGGTTATAGATCTAATTCATTATCACTAGGTATGTATTGTTTAGATATATTTCCAAAATAGGTGATAATATGATAAGCCAAAACTGCATATGAAGTTTTGGACATTTCCATAAAATTGTAAAGTCTATGAAACATCATTGTTGGCACAGGGACGATAATATTAACACTGCACAGGAAATCTATAAAATGAGTCACTTATTCACTGAAATTTCAGTAGGCAACATTGACGTCGATTCGAGTAATGCCAATTTGTCAGAAATTCTGCAAAATGGCAAACACAACACTGTTCTTTGATCAATCATTGCAAAAGTTAAATGTTCTATTCAAATATTCAGGAATGAACTTAAAAAGGAAGATAAAAACAACATCGGAAATGATAAAACATAGATGGCTATTCACGTTCAACTTTCTGTGGGTGCTTTCGGCTCTTATCGCATCGTTCTACTACATTTATCTAGGGATAATACAGGGTATGGATTTCGTAGAGCTAACGAATCTAGCACCATGCACAACTGTCTCAATGCTAGCAGTTTTCAAGTCATTTTTCCACTTATTCTGTGAAAAGGATGTCTCAAAGCTTATTGAAATCATGAGAAAGCTAGAAAGAGATGAGAGTCAACAAAACCCATCGCCTGAGAAGGATACTATTGCGGCGGAAGATAGAAAATTCTTGAATCGAGTGATTAATGTGCTATATTTCGTTAACGTTTCTATGCTAATAGTATTTGATATGTTACCGATAGTACTGATAGCCGTGAAGTATTACAAGACGCAAGAGTTTGAGATGTTGTTGCCTTACTTGGACGTATTTATATTTCTACCGTATGAGTTTAAGTATTGGCCGTTTGCATACATTCACCAGATATGGTCAGGTAAGCTTGACAAAGAAAGTATTAAAACCTACTAAAAAGAGTTATGAAAAAGACGACATTTGTAGATGAAAAGATAAAAACTGATGATAAATAACGTACATAAAATAAATAAATAATGTTGGACAATTCACACAGCATCATCTAGCCCCAAAGTACATTCAGCAAGACTATTATAAATACCACGCAAATCAGAAACAATGCCGCAACTAAGTCTGTTAACTTCATTATTTGTAATGTTGTAGAATGCGTAGTACTTCTGGAAATGGGGGCAGCCGACTATCTATTCTTCACATGCTGCGTGTATATTAGAACTCAGTTCAGGTTACTTCAGCACGATATAGAGTTACTGATTCCAGATGAAACTGAACAACTGACAAGTGAAGAGTTTCAAGCTAAGTTCAATGACATTGTCAAGTGGCATCAGACTATTATTGAGTGAGTATAAATAAATAAATACAAATATTTTATTTCAGATAGCAAACATGAGTCCATATACATAATATGAGTTTTAATGACACACAATTTTCACTAACAACACAAAATAAAATAGGCACTGATAAGATGAGTCGAGCATAATCAATCAAGGAAATCAAGCTTGATTCACTGATCTCTGCACAAAATAATACCAGACTAGAGATGATAGGCAGTCAGCCACGTAGTATCACCGACTTAAAATATTAGGTTTATCAGAGACGCAATTCTAAGTACTGTTTATAATAATGCAGATATCTGATGATTTTTGCATCAATACTTATATACACACCTGCCTACCATTCCCATTCTTAGGTTTGACCAAAGCCTTTGATGTTGTCTTCTTTTTCTTTTACAGAGCCTCCGATATCCTAGAAACAATTTACTCTAAATCAAATCTGATGAACTTTCTATCCAGTTCTTTAGTCATCTGTCTTACAGGATTCAATGTTACGGTAAAAAATATTTTTAATCTTTTGTGGTGTTGCACAAGGATACCCATTTGGCCCGTTTCTTTTAAAGCGTGTTTGTTTTCAGATTGTAGACAATATTGTGGTGGTTGTAACTTTCTTGACGTTTCTTTTGATGGCGCTTACACAGGTCTTCTTTCTCTGTTTCTTCGCGGACTTGCTGATGACTGCTGTGAGTAAAAGTTACGAGACATACTCTGTGGAATAGTTGACTTTGTTGAATGATGAGAATGTGAGGATAGGATATCTTTATTATTAAAATACGGATAAACAAACATAGTACTATCACTGCATAGTATAAAACAAAGTCACTTCCCGCTGTCTATCTGGCCCTATGTTTTCTTAGATCTTTAAAACTACGCAACGGATTTTGATGCGGATATTTTTAAAGATAGAAGAGGAAGGTTTATAAACTATTTGAAACAGATTTCTTAAGTAACTTATAATATTTTATTTGCAGAGTATGGATGTCAGCCATTCAGTTTACAAATGTCATTGGTACATGGTTGATGTCAGAGCTAGCAAAGACTTGCTTTTGGTCCAGACAAGGTAAATGGGCATGAGCTCCGTTTGGAGTCGAGATCTTAGGTTCGTGGGGTACCAATCAAGGCTCTCCGGGTTAGAAGTACTTATCGGTTATCAGTACCTATAGATTGTTTGCCTGCAGTTAGCTCAACTGTTTCAATTGTAACTACTAGGTAGTTCCAAATTCATTTAATTATTTTATTGTAACTTTCTTTGATAGCTTGGTTTTCACTCCAATGTAATTTGACGACCTCTATGGCGCAGCGGGTGAAGCCTGCATCGTAGGAGGTTGTAAGTTCGATTCCCGGCGCGAGACAGATGTTTGTACGATCTCCAGATATTTGTTTCCGTCCGGGTGTTCTACATGTTTTCTATGTAATATTAATAAATAATTAACATCTATCTATGCAATGTATTAAGAATCAGCATTGTATGTATATTTGCTATCTAGTACCCATAGCGGAAGCTGCTTGGATTAGCTTGGGGCTAGATGATGTTTTGTGAAGTGTCCACTACTATTTATTTATTTTCATTTAAAATTCATTTAATGTTGTTATAGAGCTCAAAAACCATGCCGGCTAACTGCGCTCGGATTTGCTGATGTGAATCTCAACTCATTTATGCGGGTAAAGCTTAGTTAGATTTACCATACCATTTTTATTTCAGTCCAGTGGGACAGCATTATCCCACTGCTGGGCGAATGTCTCCCCCAAACTCTGCCAGAAATCGCGTGCGTTAGCCAGTTCCTACTAATTTACTTGGAATGCGTCGTAGTATCGCCCGCAATACTCATTGTACACCATAAAAAACACAAAAGTACAATGGGAGGCCTTATCGCTTAGGCGATTTTTTGAGGCAAACTTCGGAATGATAGAAAATTGTATACAACCTACCTAATAGGTACACAGTCAATAATAAATATTTTAGGTAGGTACTTACGGGTATGTAATGTGTGTAAGATCCAAGGGAAATAAAACACTTTGATATTTGATATTTATTGCGAGATTTAGCTTAGGTAATTATTATTGTGTTATTTATTGTTCTCGTTAAGGGATTCTACCTGTCAGAATCGTGAATATTGGTACTTATTATTTATTTATTAACTAAGTATTACGAAGTAGTATATTATACATATATATATATATATATATATTATACTTATTTATCTTTAAATACTCATATTATGTTCATTTTTATTCTAGCTCTATCCTTGGTACAGCCCCTGCCTTTCTTTAATTCACACAATTCTTTCCATCCAAAGGTTGCCTGGAAGAGATCGCTTCTAAGCGATAAGGCCGCCCATTGTACTTGTCACATGTAATATCTTTCATAATGTTCTGTATCTGGTGTACAATAAAGTATTTTTGTATTGTATTGTATTGTATTTACTTTGTAAATTAAAGATCCAGAATTAATTTTTAAAATCGTTTGTTACAGGTCTTAAGCACTGCTTGGTCATACTTCGCACTTTTGCAGACGATTTACGGCGGCTCCAAATGATGAGTTTTTTTACCATTATAAATAAATAAATAATGCTGGACAATTCACACAACATTATCTAGCCCCATGGTAAGCAGAGCTTGTGTTATGGGTACTAGATAACTGATATACATAATACAATACATTACATAGATAGATATTTTTTTTATTATACATAGAAAACGACCAGAACACCCGGAACAAATATCTGCAGATCGTACACACAATTGTTCCGAGGCGGGAATCGAACCCGCAACCTCCTGCGTCGCAGGCGGACCTTCGCCCACCGCACCACATCGGTCGTCCAATATAAAGGCCTATTCAGAGCTCTGTCCGACTGATGACCATAATCATAATCACTTTATTGCATCAAAAATGATAATAGAAAGTTTCAAATACGGTGTTTATATCTGCAGCGTTCCCCCACAGTAGTATGCCATAAGACATAATACTGTGGAAGTAGCTGAAATAGACTAGTCTAGAAGTATCAACGTCTGTAAGGTGACGGATTTTTTTAACTGCATATGCTGCAGAACTAAGTCTCTTCGATAGCTTGGTATGTAAGATACACTTTTGACATTTACTGTACTAAGTGCAAAAGTGCAAATCATAATAATAATACACTTAATAGAATCGGGGGCGTCAACCACAGGTGCGTCGACCACTGGGGGCCTAAGCCACGAACCCTAAAATAATTCCATTTTTTGATTTTCATTTTTTTTTAACCTTTTATGTGTCATTTTTGTTAGGCTTAAAATTAGTTCACATAATTCACCGGTTAATTCTTCATGCAAAATAGACTCAAAATATAAATTATATTAAGCAGAATGTAAATAAATTTGAAATTTAATTAAAAAATGTATAGAATGAGCCAATCTTTGAATGTCAATTAATGTCAATCTCGATAGCTAAGGAATGCAGGTACAGGATAAAAATATCGTGATGGTGAAGTCTCATTTTTGTATGGGCTTTGCGTAGTTCCCTATCCATACGATAGAGGCGCTACTAAATTACTACTAAATTCTATAAAAAAAGGAGACTTCACGATTACGTCTAGATACTATCGTCAACCGGACTTAGGACTCTGCTCTGCGTCGTAGGTATTTGCTATCCAGAGCGGCAAGGAAAAATATTAGGCAAAAAAAAATCGTTACCTATGTACCTACGTCATACCCACTCAGATGTCGCCCACCCGCCCTGATTAGCAAATAACGCGTAGTTCTGAACATGGCTTTAGATGGACCTACCTACTTATTAAAGCAAATATAGTTATCTAAGAAAATAAATAAATAAAATTCGTTCATTTCAGGGATAAACTTCCGTTTAGAACATACCTCCAATCAATGTGAAATTTGGTATACTTATGGATTTTCATGCGCTGATCAAGAATATCATACTCAAAACACCCGCGAATTCGATTTTCAAGGTCAAATCGACAAAAATCCGATTTTTTAAAGGTTTTTCGTATTTATTGCAGTAAATATGAATTTTAAAGAAAAATGTTTCAAATAAAAGTTATGGACCATGATGAAACTGTCATTTTTTGTTCAGTATGTTTTTCGTGTAGGACCAATGGTTTCCGAGAAAACTGCTAAATTCACCCGAAATTGGTATTTTTCGCCAAAACACCATTAGTTTCGATACTAATATCTACTCACGCACTCACCACGGGAAGGTTGGAGTTTGGTTTTAGAAGTGCATTTTTTTTTGTTTTTTATGTATATTTAAATTTTTTTTTTGGTTGTTTATGTATGTTTTAAATTTTTTTTGTTTTTTATGTATGTTTAAAATTTTTTTTTGGTTTTTAAAAAAAAAAAACCTATTTAACCTACCACCCACCATCCGAGGTGCAGTGCACCTCGGATGGTGGGTGGGAAATAGTGGGGTGGGTGCAGTGCACCTCGGATGGTGGGTGAGAAATGGTGGGATGGGTGCAGTGCACCTCGGATGGTGGGTGAGAAATGGTGGGATGGGTGCAGTAATTCAAGACAAAGGTAGTGCACCCACCCCACTATTTCCCACCCACCATCCGAGGTGCAGTGCACCTCGGATGGTGGGTGGGAAATAGTGGGGTGGGTGCAGTGCACCTCGGATGGTGGGTGAGAAATGGTGGGATGGGTGCAGTACTTCAAGACAAAGGTTGTGTTCCTGGTTTATTTTCCGGGGAAAAATAACGATTTCGGATGATCTTAGCATTTCTATTCGGAACGACTGGTCCTACACGAAAAACGTATGGAACAAAAAATGTCAGTTCCATTATGGCCTATAACTTTTATTTGAAACATTTTTCTCTAAAATTTATATTTATTATAATAAATGCAAAAAACCTCCAAAAAAATCGATTTTTCGTCGATTTGACCTTGGAAATCGAATTTGCGGGTATTTTGAGTATGATATTCTTGATCAGGGCATCAAAATACATAAGCATACCAATTTTCAGATCGATCGGAGGTATGTTCTAAACGGAAGTACACCCGTTCGTTCGTTCAGTTAGTTTGGCTTCACCTGCACCGATAAAAGAACTCAAAGCACTTTCAACGGTGCCAAGTTCTATTAGAAGTGCCTAATCTAATCCCATATAGTTACGTTCTTTTATTTAGATAATAATTTTTTATTTGTAATGAATTTATAGCATTATCATCCGACTAGAATTCTCTAATGAGTAGGTACCTACCATAACGAACTCCCTATGTCTTCGTTTCGTGTTAGATTAGGTATTTTAGGTTCTTTTACAGGAAGCTAGTTTTTCCTGAGACCCTGTTATCAGTACGCTTTTTAACAGTGATATATTATTAAAATATTATTTCAAATGTATTGTATCCCTGTTATAAATGATAAGTATTATTTTTGTAACGTAAACCAGCAATTTTTGACTATTTTTCCTGGGTCCCAAGCAAACAAGCCCGTCGGCCATATTGGTGGCAAAACACCGACCCTTGCTTCAGGTAGAGAAATTCGAAATTCAAAATCAGCAAAAAAGGTCCCTTTCCAAGAAGTTTGTCCGTGAGGCTCTATTATAAAAAAGGAGTATCTTTGTAGTTTACATTTCTTTTTTCAAAACTGAGCTCTAAGCAAGTTTCACCATTTCTTATTTTGAGAGCGAGTCTTATATTTTGTGTAGGTACCCTTTAGGTATGTTGGGAATAGTCTCAGACCAGACAAGCAGAAGAATTCCTAAGCCTATACTTACGGTGAGTTAGGTGCCTACCCTACAGTCAGTAAGGTTAAATACCCAGATATCTACAAAAATAAATATCATCGTAACCGTAAGATGAACCTACATGTTACGTGTACATCACCACAAGAAAATAAGAATTACAGAGACCAGACATATTTTATTTTATTGATTTTTTATTATGTTTAGTAGGCACCTACCTTCTACTCTAACTAACTCTTAACTCTCTAACTTTTACTAACTAATATTAATCAGACGTCGTCGTCGTCATCGTCGTCAGCGCCTTTATCGTGCGATCATGGAAAAACGGCAATCCAAAAATAAAGGCGTCTCGAACATACGTATCGTCAAACCGAATTCAGGTCTCAGATTAAAAAACAAAAACATGTGAAAGGTAAATTAAGGATTCTACCTACTACACTAATGTAATGAAATGACTCTACATCATTCATTATAAATTGCTGGCTCTACGCAACTTTTTGCAAAATGTCGCCATCTGTTATTCTTAAAACGAAACACTTTGTCGGTAATGCAGTTCAAGAGAAAGTGGCGCCATTGCTCTGTTTTACCGACATAACTTGGATTGAAGATCTGTCATGGCGTAAAAGTGTACATTTTTGTGTACAGTAAAACAAAAATGTTTTTCACACACAATTTACAATGTTGGTGCTTTAGAAACTGTTGTGAAAACTCGAAAATATCATGATTAACGTGCGTAATATAGAGACCAGTGTTATTTAGTTTAAAATGGACAAGAAAAATGCCATTCGGAGAGCCAAGAGGCCGTCCAAAGTGCTTGAAGAAAACTATTGGGATTGCAGCGTTTGTACTTACAGAAATAATGCAGAGGCCTTCAAATGTTCGATGTGTGACGTCAGAAAAGGTATTTATCACCGTGCTCCTACCGAAACAAATTCTACGAAGCCATGACTTGGTTTGTCTCATTTCGCTTTTTCTAGGCCACGTACCATCTTCCTACGACAGGTAACTCAACGTAGGTCATGCTGCTACTAAATACATTGTTCAAAATTCCTAATAGTACGACAATCGGCTGTTTCCAATTGGTATTTAGGTACCTACCTATTTTCTAACATAACCTCCAATCCAGAGGACAATGAAAATATTGATTTTGTCTATGTAAGGTCGACGTTCGCGCTGTTGCCAGGCAATCGGTATGCGAGACCTTATCAGTAATATTTGCATTCAAAATACCTACCTATCTTTATATCCTACTAATTTCTTAAGAGTTACCTACTGTACATACCTATTTTAAAGATAATAGATTGCAACTGATATGTTCCTACCTATAGGATTTCTCCAGGCTATGGTAGAAATAAAATATAGGTAGAAAAAGTGTGTTCAAACCTTATCTATCACTAACTAAATAAATAAACAATTCTGGGCAATTTACACAGAAAGATCAATTAATGAGCAATATTGATCCTGTATTCGGATTCCAACACATATTAAATTTTCTATTAAGTATTCCAATTCAAAGAAGCCTGTGGAAATATCAATGAGCAACATTTTTGGCTATAGGAATAGACATTAGATTTACAGGCGAAGAGCTACTGGTGGTTCTTCGTTACATAATCAATGGATCCATAAGCTTAGGTGTCAACAGTTAGATTCAGACATAGCAGAGTATATTTTGTACGAAGCACATAGTTTAATATCTTCCATAGAAAAGTAGTCATTTTAGGTGCGGCTTTGCAAAATTTGAGATCAATTTTTTTTTAATTGGGAATTATGTAAAAGGGTTCATGCTTGTAGATTTATTGTTAACTGTTATGTATTTGAGAATTAAGGGTGGATTTATATAAAGTAACCTATTTGAAGGTAGATGCTACGGTAGATGATTAAAAGCCAGTTTTGGTAATGAACTCAATCATGGCGTTATCTTTTATTAATGATCACAATAATTATAAAATCGAAAAGGAAACCTTAAAGAAATTATTTGATGAATAACCCTTTCTTGCACAGTCAGGTAAAAGGAAACATTAGCACAGTTGGACTCCTCGAATATTTGTATTGTAACTAACATAATTTTTACAAATCAATTCCAGTTACCTTATGTTATGCTATGAATTTATGATTTAAAAACATCATGCATGTTAAAATTACTGTAAAAACATTTAATTATAAAATAAATCAGTACCTACTTACAGAAAAATAATAGCATTAAAAATTAAATAGTTTTCAATCAAAATGGGGCAAATAAATTAATTGGAGTAGTAGTAGAGTATAGCAGCATATTTTTAGCATGTTTTTTATAGAGTTCCATCACATATAAAAAACCTGGGACATATTATTTGCCGATCATAGAAGTAGCTTAACCTACTATGAGTAAGTAAAAACTAGGCTAAAAATACTACCATATTCTCATGCGAAGAAAAATTCTAATTTTTCAACACCACTCATTTGTACTAGTTGCATAAAAATTACGCATAATTTTCCCGCTACATTGTATTGGCGTGGTAATCGCTATAATTCGACCAAATTGGAATGTAGTAGTAATCCGTCCTCCTTTCACGGGACTAGTAGCTTCTGTAATATTTCGGATTGTATCCATTGACCTTTTTCTATAGGTGGTTGCGAACCGCACTATGTATATGGTACGACAGAATATGCTTACTAAGACAGATAGGGTGATTTTGGATATTTTGTCTTTAGTTTAATTTAATTTCTACAATTTCTTCCTGTTTTGGTAGGATAATAGTACTTACCTACCTACTTCTCATTCTAATGCAATAGACGATAATACAAAGATAGACTGACAATAGACTGGGAAAAATACGTCTTAAAATCACACAGGGACGGGAGGACACATGAGGTACCTTTACCTACTGTTATTATAGGTAATTATGCTAATAGGTCTAGGTGTTTGATAACTACCTCCGTAACTCGGTATTGGTACCGAGTTGATAACGTAGGGCGCGGACATCGAGTTAGGATTGTAAGTCGATGGGTGCGGGCGATGGAATAGCGAATAGTATAGGTCGTTGACCTAATTATTCTTGAATGCGTAGGGAATTGGGAGCCAAGCTAAATTAATAGGTAGGTAGGTATAGATAGCAGATGCAGGTGCTTTCATTTTTATTTTTGTATGTGGATGGTTGCCTACATAAAAAACTATAGGTTACCAAATAATTTTAAAGTACATAGTACCCAGGTAACAGTCAACTGCACTGCCTTGCTGTTTCGCGGCAATTATGAGAAAGCGAGTGGCATCTCTGATGAGGCTTTGGTGGTTGCTATGATAACCAGTTTAATCTCAAATCTCTGATGAGCAGAGTGACAGGCAGTAACACCATTATCCTGGAAGTCATATCTGATAAATATGACTGTCCAACACTGGGTGAATTCAATTGTACTCTAGATTTAGTTTTATTTTCTTCGTTGTAATTGTAATATTTTGTAATTTTGTGTTTTATATGAAGTTGTCTGGAAATAAATAATTTGAATTGTCATAATAAAGAGCGCTTATCGACTGACCGAAGGCAGTCAGTCGTCTCGAGTAGGTAAGTCAACTTTCCCAAGACAGTAGATACGAAACAGATGTTTTGCGTGATAGTGCTCCAGACTTGAATGCCGTCACGCGATCAGCTGTCACGTTACGTGGATGTGTCACAGCACAGTATACCTACCGAGCCTGGCTACAACGCTATTTAACACATAATGTAACGTGCGTTATTATCCTAATTTTAGCGCGAATAAGGCGTGTAAAGGCGCATTTAGTGCGTAAAAAAAACGCCTTTTCACGCGTTATTAGCGCTAAATAGTTGTGATAACGCTGATAAATCGCGTTACGTTGTGTAAAATAAGCATTGTAGCCTTGCTGGGCCCTTAAAGAAAATCGTAGAACTGAATCTAATATTGTTTTTTATTTTTCGCAAACTGTTTGTTATCTAGACCTAGCTAAGAGAAGAATAGGTACTAGGATGGTATTTAATTTACGTATGTAGGTGGACAGGTGGTAGATAAACAATAATAGGAATCTTATATTTTTAAAATAAATAAATAAATAGGACTTGAGCTAACAAAGCAAAGAAATTTTACTCACAAGAAATTCCTTCACCAAACCAACAGATCGGTTCTGGGTTCTGTCTTAATTCTCTCAGGCTCTTATTATGAAAGTAACCTCAGTTATCATGTTATGATTCTATGCTTGAGTATTGATTTTCCATGACAAACGTCACTCACTCAAGCATAGATGTATGACTGAGCGAGCAGTCTTTCATAATACGGGCCTTAGCCTTCTCAAGGGATATTTTACAGCACCTAGTTAAAGTTAACAGTATCCACCAGCAAAAACCTATTCCATCCAACTTTTCTCATTTCCACCGAAACGTTATTTCAATGGAAACTGCAACTTTCGCTAGCGATTACTCCTGGTCTAGCCGGTACCGGTCGCTGTTGAGGGTTTTATTGTAAAGTGAGCTTTATTTGAAGCTATTATGAACCTATTTTGTACAATCCCCCTATTATTTTATACCTTAGAAATACTATTTCTAGTTAGTATTTTAACTCCATAATATTGCTGTAACGTAACCACAGATTAACTTGCCTACTTTGTAACTATACGATTAATGAAGCTACTATTAGCCTATGTTCACCGAGGATAGTCTAGTTTTCCAACGGTGAAATAATTTTTCAAATCGGTCCAGTAGTTTCGGAGCCTATTCAATACAAACAAAAAAAAATCAAACCTTATAATATTAGTAGAGACGACGTTTAACCCTGTCAGAGCAAGGGTCATTAAGGGATGACATTATATAGAACTAGCTGCGCCCCGCGGCTCCGCCCTCGTGGAAATCTATGTGCCAAATATAAACCTTGAATCACTATCTATTAAAAAACCGCGTCAAAATCCGTTGCATAGTTTAAAAGATCTAATCATACATAGGGTCAGACAGACAGCGGGAAGCGACTTTGTTTTATACTATGTAGTGATTTAAAAAATTGTGCTAACATTTCCTACGAGATATACACGAGTCTAGTAACCTACACACTATTCCGTTTCAAAGCCCGCCTTGGGAGCTATAGTCGCTAACTCCCCGAGGCAAGTTGCAAAATCCTTTGTTTCTAACGCCTTTGTTATCCTGAACTGATGCTACTCAAAGCTGCTTAGTTGCCTTTGTTTAGTTGTAAACGGATAGCTAAGCAAACATTTTTCTTTTGAAAATTGTTCTAAAATTTCTAACTTTTTCCAACGGGTGTGGTCTAGCTTTGTAACATGTGGTGATGGCCATACCACATTTCGTCAGACAGGCCATCTCATTTCTTTAAAATTAGTTATAGGTATAAAACTCAGTAAGCCCTAGGTATTGTAGGTATAATAAAATTAATAAAACAAAAGGTATGCGATTCTGGAATACAGAATTCAACGTTACGAGTATTCATAATATTACTATGCATTTTACGACTTTTCACTCGGGTGGAAATAATTGACCAAATTTGTACCTGGCTCCCGGACCATATAGATGGTGACTGTGACTTGGCATTTTAACTCAAAGGACATGTTCGTCATCGAGTACATGGTGTTAGTATTGCATAGATGCATCGTCTTCCAATAAACGATATTGTAAACAATAAACCTTATTCCCTAGGTACGTCAACCCGCAAGCCGCGGATCAATCCAGCCTTGGCCGCGGCGCAAGCGGCCGGCACCGCCCCCACCAGCTCTCAGAAGCGGCCCCGGTCGGCCAACAGCCTCAAGAAGAAACGCCACGCGCCGCGGCTCAGGAACGTCGATAGAAGTTCTGCACAGACTAGAGAGGTGAGGCTACGTTATATCCATTGCTTATTCCCTAGGTGTAAGTATTCTCTAAGCCACCCTCTTAGCTCTTAGCTAGCCTCTTAGCTAATAAGTAGGGTCTTCTAGGAGTAGAGTAGAAACGCCACGCGCCGCGGCTCAGGAAACTCTATAGGAGTTCACAGACTATGGAGGTGAGGCTACGTTGTATCCATTGCTTATTCTATTTCCTAGGTCACAACGCGTTAGTATTCTCTAGTCTAGGCCATCCTCTTAGTTACTTTCCTCGTGAAGTAGGGTCTTCTAGGAAAAGAGTAGAAACGAGAAGCACTTCGACTTAGAAATGTCGATAGGAGTTCTGCACAGACTAGAGAGGTGGTCAATAATCCCGAAAGAAAATGAAACAAAGTCAATTAAAATGTCTTAAGTATAAATATTTAGAACGTCATCATAATTTTTTGTAAAATAAGCTTTTTTAATCCCGCAAACTTGCCGGATCGCGCATGTTTGATCCCGCAAAAAAGGTGTGGTATCCCGTGTATGCGGGATTGGATTCCCTAGTCGCAACGCGTAAGTATTCTCTAGGCCACCCTCTGAAGAGAAGTCTTCTAAGAACAGAGTTGAAGCGAAAAGCTTAGGTGACTTGATGAATTAAATCAATCTTTAATCGGATTTAATTTATCTATTTACTATTTCTTTTATACTTTGTACCGTCGTCGTCGGCTTCACCAAGTCTAGACTTACGCAGAACAGTACAGGCGAATGATACTAACAAAACAAACATGAAAATTGCATAGGGCTATGCCTTGCCTAGTAAACCAGGGCTGTTTCTTGTGGAGAAGTAGAGCAACATTATGCTGAGGTTCGCATTGTGGAGTCGCTTGTTGCTTTTATATAGATACGTAGTTAATTTTTTTTATTTGTTTATGTTCTTGTTTACCTATACTATAATTATTTAGTAACAAGCCGTACCTACTTGTGAATCAATAAATGTATTTTATTCCTTTATTTTCTTTCCTTGCCTTGCTTGATCAGATCACTCAAGTAGACCAATAAGTAGACAGTTGCTTTAAGCTCACCATTCACTCAGTTTTCATGATTCAGTTGGTAAACTAGTGTTTAACTCTACTTCCCAATTGTATTGCAAAATCTAAATATAGCCAGTCAACGGTTTGTTCAATTTCATTCGCTCTTATTAAGGGCAATCAGAGCGAATCTACTCTCATAGAATATTACGTCACCTTTATAACAAACGTTGCCTTTTATGCTTATTTGGTACTAGCGGACCTTCCCGGCTTCGCAAGGTTTTAGTACAAATCCCTAACTTTTTGAAAATATAATATACATAGCCTATGTTCACTGGGGATAGTGTAGCTTCCCAACGGTGAAAGAATTTTTCAAATCGGTGCAGTAGTTTCGGAGCCTATTCATTACAAACAAAGAAACAAAAAATCAAACGTTTTCTCTTTATATAATTATTACAATTTTACAAAGACGACCATTGGTTGCAAAAGCAATGCCAACTTACAATAATAATACATTAATATCTAACTAAATAATGTCCCAGAAAATTACAATTAAATCGACCCATGCAAACAAAAAAGAGGTCGCTTCAGTCGAGTCAGAGATTTTAAGTCATCTAATGAGTACAAGCACTTTTCCAACAAAAGCTTTTTCAATTTGGTTTTTAAAATATTAGGACTATCAATGCTTTTTATTTTAAGTCAATAGACAGGCAGTTAAATAACTTTACAGCTTTGTACCCAGAGCCATGCTTCCCAACGTTTAACCAAGTAAGTCAGATACCTACTAAGAAAAAATAATGTTTTTAATTTTGTTTTGTTTTGTCCCTCAGGTAACCGTGAGCGGCGTAACAGTAGTAATTACAGAATATAAACCTAAGAAGTCAGTATGTAGCAGCTCTAGCGATGTAGAATCATCTAACGACGCGCGGGTGTGATGCTGGTATGATCTCTTCTATCCAATAGTATTGTATGCATTTTAGAAGGTAGTGGCATTTTTCTCGGACCATTTATGTAGCTGAAACCTCTCGCTTCTCTGGGATTTAGGGTCGGTATATATCTGACGGAATATGCGTCGAGCGTATCTTCGGTCGCGTTTATTCGGTCAAATTAGACCTGTCACATTACGCGTCTAGTCAGTTCGAACGGCCTGTACACAAACGATCTCCGCTGATGTTACAAAATAAAAAAACAAAAAATCAAAATTCATTTATTTACTCTCTCTGAATGCATCATATAAAATCACGTATCGCAACACGTTACGTCGACCGACTATGCGTAGACGGAAACGTAACAGACGCTGTACGCTCGACGCACTAACGTCACATCAGTTAAGTGTGAATGTTTTATTATATAATTGCCTGTTCTGGCGTAACGCGACCGATGATACGCGACGCATTTTCCGTCAGATATGTACCGACCCTTAGCCAAAGGAGTGGAAATCTAAGTTTCAAGAGGGTACGTTTGAATTTGTAAGGATGAAGATGTCATTTTTATGGTCCTAGAATGTTTCTATTTCACTTCATAAGTGAGCTAGATTATAACTAGAAGAATGAAGATAAAAAAATTATATTTGAGAGTACACGCAGTCGTCAAAGTACTTTTAAAGCCCAACGCACATGAAATTTTTATGTAGAACATGCAATGAACCTGTCAACATTAAATTCATGCCGTTACAACATCGGAAAGTCACCGATGACGGAAAAACAACATATTTTTATTTATTATTATAATATAACGAATGGTTACAAGTTAAAAGTTAAAACATCATCACACTTCGTGATTAAACGAAATGGTTTCTTATTTATGACTCTATTTATTTCTCAATTTTCCTGATAAAAGCTTTATGTTATGCCATTAATTTTTTTCAAATAACTTATTTTAGGTGTAGGTATTTTATTTGAATTTGATATAAATTGAAGTAAGGTTATGGAATGTAAGATAAGTGAATGAATTATTAGACCAGCGGGTCACTGCCAAACGATTGTAATTTGTAAATAATATTGGTAATTGGAATGCATAATAATTTTTAATTTAAATTCGTCTAGGGATATAATTGATGTAAAAATCTTTGAAAAATGTCAGATAAGTCAGGGTGTTGAAAAAGTGGACTTGCTTGTAAGTTTCCCACTAACTTGAGGTTGATCTAGATAGAATATCAATTGGGATCAAATATAGAAGTCAGCGAGCATGTCCTCGTTGGGAAAAAGGCAAAAATATGGCCTGTGTTATTGTATGTAAAGAAAAGATAAAAGAAAATGCAGTATTTTTACAGAGATACGTAGAAATTTTATTTTAATCTGTAAAGTTTCGGGTGTGACGTCACTCCATTGAACTGAATAGGTATTGACAAAGATGCTGGATTTGTATTAATTTATTATTGTGTCGTTAAAGTAATATCGACTAATAGACTTTATTTTATAATTTTTACAGAAAAAAAGGGCTTAAAAATTACTCGCAAAACGCACAATAAGTCTTATGATCCAAAAAATTGGAATTTCAGTTTCCATAGCATAAAACTAGACTAGATCTTAAATAGCTGTAAGTTTGTGCGGTGTTATTAATTGATGATATCGGAATTTACCTAGCTTTGTCTGACTCTGGGCTATGTGTTTCGTTGATTTTATTAATTACGTAGGTTACCAGCTTTTTTTTTGATATCAAAAGCTCTTTTCTTTGTATGTAGATTTTAGTTGTAAAAGGATCTACTGGCATAATTTACCTGAGAAATAACTTGGTTTGGTCAAAGACGTAAGTTAGCTTATTATAAGGGAATTTTCTACATAGCTCTCGCTAAAAATATTGTGCTCAAGCAGAAAATCTGTTTCGAGACATCGTTTTTGACACGAAACTTACTAAATGTAGAACTTATAACTACAAATGTTTTTATTTAGTTTACAAACAGTTGTATTTGTAGAACTTAGGTAAGATTTATTAATTTCTTGTCAATGAATTGCGATTTCTCGAATTAAGTGTTTCTTTTTACAGCTGTGTTCCTTGCATCTTTTAAGTATTTATTTTAGTTTAATTTCAACATGTGTTTAGTATAGAATTTTATTTCTTCACTATTTCTCAATTATTGTATTTCGTGTTTTATTTAGCAACATTGTTGGGCGCATTGTGATCGAAACTGACTTCGGGTATATAAAATAAGCACATAGATACATAATAGAAAATCACTAAAAGCATTTATCTAGGAATTTGTTTTCTAGTTGGAAATACTAGTTTAGCAAAAAGCCTGTAAACACACGGTATAATGATATCTTATTCCTTGAATTCCTTAAAACAAACATTTTGTTGTTTTATATTTTTTGTAAAGTATTTGATATTATTGTATCATTGAATTTCAATGAAATAGCTCAATTTATGGCAAGCCTTGAAATGTTTTGCGAAATTTTGCGAGATTTTTTATACGGCGATAAAATTCAAAACACAGCAATTTTTATAAAACATTAAAATGTGAGTACCATTTTTTAAATTTGCACGTATAAACTTAGTTTATGCAGGGTGGCTTTTTGAAATGGGATTGTATGGCCAAAACTAAAACCTTAAATATGCAGTTGTGGGTTTCTCATAAATCGAGGTATTACTTCTGCCCATGTCATAGTTACTGATTTGACTCCATTCCCATCACAAAAAGCCAACCTGTATAATTATATCTTTTTGTTAAACTGGTTTTAGAAGATAAATCAGCCACAAGGATCTGTACATGGCTGAGTAAGTAACATTAGAAATGTTTTTTATCAAAATCCCACAAGCCTGCGCCATTTAACATTCAAAATATATTTTTGTATTAAATTCTCAGTTTCGCTTCACCATTGCAATGTTAACTTAATTGTAATCGTAGTGCTAAATGTTAATTATTTTTAAGTCATTTATCTAATTGTGTACCGTGTATAAAGGACGTGGAAAGTACATTTTCTTTTATTTACTCCCATTTACTTAGGTTTTGCTGGTCTGTACAAGGTGCCACGTAATGGGTGTACAAAGCCGATAGGGGTGATTCTCGACAACCGTGAACGTAAAGTTTGGTTCCACAGTTTTTGCAGACTAGAATATTGTTTTATTTATATTTTGGAAAAGTTTAAACTGAGTTATTTTGTTTTTTATTTTTGAAAAATAGTACCTATAGCATAAGTTTACTCTGATCTATCCATTTTGAATAGTAGGTAATAGGTACCTACACCCATTATGTGGCACTTGAAATAAAATAATCTTCAACGATTGGTAAGTAATGATGACTTATATGTAGATGCAGATGGTGCATTATGATGACTAATTATTACTTCATAGTTATAGGGTAGGGGCTTCATGTAATTGTTTCTCGAATACATCGAATATAAGAAAGAAAATACATTTATTGATTCACTGAAGTAGGTACAACTTGTTACTCGGCCACATCATCACTTACCAACAGTTGAGATTTTGGTCAAACGTAGGCTTTATTATACAATATAAAAAACCTGAAGTCATCCTATCGAAAAATCGCATTTTTACTCGAAAAATATTGTTATTTCTCGCCAAAAGTATCGGATTAACACCCAAGTGTTATTCCAGGAAATAATAAAATACATTTAGACCGGAAATCCCTGTAAGCGAAGTCAAACGAGTGCTTGTAAAAATTAGCGTGGATTTAGTTTCGCGATAGAATGAGTCAGAGTTTATGTACTGGTAGCTATTCTGTGGCTTGCTGTGAATAACCAGACTAAGAGTTGAGCATTGTGTGGCTATGACTAGAGGTGGCTTTTTGTCATTTTGAACAATTTTATTCATTGAAAATAATTTTATGACAATTTGAGGAAGATTGAACTCACAAATAAATGTGTGTGCATTTAATCATAATAAAAAAACAGTAAAAAAATATTTAAATATATAAAAAATGCGAAGCTGCGAACATTCTTAATACCTATGACTTACACTACTCTCCTCGCTTGCCAGTTTCTTCCTATGGAATTAGCGTGGACCAAATTATTATAAGTCTTCTAACAAAGGTAAGTGTGAAATAATAGATTTTAATCATATTTTTTGTGGTTTATTTCATTCTATGTGCTTTCAAGCTTTCATTGTGGTTTTACTCCGCTTTGAGGTCCAGCTAGCTGAGTTTAGTATCGCTCAATTCAGTGTAGGTGCAATGAGTCAGAGTCCCTCTACAGGTTTCTGTCTCGATTCAGATAGACAGCTGGTAGCTATCTAACGGAGAAGTGTATTTTTTGCGTTGCAGCTAGAATCTAAAATGTATTTTTCAATTCAATTTAGACAGACCATGTTATGGGGAAAAAATCCCTCGAACGCGTTTTATTTTTTAATTTTATTTCACATTTCTTTGCAGAGTACAAACCAAACCACGTCGAAAGCTCCACCTTTATCAGCAGCTGTACAATGCCAACAACCCATCGGCGTAAAGCTCATCTCATTTGCATAAAATTGGGGACTGTGTACCTACAATAAAGTGCTAAAACTAATAAATAAACCTGGCAGAAAAAGCTCCTACGTTTAGCTCAACAGCTTACACTCTAGATAAATAAAAAATAGCTGTCTGAGAATTTCCTAACGAAAGTTATACAGTAGCTTAGCTACCTAAACTATAGACTCCGTCATATCTGATACCTTGCTTTACATTAAGACTAAACGTTGTTGTTAGCTTGTCGGACATAATTTCTTTTATGTGAACGAAATACTATATGGAATAGAACTATAATTATTAATTGTTTTTCCGTAGGCATATGAATTTATTTTCAGTTTTTTTTTCGTATCATGTAAATTAGTTTTATCAAAAAAATGTATTTCTTTATTCTACTCTATTTATGCTCAACAGAATCTCTGCTCCTTTGAACATCTGAGAGCAAATCGTAAACGGGACATAAAAACACTCCAGTTTAGGACCCAGTTAACCGCGCAGGTAAGTTCGTAAATAATTTTATAGCGTACTTTATGCTTTTTGCGGACGGTAGTACTGAAATAACCTGCTTTTTTTTAACGGGAGCGCTTTAGAGTGCGATGTTATTTCTTGTTTCCTCACTTTCTGCTTATTACCTAAGGGCCTAAGGGAATAGAGTGACCAGTGTACGGCACACTTGTGCACTATAATAACTTGGTGTTCTAAATAAAGAATTGTATTGTATTGTACTCATAATATTTATTTATTATGACAATATCATGAACATACTATTTCAGTTAGTCTTGTTTGGTATGTGTCCAAGTGAGTTACAAAAATTATCAATAAGTAAATAAATTCGAACGAATTGTCAAACACATCCTTTGTAAAAAGGCTTATTACAAAATATCGGATTATCCTAGACGATAAGAAAGCTTGGGACGAGCTTTGCTCCTACTCGAAAACTAACAAGGTAAAGGATCAAATTGGTCACTTTATTCTAGTTTAACAAATGTAGTAGACACATAAGATGAACATACTAGTGGTTTCTTTCTCACTTCTTCCACAGGTGGAGAAAAATTTTAAGTGAACATTAAAAATACTTATTGTTATAATAGTATAAAATATGACTTGTCTAAGTGCTTATTTGTAAGCCTAAAGAATAAAACTCTTTTTATTTTTACCTACCTACTTTCAGTTTCCTTAAGACGAGTACGGAACCCTTAACACTTTGACTGCGATTTTTTTTCGACGACTGCGATCTTTTTTTTAACCTAAAAAATTCGTGCTGCCGCTCTACACAGCGGTTGTGTTGCGCCGCACATGCGTTTCGTTCGAAAAATATTACGGCTGTGCTGAGTCACAGAGATCTGTATTGTCTCAGCCGCTGCGCTAGTGTGGATTTACGCATATTAGTCACTTGTAGAAAACACATATCGTGTGATTTCAGCAGTCAAAGTGTTAATTATAGTAAATTTATTAAATTCGTTTAGAAAATTTTATAATTTAATTTTTTAATAAAATTTAATGCACTAGTTTTCACGAGCACTAAGAATCGTAAAATACGTCAAACACTAAAACGCCTGAAAGCCGAATCCCATTCAAATAACTACAAGACTGATTTCTTTAATCAAGAAAATAGCAAAGTAGATATTTATGTAGTTGTAAATTATATGGGACATCTTTGATGGGGTGCTGACAACGGAATGGGATATCGGACTGGTAGTATGTCAGTCTGTCACTATCAAGAATTAATGGCTTCTCCTTGCCAAGATCTTGTGATAAAATATGGAGAGACGAAATTGTATCAGTTATTTATTTCGTGGGAAAAAATTGTTTGGCTTGTGAAATTAAGATTAGTTGTAATTTTGGTTATTAATATGTTTAACCCAGTTAAACATATTATATTAAAAAAATTCCATATGGGGTCCGAAATCACCCCTTACCGCTTTGTACGTTCATTTTGTGGCTCCTTGTACTATAACTTGGACCTAGTTTAACACTGTTTCAAACTGTTTAGCGCTTTGAGTAAGGCATTCAAGTTAAATTTATTAGGAAACTTGAACTCGTAAAGGCACAATTCTTTAATGAAAATCGTTATCAGTAAGTACGTAACGTAAGTTAGTAGTTATACGGTTTTAGAAATTTATTTTTCTCTAAGAATATACATTCACTTATAGAGAAATATAGGAATATAGGATTTTTTATTTGCCATAGACATGTGTTTATAAGGTTACAGGTAATAAGGTATACATTTCGTGGTTCAACATGCTTGACCGTTAGTCGGTGTGCAAAGATATTTGATAGAATGACATGGACTAGTTTTACATGAATTAAAATATATCATTAAAAACATCATCAATATAATAGTAACATTTACAAATTAACAACATTTTTAATTTCTTTCTAAAGAGTACACCATTTAGCTCTTTCAAGTGTTTATTATCTTAAGTTATTAATTTATTTTAATCTTTTTTTGATTATCTTAAGTAATTAAAAATCCTTTGCAGTGTAACATCTAGACCAAAGCTACAATACAAGCGGTAAGCAAAATAAATAAAATAATACGCGTCACCAGCTACCTCAGCATAGGTTAGTTTCTAATTTAAGTAGCTTTGTATTGCATGCAATGTACATATATAGTTTGTATCCTTTTTTATTTCTTGTTATTGATACTTCTCCATCTGTTTGTTTGTGATGTACCAACTCTTAGTTTGCTTATATCTTTTTCTCCGTCCCTAGGTTGCCTGGGAGAAATCGCTGTCAGCGATAAGGCCGCCTATTGTACTTTTAATTGTAATATTTAGATATAAGGTGTTATTTTATAGTTTTAAATGCAATAAAGTGTTAATTCGTTCGTTCAGCAAAGCGGAAAATTCTGAAACTTGAAGTCTGCAAGCTAGCAACTACTACATTTAGCTTTAAACTCAAAGCAAACTTTGCGATTTATTTTATTTATTTATGCGATGCACTATGCAGGTCTTACTTTATTTCTTGACTAAGGAAATCATATAGAATTTCTTGAATAAACTTAGCCAGGGTCTACTACCAACTCTAAAAATAATAGCAATCAAGCTAGGGTTTAATTTTCACTTCGTTACCTTACTCTATCTTAAATATCGGTAAAACGGTAATAAGGTTTCAGGTAAATAGAGGTCAAGCATGTTGAATAATACCTATGTCTTTACTTCTTACGTTCCATAACACATGTTTTGGCAAATAAAAAAATCTTAATCGGTAGGTATACTGAACTGATGAAATTAGAATCACATAATACCTGTGATACCTGTTTATTTTCCTAGCGTCCTTTACCTTTACCTTTTTGGACCCTTTATGGAAATAAATAGGTAAAGATTATTCTTAATCTTCAATCTAAGATGGTAGATATTCTCAGAATTCATCAGAAGGCCTTCTGAAGCGAAAGTTTCGTAGTTTTTAATAAATTCCCTGCCTCGCCGCGAGGCCATTTTTCATTATTCTCATTACTTGCAACCCTTTGCAGTTTCACCCTAGTAGCGATAGCAGAGCAAGTGGTGATTTATAGCTTGGGCTGCCCTCTATTTCATGGAAATGAAGGTTTAAATTTCGAATTTCAAAATACTTAACGTAGTGTTAAAAGTTGGGCCGCGTGGGGTCTGTAATTACCCCTTTCTGAGTTCTGAGTTGCAAACACGTTCTGTCGCACCTTGTACAATCAATATTATTTATACCTACATCATATATTTCTGATTTGATTGTTGACTATTTGTTGTATCCCCATCAATATTTTTTTTACCTACTTTATTATGGAAAGGATAGTTCTAGGTAAGTGTCACAAAATAAATGATTTTTCGAGCAATTTTGAAGGACTTTTGATTCATAATTAGCGTAGCTTATTTTATTTTCTTAAAATCCGGTGATAAAATAAAACATGACAAACACTTGAAGTGAACAAATGATTTTACTTTGTTTCTAAATTGTAGTTCCTTTAAAATAATTGTTTATTAAAATCCAGATCCTGTTTTTCTGCGAACCCTACGCCATAGTTCACCCTGCACGGTTCCCGCCCGGGGCATTTTTCATTCCAACTTGATTAAAACCTCCCGCTAATGTATGGATCCGTATTGCAACTATTGTCTGCTGTCAACCGTTTGTATCCCCGTGTTTTCATTTCCTTTACTCTTATGATAACCTGGTACCTAGCACAACCAGAGCACAGAGAGAGAAAAGAAAACTATCTACCTAGGTATTTTCTTTTTAACGTTTATGTGCTCTGCCTCAGTTTTTATTCCTTTACTGTTATGTTACCCTGGTATAGTAAGTTTTTTATTCAGTGTTTAGGGGTTGCCTATAATTATTTTCTGCTTGTTACTTTGCTAGCCTTGGAAAGAGTTCTAATAGAAAAGCTAGGCTAAACCTATTATTATGGATCAATTAGCTAGGCTAGGCTAAACCTATTATTATGGATTAATTAGGTTCATATTTATCCCGCAAGGAGTGTGTGTTTGAGGAGGTTGTGATTTTAAATGGGCTAGAATCGGCTCGTAAGAGTTGTATCGTAACTAAGGAATATCCAGTGAGAGGCGGACAGCAGCGCCCTGCAGAACAATTTATCTGCGGTCCCCAACCCGCATGCCCAGCAGCGTGGGGATTATGGGCATTACCCCCCCATAAAAAAGGCGCTTATGTAGAGGAGGCCTGCGTTCAGCAGTGAACTAATATCAATATACCTAGGCTGCTGTGAGGTGAGGAAGGAAATCGCTCGGATGGTCTAAGGTCCGTATTATAAAAGCTTGTTTAGTCATCGATGATCTATAAATAAATAGTGCTGAACAATCCACACAGCATTATTTAGCCCCATGGTAAGCAAAGCTTGTGTTATGGGTACTAGATATACATAATACAATACATTATATAGATAGATATTTTTTATTATACATAGAAAACGACCAGAACACCCGGAACAAATATCTGTTCGTACGCACAATTGTTCCGAGGCGGGAATCGAACCCGCAACCTCCTGCGTCGCAAGCGGACCATCGCCCACCGCGCCACATCGGTCGTCTCTATGCTTGAGTAACGCTTTTCTAAGCCAAAAATTTTAGTCATATAATTATATCTCTGGCTGAGCAATCTTTAATTTTACGGGTTAATATATGTATGTATTTTGTATTATTAGTTCCTATAATTTTTATAATTAACTTTAATGTGATATCTAAGTTTTTTATTCCTTTACACTTAGCTCAAAAAAGAGTATAAGTCGATTCTGTTTTTGAAAACTTCGAACATAAGACTACTTGTTCGAACTTTAAAATTGCAACCAAAGCTATGTTCGGTTACCTACCCCGATCTCCCCAATAAAAGGGTCAGATTATATCGGTTTTGGTAGCGTGCTAAGATTGGCCGATAGCGACATATTATAAATTACGCTGTCCGTCTGTCTGTCTGTCACGAAACACGCGATGCAAAAAAGTTAATAACACGGATCCGGTACTTTTAGTTTTGGAGGTGGTATTACCGGTTTATGTAACCCTCTTTGTCAAAGACTCACTCGTTTTTACTATTATAGGAAGACTACCGATTTATCTGAAATAATTACCTAAACATTTTTTTTTAAATATTAAATTGATGATGATGTCCTACCGAATTTCGGCAACGGCGTCTCTCAACGAGCGCCATAGCGTCGAGCGTCTTGAGCTTGAAGCATCAAGCATGCAGTCTTTTGCAGGTCGTCACGTCATCCCACCTGGTCGGAGGGCGTCCTATACTACGTTTACTGAGTCGTGGTCTCCACTCAAGAACATGTTTACCCCAGCGCCCTGGATACATTACTTACCCTTAATGTTCTTGTGAGTTGGACTTGATGATTATGTGTTTCATAGTTAAAGTGCGTTGATAGTATCAAAGTACTTTTTTTGACATGATGTTCTAGAAAGAACTTCATAGTTTTAAAACTAATAAATAGATATTTGTGTATTAGTGATAAAATTGTTTAAGGCGGTACCCCGAGGCACACTAGCGCCGCCACCCATTATCTTATTATTACGATGAAGAAAGGAAATTTCAAAAATGACATTGGGCAGTTTTTTGGTACCTTTTATAAGCTTCTTTGTTTTATTTTGTACAGTTCAGGCAGAGATTAGAAGTTTCCCTTGGTGGTCATCAAACTCTATTTTCGCTTCTCTGCCTAACTAAACTATACAAAATAATAATATTTCTTAAGAATTTCGCTCAAATTGCACAACATGACTTGGCAGAAATTCGGTAACTAATTAAAAGTGTAAATAATTAATAGTTACTAGTTCCAGTAGCTAGTACCAGTTACTAGTTAATAGTTCAGTTTCACCTAGAAGATTTATAGATACCACATCCGCCCATATTTATAGCTCCTGGATCCAGTCAGCCATAACAAAGCAAGTCACGTCAACGGTTCTAACTTTAATTGTAGTCAGTGAAGGTGGGAAATATGGAAACTACCTACCTATAGGTAATACCTAAAATACAACCAACAACGCAGGTAAGCTAAGTACCCTATAATATATATATATATATATATATATAGGTACACACCTACCGCCTACCTATATTAAGCATTATTATAGTACTATTTCGAAGACGACAGAACAGTAAATTTATGCATTTTTAAAAGATGAAAGCAGAAGTAGAAATTATTTTGATTCTACTTCTGCTTTCATCTGATACGTATGTATTAACACTTTGACTGCGATTTTTTTTCGACGACTGCGATCTTTTTTTTAACCAAAAAAATTCGTGCTGCCGCTCTACACAGCGGTTGTGTTGCGCCGCACATGCGTTTCGTTCGAAAAATATTACGGCTGTGCTGAGTCACAAAGATCTGTATTTTCTCAGCCACTGCGCTAGTGTGGATTTAGGTAAGCATAGTAGTCACTTGTAGAAAACACATACCGTGTGATTTCAGTCAAAGTGTTAATATTTTTACCTATTAATATTTTTCCGGAACAGCTAGATAGAAATAGATGATGCTGTGTGTATTGATTGAGCTTTGTTGTTTCCGGAAATACTCCTATTGACTTCCGCGTTTTAAACTCATGTATTGTGGCACCTTGTAGAACTAAACCGAAAGAGGGCGATAGTGTGGTAGACTGTAGAATGTTTTTAGGGATCCGTAATATAAAAAATACCGAAACTGCATTTTTACTTATTCCGAAAGATGGTGTGAGTATTTGTATGTGGGTTATTTAATTTAAACTAGGTAGAGTTGTTATATTTTTATTTGGGTATTTTATTTATTATCAAGAGGCGCCAGCAGCTTTATTTATTTATTAAACAAAATCCACAGGGCGTTATTAACAACTATGTTAGGTATACTTTTATATTTTTAACGCCTCTATTGCGATAAATCCTGCCAAACGTTGTGACTGCGAGTGATTATTGCAAAACCCCCTTCCGCATTTATAATATTAGTAAGGATTTAAAGGGCATTGTCTACGACCTGTAGTTCGAAAACTTTATACTAGGTACCTACTTTACTCTAGTTTCTCTTGTTCGGAAGGCTATGTAGGTAAGGTATTAATACTACTGTGTACACATAGCTCGCCTTGGCCTACCTTACCTACTGCATTATTCTTTTGTTCGTTCGCACCGCCAGGAGCAGGGTTGTTTGCATCAAACAAACACATCAAGTATGCATGGACACAGAATACATAATAGGCACTACGGTATAGGAAAGTAGGTAGGTAGCCATAGGAACGTGTGCAAATGCGAACAGGGAATGGCTGATTAAATTATGTTTGTGTGCTCTGCAAATAATGTTGAAATTTGGTTTACTGAATACGAATTTTCAACGATGAAGGTACTTAAGTATAAATAATAGGTATTTTAAACATTGAGCTACAGCTAGGTACCTATATTATGTAGATTTTAGTTATGGTTCGTTGGGAAATGATCGAACGAAGAAGAAGAAGAAGAATGAAGACCGTATGAAATGAATTTTAGCGGCAGCCAACATTTTTTTGAAGAAAATGATATGCCACCACCGCTGATGGGAGTATATCGCACATATACGCCATGGCTGGGAGTATATCGCACATATACGCCATGATCGATAATACTCCAACATATTATTTGCCCAACAGTGATGTGGTATCCTGCTATTATATAGATATCTACAATGTAACAATTAAAAAAAAATACATAAAACGGACGTAGTAGCAGGTTTCCAAAAGATAAAATTAATATATATCTCATGTAAATTGTGCGGAACCCATCCAACATAACTACACTTGTTCTTGACGGGCCTTATTTTATGTAGCGTGCTACAAATAATTAAAACTAGGTAACATAGGAAAGACCTATTAAAATACTGAAGCCATTTTTCAAAACTTATTACTTATTGTAGGCATTATCATGACCTAAAACCATAAATTAGTGACAAGTTAAGGACTTCAGAGTACAAACTAATTATATCAAGGCAAGACTGTTCTACAACATGCGAGTTGGTAAAATAACTTTAAAGTTTAGACAACCTCTGTGGCGCAGCGGACGCAGGAGGTGGGTTCGATTCCCGCCTTGGGACAAATCTTTATACGATCTGCGGGTATTTGTTTTGGGTGTTCTGGGTGTTTTCTATGTATAATAAAACATATCTTCTATCTATCTAATGTTCTTATTTATGTATGCATATCAGTTCTAGTAACCATAACACAAGCTCTGCTTAGCTTGGGGCTAGGTGATGCTGTATCCACAAGGCATCATCTAGCCGATTCTAGCCTCATGCTAAGCGGACCAGCGTTATTTATCATTTTTTTTAATATAATTATCATTTTATAATAACTACCTACCGATCAACTCAAATACAAATGATTTTTGATACAAATAATTTTACGATCGAAACACAATTTCTTTGTATAAATTCTGCATTATTTCGTGGATCGCAGATATTACAAAGACCACACAAAGTCAAAGGCCGCCGAACATTTCCCGCCATTCCACCAAGTCACCAATCAACGATGTGACAGTGACATTACAAAAACAAAATGGCGGATGCAAAACTTGATGAATCCAATGAGGGAGGAATAGTGTAGGGAAATTGGGAGTTTTAACCTTTGTTATTTAGGACTAATTATCTCAAGGAATAGGTACCATACCAATGCGATAACAATTATTATTAACAACGAGCTTCTTATCTTCCAATAGGAAAGCAAAAAACTCAGGTATGTTCTAAGACTTAGGTAGAGAAACTATTCAAAGTAGCTTTGTCATAAAAAAGAAAAGGTTGCAATGCAAGTCCCTACTAGTTCCAACGATATTTTTCCATTGGGTACGTACCTATACACTAACCTAAGTTTTACTTACAACGTAAAACAAACCACCCATACTTAAACTCTGTTGCCGCGTCTATACTATACGCAATTTACATTATTTGTCGATATGAGATCCTTCCTTCAATAAACATTACTAACAATTATATCTGAAACTCCAAGCAAGTGAGTTATTTGTGTCAGTGGTTTGTATATAAACATTCTACATCGAGTTTGGTTAGTGTATAGTTAGTTACTATTGTAAAGTCTGTTTTTGAGAAAACGGGAAATTTTGAAGTTTGAATTATTAAAAAAAATTCAGAAATTAATGGAATAAAATGTGGTAATTACCTTATTTACCTATTAGTTAAAAATTAGTCAGAAACTAAATGTTTCTTTAATAAAATACATATATGTACTTACCAAGTTTTGTAATAGGAAAAACAGACCGTAGGCACCAGGGCATATCCATGAAAAAATATAGGTGCAATGCCTATCAAAATGAAGAGTTTGGTTTGGTAAAGGCTCTCCAGAACCACTTTTACGATTGAACGAGTTACCATCCTTTATCTAGAAATGGGATTTTACGTAGGAACTTACATAAAAAACTGTGAAACCCAATAACGTAAAATCTGCGTAAACCACAAATTGGTTCAAGCATGTAGGTACTTCTAAAAACAATATGACTAGACAACAACATATGTACATACATACTAACCTACCTACGAATAAAGTGTTTTCCATCATCGAATTGTATTTATAATTTTTTATAACACTTTTTTAATGCTGGACAATTCACACAGCATTATCTAGCCCCATGATAAGCAGAGCTGGTGTTATGGGTACTAGATAACTGATATACATAATACAATATATTACATATATATATATATATATTTTATTATACAAAGAAAACGACCAGAACACCCGGAACAAATATCTGCAGATCCTACACACAATTGTTCCGAGGCGGGAATTGAACCCGCAACCTCCTGCGTCGCAGGCGGACCTTCGCCCGCCGCGCCACATCGGTCGTCGGTGTATTCCAGTCCAACATTGAGTAGTTAAATGCTGTGAAATGCAATGAGATTTACAAGAACATTGCGTAAATTAAATGTATTTCATTTTCGTAAGGCTCACATCCCATCACTATCAAACAATAACGTCCAGCGATATGCAAAAAGCGAAAATTTAACGAAAATAAAACACAAAATAAGAGGGAATAAATAAAATAATAAAAATATAAATATAAATCCAGCCTTTTTGTTTCCCGTTCTTCGGCGGGCTCGCGGAAAAAGCGCCCGCTAGACAGCCGTCACATGTCAGCTGTCGAGTGTTGTAGCTGCACTTTTGGACATTTTCTGGGAGAAATAAAGTTTTTTTTTAAGTGGATGGGAGGGTGCACGGTGTTTTTAGCGAAGTTGTTTTTAATATTTTATGAGTTGTAGGGGTGAATTTAAGAAAGGAAAACTTTCTTAATGGGTGCTATTTTATGTAATGTATTGTATTATGTATATCAGTCATCTAGTACCCATAATATAAGCTCTGCATAGCTGATGATGCTGTCAGGATTGTCCATTTTTTGTAATATAGGTAATTTTTTTAATGTGAGTTTTACAGTTTTCTCGCATAGTAAGTATCAGATGGTCACAATGGTAGCTCAGGTTAAACTAAACTGATATTGCTTAAGTAAGCTATTTGTTTTGCGAGTTCCTATTTATCTGAATCGGATTTTTTAACGAATTGATTCGTAGAAGCATATTTTCTTGCCAAAACATCGATGAAAAAAATTAAGATCTAAATTAACACGAAAACTCATATTTTTCTTTTCACCTCGACGAGATCAGGTAAAAAAAAAACACTACGGAAATCGCACGCAATAATATTTTTCATCGCGTTACGCAAGTTACGTCCTTGTGTACGGCGGGCGCTATATTTCAAAGTGGGCAAAAGTACATTCGCGCCATAACTACGTAGGCGCGCACCGAACGGGACGACGCGGGCTTAATGCCGGGACTCCACTTCAAGATCATTGATGGGGGATATTTATAGCTTCTGGTATCTGCGATATCGCTGCCAATCCCCTTGTGAGATCACTACAGCGGAACCCCGAATCCGGTTGACGATGGTATCGTGATGTCTCCTTTTTCTATAGGAGACATCTATTAGGTGCGCCTCTAACGTCCCGACAGAGAACTACAACAACAAAAATCCCATGCAAAAATGACACGTCACGATCACGTCTCGATAATATTGTCCACCGGACTCGGGGCTCTGATTTCCCAAATTTAGGATCCCAGGGCGATCCATTGTTAATAAAAGAAGCCGGAAAATGACATCTCACCTCATGCACTAGGTGTTCTTTTGCATAGATTTTTACAATGATTAGGTGCCTACGTACCCATTACGAAGATTATATGAGAGGGGGGGGGGGGGGGGGACATGACGCAAGGGTAGGGTAGGAGGCAAGTTTGTTGCTCTATGTATGTGGTGAGCTCATTCTTCTCATGCCGTAGAGACAACAACGTTGGTCTCTCTTAAGAGGTTCCGGAGTTATGATGGTTTAAAATTGCCTTGGATCCAAGCTGTAGAGCTCCTTCTGCTGATTACCTACGCAAAGATTTTGTATACCAACCTTACCTATCTTTGACTCTATTTTTTCAAAGAATCATCACCTTTGAATAATCAAATGTATCTTTTGGTGGAACACAAGTCTTAGAAATAGAGCAGCGCAGTCGACCGTCGCAAGACAAGGACGGAGAATAAGACGAAGGGTTGCTCCGAGACCGAGCAAGAACCGAATTCCCCGCGTCGGCGCTGTCGCCGTAGAAATACAGTCCAATATGAGCGCGCGCGTCCATAAAATACCGCATTGAAATTCCATGCCAGAGAGATAAGGAATTTAATTTAGAACTGCTATTTTCGTTGCAAATTCCCATCGATTTTGAATAAATTTTATAACGAAAAATTGCTACTTTTTTTCTCTTTAATATGGTATTAGAAAATCTGAGATCCGTTCACGCGTTTAGCAGTAATAAGCAAAATAAAACTAGACCAGAGGTGGAAATATTCTCTACCTCGAATGCGCTACTTTATGGAAGGTTCGTAACAATAGCTGCGAGGGGGGAGCGGCGCGCGCATCAAGTACCGTATACCGTTGTTCGAGAACGTTGAGATAATAAACCGGGTACTTTATGTGCATTTCGCCTAGAGAGGATATGCCAAGATAACAGTAACTTTCGTACGGCCCTATGCGTTATACAGTAGGTATATGTTTTTTTTTCAGACGTCCGTCTTGGACTAAATCTAAAATTAAAAAGTAATAACGCCGTTCGGAATTAGAAAGGGCGTTGTGGTCCTAAATCTAAATGTAATTCGGTTGGCTTTATTAGGAATTCATGGGAGCTTACAATATTCTATGGGTTTTATCGTACGTTGTTTGAATAATGCTGAGTTTGTCTAGCCGCTATAAAAAGACGAATGCGGAAAATTTGCATTTTACTACCTGTGCCTTTGTATAAGAAACATAATAGGTTATGTTTATTATGTAAAACACAGGCAATGTGTTAGCTTTGCAATAACTTATTGGGCTACGTTTTCCAGTACTAAATATTAAATAAAATTATGTAAACACTTTGACTGCGGTTTTTTTTCGACGACTGCGATCTGTTTTTTTAACCTAAAAAATTCGTGCTGCCGCTCTACACAGCGGTTGTGTTGCGCCGCACATGCGTTTCGTTCGAAAAATATTACGGCTGTGCTGAGTCACAAAGATCTGTATTTTCTCAGCCGCTGCGCTAGTGTGGATTTACGCATATTAGTCACTTGTAGAAAATACATACCGTGCGATTTCAGCAGTCAAAGTGTTAAAACAAATTATGTAAATATAATTAAAACGCCGAGATTAAAAGATGTTTTTTGTGACGTGATTATATCAAGAGATTTTTGTTTTTTCGTAGGATCTACAGTAAGTATATCTATACTAGTAACTATAGTTTGACCGAAACCGCTGTACCGCTCCTTAGGAAAGTGCGGCGAGATGGGGGGCGAGAAAAAAAGAGCAAGAGTTCGCGTTGACGGCAGACTGATGGATCGGAGCGGCCGATATTTCCCCCGCGTCTCGCCACTCGCATACCTCAGGCGCGGTACAGCGGTTTCGGTCAAACTATAGTACTAGTTTCCGTCCATGGCTTCGCACGTGTTTTTTCTATGGAAACGTTTAACACTTTGAGTGCTGAAATCACACGGTATGTGTTTTCTACAAGTGACTAATATGCGTAAATCCACACTAGCGCAGCGGCTGAGAAAATACAGATCTTTGTGACTCAGCACAGCCGTAATATTTTTCGAACGAAACGCATGTGCGGCGCAACACAACCGCTGTGTAGAGCGGCAGCACGAATTTTTTAGGTTAAAAAAAAGATCGCAGTCGTCGAAAAAAATCGCAGTTATTTTTTTTTTTATTTTTTTTATTTTTTTTTTTTTTTACTTGTAGAAAACACATACCGTGTGATTTCAGCACTGAAAGTGTTAAGGTAACATGCATATTATGCAATTATGCATGTTACCTTAACACTTTGAGTTACAGTTAGTTAACACATACAAGTTTCCACATTATCCTTTCCTACCATCCTAATTATACCTTATCATCATCATCATCATCGACCTATATTAGTCCACAGCTGGACATAGGCCTCCCAATGAGCGCCATAGCGCCCTATCTTCAGCTTGACGCATCCACTATTGAACGATCCCTACAGAATTCCTTCACACAAAGAAGCTTCCACAAAATGCCCATCCCATACTAACTACTAATTAGTCTGCCCCCATCAGAATGCGCGCCGCGTATCTATGCACTTTGCATATCTATCGGTAAACGTTAATGTATACAGTATACCTATGTATACCTACTTTGTATAAACGTATTTATATATACGGTGCACGCGTGCGTGTCGCGATGGACCGTTATGGTGGTCCAGTAGTTTTGATACTTGGGGATTATTTGACCACAAAGGATAGATAGTTCATAGTTCATTTCAGCGCCGCTGTTAACTCCGGCTTGTAGCGGCATAATGCTGAGACAGGGACCTTTTTGGCCCCTTATAAATAATAAATAAATAATGCTGGACAATCCACACAGCATTATCTAGCCCCATGATAAGCAAAGCTTGTGTTATGGGTACTAGATAACTGATATACATAATACAATACATTACATAGACAGATATTTTTTATTATACATAGAAAACGACCAGAACACCCACAAATATCTGCAGATCGTACACACAATTGTTCCGAGGCGGGAATCGAATCCGCAACCCCCTGCATCGTAGTCGGACCTTCGCCCACCGCGCCACATCTGTATGTTTTTATCAATCTCCTTATAATTTTTTTTCTTGTATGTATTCTTTCTTATTATGTAATGTGTCGTGTTTTGTGTTATGTATGGTGTCAAATAAATGTATTTTCTTTCTTTCTTTCTTTCATTAATTTATTTGTGATACACAGGTATTACAGGGATGTTCAGACTTAAAATTAAGAGCACTGTGATCTACCATTAGGCGTACGAATGTTACATATTTTGGATATAGAGCAAAAATCAATAATAATAATAGTACCTAAATCAAAAATAAAAAGTTTAGGAATTGAAAATAATGCGTTTTCCAATTTGAAAATCAAACACGTCTTTAGACTACATTTACATAGTAACTAAAATAACTAAACTCCGTCAAAATATTCATTCAAGCTGTAAAATGTCTTACTTTTTAAATAACTAAAAAGGTTAGATTTAAATTTTGTGATGTCAGTACATTTCCTAATGTCATTTGGTAAAGTATTATAAATTCTACGAGACATATAATAGATAGATAGATAAATAAAAAAAAAAATATTTATTAAATTTTTTTACAGTTTGTTGATAGCATCTTAAATCCTAACATAGATTTATTTTATCTAGACACTAGAGTTCTCTTAACAATACCACAATACTAAAATACCTATGATTTGGGGAAAAACACCTGCTAGTTACTCACCCTATGACATTCAGTGAGTGTCTATTTTCTTCGCTCGTTGCATGTATTTTGAATAGTGGTAGTAATTTTAGATTTAACTGATTTAATTTTTAGATTTAAAACTAATTCACTTTGAGACTATTGTGTTGCGAAAATATTTCAAGCGAGTCACTCACTGAATTACTGAACGTTATAGATACATATATAATTTAGTGGAGGTGTTGCTAAATATTTGAACTTAGGTTACTATGTTGAAAGGGTTGTGTTTACGGACCGCCAAGGGCCTACCTTGGCGGAGGTTGCGGGTTCGATTCCCGCCCCGGGACAATTGTGCGTACGATCTGCAGATATTTTGTTCAGGGTGTTCTGATCGTTATCTATGTATAATATCTGTTGTATTAAGTATATCAGTCATCTAGTACCCATAATATGGAAATGGATATGATTTGTGATTTTTAATTTATGATTTTGTGATGTAAACTTAAAGTAAGATTGACTCTATGATTTTTGTGTTGTTTTTCTGTATTATAAAATTATTTCTAATTTTAATATTAAATTTAAATATGCACTCTATTGCATTGGGTGTTCCCGTAAAAATAGAGGTAAGTTTGTAAATAAATAAATAACACAAGCTCTGCTTAGCTTGCGATGCTGTGTGGATTGTCCAGCATTATTTATTTATTCCAAAGTATCAAGACCTCATGTCCCCCCTATAAGCTCGTCGTGTCCACTCTCCACGGTCCGGCTGGCCACATACATACATACAAGCATGTCTATGTATAGATACTTTTCACAATAGATAAACATTCCCTATAAATATAAAACCTATAATAATGTGGAGCGTGGATAATGTTGGGTTGTGATCTTTGTTTTAATTATCAGAGGCTGTGTTTTCGTTTAGTTATTATAATTTATTGTCGTTGCAAATCATTTCTATATGCAAAAAGATCATTCTGTCCGATAACGGAAAACAATACCAGAGCCAAGTTAAAAAAAGTACGGTTACCAATTTTTTGGCACTGTTTTGGTTATACCTAATGCATTACTTGAGTTACATAACTACCCACATCACACTTATAAATGAATTGAAAATTAATATTTATTTTTAATTTTATTAGTATTATAAATGCGAAAGTTTGGATGTCTGGATGTTTGTTACTTCTCCACGCCAGAACTACTGAACCGATCAGACAGAAATTGCATTGATGTAGCTTCTAAGCAAATATAGGTTACTTTTCATCCCATAAAACAGTTACCATGGAATGGATATACACAACGCATGCGAAGCCACGGGAGAGAAACTAGTTGTTCATATAAATAGTACATGTAAAAGAGAGTTCTCGTAAAAGAATCGAAATATAATAAAATAAAACAAATAAATAATGCTGGACAATCCGCACAACATCCCAAGCGAAGCAGAGCTTGTATGGGTTTTAATAATTATAGCACATACTCTGAAAGTTTAATTTAATTTTAATTAAGTTTTCTAAAAAGCTTACAAATAGAGAAACGTCTGTTGGTAAACTAAATATAAATATAATAACTTAAGTTAATAATAATTAACAATTCGATGATAATTATCTTATTATTAGAATATTATTTTTATCTATCGATCGATTCCGCATAAAAATTTTAATTGAATTTGATTAGAAATCATCATCATCATCAACCTATGTTAGTCCACTGCTGGACAAAGGCCTCCCCCAATGAGCGCCATAGCGTCTTCAGCTTGACGCATCCAGCATCTACCTGCAGTCTTCGTATAAGAAATCGCAAGTCAGCAATTAAAATTAATGCTCGTCTTAGTTTCAAATTACAAAGTTAAGATATAAATAGTTACCTGGTTATTAATAAAACTAGTATTTTCCATAAACCAGTAAGTTCAGCTGTCTGTCACTTCCCGCCGGAAGTGCTTCACCGGAAGCAGGTGGCTTGCGTCGATAAAACAAGTGAAAGGGAAACTATATTACGCCCTTTAGTATCAAAAAGTGCATTGAAGTTATTTTTTAATTTCCATGGTGTGTTTTTGCTATTGAAATTGCGGGATTAAATTTTTGAATTCGCATTGAACATATTTTTAAATTCAAACACATCATGAACAAATCATGAAAAATTTTTGAATTTGAAGAAGTCAAAAGTGCATTTCGCTATTGCCACCTTCTGTTCGCAAAGTCTGGCAGATTGTAGAATTGTGTTTTTGATTAGGTACCTAATATTTTTCTGTAGAAACGATTATACGAAATATAAATAACCTCTTCTATAGGTAAACCTTCTACAAGTTATCTTGCTACCTAGGTAGCAAGATAACTTGTAGATATTAGGTTCACCAAAATAAGTTAAAGTATAAAAAAATTTAGTGCGATGTTTCATGTCCATAGGTCATCGATTCAAAACCCAAAATTATACCAACAAACAAAAAAATGAAACAAAATTATACATCCAATAATTCATAATAACATATTCGCGAACGAATCTATAACAACCGTTTTATTACAATTTTATGCAATCTCTAACTAACCAAACCATTCATTATACAATTATACCTACCTTCAAAACGACAATCGTTCAAATCGCTCAATAAAAAATACAATAATGGCCACTTGATCCACTGTTTATAGGGTAGGGTATCGATGCCAGGTTTTTTTTACGTCCGGCTTCTTTTACGGCCTTCGGGCCGACTTTTAATCAATTATAAAAAATTTCGATTGCTAATTCAGAGCACTGTAGTTACTGGATAGTATCAAGACATTTCATTTCATTTGTGTATGGGATTTAGTACAGTAAATCCGATTGTTATCCTCTAAAGCCGGTAACTGACCGGTGGTTACGCGGCGTATTGTGATGTGCCTTTCAGAGCGTTCGCGTAGTGTGAGAAAAGAAGGCATTCGGAACGAGCACCGCGACGGATTTTTGGCGTTTCGTGCTCTCTGCGAATGGTATATTACGCTTCATAACCGGCTTAACGTGAGAGCTTAAAACTAAGCGAATCACAATCAAAGATGTATCGTCTCAATAAACAGAGCACCGAGACAATTTGTATTCTGAATCCAACACATTGCTCGTAGTAAAGTAGGTGGTCGACGTGGTCGTAGAATAGTTGGCAGAGTTCGTCAAATTCCCAAAGCACTCGTAGATTTTATTTTAAATGAACCTTATGCGAGGATTTGTTTCAAAACTAAAAGGTCAAAGCCAGGTCAACCAACAACACTAAGCAAAAATATACCTCATTTTTAGTGGCAGTTTGACGACCTCTGTGGAGCGGTAGGAGAAAGTCCGCCTGCGACGCATAAGGTTGCGGATTTGATTCCCGCCTCAGGACAAATGTTTCTACGTTCTGGAGATATTTGTTCAGGGTGTTCTGGTTTTCTATATATAATTAAAAAAACTATAATAATGTATTGTATTATGTTTATCACCTTACCTTGGGGCTGGATAATGCTGTGTGAATTGTCCGGCATTATTTATTTATTTAGTTTAAAAAAACCGGCTTTCTTTACGAGACAAATCAATCACTCCAACTCTACAGTCACCATAGAATACACAATAGTAATTACAACAAATTTCAAAACAATACTCGACTTACAATTTATTCGTTTGATTTTCAATTCACTCTTCGTACAAACAATTTCATAATCTGTGGCCGTTTAAAAGTTATTCTTTTCTTTTTACGAGGTTCGTATTCAACGCTTTGGCGTTTACGACGCGAGAATAGTTGTAAATGCTTATTTTATGGGAAATTACGATGCGTTTGCTTAAAAAGTTGATAAGTATGGCTTAGTTTGTGGGATATTGACGGATAACAACTAAATAAGTTGCCTTTTTAAATATAGAGTCTTAACTGAAAATCAAACGGAAGGTGTGCTAGGTATATACCAGAAGGTAGAAAGAAGGTAGAAGGTGTGATAAGAATTTTGTAAAAACGGATTAATTTAGGTACCTATCTATAATTTTTTTCTTAGTGATCGTTGGAAATTATAATAAGAGAAATACAGTCAAGGACAGAAATAGTTGAAAAGTTTTAGAGCGAAAAATTAATAACGGTCCATATTTTGTTTTTTATTGACTGTACCTACCTACCTACATTGTGTACATAAATTGAATTATTCTCAGTAGCTTCATTATTATATTCCTAGACTCACTTGAAAATTTCAAATACCTTTGTTTCTAGGCTTATACAATAAGCACTTAGACAAGTTACATTTTATACAATACATTATTATCAAATAAGAAATAAGTTTTTGATTTTCTGTTCACTTCAATTGTTTGAACTATGCATTAAAATATTTGTGATATTTTTGTCTGCCTCCGATAAATAATAGGTATTTTTATCCCCCTAGTCCGATAAATAAAATCCACTTACCTTCGTAGGTAACAAAATCGTGTTTTCATTATTATCCATCGAAGAATCCTCGCCCGCGGCAAGACAACCATAGCCTGTCATTACACAATTAGGATAAATACTCTGTAGTTCGACTTTTAAGGAATTCGGGGTTCAAACTGGCCGTGTTTTCTGATTTAGTAAAAAATAGGCAGAAATCCGAACTAAAATAATGCTAAAGTTTTTACCACTTTTTTTAATTATAGAGCGTTTAACACTTTGAGTGCTGAAATCACACGGTATGTGTTTTCTACAAGTGACTAATATGCGTAAATCCACACTAGCGCAGCGGCTGAGAAAATTCAGATCTTTGTGACTCAGCACAGCCGTAATATTTTTCGAACGAAACACATGTGCGGCGCAACACAACCGCTGTGTAGAGCGGCAGCACGAATTTTTTAGGTAAAAAAAAGATCGCAGTCTTCGAAAAAAAATCGCAGTCAAAGTGTTAATATTTTTTCATCGTAATTTTTCGTTTTTAAGTATAAAGGAGCTTCAGATATTATTTACATATTATCATGTCAGTACATAATAAATAAATAAAAATATATCTAACAAAGTAATTGAATAATTAGATCACGTTTGAGATATAATATAATAAACAAAAGTTTAGATCTAGATTTTATAACTAGTGCTGCCATCTCGCGTTGAGTAGCAGAAGTAAAACGTTTTACAGCCGTGAGGGTCTCGGTAGAGTAAATAGATGGCGCTTATTGAACCTCTACCATGATTAAAGCTCTGCTATTTTTAGTGCTCTACCAATTTTTACTCATCTGCAAGTATGTACTCCAAAATTATGATTCATAACTGTTTTTAGTTAAAGGCGACTATCATTTATTACCAGGAAGCTCGACAAACCGCATAGAATGGCCACTATTATAGTAAGAAGGTTCGAGGTCGAATTACTTTGTGAATCTATGATCAACCTTGAAAATTAAACCTTTTTGGTATAAAGAAAAGTAATTTGGTTCATCCATGGCCTGTACAAACTTCATGAGTTTGATTTCCAAGTTAGTGAAAATGTTCTTCATCTACCTATCTATCGAGCCTCTTGGTAGGCAAGGTAGGTAGGTAATAATCGTCGTAGGAAAATCGAAAACCCTTCTTTCAAACCAATTCAATTACATTTTTGAAATAAATTGTATGTCTAACATACTCGTTTTCATTAATCTCGTCTTCATTTTTCGCTCACCTTACATAGGATCTTGATGTTTTCAAATTAGGTATTTAAAAGATAGGTTTTTAATATGTCTAGAAAAAGGTGTTGCTTACGTTAAACGTAAATAAAACAAACACTATCGTTCCGTATATGAAGATATTATATTTTCAAAGAACATGTTATTTTTTATCTCAGCATAACTTTTGTCAATACAACGTGAGAAACAATACCATCCACTGTTACATTACCATTATAACAACAAGTAACTAATATATTAATTAAGTATAATTATTGTGATTTCGTACAATAATTTCATCTACACACTTTAAACAATGTAAAACCGGCTGCAATATTCGTGAAACGAATTGTAAACATTTGAAAATTCAAAACTGGAAGGAATCAAGTGGAAACAAAGTTTTTAAACGGAACATTGCAGCTCTTAAAACCTGTCTATACATTTCTACCACATTCGTACGAAGCTTTGCCATCTCTATCCAATAAAAGAACATAAAAAGGTAAAAAAGTTAGGACAATAGGAAAAAACTAACTATTACCATTGGTGTCAAAAAATATTGTGTCAAAAGTTTAATAAAATTAATTGCCTTTAGCGCTAGAATCTTAGATAGAGAATATTGGAAAGAATGAAATGTTTCGATGTACACCGGAGAATAAGAGGTGTTAATATAAAAAAAAACAATTGCTTAGAACAGCAACAAGCTTCATTCATATATTATGTAAGATAAATGTAGGGGAAAACTCGAAATAGTAAAATCAATTCAAGATTCACTCGGAATATCTTGTCCATGACTATCGTTTATCACATAACAATACTGTTTGTAAATGCTTATTATAAAAAGCTCACAATATAAAATTTACAAGATGTGGGTACTTTTAAATTAGCTGCCGAGCTGATGTTATGACACGCCATTTCATTTTTCCTCATTCGCACGTCAACAGTCGAAGTGAACGGACGTCTACAATTAGTACATGTTAAAAACGCCTAACAAAAAATACTTTACTTATAATGTAAGGCAGTGCTTTGACTTGTACAAGCTTCTTCTCACAAAATATCACTATATTTCAATCAGTGTGTTGAAGCTAGGATTATTTTAAATAAATTTTAATGATATGCCGTCTGTCAGCTATTTTTGTGCATGATATGTTAGTTTTAAATTCAAATAATACGGCCAGGATAGCAAACAATTTAATCTAATTTCGATAGTAATATTTATCTAATACAGTGTCTAAGTATTTCCTAAATAGAGGTCTATAGAAACACCTTAGGTCCATGTGCCTACAGGGCATAAGTTCTTCAATATAGGCCTTTAAGGTTCTTACCTAGTCCTAGAGAAGGCATAACCTACATATAGGCATATTGTTCTTTAATATCAGAGTAGGTACCCTCAGAACTTTACAGAACTTCAATAAACACGGTTAAAGATTAACATGTTCATAAATTATTTAGAAAGCACTAAAACTTTAGTATATTTGACTAGATACTTTAAGTTAAAAATAGACATTCTTACTTATAAACGATATTCCCATTTAATAATCACTTTAAATAATTATTTATATGAAGAAGTTATTCCGTGAAACTTAAACCGAAATTCCGTTTATATGTAAACAAGCGTTTCTATACGTAATTGATTATTGCTCTTAAACAAGGTATTCGTAATATTCAACATTAAATTATTGGTTCTTTTTATTTTAAAAATAAAACTCAAAAGTTAATAATAAAAATATATTTACAAATGAAAAATAATTGTTCTCATTGGCGGGGATGCAAGCGGGCGAGATATTAAATTTAGATTTTTGTAAGGTGAAAAGCTGATAGATGTAGGTGAGAGGTAAGGTAGCGAATGATGGTGCTATGACGCTTATGAAATAATTTTGACTTAGCTTTCGTAGTCACAGAATAGTTGCTGGGATGTCCTCCTCCTGTAGATTGAAAAAAGACAAAAAATTAAAAAAAAAAAACAAAGTCTTTCAGACCTTATATAGGACTCTTGAACACGTCATTCACAAATTTCACGTCTTCTCAAAATTTAAAGACCTTTGTATATCTCTATTTTAAAATCAAAAGATCTTGCCGATCTCTCCCTTTAAATTTGCGTGTAATTGAGATAGAACGTTGAAATAGAATATGTTAGGTACCAAAAACTTAAATTTAATTTTTTTTATTTATTTAGGTGTCGCTTCTGCTTGGCTTCGCACGCGCTTTTTCGGGATTAAAGTACCTAGTTTATTTCTCGATATAGGTTAGGACTTTTCCCGTGGGTAGCCCCTGGATACCATTTATTTCCCTGTCAAATCTCATTGAGATCCGTTCAGCCGTTTACGCTTGAAAAGGTAACAGACAGAAAAACTTTCTAATTTATAATATTAGTATGGATAACTTTTATCTGCGGTCCTGTAGATGAAATATAAGCGGACTTGATATAAAATTTTCATTGCGACTAAATTCATTAAAAACCATATAAAACAAAAACAAAATAACAACTGTTAAGAACTGCTTTATGATTTTTTTTTAAATTAATCAGTAGTTTGTTAAATAAATGTTCAATGAGATAAGCTTTTTGTTAAAAATACAACAAAAAAAAACTATGTCAGAGCTTTGAGTTCGGTTTGACGATATTATCGAGACATCGTCATCGTGATGTCTCATTTTTCTAGAGGATTTGATACAACAGCGCCTCTATAGTATTGACATGGAACTGCGCAAATCTAATACAAAAATAATACGCTACAATCACGTCTAGATATTAGTCTATATTAATATACTAATATAATCGTCAAACAGGGGTGTAAGGGGGACTCCAACATCTCATCTCCCAAGCCAACCTAACCTGCACGTGGTACACCCTGCTAGATAAAGAACTAGGCTCTGGTGAAAATATCAAACAATCTTCATAATTTAATAACTCATTGCTTTTTAAATATTTTTGATTATTTTCCATTACTTGACGAAAACTGTCCAACCAGACACAGTTGCTATTAACAAAAATCATCATCGTCAAACCAAACCCAGGGCTCAGACCAAAAAAGCCTTATCTTGCAAAAAGCTTAAAAGACAAAAGCTTAATTATTTATTAAGGATTTATAATTTAACTTTTGTTACTATCATGGTTATTATAGTTTGAGCGAAACCGCTGTACCGCTCCTGAGGAAAGTGCGGCGAGGTGGGGGGCGAGGAAAAACGAGCAAAAGTACGCGTTGACGGCAGACTGATGGATCGGAGCGCCGATATTTCCCCCCCGTCTCGCCGCTACAGCGGTTTCGCGGTACAGCGGTTTCGGTCAAACTATAACACTAAAACGGGATATTAACCATGATTTGATTTTTGAGTTTTCCAATATTTCGGCACAGTTTCATGCGCCATGATCACGGAATAACTGAAAACTCAAAAATCAAATCATGGTAAATAAGTTTTAAATGTCTTTACATGTATAATTTTCTAAAGCCAATGTTGACAAACCTCACTCCCATTCTCAATAGTCCGCTATACAATACCCATATAATTACATTGTCCTCTACAACGGACAGCAGCTGGTCTGCCAACGTCAGGTCTGGAGTGGGGGACTCCTCGACTGGCGACTCAGGGTCCTTCTGCAGGTCCACCACGCGGGAGTTCTGAAAATACAGGCAACACTGATAGATAGATAGAAAACACAATATTATAACCACACAAATTAAAAACAATTCAGAAATAAAAACTTAGAACAAAGGTATAAAGGGCGGCCTTATCGCTGAGAGCGAATCTCTTCCAGGCAATAGGACGGACTGGACATGAAGGAACAATATAGACGGTGAATCTCTTCCAGGCAACAGGACGGACTGGACATGAAGGAACAATATAGACGGTGAATCTCTTCCAGGCAATAGGACGGACTGGACATGAAGGAACAATATAGACGGTGAATCTTTTCCAGGCAATAGGACGGACTGGACATGAAGGAACAATATAGACGGTGAATCTCTTCCAGGCAATAGGACGGACTGGACATGAAGGAACAATATAGACGGTGAATCTCTTCCAGGCAATAGGACGGACTGGACATGAAGGAACAATATAGACGGTGAATCTCTTCCAGGCAATAGGACGGACTGGACATGAAGGAACAATATAGACGGTGAATCTCTTCCAGGCAATAGGATGGACCGGACATGAAGAAACAATATAGACGGTGAATCTCTTCCAGGCAATAGGACGGACTGGACATGAAGAAACAATATAGACGGTAAATCTCTTCCAGGCAATAGGACGGACTGGACATGAAGGAACAATATAGACGGTGAATCTCTTCCAGGCAATAGGACGGACTGGACATGAAGGAACAATATAGACGGTGAATCTCTTCCAGGCAATAGGACGGACTGGACATGAAGGAACAATATAGACGGTGAATCTCTTCCAGGCAATAGGACGGACTGGACATGAAGGAACAATATAGACGGGAATCTCTTCCAGGCAATAGGACGGACCGGACATGAAGAAACAATATAGACGGTGGCATTTTAATAAATAATTGATAAGAAAACAAGTAATTACACTACAGACCTACATTACAAACATTATGTACTATATTAAACTTACATAAACATAAGATAAGGCTATCAATCTTTTTATATTGATATAATTTAGTTAAACCTTTTAGATTCTATTATTTAATGGCAAGAGTTTTTTTTAAGATTATAAAAATGTTTTGGATCTTATTTAACTGATACTACGCTCCATAAATTTGTTTGATATACATAATATTGCTATCGATAAATTACATAAGTTAAAACAATGAGACGTTTTCCACAATATAAATATATCCTTATTTACATCATCATCATCATCAGCCTATAGCAGTCCACTGCTGGACATAGGCCTCCCCAATGAGCGCCATAGCGTCTTCAGCTTGCCGCATCCAGCATCCACCTGCAGTCTTTCGCAGGTCGTCATCCCACCTGGTCGAAGGGCGTCCTACTCTACGTTTACCGAGTCGTGGTCTTCGCGAGATTGAAGATTTACATTAGCGCTCAATTAGCAACGCTCTATTAGACTATGCACGGTCTAGGTGCCTCTTATTAAACGAATTCAAGAAAGATTCACAAGGCGTCTGTATTTTTTTCCATGACCTAGATTTTATCTAGGGCACTCCTTTCAGTCTGGTTTACATTTAGCCAAAATACGTCTTTGGTCTTCTTTTCATTACTAATTTATTAGTACTATTTAATGTATTTATTGCGTTTATTTAGGAACCTATTTTTCGACGTTTCAACAGGTTATTGTCTGTCGTGGTCACGGGATGACGGGAGTACTGGTGCTTGATTTACTCAACTTATATCTTTTGCTTTTGAGGTCCTTCATGATCAGTCAGTCCACTGCTGGACAAAGTTCACCCCTAATGAGCGGCATGGTAGGCCTGACTAGGTGCTTATCTAACTTTTATTCAATTTCTCACCTCGGTCTTAAGCCTATTGAGCAGTTTGTCCCTTTCACTCTTGAGAGTGGCGCATCTTGATGTCTCGTTCTCGTCTAGGACTCCTTTCATCTCCAACTCTGCTAATATACTATCCTTCTCACTTATGGCTTCTTCCAATACATTTTGTCTGAAATTAAATACGAAATCATCAAAGCTTTGTTAATTATTAAAATATTTTCAACGATATTAACTTCATGACCATGACATAACGTTAGGTTCTACTCATTCCTCCACTTTTTTGACACTAAATTCATTTTAATAAATAAATAAATAACGCTGGACAATTCACACAGTATTATCTAGCTCCATAGTAAGCAGAGCTTGTGTTATGAGTACTAGATAACTGATATACATAATACAATACATTACATAGATAGATATTTTTTATTATATATAGAAAACAACCAGAACACCCGGAACAAATATCTGCAGATCGTACACACAATAGTTCCAAGGCGGGAATCGAACCCGCAACCTCCTGCGTCGCAAGCGGACCTACGCTCACCGCGCCACATCGGTCGTCTAAGTGAATTCACTAACTAAAGGATGCACTAAGATAGGTTTAAAAACGCGTTCAGTCTTAGAAACTAATGAATATTTAGAGTTCTTTGGACCCATATAATATTCACCAACCCTATCATCATCATCATCAGCAGCCTATAGCAGTCCACTGCTGGACATAGGCCTCCCCCAATGAGCGCCATAGCCCACCCTATACTAACACAATATGTACTGTTTTTCGACTCTTCTTGTTACATGACTGTCTTTCCTTCCTCATGCTAAATATTGACGACCCCTGTGGCGTGGTGGGCGAAGGTCCGCCTGTGACGCTGGAGGTTGCGGGTTCGATTCCTTCTTCGAGACAATTGTGTGTACGATCTGCAGTTCCGGGTGTTCTGGTCGTTATCTATGTATAATAAAAATATGTATCTATGTATTGTATTAAGTATATCAGTCATCTAGTACCCATAACACAAGCTCTACTTAGCTTGGGGCTAGATGATGCTGTGTGGATTGGGTTGTCTATCATTTTTTTATTGCTATACTTACATCACATGTGATAATTGACGCAGCACTTCGTCCCGTTTTCTTTTAGCAGCGTGCAATTGCCCTTCCAGCTGCTTCAGCCGCTTTAACGCTGCAGAGCATGTTGAACAATTCATCGCTGAAGCGTTCTGTAGAGATAGTATGCGCTGCTCCATCTTTTTCATCTGAAACGTTATTGAAACTATTAAACACTATTATTTGACGAACTCAGTGGCGCGGTGGGCGAAGGTCCGCCTGCAACGGAGGTTGCGGGTTCGACTTCCACCTCTGAACAATTGTGTGTACGATCTGTAGATACTCGTATTTGTTCCAGGTGTTCTGGTCGTTATCTTTATATAATAAAAAATATCTATCTATGAAATTTAATCTATTGTATTAAGTATATGAGACATCTAGTACCCATAACATAAGCTCTGCTTACAGATGATGCTGTGTGGGTGGTCCAGCATTATTTATTTATTTTAATCTCGTACAGGTTATACAAAATCACAATGCAAATCTTGTAAAATCAAATTTTTAGTATGACATTTGAAAACTCACCTTATGTAATGTTTCGATTCTCCTCTGTTCTTCCTCATAGAAAACCTTTTCTCTTTCCGCTGCAATCATAAACGATTCTTTCAAGGCCTCTTCAAGTTCCAATATCCTTTTTTCTTTACTATCTGCGGTCATTCCAGCCTTTCTATTAACAATCTTCTCTAATTCATCTATCCTTTCATCTTTACTCCTTACCACTGCTAGAAGTTGTTCAAACTCAGCTATGTTATTATTTTCTCTCAAAGCTTCTTCTAGTATTGATATACACCGTTGCTGCTCCATTATCTTAGAATTCTTTATCCCCATCTCTTGGGTTAGTTGAGTTATTTTTCTTGTAAGCTTACAAACACTAGGAGGTTCTCTTTCAAGTTTCACGTCTAGTTCGTTCTCACTTCTGCTGTATCGGCATTTGTCTAATCTATTCGCTACCTTACCACTCTTTTGCAATTCAAAGAAGCTTTTGCTTCTTTTGATATTACTTAGCTCTCTGCTTTCTGATATTTTGAGTAACTCTGATAGGATGAGTGACGACTCATTCAATTCTATTTCTAAATCGATAACTTTCATCTTCTTATCTTCGAGGCGTGTTTTTAGTTCATCCTTCGCCGCTAGTGTTTTGGTCAAATCATCAATCGCTGCCAATTCGTTTAGCCTCGCGCGGGTTATCTCCTAACAGAATGGGATCAAAATAATGAAAAAAAAGTAATATAAATAAGAAAATGACAGTTTTACTTTAACAAAAGAATTCAACAATAATAAACAAAAATGTAAGATCAACATAGACTTTAGATTTATTAATAATTATGATATTTAGCATAACAAGTTTGAAAGCTGGATAACATTGTCTAGTGGACATCTTACTTCTTCTATCTAGATACATGATTACTTAACAGTTTTACAATATTGTATTTTATATGAATACTTAGAAAATAATTTCCACTGAACACGATTATTCTTTTAAACACTTAAAAATATTTAAACTAATAATTATCTTATTGTGTGCAGGTTACATACCGAGGGTTGTATGGAAATATCAACAAGATGGTTTATTATCTGAACACTTTCATCATACAAAATGCTTAATTCGAAACTGCGTTAGTTGAAAGACGTGGAGAAGATGATGATCGTTCGCGGGATGAAAACGACGGTCAAATAAAGAGAATCGAAAGTATAAGGAGCAAACGAATGAATGACAGTCTTGGTGCGAAGAACTTAGAAAAAGCTTTTGAGGAAGCCCGCGGGGCCGGCCTGTTAGCATGGAACAAAAAAGGTTAGTTATTGTTAGTACAAGTATACACAAATATATATATAATATACATATATAGACCTCCTCATCGATTACGATGACGGCGACCCTAGATATCACGGATTTTTTCTATCATGAGCTCTAATGTGGCTCGCTAGACCGAACTTGGTCTTGAATATCTCACGGTACGAATACATCTACTGCCATACACAAATGCAATTATGATAAACAGAAATATCTGATGAAGTCTAAGTTCAAAGCTTCAGGATATTTGATAAAAACTACCTGGTAACAACAATAAGAAACAGATTATTAAAAGAAAGTGGGAATTAGTATAGTTAGAACACAATGAAGTATTGCCTAAACAAAGTTAAGAGCTTTCTTTTTCTTCTTAAGGTTTCTGTTATTACAGTGCGCATTACAGCCGTTACACTCAGGGTCAATCTTTACAGCTCATCCCGCGCTAAGGGGAAAGTCGCGAGTTCAAGTCCCATCAAAGTCAGTTTATTTTTTGGTATTTAATATAAAATAAAAGATAAATTTAAGCATTATTTAGGGACTTAGTTTTGTAATTTCGGTAGTTTATAGATATAAGAATTGGAATGAAACATACCTCTTCTTTTTGTGCTTGTGCTTGTTGCTGACTTTTTAGTTTGGCTTGGAGGTTTCTCACAGATCTGAAAATAACGTTATCAAGTCAGTTAGTCCAGGTAAATAAATTTTTTTTGAAAAATTCTTATTATAAATAATCTTATTATAAATAATATTTATTAAATTTATAGACTAATAGTTTCTGCCCACAGCTTCGCACGCGTTTTTTATATGGTAACGTTCAAAGGTTATTTCTATCCCATGGGAACTGTTTTATGGGATGTTTGATTCAAATTCAAATATAAGATATATAATATCTATAAGAATGATTTATGTATACGCTGTTGGCGTGCCTTTGGTCTAGGCTTTTTTATTTATATTTGATTTAATTAATCACATCTAATTTTATTTTATTGATTTTTATATTCACGTGCCTGTGTTCGGGCGAGATATGCAGCTCTACTGTGTTATTCCACCAATGCATTATGTACCATGTCTTATGTGAATAAATATTACTAACTAGCTGCGCCCCGTGGCTTCGCCCGCGTGGAAATTTCTGCGCAATTTTACTATATTTTACGCACCGTTTAAACCTTCCCTGGACTACGACAAACATTTCAAATCCAAAATCAGTTAAATCAGCCCATCCCTTCTCGAGTTTTAGTGAGACAAACGAACAGCAATTATTTTTATATTTACAGACTAGCTGCGCCCTGTGGCTTCGCCCACGTTGATATATAAATATTTTCTCACCGTTTAAACCTTCCCTGGACTAAGAAAAACATTTCGAAACCAAAATCAGCAAAATCGGCCCAGCCGTTCTCGAGTTTTAGCGAGATTAACGAACAGCAATTGATTTTTATATATAAGATTACTGATTATTTCTAGAATGGAGACCGCGACTCGGCAAACGTAGTGTAGGACGCCCTCCGGCCAGGTGGGATGACGAACTGCAAAGGACTGCGGGCAGAGGCTGGATGCGGCAAGCTGAAGACAAAGCGCTATGGCGCTCATTGGGGGAGACCTATATTCAGCATTGGACTAATATAGACTGATGATGATGATGATGACTCATAGGCCCTTGACACTTACTGTGATAAATCCATGATCTGTTTCTCCTTTTGCGCCTGCTCTTCTTGCGACATTTGCACCAGTTGCAGCAACCTCTCTGTCTCCGTTGTCAATCGCTTCGCCTCCTCTTTGCTTTGCTCCATCTGTTGTTTCAGTTGGTCAGCCTCCTTCTGTGACTCTGTCAGCTTACGGTTCAGTTCGCCTACCGCCGCAGTGCTTCCGCCGGCCTGGAAAGTAAAGTGAACAATTTCTGAAGATATTGGAACGACTAATTAAGTGCTTATTTTTATTTACTTACATTTAGTTTATAGTCTACTTCAGTAAAAAAGTACTTTTGTTTTGATTTTTACATTAATTTAAACTTGCATTAATCTAAACTGTAAATCCGTTATTGGTCGTAAGAAAAAGATAGTACTGTGGATTTTTTAAATATATAAAAAAAATAGACTAATATATTTTATACAAGTGAAGCATCTCGATCCTTTTGTATTCCCTGTTGGATGACCAAATTATTGATTTATTTTATTTTATTTTTGTTTATTTGGAAAACAGACAGTACATAGACATTATAAAGAGTTACAATAAGGATTTACATAGACTAGTGAAGTTTCCACTATTAACAAATTAGAACATAAAACTAGTGAACAGATTACACATTGATATACAATGAGTCATCATTTAAGTTCATTCTTAAGTTAAGAGTATGCGTGTCATGTTTTTTAGATATTTGACTGTAACAGTCAAGACTGTGCGCACTGCTCAGCTATTATCAAATGTATTTACAAAGCACTTACAAACTGTAATGTATTTGTTTTATATTATAAAGTTTTCTTACCTTCCTCAAAGATGCTTCCATTTGGTCCATTTGCTCTTTTCTCTTTTTCAACTGCCGATCTAATTCCGCTAACGCTTTCTCTCTTTCCTCCACGTCTTTCCTCTTATTTTCTACTGTTCTTCTTTGTTCGTCGAATTGTTTTCTTGCGTCTTCTAGCTTCTTGAATTCTTCTTGCAGTGTTTTTCTAGCTTGGGCTGAATCCTCTCCAACTTTGGCGTTCTGAGCGCCAGCTGTTTGGAGTTTCTTGTTCGCTTCGCGGAGATCGAGCTGTTTGAGAAAATTATGTCTTATTATTGGGCATTTACGATTTTATTTTTGAAAAAGGACCTCACGCGATATATCAATCGTAAGTGACTGGTAATTAATAAAAATATCGGTATTTTTTATTGTATTGCAATAAACGACAAATGCATGTTGCTAAATGAGATCTCATTCATCTAAATAGAAATTAATGAATGTCTAAGTATAGCCATGTTCACGTGCAGTCCTTTTTCAAATAAAAGTAAATGACGGCTCAATCAGAGAAGCTAGACAATAAAAATGCTGTTCATCTCACAGAAGCTATAACTTTTTACAATAACAATGCAACGCATAATCCTTCAGCAAAGAATGTTGAACAAATGTTTGATCTTGACATGAACGTCGCAAATATACACATAACAATAGCCGAATCTGAAACAGCTGAAATAACAATCAAATGACTTGAAGAAAAACACTGAAAGCAAAAGATGCACTTTGAATTCACGAGACGAATAAATCAAATCAATATGACCCGACTGGTCTGGGTATTCTATACGAAACTCACAAAACGCACAGTTTATGAATTAAAATAAGGCAAGAAAATTGTGTTTTGATCACTAAAATGGTAACCCCAAATAAAATTCAGATATAATTTGAATTGTTTAGAGAAAAAAACTATTGAATAGGCATAGAATACGCAGACAAAAAGGGCTGATTACATAACATAATACAGTCTATAGGCACTTCACGTTAGGTTGCAATAGTGCGAGTGTAATGTTTGGTGCAGCGAGCACATTCCAATATCACTTTACAATGAATAATAATAGAAATATATAAATAAATAATGATAATACGGGGTTGGAGGATGCCTAGCTGGTCGTGGTGACATGCTACTATCTAAAACGTCCAGTGATAACGCTATGGGTGTTACAATCCATGTAATATCATATCGGGAAGCGGAAGGAACCTGATATTTGAAAATATAATAATTAGAATTATTTGAAACTAGTAGTTTCTATAAAGGTCATTATGTCATAAAAAGGTTATGATAATGTTACAGTGTCTGATTAAATAATTGGAAATATTTCAGATAAAAGTTTTCAAGACAACATTTTTAAGGATGTCACATACGATGGAAATAACCTACAAATTAGGAGTAAAAACTGAATTAGAACCAGACTTCAAGAGCATTCGTTTTACTTAAAGAAAATTAGATTCCTCGAACAACTTCAAGTTTATATAATATAGATAAGACTGGGAGTTAAAATAAAATTCATTGAGAAGCGGGATCACTGAACGAAGAGCCATGACCGGTGATGATGACCAACATAAAATCATGAACATCAGAAATATCTACGACACCGGTGCAATGATAAGCATACGCGAATTTAAAAAGATTCAATTGAGCTCAGCGCAAATTATTGTAGCTATCAAATTACGATAAATTTTGTTAAATCCAGCAGGTTTTTGGATCAGGTCGATTTCGATGTATACGTGAGTGCATCGTTCAAAGCTCCATTAGTCTTGAATCTTGGTGCGCTGGGTGAAAATCAGGGATTTCGAAAATGTAGCTCCTGTCTATTTCCATTCAAACAAGCTTTTGTCAACAAACAAACTTTTCGATAAAATCTGTTTTGTTAATAGTATTTTAGTAACCTACCTATTTATTTTCGTTACACCACAAAGTAAGTTCCTAGGATATTCAAATTTTTTATTTAAAAGAAGAATCCAGATACAAAACAGAGCTCAATTGAACCACGCTATGTCACGCCGACCATTCGTTGCCGGGCGATCCTCCAACTGACCTGACTCTTCTCCAACTCTTGCACAAGCATCTCAAGCTGCGACTGGCATCTCTCCCTCTCCGTCGCCAGCGACCGAGACTCCGCTTGAGCCGCTTCAAGCTGCTTCTGCATTTCTTTCACGTCCGAACCACCCCGAGCTTGAAGTTGCTGCAATTGCTGATTTTGTTGTTGCATGTGCTTCTCCAAACTCTGTAGCCGCTGTTGGCATTCGGAAAGCGCTTTCTCTGCTGCGATTGCTTTTGTCTTTTCTTGCTCGACCGCTGCCCGCCATTTGTCAATCTCGCCAACTCTTTGCGCGTCTTTCTCTGCTTTTTCTGCTCGTTGTCGTTGTGTATCTCTTTCTTTGACAACGTTTTGAACTTGTTGTTGCAGTTTAACGATCTCGCGTTCGCGGTTTTCGATAACTGCTTTAGCCCCTCGCTCGGAATCTTGAGTCATCTTGCCTTGCTCTTGTTTCAGTCTACGCACTTCTTCTCGTTGCTTCTGCAATTCGGTTTCTGAAGCGTTCAGTTCTCGTTGGAAGTTCACTAACATATCTTGAGATTTCTCTAATTGGGCTACTAGTTGGTCGCGTTCTATTGTCAATTGTTTTGTGTCGGCTTCTAATTTGACTATTTGCTTTTCTATCGCGTCCGCTTGTTTGTCTCTCTGTTCTAGTATTGATGCCATCTTTTCTCTGTCGCGCACTGATTGTGCCAACTCTTGTTGTAACTTTACTAACGTTTCTTGTGTTCTATGATCAAGAGTTCTTTGTTGCTGCTCAATATTACGTCTTGTATTTTGTATCTCAGCTCGTAAAACATCTCTTTCTTGTTCGATTTGCCGACTTTCAAGTATCGTTCGTTCAAGGCGCTCATGCATACGACCCAGCTCATTCGTCATTCGATCATATTCCACGCGAGTCGTTTCGTTCGTTTCCTGATACTTGGATAAATGCATTTGTGACTTTTCAAGTTCCTTCGCTAACCGGCCGGCCTCCATTTCGGTGCTATCTCTTGCTTGAATAGCTTTCTCGAGTTTATCTCTCAAACGCTCGATTTCAAGTCTATCTTCCGTACGGGCTTTGTCGCCAGCGACTGCCTGTAACTTCATCCTTTCGATCTGTTGCAATTCTCCTTTGAGCCTTTCGTTATCCTTATCCAACTGTTCGGATCGGAGTTTCATCTTCTCGCATCGATCTCGGAACTTCTCACATTCGATGTGAGCTCGCTCCAACTCCGACCGTTGCTTTTCGAGTGCCGCGCTAAGTTTTGTAACTTCACTTTTCGAGATTTCAAGCTGAATGTTCATTTCGTGTAGTTTCGTCTCCGCTGCTTCTTTCTCGGCTGCCATTCGTTGAACATCGGCCTGCGTTGCGTCGTAACGTTCTCGATGTTTGTCTAACTCTGTTTGCAATCTCGCAACTTCAGTGGTCCACTTATCCTGTTCAAATTGATATTTACCTCGGACGCTCTCGACGCGTTCGAGTTCGGATCGAAGGCGCGTTACTTCTTCTTCAGCCTTGCGTGCCCGCTCTAAGTCCACCGTCATCTTTTCTAACCGCGCTCGAAGTCTTTCCACCTCCAATTTGGTTCGCTCGTGTTCTTCTTTAGTATCATGATACTTTCCGTATCTTGCTGCGTATCTTTCTGCCTCCTCTCTGGCACCTGATGCATCTTGTTTAACTTTATCCAATTCCGCTTGGACCCTTCTAAGTTCTGCGGCAACCTTATCATGCTTATCGTACATCTTTTCAAGCTCTACTTGAACTCTGGCCATTTCTTCTTGAGTCTTTTCGTTGGAAGCCTGGGCTTTGCCACACTGTGTCATGGCTCGGTCATACTCAAACTGTAACCTTTCACTATCAGCAACTAACTTTTCTTTCTCCGCTTGCAGTCTTCTAAGCTCAATCTGGCTCTTTTCGTATCTATCTCTAACCATTTCTATATCAACACAAAGCCTATCCATATCTTCCTTGGCCTTTTCTTCTTGTTCTTTAGTCCTGCTCAATTGCAATGAAGCTCTGTCATACATTTCTTGTAATCTAGCGAGTTCATCTTGCATCTTTCTCTGCTCATCCCTTGACTTAGTCGACACATGCAAATGCTTTTCTAGTTCTAATTCAATACGGTCTTTATCAGCTTCAAGGATTTCTATCTTGTTTTGCAGTCTGTAGATTTCATTTTGAGACCTGTAACAAAAATGAAGTTTAGTGCCTGGTAGTAAAGCTTCCTTTTATAACACAAATCGTCACCAACACAAGACGACACGACACTTATAGGATAAAGTACCTATCATACTTTTCAAGCATTTTCTCGTATTCTTTGTGCGCGGTCTCCTTTTCTTCAACAGTCTTTTGTGAAGCGTACAGTGCCTTTTCGAGCTTCTCTTTCACGATCTCGAGTTCTGTCAGCGCATCGTCTCGCTCCATCTGAAAATATGAGAAAAGGTCCAAATTATCTATTTGCGTTTTCTTTATTTTATTCAAATTTAATTTATTAAAGTAGACAAGAGTATAGTACACATTTTTTAATATATTTATGAGGTTAAACAATATTTTATAAATCAGGAATTGACATTGACAAGTTGACTTGGCGTAGTTTAGTTTCCCGAACGCTGCATATTCTACTCCTTACCTCACCTTTATTTATACTAACGCCATCTAGTTTAGTAAATGCAATTAAATCGTACCGTGAGTTTCTGATGTTGCTGATGCGCTTTCTCCCATCTCTCTCTAAGCACGTCCAACTCTGTCGCTGCGCTGTCTCTGTCTCTCGCGGCGCGGTTGGCTGCGGCGGCGGCAGCTTCGACTCTTTCCCGACAAGAAGCAGCTTCGGCTAGCGCACTGTCTCGCTCTTTCTGGATGCGGGCGACTTGGGCCTGAAAAAGAAAGAGAATTGTAGGAGCTTCGCTAATTGTTTTCTTCACACTATAGTTTCAGGATGGAGTTCCAATCGTTTTCCTGTACTAAGTAGGTTAGCAGAAAATATGGTTTCATTCGGCTACAATTAACGTCATAACGGTCTTCACCCGCGTCCGATCATACCCCAACATATCTTAAAAGCTCAAAATAACATAAAGGAAGTCATTATAAAAACCCGTCCCCTAAATAATATTTCTTTACCAATAAAATCAATATAAATTAGCCTGCTAATAAATACTTGTCTGTTTTTCGTAGAGCCATGCCGTTTGGCGACATTCCAAGAGATGTCAAGCAAACATGGATTTATTTGCCAAATAACCCCATAGAATATGACAGAAGGGTTTTACTTCTTCTATACTTTCAACCAGAGTTCCAGTGCAAAAGCTATGCTAACTTAGTTTAGCTTAGATCTGTTAGATCGTAATTTTATGCACTGTTTAGATCGTACTGACTACCGTGCCAGTCTTTCAAGTGTGCAGTCTATAAATCAAATATACATAGAACACCTGGAACGCCTTTCGCGTCCAATAAAACAATGCCTTCAAGTGGCTGATAGGGCTGCCACGCATCAGGATTTGCTGCAGGGTTCGCTGCGATCCTTCACAAGAGAACGGCGTCGCTGATGCGCAGGGTACGCGGCAGCGCCAACAGCAGCTGCAGGTCATTGCAAGCAGGCCGGACACAACCGCCTCCTTCATGCAGCACTGGACGAAGGTTCATAATGGTTCTAGCTACCAATATGACCTGTTATCTGATGTTGGCAATATAAAATGCATCTAAATATAGTCACAGAGTAAGTACATATTTAAATGCTCATTTTTGTGTTGTGCTGTAGCAATATCGGTGAGCGTCAACCTTTATGCTCAAGTTCTTGTACGTACACTTAGTACGTACAAGAACTTAACATTTATGTATTCTGTTGCATGTAGTATATAAACAAAAATCACTGAATTTAGAGATATATTATTTTACAACTATCGAATTTACATGAAAATCTAAATTCACCCAAAAATATCGACAAAAGCCGGTACTCGAACAGTCGTTTTAAATTATTCAACTAGCCGGTCGGGCTAAAATACCCGTTGGATGAACAATATGAACATACCCTACTCAACAGCTTTATCTGTCTATTTGTCGGTCTCTTGTTCAGAACTGTTTCTCGGTTGCCTTTTTCTGGATTACCATGGACACTGACAGTTACTGAATTTACTTTTTCGGACATAACCAAAACTAACAAAATAAGCGCATTTAGGATTCTAACCTTTCCCAAAAACTAGCGTAGGAACTACGCTTACGACCGGTACCTACATATTGTGATGTGTTTATGTAGGTACCTGCTACTGATTGTAGGAATCGGCGGAAGATCAGCGCTGCGTGTATTGGTTCTACCAGTACCCGTAGCATTCATGCTGAGCCGACTCCTAATTTTCAATCCACAATACCTAATGTATTCCTATAATTATAGTTTTCATTTCTTGTCTGTGTGATTAGTTGTAGTTGAAAAGAAATATCTTTTCGTTCTTTCGTCCATCTTTCTTTTCTAGTTATATCTTTACAGATTGTTTATATTAATCACACAGTAAATCGGTCATCCAGCCCATAACACTAGCTCTATTTAGTTAGGGGCCAGATGATTCTGTGTGAACATTTGCAATAGGTATTCTTTTTTAAACTACTTCGTAAAGAGGAAGAGGTTCTATGTTCGGGTGTGATATATGTTTTTTATGTAAGCCCGTCGACTTCTCCGTAATTTATCGACCGATTTGGATGATTTTTGAAGTGTATACGAGTACAGGTGATTCCGAGGTGGTCCGATAAACAATATTACCGAGGGATTAGTATTTATAAAAACAGCTTAAAACTAAAGATTTGAAGTAGGTTTTTAGTTTTGTCAAATTAATAAAAAAAAAAATTTTAATTTCTAGGTACAACAAAGTTAAAGTCATTTAAAACGGGATATTTACCATGATTTGATTTTTGTAAATATCCCGTTTTAAATGACTTTAGTATTAATAACCATGATAGTTTCAAAAGTTTTATTACAACAAAGTTGTTTTACAAGTTATTGGATTAAAGTTCCGTATGGGACTCACTATTTGAGCGAACTGCGTAATAGATTCTTGACAATAAGCTTATTGGACAAAAAGCGATTTGGACGAATCGCGTTTTGGACTAACTGCTAAAAAATCTTGCAGTCACCTATGGTTATGTTACAAATCTTTACTACACTCAGGCAGCTCTGATTGAAACTGAGAAAATATTTTGCCTGAGACTTTTCAGAAGCTAATAAATTATTTACCAACCCAGTCTATGTAAAAAAGCTTCAGCGTCTAGACTTCTTGACAATCCGCTTATTGGAAACAAGCGATTTGGAAGAACTAGCCTTTTTTTAAATCGTAAAGCTTTGGTCTCTCGATCGAAACGCAATACGCTGCGGTATGAGGCATAATTATAGCGTCACTACTCACAACGCAACGTCGACTATCGGTCATTTGATTTTCATACCGCAGCGTGATAGCAAGACGACACGCCGTAGTACCCCCCACTTCAACGCGCTTGCCCATCGCTGACGCAAACTTCAAAATAATAAAAGACCATTCTAGACGTTTTTCATAGTATTAATGTGTCCGGCAGCGCATACCGCATAGTGGAGCGTATTGCGTTGTGATCAAGAGACTAAGGCTTTATGAAAGGTACGCCTGAAATTTACGGGCTATGCTCAGTTCATAAAACCACCACCGGTCGCTGTTGGGGCCTCACAAATCGATATAAACCTCGGAATACTATAAATTATTCGTATTATTCGTCGATAAGGGCCATTGTTGATATCGCCTACGAAAATAAACGCGGCAATCACGCGAGGTCCAATCGAAGCGAGTTAATCGGACGAGGAATGTGTTTTCGGAATTCTAATGAGGGGATTCGTGTTGGTTTGCTATAGGCTAACTTATAACTTGCCTTGGTTGTCGAGCCCCTTGTAAGATTTTTTTATATTTTCGTCTGTTTATTTCACGTCGACTGCGAACTTTTTTTAACCTAAGCCATTCTTGCTTCCTCTCTACACAGCAGTTGTGCTTCGCCGCACTGGCGTTTCGTTCGAAAAACATGTTACGGCTGTGCTGAGTCACACAGACGTGGTGTGTTTTCTCAGCCGCTGCGCAAGTGCGTATTTACGCATATTACAGATACAGTAAACCCTCCGACCAGGTGGGATGACGACCTGCGAAAGACTGCAGGTAGATGCTGGATGCGTCAAGATGAAGACAGGGCACTGTGGCGCTCATTGGGGGAGGCCTTTGTCCAGCAGTGGACTAACATAGGCTGATGATGATGATGAAATAGAGTAACACTCACATTAGCTTTATCGTGCTTGTCCCGGAACCGGTCACAGTCCAGCTGTGCTGTGTCACGCTCCTTCTGCAACCTGGCTGTCTGGCCCAGAGCCTTGTCCAGCTGAGACTGAAGAGACTCGAAGTCGTAGGCTTGCTTCTCACGGTCGACTTGCAACTATAGGGCAGAAGAGATATCACAACTAGCTGTTTCCCGCAGTTTCACGGTTCATAATATAGCCTATGTCACCCGGGGATAGTGTTCCTTCCCAACGGTGAGTCAGAATTTTTAAAATCGGTCAATGAAAACATACAAAAATTCAAATCTTTCCTCTTTATAACTTTAGTATAGATAATAAATATATAATAAGCCTATCATGGCCGCATCTTGACTTCATTCTCCCATTACCATTTATAATATACCTACGTTATTTGTAATGTGTTATTGTTCGTCAGCTCCCAGTTTAATTTCTGAAAACCTCTTTTTCATAATGGATAGACCTTCGTTTGACCGTACTCTTATCAATTCACACAGCATCTAGCCCCAAGGTAAGCAGAGCTGATGATGATGTTTTATAAAGATATGTTCTTCTATGCTTACCTTCCTAATTTCAGTTGCTGTCTTATCCATCTTCTCTTGCAACTTGTCGATCTCGGAGTGAGCTGCGTCTAGCGCTGCTTGCAGCTTGTCTTGTTGCAGCTGAGCTTTGCCGAGGGTAGCTTGGGTCCTCTCCAGCTCTTCGCGAGACTTGTCGAGTTCTGCCATGGCTTTGTCGCGCTCGGAGTGGAGACGGCTGATGGAAGATTGCAACCTGTGGGAAAGATAGATAGATATACAATACTTTTATTGTACACTTAAAAATAAAACAAACAAGATAAAAAATAATACAAGATATATGACAATTTGGCGGTCTTATCCCAAAGCGATCTCTACCAGAGAACCGTGGATGGATAGAATCGTTGGATTGAAAATGGGGATATGTGACCGTTATTATACGTACATATATAGTAAATTACAACATGAAATTTAAAATGTATCAAAACGATGTTGTAAAAATTTCTGAGATTATTTCTAGTTCGAGTCAAAGTTTTATTAAGGCTGTGTTCTAGTTGGTTTTATCATATCGTAACGTGATTTTTATTGGGTGTACTGCATAAAATAGAATAATCATGATAAAAGAAAATTTGAAAACGGTTATTCCATTATCATTAAGCCCGGCCACGGCTTTGTTGTGCCAGATATCGTAGCTTGATCCATAGGGTCTTGCATAATTATCTTCTTTCATTTACTTGTTGCACTAATTTAATTAGAAAAAGTGAGGTTTTCCGGTCTTTTAATTGATCCCTGAAAGAAAAATCCTGAAAGTAGTCAAAATATTTAAATTAAAACTAACCTGTCATACTCTTCCTTCAAGCTATCCTGTTCAGTTTGTGCATTTTCAAGCTTAGCTTTCAGACGGTACACCTCACCCTGAGACTTCTCTAGTTTCTCCTGCAGAGCTCCGGCCTCGACCCTAGCTCTCTCTGCATCAGCCTGCGTCACTCTTAACTCAGCCTGAGTACGTCTCAAGTCTTGAGCACTCTTATCTGCCTTTTCTTGCACTCTGTCCAGCTCTTGTGATGTCGTCATAGTGCTTCTGCCAAACGTTGTCTGTGAACGCTCAAGCTCGTGTTTGAGACGCTCGTTTTCGAGCTCCAGTCTGGCTAAGCGTTGTTTAGCAGCTTCCCAGTCAGCGCCTGATCTGCCTACTTCGCTCGCAGCCTTGTCTAACTCTGCTTTGGACTTGCCTAGTTCAGATTGTGAGCTTTCTAGTTTCGCTTCGAGACGGTCTTTTTCCGCTTGCGCTCTTTCAAGTCTTGCACCGAGTTTTTCAACTTCACTTTCTAGAGAGTGTAGCTTCATTTTGTAGTCTGCTATCTCTCGCTCGTGGAGCTCTCTTTCTTCGTTCTTTTCGTGTTCCGCTCTATCTCTTTGCTCTCGGAGTTGTTGTATTTGCTTTTCTTTGTCTCCTATGACTTCTTCAAGGGAGGATAGTGCCCCTTCGGAAGAACAGTGGTGTGCTTGCATAGCATTCAGTCGAGCGCGGGCCATGTCTACTTGATTGTCTTTTTCTTTTAGTAGATCTTCTAAGTTTTCAATCTGAAAATAGGTTGCACTACAGTTTTTACTATTATTTGGAACAAGGCATTGGTTTTTCGTATAAAATAATAAAAAAGCATAATTTTCAAACAAAGAAAAAACCGTCTAATTTTGACTAGCTCATATACAAGTAAATTAAGGATAAAATAAAAATTAACTAGCTAAAATAATATAAACAACAAGTAAATAATAAGGACAAACAAAACATAACATAAAATATAAAATACTTACGATAAAAAACAAAATGATGAAACAAGCTCGTAAATTCATAATAATTATAAGGTAAACTTTAGTTTGACCCAATTCTGCACGCGTAACCCCTTACCGAGATATTTCAGCTCGAAATTGCAACGTGAGTGCCAACATTAAACGGATAATAAATTTAGCTGCCGTGATGACTCAGTTGATATATCGAGCACAATAATTTTAAACGCTTTTAACATTTTATATTCTTCCTGCGCTGTTTTAAAATAGAACTTGTAAACACGAAAGTTTTTAGGCGTCATGTTTGAAAACATCGACCGATTCCTAAGTTTATTTTTCGCTTTTCGCTCGTGTAAATGTTACAGCATTTTTCAAGCCTTTATAAAATAATAATGTTCACAATTCCACAAAATACTCATTAGATTGATTTTGATCGTTGCATGTCGTTTCCATACCTATTATTTCTTTTTGTTGATCCATAATGCATTAACCCATTTGTTCAGTGGACCGAAAGCTTTTGTATCAGTAAGCATTTCAATCATATATCCGTCGATAGTAATCTTTTCATTAATGAAAGCTTTTGAATTCGAACACTCCCTCTAACTTAAAACCCTTTGAAACACGATTTTATCAGTCACTTTAGGTATGTATTGTCCATATATTATGGCAAAGATATTTTAGCGTTGCAGCATGGCGTTTTTATAATTTATGTCATAGGTACATTGTTTTATATCACTAGCTTTCCAAGAATTGAAGTGACTAGGTACACATAATTAACGGTGCTAAAATGAAATAACTCTGAGAAAATAAATATATAATATGTGATCTACAATGTAAAGGAATGAAGATTTCTAACTAGTCGATGTAAAAAGCTAAAATAAATTATCTAAATAATAATAAAATCACAGGAAGTTGCAGGATTTCACATACATAAAACATATTTACAACTAAACGCACATATTTCAATATTAATAAATTAATTCTCAATAGTCAAAACTCTGTGATATGTCGTTAGTAAAAAATTGAGTGCTTTAATTCCTTACAGGAAATGTAGACGCGTTAAATGAAATTCGAAACTTCAATACTCAGTTATTTTTGCTTGGAAATATGTGCGTTTAGTTCAAGTACAAATAAGGAACTGAGTTCGATTTTATCGAGTATAGAGAATATACACTGAACCCACCACCACAGCCCGACGAGTTCACATCTGACAGTTTTATCCCTTGTCAGTGAGCCGGTGACTTTGGTGTCTCTTTAAGGAACTCTCTTCTCTAAGGAAATCTTTAATACAACTTGGGAATATAGGATAGCCTACCAACAACAAGACCTTCTCTTCTTTCCTACCTTCCGCTGAAGTACATTGATCTTCCGATCTTTGATCTCCGAGTGATCTCGTAGCTCCGTCAACTCATGCACTGCACCCAACGCCGCTGCTGTTTTCTTGTCAAGCATTCGGCTCTTTTCATCTAAACGCGCCTTTAGCTCTTCCACCTGTAATGATAATTTTAAATTATCCTTGCCAAGAACTTACACTGTTATCTATGTTATCCCCGTCTTTGTTCAATAAGATGGTAAGATTTGGCCTAGTTTTTAGAACTTTAGTTATATCGATATTATTATCTGTGTTCGCATTTACAGTGCCGCAATTTTCCAAAATAATTACATGTTTGGTTACATACAATTGCGTTTCATTCTTTAGACTGTGATTAAATTAATTTACATAAAGGATCTTTTTGTTTCTGTGTTCGAGCGTTTTAGTTTTCTTAATAGAATCTAAAGTTCAAGTAAACTGTTTCGAAGTGAGAAACAAGTTTAGAGTGAAAGAAGTTTCAAGACTTTGGCAGTGGATATTACGGTTTCTTTTCCTTTCTAGTTGTTGGTCCTATTCCTTTGATTTTGCCTCTCTTGCCAACTATCTCAATATGTCCTATAATACTACGTTATAAAGTTACCTCTAGCTACTAAATTTATTTTAATATCATACTCAATATCGAGTCAAATAAGATCTACATTAAATTTGGCGTTCATGGAAGGCAAATTGAACACAATTTTCTACGGTACTTAACATACCTCTGTTACAACTTACGTCTGTCTGGAGCATACTATAATGTTCTTCTTTAGCGCAGAGGGATTCCTTCAGCACCGCGATATGCCGCTGGTAATCCTGGTGCTGTTCCTCCAAAGCCTTCATCTTCGCTGCCATGGCCAAGATCTCCTGGTCTCGCCTCTGGATCTCCAGACGGAACTCATCCAACTGCTCATCATTCCACCATCCGAATATAAAATTAAATAAAACCCAAAACTGTTAGTAGAACATAGAAATGGAAGACTCGAATAAAAAATCTATCTACTAGACAAAAGTGATGGTAATGAACTCGTTCTCAAATATCATAATCTAAGTAATACTGGCTCATGACTTAGATTAGTGTTAGTACCGAAAGATGAGCGTCAAGCTTATGTTATACGAAATGTTCCCAATAGTTCGTGAACACGAGGGTGCCTTGGAAGACATTTCAACGATTCATTCTCACACGTTCTCATGCAAACTCGTCAATCAAAACGTCGTTATCGAATTAAATTATGCAAAAAACCGAACTACCTTCAATGTAATGGACGTTCGACTGGAAAACTTTCTAGGCTAAACTAGAGTGGAAACAATCGATGATGTAGAAAGTTTTCCAGTGGCGAGGGACAACGGACAGAGAACATCTTGTGATGCACGGGCGCCTAGGTTGTGATACATTTATCTACCGTTGTGTGAGACAGACTGTGATGGCACTACATGAGAGAGTCGATGGACTAGACTAGATGACATGGGTGTCATGGGCGCGGGACCAAGCTGTACTAGACGACACCTGGCGGTCAACATCGAAAGCACAACATGATCAAACAAAACGGAACGACGACTCCAAACAATCATATCTCTAAGTTACGTTCGATCCTCGACTCGACAGTCTTTACTTTACTCTAGCCTATCTCTACGCTCCCGCGACGTCTCTACCGTACGGTTACATCTAATTCATATCTTAATCGCTCTCTCTAAGGCCCTATATAACAAAAATATTTAAATCGACATCTTTCAAGAATATAATTTCTCTTATATCAATAAAAATAGCTTTAACAACGAACAAGATTACATAAAAATACGTCTCAACACATTCGGCGATCGTCGGCTAGTAACGGACTTAAAGCGATAAATTGACACGTTTGCGTTGGGTTTGTGGGTGCGGCGAGCGAAGTCGGGTGCCAGCGTCAGTCACAAGGTGGTGGCGCTGCAGTAGGAGAGGCGAGGCCGTGGCGCGAGGCGGGGCGGCGGCGGCGGCGCGCTCAGGCGCCCGTCCTTCATCACGCGCACGTCGTTCAGCAGAAAACTTACTTGTCTCTTGAACGGCGGCTCTTGGTAGACCTTATCGTATAGCGAGGCGTGCGAGGCGGCAAGGGTGAGCGAGGGGGGCGGCGGCGGTGAGCCGAGCGCCGCCAGCTCCGCCTCGAGCAGCAGCACCTGGCGCTCGAGCGTCGCGATGCGAGCCTCCTTGGTCTCCAGCACGGCCGTGAGCGTGGCCCCCGCGGAGCCGCCCGGCAGCCCTGCCGCCGCCAGCGCACGCTCCAGCTGCGCCTGCAGCGCCCGCAGCGTGTCCGCCGTCGCCTTGAGCTCCTAGAGGCACGTCGCAGCACGTCAGCAGCTGCGTCGCGCCAGGTGCCGTCGCGCCAGGTGCCCTGCTCTGACCCTAGGCGCGACGTAGCCGACCACACATACCATAACACTATGCCTTCTAAACGATGCAGATATTACGGACAGCGCCCGCCCGCGAGGCCTCTCTAAGGCTGTGTGATCGGGATGAGCCGCTAAACATGCAATGTCGTGATTCTTGTGTTGTGTCTTTTTTAAATTTTGGTGTTTCGGCCGAATTGGGTTTTAAAATTAACGTTTTATAATTTATAAATTTGACTTATGTTTGTATTGTTGTGAGTGGCGGAACGGGGTAAAGAAAACGATAGTGCTCGGGGAACAAGCTGACGGTGACACAGAAAGGTATCGAAACGTGGGGAGTGGAAGCGACAGTTGGACAGAGAGTTGTGAAGCGACGAGTGTGGCCGTTGAACATAGCAGACACAGACACATTCGGCTCTGAGGAAATGAATGAAATGAAATCTATCAAGAGCAACTCTAACAGAACAGTGACGATGATAAAGGTATCACAAAATAAAACGCCCATGTGGTCAACAGTTACTGGTCACAAGAAAAGCAGAAATGACGTGCAATCACAGCTAAGACAAAGTGTAGGACACATTGACAGAATAGCAAAAGTTCTGGAGTCGCTTGGGCTTGAGAAGTTTTGCTATTGACAAAAAGCATGCACACGACACAGGACGAGGTTGCGATAATCACCTGTTTTTGTGCCATCGCCTGCATCTGTTGGAACATTTGTCGCTCCTCCTCTTTGCCTGAAAGGGATATTATACTGAATGGCTGTATGTGGTTTCATTGTTATTGGCAAAGTATGTTACGTACCCATGCCTTTGTTTTGGAGCATTTCCAATAGCTTCTTGATGCTCTCATCTCGGGCTTGTAAGGTTTGCTTCTGGGTCTCGATTCGCAGTTCTAGTTCCTGTTTGGAATAGAAAAACATTAATTATAAAGTGGGCCAAACATTGGCCGAGTCATTCAAGCCTTGGCTGGTTTACATCCGCCGTTTTTTAATGATTAAATCTCTTGTCAAACAGTGTTTTTCAGATGACTTTAACAACGTATTTTAAATAAGAATAGTGCACGAAAACCTGTGATTCAATAGAACAATATTTTTGCAGGTCCCAATCTAGCCAAATTATTTCCTATTGGTATAACTTGTGAAATGTTTATGATGTTCACTGTGTGAAATGTTTATTGCCTATAAATTGCAAAAAAGACGCTAACAGGACACGCCACCGATACCATTAGGTATCGATTAAACCCATGCAGTATTTTTTAATGATAAGTAATCTGGTCGACTATGCAATAAGTAGGTGCAATCAGAATAATGTCTTCTAGAGACATAGGCCCCTAACGAGTGCCATAGCACCCTGTCTTTAGCTTGCGAGTGATTTCAAAGCGATGAGATTGCGTGGCGAGTACTCTACAACGACGCAACGAGTACGCCGCGACGTATTGACCTCGTCGCGATTATCAATATTATCGGAGACATTATAATATTTTTTAAATTAGGAACTAAATGCCTAAGTTAGGCTTTAATTATTATTATGAAACCTATTTATAATTAATGAATGTCTATCTATCTATCTATCCTAAGTATCTATCTATTAGCGCCGTCGACGCAAATGTTCAAAACGCAAATCGCACGCAAATGCTCTTAAAGTTATCAAAGAGGCCGTGAATGTTTACGCAAAAATGTATGGGACTGGCTATCAAAACCCTACAGAGTTACAAACCCTCAATAAGACTTGAATAGGGTCCATCGAATTGGAAGAAAACCTCCATCAAAGTGCCTATGTTATTGTGCCCCGGCCCAACTGTCGTGACCTATAAAAGGGTATACTACAAAAAGGACGAATTTCCCTTATTGTGTTTGTTGGGAACAGCCGTTACACTATCTTGTAGTTTTCATCTAATCTGCATTAGCTTTGTTCTGTTTTAAAAATGTTCCCTTCTTTTTTACTTACCTTACGTAAGGTAGATTAGACTTCAAAGTAAAACTCTCACGACGATTTTTTAGGGGCTAACTACTAGTAGAATGACAGTAATGACGAACTTTTGTTACGTACTTACTCCCTCATGTTTGGAAAAGGAATGAATGACTTCCCGAGCAGCCACATTATAAAACACCTTTCCCCTTCTAACTCAGTATCATCAGTATCACGATCTCCCTCAGCAGATGTTCGTTCTCAACGATCCGTTGTCTTTCCATCTAATAAAGCGTACTCATAAACCACTATCTATTCTCTTCCAACTCACTCACCTTGATAGTATCCCTCAGTATCGCGATCTCCCTCTGCAGGTGTTCGTTCTCCGCGAACAGAGCTTCCAACTGCCCTTGCAACTCTGGCGCTGGTTGTCGCAGGCGCAGTCTTAGCTCCTCTTCTAACTGCCGGACTAGCATCGCTTGTTTCTGGAAGAAATATACTTTATTTATATGGTTTTAAAGTTAAGATTAGTAGGGCCTATAAACTGTAGAACCTAACAGATCATCTTTGCGCTGGACAGATAAAATGGAAGCTGGTATTAATGGTCTTCTACATGATGGGTATACAAACTTAAGGTAGTTGAAATGGTGGTTGGTTGGTAACGTGAATACTTCCACAAAAACATCCGAATAGCAAAGATAAATCTTAGATATTTGTTCAGGGTGTTCTGGTCGTTTATATGTACAGTAAAAAACATCTATCTATCTTATGTATTGTATTATGTATATCGGTTATCTAGTACCCACACACAAGTACACCACACAAGATCTAGATAAGTAATGCTGTGTGAATTGTCCAGCTTTATTTATTTATTTTATTTTTATTTATTCGAAATTCAATAAATTGTTATTCACTAGTTAAGCCCCTCGAGGACCAAAATCTCCCCCTTTCGGCTCAGTGCACATGTTTGGTAACTTCCTATTGTAAAATCTCAGTTCATACAAACAAACACTGTGACAAAGTTATCGACATGGTTCTAAGAATTAGCACGCTGAAGTGGCAGAGAGTCGGCCATATCTCGCGAAGAACCGACGGCCGCTGAGGCAAACGTTTTCTTGAGTGGAGACCGTGACTCGGTAAACATAGTGAAGGATGCCCTCCGACGAGGTGGGATGACAACTTACGAAAGACTGCAGGTAGATGCTGGATGCGTCAAGCTGAAGACAGGGCGCTGTGGCGCTCATTGGGGGAGGCCTATGTCCAGCAGTGGCTGATGATGATGGTCTGTTACGGATTGGACCTTGATATAGAGATACTAAAAATATATCAACATCATTCTCGAGCCACCCTGACACGCCACTACACCGACGAACTACCTGACATCAGTCGAGATCGTGCTAGCTCTAAGGCAGCGCTTAAAAATGGAAAAGAAGGTGAAGACTGAATAACATCCGAGCTCTTGAAAGCTGGAGGAGCCCCTCTAATACAGGAGTTACAGAGCCTGTTCAACACCGTCCTTCACAGTGGGAGAACTCCAAGGGCGTGGAGCGGGAGTTTGGTGGTGCTCTTTTTTAAGAAGGGAGATAAAACCCTTCTTAAAAACTACAGACCCATTTCACTCCTTAGCCACATCTACAAGCGATTCTCACGAGTGGTCATGATAAAATTACATAGATACTTGGCTGCAAAAAATATATTATGTTCCATATGAGTTAAAGCTCGCAATTTGGCAAACTCCGCTGTTGTTGCTGAGTGCATGAAACAATGCCTTCACAGGTTCATTAAAACTCGCTCGTTTTCACAGTAATATACTCCAAACAATGAAATGAACAACTGTATTGTACTCATCAGGATGTACGTCCATTGCTGGACAGGCCTCGCTCAAATAAGGGTAGTTTTGCAATTATCACCTATCAACTGCTAAGAATGTACGTGTGCCTACAGGTACATTACCTGTAAGGAAAATCAGTCCGATCCTCTCAGTAGTTTTCAAAAACATCCATCCTAACTTCCAAACATTCGTATTTATAATATGACTATGTTTTTTAAATAAGACTTAGCTCGTTCGATAATTATGTCTATCTACATATTATATCTTCATGCCTAATGTGTGGTAACACGCTGTAACTAGTTTCTACCAGCGGCTTCGCGCGCTTTGTTATTCTACTACTATTGTAACTTATAGGTTATTTATATCCCATAGGAATACATTTATGGGTTAAAAAGTAGCCTAATTTATTTCAGGCCTGGAACTACCTGTGTGCAAAATTTCACCCCGATCTTTTCAGTGGTTTTGAAGTGAAAAAGTAAAGAACATCCATCCTAACTTCCAAACATTAGCATTTAAAATATTACTGTGTTTTTGAAAATAAAATATAGACTTTCTTTGTACGAGTATTTGCGTTTTTTTTTAACTTATGAAATAACGTTTCCCTTTAACACTAAATTGCAGTAACATAGTAATTCATTTAAAGGTTTCCTTAAAAAAATCTTGGTTTACAAACAGGTTCGTACAAATCTATGTATAATGTATGTATGTATGTAGAAAGTAGAGAACGTATGTTTGTGGTTACAGTAAAAACAACTGAAACACGCTAACTTCGCATTTGTTGTTTTTATTGCTTACCCAGTTTATGTTGTTTTAATTGAATAATTGAACGTGTTGTATTATATTTGGTTTGATTATATATACTCGTATGTTTTTATCGTAATAAGGAAAAAAAAACTATATAAAACGCATATGATATGTAAGAGAATTGAATATATTTTAATTGTCTTACCCAACTTAACATGACATACAACTGAAATTAAATTATAAATAAATTTTTGTTAAATAAATTATTAATGTAACACAAAGTGGTTCATCTTAAAGCTGCTGGTTTTCAGCACGAATAAAGAAGAAACAACGCCAAAATCCAGCAATTGATTTCAAAGGATGCGCTGAACATATCCTGTATCAGGTACAATCCACGTTACTGAACAAATAAATCTAGTCAGAAATCGTTTGCACTGTGTGCTATAAGAGGGTCTGTCTGTATCGTATGTATAAGCTGAAATTAATGCATTGTATAGAATTGAATAGGAGCGCTGGTCTTCAGCGCTAAAGGTGCAGTTGCAAGATGGACCGCCGCCGGCCGCAGACCGCAAGCGATACTTCTTGTTCTCTCTAAAATATATTCCAAACGCGGCGACACTGCGGCCTGCGGCCGCGGCGCGCAGTGACCGCAGACTGCAGCGCCAGTGGTGTCGCGACCGTGCTTGGCAATAGAAGCAACCGCGACCGCAAGCAGTACTACGGTCAACCGCAGCCTCTAGCCGCAATGTCACGTGCGGTTGCAGTCAGCGGCCCATCTCGGACTTATTGACCTTTAAGGTCCGGTAAAAAAAGAAACAACGCCAAAACCCAGCAATGTATGTCAAAGGATGCGATGACGATGTCTTGTATCACAGTAAAATCCACGTTACAGAACAAATAAATCTAGTTAGCGATCGTTTGGACTGTAATACGAATTTTATTGAACATTCACATCGTAAAATCGAGTGAGGTTCGCGCGATATTCTGCAGATGTCGCCTCGTACCAATGTTTTACGAACTTGATGAATAGGACGAATAAGTAGGGTAAGTTTAAAGAACTTCATTCTCATATAAACACATGGTTTACTTATACTGTGAGTAGCAGCGCCTCGCAGCTTCGCCCGCGTAGAAATTTATGTGTCAAATGGTTTATAAACCTTCCTCTTGAATCACTTTATCTATAAAAAAAAACCTTATGAAATCCTTTGCGTACTTTTAAATATCTAAGCATACATAGAGACAGACAGACAGCGGGAAGCGACTTTGTTTTATACTATGTAGTGATACAAAAAAATAAAATAGGAGTCTCGTGCGTAGCGAGTGTTTTTAATATTGTTGCTAAGTTAGTGAGGGATTTAAAAGTCACGGATTTTTTTATTAAATTCATCTATAAAAAAAACGTTCACACAGACAAACCTAGAAAATCCTTTTCTCGAGCCGCGAGCGACACCTAGTTTATAATCAATACAAACAGTCGTAAGAATTTGTAATATATCCTTTTGCAGTTTTGCTTATCGAGAACCAGTAGTAAGGTGAAGCAAAATAATAAAAAAACGGCTTCGTTGTGTGCCCGCCTCACGTCCGAACACCAGTTTTATTAGTTTCCATCGGTATCTTCTGCTATTTCATATTCCCGACGATTTTCACCCATATCCAGCTTGAGGGTTTATTGGCAAGCATTTTTGCTTGCACGCATAACTAAACTACATAGGTATATTTTTAAGTTTAAGCCGAAAGGGGATTTAAAATTTCATAACCTCTCTATTCAAAAAAGTTGATCTAAAGATTTACCTATTTGCCGGCTGCCGGTACTAAAGCTTGGCTTATTCGGGAATTCCCTCTTAAAGATCCCCCTAAGAGAGAAAGCCGGAATTGTCTATTTCACACTTTGAGGAGGATTTTGATATTTTTCTCAGAATTCTAAAAACGTACTACTTTATGTGCTACGTAAGTTCTACGACAGTGCTACGAATGCTACGAAAGTTCCACGACAGTGCTACGACGGTGCTACGAGTGCTACGACGGTGCTACGAGTGCTACGAAAGTTCTACGACAGTGGTCCGAGTTCCACGACTGTGCTACCAGTGCTACGACAGTGCTACGGGTGCTATGTAAGGCCTACGACAGTGCTATAAAAGCTCTACAAATACAGCTTTGTTTCACAGCATTTACGATGCACAATTTTGAATCAATTGTATCGCCAAATAGTTCTTTATAAAATGGGACTGGACAGAAAATTTAACGCATACACCGCCCAGTCTCGACAGTCTGGAGTAACAATATTTATACATTTTCGTCGTAGGATATGAATAACAAATTCACAAACAACTAACCTATCCCCTACCATCTACATAACTTGATCACACCTGAATTTTCTCCCATTTATCTGCTTATTTTGGAGGTAAATGATGTAGAAACGTTCGTGAAATGTATAAGTAAGTGGTTGTTACAAGACAATGCCAAATTTGCTGAACGGATCGGGCAGAAATTTTGCATACATTAAGTTAATAGTTCTGTATAACAGGTAAGTCGCTGTATAATACAGGCATAAGTTATAATATCGAAAAAACGCGTACCTACGAAGCCGCGGGCTAATTGGTTTGAATAATTTAACGCATTCGATGATGAAGGTTTATTGGACAGTGAAAATGTTTATTTCTGAAATCACAAAAATGGACAAAGCTCTGGGGAGCACTTTCTGTTACAGTTATTAAAACTGTGTTACAGAAGGCAGCATCTTTCCCAGGGTACATTGTTTGTAGTCTTAGAAAGAACGAGAAAAATTCTTATAATTAGATAACATTTAGTTTAGATTCGTAGTCAAGATTCTTAGAATTAACACTCGACAAAACGTACAGCCGAATTGACCACCTCAGATTTTTTTTTAAATTTCCTTAGACTTACAAAGTAAGCACTTAGATGAGTCAAATTATATGCAATACATTATTATCAAAAAAAAAATAAGGTATTTTTGATTTTCTGTCCACTTGTGGAAGAATTGAAAAAGAAACCACTCATTACATTCATATATAATATATATAGGTGTCTAATACATGTATGTTTTGCCTCCTATTTTGAAGTAGGTTAAAAATCACTGCCTACAATAGCTTCTCTATGGTGTCGAGTCATGGTTCATTGTTGACTAAAATGACTCACGCCTAAACCCACAAAGGAAAACGTTTCGACAGCGGATAGTAAAACTGTCTACACACGCGGTTGTCTGTCCTTCACACAGAACTGTACGTACATGGTGTTGTTATAGATATTTCTAACAAAGCCCCAATAGCTTTTGTTCTTCGTTTTTATAATAAAACTAGCTGCGCCCCTCAGCGTCACCCGCGTGGCAATCTATGTGTCAAATAGCTTATAAACCTCTTGAATCACTCTATCTATAAAAAAACCGCATCAAAATCCGTTGCGTAGTTTTAAAGATCTAAGCATACATAGGACAGACAGATAGCGGGAAGCGACTTTGTCACTGACTACTTATGTAGTGATAAACATATTCAAGGCTCTCCTCAACTGGTACTTAATTAAACACATAAAAACTGTTAGTTCTTGTCTTGTTGCTTATATGTTGCTATCATTTCATATTTTATCGAGCTGGGACATTGACATTGGACATGAACACTGTTAGTAAGAATAAAGATAAATAAATTCTATTGGTAGATTATATATCTACGTCATCGTTTTGATCGGCCTTGGTAGAACTAAACCAGCCATAAAGACAGATAGCGTCTGCTATATTTCGGCCCAGTTAGATAACGAGATAAATTGGAAAAGTATTGCCCGATTGGTTCTTAATTTTACCAGAACCCTGAGTTGCTTTTCTCGATAGTATATCATTGTTTTTCTAAAATGTATATAATAATTTTAGAATTTTAATATTAAATATGATGAGACTTAACTAAAATATAAGGTACTCTATTGCAGTGGGTGTGGCCGTTCGTTAGGATAGATGTACGTAGGTAAGTAGGTACATGTTTATTTTCACTTATGACATTCTGTTTTAAATTATGATTGGGATTATTTGAAACGCATTATTTACCTGACCATGAAATTAATTTTATTATCTACCTATCTAATTATTTTAATTTTAATTGCTATTTTATACAAATTCTTTTGCAACTTCTTTGCCTTACATGTTGCATGTACTATCGACCAAAGCTAATACAATACAATACAATATATCTTTATTGCACCATCAAATATAAAGAAAATAATAAAAATAGGATCTTAATACTAACTAAATCTAAGATAATATTAAGATCTAAGCTGTATACATACGAAGAACATAAATAAATCTAACGCGTCAACAAACTTAAGTTTCCGAGCAGCCCCCAATTATAAAACTAACTTCGTTTAATCTGGGTTAAAACAATCTTGAAACTTAGAATACAATTAGGCACCTGTAATCCCCCAATGCGACGGTGACCCGCCGTCCCGTTCACTTCCCTAATTCGACCAAATCGATAGTTCCACGGTTGCTTGCTTCATTTTACACACTGCGTAGGGTATTGCGGGTATGCTGGCAATTTTAATGCGTTTTAAACCAGGTACTGACCGGTGATGTGAACACTCACGATAGGGCTGGTCCACCAGTTTAAAGTCGCTCAACGATCTTTGGAAAGAGCTATGCTAGGAGTTTTTCTGAAGGATAGGATTCGTAACGAATCGATCCGACAGAGAACCAAAGTTATCGACATAGCTTTAAGAATTAGCAAGCTTAAGTGGCAGTGGGCCGGCCATATCTCACAAAGACCCGGCAACCGCTGGGGTAAACGTGTTCTTCAGTGGAGACCACGACTCGGCAAGCGTAGTGTAGGATGCCCTCCGGGATAACAACCTGCGAAATACTGCAGGGAGATGATGTATGCGTCAAGGTGAAGACAGTGCGCTATGGCGCTCATTAGTGGAGAACTATGTCAGAAAGTTGTCATTTTCAGGAAGATTGCAGATCGGTGATTAAATTGATCTGCAGAAGGCCCGACCGCGGTGAATATTGCTTAACTTAATTCATAAGAAATTATCCTAAACGTTTTCAACAAGAAATCGATCCTTCAAAGTAAAAACCTACAAATAGAAACAATCTAACTCACATTAACTCATGCGCGTCAGATTACGTAGGTAACTGACAGCGAGATTACGCCAACACACGACACCCCCATCGCCCCCTCCTTTAGTAGGAGGGGTAGGAGGGGGCGGTGGGGGGTCTCTCGTATTAGCGTAGTAACTGAGGTACTCGTAGTAACGGTCACCTCACCTGCTATGGGCGGCTTAGATGTTTTTACGATTGTTGGAATGCAAGGCTATAGGTTAATCAGGGTTGAGCAGTCGTGCTTCAATCTTAGTTAGACTGACGACGTTTACGTTGCTGATGATGATTTTTTGTCAATGGCAATTGTCTCTGGTTGGACACTTTTGTGCCAGTATCAAGTAATGTTACTTATTTTGATAATAATATATAGTAAAATTTGACTTCCGTTAGTGCTTATTTTGTAAGCCTAAAAAAATAAAGGATTTAGCATTTCGAATGGAAAATAATTGTAAATTACCTGAGTTATCAAATTATTAAGATGGTTTGTTATTTTCACCAGAGCGAACTAGTCGTTATCTAGCAGGGTGTACCACGAGCAGGTAGGTTGGCTTGGGATACGAGACAGTTCGAGTCCCCCTTACACCCCATATTACGCTGCTCATCTTTTTAATTGACTAAATTATTATCAAATATCTTCTCAACGTCAATCTAGCAAGAGAAATAATAATTTGACGAGAGATTTGATTAGAACGTACCTACACACGCCTAGATTCTCTTTCTACGACTAGAACGAAAACCGTCCAACCGTCAGTCCATCCGCCCGCCCATCCGTCCGTCAAACTGTCTAAAAAGTTTATACTTTTCTTAATTATAAAGGCTTCCTTAATAAATTAAAAACTTATGTTTTTGATTAATGAATAAATATAGAATACGGAACTGTTAGACTTTTATGAGGTAGTTGTTGCACTAACCGATGTCGTGGACAAAGTCACGGCTTCAGCGGTTAACAAAATGAAGGAAAACTAACAATTAACATGCTAAAACCTTCTACATTAGTCTCATTCTGTAGTTGTCCATTATTTCACAATAAAAACTACCCACTCCAAGAAGTTACAAACACCTGCCAACATAATAAACTAAAAACCCTCTTACCTAAATCTAAAAGTTTCCTACAAAATTCCTGCACATTTTCAAGTTGCCAGCAAAAACTTTCAGGATTAACAAGTACGGCAAACTACGTGAATAGCATCCTTTAGAAGTGTGGATATCTTGCTTTCAATCAGGGCTGGATTAAAGACTGCCTCGGGATTTATCTTTACAAAAATGTACACAGATTCGTTACGATATCTCGGCTGCCTTGTATTCTCAGTTGTGTAGTGAACAGTGATTTCGTTACTACAGGTATCATACATTTATTTAGGATTTGCTCCCGCATTGGACTAGGCTTAATATGGTCACCCTAGACTGCAGATAGTCTAGGGTAGAAAAGACAAAAATTCAATTCAATCGTGATCGATTTTTTTATTTACGTATGTAGAGGTACATGTACGACCGCACTTGTACCGAACGTTGTCTATTCGGGAATCTTTATGGTATCTAGACGTTACATTTAGGTACGTAACGCAGTCTCACATGTGAAGCCAAGTTACCATCGGGTAAAATAGCGATGAGGGTACGACTATGTGTGATATATGTGACTTTTAGAGTCTAGCCCAGAAAAAGTCTTGTCTAGACTATTTATGCTGGTCCTTAGTCCATTCCCTGTACAAGAAATATGTCGCTGGAAAATGTTTTAAGTACCTTCGTTCTAGAAGATGCCGTCTAGTTCAGGAGTGCATTAATCAGCAGAATGTTTAAGAGGAACATATTTTATCTTCGGTAGGATATTGTGTTCAGTTAGTATGAATATTTGTAGCGTGTATTCTCGTGTACGAAAATAATGTTGTTCCTTTGTATTTTTTTTGTCGGGTTAATTTTTTTTTCTACCTGTCTATCTAGAATAAAAGCTTAGTGAACTCGGGTTGAGTTCACTAAGCTCTAACTACTAATTCTAACTACTAATTAAAAACTACTTAAATAATAATCAAAAAAACGTTAATTTCCCTCACAAAGGCGTACTAATTACATTTTCAATAGGTAGATTTTTTTTATTAAACTCATCTTAGATCTTTAGATGTTTAATATCATCATCATCATCAGCCTACAGTAGTCCACTGCTGGACATAGGCCTCCCCCTAATGAGCGCCATAGCGCCCTGTCTTCAGCTTGACGCATCCAGCATCTACCTGCAGTCTTTCGCAGGTCGTCATCCCACCTGGTCGGAGGGCGTCCTACACAGATGTTTAATACAGTAAAAGGGTAATAATGCTCTGTCTAATACAAATAAAGCGATGAATTTAACACAATTTTTGTATAGAAACTATAGACCAACATCACATGCTCTACCAACTAACCGCCCAACTTCCCACAGAGGTCCGGAAACTCCCAGTCTCGTCTATTTATAACTCAGAGTCTCACAGATGGCAGCACTGAGCATCATTGATCGGCCACAGCTGGCACAGCTTGCGTAGTATATACTATTGCGTAACACCATTCAAAGAAATAAAGCGCTGAAAATCGCTGAATGGCTGGTTTTCAGGTTCTAGTTTTAAGATTTGCGTTGTATTCTAGGTTTTTATTGGGTACAGGATTGTAAAGAAGGGATACAGGTGGTAGTAGAGATGGTGTTTATTTTTAGATTTTTTTATCTAAGTGATAAGGCCGCCCTTTGTACTTGTCGCATGTAATGTCTATTGTAATGATCTGCATATGGTGTACAATAAAGCAATGTTAATATTATTTTAATTCTGCTGTGGTATTTTTCCTTTCTTAGTTGTTAGCGGCTCATATATATGTATAAGTAAGTAAGTAGTAGTTTTAAATTATACCCAAAAATTACAACCTAGACGGGATTTGAACCCGCAACCTACCATTTTTGGGATACAATTTTCCCTAAGTGTGGGTAGGCATCAAAATTAGGTATGAATAAAATGGTGTCATGCTATTTCCATTAGGTATTATTTTCTGGGTTGGGCAGGTTAATATTACAAAGTCAGTTTGGGTTGCTAAATGACTAATTTCAATGTAATTAATGGCAACCACACAACGGCGGCGGTTTCCTTTTTTATATATATTTTTTATATATAGTATATTACGTATATAGTATATTACGTATTTGTAAATAAACCTGTTCTATATACATAGGTAAAATTCACGTCATTAAGTATATGTCGTGACCAGGAAACCTTTTTAAAATAGTTTTCATTGCTTTGCGGAAAACATTATTTTAAACCGACCAAAAAGGAGGGCGTTCTATGTTCGGCTCTAGGTAGGTATGTACGATGTACCACCGTCTATTTTGTTCTTTCATGTCCAGTCCATGCAAAGGTTGCCTTTGCTCTCAGCAATAAGGCCGCCCTTTATACTTCTACTATTGTTTATTCCTGTATTGTTTTCTGTTTTGTGAGGTATAATAAAGTGTTTTCTATCTTTCTATCATTGTTTTTTTATATTATGTTCATAGATTTTCGTCAATGGACCGTTTAGGAAAGATCGAAATGATCTGCATCTGGAGTACAATAAAGCATTGTTTATTGTATTGTTTTGTATATCTACCGTTCACGCACTGTTCATACTTGACGTCTGTGGCGCGGTGGGCGAAGGTCCACCTACGCATGAGGTTGCGGGTTCGATTTCCGCATCGGGACAAAATGTCTGTACGATCTACAGATTTGTTCGAGGTGTTCTGGTCGTTTTCTATGTATAATAAAAAATATCTATCTATGTAATGTATTGTATTATGTATATCAATCTAGTACCCATAACACAAGCTTTTGCTTAGCTTGGGGCTAGATGATGCAGTGTTTATTGTACAGCATTATTTATTTATTTATGCTATAGGCTGATGATGATGATGATGATAGATAGATAGATAGATAGATAGAATATATTATACTTTATTGCACAAAAAGTTGTACATAGGCGAGCATAATGCTAGATAGCATTCTCAACCTGCTACCCTTATGTTAGGCCGCCTATGTACTGTTATTAATGTTATTATGTAAGATTTAGATATAAGGTGTTATTTTGTTATCAATAAAGTGTGCATTAATTCATTCATTCTTATGATTATGACGATGATGATGAATTATTTACCTGTGAACTGAATTATATGTTGCCTTCGTTAGCCACCACAACACAGACCCTTCCGCTACACGAACTAAACTTGCCGTGACGAGAAAAACTTTTTAAAATTGCTCCGACTAATTGCAAAGTTGAAGCTACTTTGCGGAAAGCTTGCAAAAGTAGCGCATATTTTCTGCAAACTTTTCTACTGAATTTTTAAGATTTTTGCACGTACTTTGGGTCTAGATAATCTTGGTGTTTCTACAATGTGTATTGTCGAACCTTGATCAAACGAGATGTGCGAATACACGACATATATTTATCGATAAAAAACAAAAAATAAAAAATAATATTTATGTAGATTAAATCAGTTGATATTCCTGTTGATCTTTGTACAAAACAGAAAGTACCTATTTTCAATGGTGAATAACATAACAACGAAAAAAGATAGACCCATATTTTTTGGAGGATTTGTAGATTAAATTATGAAATTTAATACAACATGAAAAAAAGTACACCTCAATAACCCAGTTTAAAGTTACAGATCAAAAATAAAATAAAATTTGTTTTTTTTTTTAAATTTCTAAAATAATATTGGTTTTACTAGGCTTATGTACCGAAATTGTATTTTTTTCTTATTTTGTTAGCTAGGTAGACTATCTAGCTTTCAAATGAGACTACTTTGAATAAAATACACCGTTTACTCAAAAAGAAACGAAGAAAAAACCAGATGAAGTAGTTTTCATTAAAAAAAAATTAAATCGACTTTATTTTTGAGATAGGTAACATATAATTTTTTATTTTTTGATTTTTATCGATAAATATATGTCGTGTATCCGCAAATCTCGTTTGATCAAGGTTCGACAATACACATTGTATATTGACGCTACATTTTATATAGCAAAGGTTATTTTTCCAAGTTTTAAAATTAATTATTTTTATGAAAAAACTTTTGCTAAATTATAGAATCAGCGAAAATTATTCAGATCTGTCATGCTGTCTGAATATGTCATAAAACTGATAAAACTAATAAATAAATAAATAATGCTGGACAATCCACACAGCATTATCTAAGCCCCATGGTAAGCAGAGCTTGTGTTATGGGTAGATACTAGATAACTGATATACATAATACAATATATTACATAGATAGATATTTTTTATTATATATAGAAAACGACCAGAACACCCGGAACAAATATTTGCAGATCGTACACACATTTGTTCCGAGGCGGGAATCGAACCCTCCTGCGTCGCAGGCGGACCTTCGCCCACCGCGCCACATCGGTCGTCAAATACATAATGTAGATAGATTTTTATGTTATATTCTTTTTTTTAAATTAAATACATAAATCTCCCTGAACACTCACACAAATACCTGTAGATTGTATAAACATAATGTCCAGATATGGGAATCGAACCCTCGACCACCTACTGCGTCGCAAGAGGATCTTCGCCTGCTCCGCCACAGAGATCGTCTTACTGATTAGTCTACATTACAAATGTATATTATAGGTATGCTATACCAATAGTATACAAGGTATACTATAGGTATAGCATAAATAACTTGAACGTTTGTTTGTTGGTGTAGGTAGGTACATTTTTCGTATTCGTTACGAATCCTATCCTTCAGAGAAACTCCGAGCATAGCTCTTTCCATAGCTCGCAGAGCGACTTTGAACATTTTTAGTGCATGCCATCATTTTGATGATGGAGATGATTCTTTGTTAATAGCAAAATGTGTGTCTAGTTGGACACTTTTCTGCCAGTAGTAATGGAAATAACTTGTAAATTATCTGAGTTATCAAATTATGAAGGTTTTGATATTTTCACCAGAGCCTAGTTCGTTATCTAGCAGGGTGTACCACGTGCAGGTTAGGTTGGCTTGGGAGACGAGATAGTGGAGTCCCCCTTACACCCCCAATGATTTTGTTATGTGACACCCGCCCGTATTAATGAAAGCTTTGCTCAGTCATAGAGCTAAGCTTAGTGACGTTAATATAATAGAAAATACTCAAGCATTCGATCAGTGACTGCACAATCTTTCGAAATAGGTACGGGCCATAGACAGTAGACCATTCCACCTGAATTCTCTATTTCCCTGTAGAAATTTAAAAGCATATGAAACGAGATGAGACGTTTTTGACATAATTTTCTACATAATATTACCACGATTTATGTGATACATTACATACATTATATAAGAACATTATCATTTATTTATTTTTAGCCATTATTGTCCCACTGCTGGGCTCCTCCCTCTTCTCCTTCCACTCCTCGCGATCCGACGCTGCAACAGGCCACGATGGAAGATGTGTCTCGAGCTCGTCACGCCATCTCATCCTGGGGCTTCCACGTCGCCTCTTAGCGTTGGGTGGAAGAACATACATATATTAATAAAAATATGTTCCTTGTGTTAAAATTCCCAGTGAAACATAAAAAAAAAAAATCTACCGGAAATGCGCCTAATAAAACTCGCGAGTCAAAAACGAATGCTAAAATTAGATGACGCAACATAAACTGTCGTAGAAAGTTTATTTTTGTTTGAATTTTCTAGTCTTCCAGAAATTATTAAGCGTGTTTAAAAAATAACTAAAAAAAACATCAGATTTCTTAATAATGCAAATGGGGTTTTAAAACTTAGGTTTCAAAAAAAGAATCATCGAAATCGGTTGGCGTTATATTAAGTTACTAGCTGCGCCCTGCGGTTTCACCCGCGTGGTGATATATATTATCGATATTATACAATATATATTTATAAATTGTAGCCTATGTGTTATTCTGATGTATAAGCTATATTATTGTAAAGTTTAATTAAAATCCATTCAGTAGTTTTTACGTCAAAGAGTAACAAACATCCATCCATCCATACTTACAAACTTTCGTGTTTATAATATTAGTAGGATTCGTCCATTTATCGCGCACATACATAATGCAAATTTAAGACTTGCTTTTCTCATGGATCCCATTGTCAGAGGTTCGAGATGAGACATCATTTTATGTAGTCCTTGAAAATATCTGACCTAAAACTTCCTTGACCCTTCCCTGAGGCATGAATAAGTACTTATTTATTGTTATCGTAACATGAGCCAAAGGTCTCGAGTCTCGAGTCTCGTCTCGACCCTTCCAATGGACCGTGAAGGATGATCAGCGAATATGAATATATGTATTAGAATTAATAGATCGGAACCACTGAATTCCAGAAATGAGAAAATACATCATCATCATCATCCTATAATAGTCCACTGCTGGAAAAAGGCCTCTCCTAATGAGCGCCATAGCACCCTGTCTTCATCTTGCCACGTCCAGCATCTGCCTGCAGTCTTTCGCAAGTCGTCGTCCCACGTGGCCGGAGGGCGTGCGTCCACTCAAGAACACGTTTACCCCAGCGGTTGTCGGTTTTTCGCGAGATATGGCCGGCCCACTGCCACTTCAGAAATGAGAAAATATGAAACCAAATAAATATAAACGAAGTATTGCTAGTTGTGTAAAGAATAAATAGCCATATTTTATTGCGCAATCAAATCGTCTTGCCATCTACAGACAGTCAATTTTATAAGCATAATAAAAGTTGTCGTAAATGGCTATTTTCATTCTTCATTGTATTCGTCCAGTTGGTAATAAAAACATACTTTTCTTAGAACCGTACAGACGTATTGGCGGTACGAGGGTATTAAAAATCAGGACCAAATTCATCATCAGCCTATAGCACTCCACTGTTGGACTTAGGCCATTTGTGTCCACCATTGGTAGTAGTGAAAAGAAACCAATGGTATGTTCATAACTTATGTGTCTAGTACATTTGATTTGCTTATCTGTAAGTAACAACTTTAGAAGATTTTAAGTTGGAGCAAAACTCGTTCCAAGCTTTTTTATCTTCTAAGTAATCTGATATTTTGTAATAAGCCTCTTTACGAAGGATATGTTTGTCAATTTTTTTAAATTTATTTATTGATAATTTTTGCAACTCACTTGGAGTTTTTTGTAGAAGCGTATACATTGCCCTTTAAAAGATACACTTATCTTATGTAGTCTAGTTGTGGGCACAGCGAGTTTATTCTTATTTCTAGTATGTATTTGCATTATGTATATCGCTATGGCGCTCATTGGGGGAGGCCTACGAGCATGTCCAGCATTGGACAAGCATATGCTGATGATGACGATGCAGAGATACGATATAACTATTACAGATTACATTAAAAAAAAACATAAATAAGATATCACAAAAAAAAATTTTTTTTTTATATTTCCTTTGTTTAATGTAATAATAAGATACAATAGGTGGCGGCGCTAGTGTGCCTGGGGGTATCGCCTTAATATACAACTGATTTTGCTTACTCACAAGTTGCAAAATAATGCTAAGTGCTTGCTAAGTGCTTTTAAATGAGCAAAATAGTCATTTGTTTTATTTACACAGCGAATAGCTACTGTTATCACTGTTCTCCTAATCGAAATGCAGTCTTAAATAATACAACTTAACACTTTGACTGCTGAAATCACACGGTATGTGTTTTCTACAAGTGACTAATATGCGTAAATCCACACTAGCGCAGCGGCTGAGAAAATACAGATCTTTGTGACTCAGCACAGCCGTAATATATTTCGAAAGAAACGCATGTGCGGCGCAACACAACCGCTGTGTAGAGCGGCAGCACGAATTTTTTAGGTTAAAAAAAGATCGCAGTCGTCGAAAAAAAATCGCAGTCAAAGTGTTAAGATCGTTTTTCAATCCAACCACTACTCTAGATAAGTGTTGCGAACTCTTAACTAAAATCAATCTAACACTGAAGAGCTTTAGGTTTCTTTTCCACTAAAGCTTTATTGATACTCGACTAAAGTGGCCAAGTGACTGAGTGCATGCTTGTAGATTTATCGACTATTCTTGGCCTCATTTCGCTTATGCCATACATATCCGTTGTTTATAGATACATTTTAATCACAGATAAGAAAAAAATGTCGGGGTCATGCAGGGTTAGGGATTAAAAAAAAATTGCGTAGTAGGTTTTAATGTTCATCCTTCTAATATTAGAAACGCGAAAGTTTGTAAGTATGGATGGATGGATGGATGGGTGGATGTTTGTTACTCTTTCACATAAAAACTACTGAATGGATTTTTATGAAACTTTACAATAATATAGCTTATACATCAGAATAGCACATAGGCTACAATTTATAAATATATATTATACATTATCCAAAATATGTATCACCACGCGGGCGAAACCGCGGGCTAGTAGGTAGTGTTATAAAATTACTTTTTCTAATCCACAGTAGTTTGCAAGGATATTTTGTAGTATCCAGTATCAATTTCAACAATGCAAATTTTGTTTTACAGTTTGTTATCAATATTAAAAATACAATTTCTCGTTTTGAGACAATATGAGCCAAAAATACCAACCAATAGGTAGGTACCTACGTACCCAGTAAATTAGTTTTAGTAAGCACGTTAATTATTTAAGATAATTAAGCAGCATTTTAATCGCGTTATTCAGCGAAATCTCTTCCAGACAACCGTCATTTCAGCATTCCTCTTTGTGTCTATGTATGTAATTTACCTAACCTACCTACTTAAAAATAAACAATATTAGCATTATTATTCCTTGTCAAACCTGTATAATGTACCCGTTTATGGCCAAATTGATGTTTCTTTATCTTTATTCCATTCAGCGGCATTTCGTTCTCTTAATATTAAGAGATGAAATGAGAATAGAACCAAATACCACAGTACTATATACCTACTTATACTGAGCAAATACTCTCGCAATTCGCTGGCTTATTATTGCGCTGACAACATGAATTCCAAGATGTTTGGCTCACTTCATAGAACCATGCTGAGATAGTATAAATACTGAGCCAGTCATGTCAGCTGTTTTATTAATCGCTTGTTTTCACGTTCCTAGAGCCCAGGGCCGACATTTTTAATGATTTTAGCTTCGACGCAAACCACAGGAAAAGCTATGTATCCATACTGTGACAGTGTCGGTATCCATATAAATAAAACTAGCGGACCTTCCCGGCTTCGCACGGTTTTAGTACGGATCCCTAACTTTTTTGAAAATATAATATGTCCTATGTTCACCGGGGATAGTGTAGCTTCCCAATAGTGAAATAATTTTTCAAATCGGTCCAGTAGTTTCGGAGCCATATTCATTACAAACAAACAAACAAAAAATCAAACCTTTCCTCTATAATATTATTATTAGTATTGATATACAAAACTTTTAACCGGCCGAGTTTTTTTAAATTTATTTTAAGTCGTAGTTTTAAGTCGTTTATCGACTAGAGTAGACGACAGTCTACTGAAAATGTATCCTGTGTTTAATCATGATTAAAGTTCTCATCAAAAAAAAAGTTAAAAGTCGCTCAGCGAGCTATGGAGAGAGCTATGCTCGGAGTTTCTCTGAAGGATAGAATTCGAAACGAATACATCAGACAGAGAACGAAAGTTATCGACATAGCTCTAAGAATTAGCAAGCTGAAGTGGCAGTGGGCCGGCAATATCTCGCGAAGAACCGACGCGGCCGCTGGGGCAAACGTGTTCTCGAGTGGATACCACGACTCGGTCAACGTAAAGTAGGACGCCCTCCGACCAGGTGGTATGACGACCTGCGAAAGACTGCAGGTAGATGCTGGATGCAGCAAGCTGAAAACAGGGCGCTATGGCGCTCATTTGGGGAGGCCTATGTCCAGTAGTGGACTGCTATAGGCTGATGATGATAAAAGTTCCCATATTCGACTCTTTGATTAAAATTCCACGATGTCTGCACCAGACATCAATAATGAACGGATCAACTATTTTTATTCCGTGGCTTGGCTTGTGAACTCATTCCCGTTTGTTTACTATCTGAAATAGATTGCCGCGACGATTTTTATCAGAGAAGATTGTATTTTAGGCGTATTATATTAACAGTTGGCGTCGGGAAAACTACTACGAAAAGTTTTGACTTTATTTACCTATGTGGTAAGAACCAGATCTGTGATGTTACAAAATAAGAGACGGTAATATGAAAAAAAAAACATTGGCATTTGTAAAAAACTTTAAAAGAGAAAGAGCCCTCCTCTTGAAGAGAAAAAACATGAAAATGCTTTTCCAGATTATAGATTATACAATAGAATATTTAATTTAATATAATATATTGTATAATGTATATCAGTTATCTAGTACCCATAAAAGAACATAGATATAGCTAAATGATCACCAGTTTAAAGTCGCTCAGCGAGCTATGGAAAGAGCTATGCTCGGAGGAAAGGATTCGAAATGAATACATCCGACAGAGAACCAAAGTTATCGATATAGCTCTAAGAATTAGCAAGCTGAAGTGGCAGTGGGCCGGCCATATCTCGCGAAGAACCGACAACCGTTGTGGTAAACGTGTTCTTGAGTGGAGACCGCGCCTTGGCAAACGTAGTGTAGGACGCCCTCCGGCCAGGTGGGATGGCGACCTGCAAGGACTGCAGGTAGATGCTGGATGCGGCAAGCTGAAGACAGGGCGCTATGGCGCTCATTGGGGGAGGCCTATGTCCAGCAGTGGACTGTAGGCTGATGATGATATGATCTAAACTGGAACTTCTTGTAAGCTCCGTATTAAATGAAAGAGCGGTGTGTATTCAAAACTGTAGTTCAGTCCTCAACAGGTCTGGCAGTGATGGCTGGCCAGAAGCCAACAGCGGCAGCCGTGAGGGCGCCAACGCCAACAGATGTAGTATTCAGTCAAGGGCCTACTTTAGTGTTTGATTATGTACTACAACTCCCCCTCTTGCACTATATAGTGAACTAGTTCTGCCCCAGGCTTCGCACACTTTGTTTCTATGGAGACGTTAGAAGGTTAAGCTTAGTTCAGGAAACTGATTTATGGAATAAAAAGCACGTAGCCTATGTTTTAATCCCTAGAACTACCTGTATGCAAAATTTCAGCCAGAACCGTTCAGTACTTTTGGCGTGAAGACGTAACAATGGATGTATGGATGTTTCATACATCCATTCAAACATCAAAATTTTCACATTTCTAGCATTACTAGCTGCGCCCCGCGGTTTCACCCGCGTGGTGATAGATATTTTGGATAATATACAATATATCTTTATAAATTGTAGCGTATGTGTTATTCTGATGTATAAGCTATTTTATAAAGTTTCATTAAAATCCATTCAGTAGTTCTTACGTGAAAGTGTAACAAACATCCATCCATCCATACTTACAAACATTCGCGTTTATAATATTAGTAGGATGTGTACAGACTCATAATAATAATCAAATACAGAATATCCCTGCTCACCAGCTATATACTTATCTCCCGGCTTCATTCACAATAAACCTAGCACTGCAGGTGTCCACTAATGACCTGCTTCCGACGCCATTCAGCTCAATTAGAACCGAGGACTGCCAGCCAGATTTCCTTTTTGTATATTTAACGGCTGGCGTAATAATTGGTGTCTATTACTTTTTCATTCTGGTTTTTCATTTTGTTAGTCTTTTTACAAGGTTTTATACTACTTACCCTGTTCGTTTAGTGAGTAAAATCTTGCAACTGAATTTTACACGAGATAGCATAGACTGATTTAACAGAAATTTGGCAATTCTTCATTTTTTTAAATCACCACTTCAATTAAAACAACATGTTTGTCCGACATCGAATTAATAACTAAAGACCGACCTCCCCACTCCCAAATTCAGGGCAGAGCCTTTGTATTGTTTGAAGCTTCTTTTAACAACGATCATTGAATGAAGGGTGAATTTAATAATTAAGACATAAGAACAAAAACCTGATCGTGATGATGCGGTGAACTTGCATTTCAAGCAGTGTCAGTGAATTACTAATAACCCTGAATCGGTTGGCGCTGTACGTGTAGGTATAGTTACAATTTTTAGGGTTAAGCTCGTCTTTGTCATAATTTTCTAGTTTAATGTTACATTACTGTGCTTGCTGTGCCTCGCAGCTTCGCCCGCTTGGAAAATGGTTTATAAACCTTCCTCTTAAATCACTCTATCTATTAAAAACCATAAGATCTAAGCATACATAGGGACCGACAGACAGCGGGAAGCAATTTTCTTTTGAACTTTCAATCAAATCAAGTGATATTTGATCGTGCAAGAAAGAATAAAATCAATCAATTAAATTTACCACTAAATAATAACTAGCCAGGAGGCCACTTCAACTGCCGTCCTCCGAGGTTAAGGATATGTGTAGCTGAACATTCAGCAAGCTACCGAAAACCCCCCACTTTCAAAATATACGTGAGTCAGACAGACAGGCCATGAGAAAGATAGGCGCCACAGATATGCCAAGGCTGTGCTAAATATTCTCCCGATAAATAGGACAAATTCCTTAGCATGGTGGTAGCTAACCCCTAGTGTTGTCAGCCTGCCAAGGACACCCATTTGGCAGAGAGAATGGACGCAATATACGAAGTTTTTAGAGTTCCTTCCTGGGTTGAAGGAAAACGGAAACGTGTTGTAAAAATTGGTATGTCCTAGGAACGCCGATATCTCTGTAAGTATTATAATTAAATTATATATTATACAGTGATGGCTAAGTCCCAAACCACGAGAGTCAGAGTTGTTTTCTTATAAGTCGAGGGCATGACTCCTTTCACGAATTTCTCTAACTTTCGTGGTTTAGGACTTGGCCATCACCGCCCTTCTCAAAATACCACCCTGTGTTCCAGCTCTTGCCTACGGCTTTGCAGGCACATTTTCGGGTAAGTAGCTTATAATGTCCATCCCCAAAAAACCGTCAACCAACCCTTTCATTAAGATCCATTCAGCCGTTAAAGCGAAAAGGTAATACACTGACAAACAGAATTACTTTCTCTTTTATAATATTACTAGCTGCGCCCCGCGACTTCGCCCCCGTGGAAATCGATTTGTCAAATGGTTTTTTTAATATCCTATGTTAGACTCCTGGTTCTAACCTACCTTCTCACCAATTTTCAGTCAAATCGGTCCAGCCGTTCTCGAGTTATAAGTGTTGTAACAAACACGACTTTCTTTTATATATATAGATATTTTATATATAATATATATATAAATATTTAGAATCCATACTATCCATATCTATATTATAGATATGGATAGTATGGATTCTAAATATTTTTAAACTCACGCGATCTGAACACATAATTATAAGTACTAATACAACGGGTATTTATCGCGTTTATTTACCAATTTTTTCCGACGTTTCAACAGGTTTACACACTGTCGTGGTCACGGGATGACGTCGTGGAAAATTGGTAAATATACGCGATAAATACCCGTTGTTTAATAATAATAACAACCATAATCCGGTGATCTACCGTTTTGATATATTTTTTTACTGTAGGATAGTTTTATAATATTTTATTGTATATATTTTCTATAGTAAAAAATGTATTTTCTACGAGAACTTTAAATAAATGAGTGTATATTACCCTTCGGTCGTCTACAGAACCGGAGTTTCAGAACTGGTTCCATACGAGGCTTAATAATAATAATTGTTTATTTCAGAAACATAATATAAAATTAAGGATAAGTATATAAAAAGATATATATTATTTTTATTTTATATTATTTTATTTTAGTTCGGTACGAGTTATATTATTAAAATTATGTGGGTAGTTAGCAAAAATACTATACAGAGCAAAGTAAAGGCGCGCTACACACTATAAATACACAATTTCAGAAATATTAAATAACATGTAGGTAATAATGTAAGCTTGACTATTTTTAGGGACAACTTTGTAAAATGTGGCACTTAAGGCGAATTTTAAATTAACTTTTCTAACTATAAATTTAGTAACCAAAATAAATAGAGCTAGTTAAACTGTTTCCGCATATAGTTAGCTTTCGCTGTCCTAATGCTGGGCTTCTTTCTTCCCCCCGTCCTTCGAAATAATAAGATTACCTAATTCTTAAGAAATTGAAGGAATATCCCCGACAAATTGAATAAAAGGCTCTGAGATAGAACCTTTCATTCATTACGTAGGTCTCAAATATTTCAAATTATCAATCAGTTTAGTCTCAATTTTGATTGAATATAATATTTATGGCCATATTTAGATAATAATAAATATTTTGATTTAGTTTTTAAATTGTTTAATTGTTTTAAAAAAACTAAAATAGTCTTCCAATCCGTCAATGGCTGTTTTTAAGTTCTGCGTGAAAAATACTAATCCCTCGGGAATAACATTTTTATGGAACCACCTCGGAATCATTCTCTATACATCTAATTGTATACTATAGCAAAAAAAATCCAATCGTTCCGTTCGTAATTGACGGAGAAACCAACGAACATGCATAAAAAACATACAGAGGAAAATAATCCTCCTTTTTTCGAAATCAGTAGAAAAAATTACTTTTATAATATGATATATACGTAGGGTATATAAATAAGTTAACAATATAACAAGAACGAAATCAAAAATTGTAGTGCCCTGACAGGGTTGTTATGCATTGTGTACCCACATACTACACCTAAGAACCAGCTGCATGCATGAGCAACCTGTATGCATAAAATCACAATAAATGATATGAATATGAATAAAACAACGCGTGCGAAGCCGCAGGCAGAAACGAGTGCTTTATATAGGCACAAAGTGTCCAGCCTAAGGATTCTTCTCTCTTCGATTCTTCAGCTAAGTTCTCCACCGCCGGCGAGAAAACGACTAACTATCGGCTATTTTCTCGCTCAAGAAACGTGCTGTTAGATATACATTCCGTGCAAACAAAATAGATGCATATACAAATAGTTGATCGCTGACTGTTCACACCGGCGAGGACTCGCTTCACTAGTTTGTCGCTGGGCGACAAGAGCCAGGGAAATAACACTCGCTCAGCGATCAGAAAACTCACGCCGAGAGAGCAACCAGCGGTCATTTCTGCGGACTGTCGTTTGGCGGCCGCGAGCGAGTGATGCGAGTAATCGTTCGTCTAACTCGCACACTCGCTTATAGCCAAGCTACACAACTATCGGAACTACGTACTCGCTACCCGCCTCACGCCGACTCGTTTCTACATTCTAGCTCTGCTCGCTAAACGTTCATCCTTCCCGGTTAGACAACTGCCTAAGGACAAAGAGATTTTACATATAGAGACGTCATACTCATTGTAAAGAAATAAAAACATTGCGATATTTTACTATAGCTACATACTAGCGTCGACGTTCGAACATACAACGCCGCATGGCATTATCTCTGTCACTCATAAACTTAACGCATTGCTTGTTTCGTTCGTGTTCAAAGCGGCAACGCCACGCGGCAATGATTGTTGAGTAAAATAAAATTCACCATTTTACATTTTAACATATTAACAGTACTTACGTATGAAAAGATACACCCTTTCTGGTTTTTATAGTCCTTGTGTAGTTATTGCACTTTCGGAACACACAACTTGGCATTTTCGAGGTTTATTTAAGTATATTCCGTAAGTAACCTCGTGTTCAAGAAACGTGCGCGTCGCGGCCAGGAACAGGACGGACTGAGTTCAATTAGGATACGTACCTGATTTTCGTTTTGTAAGGCAGACCTCGATACAACGTATCTACGTATATATAACATCATTGCCTAAGGATCAAGATAAATTCCATAATATTAAGGATCAAGTTTCAAACCTGAATTCTTAATATATGCCGTGTCAGTGTAACTTAATAATGAGATCTTAACTTGTGCTTAGGGGAGCAAAATATTATCTCTTAGATATCTTAAATTCATATTTTCATGCAAATTTAACGACCGTTTTAGCTTTTCATGTAAATTGTTGATTTTAATCATAATAATGAAGACTTTGAAATACTTGCAATATTTAAAGAAGCTAAGAGCGTTTATACCACAGACTCGTTATCACACTACTATTATAAATGCGAAATTTTGGATGTTTAGATAGATGTTTGTTAGTTCTTTGTGCCAAAACTACTGAACAGATCGGGCTGAAATTTTGAATAAAGGTAATCCTAGCCCTGGAATAAAACATAGTCTACTTTTTATCCCATAAATTAATTCTCATGGCATAGATTATTCTTAAATTTCTTAATTTAAACTTTCCCATAGAAACAACGCGTGCGAAGCCGTATGCAAAAACTAGTTTTAAAATATTGTTTATGTAAGTAGAGTCCGAGTTCTTTGCCTCCGAAATACACATATTATGTACTTATGTATATATTATATTATTAAAGGGCGTGGATTATAAATACCGCGAAATTCTAAACAAATTTTGGTCTTGTTCATCATTTCATTCATTTCTCGTCTATGTTCGAATTTGAACGCGCACCTGTTCTGTCATTGTTATCAGATTTTGTTAGATTTTCATTCATAAATCTTTATGTTTACCTACAGTTTTTCATACTGGAATCTAGATCAAATCAAATCAATCATTTAATTTGCAAGAATACACGTCATAATAATTATTTGTCAATGTCAGGTCTAAAATCTAAAGTCTAAAGATGTTTAATTGTTTGTTTGTTTGTAATGAATAGACTCCGAAAGTACTGAACCGATTTGAACAATTCTTTCACCGTTGGGAAGCTACACTATCGCTGATGAACATAAACTATATTATATTTTCAAAAAAGTTAGGGATCCGTACTAAAACCGTGAGAAGCTGGGATGGTCCGCTAGTTTAAAATATTTTCTAATCCTTCTTAGGATTAGAATGAAGGATCTTAAATTTAAAAAAAATTAAGAATTGCGCAGAAATTTCCACGCGTGCGAAGCCGCAGGGCGCATCTAGTCCTTTATAAAGTAGTAACTCTCAAAGTTGTAAGAGCACTCTGCGACTTCCCAGCTTCCGACATGATGTTCATATCGACCCTCCCCGATGTGCCCATTTAACTTGTCCAGCCCAGATCGTGATCTGGTTTCAGATAAGGTTTATCAATATAAATGTCGTAGGCTTTTGGATGTTGGTTTGCGCATGCCAGCAAAATATTTTATAGAAAACTCTATATACCACACATAATTTCTCTATTCTTTATTCTATGCTGTGGATTTTATTATCTGAAATAAAGAAATACGATACAATAATTTGATTTAGGTAACAATACGTCACTGCAAAAAAGTTATCGAATTGGTCACAACGCAAATTATTCGTTGCAATATGTAAAAAGCATTAAAATTTATTGCAATATGTAAAAAACAAATTCTTATGTAAATTTGGCGTTTTTTAATCAACTATAAACCGACTCCAAACTCTTAAGGGGCCTCCGAGGGACAAATTCTTCATACAAACGTAATACCAAAATTATTTCTAATTCAAGCATATTTCCACTATAATATTGCATTATTTGTATTGAAAAAGTATTTATCTAGGTTCCCAAATAGTTTTTTTTTTTTCAAAATACTTACCTAAAATAAAATGAAAGCCAATCTCATTTTGCACATTTTTATGCGAAAATGGACAAGTTTTCTTGCTATTTGTTTCGTATTAAAAACATCAATATCTTACGTATTATTTATTAACGAACATAGCTTATAATGTCTAGTTACAGAATAACAATACTTTGTGAAGAATACAAAAGTTTTCAGTCATAATTTTTGGTATTACGGAACAAACCAAATTTTGAACGGCTAATATTGCTATCGCGCACGCATGTGGCGCGGCGCAAGGGTTAAACAGGGACAGCGATATTCGGAGCGATTTTTGCAAGCGAGGGTCGCGGACCCTTAAATTACGAAAATGGGCTTAAACTTAGTTTTACAAAAAAATCATCGAAATCGATTGGCTTGATAATGAGTTATTCGTCCATTTGCGCAAATACTTAATCCAAATTTAAGACTATGTATTTTCTCATGGATGCCATTGTCAGAACTGGACCAAATTTAAATGGGACCACACGGGAAGCACCAGCTTTCAAATAAAAAATAAACATCAAAATCGGATCACCTAGTCGAAAGTTCTGAGGTAATCAAATTTGAGCATTCAACCAAATCGTAATAAACATAAAAAAACAGTCGAATTGAGAAACCCCTTTTTTGAAGTCGGTCAAAAACGTTATTATAACCATACAAAATAGGCCTTATCGCTCAGAGCGATCTCTTCTAAGGAACCTTTTGATGGACTGGACGTAAAGGAACAATATAGACGGTGGCATTTGAAGAGATACTGGTATTTAGATTATATTGTTTTCGGCTAGGTGTGTGTACGTAAATGGGGTTTTCAGTGACACCTACACTGACTAGTACAAATAATGAGTCCTAAGCTTCGTTACAGTCCTCGGGCGGTAGCGACATTAAGCTGAGGCTGGACCTAATTAGCGCGCACTGAGGACAGGCTATGTTATTTTTACCTATTTTCTATTGTTTAGTGTTATATCTTTTTGTTTTAATGAAGTATTCCCGTTTGAGCACCTTGTATATCTGTCTTTTTTGTGTGTGCTAATAAAATTGTTCTATTCTATTCTATTCTGAACTTACTATGTATAGTGTGTAGGGGGTAATGTTCCTTTTTGTTGATAACTCACCTAAAAGTGAATTTGAAATAATTTCAGGTTGTTGGTAGGGTGATTTTAATTTTTAGCACTTTTTTGTAGCTTGGGGTTAGATGATGCTGCATGGATTGTCCAGCATTATTTATTTTTATTTACTGTTTTATACGATTCGATCGATTATGATCAGAGACATTATTATATCAGTTATTCTGTGATGCGAAACTAATTTATTAAAACTGTGCCAAAGATTCTCAACATTTTACACGCAGAATCTTGAAACGTAAATTGCAAAAGTTTGACATTAATGCTTATGTAGCTTCAGAATTTAAATTCCTATCTGCGGTAGGAAAATTCAAATTTTGCTAGTTAATCCTTAGTTATGAAGGGTAGCAAAATTTTAATAGTCACAAAAAATATCTAATAATATTGGTTAGGTACCTAGTTAAAAGTATTTTTCGATAGAAATATATGTTTGATTTGAATTGGCAGTAGGATAGATAGGAATTATTTATAAAAAAAGGTTAAACTAGGACATGAGGCAAAAAGTTAATTATAAAAATTGATTTATCTCTCTCTCCCAATAAGGTTTGCTGGAAGAGAACTCTTTTTAGGGTTAAGTTAACAAGTTAACAAAACCTATTCTAGAAAATTAATACAAAGGTGAACCTTTGTATTTATTTTCTATAATAGGTTTTGTATATAGTTTATCGTGCAAAAAGTATAAAATAAATAAATAATAAAAAATTGAAGGGTACCCGATAGGCTCTACATAATAAAATTTACTGATAAAACTGTAAAACTGTCTGAAAAACAATGTCGTAAACATTAGTCTTTTCCTTTACAGAAGCATACAATAACTTTCTTAGTAATTAGGAACCACGCTATTGAATTTAAAATGACTACACCTGGAAACTGGTAGCCATCTTGGAATCTTAAATATTTGGTCTAAAAATTCAAGGGTAGGCAGGTACCTGAGTACTTATAGCTTAGTGTAATAACCTTTATACCACAATACATAAGCATACATTCCAAATTGGTATGCAAGTAGGCCAGTGCAGCCAAGCTAAGAGAAAATGGCTCCCTCCCATTGACCTACCACCTCAATGAGAATTTCCTAGGCATGCGTATTGCGTGTGACGTAAGACGCCTTCGGAGCGCTTCGGTTATTTCCGGTCGAACTCGGCTTGACCGTGATTGGTCTGTTGATCTATGATGATTTGTTTGTAGCGTAGTAGTTGATTGCTGATTCAATTTTGAATGAACATTGATTGACCAAATTGATTGCTGTCGTATTTTCCGAATTCAAAAAGTCAAAAGTATAATACTTATGTACTTTTTGAATTACCGCCATTGGCGGTTAATTTGAAAAATAACCTCAAAAATGTGACGTCTACTGTGGTCTCTTTCCCTAACCCACAAAAGAGAGAGAGAGGCCAATACTTTTGAATGAAATAAGGTAGAAGGTTAATTTAACAAGCGCGAAGGTAAATCGTTCTTTTATTATAATAAAATTGAATGAGATTTTGTAAGTAATAAAGGAAAAACTTGATTTAATAAGTGCAAAGTAAGAAAATTTTCTTTAACTTAAGGAACATTACGGGAGCCAGACCATTATTGGTAAGTCTATTAGGTAGTACCAAGACAAAAGGTTTTATAACCTAAAAGTTTTACAACCGCTGGTAACATATAGATGGAAATGGTCAATACATATATATATGTCCATATAGGCCAACATATAGACTAAAAAAACTCACCTGATTCTCCTGGTTGAGCAGTTTCAGTTGGTCGTTGATGAGGCTGTACTTAGCGCACTCTTCCTTCCTCAAAGCGCGCTCCTTCTTCAACTCTGGGCTCCAGAAAGTCTTGATGCTATGCATACTGGACCCCAGCTTCTGATTCGTCAGTTCCAACTCTTTCTTAAGATTCCCCAACTCTCTTTGCAGATCGGAATTCTGAGATTGCAACTCTCCAAGGAAGAGGGGGGGTGGCTCGCGTCGGTAGTATTCATCCTCGGGGTGGTGCGTCGGCGGCGGGGCGTAGGACCTGTCATAGTCGCGTTCGAGGGACTGGTAGCGCATGGGCCGCGAGCGGCCGCGGTGGTGGGCGCCCGCGGAGGCGCTGCGCCCTCGCTCCTCGGGCGCCGGCGACGGCTCATCTTCCCTGGTGAGGTAGGGGCTCCGGCGAGACGGGCTCCGGTCCTGCGGGATGCGACTGCGGCTGGTGTACTCCCGGCCGTTCCTGTCCCCCCTCCATTCCTCCCGCCCCTCGTCCGCGTACTCCCTGAGATACAGCTTGACGGCTTCAGCTGCGCATCGCCCTCACTCCGCGGCGGCCTCGCGAACACTGGCGGCGCCTAGCCCGTATCGATCGGACGTGTACGACGCATGCGCAGTGCGCCCGCACCGATTGATTCTGACGCTCCACTTCACGAGGCGGGAATCGAACTGGTTCCGCCGAGGATTTGGGGAACCTAGGATACTTTGTGGCTATTCTGTCATCGTAACATTAAAGTAGCGGGAGTTATACAATGTTATAATGGTGACTGGTTTTTGCCCGCGGCTTCGTGAACGAGTTTCCTGAATTAATGAATCTGTAGCAATTAAAGAATCAGTTAGGTCGAGTCGTTCGTCAATTCACACCCTCAATCTGATGTTAATTTACAAATAAAAAATCAATTGTTTGAATTGTAAAAAAATTTAAACAACAAATAAGTAGGTACCTACAAGTTCTAATTTTGTTCTATTCTAACTGTACTTAAATGTATTTGCTAAATTTTAGATATTTGCGTTTCATCCTTTAGTGAAATAATTAGATATCGTAGATTTTAATTATAACATATATAGGTTATAACAGTGCCGCTTGTAACTGTCTAAAAATAGCCAATTACATTTTACGGTCAAACAGAAAATATTTACATGGATTTTTTCGGAGCCTTGGGCCAACTCAAGAAGATAAAGTACTTAGGTAGGGATTATTTCACTTTGAACCCTCAGGGACTCAGGGATATCCGAGTAAACTGCTCCAATAGCGAAGGTCTGGTGGTTACGGTAGAATTGTCGCATGTTTTCCCCTGGGTGTCGAGAAAGAAGGCCGCAACTGGAACTTTGTACACCGATCTCCTTACTTTGGAACTTTAAAAATCTTCTAGGTTCTAGCATAAGAACAGACAATATGTTATTGTCGTCTATTCTTATGGTTCTAAACTAACTTGTCTTGACTTCTTTGATTTGGCAATATGTGTCAAAGTGTTCTAAAATATATTCCGCCTACGCCTTTGAAATTGAAAATGTATTGACTTTATTGACTTTGACTTATTGAAAGAATGCAATATTTCATAGAAACTTTCTCTGTCAGCTCGATAAATATAGAAGCTCTCGTTACTCATGGAATCAACTTAAACATTAAACACATCACTATTTTTAATAATTAAATTAAAAAAAAACTAAAACCGACTTAGAATTTGTTTAACGGGACAAATATTAATGAAACCGTGTTGGATGTTGTAGGTAAAGTAGATAGATAGATAACACTTTATTACACCACACAAAACAGAAAATAATACAGAGATAAAAAACTTAGAATAAAGGTATAAAGGGCGGCCTTATCGCTGAGAGCGATCTCTTCCAGGCAACCTTGGGATGGACTGGACATGAACGAACAATATAGACGGTGGCACTTTAATAAATAATTAATAAAGTAATATACCGTCAACCATTTTTTCCGTCAATTTTGTATCGATTTTGAAAACTATTTCGCGATTCGAGATAATTCTACTTTACCTATTGCTAGTTTTATTCATTGCAGAACGCAGAAGAAACTAAAACCATAAAAATTGAATCTCGCGGAAACTCTCAATGATTTACCTTAGCAAAGAAAATTACAATCAAATAATAGAAAAAAAATGTACCTAAAACTAGTCTCTACAATATTGAGCTAACCGCAGACTATTGCAAACAATCTTCAGGTAGCTCAACTGATCCATATAATATCAGTCGGTAGCGTCCCCAAGACGCTGGCTGCATTGCTCCCATGTTCAACTTCCTAGCTGCTAATTACATTACCAATTCCGAGGCGGGAATCGAACCCACACCACATCGGTCGTCTATTATTTATTTTTTGTATTTGTAGACCAAGCACGGGGATTTTTCTGTAGGGTAGAAAATAATTATTGAATCTCGCGGCAACTCCAAACGATTAACCTTAACAAAGAAAATTACAATCAAATAATAGAAAAAAAATTGTACTAAACTAAAACTAGTATTTACAATATTGAGCTAACCGCAGACTGTTGCAAACTCGGGATATGTTTCATTAAGCATAAAATAACAAAACGACATTTAAATCATAACGATAAATGTAAGCATCTTACAAAGTAACTAAAACTGTGTTACAAACAGTTTTAGTTACTTTGTAAGATGCTTACATTGCTAGCTTCTGTCTAGCCATAGCCATTATTTGCACACACTTTAATTGACACCCTGTTATTGGAAAACCATTAGACTAAAGACTTTGTTATACAATACAATATAATTCAATTACTGTTTATTGCACACGAAATAAAATAAATACACGGGACAGGAAAAGACAAATTAAAGTGTGTGTTTTATAAATTTAGGTGTAGTTTCATTTTTTGTAAATTCATGTTGCAAACACATTAATAACAGAAACTTAAACATGCCATATGATTATTTGGCTTTTCAATCTATATCTATAAGTACTAATATTATAAAGAGGAAAGGTTTGATTTTTTGTTTGTTTGTTTGTAATGAGTAGGCTCCGAAACGACTGGACCGTTTTGAAAAATTCTTTCACCGTTGGGAAGCTACACTATCTCATATTATATTTTCAAAAAAGTTAGGGATCCGTACTAAAACCGTGCGATGCCGGGCAGGTCCGCTAGTAACACATATATAAACAAATTGCATTATTTAAGGGACTTAAATTATTATATGCCAGTGCATACTGACATGATAAATAAATATTGCCATTATGCAGTCATAATGGCAATATTTATTTATCATATCGTCAGTGTCGTATCGCATCATATGAAGCAGCTATAATGTGAACCATTTACGATCAATTGATTTTATGGTTCGCTGATAATACGGTCTATGGGGAGTAATTATTACTAACTAGCTATTATGTACTAAATAAGCTAATTAATAATTAAGTATGTAGGTAACTAATGGGAATTTACTTCTCACTAATATTATAAATGCGAAAGTTTGGCTGTTCAGAAGGGTGGATGTTAGTTACTTCTTCACGCCAAAACCATTGAACGGACCACATTTGAAAAGCTTTATAGTTAGGCAGTACGTTACTTTACTAAAGTAAAGATCTCAATAATATTAAGATATATAAAAACAGTATTATTAAATTATATTTTGTGCCTAGAATAATTTGTTAGATTATAAGTATTAGCCACCTAGTAATATTGCCATACCCTAGCAGGGTGCATGTTTGAAACAATTTCTTTAAGATCCCTTGGACTACCTACAACATGTTTGCAATAAAAATATTGAGCATAGAACTGTTTGAATTTAAATTACAAAGCGAACATATTACCTATAGCTAAATTATTCTATGATTTTAGATATTTGAATTGGAAAAAGCTTTTAGCCCCGCTCTAGAAGTGTAGTAGTAGAATTCTAAAAAGAAAGGCTTATGAACCTCCTTTCATGCCTTTTACCTACCGTAGAGGTAAAAGTTCCCTTATTATTAACATCCACCTAATAATCTCATTAATTAATTAGCTTAGCGATTTTACTTATAATAATACCGAAATAACTACTACAACGCAAGGAACGCCAAATTTAGATTATTTGTTTTAATATGAAATCCCATTTTCTTTTCTCAGCGAATCCAGCGTTTCAATGCAAAGACGTTTTCGTCCCATGACCTACTTTATTATTTTATCTTTTTCACACGCGCGTGGCTTGGATCTTCTATCTCGCTCATAGGGTAAGGTCGTCTTATGTCGGTCAGACGATGGTTAGTGATCGGGAAGAGATAGAGTTGCGACTTTTTATCGATATTTTTCCTTTTAAGGAGCTCTATTTTGCGATTTAATTTGAGTTTTTCCTGAACAGTAAATAAATGTTTGGTCTATCCAAAAAAATCGGCTAAATGTCTTCGTCGATCATTCCTGATAAAATTTCACCTGTTTTGGGGATTGCAAGTAGCCGTTACTGTAACATCACATACCTAAACGAAAAAATTGAATGAATGAATGAACTCTTTATTGCACTTAAAACTATAAAATAACACCTTATATCTAAACATTACATATTAAAAATACAATAGGCGGCCTTATCGCTGACAGCGATTTCTCCCAGGCAACCTAAAATTATACCTACAAGACGGTTACAAATACACCACAACATTTTCATCTTTTCGTATTGTTTACATTTATTTAGCAGCTTGTTATTTACAGTTAAGTATTTGAAATTGTAAGAATACGAATGGGTAAAAATGTTGTCAGGCACCTATTGATTTTTCTTTCATACAAAACTATCAACGCGTTCATATGATGCTAGGAGGTAGTAATGAAATTTGAAGTGTTCACTTTTATAATTTTATCGATATTCTCCCTATCTCAATACTATTTCAACTCGTGCGATGAATGAAAAGCGTGGAAGCACAGACGACATCGCACCCGGGCGCTATTCTCGCGTCTTTACGAATTTTAATTTGCTTCTCTGAATTTTATTCGGTTTTATTACGGCGGAAGGGGTCAGCTTCCTTCTGTGAATATTTATCTCTTCCACTGCGATCACCAATCCGAATGGTGATTATTTAAACATGGTGATTATAGCCTAACCCCTTTATATAAAGGAAGCATTTTCCTTAAACGACCGTTTTTGTGGTCAAAATGACGTGTTCGACACATTTCTAGTAGACTTATTTATCGAGTTCGATATTATGCCGATCGGCGAGAATAGGGAGTCTTTAGCGGCGGCGCCACTGTGCAATAGCAATACTTACCGCAGATTGCGTTTGCAGAACACTCCTTATGTCTCTATGTTACCCTGGTAGAGTGACTCTGGGGCGTAACGTAATTGAAACAAAAGGTTAGTTTTCTAGCAAAGTGAGAAAAAAATATTGTAGCTGCAAGTTTAGTATGAAGCAATAATATGTACAGTACTTTGTCCTCTTTGTAAGGAATTGTAGAAAAATGAAGTAACTCCTAGTACCTACTAATGCTATCTTATTTGAGTAGGTTACCCATTATTTAGGCACTATACTTACTAGATGTACCAGCTTACAGTAGTTAGTAGAGACAAATCTAGGTCCACTGCGTTACCTTGCATGTTTTTAAAAACTTAACTTTGGAATAAATCTTCACATAGAACAAAATCAGACATAGGTACTTACCTAATCTACCTACTAGCTAGACATTTCAGTTAGTCCTGTAGATTTGATGTAAATAAAGAGGGAGATGGGGACGATAATGTTATGTTGTACAATGAGTCCTTGGTGTTCATATAGGTACATACAGTAACAGAACAGACTACAGAAGACAGTAAAATACAAAAGTACAAACATTAGGACAAAGATTGTGGACAGCGCTCTCTATGAGTGAGTAGCAATACTGTTACTATTTCAAATTCAACTTCTTTTTTAATATATTACTAATTCGCTGGTAAACCAAATTTTAGACAGTGACATTTTAGATATTGACTGACTGCGGGATACCAATTTGATTTTTGAACAAAAAATCTGAATAAAACCGAAGAGGTTATTTTTGTGTTGTGTTGAGAATTTTACAATAATATATTTCTCCAATTCACAGTCAAAATGTCGATAGCTTTACCACCAGCTAGTGGAACAGGCAAATACTTTGAAAGAGCATCGAAATCCATCCGTCTAGTTCGCCAGGGATGTACAAATAGGCCATTTTTTCACATCTCTGTAACTCATGTAAGTTCTCATCTCTTAGTGAAACCGAATATTTCTTCACAATAGATTGTATCTAAAACGTTTGGTGTTATCGGCTTTTAGTCCTCGAATTTTATCTATGGATATTCGACAAATAGCGGTGTTGGTACCTACCTTTATCCTTGTTCAGGTTCTAGGCATTTAGATTTTCCTTAGGTACATTATTTATTTACACTACGGAAATGCAACTATATTGTTAATTTAAGCGCGTTTACTACGAACTTCTTAATTTAATTTCCAGACAAAACGACCCAATCACCTTCCAGTTATAGAACAACTGGGTTCATACGACCCGATACCAAATATAAACAACGAGAAGCTTGTGGCACTGAATTTAGAACGGATAAAGTACTGGCTCGGCAAAGGTGCCCATGTCACGAACCCTGTTGCTGAGGTTCTTGGTAAGATGTCCTACCTCCTATCGTACCTATCCTACGAATATTATAAAGGCGCAAGTTTGTGATGTATGCTTCACTGGAGACAATGCCAAAACAAACTGAAAAAGCTAGGATCCTTTTGTGACTTCCTCATTGATAACCTGGTAATTTAATGACTGATGTACGTTATGCTGAGCTTAGGTTATGAACGAAACATTCTTTATAAATAAATAAAGTAACAATCAAATTATAGAAACATTAGAACTAGTAATTACAATTGGAACAATTGTAAATACTTAGTCTTACTTCTAAGCATTCTGTGGTATTTTTTTTTCCTCATTTGTTTTTAGATTTATGTGAGCATATTGATACTAGTTGGAACCATCCCTGTAATAGAAATGATTACTCAAATTGTTTGCGTTTGTTTAAAATCCCTAATAAAACCTGTCCATATCAAAAATCAGTTCTTACTCACATAACAACTTAATGAATTTAAAATAAACTTTAATCTATAATTTTTTTTGTAATATTTATGTCAAATACCTGCCTTGTTCCCTTTATGGCAGATTAGCATTAGGCCAGATTAGTTTTAGAGCAGATTTGCTCTAAGGCAGAAAATGTACAGTCAATGGCAGACCTTCTGGTGCAAGTACTTAAAAGGAACTTAGCGGCGGTGTAGACAGACAAGAGTTGCCTCTACAATTTGTAATACTTGTTATTTTTAAATTTCTTGTTATGAGTACCCAATAGTACATGTGTGTTTTATGTGACAAATAAATTATTTACTTACTCTCTTTACAGGGCTCTCAGGGTTTTTCCCAGTTCACCCTCGTTCCTACATGACCGCCTGGCGCAACAGAACCAAACAGCTGGAGATATTAGCCAAACAAGCCGAGGAAGACGCCAAGAAATCAGCATCAGAAGCTTCAGCCTGATTAGAATAATATTGTAGTATAGACTAGTTAAAATAAATTATGTAAGTACCTGTTAGTTGTTATTTTATTTTGTTTTAAGCATTCAATTAAAACATTATGTTAGGCATAGGTAACTTAGTTTTCCTGCCGACTGGACTAGTGCTTTTTTTGTTTATTATGTCCAGTTGTGGGAATATATGTATGTAGGCCGATTATGAAGTTTACTATGTACAATGAACCAACACCAAGAAGTGGTAGTAAGTTTCCTATGTAGGTTACTACCTACATGGTAATATTATTCTTGGCAGATAACTGAACTGAAATTATACAAAAAACTACTTCTGACGAAAGTGGAATCTGACGGATGTGTTCTAAATCATGCAGACTACCCTAGATAACCACCAACCTAAGCTCTAGCCAAATTTGATGTGAAATCTTTGTAAACAAACCACTCTTACATACCCTAAATTCATGTTCATCATTCTGTTGGCGACCTGTCGTTTTATGATCTTTACTAACATTCGAAACGTCGTCGCCCGAGTTTTATATTTTCTATTTTGGGTTTGATTACGAAGATTTCACATCTTATTTGGCTTCAGTATACGTACCCGCAGCTAACAAGATTGTCGTCATGGAGTATGAAAGTATTAATTGGGATAAAAATGGATTAATTGAATTTTATTACACATTTACAATTCCAGACAAATTGTTATTATGAGGTAGGTACCTACTTAACCTAATGAAGGAAATCCATAAATAAATTAAAAATGAAACACAAATATTACACAATGAATTCCTTTTATTGAAAGAGAAAATACAATTTACAACAATACCGCCAGAAATAATGCTGGTAGCAAACTCTCAAGGCACACAAATTTGCTTTTACAATGAAACTTTCAAAAACATGATTAAACGACAAACAACTGCAATGGCAATGGTAACTCACCACCAAAAAGCCAATGGAATACAACAATTTCTAAATGCCAAAATACAACATTTAACAAAAATGGCAAAGTTTTAGGCACCTATTTGCATGGATAACACTTGCTAACTAAATTAAACATAAAAACCTTATAGCAGAACATTCCTTGAGCAGATATTTTAGAATACCGAGGAAATTCATTGTTCCAAAAGAGATCTTAAGATAGGGAATAAAAAAACATGACGTATTCTTACAGTGCTAAGGATGACAATCCCAAAGGTGTCCACATTAGTAAAATGTATGTGAATATTTTTCAGCCTATCTAGAGTATTCAGCAAAAATACGCTGAGTGGCTATATAGTTCATTCACATATATCCAATAACTAATGTGAACGCCAAGATCTAATCAGATTAACTAAAATTTAACTAAGTTAGGTATAGGTTATTATAAAGTCGTCAGGATATACAAAAACAATCAACTTAATACTACTCGATTTCGTTTAATACAATTCCAAAAATGCCTTTACAGTAATACAGCGACCAACACAAGGAGTTTAAGAAAAAAAAATCTCTCAATGTAATTAGGCAGGTATATAAAATCTATGCAATGACAAGATGACTTAATTTCGCCGGGTTACCTATATATATATATATAGGTATAGGTTACCTATACATAGGTATTCTTATGGAAATTCCTTGTGTCTGTCGTGACCACAGATGTTGTTTTTTAAAAACTGTCAGTGCGTGCAAAGCTAGATAGAAGAGACTGTGCAGTTTGTACTTCCACTCGCTGATCTAGACTCAGTTTATTTGTCTTTCACGGCGTCCTTCACTAAGCGAGCGGCTGAAATCCAAAAATAAACATTAACGTTGGAAAGGGTAAAATGATATTATGGATAAATCTGCAATGGAATAAATATCTACCCATAGATTCGCAATGTGTAAGTAAATGCTAGAAAAGAGAATTATGGCAATATTTTTACTGTACATTAGCCAAACTCGATGTGCAATGTTTATAAATAAACCGCCCAAATTGACTCTGTTGTCGCAATTTACATTACCATTTAAGATCCTTCTTTAAATAAATATCGCTTATTTTTTTTCATATGAAACTAGAAATCAAGGTAGTTTTAGTTGTTTGTGTCGTGGTTTGTTTTCAAACATTGTGTTTGGCTAGTATATAAATACTCGATTTTAGGGCTTGGCCCCATCACAATGGGTACAGCATGGCACCGTCAGTCATCGTAAAACGGCACGGCGCGCCGCCACCATGACACGGCACGGCGCCGCCACCATGACACGGCACGACGCCGCCACCATGACACGGCACTAGACGCCGCCACCATGACACGGCACGACGCCGCCACCATGACACGGCACGGCGCCGCCACCATGACACGGCACGGTGCGCCGCCAGTGTTGTTAAATATTGAGCCTATGTTTCTGATTTGCTCCCCTGCGTTATATTTCAACTAACAGCACTTTCAACACTTTGATACTGTTTTAACAAATAGGTACATGCACAAGACTTGTAGCTCAAATCACGTTCACTCATTAATATGCGTCTAAAGCTTGTGTAGGTATGTGATACAGTGAGAGTATGAGATGATTAGAGGTTTGAATTAATGTATGAAATAACAATGGTAAGTAGGCAAAAGTTTTAAGCATCACGTAGACACAATACTAAGTATATTTCTAAGTGCCCGATATAAATACTATTCATTCAACATACATGATTGTTTTGACTGTTCTGGGAAAAGTTTGAAAGTCTTCTAAAGTAAAAAAGTCAGTGTCTTACTGACCCTATGGATAAATTCATATGACAAATCAATCAGTCAGAAATTAGAGGTATTTATTAAATAAAATATTTAAATAGTTATCTTTCATGTTGCTATTAAATTTAAAATAAAAAACAAAACTAACAAATCATGTGATTTGTCGATGTTTGGATTACAATACAAAAAATATTATTGTACACCAGATGCAGATGAGTAAAAAAAACATAACATGCAAGTACGGTCTTATCGCTTAGAAGCGATATGTTGTGATTTGTAAATCCACAAGATTTACAATAGTTAATTGTCACCAATAGTATTTTTTGTTAGTTAAACATTTAATTAGAATAGCGAGCGACAAAAATTTATTAAATGTTAGTCTTGTAGTGATCTAAAGCAAGTTTTGCCAAACTGTTTACGTACTTACCAGTGCATGAGTGGTGGTGTGTGTAATCTATTCTGCCTAATCCCTTTTACCTATAAATAATAATAATATGTATGTGTAGCCATCGCCTTTAGATTAACTTTCTCAAAGGGCCTCTTTGCTGTTGGCTTCGGCCCCACGTAAGCCTTCCAAAGGACCGGTATGGTGATTATGTAACTCGCGACCGGTTTGCGACAGGTGTAAATTAAGCAATCAGTGCTGTCAAACGCCAATTTTGACCAATTTTGACGTTGTAGCTGGTGTCAAACTAATACAAAATTGACGTTTGACAGCACTTATTGCTTAATTTTCGCCTGTCGCAAACCGGTCGCGAGTTACATAATCACCCGGCCGATTACTTTATGGCCCAAGATCATGGTAATCAGATACATAATAATAATGTTTATTTATTCAAAAATTAATAAAATATGGTTGTGTGAGTGTGTAGGTACTGTTATTTTGTATATACTATACACTTGTACTATGTGGGACACTTAAATACAAAGATAGGATTTTCTGAAATTGTTATAATAATAATAAATAATGCTGGACATTCCACACTATCCGCATCATCTAGCCCCAAGCTAAGCAGAGCTTGTGTTATGGGTACTAGATGACTGTTATACTTAATAACTAAATATATTTGTATTAAATATAGTAAATAAAATATCAAAACCCGGAAACAAATATCTGCAGATCATACAAGCATTTGTCTCTTTGAGACGGGAATCGAACCCGCAACCTCCAGCATCGCAAGCGGACCTTTGCCCTCCGCGCCACATCGGTCGTCGGTTACGGGAATTATATTTTCGTTACAGAGCTACCCATGTTAATACTACATTACTACTCTTAAAACAAGCGTGAATTTTAAATGTGCTTGCTTAGCCGTACTCAAATGGTTATCGAAAACTATTGCATTCTAAACGAAAATAACGAAGGAAAAGAGATTGTAAGAATTTCTGAATCCCAACTGCGAATGCATTTACATGTCTTCTTGTAAACTACTTGTTTTTTCTAAAGTAATTATCGCAATAAATACAATACAAAAATTCTTTATTGTACACCATAAACAAATTAATCATTACAAAAATACATTAAATGCGACAGGTACAATGGGCGGCCTTATCGCTTAGAAGCGATCTCTTCCAGGCAACCTTTGGATGGAAAGAATTATATGAATTTAAGAAAAATAAATCTTGATATGAATAAATCTTTGCTAATTATTTCTATGTATGAGCTCTGGCTAATTATACATACAGGGTTATTAGTAATTCACTGACTCTGAGTGAACTATAGATTCTGCCCATTATCACAAACAGGTGAAGACGCGAGGTCTTAATTCTTAGTTTTTGTAAATCACTTCTCTTAGAAAATTAAAAAGCACGATTGTCCGGAACCCAATGAATATTATAAAGGCCAAACTCCCACTGCTAATTCAAGGCAGAGCCGTTTTTAAGTTTACGTTCAAATAAAACCTAAAGACGATCGTTGGTTGGGGAAGGGTACCTTACCTAGATACTATTAAAACCAAATTCAAGAATTAAGACCTAACATCTGAACATGACTATGACAAAGGGCAGAACCAGCGTTCACGCAGTGTTAGAGAATTACCAATAACCCTGTATAATTAATTAACCAAGTTTTATACCATAAACCCTTTACATAATTAATTAACGAGATTTAACTACCTTGAATACTAATCTAGTAATTACAGAAAAATAAGAAACGTGCATACAGAGTTCCTTGCAAATTGGATGACTTGATCTTATTTTATTTTAGTCACTTAATTTTTTCATATTCGTATCAATTCTCCTGCTGGCACCTTGTATAAGCTGTTGTACGTTTGCTGCATTTATTACAAAATTTAAAAAGAAAATATATGATTAAAATAAACAAAGCAGTAGCTCCATAACTATTGGACCTACTGAAGAAACGACGATTATGAGTTTGCTGAAACAAAAGTTATAAAATTGAGATGAAGCAATGGCCGCGCTCACGGTGAGAACGCCCAAACATAATAGAACCCAGAAAATCATAGGAGCACTGGAACTATTCGTACTTATCCTTTCGTACGGATACGTACGAATACTTCACCTTCGTTGTGAGCGCGGTTAATCCTTGGTATCTTGACCATTACGCTTTCAGCACTTCACACACAACAGCTATAATGTAAAGATGAAGATATATTATAGCACGATACATCTCATTACATCTTTCCATAGAAATCGTCAGGAGACCACACGATAGCTATAATGTATATTTTTACATCTTCGTATCTTAAGATGCAGAGCGAAACGAAAATATAGATTTAGCATAATACACCTTAGTAACTGTAAAGTGCGTCAATCGAGACGTTTACCATTGAAATGAAGGAAAAGATACATTATATTACCTGTTGTGTGTGTGAGACATTAAGATAATTATAGCTATATATATTCCGGGATGTAATATACATTATAGGTGCTGTGTGTGAAGCCTTTTACTCTGCTTACTGCTATCTGTGGTCTACGGTCATTTGATTTTCACACCGCAGTGTAACACAGATTACAGAATAAATGACCGCTTCAGTCGACATGACAGTACCCTGAGTACTGCGTAATGATCTAGAGACCCAAAGATTTACACGCCTTTCTACCAGATATGTGCTACGTAACCAAACTGCATATGCGTAACCAGTTTTAGACTATTTAAATTTTTATTGTTTATGGTATTTTATTTTAGCTCTGGTAGAAAGGAGTTAAAAGGACCATTTACAAGACATCACAAACATAATGTCAGTCCACTCTTGAATACCATTACCACATTATTAACATAAACATGACAAATCTACAGAAAGAAACCGAAACGTTATCAAAGAAAACTAAAAAGCCTTCGTTTCCAAAACATGAAAAAGCAGCAAAGCTTTTAACCATGCAAAGCTATGCACTTGAAGTACCTGTTTTAAGGTTTAATCTTTGTGCAGCTCTTTTATTTGACTGCTAACTTTCTTAACGGTTTTGTCAATGGATTTCTCTATACCCTTGATGAAGTGTTTCAAATCTAAAACCAAAGGGATACTCAAGAGTGGAGCAATTTGTAAAAAAAATAGTTTTTATAATAAGGGACAATATATTTGTAAGTTTTTACTACCTGACGACAGAAGCTAGATAGAAATAGGGTATTTGACCGGCGTTTTTGTTTTTAGACCTATCGATTGCTTACACTTAAGAACCTTTAGAATGATAACTACTTGAAACTGCACAACCCGTTGAACAATTCGCATACGTTATATTCATATCTGGAAAAACAGAGGATAGGGTGTCAGATACTAGAGGAGTACAGGTAATGATGCAGTTAATGTAAGGTGGCTAGAGGAAAGCAGTAACAATATAAATACAGGGAGGGGAGGAGTACAACAAGGATTATTGTTGGGTCCTACTTTTTTTGTTATCATAAATGACATTATTATGACTAAACAAATTCCGCAAAGAAAATTTCTAACACTCAGTCAGTTAATTTGGTTGCTCTTAATAAACGTATCCTCTCTATTATTGTATTTATTTATTTTTAACAATTTTCAATAATTTAAGTATATTCAAGTATGTAATGTTAATTTATTCTATGGTAATAAATGGCTAAAAAAATTATAATTAACGTATCTATAAGAGACAATGAAGGGTCCTATGTAAAAGCGTTGTAACTCCAGACAAAAAAGTTCTATCAAGTCTGGTCTGGCTCATCGTAGCTCTCAAACGATTTTGTTTCTAGTATTTTTACATAGTTTTGAAATCTTTGTGACAGTACTTCTATTTTTATTTACATTATGTAGGTCAATTTTGTAATTAACTATAAAATCAGCCCTGTCAAATACCCTATGAACGCGGTAAAAACCGCACTCACCCTGAAGAACTCCCTCGTTTAGGGATGAAACGTTGGTGTTCTTCCAACACAAACAAGGTTCGTAGTTAACGCACTGATATTCATAATCATCATCAGCCTATATAAGTCCACTGCTGAACATAGGCCTCCCCCAATGAGCGCCATAGCGCCCTGTCTTCAGCTTGACGTATCCAGCATCTACCTGCAGTCTTTCGCAGGTCGTCATCCCACCTGGTCAGAGGGCCAGAGTCGTGGTCTCCACTCAAGAACACGTTTGCCTCAGCGGCCGTTGGTTCTTCGCGAGATAAGGCCGGTCCACTGCCACTTCAGCTTGCTAATTCTCAGAGCTAAGTCGATAACTTTGGTACTCTGTCGTAAACTCCGAGCATAGCTCTTTCCATAGCTCGCTTTGCGACTTTGAACTGGTGGACCAGCCCTATCGTGAGTGTCCACGTCTCAGCTCCGTAGGTCATATTCATAATGAATACGTCAAAGTATAATAGTTATATATAATTGTATAGTAAAATATATATGTTGTTTATCTCATGTACCTGTTTGGGCAAGTTCGTCGATCTGAGACCGGTGCTTCAAGTAGTACGGGCGGATAACGCGGTTGTAGATGACGATCGATCCATTGAAGTCTGTTGGCAAGAAGCACCAAATGATGAAGATGCACTGTAAAGAAAAAAAAGAATTTTTAGAAAAGAATACATTTTAGTATGGAATGAGAAGTTTTCCATCAATAAATAAACACAATAAAAGCATTTACACGACGCTGTAGCGTGGCGTGATATATTTATCGGGTCTTTCTATAATCTACAAAATATTGAATATAGAAACTCTTAGTTTAGTGAATTAATTATACGGATACCTTACGTTTTGGAAGACGATCAACGTTAGCCCCTCGTTAAGGGATGAAACGTTGGGTGTTCTTTCAACACAAATAAGGTTCGTAGTAGACCCGCTTTACATCCGTAATTAATATTTTAAAATTTATTTTATAATACTTGAGACCATGCATGGACAGCGACGTTGCCAACTAATTTTTAACAATACAATAACCTTGTAATTATGTAAGATCCAGTAACTTAGGTAATGTATACTCCGATTTAGAATCAAGGATAATTAATTTCAACAAAAACCTTTTTGAATGAAAATTTAACAAAAACTGAATAAAATTTGTTATTTGCCCTAAAAATTGTTAATAATAATTAGTTTTAAGACTTGTCTAAGAGCCTTTATTGTACGCGAAAGAAGTAAAAGTTATTGATTCATGAAACAATAACAAACACAGAAAACAACAAAGTAACAGCAAGGTTATCATTAAAAACTAAAACACAAACTTCAACACAATCTCACATGTGCAGTGAATTTTTTTTAAATTTGAATTATAAATCAAGCGAGATCAATTTAAGGGGACCCGGTGGTCTAGCGCACGAAAATGACACCTATTTTTACGATTTTTTTTTTGCTATTAAAAATTAAAAAAACGATGTTTTAACTTTTCGAGCTTATTATTACGTTTATTAATGATACAAAAAAATTTTTTTTTCATTTTAAAAACAATATTTATTATTATAAAAATGCCGCTAAAGGTGACCCTCTCGAAAAATCGGATCCGGACCGCGTAGGTGATTTCGAGACTTCTACTCATCTGAAACAAAAAATCCAAAGACATTCTTAATCAGAAAGAGTGCAGTTATGGTCGGAACTAGAACAAATCGAAAAAATTGAAAATTGACAAAATGGCGGGCGTTGAAAAAAAAAGTTTGTAAAATCGGGTTTTTTTCATTCGTTTTTTAGTGTAAACAATAGGAAATTATTAAAATAAAATTATAATTCTAGTTCCGACGATAGCCATACATGTTGTGAACAACATATCCAAATTTCAAGTCATTCGGTTGAATAGTTTTTTTATTTTCACCCCCGCCGTGCCGAAAAAAGTCGTTTCGAGATAAATGAGTTTAAAGTTTGCGTTTGTACCCGCGTTAGGAGCGCGCGGACCGCTCTCTACCTGGTTAATGGGCTGTAGAAGCTATAATATTGGGAATTTCCGCATGAAAATTTCACAGTATATTTTTAAGATACTATACTTTCGAAATATCGAAAAAAAAAAACGATTTTTTGAAATTTTTAGACCACCAGGTCCCCTTAATGATGAATTGAAGGCTTCCTTCAAAATCCGAAATAGTTTCGAGCTACTGTGCTTTGCATCAATGATACCAACGTCGTTAAATATTTTCCACCAATATTTCTTGGAATGTGTAACCCCTTTGTATACAAACAAAAAATATCCAGCTTTTGTAATCGGAGTATAGGTACCTACGGTGACACATTGTTATACTGTTACAGAATGAAGAATAGAACTATAGGTAAGTAAAGTATTACGAAACACCTTCTGTATTAATTACCATATGTACGCAAGGCATGCTACTAATGAACACTGCTTAATTATAACACGCAACGGCAGTGTGCACAGTTTGAAATAGACAATAGAGTATTTTCATATATGGCCAGCCATACCTTCTCATCCGTGGCATTTATATCTTGGTGATTCAAATAGTGCCATTGGAAACATTCATGAGACTACAGCTAATAGGCTCCTACCCTAAAGTACTAAACTGTCGGTAGTAAAGACTCCTAGTCTTTCATTTATCTGACGAGTATAAGAAACTTTTTTTAACCATACCAATCCACACAACATAAAAAAAACTTTGGGTAGGATGTTTTGTACATACAAAAAAGTATTAAATATACAATATTGTCACTAAATACAGGTATTATTTAATTTAATTCGAGAAAATTAAGCATCGTGGTTTAAATGTCTGTGTCCGGTTTAGGACTCGCGATATCAATGTAAAAATCAATACATGTAATATCTCACTATCTATCTACATATGTGATTGATTCTATTATGTATATCAGTTATCTAGTACCCATAACACAAGCTCTGCTTGCTTAGGGCTAGATGATGTTGAGTGGATTGTCATGCATTATTTATTTATAAATAAATTATGCATTGTTCTTCTAGTCAAGCTTGTCTTTCATACAGTGAAAGTTCACTATTAGATTACTACAATGTCCCAGGCAACCTTCAATATTTATGAACTCTTATCAAATGTGAAGGTTATGAAGTTCAGGTCAAATTTTGCGATAGTGGTTGATATGCGTTATGCTACATACTGGTTATGCCACAAGCTATTTCTAGAGTATGTTATGCACCTGGTTTAATAAAATCAAATTAATATTTTAATAATATTTAAAATATAGGTAATAAATAATGCTGGACAATCTCAGCTCTTCAGTTTGGGGCTAGATGATTCTTTGTTACGTGATCTTCAGTTTTGATGGCGATTTGAAAGGTTTGCTATTAGCAATAAGGCCGCCAATCCTTGAGGTGCCTTTTTAGTTATTTTTATATAATTACCTTTTTGTTAGTCTTTTACAAGTTTTAATGAAGTACCTGACATTATTAATTCTAAATTCAATTCAATTCTAAAATTATGATGTACCTACATGACTAATAATTCTTTCTTTTACTATTATTATTGTTTTAAAATTGTATATACTAATAACTATGGGATATGGAATAAAGCTGTTTTTATTTTATTTTTTTATTTTTACCTAGAGCTATTATTTATGTATCTATCTAAAATAATATAGTTAAATAAAATAAAAAATCTACTTACTTCTACTTTCAAATAATGGCTGGACAAAAAACCTAAACAAATATGTAGATATCCTCTTAAATAATGCATGCCTGCTTATCTAAAAATAAATAAATTGCTTGTAAAAATAAAGAGAAAACTATGTGCAGTAGTTACAAGTCAGTCATAATCATTAGGTTAATTTCGGGCTACAGATAAGAACTGATAACATTGATATCATAATTATGATGCAGAGAAATTTACACCAACAGATAATAGTGACAGTAGAGATAAAATAAAACCTACTAACATATTCTAGGAAAATATTCCAAGATAATGGTTACCAAGGTATTATGCACGAGAGAAATATGACAACTAGCTGCGCCCCGCGTCTTCGCCGGCGTGGAAACCTATGTGTCAATAAAACCTTGAATCACTCTATCTAATCACATCTATAAAAAACCGCATCAAAATCCGTAGCGTAGTTTTAAAGATCTAAGCATAAATAGGGACAGACAGCGGGAAGCGACTTTGTTTTATACTATGTAGTGATAGTGATAATAGAATTTAATGAAAACTTCTAGTACTGTAAGGTATTCAAACGCCTTTAAATCGCTATTCCAACATCCAACAGACGTGGAAGTCGTTTTTCGGGAACCAAAGTTGTTGTATAACGAGTGGTGCGCTGGTGGCATGGCAACAGTTTCATTAAGGGGCAATTCCAAGATGGACCGCAGGCCGCAGACTGCAGCTGCAGACTGCCAATGACACTACTAGTTTCTATGCATGTCTATGAAATTGATTCCAAGCGCGGCGACACTACGGCTTGCGGCCGCGGCGCGCAGCGACTGCAGACTGCAGCGCCAGTGGTGTCGCGAACCGTACTTGGGAATAGAAGCAACTGCGACCGCAAGCAGCACTGCGGTCAACCGCATCCGGTAGCCGCAATTTCGCCTCCGGTTACAGTCTGCGGCCCATCTCGGACTTGTACTTGTACATCAGCTTTTACTTTTATTCCAGGTATTTTGTATAGTCCGCAATAAATTTGGTCATCATGACATGACACAGTACTTATGTATGTACTTACGTTAACAAAAGTAGCAGGCTAGTCAGCTGCCACCTACATTTTTTTAAAGCTGGTGTTAACTACACATGTGATAGTGATTACACACATTTCTATTTTTAGAGAACAGATGTAGATTGTGTGTAATGTCTTACTAATTAGATTATTTTTGAAGGTAAACCTAACTTAGGATAGTGTCCTATCCTAAGTTAGTTTAGGTTAGTAATGTCTTACTAATCAGAATCTTTTTGACAATAACAATCAATTATTGGTCAGCCGGTTGAGCCTTGCTTCGCGGCTGGTGATCTACCGTTTTGATTTATTTTTTACTGAAGAATAGTTTTTTAATATTTTATATGAATGAATGAATAAATGAATTTTTTAATGAGAATTTACATAAATGAAGTGAAATAATAATAACAAATATAGCTAACTGGACAATCCACACAACATCATCTATCCCCAAGCTTAGCAAAGTTTTTTTATGTGACTGTACAATCATGTGCGCGCGAGTTGATGACAAATAAAGAAGGCATAATCGGAGGGTCGCTACTTTCACGCAACGCGAGTTGCCTTGCAAGTTAACTTAAAACAAGATATTGTAGTTACTCAATCATGAGATCTACGACAATAGATCTTGAAGTATTGCAACACAATTTTGTTTCATCTAGACACCAACTAGCAGAGATAAAACTAGATCTTGAAGTAGTTAGAGATTGCAACACATTTTTTTTATACATCTAGATAACCAACTAGTAGATATAAAACTCATGAGTTTGGTTGAATCATGATATCGTCAAATAGTAGGCATTTGAAGTTAATCACTGCAATTTTTTTGTCGATCTACATAATAATAATCTACCTAAGAGTGACACAAATACATAATTATGTTTACTTTGAATTTGTTGAGACATTTGTGCAATCATAGCACAATATTAATTTACCAAAGTGCACTTCTCTGTTTTAAAGCAAGCAGATCAGTAGTTCTGTAACCTTTTAAGCCATTGGCCATATTAAAAAAAAACTTCTTAAGTTACATTTTGGAGTCTATGGATATTTGTTGATTTGAATAGTAAATATCTGAGTATCACTTTCCTTCTTACCGGAGTCTATTTCCAATTGAATCCACCTACTCTGATAAATGCAATAAATCCTATTCAGAGTCAAGGTTATATGTGGGTGCCCGCCAAGTAATGATAAGAATGAAATGAATCATTACAAATAGCTTTTAGTTACAACTATTTATTTTTGACTTTAATGAATTACTACAGTTTTAAGTAACTGAGGAAAACAGAATCAAAAATTGGTTATCCTTGTGGTTAATTTTATTTAATGATTCAAATGTCAGACAGTACTGTCTTAAGAAAATAAATAATACCTATTGGAAATTTTACACTTGAATAGCTTAATTTGGTGCACCCCTCACCTCATAGGTAAATAATTATTAATATTAATACAATCTGTGTCAGTTATCATCAGACCACCGCAGTTTCCTCCCAAAAAATAAGAGGTTGCACCAGTAACCGCAGCAGTAGGTTCTTTTAGGTACTTATAATTATAAAAAAAACGATATGACCTTGTAACACTGACCTTAACCAACCAGTAAAGCGGGAACCAGCCAACAATAAAGTCCGAGAAGTACTCCACGATCGAGAAGCAAGCGAAGACTACCCAGTAGGTCAGCCATTTCGTGTCATCCTCCTTGGATTGGCTCTCCAGAGCCTTCATAGACATGTAGGCCGGATAAACGAATCCGATCACGTTGCATATCAGCTCAGCGCCGAATCCGAATACTAAATATAAACCGGTGAACGCCACAAGACCTGAACAAGAAAAATGAACGTCAAAACCAGCTTAGGTTATAAATAAACGCGGAACAAGAACAAAACTTACCGACGAATATGTACAATCGGCTGACACCGGTTTTTTGTTCGCCCATTTCAAAGTATTTTGTCCATGGCTTGCTTTTGTCGCCAAGGGTTTGCTCTAATGTTGTTTTAAGCTCTTGCAATTTTGAACCCATTTTGCTGTTTTTGAGGGGTTTTGATGAAATTACTTGGTTGTCTGGCAGAAAATCTAGATGCACGGCGCCACGATGACAGCGCAGGCAGATCAGGAAATGACAGCTACGTCAGCTACTAAAGATGGCGGCCGCTGGCTGGCGAAATAACTTTTTTATTTAATGGTCTAGGCTATAGAACCTTTGGCTCAAATTGAAACTATGATCGCGCCATCTATTGTTGAGTATCTTAGCACAGTTCCTATAGCTAAAAAGATGTATTTGGTGATCGCAAATGACAAAGTAGAGCAGAATTTCACTAATTATACCTAAATACTCTAATGTAGAGGTAGAATACGAATATACGAATTCCTATTCACTTCAGTTTCGTATTCATTATCATTTATAGGGATGCACATGTAGGTACTAGCTGCTGCTCGCGTAATCGTGCGGGTTTTTCTGAGATAATGAGTGACCTTCATGTACAAAACTTATCAGTGCAAAATCAACCGATATTTCACAGCATATTCAGTAGATACCTACAGATACAGATACTAAAGAAATAGTAATAGGCCCCGCGGCTTCGCCCGCCCGGAAATCTATGTGTCAAATGATTTCTTGAATCATAATATGTATGTATATTAAAAAAACCGCATCAAAATCCGTTGCGTAGTTTTAAAGATCTAGGTAAGCATACATAGGGACAGACAGACAGCGGGAAGCGACTTTGTTTTATACACTATGTACCTAGTGAGTGATGATGTGTATAAATCAATGGGGTAGTAGTAGTATCTAAAAGTATCTAAAAAAATAAACGACAAAAGTTTTAAAATCTTTATTCTTTTAAAATATGAAAGCGTTTAACATTTTTCATCATTGTGCATCATATAAATAAACACTTTTTATGGATCGGATGATTTAGTAAAAATGCACTATGTTTTACTTACGGCTAAATAAATCTAAATTTACACAATTACATTTTATTCAGCAGACCGCCAGAGGTGGCGAAATAAGGAAGACGCCTATACTCACTAGTGGGTGTTACCAGCTCGTTTAGGTAAAAACCCGTAGAAAGTATAAAAGTAATTGTACTTAAGCAACTTATATAGATTGGAGTAGGCAGGAAAAACACCCAGATTAGAATTAGACTGTCTTACGACTAAATAATCAGCATTTATGCTGTCATAACAATTTTGTCATTGCGAATCAGTAATATCACTGAGGGTAACCCCAAAGTACTTTCTCGCTACGAGGCCGTATAATATTTATTAAAAAGAATGCGGCTAGCTGTTAATGCTCTGCGATACTATTGTCAACCGGACTCAGAACCAGTAGTATAGATTATAATGTAGGTACGGAACAAAAACCTAGCTAATACACTATCAATATTTTATACCAAAATAGTGCTAAGTGCGTAGGTAGCTTAAAATGTGCTAGCTTGTGCTAAGATTTAGAAAATACAATTTAACTTAATTTCAACTTAGCATTGACTAGAAACAAGAGATGGTAGTGGAAAGCGTAGTAAAGTCGAATTAGAAAAGTTTATAGTCGTATGTAAGATTACTATTTAATTTATCAAAATAATATTTTAAAATATTATATAGATAATTTATGGGACATTTAATGCATACATTTTGTTTTTTTTATCTTACGTTAAAGATATGCGATAAATACCCGATAAGTAAATAATCATTATGTTAACGAATCGCGATAGTTTAATAAGTTAATATTTAAAACTTTAGAAAATATTTTTTTTGTCGGTTAATTTCTACATATTTATATACAAATGTAATTTCTGCGAAGACATACTCAGGTAGACCTAGATCGTTTTTTTTGATTAGATAGTAGGTCAAATAATGTCAAATATTAAAACTTGACACTAAAAACTTAATTATTCCGTAAAGTTATGGTCTAAGTAGGTATCACAAAATCAACATTTTATTACAAAATTTCTTAAAAATCCTATCTATCAATAAAAAAAAAAATTTTTGCATGTTCTCATTGATTTTGTAGGTAAATGCATTTTTTAATATCTAGAGATTTTACTAACGAAGCGTTTATTTTGGGAAACCTATAATAGGTACCTAATTAGCAGACGGGGGGCAAGATTTAAACATTTAAAGTTAAATGTCCTATTATTTACAAATAATTTAGCTAAGAAACGGCTAATGTCAGTTTAATTGTAAAAAAGAACAAAGAAAATATTTCGCATATATTATATTTTATATTATTTATATATGTATTATATTTTCAAAAAAGTTAGAGATATAGGGTACTAAAACCGTGCGAAGCCGTAATAATCCGTCAGCTAGTAAAAAATACTTTTATAAGACTAGGTAACGCAGCGCCTGTAAAAATGTATGTAGTAGGTACCTTCATTTCACAAATAATTCATGAAATACTCGTATTTAGTTTTCCAACATTCCTTATGATATACCTACCTAATTGTATTAAATTGTGCAAATGAATATTACAAAAATATTTACTAGAATAAACTATGAAATATAAAACAATTAATATTGGAAGCAAAGAAATTTTCCTACTGCTAGTTAACTTAAAATTAGGAAGGTAGGCGACTTCAGTATCTTTAATTGTTTTGTGCCTCAGACGATTTTCCTATCAGATCAATTGAAATCACAGATTCTTATAATTTCCCTTTGCTTTTTACTTTGGTATCTATGTCTTTATAAAAGTAGATAGGTAGTAAATATTTTTAAACTTACGCGATCTGAACACATAATTATAAGTATTAATACAACGGGTATTTATCGCGTTTATTTACCTTTTTTCCCGACGTTTCAACAGGTTTACACTCTGTCGTGGTCACGGGATGACTGGAGTACTGGAGTTGCCGCCTCAGCGAAGCGGGGGCTAGTTTATTTGAAACTACCCTCATTTCATTTTCAATAGTAGGAATGTCCATCTGTACACTCGGATGACACACAACACTAACAGTGTCCGCGACGCAATGAGAGACCGGATTACGACGACTACACTTTGCTTTGCTGTGCGATAAATCCACACAGTATTGTCTAGCCCCATGGTAAGCAAAGCTTGTGTTATGGGTACTAGATAACTGATATACATAATACAATACATAACATAGATAGATTTTTTTTTTTATTATACATAGAAAACGACCAGAACACCCGGAACAAATATCTGCAGATCGTACACACAATTGTTCCGAGGCGGGAATCGAACCCGCAACCTCCTGCATTGCAGGCGGACCTTCGCCAACCGCGCCACATGTTCGTCGTAAATACCCGTTGTATCAATACTTATAATTAGAAAGGTAGTAGTGTTATGTCCATGTTATAAAAAATTAAATAGGACATAGGTACAATTTAATTACATAGGATAAAAACACCACTAGGTAGTAACCTAGTGGCGTTTTTATTTTAATATTGTATCTTCATAAATTTTTTTTCTGTATACTCTTAAATATCTATATAATCTAATATATTATTTAAGAGTATACTCTTAAATATCTAAAACAGAAAAAAAAATGTTGTGCTGCGTTGTAGCAGAGTTGGATTAATGTGCGCAGAGCAAATATAACCGCGACTAGAGATTGAGTTGCATTTGAGTATTCAGCGCTACATTCAGCGGGAAGTTTAAACTTAGGTACCTACCTGCTATTTTTTTCCCTACCTGTAGCGCTGAATACTCAAATGCAACTCAATCTCTAGTCGCGGTTATTTAACAGTTTTCAATAAAAATCTGTGAAACGTTCGTCACTCTGAGATGCGCTTAAGTATTCGGGGGTACCTAAAGCTCTGCGCACATTAATCCAACTCTGCTAAAACGCAGTACAAATAAATGCATTCAAATATGGGCATAAAACTCGTTATCTTTAGATGCAATTTACATAGACAAAATGTTTGTATATTAATTTCATATAAATGTTACGCGTTATTATAACCCATATTATGTGAATGCACATTTTTGTGCGCTTCTGATAATGCGATAAAGAGTACCTAAGTTAGGTGTTGATTAAAATAGTAAAGGTACAGTTACATCATGACATTTTGCTACAATGAAGCTTATTCTTAGCCTAATTTAATACTTCGTTCAACAATGTAGATAATTATAATTTTTACATACGGCGAAGTCAGATTTTAACCAGATCTAAAAATTAGACAAAAACATAATTTAATAAATAACGCGTTAAATCAGCCAATGGCATATTATGAGAGCCCGTAATTCAGCTACAAAATTATTGCTAGCTAGTGGAAGTCAGATGAGATTTTATAAATCTATCTACAACATATTTACATTTAGGCCGAGTTTACACGAGCCACATAGAGCTGGGTACTGATCGGAGTTACGTGGCGTAATGTAACGTGAGGCGTTCAGTCAGTAAAGATCTTTCTTTAGGCACTAGCAACGGGGCGGCGGCGTAACGTACCTACGAGTATCATGCTCGCTTTGAAATGGTACCTTTATTACATTCCGTAACATCGGTCAGTACCCGGCTTTAGAGGTCCTACACGAAACGCGTAACAGCTAAATAGACAACAGACAAGGCCATTAAAATGACATCAAATAGTTTTCCAATGCGTAAAATCTTTGAAATTAATTCCTTCAATTTCAATAATTTACGTACAGACAGCATCAATAATTGGTAACCCCCCAAATAGCTAAAGTTTACATTGCAAATCACTGTACGATTTACAAATCTTTTACTCAAATACTAAGTTAGAAGCAAAAATTGTATCACCAATCTGAATATAATGGTGGTGAACAAAGAAAACGTCACTGGCCATTTCTCAATTCGAGTCTTGATTTACTGGTTTTAATTACAAAACAATTGAAGAATATTGAAGGAAATGAAGCATATTATTTAGTAATTTTGTGAGAACCAAGATTGCGGTTCTTTTCGAACAGCAAATGAGTAATAAGGAGATTGCTCGTCAGCTTAGAATTACGGTAAGCTATCTACTTATTATACTTATGTGTCATAATCATAACGAAGCAAATACCTATCTTTTTAGTAAAACCTTGTTATCTTTAACTTCATTATATATAAATAAATACCTAAGTATTGATTTGTTGTCTTACAGATTAAAACCATGCGCCTATGTGTGCGTAGATTTCAGTCCGAAGGGGATGTGAAATTGTGAATGTAAGAAGAATTGGCAGAAAAACAACAGGAGTGTATACAAATCAGTGTAGCCGCCACAATAATATTGTCGACATTCAAACACGACATATTACCTTAAGGGCAAGTGGCAGAATAACGTTAGGTAAGTGATAATTCTCAATGAATCCAATTACCTTTATCAATGATTAAAAAGTTACTACTCACACCAACTTAATAAACATATACCAATTGATAAAAATTTTCTTTTTAGGTTATTGGTGATGGATGTCCTCTATTGGTCCTGGTGAAATAGAAGAAATAACTGGGCGCATGAACGGCGAGCAATATTTAAAAGTGTTGAAGGAAGTCATGTTACCTTCTGTGCGGATCGCGTATCCAGAGGGCCAAATTTATTTTGTCCATGATAATTGTGCAGTGCATCGTACGCGAATGGTTTCTGAATGGTTGACATCTCAAGATGACATTACTGTTATATATAGAAGATAGAAAATATGTGGGGTCAAATGGTTTTAAATTGGTATCCGAGTGAATTGAGGTCCAAGCATAATTTAGAGCAAGAGTTCATGAGGACCTGGGAGTTAGTACGAGGTAATAAAACGAGATTATGAAAATTTAATGTATACCCACAAAAATAAGGATAGCCAAAAGTGTGATGTTCACAATAGAAATACAAGAAACAAGAACAAGTTACACGTCCCATCATTTAGATTACACAAGGTAGGGAAATCATTTATGGGCAATAGCGTGCGCTTCTATAATAAGCTTCCATCTGAAGCAACTGAGCTCCCTATTCGTAAATTTAAAAATTACATAAAACTAAATCTCATCAAGAAGGCTTTCTACTCCATAAATGATTATCTCAATGATGTTAATGCTTGGCCAAATGTCGTTCAGTTTCGCACCGGCAATAGTATGTAGTAAGTAATTTGTTGTTGTGCATAGCTTTACTTAAATATTGACATGTATCGAATCATATTATATTTAGACTTAGGCAAATAACCTTGTATTAGACATATAAGAGATGAACATGCTAGTGGTTTCATTTCACTTCTTCCACTAGTGGTCAAAAAATTGAAGTGAACAGTAAAATAATTTTAATTGATAATAATTTATATATAAAATATGACTTGTCTAAGTGCTTATTTTGTAAGCCTAAAGAAATAAATGATTTTTTACTTTTTTTACTTTAGATATATGGTAATATGAGAGAATCAGAAAAAATACCATTTGACCTCACGTATTTATTTTCCAACCTACCTGATTATATAGTATTCCATGATTTACAGGAGATCCAAATTGTTTAATTCATTAGATTAGATAAGTAAACAATAATCTAATGAAAACATGTGTATTCTCGAGCACTAAATCGAAAATGGAATATTATTTTTCAGGATAGGAAGCTATTTGTAAGTAGGCTAAATTATGAAATAAAACATGTCAGTACTAATTACGTTTTCTTGTGTCAAAAATTTATAAAAAATAAAAGTAATTTTGTATACCTAAAATTATGTTTTATTTTATAAATTACTTTAAATTCATAATATACAATACTATTCACATAATTACTAAAATTTAAAAAATTGGTAGTAAGAAAACAAAAAGACATCGACTGTAAGGATTCGATGATGGATATTACGGTGTGCAGTGAGAGAAACTCGGTTACACTAACCACTACACCATAGTTACATGTTATAAAGTCTTGAAATTTTAGTATCGTTACTCGTGATAATAAAAATGTCAGTATTGAAAAACAAACATTAGTTTTTTATTTAAATAATTGAATAAACTTTATAATAAAATAAAACAAGTTAAACAGCCAAATTAACGAGAATAATGTAAAATAAAATCAATATTTTTATGTTCATGGGTTTGAACCTGCATGCTACTGAATGAACCTATAAAATATTCTGTGAGGGGGTTACCAATTAATGCTTCTGTCTGTACTAATGTATGAAATTTTGAGAATGGTCGTATAGGCAAAAAAGCAGACACGTTTGTCTTTTTTATTCATGCAATAAATCACGCTGACGTCATATAAAAAAGACTAGCGCCATTCTTTTAAAAATTACCTAAATTATGTGTAACGCCCTATTTGGGCGTTACACATAATCTCAAACGCATCTCAGATTTAAGCACGTCAAGTAGCAATTTTTTGACAGTATTCAATGAAAATCTGTCAGAAAATCGTCACTTGAGACGGGCTTCAATTTAAGTTTCGTTTGAGTATTCGGGGTTAAAGTTTTATTATTGTTCCTGAGATAATAAGGTTTTTTCAGGCGTTTTACTCGTGTTACGCGTTACATGTTTTACCTCGATTGTAACTAATACTCGGCCTAATCATCTTTGTTGCTAAATCTGGGGAGATGTGTCCTGATGCGGTCCCGTACCCCGAAGGTCGTGTGTTACGAGGTTTTGTGCTTTTTCCTCGCGTCTCTTCTGTCGGTAGGCGCGTGGGGCTTCATTTCTCGACAATCCAACTGTAAAAAATTATTTTATTATATTTATTTAATAATATTTACATTGTCATTACAGTGCAGCACCAAAGTAACTAAGAAATAAAAACAGTTAAATATAAAATATACTAACTAACATGGTTTTAAATCGGCATAATGTGTCTCTCTTTCACTTCCATAATATCCGTACGTACACCTATCTCGCATTACCTCTTTCACACAATCCATTCACGTTTTCTTTTATATCCACTTTATATCCCTCCATTTTCATAGCATACACTCGAAACTTGAGTTTATTTAATTTTTTTATTTAAAAAACCTATATTGTGGGTACATTTGATTTTAACAGCGTAATCTCAACCCTAAAGTAAAGCAGTGTGATTTTTTAAGGTCAAGAAATAATCATTTGGTTGTTTGTTTGCAACTGCAGAATATGCAGCCTAGAGCGATACAAAGTGTAGTTCGATCAGAAAAATTTAATCCGACAGCAAGTACTAAAGGTAAACCCTTTAATTTGGTAGAAATTAACTTACCAATATTTCGTCATCTGGCACCCTGGACAACAGGTCCAGAACTTCATTGTTCGGTATCGTGTGCGGACGAAGTATTTTCCTAGTAAATTTATTTACTCCTGAAACATAACCACTTGTTTTAAAATTATCCTCCTCAAATGCGTTGTAATCAATAAGTAAAATAGAGTAATGCAAACTAGACATAGAAACTTGTCTGACTAGACTTGTTAATGTTCTGTTATGTCCTTTGATTCCACCTTGCTAGCTTATGTCTTACATACTCGTTGGTTAATTATTATGTGCAGTTAAGATAGATAGAATATACTTAATTACATAAAAGTTCTACCTGCTAATCTTTGGGTAGTGTGAACAACATTTTAGTAGGTAGTGCTATATTACAGAACTTACAGAACAAAAGGAAAAATGTCTATTAATGTATTTTATATAAGATATCACAATCTAACCAAAAAGTCCGTTGCAAACTCCTTCATTTACCTGTTTACTATGTCCCTATCTATGTATGGCAAAGGTTGCCTGGAAGAAATCGATTTTAGCGATAAGGCCGCCGATTGTGCCACTAGATTTAGTTAGTATTAAGATCCTTTGTTATTTTTATTATTTTTTTGTATTGTTGGTGCAATAAAGTTATATTGTATTGTATTGTATTGTATGCTTGAATTTAATTTAATGTTTCTATGCGAAATTTCATTTCTTATTTCTATAATTCAATTTAGTTACAAGTATGATTGTCTTACCCCACGCCATCAGCAAATATCTCAGCGGTATCACATACAAAACCACCATCGCTCCAAACAACATTATTATTGCTAAGTAACTTAGGTACGGCACGGTGAAGTTCATAAGGCTGAAACAAGAGATTTAGGTCAGACTGTTTTACTGCTTTTGTACATTAGAGCAGTAAAATCATCATCATCATCATCATCAGCCTATAGCAGTCCACTGCTGGACATAGGCCTCCCCCAATGAGCGCCATAGCGCCCTGTCTTCAGCTTGCCGCATCCAGCATCTACCTGCAGTCTTTCGCAGGTCGTCATCCCACCTGGTCGGAAGGCGTCCTACATAAAAAAAACTACCCCTTTTTAAATTCAGACTATTCCTTTCTTTTGGTAATGTTGTCCACGTTAAGACATAATAACCTTTTTAGTAAAAATTGCGCGTAGGCACGAGATAAAACTTTTACATACAGTGCAGCAGTACGCGAATATTTTTAAGAGATCTTACTTTTTCACAGCTTCACCCAAAGAAGCAACATAGCCTATAGCATTCTGTACAGTTTGTGTTACTTCTTGTATTGCTTGAAGTCTTTCTTTGAGCGATTTCTTTTCCTCCTGCAAGTAAAAACATGTTTTGTTACAAGATTATTTAACTACTAGAATCGTTTTTATTTCCTCTAAGTCCCTTTTATCGCCATTGATTTAAAACCTTCTACTAGATAGATAGATGACACTGCAGCACATGATACTAGAGTGTAGGCTTATACGATTATACCCTATGATTTCCAATTCAATTGCCTTAGTTTTTTGTTATCTCTAATATTGACATAAATCACTGTTATTTTAACTAAAACCTCTTAATATGCGGCATCATTTCTTTAATAACAGTGCTTTCATTACGTACCTTATCCCCTTCTTCATCATCGTCCTCTTCAGCCAATAAGTCATCATCATCCACTGGTATTAAAAGTGGATTTCCTCCTGAAATCAAATCGTCACTTTATTCAATGTTTTTCAGCATGCATGAACAAAACATTCATTGATTGAGTTATTACGAAATTAGTTTTTCAAAGGTTAACAGTTTTTTTCAGAGCTGTTAGAGTGGCCTGTACTATCTTACCTCTATGGCTATAGATACGTGTTAAGTGTATAGCGACTTAAAAAATGTATCATTTTAAATAGGTAATTTACTAATCAAAACAATCAGATAAAAATAAAATTGGACTTTCGAGACAAACCGTGTTTTCCGTATGGTGTGTGGTGTTGACAGTCAGGTGAACAAAACATATATAGCTAATGTAGAAATTAAACGCTAACAAAGCTACACAAAGCTTTGCTGAACATAAACATGCAGACAACAACATACTCTATAAACTTACTAGTGAAAAACTTAGAAATAAACTGCCATGCGCTACCATTGCAATTTCTTTTATAGATTCGCAACCGTACTATAAAAACAGAAATAATTATATAAATGAAAAACATAATAGGTAATATAATAACAGTGAAGAGACACAGAACGTGACGAAACCTATATTAATGAACGACCATAGCAAATATAGCATAAAAAAACTTGTAAGTATCAATTTGAACTAGGTACTTTCCTCGTAGTTAGCTAACCTATAAGTACCTATACTAAAAGTCATTTTAAAATAGAAAAAAACATGGTGTGGTAGTAATAAAAAAACAAAATTCACCAAACAAATCTGATTAAAAGTGGTTATCATAAAATTATGAATGTATTTTTAAGTAGGTAGTTTTACTGAATGCCTCGATAGAAATAATATCAAGGAACTATCAAAAATATCTTACCAGTGAGTCGATAGATAAGCCAATTCCGGAAGAAGAAGACCAACAATAGGAAAGGCATCATCCACATGTCATAGTAGTAGCAGAATGCCAACCAGATAGTCACTCCGAAAGCAGAGAGCAACCGAGATTCCCATTCGAAACAGTCTCTAGAAAAAGAAGATTAAATATAAATAATAAAAAAAAAGGATCGAGATGCATGGAAGAACCTGGGTAAATTATATAATGTAATTTTATTAATACTAAGTACCTAGAAGATAATAGTAAGTTTAAATACAATTCATTAAATTGTACACAAAGCAATGCATATTAATCAGAAGGAATTGGCAACCACAGTAAAATTAATTATTTATTTTAAGTAAAACTATTCTACAAGATGCAGTTTACTAAAATATTCCAACACTCCGTCCGTTTAGGCGAGTAAATTATCCCATGGCCTGAGTTCAAGGGTTTAACAATTTATTGGATTATACCGCCAACAAAAAAACTAGAGCCCTTACAGTCATTGTCGTCTAGGAAAGAGCTAAAGCGTCTATGCTTTGTGTATAATTATTTTGTCTTAAACTCTATAAAGTGAAAACTTCTTTAGACGCTTGCGTTACAGCGTTTAACACTTTTTGGGTGAACAAAAAGCGTGAAACTCGCGTCATCGCCACCGCACACTTCCCTGTATAAATAATATAAAATTACTTAGTTTTCACTTCTATCGGCAGTCCCCAAAGACTGCCCCGTTTTCTGTCCTGGGATATTTTTAATGGGAGTTTGTGATGAGGCGATACTTACTGTAAAATTTTCCCCACTTCAATAAACCACATGATGATTGCCTTCAGTCGCATCACATTCCTGATGAACAACTGTCTCTTGAACTTCGCTTCCTGGTGCATGTACTTCGGCTCTGCTGGATTCACCGCTCTTATTGCTCCTTTCAACTGAAATGTGGTAGCAGTATCGTCAGATATATCTAAAATAATATCGTTCGCCGTATACATAACAGCGGACAAAATAAAAATTGCTGTGGTTTTCTGCAGTAGCAACTATTAAAATCTACACCTTATTGGACGCATAACATTTGAGTTAGCAATATGCAAATGATAATTTCGACCGCATCATCTTTAATTTCATGAAGCAATTTTTTCCACTCTCTTGAAAATAACTAACATATCAATTAAGTTTCACTCTCATACTACATTATATGATGGTCGTTGCTTTCATTGAATATTGACTAAGATATAATATTATTCCTAACGCTATACATATAAGTTCTTGTATTTATCGGTTGTTATATTTAATTTACTGTTCTTTACGCCCGTGCGGGTTGCACCTCCGCCGCCCGACGACCTCCACACATCGAACCCGCTTACAGGGTTACTGCGACATTTCTTTGTATACCTAAATATTGTAGGCAGCCTGCGGTGTTTTATAAATGGACCGGTGATTTTGTTGTTTTTATTGTACTTTTACACGTTATAATATACCTCGCATCTACCTCGAAACTCACCGGATTCCATATCACCAGCATCTCCAACAATATCTGCGGGTTATTCCCCTTCGCTCGCGCCCTCATCTTTTTATCCTTCAGTGAGTACCACCTCTTCTCCCCGTTCCTAATCGTCAGAAGTGGGATTGCCAGCTTCCCTAGAAACTCCACTTTGTGATCGTTGTCCTCATCGTAGACTGTTATCTCGAGGATAGAGCTTATGTCTTTCACTGTGCTGAAAAGAGTATTATATTATGGAGTCTGTAATATATTTTTAACGAGAATACATTTGACAGGGGTAGATGATGCTGCTGTTAACTTAAAGTCATAACTGATTACGTCATCTACACGCTGTCTGCGTAATCACAAAACAGCGTATTATTAATTAAGTCTTTTTTATATTTTATGTATGCTAGTTTTAAGGTATACAGCTGCTACAGCTTTGGTGCCATAGTAAAAAATGCTAAGACGGACGTGTTCTATCAGAAAACAGCACATTTTTTCTTTAACCGGCACTTTTTATTTTGGACCAAAAATGTATGAAACGTGGAGGATGTTACTTGATTTTATTCCATTCCTTGTGGCTCTCAGTCCTTGGCCCTCTCAGTTCACACACACAGATACGGTTAATTTTTTTGAGAACTTTATCCATATTTACGCTTATACTGTATATTCCACTTACAACGTAAATATCTTCATCCAATTCGGAGTGAGCGTCTTGTACTCCGTATGGGTCTGAAGCCTTGCGTTGCCCAGCTCAAGCACACAGAACGGGTCGGATTTGCCTCCGAGATCAGCGGCTGCTAGACCTTTAGCTCCGTACACTTTGACACACAGCCAGCCTACTCCTGCTGACTGCTCGTTTAAGCGATACCAGGCCTAAAAGGAAGAGGAATAGAGTTAAGTTTACTGATAGCCGTATATATAGCTAGCTCTAAAAACGTCCCGTCTAGTTCGAAAAACGAAACTACGCCATTCGTTTTTCGAACTAGATGGGACGTTTCGTGAAATCCGCCACCCGATACCTCGTATTTCGTGTTTCAAAGTAGGCATCCAGAAAAGGCCTATGAATAACAAAACTAACCAACAAAACAAAAGCAATATCACGTTTACTCACATATCTTCTCTCAATAATCTCGATATCCCTTTTGTTTTCCTTATAGCTGGTGAGATCGGTGATGGTCTCCGACTGGGTGGTACCGCTGATGGTTAGGAGGAGGAAGATGGAGCCGTTCCCTTCTTCTAGATCTTTCCAAATGCTGTGGGTCTTCTCGCGTTCGAGAGATTTCAGATCTATTGTACATCTGGAATTGTTATAACGAAATTTTTATCTTGTATAACCTAAGTCTAGTAAATAATCTAGTAATATTATACTTTATTTACTTAAATACCCAAAAAACACTGGTTTAAGTCATGTAGATTGAGATTGTAGATTGTGTCCGCCAAGTCCAGAAAGAAACGGGTGACGCAATAACAGTGAGTAGCTTTACACGAACTGCATGGGCTTGGCATGGGCACGCTTTTGGTCCCTTCTTTATCTCAGTCATTATCAAACCACAATGGCTTACAATTTCAAAATTTCTTTTAAAATCCATGGTAAATAGATCGATAGATTTATTTACTTTTACAAAGTTGGCAACGGAAATTAGTGCGGTAGGCAGTCACGCACACAAGCAAAATGAATAAAGTAGATAGATATTTTTTTATTATACATAGAAATCACCTAGAACACCGGAATATTTCAATCATTTGTCGCGAGGCGGTAATCGAACCCGCAACCTCCTACGTCACAGACGGACCTTCACGACGACGCTGCGACTCTGAGGTCGTTCGTTAGCATCTAGACTAGAGGTATCAATAGCGGTCACCTACGCTATTCGTATGGTACGCTCGACAATTTCTCCTACTTAATTGTAATTTCTACAAATTTTTTGATACTTTCTTATTAAGTAATGTGTCGTGCTATGTGTTATGTATGGTGTCAAATAAATGTATTTTCTTTCTTCTTTCTTTCTAGTGGCAATGCTCACTTTCCCAATAAGTCATCTTTCGTCTGCTTATCCCTGTCCCAGACTGTCACCTCTAGGACCTGCTCCTGGTCATCGTACAGATGCAGGTCGAACTGTTCCAACCACGACGGATGGAGGGACTTCCATACCACCTTGCTTTTGTACTTCTCGTTGCCTAACCTGGAATTAAAATAATTCTTTTACTATAAAACTTTTGAAACTATCATGGTTATTAACACTCAAGTGTTTTAAAACGGCATATTTACCAATTTCCTGTTTTTCAAAACGAGGGTAGATATGTTGACCGTTCGTTGTTTGTTAAAGAAATTATCTTGATCTAAACTTCCCCGATATGTTGACCGTTCGTTGGTTTCAATTATCTTTAACAACCAACGATCGGTGTTATTGAAAAATTTAGATCTCTGATACCATACTATTAAGTAAAGTTTATCATCTTTCAAGCACTACTTACCTAAACTTACAGTAAGGATCACTGGACCGCGTGTCCAGGTCCATCGCCGGTAGATTCTTGGCCTCGACCAGCACTATGGTCACCACGGAGCTCCATATCTGCGCCTTGAGCCTTTTGTTCACGTCAGTCAGTCTTGTGTTCTTTAGGAGATACTGGAATATATTGATAAATATATCGATTAGGTTTTTATATATACTTCTTTCTATACTACTGTACTAATATTATAAAGAGGAAAGGTTTAATTTTTTTGTTTGTTTGTATAGAATAGGCTCCTAGTACTGGACCGACTTGAAAAATTCTTTCAACGTTGAAAAGCTACCCTATCGCCGGTGAACATAGGATATATCATATTTTAGAAATGTGAAATTCGAATTAACGCTGGTGTAACCGCGGGAAACAGCTAGTTTAATATATTTTGCGAACATGGACCATGACACAGCAGTATAGAGAAGTAAGCAAAATAACAAAAAGACAATTAGATTAGTTAGATTAACATTTATTGCCATAAATACAGTTTAAGTTATTCTTGTTTTTCACATTGCCATACATTTTATAAAATAATTTGATGTAAGTTCCTAACAATAATACACCAAAAGGGTGGGAGGGGGTGCTAGCCAGAAAGAAACAAGAAATAAGTATTATAAGGAAACTGGTAAGTTTTTAATGAGAACAAATTATTTTAGACGAATTATTTTTATTATTGGCAATTAGTACTTTGAACATTGACTTTTTTTTACATTTGTCATGCATATCATACTAATGGGTAACGCAAGTAAGAATATTATATTAGTCTAGTCTATTATAATAATTACCAATTAATCATTCAACCACCACACTATTGATTCAACCATGACGTTGAATATCGAAAGGGGGTCTTCTTTAACCTGTTATTAATTACAGCGTTTATAAGCAGAGTTAAGTAAACATACATTCAACCAATTAGTTACATAATCAACTATCACGCTATTGTTTCCACTATGCAGTTCTATACCCTATGGAACTTTGTCCCCACTCCCTTCAATCTGATAATAATAACAGCGTTTATAATCAGAGTTTAGTAACCATTCATATAACCAATTAGTTACAGATTCAGATTCAGATTTCTTTATTGTCATAATTCTTACATAAAAGTGTACAATATAATATATATATATACCTTAATTATGCTAAGGATACGACTCGTCAAAACAGGTAATATACAATTTTGATGTATGTGAAACATAATAATTATGTTATATTCTTAAAATTATAAAAGTTAACGTTACTCTGGGTTAGGTGATGTTACGGGGATGTCTGATTTTATTTTATGTTTACTGTAATCGTTTTCTAAAAACTCTTTGATGCTATACAGCGTTTTGTCGATTAAAAGATTTTTTAGTTCTTGGATGAAATTATTTTTATTTTTAATAAGCTTCAACTCTAAAGGGAGCTTATTATACAGTTGTTGACCCATTATTTTAGGTAGGTAGTTTTTTTTTTGCATATTTAGTCGATGCTATATAATCAACTATCACACCATTGTTTCCACTATGCAGTTCTATACCCTATGGAACTTTGTCCCCGCCCCCTTCAATCTGATAATAATAACAGCGTTTATAAGCAGAGTTTAGTAACCATACATATAACCAATTAGATACATAATCAACTATCACACCATTGGTTCCAATATGCAATTCAATACCCCAAGTAACTTGGTAGGTATATTTAACCTAATAACAATTTCTTTGTTTCCTCAAGTGTTGTTGTCAAACCCTTTACCTTTCCCAATAAAAAGCGTTTATAAGCAGAGTTTAGTAACCATACATATAACCAATTAGATACATAATCAACTATCACATCATTGTTTCCAATATGAAATTCAATACCCCAAGTGACTTGATATATTTAACCTAAAAAAAATTCTTTGTTTCCTCAAGTGTTGTTGTCAAACCCTTTACCTTTGCCAATAAAAAGCATTTATAAGCAGAGTTTAGTAGACATACATAACACCATAGTTACAGATCAACCACCACACCATTGTTTTCACTATGCAGTTCAATACCCTATGGAACTTGGTTCCCTCGCTCTTCAGCCTCGGGAACTTGTTGCCAATCTTCTCGATGATGTCTGTACATGGGTTGACTGGCGGCTTCTCCTGGGGACCCGGGAGGCTGCCGGCACGAGGTCTGTAGCTGGCTCTGTGATGATGATGATGATGATAAGAGTCATGTATAGGGCACTGATCTCAATTATACACGTTTGTTCAATAGAACTCAGTAATATATTTAATTAATTTAACGAAATTATGATTAGCATATACCTTCATATATATAAAGAATAACATCAATTATCAGCAGGGTTTTCCAATCTGCCTTCTAGTTCCCTATACTTAAATATTTCTCAATTGATAGGAATGTTCTAAAATCTATCAAACATCATAAACTTCCGTACCTCTTCTTAATTTTGCTTATTTGGTCGTTATATACATAGAAAAGCATTGGTTATAAGCATAACCCTGCCATTCTACTTATCTGTTGGTTTGGTAATAAGACATCAAATAATTGAAACAATTGAACTAACTGTTGACTGTTGCAAATAATCAACAGGTAGCTCACTCAACTGATCCATTATCATAAATTCAGCTACTGTATTATTATTTGGTTGTTAAGTTTTCAACTTTTCTTCCTGGTAGTTATCTAATTCCAGAAACACAGCCGAATAATTTTAACCTTCCCGATGTTATTATTTCCTGGAGTTCTGATCGAACTTTAGATTACTTTATATAGGTACGGAAAACCAAGGTGATAAGGTAAATAATTTACGAAAACGATAATAACATAAATTACATATCCTAAATAAATGACTAGCTTATGCGCGCGGGCTTGCACGAAATTTTCCAGGAAAAAAGCACCCTTATTTGGTAGGGAGGCCCTACCAAATTTAATTAAAATCCGTTTATAAGTGAAAAGGTAACAGACAGATTGACAGTAGAACGATCGCACACTTTTGTGCTGTGTGGCTGTGGCCACACACAAAAGTGTGCAATCTTGTAATGAGATTTAACTCGAAATATTGTAGTTGTATATTGACGGCATCAGATAAAAGACAGCTTGCTAGATATGGACCACTCGCTTGAAGCTTGCGGTAAACCACGTCACTGCTAATATGCTGCTAATTATACCTAAAGATTACGAGGTTAAATCTATATTAGAATAATTATTATTATGCTTTGCGGTAGCAGTGCTCGACGTATTATGTGCGCAGTCCTTCATACTTTCTAATTTACAGCCGGTTGTTTTTACGTTGATCATAATTTATTATTATATGATCTAATCTTTGATCAAATCTGTTGCAGGACTGACGTTGACAAGTGGTCCAATTTTATTAAAGAAATAAATAAATAATGCTGGTCAAACCACACACAATAGCTAAGCAGAGTTTGTTTTATGAGTACTAGATAAATACGAGTATACTTAAAACATTAAATATCAGCGTACGAGCAACCGGCTGTAAAACTTCTTTAATGACCTAAAATATAACAAATGTATGTTTACCTTTCATCACTGGAGGAGGTACAAGTTAAACAAGAGTCACTCGAGCTTATCGTATCTTCATAATCATCATCTTTGAAAGCTAGATTCGTAACAGATAAGCTCTTTCTATACAAGACATTATTCTTCTCCATACAGATAAAATCTTTGCAAATCTCTTTCGAATCTGTCGAGTCAGGTTCCTGAAGCACCAACGAAGGTATTAATTTCTCTGATTTGAATGATTCTATAGATATTTTATCACTGTCTATAGAGTTATTGTTGTCTTCAGAGCTTCTGTCTTCAGATAAATGGGATATGAATCGCTTGGATTTCTTTACTTCTTTATTAAACTTTGTCTGTACTTGGTCCTGAATGCCATCCAGGCGGTCTTGTAGTTTCTCTTGCATTTTCACGAAACGATTCTTCAATAGATTCATCTTATTTGTATCTTTATCTTTCTCCGACATTTTGATATCTGATAACGACACTTTCTTCACAATTATCATCATCAGCCTATATCAGTCCACTGCTGGACATAGGCCTCCCCCAATGAGCGCTATAGCGCCCTGTCTTCAGCTTGCCGCATCCAGCATCTACCTGCAGTCTTTCGCAGGTCGTCATCCTACCCGGTCGGAGGGCGTCCTACACTACGTTTGCCGAGTCCTGGTCTCCACTCAAGAACACGTTTGCCCCATCGGCCGTCGGTTCTTCGCGAGATATGGCCGGCCCACTGCCACTTCAGCTTGCTAATTCTTTGAGCTATGTCGACAATTATACCTACTAACTTTATTCTTGCACTTTTTACATTTTGTAGAACCAAAATTTTATTATTACATTAATCTATTTAAAATCATACAACATATATTTTTGAAATTTCAATTGAATGTTCAGTAGGTCAGTTGCAGCTTTGTAGTTGTAAATTCGCAAGTCTGTAATAATAAACTCTCTCTTTAGCAATCTTCAAAGAATCTAAACAATCATTTCTCAGAACGATTATTTACAAGCGATTTAGATTTAACACATTGTGTCGAATTCTCGGCATATGTTACTCGTTACCAGAATATATCCAAGAGTCTGAAAGTACTTTGCGTTGTGGATATTTTAGGAAACAATTCGATTAGTGAGTACTTGGAAATGTCTAATCAATTTCAGACTTTAAACGTTCCAGATTCGATTCAAAACGTTGTAAACAGGAATTCTGATACGATATTGGTTGGGAAGGAAGTTATAGGACTCAAGTAAAAATGTACCTAAATCTGTAGAATAAATATACGATAAAAGCCATGCAAAAATTCGCTTGCTTTGTGTCATTATTTCTTTTCACAAGAATGGGCTGAAAGGATCTTAGATTCTTAGGTAATGCAATTTGGCAAGGATTTATTTACTTTTATCTACGGAATAGTTACTATTAAAGTTTATGTCGTTATTTCAGTCACTTTTAGTGAAATGAAATTGTCATCCATAATGCCTTTGTTGATATAATATATCTTGAATTCTAAATACGATTAGGTACCTAAAGGAAGATAAAGTCTAAATACGACGATACAGATCCGTCTTTTTCTAGAAACCACTATAAAGTAGAAACCCAGCCGTAAGTCAAAAGTAGCTATGGTGTTTGCCAAAGTGTTTATCAGCTAAACCAGCTCAAACATCCATTTAAAGCCAGTGGCAAACATTGCGACCATACCACAAGTGATTCCACGTAAATTGCCGGTCATTTTGCCATTATGTCACATACAATACAAGACTATAAATAATGATCATTTCTAATTCAGCCACAGTCATGCGCAATAGGAATTGACAACATAAGTGAGTTCAATTGGGATTAGATTATCTATAAAATTAAATAATTTGATAGTTTTGAAAAAACGAAAACTTACTTCGAAATTTTTGAGACTGATTTTTAGTTTTGTAGAACGATTACTACCTAATCCCTCGGGGATACATAAATATGAAACATAAAAGAAATAATTGTACGAGCTAAGCACGGAAATAATTGTATTATGCACGAGTTAAGCATTGAGCATTAGAGATATTAGTTACTACTAACATTAGTAGTCTACTAAAGAACGAAGTTACTCATGTGTCATGTTATGTAGTCTACATAACTAACTTCGTCTCAATTGAACTGGGGCCGAATTCTGCCAACCAATAGCTTTTTAGGACAATAGTAATGTCGCAGAATCTTCCATAGAATAAAGAAACTCTAGATGATGCGTGTGGTGCTATTTGCACGGAGAGATGAATAGATTGGTTTCAACCTTGACCTTAAGACCCGCGTTCGGAGACGATACCATGGATATGGTGAAGCGATTCATTAAATATTTTAAAAGAAATTAAGTGGAATTCGGCCGATCCCCAACTCGCATGCCCAGCGTGAGGGTTATGGGCATAACAGCCGGGAGACAAAAGCCAAAATAAGGTGCTTATCAAGAGGAGGCCTGTGTCTAGCATTGGATCAATACAGGCGAGGTGAGGGTTTAGGTAAAGGTAAGGTAAAGGAACTATCATCATCATCCACATTCAGCATCTGCCAGCATCCTGTAGCATCATCATCCCACCTATCTGAAGGGGAGTCCTACAGCATATTTGCAGTAGTTGCGGTCTCCACCTACTCAAGATTAGGGCACGCGGCAAAAAAAATCCCAATCAATGCCAATCATAATTTTTGTATTGAACTTGGCTCTCCTTTTTTACATTTATGTTTTTGGTGGGATCACATTTACCCCAGCAGTTGTCGGTTCTTCACAAGATATGTTTATGTACTTAAAGGTATAGATACTATACCTAATACATACCTATAATAATGTGCATACGCGTTGTTGTTCTTCCAATAGAAATAAGGTTCGTAGTAAACCCGCTTCCATCCGTATTGAATGTGCATACAATTTCTAAATGACCACATACATATGGCAACATCAGGTAGATACCAGGTAGTTTACTACACTGTGCTAACACAGACCTTGGGTAAGAGATAACTGGCATGATTCTATAATTAGCATTGGGAATTAGTGAATTAGTAATGGATGTGTTTTGTTACTACTACTACTATTTAATATAGGGTCTACTATTTTATGACTTTTGGTATTGATACTATTCAAACTCTCAAACTCAAACTCATTTATTTCTTTAGGCTTACAAAATAAGCACTCATACAAGTATTTTTTTTTACTATTCATGAATTATCAAATAACATTATTATGTTCACTTACATTTTTTGTCCACTAGTGGAAGAAGTGAAAAAGAAACCACTAGTATGTTATTGTAGATCCAGAGGAAGACAAACGTTGCTTAATTATTATTATTCGTTTATTTCAGATTATCATAAAATCCATATAAAATTAAAACACACACAACTTAAAAAATAAACAAAAAGCTTAATGAGTTCGTGAGTCATTATTCCGAAGCCTAATCTTATATTTTAAAAAAATAGTTTTATTTGGGCAAGGATTTTAAATTGTAGGTACCTATAGGTACACTTTATCCATCAACAGGGTGTCCCATAATGAGTGAATGAATAACTTTGAAGGTCGTGTGCGCGGGAGCAAGACCAATCAAACACATAAACAAATATTTAAAGAAATTGAAGCCTTTGGGAGTTTTGATTTTATGTTTTTTGTATGATTGGCCTTGCACCTAACCTTTTATATGGGCCACCATATAAAAGGTTAGGTTTTCTAAATTTACTGTACCTACCTACTCAAATCGTATCGTATCCGTAATCTGTACCTAATAAGAAATTTTTCGTTGACTCGACGTAGGTACTAATGGTTAGGAATACGAATTGTTTTCCTTAAAAGGAAATCTCAAAACAAAGGAACGGCTAAAGAATATGTTAATTACTGCATTTCCCACTGTTGCAAACTAAAATTACTGTAGAGCTAATCAAATTCAACATTTTCATTTTGTATCAAAACGGTTTCTACCTAATTCATTCACCAAACGGTATTACGATATTGCACAAGCGAATAAAACTACAAAGAACCGAGCGACTATAAACACCACCTGAATAATTCACCAACAATGTTCTAATTTTACAGAAAAAACACTAATTTTCATCCACACACAATCCCATATTCAACGGGATTCAAAAACAAGCTTGCTCTTTATCTGTCGATACGTTTTATTTGTTTGTATTTGCGGAAGGCGGTTTATTTTAGGAGGTAAATCGACGCGCGCGCGCAACCGCGGTCTCTTGCAAACTAAATTAAAAGAGGTTATATTGCATTGCACAGAACGTTTTTTTTTTTCTTTTGCCGGCCATATACACTCTTTACCGGTGAGACTTGTAACAACGTTGCCGTTGATAAATTTAAAAGAGGTAAGGTATATTGTACAAAACAGTTTTTTTTTGCATGCCAGTATTATTTACCGGTCAGATATGAAACAGGTAGATAAACGAACTATGATTGATATAAGTATAAAAAAGGTTATATTTATTGCATAAACTGTTTTTTTTTTTTGCCGGCCAGTATTATTAACCGGTCAGACTTGAAACAGGTAGACATACGACCTATGGTTGATATACTGATACAACTTTAGGAGTATGCAACTGATAAAATTTATAACGGAGCTCGTGTGCACAATTGGATGCATTTCATAGGTTTTAAATGTTCCCATGACTATACAAATAACGCGTCATAGAGGCACCAGTGTATTATTATTTCTAAACTACGCGATCTGAACACATACATAATTTATAAGCACTAATATAACGAAACGTCGTCCGGTAAAATACGTAAATAAACGCGATTACCCGTTGTATTGTATTAGTACCTCTATATTACCTTACCAGTTTGTTTCAATGGGATTTTAGATGAATTCTAGAGGTATTCTAGTTTTTGAAAATTCATAACGATTAGCCAGCAGTTGTGGTGTAAAAAAATTATTTTACGTACGGTGTATACTGTATAGTATAGTCAAAAGTCAAAAAAAGTAAAAAAAAATGTTGTTTTTTATATTATGTAACAGCTGTTCATGTTGCCGAAAAATTTAACTATCACAAAACAATATATAATTATTTACATATCGATTAAGTAATTTTGAATTTAAACTTAACTTATCTATCGATGAACGTCACCGAACCAGGATATACTCGTGAATTAAATGAACTGCGTTATCGTAAACAATCCATTACTGCCTTAAATTAACGAAACTAACGTAAGTAACACAGAAATTAACCTACATGTGGACCAATTTCAATCAACTCATGGGGGTATAAAACAGCACATAAAAACCACATAAACCTATTACTAGGACAGCATGACATGTTAGCGCATAATAGCATGGGTAACATGCCATGGTTAAGTAGGACAGGCATTAGTGCGATAGGTAGGTACCAGGCAACTATGACTCATCAAGAGATTAGATGAAGTTATATTTTTCCTAATTATTGTGCAAACTTTTGTTAAATTCGGAAATAACTTAGGCACTCTCAAACGAGGTTTAAAAAATAGGTTTTTCTCTGATGACATGTTACGAGAAAATTCAATATTATCTGGTCCCCCTATGTCACATTTTAGTATAACCTACTGACCTGCTCGAGCGTCAAGCCGAGTGTAAATTACCAGGCACTTATGAGTCAACAAGAGATGACTGGCGCGTAATTGCTTGTGATTTGACGTTGGACTTAGGTATATCTACTAATTGAGTAGTAATGAGTTAAAATTTTGTTTAAATTTTCTAGAATAAGTTTTGTGTTATGTTTTTCGTGCAAAAAGTATAAATAAATGAGTCCTACCTATGGATAACGAACAATGAAGTGATACCTAGCTATTGCTTATTAGACATTAAACATAACTGATGACATAAACAGCTAATATCTTTTATTAACATTTTAACGGAACCATATTCAACAGCGGCCATAATCATTATTCAAAAATTTTATGCTTTTGACTCCCTTTAAACATAGCCACAGTTTAACTGTTTAGCATAATTTTTGTTGTTTATTTTATTTTGTTTGTTATTTATAAGTTAAGGTTATGATAGGACTGGCATACTTTACAAAGTAAAAGTCCTTGATAATAAATATGATTAAAAAAAACAAATATCTGGAGCCGGTTGCGATTCAGCGTAACCGACCCCAGCGTGATGGTTTCGTTCAGAAAATTCGCTTTATCAACGACACACCAAAGCTTTCACTTCATATCCAAGGTACCAGGCAGGCATAACCCAACAAGAGGTGTCACTGACCTGATCCTTATCTTCCTGCGACTTGGGCCACAGCGTCACGTTCATAACAATCTCTCCCATGTCCTGAGTCGGCTTGCTAGGGTCTTGCAGACCGAGGATAAGGTCCTGGGTCCGCCCTAGTTCGAGAGCCGTGAGGTCAAGTTGACAGGAGCCCATGAAGTCGTCTTGGAGGCCCCAGTCGTGGTCGAAAACCTGAAAAGGATGATAGCACTTTACGATCTGTTGGTGTTTCGTTGAATGATTTTTTTCTTAATCGGGCAATCATTTTTGGTTGCATCAGCACACTTTTTTTCTAGGATAATACAAAATAAAAATATATAAAATATTGCTACAACCCACATAGCATCATCTAGCCCTAAACTAAGCAGAGATTGTGCTAGACAACTGGTATAGAAACTTAATACATTACTAGACATATATTTTTTATAAATTGAAAACACCCAGAACACCTGAAATAAATATCTGAAGATCGCACGAAATTTGTCCCGAGGCGGGCATCGAACCCACAATCTCCTGCATCATAGACGGACTTGTGCCGTGCCGCAGGAGACACATAAGGTAACAAATAACTAGCCAAACTCGATGTGGAATGTTTGTAAACAAAAACTCATACCTAACCTAATACTGACTTTGACGTATTTGGTTAGTGTATATACCCACCTATCTTTAACTAGGTACTTATAATATCCATCTTCCTATGTATTTGTTATAATCAGATGAACGAAAACAAAGGTACGTTTACATATAAACATCTGGTGAACAGATGCGATGTTGTAGGTGTGAAGATCTTATTTGTCCTATAAATAGCAAGTGCTATACATACATGTATTTCGTTGATAAACTTTTAGGCACCTATTCTTTATTTAACTAGCATGGCTTTATTAGGAGCTTGGGTTTAAGATATATGTACATACGATACAAATCTCATTAGGAATTTTGTGATACGTATTGTAAGCTTTTTTAATGCCTCTGAAATAGTTTTATTTTGTAAGGTTTATGTAGAGATGCAAAATACTATTACAGAGACATTAAAAAAACTTATAAAAGGTATCACATAATCCACAATAAAATGTTTGATATTTCCTTTTTTCAACAAACATACATAGCTAAAAAAAACTGTCATCTTTAAAATTCAGACAAAAACAAATACAAACACGGACACAAATTTGTCCCTCGTATATGTATATTAAAACATCTTTTTAAGCTATTGATTTTATCATTTTTTATCATTACGAGCATGTCGAAGATCCTTTCATCACGTCGGAAAACATATTTCACGCCTAGAAGATGCTTCAAACTCAATAATACCCGAGATATATTATTCATGAAGTATTCTTTGATGTTTCAAGATTATTAACTTCATATTCATACCGAAAGAGGTATTATACTGTATGATTATTTTCCTTCCATAAAGTGGGTTCGTTTTATGCTTACCAACCAACATTCGTAAAGGTTTTTGCAGCTGCGAACCAAGATTCGTTAAGTTTTTTGAGTTTTGTAATCGATGTAGTTTAAAAAAAAATATTTTCTTTCAATCTTTCTTTTCGATGTTTTTTATCCAGTACTTAATTTAAGTTTTGTGCAAAAATATTATTGAGTAGGGACCTAAATTCTGTTTATGAAATAAGTCATCATCATCATTAGCCTATAGCGGTCCACTGCTGGACATAGGCCTCCCCCAATGAGCGTCATAGCGCCCTGTCTTCAGCTAGCCGTATCCAGCATCTACCTGCAGTCTTTCGCAGGTCGTCATCCCACCTGGTCGGAGGGCGTCCTACACTACGTTTACCGAGTCGTGGTCTCCAGTCAAGAACACGTTTGCCCCAGCGGCCGTCGGTTCTTTGCGAGATATGGCCGGCCCACTGCCACTTCAGCTTGCTAATGAAATAAGTATATTTTTCTTATTCTCAAAGTGCTTTTTGGAAGATTGATTGGTACCTATCAAACAGGGCCATTGAAAGCATGAAAAATTATAGAAAGAAAGAAAGAAAATATTTTTATTAACCTTAAAAACTACCATACACAACAAACTCGCACGCAAATTAATACTACATAATGTTACAAATTATTGTGCGTAGCAGTGTTCATGGCAAATATGGACTTCACTCAGCATTGTGCTGGATGCGCACTAATGTGTCCACCCAGCGCGCTGATTTTCAGTGAAGACCAGTGGGATCGTGGCACGTCACGGTCGTCAGGAGCGTGATGTTGACATCAAAATAGTAAACAGGATTGCATTATAATTATACATTACACAATACTTCTATAAAATGGCAAATATGATAAAACAATAGATGATAGAAAACACTTTATAACCACATTTTTTGCATACCACACAAATCAGAAAACAATACAGAAATAACTACTTTATAGGTAATCAGCGAGGCCGTATAGGAAGTATAAAGATTATTGCTGACAGCATCTCTTCCAGGCAACCTTAGGATGGACTGGACTTTAAAACACAATCATTTTAGGTTAATATGAAATATAGTTCTACATTATTAAGAATTTGAACCAACCTTTATTTGCACAGGCTCGAAGGGATCTTCAATCGGCACCGTGAAGCACTCATCCCACACCGGATTAAGGTCTCGATACACTATCCTGGACTTGTGCAGCAGTCGCCCGCCAGCTTTGAACTTGATGTAGGGGTCGCTGGTCCCTGTTAACAGACCTGGCGTTCGAACCCACGAACGTAGAGTTAGAAGAAGCGAAATCATAAAAAAGAGGAGCTAAGGGCAAATTATTAGGATTGGAAGGAGACTGGCAAACGTGGTCGTGATATGGACATTTAGTTTTATTACACCCAGAGAGTTACACAGTGCCACAGAACAGTATCGACATAAGGTTTTTGTTATTCAATTCTATTCAAAACCGTTTATTTTAGACAATCAGTTTATAGTACAGAAACAATAAAAATGTCATAATTTTTGTGTTGTATTTATTTACTTTTAGAGAATATACATGATTTCTTATATTAACACTCTTTAAACCCGTAGGGGTTTGACCCGAATGTTACATTCCTCGGGTTTCAATCTTAAAATAATTATGTAACTTTGTACGTTCAAAAAAAACGTAATTAAAATATTACAATATTTATTATAGTGCGTAAGCCCTCGCACTGGATTTCGGTGGAACTCGAAGGACCTTTCCCTCAGTACGGGGACGATTTAATTATGAAAATCTTTGGAAAACTCAAAAATAATGTAAGAATACCTACATGTTTCATGGCACCCAGAATTTAAATTAACTTTAAAACAATTTGCCAATCTCCTTATACTAGGGGGCTATTGCTATATGCTAAAGCCTAAGTATCGGAGCAAAAACTAGTTCAGGACGGTAATGCAGACAAAGCAAAGAGATATAAAAGATACTCTATCTAGTTTCAGTCCCCGTTGCCTATTGTAACGGGTTTCTATTCTATCAGGGCACGCGGCAGCGTGACCAAGCCAAGTTCAAGCAAAGGAACGCGCCGAGTGTGTCATTACACGAACCACTTGGTGCCACTTTTGACCCTTCTATAACTCAAAACCTCTTTAACGTAAACACATAAAACTACGTATGTTTAATTATATCCATAAGGACATGTAGGAGCCCAAATTTCAGGAAGCTAGCTTAAACGGTTACAAAGATATGAAGGTCAAAAAGTCGTAAAAATTCACACTGACTGACTGACATACAATATAGTACCTAATTCTAACCTACTTCCAGATGACCTAGAAGGATGAAATTTTGAATCCAGCTCGGTAATTGTGTGTAAGCGTAGGAAAAAATCAAAAAATAAAAAAAAGTCAAAAAATAAGTGATGTTAGCGACGACGACCTTATGTCAATGAAATAAGGTTTAAATTCGAATAGAATCCGCATTGCATAGAATAAGCAATAGTACTAACGTCTCCGATTGCGCAATAGAATACAGTGTAGTTGTTAGGGACCGGCAAATAATAGATTCTGTTTTCGAAGTAACTACATATTTTAACTACCTCACACTAGATGTCACTAGTGTAGGGGACGTACTAAAAATAATTTTATTCACAAAATTCATTTTTCAGCTAAAATAACTGGTTAATTGTTGTCGGTTGGTTGCCCTATAATTTTCTATGGTTGCAAAATGCTTAAAACGAATACCTATATATTTTTCAGCTATTGATTTAATCAGAAGAATAATATGATTATCAGTATTATCAGCAAGAACAAATCTTCGTATATTTCGTCGGAGTCCAGTCTTGTCTATTAATTTTTGTGATCCATATTGCTGTCTTACATTATCTTGAGGTGGAAATCTAGAACATACACAATTTAAAATTGCATTAATAGGTGGGCTTCAATTTCATTAAATTTACTAAACAACAACTATTATAGTAGTTGTCTCACGGAGGGAAAGTACTTTCAATATAGAATATTTATTATAAATGAGGCTTTATTTTTATTTCCTGCATATTTAATATTTATTTATAAAACATTCCATACATGCTATGTTTCAACATAGCCGTGGGACATTCAGTAAAATAATTGGATTCTAAATACGGCCCTGGCCCTGTTTTTCTTTATAAGTTAATGGTTGACGATAGATGGCGGCTTGTTTAAAAATGACTATAAAAACTGAAAAATTAAAATTTTGGCTACTAAAAAGTCTTTAGGAACGTAAGTTGAAGTAATTTCAGTACATATGATTATTAAAATATATTAACACTGAGCCCTACGTACCTATAAATGTTTATTTCCCATGATACAAAGTATCGCCATCTATTGTCAAGTAGAATTATATTTGGAAACGCAGAGTCAATACCTGCCTAGTTTTCTTTACGAAAAGTAATGATATCCCACCAAAACATAAATGTAAAAAAGGAGAGCCAAGTTCAATACAAAAGTTATGCTTGACTGTGGGCTTCGCCGCAAAAAGAATGGAGATCTAAATGAGTCCCAAGTTCTATGCACCATCAAAATATGTATTTATAGGAACAAAATAACATTATGAACAAGTATTAAACTAAATTTCTTTGCTTTATTGGATACCTATAACAATTGCTGTTATTAAAAAATGTGAGATCTTAAAGTAGGTTAGATTTGACTTGGCCGTTCACAGGGAGTTTCCTACTTATGAATCAACTCAATATTAATTTATTCGGTAGGTACTATAATTTTATTAGAGTGCAAACTAATTTATTTACATAATTTTAGTTATTATTATTCGTTTATTTCAGATTTATCAGTAGTATAGTACATTAAATCTATATAAAAATTACAAACACACAGAACTTAAAAATAAACATAAAAATTAAACATTCATAGATTAGATATAGATTATTAAGTTACACAATATAAATCATAAAAGGAATGAAACAAAATGTCATACTAAATTTAAAATTAATGCTTGACCTTATCAGCCCGTGACGAAATGTTATTTCGAACTTGTAAAATAATAAGTTTAAAAAGGGTCTGATCTAACTTTGCGCCAAGCTTGGCCTCAAGTTGACTGATTTACGATGCCAAACTTTACTTATGTTTTAAACTTTAATAAATAATGCTGGACAATTCACACAGCATTATCTAGCCCCAAGCTAAGCAGAGCTTGTGTTATGGGTACTAGATAACTGATATACATAATACAAAACATTACATAAATAGATATTTTTTATTATACATAGAAAACAACCAGAACACCCGGAACAAATATCTGCAGATCGTACACACAATTGTTCCGAGGCGGGAATCGAACCCGCAACCTCCTGCGTCGCAGGCGGACCTTCGCCCACCGCGCCACATCGGTCGTCAATAAAAATAATATATTATCGTTCTTTTAGTAATTGTTTAAAGTCTCGAAACCACGATTGTGGCGACCATGAACTATTGACTGTACGATAAATCAATTTTGAGGCAAAAAAACATAGATTTTTTTATTATCATGAGCATCAAAAGTTTTGGATTCTAGTATAGAGTTAGAATTTAATGACTTGACAGGTTACGAAAAATCGCGAAGTTTCTTCTAAATCTTCATTCTAACAGAGATCTACGAAAAAGGTGTAATTTTTTGTATTGAATATAATTTCAATCAAATCTCATAAATATAGTTTTATTGCGACTTAGATTTTAGAGCAAAAATCAAATCTATTTAATTATAAAGGTATAGCAGAAAGTCGTGCTAGTTATTCTATTTATAACTCAAGAACGGCTGAACCGTTTTGGCTGAAAATTGGTGGGGAGGTAGCTCAGAACCAGGAGACGGACATAGGTTTAGGCGGACATAGGTTTAGGCGGAACAAGGTTCGCGGTTTCTGCTAGTTTGTAATAAAAACAAGAACCAGTGAAATTGCACGCGGGCCGCTTTCGCCTTCTTTTCTCGCCTTCTACGCCGCGCGCCGTTCGCTCGTCTTTGTATCGCAAAACCGAGCCTATTTTTAGTACTTTACCTTACAGCGTAAATCTAAAGCAAAACCAATGTGTTTGTATTAAATCAATAGTGCACAGCATGGATAAAATAAAAATAACATGCAAAACAAGTGAAAATCACTAGTTACTACGAATATTTACCTAAAAAGTGTAAGTGTTCCGTGTTAGCAGTGAAAAAATAAAAGTGTTAGTGTGATCTTTAATTAAGGTCTTCTGTGATTTTATTTATCTATGTAACCATTGAAATCATGTGAAATTCGCTTTTCTAAGCTTTTGTGACGAAGTCAAGCTAAACGAGTTGTATAGTGATTCAGAGATAAGCTATACATACTAGATTTTCATTTGTGGTGGGTATGTCTAAATCCATCTAGATAACCAGCGGTGGGCTCCTAAATGATTTTATTTTTCTCAAAAATATGGATATCCATTCCAAAGTGATAATCTTCAATATTTTCCCTTGAATTCTCATAGCTAGCTACGGAAGCGAAAAGTTCTTTTCATAATTTGGTAAAGGCTCCTTTTTAGAATTTCCATGAGATTCTCTGCGATTCATATGACCTTAGAATTTAATGAAATTCCAATAAATGAAAAGTGCCATTTCCATAATCACTGCACTCTGTGCAGTTTTCACTTGATTAAAATAATTAAGTATTATACGAATTTAGTCTTAATTTTTTTTTAAATAGTATACGAATTTCTATCAATTTACACGAGGAACTTTTTGAAAATTTACGGGAAAATGCTATTTTTAGACGTCGGATAAAAGTGCTTTCTCAGATAGCTCTTTTATTATACCTATGAAACTTACGCCCGTATTATGAAAGCTTTCTATGTCATAAACATCACTCAAGCATAAATCTATGACAGAGCAGGATTTCAGCAGATTTAACACGTTTAAACTCTTAACAGGGTAAACACAATTATTGTTTCTGCATAGTTAACTATGCTCTAATAAAGAAATTAAGGGAAATGTCCCAATAGGTGCTTTTATGCAGTGTTTATTGATTTGCTCGGTTAATTTGTATATCAAGCAAAGATTCCTTATTTGTGATTACTAGTTTCTGAAGTGTACGTGTTTTTATTTGATAATTGCCTTCGACTATACAGGCTGGCTTTTTGAGATGGAGTGGATGGCCAAATCGGAAACCATGAGAATTAGAGAAAACTCATGAAAAGAGTCATGACTTAATGCGAAAAAACAAAACCATGCATATTTAGATTTATTTAGTCCTTTACTTTTGCAAGAAATCGAACCGATTGATATTTTAAATGAATATGACGCCCTGTATTCTTCTGTGCTCTAGCACGCTAGGAGCACAGCTAGGAGCGAGCGCGTTTCTTTGACAGTTCAAATCGTGCCCGGTAATGAATGATGATGATGATTTTTTGTCAATGGCAACTATGTCTGGTAGGACAATTTCCTGCCAGTATCAACTGATGGAAACTTATTGTAATATTATTGAGTTCTCAAATTATGAAGTGGTTTGATATTTTCACCAGAGCCTACTTTGTTATCTAGCAGGGTGTACCACGTGCAGGTTAGGTTGGCTTGGGAGACGTGCTGTTGGAGTCCCCCTTACCCCCCTAGGTTAGGAATGACTAATGTGACATAGGGAATACGGTTTTATCCGATAACCAATAGAGAATATTGCCCCTGATGTCGGTACCAGTGTATACTTTGAAGAACCGCCCTTTTGGTGTGTAGGCTCTTCAAGGATCAGTTTCTAGATCAAGCTAGTGTATGTCTTGTGAATACCTATCATAGAGTTGAATATCCACTAACTCACCGGTTTTATCCATAGCTACGAGGTTCTGCCCTCGTTTCAGATGTATCCTGAGTTGGAAGAATGCGTACTGTCGGAGTTGATGCTCCTTGGTTCTTTGCCCTTCATCTGGTTCCTGGGAAATTAGACTTTATTCAGTAGAATACAAGGTAGATTGTTAGTTTTTTGTTGTTATCAACACAATAGCAAGGATTATTCAGGTGGTTTGGAATAGCTCCTTATGTTCGTTTCATAGCAAGTCCGATGGTACATTGAGATAAAATATGTAGGAGCAACCTGATTGTATTTCCTTTACACCAAGATTGTTTAAAATTCAAGAGAAACATTCAAAGAAATTCTGTTCTCCAGTGTGGTGTAAGTACTGTCTATAATAAATAAATAATGCTGGACAATCCACACAGCTTCATCTACGACTTCTGTGGCGCATGGTCAACCTACTACGCAGGAAGTTGCGGGTTCGATTCTCGCCTCGCGACAAATACTTGTACAATCTGTAGATTATAATATCTATCTATCTATTTCAGGAAGTCCTCGTCGCCACGTGACCCCCGAGATGCATCGATGCACTGCTCGGGGGGGAGGGGGATAAAGAGGTCCAGACTGGAAGCCCCCACCACGGTCAGAATAAAAGCTCAGCAACTCACTAGTGACATTTCTGCGGGCTGTCCCCTCGGATAGTGCGCGGGGGTTCCCGAGGTGGAAGGCACGGGCTCGTTTGACGATTGGCGCGTCATCGATAGATCTGTGGACAATTGAACTATCAGCATTGACTTACAAGAGATCTAAACTACATAGTATAAATGAGAAGTATAAAGCTGAGTGAAACGCCCAGTTTCGATGCTAGCTCGTTTATTACTGCTTCCATTACAAGAACGCGCGGCGCACACAAAGTCGCTTCCCGTTGTCTGTCCGTATGTATGCAAAAAGTAAAGTGATTCAATAGTTAGGTTTATAAACCATTTGACAACTGAAGAGATTGCACTGTGGCGCTCATTAGGGGAGGCCTAATAAGCGCCATAAGGCTAACATAGGCATAGGATTAAGATAAAAATGCCTATGTTTTATTCCAGGCCTATTATTACCTGACTGCAAAATTTCAGCCCAATACTATCAGTAGTTTTGGCGTGAAGAGGTAACAAACATACCGACATCCAAACATCAACATTTTTGCATCTATAATACAATTAGCGTGATGTTCTAGTTTCTTAGATTCTCAGATTCAGGCCCTTGTATCGTTATCCACTTACAAAGAAAGATTGCTCAAAGGGTGTTGGGATTTCAAAGGACAGCACTCGCTCGAGTTAACAATAAGGTTACAAAGACATTGTGCGTTCCGCTCAGTCAAACGGTTAAACGACGTAGGTTGAAGGAAATGCGCGAAAAAATGCTACTTAGAAGTTATGGCATTTAAGATGAGACCTCATCGGTGAGCACGCTATGGAACGTGAGTATGGCTTTTAGTTTGCCATTATTTTGTCTCTGACAAGCAAGAAAATTGTGGTTAAACGGCGCAGTAATGATAGAAGAAAATATACGAAAATAATACTACTTAGAAGTTATGGCATTTAAGATGAGACTTCATCGGTGAGCACGCTATGGAACGTGAGTATGGCATTTATTTTGCCACCATTTGACTGTGACAAGTAAGAAAATTGTGGTTAAACGGCGCAGTAATGGTAGAAGAAAATGTTTGAAAAAATACTTCTTAGCCAAGAAGTTATGGCATTTAAGACGAGACCTCATCAGTGAGCACGCTATGGGACGTGAGTATGGCATTTATTTTTGCCACCGTTTTGACTGTGACGAATAAGAAAATTGCCAACATTATCTACTATATTAGTCTTGAGAGAATAATGATAATAAATAGAAGTCAGTTTAATTAGCACCCTAATATGCCTGGCCTGCCAACATTCAGTGCACGCTCTACTTTAGAATACAAAGCAACAAATCCTTACGCGCTGTTTACGCTTCGATTCAAGTACACGTAGAGCCACAGATTAGGTAAAGTTGCACAGCTCTAAAAGCCAAAAATCTAGAGTATTCCAGACACTGCGGACATTTTGAATTTAATTTTCTCACCGTAACACGCTTACCCTCTTTCTTTCGGAAGAAGCGCATCCTCCGCCACTTCCTAACAGCTGCCTTCAGCCTCTTCATCGGCCTCCATCAACGATGGCGGCTCCATTAATGGCGCCTCCATCCGTGAAAGTCCAAAAGCATCACTCCGGTCCAGTAACATCTCTATGATTTGTTAACATTACTTAACTTTAGTAGACTGTTCCTGTGTATAGGTAGTTTACCGTCATTCCTATATTTCGCAAATAGTTTTTTGTTACACTTGTCATAAATTGTTCGGTGCTATAACGAATTCTATTGATTGGGGTAGATGTTTTCAATTTCACACGTTCTCTTCCATTTTGTATCGAGATTTAGTCAAAAAGCGATTTAGTCATAACTGCTATCTAGTCAAATCAAGATGTAGTCTTACAGCTTCTAACACAGAAGTTTCAGGAGGTTTTATGAGTGGGTGAATGAAGGCCTGGTATCACGTCTGGTTTACATAGACTCGCGTCATTTTTGCATGGCTACTAGTCACGACTTTTCGTTTTGGCGGTTCCTTAGTCGGTAAAAAAGACTCAATAATAAGCTTACTTAAAAATAAAACAATCAGAGAAAACGTTTCCCGGTAAGTACTCTCTCGAAATACCAACCAAACAATTTGAATTTTTAAATTATTTTATCCATGATATTTTTAATGAAAACTTAGCTCAAACCACTGGTTAGGGGAAAGGAGAAAAGACCAAACTCGTCCCAAGGGTTCACCAAGCAAACACTAAAAATAAATTTATTCAGCTTTTTGACCAAACGCGCACTAGTTGCGAGGTTACCAAGTTTTCAAAATTACTGTTCTAGTTTTCGGAAAAAAATATTCACAACCCCTCTTGTTAAAAAATATGTATTATGTTTTGCAGTCAGGGACTCGTAGTGTATATTATGTCTATTGTTCGTGAATTAGTGATATTATGTACAAATATCCGAACTTAGCCCAAGTTCTATCACGCGTCATGATCTTCACTTGAGTTCACAAATACCTACTAAGTAATAATTTAAACATCTAACTATCATCTACTAATGATCTATGTGTTAGTTAGAATTTATTTTGTAATTTTTATTTTCATGTCCCTTAGTTATTTTCTTTAGATTTCCATAGAATATGAAACCCGGACATGCAATAAAAATAGATTTTTGTATCACAGTATCACATAAATGGTCGAGGTTCAAGTTTGTTCTACTAATTTAACATATTTCAGACATAAAACCATTTTAAACAACATCGTTGCAATAAAAAATATTTAATCAAATTTTTTACTATATTTGGGGAGTTTTCAGAATTCTTAGATATTATATAATGCATGCTCTACCTTATACCGGCTATTCTGTGAACGAAGCACTTTTACGGTTCACATCCCTCGACACGGTTGATGCACCTTTTTAGCAAAAGATAGATATGATTATGAAAGTATAATCAAATATATATCGCTGGCTTAATTTTCAAACTTCGTATCTCCATTCGGTAAAATTTTACAGGAGGAAGAAAAAACTATTTTATTAATTAACTAACAATAAAAACATAGACAAATAGCTTTTTTTACATTTAAATAATATTAATGCTTGTGTTTCATATAATTATGATTTATTATCTGATAACATGATAAAAGGAATGGACTTACGTGTAAATATATAACTTGTATGTTGGACTTACGAAGTTTTACTGGAGATACAAGGTTTGGTATCACTACCTATGTGATAAACCGTTTTATTTTGGATGGATATACGTATTACGCATTACTAAAAAAACAGGTTTTTATTTTAAAAAAATCCGTTTATTGCTTATCTACATAAAATGAGTATAAACGCAGTTATTAAGGCTGTGCGAGTTTTATGGAGTGAAATAAAAATGTGGTTCACATAGAAAATTAACAAAGAGAATTTAAGAATGGGGTAAGTTCTGCCGTGCAGGCCCTAAAACGCAGTATGAGAAAAAAAGCGGTTTCGAGAAAAACGCAAAAAACATTTTGACGCTGCATTTTTTATATTTCTAAATTAGTATTATAGATTTTTTATTGCCACAAGGACTTAGTGACATGAAATCTAAAATTTTCAATTTATAAAAATATATTTACTCTATTAAATTCAAAATAAATAGGATTTTTTCAAAATCATAGCAGTTACTGCACGGAAAATGGTACACATATACAGATTAAAATGAAGTAAAAATACCTCATACTGCAAAACCTATTGATTTATTCGCTTCTTTGCAGACTAATTTGCAGCATAGGTCTTTCTTTACTGCATTTTAATATGCCTCTTGAACTAATTGTACATGTAGTATGTCACAATTTTCAACAAATACAACTATAACAAATTTTCTAACTTACGAAAATGCCAGGTAGGAATTTATAAAACAAACATATTTTTGTGCGTACAAGAATAACATTTATTTTTCAATGATATCAGCTAACTCTAACTTAACTTTAAAGTGTTCTGAACACAGGACGTTTTGGCATGACCTTATAAGTAATACTTATATAACAAATAGAAACATGAGATCTTACAAATGGCACATCTAAACATAAATCACAAGAATTGTCCCAACTAACATGAATCCCAACTAAAAATAAATCACAAGAATTGTAAGGTACCTATCAAAAATAACATAAATGCTCTACATTCGATACATCTTCTTATAATTTAATTATAATTTAACTTTAAGGTGTTCTGAAAACAAGCGTTTATGTCATGACCTTATAAGTATACTTATATAAAAAATAGAAACATGAAGGCACATTTATTTACCAAACTAAAAATAAATCACAAAAAGGTATCAATAACGTAAATGCTCTACATTCAATGTAATAACTCTAAAAGGCATTCAAAATTAAATTAAAAGATTGTCAGTGCAAATAAAATATACCAAGACTATCATATACTCGGTATCATTACTAAAAAAGTGAGATTTATGAGTACTCAACTCATAAATCTCAAAAAGTAGGTACTTAGTATAAAAAATGCTCAACATTCGCCACATAATATGCGTAATCATAAATTCAAAATACCTATGGAAATGATACTATTCATTATCATTATCAAAAATAAATGCTTCTGGTGCATCGTCGGTTTCTGCAGCCGACAAGGGTAAGCTCTTCCAGAATGCTATTCTGTTTTCTGGCATCAATGGCCCCAAGCTTTTTATTATATTTTGTTTTCTGGTAGAAGTGATTCCCCTCGGCATGCATCTTTTATCAGGCTTGGGAAGTTTTTTTGATTTCAAACAGTTTAATTGACTGTATTCCTTGGCATCAAAGTCTGTTTTGTAAAACAGGCAGTAGTTTCCTCTATTCACCATGACTTCCACTATACCTTTTAGATATACCCTGTTTTCGGTGCCGTTTTTTAGTTTCTGCTGTGCGATATGAGACTTGAAAACAAAGAAATCTGTTATTTCCATCTTTTTAACATTAATTTTACCAGAGTTCGCGATCTCAATGACATGGCAAAAGTCTTCAAAATCGTACACCTTTTTCTTTTTGTTTAGAGATTGCTCTACGTTGTGGTGGAACGAGTCCGCAGACATAAAAGTATGTCCCGGTTCGAAATACTTCAATATTATTTTGGAAGCGACTATGTCACTACTATTAATAATTCCGATCAAATAAGTTATGTCGCACCAGTTTTTGTTCTGAGCTGAACAATTATCGAGCCATATTGTTATTGTTGCAGCATCTCTTTTGCTGACAAAAAACGCCCGGAAAGCACTTACTAAGTCTTCTTGTTTTCGTCCAGAAATTGCTTCATGCCACGTCACAGCATACACGGGATTAGAGCTTGTATACTTCCCAAGAGGTACAAACGTTTCGTTATATGCTACTAATCTGGGGCAAAATATAGCAGTTTCGAAAGAATCTAATCTCGGGAGCATGATGACCTTCTGAAGATCTACAGAGACATAAACGTCTTCTTCATTCGGGACTCTCTTGCTATCAACATCATAATGCTTCCGCGCTTTCGTATATTTTTGTTTGTGTTTTGCATAATTATTGCAAGTTTCACACTCAGGATCTTGTCCGTCTTTTACATGCTCCGGATTATGAAGACTAAATATTTCCCAAGTTTCACACTCCTCGTGTCCAAGTTTGGCGAAAGAAATGTTCATGACGTTGGACACATGATTTCTGTATGTTTCAAAGCAACATTTTACCTCTGGATGAGAGAGCGACAAATCCTGACTAGAATGCAGTCAAGTATGATGTCGGCTGCAGTGAAACTTAGTAATGACCTTCAAGTTACTAATTATAATGCAGTAAGAGAGACTCATGCTGCTATTTAATTAGCATTTAGTTATTTTCAGCTGTAGAACAACACCGACCAATACTGCAGTAAATAATGAACATACTGCAATTTAGTTGGTTTTCACTACATGAACCTTCTTGACTAACACTAACTAAAATATCACATTAAGCACTTTGCTGCGTTTTAATCTGTAGTTCATACAAAATAAATTAGTAATCCATTATGCAGTATTAAAATTTTTGGTACAAAAACTATTTACTGCGTTTTAGTACAAATGCTAATATTTTTTTTATGTGTAGTTTACAGATTTTTTGTGGTAATAAAGATATTTACTGCGTTTAACTTGGTAAATTGATGGGTCGTTATTGACGTAACTGCTATTACTGTATTTAAGTTAGTATTTAAATACATTTAGGCATCCGATCTTGAGATACTGCATTCAAAATTTTGATTTTTCTGTGGTGGTAATTATCGAATCAAAAAATCGGTTAAATCACTGTGTTCCTTAAAGCGTGCCCGTTAAAACTCAATATTTAACTAAAAAACGTTAAAAACCCTGTTACTGCGTTTTAAGGCCTGCACGGCAGAGTTGTCATAAAAATTGTGGTAATCTTTTTCCATAGTTTGTTTTAACTCTTGAAGGTGTTTATATTTTTCTATCTTTATTGGAATTCTTGCAGAATAGAGTCGTGGTATATTGTCAAATGGATGGACACTTGATGTATGCACTCTTGTTGGGAGAGTTCTGTATGTTTCGGAAAATCGCAACTTGTATAAAATAGTTCCGTCTGTATTATATTTTAAAGCCCTCAAGTCAGTTACAGCAGGATCACCTACTCTCTTGCCAGGTCTTATAGATTTATAAAATTTCAGTGTGTGTTCAATATCTTTAAAGAAATCATGATACAGATAGGTAACATCGTATGGATATTTTTTGCAAGCAATTTTAGCAATGTACGCATAATCAGCGGGTACATTAATCTTTTTATTTCTTAGCGCCTTTTCTATCACCGAATGCATGCAATCGCATTCCATTTGAGTATGGCCCTTCTCGAGATATTTCTGAGTTACAGTAATGTTATTCTCCATGCAAAAGTTGAGAATAGCGTTTGAAAGAACAGCATTCCTGAAACAATAAGTCAATGGACGTTAGATTGGTAAAGGAAGACTAGGGAAAAAATTTGAACATAAAATATTAAAGAAGATAGATTGGTCTTGGTTAGATTAGGATAAGAGTGGGATAGTGGAATAATTAGATAATAAGAAGATGCATTTCGCAAAATTAACTTGTTCTGGTAGGTGCAGCCGTCACTATAAATAATGATTTCTTGATCCGATGGATTTTCTGTAATGAATTTTGTTAAGGCACTGATAATGATTGTTGAGAATTCATTTGCAGTCAATTTACCCTCTGTCTCATTCCAGATATAGCAGTAACCTTTTTTCTCCTTGATATTGTATAGTGTGAAGTTATGGACAGCTAATTTGGTTTTGTAATAAAGCGAGGATACATTTGATTTTGGACTCAATAAAACTGACTGTAAATCCATGGTCAAAACTAAATGATTGGATTCTTTATCCTTCTTCTTCTCATTTCTAGCCTCGTCTTTCTTTTCAATGTGTTCTTTGTAAGAATCGTAAGAAATGTTTTTAGTTTTAAACGCCTCACAAATATCGCACAAATCCTTCTTTGGTCTGTATAAAGACAAGTTCAGCTCATCAAATAGATTATGAAAAGTAGCCACACTTAAGGGTTGTAATTTTTCAATTTTACAATAATCATTTCGATAAGCTGTGTACAGTTGAGCTTTGCTTGTCCATGTTGGTTCTAAATACAATTTTGTGGTATCCTTACGACAATAATGAGACTCCATTTTTGGTAGTGATTCAAAAAATTGTCTTAATTTGGACGTACATTCGTTTCTTTTATTGTTCTTTGGTCTCTCTGTAGGTTCGTTAGCATCTTGTTCGCTGATAATCCACTTTTGTATTGCCCATTCTCCAATGCTCAACGTATTTAAAAACATTGTCTTGCATACCCTGAATCTCTCTTTTTTGTTGTCACTCAATAGATATAGCTCAACGGAATGCTTGCGTCGTGATGAGGGTCCGTCACTTCTCACACGTTCTTTGCTCTTGCAGACAGAGAAGGACTTAACAAATATTTTTTTTTCAGTCCAAGTAAATGACCAAAAGTTCTGCCATATCTTCATTCTGTCGTCATCTGTTATGTTGTAACATTGTATTTTAGTGTTTTTCGTTAGACTTAGTTTACAAGCGCACCTTTCTTTCAATTGTTTCTCTGGTTTGGGCTCACTGAATTGCCATTTATTTTCTACTTTCTTTTTTCCCATGTAGGCCTTTCCCTTTTCTCTGTTTTTTTTATTTTGCGTCACATTCCACTCATCTGGTCGACACTTCTTCTGTCTTTTTTTAGGTGGCTCGACATTTTCCACTGTTTCGTCAATAGACGTAGATGGTTCAGCAGTTTCTGTAGTGTTTTCATGCGTGATAGGTTGTCTAATTGTAGTATCTGGAAATAATATTAAAATCATTCATTTTTTATTCATATAAACACTTGGATTTTATATAGGTAGCTCATCGCTGCTCACAAATGGACTTTGTAAACCTATGAGTTTATGTATGACAAGGCATCTACCTGATCTCCTATGAACGGATCCATCCGCGAAAATACAAATGTTTTGCAGCGTACCGCTAATAATTTGAGAACCAGGATTATCATTTTCTTTATGCAAGGAACCATCATCTTGCACTGTTTCTCCAAAAGACGTGGGTAGTTCAATCGTTTCTGTAGTGCTTTCATGCATGATAGGCGTCGTAGGCGTAACTAAACCCGCGTACAAGTTCGGCCTTTATACCTCTGCCGAGCCTTACCAGAAAATTCTACGATTTTCCGGGCTATACCTATCTCTTTCTATATTCGAGAACAATTCTGCTTTCCCTTTCTATTCTTTATATTCATTCGAGAACATGTACTTAGCTAGGTAGGTATATACACGGGCCGGTCCCTAACAACTACATCCTAATCTGTGGCGTAATCGGCCTAATGTCGTCGTCGCTAACATACCCTCAGCAGATCCGTCCTCGAAAATATAAACATTTTTCGGCGAACCATCAATAATTTGAGGACTGGGATCCTTATTTTCGTTTATCAAAGAACCATCATCTTGCACTGTATACGTCTGAATTTCATCATCGGAAATTTCCGTATTAAAATTCACATTTTGTAATATCCTCAATGTACGAGCTTTTCTCGACATTATCAACGCTTACATAGAAGCTGAAAGAAATAAAAACTTGCAATAAATAAAAGTGATCAGTCTTACGATTCGACAAATCTACGTAACTCCTTGACACCAGACATATTCAACACTTGCTTTACAGCGAGAAAACTACGTAACTCCATTAAGAACTTTATCACAACTTTTCTTTGTTTTTCAACACTGAAGTCAATAAAAAACATAATAAAATTAAACAAAGGACTTACCCAATCGTATATTCTACATCAGTTTTCACAACAACGTACAATAAGTATTAAAAATGAGAAAAACTGCGCGCGAATCCTTGCAATCTGTCGATGACTGAACTGAGCGCGGGAGTTACGAAGTATTCCGTCATTCAAAATGGCGTCTTCTCATGCCGTGGACATACGTGGTTTTATTTTTCATAAACAGCAACAAAACTAAAAACAACTAGGAGATACGAGAGATTCCATCGTGTTCGTGACAACATTTTACACCAGATGGCATTAAAATCAATATTTCGAAAATTTTGGAGTTACGAGTTTTGAAAATTAAGCCAGCGATATATATATATATAATATATATATATATATATATACAATGTGTATTGTCGAACCTTGATCAAAATAGATGTGCGGATACACGACATATACAGGGTTATTGGTAATTTGACGTATTCCCGTTAGGAGGTGATAGGGGTGACTATTTGCGATAATTTTCATCCCCATGTGCTTCGTGCAAAAGTGAACCATTTTTAAGTTATCATGATTTTTAGCTTTTTTCAAAATAAGTCAAAAGTGCAACATCAAAAATTGATTTTCAAAAAACGGTCTGTTTAAATCAATTTTTTTCTTCTGATTTATAAAAACGAATAAACACTGGTTATTTATCAATATTAAAACAACAATAATCGCTCCAAATTTAAAAATGCGAGATAAAAAACGATATTATTTCATTATTCATTGAGAGTTTTTCCCTCTAAAATGCCTTAAAAACTAAAAAAAACGTTATGAAACTTGGCTTGCAGATTATTTTAAAAACATAACGGTTTTTTTAGCTCTCCAATAATGCATAACAAAGAACTGCATAACTATGAACTTATTTCAAACAAACTGAAAAAAACATCGTTACAAAGGAAGCAGGTGGAAATTCGTATACGAACTAAACCTAAGGTCGTTCTATAAAATTTCTATAAAACTAACTTAAAACAATACCCAATGTAAATAAAACGAAAAATACATACATTTTCATCTCGCATTTTTAAATTTGGAGCGATAATTGTTGTTTTAATATTGATAAATAATCAGTGTTTATTCGTTTTTATAAATCAGAAGAAAAAAATTGATTTAAATAGACAGTTTTTTTTAAATAAATTTTTGATGTTGCACTTTTGCCTTTTTTTACAAAAAGCTAAAAATCATGATAACTTAAAAATGGTTCACTTTTGCACGAAACACATGGGGATGAAAATTATCGCAAATAGTCACCCCTATCACCTCCTAACGGGAATACGTCAAATTACCAATAACCCTGTATTTATCGATAAAAAACAAAAAATAAAAAATTATTTGTTACCTATCTCAAAAATAAAGCCGATTTAATATTTTTTTAATGAAAACTAATTAATCTGGTTTTTTCTTCGTTTCTTTTTGAGTAAACGGTGTATTTTAATCAAAGTAGTCTCATTTGAAAGCTAGATAGTCTACTCTATCTCGTTTGATCAAGGTTCGACAATACACATTGTAGGTATATATAATATAATTAACCATGGGTCCCCAGACACAGACAAAGCCTATATATGTATGTATTTGAGTCCAGGAGAATAAAAAGTCAAAGTCAATAGCATTTATTTCTTTAGGCTTACAAAATAAGCACTTAGAGAAGTCATACTTTATACTATAAATTATTATCAAATAAAATTACTATAAAAGTAGTTAGCAACTAAATTCTAATTAATTTCGTTTTCATTTTACAAAGAAAGAAAAGGCAATAAGCAAGCAAGTCGGAAAATATGCCCTAGACGTTTACCTTTCCTGATATATTCAATCATTTAGTTAGAATGACAGCATTTTACCGTATCTCCCCCACCTATCTCAATGTTCTTATTCCAACCAGATAAGGTTTGAATTGCCCCATATTTCAGTTCTCGTTTTTAGCGTGGGTCCTATCATCTTTATGGGTATTCCGGATATCTGTTTCTACTGATAACTGCTAAAATGGTCGGTTTGACGTTTTTTATCACCGTTGTTTTAATAATCTATTGAAAATGTCAAAAATTATATAAATTAATTTGATACTTCTGAAAAAAAAAATATTATGTTTATGACTGACTTCCAATTCCTTAATATTTACACCGTTTTTTAAGGTTTCCAGGACAAAGCTCCCTCCCCTCTCGGTTTTTAAGGACCATCTCCACGAACTCGTAATCATTGTCTTTACAATAGGAAGAATCATTTAAATCAGTTCACAATTAATGGAGTAACCACGAACATTGTACGTATAGAACATTCAAATAGCCGAATATAGAACTTCGTCCCTTTTTAAAGTCGTCGAAGGTCTTTAAAAGTAACCTAAAAAGTTATGATGTGGATAACAGCGATCTAGATTTGCCGACAACCATTGATTTGACGAAGTACGTACTATAAATTATATAGTAACTGCTTGCTTGTAAAGTTTAAAATCGATAAGGTTGAAATTGGTTTCCAAGATTCCAAGAGAGACAGCTACATTGTAGCTACCACAGGAGAGAGTGCTCGAACTCCATTGTTATTTTTACACATTTTTTTTTTAAATAAACGTTTTGTATTTTCTGTACAAGATACAGAGCCCTGAGGCTGATATCAAAAGATAATCGGAAAATTAGGTTGCGTTCGTTAACTTTGCCATTTAATGTATGTATGAAAACTTGTGTCGAAAACTCAAAACGTCAAATCAACTGTTTAATATTTGACCATCTGTTGGTGAAATCGGTGTTAGTTACAGTTTTATTAACAGTTATAGTAAAATCGTATCTTAGGTTTCTCTAAGCACTTAATTCTCACCTATTTTACATAAATTTACTATGTACCTCTAGTAGGCATAACAATCATACTTAGTGAGCTTTACTAGTTAAGTGAAATAGTGGGAATCTAAGTAACGAAGAGTAGATCGGTAAAATAACAGGTACTTACCTACCATAAAATATTTAACGTGAAGTTTCCTATAACTGGCATGGCCGACAAAACGTTGTTTTTTCGTGTAATGCGTTTGGAAAAGGAAAATATCTGAATTTCAGTTAAATATGTCCCTGACTATACGCCAAAGAGTTCAAGGTGACCTCTTTCAAAGGTGACAAAGCGCATAGAAGCGAAATTTTTTGAAATTAATAAATTGCGACTTTTGTTGTTGTATGGAAACTTAAAAACTAAGAACTTCTATTAAGTCAGTGTATCTGACTTCACTTAAGTAAATTTAGGTACAAAACAACGACTGTTTTTTCTGGTGGTCTAATGTTTTTTACAATAAAAACACTGTTTCTTGTTAGCTTTGAACTTCCTATGAGAATTGAACGAAGAACGAAAGAAAATACATTTATTTCAAAGTTTTATTGGATGGGCTTTATACGTGTCAAACGTACTAATGGTTGTAAATGTGGGCATGTCACATGTTTGGATTGGACAGTTCACATAGTCCGGGGACATAATATTAGAATTTCTTTGTGTGTTCGTTTGTGAAAACTTTCTAGGTAGCCATTTTATCTACGATAAAATTATACCCGGTAGGTACATATGACAAGAACCCAAGCAGGTAAGTTTTAAGTAATGCTGATTTTGTTCTCAAAAGAGGCTTTAGGAAGTTTTCGGTGAAAACGGGGTGAAAATGGCGTTTTCTTCGACCACACAGAAAATAGGGTGCTTTGGCATGTACATAATTAGCATCTGAATCATATAAAAGCAAAAGCAGGGCGAGGCGGGGCTCAATCGGCGCGGCCGGCGGCGCGAGCGGCAGTACGTCCTAGGAGCGCATTGCGCGTGACTAGCAAACCGGCGAGGAATGATCTACAAACTCTCTGTGTATGCCACCAAAATATTGCCTCGATTGACAATAAAACTGGTAGGTTGGAAACTTTATTACGAAGCGATCTAAAGTGTGACATTCTAGCAATCTCTGAACACTGGCTCACGGCAGATAAATTAAAAAGTGTTGCAATCGACGGCTACAAACTAGCTTCAAGTTTTTGTAGGAGTGATAAGGCCCACGGTGGGTCTTGTATTTACGTCAACAACATAAACTGTATTGAAAACTCGAGTCTAGTCGCATTATCTGTAGAACAATATTGTGAAATATCGGCGGTTGACTTGATCGATTTCGGTATAACAATCATATGTATATATAGAACGAACCTCATTAGCTCGAACGAATTTTTCGTTCACCTAGAAAGTCTGCTCGATAAAATAACGGATCTAGGCGTAGATTGCGTAATCGTAGGCGAATTCAATGTAAATTGTATCGGTGACATTACTTCCGAACGTAAAAAACTTTTTGACTTGCTGTCGGCCCATGGCATGACTAACTTTGTGGATTTCCCGACTAGAATAACGGCGACCACTTCAACATGTCTAGATCACTTCTATGCAAACTTACCTGCGGCTGCCCTATTAGAACGGAACCTGTGGTGACTAACATGAGTGATCACCTAGCAGTCCGTGCTGAGATGCTGTGTACTCGACGGCTCACGGAGCCCCGTACTCGCCTCATCCGAAGCATGTCGAGGATGAATTACCATAATTTCTTGTGTGCAGTAGAGAGTGTTGATTGGAGCCTAACTCTTGAGAAATATAATACAGCTGACAGTCTGGCTACGGCCTTAACTAATATAATGAACGGTAAGTTGGATATCGGCTTCCCTATGAAGCGGGTTAACAACAAAAAAACATGAACCTGGTTAACTTCTGACATAATGAACTTGAAATCTCTTATCATTGACATGCAACATTTTAATTATTCAATTTTATTTGACGATACGATTTCTATATTTATTTCTAATTTAAATTACAAACTTGACATTCTTATTAAAAATACTAAAGTTTACCATTACTCACAATTAATTACAAGCAGTATAAATCAGTCCAAGGCTATGTGGAAGATAGTGAACAAAGAAAGAGGGAAAGACAACTCTATCCCGCTAGACTTTTCTTCCATTCTGAGGGATGATACGGGAGCCAGGTTTCCTACACCAAAGCAAGCCGTAGACGCGATAAATCACAGGTTCTTGCATGCGGCGGTAGCGTGCGGCGCGCCCATCGCCGACGTAGTGGGGGCCTCCCGCGCGCTGGCGGCGGCGCGGTCGCATGCTGGCGCCCGCCTGGTGCTGCGTCTGTTCGGTGCTTAAGAGGTGGCCAGCATCGTGACTAGGCGCATACCACCCACGCGGTCCAGGGATATCTACGGGATCTCCATGGACCTCCTTAGGGTGGTAATAGTGCCGCTGGCCCCGATACTGGCTCACCTATTTAATACTTGCCTCGAAGAAGGTACTTACCCGCAGACATTAAAAGTGAGCAAGGTGCCCATCTATAAAGGTAAAGGTAGACGCGAGCACATGGATAGTTACAGGCCGGTCTCGATCATACCAGCTGTAGCGAAGATTTTTGAGAATGGCCTGAGCAGTCGGCTGGTGGAGTACCTGCTGGACACGGACGCCCTGTCGTCCCGACAGTACGCGTATCGCACCGGCTATTCCACGACGTCGCTGACGCGTGAGGTGTTGAGGCGTGTGCTGGCCGCGCGGGAGCAGAAGCTGCAGGTGGCCGTGTTGTGCTGCGACTTGTCCAAAGCATTTGACGTGGCCAGCCATGCCGTACTCGCCTGTAAGATGAGCCACTATGGGATCGAGGGGGCATCATACGCCGTACTTACGGATATGATGCGCGATCGTTTGCAGATAGTCGCCGGAGGTAATGAACTGTCAGAGCCTCTCTCTCCTACCATGGGGGTAGCGCAGGGATCCTCAGTCTCGAACATCATGTTCTCCCTCCTCCTGAACGATCTGCCCGAAGCGGTGACCTCCGCAGAGACATTCATGTACGCGGATGATGTAGCCGCGGTCGTCACTGCAAAGTCCGTGGACGCGCTGGAGGAGAAGCTGAACGAGACGGCCAGCCATCTCTCTGGATGGTTCAGGCTGAACGGATTGGGACTGAACTTGAATAAGACACACTATTTACATTTTCGCCTGTCTGGGAGACCGGCGAAACAACTAGTAGTATGCGTCAATGGAACTGTCATCAGACAATCCGCATCCACCACTTTTCTTGGCTTCGAAATTGACAAAGCGCTTACCTGGGAGAGTCATATCAGTAAGCTGTGCGGAAAGATGGGCAGTGCCTGTTTTACGCTCCGACGGGTGGCTTGCGTGGTTCCGGCGGAGGTGGCACGAAGCTGTTATTTCGCAACAGTGCACTCGGTGTTACAGTATGGCGCTGAGCTATGGGGGCGGGCTGCCGACTGGGAGCGCGCCTTCCGTATGCAGAAACGAGCCATACGCACCTTGGTTAACATCCGACGTGACGTCTCCGCTAGACCATATTTCAAAGAACTAGCGATACATGCATTGTAATAATGCAAGTGGCGGTGTATGTTCGCTCGAACCTGAACGAGTTCATAAAGAACGGCGACACCCACTCGTACGGGACGCGGAACGCAGGCAAGCTCGCTACTATCGCACGCTCCCTCACGAAGTCCTCAAAGTTAACGCATGTTATGGGTACGGCAGTGTACAATAAATTACCAGACTCCGTCACAGCTGATGGAAGTCTGCACTGCTTCAAAGTCAGGTTGAAACGTTGGCTTATCGAGCAGAATTTCTACTCAGTGAACGAACTACTAGAAAAGTAAATTTAATATGACTATATTTCCGTATCAAATGTTTTTATGTCAACTTTTTAATTTATTTATTTTGTTTTTTATTTATGTTTAAATTTTTATTAGGCTTGTGATGATAAAATACAATTTGTATTATAATTTTAACTATTATTATGAAAAAATGACATGTAAATTAATTTTACCAATAAATTGTATTTCTGTATATTTCTGTATTTCTGCAGCAAAATCCACTTTTTTCTTTAACCGATATTTTGGTGCCACGGTTTTCTTCATCGAATTCTTTGCCAAATTTAAAAATCGTACTGCTCCAAAGACAGCAAGATCCTATACGAAAACAACCTCAAAAAATACTTTCAACTTCAAACATAGCAAACTCCATGTTGATGAAGTGCATAAGTAGCAATATCCATAGCAGCCAATCACATCTCGTCTTACGTCTCGTAACTAGTATGGCGTCACTTGTGTTTGTAGGTGAATCATTGTCAGTGTAATTAATGTTTTTTAATAGATTTTCGAGGTTTTATTGAAAAAGAAGTGTAAAACTATAGTCATGGATAGCCCGCCAATAGCTGTAGATAACAGTTCGGCCCGAAAGCGTCGAGTACATCCAAGGGCGGATCCAGGGGGTGGGTCATGGGGGTCATGACCCCCCCCCTGGGCTGGGTCCACCGTGGATTTAAAATTGTTAAACATAGGTAATGGTTTTAAGGATATATTTTTTTGTCACAATATAGATTTTATGTAAATACCTTCAATATTTAATCAATTTATTATAAATTAATATTTTGTTTGATGGCAAACGCATTATTCTGGTACGAACGCATCGAAAATTTGAATTTTACCGCGCCACCGCCTCCTCTCATCTGATGTCACATTTCGTGTGACACTGACTTATGTTTAGGGGTAAATATTTTTTAGGGTGGTAACCCTGGACCCATGCGCGGTCCCAAGGGGGGGTGGGATGGCTTTTTTATTTTTATTATTTATTTATTTATTTATTTATTACTGCGACCGTTTTGGGGTAAGGCGTTTGTTGGCGTGTGTTAGCCGGCTAAATAGGTAGATTGTTAGTGGGATTTTCCGTTACATACCTACTATTTTCTAATGCAATAGTTTTTTGATTTTCAAACCATTTAATCACTTATGTATTTTGTTTTAGGTATTCTTCGAGTACGTTTGCTGTAAGACCGCTATGTAACCATAAAAAACATTTCAGTGCAGGTCTCTTACGATGGAGGACGTAAAATCATTTTATGAAGGATTTTATAAATTAATAAACATTAATAAACATGTTTGATTTATACATTATTTTCATTTCAACTAAGTAGGTGAAGGAAGGTAGGTACTTACCTTAGATCGTAGAAAGTATCAAGTTTTTTGTTACCATAATGTTAGGTGAATCTGTATTAAAAATGGCGTTTGGAACAAACACAGCAATATCCCTTGCAGTGAGATTCAAACACAGCAATATCCAAAGGTCAAGTTCAAATACAGCAAAATCCAAACTAGTTTTGCGTATTTTTAGTTGAAAATCTCATTATTATATTCATGTAATATGACCACGTGTACACTACTGCCTGCTTATTATAATACAATAATACATTTTTTATGAAAATTCATACATATTTGCCCTAGCAAAGTAATTTTCGTTTTACCGAGAACTGTCACAAGTGGATTTTGCTGGTTTTGCTTTTATAAGATTCATCTGTCAAAATTTAATGGCGTAAACCATTTTGTATATGGAAGGGCCCTATCGCAGAGTTAGAATAAGAAATTATTATTTTTATATAAAGAGTTTTCCATGCTCTGGCTTGTCTATGGTCTAGTACAATTTGTTTAGAGTTTTGTGGGAGATCTGCTATTAGTTGGTTTTTTGGTCGTCATGTCTTACGGTAAAATTGTTTAGGGCATACACGCAAATTTAATAGTTAGGGCCCATCTGTAGACCTAAGATCAATGTCCTGCAAAGACCGTTCAATTTGACATCAAATCCTCCGTAAGATCTGTGCAATTTACCTTTTTAATTAAAAACCTACTCAGTTTCAGCTCGTATATTTACGCGCATCATTAAGTATCCAAAGCGTTCTTACATTCGCCACTCATTGACTGCTTTTTGAATTCGAAAAAAGAGAAACGAAAAAGAACCAATATATGACAAAAAATATAATGCGTGATATCAGAAAAGCACGTAAATAACCTTGTTTAACAGTATTCGTTTATATTATAAAAAGGTCATTTAAACCAATTAAGCTCTCTTAATTTTCTAAATAACTGGCGATAACTAAACCAGTAAACTTTTACCTTTACTATACCTTTGTCATTACTGATGTCACCTATTCTATGGTCTTTCCGAGCACAAACCTTCGTTTGCTGGTCAAGGGAGGTGCTAAATTTTTATTGGCGTATAAACTTTACTAGAATAAAGTTGCGGTTGTCATCAGCTTTTAGTTGCTGGGATTTACTGTTAGGTAGTTAGAAACACTATAATACGGATTTAATTTGAATGCTTTACTCGGAAAAGTCTACGATGAATTGCTTTGGGTTTCACTTCTATCATTTATTTTTTTCTATTTATTGATTTTGAGATTGTCATGGTCACTTTAATACTGATTAAATTTGAATGCTCTACTCGGAAAACTACGAAATATGCTTTTAGTTTCACTTCTATGATTTATTTTGATTCTATTTATTTATTTTGAGATTGTCATGGTAATATCTCAAGCAGTGAGATAGTTCTTTAAGTTTTATTTTGTTTATTATTTTAACATAGCACGTTTTACTTTTTTACCTGCTTATGAAGTAATTAGGGTCAACCTAACGAGGTCGCTACGAACCCGGCCTAAGCCTACCCTTGGTACTACCACCTAGTGCTGTTCTAGTATAATTTTCCATCACAAGATTGACTTCTCGATACTAGGGTTGCATAAACGTGAAGTAGGTACTTACATTTACGTTTATCAGTGAATCTCCAGTCACCTCTATGTTTTTCCTTACAACTTCTGCTCTCTTGGTACTTAGAATAATAATAGTTCAGTTCTTAGGTACGTATTGTTTTATAACATCTACTCAGTCTTCAGGCAAATGTATAAGTATCGGATACACGAATCATGAATGTATGCGGGTCAAACCAAACTACGTTAATTTTTATATCAGATAAACGTTCGTAAAGTTGAGTTGTTAGAGATATTATCAATACTATGTGTCTGTGCCTTCACGGCTCGGCAATATCATTAGACTTATCATCCTAAACACATTAACCCACATTATTTTAAACTAGGTTATCTCATCACCTTAAAAGTTTGTGGTAGGATGTTCGGTCACTTCTTCACGCCACAACTACTGCACATCGGGCTGAAGCTTTGCAGTGATTTCGTTCTAAACCTGAATCCATTTGAAGTGCTTTAATGAAAGTTCTCTATATTCTAATAATGCATGCTTACATATTTTATAATTATAGATAGATAGATAACACTTTATTACACCACACAAAACAGAAAATAATACAGAGATAAAAACTTAGAATAAAGGTATAAAGGGCGGCCTTATCGCTGAGAGCGATCTCTTCCAGGCAACCTTGGGATGGACTGGACAGGAACGAACAATATAGACGGTGGCACTTTAATAAATAATTGGTAACAAATACACTAAATACCTACATTACAAACATTATAATAAACTTACATAGACATAAGATAAGGCTATCAATATTTTATATGGATAAATAATGCTGATGCAGCAGTTTTTTGAATATATTGAGTGATTTTGCACGTCTGATGTCCAGAGGGAGAGCATTCCATAGACGGGGAGCTTGTACAGTGAATGATTTGTCATAGAAAGAGGTAGAGTGAGCAGGGACTTTCAAGATGAGGGTTTCAGAGGAACGTAAAGAGAGTAAGTGAGAGTTTGAGAGGAATTCGAAGCGCTCCTTAAGATAAGAAGGGCTTGGAGAATAGAATAAGATACTGTACAAGAGGGATAACATATGAGTATTCCTGCGAAGTCGGATTATTTATATTTTAATGAATTTCCTAGTATTTGCTTCACATTAAACTGCTCTTTGAACATGTTGTGTACACATATTTAGGGATACAGTCTAGTTTTAATTATTATGTGTAATATTTGATTGTATTCCATTTTGTGTGCCAAATAAATAAATTAAAAATACTGTTTGTGGCTCCAGTTTTGAAAAGATACTGGTTCCGTTCACAGTTGAAGCACTATTGGATTTGTGGCAAATCAATTTATCGATCGGTACAACACTATTGAGTGTCCCCTCCCTACAGGACCTGCCATTGGGATAATTTGGATTGCCCCATTATTATTTTACAAGTTTCCATGCAATTACGTTGTTTTGTTTGTAATAGAAGAATACAACCATCTCCAAATAAACTGCAGTGATTATCCACTCTTTTATTAACATGGGAAGAGTATCCCCCATATTGGTGACCCCGACGTGAAGCATCCCGCAAGCGCACAGTTGAGATAGCTTTATTTTATTCCGTACCAGAATAACCTACAGCCAGCGTTGAATCCACGAACATTTGTACCCTTGTTTAGTTAGTAAATACTAGGAACTCAGCTCTGTAGGTACCTATTTACTAACTCTGCACCGAACAGCTTCCAAAATTGTACCAGGGTGGCAGAGATTTATGCTGTACACCTACAGTCTACCAACTAGTTTCTGCTCACGGCTTTGCACGCGTTGTTTCTATGGTAAAAGATTATTTCTATTCCATGTGTACGACTTATTTATGGGTAACAATTAGGCTATGTTTTATTTCAGAACTACGCGTATACATTTCAACCCAATCCGTTCAGTGGTTTTTGCATGAAGAGGTAAGAAATCAGGTGAGATACAAGGCGACATCAAAAAAAGTATTCCATTTTCTACGTCTTTTAAAGTCTAACCGTACCTAATAAATCATCATCAGCCTATGTTAGTCCACTGCTGGACATAGGCCTCCCCCCAATGAACGCCACAGCAGCGCCCTATCTTCAGCTTGACGCATCCAGCATCTACCTGCATTCTTTAGCAGGTCGTCATCCCACCTGGGCAGAAGGCGTCCTACACTATGTACGTTTACCGAGTCGTGGTCTCCACTCAAGAACACGTTTGCGCTAGCAGCCGTCGGTTCTTCGCGAGATACGGCCGGCCCACTGCCACTTCAGCTTGCTAATTCTTAACCTAATAAATAAAGCTACCTATTCGACATAAATTAACTTGTAGTAAAATTTAACTTTCGGAAACTTTCGTGAATCGGTTGACAAACACAGCACCTAAGCTTAGTACTTTGAGTGCTGAAAACGCACGGTATGAGTTTTCTACAAGTGACTAATATGCGTAAATCCACACTAGCGCAGCGGCTGAGAAAATACAGATCTTTCTTTTTCGAACGAAACGCATGTGCGGCGCAACACAACCGCTGTGTAGTGGCAGCACGAATTTTTTAGGTAAAAAGAAAGATCGCAGTCGTCGAAAAAAAACCGCAGTCAAAGTATTAATCAAAACTTTGCTGGATCAACTTGACTGATAGAGTTTGACCTCAATACTTTCGATGCAATCGACAAGTTTTGAAACAGATGGTTTGTTGGTTCCTTATGCAAGTGTTAATGCTAGGGATTGTCTATCATTGTTTATTTATAATTATTTTGTGTTAATTGAATAGATAGATAGACAGAAAACACTTTATTATACCACATAAACAAAAAACAATATAGGAAAAAACAATATATTAAGGAAGTATAAATGGCGGCCTTATCGCTGAGAGCGATCTCTTCCAGACGACCTTAGGATGAAATGAAAAGTTTTTTATTTCTTGATGAACTGGATGTCCTCGTAACCGAAACACAATTTTTCATAATCATAACACAAGCCTTTCAATAATAAAACGATTCAGAGGTAATTTGTTGAACCTTCTTTGACCTGTATCAAAATGGCAGCTATTTCCGCTTCCGGTATTCATTTACTTATCGTTTTCCCCAACAATCATCATTTTTCTACCCATAACAAAGCAAAAAGGTTAGAGTTTTGTTTGAAGCTCAGAGAAAAAATACTACAGAGCGTACAAACGAAGATTCATCGACAAACAAAATAACATCGAACAGTGTTAACACTTTGACTGCGGTTTTTGTTCGACGACTGCGATCTTTTTTTTATCCTAAAAAATTCGTGCTGCCGCTCTACACAGCGGTTGTGTTGCGCCGCACATGCGTTTCGTTCGAAAAATATTACGGCTGTGCTGAGTCATGGCTGAGTCACAAAGATCTGTATTTTCTCAGCCGCTGCGCTAGTGTGGATTTACGCATATTAGTCACTTGTAGAAAACACATACCGTGTGATTTCAGCACTCAAAGTGTTAATAAAATCTTTACGTAAGAGTCGTAGTGGTTTCGGAGGCAAGTAACTGAAGTACTGATTATTTTTTAATGATTGTATTGTTATTATTTTTAGTTGTCTGAGAATTTTATGTATTTAGTTTTAGAATTGTAGTAGTCCATTATTCTAAATTGTATTATATTGCTCGCCCAATAGGGCAGAATAAATTGAGACACCTCATTACTTATGACAACTTTTATAACGTGTATTTCATGCAATAAATGAATTAGATTTGATTTAGTCGACCTCTCTGACTCAGCCCGGATGTCGAGCCGACTAAGGGAATCTAGAGAAATGGTAGCAGCTGCTTCCTGCTGTGTATTAATCAACACCCCCACTGCGATAGCCAATCTGCCTGCTCTGTCTGGAGATTATGGCAAAACCCCACGTTTGAGGGAGGTATGTTGAGTAGAAAATATAGGTATATATCCTTTGCGCACGGAGCTCGAAAACGCAATATCATTGGCGGAACTCCTGTCGTTGTTGCTTGGCACTCTCATCTCATGCCCGTATTATAAAAGCTTGGTCAGTCATCGATCTATGCTTGAATAAAGCTTTTCTATGAAATAAACGTCACTCAATCATAAATCTATTACTGAGCAGTGAGCAAGGTTTCATAATGCGAGCCTTAACCCTGAAAACTCAACTCATCTCAGATATAAGCACGTCTTGTGAGACGAATTTTTAACAGGTTTTCATTGAAAGCTGTCAAAATCGCAATTAAAGTGTGCATAGTTGCGATTGAGTATTCGAGGATTAGTATCAAAGTCGAGTATTGTGGTGTATGATGTCTTGCGGAGAGGCGAAACTAGTTGACCTACTTTGATGGGTTTTTGATAGTGAAGTTGCTGTGTTTATCTATTTTTCAAATTAAGTTGTGTGTGTGCTTAAAGCTGAATGTTAAGTAACTTGTCTGTGTTTTCTGTGTCTGTTTTTTACCATCTCTGATTGCATATAATGTCAATTTGTTGTTGGGAGGGCGGGCAGTGAACGCGAATTGATTTTTTACCGACTTCAGGAGAAGGTTCTGTTTTCGGCTTTATGTATATATTTTATTATGTATTTTCACTGTTAATTATAGACGTTTTTTAAAACGATTTCGCTTCGATAATGATCTCGAATTGGTCCGATAAAAAAGTAAAATGATTCCTGAGGTATTAGCATTTATCCCGTCAAGCTGAAAAAACAAAACAACATAATTCTTTAGAAAAATCACGACTATTCTGTATCAGTTATCTAGTACCTACCCATAACACAATCTCTGTGTAGCTTGGCTAGAAAATGCTGTGTGAAATTGTCCAGCATTATTTATTTATTTGTCCTTGGCAGTTACCTTGACTCGAACCACCAAGTAAAAAAAATCCTGAACAGTATTTTTGTCCCTCAAAGTATATTTTAAGGTTATCCACCAGCTATTTTCTGTTGACCCCGTGACCTTTAACAGAAATGGCCTCCAATTTCCGCTCTAAAATATCGGTCTGGATGAATTTAAGTACTTATCTACCCACGAAAATTTACGTAATATATCATAATTCATTTTTTAAATAATCGAAACGACTGCAGCTTGGAACTCCTGACGCCTGTACCTGTAGGTTATCATAGAACCTTCGCTGTAAAGGCCACTCGGCTATGGAACAGTCTTCCCATTGAATATCGCGAGGCATCCTCGATCGTCTTCAGATCTAGAGTCTATAACTATTTTCTTTCGCAAGAATAATTCGGTACGTAATTATAATTATATATTAATTATTTATATAGGTATATTACTGTTTAAGTATAATATAAGTAGCTTAGTATCATTATGAGTAGTATATTTTATTATTTCTATTATATAGCACTACCTACCAACTGTTATCCACACTACCCAAAGGTTAGCAGGTAGAGAATGCTATCTAGCATTATGCTCGCCTATGTACAACTTTTTGTGCAATAAAGTATATTCTATCTATCTATAATTCTGTGTAACATAAGGTTTAGTAAAGGCTGGCTAGAATAACATTCATTTATTTACAAAGGTTATAATTCATTTATTCATTTATAAAGCTTATTTATTTCTACAGGAGAAAAAGCTTTCTTAGTTATCGGTTTTTCGCTTTATTCGTCGTTCCCAGAAATATATAATACTAAACTAGATTCTGTGTTTTAAGGATATTTTTATCCAATGAGCAATAATTTTTGGTATAAAAAGTTGCCTATGTTTTATTCCAGGCTTAGAAATAACTGTATGCAAAATTTCAGCCCGATCCGTTTAGTAGTTTTTGCGTGAAGAATTTTTTAAATATATAAAGCAGTTACCAAAGTATAAAACTAACCTTAAAACGTTAGACATAGAAATGACATGCGAAACTACGGGCAGATACTAGTTCAATATACTTTTTCAATTACCAACTTCAACTTCCAAGAATTCCACCCCTGAAGAGGATTCATCCCCGACCCTAGAAATAATCTTCTCTCTAGGTTACACAATCTCTAGATCGATCAAGCGGGCAATGCCCTAGGTCTGCAGGTAGGTTAGTATGTGGAGGTAATTTTTCTTGGAACTCGTTCGTGTGTATAACTACATATATTTTGTATTATTTATTCTTTCAATTTCTAAAACATCATCAGCCTATATTAGTCCACTGCTGGACAAAGGCCTCCCCTAAGGAGCGCCATAGCGCCCTGTCTTCGGCTTGACGCATCCAGCAGCTACCTGCAGTCTTTCGCAGGTCGTCATCCCACCTGGTTGGAGGGCGTCCTACACTACGTTTACCGAGTCGTGGTCTCCACTCAAGAACACATTTGCCTCAGCGGCCGTTGGTTCTTCGCGAGATATGGCCGGCCCACTGCCACTTCAGCTTGCTAATTCTCAGAGCGAGTTCTAGTTTCTAGTTAGAGAGAATTTCTAAATGATCTGTTTTAACTTTATTTTAAGGCAGTTTTAGACAGGGTCAGTGACTCCGACTCCGAATTCGAATTCGAGCGCTGACCCGAAAAAAACCCAATGTAAATTGATTTGAAGAACTATGAAATTTTTTAAATATTACTAAAGTCATTTAAAACGGGATATTTACCATGATTTGATTTTTGAGTTATCCAATATTTCGGCACAGTTGCATGCAAAATCAAATCATGGTAAATATCCCGTTTTAAATTACTTTAGTATTAATAACCATGATAGTTTCAAAAGTAATAAAATATTATTTAAAATATCTTACTAGGACTTAGACAAGTGATGTTCGATCTTTGCTCAAAAAAAAAGATAGGGTAGTTTAATTTAGTTAGGTTTGTCAGCCGACATCTCCTACCCTCTGTTTGGAGATAACGACCTGCCAACGAACGAGTGGAGAAGAAAGACGTTGCCCCACTCCTGTTCAAGCATAACCGTCGTACGAGGTGGACATATTTACGCAAAAATCTTATAAATCTGAATATTTCTTCCATTTCTTCGAATATTGTGAATTGCCGTGCAATAAATAAATAAACTAAATAAATAAATAATGCTGGACAATTCACACAGTATTATCTAGCCCCATGGTAAGCAGAGCTTGTGTTATGGGTACTAGGTAACTAATATACATAATAACAATATATTACATAGATAGATATTTTTTATTAAACATAGAAAACGACCAGACCACCCGGAACAAATATCTGCAGATCGTACACACATTTGTTCCGAGGCGGGAATCGAACCCGCAACCTCCTGCGTCGCAGGCGGACCTTCGCCCACCGCGCCACATCGGTCGTCAATAACTTTAAAATTTTTATTAAACACTCGCGAGTGTAGTGCTGTGGCTGTTCTTGAAGTTGGACCCTCACATGGTTTCGGGATTTCAGGTCAGTGGTCTAGCTATTTTATCTACCCTGTGTAACGAGCAAAGATCTATATATTCCCTTATTATTGTCGTTAGGTATCTACTCGTCGTACAGCATTAATCATATTCCATTCAAATTCATCTAAGGTCCTACGATATATTTTTCTTACCAACCAGCGACATAGTCAGACTCCACAAGTGATTCAATAGTAAATAAGAGCTAAGTTTAAAGCTCCTCCAAATTTCTAAAGTTAAGTTATTAAGCTTCAATTAAGTGAAGTTTTAGCACTTTGTAACCGTTAGAGTGAACGCTGTTGTAGATTAAATGTCTGCTCTACCTCCGAAACAAATTAAGTGCTTTGTCTTAGTTTATTTTGTAATGTGGGATTTAACAGATTTAGTTAAATCTGTGTGGATAAGATGGGGTATGATTTGGTTAATTGAATTAAATTATCTACCATTACTACTAGAAATAAGAATAAACTCGCTGTGCCCACAACTAGGCTACACAAGATAAATGTATCTTTTAAAGGGCAATGTATACGCTTCTACAACAAAACTCCAAGTGAGTTGTAAAAATTATCAATACATAAATTTAAAAAAATTGTTAAACATATTCTTTGTAAAAAAGCTTATTACAAAATATCAGATTACTTAGAAGATAAAAAAGCTTGGAACGAGTTTTGCTCCAACTCAAAATCTACCAACTTACAGATAAGCAAATCAAATGTACTAGACACATAAGTTATGAACATACTTGTCATTTCTTGTCACTTCTTCCACTGGTGGACAAAAAATTGAAGTGAACTATAAAATATGACGTGTCTAAGTGCTTATTTGTAAGCTTAAAGAAATAAAAACTTTTCATTTTTTTTTTTTTAATTTCACCTAATCATGACTTTCCTATGTTAACTAATTTTATAAATATGATTGTTTAGAATTTTAGGCAAACATTTGATAACATCATACATCATCAGCCTATATCCAGTCCACTGCTGGACATAGGCCTCCCCCAATGAGCGCCATAGCCTACCTGCAGTCTTTCGCAAGTCGTCATCCCACCTGGTCGGAGGGCGTCCTACACTACGTTTACCGAATCGCGGTCTCCACTCAAGAACACGTTTGCCACAGCGGCCGTCTCGGTTCTTCGCGAAACATGGCAGGCCCACTGCCACTTCAGCTTGCTAATTCTTTGAGCTATGTCGATAACATTTGATAAGAACCCAAAAATTGTTGTGCCCCATTGTGTACCTACCCACTAAGACTACACCTAAGAAACTACCTGTATGCATGAAACTACAATAAATGATATGAATATGAATTAAAGGAATATAGTTGGTTTTGAAGTCACCTGTGTATAAGTAGTAAGACCTGTTTCCTATAGGAACTCCGCTTAATGCTACTATAACTGCCCCGTCCAAAAATAATAATGTCCGTAATATACAGGTAGTTTTTTACTTTGTATTTCGATATTACAAAACTCAAACAAATATTAAAAAATCAAAACCCAGCAATTGATACTAGTCAAGTAAGTACTAGTTTCTGCCCGCTGCTTCGCACGCTTTGTTTCTATGTGCGTTTCAGTTATTTGTATCGTGTTTTGTGAATACTTGTATTTTCCACATCAAGTTTGGCTATAGTATGACCGAAATCGCTGTACCGCTCCTTAGGAAAGTGCGGCGAGGTGGGGGGCGAGGAAAAAAGAGCAAGAGTACGTGTTGACGGCAGACGCGGAGCGGCCGATATTTCCCCCCCATTTCGCCGCTCGCATACCTCAGGCGCGGTACAGCGGTTTCGGTCAAACGTTTATTGGTACATTGAGATTTAGTAAAAATTAAAATCATTCGAAGGAGTATTTTGTCATCGCCATAGTGTTTACATAAACTACCAAATTCTAAACCATAGTAATATACATACATACATAATGATGGATGATGCTCGTAGGTGGGCTCTTTGTAAGCCTACTTATATCATATGGAACATTCCAATCAGCCAGAAAGCTAAGAGGAGCTCTTTTGAGCCTCTGGTTATAGTCGAAGAGGCGGTGGTCAAAAATCTTATCTACATATTAATCAGCGTACGAACTACTGGCTGTTATAAACGTCAAATATTTTAAAATTTTAATAGGAATTATTATTATTATGTCTCTCATTTACCATGATCTCGGGCCATAAAGTGACCCGATCCTTTGGAAGGCTTGCGTGGGGCCGAAGCCAACAGCACAGAGGCCCTTTGAGAAAGTAAATCTAAAGGCGATGGCTACACATAGATATATAATAATAATAAAAGTATGTGATATATATATATAAATATATCACATTACGTTTATTATTATTATTAGTCTTTAAGTATTCATAATGTTATGTTCATATTTATTTGAGCTTATCTTTGGTACACCTTTCATTAATTCACATATTTATTCCCATTCAAAGGTTGCCTGGAAGAGATCGCTACTTAGCGATAAGGTCACCCATTGTACTTGTCACATGTGATTTTTTTTGTAATGAACTGCATGTGGTGTACGATGATATGATTATTTTAGTATTGTATTGTCATATTTGTCATAAAGAAATATTTATATTTGCTCTTCAACCCGCGTGTTTTTTGTTCTAAGCGTAACTCAGCTTGATTTTGTACGCACTTTGAGGTTTGGTAACGTACCGCGATCTCCCGTCCTATCTCAAAGCCCTCTAGATCCACTTGATTGCTCAGTCGACCTTGACATTTACAATGATAAGACCCGAGGTCAGATAGAGCATTAATACGACATCGAGTTGATGTTTTCTGTTGATTTAGCTATTAATGGTGACAGATGAACAACTTCATCTAACAGGCGTTGTAGAGATTCTCAAGCCATATCGGTGGTCACTTGTGTACCTGTCCTGAAGTTAATGTATTGGTGTGCCTTGGTACTTACTACATTCTATTATAAAAGTATGTCCCAATATTCAATACAATGTTTGGTACATCAAAAAACTTACTTTTGTGGATTTATAAACATTTAAATTTCCACTAAGTACTTCTCGATTTAAGCTGTGACGTTCAAACAATCCATAATGGAATCATAATAATGAAAGGAAGACAATGGCATTTTTCTGGATTATATACATGCGACCGGTTTGCGACAGGCGTAAATTAAGCAATCAGTGCTGTCAAACGTCAATTTTGACCAATTTTGACGTTGCAGCTGGTGTCAAACTAATACAAAATTGACGTGTGACAGCACTGATTGCTTAATTTACGCCTGTCGCAAACCGGTCGCGAGTTACGTAATCAACCGGCGGATGTTGAGAATGGTTTGAGTAGGTACATAAAGCGCCTTTAAGTATCTACGGGATTTATATGATTATATAAATATTATAGATAGATTTATAAGGAACTTTACTTTGCTTTAGTAATGCTAGGTTAGGATTAGAAAGAGTTTATAGACTTTATTATAGACTACATATAACATAGTTTAATCAAACCTCGAAATTAAAGCTCAAAAACCCGTTGTTTAGTTATATTATATGTATATCGCTCTAGGTGTTTGTTACAGGTTACTGGTATTGTTTAGATACATGTGTACCTAAACCTGTATTTATTTAGGTAAGAATAAATAAATGAATATTGCTGGACAATTCACACAGCACTATCTAGCCCCATGGTAAGCAGAGCTTGTGTTATGGGTACTAGATAACTGATATACTTAATACAATACATTACATAGATAGATATTTTTTATTATACATAGAAAACAACCAGAACACCCGGAACAAATATCTGCAGATCGTACACACAATTGTTCCGAGGCGGGAATCGAATCCGCAACCTTCTGCGTCGCAGGCGGACCTTCGCCCACCGCGCCACATCGGTCGTCCTACAGTATAATAATATACCCTTTCTAATGTAAATTTTGCTAAAAGACCATATTTGGACCAGTGTCGCCAATAATCTCTATTGAATCACCGTAAGTGATAAACAAGAGTTGTTAACACAAACGCTAACAGCACAAGACAGAAAACCAGACCCCAGATTAAGATGAGAATGATAGGTAGAAGAGAGAGAAAGAAAGAAAAAAGCATTATGAACGCTGACGTTTTGATCTGCCTCGTACGCCGCGATATTGAAAAAAAAGCAAGCGGTATTTGGCCCAAAATATAAATAAATATAAATAAATAAATAATGCTGGACAATTCACACAGCATTATCTTTCAATCTTCAAACACCTTTGACAGCAGTGAAAAAAAATGCCAATAATTTTATTTCGATCATCCTAAAAGGGACGGCGACATTTGAAATCCTGTGGAATCAGTTTAGTTTTGCCAACACCTGAATTGACACCGATTTGTCTCTATGTTTAAAATAAATAAAATGAGGATTACTTCACCCGTAGAGTTAGTCCCTAGCAAGTCGACTCAGAGAGCCTTGTAAATAATTGAACACTTCCACACAAACGCGTGAATAGCAATCCCTCTGCGGTTGTCTGATTGTTCCACTTTCAGCTGACAGCTTTCTGTTTAGGGATTCTAGGGTTAGGGTTCGGCTGGGATGTTAAACTCTAGGGATAGAGAAGACACGGCCGCGCATATGTTGTTACCTATACTGCGATAGCGTAGCTTCTTAACGACTACAATACCTCGGGATACATTTATTGTATCAGCGAGCTGCTGGCTTTCCCTGAGGACATCAGGTGGTTAGACTAGCAGCCGCAATAAGGGGCCATCTGTGGCCTAGTTAACACTTTGAGTGCTGAAATTACACGGTATGTGTTTTCTACAAGTGACTAATATGCGTAAATCCACACTAGCGCAGCGGCTGAAAAAATACATCTTTGTGACTCAGCACAGCCGTAATATTTTTCGAACGAAACGCATGTGCAGCGCAACACAACCGCTGTGTAGAGCGGCAGCACGAATTTTTTAGGTTAAAAAAAAGATCGCAGTCGTCGAAAAAAAATCGCAGTTAAAGTGTTAAGGAAACCAGTCCAGAAACGAGTAACAAAGTCTGAGAAAGTAAAGATATAATCTTCATATCTATGGAATAAAATCTCAAATAGTCTAGTAATAATAAAAAATCGTCTCGTACCTAGTGGTCTATACTCCGATTGAAAAACCTGAATATTTTTGTATACAAAGGGATTACAAAACCCTTTCATTCAGCATTTTATATTTCTCTAGTTCATTTCTGTTCCAAATCATTTTAAGGTACACAAGAGTATAGAGAGTTTTCTAAATTGTGATGATCAAAACATTACGACGTAAATTAAATGCCTTCATGTTATTACCTGAAGAACATACACAACGTGAAAATATTTTAGACAAACATTGCCGCACTTCCTGGTAGATTTATCCAAAAGTGTGCACAGCTGTTACAAAAAACTAGCGCTTTTTATTCACATTTCTTCCGGCACAAAGGTTCGGAAAAGAACTTGTAAGCCGAATATATGAAACAATTTTACCCTTACCAAGTTAAAAATCAAATTATTTGATTGTTTTGTTAAAACTATAAAGAAGACTTCGAATTCATCACAAACATAAAAAATCGTTAAATTTGTTTTGCAGTACAAATACTAATGCCTCAGAAATGTAAAAGAATCGTTAAGATCAAAAGCATACTTGAAGCCGAACAAAGTTCCTCCTTTTGTTTGAAGTCGGGTAATAAATGTCAAGTCAACGAGAAAAATGTAACCTGATTGAATCCTCAATAGGAAACCCAGACTAGAAGCTATGCATAATATCCGCAGAATTTGCGGAAAAACGCCACAGAAAATGGAGAGAAAAACAACGGCAAAGTTATATTTATTCAAGATGGAGCCAGCCTTGGTAAATAGATGAGAGAGAGACGTCTGATAGCAGGTGACTCGTGAAAGATAGAGATGGAACAGCCAAAGTAACTAGCTGAACATGGAACAACAGGGCCAGTAAGATTCGCAATGTTTGTTTTTTTAATGAATGATTTTTTGTCAAAATGGGCACTAGGCTTCCCTAAAAAGTGCTAGATCTAGCACCAAAATCACCAAGGTCGCAGCCCTGGGTAGATAAGTACCTCAAACGTGCGTGAAATTACTAATTTTACGCCTTTAGAAAGAGATGCATTTCATAAATAACTAGAAATATAAATTCTATTATAAATATTCAGAAAAGGCACGTTCAATTCAACATGTACGATCTGCAGATATTTGTTCCGAGTATAGAAACTAAACATAGTAAACGACCAGAACGGTCGTTTACTATGTTTAGTTTCTATAAATTAAATATAAAATGTAGGTATTAGCAAAACAATTAAATAACAGTAAGCTTAGCTTGTCGCCGCGTGGAAAAGTAGATTGCTCTGTCTAGGTACTCTAATTTAAAATTACTTTCTATATCTGTAGTCTTACTAAATAAGCACTTAGACAAGTTAAACTTTATACCATAAATTATTATCAAATAAAAACTAAGGTGTTTTTGATTTTCTCTTCACTTAAATTTTTTATCCCCTTACAGTAGACGTATGACCTGCGAAGTACTGACCTGTAAGACTGCAGGTAGATGCTGGATGCGTCAAGCCGAAGACAGGGCGCTATGGCGCTCATTGGGGGAGGCCTATGTCCAGCCGTGGACTAATATAAGAATGGAAGAATAATGCCTGCGTAGACTTTGCAACATTTATTTTCTTCTTTGTTTTCTTTTAATTCAATTCCAAATCAAATTTTATCACATTTTTTCTCTGTCTGACAGTCAAATGTTTCATTTTCTGCTATGTGATTTTGATGCCAGTTGTCAGTTTCAACTTCTTGCTGGTTTCTGCGTCTGGATTGTAAGTGTTATCTCAATAGATGCTTGGACGAACAAACAAAAATTAATGATTTTTTTTTGTCTATTCTTGTTTGTGAAGTCGTGATCATGAGTTTAGTGCTAAGTTAGAGTTAATCTTAGTTGTATGGAGAAGTAGAGCAACATTATGCTGAGACAGGACCTACTCGTTCGCTTTGTGGAGTCGCATGTTGCTTGTATATAATACATACGCAGTTAATTTTATTTATTTCTTAATGTTCTTGTTTACCTTATAGATTATTATTATTTAGTAGCAAGCTGTACCTACTTGTGAATCAATAAATGTATTTTCTTTCTTTCTTTTTTCTTTCTAATATAGGCTGATGATGATGGATGATGAATAGTCGAAGTGAAAAACTCGAGCCTAGTTGTCAGATACAATTAAGGTCAGATCCAAATAATTTATTTTATTTTAATTTCATTTCAGATCCATTTCTCTAAAATTTATTTTTTCGTATTAATTCTTTATTCTTCATTTGAGGCAGACCATTATAATGTGAAACGCTACGACCCTAATAGTTCGTGTCTCGGACCAAATTGACCCGCGAATATTACCCGGGGACTTCATTCTGTCATTAAACCAGCGAGTGGAACGAAACGGCCACCATTCTGTACCTTCATTTGTTTTAGTTTATTTAGCTTCGTAATTCGAATCTTCTACGACGATGTATGAAACGTAGTACCTACTTAGACCTGCCTAGCCTGCCTACATTACATGGCATCATCAATTTATAAATATCCAGTGCTGGACATAGGCGTCCCCTAATGAGTGCTATAGCATCCTGTCTTTAGATTGCCGCATCTAACATCTAGCTGCAGTCTTTCGCAGGTCGTTATCCCACCTGGCCGGTGGGTGGCGTCATAACAAGTGGAATTTAGAGATTAATCAAAATAATTAAACAAAAAAGAAATTTTCACTTTCACACACCAACCGTCAAATCATAAGTCATAACATTGCAACGGTTGCACGGATTTTCATCAGAAATAGCTTTAACATTTTTCAAAACTGTTAACTTTCTAAACCTGTTAACTCTCCTGTTAACCTGTACTCAGCTTGACGAAAAAACTAGTTTAAAATTTATTAGTCAGAATGGGAGATAAATGGGAACGTGAAATTGCACAAACGCAAACAAACAAACAATCATTTACCCTAACCCATTTAAAATACTTATATCAAATAAAAAGTTTATTTATTATATGAATACACTACAGTTTTAATTTAAATGCACATCATAATTCATACACACAAGAACAAAATATAATTTCAAAGTTTCTATTTCTGAAACTCCAACCAAACGGACATCAAAATTGAATACGTCGTTTTATAAGTTGGATATAGTATTGTACAATAAAATAAGATTCCACGTTGTTAGCCACAAAGGAATTCTATTAACTAGGTTGGTACAGTCAGATGCAAACGTAAAAGTTTCTAAGCAATTTTGTAAAATACTTTAGTATGTTCTAAGTACTATAAGTGAAAACTAAAGAATAAGAATAAAAAAACACAGTACACAGTATAAAAAAACATAAATAAAATAAGCCTATAAAAAATGTTAAGCTTCAGTTAAACTTCTATCGTTTCTACTTTATTTAAGTTTTATAAGCTGTTTGTTTTCCATATAAATAAAAAAAACAATTAGATAAATTAGGTTAATAAACGGGTTCAAAACCCGAACTTGTCTTTGATATATCTGAAAATATATCAAACTTTTACGGTTTAGTTACATAATGAACCGATGTTGCCTACTTCTGCACCAGTTAAAACTTTTATGGCCCATAGGGCACATGTCCATCAAATCCTTGTTATGCCACCTCGTCCCTGCAGATCGCACCGCCTAGGCTGTGCACTGAATGCATTAAAAACTGTGTTTCAGGAGCCCGTGGTAGGGGACATGCCTACTGTCCACTGGCGCCTGAATTTGCAATGTAAGGTATTGATATTTTCTTGGTGATAATTAGATTCTGTACTCTACCTCGAGGGAAATAGAAATGGGAAACCACCAACTGTCAGTTTACGAAACACTATCGGTCAGTTACGTAACAATAACTTTCAAATTAAGTTACACTAACTAAGTTAGCGACGCCGACTGTACTCTCACGGAGAATAGAATGACGTGATCTGGTTTTCTTGGTTTTCTTTGTCTATTGTTTGAACTATGTATGGAAGGTTTAATGAGATTCCTTTGAATACCGGTAGTCAAAGACTAGCGTTTATTGGTTATCATCCATCGTCGCTGATTCAATTAGGTTTATCTATATCTACATATACTAATATTATAAAGAGGAAAGGTTTGATTTTTTGTTTGTTTGTTTGTAATGAATAGGCTCCGAAACTACAGGACCGATTTTAGAAATTCTTTCACCGTTGGGAAGCTACACTATCCCCGGTGCACAGGCTATATTAAATTTTCAAAAAGTTACTAAAATCGTGCGAAGCCAGGAAGCCTGCTGGTGACTAATAAGGATTTAGTAACATAAATACTCTATTCTAAGTATTTACCTGTTTCTTATAATTTCTGTAATGGTTCCTGTTTTGTGTTGTATATTAAAGTGTTTTCTTCCTATCTTTTTATCTACAGTCGTGGGAAATCGCATCAGATTGCTTGGATGAATCCTATGGTGAAATCCTAAATCCACCTTCAGTCACTGAGCCATAGAATTGTAAGTAAGTGAGGTATTTAACATGCATATTTGCCGTAGCGGTCGTGGTATAAGAATCGACCCCCCAACTCAACCCGTGGTTTTCGAAAAAATTGAGTAATGGAATCTACTATAGGAATCGCAGCAGATTCTTTATATTTTAACACCTTCACTGCGATCAACAAAGCGTGGTGATAATAAGGTTTTGTTAATATGGTGCGTAAGGTAATCGGGGTAATATCTAAGAAATTAAATAATATCCCAAATGCACAATGGGCGGCTTTATCGCTAAGAGCAATTTCTTCCAGGCAACCTTTGGATGGACACGTAGCTATAGTATAGGTATAGACGGTGGCGTGTGGACGTCAGTATGCTGCTGAGAATTTAGATGGAACTCTTTATTAGAAAAATCTAGATAGCTTCCTAGCTTCCTAGACTAGATATTACATCACCCAATTGCTTAGGGAATTCAACCAAATCCCCAATTGAGATCAATTGGTAGGTGTCATGAAGTCACTACTGTTAATCAGAACAAAAAAATTGTCACCAGCTTGATTGCTAGCTTGTAAATTTGAAACTCTATTTAAGTACCTACTGGTGATTGGTGAAATTGATATACCCTTGAAAGTTATTCAGAAAATTGATACTTCACTTGAAAAGTTTTCGTGGTTTACTATTTATTGATAAATAAATAAATAATGCTGGACAATCCACGCCACATTATATAGCCCCAAGCTAAGCAGAGCTTGTGTTATGGGTACTAGATGACTGATATACATAATACACTAAAGTAATTTAAAACGGGATATTTACCATGATTTGATTTTTGAGTCGAAATATTGGAAAACTCAAAAAATTAATACTAAAGTCATTTAATACGGGATATTTTCAAAAGTTTTATTTCAAAAAATTAAATCATGGTAAATATCCCGTTTTAAACGACTTTAGTGTTAATAACCATGATAGTTAGTAGTAGCAAAAGTTTTATACATAATACAATACATTACATAGAAAGACATTTTTATTATACATAGAAAACGACCAGAACACCCGGAACAAATCGAAACCGCAACCTTCGCCCACCGTGCCATATAGGTCAATTAAATTTTTACATTTTGTATTTTATTTCATTTATTTTAATCGAAACCCTACTCTTAGCCATTATCTTGACTTCTCTACACATCACCAAACGTTCTGAATAATTTATGGTTACTTAGGACATGTTTGCAACCAAGGTTTATTTGTTATTTGGTTGACCTCTTTTTCGGCCGCGGTATTTTACCTTGTTTATTTTGTTTAAGGAAGATTATGGCGAATATTTATGAAGCTTCTAATTTCTGTTTTTAAAAAGATTAATTAGATGCATGGTAGTTAACACTTTGCTGAAATCACACGGTATGCATTTTCTACAGGTGACTAATATGCGTAAATCCACACTAGCGCAGCGGCTGAGAAAATACAGATCTGTGTGACTCAGCACAGCCGTAATATTTTTCGAACGAAACGCATGTGCGACGAGACACAACCGCTGTGTAGAAGGGCAGCACGAATTTTTTAGGTTAAAAAAAAGATCGCAGTCGTCGAAAAAAAATCGCAGTCAAAGTGTTAAAGTATATAAATACGTGTACTTATATCACCTATTCCCCTTAAATACCGACCACTACACCTATGTATATAATATACATAACCTAAGAACCCTGTTCTCATATAAGTTACGGTATATAATTCGTCTTTTTGAGAATAAATGAATATTAAAAAAAAAAACAATTAAGCAGTAGGAATAACATTTCATTGTATAAATTATATTTCACGGTTAGAAATAGATTTATTACTTACCAAGTCAGAGTAGTAGGTGAATAAAAGTTTAAATAATAAGACTCCTTAGATAGATCGTATAAAACCTCTTTGGTCAATTGAATTGCTTTTTTACGAGGGATTCAAAATATTGGTGAAAGCCATTTCTGTTGAGCACTAGACCGGCTTGAAACCAGACATGATACCGCGTTTATTCACCAAGTCACGTTCCATCTTTGTCACTCAAAGCATCAAAAATTCTTTACCATGATCATGTTATTATTTTAGATTGCTGGCAGAATACGAAACACTGGTAGAATGAAAAGGTCACTGGGAAAAAAAGTAAAAACCGCGGTAAATACGCGAGGGAAATTCGAATTTGGAACGCGTGCTGATAGGTCGGGGTGTCGGCTAGCACTGGCTTGGATGTGTTCAAAGAGATGGGACAAGGGAGGTTTGTGATTATATTTATCGATGAATTTTACATATTCTGAAACTGTGGATATTAAACTAAGTTACGAACTTGTAATTATACTTTGAGGTTTCTATTAACGTGTGAAAAACAATCAAGGGTTCAAAGCACTATTTTACAGCTTTACTTTATTTGACTTTGCCTACCTTTTGAATTTTGGGTTTTTGAGTCAGTCAGACCTTAAGCCCTAAATTCAACCTTTTTTAAAATACTTAAATTATATACTACGCCCTCATTTGTCGCCAATAGCCATACTAAGTGTTATCATATCATTCAATCTAAAAAAGATAAAGTCAATTTTTAGAGCTTAATCTATACCTCACATGATTTTAGCAAACTAATAATGCTTTGCATGCAAGATCGATACCCAGCCTTATCGATAAGCGATCTTTTATAACCAGCGTTCTATTTTAGTTTCAAATGTATTTGCATATCGATAAGTTTAGGGCTGGGCCTGTATCCTATTTACATTTCAATGATTATACACTTTTGGACATTGAATTTAAATAGATAGTAATATCCGCTGCCCGCGGTTGTTCACGCTTTTTTTCCGGAATAACAAGAAGCCTATGTAAGTCGCATATATCACTACCTCCCTGCTAAATTTCATTGAGGTCTGTTTAGCTGCTTAGACATAAAAAAGACAAGGTTCCAACGGTGAATTAAAATCATAAGTGGGATTTTGTATGGGAAAACAACTCCTCACCAAACGTTATCTATTATCTATTGTCATAAATCACTTCTGATAACAATCACGAGTAGGGAATATTGCCTGATAATGTCAATGCGAAGATGTACTTTGTCAATAATCAAACTAATGTGACACAGAAAGGACATTAGTCAAAACATACACCTTTTTTTATCTGGATTGAGATTACAACCTTATTCCGAGAGCCATAAAGATTAGAGTCCTTATTAATGGTTGTGCATAGGTTAGAAAAACTGTAAAAAATTTCGCTTCCTTTTCTTCCATATATGAAGCGCCTTGCAGCGCCCCTACCGGATAAAGAGGAACTAATTCACTAGAACTACAGAATAACTAAATATAAATAAATAATGATGGACAACTTACGAGTACACATCATCATCTAGCCCCAAGCTAAGCAGAACTTGCGTTATGAGTACTAGATGACTGATATAGATAGCAAAGATATAATTTTTTTTATTACAAATAGAAAACGACCAGAACACCCGAAAAAATATCTACAGAACGTACAAACATTTGTCCCAAGGCGGAAATCGAACCCGCAACCTCGTGCGTTGCAGGCGGACCTTCGTCCACCGCGTCACAGTCAGGTCAAACTATAGGTATAGTACCTAACGTACTAGTACCTATTAAAATCTTCTGTGGTATAGGGAAGATGCTACGCTGCTGCTACGAAAGCGCTATGGTGCTACGAAAGCGCTACGAAGCCCTACGCTAGAGGCTCTACGAATTGAAAGTGCTACGCGAATCTACAATTCTGCGTTTTATTATAGAAGGTATGTATTGAACTGAGCATTATCTATTCATTGGTATAGACTCCTACGCGGGTCTAGGTATTGAATTCAATTAATTATGCCCATATAAATAAAGTACAAAGTCATCAAGCAGGTAAATTTATGCTAGGTATTTCATGCTGCTTAACAGCTTACCTCCACCCCAACTATTTCCACGTGTATCGTAAGAGGCGACTAATAGATATCCACCGGGGGCGGGCAACAGCGCTTTCTGCAGAACAATTTACCGCCGAACTGCGATCCCAACCCGCATGCCCAGCTGAGGATTATGGGCGATATCCTATCATTCGATAAAAGCCGATAAGGCGCTTAACTAGTGGCCTGCGTCCAGCAGTGGACCAATATAGGCTGTGGAGGCTATTGAGGAGGTGAAGTAGCAGCTTAAAATCCTAAGCGTAGTTAGATCTATATCATATTATACATTTATACAGAAAAGAAACACGCAGGACACCTACATCTAGACCATACAAACCTTTGTCCCGCTACAGATACGAGTATCAAACCCACAACCTTCGTCTTAGGCGGACCTACGGCTACTGAGGTCGTCCAAAACTTTACAGTCCGTAATATGTACACCATAAATACATAATTCATATGATGCAATACACAAGGTTTATGTGCAGATAGTGTAAATGTGTGCGGTCACAACACGTCTAGAATACAAATGTGCCAGTAGTTACATTACCTAATCTGTGGCCGAGCATTGTCCGGCATGATTACCTCTTTATTGGTTATGGTTGCCTGGTACTTTGATTTTAAATACTAACCAATACTATTATACAAACTAAACTTATTAGACAGTATAAATGATGAGAACCTTTTTATTTCGATGGGTTAGAGAGGGACGGTAGGTAATATTATTAGTGATGTCTGAATTAGTTAAGTTTTTGCGACATCAGAATTGACACCATTTATATAAAATTGTAAGGAGCATAAAATATGTTACATTCTAGAAGATTGCATAGTTAGTCTAAGTACAACATCAAGGTACACCACAAAAAAACACAAGAACTTGAATGATCGGGTAAACCGACCACGCAGCAGATATGCATTTAGCTGCGCTTGCAGTTGAATGCGTATTCGCTCGCGGTTGCCTAAATGTACTCAGTTCGCGATCGGCCGCCTTCGTCGCGGGTTCAAACCACATACCATTATACCATTTACCATAACATAATTCGGCAGTAGTATAAAACCAGTAGTGTATAGTTGTCTTGTGAATACAGTTCATACCATAAACCAGTGACTTTCCTTGACCACTAACCTACACCATACTACCTACCAACCTCAAAGGGCTGTTTGGGGATCCACCAGTACCATCTAACATAACCCCCAACCACAACCCTTTTCATTGAAAGATATATAAAAAAGTTTAAATTAAGCGCTCGTGTCATGACGATTTCATTTTTGTTAATTATTTTCTAAAAATGTTGCTAATATGGAAACTCTAAAACAAAATCTAATAATAATTCTTTTTATTTTTTCCTTATTTCTTATCTCTCATCATCATCATCATCATCATCATCATCAGCCTATTATTCATACAGCACTCCACTGCTGGACATAGGCCTCCCCCAATGAGCGCCATAGCGCCATCTTTATTAGTTCTTATTTTATATTTTTTATATGAAACGCAAATATATTTTTTCTATTTCTATTTCTAAATCTACACTTAAACTTATATGTATAGTCTCTACATTATGAGTCTCATCTTGCTATCTCTTTCTCTCTTCTTATGCACAAACTTTGTTAGGAGCTCTTCCTAAACTCGAAGGAAAGTTTCATTGTTCTCGGATAATCCGGTTGCAAGTTTATATAGGGAGACTAAGAAAAGGCTTTTGTTTTTTAAATTATTACCTACATTAGTTAAGTAACTTACTTCATCAGCTTTAGCTCACGTCTTTGCTCGGGCAAAAAAATCCTGGATAAAAAGTATAGCTAGGTTCCATGATATCCAGATAGTTGCTAACCCTCAGCTGGGCAAAGGCCTCTTCCAAATCGAGACTATTATAATCCTACTTAATATTATAAACGCGAAAGTTTGTAAGTATGGATGGATGTTTGTTACTCTTTCACGCAAAATTACTCAATGGATATTAATGAAACTTCACAATAATATAGCTTACATATCAAAATAACACATAGGCATACAATTCGTATATAGTATATTATCCAAAATATCTATCACCACGCGGATGAAACCTCGGGGCGCAGCTAGTATGCAATATTTCAGTCAGAACCATTCAGCATTATTTACGTGACTTAATGGTATACATAAATATGCAGTGACATAAGAATAGACAATACAATATGTTACTGTCTATTCTCATGCCTGTGAGTCAGATAAAACCAGTAGGTTAGGTAGGTACATTTAATTTTGTCCCGTGCTGAAACTTGAACCTGTTACCTAAGTTCTAAGTCTCAGATCAATCTGTCCCAGAGACCGTCTTAAGTATTATTTTGATTTCGATCAAGAGTAGATAAGTAAAAACTTACTTCTTTTAAATTCATCCAGCATTTCATCACCAACTTGGAAAGCTTCCGTTGTTTTCTTTAGAAGTAACATAAAATCACGCATTTTAATAATATTTTTAATAGATAAAATATCCAAAATTCACCAATTATTCAAATGGCCCACAAAAAACAATTTAGTACAGCAACACACAATATCCTGTTCAAAAAAAATAAAAGAAACAAAACACTATCAATATATAAACCAGATAAAACTGCACAGTTTCGAACACGCGCCGTTCGAAGCAAAAAAATTAACACTTGAAACGGTCAAAGATCGTGTATTCAGTTGTTTCTTAAGAGGTCCATTGTAGTGGTAGACTCACATTAAACTACCGAGATGATTCTCTGCGTTACGTAACTAATCAGTTTAAATATTGGACGTGGCCTTGAAGCGTTATCATTTTAAAACCCACGCGTTGTGTTTAGAGACACAATAAATTATGATCTATACCAACGATTACCAACTTTGTATATCGTCCGAACGTACGTGTATGAATAACTACTACTTCAAAAATCAAAATAAATGACGTTTTTGTTAATATCCAAAGGTTGCCTGGAAGAGATCACTTCTAAGCGATAAGGCCGCCCATTGTACTCGTCGCATATAATGTATTTTTGTAATTATTGATTTGATTATGGTGTACAATAAAGCATTTTTGTATTGTATTGTTGCAAAAGTTTTAACAACTTTTTCAGAAACTAAGTCAATCGAATCAGTAAAGCATTAGGACATTAAATATTTTCATGGAATAGTATAGTTCATCTATTTCCGCATATTAGGATAAAAAAATTATCCGGGCTATCAGAAATAATTTCTTTATTTAGGTTAGTCTATAAGGTCCACACACAAAAAAAACTAAAATAAATATATTGTATTAACTACTTAGAAAACTTTTAACCTTAAACCTATTGTAGGTTTTAAGATTCTCGATAAAAATCTCAAATATTTGATTGTATGTATATCGTAAAATATTGATTTATTCATAAATTTGTACATCTATCCTAATATAAAAACCTATATTATTTGTAAATATCTCTATTGCATCATAAAAATAAAATTTTCTAATACTTATTACTAAATAATGCTACAAGAAAGTGACAACACTTTTGATGTGACATTGAGACAGTCAAGAGCTGTTCTACCTATTAACCATTGTTGACCTTTCAATTCATATTAAAAATGTCTGAAATAGATTTCATGGACGGAGTACGTATTTTGACCACCTCCGTACCTAAATTTAGCCTGATAGGTGTTAAAATAGGTGATGTGATGTGACCTGATAGGTGTACTAACATGATATATATTTATTTAATGTAATCAGAACGACCTTAGGCCAATTATACTAATTACAGAGGTATAATACAAAAGTTAAGGACACATGTTATAAATACAGTTAAAATAAAATTATGTTGTATATATTATACAACAAGCGTAAATTGCCTTTACTTGAAGGTTGTACAAACGCCACCTGGGAAATGAGAAAATAGCCCCTTATTTCGAAAATCCACTAGAAACTGAATCCGACAGGGAAACAACTAAATGAAGGTAGAACCACAAAAGCTCTACCAACACACAACTACTGGAAAAGTTTCGGGAGTTCGAAAACAGATGGCGCTTATTTAAACGTTCACTAATAATAACAACTTCCATTGCTGTAAAAGTTTCAAAAGCTTCACAATAGAGAGCGCTTCTCATCATTTAATCTTCAGACTCACAAACTTTCGCTCCTGGTAGAAAATCTAAAGTTGACAACAGGTGGCGCCTAAAACCACTTTTACTCCTTACAAAACTCTACAACAGGTGGCACTAGTAGTAGGTAGGTTTGGAATGTTTCAAGTGTAGGAAGTTGGTAGGATAGAGTTAGTAATTTGCCTCAGTCACGCAAATTGTACATTCGTGTAGAAAATAATTTGTGGATTGTGTAAATGCGTGCAATAATTTATGATATCACGGGGGTCATCGGCCGTTTGTCACGCTTTAATAAATGAGTGCTTAGGACCTTTATGTACTTTACCTTCCTAATTGTACTTTTATGGCATACTCGCTATGTCATAAAACGAACGCATAGCAAATACATTTACTAGCGCCACCTATATACACATCAACACTTATTAAATTCAAAGGAAAGCCAAGGAAAAATAAAACAGCTACTGCTAAAGAAAATATTATACAAACTGTGTAAATTCCAATTATCGACTCGCCTTAGTTCTTGGAATAAACGATTCAAATTATTCCTCGAGGTGGTTGATAGGTATGGTAGTTCTCACTATAACAAGTCTACTGTGTATTTAAGTAATAGTAGAGCTTTTAAAGCTCTACTATTACTTAAATATAGGCCTGAAATTACTATTCAATTACCTATTCATATTATTTGCTGAGAGATCGACCGGGTGATTATGTAACTCGCGACCGGCTTGCGACAGGCGTAAATTAAGCAATCAGTGCTGTCAAACGTCAATTTTGTATTAGCTACAGCGTAAAAATTGACGTTTGACAGCACTGATTGCTTAATTTACGCCTGTCGCAAACCGGTCGCGAGTTACATAATCACCATACGGGAAATATAAATAATAAAATATAATAAGTACGTATGTTAACACGATCATAACATAATTGATTACCGGCCGATCGTGTTAACCCATAGCCGTTGTATAAGCGGACACATAAGTATGGAGACTTATGTGTCCGCTTGTACGTTTAAACGCGATAAAAACGATTATTTTTAAATTACTTAATATGTGTAAAACAGCCATTATGGCTGGTACGCATATTAAGTAGTCAAGTAGTAGATAACAAAATTTTAGGTATGATGGGTTATTTTATCGAGACCAGAACTTCGTTTGTCCACAATCTCACCTGTTGGTAAGTGACCGTGTGACCGACTATGTATTACGAAGGTCTAGAAGACACCTATTCAATCTTGAATTGAAACAGCTTGTAGTTGGTCGGAAAAACAAATGCGAGAGCGGGTATCCCTGAGTAGGCAGGAAACAAAGGGCCAAAAAATCGAGTTTCATAAATACGCTTTTAATTTCGCCGATCAATCTATCATCAAGCTCTTTCAAATGGCACTAATAAATCAAAAAAAGTTTTAATAACTTCCGGCGGAATCTTTGATCTCGAATCGATATAAATTTTAAATTGCTTTGAGTTTGTAAAGCTCTGATTAAAATATAACCAAAGGCTTTCATTTTGTAATTCTCGATTGAATGGTTTTGAGGATACGCCCGAGGAAATATTTAAATTGGTTGGTGAAGGAAATTAAGTTTCTATGTAGATATTTTAGCTTAAACTGTAGGTCATTTTATCTCATGAGATAATAAAAGCCGATAAGGCTTTTATAAAGGCTCCCCTTTATAAAATGCCTGCGTCCAGCAGTGGACCAAGTCCAATACCTATAGGCTGTTAAGGTGAGGTAATTTTCACGAGTTCCCCTGTGATAAACTGAATAGAATGTAAATAAAGATTTATTTAGCACACACACACAAAAAACAAGGAAAGTACAACCTAAACAAAAAAATCATAAATTAAAACACATAATAAAACTTAAGTTAAAAAAAACAGTCTGGAATAATGTAAGCCTTTCCCTAATGCGCGGCTAAAGGCAGGTCCAGGCTCAGTTTAATGTCGCTACATCCCGACGCTGGGATTCAGCCTAAACTGGATGCAGTATCACTCCATGACAAGTCACTACTAATAGTCAAATAACAATTGTATTTCCAGCCTCATGAAGGCTACTGAGTTCTGTTGGCCTATTTCAGTGCATTTATGATTGTTTCTCTCATACAATTTTCGCCTCTAATCTTGAAGTGAAAACTTCTTTAGGCACGTTCATTAAGAAAAATCATAGAACTCGCGCCATCTCGTCCCCGAGCGCTTTCATAACTGTGTCAAGTATATATGTGTACTTTTTGGGTGAGCAAAAAGCGTGAAACTCGCGTCATCGTCAACGCACGCTTCCCATAAAGTAAAAAATTCTTTAGTTTTTACTTCTATCGGCAGTCTCCAAAGACTGTCTAGTTATGTTTATTTAGAACTTGTTGCTGTAAACTCCTTTTACTAGTCAGAACTGGTTGCAACCAACTCTCGGTCACTGACCGTGTCTGCAGTTACTCGGAGAGTTGGCAAGTGTACTGTGCACTGAGCTCTAATACTCGGTTGCTGTCGATACCCGTTGCTGTGAGAACCGGTTGCAAGCAGCTCTTGGAAGACACTGACCTCGTCTGATGCGGTGTCGCGGCGAGTTGGCAGGCGTGCTGTGCTCTGAGCTCTGGTAGTCGGTCCCGCTGCTGTCGACACCCGTTGCTAGAGAGAACTGGTTGCCGTGACATCGCTCTCGACTTCTGCTGCGTTGCCATCGACTCTGAAAACATACAGATGGTGTAAGAGGTACATTTCTAGTCTCCCTGTCAGCGCCATGAGAGCGGCACAACAAGGTAGCTCTCGCTGCTCGCTTTCCTGAACATTCAATAAAAATATGTATAAATAAATAAATAATGCTGACCTGTGTTATGAGTACTAGATGACTGATATACATAATACATTAAAAAATAGATGGATATTTTTATTATTATTAGATAACGACCAGTATACCCGGAACAAATATCTGTAAATCGTCCAAACATTTCTCCCAGGCGGGTACCGAACCCGCAACCTCCTGTTTCGCAGGCGGATCTTCGCACCACAGTGATCATCAAAATAATTAAGGAGTATAAAACGACGTTAAATAATGACATTAAAACTTCTGATATTTCAGCATGCTTTGGCCCAAATAAAACAAATCTACGAACTTAAACCGCCGCCGTGTAGAAACTAAATAGGTGTTCCAATTTTATGACACAATTAAGTTAACGTTTCCTAGTAAACTATCAGCCAGAGAAATTTAAATTTGAATATCCAATTTATATGCAACTGCAAAGTAATCTTAGCTCACATATGTTTTAGTGCGAGTCATTATATACGAGTACATACATACCAGATTTTATTATCATCTAAAACCCATGGGTTGTGCAATAGTCAATAAAAAAAAAATTATTTGACAACCTGGAGGTCTACTTTGAAAAACGAATGAAGATAATAGATGGCGTTGATTGCACAGATCGAACAACCTTACCACCAAATAACTTTGGGCGCGTTACTAACTGAAATCTTTCGTTACGGATCTCTAAGAAATAAATGAGAGAATCATTTCACCGAAAGAACGGATCGGACGTCCCTCGTTTTGGGCGTTCTGACGTCCGTCATCCGTCTACTTCGTTCGTTTTTCAAAATAGACCTCATGGTACTATAGCCATTCAGAATACTTCTAGAGAAAAATCAAACGAAACCTAACACGATGAAGTCATCATAATCATCATCAAAGAAGTGTGAAAGTGTCTGAGATTTTACAATGGATTTCCGCAAAGTGACAGCTGACTCTATTATTTAAATAAAAAGCTTGTAAAAAAAGTTAATCCCTTGAGGATTTTACCGTCAAACCATAACATTCGATCAGCTGCACCGATTTCCTTCCTACCATACTACCTAGCTTAGGTATTTGTTATTATAGTATGTAACTATCGACAAATGGGCATAAGGCTCTGTTTGGGAGCCATAAAAAACCACTATAGACATCATCATCATCATCATCATCAGCCTATAGCAGTCCACTGCTGGACATAGGCCTCCCCCAATGAGCGCCATAGCGCCCTGTCTTCAGCTTGCCGCATCCAGCATCTACCTGCAGTCTTTCGCAGGTCGTCATCCCACCTGGTCGGAGGGCGTCCTACACTACGTTTGCCGAGTCGTGGTCTCCACTCAAGAACACGTTTGCCCCATCGGCCGTCGGTTCTTCGCGTGATATGGCCGGCCCCCTGCCACTTCAGCTTGCTAATTCTTAGAGCTATGTCGATAACCTTGGTTCTCTGTCGGATGTATTCGTTACGAATCCTATCTATAGACACATACTCACGATAAACCTTTACATGGGCTGGGCCACAAAAGAACACCTAATTAAAATATCAAAGTTCGAAATATCTCATTCAATTAACTAACTTTTAAGCCTGTTCGTGAGAGAATAAGCTTTATTTTCATAGCATTCATTTCAAAGGCCTTCTGAACGTACAAACCCTTTACAATTTAAACTGAAAGATGAAAGCATTGTTAAGGGGCTCAAAGCCACGTTTGTTCAGTAGTTTCGTATTTTTATACCAAGTTTTAACCCTTGGAGCGCTTTGGGCTTTGTTTGGAACTTACATTTGAGATTTCTGAAAAGTTTCCGCTGATGTAGAATAGGGGTGATAGTGTGAGTAGAGTTATGTTCGAAATTCCATTCCAAATATGCCTTAAAGCAGCCTTTAATTTAATATCATTGCATTGGCGACATCTCGCTATCCAACATTAAATTCCAAAGAGTTTTCTACTACCAAATAATTATATGGCGATTATGAGAAGCCATGTCAAGTTAATTCTACGTAGTCGGGGTAGCAATAACATGTAAACATGAAACCAGCTGAGACTGCAGTCGACCTGCAAAAGATCAACCACCCGAGGAATCAGCAGAATCACAATATTAAGCAAAAAGGAGTTCTAATGCTGAATTCTCCTAAACTAACAAAACAGGTTAGTAAAGAGGTATTGCGCCCGATTCACAACTAACAGCGCGGTGGTGGCGAGCGTAGCGAAGCGTTCTAGAACAATCTACGCATGTAGGACCTACCTTTAGGTTAGTAAAGAAGTGTTGCGTCCGATGCACGACTGACAGCGGCGTGTGGTGGTGAGCGGAGCGAGCGCGCGGCGGTGGCGAGCGTGGCGCGGAGCAGGACAGCTCCGACGCAGACTTTGACAGGCGTCCACTGAGCGCGTCGGAGCGTTCTGGAATAATGTCCGCTGGTGAGTGTCGCATTAAGAGTTAAGTAAAAATTATATTTTTTGGAGAATATCCTCATCAGCACATACGTCCACTGCTGAACATGCTTCCCAGTAACCAGGTGGGTTTTGCCACAATCACCTCTCATGGCAAGCAGGTCGGTTGTGGCAGTGGAGGTGTTAAAATACACAGAAGGGAACTTCTCACATTCAGATATCACGCAGCGTAAGAATCGTCTACTTAAGTACAAGGATTTGGACACTTAGTTAATTATACTACAAATTACAGTACAATATTATTCGATGCAATTTCCTAGTTAATCATCATTATGTAGTTGTCGGCAAGCATTGCGTGAGATATAAAATTTGTAGGCCGCTTGATGTTTTAGACCTCTCAAGTTTTCCACTGCACGGAAAAACTGTCAGGACTTTGCTGGAAAGTGATGTGTTTTAAGCTTAATTTTCCTTTTCTCAGCTGAAATTTGTGGGCAGTCGTAAATGGAGTTGCTTTTAAAGCCATTTCGAAAATATATTTTCGATGTCGAAGGTAATATCGGCAATGCGAATGTGACGACATTTGACTCAGCAGCTTTGAGCTTATATTTATATTAGTGCTTATTTTAGCTAGGTTTAAGGTGACTGAACACTACGTGTGATATTTTGATAGAGATATATATAAATAAATAAATTCTTATATTGTCTCATCTCGAGACTTGAAACAAGAAGCAGCCACAGAGACATTGCAATACCATGCCTTTAATGACGACCTCTGTGACGCGGTGGGTGAAGGCCTGCCCGGGACTGCGAAGCAGGAGGTTGTGGGTTCGATTCCCGGCTCAGGAAAAATGAGTGTACGATCTGCAGATATTTGTTCCCAGTTTTCTGGTCGTTATGTATACACATATAAAGATATCTATCTACCTATATCTATCATGTTTATGTATTGTATTATGTATGTATCTACATACATAGTTCCTATAACACTTGCTCTGCATTATATATTTGTTTAGATTACTTCAGGCATAAGAAATATACAAAACTAAATTAGGAATACCTCTCATAATTTAGTTTTGTATTTAGTTAGGTAGATTTACATAATTCATTGTAAAACAAAACATTTTAACTCCTTTTTCAAAACACGCAAGTTCGCGTGTAGGAAAAACCTTGTGAAGGGCAAATAAAAACTAATGTTTATGGTCAGGTTAAAAAAACCGTAACTCAGATAATCATTTAATATTTGTTTAAAAAAACCACCCATGATCATCATCAGCCTATGATAGTCCTCTGCTGGACAGAGGCCTCCCCAATGAGCGCCACAGCGCCCTGTCTTTGGCTTGACTCATCCAGCATCTACCTGCAATCTTTCGCAGGTCGTCATCCCACCTAGTCGGAGGGCGTCCTACACTACGTTTACCGAGTCGTGGTCAAACAAAAACAAAGTGACAAAAACCACCCGCCGACTACAAATTCTTATTTAGTCTTATTTTCAAAATATTATAAATTCAGAAGTACATAACTCTATCTTTTACTTTTTCACGCATAAGCAGCTGAACGATTATTAATAAAACTTGGCAGGAAGGTAAACGGTATTCTGGGACGGACAGAGGCAACTTGAAAACAGCATGCGAAGCCGCGGACAGTAGCTCGTTTATTATAACTCTGTGAAAAGCCATTGTAAACTACGGAAAGCTATAAGACCCCCGTAGGGATAAAAGCGGGCATAATGGAGTACGCTGTTTGAATGTAAACGCTAACTCGGGTTTAACAAGCATAGTATTTATGTGAAAACTTCTCTTGTAATGTGGATAATATCCGGGTTTACATGCTTGTATTAAATAGTAAGAATCGACCCTCTTTAACCAAATTGTCAAAACCTTTCTATGCAAAAAGGGTAACTATAAAATATCAGATTAACTAGAGGATAAAAAAGCTTGGACAAGTTTTACTCCATCTCGAAAAATAACAACTAACAGTCTAGGTTCCTTCGTTGCTTCTTTACGTTAGCCGAAGCAACAGAAAAAAAAAATAGAAATAGAAAATTTTAATTTGCGTTTCATTTAAAATAATACATATTAAGAACTAATATAAAGCTAAAGATAACAAATTAGGTAAGTAAAGCAATTATTTAATTATTATAATTTAAATACGAGAACACAGAAAGGCTACCGGCTCAGCATGAATATCACTCGCATACCGTGTCAGAGTTTAATTCTAAGAATTTGACCTTTTCTAAGTGCACATTTTAAATTTCCTTACCCACCTTTTGACCTTTTCTAAGTGTTCGTTTATTGTATTGATGAAAATAAAGAGTTATTTATTATGCTCGTTTTTCGAAGTCAAAAAGAATTATCACCTACATTCATCGTCTCCAAAACACACTCGGCAATTTCCTACTCAATTATGTGTTAACGTGTTTTTTCACCGACAAAAAAAAACTAAACAAATATAATTTATAAAAACAAAACGGCCCGTTGGCTTTTCCAGGATTCTATGTTGTAACTTTTCATGTTCTTTTCAGGTTTTATTAATATTGAACCTTCTAGGGAATGGGTGCCCCATTCCTTACTTACTTTCCAGACTTAAGGGGCCTCCGGAGGGACGAATGCTTCATACAAACGTAATACCAAAATTATTTCTAATTCAAGCATATTTCCACTATAATATTGCATTATTTGTATTAAAATAGTATTTATCTAGGTACCCAAATAGTTTTTTTTTTTAAATACTTACCTAAAATGAAATGAAAGCCAATCTCATTTTGCACATTTTTATGCGAAAATGGACATGTTTTCTTGCTATTTGTTACGTATTAAAAACATCAATATCTTACGTTTTATTTATTAAGGAACATAGCTCATATTGTCTAGTTACAGAATAACAATACTTTGTGAAGAATACAAAAAGTTTTCAGACATAATTTTTGGTATTACGGAACAAACCAAATTTTGAACGGCTAATATTGCTATCGCGCACGCATGTAGCGCGGCGCAAGGGTTAAACAGGGACAGCGATATTCGGAGCGATTTTTGCAAGCGAGGGTCACCGGATCCTTAAGATATTCATTTTATTGATAAATCACATTTACCAATTGAACATAAGTGTTAAAATAAAATCTAATACAATTCAATTTGCTGCCGTTTTGGAAAATGACGATAATTCTTTATTGCAAACAAAACAATAAAAATACAGGGAAGGAAAATACCAATTCAGATAACGTTGTATGATATCACTAAGGGCGAGATTTTCAGGCAAATTTCTTGTTTGTACAAAGTACTTTGAATACGTGTAACATTTTCCTAGACTTTTTGGCAACTGTCATTAATAAAAAGTCTGCTAGTGAAATATTCATCCCAATTTCTGTTTTTGTGCCCAAAGCGGCACCCAATCCTGCTTCATATTTTAGTGGATTTCGGAACCCTAGAAAATCCGAACATAACAAAAAAAAATAAAAGCAAACAAATAAACCATTATTTTTCTATTCCCAAGGGACATTTTACCCGACCCGAGTTTCCCTAGTTTTCCCGAATCAGGTTTCTACCATCAATCAAACAGGCAGTGGTGTTTTTATGTATATTTAGGACGTGAATATTTCTTTTGCCCTTGCTTGAATAAATGAGTATACGTGCTGACATGGGAGGACATAACAGTATTGACCTATGTGACAAATTGAAGTAAGTGAAGTCATGAAGTGTCGTTGTGTATGATTTTGGTGATTTGTTAAAGTGTGTTCAGTTTCTACCATCCTCATTAGGTAGCTTTTCTTTGTTTAGAGGGAGAATCCTTTCAAATTAATCATCATCATCTCCATCAGCCTATAGCAGTCCACTGCTGAACATAGGCCTCCCCCAATGAGCGCCATAGCGCCCTGTCTTCAGCTTGCCGCATCCAGCATCTACCTGCAGTCTTTCGCAGGTCGTCATCCCACCTGGTCTGGTGCTTCAAATTAATAATATTATAAATTTGAAAATAACTCTGTCTGTCTGTAACCCAATGAGCGCCATAGCGCCCTGTCTTCAGCTTGCCGCATCCAGCATCTACCTGCAGTCTTTTCCAGGTCGTCATCCCACCTGGTCTCGTGCTTCAAATTAATAATATTATAAATTTGAAAATAACTCTGTCTGTCTGTAACGTTTCCACGCCTAAACGGCTGAACGAATCTTAATGTCCAGCTGTGGACTAACAGGGCTGATGATGATGATAGATGATAATACCCTGAGGAATTACATTATGTTGTCTCGATCACAAGTAAAACGGCGAGTGTAATCTTTTAAAGTAATTAAAACTTTGCAGATAGATATTGCTTTTTTTAAAGCGTTGACTTACCTTATTTTTTATTAGTTGTATGTTTATGTTTTTACACTGCGGTAGCGTAGGTACCTACAATTCTGAAGCCCGAATCGCACTTGGCGGTTTCGTTTTGTAACTTTGTTCTGTAAAGCGCTGCAATGCTGATTTGGCTCATGCGAACCTTTTCAAACTTCAGCAACAGAGTTTCAGCATCTGTTTCCATTCATTTTCAACTTTATGACGGTGAATGAAAGAAGTTTTTAATGAGATCCTTACCCACCTTTATGTATGCTTGAGATATGTGTAAGTTTATTAGAAGTTACATGAGGAAATTGAATTGAACCTCGGTCGGTCGTAACTTTAATTTACACAGTTAACAGTCAGCAGTAATACACTAGAACTAATTAACGCATCAGGCTGAAATTTGGCATAGAAGTACGTAGTTCTGGGCCTGGATTTTAATAGAAGCTAAGTACTTTTTATCCCAAAAGAGCGCGTAGAAAGCCGCGGGCATTAGCTATTATTTTTTAACATTAGTATTATTATGATTGTGTGGAGAGCTTCATAGTTATGTAGTCTCGCACGTAGCTACATGCTACGAATCCACGCTGGATCGTAGCATTATGCTACGAATCTATGCTAGTTCGTAGCATACAGTATTTTGCATTTTTAAAGTCTACCCTAGTTCGTAGCATTATGCTACGAATCTATGCTAGTTCGTAGCAAACAGTATTTTGCATTTTTAAAGTATACGCTAGTTCGTAGCATTATGCTACGAATCTATGCTAGTTCGTAGCATACAGTATTTTTCATTTTTAAAGTCTACGCTAGTTCGTAGCATTATGCTACGAATCTATGCTAGTTCGTAGCATACAGTATTTTGCATTTTTAAAGTCTACGCTAGTTCGTAGCATTATGCTACGAATCTATGCTAGTTCGTAGCATACAGTATTTTGCATTTTTAAAGTCTACGCTAGTTCGTAGCATTATGCTACGAATCTATGCTAGTTCGTAGCATACAGTATTTTGCATTTTTAAAGTCTACGCTAGTTCGTAGCATTATGCTACGAATCTATGCTAGTTCGTAGCATTATGCTACGAATCTATGCTAGTTCGTAGCATACAGTATTTTGCATTTTTAAAGTCTACGCTAGTTCGTAGCATTATGTTACGAGATTACTACCAACTCTCGCACAGAAGAATGAATATTGTGTAAAACCAATTCCATTTTGGATAAGAAACTATTTTATATCAATTGATATAAAATAGTTAGTAGCATTATGCTCATATAATTCATGAGCTACCTCTTGATTGTTTGAAAAATCTTTTCAGCAGTTCAGTGTTCATCGTTGCCTGACCCTCTGGCAGATTCCAAGTCACGTAATTATATCAGGTTAACCATTATATTCTAAAATTGTTGCCACGTTGAATGGCAATACTATGTATCTAATTCGTTGACCGAAATAGAAGCTAGCATTCCGATCACCAGTGGACTCTATGAGACGTTTAAATCTTTATAAATTGCGTGTGCCCCTTTCTACCCCAAACGGCTGAAAGAGGAACCTCGGTCAAGATTAGCTCATTCTTTTCCCGTTTATCTGGACTCCGCTGATATTGCTGCGGAGCGTCTTTCATTCCGTTAAAAGTCATTTATAACGGGATATTTACCATAATTCGATTTTTGAGTTTTCCAATACTACTACTCGCAGTGCCTTCAGTTATTCCGTGATTATGGCGCATGAAACTGTGTCGAAATATTGGAAAACTTGAAAATCAAATCATGGATCTAATTATATATTGTAGTACTAAGTACAAAGTATATTAGTTATATAAATAATTATATAAGTTAAATATTGTCCATAATTAATGTAGAAACTGTTGTTTCACCTAGCTTTTAAGATATTTTTGTACAGAGTTTCTACAATAAATCTATTTGAACTTGAATGGTAAATATCTCGTTATAAATGACTTTTATGGTAATCATAGTCATCATCAGCCTAAAGCAGTCCACAGCTGGACATAGGCCTCCCCAATGAGTGCCATAGCGCCCTGTCTTTAGCTTGCCACATCCAGCATTTACCTGCAGTCTTTCGCAGGTCGCCATCCCACCTGGTCGGAGGGCGTCCTACACTACGTTTACCGAGTCGTGGTCTCCACTCGAGAACACGTTTGACCCAGCGGCCGTCGGTTCTTCGCGAGATATGGCCGGCCCACTGCCACTTCAGCTTGCTTATTCTTTTAATAAATGGTAATTTTTTTAATTTATGGTAAAAGCCATGATATTTTCAAAAAAAAAAAAAAAAAAATGCTGGACAATCCACACAGCATTATCTAGCCCCATGGTAAGCAAAGCTTGTGTTATGGGTACTAGATAACTGATACACATAATACAATACATTACATAGATAGATATTTTTTATTATACATAGAAAACGACCAGAACACCCGGTACAAATATCTGCAGATCATACACACAATTGTTCCGAGGCGGGAATCGAACCCGCAACCTCGTGCGTCGCAGGCGGACCTTCGCCCACCGCGCCACATCGGTCGTCAAAAAGTTTCATTGTGTTGGAATATAACAAATTAAAACAACCATCATCTTTACAGTGGATATACACTCTTATAACACCAGCAAATGCATTATTCATGCAGGCAAAGCTTTCATTTTATGCTAAACGTGGTCTGACTTCATTAAACACGCGTCGTGCGTGATGGAAAATAATGTTTTAAGAACTATGTTGCTTGCATAAATTTAAAAAACACCATTGTTCATAAAAAAGCTCTTTCGTAGAAACTAAGCTTTTGGTTGGCAACTCAAAAAAACGCCATGATTTAAAACAATTGTTATCCAAAGGCTGCCTGGAAGAGATTGCTTCTAAGCGATAAGGCCGCCCATTGTACTTGTCGCATTTAATATCTTTTTGTAATGATCTGCATATGCTGTACAATAAAGTATTGTATTATAATTTTTAAATTTTTTACACTTGGGAGGTGACTAACTCTAGAACGAAATATCTACATATACTTCTATATCTATACTTATATTATAAAGAGGAAAGGTTTGATTTATTGTTTGTTTTTTTGTAATGAATAGGCTCCGAAACTACTGGACTGATTTGAAAAATTCTTTCACCCTTGGGAAGCTACACTATCCCTGGTGAACATAGGCTATATTATATTTTCAAAAAAGTTAGGGATCCGTACTAAAACCGTGCGAAGCCGGGAAGGTCCGATATATTTTAATAAGCTTGTACCTCACCCACTTCCAAGCAAGGACAGCTATCCATTAAAAACATAAAGCAGCCGCTTTTTTATTATTGAAAATAAGCTTATTCTCCAAAATACGCGAGTAAAGCCGCGTGCTAAAGCCTGTTTTCCAATATCACGTACAGAATACATTCATCCCCTTGTGGTTCCGATTCAGATCGTATTCTGTGGTTTCAACGTGACATTTCGCAGCGCGTTATCGGAATCTGCTTTACACGACACGACTAATTCTAGATTCTCTTTACAATACAAAAATACTTTATTATACACCAGATACAGATCATTACAAAAAGATATTACATGCTACAAGTACAATGGCGGCCTTATCGCTTAGAAGCGATCTCTTTCGGGCAACCTCTGAAAGGATTATGTGAATTTAAGAATGGCAGGGGGTGTACCAAGACGCAATGATTCAATGTTGCTTCTTCAGCTATATGTATTTAAACATGTGTTTCCTGGTTGGCAGGTAGAAAATGCCTCGGCATTAAGCCCACCCTTTGTACCTTTAATAGTGCAATAAAGTTTAAATAAATGTACAGTTCCGATGATGGGCGCAGGTAAGTGCCTCGGCTATCATCCTATAGGAGTATAATAATTTATAGCTAAGCTAGCTAATAGCCCATAATTCCCACGCGGGTTGGGGATAGCAGTTCGGGGTAAAATTGTTCTGCAGGAGGCGCTCCTGCCAATACTAAATATTATAAACTAGTTTCTGCCCGCAGCCCGGGCAAAACGATATAACAATAAGGAATAGGTATCTGACAAGATCAAAATTATAGCGATTAACCCTTCGTCGCTCAATAATCCAGCCGCACAGTTAATAGTTTTCCAAATTGCCTATTTACCATAAAACTCAATGAAGGGTGCCCTTGATCAAAAACAGCAAGGCACGAGTGACAAGACGTCGACACTAAAAGCGCACTTGAAAATAAAGTAAGAAGAATTGAGAACCTTTGAAAAGTTATACCTACGGAGAGTAACAAACTATTTGTAAACGTTTTTTGATGAAAACAAACTTCATTATCTCGTATCGTACCCAATAATATTATAAATGCGAAAATAATGTATAAAGGCGACGCAATTTCGAGCCGCGAGACCCTACATTAGCGAATGAAGTGACATCTGGTGGCGTTATCGTATAAATTACAATTCACTGAGTAGACCCAACACCACTAATCTTGTAAATTGCGGGCGTTATTCATGAATATTTATATATACATCAAAATACAGGTGACTGTTATTTTAGTATTCAGTATTTTATTTATTCATACTTTTTGTTACACTTAATAATATTGGCAAGATGTTATAATAAAAATAAATAATAAAGAATATTGGACAATCCACACAGTACTACTTGCCCCAAGCTAAGCAGAGCTTGTGTTATGGGTTCTAGATGACTGATATACTTAATACAATAGATTATATAGGTAGCTATATTTTAATATACATAGATAACGACCACAACACCCGGAACAAATATTTGCAGGTAGTAAGTTTTTCTGCGTCGCAGGCGGACCTTCGCCCACCGCACCACAGAGGTCGGTAAATACTAAACATTAAATAATAATAATTATTAATATCAGCATGGACCTTATTATCTATCATCATCATCAGCCTATAGCAGTCCACTGCTGGACATAGGCCTCCCCCAATGAGCGCCATAGCGCCCTTCAGCTTGCCGCATCCAGCATCTATCTGCAGTCTTTCGCAGGTCGTCATCCCACCTGGTCGGAGGGCGTCCTACACTACGTTTACCGAGTCGTGGTCTCCACTCAAGAACACACAATTATCAATAGTTAAACAACAGCACAATTACAATTATCTATAATTAAGTATTATTAAAGCTAAATATGTACATAGGTACATTTGTGAGTTGAGTAACATAACAACTCCGGGAATCGTAACATACATATATATGTAATTAATTTGAGTAATGGATGCATATTCCCCTTAATTGGAACCCAGATCAGATAATTCGGTTTACAATACATTAACGTGGAAATAACTTAATGGTAAAACCTTTTGAAAGTACTCCAGGGCTGGCTGTTGCAAATTGATCCTAATATTCATATAACACTGGGTATACAATGTTATCGGAAAATTTATATTTTGTTCGCATGTGTTAAAAGTGTGTTTATTTGACTTATTTCAGGTTATATAGATTTTTCACTGTTATTCTAGGCTAGTGCCCGTCTGGGATAGAATTTACATACTATGTTTAATGAGTTGACCTGAATTCGAAAATCAAGTTAAGGTGAAACAATTCGCTTCTCATATAAATAGAAAAACTACTACATTTTTTTTTAAATATTCAAAAGTAGAAATAAATTTATTTTGAAAAGATACAAGATACAGTCAATATTTTATCTATAATAACCCTTGTTCTAGAGGTCTATTTACATTTTTAACGCGGTCGTTTTCATCATCATCATCAGCCTATAGCAGTCCAGTGCTGGACATAGGCCTCCCCAATGAGCGCCATAGCGCCCTGTCTTCAGCTTGCCGCATCCAGCATCTACCTGCTTTCTTGGGTCTGTATTTCGCAGGTCGTCATCCCACCTGATCGGAGGGCGTCCTACACTACGTTTACCGAGTCGTGGTCTCCACTCAAGAACAAGTTTGCCCCAGCGGCCGTCGGTTCTTCGCGAGATATGGCCGGCCCACTGCCACTTCAGCTTGCTAATTCTTTGAGCTATGTCGATAACCTTGGTTCTCTGTCGGATACATTCGTTTCGTATCCTATCCTTCAGAGAAACTCCGAGCATAGCTCTTTCCATAGCTCGCTGAGCGACTTTGAACTGGTGTTTTAGGAACGTATTATATTTTGTATTTCATCCTAGCGCGCCCTTTCCTCATCCTCAACAGCCTATAATGGGCCACTGCTGGACGCAGGCCTCCTCTCATTAGCATTATGTTAGGTCAGATAGCGAACATTTAGGACTCGTCAACCAACGAATTTGCGCATTCGACTTGTCTACCCTTAACATTAAGGTGTGGCCGTAAGCATCCGAAACTCGAATCGAGAGCCGTACCACGAACTACTGTTTAACGTTATAAGTATTCAACTATGTGCAATATTTCATTTTGCGACTTGCGTGATGTCGGAAAATAACCCTCGAAGGGTTTCTATCACGCTAAAGCGTAATTGAGAAGTATGTAGGTGTTTCATGAGCCTTTACCTGCACCACACGTTGATTTGGTATACACAAATAATGACCAAAATGCTATAAATAGGTGAGTACTTGCGAAAGACTATTTAGTATACTCAATTTCAACTTCTTATTTGTATGGATCGCTGTGTCTCATCATCATCATCATCAGCCTATAGTAGTCCACATAGGCCTCCCCTAATAAGTGCCATGGCGCCCTGTCTTCAGCTTGCCGCATCCAGCATCTGCCTGAAGTCTTTCGCAGGTCCTCATCCCACCTGGCCGGACGGCGCATTGGACGCCGCGGCGTCCAATGCTACGTTTGCCGAGTTGCAGTCTCCGCCCAAGAACGCGTTTATCCCAGCGGTTGTCGGTTCTTCGCGAGATAGCCCGCCCACTGCCACTTCAGCTTGTTAATTCTTAGAGCTATGTCGATAACTTTGGTTCTCTGTCGGATGTGTTCGTTACGAATCCTATCCTTCAGAGAAACTCCGAGCATAGCTCTTTCCATAGCTCGCTGAGCGACTTTGAACTGGTGGACCAGCCCTACCATGAGTGTCCACGTCTCAGCTCCGTAGGTCAAAACGGGTAGGACGCACTGATTAAAAAATCGCTGAGTCTGTGTTGTCACAACACCACCAGTGTTCATGTATAGTGTACTCACTCGGTTTCGGCTGCGGCGAGTGTTTCTTGGTGGACATGACTTGGTTCAGCTCATGTCAGCTGTCGCAGCGGACGCAGGAAATCATTGAGCGGGCGCCGGGCAGCCTGCGGGACCTAGCTCAGCTCAACCGTACCTGTAACAACGACGAGATCAATGGTTCAAAAGACGTTTTTCGTAGACTTTTTGGTATAGGTGCGTCTCTCGTGAGGTACTGTGAGACTGTGGGAATTTTTTTAGTTTAAATACCTCGAAAATTTTAAGACCAGGATCAAAATAGTAGTATTCAGTCTACGGATAATCTTTACATGGGGTTGTGTGTCAAAATAAAGTGGCATTGCAGAGATATCGATTCAAAACCCCGTGTGGTTTTTAAAACCCCCAATCAATTTAAATAAAAAACGGATATAGGTACCTACTGAATATAATGATGAAAGCTAAAAATTGTTAAAACGCTATCTTTTATCAGACACACTAGATATAATCTATTTAAATCTAAAATAGAGATCGATGTGTGTATCGCGTCGCATCCCAGAATAGTTAGAACAGAAAAAGCACAAACTCTTATAAACCATAAGTTAAGCAAGACTGTTACTGAAAATCCGATACTAAAATAGTTCTGGTCTCGACGAAAGCAAACTTTCACCTATCCCGTACAAGATACGAACCTCAGCGCCCTGGGGTCGTAACTCTTAGCTAAGCTTATTTATTACTTTCGATTTTTCTTACAAGTTCCTACCGAGCCGTTTTTAGGGTTCCGTACATGAGTATGAAACCCTTATTCGTTACGAATATGAATTCGTAACGAATACATCCGACAGAGAACCAAAGTTATCGATATAGGTCTACGAATTAGCAAGCTGAAGTGGCAGTGGGCCGGCCATATCCGATATGAACCAACAACCGCTGTGGCAAACGTGTTCTTGAGTGGAGACCACAGCTAGGTAAACGTAGTGTAGGACGCCCTCCGACCAGGTGGGATGACGACCTGCGAAAGACTGCAGGTAGATTCTCGATGCGTCAAGCTGAAGACAAGGCGCTGTGGCGCTTATTGGGGAGGCCTATGTCCAGCTGTGGACTAAGATAGGCTGATGATTATGATGACTCATAGGGAGCCAGGCGGATTTTTTATAAAGCATACGCCTTTGGTCTGTCTCTCTGTCTGCCTTAGACATTAATCTCTCACTATAATAATTCGTTCCATTTAAAACAGAGCAAATGGTGTCCACAGCGCTTAGGGTTTTCACCAATTACGCGCAACTAAACTTGAAAATTGAAAATTTTAATGAATTAAAAAAAACGATCTTTAAAGCTGGTTTTGAACATAATATACAGAAACAATAAAAAAATTGTGATACAGAGCCCTTACTATGCGCTGCTGACTTGTACTTGGCCGGTTTATTCTACCAAGTTTTCCTCAGCAGATATACCAAGTTACCTCGGGCGGTAATTTCAAGGCTTACATTTTACTCTGACATGTTAATAAATAGCTTCATTTATTCCTTTAAATAAGCAACACAGTATTTTTAGCCCCTGGAGGCAAGTTTCGTATTTTTATTATCTTGCAAACAGTAAAAACTGGACGTGTTTTCAGAATGCAGGAAATAAAAAATTTAAGAACTGGATATTCTGGCGTGAGGTTAGCTATGTACTTTCACACATCTTTAGTTTATGGATTTTTACACGGGACTCAATAAAACTCAAACTCAAACTAATAGCATAATTTTTTCAGATGTAAGCTTAGATAATTAAAAAAAACATGAACTAAGTAACATAAATAAATAAATAAATATTGCTGGACAATTCACACAGCATTATCTAGCCCCATGGTAAGCAGAGCTTGTGTACTAGATAACTGATATACTTAATACAATACATTACATAGATAGATATTTTTTATTATACATAGAAAACAACCTGATCACCCGGAACAAATATCTGCAGATCGTACACACAATTGTTCCGAGGTGGGAATCGAACCCGCAACCTTCTGCGTCGCAGGCGGACCTTCGCCCACCGCGCCACATCGGTCGTCAAAATAGGTACCTATTTAACTTACGTCTTGTTGTTTTTCAGTATTTTTCTATTCATTATGGTTTTTGTTATTTGTAATAAGTCGTCAACTTACTGTGTATCATTCTTTTTTCAATATATCTACGGAAACGTGTAATTAGACGTTAACAAGCATGCACTAGTATATCCAGGTGTGTTCAATAATGTAAATATAAAAAAAAACCTAACTGTAAATTTCTTGTAAATAAATAAAAAAAACGAGAGAAAAAAAGTCTTTCACATTTGAATTGAAATGACAATAATTTAATTAATTACAAGAAACTAAACACCGACTTCAAATTCCCTAGAATAGACACTGTTTTAAAGTTTTTCGGCAAGCTGAAGACAGGGCGCTATGGCGCTCATTGGGGGAGGCCTATGTCCAGCAGTAGACTATCAAAGGCGATAATGATGGTATTTTTTCAGGGCAAATGCTGAATCACGATGCGAGCCCATTCGTTCAATTAAAAATTTCACGTAAACGAACCGAAAACATTTAGATTGCTTTGACGACCACTGTGGCGGGCAATGGTGGGCGAAGGTCCGCCTGCGACGCAGGAGGTTGGAGGTTCAATTCCTGCCTCGGGACAAATGTTTATACGATCTGCAGATATTTTTTCAGGGGGGTTTCGGGTTGTTTCCTATGTATGATAACAAAATTTCTATCTATGTTTTTTGTTTGTATATCAGTTATCTAGTACCCATACCACATAAGCTCTGTCTAGCTTGCGGCTAGATAATGCTGTGTGTTTGGTCCGGCGTTATTTATTTATTCTACGTTTTATACGTTAACGAAACGTTGATCTCTCACGTTCGGATTTACGTTAAACTACGTGAACCGGAAACTGTTATCGGGTTTTTGCACCCACTTCCAGATTTTTAACGTAGATTCGAAAATCTGGGTTAAAAGGCATCGCTGGTTTACGTAACTTTAGTATAAAATTACTTGCTTACTTTATGAGGATTGAGGAAATAATATGAGCGTTATCTCAGGATTTAAACGAAACACTAAAAGTGCTGACTGCAGAGTTCATTAGGTTTTTTTAATACAATGGTTTAGAAAAAACTGCAATCTAATTCAAATTCCTTATTAATCACACTATTTTCAAGTTTCATTATGTGACCACCAATCATTGGGGGAGGCCTATGTCCAGCAGTGGACTGCTATAGGCTGATGATGATGTGACCACTTATACCAGACGAACATAAAAAACATACATACAGCCAAAAATAGAACCTCCGCTTTTTATGAAGTCTATTAAAAATATTTATTTCTTTGACATAAGTGCTCATAACGCATATTAACATATTCGACTCAGCGTTTGGGAAAAAAATACCTGTGTTAGGGACTTAGTGAATCTCGCTCCACTAGTAGTGGAGCGGACTCCCCCCCATCCTCTCCCATCTTTCTAATGGAACAATACGTCTGTTATCTGCAGATACCGGCAACAGCCTATTGTTACTTTAGCAGCTTAGATAACGGGTGAGCTACATTTAGGTGTGAATATGAAATATTCTTGTTCTCTGTGCCAATCTAATAATAATAATTTAATGAATGACTGATAGCTACTGAACGATTGAAAAGTTTCATTTTCAAGCAATGCGGTATGAATGACGAAAGACTCTGCGAAGTTTTCCAAACGGTGCCCATTACATAGACAGATATTTTTTATATTATACGTAGAAAAACGATCAGAACGCCCGGAACAAATATTTTTGGTAAACCTCTTACCCTGCAATTATCCAGCATTATTTATTTATTTCAATGATGCTTCTAATTAAGTTCACTTCATAGGTTTTATACATCGATCAATCCGATCCAAAGGTACCGCCAGGAAGGAAGATAATAAATGTTTTTGAATGTATTATAATTTAATTAATAGTCTTATAGAATTATTATTTTTATTTGATGTTATAATTAACTATTATAATGTATACAAACCAAATTATACTTAAGGATACCTAATTTGACGTGTAATCATTATTTTACCAATAAATGAACTTGAACTTGAACTTGAAGGCGGATACCTGATTGAAGGATTTTTCATGTAAATTATACGTATTTTTGTAGCTTTAATTTGATGTCAGCAAATCCGTCCATTTTACACCATCGATTCTGTGATTGTGTGTGTTGGTTAAACATAGAAATAGAATAATGTGTAAATTATTCAGAAAACACGTGTAATTCAAAAGATTGATTTATTATAACTTCGGTAATTGTAACCGATATTTTTCGAGGGCAAAGCAGCCGACACACTTAATCAATTTAATAGTAAGCGCAGGACCCGCCTTTCTACTTAATCGCGGATTTGATTCTAGCTGGGAAAAAGCTTCTATGATCTGATTCAATGCTCATATTTGAGTTCGTTTGGGTACACATTTGATAACCAGTTTTAACGAGTAACACGCTTAGGTGAGTACCTATGCGTGCTTTAAATTGAGGCTACGCAAATGGCTCCTAGAAAACTCGTTCTACCCTATTAACGAGTTTTACGAACTGCCTATTCGTGAATAATAATGTTGAATATGTAGAATCAACTCACTTTTTTTTTAATTATTTTTTTTGAATGCATATTTACTTAGTAGTTAGTAGGTACCTGTTGTACGTATAATTTAATTGAATATTTTTTTGTTGACCTTAAGTTAGTCTAAAATTGCTCCATACCTGTAGCCAAAACGAATGTGATGTGTATATCAAGAAAGTTACGAAATAAATTATTATTGATTATTGTTATTTAAAATAACCTACTCCTATTGTATTTATTTTAGTACTCGACTTATAACTTGGTCTTATCAGTGTATTGTATTGTATTATTGCTCGTAAAATCTTATATTAGTGTATGTGAGAGGTACTTATCGTATCAAAAACAGACATAGCTAATCAACAGAAACAAGATTTTATTTTCTCTTACATAAAGTTTTATATCCAACAATAACCCTTTACAGCCCTTCGACAAAGTGCCTCGTTTCAATTATTTCGAATCTCAGAACGTTTAGGAATTTTGTAGTGAGCAAGAGAGGTGGTTTTACTTACATCATACTGAGTGTGAAAACTGGATCCATCCATTCTACCAACATTCTACCTTCAGCCAACCCTTTTAGTAAGGAGAGATTGATAGAATGTTTTCAAAATATAACTAATTATTTTAGTTTAGGAAATGTTACGCTTAAAGTATCTTGAGATAAAAACCCGATATAATTATCTTTAATTCATATGTTAACAAATCGCAAAAGTTTAAAAGGTAGTATATTAATGAGTAATTTGACTTTTAGAAGCAACTTCCTTTTAATTGGGGTTGACAGAATTAATTTTAAATGTTCTGTTTATCATCGGATGCCCTGAATTAACTGAACAATTACTGATGACTTTCCACATTATTTGAAAACTTAAGACCTAAGCGCTGCCTCAATAAATAGAACGCTCGCACTCGTAAAGGTATCCCCGTTTCAAGTAAAGTTCACGCCACCACGGTATGACGTAAGATAATCCCCACTGGCTCCTCTAACGACAATCTTATTGTGATGGCGACAGGTAGCGGGGTGGAAAGAGGTTGCCTTTTAGTTTTATTATTCATGTTTCTAGGGAAGATATTTATCTGACTTGTTAGGGCGGAGAAATTCTGGGAATAGAATTGTATTTCCTTAGGCGCATTTGACTCGAAAGAGCTCTAATCAACATTTCAGGCGAAATACGTTCTCTGCTTCTCTGATCGACATCCGTGCATCCCGAATAACTGTCAAATTAGCAAAGACGTATAAAGAATACATATAAAGGTACTAGTTCGAGATGGGCTGCAGACTGCAACCGCAGGCAGCACTGCGGTCAACCGCAGCCGCTAGCCGCAATGTCGCCACGACACGGATGTTTCCAAGCAAGGTTCGTGACACCACTGGCGCTGCAGTCTGCAGTCGCTGCGCCAGTGCGACCTATACATAAAGGTGGTAGCTTACAAGACTACGGAAAGTATCGCCCAATTACTATCTTGCCAGTTCTGGATAAAATAATTGAAAAGTACATTTGTTGTAAGGTTCAGAACTTTTACGCTGGTAACAATATATTATCGTCTCAACAATATGGTTTTCAGCAAAACAAAAGTACCGCATTGCTATTGTCTCGCTTTACCGATGATGTTAACCACTGTCTTAACAACAAAGAGCATGTCATTCTGGTATTTATTGACTATGGAAAGGCATTTGACACTTTACGTCACGATCTTTTGATAGAAAGGTTGGAGAGTAGTGGAGTGAGAGGTAACTTGTTGCACTGGTGTAAAGATTATCTGGAAAATCGTAGCTATCAAGTAAGAGTCGGAGATGAGTACAGTGACAGTGTTAAGGTCAATGAAGGTACAGCACAGGGGTCCGTTCTCGGTCCAATGCATTACCTGACATATGTAAACGATCTGAACAATGTAATCAAAAAATGTACTGTCTACCAATTTGCGGATGATACTTGCCTAATGGCAGCTGACAAAGATGTACTAGTTGCCCAAGCACGTATACAAGATGACTTCACCGCAATATGCAAATGGTCGCATGACTCTGGACTAGTCTTGAATGCTGATAAAACAAAACTTATTCATGTCCATTCCAGTCATAATCTAAGTGCACTCGCAGAAGATATAAAAGTAGTAGCTCATACTCATAATTGTTTGCATGACCCAATACAATGCGACACCAGCTGTCGCAGAATTGATCAAGTAAATGAACATACATACCTTGGCTTGGTGATTGACAATAGATTTAATTGGCTAAGACACATAGATAAAATTTGTAATAAGTTAAGAGCAGTGATGGCAAAATTGTATATAATCAAATGTAAAGTTCCCTATAACATTCTATTAATGATGTATAAAGCACTAGTAGAAAGTATTCTGTCGTACGGTCTAACCAGCTATGGACGTACTTATAAAACTTATTTAGATCAGGTTTACAATATACAATATAGAATACTAAAATTGCTAGTCCCCGTTAAGATTAAAAATAAATATAAAGAAAGCCCTCAAGACCTTTTTAACTTTTGCGGTATTATACCTATTCACACTAAAGTCACACTAAACCTACTTATCGAACAATACTTTCGCACAGACATCCAAATTCCAGTAAATAACTCTAGAATTACTAGGAGCACCACGCAAAAAATATTAATAAAACCTAGATTTAGTAACCTCTATGGCCAAAGAACTTCCCAGTATTTAATTCCCCACCTTATTAACAAACTACCTATAGAAGTTAAAAATAAAATAAATAAGAAAAATATAAAAACAATTCTTATTAAACACTTTTTAGGAAAACCATTAGTCAACTTGGAGTACCCTGTAGATGGTGAACGCACACACACTTCCATACATTGTCAACGCGTGCATCAGTGGCGATAAGCGGCTAGGTTCACGCATTAGCAGCATTCTTTCAAACTTTTTATGCATTAGGTAAGTGTGAGTGTGTTTATCATGCTTAGATATAAATGAGTTTTTTAAATGTAAGATCTAGGATAATAATTTAATATAGATTAGCTTGTATTGTTGTCAGATCGTTCGTTAACTACGGTACCTAAATTATCAATTTATTTTAAATTAAGTGAGAACTATAGTGCTAAGACAAACCTAACATAGGCTTTAAGGCACTACTAACTTATTGATGTAACCTATTTGTATGAATAAATAATCTATCTATCTATCTATCTATCAGTGTCGCTTGCCATCTTTGAATTGCTCCCTAAAGAAACCTTAATCTCGTAACATTTGAATAACTAAACTATGTCAGCGTTCTGACATAGTTTAGTTATTCAAATGTTTTTTTTTTGCTTTATTTTAGAGTTTTCTCTCTCCGTATATCATTTATTCTCGCCCAAAGTTGGCCACCGCTCCATAATACAAAGCTTATTGGGTAGAAAAATAGGGCTATACTATGTATAACAGGCCTTGTTAACCAACCAATTAACTATTTGACGGGTCGTCGAATAACACACTCTCTTCCGAGCTGAAAGCACCGAAACGGCAGAAGAAATTCACACTTACCTACATAACATTATTATATTACGAACATTGGTAAGTAGTTCTAATCTATAATGCATTTGATTTCTTGTCATCGATTTATATCAACATTTTAGGTCATGCATATAACAGTAGAAAAACCCATTGAAATAATTAATCGTCTGATCTATTATGAAACACCTTGAACGATGAATAAAAGACAATTCAATAATGTTCCATTCATCCGGTGAAACGAACAAAAGGCAGATTCAATTTGTCGGGGCTGATTGACAAGTTGGCAGGGTCAGAACTCTAGTGGGATTAACCTTTCCCCGACTTATTAAGCTTCATACTAAAAAACTCAATCAGAACTAAAATATCTTTTAGAACATGCATACAGCCGAACACAGAGCTGCCCCCTGTTTTATTTTTTGTTCCGTCTGCTGAAAAGAGATTATTGTCGTTTTAAGGCGAAATGAGTTCGCTTTTTCGAGACAAGGACGAACGTACGCCGCGCGGGAAAGGCGAGAATGGGAGGCAAGAGCGGCAAAATGCGCAATTTCACTGGTTTTTATTTTAAATTTATTATTGCTCTAAAATAATAATGTTTCAAAAAAAACGAAGACCATAATTTTCTAAAGTATTTATTAGGGAACACGCAAATAAAACTGGTTTTTCCGTAGAGATATCTCTGCAAAAATGAAGATTTAGAGGAAACTTTGCCATTTTTTCTATCGAGTCAAGTGCAATCGAGTTTCGACTCCCATAACTTACTAACTAATATCCTAAACTTTTGATCCTCATCAAAATATATTCGAAAAATAGGTGTTTTGTTCCCTTAAAATTGATTTTCCGTTAAGTCAAAACGTGGGTTTTGGGACTCATTTCACCTTAATAAAATAATCTTCCATCGCGCATCGTTTCGATAGGTATATTAACGAATATTTTATCGATCTTCGTATAATCTCATCGAACAAAAAAAAAGTTGCTTCGCCCTTACGGTACATGTTCCTACCTCTAAACAATGTATCTAAAAAAATAAATCTAAATTAAAATAATACATATATGATGTATTAATTTTAATTTAGATTTTAGTTTTTTTCCTTGTTGCATTAGGCCACCTTGCGCACCACGGTCTCCACGGAAGACCAGCGCTATGGTACGATCTGCTCTACCATAGCACATGCTGAGTGGCGACCGATTTTGTCAGTTTCTGTCTTCTGTTATTCTAAGTTTAATTTATAAGAGTCTCTGTTCTGACAAAATAAAAATCTTTTTACTTTTTTTACTTTTCTTTATTGTATGTAATAAATAAATTATTATAAAATCTGAACAGTTCATAACCCATAGTCGAGGCCCTGACCGCTGTCCATCTGGTACTCGCTACATCGCACCGCAGCGCAGGTGCTTTGTTGTTTGTTGGGACCCTATCGTGAGCTATTAGTATCCATATTGTGAGCTATCTGTGTGCATTGCTCAACGTGCGCCGCAGTGTTAATTTCCATGACGACCTCTGTGGCACGGTGGGTGAAAGTCCATCTGCGACGCTGGAGGGTCCTGCCTCGAGACAATTGTATGTAGGATCTGCAGGTATTTCTTCCGAGTGTTCTGGTCGTTATCGATGTATAACAAAAAATATCTATCTATGTAATGTATTGTGATTATCAAGTTTATCAGTCATCTAGTACCTATAACACAAGCTCTGCTTAGCTTGGGGCTAGATGTTGCTGTGTGGATTGTCCAGCATTATAGTTTATGCGCCGCATTGTTAATTTGCATGTATAGCGTGTGCAGCAGTGAAAACGTAGACCCAAGTTGGTAACAAACGAACCCACACGTAGCGAAAATGTGCTCCGTGGCCGTGCACGCACAGAGAGCGCAGCGGTGGGACAGCGGCTTTAAGTTTGTATCAGTTTTGTAATGACATGTTCATTATTATCTAGGTTATTATGAACTAGCTGTTCCCCGCGGTTTCACCCGCGTTAAACTCGAATTTCACTTTATTAGGTGTTTTTTACACCTTGGGTTACATTATTGGAGTTTTAGTAAGGTGTTTTGAAAATATAATATATGCTATGTTCACCGGGGTTAGTGTGGCTTCCCAACGGTGAAAGAAATTTTCAAATCGGTCCAGTAGTTTCGGAGCCCATTCAATACAAACAAACGAACCTTGCCTCTTTATAATATTAGTCATTATAGATAACGGGATATTTACCATGATTTGATATTTGAGTTTTCCAATATTTCGTCACAGTTTCATGCTCCATTATTCCGACGATTTCGCAACGTTATTCCGTGATTATGGCGCATGAACCCGAAAATATCCCGTTATATATGACTTTTCTACTAATAACTGTTCATGAATAAATACATCTAAACACGTGTAAGTCTTCCGACTTACATTAGTTACATACACAAGACATAGACATAGTCAAGACATAGTCTTACGACTATGTTTGGCTTAACACTTTCTATGCTTCCGCATAGAAAATGCTAACCCAAACACAGTTAATATTAGTTTGTGAGAGAAATAACACTAGTTACCAAGAGAGGCATTTGGTGGCCATAAAGCGCCTTCAAGAGTTACAAAAACCCTATACAGCCTCCGGGTGAAAGCCCTTTCCGCTGTAATGATTATCCTTTCAAAGGGCGCTTTTATACCTTTGATTCTCGATGCGTGGTGCTTTATTTTATAGCAGGGACTTTCTATACGTTCTCTATGGGTTAAGTGTGTCATTTCATAAAATAGGTTGACCATTTCATCATCATTCATTTTTTTAATGATTGAATTATACTATAGCTGAACTATCCCTCTCTATCCCAGATCCTTCTTACTGGCGTGACCAATAGCTACATGCATATATGTACATATATATAAATAAATAAATATTGCAGGACAATTCACACAGCATTACTAGCCCCATGGTAAGCAGAGCTTGTGTTATGAGTACTAGATAACTGGTATACATAATACAATACATTACATAGATATCTTTTTATTATATACAGACTACTATGCTATATTCTAAAACTAATTACTTCCATTAATTTAAATTCTCGGTATAAACAACATTTTGTACTATAGAAAACACAATAAAATATAATAAAACTAATCTACAATAAAATATATATCGAAACGGTAGATCACCGACCACGAAGCTAGGCTCAAGCGGCCGGTGACTAGGGCTGCAGAGAGAGGAACTTCCTGACGATACGAGTCCAGTAGTACCGCCTTCTGGATCTGGCCCTTGAACCAAACTCCTAGCGAGAGTCTCTTCAGATGTTGAGGCTCTTCGCCACCGAAACGACTATCGGGACAATAGTATTATTATTATTTATTTATTTGTCTATGTTTTTTTTGTATAATTTTCTTTATAATTGTATTAGTTATTTATTGTAAATTAAATACTTTGCATGCCCAATAGCGCAAAATAAATATTGATATTCCATTTCATTATATAACAACTTTTATTACGTATGGTACTAACTTAATGCTATGCTTCGATATTTTCTATGCGGCAAATAACAAATATTCTAATTGGTATGCCGGTTCCTCATCCAATTCGACGACCTTAATAAATGGAATGACAATTTCTACGAAAACTCCATAACAATAAATATATCTATTCTATTGTCCCAGTCTGGCTGTCTGTATTCAAGGGTATATTTATTACTTATGAGAAGTTGAGTCACTCATTATTGAAATGAAAACGTTTGCCGAAACTAGATGTTGCTCGGGACTTCATCCAGACATTCGTCCGCATAACATTTAATCACATTTTTTATATTAAATTTAATTTTATACTATGGATTTTATTATCTGAAAATAAATACAGTAACATGTCGCTCCATGAACTCCTTCAGCCTCCGAAAAAAATACTATGCCACCAATGAGAGCTATGAACTTTAATACTCTACAAGCTTGGTCGAGTTTTTTAAAAAGCATGACATTATTTGGTACTGCTTCTAACTTGTCGCCTATTTTTTCCATGTATTTTTCATGATATCAAAGTAGGCAATGTGTATTCTAGAGTCCTAAGTGGGTTTCTCGATAGTATCGAAACGACATGTATGATGTAAGAGATGTAACGTTTTTGGAGGTATAATGCAAAAAACCCCTTTGTTTTACGTTTGTTTATTATATCCCTGTATTATAAATGTTTTTTCTATTATATTCTATATGCCAAATCACAACGATGTGGTTCGTAACTCTCCTCCGTAGATACGTTATTGATGACCCAGTTGTACCAATCACCGAGGCTAAACCGGAGGTGACGGCAACAATTTCGCTTCCGCGCACTACTCATCCGACCAATACCGTCCCCGCCGGATGCGGGGTCGAAGAATACCTCGCTTCTGGCTTCCGCCCTTAGGTGCATTCGTGCATCTTGACATAACCTCCTTATCATCTTATAGCATCTGGCAACAGCCCAAGCCGAGGCTTGCACCCTTGTGCGTTTTGCCCCAACGTAATCATACCGGCGAGGCGCCTTCTGCCCCCGCCACAAGTCTGGTAACGCTGTCATGGCCATCTGAGGTCAACAGCGTTTTAGTCCACTCGAAAAAAAAGTTATTCGTAATTTTTTGGCATATAAGAGGAATACGCGAACACTAATAGCGATGTGAAGAGCCAGCATTCGATTTACAACGACCAATTCCATACTTATATAGAACGTCTCTGAACTTGCGATTCTATCAAAATATAAACTCAGCATTTTGGTACAACCCTAATTAATATTTAACTAGCTAATAAGAACGTGCACCTTCCATATTATTAGAATGAAAACTAATCAAGTCTTGATACCATTGTATTAAGACCTGATCACAAACACACAAGTTACATTAAACATATCACACTACATTACAATGGTCTCTTAATAACTAAATAATATTAAACTAGCTAATAAGAATTTCCACCTTTGTTATGATTTGAATAAAAACTAATTAAAAAGCTCAATCAAGGCTCAATACATAACAATTAAAAGCTCGGAACAATGTATTCCAATTGGAAGTGGCTGGGTCGGCCATTTAATTAATATGCTTCTATAAGCTTACCTATAGCTTGGTATGACTGTGTACAGTGATAGTAGGTCACGAAAAAAGTAGCTGACCAGCCTTAATTAACTTTTCAAAAACTATTTAGAGTTTTAGATGTGTTTTAGTTATTCCGTGATCATGGCGCATGAAACTGTGCCGAAATATTGGATAACTCAAGAATCAAATCATGGTTAATATCCAGTTCTAAATGACTTTAGTGTTTATAACCATGATAGTTTCTAAAGTTTTATTTAGATTTGTTTGTTTGAGGCTACGCGATGGTGTGAATTTTAACAAAATGATTTAATTTTAGGTTCATAAAGTATTAGAAAAAAATTTAGGGCATAAAATTCATCCCAAGTTTATATAAATCCCAAACATTTAAGTTAATACAAAAACACGAAAGCATATTTTTTATTGTTCTTTCATCTCCACAAATCTGTTTAGGTTTCTTTGTCTGTTATCGTATTTATCTTAATTTGTTTTGTTTTTACGAGAATAGTTAATTAAGTCTTTGGGCAAGCTCATTTGGCCAAAGGCCGTTCTGTTTGTTTGAGTAGTGAAGGAAGGGACGTAGGAATATTTTGTCATGTAATAAGACTTAATTTTCTTTATTTATTGACCATTAACGAGGTCTAACGAGGTGTAAGGCGACATCGAAAAGATGGTAGGCTTGCTGTCCACTATCTTTTTGTCCATACCTGCCTAAAAAATAAATTTAAGGATGATTTTAGAGGAGGCTAGTTCTCCGTTTGAAAAAAAATTATATTTTTTAATATTAAAAAAACTATACAATACAATACTTTATTGTACACCAGATATAGATCATTATCAAAGACATTACATGCGACAAGTACAATGGGCGGCCTTATCGCTTAGAAGCAAAAACATTCTGTGCTCAGCTTGTCATTTCTTATGTATATGTTCGCCGATTTCTTTCTCTGTCAATTATGGACAAAGATCCTGAAGTGATCCCTAAAATTAACTTTAAAATAGTGTAAATACTCGTACCTACTAAGGTGGATTTTAAGTCGATTTTACATTTATCAAATTTATTACGTAAAGTACTATTACCATATTTTAGTTTCCATTTTATTTAATCCAGAAAGAAATAATTACTTGTAATGTAGTAGGTAGTATGTTATTATTATATTGGTGAAATCTCTATTCCCTGTATTGATGGTTGCCTTGAAGAGATCGCTTCTAAGCGATAAGGCCGCCCATTATACTTGTCGCATGTAATGTATTTTTGTAATGATCTGTATCTGGTGTACAATAAAGTATTTTTGTATTGTATAGTGTTGATTAACTATAATGTTCTTACCTCTCCTTTCCACGTTTATGGGGCCATATAAATACGTCCTGAACGGAAACATAATGGGGTATAAAACATAAAACGTATAAAAACGTGAAATAACTTCGTAAATAACCGCAAAGATCTCTCGTACTCCCTGAAAGACGTTTGATGAAAAACAAAACTGAACAACGTTCTAAGTAATACATGTTTTTAATAATCGTGTACATAAATCGTTTACAGAGAGGGTGCAAAACGTTGTTTATCCCAAAACCACTTTGTTAGCCTGAAACTCAGGTAACTAAGCTTATTCGCACCTGAGTCACCTATCTCTTTCTCACAGGAAGAATTATATGTCTATCCCTTTCGAAGAAGGCCATTTTCACGAACCCTTTTCAATGATTCTTGTGAGAGCTTTTGACTCGTTAAAGTTAACAGGGACGGGAGAATGTATGCCTCTGGGCTGTTCGACTTAAGCTTTTTAGCATTTATTAAAGCAGGAGTTTTTTGCATTTTGCAGAATGATATAAAGTAGGTGGGTACCTTAGATAAAATGGTTTATTTTGATCGATGCAACAATTAAAACAAATTTGCCGAAAACACACATATGTATGTACAACGCACACACTATAATACAGATTTTGACGACCGATGTGGTGCGGCGGGTGAAGGTCGGCCTATGGTGCAAGAGGTTGCAGGTTCGATTCCCGCCTTAGGACAATTTTTTATATAATCTGCAGATATTTGCTCAATATGTTCTGGTTGTTTTCTATGCATAATAAAAAATATCTATCTACGAGTATTGTAATGAATTGTATTGAGTATATACAATCAGTCAGTATCAGTCATCTAATGCCCATAACACAAGCTCTGCTTATCTTAGGGCTAGATGATTATCATTACTATTTTATTATATTATATATTTATTCTCTTATTAGTCGTCTGCATAATAGCTATAACAAAATATTTAATGATATAGACATCTTCAACATTGGTAAGCCGGGGTTCAAACGTGATGTTCTACTAGTTTTAAATAATCTAGAACAGGGTACGGTTGGCGGGGTAGAGTCAAACGCGCGTACGAAGTTGGTGGATTAATAGTGTGGCGTGGATCATTATAGGTCGACGCATGTTTTTATATTAGTATATTTGTAGTGCATAGACATATATATATATTTATATATATATATATATATATATAATACACATTATAAACATATATGATTTATAGTACACAGTTTTTTGCAGGTTTTATTATCATTAAGTGTAATTGTAAGGTATTTAGTTATTCCCAATGACCTAATTTATAGTGTTTATAGTTAACAGTATGGCTGTAATAGTTTAGGTACATAGTTGAAACACTTGAATAATGAGATTTGTAATTAGTATTTTAGTTTTAATTTTCATGTTTCTTTTTGTTTTAAATTTAGTTTATATTCTTTTTTTTCTTATATATGTCATTCAAATTGTTTTAGCGTTTATTAATTTGATTTATAGTGATAGTCATTTTTAATTTTATACAAAGTAAATCCTTTATTGGCCTTAAGTTTAGTAATTAAGTATGTTAATATTAGTTTTATAGGCTGTGGATTTTGTTTCTAAAATAAATAAATAAATAAATTACTTTAAATCACGCAACACACTACATACCGTAGTCTTATTAGTGGTAACTAACCAAATGCATACAATGTGAAAAAAATTACGCGAATTATGAGACCGCACGGGCTGTACGCGAGTTAAGTTATAACACCAAAATAATTTGGAAACTTGCCAATTTTTACAAGAATATTAATATTTCAATCAATTTGTCAAAACTTTAAACTACTAGATTATTATAAGACATTTTATTAATAAAGAAAATTAAAATAGACAAAATATTAAAATAGTATTTTCAATTGAAGCAATTGAGCTATTTGTAGACCGTCGCAAACAATCTACAGGTAATAAAACTATTTAAACTATCGTGGTTATTAACACTAAAGTCATTTAAAACGGGATATTTACCATGATTTGATTTTTGAGTTATCCAATATTTCGGCACAGTTCAACTAAATAAATAAATAATGCTGGACAATTCACACAGCATTATCTAGCCCCATGGTAAGCAGAGCTTGTATTATGGGTACTAGATAACTGATATACATAATACAATACATAACATAGATAGATATTTTTTATCATACATAGAAAACGACCAGAACACCCGGAACAAATATCTGCAGATCGTACACACAATTGTTCCGAGGCGGGAATCGAACCCGCAACCTCCTACGTCGCAGGCCTTCGCCCAACGCGCCACAGAGGTCGTATGTGGCGCGTTGGTCGAACACTGTTTCTCTAACCCGTTTTAATTGACTTTAATCTACAGGTAGCTCAACTCGATCCATATAAATACCAGTCGGAAGCGACCCAAGACCGGCTGCATTGCCCCGCTGTACGAAATTACTATCATATATTCATTGCCATCTATTATTCGCAGAGTATTGTACAAGTTTTCGGTTGGAATTGAATTAAACTTTGTTCATAGTAGCTACTGCTCGGCGGAATACTAATTAGTGAAATGTACCGGGAAAACAAAAGACAATAGAAACAAGCGGGAGGCATTCTAATTAGTGAGGTGAAAGTGAAAATTAAAGAAGAATTGACTATATATTTATTTTGGTATTGGTATACCAAATAAACACCTATCAACTCATGATAGCGCAGCGCAGATAATGATTTAAACTTTTTATGAAAAAGGAAATACTGGAAAACTATCAATATGTAGCGAAAAACAGAAAGAACAGGCATAGTCTGGAGGAGGCCTTTACTCAAATAGAAATCAAGAATAATAAAAAAATTCATATTTATATATACTTTTATATTTTAACAATGTTCAATATAATATTTTTTCTTAAATGTTTAATATATTAAGTATATTTCATTATTGTTAATATTTATTCTTTGATAATAAATGGCTATAATAATAATAACAAATAAAATTAATATAAATTGACAATGCCTTTATGACAGCAGCATATTTTGGCATACCTTTTAATTATTCTATATTTAAAATATTTATGATAATGATGATTCTTTGTTAATAGCAATTGTGTCTAGTTGGACACTTTTCTGCCAGTGTCAAGTAATAGAAAATATTATTTACTGTGGAAATAATGAATTATCATTGACAGAGTGGTTTCTTTTTCACTTCTTCCACTAGTGGACAAAAAATTGAAGTGAACAGTAAAATAATTTTATTTGATAATAATTTAATGTATAAAATATGACTTGTCTAAGTGCTTATTTTGTAAGCCTAAAGAAATAAATGATTTTTTACTTTTACTTTACAGAAATGACAGTTTTTTATACAATATTAACAAACAGAACAAACAATATTTGTAGTAGGTACCTAGGGTGTAAGGGGGACTCTGACGTTTCATCCTAAACTGCACATGATACACCCTGCTAGATAACGAAATTCATAGTTTGATAACTCAGTTAATTTACTACTTTCCAATACTTGACACTGGCAGAAAACATGTCCAACCAGTTGCCATTATCCAATATCATTATGATTTAATTTTGTATTACCTACCTAGTACCTAAAGACCGCAGATGTACTAGGGATGCTAATGTATCGACAGACGTTCAAACTGACAGTTAATTAAAAAATGTTTATCATATAAATTGTATTCGAGAAGGCATTTACGGTTGAGTGGTTTTGTGTGGACAGCTAATCTTTTTGTCCAATGACTATGGACATTCCGTTGAGTCGATGAAAAAAGAAAGCCCTTTTAATTATAATAATGCTGGACTATTTACACATCATCATCTAGCCCCAATCTAAGCAGAGCTTGTGTAATGGGTACTAGATGACTGATATACTGGTACTTAATTTTGTTTTTTTTACTTACAAACATTTGTCCCAAGGCGGGGATCGAACCCGCAACGTCCTGCGTCAGAGTTGGAACTTCGTCTTCTGCGATACATCGGTCATTGAGTCATTGATTTTTATTTTCTTTGGCACAGGATAACTATGTATATGGTTCAGAAAAAAAACCCTGACATGAAACAGCTGAAAAGCAGCTGATATTAAATTATTACAGAAATAAAATTAAGTAAGGCAAAACCCAATATTATTTACATCCACCATGTAATTACACCCACGCCTAAGACTTAATTAGCTTTTTTCGTAAACAACAAGAAACCAATTGAGATACGAGTATATACGATAAGAAACACCCTAATCAGATTTGTGTAGATGAAAACACTTTGACAGAAAAATTGGTTAGTTTAGGTATCTCGAAGTTTGAAATGAGTTTTCTTTCTAGTATAATTTTTATCCGTGGAGAACGTGGCGTAATACCTCCCCAACCAACTTAGCCCGTGGATATCATAAGATCCAACTTAGGGAACTTACCAGCAGTCCTTCTGTGTATTATTAACAGTTTCACTGCAACTCCGAGTACATTCAGTCGCCCCGTGATTACGATCGCTGTAACACGATGAAAACATAGTGGAAAATCAAACAGAAGTTACGCAATAACCTGATAGAATATGATCTTTAATACGCTAAAAATAAATTCTAAAGTTTGGTTGCATCTAGCGTACGGAACTACGCAAATCCCATACAAAAATAGAACGCCTCGACGACGACGACGTCTATAGAATCTATAGTATTGAACAGAGCCCAGAGTTCAGTTCTACTATACCATACAATACAATATAGCTTTATTGCACCATCAAATATAAAGAAAATAATAAAAATAAAGGATCTTAACACTAACTAAATCTAGTGGCATAATCGGCAGCCTTATCGCTAAAAGCGATCTCTTCCAGGCAACCTTTGAAATGGATAGGATCGGTACGTATTAAACTGACTACTATCTATAGTATAGATAGAGTAACTGAACTCTTGGCTCTGGAACAACACTGCTTTGATCCAGGAAAAATAGGTTTAGGTAGGTAGGAAGCTAGTAGCAAATAAACTCGTGCATTTAGAAAAATGTACTACATTCTCGTAGCAAGCTCGTAGCGTCGTAGCACTCCTTCGTAGCATCGTAGCAGTTTCGTAGAACCGTAGAGGCATCGCCGTAGCAATTTCGTAGGCTCAATGAGTCCATCGACCGGCATGTTTTGGCAAGTGTCCGGATGAAGGCATAAACATTTGTTAGAGCGAGATAGATAGATGGGCGTGTGTGGGGAAGAGAGAGATGTGGTGTGATTAGGCGGATGTGGTCATATGAGTCTCAAGAGGTTTTGCAATAATTAACCAAAGGTTTACGGATTAATTATGGGTTTAGGTACCTGGTTGGTTTAGAGTGTTTTACTATTAATTTCAAGGGTACAGTCCTTTTAATAGATACTGTATAAGTAAGATTCAGAATTGCTCTACAAAACTGTCATTTTCATTGAGACCAATGTCATGGTCTCAATGCAAATGAAAAATGTTATTTCGGATAGTTTTTATTAAAGGTTTAGTTCTTTGATTTCTTCTATATATTTTTAGTCAATAAAACTTTTAAAACTATCTTGGTTATTAACACTAAAGTCATTTAAAACGGGATAGTTATTCCGTGATCATGGCGCATGAAACTGTGCCGAAATATCGGATAACCCAAAAATCAAATCATGGTAAATATTCCGTTTTAAATGACTTTATATTTTTAGTCAGTTTAAAGTCAAAATTTGGATAAAGTTAGAAGTTTGAAATTGTTGTTCGACATTTTCCAATATCGGTCGGTACAAATTTTCTTGAATTCAGACCGCAGTTTTTGGCTCCGCCGGGAAATGGGTTCCTTCTATTGTTTTTGAATATAGAAAAACTTGTGCTAAACCGCATGTAGAACTAGTAGTATCACAAAAGTAATTTAAAATGGAATATTAATATAGATTTTATTTTTTAGTTTGAATGACTTTTGTGTTAATAAACTTAATAGTTTCAAAAACTTTACAGTAAAAAAAAGAATAAAAGAATTTATTGCTAGCCACACACACACAATGATACACAGTTACAAAAAAAGGAAAACACAAAAATACAGAACAACATAAGTCGTAGGGAGTATTATAAATGCAGATATAAATAGAATAGAATAGAAAAAACATTTATTTAAACACAGGTACAATACAGGCATAGAATAAACAAACAAAGAAGTTTATCATATAACTAGTTATTCTAATAGTAAACAAAGTCGCGCGCAACACCTAGTTTTAATAATCATTTTCATTCAAACAGTAAGTACCTTACCATTTGCCAGAACGAATAAAGTATATACCATTAAATGCAGACAGCCAGTGAATAACATGACAACAAAAAGAGATAGGCCCATAATTTTTGGAGGATTTGTAGATTAAATTGTGGAATTTAATACAACATGCAAAAAAGTACACCACAATAACCCAGTTTTAAAGTTACAGATCAAAAATAAAATAAAAATCGTATTTTTTTTGCAAACTTAAAAAAAAAATGATTTTACTAGGCTTATGTACCGAAATTGTATTTTTTTCTTATTTTCTTAGCTAGGTAGACTATCTAGCTTTTAAATGAGACTACTTTGAATAAAATACATCGTTTACTCAAAAAGAAACGGAGAAAAAACCAGATGAAGTAGTTTTCATTAAAAAAATAATTAAATCGGCTTTATTTTTGAGATAGGTAAAATATAATTTTTATTTTTATCGATAAATATATGTCGTGTATCCGCAAATCTCGTTTGATCAAGGTTCGACAAAACACATTGTATAATAGAACGATATTTTATTAAACAAAAAAATAGCAAGAACACCTGGTAAATAGTTACAGATCGCGAAAATATTTGTCCCGAGGCGGGAATCGAAACCTCCTGCGTCGCAGGCAGACGTTCGCCCGCCACGCCACGTCGTTCAGATTTGCTTACAAATATCACGCAGTAAGATCCGAAAATAGTCCGAAAACAAATCTCGAATACATCTAAAATACGAGTAGATACATTAGTGGACAAATATTGAATGTGGAAGTCTGGAAGATTTGTTAGAATAACTTTTCCCCAGAAACTATTTGATTCAGCGGTCCCGACCTCGTACGGGTCAGTAATCTGATAAGTTAGAAACAAATTTTGGTATGAAACATCGTTTAGCCAGAATTTAATCACACTAATCACACTTTGAGTGCTGAAAACGCACGGTATGAGTTTTCTACAAGTGACTAATATGCGTAAATCCACACTAGCGCAGCGGCTGAGAAAATACAGATCTTTGTGACTCAGCAGAGCTGTAATATTTTTCGAACGAAACGCATGTGCGGCGCAACACAACCGCTGTGTAGAGCGGCAGCACGAATTTTTCAGGTAAAAAAAAAGATCGCAGTCGTCGAAAAAAAACCGCAGTCGAAGTATTAATGCGAAGTTTATGTTTAGATGGAATAGATGTTTGTTAATTCTTCACGCCTAAACTACTGAAAGGAATAAAATATATATAGCTCTATTTGTGGTGCCCTAGATTTATATTTCTTTAATTATTCAAACGTTTTCTGGTGTACCTCCCCAGAATGAATCAATATGGTCAAAATGTTTTAAAAATAATGTTACTTGCAAGAACAACTCCACCGACAAAAAATCAAAAGCTTAATGGTTAGACCGTCCCTGTGTGCTACTAGTTTACTTGGCAAGCTATTCAAGTACAGGGTGTTATAGGACTACTCACTCTCTGCTCTGACATAGCTCCGGATTCTCAATCACCCGGTCAATAAAAGGGTTACATATATTTTGAAAAGTCTCTCAATTCGACTCTATAATAATAAATAAAATAAAATAAAAACAGCTTTATTCCATATCCCAATAGTTGTACAATTTTAAAACAATAATAATAGTAAAATAAAGAATTAGTAGTCGTGTAGGTAAATTATAATTTTAGAATTGAATTGAATTTACAATTAAATTATGTCAGATTTTCGTTGTCAATTCGACTCTATAATAGCACAAAAAAATCAACATTATTATTATCTCGATGATTAAATAAAAATACACTTAAAAATATCATTTTTATTGCATTTTTTATTATTTTCGCGTGAAAACGTTGGATGCAGTGGACCTTATTGCGCTGTGTGGTCATGATGACGTCATGACCACATAGCAGTATGGTTGGCTGTGTAGGTATCTAAAAAAATGCGTTGTTTTTTTTTAGTGTACCTACACAGCCTTATGACGTCAACTCCGACTATCCTAGAGTATTTTTACACTCTGTATGTACAGCAATAAGCTTGAGATATTTGGCAATGTGTCAAACGAGTTCATTGCACTAAATTATTCGAATTTGAAGGGCATGAAGGGATAACGAATATTTTTTATGCATCATCATCATCATCATCAACCTATAGCAGTCCACTGCTGGACATAGGCCTCCCCCAATGAGCGCCATAGCGCCCTGTCTTCAGCTTGCCGCATCCAGCATCTACCTGCAGTCTTCCGCAGGTCGTCATAATTTTTTATGCGTAGTAAACTTTATATCCTACTAGCTGCGCCCCGCGGTTTCACCCGCATGGTGATAGATATTTAGGATAATATACAATATATCTTTATAAATTGTAGCCTATGCTCTATTCTAATATATAAGCTATATGTAAAGTTTCATTAAAATCCATTCAGTAGTTTTACGTGAAATAGTAACAAACATCCATCCATCCATCCATACTTACAAACTTTCGCGTTTATAATATTAGCAGGATGACAACATGTACCTACCGTTATTTTTTACGGGTATTTCTCGCGTTTACCTTGGATACAATTATTGGATTCGGTACACAAAAAACCTACCTATAGTTTAAAATACTATAACGTCAATTATTCATCATAAGTACATATTTAATAATTTAATGTACACACGACCTCACGACCTCTGTGGCGCGGTTGGCCCTCCGGGTTCAATTCCCGCCTCTTGAACGATAATCGTAACGATCAGCAGATATTCGTTCAGGGTGTTTTGATGGTTTTCTATGTATAATAAAAAATATCTGTCTATGTAATGTATTGTATTATGTATATCAGGTATTGAGTACCCATAACACAAGCTCAGCGAGCTATGGAAAGAGCTATGCTCGGAGTTTCTCTGAAGGATAGGATTCGTAACGAATACATCCGACAGAGAACCAAAATTATTGACATAGCTCTGAGAATTATCAAGCTGAAGTGGCAGTGGGCCGGCCATATCTGGCAAAGAACCGACGGCCGCTGGGGCAAACGTGTTCTTGAGTGGAGACCACGACTCGGTAAACGTAGTGTAGGACACCCTCCGACCAGGTCGGATGACGACCTGCGAGGGACTGCGGGTGGATGCTGGAAACGGCAAGCGGAAGACAGGGCGCTATGGCGTTCATTGGGGGAGGCCTATGTCCAGCAGTGGACTGCTATAGGCTGATGATGATGATGATGAACACAAGCTCTGCTTTGCTTGGGACTAGATATTGTTGTGTGATTTGTCCTAAATTATTTATTTTATTTAAGGAATAACAAACGACTACATTACACTAATTATTAGATCAGTTTAACAATATTTAATAATATTAAGTTTAAAAATATTCTTAATATAGACCACTGCGAAATACGGTTTATACAGTAAAAAAATATTCGATGATTGCATCTACCTAGTGACATTGTTATACTGAAAGGTGTTCTTCGATGCAAGGTCAACTATGTAGCTACCTATACTATATACCTTTGTTTAGGCATTTGTTGAAAAGTGTCATGGTATCTATTATACGGTGGGAGAATTGAAGTTTCCTATTTATGGTACCTATTATACGGTGAAAGAATTTGAACTTTCCGATTATTCAATGTAAACTATTGCATGGTGTTCTCTTATTTAAATTTGTCAAAGTTAAGCTCAACGTTAAGTTTATGCAGCACTGGACGAAAGTTCATATTGTTGAGTGACTTTTAATGTTTTCTGTGTATATTCCAAAATATGTCTCGTTATATGGACTATTATTAGGTTCACGCTAAACAATTAGCAGCATTCTTTCAAACATTTTATGCATTAGGTAAGTGTGAGTGTGTTTATCATGCTTAGGTATAAATGAGTTTTTTAAATGTAAGATCTAGGATAATAATTTAATATATAGGTTAACTTGTATTGTTGTCAGATCGTTCGTTAACTACAGTACCTAGATTATCAATTTATTTTTAAATTAAGTGAGTACTATAGTGCTAAGACAAACCTAACATAGGCTTTAAGGCACTACTAACTTAATGATGTAACCTATTTGTATGAATAAATAATATATCTATCTATCTATGTGTATGTTAACTTTGTACCTATGTCTGAAATCAATTTAATGTGATTTTATTTCGTTTCCTGTCCATAGAAAATGCAAACTAAGTTATTTCATCGTTGGATTGCATTATGATACACGCAATGATCAATTTTTATTTATTGTTCAAAGTAAGGTCTTATAAACCGTAAATTTTTATTAAAAATTATTATCAGTTATGTTTAATTGATTCTCTTCACTTAAATTTCTTGTCTACTATTGGAACTATCTATGACGTAGTTACTGAACTAGATTTGAAGCCCAAATACTTAAGCTTTTTCTATTTCTAAGTACTTCAGGGAACCGTGATAGTTTAACCCAATTCCTTTATCTCACGCATCAGCGGCATTAGCCGAGCTTTGCGCAAGCTTTACCGATAAAAACACAAGATTATAAATTAATCCTTATGTCCCTCAAAATAAATTACAAAATACTGTAATACTCACGCATCCCAGGCTAATCCAAGGCTCATTATAAATTCACACAACACAAAAACATGCCCATGAAAAGCCACAAACTTGAGTATCACTGAGAACCGTCACGTTATCACTGAACCTTGTACTTTATTGGTTAATTAATAAGGTTTAGAATAGTGAAGAAAAAACGATAGTTTAATAGAGGTAATAGAGTAATGCTACAAAGGATGGAAAGGAAACTCGGAAAAGCGGCCTCTCGCTCGGAGCGTTGGTAGGTACTGACGCGTGACGTAGGCTAGCCCGGCTCGGGCATCGATAGAGGGCGGCGCTGTGAGGATGTGAAACTCCGAGCATTCAAATCTTTTATGACCAAGCTTTAACATCTGACTTTATTAAACTTATTAAGTATTCTTGTTAAAGTAAAGAAATGGAACTGAGTGTACTCACGTCTCACACTGAGATGAGACGCGACGGGACGCTGCGGACACTTTTTAAGATAGTGATTAAAAGTACAACTTTATTTACTACGCCATAAGCCATTTTGTAGAGATCGTTTTTGTTAATTATATTATTTAATTTCCCTTCTTCTTCCGTGAGTTACAAAGCTGTCGCCAAGAGATTTAATTATGGCAGCCAAAATATAACACAGAAGAAATTTAGAACAAAATACGCTTTCTTATTAATACATGCTCTCTAAATTCGATCACAACGTTAGATATTTAATCACTACATGAGATGGATTTTATCACTACATGAGATGGATTTTATCACTACATGAGATGGATTTAATCACTACATGAGATGGATTTAATCACTACATGAGATGGATTTAATCACTACATGAGATGGATTTAATCACTACATGAGATGGATTTAATCACTACATGAGATGGATTTAATCACTACATGAGATGAATTTAATCACAACATGAGATGCATTTCTATACGCTTCTATTACTCGACAGCCAGGGTTTGGAGGGAACCCACGAGCCGGCGCATTGCTACGAATTTTTGTTTGAGATAAAATATGAGATACCGCCCTATTGACAAATATAGAATAACTTTCTAGCTCCTGCACGCGGGTTTGAGCGTGTTTTCCCGGGAAAAAAACCTCTTACATTTGCCCTGTAGCCTTTCTAGGTAATGTATGGTTATAAGTATCAATCGGAACGTAGCAGGCTATTTCAAATAGGATCTTTGGTATAAATAACGGACCTCCATGGCCATATTACAGCTAAACTATTCAAAATAAGAATATTATTGATAGTGACAGAAATTCAGGTTTTTACCAAGTAATCTTTCATTTCGAAATCATTACTGAACAAAAAAAAATATTTTCAAAATTATAAAATTATAAAAAATTCCTGCTTGTAATATTGTTCAATTCTGAGCTAGATAACTTCATTTACTTTAATAAGCTTCCATTAGCTTGATTGGTTTCCAGTTTTTCATATCGGGCCACTTCAATCTAAATCATGGTTCTGTAAGTTTTCTGGATCTTTCTATCGTAGATATATTGTAACAAACAAGATAGATTAAAATACAAAATATGTAAAAATTTGGTGGTCTTATCGCTCAAGAGCGATATCTACCAGACTTATTGAATTTTTATTTACTAATACATTATTGAAACTGAAAAGGCCACTTAGAGAGATGCCACACGGGCGCTGCCGCTGCGCTGCGACGTCGCAACGCAGTGACTTCAACGCAATGAGTGCCACACGAGCGCTGTGACGACGCACAACTGTCAGCTTCGAGTATCCCTTTATACATAGTTTGTGCAGCTTCGATATTCTAACTAAACAATACTGCGTCGTCGCACCGCAGCACCCCTTCCGCCTCGTCTCCCTCACTCCTTGTGCGCTGCGCGTGCGTTGTTTCGACGCACGTAGTTTCAGCGCACCGTGTGGCATGCCGGGCAGATTTGTATGTACGGAGCGTCAACGCTGCGACGTCGCAGCGGCAGCGCCCGTGTAGCATCTCTCAAAGTGGCGCAATAGTTAAATGGTCTCAGTCACGTCTTGCTAAACGTTCAACTTGTACCTGCTAGCAGAGTTTGAAATTAAATCTTTGGCCAGTAAAACTGAACTAATATTTATCACAAATAAATAATTTACAATTGAAAAAAAACAGTGTAAGACATATTTTGTAATACACAGAATTTACAACAATAAAATCAAAATCAAATCATTTATTCGTTGGAATGCAGGTACAAAAGCTCTTAATAAAAAAACGGTATTTCCGATACATTCCTACCTAAATGTTAGCATGCTTAAAACAGAGCCAAAGTAAAGTAGTTGGTATCACAGATATCATGTTATTTATATCGAAGCACGATTATTGAAGTTGATATTTATGTTTCCAGCTACAACCCGAGTTTCCCCTGCAACGCCGCCTTTGCAGGCATCCGAGGCGGCCCACGCGATGGCAAGCCCATGTACTCTACCCAAGATGGCTCCCACTACAGCCTCCCGCCAAACAACTGCGTCTGTCCTTACTACCACAGGATCTATGAATGAGGGAAATCTGCCTATCCTTATTCGACTCTAACAGGGGTCGGCACAATATGAAGAGAAATTTGTGTAATTTGTACAATATTTTTTCTGTTGTGTTAAGTTTTGTCTGGTTATGATTCAATAAATGGAAATAGTACCTATTTATCGTCTGTATTTTTCCTTACGAAATAGTTTCTAATGAATAAATTTGTGTAGCTTTTACCTAAATCCTAGAAACCTGTAGAAACAACTCGTATTAGGTTAAAATGTTTCCCAAATTTTTAAGTCACAAATGAAATATGGCAAATGCTAACACTAGCGAGACCAAGAAAAAAAAAGGCAGAAGCGAAAGATGTTCGGACGTCTCACCATAGAGTGGATTTATGATTGGTAGCGTAGCGTAGACATTTGATGGAAACGCACTGAATCAAACGGTTCACCCAGGTGGTCTCATGAGGTGGACGGTGGGTAAGAACCGGAAGAAAGGTGCGTTGGTACCTCTTACAACTTTTTATTCCTGCCGGTGTGGGACAGAATTTGCAAGTCTGATAATGGAGAGAGGAGATATTTATTAAAATTATGAGGGTAAAATTTGGCGTAGGTAGGTACTTATGGTCGGTATTTCGTTTAGTTTAAAAAAGCCATTAGCGTAAGTTAACTACTGGGTTCTTGGATGAACGAAACCGATTTGAGAAACGGTACCTACCCTAATAACTAAAACCTCCTTAATAGCATAATAATATAATCTGACCTCTTTGCTTCATGGCAGACCGGTTGCAGAATTCAAAAACAGAAGACATCCACCCGCAGAGATCAAAATAAAAAATAGGAGACTCAAAAAGAAAATAATTATCGAACAATCAATACGCAATTTTCACAAAAATATTATTTTTTTAATCAAAAACCTTGAAATGGTTATTTAAACACACCCAACTAATTTTTATTATATAAAACTAAAAAAAATCTAAAAAAATAAAGCTTTGATATCGTTGCCAAGTTAGTCTTATAGCACCACTTCAAAGCTACTGAGACCTTGCTCGCTGCTGTTCTTCTAAGTGGTGTCTTTTTTTCTGCAGAAAGACGATAGCATCCTACCTTCCTCATTATGGCTGAGTAAGTCTCTTCCTATCTTTGAATTACGTAGGAACTATCTATGATGGGGAGGCCTATATCGACTATATCCAGCTGTAGACTACTATAGGCTGATGATGATGATGATGATCATCTATGACCACGTATGGTTTGTAACTAGCAATGGGATCAATAGGACCGACCAAAGACAGATCATAAGGTGGTAAGTCCAGATTTTGGTTAATTTGTAATTGTGGGGGAATCCACAGCTCTACATAGGCTACCCCTAAAGATAGCTACATTGACCTATGCTTTCTGTATCCAGCGATTATATGTGACCTTTATACCAGGTCATCGGTACTTGTGGAGGATGCGCTTTTTTGATACATGACCGCCACTTGAGCCTAATCGAGTAGTAATCCTTTGTTCGGTATAGGACAGATTCGTAATTCGGCAGATTTGCTACTCGACAGATCGTGAATTGGGCAGATACTGAACTCAGTGCTTCATACAAATTCATTAATTAACAAAATTGTACAGTTTATATACTAATCTAGTCAACATTGTGTGCTATCGGTGTAGCGTCGACGCAGCACTATTTAGCAGAGTCGTCGTTGATTTTTGGACGAGATTTGGTAAGATGAGGCGATAAAAATGCCGTAGCTGCGTAAGTGCAATTTGGCTAACATTGGTTTGGCCTTTGACTTGGCTCGTCCCTAAATTACTAATTACAATGTGTTTAGATATTATACGAGTAGCTATAATATAATTTTGGTAATAGAGTTTAAAACATCGTCGCAACGGATTTGCAAGATACATATGTTCCAGCAAAATTCCATGTCATTATCAAAATAATAATAAATCTTATCATTGTTACAGTTGCGGACGTTTTGGCTGGGCACCGAACCCTGCCTTAGCACCAAATGTGCGCGCTGCCGGCGTGAAAAGTGGCCTAAAGGACGGATTCCCTCCTACCGGAAAGCCGGACGGACGCAATTATTTCTACCCTTGCAATTGGCCGGACTTTTCCGTTTCCCCAGCCTACCCTTGCTATTGTTACCCGCAGTGACACGTGCATAACTATGTTTCTTGGATGTATACGCTGCAGAAAGTGTTCGTTATTAATTTTCCGAAGCGTGAATTAAATATAATGAACACTGATAATTTTACTAGGTTGCCGGTATATCGATTCATTATATGTAAAACGTGCGTTGTCTTGCGGGTGGCTCGAGGAATGTCCGGTTATCAGTTTTGTACAAGTTTTTCGTTTTTGTTGGATCTTGCAATAAATTGATTGTTTCTAAACTAGCTTTTATTATATTTATACATGTCTTGTAAGTCCGTATTCGATCCATTTGTACGTCACCGTCAGGATGATGAGTCACCTGTCGTATTTAACGTTGAAATGCTATCCAAAAATTGCTTCCCATTTGCTTCTATTTGCTTCCTTCAATAAGAGATTTGCTTCCTTTATATTTTAGGAGAAATTAGAACTTTTAAGGTGACCGTTCATTCTGACGTCAGGGTGGCCGGTCACCTGGCCGTAGACTACGTGCGGTGTGGAATTGCTGTGATTTATATAAACCAATAATTGCTTCCTATTTGCTTCCTTCAAAGCTTTCAAACCTAGATCCTGTACCTATCAAGGAAATAAAGATATATCGATATAACATGAATGGGTAAGCCCAGCGCCTGTCAAAAATGGAGAGCAAAAATGCGTTCATAGCTTTTGGCAATCAATTTATTTTATATTATGTAGAATTTCTTTAACTACTATTTAGGTATGTATACATAAGTATTACTTATAACCATACAACAGCTGTACATCGTTCGTCGACATCATTACGTGCTGTTACTATACTAGCACACAAAGAAAATGTTATCTACAAATAAGTTAACCTAGTTTAGTTATAAGGTTATTCTGTACCTCGTGTAATTGGAAATTATCTTTATCCTTATTATGAAAAAGTGTAATACTGATGGTTGCATGATGTTTTGTTGTTATTTATAGGTAATTAAAGGAAACTTAAGAATTGTAATTAAATATTTATTGTTACTTAAATTTAGAAATTATACAACTACTCGAATACTCAACTACTATGTTTTTAACGTATAAATAATACAATGTAGGATCATTTTTTTGTTAACACTTCTTACAACTTTTGTACTCATATCGTCGTAGCATTGCCATATATTTCCACGCCTACAATGTGCTTTATAGTGGCCCATTGTACCAATAGCTGGTGGAACAAACTCTATAATTGAAATCAATTCATATTCGCTGTCCTTTAAAAGTAACTTTGTAGGTACCTCATGAACAGATATACAATCATCTGATATTTCAAAAGCTATTAGATTGCGTAAGATCAGTTCTATGGATTTGATACCATCGCAATGAGTTCGACGGCATGGTATCATGTGTATATTATTAACCAATGTATTTGCACCTTCTTGAATATCGGTTGCACGTTTGTCATGTAAACGTAAGACAGATACTTTTCTAGTTACTTTATTTATAGGGCAATTTAAATTGGTGCACGACTCTTTATCTTCTGCAGAGTAAAGAGAGCAGTCAATCAGAATACGATCAAAAATGTTTAACACATTGCATTGACAATCAATTTCAATTGTAGCGTCCTTTTGAACGCTTTTAAAATAGTTTTTAGCAATGGATGTTCTAATTTTATAAACGTCTTTATTTTTCTGTTCACATTCACACATAGATTTGATGAGCTGGCAAAGCATATGATCGCTTTTCTGTATTGTTTGATTTATACTACATCCTTCAATATACGCTGTAGCTAATGCTTGGCACACAGAGTCCAGCGCACAAGTGTTGTTAGCGACGACGACATTAGGCCGATTACACCACAGATTAGGATGTAGTTGTTAGTGACCGGCCCGTGTATATACCTACCTAGCTAAGTACATTTTCTCGAATGAATATAAAGAATAGAAAGGGAAAGCAGAAATGTTCTAGAATATAGAAAGAGATAGGTATAGCCCGGAAAATCGTAGAATTTTCTGGTAAGGCTCGGTAGAGGTATAAAGACCGAGCTTGTACGCGGGTTTAGTCAGTTCTGATTTTGCAAGTGACCAAGTGAACAAGTCTTAAAGTAAATAGTGAATAGAGCAGTGCAGTGACTTTGTAATAAGTGCGTAGTTGTGTGTATTCGGTAGAATAAACAGACATTAAGTGTTCTGAAGTGTTTTACTCGATCATCACTCCCGACCAGCCCTAGCTGAAGTCTTACACCTTCGACGAGCCCCTACAGTTTTTGGTCCTACGAGCGCCGGATTGGGAAGTGATTTCGCGTCACGCCTATTGTACGCTCCAGTTCACCGAGGATGTATGAAGAAAACACCACGACTACAACTTTGAACGTGCCGACTGAATCCAGCGCCGCCGCTCCGTCGTCCATTGGAACTCCTTGCACAGTAGTACCGTCAAGGACAACGGAAGCATCAGAACGCCCCGTGCTGCCGCCCGGGCCATCAAGGTGGTCGACGCGTATGAAATCGAAGAACATTGGAGGAAATAGAGTTCCACCGTTAGTTACTTCGGAAAGTTTGTGTCCTGCAACTGCTGATATGAAAACGAAGAACATTGGAGGAAATAGAGTTCCACCGTTGGTTACTTCGGAAAGTTTGTGTCCTGCAACTGCTGATATGGAAATGATGAACATTGGAGGAAAAAGAGTTCCACCGTCCGTTTCATCAAGAATGTATGTTCCTGTTTCAAGGTCGACGAGATCCTCAAGGAGGTCGCAGTCATCTGCTCTTCGGGAACTAGAAGAAAAAGAACTTGAAGAGGCGAAAGCGAAGATTGCTACAGCCAGAGCTGAAGCCGCAGCAGCCAAAACGAAAGCCGCAGCTGAAGCTAAAGCTGCCGCTGCCGCAGCAGAAGCTGCTGCCGCCACTGCCGAAGCCAAAGCCGCCGCTGCTACCGCCAAAGCTCAAGCCACCATTGCTGCCGCCACAGCGGAAGCTAAAGCTGCTGACGCTGAAGCAGCTATTATAAAAGCTGAAGAAAAAGCAGCTAGGATCGCCGCCCATTTTGCCCGCATGAGTGTCACTGGGTCTCAGTGTCCATCGGAAGTTCAATCAGAAGATGATGACTTCGAAGAGGAAAGATCGATACAGGTGGAACAATGGGTGGATCAATCGAGAAAGTTTGTGGACAAGCCAAAACTACAGATTGTGCATAAACCATTGCCACCTGCTAGGGACCAGCCAGGCCTTAGTTGTGAAATAAGTAAACTCGCCGACGCCATCATAAGTGCCACTAGGTCAGGACAGTGTGCACAGGTTTGGGATCTACCAGATTTCGATGGAGATTATGAAGAATGGTTGCCTTTCAAGAGGGCATTTATGGACAGCGCTGCTGATTGCACAGATGTGCAGAACATGGCTCGACTAAGGAAAGCCACCAAAGGAAAAGCCAGGGAAGTTGTCAGAAGTCTGTTGTTTGTGGCTTCTAACCCTGGCGATGTAATGGATGCCTTAGAACAGAGATTTGGAAGGCCAGAGCAAATAGCACTCGCTGAAATTGAAAAGATCAAAGAGCTGCCACGGGTTGGTGAGTCGCCAAGAGAAATGTGTGTTTTCGCAAGCCACATAAGTAACGCAGTTGCAACGATCAGCGCCCTGAACAAAGCGGAATACTTGTATTCGCCAGAAACGTGTATAAAGATTATAGAGAAAATGACGTCGTCGTACCAACTTCGATGGTTTGACTACAAAGCACGAAGCGGTGAAGAACCTGAATTGGTAAAGATCAAGAACTTTTTAAATCACGAAGCATCTTTATGTGCCGCTTACGCTCCACCGGAAACAATCAAGAAGAGACACACACGTCATCAGGTGAATACAACGACGGACGACGAAGAAGAAATGGCGTCTGAGAAACCGAGGAAGTTCTGCGTTCTTTGTGAAGAAAATCACTGGCTTACCGAATGCGAAGAGTTCAAGGAAGCATCCGCAAATGAAAGATGGGAGATCGCTAAGAAGAATCGATTCTGCTTCATGTGCTTACGAGGAAAACACTTGAAGGCGAACTGCAGAGCACCGCCCTGCAAGAAATGTGAGCGATCTCACCATACCATGCTGCACTTGGAGCCGGCTTATCATGCTTCAGCACCGTCATCGCAGCAGGAAAAAACCGCCAACGAAAAGAAAAAGGAAATGGTGACATCCGTTTACGCGACAGCAGATAAAGAGAAGGTCTACCTGAAGATGATTCCTGTAGATGTCTACGGACCGAAGGGAACCACTCGAGTTTTGGCATTGTTAGATGAAGGTTCTACACTGTCATTAATTGATAAAGATATTGCCCGTCGCATTGGAGTTACCGGAACAGCAGAACCGCTGAAATTTGAAACCGTTGGTGGACAGAATGTTGAAATTAAAGACTCCAAGAAAATGGACCTGAAAATTAAAGGAGCCTTTAGGAAAGATAAGCGCCTGTTAAAAGGAGTGCGGACGATAGAAAATCTAAGGCTGACATCTCAAGGTATCGACGAGAAAGTTATCGATGAATGCAGCCATCTGAAGAATTTGAAGAAAGAACTGCTGTATGAGAAGAAAAGGCCAATGCTGCTTATTGGACAGGACAACTGGAGTCTCATCGTGACGAGGAAAGTGCAGAAAGGAAAACGCAACGAGCCAGTTGCATCGCTCACGAGCTTAGGATGGACGCTGCACGGTGTTCGTCCAGAAGCGACCGCAGCTGTGAACTTTGTAAGTTACTGCCGTAGCATAAATGAGGAAACATCGAAAGACTCGCACTCGATTGAGATTCAGCAGCGATGCCCCAGCAGCAATGCCGACGCTAAGCTGTTAGAAAATACGAAGAAACTGGAACATAGTCCCGGAGCTGAACTTCTGGTAACCAAAGTACAGCAGGAGTACCCCACAGAAACAAGTGTCGCGGAAACTCCATTAGAAACTGCACCAGTAATCGTCAAGGCACAGATAACAGCAGCAAAGGTAGAGAATGAAGAACCAGTAGTTATGGAAGAAACATGTAAGGCACGAGGAATAAGAAAGTTGAAAATAAGAAAAACGAAAAAGGAAATGATCTTGGAAAAGACTCCGGCCAAAACGGAAAGCAGAGGCAGAAGAAGGATTCGCCTGAAAAAAGGAAGTGGTCAGAAGAATACAGAGTATGTGAAAGGAAACTGGCTGTGGATTGAAACGGAGCACTTAGCCACAGGAAGATACTACGAAGCCCTTCGACGGACAGGACCGCTTGCCAATGAGACTTCTCATCCCATCGACCAAGAAGTATTGTGACGTCGCTTCCAAGAGTTGAAGTGCTTGCTGGAGCGCGCACTGGTGGGGAGAATGTTAGCGACGACGACATTAGGCCGATTACACCACAGATTAGGATGTAGTTGTTAGTGACCGGCCCGTGTATATACCTACCTAGCTAAGTACATGTTCTCGAATGAATATAAAGAATAGAAAGGGAAAGCAGAAATGTTCTAGAATATAGAAAGAGATAGGTATAGCCCGGAAAATCGTAGAATTTTCTGGTAAGGCTCGGTAGAGGTATAAAGACCGAGCTTGTACGCGGGTTTAGTCAGTTCTGATTTTGCAAGTGACCAAGTGAACAAGTCTTAAAGTAAATAGTGAATAGAGCAGTGCAGTGACTTTGTAATAAGTGCGTAGTTGTGTGTATTCGGTAGAATAAACAGACATTAAGTGTTCTGAAGTGTTTTACTCGATCATCACTCCCGACCAGCCCTAGCTGAAGTCTTACACCTTCGACGAGCCCCTACAAGTGTTTTTTGTGATTACAATTTCATTGTCAATTACAAATCTGCCTCCATTTGAGAGTAATAATACCTTTTTTTGTACTGTCTGCCTTTTCTGTTTAATGTTCACCATGCCCAGACCTTTCCAATTTTCTACCAAACTTGGATTATCTGAGAAGACAGAGTCATCTGTAAATTCCGAGTCCAGTTTAACTTTTTTTTTATTAAATGCTTTAGCCTTACTCTTTTGGTTTTCTAAATTTTTATTTTTACCAACTAAACTGATAGCAATTTTTAACTCCCCTGTAAGATATTCCATATGCTTCATAATAAATTCATCGATACGTAATCTGTGAGACTTACTGTCAATTTTTAGCAGTAGCCTTTTTATATTTTTAAAATAGGCTTCTGCGTTGGATGATGTAGAAGTGTTTATTTCTGACTCGTACAGATTTTTCATCACATTAGACCATAATGGAAACTGACCCATCAATCGTGATAAAACATCAATAAATGCTGGAAAATAGTATAGGTTTTCGTGGTTACCAAAATCACTGTCATTGCTCAGAGTAATTATTAATTTTTCGGTATCAATTTTATTGTAAAACCATCTTGGACATTTTGTTCCTGATAATTCTGTATTTTTACGTTTAGAGTTGAGTTTTAAAGGGTCTTCGAATAATGAATTACTTGGATCTTCAAGATTTGTATTCAACTTTTCATTATCAGGGATTTCCACTTCAGTGTCTTTAATGCAAAACGAACGTAGCTTTTTTAGATTGGTTTTGGACTTTTGACATCTTGAAGGATTTCCGTCATTATTCATACCATCTCGTTGATTTAAGCATACGGTAATCAAATCTGATATAATGGCTTTTGCTTTGGCATAATCATCGCAGTTCTTTAATTCGATTAGACATTTTATATAAAAAAAATTCACTCTGGTATCAGTATGTTTAAAACACGATAGATTAAATAATATTTTTATAAAATGACTTGTGTCAATACGTATATAACATTGATCACCAACTATGGCCTCCTCCAACCTTCTGTATGAATCTTCAACATATTTAGCAGTAGACTCATGTTTAGTAAAAGCCTTCACGGCAACTCCAATCAAAGCAGAAGAATCGTCTAAGTTAATTTCATTAGGAACAGGGTTGCATTTGCTCCAAGCCTGGAGCCATTGATATATTGTATCCATTGTCTGGCTTTCAGATATCATTTGTGAGACTGGAACGGAACTTTCATTTTCCTGTGTTTTCATCATTAAAACGTACAAAAATATATGCCTTGTCACTAACATCTTCTTATTTGGCCCAAATTCTTTGAAGATGCTACCAGTAGCATCGGTACTGAGAACTAGTCTGCCCTGTTTCTTAATTTTTTTGCAACAGGCTTCTTGTAAAGGTGTCCAGTAATACACATAGAAAGGATACAAAGAAATGTGCTTAATAGCTTCTTTGTATGGGTAAACACGAGTCATCATCCACAATGATAGTACTGGATTTTGATCATAATATGAACTTTGCTTTAATTCATGTTTTATTTGTCTTAAGCAGCCAACCGTTGGGATATGGGGCGGCTGTTCTATGTCACCAGCATCCATGATTTCATTAACTAATGTGTTGCGATATGATATTGCAGATTCATATTTCAATTTAGCGGACATATCAACGCGCTTAGCTGGTGATAGTTTAATCTTTTTGTCGGGAATGTGATTGAATGATGCATCAACATTTGTTACAGTGCACATACAATGCGCTATTTTATCGACAGGCCAGGAAAGGACAACCTCTATCAATGCTCTGCACTGCTTGCACAAGCCTTTGCAAGTAATTCTTTCTTTGTTTTTAATAGAATATTGAGAAAAAATCCATGAGCAAGGAATTTTCATGGATTTCCATATTTTCTCACGCAAAAGATGAGCCCACATATGCTTCGGTAAACGATATTTATTTTTAATAACGCTTTTTGCATTTTGTGTGACTTTGCATTTTTTACTAAGTGGCTGTATTCTCTCCCATTGGTATATATCAATCATAAAATCAAAGTTAACTGACTTACTTGGAGAGATTTTTTCATTTTGTGCTGTACCGATATTATCATTATGTCGATCTTCGTCTTCGCAAACTTCCGTCACATCGAAAAAATAATTAAAATTCTTCTTCACAGAAAGATAAAGCCCTTTTTCGGTTATGGGCCTGGGTAAATCACTTTTTATTTCTGTATACACTGGGTCACTTGCTGTTGGAAGATTATCAACACTTTGAAAAACGTTTTTGTAGCGCGAAAACGCTTTTTTTTGATCTTCTAAGGAAACTACAAATTTCCTGCCTCTCTTCATTATAGAAAAATATATTTTAAAACCAAAAATGCCTATAATATTAGGTGAAATAACTATCCCCGTGCAAGTAATAAAATAACCTACACGCTCGTTGTGTCGAACACAAAACAAAAGTGAGAAAATATATTTTTATCTACCCTCATTATCGGTTATCCTAAACCCTAAGAAACTAAACTTCTTCTTTCGTTTCAATGTTTCGCCTACTGCTGTTTATTTAATTTTATTAATTATGAATAAGATTTAATATTAGGTAATTTACATGAATGAAAAAAATACTCGGATGGAGTCTCAGTCAACCGAAGAACGAAGTACTCACTGTAGTACAGATTTTGACATTGTCGGTCTATAGACTACTCGTCCGCCATTACCTCTTTAGACACCAACAGAGTGACATAGATCGAAAAATAAAAAATGTCTTCTTATGTGGTCAGATGTTGCCGAAATCACACTAATTTAGTAAATAATAAACACAGAATCACATTTCACACGTAAATTTCGAATTGCATCCACTTATTTCTTCGATTGAACACAAATAACTATCAACAGAAAAATTACAAACAAAAACACAATCTTGCCGGTGTTACCAGCACGTAAACTTCTAAATTTCCGAATAATGTGGGAGTTTATTAAAAATGTTTGAATCTTTGTATATTATATACATATAATGCTTAAAATTGGAATGAGGTAGGTAGCCTACCTAACATAAATAAGAATTTACATAGATATTTCTTAAATATTTTATTATATAAAGCTAAATTAACACAGACTGACCTGACTTACTGATTGACTTAATTGTTTTCCTTGATGGACGTATGTTTTTTTTTAAGGAATCGTATAAAGGGGGTTGAGGTGACTTAAGAAAAATTCCAACTTTTTGACATTAACTTTTTTTTAGTTACCTATTTGATTTGTGATCTGTGATTTCTAGAAACTTTTATGAAAATTATCGGCATTTTTTTTTCATCAGTTGGCATCTCTCACTTATGACAAGTCCGCCATTGCTGTTGTTGACTTGTGATTCAGTAGGACTCCATCTGGAACTAAATCTATGGTAATTTCATTTAGATATGTTGGAAATGGTAAACATAACCTTATGTCATTGTCAAAGTCAGCTTGAGAAGTATCACATGTCAGTGCTATTAGCTTAGACTACTGTCGTCTCTGTCTAGATAGGCTCTCTCTCTTGCTTTGTAATGGCTGTACGTGCATTACCGATTACAATAAACTTTATCCGATTTCATCTAATAAACTGTTTGATTTCGTTCATAACCCATCAAGATATACAAATATGTTTACGTAAAGACAAAACATCATGCAACCATCAGTATTACACTTTTTCATAATAAGGATAAAGATAATTTCCAATTTCACGAGGTACAGAATAACCTTATAATTAAACTAGGTTAACTTATTTGTAGATAACATTTTCTTTGTGTGCTTACCCATTCATGTTATATCGATATATCTTTATTTCCTTGATAGGTACAGGATCTAGGTTTGAAAGCTTTGAAGGAAGCAAATAGGAAGCAATTATTGGTTTATATAAATCACAGCAATTCCACACCGCACGTAGTCTACGGCCAGGTGACCGGCCACCCTGACGTCAGAATGAACGGTCACCTTAAAAGTTCTAATTTCTCCTAAAATATAAAGGAAGCAAATCTCTTATTGAAGGAAGCAAATAGAAGCAAATGGGAAGCAATTTTTGGATAGCATTTCAACGTTAAATACGACAGGTGACTCATCATCCTGACGGTGACATTTGTACTTGAGACCTCGAGGTCGGATTTAGGACAGCTACCAACACTTCAACAAAATGACTTAAGGTTTGGTCGCCCACCGAATACTTGTTAATTCTGATCTCCTTGTTGATTTTCGACATTGACATTTTTTGACATTGGTTTTCATTTCTGAAGACGACGATACCATTGTCATAAGAAAGCGATTGGTTTTCAGAATTCGGCCATAGGCTGCAGTTGCGTTGCAGCAGCCAGCGAGAAAGGTACATTAGTAATCGCTATGGAGCACGCAAAACCGGGGCCACGGTACATATACCTAGGTAATACCCAGTACCTTTATTATGATCTGCCTGAAACGATTGAGTGGCTTGTTTCATATTTATGATAACTAAGTACTAGATAAAAACAAACTATTTTTTTTTATTAAAGTATATTTTTTAAATTTTGTTTTACTGGTCATGACTATCATTAATGCCGGTTCCCAATATAATATTGACTAGGAACTGAAGATTTATGACGAAAGCGGAATCTGACGAAAGGGTCATTAGAAAGTTATCCACATCCGTCATTCATGACGAAACTGAACTGAAATTATACAAAAAACTACTTCTGACGAAAGTGGAATCTGACGGATGTGTTCTAAATCTTATTATCATACACAGAAAATGACCAGAACACCCGAAACCCAAATAACTGCGTACAAACATTTCGAATTTACCGCTCCTTAGGAAAGTGCGGCGAGGTGGCGGGCGAGGAAAAAAGAGCAAGAGTATGCGTTAACGGCAGACTGATGGATCGGAGCGGCCGATATTTCCCCCCCGTCTCGCCGCTCGCATACCTCAGGCGCGGTACAGCGGTTTCGGTCATACTATATTTAAATTCATTTCATTTTAAGTAAACTCTTATGTTGTTATCGGTTTAAAGATTCTTTATTTTCTCAAAGAACACACATAGGTACATTACGTCCTTCCGGAACATGGCTGTTCACGTGACGGAATGTCTAAAGGGTTCGAATGGGTAGATGTCAAAATGTATAAAGTTTAATTGTTACAATGTTTCGGTGACAAAATGACAAAAGTTCACATTGTATTTATGTTACATAATGCTTGTGTCAGAATGGATTTCAATTTGGACATTCTGTCATGTATGCAGCCATGACCCGGAAGGCATTACGTTCACTTAAATGAGAAAAATTTACAAATTTCTACTTAGTACCTACTTATAAAATACGTTATTTAGTATGTGCTTATAATCTATATTAGTACGAGTGTGCTTACACCTATATTAGCATAATGTACTTACAAATGAGTACAAAAGAAAAAAAACTATAGTAGAAAACAACCTAACCTAAATAAAGTTATGAGAAAACAAAATTCTTTAAACCCACCCTAGGTTTTATATTTATTTTCTAATAAGGATAGAATTCTCTAAGGTTAAGTAGTAAAATAGATAAACCGTGGGTCAATACTCATTGATGATTGATATACTTCTTATTCTCTAAGCATTTAGCGATGTATCTTCCTACAACGAGCATCGGTCGTCTCTGCCATTCCTTGATCGTAGCTTTGCTCGGTGTTACCTGCAATAAAATAAGGTTTAGAATGCCTTTCGTTATTTGAGAGAAGTGCATTGCAACTAAATGTGTCAAACCCGTCAAATATTCATTAAATATAAATAAAAAGATCAGGAGGACCTAACCAACCACCACAGGAAAACTAAATAAGTTAATCGACCCCATTATCGGCCCGTGGATAACAAGAGGCAACTAAGGAAACCTAACAGAGGAAAGGCAGTAGCTTTCTGTTAGTTTTCGACGATCTCTGTGGCGCGGTGGGCAAAGGTTCGCCTGCGACGCAGGAGGTTGCGGGTTCGATTCCCGCCTCGGGACAATTGCAAGCGAGCACATGTCTGCAGATCGTCAACACAATTGTCCCTGTGTAATGATCTGCATCTGGTGTACAATAAAGTATTTTTATATTGTAGTATCTTGCAATTGTACAACATGACTTGCCTTGTATAGTAACCGATCCTTGTGACTGAGCAGTGGTAACATACAGAAATCATTTTCTCGCCGGCGCGCGCGCGGCGGTGGGACAACTGCCTAACTGCCTGCCTGCGGAACCACCATAGAGTCCTTGGGTTTATTAAAAAAAAAAGAAAAAAAAAACACAAAAAAAAAAAAAAAAAAAAGATTATAAACCAAATGCTGCCTAAAAAAAAACATGGAGAATAAGGGGAAAAAAAAGACTCCCACAAAACCCAAGGACCGAGGGGTCGCCACCCCTCGAGTTGACGCCGGGGTAATGAGGCCAAGCCTCGAGGCCCCTCTCTGTGCCCCCACCAGGGCCGGAAAGAAACCTATTGATTGACAACTGCCTAAGACAAGGCAGTTGTCCCACCGCCGGCGAGAAAACGACTAACTATCGGCTATTTTTATCGCTCAAGAAACGTACAATAGATATACATTCCGTGTAAAAAAAAAAGAGATGCATATACAAATAGTTGATCGCTGACTGTTCACACTGCCGGTGATGACTCGCTTCACTAGTTTGTCGCTGGGCGACAAGAGCCAGGAAAATAACACTCGCTCAGCGATACTCAAGAGCAACCAGCGGTAATTTCTCTACAATGTAGGTTAGCGCAGGACTGTCGTTTGGCCACCGCGAGCGAGTGATGCGAGAAATCGCTCGTCTCACTCGCACACTCGCTTATAGCCGAGCTACAAAACTATCGGAACTACGCACTCGCTCCCCGCTTCACGCCGACTCGTTTCTAAATTCTAGCTTTGCTCGCTACTCGTTCATCGTTGCCGGTGAGACAACTGCCTTGCCCCGCGACCGCCACAGCACTCACGTCACTCTGTGAGCTTTGTATTCTAGTTAACTGTAATAACAACTAAGTATAAATAAAACTACCTGATCCCCTTGGAGTCTGTTCAGAAGCGTCACGCAGACAATACCAGCTCTAATCCCAGCTTCTCTCGTCAAAGCTGAAAACGCGGTCGCCTCCATTTCTATATTCTTTACACCTAGGTCCGTGAGTTTCGTGAGGAACTCCATTTTGTCTGATTCGGTGTAGTCACAGAATGGCCCGTCTAGTCTTCCTTGCCCTGAAAGTGTGAAAAATATCATTGATTATATATTTGACTACTTATCATTGTCATCATCATCATTATCATCAGCCTATAGCAGTCCACTGCTGGACATAGGCCTCCCCCAATGAGCGCCATAGCGCCCTGTCTTCAGCTTGCCGCATCCAGCATCTACCTGCAGTCTTTAGCAGGTCGTCATCCCACCTGGTCGGTCTGGTGCTTCAAATTAATAATATTATAACAGACTCTATCTTATTTGTTTTGGAAGAACACCAACGTTTCATTCCCTCGGTCTGTGCCTCGGTGAAACGTCGGCTCATACGCAGCTAGCGCATTTATTTCAGACCATAGAAAAGTAAATTAATAACACGCTTTTTTGTGATTACACCGACAGCGTGTAGATGACGTAATCAGGGATGTCAGCCGATGTCGGTGCACGGCGCGGGCGATGATGCAGCGGTATCTGTTGTAAGCGGCCAGTCAACCTAACCAACGAAACATGACACCCATCGGCCAAAACTCTGCGCTTAATTACTTGGAACCAGCTTTCAAAGGTCAAGGTCGAGATCTTAAAGAACTCCCATGTATGAGATGTTAAGATTACCTCTATAAAAGTCGTCGGCGGCCATGGTCCCTCCCAGATAGGTGGTGAACCCGTCAGATCTTGAAGCCAAAGCGTGAACTTCTCGAGACAGTCGGCTGTCAAGCAGGGATGGTAGCTTACGAACGGTGCCTAGGATTGGCTGAAATAACATAAATTAAATGAATTCGGGAAGAGTAAGTTTTTGATTGTCACCTTGTTTGAGATTGTAAAAACATTTGTCCCAAGGCGGGAATCGAACCCGTAACCTGTGGTGCGGCATGGCAGGTGAACCTTCACCCGCCGCGTCACATCGATCATCAGTCTGTGTGCCGTCCTAATATGAACTATAAGGTACCTATAATAACTATATGGTAACTATATGTCATCTATACCTACGTATTTTGGAGTAATCAACGATCCTATCCATCCACGGTTGTCTGGTGATGAGAGAGATAGAGAGTATAGCGCTCTTGAGCGATAAGACCGCCAAATTGTCACATGTTTTGTATTTTATTCTGTCTTGTTTGTTTTATTTTGTAAGTGTGCAATAAAATAATTTTCTATCTATCTATCTATAGGTAGGAAATAGTGTAACTAACACGACTTTCTTTTAGAGGTAGGTATACTGTACCTCTATATAGATTTTTGCATTAAACTCACAACATCATAGCTCTTCTCTAGTACCCCACTCAAGCCCCAAGTAGACACGACCACAGAGCCCGCTGGGATCCCCAAGCCGCCGCTGGTTCCAACCCTGAAGATTATGGGGTCTTTGGCCTGCGCGTAGTGCAAGAGTTTGATCACTTCTTGCAGGAGAGTCGTCATTGATGGTATGCCGATCCCGTGCTGTAATGATTAAGTAATCATCATCAGGCTAGTTCACGCACAAAGGTCTCCCCTAGCGACATAGCGCATATTCAGCTTGCCACATCTAGAATAAATGCATTAGTAATAGCGGTATTTGTTGAAATAATTATTTTGTCTATACTAAATAAATAAATAAATAATGCTGGACAATTCACATTATCTAGCCCCATGGTAAGCAGAGCTTGTATTATGGGTACTAGATAACTGATGCACATACATAATACTATATATTACATAGATAGATATTTTTTATTATACATAGAAAACGACCAGAACACCCGGAACAAATATCTGCAGATACTAATACAAGTCTATCCGTGAAAACCTTCAAGAACATTTTTAGTATTCATCAATTTGTTATTCTGTTATTTATAAGCCTCTGGTTTTCCTTCAAATAAATATAAATTTTATAAAGAGGATTGAGAGAACTTGCACTCAAAATGCGCACTGCATTAATAATATCATGGCTAACAAACTAAGAAAATCCGCCAAGCGATTATAACCACTTCCTGCAATTTGTGGTTGGCGCGTCTCAAATCAAAAACGAAAAACATTCTGAGACACCCTACAGCTAGTTATTTTCTCTAATTCTGAAATTAAAAGTACTCACACTAACAGACAGCACAGGGCCTACTTTGTACATGGCGTACCGTTGCGAGTGCTTGGTGAGGTTCACCGGCTTGAGGCCGCCACTCGGGAGGTCTAAGGCTTCGGACATGTACTCTGCGAACTCGCGCATCCTGTACTTTGTGCCACCCATGCATACAAACTGGAAGAAACGAGATTCAATTTAAATTTTTCAATTTATTTATAATGAACAAAGAATTATCACTAAAATACAACGGAACACTGGAAAGCGCATAAGTTTAAAACTGTGTCGCACTTCGCAGCGCTCAAACTCAGGATACGGTTAAGGCCGATTTAACCAAACAGAAACCATGTTTTGATATTGCTGTATTTATAGAAATATTGTAGATTATAGAAATATTAAGACAGTTCTAAATGATTTGATTAATTCATCACCAGCCTATATTAGTCCACTGCTGGAAATAAGCCTCCCCCAATGAACGCCATAGCGGCCTGTCTTCAGCTTGACGCATCCAGCATCTACCTGCAGTCTTTCGCAGGTCGTCATCCCACCTGGTCGGAGGACGTCTAACACTACGTTTACCGAGTCATGGTCTCCACACAAGAACACGTTTGCCCCAGCGGCCGTCGGTTCTTCGCGAGATATGGCCGGCCCTCTGCCACTTCAGCTTGCTAATTCTTTGAGCTATGTCGATAACCTTGGTTCTCTGTCGGATGTATTCGTTACGAATCCTATCCTTCAGAGAAACTCCGAGCATAGCTCTTACCATAGCTCGCTGAGCGACTTTGACGAACGAACTACACAGTACTGAACATAATAATATTAAATATATTAAGAGGAAACGTCTAAGCAAGTCCAGTAACAAAATGGCTCTGCCTCAGTACTCAGAAGCTTCACTAACACTTACTAAATTAGATCTTTGTCCTCTTGTATTAGGTCTCAAATTACCTTAACATCTCCGAACAATGCTGGCAGGTCATAGTTATGCGTGTCCAGCCCTAGATGGTACAGAACATCAACGTCTAAGGTTTGTAGGTGCGGGTTCGGTAGCCGGAGGGTGCCATCTTTATTTCTGTAATTTTGAATATACTTATAGACTAATAAATTAGTCTATGGTTTAAATACGGTACGATGATGATGATATTGATGATGAATACGGTTCTTAAATATTTTTTATGGAGTGAAATTATTTAGACGTCCTCAGAGACGCGGTGGGCGACGTTTCGCCTGCACCGCAGGAGTTGCGGGTTCGATTCCCGTCTCGGGACAAATGCTTGTACGATCTACAAATATTTGTACTGGGTGTTCTGAGTATTTTCTATCTATAAACAACAATATATGATCATCATCAGCATGTTCGATATTGTATTAAGTACATCAGTCATCTAGACTTAATTTAACTAAATCACTTACTTTGCTTACTTACTTTTACTTTAGGCACTTTGCTTTACTTTACCTTACTTTTTTTTCGGTCATTGGGGGAGGCCTATGTCCAGCAGTGGACTATCATAGGCTGATGATCATGATGACTTACTTTGGAAATATTCTCCCTGGATGCTGTTCGCTCCACGTCAGCCTGCAGTTGTCATAATGTGCAGGCAGCCCCTGTGCGTCTGATACCACAAAGTCGCAGTCACACTTCATTGCTGGCTCCTAGGTTAATCAGCTGCAAAAAAATTAAGAGTAAATATGCTAGAGCCCTGTACTCCAACACTTCGAAATGAAGAACTGCTAAACAAAAGTGTAGTGCGGAGGGGGGGTCGCGGGGATTATGAATCAAATGCGCCCCCTGCTGTATCGTCCTTTAGACGATACAGCAGGGGGCGCATTTGATGAACCTAACGCTGCAAGGAGGTTGAACGTACATTTAGATTAAAACCTCGATGGTGAAAAATATTCAAAAAAGGAAGACATACTGCCTCCTTGATTTTTATACACCAAATGTCAAAACAAATTACGAACTTATCAATTTCCACCATTTTACATCAGAAATGTTTATATAAATTTTTCTTAGTTCATTTTCAATTTAGATTTAGTTTTTTTAAGCCTATATACAGTGTTATTATCAAGCCTAGAGCTACAAAATCATGGCATCAGCGTAAGTAAAATAAATATATTTTGTAACCACAGATTACCGTATTCTACATTATTATTAATATTTATTATCTATCGTATTTGTCTATCGCCTATTTATTATATTACTGGCTGTTTCCCGCAGTTTCACCCGCGTTAAATTCAAATTTCACATTTCTAAATTTAAATATACCCTATGTTCACCGCGGATAGAGTAGCTTCCCAACACGGTGAAAGAATTATTCAAATCGGTACAGTAGTTTCGGAGCCTATTCAATACAAACAAACAAAAAATCACACATTTCCTCTTTATAATATTATTATGTTATATAGTCAACGCAATCAAAATTTACAGCCGTTTATGCCCATTTTTTATAATTTCCAAGATAATCACTTGCACACGAAACTTCCAAGTACTTCCCGTTGACCGAGAAGCATACGGCAACATGCAAGGTCTTGTAGCACAAGTAAAGAAAAATATCCGAAAACAATCAACGTCTAGTTTATTCACTTAAACAAATTTAGATACGGAATTTAAAAAAATAATTGAGAGCATTTATATATAATTTTTAAGTTTAATTTCAATTTAGTAATCTAAAAGTTTATACTACTTAAATAGCAATACATGTCAAAATATGGACAAATATGTAGAGCTAGAATAGTTTCCGATATAGTTTTATTTTTGTTTGTTATTTTTATATTTACATTCTATCAACTTACATAATAAAACTCGACTAGCACACGACAAAACAGGCACCAAGATTAGAACTGAACATGATAATGTCATATGGTCAACGATAATAATGATGCAGTCAAGGGCGTGTCTGATAAACATTGATAAGGCCGTCTTAGAGTATTTTTGGACCCCCCACTTATGACGACCGATGTGGCGCGGTGGGCGAAGGTCCGCCTGCGACGCAGGAGGTTGCGGGTTCGATTCCCGCCTCGGAACAATTGTGTGTACTATCTGCAGATATTTGTCCTGGGTGTTCTGGTCGTTTTCTATGTATAATAAAAAATATCTATGTATGTAATGTATTGTATTATGTATATCAGTTATCTAGTACCCATAACACAAGCTTTGCTTACCATGGGGCTAGATAATGCTGTGTGGAGGTCCAGCATTATTTATTTATTTATTTATTTATAGATCGGGCTGACATTGCATAGGTACCTACACTACTTTTGGGTTATGAAGATTTTGACTCTAACAGCGGCTTCTACACAGGGTTTCTTTAAAATCGCGGCGCGCAATTACAGTTATTAGAAATATAAACAAATTAAAAAAATTTAAACACCAAAAATTTAAAAAATTTAACCACCGTGCCACATCGGTCGTCAAATCTGTTAAGTAGTTTTTGCGTGAAAGAGTAACAAACATCCATACATGCAAACTTTCACGCTTATAGTATTAGTAAGATTTGCCAAGCACTGCTATAACAATCAAATAGGGTACACAGTAACTTAAAATGCGATGAGCAGAGTGCGGGACAGCCCCAACAGCATACTACAAACTGTAGCGGGCAGGATTGATTCGCCAATATGGCGGAAATTAATAAAAAAATTAATTTGATTAATTTAAATTTTTATTGATGATATAATTTGATTTGTTTTAACTTATTTTCTTTTTTTCTAATTTATTCATTTTAATTTTCATTTCAATTTGATTTAATTTTAGTTCGTAAGAATTACTAACATTTATTATAAGATCATTTCTAACAAATTATGGATCTGTAGTAGTCCGAAATAGAAGAATTTTGTTTATTTATTTATCTTAAAAGCTAGTACTTACGTAAATATTAGATTTTTTACTAATATTGGCCAAGAACAACAAAAACACTGAAAAGTTGACAAATTAAAATAATTTAAACACAACTCATTTGAAACCAGACCATTTACGTAAAGATAACTGCATCCTGCATCGTATGCAGTGTCAGTGATAATGCACTTTATGCAATTCATTTCTATCATGACTCTACTACTTACATAAAAACACAATAACCCGTCGCGTCTGTCTATCTGCGCGATAAACTCAATAAAACCGGCCGAGTGCGAGTCAAACTCGCGCGGGGAGGGTTCCTTACATAAAAATGGCAAAAAAATAATGTCTGTTGTATGTCTCTTAAATATTTGTTTTTTTTTTGTATTTGTTATAACGGCAACATTAATACATTTGTAAAAATTTCAAACAATCAAGGTTCATGAGAGAAGACGAGAGAGAAGACGCTGTCCGTGCGTCTGTTGCCAGGCTGTACTTGGTGACAGACGGACGGATAGCGGAGTCTTAGTTATAAGGTCCCGTTTTGCCCTTTGAGTAAGGAACCCTAAAAACTCCCAACGGATATTCAAACTCTTTTTTTACTAATAGACAGTGATGGTAATTTTTTTTTGTTAAGGAATTTCATGTGACAGACATGAAATTCCTTAACAAAAAAAAATTACGGTGGGTGTGAGTGTGAGATGAGATGTGACCTACAAATGTCCACAATGATGCAATAAAATAAATATGAAATTTGATACCTTTGCCCAGCAATTTGTTACACCAGGCTTATCGTAATTGTTTGTTTATTTATTATTGTCGTACCTCAGGTGCTGCGTGCCTTGTCCAGTGCAAGGTAACGACCCGAGCGCAGCGTCTGGCGTGGTCCCAGGATCATGCCCTTGCAGTTCTTGCTGTTGTGGAAAGCCTGCTGCAGTCAAACCAGTAAGAACCTCTAAAGTCATTTAAAACGGGATATTTACTAGTGATTTTTAAGTTTTCCAATATTTTTGCACAGTCTCATGCGCCGTGGTATGTCTGCCCATAAAAACTTACACGCAGTGCCTTCAGTTATTCCGCGATCGAGGCGCATGGCACAGTGCCGATTGGAAAACTCAAAAATAACCATGATAGTTTCAAAAGTTTCAGTAAGATCTCATTATAATAATAACTGTTTGACGGGTATATAATTTTGGTAATTTTTAGTAACTGTCATCATCCCTACATCGTCGGCCTATGTTAGTCCACTGGACATAGGCCTTCCCTAATGAGCGCCATAACGCTCTGTCTTCAGCTTGACACATACAGTATCTGCCTGCAGTCTTTCGCATCATCCCACCTGTCAATTTGTAAAGTTCATTTGTATTTCCGCAGTGCTACAAACAACCTCGTATCCCAGACTCGTACGCCCCCCGACGCTGTTACGTGAAGCCTTCAGCTCAAGTCGATGCCCACACCACCTACAAGCTGTCCTACCTACCGACAGACGGCTGCAAGAATCTACGAGGCATGGCCAAAAGGCCTGTGTGTAACATCGTCCCTAGCTGCGCGCCTATGGAAGGCTGTACTGTTCAGAGTGTGAGGCATTCACTAGTTTTGACAACTATCCATCCACGGATTTATTTTCGTTTGCTTCATAAAATAATAAATAAATAATGCTGGGCAATCCACACAGCATCGTCTAGTCCTAAGCTAAGCAGAGCTAGTGTTAAGTTGAAGTTTGAGTGGTTCTCAGAAGCTCGTTTCTGAGCACGCATCTTGGAACAAATATTTGTACGATCATTTGAAACCTCGAAAGTTTAGAATATACCTATTCATCAAGGTCAAGGGCTAAGATACCACGGTAACGGCGCTATAGTTGCTCCTCCAGCTCAGCAGCCAGCACAGGCTGTGTGGCAGCGGGTTTAGGTTACAATTTGATTGGTCTTCATCATCAGCCTCTTTTAGTCCCTTGCCGGACATAGGCCTCATCTAATGAGTGCCATAGCGTTCTGTCTTTAGCTTGACGCATCCAGTATCTACCTGCAGTGTTTCTACACTGTAATAAGAACTTAGTATTAATAAAACAACAATACCACCTCAACTCATCCTGGTCTGATATTAGCTTAAATGTTTGTGAACCAAATACTATTTTTCTTCCCCACAGATGTCATTCCTCCCCAACCCGGTGTGCACGACGCAGCCGATCCGTCCGTGCCACCACGACATGTGGGGACAGGGCCCGATGCAGAACCTGACCACACAACGACATGACTACGTACCCAAGCCCAGCGTGCTTAGAGAGTCGTTCAAGCCGCCGAACAAATACCATTGCGTCGAGCAGCCGTTTGAGAGTTAGTAGAAAACTATTTACTCGTATATTACCAAAAAAAATGTAATGCAATTGAAGAATATAAACAAATTAATAAATAATAAAATATATTTATTTCACAGAGATGGGTTTACAAAATATGAACTTACATTCTTTTTCATATTCGGTGTAGTAAGGCTAATTTGCTCTTTCATTATACTTGTAATAATATTAATAACTTTTAAATTAAAAATGAAAATGAAAATGAAAAGTTTTTATTTCTTTAAGCTTACAAATAAGCACTTAGACAGGTCATATTTTATGCTATTAAATTATTTTATAGTTCACTTCAATTTTTTGTCCACCAGTGGAAGAAGTGAGAAGAAACCACTAGTATGTTCATAACTTATGTGTCTAGTACATTTGATTTGCTTATCTGTAAGTTGGTAGATTTGAGTTGGAGCAAAACTCGTTCCAAGCTTATTTATCTTCTAAGTAATCTGATATTTTGTAATAAGCTTTTTTACCAAGAATATGTTACACAATTTTTTTAAATTTATTTATTGATAATTTTTGCAACTCACTTGGAGTTTTGTAGTAGAAGCGTATACATTGCCCTTTAAAAGATACATTTATCTTGTGTAGCCTAGTTGTGGGCACAGCGAGTTTATTCTTATTTCTAGTATTAGAACCAGTATTTACCATTGAGCCTACAGACTACAAATAATCTAAAGATAGTTCAAATGAACCTTATGCGCACTGTTACATTGCGTGAGTGATCATTTTGATCAGTTGTTATTGACATGAAGAGATTTGCAACAGTGTGCCCCGCCGCACATGCCCACACTCGCATTGGCCATCACGAGCCGCGTGCGAGTGGCAGTATTTAAAACTTAGGGCGTAGTACCAAACTCCGCATTTGCTCTCACGTGTCGACGCAGGCACGTATGTACATGAGCGTGTACGCGCGTGTCGGCTTGGTGGCCGAGACATTGTTTTCGAGTGGCAGTGGCGCGAGTGTTTACAAAATGGAGGAACTTATTGAAGCTGTTCGAATATTATATTATATATGTATAAATCTTAGTGGTATTATAAATGTGAAAGTATGGATGTTTGTTTGTTCACGATATAAAATATAGTTTAGTATTTGTATAACAAAGACTATGTAAGGTATTAAAAAAGGTACCTAGGTAACAAAAACTGAAACTGTTGTGTAGGTTAGATATGAAATTCTAACATTTATTTAATAAACTCGTATGTGCATTTACAAAATTATTAAAAGTTTTATATCCATTGTTGTATTAATTGTCGAACGATATCAATACGAATGGTAGAGACACTGACTGATGTACGACTCGTGAAAGCAATTGCGGACACACTCGTGTCCGCCAATGTCAATATGACATTGGCGCAGTGTCGTGAACGAGTCCGAGTGTGGGCATGTGCGGCGGGGCTTTAGAGCCTCACGTCGCACTTCAATAAGCTACGACGTAGCACCTCAAAAAGCTATAGCGTAGCATGTTAGTAAGCTACGACGGAGAACCTCAAAAAGCTATAGCGTAGCATGTTAGTAAGCTACGACGTAGCATCTCAAAAAGCTACGACGTAGCACCTTAAAAAGCTACAGTGTAGCATGTTAGTAAGCTACGCCTTAGCATGTTAGTAAGCTACGACGTAGCACTTCCATAAGCTACGGTGCAGCATTTCAATTAACTACAGCTATGGTGTATTATATTCGCTTGCTACGATGATGGTTAGAATTAATAAAAAAAGATAGTCATAGAAAACTGTTAATTCTGAGTTGCGAATATTGCGATGTACGTTGACATGTAAAATGTCGATATGCTTTTATACCGATCATAAAGAAAGAGAAGTCATATTTTTAATGCGGCCAGTTAAATTTGATTGATTGCGCATTCTATTGTTATTTACACTAGTATTGTATCAGTATATGTTATTAAATGTTTTAATAAAAGAAATTGAAACTGATTCATTGATGTCAATAAAACAGATAATTTGTTCCAGATCGTACTGTGAACAAACTATCGTACCTACCTCCGGAGCGCCAGCCGCCACGCAAGTCCTACGCCCCAGAGAGGTGCTACGAGAAACCAGTGGCGCTGATGGATGGCTCCACGACTCAGAAGATGAGCTACATGCCTGTTGCGGTACGACCTATTCATACAAAAATTATACAAAAAGCTTTGTTTGAAACAAAAATTGTATAGGGTACAATTGTGGGCTAACCGCCAAAGTTTAAAAATTGTGTAGAGGAGTCGGAATGCGTCCTACACTACGTTTTCAATTCAATTTTAAATTTCATTTATTTATATATTCACATACATGTACACTGTTTTGACGGGCACACCCAATACAACAGAGTACCTTTTAAATTTAATATAACAATTAGGAATCCTTATTAATATATATTTTACACAGAAAAACAAAACAAAAAATCGTGAAGTCAGCCTTAATTTAATGTACGTACATATTTCTTTATTAAAACATCAGGTATTACAGCATGAACTTATAAGCTAGTGTACATGTTAATCCAAGCCTTAGAAACAATGACGACCGATGCGGCGCGGTGGTCTGGTTGTTTTCTATGTATAATAAAAAATATCTATCTATGTAATATATTGTATTATGTTTATCAGTTATATAGTACCCATAACACAAGCTCTGCTTACCATGGGGCTAGATGATGCTGTGTGAATTGTCCAGCATTGTTTATTTAAAATGTCATTTCAAACGTTTAGTAAGTATTTAACTTAAATAAACTGTGACGAATTCTATGAACTGCAAATATGTAATATTGTAATTAAAATCCTACGTAAGCTTTGGTGCGAGCTATTACGTTGTATGTCTTTACGTTAATTCTCTAATAATAGGTCTTATTTTCTAAATACCGATAAGTTATTTAAATTTCAGATAAGGCCCAAAGAAATCCTGCCGTGGGCTTGCAAGGGACAGTATCAGAAGCCTTGTACGAAACTTGATGGCAACACGACTTATACAATGAGGTTAGTCGTTTTAGGATCCTATACCTCAAAAGGTAAATAATTGAGTTGGTTCTATTTGCTTTGCCGCTCCAAATTCCTGTTTTTAATATTTTCCGCGTTTTACACGGAATTAAATTTGCGGGAAAATTATGTTCCGCAAATCGTAAGTAAAAGTTATCTTTGAAAACATGTTAGGTACCTATACAAACTTAGATTCCATTCCATAGTAGGCTCGCTGCCTGCAACTGTTTTTTCCGGCCAGTTGGGGGCCTGAGTCTCTTTAAGGCAAAGAGTGATAGGCGTCTTCTAGTCGGCCACATCTTTCACTTTCCATCAGGTATCTAAATAAAGTAAAAGTAAAGTCTTTATTTTGAACTTACTTAGGTGCTAGTAACAAACATATGTATGAAGCGAGCCGACCTGCAGAAGTAAAATACTGTGTCGCAGGTCGCAACGCCCACCTCCGGGAATTATAGTTATAATGTGTTTCAGTTCAACAAAGTGAAGGTACATAACAGATTGATATAAATATACCAAGTTAAAATTAAGTTTAAGTTATATAATTTTAAAAAAGAAAATGTTTAACGGTACAGCAAAAATAAAATAAAAAGGATATTATGGATATAATTTAGGGAAAATTTATAAGAAAACAAAGACTGTAACTCTGCGTGCGTGTATGTTTGGTGTCTGTGCATTTGGAGCTCCTGAGGACACCGGTCTCTTAAGAGTCCGGGCAACAGGAGCTACCAGGATGGATAATAACACTCTGTAGGTATTGTCTGTTCCCTATTAACGTGTCAGAACTTTCCTGGTTTAGTGTTAGTAAACTATTGTTTTCGTCTAGTTTATAAGCGTATGTTTCCCAAATAAATATATATTTTAGGATATAGGTGTCATTAGGTACGTTTAGGACAGCTGCTTTATGTAAACTGTTATCATTTTGACCAGTTTCCTGGACGCCGCGAGTGACTGCCGCCGCCGCCCCATCCTGCCGGACCAGTGCGTGAACCCGGTCACGGCCTCTAAGAAATTCGAGACGGGAACTGTCTACAAAAACAGGTAACCACTTAATACAGAACATTAAAATAAATAGCTCTTGTCACAGCTCTAAGAATTAGCAAGCTGAAGTGGCAGTGGGCCGGTCATATCTCGCAAAGAACCGACGGCCGCTCTGGGGCAAACGTGTTCTTGAGTGGAGATCGCGACTCGGTAAACGTAGTGTAGGACGCCCTCCGACCAGGTGGCATGACGACCTGCGAAAGACTGCAGGTAGATGCTGGATGCGTCAAGCTGAAGACAGGGCGCTGTGGCGCTCATTGGGGGAGGCCTATGTCCAGCAGTGGACTAACATAGGCTATGAAGCTGATTATTATAATAAAAGAAGGTTCGCAAGGTTCCATTCATCTGCTGACCTGACTTTATTTGACGCCGTGAATCACCCAGGCCTTTTAAAATAAATAATAAAGGGTTCCAAAATCAATGGAATTTTACAAGTTAGAAGAAAAAAGTCATTTTAGGTTATGCCTTGTTGGAATGAACGCCGCTGTGACGCCTGCTCATATTATGAGAGCAAATCCAATTGTACATTTGCATGGCAAATAACGTAAGTAAAAGTCACGTACGCCATTCAGTAAGCATCTGCACTTACATTAATTATAATTTATAATAATAGAATAAACAGTTTGTTAAAGACTCGAGCCTCTTATTTCTTCATGCCTGTCAGCGACCCGCTTATTTTAATTAGATCGATGGTATAGAAGGTAAATTGTATGAATATGAACTGGCCTTACATCGTTTTTTTTGTGTGTGTGGAAAGTCAGATAGGTGAAAAGATTTTGGGTGTTAATTTCTCGTGTCTTTCAGCTATCTCCCCGCCCGCGCGCCCATACCTCGGCCCGCGAGACCTGTGTGTAATCTGGTGCCGTCCACAGCACAAATGGAAGGCGACACTGTTCAGAAGGTATAAAACCTCTTTGCGCAAATGCTTTACTTGCGCAAAGAGGTTAAAAACTTTTTGGTGATATAAATGAGTGATTGATTGAAGTGACATAAATGGCCGTTGGTGGTCAGTTATAAATATTTTTCAAAGATCTGGTCTACCAAGGTTTCTAAAATTCTTGTTTACGTAAATTACCTATTAGTTTAAAAATTCTAGTGATATTGTTTAAAATCTCTAACACAAGAAGGTAAGTAATGAACATGTTTGCCCAAGCAAGTAGGTTTTGTCTTTCAAATCAAATCAAAACACATTTATTTCAGACATTTCATCATTCAATACATACCCACACCGTCCATAAAACGAGAATTATACATCACATACCTACGCAGTTGAATGTTTTATTAGGTATGCACTGTTCTGGCGTTACGCAACAGATAATACGCGATCCATTTTCCGTCAGATATGTACCGACCCTTAAAAACATAGCCCATGTAAATAGCTTTATCCCAAAACCCAATTCCCTTCCAGCTTTCCTTCCTCCCCAATCCTGTGTGCACGACGCAGCCGATCCGTCCGTGCCACCACGACATGTGGGGACAGGGCCCGATGCAGAACCTCACCACACAACGACACGACTTCGTGCCCAAACAAACGTGTTTGAGGGAGTCGTTCAAACCATCGAATAAGTACCATTGCGTCGAGCAGCCGTTTGAGAGTTAGTAGAACTTAATTATAGTCATAGTAATATACAGAATCAAAAGAAGTTATACTTTATAGGTAGCTTCGGTTCGGTCAAGAAAGTATTTATTAACATAAAAAATAAGCGAAGAATAGAAATAACACAACGCAATAAGCTCTACCAAATCAAGGGAGAATCTTGACGGAACCATCATATATATATATATATATATATGTATATATATATATATATATTATTTTTTTTGATTGAATTACATATATTTTTTGTTAATAGAAATATATATATATATATATATATATATATATATATATTAACAAAAAATATATGTAATTCATATATATATATATTTATATAAATAATATATCTCGTTTATATGAATATATATATATATATATTTCTATTAACAAAAAATATATGTAATACAATCGAAGAATGGAAATAAATTAGAACTAGTATTTACGTTTGAGACTACAGACTACAAACGATCTAAGTAGCTCAACTGATCCATTCAATACCAGTCGGAAGCGTCCCCATGACGCTGACTGCATTATATCGCTGTACGGGAATGCTGATGCGCTGCGCCAGATAGGTACTCACCAACTCTCAGGTCATGCGTGTGACAAAGTTTGTTGGTTTTGTTGGAACCAAAATATGACATTCTTTGAGAAAACGTTTGCTCAAAGAGTATCGTATTTTGTCATACCTATTTTGTATTCAGTAGATTCGGCTACAGGCAGATAACGAGAGAGAGCCAAACCATCTCGTAGGCCAAGCATTGGGGGTTGTCCTAAAGGGTAGAATAGACAATATCAAATCGCATCGTCATAGGTAGGCGCAGGCGCAGGTAGGTACATTATTAAAGTTGGAGGAATGGGAAGGAATGAGCTTCATATAATATTTTTTAATGATATAAACTTTTTAAATTTTACGCAGTCGATGACCATGTGACGTTATTTTACTCTATCCTACCCTAGACAACAATCCTGGCAATACTGGTTTGTAATTTACCGGAAGAACATATTGCATTCTTTCTGTTATTGTGCCCTCTTGCGCCCTTTTCATTAATTGGACTCTTGAGCCTGCCTGCCTGCCTTGAACAATGGGTCTACCTACCTCCTACCTACAACCGTCTCACGGAGCTTAGCCGCCATTATGCTGAGTTAGAGCCTTTTCATAATAACTCTATACCTGTCCCTATTGTTTAAGTGTCTTTTGTAAATTTATGTTGTTATAAATAAATGTCTTTCTATTATATTCTAACCCGTTATGTTTCAGATCGCACCGTGAACCGTATGTCGTACATAAACCCCGGTCCGGCTCTCATCCCCAAGTCGTACAGTCCACAGAAGTGCTACGAGAAACCGCAAGGTAAATATGGACAGGTTTAACGTCCGCCATACCTATTGGATTCAATAGGCCATGATGTGGTGTCGGTTTATAATTCCCGCGGTGTAAGAGGTGACTAAGGGATATCCAGGGGGGGCGGGCAGCAGCTCCTGCAGAACAATTTACCACCCAACTGATATGTCTATGTCTAACTGCGATCCCAACCCACATGCCCAGCGTGGGGATTATTGACATTAGTCTCCACTGCGTCGCTAGCTTGAGAGGCACAGTTGACATTTCCGCTTAGATCGTTGTTTCTTGGCTTTCAAAAATTATACGTAGGTCTGATCCGCTTCGGTGCTCTGCACTGAAGCAGAGCGGAAATTAGATGCGTGAATAACAACTACCTTCTATTGATTGTTTCAATCAAACACATCTCTTCTCCGCTCATCTCAGATTAGTTTTGGTGGAGTATGGCCCTTAGTTTGAAGATTGAGCTAAGACAACCCTTTGAGAACCATCCAGCAAGCGGCATAAATAAACACAATATTTTACTACCCGCAGCTAAAATGGAGGGCACCACAACACAGAAGATGTCTTACCAGCCGGTGTGCGCGCCGCAGCCGCAGCGCCCGCCGTGGGCCTGCAAGGGCCAGTACCAGAAGCCTTGCACCAGGGTAACTTACTCTTACACAAGACTGTCTTCTCGCTCATTAATGAAGATGATTCTTGAGTTATGAATCAATGAGTTATTAAATTATGAAGATTGTTTGGTATTTTCACCAGAGCCTTGTTCTTTATCTAGCGGAGTGTACCACGTGCAGGTTAGGTTGGCTTGGGAGACGAGATGTTGACGTCTCCCTTACACCCCTCTCGCTCACTAAGCGAGATGACAGACTTCATAGATCCGATTCTCTTCATTGTAGATTTCTTTATTTTGCAACTTTTCTTTAAGCCTTTTAAATAAGCACTTAGACAAGTCATTGACTATAGTATAGTGAATGACAATACGGTGTTATTGGTTTTTTCTCGAATATTTTTTTAATTAACTTATTTTTATTTCTCAATTCCAGTTGGAAGGTACAACAGTCTACAGGTCGTCGTTCCTACCGCCTGGCGAAGATTGTACGGAATACATGGATCCTTGTAAATATGGGGACTGTAAACGTGAGTATCTAACACAAACCAGCCACTCCACTAAGTACGTCGTCGCCCAATTCGCCAAAAATTTCAATTTCTCATCAAATATTTAATTTCTCAACTTTTTGTCAAAGAAAAACAACTCGACACAAATTTGTCTGGAAAGTAGCCCATGTACGTTTTGTTATATCTGTTGGTTTAACATATCTTTGATGATGAGCAGGTAACTTCATTGACAGTACCTATTCAGGTTTAGCTCCGCAAACCGGACTTCGAAATTCCAATCTTTAAGGATAAACAAGTCGCTCATCTTCCCATACAAACGTGGAAGGGTAATTACTACTGTTTGATGTGAGCCATCCAAAACTATATGGATAATATACATACATTTATTTTGTGATTAATTATCTATGTTTGTACAGTACAAAACTGTACAGAAGGAATACATTTGACAAATACAAGCTTCTAAACTTTGGTATTTCATACAGTTTGGTCTGCGCAAATAAACAAAAAAGCCCTTTATCCACATGTTACTATTCAAAGGGGTGGTGTAAGTGCTAGTATGTTTAAAAGGATAACACGTTCTGTTATTTTCCAGCTTGCGATTGCATTTGCCCGGCAGACTGCATCGCTGTAGACCCCTGTATGTGCAATTTCCCTAAAGCAGCGTGTTGCTGAAAGGCGGCCATTTTGTAATGGCGTTCTAAATTAAAGCGTACACAAGATGGCGTCTCGTCGAAGGTTAAATTGTATTGTGAATTATTGTAAATATGCAGAGCTAAATTGTATTTTTTTTATTAGATATGTTATCAAACCTTTGCCAAATTATGTTAATTACTAATATTTAATTATGGATAATATTAGGGTATTTAATAAATCATAATTTTACTTAACAATAAAAATTCTATTTTGAACTTGTCTTTTTATTCGATTTATCTTAGCATTAGGGAGTAACGTAAAATAAATAAACAAAACCACTTGTAAATAAAAAATATTCTACTTTAGATACTTTATATTTTCCATAGTAAAATTATAATACAATCCTACAAAACCAACGTACTTTGGTTCACATACCATACGTGGGGTTTACAAATAAGCTGACAAAGGCCCGTCACACACTTTTATTAAAACCCTATGAATAGTAGTAATAATTCGTACCAACAACGTCGCCAATAATCAGCGTGAATGTGAATCAGCCTAACGATTTATTAATGACGAGCAAAAGCGACATATTACAAATGTCCACTGAAACAGAGCGAAGAATTTATGCAATTCAATTGCTTAATATTGCATAAATCTCCGCTCCGCGTCAATGTACAGGCAGCCTTAGGGTACTCCATCGTATAATAATAAAATATGGTACATGAATTAGATAAAAGGAAAAAACTGATTGGTGCTATTAATTTGATATTTTTTACGTGTTCAGTTTGTTAATCTACCCTCACTTCATTTTATACACATCGTTTGGGATATGAAAGCTGCTTTACCATTCAATGGTTCACAGGCGGTCCTTACACCTTTGAAATAACTTTTACTACGCTTCCTATAAGAAGGCAAAAAAAAATAGTTTTTGGGAGTTAGCTGCTACCACTGTAGTGGTTAATGGTAGTTTTTAAAAACATTTATATAAAGTAAAATTGAGTTTTTTCGGAATAAAAAGTAACCTATCTGTTATTCCAGGTCCAGGGAAGCCTATTTTAATTCTCCAAATACGAAATTGCGTGCTTTGTTTCGGTCAATTAGCGCTAATATGAGTACCAATTTACAAAAAAAAAAACGTAAAACGCAACTGCGTTTTTTGGAGAATTAAAATAGGCCGTGGCATTATCTTCGCACAAAATATCTTCGGAATGACACGAACTTTCGCCTTTATAATATTCGTAGGATAACTTCACCTCCGTATAGTAAACTAATGTTCTACAATGGGTCCAGATATTAAGTTTACTTGAGCCGTTGAAGCAGCGTTGAGTTGAGGAGGTTGGCTGCGGCCACTGTGGCGGTGCTTTCCTCTAGCTCGCGAGAGGGGAATGACGTCAGAAGTGAGAATGGTTGGACCTGGAACAGAAAGAAAGGATTATCATTGAGCATGTATTCTTTGGACAGATCTCGTAAAATGCAGTTAGTTAGAAACAAGACGCCCAAATTCTAAATATATGTAGATATATTGATTGACAACCGATGTGGCGCGTTGGGATAAGGTCCGCCTGCGACGCACGAGGTTGCGGGTGCGATTGCCCCCTCGGAACAATTGTGTGTACGATCTGCAGATATTTGTTCCGGTCGTTCTCTATGTATAATGAAAAATATATAGCTATGTAATGTATTGTATTACGAGTATGTATATCAGTTATCTAGTACCCATAACACAAGCTCTGCTTAGCTTGGGGCTAGATGATGCTGTGTGGGTTGTACAGCATTATTTATTATCATTGAGCATGTATTCTTTGGACATATCTCGTAAAATGCAGTTAGTTAGAAACAAACGCCTGGGCCTGATCTGCGGCCAGCTCAATAGTTACCTGATAGGCGGGCACTGCGCGCGCCACGTACTGCCGCAGGTCCGCGACCGTGTGCGAGTGGTTGAACCGGCCGGTGATGCGGCTGCCGTCTGCTAGCCGGAACTGTCAGAAATAACATTCTATTAATTTGACTAGACCATATTCATGAGAAAGAGTCTGTGTTTCAGAATTTAAGTGTGAGTTTTGAACAAGGTAAGTAAATTAATATGCGTTTTATTTTATGCAAAACGCTTCTACTATTACTTTATTAAAGTCCTAGTATCGCTAGGTATTGTAGAAAGATACTAGCGAATTATATTAAAGATACTAGCGACTACATTTCTGGAAAAAAGAGGTATTTTTTCCCGTACCTTCTACTTTTTTAAAGTCGAATAAAAGTAGTGTAGGATGCAGATAAGCAGCATATCGCCCAAGGGAAATTGATGTTTTTCCAGGATGTAGCCTAGGTCATTCTCCGTCTTTAATTAGTATCAGTACCTGTATAGTGGTAGTGGGCTGTGCCTCGTCCAATTCCAGAGCGTCCTGCGCCGCGCGTTGATTAGCTGCGCCGTCTTCGGGCGCCGCCGCTAGGGGCGCTGTGGCGCCGACCGTGGCTGGGGTTGGGCTGAAAGAACATAATAAATATAATTTGAATGTTCTTAAATATAATATACTTTAAAGCAATTAGCTCTTAGTTCTCATCTTAAATGAATTATTGTAATTTATGAGAATAAAGTTTCTTAAACCGTAATGTTTTGAAAAACGAAGAACTGATCAAATTCCTTAGTATTTTTTTAAGTTTATCAGGTCAAGTATCCCAAGGCAACCAAATTTATGGATCTCAAGATCATTCTACATACAATAGCGAATTTTTTTCGAAGCGGTCTTTGACGGAAAATCGATGACGGTTAACACTTTGACTGCGATTTTTTTTCGACGACTGCGATCTATTATTTAACCTAAAAAATTCGTGCTGCCGCTCTACACAGCGGTTGTGTTGCGCCGCACATGCGTTTCGTTCGAAAAATATTACAGCTGTGCTGAGTCACACAGATCTATATTTTCTCAGCCGCTGCGCTAGTGTGGATTTACGCATATTAGTCACATGTAGAAAACACATATCATGTGATTTCAGCACTCAAAGTGTTAATAAAACTGCATTTTAGTTTATGCAGGTAGTACAGCTTCTGTTATGGCTATGATGAGTAATAGACTACCCTAATACTTTTTACATTGCAAATACATACAAATTATGCATACACACATAATCATTATAATAACCACACATCAAATAAATCACCAGCTGATACAAACACATTTGTTGTCTTGCAGCAAACGTCATAAATCGCTTGAAAGGACTTTCATTCAAACATCCTTTATTTCTAAGGCTTACAAAATAAGCTCTTAGACAAGTCAAATTTAATGAATTCAATCTAATGAAGGTCGCAGAAACCGTAGGCCCCGCTACAATGACTAACCCCCATATCTTTAGTCATTACCTCGACTTCGATTCAAACTCTACTCAACCTCCAAATGCGTTTCGGTATGCTTGATCGTCAAAAAATCCTTCACTCGAAACAGCCTTCGAGAATTTTTTCATACGAGTGGAATAACGAACTGTCATCTCAAGGTACCTCGCTACCTACCTTGAATGCTCCTCGAAATAGTTTGTTGTTATTTACAATGGATTTTGGAGACTATCTCAATTACATTTACGACGATGAAACCTACAATTACCCATCGCGAAGGTATATAAGAGAGGTTGATATATAAACAAATTAACGACTAAGCATACCAAACTCGAGCATGTTTTGGAGGAATGCTCGAAACGCCCTTGAACAAGTTTGAGTGGAGAATTATTTGAGGTAATGACTAAAGATATGGGGGTAAGTCTATAGTTCAAGTTCTTTATTTGGTAACAAAAATAGGTTACATATCATAAAAAAATAAATTAACATATTTTACACGTAAAATTCATTTTTTTTAAATACATAGGGTAAGGTAAAATAATCATAAATATTATACCACATAAAATTCATTCAAAATAAAATAAAATAAATTGACAATTTAAAATTAGTAAAGCCGTATTCAGGTTCAATTCGATCTCTGATCTTCAAATGCAATCTTTGGGGTAGGCCTACGTTTTCTGGGCGAGATGATGATTGAGTACTGACCTGCCCAGCATCTGGCCCTTGCCGGCGAAGGGGGCAGGCTTGGAGACGTTCTTGGGACACTCCTCGTGCCGCCTGTCCTCCAGGCTTACTTTCACTTCGCCCGACCCAGCCAACTCGGGGGGGATTTCACTGGAAAATACAAACAAATTGTGAGCTTCTCTCTTAACTGGACCTGACGTTTCATATCGATGAGTATACACGACGATGGAGTACCTACGTATGTGTAACGTCACGTGTATGTTCTTTGAGAAAATAAAGAATCTTTAAACCGAACCATGACTTGATTTTTGTGTTTTCCAATACTAACACTAAGTGATGTATGTGACTGATGATATTTTTGAGTGATACCGTAAATCACTCGAAACTCAAATCATGGTATATACAAATGTTTTTTTATGTAGGTGTAAGACGATACAGACATTCTTTATCGTCTTACGCCAACGTCTACATAGTCTCATGCTGAGGCCAAACGAGATTATCTAATATTGTGTTGTGGGCCGCGTAAAATGCCTACAGAAATGACAACTGGCACAAACAAGACTATTGAATGAAGCAATTTGTTCGACTCAATACTCAACAAATAATATTTCGCTCTAAGAATTAGCAAGCTGAATGGGCAGTGGGCCGGCCATATCTTGCGAAGAACCGACGGCCGCTGAGGCAAACGTGTTCTTGTGTGGAGACCACGACTCTGTAAACGTAGTGTAGGACTCCCTCCGACCAGGTGGGATGACGACTTGCGAAAGACTGCAGGCAGATGCTGGATGCGTCAAGCTGAAGACAGGGCGCTATGGCGCTCATTGGGGGAGGCCTATGTCCGTTCAGCCGTGGACTAACATAGGTTGACGATGATGAATACTCAACAGATTCTGTTCGTTTGGAGCTTTATAAGTCTCTGAAGGTTCAAGTTCAACTCACCCTCGACGTATGTAGTTGAGGAACTCTGAGTGCTCGGGATCTGTGTACGATCGCAGGGGACCATTGTCCACTGAGAATCCTGCGCGGTACAGACGCAGGCGCACGGAGCGAGGCTCGTTCTGAAAAATATGTATATCATATTATTTATATTTAGAGAACGAAAGTCGTTGACGTGGAGCTACTAAGCAAAATTGCCTTTTGTCATGAGAAATGATCACAGATTTTTTTTTAAATATGGTGAGCATGAAATAGTTATTGTATACAAAAGCTTTCTTAGATGCCAATCGATCCTGTTTCTTACACTGATCAAAAACTTATATCGGACCAGCTGAAGTTATGAAATGAAAGTTTATTTCCTTAGGCTTACAAATAAGCACTTAGATTAGCTTGATTTAGATAAGCAGTTAGGTTTAAAGAACTCTATTTTCTCATAAAAACATTACAGTTCACTTAAAATGAGATAAACATATACAGTAATATGTGTACTAAATATAAGTTAAGTAGGTATAACTCCTGGGCTCTGAGGCTTAACCTAGATTAGTAATCATAACTAATTATATTATTTATATTAGTGTTAGATTATATTTATGTATCTAGTTAGATTATTATATTGAGTAGACATGTGCTTTCAACATATTTTATACATATTAATGCTATAACATTCATTTATGGTATTTGGCAAATTATTAAAAATACGTGCTCCCTCTGAAAGAATCGTCTTTTTTCCGTAGAAGAAATTGAAGTTGGAGTACTAAAGTAGGAAATAAAGTGATCAGTTTGTTTCTCTATCCATTAATATGAAATAGCAAGTTTAAAAAAAATTCGCTGGCAATTACATATATGAGCATAATTCGGTAATTTGACGCATGATATATTTCTATCTATTTATCTATCTAAATTATTATTATCTATTGTATATTTTTTATTATATATTATTTTGTTTACAGGAAGAAATTTATAGCCATTGCAAAGCTAATGACGAGAGGCTTTACGGTCTCACTTTGAAATAAAAATAAATAAATATAAATAAATAAATAATGCTGGACAATTCACACAGCATTATCTAGCCCCATGGTAAGCAGAGCTTGTGTTATGGGTACTAGATAACTGATATACATAATACAATACATTACATAGATAGATATTTTTTATTATACATAGAAAACGACCAGAACACCCGAAACAAATATCTGCAGATCGTACACACATTTGTTCCGATTCGGGAATCGAACCCGCAACCTCCTGCGTTGCAGGTGGACCTTCGCCCACCGCGCCACATCGGTCGTCAAGCACTGAGAAAATTGGTTTATTAATTTGCGTTCACTTAACCGAAGGCGTGCGGACACTTTTCCACCGATGCGGGTAAAAATTCGCATTTCCCTTGCTTCGTTAATGTTTAAGTAAAAGAAACAATTATTGTTAGAATTGAAATTTTATGTTGTGTTTTCCTTCACAGATGTTTATAACATTAGAATAAAAGTTTTTTTTCTTTTCAATTAACAACATCTTTCATCCTAGAAGCAATTTACTAAAAAAATGCGTACGTTTGCCCCACATTACTCTAATTTAGTCTTTTACCATCTAATTTCAATAATGAAATGGCGAGGTTGACAAAGTCCAGGTTTTTTCCTCTGCTATTAATTTCCTTTATTTTATTATAATTATCTTACCTGCGCTTGCGTGGCGCCGACAGCGCCGCCGGGCGTGACAGTCTCGTGATCATCAGCTGTTTGACCTGACAACAAATTATCACATTTAATGTGGGTACGAACATCTCCCAGATTTCAGCAGTCCATGCATTTGTTACTATTATATCCTACGAATAAATAATAAGTCAGGAAATGTAACTGCGTTAAAAAAATGACCCAAATAACAAAAGTCGTGTCCAATTGGGCGGGGCTTAAAAATCGTGTCCAGCTCGTTATCAGTCGGACATTGATCTTGCAACTTTGCAAGCCGTAGACCAATTATGTTGCAAGCAAGCGCACATCAAATCTTTGCGTACGTTTTCGTTTTTATCATTGTGAATAGCTGTGAATCATCATGCCAGCATGTGTTGTGAAGTGGTGCAGGAGCCATACACAATTAAAATACGTCATCAAATCGAGATAGTCAATATTATGCAACATGAAGTCAATAAATTTTTGACCTAATTTAGAAGGTTTTTTTCTCCTTAATGAAATATTAAAATTTAAATCGATAAAATTTTGATATTTTTCTAACTTATATTCATCTAACATGTAAACAAATAACAGCCATTACATTTGATTGATATAATCGTTGAATATCTTAGAATCCGTCTTGACGAATCGTTCATGAAGAACGGAGACACCCACTCGTACGGAACGCGGAACGCAGCAAAGCTCACGACCATCGCCCGCTCCCACACGAAGTCCTCAAGGTTAACTCATGTGATGGGTCCGGCAGTATACAACAAACTACCAGACTCTGTCACAGCTGATGGCAGTCTATCGTGTTTTAAAATACGACTTAAACGTTGGCTTGTCGAGCAGAATTTCTATTCTGTAAACGAACTATTACAATTGTAAACCATTCTATGACATTATTTTTATTTATTCGACTTAATATGATTTATTTTATTTGAATTTATACAAAATGTTAACGAATTTTTGACTTGTAAAGTGGTTTTATGAATAAATTGTATTTCTGTATTTCTGACTACATTGCGAAGAAAGATTCTCTTTTAATGTCTTCTAGACAAAACTTAATAAATTAATTATTTCGCGGGACGAACAGTACATCGAATTGTAAAAGTATACCAATATAAAAAAAAATATACATAAACATATCGTACAATAATATCGTTTTATTAAATTGATCCGGTCCCCTTATTGCATACACCGTCCACGCCGCCAAGCCGGGATTGGTTCGCGCGCGTGCTTCAATGGATGCTATGAAAACTAAGTTGTCATAGTAACCGTTGCAGCGCGCGCGAACCAATCCCTGCTTTCGTTCTGAATTTAAACCACTCACCAAGCATGTCTGTTTGTAACCTGTGTAGTGATTGGTAGTTTGAATCATACGTCGTTTTGGTTTCAAGTAGGGCCACTTTTTGTGTGGAATTTGATCTGAATTAGACGTCGAATGAAATGGAGCGCGTTGAGAGAGGCCGCATGGTGCCGATTAGAATTTGCACCACCCCAACACTTCCCGCGGGTGTCGTAAGAGCGACTAAGGGATAGATAGAATATAGTGATTGCTTTATCTGGTATTATAGATCCACAACACAAAACGGCCAGGTGGGATGACGACCCGCAAATAATGCAGGCAGATGCTGGATGCGGCAAGCTGAAGATGGCGCTATGGCGCTCAATAAGGCCCACGTCCAGCAGTAGACTGATATGGGTTGATGATGATAAAATAAATGTTGAATGACTATACCTAGTCTATACCCAGTGCCTCCGAACAGGCCTCCACGGCCGCGGCTGCTCGAAGCCGGCTCGTCTTCGAATACCACTGCGCCGCGCCTGTAGGATAGGAACAATCATTTATTAAGTTTCAACAAAAAACAATAAATTATGATAATTCTCAACAGCTAAGTTAATTTTAAATCTGAGACAGACCATCATCCCTCTGCAGGTTAATGAAAATGGTTATGGTTTTGTGGTTGCAAATTTAGAATAATTTAAGATAATTATTCACTTATATTTACACTATTATTTAGTCTTCCTACAAAATGTTACTAATATTCAAAGTTCAAGAGAGAAAATTATTACAAATCCACTTACTCTTTCACACTCTTGAAGACCTCAGTAACAATGTCTTTCCGTCCCTTTCCGGGCCCTATGATCTGCTGACCAGAACGCTCTGATCCTCCAGCGTAGAACGCCTGACCTGTAACAATACATACCACTTATAACTAAGGTGTTGGTATGTTTGACACAGTAGTGAGTAACTACTACTTCCTGTGATGCAACAATGATGAATGATAAAGAATGGTGATGATGGATTATGTATTAGAAATCGTCATGATTTATCTTTTTAGTACTACAAACAAATGTGGGATCAGTCAGGCTATCTATCTCTAGCTAGTCTATATATCTTGTTGAACCCGCTTCCCATGTTCACTTTCATGTTTAGAAATAACAGACATTTTTCAACAGCAAACTGACTGGAGGCTCTACAGAATTACATAATAAGGAGAACAGGTCTGCCTTTCCTTTTTTTTCTAATTACATAAAAGGATCTTCTACTTCACTACATCCAAATATAAAAGACAGACCTGACCCACTAGCCTCTGTCTCAATCGCTCTCATTTTGTCTATCTCTTTCCTCAACATACTATTCTCATTGAGCAATCTCTGGATTTCCCCTTTCAAAGAGTCAATTTCGTCGGAGCTTTGAGTTGATGTGGTGCCATCTACATATTTCTTTTGGACACCTGACCCAGGACCGTAGAAGTAGTCTTTGACAATGTTAGCAACTGTTGCCCGAATCCAGGTGGGTTTTTGATGTGCTATTAGGAAATAACTTTAGTTGGTACCTGTCTAATGGCAAGGTAACATGTAATAGTAGGTTAGGAAATACAATACCTACCAGTTTGATGGTGCTACAATGACGCCTATCAAGGGAGGCCTAGATCCAGTTCCACAACTGGACCTTTGCCTTAAACAGAGCACACTTTACCAGTCCACAGTGGTAAAGGCTGCTTGTAATGTATCTCTAATTTGATTTTGGCTGCGAATTTGACACAATATTCTATGTCATGTGTTCAGAAACAAGCAAGATATCAGAAGTAGAAACATGGAAATTAATAATTTACCTTCCTCCTCATCACTCGAGCTGTCTTCTTGTTGCAAGGAATCCAAAGTTGCAAAATTTGAAGCGGGCTTCCTTTTTCCCTTCACAACCTTAGGTGATTCAGGCGGCGATTCCATATCGCTATCCGAGAGAACCGGGATTGCGGGAGCCAGACGTGGTCCTGGTGGCTCTTCCACGTTCCCTCCGTGCTCGAAGAAACTGGATATTGCTTCCTAAAAATAAGCAATAACAGAACAGTTTTAGGTAAAGACAATGAAAAAATTTTATTTGAAAAAACAAGAGTCACAGTCACTCACTTCAAGACGCCAATTGGCAGACTCCAGGAAGAATTTGCTGCGTGTCTCATCAGCACCAGTGACATCACAAAACTGCCGAACTGTTTCTTCTCTATTTTCCGACATATTCGCTTTATTTCGTAAATTTTCTAGACATTCAACAAAAATTACATGAAAACGCCGATGACTTGCTTGCTTTTGCTTTTGTTTTGTAATGTTGGTGGTGGTGGCAGGGACTTTTTTTTATATTGTTCATTTATGGCTGTACAGGCTATAGCGGTGTAGCCTGTCAACATTATATGCAGTGGATAAAATAGAGTTGGGTGATGAGCTAGAAAACCTGGGTTTTAATTAATTTTAGAAAACAAACAAACTTGAAATTTGTGTTAAAATTAAAATATTGAGTATTGCAAATTTTTATGTAAAAATTTCACTGCACCTTTTACGTCGACAAGGACATTTTACGCGAGGAATTAAAATTTTGCATAGGTTCCTTATCTTGCTTAGCATGCCTCACCAATTAAAAAAAAAGGCTGAGGTTCACTCCACTCGCCATTATTTATTTTATATTATTTCCTTAAATATTATCTCATCTACCACAAACTCTCTAATATGTTTAGGGCTTACTCTGCTCGCTATAATTTATTTTTTCATCTCCAACTAGTTTGTGACCACCCGAAAACGAAACAATCAGTTCTGTAAGTCTTCTTTCATTTCGTCTTTCTGTATGAATTCCTAACATTTTTCAGTATAGCCGAAAAAATTCAAAAAAATGTTGCAGTAGGCTAGTTGACTAAATTTGGAAATTAGTTTAAAACTATAGCTTAGCATCTATTTCACCCCAAAAATATATTATTTTAAGAATAATATGTCATTTACATTACCTAGTATTTTGAGATTTTAGAAATGAACTTGAAATTGACCGCGAAAAAAGCCAAGACTGTCATGGCGTCTTGAATGACGTCACACCTCGCGAAACAACCTGGTCACTTTATACGAAAAATGACAGCTACAACATGGCGTTTCGCGAGGTGTGACGTCACGCTACCATGCGCTTCTCTGATTGTTGTTTAATGTCATGTGATTAAACGCCTCATTTTGTCGATCAGGGCACGCGGCAGCGTGACCAAGCCAAGTTCAAGCAAAGGAACGCGCCGAGTGTATCATTACACGAACCACTTGGTGCCACTTTTGACCCTTCTATAACTCAAAACCTCTTTAACGTAAACACATAAAACTACGTGTGTTGAATTATATCCTTAAGGACATGTAGAAGCCCAAATTTCATGAAGCTAGCTCAAACGGTTACAAAGATATGAAGGTCGAAAAGTCGTAAAAATTCACATTGACTGACTGACATACATATAGTACCTAATTCTAACCTACTTCCAGATGACCTAGAAGGATGAAATTTGGAATCCAGCTCGGTAATTGTGTGTAAGCGTAGGAAAAAATCAAAAAATAAAAAAAGTCAAAAAATAAGTGATGTTAGCGACGACGACCTTATATCAATGAAATAAGGTTTAAATTCGAATAGAATCCGCATTGCATAGAATAAGCAATAGTAATAACGTCTCCGATTGCGCAATAGAATACAGTGTAGTTGTTAGGGACCGGCAAATAATAGATTCTGTTTTCGAAGTAACTACATATTTTTACTACCTCACACTAGATGTCACTAGTGTAGGGGACGTACTAAGAATTATTTTATTCACAAAATTCATTTTCCAGCAAAAATAACTGTTTTGGTTAATTGTTGTCGGTTGGTTGCCCTATCATTTTCTATGGTTGCAAAATGCTTAAAACGAATACCTATATATTTTTCAGCTATTGATTTAATCAGAAGAATAATATGATTATCAGTATTATCAGCAAGAACAAATATTCGTATATTTCGTCGGAGTCCAGTCTTGTCTATTAATTTTTGTGATCCATTGCTGTCTTACATTATCTTGAGATGGAAATCTAGAACATACACAATTTAAAATTGCATTAATAGGTGGGCTTCAATTTCATTAAATTTACTAAACAACTACTATTAATAGTAGTTGTCTCACGGAGGAAAAGTACTTTCAATATAGAATATTTATTATAAAAAATTCCATAGGTGCATTCCATACATGCTATGTTTCAACATAGCCGTGGGACATTCAGTAAAATAATTGGATTCTAAATACGGCCCTGGCCCTGTTTTTCTTTATAAGTTAATGGTTGACGATAGATGGCGGCTTGTTTAAAAATGACTATAAAAACTAAAAAATTAAAATTTTGGCGACTAAAAAGTCTTTAGGAACTTAAGTTGAAGTAATTTCAGTACATATGATTATTAAAATATATTAACACTGAGCCCTACGTACCTATAAATGTTTATTTCCCATGATACAAAGTATCGCCATCTATTGTCAAGTAGAATTATATTTGGAAACGCCGAGTCGCAATGGAAATGTTCGAGAACTTTTAAAATATGATGCGGTATTCAGAAAAATCCAAAATGAATTATATTGGTCAGTTGTGTAGTTGAACAAATTTCAGTACATTTGATTATTAAAATATATTATTACTGAGCCCTACGTAGGTTTATTTCCCATGATACAAAGTGTCGCCATCTATTGTCAAGTAGAATTATATTTGGAAACACCGAGTCAATACCTGCCTAGTTTTCTTTACAAAAAGTAATGATATCCCACCAAAAACATAAATGTAAAATAGGAGAGCCAAGTTCAATGCAAAAATTATGATTGGCTGTGGGCTTCGCGGCAAAAAGAATTGATATCTGAATGAGTGCCAAGTCAAATCTATGTAGGTTAGATTTGACTTGGCCAGTTTTTATCAAAATTAAAACGTTGAATATCTTTATAAAATGACTGATGTAATGAAAACTGTCCAAGTCAAATCTAACCTACATAGATTTGACTTGGCACTCATTCAGATATCAATTCTTTTTGCTGCGAAGCCCACAGCCAATCATAATTTTTGCATTGAACTTGGCTCTCCTATTTTACATTTATGTTTTTGGTGGGATTTTATTTTCCAGAAATATTAATAATATTTTAATAAAAAGTTGTTTTTTCTAATTAATTATCATGGTTAATGATTAGAAACTCTAAGCCATCCGATTAATTCTTAGTGGAATAAAGCCTGTTATCTCCACTCGCCCCGTACCACTGCGCCACCGCGCCGCCGCCCCGCCACCCGCCGCGCCGCCGCCGCCACGCCGTCGTCGTGCGTCTTAGCTTCCTTATCCTTCTTGATAACCTGACCAAACTCCAAAATTACCGCTTTTGTATAATATTACCTACCTACTATACCAATTATTTATAAACATAACTTTTATCAACCACTGCAAAGTCATAACAAATTCGTGACTCGCTCTGCTCGCCTCGCTGCTGCTTATATTTACAATCAGTGGCGTAGCGAGGTTCGGGCCCTCACCGCCCCTCTTTAAGTTTCCACGTAGCAATAAACATCATAAATAAGAATAGATGCAAAGTAAGAGCGAATGAAAAAAATTGACGGGTGGAATAGTCAAATTGATCTTACGACCGTCAAGGGCGCCAAGCACGTGAGCTTATCGCTGACACAATGTGCTACGGACGTACTCAACCAAACTACCAAATAACAATAACAAAAAAATAGAGAATTCTGTGATTTTTCATTCTGTGATTCTTTTCATTGTTGATGTTCATTTAAAATCATTAAAAATAACTTGTGAGCCGGCTCGAGTGTTCTAGCTTCGGAAGCTGGCTGACCCTATATTTCAAAGCTTAGATTAGAGGGTCCCCTGAGCTCCAGGGCCCTGGTGCACTGCACCGCCCAGCCCTACGATAGCTACGCCACTGTATACAATACATGCCATTGATATGATAGGAGTGAGATGGTCGGGATCGTCTACCCCCAAGGCAGTTCAGTACTTTTGTGTTGGTAGGTAAAGTTTTAAAAGATACAATGGTTGTTATGAATCTTAGCTATATAGTAAAACGATGAATCATTCTGTAGCCTATAAGGATTCCGGGAAGTCTCCAATGACGACAGGATAGTTTTCGTCAAAATGCGGGACATCCCTGGTTATAGAACGGCAAGTTCTACCAACACTCGGAATTTAATTGGCAATTCTACTTTACTGCCTAACTGACATTGATATTTTATAGTTATTTTTGACAGCTGCATGTTTTCTTCTGCAATGCAGTGCAAGTGTCGATGACCTTTTTATAATTTTGTGTAATTTTCTTAGCTTTTTGCTATAATTTACTGAATCTACACAATACTAGTGAATCTAGGTAAGCTTACGAAGGGTTTTTAATGCCTACCTTCCATATAGCACGCTATATCATTATATCCTTGCATTTCAGATGCCGGCGTAAATGAAGACACCCAGAAAATCATCAGGAAACATCATGCGGAAGTATTATCAGCTGATTCTCATCATTGTATGCTTTGTTAGCATCGTCACTTTACTGATATACCGACACGAGTATTACAGACTGAGATATGTGCTAGAAGTGCTCAATATCTTTGGGAAACCAGGTCTGTCAGAAATTGAATTCTGTGGGCCTGGATTCAATGCTACCATGCTATCTGAGATCGTAAGGAACAGCTCCATGGAAGTGCGAGAAACACCACCCTTATTTCAGCAGATAGATGAAAACTTCTATTCCTATTCAGCATTCTTACGCTCATACCAGAAGTATGAGAAGCTGACACCAGGTGCTCATAACATAGATACAATTGTGGTCGGAAGGGCCAACATAAAACCCAATTTCCGATGTAACATATGGCTGGAGAACAGAGATAAACCTATAGTTGGAAGGTTTAGTTACAAAATTACATCAGAATTAGAAAAAGATTATCAGCTGTACATATTCCAATGTTATCTGACTAAAAACCTTGGGAAACCTAAAGGAGTTAGCTTTTATGTGAATGATTACAACATAAATCCCATTCATGCACCAATAATCAAAGTAATTCAAGTGAACACTAAGAGAAAACCAAGGGAACACAGCAGTATTAGATTTGTGAACAATATTGTTCCAGCTATTTGTGTTATACCAAATAATGTGCCTATGATATCCAGGGATGCCTTCATAGAGTTTCTGGTCTACCATCACATGATGGGTGTGAATTACTTCACAATTTATGATAGCATGATCTCTGAGGACATTATAAGGAGGCTCAATTTGCTTCCACCTGATATAACCCAATGGGAAATCCAATTCTTCCCTCTCAACTATCCCTATGTCTTTGCCAAATCTTACAGCATTGTGAAGAATGTTATAGAATTAGATTGTCTGTTCAGGCACTTTAGGCTTGACAAAGAAGAGACCAACAAGGCTAGTCATGCCTTAGTTTTGTCCTGGGACGAGTTTATAGTACCAAGAGTACACAGCAACATCAAAGCTGTCATAGATGATTTTGATCCAACTAGAAAGTTACGGACGATAGAACTAAAACCTTTACTCTTCTGTCTGAATCAAGAGATTGATGGCAACACAGATATTGGTTATCCAGATATAATGAGAAAGTCCCATTATTATGTAACCCCTCAAGTGCTTAAATCGGTGTTTGTTAGAAATCTTGACTCTATGGTCACATTTGAAGATATTTACAATCTTACTTCTCCTTCACAAGTTGCGCCATTAGAAACCATAGCTGTGCATAAGTATACAGAATGCAGAGATCCTAACACATACCATCCCAGTGGTTTAGGATACAATGAGACACAGATGCAGGTGTTCCAACATAAGTTCGAGGGTGCTATGTTGAGGTTTGGACAAAGCTTGGTCAGTGATAAAGTATATAGGCTGTACAGATCTGGACAGATTTGGGAGAAAGCACCAAATGAATTTGTGAGAGATATGTTGTGAAATAATAAAGTTGTGATTTTGTTATGAATTTAAAGCTAATACAAACTTAATTAGCAATTGTTTGGTAAAATAAGATATTAACTAACTCTATATTAAATAAGGGTAACCTTTTGATTTGAATATTGATTTTATGTGCCATTGATAAATTCATTAGAAGAGCACAAGTTTGTATAGGTATAGCCAAAGTTTATAGGCAAGGATTGATTTGATGGTACCTAGATAAGTTTACTGAATCAAATCTTTAAAGAAATATATTTAAATTCACTTGTGCACATGTCAATTATAAGGGTTTAAATAACTAGTTGTATCTAGATTTATCCAAGAAAAGTATTTTATAGGTTCTAAGTTTGTAAGACACTTATTTAAAATAATGTTTTTTTTTAACTAATGGGTTTGTTAAAGCTAATGACTTCTATTATAAGTTATAACTTTGTAGTTTAAGAGAATAGTGCCTTGCATTGCAGAATATAAAAGAAAATAATTATGAACTCAATTTGTAAAGACTGCTTCTTAAACTTTGTTGTTTCTTTGTTTACAAAACCAAACTATGTACCAATTGTATGAGATACCCTCCTGCTTTCCTCTATTATGGTCTGTCTAAGGTCATAAAAATGCAAGTATTGCTATTCATACCCTGGACAAGCTTAGCTGTTTCCTTCATCATAGTCATACATAGTCTTTTTTATTGAATTAAAGTTATAAACTAATATTTTGTTTATTGCATTCGACAAGTATGTGTGTGTGGGAAGGATGAAGGAAGTATGATGACCTCTCCAAGGGTTCTGTTCCTTATATAAAAAATTTGTTATCTGTTTATGATTGGTCCTGTTATTAGCTGCCCTACCGCGGCGCTGGCTGGCGCTGCTGGTTAGATCTTATTCAGCATTTCGTTGCGCTATTCGTTCTAAAATCAATCTTTGTATCAAAAACAATTTTTTCAGTCAATGGAGATATAATGTATATTTATATCATTTATATACAGTGTGAGTCTGCATAAGGTGCACAAACTGAAATGAGGGAAACTACGCCCTGGGAAAATGTGTTATTTTTTTTATTTTCTTTAAATAATTTTTTTGCCTCTAAAGTAATTCATTCATCTGTAAGTGTAATTATATAGGTACATGGTACATAATATTATGTACCTTACCTATATAATTAAACTGTACAAGTGGGCGTTAAAGAAACAAAAATTAAATGTCACTGTCAAAAGTGTTTTGTAGCGTTTGATTGATAGCTGTAGTAATTTGTCTTAAAAAAGAGACAAGAAGATATTATTCTATGACAGAGACAAGGATAGATGCGATATTTCATGCATCTACCAAGATCTGAAAGTTGGAACATAAGCATTTTTGTGTATTGAAATCGAACGAAAGAAATAATTCCATTCTATAAAAGAAAACATCTTTCTTTTTATTGTTATTTGTTTGTAATTTCCGATATTTCTAAGAAATGGCTTCAACATCAAAAGACAGCACTGCTGCGAATCCCACAGTGCCAGAAAATGTCCCAAGCGACTTAGAACCCGGGGCATGTCCCGAAAGTGTACTCAACCCTACGGATTCCTTCGAAGAGTTTGCCTCCGAAATGAGTTCCAGCCTCTTAGAGAGAAACAAGCTCACGGCAAAAGGTAGCACTATCGTTGAAATACAGAGTGAAATCGGCGACGAAAAAGACGCAGAAATAAAAACGACAAAATCTACTGATGATTTGCAGAGTAAGGATGTGAGTGTATGTCTATCAGAACCTTCAGTTTTGTAGCAAATTCTGCCGGTATTTATCTATTTCTTAGGCGACTCTATGATTCATAAACCAAAACAATTCCTCCTCCACAGTCAAGCTCGGTAACAACAAGTATCGACCAATTTATTTTCGGTATCTAATTATTATCAACCTCTTTGTTTTAGGAGTCAATGTCAGCATCACCAAGCACTGCAAATCTCACTGAAGAGAATGGAGACACAGATGATGAAAGAGATGATTATCTACAATCACCAGAGCTGGTGAATAAAGAGAAGCATGTGTTTATACTGAGCTCAGCAGGGAAACCTATTTATTCCAGGTTAGTAATAAAATCATGGTGGTTTGGCGCTCATTGGGGGAGGCCTATGTCCATCAGTGGACTGCTATAGGCTGATGATGATGATGATGAATAAAGTCTAAATCTGTCATTATCTGGCATGATTTTTTTTATTTATTTATTGTGGAGATCTTTAGAGAAGGCCTATGTCCACCAGTGAATGTTGTTTTGGCTGATATGATAACAATATTACTCTTACAACAATTGCTTAATCCAACAATTACTTAATCCTTGATCTGGTGTTTTATGATTGAGTCAGCGTACCTACTACAATAGCGGTTTCTGTCATCTATTATTTTTCCTAAAAAGTTATAAAATTTACTATAGAAGGTCCCTAAACCCTATGACACTGTTAATAATTCAGTTTATTTCATATCATCAAGAACATATTTTATTTGCTGGCACATAGTTCTCTTCTATGTAATAGTATTTTCTATTAGTAGAATACTATGTGCCAGCAAATAAAATATGATAAAGCTGTATATTTAGGCTTTAATGTTTACTGTATGTCAGTCACAAAACTTCCTGATAACCATAGCCAACTAAGCCCTAAATAGGATCTACCTTAAAGGTAAGGGCCTCTCTATTCTCAAAAATAAATAACCAATTCTCCATACTAAATTAGGATTTAAGAAACAACTAACCAGAACACATATGGTTTTGACGATAAACATTATCTATCTAACTAATAATAAAGGGGGAATAAGGAGGCTTTTACCCTGTCGCAGTATGAACCAAAATAACAATAATGTTCATGGTGGGCTCTATCCTATCAAACGCTATATACAGGGTGTCCGGCGGCAGGTTTATGTTTTCAAGTTCGAATATTTTAAAAAGTAATGAACGATGCGGGACGGGGGAGGTATCATTCGACTCACAGATCATGCGGATTTGTTAGTCACGATGTCACAGTGGTCGGCAAAGCATCGCGCGTTCGCTATCGAGGCGTTTTTGAAGAGTAATGATTCTTACGTTATCTATTGCGCGTCGACAATTTAGTTCACGGTTCAATATTCGACGGTTGAGTGATAGACCGAGTGTAAATCTAATTCGCTCATGGGTACAGAGATTCCGCGCAACTGCTTCGGCTATCAATATCCCTCGGCCGGGCCTAGTCAGTCTTCAAGGACCCCCGCAAACATTGAATGTGTGGAAAGAAGTTTAAGCTAAAATCCCAGACTTTCGGACAATTGCCTATTGCGGATGCCTAATTGCCTATTGCGGATTATTTTATGCCTAATCTGCGAGCGCACGTATCATTCTCATCACACCCTTGGTTTCAACAAGATGGAGCTACTCCACATACGGCCAGGGCTTCTTTGAGTAAGCTTTCCCTGGAAAACTGATCAGCCGCTTTGGAGACATCCCACGGCCACCAAGGTCACCCGATTTAACCCCTTTGGATTTTTTTATTGGGGATATCTCAAAGGTAAAGTTTACCAAAACAGTCCGGAAACTATTGAAGACCTGAAGGAAAATATTCGCCGTGAAATAAACGACATCCAACCGGGCTTACTGCAGCAGCGTGTAGCGCAAAACACGAAGCTCCGTTTTGAACAGTGCGTACAGCTCTATTAAATATAATTTTATCTAAATGCTTTCCGCATTTAGATAAAATTATATTTAATAAATAAAATCCGCAGCATCACTCTTTGTAACAATATATTCAATAAAACGATTAACAGCGTAGTTGCTTTATTATTTAATTTTAAAAACATAAATCTGCCGCCGGACACCCTGTACAATAAAACTGTTGAAACTATCATGGTTTTTAACACTGAATTTCATTTAAAATGGTATATTTACCATGATTTGATTTTTGATTTTTCCAATATGAAATTGTGCCGAAATATTGGAAAACTCAAAAATCAAATCATGTTAAATATCCCGTTTTAAATGACTCTAGTGCTATATACAAGTTTATGTCTATAGTGAGCAGCCTGCACCATTGACAGTGGTTGTGTATGTAGCGTCACATTTGAAACGCAACACATTTATCGCCCTTTTATATCTGCACACAAACACGCACACCAAAGACACTTTCTATCTAGTGACATATTTGTATGTCCTTGGAATGCGTACGTACAAGTAAAAACATATACATGGCGATAAATGTTGCGCTATAGAGGTAATATATATATAAAAGTCTAGTAGGTAGTCTTGTAGGTATGTTTTGTGTGCAGCCTCACTAACCAGACAACTCAACCTATCAATAATAGGCTCCCAAACACTTTCTAGATATGGTAATGAGGACAAACTGGCAGGTCTGTGTGGTGTGATCCAAGCCCTGGTCTCCGTGGTTGAAGAACAGAACACGGATATACTCCGGAGTATCACGACTGAGGATTGCAAGGCTGTGTTCCTGGTGAAGGGTCCATTGATACTGGTTGCTGTGTCGAAGTCTAATGAGAGTGAGACTCAATTGGTGCTGCAGTTAACGTGAGTATTAAATATAGACCTTGTTTTATACTATGTAGTGATTATTTATCGCGTATCTACCTTGTGTTTTATATACGTTACCCCTACCCCTACGTTTCCATTCTCGGCGGTAACTCCAAGTACATCCAGACTCCCCGTGACCACGATCGCTGTAACGCGATGGAAACGTAGGGGAAAATAAAACAAACGGTACCGCGATAAATACCCGATAAATATAATCTTTAGTATGGTAACAAATTGCGAAATTCTAAAATGTTGTACTCTCATGGTTAACATAAAACTTCAAAAATCAAGGTATTGCTTAAAGTAGATATCCCGTTATTAATTACTTTTTAAACGCCTTCAAAAGAGGAGGTTATCAATTCGACTGTTTTTTAAAATTAATGTTTGCTTCAGAACTTTTGACTGGGTTAACCGATCTCGATAATTATTATTTTTAATTGAAACTGGTGCCTACCGTGTGGTTTCATTTCAGGTCCAGTTCTAATAATGGCATCCATAAGAAAACCATAATATAAGTCTTGGACGAATAACTCAATATCACGCCAACCAATTTCGATGATTGTATTTTTTTTTAAACTAAGTTTTAAACCCATTTTCATTATTTAGGAATTTGAAGTCGGTTTACAGTTTTTTAAAACACGCCAAATTATGTTTTTTTTTTCAGTTATGCCTTCAACCAGATAGTGTCAGTGCTAACACTGACCCAGCTGAACCGGATATTCGAGCAGAGGCGCAACTACGACCTGAGGCGGCTGCTGTCGGGAGCGGAGAGGTTAATAGATCATCTGCTCGTGTTTATGGAGAAGGATCCCGCGTTCTTATTGGGTAAGATATTAATGCCAAAATTGATAAATAACCCTACTTGGTCCCCGCTTTATCTTTATGTGATTTAGATAAAAAAGAGTACAGAAAAACTATATAATAATTTCCATTAACTCCGGCGAACACAAAATGAGCTCTGGCGGAGTAATCTTAACCTCATTGATCGAAATCGTATGGCAAATTGATGCTACGAGGTAATAAAGAGTTCCATCTCATCACTACGAGTAATAAAAAGGTACAGTAGTTGTTTGAATGTCTGGTTCAGAACACAGAAATGTATCAGCTGAGTAATATTATAATAATAATAAATCGTTTATTGTGGAACAAAATCAAAGTTTACATAATATGTAAACTATGTACTATATTATAGTCAAAAATTGTATTTATATGTCAGTGCCAACACTGACGCAGCTGAACCGGATACTCGAGCAGAGGCGGAACCTGAGGCGGCTGCTGTCGTCATTGTACAATTATTATTTTCTGTCTACAGGTGCAGTACGCTGCCTGCCATTACCAGAGAAAGCGCGCGAGAACATAACCTCTGCAATAATATCCTCCTGCAACAAGATCAGAGATCTAGTCTTTGCTATCATGATAGCGGGCAACCAGCTGATAACACTGGGTAAGGTTTGTTCTAGGCGTAAGATAGAAGAAAGAAAATACATTTATTGATTCACAAGTAGGTACAGTTTGTTTGTTACTGTTTCACGTAAAAACTACTGAATGGATTTTAATGAAACTTTACAATAATATAGCTTAAACATCAGAATAACACATAGGCTACAATTTATAAAGATATATTGTATATTATCCAAAAAATCTATCACCACGCGGGTGAAACCGCAAGGCGCAGCTAGTTTTATAATATAGGTAAATAAAAAAATAACTACGTATCTATATAAAAGCAACAAGCTACTCTACAAAGCGAACCAATAGGTCCTTCCTGTCTCAGCATAATGTTGCTCTACTTCGCCACAAGAAGTAGAGCAACGCTGGTTTTTTGACAGAACCTTTGGCGCGTGTCAACACGGGTGGCAGACCACAGATGAGACAAAAAAAAATAGATAAAAATTAATTGAAAGATAAGAATTGATCCTTCAAATCAGCCCGTCAGCGTCGTCGTCGATGGCGTAAGAGCCGGCTAAATGACCGGCCGCAAGCTCTAAGGTCCGACCTATTATATCTACCGGCACAGGTTGTGTCAGACCCGCGCAAAAGTAAAGATTTTACACGCAATTTTTTTATAACACACGAATTCGTCGTGCAATTTATTAAAAACTAGCTGCGCCCCGCGGTTTCACCCGCGTGGTGATAGATATTTTTTATAATATTCAATCTATCTTTATAAAATGTAGCCTATGTGTTATTCTGATATGTAATTATTATTATCGGAAAGTTACATCAAAATCCATTCTGTAGTTTTGGCGTGAAAGAGCTACAAACATACTTACATATATACATACTCACAAACTTCCGCGTTTACAATATGAGTAGGATTGCATAAAACTTGCTCGTATCCTCCCATATTTAGATATTTTGCTTCTTGCATTTCCTCTACCATTATTATCTGTCTACAGTTCGTATGAAGAAATACACCCTCCATCCGTCTGATATCCACTTGTTATTCAACCTCGTGAGAAGTTCGGAGTCCTTCAAAACTGCCGAGAGCTGGACGCCTATCTGCTTGCCTAAGTTTGATGCTACGTAAGTCAATCTTCACAATTAGGTACATAATATAAGAAACTAGTTTCTGTCGTGTCTATGGAACCGTTTAAAGGTTATTTTTATCCCATGAGAACTGATTTAAAGGACCTTATGTTTGATTCCGATGTGGCGCGGTGGGCGAAGGTCCGCCTGCGACGCAGGAGGTTGCGGGTTCGATTCCCGCCTCAGAACAATTGTGTGTACGAACTGCAGATATTTGTTCCGGGTGTTCTGGTCGTTTTCTATGTATAATAAAAAATATCTATCTATGTAATGTATTGTATTATGTATATCAGTTATCTAGTACCCATAACACAAGCTCTGCTTACCATGGGGCTAGATGTTTGAATTGTCCAGCATTATTTATTAAAAATAACTAAAAGAAAATAGATATCAAAAAAGAAATTAAAAAAAAAAAAAAACCAGGCCAATGGTTACAAGAATTCGGCTCCTAAGCTAGCGTTCGTTGTCATACTAATATTATAAATCCGAAAGTTTGGATGTTTGTTATCTTTTCACGCCAAAACTAAACGGATCGGGCTGAAATTTGCATAGATTTAGTTCCACACCTGAAATAACCAACCTAAGCGATTTGAAATTTGTGACGTGTCCAAGAGACATGTATGTGTTTGTTTGTTTGATGTTTAAAAAATACTCTACTATTTATCTCGAAAACCGCGTGCGATGTCGAAGGCAGAAGTTAGTTTTAAACAAAATACCTAAATATTTCGCTTTTTTCAGAGGTTTTCTCCACGGCCACGTCTCCTACATATCCGAAGACTGCCAAGCTTGCCTTCTCCTTCTAACAGTACAAAGAGACGCATTCTTCCCTCTCTCACAAGCCAAGCACAACATAGCAGACAAACTCCGCAAATTAAAGTGTCTCACAGCCATAAACGACGCATTAAACCGAAGCGAAGATCTACCAACAAGCAATATCTTAAAACACATCGGAATACCAGAAATAAGGCATTTTATGTACAAATGTAAAAGCACAGCGCAGTTATTCACTTCAGATCCTATATGCTTAGATAGATTGCAAGATTATAGGTTAAGGCATAAAGAAGGTGGGGATATAGTTGAGAAGAAGATTGAGAAGATGAGCGATATTGATTATGTGAGGAACTATAGGAAGTATTGCAGTCAGATTCACTGCACGTCGACGCCGGCGAAATTGATCTTTAAGTCAAATGCTGATGATACCATTTTGGCTTGGGTAAGTTTTTCTGTTTGTTATTTTAGATTAACCTTCAGCCTCGTTAGAATAGCTATTTCTAAAAAGTGGTGAGTGTTTGAATAACGAAGGAAATACGGATTTCCTTTTATTTCCTAAGTAAATCAAACACTCGCTTTTATACCTATACTAAGGCTGTCCACCTTCCTAGTGCATAGCACAGGGGCCCAATTCTGCTAACCAAAGGCCTAGTGTCTTAAAAAAATCTACTAAGTCCGTCAGTTAGACTATTAGAAGATATTGGACGCGTGTTTTTTCTTTTGTCAATTAAATAAAAAAATATGAAGATATAGCCAGTTAAAGTTCCGCGTGACGTCACGCTTTGCTACACTTTAACAAGTTGTGACGTCACGAGCCCCCACTCCTAAACTTTGACGCGCTTTATTTTAGTAAGTATTTGTTTGATTGACAAAAGAAAAAATACGTGTCTAATATCTATATATAATCTTCTGATAATCGAACTGACGGACTAAAGTGAAGAATATATTTTTTACCCAGGAAACTCCCCTAAGAATCTCTAGATAGTGCGTAGGGTGCTATTTAGAGATTACTAGTGACGATTCTGCGACGGTACAATAGGGTAGGCGATTAAATGATTTCAAACTTGACACTTATAACGTAGTATTCGCAACGAATACATCCGACAGAGAACCAAAGTTATCGACATAGCTCTGAGAATTAGCAAGCTGAAGTGGCAGTGCGCCGGCCATATCTCGTGAAGAACCGACGGCCGCTGGGGCAAACGTGTTCTTGAGTGGAGACCACAACTCTGTAAACGTAGCGTAGGACGCCCTCCGACCAGGTGGGATGACGACCTGCGAAAGACTGCAGGTAGATGCTGGATGCGTCAAGCTGAAGACAGGGCGCTATGGCGCTCATTGGGGGAGGCCTATGTCCAGCCCTGGACTAATAGGCTGATGATGATGACTTATAACGTGCGTCCCTCCATCTGTAGTTAATAATCTATTATATAAGGTAAAATAACAAAAGGTTAAGCGGAAAATTCTATGACGATACTATTGTCAAAGTGATGCCATTTAAACTATCATGGTTATAAACAGAAAAGTTATTTAAAACGGGATATTATGTACCATGATTTGATATTTTAGTTTTCCAATATTTCGGCGCAGGTAAATATCCCGTTTTAAATGTCTTGTGATGCGATTAGTTTAGCAGAATACCCTCAAAATTTATTTATTTTTCAGGTTACTAACGGCTTCGAATTGTACGTAACCTTCGATCCCCTCATGGAGAAAGACCAGACAATCCGAGCGGTAGACCGCCTCCTCAGGTGGATAAAGAAAGAAGAAGAAAGGATATTCATCATGAACGCTCCTACTTTCTAGAAGTAACTAGAAGATAAATCTTGAACAAAATCCTGATATCAAAAATGTAGGACTGGACTCTGGCAGTCGAAATATCTTTTGTTCATCATAATAACTGTTATAGCTTTACTGAGTCGGGTTGAGTTTTTTTTTTATCTTTGTGCAAACATTGTACGTAAATAGATCAGCTTAATTATACACGAAGCCTCAAGCATGAAGTAAGTTTGTTTTTCCTTGAAAGTAAGCTAAAAACTGTCTTGAAGTTGTTTGAACTTGACGACCGATGTGGCGCGATGGGCGACGGTCCGCCTGCGACGCAAGAAGTTGCGGGTTCGATTCCCGCCTCGGAACAATTGTGTGTACGATCTGCAGATGTTTGTACCGGGTGTTCTGGTCGTTTTCTATTTATAATAAAAAATATCTATCTATGTTATGTATTGTATTATGTATATCAGTTATCTAGTACCCATAACACAAGCTCTGCTTACCAAGAGGATAGATAATGCTGTGTGAATTGTCCAGCATTATTTATTTATTTATTGTATTGGAATTGTTGTCCCACTGTAAGTACTCTAGCCATTTTAAAGATTGTGTGTGTGATTGTGATTTGGAAACGAACCAGATCACAAAAGGGATCAGACAAGCTACAGTCAATCTAAGTACCTATCTTTATTATCTAACATCGTTTATACAATGTTATTTCAGCGACGATATCTATCCGATTGACAGTTAGCGCGCTTGTTATTTCTTAAAAGCGATTAAAGTACGAGTAATAATAGCCAAATAATCAAAAACTTAACAAGCAATGCTCAGTGTAACATTGATTAATGATTACCTTGTACATAATCTAAGATTACTTATTTTAAAAATAATATTTATGTTTGTATAGTAATAGCTATAAAAATATGCTCAGTAAATAGTAATGTATAAAGCATTTTATTCATACTTAATTATAAAAGCTATTATTATAACCCTGGTGTTACCTCTTTACGGCTGGATGGAAATTAAATAAATAAATAGGATATGCCTAAACAGGGTGATCAAAAAACACCAATAAAGTGATATTATCGTTTTAAATATAAAGTAGGATAAAAGATCTTATTATTATGAAAAATAACCCTTACGGTAATCTATTCCATAGTTATAATATTGTTATGATCTAAATATTTAGTAAAAATATAAGTACTTATGAAATTATGTACTGTAAATTTTATTTGTCTGTTGTATTGAATAGCAATATTTTTGAAAACTTAAATTACCTTTAATTTCGTAAGATTTTCTACCTCGCTTATTTCGCCATTGAATTGCACAGTAAAATAAGGTACTTTATAGGGTTTTTCAAGTAACTACTACAGTTAACAAGTACAGATTTAATCTTTCAATTAATTTCTAGTACATAATACACTTTGTAAGTTCAAGATGAAAGTCCATAGAAAGAATGGTTCAGTTCATGGTTGCCTTGTACCAAAATTCTGCAATCACTAAATATACAATAAAGTACAAAAATGCTTTATTGTACACCATATGCAGTTTATTACAAAAAGATATTACATGCAACAAGTACAGTGGGCGGCCTTATCGCTTAGAAGCGATTTCTTCCAGGCAACCTTTGGATGGAAATAATTAATGATATTAATTCAGCAATAGTCAAAGTTGGGTTGATTAGACAGAGGAGACAATGCGCTATGTAATCTCATGCAAGATGTCAGTGTCCCATGCAAGATGTGATCCCAGTTACCCCAATTTCAAAGAACTTAGACTGAACTAACCACCCTAGACCTAGACAGAGATGGATGGTAGCCTGGCATGATGGATGGATGGATCAAGGTGTTTGCAGGGTTGGAATGGGAAGCTTCTTGTCCAGTATGTTGGCACATTCAATTCCTATCAATTAGTGTAAGAAGTAAAAGACAATCTGATCAAGCTTAACCGTAATATATTCTGTAAAAGACATTCAGTAACGCCCACTTCTCTCCCTCCTACGTTCTAAATCATATCTTTCCCGTCTTTCCTTCTCTCTTTCCCTAACACGGTCTCTGTCCCTTTCCTTCTCCCTCTCTCTTTCTCTCTCACGTCTACGTTCCCTGCTTCTAGAGCGGTCCCTTTTTCTGTCTTTGTCTCGCCGGTCACGATCTCTTGACCTGTAAAGAATAAGGTTTCAAATTAATTTTAAATTCCTTTTTGAGGTACCAGATCTGTCGATATGTCTTCTCAAAGCGGAGAATTTCACTTCTTAAATCATCTGCACAAGGCTCAGCAATGTTAAAAATAGAAATTTTCATCTTCTGAAGAGTTTGTTTAATACAATAGTGATTGTACCTGTCTCTTCTCTTGTCTCTGTCTCTCCTATCTTTATCTCGCCTATTTTCTTTAGCTTCAGCGTCATTATCGTCGTCCGATGGCATATCTTCATCTAAGTCTTCATCAAGTGCAGAAACTTTTGGTTCAATCTCATTGTTCTCCTCCAGAACAAAACGCTTCTGAATTCTCGGTAAGATAATGTCGCAGAGACGCTCTTCTCTCAGCAGCTCGTCAATAAACTCATCTACGTGAACTATTTCATACTGGCCCTCGCGATTTTGCCGCCGCAACTTTCTGTTATCGTTGTAAAGGGGCTCCAGATACTTGTAACAGTCTACAGACGTTCCTGTAAGCCGCATGTAGAAAGCACCCAATGCGCGAACATATTTAAACTCCTCGTTCTTTATAAACTCAACCACAATATCTTTTTCCGGCTGTATCTGTAGCATTTTCAAAACTAAACACAGAAAAGGTGTCGGGTAAATGAAACCGCCATGCACACCTCCAACGTAGCGCAATTCCATCGCTTTGTCCACGAGTAATTCTGCCGTTAGGGCGAAACATTCTTCTTTCCAATATTTTGAATCGTATATGCGAGCTCTGATGATTTTTTCTATCAAATATTGGGGATTTGTTCCACGAATTGATTTCGCGTCTTTCACCGTGCGATTCGCCATTTTTGTTTATAATTATAATATTTTTTGACAGCTTTTTTGACAATGAAAATAATGTCGTTTTAAAAGCTTGCGATGCTAACATGAGACGGACACTGGTAGAATTGCGTCAATCCAGATGCAGAGCTATTTAGGAAGAAGTTGAGTTGAATGCAAATGATGGAAATGGAACCCCGCATCGATATTACCAGTATTTTCGGGTAAAAGATGGGTAAAAGTATATTACGTAATTTGCAAATCACTATCACGGAATATAAGAGATTATTTTATGACCAATGAAATGATATCCTTATTTTATCCTTCCAACTAATATTATAAAGTTTGTATAGTCTATTACCATTTACGCATTTATTACAAAGTTCAAATTCTGCTATTTTGAATATTATTCATGGTACTTGAAAAGCCTTCCGAAGGCCTCCCCCACAGACCTGTGCTAGCTGCATTCATTGACGCCTCGCGCAACACTACTAATGTTGTCAACCTACCATGCAATTGGCGCAAGGCACCAGGGTTGGATTCAGAGCTTCAGAAAATTATTGTCTATGGAAATTAAATTTATAGAATACTACTTTTCCAAAATTATACTACATTTTTGGTTTTGTTTTAGATTGCAAAAAAAAATGCGGTAATAAGTAGTAATGTTTTATTATTTACAAAAATATAAGTAGTGTACAGCAACAAAATCCTCTGACAGTTGCAAGAATACTATTAAGTACTTTTTCTACACAATTTTACAATTTTTTTTGGGATATTACACTTCAGCTTCTTGGCTAATGGCTATTTAACTCAAGCTTTCAACGGAGAGTCGACTCAGTCAAATTGAGGCAAGTGGACGTCGCTCTCAGCTAATTCGTCAATTGGAACTTCGTCTTTAGCATTGACACGACGACGTAACATGTCATCAGATGGCATCAATTCTATGCATTTATTGGACTTACTTTCTTTTACCGCATCGCAAGAAAGTATCAGGGAGTCAATGGAGCAAGTTCCAAGTTTATTTCGGAGCTTGGTTTTTGATAAGTTGACTTTGCTAAATACTCGCTCAGAATCAGCGTTTGCGTGAGGCAAAACCAGAAAATCAAGAGCAAATTTGGAAATATCTTGAAATGGGTAGTTTTCGGACATATCACTCCACCTCACACCTGATGATAAAATTATGGTATTTTCGCGTAGTATAACGGCCTTCCGATACTACATACTACGCATTATAAAATAATGGTACAAATAGCATAATTATACTACGAAATCCAACCCTGCAAGGCACCTTAATTATCTATCTTTAATCTATGAGTTGGAAGCACTAACCAACCAGAGAGAATATAGATACTACGCTAAACATCATTGCGCGCGCGCGCTTTTCATCTTCTTTCTGTCTGTTTTGTTTTGTGAAAGAAAAGATTTGAAAGATTCGATCGAATCAAATAGAAAACGGTTCGAAACGGTCAATTTGTTTACTTTTCTGCTTTTTCGGCAGAATAATCTCTGCTACGGCTTATGTTTTTATACAGACCTATAAACTTTTGTAAAAATAAACCAGAAGTGAAAAAGTATGCCAAAAATTTCGAAGAATACACGGAAAAAGCCAAACAATGGTGGTGAGCCCATGGAAGTGGACGAAATTCCTACAAAATCCAATGGCGCTAGAACTTCAAATACAAGGGTCGGATCTGCCAGTTCATCGGAGGATGAATACGACCATATATCAGATGATGAAGAAGGAGGCTTTCGTCTAGGAGATATATACATTCCTGCTGCACCTAAACCGGCACTTACGTTTGATGCAACCGGACCTCGGCTGATCATCTCGCACATTGTCAACGAAAACTTCAAGAGTTACGCTGGAACGCAGTATTTAGGGCCATTCCACAAGGTACGCCAGACCCTCATTTGCTGGGCTGTTTAATAAAGGTTTAATAATTGCCCAGATACTTGTGTCCCACTGTAGAAAAGGCCTTGTTAGTAGGTGCATATCTGACTAATCTTATTTGTTTAGCCTTTAAAACAAATGAATTGATGCTAAAAAAATTTAAGCAGTCAAATGGAATACCTATCAGACCTCACCAGAGATCATGAAATTCAAAATCAAAACTAACTTAATCTATGTTGAGCTATTTTTTATCTTGTTTGTTGTTTTGTTAAGTGTGCAATAAAGACTTCTTTTTATATCTCATTTCTAATCATATCATATAAATTGGTTTATGTTTCAGAGTTTCACTGCCATCATTGGTCCAAATGGCAGCGGGAAAAGCAATGTCATAGATTCAATGCTGTTTGTCTTTGGTTATCGAGCTACCAAGATCCGATCCAAGAAGATATCTGTGCTGATCCACTCTTCTAGCAAGTATGCCAATTGCCAGAGTGCGACTGTTGCTGTTCATTTCTGTCGTATTATTGATGGGGTAAGTTAACATTCCCAATTCATTCCTGACATCAGCAATTTCCAACAGTTAATTGCTTATGAGGTTGGAGATCTTTTGGGGAGGCCTTAGTCCAGTAGTGCATGTCAATAGCTGATAATATGATGTAGTAAAAACGATTATACAGTAAAAATTAACAAAATCCCAACCAAGGTAAACAAGATAATAAAATAAGTCTGATAATTTTCCTCACCCATCCAACCAAGTCTTCAACAAATAAGCATAAAAATAATTAAAACAACATATTAACACCTTTTATTATAAATGAGATCTAGAAATTTGTGTAACCAAAACAAAAATTTCTTGGTCTCATTTTATTAATAAAATAGTGGGTAAACACCAACAACAAGTCAAGTATTGACGACCTCTGTGGCGCGGTGGGCGAAGGTCCGCCTGCGACGCAGGAGGTTGCGGGTTCGATTCCCGCTTCGGAACAATTGTTTGTACTTCGATCTTGCAGATATTTGTTCCGGGTGTTCTGGTCGTTCTATGTATAATAAAAAATATCTATCTATTTAATATATTGTATTATGTATATCAGTTATCATACCCATAACACAAGCTCTGCTTACCATGGGCCTAGATAATGCTGAGTGAATTGTCCAGCATTATTTATTATATTTATTTATTATTATTGATTAAGTCTAAGTGCTTATTTGTAAGCTTAAAGCAAACTTTTCATTTTCAACAAACTTATCCTGAGGCAGTTAAAATACACAATAATAAACAAAAATAACAAACTCTATGTCCCATCTCAATAATTCACCCTGTATACCTCCCAACACTCAACAGTCAATGCACTTGCCATCCCTGACTAGGTATACTGTTTTCAATCCTGATAATTGAACGAATATTATTTAAACAACTATCAGCTTATCTATGCTAGGAATATAATAACCATCAATGCATCTAAGTAAATAAATAAATGCCAACAAATTACTATATAAATTTAAAATTATCTCACAAACCTGACAATTTAGGATATAATACTTGGTTTTAAAATTAAGGACATTTTTATGTAAGTGCATAATTACTTTCATTGTCCCTAATGTTGAAAAAAAAATACAGTGTGGTTGTCCATGTTAGGGCCACCCTCCATACAAAAATCTTCAAACCCCTGTGCGTACAAGTGGGACATTATGAGAAATTATGTAATTCTCAATCCCATTTTATAAGTACCCATGCTATATAACGAACCATATAAAAAAATTAAATTTGACGACCAATGTGGCGTGGTGGGCGAAGGTCAGCCTGCGACGCAGGAGGTTGGGTTCGATTCCCTCCTCGGAACAAATGTGTGTATGATCTGCAGATATTTGTTTCGGGTGTTCTGGTTGTTTCCTATGTATAATAAAAAATATCTACCTATGTAATGTATTGTATTATGTATATCAATTATCTAGGTCCCATAACACAAGCTCTGCTTACCATGGGGCTAGATAATGCTGTGTGAATTGTCCAGCATTATTTATTTATTTAATATAACCATAATTCTGGAATTGTTTAAGGTTGTAAAGATGCTAGGAGAAAGGAAAACAAAATGTAATGCTGCATTATTATATTTAATTAGATTAACACAGGTACCAAGACAAGCCAGGTTTTTTTTTCATTTCATGAAGCGTGATTATAAAAAGCACTTATATATTTACAGATTCATATTTAAAGCCACATCTAGATTTTTTTGCTGTTTTTCTAACAACTTTTTCTGTCTTAAAGGTAATTTTTTATATTCTTCATTATTCTGTGTATCAGATAATTGTTCATTGAAGCTTCTATCATTATCATTATTGTTTATGCTCTGTGAGCTTGAAGCACTTCTGCGTGGGTTCTGAGCATCTGACATTTGTGAGTTACCATCCAAAGTTTTTGTAATATTGTTAAGATTTTCGGTGTCTGCCAATAATGGTGAATTCTTTTCTATAAGTGTTCTAATATAATGGTTAAGGAACTGAGTGTCTGACAATAATTCTGAATGTTCATTTGAAAGTCTTCTATTATTATTTTTCAGATCCTGGGAGTGTGACAATAATTGTGAATTAACATCACCATTTCTTCTATTGTTATTTAGCAGCCGAGGGTCGGCTAAAAGTCCCAGCCTTCGTAACGATGGTAAATTCTGGTCCAGCAATAATTGTTGTGAGTTTAATTGTGGGTTCAAACTTTCTAGATTGTCGTTATTGTTTATTGATTGTTGGTGGCTTCGCAGGAACCACTGTCGAGGTTTTGGTATATTGTTACTTTGATGTAGTTCTTTTTGCTGCTGAGTCCTCGTAAGGTCTACAAAGTTTTGCATATTTTCCGTTCTGCATGGTCCATCATGAAGCTTATAAAAGGAGGTTAATAAGTTGCTGTTATAACACTGCAAGTGACAATCTCCATTGAAGCTCTGTAAGTTTGAAGCACAGATCGGAGGTGCGGGTTCACAGGAACACATATGAACATATTGGCTTTGCACCAATGTCAATGCCCCAGTTAATACTGAAACAAAACAAAAGATAAAATATAAGTTACAATAGGAGTAATTTGTCTTACGAGTAAGTTAAGCACACGGTGTCATGACCCCCCTTAACACCGGTTAGTACCCGAATTTAAAGACATGCCTAACAGGGTGGACTAAACTGCTTGAAGACGAGACCTTAATTACCTCTTTATTCAGTGACGATATAGAATAAGTTCTATAAGGAAATGTCTAGCCTTACTTTTACAAAATGTGAAAAGCCGCGTATCCACTTGAGGCAGCCTCGGGTCAAGTAGCTGCCGCGCTCCGAGGCCGCGCTAGTTGGAGACGCTGCCTCGACCTGAGGCAAATTCGTTGCCGCGAGCCGAGCCATATTTTGTCGGTTTTTTTGCCGTGCTCAAAGGAGCCTCAGTCCGAGCCGTGCATTTGATGGAGACGGGCGTGTCGCCTAAGATCACAATGGACTATTAAATCTGCTCACGGTGGATCTGAAGCTGAGGCGACTCTCCTCGAGCCGATCCGTAGCGTGCCTCGGGCCTTTGCCTCAGAGCGAGCATCCTCAAACTGACGCTGTTTGCTTCAAGTCGAGGCCGCTCGACCCGAGTTTGCCCTTAATGGATACCCTGCTAATAGCAACAATAAATTTCCTTTCTTCCTTTCAATGAATGAATATTTTTTAAATCAGTTTCGTTGCTCGTTGCGAGAGTCTTACACTGTACCAGCTGCCCGAACGCTCGCTGTGTGACACGTTGCATTACGCTTTACGCTCCGTAATATCTGTAAGTACTCGGCTAAACAGATTTCGGATCTAAATTCACTATTCCATAAATAATAATAATAGATATTAACGCACGCGATAACAAGTGATAGGTGGATAGATAACATTATTTAGAGGAGTTGAGGGACTTTTTAGTTGGGGAATAAAGAGGCCGGTAAATTCGCACGATGTTTAGTCTTACGATCATTTTCAACACAGGTTATGAAATTGAAATAAAACGCTTTTTGTAATAAAACAACCTTTACTTGTTTATGTGTGTGATAAAAAAAAACTTTATTCTATTCTAAAATAAATTTCCTGTGTTTTCAATTTGTATGACAACTTTATTATAATACGACGACGTTCATGTGTTACACATGTAAGTAGCCCACTACAGTAGTGGACAATCAATGATTTTATTAATGTTGTCATGGTTAGAAATTTAACACACAATAAAAGACAATTCAAGAGGCTTTGTCATAACATTTTGATTTTCTTTTCATTTTCCAAATTACGATCATAATTTAATGTAATGATATAAATCTATGTCTTCCCTGGCTTTTTGAACTTCAGTTTCACTTTTTTTGATTTATTTTCTTCATCCTCAGAACATCTTCCTTCCCCTTTCAATGTGAGTTTATAACTCAACTTATTGAAGACAATGTTAAAGCAGTCCATGAAACATTTGCCTGGGAACTCCATATTATTGGAAGCACAGACCGGTGGCCCTCGGAAGCACCCACAGCTGATCGTACCCGAAAACACTTCTGGGGCTAAACACAGCACGGCTGTACAAAATAATAACAATTACAGAACAATCGAGACCGAAGCGACACTGAGATTATGTGGGACGCTTTAAAATTACATATTTATTTAATTACTAGCTGCGCCCCGTCACTTCACCCGCTTGGAAATCTATGTGTCAAATGGTATATAAACCTTCCTCTTGAATCAATCTCTATCTATTAAAAAAATCGCATCAAATACCGTTGCGTAGTTTTAGATCAGAGCATACATAGGGACAGACAGACAGCGGGAAGCGACTTTGTTTTATACTATTTTCCTGTGTTTGTTTGTCTGTTTGTTTGATGTTCACCTGTTTTTCCGGCCGCCGCACATAGGGGTATTTTGTCGATCTAGCCGGTCAAAAATCAATTTCTTATAAATTGTCACAGTTAAAAAAAACGGGTTCTTATTGTTGTCAAATGACTGGAGAACAAAAGGGAATCCGTCCCGATCTTTTATTGCCTACACAACCCGTGCGCTTGTTTTAGTCGGAACTTTATCGTTGCTTTAGCTGCACATATCGTACGCGTTTCTAAGTACCTGACTAAAAATTATACATTTTGGTGACCACGACTTCATTCAAAATATTGTTAAGGATATGGATCAAGGAAGTAAAAATACATATTTTTAAAACATGATCTGTTTTCTTTATCGATATGGTATTGTTTTATGACGTTAGAAAAAATAGTTCAAAATTCTTGGAATTTCGTACCCAATTTTATGTTTGACAAGGTTTTTGTTGTATTTCCGGGTCCTTCCCGGTTATTATATTTATTAGTAATGACAGGCTATAGTTTACACCAAATAATTATGGTATAATCAGGCGCCCATATATACCCGCCCTCTTTTTTGCTAGGGTCCGAGAGCGCAACCGAAAAGTTCAGGTCGACCATCAAAACCGTTTACTGAGCTGAGCGAAAGAAGTAAGAGAAGGAAAACTGAAACCTTACGTAATACGGCGGATAAGGATGTACTGATACATGCTGCACAAACAAACTTACAAACATCTGGAAAAAAACATGCTTCAATTATTCACATTCTGAGTTCCCCAACGAGAGCTACAAAGTTAAAAAAAGCATACAAAATAGTATAAGATGCAAAAAAAAAAACAAATTTATTAAATAATGACTAAAAATAGCCTAAAATTAACCAGAGAGCTGTAAAGAGAACTTTAAAATTAGTTAAATTAGATTAAGTTTCCTGATCCTAAGCTTATAATGATGTGTAATTGTACGTGGGTGCATATTTAAGTTTACTTATATTTGAATTTAGGTACCTATCCGGTTTATTGATCTTTATTTCAAGCTTTTCTTATCATACGTTTTGCTCTACACGTTTTGTACTTATGATTCTCAGTATGCGCATAATTTGTGAAATGATCAAGTGATTATTTTATGTTTTGTGCGTTTAAAGAATAAAAAAAAATACACATTGCCACATAATTTTAGCTTAGGTGTTATTGGCTTACAGGTAGATGTACCCTGTAAGGGCGTAGCAATTTGCTTATAGTAACAATAGTAATTAGTATTTAGGTAGTAATCGGATAATTTACATATAGGTACAATATTACGCACAAGAATCAAATTAATTTCATTACTACCTCGGAAGGTAGGTTAGGTATGTCACTTATTAATTCAGGTAGCCAAATAGTTATAGATTAGATTTATCATTTAAAAATTCGTCATCAGAGTTAACATTTAGAAATAAGATATTCAAGTTTACTACGGAAAACCTAATCTTTTGTATTTTGATGTAAATGTTTAGTAATCGCAAGTAACGAGTCGGTGGATGGAGGCGGCTCAGGAACGCTATTCGTGGCGTCTCGCGTAGTTTGGGGGAGGCCTATGTTCTTCCGTTTCCTTCGACGTTAACGGAGTGATGATAGTTATAAATTGAAGAATATGATAGTTTTTAAGGTGAAATACATCCCAAAACCCATGTTTTGACTTAACGGAAAATAAATTTTAAGTGAACAAAACACCTATTTTTCGAATATATTTTGATGAGGATCAAAAGTAAAGATATTAGTTATGTTATGGTAGTCGAAACACGATTGACTAAACTTGACTCGATGGAAAAAAATGGCAAAGTTTCCTCTAAATCTTCATTTTTACAGAGATATTTCTACGGAAAAACCAGATTTATTTGCTAGTTATTTAATATTATTGGAATTTTCCTACGTGTTAATAAATACTTTAGACGATTTTGCGAAACAGTATTATTTTAGAGCAATAACAAATTTAAAAATAAAAACCAGTGAAATTGCGGGCCGGTCATTCCGCCGCTCTTCGCTCAGGACGAAAGAACGCCGCGCGGGGAAGGCGAGAAAGGGAGGCACTTTTTCGCCTTCCCCGCGCGGCGTTCGTTCGTCCTTGTCTCGAAAAAGCGAACTCACTTCGCCTTAAGTATACAGTGTGTTTTGTACGGTTATTGTATTTAATATAAAATATCAAAGTGCTTTATTTCCTTTAAACCTTACAAAACTCTTGGGCACGTCACAAAATTCAAATTACTTAAGTAAAATAAAGAGATCACTTTGATTTTTTGTTCAATACAATATTTTTAAGGAAAAGTAAAGAAGCGAACAAGAAACCTTTACCTTATTAGCCGAAATATGTATTCTCGGTTTTAGTTTTTGTAAAAACATCAATTTATAAATAATATGTATTAAAAATCGTTAAATGATGTTATTTACCTAAAACAATATAAAATGCCTTCATGGTGCCGACTGCAGCCACCCACTTCACTAGAACTTTTTTGTTACTTTCATCATTTTTATACGCGAAAGCATGTCTATAACAAATTAGTTTTTTTATCACAAATGTTTTTTAAATTATTTTATGTTCAACTGTATAGTTTAATATCATGGTTATAAATATACATTTATGCATGTAAATTTAAGATTAAACGTTTAAGTATATATTATATACACTCGTGCACTAAATGCTAAAGAAAGTATAACTTAACCTAGCTACTCGTATATCAAAACTTTTTTGTGTTTATAGAGAACTAGCTGCGCCCCGCGTCTTTGCCCTCGTGGAAATCTGTGTCAAGTAGTTTATAAACCTTCTTCTTGCATCATTCTATATATTTTAAAAATACTCATCAAAATCCGTTGCGTAGTTTTAAAGATCTATGCCTACAGGGACAGATATACAGTGGGAAGCCACTTTGTTTTATACAATGTAGTTTTTTTTTATCCATTTTTATTTCTACAATCCGCTGTTTAGCCGTAATTAGATGTGTTCGGGAGTTCCTTTGGTCAAGGTCGAGTATATTCCATCTCTTAAGTCGTTTTATATTGTCTTCGTCCTGTGGTAGGTTTTTTGCTAGTGTGTTGCTATGATTATTCACTCGTTCTTTGTATTTTTGCTGTGATTATTGACTTCTTTTATGGTTGGCATTTCCAGGTATTCATGTATCGTTAGTTTTTCACAAACCAGTGTGCGCTGGAAACTGTTCGTTGAACAATGTTTTGGAATCGCTGGAGTATCTCTAGGTTGGAGTTACAAGCTGAACCCTAGAGTTGTATTCCGTAGATCCAGATCGGTTTTAGCCTTGTATACAAGTAGCTTCTTGTTAAGAGAGAGTCGTTATTTTTGGCCCAATAGCCATGAGAGGTTCTTAAATTGTATGTTTGCTTCGGTTCTTTTGGCTTTAATTTGGGTTGCCCATGTTAGTCGTCTATCTATGTAGGTGCAGGCCTAGGTATTTCACCGTGTTGCTGATTGGCAGGATCCTCTTTCCATGCGAACATTGCGAACATGTGCACAATCTCCTTATCTGTGCGAGAAGGTGACGTCACACTGGACTTAATTCTCCATTTTTGAAGCCATACGCTAATTTTATCGTGCTGTGCCTGTAGTTTACTGGATGCCAGGATTGGCATCGCTTGTAAGGCATGCAGTATCGTCTGCATAGGTCGCTGTCACTACATCTGGTGTCTCAGGCAGGTCTGCCGTATATATGCAATGTTGTGAAGATTCTTTTTTTTAAACTAATTTTTAAACCCTCTCATTATTAAGGAATTTGAAGTTGGTTTATACTTTTTTAAAACAGGCCAAATATTTATTCCACAGCCGGACGAAACCTTCACAGTGATCCCTGGTTCAGAGATAGTAATATCCCGCACCGCTTTCAAGGACAGCTCTTCGCATTACTCGCTGAACGGCCGAAAAGTCCAGTTTAAAGAGGTGGCGGCCGTATTACGCGGCCATGGCATCGATCTGGACCATAACCGATTTCTTATTCTGCAGGTAATGTTTATTTATTTCTGTGGTACGTAGTAACGGTATGTAGTTTATTTTTTTATTAACTCTTTGTGCTCTACACTAGATATAAGGTTTTATTTTGTTATGTTTTAAGTGTAATAAGGTGTATATTCATTTGTAACTAAATCTATTTTATAATGGTTTGCAAAAACGTAGCATCTACCTGGATAAGCACCTGCATAGCCCAGACGAGCTACGCGACATCACCCCGAAGAAAATGGTACAGTTCCTAGCAGCTGCAAGGGTTAGTGGCGAATTGTGAACGCCGCGGCTTCGGGGCTGAACGAATAAAGTATCGATCACATTAGGCCTATCAGGGCCGCACGCAATAACACTCAAGCACCCCAAAGAAAATAAGTAACTAAATGGTGTCAATACAGTATTTTATTCTGTATGAGAAAAAAACTAAAAATATTATTGAGATACCTCAGGGCAGTCTGAAAATTTTACATTTGTGTTTTTCGTAAAAAAAAAACTTCTATTTTAGTTATTTTTAGATTCAAAGTTTGCAGTTCTTTTTTGCTTATCTGTTTTATAGCAAAATCAACACAGCCTTATGACGTTATAACATTGCGCCTATTAGTTAGTAGCTGTACGGCTGTGTTCGTAAACCAAAAAGTATCGAACGAATGTCATCAGCAACATCAGCTCATTTGTTTAGTTACACAGCCCACTGACGTCGTCATGACCACAGGCGTTCACTGGCATTTCGTCCAGCGTTTTCGTCAAATCACACGCGAAACTTGAAAATGTAAATTTTATATGCATATTTATGTCACTTATCGATTGAATAAAAATGTTGTATTTATTTTTGTGGTCTATTAGCACTATTTATCTAAAATCATGGTAAATATCCCGTTTTAAATGACTTTAGTAATAGTTTCAAAAGTTTTACAGTATCTGATTAAAAAACATTTTAAAAATGTGTGTTGGTATCATTATTCACCTGTCGCCAAAACTTTTAATCCACAATTTTTTTTTGTAGTTTGGTAGCGTTTGAATGTTGCTGTCCCTTTCATATCGATTGAAATAAAAAGGATTTCATCATTTTTAGGTCTGTAAAATTTGTTGAGTTTTTGTTCGATGGCCGTAGCGTTCTTACTTATTTATTTTATTATAGTAGTACTAGTTGCGCCCCGGGCCCCGCAGCCTTCGCCTTCGCCCGCGTGGAAATCTATGTGTCAAATGGTTTAAAAACTTTCTTGAATCACTCTATCTATTACAGCATCAAAATCCGTCTCGTAGTTTTAAAGATCTAAGCATACATAGGCATAAGGACAGCGGGAAGCGACTTTGTTTTATACTATGTAGTGATTATAATTAAATTTTTTCAGGGTGAAGTGGAACAAATCGCTATGATGAAGCCTAAAGCAGCGACCGAGCATGACTTCGGTATGCTGGAGTACCTAGAAGACATTATCGGCACATCGAGATATAAGGTAAGATCACATTAATACACCATCCCCAGTCAATGATAGTCCACAGCTGGACGTAGGCCTCCCCTAATGAGCGCTATAGCGCCATCTCTTCAGCTTCAACATCCAGCATCTGCCTGCAGTATTTCGCAGGTCGTCATCCCACCTGGCCAGAGAGCTTCCTACACGTTTGTTGAGTCGCGTTTTCTACTACTACGTTTACTCGATTTATGAAGGTCGAATTAATAACTTTTCTCTGTTGAATTTATGTGTACTCGTAGGTAGGTAGTATACAAACACCATTTTCTTTATTGAATGCGACCCGAACATGCTCCGTTTTAAAGTCATGACATTGATTCGAAATGCATCTGAAATTCAAATTGTTTTTTCTATATTATTTACCTATCAGTTTTATTATTTTTTACGGACTAGTATTATAAATGTGAAAGTATTATAATACTGATTTCTTCCCGCGCCTGTAGAGCCGCGGGAAGAAATCAGTTTATATTTAATATTAGTATGGTATGGAATTCAATTTCATGAATTCTTCTACGATTTAAGATATCAATTTACTTACGTTGAATTATTTGTGTGAGCGTTTCATTCTATATCATCATTGAACAGTAAATAATTACGTTTCAAGGACTTAAATGGTTATGTAAGTCCTTAAAACTTAATTATTTATTGTTACCTATTGACTATGATTATATTAAATATTTTTAAACTTACGCGATCTGAACACATAATTATAAGTATTGATACAACGGATATTTATCAGAGTCATCCCGTGACCACGACAGAGTGTAAACCTGTTGAAACGTCGGGAAAAAGGTAAATAAAAACGATAAATACCCGTTGTATCAATACTTATAATTATGATTATATTGTTTTATTTATTTAAACTTTATTGCACTATTAAAGGTACAAAGGGTGGGCTTAATTATTGTTATGTAAGAATTCCGTATAAGTGTTTACTTTGATATTGATTTATGATGATGATGACATAGTTTAATTATTTTTGACTAGCAGTCCCCCGCGAGTTTACCCGCATTAAACTCGAATTTCACTTTATTAGGTGATGTTTTTACACCTTTGTTTACATTATTGGAGTTTTAGCAAGGATCCCTAACTTTTTTGAAAATATAATATAGCCTATGTTCACCGTGGATAGTGTAGCTTTCCAACGGTGAAAGAATTTTTCAAATTGCTCCAGTAGTTTCGGAGCCTATTCGATACAAACAAACGAACAAAAAATTTCCTATTTATAATATTAGTAAAGATTAATAGCCAATATAGCCAGCCATATCTTATTTAGACAATATATTGATCGAATTATCGCAAGCATTGCGTTGATAATTCGATCTCTTGTCTAAGGTATGGCTCGCATTGCTTCATGTATTGAATTTGAAAGAAATAAATAGCACAACACACATGAAATAATTCAACACAAGTATAGACTTATTTCTTATGTGTTTCTTGAGCCTAGTTCGTTATCTAGCAGAATGTACATGCAGGTTAGGTTGGCTTGGGAGACGAGATGTTGTAGTCCCCCATAAACCCCAAATAACAAATGAATTTGTTGACAGTTGCCCATAACGAAACTAGCAGCAAGAGTGGAAGATCTATCAGAAAAACGTAAAGAAAAACTCAACCGTGTGCGATTGGTCGAACAAGAGAAGGCGAAACTCGAGCAGCCAATGAACGAGGCCGTCGAACTGATGAATCTGTCCAATCAGACCACGATTAATCGGAATTTGCTGCTGCAAAAATATATGTGAGTGCTAGCTCGACGCGCGGTTTCGCATGCATGTGTTATTTCAATATCTGAAGTTATTTATTAGGTTTATTGAGCTATTGTTATTTTAATTTATGTATGTATATTATAATCTCATCCCATAATGACGACCGATGTGGCGCGGTGGGCGAAGGTCCGCCTGCGACGCAAAAGGTTGCGGGTTCGATTCCCGCCTCGGAACAATTGTGTGTACGATCTGCAGATATTTGTTCCGGGTGTTCTGGTCGTTTTCTATGTAGTGTATTGTATTATGTATATCAGTTATCTAGTACCCATAACACAAGCTCTGCTTACCATGGGGCTAGATAATGCTGTGTGAATTGTCCAGCATTATTTATGATGTTAATGTATTATACTATTCGTCTAATTTGTTTCTTTGTACACTTCCTCTATCTATTCTATCGCTTTTTTTAGTTAAGTTTTTTTTAAAGTTTTTTGTGTACATACGGTAAATTTCAATATATCCGTTCTCTTGTTTTTGCTTGAAGAGGTAACAAACTCTTCAAGCGTCCATCCACGACAACGTTTTTGGCGAAGCGGGCGCGGGTTCGATTCCCGCCCATGGCAAATATTTGTACGATCTGAAGATTTATTTCTTCAAAATATTACATCTATTCTTAATACAATAGAGTAGTCAATATAATAAATCACAGGTAACGATTTCAATACAAACAATAAGCAAAAATAATCCAATTTAAAGGAAATAATACAATACAAATACCAGTTGGTTCATAAACTCTCGCTTTCATCGATGATTCTAAGTATAAATTTCTGTATTGTTTTCTATTTTGTGTGGTATAAAGTATTTTCTATCTATCTATCTTCTGTAACAGACACGAGGTGAAGAAGATGTCCCGAGAGAAGGAAGATCTCCGGGCGAGGACAGAGATACAACTGCAGGAGGTGGAGGAGAAAGTGGCCGTGATCAACAAGGAGATTGAAGAGAAGAATCTCATAATCAAGAGAGGCTCGCAGTAAGTAGAATCTCATACTGAAGGTAGGATTTCAGTACTTAAGAGAAGAGTAGGATCTACCTATCTCTAGAAGGTAGAATCTCTCTCATAACTAAGAAAGGTTCTCAGTAAGTTATTATTCATTTTAAGCCATTATTGTCCCACTGCTGGGCAAAGGCTTCTTTTTCCTTCCATATACCAAACAAAAATAAATACGTGGACGGCGTATACGGCCAAGTTAACCTAAAACTGGCTTCCCACGGTCCGCGATTCTGCGGATCATCACGCACAGCCGACGATCATGGACGGCTACGCACGCAGACAGGGCTCTTCCAACGGTGCGTGCGGTCTGTGTAGATCTTTTGATAACTTCATTTCAAAATGCAAAGTGAAAGAGAACGCGTTCACGCGAGTGAAACGAGGCGCCGCACCGCACCTTTGAAGTTACCGCCTCGCGACGGATACCGGCGTACCGCCACAGACGTCCTCTGTGACCACGGACGAGACCCTTCCCACGGTGCGTGGTGCGGGCTGGTGCGCGTGCGTCCGCAATATCACGCACCGTGGGAAGCCGGTGTTACAGTTAAAACTTTTTGACTTTATTTATCCGTGTTCTTTAAAGAGTAGATACAAAAAAACTTGTTGTTGACTGGACGATTTTGATGATTGTTTTTTATTTGAAAGCTGGTACTTCCCGTGTGGTCAAATGATTGTAAGATTAAAATTGAATACTGTCATCTTGTAGAAAACTCGAAGCCCTCCATAAAGAGAGGGATGACATCAAGGCGCGCCTCACCGCAGCCAAGAAGAAGACAGTGGCCGTGCAGTCAGATATTACCTTGGCTAACAAGAAGATGAAGAACTTGCGGCAACTTATAGACCAGGAGCAGAGCAAGCTCATTGAGTATCAGCTGGTAAGATAAGAATAAGAATATATTTATTGTAAACTAGTTTCTGCCCGCGGCTTTGCACGCGATATTTCTATGGAAACGTTTAAGATTATTTCTATCCTATGGGAACTGATTTATGGAATAATAAGGTCTATGTTTCATTCTGGGCCCAGAACTACCTGTATGCAAAATTTCAGCCAGATCCGTTCAGAAGTTTTTGTGTGAAAGAGTAACAAACATCCATACATACAAACTTTCACGTTTATAATATTAGTAGGATTGTGTAAACTGGCTTTCAACTCTGTCGATCACGATATCCTTGTTGCAGTTCTTTCCTCTCTCAATGTCTCTCCCTCAGCAGTCACTTGGTTTCGTTCCTATCGTTCAGGTCGCTCGCAGCGTGTGCGCCTTGATGATTCATACTCTTGATATTCATAACTTTTCTGCCGGTGTTCCTCAAGGCGGAGTCCTTTCCCCTCTCCTTTTCTCAATCTTCATTAATTCAGTTACTAAAGTCATTTCTTCTAGCTATCATCTCTACGCGGACGACCTGCAAATTTACCATCATCTTAAAGTTGATGAGACGTCGGATAACGTAGTGTAGGTACGATAAATTAATGTGTCTCTAGCTAGGTCATCTGTTTTCATACTAATTTAAGAGTCTATCATAAATTTGGTTTCGTGGCGTGGAACCAGTCCGTTTCTACCTTTAAGGTATCAAATTAATAAGTTGTCCCGTTTGTCCAGCGGTGTGACTATAAAACTTTCAGCCTAACCAACCACCCTTAATGTAATAAATGTATTGTATTGTAGATACCCGAGAAAAACACGAAGGAGATTGAAGAGTGCGAGAAGCTACTGCAAAAACACTACGACGACAAAAAGAAGGCTGACGACGAGCTGGAGGCTGTTCTAGCTGGAGTCAGGTAAGTTATAGAGCACGGACTATGCTCCGAGTTTCTCTGAAGGATAGAATTCGCAACCAGGGCTAAGAATACCGGTATTTTCAAGAACCGGTTCGTCGGACCTTTACGTGGTACCGTAGCTATCATTGGTATCGAAAAATAAATTTTACCGATATTTTTTTAGAACCGCCACTTGTAAGTACCGGTACTTCTTTGGTATGGGTGCTAAAATATGGGTATTTTCAATAAGTATCGGTATAATTACCGTTATGTGCGTAGAATATCGATACCAACATAGTTGGCACGCACGCACGCGCGCCCCCCGTTCAGCCCCGAAGTCGCGGCGTTCACAACTCGCTACTAACCCTTGCTTGCAGCTGCTAGGAACTGTAGGATTTTCATCGAGGCGATGATGTCTCGTAGCTCGTCTGGGCTATGCAGATGCTTGCCCAGATGGATGCTACGTTTTTGCATCAGTGCTCCGCACTCTCCTAGCAGATGGAGGGGCGTTTCATCCGCCTCCTCGCAGAATCTGCAGGATTGTGTGTCGCTTAACCCTAGTTTGAACATGTGCTTGTTAAGGCGACAGTGTCCAGTTAGGGCTCTTGTTTTAGTGCGTATAGATTGCCTCTGCTTAGCGCTTTCGGTTGGTGTACCCCTTATCGAAGGCCTTTATTTTTGAGTGACTCATGCTCGAGGATTTTTTTTTTATAAAACTAGGAAAAAAATAACATACGTTTTTGGTTTTTTTTCAAGCTATGCCCTCTTTTAAGCTTCCTTCAGAAATAAATAGAGAGTTCCTAAACTGAACAATATATTTTTAAATATATTTAATATATTTAATAAATATTTTGTATTTCTATTTTCCCCAGAGAGCAAACCCGCGATCTAACACGGATCAGAGACCGGCACTCAGCCAAACTAACCGGCCTCAAGCGTATAGTCGACGAAGCTAAGTCGGCTCACATAATGGCTGAGAAGAAACTGAGTGTCTACCTCGGCGTCGCACAAAAAGATATGGAGTACCTTGAGAGAGCGAAGGCTGCCCATACCAACGTTCTAATTCAATTGGAGGAGAAACTACAGTAAGTGTAATTTTAATAAAATTATGATTATTTGTAGACCTGCGAAGGACTGCGGGCAGATGCTGGATGCGGCAAGCTGAAGACAGGGCGCTATGGCGCTCATTGAGGGAGGCCTAAGTCCAGCTGTGGACTAACATAGGCTGATGATGATGATTATATCATTAACAATTATTGATTTTGACGATCTCTGTGGCGCGGTGGGAGAAGGTCCTCCTGTGACGCAGGAGGTTGCGGGTTCGAGTCCCGTCTCGGGACATTGTGTGTACGGTCTGCACATAACTGTTCCGGGTGTTCTGTTCGTTATCTATGTATAAAAAAATATCTATCTATGTAATGTATTGTATTAAGTATATCAGTTATCTAGTACCCATAACACAAGCTCTGCTTAGCTTGGGGCTAGATGTTGCTGTGTGGATTGTCCTGTATAATTTATTTGTTTTTCTTTGTCAGATTAAAAGACAGGCTAACAACGACTCTGCCGCAGCAAGAACAACGTCTAAACGAATTGCAATTAAAGCTGCAAGACTACAAGCGTCACGAGAACGTAATTGCGAAGGAACTGCGAGAACTCAGGTAATTTGACGTCCGATGTGGCGCGGTGGGCGAAGGTCCGCCTGCGACGCAGGAGGTTGCGGGTTCGATTCCCGCCTCGGGACAATTGTGTGTACGATCTGCAGATATTTGTTCCGGGTGTTCTGGTTGTTTTCTATGTATAATAGAAAATATCTATCTATGTAATGTATTGTATTATGTATATCAGTTATCTAGTATCCAAACACAAGCTCTGCTTACCATGGGGATAGATAATGCTGTGTGAATTGTCCAGCATTATTATTATTATTTCTTTATTAATTTGAACGTAGCTTAGTAAATTTCCGTCTGTTTTGCCCTTAGAGTACACCTTGAAATCCTGCGATCACAAATACTATCTAGAAGTCGGGTCGGCGCCAAAAATCCGTAAATAAGAGCGTACTTGTAATGTGAGCTCTTATTTTGTTTAGTTCGATTGAAACACGATTCATGATTCTAGGTCAACGGGAAGTATAGGTCCTATAGGTTATGTGTTCATGTCCGTGCATGTACAGTGTACATAGTGTAACTAACACGACTTTCTTTTATATACATATATAGATTTGAAACATATATTTCCAGCGAAGCCGCGGGGTGGAGCTAGTCCAAAATAAATCAAATACAAAACTTCATTTAGTAACCTTCTATATATTGTATGTAAAGGAAGAGCGTTACCTCTTAATACAGGTATTCCTATACTTAACACTTTGACTGCGATTTTTTTTTCGACGACTGCGATCTTTTTTTTAACCTAAAAAATTCGTGCTGCCGCTCTACACAGCGGTTGTGTTGCGCCGCACATGCGTTTCGTTCGAAAAATATTACGGCTGTGCTGAGTCACAAAGATCTGTATTTTCTCAGCCGCTGCGCTAGTGTGGATTTACGCATATTAGTCACTTGTAGAAAACACATACCGTGTGATTTCAGTAGTCAAAGTGTTAAAAGGAGATCTCGAACAATGTAAATTAACCTTAAGAGAATGACAATAAACATTTGTATTTTATATATTAATTAATTAATTTTATATCATATTACAGAGGTCAAGTAGAAGACTCTAGGCAAGCGATGGCTAAAATCAATTCGCGTACCTCAGTTCTCAAGGCGATGATGGAACTGAAACGGAACGGCACCCAACCCGGCATCTACGGCAGATTGGTAACTCATATCATATTACTAATAAAAAATATACTAATGTAAAAAAATATGCTTTTTTTAAATTAAATTATTCTAGACAATCTAGCAGTTTAAAAATCACAACATCATCAGATGATAAAACTTGAAACTATGATGGTTATTAACACAAAAGTCATTTGAAACGGGATATTTACCATGATTTAATATTTCGGCACAGTTTCATGCGCCATGATCACGGAATAACTGAAGGCACTGCGAGTAAGTTTTGAAACTGTGCCGAAATATTGGATAACTCAAAAATCAAATCAAGGTAAATATTCCGTTTTAAATGACTTTAATCATCAGATGATGTCGTGTCTTCCCATCGCTTAATCTGTCTTCCTCTACTTGTGCTACCCCTTGGGTGCCATTCTGTTTTATACTATGTAGTGATTAATATTTCAGGGCGACCTCGGCGCTATACCTGAAAAGTTCGACGTCGCCATATCGAACTGCTGCCCACTGCTGGACAGCATACTTGTACAGGACGGCGACACAGCGGTCGCTTGTGTCAACCACCTGAAGATTCATAAAATAGGACGCTCTCTGTTCATTGTGCTCGACAAACAGATGCATTTACAGAAGTATATCCTGCAACGGCTGATATAGTAAGTAAATAAATAAGTAATGCTGCACAATCCACACAGCATCACCTACCCCCAAGTTAAGGAGAGCTTGTGTTATAGGTACTTGATGACTGATATAGGTACTTAATAATTGTATTAAGTACCTAGGAGTATATCAGTCATCATAGTACCAGTATAATAAAAAATATCTATGTAATGTACTGACATTACTATTGATATTGTCATTTTTTTATATGGACAAAGATAACGACCAGAACACCCGGAACAAATATCTGCAAATCGTACACACAATTGTGCCGAGGCGGGAATCGAACCGAAATATCAAATACTGGCTGCGCCCCGCGTGGAAATATGTGTCAAATGGTTTATAAACCTTCCTCTTATAAACTTTCCTTATTCTAAAGATTAAATTGCACAACAAATATTATACAAGTACTATTTTAACGAGTATTTATTGCGAACACCAAAGGACGTAGTGCCCTTGCAAGTTCCTGGTGTCTGCAAGATCGATTGCGTTCCTACATAGGCCAGACTAAACGCAGTCGCGGAACGCGGGAACACATAGCAGCGGTAAAAAATCGTCAGGTTTATAAGTCGGCAATAGCTGAGCATGTAGTAGACTCAGGACCTAATCACTGGATTGAACTACACAAACCGCAAGTGATCTGTAATGAAAGGCATTACTACAAGAGAATGTTTCGTGAAGCGATTGAAATTAAGAAATATCATAATTTCAATCGTGAAGACGGGTTCAAACTCTCTGCCTCGTGGAATCCAGTTATAGCCAAATATACTCGTCGTAAACCGGTTCCTCGGTGCGTCGCGGACATTGTTAGCGTTGTGTGTCGTCCGAGTGTGCAAGTGGACACGCCTAGTATCGAAAACCAAGTGAGAGTAGTTACAAGAAAACTAGCCCCCGCTTCGCAGAGGCGGTAACTCCAGTACTCCAGTCATCCCGTGACCACGACAGTGTGTAAATCTGTTGAAACTTCGGAAAAAATAGGTAAATAAACGCGATAAATACCCGTTAAAAAGTAATTGTAATTATGTGTTCTGATCTCGTAAGTTTAAAAATATTCACTTTATATATTTAAAAAAACCGCATCAAATGTTGCATGATTTCCGCGCGGGCGAAGCCGCGAGGCGCAGCTAGTAGAGAATCAAAAACATGGTTAACATGGTAAGTTCAATTAATCCCTACTGCTGGACATAGGCCTCCCCCAATGAGCGCCATAGCGCCCTGTCTTCAGCTTGCCGCATCCAGCATCAGCCTGCGTCTAAGTCTAAAGGTGTTCAAACATTAAATACAACATTCTTTGTTCCAGCCCCGAAAAAATCCCTCGCTTGTTCGACCTTGTAACTGTGACCGACAAGCGAGTCATTCCGGCGTTCTACTTCGCTCTGCGCGAAACACTCGTGGCTGACAATCTGAACCAGGCGACTCGCATCACCTACTTAACGCCACGGTATCGCGTCGTCACTCTGGGCGGACAAGTGTTTGAGATTTCTGGTGAGTTTGTTTATTTCGTAGCAATCATTGAATAAAATACTCAATATTCAATATATTTATTGTTATCATCACATTGGCTTAATAGGTAGGTGATTGGGTATAGGTAAGTATCATAAAAGTGGAAAGCTGAATATCATATCACTTCCCACTGTTATTGTGTGTATTGCCGTGCATAACTGACTGAAAACATTAATAAATACTCTTGAGTGAAGGTCTAGTGCTGTGTTCTGGAAGTTGGATCCTTGCAAGTTTTCGAGAATGTGGTCAGCTATTTTATCCACCCTGTGTAACGAGCAAAGAGCATATCTATCCATTTCCTAAGTATTTTCTGTAAGTACTGGTACAGCATGCATTATACGTATTTTATTCAAAATTCTTTGGTCCTTCGATTTATATTTTTTACTACCAGCGACTTACTGTTCAGACTCCACACATATAATAAAAATTAAATCAAGTGGTGAATGAGAATCTAATACTAAAGTCATTTAAAACCGGGAATTTTACCATGATTTTATTTTGACAAAAAATTAGGGTAGATCGGCATGTCTGCCCATAAAAACGTAAAGTTATTCCGTGATCATGGCGCATGAAACTGTGCCGAAATATTGGATAACTCAAGAATCAAATCATGGTAAATATCCCGTTTTAAGTGTTAAAAACCATGATAGTTTCAAAAGTTTTATTGAGAATCTAATAGATTGTTTTCGCAGGTACAATGACCGGCGGCGGTAATGTCGTTTTACGCGGCCGCATTGGTACCTCCGTGAGACAAGATACGCGCGAGCCCGACCAAGCGGCTATGCGGAACAAAGAGAAGAAAGTGGAGGAGTTAAGCCGAAGGTATAGTTATAGGTTATGTTTGTAAATACGTTGTACGCGGCCGCATAGGGTCTCCGTGAGACAAGAAACGCGCGAGCCCGAACCGAACGTCTATGCCTGTGTGACTATTATTGGTTGTTGATGATGTAAATTGTTATGTACTTATCTTTTTTATTTCAGTCTAAATGAGAATCGCGCCGAGCAGAAGCCCTTGGAAACTGAGATCTTCACGCTAAAGAGGACAGTACAAAACGGCAGGAAAGAACTAGAGATGGTTAACTTCGACTTGAGCAGCTTGAATGAACAACTGCCCAGTCTAGAGGTAAATACATAGATACATTTATTAAACGATTTCGAAAAAAGGAGAACGTAATCCTGAGATCTAGACACTACAGACGGCAGTCCGAGAAGGTTCTTGTCAATTATTCAATGTATATTTTTTGTAGATGTACTTTTATGTGACTTTCTAATTATTATTATTACTATGTATGTACTATTTGATGTGGATATGGACCTATGAAGTCTCAAATAAAGAATTTATACATATTATTATACACTCATTTATTTAACCGATTCCTGGCCTATGACGCACGCAGCGCGTCATGAAGAAACCTTCAGTGAGGCCAATGACGCGACAAGCGCGTCATTAGTAAATTGTTAAAATATTTGTATAGGGCCGGGGCGGAAAGGATCGAAAAATGAAGGTGGCAAGGAATCGGTTAAACTCTCGTAGAAAATACATTTTTACTATAAAAAATACATATTATATACAATAAAATATATCAAAACGGTAGACATTACGGTATTTTATTATTATTTTTTCAGCAATCAGTTAGACAGTTCGAAGCCAAGGTAGCAGAGAGTCAGATCGACGAAGGACAAAAGGCTGAGCTCGAGGCTGTCATTGAGGAGACAAAGGAACGGCTTGATACAGCTAATTTTAATGCTGGAGAGGTAATTACAATACTCATAGATTTGTTAGATTAAGGTATACATTTTACATGGGTTTTTAAGTATTTTCCATCCTGTATGTTTGACTGTAATCGCTGTACCGCTCCCTAAGAAAGTGCGGCGAGGTGGGAGCCGAGGAAAAAATAGCAAGAGTGCACATGAGATACGTATTGTCGGATAGATCTTACGATATCGTCAACGATATGTTTATTTTATAAAACGATATGTTTATATTTTTTTACTAGCTTTCGCCCCCGGCTTCGCTCGAGTAGTACCACGATAAAAAGTAGCCTATATGTATAAGCTTTTATTTTAAAATATTCGGCCACTTTAAAAATGTCGGTCTTGACATCACGAGATGGCGCTCGACCCATCTTTGGATATTTATCTCATGTGCGTCTGACATAGACCGTCCGGTAGAAAAGCTACCTACCGCCGTGAGCGTTGACGGCAGACTGATGGATCGGAGCGGCCGATACTTCCCCCCCGTCTCGCCGCTCGCATACCTCAGGCGCATGCTGCCTGAAATAAATGGATTATTATTAATACTACCTGTCTGTCCGCGGCTTTGTATGCGCTTTACCGTAGTAAAACGTAGCATTTATTATGTACTAGCGGCCAGTCCCGGCTTCGCCCGGGTGGTCATTTGTATCAGGCAATTTTTTAAATTTTTCTGTTTTTTCTCGCCGTAAAAACCATCCTTGAACTTCAACGAACATTTTAAAAAAAGATTTGGCCAAATTGGTCCAGGCGTTGTTGAGTTATGCGCTTACCAACACATTTTGCGATTCATTTTTATATTATAGATTATGTTCGTGTTTAAAATCAGTTCTAATGTTTAATCGTGAAATGCTAACATATAATATTAGGAGGTTCTGCGCGGGGCTTTTCGCGTGTTCTTCCGGGATAAAAAGTAGCCTATGTTCTATTCCAGTATACCACCGTACACCTGCCAAATTTCACGTAAGATACGTTGAGCTGCTGGTGTGAAAAGGTGCCAGACATAATTCTTTAGTTTTCTTTTTAAATAGATAATTGGTAGTATGGATCATACATAACTCTGACTTTTAGAATCTAGAAGATATAAAATAATATCCAAGAAAAGATTTAATACTTGAAAGTCACTTACAACGGGGTATTTACCATGATTAAAAAAATTATGATTTGTTAAATTTCCTTATAGTAGTATGATTTGTTAAATTTCCTTATAGTGTATTAGTAGTATAGTAGCTGTGCCCCTGTGGAAATCTGTCTTTCCTCTCGAATCACTCAATTAATAAACCGCATCAAAATGAGTTGCGTAGTTAACACTTTGAGTGCTGAACACGCACGGTATGATCTAAGCATACATAGGGAAAGACAGAAAGCGGGAAGCGACATAAATAAATAAATAATGCTGGACAATTCACACAGCATTATCTAGCCCCATGGTAAGCAGAGCTTGTGTTATGGGTACAACTGATATACATAATACAATACATTACACAGATAGATATTTTTTATTATACATAGCAAACAACAACATTATACAAAGACATTGTTTTATACTATGTAGTGATAAGTGAATCTTGTGTTAATAACCATCATAGTTTCAAAAGTTTTATCTAATACCTTATTTTGTAGGTGGAGAAAGAGAGAGATGAAGTGGACGCTCAGATACGGGCGTTGAGCGCCGGCCGCACCAATGAAGCTCAGAAGAAGGTCAACGATATAGCTGGCAAGATCAGTAAAGTGTCCACTCAGATAACCAAGCTGAAGGTCGCCATTAATTCCAGCAAAAGGTATGACTATTAATTTTAATTCATAATTCATTCATTGATTCATCTATACCGCAATAAATAAATAAAATTCCTTTATTCCGGACTATTATGAACCATAATTTGTTACTAGTGATCTTATAATAAATGTTTGTAATTCTTACCAACTAAAATTAAATTAAAATGAAAAGAAAATTAAAATTTATTGCAATAAATTAGAATAAATTAGAAAAAAATAAAACAAATCAAATCACATCATCATTAAAATTATTCAAATTAATTTTCTTACAAATTTCCGCCATATTGGCGAATCAACGATGCTTGAAAACGAAAGTTTTCAACCAGTGTGTCCTACCAGTTATGACCTACGGAGCTGAGACGTGGACACTCACGATAGGGCTGGTCCACCAGTTCGAAGGCGCTCAGCGAGCTATAGAAAGAGCTAGGCTCGGAGTTTCTCTGAAGGATAGGATTCGTAACGAATACATCCGACAGAGAACCAAGGTTATCGACATAGCTCAAAGAATTAGCAAGCTGAATTGGCAGTGGGCCGGCCATATCTCGCGAATAACCGACGGCCGCTGGGGCAAACGTGTTCTTGAGTGGAGACCACGACTCGGTAAAAGTAGTGTAGGACGCCCTCCGACCAGGTGAGATGAAAAACTGCAGGTAGATGCTGTATGCGTCGAGCTGAAGACAGGGCGCTGTGGCGCTCATTGGGGGAGGCCTATGTCCAGCAGTGGACTGCTATAGGCTGATGATGTAACATATTATTCCTATTATTATATAGGGTGTCCGGTAATTAATAGATAACCCCGCAGGTACTTGTGGTATACCACAGCCACTCAGGAAAAATTAAAATAAAAAGTCTATCTGTAGTAGTCTAGAATTGTTTTTGGTTTTTTAAGTACGTTTGATCCATTTGTTCGCGTCATTGGGCACTACGGCTCCGCATTCACTAATAACGAATTTATTTTCTCTGGGAACAACCGGGAATAATTAGCCTTGCCATCGAGCATTACAAAATATTTTTAGCGGCAACTGTTTGATTTTCTGAAATACTTAAAGATACAAATTATTGTTTTCGATTTGTTAATGGTAAAGTTTGAGCACCGGTGGTATAAAAAAAATTTATGGAGACCATAGCTTAAAAAGCATGCCTACTTTATGAAGTTTTGAAATTGTATTTAATACTTACTGAATTTAATAATTCTTGCGTTGGATCGCGAGGGTTGGAAGGAGAAAAGGGAGGCATTCGCCCAGCTGTGGGACAATGGGACAAAATAAAATAATAAATATAAATAAATGGTCAAACTACTAAATAGCAAATAGAGCGTGGAATAACTATAGTGTTATTTTGTATTAACAGGAACGAAAAGAAGTGCTTAGACCAGATTGCTCTAATGGAGGCTGACACAGCGGAAACGGAGAGGAATATCGAGAGATATGGCACGCTGAAGAAACAACTTACACTGGAGAACTCGCAACTGCAGAAAGATTTCGAGGAGGTAGGTTTTAGAATAAGAACATTTTATTCTAAGAATTGTATACATCATACATAAGTAAAGCTCTTGAATCAAGTAAAAGTAAGTAACATATATATTTATATAATCTGCAGGTATTTGTTCTGGGTGTTTGTTTTCTATGTTCGATAAAACACAAGTTCACTCATAATCTGCACGCTGGGCATGCTGGCTGGGATTGCAGTTCGGTGGTAAATTGTTCTGCTGTACCCGCTGCTGCCCGCCCCCAGGTGGATATCCCTTAGTGGCGACTAAGGGATATATATAAAAACACAGCTGGTCTTACGACACCCTTCGGACGGGTTGGGGTCGTGCAAATCCTAAACCGACACCACGTTGCTGTTTATTTTTCATCAATGCGCTTATTTCTAGTAGTTCTGTGATGTATTTCAATAGGTAAAGTAAAAAGTTTTTTAAATTATTAACATATAATAAAATTAACAGAGAAACTGACGAAATCGATCTCCATCGTAGAGCAGATCATACCTTAGCGCTGGTTTTACAAATCCTATTACACAGAACTACAGAACTACTACTACATAATGCTGAGTCGGACGCCATTTTGTAGCGTTTAAGTTTTTTTTTTCAATTGGTGTTGGGTAATTAAGGAATTAGTTTAGTAAATTTGTTAATGCTACAAATAAGATATGAAAAAAATAAAAAACTATTTCCCACCCAATAATCACTGTGATTACCCTACTCGAGTTAATCCTTGAAAACGTTTCTGTCTGATATATTTATAATGATATTTATTCTAGGTCGAAGAAAAGCTCAAGGAAAGCCCGTCCGAATTCTCCGGTATAAAGAAGGAAAAAGCGAAACTCGAAGAAAAACTGACGAAGCTCAAAAGCCAGATAATCGATTTAACGGGAGAGATCAAAAGGATTCAAGAACTTATTCAGGAGTATGCTAATAAGATGCCTGTATGGGAAAAAGAAGTAAGTACGGCGAGAATACAAAAAATACTAAGTCATCTTACCATTACCTCACTTCAACAGGCTATATTTGTCCACTGCTGGACGCAGGCCTCCCCCGGATAAGTGCCTTTGGTTTTTATCTCATGGGGGTAATGCCCATAATCCCCACGCTCACGCAACGGAAGATCCGTGCTGGCTGCGTCTCTTACGGAGGTTACCCAGCATAATGCTGAGTTGGGATGACGACCTGTGGCCAGGTGGGATGACGACCTGCGAAGGACTGCGGGCAGATGCTGGATACGTCAAGCTGAAGACAGGGCGGCTCGTTGGGGAGGCCTATGTCCAGCAGTGGACTATCATAGGCTGATGATGATAATGATGCTGCGTTAGGGCCTTTTTATAACTCAATACTTGTGCCTATTCTATAAGTTTGACTTGTGTATGTCCTTATAAATGTCTTTCTAATCTATTCTATTCCAGCTAACCAAACTTAAGCTAGAAACCATAGAACCGGACGAGTCTGGCATCACCATCCCTGGCCTGGAACCGGTGGAGCCTCTCCGAGTACATACGGAAGAGGAGTTGGAGGAAGTCAGTGTAGAGGAACTGAGGGCAAAAGTTAACGTACTTAGGCAGAGACTGGGCGAGGATATACCCAACACTAATGTTGTGCTGGTAAGTACCAATAAAAGCTTTTAGTATGTAGATACAAATTAGTTATTGTTGTAAACTGTAGGGGTATACCCCATCTATGAATTTATTTTCTATTTGGTATTAGCACGAACTATAGGCTGATGATGATGAGGTGAGTGAATGAAGGCTGAATGACAGAATTAAGTATTTCATTTCATCAAAATACATATATACTACGCAAAAAGGTTTGTGATGCATTAATGATAAACATTGTCGAACACTGACAATAATTATAAAAGATCTTGTGTAGACCTGAAAACATCTTAAAACCTAGGTTTTTTATTTATATATATAAAAATAAACTTTTTTCGCGGTTTAAGGGCATTATTATTATTTATTGAGCTAGTACAAAACTACACGTCCAATTAGTCATACAGGGATTGCAATAAAGCAGTAGTAATAGTTGGAGGAAGTCAATATAGAAGAACTAAGGGATCTTTTCTATATAGTAAAAAAATCCGAGTGTTTTTAGCTACATTTTAATACCTTTTACGAAAAAAATGGAGACCAAGTCAGGTTCTTCATAATTCTTAATGAATAATAATAATAATGCTGGACAATCCAAACAATAGAATAACATCATGTTTCTGGTTTCAGGAATACCGCGCCAAAGAAGCGTTGTACCTCCAGCGCGCTGCCGACCTCGAGCTGATCACAAACAAGCGGAACGAGGCGAGGGACCTCTACGATGGACTGAAGAAACGCAGGCAGACTGAGTTCTTATCTGGTAAGTCTCATCATTACTTAGTAGAGGAAGGGCAGCTGCTTCCTTCTGTTATTAATAATTATACATAGAAAAAACAACCAGAGGACACTTATGTATTGTAAATTATAATTGTTATTTTCCATCAGGCTTCAACACAATAACTGGGAAGCTGAAAGAGATGTACCAGATGATAACTCTGGGAGGTGACGCTGAGTTGGAGCTGGTTGATTCATTGGATCCCTTCACTGAGGGCATTATATTCAGGTGAACACCTTTAAATAATAACTAGCGGACCTCCCCGGCTTCGCACAGTTTTAGTACGGATCGTAACTTTTTTGAAAATATAATATAGCCTATGTTCACCGGGAATAGTGTGGCTTCCCAACAGTGAAAGAATTTTTCAAATCGGTCCAGTAGTTTCGGAGCCTATTCATTATAAACAAATAAAAAAATCAAACCTTTCAGACAGGCTGATGATGACCTTTAAATAATAATTTACACTAATATTATAAAGAGACCTAAACGAAAAATCATTAATTATAGATAATTCAATTTCAATTTTTGACGACCGATGTGGCTCGGTGGGCGAATGACCGCCTGCGACGCAGGAGGTTGCGCGTTCGATTCCCGCCTCGGGACAATTGTGTACACGATCTTCAGATATTTGTTCCGGGTGTTCCGGTCGTTTTCAATGTATAATAAAAAATATCTATTTATTTAGAAAACAAAATTCACATACTTAATCACTAATCAGATGGTCAATACTGGACTATAGGATAATTACTAAAGTAAAGTAAAGTAAAAAATCATTTATTTCTTTAGGCTTACAAAATAAGCACTTAGACAAGTCATATTTTATACATTAAATTATTATCAAATAAAATTAATTTACTGTTCACTTCAATTTTTTGTCCACTAGTGGAAGAAGTGAAAAAGAAACCACTAGCATGTTCATCTCTTATATGTCTAATACATGGTTATTTGCCTATTTAAGTCTAAATATAGTATGATTCGATACATGTCAATATTTAAATAAAGCTATGCACAATAACAAATTACTTACATACTATTGTCGGTGCGAAACTGAGCGACATCTGGCTACTATCTATGTTATATATTGTATTAAGTATATCAGTCATAGTAAGCAGAGCTTGTGTGCTATACACAAGCAGACAAGCAGACAATACAGAGTGGTACTAGACTAGACCCATAACACAAGCTCTGCTTAGCTTGGGGCTAGATGTGCTGCTAATGCTGTGTGAATTGTCCAGCATTATTTATGAATCGTTTTTTATCTATCCTTTCAGTGTACGCCCTCCAAGCAAATCCTGGAAGAACATATCCAACCTATCCGGCGGAGAGAAAACGCTATCATCCTTGGCTCTAGTATTCGCGCTGCATTACTACAAGCCGACGCCACTTTACGTTATGGACGAGATAGACGCTGCTCTTGACTTTAAGAACGTTTCTATCGTCGCTAACTACATCAAGGTAACTAGCTACATCACACTAATATTATACAGGGTGTCCCGTAATTAATGGATAACCCCGCAGGTACTTGTGGGGGGCACAACGGCCAATCAAGAAAAAAATTATAAAAATCTATCTGCAGCAGTCAAGGATTTATTTAGTTTTGTCTTTAGTACAGTAGTATTGTAATTTACAATACAACGTTAGTGACGACTTCGACATTCTTTAATTTAGTTAGGTATCTGTTTTTATTATTATAAAAACTTTGGACATTATTTTATAAAGCGTAAAAATAGTATATACCTAAGTTGTAATAATTTTTACCCGCCCTGTCGAACCACAATTTATTGGAACTTTATTATTAAGAAGATCTATTTTGCCGATTGACCTGTATATAAATGATTTATGGATGCATGTTCAGAAAAGTCCTTATTTCTCTTTTCCGACCAATATTCAAAGTTATTGACATAGCTCTAAGAATTAGCAAGCTGAAGTGGCAGTGGGCCGGCCATATCTCGCGAAGAACCGACAACCGTAGGGGTAAACGGCAAACGTAGTTTAGGACGCCCTCCGGCCAGTTGGGATGACGACCTGCAAAGGACTGCAGGAGGCAGATGCTGCATGCGGCAAGCTGAAGACATGGCGCTATGGCGCTCATTATGGGAGGTCTATGTCCAGCTGTGGACTACTATAGGCTGATGATGATGATGACCAATATTGTCAAATAAAGTTATAGTCTTTACTTAAAACTCCTTTGTTATCGTTATTCCAGGACCGTACTAAAAACGCACAATTCATCATCATCTCTCTTCGGTCCATGATGTTCGAAGCGTCCAACCGACTCGTCGGGATATACAAGACTCGAGACTGCACACACAGCATCTGTATAGCGAACAAATACGAAGAGTTTGAAGAAGATATGTTTGATATGGAGGATGAATATAAATAAATAAATAAGCTAAGCAGAGCTTGTGTTTATGGGACCAGATAACTGATATACATTACATCAATAGATATTTTTTATCATACATAGAAAACGATAAGAACACCCGGAACAGTATCTGCAGATCGTGCACACAATTGTTCTGAGGCGGGAATCGAACCTGCAACCTCCTGCGTCGTTGCAGGACCCTCCCAGCAAACTCCGTCAAGCATGGTCTAAATTTTCTTGAATGTAGGTTTACCAATAAGTAATACTTAGTGTTCTCTCGCGAAATCGGGCTCTAGAAGATCTGGCGTTCATATAAAATACAATTACTTATTTGTATTATTTTATAATGATATCTTTAGTCATCTCACTGATGTAGGTATTCATTTTTTAGCTTATTGACATGTATATATTGTATTATATGAATTTGTTTTAGTTGTGTTTATTTTTAAATTATTTCGACAAACCTTTCCTCTTTATAATATTAGTATAGATATAGATTGGTGATCGAAGTGTCCGCAGGATAGAGGAGCTGTAACAAAACATGCAAAAATGAGATCACAATCACGTCTCCATATGATCGTCAAATCTCGGACTCGAGTTCTACACACAAAGCTTACGTAACGAGATATTACGTGAAGATATTGCGAAGCGAGGGGTTCGTTTATTCCTTAATTTTGATTTGCCTATTAGACATTTTCGGAATAATTATTCGTAGCATAAGTCTAGTGGTAATCATCAACAGCCTGTATTAGTCCACGGCTGGACGTAGGTACCTATTATTAATGAGTAAATTATTCGTTTGCATGAATATTGCACCTATTATTAATGAATAGCATGAATAGTGTACCAATTATTAATGAGTAAATTAGTTTGCATGAATATTGCACCTATTATTAATGAATACCATCAATACTGTACCAATTATTCATTAATAAATTAGTTTGCATGAATATTGCACCTATTAAATTCAGATTATTTATTAATAACGTTTGTAATGTAACATGTCATTTTATAATTTAATTATCAATTGATAATTAGAGTACATAATTATCATACCTAGATTAATTAAAAATAATAAATTACAAAATGTCAATATTTCACTAAATTTATAGTGACATTCCTCAATGAGCCAGATTTGCATGAATATTGTTGTAGTCATAAGTTTTGTTATGTTCTCTTTTTAGACTAGGGCATAAGTGAGCGGTGCTATTTTGTAAAGCGAATGTTGGGATTGGTTTAAATGTTGAAATTGGAAATTCTTTAAACAAGTATACGCCCTATAGCTATAAGCTCTACATTTATTATTCGTAGGTATTTTGTATTGGTAATCAATCAATCAATAAAATGTGACATTTGCACCTCCTTTTACTTCATTCATCCCAAAAAGTCCACCGTGCGTAGTGTAGGACGCCCTCCGGCCAGGTGGGATGACGACCTGCGAAAGACTGCAGGTAGATGCTGGATGCGGCAAACTGAACAGGGCGCTATGGCGCTCATTATGGGATTTATTCTTTCGGTTCTCACTTTACTAATTGTTAAAACCATAGATTTAAGATTTGACTACGTCAAGTCAAATATATTATCTATGGTTAAAACATAGATTGAGCACTCAAGATCGAAAATTGAATATTGCAGAGTATTTTTCTACTTGGTTAAATGAAAACACAGTACCTATTGACTATTAAATTTATCTTGGCATGTCTGCACATAGGCTCTGCGAACTTTTGCGCATGCACACTCGTGAAGAAAAGTGTTATTGCCAGATAAACAAATATACGTTCAGAAAATATATATTGCAATTAAAAAAAAGTTTATTTCTTTAGGCTTACCAAATAAGTACTTAGACAAGTCATTATTTTATACTATTCATTATTATCAAATCAGGGGTATAATTACATACCCGGGAAAGTCCACAAAATTTCAAATTTATATGGCAATACAAGCGTATTCATCAGTGCATTGACATAGACAAACAATTATCTATCTAATCCAGTCAAGTCCCTCAGAATTAACGTCAGAAATCTCACTTCAGTAACAAAAACGGTAATGTCCATCGAAATTGAGTACCTACCTACCTACCAAACAAGGAACTTGTACCAAATCGTGATTATGTCCACGACAGGAATAGGAAGCGGCCTTTTCCGTGAGCATGTCATCTGACATGGCATGGCCGCTCTAGTGTTTACAAACGTTTTGTTTGCAATTAGCTGCGCGTAAATTATACATTTTAAAAGGAAATAAAGCGTATTATGTGATAAGTACCCTCTCAGTAAGTTGGTAACAAAAGCAGGAATGTCCCACGCTTTCACTTTCAAGTCGGATATATCCTTCGGCAAAGACGGGAAAGTCCACCTAGTGTCTAGCTAGGCTAGACACAGCTCTCTCTGACTAGCAATTTAAAAAAAATCGTTTGTTTCAAATATTTTGACGACCGATGTGGCGCGGTGGGCGAAGGTCCGCCTGCGACGCAGGAGGTTGCGGGTTCGATTCCCGCCTCGGAACAAATGTTGTGTACGATCTGCAGATATTTGTTTCGGGTGTTCTGGTCGTTTTCTATGTATAATAAAAAATATCTATCTATGTAATGTATTGTATTTTGTATATCAGTTATCTAGTATTCATAACACAAACTCTGCTTACCATGGGGCTAGATAATGCTGTGTGAGTTATCCTGGATTATTTCTTTATTCCTTTACTCGTGGTGACGCGATGACGATAGCGTAGCATGTATGCTCATCCATGTCACATTATGCGATATGAATATTATTTGTGACATATAATATTATAACGACGTCAAGGCCGCTTTTTTATATTTCGCCTCTGCGGTGGCGAATACACCGTATAAACTAGTATCTTTTTCAACGGTACTAAGGACACAGTAGTATCACTTGTACCATTGATGGTACAAATCAATGGTACTATAGACACAAGGGGGAATTTTGCCAATTTTGACACAAGTTCGACCATGACAATATGTTAATCCTCGTACTTAATTTTTGGCACGAATAATTAAAATATAATTGTGTTTTTATAGGAGTGTACATGCTCAAATAATAGACAATCATTAATCGAAGTAACAGAACTTTATATTCAAATATACAGAAAAGTTTAAAATTACAAATAAATTAACAGTCCTTAGCCTGACCATAATAATCATGATAACAGTGAAACAATTAGTAAAACATAGGTAATAAACATAGAAGTGAATCTCCCACTCAAGAAAATTTTCAATTGATAAAAAATAATAAATAATAATGCTGGACAATAAAACGTAATATTGGCAAAATTCATTCGTTTCACACGGAACACCATGGTACCTAATAGCTTTACTTTTATATTTTTGTAAATTGATTATGGTGAAAAAAGGTCACCTTGTGCACCACGGTCTCCACGGAAGACCAGCGCTATGGTACGATCCGCTTTACCATAGCACATGCTGAGTGCAGACCGATTTTGACAGTTTCTGTCTCCTGTTAATCTAAGTTTAATTTATAAGAGTCTCGGTTCTGACAAAATAAAAATCTTTTAATTGACTTTTACTTTACTTTAAAAGTTCCTGTTTATAAGAACTATGTCTTTGTATTAGAATACTACGCGGCTTTTCTAACAAGTGTACGCATTTCAACAAACTGTTGATCACCTCTTTCATTAGGGAGATTCATTTCCATGCAGTGAATAATTAGCCTTCATACATTTCCCATACAAAGTGGACGTTTTAAGTATAAAAAGCATAATAATTATGTGAGTTTTTGAAGACTAATTTTAATAAGTTACCAGCCAATCTCGATGTAGAATGTTTGTAAACAAACGACGACAAATAACTGGAACTCGCTTGCTTGGCGTTGAGTTTCAGACAAAGTAAGCAATATTTTTTGATCTCAAATCCGTCTCAAATTGACAAGTAACTTTAATTGATAAATTGATTGAGTAATTGAAATTTTATATATTAATATAATGCACACAGATCCCCATGTAGGTACAATCCAATGATCCTATGCATCCATCTCGTCTGGTAGAGATCGCTCTTGAGCGATAAGACCGCCAAATTGTCACATATTTTGTATTTTATTCTGTCTTGTTTGTTTTATTTAAAGTGTGCAATAAAAGAATGCAGGGCGCTATGGCGCTCATTGGGGGAGGCCTATGTCCAGCAGTGGACTGATATAGGCTGATAATGATGATAATAAAAGAATTATCTATCTAATTGCATATAAAAGGAAACGGCAACAAAGTATGGGCGGATTGTTTACAAACATTCTACATCGAGTTTGGCCAGTGTATAGGTGCTACAAGTGAGTAAATAACCAACTTTGCACATACATTAAACGATTATATCGCAAACCAGTCTTTCTTACTTACAATATCAACATTATATAATTCCAGTAGGGAATCCGAGACCGTTGAATGTAATAACTTCGGTCGCAAATATTAAAGCTAGACACACACTGTTTTTTATCATCAAAATACCTTCGTTCGACCACAAACTTAGGGCGTATTCACACCACAGCTACGGACCGTTTTAACAGGTACCTACTACTTCTGAGTCCCAAAAATATCGGTGAGAGCTAGCTATTTGCGCAGGACATATTATAGTGCAGGAGTGTGTGCGTAAACACAGGTGCACTATCTACTCTCTTCTTCTAAACAATCTGTATGTACTAGTATTAGCAAATTGTTCACTGGTAAGTAATTTTATTGTGGTTTGTTTACAAACATTAAAACCATTAAAAACGGGATATTTACCATGATTAGATTTTTGAGTTTTCCAATATTTCGGCACAGTGTTAAATGACTTTAGTGTTAATAACAATGATAGTTTCAAAAGTTTTACAAACATTCTACATCGAGATTTGGCTAGTGTATAGTAATTTGTTTTTTGACGGATTATTATACTCTACTATTATGCGTGTTCTTCAGTGAACGTTTCAACAATTCATAGACAAATTATAATGCTTCAAGTAGACAAGGCAAATAACCCAATGACTTTTTCAATGCCAAAAATAGCTGTACAGGAACTAAAAATTGACCTGCCAAGCGACTTTTTTTGGTATTTAGAAAATCAAAGGTGAAACGCGAGATATATAACGGTTACAGATCATTACATAACCATAGGATAACCTGTGAGTAGGTAATTATAATTACTGGTGATATCTCGCATTTTACCTTGTGTTCTGGGGTGTTATTCTGCTAATCTTATCGCTTCACAATGACAATGGTATCGTCAAAGAATGATACATTTTGGCATTCTACCCTACAGATTGAGCGATGCGCTTCAAGTGCCAAGGTCAAACCATTCCATCAATCTCTCCGTGCAAATAGCACTATCTATAGATCTATTCATCTAAATAGGATTCTGTGATGATCTCATATTAACACTTTGAGTGCTGAAATCACACGGTATGTGTTTTCTACAAGTGACTAATATGCGTAAATCCACACTAGAGCAGCGGCTGAGAAAATACAGATCTTTGTGACTCAGCACAGCCGTAATATTTTTCGAACGAAACGCATGTGCGGCGCAACACAACCGCTGTGTAGAGCGGCAGCACGAATTTTTTAGGATAAAAAAAAGATCGCAGTCAAAGTGTTAAAGCGATTAGTTAGCAGAATTGGGCCCCTGATCGCATAAGTATGGAAATTAATTACAAATACATGCATAGGTATACGAAAAAATAAATAAACGTGTACACCAATCTCACTAGAGTACATAATAAATATCAGCAATTTATACAAAGTAAACAGCTTTACTAAAACTCAAATTTCTTTCACAAGTATCATAATTTCTGGTTTCAAATACATATCCCTGTTAGGACTATTCTTGATGTCCTGCGCTACAGACGAATTCCAGGCGAAATTGAGCACCATGGTTGGTACTAATCGTAGGTCTATAAGGGTTTTATTCGCGTCATCGTCTAGGTTCAGTTTCTGCCCCGTGGGAGTTATCAAGATGAACGGGAATTCTATGAGTTCCAGACTGTCCCGAACGAAATTGTAGACGTCTAGGAAGCGTTCGTAGACTGAGAACGTACCCTGGAATGAAAACACTGGTTTTTGAACAGAATATAAGTAAGTCTCTGTTTTGTCTGTTTTTTCTTACTATCTATACTTCTCCATACAATCCCTTGTCGTGTTTCATATAATGTCTTCATCATCATCATCAGCCTATATTAGTCCACTGCTGGACATAGGCCTCCCCCAATGAGCGCCATAGCGCCCTGTCTTCAGCTTGACGCATCCAGCATCTACCTGCAGTCTTTCGCAGGTCGTCATCCCACCTGGTCGGAGGGCGTCCTACACTACGTTTACCGAGTCGTCTCCACTCAAGAACACGTTTGCCCCAGCGGCCGTCGGTTCTTCGCGAGATATGGCCGGCCCACTGCCACTTCAGCTTGCTAATTCTCAGAGCTATGTCGATAACTTTGGTTCTCTGTATTCGTTGCGAATCCTATCCTTCAGAGAAACTCCGAGCATAGCATATTATATAATATCTTACTAATCTATAACATTAAAATGAATCGCTGAATGTGTTGCTAAGCGCAAATCTCGGGATATTTAACATGAATAGATTTTTGAGTTTTCCAATATTTCGGCACATGAAGCTGTAAAATCAAATCATGATAAATATCCTGTTTTAAATGACTTTAGTGAACCTTTTAATAACCATCATAGTTTCAAAAGTTTTAATCCTAAGGTAGTTGGTTAGCCGATTTTTCTGCGTCAATGTTATTAAACCATAAATATAAAAAACGTTACCTGCAATAGCATCCCATCCGGGAAGCGCACTCTCAAAAGCGCATATTTGTATTTGCGCATTTCTCTCATCTCCTCCTTTTCACGCATCGCCTTTGTCCTTAGCATTTGGCTTTTCTCCATAACCTCCGCTCTGGAAAACAACGTTTAAATAGATATACAATTCTTTGTTGCACACTTATATTGGAAACTATGTACTATAAAAATTTAACTAAGTAACAATTCGCGGTCTTATCGCGGAGTTTCTCTGAAGGATAATATTCGTAGCGAAAACTACGACACAGACCCAAAGTAGCATATCTCTAAGAATTAGCAAACTGAAGTGGCAGTGAGTCGGCCATATCTCGTGAAGAACCGACAACCGCTGGGGCAACGTGTTCTTGAGCCACCCTGCGCTTGAGCCACAATGCTGATAACGCGTGTTAAGGCGCATTTTAACGCGAATAATTCGTGAAAAAGCGTTACTCGCGCACGTTGTAGCCATGAGACTGTGACCTACAAGACCTGTGGTTACAGTCTCATGGCTACAAGTGTTACTTCAGCTGCTGTTCCTTCTTCAGCTCCTGAGGAGACAGTGCGTAGAAGGCCGCCGGCAGCTGCACTAGTCCAGCCGCCTGGGACGGCAGCAAGACCTGTAGGTTACAGTCTCGTGGCTACAAGTGTTACCTCAGCTGCTGTTCCTTCTTCAGCTCCTGAGGAGACAGTGCGTAGAAGGCCGCCGGCAGCTGCACTAGTCCAGCTGCCTGGGACGGTAGCCAGACCTGTAGGTTACAGTCTCCAAGTGTTACCTCAGCTGCTGTTCCTTCTTCAGCTCCTGAGGAGACAGTGCGTAGAAGGCCGCCGGCAGCTGCACTAGTCCAACTGCCTGGGACGGTAGCCAGACCTGTAGGTTACAGTCTCATGGCTACAAGTGTTACCTCAGCTGCTGTTCCTTCTTGAGCTCCTGAGGAGACAGTGCGTAGAAGGCCGCCGGCAGCTGCACTAGTCCAGCCGCCTGGGACGGCAGCAACACCTGTAGGTTGCGGTCTAACTCCAGAGGGATGACTTGCGCGTCGCGGACTTGCTCTAGGACAGTCTGAAAATGAGATTTTAGGTTAAAAATGTCAGAACGAACATATCTCCATATTACAATGTATTCATTATAGTATAATTAACTAGAGACCCACCCCGACTTCGCACGGTTGTAATGTAGATACAAATATGGGGCAGTTTGGAGTGATTAATAATAAAAAAAAAAAAAAAATTATGTAATTTATTATGTATATCAGTTATCTAGTACCCATAACACAAGCTCTGCTTAACTTGATACTAGATAATGCTATATGAATTTTCTAGCATAATATATTTCTTTATTTATTGAACCCACCTTTAAATAGTCCATATCCGCGATATTGCTCCTATCAAAGACCAGGAACTCAGTCTGTCCGTCTTCAAACGGCAGCATCTGTTTTCTATAGCCGGCCGCGTGGAGTATATCCAGCGAGCCTTCTAGGCACAGAACTCGCTCTTTGAACACCCTGTGAATTAGTAAGAATCATATTTAATATTATAAATACACAAGTTTAGATATTTGTGTGTCTTCCTCACGCCAAAACTACTGAATGGATCGGGCTGAAATTTGCATATAGCTAAAAGCCTGGAATTAAACTACTTTTTATCCATAAAACAGTTCTCATGGGATAGAAATAACATTAAATCTTTTCCATAAACAAAGCGTGCGAATCTACGGAACCTGTCAACAAAAACCTTCCAATCTGTATGGGAATTCGTAATTCATTTCATCACCGATTCCATCCACGGGACGAGTAAATATCTCATGTGGATTATTCCACGTAGAATGACATACCTACTAACGAAATCGTATAACACTTCTACGGTCTTATAGGCTCTTACGATTCGAATCGATGGGATACTTTTTAGTTTACCTACACAGCCAATGAACTGGAAATGGGAATGGAATAGAACTCTGGGGATCCGCCAGCAACTCTCATCTGGAGATACTACAGCGGTTTCAAAACATTACACTAAGAACCATCTCCAGCGCACATTGGTTTGTGAGAAACTCGAGATACACGAATACTTGGAAATGCCAACCATAAAAAAAGAACTCAACAATTACAGCAAAAAATACAAGGAAAGACTGCATAATCATAGCAACACACTAGCAAGACACCTGCCACAGAACGAAGACAATATAAAACGCCTTAAGAGATGGAATATTGAGCTTGACCGAAGGAACTAAAGTATTCAAGTCTAGAGATGGTGCCTTTCACTGGAAATGGCACCTGTGTATCCCACCCGAGACCGCGTCTAATAATGGCTGAATAGCCGATTGTAGACAAAAAAAATATGAAAAAAAAACCTACACAGCCGTTTGACGTCACAACATTTCATGGAAATAAAAACAGATTAAAAAACAGGATATTTTAAATTGAATTTTAAATTTTACTTTTTTATTTTATGAACTAAAACTGACATCAGCCTATGAAACTCCACAGCTGGACATACGCCAACCCCGCGCCACAGCACCCTGTCTTCAGCTTGACGCATCCAGCATCTACCTGCAGTCTTTCGCATGTCGTTATCCCAACTGGTCGCAGGGCGTCCTACACTACGTTTACAGAGTCGTTGTCTCCAAGAACACGAACCGAAACTGACGTAACGTATCAATAATATATTTTAGATGTTTTCTCACATTTTCTCATACTTAGCCTAATTCTAATTTTAGAGGTATGAAGAGTCTTGTCAGAAGGGGCACCGATAGTAACTTACTTGTTGGACATTCTAATCTTGTGGTACTTCTCTTCGTCCGGGAATGTAATGAGGTTCTCAATGTACTTCGATAACGTCTCCACGCATAAATCAATCTGAAACAAGTATACGGAATGTATAATCTACCCTAACACATTAAATGCCTACAACGCACATTTATTCCTATTTTCTACAAGTCCTACTAGTAGCGGCACGCCCTTCTACTGAGATCGCAATGCAAACTTTGGGCAGTAAATGTGTTAATGTACTCCTACACTGCACTTGCAAGAGGCCTGAAAATTCCCTACCACCTGAGCTCATACTTTATTACAACCAATACAATATGAAAGGGAACAAATCGTGGGGTTTTACGAGCACAAGACTTCTAACGACATTCGTCTCCCATTATGGGGATAATGCGAGTGTTCTGGTCGTTTTCTATGTATAATAAAAAATATCTATCTATGTAATGTATTGTATTCAGTACATCAGTCATCTAGTACACATAACACAAGCTCTGCTTAGCTTGGGGCTAGATGATGCTGTGTGAATTGTCCAGCATTATTTATATATTTATTTATACCTTTTCTCTATCTTTATTACAAGTCTGCAGTATCAGTGCGCCGGCGCCGCAGAGATCATGTCCCTTCATCTGCTCGAGGAACTCGCGGATGTTCGTGCGCCACTCCCCACGCGGCAGGATATCCTCGTTTAGAAGAGGGCATCTGGAATAATAATTAATGAACACATTATTGCACTTAAAATAACACCTTATATCTAAATACTACACATTAACAGTACAATAGGCGGCCTTATCGCTGACAGCGATTTCTCCCAGACAACCTAGGGATGGAGAAAAAGATCTGCTTAACTTGGGGCTAGAGATGGATTTTCCAGCATTATTTATTATTATGTAATTAGATAGCTATATATAACTATAGCCCCATCCAAAAAACCACCCCTTAACACACACACACACACATACAAGGTGTTTTTTAGAGGTTTTTACCATAAGTATACTAAGAGTTGGTAGCGCACAAAAAAACAGTAATAGAGAAGTAACAAAAATAAAAAATATATACATTGCATGTAATACAAAACTACTTGAATTAAAACTTAATATTATTCTTTTAAAAATTTCAACAATAAACTCCCCGCCCCTTCCATGCCTACAGTTCTTCGTTCACCGTACATGCTACCAGCAGTGGCGGATTTACACATTTGCCGCCAGTAGGCTTTTCAAAAATTGCCGCCCCTACTGACCTCTAAAAATTGATAGTATTTTCAGCGAGAGAGCCGCGAAAATTTTGTGGTTTTCGGTAGATTTTTGCGTTACTTTTTAAGTGGGTTTGGCTTTTTTCTATAGCCAGAAGGAGCAATTGCTATCGGCTTGTGGCGGTGCGCGAAAATTACGGAGATAGCCGCATCATTTCGAGATTTTTATGGCGATACAAAAGAAATGCTAGTATGCAAAATATAACGAAATTTTTGTAACTTTTTTCAAAGAATGAAAAATTTAATAAATTAATAAGCGGAGCGGTTAATTTTTTTGTGGTTTTCGTTAGAATTTTGTGCGGGTTCGCTTTTTTGTATAGCTAGAAGGAAAAATTGTTATTGGCTTGTGGAACTAAACGCGAAAAATTTGTTGTCACCTTAGATTTTTTTGTGCCCTCTAAGCACAAAGCACAAAGCTTCAAGGCACAAAAATCTGATTTTGCGCCGATTCGTCCTACCGTCACCATGAGAGCACACCACACACCCGCTAAAGCCGCCCCTGGGTCAAAACATTATACGCGTTGATTTAATTATGTGTGTGTGGATCTAATAACATTCAGAACATAATATTGTTTTTTTTTTCTGTTAGATAAGAAATATGTTTATGGCAAATTTGCCGCCCCCTAAAATATGCCGCCCTAGGCTCCAGCCTACTCAGCCTGCTGGTAAATCTGCCACTGGCTACCAGAGTATGGAATGCATTACCTACCCCAATAAGACAAGCTAAATTTCTCCCTATATTTAAACATATGGTCTACGAACATTTTCTTTCTTCAACTTCAAATAGTTCATATTTTATGTATAATAGTGTCTATAATCAGTATTTATTTGCATTAACGTATAAATAAGTATTTATGTATTTGTAAATGTTTTGTATTGTATATAATTTATTGTCAATTTTTATGTCTATAATACGACACCTATATATAGCTATAGTCTATACCTATACTATAGCTACGTGTCCATCCAAAGGTTGCCTGGAAGAAATCGCTCTTAGCGATAAGGCCGCCCATTGTGCATCTGTATCTTTGTTTGTTTGTTCTTTTGTTTTTTTCTGTGTTTGATTAGCAATAAAGCGTATTTGTATTGTATAAACTAGTGAAGACTTATTTGTATGTATGTAAGCAATAAAACATTGAGTATTGAAGTAAAGCCGGAAAGAAAGAAGGTAGCCTGAACCTTCATCAATATTAATATTCTCTCTCCCTAGATATTATTCCATTAAATTAAATGTAAAATCCTTTAATGTATACTAAACTTAGATATTAGAATACTTGCTGCGCTGCCTCGGCTTCGTACGCGTGGAAATCTATGTGTCGAATGGTTTATAAAACTTCCTCTTGAATCAGTCTATTTATAAACAAAAACCGCATCAAAATCCGTTGCGTACATTTAAAGACCTAAGCATATATATGGACAGACAGACAGTGGTAAGCGACTTTCTTTTATGCTATGTAATGGTAGGGATAAATAATGCTGGACAATTCACACAGCAATAATTTCATGTCTAATTTCATCAAAAACTCACTTGAAATAAACATCAGACACTGCCAAGTTTTTAGGCAAATCCAGTTCTTTTTCAGGAGATTTGGGCTGTTTTTCCTCATTCTCTAGCTTAGATGATGATGCCGCTTCATTTTCAAGCTCCTTTTTAACTTGGGCCTGTAAAAAACAAAAATAAAATCAGTATTTAGAATTGAAACAATTGAACTTATTGCAGACTGTTGCAAACAATCTACAGATATCTCATTGATCTTAATACCAGTAAGACAAGTGCCCAAGACACTGGCTGTGTGACATTTATGTATATGTATTTCAATTCAGATCATACAAACATTTCTGCTAGGGCAGGAATTGAACCTGGAACCTCCTGCAGGCGGACGTTTGCCACGGAGCCACATTGGATGTCAACAATATTTTATCTTTCAAGAATGTAGTGGTTCCATCTGGCTCAGAATCTTGGCTTTGGTTTATTGTGATTGTAAGAAATCTGTGGTTTTAAAGTTAATACTCACATTTTGCGAGGTTGCATTCAGACCTTCAGAATGATGAAGTCTTATTACAAAATAATAATAGAAGTATAACAGTACAATACACAGAAATATTATGATAATAAACCAAAAAATAGACATGTAAATGACACTTGTCAAATTTTTATCAATTGAAGTTTGATCTTCTTTGATGTCAGAATGAGATCCTAAATAGTTTATGGATTATAACAGCTTCTGATGACTTCAATTTACATTATATTGCCAATCTTTAATTATAACACCAATAATTATTAACACCTGTTTCAACATTTTAATGAATTGTTTTGCTAACCAAGTGCCAGTAAAGTAAAATCCTTTGTTACATTACATTGCATCACCTAAGTCCCCTGAGCAAAACTAAACTATGGATCAGTAACATAAAACCATACTATATTTTCTTTGTTTAATTTTCGAAATAGGCTATATAGCCTTCACTTTTAGATTTACTTTCATAAAGGGTCTCTGTGCTGTTGGCTTCGGCTCCATGCAGAACCAGTCAGTCTATGGCCTGAGATCATGGAAATGTAATAATAAATATTAATAGAGCACATACCTGTATATGAGCATAAGATGTGTTGAACGAAGGATTTTCTCTCTTCAGAGATAATCTTGCTAAGGCAGCTTCAGCCGCTACTTTACTCTCTGTTGTCAGACCGGATCTTTTGATAGTAGCTTCACTTTTAGAATCTGAAGATGTTCGACTACTAGTGGTGCTTTCCGTTAACTTATGTCCAGGGCCAGCTAGTTTAAACTTAGCTTCGACTTTCTTCTTCTGGAAGAATTGCTTGATTTTCTTATCCATTATGTATCAGTTTCTTGGAGTGTATTCTTTAGGTAGTTTTAGCTTTGATACACTTTCTTTCAGTTGTTCGATTGTTGCTGATGTAGCTGAGGACAAAAATATGATTGTTTTTATAGGTGATGCTGTTGACTTATTAAGTAGTAATGTTTTGATAAGAGTGATGTATTGACTATGTATTTTCTTTTTTTACAGTTTAGATAAGGTAAAACAATAAGAATTTATTAATTAATCACTCACCGGGTTTCATAAACCGTTCAGATATGCGTTTACCATATACCCTCCAAGATATCAAGATTAGGAGCAGAGTAAACAAAAGAATTATGAAAAATGTCTTCAGAAGCAGATATTGGAACTCGTTGAAGTAGAAAACCTCTGCAATCTCTTCGTAGAATGATAATTCAGACAAATCAACGTTGATTTTTGGAAAATTCGCCGCAGGCAGCGATGAAACACACGACTCGAAGAAATCCCTCGCGAATGACAAAGTATCCCCCACTTGAAGATACAGAGCCTCGTAAAGGGTTGAATTGAAAACAGCGTTGTCGAATAAAGACATTACACCATGTAATTTGCACGTAAAAATTAGAGTAAAGGGAAAAATTCGCAAATCATACTGAAGGAAGAACTACAAATCGATCTAGATTTTGTGAGATCTTGTAATATTTGTTGTCACTCACTGTTGATTTGTCAATTTGATTGACGTTGACTTAACTGACAGTTTAAATATCTAGTCATTAATCATTTAAATTGGCTTTGGTTAAAGATTAAATTGTTGTAGTAGGATTTATAACAAGAAGAATTTTTTTTTTATTCTCAATATTATAAAGGGCTTTGTCACAACGGGTGTAAGAGGAACTCCGCCCCAACATCTCGTCTACTAAGCCAGCCTCCTAAGTAACCTGCACATGGTACACCATGCTTGATACCCAACTCGGCTCTGGTGTTGTTTTATAACTCAAACTAATTTTTCCATTTCTTGACAATGGCACTATAGTCTCTAACCATTGCCATTAACAATAAATCATCCTAAAGGATGGCGCGTAATTTAAATGTTACAAACATCGGTAGGTAGTCCTTCTTACACAGGAACGTGAGTTGCTCAAGACTTTTGGAGTTTGGAAAATATTATGGAATGAAGGAGTTGGTTTATTGTTGATGATTACTTTTTGTTGTTGGACCCTCACTCATCATCACTCTGCTAAAATTTTAATGAAGTTATAAATGCACTGAAATTATCAGAAAACCAGCTTAGGAGTTATTTTTCGCTAGGGTTTCTTCCTTTCATGCTCATCTACAACCTCTACTGAACAATCAGCTTTATGAGAGAACGATAAGGATTAGAATAGAATACGTTAATCACTCATATCTGGTAGGCGGAGTGCAATAAAATTATAGGAACAATCACGCACGAAATGTCGGGATAACATTAGAGGGGCTATAACCACTGCAGAGTTTTGTTTGCTGCAAGTTAACGTTGCGTAATAAATAATATTTTTGGAGTTTGAATCTATCTATAGGCAGGTTATCTTTAGGTAGGTAAGGAAGCTTAGGTATACCTAAATTATTATTTTTTTACCTATTTATTTACACCTGTAAATAAATAGGTTAACAAAATTAATTTCGCTAGTAACAAAGGTACCTTGAATCTTATCACGCTAAAATCTTCGCAAGCCTGGCTTATCAAAAAGAAAACATCTCATTGAAACCCCAAAGGTAGTACCTATCTTATTGACAGTTTTGTCTTCAAGAGTTTCAGATAGCTTATCTTTTTATGCTTGATTTGAATTGTAAGTAAGTACCTACTCCATTAATATTAATATTTTTTAAGGAGGTTCTGTTATACGAGTCATGTCCATGTCATCACACTAAAATAATATGATAAATGCGAAAGTAAGTTTGTATGGTTGAATGTAGGTATGTTTGATACTTCTTTACGTTAAAACTACTGGAAGGATCGGATTTATTTTGCATAGATTGTAGGTTAATCTTGAATATCACAGGATAAGTACTTTTTCTTTCATAGTTCATAGTTCAATTTATTGGTAAACAAAAATATTACACGTCAAATAGTACATACCTTAACATAAATCAGTTCCCATAGTCCATGGGATTCTCCGATGGGAAAGAAATAACCTTTAACCCTCAGGATGCCTGGTAGGGTCTCGGAGACCCACAAACGCAGAAAAACCGTTGTATTGTAATCGGATTTTAATTTTATGTTTACCGCTTTCAGTAGCTGACTGTTGTGAACCCCTTGACGTCAACCGGCAGATTTCACAGTTCGAGGAGTGCTCCTGTTGAAGTAAGTAACTTTTTACAGGTATGCCGGGAGTTAAATCTTACCACAGAAACAATGCGTCCGAAGCCGCGGGGTAAAAGCTAGTATGAAATAACTGTTCTGTTCCAAATCAACCTGATGGAACACCTGGAACCCACAGCTAGGTATAGACTGATGTGATGTGATGTCACTTCGTCAAATTTGCAAAAAAAATAGCTCCTCTCGCAGACGACATTTTTGCAACTAATAGTGTACTTACTTTGCACTAAAAAATATAATAAATATCTACACATTAAAACTCAATTTCCACTGCTCACTCCTCACGCCGATAACGTTAAGGGTTTTTGGTTGGGCTTTAACCAGCAAAATGAAATTTCTGGCTACGGCCCTGAATTTCACTTTCCCAAACAATGTCGGTTGTTTGATCGACACAGTATTACTAACCAAGCTATGTAGGTAGGTATGTTGGCTAATTCTAGTTTGTTTAGGCTAAGTTAGAAACTTCCTATACCTATTTGAGAAGAAGTTACTTTATCCTAGTTTCGAACAACCTTTTGTCCATTTAGTTAGACTTTCGGTGGGTGAAGTTTCTACAAAGTTACACTCTACTTACCTAATTAAGTACAAAATTAAAATGTGGGGAGAGGTGGCTCTCCACATAGAGCCAGCCACGTTTACTAATTACTTTTTACTTACTTGTATACCAATTTAGCAGCAACTTTGTAAGACTCTTGCAAAGTTGTCTCATTTTACCATCAAAATGGCTGAGGTGGTATTAATGTTTCTATAATTTTCTCCACAAGAGTACCTTTGCTGTGTACCTATCCAAAGTGTACAGAGGTCTTAAATGTCTGAATATTTGACGAGTGTTACAGGCGGGCCTGAGCCACACTAGCTCGTCGCATTAGCGTGGGCTCGCCAGGTTCGTGTAACTCTACGCACCAATCAGACCATTAAACTCTAATTTTCCAATAGAAATAAGCAAAGGAACAGTCAAAATAGGCACCACTTTACGGCTTCCGTACAGACGCCATTTTTACTGACGCACCGGGAATCTATTTTTGAATTTGCCGCGAAAGTTTTTTTCATTAATCAAACGATGATCGCTCGGGATGGGTATTCAGCCATTTGTGAATAAAAAGTTTTGAAGTGGAAAAAGTTTTGGATATTTTGGTGTCAGTTTTAGATATTTTGAAGTGACGACGACGTCGCGAGAGTGGAGTTTGTGAAAGATGAAAATATTCAAGAAAAAGCTGAGGTTTTCGATAACTTAGTGAGTCTTGTGAATTTGTGACTATTATTTGAAAGGACCTAAAGGCGAGGCGCGGCGTTGTCGCCGGCGAGGATTTTGATTGACTTGACTGAACTTCCGTCCGGTGCGCTGACTCAGGTAGGTTACGAACCTTTAATTTCAAGATTAATCCTTAGTGTAGTTAAAATATTATAATTACATTTATATAAAAATTAGGCAGGTACCTACTTAGATACCAATCTATCTGGTATTTTATTAAGGCAAGCTGAAGACAGGGCGCTATAGCGCTCATTAGGGGAGGCCTATGTCCAACAGTGGACTATTTATAGGTTGATCATGATGATGATAAGTACAAGACAGGTACCTGCTTATTTATTTGCCCCTATTTGCCCTATCTTAATGTTATCATTCAAGTACTTAAGTAGTTTCTTTACATTGTGAAAGCCACGTGATTGTTAAGGTGCTTACTTACCTGACGTATAAATGATTATCTCGATAAGTAAGTACCTACCTACCACCTACGTAGGTGATTGTAAAGCCTATGGAGTACCTACTTGAACCAAGTACCTATAGGTAGGTACAAGGGGTATAAGAATTAGTCCTACGGTCAAGGCCGCCTAATAGATTTTACCTTCCGTCCGTAAATAAGGCAAATGTAGTAGTTCCTCGGACCAGACTAAGTAAAATGTTGAAAAGTTTCTAATGTATATCTATAAAATTTTACAACAAAATACCAATTACCATAAGACAAAAACCTAACACTGAATTAATAAAATATGTCAAAACCATTTCATAAAAAAAATGTTACTATACAATTGACGAAGCTGCAATTGAAGGCTGACACATCTTTATTTTGTGAAGAAAATTCTGACACTTAATAAGTGAGATCTAGGTACATTGTACAAATTTTATAAAATTTTTCGACAAGTCTAAGTGCATAAAAAGTCATTTGACATTTATGTTTTTTTTTTGCCGACTTGCCACCCTGTCCTTTAGTTAAACTACTACATTAATGGAATTTTATGTATTTTATGTAACAAAGAAATCACAATAATTATAATATGCGAGCTGTGAAGTTTCCTGATAATCGTTTGTCAGTATTTGATTTTTAATCCGATGTTATAAATACAATTTAATTTTGCTAAATTAATCGCGCAATGTTGGAAAATCTTCACTAGAAACTTATTCGCAAAAATTTGCAAAACTTTCTATAAGCTGCTCTGAAAAGTATTTGTTTGTGGTTTGGGCGGCCTTGCTCTAAGAGATAGAATGATTCAAGAGGAAGGTTTCTATACCATTTGACACATAGATTTCCAAGCGGGCGAAGCCGCGGGGCGCAGCTAGTCAGTAATAAATCTCTGAGTAGTTTCAGAGATTTATCCATGTTTCCATTACGCTACGCTACAAAGACTCTTCCTATGCTCATTCATACCCTAAGTTCAATCAAATCTCAACTCTACCCTCATGAAAACTGGACTCAGGATAGCTCTATTATTCGGTATGACGAAGGTGATTTGTAGGTGGGTGACAATGAAACCAATTGGTAACAGATTGGTTGACAAAGGCCTTTCTGATACGTACACTGATAGTTCACACGTAGAAAGTTCAAGGTTATGAAAGAGAAAATTACTCTAAAATTTATGGAATTCGTGGCGGTGGTGGTTGTGGCGTAAGATGGTGGTGGCTCTAGTGTGGACACTTAGAGCTCGGAGTTCATTTGACGATAGTTTCGAGACGTGGTCATCGCATTTGTATGCGATTTGCATACTTCCCTATCCGCACGATAGAGCCCTTTGGAATAATCTGGCGTGTTAAAAAAAACTATAAACCGACTTCAAATTCCTAAATTATGAAAATGGGTCTAAAACTTAGTTTAAAAAAAACATCGAAATCTGTTGGCGCGTTATTGAGTTAATCGTCCATTTGTCGCGCACATACTTAATGCAAATTTAAGACTTATTTATATGGTTTTCTCATGGATGTCATTGTCAGAACTGGACCAAATTGAAATGGGACCACACGGGAAGCACCAGCTATCAATTAAAAGAATCATTAAAATCGGTTCTGACCCAGTCGAAAGTTATTTCATTTAATTAATTCAGTTCCACCGTAGGTACACAGTTTACACTTGATGTCGTTCAGTTGTACATTAAAATTATATAAAACACACATTAATGTTGATATAGGAAACACCTTATGGTCCCTTTCCCTTTTTCTTTTGTATCCCTTTCTATAGAAAAAGCAGACAGACATGCCTTCTTTAAAAATTAAATACAACATTCATAGATTACTGTAAAATAATAATAAATTAGTTAAATTGAATTGAAATAAAAGAATACATGTCAAGATAATTAAATGCAGCTGTATAAGGGCATTGTAACAAACAAAAGAGTATAGTCAAAATGAGATCTTCCTCCTTTTTGAAGTCGGTTCAATACATTGAGGCCACGCGCTACTTTAAATTGGCTAGACTCGTCCTACATTATGAATATTTCGGGGCATTCGGGGCTATGGACAGAGCAATGACACTGACAGGACAGTGACATGACTTGTCTAGGACTTTGGTAAACGAACAAAGTTTTTATTTAGGCTTCACCTATCGACCAGTTCGCGCCATCCGTCGAATGTGATTACTACTATAGTACTATATTAACACCATTCAATAATAATTTAAATTAACTTAGGCTTTGTTGATCTTTCGAGGTAACGATCCATCGACGAAACGTACCGTCGAGGTAGAGACCTGTCGAGGTAGAAACCCTTCGACGTAATGATCTTTCGAGGTAACGACCCATCGACGAAACGTACCGTCGTCGCCGTCGTCGAGGTAGAGACATCGAGATAACGTCATTCGAAGTAGAAACCCTTCGAGGTAACGACCCATCGACGAAACGTACCGTCGTCGAGGTAGAGACATCGAGGTAATAATGAACATCGAGGTAACGTCATTCGAACTAGAGTACGAGACCCATATTTCGGTGACCTTATTTTGAAAATCATTCTGATTTTTTCTTAGATATCCGAAACGAAAGGTGTGAAGGTAAAAACATGTAAAAACGTCATGACCTTCCAGTTAAATTACTTAAATTAGCCGTATGAAGGTACCTAACCTACCTACCGCAATAGTTTATTGACCGAGCTAGTACCAGTTTCCCACAGTTAACGAGAAACTGCATAATTTGATTAAATAAAACGAGTTATAAGGGGAATCCCTTGTTGTACCAGCCAAGGTATTTACGACTAGTAGGATTAACAAGCAACGAGTTGTTAATCCCAAAAAACCCATCGAATGTTTTATAGCTATGGAAAGGAGAATGTCTGTTTTTGCTTCTGGTACGAGGGTGGATTGAAAAGTACTCGGCCTAACCAAGAAAATAAACACAGAATTATCAGTTATATTTTTATTTTTCTACATAATCATCATCAAGTTCAATACACTTTTGCCACCTCCCCTTCCAAGCATTTAGACCGTGAAAAAAATGATTCTTCCTTAGAGTCAAAATATGCGTCTACTGCTGCTTTGACCTCGTCGTTTGTCAAAAATCTTTGACCTCTCAAGTGCTTTTTTAGGTTAGGGAACAGAAAGAAGTCTGATGGTGCCAGATCAGGTGAATAAGGCGGATGCGGTAACAGTTCAAAGCCACAGTTGTGGATTTCAGCCATTGACTGCACAGATGTGTGAACACGGGCGTTATCTTGATGAAACAGAAGTTTTCTTCTGAGCATTCCTGGACGTTTTTCTTTTATTTCCCCTCGTAAACGACGTAGTAAGGTGCAGTAGTAATCAGAGTTTATAGTCTGACCCCTTTCAGGATAATCTATCATAATCACACCTTTCGAGTCCCAGAATACTGAAGCCATCACCTTATTTGCCGACAAAATCGACTTAGCCTTTTTAAGGGGTGGTGAACCAGGTCTTCTCCACTGTTTTGATTGTTGTTTTGTTTCCGGTGTACAGTAATGAACCCATGTTTTGTCCATGGTAACAAAACAATTAAAAAAATCATCGGCATCGGCTTCAAATAACTCCAAACAGTCGCGTGAAATAGTCAATCGCGTCCTTTTTTGTTCAACTGAAAGCAGTCGCGGAACCCACCTCGCAGACACCTTGTGGAAACCCAACTCGTTGACAATGATGTTTTGAGTTCGTTCATAAGAGATGCCTATAATCTCGGCTATCTCTCTAATTTTTAATCTGCGGTCTCCCATTATTAAATCAAGTACTTTTTTAATATTTTCGTCAGTAGTGGACGTCGAAGGCCTTCCAGAGCGGGGTTCATCTTTCACACTCTCTCTACCACGCTTAAATTCTGCTATCCATTTTTTGACGGATGAATATGACAGAGCAGAATCCCCTAATGTACTGACCATATCATCATGGATGGCTTTTGATGATAGCCCCTTCTTATGGAGGTACTTAATGACGGCACGCTGCTCGATTTGCTCCATTTGCGGAAATTACGTCCGATTGCTTTGTTAATAAATTTATAAAATCACAACTAATTATCGCACACGTTTCAAACTTCACACAATTAACTAGTCTGAACTGAACTAAATAATGTGGGTAGATTTGATTTTTAGAATTTAATGGATCTGAGCTAGGCCGAGTACTTTTCAATCCACCCTCGTACTTTGAAGGTAATTTTCTTTCATACTACATAGAACTTATCTTAAAATCATTGCATCATCGTCATCTTTGGAATCGATTCCCGAATTAGTCACTCATTGATTGTATGTCGCTAGAAGTAGGTGTGTCACTTATTTTACCAACTTTTAGATGTACATAAACAAATTTTATCTTTCAGTATCTTCGCAGTAAAAAAAAATTGCAACACTTGTTTGTATTTTGAGCACGTAACTATTTAGTTTTTGAATTATTCTAATGCAATTAATTTGGTGAATGCAATTAGATGTCGTAAGAGTCTACTGAGGAACCTACCAGAGGAAAGGCATCCAGCATCTTCATTCTGTTTACTCATCATCTCCGCGGTCATCTATCCGCCCGCCATGGCGGCGGCGGGCGGATAGATGACCGCCACGCCAGTGGAGGTGGCCAAAATCACCGCGCTTGGCGCGCCAAGTGCGGTGATTTTGGCCACCTCCAATTTGGCAAAACCCACCTTGTTTCTGTCTGGTCTATCATCAATGTTGCAAGAATAGATTGCTTCGATTTGATAAAAGTATGTTATGGGTATGATTTGTAGTAGTTGGTGAGGAAGGAATTGGCAAGTCAGATTTTTCGAATTCGATATACCTACTTTACTAGATATTTGCTTAGATCAGGTATCTGCCTGGGGCGCGGTGGATACCTAGATCGATGGATGTTTGCTATTTTTTTTAATCAATCAATATCAACGCATAATGGGCCGAATCGAGTCCAAATACTGACATAGGAGTAACTTCACCTAAACCGAATCACTATTTATTTATGTTTATGACATGGTACTTATGTACAATAATACATACATACATAGATGGTAATTAAAAGTAGTTTATAATTATATTTTATTTTTTAAATGTCAGTTAACCTATTTTGTGGCACCTTGTAGTAGTAGGTACTTGAATGTGATAACTCTGTCACTTTCAGGATTATTCCATTTAGAGGTAAAGATCTTGCAACGTAAATTAAATTGTTCTACTTATGTACCTACTAGCTGCGCCCGGCGGCTTCGCCCGCGTGGAACATTATCTTGGGTCTAGGCTGTGTGAATAAAAATTACTAAACACCTTTTGTGGACTAAGCTATGTAGACCGTAAGACAAGTGTACAGCTTTAAAATATGATTATATTAATAATACAAAACATGGCCTTTTGTTATCGATAATGAAGCAGAAAATTACTATACCACATTATCATCGAGATACGAGTACCTATACATACTCCTCACCCAAGTGCTTGCTGTCCTGACCTCACCTCAACAGGTTGTATTTGTCCACTGCTGAACGCAGGCCGCCCCCTGATAAGCACCTTATCGGCTTTTATCACATAGGGTAGTGCCCATAATCCCAATGCTGGGCATTCATGTTGCGGATCGCAGTTCGGTGGTGAATTGTTCTGCAGGAGGCGCTGCTGTCTGCACCAGATTTTTTTTCGTAAAATACAATACAATATTCCTTTATTGCACCATCAATACAAAAAAAATACAATAATAATGGATCCTAAGTCTAGTGGCAAAAATACAGTAAATTAACGGCACCCTTTTAGATAATACGCAAACTACCTACTTACTATCTAAGACGACGTATCTATCTACGTATTTACAACCTAAGTTCTAATTAGCGAATGTCTAAAGCATGTCGAAGCGGTTTTTAAAGACAAGTATTGGCGTGTAATATTATCGGGCACACATAACATGTCCACTTATGTTTAAGGGCAAGTTCTTACAATATAAATCCTACTAATATAACGCAAAAATACTGAACGGATCGGGCTGAATTTTTCCATACAGGTAGTTCCAGGATTGGAATAAAACATAGACATAACAATATACTTTTCGTCCTATAAATCGGCTGCCATGGGATGGGGTAGAATTAACCTTAAAGTTTCCATAAAAAGAAAGCGTGCGAAGCCGCGGGCAGAAACTAATATAAACTATAAGGAATATAAGTTAAAAAAAGTACTAAATAAACTCGGTTAACTACAGCGTTGTTACAAGCGTTTTAACAACAAACTTGTAGTTTTTATTTATTTATTATTTCTTGCACTTAAAATACATATAGTTCATTTATTTATTTGTGATACACAGGTATTACAGGGATGTTCAGACTTAAAATAAGGAGCACTGTGATCTGCCATTAGTCGTACAAATGTTACATATTTTGGATATAGAGCAAAAATCAATAATAATAATAATAGTACCTAAAGCAAAAATAAAAAGTTTAAGAATTGAAAATAAAACAAACACGTCTCTATACTACATTTACATAGTAACTAAAATAACTAAACTGCGTCAAAATATTCATTCAAGCTGTAAAATGTCTTACTTATTAAATAACTAAAAAGGGTAGATTTAAATTTTGTGATGTCAGTACATGTCCTAATGTCATACACAAAACATTACAGAAGAAAACAATGTCAAAAGCTAGCTTAACCCTAAGAAGAATTCTCTTCCAGGAAACCTTATAGGTTTTTAGATTTTCCCCTCTCTGCTTGTGCTATATTATAATTTATAAGACATTGCTTGTTTCCATACATTTGATTCCTTTGCGTCTGGCAAAATACATAATGTGGCATAAACGGCCGTAGCGTTTGATTGCTTTTACTTAGAAGTTTTTTTTATAGCTCTATGCGATTGCAAACCTGAGTTGGTACTATTTAATATTAATTTCAACTGGGTAGAAACCTCGACGGGTCCTTGGCAAAAAGTGTCTTGACAGACTGACAACGAAGTCTTTTTTATCTTTTACGGTACTTTTAATTACAGCAATACAGAGTGTGGTGTAAGGAGTGGTCAATCCTTTACCTTTACGGGCCGGGGCATCATAACATAACATATTAACTGTTCTAAAGATACAAAATTGTATCTACCCTGTAAGAGTCGCACGGTTTTCGAGTTATTGATCATTTTCGAAATTTTCAACTTATTTAGGTTCTTTAGGTTACAAATAAAATAATTTTCTCAGTTGGTATTGATATAACTATGTGTTTTGTAAAACAATAAAATAAACATAAATGTGTTTTGCTAACGTTTTCAAAAGATAGACATCCTGTGTACTAATATAACTTGCCCAGATTCCGAAATGGTAGCTTATACTTGGTATTTCCAACTTTCAATGCAAGGAATATTGCTTTTAAGATACGAGACATTCATTGTGCGCAAACATTCGACAGCTACGAAGACTTTGTAGCTCATAAGATTAAGTGATACAACATTTATTATTATGTATTAATTTATAATTAAATAATTCTAGATATGATTTTATGACTTCTTAGTACTCATTTTGAATACTTACATAATTTAATTGTTTTAATAACCTTATCACAAAATATAAATACAAATACAAATCCTTGACTTGTAATTATTATTACTTACGAATGCCTATTATGACTATTGTGTATAACTTATGTAATTAACTTATTAAGATGCCCCTACCCGTAGGTTAAGGATTGACCAATGTTTACGACACACCCTGTATAAAATACGATACTCTTATAATAATTATGGTAGAGCTTCCTACTAGCCAAGAAAATTAACTTAACTACGACTACTGGCTTAATTATTTAGAAAAATATGATACTTCCGAGCTTTTTAAGAACATAAATCAAGTTTTATTTAATCTTTATTTTATCATGATAAAATTTCCTTTCCTGCAAAATTATTCAGCAACTCATAACAATTTTAACTCAACTGATGAAAATGTTGAATTTTTCTTATTTTACCTTCGAGAGTCTCCTATTTTGCTATTTACATAGTAGAAACTTGCCTTTAAGGGGAAATTCAATTCAATTCAATTCAATTCATTTATTTATTCCGTTTAGATACATATTATTGTACACTAGGAAAAGTCATAGCGGTACATATTATTTTAAACAATAAATTAAATTACAAAATATAAATATTAAAAATCAAAAACAATTCACAATAAATGTATATACATCTATTAAGTATGTAACCTATATACAGAATTCATCAGTCAGGGCTTCGTCAATATCGTAATAGGATTTATACAGTAAAAATAATCTAATTTTTCTGCTAAATTCTCGAAAACTTAAGTTTCGGACGTCGACCGGCAGTTTATTGTAAAAACTTATGCATAAGCATACAAAACTGTTACCTACTTTAGCAAGTCTTCGACTTGGAATAGCAAAACTACTTTTGTTGCGAGTGTTGTAATTGTGAATGTCAGATTTTAGTTGAAAATTGTCAATATGTAACTTAGCATAAATTAAATTTTGATATATAAATTCACCAGCAAATGTCATTATTTCTAATTCTTTAAATTTAGACCTACATGAATCCATTTTATCCATTTGTAAAATAAACCTAATCGCCCGTTTCTGCAACAAAAACACTCTATTTGATTGTGAAGCATTTCCCCAAGCTAGTATACCATACGTCATCAAAGAGTGAAAATACGCATGGTACACTACCCTGGCAGATCGTATATCGCTTAATTGCCTAATAGTTTTAATTGCATATGCGGCCGACTTCAGTTTGCCCACAAGAGTATCTATATGGCATTGCCAAGTCAGTTTACTGTCAATTCTAATACCTAAAAATTTCACATCATTTATTGCATTAATTGAGTATTTCATAATTGTATTTTGTATAGAATCGTCTACACCTGGAACATTACCCAAGAAGAATCGTATAATATTTGTTTTGTCCATATTCAAAATAAGATTATTTGCCTTAAACCAGTGATTTATTGACAAAACTAATTTATCGAGCTTTAAGGAAACCTTTTCTTTATTTTTGTCGCTAACAATGACAGTAGTGTCATCTGCAAACAAGACAATATCAGTTTCGTTTTCAACACAAGTCAGAAGGTCATTAATGTATATAATAAACAGGAGAGGTCCTAAAATGGAGCCTTGAGGGACTCCCATTTCAATTTCACAATAGTTTGATTTCGCACCGTTACATTCTGTGATTTGTTTTCTATTTTTGAGATACGAAGTAATAACAGAGAGCTCTTTATTTCGGACGCCATAATGGTGTAATTTAGCCAGAAGAATTTTATGATTTACGCAATCGAAGGCCTTAGACAAGTCGCAGAACAAACCATATGTGTTTTTGGAACTGTCCAAGTCCCAAAGAACTCTTTCAAGTAAGGTATTAATGGCATGTGCAGTGCTTTTATTCTTTTGAAAACCAAATTGCCTGCTATTTATAATTTTATTAGACTCTACAAACGCATACAACTCGTTTACAATATATTTTTCAAAAATTTTGCTAAAAATTGGTAAAAGAGAGATTGGTCTATAATTATTAGTATCCGAGTGCGAGCCTTTTTTATAAAGCGGTATAACTTTCGCCAATTTAAGTAAATCTGGAAAATCACCTATTAGTATACAATTATTAATAACGTTTGCCAAAGGAGAAGCTAATTCAAATTTAAGTGATTTTATTAATGCGGTCGTTATACCCCACAGATCACATGAGCTCTTACATTTCAGGCTATCGATAATTTTTATAACACAAACAGGAGTTATGTCATTCAATGAAAAGGTGATGTCATTAGGTGAAGAAAATTTGCGAAGAAAGGAAACAGCTTCTACTTCGGTTGACATTAGATTCTTTGTCAAATCACTAGCGATCTGGGCAAAAAAGTCGTTAAAATAATCGGCAATTTTCGTAGGCGACGTTAAGATTTCGTTGTTAAGGTTTTTAATACATTTTATATTTCGATTGCAGTCCGCTGTATCTTTCCCCGTTTCTTTCTTTATAATATTCCATGTAGATTTCATAACATTGTCAGAACCTAGAATTTTTCTACGTATACTAATCCTTTTTGCCATAAGTGAACAGTTTTTGAATATTTTGCTATATTTTCTAACATAAATTCTAAGGTTTTCATCATTTGTCAATGATAATACATAATATAATCTTTTCATGTTAGCTTGTGAAATTTTTAAACCTTTTGACGCCCAGTCATTAAAACACTTTTTATTCCTTACACATACTGTTCTAACTGGCATAACGCTGTCTAGTATCAGCATAAAAGATGAAAAAAAGTCCTTGAAATCAAAAATAACTCGGCTAGAGAATTCAGATCTAAGATTTGCTTTCAAAATTGCAATTAAATTATTATTGATTATCCGCTTTTTAATGTAAATATTTTTGACAGCATCAGTAACAGCATTGAAAGCTATGATTTGAGCAAAGTGATCGGATTGTATACCCATCACTACTTTTTGGGTTGAAACCTCTGCACTTGTGAAAATATTGTCAATGCAAGTACCACTATGGCTGGTCAATCTTGTTACGTCATAAATAGTTTGTTTTAGAGTATAACAACCGAGTAAGTCTAACAAAATATTACATTGGTGAGTTTTACTTTTAAAATCAACATTGAAATCACCACAAAGAATAATCTCTTTTTGCTTATTGGATCTAAACTTAGTTAGGGTCGAAAGACAAAGTTCAAGCTGTCTGAAAAACACTTTAAAGTCTCCACTAGGCGACCTATACACAACAAGAACAAGACATTGCTTCATTTCAATACAGCTAGCCTCAAAATCTTTTTCAACGATCAATTTAGCTATGTCTTTTCTTTCTTTAGCTTGTATACCAGCTTTAACTATGATAGCTGTGCCTCCGCGGTCATAATTACTCCTACAATTAGCACTAATTATTCTATAATTATTAAAAGAGCATACACTTTTTTCTTCTTCCTTAAGCCATGTTTCCGTTATACAGAATACATCTATTTTTTCCTCTTCAAGAAACAAGTCAACTAATAGTGTCTTTCGGTTTATCCCCTGTACATTTTGATGTCCTACTACTAATTTAACATTCCTACTAGTTGCTGGTGTTTTTATGTTTCTTCTAGTACTTCCCTTGCGTGTGGAAAATCCTCTTCTTGTTCATTGCTTAGTTTTATAAACTGGAGATTACTTGTGCTCTTGAAGTCATTTATATTGTAGCATATCTTTACTGCTAGATTATAGGCATTGGTATATGTGTTGATTCTTGTTGGGTTGTTGACATCTAAATATTTGATGTTATCATTTATAACAGTAAGATGGTGGATATTGTTGTTGATGTAATAGATGTCACTGTCATTTATTCCATCATACTGTAAAGATCCAATTATAATTTTGCATTTTATTTTGGTGATTATTTTCTGAAGTAGATTTGGGTACATGTATCCATTGTATTTTGAAAATCTACTTATCAATAGTACAGCCGTGTCAGTTGGCATCATATTTGTCGTTTGCTTCTCGAACTCTTCTAAGATATTTCTCATATTAGCGTCAGGCATACTTTTATTAGTAAATTGTACATTTGTATTTAACTTATTGGCTATTCTACTTCCTAGGTTTCGCCCCAATTCATCAGAGACCATTATGATTTTACCAAGAGTGGTTTGCTGTGCAGAGTTAGGTTTTTCCTCGTTTATTGTGTTTTGTTCAAGTGTGTTTTTATCTTCGTATCCAAGTTCAGTGTGTTTTTCGTGCATATTAGATTTTCGTTCAATCAAATTTTGTAGTTCCTCTATTTTCTTTTCAACAAAATTTACTTTTTCATGTATCCGAGATTCTTGGGTTATGTCCATTTCATATTGTCGTATCATTTCCAAATATTGATCACATTGGTGGTGTAAGTCCTTAATTGTTGCATTTCTATGCTTAAGATCATTTTCAATTAGTGATTGAATTAATTTGAGGTGTGATAGTTCTTGTGTTTTATTTTTTATGAATCGAGTTAGTTTTTTATATTTTCGGTACTTTATATTTAATGCTTTTTCAACAGTAATAAAGGTTTTATTTTTCTTTCCACCTTGATGAATCTTATGCATCTTTCTTTGTAAACAACAGTGTTGATATTTCAATTCATCATAGTCGATTTGTAATTTTTGTATGTTTGCTTCATAGGATTTTTTGTTATTATTTACTAGAATATTTTCCAGCTCATCTTGGTCGCATCGCAGTAAGTCATTTTCACTGTTCAATTTGTCTATACATTCATTTAATTCCTTGATTACTTCTTCTAACTCAAAAAATTTCTTCTTTAGGTTTATATTTTCTCCTAGTATTTTTTCAAATTCCCTTGAGTTCATATCTTGTTCGTTTATAAGTGTTTTTGTCAAGGTTTTCTCTTTTTCAAGGTCAAGTTTTAATGTATTTATTGTATTCTGCAGGTTTTTATGATTATCATAGCAATCTTCTAGAATTTCCCTATCATTTGCTGGCGGAATTTCTTTGCTCCTGTTTTGCATCCTTGCTCTGGAGCGAGTTGACATCATTATGTCTCAAAAATGATAACAAAACTTAATCCTCACAAAATACAAACAAAAAAAAAAAACAAAAACAATTTTCAGTATTAGGGTACGAACACTCTACCGTCGGCGTTGCAGGCGCTGTCATATACCGTCGCACCAACGGTCTGTATGCCAATGGATCGAAAACAGTGTTCAGGTTGTAATGCTTATTAACTCTTGCGCGAGCTGTAGAACCGTTGTGAGTCAGTCGACAAAAAATCACTCATACCGTCAACTCAAAAATAATGACAGATTATCTTGTATTTTGTGTATTTTGATCCAAAACAATACCTTGAGAACACATAATATGTTTGAAAGATTGCTGGACGTGGTAATATGTATTTTTCGTTACTTTTCGATAACTTTGTCACTGTTTATCATATATTTGTTCACTGTATTTTGCGTGTATTTTCACTTGTTTATATCTCAGTATTCCAATGATAGAAGTGGTTGATAACGTTTGCACATTTGCTACGAATTACTAGCTTTATTTAGGTACTAGTTTTGTTTTAATACACGCACTTTTTATATTTAATTTGATTATAACAACGGAGCTCAATGTTTACGTTGATGACAGCACCTGTCAGTCCGAATATAATGCAACGATATGCTGTATTTCTATTGCTTTACATAATTACCATGTCTTATGAAATATGGAACTACACAGAAATCAACATCCGTAAAAGAAATAATATTATACTAAAAGGTAGGTATATTATTTTTAAACAGCTTTATGATGATGAATAAAATAAAATACTAAATCTATAATATAAAAATGAATCGCAAAATGTGTTGGTAAGCGCATAACTCAACAACGCCTGGACCAATTTGGCCAAATCTTTTTTTAAAATGTTCGTTGAAGTTCAAGGATGGTTTTTACGGCGAGAAAAAAGAGAAAAATTTAAAAAATTGCCTGATACAAATGACCACCCGGGCGAAGCCGGGACGGGCCGCTAGTATAATATAAAAGTATATATTATATAATTGACGACCGATGTGGCGCGGTGGGCGAAGAAGTCCGCTTGCGACGCAGGAGGGTTCGATTCCCGCCTCGGAACAATTGTGTGTACGATCTGCAGATATTTGTTTCGGGTGTTCTGGTCGTTTTCTATGTATAATAAAAAATATCTATCTATGTAATGTATTGTATTATGTATATCAGTTATCTAGTACCCATAACACAAGCTCTGCTTACCATGGGGCTAGATAATGTTGTGTGAATTGTCCAGCATTATTTATTTTATTTATATATAATAAAAATACGGAGTTATACGTATACACTCCATTTTTAATTGAATTCGAATCTTCAATTAAATATAAAAACATAATTTTATTGCTTATTGGATGTTGAAAAGAAACACAAATGAAACGTTAAATTTCCAAAAAAATTACAAAATTAATAAAAACATAGTCCATTAATTTAGAAATAAATCATCATCATCATCTTCAACCTATGTTAGTCCACGGCTGGACATAGGCCTCCCCCAATGAGCGCGAAAGCGCCCTGTCTTCAGCTTGACGCATCCAGCATCTACCTGCAGTCTTTCGCAGGTCGTCATTCCACCTGGTAGGAGGCCGTCCTAAACTACGTTTACCGAGTCGTGGTCTCCACTCAAGAACACGTTTGCCCCAACGGCCAAAAATAAAAAATTAAAACATCAACAAACCTTTAAAAATATTATAAATACCTACACTTTGTAAAGTATCGTCTCCTTAAGCCCTGAGAAGGGGGTATCGTTAAAAAGGTAATTATTCACGTCTCCGCTTGAATAACGAGCTCTGGGGAGATCGCAGCGGGCTGTTCTGGCAACTTCCCCACAATTCGGGTAAGTTTTTAATAGTTGAACTGTTTTATTATATATATATATAATGTTTCGGTACAACTTTGGACATGGAACAAGCAAACAGGTCATGTAGGCATTAGGCTACTACTTCTGTATACCATTGTATTTCTTATCGATATCAAGTCAATGTGATAACAGGTCGTATGCATATAGTCGGATAGTTATTAACACTTTGACTGCTGAAATCACACGGTATGTATTTTCTACAAGTGACTAATATGCGTAAATCCACACTAGCGCAGCGGCTGAGAAAATACAGACCTGTGTGACTCAGCACAGCCGTAATATTTTTCGAACGAAACGCATGTGCGGCGCAACACAACCGCTGTGTAGAGCGGCAGCACGAATTTTTTAGGTTAAAAAAAGATAGCAGTCGTCGAAAAAAAATCGCAGTCAAAGTGTTAAGTCCTAACGCGATGTAGTAATATCGAGATTTAGTCAGAAAGCTCATAAGTGCTATCTAGTCAAATCAAGATGTAGTCTTAAAGCTTCTAACCCAAAAAACATCTTAATATCCAATGTCAGCTGTGAATACAATCTTGAGCTGAATCATTTGTGTTCAAACATACACCGATGTGGCGCGGTGGGTAAAGGTCCGCCTGCGGCGCAGGAGGTTGCTGGTTCGATTCCCGCCTCGGAACAATTGTGTGTACGATCTGCAGATATTTGTTCCGGGTGTTCTGGTCATTTTCTATGTATATTAAAAAATATCTATCTATGTAATGTATTGTATTATGTATATCAGTTATCTAGTACCCATAACACAAGCGCTGCTTACCTTGGGGCTAGATAATGCTGTGTGGATTGTCCAGCATTATTTTTTATTTAAGTGATAACTTCTTTGGGCGCGTTGGGCACTTTTTTTGTGAACAAAAAATATGGAACTCGCGTCATCGTCGCCGAACGATTCCCAGTATAAATAAAATATAAAATTATTTAGTTTTCACTTCTATTTACCTCAATAGCTAACCTACTAATTATTATGTATTGCTACGTAAGAAAAACCAACACCCGTACCCGTCGCGAAATTAATTTTCACGTTATGAATAAAAATCGAAAAAAAAAGAAACAAATTTTAGCTTTAAAACACGTGCTAAAAAACGTGTTGCTAGTTTTAGATAATAATCACGATTTTACGGTATTTATGTATGAAACCAGCTTCACCGGTTTATTTACAAAAATGTTATCCACTCTAAAATTATTATTTTAAAGATTCGGATTGATTTTTCTTTGATTAGCCAAAAAATATATAAAGAGGATCGAAAAAAAAACTTAATTCAATTTATATCTAATCATTTGAGTCATCAATAGATGATATCAGTAGAATTGGATTCTTTTGTAAATTTGAGTTCGACTTTAAATTTCATCGTATTAACACTAGGTATTTTTTAAGTTTTTCGGGACAAACACCCCCGTCGGAAATAAAATGTATCTATGGGGATCCTCACCTCTCGGTCTCATTCTCCATACAATAGCGAAAGAATTTTCCAAATCGGTACGGGAGAAATCGACTAACATTCATCATAGAAGAATTAGTTAAAATATATTCTTTGATAAACATCATCATCAGCCTATGGCAGTCCACTGCTGGAGATATGCCTCTCCTAATGAGCGCTATAGCGCCCTGTGTTCAGCTTGCCGCAGTCCTTCGTCATCCCTCTTGGCCGTAGGACGACATACACTACCTTTGCCGAGTCGCGGTATCCACTCTAGAACACGTTTACCCCAGCGGTTGTCGGTTCTTCGCGAGATATGGCCGGCCCACTGCCACAACATACGTTAAAAAAATACGTACAGCCGAACAAAGAACCTCCTCCTTCTCTTTTGTTTTTCGTCGGTTAAAAATACTCAGACCATCTAATATTAAAATCACCGTGAAAATTAAAAACATCACGTGATTTTAAAGCATCAGTAAATTTTATTCCATCACGTGTTTGGACGTTGTTTCCGCCAAGGCAAAATACATATTTAGGTATCTAGGTACTTTATTCTTAGCTCTGAAACACGTTTCAAAAAGTTATGAGTCAAGAGTGTGAGTCAAGACTCACAGGGAATCCCTACATTAATTTTAATAATTAGGGATTCCCAGTGGCATTTAAAAATAGGTACTTAGCAGCTTCGAAAGTGTTCTACCTATTTGGTTGTGTTATAAAAAATAAGGTGTCCCAAATTGGCTGAAGTTATGTCGCAAAGAATTTAAAAGAATGATGATTCCAGGAAATGTCATCTTTTGTACTATGATTTAATAATTTAATAATAAATCATTTCAGGCAAAATTTTTTACTAGTCTAGTACAGGTGTACCTTAAAACATGAAAAGTGTACCTAGACAACTAGGTACACTTTTCATCAGGGATTCGAAATTAATGTATTTTGTGGCATTTTGTAGTTTTTCATAAGAATTGCAATCATTATTAAGTGAATTATTGTAATTATTATGAGAATAAAGTTTCCTAAACCATATTGATTATTGTACAGTTTTCGTAGGTTACTGTAATTCGGTATGTGGCAAGTAAGTCGATACCACCATGGACGAAAAAAAATATTATCTATGATACTACTTAATAAATGTTTACCTAGGTGTGCACCACATCTTTTATTAAATTAATGCATTTCAATTTGTTAATTTTATTTAACTCCATTTTATTTTGAATTATTTTTATTTATTGTAAAGGATTATTTAACTAAAGTAGCAAAGGATTATAATGGCGACTAAGATTAAGGTTGGCGCCAAAATTGCGCAAATATTTCTCAACAGTGAACGTCTCGTGATCACAACACAACAATACATAGAGTAGGTATCAGTATATCAACTACCAACGTTACTTGTCAAATTGACTGACGACCGATGTGGCGCCGTGGGCGAAAATCCGCCTGCGACGCAGGAGGTTGCGGGTTCGATTCCCGCCTCGGAACAATTGTGTGTACGATCTGCAGATATTTGTTCCGGGTGCTCTGGTCGTTTTCTTTATTATGATAAAAAATATCTATCTATGTAATGTATTGTATTATGTTTATCAGTTATCTAGTACCCATAACACAAGCTCTGCTTACCATGGGGCTTGATAATGCTGTGTGAATTGTCCAGCATTTTTTTAAAATTTATTTTTAATTACACAAAAGAACAGCAAAAAAAAAACCTATTATCAATCCTGAATCTCGAATACCAAATAAAACAAAATATGAGTGGGATGTACATTTGTACAATCGACAATATTATGATTAATTTCTTTTTACTTGGACTAATTATTATTTACTTTCAGAAAAAATTTAATTAAAATCTTTGCTTTCAACCTCGTTTCATAAATAATAATCGATTGAACAATAGATTTAAAAAAAATATCTACTACTAATTAAAGCAATTTATGTAAAGACAAATTAGAGCTTTAAAAAGTTTGTAGACATATCTAATATTCGGTATATCTAATATTAGTTTGAAGACGATTATAAGTTTTTCTAAAAAAGTATAATTAAAAAAAGTTGAAATACTGATTCCTCGTTACATAGCGGTATCTACTAAGAACCAGTTTGTAAGTAGCTTGTGTTTGTTTCACATATTAACATAACTGTTGACGGATTTTAATCTTTATTGTCATTTTTACCACAATTACTTATTTATAAAAAACAAGAACCATATTTTTTGTTGCGTATTTTTCCATGACATTTGGTAACTAAGGCTTGGCAACATAGAAATGTATCAAGACTTGGCAAGCTACGGTTTGGTTTTCTTTCATTCGGTTGTAAAGTCGAGTAGATAGTTTCTTCGTGATTCATCGTCGTCACCTACAATTAGTTGAGATTGTGGTTAACCGAAGGTTAAACTGGAACCGAATGTCTACGATTAAAAAAAGTTTAGGTAGGAATCTACAACCATGTAGGTTGTAGATTCCTACCTAAACTTTTTAATAGAGAAAAAAAATATATTGAACAGCAAAGAATTTTTTTTTAGCAAGCGGCCAAGTGCGAGTCAGTTTCGCGCACGAAGGGTTCCGTACCATTATCTAAAAAAACAGCAAAAAAATTATGTCTGTTGCTTGGGAGCCCCCCATAAATATTTGTGTTTTTTTATTTATTTATTTTAAAGTGAATATTATACCTAAATATTCTGTGAATATTTTAAGCGTCTACCTGTTGCCGTTATCAATATCAAGCAAAAACGAGTTAATATCCGCTCGGCTCCCAATTCCCGTTTTTTGAACGTTTGTTGTATGGGAGCCCCCTAATTATTTATTTTATTCTATTTTACTGTCTATCTATCATGGTTTAGGATATTCAGCCTGGTGACAGACGGACGCACAGCGGAGTCTTAGTAATAGGGTCACGTTTTACCCTTTGGGTACTGAACCCTAATAAAACAACAGTGTGAGTGAGTTTTGACTGTCTATTTTGTATTTCAAAAATGAAATGAATTTACGTTTGAATTTTTTTTCATTAAGCTGTTAGACTATGTCGACAAATCCCAATAACAAAAACTAAAATTCACATGCTTGGAGAGATATAAAGATATATTATAATACAAACACAGTACATTGTACATTGTAAACAATATTGATTAAAGTATCTCAAATCGAAAAGTAGGTTTTAAATATTCTGTTTAAAAAAATCGCAGATTGTCGTTGAATCACAGGTTGATTCTTTATATCGCAAAGCTAATTTAAGATTAAGTACTGTGGGATTATTTATCTTTTTTTGCAGAGAACTTCACTAATCTCGTATCCCGTAGCGTGTTTGTGGTTTGCAGTAGACGTTATCATATCACATACATTTTCTTGTAAAGCTAAGCTAGTCCACACGTGCGTAGTCTCTCCGTGCGTGGCAGTGGGACAGTGGCTTAAAACACTGGAAATGGTTTTCTTTTGTTTTCAAATGAAAAAATGACTTATAGCTTAGTGATTGATTGTTTTTTGTTATTTGGTAAGTACTTTAAACAATCCGGATCCAATCATACAATGGATAATGACTTGATCGGTAATACCCACGTAAGAACCAATGAATGATCAAGCCTCAAGCATCCTGTTCAATTTTTTATTCTTTTAGCAGTTAGTTCTTTTATTGTGATGCACTCAAAATGTATATAACAAAAAATTATGAATATATCCTCAAAAAACTGCTGCATCAGCATTATTTATCCATATAAAATATTGATAGCCTTATCTTATGTCTATGTAAGTTTATTATAATGTTTGTAATGTAGGTATTTAGTGTATTTGTTACCAATTATTTATTAAAGTGCCACCGTCTATATTGTTCGTTCATGTCCAGTCCATCCCAAGGTTGCCTGGAAGAGATCGCTCTCAGCGATAAGGCCGCCCTTTATACCTTAATTCTAAGTTTGTATCTCTGTATTATTTTCTGTTTTGTGTGGTGTAATAAAGTGTTATCTATCTATCTATCTATATCCGGTTAAATAAGGTTGCCTGGAAGAGATCGCTCTTAGCGATAAGGCCGCCCTTTATACCTTAACGTAAGTTTTATCTCTGTATTGTTTTCTGTTTTGTGTGGTAGAATAAAGTGTTTTCTATCTATCTATATCAAAATAATATAAACTTAAATTAGCTACAGCTGGATTATATAATAAAAAAAAACAATTAATATAAGTTACATTTAAAATACCTACATTAAAGTCCTTTAAAAATATCTAATAAAAAAAAATTCTATTTAGATTATTCTTTAATTTATTTTGCATTAGTCTCGCTAATTTACTAGCATTAATATAATAAAATTTGTGTAGGTAACATATTCTATGAGGCTGTCTATTTGAATATTCATATTTGCCATTGTCAGATTCTGTAGCCATAAACACCTGTTTAAGACTAGACAGTAAAATAATACAATAAAGATAAACCAGAACGCCGTTATGAATACAAAGCCTTGCAAAAATAGTTTTATTTTATGGTGGCTGTAACAACGGTTAAAGTTAAAGCTGCTGTCCCACCGCGACACACGCTGATGATGATACTTCTTTGTTAATAAATAATAAATAAATAATGCTGGACAATTCACACAGCATTTATCTAGCCCCATGGTAAGCAGAGCTTGTGTTATGGGTACTAGATAACTGATATACATAATACAATATATTACACAGATAGATATTTTTTATTATACATAGAAAACGACCAGAACACCCGGAACAAATATCTGCAGATCGTACACACATTTGTTCCGAGGCGGGAATCGAACCCACAACCTCCTGCGTCGCAGGCGGACCTTCGCCCACCGCGCCACATTGGTCGTCAGAGTCGATCAGTTAATGGCAACTGTGTCTGGTTGGACACTTTTCTGCCAGTGTCAAGTAATGGAAAATAATTGTAAAATCGTTGAAGAATCGTTGTATGAAGATTGTTTGATATTTTCACCAGAGCGCTGTGTACGGCCACGTAGTAGTTTACCAGCGTGGGTTCGTTTGTTTGACAACTCATGATGTCAAAACGATGTTGTTGTGGTCGGAAAGTGTGAAAACGTCACCCATGTCTACGTTTCCATACTTTCCACTGCAGCACACCCTATACTAGCAAGCTATGCACGGCCATGCGACGCGGTTAGCTGCGTCACTGCATGGTTTCGTTTGTTTGACAACGTCGGTCTACGTTTCTACACTTTCCACTGCAGCACACTCTATACTCGCACGCTACGCACGGCAACGCGATGCAGTTCAGCAGGATGGTTTCGTTTGTTTGACAACGTGGGACGACGTTTCTACTGCGGCATACACTAATACACGCAAGCTGCATAGCTGCGTTCATCAGTGCGAGCAGCGTGGTTGCCATATGAGCAAGCCACGCCGTGTAGCAATAACGTCACTAATCTCGTATCCCGTAGCGTGTTTGTGATTTGAAGTGGACGTTATCATATCACATACATTTTTTTGTAAAGCTAAGCTAGTCCACACGAGCGTAGCCTCTCCGTGCGTGGCAGTGGGACAGTGGCTTAAAACACTGAAAATGGTTTTCTTTTGTTTTCAAAGAAAATATTGGTGATTTTATCTTTTAGGGGCTAAGGGCCATTGGGTCCTATTGCTAAGCCTGGTTAGGTAAAACTTTTGTTTATTTAATGTTTAATTTTAAGTCACAACGGGATCCGATGAAAAAAACGTATTTATTTTTCTCCAATTAAAAAGTAAAAATAGTAAACTAATTTATACCTAAGGTATATATTTTATTATTTATGTCTGTAATTATTCATATGCATAATAATACCAATGCATGTTTTTTTAATACATTTAATCTAATTACTTAATCTTTTTTTATTTTTTTATTTTATTTAATTTTTTATTTATGTCTGTAATATAAGGTAAGAATACTTTGATTTTTTCAATATTTTTATTATTAAAGTAAAAAATTATGTACGTTATACTAATAGCTTACTCAAATAATAAAAGAAGGTACTAATGGAAATAATCGCTTGGAAATAAACCAAAAAAATTAAGAGGTTTAATGAGCAAAAGAAATAAAGCTACAAAAACCCGTGGTTATGTATTAAAGGTAACCTACGTTTGTTAACCTTTAGAATCACGTGACTATACATTTAGTGAAATATTTGATATTGTGTAATGTATTATTTATTTATTTATACTTTTTTTTGCACGAAAAACATAACACAAAACTTATTTTAGAAAAGTTAAACAAAGGCGAACTTAACCCTAAAAAGAGTTCTCTTCCAGCAAACTTTAATGGGAGAGAGAGACCAAGTGAAGAGAGAAGTGGGTACATGTGCATAAATGAAATAAGAAATAGACAAAAGATTAAATTTTAACTTACTTATTAATTATACTAATATATACTATAATATAACAACAACAAATATAAATACTATATAACCTAAATTCCAAAAAATAAATTCAATACTTACATATTATATTATTATTTTAATTATTATTTTAAATTTTATTATTTTTAAATTTTTATTATTAATCAATTTATTATGATAATGTACTCTAATTATCAATTGATAATTAAATTATAATTAAATAAATGACGTGTAACATTGTAAACGTTATGAATAAATAATTTGAATCTGAATCGGAATCATTCGTTTTATAGGTACACTAGCTGACCTTCCCGGCTTCGCACGGTTTAAGTACGGATCCCCCCCCTACAACTCCACCACAACAAAATATGTACAATACAATACAACATATCTTTATTGCACCATCAATACAAAAAAAACATATAATTATAATGTACATCTATGTTTTTGACTTGACGGGTATTATTAACCTGTGGTGATGTGAAACAGATAAGATAGGATGGAGGCAGAACATATCCGTTTCCTTATCTGATATTATTTATTACGGAGATAAAATGAGAAAAACAGAAATTATCATAAATATGATGTAATTTTCAGTCAAAGTCACATGTAATACATTTCGAACATTTCTCTAATATCTAACATACATTTCTCTAATATGACGACCTCTGTGGCGCAGTGGGCAAAGGTGTGCCTGCGATGCAGGAGGTTGCGGGTTCGATACCGCCTCGGGACAAATGTTTGTGTTGCAGATATTTGTTCCGAGTGTTCTGGTCGTTTTCTATGTACAATAAAAAATATCTATCTTTGTAATGTATTGTATTATGTATATCAGTCGAATTTTTAAATTTTTTACTGTACATAGTTTATAGTTAAAGTGCAATAAATAATTTTCTATCTATCTATCTATTACTGATTATTATTTGATTGAGGAAAAAGTTTCTTAACCCTTAGTTACTCGCGTATAAAAACATACATAAGTACTCGCGTGGCGTGCTTTCCACCCCAATTTTAGAATTAGAAAATAACTACCAAAAACATACAAAATCAGACTTTTATGATTAAGATTTAAAAATTAGCGTTGTAAATTCGAAACTCCAATAACTAGAGACGATCAAAAAGTCGCTGGGGTGTTAAACACCCCACGCGAGTAATTAAGGGTTAATTACGCTCTCCGCTGCAAAAAGTCTCGTGCAGTGCATCCTTAAACTAAGACAGGTGATACTGTAAGGCCATTTACAGCGTGCCATTCGCGCGAAGTGATCGCGCGAGTAGCTATCTCAATTCGAAATTCAAATTCGAAGTTCGAATTGTTTATTTTTATTTAGTTTTTTTTTTATTTGTGTTTAGTGCGATGACAGTGATAGAGTGAATTTGAAAGGATTGTTTTTTTTATTTTGTAAGTATTTTTTTTTGTTTTGGTTGTTTTTTTATTGTCTACGTGAGAATTGTTTTTGGGTTACTTTTTAACCAATGATGTACCTAACTAATTTGTTTATTTTTTAAATATATGATTATAAGTTGCTCGGAGAGTCCATTCTACATGTATACGTTAGTACTATTATAGAAAAAAATACAGGACAATACACACAGCATCATCTAGCCCCAAGCGAAACAGAGCTTGTGTTATGGGTACTAGATGACGATACGATATATTTCCATTAAGTATATCAGTCATCCTTACCTTAGATATTTTTTTGATATACATAGAAAATACCAACAACATTCGGAACAAATAATTGCAGATCGTACGAACATTTGTCGCAAGGTGTGAATCAAACCCGCAGCGCCACATCAGTCGTGAAAATAATATTGTATTAAAATTAATATTCTAGTCTAGACTCTACTTTAAGCCACAGAATAACTACGTATATAGTACTACTATGCGACGCAGGAGGTTGCGGGTTCGATTCCCGCCTCGGAACAATTGTGTGTACGATCTGCAGATATTTGTTCCGGGTGATCTGGTCGTTTTCTATGTATAATAAAAAATATCTATCTATGTAATATATTGTATTATGTATATCAGTTATCTAGTACCCATAACACAAACTCTGCTTACCATGAGGCTAGATAATGCTGTGTGAGTTTGTCCAGCATTATTTATTATTATTATTTATTATTACTGTGAATTCTATTTACTAAATTATTCAAGTATTAAGACTTTCGTCATTAATTACCATGTTTATTATCATGTAACTGTCAAAAAGATATATCAAGATGGTTTTCATCTGACTAACATAATTTATTAAAATTAATTCGAAACCAACAGGCTGAATTTGAGCTGAATACTTTGTAACTAACCTCTCTTAATAAAACCTGAGACAACAACGTTAAAAATTCCCAAAAATCTGCACAGAATTAAGAGCCTTAATTAAAGCGGGATAAAAATTTAATTTGCATATCGCATCCATGATAGATCATGTCGCCGTCACTCAGTTAATCCGGGCGTTGTGTGATACGTCCGTAATTCATTTACGAACAAAGCGGCTTTTAATACTTGACAACTTGCCGAATATGCGGGAATCTGCGGAAAATGCGGTTTACGGACACATTATGCGGTATTCCGATAGATATTGAAAATTTTTTAGATACACAAAGTTTTTTGGCCTTTAGGTGGGTGTTTTACTCACGGGTAGTTGTAAAACGCCTATCCACCGATCCTATCCATCCAAAGGTTGCCTGGAAGAAATCGCTATTAGCGATAAGGCCGCCGATTGTGCCACTTATTAACGTAGACTTAGTATTAAGATCCATTATTATTATAATTTTTTGTATTGATGGTGCAATAAAGATAGTAGGTATTGTATTGTATTGTACCCACCGTAGTCAATAGTAGTTCGTATTTTTAATCGACGAAACGAAAAACAAAAGAGGAGTAGGTCAGCTCTGCAAAAGCAACTTATGCCCTTAAAAGAACTAGGCTTAGAACCGCAGTAGGCGCACGCGAAGTGACGCAATTTCAAGTTAGCCTTTAAAGGCTACGTACATCGCTCGACACGTCAGTGCTCAAGGTCAAGACCTACTGGGAAGAGCTCCGTAATTTTTTTATAATAATGACTTATTTTGCAGTGAAAGGGTGTAACAACTCTTTTCATAATAATCAGAAACAATAGAAGATTCAATTTCACGGGTAAATACAACCTGGCATCTTATATTCTTGAGTAAAACATTGGTATAAGCACAAAAATAAATCGTAAACATAACAGACGCCATTACATAAAAATGTTGCTAGCTATTAGAAAAAATATTTTCCCCCATAGGTACTTATTTGTCTTATTACTCTGAGCTTATGCCTATATTGAGTGCTCAGTCCTACAGTTATTTTCTATCAATTCAACCACCATAACAAATAGCGCAAAATGTAACAAAAGATAGGTACTCTCCGAGGTCGTATTTTTATGTAGATATGTTCGTCGATGTCTCCGTCAATTACGGACCGATATGGAAAATTATTTCGTCATTGTATGTGAATATATGTATATGAATGATCCTGAGCTAGTCTAATAAAATGTTATTCCCGAAATTCTTAAAACCCTGTGTACAAACTAAGGAAGCTGAAGTCTTTTGTTAGTTTTTTTTTAAATTATCAAGTTATTAGTACTTCTATGTATCTATCTTGTATATGCTAATTAGTAATTACTATATGTAGATCAGTTTAACTTCTTATCACAACAGTACCTAAGTATCACCACTTACCCGACTGCGCAAGAAGTAAAGTAAAAGTAAAGTAAAGTAAAAAATCATTTATTTCTTTAGGCTTACAAAATAAGCACTTAGACAAGTCATATTTTATACATTAAATTATTATCAAAAAAAAAATATTTTACTGTTCACTTCAATTAAAAATATAAGTACCTACTTATATTTTTTGGAATGTTTTGTTCATAAACCTACAAAGGTAAATAATTTGATATTTTAATTTGCGAAAGAACCACCAATCTTTCTTAAGATCAAGTTCTTTGACTTTACTCGCAAAGTCATAATCATAACACAAGGAAGGCAGGTACCTCCTTAATACAGTAAATAAATAAATTTTTGTTAAATTGTTGTTCGTACCTAATTCCAACCGAGTCAGTTTAACAATGTATCAAACATGCGTAGAAAATTTACTAACTACAGTGACAAGAGCAATTTGACGATTATCGAGAATCATCGCCGATTAATATTTAATACTGTTTATATTTTATTTTATTTTTTGTGTATTTTTGTTTTAATTTATTCTCAATGATATGGGTGCTTAATTATGTATTATGTGCCTGAAATAAAGGATTATTATGTCTCTCATTTACCATGATCTCGGGCCATAAAGTGACCCGGTCCTTTGGAAGGCTTGTGTGGGGCCGAAGCCAACAGCACAGAAGGCCCTTTGAGAGAGTTAATCTAGGCGGGGCTACACATAGCGGGTATCATCCTCGGGTGCACAATATGATACACCCGAAGATGGTATCCGCCAGGTGTAGAGACTATTGCAAAGAAAAATGAAAGAAATAAAACCAGGCTATTGTGATGGATGGATGGACTGGGTAATCGGGCTATAGGGGAGATTGCGGACGTCTGCCATAAACAAGTCAATTATTTATTATTTATTTAAATTTTGCATACAGTTAAATAAATAAATAATACTGGACAAATTCACACAGCATTATCTAGCCCCATGGTAAGCAGAGCTTGTGTTATGGGTACTAGATAACTGATATACATAATACAATACATTACACACATAGATATTTTTATTATACATAGAAAACGACCAGAACACCCGGAACAAATATCTGCAGATCGTACACACAATTGTTCCGAGGCGGGAATCGAACCCGCAACCTCCTGCGTCGCAGGCGGACCTTCGCCCACCGCGCCACATCGGTCGTCAGTTATTTAGCTCTCAGCCCAGAATCAAACATAGGCTATTACCATGAGATAGAAATAACATTTTTAAACGTTTCAGAGACAACGCGTGCAGAAACTATCCGAGTACCTAGTACAAACCATTTTTAATAGGTATCTAAATACTCTATACTCTACCTATACTATAGCTACGTGTCCATCCAAAGGTTGCCTGGAAGAAATCGCTCTTAGCGATAAGGCCGCCCATTGCGCATCTGTATCTTTGTTTGATTGTTCTTTACTGTTTTTTTTTCTGTTTTATGTGCAATAAAGCGTATTTGAATTGTATTGTACTCTAAGCATTAAATTCAAATAAGTACCTTACCTACGTACATACTTAGGTAGGTATGTATTAAGTACCTACGTAGATACTTAGGTAGGTATGTATAGGCCAAATGCTCAATAGTATTCCACTTACAACCAGTTCTTGCCCAACTCTTGGCGGAGATCCTTGACCACTCTAATGTGCATTAAGATAAATTGGACAGAATTCGGCTGGTTAGCTTAACTTAGTTCGTACTAAATAACTTCAAGTTACGTTTCAAATTGGGTCCCAAGGGCTTGTTTCTGGTAGATTTATGACATTCAGTGAGTGATGATTCGCTCACACTATTTTCGTTGATTTACCGGATTCTGAGTATGCGCAGAAAAATTAGGAATTAACCTAGGTTTTGTACCTGTGTGTGACCATAATAATGTTTTTTTTAATATTATTTTCCATATAGATATAATAGAATATGGTGAATCTGAAAAATGTTAATAAATTTGTTAATTTGAATGAAACTTTCCATTCAGGAGCAAAATGTTATGAGCAAAATGACTTAAAACAATTTGAAATACACTTGAGAGCAATAAAATCGCACATCCGCACATTTTTACTTAAAAGTTCAATTTTTTTTTTATTTGGAGCTTACAGCAAATTAAAATAAAATTAAATTAAAGTGCATAATCTAGGCATTCGCAGAACTGATAAAGGGTTGACATTTACCTTTAAAAACAACTCATTAGCAACAAAACAATAGACCCCCTTATATCGCTCGATCCAGGTAAGGCCGGCGGCGGGATTTATCGCAGGTATAAAAGAGTGCATATTGAGGGAATGGTCATCATTTGCATACCAACGTACAGTGTGAAAGGTTCTCTATTGATATTGGCTTCAAACGGAACACGAAAATGGATACTACACCAGAAGTAGCCGCTCAAGTGGTTGCCCTTGTTGAATCGGGGCTTAAGCAAAGTCAAGTGGCTCGACAATTGAGTTTGAGCCGATTTACCGTTCGGCGTGTATACCAGAGGTATCAAGAGACTGGTGGCTACAAACGGCGACAAGGATCGGGCCGTCCCCGTGCTACAACAGAGCGTGATAACCGCTTTCTTATAACGACATCTTTAAGAAATCGTCGTTTGAACGCATTTCAACTGGGCCAACGACTTCAAGAAGTTCGTGAAGTAGAAGTTAGCCGGTGGACAGTCAGAAGACGATTGAGAGAAGGTGGCCTGACTGCACACAGGCCAGCAAACGGGCCGAAATTGACCCCAGCCCACCGAGAAGCCCGCCTTCAGTTCGCTCGAGACCATTTGAATTGGACCGAAGAGCAGTGGAGTGCAGTCCTGTTCTCTGATGAGTGCAGGATGTGCTTGCATGGCAACGACGGACGGGGGAAGGTGTATAGAAGATCGGGAGAACGATTTGCCCAATGCTGCATAACAGAACGTGTCGCCTATGGCGGTGGATCAATCATGTTTTGGGGAGGCATGTCTATGGAAGCAAAAACCGAGCTTGCCTTCATCACCGGACCGAATACTGGTCGCCAATCAAGAGGATTGACATCCATACGATACATTGAGGAAGTACTCGAGAGCCACGTCGTACCTTTTGCTGGGTTTATCGGCGAAAACTTTCTGTTTATGCAAGATAATGCAAGACCGCATACTGCTGGCATAGTGATCGAGTACCTTCAAGAGGTGGATGTGACCGTTATGGAGTGGCCAGCTCGAAGCCCAGACCTCAATCCCATCGAACATCTATGGGACGAGCTGAAAAGAAGAGTTCGAGGCCGAGATGCTCCTCCATCGACTCTACAGGAGCTGCAACAGGCAATCGCAGAGGAATGGGAGGCTATTCCTCAAGACTTTATCAAAAGTCTAGTAACATCAATGAAAACACGGATGGAGTCAGTGATTCAGGCTAGGGGAGGGAACACTCGATATTAATAACAAACTTTAAATTAATTTTATCTTTTAATTTCATAACTTTGACACCAATACTTGAATAAAGAATTTTTTACTAAACATGCATTTTTGTTATTGATCCACAAAAGCATTTTTATGTAATGATTGAAAGACAAATCAGATACCACTGGATAGGTATTAAAATAGACTATGAATCTGCATTACAGAAACATAATATTTTTTGTTTTTTTTTTAGTTATGTCAAAAAATCATGAATGTGCGATTTTTTTGCTCTCAAGTGTATTTCATCTAAAAACAGTTTTTTGGAGTGACGAATTTTGCCTAAATCAATTAAAAATCCTAAAACGTCCCACTGTTGGGGAAAGGCACCATATGCATAAGTCATGCATGGAGAGATCAGAGGGATGATCCCATCATGTATGACTTATGTATATGGTCATGCATGGAGGGATCAGAGGGATGATCCCACCATGTATGACTTATGTATATGGTCATGCATGGAGGGATCAGAGGGATGATCCCACCATGTATAACTTATGTATATGGTCATGCATCGAGGGATCAGAGGGATGATCCCACCATGTATGACTTATGCATATGGTCATGCATGGAGGGATCAGAGGGATGATCCCACCATGTATGACTTATGCATATGGTCATGCATGGAGGGATCAGAGGGATGATCCCACCATGTATGACTTATGCATATGGTCATGCATGGAGGGATCAGAGGGATGATCCCACCATGTATGACTTATGTATATGTTTTAACATTAAATGTTATTTCATATAACTTATCTTTTGGTAAAAAAAGTCATTTAAGTACCTACTTAGACATACCAAAGTACTTTAATTTCATCATCTCGTCACGATCAAACGTAGCCCAAGATATTCCTTATTATTTGCTGCAGAATTTTCATCATACAATCTTTGAAAAGGTTTTGTTCGCGTGACTGACTCACTCATAAAACGTGACGCGGCGTAAATATAATAAACTAGCGGACTTTCCCGGCTTCGCACGGTTTTAGTACGGTTCCCCTTTTTTGAAAATATAATATAGCCTATGTTCACCACGGATAGTGTAGCTTCCCAATGGTGAAAGAATTTTTCAAATCTGTGCATTAGTTTCGGAGCCTATTCATTACAAACAAACAATAAATTAAACCTTCCCTCTTTATAATATTAGTATAGATATTTTCGGTCTTGGCATGAATTTGGATAAAACCAAAGTCATGATCAATGGTCACATTGATCCAAGGCCGGTGGTCGTACATGGTCACCTTCTCGAAACTGTCTCCGAGTACACTTACCTTGGGCAGATTCTGCAGTTGGGTAAAAACAGTTTCGAGAAGGAGGCCAAACGGAGGATCCAGCTGGGCTGGGCAGCATTTGGGAAACTACGTCAAGTCTTCACGTCATCCATACCGCAATGCTTGAAAACGAAAGTTTTCAATCAGTGCGTCCTACCCGTTATGACCTACGGAGCTGAGACGTGGACACTCACGATAGGGTTGGTCCACCAGTTCAAAGTCGCTCAGCGAGCTATGGAAAGAGCTATGCTCAGAGTTTCTCTGAAGGATAGGATTCGTAACGAATACATCCGACAGAGAACCAAGGTTATCGACATAGCTCAAAGAATTAGCAAGCTGAAGTGGCAGTGGGCCGGCCATATCTCGCGAAGAACCGACGGCCGATGGGGCAAACGTGTTCTTGAGTGGAGACCACGACTCGGCAAACGTAGTGTAGGACGCCCTCCGACCAGGTGGGATGACGACCTGCGAAAGACTGCAGGTAGATGCTGGATGCGGCAAGCTGAAGACAGGGCGCTATGGCGCTCATTGGGGGAGGCCTATGTCCAGCAGTGGACTGCTATAGGCTGATGATGATGATGATGTTAGATATTTTGGCTAGAGTTACATGTATACAAACAAACTTTTTTAAAGTTTTGTTCAATTTGAACTTGGAATTTATAATTTACTAGCTGCGCCCCCCGGTTTGCTGAAGCTGAAGTGGCAGTGGGCCGGCCATATCTCGCGAAGAACCGACGGCCGCTGGGGCAAACGTGTTCTTGAGTGGAGACCACGACTCGGTAAATGTAGTGTAGGACGCCCTCCGACCAGGTGGGATGACGACCTGCGAAAGACTGCAGGTGGATGCTGGATGCGACAAGCTGAAGACAGGGCGCTTTGGCGCTCATTGGGGGAGGGCCTATGTCCAACAGTGGACTGCTATAGGCTGATGATGATGGTGATGATGATGCCCCCGGTTTCACCCGCGCGCTGATATATATTTTGGATAATATACAATATATCTAGAATTGTAGCCTATGTGTTATTCTGATATGTAAGCTATATTATTGTAAAGTTTCATCAAAATCCATTCAGTAGTTTTTGCGTGAAAGAGCAACAAACATCCTCACAAACTTTCGCGTTTATAATATTAGTAGGATTTTATGAAAAAAGAATGAAATAGTTACGATAGGTAAATTTCATGATAAGCATCATGAATTTATTGATGTCACTTTAAGTGTAATAGTTACACTTAAAGATGTCACTTTAAGTGTAATAGTTACACTTAAAGTGACAACTCTACACCACTTCTGAAGGCAGCGTGTTAGTGTTACGTGGTTAAATCAGTCGAATCAATTAAGGTCTAATGGCATCAATGAATGTTGCACGCACGAGCTGAATGGAACTTAACTTAGGGAGACATAAGTCATTTATACCGGGATATTTATCATTAATTATTATTTTATTTTAATTGTCCCACTGCTGGGCAAAGGCATCCCTTTTCTCCTTCCACTCCTCGCGATCCAACGCTGCAACAGGCCATGATGGAAGATGTACTTCGAGCTCGCCGCGCCATCTCATCCTGGGCCTATATATATTTTTTTTACTTAGGGAGGCCATTTTGAGGAAATTTTCTGCATAATTATGACTAAAGAAATTAAACGTTTTATTTCTTAATCTACCTATATCTAAAGATAAACTTTATCGCGGGCAGATATCAGTACCAAATAAAAGACATCCACTTGTCATCAACAAAAGAGCATATACAGCTGAATTAAATAAATTGAATTAAATTGAATAAACAAGGGATCAACTAAATTGATATCTACGCGCACAGACCAAGTCAGGGAAGACCAATAACTCATCTTAATTTATATTCTTCTCTGGTTCTTCATCGCGGTCCTTTAGGCTCCTTAATTATGTCGGTAATGGACGAATAGCAGAAGCTATCCTATTATGCATCTTCTTCGTGAGAAAACTTACGGAATGCTTAAATGAGAGCAGTGTAGGAAATGCTTACGATATGGCTCAATCGTTTTGTTTTTTTTGAAACTATCATGGTTATTAATACTAAAGTAATTTAAAACGGTATATTTACCATGATTAGATTTTTGAGTTATCCAATATTTCGGCACAGTTGCATGCGCCATTATCACGGAGAAACTGAAAAAAATAAACATGGTAAATATATGACTTTAGTTTTATTTTTTGTTCTTTTAACACGTTCCATGCCACTCATTCACCGTTGTCGGGTAGCGCCTGGTCGCTCTTGAGCGATAACACCACCAAATTGTCACATATTTGTATTTTATTCTGTATTATTTATTTTTAAGTGTGCAATAAAATAATCATCTATCTATCTATGCCACGCCGGCCAGTGGTGTACGGCACAAGATTATCACACGAAGCCAGTTGAAAAACATAGCTTTTGCCAAATTTTACCGATTTTTATTTTAGGTTTAAAGTAACTATACAAAACAAAACGATACAGCCATTTCGTAAGCATATATAATTATATCTACTTATCTATGTAATGTATTGTATTATGTATATCAGTTATCTAGTACCCATAACACAAGCTCTGCTTACCATTGGGCTAGATAATGCTGTGTGAATTGTCCAGCATTATTTATTTATTTATTTCCTAGACTGAATGGTAGGTAGGCCTAAGATTCAGGTTGTAGAGATAAAACGCGCTGTAAAATTTTGTACTTTTAGTACATTCATGCATGCTTTATAATAATTTGATTTTATTCAAAAAACTATAAACTAACTTTAAAATCCTTAGTGCTTAGGTGCTTACACTGTTTTTTAAGTTTTTAAGTTAATACTAAAACTTTACGAGAAATTATACAACAATTAAAACATTATACAAAAACCTTCTCCCTCGGAAATGGTCAATTACCTTGTACACACTGTTAAGAACCAATTTTGACTGTGAATCAGTCAAAACTTCGTTTTACTATAGGTAGAAAGGTCTAGAATGCAGAATCAGTTTCGAACGGTAGGTAGTATACCTACTCGTAGCAAGAAAATCCGTTTTCCGCCATACCAGAACAATGACACAGTTAATTGATAGATAAATCAATAAAAAAAAATTATAATTATTAATAATTAATAAAAAGGAATTCGGCAAAATGTTATATTCACTTGTTTAACAAAAACATGTCTTTTTGATTTTAATTTAAAGTAATCACCTTAATAGGATAAGACACATTTTCCAATAGGTAAAGAGAATCTATTGTTTACGTCACAAATGTTTCTCTGGTACTTACCAAGAAGGTTGGTATTTCTTGATGCTCATTAGTGGTTTTGTTGATTCTGCGTCATTTTGTTCCCATCTTGGGAAATCTAGCAAAAATACCTAACATAATGCTGGACTTTTTTCACAGCGTTGTAAGATGATGTACGCTTCGTAATTAGAGTTTTTGTAAAGTTATGGGCACCTACAAGAGTCCTTAACACGTTCACTGCGCAGTATCGCCACTTAATTGATAATTCACCCGGGTGGAATCAATTAAGACTGAAATAAATTCATAAAATAGGAAGGAATAAAACGTGAATAATAAATAATGCTGGACACAAACGTCTAGCCCCAAGCTAAGCAGAGCTTGTGTCATTCATAGCTACTATACGTACCTATAAATGACACAAGCTCTTAGGGAGCTAGATAACTGATATATTACATAATTATATTTTTGTTTTACCCGGAACAAATATCTGCAGATCGTACAAACATTTGTTCAGTGAGGGGAATCAAACCCGTATACTCCTGCGTCACAGGCAAACCTTCGCCCGCTGCACCACAGATGTCATAAATAAAACTACACGTAGACTGCTAAAACATGAATCTTCTTTGAGTTGTAGCTATATCGTATTCGGCTAAAATATACAGGAGCCAGTGCATTTCTTTTCTCTCTTTGAATGACGGTAGACTAGACTAGGCAGACACAATGGCGTCGAGCGTTTTATAGTCCAAAGGGCATCCGCTCGACTCAAGTCATGCAGGCTCTCCAAACAAGTCTGTACTGTAATGGTCCGGGAGCCAGTGACAGATTATCATGACCAATCCCTCCCAATCCCAAGCGAAACTTCGCAATATGCATTAGGGATTAATATTATGAATACTCGTGACCGTCAGCTGCGACTCCGTGGGTGGGTTGGGCAGTGGCAGCGGTGACGACATTATTCCCATGGAATAAGGTTCATATCAGAATTCTGAAATATGCGAATTTTAATTTCTGATTTGAACCTTATTCCTTGTTTTTCCGAATTTTCGCTCGGGAGGAAAAAATTTACCACTTTGTACCTGGCTCCCGGACCATAAGGTATAACGCTAACATATACGTCATGCTCTTACGATGCACTTGGCTTAATTTGTCTGATGTAGGCAGATGCTGTCAGTTTTCAATTTTACAAAAAGATTTGATATGATTTCCCATCTCTATAGTGAAAGAGTTTGCAAGAAGCTGGTGACCACCTGCCAAAACATAAGTAAAAATGTTATTTATTGACATAATAGACAGTGTAACAGGTAACACGAGGCTGTAACGTCATAGGCTTTTGAATGAACTAGTTAAAAAAAATCTGTGTTTCAGGAACTCAGAAACTCTTTCGCCAAGCCCTCTTTCTGAACCCTCTCACAAAGTAGTTGAATATTAGAATCGATCTATCACAAATACTGAAAACATTATATTCAACTTATATGAGAGAAAAATACATGATTTATTTATTTATAAAAAAATCTGTCCATAATTGACCCAGTTATTGTGACCTGCGACAAAGTATTTCACTTCTGCAGGTCGCATCGCTTCATATTTTTGTTACTAGCACCAAAGTAAGTTCAAAATAAAGACTTTACTTTATCGAAAATCCATTAAAAATACTATTTATTACAGCTTAACATGCAACATCCGTATTTTTTCAACGAGAATATTTTACTTTACCCGGAAATTTAACTATTAACATGAGAAAAATTATTTCAGTGTTAGTGTTTTTATGCTACGCACGTATAATGTAGGGATTCCTCCGTCTAGGTCACTGCTAAATTTAACTGGATCCTTGTCTAAGTGACATCCTGGTTTGAAACATGTCGTGGGATTCCAGATCGTGTCCGTGTCTGATTAATTCTGTGATTTATATATGTATACTAGTTGCGCCCCGCGGCTTCACCCGCGCGGAAATCTATATCTCAAATGGTTTATAAACCTTCCTCTTGAATCTATATCTGTTAAAAAAAACCGCATCAAAATCCGTTGCGTAGTTTTAAAGATCTAAGCACATATAGGGACAGAAAGAGCGACAGCGGGTAGCGACTTTGTTTTATACTATGTATTGAAAAACATCAATTAATTATGTTTGTAATTCAACGGGTCACAATAAAAGTATAAAAACGGGCATTTCCAAAAACAACCGGCTTGTATTGGGTAACCCTAGTTGTTAACACTTTGACTGCGATTTTTTTTCGACGACTGCGATCTTTTTTTAACCTAAAAAATTCGTGCTGCCGCTCTACACAGCGGTTTTGTTGCGCCGCACATGCGTTTCGTTCGAAAAATATTACGGCTGTGCTGAGTCACACAGATCTGTATTTTCTCAGCCGCTGCGCTAGTGTGGATTTACGCATATTAGTCACTTGTAGAAAACACATACCGTGTGATTTCAGCAATCAAAGTGTTAATAACGTGTCAATTTATTCCACCATGTCGCCTCTCTCGTGACAAGTGCATAATTACGTATTGATTTCGATTGCAGCAAACAGGATCAACGAGATGCTAATGTATTCGTATCACTACATTTGATAATACAGGCTGTTGTTTTCATTGTATTTTTTTATTTATTATTTTCGGAGCCAGCTTTGTTTGAGCGTTATTTTTATAATAATGATATTCAACTGTAGTGCTTTTCGAAATCAACGTCAAGTTATTTTTAGTTGAGACAAGAAACTGAAGTTGAAACAAAATAGATACACAATTATTTTATTGCACACTTAACACTTTGACTGCGATTTTTTTTCGTCGGTTGCGATCTTTTTTTTAACCTAAAAAATTCGTGCTGCCGCTCTACACAGCGGTTGTGTTGCGCCGCACAGTCGTTTCGTTCGAAAAATATTACGGCTGTGCTGAGTCACAAAGATCTGTATTTTCTCAGCCGCTGCGCTAGTGTGGATTTACGCATATTAGTCACTTGTAGAAAACACATACCGTGTGATTTCAGCAGTCAAAGTGTTAAAATACAACAAACAAGATATAAACATTACAATATATGTGACAATTTGGCGGTCTTATCGCTCAAGAGCGACCTCTACCAGGCAACCGTGCAACCATAACTTAGCTTGACACGCTATTGTGTCTAGATACATTTATCCCAAAATTATAAATAAAATATTAAATTGTTATATTAAAAAGGTATTTAACTAGATCAGAAAAGCTAGAGTCTATTTGCTTTAGAATTAATAAAACTATATACATACATTACGTATTACTTAGCCTCAGTTGGGAAACCTAAATAATTCTACTCGGTTTAAATATCTTTATTGCATTCAATTTTTTAAATATATTTTTTTAATAGATAAGAACTTGTCGAATAAAGAACACCCTGTACAAGTTCATAGCAACTGTTCTGGGATTCTAGTGCCGTTTCTGACTGAGTAATGTTAACCGGATCTGAGTACAAGGATTCGAATCAAACTGACGTAATAATATGCAGGTCCTTCAATAAGTAGTAAATACTTGGGTAAGTACCCGACCCGATACTAGTTCAAACTAGTTTATGAGTATTGAGTATTTACGCACCACGTAATAATTAAACAAGCTTATGCTCGCGACTTTGCACGTTCTTTATGGGGTTAAAAACAAACCTATAATGTTATTCCAGTTCTAAAACTGCAGTTGGCTGAATTTTGAGGTTTTCCTAAAATAATAAATAATAATGCTGGACAATCTACATAGCATAATTTTGCCCCAAGCTAAGCAGAGCTTGTGAAAAGCGCATTAGATTAGATGGCTGATTTACAATATTTACATATAGATAGATATTTTTTATGATCTGCAAATTTAAATTAAATTAAATTAAAAATATCATCTTATAAATACTAAGTAAAAACTCCGCGTTAAATATTTTCTGATAAGATCCAACAAAGTGCAATTTTCGTGCAAAGTAACACCTAATTCTAGTGTTTATTATTCTTCCATCCAAATTATCGCATTATGATATAAGTGTGGTATAAAAAGTATGTACTTATCTTACTTAACCTTCGTGATATCATCAATGGTATCCAATCAAAGGTGCCTATTAAATTATTCAAACGGATTTCCTTAATTTGTTAGGGTTTTCCTTATTACAAAATATTACTCAACTTTGCAACGTGACTGTCGTCACGTCAAGCCGAAAATAGTATTTTAGCACGTGATCTCTCCTATATCCCAATCGCCTATTGAGAAACCTATATTATAAAGCCTCTCTACACTCGCGCGCGAAGTAAGCCGTGAAATCGCGGTGCGGATCGTTGTGCGAATCATAGCTGCGAAAAACACGCGCCTTGCAAAGATATTGCCGCGGGTTCCACAACAGCCTATATTGGCTACATGCTGGATGCAGGCCTCCTCCTGAGAACCTTCTTATTGGCACTTATCTCATAGAGGCCAATGCTCATAATCTTCATGTGGGTTGGGCATCGAGTAATATAACGGATATGGACTATTTAAAGGTGAGTTATATAAATAAAAAATGCTGGGCATGCCCAGCATTTTTTGAATGCAGTTCAGTGGTAAATTGTTCTGCAGGTAGTTGGTAAATTGTTCTGCAAGAGGCGCTGCTGCCCGCCCTCGGTGATTATCCCTTAGTCGCCTTTTACCACACCCGCGGAAAGAGTTGGGGTAGTGCAAATTCTAAACCGGCACCATACGGCTACTAGTCTACTGTCGCGGGCTACTAGTACAGTATTTATATAATATGTGTTATCGGACCAAAAACCGACAAAACACGACTCGAGCCGCGAAAGCGACAAGAAGTCGCGAAGAATATACGAATCGGATCCACTCATGTTTCGCGGCATCGCACTTAATTCGCGCGCGAGTGTGGAAATGCGTTTAGATATCTAAGGCCGAATAAGAGAAGGTTCCTATTTCCATATTAGATTTCTGACGTCAAACTTTATAGCAGAATTTATGGAAATCACCCTCATAACAAATAGAATGACGTTAGCAAAACCTCTTACGTCTTTGACAGCTATCTGGAACACTGGTATAGTATTAACTTTCGAATATAATCTAGGTATAATAGGTACTTAAAAACATTATTTTCGTAATTCGAACTGGACCGTCTCGTGCGTCGTCGTCGTCGCGTCGTCTTCGCGCGTCGCTAGCATATCGTACGAACGGAGAAGCGATAATCAAACTTTAACTGCGACATAATAAGGAATAGGTTACCATACCAAAGAGTTTTCACGTTGGTTACTTGGTACTTTGTTACGTTGGTTACTCCATCATCATCATAAGGCAGGCCTTTCGTCCTACAAACTTTGCAGATATTTTGAACCTTCTCTTTACATGCATAAAGCTTATCTTTCCTTCTACTTTGTAGGGTCCCTCAAGGCTCACCAACCGCACCGATATAGATCATTCAACTCCAACAGCACTCATGCAAGCTTGTTCCATGTTATCTACTTAATTATCCCGAACTACGGAACCTGCATCTAATGACTGCCCATGCGTACGTTTTTTATTAATTTTTTATAAGTCTGCGAGAGAGTAAGGTGTGGAGGATATAGGTCAGGTATGATATGTAGAGTTTTGCTTATGGTATAGCTTTTTGTTCATTCTTGAAGGCTGTTTAACAAAAGATGATGATGTTGATGAAAAGTTATTTAAATCAGTTGCGAATTGCGACTGCAATAAGCACCGTGTGCACTGCATCAGAATGGGACAAAACCGTGTCCAAAAAAATATTTAACGTTATATATATCACACTTTCGATCCGCTCGTTGTCAAAATGGGATGGAACCTTGTCAAAGTGAACATTTGCTTATGTTTTGTTTCGTATTCCTAAGATCCACGGTTCCATGTCAGTATTTTCTCTGTTATGTGGTTTCATACCATGGTAATTACTTCCTACTTCAAACTATAGCTTGCTCTCTTACTCGTCTCAAAACTCCAGACAAACTGAACTGCACTTGCATAGATGTGTGCTAAACAGGCTAGTAATAAACAGAAGAGTATTCATTCAAAATAACCTTTAAATGTAGCGACATACGGTCTACTTTAGCTTTGAGTTTGTAGAAATATAATGAAAAAGAATAAACTTCAAGGAATGATTGCTCGTAACGGGCATTTTTGTAACGGGGTTGTAAATGTGCTAATTTTATCTTCGCGATTGTTAAGTGTTAACCGGGAATTCAATTAGCCGGCATTTAAATTGCCTTAACATCAGAATCATGTTATGTTAGTCATCATCATCAGCCTATAGCAGTCCACTGCTGGACATAGGCCTCCCAATGAGCGCCATAGCGCCCTGTCTTCAGCTTGCCGCATCCAGCATCTACCTGCAGTCTTTCGCAGGTCGTCATCCCACCTGGTCGGATGGCGTCCTACACTACGTTTACCGAGTCGTGGTCTCTACTCAAGAACACGTTTGCGTTATGTAAGTAGTTAGGGAATATTGTTTTATTTCACTCTCAGTTTTGGACGGTAGGAAAATAGAAAATAGGTAATAGGTACATATAACTCTAAGTAGGTATCTTTGTGACTGTGATAGCCTTATTTTATGTCTATGTAAGTTTATTATTGTATTTGTAATATACTAATATCACTTTTTCTTAATATATTCCAAATAAAAACCATGAAATTGTTTAAATTGTGGGCATGGAGCCCAAAAATGTGAACAAAGGTATGAATTTCTCTACGTTCAAATAAGTTGAATAATTCCCAAACGGGTCATGTTATTAAAAAATATATTGTTTCCGGTTGGCGCTGAACTCTCCCACAAGCACCTTCAAGGTTATCCACTCATTATGGGACACCCTGTATATAAACAAACCGCGAAAGTTTTAAATCTTTTAACTTCACTTGCGACAAAAAATTAACAATAATCAGCAGTACTTAACCTACCTAAAGGTTTTAAAAAAAATACCTTCTGCATTTAATAAATAAATAAATAATGCTGGACAATCCACACAGCATTATCTAGCCCCATGGTAAGCAGAGCTTGTGTTATGGGTACTAGATAACTGATATACATAATACAATACATTACATAGATAGATATTTTTTATTATACAAAGAAAACGACCAGAACACCCGGAACAATTATCTGCAGATCGTACACACAATTGTTACGAGGCGGGAATCGAACCCGCGACCTCCTGCGTCGCAGGTGGACCTTCGCCCACCGCGCCACAGAGGTCGTCGAATTTAATGTATTATATATAGGAAAAAATATTATAATACGTCTTGGTGAACAGACAAGTTAATTTACTTAAACCATTTTTTGCGTAGAGTTCAATGCCGAATGACTAAGTAACATCTATTCGTAATCAAAAAAATAATAAAAAGTTGTTCAAGCACGTTAAATAAACAAAAAACGCTAATTGTTGTATGACCCATACCTTCACGTGATAATTTAATTGGTTCTTTATGCACATGTAGCGGACAAACCAAGAGTAACCAGTTCGATGTCCGCTCACGTTTTATTTTTTTCATCATCATCATCATCATCATCAGCCTATAGCAGTCCACTGCTGGACATAGGCCTCCCCCAATGAGCGCGATAGCGCCCTGTCTTCAGCTTGCCGCATCCAGCATCTACCTGCAGTCTTTCGCAGGTCGTCATCGCACCTGGTCGGAGGGCGTCCTACACTACGTTTACCAAGTCGTGGTCTCCATTCAAGAACACGTTTGCCCCAGTGGCGGCCGTCGGTTCTTCGCGAGATATGTCCGGCCCACTGCCACTTCAGTTTGCTAATTCTTTGAGCTATGTCGATAACCTTGGTTCTCTGTCGGATGTATTCGTTGCGACTCCTATCATCCTTCAGAGAAACTCCGAGCATACGTCCACTGGTATTATAAGCTAATTCTTTTTTTAGAATATTCTTTGAAGTGATCAAAAAGAGAATTTTTTTAAAATTTCCTGAAAGAAATGTCCACCCGGGCGAATCCGGGACGGGCCGCTAATTTATTATAAATAATAATTCGCTTGATTCAATACCAACACCAACAATATTTAGCTTGAGGTGTGAGAGCTCGACACATAATGCCCCCCACACTCATTGAGCTAACATTACACATAACAAAGATAGACACGTCCTTCCAAAGCAAATACCAAGTGTAATACAACACATTTTATTGTTAATTAGTTCGTTTAAACGTCGCAAATAATAGATAGATAGAAAGCACTTGTGTAGGACGCCCTCCGACCAGGTGGGATGACGACCTGCGAAAGACTGCAGGTAGATGCTGGATGCGGCAAGCTGAAGACAGGGCGCTATGGCGCTCATTGGGGGAGGCCTATGTCCAGCAGTGGACTGCTATAGGCTGATGATGATGATGATGATGAGAAAACATTTTATTATACCACACAAAACAGAAAACAATACAGGAATAAATAATAGAATAAAGGAAGTAGGGAGGTCTTATCGTTGAGAGCGATCTCTTCCAGGCAACCTTTGGATGGACTGGACATGAAGGAACAAAATAGACGGTGGTACTTTAGTAAATATATACATAGATGAAAAAAGAAATACACTACATACCATAATACCTACATTATAAAAATTATGTTTTAAATTAATTAGTATAATTGGTGTGCTGTGCTATTCTTATGAATTCTACTATTATAAACGCGAAAGTTTGTATGTAATGTTTATTACTCTTTCACGCAAAAACTGTTGAACGGATCGGGCTGAAATTTGCAAACAGATAGTTTCAAACGAAATAAGGTAAGCAATAAAGTAAGTATACAATATTATCCTTAAATAGTATTATAGAAAGCCATAAAAAAATTATCATTGTATAGAAAATGCATTTATAGTCAATTCAATTAATAGGCAAAGCGTAGAACTCGTCGACAGAGTAGAAAGAGCTCTCTAAAAGCAATTTCTTTTAAATGTATAATAAAAACTATAGGTTTATTTCAATACGACTTAGTATATTATGTATGTAAGTTAATTCAAGGATAAAAAAAAACGTAGTGTCAAATTTGTAATCAAATACAAATACAAAAATTCTTTATTGTACACCATAATCAAATTAATCATTACAAAAATACATTATATGCGACAGGTACAATGGGCGGCCTTATCGCTTAGAAGCGATCTCTTCCAGGCAACCTTTGGATGGAAAGAATTATATGAATTTAAGAAAAGGCAGGGGGTGTACCACAGTTTATCTAAATAAGAATACTAAAAAACAAATAATAAATATTACAAATTCCAAAAATAGTAAGTACCAATATTCATCAAATAATATAAATAAATTAAAATTAGTATTCACAATTAAAACTATTGAGATAACTGTTGTAAACAAACTACAGGTTGCTCAACTGATCCATACCAATACCAAACGGAAGAGTCAACCCTTTTTAAATACAATTATTTAGAATAGAATAGAATAGTTTATTTGTAACTCAATACACAAAAACATAAAACAAACATGATAAAAAAATAAAAATAAAGGATAAACAGATTTTTGTAATTGAGTCACAAAACGGACTCTATCTCAGCATGGGTTAGTTGTAAGCATGTTGCAACCAACGCTGGTCTTCCGGTAGAGCCGTTTGGTGACGTCACGGATAACACAAGACAATATATAACAAAAAAATTAAATAAAAGACAAGACTAAAACAATAAAATATAAACTATGACAACGGATAACGGTTCTACATAGAATAAAAAATAGGCGGATAAGTAAGTTTGCGTTTTAGTTCATATAAAAAAAATTAAAATACAAAAGATAAAAATTGTAAAATTGTAACAGGCGAAATCAAAAAGAAACACATAAAATTACACACGGATAACTACTTCAACAATTACATAGCATCATTATATGATACTCGTATCGTTTCTACGACTTTCTTGTTTTTTCTGACCTTCAAAAGTAAAATTACTTCAAATGTCTATTATAACGGGATATGTAGCATAATTTGATTTTTGATGGTTTTACTGATTAACAAGCGACCCGCCCCGGCTTCGCACGATTTTCAATATATCACAATACCTATCGCTGAGAACTGCATTAAAATCCGTTGAGTAGTTTAAAAGATCTAAGTGAACAGACAGCGGAAGCGACTTTATTTTATGTAAAGATGACTTTTGTGTTAATAACCATGATAGTATCAAATGAAGTATTTACTTATTCTGTAGATACATAATTAAGTCTACGCGAAAGAGGCAATAAAATATACAAAGAAAAGACCTTGCTAGTTCAAACAAGACGCCGGAAACATACGATAGAGTAATTTCTTTATCCACAAGAAAAGGAAGCCTCGAAGGTCAGGGCCTTGTGTGAAAGGATGGAGCATTCGTGCGTAAACCGAACTATTGTCCGCCTAAAACAAACCTTCGAATACATTACGTAATTACGATATTGACATTGACTGAGACTGTAATCGTGAGCAGATGAGTTGATGATGATATGGGGCCTTTGGTAGTTCTATGATGGATAGATATTAATTGGTTTAGTACGATAGAGAGCTTTGTGCTCTCTATATACCCGTTGTATTAGTACGATAGAGAGCTTTGTGCTCTCTTTATACCCGTTGTATTAGTACGATAGAGAGCTTTGTGCTCTCTATATATCCGTTGTATTAGTACGATAGAGAGCTTTGTGCTCTCTATATACCCGTTGTATTAGTACGATAGAGAGCTTTGTGCTCTCTATATACCCTTTGTATTAGTACGATAGAGAGCTTTGTGCTCTCTATCGTACTAAACCAATTAATATACAACAAATATTATATCCAACAAAATTACACAATGTAGACATTAAAGTAAGTTTAAGTTTATTTTATTAAAAAAAAAATTACATTGTAATACATATTTTTAAACTTACGCGATCAGGTTTACACACTATCGTGGTCACGGGATGACCACGACAGTGTGTATATAAACCTGTTGAAACGTCGGGAAAAATAGCCTTCGCACGACTAATGTCTAAATAGAAAAATGACAAAAAAGACGAATGTCTAAAGACAATTAGATATTTGGCCAATGATAAAATTGCCCAAACTTAATAATTACCAGTCCTAATATTACCCAACCATAAAAATGTCCGTTATTTTTATTATTGAATATTATTACTTTTGGACATTGGCTTTGGACATTATTATTTTTTGACATTATTCGTGCAAATCAAAAATAGGTAAATAAACGCGATAAATACCCATTATATTAATACTTATAATTATGTGTTCAGATCGCGTAAGTTTAAAAACACAAGATTACACACTGTCGTGGTCATTCCGTGACCACGACAGTGTGTAAACCTGTTGAAACGTCGGGAAAAATAGTTAAATAAACGCGATAAATACCCATTGTATTAATACTTATAATCAAATTTACATTGTGTATGAATGAGTATTTATAGCTACAAATAATCTAAACACAGTCAAAATAAAATAAAAACAGGTAAAGTGAATTAAAAGCATGCAATTTTATATAATTCAATTAATTGTTGCTAAAATAATAATTACTTTCGTCTGATAAACTCGTCAAGTGCATAAAACGGAGGAACCGCACCGGTAACATATTTTAGGTCGTCATCATCATCAGCCTATGTTAGTTAGTCCAACATAGGTACTCTTTATCCCAAAAATGAAAAAGAAAAATACTTTTAATCTCTAGGGCGTCTAATCGAGTTAATGCTGGACAACAATTAAATTATTAAATGCTAGACAACAATTCACACAGCATTATCTAGCCCCATGGTAAGCAGAGCTTGTGTTATGGGTACTAGATAACTGATATACATAATACAATACATTACATAGATAGATATTTTTTATTATACATAGAAAACGACCAGAACACCCGAAACAAATATCTGCAGATCGTACACACATTTGTTCCGAGGCGGGAATCGAACCCGCAACCTCCTGCGTTGCAGGCGGACCTTCGCCCACAGCGCCACATCGGTCACCTCAAAGGTCAGGCCCACATCGGTCGTCAGTTGTACAGCTGCTGTACGCCAATGACACACTTTTCTCTTTTTCTTGCTGTTGATTTTGTTTTGCCCTCCGACCAGGTGACGACCTGCGAAAGACTGCAGGTAGAAGCTGGATGCGGCAAGCTGAAGACAGGGCGCTATGGCGCTCATTAGGGGAGGCCTATGTCCAGCATTGGACTGCTATAGGCTGATGATGATGATATTTTGTTGAAACAATAAAAATAAAATCAATTCTTTTCACTTTCGAGCATGAGATGTAAAAAATACTTTATCGCAACTGCCGGCAACATCTTCGCCCATGGGGTGCATGTAATATCTAAGGCATGGCTACACTACATAATAACACTTTCTCTATTATGAATTTATGACCCATCCACCTGCCAAAACCACTTCAGACTAATGCACTACCATTTTTTTTATCTTATGAGGCCATCTCATAGGGTCGAGTTTTATCCCATTCCGGTCACTAGAATACCATAACAAAAGCTACTTAGTTACATCATTACATTCATTACGTACCAAAAGTGTGTCAATGACAAGCGAACAACGTATAACATACGCCATAGTTTTGTTTATACCTAGCTAGCTATTACGTGACGCGTGTCATTCAACTAAAATCCATGTAGGTAATTTGGAATTATACTATACTTTTTTCGCACGCGTTGTTTCTATGGACAAGTTTTAATGTTTTATGTCCCATGGGAACTCATTTATGGGGTAAAAAGCGCCTATGATTTATTCCAAGCCTGGAATTACCTGTATGCAAAATTTCAGCCCGATCCGTTCGGTAGTTTTTGCGCGAGTACATAACAAACGGCCATACATACAAACTTTCGGGTTCGAGGATTTACTTTTGGTAGTAGTCTAAGTCCTCCGGCCAGGTGGGATGACGACCTGCGAAAGACTGCAGATAGATGCTGGATGTGGCAAGCTGAAGACAGGGCGCTATGGCGCTTATTAGGGGAGGCCTATGTCCAGCGGTGGACTATTATATGTTCATGATCATGATGAGTAGAGTCTGCTCTCACGACCTTGTTGCGACATCGTCCTTACATAGCGCTCAGCATTCGAAATGCTTAAACACAGAGGTCATTCAACGATAGCTATTAGTACTCTAGTCGCCTTGATGCTCTTCTACCGAGTGTTAATTCATGTTTCAAACGTTAGCCCTTCTCTTCTCTTTAATACGATTATGTGTATATATACCCATGCACTATAACCTATACCAATGCAACTTGATGGAATCATGTTTTAATTAATGTAATTGGTTTTGCGAAAGAGATGAAAGGACTAATATTTAGACTTTATTTGTATTCATTAATTTTTATTTTTAATATACTTAATATTAAAATGCATTGTGTTATTTTAGAATTTTATTTACCTGGGATTTTTACAAATGATCAATTGTTATTAGTTTTTCTTATTGTTTAATTTTATGTATAATTTTTTGTGTTAATTTGTTCTTAATATTGTTTATTGTTGTATTGTAATTAACTAGTGTAATTGGTGGTAATAAAGTTAATAATTAAATTAATTAATTAATTAAATGAAATTAAATGGCTAGTTAATCAAACTCACTACAATTTAAAGGATTAAATAAATGACGCTGTATAATCCACACAGCATCCATCATCTAGCTCCAAGCCCAGACCAGCTCAGAATCTAAAATAATTAATGGCATACCTCAGCAAAGAGACTTAAATAAATTAATAATGCTGGACAATTCACACTCACACAGCATTATCAAGCCCAAAGCTAAGCAGAGCTTGTGTTATGGGTACTAGATTTTTTTTTAGACGTAATTGAGATCAATTAAGCTACAAAAGGTGGTATATTATTTAATATTTATTACTAATCGCTATACGGTTTTATTAATTATTTTACCTGGTCAGTGACTTCGCACGACCTCGACAGCTAGTCGCACGGCAATCATCACGTGAATTGTGTTGCATGTTTGACATTGGTCTGCTCTGGTATAAATATTTGCCACATAAATTATCGGGTCAAAATGTTAAGGACTTCTACATTTAAATTAGAATTAATAAGCGAGACTAAAGTCATTTAAAACGGGATATTTAGCATAATTTGATTTTTGAGTTTTTTTTTTGACTGATCATGGCGCATGAAACTGTGCCGAAATATTGGAAAACTCAAAAATCTAATCATGGTAAATATCCCGTTTTAAATGACTTTAGTGTTGATAACCGTCATAGTTTCAGAAGTTTTATAATTAGCGAGATTTAAATAATTTATTGCCTGGAGATAAGATTTCATTGTCTTGTCTTTGAGGGGTTTGTTTTTTGTATTTATTTATTTAAAACTAGCGACCCGTCCCGGCTTCACCCGTGTGCACATTTGTTTCATATTTTTTTTGCATTGAACATAAATTAGATAAATGTAGGTATCTTCATACATATACAAAACGTTCGTAACAAAATATTTATGTATGAAAAGTCTTAATTTTTCGGGTTAATATTATAGCCTATGACACTTTTTTTTATTAAAGGCCAAAGGCCTAAGGCCTACCTCCCCTTCTTCCACTCATCTCGGTCCTCAGCAAGGAGAACCCACTCTTTATTGTATAGGTCGAGCTTGGACACGTAGCTATAGTATATAGTATACGTAGCTATAGTATATAGTCATCATCATCATCAGCCTATAGCAGTCCACTGCTGGACATAGGCCTCCCCCAATGAGCGCCATAGCGCCCTGTCTTCAGCTTGCCGCATCCAGCATCTACCTGCAGTCTTTCGCAGGTCGTCATCCCACCTGGTCGGAGGGCGTCCTACACTACGTTTACCGAGTCGTGGTGTAGTATATAGTATAGTTATTAATCTATTGGGAGAGGGTATAAAACCACAATTGCATTCTATTGGTATAACGTAGGTGTTCCGAGGATATTCAATACCCGTGTATGCTTTATGAGTATGAATCATCTGTTTTATTGAAACTAATGTGCCCAGGACGTCCTGCGTCTAAGAGGCACCTATAGGGCTATACTAATGTTTCATCATCATCATCAGCCTATCTTAGTCCACAGCTGGACATAGACCTCCCCCAATGAGCGCCACAGCGCCCTGTCTTCAGCTTGACGCATCCAGCATCTACCTGCAGTCTTTCGCAGGTCGTCATCCCACCTGGTCGGAGGGCGTCCTACACTACGTTTACCGAGTCGTGGTCTCCACTCACGTTTGCCCCAGCGGCCGTCGGTTCTTCGCGAGATATGGCCGGCCCACTGCCACTTCAGCTTGCTAATTCTTAGAGCTTCGTCAATAATTTTGGTTATCTGTCGGATGTATTCGTTGCGAATCCTATCCTTGAGAAACTCCGAGCATAGCTCTTTCCATAGCTCGCTGAGCGATTTTGTACTGGTGGACCAGCCCTATCGTTAGTGTCCACGTCTCTTTAACTAATGTCTGCTAAGACTTAACTAGCGTCTGGACTTTGACTGTTTTAATTTTCTAGTATAGAGAAGAATAAGGAGGTAGGAAACACTCCATTAGGTATATTCTTCAAGGACTTCCGTTCTTGACTTCTGTTGATTCTACACAGTACATTATACGAGTACATCGTACTAATATTATAAACGCGAATGTTTGTAAGTATGGATGGATGGATGGATGTTTGTTACTCTATCACGTAAAAACTACTGAATGGATTTTAATACTTTACAATAATTTAGCTTATACATCAGAATAACACATAGACTACAATTTATAAAGATATATTGTATAATATCTATCGCCACGCGGGTGAAACCACAGAACAGAGTGAAACCGCAGGGCGCAGCTAGTGTTCTTATATTTTAAGAATACCTACATTTTATAGGAATAGTTATTTTTCCTAGAAAACTCCCACACCAGCAGAAAAGCCCTTTATATAGTACAAACTTTTATCCCGCAGTGGAAAACCAACCCGCAAATTCTTTGCTGAAAACCAGCGCTGCATTGGCACTTGTGTCAATGTAGCATTTAACACTTTGATTGCTGAAATCACACGGTATGTGTTTTCTACAAGTGACTAATATGCGTAAATCCACACTAGCGCCGCGGCTGAGAAAATACAGATCTTTGTGACTCAGCACAGCCGTAATATTTTTCGAACGAAACGCATGTGCGGCGCAACACAACCGCTGCTGTGTAGAGCGGCAGCACGAATTTTTTAGGTTAACAAAAGATCTCAGTCGTCGAAAAAAAATCGCAGTCAAAGTGTTAATGCTGAGCCGGTAGCCTTTTTGTGTTCTCGTATTTAAATTCTTTTATTTGTTCCTAGCTTGTTATCCTTATCTTTATGTTAATAAATAAATAAATAAATAATGCTGGACAAATTCACACATCATTATCTAGCCCCATGGTAAGCAGAGCTTGTGTTATGGGTACTAGATAACTGATATACATAATACAATACATTACAAAGATAGATATTTTTTATTATATATAGAAAACGACCAGAACACCCGGAACAAATATCTGTAGATCGTACACACAATTGTTCCGAGGCGGGAATCGAACCCGCAACCTCCTGCGTCGCAGGCGGACCTTCGCCCGCCGCGCCACATCGGTCGTCATTAGTTCTTAATTTGTATTATTTTATATGAAACGCAAATAAATATTTTCATTTTCTATATTTCTTTTACTGCGGTCTAGGGCTAAAATAATTGCGGAAATGCACCAATAAAATTTCCTATTACTCGTTTCTGTGTAGCGTGGGGTAATACCATTATTATTCCTTTAAATTCAATTCCTGGAACAAATCACAGTGCAATAATAATTTGTACAAATATTTTACAAAATTGTTCACTTAGGCATTGCATAGCTTCTAACGAGGCTCCTTTATACTATTCAGTTCAAGATGGTTCAAGTATTATAAATAAATAAATAATGCTGGACAAATTCACACAGCATTATCTAGCCCCATGGTAAGCAGAGCTTGTGTTATGGGTACTAGATAACTGATATACATAATACTATACATTACATAGATAGATATTTTTTATTATACATAGAAAACGACCAGAACACCCGGAACAAATATCTGCAGATCGTACACACAATTGTTCCGAGGCGGGAATCGAACCCGCAACCTCCTGCGTCGCAGGCGGACCTTCGCCCACCGCGCCACATCGGTCGTCAAATATTACGGCCCCTTGGGGGAGGCCTTTATCCAGCTGTGGACTAATATAGGCTGATGATGATGATTACTGCCCCAGAAGTGGTAAGAAATGAACCTAGTATCCAAAACCCAGTATAGTCCCACTCGGCGTACATTATTTTATTAATTATTTATAATAAAATAATTTATAAATAAAAATAAAATAAGAAGAAGAAAGAAAGAAAGAAAGAAGAAAGAAAAAGTCCAGTCCATCCTAAGGTTGCCTGGAAGAGATCGCTCTTAGCGATAAGGCTGCCCTTTATACCTTAATCCAAGTTTTATCTCTGTATTGTTTTCTGTTTTGTGTGGTATAATAAAGTTTTTTTATCTATCTATATTTTGACGACCTCTGTGGCGATCGTGGTGCGCGAAGATCCGCCGGCAACGCAGGTTGCAGGATCGATTCCCGCCTCGGGACAAATGTTTGTAAGAGTTGCAGATATTTGTTTTGTGTGCTCTGGTCGTTTTCTAAGTATAATAAAAATATATCTAATATATTTTGCATATCAGTTATCTGATACCAATAACACATGCTCTGCTTAGCTTGGGGCTAGATGATGCTGTGTGAATTGTCCAGCATTATTTATTTAATAAAAAAGTGACTTTGCAGTCGTATCGGATAGTATAAGACCCCGTAACCTTGTTATAACGAGAATTATTACTGTGTGATATTATTTCGTAGCGAGTTTATATTTTCTCGAAGAGTCTGGCCTCCTTTTGTTTGGAAGTTAATATAATTTATTAATTCATGTCGGAAATTACGATAATTCGGAATAAGTTCTAGTTAGTATTTAGTCTGCCTCGACTTAGCTTTGGATCTAACACAATAGCTTATATTCGATTTCATTAGGGATAAACTTTGAATGAATGAATTAAATAAATAATAAATAATGCTGGACAATTCACACAGCATTATCTAGCCCCATGGTAAGCAGAGCTTGTGTTATGGGTACTAGATAACTGATATACATAATACAATATATAGATAGATATTTTTTATTATAAATAGAAAACGACCAGAACATCCGGAACAAATATCTGCAGATCGTACACACAATTGTTCCGAGGCGGGAATCGAACCCGCAACCTCCTGCGTCGCAGGTGGACCTTCGCCCAACGCGCCACATCAGTCGCCTAATTAATTAATTTTTATACGTTATAAGGCTTCATGACGGCCCTTAGTCAGGAACTCTGAGAGCGTCACACCGGTGTTTTTCAGCGAGGTCTTACTAGACCACATCTTGTCTCGTATCTCGATGTCACGGAGCTTGCCGCGGTCTGTCTGACGCGGCACGACCCATTCGATGACAGCGACTGATGCTGGCTTTTGTGAAGCCGGACAACTTCAGCCTCTGTGACACCGTACTCTCTACTACAGATGATGTGTCCTCCTGATCATCCTCCTTCACGCCATGCAACAGAAGTATCTTCCGCCGTCCGCGCATTTCGAGGCTGTCCACATGTTTGCTGAGCATGCCAATTTGCTCTTGAAGGGTCCGGAGAGACTTCAACATGAGAGTCTTGAATATGGCAAACTCATTTGCCAATGCTGAGAGATCAGATACTGGGGACTTGCTTCTCATCAGCTTACCTTCGAATTCTGCCATTGTGAGCTGGAACATTGCGCCCATCTCGGCCAGAGACTTTTCAATTGATGAGGCATCCACCATCTTGATTGTTGTGATTTGTTGGTTGAGAGGTTATAATTTTTCAGAATCGAAATTATGATGTTGAAAGCTGAAAGTGTAAGAGTCTACGTAAGTCACAATTATGGCTCTGCCTCAGCATGAGCTGGATGACTAGCATGCTGGCAACCAATGCTGGTTATCCGGCAAAGCAACTTGTTGGCGTTACGGACTGACTACAAACAAAATACACCACATAAAGAAAATCAATATACTAATCTATATATATAAAAGAAAGTCGTGTTTGTTACAACACTTATAACTCAAGAAGGCTGAACCGATTTAGCTGAAAATTGGTGGAGAGGTAGCTAAGAACCAGGAGTCTAACATAGGATACTTTTTATCATTTTAACCATTTGACTTGACACATAGATTTAACGGGGGCGAAGCCGCGGGGCGCAGCTAGTAATATTATAAAGAGGAAAGGTTTTATTTTTATGTTTGCTTGTTTGTTTGTTTATTTATCTGTAATGAATAGGCTCCGAAACTACTGGACCGATTTGAAAAATTCTTTCACCGTTGGGAAGCTACACTATCCCCGGTGAACATAGGCTGTATTATATTTACAAAATAGTTAGGGACCCGTACTATAGCCCTGCGAAGCCGGGAAGGTCCGTTAGTCAAGAATAAATGAGAGGTATGCTCGTATTGTGAATTTTATTTGTAAGTAATTATGTACCTACTGTGATGAATGTATTATTTATAAGTGTATTATAATATTCAAAATCAATTTGAATTGATAATGAGAAGGTCAATAAGATTAATAAACAATAGGATTTGAACCAAACTGTTCTCAAACATAATATTATTTTAATTTGAATGCAATTGCCAAAAAATAATAATCTCGCTCGTAGTCTCGCTCTTTCCTAGCAGAAGCCGTTGTCAAGTATTAAAAAATCCACTTAGTGAGTATTAGGGAGCTAAAATTGTCCGCTAAGTGTGCGTACATTTTTGTTGGTTTTCTACAATGATTTACGCAAAGGTCTCAAATTTCTTCATTAAACGAGACAATAGATATAATGTAAATAATGCAGTTATCAAAAAATAATATCCCTATCCCTCTCACAGTATCGCACGTTACTAGCGGAATCCGCTATCTAGTATTAAAAATCCACTTAGTGAGTATTATGGAGCTAAAATTGTACGCTTAGTGTGCGTACATTTTTGTTGGTTTTCTTCAATGATTTACGCAAAGGTCTCAAAGGTCTTCATTAAACGAGACAATAGATATAATGTAAATGTAATTAGTGTTATTTATTTATTTCACTTTATCCCATCAGTTAATTTGAATCTCTTTTGTTTGCTAGAATCTAATTTAATTAAGACGTCTGGCGTAATGCACTCCATTCATCTCGTTCGAAAAGAATTTTTACAAGGGCTTTTTAAGAATTTTTTTAATTAGTTGGTTTTTATTTGACGTCTGTTTTTTTTAACTTGAATGTTTTCTGAAGATGAGCCGAGTTTATTTTTTACCCGGTGAGGCGGGTAATGTATTTTAAGTGTTTTTTTGTGGTTATCTCATCATCATCATCAGCCTATATTAGTCCACTGCTGGACATAGGCCTCCCCCAATGGGTGCCATAGTGCCCTGTCTTCGGCTTGACGCATCCAGCATCTACCTGCAGTCTTTCGCTGGTCGTCATCCCACCTGGTTGGAGGGTGTCCTACACTAGTTTACCGAATGTGGTCTCCACTCAAGAACACGTCTGCCCTAGCGGCCGTCGGTTCTTCGCGAGATATGGCCGGCCCACTGACACTTCAGCTTCTTTTCTAATTTTGATTGTGGTTATCTGCATATTCTTTATTACTTAATAAAGATTAAGCATCCAAACGGTTGAAGCGAAAAAAGTTGTTTTTTCCTAAACCTTCACCTTTCACATCCAAACTTTCGCATTTATTATTAAGTGTGATAAACTATATTATGTCTTAGGGACTAATAAAAATTTCCTATTGTTACAGATCAAGATGCATCTACAAAGCACGCGACTTACTTTGACAGTGGCACTGGCTATTTTATGTAAGTACTATAATCTTCTTCTTTGTCGTAGTGTTCATTGCTGAAGGTTGTGCCCGTACTGGAAAGCTTTCACGGTGACGCTGATGAACCGCTTCCATACCACTCTGTCTTCGGCCTGTCTCAGGGCTGCAGGCAAAGTGAGTCCCGTTATTGCCCCAATTTGATCAGACCAGCGGGTTGGTGACCGTCCTCTTGGTCTTTTCCCCTCTATCTTGCCCATTACCACTAGTTTTTCGAGGTTGTCTGGTTGCCTTCTGGCTATATGGCCAAAAAAGCTGAGAACTCGTTGACAGCAGGTCGTCGACAATCTGGTTCTGATATTCAGTTGGTCGAGAATGGATCTGCTAGTTCGTTTTGCTGTCCACCGTATGCGTAACATTCTCGTAGTAAGTACAATACATTAAATAAATTGTATAAATAATATAGGTTTACATAGAAAATGACCAGAACACCCGATCCGTTCTCTCACTCTTTCACGCAAAAACACCCAGTAGTTTTTGCGTGAAAGAGTAACTAACATCTATACATACAAACTTTCAGATTTATAATATTAGTAGGGTAAGATCATTGGACATTGACTCTAATCGTTTCTCGCTCATCGTGGTAAGGCAGCCTTACGTATTATTATTTATTTTGAGCCATAATTGTCCCACTGCTGGGCATAGGCCCCCCTTCTCCTTCCACTCCCCGCGATCAAACGCTCCAACAGGCCACGATGGAAGATGTGCCTCGAGCTCGTCACGCCATCTCATCCTGGGCCTTCCACGACGTCTCTTAGCGTTGGGTGGGCTCCACTCTGTGGTCTCTCTTACTTATTAATATGTAATTATTTGCGAACTCATCACGACAGTATAATATAATAAGAAGGTAGTTAAGTCTGAAAGGTCAAGACCGCCTAATTCTTAGATATTTTATTTACATAGTAAACTTAATACTAAGGCCGCTTTGATCATTACATAAATAAGTCATGATCACAGTGGTTTAATGATTCGCTAGGAACTGAGATCTCGTTATTGGGGTATATTTATGTATTTATTTAATCTTTTCGGTATAAGAAATTTGCAAAACCAAGCCTAAATAACAACAAGTGATGAATTGAAAACTATTATATAAATTAAAGTTATGTGTTCCCTAAATAAATATACTATGTTTTACAAAAGTGGCTTGTGTGCTAAGTGTAGCACGTATATATCTGCTATTAAAGAGTATTTAATATTAAAAAGTATTTAATAACATTCCATTAGAAATAAAGCAACATAAATGTAAAAATGTTCAAAACTACATAGATTAAGGAAGGTCGTGCCAAAAAATAACTTTTTTATGATATCGCAACTGAAATTAAAATTAAAACTAAAAAGGATTGCCAGCTTTTTCAACAGAAGCATTAATAAAGTCGCACTCTGTGCCCAACGTCCTATTTTTGAAGCCGCCTCTTGACACAAGCATTCCTGGCGTGGTAGAGCAAGAGATAATGTGTGAAAAATCACTTCATCTTGTACTGCTTTAGACAGCGCTAAAGTGTTGCATTTGTTTTATTTTGATACATCGATCGATCGATATTTTGATGGCGATTCCAGGCCTAATTTTAACAGAAACTCGTAATTATTGTATGTACATCCTACATTATAAAGTTGTTATTATTTAGTATTATGCTGTATTTACACTTTTGAACCTACTACAATGGCTGGGGCTGTACCAACCTATATAATTATAGCACAATTAGCACTAATTCTTTTTGTTTGTCAGTGGTCAGACCCAATGTTTCCGAGAAATCTTTCAATGCGGATCTTACTAATTTGAGACCTATTATGTTTTTATTCAGACCACGTTTAAGTGCTTATTTTGTAGGCCTAAATAATAAAAGTTATAGGGTTCACTTTGTGATACTTACCTGTACTTAACCATCACACCTACAGGTACCCATTAAGTATTCATCAAAGCCTAAATTAGTCCACTGCTCGACATAGGCCTCCCCCAATGAGAGCGTCCTGTCTTCAGCTTGACGCATCCAGCATCTACCTACATGCAGTCTTTCGCAGTTCGTCATCCCACCTGGTTGGAGGGGTTGAGCTGAATTGAGTATTGAAGTTATTGAAATAATCAATAACTTCAATAATCAATGTTGCATGGTTACTTGCAATTTATACTATTGTGTACATACGGGGTGAATTTTTGAGACGGGACAGTAAAGGCATGCCCTTACTGTCCCGTCTCAAAAATTGACCATGTACATATGTACACAATAGTATACATTCCGAGCAGCCATCCCCTGCTCTATAGGTACAAGGAAAAATCCGGTTGTTTTTTACTCTAAACTTCAATTATCCTCAACATAAAAGTTCGTTATGGCATCGAGTTTTTACATTATGGTGAGCTGACGGCATTGTCGGTACGTCATTATGTACCACCATAAGTTATGTTTTTTTGTGCAAGAAATAACAATAAATAAAGCTTTTGAAACTATCATGGTTATTAACACTAAAGTAAATTATGACGGGATATTTACCATGATTAGGTTTTTGAGTTTTCCAATATTTCGGTACAGTTAATTAGTAGGAGCTGAGACGTGGACACTCACGATAGGGTCCACCAGTTCAAAGTCGCTCAGCGAGCTATGGAATGAGCTATGCTCGGAGTTTCTCTGAAGGATAGGATTCGCAACGAATACATCCGACAGAGAACCAAAGTTATAGACATACCTCTAAGAATTAGCAAGCTGAAGTGGCAGTGGAATATCTCGAAAAGAACCGACGGCCGCTGGGGGAAACGTGTGCTTGAGTGGAGACCACGACTCGGTAAACGTAGTATAGGCTGATGATGATGATTAATTATAAATATCCCGTTATAAACGACTTTTGAAAATATATAGCTGCAATACAAGATAGGTGTATAGGTAAGTACTAGGAACTCGTAGTTATTGTATTGTCTTTGCTAGGAACTGTTACATCGACGCTAAGGAAAAGTCGGTAGGTTTCTTATTAAAAAATAATTTATGTTTTGATTAGAAAGCGTTATTCCCAAGAATTGACTTGTAAGCGTAGGAACCTTATTCTTTGTTTCAGGAATTTAATCAAACAACTTATCCAATTCGAGTACTATTTCTTGGAATATAGAATAGAATAGAATAGAATAGAAAACTTTTATTAGCACACACAATAAAGACAGACGTACATTAAAAAACACATTAAGCTAAATAAGATATACCTAACACTAAAACTAAAAACTAAAATATAACAATAGAAAATAAGTATAATACTAAAACTAAAAGATAAACAATAGAAAATAAGTAAAAATAACGTAGCCTGTCCTCAGTGCGCGCTAATTAGGTCCAGCCTCAGCTTAATGTCGCTACTGCCCGAAGACTGTAACGACGCTGGTTTTCAGGCTGAACCTATGGATGACGTCACATTACAAGTCTGTGGTTAACAATAGACAGACATTGACAGTCGTCCTAGCACTGTTTTTTCTTAGTTCTGTGATACATTTTGTTGATTCACAGTTAATGTTTTTCTTTATTGCTAATATGATTTCTATATAGGTAGTCAAAATACTCGCCTAAATCAAAAACCAAATTGAAACTAAATCCTTCACTAGCCTACGTAAATACCTTTGTTCTACTTACAGAATGATTTAAATGAAATAAGCAACTCTATTATGTTTATGGTTACATAAACGTTGTACAAACTCTTTGGTTGAATGATAATTTGTTTTTTGGAATCCTGTTCTAATTTCAAAACTTCACAATCTTTCACCCGACTTAAACTTTAGGTCCCGACTTCGGAAAACTTTTAGCTGAACAATTCAATTAAAATTGAAACAAGTTAAAATACAAGTTTTCAACAACTCGCAGACATTTTGATTGTTAAACGTACATCTGCGTTTCAAACAAACTGCTCTGAATTTGATTAATTATTCATGCATTTACTTGGCAAGCAATTATAACAAAACAATGTACAGGGTGATAAAATACTTACCATAGCTCTAGAGTTTATGGGCGCAATTTACAAACAGCCTGTTTAAGTTTGCTGGCAGGTGAAATAATGTCCTTTCAAAATTACAAAGCAATGTTTCTAAAGTTTCTATTTTTTATAGAAACTAGCTAAGTGCGAGTCGGACTCGCGCACGAAGGGTTCCATATAGATACTTAATGGATCTATAAAAACGGCAAATCATTTCTATTGTATTGTATGGGAGCCTCTCTTAATTTTTTTTTATTCTGTTATTATTGTATTTGTTTATAAAGCGGTAAAGACGGACAGCGGAGTCTTAGTAATAGGGTCCCGTATTACCCTTTGGGTACGGAACCCTAAAAAGCGTATTACGTGTTTACTTTTGTCACAAACAAAACCCAATGGTTTAATGATCAGTCTTCAGTACATATCTACTCAGTAGTATAATATCACCAAATACTGTCCTGAAATTGATAGCGACCAAAAAATAAATAAATAATGTCTTATTAGACCGTAATGGTAATCAAGCCATTATTTATTCCCTTGAGAAGCATTTACTCGGCTATATTTAAGACAAGCCGGGATAAACGCGCCTCGTACCGCGATAAAAAGGACTCTAGTGACAGATTCTGAAATTGCTAGAGTTCGGTAGAACGGCCGGCTGATTATGTAACTCGCGACCGGTTTGCGACAGGCGTAAATTAAGCAATCAGTGATGTCAAACGTCAATTTTGTATTAGTTTGACACAAGCTACAACGTCAAAATTGGCGTTTGACAGCACTGATTGCTTAATTTACGCCTGTCGCAAACGGCATTTAAAAAAAAAGCTCGAGTAACCTTTATTTCTACGACGACCGATGTGCCGCGGCGGGAAAAGGACCACCTGTGACGCAGGAGAATGCGGCTTCGGTTCCCGCCTTGGGATAAATATTTGTATGATCCGGGTGCTCTGGATATTTTCTATGTATAATAATAAAACTATCCATGTATTGTGTTTTATTATAATATGTATTATCAGTAATCTAGTACACAAACACATGCTCTGCTTAGGTTGGGGCTAGATGATCCTGTGTTGCTGTATATATGTCTTGAATTTGGCCTATGTATTTGTTTATTTGGAGAAGCATTATAAGGTTTTATGAAATAAAAACTAAAATGAATTCTCTCTGGGTAACGCGTAACCTGCAAGTCAACTCATTGCCTGCGTTCTAACAACAAATAAAAATCAACAGCGAATGAAGCAATGCGCGGCGAAAATATTATGAGTGATACACTCACGAATACATCTGAATCGACCCTGAGATGATGATGAGGAAAAGGAATGGATTTGCTTGTGTACAAGCCTTTCAATTGAACCATGTCTGTATTTTGCATAATCTTTCTTTTAAATGTCCATTTAGTTGTCTCAACTAAATGCCGCTACAAAAAACAGCCCTAAGAATCATCCCCTCCCTAGAATTAACAATTCAAATCCATGTAATGATGCCCCGAAGTCTGTTCAGCAGATGATTTATTGCGATTTATGCTATGAAACCCTCAGTTCATATAATCTTAGACTGATTGAGGAAGGAAAGTATCTTGTTCTGAGTATTTGACGCGTTCGGGAAAATACGACTTATATTATATTAGGTAGTTAAAGTGTTATAAGCTATCGATGAGGAATATGGAACAACTGAGGCATTTTATGAAAATAATGATAAATTTCTTGTTTCAGGTATAAGTGGACTCAATACTCAAGACACATCTGGTATAGAAGCTACAGAGGCTACGATAGGAGAATTTGAAACCACTCCCTCAAACATACAAAGAATAAGATCACCTAAATCCGACTTCCAATCGCGAGAAACAAAAAACTTTAAACAAGAAGATGCAGAAGAATTTAATCCAAATGAAACCTTCAGGCAGAAAAGCAAACCTCTAGAAAGTGCATCTAAAGTTGTACTACCACCGAACGTTAGTCCTTCCAACGAAATCAAACCACCGAACAAAAGCAAACCAGTTTCAACAAAGCATAGAGTAAAAGAGTTAGAACTTGATGACGTCAAAACGTTGATAGAGAAAGTTCATAATAAGAATAACATCAGAGCACACGTTCAATACGATGAAGTGACAGGAGAGCTAATTGGTGGAGACCATCCGTGCCATAGAGAATGTAGAGAGGGAGAAACACCAATGATATGTTACTATCATTTCAATTTAGAATGGTATCAGACAATGAGTAAAGCGTGCTTCAATTGCCCGTACAATGAGACGGATTGCTCGAGACCTGATTGTATACCCGCTGATGGGATGAATAGGCCCCTGAATGTCGTCAATCGGAAGATGCCTGGACCTGCCATTGAGGTAACGACCTTGTTTTATAAATAGACTTGAAGATACTTTAAAACTTCAAAACGTAGGTACGATGATATTGTATTATACTTAAATTACTTTTATTTTTAGTAATTACTAAAAATATAAGTAAATTTTGACACAAGTAAAACTACACTAAGAGAGAGGGAGAACACGAGAAAACAAAGATTTCTTCTATTGAGAATGTTTTATTGTATGATATGTGATCAAATAAAAAACAACGCCGTTATAAAACAGTTAAAACGATGGATCGATAAATTATTTATTTTATTTTTATTTTGCTTTATTCGGAAGACAACCAGTTTTACACACTTAACAGATAATTAACTTAAATAATAACTTATAACCATTTATGTGTCGTCGCATATAGAAGCTAAAGGATTACAAGCTTGCGGAGGAGAAATGAAAATGAAAAAAAAAAACCAGCTTATAGATAATACCCATTAGTCAAACCGATTCATATCTCTCACGCCCGAGGATTAGTCTAATTTGCTAAGTTTTTGTATATTGAGGTTTCAATTATCTACCTACCAACCTACTTTGAAACCGAATTTTTTCATAACAAAGTAAAATTAAACTCAAAAACAAAAATGTTACTCTCCAGATTTTTGTTTTCATTTCACAAACCGCAAAGCTTTTGGAATGAGAAACGGGGATTGGATTTTTCATGTGATACTGAATAAACAACCCTTTTAAATATTTTTGAAGCAAACACCTAACCTTGTGTTAGCATATGTCTATAAATTATTCAATGTTGTAACTTTTTGACTGGCTCGCCACTCCTGTCAGACTTTATGTCGCGACCTGTCAGAGGCCGGCATGACTGTCACCGATGATTGACGATGTGCGGAGTGGCTTGGCATTGCCGTCTCGACACTCAACCAGTGAGGTCGATCAAGGGAGGTGTTGGGTTTGTGGTGAATTTAGAGGTGTGAGTATTACCTTGTTAGTATTTAGGCTTTAAACCCTTTGCCATGAGAAGGTAACGTAATTTTGAGATGGACCGATAGTAGATAGGTGAGTCACTAACAGATCAGAAGTGGAACGTATCCATAACCACGTGATTTATTTTAATTTTTTTTATTTTATTCATTATTTTTCTGTTCGTTGTGCAATCATTTTCATATGACCGGCAAAAGGTTAGTCGGACATGTGAAACTGTTCAAACAAAGAAATGGGTTAAATCCATAAAACCACGAACCAAACCATCTTTGAACTTCAAAGGTTAGTCAGACTAGATTGTGGAACCGATCAAACAAAGAAATTGGTAGAATCCATAAAACCACGTATTATTTTGTATTTCGCATTCTCTGTCCGATCATGCAATATTTTTATTAATATATGGCCGGCAAAAGCCTACTTCAACATTTTATATTTTATTATATAACCTTCGATTCGACACTTTGTCCATAATTGGTTGGAAGAGATCGCTACTAGCGATAAGGCCGTCGTTTGTGACTCACAATTTAACAAACAAACTCTGTACCAAATCATGTTTTGCTTATCTACCCTAACTATAGACTAAAAGAGAGTTTTTTGCAATTATCTCGTAAACGGTAAGAGATACGTCAAAAATAACCAAATTTTTACCCCCTTTATAAAACCCCACTCATAGAATTACCAATTATTCTGAACCACTTTGGATGACGTCATCACCAAGTTTCTTGATGGTGCAATGTATAATTATCTATGTTATTGTTGTATTGTTACTGGGATTTGTTAACATGGGTTTGCAGCTAAATGTTGAATAGAACATAATAGGGACATCATTCCTTACAAAATGCGTTGCTTGGTTTAAATGTCATTCCAGCGGGAAGCACACGCGCGGGCTGCCGCGCCCGGAGCGCGAGGGCACTGTTGCTACGCTGTCCAAGGCAGGGTGTCCACACTGTCCGGGGTGCTGCTGCAACAGTCCAGGGCGCTGCTGCCACGTTGTTTGGGGCGCTGCTGCCACGCTGTTTAGGGTTGTGCTGCCGCAATGCCCAGGGTGCGGCTGCTGCGCTGTCCGGGTTGATCCTGCCACGCTTTCCACGGCACTGGTGCCACGCTGTCCAGGGTGCAGCTGTCTCAGTTATGATGGAGGACGCTATCCGTTTTGTATTATCGTTTATAGAAAACGGTAAAGAGGGATAACGGTTTGTAGGCGTTGTTGGCAGCGACCAGGTGCGGCTTAGATATTCCCATTGGACCCAGCCGGTGCCGAGCCTGTGCTGGAGCCGAATCGGAGGTGGCCACCCCAGCTGCTTGAGATTGGGTGTTTCAAAAGATGGCTACATGGTATTTCATGGGCAGGTACTTGGTACATACAACATATCAATGGTAAGATAAAAAAAAAAGGGGATATTAGTAGGTAGGTACTATAACTCACAGTTCTCTAATTTATCTGTGTTATTTTATGATGTGCCTTTCCTATTGTGGCATGTGCTGCAGCTGTCACATAAATGTGTTACCTATCTATGTTGGACCAGACTGAAAATAATGAATTAAAGGAGCAAGAGGCTCTATAGATAAACGCATTCTGCCTATAATTGATCTTTGTTGTCTGGAAATAAAGAATTTGAATTGAATTAAATAATACAAACGTCTTTATCAGACATAGTGTGTTACCTCTTTTGAGCAAATGCTGGTCAAATAATTTTGGTAGAGATTTAGATTTTGTTTGTACAGAGCCGTTTTAAAATACACAAGGATGATACAGTGACTGGGTGCGGTCTGCATCCTTTTGTGGCATACTATTGTTTCCCTGTCTGCTGTTGCCCCAGATTTAAACAATATAGTACATTTAACGTAATTTTGATGAAACAAAGCTACGAGTATGATACATATTTTGAGAGCAGTGCTTCATTGCTAGGGGCTTTAAATATTACGTCGGCTCGAAAGCTGCAGTTTATATTTCGATATTCAAATAATTAATTACAATCTAAAGGTGTAGGTGTACAGAGGTATTTATAATTTGGCTAATTATTATCGCCGTAGAACTTGTTATACACACAATGAGAACAAAAAAATAAATAGCTATGTAAGTGCGTTAGCTGAAAGTATGATTCGGTATAACGTAAGAGGAATGTATTATTTGAGTTTTGGATTATTTCTATCTAGGCAGTCGATGACTTGGCCTTGAGAGTTGTTAATTCCTTTTTTGTAAGCCAAGGGATTGAAACATTTAGTTGGGGAAATGATGCCATCGCCAGAATGGTCATGTTTATTTGGTTTTGTTCTTGACATAATATTATGAGATCAATTCTGTTTGTCAGAGAGAGGTCCCAAATCCTGTGGAAGACCACATTCTTCTAATTTTGTCCAAATTGATCTCACAATGTAAAGTGTTTGCTAAGTGACTTGATAGTCCGCATAGTCAATGATGAACAGCGCTAACGGGCGTCTATCGAGAATGTTATGTTTTTCATGAAAGCGTAAATATTTTGTATAAATATGTTTTTTCAAATGTCTTTGTAAAAATTTGAACAACAGCGATGGCATATCACTATCTTGGCCTTTGTCTCTAAAGATGCGATGGTGATATATCTACCTATGGGATACCCACGCTGGTTGTTTACGATTAATTTAATTGATTTTTGACAGTCTGAAACTTTGCGTTTCATATTCTTATATTACCTATCATTTTGTACATAAAAAAATGGGGTGCTCTAGCGTCGCCTTTTGTACCTCCAAATATGTGATGATATCTGCCTATGAGATATTCACACTGGTTGTTGGGAGTCAATTATCCTTGATAGTCGAAAAGGTATGAGTTTTATATTCTTGTATATTATTTTGTATATTTGGGAAACAGAGGGTGCTCTAGTGTCGCCTTTTATACTTCCAAAGATGCCATGATAATATCATCGCCTAAAAGATATCAAAACTGGTTATTAACGAGTCATTGGTTTTTGACGGCCATACAAGTTGTAAAGGGGTCTTTGTAAAGTTGATCGTAGGTATATACCTCGGTTTCGAACCAAATTGTGAATCAGACATTCTATGCGAGCATTTAATTTAGATGATCTCTAAATTAAAATCTCATTGGTTACATTGGATCTCAAACTTATTCCAAACTTTATTCGAGAAATTCCAAAAACAGTTGGGGCAACTTTTTGAAATTGTCGCTGTTGGCAGTATCGTGCTGAAGCCAATTCACAAGAGGTTTAAAGAGAAGTCAAGTCGGAGTCTTCTAGAGACTATTAATTCGTGCTCCTCGGGAAAAGGAACATAGGCGAATGTCTTGATGCGATTCAAGAACTTTTAATTAAGTACAATGTTTTTGAGAATGCCATTCCTTGGTATAATAGTGGTATATTGGTATTGGTGTCACGGGCTGTGGCTGAGATGATTTAAGATAGCGGCAAGGGCCGTCGTAGCGTGGCCAGCGATGCAATTGTTGCAGGCTTGTATAGTGTTTTGCTCAAATAATGAGATTCTTTTGAATACATTAAGTTTTGTTTTGAATATCACGAAAATTTATGTAGAGTAATATGGAGCTCTATAATAATGTACGTTGCTGGTCCAGCATTGTCTACTTTGCCGGTGCCTGTTCGAATAAGGTGACGTCCCTGTGAGATGTTTGATAAGCCGGAAAGTTGTAATTTGCTCAGGAAAGGTTGTTCAAATGATAGACGGGTTAACAACGAAATGTAGTTGGAAAACCCCGGCCCTTGAATCAGAAATATATCTGCTGTTGTTATCTGATTCAAGATCAGAAATATAGAATGTTGTTATTGAAATTATAACTAAAGGATATCATTAATTCTTTTAGTCATACATTCAGGATATCCCGGGTCCTCGCAAGCATTACTATGGAATGTGTCTGGTGTATTTAGTAGTTTGTCAAGAATACCCCTGGTTCTTGTGAACATAACAGAGGATAGCCCTGGTCCCTGTAGTCATGTGTCAAAGATACCCATTGCTATTGCAATCATGACTAAAGGATACCTCTAGTTATCTTAGTCATAAATTCAGGATACCCTTGTAATCTAGTTAATTTAGTCGTATGTTAAGGATACCCCTGGTCCTTAAAGTTAGGCTAAGGATACCCCTGGTCCTTGTAATTGTATGTCAAGGATACCCCTGGTCCTTGGAGTCTTAAGCCAAGGATACCCCTGGTCCTTGGAGTCTTAAGCCAAGGATACCCCTGGTCCTTGGAGTCTTAAGCCAAGGATACCCCTGGTCCTTGGAGTCTTAAGCCAAGGATACCCCTGGTCCTTGGAGTCTTAAGCCAAGGATACCCCTGGTCCTTGTAATTGTAAGCCAAGGATACCCCTGGTCCTTGGAGTCTTAAGCCAAGGATACCCCTGGTCCTTGTAATTGTATGTCAAGGATACCCCTGGTCCTTGGAGTCTTAAGCCAAGGATACCCCTGGTGACGCTGATCTACCGCTGCAGGAAGAGTGAGTCCCGTTATTGCCTTAATTTCAGGCCAGCGGGTTGGTGACTGACTTATCAAGTAAATTTAAAAAAAAAAAAAAAAAAAAAAACTTACATTTGAGAAATTTTGATTCGCAGAACATTTTATGAATAATACTATTGTACTGCTGATGCTATGCCCATTGTACTTGTATCATGTGAAGTCTTTTTAATGATCTGTAACTGGTGTATAATAAAGTATTTTTTGTGTTTTATTGTACTAATGCTTCATACTCTTATAATTTAATTGGTAGTACACATGTAAAGTAAGTTTGCAATGCCCGTACGAGGGCGTACGCTATAATTGGATGGCCGAGTGTTAGCATATGTCTATAAATTATTCAATGTTGTAACTTTTTGACTGGCTCGCCACTCCTGTCAGACTTTATGTCGCGACCTGTCAGAGGCCGGCATGACTGTCACCGATGATTGACGATGTGCGGAGTGGCTTGGCATTGCCGTCTCGACACTCAACCAGTGAGGTCGATCAAGGGAGGTGTTGGGTTTGTGGTGAATTTAGAGGTGTGAGTATTACCTTGTTAGTATTTAGGCTTTAAACCCTTTGCCATGAGAAGGTAACGTAATTTTGAGATGGACCGATAGTAGATAGGTGAGTCACTAACACTTGTAATAAATATTTTATTTGAACTTCTAACACGTGAATTTGCGAGACTACGGAAATCTGAATCATTTATCGACAAAGTTTGATAGTAAGGAGGTCGACACAAAACAAAGAGATTTAAAATTAGAAGTGACATTCATTCTAAATTCTAAATTCAAATCTCTTCGTTTGTGGCTGTGAGTTCCCAAATTCCATAATTCGTAGTTGTTGTATTGTCTTTGCCATGATTATGGCAATTGGCAACCCTACCAATGAGGTGTTGAGGAAAACCATAGACTGCTTTAGCCAAACTTTTTAACCTCTTTACATGAAAATTAATACCTTTTTCGCCCGAGTAAGTAACATTCTATACGTGCGAAAAACATACCCTGTTCAAAGAGAATACAATAAACAAAGAGAATATAAAGTATTACTACAGCTGTTACTTATTATAATCTCAAAGAAACAAAACGATCGATGGTAACTTTATCTGATGTAGAAACAGAACATTAAAATAAAACACTTAGGTAACTGTACTTCGTAAGTGTTCATAACTGGTAGCATAGATAAATGAAACTGTCCACCGGGGACTAAGGTGGGATCATGACAGCAGTGGCATAATGCCGTTCGAGGCTGAACCAACAAAATTAGTTTTTTTTAAAACGGGTTCCCAGCCAACATACATACATTGTATAAGTACATAGTCGTCGTACTTATATACACCTCCATAAATGTTGGGATTCTCCTATAACCGAAGGTCCCTTCCGGCTAGGGGGCAAAAAAAATATTTAAAAAAAATTCAAGCAGGCATAGGCTCATATTAGAAATAAGACAACAAAACCTTAAAAACTGATAGTATTGCTAGAAAGGTGACGTCACAGCAGTGCCTTGTGTACGGGCAGTCCAGCTATCATTGCTAGAACGGTATTGGAGCTGGCCCGCAACCTGCGCACCAGGGATTATACCGACCCCCTGTAGTTACGCCACTGCAAGTCAAGTTTATTATAAAATTTCTTGATAAACAGGTCTGCCAACATGACAGAGTGATAGTGGATGTTGAAAACGACCTGATGACAGAAGGCACCACGGTACATTGGCACGGGCAGCATCAGAAAGGAACGCCGTATATGGATGGCACACCGTATATCACCCAGTGTCCTATTCCGCCCGAGACAACCTTCAGGTAAGTTTTTGTACACAGTTTCTCTTTGATACTTACTACCTGGCCCTGCGGCTTCGCCCGGCGTGGTAATCTATGTGTCGAATGGGTTATATTATAAACCTTCCCCTTGAATCACTCTATTTATTTAAAAAAACTGCATTCAAATCCGTTGCGTAGTTTTAAAGATCTAAGCATAGTATAATAGGGACAGTAAGAAAGCGGGAAGCGACTTTGTTTTATACTATGTAGTGTGATAGTACAGGGTGCCACGAAATACTGTACCTCTTAAGCCGAAAGGGGGTGATTCTGGACCTCATCCAGGCAGAACTTCAAAATAAAGTTTCTGCCCGCGGCTTCGGACGCGTTGTTTCTATCGAAACGTTTTAAGCAAATTTATATTTTATAAGTTTGGTAAGAACCTCACCTGATCATCATTATCAGCCCACACACGTCCACAGCTGGACATATGCCTCCCTCATGAGCCACTTCCAACAATGTTTACATCATCATCCTCCTATAGCAGTCCACTGCTAGACATAGGCCTCCCCTAATGAGCGCCATAGCGCCCTGTCTTCTGCTTGCCGCATCCAGCATCTGCCTGCAGTCCTTCGCAGGTCGTCATCCCACCTGGAGGACGTCCTACGTTTGTCGAGTCACTATTACGAATGTTTACATCGAGTTTTCGCAAATACAATCAAAAACAGCGAAAAATTCCTCGAAACTAAATTATTTAAGAGAATGTCGGTGTTTCCCACAATTTGTACGATAAATTAATTGAGGTTGTGGAAATCTCTGTGGAATTTACATACCAATGGATAGGATTGGCAGATCGTGATGAATACTCATAGCACTCAGTATGCCTGTAATTTACTGAATAACCCTTTTCATACAGCTAAATTAATTCTACCTATTTCTGAGGAAAATTGTTGTATGCGATGCAAATTAAAACTTTTATTTGAATTCAACACAACTACATTTCTTTAAGTAAGTACTCGATTCTAAAATTCAAGATATTTTACTAACAAAGGTTACAATTTGAATTCAACACAACTACATTTCTTTAAGTAAGTACTCGATTCTAAAATTCAAGATATTTTACTAACAAAGGTTACAGAACCAAAGAAATATTGGTGGAAAATATTGTACAACATTTAAATAACAAATATGTTTAGTTTTGACAGCTTTCATTGGTCCGCCTGCGACGTAGGAGATTACGGGTTCGATTCCCGCCTCGGGAATAATGTGTGTATAATCTGCAGACATTTGTACCGGGTGTTCTGTTCGCGATCTATGTATAATAAAAAATATCCATCAATGTAATGTATTGTCTTAAGTAAATCAGTCATCTAGTACCCATAACACAGGCTCTGCTTAGCTTGTGGCTAGATTATGCTGTGTGGATTGTCGAGCATTATGTATTTTTATTTTATTTTCTACTAGATGCGCCCTGCGGCTTTGCCCGCGTTGAAATCTGTGTTAAATGGTTTATAAACCTTCCTCTCGAATCACTCTATCAATTAAAACCGTATCAAAATCCGCTGCGTAGTTTTAAAGACCTAGCAATACATAGGGATAGACAGACAGCGGGAAGCAACTTTGTTTTATATTATGTATTGATTTATATCTCTCCCCAGATACCAATTCAACGCGACTCACTCCGGCACCCACTTCTGGCACTCACACTCTGGCATGCAGCGAGCTGATGGTGCTGCCGGGGCTTTCATCATCAGGAAACCCAAGTCACAGGACCCACATGGACGGCTCTATGATTACGACAGGTTATTATCATCTTCTATCTTTTAAAGATCATTTATTTGCATATACATATTGTGTTAATGCAACCGCTGGGGTAAACGTATTCTTAAGTGGAGAACACGACTCGGTAAACGTAGTGTAGGACGTCCTCCGACCGGGTGGGATGACGACCTGCGAAAGACTGCAGGTAGAGGCCGCTTGACGCATCCAGCATCTGCCAGCAGTCCTTCGCAGGTCGTCATCCCACTTGGCCGGAGGGCGTCGTACACTACGTTTCCAAAGTCGCGGTATCCACTCAAGAACACGTTTACCACAGCGGTTGTTGGTTCTTGGCGAGATATGGCCGGCCCACTGCCACTTCAGCTTGCTAATTCTTAGAGCTATGTCGATACAACAATAATAATTGTTGTGAATAATTGTTATTATTCGTTCTCCAGATCAGACCACGTGATGATAGTAACAGACTGGATCCACGAGCTGTCAGTCGGAATGTTCACTGACCACCACCACTCAAAAGGAGATAACAAACCTCCAACATTGCTGGTCAATGGTGTCGGAAGATTCAAACTGTTCAATAGCACAATGGACAAACCTAAGTTCATGAGAGCAGCGAGATTTAACGTTGAGCAGGTAAGTTGCATATAATTGAACTAGATGGCGTAAGCAGTAAAAACGTAGAAGGTTCCTTCACAAAACCTTGTACGTTACTGGTCAAGTATAGTATAATTCAAGTAGTTATAAAAGAAAAACGAAAAGGCGAGATTTGTGTCTCTAAAAATTTTGTACAAATTCTTTAATAGTTGTCGAGAATCAAACATACACTAGTTTCGGTTGCTATAGTATTCAACACCACTAAAACAGTTTAGGAACATAGGTACTGCAATGGCCAGCTTATACCCATTTCAACATTGTCAGCTTAGAAACCAGGCGGAGATATATTTGCTAACCAATGTTTGCCGTGTAGTTTGCTTAGTGCATCGTTAAAATAGCAGTCAGCCTTGGCCAAGGTAGATATTTGAGCCAGCTTTTACATTGGCTTAACTATTTATAATAGGTACTCGTGCATTTTTTATAATTTAGCCAGTTTCCATCTTAACAAAGTGTAGCGGCAACATTATATTGTACTAGTAGAGAGAAAAAAAAATATTGAAGCAATAGCTTAAAAATGACTTCACCGATTTTCAACAAACAATGCAAATCGCTAACTCGACGCGGCGACGACGACTCGATAGTAAATCGAGTAATAAGTACTATTAAATCGAGTAACCAAACCCGGGCTCAGGTCTACTTTGAAAAACGAACGCAGTTGACGGATGACGTTGGATGGATCACAAAACAAAGGACGACCGATCCGTTCTTTCGGTGACATTTGAATATGATTCTGACATTTCTCAGACAGATCTGAAACGACAGGTGTCAGTGTCGCGCCCGAAGTCATTTGGTGGTAAGGTGGCTCCGAAACGAAAGGTGTCCGTTTGTCACGCGTCCATAGCCACTTGGTGGTAAGCCAAGGTGGTAAGGTGGCTCGATTTCGACTTAATTCGTCAATTTCGTTCGTTTTCAAAAAAGACCACACTTTGACACTTTGAATTCGGGCGTTGATTCCATTTCATGTGTTATATAAATTACCCAGCGTTTATACTTATTTACTGAAATAGCAACTCCATATGTATTTTTTCCAATAAATTCCAGGCCAAATAAGGATTGTGCGGTATTGCCAAAATATGGTTTAGTTAGTTAATCAACAAAGCAACGAATCAGTAGAATCGATATAATCCCGATACTAGAATGCATAATTACCATAATTTTATTATTATTATTTAAACTAAACGCACATTGTGACAAACCATATAAAAGTTAAAATCAATAAACCAATGTATCCAAGTGAGTTCATAAAATTATGACTAGATGTCGCCACAGGTCAAATTAAGAGGCGCTATCGAAGCGTTTCACGTTTTTGGTGACTTCTGAACCCATAATTTGTTTATTCAATCTCATCTGCTACAATTCTCGACGTGCTAGGAGCACTACTTCCACCCTTGTTGGGATAGTGTTCTGAATTTTAAAGTGATCGACCTCTCATTGTAGTAGATAGCAGTTATTTAATACACTATAATTATATCCCTACCGCTGATGTTTCACTTTGACACCTCCCACGCCGCGCTCCTCCGCTACAACATTCATTTTATAATAATAAATAAATGACGCTTAACAGGACAACCCACCTTCCTACCTACCTACATAATTGCGCTCATTAGGTAAGGGGAGGTCTATGTCCGCCAGTGGACTAACATAGGCTGATGATGATGATGACCTACGTAACATAGTGGTGTGGTTGCGGAGAAGAATATCGGTCCCTCTAATTCAGGACCGTGAATTTCGTAGAGACAGTTTCCTTCAGAGTATTTTTTAAATTATATAATATATAAAGAAATAACTATACTGCGTTCATAAATCTCTAATCCAAGTGTGGTAATAATAATCCAAGTACGTTCAGCCGTGGACATGGACTTAGGATGGAGGTTGCTTAACGCTGGAATTTCTGGCGTTGAACTGTAGAAACCTTTGTCCAGCAGTGTTGGGGTGATGATAGTAAGATATATATATAACATCTTCATATTTTAGAAACTAATTATCAACTTTATTCCCAGGGCTACAAATACAGATTCCGCGTGATCAACGCCGAGTTCCTAAACTGCCCAATAGAAATCACGATCGATGGCCACAACATCACTGTCATTTCATCCGATGGGTACGACTTGGAACCAATCACTGGTGAGTACTTGGTGACGGTACCTACTATTGGTCCATTAGACCCCACCAACAAGACTGGACTACGGAATACCGAATCTTGAAATACCGATAGTAAACCGGGTGGTCGCGTCAGAATCGATCTTTTTTGGGGTAGGCACGTTCATGTTCGTTGCTGTTGGGTAAGATATTACGTTTTGCTAATCGTAATATTCTTTTTGGATAATAATCAGAAGTTACTAGAAACCCTATAAAACTTTTACACGCAATTATCTATGCTGGCAGAACCCTTCTGTTTTGGACTACGCTATGTCCGTCTGTCTACGCCTGATGGCGGGCAAATATTTCATAGCAAGCATAGACATTTGCTAGTTTTTAAACGTAGGTAACGTTAAAACGTTACTTCTGTAAAGGTTTGGATAGAAAGAATTTATTTAGTTAAAATTTTTACCGATTACACCATGTATATCTTAAATTGAACAAATTATTATGACCATAACAAGTCTGAAAATATAACAAACAAGAGTAATTAATTGAATCTGTATCGTTTTATGCAATTATTACAATATCAGTCGTTGATTCCGATCCTATGGGAGGCGTCGTTTGCTGTTTCACAGGGTTGCCTGTTAAAGATTTAATCCAAAAATCTAATCAAGTTTCTTAATATTTCAATCGCAGTATATTTTATTGGTCTTCCATTGTTGTAAATTTATTAATTGTCATTATATTATTTATAATAGTTATAAAATAATGACAATTGATAAATATACAACAATCAAGTGTCGAAGTCGCCTATGTCAAAGGGAAAAAGCCTTACGATACTATATTTCTGACAAATGTCACTAGAATCCGTTCAGCGTCTTAATCGTGCAAAGGTAACAGACAGAGTTTAGCCAACGCGCAACGTCTTGGGGAGGCTTCCGATTGGTATTGATGTAGATCAGTTGAGCTACCTCTATTGATTGTTTGCAGCAGTCTGTAATTAGCTCAACTGTTTCTATTATAAATCATACTAATTTGTATTTATTCTTAAAATTACTGTAATTTTCTTTTTCCTTTTTTATAAGTCTGGAATGTGGATATCTCGTGACAACCCTATGTTAAACTATTTCGCAGCATCCCTGTTTTAACAAGGGGCAATTCGGGCACTAGGGATGAATTCGAATAAGTAATCAAACCGATACATAATTATTTGTTCAGTTCGGAAATTTCAACAAAAAGAGAACAGCGCTTTCATGATTTCCACATAAATTGAACTTGTTAACCGGAAAATTTAATCGGCGAGTGGCGGAGAGCCCTGGACAGGAAAGTGAAGTTTCTTTTATACCTGGAATCGTTTATTTACACGAAAATAATTATTCGATTTTATTTTTAAACGACTGTAAAAAGGTTGTTCTTAATTCGGCTGTATGTTTTTTAAAGTAACCTCCAGTTTTTGCTATTATAGTGCGAAAACCTCACACTGTGGGTGGTATCTAAAAACTTACCGCGGGATTTCTTTTTCTATACGGCGGGAGAAAATTCCGTTGACAACGTGTTGTGTTTACCTTATCAGGTATGATGATAATGATTCTTTGTTAATAGCAACTGTGTCTGGTTGGACTAGACACGTTTCTGCCAGTGTCAAGTAATGGAAAATAATTGTAAAATAAATGAGTTGTCAAATTATGAGATTTTTTGATATTTTTACCAGAGCCTAGTTCGTTATGTATCAGGGTGTACCACGTGCAGGTTAGTTTGGCTTGGGAGACGAGATTTTGGAGTCTCCCTTACACCCCTATTAAGTAGAAAGGCTGCTTGATTTTAGTCATCACACAAACGTCAGAAATTCTTTCGTCGACGTCATATAACTAATGAGAATTTATTTACCGACGGAGACGACACGCGTGCGTCATACTCATCATAAAGAAATAAAAACATGACGATATTTTACCATACCTACCTACTGTTGTGTCTTTTTAGTAATTTGTGGAAGAGAAAATTCAAAATTCTAGAATGCATAAGAAGTACATGACACTTATTTAGGGTTCTCATTACCAATTAAAAGTTATTCTAAGAATAGATTGTGGTGGTGAGTGCTTTCCCTTACAATTATTACGACTGGTTACGTACAAGACTTAAGTGACGTCTTAAATAATAAAAATAATAATTTAAATTTATATATGAACAGATGAAAGAAGACAGCCTTAACATTTATTAGAAAACACAGTATTCTTTTTTTTTTTTGTGTTGGCTATTAGATAGGTCTTATGTGAATGCTTATTAGGTTCAAAATATACTTGTTACAGCGACGACCCTCGTGACGTACGCCGGAGAACGGTACGACTTCGTGGTGGAGGCAAACGCAGAGATCGACAACTACTGGATCCGGTATCGTGGAGTCATGGACTGCGATGAAACGTGAGAATACTTACTGTCTTAGCTTAGGAATCACTACATAGTATAAAACAAAGTCGCTTCCCGCTGTCTGTCTGTCCCTATGTATGCTTAGATCTTTAAAACTACGCAACGGGTTTTGATGTGGTTTTTTAAATAGATGGAGTGATTCAAGAGGAAGGTTGATAAACCATTTGACACAAAGAGATTTCCACGCAGGCGAAGCCGCGGAGCGCAGCTAGTTACCTATATAATGTCTGTAATATCGGAAAGAAAACATATGTTTTATTTTTTTAAGCTGCCACCACCGTCTGTATTATTGTTCCTTCATGTCCAGTCCAGATTTTCTGGAAGAGATCGCTCTCAGCGATAAGGCCGCCCTTTATACATTCATTTTTTTCGACCATTGCCCACTGCACCACAGAGACGATTGACGAATTGAGTTTCACCATTCTCAATTTGCGCCATCTTTCCAAATAATAGCATTTGTGCCAAAATAAGCAAAAGCATACATTGCTTGTTTCCAGGTTCACGAAGGCGAAACAAGTGGGTGTGCTGCATTACGAGGGAGCAATGGAATCTGAACCGGAGGGGGACCCCACCTGGTTCGACATGAGGAATGAGGGGCTGGTGAGTTACACGTAGATACAGATAAACATTGTGCCACCTAAACTGTTCAGGTACATAGCCAAAAGGGGGTGATTATGGACCTCAAAAGAAACCGTAGAATAAGTTAAATAGGATCTCTAAGTCTATGGTCTGAAATAAATGATTTTAGAATTTTTTTTATTATTATAGGCATACAAAAAACAAGGAACTGTAAATTTAAAGCAGTTGTCTAGTGTTTTTTCTCACTCTTGTTCATGACGTTCTAGTTGATGTTTCCATGGCAACAGAAGGAAACAAACGACGGTTACTGTCAAAGGTTAACATGACGAATTGTAAAAAAAATTGTGACCACAAGTTGTCCCACTGACGAATTTGTGGACGACTCATCATGGGAATTTTAGGGAAAATTTGTTACCTAAACATAATTTGATTGTCTTGAAAAAACGAATAACCGACTTGAAATTCCTGTTTTTTGAGACCCATACTTATAAAGTGGAAATTATATTTTTTTGGGACTACCTCGGGATTATTCTTCATACAATAGTTAAATAATTATCCAAATTACTCTAATATTAAATGCAAAGGTTTGAATGTTGAGATGGATGGATGTTTCTTACTTCACGCCAAAACTACTGAAAGGATTAGGCTGAAATTGCACAGATGTAGCTATAAGCCAGGGATCAAATATAGGCGACTTGCTATCTCAGAAAATAATTCCTATGGAATAGAAATAACCTTTATAGGTGTCAATAGACGCAATGCGTGCGCAGTCGCCAGCAAAATAAATAAATAAAATAAAAACGTGAGCAATAACTAGTCTTAAATATGTTAACAAATCGTTAGTGAAGTGTCAATAACTTATTTGTGTCATTATTATGAAAAAAAAACAAATCGCGAAAGTTTCATTAATTTTTTTTTTTCCAGCAACTAAATGCTCTGAACAAAGGCGAAGAAGAAGATGAAACGATCAGCGTTGCCGAGATGAAATCTCTAGCCGGCTGGGATGAAAGTCTGAAGGAGGTGGCCGATTATCAGTTCTACGTCGCTTATGACTTCTACGCGAAGAATAACTCTCACTTCCATCGGTCGCCGTACTATGGGTATTATCAAGGTGAGGGAAAAAGTTAAATTAATTTCAAACAAATTAGAAGTAGTATATACAATTGAAACCACTGAGCAGATTGTAGACTATTACAAACAATTTGTAGGCTAAACTGATCCATATCAATACCAGTCGCTTACTCTACTAGAGGTCTTAATTTGGCCAAAATTTTCAAAAGGTTTAGTAATGTTTACCTTCATCTATTGTATTCAAGGAAAAACATTTTTCAATTAAAGGCTTCGTATAGATAATGCACTGTAAATTGCATATAAACGTATCTTGGCCAAGCGTGATATTTGCTTACGAATCTTCTAAGGTATATGCTATAGGCTATTCTCTAGTATTTGCTTTCTTTTTGATATCATGTCTTTTCCTTACAGTCCCAGAAAAAACCAACCGTCTCTACACCCCTCAACTGAACCACATCAGCATGAAGATGCCATCAAGCCCACTCCTCCTCACTCGACCTTCACCAGACAACTTCTGCAACTCCTCCAGCATCGACGACGAATGCCGCGCCGGCTTCTGTGAGTGTTCCCATGTTCTATCCGTCAAACTCAACTCTGTCGTCGAGGTCATCATCGTCGACGAAGGCGTCACTTTCGACGCCAACCACCCCTTCCACTTACACGGACATTCGTTTAGAGTCGTCGGACTTAGACGACTAGCATCAGAGACTACTATAGAGGAGATCCAAGAGTTCGATAAAGCAGGGCTTTTGAAGAGGAATCTGAAAAACGCTCCGATTAAAGACACGGTGACGGTTCCTGATGGAGGGTACACGGTTATTCGGTTCAAAGCTGATAATCCTGGGTACTGGCTGTTCCATTGTCATATAGAGTTCCACGTTGAGGTTGGCATGGCGTTGGTGTTCAAGGTCGGTGAACATAAAGACATGGTGCCGATACCGAAAGATTTTCCTAGATGTGGGAGTTATATGCCTGATAATATGCTAGAGTTAGCAACAACGGAGAAACCGACAACAGATCAGCATATTTCTATATCGCATTGGTGGCCAGTGGTAGTTGTTAATAATAGCACATCGTCAGCTGTCAGCTGCACGGTTTCTATGCTTGTGTTCTTGTGTAGTCTTTGTGTATTCAAGGTGCTTGGAACGTAATTTTGTACGGAACTCTGAGAAGTGTCTAAGTGTCCTTTGACCATCGTTGTTTCTGAATTTTGTATACCTTTGGGATCATTGTCAAAACCTCGTACTATAGAATAATAACAATCTTCCGATAACGAATTTACTCGCATGGAAACTGGTTAAAAATAGCCTATAGAACTCAGGGTTTATGTAAAAAGATCATTATGATAGAAATCAAACCACTTTTATCGGAGATTACCCATAAATGTTAAGTATAGACAAAAATCTAAAAATAACTTTAATGTATAATAATTGTATTAGTACAGACAATGTCCTCAAAGTTTTCTTTGACTTGATGCATCTTTAAGATAAACGTATCAAATACGAATTTGTACTTACTAAATTAATTAATTTAGTGTACTAGTTTAGAATATGTATTCATTATTTTAAATATTAAGTTGGCAGGTTTAGATATGACTGTAGAAAACCCGGACGATTAGCCTATATTAATTAAAATATACCGTTATGTTTGTATAACAATCGATGAAGCGCAACGGGCGTAAATCCGGCGACGCAGAAGGTTGTGGGTTCGATTCCCGCCTTGGGACAAATGTTTGTACGACCTGCAAATATTGGTCCCGGGTGTTCAAGAAGTTTTCTATGTATAATAAGAAATATGTATGTTGTTTTAAGTAGGTACATATATCAGTCATCTAGTTCCCACAACACAAAATCTGCTTGGCTTGGGACTAGATGATCATGTATGACTGGTCCAGCAATATTTATTTATTAATATGTACCCGAACAACAAAGACATTGATAATTTTATTCGCCAATGATTTATCAAAAACAGGTATAGGGAAAAAGGTACTTTTCCCTATACAATATCAATAGTCTTGGTATACTTCGTTCTGATTGTAAAAAGTTGAAATCCAGTACCGAGTATAGTATATAATTATATTATACATGGTATATAAGTATATAATATTTATAGCTAGATATTGTAAATTATAGAAGTATAAGCAAAGATATTGTATATATGAAAACTAAATGATATTATAATGATATATATGATATTATTAACAGTAAACACTTATGTACTAGCAACTTGCCACGCTTAGTGTAAAAACAAATACTTGAACAACGATAATTGCACACGGGTAGTGAAAATGTGCTAATTCGAATTCCAAAATGGACGAGAAATGAATTAAATGATTTATCAAAGCTGTCAAAACCAAAAAGTGTTTCGAAACCGCAATTTACTTTGATCAAACCAGAGAGCGCCGTAAAATATTACCATGAGTATTTCTCTACTATTTTTTTTACCAAGAAACGAGTTTAGGTTCCTTCCTACTTATTTGTTTATACCATTGATTCGTTTGCTGTATTTTCCTATTATGACGTTTTGTGTCGTCACCACTTAATTACTCACTCTAATGTTTGTAAACGTGGGTAATTACTGCCTGTAGAAATTGACTGCTTTTATCAACCATCAAGGTTAAAATTGAAATGGTCGAAATCAGTTGGAACTTTAAAAACTCTTGGTTAGCAACTTGGTTGGTTGGCGAGATGTTAGTAAAAATCACTATTGTCCAAATTTTGGCCGGGTTTTAGCGACCCTAGTCCCTTTTTGCGATACTCGGCTAATATGGACGGAAATCAAATTAAAATATGACCCAAAATAATACAAAATATGTATCCTGTGTGTATTCTGTGTGCAATAAAATTAGGTAAAAATCAAATATTTTAGCTAAATTCCTTTATTGAGATTCTTCGACTGTGATTCAAATATTCGCAAAAATGCAACATTTTCGAAAAATGTGTTTTCCTTTTACGCGAATTTATGATATTTGGAATGTCGCTGATGATTGTGATATTACTTAGTTAAGTTAGTTTTAAGCTATGTTATTTTAATCTTAGTATATATTTGTAAGGCAAAGTACACAATGAATGCAATTTACCTATGGTTTTGTTTTATTTTCCTGTTCCTGATGATAATCATCCCATAACAGTTCCCACGGGATAGAACTTTAAACTTTTCCATATTTCCTTAATTTTTTTTGGACATAATATCTTGTATTTCTTAGCGTAGATTTTTATATTTTTTTAAGGAAAATGGAAACAAACAACGGACCTGAAACATAACATCTAAAATAACCAACCTGACATTCAAATCAACCTTATTCTACTATTCTATTCAATATGCCCGCGGTAACGTTAAAGTCCTTGACTACTGTAGTTACTTTTTCCCTATTATCCAAGTCTTTTTAATTAATAGACCCGACCCAAGCTTTGTATTGAAACAAACAACAGACCTGAAACATAACATCTAAAATAACCAACCTGACATTCAAATCAACCTTATTCTACTATTCTATTCAATATGCCCGCGGTAACGTTAAAGTCCTTGACTACTGTAGTTACTTTTTCCCTATTATCCAAGTCTTTTTAATTAATAGACCCGATCCAAGCTTTGTATGGAAACAAACAACAGACCTGAAACATAACATCTAAAATAACCAACCTGACATTCAAATCAACCTTATTCTACTATTCTATTCAATATGCCCGCGGTAACGTTAAAGTCCTTGACTACTGTAGTTACTTTTTCCCTATTATCCAAGTCTTTTTAATTAATAGACCCGATCCAAGCTTTGTATTGAAACAAACAACAGACCTGAAACATAACATCTAAAATAACCAATCTGACATTCAAATCAACCTTATTCTACTATTCTATTCAATATGCCCGCGGTAACGTTAAAGTCCTTGACTACTGTAGTTACTTTTTCCCTATTATCCAAGTCTTTTTAATTAATAGACCCGATCCAAGCTTTGTATGGAAACAAACAACAGACCTGAAACATAACATCTAAAATAACCAACCTGACATTCAAATCAACCTTATTCTACTATTCTATTCAATATGCCCGCGGTAAGGTTAAAGTCCTTGACTACTGTAGTTACTTTTTCCCTATTATCCAAGTATTTTTAATTAATAAGCCCGACTCGTAACTTCTGGTTGGTTACCTTTGAAGAGGACGTCACAATTACGTGTCGTTTGTTTGTCAACAAACACGGGTATTTTTGTGTGGAGTTATAAACTAAATTGATTCAGGATAAATAAATTAAAAAAATAAAATATGCTGGACAATTCACACAGCATTATCTAGGCCCATGGTAAGCAGAGCTTGTGTTATGGGTACTAGATAACTGATATACATAATACAGTACATTACATAGATAGATATTTTTATTATACATAGAAAACGACCAGAACACCCGGAACAAATATCTGCAGATCGTACACACAATTGTTCCGAGGCGGGAATCGAACCCGCTTTTTTATATTCAATCGTTATACATAAAGGCGAAAGTTTGGATGTTGGTTAACTCTGCACGCCACGGACGACTAACCGAAAGTTAGCATAGAGGTGGTTCTGGATCTAGATTAACATCTAGGCTTTTACTTCTCAAAACGCGTGCAAAGCCGCGGGTAGTACATAGTTTATAAATATTTTTTCCATCATGCCATTCTTTTTGTAAAGTCGATTTGGCCGGGCGTTTGAGTGGTTATTATAGTTTTAAACCCCATTATATAGTCGTACCTCGACCACGATTCAACCTCTACTCAAACTCCAAATGCGTTTCGGTACGCTTGATCGTAAAAAATTCCTTCACTCTAACTAAAATTACATACAAGCTTTCATACAAGTGAAGAAATGAACTGTCATCTCAAAGTACCTCGCGACGTCGCGACCTACCTTGATACTTCAGGCGAGTTTGAGTGAAGGATTCGTTCAAAATTTTTCTAAAGATAAAGCCGTTAGTATACATAATTTTATAAGATGGCATAGTAGAGTATTTCTATTTCTTGGTGCACTTCACCTCACTAAGCGGTTTTCTTCCACCTTCATCATTCGCATAGTTGTGGTTAGGAACACGCTCCCCGCTGCTGTTTTACCGGTCAATAACAACCTAGGTTTTTACCCAGGTTGTAATTGAGAGATTGGGTCTTTACCCAACCCTTTGAAACGTCAACACAAGAGTCAGAGAGATACACCGTCGGCCACATCGTCACTTTCCAATAGGTGACTTTGCGGTCAAATAAAGGTCTCATCATCAGCCTATATTAGTCCACAGCTGGACATAGGCCTGCCTCAATGAGCGCCATAATGCCCTGTCTTCGGCTTGACTACCCTACCTGCACAGTCTTTCGCAGATCGTCATCCCACCTGGTCGGAGGGCGTCCTACACTAAGTTTACCGAGTCATGGTCTCCACTCAAGAACACGTTTGCCCCAGCGGCCGTCGGTTCTTCGCGAGATATGGCCAGCCCACTGCCACTTCAGCTTGCTAATTCTCAGAGCTATGGACGAAAAGGTCAAACAAAGGTGAAATAAAGGTCTATGGACGATAGTATACCTTAGCATGAAACTTCCGTGTGAAGGATTTACCAATAATGTTTCTACGTAACACCGGTTGTCAATACTGCTACGTGACTATGGCTTGGAACTTCTTGTATGAGACACTGTAAGTAATTGAAATTAGTAGGTTATTTACGATAGGTGATTTGTCATTTCTATACCTTCTGTAAAACCCTTTTATAGCGGTAAAATATCAGAGCTTCTCATTGTAATTGCTACTTCGTAGCGAGTTAGTAGTGTTGAAAACTAATTTGAAAAAATTAAATTGCTGAATAATTAATTTTCCATTTGTGACCAAGTAAGTTAGTTTGATATATTTAGATTCTACTGTAGACCAAGGATGGGGATTGTTCTCTAGGGTAGAATAGGCAATTGCATCGTCATACATTGCGTAGATTATTGAAGTTGGAGGAATTGATTTCTAATAATTAACGCAAACGATGATAGCGTGACGCCAATCGAGCGAGCCTTGACAACAATTTTTTTATTTTTTATTTATTTGTACTTTTTGCACGATAAACTATGTACAAAACTTATTCTACAAATAATTACAAGGCGAACTTAACCCTAAAAAGAGTTCTCTTCCAGCAAACCTTATTGGGAGAGAGAGAAAAAGAGAAAAATCCGTGCTGGTTCTTGGAAGGATGTTTTGTTTTTATAAAAAATTAGGCAGTTGTCGTTGTTGCAATAAATTGACTGCATTTTTGAATAATTTTCCTAGTATCTTGTATAGTATAGTAGGTATCTTTTGTTTTTAAAATATTTTATCCTACTTGCCCTGTTAGTTTGTGTGGGATAAATCTTGTAACTGAATTTTAGACAAGTTAAATCCTCAACTAATTGTGCTGAAATGTTGCATAGGTGACTTACATATGTGAGTTCGGTGACAATGCAAAGTGATGGTACCATCGAGCTGGTCTGATGATGGAGACAGAAGGCATAGGAACTCTTAAATAAAACGACTCAACGATTTTGAGTTCGTTGGATTCTGAAGTAATTTTTTTAATGGTGTCTGCTGGTCAATTTACATGTATTCGTGAGCGTTTGAGTGCGAATAAATAACAAAAGACAATTAAACAATGACCGGTGAAAATAGAATGAGTGCTACACTCACAAATAAATCTAATTTGACCAGCTCTTGAATAAATTTTCTTTTTCATATTTTTAAATGAATTTCAATATTTTCAGAGCCTACATCATGAGGGCGGTCAGTTTGGCGATAATTTTGTCTTTATGTGAGTACCTATAGATATTATTTTACGTAAGAAAAGTTGATATTGGTTTATAATGTAGTATATAAGCGGGGGCGGGTCGCTAGTTTAAAATAAGTACAAATGACATAAATACGTTATGGCTTATGTCCTTTGTACGTGTGGCCTATGTCCAGCAGTGGACTAATAAAGGCTGATGATGATGATGATGACATAAATACATTTGAATTAGGCATGTAGAGATCAGGAAAGGTTCGTCTTTGAGGAATAAGGTAGACATTACAGCCTCACCAAACTTATGTTAGGAGAGGCTGTAATGTCTACCCCTGTCTGTCTTTGTTTTACACAAATAACTACTCAGCTTTTATCTTTGGACACCAATCTGTTTAGGAACCAAATGTATAAAGGCCGGTTCACACAGGTGGGTCGCTGAGTAGGATCTAGTCTCCAGTGAAAACAAGTCATTAAGGGCAACACAGGGTCTCCCCAATTTAACCCAAATTAAGGGAAGGAAGTCGGATACACCCCAACTATCTACTATCTGTATAAGGATTTATTACTACCCTATTAAACTGATCTTCAGAGGTTTACGGTAAAGACGCTAAAGATATATTTTTGAATGTAAATGGCCTTTTACGATCGAAAAATTATTCGTCACTTACCCACACAACCTCTTTTTACCCTTAACACTTTGACTGCGAATTTTTTTCGACGACTGCGATCTTTTTTTTAACCTAAAAAATTCGTGCTGCCGCTCTACACAGCGGTTGTGTTGCGCCGCACATGCGTTTCGTTCGAAAAATATTACGGCTGTGCTGAGTCACAAAGATCTGTATTTTTTCAGCCGCTGCGCTAGTGTGGATTTACACATATTAGTCACTTGAAGAAAACAAATACCGTGTGATTTCAGCACTCAAAGTGTTAATTACTCGCGTGGGGTGTTTAACAACCCAGCGACTGTTTCGTCTCTAGTTATTGGAGTTTCGAATTTACAACGCTAATTTTTAAATAAAGTCTGATTTTGTATGTATTTGGTAGTTTTTTCTAATTATAAAATTGGGGTGGAGAACACGCCACGCGAGTACTTATGTATGTTTTTGTGCGCGAGTAACTAAGGGCTAGATAAGCTTAGGTTTTTCATATTCTGAGAGAATGTTCTCAAGCACTTTTTTTACGCTTTTATTTCGGTTTATCCCTGAGCTTCCACTCGAATTTAAAGTTTTGTGGCAAATCCTTAGTTGCAAGCATGAACCAAAGAACTGGGTTATGAAGTCGCATAAATCGGTAAGGTCGGAGTCAACGGTAGTCGGTTATTTGAGTTAATAATAAAAAAAACGTTTAATCGCCTTTCAGGTGTATTCTAGGAAAACTTTATTAGATTTTCTTCTCAATCAACAAATCCTTACCTGGATAAAATACGTTGTTTTTGTTCATTGAAGTATTCGTTGAATAAAATTTATGAAACAGAATTGTGAATTTGTAAGTTTAGGCACGAATAATCTATCAGTAGGTACCTAACGATAGGGCACGATAGGGCTGGTCCAAGTCGCTCAGCGAGCTATGGAAAGAGCTATGCTCGAAGTTTCACTGAGGGATAGGATTCGCAACGAATACATCCGACAGAGAACCAAGGTTATCGACATAGCGCTAGAATTAGCAAGCTGAAGTGGCAGTGGGCCGGCCATATCTCGCGAAGAACCGACGGCCGCTGGGGTAAAAGTGTTCTTGAGTGGAGACCACGACTCGGTAAACGTAGTGTAGGACGTCCTCTGACTAGGAGGGATGACAACCTGCGAAAGACTGCAGGTAGATGCTGGATGCGGCAAGCTGAAGACAGGGCGCTATGGCGCTCATTGGGGGAGGCCTATGTCCAGCAGTGGACTGCTATAGGCTGATGATGATGATGAGGTACCTAAGTAAATTTTATTCATTGCACAATTTATAATTTCATTTCCTGAATTTCATTTGCTATACACGCTTTTGCAGTTAAAATTGGAAGTGCATGAAAACTATAAAATGTATGTAAAAACACTACAGGAATAAAATACTTAAGAGCGTTTATTCCTAAAATGCGCAGAAACAGTACTTTTCAAACCCGTTTATATCATGAACCACTTATCTTATAGTATATGTTATTTACTAATAATTTTAGGAAATTTTAGTGTCTAAATAGTTTGACTATAAAATATTTCGATTAATATAGTATGTACGCGTTCTATCAAGATAACTTGTGAGAGGTTTCATAATTTCCCTTTCAGCATCAGATTCGAAGCTCAAAATAATAGAAAATACTGACATATCTAATTAAGAAAAAAATATAACCTACTGATGAGATCCTTGGCTAAAAAGTTACTTAGATAGATGTTTGGTTTTGGTATCCTACTATGAGAAATTAAAATTAAAAAAATGTGAAATATTACGAATATTTCACATTTTTAAATGATGTTTTTACCGATATACCTTAGTTAATTTAATATAATAATAGCCTACCAATAAAGTGGAGCATCTTTTTTAAAATCATACATTTAAAGTTTTTATGATTTTGTTGCTATTATTTTTCTATAAATATTTAATAAGCGACGTGACCACACTCTAGAAAGCCTCGCGGCGGACTGATTTTCGCGCAGCGTTTTATAGTAGTTTTAAAATATTTATAGAAAAAAAATAGCAACAAAATCATAAAAATTTTAAATGTATGATTTTAAAAAAGATGCTCCACTTTATTGGTAGGCTATTATTATATTAAATTAAATAAGGTATATCGGTAAAAACATCATTTAAAAATTTGAAATATTCGTAATATTTCACATTTTTTTAATTTTAATTTCTCATAGTAGGATACCAAAACCAAACATCTATCTAAGTAACTTTTTAGCCAAGGATCTGATCAGTAGGTTATATTTTTTTCTTAATTAGATATGTCAGTATTTTCTATTATTTTAAGCTTCGAAACTGATGCTGAAAGGGAAATTATGAAAACCTCTCACAAGTTATCTTAATAGAACGCGTACATACTATATTAATCGAAATATTTTATAGTCAAACTATTTGGACACTAAAATTTCCTAAAATTATTAGTAAATAACATATACTATAAGATAAGTGGTTCATGATATAAACGGGTTTGAAAAGTACTGTTTCTGCGCATTTTAGGAATAAACGCTCTTAACGTGATTGCGAGACCTCAATTCGGTCTATAAATAAACGCAATTAACAAAGGTAAAAACGGCAACACCAAATAATTTTAATATTAAATTAAGTTGGCCACTGTTAGGTAATAAATATCAGCAATGTGCGTTTAATATTTATAGCCCAAGGGATTTTCGTAAAGCCTACATACATATCCAACGAAAATGGTTTTTATGAATTTTCCCAGTGAATGAATTATTTTTTGCGAATGAATTGTACACGAAAGCTGAGCTTTTGTAGGATTCAATTTCGATATATTTAACACAGTAAAGAACTCAATTTTTTTATTTTTATTTTTTTTTAATAATGCTGGACAATTCACACAGCATTATCTAGCCCCATGGTAAGCAGAGCTTGTGTTATGCGTACTAGATAACTGATATACATAATACAATACATTACATAGATAGATATTTTTTATTATATATAGAAAACGACCAGAACACCCGGAACAAATATCTGCAGATCGTACACACAATTGTTCCGAGGCGGGAATCGAACCCGCAAGCGGACCTTCGCCCACCGCGCTACATCGGTCGTCAGTAAAATAATTTAAAAAAATAATGGTAGACAATCCACAGAGTATATAGAGAGTAGTATACTAGCCGCAAAGTAAGCAGAGCTTTTTTTATTTTTCAACTATTTAACAAGCTACTAAATACATTATATACAAAGATATACATATATTATGTTTACTTAAAATAGAAAACACTCAGAATACGCGGAACAAATATCTGACGAAGTGGATATCGTACAAAAATTTGTCCCGAGGCAGGAATTGAACCCGCAAGCTCCTCCGTCGCTGGCAGACCTTCACCCGCCGCGCCACTTGGGTCGTCAAAACGTATTGAATACTGATTAATTTCGCGATAATAAAGTAAATTTGCATAAAAAATATTCTAAAAGCCTATTAAACCCCTCGATTGGCTGAAGTTAGCTACTTATGAGGGTTAAGTGTCGACCTCACTTACGTCGAGTTTCGTACCTACCTGAGGAAACATTTATTGTTCCACTATAAATGCTTGATACGGAGAATTTGTCTCTATGGTAAAGCAATAGGGTTAAAAACTAAACTGCAATTTTTCCCGTCGAAATTCTCATAGTTCTTTTTAAGTTTGCCTTTCATCATCATCATCAGCCTATAGCAGTCCACTGCTGGACATAGGCCTCCCCCAATGAGCGCCATAGCGTCTTCAGCTTGCCGCATCCAGCATCTACCTGCAGTCTTTCGCAGGTCGTCATCCAACCTGGTCGGAGGGCGTCCTATACTACGTTTCTCGTGATTTCCACTCCAGAACACGTTTGCCCCAGCGGCCGTCGTCGGTCGGTTCATCGCGAGATATGGCCGGCCCACTGCCACTTCAGCTTGCTAATTCTTTGAGCTATGTCGATAACCTTGGTTCTCTGTTGGATGTATTCGTTCAAGTTTGCCTTTAGGCAATTCTAACTAGTATGGTAGTTCGCTAGAGTGAAATTATACCAGTTCACTACTCTAATATATCTGTGAAAAACGATAAGGCCTACAAACTCGTAGAATAACCTAAAAGTATCGATTCGGCTGACGCTTCAAGTTTCTGAAAGTGGCAGATTAGTTGATTAGTATGACATAAATTTAGTTATATTTTATTATCAAGTTGCGAAATAAATTCCAGACTTGGTGAACGGCTGAGAGGTTCACGTGCAGTGAATTTTTATGATGCTTTTACAATACAATAAATAAATAATGCTGGACAATTCACACAGCATTATCTAGCCCCATGGTAAGCAGAGCTTGTGTTATGGGTACGAGGTATCATCAAGGTAATCACGAAAAACTAAAACACAGACTTCAACAATGCATAATCTTAAAGTAAAAAATGTTTAATTTGAATTCGAAAACGAACCAGATATCAATTAAATAATGAATTAAAGCTTTCAAAACCGAAAATTGTTTGGAGCTTCTGTGATTTGCTTCGGTAATACCAATGCCGTTCAATTGTTTACACCAATATTCCTTGGGTATTGTAACCCATTTGTATACATAAAATATCCTGGATTTTGAATCGGAGTATAGTGATGAAAAAACCGATAGGCATTTGACGACTGACGACCGATGTGGCGCGGTGGGCGAAGGTCCGCCTGCGACGCAGGAGATTGCGGGTTCGATTCCCGCCTCGGAACAATTGTGTATACGATCTGCAGATATTTGTTCCGGGTGTTCTGGTCGTTTTCTATGTATGATAAAAATATCTATCTACATATGTTATGTATTATTTTTTATTTATTTATTGAGATAATAACATCATTACACGTTTTTTTATTATAGTTATCTAGTACCCATAACACAAGCTCTGCTTACCATAATCCTGTGTGAATTTGTCCAGTATTATTTATTTATTTAAAGGTTAAATTAATATTTTCACTAAATCTTTTCCCACATTGTGTTCTACGCGCAACACACGGTAGTAATTTATTAAACTGTATTTTGTTCTGAATTAATGGGATGGTGAATCATTGAGGATGTGGTGGCCAATGGGCAGTGGTTAAAAAACACTGGATTTATTTCGGAATGATAATGGAATTCCAACTGTTACATGAAATACTGACAGAAAAGATTTTGTTATCAAATAGCCGTAGTTTTTTTATGTAGATAGATAAATAAATAGATAATACTTTTATTACACACTTAAAAATATAACAAAGCAGGAAAAAAATATACAAAATATGTGACTTATAAGAAAGAAAAAGAAAGAAAATTATTTATTAAACACTAACACAAGAATTAGCAAGCTGAACTGGCAGTGGGCCGGCCATATCTCGCGAAGAACCGACGGCCGCTGGGGCAAACGTGTTCTTTAGTGGAGACCACGACTCGGTAAACGTAGTGTGGGACGCCCTCCGACCAGGTGGGATGGACGACCTGCGAAAGACTGCAGGTAGATGCTGGATGCGGCAAGCTGAAGACAAGGCGCTATGGCGCTCATTGGGGGAGGCCTATGTCCAGCAGTGGACTGATATAGGCTGATGATGATGATGATGAACACAACCCAAACAAATTTATTTACACATATTATAATATAGGATATTACATAGTACCTACTTACTAGAAAACACGTAACACAGACAAAAAATAAAAAAAGTGAGAAGGTAAATGTAAGTACTAATACAAGTAGCATTTGGTACTAAGTAGCCCTCACAGCAAGTAGATAAGCGCACGTGTGTAGGTCTAATAGGACTAATTCCTCAAGATCGATGAAAACGCATGTAAGGCTCTAGACAGACGGACCGCATTTCAACTGCAATCCAACCGCAAATTGCAGTTCTATTGCAGTCGGCGTGCAGTTCAGAATACATATAACCGAATGCTGCAAAAAAAAAACAGTGAGAAGAAGGGAAAAAAGAAGATATTCCCACAAAACCCAAGGACCGAGGGGTCGTCACCCCTCGAGTTGACGCCGGGGTAATGAGGCGAGGCCCCTCTCTATGCCCCCACCAGGGCCGAAAAGAAATCTATTGATTGATTGCAGTTCACGTGAACTGCACGCCGACTGCAATAGAACTGCAAACCAACTGCGCAGTCCGTATGCAGTCGGCGTGCAGTTCACGTGAAATGCACACCGACTGCAAATGAACTGCAATCGGACTGCGCAGTTGGTTTGCAGTTCTATTGCAGTCGTGTCAACTGCATTCAAACTGCAAATTTGCGGTTGGATTGCTGTTGAAATGCGGTCCGTCTGTCTAGAACCTAACGTAACGCTATTTTTACAATTTATTCATATTGAATTTATGTATAATTATTTACTTAGTAGTAGTACCTCTTGTTATCTACATTCTACCACAGATAAAGATTTTTTTTCGTCCATGCTACTACTATTATACCTAAGTAGTCGACTTAAAACTAGGTGTAATCAATAAATGTTTTGTTATTGCATTGCATGAAACGAACGTATGTAAACAATGAAATATGCAAAGATCTACAAAATTTATATACACCCCGTACGAAGCCGGGGCGGATTGCTAGTAAACCTGTAATAGACAGAGTAGAACGAGCACGAGTCTCTGACTCCTCCGTAACTCAATTGCACAAGCGCGCCACCAATCAGCGCTGTAGCGGCTTGCTGTACTAATCGCACCATTCATCTAGAGACGTACGGAGTAGGCTGAAGTAGTCTTGGTACTTGAGTTAATATAGAATAGAATTTCTTCAAGTAACTCGTTTGGAACTAAGATTCTCTCTCTCTCTCTCTTCTATGTATACAATAAGTTAAGAATGTTTACCTAATGTGTAATCATAATCCATGTCTTTTGCTGCAATAAATGTTTATTTACTTTTACTCTCTGTGGTACCTATTTTAAACAAATCTCTTAAATGTTTTCCGATTCATTTCCCGATTTAAAGTAGGTAAGTTACTTAATATTATGTAGGTTGAACTACGCACTTTATGATAACTTCGTGGTTTTAAATGTTTGAATAACATTAAACCCTAATAATTACACTACGAGAAAGATGATTTTCAATTGCTTTTAATTAAAATATAATTAATAGATAAAAAAATCTTGACAATCCGCACAGCATCATCTAGCCCCAGGCTAAGCCGAGCTTAGGTTATGGGTACTAGATGGTACTTGTTGTTATAAAAAAAGCAATCAATTTTATTTCATTAGTTTTTAGTAGTACTATATATTTTTTATACTGTCAGCCACGTTGACTCAACAATTTCATTCAATATCGAGTTTGCGCGGACTGTACGCAGATGCTGTTGATTTTTATTTCTTCAAAAATATTAATCTATTCTGTAGCTTTATCATTGTGTTCGGCCAAATATCTTGACAACAGCACACACTATCTTCATAATATTAGTAGGATTAAGTCAGGTAACAAGTATCAAGATAATTCAACGCTAGTATTACAGGTATAGATTTTGCAGTTCATTTAATACACCCACAACATTGAGAAGCCTCTCTTATACAGTTATACAGCCTCATATGTAGATACGTTCTTCACTTTCATGAATGTAGATACGTTCTTTTGATAGATAGGGGTCTACAGGGTTCTAGGTATACTCATCGAGAGGGTTCTAAGAAGTAGGAGGAGTGCGAGCTTAACTTTTTAGGATTCAAAGGGTAAAACGGGAACTTTTTACTAAGACTCCGCTGTCCATCCGTCTGTCTGTCTGTCCGTCTGTCATCAGGCTGTATCTCATGAACCGTGATAGTTAGTCAGTTGAAATAAATATAATATAATACTAAAAACATAATAAAATAAATTAAGGGGCTCCCATAATAACAAACCTGATTTTTTTAGCTCATTTTTATAGAATGGTACGGAACCCTTCGTGCATCAGTTTGACGAGCGCTGGGCCGGTTTTTCAAAAAATTGTGGGTTATTTTTGTCGTATAAATGTTGATACATGCTCTTCATTCACATGTTAATATAACCTTATATGTAATTGAATAGTTACAATGCGTTGAAAAATGACAGGCTCAAATAAAAATAACTACTATTAATTGTAAAATAGAACACTTTAATTAGCACACACTAGAAAGAGAATTGAACCACAGTTATTTTTCAACACTTGAAAATATGAGGGTAGTTTTCCCAAGCTTCGTGCACTATATTTTGTTTCGTAGATATTTTAATACACCATATATACTTTGTTTTAATATCTCAGATTGGGCACAACACCACTATGTTCAAAATTAACTATAATTTGTTTTGGAAAGCCACAGAGGAACTTTTTAATCAGAAAAACAACACAGAGCAGTTATCGATTGTTTGTCAGTCGTGACGTCACTCCAAAATTTTCACTCCAAAATATGTATCTAACCTAAATCTACAAATATTAGTTAAGTTTTTACTGCTACTTTTATGTTTCATGTTAAATGTGGGTTCTGGGTATATAAAATAAAACATATCTATCTATATAACGTATTCTATTATGTATATCAGTCATATAGTACCCAGCTCAGCTTGGCTTTGGGCTAGATAATGCTGTATGATTATCCAACATTAGGTATTTATTTAACATTATTTTATATTTTCAGTTCTAGGTATCAATGGATTCAACACAATACGACACCATGACAACAATCAAATGTTCCACCATTTTTACGAAAATACTCCAAACCACCACGGCTGGTCTTATAAACCGATCTTCCACGACCCTTCCAACCCAGTTCACAATATGCACCACTTTAATTTACACAACCTTGTAAAGCCTGGAAGTAGAAATCCAAACATTGAAGACCCAGGTTTAGACAACATAGGGATGCCCAAAGACGGGAAGAACCACCCTTGCTACAGAGTTTGTAAGGCTGAAGAGAAGAAGACTTGCTACTATAAGTTCCACGTGGAATGGTACCGCTCTATGAGCAAGGCTTGCATGGACTGTCCTAGGAATGCCACTCATTGTGACAACCCTGACTGTGTGCCCGCGAATGGAATTGCGAGGGTTATTACTGTTGTTAATAGGAAGATGCCTGGACCTTCTATTGAGGTAAGTCAGTAACTCTTAATAACTCTTAATAACTCTCAATAGTTATTGAGAGTTATCTTCGAGAATTTATTTTTAATACCTCTGTGGCGCAGCGGACGAAGGTCCGTCCCTCGGGACAAATGTTTGTTCCATCTATAGATATTTGTTCAGGTTTTTTGATGTATAGTAAAAATATCTATCTATGTTATGAATTGTGTTATGCATATCATTTATCTAGTATTCATTACACAAGCTCTGCTTACCTTGGGGCTAGATAATACGTCCCAAAAAATTAGGAACTAAGCGCGAGCACGGACGATAATGATATTTAAGGAACGGATTATGTCTCATGTCTCGATAAATTTTGTTACAATGGTCTCCTACCGCAATTTACCTACGATAGAGACAAAATCGATACTACACGGTCATTGGTAAGATCGATGATCATTACCGATGTTCATGTGCGTCCCAGACGGGACTTGAATCCGCTACCTTTGACCCTCTATAGAAATTCGCTGCCATTTACGCTGTCAAGTCGCCTTACCATTGAAAAATCTTTGGGACGTTCTCGGCTCTTAAAGACGTATATTTTTCAATAGGAACAGAATAGAAAAAACATTTATTGGGACACAGTACAGGTACAAAATACAGGCCTAGAATAAAAGAACGCAAAACAAAGGAGTTTAATATGGAGGTAACTGACACAAAAGGATGGTAGTAAAAATAAGACTTCCTCCATGACCCTGCGCCGAAATAGAGGTTGGCTCAGCGTGTGCTGAAAATGTTATGATCAGCTCTGTTTTGCATCCAGCATCTACCTGCAGTCTTTCGCAGGTCGTCATCCCACCTGGTCGGAGGGCGTCCTACTCTACGTTTACCGAGTCGTGGTCTCCACTCAAGAACACGTTTACCCCAGCGGCCGTGGGTTGTTCTATATAACTTTTTATAACTTGGCAATACAAAAAAACTCTCTCTTCATAGTACGCATCCGTCTTATTAACCTACCTCCCATAAACAAAGAGAATATTAACTATTACGCCATAAACACCACGGTCTCCATCTTTAAATTGTTTTCTTGCTTAAAAACAAAAAATATAATCAGCAAAGGAGAAAAATAAAAGCAGTAAAATAACAAGGAATGTTTTGGAGAACCCCCAGGGAACTTTTAAATGTGTTTCTTTTTAATTAGAGGAACAAACCGATGCTTATTGAAAACGGTTGCATTTTCTGCAACATTGTTTTTAAAAGTGCTCCCTAACTCTAAAGTCGTGCAACTGCTAAAACTAAAACACATGACTAGTTTTAATTATTGTGTTCTTATATTTGTAACATATTGGATTGTATTCTGTTTTGTGCGCCAAATAAATAAGTAAAACATCTTGATCTTACCGAGAAAAGTCTAATCTGATATTTAACGAACATTGTCATGTTGATTTGATGACATAGGTACCGTAGGTTTTAAACAATACAAAATAGTAGGGGGGGGTAATAGTGGGGATCAGTTACGTCATGCGGTCAGTTACGTCATGCGGTCAGCCAGTATAGTCAAGCTGGGTTAATTTGACTACCATTCAGATGTTTCTCTTACTAGAGCAAATGCCTACTATCCCACCGGTGATTACGAAAAATAATACTAAATTGACATGTCTATGTCAAAAAAAATTAATGATTGTCATTCTAATCAGTGTTATTGTGTGAATTGTCATGCTTTCATGCTCATTTAGATAGATCTTGCAGTGATAGTTTTAGGCACGCTGTGACTGATGGTTAAAGTCCCGGTGGAAGCGATTTATTTTAAATATAAATAAATAAATAATGCTGGACAATTCACACAGCATTATCTAGCCCCATCGTAAGCAGAGCTTGTGTTATGGGTACTAGATAACTGATATACATAATACAATACATTACATAGATAGATATTTTTATTATACATAAAAAACGACCAGAACACCCGGAACAAATATCTGCAGATCGTACACGTACTTGTTCCGAGGCGGGAATCGAACCCGCAACCTTCAAAAACTATACGATTATTACGAATAAGCATTTCTATTTTAGTTTATAGCTGTGTAAGCAGAGTAATCACTAGTCATATACCTATTGAATATTATTAAGTGTCACCATTCTTACGGTAAGCATCACCATAAAACCACGGCCATTGAGCAATTAAGTTTCTACAGCAACCACAATGTTACGAGCAAAGTAAAAATTTCCGCTTAAAATGTCCAGTTTTAAAACTTTTATAGTTATTTTAATCGTTTTGTTAAATTGTAAACCACCGAAGTGTTCGTAGCCTGTATTTTTCAGCTTTAAAAGTGTCTACTTCGTTCACGTTTTAATTTTTTACATTTATTGGTATAGTTAAAATAAACCGCTTCTGTTTTAAATTGACGAGGGTTTTTCAATTTAATTCTACATAATGCAATGCAGGTAGAAATTGTTTTAATATTTTAGTACTGCATTGTCAATTTAGTTGGGCACGCTTACATAATTTGATTAATTTAATAACCCATATAGGTATATATTTTTTGTCCTGTATTCCTAAATGTGCTCAAGATTTGTTTATCTACGTGATAAAAAAAGGCTATGTGTTTTGGTCGGCAGGTAGGAAATGCCTCGGCATTAAGCCCTCCCTTTGTACCTTAATGCAAAGTTTTAAATAATAATCACAGTATCCGAAATACGAAAACCCGTAGAAGAACTATATGTCACCGACATAATGTAGCTCTCAGTACCTAAGCTGAAGTGGTGTTGGGCAAGTGACGATCTCTGTGGCACGGTGGGCGAAGGTCCTCGATGCTATGCGACGCAGGAGGTTCGGTGCGGGTTCGATTCCCGCCTGGGGATAAATGTTTGTACGTTTGCAGATATTTTTACAAGGGGTTCTGGTCGTTTTCTATGTTTAATAAAAAATATCTATCTATAATATGTAATCTACCTAGTACCCATAACACAAGCTCTGCTTTCCTTGGGGCTAGATAATGCTGTGTGAATGGTCCGGTTTTATGAATGAATGAATGAATGAATGAACGCTTTATTGTACCCAAAATAACAAAATAACACCTTATATCTAAATCTTACATAATAACAGTACAATAGGCGGCCTTATCGCTTAAAGCGATTTCTTCCAGGCAACCAGGGATGGAGAAAAATATTATTTATTTATTTTATTTATTTATTCATGATCTAGCAGAACTGGTAACCGCGGACAGACCGCGGAGAGTAAAGGTTCTCACGTGTTAACATTTGTTTTTTTTCCACCAGGTATGCAAAGGAGACACCCTCGTCGTGGACGTAGAAAACAGTCTAATGGCTGCAGGCACTTCCATCCACTGGCATGGTCTGCATCAGAAAGAAACTCCATTCATGGACGGAACGCCGTTTGTGACCCAGTGCCCTATCCAGCCTGAGTCTACATTCAGGTTAGACCTTTGAACCCATTTAGGGACTGGGTAGTCAACGTGACAAAATGTTCAACGGTTGGAATGCCCTAGTGTCAAAATGTACATAAAATCATGGTCAAAATGTTTTAGTGATAAATGGTACACATCTCAAAATGCAAGCACGTTATATCAATCGAGCGTTTCGTCTATCACACCTTTTGTTGTACAGTCAGCGTCAAATTGATATTAGCGTCTAGAGTAGTCAATTGATAAATAGATAGATAGATAACACTTTATTACACCACACAAAACAGAAAATAATACAAAGATAAAAACTTAGAATAAAGGTATAAAGCGCGGCCTCATCGCTGAGAGCGATCTCTTCCAGGCAATCTTGGGATGGACTGGACATGAACGAACAATAACAAATACACTAAATACCTACATAACAAACATTATAATAAACTTACATAGACATAAGATAAGGCTATCAATATTTTATATGGATAAATAATGCTGATGCAGCAGTTTTTTGAAGATAGGGAGTGATTTTGCACATCTGATGTCCAGAGGGAGAGCATTCCATAGACGGGTAGCTTGTACAGTGAATGATTTGTCATAGAAAGAGGTAGAGTGAGCAGGGACTTTCAGGATGAGGGTTTCAGAGGAACGCAAAGAGAGTGAGTGAGAGTTTGAGAGGAATTCGAAGCGCTCCTTGAGATAAGAAGGTCAATATGATCATCAAATTGATATTAACGCCTAGAGTAGTCAAAATGATCTGAAAAACATACAAACGCAGATCGAATCAACATATTCTTGTAAGGTATGGTAGACGAAACGCTCGATTGATAAAACGTGCTTAAGTCTAAATGAATAACTGTCAAAAATAATAATAATTATTAAATTCTGTATTCAGACACGAGACCCTTTTGATATTTATAAAATACAAATAATAAATATACAGCTCTTCTCGTCTTAAAGTAAAATTAGGACTTTATTAACAAAGCAAACCACAATTAATAATAGAAACAAATTAGAACCAGTATATACAAATTAAACAACTGAGCTAGCTGCAGATATTTAAAAATAATCTGTACTACGCAAATACCATACAATAAGAAATAAATAATAAATAATTTGTTATGCCATCTTATAAAAACCATATTTTACTTAACACTTTGACTGCTGAAATCACACGGTGTGTGTTTTCTACAAGTGACTAATATGCGTAAATCCACACTAGCGCAGCGGCTGAGAAATTACAGATCTTTGTGACTCAGCACAGCCGTAATATTTTTCGAACGAAACGCATGTGCGGCGCAACACAACCGCTGTGTAGAACGGCAGCACGAATTTTTTAGGTTAAAAAAAAGAACGCAGTCGTCGAAAAAAAATCGCAGTCAAAGTGTTAATGCTATTTGAAATACAAGAAACAATAAGAATAAGAAACAAAACTACAGGTTTACAGAAACATTTGTTGTTTACGCAAAATTGCGGTAGGTAGTTTAAGCATACAAGTAAAAAAATTCTATACTACCCGTGCTAGTGTAACACTATGTTACGGCGTGGTAGTGATTCTCGTCCCTTGCAATAAGGCTCATTTTAGAATGAGACAATTATGTGACGTCACGAAAACGTCTCAATACTAAAGTCAAATGGGTATAGCTCAGAGGACCGCGCTGACGATAGATAAAGTCTCTGACCATGCAATATCCTTCTTCCACAGATACACCTTCGACACCCCAAATGCCGGCACCTACTTCTGGCATTCGCACATCGGTATGGAGCGCGGCGACGGAACCACGGGTCCCCTCATCATCAGGGAACCTACGCAGACCAACCTTCAGAGAGGCTTGTATGATGTAGACAAGTAAGTAGTTTCACGTTGTTGTTTAGTTCATCTACAATATGAACCTTTTGGCCATATCCCGCGAAGAACCGACAGCCGCTGGGGTTAACGTGTGTAGAGAACGCGAATCGGCAAACGTAGTGTAGGACGCCCTCCGGCCAGGTGGGATGACGAACTGTGTAGGTCTGCAGGCAGATGATGGATGCAAAGTAGTGGACTAACATAGGCTGATGATGATGTTGTTAAGTTCATCTACAATTATGAACCGTTTGGGGTAGGTACTTCGTATAGGTACTTCGTAGGAAGAAGCGTAGCTCAGAGCGGGTGAAGTGAATTTGATTATAATGAAGGATAAGTACTGATAATAAAATTAAATAAGTTTTATTTACTACCACACAAATTATTTAAAATTTTCTCTATTCACTAAATCAGTCATTACCTCGAATAATTCTCCACTCAAACTTGTTCAAGGGCGTTTCGAGTATTCCTCCAAAACATGCTCGAGTTTGGTATGCTTAGTCGTTAATTTGGTTATATATCAACCTCTCTTATATACCTTCGCGATGGGTAATTGTAGGTTTCATCGTCGTAAATGTAATTGAGATAGTCTCCAAAATCCGTTGTAAATAAAAACAAACTATTTCGAGGAGCATTCAAGGTAGGTAGCGAGGTACCTTGAGATGACAGTTCGTTATTCCACTCGTATGAAAAAATTCTCGAAGGCTGTTTCGAGTGAAGGATTTTTTTACGATCAAGCATACCGAAACGCATTTGTAGGTTGAGTAGAGTTTGAATCGAAGTCGAGGTAATGACTAAAGATATGGGGGTTAGAGTGGTGAAAGCTTCCTCCAGGTTCCGGTCCTTCCTATCCAAAGCCAGCTTGCTAAATTTCACTAGATTTTTGTATAGTCAGCCAAAATGGTGACTTATCAAAAACTGAATAGTCAATGTAACACTGTGCGTAATTTCTTTAACGTTACATTAGTTTTTGTCGCTACCTGGTAAAAGAATCCAATTAATTAGTCTTTCCGTGTGTGTTTTTGTTTGCGTGTAAATAATATTCCTTTTGTCTTCAGCTCCGAACATGTCCTCCTAATATCCGACTGGATCAACAACGTCAGTATAAGCCTCTTCACCGACCACCACCACTCGTCCGGCGATAACCGACCCAAGTTTCTACTCGTCAACGGACGCGGCCGGTTCCATATCACCGAGGACAACCAGACTAGTATTATGAAGGCGCCAGTCTTTGACGTTGAGAAGGTAACTTTCATTACTACACAGTATTTTTTTTGTATTTATTTATTTTTATAACTAAAACTACATTACATTTGTGTAGGTTCTGCCAAACTATGTACAGTTTGTCGGCAGTATAAAACAGAGGTGTAAGGGGGACTCCAACATCTCGTCTCCTAAGCCAAACTAACCTGCACGATATTTACATATCATCAATCTTCATAATTTAATAACTCATTGATTTTACAATTATTTTCTATTACTTGACACTGTCAGAAAAGTGTCCAACCATACACCGTTGCCATTAACAAAGAATCATCAGTATAAAACAAAGTCGCTTCCCTCTGTCTGTCTGTCCCTATGTATGCTAATATCCTTCAAACTACGCATCGGATTTGGATGCGGTTTTTTTTAGTAGATAGTGTGATTCAAGAGGAATGTTTATAAACTATTTGACACAGATTTCCACGCATGCGAAGCCGCAGGGCGCAGCTAGTTAAAAATAAGAATGTGTTTATTTCAGCTTATAAACCAGATTAATTATTCAGTTATTGTTATTTAATTATTGTTTAATTTATTAATGAAGGCACTGAAAAAAGGTTGTCGCCTCGTGGACTATGCATGTTTTCTAGCGATTCTTAAATACGAATTCATTCGGAACAATTGTGTGTACGATCTGCAGATATTTGTTCCGGGTGTTCTGGTCGTTTTCTATGTATAATAAAAAATATCTATCTATGTAATGTATTGTATTATGTATATCAGTTATCTAGTACCCATAACCCAAGCTCAGCTTACCATGGGGCTACATAATGCCGTGTGAATTGTCCAGCATTATTTATTTATTATTCATTCAAATGTGCTCATATTAAAATCACGCAAATCCAAGGGGTGATTTTAATTATACAACCAAAAGGTATAAATTGATAAAAAATGTAATAGTATCGAGTAATGTATCAGCGGTAATATTTACAATCACATTGAACTACAATGTTTTTACAAACCCAAGTAGAATGTTGAACAAAAGAGTAATTTTCTTTTGTTCAACGTAAAATGTTTCATCGCATTAAAGAGAAAGGTTGTATAATAAACTTTATTTCCAGGGCAAGAGATACCGTTTTCGGATGATAAACGCGGAGTTCCTGAATTGTCCAGTTGAGTTGTCCGTGGATGGGCATAACATCAGTGTCATTGCGGCGGATGGGTTTGACCTGGCCCCCTTTACTGGTGAGTGGACAAGAGCTTATGATAATAATGAAAGGAGGTACTTCTTTACCTTTGAAAAACGTACGGGTACATATTTTGTCCAATCGTATGACAAGCATGGAAACAAGCAGTTCTCAGTAAATAATGAATGAAAGCGCTTTACTTCACAACAGCTACTTACAAAGTTTGTACAAAAGCTGTTGTGAAGTAAATAAAGCGCTGTAAGACGCGCTATAGCGCTTTGTAGATGATGCAATTTAGAGAGAGGAATACAATAAGGCCATAGAAGTAAATATCGTGAATGTACATAAAATATATATGAAAAAAAAATATATGATTGACTTCAGTTAAAAAACAAAACTAATTTGACAGCTGCACAAAAAAAATAATTTGACAGCTGCACAAAAAAAACTGCTCTCTTATTGGTCGAATTTAAATGGATAGCGTTATTTTAGTGCTGCTAAATAATGGTTAACTTTAGTTTTCGTGCCCTTGATATTGACACTATTTGGTTCATAGCAAATTTCAATATTTCCTTTTTTACTTTCCTTTTGAATCACAATACGATAAATTCAAATTTTCTTCCACAAAAAGAAGGAAATTATAAGACAAAGAAAACAACATTTCACCATACGATATTACAACCCGGTTCCCGGTATTTTGTAACCCCTGAGCCTACCCCTGAGCAAAAAGTTGTGAAAACAATTCCTTGATTATTTTCATTTTGTGTTCTAAATTCAAATCTCCTGGATCCCTTTGTGCGATGGCCCGTTACGGTATTTTCCCCCGCATTATCTTTGTAACTCATTGTTGTCATGCAACATACGTAATACGTAACAAATGACAACATAGTCGTTATCCTATCAGGCCTTATGGCGATCTAGTCCAAACGCTATCTAGTCCTAACGCGATATGGTCTTATCGAGATTTAGTCAGAAAGCGATTAAGTCTTAACACTTTGACTGCGATTTTTTTTCGACGACTGCGATCTTTTTTTTATCCTAAAAAATTCGTGCTGCCGCTCTACACAGCGGTTGTGTTGCGCCGCACATGCGTTTCGTTCGAAAAATATTACGGCTGTGCTGAGTCACAAAGATCTGTTTTTTCTCAGCCGCTGCGCTAGTGTGGATTTACGCATATTAGTCACTTGTAGACACATACCGTGTGATTTCAGCAGTCAAAGTGTTAACTGCTATCTAGTCAAATCAATATGTAGTCCTAAAGCTTCGAACCCGTACGAAAGGCTAAGGCTAAGTGATTCTATTCATGTATTTTAATAATAATAATAAACTCATTTATTTCAGAACATAGAAAAGTAACAGATCTTATTTAACTTATTCTACGGTCCATAGTAATATATACCGTAAAACTAGTATACATAAAATATACTTAAAAAATACAAAATTAATTAATTAATTTTATGTAGGTGTATTTCTTTCTCTACTTGCTACAAACATGCGCGAACATAATATATGCAGTTTGTTTTTTTATTTAGAATTAGAATTAGATTAGAATCTTCTATAATATAAAAATTTATCACTGAATGTGTTGTAAGCGCAAATCTCGAGAGCAGCTGAACCAATTTAGCTAATTCTTTTTTTTAGAATATTTTTTGAAGTACGAGGATGGTTCTTACAGAGAGAAAAATTTTAAAAATTGCCTTAATCAAATGACTACCCGGACGAAGCTGGGACGGGCCGCTAGTTATATATAGCAATAGATATAGATCTTGAGAAAATTTCTAGTATTTTCCATGGTTTCGTTTCTGAAAGCTTACCTCATTTCCTCCCATCAACAAAAAGCTTCAAGCTACACGGGAGAAACACAAACTTTTAACTAGTTAAAGCACACCAAGCTTATTTTAATAGCATAATTAATTCACCCCCACGCATACGCTATTGCAAATTTGCAACTTTGCTTAGGAGTTAAGCTCTTTTCACATAAACTGGCTCTTTCCTACAAACTAAGTTTATTAAAATAGTTTATTAAAAGTGTTTTCTCGTACCGGGGATGCCAATAATCTCGTACTTTTAGAACATAATCTCGTACAAATTTACGAGTATCTATGGTTTGGTTTCGGTTTATTCATTTCTTGAGGTTGAGGTTATCAAATGAAACGAGTCCATATTATGCGTACGATGTTCAAAAACCGTGTCAACTGCTTTTTTTGCAGTCCATCCTCCCTTTTTAATTATTTTCCTAGGCGGCGGCGGCGGCGTGGATGAATCCTCACTGTCACTACTCATTATTTTAAATCTACTTTCTATTAATTAGGATGAAATATCGAAATGCACGGGAACTTGACAAACTTCAACTAATGTGAGTAATGAGTATAAAACATTCCCCTCCACGTTCAGTAAAATATGTTAGAATGCGATGGTTACATGAGTGCAAGAAGGACAACAACAAACAAATACATTTAACGGGAATTCCCGGTCTAAGACATTTAGTGACAACTAGTGATGAGGTAATGAATCTAGTGATGTGCCTAGTCAATTGTTCTATGGCGGCGTGGACCTTATTATCCTTTTTATAATATTTTTGGTTGGGAAAATGGCACAGGCAGTCAACATTGTCAAAATCTCGTACAAAATTGTACGAGATTTTTATTTCTCTCGTTTCTCGTACAGGGACTGTAAATCTCGTACATGTACGAGATTTCTCGTACGTCTGGCAACCCTGGTTTGGTCGCCCTCGAGCGCGAATTTTACTCAATTTTTGTTGAGGCGTGTGTGCTGTAACTTTTGCTGTATTTGATTTTCGTGGTTGCAGTCACTAACGCAGATCATACTAATATTATACATGCAAAAGTTTGGATGGATTTATGCACTTATTCATGCCAAAACTACTGAACGGATCGGTCTGTAATTTTGCATAGATATTGGAGATTTAGGCACCGATTCCACACTCCAAAAAAGTTTTCTAATTGGTCACAACGCAAAAACCATTAGAATTTGTTTTAGTCACATGTCAATTTAGTTCAACTGCACTGCTACAACACTCGCAATGCCGCGGTCGGCTGGCTGGTGCCTGCGGCAAGACGACTGGCCAAATCAGACACGTTGACGCACGTAATGGGACCAGCTACCTACAATAAGCTGCCAGACAAGGTATAGGGACGCACCGAGTATAGATAATTTCAAATTAAAACTAAAAAACTGGCTCATAGAGAAGGCGTTCTATACCTACGACGAGTTTTTAAACTATGCTTAATATAGTAGAATAATATTATTTTTGAAATTTTACTATAATTAGATATTATAATTTTATTTTAGAAATGATTGATTTATAAAGTGTGACATATAATTTGTCAAATTATGAATAAAATGTTTATCTGTTTTATCTGTTTATCTGTTCCTTAGTGTTGTACCTGTAGTATAAAATACAATAGAAATACTTTTATTTATAATATAACAACAAAAACACACTTATATAATAGGTACATGTAGGTATAGAGTTGTTATAAGGGCTCTAACTCAGGGTAATGCTGGCTAAGCTCCGTAAGAGACCTAGTCAGCGCTGGTATTCCGCTAGAGCCCGTATAGGTGACGTCACGAACATGCCTACGCTATGAGATAAATAAAAAAATAAAAAAACTAAATTAAAACACTTACAAATTTATTTATAAATCTGCAGTAAATAGGCTATGTATTAGTAAAATTTTCTAACGTTCTTATTGTTAATATTAGAGATTTTTGTATATATTGTTATATGACGACCGATGTGGCGCGGTGGGCGAAGGTCCGCCTGCGACGCAGGAGGTTGCTGGTTCGATTCCCGCCTCGGAACAATTGTGTGTACGATCTGAAGATATTTGTTCCGGGTGTTCTGGTCGTTTTCTATGTATAATAAAATATATCTATCTACGTAATGTATTGTATTATGCACATCAGTCATCTAGTACTCATAACACAGGCTCTGCTTAGCTTGGGGCTAGATGATGCTGTGTGAATTGTCCAGCATTAAAAATAATATTTATAATATTATATTAAAACTATTTTACGCGCCAAATCAATATACTAGGTATTGGTGGTCATTTACCTCCCGCGGATATCCAATTATGACTATATCCGTTTCCTTGAAAGCCACTTCTAATTCGGGGCACTGCCTGGTGTTATACCAAAAACTGTCTATAAGTAGAAATTTTTCCGATAAAATTTTCATCAGGAAATTGGAAAACTTTGTCGAGCGCTGAATTTGGCCAGTTATTTGTAAACTGAGGCATTTCGGATCTGCATTTCAATGTTTATTTTGATCGGGCAAATCATGTTCAGTAAAATAACATATTAAAATATTCTTTTAAATCTACCTGAGCTCATAAAAAATATTAATATACCTACGTCACCCTACGTTATTATATTGAGTATGCCGAATGCCGTAAAGCTGTTGAAAAATATTTTTTGGTCATTTTTTCACACCACAATAAACAGGCCACTTTTTTTCACACCACAGTAAGCATAACTTGTGTTTTTAGGTTATAAATGCATATAATAAATAAATAAATTTTAAAGAGTGCTAGCATGGACGAATAAAATAAATAGACCTCCAAGGTCCATTCATCCGACCGAGAATCGATTACTAGTTATCTGGTAGGGCGCGAGATGGCGCTACGTGTAGCAATTCGTTAAAATTAATCAATCTGCCCGTTTATTTTACCGCAACAGCGCCACCTATAAAATGGTCTTTGCAGCTTTTCAAGAGTCTATGTCAATGATATACTTCCATCTAATTAAATTTTATAGATGGTGCTAATGTCGATTGCTACATGATTGATACGTTGCCAGATAGCATTTTTCCCAGCTGAACGACGACGACGCGACCCGGCGGCGGCGACGCGACGTTGCCGTTCTGCTGTGTTCTGCACTGGTTTTACTAAAAATATTATTTACGTACTCTCACGTACCTCGCATCAGTATTGCCATACAATAAAAATCCCCCTAATTTTGGGTTAATATATAATATTTTTTTACGAACGTTTTGACTTTAATTAATAAATTTTATTCATGTTTTTCCTACAGCACACACATTATGCATAAAGCTCGAAACAATTTTCAATAAGTACTTGATTTAGCACGTTTCTTGGTCGATTGGATTGGATGGACATTTTTTTCTAAAATAATTCGGTATTTTTGACATAACGACGCAGAACCGCTTCAAAACTAATAATTGCAAGAAATTTGATTAATTAAGGCTAATGTCCTGATGGAATGTTTGATTAGTGAATTGTAACATTTTGATGGTGTTGTAAACCAAATTCAAAACAATTGACGGGTGGTCGTATAATTTTTTGAACATCGTTAGAATATTGAAATGATCCTTCTATTTCGTTAGCAGAGTTATCGGCTCCGTGGCTCAGTTGATTAACACACTGAATTATTCCTACAAAGAATACTGGAAAGCTACTGTTGGTTCGAACCTCCAATTCTCATGCTTTTGCATAAATAACTTTTTGTTAAAATCTTTTTGTTGCTTTTTGCATAAAATCAAATCATGGTAAATATCCCGTTTTAAATGACTTTATCTTTTTGTTATTAAAAATTTTTGAAGGAATATTTATACCAGATACAGATACCTTTCGAATTTTATGATATAAAATATATATTTTATAAAATAATTCAGTATTTTTAAAACATACTCTTGGTTTTAAACAGTTAATCAAGCTTATTGTTTAACATTGATTTTCTTATTTGTAAATAGTTATTAATTTATAAGGTTAATTTAGAATACTAAGGAGATAACATTTTAAGTGTTTTCAATGCTTTGTAAAATTAAAAGACAAATTGTTGTTTGAACTGCGCGCCACGTGGAGGTGACGCATGTTCAAGCAACAACTATTAACGATTTAACTACTTTGTAAACTTAAATAATAGATGAGAAATAAGCTTATAAATGACGTTAATATTTACTACATCAAAATTGATTTTTAAATGTTTTCTCAAACATTCTCTCGTCGTCAAAAACCACGTGGTGCGAACCACGTGGTTTTTGAAATAAAACCGCATTGTGCGGCGGGCGAAGCCCATTACTTTTTAGTGTTATGGTGTTTCTTCATTTGCTATGAGTGATCCTAGAGTGAGTGGTAACGTTGGCCTTGCTGGCACCAGCTTTGCTGGCACCAGCTCTGCTGGTGGTAGTTTGGCCGACGTCATACATTCAAAAAATCCTATTAGGCAGGGTACTTCGACAGACATCTTTATAAGTCATGTTCCATAAAATTTTAAAGGTATCATATTCCTTCAAAAATTTTAATAACAAAAAGTTATTTATGCAAAAAGCATGTGATGTGGAGGTTCGAACCAGCAGTAGTCATATTCCATTATTTATTGTTGATACATACCAGTGTCTTAAACAACTGAGCCATGGAGCCAATATAGGTACTGTCGGAATAGAAGGATTATTTCAATATTCTAACGATGCTCAAAAGATCCGTCAAGTTGGTAAAAATGTGACAAACACGGTAGACAAATAATCACTGATTTTAATAACTTTGTATGATGTTTTCAGTGTATTTTCGTAATGTTCTGTTATTATATGCTTGTTCTCGATCTTCACATGCATAAGTAATTTACGTTTATGGTGTTTATCATCTTATTCACTTGATTTGCACTTTTTATTGTTGTTCACAGATCGTCCTTGTTGTTTTTGTAATCACTGTTTTCTAGCTCTAATTTGTAATGTTTCGTTGAGATAATGTTATGCCATATGCTTAGTACGTTTTACTTTAATTTTCACTGGTTTAATCACTGTTTTATCCGGATTTCAATTTTAAATAAATTTTATTCGTAGGGTGTACGTTGACCTTACGAGCGCAGCGCCCTCTTGCAAATAAGCTAAAGTAAATAAAACGAGAAAACCTGCGGCATAATAGATAGGTATGCTTAGGGTATCTAATTGGACAGAAAGGGCCTGTTTTATATAAGTTATTGTTTTCATACACACTTCAAATAACTAATCATAAAATTAATGTTATCATACAAACTTTTCATTTGCACGCCATCTACCTATTAAACGATGCTTTATCTTGTACATTATGCCACGCCATCTATCACTATTCTTTAGAGACTAGTCTACCAGGACGATTATCTATTAATAAAACAAAATTTGAATATATCAACCGGTAAGTATCAAAAACTTATTTAAAAAAATCTATAAAAGAATTGTTACGATTATCAAATTACTCCTATTCATTTACCGAGTTTAATCGTGGAATATAACGATTTTCGTGATAAGGATCAATGCCATCTAGTATTAACCAGAATTTCGGAGGAACGCAACTTTGAATGGGCTCTGGCTATCTAGTGTTTCCTTCATCTATGGTGCTAGGAAAGTGTACTGCTATATTTATCTGTATTTGTGAGTGTATCACGCAAACTATTTTTACTTCATTGGCTGCATATTGATTAAGAAAACATTGAAAATAAAACCAATAACCGGCTAAAATAATATAAATGATACACTCACAAATACATCCCAATAGATCATCTGCAGTAGGAATATAAAAATTTAAATATTTATTTAAAAAAAAAACACTAAACACAAAATATAACAAAAAAAAAACAAACAATCCAAATGAAGCCAAAAAAAAACATTGAGAAGGGGAAAAAAAAATATATTCCCACAAAACCCAAGGACCGAGGGGTCGTCACCCCTCGAGTTGACGCCGGGGTAATGAGGCCAAGCCTCGAGGCCCCTCTCTGTGCCCCCACCAGGGCCGGAAAGAAATTTATTGAGGAATATAATCCTACTAATATTATAAACGCGAAAGTTTGTAAGTATGGATGGATGTTTGTTACTCTTTCACGCAAAAACTACTAAATGGATTTTGATGAAACCTCACAATAATATAGCTTACATATCAGAATAACACATAGGCTACAATTCATAAATATATGTTGTATATTATCCAAAATATCTATCACCACGCGGGTGAAACCGCGGGGCGCAGCTAGTAGCTGATATACATTAGTTGACCCGACGAACTTCGTACCGCTTAACAGTCAATGTTTCACAGTTACGAAGCTCATGAACATTTTGTATGGGAAAATATTTTTTATTTCATACTAGCTGCGCCCCGCGGCTTCGCCCCGTGGAAATCGATGTGTCAAATAGTTTAAATGATAAAAAGTATCCTATGTTAGACTCCTGGTTCTAAGCTACCTCTCCACCAATTTTCAGCTAAATCTGTTCAGCCGTTCTCGAGTTATAAGTGTTGTAACAAACACGACTTTCTGTATATTATATAGATTATATTCAATTTTCAATGTTTTAAAAAAAAAATTGCTATTCGGGACGGAAACAAATAAACAAACTAAAAACCATGAAAATCGGTCTCAAGTTATAAGTGTTTGAACAAACCCGACTTTATTTAATATAATTAAAGAGATTATTATTGAATTTAGCTATTCACTGATATTTAATACTCTATGATTAGAGCAATTTGCCACATGATAATTTTGGAGTTAGACCGCAGAGTCCATCATTACCAAATTCTATGCATAAATCTGAAAATTTTATCGAAAACACACTGGTAGTTACTAAACTAATATTAAAATTTGAATCAACATTAAATTATGTAGCTAGGTGGCGGCATTTACGCAGAATGCAGGATATCTACGTGGTTTTTGATGAAACATGTAAAGATAAATTGCCCAGTAGTCTTGCTATAAATTATTATGGCAATGTAAGGCATATTGTGTCGTATTTAACGGAGTTCGAAAAAAGGAGGAGGGTCTATGTTCAGCTGTATTTGTGTTTTTTTTATATATGACTATGTATTCCTCCGTAAATTTTGTAAAGATTTGAATGATTATTTTGGTGATTATATAGGTGATGCAGATGTAGTCCCATAAAAAAAATATTAACGAGGGAACCCCGCAAAACTTATAACCGCGCAGTTTAATACTAAGGGATTCAATCGAAGTAGGTTTCAGTTTTTTCGAAATTATACAATACAAATCCAATACAAAAATTCTTTATTGTACACCATAATCAAATCAATCATTACAAAAATACTTTATATGCGACATGTACAATGGGCGGCCTTATCGCTAAGAAGCGATTTCTTCCAGATAACCTTTTATTATATTTTTTTTAATTTAACTTATCACGTTGCTACGACATAGCTTGTAGCTTGCTACCTCGTAGCAAGCTACGCCGTAGTATGCTACGGTTACAGTGGTATTACACCTTCGCTTGTCCTTTTGTGCTTATGAGACACACGCGGTCATTGGTTTTTTTTTAAGATTATAATATAATTTGGCGTGTTTAAAAAACTATAAACCAACTTCAAATTCCTAAATAATTAAAATGGGTCACGCACATAAAATTAATGCAAATTTAAGACTTATGTATATGATTTTCTCATGGATGCTGTCGATGAGTCAAAACTGGACCTAATTTAAATGAGACCACACGGGAAGCATCAATTAGTAGGTTCTTATGTATATATTAGTATCACAATCAAATGCACCAGCTTTCAAATAAAAAAGAATCATCAAAATCGGTTCACAAAAACAATAGTCGCATTGAGAATCTTTTGAAGTCGTTTAATAAAATACATATATTCCATCAGCGTAATACCGAATTTTAATTATTAAGATACATTGCTGTCAATCAAAAAGCTTGAATGACACATTTTTTTACCTGTTTTCTACACAAATGACCAGTTGGTCTAGCTACCCTCCGATTTACAATTCAAATTTTCTGTTGGGATCAAAGAGCTACCGTACGGACTGACGTCACTGACCATACGGTTTCATCGTGCGGTACTGACCATACGGTTTCATCCTACGGTACTCTCATCAAATCTATTAACCTTAAGCACAGACCTTGAGAGTACAGATAAAATTCTTTATTTTTAACACAAAGTTACAAGTCATCATGACCATCAGCCTATCAGTCCACTGATGAAGCAATATAGAATACAACTAGTAGAATACAATATTGTCCGTAACTAATATGTTGTATTATCGTTTTCACACAAGTTATTTATTTTCCCTTGTAATTATGTTCCAAATAAAGATATTTTTGATTTGATTTGATTAAAAATACGAGTACCAGTGTATGTATGTCATAAAAAATATAATTGACCAATTGCGTAGGATTCATAGAAAGGCAAAGCGTGGTAGAGTTATTGGTGCTTTTATTTATTTATATATTGAGGAACAACAAACGACTACATTTAACTTATTATACATTAGTTGCGTCCCGCTGCTTCGCCTGCGTGTGAAATGGTTTATAAATCTTCCTTTTGAATCACCCATCTATTAAAAAAACCGCATCAAAAAGATCTAAGCATACATAGGGATAGAAAGACAGCGGGGAGCGACTTTGTTTTATACTATGTAGTGTTGCTACTTTGCTATGTCAAGATGAGCGATATTCACAATCTAATACATGAGATAGAGAGAGAGACGTTAAAGAATAAAAACTTGCAAAAGGCCTAACTAGCCAGGCAAGAACTAGGCTCCTAGACTGGCTCATAACTAGGCTAAGTACTTAAGTGATTATAATATAATAATAAATTCTTTATTTCAGACTTCATAGGTACATATCCTCATCAAATAGTACATATTAATAATTAATAGACGTAATAATTAGAAAGTCCCATAAAATTAGATCGACAAAAAATAATAAGAACGAATAGATATTGTCTCTATCTGCTGACATTATTTGTTATTGTGATATCCACCAACCCCAGACTATTAGGCTTACCTAGGAACTACATAGGTCACCGAAACCTTTACTTATGTCACAAACCAACAAGAATAATCGCTGTGTTTTTACTACGTCAGTCTGCACGACCTAACTTGATAATAATGTTTCGCTTCCGTGAACACCATGCGGTAAAATTCACGGAATCCAACTGTTCTAGTCGTAATGACCGTGGTAAGGGAGAGAGGGGCAAAACTCAATCTTTTTTTAAAGAGGCACCCTATTTTTTTTTAATAAGCTAGTTTTGTTCCTTGTTGTATTAGGCCACCTTGCGCACCACGGTCTCTATGGAAGACCAGCGCTATGGTACGATCTGCTCTACCAGCACATGCTGAGTGGAGATCGATTTTGTCAGTTTCTGTCTTCTGTTAATCTAAGTTTAATTTATAAGAGTCTCTGTTCTGACAAAATAAAAATCTTTTTACTTTTATTTTAGGTAACTATTTAAAAAAAATTAACTAAGGCGAATGCATGACGAGAGAATGCGAGAAAAATGCTTCATGTAGTTTATTTTTCGTGTAAAGTTTTTAACACAAAACTGTATCAATTTGATCTGACAATATTATTTAGTTTAGCGGAATATGTATTTTTTAGATATTTTGTTAAAAACAAAAGTAGAGAGGCATTTTATGAAAATGTGTTTGTGCTTGCCAACAATTAACTGGGCGGCTAAGGTTGAATGATGTACAGATATTTTTTAGATAAGAACAAAACGCGTGTAAAGCTTGGGCAATAGTATTTTGGTACATTAAATTAATTTAAATACAAAACAGTAACTCAGTTGAGTGTACAAAGGGCAATTACCCATTCCTAAGGGTAAAACTATGATTCCATTCAATCAAAATCGTTATATTTGTGTAATTTGAATTTCAGAATTAATACTCGAAATATTGTTTACATAAGTTGAGCTAGCACAGCTGTGTCCACCTTCACCCGTTCTCCTTTTACACAATTTGCGAAATTCTGCAGGAATTATTCGTGCACATTTCGGGGGTTCATAATTGTATGGAATTAACCCGTTTTTGCCGAGTTCTGGTTGAAATTACCAAGATGAAGCAAATAAGCTTTACTGACACTTTACCTTCGCGTGTGGATTTGTATTTGTACCGAAGAGTTAATAAAATTTTGTCAGACGACCTCTGTGGCACGGTGGGCGAAGGTCCGCCTGCGACGCGGGAGGTTGTGATTTCGATTCCCGCCTTGGGACAAAAGTTTGTACGATCTGCAAATATATTTTGTCTCGAGTGTTCTGACCGTTTTGTATGTAAATTACAAATATATATCTATGTAGTGAATCAGTCATCTAGTACACAAGCTCTGCTTAGCTTGGGGCTAGATGATGCTGTGTGGATTGTCCAACATATTTATTATATATTTATTTGTCAAAGAATTGAATGATTGAATTTTACTTTTCCTGATTTCACCTAATGATGTTCTCTTAGTCGAATTTCGACTACGCCAGTCTCAGCTTAGAGAACCCGTGTGTGCAGGATATTTTATATATTATATTTGCATTATAGTGTACAAGTGTGTGCGAACACAGGATCACTCTCTACGTGGGCCACATAAAACTGGTCTAATGGCCAGAACTACTGGGCGGGGTGGCACAGAACCCTGCGTATCATGACTTTTCATATTGCGCTATTTTGGTCTAACGTCAAAATCAAATCAAATGCGATTATTTGTAATAAAACATAATGTATAATTAGAAAAAACCTTCTGCTATCCTTTTACACCCTTTTTATTCCATAATTCCATAACGATGTGATTCCATAACCATATTATAAGCCCAAGAACACTGGTTGTGGGCCTTTCGTTTAAACTTCACATTAACCTTCATCACTATCACTACTATATAAGTCTATGTCACTTTCCGCTGTCTATCTGTCCCTATGTAAACTTAGATCTTTAAAACTACGCAACGGATTTTGATGGGTTTTTTTAAATATATACATTGATTCAAGAAGAAGGTTTATTACCCATTTTCCACGCAAGCGAAGGCGCGGCGCGGATTCTGAAAATAAAGTTCAATTTCACTAGTCTGAAAATAAAGCTCAATTTTGCTAGTTTCCTCCGTAACTTAACCACCATTTGTAGGTCTAATAACCCCTTTTAATAGCGTAACCAATTAGCACACAAAGCTTGCATCAGTGGTCACAAACCACAGACCACGTGGAGAGCGACGCGTCAGAAATTTCATTGCAACCTTTGAAGGTCAATTATTAAATCGTTCACAAAAGAATGAAATTTTAGGACGGTCTTAGTTTTTCAGAACAAACACATTATTATCTCAAAAGTCATAAGTTCCCATTAGACAGAAATAAATAACCTTTAAACGTTTCCATAGAAATAATGCAGGCAAAGCCACTGAAACCAGTTCTACATAACAAAAGATAAATAAAATAAATAATGCTGGACAATTCACACAGCATTATCTAGCCCCATGGTAAGCAGAGCTTGTGTTATGGGTACTAGATAACTGATATACATAATACAATACATAACATAGATAGATATTTTTTATTATACATAGAAAACGACCAGAACACCCGGAACAAATATCTGCAGATCGTACACACAATTGTTCCGAGGCGGGAATCGAACCCGCGACCTCCTGCGTCACAGGCGGACCTTTGCCCACATCGGTCTTCAAAGAAAAAGATCTTTTAAGACCATTGAATACATTTTTGAAGTCATTTTCAATTATCTGCATCCGCAAAGATAAATTGGTTTTGCTAGAACTGTTAGCCCATAGTTTGGGAGTTTCGAATGTCTCTAATAGATTTGTAATTGCTGGGTGATTGTACCTAACTGGTGTTCGAAGTGTTATTTTACTGTCTTCAATGCTTGTTGTTACGTTTTCATTGAATAGGTTTGGCTTGTGGCTTAGGTCCGGGGTGTTTTAATCGTTTATTTGCCTTTACAAGTTAAATATAACGATTATGAGCCATTTTGTAATGATTTTAGAGTTTGGAATTTTCTTCTGAAATGTTATTTATAAAAAAATGCTGGACAATTCACACAGCATTATCTAGTACATTATCCCCATGGTAAGCAGAGCTTGTGTTATGGGTACTAGATAACTGATATACATAGTGCAATTACATAACATAGATAGATATTTTTTATTATACATAGAAAACAACCAGAACACCCGGAACAAATATCTGCAGATCGTACACACAATTGTTCCGAGGAGGGAATCGAACCCGCAACCTCCTGCGTCGTAGGCGGACCTTCGCCCACCGCGCCATAGCGGTCGTAACATGTAACAATGCCGGATATGATGTGAATTATCTAAGCAAAAAGGGAATAAATTGAGCTATATACTATTTTAATTATGTACCCACAGTATTTTAAATAATTTCCGTAAAAAATATATTTTTTTTTACATGAAAGTATATAATATACATAGGTACATATGGGTGATATAAATAACCTAGCGGGTTATTTATGTCATAGGTTCTACTTTAACTTTTTCTTTTTTTTACGTACACAATTTGAAATAGTAATAAATAAGACGACCGATGTGGCGCGGTGGGCGAAGGTCCACCTGCGACGCAGGAGGTTACGAGTTCGATTCCCGCCGCGGAACAATTGTGTGTACGATCTGCAGATATTTGTTCCGGGTGTTCTGTTCATTTTCTATGTATAATAAAAAAATATATCTATGTAATGTATTGTATTATGTATATCAGTTATCTAGTACCCATAACACAAGCTCTGCTTTACCATGGGGCTAGATAATGTTGTGTGAATTGTCCAGCATTATTATTATATTTATTATTAAATAATAACTAAACATATAATAGCGCCGTTTAAAAATGAATCTTGCTGTAGCTAAATCTTTATTTCTCTTGCAGTATCATCCCTGGTGAGCTACGCTGGGGAAAGGTTCGACTTCGTCATCAATGCTGACAAGCCAGTGGCTAGCTACTGGATCCGGATTCGTGGATTGCTGGATTGCGCTAAGTAAGATCCTCCTATCATAATTAGTAGTCCTGCTGGACATAGACCTCCCCCAATGAGCGCCACAGCGCCCTGTCTTCAGCTTGCCGCATCCAGCATCTCCCTGCAGTCCTTCGCAGGTAATCCCACCTGGCCGGAGAGCGTTCTACACTACGTAAGCAGAGTCACGTAAATTCATTATCATTAACATCAGCCTATTTTAGTCCACTGATGGACACCTCCCCTAATGAGCGCCACAGCGCCCTGTCTTCAGCTTGCCGCATCCAGCATCTACCCGCAGTCCTTCGCAGGTCCCCATCCCACCTGGCCGGAGGGCATTCTACACTACATTTCCCAAGTCGCGGTCTTGACTCAAGAACACGATTACCCCAGTGGTTGTCGGTTCTTCGTGATATATGGCCAGCCTAGCATAATACAAATAAGGAATTGAATTTTAAATAGTTCTACTTTTTATTTTAATAACAGTGTGCAGTTATCTCATTTGTTTCAATTTTAAATACCGACTAGTTCTACTCGTAATTTGTTTTTATTATTTGATATTCAATTTTGAATTCTTTGTATATAATAAAAAAAACTAATTTGCATACGTCCAAGGTCCCATTTCTCAGAATAGAAAATCATTTATTGCCTGTAAATTACTTAACCTAAACTCATATTAAATACGAAAATAAATTACTGATAACAGGCAAAGGGAGTGTATTCAGCATTGTGCTGCATGCCAAGACATGCAGCGCGGGTTTTCAATACACTCCCGTCGGGTAGGTGGTCACCGAGGGGATGGCATAGCGGGCTAGCAGTATGTTTCTATACTTACATATAGCAATGGTACAATTACAAAATTAGAAAAACTCCGTCTGTAAGGTGACATGACTTTTTGTCATGTCACCTTACAGACGGATTTTGTCAAAATCCGTACAACTACATACCACCTACCAGACTTTTGCAGTCATTCCATCTGGCCGGCCGGTGGCGTCCTACGTCACGTTTACAGAGTCACGTAAATTACTGGAATGTATTATATTATTTTATTATTAATTTCTCAGCCCCATCAACACCATCAGACAAGTAGCTGTGCTGAGATACAAAGGTGCAGCTGATGAGCCATCTGCCCTGACGTGGAGTAATCGCAGTGGATTGGTAAGTTTAATTTATGAATAGCTCCAATAATAATTTGTCATGTTATGTTCGTATTGAAAATAATCAAAAAACACGTTTGTATTGAAAATTAATCAATAACAATGTTACACATTATTACTTGTACATTACAAAAAATTAAACAAAGTGATCTTTTTGAAGAACTAAAAATCGACTTCAAACTCATCGCTGACGACGCTATCGATCGCCGCTATCGGATGTCTATCGATTGCCTACACGAGCTCGGAAACAAACACTTACAGTAAAAATTTTATATCCCCAACCGCGAAATAAATAATCTTACTTCGCCCCTACTATGAAAACCCTCTCAAAACTGTTAGTTTCACTACCAACTCATGAAAAATTCCATAGAGCTCCCGCCAAAGAAAACATTTCGACGATATTATCAAAACATCTTAACCCTAGAATCTTAAAACAGGGTTTATCCTAAGCCTCTTGAAATTCAATATGTGGGTGTCGTAACACGACGGAGACAAAATAATAGAGCGATCCAAAGGCTCCTTTATTTACTCTTTGGTTTTCTGACAACGGAGTAAAAGAAGTGAAATAGATTCCTGAATTTGAACATACTAATTCTCACTTTTGTGATCCAGAGAAAATTCAAATTCGAACGTTTTTATTTTCCTTAGACTTACAAAATAAGCACTTAGACAAGTCAAATTTTATATGTACTATTCATTATTAACAAATTACATTATTTTAATTTTAATGTTCAGTTACATTTTTGTCCAAGAAAAAAGAAATTCAGTGACAATCCATGGTGCATTGTAGAAAACTATCCATCATTCCCTCAACCACTTTGGCTTCAGCGATAGCCCATAGAACTTTATTATATAATAACGAACTTGAATTCTGTTTCTATAAGTTCTTGTTATGAGTTATCTCTTAACATATTGCTATTATGTCATTGTACTGAAACATCTGAATATGTAAAACAAACATACCTACTACGCCAATCCATCATCACAATATTCCAAACATCTATCCTTCGCAGGCGAAAAATGAAAGTCAGCAAGATATTACCTATACCAATGTTACAACAGTAGGTAGTACGACACCACACTAGTACGACAGTAGGTACCTATTCAACTCTAAGCCCATGTTAAAATATAGTTCAACCAGACGGAAGGAGAGCAGAACTCATAGGATCCCGGCCAAGAAACAAAAGTTCATACCCGGCTAAAAACCTCCTAGCTCCAACGTAAATAACATCTCTAATTTCGTTACGTATTCCGAGACTGTGGTCTCAAAGGCCTCAAGGCCATATTCAAACACCATAAAAGAGTATCAGTTTCATACATCGTTTTGTATTGGGGACGGGATAAACTACGCCCGTGGTGATCGTAAAATATATTATGTTGTCTATAACGGAGGCGATAGGAAATAACGTGAGGCACCGTTTGAAAGTGTTTTTTATAGGCATCAAGAAGAACATAGAACAAAAAATATGTTGTAATAGAAGACAATTATCTGACGACCTCTGAATCGAAGTGGTTCTGAAACGACGAAGGTACATGCAATTCTTTGAATATTTGGTCTGCAAGGACCCGTGCCTAGTTCTTGTTTTTTAAGTAGGTAGAGTATTATTATTTCTGTCTAAGCTCTGTTTACTTTTAGGCATACAGATGCCATGAAAAATATGTGCACCATGAATTATTTATTTAGTAAGATGCTAGTGAGTATCTGGCGCACATAGCAAGGGGACAGTTCTGTTTGGCGTTGATTTGGATCAGTTTAGCTACCTCTAGATTGTTTGCGAAAGTCTGCAGAGAGCCCAACTATTTCATGTGTATCTTGTTTATACTTTCTTGTATTTATTACCTTTCAATACCGCCGGGTATCAGTATTAATTTACTTAATTTAGTTAACTTCTGTTTGTGCCTCAAAGCTCTAGTAATTACGCATTTACTCCATCGCTTGCAAATTCCATAGGACTCCATTTTCAAGTGATTTACTTAATGACGGCCTCATGAAATAGATCGCCGAATCTTCAGATAATGAAGGAATCTTTGGATAATCAACTAGGATTTTCTTAGGCTCATTTTACCCAATGAAAAATGTTTTAAAAAGGTTCATTTTCCAAGGCCTCGCTAAAAAGCACAAGCTCCTTTTGATGGCAAAAGCTTCGGATATTTTAAGAGATTTAAGTTTTCAAGTTTATTTGGAAACGTAGTGCTTAAACTTAATTTTATCCTACAAAAGTTATTTGCTAGAGTCGAGTTGGATTTTCGCGCAAAAAGTATAAAGAAAATACGAAAATGTTTTATTGTTTGTTTGGATTAATAAGAATTTTATGAGCCTGGTAGTATTAAAAATGTTAGATGTTTAACTGGAGTACAGTTTGTTCGTAGTATATGACTATTTATAGTTTTTCATAAAACAGGTCTAAGCTATTGCTTTATTATATTCACTAGCTGCGCCCTGCGGTTTCACCCGCGTGGTGATAGATATTTTGGATAATATACAATATATCTTTATAAATTGTAGCCTATGTGTTATTCTGATGTATAAGCTATATTATTGTAAAGATCATTAAAATCCATTCAGTAGTTTTTACGTGAAAGAGTAACAAACATCCATCCATCTATACTTACAAACTTTCGCGTTTATAATATTATATTGATATTGATTATTATTAAAAAGAAAAAAATCTACTATAATCCACAAAAATTCGATTAACTTTATATTTTTCACGCTACAGAAAATATTAAAAACTAGGTAATGATAAAATTGGATTTTTTTTCTCGCTACACTTAACATAATCATAGTAGAAAGAAAATATTTAATGGACCAATTCAGTGTTGACTATGAAAACAAAAGATAAATTGAAAGGTCAATGATCAAACAGGCAACAAATACTCTTACTGTATATTCCTTTCCAAGTTTTTCCTTACCGTCAAGTCCTTAAACGCTTGGAAAAAGTTTTTTCCTTCCCTAATTTTTCTTACCATTCCTACATAAAACAAAACATATATGACACTCCTAGCATGCCAAAAATAGTATTCTACCCACTTATGAATAAAAAACATCACAGCCGCATAGGAAACGGGCAAAAAGTACCCTCTTATCCGATAACAGGCGCATTACGTAGGTCGCAAAATCAAATAGCGGTGCTATGCGGAGCAGCGAAGGTGTTGATTGAGATAGAACATCCAATTTTGCCATTTGAAGAAACCATTAGCAGCCACTCTATTCATAATATTTGCTGGGCTGTATGTCTATGATAATAAACACTATAATTATACCTATTATTATTAACTACCTTCTGCCCGCGGTTTGACACGCGTTTTACCGGGATAAAAAGTACTATATTTATGCCAAATTTCAGCCCGATTCGTTTAGTCGTTTGGGCGTGAGGATTTACTTATTTATTTATTTAAAAAAAAATCTAAACATCCAAACTGTCCAAACCATAAAGATGTTGAGACATCTGAGAGTAAAACTATAAAAGTTTTAGTTTCCTTCCATACATTTAGCGACTTTCAGAGCCCGTACCAGATACTGAGATGAACCTACAGTTGTAAGCGATCTCGCTCGATCATACGAACTCGATAGTAGTTTTCGAATGTTTTTAAGTGTTTTTTTGCATTTTAGGTCAATGGTTTTACCTTATAACATTTTTACTTGTCAGCTGTAAATGAAAATTTCTCCCGTTTTGGTAGTTGTGCAAACCCATACTATGTATGTAGGGTCTATGTATGTCTATATGGGTAACTTTAAGAAAGGTATAGGGAAGACCATTCTACCTTCGTCAACACCTCATATCGGTATTATCCGTTGGGCCGTTGAATTGGTCTCTGGCCTTACGCCAGCCACTATCGGAAGCCTTCGAGGAAGATTAGAATAATGTAGTGGACGGTGTAAAATATTACCGGCTAATAAATGTGAGTTAGCGAACGGGGAAAATCTGCCGGTTTTAGTCCGAAATCAATTGAAATTAAATTCCATATAAAGGTCCGTACAGGTTGCATAGTAGGTACGTATCGTATAGTACGCAGGTATCAGTAAGGCCTATTAAATTCATAGTCCCCCATCACCACATAGTATAAAACAAAGTCGCTTCCCGCTGTCTGTCTGTCCCTATGTATGCTTAGAGCTTGAAAACTACGCAACGGATTTTGATCCGGTTTTTTAAATAGATTCTAGGAGATTCTATGAATATAATACATGCATTTGCACCCGTGCGAAGTCGGGGCGGGTAGTTAGTTTGAGAATAATATAAAAGTCATTAGATTCAGATTCAGATTCAGATTTCTTTATTGTCATAATTCTTACATAACAGTGTACAATATAATATATATATATACGTTAATTATGCTAAGGATACGACTCGTCAAAACAGGTAATTTTAATCATTTCGACCTTGATGAAGCAAATGCAAAGCATTGTGCTGAGTTAGGGCCTTTTTATAATAACTCTTATAGTAGGAAATAACCATAAAACGTTCCATAGAAACAACGCGTGCGAAGTCGCGGGAAGAAACTACTAAATATCAAATATCAAAGTGCTTTGATTCTTTTAGACCTTACTTGGACACGTGACAAAATTAGTTAGTATACATATAATAAAAGTTCCTTAACTCCACTTATAGATACTGAACGAAGTTCAACAAGGCGAAGAACAGAACGTGTCCGTTCCTATCTCGAGAATGAGGAGCATCATGCCTGATGACGCTACTTCGAAGCCAGTTGCTGATCAGAAGTTCTACATCAGCTTTGATATGCATCTGAAGAACAATACTCACTTCCACAGGGTCCCTTATTATGGCACAAATCAAGGTTAGTTTATTTTGTACTACTCAGATTCAGATACAAAAACTTTAACTCATTAAGCTTTACTACATAGTATAAAACAAAGTCGCTTCCCGCTATCTATCTGTCCCTATGTATGCTTAGATCTTTAAAACTACGCAACGGATTTTGATGCGATTTATTTAAATAGATAGAGTGATTCAAGAGCTGGAATTAAAAACCATTTGACACATATATTTCCACGCGGGCGAAGCCGCGGGGCGCAGCTAGTTAACAGTATGACCAAATTAACAAAGCTTTCCTTTCCAGTTGCCGTCGAAACCTTACTGTACACCCCTCAACTCAACCACATAAGCATGAAGCTGCCCAATAGCCCACTCCTCGTCACTAGACCTTCAACTGGCTTTTGCAACGAGTCTACTGTCTCCCCATCTTGCAAAACGGAATACTGCCAGTGTCCTCACGTTCTAACCGTCAAACGGAACTCTGTCGTCGAGGTAATCCTCATTGACGAAGGCAACGCCAACACAAACCATCCCCTACACTTACACGGACATAGCTTCCGAGTGGTTGCTATGAGAAAAGTTGGAGATAACACTACAGTTGATGAAGTCAAGAAGCTAGACAATGCTGGGAAGATAAAAAGAAACCTTAGAAGAGCTCCAGTGAAAGACACGGTGACGATTCCTGAAGGAGGGTATACTGTGATCAGGTTCCATGCTAATAACCCTGGGTATTGGCTGTTCCATTGTCATATAGAGTTCCATGCTGAGATTGGAATGGCGCTAGTCTTTAAGGTGGGAGAGCATAGTGATATGAAGCCGGTGCCTGACGGATTCCCGCAGTGTGGGGATTTTATACCAAAGAAGTAAATAGTCTTTACTTTAGCGAGTACCAAATCAGGGACAATCTCAACACGCCAGTACCTCACGACTATCAAATTAAATTAAGGTAAACAAGTAATTAAGGTAACCTTACATCGGTAAAATTGGACCTTATAGGTATAAGGTCCAATTTTACCGATGCAATTGAACGCATTAAATGTATGATAAGCTCAGTTTAGACACGTTTTTAATGAGTTAAGTGCATTTTACTGACATAAAAAGATCCAGCTCAAGCGCTTAACCGAGTTAAAGTGCTGTCATGTAACACTATAGTTATTACGAATTCGAACTCGATTAAGCTGAACTCAGTTTTATTTATAATAGTTTAGCCAGCACACGGTAATATTGGATTTATTGGGACAAGAAGATATGCTAGGAATAGGAGTGATCTCTTATAATAGTATTATTAATAGTTATTGGTAAAAATTATAGTTCCTCTAGATAGTTTTTATACTAATATTTCTCGACGACCGATGTGGCGCGGTGGGCGAAGGTCCGCCTGCGACGCAGGAGGTTGCGGGTTCGATTACCGCCTCGGAACAATTGTGTGTACGATCTGCAAATATTTGTTCCGGGTGTTCTGGTCGTTTTCTATGTATAATAAAAAATATCTATCTATGTAATGTATTATTGTATTATGTATATCAGTTATCTAGTACCCATAACACAAGCTCTGCTTACCACGGGGCTAGATAATGCTGTGTGAATTGTCCAGCATTATTTATTACATTATTTCTGTTTCTTGAATTTCTTTGCACGAACGTGCCTCTGTAACTTATATAAATACGATTTAAATTAAGATGTTTTAATTTTAAAGTTGCTGTTTTTAATTATGTACTTTTTTAGAATATATAAATGTCTTTGCTGGCCAAAGACGAAACAATTATTATATAATATAGTTATAATTATACATGTTTTTTTATTGCCTCTGTCATTCAGGTTCTAATAGAAATTTCGGTGATATAAAAAGTAGTCTTCGCGGATAATACTTAGTTATGAACAAACTGTTTTAGAAATTAGGTTTTGTTGTATTATACATAAGTAAAATTTTAGTATTGGATCATAATTTTTCACCGGGTTCCTATGATATTTTACGATAATTTTAAATGTAAACTGTCACACATTTACTTGGAAAATGATCGCAGATGTGGGTAATGCTAGATGGTGACTTCTTAACCACCGAATACTCAAACGCAATTCAGACCTAAGCACGAAACTCAAGTCGCGCATTTTTGACAAGCTATACCTCAAAAATTGGTCACTTTAGAAGTTCCCTTTCAGTATTGGGGCGTACACACATATCTCGAGAAGAACCGATGACGGCCGCTGGGGCAAACGTGTTCTAGAGTGGAGACCACGACTCGGTAAACGTAGTGCAGGACGCCCTCCGACCAGGTGGGATGATGATCTGCGAAAGACTGCAGGTAGATGCTTGATGCGTCAAGCCGAAGACAGGGTGCTGTGGCGCTCATGGGGGAGGCATATGTCCAGACGTGGACTACTATAGGCTGATGATGATGATGATTTGGGCGTAAGTGATTTAAGGCGGCGTTGATAATGCCGCGAACTTGGTCTTGTCATCAAATACCTACCTACGCAATGTCCGATGCGTGACTAAGGAACCTATTTTTTCTTCATTACCCCAGAGCGCTATGTTTTGTAGTTGGTGTCACAGAGCAAAAAAAATAACTATAGAAAACCATCCATCTATACTTATTACATGTTTTTTGTTTGTTTCGTAGTTCGTACTGACAATAAGATAGTCATGCCCTAATGCTTTACCGATTGCATTTTTATGACAATTTTGTTAATAAAGAAGGTGTAATCGTTTTTTTTTACTTTGTTTTTGGAATCTGGTAGTCTCTACTGGTGGTCTCTGTCTAGATATTATTATACTGAAGTACCTTTCTTATCGGTAATGTAAATGTTACATAATTTCATATTTCATATTTATTTTATTGCATCATTGTGTACATTTATAGGTCTTAGTATCTAGGTAATGTATAAGAAACACAATGGTACCCAAGCAGGGTGTGGCAATATATACTGTGAATGGAAGTGAGACGGGTTTCTAAAAAGCTCTGTTTAATAGATAAGAGAGAAAGAGAGAGCGGAAAATTTAAATTCAATCACATAGTTATAATTAGGTCTTAATTAAGCTTGTATAATGAATAGTATAAAGTAATCTATGTCATTATGCAAGCATAGGTACCACTTTTAGTTTACTTACTCATTTCAGTCAACAAACAACCATGACCAAATAAGTTTGTTTCCTATTTGAACCCTTATAAGCAGCCCTTAATTCCACATTTCAACACTAACTTATACAACATATTTAATTCTCCTAATAAGTAATTGTGTATTTCGTGTCGGCTAATGGGTACTTCTATCTAATACACCGACCTAAAGTACCAACATACACAAAAAAACGCTATTTCGGATAATAATCCACTTAATATTTTTAAACTTACGCGATCTGAACACATAATTATAAGTATTGATACAACGGGTATTTATCGCGTCAGTTATCCCGTGACCACGACAGTGTAAACCTGTTGAAACGTCGGGAAAAAAGATAAATAAACGCGATAAATACCCGTTGTATTAATACTTATAATTAATAATCCACTTGGTTATGACAGGCAGACAAAATGTCGGCCCGCAAGACGTTTATTATCAAGCGCAAGCTAGCAAAGAAGCTATTCATATATTCATATTTATTTATTCCATAAAAACAATATACATTGTGTGCGGAAACTTAAAAATAAATTATATTAACTACAAGAGAAAAAAAGAAAAAGTATGACATTAAATTAAATTATTGAATGATTATCTTCACATACACAAAGTTTATACATACATAATATTATATAATCAAGGTCATAGTTCGTCAATGGAGTAGATGCACTTTTCCAGAAGATAACATTTTAGTTTATTTTTTAGAAGTGTTCTTCTATGTATGACTTCTTAAAAATTCTAGAAAAAAATTTATTAATTCGAATTTATTAAAAATTCTAGAAAAAAATTCTAGCTAAAACAGAATCGCCCTATTCCTCAATGGGTTAGAATGAGGACAGGAAACACATCCGGTACAACGCTAAGGCGTCACTGGAAGAGGACGAAGCTCAAGCTGTAAGCTCTTGAGCTTAATAAATAAATAAATAATGCTGGACAATTCACACAGCATTCTAGCCCCATGGTAAGCAGAGCTTGTGTTATGGGTACTAGATAACTGATATACATAATACAATATATTACATACAGATAGATATTTTTTATTATACATAGAAAAACAACCAGAACACCCGGAACAAATATCTGCAGATCGTACACACAATTGATCCGAGGCGGGAATCGAACCCGCAACCTCCTGCGTCGCAGGCGGACCTTCGCCCACCGCGCCACATGGGTCGTCAAGCTTAAAACCTATGTTTTAATATCTAAGTTATAAACCATTAGAAAAGGCCGATCTCCAATAAGGCAATACATGTACAGTACATATTTTTTAACTAAGACCTCTACAACCCATATGTGCAAATAAATGATCTACATATATTCTGTGTTCCATACCTTGGTCCACGCACTCCGCTAAATGCGTCTATTTTTCTCCCTTCACCCAAAGCCATCTCTCTATTTATCACTCTCTTTCTCTCTGTGACTTGATTTAAGTCCCGCTATCTTAATTGGCTAAGTTCCCGGGGGATGTTTCTGTTGTGATCTATTTGTGTTATAAGATCTCTTTTTGGGGTTCCGTGTAGTTGTAATAAAACAATTCTGTATCTAGAATCAATTAAAAAATGTCTAGAAAGATAGGAAAGAAATATATATTTTTTATTTATTCACTGAAGTGAAAGTTTTCTTTATAATTATAAACTGTAACTTTTATATAAAGAAACCTTACAAAAATAAATAAATAAATAATGTTGGACAATCCACACAGCATCATCTAGCTCCATGGTAAGCAGAGCTTGTGTTACGGGTACTAGATAACTGATATACATAATACAATACATTACATAGATATATATTTTTTATTATACATATAACGACCAGAACACCCGGAACAAATATCTGCAGATCGTACACACAATTGTTCCGAGGCGGGAATCGAACCCGCAACCTCTTGCGTCATGTCGTCTTGTGTCTCTTGCCTCTTGCGTAAAATTCATAGGTTCTAACTAAATTAGCATCATGTCTCGCTATGCAGGTCTCTACTCTCTACGCAATAGGTCTCGTCTCAGCATAATGGAGCAAAAATAGACATCGACCAAACCGACTTCGAACCCCTTAATTTTACTCAGTTTTTAAGTTTTCCGGGACAAATATTTATCCGTCGGGAATTAAAGTAGGTACCTACCATCTCTGGATCATTCTCTATTTCTCATACAATAATCATCATCATCATCATCAGCCTATAGCAGTCCACAGCTGGACATAGACCTCCCCCATAGCGCTCTGTCTTCAGCTTGCCGCATCCAGCATCTACCTGCAGCCTTTCGCAGGTCGTCATCCCACCTGGTCGGAGGGTATCCTACACTACGTTTACCGAGTCAAAGAAAATACAATTAAATATAAATAAAACTATTCTATAGTAAAAATATATCAAAACGGTAGATCACCGATTGCGAAGCTAGGCTCAAGCGGCCGGTGACTAGGGCTACATAATACAAGAATAACCTTTTTAACCTATACAATAAAAATTGAAAATTGCCTGGAAGAAATCGTTCCTATCGATAAGGCTGTCCATTGTGCATCTGTATCTTTGTTTGTGTTTTTTCTCTGTCTTGATGTACAATAAAGCATATTTTTTTTTTGTATTGTACAATAAAACGAAAGTATTTTTCTTTCAGCAGCTAAAACATAGGAATTAAAAAAATATGCACATTTTCTATTTACAACATCTCAGTGAAACAACGATAATTAAATCGCAAGAAATTTATTACTGGATACTAAGAACGATGCTGAAAACAGATTTATCTCTGTAAAATAAAACAATAACTTGTTGAGAGTAACAGCTATTTTACACTGAAACTGATATTATTAATGCTTTAACACTTTGAATGCGATTTTTTTTCGACGACTGCGATCTTTTTTACTAACTAAAAAATTCGTGCTGCCGCTCTACACAGCGGTTGTGTTGCGCCGCACATGCGTTTCGTTCGAAAAATATTACGGCTGTGCTGAGTCACAAAGATCTGTATTTTCTCAGCCGCTGCGCTAGTGTGGATTTACGCATATTAGTCACTTGTAGAAAACACATACCGTGTGATTTTTGTTTGTAAGTATAGATGGATGGATGGATGTTTGTTACTCTTTCACGTAAAAACTAATGAATGGATTTTAATGAAACTTTACAATGATATAGCTTATACATCAGAATAACACATAGGCTACAATTTATAAAGATATATTGTATATTATCCAAAATATCTATCACAACGCGGGTGAAACCGCGGGGCGCAGCTAGTAATTCTTATCATTCCACTCCAAGTTACTTTAAAAAGGATGACCTTTCATAAAGAACTTAATAAGGTACAATAGAAAAGGTTCTTTTGTGAACTCGGGCATTACCTACCATTTAATGATGTAAGGATAACATTGTAACATAGTAACGGATTCAAAATGAAGAAAAGAAAGTAAAGAAAATAAATGAGTTTGGTAAAAATGGGGTTTTCTATTATAGTGCGTAAGCCTCGCACTGGGGGTAATTGTAAAGAAATTTAATAATGTCCCAAAAATTATTCGACTTTGACTGGACTTGAACCCACCACCCACGTTTCTCCCTGGGACGGGTTTTTAGCTAACAATGGTCTCTAACTTCGTTGCAAGTACTAACAAGGGAGTGTAGGTAGACCTAGCCCGTTACCTACGCTTCATCTTTGTATACCTAATTTGTAGCGAGTCTATATCGCGTTATGTTTAAAGGGCATTCAAATTATTATTACGGCTATTTAGATAGCTATTTGTATAGCTAGCTTTAGACCGCGTTCTTCAGTCTAAAAACGCGTTTTACCTAAAATTGATAATTCTTAGCCCCAGAACACACGGTGTAACGCAACTGCAACAACTCCTATTCAAAACTAAAAATTCGTTTCAAACTTGATGCGTCGTCGTGGGTTTCCTATTCCTATAGGAAACTATTATTATGACATTAATTACTACTTAGAAACAGGCATGCGTGTCGTGGACCATGAAAGTGTTCAAGAGGCCTAGTAGGATAGTATATACCTGTACATACTTACACTTGCATATTATTGCTACTTTTTGAAAAGCTACAAAGGCACTCAAACACAGTATATCGAGTAATAATTTATTTATGAATACAAACAAACACTGTTTTTGCTTCGACCAGCAAAGCTTGATTTAGATCAACGTCAACAACATAAAAAATATTCGTATAAAAATAGTTACAAAATCAAGTAAACATTAAGCTGATAATTGTTTTTAGGCAAATCACTTTTATGGGAACGTTTTCAGTCAACATCTTAAACAAACTTGTAATCAGTCTGCTTAAAATCCCCACACTGAGGGAATCCCTTGGGGATCGGTCTCATATCCTCATGCTCTCCCACCTTGAAGACTAGCGCCATGCCTATCTCCGCATGGAACTCTATATGGCAATGGAACAGCCAATACCCAGGGTTATCAGCCAGAAACCTGATAATCGTATAACCCCCATCAGGGATTGTGACCGTATCTTTCACTGGAGCTCTTCTCAAGTTCCTTCTGATCTTCCCAGCTCTGTCCAGCGCTCTAACCTCTTCAACTGTCGTGGATGTCCCTAACCTTCTTTGTCCGATAACCCTGAAGCTGTGTCCGTGTAAGTGGAAGGGATGGTTGACGTCAAGAGTTCCTTCGTCGATGAGGACAACCTCGACGACAGAGTTCAGTTTGACTTTGAGAACGTGAGGGCATTGACAGAACTCCTTGGTGCAGGAGGGTGGTACGGTGAACTCGTTGCAGAAGCCGGCTTCTGAAGGTCTGGAGACGAGGAGTGGGCTCTTTGGAAGCTGCATGCTGATGTGGTTAAGTTGAGGAGTGTAGACCCAGTATTGTCTTTCAACTGGAAAGAAAAGCAATAGATATAAAGTTTTCTACCGGTAAATAAATACATTCTGAACAGCTGATTACACCTTACTACTGAGTACTTATAACCTTTTTCGTTTTGTACATAATTAAGGTTTTATTTTTGTATTGTTATTTTTGTAAATAAACTTTTTGCATTTTGTATTTGTATCTTTTGTTTCACGCTATCTCTCGCATTACTACTACTACTCTCCCAATGTATATAGGTTACAGTCTAGATGAAGTCGCCTGAAAATCGGGTAGATGGTCTGCCTTTAGGCCAATATTATTAAATATGTAGTCAACATTTTGCGACTGCTTTCAAAGAAAGCACGATAAAATACAACAAATAATTTCGTCAATAAATTGTTTGGTGTAATTTTTGAACGTCAAATTACACCAATAATTTTTTTGGTGTATTTATACGTTCTAAAATATTTCTCTTCCGTGTTGTGTGCTTGATTGTGAATTTAGAATAGAAACCAACAAAGATATTCTTACCTTTATCAGTCCCATAATATGGTACGCGATGGAAATCAGTTTTGTTTTAAACCAATAAGTTTTTGGGTTTAGTTTTACGTTCTAAAATATTTATCGATTCTCGTTGTGTGTTTCATTGTGACTTTAGAACAGAAACAATCAAAGATATCTCACCTTTATCAGTCCCATAATATGGCACCCTATGGAAATCAGTGTTGTTCTTCAACCGCATATCATAAGAGATGTAGAACCTGTGATCAGGTATTGGCTTAGAGGTCGGGTCATCAGCCGCCAGTGATCTCATTCTAGAAATTGGAATGGTCACGTCTTGTTCCTCTCCTTCTTGGACCTGATTTAGAATCTGTAATTTTTTAATTTTGGTTACTCTACAACAAGCTGAAAACCAGCGTCGTTACAGTCCTCGGGCGGTAGCGACATTAAGCTAAAGCTAGACCTGTGTTGCTGATAAATCATTAAAACATTATTTATATCCCATGGGAATTGATGTATGGGGTAAAAAGTCCCATGTTTTATTCGATTCCCTACATCTATGCAATGATCCGTTGAGTCGTTTTGGCGCGAAGATATCAAACAAGCATCCATCTTTGCATCTAGTGTTATTTTTATGTGTTTCTCATTTCCATGATCTTGGGCCATAAAGTGACCCGTATGGTGATAATGTAACTCGCGACCGCTTTGCGACAAGCGAAAATTAAGCAATCAGTGCTGTCAAACGCCAATTTTGACGTTGTAGCTGGTGTCAAACTAATACAAAATTGACGTTTGACAGCACTGATTGCTTAATTTACGCCTGTCGCAAATCGGTTGCGAGTTACATAATCACCCGGCCGGTCCTTTGGAGGGCTTGCGTGGGCCGAAGCCAACAGCACAGATGCCCTTTAACAGAGTCTAGATCTAGTTATTGTTATTTTCTAACAATCAAAACTATCGCATTTATAAAATAAGTGTGATATTGTTAAGGTAGGTTCTGCCTGCTTACCAATCCATCGCGAGGAGTACTCCAATCCAAAACAGGAGGTTCTTCAGCTTTTGCACCTTTGTATCGAAGAACTGCAACTTGTCTGATCCCAGCTCTGTATCAGAAAAGTAAGCAATGTTAAAGAAAGCTTGCACATTAATCCAACACATACAAGGCCCTCTTACATTCCTATGGAATTCGAACTATGATAGTTGATGACATCTGTGGCGCGGCTGGCGAAGGTCCACCTGCGACGCAGGAGGTTGCGGGTTCGATTCCCACCTCGAGACAATTGTGTGTACCAGAATACCCGGAAAAATATCTGAAGATCATAATCTTCAGATATTTTTCCGGGTATTCTGGTCGTTATCTATATATGTATAATAAAAAATATTTATCTATGTACGTAATGTATTGTATTAAGTACCTATATCAGTCATCAATCAAGCTCTGCTTAATTTAGGGCTAGATAATGATGTGTGGATTTGTCCAGCATTATTTGTTTATTTATAGTTTTTATAGTAAAGATATAAATGTACCAGGTTACTTACGGAGCACAAGGTAGAAGACCACGGACTCTGATCCAATAGACATCCACAGGATTATAAGCATTGATGACGAAGTCAAACCGTTCTCCAGCGTAGCTGACCAGTGCCGATGCTGAAACAACAAAAAAGTTTTAAAGAAGAAAATCAGTAGGTACATTAAGTAAGAAGAAGTAAAGAAAATAAATTATTTATTATGGTCTCAGAATGACACATTATAAATATCATAAAATTCATTTATTTAATTATTTGTATCCTAGCTGCATCCCGCGGCGGCGCCCGCGTGGAAATCCTATATGTCAAATGATTTATAAACCTTCCTCTTGAATCACTTTATTTATTGCTGAAAATTGCATTAAAATCCGTTGAGTAGTTTAAAAGATCTAAGGGAACAGACAGCGGAAGCGACTTCGTTTTGTACTATGTAAAGATTATGAATTTTTTATGACACATTGATATTGTATTAGTGCCTTACTTAAACAATTTATCAGTTCAATTATCAGGCCATTGGCTGCATTCTGATAAGATGACAAAAAATCAATGTGCGATGAAAATAGTATGACTGAATCAATCATTGAATGACGAGTAGCTGGTACGAGGCCGAATTCTGCTAACTAATCGCTTTACTATGACAATGGTGTCGTCGCAAATTGTAAATAGATGAAAGAAACTCTAGATAAAGCGTACGGTGCTGTTTGCACGGAGAGCTTGATGGAATGGTTTTAACCTTGACGCTTTTAACAAGTGCCCCTCCATTATGTTCAATTTCATCAATAGTAAAATGCTAAAATGTCATTCTTAGACAATATTATTAATATGGTGAAGCGATATATTTAGTGGAATTCGGCTCCACCAAGGCTACCATGCTAACATAACGTAACTAAAAACGTAACAAATGAAAATATATTACACGTTGTTAATTTTAGCGTGAATAACGTCTGAACACGCGTTATTCTCTTCTCTCTCAAAGAAAATAACACATAATCACCCTAAAATTACCGTTATAACGTTGATAATGCGCGTAACGTTATGTGTGAAACAGCGTGGTAGCGTTGCAGGAGTTTTCTATATTCTCACCAGTAATAGGAGCGAGGTCAAACCCGTCAGTAGCGATGACTGTAATGTTGTGTCCATCCACTGACAGCTCCACTGGGCAATTGAGGAACTCGCCATTGATCAGACGGAAACGGTATCTCAGACCCTGGAATGAAAGTTGAATATTTAACAACTGAGTGAAATATTAAAAAATTGTATCATTAGCGTCGTTAATCTGTCACCTGTAGATCAAAAATATTACCGATCTAGTTGTGTTAAGCAAGAATCCGGATTATAGAATCTTTTCTTTGGATAGTAAAGCACATTTTAGAAAGTATTCAATGGAAAACTAGTGCGTAAATGAAATAAGTTAGGTACTGGAAGTCCCGGAAAGAGAAAGCATATAATAAGGCCGTCCATTGTACTTTTGTCTTATGTAATAATTTTTGTTTGTGTACAAACAAAAAAAAAGGTCATACATAACACGTAGTAGCATTCTTGTCAATACAAGAATGTTTGTAGGTACTTACCTACTCAATCAAAAATACTTTACATTGTAATGTAATTCCCGTGCCTGAGAAAAATATGCTACCCACCACCTTCACTTCTTTAATTTGCATTCTTACCTTCTCCACCTCAAAAACTGGCGCCTTCATTGTAGTAGTATTTGCACCATCAGGGACCTCGAATCTGCCACGTCCGTTAATTAGTATAGACCCTGGTCGGTTCGGCTGGTTGCTGTCGGTTGAGTGGTGGTGATTTGTGTATAGGTCGATTGCAGCGTTGTTTATCCAATCCGTGACGAGCATGACGTGTTCAGACCTGAAAGATGAGAACGAAGATTGAGGGTCGGATGTCTATGACTATGATGAATACCTATATGAAGGCACGATGGATTCAGAGGATGTAGTATCATGCATGATTAACCAGGCCAGAGTAGCGTGAAAAATAAAGAGGTTTTTACTTAGCAGTGGTAAAGTAAGTAAAAGTAAAAGTAAAAAATCATTTATTTCTTTAGGCTTACAAAATAAGCACTTAGACAAGTGGGTGTTCCTAGCGAGCTTTATCGAGCTACGTTCGCCGATGACATAAATGTTGACAAAAGTCCAGAGGTATCGGTAATTTTGAGAGTGATACATGGTGCTTTATACCATAATTATGTGGAAAATTAGCGCTTTAGAATCTTCAAATTCAAAATCACTCGGGTTAATTCAAATTGTAAACTGCAATGTGGCAATAAATACGCGCACATGCAATTTTCATAATGGTTCTTTATTTGAATTATTGTTACGAACACGGAAGAGGTCGATATCATAATGGCGGATTCGGAATAAAAACTTTTTGTCGTTTGACCGAATCATGAAATTAAACCACAGCTACCGGCTGTTATAAAAAAAACTCTATAAACGCGTGAGAAATAAAATTCCATATAGTTTTCCGTGCCGCATTTTAGTACGGCTACAATGATATACTTTTTTTTTACTTTGTGTTCGGAACAGGAATAACCTTCTTTTTGAGGAGAGGTATATAAAGGTTTTTTATTCAATAATTTCGCAAAAAATATTCAAAAAGCCAATTTCTTGCGCTGAACTAGATATATGTGCAGCTTTATATAGACAAAAGCTAAATTCGTTTTCTAAGTGCAAAATTAAAAAACACGCAAACATTTTTACAGACTAGGGTAAGTGAACGTTTGTGGAATGGATACTGACTAGGGCGAGTACTGACCTATCAACATCATACAATCTCCCATTAAGCGTCGAGGCTCTCGGTTGTCTGACGATGAGAGCACCAGTGGTTCCATCACCTCGCTGCAGGCCGATGTGGGAGTGCCAAAAGTAAGAGCCAGGTGTAGGGACATCGAACTCGTATCTAGAACAAATATACAATTTTATTGTAAGGAAAAAACTAAAAACCGACTAAAAATCCTTAATTTTATCCTGTTAAGTTTTACGGGCCAAAATAATAATAATGGACAATCCACACAGCATCATCTAGATCCAAGCTAAGTCGAGCTTGTGTTATGGGTACTAGATGACTGATATATCTCCAGATATGCATAAATAAAATAACGGCCAGAAAACCCAGAACAAATATCTGATCGTACACACATTTGTCTCAAGGCGGGATCGAACCCGCAACCTCCTGCGTCGCAGTTCGACTGTCAATATATTTATAGGACCATTTTGAGATCATCTTTTAAACATTCGCAAAAGAATTATTCAAATCAGTCCACAATTAACGAAAATATCGGCGAAAATACATTAAAAAAACATAAATAATCGAACATAGAACCTCCTTCATTTTTTCATGACATGATTTTGGATTTAGGACGGAATTGATACCTATCTGGGATAATAAGTTTTGTGTTATGGTTTTCGTGCAAGAAGTATAAATAAATAATCTAGATGTCTATCTGCGAGGGATAAGACTCGCCTTCATATCATTAGATAATTTTTCATCGAAACCTTCACTCAAACTCGTCTGAAGTGCCTCGAGCATTCCTTCAAAACATACTCGAGTTCATATGTTTAGTCGTTAATTTTTTTAAATTTAAACTCCACTCAAATAAGATTGAAACAATTTAGTGCGTCACCATTGAGGAGCATTCAAGGTACACTAGGTACCTTGAGATGACACTTCATTTCTTCACTCGTATGAGAAAATTCTCTAAGGTTATTTCGAGTGAAGGGATTTTTTACGATCAAGCATACCGAAATGCGTTGGAGGTTGAGTAGAGGTTGAATCGTGGTCAAGTTAACGTCTAAAGATATGGGGGTCAGACTCTTCAGCCACTGCTCCACAAAGGTTCTTACCTGAACGTTGACTCAGGTTGTATAGGACATTGCGTCACGTAGGGAGTTCCATCCATGTACGGTGTCGCCTTCTGGTGCATCCCGTGCCAGTGTATGGTGGTGCCGGATGCATGGAGACTGTTGGCCACGTCAACAACGACTTTGTCTCCTACGCATACCTGTGGATGAGACAATGGTTGAAATATGTATTATTTATTTTAAATGTTTTGAAAATTTTAACCCTTCGTCAAATTCCTTATTATTTACACTGTTTTTTTAATTTTTTCGGGACAAATACAAATATATCGAGTGAAAAAGACTATGGGACCATCTCAGGATCGTTCAATAATAATAGCAAACAGTAACAATAATTGCATGCCCCATGATTACACTGACACAAATGATTGCAAATATCCAAATATCGAATATCTTTCGTGTTAATAACCATATATGTTGTAGAATCAAGAATCAAAAACTATATGTTCCTATCAATACAATAAAAGTGCATTTAGAAAAGGTCGAATTAAAAATTAAACACTGACTCGGAAATAAATGATAAGTCGCTGTCGCTTCGGAGAGACCAAAGTACTTTTAGTAACTCCCAAACCCTAGCCATTAGTTTTGTTTTACTTTTAAATATAACAATATTTAATGGTAAAACAAAATCCGTCCCAAGCTTTTTATCCTCTATATGATCTGATAAAATGTTTATGACCTACCTCTACAGCGGGTCCAGGCATCTTCCTGTTCACAACGGTGATAGTCCTCTCAACACCATTCGCCGGCACACAGTCAGGGTTGCTACAATGAGCAGGATTTCTGGGGCAGTCCATGCAAGCCTTGCTCATAGCATGGTACCATTCTACGTGGAACTTATAGTAGCAAGTCCTTCTGTCCCAAGGCCTACATATTCTGTAGCAAGGGTGGTCCTTCCCATCTTTTGGCATCCCTATGCTGTTTACACCTGGGTCTTGGATGGTTGGAGAGGGTTTGGGGAATTTGAACTGTGATGATTCTGGTTGATCAAATATCTGATTGATTTTTCTATCTTCACTGTTAGCTATATGGTTCTCTTGAACTTGTGTTTGACCAAAATCTTCAGGGTTGAAACTGATTGGAAATGGTAGATCTGGTGTGAACGGACTGAATTTTGTGATGTTTGCATCTTCTTGCAGTTGTTGGGGATTAGACAGTTCTACTGGAAATACTTCATTGTCTTCTGAATTGTCTGAAGGACCTACAAGGTTTTGACTGTAGCTTGGAAATATACCTGCAATATAAAAGTTCAAATTAATGTTAGAATTAATTTGAAATGTCAGCTTCCCAAACCAAACGCGCTGATTTCGCTAGATGAAGAGTTTTGCGTGTTAGGGTTCGCGCTGAGGTGAATATTAATTTGTTTCAATTTGATTCCTTTGTCTCAAATTGCCGTCTCATCCTGTTCGGTTCAGACATACTTAACTCATCTCCAGTTTAATTAGTTCACTGCTGGACATAATGTCTCCCTTAATCAGCGCTATGTCTTCAGTTTGCCGCGTCCAACATCTATCTGCCAGCAGACTTTTGAAGGTTGAAATTAACTCATAATTATTTTATATATATATATATAGGTAGGTATACTTTAATTTCATTATATTCAAGTAGTGGAACTTGCAATCCTTAAAAAATACTTACAAATTGAAAAAATAACAATTACGAGAGATGAGCCCCTCATTTTTCTCACATTAAATGGTATCCCACTTTCTGTAAAATAAGAGAAAATGTTTTTGAACGAAGATTCCATTTAAGTAAAATATCTGAGCATGAAAGTACTATCACAGAATATAAAATACTGTCTAAACCTTATTATTTTTGTTGGTTATTATGTTTGTTGGATCGCGAGGAGTGGAAGGAGAAAAGGGAGGCCTTTGCCCAGCAGTGGGACAATAATGGCTAAAAATAAAAATAATAAATAATAATTATGTTTGTGAACAAGCCTCTAAGCCCTCCGATTAAGATTAAATACGGTATGATACGAAAGGGCTACCATTACAAATTTAAATAAACGTAAATGAGGCAATAATTGTATTATTTTTTTTATCTATAAATGCTTTTATTCTTACAAATTTTGTAAAATGTGAACAATAAATAACATCTTTGAAAAATATTGTGCCAGAACTAACATTATTCTAAATTTATTTATTTTATTAGTTTGACTTGATTTATTACTTAAGTTTTAATTAATTTATTATTGAATATTATATTTGCTTTTCTGTATTTAAAACCGGAACGATTTTATTTCCATGCTAAAAAAAGAAGAAATTTATTATTTTAAGATTTTAAACAATTATTTTTAAAATCTTAAAATAATAAATAATATTTGACTATCAAATATTATTTAGCTATCAAAGAATTCAACAAATTTACCCTAATAGGCTTGACATGGCTTGACAGCTTACCCTGGAAGTCACATAGAAATTTCTTAACACAGAACTAGACTGGAACGCGCTTTCTATCTCATAAACAAACACTAACTATGAAACCGCACTATCGAAACTGTATGTATATAAATGCGATGTCATAGATAGCGTGGAGTTAGGTGACCTGTTTATTATACAAAAGAAATTATTGAATATAATAGATAAGTACTCAATAATTACTAGGAAACGATCATTCTATAATTATCGTGTCTGAGTCAGTATAGCACAAAGACAAACTTGTAGACCGCGTGTAAGGGATAAGAAAATATTGTCATTAGTCATTCATCGTCATCATCATCATTATCAGCCTATAGCAGTCCACTGCTGGACATAGGCCTCCCCCAATGAGCACCATAGCGCCCTGTCTTCAGCTTGCCGCATCCAACATCTACCTGCAGTCTTTCGCAGGTCGTCATCCCACCTGGTCGGAGGGCGTCCTACACTACGTTTACCGAGTCGTGGTCTCCAGTCAAGAACACGTTTGCGCCAGCGGCCGTCGGTTCTTCGCGAGATATGGCCGGCCCACTGCCACTTCAGCTTGCTAATTCTTTGAGCTATGTCGATAACCTTGGTTCTCTGTCGGATGTAGCATTAGTCATTATCCTTATTTTATTGTATTTAATACGAAATCAAATGGCCGTAATTGTAAGATAAATATTATATCTTTTTAAATCGAAAATTTAAAATAACATAAAATATAGTACAAGGAATAAGGAGAAACTATACCTAACCTAAACCACTTAGCCGGTAAAAGCAATAATAGTTCAGTCAATAGTTCAGGGTGCACATGTTACGATGTGAAGTCGAAGGGGGGTGATTCATCTCATTTTTAACGAAGGCCTTTTTCAGATTATACGATGTTATAGTAGTTCGACATCAATACGCTCGGATGTCGAAAGCATATCGCGTCGCCTCCACTTTGACACTTGTCTAGAAGTGAAAAAGGCTATGTACTTTTATATATTCTTCTTAGCAATAGGTGTACAGCTGTTTTCTGAGTTAGTCGATGCAACGGCAATCAAAATTTAATACAAATTGTAGAAAATCGACATGCTCGACACACTGTAACGACATGATCGCAACCGGGTCCTTGTAAAAAGGACCTTATGAATTTGTATTGCTTGCTGTCGCACTTACCGAACCAATCAGGAACGCTCCATGAAATAGAGGGAGACGGTAAGTTTTCGTCATCGCGTATACCAAGCGAGCTGATGTCGTACTGTTGTTGCATCGAGTAATCAGAAAACGGCCTTACATATTTAATTATGAATTACCTTAACTTGAAGAAATTAATAGATTTTCATATGAACTCAATTTTTTACATTTTATTAAATATCAGGGTACATGTAGAATTGGCCTATAGACAGGGTCTGGATTAACATATATAATATAAATGCTGGACAATCCACACAGCATTATCTAGCCCCATGGTAAGCAGAGCTTGTGTTATTGGTACTAGATAACTGATATACATAATACAATACATCACATAGATAGATATTTTTTATTATACATAGAAAACGACCAGAACACCCGGAACAAATATCTGCAGATCGTACACACAATCTGCAGATATTTGTTATATGTATTAACATAACCACATTAACATCAATTCACACATGTCAGTTTCATTTCATTTATTAAGTTCCACCGTAGTTACACATGTTACACTTGATGTCGTTAAGTTGAACATAAAAATTATACACAACATTAACAAAAAACCCAAATTACATTGGGTTTTTTTCCGAACAAATAACGTCGCAAATGTCTAAGTCAGCACTGACTTCCGTCCGCTGCACTGACTTCAAATCAATTTACATTGAGTTTTTTTCGGGTCAGCGCTGACTTAGAGTCGAATTAGAGTGTCTAAACCTGCCTTTAGATAAAAATATTAAGACCTGTTGTACAAGTGAGGAAAATAAATAAATGAAAAAAACTGACCTTTGTAATGTTGCAGGAGAATAAAAATGTACTTACTTGAACATTAACTTTTGAGGAATAATGAAGACAAAAAACTTGGATGAACTTGCGACAGTGAGCTAAACCAGTGAAATGTAGGCTATTTCTCTAAGAGAGTATCTTAAGTAATTTATACCACTGTAATAATTTGTAACTATCATACTTTATAGCTTTGTACTGATTAAAAGATTTGTAAATCAACGAGTGTTTTTCCCTTGAACTTATCGTGAAGTTTGTTTGTGGGTTGTGTCTAATATAATAACTATGTACTTTCTTAATCATCGTGATTGTAAGGCACCATTATTTAACTAGGCTGCTGTTATTAATGTCTTTACTAGTTTCTCTTTTTGGGTTTGGTTGAGGAGCCTAATTATGGTAAATATGGTAGCACTCTGTGTCAAGAATAATCCTCATCTGTTTCCCCGGCTATCTGACAATGTGTGTAGAAACAGACGAGATAACAGTAGACAAACACATCAAGCTAACACAGCATTAATGCGAAAAAGTGTTGTTAGTATGGCCCTTAAATTTTTTAATAAGCTACCTAAACAATTGAAAGAGCTAAATGGTGTACTCTTTAGAAATAAATTAAAAATGCTGTTAATTTGTAAATGTTACTATAATATTGACGATTTTTTTAATGATAAATTTTAATTCATGTTAAACTAGTGCATGTCATTCTCTCAAATATCTTTGCATACCGACTACCGGTCAAGCATGTTGAACCACCTATTACCTGTAACCTTACAAACACATGTCTTTGGCAAATAAACAATCTTTATCTTTATCATTATCTTTAAAATCTCCTAACAGGAAAATGCTAGTAGACTATACTGGTGCGGATTGTGTTACGATTAGAAGAGTAAATAATAGTAAAACTGCATGAACGAAAACAAAGGGAACTGAATATCAAACTATTGACAAAATGGATACCTACTCTAAAGGTCGATTCACACTTATCCGTGAAGCCACAGTTCCGTCAACGTGTTCGCTCAGTTCGGTATCAGTGCTACAGTGTTGCGTCAGTGATTCAATTCACACATGTCAGTTTCATTTCATTTATTCAGTTCCACCGTAGGTACACACACATGTTACACTTGATGTCGTTAAGTTGTACATAAAAATTATATGTCAGTACTCAGTTCACGGAACTTCAGTGAAAACGTGTCAATTCTATCAATCGCTCGTCCTCTATTTTGTTTTTGATGCGCTGCGGCGTCCGTGATCCGACAAAAAAAATAGTCGTCAAGGAATACGTCCGTGATAGCCGGTGTCGGCACTGACACTGAGAGCACTGTATCGTCACTGACACTGACAAGTGGGGATGCGTTCTAGAATGTATGAAATAATATTTCGCACTGTGCCGGTACTGTGTCGGAACTGTGACTTCACTGATAAGTGTGAATCGACCTTTATTGCTACAGATTTACGAGTATCTCTATTTACTTAAAATTATCTCGTACAATATTGAGATCAGATAGACTCTTGTACAAAGTTTCCATTCATTTGACAAAGTTATTTATAGTCAAGAATCGTAGACACCTAGAGAGCTCTAAGCAATTTACAAGGTTTTTTTAAAAAAAATACTTACCAATTTGACATTGATTTTAGACGTATACGTATTGTTCTATTTTTAAACCTAAGCTCATTGTGTGAAGAGAATAAAAGATTTTATTATTATTATACACTCATTTATTTAAAATTATCGGGGAAAATATTTTTTTTACTATAGGAAATATATACAATAAAATATTATAATACTATTCTACAGTAAAAAAGATATCAAAACGGTAGATCACCGACCGCGAAGCTAGGCTCAAGCGGCCGGAAGAACTTCCTGACGATACGGTGTCGACTCCAAGAGTACCGCCTTTTGGATCTGGCCCTTGATCCAACAAGCATAATTATTATTATTATCGATTTTAGACTTTTTGGAGTCTAAAATCAAAGTCAAAATGTCTCTTATGTCAAAATTCCTTATTGAGCACGATGAAAAATACAAAAAAACGCAATTCTGAATTTCGCGCGTGATTTGTAGTAAGATAAGGTCATTGGGGGAGGCCTATGTCCAGCAGTGGACTAATATAGGCTGATGATGATGATGATGACGATAGGTATAAGTACTAGTATCAAGTTGACATACCTTAACAAATTAAATGAAAAATGCCTTTCCAACTGGTCCACACCAATGTTCAAACTTTATTGATGAGCTACCACTCAGATCAATATTATTTATGTAGTACATAAGTACTTATTATAATAGAATATTGTATGACACACGCTTACCTAATCTTCACCCCTCAAGTACAATAGGGTTTTGTTATTACAGTGCGTAAGCCCTTGCACTCGGGGTAATCTCTAAGAAATTAAATAATAATAAAATTTAATTATTCTTTATTGCAATTCAATTTAACTAATTCATTATTATTTTACTGTAATAAATATTATCTATGAATGTTATAATACATTTTCAGTAATTCAGTAATATTTATTCACATAAGACATGGACATCAATATGTATTTGTTATTATGTCCCAATAAAATATTATTCTATATAACACGCCACCGTCTATACTTGTTCTAACTCTTCATGTCCATCCAAAGGTTGCCTGGCAGAGATCGCTTTAAGCGATAAGGCCGCCCATTGTACAACACATTCTTTATTTGTCTTTTTCCTGTCCAGTGTATCTGTTTTTATGGTGTGCAATAAAGAATTATTGTATTGTATTGTATTGTACATAATACATTGGTGGAGTAACTCAGTAGAGCTGCATATCTCGCCCGAACACAGGCACGTGAATATATATATATATAAAGTTAAAGTTATAGATATAGATTTGATAATCTTTCACCACATACTTGAAAATGGTTGCCCGATATGATGGTATTCCCCTATTTTAGATAAGCAGAGCAGTTGCGAAAGTAGCGTTTAGATAGCATAAATAATGGCCATGACGTTTTACCTACATTCTCTGTTTCATTTCTTATTTTGTATTGTATATACAATGTGTATTGTCGAACCTTGATCAAACGAGATTTGCGGATACACGACATATATTTATCGATAAATATAAAAAAATAAAAAATTATATGTTACCTATCTCAAAAATAAAGCCGATTTAATTATTTTTTTAATGAAAACTACTTCATCTGGTTTTTTCTCCGTTTATTTTTGAGTAAACGGTGTATTTTATTCAAAGTAGTCTCATTTGAAAGCTAGATAGTCTACCTAGCTAAGAAAATAAGAAAAAAATACAATTTCGGTACATAAGCCTAGTAAAATCAATTTTTTTTTAGAAATTTGCAAAAAAAATACGATTTTTATTTTATTTTTGATCTGTAACTTTAAAACTGGGTTATCGAGGTGTAGTTTTTTGCATGTTGTATTAAACTCCACAATTTAGTCTACAAATCCTCCAAAAATTATGGGCCTATCTATTTTTATTGTCATGTTATTCACCATTTAATATATATAGTTTTATAGTTAAATATATATATAGTTTTTTTTTTGCAAATTTCTAAAAACATATTGATTTTACTAGGCTTATGTACCAAATTTTTATTTTTTTCTTATTTTATTAGCTAGGTAAACTATCTAGCTTTCAAATGAGACTACATTGAATAAAATACACCGTTTACTCAAAAAGAAACGAAGAAAAAACCAGATGAATTAGTTTTCATTAAAAAAAATATTAAATCTGCTTTATTTTTGAGATAGGTAACATATAATTTTTTATTTTTTATTATTAATCGATAAATATATGTCGTGTATTCGCACATCTCGTTTGATCAAGGTTCGACAATACACATTGTATATATAATTATAATTACGTACCGAATTATTCTTGCGAAAGAAATTAGCTATAGACTATAGATCTGAAGACAGATGTTTGAAAGTAGTATAATTATGTACCAGGAAAGTATTAAATTTAAATTAAATTAAATTACCTACCATAATTAAATCATAATTAAATTCTACCAAGTATCAGGTTCGTGAATGATGCATACAATTTCCCGCTGTCTGTCTGTCCCTATGTATGCTTAGATCTTTAAAATTACACAGCGGTTTTTTTAACAGATAGAGATGCAAGAGGAAGTTTATAAACCATTTGACATAGTTTTCCACGCGGGCGAAGCCGTGGGGTGCAGCTAGTAACATATAGTAACGAACTTTTCTAAATTTTCTTCTTTTTCATTCGAGAGCTGGTGAGTCATCACAACAAATCAAATGTACTAGACACATAAGTTATCTACATACTAGTGGTTTTTTGTCACTTCTACCACTAGTGGACAAAAAATTGAAGTGAACTATAAAATATGACGTGTTTAAGTGCTTATTTGTAAGCTTAAAGAAATAAAAACTTTTCATTTTCATTTTCATTTTCAACCATCAAGTATCGTAGCGCATCAGCATTGCCATACAGCGGGGCAATGCGAAGAATACATCCGACAGAGAACCAAAGTTATTGACATAGCTCTGAGAATTAGCAAGCTGAAGTGGCAGTGGGCCGGCCATATCTCGCGAAGAACCGACGGCCGCTGGGGTAAACGTGTTCTTGAGTGGAGACCACGACTCGGTAAACGTAGTGTAGGACGCCCTCCGACCAGGTGGGATGATGACCTGCGAAAGACTGCAGGCTGGATGCGTCAAGCTGAAGACAGGGCGCTATGGCGCTCATTGGGGGATGCCTATGTCCAGCAGTCGTCTATTATAGGCTGATGATGAGGATGATGAATTAATCGTCATCGTTAATACGCTAGCCTTTCATTTCGGAATTACCTAGAATCTGATAAATGTTAAGTTTAAGCATTAGAAACAATCAATAAGTAGGAAAATACATTCTATCAACACTTCCTACTTACTGTCAAGTGTTTGTTTATCGAAGAAATGATACTTAACTGAAGAGTTTCTGACCGCTTAATATAAATTGCTGGCACTGGCCCAATTCTGATAACCGATCGCTTTTCAGTGAAAATGCAATACAATATAAAAAAAAAATATTGTACACCAGATACAGAACAATGTTAATCTAAAATATTTTTAGATTAATGTGAGGTTCAAATAACTAAAGAGTCAACATCATCATCATCATCAGCCTATAGCAGTTCACTGCTGGACATAAACCTCCCCCAATAAGCGCCATAGCGCCCTGTCTTCAGATTGACGCATCCAGCATCTAATTGCAGTCTGAGAATCAACATAAAAACAGTAAATTAACTGTTTTCCAGTGAATTAATTAATTATGAATTATAACATAAGAGTTATTATAAAACTGTAAGAATACTACATAGTACAGTGTTTCCTAAAGTATTTTATTTATATACTATAACTTGTTCATAGAACTTAGAGCAAGGTGTCAAAACTAAGAAGTGAAATAGGTCTACAGTATACATTACTTTGTTTTGTTTTATAGACCTTTTTTGAATAAATAAATATTATTATGTCTCTCATCTACCATGATCTCGGGCCATAAGTGACCCGGTCCTTTGGAAGGCTTGCGTGGGGCCGAAGCCAACAGCACAGAGGCCCTTTGAGAAGTTAATCTAAAGGCGAAGGCTACACATAGCGGGTATCATCTTCGGGTGCACAATATGATACACTCAAAGATGGTATCCGCCAGGTGTAGAGACTATTGCAAAGAAAAATGAAAGAAATAAAGCCAGGCTATTGTGATGGATGGATGGACTGGGTAATCGGGCTATAGGGGAGATTGCGGACGTCTGCCATAAACAAGTCAATCATAATGTTAAGAAGAGTGGCAGACGGTGGCTTGCCGAATGCTGGATGGGTTCCTTAAAAAACCGGAGTAAATTACCGGAGAGGCACAACATCGGCGCAAACGACTGAGGGGTGTCGAGAGGTGCGGTCCCGATTTCACCATCACGAAGACTGCTCGTGAGCGGGTTTCCTCGCTATTACGCCATTAGACACTTCCACCCCCGAGTCTACATCGTAAGATGCATCTCTCGCGACTCCACTCAGACCGGCCAATGAAGGCAAGCAAGAGGTGGGGATCTGGTTCTCTTGGGATGCCACTCCGCAAGCGGAGACGAGAACCAGGAACTTCCCCGGGAGCACTCGGTACCCGTGGTGTCGCTACTCACCAACGGCTTGCCACAAGCTGCCCTGCGGGCCAATTATTCTTATTATTATATTATTATTATTTATTAAATATAAGTCAAAAATAGGTAAAAATTATATAACAGGTAGAAACAAACGTCGCAGAATCGTCCATAACTATGGACTAATATAGAATAGCATAGAAAATATTTACGATGACGTAATTTTCTCTATTCTACCCTAGAACAACCCCAACAATCCACATGCTTGGCCCGGCAAAAGCGTGCGAAGCCCCAGGCAGATGTTAGTCTTTAATACCGACAAGGCTTTCAGGTAACCTAACCTATCCATCAATACCTAATAATGCGGTTTACCTGAACACCGAACCATAATTTAGCCCCGTCGAGCGACATGGATTACCTAGGTAGGTACATAATTATCTGATTGGTTAAATCGAAGTAGGAAACTATATTACTTAATAATGAAAATTACTATAAAATCATCATCGTCATCATCGCCAATGTTAGTAACATAGGCATCCCCTTGTGAGCGCCATAGTCCTGTCTTCACCTTGACGCATCCAGAATTTTCCAGCTGTCTTTCGCAGATCGTCATCAAACCTGTTCGGAGGGCGTCCTACACTACGTTTACCGAGTCGTGGTATCCACTCAAGAACACGTTCAACCCAGCGGTTGTCGGTTCTTCGTGAGAAAAGGCCGGCCCACTGCCACTTAAGCTTGCTAATTCTTAGAGCTACATATGTCGATAACTTTGGTTCAATCGCCTGGAAATTCGGCGCCAAGCAAGTGAGTTTTTGTATGTGTCGTGATTTGTTTACAAACATTTTACATCGAGTTTGGCTAGTGTATAGTAGCAACAATAAAATTCACATTTGAACGGATATAATTAGTTGAATCAAAGTAACAAGAATGCTGGACAATTCACACAGTAATATCTAGCCCCAAGAATACTAAATAACTGATATCATATGTACGAGTATGTCATAGATAAATATTTTTTATTACAAATAGAAAAGTTCCAAGATCACCAGGAAAAAATATCTTCAAATTGTACAAACATTTGTCCCGTGGCGGGAATCGAACCCGCAACCTCCTGTGTCGCAGGCAGACCTTCGCCCACCGCGCCACAGAGGTCGTCAAATAATCTAGTTTACTTCAATACCAAAAAGTCTATTCATTGTCAAAGGGCGAAAATCTCAATATGGACTTCTCAGAACCCGTTTTGTGAAGTTGGGAGGTACTTATATCAGGCTAAATCGACAATCACCCCTTAAATAAATTGCTAAACAACATTCGTGACCCAGAAGGAAACTCCGTAATGTCCAACCTTTATGGCATTGCCCAAGTTTACATCTTTTAGCGAGAAACAGAACAAAAATAAAAAAAAATACCGAAAAACTATTTTATATTTTAGCAAACGTGTTCTTGAGTGGTGACCACGACTCGGTAAACGGGTAAACGTAGTGTAGGACGCCCTCCGACCAGGTGCTTGCGACCTGCGAAAGACTGCAGGTAGATGCTGGATGCGGCAAGCTGAAGACAGGGCGCTATGGCGCTCATTGGGGGAGGCCTATGTCCAGCAGTGGACTAACATTGGTTGATGATGATGATGATGATGATGGGGTATTTAGGTAATGTATAAAAGACACAATGGTACCCAAGCAAGGCGTGGCAAAAGGAACGGAGAGTGGAAGTGAGCCGGGTTTCTAGAAAATTCTCTAATTATATTTCAGCAAAAAATATACTTCAATAATTTAGTTACATTATGAAGTACAGGTACACTATTACAGGGTTCATCATCATCATCAGAATCATCGTCAGCCTATATTAGTCCACTGCTGGACATAGGCCTACCCCAATGAGCGCTATAGCACCCTGTCTTCAGCTTGACGCATCCAGCATCTACCTGCAGTCTTTCGCAGGTCGTCATTCTACCTGGTCGGAGGGCGTCCTACACTACGTTTACCGAGTCGTGGTCTCCACTCAAGAACACGTTTGCGCCAGCGGCCGTCGGTTCTTCGCGAGATATGGCCGGCCCACTGCCACTTCAGCTTGCAAATTCTTTGAGCTATGTCGATAACCTTGGTTCTCTGTCGGATGTATTCATTACGAATCCTGTCCTTCAGAGAAACTCCGAGCATAGCTCTTTCCATAGCTCGCTGAGCGACTTTGAACTGTCCACGTGTATTACAGGGTTATAGGTATAATATCTAATCAATAACCTCTTAAAGGCGACTTGGGTAAATCAAGACTAACAACTTTCTTTCAAAAAGAAAAAATCTTTATATTTATTTATCTTATATGTCTATTCTTCCGTCACGAACGCCACTGCCTTACACCTTACACCACCTCATAACCCAATATAGCAAGTCATGTGACCCTTGCGGTGGCTTTTACTCAACCTCTGCATCAAAACTCCCAGGCGAATGAATCTGCCCTAAACCTACCTTCTTACGATTGATGCCCAAGGTTTGGTTTGGGTAACCCACTTATTTGTATTTTAATCATGTTTATGGTTAGTATTTGGGTAGAGGTTTGGTTGTTTTTTTTTGCTTCATGTATTAAGGTTATGCTAAACTTTTCCTGTTGAATTTCTTTTTTTTTGCTTAAATTTTTGTTGCTTTCTTGTTCTGCCAGTGGCGTTTCAATAATTGTTTTAAGGTTATCTAAAGATATATAAATATAACTGATTATTTGATAAAAAGCCGCCAATGTGTGATTTCATTTTAGTAGTTTGTAGGTCTAAACTACTAAGTACCTAACGAAACTATTGAAACTATCATAGCTATTAACACTTAAGTCATTTAAAACGGGATATTTACCATGATTTGATTTTTGAGTTACCCAATATTTCGCATGCAACTGTGCCGAAATATTGGATAACTCAAAAATCAAATCATGGTAAATATCCCGTTTTAAATGACTTTAGTATTAATAACCATGATAGTTTCAAAAGTTTTAACTACACTACTATATTAGGTAATACCTGTAGAAATAATTGTCATGCTTTGAATAGATTCAATAAAAGAAAAGAAAAATTGGCGAGAAGAAGTAACAAACATCCATACATCCATACTTTCATATTATACTTTTTATAATATAACTGTGATTAGTATGATTACGAGAGCTTTGCCGATCCTTTCCTATCTTTTCTGGGATTAACAGATTTTAATCTAATATTGCTTAAGGACAAGTTAAATAGGACAGGTAAAGTTTTAAACAGGTGATTTTTATTCAAGACCCTTTAAGGGTCCCTGATTATGTTCCTGGAGTTTAAGCGTCGCTGGTTTTGGAGATAATGATTAGGGAAGTCAAAAGTTATGTAGTTCACTTTATTTGGATTATAAGTTAGTTGATGATATAACCAAGGTTATCGACATAGCTCAAAGAATAAGCAAGCTGAAGTGGCAGTGGGCCGGCCATATCTCGCGAAGAACCGACGGCCGCTGGGGAAAACGTGTTCTTGAGTGGAGACCACGACTCGGTAAACGTAGTGTAGGACGCCCTCCGACCAGGTGGGATGACGACCTGCGAAAGACTGCAGGTAGATGCTGGATGCGGCAAGCTGAAGACAGGGCGCTATGGCGCTCATCGGGGGAGGCCTACGTCCAGCAGTGGACTGTTATAGGCTGATGATGATGATGATATAAAGATAGGTATATGAAAATGCGTGAGTGCTTGATGATACACCGAAGTCTTATTTATTTATTTACAGTAAACCTAACCGATTATGAATGTAGTAGTGAGATATATATATATATATATATATATACCGTGACTTTCGTGTGTATACCGGCACGAAAGTCAACTAGGTTTGCAAACACAAACAGTGTTGTCTGATACGACTCGTACCTAACTAGTTTTACTACTATAACGTCCAAACTTTGTTTCGTGCGATACATTCTGAAGTGCTCCACCGTCTTTCCTACGATTTATCAATGCCGTTGCCCGCTGCAAAATAAATTGTCGGTGACTTGGTAGAAAATAAACAGCCCAGGAGGGATCATAGCCCTTAATGATGAGAGCTTATAAGTTTACCTATCATGGGAGGCTTATGTCCAGCTGTGGAATATTAAGGTCTGTGGATCTCTTTGGCACCAACCAAAGAGATCTGCAGATCGAGATCAATCTTGTTGGTTACACGGTAAGAAAAAAAAACTTTTTGATGAGAAGGTATACTATTTTCGCCAAGCGTGTTGATTATAGTAAACAACCCCCCTGAAAACGGCACAGTGGAGCACAAACCCATCATATATATTGTATAATTATGTATAGGTTTTGTGCTATGTAATACTATATAGAGGTAAAGTTTGTGAGTTTGTGAGGATGTTAGGGGGTAATCTCTGGATCTAGGTAGGTACTGAACCGATTTTGAAAATTCTTTTACCAATGAAAAGCCACGTTATTTGTAAGTGTCATAGGTTATATATTACAATACAATACAAACTACTCCTTATGGCACACCATAAAAGCGATAAGTACACAAGACAGGAAAAAACAAATACAGAATCCTTTTTCGTGCATAAAAGTTTTAATAGACATATTAAAACTTTTGAAAATCATGGTTATTAACACTAAAGTCATTTAAAACGGGATGTTTACCATGTTTTGATTTATTCCGTGATCATGGCGCATGAAACTGTGCCGAAATATTGGATAGCTCAAAAATCAATCAGTTAAATATCCCGTTTAGGTTTAAAGAACTTTATTCTCATACAAACACACATGGTTCACTTATAATGAGATACATAAAGAAAAAAATAATCTATGTTTTACAATATTTAAAACTAGCCTCTGGTACCTAAAAGCAAATTATACTAAATATTATTTATGACTTTATACTACTACTATTATCATTACATATACAAATACCAACATTATAGCAGCCAGAAATCTACTAAATCTAAATCTACGTTCATCCCAAAATGTTTAAGAGATAAATGCACACGACGGCCGCTAGTAAATTATAAACCTCTAAAAGTTGTTTGTCTTATTCTATTGACGTTTCATTTCAACTTCAACTTCTTGCTATATGGCTCTGTGTCGGGATTGACGCGATTCTACCAATGTAGACATAGAAATAGACAGCATCGCAAGCTTTCTTTATGTATTAGACGTTTTATTTGCATGTGAAATTTTTATTTATTTGTCAACATTGTACGAAATTCCTCTGCTCTTCATTTTCCATACTAATTATATCTTGAGAAATTGAACTCGTCAAGTGTTTAATATAACTCTTTGTGTTGAGCTTGTTAAATGCTCCAATGCTCGCCAAAGAATATTAATTTATGTGAGGACTAGCTGCGCCCCGAGGCTTCACTTCACCCGCGTAGAAATCTATGTGTCAAATAGTTTATAAACCTTCCTATTGAATAATCAATAAATGAATAAATATTGCTGGACAATTCACACAGCATTATCTAGCCCCATGGTAAGCAGAGCTTGTGTTATGGGTACTAGATAACACAATACATTACATAGTTTTTTTTTATTATACATAGAAAACGACCAGAACACACATCTGCAAATCGCACACACAATTGTTCCGAGGCGGGAATCGAACCCGCAACCTCCTGCGTCGCAGGCGGACCTTCGCCCACCGCACCACATCGGTCGTCTAATCGAGAATCGTTCTATGTATATCTATTAAAAATAACCGCATCAAAATCCGTTGCGTAATAAAACTTTTGAAACTATCATGGTTATTAACACTAAAGTCATTTAAAACGGGATATTTACCATGATTAGATTTTTGATGTTTTCCGCACGCAACGGATAGTCATTTAAAACGGGATATTTACCATGATTAGATTTTTGATGTTTTCCAATATTTCGGCACAGTTTCATGCGCCATGATCACGGAATAACTGTACCGAAATATTGGAAAACTCAAAAATCAAATCATGGTAAATATCCCGTTTTAAATGACTATCCGTTGCGAGGTTTTAAAGATCTTAGCCTACATAGGGACAGACAGACAGCGGGAAGCTACTTTGTTTTATAGTACGTAGTGATGGAAGGATGACGTAAGAACGTTCTTCCGTCCTTCGCTCTTCCCGCGGAAGGTTCCTAATTTTCGTTTACGCTCCTACACGCATCGATTCTAATTATGTATGTTATTAGTAATATTATGACGCAATTAACAACGGATATCCTACAAATGTGTTCCGAGGATGGAAATACATTTACCTATTCTCCCTAATTTTACAAATACTACAATATTGGTTCGTAAAAATATTTTGTTATCGGCCTAAATACTCGAAGGCATCCGTGATTACGTAACTCGCGACCGGTTTGCGATAGGCGTAAATTAAGCAATCAGTGCTGTCAAACGCCAATTTTGACGTTGTAGCTGGTGTCAAACTAATACAAAATTGACGTTTGACAGCACTGATTGCTTAATTTACGCCTGTCGCAAACCGGTCGCGAGTTACATAATCACCCGGCGGATCGATAAAGAATTCTAGTCACATTTGAAAATTGATCAATATTAAATGCAATGTGTGTGTGCAGTTCTTGTTATAATATGGCGAGGGTATTTTTATATTTGATTAAAATTTAATACCTATAATATTTTGCGAATGTACAGCAGGCAGATGCTGAATGCGGCAACAGGGCGCTATGGCGCTCATTAAGGGAGGCCAATTTTTTTATTTATTGAAGAAGATAGGAATTTACATTATGTATTGTATAACCAAAGCTATCATATGTCCAGCAGTGGACTATTATAGGTTGATGCATGCATTTAAATATTATTCTGTATAACACGCCACCGTCTATACTTATTCTAACACTTCATGTCCATCCAAAGGTTGCCTGGCAGAGATCGCTCTAAAAGATAAGGCCGCCCATTGTACAACACATTCTGTATTTGTCTTTTCCCTGTCTATTGCATCTGTTTCATTTGGTGTGCAATAACGAATAATTGTATTGTATTGTATTGTGATGATGATGATGAAAGTGCTAGTGGTTTCTCTTCACTTCTTCCACTAGTGGACAAAAAATTGAAGTGAACAGTAAAATAATTTTATTTGATAATAATTTATATATAAAATATGACTTGTCTAAGTGCTTATTCATTCATAACGTTTATTTCAGACAGTCAGTTTATAGTACAGAAACAATAAAAGTGTCCATATTTTTGCATACTTATATACTCGTAAAATTAAAACAAATTAAAATTAAATTTACATAAAATAAATCATAATTAAAATATAATAGCCCTACAAAATGATTAAATATAAAAATTATCTAATTATCGCTCTTGTCCAGTGCTCCATAAAGAGACAGTCAGTGTCCAGCCTCCCAGCAATGAGCTTCAGGTAGCTGTTGGAGCTGTCGCGCACCCGGCGCATCAGGGACGCCGATCTTTTGCGCATTATCGCCGCGAACCCGTCTACTCGTGCGTCAGCAAACATTCCTGATGCGCTGCATATTTTGTATTTGCTGCTGTTTCTGTTATTTTGTAAGCCTAAAGAAATAAATGATTTTTTACTTTACTTACTTTAAAGGATCCATTGTGACTTCCAGTTACCAAAAGTTCCCCCACCTAACACAACCACATGAATTTTAATTTCACTAAAACCTTTTTCCCCATATCTCTTACATCCGCACTCCAAACAAAAGTTTGGAAAGCCACAGTTTCTCTGCAGACGTCAGGAGAATTAACTGCCTGCAGACATTCCGTAAAATATTAAGTTTTACAATTAGATCGGGAGCATGATGTGGAAAGTTTATTTCATTGTAGGTTTATTATGAATAGAAAAGAATAGAATAGAACATCTTTATTTGTAGCATTAAGAAATTTACTAAACTAATTCTTAAATTACCCAACACCATAAAGTCTACATAACTACTAACGAATTAAAAAAACTTTAATGCTACAAAATGGCGTCCGACTCAGCATTATGTTGTGATAGCCAAATCTTCCGACGGAAGAACTATTATATTAGGTCCTATTTTTACGTAGGTGCATGTCCGTAGCTGTTCCGAATCACACATAATAAAGACATCACGATGACGTCATTATACTACCGTAAAATCTACAACCAACCAAAGGACGACGCTTACTTCTCCTCCTACGGTTACTCCTATCATCATCATCATCATCAGCCTATAGCAGTCCACTGCTGGACATAGGCCTCCCCCAATGAGCGCCATACGGCCCTGTCTTCAGCTTCATGCATCCAGCATCTACCTGAAGTCATTCGCAGGTTACTGCTATAATTGCATGAAATTAATATCTAACCACAACAAAAAAAGTTCCTTACCTACTTAATGAAGAATCCCGGAACAGAATCTACGATAAGCGAGAATTTTATGTGAGTATTATTATATTCCAATCCAACTGGCATACTGCCGCCAGTTGGATTGGAATACGATGAGGTGAAACTTCCTCAAGCGGGCTCTGAGTCTATAACATTAATGTCGAATTTATCTTGCTCGCATAGCGCATGGCGGCAGGCCAAGATGTCGATTAATTGCTACCAAGTATTACCACAGTAAGTTGTTGAGGAGTTACTGCAATTGTTTTATTTGGGAAGATGATTTTAGGGAATTATTTTGCTTGCGCTGACGCTCTAATTTCCGTTACCCCTTTTCCATTACTTTTACCAGGGACCAGTGGTCCCTGCTTTTACTTACTTGCCGTTGTTTCATCTATTACTTACTCATAAGGCTGAGTTTCCGTTAGGTAGGAAAATTCACACAGCATTATCTAGCCGCAAGCAAGGTAAGCAGAGCTTGTGTTATGGGTACTAGGTAATTGATATACTTACATAATACAATACATGACATAGATATACATATGTTTTTATTATACATTGAATACAACAAGGAAAAATGTCTGCAGATCCTACAATTATATGTCCCGAGCCGCAACCTCCTGCATCGCAGGCGACTTCGACTTGTTCGCGATCCGCCGAAAACAAAACTTTTGGAGTATTATTTGACGACCGATGTGGCGCGGTGGGCCAAGGTCCGCCTGCGACGCAAGAGGGGGTTCGATTCCTGCCTCGGAACACATGTGTGTACGATCTGCAAATATTTGTTCCGGGTGTTCTAGTCGTTTTCTATGTATAATAAAAAATATATATCTATGTAATGTATTGTATTATGTATATCAGTTATCTAGTACCCATAACACAAGCTCTGCTTACCATGGGGCTAGATAATGCTGTGTGAATTGTCCAGCATTATTTATTTATTAATTATTTTTTTAAAGATTACCCTGAGTGCTAGGGCTTACGTACTATAACAACCAAAACCTTCATTATATAGTGCACAAGTGTGTGCAAATACAGGTGCATTCCCTCACTCCCACAATACGATAGGACGGCAGACCGACGACGCAGCCTATCTTTTGACCTCTTCGTGAAATTATTATCACCGCACGCACTATCTACAATTTTTATCACTATATGGATAAAAGACACAAGTAGGTTTAGACGATGGATCGTATAATCTCACAAGATATAGGTAATTAATCACATAAAATTATAAGGTAATACGGTAGGTATCTATCTTAATATACTTTACTGTGTATTAAATAATCTAGCTAAAGTAAACCAGGACTAGGTATTAGCCAGTTGTAGTTCACTGTTCGGCGGTTAGGAGCAAAGTGGAGTGTTCTCGTGGCTCTCTCGACTCGATGGCTCGGCTCGGCTCGATGGTCGCAGGTTCGAGTCCCGATGCGACACTGTCGAACGGACTGAGACTTGACGGACGGTCGGGCGGACCGTCAGAGGCGCGCTTCGTTCATGTCACTGTGTGAGGGGGTGAGAGAAACGAGAGCGACAACATGGACGATTCTGCGATAAAAGCATTTTCATAGTAAACCGATTAGTTAAGCAGAATAGGGCCATTTCATTATAGCCAAGATAATTAGGGACATTCTTATTACGACTTCTAATCTACGAACTTCTAATACGAATATAAAAATAATCCAAATAAACTTTATGAAAGTTAATCACTCAGCTCAATAAAATTCTTTTTAGAAAACTTTTAAGTCACACGTCAAAGTTTTAAGATATCAATTATTGCGAAGGACTTCAACCGTGTTAATTTGAAAAGTAAAATTATAATTTATAACAGTTTGCTTGTTAACGTTTTATTGCTACACTTAAATTTATCCAGGTAGGTTTAATTAGTTCTGGAATAATCGGGAATGTAGGATTGGAATAATCACACTTCTATACTAATATTAAAAAGAGGAAATGTTTGATTTTTTGTTTGTTTGTATTGAATAGCCTCCGAAACTACTGGACCGATTTGAAAAATTCTTTCACCGTTGGGAAGCTACAATATCCCCGGTGAACATAGGCAAAAAAGTTAGGGATCCCTACTAAAACTGTGCGAAGCCGGGACGGTCCGCTAGTTTTTTAAAAAAAGCACCTTGTTATAAGAAAATAGTCTTTTAATATTCCTAGAACAGAATACAGTTTCCTTGATGCGCTACAGAGACGTTAGGTCCATCGCAGCGCAGCTTGCAAGGATTGTAGTAGGATTTGTCGTTGGTTCCACATACGGGGTCGTATATCCGGGAACATAGACACGTGTTCGGCAACGAATTGTCTACTGGAATCGTTGTCGTTGGTTGCGTTGTGGTTGTGGTAGCATTTGTTAATTTTGTGCTGAAGAATAAATTATTATTGGTTAACACGTTAGCTGCCAGAACAAATTCGCGATTACAACCAATTTCAAAATTTTGTATATCGAATCAAAGTGTCTTAAAATGCAAAAAATATCAATTTAGAGTAAGAGTAAATAACCTGTTTTGCTGCATTTCTTGTAATAAACAAATTTAACATTTTCCCCAGAAAATGTTGATTAATTTAAGTTCTAACACGAAAAGTAACAGGCCATGTTGCATATACATAGTTAGCTTGGGGCCATGTCAGTCAATTCTAATAGAAACAAGCAGGCTTAAGGTGCTGGCAGCAGCACTACAAGTATTTCAATACAATGTCTCGATCTCAATCCAATATCAATCCAATGTCAGTCACTGGTGACTGACACGGCCTGATCAAGTACCATGGCTGTCAGGCACCGGTGACTGACATGGCAGCTAATGTGTTAAGAAATTAATATGGTCTCTGATGAAATAATACATAATGCTATGGTAGTTTGATTGTTTCGACTTTGAATCCGTTTTAAAAACTGTTTTTTTTTTAGAAATACAGTTGTTTTGTGTCCATCTCGAAAATATGTTCCATGGAACTGTAAAAGATTCACCCGCATTGGTCCATAAATGACGGAGAAATCGATCGGATATAATAAACAAAAAACATAAATACAGCAGAACATAATTCCAGCTTTTTATGTAGTTAGCAGGTTTAAAAAAAGCCTTCCGGGACATGGCTGTTCACGTGACGGAATGTCTAAAGGGTTCGAATGGGTAGATGTCAAAATGTATAAAGTTTAATTGTTACAATGTTTCGGTGACAAAATGACAAAAGTTCACATTGTATTTATGTTACATAATGCTTGTGTCAGAATGTAAAAATTGATATGTAAATAGTTCGACAAGACTGAAAAGAGGGCGCTGGTAGCTTGGCATTCTATATCGTCAATACCTAGTCTATGCCTTTTAATTTGTAGACTGGCATAAATAATAAAGCAGCCGTGCATAGACGATAGGGCCCTACCATGCTTCAGCACCTTCTATTCACTTCTAAAATAAGTGTTTTAGTGTTTCTTTTAAAGGCCTTGTCTTACTCATTATGGGCATCATCTTGATATCTCATGTAATGAAATGATCTTGAAGCACCCTTTCTTTGCGTACTAACGGCCAAAACGAGAGCAGCTAAACCTGAAATTTAAAAATAAATATAAATTTAATTACACTAAAGATTTCGAAGGATAGAAAACTTGCCAAGATACAAAATAAAAAGTAAATCAATGAGAAGAAGGCTTAGAATTATATAAAACATAAAAGAAACAAGATAAAAATACAAAATAGGTGACAATTCGGCGGTCTTATTGCTCAAGAGCGATCTCTACCAGACAACCGTGGATGGATAGGATCGTTGCATTGTGTGACATCTGTGCGCATTATATTAATTTGTGAATTTATAAAATACAGACTGAACGAAAAAAAGACCTCTTGATTATTTTTCTTACAAAATAACGATTGCAATAAAGTTTTGCATCTTACCATTTTCTTATTTTGTTTTCTTGGTTTTTAAGTGCTCGTGAGCAAGGATCTAGTGAAGTGCTAAGCGATAGCCGAGCTGCTAGATAGAATCTGGTACTCACAAAGCCAACATAGGCCTGGGTCTTTCCTACTTAAATAAATAAATAAGTAAACAGTGAAATAATGACAAATAGTGTTCTTTTAGCATACTCTTGAATTTTAATTTAATTTATTTATTTAAAGCATTACAACTATATAATAGTGTAGTTAACCTAATTAATTTGATCTATTTAGCCTATAAATATATTGTCAACTCACACATATGTAGATTAGTTTTTGGTTACGAAATTGAGATAACTGTTGAATCACACTATCCCTGTTTTACCTATATGTATACAACGTAACTAATATAAATAAATAATGCTGGACAATTCACACATCATTATCTAGCCCCATGGTAAGCAGAGCTTGTGTAATGGGTACTAGATAACTGATATACATAATACAATATATTACATAGATAGATATTTTTTTATTATGCATAGAAAACGACCAGAACACCCGGAACAAATATCTGCAGATCGTACACACAATTGTTCCGAGGCGGGAATCGAACCCGCAACCTCCTGCGTCGCAGGCGGACCTTCGCCCACCGCGCCACATCGGTCGTCAATATGAAAATAGAAAACCATAATTAATAGAATTATAAAGTACTATCTAGGTACCTACTACGTAACTTGACACAGTGTATTAGGATTTATAACTCAGCTCTTTTTTTTTTCATCATATTTTTGTGGGATACTTATTCATCATAAGCCTATAGCAGTCCACTGCTGGACATATAGGCCTCCCCCAATGAGCGCCATAGTGCCCTATCTTCAGCTTGCCGCATCCAGCATATTTCTTTCGCAGGTCGTCATCCCACCTGGTCGGAGGGCGTCCTACACTACGTTTACCGAGTCGTGGTCTCCACTCAAGAACACGTTTGACCCAGCGGCCGTCGGTTCTTCGCGAAATATGGCTGGCCCACTGCCACTTCAGCTTGCTAATTCTTAGAGCTATGTCGATAACTTTGGTTCTCTGTCGGATGTATTCGTTACGAATGTTATTTAATAGAGAAACTCCTAATACTTACTAATTATTGCTAATCCTTTCGCCATTTTGAAAACTATTTTGAAAATTCTAATTAAAAAGTCCCCTCACTATCAACCATCCTATCTGTCGACGTCTCTCAATCAAATGATAAAACTGTGATTAATCAATTACAAACCAATTGAGATTACTTTTTACTACCTACCGTTTATTAGTATCGTAATCCATTTTATGTTGTTTTGAGGTTAAGGACTCTACACACTGAACTCGCCCATCTCGCCGCGCCGACTCGATGACGTCATGCCGCGGGTTGGTGTCGGTAAAATAGCTACTGCGTGGACCAACTACCTACGTATGATGTATATAAGTTTGTGTTTTCTATGTATAAAAAAAAATTTCTATCTATGTAATGTTTTGTGTTAGGTGTATCAGTCATCTATTAACCATAACACAGGCTCAGCTTAGCTTGGGGCTAGATTATACTGTGCCTGGACTGTCCAGCATTATTTATTTATGTTATTGCGCTACTGTACGTACAGCATAGCTATAAACTGGGTGAAACTGGGTGTTCTGGTCGTTTTCTATGTATAATAAAAAAAAACCTATCTATGTCATGTATTGTATTATGTATATCAGTTATCTAGTACCCATAACACAAGCTCTGCTTACCATGGGGCTAGGTAATGCTGTGTGCATTGTCCAGCATTAAAAAAAAAACTAATTTATAAATCGCGAGAGCCTAAAAGCAGATGCGTATACAATACCGATTGGACACACATACTCGTATAATACTATGATATGAATATGAAATGTTAAAATATCATAATCACGCTCGCTACCGGACACTTTATGAAGACACTTCGATGTGTCAGATCGCCGACTTACCGCCGACGACGCCGTTGGCATCAAAGGTGATAATGTCGGCGAACCGGTGACTTTGGTGTGTAGACTCCATTTGGCAGACCCTGATAAAAGCACCTGCGTAAAGCATTCTAATTCAGTCTTAGTTTTTTACGAACCAGGCTCACATGTGGAAAATACGGATGACATAATACATTTTTTAAACGGTAAATTGGTTATCAATTTACCATTTCTTAATGAAGCCTGAACCTCAGCCTGAACTCTGCAAATGGTTTTATAGGATGCCATGTTGGATCACATCCAGTTGGGATGACGACCTGCTACAGACTATTAGCGATGCTGGATGTAGCAAGCAGACGACAGCTCGCTATAGCGCTTATGTTTTTTTTTCCGCTGGCTTATGTCCAGCGGTGGACAAATATGTCATGATGATGGTGTTTTTTATTTTATTAAACTATTTTAATTGAGTATCTTAAGTCTTCGAGTTAGTCCATACACCAGTCATCGGCCCGCCGATATAGCTTTGATGTCAGCGCCGTCGTCGGCGGCATGTCGGCGATCTGACACATTGAAATATCATTATAATGTGTGTACAATCCTAGGATTGTAACTGGATGACATCTGTCTGTAATCAGTTAAGAAATCGCACGTTATACGAAAAAATAGAAATCCACATGAATTCGCACTAAAAACACAACCTTTGTGATATTTTGTGTATTTTTATTAGACCTGAAACTACTACACAATAATATTCGATACGCTTATTAATCCTACTAATATTATAAACGTGAAAGTTTGTATGTATGGATGGGTGTTTGTTACTCTTTCACGCAAATACTACTGAACGGCTGAAATTTTGCATACAGGTAGTTCTGGGCCCAGAATAAAACATCGGTTCCTTATTATCCCGTAAATCAGTTTCCATAGGATATAAATAATATTAAACGTTTCCATAGAAACAACGCGGGCGAAGCCGCGGGCTAATACTAGTACTACGTAATGTTACAAATTTTGTCCGTATCCGTGTTTATGGCAAATATGTCCTTCATTAATTATTGTGCTGAATGCTGAGTGCACAGTAATGTGTCCACCCAGCGCTGATTTTCAGTGAAGACCCAGAGGGATCGCGTCACGTCACGGTCGTCAGGTGCGTGATGTAGACACCACTATCTCATAATATTTATAGTTAAAATAAAACTTTAATATCCTGCGGAAGGTTCCATTTATTGATTCAATGATTCTAGATCGCCCGGGGGATTATGTGACTCGCGACCGGTTTGCGACAGGCGTAAATTAAGCAATCAGTGCTGTCAAACGTCAATTTTAACCAATTTTGAGGTTGCTGGTGTCAAACTAATACAAAATACCCTATTGTTTGTTTTCTTGATTTTTTTTCGGAAAGCCCCTCTAAAACAACATACAGATACCCCGTCGCCTAATTCTTTCGTTGTTGAGTTTAACCGCTCTGCAGTTAAACATGCACAAATTCAGAAATGTTAAATTTGTACTCGTGCAAACGGGAAAGTAAACTTTGGGGCAGTCGTCACATGTCACGTTTTTTACGTCCAAGTCAGGGTAAATTTGCTTTATGAAACACTCCTGAGGAACCAACAGCATGGTCAATAGAAGAGCAGGACCTGAAAAAAAAAAAAATTTTGTTAGTATTTGCATTGTTTCTCTGAAGACTTATTTATATAAAAACTAGCTGCGCCCCGCGGCTTTGCCCCCGTGGAAATCTATGTGTTAAATGGTTTGAATGATAAGAAGTATCCTATGTTAGGACTCCTGGTTCTAAGCTACCTCTCCACCAATTTTCAGCTAAATCGGTTCAGCCGTTCTTGAGTTATAAATAGTGTAACTAACGACTTTCTTTTATATATATATGGATAAAATCATCATCAAACTATTTAGTAGTACACTGCTCAATATAAGGCCTCCCAATGAGCGCCATAGCGCAATGTCTTCAGCTTGCCGCATCTAGTATCTGCGTGCAGTCCTTCGCAAGTCGTCATCCCACCTGGCTGGAGGGCGTCCTACACTACGCTTGCCGAATCGCAGTCTCCACTCAAGAACACGTTAACCCCAGCGGCTGTAGGTTTTTTATAATACCTATATGGCCGGCCCACTGCCACTTCAGCTTTCTAATTCTTTTAGCTATGTCGATAGATTTGGTGATATACTTTATGCAATAAATTACGAAATTTTTTGTTATACATTGTTCAAAAAACAAAGAACAACAAATATTTGTAGATCGTACAAACATATGTCCTAAAGGGAATACGTTTAATATTCATTTATTCTCAAAAAGACAATTTAAAGTCACTTACATGAGAACAGGATTCTTAGGTTAAGGTTATACATAGGTTGTGGTCATTCAATAGCTGGCTCATTTAATGTGTTCAATTAATAAGAAGTGACTTATCATTTATGATAATGTTGAGCTAATTTGAGTTTGAACACATTAAATGAGCTTACACTTTTAATTTGGGAGGGTAAAGTATTGTAAAGCTGTGCGCCTTCACATAGTATCGTTTTTTTGCCATAGTTAGTCCAAGTTTTCGGAAGAACGATAAAGCTGGCACGACATGAACTACGCTTGCTTATTTCTCTTATTTTTGTGTATGTTAAATTTGAGTGAATTTTATTATTTAGTATTTTATTGACTAGGATGCATGTTGTATATTTGTATAACTGTTTAATGTTCATTATTTTTGTTTCCTTATAAACTGTTTCTGTGGAAGTTAAGTAAGGAATATTGAAAAGGAGTTTGATAAGTTTATTTTGTGATATTTGAAGTTTTGCTAATTTTGATTTTACAGCACTGCCCCACAGCTCTATCAAATATAGCAAATGTGGTTTGACAAGGCTGTTATAGATAGTATAGCGTATTTGACGCGGAACACAATGCATGAAATTTTTTACTGAACCAGTTAGCGATGAAAGTTTTGATTTAATGTGTGTGATGTGTGTATTCCACGTCAAAGAGCTATCCAAGTGTAAACCTAAATATTTTTCACTGTTCTTTTCCTTTAGTTCAACACTGTTTATTTTGGGAGGGTCATAATAAGGTATTGGTTTGTTTTTGGCTTTAAAAATAAGGGAATCGAATCCTCAACCTCCTGCGTCGCAGGCAGACCTTCGCCGGCCGCGCCACGTCAGATGGATCAGTTGAGCTTCCTCTAGATTGTCAGTCTTAAAACAATTTAATGTCATAATTCATTAATGTCATACAAACATTTTCTATGATCCACCTACGGATCGTTGACTTAAATCTACATGTAGGCAGATCTTTCTCGGGCCATAAAGTGACCCGGTCCATTGGAAAGCTTGCGTGGGGCCGAAGCCAACAGCACAGTGACCCTTTGAGAGAGTTAATCTAGGCGGGGCTACATAGCGGGTATCATCCTCGGGTGCAACCGTGCACAATATGCACCCAAAGATGGTATCCGCCAGGTGTAGAGACTATTGTAAAGAAAAATGAAAGAAATAAAACCAGGCTATTGTGATGGATGGATGGACTGGGCAATCGGACTATAGGGGAATATCTCTAATATTTTTATTACAAATAACTCACCGATAAAAAAGCGGAAAATATTCATGTCAAAACCTGGAGCCAAGTTACTTGATGAAGAATGTAATGAAGTTTTAACGATGAAATTAAAAGTTACCTTATTTACGTGACCATAATTAAAGTTTAAATTGTTATTGCTTCACTAATTAACTACCTACCTCTGTGGTGTACTGGACAAATGCCTGCCTAAGTCTTAAAAAGTTCTCGGGTCGATTCCCGACGCAGGATGAATGCTGATATGATCTCATCAAATATCATGAAATAGAGTCTGGGTGTGTATTCAAAATTTGCATGTGACTGATTGAAACAAATTGTAATGCATGCGATACAGGACCCGAGGAGCTGACAAGCTCGCCTCAGTACAGCACAGGTTGGCCAAATCTGACGGGCTGACTCATGTGCCAGCTATCTACAACCGCCTACCGGAGCATGTTGTCGCCGCACCCAGCTTAGCTTCTTTCAAAAATAAACTTAAGATATGGCTCATCGAGAGGGCGTATAAGGTCGAGGATTTTCTCGAAAGAAAATTATAATATTTTTTATTTTTATTTAAGGATTATGAATAATTCTATTATTTTATGACTATTAGTATTGCGTCCTGCAAATTGAATATAATTTAATTAAGTACTTACTTTGACAAATTGTTATCATTTTTATATTTAAAATTTTATGTAATTGTTAGTATGTAGGTACATTGATTTGTATTATTTGACTTTTAAATTATTATTTTACCAATAAAATGACTATCTGATTATTATCTTATATTCCATATTGTATTTTACTATAGTCTAGTCTATCCTTTCAACTTAGTTACTTTGTACACTTCCTCTATCTGTTCCAATGCCTCTCCTATAACCCTACGCAGGAGGTTGCGGGTTCGATTCCCGCCTCGGAACAATTGTGTATACGATCTGCGGATATTTGATCCGGGTGTTCTGGTCGTTTCTATGTATAATAAAAAATATCTATCTATGTAATGTATTGTATTATGTATATCAGTTATCTAGTACCCATAACACAAGCTCTGCTTACCATGGGGCTAGATAATGCTGTGTGAATTGTCCAGCATTTTTTTTTCTATAACCCTAAGGTTTTTCTGAAAGAAAACGAAGAATTCGTATGTAGACTATCTTATTAATATTATAAAGTCAAATATCAAAAAACTAGCTGCGCCCCGCGCCTTCGCCCGCGTGGAAATCCATGTGTCAAATGGCTTATAAAACTTCGTCTTGAATCATTCTATCTGTTATTCCCCTTGAATCACTCACTTTCTAATATTTGACGACCTCCGTGGGCGCATCAGAGTCTATCACGGTTCATGAGATACGCCTGGTGGCAGACGGACAGACAGACAGACGGACGGACGGACATCGGAGTCTTAGTAATAGGGTCCTGTTTTACCCTTTGGGTACGGAACCCAAAGAAATATACACATCAGCTCGTAGGATTCAGTATTTTATTCACTAATAGAAAATACAGACTCCTCTTCTAACAAACTTCTCATGGGTTGTATTTCTTGGCTTACAATTGAATATACACTGGTTTATATATGTTATATTGAAGCTTGAACAAACTGGTAGGTATACTTTTGGACAACGGGTGCACTTATCGACTGTAATGTTCAGGTTAGGATAGATTTTCTTCTGCCAACATTCACCAGGTGTCAAGTTCATAAAAAGCAGCTGGGTTGTATCTGCGAATACGTCACACTATATAACCACAGATAGATAGATAGATAGATAACTCTTTATTACACCACACATAACAGAAAATAATACAGAGATAAATACTTAGAATAAAGGTATAAAGGGCGGCCTTATCGCTGAGAGCGATCTCTTCCAGGTAACCTTGGGATGGACTGGACATGAACAAACAATATAGACGGTGGACAGACTATATAAACTAATAATAATAAATGATTGACTTGTTTATGGCAGACATCCGCAATCTCCCCTATAGCCCGATTACCCAGTCCATCCATCCATCACAATAGCCTGGTTTTATTTCTTTCATTTTTCTTTGCAATAGTCTCTACACCTGGCGGATACCATCTTTGGGTGTATCATATTGTGCACCCGAGGATAATACCCGCTATGTGTAGCCATCACCTTTAGATTAACTTCTCAAAGGACCTCTGTGCGTTGGCTTCGGCCCCACGTAAGCCTTCCAAAGGACCGGGTCACTTTTTGGGCCGAGATCATGGTAAATGAGAGACATAATAATAATAACTAGCTAAATATTAGCTAATCTAACTAGCAAGCTGAAATGGCAGTGAGCCGGCCATATCTCGCGCAAAACCGACAACCGCTGGGCAAACGTTTTCATGAGTGGAGACCACGACTTGGTAAACGTAGTGTAGGACGCCCTCCAGGTGGGATAACGACCTGCGAAAGACTGCAGGTAGATGCTGGACGTCAAGCTGAAGACAGGGCGTGCTGTGGCGCTCATTGATGATGATAATGATGAAGATTAATTAGATAATAACTAGCTAATTGTATGGGAGCCCCCCTTAAATACTTTATTTATTTTAATTTAATTATTTATTTGCGTGATAAAGTTTGTAACTTTCAGGAAATTAAAATTAAACTTACAACAAAAAATAATCAGTTTAAAAAAAGGCCCCATTCTTCTTAGTACTTTCTTACTTATCTACTTCCTAATAAGATCGTTAATGAGTCTGAGCCGATAGGAGCTTTAATTTTAATTGTTTAGAACTGAGTAATTTACTTTAGTACAAAATTTATCGTTTTATTTTAGGGTACCCTACCTGATGGGTGAAAACGGGACCCTTTCACTAATCCTCCGCTCCGTCCGTCCGTCTGACAGCGGGCTGTATCTCATTAACCGTACAGGTAGACGGTCGAAATTTTCACAGAAATTGTCTGATGCCTCTATAAAAACAAATAATAAAATTAAAATAAAAGCTTACAAAATATGTATGTGAGATTTATAGCTATTTTTGCAAAAGCTGTATATATACAGTTATAAATAAATAATAAATAATGCTGGACAATTCACAAAGCATTATCTAGCCCCATGGTAAGCAGAGCTTGTGTTATGGGTACCAGATAACTGATATACATACAATACATAGAAAGATATTTTTTATTATACATAGAAAACGACTAGAACACCCGGAACAAATATCTGCAGATCGTACACACAATTGTTCCAAGGCGGGAATCGAACCCGCAACCTTCTGCGTCGCAGGCGGACCTTCGCCCACCGCGCTACAGAGGTCGTCTAATTGTTTTAGTAATTTTTGCGTGGAAGTAACAAACAAACATTCATCCATACATCTATCTGTCCGTCCATCCAAACTTTCGCATTGGTTCAAGAGATATACAGCTTTAACAAAATGTAGAGCAAAAATAGCTATAAATCTCACATACATATTTTAAAAGCTGTTATTTTAATTTTATTATTTGTTTTTATAGAGGCATCAGACAATTTCTGTGAAAATTTCGACCGTCTACCTGTACGGTTAATGAGATACAGCCCGCTGTCAGACGGACGGACGGAGCGGAGGATTAGTGACAGGGTCCCGTTTTCACCCATCGGGTAGGGTACCCTAAAATAAAACGATAAATTTTATACCAAAGTTAATTACTCAGTTCTAAACAATTAAAATTAAAACTCCTATCGGCTCGGACTCATTTACGATCTAATTAGGAAGTAGATAAGTAAGAAAGTACTAAGAAGAATGGGGCCTTTTTTTAAACTGATAATTTTTTGTTGTAAGTTTAATTTTAATTTCCTGAACGTTACAAACTTTATCACGCAAATTTGACGGAATTATTCTCATATTAATGAACCAGTTTGGGACTACCATTTGTGGCGCCATCGCATGGAGGTGGCTCAAATGAGGCAAATTACTCATAATATACGAAAATCTAGAAAAAGTCCTCGATAAACGATTAATTGCATAGAAATTTCCTTAAGTCGGCACTCCGCTACTCATCATCATCATCATCATCATTAGCCTATAGCAGTCCACTGCTGGACATAGGCCTCCCCCAATGAGCGCCATAGCGCTCTGTCTTCAGCTTGCCGAATCCAGCATCTACCTGCAGTCTTTCGCAGGTCGTCATCCCACCTGGTCGGAGGGCGTCCTACACTACGTTTACCGAGTCGTGGTCTCCACTCAAGAACACGTTTGCCCCAGCGGCCGTCGGTTCTTCGCGAGATATGGCCGGCCCATTGCCACTTCAGCTTGCTAATTTTTTGAGCTATGTCGATAACCTTGGTTCTCTGTTCGATGTATTCGTTACGAATCCTATCCTTCAGAGAAACTCCGAGCATAGCTCTTTCCATAGCTCGCTGAGCGACTTTGAACTGGTGGACCAGCCTTCCGCTACTACCTGTATTTAATACTGCAAAAGTCGGCAAAGTGCGAAAGTCACTAAGCTCTAAGATAAATCTTCTGAGGTGCCTAGTCACCGACCGTTTGAGCCTAGCTTCGCGGTCAGTGATCTACCGTTTTGATATTTTCTTTACTGTAGATTAGTTTTTAAATATTTTATTGTATTTTCTATAGTAAAAAAGTATTTATTTTAAAACGATATTATACAGGTCGTCCCACAGCCATGCTACATGGAGGGTACCTTAAATATTGTAGATAGAAAATTTTAAAAATCTATGTTACTTGAAAAAAAATTATACTTAAGATTGAGCCTTTTGATCGGTATTGTTAAATTAGGTGTGATTTTTTTTACAATTTGGCGGGTTCGATTCCCGGTTCAGACAGGCGATTATTCAAAAATCTTTTAATGCAGTTTACATTGTTTTCAAAAACAAAACGAAGTCTTCTTTCAGTAAAATGTTCTACCTACAATATATAACGTACTTTCCCTCCATGTGGCATGGCTGTGGGACGTGCTGTATATGATACTAATTGTTCTCTAATATTATCTTTGTTATGTTATATATAAGGTGCCTTTCTTATTGAGACCTATGTATCATGCGCTGCAGTGTCGAATTAAATGTTTTACCTATCTATCTAGATTTATAATAAATGAAGTGGATAATACAATACAATACAATATAACTTTATTGCACCATCAATACAAAAAAAATAATAAAAATACTAAAGGATCTTAATCCTAACTATAACTAGTGGCACAATCAATAATAATACTAGAAGTCATTTAAAAATCAAATAATGATAAATTTTGTAATTATTTGATTTTTGAGTTTAAATTGGGGTTTTAATGGTGGTAAATATCCCGTTTTAAATGACTTTTGTGTTGATACTTTACAAAGTTTTAATAATATTAGGGATTAACTATAAATATTTGTTACAGCTGTTTGTCTGTATCTTAAGAACCAAATTGAAGCAGCCAAGAAAAAAACAACAACAACACCAAAACCCACAACAACCAAGACACCCAGTCTTAAGGCATATCAAATGCAAAATACCTATTTTGGAGATATTATAGACGACCTTCCTCTTCTCGAGGAAATAACAGATTGTGAGAAATGTCCCCGTATGTACTTACCTGTGTGCGGAACGGACAATAGAACTTATGTCAACCTTTGTAAGCTACACTGTTATGATTCTAAGATGAAAAGTGAAAGTCTAAGTAAAGATCCTTGGATCTCAACTAACTATTCGTACTCAGGAATTTGCACGCAATTTGTTTATCCTTTTGATTATTAAAAGTTTGATAAAATTTATTTTAACCTATCCATCTTTAATTAACATAAAAACCCTGTTCTCATGTAAGTGCATATATTTTGTCTTTTTGATAATAAATGAGATGCTGGATGCGTTAAGCTGAAGACAGGGCGCTATGGCGCTCATAAGGAGACACCTATGTCCATAACATAGGCTGATGATGGTACATAAATAATAGACGACTTACAACTTCTCGAAGAAATAACAGATTGTGAGAAATGTTTAAATTGGTCCGAGATGAGTGGAAGAAGGGGAGCAGCCTTTGCTCTGCAGTGGGACACCCCGGGCTAATATAATAATAATAAAGATGATATTAGGTATACATAATGTGCTTGCTATCCGTCATGATGAAGTCGATCTCATATTTAGTCACAGTATCGGGGCTTTGCCATGTCCACTTACTTTGAGGCTGTTTCTTAAAGAAGGAGTTCATTAAGAACAGCTCCTCCTTCTCAAGGAAGTTGACAAGCATTTGCCTCCTGTGATTCCTAACTCCATAACCATGCGGGCCTATTCGGGATTCGTTGCCAGTCTGGATTCCCACCTTGCCGTTAAAGTCCCCCATAACAACGTTGAAGTGGGCCTTAGTAGTGTTGTGTAAGGCTTTGGATATGTCTTCGTACATATCCTCCACCTAATCATCCGAGTCTGCCGAGTTCGGTGTGTAGAGCAGCATGGCCTTCATACTGTACCGCTTGGACAGCCGAAGGATCAGGTACGCTAGCCTGGTCGATACACTGGAGATTTCTTGGACGTTGTTAGAGAGGGCCTTATTGACGAGGAAGCCTACGCCACCCTGGGATGTTTTATCACCCTCGCGAAAGTAGAGAAGATGGCCCGAGTCTAGGGTTACGGTGTCCTCCCCCTCTCTACGGACTTCACATAACCCCAGAACATGCCATTTGATGTTCTCTAACTCCACTTCCAACTGCGCTAGATGATGGTAAAGCCTCGGAGTGTGTCCGTTAAACGTAGCCAGGGTCAATTTAGATAGGGTGTGGTAGCCTAATGTAGCCCGGGGATTCCTAGTACCCCTTGCCCCGCCGTTACCGTGGCCGCTACCATGGCCAGGAATAGCGAGGCGGGGGGCCACATTCTACTGGCGTATCGATCCATGGGGGGGTTGAGGCCCATAATCCCCACGTTGGGCATGCGGGTTGGGGATCGCAGTATAGGGAGGGTGCTGTAAGGGACGCTGCTGCCCGCCCCCCGGTGTATGTCCTTTGGGAGAGTTGGGGTGGAGCTATTCTTTTTTAGGCCGACACCACACAGCGCAAGAAAAATAATAATGAACAAATAATTAAATATTTCATAATAATAATAATAATAATGCTGGACAATTCACACAGCATTATCTAGCCCCATGGTAAGCAGAGCTTGTGTTATGGGTACTAGATACCTGATATACATAATACTATACATTACATAGATAGATATTTTTTATTATACATAGAAAACGACCAGAACACCCGGAACAAATATCTGCAGATCGTATACACAATTAATAATTTGTTTTATAATTGAATAAATAATAATAATAAATAATGCTGGACAATCCTCACAGCATCATCTAGCCCCAAGCTAAGCAGAGTTTGTGTTATGGGTACTGCATGACTATACTTAGTGATTATACTTAATAGAATATATTACAGATAGGTATTTCTTATTATACATAGAATTGAACCAAAACAGCTAATCAAATATCTGCAGATCGTACTCACAATTGTTCCGAGGCGGGAATCGAACCCGCAACCTTCTGCGTCGCAGGCGGACCTTCGCCCACCGCGCTACAGAGGTCGTCGTAGCTAAGGTTGTGTTATGGGTAACTAACTAATATAACTGATTAATAGAATACAAAAAATAGAAATATTCTTACTATACATAGAAAACGCCCAGAAAGCCCGGAATAAGTATTATATCTGCAGATCATACAAACATTTGTCCCGGGGCGGGAAACGAACCCATAACCTCCTGTGGCTGTCCCACTGAGGTCGACATTTGAGGTATTTACTTCATTATAATCTATAATTAGGTAGGATTAATGAACTAATTAAAAATACATTTTCATAAAAGCTAATTAGCTAGCTAAAAACAAATACTTAAACTTACGTTGCAGCTGCCAGATTAGTGTTGGCAAGGCTAAAATGATGAAGTCTTATTTGAAAACTATAGCACTGTTATGTAAGTTGTAGAATTGTAGATAAGTAACGTAAACGATGTCCCCGAATTTATGGGAAATCTGGCGAAATAAAAACGAATTTACTTCTGGGCTAGAAGTAAATTCGTTTTTAACCGACATCAAAAAAGGAGGACGTCCTCAACTCGACTGTACTTTTTTATGCTTGTTACCTCAGAACTTTTGACTGGGTGAACAGATTTTGATGATTCTATTTTTATATGAAAGCTGGTGGCTCCCGTACGCTCCCATTGCAATTCTGACAATGGCATGAGAAAACCATATTTTGTCTGTTTTGTCTTTTATTTTTTTAATCATGTTTGTTTTATGGTTTTGTGTATTGAGTTACAAATAAACTATTAGAATCTATTATATTCTACATAAATCTTAAATTTGCATTAAGTATGTGTGCGACAAATGGACGATAATTCAATATCACGCCAACCGATATTGATGAATCCTCTGAATTGAAAGGCCATAGCCCCGCGCCGTCCGAGATGGGCTGCAACGACATTGCGACTAGCGGGTACGGTTGACCGCAGTGCTGCCTGCGGTCGCGGTTACTTCTATTTCCAAGCACGGTTCGCGACACCACTGGCACTGAATACTGCGCGCGGTCTCTGCGCGCCGCGGCCGCAGGCAGGCCGCTGCGCCGTGTTGCCGCGCTTGGAATAAATAAATAAATAAATAATGCTGGACAATTCACACAGCATTATCTAGCCCCATGGTAAGCAGAGCTTGTGTTATGGGTACTAGATAACTGATATACATAATACTATATATTACATAGATAGATATTTTTTATTATACATAGAAAACGACCAGACCACCCGGAACAAATATCTGCAGATCGTACACACAATTGTTCCGAGGCGGGAATCGAACCCGCAACCTCCTGCGTCGCAGGCGGACCTTCGCCCAACGCGCCACATCGGTCGTCAAATCAAAAAAAACAATTTCATAGAGATGCATAAAAACAGAAAGAGCTATGTTCGGAGTTTCTCTGAAGGGTAGGGTTCGTAATGAATACATCCGACAGAGAACCAAAGTTATCGACATACTCGTAGCTCTGAGAATTAGCAAGCTGAAGTTGCAGTGGGCCGGCCATATCCCGCGAAGGACCGACGGCCGCTGGGGCAAACGTGTTCTTGAGTGGAGACCACGACTCGGTAAACGTAGTGTAGGACGCCCACCGACCAGGTGGGATGGCGACCTGCGAAACACTGCAGGTAGATGCTGGATGCGTCAAGCTGAAGACAGGGCGCTATGGCGCTCATTGGGGGAGGCCTATGTCTCCTATGTCCAGCAGTGGACGAATATATAGGCTGATGATGATGATGCATGCACAAGTTAGTATCGCTCGCAGCCTGCAGCTGTAGTTTCCGGCTTGCGGTCCATCTTGGAATTGCACCTTAATGCTGCTCCCCACGCGGCCATCTGCACTTAGCCAGAGTACTAATAGAGCAGGCGTTTTCAGCATATCTTTTCGGACTAACGCTATCAGAACTAGCAACCACAGAAAGAGACTTCGCATTTCAATTTTATGGGGACGACCCGAGAATTCGACCCAAGATGTCTGACCTCTGGGAGTTCAACGATCATTTTTTCAACCAGTGGACGTTTGATTTAAGGCCTCTCGATAAGTTTGACTACAAAAAAGACAACAGCTGTGATGTATGCCCAAGGTATGCATGTCTCACTAATATTATAAAGTCAAATATCAAAACTAGCTGCGCCCCGCGGCTTCGCCCGCGTGGAAATCCATGTGTCAAATGGTTTATAAAACTTCCTCTCTAAAAGCATTTAACTAGAGAACGGTTAAAAATACCCTCTATTATAACTTATTATCCAATATTTGGGCTAAATATTACAATTTTATACAAAAAAATGGTTATGTTACTAAATGCAATTGCTCTTCTAAAGCTTGCATGTTCCTAAGAGGTAATCTCAACCTTATGTTTATATAAAAACTAAATTTACTTATTTTTAAGTAGTTATGATATGTAACACGAAGTGTAAAATTTCCTACGTAAGTTTTGATAAGCGCACCCCTAGCTTCGAAAACGTTTTTCTATTTGTCTATGTTTGTGCATTCTAGGATTAAATTTACACTACCCAGTACCAGACCAATGTTATTTAAGGTTTAACACTTTGACTGCTGAAATCACACGGTATGTGTTTCCTACAAGAGACTAATATGCGTAAATCCACACTAGCGCAGCGTCTGAGAAAATACAGATCTTTGTGACTCAGCACAGCCGTAATATTTTTCGAACGAAACGCATGTGCGGTGCAACACAACCGCTGTGTAGAGCGGCAGCACGAATTTTTTAGGTTAAAAAAGATCGCAGTCGTCGAAAAAAAATCGCAGTCAAAGTGCAGTTAAATAAAGAATTTTTGAAATTGAAATTGAATTCTCTAAAAGCCACCACACACAGAAACCGTGGCCGGGCCGGAGGCGAAGGCGTGCGGGTTGTATCATACGAAATTATATGGCTACACATAAACCGCAGGGCGGTGGGTAAGCGGAAATAAAGAAATCACTTCGATTTTTTGTTCACATCAATCTTTTTAAGATAAAGTAATGAAGCGAAAATGAATCCTGTAGGTACCTTGTTAGGTTGTTCGTTTTCGAGTTGGAGCAAAACTGCTCCTAAGCTTTTTATTGTCAAGAAAGTAGCTTCCGCTCGCGTTTTATGAAAGTAACCTTCAAGTTTAAACTACCTACTGTGTTGTATGACAAAGCTTTAGCACGACCTACGTACTATAACATTTACAAAATCTCACTATTTCTGATCTGTCGTTAATTTGCGATCGTTTTGAGATACAATTATTATTTAATTTATAACAATAAGAATATATTTATTGTAAAATCGTGTAAAACATCCATAGGAAAGGTCTTAAATAATAATTTGGTAACAACAATTTATCCATTTCGGACATACAATATTGAGACAATTACTAGTACTAACTACTACTTATTGTACAGGTAGGTTTATTTACCTCTTAACTTTAACTTACTAACTAGTATCAAAAAACTACTTATTTTAAAATTAAAATTACATTCCTATATTAACTTATTTGATACATATGATTGTATAATTAAGCTAACATCTTACAAGAAAGAATCCAAAAATGTGCCCTGACAGGGTTTTTAGGCATTGTACAATGTACAGGTACCTACCCAGTACCCTACCCACTAAGACACTACACCTAAGAAGCCACCTGTATGTCTGAAATCACAATAAATGATAGAAATATCTATAATTTTATAAAGAGGAAAGTTTTGATTTTTTTGTTTGTTTATATTGAATAGGCTCCTATAAAAATCACCTACATAATAAAGTGAAATTCGAGTGAAACCGCGGGGAACAGCTAGTGAATAGATAAACTCTTTAGTTCCTGTCAACATACAAAATAAGTTGTTTAGGGAGCAACTGTCCGCCAACACCCAGGTAGTGGAATGATGAGGTTATCCCCAGGACTAAAACATGGAGTTCTTCAAAAAAGGCCTCCGAGACATTAAAAGGGATCCCCCATGATATTCGAGCCAGTCCATCGCTTAACATATTTAAAATCAAATTGAAAGAGCACTTCCTTTCATCATAAAATTATCTATCTAGAGATATTTATATATATACTTGGGGGGGATAGATATACAGATAGATAGATAATTCTTTATTGCACACTTAGATACTAGAACAATGTAAAATAAAAACTTAAGAAACTAGATACAATCGGCGTTGTTATCGCTCAAGAGCAATCTCTACCAGACAACCATGAATGGATAGGATCGTGGACAGTACCAGGGGATCCGGGGCTTAATATCTATAATCCCCACGCTGGGCATGCGGGTTGGGGATCGCAGTTCGTTGGGTTTTTCTTCAGGGGACGCTGCTGCCCGCCCCAAGGTGTATGACCCTTAGTCGCCTCCTACGACACCCACGGGAAGAGTTGGGGTGGAGCTATTCTAGGCCGGCAAAACACAGCCAAGCTGAAGACAGGGCGCGCTGTGGCGCTCATTGGGGGAGGCCTATGTCTTATCCTAGCTGATGATGATACAACAGACATGATTTTTTGACGTTTTTATTGATGTACGGAAAACTTCGTGCGCGAGTCTGACTCTCACTTGGCTGATTTTATTTAAAATAATGTCCAAAATATTCTTACCTCTAATGTAAATGGTGACCCTTTCTAAGATACCTTTGTATAGAACAAAAATATTTAGCTAGGTATGTACACTACTATGTATGTCATTTGCTGCTATAAATAATATAGTTAACATTTGAAGTGGTCAAGTTAGAAAGTGGATAATGAAAAACTAAAAAAAAAATATTTTTCAGGATCTACATACCAATATGCGCTGATGACAATGAGACGTACACCAACGAATGCCGGTTGGCGTGCTTGAACGTTCTTCAACAACGGAAGCCAAAAGTAAAGATGATTCGAAGAGGGCCTTGCAAAGTTTTCCCTATGTGATATCCCTAAATGAAAATCTGAAATATAATATACACAACATATCATAATTATTGCATTTCATTATCTTCAACATCAGCCGTAGCTGGTAATACAGCCACTTTTACGGTTGGGCCGAGGAGGATAAGAAGTTGAAGCCTTTATCCTGCTTCTTCGTTCGGGCTGATGATATGTTAATTCTACACGACAGATCTACTGAACGGATCGGGCTGATATTGCATAAAAGTAGTTCTAGGACTGGAATAAAACATCGGCTACTTTATATCCCTTAAATCAGTTCCTATGGGATAGAAATAACCTTAACCTTAACTTAAACATATAGAAATAGAAATAGAAATAGAAATAGAAATAGAAATAGAAATAGAAATAGAAATAGAAATAGAAATAGAAATAGAAATAGAAATAGAAATAGAAATAGAAATAGAAATAGAAATAGAAATAGAAATAGAAATAGAAATAGAAATAGAAATAGAAATAGAAATAGAAATAGAAATAGAAATAGAAATAGAAATAGAAATAGAAATAGAAATAGAAATAGAAATAGAAATAGAAATAGAAATAGAAATAGAAATAGAAATAGAAATAGAAATAGAAATAGAAATAGAAATAGAAATAGAAATAGAAATAGAAATAGAAATAGAAATAGAAATAGAAATAGAAATAGAAATAGAAATAGAAATAGAAATAGAAATAGAAATAGAAATAGAAATAGAAATAGAAATAGAAATAGAAATAGAAATAGAAATAGAAATAGAAATAGAAATAGAAATAGATGGTCCTGCCAACCTTGCGGTTACATGGACCGAAACTGTGAGAAAAGAATCACTCCTCCAGACTCTACAAATCCTACGCACTTTGTCCCGAACACTCTCCCCCTTCTGGGGCATGTCACATCATTTTACAGACTTCATTGCCGGGCTCCACCCCAGCTCGGTGCTGCTCTGTGCCCTGTGCCCCCCCCCCATCCCAAGTCGAAAGTGTGCTCTCCACAGCGCGCCTAGTTCTGTGCCAGTTTTTGGCGAACCTCTTTAACATGCCAAAATTGGCCGCACTACTTACTAGATCCGAGTGGTGTATCGGTCCCTCATGTCCGCCCTCCCTAACTATTCCCCTTAACATTGTGTCCCTTTCCGCCGCATACAAAGGAAAGTCCCACAAAATATGTTCTCTTGTCTCTCTCGGCTCCCCACAGCTGCACGCAGCTGTGTATGCAACAGTCCTCAGTTAGCTCAATTGTTAAAATTGTAAATCATCATCAGCCTATGTTAGTCCACTGCTGGACATAACCCAATGAGCGCCACAGCATCCGGCATCTACCTGCAGTCTTTCGCAGGTCGTCATCCCACCTGGTCGGAAGGAAAACTGTACGAGTAAACACTAGTTCAAATTTGTTTCTGTTATTTGATAGTAACTTTATTTGTTAATAAAGATTAGGTAAAGCCTATTAAACCACAATAAAATGCCAAAACAATACTACTTTAGTGATTTTTTGGCATTTTATCACTCTAAAATTCATTTTTTTATAACTCTAATTAAGTTACGTACACATTAGGAATAGTAATAAAGATTAGGTAAAGCCTATTAAGCCACGAGCCACTCAATTTTAGAGTGATAAAATGCCAAAAAAATACTAAAGTAGTATTGTTTTGGCATTTTATCACTCTAAAATTCAATTTTTTATAACTCTAATTAAGTTACGTACACATTAGGAATAGTAATAAAGATAAGGTAAAGCCGATTAAACCACAATAAAATGCCAAAGCAATACTACTTTAGTATTTTTTTGGCATTTTATCACTCTAAATTTTTTTTTTATAACTCTAATTAAGTTACGTACACATTAGGAATAGTAATAAAGATAAGGTAAAGCCGATTAAACCACGATAAAATACCAAATAAAATACTACTTTTATAGTATTTTGTAACTTAGTTAGAGTTATAAACTGATCAAATAAACAGAGTTATAAGAAGGCAACAGTTATTAAGTAGGACAGTTATTAGTTGGATCTCTTATACGACATTCTGTACACTATAGAGGGTGAGTTTTATTCGGGGGAATAAAGCAGAATAGGTTACTGCTCTAAAGTAAAAAAACTTAAGTAGATGGATAGACTCTAAACATCTACCTTGTAAAATTCACTTTTTGAGTGAACAAAACTTATGAACTCGCGTCATCGTTAACGAGCGCTTTACTAACTGTGTATATGTGTACTTTTTGGGTGAACAAAAATCATGGAGCTCGCGTCATCGTCAACGAGCGCTTTACTAACTGTGTATATACATTGTACTTTTTGGGTGAACAAAAATCATGGAGCTCGCGTCATCGTTAACGAGCGCTTTACTAACTGTGTATATACATATGTATACGTTTTGGGTGAACAAAAATCATGGAGTTCGCGTCATCGTTAACGAGCGCTTTACTAACTGTGTTTAAACTTATGTGTACTTTTTGGGTGAACAAAAATCATGGAGCTCGCGTCATCGTCAACGAGCGCTTTACTAACTGTGTATATACATTGTACTTTTTGGGTGAACAAAAATCATGGAGCTCGCGTCATCGTTAACGAGCGCTTTACTAACTGTGTATATACATATGTGTACGTTTTGGGTGAACAAAAAGCGTGAAACTTGCGTCATCGTCACCAGTATAAATAAAATATAAAAATACTTTGTTTTAACTTCTATCGGCAATCCCCAAAGAATGCACCATGTTTTTTTCTTCTAAGCTAAATAAAAAAAATATACAATGTTTTACTGCTTATCTGCTGTGTGTTGCCAAATAATAGTAAAACTGATAAAAGTATTTATCTTTTACTTTGACAGGAACTATCAAGAACCTAACGATGGAAGCTGATAAAAAGATATGTCTCTTGGTGTTAGTGATAATTGTATACAGTGAGTACAATACATTTACTTAAACTCTATTACCTAACTACAAATACAAATACAAAAAAATTATTTACCATAAGTTTACAATTATAATAACACCTTAACTTAGTTTATGTACATACATTTAAGAGTTTATTGGTTGAGGTGTTGCACTTAACAGTGACCCCCGCACTAGGCTAGGCCTGTTTCGTGGGCTATCAAAACATTTTCTGTTTGCTCGTCGGGTAAGGAAGTGCACTAACAAAAACTATAGTAACAATATAAAACTAAATCTAATCAAAACAATTAAGGCAAGTGCCAAAGGCCATACATGTACTACTCTATGTTATAATATTAACTAACTCTATGTTATAATATTTAAACTTAAATAATGCCGGACGATTCACACAGCATTATGTAGCCCCAAGATAAGCAGAGTTTGTGTTATGGGTACTAGATGACTGATATACATAATACAATACATTACATAGAATAATCAGAATAATCAATTTATTGGAAAAAAAACATATTACAAGTCACATAATAATTATAAATTAGAGTTAATTAAATAATTAGACAATAGTGAAATAACTGATTATAATAAGTGTATTATAACATTTATAACTAATAATACTCAATATATTATTTAATTTTTCGCACATAATCGTCAATACTGTAGAACGCCTCGACGAGCCACGATTTAAGTCTTCGTTTGAAGGAAGACAGACTAGGTACTGTGACTATCTGATCTGGTAGGTTGTTATACAACGTGGGTCCCAGCACGTGCATAGATATATATATATATATTATTAGAATTTGAAAACTACCAGAACACTCTGAACAAATATCTGCAAATTGGACAAACACTTGTCCTGAGGCGGGATCGAGCCCGCAACTTCCTGCGTTGCAGGCGGACCTTCGCCCACCGCCCCACAGAGGTCGTCAAATAATGACTTATTCACATGTTTTCAAATCAATATATAACTAAACCGTCTTCCCGTATACTAATATTATAAAGAAGAAAGGTTAGATTTTTTGTTTGTTTGTTTGTAATGAATAGGCTCCGAAACTACTAGACCGATTTGAAAAATTATTTCACCGTTGGGAAGCTGCACTATCCCCGGTGAACATAGGCTATATTATATATTCAAAAATGTGAGGGATCCGTACAAAAACCGTGTGAAGCCGGGAAGTTCCGCTAGTATTGTAATAAAATGTACCGTCTACACTACACTACACTACACTATGTATGTCTATTTAGAAAATTGCGTCAAATCAAATCATTTATTTGCTGCAATTTCCAATACATTCCTACCTCATCGAGGCGTGCAAAATTAAGATAGCATGCAAATGTCACAGAAGTTTAGCGCTTCAATGAGTTATAATGTTCTAACCTAGGTATTTGTATTGTAGATAATTTTATAAAATGTCAAAAAATTTAAGGTAATAATAATAAGAGTAAGAGACGCAATAGTAAAAAAGGTAATGTCAAAATTTATCTGTCATAAAATCGTTAATATTATAATAGCATTTGATAATTAATAATTATCAAATGCTTAATTTATCAATTTAGTCCAAAGATCTTGACGACAATATACTTTGTCGTCAAGGTCTTTGGACTAAATTGAAACAATTATTAAAATCTTTTAATGATTTAGGTATTTTGTTGTATATTTTACATGACATATAGACTACACTTTTTTGTAGGAAAGCTGTTTTACTATTAGGCATTTGAAAGTTTACTGCTTGCTATCACGTCTGTTTCGCACTACAAAATCTGACTTGCGTGGGAAAAGAAAAGGATGTTTTCTAACAAATAGTGCCATTTCAAATATATATAACGACGGAAGCGTTAGAATCTTGTGCTCAATTAACAAAGGTCTGCAACTGTCGGTAACGTGCAGGTTAAACATTGATCTAATACTCGTACATCTTTTTTGTCTTTTAAATATGAAGTCTTTATTGGTAGAGTTAGCCCAAAAAATTATACCAAATCTTAGGATAGACTCTACTGTTCCATAATAAGCTGTTAGTAGTGTTTCTGTTTTAACAATGCAAGATAATTTATAGAGTACGTAGATAGAGCTACTTACTCGCTGACTTAAAAGTTCGATATGGTTTTTCCAATTTAATTTACAGTCTATTTGAATACCTAGAAATCTTGTTGATTCTACCACGTCTACTTTACTACCATTAAATTGTAGGTCTATTTTAGGATAATTTTTAATTCTTAATACGTCAAAGTTTTATTTGATTGTGTGGGAATAGTATGGTACCTAGCTTCCTAGATCGACGTTTGTAAATAAATAACGGAGTTAGCTAAAAGTTAGCTTATGGATTTCTTTTTCAACAGCTAGCGGGGTCGCACTAGGATACGACGAATACTACAACCAACCCATGTTCTTAAATCTGGATGACAAACAATATGCTACTATTAAACAAGAATACGGTCTTCTAGATCCTTGGGAACTAAGAAAAGGAAATTTCGAAGACATAGAAGATATAGACGATTGCAATAATTGCCCTCGAGTTTATTTCCCTGTTTGTGCCTACAATAATGTGACATATGTGAACCATTGCGTAGCACAATGCTTAGTCCAAAAAATTTATAGGCAAGGTCCTTGTATTGTCTACAGGAGAAACCAAATAGACGTTGTCATGATGAAGAAATGGAGGACGTTCAAAAATTACACAAACATAAGCAAATAAATGTTTAAACTGAATAATAATTTCATTTATTTTTGCTTACATGTTCATTTTTATAGGCATATCTGTGATGCATAAAGGTGTATGTACCTAGCAGTAAAATAGGATATGTAAGCAAAACGAATTCATGTTTTAAGTCCATCAGCCCGGATGTGTCCGCTGGTGAACATAGGCCTCCCCGAAGGGACGCCACGAGTAGTGGTCCTGAGTCGCCTCCATCCATCGACTCCCTGCGACTGCTACAATTTCGTCGTTCCATCTATAGAAGAACTTCCCTCACTCCGTTTCGCATTGCATCGCGGTTGCCACTTGAAATTCCCGAATTGGGGAGTAAAGGTTCTCGACTTTTACTTTGACTTTTTCCTTTACGCCGCAACGGTTATCAGTACTGCGAGCTATATGGCCTGCCCATCGCCACTTCAGCCTGATTCTGCGAGCTATGTCGGTTTCTATTACGGATTCTATAGCTGGTGGTCGTATTATTGATTTTATGAGTACCTAATCAAAATTATTTGATTACTTACTATTGTTTTCTTTACAAAGGTTGATTGATACCGGCGTTTATGGTGTAATGTGCCTAGTTTACCGTGCGAATAAACGATATTTCGACTTAGCACTCAAGTGAGATTCACTCAATGTGTTTATTCAGTGATAAAACATCTCTATAAGAAGGGACGTAGGTAACTCGCGACCGGTTTGCGACAGGCGTAAATTAAGCAATCAGTGCTGTCAAACGTCAACGTTTGTATTAGTTTGACACCAGCTACAACGTCAAAATTGGTCAAAATTGGCGTTTGACAGCACTGATTGCTTAATTTACGCCTGTCGCAAACCAGTCGCGAGTTACATAATCACCCGGCGGGTAAACAAAGGGTAAAACCTATTACTAAGACTCCGCTCTCTGCTATACAGAATAAGTTAAAGAGGATCTGTTACTTTTCTATGGTCTGAAAAAAATGATTATTTATGTTTTATATGTTCGTCTGTCTGTCCGTCTGTCACCAGGTTCTATCTCATGAACCGTGATAGTAAGACAGTTGAAATTTTCACAGATGTTTTTTTTCTGTTTTAACTACACATACATATTATACTAAAAAACGGGATAAAATAAATATTTAAGGGCGTTTACGAAAAACGTGAATTTTTTACTCATTTTATAGATAATGGTAAGGATCCCTTCGTGCACGAGTCCGATTTGCACTTGGCCGGTTTTTTTAACACTTTGACTGCGGTTTTTTTTCGACGATTGCGATCTTTTTTTTTACCTAAAAAATTCGTGCTGCCGCTCTACACAGCGGTTGTGTTGCGCCGCACATGCGTTTCGTTCGAAAAATATTACAGCTCTGCGGAGTCACAATGATCTGTATTTTCTCAGCCGCTGCGCTAGTGTGGATTTACGCATATTAGTCACTTGTAGAAAACTCATACCGTGCGTTTTCAGCACTCAAAGTAGAAGGTTTAGATTATTATAAAATTTGACGACCTGCGGAAGACTGCAGGATGCTGGATGCGTCAAGACGAAGACAAGGAGCTATGGCACTCATTGGGGGAGGCCTATGTCTAGCAGTAGACTGATACAGGCTGATGATGATGATGATGACAAAAGTTGCGTTTGGCAGGATATAATAACCTTGTTCCCTCGGGCAGAGTTCAGGGTGAAAAGGCTCTAATTTAATGAGCAATCACGACGGATCATGCTGCGGAATACATTACGTAGTTCCTATTTGATAGATTTCCAAGCTTAATTTAAAGCTACGCGTCCACTGGATCGGTATCGGAGCGTGAGTATATCTATCATATATCTCTATGTGTCTAATACATGCTGCGAATTGGTTGCTTTGTATTGATTTGACTGTACGGTATCAATGCCACTTTTTAGCACGGGCTGATACTGACGGCGACATCTTTAGGCACTATCACCTGATTTGCGAGTGATTTTACAGAGAGTGCGTAGCGGTCTTGCCGCGACGACGACGCCGCCGCGCGGGCACGCTGTGAATAGCAAACGCACTCACCCGCACTCGCCTTGAAACCGCATGCAAATCGCCAGCGTGAAAAAGAAACCACTAGTACATTAATATATCTCTAGAGAGAGAGAATAAGAATAAAATAATTTATTTATAGCCACACACACACACACACACAATGTTAAACAGAGTTACAAAAAAAAAGGAAAAGACACATAAATACAGAAAAACATAAGTAGTAGAGTAAGAAAAAAAAAACTGGTTTTTCCCTATGTCGCGGCTAATAAGGTTCCGTCTCAGCTTGTTGTCATTATCGACCGAGGATGTTAGGTTTAGGTTTAGGTAGGGGTACTCCATTTTCCGCATTTGGACTCCTGTTGGTCCTTTATGCGTGGTAGTTTGCTAGCATAGCCAGCCTAGCTCCGTCCAGAAGCGCAGAATCATCCTGGGGTCTTCACAGGCTTCGCGGAGCGACCTCGGCAAGTTGAGGATTTCTATACGTTGTGCTAATACTCCCTCGCATTTCCAGGATTACGTGGGCAGCTGTTTCGTTGTTGCTGAGGCATCCTCTACAGAGAGGGCTGTCCGTCGCTCCGATGGTGAATAAGTGTTTGTTTAGTGGACAGTGTCCTGTTAGTGTTTCCACAAGGACACGTAGGTCCAATCTATTCAGATTTAGTAAGCGTTTTGTTAGCTTCGGTGATGTTGATGGGAGTGCCGTCCTTGCTTGTCTGCAATTGATTTGGCTAGTCCATCGTTCGTTATGTGTATCTCTAGTTCTGAGCTTGGTCCATGTCTAGAGCAGAGAAAATGGCAGGGGTAGGAATGGCGGTGGTCCTTCTATGGTTGTCGCCGATCCTCTCCGTGCCAGTTCGTCCGCAGCATCATTTCCTAGCGATCCACTATGTCCTTTGATCCATTGTAGGATGATCCGGTTTTCTGTGGATATTCTTTCCAGAGCAGAGTGACATTCGTAAACGAGCTTGGAGCTACAGCTGTTTCCTTCCTTCGCCTTAGGCTCTGAGTATGGCTGCGCTGTCAGAGAGGATGCGTACACTTGGCTCTTACACGTTGGTCTTTGATTCCTCTCTTCTGTACAGCTGTCGCTGCCTGTGTTATTGCTACGCATTCGCATTGGAATATAGAGCTATGCGTTCCTAGCGTTATTGATATGTTAATGTTGAGGTCCAGTGAGTGAACCCCGGCACCCGTACCGGTTTCGGTTTTGGAGCCATCTGTGTAAATTCTGACTTCGTGGGTACCTGATTCATCTTTTTGGTCCTCGTATAGTTGTATTTGGTAGTGTTTGTTTAGTATTGGTTTGTTGGCCATTCTGTCGCACGGGGCCGCTGTGAGTGGTTCATATGTTATGGCCCTGTCCATGATCTGCGCATGTGGACTTCTTGTGACTCCCCAGAGGCCTGTGTTGTGTAGTCTTAGAGCCGACATCGTGGCTTCTTGTTGTATGTAGAGGTCTAAAGGTGCTATATCTTGAATTATTTCTAGGGCAGCGCCTGGTGTGGATCTCATGCATCCTGTTATCGCAGATAATGCCATTCTTTGAAAGCGTTGCAGTTTAGTTACCACGGTGCTCAACTCCGTTCTAGTCCACCAAACTATCGCTCCGTAGGTTAATGTTGGTCTGATGATAGCAGTGTAGAGCCACTTGGATATTTTCGGTGAAAGTCCCCAAGTTTTCCCTAGCATTCTGCCTGGGAAAACTTCATCATCTACAAACTCCAGCGTGCGACCGCTACTCTCTAGTAGCGGTCGCACGCTGGAGTTTGTAGTCAAGATGTTTGTTCCATAGCAGTTTGCTATCTAGTATGACCCCTAGGTACTTGACTTCTGTTTTTAGCGTTATCTCTGTGTTGAATAGTTTTGGGATTTTTATATTACCCAGTTGTCGTTTGTTTGTGAACATGATCAGTTCCGTTTTTGTTGGGTTTACTGTCAGTTCGTGATCGTTGCACCATGTTTGAATGGTTTTGAAGGCGAGTTTCATCAGAGACCGAGGATGATAGTGACACTGGTTTTCAGGCTAGACCTTAAATTGGGGTGACGTCGTGTCTCGAGTAACGGTCCACAGATTAAAGATAAAGATAACAACGTTTTATATATGTATCTCTATGTGTCTAATACATGCTGCGAATTTGTTGCTTTGTATTGTTGCGCCATTTATCGTTCAATCTTTCATCATCATCATCATCATCAGCCTATATCAGTCCACTGCTGGACATAGGCCTCCCCCAATGAGCGCCATTGCGCCCTGTCCTCAGCCTGCCGCATCCAGCATCTGTCTGCAGTCTTTCGCAAGTCGTCATCCCACCTAATCTTTAGAAAAAAAAAAATATGATCTGATTGAAATTTTGTTAAGGTGTGCGCAAACAGAGGTGCACTTAGTTTTTTACGTATAACACAAAAGCAGAGGCCAACATTCTCAAAATCCGTACAAAATCCATGTGTTCAGATTGAATGCTGATCCACAAAAGGGTTCCTAATCCGCGTGCTAACGGAACGTAGTACAGGGGAGGACTTAGAACAAAAATCGAGGGGCCTTTATGTGGGGAATTAGTAACCGCACAAAAGTAGTATTAACTAACATAGTTTTAATGTATGGTAGTTTTGTGGTAAACATAGTGTCGGATGCCCTCCGACCGGGTGGGATGACGACCTGCGAAAGACTGCAGGTAGATGAGGGATGCGGCAAGCTGAAGACAGGGCGCTGTGGCGCTCATTGGGTGAGGCTTACGTCCAGCCGTGGACTAACATAGGTTGATGCTGAGTTTTGCGGTAAATAAAAATATTTCTATATATAATAAAATTGAAAGAATTTTCCTTCCATTCAGAAGATTTATATAATTTTGGTGTTAATTTTGGCGCATTTATGTAACACATCCATTCTTTCATCCACATTTTTCCCGACGTTTCAATAGGTTTACACACAGTCACGGTGACGGGATGATTGTATAGATTTGCAATAATCATTTATACATAGCGGATAATAATATTTATTATTTATACTTCTTGTACGAAAATCATTACACAAAAGTTATTCTAAAAAAAATATACAAATGCGAAATTGACCCTAAAAAGAGTTCTCTTCTAGCAAACCTTACTGGGAGAGAGAGAGACAAAGTGAAGAGAGAAGAGGGTACATGTGCATAAATAAAATTAGAAATAGACAAAAGATTAAATTTTAACTTACTTATTCATTATACTCATATATACTATACTAGTTGCATCCCGCGGTTTCACCCGCGTTGTGATAGATGTATTGGATAATATACTATATATATTTATGAATTGTAGCCTATGTATTATTCTGATATGTAAGCTATATTATTGTGAAGTTTCATTAAAATCCATTCAGTAGTTTTTGCGTGAAAGAGTAACAAACATCCATCCATACTTACAAACTTTCGCGTTTATAATATTATTAGGATGTAGGTAGGATTACAATACCAAATATAAAATACTATAATATATAAACAATATTGCATAAAAACTATACTATAGTTTGACCGAAACCGCTGTACCGCGCCTGAGGTATGCGAGCGGCGAGACGGGGGGGAAATATCGCCCACCACCTCGCCGCACTTTCCTAAGGAGCGGTACGCTGTACCGCTCCTTAGGAAAGTGCGGCGAGGTTTAGTCAAAGTTTAAGTCGTGAATTTCGGTCAAACTATAATAATATGAAATGATCCTAGATTCGACCCCGACAAACAGTATAACACATTCACCCAATTTCCATACCCCGTGCTACATTTACTCACCCGAGATTTATGAATTTTTAAATCGATTTCTTCAAATAACGGTGCGGGAAATGTGGAAACACCGGTACTGTAACGGCAAATTCGGATTTCCTTACTACAAAAGTAATTGGGACTCGACAGTAAATTCAACTGTGAATTGCGAAGCCTTATTAACCAATAAAAAGGAGGATACGTTCGGTTTTATGTCAGTATGTTTATTTATTTTTAATTTATACTAATGTTTTATAGAGGAAATGTTTGATTTTTTGTTTGTTTGTAATGAATAGGTTCCGAAACTATTGGACCTATTTGAAACCTACAGGCCTATCACAGAGAGCCGTATTAGTAAATTTAAATGTAAAGTAGATCTAGCAGTAGCTAATATACCTTGTTCTGATGACCCTAATGGTTTATTTAACAGACTTTTTAATGTTATAAACAAAGAACACAATGAAGTATTCAAACTTAAAACATGCACAGTTAGAGATAGGGTCGGGTTTACTGATTGGGCCACTCCCGGCATTTACAGAAGTAGGAATAGGCTATACGATCTCTATGGTGCTAGAGAAGCTATGTTACATGACCCTGCGTTTCTTTTGTATGTAAATAACTACTCGAAAACATTTAAGAAAGTCTGCAACACAGCAAAATGCCTATTTTTGAAGAATAAAATAACAAACTCATCTAATAAAATAAAAGCGACATGGAGACTAATAAATAATAAAACTGGTAAATCAAAGCCACGTAATAGAGAAATAAAGTTAAAAGTTAATAATTCAATTCTTATAAATGAAAAAGATATTGCAGATGCTTTTGATGGATTCTTTGCTGATATCCCTAAAATTGTAACCCGGTCTCTCAATTCCTCTGCTTTAAAGGCAGTTGAATTATTAGAATCATCTGTTGAGAAATGTAAGGAAGTCTTTATCTTTAGTCACGTAAATGGTAATTACATTGTAAAAACTTTTAAATCTATAAACATCAAAAATACTGAGGATCTCTGGGGCATTTCAACTAAAGTACTAAGTTCAATTATTAAGGAAGTGGCTCCCTGCTTGGCCCATATTTTCAATAATTGTGTAGACGCAGGAGTTTTTCCTGATCTTATGAAATGTAGTAAACTGGTTCCTCTTTACAAATCTGGTAGCCATACTGATCCGGCCAATTACAGGCCAATTTCAATACTTCCTGCAATAAGTAAAATTTTCGAAAAAATTATCCTCTCTCAGTTGACTTCACACTTCAACCTTAACAGGCTGTTTCATAAAAATCAGTTTGGCTTCACCAAGGGTAGATCGACAACCGATGCTGGCACAGTTCTATTAAAGCATATATTAGATGCCTGGGATAAAGCAAAAAACGCTATTGGTGTATTCTGTGACCTTTCTAAGGCTTTTGATTGCGTGGATCATGGTACACTAATTAGAAAGTTGGAACACTATGGAATTAGTAACAAGGCACTGGACCTTATGCAATCATATTTAGCTGATAGAGTTCAAAAAGTAGATATTGGTAAAGAAAGATCTAGAGGATCAAAACTTGAACTAGGCGTCCCGCAAGGATCAATATTAGGTCCTTTTTTATTTTTAGTATATGTAAATGATCTTCCGTTTTTAGCAAAAGATCTTTGTGATATTGTCTTATTTGCTGATGATACTTCATTGATTTTTAAAGTTGATAGAAATAAAGATAACTATGACGATGTAAATAATTCGCTTTCACAAATACTAGATTGGTTCACCGCCAATAACCTACTACTCAATGCTAAAAAGACTAAATGTATAAAATTCATACTACCGAATGTAAGAGAACTCCCAACAAAAATAATGCTGAAGGATGAGATTCTTCACCTTGTAGACTCTACTGTATTCCTAGGGTTACATATTGATTCTTCTCTTCAATGGAAGTCGCAAATAGAGGCTCTGGCAGGTAGACTTAGTTCAGCAGCTTATGCAGTTCGAACAATTAGATATATTACCAATGAAGACACAGCTAGGTTAGTTTATTTCAGTTACTTCCATAGTATTATGTCTTATGGTATTTTGCTTTGGGGACAGGCAGCTGACATCCAGACCATATTTGTTCTTCAAAAAAGGGCGGTACGCGCTATTTATAAATTAAAGCCACGAGATTCTTTGAGGGAATTATTTAAAAACATTAATATTCTGACTGTAATATCGCAATACATCTATGAAAATCTAATGTATACCCACAAAAATAAGGATAGCCTTATGAAAAAGTGTGATGTTCACAATAGAAATACAAGAAACAAGAACAAGTTACACATCCCATCATTTAGATTACACAAGGTAGGGAAATCATTTATGGGCAATAGCGTGCGCTTCTATAATAAGCTTCCATCTGAAGCAACTGAGCTCCCTATTCGTAAATTTAAAAATTACATAAAAATAAATCTCATCAAGAAGGCTTTCTACTCCATAAATGATTATCTAAATGATGTTAATGCTTGGCCAGATGTCGCTCAGTTTCGCACCGACAATTGTATGTAAGTAATTTGTTATTGTGCATAGCTTTACTTAAATATTGACATGTATCGAATCATACTATATTTAGACTTAAATAGGCAAATAACCATGTATTAGACATATAAGAGATGAACATGCTAGTGGTTTCTTTTTCACTTCTTCCACTAGTGGACAAAAAATTGAAGTGAACAGTAAAATATTTTATTTTTGATAATAATTTAATGTATAAAAATGACTTGTCTAAGTGCTTATTTTGTAAGCCTAAAGAAATAAATGATTTTTTACTTTTTTACTTTACTAAACATTCTTTCACCGTTGGAAAGTTACACTATCCCCGGTGAACATAGGCTATATTATATTTTCAAAAAAGTAAGGGATCCGTACTAAAACCGTGCGAAACCGGGAAGATCCGCTAGTAACCAATAAAAAAGGAGGATATGGTGGGTTTTATGTATGTGTAAGAATTAGCACGCTGAAGTGGCAGTGGGTCGGCCATATCTCGCGAAGAACCGACGACCTCTGGGGCAAACGTGTTCTTGAGTGGAGACCAAACTCGGTAAGCGCAGTGTAGGACACCCTCCAGCCAGGTGGGATAACGACCTGCGCAAGACTGCAGGTAGATGCTGGATGCGGTAAGCTGAAGACAGGGCGCTATGGCGTTCATTGGGGGAGGCCTATGTCCAGCAGTGGACTGCTATAGGCTGATGATAATGATGACTTAAGAAGAAGAAAATCAATTTATTGCAGGAACCTCTTTTGGTGATACAAGATCGTCGCAATATCACAAGTTCGCCAATCTGAAGACTGTTCTAACAACTATTTCGTAGAACTTTGTCACTCGTCCAGTCGGAGTTCCATACAACAAAACCGATTGATAGAACATGCTAACTTTACCGTTGTTTCTAAAGGTAGTAGCAGTGATTTTCGGGACGAGATTTTGGTAAAGGCGGTGTAAGATTCGACCTCATAAATTGATAGCCTTATCTTATGTCTTTGTAAGTTTATTATAATGTTTGTAATGTAGGTATTTAGTGTATTTGTTTTCTTTTGTTACCAATTATTTATTAAAGTACCACGGTCTATATTGTTCGTTTATGTCCAGTCCATCCCAAGGTTGCCTGGAATCAATCAATCAATCAATCAAATCATTTATTTGCAGAACACATTATTACAGGTACATATCAGGTCTTATAACTAGAGTGGAGTCAAATGTGCTCAACCGGCAAGCAGGTGTGCAAATATTAAAGCGTGTTTTAAGGTCGTTAAATTAATCAATAATTAAAATAATCAATGAAAATAAATAAATTGGTACAATCAATAAATAGTTAACTTTAAAATTAATTCTTTAATTAATTAATTTTAAAATTAATTCACAATCGTCAAAACATAATAAATTCTCTACTTAAGATTAATAAATTCATTTACACTATGGAAACATTGGTCAAGGAGCCACTTATTTAATTTTTGGTTAAATAAATTACCATTGAGGTCTTTAATAGATTCTGGTAACTTATTGAATATAGTAATGCACATATTATATACATTTTTTTCATAGATTTGTTTGTGGCATTGCGGTTTATATAACAGATTATCAAATTTTGCTCTTTTCTGTCGAGTGATAATATCCTTACGTTTGGTAAAGTGTTGTGGGTAGGATTTTACAAACATGCATATGTCTCTAATGTACATGCAAGGTAGAGGCACGATATTACAGATCTTAAACAGAGGCTTGCAAGAGTCACGAACCCAAGCCTTGTTTATAACTCTAAGGCATCTCTTCTGTACTCTAAAGACTCTTTGAGCATCGACAGAGTTACCCCAGAGGAGCAGACCATAGCTCAAGGTGGAAGACACGTGTCCGTGGTAAGCTGCTACAGCTGCGTCAAAAGAAATAGTTTGGCGGATTTTTTTTAAAGCAAAGACAAAACGACTTAATTTTCGACAAACATCAGTGCGTCCTACCCGTTATGACCTACGGAGCCTCAGCTCCGTAGGTCATAACGGGACCAGCCCTATCGTGAGGGCTGGTCCACCAGTTCAAAGTCGCTCAGCGAGCTATGGAAAGAGCTATGCTCGGAGTTTCTCTGAAGGATAGGATTCGTAACGAATACATCCGACAGAGAACCAAGGTTATCGACATAGCTCAAAGAATTAGCAAGCTGAAGTGGCAGTGGGCCGGCCATATCTCGCGAAGAACCGACGGCCGATGGGGCAAACGTGTTCTTGAGTGGAGACCACGACTCGGTAAACGTAGTGTAGGACGCCCTCCGACCAGGTGGGATGACGACCTGCGAAAGACTGCAGGTAGATACTGGATGCGGCAAGCTGAAGACAGGGCGCTATGGCGCTCATTGGGGGAGGCCTATGTCCAGCAGTGGACTGCTATAGACTGATGATGATGATGAATTATTGAAGTAGCAAGTTTTTGTGGTTATGGTTAATAAAATGGCACCACGATTATTCTCAACGTGTTTCCTGGAACTACTAATTTGTCACCGAAGCAAATTGCAACCGCTCCACGCCCGCTCCATCAATCATCCGGTCTGGTGACAAGGAACCTGCAGTGGCCAACAGGTGGGCACCGACTAATTTTGGGGTAGCGTGCAAAAAGTTGGTCTGCCAGCGATGCGAGGCTTTTACCAATATGTCGTGCGTGTTATACCATCATCGTCATCATCAGCCTATGTTAGTCCATTGCTGGACATAGACCTCCCACAATGAGTGCCATAGCGCCCTGTCTTTAGCTTGACACTTCCAGGTATTGTATTGTATTATAATATAAATAATAAATAATGCTGGACAATTCACACAGCATTATCTAGCCCCATGGTAAGCAGAGCTTGTGTTATGGGTACTAGATAACTGATATACATAATACAATACATTACATATATAGATATTTTTTATTATACATAGAAAACGACCAGAACACCCGGAACATATATCTGCAGATCGTACACACAATTGTTCCGAGGCGGGAATCGAACCCGCAACCTCCTGCGTCGCAGGCGGACCTTCGCCCACCGCGCCACATCGGTCGTCTTATCGGTCGTTAATTGTTATTGTAATGTTTTGTATTGTATTGTATTCAGTTTGTTTAAATTCAAATAAATGACACACTTCCCTATCTGTGAAACTACGTTCATTTCAGTTTGAGTATCTTTTGTACGTGACTGCCCGTAATAAGGCCTAGGCGGGAAGCTTAGCCAGAGCTCAGGCAGGACAGCTAGATAAAATCTTCAGATTTCTTTATTGTCGTAATCATATTATATTTAGTCTTAAATAGGCAAATAACCATGTATTAGACATAAAGAGTTGAACATAGTATTGGTTTCTTTTCACTTCTTCCACAAGTGGACAAAAAATTGAAGTGAATAGTAAAATAATTTTATTTGATAATAATTTATAGTATAAAATATGACTTGTTGTGTGTTATGATGTGTTTTCTACAAGTGACTAATATGCGTAAATCCACACTAGCGCAGCGGCTGAGAAAATACAGATCTTGTGACTCAGCACAGCCGTAATATTTTTCGAACGAAACGCATGTGCGCCGCAACACAACCGCTGTGTAGAGCGGCAGCACGAATTTTTTAGGTTAAAAAAAAGATCGCAGTCGTCGAAAAAAAATAGCAGTCAAAGTGTTAAGCTTTTTGTAAGCCTAAAGAAATAAATGCTATTGACTTTGACTTTGAACATATAACAAGTGTGCAATATAAAGAATCCTTATGCTTAGGCTTAGAGCTTATAATATATGCTGAGGCTACGGACTCGTCAAATACAATTTTGCTGTGTACATTAGACTGATTTTAGTGTCACGCTGACCATCAGCGCTGAGAGCTCAGCGCGTAGCTCGTCAGCGCCGACGATCAGCGCGGGTCGTTTTAGTCTTACGCTGATCGCTGCGGAGTACAGACGCATAACAAAATGAGGAGTGCATTAATTATTGTTGCCTAGTACTACCTACGAAAAGAAAACGCGAAGAAGACTACATGTTCATCCATTAATTGAACAGAGATCAGTCGCGGGAAAATTTGTCAAGTTATACGGCAAGTTTAAGGATGACGAAACAAAATTTTTGAATCGTTTTCGACATGATTGTACGCAACCGGTGCGTACGATCAGCTCGACACTAAAACGCTCACTGAAGACAGAAGCGCGTGGGCGCCTGGTCGGCGCCGACCGCTCAGCGCGCTGATGAGCAGCGGTCGTAGGACGCGCGTACCATCAGCGCTGAACGGTCGGCGTGATTCTAAAAGCTTTTTTATAGCGTCCATACAGATTACTACGCCCTGAGCTGTCAGCGCTGACGGTCAGTGAGACACAAAAAGCAGCCTTAAAGTCTCTTAAAATTGTAATAGTGACCTATCACTCTCGGTTAGGTGATGTAACATCGCCGTGACATCACATGTAGAAGTGATATTACTACAAATTTTATGTTATATTAGTCAATATAAAATAATTATAAGTTTACGCACACGATGTATATTGTTATATGGAATAAATAAATATGAAATATATAAATATGAAATATATACAGGGTGGCACATTTAGAGCGGTCAGTATGGGAAAGTCTAAAACTATAAGACATACGAAGATCTCTTCTAAGGTACAATGTCATCGATTTTAGTAAAAAGAAAAACTGCATTCATACATTTTTAAAAAAACCTGTACTCAGCTCGGGAATCGAACCCGGACGTTTTGAAAATTAAAACTAACACTATTTATATTTAAATATTGTTACTATGAAACATGATGTCTAAAATGAATAAAATGCATTGTTTTGTTTGCATATCCTTTAATTTATTATAGTAAATTTTCGAAATGACCACCATTTTTTTCAATACAAAATCTAACACGTTTAGGTAACAATCTTACTATTGCGTTTTGTATCTTCAGGTGGTGAATTTGCATTAAAATTGACTCTAACGCTGCTTTTAGGTCTTCAGTGGTATCGTAGCTTGTTTTGTACACTTCATCCTTAACGTAACCCCACAAGAAATAGTCTAGTGGGGTTAAATCGGGTGACCTCGCGGGCCATTTGATAGGGCCGTCCGTACCAATCCATTTTTGAGGAAAGTTCTCATTTAAAAATTCTCTAGCTATGTGACTATTGTGAGCCGGTGCTCCGTCCTGTTGAAAATAAACTCGTTCTTTTACTTCTGCTGGCATTTCTCCTAGGACCTCTAAAAGATCTACTAAGATTGCAAGGTACTTAAATCTGTCCAAACGTCCATCATAAATCTTAAGCATGAGAACCTTATTATGAAGTAGGCCAACCCAGCAGTTGAATGAGAATCTAACTTGACGACGTCCTTCGTGCACTCGTATGTTTGTACGAGTAACAAGTTCTGACATCAGCAAAGAGTTATAAACAACCATAGAGACAATTTTACGCACCTAAGCGAGTTGAATGTTGTATTGAAAAAAATGGTGGTCATTTCGAAAACTTAGGTACTAAAATAAACTAAAGGATATAAAAACAATAAATTTTATTCATTTTACACATCATGTTTCACAGTAACATTTACTGCTTATAACCTACACAATCGATATCTAAATATAAATAGTGTTAGTTTTATTTTTCAAAACGTCCGGGTTCGATTCCCGAGCTGAGTATAAGTTTTTTTTAAATGTATGAATGCAGTTTTTATTTTTACTAAAATCGATGACATGGTTCCTATGAAGAGATCTTCGTATGTCTTATAGTTTCAGACTCACCCATACTGACCGCTCTAAATGTGCCACCCTGTATATATATATATATTTATATATATAAACAGTTTTCCAAAAACTATACGTAATAAAAATATTTAAAAATACAGTCGAATTAAGAACCTTTTTTGTAGTCGTTTAAGTGACACGCTCGCAAATAAATCTGAATCAACTAGGTGGAAAGCTACTGGTTTTAACCAGCGATTTCCCAGCTCCTACTCTAGAACATTACCTATAGGCATGAAGTTTGATCAGTTTCATGATAAGATTGTTTGATGTAAGCTTAATGGCCGACGGCGGTAGTTTTTTTGCACTTTTATTACTTTTGACGGGGGTAAGCCAAGATTGCTTTATAAAGAAAATGAGCTTTAAAAAAGGTATAATCAGAAATATTTCGTTCGAATTTTGATTATTTCTCTTCTATACAGGGTGCTATGAAACATGAAGCCGAAAGAAGGTAATTTTTGGCCCCGCCGGATGCGGGGTCGAAGAATTCCCAGCATCCGCCCTTAGGTACACTCGTTTACCTCATTAACGATCTCTGTAGCGCGGTGGGCAAAGGTCCCCCTGCGACGCAGGAGGTTGCGGGTTCGATTCCCACCTCGGTACAATTGTGTGTACAGTCTGCACATATTTGTTTCGGGGTTCTGGTCGTTATCTAATTATAATAAAAATACCTATCTATGTATGTATTGTATTTAGTATATCAGTCATCTAGTCCCCCTAACACAAGCTCTGCTTAGCTTGGGGCTAGATGATACTGTGTTGTAGCATCTAGCAACTGCCCAAGCCGAGGCTTGCACCTAACGGTGGCCCTTGTGCGTGTTGTCCCAACTAAATTTGGAGACAACATCATTTATATACTTAATAAATAAAATAAAAAGCCTTTTATTCCATAATCTTAAATAAAATTGATTAATCATGACGACCGATGTGGCGCGGTGGGCGAAGGTCCACCTGCGACGCAGAAGGTTGCGGGTTCGATTCCCGCCTCGGAACAATTGTGTGTACGATCTGCAGATATTTGTTCCGGGTGTTCTGGTTGTTTTCTATGTATAATAAAAAATATCTATCTATGTATTGTATTGTATTATGTATATCAGTTATCTAGTACCCATAACACAAGCTCTGCTTACCATGGGGCTAGATAATGCTGTGTGAATTGTCCAGCAATATTTATTATTTATTATCATTCATACAAAAAATTGTTTGTATTAATTAAATGTACATTATGTCAAATCAACATTACACACACAACACATCAATTACATCTATACAAAAATGTAGGTAGATTCATCAGTAGTTTTGGCGTTATGTCAGTCAAAACGTGTTCTTAAACTTTTACCTATGAAATTTTACGAAGCAACTTTGGAACCGCACGTCAAATTCAAAAATTCTTCCTATTTTCCAAGCGGCGACATCTTGCTAAAATTCGCGTCTAATTTAATTTGATGTGGTGACAGATTAATCCATGTCGTCTACACGTGGGTTAAACGAAGAATCGAAAGACCTCTTGTTTACGCCCGTTGCCATGGAAACCATTTGCTAAGAGTGATGTGAAAACTATCAACATTACAATACGCACGCACATATCTAATAGTTCCTCGAAGATAAGATAAGAAAAAAAATATTGTGCCAAAAAAACAGGTTTCAGTACAATAACACAATTAAAGCAGTAAAACACACTAAAAAACAGTACACAGTATAAAAAAAATTAAATAAAATAAGCCTACAGAGAAACAAAAATAATAATAATCATGGCTACCGTGGCTGAGTTTGACTCTTTTTGGCCAGCATAGCCTGCTGGCCAAAAAGAGTCAAATTCAGCTATGTGCTGAACCACGCGTGGAGCGGAACAACACTGGTTTTCAGTTTGAACCTTTTTCTATAGTCACATCCCGGACAAGGAAGTGAGATGCTTGAAACAGACAAAATTAAAAAAAAAAAAAAAAATTATTAAAATTATTTCATGGTATCACCCTAAATCGTGAATTTTCTAAAGCATTATGTTGTTTTTTCAGCTTAACGGGATAAATACGAATTTTTCGGGAATATTTTCTTTATGGCATAAATTTTTTGACGACCTCTGTGGCACGGTGGGCGAAGGTCCGCCTGCGACGCAGGAGGTCACGGGTTCGATTCCCGCCTCGGAAAAATTGTGTGTACGATCTGCAGATAATTGTTTCGGGTATTCGGGTCGTTTTCTATGTATAATAAAAATATCTATCTATGTAATGTATTGTATTATGTATATCAGTTATCTAGTACCCACAGGCACAACACAAGCTCTGCTTACCATGCGGCTAGATAATGCTGTGTAAATTGTCCAGCATTACATAAAAAAAAAAAATTGAGATCGTAATCAATACAATAACGAAATCATTTTTAAAATCGGTCCATATAGATGAGGATATCGATGAACACGGTGTAGGACGCCGTCCGACCAGTACTGACGACCTGCGAAAGACTGCAGGTAGATGCTGGTTGCGTCAAGCCGAAGACAGGGCGCTATAGCGCTCATTGGGGGAGGCCTATGTCCAGCAGTGGACTAATATAGCCTGACGATGATGATGATGATGATGAACGAATACATTAGTAACTTTCGGTAAACTTAGTGTAGGACGCCCGGTGGGATGACGACCTGCGAAAGACTGCAGGTAGATGCTGGTTGCGTCAAGCTGAAGACAGGGCGCTATGACGCTCATTGGGGGAGGCCTATGTCCAGCAGTGGACTAATATAGGCATATAATATATAACAACATAAATATACATGGAGCCGAACATAGAAACTCATCCCGAAGTAGTCGGTAAAAATTATACCTTAAAATTATAATGCTTGTGTATGGGAATTTAAATAATTTAGGTTTACTTAACTATATCAATTTTGTTATTATTTTATCTTGTTTGTTGTATTTTAAAGTGTACAATATAAGAATTTCTTGTACTTCTTTATTGTACACAAAAAACTTAAAAATAACTTAACTAAAAAAAGATATGTACATAGGCGAGCTTAACCCTAACAAAGAGTTTTCTTACAGCAAAACCTTAGGTTTATACATAGGAGAAGCGATAGAACAGATAGAGGGAATGTACAAAGAAACAAATTAGACGAAGAGTATAATACGTATGAATTACATGAGATTATAATATACATACATGAATTAAAATAACAATAGCTCAATAAACCTAATAAATAATTCTATTATATTCTATTATACTACAAATTTAATGATAAGATATACTAATTATATTATATATCTTTCTATGTAGAGAAGTAAGAATTACGATGATGATGATGAATATAAGAATTGCTATCGATCTAACTTAAAAAATATTATTATCTTCACTCACGAACTCATAAAGGGCTGGATATTGGAAGGTGTCTTGGTGTAGCATTACCATAATATTGATGGCAATTTCGTCCTTATAGCTCAAATTTCCAATTCTAACTTAGATTCAACATGTAGAGTTCCGTTTCGAACTTCAAAAAGACAGGGAACGTTTTATAGCGACCTTAATTTGATTATTATTATTAAAATATAAAAATAAAAAAACTTAAAGATAACTTAACTAAAAAAAGATATGTACATAGGCGAGCTTAACCCTATTATTAAAATTATTATTATTTTAAGTATTATTTTAATCTCTGTTTCTAAGTAGGAGTGTATTGTTGAAATACTGTTTCATAGTTTCATGATACAACCGCCTTATATATAACATTTACTTCAAGGTATCTAGCGATCTACCTTGATGCTCCTCAAAAGAGCATGTTGTTATTTATTATAAATTTTGGATACTATCTCAATGACATTTATGACGATGAAGCATACTTAACGACTAAGCTGCCTGAACTCGAGTATGTTTTGAAAGAATCAATGTATGTACACTTTATTGCACTAAAAAATTAATAAAATAAAAACCTCTCAATATTAACATACAGTCCAATAGGCGGAAGGAATGCTCTCAGACGAGTTTGAGTGAAGGACTATCGGGGCGTAGACCTATCGGCCGGCCTTGGTTTCTCTGGATCAACGAATCTCCGAGAACTGGCCGCCAGTAGCACTTAGCCAGCGGAGACGAGCGCTCTTTATTTTTAAATTTATTTAAACGTACAAAACATAAAATAATCACAAAATATACAGAATTTGAATAATAAAGGGTTTAGAACTTGATCATTTCACAAATTATGTGCAAACTGAGAATCCTATTTCTAAATTCCAGTGTCCCGGCTTGGAATATGTCCGCTGAGTTACTTCTCGGATCGGAAAGTCCGCTGAGTTACTTTCCGGTTTTCGAGCAGCAACTCAGGGTTAAATTAAGGTTCTAAGTGAAACAATTAAAAATGGATTAAAAATTTATTACAATTAAAGATAACAATAGGGAGCCTGAAGGACTATGTTATATATATGATTTAAAGTTATGTAGCTCTGCCAGAGGGGCTTAAAAGGGGGTCCGTTAAATCCTACACATGGCTGATTCTACTTGATTAAAAAAGGTCTGCACTTTATTTTCCTTCTTCCTCAGTACTTCCTTTATTGCGCCGCGGGTGTAGCAGAGACCCTTGACGAAAGGTGTAAGCGCTGGCTGGAGTTACAGGTCCAAAAGGGTAACGCAGCTCGTGGAAAGTCCGGCCGGAGACGAGACTGCCCTTAGGGTGGACTTTGAACCCTGGAATGCGCATAAAGCACGGCATTAAAGCCAGGTCTTCGTAGGGTGATGGACCCCCACGGCAGCACAAAAGCGAAAGCACTAAATGTTTATGATGCCGTGGAAGTCACAATCAGAACGTGAGGTGAAAATAAATACAACAGGTGCGAAAGAATAAAAAGAGAATTTACTAAGTTTAACATAAAATACATAAAATGAAATGGAAAGAAATGCAACAGAATAGAATGTAAGATGTATGAAAAACCTAAGCCCGTGTAGGGAATGAGATGACATGATAAAAATGAACAAAGCCCATGTCATTCATTGAGCAATGGTATGAGTGTCTACAGCCTACAATAAAAATCAGTGCAAAACTTACCCAACAGGGGTTTAAACTACACACACTATTTATGTTATTTAAAATAAATATTATTCAATCGTCGATTGATTAGGATTTTACGTGCACAGTGGTATTGTCTTGATCGAACGACCAGCAACGTAAAAATGGCGTGTCTGACGTCTCACGCGCAACCGGAACAGGCAAACGTCAGCCTTGCGAGACCATAAACAATCTCCGTCCGTAGTGATGTGATCAAGCGTGTTGGCGAGTTTACTTGCGTCTAGTTAGTGCGCTGACGAATGACTAACTAGACTAGCCACGAGTTTAGTCGATCAGAAGGAATCGAATTGACGTTAGATAAAGTAGGTAGGTATGTAACCTGTTACGTTACATTACCCCCTCTTGTGGGCAAGGATTTTGCTCTAGAGTTGCAAAATCCGACTATTAACCACTGACACTACACATTCATCTTACCACACATACTACCTTTCATAACACATACATTCTTACCTTTCAAACTACACCAAGACAACGAAAAGTTTTGGCGCTACCTTACATAAAACAGGGCATCCTTTAGTTAACTAGGATGACCAATGCTAGCAGCTAAGAAGTTATAAACAAAGAGGACGTAATATTGACGAAAAAACCTACGGATTACGTAACATTAATTAAATATGACTACAATTTAAAATCTTTGATATGCCAAGCTCCAATGTCCTTGCCAGACATATCTTCTAAAACATACACTAAAGGGAACCGTTTCTCAGTAATACGGCATTTTATAAATTTAGGAGCTAACTTTTTACTAAAGTATTTATCTTTATCGCTCAAAATAAAAGTACGTTTATACACAACATCACCGACGTTAAACTCCGCATGCTTCCTACGTAAGTTGTAATGTGCTGTATTTTTTACATGTGCCTGCCACAATGATGCCTGCACATCATCAAATACAGATGAAAGACAACCTCGATTTTCAGCGTAGATATCGCGTGGAAGGAAGAGAACCTCATCACCTAAGTCATTGTCAGTATAGTGCGATCCACACAAAACAAGCTCCCTACCATAAACCAGAAAAGCTGGAGTGTAACCAGTGGCTTCGTTTACGGAGCTGTTAATCGCAAACTGAACCTTTGGGATAAAAGTGTCCCATGTCCTATGGTCATTTTCTACAAATGAGGACAGACTAGTAACGATAGTTTTATTATAACGTTCGACGGTGTTAATCTGTGGTGTATATTTTGGAGTGAAGTAAATATTTGGAATTTTATATTTTTTAAACAAGGAATCAGTTGTAGAACTAATGAACTGACTTCCATTATCAAGAAAAACTGTTTGAGGGACACCATGTACAAGGAAGATGGATTCCTCTAAAACTTTTACGACGGCATCAGAAGTAGCACGACGTAAGGGGAAAATGTGACAAAATTTAGAAAAACAACATGTTACAACTAGCATAAAAGTGTTTTGCTTGCGAGTGGCGGGTAGAGGACCAACAAAGTCAATAGAGATCATTTGAAATGGTCTTGAACATTGTTTGGGTCGTCCCATTTGGCCAAGAGTAGTGTGATTTTGCGGTTTATAAGAGGAACAAACAGAACAAGCGCTAACAAACTTGACAACGTCCTTATGCATGCCTGGCCAGTAGTGTGTCAGTGACAACCGCCGGTATGTTTTAAAGATGCCAAGATGTCCGGCTGTAGGTTCTGTATGGTTCTCTGTAATGATACAATCGCGCAATTCACTAGGAACTACTTCTTTCCAAGCAAATTCTGAAGTTAAATTAGATTTAGTTTTAGACAGCCTGAATAAAGAATTATTCTTAATGCAAAAATTTGGATACTGACTTGGGGCGTTAAGACAACCATTGTAAATGTTTTTGTACCAATCATCGTTGGTATTGGTAAAAGAATTGGCAAGACAAATGGCAGCAGTAGGGAAAGATCGCGATAGAGTATCAGGAATAACGTGTTCAACTCCACGACGATGTTTTATTTCAAAATTGAACGATGATAAGCGTACTCCCCAACGAGCTAAACGACCAGTTGGATTTTCCAATGATAAAAACCACTTCAACGCGGAATGGTCAGTGTACACCGTAAAAGTATGACCGTTTTCAAGGTAACAACGCCAATGTTCTATAGCAGTCAGCACAGCGAGGGTTTCCTCTCTGTGATGCTATAGTTTTTCTCAGCGTTGTTAAACGATCTACTCATATAAGCCACGGGATGTTCTTTACCTTCTATTGTCTGCGTTAACATAGCGCCAACACCGTAATTGCTAGCATCCGCATGGACCTCAAAAGGTCTGGAATAATCTGGGCAGGAAATTTGCAAGTTCCTATAAAAGAAAAGCTGCAATACGTGGTGGCTCTCTGATTATAGTTAAAAATAGTCTTAAATGTAAAGAACGGAAAGATATTGTTAAACTTAGTATTGAGAGAACTATTGAACTTTCTTGTGTGGAACTGGAGCGGCATATCATAGTGTGTGTGTACCGCCCTCCCGACGCAAATCAGGTAGACTTTGAAAGTACTATGGAAGAAGCTATGCTAAAAGTATTTACTTGTAGGAAGGATCTCATTGTCTGTGGCGATTTTAATATAGATATTTTAGCGAATCCTCTCGCTGATAGATTGATTAATTTATTCAAATGCTTTAACTTACAACACCTTTTCAATGATCCGACTAGGGTAACCCTAACTTCTGCCACTTGTTTAGATAATATTTACTGCAGTCAATCTCCAACCAATAAAGCAGTAATTAAGCATTTCAAATCAGACCATTATGGTCAGAGTGTTAACTTTATTAATAATTTGAATGATAAAAAAACAGTTGAGGAATATACCTACAGGCCTATCACAGAGAGCCGTATTAGTAAATTTAAATGTAAAGTAGATCTAGCAGTAGCTAATATACCTTGTTCTGATGACCCTAATGGTTTATTTAACAGACTTTTTAATGTTATAAACAAAGAACACAATGAAGTATTCAAACTTAAAACATGCACAGTTAGAGATAGGGTCGGGTTTACTGATTGGGCCACTCCCGGCATTTACAGAAGTAGGAATAGGCTATACGATCTCTATGGTGCTAGAGAAGCTATGTTACATGACCCTGCGTTTCTTTTGTATGTAAATAACTACTCGAAAACATTTAAGAAAGTCTGCAACACAGCAAAATGCCTATTTTTGAAGAATAAAATAACAAACTCATCTAATAAAATAAAAGCGACATGGAGACTAATAAATAATGAAACTGGTAAATCAAAGCCACGTAATAGAGAAATAAAGTTAAAAGTTAATAATTCAATTCTTATAAATGAAAAAGATATTGCAGATGCTTTTGATGGATTCTTTGCTGATATCCCTAAAATTGTAACCCGGTCTCTCAATTCCTCTGCTTTAAAGGCAGTTGAATTATTAGAATCATCTGTTGAGAAATGTAAGGAAGTCTTTATCTTTAGTCACGTAAATGGTAATTACATTGTAAAAACTTTTAAATCTATAAACATCAAAAATACTGAGGATCTCTGGGGCATTTCAACTAAAGTACTAAGTTCAATTATTAAGGAAGTGGCTCCCTGCTTGGCCCATATTTTCAATAATTGTGTAGACGCAGGAGTTTTTCCTGATCTTATGAAATGTAGTAAACTGGTTCCTCTTTACAAATCTGGTAGCCATACTGATCCGGCCAATTACAGGCCAATTTCAATACTTCCTGCAATAAGTAAAATTTTCGAAAAAATTATCCTCTCTCAGTTGACTTCACACTTCAACCTTAACAGGCTGTTTCATAAAAATCAGTTTGGCTTCACCAAGGGTAGATCGACAACCGATGCTGGCACAGTTCTATTAAAGCATATATTAGATGCCTGGGATAAAGCAAAAAACGCTATTGGTGTATTCTGTGACCTTTCTAAGGCTTTTGATTGCGTGGATCATGGTACACTAATTAGAAAGTTGGAACACTATGGAATTAGTAACAAGGCACTGGACCTTATGCAATCATATTTAGCTGATAGAGTTCAAAAAGTAGATATTGGTAAAGAAAGATCTAGAGGATCAAAACTTGAACTAGGCGTCCCGCAAGGATCAATATTAGGACCTTTTTTATTTTTAGTATATGTAAATGATCTTCCGTTTTTAGCAAAAGATCTTTGTGATATTGTCTTATTTGCTGATGATACTTCATTGATTTTTAAAGTTGATAGAAATAAAGATAACTATGACGATGTAAATAATTCGCTTTCACAAATACTAGATTGGTTCACCGCCAATAACCTACTACTCAATGCTGAAAAGACTAAATGTATAAAATTCATGCTACCGAATGTAAGAGAACTCCCAACAAAAATAATGCTGAAGGATGAGATTCTTCACCTTGTAGACTCTACTGTATTCCTAGGGTTACATATTGATTCTTCTCTTCAATGGAAGTCGCAAATAGAGGCTCTGGCAGGTAGACTTAGTTCAACAGCTTATGCAGTTCGAACAATTAGATATATTACCAATGAAGACACAGCTAGGTTAGTTTATTTCAGTTACTTCCATAGTATTATGTCTTATGGTATTTTGCTTTGGGGACAGGCAGCTGACATCCAGACCATATTTGTTCTTCAAAAAAGGGCGGTACGCGCTATTTATAAATTAAAGCCACGAGATTCTTTGAGGGAATTATTTAAAAACATTAATATTCTGACTGTAATATCGCAATACATCTATGAAAATCTAATGTATACCCACAAAAATAAGGATAGCCTTATGAAAAAGTGTGATGTTCACAATAGAAATACAAGAAACAAGAACAAGTTACACATCCCATCATTTAGATTACACAAGGTAGGGAAATCATTTATGGGCAATAGCGTGCGCTTCTATAATAAGCTTCCATCTGAAGCAACTGAGCTCCCTATTCGTAAATTTAAAAATTACATAAAAATAAATCTCATCAAGAAGGCTTTCTACTCCATAAATGATTATCTAAATGATGTTAATGCGTGGCCAGATGTCGCTCAGTTTCGCACCGACAATAGTATGTAAGTAATTTGTTATTGTGCATAGCTTTACTTAAATATTGACATGTATCGAATCATACTATATTTAGACTTAAATAGGCAAATAACCATGTATTAGACATATAAGAGATGAACATGCTAGTGGTTTCTTTTTCACTTCTTCCACTAGTGGACAAAAAATTGAAGTGAACAGTAAAATATTTTATTTTTGATAATAATTTAATGTATAAATATGACTTGTCTAAGTGCTTATTTTGTAAGCCTAAAGAAATAAATGATTTTTTACTTTACTTTACTTTGAATCATAAGAACAAAACGTGTAGAGCAAAATGTATGAAAATAAAAGCTTGAAACAGAAAAAATATAAACCGGAAAGGTACCTTAATGTAAATTAAATAAACTTAGACATATGCTCATGCACCCACTTGAAGTCGATTATGACGACGGGATCCTCTAGCTCCTGGTTTTTCCGGACTCGCCGCTCTTTTGATCGGTCTAAAGATGTTGTTCTAAAAGTGTTGTCTCCGGCAGCTCAAAAACCACACTCTAAGCCTACAGCTATATGAGAACTTGGGGTTTAATAGCGTTGAGTCACGGCACGATCGAAATAGCTACACAGCTGTTACAACCGCAGTCGAGACACAGTGACAAAATGTTCGAGGAGCTTGTTGAGGAACACTTGACAGGTAGCTGATGCTGTAAAAAACACCAAAGAGTTACAATTTTATGTTTTATAATGCCTGGTATTTTTGGTATCATCAACCACTGTTTATTAATAATTAAGATATAAAGTGCAATAAAGTGTACATTCACAACAGCAGCATTATTTAAATGTAAATTTATATTGCCCAAAGCCACTTCAGCTTGCCTAAATATTTGAGCCATGTCAACTTTGGTTTTTTGCTAGATAAATAATGTACCCTTATTACCAATTTCATACCAGAGTACCTTCAAAAGGTACCTAATAATTTTCAATTTCATTGTATATCTTCTGATATGATTCGCATTTTTCTGATCCGTGTGTCAGATAGCACGCTTGTGCCTCCATTGCATTGCATAGTCATAATTTGACTGCAAGTTGCGCATTTTGTTTTGCATTGTTCGTTGCGTTTAAAGCCCATGCAATCATGAGTATTGCAACCGATTCAGTTTACTTCTCATCATTATCATCAGCATCTATTGCTTGAGCTGCCTTTTGCGATAAAAATTGTTTAACTAACTGCATAAAAGGAGGAGTTGTTCGTTCAGCCTTCGGAAAGATGGCTGGTTATATTCTAAAGTGGCAATGGGCTGGCCATATCTCGAAGAACCGACAACCGCTGGGATAAACGTTTTTTTTGACGATGACTCGGGAAACGTAGTGTAGGATGCCCGCTGGCCAGGTGGGATGACGACCAGCAAAACACTGCAGTCAGATGCTGGATGCGTCGAGTTGAAAACTGGGGGCTATGGCGCTCACGCGTTATGAGGCCTATGTTCTGCTGTGGACTAACATAGGCTGTTGGTGATGATGATGTTTTGGGGTATTAGAACTGAAACGTTTGCTGGACTACCAAAATTAGTATTTTGCACATTTACACAACAAACTATACAATTAGAGACCTACCTACCTGTTAAAGTGATTCGCAATACTTCAAAAGATGAATTTAATATTTTTGGGTGCAGTTAAGTGGTACTCTTAGCCAATTTTATGGGTTTAACCGGTGAACGATTAAAAGCAAACCAAATTTAAAGTATTGGGACCTAAAACCAGCCAATTCGTTCAAAATATCAATATCAATTTGCTCTGTCAATTTATACGGAGTGGACCGCTATTACCTAGCGATGAAAGCTTGCGACCCAATAAAGTAAATTGTACTCTATATTTAAAAGAGAGGGTTTAATAGGATTGGTATTTTTTTGCATATTTCGGTATTGTTGGCACTTTTCGAATAAAAAACCACGAAACTACTTGGGGAGGCCTTTACCCAGCAGTGGGAATATGAATAATTATAATGTGTAGCCAGTAGATTTACTCTCATAAAGGGCCTCTGTACTGTTAGCTTTTGTCCCATGTATGCCTTCTAAAGGACTACTACTATTATGGCCCGAGATCATGGTAATGAGTTTTTTCTAAGTGATATGAAATTAAAGATACCTACGCGATAAATACCCGTTATACGAACATTAAAAAGTTGTATTTATTGCTTTTGCAGTCCCCTACAGTACTATAGACCTTTTTTTTCTATTGTGAGGAAATCCATCATGGATATCTTCCATCCCCGGTGGAAGATTATGACAGACTCCTACTGACTAAAACCTCACGAATTTATCCGGGCACATATGCTAGGGATGGCGGGGACTTTCGGGAATACTTCCGCGAACCCCAACAGTGACGTTCCACTTGTGGAACCCTTCAGAGATGGAGAGCACACGGTTTCGTCGCGAGTAGAGATGCACGCCCATTGCCTAACCTAACATTGAGATCTAAGCAGTACATAAATAAATAAAATAAAACAGCTTTTATTTCTCACACTTAACTTAAATATTATACTAAACTACATTATCTCTATTTATACCTACATATGTATGTGAGTGCCGCTTTCAGCGGTGAAAGCCTCCTCCAGCTCCTTCCATCTTCCTCGATCTATATCAAGCAGTATATGTGAGTAAAATACATAAAATAGAATTGAATAGAAAAAAAATATTTGGACACAGGTACAAAATACAGGTATAAAATAAACAAACGGAAAACATGGTAAGTGACACAAATAAATCTAAATCTACTTAGGCAACTTCAAAATAATTATCTTTGGTACAAGAAGAAGAAAACTCGCTTCTTCGGTTTGATAGATAACTATACAAAAATACAAAAAAATACAAAGACCTTTATTCGAAACAAGAGACTTATAGTATAGGGTACAAAATTGTGGGCTGACTGCCGCAAAAGTTAAGAAACTGTGTAGCGGAGTCAGCGCCTTCCTCCGCAAACAAAATAAACAGGGATGTTTCTTTAGATTATGTTTATTTCTATGCGGGTAAGTATACCAACTACGATATTTCTATTGGTAACGTAGGCGGAAATCCCAAAAACTTCCTATCATTTCGTGCCATGCCACCTTAGAAACTTGAAAAATAAATAACGATGGGCTCCACTCCACTAGAGTTTGATTTATGATTTATGGACCTAATACGGACTCCATCCATTATCAACATACACTTGCTTGAATAAAGAGTGGGGGGGGGGGGGGGGTCTTAGAGTAAGAAGTTTTGTGTGTTTTCCTTTTTTTGGAAATCTGTATTACATTGTGTGTGGCAATTCTTTTTTTATATTGGTCACGTACAACAACTTTAATACAACTTAAAATTATTTAATTATTATTTTTTTCATTTCGATAAGTTATATAATCATTCTAGTTGTACGTAATTTTATTTAATTTTATGTGACATTTTATTAATTTGTTAGTACATTATTATGGAATAATAATCTGAAATAGATGAATAATTAATAATAAAAAAACCGATGTTGTCAATAAATTTTGTGTGAATGCGCCTCAGAATGCCATACCGTACTAATTTCTAGTCGGTGTAACTTTCACCCTCGCATGCACCGTATTTAAGTAGAAGTATAAATTTGACCGAAACCGCTGTACCGCGCCTGAGGTATGCGAGCGGAGAGACGGGGGGAAATATAGGCCGCTCTGATCCATCAGTCTGCCGTCAACGCGTACTCTTGCTCTTTTTTCCTCGCCCCCCACCTCGCCGAACTTTCCTAAGGAGCGGTACGGTGGTTTCGGTCAAACTTATAGTTCGTAGAATGTAATTCATAAAGCAAAGTTTCAGTCTGATATATTCAGTAGTTCGTACAGCTTGGAGTAAGAAAAATATAAACATAAATCTCAACTTTCGCCCGGTAATATCACATCATACTAATATTTTAACTGCGAAAGTTGCTACTACAAAACGGATCTGAAATTATGGATGGAAGATGTACCTGTTATAACGCAGAGGCGCCTTTTATCCCAAAAATTTGTTCCATCCCATGGACAGAATGAATCACAGATCACGTGAAGTTAAGTACATTAGATATCATATTTTTTTTATTATACGAGAACCAAGTGCTTAGACAAACATAGCAAAGGCTTTAAAGTCAAGTTCGAAGGTTCACTGGCCTGCAACGGGACAGCGCTGCAACGCCCGCGCCGCGCCGTGCACCAACGTCAGCTGACACCCTGATTACGTCATCTACACGCTGAAAGATTCTTGAATAATCGCCTGTCTGAACCGAGAATCGAACCCGTCAAATTGTAAAAAAAAATCACACTAAAATTAACGATTCCGGTAAAAAGGATTAATCGTAAGTACGTTTTTTTTTAATTCAAAATTATTGTCTTCTTTCAGTAAAATGTTCTATCTCCAATATTTAAGGTACTTTCCCTCCATGTAGCATGGCTGTGGGACGCCCTGTATAGATATACAGGGCGTCCCACAGCCATGCCACAATCAACCTTTCCATAGAAAATACGTGTATTAAAAAATAAGTTTGTTTAAACTATGTCTTACTACTCTGGTGCAAACGTAATTTATGTATATGCTCTAACCTACATAATGCACTATGAATCTAGCAGTGGTGTCGACTGGAGTTATCTTCATAAAATCTCTGCATTTTATCTAGATAATTTAAAATTTATGTTCTTTACAAGAGTGAGAAAGATATTATTTTCAAGTTTGTATCGCCGTTGTATCTGGCGGTCCTTTACGCGAGCGTGTTGCGCGTTAAGTGATCATATCGGCCGTTTTCTCGTCCCACTACTAGTAGGACCACGAGGGAGACCAGTTTCTGTTCTTCCTACTATGTATAAAAAAAATAAAAATACTACCACTTGTAGATGGATAGATAGAATACATAATTTTTATTGAGAGAATAAGTGGGACTTAGTCTCTTTATTTAAAGGACGGCAATTCTATAAAAAAAAAGTTTACAAGACAACGAGCGATGATGTATCACGTAGACGAAAAGAAGACTTAGATCGAGAACCCGAGGTTACATTTTTTTTTTGTTTTTACAATTTTATAAAAATGTGTACCTATGTTTTTTTTTATTCGTAGTGTGTAAATCTGCATAACTACAATACATATTTCAAGGCAGTTAGTCACATCCAGTATCTTTACTTGCTAGTCCACGTAACTTCTCTAGTTCCTAGAAACATGAACAAATTTGCGTGCAGTGAATGGATATAAATAAATATACTTTTCTTTCGGCCAATTGGTGTACAACAAATTAGAATACTATGTAGGTACTCTAATACAACGAATTAGAGTACCTACTAATTTTCTCAAACGAAACGTATTTTGGAGAAAATCGAGGAGGCTACTGTGGGTAAACGCGAGTCCAATAATAGAAACCGATATGGGCATAGACGTGTTCACTCACCTAATTCCTTTGATGTAAATTACCAACTGGTACGTAATCCATTAGCTGCCAACGAACGGCAAAACAACATCAAACAATTCCTTGTCATCGCGAGAGTTTCAATCGGATCTGAATATCAAAGGATGTGAAGCGTCTTGGATGCACACGTGCTTGCTCATTCGACTATATCGTACGGTGCTTTAGTGTGGGGAAAATATCTTGATAATTCGAATATGGTGACAGTTGTGTCGTGCATTTTAAATTGAGGTATGGCAGAATTGCGTCGATCCAGACGCAGAGCCAGCTGGGAAGAAGTTGAATTGAGTTAGATAAGTTGCAAGCTGTTATCGAAGGCGATGAAATAAATAATTATGCCCTCCAAATAGAAAACAAACAATTAACTTAGGTACTTTATTTCTGCGTACGGCATCTAGCGGAAGACCGAGAGAGCTTTCGCTTGAATTTTGCTGAAGACACCTCATCCCTAGTAAGCGCCAGCATGTATTGTTCAGCTCTTGCTAACTAACGTATGCTGAAATCGAGAAAATGAAGTATGAAATTCAAATATGTATTATTAGTTTCTGTCTGCGGCTTCGCTCGCATTTGCTTCTATGGAAACCTTTATAGGTAATTTTTATCCCATGGGAACTGTTTATTTTTGATAAAATGTAGCCTTTATTTGTCCATATATTTATTTATTTAATAACATATTTACCTTGCCATTACAGTTCAGCACCAAATCGATAAAGATATATAAAAGTTACAAAATACACTTTATACTTTTTTGGAGGCCTTCGCCCAGCAGTGGGACGAAACAGGCTAAATAAAAAAAAAAAATTCTAACATTAAGTAATCAAATTACACGAACAATTTCAGCCAAATTCGTTAATTTTACTTATGGCGTAAAGATGTGAGAAACAACCAAACTTTCAATATATATTTATTTATTTAAGTGTGATGTAATAAATAAGCTATGGTAAGTTTATGTCAGCCATCTAGGATGAAACAGTCTCAATATTAAGAGCCACACTCGAACGGGAACTCTTGCGCATACAATTTATTCTGCACAAGTGTTAGCTCGGCCAGGCGGCGCTGCTCGGATGAGAATTTTTTGGCTCCAATAATGATAATGTTGATAATAGGTATTTAGAGTAAACATTATAATTTTCCTATAACTGAGGAAGCCGTTTCGCTTTCGGAAGCTCAGATATACAACTTTACTGTGTCTAGTGAAACAGTCCAGTTTAATTGAATCTCCAGTTCAGTTCAGTTAACTTAATTAACCAATAACTAAACGTACTAAGCGGAGGTACCAATAACATAGATGGAAAGAAAACACTTTATTATATCACACAAAACAGAAAACAATACAGAAATAACTACTTAGAAAAGAGGAAGTGTAAAGGGCTTATCACGAGCGATCTCTTATAGGCAACATAAGGGTGGACTGGACGTGAAGGAACAATACAGACGGTGGCACTTTAATGGATATTCAGGTAGAAAAGTCAACACACCGAAGCCGCCAGGATGAGTCGGCGGGATAGAAAGTACTCGTTATCACTACAAAGTCGCGGTTTTTTTATTAGATAGAGTGATTCAAGAAGGAAGATTTATAAACTTTAATATTTAAAACATAGATTTCCACAAGGGCAAAGCCGCGGAGCGCTACTAGTCTAACAATAAATCTGTAATCAGCAACGTTTAACCTGTCGTGATCACGTTGCTGTCATTTCGCGGATATGCTGCTTACATTTGTCGTGGACATCATACGAAAACGGCAGGTACTGGGTTGTAAGGGGGACTCCAACATCTCGTCTCCCAAAGTTATCGACATAGCTCTGAGAATTAGCAAGCTGAAGTGGTCGTGGGCCGGCCATATCTCGCGAAGAACCGACGGCCGCTGGGGCAAACGTGTTCTTGAGTGGAGACCACGACTCGGTAAACGCAGTGTAGGACGCCCTCCGACCAGGTGGGATGACGACCTGCGAAAGACTGCAGGTGGATGCTGGATGCGTCAAGCTGAAGACAGGGCGCTATGGCGCTCGTTGGAGGAGGCCTATGTCCAGCAGTGGACTAATATAGGCTGATGATGATGATGATGAATTTTACAATTATTTCCATTACTTGACACTGGCAGAAAAGTGTCCAACCAGTCACAGTTGCCAACATAGAATCATCGTCATACGAAATCGGCGGGTACAGTCACCAACAGATTCTAAAATAATGCTGCCGGCATTGACTCGTGGTGCTGTTTCATGCGTTGCCGACTTTAGTGTGTAGATGTCGCCGCCGGATCGTAGAATTACCCCGTTCGTAGTATGATTCATAATGAAATTATTGTTTGTGAATCAGGCAATTTACAGCCAGTACCTAAGACTTTATTTTAGATCGCTGGATTCTGCCGCTTAGGCGTAAATGTATACCGTTTAATATTCATTTATTCTCAAAAAAGACAATTTAAAGTCACTTACATGAGAACAGGATTCTTAGGTTAAGGTTATACATAGGTTGTGGTCATTCAATAGCTGGCTCAGTTGATGTGTTCACTTAATAAGAAGTGACTTATCATTTATGATATGTTGAGCTAATTTGAGTTTGAACACATTAAATGAGCTTACACTTTTAATTTGGGAGGGTAAAGTATTGTAAAGCTGTGCGCCTTCACATAGTATCGTTTTTTTGCCATAGTTAGTCCGAGTTTTCGGAAGAACAATAAAGCTGGCACGACGTATCCAATAAACATTGTTAAAATATTGTAGGTAACAATCATAATTTTTTTTTCTGTCTAGGCGGATTACAAAATGAACGCTAATTCGTAGGAAAAATTTGGTTCAGTGACGTTTAGCAATAATGTTCTACGTTGATCGTTCAACGATCGGTATAGGTTTTTATTTGACGACCGATGTGGCGCGGTGGGCGAAGGTCCGCCTGCGACGCAGGAGGTTGCGGGTTCGATTCCCGCCTCGGAACAATTGTGTGTACGATCTGCAGATATTTGTTCCGGGTGTTCTGGTCGTTTTCTATGTATAATATAAAATATCTATCTATGTAATGTATTGTATTATGTATATCAGTTATCTAGTACCCATAACACAAGCTCTGCTTACCATGGGGCTAGATAATGCTGTGTGAATTGTCCAGCATTATTTATTTATTTATTTATTTATAGGTATTCATCTGCAATGTGGCGTTTTTTAATCCGCCTAGCCATACTACAAACGGGCTGGTTGTAGAACGAACCCGCCGCATTTCGCAGCCGAATCGTAGGATCGAAATAGACATCATTAGAACCACAGCCTGACCCAAATAAACCCACAGGCAAAACCTGACAAAAGCTAGCCAATTAGTGAAACGCAGATTGGAATCTACATAGTTGTTCTGCTGACGTGCTAGTGACAGAATAGAATATCCAGTAGAATGATTCTGACTTACTTGATGTATCAAAATATCGTGTACTAGCGGACCTTTGCATGGTTTAAGTGCGGATCCCTAACTTTAAAAAAATATAATATAACCTTTGTTTACCGGGGATAGTGTAGCTTCCCAACGGTGAAAGAATTTTTCAAATCGGACCAGTAGTTTCGGAGCGTATTCATTACAAACAAACAAACAAAAAATCAAACCTTCCTTTTTGTAATATTAGTATAAACAAGCTTTATAAAAAGTCAAAAATCATTTATTCTTTAGACTTACAAAATAAGCACTAAGACAAGTCATATTTTACAATTAAATTAGCTTCGCTGGGGCAATGTGTTCATGAGTGGACACTGGACAGTCACGAATACATCTGAAGCGTCAACCGGCCCAGTTTCATATCCGGATGGGCTTAAATGTGATTCAAAGTAGGATTCAAAGAAGATTATTATCTGCTTATTTGTTCCATAAAACACCTACTAGGTAATTACTCTGTGGCAATCGGTACAATGCTAATTATTCAGCACACAATTACTGTTCAACTATCACGTTATCATCAAGCTTTGGCGGACGACCTCTGTGGCGCGTGGAAGGTCCGCCAGCGACGCAGGAAGTTGCGGGTTCTATTCCCGCCTCAAGACAAATGTGTGTACGATTTACAGATATTTGTTTCGATTGTTCTGGTCGTTTTCTGTTTACAATAAAAAAAATATCTACTTATTTTTGTAATGTTCTTATTTATAATATTATCTCATTTATGTATATCAGACATCAGTACCTACCCATAACACAAGCTCTGCTTAGCTAGGGGCTAGATGATGCTGTGTGGGCAGTGTGGATAGTCCAGCATTATTTATGTATATTACCTACGACGAAAAATCTACAAAATATCATCGTAGGCTGCGACTATCTGAGAGGAATTATTCCTGTTGTCCACCATAGATATATACTGCGGTTTTTTTTTAATAAGGCCGGCCGTGCTTGTCACGCCAGTACAGTCTCGTCACTCCGATTGACCCACCTCCTGACTCGTTGAGCGGGTGTTGACGTCACACCGGCGTAATAGTCAAAACAACTAATTTTAAAATTTGAACACAATTACTTTTACAACTAAATTATAGTGTATTAAATTCACAAACGCCGACATACACGCCGTGGATCCGAAATAGTATCAAGAATTACTAAGAACGGATAAACATTATTCAACAACGAATAAAACAGTCCTTGAAAAATTATGTCGTATAACTTGTAATCCAAGCAGCATAAGGAAAAACTTCGAAGATTTTGAAAAAAAAAAACACTCAAACAAAACTTTATGACAAGTTTAACGACGTTGTCCTCCAAAATGTCGTCACATAAAATTATTTTGGAAACTTCTTCAGGTCTCTTCTGTTTTTAAATGCCGAAGTTTTGTTTCGCAAAAATGTTCGCCAACTTTCTTAAGATTTGGAGGTTTAGGATCATAATAAAACACTGGTACAAATTGCGGAGAAATCTGGGGTTCTACCATAAAATCTGGGGTTCTATCATAAAATCTGGGATTCAACCATACTACTTGAGTCATTAATACAATAATGTACTTAGTTTACGATTACTATAAGAGTGTTTGATTCTTTTCATACATTCAGGACCTTATAGCGCTGACCAGACACTAAGAGGAACTACTTTGCATTATTTGAGAGCGATGCAATAGTTCTTTTCAACTTCAACTTCTTACTAGATGGCTATGCGTCTGGATTGACGCAATTCTGCCAATGTCCGTCTCATGGTAGCATTGCAAGTTTTCTTTATGGGTTACGCAGTAGTATAGTAAACATTTAAAAAGAGTATTTACAATAAATAAAAACATCAACTGTGAATCAACAAAGTGTATAACAAAACTACAAACAAGAAAATTAGAGGAAACAGTGCTAAAATAACTCAAAACTGCAGAATAATTGCTGAACTAAATAGATTTTGAATGATTTTGAGTGATTTGTTGCATTTTAGCATTCAAATATTGACAACTATGCCAAGTCCCGCTGACTTGGCATAGTTGTCAAAATTTGAAAGTAAATGAAAGGTTTCCATTTTGGTACTATTGGGCAAGCTGCAAAGGTTAGTCCATAAATATTAGTATACTAGCCTTTCCTTAAAATCAGCTAAAATAAAATATTCTAGCTGATTCATGATAATATCACTATTGCTTCAATGTTTTTATCTATATAAAAACTAACATCGTCCGACAGAAGGGAGTTCAGGTAATTTCTAACCTGCCTACTGCCCATTTGTTTGGCTACGGGCCGGCTCGTAATGATTCATTCATGTCCTATGGGGATAGAAGAAATATTACCAGGTACCTACCGGAGAAAGGGATTGGTACAATAGGTGGGCTGGTTTTCAGCGATGCGAGGAGATGTTTTCTGTAGTGTCCTGAGGGCATGCCTCGATTCAGACTATGTTAGTCCTATGACTATGTTAGACTATGCGCCCTGTCTTCAGCATGACGCATCCAGCATCTCCATAGAAAACGAGAACACCCGAAACAAATATCTGTAGATGGAACACAAATTTGTCCTGATAAGATAATCAAATCTGTGACCTTCTGCGTCGTAGGCGCACCTTCACCTACCACGCAATAGATGTCGTCCGATCGTAGGTCGAATTCTTTACAACCTTCGATAATTTGGCAAAACACTGCCGGATGCCTACAATATTTACTGAAATGTCGCAACTACCTACTGCCAGCCGGAATGTGTCTCCGTCTATGGTACTGTAGGCTTAATTTAATAGACATATCACATAGGTACTGGCTTTCACCCATGTTTTCATCCATATTTAATATGTATTTACTTGCATTTCATTAGGTTTCATGCAGACAAACAAAATTACCTTCACATTTCAGCGTCGCACGTAAAATTTGTAAATTAGGCACCAATTTTATAGCTACGAATGCCCTTATGAATTTTATTTCGTGTTACATGAAAATACCTACCTGAATTAATCATCGTACCCTTTAGGGCAAATTAAATGCTGACCCTACAGAAGTGTTCCTTCGTTATCCAATTTGTAGGGACTTGTTCTATCTTTCCCTCCGAAAAGTTCCCAAATATAAGTACTTTGTCGACGTAGCTGATCAAAGATAGCTAGGATATGAGATTTTATGCCACGCGCGTAAAACTTAAAACGTAACTGTAAACGTAAATTCGTACTTTTTACTATACTAATATTTTGTAATGGATTTGCGTAAGTAACGCCTAAATCTATCGCTACTCCGGCCGGATGATTATGTAACTCGCGACCGGTTTGCGACAGGCGTAAATTAAGCAATCGGTGCTGTCATACGTTAGGTTTGACACCAGCTACAACGTCAAAATTGGTCAAAATTGACGTTTCACAGCACTAATTGCTTAATTTACGCCTGTCGCAAACCGGTCGCGAGTTACATAATCACCATACGGATATTTGTTCCGGGGTTCTGGTCGTAATCTATGTATAATAAAAAAAATGTATTTATGTAATGTATTGTTTTAAGTATATCAGTCATCTGGTACCTTTTTTTTTATTTAGTCTCGACTATGTAAAAAAGGTTGCGAGTTCAAATCACATCGGGGTCACCATGTAAAACGCAGGGAAAGCAAGCCAGCTACGACACTTTTTTTATGTAGGTAGTTAGCTATATATCAGAAAGTGTCGTTTATTATTTTAGTTGACAGGTCTACCATGTAAAAGAGAAAGCAGCCCCCACCATTGCCTCTTTATATAGTTCAACCACGTAGGAAGCATATCGATCTACAAAAGGATTATAATTGAACCTGAACGGGTACGTAGTGCCCCCGCTGGGTCAGAGATGGCGTTGTATTCAACAACTATTCAGTTGCTATTCCAGTTCACTGTTGGATATAGGCCTCTCATGGTGGTAAGAGGGTTCCATAATCCCCACGCTAAGCATGCGGTTTGTTGTGATCGCAGATCGTTGTTCGATCTGTTCTTCAAGGCTGCTACTACCCGACCCCATTGTACAAATAAATAAAAAGTTTTAACAAAATATGCTTAGCGTGACCTAGTAAGGTAAGGTACATTATTGTTATAAATAATGTCACTCAAAACTGCATGTCTGTTACCTTTTCGCGACTAACATCTGACGTTCCTAAATTCTCCCTCCTTCCTCCTTAAATTCAGGTGATTCTTGAGACGAATTCAAGAGGCCCTTGTTATGCAGGACAATCGTGTGTAAAGCCACGGAAAAAATCTAGTTCAAACAAAACTGTTACAACAACAACAACAAAACCTTTTGCTAAACATCATTACATGTCATGATACAATAATTTGGTTACTACGAACGGTCTACGAGCTACGAATTATGCTACGAACGGTCTACTACCTACGAATTGTGCTATGAACGGGCTACGACTTACGAATTGTGCTACGAAAGGTCTACGAGCTACGAATTGTGCTACGAAAGGTCTACGACCTATGAATTGTGCTACGAAAGGTCTACTCACTCCGATTTGTGCTACAAAAGTTCTACGAGCGACTAATTCCGCATTATATTCATAAATTGACGCACGATCAAATGAGATAGAAAAATAACCACAGTCTTTCGATTAATTTTGAGTTTATATTTTTAGAGATAGCCCTTCTGTCACCATGTTGTTTTCTATATATTTTTTCAGTTTTTGTAAAGTTTTTCTATATGACTTAAAATATCTTGGAATTACCGAGATATAATAAAACGGTGAATTATGTAAAGGAAAATATCACTTTTAATCAAAGAAATATTACAAAATTGCAAAGTTATTTGAAAACAAGCTACTGCAAGACATTATTCAATTCTATTGGACATTCGCAAGCAGTTTTACAATTTGGAAAGAAATTTAAAGTTACAAAAACTGTTTGTTCTAAAGTTTGTGGGAAAACGGTTGAGTTTCGAAAATAACGTTTCTATTCGCAAATAGTATGACTTTTTTCAGCTACCAGTTAACCAACTACTAAAATCTATACTAATATTATAAAGAGGAAAGGTTTGATTTTTTGTTTATTTGTTTGTTGAATAGGCTCCGAAACTACTGGACGATTTGAAAAATTCTTTCACCGTTGCTACACTATCCTCGGTGAACATAGGCTATATTATATTTTCAAAAAAGTTAGGGATCTGTACTAAAACCGTGCGAAGCCGAGAAGGTCCGCTAGTACAGAAATAAAAAAGTTGGTTAAATCAATATACATATCAAATCTTCATAATTCTGCAGAGTTTATGTCAAATATGGCCTTCACTCAGCATTGTTCTCGGTGCACACAAATGTAACCAACCAGGCAGCGCTGCAAATTTGCAGTTTGATATGCGATTGCAATCGGGTTGCATGATTGGTTTGCACTTTAATTGCATTCGTACTAACTGCATTCAATACTTTGCGTTCTATTGCTATTCCTTCTATGCCATTCAATTGTTTCGCTCAAAAAATATTAATAAGATCAATAATACTCGTAAATATATTTCGCATTGAAAAATAAATACTATAGCGGAATCGGTACCAAACACTTTACATCCGAATATTTTAGCATTACTGATATCAAAGTCGAGAGATCACAATCACTTGACATATTCACTTTGTGACAAAACTCCATTAATAAATAACGATATAAAAAGTAAATTGTTCCGAATATAGAAAATTACTGCGAGCGGACTTTCTCCTCGCTAATAAACTCAATAAAAAAACTTCCAGAGATAAAAAAATTGGCACCAACTCACAGAGCTCTATAGACATAAATAATTTTAAGTAGAAAAGTTTCCGAACTTGAGAAAATTATGAATCACATCAATTTCACCAAAGATCATCTGACAATGACAACCTCGAAGAAAAATAAGCCATTTGACGCAAACGTTCACCTAGTTTAATAGATTTTACCTTGGAGATATAAGAGGAGAATATGGACACTCCTATGGTATGAACAGATATATAGATAGATAGATAACACTTTAGTATACCACACAAAAGAGAAAACAATACAGGAATAAACAATAGAATAAAGGAAGTATAAAGGGCGGCCTTATCGCTGAGAGCGATCTCTTCCAGGCAACCTTAGGATGGACTGGCCATGAAAGAAAAAAATATACGGTGGTTTAGTTAATATATAGATTAAAAAAAAACAAATACACTATATACCATAATACCTACATTACAAACATTATAATAAACTTACATAGACATAAGATAGAGCTATCAATGTTTTCATATGGATAAATAATGCTGAACAGATCAGGCTGACACTTTTATTTAGTTATTAAAGTCAAAGTCAAAATAATTTATTTCTTTAGGCTTACATAATAAGTACTTAGACAAGTCAAATATTATACTATAAATTATTATAATTAATAAGAACGGCAAAACCACCAATTACACTAATTAATAAAATAAGCCTCAAGTTCTACATACATCTTTGATTTGTTAAATTCGTTAGGGTTCTATTAAGTTAACGTGTAGTCGAAATAATGAATAAATTTTTTGAATACCATTTTAATAATGTATCACAAATAAGCCACTCGTTTAAAGCGTGTGGGAAGCCATTTTAACACTTTAAAATGCACCACAAAAGCGTGGCGAGACGACCTTAACGCCATCCTCAGAGATTGGTGGGAGATAGCGCGTGATCGCACTGAGTGGAAAGATATGGAGGAGGCCTTTGCCCAGCAGTAGTGGGACGAAACAGGCAAAAAAAATGTATCTTATGATAACGAGCGCTCATCTTTGAATGCACATTTTTGTGCTGTGATGGTAGCGGTATTGGACTTATTTGCGCAGAGCTTAACCCGATGAGGGTAGTCGGGTAAAAACTAAAGCTCTATATCCTTACACATCTCTCAGATTTTGACACCCGGCGTTACCCCAGCACCAAAATCATAAGAACTCCGTCAAAGCTCGCCTCTTCCTCTTCCTAATCATAAATTAGCTGGACGAAGGGGGGTAGCGGGTGTCAATCTACACTGGTAATGGTTATTAACGACCACAAGACTGGCGGTCTGCGTATAATGGCCAAAGTTGGTTAAAGTTGAACCATCAATAACCGATGACACAATTGTGTGTGTTTTATTATAGGGTCGAGATGGAAGATTGTAATTTATTTTATTACTACGTGCTGTTCCTGTCTTTGTTTAGGTTTAGTAGAGTTTGCTTGAGTTTTAAGGTCCAATTTTTTGGACGTAGGAGGTTGCGGGTTTGAGTCCCGCCTTGGGATAAATGTTTGTACGATTTGCAAATATTTGTTCCGTGTATTTTTATGTTTAATGATAGTTACCTATCTATCTGCCAGCCTATATTAGTCCAGCTGGACATAGGTCTCCCCAATGAGCGCCATAGTGCCCAGTCTTCAGCTTTACGCATCATATCCAGCATCTACCTGCAGTCTTTCGCAGGTCACCATCCCACCTGGTCGGAGGGCGTCCTACACTACGTTTATTTGTTTATTTTAACCATATTCAGGAAATTAACTAGTAAAAATTCAATAAAAAAATATATAATTTTAAATTAACAGCAAACTTAATGACGTATGACGTAGACTAAGTACTTAAGTACGTATGAAGTAGAAGTACACCTACGTAGATACGTATGTGTGCGTGCCTGCACCAGCTCACACCACCTCAGTGCAATAAACAGTTTGTAACCAATCAGCCGTCGTTTCACTCGGGTCCATGACCTCTTTCCAAATATAATACAAAGGTTAAACAATAGTTTGACCTTCCAAAACGACCATGTTTACTAACCATCAGATTCTCTGCTAAAACTAGCGAGAACAATGTATCCTATTGTATCAAGAACAATAGGTAAAGCGCATGCAAATAAAATATCACTGCCTAAGACTTTCTTGACTGGCATGGTGAAAAGTAGTGGATGGCATGTCGAAATGTTAAGTTTCGTATTTGTCTGTCAGTATGAACCAATATAGAAATCTGTCAAAAGATATACTGCAAACTAGCTTTTGCCCGCGGCTCCGTTGTTGCGTGAAAAGTTTTTTGATATAGATTTAATAGTATTCCAAGTCCAAGAAGAAGATGTGCGCGAACATTTTTTTTTGTCAAAACATTTTAGTGAAAAGGAAATAAGAAAACCTTGTTTCTTATTTCGTAATAATTGATACCTAGTATAGAATTTGACTTGTGTTATTATAAGTTTAAGTGCTTATTTTGTAAGCCTAAAGATATAAAAAAATCTATTTGAATTCAGTTTGAACCGTTCAACCTTTTCTTCCAGCTAACTTTAGCTTCCAAACTTTCACATCTATGATATAAGTGTGGCTATAAATATCGAAGTTTTACTGAAGGATATATAGGATTTGTAATTAATACATCCGACAGAGAATCAAAGTTATTGGAATAGGTGGAAACCGCGACTCGGCAAACGTAGTGTAGGACGCCCTCAGGTAGGATGACGACCTGCGAAGGACTGCAGGCAGATGCTGGATGCGACAATCTGAAGACAGGGCGCTATGGCGCTCATTAGGCGAGGCCTATGTCCAGTAGTAAAATATACATAAAAACTATATTATAGGTTGATGATGACGATGATAAGTATGCTAAAAGTGGATTTGCAGAGCTAAAACAGTAACGATTGTTCATATGGTGAAAACACGGATCGCTGGGCCATAGTAGGTATTCATGAATAAAAAATGTTGTTCCAAACAAAAGCTCTTCAAAACAAAGCTACAAGTGCCGTTTTTGTCATTTTCAAAATGAACACCAAAGCCACTCTTCACATCTCCACTTTTTGCCGTTTAATAATAAATGGAGGGGAAAGATTCCATGAAATAAATATCAGGTCTCACGGACCAATTGTTCAGAAGTTTCTTTTTGTCAATGTGTCAGGGTCTAAGGGCTTTGTTAGAGGACAATGCGTAGGTTAGGGCTGCGATGCGGGGCTTCTACGCAAACGTGGGCGTTGTTTTTTCAGCTAAAAGGTGTATAAAAGTAAATTTTTATTTATTTTTTTATATACTATAAATTGTTCATAAAATAGTGTAAACCTAATAAGCTACCGAGGTAGAGAGCCCCTGCGTCTACATCACAAGTCTAGAACTTGGTTAGAGCAAGGTGTCGAAACTAAGAAGTGAAATAGGTCTACAGTATACATTACTTTGTTTTGTTTATAAAACCTTTTAAATAAATATTATTATTATTATTATTAAATATATAGTTGGTGCCGATAGTGGAATATATTATATATGGAATATATATATGTATATATTCCATAGGTTCTGTTTCATAATATTGCTCATTAAAGTGACCATGCATGCACGTACACCTAGAAAAAAATACAATTTTAACTCGTAGTAATTTACATTTTCAGGAGTTTCGGTTAGCAAAAATTTGCTTTGAAAATTTTACTTTTTTATTTTCTTTCCTTATCTCCTTTTTTTCCGTGCGGTATTTTTCCGCACCGCACTACCGCATCTCGTGGTCGAGCCCTAAGGGCCGAGACCCCGATATATCAATGCAGTCACCGATCGGCCGAGATCCCTTTATTTGCGATTGTAAATAATAGAAAGGGCGCTTTCTCTAAGGTGAGAGGCTTTGAGCTTGTACCACCTACATGGGCGCTTCATCATCATCATCATCATCAGCCTATAGTAGTGCACTGCTGGACATAGGCCTCCCCCAATGAGCGCCATAGCGCCCTGTCATCAGGTTGCCGCATCCAGCATCTGCCTGCAGTCCTTCGCAGGTCGTCATCTGGCTGGAGGACGCCCATCCGCGGACTAGGTTTGCCGAGTCACGTTATTCACTCTAGAACACGTTTACCCCAGTGGTTCTTCGGAAGATATGGCCGGCCCACTGCCACTTCAGCTAGCTAATTCAAAGAGCTACGTAACTTCGGTTCTCCGTCAGATGTATTCATTGCGAATCCTATCCTTCAGATAAAATCCGAGCATAGTCTAAACTAAACCAACCAATCACCTACATGGGCGTCTAGGTTATTTGAATTATAACAATCACATCAGCGTGTTTTAACTAGTCGAAATGACAGCGATTCACTTATAAGGCGGACAATTCAATCATACAATCAACATTATCTAGCCTCAAGCTAAGCACAGCTTGTGTTATGGGTACTAGATAACAGAATTACATATAGTCGTTACCCTATCAGGCCTTATGGCGATCTAGTCCAAACGCTATCTAGTCCTAACGCGATATGGTCATATCGAGTAGTCAGAAAGCGATTAAGTCCTAACTGCTATCTAGTCAAATCAATATGTAGTCCTAAAGCTTCTAACCCCAATAAATTACGTACATATATATTTTTATTTTACATCAACGTTCAGAACACATGGAACAAATATCTGCAGATCCAACAGACATTTGTCCCGAGGCCCTTGAACACGCAATGTTCTAAAGAAAATGCCTTAGTCCTATTCTAACAGAAACAGCTTAGCTAATGATGTTGATGATTCCACAACTCTCTTTTATTTGGCCCTACGTATTACCAGCCAATCATAATACATTCTAACTTTCCGAACTCATAACAACTAATGAAAAAACTTTAGTCTCAAAGCGTGTCGCTACATTTACAACGATAACAGATAAATTGCATCAGGCTACCACGCTGTTTAGCACATAACGCAACGCACGTTATCAGCGTGATTTTGCTAATTTTAACATGAATAACGCGTGAAAAGGCGCATTTTAGCCTGAATAACGCCTTTTCACGTGTTATTCAGGCTTACCTTTTCAAACAATTCCAATATGATACAGCGCACCAGCATTACCATACTTCTGTTTTGTATTGATTTGGATCAGTTGAACTACCCCGAGATTGTTTGCATTCAGGAAGTTACGGGTATGATTCTCGACTTGGGAAAAATGTTTGTTTAATCTGCAAATATATTTTCCGGGTGTACTGGGTAATTTATTATGTAATGTATAAAAATTAGTCTATGTAGCCATCTAGTATCAAAACAAGCTCTGCTTAGCTTGGAGCTAAATGATGCGTGGACTTGTCCATCATTGTTTATTATTTGTCATGTCTAACTAAAGCAACAAAAATGTACAGAACAGGAAACAAGTTATCGGTGTAAATGCGCTCTGCAAAGTTTGTATGAAATAATAATAAAGATAAATAGGAATCACCTGAAGAGATATATTTAGTAATTAAAACTTACTCCGTTAATTTATTAAGCTTTTGTTATTCGATACCGGTTCAATTTTTCATGCGTTGGAATTTCCCTACATATATTTTAGGATTAGGATATATTTTAGAATTTATTTATTTATCTCCTTTCTAAAAAAATTGTAACGGTTGCCGTAAATAACTTTTTTTTCTATTGTTTTCGGACTATGTTTAAATAAATGATTTTTTATGAAGCTCTATGTAGTAGTCACTTAAAAAAAATAGTAAAAAAAATCCCCTCTCCCCCCTCCCCGTTTTATATTATGTGCTCATATGAGGTCACTCGGCATTAGTCCTCGAATGATGACATAAACTATTCGTATCGATTTATATTGTATTACAATTATACCTTGAATAAAAGAAGTAGTTACATTTTTTATCATTTATTAGACTTTTATCAAAACAAAAATATCTTATAGCGATCGATTACAAAAATCAGACTTTGTATCTTACTAACTAAATCTCAATCAACCCTCTATGTAACAATCTAATCATAATAATTTACGTATGGAAACTTTGGTAGCAATTTAGTGTTACACAAATAAATGCTACATTTTGAGCACTTGGACCTGCTTTTTTTTGGAGCCCGGTAGAGGACTGTTTTGAACTGGAATTTTTATCAGCATGTGAGCGGGTTTTTGAGACTTTTTATGTCTGAAGGAAGTGGAACGATTGCCACCTTCCTTCTTTTTTGTTTCGGTTCCAGTATTCCATTAGATTCTTAATCCATTCTATCACTGGACACGTTATTGGCTTCGATAAAATGATATCCTTAGGGTCATTTTGAACTTATTTTTTTGCGAGCTACACCTTTCGTAACACATTCTTGACGATACACAAACCAAGAGTTGGTGACAGCTAAATCGAACATGTGAAATATAAAACGTACTGTCCACTTCTTCAATAGGGGCTTGAGATGGACAATCCGACAACATGCGATCTGCCAAATTAACTCCACCCATTTTATTGTATTCTTTGATAACTTCTGGACGATTCACGGTTTCTGTCTTGGCAAGGTGTTACTGGTGCTTCCTTCGTCATCTGAGCTGGAATCTCCTTCGATAATATTTGACGCCACTGGACCTTCATGTTCTTCCTCAGAAAATGCCGGATTTGTCTAGCCATTCCAAAATATCTGCTTCCATACCTATAAAAAAATAACCAAATTGAGAACTGATGTCATCAAGTGATGACATTAAAAGTTGGAATTGAGAACTAGTGTCATCGAATGATGACATTAAAATTTGAGGTTACGGTGTTCACAGCAAACTAATGTTTTGCTTGAAATAATGGTTTAAAAATGTAGTTAAATAGTACCTCTATTGGTTTTATACAAAAATATATGAAAATAACGTAAATTTATATGAATTCAAATCGATTAAACTCACCCCGCCACATGATGGCTCCTCTTCGTTACACTGTCTCCGTCGCCATGACAGATATGTGTTCAAAAACCTAGTAAAGTATTTTTTTTCTTGTATTGGCACTATTGACCTACATCGTAGACCACACCAAATTTAAATTTGGGCTAATAGGTGAGCTCCATATTTTTTGTAAGTTTATGTCATCGCTTAAGTACCCAGGGTCTCAGGAGGTTAAACTCGTTTTTCTAGTGCCTCACAGATTTTTGCTCAAAATCGAAAGGACGGACTTTCACGCCGTCATTCGGAAGAAAACAGCATCCCTGATGAGCAGGACGAGGGCGAGTCACAACAGCATCCTACAAACTGTGGCCGGGCGTATGTCCCCTATATGGACACACTTTGTCCAACGTGTTGCTCCAGCGTGTGGATACAGCACGTGATTTAGTTTTAATTATTATTTACTTTATTGTAAGATAATTTGTATTCTATTTAAAATTTAATTTTGTATCAATTTCTTGCGAAACTAATTTAATTTAATATTAATAACATTTTTACTTTTATTCTTATTTTTAATTTAATGCTATTTTATATTAATGTAATTCTATACTATGGATTTTATTACCTTAATTAAATAAATACAATACAATTTAACCTAAATTGGCGGTGTAAACGCTCTTTTATTATTAATTATTTATATAGGTATATATATTACTGTTTAAGTATAATATAAGTAGCTTAGTATCATTATGAGTAGTATATTTTATTATCTCTATTATATAGCACTACCTACCAAACTGTTGTCCACACTACCCAAAGGTTAGCAGGTAGAGAATGCTATCTAGCATTATGCTCGCCTATGTACAACTTTTTGTGCAATAAAGTATATTCTATCTATCTATCTTATTATAATCTCAGATTAAGTAGGTAATATTTTTTCTTCTTCACAATTATTTATTATTATTGTATTATGTATATCAGTTATCTAGTACCCATAACACAAGCTCTGCTTACCATGGGGCTAGATAATGCTGTGTGGATTGTCCAGCATTATTTATTTATTATTCCTGAGTTTAAGGCACTCATGAATAATGAAACCTACGTTTGATCAAAGAAAAAAACCTTGACGGAATTACCTGAGTGAAATCATTTTAGATGCAAAGACGAGACTAAAATAGGGTCTTCAAGAAACTTCTCAAAGGGGCGACCAGTCAAATATGCCGCACTACCGGCCCATATTGACATTATTAGGGCAAAAGGGTTCTTACCCTTCGCTTTGCCATAACTTCGTCTACTAAGTTACGGCCGCTTTTCTCCCTTTTTAAGGTTTCTTGATGCAATTTCAGGCGACGAATCGATATCACCCTTTGGTATAGAATGGTACCTAAATTTAGAAATGATAGGAAGATACATTACATCTATCGAATCAGCTGGTAACACCCACTGCTGAATAAAGGCCTCTTCCTTATCTCGCCATCCCTGGCGGTCTGTGCGAGTCGGATCCACTGCTTCCCTACAGCCCCCACAATGTCGTCGGATCATCGAGCAGGTGGTCTGCCTCGATTACATAGATAGATAATTTTTATAATACGTAGAAAATCAACCAGAATACAATACAATACATACATTTTTTATTTATTTATTACACCATAATCAGAACTTAAATACATTATATACGACAAGTACAATGGGCGGCCTTATCGCGCCAGAAAATCCGGAATAAATATTTGCAGGTCGTACAAACATTTGTCCCGAGGCGGGAATCGAACCCCCAACCTCTTATATCGCTGGCGGACCTTCACCCACTGCACCACATCAGTCGTCCAACTATTATTACGATTCTCTTGATGTGTTATGTGTGGGATGCCTTGAATAGGTTACGTATCCAACCTTTAAGTACGGAATGAAAGACCTGTTCAAGTTGAAAGCCACAACATAAATTAAGCCGCGAAATATCAACAAAACAGGTGACAGCCGTCATACACAAACAACAATGTCACAAGCAATTAAAAGCATAATCAAAACTTGTTAGCAGGGCACTCCATATTTAACTCGGGAGTTTAACGAGTTGTGACGTCACTCATACGTCATGGAACAGGAGCTAGTTTTGCAAGGGGTGGAAAGTTCATAGGCGATTGTGAAGATACTGCCTTATAGACAGATAACTCTTTATTACACCACACAAAACAGAAAATAATACAGAGATAAAAACTTAGGTATAAAGGGCGGCCTTATCGCTGAGAGCGATCTCTTCCAGGCAACCTTTGGATGGACATGAACGAACAATATAGGCGGTGGCACTTTAATAAATAATTGGTAACAAATACACTAAATACGAGTACCTACAGCTATAGCTTATGTTGGCGGTTTTGACGCAAATAAAGCTTGTTTTTTGTTCATTTATTTATTGCGGAACACCATCAGCTTAGGTAATATTTATCATCATCATCCTCCTATAGCAGTCCACTGCTGGATATAGGCCTCCCCTAATGAGCGTCATAGAGCCCTGTCTTCTGCTTGCCGCATCCAGTATCTGCCTGCAGTCCTTCGCAGGTCGTCATCCTACTTGGCCGGAGGAGTACTGAATAATGAGGAATAATCAAACTTTTGAAACTATCATGGTTATCCACACTAAGGTCATTTAAAACGGGATATTTACCATGATTTGATTTTTGAGTTATCCAATATTTCGGCACAGTTTCATGCGCCATGATCACGGAATAACTAATAGTGACTTTAATGAGGAATAATGTTTATACAGCTGTAAATTACGACAGAGAGCTAATAACTGATAGAAAATATTAGTCTACTTATATGTGCAACGTTGTGACGGAAAATAAATTATACTTTATAAAACTGATAAAGAAAATAAACAAAATTTAATACATCATCATCGATCTAATAAATAAATAAATAAATAATAAATAAATAATGCTGGACAATCCACACAGCATTATCTAGCCCCATGGTAAGCAGAGCTTGTGTTATGGGTACTAGATAACTGATATACATAATAACATTATATAGATAGATATTTTTTTTTTTATTATACATAGAAAACGACCAGAACACCCGGAACAAATATCTGCAGATCGTACACACAATTGTTCCGAGGCGGGAATCGAACCCGCAACCTCCTGCGTCGCAGGCGGAACTTCGTCCACCGCGCCACATCGGTCGTCAAAAATCGATCTATGATATTAGTCAAGCATAGATCAATAAGCCATCACTGAACTCTCAGAGCGGGCCTAACAGTTTGCTCAGTTATAAAGCTTGGAACGAGTTATGCTCCAACTCAAAATCTAACAACTTACAGATAAGCAAATCAAATGTACTAGACACATAAGCTATGAACGTACTAATGGTTTTTTCACTACTTCCACTGGTGGACAAAAAATTGAAGTGAACATTAAAATAATGTTATTATATAATAATGAACAATATAAAGCCTAAAGAAATTTTTTTTTTTTTTTGATTTCGCTTCAGTGACGGTTATTAGTTATAATTACGGCCTTATATGATCTCAGCTCTTCTATCCGAATGAAATTGGCAAGTTTTCATATGTATAATTTTAGTTGGATTTCTATTTTGAAAGCAAAGTTATACTAAACCCAAAAATCAACTATTAAGTCTACCCTTCCCTAGAATACGTGCTCTGTACGAAATTAGATCGTCACTCAACAATTTATTAGAACCCTAAACAAAACATCCGCAAAGTCAAAACAATGAAGCTAAAGGTGAGGGTTGCTGAGTTATTAGGTTAACAAGGAGTCAAACTGGCGACTATGGGACGACTTAAAGTTGTCGAATAGTTATCGTCTAGCTTGGTTCAGGAATTCACTGCCCAGGTTCAGTTCAGCTGCCACCGCCGCCGCCGCCACGGAGGCACGCCCCATTGGCATATGCGTTATGGGCACTCAGATCAGACATTGTAGAATAAATATGACATGACATGTATTCTTGCAAATTAATGATTGATTGTTCAATCAATCCATTTTTTTGAAAATACTATAAAAGCTAAAAGTGTCTCAGGCATGTTTTCGTCTCCTTGGCATATGCGTTATGGGCACTCAGATCAGACATTGTAGAATAAATATGACATGACATGTATTCTTGCAAATTAATGATTGATTGTTCAATCAATCCATTTATTTGAAAATACTATACAAGCTAAAAGTGTATCAGGCATGTTTTGGTCTCTATATACAATACACCATCGATTGATGTCACTTAATATAGATCGTACATTCTAAATTAAATATTTAGAATGTACGATCTATATTAAGCGACCCGAATGAAAAGAGGTCGAAAGACTGCAGGCAGATGGATGGGATGTGGCAAGCTGAAGACAGGGCGCTATGGCGCTCATTCGGAGAGGCCTATGTCCAACAGTGGAATAGATTGATGATGATGATGATGAGCCGAGAACGTGCTTAATACCAAACAAAAATAATTATTTATGTTGTGTACTCTAGCAGGACAAGTCGGCTAAAACGTGAAAACGTTTTTTTTTATAGAACTTGCCTAATTGAAAGCCGTTGCAACTTTTAGTCGTCACCATGTCGCAAGTCGGTAACTGTACCTCGAAGGTGGGACGGGCTAAATTATGAGGTTAGTTGTTATTTGCAAATTGTTTCCGATTTTGCGCGGTAAATTCGCTCCAACTTTGAAATCTGAACTGAACTGAGATTAATGTGAGAAGTTCGGAAAATCTCACGGTGAAGATAAGTTTATGTCTGGAGGACACACTCACGCACTTTTGGTTCAACCGAGCGATTTGTTGATATCAAAATACGCAAAAGATTTGCGTACTATTTTGCGTACAATTTGTTCCAAGCCCGGAATAAAACATAGGCTACTTTTTATTTTATAAATCATTTGGGATATATATGACCCAAAAAACGTTTTCATAGAAACAAAGCGTGTGAAGCCGCGGGAAGAAACTAGTTATAAACAAAAAAGTTTGGATGTTTAGATGTATGGATGTTTGTTACCACTTCACGGCGAAACTACTGAACGGATTGGGCTTGAATTTTGCATTCGTAGGTAGTTATGGGCCCGGAATAAACTTTTACTATACTACTTTTTATCCCGTATCAGTTCTCATGGGAAATAAATAAATGAAAAACGTCCGAAACCGCAGGCAGAAACTAGTCAACAATATATTCAATAGATATTCAATCGTGATATTCAATTAGGTACCTTATTAGGATTATGTTTACGAATTATTACCAAATCACAAACATAATCCAAATTAAGTAATAACTAAGAAATACGTACAGAGGTTTTTTTTATCTTGTGTGGTTTCACCCTATATTTTCTGTGTTGCGCACGCGGCGATTTAGGTACTCTATGTCACACGCGCGATTCAATTCACTTACATTCATAATATTTTAACATCAGTCCGTGACCTACTACCGCGAGAGTGACATTTAAGGAAAGATTTGCCACCTTTACCAATCTCTGTCATTTAACTTACTTAATAAACTTTAACTTTGAGACTCGGGTGTTAAGTTTACGTGCTCAACTAACTGAACTACTACGTTACCAACGGTAACAATACAAAGTGAGGTGCTATAGGTAAACTGCCTACAACTACAACTCGGTCACAATATCTGCGCACCTTGAGCCAAACATTTTGTATGGCTCAAGGTGCACAGATATTGTGACCGAGTTGTACATCTCTACACAAATCAAAATCAAAATTCGTTTATTGAGTGAAATACATGTTATAAAGTTCTTATAATGTAATGGGTCACAATGTATTCTGCCCTATTGAGCGTGCAATGTTATAAAAAATACAATAATTAGCTACTATAAATTAAAAAAAAATAATACAAAAATTCACAGACAAACAATAATAAAAAAAAACAATTTAAAAAAAATACAGAAAAATCAATGTCATATCTACAATTTATCGGTCATAAATTCATTAAAAGAGTAATAGCATTTTTGTGTCAATTGTTTGGTCACTTGTCTCCGAAACAACGCACAAGGTTAATTCTCTACATGTAAGGGTCTTCACTTACACCATGTATTGTTTATTATATGTAGACGTTTATTTTTTATTGTTTTTCATTATTAAAATTGCCATTTAATTAAGTTCTGCTTTTTCTTCTCTCATTCATTAAATACCGTGTACTCGTGAATTATCAAAACTAATTAAAACGAATGCTTCGCCATCTGTAGTTGTTTGCAGAACTTATTTACAATACATATAAAATAAAGCAAGACAAAACAGCCTGCAGGTATATTTAATCAAAACGAATTAAAATTTATGTGATAACGTCCACTGCTGCCCACGAACATGCTCTGCACGAATACGAGGATGACGTCATTGCTACACGCGTGGTCTTCGTCTTTTTTCTTTTTTTCACCCACGTAGTTCAACGCTGGTATAAGCAATGCACGCGGTACACGCTATTCACGCGGTATACGCTATTCAATTCAATCGTCTTGCTATGTAAGTGGTACACTTAAACCGGTAACGTACGCCAACGTTGTCAAACAAACGAACTCACGCAGCTAAAATACTTCGCGTGGTCGTACATAGCGTGCGCCACGGTGGGTCGCCGCGCCGTACATAGCAGCAACTTTTCGGTAACCGTCAAGCTACCTTCAAATTCTTTGCAACAGTCTACAGTTACCTCAATTTTTTCTTTATGTAAATACTAGTTCACAGCGATCCGTTTTAAGTCCTTTCAGCATGAACAAAGCCGTGAACATAATCATCATCAGCCATTGTTAGTCCACTATTGGACAAAGGCCTGCCCTAATGAGCCCCTGTTTTCAGCTTGACGTATCCAGCAACTACCTGCAATCTTTCGCAGGTCGTCATCCCACCTGGTCGGAAGGCATCCTGTACTACATTTACCGAGTCGTGGTCTCCACTCAAGAACACGTTTAGCCCCAGCAGTGGACATTTTGTTTCCTTTGGGTGGCTTGGGTGTCACTGCGGCCATGATAGTATTGTGATTGACGCTTTAGCAGTGGACATAAGCAGGAAAAAAAATATTTTGACTTTGTAATTCTTGTAATTCTTTATTGTACACAAAACACTTAAAAATAACTTAACACTTTGACTGCGATTTTTCTTCGACGACTGCGATCTTTTTTTTAACCTAAAAAATTCGTGCTGCCGCTCTACACAGCGGTTGTGTTGCGCCGCACATGCGTTTCGTTCGAAAAATATTACGGCTGTGCTGAGTCACAAAGATCTGTATTTTCTCAGCCGCTGCGCTAGTGTGGATTTACGCATATTAGTCACTTGTAGAAAACACATACCGTGTGATTTCATCACTCAAAGTGGTAACTAAATAAAGATATGTATGTACATAGGCGAGCTTAACCCTAACAAAGAGTTCTCTTACAGCAAAACCTTAGGTTTAAAGGAGAAGCGATAGAACAGATAGAGGAAGTGTACAAGGAAACAAATTAGACGAATAGTATAATACATTATGGGATGAGATTATATTATTAAGATTATGACTTTGACCTAAATAATTTCCCTATCATCGTACCTTCGGTCGGCCACGTGTTCTCAAGTAACGGACCGAAGCTTTGTACAGTCAGTCGGCCACACGTTCTCACAAGTAACGGATCGAAGCTTTGTACCTGCGTCGCGCCTTTTCAAGTTGTAAAGAAGTTCTTTCATTTCTCGCCCGCACCCTACCCAAGCAAGATACAGTCCACTATAATTAGGCAGGAGGAACATTCAGTAGAATCCGAAAATAACACCCACACAAATGTCCTCATCCGAAAATATTAAAACGATAGCATAACTCAGCTTATTTAACCTGAAATGGAGCCAACCGGCCGTGAGATGATAATCTCCCACCCTAACGCGATTACTTAAATGGTACGGCAATGATTAGGGTAACGATTCGGCAGATTTCACTCGAATACCAAGGATTTGCATACAAGTAGGTATTTCTGGGGTTGCTTCGATGTTTAAGGGGAATGTCAGGGGAGTGAGGGGTAAGAGTCCTATGGGTATTATGGGTTGGTTTAGTAACTAAAGTAGAATAATAAAATAATAAGAATTTTTTTTTATTTGTTTTGACGATCTCTGTGGTGGGGTGGGCGAAGGTCCGCCTGCGACGCAGGAGGTTGCGGTTTCGATTCCCGCCTCGGGACAATTTGTGTGTACGATCTGGAGATATTTGTTCCAGGTGTTCTGGTAGTTAGCTATTTATAATAAACAAATATCTATGTACTATTGTATTAAGTATATTATCAGTCATCTAGGAGGTGCCCATAACACAAATTTTGGCAGATTTCACTCGAATAGCAAGGATTTGCATCATCATCATCAGTCTATATCAGTCCATCCAGCATCTACCTGCAGTCTTTCGCAAGTCGTCATCCCACCTAGTCGGAGGGCGTCCTACACTACGTTTACCGAGTCGCGGTCTCCACTCAAGAACACGTTTGCCCCAGCGGCCGTCGGTTTTTCGCGAAATATGGCCGGCCCACTGCCACTTCAACTTGCTAATTCTTTGAGCTATGTCGATAACCTTGGTTCTCTGTCGGATGTATTCGTTACGAAATCGAAGGATTTGCATACAAGTAGGTATTTCTGGGGTTGCTTCGATGTTTGAGGGGAGTGTAAGGGTAGTGAGAGGTAAGAGTCCTTATTATGGGTTAGTTATATAGTAACGAAAGTAGAATAGAATAGAAAAAATAATTATTTGTTTTGACGATCTCTGTGGCTGTGCTGTATATTTAATGATCGTTTGTAGCATTCCTCTTTGGTCGCAATAAATGATCCTGGATAATCCACACCACATCATCTAACATATAAATAGGCAGAGCTGGATTTTCTAAACAAAAAATAAATTTGTCGACAAAGAGTCGCCAAGCGTCGTGCAACTTGGATCAAGAGCCCGTACGCTTTAGCTGCATTACTCACTAGAAGCTTGCGGTGAGCATAACGTGGCTAGATTGCGGTAAGCTTGCTTACCACACGTTCTCTAGCAATTTTGGCTGTCACTGCAAAGTGTGGCTAATGATTACAAGCTTATAAAATAATATACATAGTGGCTAAAGAGGCGCAATGCATCGCGCAACTGGCTTCAAGCGAGTGGTCCATACGCTTTAGCTGCATTACTCACTAGAAGCTTGCGGTGAGCATAACGTGGCTAGATTGCGATAAGCTTGCTTATCACACGTTCTCTGGCAATTTTGGCTGTCACTGCAAAGTGTGGCTAATGATTACAAGCTTATAAAATAATATAGCTGGCTTATAAAATAAGAGGCGTAATGCATCGCGCAACTGGCTTCAAGCGAGTGGTCCATACGCTTTAGCTGCATTACTCACTAGTAGCTTGCGGTGAGCATAACGTGGCTAGATTGCGGTAAGCTTGCTTACCACACGTTCTCTAGCAATTTTGGCTGTCACTGCAAAGTGTGGTTAATGATTATAAGCTTATAAAATAATATACATAGTGGCTAAAGAGGCGCAATGCATCGCGCAACTGGCTTCAAGCGAGTGGTCCATACGCTTTAGCTGCATTACTCACTAGAAGCTTGCGGTGAGCATAACATGGCTAGATTGCGGTAAGCTTGCTTACCACACGTTCTCTAGCAATTTTGGCTGTCACTGTAAAGTGTGGCTAATGATTACAAGCTTATAAAATAATATACATAGTGGCTAAAGAGGCGCAATGCATCGCGCAACTGGCTTCAAGCGAGTGGTCCATACGCTTTAGCTGCATTACTCACCAGTAGCTTGCGGTGAGCATAACGTGGCTAGATTGCGATAAGCTTGCTTATCACACGTTCTCTGGCAATTTTGGCTGTCACTGCAAAGTGTGGCTAATGATTACGAGCTGATAAATAAGTCTACAAGACTGCTTACTTTGAGCTCGTTTGCGATTGCATCGTGTGAGCTGAGTATCTAGTATGAGTTTGTAAAATATCTAAACTACAGAATATCTGTACAGGATGTTGACACACGAATGTTACCTGAAGGGAAACTACCCTAAGAAAAAAACTAAGCTTGTAGACCTAACAGGACGATTATTTAGAAAAAAACTAAAAACCGACTTCGTAACCTATTTCGAAACTTAATTCTACACTGTTTTGAAATTTTGCGACAAATACCTACAAATAACTTTGGAATTAAAATTCTAACTAACGACTGCCTTAAAATCATTCTCTATTCATCAGAATTTTAAAACTCTGTCCATTATTGACGGAGAAACCGACGAACATACATAAAATTATACATGCATATAGCTGAACATAGAACCTACTCCTTTTTTCAAAGTCGTAAAAATAAAGCTCACTGTTTCCTCTTCTATTATGTAATATAAACCTGAACTGGTGACGTCACAATCGTCACGCAACATAGTAATTACTAGTCGACGTACAATAACACGATCAATCATTCGATTTTCACCGTTATTCCGATGACATAGGTCATTTATTCATTGTTAGTTTACATGTCAGTGTTGGTTACCAACTCGATAAAATTATAGACTTTTCTGTATTATTTTAAATAATGTTTCTATTGAAAGAAAGAGGGTGGATAAAACACTTTTATCAGAATACCTTTGAAGAATTATGACTATTTTTTATATATTTTTTTTTTATTTTAATTGCTGGAGAATTCACACAGCATCATCTAGCCCCATGGTAAGCAGAGCTTGTGTTATGGGTACTAGATAACTGATATACATAATACAATATAATACATAGATAGATATTTTTTATTATACATAGAAAACGACCAGAACACCCGGAACAAATATCCGCAGATCGTACACACAATTGTTCCGAGGCGGGAATCGAACCCGCAACCTCCTGCGTCGCAGGCGGATCTTCGCCCACCGCGCCACATCGGTCGTCGATGTATTAGTAAACTAGGGTAATTTTATGGTTTTGCACGCGTTACTACCAAGCATATATGTATATCTAACCAACATTGTTTGATTGTTAAAGATTCCTACCTATATGTTCAGCCGTGGACAAGCTTATGCTGTAGATGTACGTAACCGGTGGCGTGAGACTCAATCCCAAAATCATCATCATCATCAGCCTATAGCAGTCCACTGCTGGACATAAGGCTCCCCAATGAGCGCCATAGCGCCTTATCTTCATCTTGCCGCATCCAGCATCTACCTGCAGTCCTTCGCAGATCGTCATTCCACCTGGTCGGAGGAGTCGTGGTCTCCACCCAAGAACACGTTTGCCCCAGCGGCCGTCGGTTCTTCGCGAGATATGGCGGACCCGCTGCCACTTTAGCTTGCAAATTCTTATGTCGATAACTTTGGTTCTCTGTCGGATTTGCAAATCCGAAAATCAATCCCTGATCATTGTATTCCAAAGAAGTAAAGTTTTCAACCTGCTATTCTAGGAAACCTCCGCTGCTCAGATTTTTGGTCTGACTGAGTCTATTGGCATCAAAAAACTTTTGATTCATTATAAGGCGCTACTCACGTTTGAAAAAATATGTTTTAATACTAAAATGGTTTTCTTCATAAAGGAGCCGATGTTTCGAAACTGCACCTGAATTTCCTCTGGTTATGGGTGTCTCCTTACTGTCCCAGTAAAAAAAAAACACTCTGTATAACTTTTTAAATCCTATTAAAGTCGTTGCATATTACGAAGTTACTACTATATGTAGGTAGGTACGGTCAAAGGAAACACGACACTGTCGCTTTGCAATTGGGTCAAGTGTGTTTCTTTTTCCTTTTAATTAGTGTTCTGTTCCGAATGAGAAAGAGTTCATAATTGAAGAACCTTCTACGTTGAATTGTGTTTTACATTTAAGGGCTCTATTTGGTAGGATCATTGTCTCGCTTTCAAAAGGAAATTTCATTTTTCTTGTTCATTTAAAATTTGTTGGGAGCATTGTCGGGGATTATATTCAACTTTTGAATAAAACGGTCGTTTGTATTTTACGTAATTTAACCCACAGATAAAAAGAAAAGCAGGTCATTTAAAAAAAAAACTTTTTAAATTTTCACGTTTTGTCAACATAGATAGATAGATAACACTTTATTACACCACACAAAAACAGAAAATAATACAGAGATAAAAACTAAGCATAAAGGTATAAAGGGCGGCCTTATCGCTGAGAGCGATCTCTTCCAGGCAACCTTTGGATGGACTGGACGTGAACGAACAATATAGACGGTGGCACTTTAATAAATAATTGGTAACAAATACACTAAATACCTACATTACAAACATTATAATAAACTTACATAGACATAAGATAAGGCTATCAATATTTCATATGGATAAATAATGCTGATGCAGCAGTTTTTTGAATATAGGGAGTGATTTTGCACGTCTGATGTCCAGAGGGAGAGCATTCCATAGACGGGTAGCTTCCATAGCGGCTAACATATTAAAGATTATTATAATAGTGTGGTATTTATCGCGTACTTTTTTTTTCTGCTAAGCTTCTATCACTAAGCTGTGTTCTTAAGTGGAGACCACGACTCGGTAAACGTAGTGTAGGACGCCCTCCGACCAGCTGGAATGAATACCTGCGAAAGACTGCATCTACTTGCAGTCTTTCGCAGGTAGTCATTCCATCTGTTTGTATTTTCATGATATTGTTTAGTTGGGATGACGAACTGCGAAAGACTGCAGGTAGATGTTGGATGCGGCAAGCTGAAGACAGGGCGCTATGGCGCTCAATGGGGGAGGCCTATGTCCAGCAGTGGACTGCTATAGGCTGATGATTATGATGAAGCTTCTATAGCGTTACAAAAACACAGCTTAAACTACAAAAGGTAAGCAATAAATACCTGATAAATAATCCTACTAATATTATAAACGCGAAAGTTTGTACGTATGGATGTTTGTTACCTTTTCACGCAAAAACTACAGAACGAATTGGGCTGAAATTTTGCATATAAGTAGTTTAAGGCATGGAATAAAACATTGGATAATTTTTGTTTTTTTAATCAACAACAAAACAATGAAGTACTATGCGGGCTGTTTATCTCTTATGCAGATTATTAATATCTCATCATCATCATCATCATCAGCCTATAGCAGTCCACTGCTGGACATAGGCCTCCCCCAATGAGCGCCATAGCGCCATGTCTTCAGCTTGCCGCATCCAGCATCTACCTGCAGTCTTTCGCAGGTCGTCATCCCACCTGGTCGGAGGGCGTCCTACACTACGTTTACCGAGTCGTGGTCTGCACTCAAGAACACGTTTGCCCCATCGGCCGTCGGTTCTTCGCTAGATATGGCCGGCCCACTGCCACTTCAGCTTGCTAATTCTTTGAGCTATGTCTATAACTTTGGTTCTCTGTCGGATGTATTCGTTGCGAATCCTATCCTTCAGAGAAACTCCGAGCATAGCTCTTTCCATAGCTCGCTGAGCGACGATTAATATCTAGTATATTAATAATTAGCGGACTAACCTATGTTCGTTCATCAGGCTAAAATGTTGCATACCTACAGGAAGTTCAAGGCCCGGAATAAAACAAAGGCTAATTTATTGAATGTACTAAGCGATGGAATCGCTCGAATATCGAATAAATTAATTGTAACTACATATTAACCTACATATTCTAGCGATTTGTGGGCAAAGACTACCACAGAGCCCACCCAACGCTGAGGCGAGCGACGTGGAAGGCCCAGGATGAGATGGCGCGACGAGCTCGAGGCACATCTTCCATCATGGCCTGTGGCAGCGTTGGATCGCGAGGAGTTGAAGGAGAAAAGAGACGCCTTTGCCCAGCAGTGGGACAATAATAGCTTAAAATAAAATAAATAAATAACATATTAACCTCACGCTCGTTTTCACCTCCATCTTTAACCTACAATTCCACTCCACATTTAGTATGCGAGCTGAAGAACCCTGATTTCCGTTGACTGCCTACACGTCACCGGTAATTCCTGTCTGGAACCTCTGTCTACGTATTTGAACTGAATGTGTTTGTATTGTTAAAAATCGAGTCCTTTGCACGGAAAATTATATAAAACATCAGTAGCGTCAGTCTTATGATTATAGACGACGATGTGGCGCGGTGGGCGAAGGTCCGCCTGCGACGCAGGAGGTTGCGGGTTCGATTCCCGCCTCGGAACAATTGTGTGTACGATCTACAGATATTTTGTTCCGGGTGTTCTGGTCGTTTTCTATGTATAATAAAAAATATCTATCTATGTAATGTATTGCATTATGTATATCAGTTATCTAGTACCTATAACACAAGCTCTGCTTACCATGGGGCTAGATAATACCGTGTGAATTGTCCAGCATTATTTATTTATATTTATTTATTTATAGTCGCGTAGTCACTACATCATAGTATAAATCAAAGTCGCTTCCCGATGTCTGTCCGTCCCTATGTATGCTTAGATCTTTAAAACTACGCAACGGATTTCTGTGCGGTTTTTTTAAATAAATATAGTGATTCAAGAGGAACGTTTATAAACTATTTGATACATAGATTTCCATGCGGGTGAAGCCGCGGGAAATCTATAATAAATGTAGATTAGTATGGTCACACTAATAATATAAATGGTAAAGTTTGGATGGAATGATGCGTTGCTTGTTCGAGAAAGTTACATAATCACGCCAAACAACAAAATGGATCGGGCTGAAATTGACGACGGTATAACATGTAGGCTACTTGCTATCACATAAATTAGTTTCCAATCACACTAATTATATTATAAATGCGTGAATTTGGATGTTTGTTACCTGTACACGCCAAAACTACTGAACGAATCAGGCTGAAATTTTACATTTTTGACAATCGATGTGGCGCGGTGGGCGAAGGTCCGCTTGCGACGCAGGAGGTTGCGGGTTCGATTCCCGCCTCGGAACAATTTTGTGTACGATCTGCAGATATTTGTTCCGGGTGTTCTGGTCGTTTTCTATATATAATAAAAAATATCTATCTATGTAATGTATTGTATTATGTATATCAGTTATCTAGTACCCATAACACAAGCTCTGCTTACCATGGGGCTAGATAATGCTGTGTGAATTGTCCAGCATTATTTATTTATTATTTACATAAATTAGTTTCCAATCACACTAATTATATTATAAATGCGTAAATTTGGATGTTTGTTACCTGTACACGCCAAAACTACTGAACGAATCAGGCTGAAATTTTACATACAAAGAAGTTTAAGGCTTGGAAATAGTTCGTACTTTGCGGCGCACAGCTTCTGTTTGTCTCTCCACATTTTCCGTGTACATAGGTAAGCCTTAAAAAGCGCAGTCCTTTCCGAACCAGTGAGAACGAATTGACAATAAAGCTCGTTTTACGACGCTCGTATAGCCCTTACAAAGTACGGACCACGTTATTTGTGCCGTACCTATCTGCGTAACATATTTTCGGGACACTAATTTTCATTGCTTTTACTATGGAAATGTAGTATACTCTGTGGATATACCTAGGTATTTGATAAACTAATAAATAAATAATGCTGAACATTTGATTTAACATTGACAATGCCCTTATACAGCTGCATTAAATTATCTTGACATGTATTTTTTATTTCAATTCAATTTAACTTATTTATTATTATTTTACTGTTATAAATATTATCTATGAATGTTGTATCAAATTTTTAAAGAAGGCATGTCTGTCTGCTTTTTCTAAAACACAATCCCTTATGGTGTTTCCTATGTCAAAATTAATGTGTTTTATAATAAAATTGTTATATTATTTTTATGTACAACTGACCGACATCAAGTGCAACATGTGTACCTACGGTGGAACTGAATAAATGAAATGAACAATCCACACAGCATCATCAGAATAACAGATAATCATTTAATCATAATAAGATAAATTGTCTGATAATTCTTGATAATGATAACTTCTTCTATGATAAATAAGTCACAATTTATGAATCATTATTTCTAATATAAAAAATCTAGTCCCAAGCTAAGTAGAGCTTGTGTTATGGGTCCTAGATGACAGACCTCCTGATAATCTTTGAAATTACTTAATTATATTAATTTTTTGAAACCACCTCATGATAGTTTCCCATAGCGAGCGAAAAAGATTTCAAATCGTTCATTAATCTTCAGAGAAATCGACGAACGTACAAACAACTATACACAGAACCTCCTCCTCTTTTATTTCGTCGGATAAAACTTAAAGCACACAATATAGGCCAAACCCTTGTAAAATGTATCACTATTTTTTATATCCATTGTACTTTTAAATCACATCAAACCTTGTGAAGAATTTCTTTGTGTTCTTTACAAAATTATTATCGCTTGCCAACCTGAATACCGCACTTTTCCGGCAAAAATGACTTCTTTTGTGGCGAACAACAATACATGATTTATTAACGCTCGTGCACTCGTGGCCTCGAACTATTCAAATAGGCATACGATAGTGTTTCAAGTTCTTTGAAAGTATTGATGTGTAGCTAGAAGTTTACAATAGTTTTCGCAGAAATAGTATAGCCAGTGTGTTGCCATGTAGAATAGCACATTAAGTTATTTTCCTTGTAACACAGCAAACGATACTAGAAATTATGTAACCAGATTCAGATACTTTATTCATAACTAGCGGACCTTCCCGGCTTCGCATGGTTTCAGCACGGATTCCTAACTTTTTTGAAAATATAATATAGCCTATGTTCACCGAGGATAGTGTAGCTTTCCAACGGTGAAAGAATTTTGTAAAACGGTCCAGTAGTTTCGGATCATTTAATTAAATTGTAAATAATAAATTTAAACGACTTCCAATTGTTACCTTTTATATTTTTTTGTTTGTAAATTGTTTTTATTCAAAAAGAAAAAAGGTGGTATGTGGTATTTATGTTGTTTATGTATGTTCGTGGATTTCTTCATCAGTTATTGTCCAATTTTAAAATATCTTTCACTGTTTTATAGACCATGATACAAGATCATACTACTTATACAATATAAGTAGTTTCATAAAAAACACATTTCTCTAGGGATTAGTATAAACTTTAAAAGTGTAAAATTAATGGATTTAAAGCCAGTTTTTTGCTAAATAAAAAGTTGCATCAACATTTAGAATTTACTGTTACCGATGCGACAAAAACTTCTTTCGAAGCGTATTCCATTGCCCTAGAGTTTTCAGACTGTGATTAGTTTTCATCTGCCTCGTTAAGTCTAACTGGACATCAGTTCTCTCTGGTGAAGACCAGAAAATGTCGCTAACAGTTACAGAGAATGCTAAAGCCACACCTCATAGTCCCAAATGTGACCTAAGTTGAGATCATAAAACTGCATTTATTACACCCGAGAGACATGAGTTTACTTCAATGCTATTTGGATCGATAAGCGACTAGATTTAACTGTCGCTAAAAAATTTAGTTTTAGTATATCGGCAACGAATAAAAAACTAAAACCGACTTTATTTTTTATTTTTCACCTTCTATTTTTATTTGTATTTTCGATGATTTTCTTTATATTAGTTTTTTTCCTTTGTTTGTATAGCGGGAGTGAGTAGTTAGTCCGTAACGCCAACAAGTTGCTTTGCCGGAAGACCAGCGTTGTTTGCTAGCATGCTAGTCATCCAACTCATGCTGAGGCAAAGCCATTTTGTTACTGGACTTACACACTTACCAACACGTTTCCTCTTAGTTTACGTTTATTATGTTCTGTGTAAAGTAAGCGGCTCGGTAAACGTGGTGTCCCCGCCAGGTGACGCCCTCCGACCAGGTGGGATGACGACCTGCGAAAAACTGCAGGTGCTGGATGCGGCAAGCTGAAGACAAGGCGCTATGGCGCTCATTGGGGGAGGCCTATGTCCACTGTGGACCACTGTGTGTGGACTGATACAGGCTGATGACGATTATGATGACACTCCCTTGTAAAAAATCAACTATATTTCTCTAAAATAAAAATAAGAATATGGGATTAATATTAATATTTTTGAGAATTCTTTACTCGTTCGTAATAAAACAGCAACATCTTATTTATCTATTTCTTACACCGTTCCGTGCCTATGTTTGACCGAAACCGCTGTACCGCGCCTGAGGTATGCGAGCGGCGAGACGGGGGGGGAAATATCGGCCGCTCCGATCCATCAGTCTGCCGTCAACGCGTACTCTTGATCTTTTTTCCTCGCCGCACTTTCCTAAGGAGCGGTACAGCGGTTTCGGTCAAACTACGCATGCATATAAATGCAAAGAGCCGAAAGGCTTAAGCGATTACCGAAGGCTTATGTCCAAGACCGGACGATAAACTTATAATATGGGTAACCATTTGAGAATATTCACGGCTTATGTTCACGTTATATCGTGAATGGGTCGTGAACGAACGTACTTATGGCTTTGGCCTTATAATAATGTATTTTTGAGGTATGTTTTAGGCCACAAACGGGTATTTATTACGGGTAGAGCTGTTTGTATTTTCATGATATTGTTTAGTTGGGATAACGACCTGCGAAAGACTGCAGGTGCTGGATGCGGCAAGCTGAAGACAGGGCACTATGGCGCTCATTGGGGGAGGCCTATGTCCAGCAATGGACTGCTATAGGCTGATGATGATGATGGTGATGATGATGTTAAGTTTCCTAGGTTTTACTTTTGATGTATAAATATTTAAAATTTATCTTTTTTATCATTTCGATTAGATAAAATGAATGTAGTGTGAAGAACTAGCTACTAAAATAACTTACTACTAAAAAAGGAGTTGGCTCCTTAGAAAAAAAATAAAAAGAAAAATAGAAGATAGTCCTTGTCTCGAAAAAGCGAACTCATTTCGCCATAAAAGATCGAAGCGAACAGACAGCGAAAACGACTTCATTTTATACTATGTAAAGATATGGGCTGTCGTTTTTATGTATTTTATATCCTGTACCTACTAGACTAATGCTGCCTAAAATAAACGATTAATTATGATTATTAGATTCTGTTTACAGTTTGACTGAAAACTGCTTTAAAATCCGTTGAGTAGTTTAAAAGATCTTAGCGAACAGACAGCGGAAGCGTCCATTTCATACCATGTAAACTCGGCCATGTAAAGATTTATGCTCTCTCTATCCTCTAGTCTAGTAGGTACCTCATTGTTGCCCGAAGAGATCGTCAAACTAACATTTTACACTTTCTCACAATGATTCTGCAAGCATTATCCTGTCTGATGTTATGTCCTGGCTTCCTTAAGAGTGCTTTTAGCAGACAGATGGTTCAGACAGCGTCGAAAGAGGTCCCCAGTTGAAGCTTACACTGAGCTGGGTTGCTTTTAATAGCTTCTCGAGAGATCTTTCTAGAAAGTTTTTTACATTTGTTGCGTAGAATGTGACGTAATTATACCACAGAGATGTGTTGCAGACAGTTGTAGACCCATTTTATATATATATATATATATACTATATATATATATATATATATATATATATATAATAGATAGTTCTATAGGTACGTATACTCTATGAACTCTTCGTAGTTGTAAAAATACAGTATAAGCTTGATGTTTGTGGATAATTGTCTTGTCTGTTTTTTATTAGAATTTCAGCTTCAACTCTTTAGGATAAAAATTATAAAAAAATCTATCTGCAGCAGTCAAGGATTTATTTAGTTTTTTCTTAGGTACAAAATTTTATACCTTTGTACACGTCATTGGGCACTACGGCTGCAAATTCAATGATAATGAGTTTATTTTCTCTGGGAACAACCGTGAATAATTGGCGTACGTGTACGTTCAGGGTTTTCTGGTCATTTCTATGTATAATATGAAATATATCTCTAGGTAATGTATCATATCAGTCAGGTCTTCCAGTCCGACCAACTAAACCGACCAACTGGTTGTGCAGAATCGAAGTCGAATATAGTACCCATAACACAAGCTCTGCTTACCTTAGGGCTAAAGCTGTAGGATTGTGCATTATTTATTTATTTAAATACCGTCAAAATTATAAAGTCGTAAAATGGAACAAATAAATTATTGATGATAATCAAGACTGGTTACATTTTTTGTTAATAAATCTTGATATTTTCTATCAAAAAGGCTTCATAATCAGCTTATCAAAACCTGTAAAGTTTGCAAATAACACGGTTGAAAGCGTTAATTTCAGTTCAAGCGATGGTTATTAATTTATTGGCTGTGAAAACCCTTTAGAGAATGAGAAGTTATGTATTAGGGCCACCTGACGTAACTTGCGATTGTGCCCAAAAGCATAGGTAAAAGGGGGAAAGCTGAATCAGTGGCTAATTGAATCTAGTTTTTTTTTTATCTGCGGGTTCTATTTCCACCTTATTATGGAATATTTCAGTTCCACCCGCTTATTTTTAGATGTGTCCGGTATGGTGATTATGGAACTCGCGACCGGTTTGCGACAGGCGTAAATTAAGCAATCAGTGCTGTCAAACGCCAATTTTGACCAATTTTGACGTTGTAGCTGGTGTCAAACTAATACAAAATTGACGGCCGGACCCGCCAACTAGTGTCATGATGTTGCAATGTCTGTGTAGCCGCTTCTTAGTCAAGTCTTGTGCTGTAATGTGAAAATATATGAATATAAGAATTAAATTTTTCCCCTTAGGCGGAAAAATGGAGCTCAAAAATATGAATACCAGTTTTCCGCCTTGAAGATACCCCTTAAGTGTTAAAACTGGAATATAAAAAATAATAATTCCAGTTGCCCCCTTGAAGATCCCCTCAAGGGGGAAAACAGCACACATAAAGCTTGTTGCATACCAAAAAAGCACCGCTGCAACACGAATATATGCATTCAAATAAGGAATTTAACTCGTAATTTGTATTTTATATCAGATGGATGGACCTGGTTTGAAGCTTGTGGGAAGCCATTTTGTCACTGTAAAATATCATCATCATCAGCCCATAGCAGTCCACAGCTGGGCATAGGCCCCCTCCAATGAGCGCCATAGCGCCCTGTCTTCAGCTTGCCGCATCCAGCATCTACCTGCAGTATTTCGCAGGTCATCATCCCACTGCCTATATGCCTGTGATTTTCAAAGATGATTGTATTTGTATTTTTTTTTGTACAAAGCGTGATAGGACTTTTGACCTATTGAGCTCTCAAAAACTTCTTTCTGTATCAACCTGTGCAGAATGGTACTAAAGCTAATTCCACACTATAAGAGCTTTGCTTAGTCCTAAGACCCAAGCGACTAGCATTGACAGATACTCCTACAGGCACATAGCTAGGTGGGTCGCTCGCACTGGCCATCGCCATAGCAACCAATAGGTATGTTTGTTTACTAGGATCAGCCACTAAATAAATAAATAATGATGGATAATCCACACAGTACCTAGCCCCGAGCCCCGAGTCTTGTAACAAAAAAAAAAACATTTATCAATTTGTATAATTCATATTTTTTATTATACATAGAAGATACCCGAACAATATTCGCAGATCGTGACACCTTTTGTCCCAAGGCGGGAATTGATCTCGCAACCTTCTGCGTCGCAGAACCTTCGCCACATCGGTCATCGCTTGGCTATTAGCAGTTAGCGAAGTTCTTTGTAGTGAAGGGAGGTCAAAGCTGAACAAACGCTCCCCAAGGGAAAAAAACCTGAAAAAAGAGATTTCTAACGAATCAAATCAAGTAGATGTGAGACGCGAGACTCTTCTCAAAGTAAGCTGTGATGCGCCTAAACTCTCAAAGGAAATAACTAACATGTAAATTTATTCCAACCTAATTAATGCTTGGCCGGGTGAACCGTCGGACTGACAGGGTTTGATAATTAAATGGATAATTTTCTTGGCAGGGGCAAATATGAAATTCACGAATTTCAAATAAGGGAACTAGTTTCTGCCTCCGGGTATGTTCAGGTCGTGACAGAGGTACAAGCTTTCATATTATGAGAAGGTTCCTTTTATAAACAAAGCTAATGATATCACATCAAACACATAATAACATTAAAGAAAGAAATGGTCAGAATTAAGGAAGTACAAAGGGATAAGAGATGGATGTGGGAGTTAAGACCGCCACACTGAAATGGAAGTGGGCGGGGCACATTAGCCGAATGCACCCCGAGAGGTGGGCTAATGCTGCAACACCCTGGGTCCCGGAAGGAACCCGCGGGCGAGGTCGGCCAAGAAAGCGCTGGCGAGACGACCTTAACGCCTTCCTCGGAGATTGGTGGGAGATCGCACGTGACCGCACTGAGTGGAAAGATTTGGGGGAGGCCTTTGCCCAGCAGTGGGACGAAACAGGCTAAATAAAAAAAAAGAGATGGATATCATGAGAGAACATATCTTCGATCATGATATCAGACTTGCTTCTTTCATCAAATCCTTTAAAATAACGTAAGACCCTGAAGACCTCTTTCCTTTCTTCGGCTGTCTTAACTTATTAATTTGATTGTCTATTTCTTCTGCAGCTTTAGGTGTGATTGCAGCTTAAGTTTTTATGTGTGTTGATGTTGTAAAAAAATAACTAATTATGTTTGATAAACGACGTTATCAGTAGAAAAGACGTAATTTATTAGATTAAATAACGTTTAATATTCATTTATTCTCAAAAAGACAATTTATAAAAAGTCAATTACATGAGAACACGGTTCTTAGGTTAAGTATATACATACATAGGTTATGGTCATTCAATCGCTGGCTCATTTAATGTATTCACTTAATAGGTGACTTAACTAAAAGAAAATACGCTAGCTTACTATTTATTTCTACTTCTTCACTAAAACCTCCATTCGCCACAATAGAGCAATCCGCTTTATCTGCGAACCCTCAAATTAAATCAGCAGAATTGCCTAACTTCTTGTCTTTTACGGTTTTGCAATAAAAATCTACCCTCCAACGATTAAGCCGTAAAAAAGTTTTAGGTTTGCACTCGAAAGGCCGTTAGCCGCATTGTCTGCCAAAAGTTAAACTACAGCATCGTATGGCTATGGTTAAACTTTACTTATAAAAGTTATCTAATAGTTTTATCCATACTAATTTTATAAAAGTGATGGTTATATTGTTTTTTATTCAGAAAATGATATCATTACAGGTTTTTAAAGCTTTAAGACGATGATGTATCTAGTAAGTATATATTCAATTATTAATAAATTTAATAAACAAATTTTATTAAACTTATTTATTTTTATAAAAAAACCAAAAGAATCATAAAATAGCCCTTAATTAACGGAAAATCTGCAACATACACAAAGAAAACCGGCTAAGTGGATTCATTACCATTATCTATAAAACGGCAAAAAAATCATGTTTGTTGTATGGGAACACCCTTAAATATTTATTTTGTTCCGTTTTTTAGTATTTATCTATATAGTGGCAACAGAAATAAATAATCTGTGAAAATTTCTACTGTCTAACTATGACGGTTCATGAGATACAGCATGGTGACAGAAAGACAGACAAACTACGGAGTCTTAGTAATAGCGTATGGTGATTATGTAACTCGCGACCGGTTTGCGACAGGCGTAAATTAAGCAATCAGTGCTGTCAAACGCCAATTTTGACCAATTTTGACGTTGTAGCTGGTGTCAAACTAATACAAAATTGTCGTTTGACAGCACTGATTGTTTAATTTACGCCTGTCGCAAACCGGTCGCGAGTTACATAATGACCCGGCCGTTTTACCCTTTGGGTACGAGACCCTAAAAATACACACTACCGCAGAGATTCTAGCAGCCTACGTTCTAACTATCTTTCTACAGATGGAATTTCAACCTCGTATAATTAACTGCATTGAAAATAATAACTGCAAATGCCGGAAGAAGTTCACAACTAAATGAGTAACTTAATAAACTCAACGATTCCAAGGGTCTTTGTGAAACTTGATCGTGAGGTATTTATCCTTTGGGTATTCTTGTCTTCCTAGCTTTAGCTTGTAATTTCTGGCTCAGGACTAGCGCAAGACATTCTTCTCAGCGAATTCTTAAAATTAAATTTTGAATGTCTTTTGTCGTCATTTTCTACGTTCTCTATAGTTTCTGGTTCATTTGTTTATTTCTTCTAGACGCATTACATTGCATATTTCCATATTTTTATACAACCTTTATCCTTTGTTTACGTAAAAAATCTCTCATAACTTTATGATAAGGCATTTTCACAATGTTATTTTTTTCCGAAAGAATTGGATGCGAAAACCTGTCCAAGGTTGTCATAATCGTAATTTTCATATATACGACTGACACCGAGAAAGATTGTGCTATTAGAATACCAAGAGGTGTCAATCATGGTGATTTAGACGCGATACTATTGTCATTGTGAGGCGATTGTATTAGTGGAATTAGGCCCCTGTAAAAATGATCACGCATCTGTCCGCGCTGCAGAAGACGCACTCGCCGCAGTCATCGCATTTTCGAAATCTTTTACAAAATAGTATACAACATCGCGCACCTACCGTATCCATTTTTGTTCCACGTGCGAGATTATGCGTTGTTGAGATTTGTTTTCCAGTTTTTAGTAGCTTATTTTGCGGTTTTCTGATAATGTTATCAGTTTTTGTAGTCTTCATTCATGTCTTTTTGCTGACATACAATATCTTGGATTTTAGATAACAAGATATTTAGAGTTTTTTATTGTTAAAAAAAATCTCGATCTCTCTCTCTTTCTCACACACAGAATCATAGCTCAGTTTCGCCGTAATTCCACTTCTATTCATAGCAAACCCTGCGTATTAAAGCAGGCCCGGCTATATGCGGTCGGAACGGTCTTGCAAGAGGCCTTGACGGCTGTAATTGCTGTGCCTTGACTAAATCCTCCATTGTGTGCTATAATTGTGGTCGAGGCCTTACCCTTGTGCTCTGAACGGGAAAATAAGGACTGTAAAACTTTACAGAATTTCCTTTACCTTGAAAAGCTAGTACCTATAGGGTTATTGGGAATTAGACCGGATCATTGTAGATGGGGAGGCTATTTAAATAAAACAAATAAATAATGATCAAAACACCCGGTACAGATATCTGCAACTAATTTGACCTCATATGGTATGATGCTAAAGTGAACCATTTTGAGATATTCGTAAAGGGAAATTTTTGGGTAAGCCCCGTTATACTTTTTCAATAACATGTTTTTAAAAAGTCTTCAAGTTGTTAAAATTGTTATTCTACTGGTAAAACTGGTAATACTGGTGGTGGCACTACTGATAGAGGATAAAAAAATTTAACCCAGTTTCTGAAAAATATCTCAAATTTTAGCCATAAATTAATAAATATTTTGCTGGACAACCGACGGCCGCTGGGCAAACGTGTTCTTGAGTGGAGACTACGATTCGGTGAACGTAGTGTAGGACGCCCTCCGACCAGGTGGGATGACGACTTGCGAAAGACTGCAGGTAGATGCTGAATGCGTCAAGCTGAAGACAGGGCGCAATGGCGCTCAGTGGGGAGGCCTATGTCCAGCAGTGGACTAATATAGGCTGATGATGATGATTGCTGGACAATCCACACAGCATCATCTATCTCCAATGTAAGCAGAACATGTATCATGCATGGGTAACTGTAACTGGTATACAGTTAAGGCATATTTTTATATTTTTTTTAGAAACAATCTTATATTATTCGTACCTATGAGTTAGACCGCAGGAGAGAGATCCTGAGATCTAATCAAATACAGTTCATCATGATCATCATCCTCATCAGCCTATGATAGTTCTGCAGTCTTTCGCAGATCGTCATCCCACCTGATTGGAGGGCGTCCTACACTACGTTTACCCGTGGTGTTCACTCAAGAACACGTTTGCCCCAGCGGCCGTCGGTTCTTCGCGAGATATGGCCCACTGCCACTTTAGCTTGCTAATTCTTAGAAATACAGTTCGCCTCAAGGTAATTAAACAATCGAGTATACTCTGTAATCAAATACATAATCTCTTTATAACACCTTCAAATAGCCTTACCTACGTGAAGCGGCATAATCTACGCTATTATCTAACATATCCTATACAAGTATAGGCGTTACAGAGGATTATCGCCTTTGGCTCACCACCGTGCGATTGTTTCAGTGGGACGGTAGTGATGTCAGTGGAGGTACGGAAAATGAGGAAAAATTTGTGCGGAAGAGCGGAAATTTGAAAGTAAAAACTGCGGGAAGAGTAGCGGGACTGGCGGGTGACGACGTCGCGGTCGCTGACATCGTAAAGCTAGTGGTCGCCCCGCGATAGGCGACCAAGATCGCGTGGTCGTCTGGTCGCCGTCGCGGGTCGTGGTCGCTAAGAACGGAATGCTACCTTTAGATGACTTAGGATGAAATTAGGTATACTAGCTACCAAGGTATCATCGTGAAGTGAACTTTATTGTTCATTTTGGAGCAAAAAATCTTTAAACCGAGATGGCGACATTTTGTTAAGATACTTTAGAAGTTTGTGTTTAATTACGTTGTATTTGAATCATTGATACTTCTAAATTAATGGTATTAAGTAGTATTTGGTATCACCAAAATGATTAGGAATACTATTAATATATAAATAAAATCATTTCTGTAGTGTTCTAGTGTTTCTATGTTGGTCAACATATAAAAGTAGCATAAGAAACACTTGGGATATTTTATCCAATATTTCTTATTATTTTATAGATTTCAATAAAAGTGAAATCTTCACTTTTATTGATATATCTTCTATCTATTCTCCAAGTTTTCCGTATCCGTACCGGAGAACTGGCAGTGGCCCAGCTCTAATACCTAGATACGCACATAACCGTTAGTACACGGACTCCATTCCAAGCTGTGGTTTTAATACACTTGTGCGATGCGAAACTCACACCAGAAGTTTTTTTTTTATGGATGTACTTGGTAAATCAGAACTGAAGATTGTGGGTGGTTGCCATCAGCATCTTTACCCAAGTACCCACATTATGTCTTGTTATTTATTACTAGCTATTTCCTGTGGTTTCACCCACGTTAAATTCGAATTTTACATTTCAATAACACTTATTATTTAGCCTATGTTTCCTGGGTATAGTGTAGCTTCTCAACGGCGAAAGAATTTTCCAAATCGGTCCAGTAGTTTCAGAGCCTATTCAATACAAACAAATGAAAAATCAAACCTTTCCTCTTTATAATATTAGTTTCTACAGATGAGTACACTCACACGTGGGTACACTACAATTTTTTTTCAGTTTTCTACAACTTTTCTATTATATAAGCCCTCGCATTTAGGGTTATCTCTTAAAAATTAAATAATATCCCAAAAGTTTTCGATCTCGACGGGACTTGAACCCGCAACCTTCCCTAAGTACGGGAATGCTCTAACCAACTAAGCCACGAGATTAACACTTTGACTGCGATTTTTTTTCGGCGACTGCGATCTTTTTTTTAACCTAAAAAATTCGTGCTGCCGCTCTACACAGCGCTTGTGTTGCGCCGCACATGCGTTTCGTTCGAAAAATATTACGGCTGTGCTGAGTCACAAAGATCTGTATTTTCTCAGCCGCTGCGCTAGTGTGGATTTACGCATATTAGTCACTTGTAGAAAACACACACCGTGTGATTTCAGCAGTCAAAGTGTTAAGTAACCGATGAGTCGGAATACTTTGGGATCATATTTAACTTGTATGTTTGTGTATGTAAATATACTTATATGTTTCCTCTCACTTTAAGTTCATTATATTCTGTGGATGACGTATAACAAATAAATATTTTAATAAAAAAATGTTTTTTTTTAAGATCCTTTTTATCACATATATGTATATGGTTCCATAGACAAATCACGTCCGAAGCCGAATGGAGAAACTAGTCACTATAATGTATTTCGCCTATAACACAAGATATTTGAAACTTCATTTATAAAATTTATATTTATAGATTATAACATTATTATAATGTATTTCCTATAACAAACAAGGTATTTAAAACTTCACATATACGGTTTATAACAGGGTTAAACTCGATATATTTTGCCTCAATTATGACACTGACAATGGTCACTTTTGTTATCCGGGATATTAATATGACACATAGACGTCCGATGTGGCGCGGTGGGCGAAGGTCCGCCTGCGACGCAGGATGTTGCGGGTTCGATTCCCGCCTCGGAACAATTGTGTGTACGATCTGCAGATAATTGTTACGGGTGTTCTGGTCGTTTTCTATGTATAATAAAAAATATCTATCTATGTAATGCATTGTAGTATATGCTGATATACTACAATACATTACATAGATAGATATTATGGTAAGCAGAGCTTGTGTTATGGGTACTAGATAACTGTATCTAGTACCCATAACACAAGCTCTGCTTACCATGGGGCTAGATAATGCTGTGTGAATTGTCCAGCATTATTATTTTATTAATCTAAATTTAAATACAACATTTTTGATATCCGCGGTTAGTCCGCCTGAAATTGACAAAGCCGGCTTACCACATCATTTCCCTGAAAATTCAGATAATACCAACGTGTCATTGGAAAACAGCCTCTATGCAGCATTGATAAGGTCTTGTGAGTTATCGTGCACAGAGCGTGTGAATAGTCACCGCAGAGTAACAAAGACATCAGGTTATTGGAGTGCAGCTTATAAAAGTTGCAGCTGGTATCCTCATCAGCAAGCATATAGATATATAGATAGATAACACTTTATTATACCACACACAAAACAGAAAACAATACAGGGATAAACAATAGAATAAAGGAAGTATAAAGGGCGGCCTTATCGCTGAGAGCGATCTCTTCCAGGCAACCTTTGGATGGACTGGACATGAAAGAACAAAATAGAGGGTGGTACTTTAGTAAATACATAGATTAAGGAAACAAATACACTACTTACCATAATACCTACATTACAAACATTATATCATAATAAACTTACATAGATATAAGAGCTATCAATGTTTGCAAGTGCATATGTCCACTGCTGGGCATAACCCCAAACATGGTTTTGCCATAACGCTTCATCATCATCACCATCAGCCAATGTTAGTCCACCGCTTTACATAGACCTCCCCTAATGAGCGCCATAGCGCTAACTCTTTTTCGGATATTTTTTTTTCTATTTTTAGGAACTTGTTATATGGGTACTTGATTACTATTTTTAACACTTTGACTGCTGAAATCACACGGTATGTGTTTTCTACAAGTGACTAATATGCGTAAATCCACACTAGCGCAGCGGCTGAGAAAATACAGATCTGTGTGACTCAGCACAGTCGTAATATTTTTCGAACGAAAAGCATGTGCGGCGCAACACAACCGCTGTGTAGAGCGGTAGCACGAATTTTTTAGATTAAAAAAAGATCGCAGTCGTCGAAAAAAAATCGCAGTCAAAGTGTTAAGAATACATACTTGCTTACATAGCTACATTGTAGGGTCTAGCCTTCTGCCCGCGGCTTCACACTCGTTGAAGAAAAAAGGTTAAAACCTATTTTCTTGATGCTAACTTAAAACTGATGTCAAACAATCTTCGTTCTGTAGTGTCATATACTCTTATTTAAGCTGTGTACCAACGCCTGCGGCAGACAACCCTTACGTCATGTTATCAGGGAGAGTTTCTCGTTTTCCAGCGAAGCTGTGATACGTGTGGGCAGGGCAGGTGAATCTAATTTGAACTCTTTTTCAATGTAGGTTTTATTTTTATCCTTATTTTTACGTATTCTTACATAGCTACATTGTATCGTGGATAGTTGCCAAGTTTTGATCTGTATTCTAAGACTAGACTTCTGCCCGTGGCTTCGTACCTACGCGTTGCTTCAATGGAAACCTAAACCTCACCTCAAGAGCCTATATTAGTCCACTTCTTGATGCAGGCCTCCAGATGACGCTTTATTGGCTTTTATCGCGTGAGGGGTAATGCCCATAATTCCCACGCTGGGCATGCGGGTTGGGGATTTATAGAAATATTTAAAGGTTATTTATATCCCATGAGAACTGATTTTTAGGATAAAAAGTATCCATTATAATAATTTTGTCCCGAGGCGGGAATTGAACCCGCAACCTCCTGAGTCACAGGCGGAGTTTCACCCGCCGCGCTACAACGGTCGTCGCATGTACAGGAAACGTGTTAAACGTTTATCTATCTATAATTACTTAACGTATTATGTTTCCTTAGAGGTTTAAATCCATACCATATAATAGTTCGTAAGGCTTATTTCAAGGTCGTCTATTAATAATTCTATTCGAAAACCCCTTACAAAAGCGAGCTCAGAGTATAACCATTTCATCGGTTAGGGGTAAAACCATATTGTAAACCGAACCCTAAACCACATAATATCACCAATGAACTAGACAAATCCATACCCATTGAATGCCCACAATGGCACAAAAGACCATTCAATTTCATTACGTGTAAAGATCCACCATTTTGCGGTAGACAAAATGTAGGGCGCCTTTTGACAATTAATAAGACCGTGATCGGAGCGGCGTATTGCACAGTGGTGCGTGAAATAGCTGGTCCAAAAATATTTGCAGATTTATTATGTAGATTTAATGGGTTCGGTTGTGCGAGACAAGAACAAGTGAGCGAAGGCGAGAAAGGAAGGCAAGAACCGCGGAATGACCGGCCTGTGCACCTTTTTATTGGTCTTTGTTTATAATTTGTTTTTTATTTTATTTATTTATTTAAAAAATCCACAGCCCTTAATGCTCTAAAATAATAAAATTCAAACATATTCTTCTAAAGAATATACTCATGTATACTTTAGACGAGTATTTAGTTTTTGATAACAACATATAAATATACTAAACCACTGCTGATTTATTGGAAAAACCTATTTCATTTCACCTGACAAGATGGCTAAAAAACCGTAACCATAGGTGAGCGTTAATCGTTCATAAATTGGCATAGGCATGTATACGAAATGTCCTGTTCTATATTATTCACACACAATTTTAATCAGGTTAACTCTGCCCTAATTAACGTGGACGTGCCACGGGTCTAATTCTTAGTTCCAATAGCACCCCAGGGGTATCTTTCAGGGATGCTATGGTCCGGAAAGAATTTTACGATCTGAAGGCAACTTCTTGGCGAACAACCGACAACCGTTAGGGTAAACGTGTTCTTGAGTGGAGACCGCGACTCGGCAAACGTAGTGTGGGACGCACTCCGGACTGGAGGACTGAGGACTGCGGGCAGATGCTGGATGCGTCAAGCTGAAGACAGGGCTCTATGGCGCTCATTGGGGGAGGCCTATGTCCAGCAGTGGACTAACAAAGGTTGATGAAGGCAACTTATACAAACACAAAAAATTGCAGCATATATAAAAAACCAGAAGTCAACCAGCTGTTCCTTAAATCTGCGCAATGCGGACAGCAGGTAAGGGTCTCTTCACTCGGAAACCGCTGACGCCTCTACGTCGCAGATAGGTAACTCTATGTCGACCCCTTACATAATGTAACATGCTACATAGTCGGGAATAACGTGCAAAAATAGATTGGATTTATGTGTTGGATAGAATAGGTTGATAGGAACAGTTCTTGGTATGAGCTGTGGGTATATTGGATGTGAAATTGAGAAGGAAATTGGTAAGTAACATGTTTGGACAAGTGTTTGTGAATGATGGGGAAATGAGGGACGAGTTTTAAGAATTGGTGTTGATAGAAGTCGATAAGAACCGACTATATTTATCGAAATCAGAGACAAGATCGATCCTTATCGAGCTCGTGCCGTGCTTTATGGGTGCAAAACTGTATTATTACGTCACTTGCATCAGTTTGGCAAGTTATTATTAGCCAGCGACGAATCCGACGTGAGATCATCTTTCAGTACATTTTCCTGGCCGTTTCTGACTAGTATGTAGATTATACGTTAGTAAAGGTCTTTCCATTTATGCATGGCCTGATTAAAATTTAATTTAGAAAATGGAAATAAAAGGCTTTTAATATTATTTTATTTATTAAAGGTGTTTGACCAGCAGTGTCAGCTAGTTAACGCTTTCACTGTCCAGCCTCAGTACGACGCATAAGGGCACGCCACCGTCGCTGCAAGGGCCTGCAAAATTTAAAAGGCATACCCTGTGGTCTATGCCTTTTAAATTTGACAGTTGGTAGGTATATTACTTACCTCAATACAAAACAATTGAAAACTACTTTTGTCTTCACCCTTATAATCATCATCATCATCATCAGCCTATAGCAGTCTACTGCTAGACAAAGGCTGCCCCCAATGAGCGCCAAAGCACCCTTTGTCTTCAGCTTGCCGCGTCCAGCATCTACCTGCAGTCTTTCGCAGGTCGTCATCCTACCTGGTCGGAGGGCGTCCTACACTACGTTTATCGAGTCGCGGTCTCCACTCAAGAACACGTTCGCCTCAGCGGCCATCGGTTCTTCGCGAGATTTGACCGGCCCACTGCCTCTTTAGCTTGCTAATTCTTAGAGCTATGTCGATAACTTTGGTTCTCTGTCGGATATATTTGTTACGAATCTTATCCTTCAGAGAAACTCCGAGCATAGCTCTTTCCATAGCTCGCTGAGCGACTTTGAACTGGTCAGTGTCTTAGCTGTTTCTTATTCCACTGTGGCTATATTGTGTCAGTCAGCTTTTGTCTACGCTGTATAATTACTTACCTTCATTCACATTGTTGTTTAAGAGCTTTTCTTTGGCTTGGTGTCGTTATGGAATCTAGGACTTGACATTTATACCTCAGGATAAATGTCGGAGTAAGATTGAAATGGTTGAATGGTCTTGAATGGTTGGATTGCACTGCACTGTCTTCTCTGAAAACTAATTTAATTAGGTTACTACCTCAATTCGAAATAAAATGAAGTGAAAATATTTATTGAAAATTAAATACAAAATAACCAATGGTTACCATACCCTATGTGGTACCTATGTTAAGCTAACGTTGGTTTTAAAGATAATGTAGTTTTTAATTACGGGCGTCTACACCGCACTTTTGCTAGAATCTAGAAAATAATTATGTATAAAAGCCTGAAATCATAGTATACATAATCGACCATGTATGTATATACTGTGCTGAAACCTTGTTAAAAATTTTGATTGCTTTGATAAAACTAAAAACAGACATCGAAGAATTTTACACTGATTTTCAGTTTTGCGGGACAAATACTGCATCCCTCAGGTATACGTTTTTATTAGACAATCTCGGTATTATTCTGTATATACAAAACAAAATAATATAAATAATATATTCCTATATGCGAGGACACGTAAATGGTTATTAGTTTTTATTTAAGTTATCTGTTAAAACTGTTTGTATTCCGAATAAAGCAAAATAAAATAAAATAAAGTGAAAGAATATTTAAAATCGATCCATAAGTAACGTTGAAATCGACGAGTCTTTTATCGCATTTCGTTTACTCCTAAAATTAGGAGTTTTTCTTTATTTAAAAGAAAAAGCGCCACCTTTTTAGTCTAGTCGAACAAAAAAAAAGCCACTTTACTTATATATAATTACTGCAAATTATCGCCCGTGTCCGTGTATCTGATATGCGTGCATGTGAAAGCACGTTGCAGTGCAGCCTATATTCACTCACCTCTACAGCCTATATTGGTCCACTGCCGGACGCAGACCTCCTCCTGATAAGTGCCTTATTGGCTTTTATCTCTTAGGGCGTAATAATAATAATAAAATGATTTATTTCAGACCATAGAAAAGTAAGAGATCTAATTTAACTTATTCTACGGTTCAAATGAATATAAGAAACTTGACACCCTTCGGCCAAAACTCTACGTTTAACACTTTGACAGCGATTTTTTTTCGACGACTGCGATCTTTTTTTTAACCTAAAAAATTCGTGCTGCCGAGAGCGGCAGCACGCGGCGCAACACAACCGCTGTGTAGAGACACAGCGGTTGTGTTGCGCCGCACATGCGTTTCGTTCGAAAAATATTACAGCTGTGCTGAGTCACAAAGATCTGTATTTTCTCAGCCGCTGCGCTGGTGTGGATTTATTAGTCACTTGTAGAAAACACATACCACGTGATTTCAGCACTCAAAGTGTTAAGAACGTCAAGAGATGATGTGTTGGTACTCTCACCATATTATGGCGAGAGTTCAGCTTCTACGACGAGCAATGTGAATTCGGTCTTCATTTGTACTGCTCCACAGCCTTGGTAGTGCCAATAATCCCCATGCTGGGTATAAGGGTTGAGGATCGCAGTTCGGTGGTAAAATGTTCCGCAGGAGGCGCTGCCGCCTCCCAGTGGATATCCCTTAGTCGCTACGACACCCGCGGGAAGAGTTGGACAGTTAAAATAAAACAATAAGACTTGGCACGTTAAATTCAAAATGTTATTTATTTATAATTTCAAAACAGATAATTACATTTCCTTTTATTTCTCTATGAATATATCTCACAAATTACCATTAAAATATTTACAATTACAATTATTGTACTCGCTGGTATACTTTTTTCAACCATTAATCGTAACAATGTAAAATTATCGTTTTTTTTTTCAGCGAGAAAAAAGGTTAGGTGCCTCCGTAAAGTGGTAACGTAAAAATTTACGTAACGATTATTTACGCAACGTAGAGTTCCAACGGAGGAGTTAATATAAAATAATGTAAAATTTATGGACCATTGAGGTTCTAATTTTTGCTGAATTGACAATAATGTGGCAAATTGTTGGAGTTTTTATGTACTTTTTGATTTATTATCATTGTACTTGTGCAGTGAGTTTGACGGTTTTATTAGAGGCAGTATCACGTTCTAGAAATATTGTACAGAGTTTCCAACAAACTGATTTATGCAGTTTTTATTGTCTGCTGAAGAAATGTCTATTAAAAGCGAGATCATTATTACTAAAGTAAATGACTTTAGTAATAATCATCTCGCTTATTAAACGGGATATTTACCATGATTTGATTTTTGAGTTTTCCAATATTTCGGCAGTTTCATGCGCTATGATCACGGAATAACAGTCATTCCGATCAGTTACTCCGTTTTACCTTGTAAATTCATAACTATTAAATTTTTTTATGTGGTTTTTGTTTTTTTTTCATAACTGATTTCTTTTCTCTTAAAATGAAAATACTTTCTACTCTAGAAACATCTACTCAAGAAAAATCTTTTGTAGTGATTCCGTGATCTTAGAATTCAATGTTCTGAAAAACTGCTTTTCAGATCGAAAAACTTGCGATGCTCATTTCAGACAAACTTCGCCTATTTTCTGAGTTCTTACACTAACTCAATGCTTAACGTTTATTTTTGTTATTCATTACATAAATTATTTTGCTGCTGAAACAGAATGAAATAAACCCAAATTTTTAAAACGACTTAAGTGTGTGAACATCCGTCCTTTTTCAGTATAAAATACGATGCTAACGTAATAAAAGTTTTCCATATACTAATTATAATATACTTGAATTTGATGGCAAAAAATCTGTGCAAAACGATTGTATGAAACACCCAAGCTGCATTTCTCGAAAGTCCTACCTTGCGCTACGTTACGCGAACCATTGACTTATTGGACGATAAGTTTTGATAGAAAAGTCACCTGATTTTACGAGTTTATTAGTGAAAAAATATTAACCTTTAATTACGTAATATTACTGGTTTTTAAAAACCGTGTTAGTGAAATAAACTACCTACAATCTTAGTAATTTTTGTAAGCAAATGTTTACAAAACCAAAACAATATTGGTAGTATGTATAAAGCGATAGCTACTGGTACCGGTAAATCAAGCAAATCGCAGAAGTTCGAAACAATTTTTGGGTTTTGACAGCTTTAATTCATATTTTCAATAACCTTTATTAACAAAGAATTTTACAATCAAATAATAGAACTAGTGTTTTCAATTATCTCCCGCCCGTTTTCGTGTTCAAATATAGACCTAACAAATAACTATTACGAGGTCGATCTTTGAACTATAATAATATGTCGGTAATGCGTCAACCTTTCACACCTTGTATGAATCAATTATTCTTGTAGGAACAGACCTAAACGGGTAACGTGTACCATAAATATTCCAACGTTGTATGTAGGTGACGTAAAACACGTGTAACTATGTAAACATATCATACGATGTATAAAACAGAGCAGAACATCCAACTGTTGAAAACTCCAAGCTTCCTCTACGTGTTCTGTCAACTAAATGTATTAAAAACTTCCGGGGCCCATTTCCATCGACATCGACTTCGACCCGGCAATTTTCTAAGCGATTACTTATTTTCAATTTAAGTTTGAAGCTATTTTAGAAAGACAAAGTCTTTATTGGAACAAAATTGATTTCTCCGAGTGTTATTTCAAGTAGTTTACTTAAGACCTTCGTTGTTTGAATGTAATTTGAATGGGGGAAAATTCGAAGGCTATTGGTTGATTTTTTATTTGCCTTTGTTTCTAGATAATTAACTTTTTATTTAAACAATAAATCAACTTTGTTCGTTTCTTATAGATCTTAGGGCCAACCAGTACTACGATCAATTACATGTCTTTTTAATTTCGGTTAGAAATTATTGAGAATGGTGTGGTCAATAGAACTTCATTGGGTGTCTTATTTCGACAAAAGGTTAATTTTGATTGAATTGACATTTTACCAATACAAAAATAGGTACCTAACCTAATAATCCTTCAATATTTTCTCGCTGAAAAACAATTTGATACAGAGAACTTAACACCTTACTACGTTAAAATAAGATCCGTTATCCAAACTCCTGGTGAATTTGTATGAGTAGCAACCTAACAGCAACGACTGTAGTCAGGAAATGTATGAGGTTGTGTGTGTGAGACGTGGTTGCTGGGGAGTTGTTGCCATGCTGCATTGCTGCTGGTGTCTCGCCTGAGGACAAAATATAGTAAGATGAGAATTTATTTATTTATTTATTTATTCATTTATTTACATTTGACTTACAGTTATATACATACTAAAACGTCAAACATTATATTTTATAAACTAAAGTAAGTCAATTTTTAACATTAAACATTCAAGTCATAAACACAAAATAATAACAATCGGATTAATAAATTCGAAATATACATATATCTAATAAATTTTATACTAATTATATCAAAAATAAAATTCAAAATACATTATGTGCATGTCACGGATAAAAATAAACAAAACAAACAGGTCAAAAGGTACAATTTAGAAATGAGAGCATCAAACGGTGTAACTTGGCGATGCTATCAAAGAATACGTCGGCGTCAGTTGCGGCGACAAACTCGTTTTGGAGGTTTAGTACTCTAGGGGTGGGAGCGCTCTCCCCAGCATGCGTTCGGTAACCGGGAGGTAGCGCAAACAGCGGAGGCCGACGCCGCGGGCCGACAGCTCCGACTGCGCCCACCATGTGCCGTCTGGGGACCGCAAGGCCCATTTGCTGTAGAGCTACTGGGTTGTCAACTCTACCACGCAGTACCATAATATAATGGATAAGAAGAAGGAGCTTCCGCCTAAAGTTTAGAGTATCCAAACCGACCATGCCGGAGACGAACAAGGATGGATAGAGGTATGGATAGTACCCGTACATGCGTTTATACGAATAACGTGCAAACTTTCTCTGGACTCTGAGAATTATGAACGCTACAGCTTCGGGGTTGAATTAATAAAATGGCGATCACAATAGGTCTACCACGGCCGCAGTGACACAGAAGCCACCCAAAGGATATAAAAAAGATGAGAAATAGCCAATTATACACTGTGCTACACTATATTGTGTACTGAACCAACAAAGATGTTATTCTGGGGTCCAGAATAACACCTTTATTGGTTCAGTAGGTACAGTAGGGTATAATAATAAAAACTTTGTTCATCGAGTTTTTTTCGTTTTCTGTAAAAATTCTACTCGACAAAAATAAACATTGACTCGTTATGTATCCTGTGTGTTTTATTTTTATTGATGAAGAATGTACCAATCAAAACAGAATTTCTAATTTACTTTCCAATTTTCTTACACGATAATTTATAAATTTGCCCTATACCTCATACATTCGTCCACTGGTAAACGTGCCTCTCCTGTAGAAGAGTGTATTAACATAATGAACATACCTAATAATATTTGGTAGGTGGATTGTAAATCACAGTGGAAGTGTCAAAATACATAGAAGGAAGATCATGCCTTTTTTCTGGAAGGTAACTTAGTCGGCTCTTACGACATCGACGGGCGGAGTTGGTGGCTACTTAGCCCATATGTCGTAAGTCGTCATGACTTAGATAGATAGATAGATAGAAAATTCTTTTATTGCACACTTACAAAATAAAACAAACAAGACAGAATAAAATACAAAAATGTGACAATTTGGCGGTCTTATCGCTCAAGAGCGATCTCTACCAGACAACCGTGGATGGATAGGATCGTTGGATTGTACATGGGGATCTGTGTGCATTATATTAATTTATAAAATATTGCATGAAACTACGTTCCTACTTAAAAATAAATATAATAACTTATATAAATACATACTCTTAATTTAGACTCGCTCGAATGATCTTACGCTGCTAAATATGGCCAGTAAAAAGTATCAAATACAATGCCAATGCCTATTATGGAAAACTTTGCGTACAAAATTAAGTCTCATAATGTCTTTGTTTTCTGTTTATAACATTACGCTATTAGCTTTTGATGTAAAACCAAGTTTAATAAAACAAACCACTAACTTAATTACGACTTGGAAATTTTCGAGGCTCGAGCAATTTCTTTGAGATTAGAGAAACGTCTTCAACATAAGATTGAGTTTGCATTGTCTGGCCTTTGAAAGTGACCAAATTTTATGTAAATCTCAATTCCTTTGACAAATTTTTGATTTTGCTTTGAAATTTTCTGTAAAATTTTGACTGAATTATATATAATCTGCGCGAATTATTTCTTGTGTCGTTATGAAATTAAGAGAAATACAGGGAGCGGCACTTGTGGTACACATAAAATATCTGCAAATCGTACAAACATTTGTCGCGAGGCGGAGAACGAACACGAAACATCCTGGGTAGCAGGCGGACCTTCGCACGCCGCGCCACTAAGGTCGTCGTATGTGTGGGGCTGTCGAAGAGAAGCTTCGTCAAACCACTGAGCGACCTATGGCAGGCCTATACGTATAGTACATAGTAGTATATACGTAAGGCTAAGGTATTCCGACGTACCATACCCCCAAAGCTAAGCAGTGGCTTAGCATAGGGAGATGATGACGGATAATAAAGCAAGGTGAATAACTTACTCTGAACAACATGCACGGTAACCGACGCAGCTTTAGCATTCGCCGGGACACAGGTATAGTTGCCGGCGTGCCGAGGTTCCGCCTTGCCGATCACCAGCTCACTCGTCTGTCGGCCATTGTGAACGCTGACACCATCTGTTAACAGAGTTACAGCTATTAAAACCCTATAGACAATATGAGTCAACTATGGAGGTAGGTAACCTACATTTTTCAATGCGCGACGCATCACTACATAGTATAAAATATAGTCGCTTCTCGCTTTTTGTCTGTCCCTATGTATGCTTAGATCTTAAAAACTACGCAACGGATTTTGATGCGGCTTAGAGTAATTAAAGAGGAAGGTTTTTAACCATTTGACACATAGATTTCCACGCGGGCGAAGCTACCGGTAATGTATAATTCGTGATAAATCGCCGGCCACACTATACACCTTACGCTATAGTGAATGAATAAGTTTTATAAATGTGTGTGCACCTGTCATTTGTTTCTGTGTTTTATTCATTAAATCGCCTTTGATACGGTCATCAAGTACTTCAGAGTTCTTCTAGGCGTATTCTAGTTCACTACAGTACATGTACTAGTTCAGGTTTCTTCTAAACTTCAAGAAGAACTAGAACGCTAGAACAAATCTATTCACTGCTGTCTTGAAGAGACCCAGGTTGTAATTGGCCAAAATATCAAAAGTTTTGGATTTATTTAATTTGTGAGCACAAGCACCCACTGTAACCTATTTTATAGAAGAATCAAACGAAGCAGAGCATGAGAAACCGACATTATTTCATTTAAAAACAGTTTCTAACAATGTTTTCCAAAGTTGGGCGACAGTTTTCAAACAAAAGCTTTTCGCAGAACGTGGCAAAACACTATTATGTCGTTTCCAACGTGTTCCCCCTATAAAACCAAATAAACGTGATAATCTAAGGAAAACCAGCAGAAAAACTATAAGAAATACTTTGTTATTGATATAATCTTCAAAAGGATTTACCAATTCTGAATTCCTTTTTCTCAGCTTTCGGGTAAACACGAACGTGACTCTGTTTTTTTATGGCATAAAAAAGTACGAGTAATATCTACTCTTTTATGTTTTGATTATCTATTGATAAGAATATATCTTAAGATAATTAACAGACCGGATAAATTTACTTATTTTACATAAGCAAACTGAATTTTATTTTACTTTTTATATATTCAAACAAAGACATCCAAAATAGAACAGCTTTTTAGTAACTCGATTTATTAACAAAGTACGTCTAATTTGAACGTCATATTGTTGAAGAGGCCTATTGTGTGGGACGCTACTTACGTCGACACACCCTTTGCCTTAAATTTGGCTAAATATCTCAGAGGCGCAAATATGGAAATCTCGACATAGTCTTTGCATTTGCTCCCCTTGGAGACAAGTCCGTAGGATAACTAGGTACTTGGGTTTTTTATAATCATATATGAGCGTATAATATGGTTGCTGCTTGATGCGACGTGTGACCCGAGAGCTGGTGAGTATCTGTTGCACAGCATCAGCATTGCCATATAGCGGTAATGCATCTAGCATTTTGAGAACGCCATCTACTGGTATTTATATAGATCCGTTGAGTTACTGGTAGATTACTTGCAACAGTCTGCAGTAAAGTATTTTTTTCAATTGCTAATGCTAACTAATTTAACTTATTATTATTATTATAAATAAATAATGCTGGACAATACACACAGCACCATCTATTTCCGAAGTAAGCAAAACTGCTTATAAGGTTTACAGGATTACCAACATAATCTCATGTAATATTATATAATAATATCATTGCTTAATCTTTTATTTTCTGTTTGCGAAACTACAACAAAGATGCATTAGTAGTCTCTAACGTGTCTCGTAATTAAATTTGCACGAAACTAAAATACTTTCTCATAACCACTCGAACATTAAATTTGAGCAAAGTTGTTCGCTTTTAATGAAAGTTATAATGAAATCTGAACCACTCTGCTAAAATGTAGCTGAAGGCTAATTGGTCTAGTGACCGCAAATAAATATGTTACTCTCGATCGAATGGGTGATGAAATAAGCCTACTTAACACTTTGAGTGCTGAAAATGCACGGTATATGTTTTCTACAAGTGACTAATATGCGTAAATCCACACTAGCGAATCAATTTGTCATCAGTAAATTTCGATACCTCAACATAATAATATTCTAGTGTCCGCCCGTAAAAAAATTCAATAAAAACTTTGGCACGACCCAGGATTTGAACTAACCTAAACCTAAGTTATTATTAGTACTAGCTGCGATCCGCGGCTTTGCCTGCGTGGAAATCTTTCTGTTAAATGGTTTATAAACCTTCCTCTTGAATTACTATCTATTAAAAACCACATCAAGATCTGTTGCGTAGTTTTAAAGATCTTAGCATACATAAGGACAGACAGACAGCGGGAAGGGACTTTATTTTATACTATGTAGTGATTACTAATAATAGGGATAGGAAGTTTAATCTGGAAGTAAACCACCCACGTCTTTTGTTTACAAAGATCGTCTTTTGTCTGTAGCTTTAAGAGGAGATCGCGATAATTTGCATTCTGATGACTAATTTTCAATGACCAAATCCGGGAGCTTATGCGGATGGATGGACATGGTAGTTAATATTGTGTATTATGTCTCTTATTCGCATTGTTGAGTAAATTATTAATTTCGTTGTAGAATGTGAAATCAATATATGTTGTTGCGGTATATAGCGGTTATAGTATATAGGACGACCGATGTGGCGCGGTGGACTAAGGTCCGCCTGCCACGCAGGAGGTTGCGGGTTCGATTCCCGCCTCGGAACAAATGTGTGTACGATCTGCAGATATTTGTTTCGGGTGTTCTGGTCGTTTTCTATGTATAATAAAAAATATCTATCTATGTAATGTATTGTATTATGTATATCAGTTATCTAGTACCCATAACACAAGCTCTGCTTACCATGGGGCTATATAATGCTGTGTGAATTGTCCAGCATTATTTATTTATTTATTTATAGGTAGATATATAGCGGTTTTTGTTATTATAGTGCGTAAGCCCTCGCACCTCTGAGAAATTAAATAATATACCAAAATCTTCAATTTCTCCGTGCACTACCCAAAATTTTTTTTTTATGGGATATTATTTCGTTTCTTAGAGAAAACCCCGAGTATGCCCGATATATCCGACAACCCCGATACATTATGTAATATATTTTTGGGATATTATTTCATTTCAATATAAATAAACTGCCATGAACGAAGCGTATATTCTCTTTCTCTTGTCTCGCCTTTCTATTGTCTCTTATTTGCTACTCATCAAAAATATCGACGCTCGATAAAAAAACTTCACAAAAATAAACTTTTCCTCGTCTGCCACAAAAAATAGAAAGGTACGAGTACAACTCTCAAGTTCATGAAAACCGGTCTTTTTATTTCACTACAGACTTCGGGTAACAAAAGAATGGTCCAGCAGCAAGTTTTCAGGTCACTTCTTTTATTTATAAGAAACTTTCTAGTCCACCTATCGGGGATCTAGAAGCATGTCGATAAAGTGCTGCCACAATACAAAAAAATTTATCGAATTTAACTCCGCTGTATTCTATAAAAAAAACGACAATAATAGTCTTTACGCTATCAGGCTTTATGGCAATCTAGTCCAAACGCTATCTTGTTCTAACGCGATATGGTCATATCGAGATTTAGTCAGAAAGCGATTAAGTCTTAACTGCTATCTAGTCAAATCAATATGTAGTCCTAAAGCTCCTAACTCCTTAATTTTTGTATATATAGCGAGTGCTGTGAAGTTATCTTTTCTTATTTGAAAACACATATGACATGGTGATTTTATATGATAAATTGCTGGACAATTCACACCGCATTATCTAGCCCCAGGCGTTATTTTACACACCCTAATTTTATACTTAGCGTTGCGATTAAGATTAGTCTATAATATAGTTATTTTTACACTTCAACTGCGATCTTTTTTCGACTGCGGTCTTTTTTTTAACCTAAGCCATTCGTGCTGCCGCTCTACATAGCGGTTGTGTTGCGCCGCACATGCGTTTCGTTCGAAAAACAAATTAGGCTGTGTTGAGTCACACATATCTGTATTTTCTCAGCCGCTGCGCTAGTGTGGATTTACGCATATTAGTCACCTGTAGAAAACACATACGGTGTGATTTCAGCAATCGACGTGTTAAATTATTTAAGTAATGAACTTAAATAATAATAGGTACTTTACTTATTACAGACTTAGTTTCGAAGTATATCAACCGCCCTGCTCCTAATAAGTACAAAAAATTTAAAGGATGCTCAAATGCAGGTATAACAATGGTTATGTACCTAATATAACCATTATTAGAGCGACATTTGAGCCGCATAAAGATAAAGCGTTATCGCAATGAGTGAACCAAATAGTTCTGCAGTGTTCAGTTGATGTGGTTCTTCCTGCTCCAATACATGATAAAACGCAATAGAATACAACGTTTCTAAAAGAAATAACGATTTTTAGCAGTGGTAGCACTTTATATTTATGGAAGGCCTGGCTCAGCCAAAGATCTTTTCTTAGAATTTCTTCCCGCTTTTTTCCATTTGGGAAGGATCTTGGAAAAAATAAAACAGCTAGGTCAGTTCAGGTTTATAAAAAATCTCTGAGATTTTATCGTCTATTTTAAGGTAAATCAGCGCACTTCATTTTTACCACGCCTTTTTAACCCCCACAAAAGAGAATGAACTACTATCTACCCATAACACCGAGCCTAGTTCATTATCTAGCAGGGTGTGTACCACTTGCTGATTACGTTAGCTAGAAACGATTTGTTTCAATATATCGTTTCCCAAGCTAACCTAATCAGCAAGTCCCCTTTACACCCCAGATTGTTGACAGAAAAACGATTTTAAAAAATGAGAATAGGCACATTGTATGATCAATAAGGAGGATCTACGTACAGGACTCCTTAATACATCACTGCGAGTGGCAATGAAAGTGTTTAACTATCTGTTTAATTTCGGCATATTGTATAATTTGGTGAACTTTGTTTGCTTTCCTCGGGTAAAAAGAATTAACAGTTATGATGACCCAAGTTTATCAGTCGTATTTATTCGTCAAAAAGTTTTCGTTCTATAATTATTGTACCAGTTATTATTTTGTCCCATTTTCGCTTCAGGGCATGTGATTAGTATCTAAACGGTCTATACTTTACGACACTGAATAACCTAGAATAGGCTACAGTCGTACAATACAATACAATACAATTATTCTTTATTGCACACCATAAAAACAGATACACTGGACAGGAAAAAGACAAATAAAGAATGTGTTGTACAATGGGCGGCCTTATCGCATAAAGCGATCTCTGCCAGGCAACCTTTGGATGGACATGAAAAGTTAGAACAAGTATAGACGGTGGCGTGTTATATAGAATAATATTTAATTGGGACATACTAACAAATACGTATTGATAGCTATAAGTATAAATACAAACATAAATATATAATATAAATATAAAATACACATATAAATATATAATATAGGTATGATGTATATAAATTAACAGTTTGATGCTGAGTTAAGGAAATGTTCATAATGAAAAATCAGCTTAGAAAATACAGCGAATAAACCGTTCACGAACACAACAAGTTTACCGAACTCCTTTTTACTCCCTTGTGATTTTACTCACTGCGAAAGTTTATGGGAATCTATTTATGTGACCTTCTTTAAGCTATCAAAGTTTACATTATTGAACTTTTATTGAGTTGTTAAAAGGGGTTAAACGGAATTCTATTAACTGAAGTTGTGACAGTGTTTTGTTTTTTAATGGGTGCGTGCTTTTGATGGGCCCGAGCCATCTCTAACTTCAGTTAGAGACGGCTCGGGCCACCAGAGGGTTTTTGAAACTAACCAGAAGTTGTTTATTTTTAGCGAAGTTGTTTGACATAGTTTATTTTGGAGGTACAGTCAGCTACGAAAATAATGTACCTTTAGATTATAAAATATATTTGCTGGATAGCCCTCACAGTCTACTATGCTATGACTCATACATATAAAATCAAACCCCTTATTCGCGAGGTATACGTTCCGTAAATATGCCGCGAATACTGTATAAGTTGATTCTATTCCAATTTATGGATTGGATGGAGTTAGATGGATGAATTCAACTTTTTAAATTCACGCACTTGCTTTATTGTTCGACTCAGAAATTGGATCACAGAGAAAGGTAAGTGAGAGCTGGCCACAGACAACTTAATTAGTGTTGCCAGCCCAATCACTCAGGTATGTCATAGAAAAATACAGAAACCGTGGATACGGAACGGTAATTTGTATAGGAATGTAGAGGAACTCAAAATAAAATAAAACATACTAAAAATCTATGTAACCACATAATGTTTCTCGTTTTTCTTAAATCATACCTACTAATTATTATCTGGCTTAGGCAAAATTCTAAAAACGTAGTAATTTTCTACTAAAAACATACTTCAATTATACCATTTTCATACAGTTTTAGTTTTATGTTTCCAGACGCTTTGCGCCCTATCGTTAACACAAAGGAATTCTCTCTCATAGCATAAACAATTACTTACTTAGGTCATAGTTGATCATCCGGTTCTCGAAGTACCAGAAGACATAGGAAGGTGGCTCTGTAGACCGCTTCACCATACAGACCAGCCTCAGCATTGAACCTTCATGGATGATTTTCTCTGATTCTCCCACTATTTCTGCGTAGGCCGCTGTAGGAAAAATAATGGTTACATTATCATCTCTTTTTGTTTGTTTTTATTTATTATTCTTATATTATTGACATTCAAAGTCAAAGTCAAAAATCATTTATTCTTTAGGCTTACAAAATAAGCACTTAGACAAGAAATATTTTATTCATTAAATTATTATCAAATAAAGTTATTTTACTGTTCACTTCAATTTTTTGTTCAAAAAATTTTGTTTCTTTTTCATTCTTCCACAAGGAAGAATGAAAAAGAAACCACTAGTGTGTTCATCTCTTATATGTCTAATACATGGTTATTTGCCTATTTAAGTCTAAATATAATATGATTCTATACATGTCAATATTTAAGTAAAGCTATGCACAACAACAAATTACTTACATACTATTGTCGGTGCAAAACTGAGCGACATTTGGCCAAGCATTAACATCATTGAGATAATCATTTATGGAGTAGAAAACCTTCTTGATGAGATTAAGTTTTATGTAATTTTTAAATTTACGAATAGGGAGCTCAGTTGCTTCAGATGGAAGCTTATTATAGAAGCGCACGCTATTGCCCATAAATGCCAACAACGAGTCGGTAAACATAATGTTGGACGCCCTCCGACCAAATGGGATACGACCTGCGAAAGACTGCAGGTTGATTCCGGAGATCTCACGCCATCCTCACGCTGAAGACAGGGCGCTAAGGTGCTCATTAGGGGAGGCCTTTAATGCCCTAGGCATCCTATGTGGACTAACTGATGATGAGAAAGATGTTTATGTTAAATTACTTAACTTAAAAATATCACTGACACCCGATAACAGGATTTAAACTTTATAAAATTTGGAAATAAAGGAGGAATTACCATCAGTAATTGAACCAAAATCAAAACTACATAATCTATTACATCCTCTAAAGTAAGGAATCATTCGTATTCAAATTTAGACATTTTTCGCTCCATAAGTGAGATTTTGCAATGTCAAAGTTTTTAGAGATTAGGTACCTTTGTGGGACTGTACTTGTTATCAGTTTTTGTTAAGTTTTGATTCTTATATGTCATTGTTCACATAAAATGTCTTGGATTCTCTATCGGAGTTTAATAAATAAGTGGGTGAAAACTTTCCGTACAAAATTATTGTCAATTATGAAACAATAACAATACACTTTCTAGATTATTATCGTGGCTATTATTTCAAAATTATCGTGTTACTCGACAACAAACGATTAGAAACAAAGACAACAATGCCAGTTGACAATAATCGTAAAACAATTCATTAGTCGAATAAAAATAGAACAAATAATCGAGTTTTGATTCGAACAGCGTAAATTGACAACGCGTAAAAAGGTGGAATCATTAAATGGAGTGTAAAATCTGAGAGTTCATCTTTATTTTACCAATTTCCTCTTCAATAATTTTCATGGAAACAGTTTATTTAAAGGAGAAATAAAATTGGACTAATTAAGTTGTATCCGTTCGGTATAACTCCTAAATTGGCCTTTAGACAGGCTTTTCATTATTGTTTTTTTTTTCAATTTCTGTTTTACAAAAAGTATAACCCATATTCTACCATAGAACGTAATATATGGCGCGGATTTTTCGCGGAAGAACGAGATTGTCATTATGCTGTTATGCATGATCATGAATGACCATGATGCATGGTTTATTATTATTAACTCATTTATTCTCAGATTAATAATCCATAATAAAATAATGCATATACAAATTAAAAATGTCAAAAACAAAATCACATAATAAAATAAAATAAAACTAGAATAATATAACGTAGGGTAATTAAAAAATAAATAATAAAATACAAATTGAAAACTTACTAACCTAACATTTAGAAGGATGTAGACCCCATTAATATTTTCATCCATTTGTTTTGGATGGGACAGTCCAGACGTGAAACAATCATCACAAAACAAAAACAATCAACAATCAGTTTATGCAGGAACTATGCCATTTTGATTTGACAGACCCGAAGTATTCGCACAATCTTTTCAATCTGGTCAAAATATTATATAAAAAAACGCCTCACTACCTAACGTAAATTCAACTAGTAGTAAATTGACATATGGCCGTCAATGTGCTGCTAGAAGCTGTGAAGCTATCTCTGTCAGACAACGTTTGGTACCTAGTGTAGGAATCGCGGCAATTCCCGGGATGCTGATATAAAAGTCAAGTAAAAAACAATAGCTATATTTTTCACACATAATTACAAGTACTAATTAATTTAAAGCGTACACACACTGTCACACTGGTATAAAGAGTGTATGTGTGTAAACCTGGTAAAACGTCACGAAAAAAGTAAACCACGAGTACTATTTTAACGGGATACCCGTTAAAATAGTACTCGTAATAGCTATTTTGTATAAAAATACGACTGATAATGAGTGTGGTTTACTTTTTTCGTGACGTTTTACCAGGTTTTCAAACCACACTCATTATCAGTCGTATTTTTATACAAAATAGCTATTACGAGTACTATTTTAACGGGTATCCCGTTAAAATAGTACTCGTAATAGCTATGAATGGCTGCTGATGATGTACTGACCTCTGTAGGTGCCAGGTCCGCGCTCGCGGCACGAGTAACCTACTTAGGTCAAATTGCTGATGCTGCTTACACCTAGTTAAATAAGGGTACTCACCAACAAGCACGAGTTTGACGAATATACTGGTAGGGGGGTGTGTTGGTACTTGACATTCGTAGTAGCCTCCATCCGCGGTAGTCGCGAAACGTATGTGTAACGCCCAATCCTGAGGAGAAAATACAAAATGAGTTTTAACTTTGGCAAGGCTATACTAGATGGCGCTCCTAAATTCAAACAAGCTTAACACTTTTTTGAGTTGTGTACGTTTGTGCGGGTCGCACCGTCGAGGCATTGAATGCGTTTCGCTCTACCCTTACAGGTAATGCTGCATGTACATAATATAATAGTATAATATGAGTACAAACACCTCAGCTGGAGAATCCACACGGCATCATCTAGCCCCAAGCTAAGCAGACCTTGTGTTATGGGTATTTCCTGAAGTATACTTTTTATAATACGTTAGATAGATCTTTTTATATATTATAAACATACTAGATACTTTCGAAATATTGATGTATATATGATGTATATATATATATATATATATACATCGAAAGTATCCAGAACACCCAACCTTTGTTTAAGAATTTTAAGTTCAATATATGAAATATTAAAAATAATAAAATAATGTTTTTTTAATAATAATTTCTATATAGCATATCCTAACATGATACCTACACTTCAGAAACAATTAAAAACGAAGTACAACCTCTTCATATTAAAATTCAATCATGTCCTATTACCGAGGACAAGTGTCTTCTAATTGGAAACGCCAGGAACAAAAGGACACAGTAAGATTTGAAATATTATTTAAATTTGTAGCTACCAAATTATTTTCTGAAAATTCCTGGTATGTTTCGTATTTTTTTTCTTAGAAATGATCTAACCAATTTATTCATGTTCCCAATTTTTCTTTAACCCACGTTCTTAGAACTGAGTATTTTCATTTTGTGTCACAAAATTTTAGTCCTATAATTATTATAGTATTTCCATTGAGAATTCTTTTGCAATTTTCTTCAATATTAATAAACATTTTGTTCCTTTTGCAAAGTTTTTTTTACTCCTTTTTCCTCGAATGAAACTTGGGGTATTTATGATCTCGATTTGTTATCGAAATTTTGGATAGATTTTTATATTTAGCCTGTTTCGTCCCACTGCTGGGCAAAGGCCTCCCCCAAATCTTTCCACTCAGTGCGTTCACTTGCAATCTCCCACCAATATCCGAGAAAGGCGTTAAGGTCGTCTCGTCAGCGCTTTCTTGGCCGACTTCGCCCGCGGCTTTCTTCCGGGACCCAGGGTGTTGCAGCATTAGCCTACCTCTCGGGGTGCATTCGGCTAATGTGCCTCGCCCACTTCCATTTCAGTGAGGCGGTCTTAACTCCCACTTTAGATAGATGTTTATTTCGGTGGCAATTTTATTTGAACATTTTTTTTTATTTATACCTAATTATTATAATCAGGTCTATCCTTAAAAAATAGAAAACCAAACGTGGGTGAAATTGTAAATTTTACTTTGTTACCTATAACTCTGATTCAAAAGGATACGAATATGATTTGAACAAGAAGAAATTCAAGAAATTATATTTCAACAGAGACATTTATGAATTAAAACTTGTCGAAAATTTATAACAATAGGATCCCCAAAATACTGAAAAGATAATATGAAATTCGTCGTACATTTTTAGTACGTAGCCTAACAAATACATACTAACAATATATAAGAAGCTACTAGATATTATACCGACAATACACGAACAAAACTACGGGCAGAAGGTAGTTATAATTTCGTTCGATTTTCAGTGTTGCCAACTTTAATTACGACAGTATGCCATTTAAAAGAATTGAATTTCGCATGGAATTCTTAATTTCAATTCATGGAAACCGCTTCTGGCCGATCGCCAATGCCTGTAGAAACCAATAATCCGACGGGTAGGTAGAAATGCTGAGTGTCGAATGCGATATTTTGTCTGTAACCAGAAATGAAATTTTCTTGGAATATAAGTAACTTAAAACTCTTCAGCGAGTTCAAGATTTTTTTTATCGAATATAATATCGTGTATCTTTTCTTATCGGTTAATATACTTTTTCTATTAATACATAATTTTTATCTAAATTAGTCTATTTATCCTGCTAAGTTTCATTTTTAATTATCCAATTTATTCAGCTGGTCCAAAATATTAAAAATTGGTTTATCATTTCGATGTATTTCTAAATGTTATTCATCATAATCAACCTTTATTAGTCTACTGCTAGACATTAGGCCTGCCCTAATGAGCGCCATAGCGCCCTGTCTTCAACTTGATGCATCCAGCATCTACCTGCAGTCTTTCACAGTTCGTCATCCCACCTGGCGTCCTACACTAAGTTTACCGAAAGTTACTAATATATTCGTTCATCATCATCATCATCATCGTCAGCCTATATTAGTCCACTGCTGGACATAGGCCTCCCCCAATGAGCGCTATAGCGCCCTGTCTTCGGCTTGACGCATCCAGCATCTACCTGCAGTCTTTCGCAGGTAGTCATCCCACCTGGTCGGAGGGCGTCCCACACTACGTTTACCGAGTCGTGGTCTCCACTCAAGAACACGTTTGCCCCAGCGGTTGTTGGTTCTTCGCGAGATATGGCCGGCCCACTGCCACTTCAGCTTGCTAATTCTCAGAGCTATGTCGATAACTTTGGTTCTCTGTGTTCGTTAACTTCGCCAATTTTCAACCGAATTCAAGTTCATTCGTTCCTTCAGATTACCGCATCCATAAAAAATAATACAGAAAAACTATGACAAGTCCTCCCAACCAGTTTTTCAGCCACAGCGCAGCGGCAATTCTTAACGAAGACTACATATGAGGAGGACATTATTAAAGAGCACAAGTGTGTGCGCAAACATAGGTGCACTCTATTCCCCGACTATCATAATCCGATGGGATGGTAGACCGATATGACCGGGGAGAGGGCAGGCGTTGGTCCAAAACGGGTTTTACCTGCTCTCTGAGGCACGTGTGGTAACTTCCTAATTCTGAACTGTTACTGTTATTATTTACTGGATGTCTCAAACACTGAACAATAATACTATGCGACTAATAAAAAACTTTTTTTCTTGGTAGAAACAAGCCTTCTGGCATTACAAATAAGCCGTGTGATATAAATCGCAGTGGATAGTCGAGCGCTGCCTTAAATCCCCGTCTCGGATTGTGTAAACTTTTGTTTAATAGCAGCTCCGCAATTTATCGCGGATTGTGGAACAACATTTTAACATTACCGATATTGCTTTCAACGAGAACTGAGAAGATGTCTGTAGCTAAATAGATAATTTTATGTATTTTTATTTTACAATAAAATATAAACAAATTATATAATAACTAGTATTTACAATTGAAACAAATGAATAAATTGAAGACTGCTGCAAATAACTCTAAGCCTTTTTAATCCGTAATCAAAATACAGCAAATGAGCGCGAAAATTAGTATGTGTGACTCACAAATACATCTGGATAGACCAGCTGATTTATTTATTTATTTATAAAAAATACAGCAGTTAGCTTACATTCCAAACCAAAACACTAACTACTAGACTTAAAAAAGACAGAATATATTAAAAACAATATACAGTATATAATAATAAATTAAAAACAAGATTACAAATAGGTAGGTAGTCATACATACATAAACAGATTATTTAAAAGTAAGGTACGATCTTAAACTTAAGTAGATAAGGCTTAAACTATCATTAAATATGTCCACGTGTTGGAACCGATGTTAATAATAATTAAAAAAAATTATTCTATCCACATAATGCGCTTAGGTTTAAAACTATAATTAGTAATGATAACTATAAGAACGAGATTGACCTACATAGAAACATTATGTAATTATAATGACGGAGTGACCAACAGTAACCAAAGGTTGACTTGAAGAAACTCAGATTATATTCGCAGGAAAATTACAGTTAACTTAATTTCCCCTTTTCCACTTCAAAATAACATTTCGAGTAAAATAACTGTCTGCATTTCCTGCGAAATAACATAAATTTAAAATTTCAAGCCAGGCGAGGCAGCGTTCCGGTATATTGAATTATTTCTTGTTTTCGATTTGATTTAGATTGAACATCTAAATTTGGCATCGACCCAACTGATAAAGGAATACCTGCATTATCTTACTACCTACCTCTACGTACCTGGCACATTGACAAGCTTACATTTGAATCTGGACTTTTTCACTGTAGACATAGAGTCTGGTTACGTTTTCATGTTAAGCTACGGGGTGCTCAATATTTACTTCAATCAAATTTGACAGAGGATGATTTCCGTACCGTGATACTTGATATCAAAGTGAATGTAATATACTCGTGTTTCATTTATATAAGATCAAAGGAACTTCGGTGATTACAATTCGCATCGAATAGATCGATTAATGTTATGTTTTTACTCGATTAAGTTTTAAGAGTTGATTTTGTCCATGATTTTTATTAGATTGAAATATTATTTTTTAGACTTCATTTTCGCAGCGAATATAATAAGATTTTCTTAAAAATTACCCACACTAATATTCTTTTATATAATTATGAAGGCGAATGTTTGACGTTATGAAATTTACTTTTTTTTAATTACTGTTAATATTTTTAATCTTCTATAATACAAAAATGAATCGCTGAATGTTTTGCTAAGCGCAAATCTCGAGAGCAGCTGAACCGATTTCGCTTATTCTTTTTGAGGATGGTTCTTACGGACAGATGGTTCTAAAGGAGAAAAATTTAAAAAATTGCCTAAAACAAATTACCAGCTAGGACAGGCCGTATTTAGATATAAAAATGAAATACTTTTAAGTACAATAAAGAGTTCATTCATTCATATATATACTACTAGTAAATAAAGTTACCTTCACATGTTTGCCGTGCGCCGAAAAGAATCTGCTATCTGCACTGTAAGTCACCAGTCCAACGGAGAGCAGGGAATAGTCTTTTTTTCGGATCCACGTCACCTGAAAATGAATAGCTTCCTGTAGAAATAATAACTTTACAACAAAGAAAATTTAAACTTAACGATTATCTATACACTAGCGGACCTTCCCGGCTTCGCACGGTTTTAGTACGGAGACAGTAGATCATTTTTGACAATATAATATAGCCTATGTTCACCGGGGATAGTGTAGCTTCCCAGCGGTGAAATAATTTTTCAAATCGGTCCAGTACTTTCGGAGCCTATCTACCTACCATCTTGTTTGAGGCTATTTTTGCTCTATGTTTGTCAAGGCTGTATCTCTTGAGCCGTAATATGTAGACTGTTGAAAATTCGACAGGTTATTACTATTGCCACTACTACTAGAAATAAACATAACATTTATATTGACGACTTTTTCTATTATATTGAGTGACTTTTTGTGTTGTTTCGATCCATCAAACAATCAATTTTATAGGGTTTCTTTTACAAAATAGTTTTATAAAACATTTTATTTGTTTTATTTTGTTGTTTTTTTTGTGTGTGTTTCTGTTTACTAGACATATACATATTATACTATCCTATTATTCTACTTTTGTTTATTTGTATCAAATATTTTTCACTTTGTTGTCACCGAATTGTCGTCCGTGACTTCAACTAAAAAGTAAGGTCTTTGGCTGAAAAACAGCGCTGAATAAAATAATGTTCAGCACACACTGAGCCAACCCCTATTTCGGCGCAGGGTCATGGAGGTAGTCTTATTTTAGTCTTAATATCACCTATTTGTGTCTTTTACCCCCATGATAAACTTCTTTGTTTGTTTATTCTATGCCTGTATTTTGTACCTGTGTCTAAATAAATGTTTTTTATATTCTATTCTAGAATAGAATAGAATATAAAAAACATTTATTTATTTATTTATCTGATCCAAATAGGCGTCCCTAAGACGCTGGCTGCATCACATCGCAGATACTCGCCAGTGCTCGGGAAGATAAACATTTATAACATGGCAGAAAGAGCTTAACAATGGGTAAACATTAACCATACAACAAAACGACTTCATTGATAGTGCCAATAGGATTTCACGAGGTTCTTTGTTAGGCTAAACGGCATTTTCATGGACTCTAAAATCCTTTTGGCAGTGAGAAGATTTTATGGTTTTCGGTGCATTATACTACGTAGAAGATAAAAGACGAGACCCGTAGTTCCTAAAGACGAAGAGGAAATCCGAGACTCATAGTTCCAAAACAAAAATTGTTATCAAAGTATATAAAGTCGGAATATTTAACATGATTAGATTTTTTATTTTCCAACATTAATAATAAATAATAATAAATGACAATTCACACAGCATTATCTAGCCCCATGGTAAGCAGAGCTTGTGTTATGGGTACAAGATTACTGATATACATAATACAATACATTAAATAGATAGATATTTTTTATTATACATAGAAAACGACCAGAACACCCGGAACAAATATCTGCAGATCGTACACACAATTGTTCCAAGGCGGGAATCGAGCCCGCAACCTCTTGCGCCGCAGGCGGACCTTCGTCCACCACGCCACAGAGGTCGTCACATTATGCAATATTGGAAAACTCAGAAATCAAACCATGGTAAATATCCCGTTATAAATGACTTTTGTGCAATGTAAGTTAAAACAATGTAAGTTTCAAAAGTTTTGTATAAAAAACATATCGTTATGAAATTGAACTAGATTTCTCCAAGGAACATAGGTAGTCTTCAGGCTATTTCAAAATATAAAATAAATTAAATTAATTTTCCTTAGTATTGTTCTGAAAATTCATAAAATATTGATATATTTATCATTTAATTTCAAATTATATATAAAACAAATAGCAACAGCACTCCAAGAATTCGTTTTGTTTGTTATATCATTGATGAAGCATTCAAGAATCCGGCACGCAAAATTGACGAAAATTCCCTAAGAATGTCGCAGTAAAATTTTATACGGTTGTTATACAAAATCTACGTGGTAAAGTATGTGAATAAAGTAATTTGGAAGGGTGATACCTGCGCAATGGTTATGGGTAAACAAATTTTTGTAATATCGCGTGAAACAAACAAACATGGCAGGAGTTTTCTGAGTCGTTTATGCCCAAAGTAACGGGGAAAGTTGGAGAATGTGTGATGATTATTGGCCGTGAAAGTGGTGCAATAGAAAATATCTGAGATATTTATTATCAACTGAAGTCGGTGTGGCATTCTGTCAAGTCCCATTTAGTTTGTGGTTCTTAGGCCATTATTGTTTTTTGATTGAAGAGTCAACTTTTATATATTTATTATTATTATTATTTTAAGCCATTATTGTCCCACTGCTGGGCAAAGGCCTCCCTTTTCTCCTTCCACTCCTCGCGATCCAATGCTGCAACAGGCCACGATGGAAGATGTACCTCGAGCTCGTCGCGCCATCTCATCCTGGGCCTTCCACGTCGCCTCTTAGCGTTGGGTGGGCTCCACTCTGTGGTGGTCTTTGCCCACAAGTCGCTGGACATACGGCAGACGTGTCCGTATGTCCAGCGACAATAATATATTTTTATATATTTACTGACTGAATATTTGTTTGTACATTTTATTTTGTCGTTAGTGAAGCCGGTGTGTCATTCCGTTATTCCATGGCCATGGCCAAATCCCATTTAGTATGACTGTGGTTTTTGGGCCATGATAGTGTGACTAGTGTTTTTTAAAGGGATTCTGGCAGCTTTTTATAAACGTACATATGAATGAAAAAAAAAAAGAATGAAATGAATTTATTTGTTAAAAGTCTTACACAGAACATAATAAACTTAAACTAAACGTGTTGGTAATCGTGTAAGTCCAGTAACAAAATGGGTTTGCCTCAGCATGAGTTGTATGTCATATGTCATATTTGTTCGTTCATTTTATTTAATCATTTTGTATGTAGTTTACCAAAGACAGCTTGTAATTGCCCGTTACCTTTCTAAAGACATAAGTTGTAGACTATAAGAAGGCACCACCCTAAGTAATATCAGCCAAAAAAATAATATCAGCCCAAATCCCCTACTGCGCTAGATTTAACTCTTCAACCTACCTTAACCTCTGCCTAAGCAATATCAATGAAAATTTAAAGGCTTAAAGAGGGAGGATGAAATGATTTTATGGAAGTAGCGCCACTTTCAGAATAGGCCGTTATTCTGCGGTCTGTTTTTATCATGACATTTTCTTTGATTGTACGATTGTTTAGGAGGGTGCAACTTTGTAATTGGATGAATCTGAAAGGGCAAAGTTTCAGGAAATAAAAACAATGAAATCTCATTTGGCTCTGACTAAGTTTTTCCATGAAATAAACAGAAACTCGAATTTCACGAGGGATTGTATTTTCAAATAATTTGGCAATGGCAGCTTGAGTAGCTAGGAGGTTATTTCTTTCAATTTGCATTTACTATGTCTTATACCTATTAAGAATACGTAACTAATGTAAAAGGACTAATATACCTTATCATAATTTTAATTATCAAATATATTTAACGACTTCGTTTCTCATTTAACGACTTCGTTTCTTAAAGGAAAAGGCTAACTTCACGCTACCAAGCAAAGCTATGAGACTATTTGGATACACTGACATTCATTGTACTCACCGTATTTTCTGTAATATCGCTAACTTCGCAATGTAGGATCGCCGTCGTTCCTATTTGAGCTATAACTGTCGTACAGTTTTCAGTTAAAAAAACACCCCCTTTCCCCTTTCCACTAATCTTATTTACATTAGACCCTCCATCTTTATACATTTTCTTAGTTCTACTCATAGTCTCCGCTAGTGAACTTTCTTCAATTGCTTCTTTGCGATTGTGTCTTCTAGCTAGATTTGTTTCTTCTATAATATTGTCGATATCTTCATACTCTAGATCTGAGGTAAGACGTAGTGCTTTAGGTATATTGGGGTAAGGGGTTTCACTGTACAGTTCTGTTGCTTTATGCGCTTCGGTTATCTCTTCTGTTTCAGCAGATGTGACCGTTGATTGCGTAGATGTTGACGTGGTTGTCGTTCTTCTTCTGTGACCTGTGAACAGTTTTTATTATTATTTTATAACAATTTATAGTTTGGTCATTAATTTAGTTGTGTTTTTTTTCAGGGTTCCATACTCAATAGGTGAAAATGGGACCTTATTACTAAGCCTTCTTTCCGTCCGTCCGTCCCAAGCGAGGTGTATCTCATAAACAGTAAAATGCAGTTGAAATGTTCATAGAATCTGTATTTCTTTTGCCGCTATAACAACATATATAATGAAATTTAAAACAATTAAAATTAAAACACTATGTATACAAATAACGTGAAATTTTTTCAATTTTTGTTCTATGTTTGTCATGGATGGATCTCTTGAAACATAAAAATTTTGAAACTATCATGGGTATTAACACTAAAGGTAACGTTCGTAGCAAAAGACAAAAATGAGGGTAGATCGGTATGTCTGTCCATAAAAACTAACTCGCAGTGCCTTCAGTTATTCCGTGATCATGGCGCAGGAAACTGGGCCGTTATATTGGAAAACTCAAAAATCAAATCATGGTAAATATCCCGTATTAAATGACTTTACTCTTGAAACATAATAAGTAGACAGTAGAAATTTCGACTTTTGTTTTATTTCAATCCATCAAACAATCACTTTTCTATGTTTTTTTTGCGAAATAGTTTTGTACTATGGTACGGTACCCTCCGTGGGAAAAATGACTCGCACTTGGTCGGTTTTATTTATTTTACGTCAACGCTGTAACAAGCCTCCTTATAATACAACTTGTATTACTAGAAGACATTTCTTTGTTCAACAATGTTGTTAGAAATTTGGTGACCAACAACACACATTGTCGTTTATTATATTTCAACAAAGTATGTCTTATTAAAGTCAAAGTTGAATGTAAACTGAAATAAACCTTGCAGCCATTTTATTTCTACATTTTAATTCCTGCTACAATGTAAGATGTCACCGTACAGAATGGCAGCAAATTGTTTCAAATTGGAGCTTTTACGTTGTCCGTTGTAGATCCTTTCTAGTTAAATTATTTGGAAACTTAAAAATTAAATTGAATAGGTACGTGCTTAGAAAAGACATTATTATTATACTATTTTACAAGTGTTTATCCTAAAGTGAAATTTAAAGAAAATTCACAACCGTTTGTGGGCGCGTATTTTCCGCCTGCGTGCGACGCAGGAGGTTGCGAGTTCGATTCCCGCCTCGAGACCAATGTTTGTACGATCTGCAGAAATTGTTCCGGGTGTTCTGGTCGTCTTCTATGTATAATAAAAAAATATCTGTAGTGTATTGTATTATGTATAGTATCAGTCAGTTATGTGGATTGTCCAGCGTTATTTGAAACTTTCAAAATACGATTAATAAGTAGGTATGCTATGCTATCAAACTAACTTAATGGGCTTTGGAATTGAATTTTTAATTAATTCAAGTGTCTAAATGAACACCAATGAAGATATTAAAAGGATCCCAAATTCCAACGTGATTATCGAAATTCCAATTTAGGAATAATTAAGTAACTTGACTCATGCCAGGGAATTTTATTACTCTTGGCGTAAATGAAGATTCCTTGCGACTTATAAATTGAAACGTACTGTGTATATACCTACCAATGTAGAACCTTTATTCGGTTTTTTAAAATGATATGCATAGGTAACGACTCATTTCTGAATTTTAAATTGGAATGAAACGTTTCTTTTGTTTCAATAATGAATTAATTATGCTACGAAACTTTTATCAAGTAAAAAATTATGAAGAAGAATATTCTTTAAAGGTCGTCTGTAATGTTATTTTGGGAATTAATTGAACAATATAATGAAATACCTACTAATGATATTTTTAAATTGGAGAGGTGAAATAATCCTACTCCTAATAATAAGTTGTCATCTAAGCTTAAAACTTCAGAGCAGGTGAAGATACAATTACATATAGATCATCATCATCAGCCCGTACACGTCCACTGCTGAACGTAGGCCCCAAGCGACGCCACGTTTCGTGGTCCTGAGCCGCCTCCATCCATCGACTCCCTGCGAACGCTACAATGTTGTCGTTCCATCGAGTGGGAGGTCTTCCCACACTCCGTTTCGCATTGCATCGTGGTCGCCACTCAAGAACCTTTACTCCCTAACGGTTATCAGTTCTGCAAGCTATATGGCCTGCAAATCGCCACTTTAGGCTGCAAATTCGAAGAGCTATGTCAGTTACTAAGGTTCTTTTACGAATTTCCGCGTTTTCCGGATTTTTTCACGTAGAGAAAGCCAAGCATAGCTTTCTCGATAGCTCACTGGAGCATAAAGAATATAATCCGACATGAATATTTAATTATTATTGTTTTCAGTCGCCTGTGTTCAAAGTCGCTCAGCGAGCTATGGAAAGAGCTATGCTCGGAGTTTCTCTGAAGGATAGGATTCGTAACGAATACATCCGACAGAGAACCAAGGTTATCGACATAGCTCCAAGAATTAGCAAGCTGAAGTGGCAGTGGGCCGGCCCGGCATATCTCGCGAAGAACCGACAGCCGCTGGGGCAAACGTATTCTTGAGTGGAGACCACGACTCGGTAAACGTAGTGTAGGACGCCCTCCGACCAGGTGGGATGACGACCTGTGAAAGACTGCAGGTAGATGCTGGATGCGGCAAGCTGAAGACAGGGCGCCATGGCACTCATTTGGGGAGTCCTATGTCCAGCAGTGGACTACTATAGGCTGATGATGATGATGATAAGCATATTAATGCTTATGATTATGGCTATCTTGTAAATTTTTTAAATAAATATTCTTTATTCTTTAAATCAAATAAAACTAACCTTTCTTATGATGCCTCGTAATATTACCGAAGACGCTGCCCAATCTCTGTTGATTCCTCGTCGTACAAAGCTCGAGAGACTTCAAGTCATCAGCGTTCTGGGCCACCAGGATAGAAGACCGTTTGGACTCCATCGTACCGCCTAACAGGTCCACCTCTAGCAGTAAAACAAAGATTGCGTATAGCAGGTTCAGTTCTCGGCTATACATTGTTTGGCACTTGTCACATCACGGTATCACTCAAATTGATAGTCATTTTTGCTGCTAGCTCTTTTTGGTTGTGCAGCGCATTCTGGAAAGACAGAAAAAAACGTTTAGGTATATTGTGAGTTTACAGGAAATAATGGAATGACCGGCAATAATTTGTCACAAACGTTTGTCCCGAGGCGGGAATCGAACCCGCAACCTCCTACGTTGCAGCCTTCCAACTTCGCCCGCCGAACCATAGAGGTACGTATATGAAAGGACAGTGGCAGAATGATCATGACTTTCTGTCATCTATGAGCACTTGAAAACTAATTATTGTTATCTACACGTCATCTATACACTAGCCAAAATCCATGTAGAATGTTTGTAAACAAACCACGATACAATTATCTAAAACAAGTGAGTTTTAGATAATTGTATCGTGGCTTGACGAAGAGTTTCTTTCATTTACTGAAGGAGGGGTCTCAAATCAACAAATAATGAAAATTGTGTATAAAAGACGGGGCAAACGAGTGAATTTCAGTTTCAGTATGGGCGGTTTGTTTACAAATATTCTACATCAAGTTTAGCAAGTGTATAGGTATTATGTACCATATCCATTTCGTGATTCTGTCTGGTAATTTGCCATCAGCTATATCGACGATCTCATCTCGGTGTAATGCTCTTTATTTAAGAACAAACAAGTTCACTTTGCATATTTATACATACATTTTGTACATATCTAAAATATAAGTAACTACCTAAGTACGTACGAAGTTTACAAGATAATAGGCTATTTGACAACATTGAAAATATGCTACAAATTGTGGTCTTCCTATCAGATAATAGCCCAAAAAAACATTTTTCGCTTTATTTCAACTAAATTATGTATGTATATTTTTTGCAAATTACACGAAACAAAATGTAATAATTCATTGAATTTTATCTGTGACGAGAACGCGCCCTATTGTTGGTTACAACTCTGGTGACGTCACACGTGTCGCCATTACAGAAACATCGTTTTTGGCGCGGTTTGGATTTTTTTTATAAATAATACAGTAGATCGCCCGGAAATATTAATGTAGTGTGTTTATTATGTAATAAAGAATAATTTAAAACGATTTCCAAAATTTGTCAAATAGCCTATTGGAATGAACAAAAACACAAAAAATCAAGGTAACAGCAAGGTTATCATATCACTAAAAACTAAAACATAAACTTCGCAAAATCGCACATGTGGATACCCACAGATACAAAATTTAAAAGTAAAATTAACGCAGACATTCTACTTTCTACCTTTATGGTAGAATTGAAGGTGATGTTATAATTAATGCTTGCTCCTTGATGCAATTAGTAATTATTCCTCATAGATTTTTACAATTATTTTCAATATTTCATAATAATACAAAGAGATATGACATGAAAAACTCTATGTATCAATAAAAGATCATTAACCTAAAAATAATAGACTTTTCAAAATATTCGATTTATTAATTATATGGACCATAAATACATGGTTAAAGCAGTAATTATTTACTAGGTAGATATTGCGGCAAAGCTTTGGTAGGCTTCCTACCCTATGTCATACCTATGTCCAGCTTTGGACTAATATAGGCTGATAATGATGATGGGCGAATGAACGAAATACAACTAAAACACTTTGGTATTTTTGCCAAACCCATTGGGTTAGCCCAATGGGTTTAGTGACATTTTCTTTGTTCAACACGATTATATTCAGATCTACCCTCAAACACTTCTTTTTTTCTTATCCAGTGTAAAGAGATACCATAAATAAAAATCCGCTGTCGAACACTAATAACATAAAATTTCAATGCTTTCATAACTGGTTCATGGGTTTAGTTGTTTGGTGCGTTCGTTACTTGTTATGTGAGCGATTGGATGCCTGGTTCGATTCCCACTTAGTGATACAATTTTTGCTTTCTTACTTAGTATTTGAGTAAAAGATTTGTAAATGTACGATTTACAAATCTTTTAGTGATTTGCAATGTAAACTTTAGCTATTGGGGGGTTACCAATTAATGACGCTGTCTGTACCTTGTCTTGATAGGCACCTTATAATTTCTAAGGGTATTCTAATCTCAAAGCTGTTAAGCTTATTATGTTCTAGACTAAATCTCGCAATACCATTATTGTGCCTGGAATTTCTAGCTAGGGTAATAAACTCATAGGTATTAAATAGGTGCTTAAGTGGGAGAACTCACTTGAGAGAAGCTTTGCATAATGTTACCTGGAGAAAGATGAAACCAAATTAGATATTTTCAGAAATACCTACATAGATATTTCTTATTATATTTTTTTCCTAATTTGTTATCTTCGACGACCGATGTGGCGCGGTGGGCGAAGGTCCGCCTGCGACGCAGGAGGTTGCGGGTTCGATTCCCGCCTCGGAACAATTGTGTGTACGACCTGCAGATATTTGTTCCGGGTGTTCTGGTCGTTTTCTATGGATAATAAAAAAAATCTATCTATGTAATATAATATAGTATTATATATATCAGTTATCTAGTACCCATAACACAAGCTCTGCTTACCATGGGGCTAGATAATGCTGTGTGAATTGTCCAGCATTATTTATTTATTTATTTATTTATCTTTATTCATCCATACTTACAAACTTTCGCGTTTATAATATTAGTAGGATTCTGCTATTCCGAATGATACAAATACAACAAACCAAAAACAATGAAAATCGGTCCAGCCATTATCGAGTTAGGTATAAGTGTTCGAACAAAACCTACTTTGTTTTATAGATATAGGTACCTATATGTATAGAAGATTAGTTTTTGGATTATTGTACACAAAACAACGTCGCTAAAGTTCGTGTAAAACATCGCAAGAAAAGTTTGCCGGACCTTTTCGCAACACTTTCTTGATGAAACCTTGTTCTTACAAAACTTTTCATGAGCATTTTATTAGATCTATTTTCGGCGCTTCATGTCAGGCTCTCTCGCTTTATGTCGGAAATACCAAGGCTTCATGCTTTCTACAATATTGCTTTATGCGGAACATTTTGTACAGCTCTTTTGGGTTATGGTCGCCTAGTACTTAGAGATATTAGTGGCAATTGTTTCACGCAACAAAATGTTTTTATTAGTTCGCCATCAGAATGGGATAGGACCTGTTCGTAGCTGGAAAATGACAGTTATTAGATGAATTAGCGTCAGCAAATCATCTTAAAGATTAATAAATAAATAAATAATGCTGGACAATTCACACAGCATTATCTAGCCCCATGGTAAGCAGAGCTTGTGTTATGGGTACTAGATAACTGATATACATAATACAATACATTACATATATAGATATTATTTATCATACATAGAAAACGACCAGAACACCCGGAACAAATATCTGCAGATTGTACACACAATTGTTCCGAGGCGGGAATCGAACCCGCAACCTCCTGCGTCGCAGGCGGACCTTCGCCCACCGCGCCACATCGGTCGTCAAATTCAAAATTACAAGGTTTAAGTAGAAAAGTTTATCTATTTTCGTATGCATCATACTATAGCCTGCCTAAGGAGTAGGTATGCGTGGCTTCTCGCCGCGGGATTCAGAAGGGTAAGCTACAACTGTGTTTTCTACAAGTGACTAATATGCGTAAATCCACACTAGCGCAGCGGCTGAGAAAATACAGATCTTTGTGACTCAGCACAGCCGTAATATTTTTCGAAAAAACGCATGTGCGGCGCAACACAAACGCTGTGTAGAGCGGCAGCACGAATTTTTAGGTTAAAAAAAAGATCGCAAGGGTTGAAAAAAAATCGCCGTCAAAGTGTTAAAACTTTCTTGGGCAAAAGCTTTACTCAAGCATTTATCGATGACTGACCATGGTTTCCTAATATAGGCCATAATAACCAGGTTAACACCTACGTATAAAATACAGCTTTTACGTTATAGTCAACTACAAAGCGCTTTTCACTGGGCTATTTATACCGAAATCTATCTGATGAATATTGAATGAGCTTTCGGCTTATACGAACTGTGTTGACCGTATGAGAGTACATAGACTATGCTTCTGGAAAGTTGTGAGTTTGATCCCTGTTAACTATACAAACAAAATTATGTATGGAGGCTGACCAAGCCTAAACTTCAGTTAGTAGTGGCATGAAAAGTTTTTTCTAGATTTATAATTATTTATTCCCAAAGTCACTAGCTGTTTCCCGCGGTTTCACCCGCGTTAAATTAGAATTTCACGTTAGTTTTCGTTAGAACGATAAATCTGGGACGACGTGAAACAAATTCTAATAATCATCATCAGCCTACAACAGTCCACTGCTGGACATTGAGCGCTATAACGCACTGTTTTCAGCAGCATCTGCCTGCAGTCCTTCGTAGGTCGTCATCCCACCTGGCCGGAGGACGTCCTACACTACGTTAAGCAATACGATAAGCAAGATCTGTGGACAGCTATAACAAAAGCGGGCGTAAAATTTCATTCTATAAAAATGCCTAAAATTTACCGTTGCGTACGTAAAATCCAGCAAAACAAAATATGAAATAAATGCAAGTCCTTTATTGGTGAAATCTTAAAAATAAAACTGCGTTTAAAAAAAGTCACACACCAAAAAATGCTGGCGTTTTTTTTAAAGCGCATGCGTTACCATTTTAGGGTTCTGTATCCAAAGGGTATAGAGTCCTGCCTATTACTGAGACTCCGATGTCCGTCCGTCCGTCCGTCTGTCACCAGGCTGTATCTCATGAACCGTTATAGTTAGACTGTTGAAATTTTTACATATGATGTAATTCGGTTGCCGCTATAATAACAAATACTAAAGTCATTTAAAACGGGAGATTAACCATGATTTGATTTTGAGTTTTCCAATATTTCGGTACAGTTTCAAGCGCCATGGTCACGGAATAACGGATACTAAACAACTTTATAAAAAAAAAAAAAAACTCCCATTCAAAAACGTGATTTTTTTTGGTCGTTTTTACAGATAATGGAACGGAACTTTCGACTCGCACTTGGCCTTTTTTTGGCGTTGGGTTTTATTCATATATCTAGTTTAAAGGTTCAATAAAACCTTGAAAGAGTCAACCGAAAGAAAACCTCATCAGTGATTTTATACCCCTCAAAATAACGTTAATACCCTCCGATTTAAAGTATTACTTGCAATAACAATGTAAATGGCTCGGGGCTCACGCAATCGTTCTGTATCAAGGTTGAGGAACATCTTTGAACAAAAAATTCCGTGCTGGCACGTTCCGATGTTTTATTCATGGAACCAGTCAGATGAGGGAATACCACACAGTAAGTTAGAATAGCTGCTACACTGCATAGGTCATTTAACTATACATAAATATAAGATATAGAATATATAGTTAGACTACTCTGTGGGCGAAGGTCTTCCTGCTACGCGGAAATTCGCGGGTTCGATTTCTTTCTCGACCATTTGCCGACCGTAAGTCGTGAGTGCGTAAGTAAACCTTCTTATTTCTAGAAATAAAATTACAGCAACCTAAACTATTGTGATGATATTATGCCTTTTTTAGTCAACTGTGTTTCATTATTGTTTGTTTTCCTGTGTACTGTGTAATTGTTGTATTTCGTACATACATACAAAATACAATACATATTTTACATATTCTTTATTAGATCTTCAGACACATCAGGATGTGTCTGAAGTTGCTAATAAAGAATATATCTATCTATCTGTCCAGATCATAAAATTAGTATTCTTCAGATGTTCTTTCAGTATTAACAGTGTACCAGCTATTTTATATTTAGTCTGTGGCAGCGTGCCCTACCGTGCGTGGTACCAGGTACACTTCAAGGCAAATTTTTCGTGATATTCTGGAGAAGGCATGAGACTCGATGAATAAATAAATCTATCAGGACGTGGACAATTCGATGGCTCGTAAGTTTTTCGCAAATGCCTACGCTTAAATATTTCAGATGGGCTTTGTTTCTTATAAATATGGATAACGTCCGTAGAAAGTATGTATGTTAAGACTGGTATCCGTACTACCTAATGTTATAATAAAACTGGCCAAGTGCGAGTCGGACTCGCGCACGAAGGGTTCCGTACAATCCTACTATAATATTATAAATGCGAAAGTTTGTGAGGATGTATGTAAGTATGTTTGTTGCTCTTTCACGCTAGAACTACTGAATGGATTTTGATGAAACTTCACAATAATATAACTTACATATCCAGAATAAAACATAGGCTTCAATTCATAAAGGTATGTTATCCAAAATATCAATCACCACGCGGGTGAAACCGCGTGGAGATAGTTATCTATAAAAACGAGCAAAAAAATACGTTTGTTGTATGGGAGCCCCCTTAAATATCTATTTTTTTGTATATAATTTATCCTATTTTTTTGTATTTGTTGTTATAGTGGCAACAAAAAAATATCATCTGTGAAAATTTCAATCGTCTGACTATCACGGTTCATGAAATACAGGCTGGTGACAGACGGACAGACAGACAGACCGACGGACGGACAGCGGAGCGGACCGACGATGGACGGACAGCGGAGTCTTGGAAATAGATCTCCCTATTTCTAAGACTCGCTGACACGCTATCCGTTCATCATCGGTTCATTTTACCCTTTGGGTAAGGAACCCCAAAAATGATAGTAATTCTGTCTGTCTGTCTGTTACCTTCACGCCTAGCATACGCGGCTTAATAGAGATAGATTGATAGATAGAGAGACATTTATTGGACCAAACACAGTTACAGCACAGAACGAATAAGGTAGGTTACATTTGGGACCAAAACCAAATAAAAAGAACAATCGAAAAAATATTCCAAAAAAAATTGTAGGGGAAAAGAGTTAAAATTTCGTAAAATTATTTAAAAATACATAAAACAGGATTTAAAAAAATTGTAAAGAGGGTCTTCTACTTCAATTTGTATTTTACAAATAGGTCTACCTATGTACACACCTATCTCCACGCGGTTTCACCCGCGTATCTTTATGAATTGAAGCCTATGTTTTATTCTGGATATGTAAGTTATATTATTGTGAAGTTTCATCAAAATCCATTCAGTAGTTCTAGCGTGAAAGAGCAACAAACATACTTACATACATCCTCACAAACTTTCGCGTTCATAATATTATAGTAGGATTGTACGGAGCCCTTCGTGCGCGAGTCCGACTCGCACTTGGCCAGTTTTATTATAACATTTATTTATTTATTTAATTATATAAAAATAAAAATCATTATTATAAGACTAATGGATTCTACTTATTGAAATTTCGCAGAGAGGGGCGGTATCCCGAGAAAGATGATAAGCTGCTATTTATCCAGGAATAGCGCACGTGGGCAGAAAAGAAACCAGTATTTTTTCACAAAACATATAGAAATATAATAGAAGATAAACATTTTGAAACTATCATGGTTATCAACACTAAAGTCATTTAAAACGGGATATTTACCATGTTTGATTTTTGTGTTATCCAATATTTCGGCACAGTTCCATGCGCCATGATCACGGAATAACTGAAGGCACTGCGACTGCGAGTAAGTTTTTATGGGCATACATACCGATCTACCCTCATTTTTTGTCTTTTGCTACGAACCTGTGCCTTCAGTTATTCCGTGATCATGGCGCATAAAACTGTGCCAAAATATTGGATAACTCAAAAATCAAATCATGGTAAATATCCCGTTTTAAATAAAGATAAAACAATGAATACGTTTCGCACAATTGTTGGAAATACAGGAAAACTTTCGTCCTAAAATTGGATGACCAAAATAATATGACAAAAACATTTAATTTATCAGTCGAAATCTTTTTTCGTGAAAGCTTACAAATAATTTCAAGTAGATTGGTAAAATTCGTTTACTATTCAATCGTATTTATTGGGAAACCTGACATTCTTTTTATTAATTTTAACTGAGCCTTTACCAACCTGTAAAAAATAATTCTGTATTGTTTGATAATGTGTCTTTGTGTGTTTGTTTGTTACTTCTAATTATTACCACCACGCCGCAGACGACCTCAGTGGGATGGTGGGTGAAGGTCCGCCTCCGACGAAGGACGAATAAAAAATATGTATCTAATCAGTCATCTAGTACCCCCATAACACAAGCTAAAATAAAATGTCTCTCCGATTCAATTTCTATATTCATCGATGCAAAAATTTCATGTTCCGCTTCCCGGGTTTGCGGATAGTACATTATATTTCATAGGGAGTATACCCACTTATATTAAAAGTTTTAGGCTCAATTTACACCGGGTTACGGGCGGGCTAGCGGCGGGCTGGACCGCTGAAAAGACGCGCGTGATCTCGCCGCTCGACCATGGCCGCGACTGCCGCTAACTTTTTAAGCGATACTGGTCTAATAATGTAGATAAAATTTCAAATTATTTGACACCAGTATAACGCTTAGGCCAGCCCCCCGGACGATAATAATTCCCCATCACGCAATTGCGTTTTTCGTTCTGGCCAATTGTGTACTCTAATTTATGTAATAGAGTATCAATGTTCACAGAAAAAAAAAGCGTATTTTGCAGAAAATAATAATAAATAGGAGACCTATTTCCTTCCCTAAAATGCGCACTAGCCGCCAGGCCGCAACGACTAGGTCGCAGCGGCCAGCAAGATACGTACAGTGCGACATAAAAGAGTAGACAATAAATGAGGGCGCCACTATCGCTTTTGTGTCTTGCATGTAGCAACACAGTTATTAAGAAACAAACGATTTTGATACTTGTATTATTTTTACTAGTATAACATTTGCAAGACGAATTCTTATATAGAAAAATATAAGATGATTTTTGTATATACTGAGTTTTCCGGAAAGGGTATATGGTAAGTGGACAAGAAATCAGTTTACGAACAACTTGTACAGTGGGATCAACACTGTAATCGCGAAAAAAGTAGTAGTGATCCACACAAAATGTGAAGTTAATGTATGGATCAGCTGATTTTTTCGATTACAGGGTTGGTCGCGTAGTAAAAGCTGCTGTATTTGCAGGTGCACTGACTGCTTTTCGGCTTACCATACATAATATGAAAAAAAAACACGACTATATCAAATCAGTTATACTTCTATTTATAATCATTTTATTATTATCACAATAGATCAAAATCTAAATATTCTACTCCTTCCATGAGGAAGGGTACTTCTTTTTTTACTGTATAAAAATAATGCACTTTTTGTCTTATTGCACATTTGTCAAAATCATCCAAAACTTTTGCAGGACGACCTTTTCTATGATTAGCAGCTGTCGAGAACTTCCCGCCACTTCCAATGTCATGCTTAGCTATCCGACGTACTGTACTCTCAGAGACGCCTAAAACAAAAACAACATTGATATAAATTATTAAAATATAATATCATTATAATACTATTCTTGCATTCATGATCTAAGCCAACATCTTTCACTGATATTGCTGATATGTAGATAATAATTAATTTGTAAAATATAGATACTAATTCAATTCGTAAAATCAAGTATCATTGTAAATTGCAATAGTCGCGCTATAAATACTATGGAATTTGTTTATCTTAGAATAACCTCAAAAATAAATCGGAAGGTATGATTTTGCTGATTTCATAAGAATATCTATTCATTTTTAGTTTAACAAAGGTTTATTTTTGTGTTTGTACAATTTTCAATAGCCACTCACCAGTAAAATCAGCCGTACGTTTGTAAACATCGTCTAGCTCTGTCAATAGACTTTCGGCTTGATATTCGGCCATGCACCGCATGAAAACTTTGTATATTATCTGACGGGCACCACCACGAATAACTTTGTTCATGATCGCACTGTTTTTCTACTGTACACCATCCGAAAATAGCTAAAATCCATAAAAACGCACGAAATTATATGGAATGTTTACAGTGATTGACAGCTTACATACTTTTTTTTGGTGTTGCCAGTAAGATAGACTTATTAGTTCTCCAATTATTAATTTCTACTCTTTTATGTCGCACTGTACATACGTTAGTAGAAAGTGCCATGAAGTACGCGCATCTTGCCGCATGCGGTCAGCGGCTAGTGCGCGCCTGGCCTAATAGTGCTCGCGCGGCTTTTCTACCGGCCGCTGCAATCCCAGTGTGAATTGAGCCTTACAGTCAGTCTTACATTGCAGCTTAGGCTTGCATTTTGTAGATCGAAATCTTTGATATTTAATGTTAAAAAGTTGGCGAGATAAAATTTAAAGGCTTTTTGAATATTGGAAGCGCTTTGGAATTATAACGTTCAATGGACTTGAAGATCACATTGATTGAAATTCTTTCATGGTTTCGTTACTGAGAAATAAAATTCAAATTAGCTGGGATACCTTTTATTAATGAGATAAAGTCAGTCAGTGCTCCGACGGAAGAATAACATTTTAATGTGGAGTTGTGTGCGAAGAACTGACAACCGTTGGGGTAAACGTGTGTTTTTGAGTGGAGACCACGACTGAATTGAAACGTAGTGTAGAACGCCCTCCAACCAGAGATAACCTGAGAAAGACTGCAGGACTGCGCTCATTGGGGGAGGCCTATGTCCAGCAGTGGACTAGCATAGGCTGATAGAATTATGCAATCACACATTATTTGTTTTGTTAGTTTTTCGTTCTTCTGGTCGCCTCAATGGGTTATACTATTATCAGTATTTTACTCTTCGTGCAAAGATTTCCCCTGGGCTATTGCATTTTTGACAGGGTGCAGCAAACACAACATTTTTACAATTCTGTACTTTTTAAATTGTTTACTATTACTTATTGTTCTCAAGCTTAGTTCCACCAAAACTTATAATTTTCTCTGTGTTATGTTGAGTTATAGTGACATAATGTATCATATGCTGCAGGGTCGAATAAATATTATTATTTATCTATCGATCTATCTCATCATCATCATCAGCCTATATTAGTCCACAGCTGGACATAGGCAGCTCCCCCAATGAGCGCCATAGCGCCCTGTCATGGCGCATCCAGCATCTTACCTGCAGTCTTTCGCAGGTCGTCATCCCACCTGGTCGGAGGGCGTCCTACACTACGTTTACCGAGTAGTGGTCGATCTATCTGTGTATATTCAAAATAAAAAAAATAAAGACCTCCAGGATAGCTCTGGAAATATAGAACTTCAAGACATTTTTCCTTGTCCCTATTCAAAATATAAGATAACGAAAAAGATAATCCAGATTAGTCCTATAAAAAATTACAAACATCAAACATCAAAGTTTTTTATTTCCAATAGACCTTGCAGGGCTCGTCACAAATTTCAGACAGCATAATTAAATCTACTTTGATTTTTTATTCATTACAATCTTTTTGAGCTTTTTACTTATATGGATTTAGATTTAAAAACTTAAGTTATTATTTACAGTCGCACACATGTTGAAATAATCAAAGCCCGTACCTAAACAATTGAGAATTATTTAGGCGACTAAATAACATGTTCTAGGAAATGGCAAAGCGTGATTGGTTTTCTATCAAACAAAAGACGGTTTGACCACAACACAAGCCCGTGTGAGTTTGCATTTGGTAAAGCTTTTGGTGTACCCTGTGTTTGGAGCTCGCTCGGTGCTAGGAAATTGTGGAATGGGATAGTGTGTACCAGTCAATAGCAATCTTGGTGAACTTCGGTAAATTGCATCAAAGGGGTCAATCAGTCATTATTAGGGTGCGTAAGGTTCAGTACGTAGGTACTATCATTTTGAAGACCACTGTGGCGTGGGGGGCGAAGGTCTGCCTCCGATGCAAAAGGTTGCGAGTTCGATTCCCGCCTCGGGACCATTGTGTGTATGATTTTCAGATATTTGTTTCAGGTGTTCTGGTCGTTTTTCTATGTATAATAAAAATGTGTATATCTAGGTAATGTATTGTATTAAGTATATCAGTTATCAAGTACTCATAACACAAGGTCTGCTTAGCTTGGGGCTAGATGATGCTGCCTGGATTGCCAAACATTATTTATTCATAATTCTCTAAATAGCATCAAATGGGTCAATCAGTCATTATGAGGGTTCATTATTATGGTTAAGTATGTACCATTTATACACTAAGAATAAGAACTAAGCAGGATGTTAAGTCGGTTCTAAAATAAAATATATTTTTTATAAACAAAGGGGTAGCAAATGAATATAAATATTTTACGACACTGGGGTCATCGGGACAAATCGAAGAGGTTCTAAACAATATTTGGTTTTCAATGCTTTCATAATTCATTTCATTCATCTCTCGTCCGGTTTTCGCTACGCGTGTGCAATAATTAGAAAAATTAAATTAAAATAATGCCTTGTTGAATTTTTTATATTGGTTTTTTGGAAACTGATAACAATATCAGAAAACAACAAGGTATTCTGTTGTTTTCTGATATTGTTATCAGTTTCCTATTACATATATGTCTCAACACATAAAATATATTGGGTATCCATAGTGAATGTTCGGAAAAGATCTGATATCTATCAATAAAATACTTAGAAAATAATACTTCATACATAATTATCATAAGACTAGCTGCGCCCTGCGGTTTCACCCGCGTGTTGATAGATATTTTGGATAATATACATTATGTTGCCTATGTGTTATTCTGATATGTAAGCTATATTATTGTGAAATTTCATTAAAATCCATTCAGTAGTTTTTACGTGAAAGAGTAACAAACATCCATCCATCCTTATTTACAAACTTTGACGTTTATAATATTAGTAGGATAGGATATATTACTAAATACTTATTTACATAGGGACTTGGGTATGCGTTACTGAGCTGGACAAAAAATGCTTCTACAACAAGGTTTAAAGGTTGGTAGCAACTGATGCATAATTCCATTACAAAAAATGCCTTTTCCGTCTTCATTTCACAAAATAGCGTTGTGAAAACACTAAGGACTTTCTGTAAGCAGGAATGCGGTCCTCCAATAAAAGGAACACTGTACTCAAGTATCCTTTTCATTTGTGAAATAGGATCATGTTGACCGCAATTTCGCTGGACAAAAAGATGTGCAGAGAATACCTTTTCATTGTTATCAGGGTGGCGGTAGAATGTAGCTTTACGTGTACATTTTTGCGCGAAACGCGTCAAAAGTGTTGCTGATATAAATGTCCTAGAGTGTAACGAGTTTTTCGTAGAATAACAGAAATGGAAACAAAAGACTGTGACCTAAAATTCTGGGAATTTATAAAGGAGTCCTTTTGTGAATAAATGTAGTGTAGGTTTTTATGGTCTAGAAGCTTTAAGACTACATTTTAATTTGACTAGATAGCAGATGACTACATCGCTTTCTGACTAAATCTCGATATTGCGTTTGGACTAAATAGCTATTCCGACAATGTTATATGCATACGACCTGATTATCGATAAAACGTACCTACAATGGTATCAAAAAGTGGTACTCAATCAGAAAGTGGCCATACTCGGTAGTTTTTAACTCTCCGTTGAACATTTCATTTTGCCGTAGCGGCGCGGCGTGAGACTAACAACTGGACATATGGAAATATATGGACTTTGATGACGATGATGTATGCATGACAATATTTATAACTCTCATCATCATCATCAGCCTATACCAGTCCACGGCTGGATATAGGCCTCCCCCAATGAGCGCCATAGCGCCCTGTCCTCAGCTTGACGAATCCAGCATCTACCTTTTACCGCAAGTCGTCATCCCACTTGGCTGGAGGGCGTCCTACACTACGTTTATCGTGGTCTCCACTCAAGAACACGTTTGCCCCAAACAAAACAATTAATAGAAACAAATTAGAACTACTTTTTACAGTTGAAATAATTGAGATAACTGCAGATTGTTTCAAACAATTTAAAGGTAGCTCAACTGATCCATATCAATACCAGTCGGACGCGTCCACAAGAAGCTGAATGTTTTGCTCTGCTGTATGGCAAAAAAAAAATTACATAGATGTCATAAGGTGTCTCAATTCTAAACTTAAACATAAAAAGAGCGAAAAATATTTACTGAAATTCCCGATATTCCCGATACCTATTCAGTAAGCTTTGCTTTTTTCTGAACTACGCTTACTTTGAATTGATCAGGTCCTAAAGGACCATAAATATTCGAAAGACCTAAAAACCTTTTGATGTTTAAACCTTTTTTTATCTAATGTTCGCTCCGATTGACAGAATCCATAACCAAGACCTTTTCAGGGGTACAAATCATTTGTGGTTCTGTTGTAAAATGAAAACCGCCTGTTTTGCAGTTCAATCCCGCTTAAATACAGGCCCTTCTTGGGCTTGCGACCGTTTTATCAACCGAGCTTGTTAAGTGGAAGCTAGGTGCTGGTTTAATACGCGAGCTTTTGACTCGAGATCGTGGTGCGAGCGTGTGAATAATAAAAAAGATGGCACCTAGAATACTCCCTTGCGACACTACCATTTCTTTTTGTGTACTAGTTGAGAGGAAAATTTAAGATAAGCTCACATAGTAGACGCGCTAGGTTAGAATAACTTTACAAAATCTGTTTATTTACCCGTGGATAGGTAAAATACCTACAACTTAGTTCAATATAACTATTTATATTGAAATAAGTTAAGTATAAGAAATAAGTTTAAGTATAAGAAATTCTAATAAAGTCTACGATGATATCATAGTAGAATTTATTAGAATTTCTTATAACGATAGGTTTTTAATAGTTAATAAATTTGTTTATCTCACCTAATGGAAAGTGACGAATCTTTTTACAATTAGCATGTTCATTGGTTGCCTATTTTTTCGTATATTTTCTCCATCAACCAAGGTATCCGCGGATGAGGTGGCGAATACCCCCTCGAAGATTTTCTCCATTTAATTACTAATTTATCATATAAAAATGCACATTAAAAGGTTTTATTTATTTGTTATTGTGCACTATAATATAAAATAAGTGTGTAAGTAATACATGCTAATTCTAACACACAATTTCAAATTCAAAGCGTTAATGCATTCAAGTGTTGACCAATACTTTAGTTCCAACATTGCAGTGTTGCAACACTAATTGTTAGTAGGTACACTAAGTCAATTTACTGGAATTGCACCAATTGTAAACATATTTGACATTGGTGTTTTGTTTTGTCCACTTTAGCAAATGCTAGTTCGTAATTTTGTTTAAATTTAAACTTACTTAGTTTAAACTGACGACCGATGTGGCGCGGTGGGCGAAGGTCCGCCTGCGACGCAGGAGGTTGCGGGTTCGATTCCCGCCTCGGAACAATTGTGTGTACGATCTGCAGATATTTGTTCCGGGTGTTCTGGTCGTTTTCTATGTATAATAAAAAATATCTATCTATGTAATGTATTGTATTATGTATATCAGTTATCTAGTACCCATAACACAAGCTCTGCTTACCATGGGGCTAGATAATACTGTGTGAATTGTCCAGCATTATTTATTATTTATATTTATTAAATTTAAACAAAATTACCAATGATTTCTCGTTTAAACTATATCATTAAATTATCCGTATCTTTTGGAACATTTTTGTCATGTAAGTTGGAGCTGTTTGTTGGGCGTCTTCTTCAGAAATAAATTTTGGTTTTAGGAAAAAGATGTCAAAGCAGTTTAATCAAGTAGGTCGAGCATTGGCTAAGAAAAAAAATGCATTGGATGAAACCCCGTAGGTTGTTATCTACAACGCACATGATCGTATGTTCTTTTTAAGTGACTTTAGTAGGAGGTTCTATGTCCAGCTGTAGGTTTTTTATATGTTCGTCAATATTTCCGTCAATCAAGAACCGATTTTAAAAATTATTTCGCATTTGTATAGAGAATACCTAAATCCGGAATCGGTTTTTATTTCGTCAAGCTTAAAAAACAACATAAATTATCTTGTTTTTAGAGTTTGTCAAAATTATATAGTCATGACTAGTTATAATAAATTAATTAATTAATTTAATTTGCCAATTCTTTAAATATTTTTTATGATTCTTTGGTTGTTGTGTAAAGGTTGATTTTGAGGTTACTATGTGATAAAAAAAATTATCATCGATGAATTGATAGGTACCTGCACCGTAAAAAGTATCTAAACAATCACATGATAATTTTCAGTCTCTGGTAACAAATAATTTCCATGGCAACGGGCGTAAACAAGAAGTATTTCATTTGGTTTCATTCATGTTATCCATCACTCATCACATCAAATTAAATTAGACTCGAATTTTAACTAGAGGTCGCCACTTAACTTTTTTTATCGCGCTTTCGAATTGTAGGTAGTTCCTTACCTTCCAAATCCATGTTCTCTTATTAAACATTTAAAGTCAGTTTAAAGTTTTTAAAACTTTAATTTGTATATTTAGGCTAGCTAGGGTAAAAACTTAAAACGCTTTCCTTATAAGTTTTTACCTTACACCACCCACATTCATATTTGGTATAAAATACGGTTCACACTGACGATATGATGAAGTACCCTCACTAAACCTGAGGCAATATCCATCCTGGAAATTTCGTTGATAGGCACCTACCCTTACAGCTTCAATCCACGGCTTATACATTCCAAGGGCTTGTACAGAGTTGATTAATGATTACCTATTTACCTTTTTGAGGAAAAAATCTAAAACAAACTGAATTCTCGAGATTTGCTCGTGAAGATGTTTTACAAGGTACTGTTTTAGGGATAAAAAAATATAAAGACATTTTATATCTACTGCATTAATTAATGTTTAAAAAGGTTTAAGGACATTTTATATCTACTGTAAGTTTCAGTTAGTTTTCATAATGAATCGGGCTCGCAGTGGGCAAATTTTCGGTACATTAAAAAAACCACTACTGCTACGGTACTCAACTTTAACAACTTTGGTCCGAGGATTTGAGCCCGTGACCTCATTATCAATATTTGAACACGCGACCAACGAGGCAGAGGATCAAAGAACTTTGTAGTAAGAATATACTTAAATTTTAGTATGATTTTATATCAAGTTAACGTCGTCGTTACAGTAGATCTTTTAAGTTTTTATTTTATTTTAATAAAAGTTGTATTTGGAAGTGAAAGAGACCGCATTGACCGTTTTTGTCGTATAAAAAAGTTTGGGGAATAATGACTGTGCATATTCAAGCTAAATTTTATACACAAACTATCTGCGCCTTGCGGCTTTGCCCGCATAGAAATCTATATGTCAAATGGTTCATAAACCTTCCGCTTGAATTACTCTATATTTTTAAAATTGCGTTAAAATCCGTTGGGTAGTTTTAAAGATATAAGAATGCATAGGGACAGACAGACAGCGGGAAGCGACTTTGTTTTATACTATATAATAGTAATTTTTAAGAGACCGCATTAGAAAGAGAACAGTGAAGGAAATTGCATCATTTATCCGACAAGAGCTAGGTTCTTCAATCTATACTAAAAAAAGTAGATTAAAGGCTTTATGCCTCATTCATTCTGTATCTACGCCACATTAGTTGAGTTGGTACGAATAGTAATCCAAAAGGTTGTTTAGACCTGACCCAAGCCTGAAATCTAGGCAATGCTAACGACTAGCCAAAGCTCCGAATCTAGGATAGACGAACAATTGTGGCGTACCTCGCACAAAGGCTGTGTACCTACTGGAGTGTCTGTAAACGGGACACAATTGAAAGGGGAAGGGGGAGAGTGGGACTGTCTTTGCTTTGTCGTTTTACCTTAAGATTTACGATATACTTATTTACGATGTGGTCTATATTCTTTAGTATGACAGATGTATGTCTGGTTCATAGTATCACATATACTAGGAGTATTTACGCTTTCTTTTTTTTGTATTTTATTATTAATTTACTAACTAGCATGTAGATGCTGGATGCGTCAAGCTGAAGACAGGGCGCTATGGCGCTCATTGGGGGGGACTATTTCCAGCAGTGGAATAACATAGGTTGATGATGATGATTACTAACTAGCTGCGCCTCGCGGCTTCGCCCGCGTTGAAATCTATTTGTCAAATGGTTTATAAACCTTCCTCTATGGGCCGAATACGGCATATAATGTGGGACGAAAGCCGATTTTTTCATGTGGGCCGAAATTCCTAGGGACGAATCTGGCATAAATCCTCTTGAATTACTCTGTCTCAATCCATTTTAAAAAGATCGCATCAAAATGCATTGCGTAGTTCAGTAGTTAAAGATCTAAGCATATATGGTTCATAAGCCTTCCGCTTGAATTACTCTATATTTTTAAAATTGCGTTAAAATCCATTGCGTAGTTTTAAAGATATAAGAATACATAGGGACAGACAGACAGCGGGAAGCGACTCTGTTTCATACTATGTAGTGCAACAAAGCACATGTGGCAAAAATAGCATGAGGTATACTCTTATTTTGTGTAGTGACACTATGTCTATTCATTATCGTCATAAAGTCGTCAACCTACTACTGGCTAGCTTCATTATTTTTAATTTTTAGGCATCCTATCAGCGGAAAAATTTAATAGTCCGTCAGCAAACATACACTGGTCTATCCAGGCGTGTTCTATATTATAGAACATATTGGTCTTAAGCATCCTAGCAGCGGAAAAATTTAATAGTCCGTCAGCAAACATACACATAACATATGTGTCACTACACATAATAAGAGTGACTCATGCTATTTTTGCCACATGTGCTTTGTTTCACTACATAGTATAAAACAAAGTCAACATATTGGTCTATCCAGGCATGTTCTATATTATAGAACATGCCTGGATAGACCAATATGTTGTACCGCTAACATATTGGTCTATCCAGGCATGTTCTATAATATAGAACATGCCTGGATAGACCAATATGTTGACTTTGTTTTATACTATGTAGTGAAACAAAGCACATGTGGCAAAATGTTAGCGGTACAACATATTGGTCTATCCAGGCATGTTCTATAATATAGAACATGCCTGGATAGACCAATATGTTGACTTTGTTTTATACTATGTAGTGAAACAAAGCACATGTGGCAAAAATAGCATGAGTCACTCTTATTATGTGTAGTGACACATATGTTATGTGTATGTTTGCTGACGGACTATTAAATTTTTCCGCTGCTAGGATGCTTAAGAAGATATAGAATCTATATCTTCTAAATATTTGTAAACCTAGCTTTAAGTTTCTCCAAAATCTGTAAATAAATAAATAATACATACAAAATGATCAGCCGATTTGTCATTTACTTTTTAAGTCTCAAATTGTTGAAGAAAATGTTTTCCTCTATCTAAAAAAATCGAGGCCATAAATTCAAGAACCCGTACCAACCGTGCTAATTCAGTTTGACGCAATTTTCTTCGCTATGAATACAGAATTACTACAAAAAATATTTCATAGCGAGCGAAAACTAATTTCACGGCTCAAGTGTCATTTAATATAATAGGTACTTATTTATTACTTTCTTTTTCGGAATTTTCATCAACTTACATACTTACGCTTCAAGATCTTTTAACACTATGACTGCTGAAATCACACGGTATGTGTTTTCTACAAGTGACTAATATGCGTAAATCCACACTAGCGCAGCGGCTGAGAAAATACAGATCTGTGTGACTCAGCACAGCCGTAATGTTGTTCGAACGAAACGCATGTGCGGCGCAACACAACCGCTGTGTAGAGCGGCAGCACGAATTTTGTAGGTAAAAAAAAAGATCGCAGTCGTCGATAAAAAACCGCAGTCAAAGTATTAAGCCGTGAGGCGTGTGTTATATTTTTCGAGTGCAATATGTGGTTGGCTGACTGTCCAAAGCTCCAAGCATCAACAGCTAAAGTAATTTTGATAAAGGAAGTACCTATCAAAATACTCGTGTGGTCTCCTTAATGTTTCTTATCAACACTTTTTAAGCCTCTCGCCCATTTTGAAGGAATATTCTGAAAAAGCGAAGAGTCAGGTTTTTTATCTCTAACTTCAAATAATCAATAGGTATTTATAGATCCACCTACGTAAGTAATCTCAGCCGTTAAGATGAAATTTCTTAATTGCTTAGAGCGTTCGTTAACGGTAAAATCGAGCTTTTATTACAAAATCAGACTATTTTTGTATCGCAAAAGGCGAACACCCGAGTTCAGTAATAACTAATAAGCCATATAACGTAATCGCTCACACCAAAGCTTACGTAGAATTTTAATAAACTTATTAGCAACAAAGTTGCAGTTCATAGAATTCGTCACAGCTCATTAAAATTATCTTCAATACCTAAGTTTTTGTGTCAAGTAAAACACTTACTAAACGTTTGTAATTACATTGTTTCTAAGGCAAGGATTAACATGTACACTAGCTTATAATAATAATAATAATAATGATTGACTTGTTTATGGCAGACGTCCGCAATCTCCCCTATAGCCCGATTACCCAGTCCATCCATCCATCACAATAGCCTGGCTTTATTTCATTCATTTTTCTTTGCATAAGTCTCTACACCAAGCGGATACCATCTTTGGGTGTATCATATTGTGCACCCGAGGATGATACCCGCTATGTGTAGCCATCGCCTTTAGATTAACTTCTCAAAGGGACTCTGTGCTGTTGGCTTCGGCCCCACGCAAGCCTTCCAAAGGACCGGGTCACTTTATGGCCCGTGATCATGGTAAATGAGAGAAATAATAATAATAATTTATTTCAGACGATAGTAAAGTAACAGATCTTAATTAACTTATTCTACGGTCCATAGTAATATATACCTTAAAACTAGCATACATAAAATATAAAAGGACTAAATTAATAATAACACGCTTTTTTTTTTGATTACGCCGACAGCGTGTAGATGTCGTACAAGCTTATAAGTCGACACTGTAATACCTGATGTTATATATAGGTAATATAACAAAGAAATATAACATATACGCATAAAGAAATTTTAAATTGAATTGAATTGACCCCGAGTTCAGATAAACCATACTTGCTGATCATTCTCTTCCTGCAGAAACTTCTACTATTGAAATCGATGAAAAATGTCCAGCATTCTAGCGAGCACAATCAAACTTGACAATCAAATCCTTTTTGTCTATCGATCAATCCATCAATCTCCTTATAATTCAGCCCTAGAAGGCCAAGGCTGGATTCATTTGTCAGCATCTAAATTCTGGGACAATGACGATATTGAAGTCATTCCCAGAGGGGTTGGTTTTGAACGCATTTGCAATGAAAGCGGGACATTGAACTCTCTAAAGATGAATCGGCAAAGGATCGAAATAATTGTAAATGTATACGGAGGCCGTTACCCCCCAAGCAAGACGAGATAAACTTATAAAAAAAATTAAATCATACTAGAAGATTCGTTTTTTTGGGTAAAGCAAGAATCAATTTTTTTCTGACAACACTGAAGTAATTTTAGATAATTTTATTGATATGCTTCTTTTTGAAAACGTGCCATTCCCATGATGATATTTCTAATTATGTACTACTATTATTTAGCTATGCTTGGCAACTGAATCACTACATAATATAAAACAAAGTCGCTTCCCTCTGCCTGTCTGTCTTTATGTATGCTTAATTGCATATCTTTAAAACTACACAACGGATTTTGATGTTTTTTTAGATAGAGCGATTCAAGATGACGGTTTATATACCATTTGACACATACCTAGATTTCCACGAGAGTGAAGCCGCGGGGCGCATCTAGTTAGATATAATTTAGAAGTTTTAATGTATGAAAACTTCGTTTACTCCCACCTGTTCTGTCTTCTGTCAAATACGTCATTAACTAATGAGACGACATTATGGTATCGACGTTGTACGCCAAAGTAAAAGATAAAGGATTCGATTATCTTTCGAAAAACATCATCCGTAGTAGTTTTTTTTTTGTTTTTTTTTTTGTGTTGTCAAACACAAAAAAAAATCAATAAAAAAAAACACAAAAAAAATATTATAAACCAAATGCTGCCTAAAAAAAACATGGAGAATAAGGGAAAAAAAAAGACTCCCACAAAACCCAAGGACCGAGGGGTCGCCACACCTCGAGTTGACGCCGGGGTAATGAGGCCAAGCCTCGAGGCCCCTCTCTGTGCCCCCACCAGGGCCGGAAAGAAACCTATTGATTGAAAAACCCGTAGTAGTATTTTTCACATTTCGCCGCTTAGCTTAGTCCTGGTGGGATATACCCTTTGGAATTATTTTTGACAGAATTAATTTATTTTCAATTCAATTCCTTCATATCCCATGGCGCATTCCGCTCGGAAAGAAGCATTATGTAAAAAAAAAAAAAATTATGTAAAAATAATGCTGGACAATTCACACAGCATTATCTAGCCCCATGGTAAGCAGAGCTTGCGTTATGGGTACTAGATAACTGATATACATAATACAATATATTACATAGATAGATATTTTTTATTATACATAGAAAACGACCAGAACACCCGAAACAAATATCTGCAGATCGTACACACAATTGTTCCAAAGCATTATCAAACAATTCCTGAAACCCGTTTTCTAAATAAATTCGCGTCTCCAGAATTACGTGACAAAGTTCCTGATTAATAACTCTTAAGTGCAAATGACTTTTAGTTTAACAAGCTGCGTGATTAAGATGGCTTTTATTATAATTTCTAGGTAACGTAATAAATGCTGGGGCAAAAGTGTTCTTGAGTGGAGACCACGACTCGGTAAACATAGTGTAGCACGCCCTCCGACAAGGTGGGATGACGACCTACGAAAGACTGCAGGTGGATGATTGATGGGGTAAGCTGAAGACAGGGCGCTATGGCGCTCATTGGGGAGGCCTATGTCCAGCAGTGGACTGCTATAAGCTGATGATGTTGATGAATAATTGTTACAATAAGCCCAAGACGGTCCACTGTTGGGCAAAGATCATCCATGGTTGCGTTTAAAGCCTTAGCCAGTTGGAAACACTTTCTATCGTTTTATTTTAAGAAACATCTCAAAGTAAACTAGAAGTTAAAAATAATTAAATAATTAACCTGGTTAGTCTACACAACTTAATTTTAGCCCCAAAACAACTTATAATAAGACATAAGATAATAAGACGACCGATGTGGCGCGGTGGGCGAAGGTCCGCTTGCGACGCAGGAGGTTGCGGGTTCGATTCCCGCCTCGGAACAATTGTGTGTACGATCTGCAGATATTTGTTCCGGGTGTTCTGGTCGTTTTCTATATATAATAAAAAATATCTATCTATGTAATGCATTGTATTATGTATATCAGTTATCTAGTACCCATAACACAAGCTCTGCTTACCATGGGGCTAGAAAATGCTGTGTGAATTGTCCAGCATTATATAACTTATGTTATGGGCACTAGATAACTGAAAAACTCAATATAAATGATTACCCATATTATAGTATTTAGACTTTTTACCTGACTGTTAAATAAATAATTCAAATTTTTCAATGAATTACATTTTATTTTTAATGTATAAATTCATACTAAAATATCTATGTTATATATAGTATTATGTATATTAGTTATCTAGTACCCATAACACAAGCTCTGCTTACCATGGGGCTAGATAATGCTGTGTGAATTTGTCCAGCATTATTTATTTATTTATACTCTATGTAGGTACTAAATTGTTACGTACTAGAATGTTCCCGAAAAAATAAACTAGATTTTTAATATTTCCATAGCATAAAAACTAAGTTCATTTCATATAAGTAGTATCCTAAAAACTCAAACTTTCGAAGCACTAAAACACTTTTACGATCATTTTCACGACAAAAACAAAGAGCGATACTAAAAACTCAAATAAAGATACGCGAACTTGCTCCAGGTTTAAATTGAAAACATAAACAGAGGTATTTAAATAACTACTGATACTATTCTGAAAGTATTACGATGTCACCCAGGACAGCTTTAGGTGAACTGCCGTGCACTCCGATAGTGGGCGTCTGTATTTTGCGATAACTATGTATCTAGGGGAGGCCTATGTCCAGCAGGGGACTAATATACGCTAATGATGATGATAATGTAGTATGTTAAGATACGCGAACTTGCTTCAGGTTTAAATTGATAACATTTATAGAGGAGGTATTTAAGTAACTACTGATACTATTCTGAAAGTATTACGATGTCACCCAGGACAGCTTTCGGTGAACTGCCGTGCACTGCGATAGTCAAAGTCAAAGTCAATAGAATTTATTTCTTTAGGCTTACAAAATAAGCACTTAGACACGTAAAATTTTATATCATTTAAACATATCAAATTTTGTATTTTGTGATAACTAAATATGAAGGGGAGGCCTTTGTCCATCATTGGAATAATATAGGCTGATTGATGATGATGTAAATGAGGTATGAAAAGTAAAGTAAAACTTTATTTAGATTATTAAACAATTCTCAAATTAATCATCAAGGACAAAATTAAAATTACATATTGTTTATTTTTGTTGGAATACAAAATATGTGTGTGTGGCAACCGGACAGTGGTTTGATGGCTTGTCTGTTTTTCGTAGTTTCTATCACATCAAATCACAATTATGGAAATACAGCCATTGTTACGTCTGCTGGCCTGCATGAAATGTTTAAGTGCATAGTTTTTATAACGCTGAAAATTATGCAGTGAACGTGTATTAATTTATTATAATTTAAAAATAAACAACCTATCAACGAATGGTCAGTGTCCGTTGTGATCTGTGCAACATCCACAGAGATCCTCAACGCTATTTATGTCGCGGACTATCAAAACCCACTGAAGCTCACCATAAAAAGGCCACAGGGGAAAGACCTAGGCTTCGTGCCGCACAGCCGTAATGCGAAATAAATTATTATGCGTATCTATCACGATATTTTAAAAGTTTACCTTTGTTATTTGGTTTTCCAATTAGACTTTGAAATATGAACGGAAACAATTATGATGTTTACTTAATTATTTTGCTGTTTCGTAAATTAAAAGAAATGAGAATAATAATTAATTCTTTAATTGCCTCTCCTCTTTATTGCCTACCTTTTTCTTTATACGATTTTAGCGGTGACCATAAATTTAAATATAAATTTTGTTTGATACCTGCCAATTTAACAGTTAATTTTATTTGTGTTTCGGGTGATCTGCCGGGTGATTATGTAACTCGCTACCGGTTTGCGACAGGCGTAAATTAAGCAATCAGTGCTGACGGCGTTGTGGCGTTTGACAGCACTGATTGCTTAATTTACGCCTGTCGCAAACCGGTCGCGAGTTACATAATCACCATACTGGTCGTTTTCTATGTATGATAAAAAAAAATATCCATGTAATGTATTGTGTTATGGTTCAGTTATCCCATTACCCATAACACAAGCTCTGCTTAGCTTAGGGCTAGGTAATTAATGTGTGTGTGAATTATAATAATAATTAGAATTGTCGAGCATTATTTATTTTATTTACATATATACTGGCTGCCCCACGCTGCTTCGCCCGTGGAACTCTGTGTGTCAAATTGTTTATAAACCTTCTTCTTAAATTACTCTACCTGTTTAAAAAAACTGCATCAAAATCCGTTGAGTAGTTTTAAAGATCTAAGCATACACACAGACAGACAGCAGGTTTTTTATACTAGTAGTGATTTAATTTGTATTTTTATCTGAGAAACCTGTCGCATTAGAACATTACGTTTGATATAGAAAAAAATTTACCTATATGTATAAGTATTCTAAAAAATAATGAAAAAAAGCTGTCGAAACCACAAATGGTTAGAACTTCTGCGATTTGCTCCGACGATACCATTGTCATTAAATGGCTTCCACGAATATTTCTTAGCTTTCGTAACCCCTTGTTTAAAAAAAATATCTTGAATTTTAAAACGAGCACTAGTTAAGCACTCTACTTAAATATTTATTTGGTTTTGTAATCCTCTTTTTTACAAAAAATATCTTGAATTTTAAAACCGAGTATAGGTTAGCAATCTACCTAAAGTGACCCGTATTCGATTACCGGTTTGACTGACGTAAACCGTACCAAAATACAATATAGACTGCTGTGACCCCGTTCCTAGCTAACCTTTGTACAGGCAGAGACAGAGTTGATTTTGATTTATTGATAAAACGCCACTTTCGTGTAAGAACCTACTAAATGATGGCCATTTATGTATAAAATACGAAATATTTTCCTGGAAAAAGATGGAATTAAAATAAGGGTAGGTAAGGTATCAAATTATTAATTATGACTATTTAAATAAGAAATAAAATAGAATTCTGAAATTCAAGGGTAATTCTGAGGAAGGCATCATTCAATAATAATTTAAATAAACTTTGGTTTTGTTGAACTTTCGAGGTAACGACCCATCGACGAAACGTACAGTCGAGGTAGAGACATCGAGGTAATTAACATCGAGGTAACGTCATTCGAACTATAGAGTACGAGACCCCATTCTGGTAGCCAGCAGCACACAAGTAGACATAGGTTGAATTATATCATTGAATTTTTTATTAGTCTCCTTTTTTATTATTATTATTTATTTATTTTAAGCCATTATTGTCCCACTGCTGGGCAAAGGCCTCCCTTTTCTCCTTCCACTCCTCGCGATCCAACGCTGCAACAGGCCACGATGGAAGATGTACCTCGAGCTCGTCGCGCCATCTCATCCTGGGCCTTCCACGTCGCCTTTTTTAGCTGTATTTTATTTTTATTTGTTTTTACTATTCTGCTCTGTTGTATATTATATGTGTATCTGAAGTTGCAAATAAAGACTTTGTCTAATTATGGAGTTAACAAAAATCAGAACCAAACTGTCAGGGATGATTTAATATGCAACTCGTTAAAATCAGCAGGCACCTTTTTAGTTTAGGTTTTTCTAAAAATAATACCAAGTTTTATTTGTTTTTTTTTTTAGTTCTAGGAACAAATCTTAACCGCCCCTTAAACTTTGGTCCTTACTTATAATGACACTGTCTTTATACTTGTCAATCTATAGACTAATGGATTTTACGATCAGCTTTTGAAAAATTAAATACAAGTTTAGCAAAACGTGACTTAAAAAGTGTCCAGAGACCATCCACTCGATGGCCGACGATATTGTAACGGTCTCAGAGAGTCGATGGATGAAGGCGGCTCAGGAGCGTTATTTATGGCGTTGTATGGGGGAGGCCTATGTCCAGCAGTGGACGAATATGGGCAAATATGATAATGATGACCTAAAAATTGTAAGGAGTACACACCAAAATCAGCAGGCTACGTTGACAAAACACCGTCAGCTGCCTTCAATACTTCTAACACTGAAACGTCGCCAACCTGCCGCCGGCCTTTTCTATTGGGTGTAAATTTTATTAAATTCATAAGAACAAATTGTAAGAGAAAATAACTATTTTATTAGAGATCAACCACCACCTACTCAAAATCTTATCAGACACACCTACGCTTTTAGATAACCCTATGAACTATGCTTGTGTTAAAAATACAAATAGTCAGTTCAGTTCAGTTCAATAGCTGGTACCCCAATTTCTACCATCATGGTCTGTTGCAGCGTTGGATCGCGAGGAGTGCAAGGAGGCCTTTGCCCAGCAGTGGGACAATAATGGCTAAAAATAATAAATAATAATAATTATTAAGTTGAACAAAGGCAATAACCAAAATTTCATTGGGAATTTTGTTTATTTAAAGGCTTTTTTAATGTCTCTGTAATAGTTTTAATTTGTATAGTTTACGCAGAGATACGAAGTTGCCCTTGATGGCCACAAATCTCTACCTAAACTTTACAAAATAAAAATATTTCAAAGATATAGGCTTAATGAGTAAAGGATTATCTATCTATCTTTTTCTGACAACAACAAAATGACCAAATGAAAAACTGAAATGACGTTATTTCATCGACTGTACCTACTAGCTACAAACCAAACCGGGCGATGTGGTTTTTGGCTCATTAGACCGCTTGGCAGCTTCATTTACGAGCTCGTAGCTACTTACGACTGTTCTAACAACTTTACTTGGTACATAAAACAGAGAACTTCTTTCCAGCAAACAATACCCGACATCAAAAAGAAATAGACGAATATATACATACGGAAACTTACACACTGTCAAACATAGAACCTCCTCATTTGTTTTTCGTCGGATAATAATTTGAAAAATAAACACTTTTACAAGACTGCTTAAAATAGGAGAGTATTTTCAGAGTTCCTGTATGCGGACAACCACTGCTGCCGTTTTATTTTTTATTACTATTTATATATTATTTTTATTCTTTATTAATATGTATCAAAATGAATTTGTTGCCCTTTTTTGGCAAAATGAGTGAACAAAATGTAGAAAATAACTTATTTATAAATAGGTAATCAAGTTAAGGCCAATAAGGTTGTTGGAAGAGAACTCATTTTAGGGTTAAGTTCGCCTTTGCAATATTTTTCTAGAATATAATGATTTGTATATGTTTTATCGTAAAAAAAGAAAAAATTAATAAATAAATTTATCGAAATCGCTTCAGCCGTTTTGAAACATCGAGATAATAAAGAATTCCACCAAACCTGAGACCTACATTAGATTACCTTCATTATTTATGTGTCATCATTTTATATGGATTTAGTTTAATATAATAATAATATCTAGCCTCTAGCCCCATGGTAAGCAGAACTTGTGTTATGGGTAGAGATAGCTGATATACATAATGCAATATATTACATAGATAGATATTTTTTATTATACATAGAAAACGACCAGAACACCCGGAACAAATATCTGTAGATCGTACACACAATTGTTCCGAGGCGTGAATCGAACCCGCAACCTCCTGCGTCGCAGGCGGACCTTCGCCCACCGCGCCACATCGGTCGCCAAATAATGGCGATTGAACTTCACTTGTTAAGTTCTTTTAATCACCTAAAAGAACTTAACAAGTGAAGTTCAATCGCCATTATATAAATAGATTCCATTAGTAGAAGATATAAGAACCCACCCACCACATCCCAGCTCAAGTTTTTGGTTGTTACGTATCCTCTAAAAATAATGACACTCTGCTAGCGAAGTAGGGATGGGAATCTAGTGATGGGCATTTTAGTGTTGTGCATCGATTTAAATCGATTCTCTGAAACGTGCGTGCTACCGAATGGATTAGGTTACTACCTTTTAAAATTGTCTTCTACTGATAGAACGTTGAAATATAATAATTACGCGAAAAATATAATACGACTCGCTGGTAAAAAACACTCAATCGTTCCAACTGGTATTCCCTAGAGAGAAACTTCTGTTTTACAACTTTTTATATTGTATCTAAGCTTCTTTTGTATTCAGAATTTTTCGTCTGAAAGGACATCTAAAAGGTCCAATCAATGTCAAAGAGAGTAAATTATAAAGACTTTTTTGTTAAAACCTAACGATAAGTCTGTTCACTAGTTTTTTCTGTAAATTTGTTAATAGTGGAGACTTCACTGGTCTATGTTAATCTTTGTTGTACCACTTTATATTGTCTATGTACTGTCTGTATTCCAAATAAATAAAAAAAAAGACTCTGACGAGCTCAAGGCATTTAATCGACGTAAAAGAGTTTGTATAACCTTGGCTTTTAGAACCTTATTAGTGGGTCGAGTACAACAATACCTACTAATAAAGGTTCATCATCATCATCAGCATAAATCAGTCCTCTGCTAGACATAGGTTTCCCTCAATGAGCGCCATAGCACCCTGTCCTCAGCCCGCCGCATCCAGCATCTACCTGCAGGCTTTCGCAGGTCGTCATCCCACCTGGTTGGAGGGCGTCCTGCACTACGTTTACCGAGTCGTGGTCTCCACTCAAGAACACGTTTGCCCCAGCGGCCGTCATTTCTTTAACTCGCAAACTTCAGCTGAGCATGAACCTGTTCTGATAGCGCAGGAACACGGCACTAACCTTCACACACGGCTTGATCTACACAACATTAATTTAGAAATATCTCTTTTGTGTTAAATCAATGTATATTATTAATTATTTACTTTTAAGTATTTTTAAGTAGTGTGCTTGTTACTATAGTTAGATAATTAAGTCTTAGCTATCAGAATAAATATATTTCATTTCAGAGCTTGTGTTATGGGTACCAGATAACTGATCTCCATAATACATTACAAAGATAGAAATATTTTATTTTTAACATTTGTCCAGAGGCGGGAACCGAGCCCTCGACCTCTTGCGTCGCAGCCTTTGCCTTCGCGCCGGTGGTCGTCGATGGTGTTTAATTGTGTCAAATATCGCCTAAAATCTCATAAGTAACATTATATTGCTTAGGTTTATTCTACAATGTACATATAATTACCCAATTAGTTAAAAAGTCCATTATTCCACATGCTTTGATACAACCTATCCAATTTCAAAAGCAAAATCATGTCCTGCAATTTAGTACGTAGGCTGTACTAAACACATACGTTTCGTTATATTGACGTGGTTTCATTACATGTACAAAACATAGTCGTATAAACCTCCAGCCACCTCAATTGCCCGGGATTTATAAGCATTCGTCTGTTATGTAACAGGGATGAGGTGTGTTCACATTGTTCTGTGCTAAAGTTGTGGAGAATTTCTTATATGGAAGGATCAGTTACTTTCAGACTGTTTTTTTTTCACTTCTTCCACTAGCGGACATAAATATAAGTGAACCGAATTATAAACACCTTATTTTTTTTATAATAATTATAGTATAAAATTTGACATCTCTAAGTGCTTATTTTGTAAGTCTCAAGGTTTAGATAATTTTGAAATTTAATTTAACAACTAACAGGCTAAAGGTTTCTTCGTCGTTTCTTTACTTTAGTCTACATACCGACGCGACAGATATAAAAAATATCAGATTATTGCCGTGTCAGTGTATAATTATACAAATTTGATCGATTCTAAGTGTACATTTATTGTATTTTATTATAATTAATATTTTATTTATTGTATTGTAGGAAGCTCTGCATTAAATAAGACCTGAGTTAGCTATACATTCAATCATCTGAAAAAAAATCTAGCACGACGTAGACACACCTTTACCTGAAAAAACAAAAAATAAGGAAGACTGGAACGCCGATAAGAAAAAATAGCGGGCAAGGGACGCTTGGATTACGCCCGCTACACCTACGATACCCTTCTGTACATTTAGGTAAGATGTAGGGCGGCAAGGAAGTTCCGGAATTTAGGACATAGTATTTTTATTCAAGCAAGCTGCAAGTGTGGCAGTGGGCCGACCATATCTCGCGAAGAACCGACAACCAGCGGTTGTCGGGCCAAACGTGTTCTTGAGTGGAGACCACGGTAAACGAAGTGTAGGACGCCTTTCAATCAGGTGGGATGACGACCTGCGAAAGACTGCAGGTATATGCTGGATGCGTCAAGCTGAAGACAGGGTGCCGTGGCGCTCATTGGGGGAGGCCTATGTCCAGCTGTAGACTATCATAGACTGATGATGATATTTATTCCGTGACCATGGCGCATGAAACTGTGCTGAAATAATAGAAAACTCAAAAATTAAATTATGGTAAATACATATACTGTTATAATTGACTTTTGAATCGTAATAGTTCTTATAAAATAATAAATTCAAGTCTCTTGTTTAAATTACATAGAAAGCAAAATACATCATCATACATCGTTGGTGGTCATTTCACTTACCACCAACAGTGAAATGCCCGAATGTAATTCGCCGCGCAATTCTTTGAAATTAAATTAATTGCACAATGAAAATACCACCCTAAAGCTTTTGTTATACAGTACATTTTTCAGCTTTCGAACTGACAGCACAATAGAGCGCAGGCAAAAGCTTTTCCCTGAAATATATGTGAGGAATAATGAAATGTAATTCATCCGGAAAGATTCCCGCTATTGCATTTCTCCTGTCATCGTGGTTTGAAATGTATCTTGGTACTGCAGTTTTCTGAATTCCGAACAAAATTATATTTTATTTGAAGCTTGGGTTTTGCCTCTGTAGGTCAAATTCATTATCCTACTTAATATTATAAACGCGAAAGTTTGTAAGTATTGATGGATGGATGTTTGTTACTCTTTCACGTAAAAACTATTGAATGGATTTTAATGAAACTTTACAATAATATAGCTTATAAATCAGAATAACTCATAGGCTACAATTTATAAAGATATATTGTATATTATCCAAAATATCAAACACCACGCGGGTGAAACCGCGGGGCGCAGCTAGAGATACTGTAATTTAAGATGTGAAAGTAGTTACTCCTTACTGAACTGTTAAATTAAATTCGTTTATTAATTCTGACAATTACATCTATAAATAAGAGGTTTTAAGTATAGTTAACTATATATAAGTAAGTATAACTATAGGTTAACCTACAGGCTGAAATTTAAAAAAGGTATTTCTTTAGTTTAGACATTGCAGGCATAGATACACATTTTTATATTTTTTTATATTATTATTGTAGTACATTTTTATCCCATAAATCATTTTCCATAGGATAAATAAAACAAAATTTAGGTTTTTCATTATATTCAGTTGAGCTACCCTATAGCTTTGAAGACAGAGTGGTGTGGAAGCGGTTCATCAGCGTCACCGTGAAAGCTTTCCAGTACGGGCACGACCTTTAGCAATGAACACTACGACAAAGAAGAAGAGACCTGTAGCTTTATAGAAAAAGTCTGCAACTAGCTCAACTATTTCAATCGTTAGTACTAGTCTTTATTTGCACGACCTTCAGCAATGAAGACTACGACAAAGAAGAAGAGACCTGTAGCTTTATAGAAAAAGTCTGCAGCTAGCTCAACTATTTCAATCGTTAATACTACTTCTAATTTGATTTTTTGTTTTGTTTATAAAGGTTGTAGTAGAACAAGGATTGTGTGCGTTGTTGATTCATAAAATATCTAATATTAGCTGCACCCCGCGGCTTCGCCCGCGTCGAAAAAATTTACCATGTTTTCTCACCGTTTAAACCTTCCCTGGACAAACATTTCAAAACCAAAATCAGCTAAATCGGCCTAGCCGTTCTCGAGTTTTAGCGAGACTTTTTTATATACAAAAATATGTAATTTTTAGTATAAGTAGTTATAACATCGCCTTAGGGCTTAATAAAAAAGCCCGTTATGATGTTATTATCTCAATAAATAATTAAATAAATAAAATATATAAGAAGAAGCAGATTATAGTGTGAGACAATCTAGTCTATTTTATTATAAGATAAGTGAATCATGGTCACCGCGAGGTCTGCATAACTAGCTATCTACATTCCTCGTTGTTTTTCACAACACGTTCCTTAGGTAAGGAATTTCGGAACAATCCTACTCGGGTATTTATAATTGGATTTAGAACTTTCTCTTTATACAGATAAGGTATTCTTTTGTGCTTTCAGACACGCTATTATGGGAATAGATAAATTTAATTTGTTTTGGTATGGTTACAAAGATTCGTCGATTTGAAATACTTTTTCGTTTGGAACAAATTAAGACTAGTTCAGCATTATTAATATTTTTATTTTTGTAATTATATAAAAAAAATATATTATAATATTACTATATTATTATTTTTATGATTATTGCCCAGCAGTGGGACAAAATAGGCTAAATAAAAAAAAAATATAAATAAATAACGCTGTACAATTCACACAGCATTATCTAGCTCAAAGCTAAGCAGAACTTGTGTCATGGAAAGGTACTAGATAACTGATATATTTAATACATACATTACATAGATAGAAAGGAGGAGGTTGCGGGTTCGATTGCCGCCTCGGAAAAATTGTTTGTACGATCTGCAGATAGTATTTGTTCCGGGTGTTCTGGTCGTTTTCTATGTATAATAAAAAATATCTATCTATGTAATTTATTGTATTATGTATATCAGTTATCTAGCACGCATAACACAAGCTCTGCTTACCTGGTTGAGGTTAAATGATGCTGTGTGGATTGTCCAGCATTATTTATTTATAGATATTTTTATTATACCTACATATAAAACGACCAGAACACCTGAAAGGTCGTCATTTGTTACGCGAATTTAAAATAAAGCATACATTAAATTACGCAAAATTAGTTTATTATTGGGGGAGGCCTATGTCCAGCAGTGGACAAGGTGGATAGGCTGATGATGATGATGATGAAAATAAAATATTATTAATAGTAGCCTATTTTTGATGGACATTTTATTTTTATTCCTTGAAATATACTTCGTAAAATCAAATCTAAATTATTCCTAATCGAATTTTACTAGCCAACAGTCCGCGCTAGATGGCAAGTCAAGGTGCAAATTGTGTTATTTATTGAAAAGCTTTCTCCAGATTTCTGAATAAACCCGAATATTCTATTTATTCCCTTTGATCAAAACCAAAGTAACACTTATTTATATCTAAAAGCCGATTCGCTTCTCAAATGCACCAAAAACTTTATTCAGCATTGAAATGCGAAGCGAACGAAGGCTAATTATAACTCGATTATGCTTTCCCTTCAGCGAATTCGTTAAAATGCGTTTTGCATACGAAAACCAATCATAGAAGTTTGAATTGGAGCTTTTTGTACATTGTACTTTAACATTTTCGGATTGTATGCTCACTTTGTGCCTTAATGGATGGTATTGACTCTTTGTTATCGATAATGCTATTGAGGTCTAGGTTTTGTACTCGATATTTAATGGTAAACTGAATTTAAATTCTATAGTGATTTGCTTAAACTTTTTTATACAACTCTATTGTATGTACTACTACATCTCTATTGACGTCTACAAGACAAGATATTATGAAAAATAATTATTGAGGTCTTTAATTGAAAAAAATAGGTACGGACCCGGCATACCACCAAGCCTACTCCGGTGGTAGGTCGAAACGAATCCTTACCACATTAAAGATTAAGATACAAGATAAAGATAAATTTATTTAGCTATAAACCGTAAAATAACACAAATAATAATAGTACATACCAACTACACAGTACATTAAAAAAACCTACAGAGAAACAATAAATAGCAATAAAATAAATATAAAAACAAAAAAAAAGATTATAAACCGAATGGCTGCCAAAAAAAAGCATTGAGAAGAAGGAAAAAAAATATTCTTACAAAACCCAAGGACCGAGGGGTCGTCACCCCTCGAGTTGACGCCGGGGTAATGAGGCCAAGCCTCGAGGCCCCTCTCTGTGCCCCCACCAGGGTCGGAAAGAAATCTATTGCAATAAATAGCTACCATACTATCCTGTTGGCCAAAAAGGTCAGCTCTGTGCTGAACTATAGTGCTTCCTAGTATCATTTCCCACCACAAGATATTACTTAACCAGGTACTAGGGTAGCATAAACGTGAAGGAAGAAGGTATATAGTATACAGAATACTTTGTAGGTTTGTTATACATAATATGGTGGTCCAGCATTATTTATTATTTATGGAGAGTACCTTTATAAGGTCCTAGCTTCGCCCCCGTGGAAAGCCAAGTGTCAAATGGTTTAAATGATAGAAAGTATCCTATGTCCACCAATTTTCGGCCAAATCGGTTCAGCCGTTCTTGAGTTATAAATAGTGTAACTAACACGACTTTCTTTTATATATATAGATTTAATTTGTCAATTCAAAACGCAAGTATGGTAGTAAAAGATTTCATTTCTCTATTTTCGACAATAACCAACATTCTCTACGATGAATAAAATCAGCTCAAAAAACATATTCCTGTAGGTAGGTAGCAACAACAGCGAAATAAGATAAAAACTCTGATACAAAACAAGCGAAATGGGCCAGCGCAATATAAGTGCTTCTACCAGGAAAAGAACTCTAGCTAAAAGCAGAATGAAAAACTCAAAATTGTAGCTAATATACGTCGACCCATCTGTGCTTCCAATGTTTTAAAACAGCCTAACTAGTACACTATTCGTCGTCAAATAAATCAAAAAACACAGTTAAACGAACTGTTTCATACCTAGTTTAAACCGAAAATTAAAATGCAAAAAACGTAGCAGTCGGTTTATAAAAAGCGCTGTGTTGTAAAAATACTGGTTCTATAAAATAATAATTCACCTGTATCCGAAATGGTCGTACATTGAACAACATTCGCACGCCTCAGTGAGCGGAGCATGGAGTAGTTTTATGTAGACAGAGTTCATGTATGAACAAAACATGAAACTCAAATGTATGATCAAACCTAAGGTTCTTCGTCCTCAGTAGTGATGGTACCGGTTTAGAATTTGTACCACATCAACTTTTCCCGCGGGTTTTCATAGATAGATAGATTTTTTATTCATACAAATAGGTTACATCATTTAGTTAATAGTGCCTTAAAGCCTATGTTAGGTTTGTCTTAGCACTATAGTTCTCACTTAATTTAAAAATAAAGAGGCAACTAAGGCGAGCAGCAGCGCCTCATGCAGAACAATTTTGCTAACGGACTGCGATTCCCAACCCGTATGCCCAGCGTGGGGTTTATGGGCCCTGACATGAGATAAAAGCCGATGAGGCGCTTATCAAAGAGAGGCCTGAGTCCAGCTGTGGACCAATATCGGCTGTTGAGGTGAGGAGATGAGGTAAGGTCATCAGTAATTGTATGAACATGAAAAAAATATTGAAAGTTCATTCATACGTTTGACTGCTCCAGTAATGCATATTAAAAGGCCACTTGGACATTTCCTGCCTGATAAATGACATGCCCATAAGAATCCTGCTAATATTATAAACGCGAAAGTTTGTGAGGTTGTTTGTTGCTCTTTCACGCAAAAACTACTGAATGGATATTGATGAAACTTCACAATAATATAGCTTACATATCAGAATAACACAGGCTAATTCATAGAATTATATAGATAGATATTTTGGTCTCATTCATAATGAGACCAAATATCTATCTCGCGGGTGAAACCGCGAGGCGCAGCTAGTGCTATATAATTAACATATTTGAAAGAAGACAAACTGCCTAACAAGTGTTAACTTGAGTTCAGCTTAAATTTAAAAAATAAACAGGGTAAGTAACTTCTTTATCATAATATAAACTTTTAGGAATACACCAAATGGATCAATCAAAATTATAGGTGACACCATCTCTACAAATTGACACACACATACAAATTGAATCCAAACTTTGCTCACGTAATTCCTATAGCCTCCTTCCACTTCATTACTCCCTGAGCCCTTTCCACTTCCAATCTATCCTATGCTCATCCAATTTCACTTTTGTTCAGAATTGTACCCATTGTTACCTAAAAATGGCTATGCTCAGGCTTTTATAGTAATTTGAAAGTTTACCGGCATGAGAATTCCCTTTTATTTTGAGCCTGAAGTTTTTTTTATTGGCGATGCTGAACCGTTTTGCCACCATCATCTCACTTGAATAAGTAAAAATGTGATCTAAGATGGAGATTTTTCCTAAGAAAAAAACGTATTAGCCCAAGATTTTAAGACTCCAAGTTTAAACTCTGTTTTTTCGTTCAACACCGTGATATATCAAACAAGAGACATCGAAAATATCATTAGATTTTTCTATGCAATACTAAAACAATTTTATAAAAAAAAAACTGTTTATGGACAGTGAACGTGATTGTTTAAAGTTTTCAAAGGGTTTTATTCGCTTTGACTAAAAGATACTTTGAGACCTGTAAAAATTTAAGTGATAAAATTCACTAACTATCTACTGAACACGCTTAATCACAGAGCCCAAGAATAATGTGTCTTAATTTACTAACAAAACGAAGAGTTAGAAGCTTCAGGACTACATCTAGATAGCAGGTATGACTAGATCGCTTTTAGACTAAATCGCCAAAAGACCAGATAGCGTAACAGTTGTCGTTATAGGCAAAATAATGACAAAATATACGGTTCATGTTCAAGCTCAAAGAATTAGCAAGCTGAAATGGCATTGGCCCGTGCATATCGCGAAGAACCGACAACCGCTGGGGTAATCGTGTACGTGAGTGGAGATCGCGACTCGCAAACGTAGGACGCCCTCCAACCAGGTAGCATGACGACTTGCGAAAGACGCTGATGAGACGTAGATTCTGGAAGCGGCAAGCTGAAGGCATTGCGCTATGGCGCTCTCATTAGGGAAGGCCAGGCTTGGTACTGCGCGGAATTACTAAAACTGTACAAGATCAAACTTAACAGTGTTTATTGTCTACATAACCGAACGGCATTTGAATCAGTGCCCATACACAAACCGTATTCAGTATTCATTTATTCGACCGTAGGTATACATTGAAACTCCTGATGTCGTTATTCGATTCTAATGCAAATTTTCGTGGAAATATCACATAGGATTTTTACACAGAACACAAGTTTTTTGAAATTGTTCGAATCACCTTAAAACTCAAACTCAATAGCATTTACTTCTTTAGGCTTACAAAATAAGCACATAGACTAGTCAAATTTAATTAAATTTAATCTATTCATTATTATCAAATTATTTTAACAATATTATTTTAATTTGAATGTTAACTTAATTTTTTTTTGTCCACTAGTGGAAGAAAAAGAAACTAAGTGAGAAATAAACCACTAGTATGTTCATATAACTTATGTGTCTAATACATTTGATTTGCTTATCTAAATCTGTGATAGCACCATATGGTTCCGCAGAAAAACAAGCAGTGATCCCTATAACATATCATAAAAACTATGTTTAGCTTTAAAAAACAATACCATCATCATCATCAGCCTATAGCAGTCCACAGCTGGACATAGGCCTCCCCCAATGAGCGCCATAGCGCCCTGTCTTCAGCTTGCCGCATCCAGCATCTACCTGCAGTCTTTCGCAGGTCGTCATCCCACCTGGTCGGAGGGCGTCCTACACTACGTTTGCCGAGTCGTGGTCTCCACTCAAGAACACGTTTGCCCCATCGGCCGTCGGTTCTTCGCGAGATATGGCCGGCCCACTGCCACTTCAGCTTGCTAATTCTTTGAGCTATGTCGATAACCTTGGTTCTCTGTCGGATGTATTCGTTACGAATCCTATCCTTCAGAGAAACTCCGAGCATAGCTCTTTCCATAGCTCGCTGAGCGACTTTGAACTGGTGGACCAGCCCTATCGTGAGTGTCCACGTCTCAGCTCCGTAGGTCATAACGGGTAGGACGCACTGATTGAAAACTTTCGTTTTCAAGCATTGCGGTATGGATGGCGTGAAGACTTGACGTAGTTTCCCAAATGCTGCCCAGCCAATACCATACATAACTCTTAATTCTACATCACAAAATTTATCAAAAAAATATAGACAAAGAGTAGAATTTTGTAGCAAAACTGCCTCGTAGTAATTGCTACGAGAGCTAGAAGAAAGCTACGTCGTAGGTAATTACCTACGATTGTAGTTTTCTTCTATGACGTAGCAAGCGTTACTTGATTGTCACGTGTCGGCTGCCTGCTGCTGTTTGTTCACCTAGTTATATTTTACCTTTAACCGTGTTAGACCGCGGTTTATATTATATCCGGGTCTATTCAGATGTATTGGCGATTATATCACGAATGACGACCTCTGTGGCGCGTTGGGCAAAGGTCCACTTGCGATGCAGGAGGTTGCGGGTTCGATTCCTGCCTTATACGCACGATCTGTAGATATTTGTTTTAGGTGTTATGGTCGTTTCTATGTTTCATAAACATATCTTTGAAGTCGCATGCAGAAAATATAAGTCAATTAAACTAGATCAAAACCATTTAATACTTCAAGCTATTAATTCTTGAAACGACTTGTTAAGTCCCACTTTAAGGCACTGAAATGAATACCTTAAGTTTCGTAAAGTCGTGGCTTTGCATTTTGAACCTTGGATTAATGAGTTTAAGGTTTATAAGGCTTATTATGTTAAATGTGTCAAGTTTATCTTGTTATTTGAATCGAAGCAATTAAAGTTAATTCTAATTGGTTGTCAAAATCTGGTGTTATAAGTTCTTAGTAAAACGCAAGGTTAAACTTTGAATTAACAATTAATCATCGTAATCGTCTACACTAGACCACTGTTGGACATAAACTTGATCTAATGAGCGCCATAGTGTCCTGTTTTCAGTTTGCAGAACTAGCCATCTGCCTGCAGTCTTTCGCAGACCGTCATCCCACCTAACCAGAGAGCGTCCTACACTACCATTTTGAGTCGTGGTCTCCAGTCAAGAACACGTTTACCCCAGTAGTTGTCTGTTATTTGGTTTAAATAACAATACAGTGAACAAAAAATTGAATTGAATAGAAAATCAAAAACACCTTATTTCTTGTTTGATAATAATTTATAGTATAAAATTTGATTTGTCTAAGTGATTATTTTGTAAGCCTAAAGAAATACAGGATTTTAATTAATTAGCATATTTAGTGTTATTACTGTTATTATATTGTACTAGCGGCCCGTCCCGGCTTCGCCCGGGTGGTCATTTGTTTCAACAATTTTTTGAAATTTTCTCTTTTTTCTCTCCGTAAGAACCATCCTCGTACTTCAAGGAATATTCTAAAATAAGAATTAGCGAAATCGGTTCAGCTGCTCTCGAGATTTGCGCTTAGCAACACATTCATTGATACATTTTATATTATACATAGATTACGTATTATTTAACACACCAAGTTCAAAATAGTTGTGGGAAAGTCAATTGATCGTTATAAAAACTTAAAGAACAAAGTTAAACCTATTTCGTTATGGAACTTTACATGAGTTCAAATAGTATTCACATTAGTAAATGCCAACAGCCTACCTTCTCATTAACGTCCCAGACAGTCACAAATAAAGTCAACATTTCAATGTTTGAATGTTTATTCACATCGAAATATAGAAAGCGGGCAAGGACTTTGTACACTACTAAAAATGTGTCCTTGATAACGACCAAGGGCAGGAATAGAGGAGGGGGATAAATGTCTCATGTTTAAAATGTGGCGCTACAATTGTCGTAATACAAGTGTTTGTGTCTGGTAGCGCTAAATCGAACATGGGTTCATAGAAATTGTTTAACGATGTATGGGAAACTACTACTCCGCTATTTCTATTCCTTGTAGAACGCTGAAAATATTATTAACCGCTAAAATGTTTGAATTTCGCGGCAAAATTTATTAGATTCCGTGTCAAAGGCTCGGGTAACAGAGTTTCTGAATAGCCGGAAGGGTAGGAACTTTTTTGTCTAGTTTTAATACCACCTCTGCCATGAGTGGCGTCAAAATCACTTTGTTTGGGAGACTCATGTTTAGCACTGAACATACATTACGTATGTAATATCTTCTTCTATCTTCATATAATATAAAAATGAATCGCTGAAAATGAAAAAATGAAAAAAGTTTTTATTTCTTTAGGCTTACAAATAAGCACTTAGACAGGTCATATGTTATACTATTCATTATTAGTATATAATAACATTATTTTAATGTTCATTATCTGAATGTGTTGCTATGCGCAAATCTCGAGAGCAGCTGAACCGATTTCGCTAATTCTTTTTTAGAGTAGTATTCCTTGAAGTACGAGGATGGTTCTTACGGGGAGTAAAAAGAGAAACATTTAATAAATTGCTTGAAACAAATGACCACCCAGGCGAAGCCGGGACGGGCCGCTAGTAGGAAATAAAAAAGCTTTCCAAGAAAAACGTTTCAACCTGCTGTCAAAAGCTAGTTCACGATTTAGTAGAACTAGGGTTACTAAATTAGTCTGTCGATACTAGAATATTATAGCTGTTCGAAATGGCGCCTAATAGGCTTCTAATAGGCAGGTGGAAGCTGAAAATATTACAGACAGTATTAGTGATTCTACTCACAGACCAGACAATTGTGTTTTTTATCAAAAATCAGACTTCAATTATTGATACAACTTTTTATATTGCGATTTGTTAAACATATTAGAAACCAGCTGCGCCCCACCATAAATGATGGAGAAATCGACGGAAACTTTCAATGTATAGTAGTTTAAATGCATGACGACCGATGTGTCGCGGTGGGCGAAGGTCCGCCTGCGACGCAGGAGGTTGCGGGTTCGATTCCCGCCTCGGAACAATTGTGTGTACGATCTGCAGATATTTGTTCCGGGTGTTCTGGTCGTTTTCTATGTATAGTAAAAAATATCTATCTATGTAATATATTGTGTTATGTATATCAGTTATCTAGTACCCATAACACAAGCTCTGCTTACCATGGGGCTAGATAATGCTGTGTGAATTGTCCAGCATTATTATTATAATTTTAACTGCTACAATTTTTTGCCAAAGCTATATCAATCATATATTTTTAGATTTTTTATAGAAACACGTATTTACAATTGAAACAGTTGCTAGCAGATAACTGTAGGTTATTGCAAAAAATCTACAGGTAAGTCAGCTGCTCCATTATCAATACCAGCCGGAAGCATCCCCAAGACGTTGGCTACATTGTCCCGGTTGTGTGTGTTGAGTAAAATACCTTATTGCAATCACAATATTGTGGAGACCACGGCTCGGTAAACGTAGTGTAGGACGCCCTACGACCATGTGGGATGACGACCTGCAAAAGACTGGAGGTAGATGCTGGATGCGGCAAGCTGAAGACAGGGCGTTATGGTGCTCTTTGGGGGAGGCCTATGTCCAGCAGTGGACTGCTATAGGCTGATGATGATAATGATGATGAATCACAATATTGTTTGTACTGCAAGTAGCGAAAACACCAGCATTTACAGATAGCAAATGTAATACATAAACCTCAAAAAAAATTGCCCTACTTCATTGCTGAATATCTCAATTCATTTCTTACTGTCAAGGTGAAGCAAAGTCGTTCTCACCTTGAACTAATCCGTTCGTTAACGTTAAACGCATAATAACATAAACGTTTAACGAATAATAACGTCACCTACAACACCACATTAAGAACGTAATTAATATACCTACCGAAGGAAACACTAATTAAAAGCGACCAAATATTTATTATTATGTAAACGGATACGACTTCAAGTCACGCAGAAATATTTTACACTTTCATTAACTTTGTAACGTATAATAAACTCTGTTATTTTTGTAATTCGGTGTAATGGCTATAATATTTTTTGTTGCGAGTAATATAGTTGATAATTACACTACTGCTCAAAAAAGGAGGGTAATGTTTTCAGGTTTCATGCTGTGTTTCTAAAATCCTACTAATATTATAAAGGCGAAAGTTTGTGAGGATGTTTATTGCTCTTTCACGCAAAAACTACCGAAGGGATTTTGATGAAACTTCACAATAATATAGCTTACATATCAGAATAACACATAGGCTACAATTTATAAAGATATATTGTATATTATCCAAAATATCTATCGCCACGCGGGTGAAACCGCGGGCGCAGCTAATCCATAATAACTTTCATTGTATTAAACAAAAACTTATACAAATCTTATTTATTAGGCGCTATAAACTAGATAAGATTTGTATAATGTCTGCGGTTGGTGGGGTATATAGATAGCTTAGCAGGAAACGGACATAGGATACTTTTTATCATTTATGCCATTTACAACATAAATTTCCACGGGGGCGAAGCCGCGGGCACAGCTAGTAATTTATATTAAATAGTTACCTACTTAACCGCTAATTCTCAGAGCGATATCAATAGCTTTAGTTACGAATCAAATCATTCAGAGAAACTCCGGTCTTTCCATATCTCGCTGAGCGACTTTGAACTGGTGGACTAGCCCTACCGTGAGTGTCCATCTCCGTAGGTCAAAACGACGCATTGATTAAAAATTTTGTTTTCAAGCATTGCGGTATGGATGACGAGAAGTCTTGACGTAGTTTTCCAAACGCTGCCCAGCCTAGCTGGATCCTCCTCTTGGCCTCTAAAATTTTCATAAAACAAATCTATTTCTACGAGTATCTTGATTGTATAAATCTACTGAAACACGAACTTCAGTCAATAACCCGTTATACAGGGTGTTTCGGAATAGATTAATATCGTTTAGCATACAATTAGAATTAAATTACGTTGGCCTTGTAATAATTTCCGACACCCCGTCACAAACAGTGAGCTATTTGAATACGTCTAAAGGTCCTTTTACACTTGGGAGAAAGATTAATTTTATAGTTCGATTCGAGTATGTTATTTAAAGCTTCACTATATCTTTATGTGACTACTAGGTTGTACCCGCAGCTTCGCACGCATTTCTTTGGAAATAAAATGGCTATAAGTTTGTCCAGGCTAAGAACTACATACTTACATGCAAAAAATAAGAACAATCCGTCCAGTAGTTTTAGAATGAAAAAAAAAACTTCCATCGTACTCGTATATAATTGTAAATACAAACTTTCGCATTAATAATATACATTATTTATGGGTTTTATGAGTTTTTTTATTGAAAGAATTTGGGTGATATTGAGACTAACACAAGAGACAACTGCTCTTTAGTTCTAGGCTCTTTAGATCCTATTATTATAAGTGTTCAATACGTAACAATACCAATGCTGTGTTTGACACGTGTCATTTCACTGCTTAGCTACAACTTTAGGCCAGTAGACAAGCACCCTAAGAAATAAAATAATTGATATCACTTTACCTATCGTGTCTAAACTTAGATATGATATGAATAGTCCTATAGCGTCATTGCCAAAGCGGGCCACTAACAAAGACACAGCTTAGGACCAAGAATAGAATTCTGTCAAAGAAGCATGAAGAGAAGCTTTATGGGATTTGTTGCCGAAAACTGAATTTCCTATTCGTGTGTCAAAGTCGTATGACGACCGATGTGGCGCGGTGGGCGAAGGTCCGCCTGCGACGCAGGAGGTCGCGGGTATGATTCCCGCCTCGGAACAATTGTGTGTACGATCTGCAGATAATTGTTCCTAGCGTTCTGGTCGTTTCCTATGTATAATAAAAAATATATATCTATGTAATGTATTGTATTATGTATATCAGTTATCTAGTACCCATAACACAAGCTCTGCTTACCATGGGGCTAGATAATGCTGTGTGAATTGTCCAGCACTATTTTTTTTTTTTTTTTTTTTTTTTAAAGTACTGAAGTTAGCTATATGCTTTTCAACTTACTCGTAGATTTGTTTTTGCAAAAAGTCATTTAAAACAGGATATTTACCATGATTTGATTTTTGAGTTATCCAATATTTCGGCACAGTTTCATGCGCCATGATCACGGAATAACTGAAGGCACTGCGACTGCGGGTAAGTTTTTATGGGCAGACATACCGATCTACCCTCATTTTTTGTCTTTTGCTACGAACGTTACCACTACCACCGTTTTAACACTTTGACTGCTGAAATCACACGGTATGTGTTTTCTACAAGTGACTAATTTGCGTAAATCCACACTAGCGCAGCGGCTGAGAAAATACAGATCTTTGTGACTCAGCACAGCCGTTATATTTTTCGAACGAAACGCATGTGCGGCGCAACACAACCGCTGGCAGCACTAATTTTTTAGGTACAAAAAAAGATCGCAGTCGTCGAAAAAAAATCGCAGTCAAAGTGTTAAATGACTTTAGTGTTAATAACCATGATAGTTTCAAAAGTTTTATTCATTTGTTTTTGGTTACAAAATCAAGAAAATAGTTAGATGACCTCTGCTGTATTTGATGATGATTCTTTGTTAATGGCAACTGTGTCTGGTTGGACACTTTTCTGCCAGTGTCAAGTCATCATCATCATCATCATCAGCCTATAGCAGTCCACTGCTGGACATAGGCCTCCCCCAATGAGCGCCATAGCGCCCTGTCTTCAGCTTGCCGCATCCAGCATCTACCTGCAGTCTTTCGCAGGTCGTCATCCCACCTGGTCGGAGGGCGTCCTACACTACGTTTGCCGAGTCGTAGTCTCCACTCAAGAACACGTTTGCCCCATCGGCCGTCGGTTCTTCGCGAGATATGGCCGGCCCACTGCCACTTCAGCTTGCTAATTCTTTGAGCTATGTAATAATTGTAAATTAATGTGTTAGCAAATTTTGAAGAATGTTTGATATTTTTACCAGAGCCTAGGTCGTTATCTAGCAGGGTGTGCCACGTGCAGGGTAGGTTGGCTTGGGAGACGAGATGTTGGATGGAGTCCACCTTACATCCCTGTTACAGTGTCATTAATAACTGTGCTTTAAACTAATATATACCTATGCAATTGCACTGTAATTAACTCTAATTTATTAACGTTGAAGGAGTCACGCGTAACTGTGGCTTAATTTTGTCTAAGCCGAGCTCGACTCGGCTTAGACAAAATTAAGCCACAGTTACGCTCGAGGCCGCGCTTCGGACTGTCAAGTCCCGAAGCGCGGCCTCGAGCGGCAGCGCGCACAGTCGGCGCGCATTCTGAAGCGAACTACAGAGCGAATCGAACGTGACCACATGACCTGTCAATATCCCTTTGCCATTTTTAGTTTTGTGCTCCTCATATAATTTACTTATGTTTGATAATTGTTTTTATGAATATTCGGTCGTAGAAAATAGTAGTGAAAACCTCTCCTAAATTGTAATGGTATTTCAATACACAACGTTTATAATGATATAACAGTGTTTTATGTTCAGATCCTGCCCTCCTTATTGAGTTCGTAATATCCCTCTCTGCTGTATAGCAGCCTCTTCCTGTAATGCCTAATAAAATGTTTAATCTCAATAAAATTATTTTATGTATTATTATAGGCTGGTAGAAAAAATCTCTTTTCATATTAGGTACTTTACTTATTGTTAGAATAAATAAAGCTCTTTTCATATTACTTTAATTATTTTATTCCTTTTAGGAGATAAAAAATGTATACAGATCACCAAACGTTAACACTGAATCATTCATATCATATCATTTAATATTAATTAGTACCTAATTTATATGTAATTTTTAATTTAATTTATTTAGAAATCTAGGAGTTGGGCGTTGACATTACCTCACAGTTTCTAAAGCTTCGGTAGTGTCACCGTTTCAATAGTATCGATGATCCTATGCAAACATGTTCTAAATAAAGATTTTTATCACTAACCTATGTAAATAATTGAAAATGAAAAGTTTTTATTTCTTTAAGCTTACAAATAAGCACTTAGACAGGTCATATTATATACTATTAAATTATGTTATAGTTCACTTCAATTTTTAGTCCACCAGTGGAAGAAGTGAGAAGAAACCACTAGTATGTTCATAACTTATGTGTCTAGTACATTTGATTTGCTTAAATTTAACTTTTGCTTAATTCAACCTACTTAATAGTATAACATCGTAGATACATGAAGCAAACACTATCAAGTGACATTCATTATTCACCCCCGGCCACGTGACAAACTGGCTATGGTGAAATAATTACCTATTCATTTAACTGAATGTGATTTTTCTTTTCTGGCATGAATTTTTCAGTGGGGTTCGATGAAAACGATAAAATATCGAATATAAAAGTCAACAGAAATAGTTGGTGGACAAGCTTAATTGTTCAGAAGCGTTTACGGGTGAATACGAGAGTTCATGATATTGAAATCAATGTTTATTATTAAATAAAGTTATAATCAAATAATAAATTACCTAGATTGTACAATAATAAAAAAGTGTTTTAGATTCACTTTTAACACTTTGATTGCTGAAATCACACGGTATGTGTTTTCTACAAGTGACTAATATGCGTAAATCCACACTAGCGCAGCGGCTGAGAAAATACAGATCTTTGTGACTCAGCACAGCCGTAATATTTTTCGAACGAAACGCATGTGCGGCGCAACACCGCTGTGTAGAGCGGCAGCACGAATTTTTTAGGTTAAAAAAAAGATCGTAGTCGTCGATAAAAAATCGCAGTCAAAGTGTTAAATTAAAGAAATGCCTGAGTTAGGGAATATCTCTCTTCCAAAACAAATCAAATATGAAAAGTATATCATGTTACGTAATGTAAAATATAATCTCCAATAACATGAGACTTAGCAAATAGGTTTACCTTAAAAGATACTTCAGAGCAATTAGTGTGTTAAGCCCATTATATGTTAATTTTCTAATACCTAGTGTTAACTTGTTAAAGGAGTTCTTAGCAAAACCTACTCAAATGAATCCTTTGAAACAATCTAGGTATTAGCCTCCTTCAACTACCAACTAAAGAAACTTTTATACGGTTATTAGAATGTTTCAGGCCAATCCATGTGATAAAATTAATTATTTCTAAGGGTAGTATAGAAGCCTTCTTAACTTTAGCTTTAAAAAGATTCAAGTGTACCAGAAATCAAAGTGATCACTTTATTTTCCTAGTTTGACCGATACCGCTGTACCGCTCCTTAGGAAAGTGCGGCGAGGTGGGGGGCGAGGAAAAAAGAGCAAGAGTACGCGTTGACGGCAGACTGATGGATCGGAGCGGCCGATATTTCCCCCCCGTCTCGCCGCTCGCATACCTCAGGCGCGGTACAGCAGTTTCGGTCAAACTATAGTTTTACTTATGTAGGTTATTAGAATTTTGTGACGTGTATTTCTTTGAGACCTTACAGAAACCTTGCAAGGTTTCTGTTAGGTCTCAAGGAAATAACCAAAATTGTCAAGACAATCCTAAGCTCGATGTGGTTACGTCGTTTTATTTTAAAGTTCCTACGACCACTTCTATCTTCATCGTCAGTTCTATGTTTATATTATGCATACCAATTTTTAGCTCAAGTCGAAAATGAGTCATATTTAACTTGCAAGCTTTGATAACACACCTGACAAGTCGAACTCAATAAAAGTAAGTAATTACGTATATCTTTAAAAACCTATGTAGCCAAATCGACAACCTCCTTCTTAAATTAACGTCGTTTTAAAATAGCAACAATTCTGATTGCACACAATTTTGATCATTCAAAATAATGGTCCCAAAGTGTCCCTTAGCCCCCGCTCTGAGCCGTATGACCCAAATCCCCGTTCAATACTTTAATCTCGCCGTCATCGCGTCCAGACCCTTGGCATCGAAGTTCTGATTACCTACAGGCAATTTCATAATATTACGGCTATCTGGCTTACTCTGTGCTCCAGGTTTTATTACATTTTAATACCGGTAATATCTTTACCTCGTACTTTTTTAAAATAATATTTATTTAAGAATTAAATTCATGGCGGTCCTATTCGGTTAACAAATTAACTTATCTAATACCAAACCAATATTGTCGATAACCAAAGTTATCGACATAGCTCTAAGAATTAGCAAGCTGAAGTGGAAGTGGGCCAGCCATATCTCGCGAAGAACCGACGGCCGCTGGGGCAAACGTGTTCTCAAGTGGAGACTCGGTAAACGTAGTGTAGGACGCCCTCCGACCAGGTGGGATGACGACCTGCGAAAGACTGCAGGTAGATGCTGGATGCGGCAAACTGCTATAGGCTGATGATGACGATGTTGAATTGATTTAGTCGAATTGTTTTAGTCGAATGTTTTACCCCCATATCTTTAGTCATTACCTCGACTTCGATTCAAACTCTACTCAACCTCCAAATGCGTTTCGGTATGCTTGATCGTAAAAAAATCCTTCACTCGAAACAGCCTTCGAGAATTTTTTCATACGAGTGGAATAACGAACTGTCATCTCAAGGTACCTCGCTACCTACCTTGAATGCTCCTCGAAATAGTTTGTTGTTATTTACAATGGATTTTGGAGACTATCTCAATTACATTTACGACGATGAAACCTACAATTACCCATCGCGAAGGTATATAACAGAGGTTGATATATAACCAAATTAACGACTAAGCATACCAAACTCGAGCATGTTTTGGAGGAATGCTCGAAACGCCCTTGAACAAGTTTGAGTGGAGAATTATTTGAGGTAATGACTAAAGATATGGGGGTTAGTCTATTTTTCTTGAGCAACTTAAAACGCGCGGTACCGAAGCACGCACTTGAAATGCCTTATATACTACATAGTCTAATACATGTAGAAAATCGAGTACCTATCCATCCAATACCATTACCAATAAAAGGTATAACACATACGAATACAATTTTCAGTAAGCGATTAACGTTTCTCAGAAAACGTATAACATCAAAGATGGAGACTTCTAAACGAAATTTCAAAGGCCTTGCAGAATATTAAATGACTTTTATGGTTGAAACATGTCTTGGAATAGTACCTAAACTCGGTTCTGGAATCGTTGATATTTTTTGTAAACAAAGGAGAAAGCAAATCAAAGAAATATTGCTGAAAAATATACTACAGCACTGATATCATCGGTGCAAAAAGCGGAATTCCGAAATAATATTTGGCTTTGTCAGCATATTCATAATTAAATGCATCTCTTGGCCGTTTTCGAACTAAAATTTGCACCTTTTTTGCGTTGACGCGTTGTTGACGTGTTCGCACACCAGTTGAGACTTCATATAATTGCAGTACACAAATTATAAACCACATATGCCTCATGTGATTTATAAATCGTCTTTTCAAGTTAAAATATATACGATACTCTAGAACTTAAAATTAGTAACACTCTAACCCTCGCAGACAAAACCTAAATAGATCCTTGATGTTAAAAGCAATCTGAATCTGCAAGTTTAAACCATTTAGCCTCTCTGCCTCAAATTAGTTTCGGTATATTTTCGACAGATGAAAGACAAATAATAATTTATTTTAGGGTTGCCTAATATGAAGATAGCGCCACTCCGGAAACTAGCAAAATAATTAGGTACTCTTCACGCCTTTTGCTGCATATATATACGATCGTAGTATCATAACAGTTTGATTCGAATTTATAAAAAAACTATAATGTATTAAAAGTACCATAAGTTTCTTTAAAATTACAAAACTAATTCTAACATGATTCAAATAGATCAATTGTTTCGATTGGTTCGATATCCGTTTATTCAAGATATAGGGTTCTAAAAAATATTTTTTTCCTTATTTATATAACGTACCTGAGCAAGAATATCCCTCAGTCTAAAAATTGACTGAGGGATATTCTTAAAGCTATCTCTCGATTTTGTGTGCAACATTATTTACCACACATTTTATAAATAAATAAAAAAGCATTTTATTTCTTTGCAGTAAATTTGACAGATTAACTCAAAAGTTTTAAAGTATATGTTAGTATCTATTTATATTTTATGTTGCTTATAATTTGTTGTTTCTCTATTTATAATTTGTGTATTATTACAGAAGTTTAACTTATACTATTATGGTTTAGTTGCTCGCGCGCCGGACAATCGATCATTGTACCCCGATTTTACTTGCAGGGTGTGGCCTGCTTTTTAATTTAGGTAAATACGAGTACATATTTGTTTTTTATTGAAATCTTTTTAATTATTAGAGACTAATGAGCTTACGGACAAACGGGATAACCGTTTAAGTTAGCTTTTAGATTAAGATTAAATGATTGTGAAATATAAATAAAAGTAAAAGAAAAAAAAAAGTTAGTTATCTGTAGGTGCCACATTTACGTGACATTAAATGCTTCTTAAAACGATGGTCCATGAAATGTTACAGTGGCGCTAGTTTCCCAATACGTAGCCCCTAAATAAATCCCATCTCATCTCCTTCAAAGCCCTCAATTTTAGGAAATAAGTAACAAGAACGGCAGACGATAATGATGATGATACAAACGCTTATCCCGAAATTGAATCCCGGATTTGCGTCAAAGACATTTTGCGATTATCTGAAAATGAATAAATGAAAATAGGCCTTTGTAAACGATCTAAAAGTAACTCGGGGGAGCAACAAAACATTTTCATCTAAGATAACATTTTTCATTCGGTTTTAAGAATATCTGAAATATCTGTTGGCGTAGCGGTGCCATTATCACTGTTCGGAAAATAATTCCAACCATGCAATTTATTAAAGAAACGTTTTTTATTTATATTACTACGACGCGGTTGTGGAATCGATTCCCGCCTCGGAACAATTGTGTGTACGATCTGCAGATATTTGTTCCGGATGTTTTATATGTTATACATATAAAATAATAAAAAATATCTATCTATTTAATGTATTGTATTAAGTATATCAGTTATCTAGTACCCATAACACAAGCTCTGCTTAGCTTGTGGCTAGATTATGCTGTGTGGATTATCCAGCATTATTTATTTATTATTAAGTATTTTATTTTTTACTTTAATTTGTAAGATATTTCAAAAACTAAGTTTTTTAATTAATCGTCCCCATAGAAGTTCATTGGTGGAACAATGTTTGCAAAAAACGAAGAAACATTTATGTATAATAAAAACTAATCAAAATATACACGCGAATCACGTAAAGATTAAGATTTATTGTGTACAATTCGAGGACCTCTGTGGCGCGGTGGGCGAAGGTCCGAATGTGACGCAGGAGGTTGCGGGTAATATTCTCGCCTCGGGAAAAATGTTTGTACGGTCTGCAGATATTTGTTCGGGGTGTTCAGGTCGTTTTCTATGTAGGTATAATAAAAACACATCTATCTATGCAATGTATTGTATTATGTACATATGTATATAGTCAAGTTCCTATAACACAAGCTCTGCTTAGCTTGGGGCTAGATAATGCTGTGTGAATTGTTCAGAATTATTAATTTAAATGCTAATTCGGCGTAGGTATATACGTTTTTATATAAAAAATATTTAGTCATAGATAATTTTAGGTAGGTACCTAGTTATTATTTATTTATTGTTGTTATGTACCAGAGGTTAGTAAAATTATTGTAAAACGTAGATAATTCTATACTCATGTATCTCATTATTAGTAAATACTATATTTTTATGCGAAAGACTGCAGGTAGATGCTGGATGCGTCAAGATGAAGACAGGGCGCTATGGCGCTTATTGGGGGAAGCCTATGTCCAGCAGTGGACTAATATAGGCTGATGATGATGATCAAAAAAAATCCTTTCACAATACATTTCACTCGAAAAGTTAGATATTTCGTTAATCAAGTGATACTTTCGTCTCGCTATCGTAACGTTTGAGACCGCGTTTGTACTAGCGCCGGATCATTAACAGACGGAAGTCATCTCAGACGATTCGATTTCAGTATTTAGAGATCCGTACAACAGAAGTCAAAACCGAACAAATATCTCTTGGGATTTCCGGAAAGGAAAAAGCAAATTAAACGAAGCATTTTAGAATACTCTTAGGAAATTAAGTAGGTAGATAATAATGGGATGTAAATGCTTTAAGAGATTTTTTAAAGGAAATTTGCAAATATGTATTATATGAGATATGTTATATCCGCACCCACAATACAATATATAATTAGACGACCGATGTGGCGCGGTGGGCGAAGGTCCGCCTGCGAAGCAGTAGGTTGCGGGTTCGATTCCCGCCTCGGAACAATTGTGTGTACGATCTGGAGATATTTGTTCCGGGTGTTCTGGTCGTTTTATATGTATAATAAAAAATATCTATCTATGTAATGTATTGTATACCCATAACACAAGCTCTGCTTACCATGGGGCTAGATAATGCTGTGTGAATTGTCCAGCATTATTTATATTTATTTATTTACAATAATATGTAAGAAATTCAATATTGTGCTAAGCTTTACATTAATATTGACATGTCTCTAAAATCGCATATTTAGATTCAGATAGGCAGATCGGACCACACAAAACAGAAAACAATACAGGAATAAACAATAGAATAAGTGAAGTATAAAGGGCGGCCTTATCGCTGAGAGCGATCTCTTCCAGGCAACCTTTGGATGGACTGGACATGAAGGAACAAATAGACGTTGGTACTTTAGTAAATATAACAGAAAAGAAAACAAATACATACCATAATACCTACATTACAAATATTACGATAAACTTACATACACATAGGATAGAGCTATCTACATATGTTTTCATAAGGATAAATAATGCTGATGAAGCAGCTTTTATTGTGTTTTGTATGAACGTATTTATGGTTTCTGTTTTAACTTCTACCACTCGTGAACAAAAAATTTAAGTGCAGGGAAAATGAAAAATACCATATTTCTTATTTTATAATAATTGATAGTATTCTTGTCCTACCCGTTATGACCTACGGAGCTGAGACGTGGACACTCACGATAGGGCTGGTCCACCAGTTCAAAGTCGCTCAGCGAGTTATGGAAAGAGCTATGCTCGGAGTTTCTCTGAAGGATAGGATTCGTAACGAATACATCCGACAGAGAACCAAGGTTATCGACATAGCTCAAAGAATTAGCAAGCTGAAGTGGCAGTGGGCCGGCCATATCTCGCGAAGAACCGACGGCCGATGGGGCAAACGTGTTCTTGAGTGGAGACCACGACTCGGTAAACGTAGTGTAGGACGCCCTCCGACCAGGTGGGATGACGACCTGCGAAAGACTGCAGGTAGATGCTGGATGCGGCAAGCTGAAGACAGGGTGCTATGGCGCTCATTGGGGGAGGCCTATATCCAGCAGTGGACTGCTATAGGCTGATGATGATGATGATGATGACAGCTGCGCCCCGCAGCTTCACTCGCGTGGAAATCTATGCATCAAATAGTTTATAAAGCTTCCTCTTGAATAACTTTTTTGGAATAAAAGTAGTCTTTAATGTCCAGGTCTAGATTTTTGAGTGTCCAATATTTCAGCCGTGTCCATTCAGTATATATGGCGGCATTGTCTTAGTTCAAACATCTTTACAACGCTTTCACCTTTATTATATTACTAATTATTAGCTGTTCCCCGCGGTTTCACCCGCGTTATACTCGAATTTCACTTTATTAGGTGATTTTTTTACACCTTAGTTTACACTATTGGAGTTTTAGTAAGGATCCCTAATTTTAAAAAAATATATTATATCCTATTTTCACCGCGGATAGAGTAGCTTTCCAACGATGAAAGAATTTTTCTATTCGGTCCAGTAGTTTCGGAGCCTATTTAATTCAAACAAAAAATCAAACCTTTCCTCTTTATAATATTGGTATAGATTTGAGTTATAAATTTTAAACCTGTGTATTATTCTTTACCGCAGCACAAATAAATACTCTTCCACTGAAGTAAATGGAAGCATGGTGACAAATTTGTTAAGACATACTAGAGTGTACTGAAAGCGCCTTCGTTGAAAGGAGTTATTAATCGGATCACATCATTAGGTTCTTTGAAAGGTTTCGAGTATGAAATATCCTATTAATCATTTGGGGTTATTATAACTGCCATTCAGTATGTTTTGAAAGACGGTAGGGTGGAGTTTATGTCAGCTAGCCAACTAACCAACCACTAGCTGCGCCCCGATATTTTGGATAATATACAATATATCTTTATAAATTGTAGCCTATGTGTTATTCTGATGTATAAGCTATATTATTGTAATGTTTCATTAAAATCCATCCAGTAGTTTTTACGTGAAAGAGTAACAAACATCCATCCATCCATATTTACAAACTTTCGCGTTTATAATATTTGTCAGATATACGGCATTTTTAGGGATTTGTACCCAAAGGGTGCCAATGTAACCTTTGACTAAGATGCCGCTGTCCGTTCGTCAGGCCTGTTCCTATTTACGGATAAGTCCAATTATTTTATAGAATACTTGTTACTATGACCGCTGTAAATGATGAAAATAAATTGATGTTTTTACTAAACCCAAAAAATACAGATCTGGTTGACTCAGCACAGCCGTAATATGTTTTTATAACCGCAATACAACCGCTGTGTAGAGCGGCAGCACGAATGGCTTAGGTTAAAAAAAAGATCGCAGTCGAAAAAAGATCGCCGCAGTCGAAGTGTTAAGTTATTTCAAAAATAATATAACGATAAAATATGGTAGCTCAATTAGGTACTTTAAGAAAAGACACCATATTATATAAATTACCAGAAACGGACAACCTTTGGGGACAAGCGTACACCAAAGCTAGATTTGTGGTAGAAATATATAACTATATAGGATCTACTCGTAAAAGCTTAAATAGGTAGACTTTTAATGGTTTGGAAAAACGCTCCTGTTATTTCCCACAAGGCTGAATATCTCTACTAATAATATAAATGCGGACGTGCTCCTCGGTTTTCCTGTTTTTAAGAACGATAAAAGGATCGGCGTAATCTTTTGTAAAAAAAACACTAGCGGAAAATGAGTTTTTGTTCGTAAATGGGGTGTAAAATCTTAGGTTATTTTTAATATATAAATACGCCTGCGCCGCGCGGCTTCGCCCGCGTGGATATCTACGTGTCAAATGGTTTATAAACTTTCCTCTTGAATCACTCTATCTACAAAAAATACATCGAAATCCGTTGCGTAGTTTAAAGATCTAAACATACTCGTACATAGGGACAGACAGACACCGAGAAGTGAATTTGTTTTATACTATGTAGTGATATTGGTTTAAAACCACAGGACATGCGAGGTTCGAATTGGCGAAATTTATAGAAGGCACACACTAAAGTCCCCTTGATGATACCTAGATGAAGGGTAAACCTATCATCAGGGTTTCATCATGTCGAGACTTGTACAGTATAAACCAAATGGATATTGGTGTTATCCCTAGAGCAGTGATGTTAATGATGATGATGAATTCCCTAATCATCGTTACACAGGGGAAGAGGAAGTATAAAAACAAAGAAACCAACGTTTCGAAAACACTCCTAAGATAACTCCTGAATTTTCTGGAACTCCTTTGAAGTGACAGCTTAAAGGTACTTACACTTACCCATTCCCGTTTTGTTAAGGCTTTTGTGTTATTATGGCGGTGACATGACAATAGATATCGTTATATATTCTTCTGATCTTCCCTGGTTTCGGATGTTTCAATCTTATAGGTATAACTGTTACAAGACTGAATAAAATAATTAGTATTTGAAATGAAATATTTAAATGTGTACGGAAAATTTCGTTCCTTTGATTGATGTGTTTAGTATTTTTAACAGTGTTTTAAATATTGCGTAATTTGTCAAAAACCGTGCTGCCAATTAATTGATGAAATTTATAACCAACTTGTAGTATTAGGTCAAATATGATAAGACAAATAAACTACCCAAATCAATAATTAATTAATTAGAACACGATAAAGTTATCACTGATGTTTTTGAAGATGATTGATAATTATGACAAAATAAAACCTACATGCAGAAACGAATAGATACCTAGTTAAAACTTTTTTAGAAAAATTAAAATTTCTCTCGAAAATCTGGATCTGGTTGCTGTCATCTTTAGTTAAGCTATTTTTTAATTTTGAGAACACGTGAATTATATCAGATAACTAATTTTTTTTTTTATCTTTTATAATATTCTTTTTTTAAGTATAATAAAAATACATACCTTTTACATCCAGAACAAATCGCAACAAAACGAATCACTAAATTAATCACTACACTTAACAATTTTTAATCTTAAAATCACCCCAAATTCTACTCCATCACTGTCATATCACGGCACAGATATTAAAAAAAAATCACATCGCATTCGAAATTCAAAATCGCCGCGAAGTCAGTCGCCCTCGACGTGCGTCCACCCTACGACGCAACACTGATCATACTGGTTTGCGTATACTATGGAGGGAAAGAGACAGAAGACATGGGGTGAAATCTATAAGCGACTGAATAAGCTGCAATTCTTGCAAGCATCACTTGGATTCTACATGACAAGTGACCGTGAAAATGTTTGGGACATCTGGCTTTTCTCTGGCTAAAATGATTAGAGGCTACCAACATATTTAGGGCTTAAAGTTCTTCGTAATTATGACTAGTAAACTTAATAGAGTACCTAGGTTTTTCATTTGTTTTAATTTGTTTATAAGGGGTAATTTGTATATTTATTATTAATGTTAATTTATTCCAAGACACAAAAAAGTCAATGTGGACAGAGGGCAATGTCATCATTATCATCACCAGCCTATGTCGACAAAAGCCTCCCCTAATGAGCGCCGCGCTATAATGAAATGAAATGAAATGAAAGTTTATTTCTTTAGGCTTACAAATAAGCACTTAGACAAGTCATATTTTATACTAGTCATAATTATATTGTATTGCGCATAATGTATTTAGTAACTATTAAGGAATTGAATTACTCGTACAACTAAGCTGAGTAACAGCTAATGCGCAGGGTACGCGGCAGCGCCAACAGCTACCTGCAAGTCAACACAACCTCCGCTTTTATGCAGCACTGGACGAAAGATCATATATTTTCGCGTATTTTAATGTTTTTTTCTTTGTGTTTTTTCTGGATATGTTTTAAAATGTGTCTCGCCATCCATACCTATAGCGAGACACATTACATACTGTGTATGTTAACTTTGTGCCTACTATGTCTCAAGTAAATGTGATCTGATTTGATTTGAGAATTGTTTTGATTTGGTTACTACTTGAAGAAAAATTGCCTGCTTTAAGAATATTTTCAAAAAGTATCAGGACTTGTGTTAAGTCCTGATATATACACAAAATATATCAAACAATTTGTGATACATTTTGTAATATATAATATCTTAAATAATTTGTGATACATTTTGCACATAATTATATAAAAAATTGCATAAGTTATCAATAAAATCTCAGAAAAAGAAGATATTACCAAAAGAATAAGTACAAAAATTACAGAATTGAATAACAGAAGCTTTCTCCGAAAAAATTAACAATAACCTAATAATATTTTCGTTCAAAACTCTTGCCCTCGGCAATAAAATTACCCTGATACTCTCAAAGTTTTGTGACTGTAAGCCGTAGCGAATTATTATATTTTTCCTTCGTCTCAAAAAGTTCCGCAGGGAGTTCAGAAAGAACCCAGGCGGGTCCAAAACTGTTTGAGATTGATATTCCTCATTAGGGGCTTAACATTTTTAGGTAAGATATCAATTATTGGCCTAATCCTACTAATATTATGAACGCGAAAGTTTGTAAGTATGGATTGATGGATGGTTGTTTTTTACTCTTTCACGTAAAAACTACTGAATGGATTTTAATGAAACTTTACAATAATATAACTTAAACATCAGAATAACACATAGGCTACAATTTATAAAGATATATTGTATATTATCCAAAATATCTATCACCACGCGGGTGAAACCGCGGGGCGCAGTTAATCTGGACTAAAGTATTTTAACGGTTTAAAACTTTTAAACTAAGCTTAGCTCAGCAGAAGGCATTTACCCGTGATAAATAAAATAGCTAGAATGTTTCCTTTACAAGAAATTAAAATCATAATTTCAGATTATTAATGCAATATCCTCTTTTTGAAGTCGATTAAAAATTACCAGTGTATTTTGTTGCGATAAAGCAAGTTAGTGTATTACATTTCCTGGAAGAATACATATTTACCTAGAATTAACAGGAAAAATCATAATATCTTTAACAATAAATCCTTTTGATAATAACTGCCCAAATAGACTTCGCACCGTACCCAATTTATCTTTCACAGAGATTTGAAAAAGGAATGGTCTAAATTATGTAGTCGGATCTAGGACCTAAAAGAAGGTTGAACTACTAGATTTATAGCTCGAACTCCTTGCTCTCGTACTTTTTCAAATCCTTGTAATCTACATTTCCAAAGAGGTTTATTTTCGTAGAGGTTTGTACAAGAAGCTATTTCCTCAACCTCCATCATCATCATCATCAGCCTATGTTAGTCCACCACATGTTAGTAACGGTCCGATGCGTAGGTAGTTATTGTATTCTCTTTGGGTCCGATTCAAAACACTCTTGCACTAATAGATAGCATCCTATGTGACGAAGGATACGTTCTATACGAGTAACACGCGAGTGAAGCCGCAAACACAGGTTTCATCATCATCAGCCTATAGCAGTCCACTGCTGGACATATGCCTCGCCCAATGAGCGCCATAGCGCCTGTCTTCAGCTTGCCGCATCCAGCATCTACCTGCAGTCTTTCGCAGGTCGTCATCCCATTTGGTCGGAGGGCGTCCAACACTACGTTTACCGAGTCGTGGTCTCCACTCGAGAACACATTTGCCCAGCGGCCGTCCGTTCTTGGCGGGGTATGGCCGGCCCACTGCCACTTCAGCTTGCTAATTCTTAGTGCTATGTCGATAACTTTGGGTACACAACACAGGTTTGTCTAAGATAAAAGGTTCATTAATATAGACATTCCATTCTACACACGTTTCTGTATCATTATGTTCATTATTCCCAAAGCTAACCTAAAATCCAGACTTCTAGTTTTCGACCTAAAAACTTTTGTTACATTAACCTTGACGCTGTAACCTTGTTACATACTTGAAGCGCGAAATCGCTGAAAATCTCTAACACGTTTACCTTAGTTTGGGAAGTTACGCGCTCGGGCAAGGTTTCTGATGACATTTTCCTGTAAACGGAGCGTTGAAATGTAGACTTTATGTATAGGAGATGAGATTTGAGTTTTATGCAAGTGTTTGCTTTGTATAGATATGTAGAATTAGGCCCACTATGGCAAAGTGGGGGCCGCGTGGGTTTTATAAAAGATGTCAAGAGAATAATTCACAGAAATGCTCAAGGTTAGAATAATGTTACTTAAAATTAAATGGGTATTATAATTGATGTTGTATAGGTGTAAAATTACTAGTTGTAATTTGCCGTTTTATTATCTCTATAATATAAAAATGAATCGCTGAATGTGTTGCTAAGCGCAAATCTCGAGAGCAGCTGAACCGATTTGGCTAATTATTCTTTTAAAATATTCCTTGAAGTACGAGAATATTTCTTACTGGAGAGAAAAAAGAGAAAAATTTAAAAAATTGCCCGAAACCTATAACTACCCGGGCGAAGCCGCGACGGGCCGCTAGTTTATTATAAATATGGTACAAAAATTGCAACGCTCTGTTTGTATTTTATTTTTTTGGCTGAATGGAAAATGCTCGAACAGTCTAAATCTATATATATAAAAGAAAGTCGTGTTTGTTACAACACTTATAACTCGAGAACGGCTGAACCGATTTAGCTGAAAATTGGTGGAGAGGTAGCTTAGAACCAGGAGTCTAACATAGGATTCTTTTTATAATTTAAATCATTTGACACATAGATTTGGACGGGGGCGAAGCCACGGGGCGCAGCTAGTTATAAATAAAATCAATTATTTTTGACGGGACTTTAATCCGCGATCGTGTCTTCCTGCCGAGTGCGTAGGCTTACGAACTATAATAACAGAACACCTTAGTCAAAAATAGGTCGATTTCGGTCTCTTTGGATGAAAAAAATCGTAACAAACACATTAATGCAATCCGCAACCGTTGCTGAATAAAAAACACAGGACACCAAAGAAATAAGGACATAAAGAAAGTAAAGAGCATGTAATTCAAAGATACTCGTTATAAATCAAGCTGAGTCGGCAATTTGGCCTCCATTACTGTGTAGCGAGTCCTTTGCGGGCCTTTAACCATATTTGCGAGTTATGGGCGCTGTTTTAGAATAACTATGGACTGTAACTGGACAAATTTACCCTCTCATGAACTTTTGTATGCTAATTTAGTTTGCAACCGACTTTGAAAAAAGGAGGTAGGTTTGGTTGTAGGTATGTTTTTAGAGTAATTTTCGTCAAAGTCTCCGTCCATTATTGACCCACTGTGAAAATTACTATGCAATTGTATGAAGAATAGATGTGGTTTGATTAAAATACCGAGAGATAAGTATTTGTCCTGATAAACTTAAAAAACTGTACTGAAGAACTTTGAAGTTGGGTTTTAGTTTTTTAAAATAATGTATTTGTTTATTTAATTAATTTCAAATAATTTACGCATTCGATGACAAAAGTGTAACCTTTCTCTTTTCTACACTAGACAACACTCCCCGTGCTTGCCCTACACTTGCGGACGTCTTTCGTATATTATGATAGTGAATGACGACGTTCCTAGCTATCCTCAAAACTTTACCTTCAAACAAACGCACCTATCTACCGTACTATTTACCTTCCGGCCCAAAATACCGAAAACAACGTACAACATAAATAACTGCTAATCTTCACACAAATAACGCTTTAGAAGAAGCGGAAGCGGCCCTATAAAAGTAACAGATTCAAGGATTAGCTGGCCGACGGGACTTTAGCCCTTATTTTTTTGGTTGATAAAGCACAAATTGCGTGGGAAGCCCTGGTGCAGCTGATAAGACTGTTTTTTTATGGGAATGATGTGTAAATCTGAAAAGCTTTTCGAGGAGTTTTAATTGTTTAGAGTTAAACGAATCTTCTTCTTATTTGTCGTATTCTTCATTGCTGAAGTCGTGCCCGTCCTGGAAAGCTTTCACGGAGACGCTGGCGAACCGCTTCCACACTACTTTGTCTTCGGCCTGTCTCAGGGCTGCAGGCAAAGTGAGTCTCGTTACCCCGAAGCCAGCCGAAGGTCGCCTGAAGGTAACCAAAAAACCTCGAAAAACTGGTGGTACTAGCGAAATAGAGGGGAAAAAACCAACCCGCGCGCTGGTCTGACCAAAAAAAGGCAAATTAAACGGCCGGGTGATTATGTAACTCGCGACCGGTTTACGACAGGCGTAAATTAAGCAATCAGTGCTGTGAAACGTCACTTTTGTATTAGTTTGACACCAGCTACAACGTCAAAATTTGTCAAAATTGACGTTTGACAGCACTGAATGCTTAATTTACGCCTTTCGCAAACCGGTCGCGAGTTACATAATCATACGGATCTATTCTTTCTTAGATCATTAAGTCATACGAGATTATGTCATAGCTGATAAGTGTCAGAATAACCATTTATTTTACACACGCAAAAAGTACCTATGTTATATATATCAAACTAAACATATATTCGTATATAACTTAACTAACATACCTGTTTATCTGTCGAACGCAAAATAAGACTTCTTTCACTTTATTTTCTCTCTTCACCTGCCTACTGTGGTAAAATAATACCTACCTAGAGAACTATCATATAAAAATCGATCGATCGGGTATCTGCTTTTTATCGACTTTTTTGACGGGAAACGAACCCACAGCCTTCATCGCATGAAACGGACTTCTAGGCGCCTTTTACCAAGTGCGCCAAAGAGATCGTCAAAAAACATATCTAGATTCTTAAAAATTTGACCACGGAAAAGACCGTAATAAAATAATTTAACGACTCGTAAAATGTTGTTTGGCCATGTGTTTAATAGTCGACTAAAAAGCTGAAGAATGTTTAGAGTTCATGAATTGTTTTAAGAGGTAATAAAGAGGATTGAAAGATGGCGTCTCTTCAAATAGATATTTTTTTATATCTTTTTCGGAATATTTTTACTAACACAAAGTCAAATAGGCAAATAACCATTGTATATACCATATAAGAGATCAACATACTAGTGGTTTCTTTTTCACTTCTTCCACTAGTGGACAAAAAATAGGAGTGAACAGTAAAATAATTTTATTTCTTAATAATTTAATGTGAAAATATGACTTGTCGAAGTGCTGATTTTGTAAGCCTAAAGAATAAAATTAAATGATTTTGACTTTTTGACTTTTGAAACTAAGATTTTAGATAGAATTCTTTATTTGAAATTTCAGACACACACAAAACCAAATACAAAAATTATACTAGTACACAGGAAAACAAATAATAATGAAACGCAGTTAACTAAATAAAAAACAATGATAAAATTAAAATCTGGGTAAAATGTCTGTGTCATCATCATCAGCCTATAGCAGTCCACTGCTGGACATAGGCCTCCCCCAATTGGCGCCATAGCGCCCTGTCTTCAGCTTCCCGCATCCAGCATCTACCTGCAGTCTTTCGCAGGTCCTCATCCCATCTGGTCGGAGGGCGTCCTACACTACGTTTACCGAGTCGTGGTCTCCACTCAAGAACACGTTTGCCCCAGCGGCCGTCGGATCGTAGATCTGTAAAAAAATTCCATAACATTTTTTACCTTCCACAAGGTGTGAGACGCTTGATACTTTCTACCGATATTAAAAAGGCAAAAAAAATTGAGTTGTGCCGTTGTTGATGTTACGCCACAGAAAACGCCAAACTTACTCAAAAATGGTTACTTGAACAATAAAAAGCTAATCAAACACACAAATCTTCGAAACGAATACTCAATAAAATACTTAATTAAAATTCAAAAATACTGTGTTAGATTATTCAAATAAAAACAGTACTTGTATAAAAAAAAAAATTAAAAGTAGAAAGGAATTAGAAACCATATTTCCAATTGAAATAATTGAGCTAACTGCAGACTGTTGCAAGCCATCTAGAGGTAGCTGATCAATATCAATACCAATTTCAATCAATTTCTTTCCGGCCCTGGTGGGGGCGCAGAGGGTCCTCGAGGCTTGGCCTCATTACCCCGGCGTCAACTCGAGGGGTGACGACCCCTCGGTCCTTGGGTTTTGTGGGAAATCTTCTTTTTATTTTCCCTACTTCTCAATGTTTTTTTTTGGCTGCATTCGGTAAACCCAAGGACTCTATGGTGGTTCCGCAGGGATCAGGTCCCGCGGAAGGGGTCGCCATGGGCGGTCATCTTCCTGGGGCCGGGGCTGGGGCGGCGCGATGTTGTGGAGGTGTTCGTGGTGCCCGTTGTCGGCGCGATCGTACATTCGACGCGCCGTCTGCACGACGAATTCCTCCATGGATCCCCAACAAACATTTCAGTCATATAAGTTCAAGTTACGCGGCTCAAAATGCTATAAACATCGTATTGAAGTAATTTTTGCGTGTAATATGACGTTAGGCCTCTTTAAGTTTATACAACTTGTTGTCGTATATAGACATCGTATAAACTTCTATATGACTGTTTTAATGACAATTATACAACTTTCAGTAGTATAACCAATGCTGAAATCTTAGTAACGTCTATACGACTTTTCACCGGCATTACTCGTGTTAGAGTTGAGAGAACTACTTTTACGTGACGTTCGTGTAGAAGTGATCAATCGTACTCTTATACGACTATAATGTCAATCGTATTAGAGTCGCTAGAACTACTTTTAGGTGACAATTGTATAAGAGTGGTAATGGTATGAACACTTTTATCCTACTCTTTAACGACTAGATGTACTACCATATTTTTGTAATATACAAGTGAACTGTAAAAAAACTGGAGTTGGTTCCGTACAAGGTTTAATTTTGAACTCAGGAGATTTGAGTTCGGTGCAAAGTTATGATGTTGCTCAACGCACAGAAATGAGATCCAGTGGTTCTATAACAGTAGAGTCAGAAGAAGATGAAGTAGATTAAATTTTTTATAAATTATGTCTTGGTTATAGTTCCGATTGTAAAAGTGAAAGCGAAGCCAGTAAAAATGATATACTTTGGGATGATTTAAATCACTCATTCATACTTTGAAATAAAAGAAAAAATGACTATGGGTGGTTTTATTTATTATTAACCAATCAACATTTTATCACATGTAATCATAATCATTCACAGTATTTATTTAATTAATAAGGTCGGTAGATTCTCTCGGTACCATGGGTTAAAACTAATTAAAGTTTAACAATCATAAAAGTTTACTATATACATAGAAACCCCTTTTTCAACAACTGAACCCAAATTTCCTTGGCTTTCCAATATGGCTGACCCAAAAGAAGCGCACATAGTGAAAAGTCGTTAAGAAATTGTATTACGGTCGTGTCATAATCTCTTAAGTCGTATAAAGGCAACTGTTTACACATTCGTCAAATTAGAGTAAAATTACTGCTTAAATCTAAATAATTTATAAGGCGCGTTCATTATTTCGAGGTTACTAGCGCATATTACTCGATAAAATTAATTTCCCAATTGAAATATTTATTTGAACATGAATTTCGACGATGTACGTAATACGTAATGATAAAATAAAATGGCTTCCTTGCAAGATTAATTCTATCACAGTAAAAATAAATTGTGTCATTTAGTTTCATTCACTATCTCCACTTCACAATAAAATCCCGTAAAAAAAGTCGTAATTAACACTACATAATCGATAAAATGCCGTAAAGCAATGGTAATAAACATCTTAACTCGATTAAAAGTGCATCACACGACATCTATACGGCCACTACAAGACCATATTGCGATTAATACGACTGATACACGACTCTATTATGACACTAACTCGTATAAAATGGGCCCTTTTTGGGTCGTGTTAACGTGATAGCGACGTATTTACTACCAAAGTATAAAACCAAAAGTTAGAATCGGCACGTTGTGGCGACTTATGAAATGTTTGTTGGGTCTGCAGGTCGCGGGCGATGACGACGTTCCTGACGTAGCGCCCCGCGCCCGTGCAGATCCTGAGGGCCACGTTCTGCAGCGCCTGGAGCCGGTCCTTGTTAGTCTGGGAGACCAGAGCGTAGCAGCTCGGCGCCGCATAGGTTAGTCGGGACCGGACGTAGGACTTGTAGACCCGCACTTTAGTCCTCAGCGGCAGCTGAGATCCCAGGACAGGTCGGAGGAGCGCTCGGGCGACGCGCGCTTGTTGTAGCACGCGGTCAACCTGCGGCTGCATCCTCAACAACCTGTCAATCTCGATGCCGAGGTACCTCGTGTGCGAGCTCCAAGCCACGTCCAATACCAATTTGAAGCGCCGCTGGCTGCATGGCAATGCTGATGCGCTGCGCCAAATCTCACTTACCACCACTCACCAGCTATCGAGACACGCACATATTGCTTCGACCAGATGCTCTGATTTACGGTAAATACATTGAAAAGTAAGAATTTAATCCTATACCCAAGAATAATACTTTTCCATTTGATTTTCGAGAAGGCATTTACAATCTCACCCAAGGATTTCCCGAAGGTTCGAAATAAATATCTCCCATCTGGGTATAGGGTTAGTAATCTAATATTGGTGTAGTGTACGGAGTAACATAATTTATTAAGCTGAATACCAGAATGATGTATGAGATCGCAGAAGGGTTAAGGTTGCCAGTGAGAGCTATTTTCACACAAAAGCGTTCACTGGTCTGCCCTAAGGCAAAGCGAAATAGTTCGCATGTTAGAAGTTTCGAGATTTTTTCGTCAAAATTGAATCGACAACGGAAGTGGTGTTCTTCGATGCTAGTCACTTAGTCTTAGCGCCTTTAGTTTAGTATATTCTCATATGAATTACAAAATGAGAACTTAGGAAGAATGGCTAATAAGTAAATTACATTTGGGGACGAGCGTGCGTAATACAAAAAGGTAAGTAGGTAAGTAAGTAAGTAAGTAAATAATTTATTTGACACATAAAACACACACATACAATTGATTAATTGTATGTGTGTGTTTTATGTGTCAAATAAATTATTTACTTACTTACTTACTTACCTACTTATTTGACACATAAAACACACACATACAATTGATTAATTGTATGTGTGTGTTTTATGTGTCAAATAAATTATTTACTTACTTACTTACTTACCTACTTACCTTTTTGTATTACGCACGCTCGTCCCCAAATGTAATTTACTTATTAGCCATTCTTCCTAAGTTCTCATTTTGTAATTCATTCTTAATCTTAATCACAAAAGTACAAAATTAAAACAAAACATGATTATCAAAAGTAATTACAAAGAAATGCGTGTGTGTAGCAGTGCCAAAAAGGTAAATAGCTCAGTGATAATATTGCTCTATGAGCTAACACTGATTTTCAGCTATCACCTTCAAGGTGACGAGACAAGGCGAGCCCAGCGACACACGTCTGTCAGTAAATATAACTACCTCAGTAACTTAGTAAGTAAGTACCTAAGTAACTAAGTTACTTTGATTAAATTAATGTATAGGTTTAACTGATGATTGATTTTACTTATTATGTAATAAAATAAAACAGTACAATACATACTCGTAAAATTCACACAACTAGCCTTGAAATATGAAATGAGCAGAGAGATACACAGAGCGTGTTATGGGTACTTAATATTAATGGTGAGGTGATATATTTCTTGATAACTGATATACTTAATCAAGATTTGCTAGAGTAACTATGTAGCTTAGAAAATGAATCAACTTTTGCAAATCAATACTTGATTGCGATTCAGAAATTGGGATTTTTGGCAGTGGGACACGATTCGCCACTCAGGCGATTTGAACTTTACCCTAAAACACGCAAGAGATGGAAGCATGAAAAATTGGCAGCTTTAAAAAAGCAAAATACAAATACAAAAAGTTTACCAAAAGTGTACAAATAATAACACCTTAACTTAATTTATGTACATATTCTTACATTTTAGAGTTGATTGGTTGAGGTGTTGCAGTTAACACTGACCCCCGCACTAAGCTAGGCCTGTTTCGCGGGGTATCAATACATTTTCTGTTTGCTGGTAAGGTAAGGAAGAGCACTAACAAAACTTTAGTCACAATAAAATAAAACTAAAGCTAAATAAAACAATTAAAGCAACTGCCAATGGCCATACATGTGACCTGTACCAAAATGGAGGACATAGTCTCATATTTTTTGTTAGCTCAGCATAAGCAAGCTTAAATAGCCGTCATCTAAAATGCCACCTTAAATACAGAAATAATTATTATACTTCAGAAGGTTGAAGCAATGGCCCATTGATTTTAAATTCAAGACGACTCGAAAGGATTGGACCAAGAATTTCTTTTAAAGGAAAATCTATCGTTTCTTTAAGATAACTAAAATTTTTCATCCGGTGTTTCTTCGGAAATACTTTTTATACTCTTTGAGGACTTTGTCGAGTGGTTTAAAGTGGCGCCTTTGGAAGTTTTTCCTGTTATTTATAAATGTTGGCGGTAGTTATGAATCTTTTAAAATGGATTTCGCAAACTATACTATCCAAACTTCTATTCAAATATATGGCACTTTGCTTTCTAATGAGCATCTATTTTTAGGTATTGATAAAAGTTTAAATACTACACTATACTAATTTGTATGTTTTAGACGTAATTAATACCAAAACTTATTTAGGGAGGTACCTAATACAAAAATCTTGGGATTAGATACTAAAGCTAGCTATGTAAAGCTAAAAATTGTATAGTAAACAGTTGATTAGAAATCTGTAGAAATTGACATTGGGTAATATTCCATAATGCTTGAAAACGAAAGTTTTCAACCAGTGCGTCCTACCCGTTATGACCTACGGAGCTGAGACGTGGACACTCACGATAGGGCTGGTCCACAAGTTCAAAGTCGCTCAGCGAGCTATGGAAAGAGCTATGCTCGGGGTTTCTCCGAAGGATAGGATTCGTAACGAATACATCCGACAGAGAACCAAGGTTATCGACATAGCTCAAAGAATTAGCAAGCTGAAGTGACAGTGGGCCGGCCATATCTCGCGAAGAACCGACGGCCGCTGGGGCAAACGTGTTCTTGAGTGGAGACCACAACTCGGTAAACGTAGTGTAGGACACCCTCCGACCAGGTGGGATGACGACCTGCGAAAGACTGCAGGTAGATGCTGGATGCGGCAAGCTGAAGACAAGGCGCTATGGCGCTCATTGGGGGAGGCCTATGTCCAGCAGTGCTATAGACTGCTATAGGCTGATGATGATGATGATAAATATTCCATATAAATTAAATAATCTTGGATTATTTAAAAAATAACTTTTGAATGAAAGCTTAATTTGAGCCTTTAGCAAAAGGATAGCCTGAAGAAACCATTGATTAACTTAATTCTAAATGGGGTTGAACTGGGTGGAACCCTAATGAAATCAATTTATTTTAATAATTAAGGTGCTTTACCGAGGGGATCTACGACCCGATCTTTTCTTTGGACGATTTATTTCGGGATGTTTAACAAGCTTATAAATAAGCCCGGTTTAGGAAAACTAAAGTTTTTAATATTTTTACGGAGTTTTACGGGGAATTCTTTTGTTCAAGAATATACATAACTATTATGGAGTAATATTTTGAGTTTTCAGGTTCGTTGTTACTGGGAACAAATCTGGGAAAGCCTATGCTGAAAAGCTAAGCAATATGCTGAGAATCGATATCTTTTCAGGAAACTGACAGTTGAAAAAAGCAGATGATCCTAAATTTAATTTAAGAGGGCTTATTTGAGTAAGACTTGTATAAGTCGCGTATGTAGATAAAAGTTTTGATTGAACTGCGAACCTCCGGAACCGGAGGTTGTGGGTTCGATTCCCGCCTGGGAACAATTGTGTATAGGATCTGCAGATATTTGTTCCGGGTGTTCTGGTTGTTTTCTATGTATATAAAAAAAAATCTATCTATGTAATGTATTATATTATGTATATCAGTTATCTAGTACCCATAACACAAGCTCTGCTTACCATAGGGCTAGGTAATGCTGTGCGAATTGTCCAGCATTATTATTATTATTTTTTGATCTAATATGATCACAGGGACAATGTTGTCCCTGTGATCATATTAATTATTTGGGACTGAAAATGACTGCTTCTTTTATGTAAAAGAAGCGGTCATTTTCAGTCCCAACCTTAAAAGAAATATCTATATCATTTCAGTTCAGAAATATATGACAAAAAAACGCAGAACTGCGTTAGATTGCGTCTAGTAAAGAACACTGCGTCATTAAGTTGAATTTGCACAACTTTATTATGATTAGCTATGAATAAATACAATACCATGCAATAAATTTGCACACCAATTGCACACCAAATAAAAACAGATACACAAGACAGGAAAAGAAAAAAACAAAATATGTTGTACAATGTGCGGCTTTATCGCTATGAGCGATCCAGGCAACCTTTGGATCGACATGAAGTGTTAGAACAAGTATAGAGGGTGGCGTGGTATACAGGGTTATTGGTAATTTGACGTATTCCCGTTAGGAGGTGATAGGGGTGACTATTTGCGATAATTTTCATCCCCATGTGCTTCGTGCAAAAGTGAACCATTTTTAAGTTATCATGATTTTTAGCTTTTTTCAAAATAAGTCAAAAGTGCAACATCAAAAATGTATTTAAAAAAAACTGTCTATTTAAATCTATTTTTTTCTTCTGATTTATAAAAACGAATAAACATTGGTTATTTATCAATATTAAAACAACAATTTTCGCTCCAAATTTAAAAATGCGAGATGAAAAACGATATTATTTCATTATTCATGTATTTTTTTTTCCACTAAAATGCCTTAAAAACTAAAAAAAACGTTATGAAACTTGGCTTGCAGATTATTTCAAAAACATAACGGTTTTTATAGCTCTCCAATAATGCATAACAACTATGAACTTATTTCAAAGAAACTGAAAAAAACATCGTTACAAAGGAAGCAGGCGGAAATTCGTATACGAACTAAACCTAAGGTCGTTCTATAAAATTTCTATAAAACTAACTTAAAACAATACCCAATGTAAATAAAACGAAAAAAACATATTTAAAATAAAATTTAGAACAGTTAAGTAGTAACAAAATTAATAATAAGTAACAAATAGGACATTTTGTAATTTAGCCTAATTAAAGTTTCTTGCTCGAAGTGAAACGCAATAGGGGGCTTTTATAATTCTTGTTTTGAGTTATTCCGCGGAAGAACACAAAACAAGAATTATAAACGCAGCATATGCGATGCGAAATTTGACTACTTCGGTAGTTAAGTCACAACTCAGAAAAATAATATACTTAATGCTACTTTGCGAACGCAATAGGGGAAGTCAAGAACTTTAATTAGGCTAAATTACAAAATGTCTTGATTATTACTTATTATTAATTTTGTTTATTGTTGTTACTACTTTACTGTTCTAAATTTTATTTTAAATATGTATCTTTCTACTTTACTTAACTTTTATTAGGCTAAATTACAAAATGTCTTGATTGTTACTTATTATTAATTTTGTTTATTGTTGTTACTACTTAACTATTGCTAAATTTTATTTTAAATATGTATTTTTAGTTTTATTAACATTGCGTATTGTTTTAAGTTAGTTTTATAGAAATTTTATAGAAAGACCTTAGGTTTAGTTCGTATACGAATTTCCGCCTGCTTCCTTTGTAACGATGTTTTTTTCAGTTTCTTTGAAATATGTTCATAGTTGTTATGCATTATTGGAGAGCTAAGAAAACCGTTATGTTTTTAAAATAATCTGCAAGCCAAGTTTCATAACGTTTTTTTTTAGTTTTTAAGGCATTTTAGTGGAAAAAAATCTCAATTAATAATGAAATAATATCGTTTTTCATCTCGCATTTTTAAATTTGGAGCGATAATTGTTGTTTTAATATTGATAAATAATCAGTGTTTATTCGTTTTTATAAATCAGAAGAAAAAAATAGATTTAAATAGACAGTTTTTTTTAAATAAATTTTTGATGTGGCACTTTTGCCTTTTTTTACAAAAAGCTAAAAATCATGATAACTTAAAAATGGTTCACTTTTGCACGAAACACATGGGGATCAAAATTATCGCAAATAGTCACCCCTATCACCTCCTAACGGGAATACGTCAAATTACCAATAACCCTGTATAATCTGTGAATAAACAATATAAATAATAAGTACAAACAAAGTGTCAACTAAATGTTTACTTAAATCTAAGCTATAATACAGCTTTCGCTCATGTGTTCTGAATAAGCTACAAACCTATGCTGCTCGCGAGCTTCATTAGTCTGCAAACTATGTTGTTTGTGCTAGAACTAGAAATTGCTCCTAATAAGCTTCATAGAGAGCCTGCATGCTTGATGACGCTTACCGCGTAGTGCTTATAATAATTGTGTGGATTTTGATTTTCCTCTGTTATGATTTGAGTTTATTTTCTTACCTCTTTCGTAATTTACTCTTTTACATTTAAATATTCCTATTTTTTATACCTGACGCGAACAAGCAAGTGTTAGATATAACTTTACCGTATTCACTGCCCAACCTCTGCGGTATAACACCGCTGCGCTGCCTCAATCAGGAGGTGTCATCATCATCATCATCATCATCAGCCTATAGCAGTCCACTGCTGGACATAGGCCTCCCCAATGAGCGCCATAGCGCCCTGTCTTCAGCTTGCCGCATCCAGCATCTACCTGCAGTCATTCGCATCGCAGGTCGTCATCCCACCTGGCCGGAGGGTGTCCTACACTACATTTACCAAGTCGCGGTCTCCACTCAAGAACACGTTTGCCCCAGCGACCGTCGGTTATTCGCGAGATATGGCCGGCCCACTGCCACTTCAGCTTGCTAATTCTTAGAGCTACATATGTCGATAACTTTGGTTCTCTGTCGGATGTATTCGTTAAAGAGGTGTCGTGTGTTAAGTGATTCGAATTTCATTGGTTGGAAACGTAATTTTATCTAGAGGTAGAGAGTCTTGATGAGAGTTTAGCGAATATCTCTTAAAGTTCTGCAGTAAAAGGATTTAGTTAGACGACTCCACTAAACCACTTGATACGTGCACCAATATTAGTTTTCCGTTTGCAAAACTTTTTGATTTTACAAAGAGGTCCTACTTAGGCGTAACAGAAGCCAAATTACCGACCGACTTCCAAATCCTGTAAAAACTTTTACCTATTCTGTGTAAGAAGGGATTGCGCAAACCGTCCATTTATATGTTGTCGCTGCACTGATCAGTGGAAAATGTATATACTAATAAATTCGACGACCGATGTGGCGCGGTGGGCGAAGGTCCGCCAGCGACGCAGGAGGTTGCGGGTTCGATTCCCGCCTCGGAACAATCTATCTATGTAATGTATTGTACCTATAACGTATATCAGTTATTTAGTACCCATAATACAAGCTCTGCTTACCATGGGGCTAGATAATGCTTTGTGAATTGTCCAGCATTATTTATTTATTATTTATTTTAATAAATAGAGACATAGATATAAGTGCTGTATTTATGAGAAGGGACCTAGATTTGACTCTGGTTAAGATCCTTATCAAATTGGCGATTTGCGAGCGATTGCAAAGCGAGACAGTTGCACAGCGAGCCCGCCGACGTGACGACGCAGAAAACAACGTGAAATGAAATTAATCTAAATAAAATGAATTTATTTCTTACAAGACTTTCACAGAACATAATAAACTGAAACTAAGAAGAAACGTGTTGGTAAGTGTGTAAGTCCAGTAACAAAATGGCTTTGCCTTAGCATGAGTTGGATGACTAGCATGCTAACAACCAACAGTCTGATTTATGAACACTGGCGATAATAGCTCGACGGCGGTAATAGAAAGAAAGAAAGAAAGAAAATACATTTACTTGACACCATACATAACACATAACACGACACATTACATGGTAAGAAAATAATAAAAACAAGAAAAAAAATTACAAGGAATAGATAAGACATACAGAATAGAGCAAATACGTGTTACATAAGGAGCCAAAAAGGTCCCTGTCTCAGCATTATGCCGCTACAAGCCCTAAGTAAGTAGCGGCGCTGATTTTCAGTAATAGCGGAAAGCTCACTGTGCGACATCGGCGTCGTCATCGCTTTCTGGCTGCGATATAATGTACCCTGTAATGGCGCAGCAATTAATATATAAACTAGCTGTTTCCCGCGGTTTCACCCGCGTTAAATTCAAATTTCACATTTCTAAATTTTGATATAGCCTATGTTCACCGCGGGTAGTGTAGCTTCCCAACGGTGAAAGAATTTTTTCAATCGGTCCAGTAGTTTCGGAGCCTATTTAGTACAAACAAACAAACAAAAAATCAAACCTTTCCACTTTACATTATTAGTATAGATATAAAATAGTAACTAGTATTTATATGTAGGTAGTAACATAGTAATCGGATAAATTGATACAATATTATGCATCAAATTAATATGAAAACGCCTCCATTTTGCAGATTTGTTTCTCCACAAATCGTCGTAGCAATGTAGCCGTGTCGGTTGCATTAGCGGTCTGTGAGAAGAATCCTAGTGGACCGTTTGCAGCGACCTTTCCCCGTGAAATTAGTATTCTTTGCGCGTGTGGGGCGGAAATGATACCATTCAGAATGCTACTCACACTAAAATTCGAGATTCCCACTTACAGCCTGTGTCGTAACGGTTCTGCGAAATTATAGATATTTAAGGCATGGATAAGATAGGATTGTATTGTTTGATCAAGGTCTAAATTCTTACATTACATTTTTTTTTCTTGGGCGCTTTGAAAATGTCTTGTTACCGTCATTGCCAATTTCACTCCGAATGCACCTAAATAGCCAACCAGACGTTATACGTCATAGATCTACCAATAATAATTGTTCTATGGAACGCTACATTATGGTAGGTTAACACCACCAAACAACGGGAAAAATCTGGGTAGGTAAGTTTACTGTCAATACCTACCAAACAATAACAAAAATTAGTCAATACTAATGACTAATGTAATGACCAATTAGTGCCAAGTCAAATCCAATCTAATCTCTTGACTTGGCCAGTTTTTATCAGAATTAAAACGTTGAATAACTTTATAAAATGACTGATGTAATGAAAACTGGCCAAGTCAAATCTAACCTACATAGATTTGACTTGGCACTCATTTAGATCTCCATTCTTTTTGCCGCGAAGCCCACAGCCAATCATAATTTTTGTATTGAACTTGGCTCTCCTTTTCTACATTTATGTTTTTGGTGGGATCTTTACCTCAAAAATAGTCTGAAAGATTATTAGTAATTCCATTTTATGAAACTGTTAATTGTGCTTTGTATGTATGCTGTGTGATAAGTAGATTAGAGATAAATTCTATACAAGAATCGGAAGAACTTGAAGAAATGAATGCTGAGTCACAGGTTTGATTTGCTAGCGTATTTACTGAGGGGTTCTATTTTCAGTAGGTAAAATAAATTAACCAAATTCAGTTTTTTAACCGACTTCAAATAAGGAGGTTCTCAATTCGACTGTATTTATTTTTATGTTTGTCTCGCGAAGAACCAACAACCCTTGGGGTAACCGTGTTCTTGATTGGAGACCGCGACTCGACAAACGTAGTGTAGGACGCCCCAGGCCAGGTGGGATGACGACTTGCTTGGATTGTAGGCAGATGCTGGATGTGACAAGCTGAAGACAGGGCGCTATGGCGCTTGTTAGGGGAGGCCTTGTCCAGCAGTGGACTACTATAGGCTGATGATGACACTACATTTACATTAATTATGAATTTGATGTCGGTTTTTTAAAACGCCAAATAAGTCTAGCAAAACCGTGTACTAATTTCATCGGCTATATCGGACAGAACGAGAATCGCATCGGTTTCTACACCATTACCTCTAGAAACCAGGGCACCCGACGGCCTACTTTAGTTTCAAGCGTTTAGCCAGTTATGTTTATCAGTTTTGTTCAACGAGTTTTGTTCCAGTAGTTTCTATGAATGGGTAATATATGCCTTTATTTGGAATTGCCAGGAATCACCAAGCCATAAAGGAGCTAGCTTTTAGCTTTCTTTACATATCTTCCATAATCACCTTCCTTTGACCGTGGCGTTCTCGGAGTGAGAATCAAAGATAAAGATTTTTTATTTGCCAAAGACGTGTTATGTAAGGTAACAAGTACATAGATTTTATGAATCAACATGCCTGACCATTATTATTTTTTTATTTGCTTAGTGTGGCTTTGGTATGACGGCGGCCATGATAGGCCTATTGTGATCGCCACTTATACGTTCAGCCCCGAAATCGTAGCATTCATAGTTCGCCACTAACCCTTGCAGCTGCTAGGAACTGTAGGATTTTCTTCGGGGTGATGTCTCGCAGCTCGTCTGGGCTATGCAGATGCTTACCCAGATGGATGCTGCGTTTGTGCATCAGTGCTCCACACTCACTTAGCATATGGAGGGGCGTTTGATCCGCCTCCTCGCAGATTCTGCGAGGAGGCGGATGAAATGCCTGGATTGTGTGTCGCTTAGCCCTAGTTTGAACATGTGCTTGTTAAGGCGACAGTGTCCAGTTAGGGTTCTTGTCTGCTTCACCGTTAGTCGGTATGCAAAAATATTGGACAGAACGACGTGCAATAATTTCATTGAAAAATCCGTCATTATTATAGTCACTTACAAATTAAAAACATTTCAATTTATGTCTGAAGAGTTCAGCATTTTGCCCCTTCAACTGTTAAGGATTTTTTTTTTATATTTTAGAAACCATCTAACGACATATATCCGCATTAGTGCTGTATTCGCTTGTTGTTTGTAGTCTACTATTATCTCGACTGTTTCTTCACACAGTGTTGAAACAGACCCATAACAGCTCTGCGAACACCAATTTGCCTGCTAAGCGTGGTTATTAGGGAAAAGTCTACGTGACCCGTTCAGGGGGGCTTTAAAATATATACTTACTCCGCTGTCACTCAAGTAGCCTTCTAGCACTTTAGCCTTCCAAAATAAAACACTACTAAACCAAAATTTGTGTTCTTGTCAGTTCGTCTTTGGTCGTCTTCGTCTCCTATACTTGTTGTAACACTTCATGTCTATCCAAAGGTTGCCTGGCAGAGATCGCTTTAAGCGATAAGGCCGCCCATTGTACAACACATTCTTTATTTGTCTTTTTCCTGTCCAGTGTATCTGTTTTTTATTTGGTGTGCAATAAAGAATAATTGTATTGTATTGTCGTCGATACATCCACGCGTACCTGACAAAAAGAAGTTGACAGTTGGACATTCGGACAATAAAGTGATGCTATATGGTTTCTTTTGTGGCCCTTTTGAGGAACGGAACCTTAAAAAGAAGGTATCATGAATACAATAAAAACTTTTTGCTACGACTGTAGAAATTCTTGTCATTATTTGCGATTTCTCCCCTTTTCCGATTCAATTTTTCTAACGCCCACTAACGTAATAAAGCAGATAGGTATGATAAGACCTCTGTTAGAGCTTAATAGCGTCATTTGTCTCAGAAAAAAGGTTTATTTTTCGCAATTTTTCCCAATTTCCCCTATTTTTTGCCCTTTTCCCCTAAATTAGGGCTAATATTCGAAGTTATCGTATTATCTCTGAAATGCCTACTTGTCTTCGAGTTCCGCGGTTATTATGACGTATGACCGGATCCGGAAGTCGGTAACTCACCGTAATGTCGCCATCTATCGGACGGCAGGGAAATAGGGCGGGTTGAAATTAAAACAATAGCGTGTCCATCCTTAAATCCTTTGGAATGGCTTAAGTCTCGCCTTTGCCTTAGCGGTAAGGTACAAAATTCTACTTGCGTACCTACTTAATTATATTATTTTTTATCCAATATACTTCTGCTCTCCTGGTATTCCAGAGGCATTGTAAATTAATCTTAGAAATAGATAAATGGACATTTGTAATGTTCAATGTTGGTCACTAGCGCACCCTCCGTTATATTTCTGTTAACCTGGTACTTTGTATCAGGAACTCTGCTACAATAATATAGTCGTCTTGGCAGTTTTCGTTTATTTATCTGACGGTACAAAGCCCCGTTTATCATGTGCACGCGAGTTGACGACAGAAAAAATAGGTAAAATTGGAAGGTGCCAACTCGCGGGCACCCGCGACTTTCACGCCCGCGAGTTGACGAATAAGTCGGCACGTCTTGCTTTTGCAAAGGTTTGCGTATTGCGTTAGCAAGTAGGGACCCTTTTAAACTCTCCATACGTACCTATGAAAGAAGAAGGGAAACCGAGCGCCAAGGTACCAATTAGTAATTGGTACCTCGGCAAAACAAGACGAAGCAAGACGTTTAAGTTTTTAAGTGTTCTTGTAATATTCTAAACTCTATTAACCAGCAATACTCAATACTCAATGGCTTATTGCTTACATGTGTACATATAGGTCTTAAAATAATATAACAGAAGGCAATAAAGCCTTTTTTATTTATACCTACATATGAACCGTGTAATTCTTTGTACAAGTAATAAGCCAGCAGCAGTAAAGCTTCTGATTTAATCTGATGGTAATCTCGTATTGCAGTAACCTGGCTTACATTTTGCGAAGATGTAGATAAAGACCTACATATGCTATCTTCAATAAACTGCTGCATCATCATTATTTATCCTTATAAAAAGTTTGATAGCATTACCTGATGTCTGTGTAAGGTTATTATATCTAATGTTTGTAATTTAGGTATTATGGTATGTAGTATAAGTATTTGTTTTCTTTTTTTATCTAAATATATAAATGATTATTGATTTTTGATGTAATTATCTATGGAGTAAAGAGCCTTCTTCATAAGATATATTTGTGCTCTCTCAAAAGGTCTGTTCCTCTTTCCGCAGTTGATAGTAGGTGGTGACTATTAGATCAATGTCTCATTGGGGGATGCCTATGTCCAGCAGTGGACTAATATAGGCTGATGATGATGATGATGATTCGATCAATGTACCATTTGCTCGGAGTGATAGTAATATAATGGTTGTAATAAAACCTTGACACTTTTAACACACGTCCCGCCATTTGTATTGTTTCGTCAAAATTTAAATGCCAAAATGTTTAATTATGAGGCGATGCTATTGTTATAGTGATACGATTAATTTAGTGGAATTAGGGCCCAGCTTTTACAACGTTAATTGACTTACTAGCTGTCAATTGAAACGATTGATTATGTTCAGGAAATTTGGTTAAATCAATCCTGATGGGATTTTAATGATAGAATATAAGTGGCTTTTATTGTAACCAGGGCTTGCTACCAGTACCAATAATACCGGTACTATAGTACCGGTATTATGCTATTTTCATTTCGTTACTTTCAAGTATCGATACTTCAAAGTATCGAATTGCCAAAAGTACCGGTACTCAAAGCGGTTCTCGCGACGTTGTTGCCAGCTCTCCAGTCCTAGCGTACCGACCGGGGAGCGGGCGCGCGCGCGTGCTTACCAACTTTGTTGGTATCGATATTTACGCGCATAATACATTATACCGGTTCATATTGAAATACCGATATTTTAGTACCGATACCAATGAAGTACCAGTACTTACAAGTATCGCTACTAAAAAAGTACCGGTAAAATTTATATCGATACCACGTCAAGGTCAGACTTACCGGTACCTTCTTGAAAATATCGGTATTCCAAGCCCTGATTGTAACTAAATTATACCCCGTTTACAAATATAATTACTTTACGTACTTAAACATTTGCAATTAAATTATACTTAATTTGCAACATTTTACATAACTGTAGTTGTAGAGAACGGTTCGCATTAATGAGCCAGTTTGTTTTTATTGTAACAATCAATGTTTGTAATAAAATTGTGTTCACGTTTAATCAATTTTATTTGAATCAGCATAATAAGTTGTGGTCAAATAATAAAAGTAACAAAGTTGATTGAGTAATTTTTGTAGAAATTCGTCTTTCAATCCGCAATTTGCCTGGATGTAAATATTATTGAAAATAATCAAATGTAATCCATGTTATTTCGTAAAAATAAACTTACAGTGCTAAATAATTGTAATAATTGAAGTGAAAACAAGTGTACAACAATTTTACAGGAATATTTTAAGGCTAATAACCTTAAAATATTCCTGTAAAATTGCCTGGAGTCGTTTGAGATATAAAAAAGACGCCAACTTACTGCACTTGTTTTCACCTACTCCTAGTTTCCATATAATAACCGTTGAGCCGAACACCCTGTATTTGAATTATCCGAAAAGGCACTAAATTCGTCTCCAAGTCACTATTGGTTTATGTCATGTCCACAGATTGTTGAACAGTTAGTCTAGGCAGACGCTGTTCAGATCACAGACATCTCGTTAGTACCTACCCGCAACGTAAGGCAAAATGTCAAATCGCATTATACGAGAAGGGTATAAATGCACTTTAATGCATTTTTCAGCACATCCTCTAAATTTAGAGATAAATCACAGCCCAGCTGACTCTATCAGTCTGTCTAGACTAGACAGAAATAAGCGCAGAAATAAGATTTATTACCAGCTAGACTATTGTAAGAGAATTATGCAAATCTTGCAATTGAGACTTTTTTGAGTGGCTCTCCGCAAAATGGTAAAAGGTTTTTACGAATGCGTTACAATGGAAGACTGCATCATACATTTGCATACACCTAACTATTTTCTCGTTGAAAAAACTCTTTAGCAACTCTTTGCGAGCATTTTCACCGGCGATAGTCTATACTAATAATCTACTATACATAATCAAATTATAAAGAGGTAAAGTTTGTGAATTTGTGAGGTTGCAGGGTTAGTCTCTGGATACACTGAACTGATTGTGAAAATTATTTTACCTCAGAACCAATTTTATAATAGAAAGTAATTTGTGAGTGTCATAGGCTAGTCCACCCGGGCGAAGCCAGGACGGCCAGTCATATTTATTCTAGTCAATAAAGCAGTTCTAGTTCGAGCTTATACATTTTCTGGGCCACGGCAATAGCCAAACAATAATTCGAGGGAACGTTGCATTTGGTTCTGAATAAATCGATCATTGCCAATCGAGCAAAATTACACACCTCAAAAGAAAATAACACAAGCGACAATACGCGTGGAAAACTCCACGTGTTCGGTTCAGCTTACCTACTTACTGCGATATCCCAAAATAAAATAACATATCCCGAAAGCGTTACGAACTGCCGACAACCAATATTCCTTGTATTCCGTCACAAATAGTGTAAGATTAAGAGGATCCGACAGGACACCCTGTCACGATAATAATCTTGACGCAGGTTCGAATCTCACCAGGTACTTATACGAACAAGGGTCAGGCTTGGTCTTAATGTTGAGTGACCGGAGGACAGGTGAAATTTTAACGGAAGACTATCCTGACAAGGGACATTGCTGATGTGACTAAGTAACTTATTTATTGTCTTTACACAATCAAATTGCTTTTTTGATGGACTGTTAGGGCCAGCAGTGTTGGATTTGGATTATTAAAAACATGGTGCAAGTTTGTGAAAATATTCAGATATTTCGGCAAGGAAAATACTGCGTTGATTGTAAAGTCTTTACAACTGAAAGAGACAGAGAAAGAGACCACTTTGTGACTCAATTGAAAAAAAAACTGTTTTGTCTTTTATTTTTAAATCATGTTTGTTTTGGTTTTGTTGATTGAGTTGCAAATAAAATATCCTCATTCTCTCATTCATAAAACTACTAAACAAGAATATGCTCACACCTGCAAAGCCGCGGGCGAAAGCTAATTATAAAACGACGTCAATTTGTAGCCAAATTAAAACCAAACCTAATTGATAGGTACGAATAACATTTTAATTGAAAATCATTCTAAAAACAAGCATATTCAATGTGTTTCCCTACATAAACTTGGACATGTGTTGAGTAACACATGTCCATCTACCCACACCAACAAAAAAAAAACCAAATGAGAATCCCACGATGCAGTCATCACCATTCTATCAGAGACACTCAATCACCCGAACATTTCCGAAAAAACCCTCGGAAAAGTTATTGAAAAGATTCCCAAGTAACTTCGGCGAGTGCCCATAACTCATTCCGCAGACTTCATACATCAACTGGACAATAGGCCTTTCGATATTTCAGACTAAGCTTTTGTTCCCGGCCATTGTGCTGGATTAAGACGTGATAGAATGTCTTGAAAATGGCGTGCTTCTGGGTTGTTCATCATGGTTTTGATTTTGAATTTTGTGGTATATTCAGTTCAATTCAATTTTATTTATTTCAGCTTAACAAAGTACATGTTATAGCTAAGCTAAAGTTAGAAGGAAACTTACGAGTACAAAATTTAAAAATGTAATTGACCGGTGGTCCCAGGACGTTTCGCGGGTTCTTGTCAGATAAAAGAGCAAGGGTAGGGCTACGATGGACATGGACTTTGTCATAATTATCTTTGTCAACTCAACATCTCTAGACATTCTTAAGCGCAGAGTTTTGGCCGAATGGTGTCAAGTTCCGAAGGTTCACTGGCCGCCTGCAACGAGACAGCTGACACCTTGATTACGACATCTACACGCTGTCGGCGTAATAAAAAAAGAGCGTGTTATTAATTTATTCCTTTTAGTTTATGTATGCTAGTTTTAAGGTATATATTACTATGGACCGTAGAATAAATTAAATAAGATCTGTTACTTTTCTATGGTCTGAAATAAATGATTTATTTATTATTATTATGATGACAAAGTCCATCGCAACACTTTCTCTTGTTTGTATGTACTAAAACCTCGCTCCGCGGATCTGTTTCCACCAGAGTTGCGCTAAGCGAGGCTAGGTAAAACAAAGAGATTTTACATATAGAGACGTCATACTCATTGTAAAGAAATAAAAACATTGCGATATTTTACTATAGCTACATACCTAGCGTCGACGTTCGAACATACAACGCCGCATGGCATTATCTCTGTCACTCATAAACGTAACGCATTGCTTGTTTCGTTCGTGTTGGTGGCAAAGCGGCAACAGCGCGGCAGTGATTTTAGTTCGAACAGACGAGACGCCGCACGGCATATGTCCTTATCTCTGTCACTCATAAACGCAACGCACGCATTACTTGTCTCGTTCGTATAGGTGGCAAAGCGGCAACCGCGCGGTATTGATTTTTGGGTAAAATTACATTTATTTTATGATTTTCCATTATAAACAGTACAAAACAAATAGAAGACATAAAAAGACACATCCTTCTTGCTTTTCACAACCGTCCCATAGTAATATTGCACTTTCTAAACGCACAACATGGCAAAATTTTCATCTTGTTAGGCAGACCTCGGTACAACGTATCTACGTATATATAACATCATTGAGGTGAAAGGCATGTGGTTGTTAAAAACACATTCCTCGCTAGGAATGTGTTTTTAACAACCAGTATAATCACAATGCATCGCTGGAAATGTAGCTTCAATAAAACTTTTGACATTATCATGGTTATTAACACTAAAGTCATTTAAAACGGGATATTTACCATGAATTGATTATTGAGCTATCCAATATTTCGGCACAGTTTCATGCGCCATGATCACGGAATTATATATATTCCGTGATCATGGTGCATGAAACTGTGTGGCGCATCAAATCATGGTAAATATCCCGTTTTAAATGACTTTAACGTAGCTTCAACTTAATAAATTAATTCACTTCTATAAACAGAATATTTTTTGGTTTTCCCTAACTTAAATCACTATTGACTCATATAAAACCTACTTGTATATGCGACCTAAAAGAGTTCACCAACAAAATGGAATATTCAAGTTCGCGTCGTCGACACAAATATTAGCGTATCTCTGGGACAAATAACGTTGGAGCCAGGTCTTTGTTTGTGATCACGTAGTGAGGTTTGTCTTCCAAGTGTGCTAAAACTGAGAAACCTACGTAAGTAGTATATTTGTATAAGATTGGTAACTACCTAGATAACTGTCTACCTCATAATCAACTAATAATAGTCCACTGTTGGATATAGGCCTCCCCTGATGAGCGCTATATGATAGCGCCCTGTCTTCAGCTTGCCGCATCCAGCATCTGCCTGCAGTCTTTCCCAAGTCGTCATTCCACCTGGCCGGAGGGCGTTCTACACTAGGACTAGGTAAGTTTACCGAGTCGTGGTCTCAACTAAAGAACATGTTTACCCTAGCGGTTGTCGGTTATTTGCCTGCCTTGTTATCAGACTGCAGGTAGATGCTGGACGCGTCAAGCTGAAGACAGGGCGCTATGGCGTTCAATATGGGAGGCATATGTCCAGCCGTGAACTAACAATTTCTGATGATGATGATGATGCAAGGCACTGAGTTTTTCCCATACCATGCTTACATCCATTAGGGACATGACAGCTAAAGGTCTTGTTTGTTTAGGCTCCAACAGAATACGGAATAAACTCCCGGAAATCCACTAGTTTACATTGTTATAGCATTACATGAATCACATGCTATTTTCCCTGGATGCTTGGGGAGGGTGGAGTTTGAAAGTAAACATGAACGTTAATAATTTCATCATCATCATCATCAGCCTATAGCAGTCCACTGCTGGACATAGGCCTCCCCCAATGACCGCCATTGCGCCCTGTCTTCAGCTTGCCGCATCCAGCATCTACCTGCAGTCTGATAAAAAGTATGTTAATAATTTACACTGATAATAAATACAATAAAATAAAATATTTTATTTCAGACAAAAAACATTAAGTTAGTTTTTTATTATAAATATACGAGTTATTATGAATTTATGACACAAAAAATAGGCATTGTGATAAGATGACATGAGCAGAGGATAATCAATCAAGGCAATAGCTTCCTGAATTATAATATACAAACTATAATCTACAAACCTTTTATTAATTTATTCAGTCCATAAATACCTCTAAAAAAACCTATTTAACTTTTCCTCCTGGGAAGAAGAAATTCAATTAGAAGCAATAAAAACTACAGTACTTACAGTGTCTATACTTCACCTTCTTGCTAGATGGCTCTGCGTCTATATTGACACAATTCTGCCAATATCCGTCATAGTTTTTATCATTGACAGCAATATAAAAAATGCCAAAAATGTAAAACATAACACCAAATGTCAAAAACTACAGAATTTATCAAAAATTACAGAATTTATGAAAAAAAAACATATGCCATTCATTCCAAATTCATCTCTGTCTCAATAACTTCAAAGTCATACTTCCTGAAACTCTAACTGACTCTTCCCTGAAACTTAAAGTACCTTCACTTCGAAGAAGTCAACAGTATGTTCCGAGGCTAAATAATCCTCGAGCAAAGCTGTACACAAACTCCACACGTACGTGACAAACAAAGAAGGAACTAGTTTCAGTATTATTTACTCGCCTGGCAAACTACAGAACTTTGGGGAAATGGTGAAACTCTGCGGCAAACAAATAGATTTCAATTCATTTTAGAAATTTTATAGGAACACCAGCTGCGCCCCGCGGTATCACCCGCGTGGTGATAGATATTTTGGAAAATATACTATATATCTTTATGAGTTGTAACCTATGTGTTATTCTGATATGTAAGCTATATTATTGTGAAGTTTCATTAAAATCCATTCAGTAGTTTTTGCGTGAAAGAGTAACAAACATCCATCCATACTTACAAACTTTTGCGTTTATAATATTAGTAGGATTAGATTCAGAGACCAGCGCTAACGAATACTACTAATGCAGCACATTATATTATGTCCACTGCTGAAAGTACCTTCAGCAATTTGTATTTGAGATAATCACATACACAAATTGTAAGAATTTTATTTCTTTAGGTTTACAAAATAAGCACTTCGACAAGTCAAATTTTATACCATAAATTATTATCAAATCAAATTGTTTTACTGTTCACTTCAATTTTTAGTCCACTAGTGGAAGAAGTGAAAAAGAAACCACTCGTACATTCATATCAACGCTTCATAAGCGTATTGGTGATCGCAGAAGGCAGTAAGAAACCTAATGGTTTCCTTAGTTGACTTTTACAAATCCATGGAATGAGAAGCCTCGAGAGTAGTAGTAGAGAGGAAGGGTCGATTCTGACACCGCGACCGTCACGGCAATCTAGTCGAATATTTGACCGTTAATTTTTAGCAATTTTCGACGCAGTCAACGAAATCAACACGTGGAGAAACTTTCATAGGGCGCTTAGAGAGAAATTTTCACGCTTATTAAGATCGAAATATCGCGTCAAAACTGTATAAAATCTGAAACCGCCGTAATCGTACATAAATCGTGTTATTATGATCGAGTTAGAATTCTAACTCGATAGTGATTAAAATAATCAAGTGTTGATGATACGATAGAGCGTCAGTCAATCACTTTTAGAAGTCGAAACAAAATGGTAGTTTTCCGACCGAGATTGGGCCTTTTGACCCATGCTGATTTTTAACTGGGTCACCCCTTTTTCCACCGTCGAGAAGACTTGAAAAACCTTCCCGCTATTTTAGCAACTGTCTTAATTAAAGAAACCTTAGGAACTAGACCTAGGTGACTTATTTTCTTACGTTTTAGGTGAAGGCTTTATTAAATAAATAAATAATGCAAAAAGAAAAACGAAATATCCAAAGCCAGCATCATCTAGCTTCTGTTATAGGTACTGGATGACTAATAATTATACATAATACAATACATACTCAGATAGATTTTTTTATTAATGTGTGCAATCTGTTCAGGGTGTTATGACTTATGATTGTTAAATATGTCATGTGTTTTTTGGAAGAGATCGCTCTCAGCGATAAGGCCGCCCTTTATACCGTTATTCTATGTTTTTATCTCTGTATTATTTTCTGTTTTGTGTGGTGTAATAAAGTATTATCTATCTATCTATTTGTCCTGAGGTGGGATCGAAACCCCCAACCTCTTGCGTCGCAGGCTGATCTTCGCCAATGCGCCATAGAGGTCATCAAGATTTAGTGCCAATACACTTTTCATGCATTAGCTCCAATTGTGAGCTTTTCTAACATTGCAAAGAGATCATTGTAATGTAAGTACTTACAACGTCAAAGCTATTCAGTACAGATTTACAAAATAACTTTGATGATGTAGATTCTCCTAAAAAATAATTGGCCGTTATATTCAAATGTACAAAAGTCAAAAATCATTTATTCTTTAGGCTTACAAAATAAGGAGGATACAGGCGACTGGGCCCACTACAAAACTAAAAACAAAAGGGCAGCCCTTTTTGGATGTCCTTGACTTTAGGAATCATTCGCATATAGTTTTTTTGACATTCTTACTAAAAAAATACTTCACTGTAATACTACATAAAATTAATCCTGAGTTATGTAACTTGATTTTTCTGTTAACTGTACATTAAAGCAAATTAGGTATATGGTCCCAGTCGACCGATTCAAAAATGTGATCAGGTAACTGGGACCGCGGTCCTAGTTATGTATGGGCCCAGTCGCCTGTATCCTCAAAATAAGCACTTAGACAAGTCATATTATATACATTAAATTATTATCAAATAAAGTTATTTTACTGTTCACTTAAATTTTTTGTCCACTAGTGGAAGAAGTGAAAAAGAAACCACTAGTATGTTCATCTCTTACATGTCTAATACATAGTTATTTGCCTATTTAAGTCAAAATATTTTTATATTTAGACTTAAATAGGCAAATAACTATTACCTACTACTTAAATATTGACATTTTATTGACAATCAAATATGATTCGATACAAATTTAAGTAAAGCTATGCACAAAAACAAATTACTTACATACTATTGTCGGTGCGAAACTGAGCGACATCTGGCCAAGCATTAACATCATTGAGATAATCATTTATGGAGTAGAAAGCCTTCTTGATGAGATTTTGTTTTATGTATTAAATTTACGAATAGGGAGCTCAGTTGCTTCAGATGGAAGCTCATTATAGAAGCGCACGCTATTGCCATAAATGTACATATTCGTGAACCAAAGTTATCGACATAGCTCAAAGAATTAGCAAGCTCAAGTGGCAGCGGGCCGGCCATATTTCGCGAAGAACCGACGGCCGCTGGGGCAAACGTGTTTGAGTGGAGTGGAGACCACGACTCGGTAAACGTAGTGTAGGACGCCCTCCGACCAGGTGGGATGACGACTTGCGAAAGACTGCAGGTAGAAGCTGGATGCGGCAAGCTGAAGACAGGGCGCAATGGCGCTCATTGGGGGAGGCCTATGTCCAGCTGTGGACTGATATAGGCTGATGATGATGATGATGATGACATATTGTTAAAGAAGGCATGTCTGTCAGCTTTTTCTAAAACAATCCCTTATAGTGTTTCCAAATAATGTGTATTTTATAATAAAATTGATAATTATTTTTATGTACAACTGACCGACATCAAGTGTAACATGTGTACCTACGGTGGAACTGAATAAATGAAATGAAATGAAATGAAATTCGTGAATCAAGCATTCATTCTATTTTCGGCGCTCAACAATAGTCAACTAACCAAAAAATACAAAATACAAAATACAAAATATTTATTCAGAAACTTAAAATACATTATATAACAGTGTTTGAGATCCCCTTTTAAGTAAAGTATTTTACCTGTGTTAGGGGAATCTCGCTCTGCCGCAAACAATAGAATTTGGTCAGCTAGTAGTTATATAGTATACATATAAGGCTACTTAAATTATAGAGCTTATTATTTACAAAAAATTAAGTTGATATTTATTCTTTATTTTGGCTACTAACTAAATGGCTTTATTTTGTATCAAATTTAAGAGAACCTTTGTGAAGAAAATAAATTAGTATTATTATTATTATTATTTATTTTAGCTATTTGGAAAGTGAGCGCGCATGTAATTCTATAGGTGTGCATGTATGAGTGTGTGGGGGTGTGTGTATGTGTGTGTATGTGTGGGGGTGTGTGCGTGTGATTAAAATTGGTGCTCCTGAGGACACCGGTCTCTTAAGAGTCCGGGCAACGGAAGGCAACCATTTGTGTGTGTGTATGCGTGTGTGTGGGGAGGTGTTGTGTGTGACGATGTATGGTATATGTGTGTTTGTTAGTATATGTGAACCTGTAAAATTTAAATATTTAATAGTAAAGTATATAGAGATACATGAGAATCATAGGAGAGAAGACAGAGGAAAACCTAACATAACCTATCATACAGTGCTTCCGTTTCGTCATAGCTTAAGTAGAGTAGCCATTTGGTTAACCAATAAGCAGCAAAAATAGTATATTATGAAATATTGCTCGGTCATTGATCAATGCTAGAGTGACGTATAAGATATAGAAATTTATTACTCAAGCAAAGATTGATGACTTAGCAAGCTTTTATAATTTATAGGACTAAGACTTACAAATAAATAAAAATAAATAAATAAATAATGCTGGACAATTCACACAGCATCATCTAGCCCCAAGCTAAGCAGAGCTTGTGTTATGGGTACTAGATGACTGATATACATAATACAATACATTACATAGATAGATATTTTTTATTATACATAGAAAACGACCAGAACACCCGGAACAAATATCTGCAGATCGTACACACAGTTGTTCCGAGGCGGGAATCGAACCCGCAACCACCTGCGTCGCAGGCGGGCCTTCGCCCACCGCGCCACATCGGTCGTCAAATGTATTATGAGGTCATCTAAACTGATCAGCAGTTTGTGTAACGTAATGATTGTAGGCTCTTTAGTAATTAGAGAACAAAGTACGTTCAAGCTACAATCAGGAATCGATTCTACAAAAATAACTTTCCTTACTAACCTATAATTATGATAGGTACCAGGATGACTTGCACTCCTTTACAAACCTTTGTGGCTTGCTTATAAATAACTAGCTGCGCCCCGCGGCTTCGCCCTCGTGAAAATCTATGTTTCAAATAGTTTATAAAGCTTCCTCTTGAATCACTCTATCTATTTAAAAAGACCGCATCAAAATCCGTTGCGTAGTTTTGAAGATATAAGCATACATATGGACAGACAGACAGCCGGAAGCGAATTGTTTTATACTATGTAGTGATGCTGGACAATCCACACAGCATTATAATACAATGTGTGTTGTCGAACCTTGATCAAACGAGACTTGCGGATAGGTACACGACGTAAATTTATCGATAAATAATACAAAATTATATGTTACTTATCTCAAAAACAAAGATCTGGTTTTTCTTCGTTTCTTTTTGAGTAAACGGTATATTTTATTCAAAGTTGTCTCATTTGAAAGCTAGATAGTCTACCTAGCAAAGAAAAAAATACAATTTCGCTACATAAGCCCAGTAAAATCTATATTTTTTTTAGAAATTTGCAAAAAAACTATTTTTAGTTGATTTTTGACGTACTTTTTTTTTTGATGTACTTTATTACATATTGTATTAAACTCCACAATTTAGTCTACAAATCCTCTAAAAATTGTGGATCTATCTCATTTCGTTGTCATGTTATTCACCTAGCATCTCGAGTTTAGCTAGCATTTCAAGGCTACTATTATCCCTGAAAAACACGCACAAAGCTATCGACGGACGCTAGTTTCAATATTACAAAGCGAAAATCGGCTGATCAGCAAAAGCGTAACCACCCTAGAACATTGGCCAGCTCGGCGGTTATTTATTAGGGTGTCAAGACCAGTCTATTCAAGGAAATCTATATGTTATCATACATTTTTATTAGTATCTGGTAGCGTCAGGCCAAGATAAAGCAAACGAACCGTAAATTGTAATGGGCGGCTATTCTATTTATCAGAGTGAATTGTTATTGAAGCCGGGGTCGCACGGGCGATTTGGGATCGGATCGACGTTATTTGTCCTGCTGCCGTTACGAATGGTGACTTGGCAAAGTACATGTGTCATCCTACGTGACACATTGAGCCGGTTACATGCCTTAAAAATTTTAACACTTTGAGTGCTGAAATCACACGGTACATGTGTTTTCTACAAGTGAGTAATATGCGTAAATCCACACTAGCGCAGCGGCTGAGAAAATACAGATCTTGTGACTTTGCACAGCTGTAATATTTTTCGAACGAAACGCATGTGCAGCGCAACACAACCGCTGTGTAGAGCGGCAGCACGAATTTTTTAGGTTAAAAAAAAGATCGCAGTCGCCGAAAAAAAATCGCAGTCAAAGTGTTAACACTATCGATATAACTCTTTACAGTAGGTATCGAACAAAGACAGGAAACAAATAAAAAAGAAAAGAGAATATCAAGAGAATCAGAGATGAGAGGACCAAGTAGGTAATCGACAAGTCGAAAAATTTTTGGGACTTCTTACGGACTTCTCCAGGGCCGTTAGTTTATTTTTAGGTTTGATTCCAGGCTAAGAGATACATACCTATTATTATATATATATATGTATATGCAAAATTTCACCCTGACCCGTTCAGTAGTTTTAGCGTGAAGTAGTTACAAAAATCATTCATCTAAAGGTCCCAAATTTGGCATTTGCGATATTAGTGTGATTTGGGAGGTCAATTTTGGTTCTGTTAAAGGTATTGTCGTTGACAAAGCTTTAATTAATAAATAAATATTATGGAAAATCTACACACCGTCATCTAGCCCCAAGCTAAGCAGAGCTTGTATTATGATGACTGATATAGATAAAACATTACATAGTTTTTTTTTATTATACATAGAAAACGACGAGAACACTTGACACAAATATCTACAGATCGTACAAACATTGGTCCCGAAGCGGGAATCGAATCCTCCTGCGTCGCAGACGGGCCTTCACCCACCGCGCCACAGAGGTCTTCAATAAACCCATAGCGGCAATTTATTTTTTGTCGCCCGTCTACCCTCCGCGAGATAATCTGAAACGAATCGGCAGCGGCGTCCTGGCCACCACAACTGTACCATAAAGTTAGTAATTCGATACAGACTGTGGTTTTTATCTTGAAATATAATACGGAAGACGGAAACTTGGCTACTTACCGCTTGTGAGGGTATTTGCAGCATGAGATAGTTTTCACCCAGTCTATTCAGCTTTAGATAAGAGTTTCGGAGTGCCAGGCGTCTACATAGTCGACTGGTGTCGATATGGATCAGTTGAGCTAGCTGTGGATTGTTTGCAATAGTCTGCAGTTAGCTCAATCGTCGACAATTTTTTTTAATGATGATGTAATTTGATTTATTTTATTTTTTCTTATTTATTCATTTAAGTTTCATTTTAATTTAATTTAATATTAGTACGTACGTAAGAATACTAACATTTATTAAAAGATCATTAAGTACCTAGGTACCTACTAACAAATTATGGATCTTAGTAATCCGAAATAAAGGACTCCAAAACTATTAAATTAAGTTTACATAATGTTACTTTACATGAATAAAGTTTTAGACCTGGAATAGCATATTAAGCTGCTTTTTATGGTCCTGGAAAAACGCTTCACATTTGTACTAATCTTAGTGCAGTCGATTCAAGCGACTGCACTAGGACTAGACTGTACCCATGACTAGACTGTACTGCAGCCGTGATAGACTGGCCACCGTGACGCGCTCGCTGGAGAAGTCGTCCAAGCAGCTACTACACAAATCATGGGCCCAGCCGTGTACAACCGACTTCCCAGTGCTGTTACAGGAGCCCACAGTCTGCCTGCATTCAAATATAAACTCAAACGCTGGCTTATTGAGCAAACTTTCTACAGCTACGACGAATTCGTAGTTAGTGTTAAGTTATAATTTATTATCATAAAATAATAGTTTAATCTATTTAGCTATGATATTATTAATTTGAATGTTAATTAATTAATTAAATACTCTTAGGTACCAACATAATTAGATACCTACAAAAACATGACATGTAATTTTTATTATGAATAAATGACCATTATGACCATTACCTTCAGTATTTTGTCTAAGAGTGCGTCTAGGTCATAAATCATTTGATATAACTCATATTATATAACACCTCCACATTATTTAACATTTTAAATAACTATGCTATATTAAGTATTTTGTTAATGTACGAGTACGAACGAATAAACAATTGTCCCGAGGCGGGAATATAACCCGCAACCTCCTGCGTCGCAGGCAGACCTTCGCCCACTGCGCCACCGAGGTCGTGGAAAAGAGCGCTTGTTAGCTTGACCACGGTTATCGAGATTAACTTTACAGCTTAAGCTTTAACTTTAACGGTACTGACAGCCGGTTAATAAAAAAAATCTGAGACAGAGGTCCACAAATAGATTCAGCATCTGCTTCAGAAGCTACATAAGACCCCAACCAAATAAACTGCTACTAATAAGCACTTTGAAATCTCCTATTAATATTTACACCCCTGACTAGCGACTTTTTCGCCCCAACACCCGAAGCCAAAGGGGCGAACTAACTCAAAACGACAGCGAAGGGTACCGTATCCCCCATAGATTCTATCACATTACCAACCTAAGCAGACCCATCGATTCACAGAGCCATTTGCTATAAAAACCTAACAGATAGCTCTAAATAGTTTGGTTCAAATACCCCTTCAAGATGTTGCCAATCATATTACTTATCGAAATAAGTAAGAATCAGGAATGTAGATTTTGGCGAATACGTTTAGTTGGCAATATAGAAGGGATGGGAATATATTTTGATATTTTATTCACGTTGTCATCAATATAAATGACTAGCGGCGTCCCGTGGTTTCACCCGCGTGGTTATAAATATTTTGTAAAATATACAATATCTTTATAAATTATGGTCTATTAGTAGGATAATATACAATAAATCTTTATAAATTGTAGCCTATGTGTTATTCTGATGTATAAGCTATATTATTGTAAAGTTTCATTAAAATCCATTCAGTAGTTTTTACATGAAAGAGTAACAAACATCCATCCATCCATACTTACAAACTTTCGCGTTTTTAATATTAGTAGGATAATACTAGTGGCTTGGCGAATTCAGTGCCAAACAGCTATCATCGCTAATATTATGGAAGTACCAAACTTCCACTTCAACTGCTTACATTACTTATAGGTACTTATAGTACGACTTGATTATCCTTTTCGTTAGATATGTAGATAGAAAACAATAAAACTTAAGAAACTATCATGGTTATTAAAATGAGGGTAGAACGGTATGTCTGCCCATAAAAACTTACTCGCAGTGCCTTCAGTTATTCCGTGATCATGGCGCATGAAACTGTGCCGAAATATTGGATAACTCAAAAATCAAATCATGGTAAATATCCCGTTTTAAATGATTTTAATCAGTAAAATCAGTAATACCTATATATTCACATAAGACTGATGATTTAGAGATAGAAAACACTTTATTATACCATATAAAACAAAAAACAATAAAAAAAATATATAATAGAGGAAGTGCTTAGTAGTATCTTATTCATATGGTATTATCTTACACAGAAATCGTGAAAAGCGTTATGGCGCTCATTGGGGGAGGCCTATGTGGACTATCATAGGCTGATGATGATGATGATGATCATCGTGAAAGGCGCCAATGGTTCTCGATTACATAAATCGTAATTTTTATTATTGTGTCAACTGGTACTAAGCCTACAGGTGTTCTCCTCACAAAACTCTCGTTAAAAAAACGCAAGATATTCATTAAAATAACAATTAAGCATTCTGGCTACTTAGACCCCTGAGTCTACATCCTAAGATCATCACACCATCATCAAGACATCTAAAGAACCATCTAAAGAACCATCTCTCAAGAGATGTGGATCTGGTTCTCTTGGGATGCCACTCCGCAAGCGGAGACGAGAACCAGGAACTTCCCCGGGAGCACTCGGTACCCGTGGTGTCGATACTCACCAACAGCTCGCCACAAGCTGCCCTGAGGGCTTATTATTATTATGTCTCTCATTTACCATGATCTCGGGCCATAAAGTGACCCGGTCCTTTGGAAGGCTTGCGTGGGGCCGAAGCCAACAGCACAGAGGCCCTTTGAGAAGTTAATCTAAAGGCGATGGCTACACATAGCGGGTATCATCCTCGGGTGCACAATATGATACACCCAAAGATGGTATCCGCCAGGTGTAGAGACTATTGCAAAGAAAAATGAAAGAAATAAAACCAGGCTATTGTGATATTATTATTATTATAAATCGTAATCGTATTGTGTCAACTGGTATGGTACTAAGCCACAGGTGTTTTCCTCACAAAACACTCGTTAAAACAAAGCGAGATATTCCGTAAAACAACAATTAAGCATTCTGCCTACTTAACGAATTCTAAATGAGGATTTATATTTCTATGTACCGCGTACCCGGCGATAAATAACTTTCACGTTTGAATTTTATTTTACGGAAGTCAGAGAGCGCTGAAAATGCTTTTTGTGCTCTTAATAGACGTTGCTCCCTTGCTTATTATCCTGTTTCAACACAAGGAATGGAAAATATTATCTTAGTTAAAAAAATCTTAAAACGTTCGTTGAAGATTGACCTATTTATAATTATAAGTAAGTATTAATACAACAAAGTTCAAAGTCGCTCAGCGAGCTATGGAGAGAGCTATGCTCGGAGCTTCTCTGAAGGATAGGATTCGTAACGAATACATCCCACAGAGAACCAAAGTTATCGACATAGTTCTAAGAATTAGCAAGCTGAAGTGGCAGGGGGCCGGCCATATCTCGCGAAGAACCGACGGCCGCTGAGGCAAACGTGTTCTCGAGTGCAGACCACGACTCGGTAAACGTAGTGTAGGACGCCCTCCGACCAGGTGGGATGACGACCTGCGAAAGACTGCAGGTAGATGCTGGATGCGGCAAGCTGAAGACAGGGCGCTATGGCGCTCATTGGGGGAGGCCTATGACCAGCAGTGGACTGCTATAGATGCTGAGATATGGAACTGTTACTGAACAACGTGTTGGGAACTGTTTATAGGTTTTTTTCTATTCCATGGGACCAGCTTTATGCTACATCTGAGCTAAATTTCAGCCTGATCCGTTTATTATTGTTGGCGTGGAGATGTAACAAACATTCATTCATACATCCAAACTTTCGCATTTACGAGTATATTAGTGTTATGCAGTACCAAAGAATAAATTAATTTGTCTAGATAATGAAACCTTATGGAAATGTAAAGCTTATAAGTAAATAAAAATGCGATACAAAAATAATTACCTTCTGACAATCTTTGCAAATCTTTTTAGCTTCTATACAAGCACAAGTTTCTGCTCTACGGGTTATTATTTCGCACAAATCTCACCTATTCCGGTTTAGGTACCTACGCAATAAATACCAATATGAGCTTTCCGCCGCCCGTTTTAACTTTCGGCTATTTTCAGCTATAAAAGGCTTAGTATACGTTGGTACAAAGCCAACGGCATAAATCGTTAAACAGGATTAATAACCAAAAATATCTATACTATAGTGGACGCCAAGATATCTAGTTTGAAACGAATGACATCGATCGCACGAAAAGAAAAACCTTACCAAAAACATTGCTTCGGGCGCGTCACCAAACGAAACTTCTCGTTTCGGATCTATAAGAAATGGGGGTGTAAGGGGGACTCCAACATCTCGCCCCAAGCCAACCTAACCTGCACGTGGCAAACCCTGCTCTATAACGAATTTAGGCTGTGCCTGTGGCTCTGCTGTAAAATATGAAACAACCTTCATTCATAATTTAATAACTCATCGATTTTAAAATAATTTTCCATACTTGATGTAGGAGGTAGGGTCCTGCGTTTTGGTGGTCTAAATTATGTAGTCAAAACACAATTCAGTCACATGCCGTTTGTTCACTACATTTACCTACATAAGAAGGAGTAGAATAAATAATAATAAATAATGCTGCACAATTCACACAGCATTATCTAGCCCCATGGTAAGCTGAGCTTGTGTTATGGGTACTAGATAACTGATACACATTACATAGATAGATATTTTTTATTAAGAACACCCGGAACAAATATCTGCAGATCGTACACACAATTGTTCCGACGCGGGAATCGAACCCACAACCTCCTGCGTCGCAGGCGGACCATCGCCCACCGCGCCACATCGGTCGTCAAAGAATACATAAATAAATAAATAAACAGTTGCCATTAACAAAGAATCATTATCATCAGAAAGAAATCTGTTTCTGAAATTTTGCGCTAATTTATACATCAACTTCATTAGTTTCTCAAAGAAGACCTTTAGAGTAAAGTGACGCAAGTCGCAATTATCGCAAAAAATATAGAAAGTGCTCATTCATTCTCCACTAAGTGACAAAATCTTGACAAAACCAAATTGTAAAAGCAGCTGTCTTCTTTATAACCAAATACACTAGGCGGCTATCAAAAGAAACTCTTTTATGGCTCTTTGAAAGGCTTCATAGCGTGAAATTCCTTTCATTCCCGAATTAATTGCTGTTTTCATAAAAGTGCCAGAAACTCAACAGTTACTTAAACTTCTATGCATTTAAGATGCGTTTTATGAGGTCTTTCGTTTCATTTTTTTTTCAAATGCTTAGTCCTCAAGTTTCTTTGTGCCCGTTAATTATACTCCAAAGACAAAAGCTACACGGTTCCAGCAAGTGTTATGCCACTTACTTATTAATTTTATTCTCAATTTATTCTAATGACCGCAGCTTAATTTATTAAATTTAGCTATTTCACACTTTGACTGCGATTTTTTTTCGACGACTGCGATCTTTTTTTTAACCTAAAAAATTCGTGCTGCCGCTCTACACAGCGGTTGTGTTGCGACGCACATGCGTTTCGTTCGAAAAATATTACGGCTGTGCTGAGGCACACAGATCTGTATTTTCTCAGCCGCTGCGCTAGTGTGGATTTACGCATATTAGTCACTTGTAGAAAACACATGCCGTGTGATTTCAGCAATCAAAGTGTTAAAAAAAAATTCATTTGGGGCCACCCAGTTTTATTTGGGATAAGAGTTGTAACAATACCTACATCCAACTTCTTTTGAGCTTTTTAGGTAACGTAAGAATACTACAGATGGCAGACATACGATGTGTGATGTACGATGTATATTTTATACTAGCTGCGCCCCGCGGCTTCATCCGCGTGGAAATTTCTGCGCAATTTTACCATGTTTTCTCACCGTTTAAACCTTCCCTGGAATACGACAAACATTTAAAAACCAAAATCAGGTAAATCGGCCGTTCTCCGATTTACCCCGTTTTAGCGAGACTAACGAACAGCAATAGATTTTTATATGTAGGTATATAAAGATTATGAGGTATGTACGATCTCCCCTTGCAGACGATAAAAATACCAATGTTAATGTTAGGTAAATTTCCACCAAATCGAAATATCACCGACAACCAAGGCAAACTGTAGCATGTCATCTTCGTCTACATGTTAACATTTTATTGCTACAACTTACGTTACATTAGAAACGTCTTTATTGTTTGAGGATTTAGGGAGATTGTCGTAAAGTCGCTTTTAACGAGACTTGAGAAGAAGGCTGTATGGAAAAGAGGCATTTGTGCTTAAACTTGAGGAATTTATACCAGGATACGGATTCTATTCTATGTATATAAAAGACTAGCAACCCCCCGGCTTGGCACGTTTTTCGATATATATACATAATTATAAATGTAGGGAACCTTCATACTTACAATACAAAATTTGAACATAAAAACTTTCATACAGATTTATTTAGATATTTCGATAGGATTTTCTATACGTATAGACCTTCCTCTTGAATCACTCTATCTATTGCAGAAAACTGCATTAAAATCCGTTGAGTAGTTTAAAAGATCTAAGCGAACAGTCAGTCGAAGTGAATTATTTTTATACAGAAATACAGAAATTACAGACAGACCTGCGAAAGACTGCAGGTAGAAGTTGGATGCGTAAAACTGAAGACAGGGCGCTGTGGCGCTCATTGGGGAAGGCCTATGTCTACTAGTGATGTCTGTGCAGTGATGGTGATGATGTTGATATCTACCTACAAAGCAAAGGCACGAAGCTTGTATATTCCATGCGCACTCAGAATGGGACAGAACTATTTCGAACTAAAACAAAAGCAGTCCGACATATACTTCAGCAAGGTTTGATCAGGGTTGTATGAGAGATGTGACGTAAAATATTAAATTTGACAAGGTACTAACCCATTGTGGTCGCGCGCTTATACCTACGATATAAATTCAATAAGGGACCTAAATTCTGTGAATAATCAAATTAGATTCGGGCAGCTTTTGGTCGAATAGCAAAGTCATGGAGATAAATGGTTTGCGTCGGATTCATAATCAAAATTGATGACAGATCAAAGTACTGGTGTACCAGAATTTTGATCTGAATAAAGCAGTTATTATATTACATTGAATTTATAATTCAAATTTCAATTAAATTGCATTTATTTCTTAAGGCTTACAAAATAAGCACTTAGACGATTCGAATTTTATACTATTAATTATTTGATATAAACTGTTTGATAATTAAATAAAATTCAATTTTTTGTCCGCTAGTGGAAGAAGTGAAAAAAACCACTAGTATGTTCATATAACTTATGTGTCTAATACATTTGATTTGTTATATGTTCTTATTTATGTTATAATATGTAGTAACAAGTTGTACATCAGTGAATCAATAAATATATTATTATTATTTTCATTCATTGTTTCTAATATTTACTAGTAAAATGCCACATCATTCTCACAACATCTCCTATTAAAATAGCTAGTAACGGCCATAAAAAATCAGCAAACAAAAATGTCGAAACCCCAGAATGCCTTTTATATTGACTAGCTGCGCCCCGCGGCTTCACCCGCGTAGAAATTTTACCATGTTTTCACTCACCGTTTAAACCTTGGACTACGACAAACATTTCAAAATCAAAATCAGCTAAAACGGCCCAGCCGTTCTCGAGTTTTAGCGAGACTAACGAACAGCAATTGATTTTTATATACTATAATGTAAGATATCGTAGTACTTTCATGATGATGTTTCAAATCATTTAAATCGTAAAGAACTGGAACAATTCGTATTAATATTTTTATTATTCGTGATTTCAACTATTAATTAAGGTCTTTGGCTGAAAAACAGCGCTGAATAAAATAATGTTCAGCACACGCTGAGCCAACCCCTATTTCGGCGCAGGGTCATGGAGGTAGTCTTATTTTAGTCTTAATATCACCTATTTGTGTCGTTTACCCCCATGATAAACTTCTTTGTTTGTTTATTCTTTGCCTGTATTTTGTACCTGCGTCTAAATAAATGTTTTTTTCTATTCTATTAATTTAGTTCAGTAATATTTGCAAGCTACGAGTGGAAACTAGTTTTTGCTCAAAATCTACATATGTTCTATTTTCACCTAAATATAAGACTTTGCTTTCCGAAATAAATAAAAACAAAATAAACAGAACTTGTAAATAAATGAAAACACATTTGCTACACATTATGTATTTTTTTTGGGTCACATTATATAAACCTGCATACATTATTAAAATGACCAACACCTTTCTTCGTAATTACATGGTAATTTGTGAACGGTCATTTGTAAAAAATACGTTTTCTTGTCAACAAGCGTGCTAAATGCTTCCTTTTTAATGTAAGGGTATTCGCAGGGATATTTTTTATTTAGACTAATACATTTTGAATTAGGTTAGGTTATAAATTTCGTTTTTTAAACTGTTATAAATTAAATAAATAAAAATGCTGGACAATTCACACAGCATTATCTAACCCCATGGTAAGCAGAGCTTGTGTTATGGGTACTAGATAACTGATATACATAATACAATGCATTACATAGATAGATATTTTTCATTATACATAGAAAACGACCAGAAAATCCAGAACAAATATCTGCAGATCGTACACACAATTGTTTCGAGGCGGGAATCGAATCCGCAACCTACTGCGTCGCAGGACTTTGGCCCACCGCGCCACATCGGTCGTAAAATTAAAAGTAAACGTTTTTTTCTCTACCGAAAAATTGTCAATGAGTTTTTATCAAAGTACATCATATAAAATGCCATGGGCAGCATTGTTACATAGGTCCGCCAATGTTATTTTTGAATGTTTACCAAATGTTTATAACTGAGTTGATTAAATGTGAATTTTGGTTTGTGTAGGTAATTTAAGAAAATTGTTATTAAGTAAATTACATGAAGATTATTCCGAACCTTGAAATAAATGACTGTTTAATAAATAACTGTCTAATAAATTAGGTCAATTCATTTGCCTAACTCATTATGGAATTGAACTTTCTAGTGTTATTTCCAATATTCGTGTCAATCAAGTAACAAGCGTAGCTATACAGAAAAATAAATTGTGAAAACGAAATCAATAAATATGGCGAAAATAATGCCTGCACCAAAATCATATTCTCTTTATTACAACAGTAGACGAGAAAAAATTGTTTCATATCTCCACAATTTGTTTTTAGTTGTCGGTTTATATTTTGGTTTTTTTAAGGTCAAAAGTAGAACAAAAACTTATCTCAAATGTATTTCGATCTTACAAACTGTTGTTCTCATCAGTTATTGTGTCTATTTTATGTATTATAATTTATTTTCTCTGATATATTGGTTTAGTCTCTTTTTTATTCAACATCTCATATACTCCATTCAGTTCGCGCGAATCAAAGAAGAAAGCACGTTGTATAACATCTCCCAAGACCTCAAAGCTATCGACATAGGACTGAAAGTTTGGAACGAGTCATACAACATAGATTTAAAACTACTGGCGTTCTTTATCCTAATTTTTTCGTATAGAATTATAATGACGTATTTGTTCAGAGTTAATCAGAGTTTAACAGAAGAATTGCCATTCGTTCTTATATTTATCGCAATAGATGTAGTCCGTTTCTCTTATACCTTCACGTTTTACGCCATCAACTGTAGATTGAAGAAGTTAGTAAAGCTGTTGAAGAACGAGAACCCAGACGTGATAACGGTCCAGTTTCTTTACAAATCGATTGTGGACATTGCGGAAAATTTCAAAAATAATTACAATATTATCGTATGTATTTTCAAAAATAATTAGAATATTATTATATAGACTTTACATTAGATATTATTTTGATAATAATTATTTTAAACATTTAACCATGTATTTTAGTTTGGACAAGTTTATGAGCTTAATTTGAAAGCCTAATGGAATTAAATTTAGATTATGATTACTTTATGTACCTGCTTTTTGAATACCTAATTCCTTTCTTCAAAATGCTCCTAATATTAATATAAAGTTATGGAAGACAGCTTTACTTTTGTGGAATATACCTGAAGAACATGGATTCATATAAAATTATCAATCAGCCGATGCAGCTTCTTGCATCATATGGTTTTATGCTGTCGATTGGCATCTATGATTTTTTTTAAGTGTCGATGAAATAAAATTTATACATATATAACTGGATATATACCATGATTGAAAGAAAGAAGGAAAGAAAGAAAATATTTTTATTTACCTTAAAAACTAGCATACACAACAAACTTAAAACTAAGCAAATTAATACTATATCTTACAAATTATTGTGCGTAGCAGTGTTCTGTGATTGGATTTTTTAGTTTCAACAAAGAAGATTGCAATCAATTATCGGGAACCTGGAACCCAGATCACAACAACTTACAACTTGTAAGAATGTGCTAAAACCCTAGAAGTGATGTACCAATCGCGTTCTGATACCGGAGTGTTGTGTGTTGTGATCGAGCTGCGTTCGATAATGGAACCGGTGGTAGTGGTAAAGCAAAAGATAAAAAGCGATCTATAGTTTGGTATGTCTGCCAATGAAAACTGTCCGCAGCGCCTTCAGTTATTCCGTGATCATAGCGCAAGAAACTATGCCGAAATATTGAAAAGTAAGACAGGGTGCTGCTATGGCGCTCATTGGGGGAGGCCTATGTCCAGTGGACTGCTATAGGCTGATGATGAAAGTAAAGTACTTGTCTACTTTACCAGTGTCTGATATTGCTTTTGATGTTGTTTTTTCAGCTGGTCGTCTCGCTGATGTTCAACGTTCCACAGTCAATGTTCATGACGTATAAAACATTAAATGAGATGAATGGTTCATTTACTTGGGTGAGTATGGAATAGATAGAATTACGACCTCAGTAACACGGTGGGCGAAGGCCTGCGACGCAGATATTCGCGGGTTCGATTCCCGCCTCGAGACATATGTGTGTACGATCTACAGATATTTTGCATGAAATACATTTTATAAATGTTGTTTTAAGTAATGGGATGTCACAATGTATTCTACCCTATTCGGCGTGCAATGTATAAGAATTTACAATAACTAACTACTACAATTCAAAAATTATAATTATAACAATACAATAATAAAAAAGAAAATAAAAGAGACAATGTTTATATATACAATTTATGTGTCATAAATTCATTAAAAGAGTAGCGTTAGCATTATTGTGTCAATAGTTCAGTCACTTGCCTCCTAAACTATATATTTTTATGTATATAATACTAGCTGTTTCCCGCGGTTTCAACCGCGATAAATTCGAATTTAACATTTCTAAAACATAATAATAGTGACATAGGCTATTCGGGGATAGCGTAGCTTCCCAATGGTGTAAGAATTTTTATCGGTCCATTAGTTTCGGAGCCTAGTCAATGCAAACAAACAAATAATCTAATCATTCCTCTTTATAATATTAGTATAGAAAAAAGTATGTATGTATGTTTGTGGAGGGGTAGTGAGTCAATAAAGCGGTTCCTAAATCTAACTTTTCTATGACCATAATGATCTGGAAGTATGAGGACTGTTTTGTTCACAGCAACGCAATCATGTTTTCTATAATTAATAATTACTAGCGGCCCGTCCCGGCTTCGCCCGGGTGGTCATTTGTTTCAGGCAATTTTTAAATTTTTTCTCATTTTTCTCTCCGTAAGAACCATCCTCGTATTTCAAGGAATATTTAAAAAAATGCATTAGCGGAATCAGTTCAGCTGCTCTCGAGATTTGCGCTTAGCAACACATTCAGTGGTTCATTTTCATATTATAGAAGATTATTGTGTGTTTTTACAGGTTTCTCTAATACATGCTCAAATACATGTATTTGAACTGATGTCATTGACCCTCATACCAGTAATCGTTGCTGGAATGTTAGCCATAGAGGCAGATAAAATAAAAATTGCACTTCACGATTTACTTCTTGAGTCTGAAGGTAAGTGATGCAATTGAATATTACTTAAATAAATAAATACCATTGAATGAATGAATGAACACTATATTGTACCCAAAATAACACCTTATATCTAAATCTTACATAATAACAGTACAATAGGCGGCCTTATCGCTTAAAGCGATTTCTTCCAGGCAACCAGGGATGGAGAAAAAGATATATTATACAAAAGTAGGTAGAGCACAAACAGTAACAGAGAAGTAAAAAACAAAGAATACAAACTTAATACATTGCACGCAATACAATTACCATTGTATTAATCAAACGAAATGGTTTATCCAGATAAACTTTTGAGCATTGGTGTTTTTAATTTCAGTCTCATTCATTTTAACCCACACAAAGCCCAGCATACAAAACTGTCATTACAAAGTAATTTCTTTGAGTAGTACATTATTTAAATTAAACAAATTAACGTAATTTCAAATATTATTTCAGATCAAATTACAAGATTTACAGGAGTCGCTACAGAAAAGATACCAAAATTATTTTGGTATCCGAACAATATTTTGTGAAATGAAAAGTTTGTCAGTTTAGTCTAAATAATGCACTAATATCTCACTATTTTCTAGCATGCAATAATTAAGACTAATAATGTATCTAAGATTTAGCATTTAAAAACAATTTACATCATAAAAATTCCTTACGTTGATAAAATAGTCGTTATAGTCAATGATTAAAATCTATTATCAACGTTATTTGACGATCTCTGTGGTGCGGTGGGTGAAAGGCGAAAGATTTATACGTGTTGAAGGGAAACCAGCGCGGGCCGCTACGTCAGGAACGACGTCATAGCCCGCGACCTGCAGATCCAATCCGTGGAGGAATTCGTCGTGCAGACGGCGAGTCGAATGTACGATCGCGCCGACAACGGGCACCACGAGCACCTCCACAACATCGCCCCGCCCCAGCCTCGGCCCCAGGAAGACGACCGCCCATGGCGACCCCTTCCGCGGGACCTGATCCCTGCGGAACCACCGTCCTTGGGTTTATTTAAAAAAAAAGATTATAAACGGAATGATGCCAAAAAAAAATTGAGAGTAAGGGAAAGAAAAGATTCCCACAAAACCCAAGGACCGAGGGGTCGTCACCCCTCGAGTTGACGCCGGGGTAATGAGGCGAAGCCTCGAGGCCCCTCTCTGCGCCCCCACCAGGGCCGGAAAGAAATCTATTGATTGCGGTGGGTGAAAGTCCACCTGCGACGTTGCGGGTTCGATTCCCCGAAGTATCATGAAGACCTAGAAGATACCTACTCACTCTTGTCTTAAAAAGTTTCGTCTACTTTCAGATGAAGCATCTCAGGACGAGATCAGTCGTTTCATCCAGTACATCGAGATGCGTGGCTGTCGCTTCCGCGTTTGTTACATCCTGCCTCTCGACGCAGATATGCTTGGGATCGTACTCAGTTTCTATGTTACTTACATCATTGTAATTGTGCAGTTTACCTTTAAATAAGCATTTCGTCTACTTTGATGTAAATTAAGTTAAAGTTTCTGTACATCGAGACGCGTGGCTGTCGTTTCCGCGTTTGTTACATCCTGCCTCTCGATGCAGATATGCTTGGAATCGTACTCAGATTCTATAGTACTTACATCATTGTCATTGTGCAGTTTACCTTTAAATAAGCATTTCATCTACTTTGCTGTAAATTTAGTTAAAGTTTCTGTACATCGAGACGCGTGGCTGTCGCTTCCGCGTTTGTTACGTCCTGCTTCTCGATGCAGATATGCTTGGAATCGTACTCAGATTCTATGGTACTTACATCATTGTCATTGTGCAGTTTACCTTTAAATAAGCATTTCATCTACTTTGCTGTAAATTTAGTTAAAGTTTCTGTACATCGAGACGCGTGGCTGTCGCTTCCGTGTTTGTTACATCCTGCCTCTGGATGCTGATATGCTCGGAATCGTGCTCAGTTTCTATGGTACTTACATCATTGTCATCTACTGTACTGTAAGTTTGGTTAAGTTTTTTGTATTTGATTCAGGTTTATATAATAAAATATCACTTTATTGCACAATCATACATACAAAATTATGTATTTTGTGATTATGTAAACTCTTTAAATAATTAAACTAGTTGGTTACAGTTGATAGTTGACCACACAGCGGCGTATTATAAATCCCAACCCATAGGGATATTCATTAATTTATTTTATACATTGTTTGAGTCATTGACAATCTCACCGATGATGATACCCTAGTGCCGATTTATCCAAAGATGTATCACGAAGGCCTAAAAGACACTCACATTCGCGCGATGATCGAAACGTTTTAAGGTTATTTCTCACCCACGGGAACTATTTTATGGAATACCTACTTGAATGTCAAATTTCAGCCCAATCCATTTATTTAGAAGTTTTGGCGTGAAAAGGTAACAAACATCCATACATCAAAACATCCTAATTGTCGCATTTATAATATTAGTGTGTTGAGAAAGATTTGATGGATGTTTGTTACTTATTTACCAAAACTACATAACGAGCTGTTGAGCTGAATTTTTTGTATGAGGATAAAACCTGGAATAAAACATAGGCTACTTTTTATCCTATAAATCAGTTCCCATGGGATATAAATAACCATAAAACGTTTCCATAGGAACAACGCGTGCGAAGCAACGGGAAGAAACTAATTTATTTTATAACTAACTCCGCTCACTACATCAGATTGCTCTCTAAAATAAAATAGTTTCGCAGTCTGCAGGTAAAAGGCCAGTTCACACCACGTTTATTAAACACTCCTTTTAGGACAGTGTTTAAATAATGCTGTTGCACACGCTCCCAGCGTTAATCTAGGATTTTCTGCAAAAAAAACGCAAATTATATTGACTCTTACTAATCCTTGTTACTACCCTTGTAATTAATAATAATAATAAGTTGGATCAAGGGCCAGATCCAGAAGGCGGTACTCTTGGACTCGGCACGTATCGTCAGGAAGTTCCTTTCTCTGCAGCCCTAGTCACCGGCCGCTTGAGCCTAGCTTCGCGGTCGGTGATCTACCGTTTTGAAATATTTTTTACTGTAGAATAGTTTTATTGTATTTTCTATAGTAAAAAATGTATTTTAGACGAGAATTTAAATAAATGAGTGTATAATAATAAAATATATTTGTTTACAGAGATGTTTTACAAAGTAGGAACAATACAATACAAAGTAGAATAAGTAATAAGGAACGTACATTCTATTACATATTCGGTGTAGTAAGGCTAGTTTGCTATTAATTTCCTTAGGTACATTCCTACTTGTAATAAACCTTTTAGGGTCAAAGTTAATGACACCTCGCTCTGACTAAGTTTGGTAACTTGTACCTATTCAGACACGAGGGCTCAAACCTCTGGCTTCTTGTAGGTTCATATTCATTGTAGGGTTAAACGTGTTCTTCAGTGGAGATCACGACTCGGTAAACGTAGTGTAGGACGCCCTCCGACCTGGGGATGACGACCTGCGAAAGACTGCAGGTAGATGTTGGATGTGTCAAGCTGAAGACAGGGCGCTATGGCGCTTGTAAGGGGAGGCCTATGCCCAGTTGCGGACTAACATAGGCTGATGATGATTTGAATCTTTTTTATAAGTAACAATGTGCTCCTACATATTAAGTATTCAGAAAGTTTGTTTTGAAAATATTCTATGAACTTAACCATCCTTACCCGGAGAAAGTCAATAAAAGGCTTAAACTATTTAAACCTTTGTTCGAAGGGCGCAATTAACTCGCAGCCTAAACAAACCGAACAGTTAGCAACTTACTTTTGCAACACAGTATGATTAGAATATTCTGAAAACAGAAGTGACACTGACTCTCTGTAGTAATTTTTTTATGGCCCGCTGTGTCTGTCCTGCCGGAATTCTGCCAATGTCAAAAGAATATTAACTTCATTAGAGAGAGACAATACATTAATAACGCATTTTAATTTAAGGAATATGTACATAAAAAATAATTTTAACGCATTTCATATTTATAAACATGAAATGACGATATTTCGACAGTGTTTTTTTTTTCACTACAAAAAATAGTTTCTCTTATTTTATTTATTTTATTTTTTATTTTTCGTTTATTAAGGCACAAACAGTTTACAATATTCTTAAAATTAACAGTAATATATTTTTGTATAAACCAATCAAGATGCCACTAATAGAAACATTATATTAAAAAAAACAACAACGTTACAGACGCTAATTTGGAAAACGAATAAAACAACAAATCAAAATAGACAAATCATGCATGAATTATACAAATATATATATACATATTATATAAAGCAAATTAACCTAAGAGAGAAACTTGTTTTTTAAAGTTATTCATAGAGAGCAAAAATATGTCACATTCAGAAAATTGTTCGTTGTGCAACCTACTTACTCTAGGAATAAAAGAATTGCCTGCATAATTAGTTTTATGACTATTTAACATAAATAGATTATTTGTTTTACGAGCATTCATACGTGGACATTTTATACCAAATTGACTAAGTAAATACGGTGAGTCGACCATGTTTCTTATGATTTTAAACAACATCATTTGATCTCTAATCGTGCGTCGGCTTTGAAGTGAATCAAAGTTAACGTCAACGGCTTCATTTGAGTTATTGATTTTAAATTTAAGATGTTTATTAAATTTTGACTGAATCCTTTCAAGGCTGTTAACATAAACTTGATAACAAGGGTTCCAGACACAAGAACCATATTCTAAGATAGGTCTTATCAGATATAGATTATAGACCGTCAATAAGTTTAGTTTGAGTAGGGTAGTGCGTTCAGTGTAAATTTGGTGTTTTTACACGGTTTTATTAGCTTCACCTGTATGTATGTTTGTTTCTTTGTAACCGACTCCTTTGGACTCGATTTTGACCCACTTTGAACGGTCAGATTTCATTTAAACTTAGTAAACTTATTAATAACCGATGACAATACAATAATTTGATAAGATTAAACTAAAAAATAGACAATAAATATTAGTTTAAAAATACTAAAAAACCACGCTTTTATAAATAAACCGAACCAAAAAGTAGAAAATATATTTTTTAAATAATTCAGATCATGGATAAGAGTGGTAAATAAAAGAAATTATTTTAATGTTAAAAAGCGTGGGGCATTATTAAGCATTTAGGTACTATGGGCGTAAATTATCGAATCCAACAAAGTTGGCAAGCACGCGCGAGATAAAGATCTACTTTATATTCTTTACTACATCCAGAATATTGTTATGAATAGAGTTAAATTTAATTATAAGTATGAAGGGTATTTATTCCCGACGTTTCTGGTCACGGGATGACTGGAGTACTGGAGTTACCGCCTCAGCGAAGCGGGGGCTGGTTTATTTCAAACTACCCTCACTTGGTTTTCGATACTAGTAGGCATGTCCAGCTGCACACTTGGACGACATACTACACTAACAGTGTCCGCGACGCACTGAGAGACCGGTTTACGACGAGTACACTTGGCTATAACTGGATTCCACGAGGCAGAGAGTTTGAACCCGTCTTCACGATTGAAATTAGGATATTTCTTAATTTCAATCGCTTCCCGAAACATTCTCTTGTAGTAATGCCTTTCATTACAGATCACTTGCGGTTTGTGTAATTCGATTGCTTGATTAATTAATATTTATAATTATGTGTTCAGATCGCGTAAGTTTATAAATATTTAGAATGTAATTTATTGGGCACACACGCAAAAAAAAGTATGTCTGTGAACTCGCCCGCATTTCCGGATAATTCGACTAAAACCTGCCAAAACTAAAACACCTAGCCTTAAATACCTATCACCCGAATACCAAACACTTAACCTACATCTAACCTATCCGTGTCGGTTCATCGTTAATGTTTGATCCACATATCGTTTTAGACGAGTTGTTACTAGTCGAATAATTTGTAGTCGAATTTGCTTTAGACGAATTTTCGGTGGACGAAACAGACTTCTGTGTTAACGTTGCCTAATTCTGCTCACCGGAATTTGGTTATGTTATGTAATAAATAACTGAAACTTTACAGACATGTTAGATCATTAAAGTTTATGTTAGTTTAACACTTAACGGCATAATAACCTAGATAGATACATAGAATATACTTTATTGCACAAAAAGTTGTACATAGGCGAGCATAATGCTAGATAGCATTCTCTATCTGCTAACCTTTGGGTAGTGTGGACAACAGTTTGGTAGGTAGTGCTACTTATATTATATTTAAACAGTAATATATATACGTATATAAATAAGTACTCGGAGGAATAATCTGAGGTACTCGTAGGAGTACCTCAGATACAGGGTCTATAATATAAATAATAATATAGGTAATATAAAAATGAATCGCTGAATGTGTTGCTAAGCGCAAATCTCGAGAGCAACTGAACGGTTCTTTTTTTAGAATATTCCTTGAAGTGCGAGGATGGTTTTTATGGAGAAAAAAGAGAAAGATTTAAAAAATTGCCTGTAACAAATGACCACCCGGGAGAAGCCGGGACGGGCCGCTAGTTGTACTTATTTATGTTTTACTACAAATAAACGCATTTGATTTGATTTCATTTGTAATATTCTATTTACTCCTCATCTTACAACGATATAACATGATTATTATTATGTCTCTCATTTACCATGATCTCGGGCCATAAAGTGACCCGGTCCTTTGGAAGGCTTGCGTGGGGCCGAAGCCAACAGCACAGAGGCCCTTTGAGAAGTTAATCTAAAGGCGATGGCTACACATAGCGGGTATCATCCTCGGGTGCACATGCACAATATGATACACCCACGGCCCCGATTTCACCATCACGAAGACTGCTCGTGAGCGGGTTTCCTCGCTATTACGCCATTAGACACTTCCACCCCCGAGTCTACATCATAAGATGCATCTCTCGTGACTCCACTCAGACTGGCCAATGAAGGCAAGCAAGAGGTGGGGATCTGGTTCTCTTGGGATGCCACTCCGCAAGCGGAGACGAGAACCAGGAACTTCCCCGGGAGCACTCGGTACCCGTGGTGTCGCTACTCACCAACAGCTCGCCACAAGCTGCCCTGCGGGCACACACATTATTATTATTATTATCCATCTAAATACTTAGCCTACTACCTGCGCTTTTTCAGATGACTTGGACTGCCCCAGCAGATTCCGCGTCATTAAATAAATAAAAAAATAAGTAAGAGGTGTCGTGAAGCTCTTTCGTTCTAGAATGAGACCGGATCTTGGTTTGTATATTTTTTTTACGTCATTTTCCTCATCCTCTGCATTATGACTCCATCCATCATTCAGATTGATTAGTCGGAGTGAGGACGTGAGTCGTTTTAATTTTCATGTGTGTAGTTATTTGGGTTTTAGCTGTCTTTACTCAAAATAGGTTTAGTAGGTTTCTTGGTTACCTCGTTACGAACTTGGTGTACCTTACCTATGCTTTGATAATTATTTTATTTCTGCGGCGTGCGGCTCTGCCGGTCACACCCAAAGATATTTGTCGCACCGCTTATAGGTCCAATAATATCTATCGGCACAGTGCGTGTCAGACTCCGCGCTGACTAAATATTTGTTCCGCCAGCACGGCCGGTATCTGTCGGCATAATATGTAATAGTAATAATTATAATTATAAAAAGTATATTATTTGAGGCAACATTAGTCTAGACTAATATTGCCGACTGACGTAGTTTTACATTCTGTACTAATAAAGGATGGATAATACTTAAAAACTACGTATAGTGCGGCGATGTTATCCGCAGAGATGCGCCACCGCCTCCGCCGCTACACAGGCCTGGTCAGTGCATCGTCATCATCATCTACCCAGGTCTGGTCATCATCGTCATCCCACCTGGCCGTAGGGTGTCCTACACTTCGTTTGCCGAGTCGTGGTCTCCACTCAATAAACGTTTGCCACAGCGGCCGTCGGTTCTTTGCGAGATATGGCCCTACTGCCACTTCAGGTTGCTAATTCTCAGAGCTATGACGATAACTTTGGTTCTCTGTCGGATGTATTCGATACGAATCCTACCCTTTAGAGAAACTCCGAGCGTAGCTCTTTCCATAGCGCGTTGAGCGACTTTTTTGCCTGGGCAGTGCATGCGTTAAAATAAATTATAAAATGCAACGTCAAATTCGTGGTATGTAAATAGAAACGGCACGAGACGAGACGACACGTGGTACACGCGTCGCTCGTTAATCATCCACAAGATGGCGTGATAAATTACAGAGGGTTTTAATTTGACAAGTTTATGAACGAACGGGCTTTAGGATGCGGTTGGTTTTGCATTGGTTTATTTATATTAAGTTTTGAGATAACTGTACCTATAGGTAAAGGTACTAGTTAAATAGATAGATAACACTTTATTGTACCACACTAAACAGAAAAACAATACAGAAATAATTACCATAACTATATTCATTATTAGGTCTAAGCTACTCACGTTTCATTATTTTACAGCAGAACTCTATCTAAGTAGACATGGATTCAAGAATTGAAAACTCCTTATTTCCAAATACAATAAATTTACATAATACAATTCTTAAATTTAAACACTGACATGGGAATAAAGTGATATTATTTTATATCTGTCGCCAATGATGTTATATAGGTATACGTATATACGTTGTAACGAGGTCTGCGTGGCAAGACGAAAATCAGGTAATTGTCTGAATTGAACTCAGTCCGTCCTGCTCCTGGCCGCGACGCGGACGTACGTTGAAGCACGACTTCGGTTTTCGGAATATAAAATAAAACACTAAAATGCCAAGCTGTGTGTTTCTCTGTTGTCTCTATATGTAAAATCTCATTGTCTGTCCCTTCATTATGTGCAACGCTGGCGTTGCTTCTATCGATACATTTTAAGCCTTCCATCAATACAATAAGTGGCACAGTAACACGGGAATAAAGTTATATATTTTATATAGAATAGAATAGAATAGAACACTTTTATTAGCACACACAAAAAGACAGATATACATTAAAATAAAAAAATATACATTAAGCTAAAAATACATATATAACACTAAACAATAGAAAATAGGTAAAGAATAACATAGCCTGTCCTCAGTGCGCGCTAATTAGGTCCAGCCTCAGCTTAATGTCGCTGCCGCCCGAGGACTGTAACAATATCTGTCGCTTCTTCATTATGTGCAACGCTTGCGTTGTTCCCATTGAAACGTTTTAAGCTTATTTCTATGCCATGGGAACGGACTTATGGGATAAAATGCCTGTGTTTGATTCCAGGCTTAAAGCTACATCGGTGCAATATTTCACCCTGATCCGTCCAGTAGTTTTAGCGTAAAGAATTAACAAAATTTAAAAAAAAACATAATTCAAATGTATTTATTTTCTTTAGGCTTACAAATAAGCACTTAGACAAGTCATATTTTATACAGTATTATCAAATAATATTATTTTAATGTTCACTTCAATTTTTTTGTCCACCAGTGCAAGAAGTGAAAACGAAACCACTAGTATGTTCATATAACTTATGTGTCTCATCATCATCAGCCTATATCAGTCCACTGCTGGACATAGGCCTCCCCCAATGAGCGCCATTGCGCCCTGTCCTCAGCCTGCCGCATCCAGCATCTACCTGCAGTCTTTCGCAAGTCGTCATCCCACCTGGTCGGAGGGCGTCCTACACTACGTTTACCGAGTCGTGGTCTCCACTCAAGAACACGTTTGCCCCAGCGGCCGTCGGTACTTATGTGTCTAATACATTTGATTTACACACAACCTTCAAGCATCCTTCCGTAAATCCATCTAAACATCCAAACATTCGCATTTATATTAGTGTGATTTAAATTCTCAGTCTGTGCAGACATAACCGCTGTGTCATAGAAGACAATCGATGATAGACACAACTTGCCTATTGTTATACTCAGAGGGTGTTTGTCTCAATAAATCGCGATTTTGTCATTGATTTACCACGACACGATACCATATAGGGTGCCCGAATAAGCCAGGAGCTAACCGGGAAAAGGCCACGTCAGCATAACTACAAAAGTAGAGCCATTTGACTACAAAAGTAAAACATTTAAGCCTAATAACAAGAACAAGAATGTGAGGCCTGGGAAATCCAAGAGGAAAGGAGGAAGAAAATAAGAAAAGCCTAGATAATAAGATAAATAAATAAATAACGAAATTAAGATAGATAGATAGATAGAAAATTCTTTATTGCACTTTAACTATAAACTATGTACGGTAAAAACTTAAAAATTAAGTACAATTGGCGGTCTTATCGCTCAAGAGCGATCTCTACCAGACAACCATGGATGGATAGGATCGTGGACAGTACCAGGGGATCTGTGTGCTTGTAAGTTATGGGATATTATAAATAAAATACTTATAGTACTTACATAGAAATATACTACATATATATAATAAAATATACTATACTACATGTTGTTAAGCTTGTAGGTGAAGTCGAAGAGAAAAAAATATCTAGAAAACAGACCTTAGTTACTGAGCAGAGTCGAGTTTTTTTTAAAGTACCTAGTTAAAGTAAAAATAATAGGATAATATAAAAAGTCTGAAATAAAGATTTTTCATATACTTACATCTGAAATTTAACCATGAGAGAGAAGAACGGTTATTGGATAACCACTTGAACAGCTATTAATTATTGATTAAATTATTATTAATATTCTAATTCAAAGATCTCTTATTTTACTTAAGTTGTAACAGATGATGTTTCACCTTCCATCAGCCAATGTTATTATAACTTTATCCGTCAAGCCAATATGACGTCAATAAACTCCACCGACCCCTGCACTATTATTCACCAGATTATCGGAGTCCAACTCCAATGTATCGGAACAAGCCATTGTTCTGCAAATAATTCAGGAACTTAATAATTGAGCTGGCGAAGTTTTATTGTTATGTGAACAAGTTATAATGTTAATAACATTAACTTTACATGCCTAGGCGATTAGACCGTGGTCTGGGACTAGACAGATCATTATCATTAAAAGGCCAAAAATTTCCACTATTGTGCGTGGTCTGGGTGACATCATCATCATCATAAATAAGTAAAATAATACAACAAACTAAACCATCAGAATAACGAGAGAGTAAAAAAGCTTAGGGCGGGTTTTGTTCCATTTTAAAAACTTAACCTGAAACAGGAAATACACAACCTATTTGTAGAAGAAGAAATCACAACACTTCACAGTATAAAACAATGTCACTTCCCGCTGCCTGTCTCTCCCTATGTATGCTCAGATCTTTAAAACTACGCAACGGATTTTGATGCGGTTTGTTAATAGATAGAGTGATTCAAGAGGAAGCTTTATAAACCGTTTGACACATAGATTTCCACGCGGGCGAAGCCGCGGGGCGCAGCTAGTGGTATATACATCTATTTTTTTATGTCTATAGTAAAGAAGCGAAGAAATATATAAACCACGTTACTAAACCATACAGCTTTAACAGGGTAAGTTCAGACAATAGAATAGAAGGCTGAAATCCTATGAATTGATGATTTGTTTGATCATGCCTGACAATGAATGGTTCTAGGCTTGACGATGTTGTCGCGGTACTAAATCATATTTTATGTACTCGTAGGTACAGACGTACATAGAGGTCGGATCGGTACGTATTAGGGATTACAATCCCCATCAAATCTCAATCCCGCAAGCCTGCGGGATCTAGTTCATCAAAAAGTGGAGGTCGTATTTGCCTCAGACTCTGCTGCGCGTACAATACCTAATGAATATGGTATAGTCTTAGTACATATCGTCTCTGTTTTGTGTAAGTAACTACTTATTTATATTCTTAATGCAAAGTATAAATATTTTCTTTCTTTCTTTTAATCCCTCCAATCCCGCGAATCCTGCATTACCTACCAATAACCTACTAACTACCCATAAAAATGGTGAGGCATCGCGCGTTTGCGGGATTGGATTCCCTAGTAAATTCGTATTGTATGCGTGTGGGTATCTACATGAAAGCTGAATAAGTTGAGTGCAATCCCAATGCCCAATGCAGTTAGCGCTTTCATCATCCTATGTTAGTCCACAGCTGGACACAGGCCTCCGAAATCTTGAAAAACTCTAAACTTAAATCATGGTAAAATTCTCGTTGTATAACTTTCGATCCTAAATACTTTAACCCAAGAGTCATATTTCTTAAATGTGTAAGTACAATCAACCAACCACATTAACTGAAATAGAATTGAGTGTGCCCTAGCTAATTCAGTTACTGGCTATCCAGTTTCAGCTGACCTATCATTATAGAGTTCGCAATAATATTTATACAGATTGTTTCATCCAGAGAGGTCTAGTTTACTGGTCAATCCCGAATATAACTTTGACGGGTGATGTGGCTAACCGCAAATGGAACTAAAGCGACTACTTTGAACACCTTTCAGTGCGAGCTATTTAAAAAATAACAGTATTTTTTTTGTTCATATTAAAATTCAATTTGAATCAAACAATATTTAGCTCTCTCATAATGGTGAAGTACAACTTTGGTACAAGGTGTGCAAAACCAAGCGCAGAAGCTAATAGAATAAACAAAATATAAAAATATAGGTACCTACATATACAAAGTCATTGTAGTCGTCTCTTAACGCCTTTAACAAGCGAAGATATCAAAATCACCCCCAATAATTCAACACGAACTATATCGTCACGATTTATTAGAAACCCAGCACCCGACTGTACAGTGCACCCAAATTATCTGTTCAGTCCAACTGACTGCCAATGCTGTAACGAGGGCGATTAAAGCAAGACGCGCAACTATCCGCACCGCAGGAGCCACACTCGACGCTTTCACCGCATTTTCTAAATCTTTTTATGAAATAGTATGGAACATCACGCACCTATCCGCGCCGAACGCGCCGCATTTCAGTAAAATCGAGTGCGGCTCCTCCGGCGCGGACAGCTGGTTCAGCTTGTAAGCTCTGTCGGAGGCTGAAGTATATTTTACTATACTTCACCCTTCGAGAGGGCTCCCCGTGGTTTAACTCCGCGTGTGCCAGTGCAGCTGCACTGAAACACCAGGCTTACCTCGCTTGGGTCGACTCTTGACACAGTAATTCAGGTGGAAAGAACCATACCGGTTTACCATGATGATTTTTGGTTTTCCAATATTTTGGCACAGTTTCATGCGCCATGATCACGGAATGACTTTAATGTTAATAACCATGATAGTTTCAAAAGTTTCTTAGCGGTTTGTTTCGGTTTCATTCATTTATTTGTCCCTAGCTTTTCCTCGCGACTTCGCACGCGTTTTTCGGAATAAGAAGTAGCCGTTATGTAATTCCAGGTCCAGATCTTTTTGTGTTCAGAATTTTAGCCCAATCCATTCAGTAGTTTTGGCATTAACTTCGGCCAAACATCTTCAATATGTCACAAGCTTTAGTTTTTTTATAATACTGGTTGCAATAAAATAGCATAGGAATGACAGGCAGGCAAATAAATTACAATTACCAAACGAAACTCAACATCAGCAGAAAATACCATTATTTTGCTATATTTGCCTTTTTTAATATCTCCAAAAACAAGAACCATTAACCCAGCAAATTATCTAAACGTTGTTTCAAATCGCACATTCTGATTATAAATCATTAAAAAAAAAACACATGCGTTCAAAAACAAACCACTATCTATGCTTTGCGATAGTGATATTCCATTCCAAACATCATTTCAAATGACAGTTCGGTCGAACGTCATTTGTTCCATCGAAATTCAAAGTTCGAACACTACACGAAACAAACGAATGAACTAACCACAATTTGTGATTTAGGATTATATCGACTAAATTTAGTTGGAGTTCTTGGGCATTCCATATATTTATGCAAACTCGGATATTGAATGCAATCCACAGAGTCATTTATGTAGGCATGAAAACCTTTGAAACTCACGACTATAACAGATAAAAGCGAGGTAATAATATAAAATAGTACCCAAAAAACAAGCTCTGCTTACCATGGGGCTAGATAATGATGTGTGAATTGTCCATCATTATTTATTTATTTATTTAAAATAAAAACTTTGGCAACGCTTACCTAGACACGTTCAGCAAAAAAATGCGTAGGTATTTGTATTCGAAAACGAATGAAAGCTGCCTAAGCAGATATTGTTTGGAAGTTCCGTGATTTGCTCCTATATCCAGGATAGCAATGCAGTAAAATATTTTTTTTACTATTTCCTGCTCGTGGCTTCGCACACGTTGTTTCTATGGAAACGTTTTAAGGTTTATTCTATCCCACGGGAACTGGTTTAGGGTATAAAATTACAGCAGCCCGATCCGTTCAGCAGTATTTGCGTGAAAGTTACATACATCAAGATATACAAACTTTCGCGTTTATAATATTAGTAAGGAGTAAGGGTAAAACTTTTCTGAATTCAAGCCCAGTGTAGGAATAATACTACAGTTATTTTGTGGTACTGCGACACAATATCTTTCAACTGACAATAAGACACGTGCCAAAACCATAGGACTGAATCGTAAATTATAGTCAGTAGACCCTAATGGGAGGGTATCGACACAATAGCTTTTTGTGCAGTTGCAAAAACGCAAGTTTTTCTTTTTGTCACTTATTTAGGGAGCGGAAAGCGTTACTATCTTTAATTTTGGTTATCTTCGTTTAAATCAAAACAAATAAAATATCTACCGTCTATATTGTTCCTTCATGTCCAGTCCATCCCAAGGTTGCCTGGAAGAGCTAGCTCTCAGCGATAAGGCCGCCCTTTATCCCTTTATTCTAAGTTTTTATTTCTGTATTGTTTTCTATTTTATGTGGTATAATAAAGTGGATGCTATCTATCTATGTATCTATCAAATATGTATAATATGTTTACTGTAAACATATTATACAGTCCATAAAACGATAATTATACAATTTTAATGTGTTTTGGTTAACCAAGGTTATCGAGATAGCTCAAAAAATTAGCAAGCTGAAGTGGCAGTGGTTTTGTTGATCTTTCGAGGTAACATGTGCCATCGCAGTAGAGACATCGAGCTATCGTCATTCGAACTAGAGTACGAGAACCCAATACAGGCGTGGTGGTGAGGTGAGGTTGAAGAAACTGAAAACCAAACTATACAAATAAGACACAAACTTTAGCACGGTTGTATAACTATAGTAGGTAAAGCACTCGATTTCATCAAATGCCCATTGTTTAAAGTACATTACGCAGTTGCGAATTCACTTCAGAGTTGCCGCGTTGTCTCGCCTTATGTAAATCCAGATCAACTGTAGGGCTGCCAAGCTCACTTAAAAATAAAAAAAAAATATAATGCTGGACAATCCACACAGCATCACTTAGCCCCAAGGTAAGCAGAGCTTGCGTTATGTGTACTACGTGTAGATGACTGATATACTTATTACAAAACATTACATAGTTAGATATTTTTCATTATACATAGGTAGATAACGACCAGAACACCCATAACAAATAATATGTTTAAGTTTTTCTTAACGTTAATTTGGGTCGGTGGAGTAAAGATTTAGATTTAAACTAGCTGCGCCCCGCCGCCGCCGCCGCCGCCGTCCACATGGAAATCTATGTGTCAAATAGTTTAAAAACCTCCTCTTGAATAACTCGTATAATTGCTGAAAAATTATTTATAAAATAAAGTAAAGAAGCGAAGAAGAAACCTTTATATTATTCGACGACCGATGTGGCGCGGTGGGCGAAGGTCCGCCTGCGACGCAGGAGGTTGCGGGTTCGATTCCCGCCTCGGAACAATTGTGTGTACGATCTGCAGAAATTTGTTCCGGGTGTTCTGGTCGTTTTCTATGTATAATAAAAAATATCTATCTATGTAATATATTGTATTATGTATATCAGTTATCTAGTACCCATAACACAAGCTCTGCTTACCATGGGGCTAGATAATGCTGTGTGAATTGTCCAGCATTATTTATTTATTTATTCGGTTATTAGTTTTCGAGTTGAAAAAAAGCCATGACAAGCTTTATTACTCTCCAGATAATTTGATATTTTGTAGTAAGCCTTTTGACATTGTGTACCTATCCACCCAATTATCCACCGCAATCACATATCCGCATTCCAAGCGTGGTAAATATAATAAATAGGGCCCCTTGTTTGGATGCATGTCCAGCTGTGGACGTACATGTGCTGTGAAGGTTAACCCTTAGTTACTCGCGCACAAAAACATACATAAGTACTCGCGTGGCGTACTTTCCACCCCAATTTTAGAATTAGAAAAAAACCACCAAATACATACAAAATCAGACTTTTATTTATGATTAAGATTTAAAAATTAGCGTTGTAAATTCGAAACTCCAATAACTAGAGACGATCAAACAGTCGCTGGGTTGTTAAACACCCCACGCGAGTAATTAAGGAAGAAATTAAAGAGTTAAGCTAAGTGGTAACCCTAGCTCAATCCATAGAGCGCAGGTCGTTATTACTAGTGCATTTCTGTGTTGAAGTGGAACGAGTTTTAGTTTAATCACCCTAATGTAGAGTGGTATTTCGTATCACCCTAAATTGTTTAATGAGGGATAATTGAGTACAAAGAAAATTATACTCAAACTAGCGACCCGCCCCGGCTTCGCATGGGTACTATATGTGGTAATACTAATAATGGGGCAGTGTGGAGTGATAAATAAATAATATGTATAAACCTTCCTCTTGAATCACGCTATCTTTTTATGAAAACTGCATTAAAATCCGTCTAGAAGTTTAAATGATCTAAGTGAACAGACAGCGGAAGCTACTTCATTTCATTCTATGTAATAAAAATACTGCTTAAATAAATAAATTAAAAGAAATGACAGCCAATTTGATGGATACAGACGTAGGACGTAGCTTCTACAATATGGCCGCTATCAACTGTCAAAGTTCGGAAGTCCCTATAGGAAGAATCTTTATTTACAACTAGTTGTTTCTATGGAAACTTTAAAGGTAAATTATATCCCATGGGAACTGATTTATGAGATAAAAGTAGCCTATGTTTTATTCCAGGCCTGGAACTACCTGTGTGCATAATTTCAGGCCGATCCGTTCAGTCCTTTTGTCATCATTATATGTCATAATAATGATGTACCTACCTACGTAGTCCGAGTTTTTCTAAATACTTTCTATACCCTAGCCAAACTCGATGTTCGAATATTTGTAAACAAACCAAAACACATTTAACTGAAACTCACTTGCTTGGCGTCGAGTTCCTTGTTTCAATAAATATTGCTTACAACATATTTGCTGTAAGCAATATTAACACTTTGACTGTGGTTTTTTTTCGACGACTGCGATCTTTTTTTTAACCTAAAAAATTCGTGCTGCCGCTCTACACAGCGGTTGTGTTGCGCCGCACATGTGTTTCGTTCGAAAAATATTACGGCTGTGCTGAGTCACAAAGATCTGTATTTTCTCAGCCGCTGCGCGGATTTACGCATATTAGTCACTTGTAGAAAACACATACCATGTGATTTCAGCAGTCAAAGTGTTAATTGAATGAAGGATCAACTTTTGCACAAGTTTTTGTAAATACTTTAAGTATAACAGAGTATTTGTTAGGTCAAGTAGATATGGGTGGGTTGTTTCATACATGCTACATCAAATTTTGGCTAGTGTATACCTAGTTAGAATCTCTCTAAATATTGTCCTCCTACTTAAATTAAAAACTTAAAACAGTTTCCTTAATTTAATCCTGTAGCTGAACTCAGGCGCAGTGGAGTCGCTGCTCGCTCGTGATTGGTGGATCGCCTGTGTGCGGCTGCCAAGCCATGCAGCGGCAGCGGACAGCGAAGTCACTGTGCTTGTTGCGTGACTGCCTACCGCGCTAATTACTTTAATTTTAATTTTTAACCTTATTATTGTTAAGAGAACTCTAGTGTCTAGATAAACCTATGTTAGGATTCAAGATACTATAAACAAAATGTAACAAATTTGTATCAATAAATAAATATATCTATCTATCTATTTTTATTTCACTGAACTTGCCGTAGAATATTTATGAATATTTATTATAAATATAAACAAACTATTAATAAATATAAACTATTTAAAAATCACTGTAAACATCGATAGAATCAAACAGAGGGTTCTACAAAATGTAATCTAAAATTCGAGTCATTCTCCCAATCTATTCCTATTCATCCTAAAACCTAATCCAATAAATCAAGCTTAAAGAGGGTTATGTTGTAGTACAAAATGCCCATTATGAAATTCATTCACAACGTGTTAAGTCCAGTTGTTCAAATCCATATACAATACTCGGCTTAACCACAATGGCATAGGGGTGTAGACAAAGAACACTGGCTGTTAATAAACACAGGGCCGGTTCTAGGACTTGCAGATATCACGAAAATAATATTTTATATACAATAACCGTGCTTAACTTTTTGCAAAACATGAATCTCTTTCTCTCTTTAATTCATTGACGATTCAGGTACCTTTCGATGAGACGTGTACAAAAATATTTGTAATAACATTAAAATAAATTTGTTTTTGTTTGAAAAAATTTTTAATGAACTTGATGACGATCAAGACAAGCAATCGCAACAGCCTTTTTACAGAATAGTAACCCGGACGGAAATAGATTAGGCAAAAACCATTCGGATAATCTTAGTTTTAGTTCATAAAATAAAGAAAAAAAAATGATTCTATTCAAAATTTTCCGTACTATTTAACAGGCGCAGACGCACAATGTTCTTACGTCAAACGGTACAGCCGTTTGACGTAAGAACATTGTGCGTCTGCGGTAATCTTAAAAGTATGAACTGTCGTCAGCAACATCAGCCGATTGGATCACTGCGTCCATGGTTTTCGTCAAATTACGCGCGTAACTTACAGTTAAGGGTCGCCGGACCCGTTACTGTAAATTTTAATTTGAATGTATTTTTATTTTACTTATCGGTTGAATGAAAATGGTGTATTTTTAGTGGTTTATTTGCACCGTAGTATCAAATTGAGACACTTGTCAAAAAAAGTATTGATGGTGCAGTTTCAAAAGGGTGCGGTCATCAAACGTTTCCACGGTGCCTTTAAAAAATACCAGCATTCCGAAAAGCACAAAGCACTGTTTTTGTAGCTTTCATTTTGTCCAATTAGTGCCCACTATCCGAAAGAGAGCTTACAGTGAATGCCTAAAACGGCGTATAGCTTACAAACACTGAACTATTACACTATTAATTTAAAATAGCTCGAAGAGATTTGAAACTAATAATAAAATCAAATGTTAATAAATACTCTGGTTTCGGAATCCGTTCGGAAAGCTTGATATTTATAAAACATGGATCTATTTCGCAATTGTTTAGATTTTATACGGTAAAATAAAATTTTCAGTCGGATTTTACGCACATTTCATTGTGAAAAGTTTTACCTGATTCTGACGGCAATCATCAGAGCAAAACTCGGAAGCATTATTTACTCTACACGGCCTGGCAGCTTGTTGTTGGCGGCAGCGCTATTATTTCGGTGACATTGCCCCGCTACGTCGGGTGGAGGAGGTTGCTATGTCATCGAGTTATCAATAAAAAAATTTAAAAAACTTACACCGAGGCGTGACGCGACGCCACGGGGAGTTTTCATATTTTGTCAATAAAATTTGTATTTTTTTGCGTAGTAAATAAAGTTGTATTTTGAATCACTATCTTATAATTTGCGCGCAGCATCACATCGCGTCGTGTTCCGCTATGAGCTGACTCTATGGTGGCAACTAGTTGACGACATTTCTGTGGTTGAATATTGGCCGGCAGGTGGGCAACAGAGTTTTGTCAATTTGGAAGCCGACTAAACCGCCGGGAAGTGTCAGCACAGTCAGCAAGCTGTCTGATTCGACTTATTATGTTTGTCGTCGCCAGATCGTACAATCAGCCTGGTTGTAGAATGGCTAGTTCGTTTACAAAACAAACACTAGTTTATTGGGAATATGTAAGCAATATTATTCGACGAGATCTATAAGTCACTTTTAGCTATATTGTCGTTCAATAATAATCGACATTATAGGCAAAAACGTTTTGCATTCGGCCGAATCATCCTAGAAACGGACTATTTCTACGAACCTGTGCGGGGCGGCGATTCAAAGACCCGCGGCAACCCTATTTCTAAAAATAAATTTAAACTAAAACTATCATCTTAATCCGTCCACATATTTATTCAATCTGTAATAGTTAAAATGGCTGAAACGCCGCTCTCCACCGCTGCTGAGGATTAGTACACTGTATTGGCTTTTTGTTTTCACTTGTGTTACCGATAAAATAGTAAAACCAGTTTTAAGCGGATTAACGCTGCATAGTGCTTCCATTAATCGAACTATACTGAACTTTGATATCGATTTCATAGAAAACCTCTCTCTGTTTTTTCATTGCGGCGGCGTCTATTTCTAGAGATATTATGATTTTTGTGATGTTTTGCGCAAGTTTCTTCTCGCGCATCCTTTGGCACAAAATGTCTTGATACCGAATAAAGCGACTCATTTTACGCGACTCATAACTCAAAACAGACGCTCGTTTAACACCAGCCTTACCATCCATAAGGTCTGGCCCCGTCCTTGTAAAAACTAAATCGAAATTTGTGATGAATTTCTTTAAAACGCTTATTTTATGCAAGTTATTAAGAGTTAGTTTTGCACGAAAAGGAAACAGATATGTCGACCTGCCTTTTCTCAGTTAGCCCCTGAAATTGAGTTAAATCGTCATTGTATAATGTTCTACCGATAGATGTGTTTAAGAATGCGATTCTTAGCTATTTTGTAGCGGTTTGACAAAAGTAGAAAACCGGCAAACGCGGCCTGGCGACGCCAGTTCGAAGCGCACGTGGCTCAACCGCTATACAATCTAAGTCCATCAAAGTTAAGCCACAGTTTAACCTAATTTATGATTAACAAGCTGAGTTTTTGTGTGTTTTGTTTCCATTAGTTGGAGCGGTGATTTATCGAGACATGTTGACACAACCGTTGTGGTCTGGAGTGTTCAATCCAACGGCTAGTTACACGAGTGTTGCCGTCAAATTTACTTGATTTATATGCCCGCTTTAACTTTTAACTTACAGCCAGTTGTTGTTAAGCTGATTAACTAATTAATGATTAACTATTTTGACAACTTGTCTTATCTCTCACTGAATTGATGTTAGGACGAGATTTGATAATTTATACGACCTCTGTGCCGCGGTGGGCAAAGGTCTGCCTGCGACACAGGAGGTTTTTGGTTCGATTCGGGGCAAATGTTTGTACGATCTGCAGATATTTATTTGTTCAGGGTGTTCTGGTCATTTTCTATGTATACTAAAAATATGTAATGTATTATGTTTATCAGTTAGACTCATAGCACAAGCTCTGTTAACTTGGGGCTAGATAATGCTGTATGACTTGTCCAGCATTATTAATTTAATTTATCTAAGTCTTATAATTTTTATACGCTTCTCTCGTTGTTCCAATATCCCTGCCGAGATTTAAATACGGCCTAAGTTAAACAAAGCTTTGAATATTCCACGCAACGCTTTGCCTTTCTTATTATAATTAAGCAAATGAAGAGGTGCCCAGCTGCTGGGTAAATTACCTCTTCCTCGCTCCGACTTGTTTGTGAATGCTTAGCTGCTGAGATATGGGGCTGGGGGTACTAACTTTCTAAGGCTAGTTCAGAAACGGAAAAATCCGCGGCAATCGAATGAATGACTACTCAAATTCTTTAAATAAGTACATATGTATTGAATGAATATTATTTGATGTGTATGTATCACTACATACCTAGATAGTATAAAACAAAGTCGCTTCCCGCTGTATTTCTGTCCCTATGTATCCATAGATCTTTGAAACTACGCCACGGATTTTGATGCGCTTTTTTAATAGATAGAGTGATTATAGATTTCTACGCGGGCGAAGCCGCGGGGCTCATCTAGTTTCATATACATATACACCAAACCTGTTCAATCATCAATTTAGTTTTGTATTTAACGTATTCTTGAGTGGAGTCCACGACTCAGTAAACGTGTAGGACGCCCTCCGACCAGGTGGGATGACGACCTGCGAAAGACTGCAGGCGGATGCGTCAAGCTGAAGACAGGCCGTTATGGCGCTCATTAGGGGAAGCCTAGGTCCAGCTGTGGACTAACATAGGCTGATGATGATGATATATTTGATTATTTCTCATCCCTTAGATATATGTGAGTTAAGAGGCTCTAGAAACTTATAGAAAGTATCTACTTATTTCAACGCAAGCGGAAAATAACTCCAATATCACAGCTTACTTGTGCTTGCAGCAACTTGCATGCAAGCAGCATTGCTGGATGTGGTCAGAATACATAGTAGTATACATAGTTCCCGAGGATTTTTACAAAACAGAAAAGTAATACAATAAAATTAAAATACAAAATTTGAATTATTATGATTGAAATATACATTTATGTATTGTTTACTTAGAATAGAATAGAAATAATATTTATTTGGACACAGGTACAACATACAGGCATAGAATAAACAAACTGAAAACAAATGAGTTTATCATGGGTGTCAGACAAAAAAGACTACCTCCATGAGCCTGATCTGAAATACTACTAATACTTACTACTTGATTGAATAACTTTCATGAATTTGATTCATCATCAGCCTATATCAGTCCACTGCTGGACATAGGCCTCCCCCAATGAGCGCCGTTGCGCCCTGTCTTCAGCTTGCCGCATCCAGCATCTACCTGCAGTCTTTCGCAAGTCGTCATCCCACCTGGTCGGAGGGCGTCCTACCGTTTACACTACGTTTACCGAGTCGTGGTTTCCACTCAAGAACACGTTTGCCCCAGCGACCGTCGGTTCTTCGCGAAATATGGCCGGCCCACTGCCACTTCAGCTTGCAGCTTGCTAATTCTTTGAGCTATGTCGATAACCTTGGTTCTCTGTCGGATGTATTCGTTAGGAATCCTATCCTTCGGAGAAACCCCGAGCATAGCTCTTTCTATAGCTCGCTGAGCGACTTTGAACTGGTGGACCAGCCCTATCGTGAGTGTCCACGTCTCAGCTCCGTAGGTCATAACGGGTAAGACGCACTGGTTGAAAACTAGAATTTGATTAAAGTCTTGCAATTATACAACATGACTTGCCTTGTATATATCTGTCGATGTTATAATGGTAATACAAACACTTCGACTGCGGCGATCTTTTTTCAACTGCGATCTTTTTTTTAACCTAAGCCATTCGTGCTGCCGCTCTACACAGCGGTTGTGTTGCGCCGCACATGCGTTTCGCTCGAAAAATATTACGGCTGTGCTGAGTCACACAGATCTGTATTTTCTCAGCCGCTGCGCTAGTGTGGATTTACGCATATTAGTCACTTGTAGAAAACACATACCGTGTGATTTCAGCAATCGACGTGACAGACATTTCTGGCTCGCGGGATACTTCGCAGCAAATCAATTGGTTGCTAGGTACTTGTTAACCTACAAAACCAAATACAGCACAAAAAAGGCCATCATCAATTTTCTTGTCATTTTCATGAAATTTCCCGAAAAACAACTTTCGTAATTACAGAGGAAACGTGCTAGCGTTCAGTGATATACTCATTACGTCGTTCAACAAATTTAGAAGTTAGAAAGTCCTGTGACAAAATAATGTTTGATGTCCCGAGATGATCTTCAGTTCTGGAAATCTGTAAGCGATATTTAATTGAGATTTTGCTAAGAATTCGTACTGATACTAGTTATAAATCTTTCTTAAGAAGAAGCTAAGCGACATTGGTTTTCTTCATGACGACCGATGGGGCGCGGTGGGCGAAGGTCCGCCTGCAACGCAGGCGGACCGGCGGATCTGCAGATATTTGTTCCGGGTGTTCTGGTCGTTTTCTATGTATAATAAAAATAAATAAAATACTAAATGACCACGCTTGGCAGGCGAATTCAGAAAACTATTATAGGTATGTCAACAATTCAGAAGAAAACCAATATCGCTTAGCTTCTTCTTAAGAAATAAATAAATAAATAATGCTGGACAATTCACACATCATTATCTAGCCCCATGATAAGCAGAGCTTGTGTTTTGGGTACTAGATAACTGATATACATAATACAATAAATTACATAGATAGATATTTTTATTATACATAGAAAACAACCAGAACACCCGGAACAAATATCTGCAGATCGTACACACAATTGTTCCGAGGCGGGAATCGAACCCGCTACCTCCTGCGTCGCAGGCGGACCTTCGCCCACCTGATGAAGTGACTTTTGTGTTCATAACCATGATAGTACATATTCAATGCGATTCGAACCAAACAAAATCGAATTTTTTAGCTTAGCATGTAAATTATGCTATTATTATAAGTACTTGCCTTCATTACATCACCTGCTTTGCTGTAACCCCGTAACTTTCCGGAAATTACCATAACTTAGCGCTGATTTAAAATTAAAATAAGGTTGCTCCCTCGCGACGGGGTGTTTGCGTTGTATTAATTTATTGTGGCGATACCATCTGTTAGAGGAGACGGGCCAAATTAGAACCGGGCGAGAAAAATGGCTGTGACAGACGGACAGGCAGATGGAAGTGGGAAGTGTCTGTTCTGCTATTGGACGGACGGACGAACATGACGAAATTATAAGAGAGAGTTGGTTCTGTTTTACAATTTGTCACTGGAAGCATAAAACTATAAATATGTATAAACAAGACTTACAGATAAACATTATTGAACTGAGAATGACCGTTAGTAATTTCTCTAGGTTCGTAAAAGTTATGTATATGAAAAAATTACGGAAAAACATAACCAAAATAAGTAAGTTGATAACTAAGCAAGATAGACTAAATAAGTTTTTTGCTCATTATATTATTTAGTTTGTGATTTATGATAACGGCAGTACTCATTATTATTTGAAAATCTGTTCCTCCTAATATTTTGGCAGTGGCATCACTTTGCCCTAACCAACCCCTATGTGTTCGACTAAGAGCTCGTTCCCACTATGTCGTCTGTCGGGACGATTTTTTATCGTGTGTGGCAGAACATTTTATATGAAGCTATTCACACCTGTCCGACAACGATTTTGTGTCGGATCCGACAAAAATTATCGTGTGTTTTGTCAGCCCTCCCGTTCGGAATATAAACGTGTCGGATCAACGCTCGCATATGATCGCAAATGGCGCTGTTCACATTTGTCGGATGTCGAGCCGACCCCGCCCGCGCCGCACCCCCTGTGCCGTTGGTCGTTGAATGTATACTGTGTCCATCTAGAATGTAGAATGTTTGTAAACATTAGAAAACAGCAGATTTTTAGGGTTATCACCACGAAATGATGCAGGGCTAATAGAATTCCAATGATTTCACATATACATTCTATTAGATTTATTACTTTTTATAATCCTGACGTCAATTATATGCAAAATCTAATTATTTCAATTTACAAATCGACATTATGTGGTCAAAAACAAAGATTAAAATCGCTAGAGATGTTTTGTCTTTGTAACAGTGCCATCCCTAACGAATTTCAGTTTTGACGTCCCGTGTTGCAAACAGTTGGTTACTTTTTAACTACTATTTCGAATCATGGATAGCACTATGACCATACATATTTCATAGAGAGAGTATTATTTTAATTTAGCCGGATTATTTGACGTTTCATTTCACGCTGCATATTTGCTTAGCGACAATCTGTCCAAAAGTTATGAATTCTTCCAATTTGATCAATAATGTTTAGTGCTTCAAGGAAAATTGTTTAAACAGGCACTTATTTACATTTAATTGAGTTGGCACAGGTGAAAAAATATTTGAAGAAGTATTGTTTTTGCTTGATAATTGAGAATGAGTGTTATTAATGTCAATAAACATGGAGTTTTCCATTTCTGTAAGTGCGAGACTCTTATGTCAACATTTCCATACATAATTTTGAAGTTTAAAATTCAAACTCATTACTCCCTTGGGGAAAATAAACATTACTAACGAATACACCATCACACGCACAAGATAACCTAAATAAAAAAATGTTTTTCACCCCTACATCAGCTGATTGAAATGTCAGTGGCTCTGTTTACAAACATTCTACATTCTGGATGGATACAGTATAGTTATTGTCATTCTAAAATAATTGAAAAATTTAACGTCGTCACTCATTAATGGAACTAAGAAGTTCAGTTATTAAATTCTGAAATATTCCCAAAGTAAATCTTTCCCTCAGAATTGGGTGCAACCAATATCTTCTATTTTTAGCTGTCTTTCGTTTCCTCCACAAATAATACATCACAACAAAAGCTTCGTCGACGTCCATCGTGTACAGAAGCCTCTTTTTGACTGTCGTTTAATGGCACCAGCTGCGGTCGTGGCCGACAGCCGACTAGTGTGAACAGAGGCGCCGACACCCGATTAAAATCGGAATCCGACAGACGACATAGTGGGAACGAGCTCTAACACGACACAAAACAAGTCACGCCCATTTTAGACTCTATCATCCAAGATACAAAGCACACATTACAATAGTAGGTACACAGCTGCCATCAATATTTGATGGCATTGCTCTGTATGGGATACGAATGCGCCATTATTTGTGGTTTGCCATTAAAAATGTAGAGGAACATTGTATCGCCACTTGCTCTACGAATGCTGAATTGTAAAGCGAAGGTCTTGTTAACCTATCGATCGATGTAGCGATGAAAAAAATTCATTGTCAATTTAAATGACGACCGATGTGGCGCGGTGGACGAAGGTCCGCCTGCGACGCAGGAGGTTGCGGGTTCGATTCCCGCCTCGCAACAATTGTGTGTACGATCTGCAGATATTTGTTCCGGGTGTTCTGGTCGTTTTCTATGTATAATAAAAAATATATCTATCTATGTAATTTATTGTATTATGTATATCAGTTATCTAGTACCCATAACACAAGCTCTGCTTACCATGGGGCTAGATAATGCAGTGTGAATTTTCCAGCATTATTTATTTATTTAAATTCAACACTTTCAGGGCCCACGACGCCCATTTCAATATGCATTTGGTCCTAAAGTCACGACTTTAGGATCTGGAGATTGACATGGCCGTCGTAGGTGGTGGTGGCTGCAGCGTATAAAGACGTATAAGTATATATTAGTAATGTAAGTAGTAAATGAGATTAATCACTGAACACTTTTCAAAAGTTTATTGAAATTATAACACCTAAAACACATAAGAAGTAAACGAGCCTTCATACGGTAGTATCGCGTCGTGGGTCAGTGTCGCACTGGTTGGTAAGGGCGTAAATATGCCGATTCAGTAAATTCGATAGAATAATGCTACATAATGCATTTATCTGTACGTCTTCGTACAGATATATTTATTTATAGATAGATAGATAATTCTTTATTGCACACTAAGTATAAAATCACAATGTAAAATAAAAACTTAAAAAAACTAGATACAATTGGCGGTCTTATCGCTCAAGAGCGATCTCTACCATATTTATTGTTACAAATTTGTTATAGTTTACCATTGAAAGCGTCTTAGAACCTAATGTAAGTTTATCCAGGCTCTAGGGTTCTCTTAACAATATTTAAATAAAATTACAAAGCTACGTGGGTGCCCCGGCTCGGCAGTAAATGCGTTAACGTCCAATTAAGGCTCTAGACAGACGGACTGCATTTCAACTGCAATCCAACTGCAAATTGCAGCGCGGTTGGTTTGCAGTTCTATTGCAGTCGTGTCAACTGCATTCAAACTGCAACTGAACTGCAATTTGCAGTTGAAATGCAGTCCGTCTGTCTTGAGCCTCAGCCCCGTTGGTAACTGATGAAGTAATTTAGTTATCAGGTTGAAGATATCAGGCAAATTTTCGGAGAAATTTTTGTTTACAATTTTCTGTCTAGGTTTCGCCAGTTATGACCCAGATTTAAAAAAATACTTGACGGTAATTTGACGACCGGAAGGTATATTTTATGACCGTCCGTTTAAACATAAAAGTACCATTAAAACTCGCATGAAAACTCTTAACAAATAAAAAAACAGGTCTGGCCCATCTAAACTCGAACAATCATTGTCCTAACAAGAAGTCGGAACAAAACAAAATGATTTAGAAAATGTCGAATATCGCGACAACGCTCACCCCACCCGTTCCTAATCACTAGATGGCGCACGTCACAGCTGGCGTATGAACCGCTGGTTCATTAATAATCTACCAGAAGACCTAAAGATCCTATCTAGTTTAATTTGTAATATAACTTAAAACGAAAGCTTTTCAACTGTATACCGCCACGTAAACTTTCCAGCTGCAGGTATATTATTATAGGGTAGAATCGTCTCTCTATACAGAAGACAACCCTCGCACGCCGCGCTCAGCGACAGGCTTGGGATTTGAATGGAGTATTACTACTATTATTCTCTCAGCTCTCTTACAAGAGTCGATAGCTCCCTGGTTGATCCTGCCAGTAGTTATATGCTTGTCTCAAAGATTAAGCCATGCATGTCTCAGTGCAAGCCGTATTAAGGCGATACCGCGAATGGCTCAATATTTCAGTTTTGGTTATATACCAGCAGTCTCAGCTATATACGAAATGATAGAGCTGTTTTCCTAAGCCTGTATCCACTCACTGTGCAAAATCGATTCGCGACTTTCGCACTAGTTCGACAACGAAAAAAATATGTCGCGCGAAACGAAAATTTACTGGAAGGCGCACAAACTTTTAAGTTTGTTCGGAGTCAGCGGAAAAGTTGGCGGCTAATATAACGCGGAATCGAATTTACTTGATAAACTTGTTTAGGGTTATTTTCTTGTAGAACTCCGTTATAGTTCATTTTAATAAACATTATTGTTTACTTAATAATGGAACTAAATAATAAAAATGAGCGTTATTACTGCTTGTATCTATATACATATGTAGTTGGGAGGTGTTATGTGAGAAATCTTTTACCAAGTTATTTTAACAATTTATTTATTTTAGGGAAATCATCAGCATACTATACTGAAATGGGTAATACGATAGACATTTTCATGCTTGTGTGTTCCGATGCTAGCATTAATTTTATTTTAGTATTGTTAACAGAACGTATGTTAGGATTAAAGACGCTATCAACATCTATCTACCTAATCTAACACCCTGACCTATTTCAATACCGAAATAACATCAATCGGAGATTTGTAACACATAAACCTTTAGTGATGCCTGAACCGAAATTAGAACTTTTTAAGCGAAACTGCGCCTACATGTCTTACAAAATTTATAATAATTTACCGAAAAATATTTTAGATCACAAAGGAATATTGTTTAATAAAGTCTTAAAAGAATGGCTCGTGCAACGTAGCTTTTATACAATCCAGGAGTTTCTGACCTTTAAAATTTAAATTATATTATTGACATTTAATCTAACTTTAATTTTGAATATTTTCATTGTATGGCTTGACATTTATTATAATTAAACTTTACTTTTTATTAATTTGCATGAGAATTATTATTTGAAATATTTTGTTGTTTGTGAAACTTAATTGATACTTTTTTATGTTTTCCCATGCCAGTAATGTGGCGAGAAATGAGTATCAATTTATTTGTAATACCACTTCTCTAATTTACCATGTCTGATATGAATAAACTATTTCTATTTCTATTTCTAAAAATACTTTTTTAAAACCTACGCAATAACCATACATCTTATATCTTGACCGTGCCCGCCCTTCACATATAAACCAGTCCTTGCTATGTCCATCCATAACAGCTTGGAGAAATACGAAAGGTACGGGAATGGTCATAGATACCACACGAGACACGCACGCCGAGTAAGGGCGCTACCTCGGCGATTGGAGAAATCGTCCAAGCAGCGACACGTGATGGGGACGGCTGTTGACAATCGTATTCAACTTCTATCACCAGCGCAAAATCCATACAATCTTTTAACACTTTGACTGCGATTTTTTTTGACGACTGCGATCTTTTTTTTAACCGAAGCCATTCGTGCTGCCGCTCTACACAGCGGTTGTGTTGCGCCGCACATGGATTTACGCATATTAGTAGAAAACTTGTAGAAAACACATACCGTGTGATTTCAGCAATCAAAGTGTTAAGATACTTTTTTTTTTTTTTTTTTTCTTTCTTAGGGATAACAAACAGTTTCACTTAAAAATTAACTATAAACTGTTAAACTTAAATAAACGTAGTTCTAGAAGTGAACCAGCCCCGTTATCCACTTATTACTTGTACAAGGGGTGGTGTTAGTGAGCATTTGCAACAATGTAATTCACATGAAGAGTTAAGTACAATCGAAAATAGTATCAGTTGACAATATCAGGTTGATGGCTGTCTTTTACAAAGCTGGTGAAGCAGCAAATGGATCAGTTTCAGAGAAGTACTTATTATGTGCCGATGTCATTCTATGCAGTGGAGCACGCACACCTGCGTTCGTTTTGCAAAGAGTGGTAGCGAATATATATATATAATATATATAATACAACTAAAGAAGTGGCTGATAGCTCAATCGATATATAATGTGAATGAATTTATGACGTTAAAATGTAATTTACAGTATTTTTATTATTATAATAATTATGATCTATGTAGTTTTTTACATATTTACATATATGTATGTAATAATGTGATCTGCAACCAAAAGTTATCAATAAATGAACTAGATTCCTGCCTACCAATCATACTTTTTCATTATGTCAGTTAAAATGGGAAATTTTACTGTGATTTTTTTTACAGTATCAGCTGCAATGAAAAACCAAATACAAAAAAGCCTTTCACGTAATGCCTTTGTTCAATTATTATTTTGTGCTGGAATTTTTCGCTTTAGATTTAATCCTTTTTTATGTACATGTTAGTATTTACATAATATAAACATTGTACACAAAGTTTTTTTTGATCGTGAATTGACCTTAGTTTTAGCACAATATCTCTGATTAGTCACTGATTAGTCGTGAAGGTAACCAACAAAGCTGTTAATTGTCCGATTATCTTTCGAGGAAGACCTCCCTTAGTCAGACATTTTATAAAAACTATATTAATCGCATTAAAATTCTATGAAAAACTAAAAACTAAATTAACCGGATTAAATGTACGTTTAGTACCCAAGCCGGCACCAGAAGTCGCAGGGTTGACTGGCACTTTTTTATTGAACAAGAACTCGATAATAGTTTTTCTCTATTTCATGAAGTTGGTTCAGTTCCAATGATTTCCTAATGTTCAGTTTTATTTTATAGCCACTTTCAAAAGTTCAAAGTGCTTCTCCAACTAGAAAAGTTTATCCAGCTCTGCATACTTTTTGTCATCCTTTTAACACTTTGACTGCGATTTTTTTCGACGACTGCGATCTTTTTTTTAACCTAAAAAATTCGTGCTGCCGCTCTACACAGCGGTTGTGTTGCGCCGCACATGCGTTTCGCTCGAAAAATATTACGGCTGTGCTGAGTCATAAAGATCTGTATTTTCTCAGCCGCTGCGCTAGTGTGGATTTACGCATATTAGTCACTTGTAGAAAACACATACGGTGTGATTTCAGCAATCAAAGTGTTAACAAGCGAGAGAGATATGGATACGTTATCTGTCCACATACTCTTTACACTTTCGAATCTGGTTAAGGCATTCCTTATACTTATAATTATTATAGAATAAGTATACGTAAGAGAATTCGATCCCCAACCCGCATGCCCAGCGTGGGGATTATGGGCATCAACCCTCCCTATGGATCGACGTGGACACTCACGATAGGGCTGGTCCGCCAGTTCAAAGTCGCTCAGCGAGCTATGGAAAGAACTATGCTCGGAGTTTCTCTGAAGGATAGGATTCGTAACGAATACATCCGACAGAGAGCCAAAGTTATCGACATAGCTCTGAGAATTTGCAAGCTGAAGTGGCAGTGGGCCGGCCATATCTCGCGAAGAACCGACGGCCGCTGGGCCAAACGTGTTCTTGAGTGGAGACCACGACTCGGTAAACGTAGTGTAGGACGCCCTCCGACCAGGTGGAATGACGACCTGCGAAAGACTGCAGGTAGATGCTGGATGCGTCAAGCTGAAGACAGGGCGCTATGGCGCTCATTGGGGGAGGCCTATGTCCAGCAGTGGACTAATATAGGCTGATGATGATGATGATGAAAAGAATTCGCACTTAGAATAAGCACGAGTTATGTATTTTGTAGCAGGGATTCGCCTATTACGACCACAAACACAAAATGTAGGTGATAAAAAAATAGCGAGCTACATACACACAGGACATTGAGTCTATCGGAAAAAGGTAGCCACATGAAAAAAGATGTACACACGCTGCTAAATGCTTTGGATAGTGTTCATATAATAAGATAAAAAATATTGGAATAGTAAAAAATCAAATCATAGTATATATCCCGTTATAAGTAACTTTTATGGTAATAACCATCAAAAGTTTTATTTAGATATACTTACTGTTGTTTTAAAAATCCAGCATTATTTATGTACCTATATTCAATTAAAGGTTACCTGGCAGAGATCGCTCTTAGCGATAAGGCCGCATATTTTGTATTTGTTTTTTTTCATTTCCTGTCTTTTGAAAAAATATATATCTAAATATAAATATATATAAATATAATATATATATATAAATATAAAAGATATTTTATGTATTTGGTGTGCAATAAAGAGTTATTGTATTGTATATTCACGCTTATCCAGAGACTTTAGTTCGGGATTCCACATATCACCGTACCCCTAGGTATTGCCAGCTCATAAATTATGAATCTCGCGGCTCGATACAATCTCAGCCGATGGGAATATTATGCCGATGCTATCGCGTCGGTATTTTTCAAATTCACATGGCGTTCTCTTTGTTAATTGTGTGGGGTGTTGGATTGGAATGTTTTCGTGTAGGTTTGGTGAGGATTGAGGTTTAGGGAATATGATATTTTTTTTTTCGTATGTTTTTGGGAGAATAAGAATAAGAAAAGTTTTATATGGCCAAAGAAAACAGGCTACACAATTAAAGCAGTAAACACACACAAAAAACACAGTACACAGTATAAAAAAAAACAAATAAAATAAGCCTACAGAAAAACAAAAATAATTATATTACATGGCTACCGTGCAAAAAGGGTCAAACTCAGCTATGTGCTGAACAACGCGTGGCGCGGAACAACGTTGGTTTTTAGTTTGAACCTTTTTCTCAGTCACATCACGGGCAAGGAAGAGAGAAGCTCAAAACAGACAAAAAAGAATAGTAAAAAAAATAAAAACCGTCCCGGTGTCCTTACTGTTTGTAATTTTTTTACTGGAGGTTTTCTTTTAAGAGCTACTTACCTACCTAATGTTAAAAGTTTTTATAGCTCGGCAGCTTAAAGTAACCAAAAACATCTAAAAGCGAAACCAGTCTTGGAGCGATAATTTAAAGCCAAACCGCAAACAACAAGTAAATCCGTCGGAAACCGCTAGCAAAGCTATAAATAGCCTTAAAAGCACACACATTACCTCCCCGTGATTCCTCGTTAGGCTAATGGGCGATGTCATTTGTTCTACGAGCGCATTAGTCAATAGCTACTGATGATGATGATTGCGGCCTGGGAAATCGCGATAATTGAAATAGTTCTTCAATAATAGGGTATTTATATAGCAGTATTTAATAACATAAAAAATTACAACCAAATAATAGAAATAAATTGGAACGAAAGTATAAGGTAACAATTGAAAATATAACATTCTTAGATATAACAATTTTATTACTTGATAATAATTTATGATACCTCTAAAATTTTTTTATGGTATTTGTATTTTGTATTTGTATTTCTTTATTAATAAAAACTTATTCTAATCTTATTTCTACGACACTTTAAACCAGATAGGGTTTGTTTAGTGTCGACAGTTACAGCGTGTTGCCATGCCACACATTAACTCACGTACATAAAATATAAAGAGTCTAAGCACCTACTAGCCTTATCAGCACTTGGATTCATAAGTTACCTAGGTTCAATAGCTACCTGCATACAGGTTTAACAGTAAAGGGTGACTAGCGGTCGCTATATGGAAAAAATAAACCTAATAAGGTACCTGTTGCAGCGTTGGATCGCGAGGAGTGGAAGTAGAAAATACTTCCACTCCTCGCGATCCAACGCTGCTAGCTGGGAGGCCTTTGCCCAGCAGTGGGACAATAATGGCTTAAAATAAATGCGCGCAGCTAGGGTATTTGCTACTGCAAATATCCAATTTCTTGATAGGGACGATAAGTGGTAGGAACTCATAGCACTTATCGTTCCAGACGATGCTTCGGTTAATTCCTTTTCAACATGCTAATGACGTCGAGCGAGAATCTATAAACATAGGTTACTAATTGGCATCCTTTTTGCATCTATTTCAAAGCTGATTTCCTGTTAGTATTTAGTTCCTGTTAGTATACTCTTTGATATTTGAAACGTTGGTATATGTTATACCAACGTTTCAAATATCAAAGAGTAAGATGGTTCGAGAAATGTACTAAACAACATTGATTTATCCATGCAGGATCGATTTCTGCAAATGTACTTTGCCTTTCTGTGGAATCAACATTGTAGGTAGATTACTTTTGCAAAAGGTTTGTCTTTATAGGGTTCCGTAGAGACCTCGAAAAAGGAAACCCAAATTATCCCTTCAGGTTAAACGACCCGCTTAACATTCCATACAAACGTGGAAGAGTAACTACACTGTATTCAGATTCAGATTCAGATAATTTATTGTCATACTTCATATATATAATAAAATCACAATAATGTAATTTAAATTAAATTATGAGACTATGACTCGTCAAACACGATATAGATACAATAGAGATAGGTAATATAGAACAATTTTGCTGTAAAGGGGCAGTAGAAAAAGTATAATAAATATGCTTAAATCTTAAATCTATCACTATTATCTACACTATATTTAGATAAGGTGATGCTACGAGGACGTCGGGTATGATGTTGACCATCCCAAATTAAGGATAATATCAATTTATCTCGTCGTTATCTATGATTGTATACAACCAAAACCGTAAAAAAAGTATGTATACATTTATAAAATACAAGCATAAGAACTTTCGTATTTCAACACTGATTTAAGCCCTATTTTGGGCGAAAATTATATACGGAGCGATATCTCGCGAAGAACCGACAACCCTTGGGGTAAACGTGTTCTTGAGTGGAAACCGCGACTCGGCAAACGTAGTATAGGACACCCTCCGGCCAGGTGGGACGACGACCTGCGAAGGATTGCAGGCAGATGCTGGAGCTTTGGCAAGCTGAAGATAGGGCGCTATCATATAGCGCTCATTAGGGGAGGCCTATGTCCAACAGTGGACTACTATAGGCTGATGATTATTCAAAAGTTGAAATCAATTTATTTTATAACATACAATCGTTTTTCTATAAGCAGATATTATAGAAAAACGATTGTACCTTGTAGTACTAGACTTTTACGAAATTCACATATTTTTACGCGTCGTTTTTGAGTTGCTCATTTCATTTTAGCGCACCCTTTTGCACACTATGTCAGGTGAGTTAGCATATATTTAAGCATCGCCTACTGACAAGTTCGTGGCGTTGTCTCGTTTAACCTCAAGGAACCACTTCAAAGTCTATCTAGACGACGAAATGGCTCCTTAAGGGTAGGGTTGTCATTATCAAGGCCGCTTATAGGTATCAAGTTGAAATTAAATACAAAAACAATTTTTTTTAATTTTTTTTTAAAGCTCAAAGATGTCGCATCTCTAGTCTATAATGTCTTGAAATATTTCTACATTCTTTAGGTTTTATAGCCGCCGTTAGCTTTTTAAACCCTTGTGTTTTAACACCCGAAGAGTAATGCAAAAAAAAAACCTCGAGGGCACTTCCAGTTGATTTATAAACATGAAATTTGTAAAGAGAAATGTCTTGCAGCACAATTAGGTACCGGGGAAACCCAAAAAACCATAATTTTAAACCACAAATTCAAAAAGTAAAGTTTCCGTGGCTAACTATTTATCTACATGTTTTGTATTGTATATAATTTATATACAACATTAGTGTATAATACACCACCGTCTATACCTATACTATAGCTACGTGTCCATTCAAGGGTTGCCTGGAAGAAATCGCTCTTAGCGATAACGCCGCCCATTGTTCATCAGTACCTTTGTTTGTTTGTTCTTTACTGTTTTTTTTCTGTGTTTGATGTGCAATAACGAGTATTTGTATTGTATTTTACATAAATACTTACTTTTACGTTTGTACGGAACCCTCCAAGTCTCTCGTCAGTCTCGCACTTGGCCGCTTTTATTTTTATATGTGTAAAAGCGTTCAACATTAGTAAAAGCAAATCCACTGACTTAAAACACAAAAATAGTTTATTCAAAAAACATCAAAGAGATTTAATCACCAAGATCCTTATTTACAAAACGTCTAAAAAGATGCGATCATAAAACCAAGATACTAATGTACTGATGGGCCTTTAAATAACTAAGGGGAACGATCTTTAGGGGCATAAATTTTAGAGGACGTGTCATTTTAGAATCGTTAAGAGAGGGCGGGACGTGGCACTTTGGAGTTTACACGTGTTCTAGTCCTGCGAATCCGCATAGCGAGGTATCATCAATAAATGTCTTCAGATCTAGAGACTATTTATTTATTACTACTTTACTACTTATTACTACTAATCTATAACTACTTTCTTTCGCAAGAATAATTTCATTCGGTACGTAATTAAGTATATCCTACTAATATTATAAAGCGAGGATATATGTAAGTATGTTTGATGCTCTTTCACGCAAAAACTACTGAATGGATTTTGATGAAACTTCACAATAATATAGCTTACATATCAGAATAACACATAGGCTACAATTCATAAAGATATATTGTACATTATCTATCACCACGCGGGTGAACATCAACGTATTTTGGTGAAACGTTGGTGTTCTTCCTGCTAGGTTCGTAGTTAACCCAATAACATTAACAACGTACGTAACGCAGAGTAACACGTAACATTACGCCTTGTAACACCGGTCTGTACCCGGCTTGAAGCGCATGGTATTCTCGGTGTATGTGTCTACTGTATTAAAACCCGTGTTTCATTGTCATCGCTTATGCATGCTTGCTTTGATTGAAATAATGTAATAGTCTGTTTATTTGAATACCTTGCATGTTTCTTGCGTGCTAAGTTTTTCTGAAGGATAGGATTCGTAACGAATACATCCGACAGAGAACCAAGGTTATCGACATAGCTCTAAGAGTTAGCAAGCTGAAGTGGCAGTGGGCCGGCCATATCTCGCGAAGAACCGACGACGGCCGCTGGGTAAAACGTGTTCTTGAGTGGAGACCACGACTCGGTAAAAGTATGACGACCTGTGAAAGACTGCAGGTAGATGCTGAATGCGGCAAGCTGAAGACAGGGCGCTATGGCGCTCATTGGGGGAGGCCTATGTCCAGCAGTGGACTGCTATAGGCTGATGATGATAAGGAATAAACGTCGGTACTTACTTACTAATCCAGATACTTACACGGGCATTCCTCTGAACCGCTTTATAGGTACTAGATGACTCATATATAATACATCCTACTAATATTATAAACGCGAAAGTTTGTAAGTATGGATGGATGTTTGTTACTCTTTCACGTAAAAACTACTGAATGGATTTTAATGAAACTTTACAATAATATAGCTAATACATCAGAATAACACATAGGCTACAATTTATAAAGATATATTGTATATTATTCAAAATATCTATCACCACGCGGGTGAAACCGCGGGGCGCCGGTAGTTATACTATAAATACATAAATAATTATTTGACTAGTGTTTTTGTAAATGTATTTCTAAATTAGTTCAATAAATAAATAATTAATAAAAATATTGGGGTTTTGTTCCAACTTAAAAACGAACAGTCTTATTAACAAGTAGGTAATGATTTCTTCATGTTCACTTCTTTTCTTTACTACAAAGTAGATAGGTAGATAGATAGATAGATAACACTTTATTACACCACACAAAAACAGAAAATAATACAGAGATAAAAAATTAGAATAAAGGTATAAAGGGCGGCCTCATCGCTGAGAGCGATCTCTTCCAGGCAACCTTTGGATGGACCGGACATGAACGAACAATATAGACGGTGGCACTTTAATAAATAATTGGTAACAAATACCTACACTAAATACCTACATTACAAACATTATAATAAACTTACATAGACATAAGATAAGGCTATCAATATTCAATATTTCATATGGATAAATAATGCTGATGCAGCAGTTTTTTGAATATAGGGAGTGATTTTGCACGTCTGATGTCCAGAGAGCATTCCATAGTCGGGTAGTAAAGCATTGTAGTAAAAACGAATAAAAATATCCCAAGTAGTACCTAAGATATTTTTATCACAATACGAGTGGATATTTGACGACCGATGTGGCGCGGTGGACGAAGGTCCGCCTGCGGCGCAAGAGGTTGCGGGTTCGATTCCCGCCTCGGAACAATTGTGTGTACGATCTGCAGATATTTGTTCCGGGTGTTCTGGTCGTTTTCTATGTATAATAAAAAAAAAATCTATCTATGTAATGTATTGTATTATGTATATCAGTTATCTAGTACCCATAACACAAGCTCTGCTTACCATGGGGCTAGATAATGCTGTGTGAATTGTCCAGCAATATTTATTTATTTATATCGATAACGTGCCTTTCAATAAAACTCTTATTTCCTTCGGGGAAAGGTCCATGAACTAAAAAAAAATAATTTAACCTGCTATTTATCATGGCTCGTCGTTTATCAGAGTCAGTTTACAACAGACGCAAATACAATTATTGCGTCTCTCAGATTCTTCTCTTTCGTAACCCTTGACATGCCTGGTTGGTTTCTAAAGCCTTTATCCTACTTATATTATAAACTTCAAAGTTTGTAAGTATGGATGGATGGATGGATGGATGTTTGTTACTCTTTCACGTAAAAACTACTGAATGGATTTTAATGAAACTGTACATTAATATATAGCTTATATACATCAGAATAGCACATAGGCTACAATTTATAAAGACAATTTATATAGTATATTATCCAAAATATCTATCACAACGCGGGTGAAACCGCGAGGCGCAGCTAGTAAATAAATAATTTGTTATGAGTTTTCTTTCTACTGACGACCTGTGTGGCGTAAGCGAGCGTAATTGGGCCTACCACAAAAGTTAAATCTAAATATTATACAAAGTAGGTACGTATATAAAGAACCTACAATGTATAAGACGTTCTACGCGAGCACAAAAAATAGAGCAGCACGTCAAAGAGACGAGTTGTAAGCATGAACAAAAGGAGAAGCCACAGGTTCTGGCTAATTTCACCATCTAGGTCGCCGTTTGTCACTAGAGTGGTGACATAAATGCTAGAAGTTGAAATTTGCTCGATACTTAGTATTTTAGAATAGAATAGAAGAATAGAATTATCTTTATTTGTAGCATTTTCATTTGATACTTATCACTAACAAACGAACGAACGAAACATTAAAAATAAATTAATAAAAATAAAATCACGGACTGCGCTTTCATGAAGCACTGGACGCACACACATAGTGTCATGCGTCTGTTAACGCAGAAAGTGTCCCTTCCGTTTACAATGTGTATATTTTTAAATTATGTAAGTTCCTTAAAATTATATTATATACCTATAAACGACGATATATAGCACGGTTATCTGGTAGAGATTGCTCTTGAGCGATAAGACCACCAAATTGTCACATACCTTGTGTTATTATTTTTTATCTTGTTTGTTTTATTTTTATGTGTGCAATAAAAGTATAGTCTATCTATACTAGAAACTATATATAGCTGTAACATGTATCTACATTATTGTAAAGCTAAAATAAATGAATGAATTGAATAAACACAATGACATTATTTATTTTCGAACTACAACATCAACTTGTTTTTTATAAGTGGTAAGTGTAAAATACGCTTAATATACTGATTTGATTGATTACTACTAATACTTATCTTGAAGCTCTGAATTCGATGTAATATTTTATTTTATTATTATTTATTTAAAGTATTACAACGATTTACATTTTTTTTTACATAATATGTAGAAGCCATTTTTTTCTAATATGTATTAATGCGATGTTTTCAATACAAATTATTTTCGTTATTATGAAATGTTTTCAATTAAGGCCAGATCTCGTTAATTTGCAAGCGTGACAAATTAATTCAAAGGCTAATTAAGTGTGCCACGATTAATTCAGAAGTTAATTAAGTTTTCATGATGCAATGCAATTTCAAACATAATTTTAACTATCTAGAATAATTTGTCTCATCAAGAATTTAGCTGAATTGAGTTATCAGATGAGGTTTTGAATAAATGAGGCCTTTTAAACATTTTCGAATTAACCAATGCATTTATCTGTATCGTCATCATCATCATCAGCCTATATTAGTCCACTGCTGGACATAGGCCTCCCCCCTATGAGCGCCATAGCGCCCTGTCTTCAGCTTGCGCATCCAGCAGTCTTTCGCAGGTCGATGTCGATGATGGTTTGTTTGTGTAAGTTTTTTAAAATTAGAAGTAGGTAGGTAGGCCTACCAATTCTATTGATTTATTTTTTAATTAGCTTGACTTGATTTGTTGATTGTGATTGTATGTGATTTGTGGACTTGATTGTTAAAATTTACCTTGTTATATATTTAGTAGTGTTATTAATATGTAGTTTGTATCACATTGAACGTAGCCTCTAAGGCTACGTTAATAAATTTCATAAAATAATACTTCTTCAAATCTTTATTTGTTCAAAGAAGTGGTTTTGCGACGGACATATTTACATATTAAAACATACCTATTAGCTCAATGCATATATGCATAATACAGTTAATCAACGAATATATTATATCGATACCGCAGTGCTCATCAAGAATCGATATCTTCCAATGTATGGATGGTACATCCCTATTACTCTGTATAAATATATATCTCTTCAGTAAACTTGAACGTCTAACGATTCCGCATCGAGCAAATATGTTTTGAGATGTCCATCGCAAAAACTTTACTCTGGATTAATAAAGATGTGGAGTAGTGTTCTTTATAAAAGTTTAAGGGAACCTAACCAGGAGGTGCCAAATAAAGTCTACTACTCCGTCTCTCCGTCTGTCTTGTATGCATTTACCCGCTCTATCATCTAATCATGTTGTGTATTCATGCTCAGGATCACAATCAGTTTATCAGTTTATTTATTTCCACCGTAGGTACACAATGTTACACTTGATGTCGTTAAATACTATTTTAAAAGACAAACTACATTTTTATTATAACACACACTAACTTTTGACAAAGGAAACACCATAGGAAATTGTGCAAAAAAAGCAGACAGACATGCCTTCTTTAAAAAATTAAAATAAATTCATTTATAATAAATTGTCACAGTAAAACAGATAATAAATAATGGTATAAGTTAAATGGAATAATCAATTAGATAAAATTTCAAAGTAAATCTAGTCCAAGAACCTTAGAAATAATTTTTAATATTGATGTTATGATTGTTTTCTGTTTTGCACATCAATTAATATATTACTCTGTCTGTATGCCCGTCACAAGCCGTAAAGAATTTGACTTCAAATAAGTATTTCGGATACTCATGTGCTCAAAACCATGCCCACTACAAAGAAAATTAAAACGACAAATAGTATCAATGTCGATCATAAATATTATGTAGATTTATACCATAATACATAACATAAATACCTATTAGTAGAGATTAGAGCAACCCTTAGTACGTATATCCAACTCCGTGTGAGAATGTATCACTTTTAATTTACTTTCGGAGGACATTGGAATGAATAAATAATCATTAATCATAATTTTAATGATTATTTATGTTGCCACGAAATTGTATTCAACAAAGATTGTAAACGTAGTGTAGGACGCTCTGCGACCAGGTGGGATGACGACCTGCGAAAGACTGCAGGTAGATGCTGGATACGGCAAGCTGAAGACAGGGCGCTTTGACGCTCATTGGGGGAGGCCTATGTCAAGCAGTGGACTAACAAAGGCTGATGATGATGATGAAGATTGTATACGAAAGTATCACTCATACTATTTTCGTTCTTTTGCGGATAAATTATTATTTATCTTTATCAAGAGATTTTACCCAGCCATTTAGAACGATCATTACAGCCCTGGCCATCAGGTGGGCAGCCTATAACTTCATTGGTTAGGTACCTGCTTAGGACCTCCATTAATATAGAATGGCGTAGGGTCACCACGTAAACGTAAAGTTACGACTTTACGACGTAGGAAATTACGTTGAGTTATGGCAACGTGAATTTCCAGGGATCTGATAGCGATTTGCTAAATGTGTTTGTGAGACGCTTTGTATTTAGGCCCAAGGCCCTGATTCTGGAAGAAATACTATAATGATTTCAAAATATTAAAGGTATTTAAAAAAAAACTGTTTATGGTTATGGTTGTCTGGTAGAGATCGCTATCGATAAGACCGTCAATTGTAACTTAATTTTTTATTTTTTATTGTACATAGTTCTTTGTATAAGTACAGTTCAATAAAGTAATTTCTCATCGTCAGCCTATGTTAGTTCACACCTGGACATAGCCCTCTTCCAATGAGCGCCATAGCGCCCTGTCTTCACGAATATATAATAAGGTACTCGTAGAACCACCGTGATACATGCAAGTCTATGAAGTAAGTCTAAGTAGTCCAAAAAAGTGTTCTTCTATCTAAATATCTACTTACCAAATGGTGAACACATTTTGCATGAAGCAATACCGATTTGACGTTTAAATATTAATAAGCTCCATACCTTTCCGCGTGCCGGCACACAATATTAATGTGAACAGATGTCTCCGTCATATCGTCTGCTTCGCAGAATACTGAAAACTGTGGCCCTATCACTAATTAATATATAAATCATATATCATATAATAAAACCAAGTTATTAAACCCTGGATTTATTTGTACCTAATGACTTGTCTATTAATCTCTCTGAGCCTGAAAAAAAATACATTTTATTATTGATTCTAGCAATGACGCAAAAAGTTATATGCAGTCAGCTTTTATATACAGATTCCATCAGGATAGCTAGTAGGCTAGCTGTCTTTCAGAATTGATAAAAAAAATCGTAGAAGGCTCTTTCTACAATGCAAATTGAGCAAGACTAAAACCCAGTTGGCTAGCTGACACGTTAACCGGTTTAAAAACACTATAATTGATGACAACGCACTGACAAAAGGCAGCGTCATTTTATTAGCATTGGCAGCATTAACAATCATTGGGAATGCAAAACATGGTTTTGGTCTAGCGTAGAATTAGAAATGAGAATACAGTGTCACTTATTTATAATACTTTTTAGAATTTAATTACTATTTAGGTACCTACTTCAGATTTCCGTCAACAGTAAAATGAAACCTTACATACGCTTACACACTTTGACTGCTGAAATCACACGGTATGTGTTTTCTACAAGTGACTAATATGCGTAAATCCACACTAGCGCAGCGGCTGAGAAAATACAGATCTGTGTGACTCAACACAGCCGTAATATTATTCGAACGAAACGCATGTGCGGCGCAACACAACCGCTGTGTAGAGCGGCAGCACGAATTTTTTAGGTTAAAAAAAAGATCGCAGTCGTCGAAAAAAAACCGCAGTCAAAGTGTTAATACATGACAACTGCAACAACACGTTATTATGTTATATATCCTACGGCACGCTTGGCAGTAGAATTGGCCAGATTTGTTATAATTATGTATACGTGTAGGAGGGCTTAGGTATCTGTTTTCGTATTAGATGTCGTGATTATCTAGGGTCGCCGTCATCGAAATCGAGGAGGAGGGCTATATGATATGATATATAACAAAATTCATCACAAAACTGGTTAGCGTTCGACGTACCGTAGTGCGTAAAGCGCTAACTTGTGTTTTTCGTGATAGGTCCTCCACGTTTTATTTTAGAATTTGTACTTAGTACCTGTCTTGTTTGATCGATTTCTCTTTGACACAAATACCTTAGTAGTGTCTTATTTCTTTTATACAAAGAAACAACTATATAACTATAGGTAATCAAAAACCTGGATATTTTTTATATGTATACAAAGGGTTGGTGGAAAATATTTAGCGATATTTATCATCGAAGCAAATCACAGAAGCTCAAAACAATCTTAGGATTTTAATGCTTCCATTCATCTTATAATTGATCTCTCTTTCGTTTTCGCAGGTAGAAAATCTGATGTGTCGTGGTCCCGTAAATTCCAGAGTCTATACATAAGTAGCTGCGGAAAACTTCATAAGACATACTAGCTGCGCCCCGCGGCTTCGCCCCCGTGGAAATCGTTTTTTTAATATCCTATGTTAGACTCCTGGTTTTAACATACTTCCTCACCAATTTTCAGTCAAATCGGTTCAGCCGTTCTTAAGTTATAAATAGTGTAACTAACACGACATTCTTTTATATATAGATTAAAAAGGGACTTCTCTTGTCGACGACAGAGCGAAAAACTCAGTTCGGGTCACTGAACCTTGATACGAGTACCCACAACCTACACAAAGAGGCTGCATGTACATATATATAAAATACTACTGCCCACGCGCGGCTTCGCACGCCTTGTTTTTACGGAAAGGTTTTAAGGTTATTTCTATCCCATAGGAACTGATTTATGGTATAAAAAGTAGTAAGATGTTTTATTATGATCTTGGAACTACATGTATGCAAAATTTCAGCCCGATCCGATGGTTTTTGCGTGAATACAAGAATATATTTATAAAATAAATAAAAAAATAAAAAATGCTGGACAATTCACACAGCATTTTCTAGCCCCATGGTAAGCAGAGCTTGTTTTATGGGTACTAGATAACTGATATACATAATACAATATATAACATAGATAGATATTTTTTATTATACATAGAAAAACAACCAGAACACCCGGAACAAATATCTGCAGATCGTACACACAATTGTTCCGAGGCGGGAATCGAACCCGCAACCTCCTGCGTCGCAGGCGGATCTTCGCCCACCGCGCCTGGTCATCAGAAAAATAGAAAAATCTTTTATAAAAATAGCATTTAACACGTCCATTGCAAATTATAATTATCATTCATAAGTTAATAACATTTCTGATAATTTTGTGTTATATTATAGGTAATAATATTTAAATATTGACTATCTTACATAAACCAAAAAGCTGATTAGTTAGTTGAGGGGCCTTCTACAGTTTGGGTAATTCGAGGAATTCACCCATGCTGTAGAAAACCCTCTCCAACAACCATGTCTTCAAACGACCCTTAAACGCTGAAAAAAACAAACAAACATACAAACTCTAGCGTTAATAATATTAGTAGCATTATCACAAGCACCTATCGACCTCAAACAGCAATAATCCTATCCAACAGCACACCTGTGTATAATAACACATAAAATCCCCTTATTTCCCGAGGGATCAGTCTGTTGACTCACTCCGTCAATGTTTGTGCGCTGCGACTCATATTATAACTATTCTTTGTTTGATTTAGTTAGTTCATACTAGTTTTAGCCCGCAGTTGCAGGTAAGTTTTTCTGATTTATTATTTATTTATTTATATACTTTTGGTTGGTTGAAGATATCATTTAAATTGTTGGACTTAGGCAATAATTCGACACTGCAAAAAAGTTATCTTGGTCGCAAAAAACATTAAAATTTGATTCAATCCGTCACATGTAAATTTAGTTCTAATTGTACCTAGTCGTGATTTTCCAGAGTAATTTATTTTTTTAAGCTTCAAAAAAATATCCTTTTTGAAAAATCTCGATTATTTTCTATAAAAAAGCTAAATAATTTTTGAGTTGATGAATTTTGAGGCTTTCACCACTCAAAGTGGTACTTGCACGTAGTTATAGTGGTATAAAATAAAGAAAACTTAATTTTATGAATTTTATGGAAGTAAATAAAGCATATTTTATTTTATTTATTTTTCACCGAATTATTTATTTTCCAAGTCTTCGCAGTAAGGAGATTCAAGATTCCCAGCTCAAGATAGACCAGAGAAGATGTCTAGACGGTGAGTAAACTGAAAAAGTCCTTATCAAATTAAATTACAATCATTGAATAGGCCATTCCACTTTAATAATCCTTGTACAATATTATTGTAGGCACAATATATATCTTGATAGTTTGATAAGATCAATTTAATTAACGTGACGAATGGTAAGAGGCCCGACGGCATGACTAGTCCCATGGGAGATGGGAAGGCCTATTGTGTGAGACGTCTACATGCGTCGACACTTGCGCCTTCCGTTCTTCCGAGGACATCTGTGAGAGCTAGTGCGGTGGCAAATTTTGCCGTAGATCTCAAGAGCCGCATGCAGATTTCGACAGAGCCCTGCACTTTATGCACTTTCTCTCCTTGGAGTCAAATCGAGACCCTAGGACGAAACCGGAGTTCTCCAGGTTTTAAAAAAATATCTAAGAGTCTGGTCGAAGCGACAAGTGACCCAAGTGACCAATGAGACGAGAGCTACTAGATACTGACCAGCTCTCTGGTCAGTATCTAGTAGCTCTCGTCTCATTACCATACAGCGCGAGGCAATGTAGTCTTGGGGACGCTTCCGACTGGTATTGTTATGGATCAGTTGAGCACCAAAGAATTGTCTGAAACAGTTACTCCAAGAAATTCGTTGAAGAACCTAAGTAACCGACATAGCTCTCAAAATTAGCAGGCTGAAGTGGCGATGGGCAGGTCATATAGCACGCAGAACCGATAGTGGTTGGGGATTAAAGGTTCTCGAGTGACGACCACGATGCAATGCAAAACGCAGTGAGGAAAGTCCTCAAACTCAAACTCAATTGCATTTATTTCTTTAGGCTTACAAAATAAGCAATTAGACAAGTCAAATTTTATACTATTCATTATTATCAACTAACAATATTTTAATTTTAATGTCCACTTCAATTTTTTTGTCCACTAGTGGAAGAAGTGAAAAAGAAACCACTAGTATGTTCATATAACTTATGTGTCTAATACAACTCATTGGTCTAATACATTTGATTTGCTTATCTAAAACTAAATATAGTGCGATTTTAGAAACATGTCAATATTTATTTATAGCTAAGCATAACATTGAATTTCTTACATACTATTGTCGGTGCGCTCGATGGACCGACGACATTATGGTGTCGTCGTCGTTTAGGTAAAGCTTATGTTCAGCCTTGTATAGGCTGATGATGATGATTATGTCCAGGTGACTAATATAGGCTGATGATGATGATGAATTTAATTAAAGAAAATTACTTTTAAGACTTCTTTCATCGAAATTCATAAGGGGAATCCCTTAACCTGCAGCCCCCCCACCCGACACGCAAAAAAGGCCCACCGGCGGCCAAGTTGCGAAAACCAGTCCAGAAGCAAGTAACAAGTAGTAAGTAAGTCCCTTATGATTCTAGGTCAAAGATGATTAAAATCTTATCACTCTGTTATCTATTGCTAAAATAAAAACAATTTTATCGGTAGATATGTAGGTAGGTACATATATAAATATCCAAATATTGCAATCATTGATAATTATGTTTTTTTCATTATTGTCTGCCATAGCTGAAGTTCAAAAGATACCTTTATCAGCCATCTTTAACACTTTGATTGCTGAAATCACACGGTATGTGTTTTCTACAAGTGACTAATATGCGTAAATCCACACTAGCGCAGCGGCTGAGAAAATACAGATCTGTGTGACTCAGCACAGCCGTAATATTTTTCGAACGAAACGCATGTGCGGCGCAACACAACCGCTGTGTAGAGCGGTAGCACGAATTTTTTAGGTTAAAAAAAAGATCGCAGTCGTCGAAAAAAAATCGCAGTCAAAAACGTATGTGTACGTGGTGCCTACGCACTACGTACACATACGTTTTTCATACATACGTTTGTCAACACCCTAACCCTAGGCTAATGTGTCACAGTACATAACAAAAATACTTCACTGTACACCAGATACAGGCCCCGCGGTTTCACACTCGTGGTGATAGATATTTTGGATAATATACAATTTATCTTTATGAATTGTAGCCTTGTATGCTATATTATTATGAAGTTTCATCAAAATCCATTCAGTATTTTTTGCGTGAAAGAGCAACAAACATCCTCACAAACTTTCGCGTTTATAATATTAGTAGGATTTCTTAGATATATGTATAAATAAATAGTAAGGACCAATACAAAAGATATTTACTAAAAGCCGAAGCTGTTTAAGCGACAAGCTTTGACATCAGCAGGGACGGCGACGCGGGTTAGTTCCGCTATGCACAAGTCCCGCTTTGCTCGGATTCTAAAATACCTAAATAAAAGTGCCGCTATGCTCGGAATCAGATTCTCGGACTATAGAAAAGAAAAGCTTATGTTAAAATATCACATTTAAAATGTACTATACTCAATGTTGCTGCTTCTTGATGGAATTCCACCGGGGCGGCGGTGGCGGCGGCGGCGGCGGCAGATGTCAAAGCTAATTTTCTAAAGTTCGCTTAGTCACTTTTTGTAGTAATCTCCTATATCTATATTTTTCATTATCACTTTTTAAAAGGATGTGTTATATTCTTAAAGTTCGTTAAATCTACCTTTTCAATAAAGGATCAAAAAGGTGATACACGAAAGACTACTCCGAACATAATCATTTTGTCAACGTCACTTTGAGTTGTCTGTTATCTGATACCTTCGATATGAAATGTATCTAAATATTACAAGTTAAAGCTCCATTATAAATGTAAATTTTTGTGCTGTGCGGCAGTAGAGCGGTATCAATTTGCAACTACCTTTAATAGGATCAATAATTGATCCTATGTTATAAGCTTTAGAATTATTCTAAAACTTATAACATATTATGTTAATGTTTTAGTACTAGTAGTAATATGTTTTTTTTTATATTTTATATGTTTAATTTAGATATGTCTATTATAATAATGCATATTATCAATTATATAGGTACTTTAAGTCATTTTAAGTCGTGTGCTGTATTTGTTTAATATAGTTAGATAATTAAGTTTTTTGCACTATCAGAATAAATATATTTTCAAAAAATATCATTCCATTTCATTCCATTTCATTCCATTTCATTCCATTTCATTCCATTTCATTCCATTTCATTCCATTTCATTCCATTTCATTCCATTTCATTCCATTTCATTCCATTTCATTTCACTTCTTTGATCTATCCATAGACAAAGAGCAACTCTAACCGACGTCCAACGTCGCCCGGACAAACTGTATTAACCTGTGTGTAAATGCACTAGCACTCAAGGACAATCCAATCTGAGATCAGAGCCCGCTTACTCGCGTGATCGCTCTAAATGAGGATGCGATTACAGTAGTGTAACCATGTAGTGGCCTGTAGAGGCCATAATGGATTACACCAACAATCTCTAGTGGCATCTCAGGCGAGGCCAACGGAAACATACACATATGCACTCAGCGCAGTTCTGCAGGTGAATTATAATAACAAATAATACTGGGCAATCCACAAAGCATCATCTATATCCAAGCTATGCAGAGCTTGTGTTATGGGTACTAGATGACTGATATACATAACACAATACATTACATAGATAGATATTTTTACTATACATAGAAAAACTACCAGAAAACCCGATACACATATCTGCAGATCGTACAAAAACAAGTCAGTATCATTATTACCATTGACTATGTACTTGTAGTAAAATTTTCAGAAATGTGCGATCAGATATTGTTGCTACAAAAAAGTCGCATATTAGTAGCCAACAGCTACCTGCAGGTCATTGCAGGAAGGCTGGACACAGCCTCCTCCTTCATGCAGCACTGGTGGCAAGTTCATTTCTTTGTATGTTGTAAAATGTGTATCGTTATTATTATGGACTGTGTATGTATACTGTGTCAGAAATAAATGTTATTTGAATTGTTTTTTTTGTATTTTATTATTTATTTCAGATAATAAAATCCATAGTATAGTTACATTAAAATAAAAGATTATTACACTAAAATAAAATAGCATCAAATTAAAAATAAGAATAAAAATAAAAACGAGATTAAAATTAAATTAAATTAGTTTCGCAAAAAATTATACAAAATTAAATTTAAAACAGAATACAAATTTTCTTACAATAAAATAAATAGTAATTTAAACTAAATCACGTGCTATTTCCACACGCTGGAGTTTTGTCCAACACATTGGACAAAATGTGTCCATAGGGGACATACTGGCCACAGTTTGTAGGATGCTGTTGTGACACTCGCTGTTAGTTTGCGAATCCTGCAAATATTACTACACAGCTCAATGGCTTTTGGTATCTCTGGTGGGATCAAACCCTTACGCTCTAAATTATCCCGAGATGGTGTATGTAACGGTATACATCCGACAGGTAAATCACAATAACCCCGAGGCGCACTAACCGCTACCCTAATGGAGTTAAGAGGATTGAGTAGATTTACTAGATAGGTGTACTACATTGTAAAGAGGGGATATTTTATAGGGTTAATCTTAAATCGGGGTTTGAGGAAACAATTTTTGCGGTCGTAGATTCGTTTACGTTGGAGTTATGATATTGTCGCCAACTTAGGTCAGGGTCTTGATTTGGGAAAGTGAAACACCCGGACAGTTGAAATAAAAGGCCTGTTTTTATCACCGCTGAAACGAATCTAATGCTAACTAAACTATTATTATTTATTTATTCTATTGTGTTTGTAGTATAAACAGTTTTACACCCCTCATGAACAAATAAACATACTAACATATCGTATATCTACATATCGAATAGTCTTTTTGATAAAAATATGCATCGTCATTAAAAACGCAGTCATTAAAATTTATCTCAAGATTATCAGCTCAGTGACTGCCAACTGACTAGGTAATTATATTTTTAAATAAAGGTCAACTTTTATTGTCTTTGAATTATCAGTCGTCTTTGTCGTTATCAAAACGATAGCTAAATATACTAGGTTAGATCGTAATCACAAACTGCAAATTAGTATAAAACAATGCATTTTTAATACCACTGGCATACGAGCACAGTTTAATTCTACAACCAGTCAACTCAAGTAAACGAATAAAATGAAGACCTTCATCAGTTTCTGTCTACTCATGGCTGGAGTCGCCAGCGTTCTTCCTGAGAAGCTTGAGTCGACACTCATCAACAGCATTAAGCGAAACGATGAGCGCTTGATCACTGACTCTATAGTACAAGGCATTGAAAAACTCAAGCAAGACATTATAGAAGCTGGCCTGGACCCTTACATCATTGAGAGAAAGAGTTTTGAATACGCGCTTCCCGTCGCTGTGCTCTTTAGCGTAGAATCAGTGATCGAAGATCTTTGCATCAAGGGACTTAGCAACATCGTTATCCATAATATCAACTACAGCATCCTTTTCAACAGGCTTACGTTTGACATTCGTCTCCCTGGTATCTACATCAGTATCGGCAATGCCTCTAAAGACGTTACTATACTTGGTAGTAATTTAAAGTCCTCTGTAAGTGGTAGTGTCGCAATCATTGATATTAGATTGAGGGGTAACATACGTTTTAGCATAGGAATCATCTCGGGTATTTCGATTAGAAGCATCGAAATTAATTTCGACCTTGGTGATATCGTTTCTAAGATCAAAATCGTGGGCAATGGACAAGACGTCTCAAAGCCTTTGAACCAGTTCATCGGTGAAATTATTCCTGAAAAACTCAAAGAGTTTTCCGAAGATATAGACGAACTTCTTACCATTATTGTCAAGGAGCTCATTGAAGCTAATTTGTAACTTTCGAAGTGTTTTTTCATGAGTTTGTAATTTGTTGATGTTTATACTTTTTTGATTGTGCAGTGCTTTTGTTTACTTAATTTATCCAATTAATAAATGTTTATATTAAAAAAAATATTCAAAGTTTTTAATATTCTCCTTCCTTTAGATGTACGAGGATCTATTATTGTTAGATTTATGGCATATATCGTATTTTGATAGCTTAGTTACAATAATTTGATTGTTAAAAAAAAAGCGAAAAACTTCCTTCAAATTTTTTAAACTAGAAGAAGGCTTAGAATTATAGTAGACATGAAAGAGGTGTTGCCAAAAAAAATCGACAAATTAGTCCCAATTTACTAATTCGTATAAGTGCATTTGTGTGTGTCTAAGCATTTTTTTTATTTGCGGGTCAAATTCTAATCCCTCTGTAAAAATAATTTTATGGAACTAGGTATGTACTTCGTGATCATAATTCATACAATAGCAAAATAATTTTCTAAACAGGTCAATATTTGACGGAGAAATCGATTATAAAACATAAAAAACATGTCTACAGCCAAACATTTAACCTACTATTTTAGAAGTCTGTGAAAAATAGCAACAATAAAGATTTTTGTCTCGTAACAAAAACAATCTCAACGCTTCCGCTTTAAAGAGTATTCGTAAACTTGATGTCTTCTGTCAGTTAATGAAATAGGCATACAAAGATACCCCTTTGCAAAGGCAAATTCAAAACAACTTTAAGAACCCAAAGTAAGTACTCCCTCAATAAAATCATTACCTTCTGTCGCCAGAAATGGGCAAAGGACCCGACTATAAAATGTCTTATCACCTCAACCAACGTCGCTAGCTTTGAATCATTTTTATTTTCAGATATAAACTCATCTTTTACAGGAACACTTTCGTTGTTCGGACTTTCTAAAGATGAATAGAAAGTAAACAAGGTAGGAAGATAATATACAGATCATTTATTATTAGTAAAGCTGGGGCAAACGTGTTCTTGAGTGGAGACCACGACTGGGTAAACGTAGTGTAGGACGCCCTCCGACCAGGTGGGATGACGACCTGCGAAAGACTGCAGGTAGATGCAACCGCAAATTGCAGTTGACGACTTCAATAGAACTGCAAACCAAACACGCAGTCCGATTGCAGTTCAATTGCAGTCGGCGTGCAGTCGTGCGAACTGCACACCTTGTTTCTGCTACTGATTTTATGCGCAAGGGGGGGGGGGTGCGTTAAAGTAGTGCGGGCGGGTGGGTATGGTGCAGTTCGGATGCAGTTTGCGCGAAGAACCGACGAACGTGTTCTTGAGTGGAGACCACGTTTAGGTTATCGTAGTGTAGGACACCCTGCGGTCAGGTGAATTGATTTTGAATAGGGTGATGATGGTTATAAATCGAAGTCTTCCTGATTTCAATTACATCTGTTGATAAACCGTCTAGAGAAGTTAATCTTCACCAAATAGATAAAACGAAGTCGCTTCCCGCTGTTGTTGGTCCATATATTCGTATGTATGTGCAGAGATCTTTAAGCCTACGTAACGGATTTTGATGCGGCTTTTTTTAATAGATAGAGTGATTCAAGAGGCAGGTTTATAAATCATTTGGCTCATAGATTTCCACGCGGGCGAAGCCGCATGGCACAGCTAGTCAATTATATAACTTCAACAAGGAACCAAAGTTAATGTAAATGTTTGAAGAGAACCACTTTGTACGTAATTGGTCGACTTGTACGATTACTGACTTCCTTGTAAATGATAACAGTAACCGGGAAACGATTTACTTAGTAAGGGCCTCTTCAGACTGCTAGGGGGCTGAGTGGGTAAGCATGAGTATGGTGTGAAAAGGGCTTTGTTTTTCAGATTTTAAGTGATATTAAATAATTCTCCTTGTTCAACAATGTGTCACCTAATATTTGCAATAAACGACGTTGGGTGATGTTGACCCTGCGAGGTCTAACATGGGTATCGAGTATATATCATAGGTACATTTTTTGTTTTATTTCCTACGCTGGGGGAAACGTGGTTACAGAGCGCAATAAATAATCTTTAATATGTTAATAAATCGCGAAACTTTAAAATGTTTTAAAATATAAATCATCTAGGTTTTAAAATAAAAAGTTATTTTGATATATAAATAGATATTATTTCAAATGCTTTAGACTTTAATGTTACTTTTTAATTTAATTTCACAAGTAATAATATCATTTATAATGTAACACCCGCCGGGTGATTATGTAACTCGCGACCGGTTTGCGACAGGCGTAAATTAAGCAATCAGTGCTGTCAAACGTAAATTTTGTATTAGGTTGACACCAGCTACAACGTCAAAATTGGTCAAAATTGGCGTTTGACAGCACTGATTGCTTAATTTACGCCTGTCGCAAACCGGTCGCTAGTTACATAATCAGCATACCGGTCAAAGTTTAGTATTATAAACATCCAGTTCTACTAACTTATAAGTACTAATTTAAATAAATACTAATAAGAAAGTAAACCAACGCTTGAATATATTATTTATATGAGAAAGGAGATATACCCATTCCAGTAGTAATAAACTCTACACGTCTCGTGCAATAACATTTATAGAGAAAGTTAGAGCCCAACAGTTTTCCGTTGCATCGGCGAAGCGGCAATAACCATAGCCGTGGAGGAAATTGTTTGTTAAAGTCTCAAAAGTACGGATAGCAAAACAGGTTTTAAAGGTATGAGTTTGATTTGATTTGTAAGTGAGAGAATTTACTTTAATTTGTAGCTGCCGACAAGCTGACAACCGCTGGGGTAAATTGGGGGAAAACGTTTTCTTGAGTGGAGACCGCGACTCGCAAAACTTAGTGTACGTAACGTGTGACTGAGTTCACTGAAGCTAATTGTGTTCGTCTTGCCACGCAGACCTCGGAACAACGTGTCTACCTACATACATATATTACCTCATTGAGATTATCGTATTGTTTACCAAGACAAGTTTGTTACTGTGCTCCGTTTGAACAGCTATAACACTCTCTCGTGTTCCGTGAACGAGCTTAAGCGAAACCAGAGTGAAACCCATTAACTTAACTTGTAAATTGTGGAAAAGTTTGTGGAATTGTAAACAATTATAAAGTGACCCGTGCTGCTTCCAGATCTGCATTATTACATTCATTTATTACCTACAACCTGGTAGGTCCTTACAATACCTATTGGCATTCCACATTATATATAAGTATTAATACATCGGGTATTTATAGCGTTTATTTACCTATTTTTACCGACGTTTCAACAGGTTTACACACTCTGTCGTGGTCACGGGATGACTGTCATCCCGTGACCACGACAGAGTGTGATAAATACCCGTTGTATCAATACTTATATTATAATAATATATACAGATCGCGTAAATTTAAAAATATTTATCTATATAATGTTCTAGAATTATGTATATCAGTATGCAGAAAGTATGTAAGAAAGTAATGCTGGACGGCACACATCGACATCTAGTACCTACCCATAACACAAACTCCGCTTGGGGCTAGATGAGCTGTGTGGATTATCCAGCATTACTTACTTTCGTTCATATTCTATAAGGACCCCTATCAATTCAGTAGTTTTGTTGTTTTCTATACAAATACTATCACAAACTTTCGCCTTTCTAATAATATCAAGGTACACTTAACTTTTCTACTCAAACCAAACGTGTAATAAAGTTCAATGGGTTTGCTGTCGGTACTCGTACCCTAGTTGCTGAAGTTCCTTGTGGATATTACCACTTACAACAGCAGTAAGGTCGTATTTTCTTTGACTCAAGACAGTTAGTTTATTTTATTTCAATCAGCTGTTCATTCTACAATTTAAACGTTGGTATTTTGTCTTACCTTAACTTTGATTCTAATATAGAAAAAGTTTTATGATGTTATCTTAATATATCTAATAGTCCTTATATATGTAGGTACTTAGTCGATTTGGTTCGAAATGTATTAGATAAATAGATAGATTATTATTTATTACAAATGGTTACATAACTTAGTTAATAGTGCGTTAAAGCCTATGTTAGATTTGTCTAAGAATTAGATCTCAATCAATTTAAAAAAATTATAATAATAGGCATCTATATTCTCTATTAAACCGAGTATTAGATATAAGTTTAGGTACCTATCTATTCAGCGAGCTATGGAAAGAGCTATGCTCGGAGTTTCTCTGAAGGATAGGATTCGTAACGAATACATCCGACAGAGAACCAAAGTTATCGACATAGCTTTGGCAGTGGGCCGGCCATATCTCGCGAAGAACCGACGACGGCCGCTGGGGCAAACGTGTTTTTGAGTGGGGACCACGACTCGGTAAACGTAGTGTAGGATGCCCTCCGACTATGTGGGATGACGACCTGCGAAAGACTACAGGTAGATGCTGGATGCGGCAAGCTGAGGACAGGGCGCTATGGCGCTCATTGGGGGAGGCCTATGTCTAGCCAGTGGACTGCTATAGGCTGATGATGATGACCTATCTATTTAGTTTCATTCGACCATCAAATAAAGGAACCATCTAAAGCTGAAAGCGGACCTGTCTGTGTCGCACTCCATTTTACTGAATAATTGTTATCCGGTGCGTTCGGCGCGGATAGGTGAGCGATGTTGCATACTATCACTACATACTCGTAGTATAAAACAAAGTCGCTTTCCGCAGTCTGTCTGTCCCTATGTATGCTTAGATCTTTAAAACTAACGGATTTTGATGCGGTTTTTTATACAATGTGTATTGTCGAACCTTGATCAAACGAGATTTGCGGATACACGACATATATTTATCGATAAATATCAAAAAATAAAAATTTATATGTTATCTATCTCAAAAATAAAGCAGATTTAATATTTTTTTGTGAATAACATGACAACAAAAAAAGATAGGCCCATACTTTTTGGAGGATTTGTAGAATAAATTGTGGAGTTTAATACAACATGCAAAAAACTACACCTCAATAACCCTCAATAACTCAATAAAAAATTAAAAATTATATGTTACCTATATAATTTTTTGTTTTTTATCGATAAATATATGTCGTGTATTCGCACATCTCGTTTGATCAAGGTTCGACAATACACATTGTATAGGAGGTTTTATAAACTACTTGACATATAGATTTCGCTAATATTTATTTAAATTTTTCTTTTATTCAAACTGTTATTCTATATGTATTTGATTGTAGGCTAGATACCTTGGTTTATTTTAGTTTATTATTGACAATGCCCTTATACAGCTGCATTAAATTATCTTGACATGTATTTTTTATTTCAATTCAATTTAACTAATTTATTATTATTTTACTGTTATAAATATTATCTATGAATGTTGTATCTATGAATGTTGTATTTTTAAAGAAGGCATGTCTGTCTGCTTTTTCTAAAACACAATCCCTTATGGTGTTTCCTATATCAAAATTAATGTGTTTTATAATAAAATTGTTATATCATTTTTATGTACAACTGACCGACATCAATTGTAACATGTGTACCTACGGTGGAACTGAATAAATGAAATGAAATGAAATAGATAACAACCAGAACACCCGTAAAAAATATCAGCAATTTTCCCGAGTTGGTAATCGAACCCGTAACCTCCTGCTTTTCAGGCGTACCTTTCCCACCGCGCCCCAGAGGTCATCAAAGTGCGGTAGGGCAAGCAGTGGGACAACAATGGCTAAAAATTATTATAGTACTACATAAGGATCTAGAAGCTTGATCTTATGTATAACAATACATAATCTCATCAAACGTAAGATGAACTCCTCTGAACTCCGAATACATGTTTTCTGATAATTCTCCTGACATTCGTTGGATATGATGGAGTGCTCGCTGAATCAATTCGTATAGGGTGTACTGGGATAGGTTAATGTTTGTTTCTGTTTCAAGTTAGGATCAATGGGGATAAACGGGGTCGGGCGTATGCTATTCTATTTTTATGATTACTGATTAAGATGGCTGGGGATGTCATTGCAAAAACGTCATTGAAGCAAAACGTCGTCTAAATAAGTTACTGCTTTTCGAAATCAAAATGTTTTATTGCCAAAGTCAGAAGTGCATAGTCATGGGAGAAAAACGATTAATATACATGTAAGTTATGTACCTTCTCTTATAAAGCTTGCGATGCTATCATGAGACGCTATCATGGCAAAATTGCGTCAATCCAGATGCAGAGCCATCTAGGAAGAAGTTGAAGTTGAAGTTGAATTCATGACAAAGTACTTCATTGCATTTTGTTAGATCATTTTGTAAAAGGATTATCTTCGCGATAAGCATGAATATTTTTCTATTAACCTTCGTAGATAAATGGATACTTATACACCAGCCAAACTCGATGGAGAATGTATGACAAAAAATCTAATCAAATCGCCCATACTTAACTTAAAATTCACTCTGTTGCCGCGACTTTTTATACAATATAATATATCTTTATTGCACCATCAAATAATAAATATAAAAATACTAACTAAATCTAGTGGCACAATCGGCGGACTTATCGCTAAAAGCAATTTCTTCTAGGCAACCTTTTGATGGATAGGATCGGTACGTATTAAAGCTGACGGTGGCGTTATTATTTAAGATAATTATATATAAAATCATTAATATTTTATCATCATCATCATCATCAGCCTATAGTAGTCCACTGCTGGACATAGGCCTCCCCCAACGAGTGCCATAGCGCCCTGTCTTCAGCTTGACGCATCCAGCATCTACCTGCAGTCTTTCACAGGTCGACATCCCACCTGGTCGGATCCATCCCACCTGTCGTCTTTTTATACGCAATTTAAATTAATAGTCGATTTAAGATACTTACTTCAATAAATACACTTATAATTTACAATTATATATGAAACTCGACATCAAGCCAAATTCAATTATTTGTGTCTTATTTGGTTTACAAACATTCTACATCGAGTTTTTCTAGGGTATATATTTTAAATCCTTGAAGGTGGCACTTCACATGGCTATTTGTGTTCTCTATTGGGTGTTTGTTGTATTTGGCAAAATATATGACGTTCAGACGAACATGCAAAAAGAGACCGTCCACGACCATCGACACATGGCACACAAATAACAAACACACAAACATTTGGCAGCAGACTGAACAGAGCGCAAGGTGCCAATACGGCCATTGTGTGGAAGGCTTTTTGCGTATTTGCCTATTTGACTGCTTTGATGTTACTCGAGAAACCGACAAGCGCACGCTAACGCGTATTTGGTATTGGCCTTATTTGTCAAATAGGCAAATAAGGCGAACACTTTGTCAAATAAACTGTCCACACATGGTAATTGTTTGCCAAATATGCCAAATACACAAATACAAATAGCCATGTGAAGTGCCACCATAAGATAAAACAACAATATATTGGTTATTAATTGCATAATGGTTATTGCTAAGGTGACTAAAAACCCAGAAATGACTCCATTCGGCTTAATATACATATTTCGTGTCACCTTGTATTCCCGTGGCATTACTCATACATTACTAGTTTGCCATAAACTAAACATGGCCAGCCAAATCTCTTGAGCACCCATTGTATCCCTTAATCAAATGCCTTGAACCTCAGGTAGATATTACTCTGACTGTATAGGTTGATATCGTACCAACTGATGTAGAATTGTGGTTCGACAAAAAGTCGGATAACTTTTTCATTGATAAGCGCTCAATAAAAAGTCGGATTACTTTTTCTTTGACTAGCGCTCAATAAAAATTCAGATGGCTTTTTCTTCGACTAATCACATCGTATTGCGGAAATTATTGAAGTTGACGGACTAAGTTTCAAATATTAGATGATGTGACGTAATTTTTCTATATTCTACGCTAGACAACAATAATTTCCGTGCTAACTGGAATACAAAAGCTTGTTATGAAAACGTACACTATATTTCATTATTTATGTGTTATAGTAAGATGTCACCACTGTTAAAATCATTATTTTTTCAATAAATCAATACTTATGACGACCGATGTGGCGCGGTGGGCGAAGGTCCGCCTGCGACGCAGAAGGTTGTGGGTTCGATTCCCGCCTTGGAACAATTGTGTGTACGATCTGCAGATATTTGTTCCGGGTGTTCTGGTTGTTTTCTATGTATAATAAAAAATATACATCTATGTAATGTATTGTATTATGTATATCAGTTATCTAGTACCCATAACACGAGTTCTGCTTACCATGGGGCTAGATAATGCTGTGTGAATTGTCCAGCATTATTTATTTTTTATATTTTATTTATTTTTTAAACACTAAAACTATAATTTACAAACGAGACAAGCCATTTAATGATTATTTTTAGGGTTGGTACTAGCTGCTGCCCGCGGTATCGCACGCGTTTTTTAAAATAAATAGTAATCCACGAATAGAACTACGTCGACAAAAGTACAAACTACTAAACTGACCTGGACGGCTGGTCTTCTTTACTGACTTTTTGTACTGACGAACCTTTTGTAGTAAGTTAAAATAGAGGTACCCTCTTTATGCCAAACTACTAAACTGACAAACATCCAAGCATCATAATCTAAGACCACAACATAGAAGTCAGTAGCTTATGGAAACTTAGTCTAACCGGCATTAATCTTAACCAAAATCTGGCATAAACTGTTTGGCCGGACTCTACCCCATCCCTTCGCCTCAAGGCGTATCAAATAGGGATGATAAAGGGCTTTTCTCCAAGGACCGTACCGTGGAATAACTTCATACGATAATGCAAATGTAGGTATAAGTTATAAATTGGATATTTCTTTGATTAACTTTTATGTTGCTCTACAGTTAGTGTTTTGTTCCTGTCATCACTCCTGGATATGTCAGGAGCATAATATGCTACATTATCTTGTATATACGACCGGAGTTCGTCACAATGGATTTCCTGAAATTAGTACTTACCGTCCAGCATCTACCTGACTGCAGGTAGATGCTGGACGCGGCAAGCTGAAGACGGCACTATGGCGCTCACTGGGGGAGGCCTATGTCCAGCAGTGGACTGCTATTGGCTGATGATGATGATGATGATCTAACAGCATAAGCCCTGATGAACGCCACAGTCCCAAATCATAAAACACATAAAATATTTAACTTGCTTTAAAAATCGACATGTTTCTGATTCGTTTACTTACAGCACAAACAAATGCTTTCTTAAATACTTAACAGAAGGTTCTGCACGAACTCTTTGCCAGGGTTAAGCTCGCCTATGTACGTACATATCCTATTTATTTAAGTTATTTCTATGTATTATTTTGTCTTTCGCAGGTCGTCGTCCCACCTGGTCGGAGGTCGGTAAACGTAGTGTAGGACGCCCTCCGACCAGGTGGGATGACCACCTGCGAATGATGAACGAATAGATGCTGGATGCGTCAAGCTGAAGAGAAGACAGGGCGCTACGGCGCTCATTGGGGGAGGCCTATGTCCAGCAGTGGACTGCTATAGGCTGATGATGATGATGATTATTTTGTGTGTACAATAAAGAATTAAAGAAGAACACAAATCGGAAACTTCGATTATCGTTTTTCGAATAGGCTTCCAGCTCGGACAGGCGGCGGCACGGCGGCGGTGGCGGCGGTGAAAGCGTTAACACAACTTATTATTTTCTATAACTTTAACGAATTCACTGATGCTCTGTTCATCTGTCTTTGTTTTCTCATAATTGTTCGTTGAACTAGTCTATTCACTGTAGAACCTCGTTAGACAGATCTTTGCATTGCGTGACGGCAGTCACCTTGGGACCTTAGGAGAGACCTTGCACTGAGCTATACGGCTGAGATATAGATAGGTCGGCCATTTGAAATAACAATTTTATTTATTTATTTCGAACATAATACAAGGGAAATCCCTCCGGCCAGGTGGGATGACGACTTGCGAATGATTGCAGGCAGATGCTGGTTACGGCAAGCTGAAGAAAGGGCACTATGGTGGTATTAGGGGAGGCCTATGTCCAGCAGTGGACTACTATAGGCTGATGATGATAATGATGACAAGGGAAATAAACAACTTGCGTGTAATTCGATAATACGCGCAGTAGTTATAAAACTGTGTCTAACGTGTATTAACGCCTTCTTTCGAATTCTGGGATACAGAGTTCCTTAATTTGTAACGGATGTAAATGGGTTATCTATAAAAATTATTTGTGTCGAAAGAACACCAACGTTTCATCCCTTATCGTGGGACTTCATCAGGGTGAGTAAGGTTCGAGTAGCGAGCTTTGCTTTTGGCACTCCTTGCGAGTGAAACGTTGGTATTCTTCTAACACCGATAAGGTTCGTAGCTAACCCGCTATCAGTAATGAATTCATGAAACTACGGTAGTTTTAAAATAATAAAAACAATTTCATCTTTATTTAGACACGTACTAAGAAAATCATCTCATAGATGTGGAGTAAATAAATAATTTGATATAATCGACTTATATCAAAAAGCTGAATCCATTACTTACAAGGTTTATGATACATAAGTGATGTACTTTATGATACACTAATTTTATACTTTATGATACATGAATGATACATAATTGATGCATTAATGCGACAATGATTATTGCAAATGGTCGGCAACCAATTGTTCTAACCGTTCGTACTGTTTTTGAAACGAGATCAAAAACCTTATGACTAAGATGTAGTTATCAGAGAATGTACCTGCTAACGAAGTACGTAATACGTCTCTCTCTAAGGACGTTGCTCGTGATGAGATTATTAAAGGTACGCCGCTAGACAAAGAGAAAAGCGAGCAATATTTAAACTCTGATTCTGGATCAGATATATTTATAATATATTGCTCAAAGCTTACCCATTTAGAAACAAATAAATCTTTATGCATAGCATCATCATCAACATATAATAGTCCACAGCTGGACATAGGCCTCCGCTATGAGCGCCATAGCGCCCTGTTTCCAGCTTGCCGCATCCAGCATCTGCCTGCAGTCTTTCGCAGGTCATCATCCCACTTGGCTGGACCAAGTGGTGTTATGACACAAGAGAGTGTTAAAGTTTATTAATCACAAAAACAATAAGGTAAACATCTGAATAAGTCTGAAAATCCTGGGCCCGAGAATAGCATCTCGGTGCATACAAACATTTTGTGACACCTTGTACAATTTAGTGATGCATAAAGACTATTATAGCCGGCAATCCAGTACAACGCTGAGTGCAGGTGATTTTACTGCGCATGCAATAAACAAAATGTACTTAGAATAGAAATAGAAATATCTTTATTTGTAGCTATTTATATTTAACAAATTTACTAAATTACTTAGTATTAAAACGGTAAACGTAGTGTAGAATGCCCTACGATCAGGTGGGATGACGACCTGAGAAAGACTGCAGGTAGATGCTGGATGCGTCAAGCTGAAGACAGGGCGCTGTGGCACGGCCTATGTTCAGTTGTGGACTAACATAGGCTGATGTTGATGACATAGTATTTATTAGTAAGATAAGGTTTCGTTGTAGTAGGTTTTTAAGGTGCTAAAACGATTTTATTTCTTCTTTCTTGCTTTTACTCTCTCCTGTAGATATGACGGCTTCCAATATAATGGTGTACGAACATCCTCGTAGAAAAAGCGTAAAAATAAATCTGTAACAGGGCAAACTACGCGAAAATAGGACCAGAGTATCGTGTAAGATGTTCATTTATCATAGTCGCTACAGAGTGTTCGCGGGGTAGGTATTACCTACAGTGTAATTCAACAACTGGACGATATATTTTCTTACGCCCGACAAAAAGAGGGCTGGTAAAGATTGACGTGGGGCTTCTTAGCTCTAAAATGAAGAGCTATAAAGCTGCGGCAAATAGACAAGCGTAATTTTTTTTTATATTAATCGGGTGAACGATTTGGTTTCCGTTTTTTGGAAATGTGACTTGGGCTTGGGTGTCTTACAAAATCCGTGCAGCTGTTCTTTTATTCTAATGATGGTTTAAACAAAATTTTCGAAATACAAAGTAAGGCTGGCTGGTGCCTGCGGCAAGACGACTGGCCAAATCGGACAGGTTTGACGCACGTAATGGAAACAGCTACCTACAATAAGCTCCCAGACAAGGTATAGGGACGCACCGAGTTTAGATAATTTCAAACTAAAACTAAAAAACTGGCTCATAGAGAAGGCGTTCTATACCTACGACGAGTTTTTAAACTATACTTAATGTAGAATAATCTTATTTTTGAAATTTTCTTTAATTAGATATTATAATTTTATATTAGAAATGAATGATTTATAAAGTGTGACATATAATTTGACAAATTACGAATAAAATAAAAAATAAGTTACATTATTATGTCATAGAGACTAATGTAATGAGACTTACGGACAAACAGAATTACCGTTTAAGTTAGCTTCCAGATAAAATATTCCTATACTTAGGTACTGTGTGTGAAACATAAATAAATGAAAAAAGTGAAAAAAACTAAGTATCTCAGTTCAGTTCATTTTTTTAACCGACTTCAAAAAAGGAGGTGGTTCTCAATTCGACTGTTTTTTATATTTGTTACCTCAGAACTTTTGATCGGGTGAACCGATTTGATGATTTTTTTTATTTGAAAGTTGGTGCATCGCTTCCCGTATGGTCCCATTTTAATTTAGTCCAGATCTGACAATGGCATTCATAAGAAAACCATTTAGTCTTAAATTTGCATTAAGTATGTGCGCGACAAATGGACGAATAACTCAATATCACGCCAACCGATTCCGATGATTCTTTTTTTTTAAACCAAGTTTTAAGCCCATTTTCATTATTTAGGTGTTTAAAGTTTGCTTATAGTTTTTAAAATACGCCAAATTATTGTCCAGTCGCTACACCGTCACCGGCGAGGCTACGTGGTAAACGCACGGTATTATATTTCTTACATTCGCCACTTTTCACGTTTTCTGCGCTGAATTTCCACGGAAATAGGTAAAAGTTTCAGGTACTTTCAGCGTATCTGTTCAATTTGAGTGGTTTTACAAGATTACCTACTAAAGTCGTGGCAAGCTACGGTCGGAATTTTGAGATATTCCAAGTTAAGTGAATTTGTCTTTACTCGTATGATTCCATTTTCTTGGTTGGTTTTTGAAATAAATAGAAAGTGTTCTTTTTTTAATGAAATGTTGGACATTTTTTAACCGTATGTTTTAAGTTATGACATGACCTACGGAGCTGAGACGTGGACACTCACGATAGGGCTGGTCCACCAGTTCAAAGTCGCTCAGCGAGCTATGGAAAGAGCTATGCTCGGAGTTTCTCTGAAGTATAGGATTCGTAACGAATACATCCGACAGAGAACCAAGGTTATCGACATAGCTCAAACAGTTAGCAAGCTGAAGTGGCAGTGGGCCGGCCATATCTCGCGGAGAACCGACGAACCGCGAAGAGCCGCTGGGGCAAACATGTTCTTGCACGTATTATGCTGGATGCGTCAAGCCGAAGACAGGGCGCTATAATGGCGCTCATTGGTGGAGGCCTATGTCCAGCAGTGGACTAATATAGGCTGGTAATGATGATGATGAAAGATAGTGGCTGTAGTTTAGCAAGCATAGATGCATTAATAGATTGATTCTCCGTATTTACCTTTGAGATTGCTAATGTGTTAAGGCAGGCTGCTTGTTTACTTGTTTAGTTAAGACTAGATAGGTATCTAAATGCCTACCGAGTTTACTTACCAAAGCATTGGCCTTTGTCTAAGATAAACGTTGCATCTGGATATCTAGGTACCTACATCGAAATAAAGCCAATTACTGATCTGGGCGAAATACTTAGACTAATAACTCTGGCTGAAATTTTAAATTTTAGTGTTTCAGCAAAGAATTCGATTTAGAATTTAAAGACGAATTGAATTTGATTTTTAGCCAAAGTTAATAATTATTGTTATACTTACTTTCAACCTTAATGTGACGTGGCTTGAGGTACGTAGGTGGGTGGGTGGGTATGGTTTCTTAGCTAGTAAGCAAACACATAATTTAGTGAGAAAGTCGTAGACAGAAATAAATAAATAAATAAATAATCCTGGACAATTCACACAGCATTATCTAGCCCCATGGTAAGCAGAGCTTGTGGTATGGGTACTAGATAATTGATACACATAATACAATACATAGATAGATATTTTTTATTATACATAGAAAACGACCAGAACACCTGGAACAAATATCTGCAGATCGTACACACAATTTCTTTGTTTGTTTATTCTATGCCTGTATTTTATACCTGTGTCTAAATAAATGTTTTTTCTATTCTATTCTATTCTTCTTTCTAATTGTTCCAAGGCAGGAATCGAACCCGCAACCTACTGCGTCGCAGGCGGACCTTCGCCCACCGCGCCACATCGGTCTTCGAAAAAATAGCTTCACTAAGCGGACAATGAGCGATAATTTAATTGACCCTCTTGTAAAATATTCAAATGTCAAGAGCATTTTTTATAAAGGTCATAGTCAAGTAAGACACTTGTGCCCAATGAGATTATTCTAACTTAATTATTTCATTTCTTATGTCTATTGAAATACCTACTTACTTACCAGTTACCCTTCTACTACTACTTCCCAAATTTATAGGTAATTTTACTTACGTAATTTTTATTTTTGTAATGAAAATGTGAAAGCGTCACTTATTAGAATAATAATAAATAATAACAATGCTGGACAATCCACAAAGCATCGTCTATCTATATATTTAAAGAAGGCATGTCTGTCTGCTTTTTTTTTGCACAATGTCCTATGGTGTTTCCTCTGTCAAAAGTTAGTGTGTGTTATAATAAAAATGTAATTTGTCTTTTAAAATAGTATTTAACGACATCAAGTGTAACATTGTGTACCTACGGTGGAAATAAATAAAATAAACTATCCCAAAGCTAAGCAGAGCTTGTGTACCTACTAGATGATTGATGTACATTATGGAATAGCATACACATACACATAGGTAGATATTTTTTATTATACCTACAAAGAAAACGACCAGAACACCCGGAACAAATATCTGCAGATCGTACACACAATTGTTCCGAGGCGGGAATCGAACCCGCAACCTCCTGCGTCGCAGGCGGACCTTCGCCCACCGCGCCACATCGGTCGTCAATACATTACATAGATAGATATTTTTTATTAAGTATACCTACAAAGAAAGCAACCAGAACACCCGGAACAAATATCTGCAGATCGTCAGATTCGACTGTTTTTCTTTTTTTATTTGAAAGCAGGTGCTTCCCGTGTGGTCCCATTGGTCTAGTTCTAACAATGGCATCCATGAGAAAACCATACTTTAAGTCTTAAATTTTCATTAAGTAGGTAGAGGTACCTAAATGCTCGACAAATGGACGAATAACTCAATATCACGCCAACCGATTTCGATGAACTACCCACCTAAGTTTTAAAAATTACTTTAGCTATTGTATAGACAATAATCTCTAATTCGTCCCATAACAATATTCCCAAGGGTATTGGGTAGTAGTACCTACTACTAGTCCCGTCTGGAAAAACAACATAATTCTTTAGAAAATTCACGACGGCGAAGATAATAACAAAATTGTTCTAGCTAATAGCTAGAACAATTTTGTTATTATCTTCGCTAATTCTTAATAATACATACATACATCCTCACAAATGTTCCAGTTTATAATTTTGGTAGGAGTAGTAGGAGTAGGATGTTTTTACCATGCTTTTATTTATTAGCTTCACCTACATTATTATCATTTGTAACCGACTCCTTTGGTCTCGATTTTGACCCACTTTGAACGGTCAGATTTCATTTAAACTTATTAATAACCGATGACAATACAATAATTTGAACTAAAAAATAGAAAATAAATAATAGTTTAAAAAAAATAAAAAACTACGCTTTTATAAAATAATAAACCGAACTAAAAAGTAGAAAATGTTATTTTATATAATTCAAATTATGGATATACATAATACATTACATAGATAGATATTTTTTATTATACATAGAAAACGACCAGAACACCTGGAACAAATATCTGCAGATGGTACACACAATTTCTTTGTTTGTTTATTCTATGCCTGTATTTTATACCTGTGTCTAAATAAATGTTTTTTCTATTCTATTCTATTCTTCTTTCTAATTGTTCCAAGGCGGGAATCGAACCCGCAACCTAACCGAATAAAATGAATTATTTTAATGTAAAAAAGCGTGGGGTGCTTTCTGAAAATATTTCTTCAATGTCGCTACTCCTATCAGTATCTAGTTATGTGAGGCAAGTGTGCGCTGATGGCAAGATAACGCAAATCCTGTATCCAGCCATGCACCAACGCTTTTTTACATTAAAAGAATTTCTTTTATTTATCACTCTTATCTATAATTTTTCGCAAGAATAATTCGGTACGTAATTATATATTAATTATTTATATAGGTATATATATTACTGTTTAAGTATAATATAAGTAGCTTAGTATCATTATGAGTAGTATATTTTATTATCTCTATTATATAGCACTACCTACCAAACTGTTGTCCACACTACCCAAAGGTTAGCAGGTAGAGAATGCTATCTAGCATTATGCTCGCCTATGTACAACTTTTTGTGCAATAAATAAAGTATATTCTATATATTCTATAATTTGAATTATTAAAAAAAAAATCTACTTTTTAGTTCGGTTTATTTATCAAAGCGTGGTTTTTTAGTTTTTTATTGTTTATTGTTATTATTATTATTTTACTATTATTTATTGTTTTCAGCATGCTTTCAAAATGCGTAAAGCTTCTTGAGATGCATCGTGTAAATAAAAGACAATGTAGCATTGAAATGCAGATGAGAATAAGGTTCAAAATAGCGGACGTTTTGTGCGCAGTGACGTCATTACAAGGTTAGACAACGCGCATGCGCTGTTCGTACGGCAGCTGACGACGACACGTGACGTATAAATAAAGATGTCTATTCACGTGCTTTCTGTAAAAGGTGCCTATTGCGGTTGAATTACTTGCAAACGACTTACCAACATTATTTATATTAACATTAACTTTTAATATTATTACTCACTTTTTATTATTATTGTTTTTGTTTATATTTTTTTCGTTTTAAATGGTAGATGAGATACGATTTTTTCATGTATTTTCATTCGGTTCTTACTTACATAATAATTAAGTACATAATGTTCTTTTTTTAGTATCACCTTCCCTTTCCAAACGATATGACTAAGTATTCTATAATCGAAATTAATGAAATCAATAATTATATGGTCAAAACAAGAGGAATAACCGAGGTTTTCTAGGGCCAACATTAGGTGAACACTTTTTTATTTATTTTTAATAATTTAGCTAAAATCAACGTGTGAATAGAAAACGTGGAAATAAATAAAATAAATAGTTATTAGTTTATTCATTCCCTTCGACGCCTTATGCATTCGAAAATTAATAATCTGTTACCTTGATTAAAACAGATCATAACACTTAAATGTTTTAGGGAAGGGAAGTAAAGTAACAACCTTTGTTACTTTACTTCACTTGAGCAACTTCCGATGAATAGCTCGCCTTACCAACCGTGCCGTACCCACGCGGGCGGCGCGGGGAGCGATAACCGTACGCGTTATCTGACTCACTCGCACACACTGATCTCACTGTATCACTGTCCCTTTCGCTCCTTTCATGTCGACATCGGCTTCCCGCTCTCTGCCCCTCGAACCAGTTAGTATTTTGTTGTGTTGAGAATACATTCTCTGTGCAAACAATATAGAAAATTAAAAGTTTAGTGTGTTTCGGTGAAAATGGACGATTTATTTGCACATTTAGGGTTTAGATTTGACAAATTCTACAATGACAAAGCCGTAAAAGAAGATTACTTCAAGTATTTGTTAAATCGCGCTGCTCGCCAACGACAGTTCAGCAAGGAAGCAATATGTATCACGCACTGGGACAGAAATACCATACAGAAAACAATGTTAGATATTGTATCAAACAAGACGTCAGAATATAGGTCAAAGTACGATGTAAGAGAAGAAAATGGCGCCAATGTTCTCGTTCTAAGACGGCCGCTCAGAGCAAAGCCACTAATTTACAGAAAAATTATGGCTTTGGAAGATAGCTACGAAATTTTGTCAAGAGCTCACCGAGAGACCGGTCATAAAGGCTATAGGAGCATTTTTTCCGTTTTGAGAGTAGAGTGGAGTTTTCCCGTCGAGTTCTTTCACGCTTTGTATGCAGTTTGCAATGTCTGCAAGGTTATAAACCAGATTGCAATTGAAAAGGCTGAACCTAAAACAGACGATCCAAATGAATCTTCATCGTTCAAATGCTCCACATGGCGGCTGAAATTTATAAACCTGCAAATAGAAATCCCGTATATAGAACATCCTAAGTACATCATAGTATTCGAAGATGAACATTCTCAATTTTTGATTATGCGTGCATTGAGAGACAATAGTAGCGAAGAAGTGACAAAGCAACTCATTAACGTATTCTTCGGATTTGGACCTCCTCAGATAATAACAGCTGATGATCCACAAATAAAAGAAATAATTGACCCAGCATTATCTAATATCGCAAAGCTCTACCCGCGTTTTGAAACAACTATCAATTATACGGGTGAAACTACTGTTATAACCGATAAAACGATTATAAACACGCTAAAAAATTGGATTGAAGATGCAGAGGTTTTGGAGTACGAGATTGATTGTGAGGTCGGATGTTACGTAGTCCAGAGGAGGCTAAACTCACGACTAAGGTTAATACCAGCTAACGCCGACTCAATGAAAATCAAGACCGATAAACATAAAGCCTTTATACCGCACGTTCGGTTCTATAACGACGAACTGTCTTATGAAGATATAGATTTGGAAGTTATGGTGTTAGGGGATTTGAATTTAAGGGATCTTTTCTGTCCTGTGTCTGCAATTCCAGCGACACTCCTTCAGGAATTCCCGATTAAACGAAGCCTGCCGGGCGGGAAACCTTCGTCCTCTAAAAGTTTAAAAACAAAATGATTCTGTGATACAAAATTATTATTAATTTAAGTAATCTAATAAAATATTGTGATTTGATAAATATTTCCATCTTGTGACTTTAGTGAAAAGTAAATCTTGCCTGGAAGAGATCGCTCTCAGCGATAAGGCCGCCCTTTATACCTTTATTCTTAGTTTTTATCTCTGTATTATTTTCTGTTTTTGTGTGGTGTAATAAAGTTAATCATCTATCTATCTTTAGCATTACAGAAGCCTTTTTGTTTCTTTTATTTTCTAAAATCTGGGAAGTCTAGACGTAGATAATATCTATTCTAGTATAATCTATTATTATCATATACTTAATTGATAAAAAGAAAGCGAAGAAAAAGTTACAACTTAGATAGGCAGAAAAAATTGATTTGATAGGAAAAGGCACTGAATAACTTAACTTTTCTACTTACTACGCATAAAGGACCAACTGGAGTCCAAATGCGGAAAATGGAGTACCCCACCTGAACCTGAACCTGTCACATATAAACCTGTTCCTCATAGTGAGCGAGGACGTGTGTCTGATGGCGAGGGTCGACGCGGTGACCTTGGAGAAGACTGTGGTCAAGTCGTGGGCGCATGTGGGGGGCTTGAAGGTGTTGGTGTTGAAACTTTTCTACTACAATTTAAGTATAAAAGTTGTACTTATTTTTAGACCTTTGTTTGACTAGGTAGCTTCTTAACAACATGCTTTTAATTTTAAGAATTTATATTGTTATCCTAAAAATTCACGATTCAGGTGGGATTTGAACCCGCAACTTTACACTCGGAAGTTGTTAAACACCGACAGTTAACTACTGTTTTTGGAATAGCTGCTACTAAAAATATGTTAGGCTCTAGAAATATGAGTCAAAGATAGACGGAAGGTGCCTACCTTCCGGATTACTAGGATCTTTGGTATAAGTAGGTAGGTAAGTAAACCTGGGATCTTCAGTCAAGCTCATTGGGTTATTTTCTAGGATATAATAGACAATAATGACACCGCATCATCATACATTGCGTAAAGTTGAAGGAATCAATTTTAAATAGGTAGGCAATTTACGCATTCGATGACAATGTGACGTAAGTTTTGTGCTCGATCTCCAACTTGCCTTTCGCATAGGTCTAGCCTTTATCTAGATTTATTCATAAACATCTAGTGCTTGTAACCCCGAGACACTCATCCAAAGTTCTTTTGAAGCGAGTTGAAAGGTCACGAAAACGGGCTCTACTCTTTTTTGTGAGAATGTAAAGAATATTTTAGTGGGTTAAATTCAAAATGTATGTTTCACTGGAGCTGAGACGTGGATACTCACGATAGGGCTGGTCGACCAGTTCAAAGTCGCTCAGCGAGCTATGGAAAGAGCTATGCTCGGAGTTTCTTTGAAGGATAGGATTCGTAATGAATACATCCGACAGAGAACCAAGGTTATCGACATAGCTCTAAGAATTAGCAAGCTGAAGTGGCAGTGGGCCGGCCATATCTCGCGAAGAACCGACGGCCGCAAACGTGTTCTTGAGTGGAGACCACGACTCAGTAAACGTAGTGTAGGACGCCCGACGACCTGCGAAAGACTGCTGGTAGATGCTGGATCCGGCAAGCTGAAGACAGGGCGCTATGGCGCTCATTGGGGGAGGCCTATGTCCAGCTGTGGACTGATATAGGCTGATGATGATGATGATGTTTCACTGGCTTTTCTAGGTACTGATGATGGTTTCCATGAGATTCTTATTGTAGTTACCCTCTACCTAGTACCAACCTTAGTTGGCTTGATAACCCCAGTAACGAAGTGAGCGAAAGACTGAACATGACACAGGGTTGCGGGTTCTAGATAGATAAAACATCAATCGGAACAATTGTGTGTACGATCTGCAAATATTTGTTCCGGGTGTTCTGGTCGTTATAATAATATAATAATAAAAAAAAACCATCTGTGTAATGCATTGTATTATGTATATCAGTTATCTAGTACCCATAACACAAGCTTTGCTTACCATGGGGCTAGATAATGCTGTGTGAATTGTCCAGCATTATTTATTTGTTTATAAAACATTTATTTGGTACTAATAACACACACATACAATTTAATATAGAGATATATACAATATTAAACAAAAATACACTAGGTTATTATAACGGTATTGTATAATACTATTTGTGTAGTTTTACCCTTCGATTTATTAATTTTTTACACTTCCTCTATTTGTTGCATCGCTTCTAACACTACGGTTTGCTGGAAGAAGACTCTTCTTCAGGGTTAAGTTCGCCTATCTATGTATGTACATCCTAGTTAGTTAAACTCATTTTATGCATTACTAGCTGCGCCCCGCGGTTTCACCCGCGTGATGAAAGATATTTTGGATCTTTATAAATTGTACCCTATGTGTTATTCTGATGTATAAGCTATATTATTGTGAAGTTTCATCAAAATCTATTCAGTAGTTTTTGCGTGAAAGAGCAACAAACATCTATACATACTTACAAACTTTCGCGTTTATAATATTAGTAGGATTGTGTGTACAATAAAGAATTACAGAAACATACAGAAATACGATAAATTTTTCTTCGTGTTTTTGCGACAAAAAGTCCCAACAAATCTTGACTGATTATAAGAACAACGGCCCTTAGAACTAAGAGGACCAAAGTTAGAAAGTTTTTTTAGATAAAGTCACGTTCAGTGATGTGATAACTCTCAGTAACTTTGACATGTTAGAGTTTTGTAGGCGATTGTGTTAATGTTTTTCTCGAAAATAGAACGCGATAAGCAACTTCTAAGACAAACCAACGGCCATGGGTTCAAATATCTTGCGTGTTCTTTTCTTGATGCGATTAAAACTTTTTTATTATGTAAATTATAAAATAACTGTATTAAATTATAAAAAAAAAACTTTTTTATTAAGTAAATTAGGCATAATAATAACTGTATTATAGCCACCTAGCGTTTAACTTTAAATTTATATTGCAATGCCCTGGCAGGATGCATATTGGACTTTATATATGTACACTATACTATATGTACACGTGTAAGCAATACTATAAAACATTGAATACCTGTTGAGCATTAAACTTGCGCCACAGAGGTCGACATCTCGACTTTCAACCAAAGAGTACTTATGGATGACATATGACACCGTAAATTAAAAAAATAGAGAACACGAAAGAGATTCATAAAAACCGTGAAAGAAACTCTAAATAATGTAGGTTTGTCGGTACAACCAGGAGCAAAATCCAATCATATGTATATTTACTCACCTTTGAATCTGCAATGAGTTGTGAAAAGAAGCGTTCCGAGTACAGTCACGTGCATCATACAATATTCAAATTTAACCCACATCCAAGAATAGAATACGTACCAGATTACAGTCTTTCTTTGACCCACGTAAAAGGGTTACCTTTGGACCAAAGAAAGAGTTCAGTAAGGTACACCGTAAACCGGCTTATCTTTAAGTGGGTCAAAGAAAGACTTATTTACATAATGTTTTTATCGGTTCATGGGATGCATGGGAGGTTGCGTGTTCGATACCCGCTTCGGGACAAATACTAAACAATACTTACAAAATGCTTTATTGTACACCAGATGCAGATTACAAAAACAAAACATTACATGCGACAAGTACATTGGTTTGTACGATTTGCAGATATTTGTTCCGAGTCTTTTAGTCGTTTTCTATGTATGATAATGTCAACAAAATATCTATCTATGTAATGTATTGTATTATGTACATATATCAGTCATCTATATAGTAGCCATAACCCAAGCTCTGCTTAGTTTGGTTCTAGGACCTAGACCCAAGCTAGGCTATTATTATTCCAGCCTATTTATTATTTATTCGAAAAACCCACCCTTGGCAATGAAAGTCTCTCCCATGATATAAATAAATAATGCTGGACAATTCACACAGCATTATCTAGCCCCATGGTAAGCAGAGCTTGTGTTATGGGTACGAGATAACTGATATACATAATACAATAAATTACATAGATAGATATTTTTATTATAGATAGAAAACGACCAGAACACCCGGAACAAATATCTGCAGATCGTACACACATTTGTTCCGAGGCGGGAATCGAACCCGCAACCTCCTGCGTCGCAGGCGGACCTTCGCCCACCGCGCCACATCGGTCGTCTATATGGCAGGAACTAAGGAAATATTCTAGGCCAGTGGGTACCTGATAGTGTCCCACCATTCACAGGAAAATATCGTTCCGCTTATCTACGACACGAGAAATATCACGTTCTCTGCTCCAAAGGCGGGAAAAATATGGACGGACTGTTGAGGAAGAAATGCATTAGTTAGTGGTAGCTGGCATTGCAATTTATTTATTCTGTGTATTTCTAAGCCGCTTTTGACTTGCTTAAATTGGTGCAAAGTAGCCGCCCGCTACGCTAAAAAAAATCGATTAAAATCCAGATAGTTGGTACGGTAGGTTGAAGTGAAACTAGGAAACCCTTTTAGCACCAGAGCTTAACTACATAAATCATTGATTTACATAATAAACCGATAATTTACATAATTAAACGGGCTGATTAAATGAGCCAAAATAACGTTCATTATTTTGATTACATGATTGCTCGATTCGTGTATATTTTTTTGAAATCTTAATTATAAACATAAATAAGGACTATTTAAAGTAGACAATAAATACAAAATGATTTATTTGCCATTTCGCGCATGTAACCACCAAAAACAGTTGGTTATTTGCCTGACATTACCAAAGCGAAGACGTGGGTCTCCTCTCAGTCCCCTGTCTCATCCATGATGTACCTCTTACAGTTCATCGGTAAATTAGGTATCGCATCAGACCCCTTTCTTCATTTTACCCTAGAGGGCATAATAATAAGGGTCATAGTTGCACGACTGCTTCGAGTTACGCTCTGGCTTTTGGTCTTTTTTTTAGAAACCAAACAAAGAAAGAGAACCTGGATGTGGCAACTACCCAACATGTTCTATTCTATGGTATATCAATCACTGACTTAGCATTGTGCGCTACCTGCTATTAATTGTAGGAATCGGCGGAAGATCAGCGCTGCGTGTATTGGTTCTACCAGTACCCGTAGCATTCATGCTGAGCCGTCTCCTAATTATTTAGCTACAATCCACAATATACCTAATGTACTCCTATAATAGGGATGATGACAGTAACAAAAAACACCAAAATTATGTATTAACACAATTATAACTGAGCCATAGATTACAAAACACGTATTATATTTTTGGTTCTGAACGAGATTAATTATTGTTTTGATAAAATAAAACTAAAAAATACAGCACTCGGCCATGACGTTATAACAAGACACTACCTACACAGGTACTTAACATAGCTTTAGTGATTTGTCTGTTTTGTCATCTTATACTACTTGTTTACAACCTGGTAAATCGAAGAGATAACGAGTGTGCTGCAGAATGGGCATTCTAAAATGAGCCTTATTGCAAGGGACGAGAATCACTACCACGCCGTAACACAGTGTTACACTAGCACGGGTGGTAGAGAATTTTTTAACTTGTATGCTTAAACTACTCGTACCTACCGGCAATTTGCATAAACAACAAATGTGTTGAAATGTTTCTGTTTCTTTAAAACTGTAAAGTTTTGTTTCTTACTGTATTTCACATAACCTTAAGTATACATGGTCTTTATAAGATGGCATAATAAATTATTTCTTATGACACGTTCAACACCAATCAGAGAATACTGAGCTGTGACGTCATTTCATCACAATACGTAATGTAATGGCACAGAATAACCACAGGAATCATTTTGGAAAAGGTCTGACTTTCTTCAATCAATAACTTTTTTTTTTATTTTTGTCAATATTATACTAGTTCTAATTGTTTCTTTTATTCAATTATAATTTTCTTTGTTAATAAAGAGATCCTATGGAATTAAAATATTATGTTCATTCTGTTTCGTCAGATGTTCGTGAATCGGTGACGCGTAGCGTTTTAGAGCGAATTGTAAAAGCTTAATATTTCCTTCAGAATAAGTTGTTTTGCTACTATCAAACTCTTAGGTCTATGTCTTTCGTCCCCGTTTATCAATAAGCCTGAGGCTTTTCGTTCTATCGAGTCGATTGGCTGTCATGTTGTACAGCAAAGTATTAGTAGGAACTTACTGAGTAGGTGGCAGCAATACTCCATACCAGACTGGAATCAAGCTTGATAGAGAGAAAATAGCTGTCCCGGTGCGAAATATTACCTGGTCTTGTAATTATGGGACAATTCATTTCATGGCCAATTAAGTTTATTTGTTTAATACTTCTCCAAGTAACTTCAAACATATTTGTAGTAATGACTTCTTTACTGTATAGAACTTCACATATTCATATTGTTTGTCCACTACTTATTCTTTTTAATATTATTTCTTAATACTCGTGAAAACTTGTAATTGGCCGTTCTTTATACTTTTATCTATCTTGTTTTATGTTTAGCCGTAAGTTTTCCGAAAATTAAATAAATAAATGGCCGTTTCGTTTCAGTTTTCGAACGAACCAAAGTTCAGAGTTAGTGTAAGAGTGACTGAGTTAGTTTTCGAGGTATCTGATTTGATCTGATTTCTTTCGCCTTACAATTCAAACACAGACTGCCTTCAGAGTCAGGTGCAAGCGTTGCAGCATTATTAGGGTTCCGTACGCAAAGGGTAAAACGGGAACCTATTATTAAGACTGTCACCAGGCTGTATACCTATCTCATGAACCGTGATAGTTAGACGCTTGAAATTGACAACACAGATGATGTATTTCTCTTGCCGCTATAACAACAAATACTACTAAAAACCAGAATAAAATAAATATTTATGGGGGCTCCTATACAACAAACGTGATTTTTTTGCACTATTTTGCTTGATATGGATAATGGCAACAGGTGGACGCTTGAAATATTCACAGAATATTAAGCTATAATATTCACTTTAAAAATAAATCATTAAATTAAAATAAACCAAATAAATATCGGCAAACGAACCTACAGTACAGAATAGTACCTACCTACGGATGGGTACAGTCGGCAATAGATGTCACTACACTAGTTTGCTGAATTCACGAAAAACTGTTTTCATAAGATTAACTGCACAAAGAAAAGCAGTTTGAGAGAACCCTCCGTTTTCAGTGACAGAAGGTCTGATTAATTATTTCGTAAACTGAGGTCTGCTAGTTCCTTTGTTAATCAGCACCAAGTGCTTAATTGGTGAGTGAATGGTTTTCTATGTTAATAAATAAATTAAATGATGAAATAAATTTAATAATTTTTATGATTATTATTTTAGATAACATTGTAATGTGTTTTGTGTGTTTAATAAATAAAATAAAGAAATCTTTATTTTCGACAAGAATGGTCCATGGGAATATATATAATAAAATCACAATATGCATAGGTACCAGGGTTGGCATGATTAAAACAAGTTGTTTTAAAACATGTGTTTAAAACAGTGTTTAAAACAGTTTGAAATAAAACTATGTTTTAAATTAAAGTTTAAAACTACCTTTAATTGCAAATGAATGTGTAAATACCACAGACAGGCTGTGGTATTTATACACTGCTTAGGTAACTCCCCGCTAGTAAAGTCCCGCAGGGAAAGTACCTCAGGGAAAGTCCCTCAGGGAAAGTCCCTCAGGGAAAGTCCCGCAGGGAAAGTCCCTCAGGGAAAGTCCCTCAGGGAAAGTCCCGCAGGGAAAGTCCCTATGTCGGCCGTCGAAAGAAAGTAATTCACTGGATTAGTGGGTACCTATTCCCCGCTTTCTCTCTAGTTCTCTACCTACCTACACTACATACAAGATGTATATAAAGTGTTTTGTATGGATTAATTATAATAATAATTTTTAATAATTAGATTAGAGGTACTGAGATATCCAACAAAAGGTAAATATTTATATTTTTACTAATGTAAATTAGGAAATAGTTTAGAAATGGATTATTTTATTATTAGCTATAATTGATTTGAAATTGATACCTTTAAGGTAAAAAGTAAAAAAAAACAAAAAAAACCACTTGTTTTAAACATTTTGAACCGTTTGTTTTATAAAATATAAAAAAAACTGTTTTTTTTCCAACCCTGATAGGTACTAACATCTTAAGTAGAACAAAAATGAATATTGAAGTTTATCCAATCCATAATATCACTTCTTACTAAGTGAACACATCAAATGAGTCAGCTGTTGAATGACCACTACCTATGTATCTATTTATACTTAACCTAATCTCATGTTCTCATGTAAGTGACTTTATATAAATTTTCTTTTTGAGAATAAATTAATATTAAACTTTTTATCCTGTTTAAATACTAAAGTTACATATAATTCGTTTGACGAGAGGTGTTGCCATTGCTCAATTCTATGACTTTTGTTATAGTGCGTAAGCCCTCGCAATCGGGGTAACGCTTTAAAAATAACAATAACCTTAGAATTGAAAAATATTGCTGTTACAATCTTCGACGGAAAGATTGCAAGCAACTAAAGCCGTCTTGTGGTTGACCAAGAAGAATAAAACGTAGGTTAATTACTGCTTCCTAAAATAGCAAAAACACGATGAAGCAGGTATTGCCTCGTCTGGCACAACGCTCAAATTATTCCATCAGCTAGTAATCGTACATCTACTTGGTTATCTGTAGGCTGTAGGCGGTGTTGGTACTTGGCCTGTAACAGATGGCGTTTCAGCGGGCTCAGCCCGTACGAGGCAGCTGGGTTACTCGCAGTCTTCATGGTTCCTGACACTAAACAGTTAGTAAACAGATAAACATTTTATCAGAATTAGTAAAAATATGCGCCACAATTTATAGTTCATTACCATTACTTCGCAGGCCTGGTACAGTAGTGGACTAACATAGGCTGTTGATGATGATGGTTAAGTACTGCTTCCTAAAATAGCAACAACACGATGAAGCAGGTATTGCCTCGTCTGGCACAACGCTCAAATTATTCCATCAGCTAGTAATCGTACATCTACTTGGTTATCTGTAGGCTGTAGGCGGTGTTGGTACTTGGCCTATAACAGATGGCGTTTCAGCGAGTTCAGCCCGTACGAGGCAGCTGGGTCACTAGCAGTCTTCATGGTTACTGACACTAAACAGTAAATAGATATTTTTTTTATTAAAATTAGTCAAAATATGGATCAAAGATCTTGTGCCAGTGAATCCGACTAGCACAGGACCGCCAGGGGTGGCGAGATAAGGGTGTTACCGGCTGGTTAGATAGATAGTCAAAATATGCGCCACAATTTATAGTTAATTATTATAACTTTCAAAATAAAAATATTTATTTATTTATTATTTTCAGGCGTTATTGTCCCACTGCTGTGCAAAGGCCTCCCTTTTCTCCTACCACTCCTTGCGATCCAACGCTAAATAAAAATATGATATTAATAAAATTAAAGTGTATACGGGCTGATGATATACATATGTATTACCTTGATAATATTATGTAGAATTTAGTTTATCAGTAGATCGTAGATCCCTTCTATTACTGAAAACAAGAAAACCCTAGTATTGGTGTAAAATGAAACGTCTTTGCGTTCAATACGAATCGAACCCTTCATATTGAACGCAAAGACGTTTCATTTTACACCAATACTAGGGTTTTCTTGTTTCTGTGTTTTTTTTATTCTACAAGTAATTAAACTAGGAGGCAATTTAAACTAAGCAGCGCTTGTGTTATGTATGGGTACTAGATAACTGATATACATAATGCAATACATAGATAGATATTTTTTATTACATAGAAAACATCCGGAAATCCCTGAACAAATATCTATATAAGTATACCGTACCCACATATGTATAGTCTGCTGTGCACTGTCTGTCTGTAGTACCCAGAGAAGCTAAAATACTGAGTACCTCTTATGATTCAGCTGTTTAACCTTCAGCTACACCATAAATCACGGAAATGTTTATAAATCCCCACTATCTGCAATATATCACCGAAATCTAAATTATGTACATTTATAATTATTTCCAAAGAGGTAAGCTTCTAATTAAGTCTAAACACTTGGGAGAATAACCCCGAACTTAAGGGAATTCAGATCGGTATTTGCATGAAACATTTCACCTAAATAGGCAGTTTTGAGGGAAAAGTACCTAGCTAATTCCTAATTAGGAAAAATGATACATGTTCGTTGTAGCGGAGGACGGGCAAGTTACTATAGGGGCCGGATTTCACAAAATTATTCGCTTTACCATAACAGTGGTCATCATCATCATCATCAACCTATAATAGTCCACGGCTGGACATAGGCCTCCCCTAATGAGCGCCATAGCGCCCTGTCTTCAGCTTGCCACGTCCAACATCTACCTGCAGTCTTTCACAAGTCGTCATCCCACCTGGCCGGAGAGGGTCCTACACTACGATTGCCGAGTCGCGATCTCCACTCACGAACACGTTTATCCCAGTGGATGTCGGATGTAACAATGGTATCAGGGTTGGCATGATTAAAACAAGTTGTTTTAAAACACGTGTTTAAAACAGTTTGTATTTCAAACTGTTTACTGTGTTTGAAATACAAACTGTTTTAAATACAAACTGTGTTTGAAATACAAACTGTTTTAAACACGTGTTTTAAAACAACTTGTTTTAATCATGCCAACCCTGATACCATTGTTACATCCGACATCCACTGGGTATGGTATGGTATGGTATACGTAATTACTTATTACAATTTGTGGACAATGAGGCTGATTAGAGGTCTTAGAGTAAGCTACTTAATTTTTAATTATGTTCAAGTAAGAACCTATAATTGTTTGCTGTCGGGAATAAATACAAAAATAAATTGAACAAAATTTGTAAGAAAAGTAGCTTCTGAAGAAATAAAATGTTGCCTATTGATAGTTGGTATCAATCTCTCTCTTGTTATAATTAAAGTAAGATTCGTTCACCTGCTAAGCTGACAGACAGAGAAACCAAAACATTGCATTGTTATTTTGTTTTGTCCATAGAGATTTTTTTGTTTCTTCAGCTTCTTGCTAGATGGCTCTGTACTTTCTAGTTCTCTGTATTTTGTATTGTGATTTTCGACATTCGTGGAAGGCTATTTTGTCTACGCAGCGAGGTCATGCAATTTATAACGTTTTATTACCTTCGGTCATACTCCGTGAATTCTAGAAAACCATAGAGAAAGTATTAGTTTACCTACGATCATGGAGTATGGGGTGTGATTTCCTCCGTCCACGATAGTCTAAAGAGGGAGCTTAGAATCGATGCCATCTTGAGAGAAAAGTGACAACTTTACATTGGTTTTGATAGATGTACTTCTACCATGACTTGACTTGGCTTCTTTTATTTGGCAATATACTTGATAGTGTACCATGATAGTTGCATGAAAAGTCGTACGCGTTTATTGTATTCTCTTTGATTTACATTCCAAGCTTAGGTACTTAGTTATTGTATTCTCTTTGCTCGAAGCAATAAGGGTTCTTCTAATTTTAGTAGAAAACCAAAGAGAATTAATAACTACCTACGACAGTTAAATCACTTTGTTTACCTGCCAAAACATTGTCTTGTCACTCTTGTCAGACATTTTTAGTCAGAATTACCAGACACATTGCCAAAAAGTCAAGTAAAGAAGTCAAGTCCATCAGTCACGTACCTAGCAGAATTGCGTCAATCCAGACGCATAGCCATCTAGGAAGAAGTTGTAGTTAGGTAGTTACATATTGTATTCTCTTGTTGGTCAGTTAGATTTTTTTTATAAGCAGGTATTTGACGCTAATTTTTTGATACAAATTAATTTTACTTGTAGAAATACACTATAATGCCAGCAATAAAGTTATGGTAGTTGAAATAATAATAATTGCAGTGATAGTCCTTGCTCTCATAATGTATTATATACGGAGAAAATACGATTGGTGCAACGAGGGATTCGACCCACAAGAGAGTATGAGCAAATTGTCAACAGCAGCCCAGAGATAGGTAATTTTCAAATGTTATTTTATTTCCACGCTAAAGCAGTTCACACACAGCAGCTATAATGTAAAGATGTACAATATAGCACTATACATCTCATTACATCTTTCCATAGAAATCGTCAGGAGACCACATAAACAGCTAATGTGTATTTTTACATCTTCTTATCTTAAGATACAGAGCGATACGAAAATATACATTTATATCGATACATATTCATACATCTCAATACATTTCCGTATTTCTGTCTTCGAAAAAGATCTTCAAAAAGTTTTGAAAATGAAGGGAAAGATACATTACATTACCTGTTTGTGTGTGTGATACATTAAGATAATTTAAAGCTATATATCCCGGAATGTAATGTACATTAATATACATTACAGCTGCTGTGTGTGAAGCCCTTAAGTCTGACCTCCAGGGATAACTGACGTGCTTACAAACCACCTGCTAGATAGGTTGACGATATTGCATAGATTGCGGGGGCCTACTCGGAAAAGGAAAATCAAGGTTTCTGATCCGTTTTCGTAAACCTACTCTTATATTTCTTACATAAGATCAGCATTTGCACGGAAACAAATCTTCATTATGACGACGCCACAAATAGCGGTCCTGAAGGCTTATTTTAGTTATACAAAATACGCAATCGATTGTTTCGCTCTGTTTTTTTATGTAAATTAGTACTCTAATTTGATGGTTCTAATTGGCTGATACGAAACACGAAGTTTCGTGTTAGAGAATTTAAAAAAGCCCCAGAGCCACTTTCATCCATTGACAGATTCTCGATGGTTTTCTTATTTTTACAGAAACAAGACCCATGTATCTATAAGAAACGAAAGTTACATATTAAATAAATAATAACCATCGCGAAACCCAGGAATAAGCGTATTTTACAAGGTATGTCTCCTGAATACTTGATACCACCAGGAATAGCTGTAATTGGTTTACTAGTTTATATTGTAAACAGAAAATATAAGTGTTGCACTCAGTCCAATGACCCGGTGTGAAAATAATAAAGCAAAAATCCGACGCAAAATGTCTCATTCCAACTATCAATAGGCAACATTTTATTTCTGTGGAACCTGCGAAGCCGGGGGCAGAAGCTACTTTTCTTACAAATTTTATTCAATTTATTTTTGTATTTATTCCCGACAGCAAACAATTATAGGTTCTTACTTGAACATAATTAAAAATTAAGTAAACAGTTTGTATTTCAAACACAGTTTGTATTTCAAACACAGCAAACAGTTTGAAATACAAACTGTTTTAAACACGTGTTTTAAAACAACTTGTTTTAATCATGCCAACCCTGATACCATTGTTACATCCGACATCCACTGGGATAAACGTGTTCGTGAGTGGAGATCGCGACTCGGCAATCGTAGTGTAGGACCCTCTCCGGCCAGGTGGGATGACGACTTGTGAAAGACTGCAGGTAGATGCTGGTGATAAGCGTGTGGCGAGTGGCAAGCTGAAGACAGGGCGCTATGGCGCTCATTAGGGAAGGCCTATGTCCAGCCGTGGACTATTATAGGTTGATGATGATGATGATGACCACTGTTATGGTAAAGCGAATAATTTTGTGAAATCCGGCCCCTATAGTAACTTGCCCGTCCTCCGCTTCAACGAACATGTATTATTTTTCCTAATTAGGAATTAGCTAGGTACTTTTCCCTCAAAACTGCCTATTTAGGTGAAATGTTTCATGCAAATACCGATCTGAATTCCCTTAAGTTCGGGGTTATTCTCCCAAGTGCTTAGACTTAATTAGAAGCTTACCTCTTTGGAAATAATTATAAATGTACATAATTTAGATTTCGGTGATATATTGCAGATAGTGGGGATTTATAAACATTTCCGTGATTTATGGTGTAGCTGAAGGTTAAACAGCTGAATCATAAGAGGTACTCAGTATTTTAGCTTCTCTGGGTACTACAGACAGACAGTGCACAGCAGACTATACATAAGTGGGTACGGTATACTTATATAGATATTTGTTCAGGGATTTCCGGATGTTTTCTATGTAATAAAAAATATCTATCTATGTATTGCATTATGTATATCAGTTATCTAGTACCCATACATAACACAAGCGCTGCTTAGCTTAAATTGCCTCCTAGTTTAATTACTTGTAGAATAAAAAAACACACAAACTGCAAGAAAACCCTAGTATTGGTGTAAAATGAAACGTCTTTGCGTTCAATATGAAGGGTTCGATTCGTATTGAACGCAAAGACGTTTCATTTTACACCAATACTAGGGTTTTCTTGTTTTCAGTAATAGAAGGGATCTACGATCTACTGATAAACTAAATTCTACATAATATTATCAAGGTAATACATATGTATATCATCAGCCCGTATACGCTTTAATTTTATTAATATAATATTTTTATTTAGCGTTGGATCGCGAGGAGTGGTAGGAGAAAAGGGATGCCTTTGCACAGCAGTGGGACAATAACGCCTGAAAATAATAAATAAATAAATATTTTCTCGCCATCCCTGGCGGTCCTGTGCTAGTCGGATCCACTGGCACAAGATCTTTGATCCATATTTTGACTAATTTTAATAAAAAAAATATCTATTTACTTTTTAGTGTCAGTAACCATGAAGACTGCTAGTGACCCAGCTGCCTCGTACGGGCTGAACTCGCTGAAACGACATCTGTTACAGGCCAAGTACCAACACCGCCTACAGCCTACAGCTTACCAAGTAGATGTACGATTACTAGCTGATGGAATAATTTGAGAGTTGTGCCAGACGAGGCAATACCTGATTCATCGTTTTGTTGCTAATTTAGGAAGCAGTAATTAACCTACATTTTATTCTTCTTGGTCAACCACAAGACGGCTTTAGTTGCTTGCAATCCTTCCGTCGAAGATTGTAACAGCAATATTTTTCAATTCTAAAGGTAATTGTTGTTTATAAAGCGTTACCCCGAGTGCGAGGGCTTACGCACTATAACAAAAGTCATAGAATTGAGCAATGGCAACACCTCTCGTCAAACGAATTATATGTAAATTTAGTATTTAAACAGAATAAAAAGTTTAATATTCATTTATTCTCAAAATTTTTTTTTATATAAAGTCTCTTACATGAGAACATGAGATTAGGTTAAGTATAAATAGATACATAGGTTGTGGTCGTTCAACAGCTGACTTATTTGATGGGTTCACTTAGTAAGAAGTGATATTATGGATTGGATAAACTTCAATATTCATTTTTGTGCCACTTAAGGGTCCGGCGACCCTCGCTTGCAAAAATCGCTCCGAATATTGCTGTCCTCGTTTAACCCTTGCGCCGCGCCAGATGCGTGCGCAATAGCAATATTAGCCGTTAAAAATTTGGTTTGTTCCGTAATACCAAAAATTATGACTGAAAACTTTTTGTATTCTACACAAAGTATTGTTATTCTGTAACTAAACAATATAAGCTATGTTCCTTAATAAATAAAACGTAAGATATTGATGTTTTTAATACGAAACAAATAGCAAGAAAACTTGTCCATTTTCGCATAAAAATGTGCAAAATGAGATTTTTTTTCATTTCATTTTAGGTAAGTATTTTGAAAAAAAAACCTATTTGGGATCCTAGATAAATACTATTTGAATACAAATAATGCAATATTATAGTGGAAATAGCCTTGAATTAGAAATAATTTTGGTATTACGTTTGTATGAAGAATTCGTCCCTCCGGAGGCCCCTTAAGGTGTTAGTACCTATGTATATTGTTATTTTATTCCATTCTTGTCGAAAATAAAGATTTCTTTATTTTATTTATTAAACACACAAAACACAGCACAATGTTATCTAAAATAATCCCTCTGGCCACGTGGTCCTACTGCCTTTGTCCTACCGATCGGACCACGTGAACTTTTTTTTCCGGTTGGTTCGATTAACTAATCGGACTAATCATAAAAATTATAAAATTTATTTAATCATTTAATTTATTTATTAACATAGAAAACCATTCACTCACCAATTAAGCACTTGGTGCTGATTAACAAAGGAACTAACAGACCTCAGTTTACGAAATAATTCTGTACTGTAGGTTCGTTTTCTGATAAATGTTTGTTTTATTTTCATTTAATAATTTATTTTTAAAATGAATACTTATTATAACTTTTTAAAATGAATACTAGTAATAAGTGGATAACGGGGCTGGTTCTATTTATAATTTATAAGTGATACTGTTTGTTATCCCTAAGAAATAAAAATAAATAAAATAAAATAAAAAACTTAATATTCTGTGAATATTTCAAGCGTCTACCTGTTGCCTTTATCAATATCAAGCAAAATAGTGCAAAAAAAAATCACGTTTGTTGTATAGGCTCCATAAATATTTATTTTATTCTGGTTTTTAGTAGTATTTATTGTTATAGCGGCAAGAGAAATACATCATCTGTGTTGTCAATTTCAAGCGTCTAACTATCACGGTTCATAAGATAGCCCAAGTAACAATTTCTGGTACTATAGCAGTCCATAGAACGTATCTCAAACACCACTTTTGGTACTATAGAGGCCCAAAGAAGGTCGAGTAAAGCCGATTTGGCGCAATTATATCACCAAAAAGTGACATAGTCGACCTGTAGAAGTGTTAGCGGTGACATTTTTGTTCTATAAAGTTGATATAGTGGTAATCGTATGACAATCTATTGACATAGTGGGTACAGTAACGCTACTTTAGTGTCATTTTATACTGTAGTAGCGTTCGTGTTACCACTAAAGTGCCAATTTGTTCTATAGTAGAGTCCGTAATTCCAATACATCACAAATATCTTTCTTTCGGCATCGGCAGATGGCACGGTCGAAAAAATAAATTATCTGTGTAAAGTGATTTCAGTTAAAGGATTGTAACGTGATTAGTTTATATTATCTTATTTTGATATTGAATAACTCGTTCAATACTGCAAAATTTTCGTGCGACAAAAGTTTTACCGATAGATTAGTACTATTTTTATTTAGTATTTTTAACGCGCCTCCGGTTTATTGAGTTTTGAATAAAATAAAATATTAATATAATATTAAAGGTACCGCAGTTTTGTACTATAGAGCAAAATGGTAACTCCGTAACCCTTATTGGCCAACTATAGTGCTCATGACAAAGTTTCCGGCGCCATCATGAGTAAAATTATCCTATAAAGGTGATGAAATATCCGCTATAGAGCAAAAATGCTCTATTATGGCGTCGTTAACACTACTAAAGACCATGGACTATTGCAGTGATTTGTGGAACCACGATATCACTTGTGGTTGGGATGGATGTAAATGGTTCTATTGTTGGATATTCATCACTGCTATAACGCAATATATAAAACGGTAATCAGGGAAACCTTATAGAGCAAATTAGATACGTAAAAGTGAATCAAACACTACTATAGAGTAATATTGCTCTGTACTGGCTTATTTGAAACGTTTATAATACCTGTCTATAATGGCTCTATAAAATGGTGAAGTAAACCTTTACATCGACAGGTAATAGGATAATTTGGCTCTATAGCTTACAGAGCAAAAACGTTTCACCAAACGCTTCTATAGAACCCGTAGTTACGCTAAAAACCTTTATACGACATTTAGTCAACCTTTTAGTGATATAAACCTAAGTTATAGGTCCAAAATGTTACTTGGGAGGTATACAGCCTGGTGACAGTCTTAATAATAGGGTCCCGTTTTACCCTTTGTGTACGGAACCCTAATAATGCTGCAACGCTTGCACCTGACTCTGAAGGCAGTCTGTGTTTGAATTGTAAGGCGAAAGAAATCAGATCAAATCAGATACCTCGAAAACTAACTCAGTCACTCTTACACTAACTCTGAACTTTGGTTTGTTCGTAAACTGAAACGAAACGGCCATTTATTTTTTTAATTTTCGGAAAACTTACGGCTAAACATAAAACAATAAAGATTAGGTAAGTATATAAGGACGGCCAATTACAAGTTTTCACAAGTAGTAAGAAAGAATATTAAAAAGAATAAGTAGTGACAAAAGACAAACAAACAATATGAATATGTGAAGTTCTATAGTAAAGAAGTCATTACTACAAATATGTTTGAAGTTACTTGGAAAAGTATTAACACTTCGAGTGCTGAAATCACACCGTATGTGTTTTCTACAAGTGACTAATATGCGTAAATCCACATTGCAGCGGCTAAGAAAATAGAAATCTGTGTGACTCAGCACAGCTGTAATATTTTTCGAACGAAACGCATGTGCGGTGCAACACAACCGCTGTGTAGAGCGGCAGCACGAATGGCTTAGGTTAAAAAAAAGATCGCAGTCGTCGAAATAAGTCCGCAGTCAAAGTGTTAAACAAATAAACATTTGCCATGAAATGAATTGTCCTACCCGTTATGACCTACGGAGCTGAGACGTGGACACTCACGATAGGGCTGGTCCACCAGTTCAAAGTCGCTCAGCGAGCTATGGAAAGAGCTATGCTCGGAGTTTCTCTGAAGGATAGGATTCGTAACGAATACATCCGACAGAGAACCAAGGTTATCGACATAGCTTAAAGAATTAGCAAGCTGAAGTGGCAGTGGGCCGGCCATATCTCGCGAAGAACCGACGGCCGATGGGGCAAACGTGTTCTTGAGTGGAGACCACGACTCGGTAAACGTAGTGTAGGACGCCCTCCGACCAGGTGGGATGACGACCTGCGAAAGACTGCAGGTAGATGCTGGATGCGGCAAGCTGAAGACAGGGCGCTATGGCGCTCTTTGGGGGAGGCCTATGTCCAGCAGTGGACTGCTATAGGCTGATGATGATGATGATGATGAATTGTCCCATAATTACAAGACCAGGTAATATTTCGCACCGGGACAGCTATTTTCTCTCTATCAAGCTTGATTCCAGTCTGGTATGGAGTATTGCTGCCATGTACCTACTCAGTAAGTTCCTACTAATACTTTGCTGTACAACATGACAGCCAATCGACTCGATAGAACGAAAAGCCTCAGGCTTATTGATAAATGGGGACGAAAGACCTAAGAGTTTGATAGTGATTTTAATAGATCACAAGAGATAAAGATCTAACTTAATGATAAATAGGTGATAAATGAATTTTATTGCCAACTAGCGGACCTTCCCGGCTTCGCACGGTTTCAGTACGGATCCCTTACTTTTTTGAAAATATAATAATTATAGTCTATGTTCAATAGTGTAGCTTCCCAATGGTGAAAGAATTTTTCAAATCGGTCCAGTAGTTTCGGAGCCTAATCTTTGCAAACAAACAAACAAAATTCAAACCTTTCCTCTTTATAATATTAAAGTATACAGGTTCATTGGTGGTTAGAAAGATAGGTCGTAGGCAAGTCTTAGATCAATCACTAGTAGGTATGCTATAGGCAGGCTTAAAGCATATCTATCTAATCTAATACCACGAAATGCTAAAAGAGGAAGTGGAATAACATAAGTTATGTTATTAAAATCCATTCCATTCCATAAATTCGAGGTCTAAAAGTAAAAATATGTTTCCCGAAAGTCCTGAAGTTTCCTGGGAAATCATTTAAATTCCCGGAGAATCCTAAATCAACTAAAAGTTTTGGGAATTCCCGGGAAATTCGTAATCGGGAATACCCGGGTATACAAACCCCAGTACCTATTCTTATATTGTTTTTGTCCTACTATGTAATTATTACAATTCGTGGACGATGAGGCTGATTAGAGGTCTTAGAGTAAGAGCTACTTAAGTTTAATTATGTTCAAGTAAGAACCTATAATTGTTTGCTGTCGGGAATAAATACAAAAATAAATTGAACAAAACTTGTAAAGAAAGTAGCTTCTGACCCCGGCTTCGCGCGCATTCCACTGAAATAAATTGTAGCCTATTGATAGTTGGTATCAATCTCTCTCTTGTAAGATTAAAGCAAGATTCGTTCAGCCGCTAAGCTAACAGACAGACAGAGAAACCAAAACATTGCATTGTTATTTCGTTTCGTCCATAGAGCTAGGATTTTTTGTCTCTTCAACTTCTTGCTAGATGGCTCTGCACTTTCTACTTCTCTGTATTTTGTATTGTGATTTATGGGGGATAGGTACTCTTCCCATTTAAATAAAACAGCGGATGGTTGTAATTTTCTATTATAAGTAGAATAACAATTAGACAATACCAATTCACTATCCAAGGCCATGTAGGGAGGGGACCTCTCGTAGTGTTGTGACAATCAATCAATTGATTCGCCACACCACCCCCCCAAGGAGAAAATTAAACCCAAGTAGAAAACAATAATAGTAGGACAAAAAAACTTAACATCTGCAATACATCCTTGGGAATAAACAATAAAATAAAAAATAACAATACTGTGAAACACATGTAGGGTGCACACAAAAGATTATACATTGTTAAAAAAAAATTACACATTTCTTAAAAATCTAAATTCTTAAATTTAACACGTCTGCCTGAGCGTGTGGTGTAGGGCTTCTCAGGTAAGATTTTTGCAGTGGATCTCTCAGGAGCTTGAGATTCAGGCACTAAATTACCTTTCTTAGGTGGGATGGAGACGATAGGAGTGGGAATCTGAACATTTGCGTCGTCAACATAAGCTGGTTTTATTCTATCTACACTCACAACAACTGGCTTTCCTTTTATGTTTAGAGTGTAGGTCTTGCCATCACACGAGCGATCGAGTACCATGTATGGACCAGTGTACGGTGGCTGCAGAGCTCTCCGTACGGTATCGTCACGCAAAAAGACGTGCGATACCGTGGACAGATCTTTGAAAATAAAAGTTGCGTGTTCTCCGTGCCTTGACGCGGGAACTGGTCTAATCGCAGACATTTTATTCTTGAGCTGAACGACAAAATCAGCTGGGTCTTGAATTTTTTCGGAACCTAGGGAAGGAGCTAGGAATTCTCCAGGGAGCCTTAAAGGCTCACCATACAGAAATTCCGCAGCAGTAGCTTTTAGATCTTCTTTGAAAGCGGACCGCATCCCTAAAAGAACTAGGGGAAGAGATCTGACCCAAGAGTCCTCGTGGCACATTAAAGCCCCTTTTAACTGGCGATGAACTCGCTCAATCATCCCATTTGCACAGGGGTGGTATGAGGTTGTTCTAATACGCTTAGTTGCGAATTGTCGCATGAGTCGCTGGAACAAATCAGATTCAAACTGCGAGCCTTGATCTGTAGTAATGACAGAAGGTACGCCGAACCGTGGAATCCATTCTCTTGTGAACGTTTCTGCTACTTCCTCCGCGGTAATTGAGCGCATCGGCCAAGCTTCTGGCCATCTGGTCACCCTATCGATAGCTGTCAAACAATAACGGTATTCGTTACATACTGGCAAGGGACCGACGATATCTATATGAACGTGTAAAAAACGGCTGGATGGTGAATCGAAAATACCAGTATGTGCAGAATTATGTCTATAAATCTTGCTGCGCTGACACGCTTCACAAGACCGAGACCAGGCTCGGCAATCCTTGTTTACGGAAGGCCAAACAAAACGCTCTGTCACAAGACGCGTTGTAGCCTTAACACCAGGATGGCTTAAATTATGTAATTTGTTGAAAGCGGCACGACGGAGAGAAGGGGTCAAGTAAGGTCGTGGTTTACCTGTGGAGATGTCACAATACACCGTAACATTAGTATCTGGAGTGCAGATTTTTGTCAGGTTAAGACTGGAACCATCCTGCAACAATTTACTCAATTCTTGATCTGAAGCTTGTGACTCGGCGAGAGCTTCATAATCAAGCTCCGAGGAAATGGCATCAATGTCAATACGAGACATGGTGTCAGCAACGACGTTATCTTCTCCTTTTATATATTGAATGTCGGTAGTAAATTGACTTATGAATGATAGCTGATTTAGCTGTGGTGGAGGGAGTTTTTCACGGCGCTGCAAGAAAGCATAGAGGAGCGGTTTGTGATCTGTAAAAACCGTCGCATGCTGGACCTCTAAAATATAACGAAAATGCTGAACGCTTTCGTATATTGCAAGCAATTCTCTATAGTAAGCTGGCCATTGCGATTGCTGTGGAGTCAGCTTTTTACTAAAAAAAGAGAGAGGAAACCATTGCCCATTGATGTGCTGCTGGAGACAGGAACCAATGTGAACACCTGAAGCATCTGTAAATAAACCCAACTTTGCGTAGCTTGCTGGGTGCTGCAGTAAAGTTGCTTTTGACAAACTTTCCTTACACAACTTGAATTTCTGCAGCAGCTCTGGAGACCAAGGAAAAGGTTTTGCTCCTTTACTGTTTGTCGAAACTAAGGCTTCAATTAACGGGGCCTGATACTCAGCAGCACGAGGGACAAAACGGCGATAGTAATTAAGCATGCCAAGGAATCGGCGCATGCCTTGTACCGTTTCAGGCGGTGGGAAGTCAAGCAATGTCTGTATACGAGCTTGAGGAGGACGGGTACCATCACTGCTAATGTGATAACCCAAGAATATCACTTCATCAGCACCCAGAACGCATTTAGAAGGATTCACCACTACTCCATAATCTTGCAAACGCTTGAAAAGTATGCGCAGATGTTGCAGATGGAGTGATTCATCCTTAGAAAAAATTAGGATATCGTCCACGTACGGGAAACAGAAATCGAGACCCCGTGTGACCTCATCAATGAAACGCTGAAAGGTTTGTCCAGCGTTTCTCAAACCAAAGGTCATAAATGGAAATTCGAAGAGGCCAAACGGGGTAGCTATAGCAGTTTTGGGAATATCCTCTTCAACAACCGGAATTTGATGGTACGCCTTAACAAGATCCAATGTGCTGAAAACTTTACAACCTGCAAGATTATGCGAAAAATCGTTAACGTGCCGTACCGGATATCTATCGGGAACGGTCCGGGCGTTCAAGGCGCGATAATCGCCGCAAGGACGCCAGGTATTATCTTTCTTGATAGTTAAATGTAGAGGCGATGACCACGCGCTTTTAGACGGCCGAGCTATTCCACATCTTATCATTTCCCGAAATTCTTTTTCGGCTGAAAGAAGTTTCTGAGGTGCTAAACGTCGAGGACGGCAACCAACAGGAGGACCGTCTGTGGTCTTGATATGGTGCACTGTATCGTGCTTGATCATTTTAGGAAGACCAGGTGGACGCACAATGTCAGGAAACTCGGCTAAAAGATTGGAATAGATAGACTTACCAGACACTACTGCCCGCACGCTGGGTTGATCACTTCTAGCGGTTGATGCGGAAGCAGAAATTCCAGTAGTGCCATCGACTACTTTATTATTGCGGCAATCAGGCAAGAGGTGATAAAAGGCCAAAAAATCAGAGCCAATAATGGCAGTACTGACGTCAGCTATAACAAACTGCCATGAAAAATCGCGACGCAAACCTAAATTTAATCGGAGATTGATTCTGCCGAAAGTTTTAATACAACTTCCGTTGGCAGCACTGAGATCATAATTAGAAGCCTCTCTACGCAAAGGCAACCAACGGTGAGGAAAACAACATAAGTCTGAACCGGTATCAATAAGGAACCGACGCTTGGTTACTTGGTCAGTAACGAAAAGACGGCGGCTATCATTAGAACAATCAGCTGCCGCCGCTACTGATTGCTGTTCTCGTTTTCCTTCCAATCACAAGGGCTGATGCATCTAGCAGCCTTGGTGCCCCATCTCCTGTGGTACCAGCACCGTTTGGAGTTACTCGTCGACCTATTAGAAGAGGTGGACTGGTCACGTGAGGGTCTACGCTGTTGCCGGGAAAGGGCGGCTACTTGATTACTTACCTCCTCTAATTGCTTAGCTAATGTAGCTAAAGAAAGCTCTGGAGGTATAGATGTTGCACAAACAGAGGGTGTTGGGGTTACCTCTGTAATTTTGTCAGCCAACTCAGCTAATTTATCAAGACCCAAGTCTGCTTGCGCTGCTAATATTGCTTGAGCTTGATGAGGCAAACGGCGTAACCATAGTTGACGGATGAGATTGTCATCAGTAAGTGTTGATCCAGCAAGAGACCTGAGGTGCCGGAGAAATTGGGACGGTTTTCTGTCTCCAAGTTCTTCGTCACTGAGTAATTGTTTTAATCGCTTTTCCTGCGAAATTGAGAGGCGTTGAATAAGTTGCTCTTTGAGCTTGTCATATTTATTTTTCTCCGGAGGATTTAAAATAATATCCTCGACTTCTCCTGCGAGCCTTTGGTCGAGGTTTCCTACAACATAGTTGTATTTTGTGGTGTCTCCAACAATATTTGCAATTTGGAACTGAGCTTCCACCTGGGCAAACCAAATGCTTGGTTTATCGGCCCAAAATATTGGTAACTTTAGAGACACTGCATTAATTTTTGTATCTTCAAAGCTTCCCTCAAGCCGTTTCTGCAATACTGCATGTTCAGCCTGAAGTTTCAGTAATTTGGCCTGTAGGTCTTGCTCAGCCATGTTGGAGAGAGAAAAAGATAACAAATAATAATAATAATACTACCACACACCCAAGCAGGACGGAGAAAGAGGTAAAAAAAATATATATATGATAAAATTAATGATAAATCTAAGATTAATCAAAACAACCAAAATTTTAATTGGTAATGTCAGGTAGGCACACAAGTGTTGGTAATCAAAAGTTTGATAGTTAATATTTACACAAATGTCACCACTAAAATTGAAATTAAGTTTAGCCGCTGCAACACAATTAATTTTCAAAAATAAGATATTCATAAAATGTCAGCACTTTAGTATCATAACTTAGTGTACTAATAAAACCTAGATCTTTATGGAATTTAAGTTAGTGTTCCTTCAGCAAAATATCCAATACAAATTATACAAACTTGTTAAAACAACACAAATTATGTAACGCTACAACATGAGGGACATCAAAAAGTATGTCCACCAAATGCTCGCAAAATGCTGTGCAAACATGTAATAGCTTTTAAATATCGCAAAGAAAGTATGGTGATATTATAAATAATTAGGTATATGGAATGGCATAAAGTAAACACAACAAAAATGTCAATGTAAGTGTAACAAAAAAATCAAATTAAACTTGCTTGTATTAGTCCGGCGCAGTCCAATGTGGAGTCCAATTGTCTCTTGATTTTTGTCACCATGTAAGGAAAAACACTAGGAAATAGCACAACACAACACCATCACCATATGCAAAGCAGAAGAACACTCCAAACCAGTATGAAAGTTATGCCTGCTTATCCACTGCACATTCGCTGGAACTCACTGAGGAAGCGTTAGTTATATTTTCTAGAAATAATAGGCTAGATGGGCACAGGTGGAGTGGACCACCAGCTCACCGGACAGCCGCCCACAGTAGAAATGTCCGCAGCGAAATTTATAGCGTGATTTCACGTTCGATGGTCACCAATATGGGGGATAGGTACTCTTCCCATTTAAATAAAACAGCGGATGGTTGTAATTTTCTATTATAAGTAGAATAACAATTAGACAATACCAATTCACTATCCAAGGCCATGTAGGGAGGGGACCTCTCGTAGTGTTGTGACAATCAATCAATTGATTCGCCACAGATTTTCGACATTCGTGGAAGGCTATTTTGTCTACGCAGCGAGGTCATGCAATTTATAACGTTTTATTACCTTCGGTCATACTCTGTGAATTCTAGAAAACCATAGACAAAGTATTAGTTTACCTACGATCATGGAGTATGGGGGGTGATTTCCTCCGTCCACGATAGTCTACAGAGGGAGCTTAGAATCGATGCCATCTTGAGAGAAAAGTGACAACTTTACATTGGTTTTGATAGATGTACTTCTACCATGACTTGACTTGGCTTCTTTTATTTGGCAATATACTTGATAGTGTACCAAGAAAGTTGCACGAAAAGTCGTACGCGGTTATTGTATTCTCTTGGCTCGAAGCAATAAGGGTTCTTTTAATTTTAGTAGAAAACCAAAGAGAATTAATAACTACCTACGACAGTTAAATCACTTGGTTTACCTGCCAAAACATTGTCTTGTCCGACATTTTTAGTCAGAATTACCAGACACATTGCCAAAAAGTCAAGTAAAGAAATCAAGTCCATCAGTCACGTACCTAGCAGAATTGCGTCAATCCAGACGCATAGCCATCTAGGAAGAAGTTGTAGTTAGGTAGTTACATATTGTATTATCTTGTTGGTCAGTTAGATTTTTTTAATAAGTATTTGACGCTAATTTTTTGATACAAATTAATTTTACTTGTAGATATACACTATAATGTCAGTAATAAAGTTATGGTACTTGATATAATAATAATTGCAGTGATAGTCCTTGCTCTCATTTTCTCCGTATATAATATATTATATTTTATACGGATAAAATACGATTGGTGCAACGAGGGATTCGACCCACAAGAGAGTATGAGCAAATTGTCAACAGCAGCCCAGAGATAGGTAATTTTCAAATGTTATTTTATTTCCACGCTAAAGCAGTTTACACACAGCAGCTATAATGTAAAGATGTACATTATATTTCATAGTTCCATTAGAAGAAGATAATTTTACAAAGGTACTAATAATCCATTCGGTAGCACGCATGTTTCACAGAATCGATTTAAATCGATGCATAACACTAAAATGCCTTCCCTGGTAGATCGTCATTCTTTTTAGAGGATAACAATCGAAAACTTGAGCTGGGATGTGGTGGGTGGGTTCTTATATCTTCTACTAATGGAATCTATTCATATAATAGCGATTGAACTTCACTTGTTAAGTTCTTTTAATCACCTATTGTAGCACGATACATCTCATTACATCTTTCCATAGAAATCGTCACACAACACCTATAATGTAATCTTCGTACCCTAAGATACAAAGCGATACGAAAATATACATTTATATATCGATACATCTCAATACATTTCCGTAAATCTGTCTTCGAAAAGGATCTTCAAAAAGTTTTGAAAATGAAGTGAAATATACATTACATTACCTGTTTGTGTGTGTGTGTGTGTGTGATACATTAAGATAATTTAAAGCTATACATCCCGGAATGTAATGTACATTAATATACATTACAGCTGCTGTGTGTGAAGCCCTTAAGTCTGACCTCCAGGGATAACAGACGTGCTTGCAAACCACCTGCTAGATGGGTTGACGATATTGCACAGATTGTGGGGGGGCCTACTCGGAAAAGGAAAATCGAAGTTTCAGAATTCGTTTTCGTGCAAAACCTGCTCTTATGTTTCTTACACAAGATTAGCATTTGCACGGAAACAAATCTTTATACGACGACGCCACAAATAGCGGTCCTGAAGGCTTATTTTAATTCTCCAAAATACGCAATCGATAGTACGCTCTGTCTTTTTACGCAAAGTAGTACTCTAATTCGATGTATCCAATTGGCTGATACGAAACACGAAGTTTCGTGTTAGAGAATTAAAAAATGCCACTTTCATCCATTGACAGATTCTCGATGGTTTTTTTTTATTTTTACAGAAACAAGACCCCAAAGCATGTTCTGGAAGTAGATCTGATGGTTTCGATTGAAGATATATGATAGTGTGTCATCTTGCTACAATCTATGTATCTATAAGAAACGAAAGTTACATATTAAATAAATAATCATCGTGAAACCCAGGAATAAGCGTATTTTACAAGGTATGTCTCCTGAATACTTGATACCACCAGGAATAGCTGTAATTGGTTTACTAGTTTATATTGTAAGCAGAAAATATAAGTGTTGCACTCAATCCAATGACCCGGTGTGAAAATAATAAAGCAAAAATCCGACGCAAAATGTCTCATTATTATACAAACCCAACCTTGTATGTTAATTAGGGTACCTATTGCTTTTTGCAATGTAGAAATTGTTTTGAGTAATTTAAAATTTAACAAGACCTGTGTTTATGGAACTACCTTACTTTATTCAACAGTCCCACGTCATCGGTTGGGAAAGTCTGTCATCCGATGGACCGCCGACATCGAAGCGGTCGTGGAATGTCGATGCATGAAGGCGGGTCAGAGGGCCTATTTTAATTCTCCAACACGCAATTGCGTGTTTCGTTTCAGCCACTTTGTATTCTCATACACCAAACAACATGTCACAAAAAAACACGCGCTTAAGTATTTGAAGAATTTAAATAGAGCCTTTGGACTCGTACTCGTAAAACAAAAATCGAAGTTACCGATTCGTTTGTGTGCAAATGACATACGAGTAAGAGTTTTCCGAGTAGGAGGCCTACTCGGAAAACTCTTACAGGTCTACTATTCGTGGCGTTTCATTTGGAGAAGGCCTATTTTCAATAGACGTACGGGCAGTAAATTTTGTAAACCTTAATTTCTACTAGGACAGCACTATTTCTGTTGTAGGATTTTGTCCCGACCAGGCTAAGCTTGGTGGTAGGTCGGCCGGATTGCGGCAGGCGTAAATTAAGCAATCAGTGCTGTCAAACGCCAATTTTGACCAATTTTGACGTTGTAGCTGTTGTCAAAATAATACAAAATTGACGTTTGACAGCACTGATTGCTTAATTTACGCCTGTCTCAAAACCGGTCGCGAGTTACATAATCACCATACGGGTCTGTATTTATGATGATTGAAGTGAACAGAAAATCTAAAACACCTTATTTCCTATTTGAAGATAATTTATAGTATACAATTTTACTTCTCTATCTAAGTGCTTATTTTTGAAGCCATAAAGGATTTTGAATTGAATTTTGTTGAATTTTTGATGATGAATTCAACAAAAACATTTTCAACATACGTATTAATTCAAACACAGTTTCCCGGAGATATCGCGTACCAAACATAGCCAATTATTCTTTCAATTCAATTTGTACGCCCTCTGGCTGTAGAAAAAAGGCGATTGCAAGTAGCGAGATAAATTACATTCGCGCCACTCAGCTGTTCCGATCGGGACTTTGTTTATTCGTATCCGTTGGCTGGCGTAGGGGATGGGGGATGGCGAATTTGCAATTCTTTTTCCGATTTCTGAAATTATTCCTCGGTGTTTAGTGATGCTTTTTGCAATGTGCTATCGTTTTTGTTTGCTAGAACTCCTTACTGATCTGCACGTCAGCAGCTAAACATGCCTTCCGAAAATAAGAGGGTTTGCCACAATCAAAACTTTGACGACCTCTGTGGCGCGGTCCGACTGCAACGCAGGAGGTTGCGATTGTCGCCTCGGGACAATTGTGTGTACGATCTGCAGATATTTGTTCTGGGTGTTCTGGTCGTTATCTATGTATAATAAAAATATCTACATATATATGTAATCTATTCTATTAAGTATATCAGTAATCTAGTACATACCCATAACACAAGCTCTGCTTAGCTTGGGGCTAGGTGATGCTGTGTGGATTGACCAGCATTATTATTATTATTTTCCGACTGCACGCTTTTATTTATAAAATGAAAATTACTTTGCCGAATTACAATTCAATTAAGCTCAAACTGCAAACCAGGTTTATCTTCTAAAATCATGGTTCCGTCGTCTAAAAAACGAACCCCAAAGATTCTCCTCCTTTTTACTTACAGCAGACCTACAGACTTGAAATTTGAAATGCAACCTGCATTTCTAGGGTGAAAGTAATAAAGGAAATATAAAATCATATTTTTAGAAAATAAAACCTGATTTTCTCAACTCATACCTACCTAACCTACTGAGTTTGATGAAATTGCAATTCGTTCAAACTAAGTTTCATTTAGTAAAGCGTGCTTTTAACCACACGATAGTCGTCGTCAAAATAATCATCATCAGCCTATAGTAGTCCACTGCTAGACATAGGCCTCCTCCAATGAGCGCCATAGCGCCCTGTCTTCAGCTTCCAAAACAATAAATACCTACATATTTATTTCGTCATCTAATAAAAGCTCTCGGCACATGGGTAGCACCATGAAGCTCGGTGTTGGCACAGATTCCTTATCCAAAGCCGGATTGGGGGAATCCCTTTTACAATCAAAGCAGAGTAAATGTTTTTGATTCACTTGATTTATTCGCCTTATGTTGATTTAAGGGGACTTAGTTCTGGCATTGAGATGCCGAGATGTCTTAGGGAAAAGCCAATTATCACTAAGTCGCTGAGCCATAAGATTAAGAATGAAACTGAGTGTGCCACTAGAAGTTTACGCAGTTCTGGACCGCACAAATGAAAATAAGCATTAAAATATGGACACTTGGGTGAAATGAATCCCAAAACCCACGTTTTGACTTAACGGAAAATCAATTTTAAGGGAACTAAACACCTATTTTTCGAATATATTTTGATGAGGATCAAATGTTTAGGATATAAGTGAGTAAGTTATCGGAGTCGAAACACGATTGACTAAATTTGACTCGATAGAAAAAAATGGTAAAGTTTCCTCTAAATCTTCATTTTTACGGGAAAACCAGTTTTATTTGCTAGTTATTTAATATTATTGTAATGACATTTCTTCTACGTGTTCCCTAATAAATACTTTAGATAATTATGGTTTTAGTTTTTTGAGAAACAGTATTATTTTAGAGCAATAACAAATTAAAAAATAAAAAGCAGTGAAATTGCGCGCGGGCCGTTCATTCTGCCGCTCTTGCCTCCCTTTTTCGCCTTCCCCGCGCGGCGTTTGTTCGTCCTTGTCTCGAAAAGACGAACTCATTTCGCCTTAAGTTCATTTTTTATTGACGGCGGCATGGCATCTGATACCATACAGCTTGCAGGTCACTCGATTGAAGAGTGCGGTTAGCCATTTTGGTTTCTGCGATACAAGTTTTGCCCAATGCTAAAAAGTAACTTGTCTTTATACATACTTGATGACAGATGTGCCGCGGTGGGCGAAGAAACGCCTGCAACGCAGGAGGTTGCTGGTTCTATTCCCGCCTCGGAACAATAGTGTGTACGATCTGCAGATATTTATTCCGGGTGTTCTGGTTGTTTTTTATGTATAATAAAAATATCGATCTATGTAATCTATTGTATTAACAGTCATCTAGTAACCCACAACACAAGCTCCGCTTAACTGGTTGGGGCTAGATGATGCTGTGTGGATTGTCCAGCATTTAAATAATGCTGGACAATCCACACAGCATCTTATTATTTATTTATTTATTATACATTAATAAATATTTATCTTTTTTTCTTTTTTGGCCACTGTTAATGTATCTTAAAATGACGAGTTAATCCCATTGGTAATTGAATGCATATTTTTGTATTGTATGGCAGTGGTGTTGTACATGTGAGCGCCAACCTTTTATTTCCATAATTTACATCGATAGAATATGCTCTATAATGATACTCGTATGTTGTTTCTTTCCAAAACTTTGTGAAGACCTTTTTCTACATTCTGATTTATTTACCACCCATTTATTATACAAACATATTTCGAAGCCTACAAAACCCTGGCGAGGCGGCCTAAACCATAGCAAAAAGTTTATAACGGCTGCTGTATAAGTAAATCATCTAAATCAGACATAAAGGCTCAACAAAAACTCCACGGGTGCAAATAGACAAAGCCGCAAAAAACAGCGAAACATAATTTTCACATAATAAAGAAGTCCAAAACCTAATAAATCATTCTAGCAACATCTTTTACAACTTTGCAAAACAGTAATTTGCATGGCGGTTTGAGTCTACTTAAACTTTTGCGATGTAACAATGAAACTTAAGCCACAGATCTACCTAGGAGTACTGAAGAAGTGGTTTGAGAATTTTAAAATAGCGTTAGGTTTTGACGTTCGGCTGTTTCTTTCTTCTTGTTCCTTTTATTCCTTTAGCTAGGCCCTGCGAAATTAAAATACTATCTAGATTTCGGGTCAAATACAATATCAGAGCTAAAAGCCGTCTTCGTAAATAAGAGTGCACTTAAATATTTTTAAACTTACGCATTCTAAGTGTGGATACAACGGGTATTTATCTCGTTTATTTACCTATTTTCCCGACGTTTCACACTCTGTCGTGGTCACGGGATGACTGGAGTACTGGAGTTACCGCTTCTGCGAAAAAAAAAAAAAAAACAAATAAACTAGCCCCCGTTTCGCTGAGGCGGTAACTCCAGTACTCCAGTCATCCCGTGACCACGACAGACTGTAAACCTGTTGAAACGTCGGGAAAAAAGGTAAATAAACGCTTTAAATACCCGTTGTATCAATACTTATAATTAAGAGCGCACTTGAGGTAAGTTAATGTAGAATAAGTTATATATATAGCTTTAAACTTACAAATAATATTTTATTTTTATTTTTGCAACTTTTGAATACACATTGCGGCATTGTGACACGTTTATTCGCTCTTATTTACGGAGACAGATTTTTGCGCCGACCCGACTTCTAGATAGTAGTTGTGGTCGCAGTTTAGGCCCGTAATAGCGCCAAATCTTCGCCGCAAAATCATAGCAGCAGAACCGCAAAGCGAGTTCCACGCAACATTACTCGTACATTACAATACAGTAGCCAAACGAAAAACCGATGCTGGTCGTTGTGGTGGTTGCGGCGGCCGTCGTAAGAAACAATCCCTTCAACTCTGGCTGATGGACCTGACTAAGTGAACCTACCTGAGGGAGGTAGCACCTTCTATGTATTTTGAAGTTAAATTTAATATTCATTTATTCTCAAAAAAGACAATTTATATAAAGTCAATTACATGAGAACAGGGTTCTTAGGATACATAGGTTGTGGTCATTCAATAGCTGGCTCATTTGATGTGTTCACTTAATAAGAAGTGACTTATCAATTTTTAACATCTCTTATGCGATTAGCAATTCGCCTGCTAGCAAGGCAAAACGGAAATTGTTGTCTTATAAGATAAAATATAGAAAACCTAGCTGCGCCCCGCGGTTTCACCCGCGTGGTGATAGACATTTTGGATAATATACAATATATCTTTATAAATTGTAGCCTATGTGTTATTCAGGTTGTCTGGAAGAGATCGCTTCTAAGCGATAAGGCCGGCCACTACTACTTGTCGCATGTAATGTCTTTTATAATTATCTGTATCTGGTGTAGTGTGCAATAAAGTATTTTTGTATTGTATTCTATTGTATTGTATTGTATTGTATTGTATAGATATTGACTGGAGTATACCAATAAATATATTGGTCGCCAATGTAGCTTACGTGCAAGTGAAATTATGTCACAATGAAATAGTATTTCATTCGACATTGGTCATACAACAGGACTTGAATACGCCGACAATGGAATTGACCCGTATGGTGATTATGTAACTCGCGACCGGTTTGCGACAGGCGTAAATTAAGCAATCAGTGCTGTCAAACGTCAATTTTGTATTAGTTTGACCCTAGCTACAACGTCAAAATTGGTCAAAATTGGCGTTTGACGGCTCTGATTGCTTAATTTATGCCTGTAGCAAACCGGTCGCGAGTCGGCTGGAATGGCCGGTGCAAATACTGGATGCGGCAAGTTGAAGACAGGGCGCTATGGCGCTCATAAGGGGAGGCAGTCCAGCAGTGGACTGTTATAGGATGATGATGATGATGATGTCGTCCTCCAGGTTTCAGTTTCCACGCCTTACAAACAGCTCTCACACAGGTCGCGGTATCTCAGTGCCTAACCTTTGTCAGAACTTGGCAAGTAACTGCGAAACTTCCGGCAACTCCGTCTAATCTACTACGAATGAACATCGAAACTAAGTACGGAAGGTACTTAGTTGCTTGTCAACGTAAACGGTTTATTAGTTTCAGTATTTTACGGAAGAAGACGGCTTGAGCGAGTGCTTTTCTATATAGACCAGGTAAGTTGGACCAGCGAACTATGGAAAGAGCTATGCTCGGAGTTTCTCTGAAGGATAGGATTCGAAATGAATACATCCGACAGAGAACCAAAGTTATCGAACCGTTGGGGTAAACGTGTTCTTGAGTGGAGACTGCGACTCGACAAACGTAATGTAGGACGCCCTCCAGCCAGGTGGGATGACGACCTTCGAAGGACTGCAGGCAGTTGCTGGATGTGGCAAGCTGAAGACAGGGCGCTATGGCACTCATTAGGGGAGGCCTATGTCCAGCAGTGGACTACTAATGATGAAGTTGGAGCAGCAGTTCAGCGCCAAATAGCGTTCGTCTGCTACTGTTAGCGTTAATAGAATTAGCGTTGGCGGGTTGTCGGGTGCCTAGTTTGACACCGAGCTTAGTTACTTATCACTTTATCAGGTTTTGACGATCGATTTGGTGCTTCGGTTGAAGGTCCGCCTGCGACGCAGGAGGCTTGCGGGTTCTATTCCCATCTTGGGACAAATGTTGTTATATACAATCTGTAAATATTTGTTTCGGGTATTCTGAGTATTTTCTATGTATATCTCTATCTATGTAATGTATTCTATTAAATAAATAAAAATAAATAAATAATGCTCGACAATTCACACAGCATTATCTAGCCCCATGGTAAGCAGAGCTTGTGTTATGGGTACTAGATAACTGATATACATGATACAATACATTACATAGATAGATATTTTTTATTATACATAGAAAACGACCAGAACACTCGGAACAAATATCTGCAGATCGTACACACATTTGTTCCAAGGCGGGAATCGAACCCGCAACCTCATGCGTCGCAGGCGGACCTTCGCCCACCGCGTACATCGGTCGTATTATGTCATCTAGTCTAGTTAGTACCCATAACACAAGCTCTGCTTAGCTTTGGGCCAAGTATGGTTGTTCCAGCATTATTTATTTTATTTACTTTTTAGTTTGATTTAATGTTCGCAGTGGAGAGTGTCTAAATTTCGTCTTTGATTAGGAATTTGCTAGACGCATTTTTCAAATTGACATTGATCAGCAATTTGTTACCTCGACCACACCCACTGCGCAGTAAAATACGTACCTTCCAAAAACTATTACAAGCACATCATTGTAAATGCGACAAAAGCCAGTCCTAAACTTGCTCCAACAGCAGCTTAGCCAGCTAATTGCCAAGCAATAACCGGCTCTTACCCGGTGTAATTGAGCTTTGAATCCCACTACAACTTCGGAGCTAGGGATCGGTACTACAGCTTCGGACTCCGGATGCAAAGTTGTGAGTTTTTGACAAAAGAGTCTTGAACTTGGCGCTGAGACTGCGAAATTAAGTCTTGAAGACGCTTTCGTGGTTTGAAGGTAACTTTGTGAAGGTTGGGAACTCAATTCAAATACAGCAGAAGTTTTAGACGAATGACCTCCGTCCCCGGTAGAACCACTGGGAACATGGTTTTATAGAAGGCAAGTTTTGTGGATAACTTATGTCCATTTGGACATAATTCGACGTCATTCGGCAGAAATTATGATAAACTTCTATTTGTTTAGGTTTAGATTTAGGTAGGGGTACTCCATTTTCCGCATTTGGACTCCTGTTGGTCCTTTATGCGTGGTAGTTTGCTAGCATAGCCAGCCTAGCTCCGTCCAGAAGCGCAGAATCATCCTGGGGTCTTCACAGGCTTCGCGGAGCGACCTCGGCAAGTTGAGGATTTCTATACGTTGTGCTAATACTCCCTCGCATTTCCAGGATTACGTGGGCAGCTGTTTCGTTGTTGCTGAGGCATCCTCTACAGAGAGGGCTGTCCGTCGCTCCGATGGTGAATAAGTGTTTGTTTAGTGTCCTGTTAGTGTTCCCACAAGGACACGTAGGTCCCAATCTATTCAGATTTAGTAAGCGTTTTGTTAACTTCGGTGATGTATGGGGACTTCTATTGGTAATATAGTAAAGAAAGAAAATTATTTATTAAACACTAACACAACACACAAACAAGAATTATAAGATAAATAAATGAAATAAATCATGCTGCACAATTCACACAGCATCATCTAGCCCCAAGCTAAGCAGAGTTTGTGTTATGGGTACTACGAGTAGATGACCGATATACATAATATGCACAATACATTACTTAGATATTTTTTTACATTAAGAAACTACACAGAACACCCGAAACAAAAACTTGCAGATACAAATATTTGTCCCAAGGCGGGAATCGAAACCGCAACCTCCCGCACCTCATTGATCGTCATAATAAACGACTAGTTGTCATAGTAGGAATTATTAGATAGAACTTCTATTTCTCCAATAAGTTTGTGTTCAGCCAAAGCGCCAAAGAGGTCTTTGTCGGCAAATTTTGGGTGCCACACTAATTTGTAAAGGCATTAGCACACTATGCAGGTGCTAATTGCTGCTGGCGCATTTACAGCTGGTCGGTTATCTTGATCTAGGAATTAGTGGTTAAGCAACTGCAGCGCGTTTGTTACTAATTCAGACTGTTTTTATACTATTAGTAAAACATTATCCGTAAGTAATCAACTAACACGCTGCGGATTCGCGTGTATTTAGTAATATCTGACCATGATAGACCGACAGAGAACCAAGGTTATCGACATAGCTCAAAGAATTAGCAAGCTGAAGTGGCAGTGGGCCGGCCATATCTCGCGAAGAACCGACGGCCGCTGGGGCAAACGTATTCTTGAGTGGAGATCACGACTCGGTAAACGTAGTGTAGGACGCCCTCCCACCAGGTGGGTTGACGACCTGCGAAAGACTGCAGGTAGATGCTGGATGCGTCAAGCCGAAGACAGGGCGCTATGGCGCTCATTGGGGGAGGCCTATGTCCAGCAATGGACTAATATAGGCTGATGATGATGTAACCAACTAACGACATGCTCCGGATTCGCGTGTATTTAGTAAATAAAAAATAATTTTATTGCACTCTTAAAACTAAAACACCAACCTATTAAACAATCACACTAATATTATACATAGGAAAACGACTAAACAAATTCTGCAGACAGGTAGATCTATGCCCTGAATAAAACATAGATTACTATACCCATAAATCAGTTTCCATGATTAACCGTAAACAACGCGCGTGAAGCCGCGGGCAATAACTAGTATTATAAATGCGAAAGTTGAATGGTTGTGTATGGATATTTGTTACTTTTTCACGCAAAAACTATTCTCGTCAAAACTATTTATTTTAAAGTTTTTATTGGCACTTAGGAATTAATAATGTGTGACGACCGATGAGGCGCGGTGGGCGAAGGTCCACCTGCGACGCAGGAGGTTGCGGGTTCAATTCCCGCCTCGGAACAATTGTGTATACGATTTGCAGATATTTGTTCCGAGTGTTCTGGTCGTTTTCTATGTATAATAAAAAATATCTATCTATGTAATGTATTTTATTATGTATATCAGTTATCTAGTACCCATAACACAAGCTCTGCTTACCATGGGCCTAGATAATGCTGTGTGAATTGTCCAGCATTATTTAAAATAAGTAATTATAATTAAAACAAAAAAAATGATAAAAAATTAGGTATGTTACATTAATTTCAGCAACCAGAATTAAAAATATTGATAAATCAGTCTTATTCGGAAATAGACTAGATACCTAGTCTATTTCCGAATAAGGCTGATTCATAACTTGCAACCGTAGCTTGCAACTTTTACCTTAAAACTTGTCAAACACAAAACCAAACCACCAAAGTTTGGATGGTAGGTTTATTATACCTGGCTATTCTTAGAAACCGTACCGTGAAATGCAGTTCCTCTCAAAATTGTTAATACAATTAACTTCCTCAATCCTCCTCCGATGTCCAAGATCATAAGCATTCTAACAAAAGCACCCTGAAATCTAGCAGTTTCTCATAACTGAATAAAGGCTTTATTAACTTCTAAAGTTAATTTTACTTTAACCAGTGCCGTGTTAATTAGTTCTGCGCTGAGATGCAGATTACACAGTAAATTGCTAGTGTCGTGACGTCATAATTTAAGCTGAGAGATAAGGAAATTAGGTGACTTCTTGTAGGCTTCCTGTTGTATGAAGAATGTGAGTTTTACTGATGTTTTTGTGTAGTATTTCTAAACTTACGCGATCTGAACATACCTAATTATAAGTTTTGCTATTGATACAACGGCCGGGTGATTATGTAACTCGCGACCGGTTTGCGACAGGCGTAAATTAAGCAATCAGTGCTGTCAAACGTCAATTTTGTATTAGTTTGACACCAGCTACAATGTCAAAATTGGTCAAAATTGACGTTTGACAGCACTGATTGCTTAATTTACGCCTGTCGCAAACCGGTCGCGAGTTACATAATCACCATACCGGTATTAATTGCGTTTATGTACTCTGTCGTGGTCACGGGTCGACAGTCATCCCGTGACCACGACAGTGTGTAAAACTGATGTCACGCCGGAAAAAATAGGTAAATAAACGCGATAAATACCCAATTCATATCAATACTTATAATTCAGTTTTTTATAGGGCTGGTTTTCACGCAAGCTTTGTAATTCGCTACCTGCTTCTGTGTTTCCGGCCAAATCAAATCATTTATTTGCTGTCAACGGGTTACGAGTTGGTATGCTCATTCTAAAACGTCCCATGCGATGACTTATCAGCTAAAACAGCTTTGGTGTGTGAAATTGTATAATAATAATAGCAAATATACAGACCGGAAAATTAATTAAAATAATGACAAAATATTACATTAACATTCATCATCATCATCAGCCTATATCAGTCCACTGCTGGACATAGGCCTCCCCCAATGAGCGCCATAGCGGCCTGTCTTCAGCTTGCCGCATCCAGCATCTACCTGCAGTCTTTCGCATTAGCACATTAATATTAGCCCATAGAAATAACAAAAACAAATTGCGAATTATAATAAGGTATACATGCAGGTTTCAAATGAAAAAAAGAAGAACTTTCACAATAAAAAATTCACATTGCAACATTCAGTCACTTGCCATAAGGTGAGAATAAAAACGATGTTTTTTTTTTTACTAAAGCACGTAATGTTTGATAAAAATCAACGATTATATTGAATTATTTTTGATGGTATCCTGATGGATTTAAGAAAACTTTTGCTGAAGGGGTGTTTTTATACTATTGACGAATTTATCAGACGAAAGTAATTATTATTATGTATGCTTTTTATTCACTAACCTATTTTTATTTTTATTTATTTTATTTAGAATGTGTTTAGATTAAGTATTTTAGCTATAAGTATTAATATATAATAATATAAGAATAAATGAACTGAACTGAACTGGATGTTATTTCAATGTTAATAACCTGAACACGGGGGAACTGAACAACAAAAACAAAACGCAACTAAACATGATTAAAAATAAAAGGCAAAGCAGAGATTGAGTGTATATTTTCAAATAAATGAATTTCAACTTTTAAATAGCTAACTCAACAACATTTTACACCTTTTCGCTTTAGAGAAAACTTCTGAATCCGTTCTGGTAAAACGTTTAAAATAACACTTGATACAGTTTGGCTAACAGGCTCTTTTAGGAAATGAGAATAGGTATCCTTAATTCAGGTAATTGTAAAAACATTCTGTTCTTTAATGTCGCAGTCTTGAGGTAGGTACCTACACATTATTAGATCCAACAAGCTTAAGGTTAAACTCAAAACTATGTTTTTAGAGTAAAAAGAAGTCCCTATCGTATCATTTATGTCCATAACTTGGCGTATCATTTATTTATGTTATTCGTGAAAATATTCAAAATATTTCTTATTTTTATGTACTGAAAACCTACTTTGTAATGAAACCAACCAATTCCATGAAATGTTTTATGGACTAAAAAGTAGCCATATATTATTTGGTTCCAGGCTTATAGCTATATGCATATATTAGCTCGATCAGTTTCAGTTTTTTTTTTTCAAAAACAATTTGCGTATGAATTAATACATATAGATACAAATAAAACACATTCTAAATAAAATAAAAATAGGTAAGTAAATTAAAAGCATGCAATTTTAAATAATTCAATTCATTGTCCCTAATATAATTTATATATATAAAGCTAGATTACCACTCACTGACTGACTGACTGACTGACTGATTGACATAATTGTTCGCCTTGATGGTGGATGGGAAGGTATGTTTTTTTTTACGGTATCGTATAGGGGAGGTAAAAGTCTCCTAGGGAAAATTCCGACTTTTTGAGATTTGCCCCCCCAAGACCCCCCCCTCAGGGGGGGCTCCTACGTGGAGCCATATTGCTTAATTTTTTTATGGGGGTTGTATAGAGGGGGACAAGTGATTTTGATTGCATAGAAAATTTTGCCCCCCCCCTGCCCCCAGGACCCCCCTTTTGAGTGTGCTACCAGATGCCGTCGCGATAGAGGGGTTCTGATTGCGGGGTCGTATAGAGGGTTACTCTTCGTTTTGGAAGAAAAAAAAATTGGACCCCCCCTTTAACCCCCTTTTTTGCCCCCCCTTTCCATCTCCAAAACGGATAGACTTGGAAGAATTTTTTTTTCACAGTCTTGTAGAGGAGGACAAATGGTTTTGAATGCCAAAAAAAAATTGCCCCCTTTTGCCCCCCAGACCCCCTTTTTTTAGGAAAAACCGAAAATTGGCCTATTTTTGACCTTTTTTTTCGGGTGGATCGCGGCGAGCGAAGCGAGCCGCGATGCGACCGGGGGGGTGCTGTGACCCCCCAAGACCCCCCAAGACCCCCTCAACTATAACCCGGGGGAGCATTGCGGCGAGCGAAGCGAGCCGCAATGCGACCAAGGGGAACAGCACGGCGAGCGAAGCGAGCCGTGCTGTGACCCCCCCTGAGACCCCCCTGAGACCCCCTCACTTATAACCCGGAGGAGCATTGCGGCAAGCGAAGCGAGCCGCAATGCGACCAAGGGGAACAGCACGGCGAGCGAAGCGAGCCGTGCTGTGACCCCCCGACGACCCCCGAAGAACCCCTCACCCTTAACCCAGGGGAGCATTATGGCGAGCGAAGCGAGCCGCAATGCGACCAAAGGGAACGGCACGGCGAGCGAAGCGAGCCGTGCCGTGACTCCCCCATGCCCCCAGCCCCCCTGTACCCCCTCCCCCAACCAAAAACCTGATATGGGTATCGTTTTTGACTAACTTGGGGGTGAGGATTTCGAATTCGAAGCGACCAAGGGGAACAGCATGGCGAGCGAAGGGAGCCGTGCTGTAACTCCCTCGACGACCCCCCAAGACCCCCTCACCCTTAACCCAGGGGAGCATTGCGGCGAGCGAAGCTCGCCGCAATGCGACCAAGGGGAACGGCACGGCGAGCGAAGCGAGCCGTGCTGTGACCCCCCCAATGACCCCCCAAGACCCCCTCAACTATATCCCGGGGGAGCATTGCGGCGAGCGAAGCGAGCCGCAATGCGACCAAGGGGAACGGCACGGCGAGCGAAGCGAGCCGTGCTGTGACCCCCCCAATGACCCCCCAAGACCCCCTTAACTATAACCCGGAGGAGCATTGCGGCGAGCGAAGCGAGCCGCAATGCGACCAAGGGGAACGGCACGGCGAGCGAAGCGAGCCGTGCTGTGACCCCCCCAATGACCCCCCAAGACCCCCTTAACTATAACCCGGAGGAGCATTGCGGCGAGCGAAGCGAGCCGCAATGCGACCAAGGGGAACAGCACGGCGAGCGAAGCGAGCCGTGCTGTGACCTCCCGACGACCCCCCAAGACCCCCTCAACTATAATTTTTTTCGGGTGGAGCATTGCGGCGAGCGAAGCGAGCCGCGATGCGACCTCGGGGAACAGCACGGCGAGCGAAGCGAGCCGTGCTGTGACCCCCCCGACGACCCCCTAAGACCCCCTCACTTATAACCCGGGGGAGCATTGTGGCGAGCGAAGCGAGCCACAATGCGACCAAGGGGAACGGCACGGCGAGCGAAGCGAGCCGTGCCGTGACCCCCCCACGCCCCCAGCTCCCCTGAACTTCCTCCCCAATCAAAAAATCTGACATGGGTATCGTTTTCGAGTAACTTGAACTCGTAGATTACGAAAAAGATGTCCATTTCCAAATCCAAGATGGCTGACATCTCTATATCGCAGTTTATACTCGCTTTGAGACGTGCACCCACATAATATGGGAATCGTTTTCGAATAATTCGCATACGTAGATTACGAAAATGATGTCAATTTCCAAATCCAAGATGACTGACATTTTTTAATCGCAGTATTCCCTCTTGGATATCGATTGCAAACAAAATAATTAAAGGTGTAGATCACGACAAGGGGAATACAATGAAAAAAAACAACACAATACCTATAAACAACCCCCGCGAGCTGCTTGCAGCTCGCGCACATCTAACAACTAGTTATAATATATAAAGCTAGATTACCACTCACTGACTGACTGACTGACTGACTGATTGACATAATTGTTCGCCTTGATGGTGGATGGGAAGGTATGTTTTTTTTTACGGTATCGTATAGGGGAGGTAAAAGTCTCCTAGGGAAAATTCCGACTTTTTGAGATTTGCCCCCCCAAGACCCCCCCCTCAGGGGGGGCTCCTACGTGGAGCCATATTGCTTAATTTTTTTATGGGGGTTGTATAGAGGGGGACAAGTGATTTTGATTGCATAGAAAATTTTGCCCCCCCCCCTGCCCCCAGGACCCCCCTTTTGAGTGTGCTACCAGAAGCCGTCGCGATAGAGGGGTTCTAATTACGGAGTCGTATAGAGGGTTTCTCTTCGTTTTAGAGAAAAAAAAATTGGAACCCCCCCTTTGACCCCCTTTTTTGCCCCCCCTTTCCATCTCCCAAACGGATAGACTTGGAAGATTTTTTTTCCACAGTCTTGTAGAGGAGTACAAATGGTTTTGAATGACAAAAAAAAATTGCCCCCTTTTGCCCCCCAGACCCCCTTTTTTTAGGAAAAACCGAAAATTGGCCAATTTTTGACCTATTTTTTTCCGGTGGAGCATCGCGGCGAGCGAAGCGAGCCGCGATGCGACCGCGGGGAACATTACGGCGAGCGAAGCGAGCCGTGCTGTGACCCCCCCAATGACCCCCCAATGACCCCCAAGACCCCCTCAACTATAAGGGGAGCATTGCGGCGAGCGAAGCGAGTCGCAATGCTACCAAGGGGAACGTCATGGCGAGCGAAGCGAGCCGTGCCGTGACCCCCCTATGCACCCAGCCCCCCTGTACCCCCTCCCCCAACCAAGAACCTGATATGGGTATCGTTTTTGACTAACTTGGGGGTGAGGATTTCAAATTCGAAGCGACCAAGGGGAACGGCAACGGTGCTGTGACCCCCCCAATGACCCCCCAAGACCCCCCTAAGAACCCCTCACTTATAACCCGGAGGAGCATTGTGGCGAGCGAAGCGAGCCACAATGCGACCAAGGGGAACGGCACGGCGAGCGAAGCGAGCCGTGCCGTGACTCCCCCATGCCCCCAGCCTCCCTGTACCCCCTCCCCCAACCAAGAACCTGATATGGGTATCGTTTTTGACTAACTTGGGGGTGAGGATTTCGAATTCGATGCGAACAAGGGGAACAGCACGGCGAGCGAAGCGAGCCGTGCTGTGACCCCCCCGACAACCCCCAAGACCCCCTCACACTTAACCCAGGGGAGCATTGCGGCGAGCGAAGCGATCCGCAATGCGACCAAGGGGAACCGCACGGCGAGCGAAGCGAGCCGTGCTGTGACACGGTATCGTATAGGGGAGGTAAAAGTCTCCTAGGGAAAATTCCGACTTTTTGAGATTTGCCCCCCCAAGACCCCTCCCAGTGGGGGGGCTCCTATGTGGAGCCATATTGCTTAATTTTTTTATGGGGGTTGTATAGAGGGGGACAAGTGATTTTGATTGCATAGAAAATTTTGCCCCCCCCCTGCCCCCAGGACCCCCCTTTTGAGTGTGCTACCAGATGCCGTCGCGATAGAGGGGTTCTGATTGCGGGGTCGTATAGAGAGTTTCTCGTAGTTTTAGAAGGAAAAAAAATTGAACCCCCCCTTTGACCCCCTTTTTTGCCCCCCCTTTCCATCTCCAAAACGGATAGACTTGGAAGAAATTTTTTTTCACAGTCTTGTAGAGGAGGACAAATGGTTTTGAATGACAAAAAAAAATTGCCCCCTTTTGCCCCCTTGACCCCCTTTTTTTAGGAAAAACCGAAAATTGACCTATTTTTGACCTTTTTTTTCGGGTAGAGCATCGCGGCGAGCGAAGCGAGCCGCGATGCGACCGCGGGGAACAGCACGTCGAGCGAAGCGAGCCGTGCTGTGACCTCCCCAATGACCCCCCAAGACCCCCTCAACTATAACCCGGGGGAGCATTGCGGCGAGCGAAGCGAGCCGCAATGCGACCAAGGGGAACGGCACGGCGAGCGAAGCGAGCCGTGCCGTGAACCCCCCCACGCCCCCAGCCCCCCTGTACCCCCTCCCCCAACCAAAAAATCTGATATGGGTATCGTTTTTGAATTACTTGTGCGACCAAGGGGAACGGCGAGCGAAGCGAGCCGTGCTGTGACCTCCCTGACAACCCCCAAGACCCCCTCACACTTAACCCAGGGGAGCATTGCGGCGAGCGAAGCGAGCCGCAATGCGACCAAGGGGAAGGGCACGGCGAGCGAAGCGAGCCGTGCCGTGACCCCCCCACACCCCCAGCCCTCCTGTACCCCTTCCCTCAACCAAAAAATCTGATATGGGTATCGTTTTTGACTAACTAGGGGTGAGGATTTCGAATTCGATGCGACCAAGGGGAACAGCACGGCGAGCGAAGCGAGCCGTGCTGTGACCCCCCCGACGACCCCCCTAAGACCCCCTCACTTATAACCCGGGGGAGCATTGTGGCGAGCGAAGCGAGCCACAATGCAACCAAGGGGAACGGCACGGCGAGCGAAGCGAGCCGTGCCGTGACCCCCCCCACGCCCCCAGCTCCCCTGAACTTCCTCCCCAATCAAAAAATCTGACATGGGTATCGTTTTCGAGTAACTTGAACTCGTAGATTACGAAAAAGATGTCCATTTCCAAATCCAAGATGGCTGACATTTTTTCATCGCAAAATTTTCTCATGGCTATCAATTTCAAACAAAATAATTAAAGGTGTAGATCACGACAAGGGGAATACAATGAAAAAAAAAAACTCAACACCTATACACAACCCCCGCGAGCTGCTTGCAGCTCGCGCACATCTAACAACTAGTACTTACTATAAACACGTAAATTGTATAAAACACCCCTTCAGCAAAAGTTTTAGGTTTAGGTTTAAGATATTTATTTATAAATAATAATCACTGGTGAGAAACTAAATAAGCTTATTATCTATTGTTAGTAGTTCGGTACGAGCTATATTATTAAAATTATGGCTGATTTTAGTGTCACGCTGACCATCAGCGCTGACAGCTCAGCGCGTATCAATCTGTATGGACGCTATAGAAAGCTTTTAGAATAACGCCGACGACCGTTTAGCGCTGACGGTACGCGCGTCCTACACGCCGCGCCGCTCGTCAGCGCGCTGAGCGGTCGGCGCCGACGAGGCGCCCGCGCTTATTCTGAAAAATATTTGGGTAAGTACATCATCGTTCCGAAGAACATTAAATAATTTCCGTTTTTTCCGTTCAGTAGTTCCGGCGTGAAGGAATAATCAACATCGATATAAAAACATTCCCATTTATAATATTAGTTTTCTGATCCCAGGTTTTTATATTCTCGTCGGGTGTGAACAAGCCCTAATTCTGGAAGATTGCCTCCTTAGCGAGCTGCATCTCAATAAGGCTAACAAGGCATGCTCATTAGCATTAGCTGGCTACAGCCGCTTAGCGAGGCCTTCTAACGTTAAGGCGTTTTGTAAGGAATTTAACTAGGAAATGCAATCTTGTTACTTTAAACATAGGTAATTTACCTGCGTTTTAAAGAAATCAAGACTTATAATGCGAAAGTTTCACGTAATATTTTTATATAACAGATAATATTTCGACCTTCACTAAGGAAGAATTCTGGCCGAAGAATGTGCTGTTCCGGCGCTTTCGCGGACGATTACCGGCACATATTGCGTCAGACACGTCGTCGCCGACATTAAAATAAATAATTAAAATAAAAAGAGCTTTATTGTTCCAAAAACACTAATGTTAACAATATTAACTTATAAAAATCAAATCAAATCAAAAATCAAAAAGTTTATTTGTAGTTAAACATAAATAAAACATACAAACAGAAAAAATCGAAAAAGCAAAAAAAAATAAAAAAAAATAAAGCAAGTAAGTATACTATTTGTTTATATAAAAAAAGAACTTTCCTAAATTACTTATATACTAACTTATATACCTGGTCGCCGACATTACGTGCTAGTAAATAGGTTTATTTTATGTCTGTTAGATTAAGGTATATATTTTATATACGCCGTAGTTTTTAAGTATTTTCCATCATGTACTAGACTAATGTTGCCTGAATTGAATTGAATTATATTCCTTCCGTACACATTTTCACTTGGAATTAGAAGCCGACTTATAGCTTTAAAACACTTAAGATTATTTTTAACGCCCTAGTCGAAGTCTGTCTGTATGTTTCTCTCGTCGTCTTCTGCATAGGTGCAATCAAGAGATTGTACCTATGCAGAAGACGACGTCATTGCTAACAGCGATATGGTCGCCGTTATATTTTTAGTAATAAGTTCATGTTTTTTCTTGTATTGGTGGTAAAATAAAACAATATTAAATTCTATTTATTATATTAGTCGACCTCTGTGGCGCGGTGGGCGAAGGTCCGCCTGCGATGCAGGAGGTTGCGGGTTCGATTCCCGCCTCGGAACAATTGTGTGTACGATCTGCAGATATTTGTTCCGGGTGTTCTGGTCGTTATCTATGAATAATAAAAAATATCTATCTATGTAATGTATTGTATTATGTATATCAGTCATCTAGTACCCATAACACAAGCTCTGCTTAGCTTGGGGCTAGATGATGCTGTGTGAATTGTCCAGCATTATTTATTAATTATATTCGAAATAAAACAATAAAATCGCTCACCTAATTTTCATCTTAAGACGGAAACATTTTATCATGTAATTTATGAAGAAAATAATTCACAAAAGCAACATTTTAACGACATTATGAAACTCGTACTACCAACAAAATATTGAAAATCATAAGTCTCCGTCAAGGCATCAAAGACGAGTATTAAATTCTTCTAAGCTTTGCTATTCTATCCCTTATCTCAATAACTATACAGGTGAAAATCCTCTACAACAACAGGTAAAGAGTAATTTTAAAAATATACCTTACAACAGCGACACTATTACGCTACTAAATCGTTTTTAATGTGTTTTCGGAGTCATATTTTTGAGTTTAAAATTCACATTTAATGTACGGAAAACTTCATGTTGTTTACGGGAAAGCTTAATGTTGGGAACATTCTGATTCTAGATTTATTTGTGAAAGCTGCCTTGCCGGTTTTGCATTTTCATTACTTGCAGCTGTTAAATCACTCCCTATCTTCAAAAAACTGCTGCATCATTATTTATCCTTATGAAAGCATTGATAGCTCTATCCTATGTCTATAAATAAATAAATAAATAATGCTGGACAATTCACACAGCATTATCTAGCCCCATGGTAAGCAGAGCTTGTGTTATGGGTACTAGATAACTGATATACATAATACAATATATTACATAGATAGATATTTTTTTGTATACATAGAAAACGACCAGAACACCCGGAACAAATATCTGCAGATCGTGCACACAATTGTTCCGAGGCGGGAATCGAACCCGTAACCTCCTGCGTATGTAAGTTTATTATAATGTTTGTAAATTGTAATGTAGGTATTTGTTTTCTTTTTTCTATATATTTATTAAGTACCACCGTCTATTTCGTTCCTTCTTGTCCAGTCCATCCTATGGTTGCCTGGAAGAGATCGCTCTCAGCGATAAGGCCGCCCTTTATACTTCCTTTATTCTGTTGTTTATTCTTATTTCTGTTGTTTTCTGTTTTGTGTGGTATAATAAAGTATTTTCTATCTATCTATCTGTTTCTGTTTCTATCTATCTGTGTATGAAATTGTATGAAAACTTGCCCATTTCTAATGACTGCATCGAGTCGAACGAATTTTTAAAACTGTTTTATTTGAAGTCGTTTTTATGTTCATATTATTTATTACTAGCGGACCTTCCCGGCTTCGCACGGTTTTAGTACGGATCCCTTACTTTTAAAAAAATATAATATAGCCTATGTTCACCGGAGATAATGTAGCTTTCCAACGGTGAAAGAATTTTTCAAATCGGTTCAGTAGTTTCGGAGCCTATTCAATACAAACAAACAAACAAAAAAATCAAACATTTCCTCTTTATAATATTAGTATAGATGTTTTTATGCATAGGTACCTGAAACGGCTATAAGGTTCTTAGTATGTACAAAATGCATAAACACCCTGTCAGGGCACAACAATTTTCGGGTGCGTTCTTGTTAAATTTTTAACTTTACTTATATACTTCTTATTCATAGAATTAATTAATATAGCAATGGCCTTTTTTATAATGATAAGTACGGGTTAAATTAAATAATAATTGTATTCGATAAGATTAAGTAGTCCGATTATGTCAATTTTATCTATGCCTAGGTATGTGGGGCGTTGTTGTTGTTGTTGTTGTTGTTGTAGTACTCCTGTTTCCGCACTTAGACTCCGTTTGGTCCTTTGTGCGTGGGGTGTTTGCTAGTTTAACCAGCCTAACTCCGTCCAGAAGCGCAGAATACTCCTGGGATCTTCACAGGCTTCGCGGAGTGACCTCGGGTGGTTGAGGATTTCTAGTCGCTGTGCTGTTACTCCCTCGCATTCCAGGACTACGTGGGCAGCTGATTCTTCATCGCTCAGGCATCCTCTGCATAGAGGGCTGTCTGTTGCTCCGATGGTGAAGAGGTATTTGTTTAGTGGGCAGTGTCCTGTGAGTGTTCCCACTAGGACGCGTAGGTCTGATCTCGTCAGGCATAGTAAGTGCTTGGTTAGTCTTGGTGAGGCAGCTGGGAGTGCCGCTCTGGATTGGCGGCACTCCTGTAGGCTTGACCATCTCTCGGTATGCGTTTCTCTGGTTCTGAGCTGTATCCATGTTCGGATTTGGGAGAATGGTAGGGGAAGGAACGGAGCTGGGCCTTGTGTCGGCGTTTCCGAGCCTTTCCGTGCCAATTCGTCTGCAGCATCATTGCCTAGTGATCCGCTGTGTCCCTTGATCCATTGGAGGGTGATCCTGTTTCTACTGGAGATCCTCTCAAGTGCCAAGTGACATTCGTATACGAGCTTGGAGTTACAGCTGTTCCCTGCTAAAGCTCTAAGTGTAGCAGCACTGTCAGACAGGATACGCACACACTGGTTGTCTATATCCCTTCTTTCCACAGCTGTGGCTGCCTCGGTTACGGCTGCACATTCGCATTGAAATATGGAGCTGTGTTTGCCTAAGTACATTGATACATTAATATTGAGGTCCATAGAGTGAATCCCTGCTCCCGTGCCCATATCGGTCTTGGAGCCGTCAGTGTATATTCTCACTTCGTGGCTACCTGATTCATCCCTATGGTCTTCATGCAGTTGTATTCGGTATTGTTTGTCGTGTATTGGTTTGCTGGGCATTCTGTCACAAGATGCCGCTAAAAGAGGTTCATAGGCAAGGGCTCTGTGCAGGATTTGAGCATGTGGGCAGTCGATGTTTCCCCACAGTCCCATGTTTTGTAGTCTCAGGGCCGACATGGTTGCCTCTTGTTGTATATATAGGTCTAGCGGCGCAAGGCCTAGTATCACGTCTAGGGCAGCGCCTGGTGTGGTTCTCATGCAGCCCGTTATGGCTGAGCACACCATTCTTTGGAAGCGTTGCAGCTTGATTATCACGGTGTTTAGCTCAGTTCTGGTCCACCATACGATGGCTCCATATGTGAGTATTGGTCTGATAATAGCGGTGTAGAGCCACCTGGATATCTTTGGTGATAGGCCCCATGTTTTACCAAGCATTCTGCTGCATAGGTAGAAGGCGGTAGTAACCCGTTGCAATTTATAGTCAAGGTGTTTGTTCCATAGGAGTTTATTATCCAGTATGACTCCTAAATACTTGACTTCGGTTTTCAAAGTTAGTTCGGTGTTAAATAATTTTGGCAAGTTAAGGTTTCCTAAGTTGCGCTTATTGGAGAACATTATTAGTTCTGTTTTTGTGGGGTTTACTGATAGTTCGTGGTCATTACACCACGTTTCAATGGTTTTGAAGGCGAGTTTCATGAGGTCACATAGAGTGTTTTCAAAGCAACCGGTTGCCAGGATCGCAAGGTCGTCTGCATATCCCACTGTCACCAGTCCGTGGCCATTGAGCTTACGGATGAGTTCGTCAACAACTATGTTCCATAGTAGGGGCGATAGGACGCCGCCTTGAGGACAGCCCCTAGCAACTACTCCTCTTGTGGTTTCGTTAATGGTAACTTGTATTGCTCTATATCTCAGCATGTTGTTTATCCACTGTGCTAGAGTTGGCGCAATACCGTATTTGGCAAGTGCTCTATAGATGCTGGTGAATTTGGTCTTATCAAAGGCTCCTTCTATGTCAATGAAGGCTGCCAGAGTTGGTTGTTTTTTGGTTAGTCCGGTTCCTATTCGCTAGGTATGTGGGGCGGTTTGTTTACAAACATTCTACATCGATATTGGCTAGTGTTTAGATAAATATTTGTTCCCTACTACATATTTTAACTTCTTGCACCTTTGATTCTTGTTAACCTCATCATCATCATCGGCCTATAGTTGTCCACTGCTGAACATTGGCCTCCCCTAATGATTGTCACAACGCCCTGTCTTCAGCTTGCCGCATCCAGCCATCTGCCTGCAGTCCTTCGCAGGTCGTCATCCCACCTGGCCGGAGGGCGTCCTACACTACGTTTTCCGAGTCGCAGTCTCCACTCAAGAACACATTTACCCCAGGCCTGGGCAGTGCATGCGATAAAATAAATCATAAAACGCGACGTCATATTCGTGGTATGTAAATAGAAACGAGAAGCGTTGTTAAACGTTAACGTTAGCGTTGTTTAGCGTTGTTCAAATTGCATTGCATACTTTACATTAACACTATGATGATGATGTAATTTTTTTAAAATTCTATAATAAATCACAATATGGATATATAATAAGTCTGAATCAATAAACGAATTTAATTTAATTTAAGTGATTTAATTTAAACTAACATAGAACAAAAGATTTACAGATTTTTACCATATTGCGCCTCGAATTTCCAGGAGACCCAGGAATAAAGCTGCACTGCTACAATAAAACGAGCGAATGCGAGAAAATATGCGTGCCGTGAAAACGTTCCGTTCCACGCTACATTTCTGCTGTACGCTTTTGATTAGCAAAGCCGTCATATCCATAGTTCAGCGGGCGCGGTGTTCAGCACTGGACAACAAAAGTAAATTTTTCTTTAAGAGGATTTCCTTATAATTAAATCATGTTTCATAATAGCAAGCATCGTCTAACCCCAAGCTAAGCAAAGCTTGTGTTATAGGCATCAGATAACTGATATACATAATATATATTTTTTATTATACATAGAAAACGACCATAACACCCGAAACAAATATGTGCAGATCGTACAAACATTTGTCCCGAGGCGGTGTGTGATTGTCCAGGATTATTTATTTTACCAAGTAGTTATAATTCTAGACTGCTCGGGCCTAAATGATCAAAAAGTCGTCTATTTAGATATACGTAAAATTTTCCGCTAGTTAAGGTACACTTTACCAAACCACGTATCAAATGAATACAGAACCAATTTCAACCCTTGTATTATCATTCATTCACTGTCTTACATCCCAATATCTAGTTCTTTCTACCTTCTACGCACAGTGACGAATAAATAAACAAAATAACGAATACTAGTGGCCGTTTCCAGAATATACGTGATAGTTAAAGTTATTTGTTTCGCCCTCGAGCGAGGCAATGGCCAACGACCACAGAAATATGGCCTTTTGTTACCTTTTCGAGTATTTTTCGAGGGCGGGTGTTCAAGTGATTCCACGGTGCAGTTAACTTGAGTGACGTTGGAGGAAATTTATTGGATGAAGCCGGCGAAGGTAAAAATATGTGGTGGAATAAATCTGGCTCTGACTACTGATAGCGTTACGCCTGAATTTTGCCACCAGCGCCAGTTTTTTGGCGTGCATTTTATACCATCTTTTTACTATAGTCTCAATGTATAGCAAAGGCCCCCTTGCAAAGGTCTGCGAGTTTGGGCCACTCTTTCTGTCTTGGGCGTTTATCTCACGCCTGACGAGGTCAAATGTAAAGTGATGAAACTCGTAAAGGCCTCCCTTTTCTCCTTCCACTCCTCGCGATCCAACGCTGCAACAGGCCACGCTGGAAGATGTACCTCGAGCTCGTCACGCCATCTCATCCTGGGCCTTCCACGTCGCCTCTTAGCGTTGGGTGGGCTCCGCGCTGTGGTGGTCTTTGCCCACAATTCGCTGGACATACGGCAGACTTTTGTTTATGATTTTTAAATAAACTCCTGTTCCAATAAACATTAAATAAATATTCTCAACCCAAAGGGACCAATAAACCTATCTCAATAATTTCCACTTCGCATTAGTAAAACTTTTAACCCAAAAAGTTTGAAACGAGTTTACAAACATGTAACGATTTATTTGTGTTCGAACTAAACGTTAACTAAACTTTATGGAGAGCGAATTTGCCAATTTTTTTTGTGGAAAATCTTACTTTTGCCCGGGGCTTAACATTTGTCCTATCCGGGTGGCATTTTTGGTTTTTATTTGGGCACACATTCATTGTATTTAAAAATGGTAGGTACTTTTTATTGCATTAGGTGTGCCCATCAAAATAGAGGTACGTTGGTGAATTAATATATAAATAATTTTCTGTACTTATCAGAACCTAATAGAAACATTAAAAAATCGCTTTAAAAATATAATTTAACTAGTCGTCAAATGGTTTATAAACCTTCCTTTTGAATCACAAAAACTGCATCAAAATCCGTTGCGTATTTTTAAAGATCTAAGCGTACATAGGGACCGACAGACAGCGGGAAGCTACTTTTTTATACTATGTAGTGAAGTGCCACCTATATATTGTTCCTTCATGTCCAGTCCATCATAAAGCTGCCTGAAAGAGACCTTATTGCTCTCAGCGATAAGGTCGCCCTTCCTCTATTCTTAGTATTCATTTCTGTAAGTATTGTTTTGTGTTTTGTGTGGTATAATATATTTTTTTCTATCTACTGTTACGGGGTGAGTCGTGACATAATGTTTTCAAAAATAAACCTAATGCTAGTATCTACAAAGTTTCGATTTGAATACAGCTGTGTGACATATTGGTACCTATTACGGATAGTTTCCCAATAACATTAGTTACTCCGAGTTATATATCAAACATTTTTGCAATAACATCCGTTGAAATTTATGTTTTCATAACAGAAACCGTTATTTTCCATCTGAAAGTATTTTATGCCTGCTTTTTTCGGAATTTCTTTTGCTTGCGGTGTTTTTACGAATCTGAGACAGGGAACAATTTCCGCTGGGGTTTTTACCTCTCTGTTTTGTTTTTATTCAATTTTCTGTAAGCGATAAACACAAATTGTATAGCGTTTTATCAATATTGATAATTTTTATCACGATGACACTGAATAGACAGCAGAAAGAAAACAAATTACTAATAATTATATATTTTATATTTTCATTAGCTGTAAAAGATACATAATCCCGCGGTAGTTAACCTTAAATTACCTTTCTTGTTGTAAAATTTTAAAACACAATATAATTTATTTATTTATTTTATAATTTTGGGAAAACTAACAGCTAGGTAACTAAATACTAAATACAGTGTGTAACTAACGGCTAATTATAAGTTTCCAAGATACTAAAGTTAAATACTAACAGTCGAAAAAGGAATAAGACAGCACATTTGGTTGAAAATACAAACTAAGTTACATTAAATACTTAAGCAAAGAAAAAACTACTCAACCAGCGTTTAAGACGCTTGGTTGAGGTATTAAATAAATCTAAATCTACTTCATCGTTGCCATCAATAAACATAAGTAGTATTTGCTTGGACGTTATTGAATGATTTGCATGCCCTTAAGATGAAAGAGTTCTGCCTGTAGTTCGTCCTCACCAGTGGTTCATACAAGAGCTTTGGCTTACGAAGTGAGCCTATGTTCGTGCGCAGACCAATCAGCTCTAACAGCTCTAAAAAAAAATTATGATAAAAAAAATATATAAAATATGCATTTGCCGATTTGAGATCATTTTCGATACAATTCTTAAAATAAATAAATAAATAATGCTGGACAATTCACACAGCATTATCTAGCCCCATAGTAAGCAGAGCTTGTGTTATGGGTAGAGATGGGTTTATGCCGGGCATTTACAGGGCAAATTGAGTAAATGCCCGATAAATGTCTTTTTATGTCTTTTAAATGTCCAATCACAGGGCAGAAACTATAATTATGTTATCCATATGTTATTGCTTTTATAACTTACATAAAAATGTTTTTTATGTGTAGACTGAGGAAAATTAAGTAGGACGTACCTATTTTTATACAACTATACTAGATAAAGTAAATAAAAGTGAGTTTTCGTTTGTCTGTATTTGTTTGTGCTATCCAATGAGATTTTACAAATAGAGACGTCATACTCATTTTAAAGAAATAAAAACATGGCTATATTTTATTATTATACCTACCTACCACATGGAACTTTATGTCTATCTGACGGCCAATGACAGCCTATGACGTCAGATCGGCTATCAGTTAGAGGGAACTGGGCTAAAATGGGTACCTAGCAGGCTGCATGAAGAAAATAAATTTGATTTAAGTAAATTAAATAAATAAAAAGGTTTATTTACGAATTATAATATTAAGTAGGATGTCCATTTTTATATCTACTTTTGGTAGGTTTATAGTACCTTCAAAGAAGCTTAGTTATTTATTCCGTTTTTGTCTTTTATAGATTTCTTTGCAATTGAGAATAATTCTATGTACGTAATGTAAGCCGCCACCATGAGTGTCTTGGACACTCATGGAGGCGGCTTACATGGCCTTACAGGGCCCGCAGTCTAAACCCATACAATTGCGCAGAGGAGTGAGGCAGGGGGATGTCATATCTCCGAAACTGTTCACGTGCGCATTGGAGGATATGTTTAGGTTGCTGGACTAGAAAGATAAGGGCATTAACATAAATGGCGAGTAGGTACATCTCACACCTGCGATTCGCTGATGACAGTCTTAATGGCGGAGTCGCTTGAGGAACTGAACCAGATGCTGGACGGCCTAGCTTTAGCCTCCCGATGTATCGGTCTTGGCAGGAATTTGGATAAAACCAAAGTCATGATCAATGGTCACATTGATCCAAGGCCGGTGGTAGTATAGTACCTTCTCTAAACTGTTTCCGAGTACACTTACCTTGGGCAAATTCTGCAGTTGGGTAAAAACAATTTCGAGAAGGAGGCCAAGAAAAGGATCCAGCTAGGCTGGGCAGCATTTGGAAAACTACGTCAAGTTTTCTCGTCATCCATACCGCAATGCTTGAAAACGAAAGTTTCCAACCAGTGCGTCCTACCCGTTATGACCTACGGAGCTGAGACGTGGACACTCACGATAGGGCTGATCCACCAGTCCAAAGTCGCTCAGCAAGCTATGGAAAGAGTTTCTCTGAAGGATAAGATTCGTAACGAATACATCCGACAGAGAACCAAAGTTATCGACATGGCTCTAAGAATTAACAAGCTGAAGTGGCAGTGGGCCGGCCATATCTCGAGAAGAACCGACGGCCGCTGGGGCAAACGTGTTCTTGAGTGGAGACCGTGACTCGGTAAACGTAGTGTAGGACGCCCTCCGACGAGGTGGGATGATGACCTGCGAAAGACTGCTGGTAGATGCTGGATGCGGCAAGCTGAAGACAGGGCGCTATGGCGCTCATTGGGGGAGGCCTGTGTCCAGCAGTGAACTGATATAGGCTGATGATGATGATGATGGATGTAAGCGAACGTTGAAGAATGTATCTATGCACAGTTATAGATATATTCATCAATAAGGTGAATTTGATTGGATTGCAAGCTTCTCAAACGAAAGAATTTTCCAGTACCCATATTATATCACCCCAACATCCTCTAGCGTCGTTACACAGAACAGACAACGCCGCATGGCATTACCTCGTTATCTCTGTCACTCATAAACGTAACGCATTACTTGTCTCGTTCGTGTAGGTGGCAAAGCGGCAACAGGGCGGCAGTGATTTTGGAGTAAAATTAAATTTATAATTTTCCATTTAAACAGTACAAAACAAATAGAAGAAATAAAAAGACACATCCTTCTTTCTTTTCACAACCTCCCAGAGTAAGTATTGCACTTTCTAAACACACAACATGGCATTTTAATATTTTTTCATAGGTACTCCTAAATCCTGCTTCAGGGTAAATCCGCGTTGCGGCCAGACGCAGGACAGACTGAGTTCACTCAAGCTAATTTAATTAGCTTGTGTTCTTCTTGCCACGTAGACCTCGATACAACGTATCTACCTATATAACATCATTGGCACTAGCTCGGTATGTTCGCACTGGTCATAGCGTGCAATGAAGTGAAGTTAGTACATGTACGCGCTCAATTCATTACTCTCGCTTTAGACTACAATGTACGAACTTCACTTCACTGCGTTCCGCGCATCGCGGTACTTCCCCGAGATTTAATCAAACTAAATTTGTTTGAGAGTCGCTAACTTGCTTTATAGTCCCGTGATCAAGTAGGTACATAATGATTGAAGTAAAAGTAGGTACTTAAATAGGAAAAAATAATTAATAGTGATATTGAAATAAATATAACAATAACTTAATAGGTACTTATCGTGTATTAATGTTTTATCAGCTACAAAACAATATATTTTGGGCTATTTATACAATTTCCCAACATATTTATCTATATATTTTATTAAAAAAGTCTAAAAACTACAAGAATAGTTTCTGCCCTGTCATCGGGCATTTATTTGGACATAAACTCGTTTTTGCCCTATTTGTCCAGTTTATGCCCTTTTTGCCCAATAGGGTTTAAACCCTCGACCCATCTCTAGTTATGGGTACTAGATAACTGATATACATAATACAATACATTACATAGATAGATATTTTTTATTATACATAGAAAACGACCAGAACACCCGGAACAAATATCTGCAGCACGTACACACAATTGTTCCGAGGCGGGAATCGAACCCGCAACCTCCTGCGTCGCAGGCGGACCTTCGTCCACCGCGCCACATCGGTCGTTGAAACAGGGTGACCTATTAATAAAATGGAGTCCGATTACACTGTCTGTAATTTCAGCTGCCACCATATCCATCAAATTACACACAGCAATGCTGTTTGCTGCCAGAAAAGTATTGCCCTAGTTTCTTCAGTGGCCTTGGGTGAGGTAATCTACTATATTTTGAATACCGCTTTTTTGTTTGCTTTTTATTAAAAGAAGTACATCGTTATAAATGCAAACATTTAAATGTTTAGATTGTATGGATGTTTGTTACCTCTTCACGCCAAAACTACTGAACGGATTGGGCTGATATTTTGTATTCTGGTAGTTCTGGGCCGGGAATAAAACATAGGCTAGGCACTAGCTTACTCTAAAGGTTAGTACCTTTTATCCCATAAATCGGTACCCATATTATGATAGAAATAAATAATAATATACATATATAAAAGAAAGTCGTATTAGTAACACTATTTATAACTCAAGAACGGCTAAACCGATTTGGCTGAAAATGGGTAGGGAGGTAGCTTAGAACCAGGAGACGGACATAGGATACCAGGATTGGAAAAAAACAGTATTTTTTATATTTTATAAAACAAACAGTTCAAAATGTTGAAAATTAGTGTTTTTTTGTATTTTTTTTTTTACTTTTTACCTTAATGGTATCAATTTCAAATAATTTATAGCGAATAATAAAATAATCCATTTCTAAACTATTTCCTAATTCACATTAGTAAAAATTAACAAAACGATAAATATTTACTTTTGTTGCATTTCTCAGTGCCTCTAATCTAATTATTAAAAATTATTATTATTAATCAGTACAAAACACTTTACATACACCTTGTATGTAGTGTTGTAGGTAGGTAGAGAACTAGAGAGAACGGCCGACATAGGGACTTTCCCTGCGGGTCTTTACTGGCGGGGAGTTACCTATGCAGTGTATAAATACCACAGCCTGTCCGTGGTATTTATACACATTCATTTGCAATTAAAGGTAGTTTTAAACCCTGTTTTTTTCTTCATGTTTTAAACATTGTTTAAAACTTGTTTTAAACTGTGTTTTGAAACACTTAATAAAAAACATAGTTTTATTTCAAACTGTTTTAAACACGTGTTTTAAAACAACTTGTTTTAATCATACCAACCCTGTAGGATACTTTATATTTTTATCATTTAAACCATTTGACACATACATTTACGCGAGGGCGAAGTCACGGGGCGCAGCTAGTAAATAATAAACGACCGATGTGGCGCGGTGGGCGAGGAGGTTGCGGGTTCGATTCCCGCCTCGGAACAATTGTGTGCACGATCTGCAGATATTTGTTCCGGGTGTTCTGGGCGTTTTCTATGTATAATAAAAAATATCTATCTATGTAATGTATTGTATTATATATATCAGTTATCTAGTACCCATAACACAAGCTTCTGCTTACCATGGGGCTAGATAATGCTGTGTGAATTGTCCAGCATTTAATTTATTTATTTATTTAATAAAATAAGTTTTATTTCAGAAAAGGCTACAAAGTAGGTACATACGTTTTTATAATGATTAAGTTAAATTAAATATAACTTTATTTAAAAATAATACGTTTACACAGAAACAACGCGTGCAAAACCCTAATTAGTAGGTACGTACTCGTAACCAAACATAACCTAGTCTGAAATAAATTTATAATAACCTAGTCTTCCAACAAAGCTCAGTTCTCTTTTAATGCAGGGTAACTACCTGAAAAATGCCCGATAAAGGCCAGTTTACACAGAACGATGTATAAACGCTAGAATCGAAACGTCCGCAAAAACCGTAGACATTTCGCTGCGCCAACGCGCTGATTGTACCTCTATTTGGCGTTTGAATTAGAAAAAAGCTAACGAGACCGACCGCTGGCTTTTAGATGGCGGATGCTATTCGATTTAAGCTTTATTGTTTGGAGGTGGCTTGCTTGATCGTTTTCGCGTATAAAATTTTTAGTAATCGTGAGTTTGCTTAATTGCGTAAGTAAAATTAGTTCGTCTTTATTTCGTCAAATATATTAGATTGACTACGGCCTTACACTAAGCCCATGGCAAAATAACCAACAGTTACCTGAAGCTCATTGCTGGGAGGCTGGACACTGGCTGTCTCTTTATGGAACACTGGACAAGAGCGTATATTGTGTTTGTTAGATATTTAAGGGTTTATTTAATTTTAATTTGCATTGTATTTGTATTTTTAATTTTAATATTTAATTGTTTTGTAGGGCAATTTTATTTTAATTATGATTTTATGTTTTTAATTGTGATGTATATGTTTAATTGTGACTTGTATTTTCATATATACTAGGTACCTAAGTAATTTTAATTTATATAATTAAGTTCAACTATGGTCACTTTTACTGTATATTTACCTACTATAAACTGATGTCTGAAATTAACGTTTTGAATGAATGTATAGTAGTTACTATCATGGCCCGTGTTATGGGTGGGTACCCATGCATTTACCCCTATATTTAAATTAATTTGAAGGAAAATTAGAGGCTTTATAAATAACAGACTTACAAATTGATAAATTCTAAAAGCTTATAAATGTTTTCACAGATAGATTACAAAATAATACAACAAAAAAGACGGGAAATATAGTTTTAATCTAAGCAGGTCCTCGATCCCGCTAGTTTCATCATCATCAGCCTATATTAGTCCACTGCTGGACACAGGCCAGCCCAATGAGCGCCATAGCGCCCTGCCTTCGGCTCGACGCATACAGCATCTTCATGCAGTCTTTCGCAGGTCGTCATCCCACCTGGTCGGAGGGCATCCTACACTACGTTTACCGAGTCGTGGTCTCCACTCAAGAACAAGTTTATGGCAATTTATGATGTGAATGTTTTGTTCTGGGGTTGTTTCTGACTCCAAAGCCTGTCCTGTGAGTTCTAGGCACCCAGGTGGTTCTATCTAAAATGCTAACAAACAAACTAGTTTGCAATAGAAACAACAAAACAAACTCCGCTAGCCTTATCGTAATAATATCAACTTGGAAAATTTTCAAAGTTTGTGTGTGAACTTGAGCAAATGTGGTGAAACCAGGGGTGGAGCTAGGATTACAGATAATATGGCATTTCAGGCAAATTAAATAAGGTAGGCACCTCAAGGTTTTAATTTTTAAACAACTTAGTAAGATATAAACCTAAACGTATTTTACCTGCCTACTTTTCACTATCTATATTATTACCAAAGTCGCTTTCTATGTATAATCATCATCATCATCAGCCTAGCCTACTACCGAGTCGTAGTCTCCACTCAAGAACACGTTTGCCCTAGCGGCCGTCTCGCGAGATATGGCCGGCCCACTGCCACTTCAGCTTGCTAATTCTCAGAGCTATGTCGATAACTTTGGTTCTCTGTCGGATGTATTCGTTGCGAATCCTAGCCTTCAGAGAAACTCCGAGCATAGTTCTTTCCATAGCTCGTTGAGCGACTTTGAACTGGTGGACCAGCCCCATCGTGAGTATCCACGTCTCAGCTCCGTAGGTCATAACAGGTAGGACTATGTATAATCAAAAATATCTATCTATGTAATGTATTGTATTATGTATATCAGTTATCTAGTACCCATAACACAAGCTCTGCTTACCATGGGGCTAGATAATGATGTGTGAATTGTCCAGCATTATTTATTTATTTATATCAGTCTTCTAGTACCCATAACACAAGCTGAGCTTAGCTTGAGGCTAGATGATTCTGTGTGAATTGTCCCGCAATATATTTTTTCAATGTATTGAATAGATATCGCTTCTAAGCGATAAGGCCGCCCATTGTACTTGTCGCATGTAATGTATTTTTTTGCAATGATCTGCATTTATGGTGTACAATAAAGCGTTTTTGTATTGTATTGTGTTATATCGAAAAAAACGTTAAATAGCAAACGAAAAATAATTAATAACCACAACCATAGCCGATCGGATCCAAATGAAATACTTTGAATTGAAACTCAAAAACCTATGATAACCGCCAACTCCACATATTCCGGTTTAAATCTACTCCTAAAATCCTCCCCTGAGCCCATTTATCAAGATAGACCTCAAAACTCGCCGAGTAGATGCATAAATCAGCCGTGAACTGATTTTGTGCTCGACCGAGTGCGAATATTTCGATTTAGGTCAACAGTCTACTAGATATGTCGAATATCCTGACCAGATAGCAGATTGAAAGATTGACTTCTTAGAGATAAGCTTTTTGAAAGATGAGTTTCAGTCTTTAAAAACTTTAATGTCTAGAGGAGATAGGGAAGTGTCGAAAGTTACGAGCTAGCGTATTCGAAATGAAGAAATGGCGGATAGTCTTTTATGAATATGATTGTTTTATCTTTTAAGTTCTTGTACTGACTGAGTTCTTGCTTTATAGTCTTGGGTTGTATTTCTTTATTTTTTATTGAAAAAACATTAAACTATAGTTTGACCGAAACCGCTGTACCGCGCCGAGGTATGCGAGCGGCGAGACGGGGGGGAAATATCGACCGCTCCGATCCATCAGTCTGCCGTAAACGCGTACTCTTGCTCTTTTTTCCTCGCCCTCCACCTCGCCGCACTTTCCTAAGGAGCGGTACAGCGGTTTCGGTCAAACTATAGAAAATTATTGTCATAGGCGAGCTTAACCCTTAGAAGAGTTCTCTTCCAGAAAACCTTATTGGGAGAGTACGACAAAGTTATAAAACTGGGTATATGACGTGTTTTAACAAGCAAATTTAAACCTAATCTGCACACCTTATACTATCAATGTGCATATAGTTTTTTATGTATTATAGTGTACCTATAGTACATAGTAGTCTATTGAATATGTATTGAATATATATATATGTATATATATAAAATAATAATAATAATATACAATAATGCTGGACAATTCACACAGCATTATCTAGCCCCATGGTAAGCAAAGCTTGTGTTATGGGTACTAGATAACTGATATACATAATACAATACATTACATAGATAGATATTTTTTATTATACATAGAAAACGACCAGAACACCCGGAACAAATATCTGCAGATCGTACACACAATTGTTCCGAGGCGGGAATCGCACCCGCAACCTCCTGCGTCGCAGGCGGACCTTCGCCCACCGCGCCACATCGGTCGTTAAAATATAACTAGTATTTTATGTAGTTTAGATAAGTTAAAAGAAACTCATTTAGGAATTTGACTAATACCTACGAAGAATTTACCACAAGATCTATATTATCTCAAACATCGTAAGACAATATCGTTTCATCCCTATAATTCACATAACGAGTACCTTACAATCTTCCCCCAAGGAAATACACCTTCGATTCCCACAATAATTTGCCTCTGAACCCAACCTAACGTGGCTTTATCACCTGATCATAAACGCAAGCCATAAACATTTGATGACACCATGAAACTGCGGAAATATTATGATGTGCGGTAAAAATATTTTTTATTCCAACCCGATGCGGGACAGCAATAAAACGCAAATAGATTCTCATGAAAATTTGACACACATGACCTTATTTCATGAATACTTCGGATACATCTCCACGGACAGCTTTGAAGAAACGAAAAATACATGCTTCTTTTCTTTTCATGTGTCTCGTCCTAGTTTTGGTTGTATGTTATTTTTCTGTCTCAGATGTTGGCTCTGATCCATCAATCAATACGTCTTTATGTTGAATTTTTGTCCACAGGTGTGCCTGTAGAGACAAAAACTCAACATAAAGACATCCCACAAGATGAGACACAAAATACAAAAGACGGACAAGATAAATTCACAGTTTCTTAGAGGCATTATTCCTAAGTGCTGAAGGCTATTGTTCCAGGATGAATGAAACTGGAGTTAGATCAATTATTATTAATACAGGCAACTGCGCTAATATTAGGTACACTTCAGTATTGTCATATATTGTGTGATTGTTGAGGCCAAACGGGCATAATCTTTGGATGTCATATCGCAACTCCACTGTGTTAAATGCGTAGGTACATAGGTATCACTACATAGTATTTATAAAACAAAGTCGCTTCCCGCTCTCTCTCTGTCCCTATGTATGCTTAAATCTTACAAACTACGCAACGGGTTTTGATGCGGTTTTTTAATAGATATAGACGGCGAATACTCACACGAATTTCAGTTTTAAGCACGTCTTTAGTAGCAATTTTTTGACAGTTTGTGCTTAAATCTGAGTTGCGTTTGTGTATTCGGGGGACAGTGATTCAAGAGGAAGGTTTATAAATTAATTTCCACGCGGGTGTAGCTGCGGGGCGCAGCTAGTAGAACATAAATGATAACTCATCATGTGGCACAAACCGGTTACAGGACTTATAGATGAAACGACTATTTCTCTCACTCATTTCGAATCGCGTATTCATAACAAAACTCTACTTAAAACATACGTAAACATCTCATTTTGCTTCACTCTTAGGTGCCTTTTTATAGAGTCGTATGCAATTTATTGACTGGGTGGAACGCGTGAAATAACACAAAGTCAAGTATGATTGTTGCTTCAAACTTGACAAAATAAAAAATAAATAAATAATGCTGGAAAATTCACACAGCATTATCTAGCCCCATGGTAAGCAGAGCTTGTGTTATGGGTACTAGATAACTGATATACATGATACAATACATTAAATAGATAGATATTTTTTATTATACATAGAAAACGACCAGAACACTCGGAACAAATATCTGCAGATCGTACACACAATTGTTCCGAGGCGGGAATCGAACCCGCAACCTCTTGCGTCGCAGGCGGACCTTCGCCCACCGCGCCACATCGGTCGTCAAAAATAAGGATAAATTATAAAACTAAACAATACAATCAAAGTAGGTTAATGTTTTACAATATCATTAAGTACTTTATTTTATTCAGGAGCATATACACAGTTGACAGTTTAACATTATGGTACGGTAGGTACTAAAGTAGTAGACGGTATTATTAAATAGGTCGTGGAATATCCCAGTTTCAAGTTTACTACCTACTTCGACTACGTCCTGTTATAATAACATCCCAAACTATGTCCTCAGCAAATAGAGCCAGGCCACAGTTAACTTGCTCACCAACGTAACTTCGTAAGCAAGAAGAATTTCGGGCGACTTAGGTGGTGACGTGCTTGAAATTATTAAATTTATTTGCTATTGGCTTCGAAAGCTTTATTCGTAATTATAAGGTAGTTTTTTCGTAAGATTTGAAAAGTGCTAAAGTTGTAAAGTAGTATATAAATTATGACAGTTCTGTAAACTACGTTTCTGCTATTTCAGCTTGTCGGGCAACAAGTTTCGAAATTATAAGTAATCCTTATTTTAACTACCTTTTTATAGATTGTACTTTATGTGTGATTAATGTACTTATATAAAAAAATACTATGTTTGAAATCTGACAACAATGGCTAGGAAGTGCTTTTGTTTGTGATTTAATATTGTCAAATCAAATCCAACAGCTTGCTATAAGCGAGGTTATGATTATCGATATAAGAGAAGAATGAGATTAGGAAGACCACGGTACATAATAATGAATGGATTGTATAAGCCACTTCCACAGGCCTATTTCGTTGGCTAGTAGGTAGGTAAGAGATAAACTTGTTGTGTCGGTAGAAATACCTATCTGCTAGAATACCTCCTGCCTCCCCTAATGAGCGCCATAGCGCCCTGTCTCCAGCTTGACGCGACCAACATCTACCTGCAGTCTTTCGCAGGTAAAAAATCAACTTCTTTTAATTCAAGGAACGCGCTACTTCTCTAGCCCAAGCTTCTCAAGTTTCTCGGTGAAGCGAAGTGTAAAGATATGGTGGTGCCAAAGATTGGCCTGCATTGGCACTGCGTGGACATGAATTATTATTACTGCTTCTGGCTCTGAAATTGTGTGAAACCTAATATTGTTTGAGAAACAGATTGCAAAAGTTAATTATAAGAAAAACTACAGGCTCAGAATTTTAATATTGTATTATGATTGTTAAAAAAAATAGAAGAATACAACTATATAAGACTTTATTTAGAGTCGCTTATTCAATTTCAATTAAATTAATTACAGCCATAGTTGATGGAACTTACATAATTTAATAATAAAAATAATAAAAAACATTGTAAGCGGAAGGGACTCATCCTACGATTACAGACGCATGACACTATGTGTGTGAGTCCAGTGCTTCATGAAAGCGCAGTCCGTGTCCAGCCTTCCAGCTATACTCTTCATCATCAGCCTATGGCCATTGGGGGAGGTCTATGTCCACAGCTGGACATAGACCTCCCCCAATGAGCGCCACGGCGCCCTGACTTCAGCTTGACGCATCCAGCATTTACCTGCAGTCTTTCGCAGGTCTTCATCCCACCTGGTCGCAAAGCGTCCTAAACTACGTTTACCGAGCTATACGCTTACTTACAGCTAAGTGTTTTTTCGCTCTTACCATTGAACGTTCTGATAAGAGTATTTATTATTTTATTAGAGGAATGTTACAATCAAGTGAATGGCACCACGGCCAAATAAAACGTAATTAATTCCAATACATCCGGGACAAATCACATTACACAGGACATTTGGTAGCTCACAGAGCAGGGGCTGATGAGCCCCAACAGCTTCTGGTATAGAGACGGAAAGTGCATCCTCCTTATATGTATTTAAACGTAAAAGTTTGTACGTATCGATGTGTGGATGTTTGTCGCTCTTTCATTCAAAAACTACTGATCGGATTGGGCTGATATTTTTCTATGGAAGAGAGATGGCCAACCCTGTACGCTGAAAATTGCTTTCAAATTTGGATATTTCACTATTGTGTAAGCTTTTCTTAATTTAAGTACATTAAAGTTATATTTGTGGAATAACTAGTATGTACAAGTTAGAGTTGTGTCCATCTAATTCTAGTATCATTATTAAAACGTTTTTTTTTCTTCTTGATCAATCTTCTATCAACCGCAACGCAGTATATCTCCATTTTCCATACTCCATTAATGTATATTGTAATTTAAATGCATCAAGGGGGCAACAGATGGCAGCACCATGGCAAATCACGGCGTTTATTAAAGAGGGTAGCTGATTGCAACATACTATAGGGGATGTAGAGGGGTTTTAGGAGTAATTTTAGGGATACTTTGGTAAATTACATGGTGGTGTGGTAGGCTTATTGCATGTTTCTTTGTTTACAGTAAGTCTCTATTCTCAGTTTTTAATTAAAGACGTACATAAACCATTTGGCATATGCATACAAAGATTTCCACGCGGGCGAAGCTGCGGGGCGCAACTAGTAAAGATTAAACAAATAAGCTTTCAAAGAACATTTGCGACAAGATCGCTTGTTATGTTCCATATGTTATTATATATAAGTAGTATTTGATCCGAAAGCTGTCCAAACCGCTCAAACTATCCAACAAATCCGCACCCATAGGAATGGCCCCAAACCGGATCTCAGTAATAGTGATTCTGATGGACTAAGGGAACTTGGAAACCAAAGTTTTTCCAACTTCAGTACGCACACTGAATAGATAACACAGATCATGGCGATGCTGTCAGTCAAACCCTTTTACAGCTGAGGAAAGAAAGCTGTATCAGTTCTTTTGGGGTTCTTAACGTTTACACTACATAGCCTCAGCGGTGCGACGACGACGCGCCCCTGTAATCATGAGGATTACAGGGGCGCCCATGTGTGTGTAGGCAAAGAAAGTGTTATACTATGTTTTGAAATTTAGCGAGATAAATACTGATCCCTCAGGTGTTTTTTTATAACAATCAAATTATCATTAACAGCTGGTTAGTTGCGATCCTGGTTTTATTGTACACTAGCCGCGCCCCGCGGCTTCGCTCGCATTGAAATTTCTGCGTAATTTTCTTATTTTTTTTTATGATACTTCGAAGAAGTTGTCTAACATTTAAAATAATTATAATGCAATTTTTAAATTTCCACGCGGGTGAAGCCGTGAGGCGTAGCTAGTGTACAAATAATTACTAAAAATTAAAAATTTATACTTTATAAATCATAACAAAAGCTCTTTTGAGGAGAATTCAAGGTAGGTCACTTAGAGATGAAAGTTCACTGCTTCACTCGTATGAGAAAATTTTCTAAGGTTTTGCGAGTAAAGTACAAAAAAGTATTTATGCAGCAAAAGACAGGTAATTAACTAAGCACATTAGATATACATCCTTAACTAAATATGACGGGATTTTTTACGATCAAGCATACCGAAACGCGTATGGAGTTTGAGTATAGATTGAATCGTGGTCGAGATAACTAAAGAAATGTGAGTCAGAAATTCGATATTCCGAGTCGTTACATAGTTTGCCTGTACCTAGCTTTTCCCTCCACCCTATATAGAGTAAACCTAGTGAAGGCACGTATTCAGACAATTGAGACGAACCATCCGATTTGAATAATGATGTCTTATGAATAGTCTGGAAGTTCCCGACCGAAGCCCGAAACTTTTATTTGAAGGTTTTAATTCGGGGATTTCGGATTTCGGCTCCGTTTTCTATCCTGCGAGTTGATGGCACGATTGCTGTTTATAGAATGGCTGAGAGAATTTGTAGTCGCGATTTATTTTACGGGAATAGTAAATTATTATTCAACTTCATTTATTTTATTCAAATTCTTGTCATGAAATACATTTTATATAGAAAATATACAAAAATATATTATAAAACTATTCTACAGTAAAAAATATATCAAATCGATTACCGACCGCTAAATTAGGCTGAAAGCTCAAGCAGCCGATGACTAGGGCTGCAGAGAGAGGAACTTCCTGACGATGCGTGCCGACTCCAGGAGTACCACCATTTTATTCATATTATTATTTAGTTATAGACGAGTAGCTGAGAGTTGATATGTCTTTGCTTTTGTTTTTCACTACACTAGTTAGTCTCTTATAGTGGTCAAATTGTGCGCTCGTAACCAGTGGTCGAGTCTGTTTTGAAGCCAAAATAAATAAATGATAATGCAGAAAAATTCACATCATCAAACCCCAAGCTAAGTTAAGCTTGTGTTATAAGTAGGTTGGTACTAGATTAGTGGAAACAGCAAATAACATTAGTAGATGTCCTATTAAAATTATGAAGGCGAAAGTGTGTGCTATTGTACCGTTGTTGTGGTTAGATGCTTGATCGAAGAGTACGGAAAAACTACTAAATGGATCGGACTGAAATTTTGAACACATAAAGATATGGACTTAGAATAATATAATATATAGACTACTTTTATTACAAAAAGCCGCGGTTAGAAGCTAGTTTCAATATACATAAAAACACCCAGAGCGCCCGTAACAAATATCAGCGGGCCCTACAAACAAACATCCGGCGTGCATCGAACCCGCAACCTTCTGTTTTGCAGGTAGACCTTTTCCCGCAGCGCCACACGTCTTGATGTGAAAAAGTTACATCCATCCGTCACAGCATAGAATTTGTTCCTGGGCATAGACGAAGGCTTAAAAAAAAAACAAAGGGCCAAACGGAGGCAAAGCTCAATTTAGAACTATTATCGAACAATTTAGCTCTTTCGACAATCTATCCAACAATAATGTCATTTTGTCCATTTCTCAAGTGATTAATATTAGAGTTGGATAGAGACATCGATGATTTTGTGGCGATTATTTTTATTTAGTTCCTGTCGCGGACTAAATGGAAATAATATCGTAAGTACCGAGTCTATTTGACTATAAAGTAACGAAACGTAATCGTCACGTCTCATTGTTCCATAGTTTCTGGTACAGCGGCGCCTCCAATTAGACCATAGAAAATGTGTCGGAACGGAATCATGGAATATAGATTTATTTCTCTATAGCTAAACTACCTGACTTGGCTTTATTGATTTGGCAATAAGGGTCTACCATAGACTGTATAAAATTAGTAATGTAAAAATTTATAAATATATATTATCTGTTTTATTTTTGTACTATTTAAATTTAAGCCGTAATTTAATGTTGTTTCTCTTCGTTTTCCTTTTCTATATGGCTTTTTTATGTTTACCTACTCTTGTCTTCTTTAATGTATGTAAGGACCTACCTAATGTTTTAAAGCTTTGTGCCACCACACCAGGACCTGTCTGAAAATCAGCGCCGCTACTAACTCCGGCTTGTAGCGGCATTATGCTGAGACAGGGACTTTTTTGGCCCCTTATGTAACATGTATTTTTACCTATCTGTATGTTTTTATCTATCTCCTTATAATTTTTTTCTTGTAAGTATGTACTCTTTCTTATTATGTAATGTGTTGTGTTTTGTGTTATGTATGGTGTCAAATAAATGCATTTTCTTTCTTTCTTCTTTATTTCTTCCGTCGTGCTTACAGCGAGCAAATATGTACCACCATACATATAAGACATCAAGATCACGACTCGATAGTATCGTCTAATGGACTCAGGGCCCTGATGTTTATTTCTCTACAGAAAGTTTTCTTCAAGATAGATAAAATGTAACTTATCTAGATATCTTGCTAGCTAGCTAAGGCAGTAACGTGTCACCACAAAATTAAAAGTTTCTTCGAATCTAGTTATAACTTTACGTCTCAGGTTAAGTCTATATCATCAATACATTATACAAAAGCCTTATTTTAGTTAGAGCAAACAAAAATACATTACAAATAGACATTCATTACATACCTAAGCCATTATCTACTGTCGTGCATATTTGACTCATTTGCCAATTTGATCTTACCGAGACATCACGAAGTTTTCTCAATCTTTATCTACACTTATAGGTTTCCATTTAAACGGTTGTTTCATAGTATCGATATCAAAACTATCGAATCTCGCCCAACCCTAGCTTAAATTAGTTAATTCCCGGAACTTCGCACTGTTCCCGCCACTATTGAATCCGGATAATCTTATTGGTTTGCTAATCAATTAGCAATTTCCTCCGGGACGCGATGATGGCCGGATAGAGCTCTCCGTGGCCTATCGGAGTGCGATGGATTATTTTGACAGAGTTTATGACAGCCATGATGGCAACATTGTAACCTTAGAGCAAGGAACACTATGGATAGGGTCTTTCTCGAAAATTGGCATGCTTTGGAGCATAAATTGGCGGTCTTGTTAATAGACAGATTGATAATAAAAACAAAACACATACCTACTTATAAGATACTAGCTGCACGGCTTCGCCCTCGTGGAAAAATATGTGTCAAATAGTTTATAAACCTTCCTCTTGAATCACTCTTCTTTAAAACAACCGCATCAAAATCCGTTGAAGTTTTAAAGATCTAAGCATACATAAGGATAGACAGACAGTCGCTTCCTGAAAGCTACTGATTTGAATGGCAAGGCGGATTACAAAACGACACATTTTAACATTGATCTCATGCATGTGTGCATGAATGCAGAGGAGACGGCAGCGCATGTGCTTGTAGATTGCGACAGCGTGGCTTCTCAAAGACTGCATCACCTTGGGACACCGAGGACGCCTAGGGAGGCATGCACCGGCATCAGCGAGCTGCTGGCCTTCCTGGAGGACATCGGGTGGTTAGACTAGCAGCCCCCCACCCGACACGCAAAAAAGGCCCACCGGCGGCCAAGTTGCGGAAACCAGTCCAGAAACAAGTAACAAGTAAGTAACATTGATCTCATGTACCAAAGAAGCCTTCTATTGAACGATCAAAATTCAACAATTATGGATAAAAGTCATAGCGGCTGAATAGTAGAAGTATCCAAAAGGTCAAAAACATGAACAGAGTAACTTTTAAATGGGTTTCTAGAATAATTTTTTTTTGCAAAAACGAACTCCATTTTTATATGAAAATGATGAAGGAAAAATCTTTTGCCGTCTACGTAAAGTAACTCTGAAAATTGCACGCTGCAGCTAAATGCAAACAAAAGTGTCCCATGGGGTTTTTAGTAGCGCACATTGGTTTCCACAAACTGGTCAGGCTAATGGCTGCATCTCTTTGCTTCACTTTTTCAGGGTTTCCAGCGACTGAATATTAAAACTCTGGGAACGTAAACGAAACGTTTTTATTCTTGACTTTCTGAACGTATAACTGGATTTAAACGAAGGCTCGGTCTATTCTTTTTATTCTGTCTAATTTGAATGTTCTGAAATCCTGTTCTATAAAATGAAACTTAAATACATATTCAACAATTCTTCGTTGTTGATGCAAGACTTTAAACTTTCAACAATAGGTACCCGGGAGGTTTTAAGTGACAACGTACCTTTTTTAATCGACTTCGAAAAAGGAGGTTTAGTAATTTATCCGTCATAGTCCTTAAGATGGATAAATTGACGAACATACATAAAAACATGCATACAACCGAACATTAAATCGACCAAAATAAATATATATTAAAATAGGAACGACTTGGTGATAGATAGAGAGAACAAAATAATTAAATAATTTGTTTTCTTTATTTTTATTTAAAGAAAACAATGTATTTATATTATTTTCTTATAGCGCAAAGCTTTTACAAGATATGTTGAAAGAAGTTCCTACATTCAGTTCCATAATGCGAATTTACTTATTGTGGGTACTACCTAATCTCAACTGAACCACGATGACATGTTCGAGTTATGGGACGCGCAGAAAACATTTCAATGGAAATACGGAAATATATTGTTCATAGAAAAACCATATTTTCAGAGGGTACCCTCTGAAAATATCTCTCTCTGACTCTTTCCCTCTCTCTCTGTCTCTGAATAATGGCTTCTGAGACATAGACAGTTAAGGGTAAACAAGTCGACGCGACGACGGCATGAATTTATTTCGTTATATTATGTGTGTTTGTATTGATGAAAAAGATTTTTTTAATGTCAAATATCAAATTGCTTTATTTTCCTATGATCTTAAGGTACTTTTGGAACCGTCACAAAATTCAAATTACTTAAATATATCCCTGTGACTCTATTTATCAAATTTCTTCAGCAGAGACAATTCAATTTTACAGCACTCTAATATGGTTCCACTTTGAAGCTTTTTATTGCTAAGGTCTGTTATTTAAATTGGAATGCTAGAAAGAACTGAGTGCTTCCATCTAATCTATTTCAGATATTTTATCTTAACATAACAACTATTACTTGTTTCAATGTTTTCTGCGGATTTGCTTAAAAAAAAACCTATCTAAAACTCCCTCCTAACGAAAATGCAATAAAGAAGTAATCTCTAAAAAAAGTTAAGCACCTACATCCTAAATCATCCTAATCATCATCATCATCATCAGCCTATAGCAGTCCACTGCTGGACATAGGCCTCCCCCAAAGAGCACCATAGCGCCCTGTCTTCAGCTTGAAACATCCAGCATCTGCCTGCAGTCTTTCGCAGGTCGTCATCCCACCTGGTCGAAGAACACGTTTGCCCCAGCAGCGGCCGTCGGTTCTTCGCGAGATATGGCTGGCCCACAGCCACTTCAGCTTGCTAATTCCTAATCATTAGTCCAAAATGTTTGTAAAAAAAACTGAAATTAATGTTTTTTTTAAACCTACATAAAGGTACGTCTATACTATGTTGCCTGCTCTATGCCAATACGAACGCCCTTGTATAGGAAGCGAGCCGCATCCAGCTTCCCTCAGGAAATGAGCATCGTCTGAACTCCGTCCTCCGTAGGACTATATACCACTAGACAACATTTTATACGACGACGACGACGGCACAGTACACATATACTGAGACGACGGTCTGATAGCTCGATCTTACATCTACAGACTATGCAAGGTCACTTAAGTCCAGTGCTCTGGTATCATCTGTCTGATAGCTCGATCTTACATCTACAGACTATGCAAGGTCACTTAAGTCCAGTGCTCTGGTATCATCTGATCTACAATGCACATGCATTGATGGAGACCGATTTGTTCAGTTTTTCTGGTAATTTATGGTTCTCTACTTACTGAACGCGGCTTCGCACGCGTTGTTTCTCTGGAACCGTTTTAAGGTTATTTCTATCCCATGGGAACTTGTTTATGAGTAAGAGAAGCCTATGTTTAATTCCAGACCTGGAATTGTATGCAAAATTTCAGCAGAAAAACTAGGGTCGTTTTTTCACTAGGCGTCTACCATAACTGTGTGTTTTGCAAAATAAAACTACGTAAGTTTTATATTCTTGTTACTACAAGCCTTGTAAAAAAGCAATTATTGAGAAAGAAAAAACGAAAATCAATTTATTTGTTGAAAATTTTATGATATCCAGAAGTTAATAAGTCACTGCCCTCAAAATAATCTGCGACACCGCAAGGAAATGATTCAGTAAATCATAATAGTTTACTGAGTGTTTACAGACCGTACGTCAAATTCCATACTGTTGCAAACAAGCTTACGCCCGCGGCTTCTATCAGACCTAATCTTTCTGATATAAGTTTTGCGTAAACCGGAACGTACAAAATAAACGAATGACACATTTGACGTTTGATGTCGAAAACCATAGACTAAGCGCGGTATATACCGATCAGATGAATGGACAAGGCGATCGCTACGCGATAAACGAGCAGTTGTTCAACTTCAAAGTAACTTAAAATTTTAAATCCTTTTAATAGATTAACTTCTTTAAGTTCTCGGTTTTCTCTTTGAACCTAGCCAACCAAGCTAAATGTAATAGCTTTTAAATCGCTTTATATCGCGTCGTAAACAGGCCTTAAAAAGACGTTAATAAGTTTTTAGTATGCCCTCAGAATTATCTTTGTTATCCACATAATTTCGCGTTTGGGTGAAATCGTTAAAATTACGACACACAGACAGATTTTTTTTTGTTTTAGGTAAATACAGCTGATAAGGACGTTGGTGGTATCATCCCCGTGCCCCGAAAAGATCGCACATTCAAAATTAAAATCATGATAGTTCTAAAATAATTTGGTGATTTTTTTTTCATTTCGTATTTTTTTAACACTTTGACTGCTGAAATCGCACGGTATGAGTTTTCTACAATTGACTTATATGCGTAAATCCACACTAGCGCAGCGGCTGAGAAAATACAGATCTTTGTGACTCAGCACAGCCATAATATTTTTCGGACGAAACGCATGTGCGGCGCAACACAACCGCTGTGTAGAGCGGCAGCACGAATTTTTTAGGTTAAAAAAAGATCGCAGTCGTCGAAAAAAAACCGCAGTCAAAGTGTGTAGATAGCCGTTTCACCTCTATTGTTTTAGTAATAAGTTTGTACCTAGTTTTAGCTTTCCTACCTATATATTATTAAAATGTACCTAATGTGTCGTGTCAAATAAATTATTTCATTTCATTTATAAATATCCCGTTATTGGTTTAAAGATTACTTATCAATTCTGTAGCTACTATATGCGAGGACACATAAATGGTTATAGGTTTTTTATTTAAGTTATCTGTTAAGTTTGTAAAACTGTATGTCTTCCAAATAAAACAAAAATAAAATAAAATAAATAAATTATCTCTCAATTATTATAGGTACTTAAGTTAACTAAATGTATGTTACATTTAGTTAACTTAAATATAATAATGCTGTGTGGATTATCCAACATTCTAATTTATCTGTAGACCAGACCAACCTACTGATGGTAGATGATAAAAAATCATTACAGAAACTACTCCCGGCACGGGCAGATAGGTACTGACGAAAACTATTTTTGTCTTATAATCGTCCCAATGTGTTTCCATTGTGACCTATTAATCATATAAAAATTACATAATATTACTTACATATTAACAATCTCATTGTAGTTTTAAGAGGTTTATTTTATTTTAAATGTACAAAGATCATTCTAAAATGTATATACGTATTTTATTTTAAATAATATTGTTTACTTAGTACATACAGTTTTAGTTTCTGTGGATTAATTTATATTTTTGTTTGGTTCCTCACTATATAGGCCACCTTGCGCACCACGGTCTCCACGGAATACCAGCGCTATGGTACGATCTGCTCTACCATAGCACATGCTGAGTGGAGACCGAGTTTTGTCAGTCTTTGTTGTCTGTTAATCTAAGTTTAGTTTATAAGAGTCTCTGTTCTGTTCTGACAAAATAAAAATCTTTTTACTTTTACTTTTTTTTTTACTAAAAATCAAGTTTTGACAAGGAATTGAGGATATGAAAAAATCATTACAGAAACTACTCCCGGCACGGGCAGGTAGGTACTGACGAAAACTATTTTTGTCTCAATGATGTTCAGCCGTGTGCTGAGGAATAAGGTAAAAGGATTAACATTCATAGCTGATTCCCTCAGCTTGTATCAAAGTTGCTATTACCTACATAAAAAAGTAAAATTTACATTCTACTTACTTGTAAGTAAGTGGAATTTACAATTACAATTATATAGCATGTACTCTTATTTTAGCAACAGTAATTCATATATTTAATACTTTTTTTACTGTCCTTTTTTATATTATAGCAGCACGTACTTAATCCTACTAATATTATAAACGTCAAAGTTTGTAAGTATGGATGGATGTTTGTTACTCTTTCACGTAAAAACTACTGAATGGATTTTAATGAAACTTTACAATAATATAGTTTACATATCAGAATAATACATAAGCTACAATTGATAAAGATATATAGTATATTATCTAAAATATCTATCACCACGCGGGTGAAACCGCGGGGCGCAGCTAGTATGTTTATGTTACAATCAATTTTTAATCAAGCTTTATATAACATCATAATTGAATGTGATTGTAATGTGTTTTCTACGTTAAATAGATAAAAATAACTTAAAAGAAATATCAGAAATATCGACCAGTGTGTCGCAGAACCACTTGGAAATTGCGCAGTACAAAGGGTAAATTGATTGATGTATTCGATTGACACAGATATAATCGATTTGATTCGATTATCGACTCGTTTCAACCCCGTCTCGATTTGTAAATCGTTTTTGCAATTGGACCTTTCAACTCATTGAATTTATGATTTGAACTCGGTTGAATTTGTTATTTTAATTGTCATTTTTATTCAAAAGAGACCAAGCCAAGAATATTTGAGGCCAAGTTTCTCTTCGGGTCACTGCATTAAATTTAGTTGAAGATTTCAAAATTGCTATAGAAACTATAAAAACATTGATACCTCTATCTTATATTGTCAAAAGTTAGTGTGTGTTATAATAAAAATGTAATTTGTCTTTTAAAATAGTATTTAAGGCTGCTCCGGAGTGCCATGTATGGCGCACCGTTTATAAGATTTCTCTAAAGTGTATCTAATATAAGTGATTAAAAATATCACAAAAGTTTATATTTCATTTTACAATAGTTTATGTAGTTTTGTAATAAAACACTGGAGAATAACACTTTAAAACAGCACAGGGTTTTAGACTTTACAGAAAATATAGTAACTTCAAGTGAATTTAAAATACTACAATAACTGCTTCATCATAATATCTTTCTTATAAATATTCGTAATTTTTGTAGAATTATATACAAAAAGAATAAAACCCAAAACGACATCAAGTGTAACATTGTGTACCTATGGTGGAAATAAATAATCAAATAAACAAATATGTCTATGTAAGTCTATTATAATGTTTGTAAATTGTAATGTAGTTATTATGGTATGTAGTGTAGGTATTTGTTCTCTTTTTTATCTATATATTTATTAAGTACCACCGTCTATTTTGTTCCTTCATGTCCAGTCTATCCTAAGGTTGCCTGGAAGAGATCGCTCTCAGCGATAAGGCCGCCCTTTATACTTCCTTTATTCTATTGTTTATTCTTGTATTGTTTTCTGTTTTGTGTGGTACAATAAAGTATTTTCTATAGATCTATCTATAGCTACTCATTCTGAAATCTAAGTTACTTTAAGTGGCATATACATTATGTACATGTGTAATATAATAGAAGATGTGCATCATGTTTTGACGGAGTGTGTCCGTAACGAGGCACAACGACAAGACTTAAGATGTTTATATGATTTTAGTGTAGGTATTTGTAATAGCATTTTGTCTTCCCCGTTCTCCGAGGAAGCTAAAATGCTAGTCAAGCTTTATTTGCGAGTTATGTAAGATGTAAGTAGGCATAATTATTATCCTTCTCATCGATTGCGATGACGAAGAATAGTTTAGGTAGAATAGGATAGGTAGTAGGTACTTAGTAGTTTGTAAGCCGCACATTGTTATCCACATTCCTTATGGAGGTGGCCATGCAATGTCATGTGGCAATCGTTATTGTTGTTTTGTTTTTTGTTAAGTGTATGTACATATTTTGCCATGTTTGTAATATAAAGAATTGATCTCATATGGGAGTGACATAGTCACTTTGTGACAAAACTCCATCAATAAATAAAGATATAAAAAAATAAAAAATAAAAATTATGTACATATCTCTTCGCACATTAAATCAACACCGCTAGTTACAAAAATGTACATTGAAATATGGACTTAAACTCGTTATCATTAAAATTGTAATTTACAATCGTTTATTTTGTGAAACATGGGCTACAGAGATGTTAAATTAAAATAGAATGAGCATTCGTTTTCGTTATCGCTAATTATGTTTTATCGCTTCACAGTGACAAAATGGCTTCCCATAAGCTACAATACGAATACATCCGACAGAGAACCAAAGTTATCGACATAGCTCTGAGAATGAGCAAGCTGAAGTGGCAGTGGGCCGGCCATATAAGAACCGACGGCCGCTAGGGCAAACGTGTTCTTGAATGGAGACCACGACTCCGACTCCGACCAGGTGGGATGACGACCTTTGAAAGACTGCAGGGAGATACTGGATGCGGCAAGCTGAAGACAGGGCGCTATGGCACTCTTTGGGGGAGGCCTATGTCCAGCAGTGGACTGCTATAGGCTGATGATGACCATGAAGCTTTAATACAAGCTGTCTGTCATCTGCCGCCATCTATATCTTAATGCATCTAAATGTTGCGAGTTAACTCCCATATATGAATGCACATTTTTGTGCTATACGGCTGCGGTTTGGTCCTGATTTGCGACACCCTTTACTCAACAATTTCTCAATCATTCCCTTTCAAAAATACTCACCAAAATAAATAATAAATAAATAATGCTGGCATGATAAGCAGAGCTTGTGTTATGGGTACTAGATAACTGATATACATAATACAATACATTACATAGATAGTTTTTTCTTATTATACATAGAAAACAACCAGAGCACCCGGAACAAATATCTGCAGATCGTACACACAATTGTTCCGAGGAGGGAATCGAACCCGCAACCTCCTGCGTCGCAGGCGGACCTTCGCCCACCGCGCCACATCGGTCGTCAAAAAAAATAGATGATATCAAAATATGGTTAATAAATAACGGACTCCAATATTTGTACATATTATCACAGGAAGGACCAGCTTCAACAAAAACGCGTAAATCATGCAAAAGCGACAACGCTATAAATAATAAAGATTGAAGAACCATATGGGGTTTATTTTATTTCAAAGCAGAGAGTAGGATTTGTTATGGGAATAGGTAGACATGAAATTACAGAGCATAGAAACTTGAATGTATCCTAATTAATATTATAAACGCGAAAGTTTGTAAGTAGGGATGGATGGATGGATGTTTGTTGCTCTTTCACGTAAAAACTACTGAATGGATTTTAATGAAACTTTACAATAGTATAGCTTATACATAAGAATAACACATAGGCTACAATTTATAAAGATATAATTATCCAAGCCTATCACTACGCGGGTGAAACCGCAGGGCGCAGCTAGTAAATAAATAATGCTGGACAATCCACATGTGGATTGTCCCGCATGTGTCATCTAGCCCCAAGCCATCGACTACGTACCCGTACGTTGTCGATGCCCCAAGCTAAGCCAAAGCTTGTGGTATGGGTACTAGATGACTGATATACAAAATACAGTACATTACAATGTAGATATTTTTTAATATGCACAGAAAACGACCAGAACACCAGAACAAATATGTGCAGATTTTCAATAATTTGTCCCAAGGCGCTTTCTCCTACGTCGCAGGCGGACCTTCGCCCGCTGCGTCAAATCGGTCGTCAAAGTTGCTAAAGCGCACTTTCAAAAAAATCCTATCTCCGAGGAAGCTAACCTACATATTAAAAAAGCTGTTCAAATTTGTCTCTATCTTCAACCGTTAAATTTCCATCTCTCTACGCATTAAGCTGTTATATTTCCACAGCGGACGTGAAAAAATGGCCAGAAATCCGGACATGCGTGCTCATTTATCAGGGACGTGCGGAATGTTGGGTCGCGTGACTTTGCAACTCAGCATCATTCCGAATTCTGGCGTTATGCAATCTTCAGTTGATAATTCTGAGTATAAGGGTATAGAAAGTGCACCTTTTATAATTCAGATTATGACAGAGAAGGAATAGAAAATAGATTTTTTGTACTTAAATTACTTTTTAAGTGTTCTTATTTAGTTTTTACAATTACTATAATTTTTTTATTTCATTGCGTATGCCTGTTCGTGACGTCACCTGTACGGGCTCTGACGGAAGACCAGCGCTGGCTGTCTCTTACGGAGTTTAGCTAGCATTATGAGTTAGAGCCTTTTTGTAACAACTCTCTACATGTACCTATTCTATAAGTGTGTCTCTTTTTGTTAATTTAAGTTGTTATGAATAAATGTATTTCTATTATATTTCTATTCTAAAATAGAATAAATGTATTTCTATTCTAATATAGGTACACTTTAGTCTACGCACACTCTTCTACTCTGTCAACCTATACATAATACCTACCACTGATTCGTTGTTGATAGATGATAGATAGAGATAGAAAACACTTTATTATACCACACAAAACAGAAAACAATACAGAAATAAACAATAGAATATAGGAAGTATAGAGGGCGGCCTTATCGCTGAGAGCGATCTATTCCAGGCATCTTTAGGGTGGACTGGACATGAAGGAACAATATAGACGGTGGCACGTTAATAAATATACAATGTGTATTGTCGAACCTTGATCAAACGAGATGTGCGAATAGACGATATATATTTATCGATAAAAAACAAAAAATAAAAAATTATATGTTACCTATCTCAAAAATAAAGCCGATTTAATAATTTTTTTAATGAAAACTAATTCATCTGGTTTTTTCTTCGTGACTTTTTGAGTAAACGGTGTATTTTATTCAAAGTAGTCTCATTTGAAAGCTAGATAGTCAGATGAAGTAGTTTTCATTAAAAAAATAATTAAATCGGCTTTATTTTTGAGATAGGTAACATATAATTTTTTGTTTTTTATCGATAAATATATGTCGTGTACCCACACATCTCGTTTGATCAAGGTTCGACAATACACATTGTATAGTTACAGAAAATAAAACAAATGAATGAAGATGATCTGCGTTTGAGAAACCATATAACTTTTTAAGATACTTTTAAAATGGCAGATATTTTAAAATTATCATGAAACTGGTATTGGTACAAATACAAATCATTTATTGATAACCAAGTTACATGTCAAAAGGGGTATTCAATATAAAAATTAATATATTGCATTAATTTATATATTTAAAATGTATATAGTTTATTAATAGTTATTGTATTTTATATACAATTTCAATAATTGAGTGGACTATCATAGGCTGATGATGATGATGATGAAATAAAGGAAATCCCAATTAGAAAAGCATCCCATAGCAAACAGTCACATGTCAGTCAGCAGGTTTGAAAGGTCGGCTCGATATCAAATCGCTTGGAATTGTTCGATTCTCAATTCTCATTCGTACTAAACGGGGAGCCTGCCTCCATCCAATTTTAAAAACGAATAACATTACAATCGGTATGTGGGAACAGCTGGTCAAGTTTGCTATTGAATGGGAACCATATTTGCGAAGATTAGAGCCCTGATTTCAGTCACTGGATAGTATGTCATGTCCAAGAGTCCTGTCTACACTCGTGTAGCTGGCAAGCTATCTGCGGTATCCCACAGACTGGCGAGGTTGCACAGACTCACGCACGTGCTGGGACCCGCGTTGTATAACAACCTACCGGATCTGGTAGTCACAGCACCTAGCCTGTCTTCCTTTAAATGAAGACTTAAATCGTGGCTCGTCGAGAATATTATTTTCTAAAGTATTGACGATTATGTGAGAAAAATAAAATAATATCTTAAGTATTATTACTTAGTTATAATAAATTTATTATAATCTAATTATCAATTATTTGATTTTTTGTCTAATTTATACTTATTATGTGACTTGTAATATTCGTTTTTACCAATAAATTGATTATTCTGATGATTCTAAAGGAAATAAAGCGCTTTGATGTTTGATGTATCGTCACGAGGACGAGATGTTCCATTGTGGTGCGATGGGCGAAGGTCCGCCTGCAACGCAGGTGGGGTTTGATTCCCGCCTCAGGACTAAGGTTTGTACGATCTGCGGATATTCTGGTCCTTTTCTAAACTATAACAGCAAGTGACTTGTCAACGACGGTCAACATAATACCAGCGCTGAGTAGGTAATTTTATGAAGGAGATAACCGTTTCACCCCTCCTATTTTAGTAATAAGTTTGTACCTAGTTATAGCTATCCTATATGTTTTTAAATGTACCTAAATTGTCGTGTCAAATAAATTATTTCATTTCATTTCATTTCACTTGTAATAGGAAGTGCCGAGATTATCATAGTTACGAACAGGCACGGGTATTTATGGCGTTTATTTAGTGTAGCGTAGTGTCGAATATTCAGGGAAAATTCTAGTCACTGAATAAATGCAGTTTTTGCTATTTTTTGTGTCACGGCTGGACAGGCCATTCAACCAATGCGTAAATCACTTCAAATGAACCAGCTGTACTATGAATACAGAATCTAATTCCGTTGAACACTCGAACATACATTTATGCATTGAGTTTGAACAACGTGTGGGCTCCAAAGAGACCGTTAGATATATGTACTTGGTTTTATAAGCTGCTTTTCCTAGTGGTTGTCACGGTTCAAAGGTGACCATTTGGCCATGATCACTACGTTTTAATTCGACGATATCGGGTTAGTCAGAAATTTCACATACTGAATTAGGTATCAGTTTCAAACGTAAACATTTCATTTGAATAACCTTATTCTACTTCTATTAGAACTTTTTAAATGTGTTTTTTTTTATTTAGGAACTTGCTCCATCTGCGCTTTGGTATGACATCTTGTAAATTTACCTAAATTATCTATTATCTATTACTTACACTTTTTAAGTATCCCTGATTCTTCTTCTGTCTCTATTTCTAATCTATGTTTTTACGAGTTTAACAGTTTTACTTCTAATACCTTTTCCTTGCAACCAGTTACTGCTGAAGTTATTTCTAAATGTTTACGCTACATTAAAACTAACGCGTTAGGCACTGATTCGATATCTATAGATATGATTAAATTGACAATAACTCACAGTCTGGAAACGATCACTGCTATTGTTAACAAATCGATACAGACTTCCACCTTTCCCCTTTTGTGGAAAACAGCGATCGTTAAACCTATTCCTAAAGTGCCCAATCCCATTAACATTAAAGATTTGCGCCCTATTAGTTTGTTATCATGTTTATCCAAAGTGTTAGAGAAAGTAGTATGCTTACAAATGACCGAATATGTGGAAAAAAACATTTTACTTCCAGATGTTCAATCTGGTTTTCGCAAAGGACGTAGTACGAATACAGCATTATTAGACGTTACTGATAATATTTTAGCGGCACAGGATTCTGGATTGGCAACGTTTCTTGTTTTGCTGGACTTCTCGCGCGCCTTCGACTCCATTAGTATACCTCTTCTACTATCTAAATTAAAATATTACGGTTTTGTATCGAGTACAATTAAATGGTTTGATTCATATTTGAGTAACCGCAAGCAAGTAGTAGCGTTGCAAAAAGCTAATGGTACGTGTACACAGTCTCGAGAACTACCAGTTAATCGCGGCGTCCCTCAGGGGTCGATCCTGGGTCCTATTTTGTTTATTCTGTACAGTGCCAATGTAGTAAACTGTTTACGCCACTGCAAACTACATATATACGCAGATGACATACAACTGTACATCTCCTGTCGACCTGAAGATACACGCTGCACAGTTCAAAAGCTAAATGAGGATCTAGATAGAGTATACCAATGGGCTAAACATAACTCTCTACTTCTGAATTCCAGAAAAACTAAGTTTATGATTTTGGGTTCTAAAACACAAATTTTTAAAGTACTAAACGAAGCACCGGTAATAACTATTGATGGAGATGTTATTGAGCGAGTATCTGAAGTTCGTAATCTGGGATTGGTTATAGATGAGGCTCAGCGTTATGAGAAATATGTATGTGACACAGTAAATAGTTGTTTTTACAGGCTTAAAGTACTATACAAAATTCGAAATTATCTTAACACGGATCTAAGAATTCAATTGGTGGACTCCTTAGTTTTGTCAAAATTTAATTATGTCGACTGCGTATATGGCCCACGCCTGTTTCAAAAAACCTCAAATCTCATACAAAGAGTGCAAAATGCTTGCGCTCGTTTCTGTTTTGATGTTCCGCCACGCAGTCATGTTACACCCTTTTTCAACAAGTTCGGTATGCTCAAAATGGTCTATAGGAGGGAACTTCATTTAGCTTGTCTCTTATTTGGCGTGGTCAAAACGCAAATCCCCAAGTATCTTTTTGATAAGCTGAACTGGACTCAAAATAATAATCCCTACCCAATCAGAGCCCCTAAATGTTTACTCCGAACTCCTCTGCATGGAACTGCAGCGTTTCATGGAAGCTTCCGCTATAGTGCTACCAAATGCTGGAATAATCTACCCCCCCCGATTAGAATACTCAATAACATCAACAATTTTAAATCAAAGCTTAAAACTATACTGATGGAAAAGCAAAAATCTGACTAAGCATTAATACGCGAACACCGAACACTACACAACGCACATACACTCATACACTTGCAACACAAACTCCCCTTGGTAGCTCCTGTTGCCCGGACTCTTATGAGACCGGTGTCCTCAGGAATACCTTACAACACACACGTATTCACGCACACACATTATAATCGCTCACACACACACTCATAAGTCTACTCTACATATTTAGAAACATTACAAACTCCCCTTGGTAGCTCCTGTTGCCCGGACTCTTATGAGATCGGTGTCCTCAGGAGTACCTTACAAAACACACACACAAACAGTCACGCATACACACACTTAAACACACTCCATCAGTATATTTTTTACTTAAACAGATATATGAAATAGAATAAAATTTACCAGTAAACTAAGCACTATTTATAGCCGGAAGTATGTTTCATAATGAAATGTTTATAGTTTATGTTTTTTGTTTGCATTGTATGTATATATATATATATATTTATAGTATCGTACCATGGTTTTTTATTTACTTTTTATTCGCATGGTGTTGGCTTAAATTAAATTAAATTAATCTAGTGATAATATAGGTATTAGCATATTATTATGTTTTTTTTTTTTTTGACAATGGCTTTTTAAGTGTCATTATTACTAAAATTATTATAATTTTTTTATTTCATTGCGTAGGCCTGTTCGTGACGTCACCTGTACGGGCTCTAACGGAAGACCAGCGCTGGCTAAGCCTCTCACGGAGCTTAGCCAGCATTATGCTGAGTTAGAGCCTTTTTGTAACAACTCTCTAATGTACCTATTCTTTAAGTGTGTCTTTTTTTTATGGTAATTTAAGTTGTTATGAATAAATGTCTTTCTATTTCTATTTCTATTTCTACTTCGATATCTATGTGTCAAATATTTTATAAGCCTTCATCTTGAATCACTATATCTATTACTGAAAATTGCATTAAAGTCCGGCGAATAGTTTAAAAGATCTAAGCGAACAGACAGACGAAGCGACTTCATTTTATAAAAAAAAAAAAAAAATAGTTTGCCCCAGCGGCCGTCGGTTCTTCGCGAGATATGGGCGGCCCACTGCCACTTCAGCTTGCTAATTCTTAGAGCTATGTCGATAACTTTGGTTCTCTGTCGGATCTGTATGGTCAGTGCACTGCTGATGATGATGATGATAATAGAGTAGTCAATAAATCACAAGCAACGAATTCAATAAAAACAATATTCCAATATACATGTCAATGAGCAAAATAATATAATACAATCACCAATTAACTTATTAAAATAAATAAATAAATAATGCTGGACAATTCCAACAGCATTATCAAGCCCCATGGTAAGCAGAGCTTGTGTTATGGGTACTAGATAACTGATATTATGTATATATATTATATATAATACAAAATGTTGTTTCTTTTCAATATTATTTATGCAGCTTTGGTTCTTCCTCTAGTCTAGATAGACTCTGATATGAATAGACTGCGCACAGGTTCTGGCTTGCCTTCGGTATTTTCCCGTCTTCAATAACGCTGCCGCATAAATTAAACTTTGAAACTATTTCAATTATCTACTAGTCACGTAGATTAATCCAGATTCTATCTTAAGAGCTCTCTTGTGGAAGTTTTCATCACACCTATAATAATTAAAGTAACGCCTGACTAGCTAGAGTAATTGATAAACATATTAAAAATAGTTTTAGAATACAATCTTTTATATTAATCTAGGACCAAAGTAAACGACTCGACAAACACACACACGACACGCGACAGACACTCGACACGACTCGATAAACGTAGTGTAAGACGCCCTGCGACCAGGTGGGATGACGACCTGCGAAAGACTGCAGGGAGATGCTGGATGCGTTAAGCTGAAGACAGGGCGCTCATTGGGGGAGGCCATGTCCAGCAGTTTACTAACATAGGCTTATGATGATGTTGAGGAACAAAGTATTTTGGAATACAAATCCAACGCACCCAAACTCGACTGGGTTAAGTCGTTTCGCTGAGGAAATTCTTCGGCCACCTTCAGCCTTCTGTCTCCATCATCAGACCAGCTCGATGCTACCAATACATTGCATTGTCACAGAACTTATATACTAGTAAGTATGTCAATTTTCATTTGTTTTTTTTTTTTTATAATATAATAATCATTTATTTCAGACCATAGAAAAGTAACAGATCTTAATTAACTTATTCTACGGTCCATAGTAATATATACCTTAAAACTAGCATACATAAAATATAAAAGGACTAAATTAATAATAACACGCTTTTTTTTTGACAGCGTGTAGATGTCGTACTCAGGGTGTCAGCAGGCTGACGTCGGTGCACGGCGCGGGCGGTGCAGCGGTCTCCCGTTGCAGGCGGCCAGTGAACCTTCGGAACTTGACACCCTTCGGCCAAAACTCTGCGCTTAAGAATGTCGAGAAATGTTGGTTTAATGAAGTAGTATGGTAATTACATTGGGCCGTTCAAATATTACGTAAGCAGATTTATTACAATTATTTACCCCCCCCCCCGTATCCCCCTTGTCAGCAAAAGTAAGCAAAGCTTACCCCCTCCCCCCATGCCTACGTAAACATTTTTCAATTATAAATGTTTTTTATATTATAATTATGATACACAAATAAACAATACACTGACAGAGGAAATTTAGACAAGTGAATAGCTCGCGGTAATTCCCCTAATCGGTTCAAGCATAGACAATGTGAGTGTTGCCATTCGTGTAAAAAAGTACTTAACTACCGATGACTTAATCATCTAGACTCCCCTACTCCCCATGTCATCCAAAATAAGCAAAACAAAGACCCCCCCCCCCCCCATAGTGCTTACGTAATACTTGAACGGCCCCTTAGTTGTAGTATTATATAAAGTAGTTTTATCTAAATTGCAGATTCATAATTAAGTGGTGTGAACTGGTAGGAGTAAATAACCTACTAGGTACATATTGATAGGTAATTTTCTGGTACCTTGAATACATAACTGAAAGTTTATGTATAGGCTTTCAACTTAAACACAATACCTAACCCACATGATAATGTTCACACGACATGAGCATCTTTATGCCATATACCATGTATTTGGGGCAAACTACCCTTCATAGACTAAAGTCTAAGTAGATAAGCAAGTTCCACTACCAAAGATTCCCCGTCAAAGTCCGGACCACTCAAAATCAAGTTAAAAGGAGCTAACCTTTTCCTTATCAGAAGTTCGAAGTAACCCCTAAACTTAATTCTGTTTCTCCAAAATAGGAAGTGGATAAAGGGCCGTAGACCGTGGTCTATATCAATTTTTATCCAGGTACTTGAGTACTTATGCATAGACATTATCATTTATTTGCCACTACATGTACACAAAATATGTATAAATTGACAATTTTGAAATAAAACTACTTTTGAGGTATGTATAATTGAATCCTGACTATTTATTTGATTTATTTAAGACCATAAAAAAGTAAGATCTCATTTAACTTATTCTAAGGTCCAAAGTAATATATGTATATACCTTAAAAAAGCTCTGTATTCATTATGAATAAAAACCACAAAATATCTCACATCATTAGCATGTTAGTCCACTGCCGGACATAGGCCTCCTCTAATGAGTGCCATAACACCCCGTCTTTAGCTTGCCGTATCCAGCATCTGCCTGCAGACTTTCGCTGTTCGTCATTCCACCTGGCTGGAGAGCGACCTACACTACGTTTACCGAGTCGTACTCTCCACTCGAGAACACGAAACAATGCACAAATTGCTGAAAATAATGACCAAGGAGCCTAGCCATCTGTATTCCCGCGTTGACCAGCGCCATTTTCTCTCGATTCGTATGCCACACTCGCCTTAACTCGGTCCGGCCAATTTCGCAAACTTTCCTCAGATTTTCAACAACCAAGTTTTCTAATACGAACGCATTTCTTCGACTGCGCAGTAGTTTTCCTTGGCACATATAAGGAAAGAGGTAGGTAAGAACTATTTTGCGACTAAAGGTCTATTTTTAACTACAAATATTTAATTGACTGAACATAAGCAAAGGCCCAGCATAGTCAGCGTGTTTTATGGGTATAGTATTGTCTTAGATTTTTGATAATTTTGGCAAAAAAACACTTTATTCTCAGTAGGTAGTTCCATGAAAAACTATTACGCCCCGTAACGCCTTGTCAGTATGCACCTTAATATTCACACATCCCATAACATAAGTTCTGCTTTCGTCGGGGCTAAATTATGCAATTTTAAAAATGTTTCATCATTACCATCATCAGCTTAAGTTAGTCCGCTGGCTGTCCGATGCCTCGCACAATGAGCCATAGCACCCTGTCTTCAGCTTGACGCATCCAGCATCTGCCTGCATTCCTTCGCAGGTCATCCCCCCTACCGGAGGGCGTCCTACACTACGTTTACCGACTTGACAAAAAAGGTCTCCACAAAAATTATACATTATAATATAGTAAACTTTGGGTTGGGAACAATCCCTTAGCACGATTAATTAACTAAAAGGGTGTAGTTTGGCTTTTCAGGGCTGTTAGAAATATTAACAGACATCCTAATTGTTTTTTAATTATGATTCAAAATGAACGCCTATTACCTAACCTGTCCAAACTTGGCCACCACTGCAAAAAATATAATGAAACATAGATACGAAATTCATGCTGATGAACAATAATGATTATTACATTTTTTAGCCACAGAAGCGCAATGCCGCTGCCGTTGGAACCTATGGAGATAGGTAGGTCAGAAATAAGTCTATGTGTAGATAGAAAACTCTTTATTGCACTAAATAGAAAACTATGTACAGAAAAAACTTAAAAGTTAATTACAATTGGCGCTCTTATCTCTACCAGACAACCATGGATGGATAGGATCGTGGACAGGACCAGGGATCTGTGTGCTTTTAGGTTATATATTATAAAATAAGATACTTATAATGCTTATATAGAATAAACTACATACAGTATATAGTGTAGAGGTACCTAATACCTACATAAGGAGTTTCAATGCATGTCCTTGGAGTGCGTACGTACAAGTAAAAAGATATACAATATTGCGCTATAATATATATATAAAAGTCTAGTAGGTAGTCTTGTAGGTATGTTTTGTGTGCAGCCCATCGACTTTCAATGAGATAATTTGTAATTCGTACGAACATTGAACATCGTAAAGTTTTTTTGCATTTAAGTTTTGTTAATGAAATTGTGTTTATAACGTAAATTTAAAAAAAACTGCATGTCGTACAGTCAATTATCCGAGGCGGGAATTGAACCCGCAATTTTCTGCGTCGCAAGCGGACCTACACCCACCGCGCCACAGAGATCATCAAAATGATTGATTTTGTGTGATATTTTCAAAATATTAATAATATCTAATAAATAAAATAAATAGTTTCTTTAATAAGACATAATTATTGTCCACAGATATAAATAATTACAAAAATAAATATAAAAGAGAGCCTAACACATAAAATTAATATCACTTCTATAATCAAATTAAAATTACTAATTCCTAAGAGTAACTTGTAATAGATTAATCAAAACCCCGTTAGAATCAACTGGGCGTTAATTTGTTAATTAGGAGGAACGGCGCTGGTTCGTTAGCTTTAAAATAACGTAGCATGTTTTTTGTAGAACCAGCTTTTCATGGCTATCTGTGTCCTAAACAAATATGTAGATAGGGGCTGTTTTCAAATTGTTTTCCTCTCGCATTTTGTCTCTCCTTAGCGTGAAAAATTTTCATTATTCAAAGTAAAGTAAATAAATAATGAGAACTGGACACTTTACTCAACTTAAGATTGAAATTAAAGTTTATTTTATTGTAGTACAAAACTGTGTACAAAACGATCTTAAAAACTAGATTAAACAATAGTATATCCATTCAAAAAACAACCAGAGAACCAAGGTTATCGACATAGCTCAAAGAATTAGCAAGCTGAAGTGGCAGTGGGCCGGCCATATCTCGCGAAGAATCGACGGCCGCTGGGGCAAACGTGTTCTTGAGTGGAGACCTCGACTAGGTCTTTCGCAGGTAGATGCTGGATGCGGCTAGCTGAAGACGGCGCTATGGCGCTCTTTGGGGGAGGCCTATGTCCAGCAGTGGACTGCTATAGGCTGATGATGATGATATCCATTAATTATGGGCGAACAATATTTAACTTATATAATTAGGTTATTTATTGATTCAGAAAGAAGTGCATTATGTTATTTTTTGTAATCAGATAGAAGATATTGTCTTCTTACAAAAAATCCCGAATTACATTCATGAAAAATTTGTGGGGTTCCATAGGCGACTATGGCGGTAGCTTACAAACTTTGCATCTCAAAAAAATTACCTATAAATAATAACCCAAAATTTACGATTTCGACGGGACTTAAACCCGCTACCTTACCCTCAGTACAGGGACGCTCTCACGAACTGACGAAAGAAGTGACCGACTTGTCGAAAATCTCTTTATGACATTGAATATTTTTGGGATATTATTTAATTTTTCTTAAATATTACCCGAAATCTTCGTCATGAACATACCCAAATCATCAGCCTATGATAGTCCACTGCTGGACATAGGCCTCCCCCAATGAGCGCCACAGCGCCTTGTTTTCAGCTTGACGCATCAAGCATCTACCTGCAGTCTTTCGCACAACACGCAATAGATAAACATAAATCTGTCCTCCAACTTCTTGTGTCGTTTTATCAGAAACTTCCTTACCGCGTTATCGCTTAAAGTTATTCGCTTATACATATAATAAGATGCTATCTTAATGTTATGCGTAGGCAATTTTAGGAGGCTTACCCTACTTAACAAAGCTGTCGCTCATTTGTTTATGAACATTTTACAGTATGAGTAAGTATCATCATCATCATCTTATAGCAGTCCACTGCTGGACATAGGCCTCCCCCAATAAGCGCCATAGCGCCCTGTCTTCAGCTTGCCGCATCCAGCATCTACCTGCAGTCTTTCGCAGGTCGACCGATCCAACCTGATCGGAGGGCGTCCTACACTACGTTTACCGAGTCGTGGTCTCCACTCAAGAACACGTTTGCCCCAGCGGCCGTCGGTTCTTCGCGAGATATTGCCGGCCCACTGCCACTTCAGCTTACTAATTCCGGCTATGTCGATAACCTTGGTTCTCTGTCGGATGTATTTCAGCTATGTCGATAACCTTGGTTCTCTGTCGGATGTATTCGTTACGAATCCTATCCTTCAGAGAAACTCCGAGCATAGCTCTTTCCATAGCTCGCTGAGCGACTTTGAACTGGTGGACCAGCCCTATCGTGAGTGTCCACGTCCACCATATCTACCACACCGCTTTGTGGGTGAATTAGTGTAGGAAATACAAATATTTTTAAACTTACGCGATCTGAACACATAATTAACTACTAATTTAACGGGTATTTATCGCGTTTAAGTTTACCTATTATGAAAAAAAAGGTTTCAAATAGGTAAATAAACGCGATTAATACCCGTTATCATCATCATCATCATCATCAGCCTATATTAGTCCACTGCTGGACATAGGTCTCCCCCAATGAGCGTCACAGCGCCCTTTCTTCAGCTTGACGCATCCAGCACCCACCAGCAGTCTTTCGCAGGTCGTCATCCTACCTGGTCGGAGGGCGTCCTACACTACTTTTACCGGACTACAGACGACCTGCGAAAGACTGCAGGTAGATGCTGGATGCGGCAAGCTGAGGACAGGGCGCTATGGCGCTCATTGGGGGAGGCCTATGTCCAGCAGTGGACTGCTATAGGCTGATGATGATGATGATGAAGTTACGGAGAAGCGATTTATTAAGTCCAATAATTCTGCCCTAGTGCAGTACAACTGCAGTGGTAAGTAAACTGAAGGCCTAATTAGACCCCGCCGACACATCTAGCTATGTACTAATGAATAAAATTTAATGAGGTAAACATATTTTAGTGCGGGTCGCACCGCCTAGGGTTTGGGCAGTGAACATGTTAAAATAAATGGTTAAATCCAGAAGTGATCCTCCGCGAAACTGGGTAAAATTACGTACTGTCTATTACTTATTCTGTATGCAAAAAGAAATATAAAAAAACTAATTGGAATTTACTTCAGTTTTCACCTATATAAAAGGGTTTTGTAGGAAATGGTGACAGAATACCTAACAAAACAACAACAACCCAAATAGAAAATGTTCCAGAAAATTATTCACCGAAGCAATATCAGTTCCATCCGAAGCTATCGTTCCACCGATATACCAATATTAAAAACTAGGCCTCTCTATCTAATCATTGGCTGGCTGGCTCTCGGCCAGTTCTGGCCATGACAGTTCAATTTTCAACCACGTCCGAAATACGCTATGGACCAAACACGGGTCAAACATTACTTACTAAAAAAAGCCAATGTTTCTGAGTGAAACTAAAGCTGGAACTTTACCCCCGGCTGTGCGGAAGTTTGAAAATAGCAGTTTTTGTGGTAGACCGATGAAAATTTTAAGTGATGCAATATGCCACTTTGGTGAAAAGTTCCACCGAAGTGACCTAAAAGTTTGTAGTGTGTATTCGTGATAGTGACCGCATAAAGCAACTCGATATTTCGCTCCTGAAATTCATTCGTTTTGCTACAATCACTATGCCGATAGAGAAAGAAAAGGTGGGTATTCTATCATCCTTATTCATCCTTAGCTGTACTATCAGATTTGTTCTCTGAGTTAATTTACATGTATTTCTTTGTTATTTATCAGATTTTAGTAAGACAAAAACGCTAAAGTTTAAATAGCATAGAAGCGGCAGAACGCACCTTGACTCATGTTCATGTCTGAAAGAATTGTGCACAGAAATTCAGACCATGTATGCAGAAACAGTCTGATTTGCATCTGTTTTCGATTAATTTTTACGCACAAATGTGTGAAAAAATTTGACGAATAGGTTCATTTTTTAACGAAACACCTTCCTATTCGCAAAATAAGTGCTTAATTCCTGCTTTGAGAGGTCCCATTTCACTTTGACCTTAAACAAAAAGGCTACAAAAGAATGACTACCACCAACGCCGTTTACCGTCGACATTTTGTCGGCAATAAAAGCATCCAGAAATTATTACAGGCGCGTGTTTGTACGCGCTATAACCAGCATACCTAACCGCCAACTCATATTATTGTACAAAATGCGGTACATTCTAGCGATGACAGAAAAAAGTACGGACACAAGAATTTCCCACAAATTATACGACGGTTTTATTTCAAACGCCTTCGCTGCAGTCTCCTTGGTCATAACTAAGATTGCGGCGATTCTTTCAACAAAAGAATTAATTAAATAGGTAATCTGATATAGAATTTTCCTTTCTTTTCTTTTTAATCAAGAGTGCTACAGCGAGTTTTCATCAGCACCTTTATAAAACAATCAAATTGAACGTAATAGGTAACTGAATAAAACTGAAATTAAGATAATAGCTCACAATAGTCGTGTTGTCGTTCTCGTCAAAACTAAACTACCAACTTTAATTTTCTTGCCTTATCCTAAACATGTTCAGTTCAAAGATATTTATTTTCTCATTTACAACATACATGTTACTTACACGAGAAACTTAAGCTAAGCTATTTGTAATAAGCACGCTAGTCACCAAAATGTTATCTACTTATTAGCAATCAGCCATAAGTTCTTATTTTAAGTGTTTTTTTTTTAAATAAAGTTTTTTATATATAGTACATATTATGTAGTTCATGGTCGTAGTCATAGTCATAGTTAGTCGTAGTATATATGTAGTTCGTAGTCCATAGTCCAAATAGTCGTTGCACATACTTAGACGGTACCTATTATGTCCGTAGCCTACCACAAAGGTGCTGCCAGTTCAAGTTTCTCAAAAATAGAAAAGCAGCACGCCGTCGCTGCCTCTCGAGACTTCTCGAGCACACCTTTCAAACTCACTCCTTTAATTTGCAGTGAACGAGACGGAACTCCTTAATACAGATGTTTTACGTAGAAAATTAAATAATAAATAAAGCTGGACAAAAGGGATGTAACTAGAATTACAAATAATCATGTATTTATCTAATTATACCTGAGCCATTTAGAATTAGCAAGCTGAAGTTAGGGCGCTATGGCGCTCATTAGGGGAGGCCTATGTCCAGCAGTGGACTACTATAGACTGATGATGATGACTGGACAAAGGATGTAACTAAAAATTATGTATTTACCTAATTATAACTGAGCCATAGATCACAAAACATGTATTGTGTTTAAGCATAAAAAAAACAACTAAGTAGATCACCTAAAACCAATATTCGCAGATCTTTGTCCAGAGGTGGGAATCGAAGACGCAACTTCCTGCAAAGTAGCCGGACCTTCACCCGCTTTGCACGTGTTCCTAATATTCCTTCTAGAAAAATCTTTAATGCCCCTAATGACTTGGCAACTAATTATACCCAGCTAACTCAGATAACACAACATATTGATAAAAGCATCTCTAACGACCACTGTCATTTGTGCACTGCGTGCGGAGAATAACCTTTTTCTGAGTTATTATGAGCGGTGCCAGCACCGCCATAGTGGTGGGAAAACCGTCTTTGTTTTACTCCTATCTTTAAGTAATCATTAAAGGTGCGTGAGTTCAGTCAGCTGTCAATTGTTTGCAACAATCTGCAGTTCTATTGTTTAAAAAAAAAGAATTTACTGATGACACACAATGTTATACAGAGTTAGAAAAAAAGGAAAACACACAAAAATACAGAAGTACATATGTCGTAGGGATTTAAACTTTAACACAATGTAGCGTTTAGTAGAGTCCCAAGAGTAAGAAAAACAGTTGTAAATACAAGTTCTAATTTATTAATATTATTTGATTGTAACCTTCTTTATTACTAAAGGTAGAAAACGATACGTCTTCGTTTTGCACCTTTATTAACATCAAATAATATAAATAAATACCAGTACAGTTTTGATAGACCAGCTTCAGAGAGAAAAGGAAGAAAATTATTTATTAGACACACAATCACAGTTACAGAAATATAAGACTACTTAGTACTAGATAACACGAGTACAGACAAAAACAAGTGAATATCAAATGGGTAATGACTTAGCGAGAACTTTTTTCGTTTTGGTATTATGCAAACCCATACTGCACATACTTACCACTCAGGTACTATTCAGACTTGAATGTAAATACTTCGCTAGTCAGATATCACATCGCAAACACTGTCATGTCCCAAGAACGTGCAAACACACTGTATGTCTCACGAAAAGCTGCACTATTTGAATGGTCTTTTGAGAAAATTCACAGTGCCACTGCTCAAGCCTCGTTTTATAAGGGACAGCGTTCTATATTTTTATCTAATGCTACGGCCTCACCACAGGCTTGGATGGTTAGTAGATGTGAAAAGATTAAGGAGACTGCCCGCCCCGTCAAGGTTTGGGTGATTGTTTGTTTGAGGACAATAAAACAAAACCGAATCTAAAACCTTTTCAGTCACGGTCATAAAAAACAAACGCTTCTATTTTCAAAAAGTACAGCTCACTCGCGTTCCCTCGGAAGGAGGTTGGTACAAATGCGTGGTGTTTTCAGGCTTACAAGCAAAGAGGTCGGTACCCAGCGCACGATTGATGAGAAAGCTATCATGGGCTGAATTCTGCTAACTAATCGCTTTACTATGACAACCGGCTCAGAATCGTCTACTGCATGAACTCACATGTAAATATTAATAGATTGGCACTTTTGACACGCGTCCTTATGTAGTTTCTTCCATCAAAGGTTGCCATTATGTGTCATCCTGAGACGATATCATTGTTTTGGTAAAACGATTAATTTAGTGGAAATACCCTGCTAGTCATCAGGATATGGCAAGGCTGTCTGTTTTCGGATTTTTAACTCTAAGTACATAGCTAACGAAGCAACCGACTAACCCAGCTGACAACTTTGTGAACTCGCTGATATAACTCTGAAAAAAAAACGGATATTATTTACTGTGTAAACGTACGCTCTCATCGTGGCCTTGGCCCAGTGCAGTGTTTTGTTTAAATAGTGCTCGCAAGAGCTGGTCACCTCTTGCGATATGTGAGTGGAGAGGGAAGCCAGCAAAAAAATCCAGGCCGCCATAAAAAAAATACGATTTGCATTTATTCGTCTGTCACTCACGTATCTACCTAAATTGTGCTTCACACTCTCTCTCTCGCCGCTTGCATATCATTAACGCATATGAAACTAGCTCGTGTGCGAGGAGCATAGCGATAATCGACTTATCAAAGTGTACTCCAAACTAAAAAAATTTAAACGTCTAACTTTTTGATTAGAAACCCATGGTTGAGATGCCTCTAATAAAGTTGAATAAGGTCAAATGATAAGGTAATTCCATCATACGGCTATATCTCAAAATATTTTGGGTGAATTTTACAGTATATCCCAGTGAAAATCGATGCAATTATAATTGTCTTTGTTATTTTGCCGAGCAATGTTTTCTACAGGCATTTCAGGTTTTATTCTATAATGTGAGATCAAAGGTTTTCTGTGACATTAAAATAATATTTCAGAAGTATTGATCAAAATTCACAATGGGATCTTATAATACGTTTTCTAAGAAATCTTTTCCTGTTTTTCAATTAATTTTTTGTTAAAGTATAGCAAAAATTTCCTTGTTATATGAAAATATTGTTATATAGATATATAGTTTCTGTCTGCGGCTTCGCACGCGTTGTTTTTATGAAAACGTTTTAATTTCTATCCCATGAACACTGATTTATGGGATAAAAAGTTAAAGCCCCTGTTTTATTGACGACCGATGTGGTGCGGTGGGTGAAGGTCCGCCTGCGGCGCAGGAGGTTGCGGGTTCTATTCCCATCTCGGAACAATTGTGTGTACGATCTGCAGATATTTGTTCCGGGTGCTCTGGTCGTTATCTATGTATAATAAAAAATATCTATCTATATAATGTATTGTATTATGTATATCAGTTATCTAGTACCCATAACACAAGATCTGCTTACCTTGGGGCTAGATAATGCTGTGTGAATTATCCAGCATTATTTATATATTTATTTATTATTCCGGGCCTGGATCTACCTGTACCTATGCAAAATTTCAGCCCGATCTGCTCAGTAGTTTTTGCCTTAAAGAGTAACAAACATACAAACTTTTGCGTTTATAATACAATACAATACAATACAAAAATACTTTATTGTACACCAGATACAGAACATTATGAAAGATATTACATGTGACAAGTACAATGGGCGGGCTTATCGCTTAGAAGCGATCTCTTCCAGGCAACCTTTTGTATTGTATTTATATATATTATTATGTTTGTATTTATACTTATAGCTATCAATACGTATTTGTTAGTATGTCCCAATAAAATATTATTCTATATAACACGCCACCGTCTATACTTGTTCTAACTCTTCATGTCCATCCAAAGGTTGCCTGGCAGAGATCGCTTTAAGCGATAAGGCCGCCCATTGTACACATTCTTTTTTTGTCTTTTTCCTGTCCAGTATATCTGTTTTTATGGTGTGCAATAAAGAATTATTGTATTGTATTGTATTGTATAATATGAGTAGGATTATCTTATCTTGCTAAATTTATCTGTATAAGTTGATAATAAGTATACCTACCCACCTATGCTACAAGTTGGTATAACAGACACTGTAGGTTAAATAAATACCTACCCAATTTCAGCCCACGTTTGGCCATTGATAGTTTCAACTCTATTTACTCGTCCCTCGTTGTCTACCACTGATTCGAAAACTCAACTAAACATGCACCACTAATCTCTACAAATCCAACTGGATTGAAACATTTATTCCCAACTGGCCCGAAGCACTGGATCAACGTAAATGGACCTTGGCAGCTATAAATTTCGCATGTTTAGCATCTGTTTCCATGTTGGCTTTAGATCTATGGATATAAATCGCATGAGAGCAGATCTTTTTCAGTGTCCAGTACTATCTGCTTCTTTCAGATCGTGGTGGTTTTTACAAAGCTTTTGTTGGTGAGGTTAGTTTGAATTGAACAAACTTCTAACGGTGTACCAGGTTATTTTTGTGATAAAGAAAAGTCGACAAAGGTTTGGGTTTGATTTTTTGTTGTTTGATTAAGCAATTGGAATTTAGCCCCTAAGAATAGAAATTCATCTCATATTACAGAGATCTTGAAAGACAGACAAAGCTTTCAACACAGAATGTCAGACAGTCGGAAACTTCCAAAGTACCTATTTCTCTTATTAGACTAAAGGTAAGTTTCGCCCACGCTATGCCTGTCAGAATGGGTAGGTAAAATCACGAAAAATTATCACTTAACTTGCTAGTTAATTCAAGCTGATGTTTTACTTCTTACCTGGAACTACCTGGATAATGAGAATAATAAATTTATTGCTAAAAACAAGTATTACAAGTCACAAAATAATTATAAATATAATTATTAAACTAAGTAATAATACTTAAAAATATTCTAAAGTCATTTAAAACGGGATATTTACCATAATTTGATTTTTGATTTATCCAATATTTCGGCACAGTTTCATGCGCCATGATCACGGAATAACTGAAGGCACTGCGAGTTAGTTTTTATGGACAAACATACCGATCTACCCTCATTTTTTGTCTTTTGCTACGAACATTACCACTACCCCCGGTTCGAAGCAAAAGACAAAAAATGAGTACTAATTAATTATTATTTTACTAATTTAATTATTAATATATTTGTAATTTAATATTCTCAATGCATAAATATGTAACTTAATTTGTTCTTAACTAGACTCTTGTACTGACTATATTTGCATGCCCTATATTTAGGCAAAACATGTATGGTGCTTACTATTTACTACTCTTCCATCTTTGTGACCCATGTTTACAAATAAAGACTTTGAACTTTGAACTTTGAATCTTCAATAAGTACTGTAGAACGCCTTCTCGACGAGCACACGATTTAAGTCTCCTCTTGAATGAAGAGAGAATGAGACTACCTGATCTGTAGTTTTGGCGTGAAAGAGTAACAATACATACAAACAAACTTTCGCGTTTATAATTTAACACTTTGAGTGCTGAAATCACACGGTATGTGTTTTCTACAAGTGACTAATATGCGTAAATCCACACTAGCGCAGCGGCTGAGAAAATACAGATCTTTGTGACTCAGCACAGCCGTAATATTTTTCGAACGAAACGCATGTGCGGCGACACACCTGCTGTGTAGAGCGGCAGCACGAATATTTTAGGTTAAAAAAAAGATCGCAGTCGTCGAATAAAAAATCGCAGTCAAAGTGTTAAGTAGGAAGTAGAATAAATAGCAGTTCCTGAACATCTACTTAAGAGTGAATAAATAAATAAACTCTAATAATGCTGGACAATTCACACAGCATTATCTAGGCCCATGGTAAGCAGAGCTTGTGTTATGGGTACTAGATAACTGATATACATAATACAATACATCGCATTGACAGATATTTTGTATTATACATAGAAAACGACCAGAACACCCGAAACAAATGTCTGCAGATCGTACACACAAATGTTCCGAGGCGGGAATTGAAACCGCAACTAGTCCTGCGTCGCAGGCGGACCTTCGCCCACCGCGCCATATCCGTCGTCTAGTCTAGTGTAGAGTAACATCCACCATCATCATCAGTACACATACCTTCATCTGAGAAAACGACACGTACTTAGACCGTCATAAAGCATAACGTTGCGTGTTAATGCTCCGTAATCCCACCTCATATTTTAGTTAAGGGGAAGCGTTAACTCATCGCGAAATAAAATATTTAAGGCTGTGTTCGCGGAAATGTATACCGGGTTTTGGTAAAAGCGTTGTTCACAAAGGGAGAGGTGGGAGAGAGTGGGTGTAAAATTGTTTCATCTAATTAGCAAGTTCTTATCTATCAGACAGTGGACACTGTCTGGTCCACCAGATCAAAGTCGCTCAGCGAGCTATGGAAATAGCTATGCTCGGAGTTTCTTTGAAGATTCGTAACGAATACATCCGACAGAGAACCAAAGTTATCGACATAGCTAAAAGAATTTAGCAAGCTGAAGTGGCTTTGGGCCGGCCATATCTCGAGAAGAACCGACGGCCGCTGGTGCAAACGTTCTTGAGTGGAGACCAAGACTCGGTAAACGTAGTGTAGGACACCCTCCAACCAGGTGGGATGTCGACCTGCGAAAGACTGCAGGTAGATGCTGGATGCGGCAAGCTGAAGAGGGAGCGAGAGCTGGGGAGGCCTATGTCCAGCTGTGGACTTCTATAGGCTAATGATGATGATGATGATGATGAATCTATCAGAAAGCCTGGTCAAAGCGACGCGTGACCCGAGAGCTGGTGAGCATCTGGCGCAGCGCATCAGCACTGCCATACAGCGAGCAAAATTTCAATTTTAGGTAGATAACCTTTGGTTTGTGGTAAAATTTCAATTTAAGGTAGGTAACCTTTGGTTTGAGGCAAAATTTAAAATTTCGGTTAGTGTATTTCTGGCTACCAACAGTGTTCTGTCAACGTACGTTTAGCTAACATTAATTAACGTTGTTTTTTGTGTGTTTGTGCCAATGTGTTTTTGACAAAATTCAAACTTGGAAGCCGCTGCCACCGATTAAGCCACCGGAGTGTCGGCGAGCTGTATTTAAAATTCGGCGACTGTTTGATAGACTCCAGAGATATTCACTAGCATTATTTTCTCTTCACCGCCCCAACTAACAACTAACTTTAGCCTGAGAAGACGGTTTCTAACTAGATAGCACTTCGAATTTTGTCAACGCGGAGTTTCTATCCGAATTTCTATTAATAGAAGCTTTGAGAAACTTTAATCGAGAAACGAATAAAAGTGCTTCAACCTACATATTTGATTGGTATCTCAATTAATTTAATTAAAGGAGAAATAACAAAGAAGGACCATAGACATGATGGCTTATCTTGAGAAGTTACTCCGAGATATTTTTAGATAGGTATCTGGTCGGAGGGCGTCGTACACTACGTTTACAGAGTCGTGATCTCCACTCAAGAACACGTTTGCCCCAGCGGCCGTCGGTTCTTTGTGAGATATGGCCGGCTCACTGCCACTTCAGCTTGCTAATTCTCAGAGCTATGTCGATAACCTTGGTTCTCTGTCGGATGTATTCGTTATGAATCCTATTCTTCAGAGAAACTCCGAGCATGGCTCTTTCCATAGCTCGCTGAGTGACGTTGAACTGGTGGACCAGCCCTAGCGTGAGTGTCCACGTCTCAGCTCCGTAGGTAGGTCATAACGGGTAGGACGCACTGGTTGAAAACTTTCGTTTTCAAGCATTGCGGTATGGATGAAGAGAAGACTCGACGTAGTTTCCCAAACGCTGCCCAGCCCAGCTGATCATGACGATGATATGATGATTAACAGGTGTTCCCATTTGCATTGGGAACACCTGTTAGGTACATTTGTATATAGGTACTTATTTGTTTATAAGGAAAATACTTCCTCGTAATATTATTATAAACACATGGTCTTATTTTTATGACGAACCTCACCGAAAGGATTTGTCGTAAAACGCAGATCGTAAAAAACTTATTATTGTTTTATGTTATCCAGCTTGCTACGGTGAATAATGACTTTGCAATATGGTTTCTTCTAAGATAACTTATAAAAAAATAGTTTTATAATATACTAGCTGCGCCCCGCGGTTTTACCCGCGTGGTGATATATATTTTGGATAATATACTACCTATATATCTTTATAAATTATAGTCTATGTGTTATTCTGATGTATAAGCTATATTATTGTGAAAGAGTAACAAACATCCATCCATACATACCTACACACTTTCGCGTTTATAATATTAGTAGGATTACCTATCTCAAAAATAAACTTTCATTTCATTTCATTTCTTTCATTTCATTTCATTTCATTTCATTTCATTTCATTTCATTTCATTTCATTTCATTTCATTTCATTTCATTTCATTTCATTTCATTTCATTTCATTTCATTTCATTTCATTTCATTTCATTTCATTTCATTTCATTTCATTTCATTTCATTTCATTTCATTTCATTTCATTTCATTTCATTTCATTTCATTTCATTTCATTTCAAAGAGATTGTGTCTCGCGGCAAATAAAAAAATATCGCCACAATGCCAAACTCCTCCAAAAGAATAATTCGTTTAGGCAGAAATACGAAGTTGCCCTTGGTGGCCACCAAACTCTATATTTTCGCATCTCGGCCTAACTAAACTATACCAAATAAAAATATTCCAGAGACATAAAAAAACTTATAAGAGGTATCACAAACTGCCCCATGACTTTTTTAAATTTTGTTTGGTCAAGAAACTTGATGGCGGCGCTAGTGTGCGTTGGGGCCTTTAAGAGTGAACCTAACACATGGATTTGGTTCCGCGGTAAAAAAATCTACTTACATAAAATTTATCATAATATTTCTGAATCCCTTGGGATATAAATAGTTTTTTTTAGGACCACGGGATCATTATAATTTATACAATTGCAAAATAATTTTCTAAATCGATTCAGAAATGACGGAGAAATCAACGGACATACATAAGAACATCCATACAACCATGTTTGTATATGTCTTCCTCCTTTTTTTGAAGTTTGCTTAAAAAGTACTCACTTAGAACTTACCAAAAAACTACCTGGGTAGTAGTTATACTAACCTTTTATGTATAAATAGGCACTTAAATTATATTTTAAAGAAACTTTTACCACTAAGCCACGTTAGTTTAATAACTGCTCTGCTAACGACCATTCCCTGCAAGCAGACTTAGCAAGAAACTTCCTTAATAGCTACCAAGTTCTCGCAACTAATTCATACAACTTACAAGCACTGGCAACAAACTTCCAAGAGACACGAGAAATCTGTAAAAAGCTGTTTATTTTTAACCGACGAAAAACAAAAAAAGGAGAACGCTTTGTGTTTGGCTGTTGTTTTTTTAATGTATGTTCATCGATTTCGCCGTTTATTGTGGAGCAATTTGGAGAAGATAGTTCCATAGAAGCTTTATTCCCGAGGGATAAGTATTTTACCCAAAAAACTTACAAAACTGTATAAACAACAAGGAATTTAAAGCCGGTTTATAGATTTTTCAAAACATAATAGACCTCTGTGGCGCGGTGAGCGCAGGTCCGCCTGCGACGTAGGAAGTACCGGGTTATCTATGTATAATTCTGGTCGTTATCCTATGTATAATTAAAAATATCTATCTATTTAATGTATTGTAATATGTATATCAGTCATCTAGTACCCATAACTTAGCTTGGAGCCTGATAATGCTGTGTGAATTGTCCAGCATTATTTATTTATTCATATTTATGAACGCTGATGTTTCAGGGTTCAGCACAATCGGCTTAGCATGCCACAGTGACACGAAAGTTCCAAAAAGATAATAAAAACATTAGTAGATTAGCCTATAGGAATACACGTGTAGTAACGTGGGATGAGAAAGAATATATCCCAAAATAATCTCCATTATTCCTAAAATAAAATAACACGTCCTGACACGACTGACATTTTCATGTCTTCTGTCTAATATAGAAACGTACAATCGAACAAATTAGAACGAGTATTTACAATTGAAACAATTGAGTTAACTGCAGAATTGGCGGATTTTTATATGATAAATCTAAACTACAACTATTTGGCTACCTGAATTAATAAGTGGCATACCTACCTTCCGAGTTATTAAGGATATTAATTTATATGAATGTTGTAAATAATATAGGTAGCTCAACTGATCCACATCAATACCTGTCGGAAGCGTCCCATTCTGTCTAACTGATATCTCTGATATAGTATATAGTCGGAGAATATGATTGTGTACAATAGAAACCATTATATCCTTTAACACTTTGACTGCTGAAAACTCACGGTATGAGTTGAGCTGAGAAAATACAGATCTTTGTGACTCAGCAGAGCTGTAATATTTTTCGAACGAAACGCATGTGCGGCGCAACACAACCGCTGTGAAGAGCGGCAGCACGAATTTTTTAGGTAAAAAAAAAAGATCGCTGTCGTCGAAAAACACCGCAGTCAAAGTGTTAAAAAGACGTGTACGAAGACGTACGGGCACATTATATAAATTTAGGCAAAAAATAAATAAATTCAGGCACATTGTTATCAATGCACATTATATAACATCATTGTATCTACTACCTTATTATAAGTATTGATACAACGGGTATTTATCGCGTTTATTTGCCTATTTATCCCGACGTTTCAACAGGTTTTAAACTTTGAAAGGTGATCACTTATCAGTGATTTTAACTAACTAAATCATTCATTTACTTACATAACAAACTTACCTACTACATAATGTACAGTACACCTCCGAAAATAAATTCGGCCTTTGTTTTCAGTTTTAAGGTGGTATACGGCTAGATAAGAGCTTGCAACACAAGTTTGCACTTAACACTTTGACTGCTGAAATCACACGGTATGTGTTTTCTACAAGTGACTAATATGCGTAAATCCACACTAGCGCAGCGGCTGAGAAAATACAGATCTGTGTGACTCAGCACAGCCGTAATATTTTTCGAACGAAACGCATGTGTGGCGCAACACAACCGCTGTGTAGAGCGGCAGCACGAATTTTTTCACGCAGTCGTCATAAAAAAATCGCTGTCAAAGTGTTAACTTGGAACCGCTTTAATTTTGGAGAATTCGTAGTTTTCAACATTATTTTTAACTAACTTCTACCCGCGGCATCGCGTTTTTTTTGCAATAAAAAGTGTATAATAACAGAACCAGATCTTAATGTGTATAAAATTTCAACCCGATTCAATCGGTTCTTTTTGCACTGTAATCGGCCAAACATCATTTTAACAACGGGACAAACTTTTGCCTTCAATGTATATAGTTTTTGAAGGAACTTGATAAAAGCTAATGTGGCCCATAATGAGTCACACTTTTTGTAGGAAGCCTAAATTTATTTTAGAGTTTCATCACCACTACGTTTAATCGAATAAAGTCGATATTCGATTGACATTCTAAGCACCCACCTTACTGGTTCAGTGAACTGAACAACTGAACTGTGAACTGGCCAACTGAACAAGTGTGAATAAAAGGAGTAACCCATATTAAAAGAGGAATAATACTGTCAAGATTTCTTATACTACTCCCTGATTTTTTGACTGCTCATGTTAGGTATTAGAGTTGTACAACTAAAAAAGGTCCTCAAACGAGTAACTAAACGTCTTGCAACTATTTTCTGATCAATTATTAGGAGCGGGAATAATTAGTAACATTATTTTGAGTTGCTAAACAAATTTATTGAAAAACCGGGTTCCGTACCATTACCTACAAAAAAGAGCACCCTTTAAATGGACCCTTAAATATTAATTTTAATCTGTTTTTTAGTATTTGTTGTTATAGCGGCAACGGAAATACGTGATAATGTCAACTGTCTAACTATCACGGTTCATGAGATACAGCCTGGTGACAGACAGACAGACGGACGGAGTCTTAGTAATAGGGTCCCGTTTTACCCTTTGGGTAAGGAACCCTAAAAAGGAACGAAAGTGTTTTGTACGTTTTCTAAAGTTTTTTACGCGTGGCAAAAAAATTGCAAAATTGCGTGGCAATGAAATCTTAACTGTAACTTGCTCCGCACGTATCTAATTTAGCCCCCTCTCCTCGGTTTGCCTTCTAGTCACAGTGATTTTAGAAACATACTAATCTTCATTATGCAAAGTACATTCATGTAAATTGCAGCGATGCTCAATCTGCAAAGTGCAAGTTCGCAATCAGTGGAATATCGACCGCGAATCCGACAGTGACGCTCAAACTGTGGCCCGTAGAGACGAATTTCGGGAGCAATGGGCCATACGGCTACGTATTAGGCCCTTAGGCCTCAGCCTAATTTGATGCGAAATAGTGAGTTCGATATTTACTGCGGGTTTTGTTTTTAACATTAATATTCCTTTTCAAACCATCATGGTTATTATCACGACAAGTAATTTAAAAAGGGGATACCTATTTACCATGTGTTTTTATTGGAAAACTCAGAAATCTAATCATGGTAAATATACCGTTTTAAATTACTTACATAAGTATTAATTATTCCGTATCTGAATAGCTATGTTAGTGTTTTTTTCTTGTTTCTCGATTTGAAGTGGTCATCCACTAAAACGACATTACATTAAAGTTTTAATGCAATTAATTTTAGCGCAAGCAATCGTAAATTATTTGCTTCTTGACACCCACGAAAGATGATTTAGTCAGCATCCGTTTGGTTAAGAGTCAGCCAAACAGTTTCTCGCTAAAACAATGACTAGATAACACAAAAAGACACAACTTCTCTCAAGTAGTTCAGCTCGAAAGCCGGAAAAATCAAATCAAGCGACCCGTGAAAAGTTCGAGTTTCACATCGCTGGCTGGAGCTAATAAGATCACGTTCTCAAATAATTGTTGAAACAACACTTTTACTAAGACAATGGTATTCGTTCGATTCAGTGAGGAGATTACTTTATTTAGCAGATGGTTCAGCTAAACTGAGCGGGATAATTTTATTTTATCCAAAGAACCAAGAGAAATCACATTATTTGAGAGGATCTAGGATCTTGACAGTCCTGAATATAAGTGTTTCTCTGTTACTATATTGTATTCATAGTTATTTTCGAAGTGTTAGTTATATCACACAGAATTTATACGTCATTTTGGGTCGCATAAAATTTATAGGCAGAGCCAGACAAAGTCTTGCTGATCTTAGGCTCCATTCACACTGATATGGCAGCAAACGGTAACTGCCAGCAGCGAGACGTAGCGAGCACTTTCAGGTGTCAAATACGCACACTTGCATACTCACTCTGTCAAAGCGTGCATCAGTGGCGATAAGCGGCTAGATTCACGATAAATGAATTCAATCGTTTAGCGTGAACCTAGCAGCTTATTGTCACTAATTTTAGCAACATTTCGTTATTAGAAAAAAATGCATTAGGTAAGTTTGAGTGTGTTTATCATGCTTACGCATAAATGCGTATTTTAGATGGTTTTGAATGGATGATTAAAAAGTTAGGATAACTTCGATATATTATTAAAATGAAATGAAATAAATTTATTCTAGAAACTGTGTACAAAAAGATCTTAAAAGCTAGGTGTATCAACAAATATAATATTTAATGTCATAGTTCTTTGATGTCATAAAAACATTTCTCTATGAGCCACATACAGAGTTTTGTCTTAAATTTACAAGTAGGCAGTTCTCTTATGTCTCTAGGAATTTTATTATACATATACTTTGACAGTCATGGTAGAGCAATTTTTCGCACTCAGTGCTGTTCTGTGTGAGGTATATAAGCCTCTATTATATATTTTTTACTATTTAGGCTAGTTGGAAGGTATAGGTACAAAGTCCTCCCCTCTTTAACTAAACTGAAACCCTCAACTAGAGAGAATAACGTGAAAGTTAAATGCAAAATCGAAAATAAAAATCACTGTTTCCCAAAGCCCCTGTTATCAAAACGTTACCAAACTAGCTCATGACAATGTGTTACATTTGTTCTCAATCTCCCCATTCCGTACTTAGTATCACAAACGGATCAAAGATGGGACACAGAGGGACAAACTCAACTTGATTGAAAAGCTTCCACACTATAGAAGCAAGCAGTTTGTCACAGGAAACAATACCAACAGCTATGTTACTCAAAACACAGTCGTAGCGCAAAAATGTGAATCAGATATGAACTTAAAACCGTTATCTTTAGATATATTTTACAGTGTCAAGTCAAGTCAAGTCAAAAATCATTTATTATTTAGGCTTACAAAATAAGCACTTAGACAAGTCATATTTTGTGACAAGATGGCCTCCCACAAGCTTCAAATGATTGACCTTTGAGAGGTCTGTCACCTGATGCCGTCAATAGCCTAGGCATCTAAATGTTAGGAGTATAAAGCTCAGATTTGAATGCAATGTTTTATGCTGAGGTAGCAGTAACCTGCGACAACCTTTTCATAGTTAAAGAAACGTGGTAAGTTTGGCAATCATTATTATCCGTAGGAAACAGCCTTCTTTTTCTCCTTCCACCATTATTCAAGGTAAATTTATTACTGTAGAGGCTTCTGATTGTTTTAAGCATTTAAGTTATTTATTAATTTTATTAAAACTAGTACCTAACTACCTATGGGTGCATGCGTTGTTTCTATGGAAACGTTTAAATGTTATTCCTATCTTATGGGGACTGATTTAGGTGATAAAATATCCAAAATTTCAGCCCGATCCGTTTGGTAGTTTTGGTGTGTAGAAGTGACAAACATCCAATCTTTCAAAGTTATCATTGAGTGTATTATGTAATTTTTCTATACTAATATTATAAAGAGGAAAGGCTTGATTTTTTGTTTATTTTTTTGTAATGAACAGGCTCCGAAACTACTGGACCGATTTGAAAAATTCTTTCAACGTTCCCAACGTTGAAAGAATTTTTCAAATCGGTCCAGTAGTTTCGGCTACACTATCCCCGAACATAGGCTAAACATAGGCTATATTATATTAAAAAAAAGATATGGATCCGTACTAAAACCGTGCGAAGCCGGGAAGGTCCGCAAGTATGTATATTATTATGTATTTTAAAAATTCTTACTGCACAGACTGTTTCCTATTTATGCTACGCCGCCACTATCCGTTTATCTCTCGAAACTTCTTTGCTTTGTTCCAAGATCCTTTAGGTCTATTTTATCTGTGGGACAATAAAAATAAGTTTTCTTTGAGCAGACTGGGTACGAAGTTTGTCTGGATGGGGTGGGGTTGGGAGTATTTGCGTATTTTAACAATACTCATGTTCATACGGTCGAAGTAGATATAAAACTTATAATTTTCTTCTATTTCAAATCTTACTTACTTTTGAAGCCTTTTTTTTACGATGGGAAAATGATGTTGCGCATTGCCTCTAGCCTGAGGAGGGCTAGAGGGGTATGTTGGGCTCTCCACTAAGCTACTAACAGAGTGTTAGCAGATAGTGACATACCAACTAAAAAGCCATCGATACTTCCTCTCTCACCTTAGTGCCAGAGCGTCATCAAACCACTCGTCACCAGACGATTCGTTTGACGGCGCGCTGGCACTTGACTGGGTTGCGGCTTCAACCGCTACCCTGTCGGTGATCATCCGTCTGGGACGGATCCTTCTTGTTGTCCCCCCTTGAGAGGGCGAGGCATGTCCTGTATGAGTATTTAGGGCGTCCCTCCTCGTTGGAGACCTATGCAATGCTGGGGTGGTTTTCCTCTCACCATCACCCAGCTGGTCTCCATCGAGCGGAACTTTTCCGTCCGACCCGTCCCGGCTTCGCCCGGGTGGGCATTTCTTTCATAAACATTTTGCGATGAACGTAGACTAAATGTATATTTGTGCACGAAAAAGTCTAATTTAAGGAACATTAAAAAATTTCGGATTAATATAAAGCCTATGTATGACACTCACAAATAACGTGACTGTCTGTTGCTAAAAGAATTTTCAAAATCGTTTCAGTAGATCCAGAGATTACCCCCCACAACCTCATAAACTCACTTTACGTCTTTATAATATTAGTATAGAAGTATAGATATGTCCTAGCATGGCGTGACTGAACAGAAATTAATCTATTTGAAATAAAGAATTTATTATGTCTCTCATTTACCATGATCTCGGACCATAAAGTGACCCGTATGGTGATTATGTAACTCGCGACCGGTTTGCGACAGGCGTAAATTAAGCAATCAGTCAAACGCCAATTTTGACGTTGTAGCTGGTGTCAAACAAATAGAAAATTGAAGTTGGACAGCACTGATTGCTTAATTTACGCCTGTCGCAAACCGGTCGCGAGTAACATAATCACCCGGCCGGCCCTTTGGAAGGCTTGTGTGGGGCCGAAGCCAACAGCACAGAGGCCCTTTAATCGATAATGTGGACTACTCTACTGTATTAGGTCATATCCTGTAAGAATATATGTGTTTTCAATAAATACAAAATGTTGGCGATACATTTCTTTGCCTAATGATCCTTCCAAATTGCATCAAGAGTCACCCTTCCTAAAAACATGAAACCATGGTGGTGGTATATGGAAGAAGGCGCATTCAGTTCCATTTTCAAAAATAAATTCTAATTGTGTTCTTTGTAAATGGAATACCAAAGAGTCGAGTCTTTATGTAACAGGAAGATAGTCTTGTAATGGCTGATGATTTCAGACAAAAGTAGAAAATTAAAAAAAAATCCTTAGGAAGAAGACTCGAGTTTGATGCCCGTTAAGCTACGCTATAATGACACGTTTTTTGAGCAAGAGAAGTGAAAAAGTCGTGTATTGGGATTTGATTTTTTATTTAATTCTGTCTACTAGCGTTCGTTGGTAAACGTAGTGAAATGAAATGAAATGAATGAAATGAAATGAAAGTTTATTTCCTTAGGCTTACAAATAAGCACTAGAGTGTACGACGCCCTCCGACCAGGTGGGATGACGACCTACTAAAGACTGCAGGTAGATGCTGGATGCGGCAAGCTGAAGACAGGGCGCTATGGCGCTCATTGGGGGAGGCCTATGTCCAGCAGTGGACTGATATAGGCTGATGATGATAATGATGATGATGACTAGCGTTCACGAAGTTTCTAGTTTGTGTATTATCCTTGGGTATTAGGAACATTTCCCATCTTGGTTCTATTTATTTAACGCAAACTATACGCCTAACACACGTGCCGATAACACGTACGAGCTTGAAAACTTTCGTCTCTGTAATTTTAGTGTGACACCAAATCCACATTGTTTGAAGTAAGTCAAAGTATGTTTTCTCCTGGCAAATATTTACATGTGAATAGGTGTTGTAACTTTACAAAGGGGGTAAGTCAAACTTTCTAGATACAACGCCGTGTTTGAATAAGGCTGCGTTTTTGGTGGGCATTACGAGCGGCAGTTTGGTGTCTTTCGATTAAAAATGACACGCGAGAAACGATTTATTAAAAAAAGAAATTAATTAGTATGCAATCGTTAAAGTCTTGTACGAAACAACATCCTGTACTTCTCAATCCCATTCTCTATCTAGCTAGATGATTTATATGTAAATATACGGATCTGGACTGGACTGGACATAGCGAGGCGATTTTTGTTTTTGATACATCTAAGACCTAAAATCCTACTAATATTATAAACGCGAAAGTTTGTATGCATGTTTGTTACTCTTTCACGTAAAAACTACTGAATGGATTTTAATGAAACTTTACAACAATATAGCTTATACATCAGAATTTATAAAGCTACAATTTATAAAGATATATTGAATATTATCCAAAATATCTATCACCACGCGGGTGAAACCGCGGCGTGCAGCTAGTAATAAAATAAACCAAATAAATAGCTACAGTGTTGGCCTAAGTGCTTATTTTGTAAGCCTAAAGAATAAATGATTTTTGACTTTTGACTTTTGCCTATTGGCCAAAAAGGGTCAAACTCAGCTCTGTGCTGAACCAGGCGTGGCGCGGAACAGCGCTTGGTTTTCAGTACTAAAAGCCACTGGATTAGCTACCATCAACGCAACCAGCCAACCTAGTAGCCTACCTACCACTCTGCAGATCGGCCGTGACCTAACAACTCCACTCCCGCTCTCCGTACTCACATTGAACACAACCTTACAAAGTTCTTCTAAGTTAGAAGTTCATGTAAATAAGGTGGTTGACAATTTTTTTGTCGCTTGAATGACAAAGGATTGTAATTTGAAGAAGAATAAAAAATATCTTGCTTTAATGGCGCGGAAGCTGCAAGTTATTCTAATTTTATGTAGCTTTGTAAATAGAAAACGTTCATAGAACTACTGTGAACATTTTCTACTTTTAACCGACTTTAAAATGGAGGCTTTATGTTCGGCTGCATGTAAGTAAGTACGTTTGATAATTAACCGACTTAAAAAAGGGAGGAAGTTCTCAATTCGACTGTATGTTTTTTAATATACATATATAATGTCCGTCGGTTTCTCTGCCAACTTATGGACCGATTTGCATGATTTGTTTTGAAGTTGTATGGAGAACAATTTCGAGGTGGTCTCATAAATAATATTATTCCTGAGGGATTAGCATTTATCCCGTCAAAACTAAAAAAAAATAGTTTAAATCTAAGGAATCTGAAGATGTTATTTAGTTTAAAAACCGACAATTTAAATAACAAAATTATCAGAGTACTTTACTGTTAATATTTGCCGTAACTTAGGTAGAACATAATCCGCTCGTTATCAGAATGAGATGAAACCAAACAGAAACAATTCGGTCATTTACTATCACAAGGTTCCATCTCAATTTGACAAAGGCTGGATTGTATGAGAGAGAAACGAATCTATGAGTGATTTGGCAATAACTTCAGTGCTTTGACACACACGTGCACGTATAGGAATAGGAAATTGAGACTAATTTGTTGTATTTTTTCACACTTCGTTTGTGTCTACTATCATTCAAAGCCTTCTTCTAGGCTGAGCAGGCGTAAATTAAGCAATAAGTGCTGCCAAACGCCAATTCTGACCAAGTTTGACGTTTTAGCTGGTGTCAAAGCAATACAAAATTGACGTTTGACAGCACTGATTGCTTAATTTACGCCTGTTGCAAACCGGTCGCGAGTTACATAATCACCCGGCAGGTTTTAAATGAAGTCGGTTCTTTGGCCGGCCCACTGCCACTTCAGCTTACTATTTCTTAGAACTATGTCGATAACTTCAGTTCTCTGTCGGATGTATTATATAAAAATAATTACGTACTTACTATTTATCAATTATTCACACGTAAGAGTTCTAATATATCAATTCACAACAAAGGGACACAGTCTGCTCGCTTACCTTTTGTACAGTTAGTGCACAATCAGAGGATCACACACACAACTGGCTTCACACAATGCTTGTCAGATTATACGCTGGGCTATTGTGAAGGTGTTTCAACGGTAGTGCATAATAGCTGTATGCCCTCGTAGGTGCCGATGTTGTACATTGCCTATAGAAATTATAGTTTATTTATTTCATGATATACATAGAAAAGGTACTGATCTTAATTATCTTATTCTTCTGTTCATAGTCATATTACAAAACTAGCAACAATCAACATCATCATCATCAGCCTATAGTAGTCCACTGCTAGACATAGGCCTCCCCTAATGAGTGCAATAGCGCCCTGTATTCAGCTTGCCGCATCCAGCATCTGCCTGCAGTCCTTCGCAGGTCGTCATCCCACCTGGCCGGAGGCATAAATAGGTATAGGAAATAAAAACGTAAATAATTTAAAGTTTAAAATGGTATCTCCGTTTCATTTCTACATAGAAAATAGCATTTGTTAGGATATCCTCATTCCCAGTTCATACTATTTCGCACATAGAACTCAAGTCACAGCTGCAAATGGGAATAAGTTACATAATTTCCTTGCAACACGCTCGAGCTAAAATATACATTGTTTTGGTTTCATAATATGCAAAGTATGTGTTAAAATGCATAGGGACGCTCCCGCAGAAATTCTTTCATGAATTTTTGCATAGTTTTGTTCTTTTGGAGTAATTTTAATTTTCAACATGATTCAATTCTTGTTCAGGTTTTTTGAAACAATTAACTGTCCGTGCGGCTTTGCTCAATTATGTGTGATATAACATAGGCTATATTATGTATATGTAATATTATAATATTATTTAGGAATATTATTACGAATATTATTTAGGTCAGACTAAGTAATTAGCAATCCCTCAAAGACACCACCGGCTATTTATTATTATATTAAGCGTATATTTATATATGTATGTGTATTAGGATTATTTTAGTTTGTTAAAGTTTGCATTAGTTTTATTTTAGTCCCACTTCAGCTTGCTAATTCTTAGAGCTATTTCGATAACTTTGGTTCTCTGTCGGATGTATTTGTTAAAGTTCTATACTCGTAATACCATTAAAACCTCAAATACTAAGGCCCCATTTAATTCGAGCTTGATTGCCCTATAAAAGTTATCTGTGATATATATTTTTAATCACAATCTAGGCTGACTGGTTTGTCTAGAAAAGGTTGGAGTAAAAATATAGAATACGGCCAGAGATTAAAGATTATTTTGCTCTTTTTCAAACGAGTCAGAACTTGTAGTTATATTTTGACGTAAAGTTGTATTTTGACGTAAAGTTATATTTTGACGTAAAGTTATATTTTGACGTCTATTTAATTGTGCGTTATAAAAAAATATGTAGTGTCGTTTTACCCTTTATTTCCGGCCATTGAAGGGCGGAATTATAGGTACTTTAAAAATAACTCGTGTCGTTCCGGCAATTGAGACACTGCAGGCTGTGAAAGTAAAGCGAAGGTATAATTTAATAAATAAAAAGATTTATATTTTGCCAGAACAAAGACAAATAGTATACATGTAAATTAACAGAGAAACTGACAAGATCGGTCTCCGCACAGCATGAGACTATGTTAGAGCAGATTTTAAATGATTTCAAGGTATTAAAAATACAAATGGCTTCTGCCCACTCTAGTCACTCAAATCAGGCTTAAGAAATCTGGAGGAGTCGACACTTGCATACAAAGCCCGATTCACACAAATTATAATATGAAGTCGCTTAAAACGGAATATTTACCATGATTTGGTTTTTGAGTTTTCCAATGACTAGTGTTAATAACCATGATAAGTTCATAAGTTTTAAATTGCAATCTGGTCCATATTTTACTTTTTACTGCCTTCCTACAAAATCGTCCCTCTTATATTCAGACCGAGAGAGAGACATAAAACTGGCACTGGTCTAGATGCTATCTGCAGACATCGGTGCAGGCAAATATATGAGTCGAATCACAGCGGGATTTATCGTACAATCTCTGCGGGTAGGCGTTCGATTTGTTTTAATGAATCGGTGCGATTCAAGTTGTAATTTCACTGGGATTCGATTTTGAGATTAGATGTAGCTAAAATATTAATGAGCCGTAGCAAAAAATGCTAAAAGTAGCAATATAAAGCGGAAATTTAGAGCAATACCAGGCGGCTAATTTAAAAAATTAAAATCTTGTGTCAAACCTACTCATACACTTTCATTATTATCGTCATTTATAGCAATTGCACGATTACGAGTCAGAAATTCGGTTTTACAAGTAAAGCAAAAGGTAAAATGACTTAAAAGTTCTATGCCGTAGAACGTGCTACGTCGTAGATCGTGCTACGTCGTAGAGCTTGCTGCGCCGTAGAACTTGCTACGCCATAGAAAGCGGGCTCGCACAAGCGGAGCAAACATGATTCGTAAATGTACGACAAACAAATAAAATCATTAACGAAAGCTTTATTTTATTACAAAATTTAAGAATTGCTCCGCTGACATCTTATAATATTTTCAACCATTTTTTTTTCTATTGTAGGTAACTCATTTGTTTATAAAAATATTCGAGGATTCTAGAAGCGAGTATAGCAGAGCACCATGTTATTAATATTTCCCTACCAATGTTCCTATGGCCATACAATTACTGCTTCACATCAATACATGAAACTGTAATTCCGATATTAGATTCACATTAGCAAGTCCCGTTCCGTCGATTAGGCACGGTTATCCGATTTTGGCGGACGACCAACAGTGCCTATTGTTTGACGATAGACGCAAATGTCGCGATTACAAATTAATTCTCTGTGCTTCTCTTGTAGGTTTGTACTAACGAAGAATGGACTAACAGCCATTGTGGTTAAAGTGGCTTTCCGGTTGTATTGTTTGTGGACAAAACAGGACTCACCCTGTAGAAGTTCCTCGAGATGAAACGTTGGTGTTCCTCTGACACAAAAATGGTTCGTGGCTCTTAGATGCTTAATGGAAAGCAACGCTACACATCTCTCACGCGTCGTAGAGCTTGCTACGTCGTAAAGGTCGCACTTTATACTGACAATTTTTTTTTTCTTAAATATTGTAAATCTTATCTGTTTGAAGAAGATGGCGATAGGATAAGCGTTAATATGTTTAGAATTATATAGTGTATTTAAAAAAATTAGTAGCTCACTCAGTATATTGAAAAACATTACAAAAATGTTTAACTTTGGTTTTTTTTTCTATCGAATGAAGTTCATTAGATCTTATAACTGGATGAGACTTGACACTAACTAGACTAGATCTCCGAGTCATCATCATCATCATCATCAGCCTATAGCAGTCCACTGCTGGACATAGGCCTCCCCCAATGAGCGCCATAGCGCCCTGTCTTCAGCTTGCCGCATCCAGCATCTACCTGCAGTCTTTCGCAGGTAGTCATCCCATCTGGTCGGAGGGCGTCCTACACTACGTTTACCGAGTCGTGGTCTCCACTCAACACGTTTGCCCCAGCGGCCGTCGGTTCTTCGCGAGATATGGCCGACCCACTGCCACTTCAGCTTGCTAATTCTTTGAGCTATGTCGATAACCTTGCTTCTCTTGGATCTTCGAGTAATATAAATCTTATTTTCATAATTTTTAACACTTTTTTCTATGTCTCAGATTATTTTAAAAAATCGCACAAAAGCGCGGCCTCTGCAGCAATACCAGCATCACTAGAAACTTTAGTAACAAACGTCAGAAAACAATGAACACATCTGCGTGGTGACGCAGATGTTTTCATTGTTTTCTGACGTTTCAGACGTTTTCAGGCGTCACCATTATTCTAATTAGGCCATGTGACGCATTCCAACGAAGAAATGGCTAAACGATAATAATTTCAGAAAAAAGGAAAGCAATTTTATAACACAATCAATTTATACGAGCACCCGTCAGCGAATAGAAAGATTTATTCATACATACACCCATTTCGGAATCGCATTTATTATAAGAGACGACGGAAAATTGAAATCCTAATACAAATGTCTTTATAAAGGGTGCTCTCGAAAGTAGACCTTATTTTTAAGGCAATCAATTCTCAAGAAAAAAGAATTAGTGTAACGAAATCAGGGTTCAATAAGAAAAAGGAGGTCCCGAGTCTTGTGACGCAATTATAATATTATTTAGCGAGGCCGAAATAATCAAATTAGATAGTAATCTTTTTTTCCCTAAGACTTCCTTAGTGGACAAAAAATTAAGTGAAGAGTCAGCCTATTTAAGTAAGCCAAAAACGTTTGTTGTTTTTAGACAACTTAAAATAAAACAAAATAGAACTTAAAAATATCTTCTACATTGTACCATAACACAAGCTCTGCTTACCATGGGGCTAGATAATGCTGTGTGAATTGTCCAGCATTATTTTCATTTCAATGTTTATTTAAGTGTAGGGGGACGTTTATAACTAACATCATACATATATAATACTTAGTCATGTCTTATTTCCTAGTATTTTATCAAGAAACAATTTTATTCAATGAATAACAAAAATCCTGGAACAATAGTCGTGACGGGAATTCCTGATATTCTAATATTCGATTCCCAAGATCCAACGAAAGAAGGATTGTAGTAAATATCTTTGATTTATTCGACCTTGCGACAAAACCGAGAAGCGTTCGGATTATTCGTACCTAATATTAATATTTCGTATTTCATCGTCGATTACTGATCTGCGTAGGTTTTGTATTTGATTGTAAAAGCACAGTACAATTTATCAAGGTATTTGAAGCAAGCGGCGAATACCTTGATCGATGCAATGTACCTTTAGGCTCCTGTTGATTGACGCGGAGAGAGGAAGTTAGGCCCAGATTCCACCAAAGCGGACATGTGCCGAGATGTCTATAGCGGAGACGAGAAGAGACGTTTATCAGCTAGGGAGTCACCACCGAAGCTGAACGGAGATGCAAACTAATGTACGTAATGTGATGTATTTAGGTTTAGGTATTTCATTTAGCACTTAGACACACATTTGACTTGTAACAAAATATGTTATCAATATAATGAACTATCCCGAACAGCCCTCGGACCAGGTGGGATGACGACCTGCGAAAGACTGCAGGTAGATGCTGGATGCGTCAAGCCGAGGACAGGGCGCTATGGCGCTCATTGGGGAGGCCTATGTCCAGTCGTGGACTAACATAGGTTGATGATGATGATAATGATTATGATATGAACTATCTAGCTAGACTGGAGTGAAAATATGTACTGGCTAAAGCAGAGATCCTGTCAAGAGCGGAATTGAGAATCCTGCAGGGAACATCGCATATTTGTTAAGTCGTATGCACTAGCGAGGCATAGCTCACGTACCATCTCTTCTCGTCTCCGCTGAGTGACTTCGTCAGCTTGCGAGGCACAACTCACATCTCCGCGATCTTTCTTTGTTTCTTCGTACACAAATATGATACATTTCTACTCGGTGTTCTCAACTGAGCGGAAAGATATCGATCCTTCTTTGTTTCTTCGTAAACAAATATGATACATTTCTACTCGGTGTTCTCAACTGAGCGGAAAGATATCGATCTTTCTTTGTTTCTTCGTAAACAAATATGATACATTTCTACTCGGTGTTCTCAACTGAGCGGAAAGATATCGATCTTTCTTTGTTTCTTCGTAAACAAATATGATACATTTCTACTCGGTGTTCTCAACTGAGCGGAAAGATATCGATCCTTCTTTGTTTCTTCGTAAACAAATATGATACATTTCTACTCGGTGTTCTCAACTGAGCGGAAAGATATCGATCTTTCTTTGTTTCTTCGTAAACAAATATGATACATTTCTACTCGGTGTTCTCAACTGAGCGGAAAGATATCGATCTTTCTTTGTTTCTTCGTAAACAAATATGATACATTTGTACTCGGTGTTCTCAACTGAGCGGAAAGATATCGATCTTTCTTTAAATAAATAAATAAAAATCTTTATTTAGAACATGTTTACATAGGATCATAGATACATATTGAAACGATGACACTACCGAAGCTTTACAAACTGTGTGGTAATGTCAACGCCCAACTCCTAGATTTCTAAATAAGTTAAATTAAAAATTACATATAAATTAGGTACTAACTAATATTAAAATTAAAAAGTTAATTATAACTGTACATTATGAGTTTTTTATCTGGCTATTGCAAATTTCATATGAGACAGTATGGTTTGTAGGTTTTTGTGTATGTGTGTATGTGTGTGTGTGTGTGGTTTCCGGAGATATCGATCTTTCTTTGGTTCTTCGTAAACAAATATGATACATTTCTACTCGGTGTTCTCAACTGAGCGGAAAGATATCGATCTTTCATTGTTTCTTCGTAAACAAATATGATACATTTCTACTCGGTGTTCTCAACTGAGCGCAAAAATATGTCACAAACGACGTTTTATTAGTAGTTTTAAAAACATCTCCTCTCCGCTTTGGTGGAGGCTGTCCCTTATGCGGAGTGGAGTTGCGGATTGTGTCTACCCATTGATAGCTTCCCGCTTTAAATAGCTAGATCGATATTTTACTCTAAAAACTATTTTGGTCTGACGAATCCAGTGCACGCTGAGACATAGAACGCGAGCGACTGGAACCGCACTCACACTGAAGAATTTTCTCGAGAGGAGATAAATTGTTGGTTTCTTCAAATATAAATAAGATTCATACTAACCCGCCTACATGCATAATAGCGCATCAGGCATGTTCGCGGAGGCGCGGGTCGAAGGGTTCGCTGTGATCCTGCGCAAGAGAATGGCGTCGCTGATTCGCAGGGTACGCGGCAGCGCCGTCAGCTACCTGCAGGTCATTGCTGGAAGGCTGGACACAGCCTCCCCCTTCATGCAGCATTGGACGAAAGTTCATATTTTTATAGTGTATTTTAATAAATAAATAATGCTGGACAATTCACACAGCATTATAGCCCCATGGTAAGCAGAGCTTGTGTTATGGGTACTAGATAAACTGATATACATAATACAATACATTACATAGATAGATATTTTTTATTATACATAGAAAACAACCAGAACACCCGAAACAAATATCTGCAGATCGTACACACAATTGTTCCGAGGCGGGAATCGAACCCGCAACCTCCTGCGTCGCAGGCCGGAATTATTGTCAAATCGTCAATATTATTTAGGTTATATGTTACACGCGTCTTCCCCTTAGCTTATTGCATAACACAAGCTCTGCTTACCATGGGGCTAGATAATGCTGTGTGAATTTTCCAGCATTATTTATTTTATTTATTTAATTATGATTATACCTAAATGCACGGTTGCGCTGAACCGTACACATATTACACACGTTAAACATAACAACTCTTTTTCCATCTGGATTGGAAAATACTTTCTAAATGTGTGGCCAGTAGGCACTTTATCCTATAAAAGGGGCTTACCCAAAATAAACCCGATACAATCAAAATTATCATGCAAATCGACTGTACACTCATTATACAGAACCACAAATACCAAACGTTTAAACTAATGCACACAGAACTCAAACTTTATTGCTGTGTGTACCCGTCCGGCATAATTGCTAATCATATCCATAAATTTTGTATTAAGCGTGACAATGCATTTTGTTTCGATCATTTCGTCTTTGATCAGAGGGATACATTGTCGAAAACATTGTGACCATGATTATTATGTACATTTTAACACTAGGGCATTCCAACCATTGAACATTTTGTCACGTTGACTATGCAGTCCCTAAATATTTTAACACTTTGACTGCGGTTTTTTTTCGACGATTGCGATCTTTTTTTTTACCTAAAAAATTCGTGCTGCCGCTCTACACAGCGGTTGTGTTGCGCCGCACATGCATTTCGTTCGAAAAATATTACAGCTCTGCGGAGTCACAAAGACCTGTATTTTCTCAGCCGCTGCGCTAGTGTGGATTTACGCATATTAGTCACTTGTAGAAAACTCATACCGTGCGTTTTCAGCACTCAAAGTATCTTATTATTTGCCATACAGCGGGGCAATGCAGTCGTCTTGGGTATACTTCCAACGGGTATTAATATGGATTAGTCGAGCTACCTATAGAATATTTGTAACAATCTGCAGTTTATTGTTCCAACTTTAAATACCTACTTGTCCTAATTTGTTTCTTTTTTTTTAATTATCTTATTACCATGATCTCGGGCCATAAAGTGACCCGGTCCTTTGGAAGGCTTGCGTGGGGCCGAAGCCAACAGCACAGAGGCCCTTTGAGAGATAAATATAATAATAATATAGAGATTTAACTTTGTTAAATTATTTATTATATTAATATTTCAATAAAAACGACATATGACATCAACATTCGAACTCAGACACTTCAAACAACATGTAACATTCAAATCCCACATTTGAGAAACATTTATTGGACCAAGCACAATTAGAGCACAGCACAAATAATAACCATCTTTGGGTGTATCATATTGTGCACCCGAGGATGATACCCGCTATGTGTAGCCATCGCTTTTAGATTAACTTCTCAAAGGGCCTCTGTGCTGTTGGCTTCGGCCCCACGCAAGCCTTCCAAAGGACCGGGTCACTTTATGGCCCGAGATCATGGTAAATAATAATAATAATGCTGGACAATTCACACAGCATTATCTAGCCCCATGGTAAGCAGAGCTTGTGTTATGGGTACTAGATAACTGATATACATAATACAATACATTACATAGATAGATATTTTTTATTATACATAGAAAACGACCAGAACACCCAAACAAATATCTGCAGATCGTACACACATTTGTTCCGAGGTGGAAATCGAATAAGGTGAGAATTATATAAAAATAAGAATCATTATTATAATACTTACTTAATACTTAAAATAAGGAGGTATACACCTAACCTGCCCACCCACCACAGGCGGGCGAGTACAGGCATTTTAACTACAGGAAGATTTGCCCAGCAATGGGACGAAAGTTCATGAAAAAAAAAGCGTATCTACTCGTATTTCACTTTATTGTTCTAATAGCTTTGTAACGATCAATCCCTTTCACCCGTAATCTTCGAAATTAACCAAACGTAACCAACAACGGTACGCCAAGACGCGTCCGAAATGACGCGCTAAATTACCTTGCCTCGTCCGGATAGCGCCCGGACCGGACGAGCGCCGTGACGGATAGGTTCCGGCCACGGTACCCGGGTAATCGTCCCGCCCAAATTTGTCCGTTTCAAACGCCGGGGTAATAAATTGGGGTAATTATTTTGGAATTAAAATGCTTTTTTGCAAAGGTACCGGTTGTTTATGGGGATGAATTGCGGTGAATTGTTGCTTGGTACATCAATTTAATTTTGAATGGGTAAACCAGAACCCATGGGCTGTTTTTACAACAGGCTATTTAATATTGCCGCAATGTTCCTGAAAAAAAAATTGTCGGAAGAAACATTTTTCTAAGATGGAGCCGTGAAACGCGAGCCTATGTAGAAATTATATAGAAATACATAAAAGGTAAAGTGTACTTATTCAACTTCAAAATAAAAAAAGTCCCACGTACGTTTCGTATAGGATAGGTTTGAGAAATATGACACTAATAAATATTCCTAGCAGTCACAACAAGGCTTATGTTCTGTTGAACCTTGAAAACCTTTGCCTTACCCCTTTAACCTTACCTTTTATTTTGTTGTTAATTTAGATTTGCATGCTATACTCACCTCATATTTTTTTCTTATTGATATAAATTGGTCAAACATGATGTGTCATGCACAAATTACTTACCATCTTTGTTTACACGTGCTTTAGCAAAAAACTTATCTCTCTTAAAATCTTTATCTTATAACTTTCTTTAATAAATTGATCTTTGAGAAGAAATACAAAAAGTAAGGCTATCTATTTCAAAAAACCTTATCCCAGACGAGCTAAAAGACATCACCCCGAGGAAAATCCAGAGTTCCAGAGCATGGGTTAGTGGCGAATTATGAACGCAGCAGCTTCAGGGCTGAAGGAAAAAAGTGACGATCACAATATCATGGCCGCAGTGACACCCAACTCACCTAAAGACATAGATATATCTTATAATTGCCATTACATGTACACACAATATAAAAAAACAATTTTGAATTAAAATATAGCACTTAATCATTAATTATAAGTATTGATACAACGGGTAGTTATCGCGTTTATTTACCTTTTTCCCGACGTTTCAACAGGTTTACACTCTGTCGTGGTCACGGGATGACTGGAGTACTGGAGTTACCGCCTCAGCGAAACGGAAAAAGGTAAATAAACGCGATAAATACCCGTTGTATCAATACTTATAATTATGTGTTCAGATCGCGTAAGTTTAAAAATACTTAATCATTAATTACACACTAAAGAATAACAAACGCGAAAAAAGGGAGGCCTCTATGTCCAACAGCGTGCTATTATTAATAGGCTGATGATGATGAAAATAACTTTGAGATACGTATTTCAAAACTGACTAAGGTCTTATTCATACGTTACTTATAAAGTTGTATGTAGCTTTGAGAAGACTAGCACGTTTCCGGGAGAACGTGATAAAACTCATATATTGAAGAAAGTTTTACCTGTGCTCGCGGTAATGACGGCGTAATAGATGCATTTGCGTCTTCTACGCCCCGTCGTTATCGGAATCATTTTTTAAGAGAGCACGTTCTTGGTAAGGCAGGATATTGTTTTATGAAACTTTTATGTGTATCTTGAATACTTGATGTGCTAAGAAGAAGATCATGCGTTTATCAATCAATCAATCAATCAAATCATTTATTTGCAGAACACATTATTACAGGTACATGTCAGGTCTTATAACTAGAGTGGAGTCAAATGTGCTCAACCCGCAAGCAGGTGTGCAAATATTAAAGCGTATTTTAAGGTCGTTAAATTCATCAATAATAAAAAAATCAATGAAAATAAATAAATAGGTACAATCAATAAATAGTTAACTTTAAAATTAATTCACAATCGTCAAAACATAATAAATTCTCTACTTAAGATTAATACATTCATTTACACTATAGAAACATTGGTCAAGGAGCCACTTATTTAATTTTTGTTTAAATAAATTACCATTGAGGTCTTTAATAGATTCTGGTAACTTATTGAATATAGTAATGCACATATTATATACATTTTTTTCATAGATTTGTTTGTGGCATTGCGATTTATATAACAGATTATCAAATTTCGCTCTTTTCTGTCGAGTGATAATATCCTTACGTTTGGTAAAGTGTTGTTTGTGGGTATGAGAGATGCGTGATATGTGTAATGTGATGAGGGTGTGTGAGGGTGTGTGAGGGTGTGTGAGGGTGTGTGTGTGTGTGTGTGGTATGTAATACGCTTGAAGGGCTATAAAGAATATTTATTTAAAAAAAAAAAAAAAATGTCTATGGCTATGCTTGGGTACTAGTGGAACAAAATCGTGTAGAGAAACTTTCTCGACTTGATAAAGCTTTAGGTTAGTAACTTTACAGCCGTTTCATTTATTAAATTGAATTAATTTATTTTTTTCATAATTAAATTACCTGAAAACGATATTTAGACGCCGAATCATATTACACATACCGGCTAAGAATACCTACATTAGATTCACATTATAAAATCATGTCTTCGAAAATTTATAGACGGTGATGGTAAATAAGCACCCAATAATTTATAGAAGAAAAAAAACCACAAGACTTATTTGTCTACAAAGTAACCACCTGCTACATAATGGCAGTCTAAACTAAGGGCAAATCCAGCAACCTTAACGTAAAAATACCTCCAAAACTAACTTCTCGAGTCTGTCTTGATTGTGTCGGCTGCGAGCGCAAGTAATTTGATTTAGCTCCACTGACCTGACTTTGACGTTATTTTGTTTCGATTCGATCGATGATATCAGAGATCACTTTAGAACAGGACATAGGTTTTTATTTAGCACTAGCTGCGACCCGCGCCTTCGCCCGCGTGAAAATCTATGTGTCAATGATTTATAAACTTTCCTCTTGAATCAATCTATTTAAAAAAACCGCAACAAAATCCGTTGCGTAGTTATAATGATCTAAGCATACATAGGGACAGACAGCGGAAAGCGACTTTGTTTTATACTATGTAGTGTTGATACACGGGTGCTATAGAGGTGTCTGAAGGACCTTATTCATAAAGCCTACTTTTATAACTGTAAGTTATCACACTAACACTTAGAAAATAAGCTACTCATGATACTGACAAACTGTGATAGTTACTCGGCTGACTCTCTAATATTTTTTACAAATCTTTGTGGTTTTCTTTGTATTTTATTAAGCTTTTTTTGTAATATAATTTGATATCAAAAATATTTTAAAAAACTGTGTCATCATCGTATCACAAAAACGACTTTCAGAACTCAGGCCTCATCCGATCGACGCGACGACCGACGCCGCAAATAGCGGTCCTGAGCCGCCTCTATCCATCGACTCCCTGCGATCGCAACAAAGGAGCTCTGAGCTTATTCACGGCAGTCACCACGTCTTGGTTCCGCAGGTTACTGGTGGTGACACACAATGTCTAAATCAAGGCTCTGCAGTCTCTTCAAAGAAGATAGTTTGAAGCTTTCCAAGTCTTAACGAAATAAAAAGACAGCTATTTTATTATTATTAAAGATAAAGATTTTTCATTTGCATAAACATATTGTGTTAATTAGATGTTACAACCAGGAAGGTATATATTGTACGACCGATGTGGCACGGTGGGCGATGGTCCGCCTGCGACGCATGAGGTTGCGGGTTCGATTCCCGCCTCGGTACAAATGTGTGTACGATCTGCAGATATTTGTTTCGGGTGTTCTGGTCGTTTTCTATGTATAATAAAAAATATCTATCTATGTAATGTATTGTATTATGTATATCAGTTATTTAGTACCCATAACACAAGCTCTGCTTACCATGGGGCAGTGGTATACCTAGATAATGCTGTGTGAATTGTCCAGCATTATTTATTATTTATTTATTATTAAGAACAAAATATCAAAGATGTTTTACCGATTGCTTCGGCATGGCAATGTCTTTGTTGCTAAATAAATAAATCATCATTCTCATAAATACTCGTTATCTAATTTAAAGAAAGAAAGAAAGAAAGAAAATACATTTATTGATTCACAAGTAGGTACAGCTTGCTACTAAATAATAATAATACATATATAAGTAAACAAGAACATAAAGAAATAAATAAAATTAACTACTTATGTATTATATACAAGCAACAAGCGACTCCACAAAGCGAACCAATAGGTCCTGTCTCAGCATAATGTTGCTCTACTTCTCCTGAAGAAGTAGAGCAACGCTGGTTTTCTGACAGAACCATTGAACAATTTAGTCACTGACACCTACATAAATTAGCTTCCTATTACAACCATGTTATTCAAAATCTTGATAAATTCTGAGATAGTTTTACAAAACCCTAAAATCTAATTATTTTGTCGGAGCAGTGAAATTAGCACTCAATTTTACCAGTCATTGATTTTCCGGGATTTAGAAATGCAATAATAACATAATAAAAAGATTTCGGGCCGGGAAAAGGAACAAAAGAATCCCGGATAGTTCAACGTGACTGCCGGTTTCGGGATAAAAAGTGGCATAAACGGTATCCGGGTGAAATGAATTTATACGGATGGCGGCAAAAGAAGTGTTACTAGGTAGATGAGTCTGTGTCTTTAAACTAAGCGCACAACTATCCGCACTGCAGGAGCCGCACTCGCCGCAGTCATCGCATTTTCTAAATCTTTATACAAAAAAGTTTGATTAAAAATTACTTTATGTTGCATACCTGACATTACGATGTTGATGAAAGATGAAATGATGACATCACACAAGTACATAGCTGGAAAAATGTGGCCACAAAAAGCCAGAGACAGAAACCTCTGGAGATCCTTGGAGGAGGCATACACCGCCGAAGGCGGTCCATATCAAGACATGACATAGCAAAAATCTGACATAATTAATTCTAAATTAAATTAAATTCTACAATTATAATGTACCTACAAGACTATTAATTCTTTCTTTTACTATTATTATTGTTTTAAAATTGTACATACTAATAACTATTGGGATATGGAATAAAGCTGTTTTTATTTTTATTTTTTATTTTATTTACCTGACATACCTTACCATATACATTATGTACATGCATGTAAGTTATGTATGTATATACGTATATACATACATAACTTACATGCATTCCATACCTTTTCGCGCATGTCTCCGCACCGAACGCCCCACATTTCATTAAAATTATTTCAGTCAAATCGAGTGCGGCTCCGACGTAATTAGCACACGTAAGAATTTGTATTTATTCAAAACACATCTATTCTTACAGACCTTAAGGCCACTGTTAAATGTACCTCCCCCAAACAACAATGGTTTTGCAATAATCTGTTCAATACAAATAAGAGTGAAGTTGTGAATTAAATATTATAAACTAGCTGCGCCCCGCGGTTGCACCCGCCTGGTGATAGATATTTTGGATAACATACAATTATATCTGTATAAATTGTAGTTATTCTGATGTATAAGCTATATTATTGTTAAGTTTCATTAAAATCCATTCAGTAGTTTTTACGTTTAAGAGTAACAAACATCCATCCATACCTACTTACAGACTTTCGCGTTTATAATATTAGTAGGATAAAAAGAAACGTAATAACGAAAGATAAATTAAAAACCTGTCTTTTCAAACCATTCTCCCTCCATCGACACCTTCGCCCCGTCCGCCGGACGAATGACAAACGGTTGCCAATATGAATTTCTGCCCCACGCCCGTTCTCCAAACGAGGTTATAATGGACGGATTAGATCCCATCGTGTGACAATAAATGAATTAATCAAATTCAAATTTCAATTTCGCATATAGGGCAGCTTTTTTAGTGTTCCGTAGCCAAAAGGTAAAACGGGACCCTAATACTAAGGCTCCGCTGTCTGTCCGCGCTTGAGCGATAAGACCGCCAATAGTACCTTAATTTGTAAGTGTTTATTTTATAATTTATCTACCTATCTTCCGTCTGTCCGTCTGTCACCAGGCTGTATCTCAAGAACCGTGATAGTTAGATAATTGAAATTTTCACTGATGATGTTTCTCTTTGGCCGCATATAACAACAATACTAAAAAAAACAGAATAAAACATTATTTAAGGGGACTCCCATACAACAAACTAGATTTTTGCACGTTTTTATAGATAATCGTACCTTGTTTTTATAGATATCGGAACCCTTTCTGCGCGAGTCTGACTCACACTTGGCCGGTTTTTATGAGGTTAATCTCACGCTGATATTTTGAGTCAATGAGTAACCTACTTTAAGCATTGGAGGCTTAATGGCTTACGTCTCCATACTGACGAAAAGATAGAAACTTTATTGGTAGAGAAAAAGCTTGTACTGTAATTTTTTTTTATCCACAGCTTGTTTCATTTAATAATTTTATGAGATATATAATGAGGAAATTAATTTTTTTGCATTAGGATCACCACTCGGTTGAAATATTTAATTATAAATTTTCAATTCGTAAGGTACCATACCCAACGCTAAGGCGACGTGGAAGGCCCAGGATGAGATGGCGCGACGAGCTCGAGGTACATCTTCCATCGTGGCCTGTTGCAGCGTTGGATCGAGGAGTGGAAGGAGAAAAGGGAGGCCTTTGCCCAGCAGTGGGACAATAATGGCTTAAAATAAATAAATAAATATAAGGTACCATAGCAACATAAACATGTAGGTATTTATCATAGCAGAATTAGGATGATTGATTAATCTACCTTAAAAGTAAATAAGTACAAACCTACAAAGAGTTATTATTATGTTCACAAGCAAATAAAGCATTAGAACGCTCTCTGCGGGAGTCTACGGAAAAATAACGTCCAAGCTCGAGCGCTAAAAAACAACGCGGGTTCCGGACGCTTTTCCACTTCAAAGTTGATACGGGCTATGGTAGTTCAGTTGATTGGAACTTTTACGAGGCAAAAGAACATTATCATCATCATTCATTCAAAAATACGCTTATATCAACTTGCTCCAAACTAAGTAACGATAGATATGAATGGTATGAATACTAAGAGTAGAAGAAATTCAAAGGCGGCTTTCTCGCTACGAGTGATCTCTTCCAGGCCACCCTGAGATGGACTGCAGCATATATTTAGCATATCATATAAAGTATGTGTAGGGTACTAGATACTACATTATTACATGACATAAATATTTTTATTTTACCTGGAAAACATCCAGAACATCCGGAACAACTAGGTATCTGCATAATGTAGAAATAAAAATATCTCCTAAGGCGAGAATCAAACTTGCAACATTCTGCGACACGCCCTTTACCTGCTGCGTCACACTCGTCATTTCCTCTAGTAGGTAATTTCGTAGAAACAACGTAAAATAGGATGACATCATCTTGCCTAAAATTATCTGGCAAAAGTGAAAAAAAGAAACAATGTTATTATAACGGAACTCTAAAACCCGAGGCCCATTCAAAGCTCGAAAGCTTTGAGTTCAGTAAATGAGATGCATTTTTCACTGTTTTTTACTCTTTCTGACAACATTACTATTCAAGTCTTTTCAGAAATGTATCGTATATTCTTGTTATTATACGAGTAGAGATGGAGCTTTTAGAAATGGTATTCTAAGCCTTTTTGTGAATAGTGTATACAAACAGCATTATTTAGTTTCCTTTTGGGTCAAAAATCACGTACCTATAGGATCCGATTCGGTGCTAAGTAAAGAAAATTCTTTGAGGTTCACCATTTTAACCAATTTCGGAAATAGGAGGAGGTTTTATGTTTGGCTGTTAGTATGTTTTATTATGCACGTTCGGCGATTTCTCTATAAATTGAGGGCCACTTTTAACCCATTCAATGCCTCAAGTTTTTTATTTCTTTTCACTTTTTACTCCTTTTTTTTTGTTTTTTGGGTTTTAAATAAATGTTATTGATTATTTAATTACTCAAAATAATTGAAAAATAAACTCAAAATACAGAAAAAGCGATAACTCATAAGTTGCGTTGGTGGCACAAACCAAAAAATGTGTAAAACGCGAGGAGTGCGTTGCCGGAGCTGAATGGGTTAACCCAGTTTACTAGTTTTTTACTGAAAGTTTTCACTATTTTTAGAAACAACCAAAAAATCACAGAAGGTACGCGATAAATACACGATAAATATGTATGTACTACTAGAAAACCGCTATAGTAAACATTCTTGAGTGGAAACTCGGCAAATGTAGTGTAGGGCGCAATCCGGCCAGGTGGCGACCTGCGAAAGACTGCAGGCAGATGCTGGATACGGCAAACTAAAGACGGGGTGTTATGGCGCTCATTTGAGGAGGTCTATGTCCACTGTCCAGTCCAGCACTGGATTAACATGCTGATGATGTGAGTTATTTTCTCTTTGAAAGTCAGAACAACGTCCACTGCTCTATAGTGGGACCTCTCTTCATGCGATCAACTGCCAAGTGTATTGTATATAGGCTTGCACAACCCAATACTGCATTTTTGGACAGATGCTGGATGCTGCAAGCTGAAGACAGGGCGCTATGGCGCTCAATGGGGGAGACCTACGGCACAACTGTGGACTATAAATAGGTTGATGATCATGAATAGAAAGTAACTAATATAAGCAATAATTGTGCCAAGTATTCAAGATGAAAGCAAGTATCGTGTTTGACATGATTTAAACCGATCGATAGCCAGGTCCTACCTTCACATCAATGGCACTTAGACCAAGAGCAGAGACTTTTGGTTACGGGCGAAGCCACACGGGTCGATTAAGGTGCAATTCCAAGTTGGACCGCAGGCCGCAAACTGCAGCTGCAGGCTGCAAGTGACATTACTTGCTTCTATGCATGTCTATGAAATTGATTCCAAGCGTGGCGACACTGCGGCCTGCAGCAGCGCGGCGCGCATCGACTGGATATTGCAGCGCCCGAACTGTGCTTGGAGACTATTAAACATTCTGGTTGATAGAGAACAAGAATTCTCTAAATCATCAGAAAGGAGACGAGAATTTGTAAGGCGGGATGAGGACGTTATGAATTACCAACTACAGTTGATCCACGGTGATATTTCGGTGGGACATTTTTTAGAAAAATTGAGATAAAATATAATTTCGAGTCCCGTTTATTATTATTGTTTCTTTTGGTAACCACATAGTTTTATATACAGGATGTAATTAGACAATAATGGGACTACGAGAAACAGTTCTCCCTTGTGGTCCCATTAATGGGACAAAATCCTGGGACCACTAGAAAACAGCGGGAAATAGAAGCAATTGCGACCGCATGCAGGACTTCGATCAACCGCAGCCGCTATCGGCAATGTCGCCTGCGGTTGAAGTTTGCAGCCCATCTCGAATTTGTACCTTTACGTTGCTTGCGTTGATTAGGATAGATTAGGACGCACTGCATGCCACACCAGACGCTGCCGACGCAAAGCGACGCCGCCGCTTATTTCGTCTCAGTGAGACGTTCCTCAGTATTTAAACAACAATGAATCGTTCTTTTTTTATTATTTCTTTATTAAGACTTGTAATACAGGTACCTTCCTTAAGCACCAGCCCCTCACAAAACAGGTCAATAATGTGTATAAATCATAATTTTGAAAATTTTTGTAAAGCCTTTTGTGTGTGGAAAATAAATGTCTTATTTTCATCATCATCATCATCAGCCTATAGCAGTCCACTGCTGGGCATAGGCCTCTCCCAATGAGCGCCATAGCGCCCTGTCTTCAGCTTGCCGCATCCAGCATCTACCTGCAGTCTTTCGCAGGTCGTCATCTCACCTGGTCGGAGGCCTGGGGGATGTTTTATTTAATTTGTTTATTAATATTAAGGGCTTTATCGCACATGCAATTATGACGCCCTGGTAACCGAACAAATTAAATAGAACAAAACAAAATCAAATCTTAGAACCTAACACAAAATTAACATAATTACCTAACATTACGAGTTTGTACGGCGTCTGACAGGCTCAGCTATATAGAATGCTGTTACAGTAACCTATAATCCCTATAAATAAATGACAAAATACTATTTCTAAACGATTCGTTGCGAACACACTCCATCAACTATATGTTGTAAACATCGTCTGTAGGATCATATACTTGTAGTAGGCAAGAACGGTTAGTTCTTGCATTACTCCTGAGCAAGTCCCCGTTCACCGTTTTTTTTTTTTTTTTGAATGGACCTGGATGCTGTTGACCTCAGATGGCCATGACAGCATTACCGGACTTTTGGCGGGCGCAGAAGGCGCCTCGCCGGTAAAAATTAGGTTGGGGCAACACGCAAAAGGGCCACCACTTGGGTGCGAGCCTCGGCTTGGGCTGTTGCCAGATGCTACAAGAGGGTAGGGAGGTAACGCCTTAGGTGCACGAGTGCACCTGAGGGCGGAAACGGGGAATTCTTCGATCCCGCATCCGGCGGGGTCGGTTACTGGTCCGGTGTGTAGTGTGCGGAAGCTGAGTTGTTGCCGTCACTTCCGGGTTAGCGTCAGTGAGTGGGTCAACGGGGTCACCAAGAACGTGTCTCGGACTACGGAGGAGAGAGTCCCCGTTCACTCGGGCCTTTCGGGCTATTAATACTCTATGTGCAGAGCAGGATGTTGACATATTCTATGTGTCCTTGCCACAATTCAGGGATGCGGTTTTAACATTTTTAGACAGGGCACATAGAAATATGTAGATATATTTATTTTTAGTAATTTTGGTAATTGTTAGTTAGGTACTTGCAAATTCATAAATGATAATATTTTTATTGTCTATTGTTAGTTCTATTTAATTTAATTCAATGTACCTATGTGTAAGTTATAAGACAAAGCTATTTCTTAATTTTCAATTGTCCTCTGCAAGCAAGCAATCCCTTAGCTACTATATGCGAGGACACATAAATGGTTATTAGTTTTTATTTAAGTTATCACGGATCTAAGAATTCAATTGGTGGACTCCTTAGTTTTGTCAAAATTTAATTATGTCGACTGCGTATATGGCCCACGCCTGTTTCAAAAAACCTCAAATCTCATACAAAGAGTGCAAAATGCTTGCGCTCGTTTCTGTTTTGATGTTCCGCCACGCAGTCATGTTACACCCTTTTTCAACAAGTTCGGTATGCTCAAAATGGTCTATAGGAGGGAACTTCATTTAGCTTGTCTCTTATTTGGCGTGGTCAGAACGCAAATCCCCAAGTATCTTTTTGATAAGCTGAACTGGACTCAAAATAATAATCCCTACCCAATCAGAGCCCCTAAATGTTTACTCCGAACTCCTCTGCATGGAACTGCAGCGTTTCATGGAAGCTTCCGCTATAGTGCTACCTAATGCTGGAATAATCTACCCCCCCTCCGATTAGAATACTCAATAACATCAACAATTTTAAATCAAAGCTTAGAACTATACTGATGGAAAAGCAAAAATCTGACTAAGCATTAATACGCGAACACCGAACACTACACAACGCACATACACTTGCAACACAAACTCCCCTTGGTAGCTCCTGTTGCCCGGACTCTTATGAGACCGGTGTCCTCAGGAATACCTTACAACACACGTATTCACGCACACACATTATAATCGCTCACACACACACACTCATAAGTCTACTCTACATATTTAGAAACATCACAAACTCCCCTTGGTAGCTCCTGTTGCCCGGACTCTTATGAGAACGGTGTCCTCAGGAGTACCTTACAAAACACACACACAAACACTCACGCATACACACACTTAAACACACTCCATCAGTATATTTTTAACTTAAACAGATATATGAAATAGAATAAAATTTACCAGTAAACTAAGCACTATTTATAGCCGGAAGTATGTTTCATAATGAAATGTTTATAGTTTATGTTTTTTGTTTGCATTGTATGTATATATATATATATATATTTATAGTATCGTACCATGGTTTTTTATTTACTTTTTATTCGCATGGTGTTGGCTTAAATTAAATTAAATTAATCTAGTGATAATATAGGTATTAGCCTATTATTATGTTTTTTTTTGTCAATGGCTTTAAGTGTCATTATTACTACAATTATTATTATTTTTTTATTTCATTGCGTAGGCCTGTTCGTGACGTCACCTGTACGGGCTCTAACGGAAGACCAGCGCTGGCTAAGTCTCTCACGGAGCTTAGCCAGCATTATGCTGAGTTAGAGCCTTTTTGTAACAACTCTCTAAATGTACCTATTCTTTAAGTGTGTCTTTTTTATGTTAATTTAAGTTGTTATGAATAAATGTCTTTCTATTCTATTCTATTCTATCTGTTAAGTGTGTAAAACTGTTTGTCTTCCGAATAAAGCAAAATAAATATATAAAATAAGTTTAATATTAAGTGGTAGTTAGTAGCGTGTTGGCGCATCCTATGAATGTTAGTTTTTAGTTAGTGTATTTTATAGTTAAGTTTTCTTGTATTTCTTTGTCGCTTTGTGTACAACTGTAAAGGTATTGTAAATATTTTTTCAAATAAATAAATAAAATTTGATGTATTTGATTTGTTCAACAATGAATCTTTAGAAACGTGTTCTGTTAGACTTTAAATTTTAAATGGAGTCCTCACAAATAGTACTTAAAGATGTTTAAGAGTTTTATGAATTTCCTGGAAATCGGTTCAGCACGTCGATTAAGACTCACATGTGGGCTGTCCATACAAAACATTATGTGATCCAAAGTTATTGCAAATTTTCCTGGAAAGTGGCTCGGCACGTCGGTACCAGTTTGTTGGATAAAAAAATATATATTTTATGTTTTAGCTGGATTTCCAAGTATTTCAACATAAGTAAAAGTACCCCTTTACCCTAGTTTTTAGTACACGTTTCACTATTTTCAGAAACAACAAAAAGATCACACAGAATACGCGATAAATCATCACTATATAGTATAAAACAAAGCCGCTTTCCGCTGTCTGTCTGTCCCTATGTATGCTTAGATCTTTAAAACTACGAACATATTTTGATGCAGTTATTTTTAGTAGATAGAAGAGAGATTCATGAGAAAAAATTATAAACAATTTGACACATAGATTTCCACGCAGCCAAAGCCGACGGGCACAGCTAGTTGTTAATATGCTAAAAATTTCTAAAGTTAAAAAGATTCCGTCACAAACGGAATTTTAAAAATCGTTAAAAATTCCGGGGCGAAAACACGGCAACTTACGGCTAGTAGATATCAAGGAAACTATAAGATGGGCACTCTGCCATCGAACTCTCACTCTATAATGATATAGCCGCCGCCTTCAATCTAATATTCCGTCGCTTTAACCTAATAAGAGCCCTCGGGAACTGGCCGAGTGGTCTATCGTTACGTAAATGTTACACCATTCGATACCAAAGGTGCAAGAATGGGAACACCAGTGCTTTACACGTGTGGACTATAGTAATTATGTCCTGTGCACATGACTAGCCTCCGTTGACTCATAGATATTTGTATGGAAACGTAGTAAAGTTATTTTCTTCTTAAATTTTTTCTCAGTGTGTCGTTGTAGCGGTTGTAGCGTAAAACTCGAGTATACGCCCTAGAGATAAAATATATTTTTTCGTTTTAATTTTTGCCTAGAATCATCAACACACAACCACACATTCACAACAAGACTGATTTTGACATTAATAATATGCAAATATCCCCCCCTCATCCTCATCGTATCACAACCTCGTAGGTATATAATGGGGTGGTTTGGTCCCTTCTAAAATAAATATACTACTCTATCCTATGGGAACTGTTTCTTGGGATAAAAAGTAGCCTATGTTTGATACTAGGCTAAGACCTACATCGAAGCAATACACAGAAGTATCGAATTCAAAGTAATGAACACGAATATCCTAATGAAATTCACTTCTCGGGGGCATCGTGAGTAATAATTAAAATGAATTATTACTCAATATCAATACAATTCCACTTGGCTCTGATTAAACTATGATAAATAATAAAGTGTAGGTATTTTTTTTTTTATATATATTATACTACTAGCTGCACCCTGCGGCTTCGCCCACGTGGTATTTTCTGCGCATTTTTTAAAATATTTTTTTAATGTAAGAACCTTTTATGTATTGAAAACATTTCAAAAAAAATATGACTAAATCGGTAAAGTCGTTTTTAACTATAGCGTGATCAAGACAAATAGGGATTCATTATTTACAACTGTACTTCTGTCGATTAGCTTTGAAGAAGAATGAAAATAGCACCAAAACGGCTATAAACAAACATTCAAAATGATTGGAAATCTAAAAATAATGGCCTGGAACTGTAATGGACTATCGAAACATCAAAAAGAACTACAAGTAGTCCTAGATTTAAACAACATGGACGTGTGTCTTTTATCTGAAACACACTTCACAAATCAGTCTCATATTCAACTAAAAGGCTACAAAGCCTACTACGCACTACACCCATCTAATAAAGGAAGAGGAGGCAGTGCAGTCATCATAAATAAAAATATAAAACATCACGAGCTAAATACATATGAAGAGCCAGATATCCAAGCTGTGGCAATTTGTATGGAAACCAAACGATACTCGCTTACGGTAGCAGCAATATATTGCCCTCCAAGACACATTATCAAAACAGAAACGTTTGTGACCTTCTTTCAAACACTAGGTGAAAAGTTCATACTAGGGGGTGACTTTAACGCCAAAAATACTTACTGGGGCTCAAGATTAACCAATACAAAAGGAAGAGAGCTGATGAGAGCAGTAAGAGAACAAAAATGTGATGTCATCTCAACAGGGTATCCAACGTACTGGCCAACAGATCCACAAAAAATTCCTGACCTCATAGATTTTTTTGTGTACAAAAATATATCGCAAAACTATCTACGAGCAACGCAGAGTTACGATTTAAACTCCGATCACTCGGCAATAAACCTCATAATGAGCGAGAGGATTTTACACAATAAAAGGACTCCAACATTGGTAAACAAAAAAACAGACTGGGAGAAATTTAAAATTGACTTGGACTATAAGGTAGAACTAAACGTTCCACTGAAGACTCCCGAGCAACTCGATCAAGACTTAGAAAAGTTCGTAAAGCTTATACAGCAAACTGCATGGAAAACTACACCTACCATCAATAAATATCAAGAAGAGTTAAGAATGTCTATCCACTTGAAATAAAACTGCTTATTGATGAAAAGCGTAAACAAAGAAACCGCTGGTACCAAACAAGATCTCCGCAAGACAAAAACAAATTGAATTTTCTTATAAAAAAACTTAAAAGGCAAATTCAAAAACACAACACCGACACAACAAATAGTTATCTACAAAGTCTAAGCAATGACCGCAGTACAGACTACTCTCTTTGGAAAAAAGCTACGAAAAACATGAAACGACCAATAAATCAGATCCCACCAATAAAGACAGGACCAGGTGAATGGGCCGTGAGCAATGAACAAAAAGCTAAAGTATTTGCCGAACACTTAGAGAGCATCTTTAAGCCAAATGAAGGCCAAGGAAACTATAACCTCGATGCACCCTGCCATGAAAATTGTGATATAAAGCTTTTTTTTTTCTGTTTCACCTCGAGAAGTTTGGCGTGAAATAAAGCAAAAAATAAATACAAGAAAATCTCCTGGATTTGATCTAATTTCAGGAGAAGTATTACATAATCTACCTAAGAAAGCGGTAGTAAAATTAACGAACCTAATAAATGCTTCATTCCGACTAAAATACGTACCAGATATATGGAAAATTGCTGAAGTCATAATGATCGCAAAGCCAGGAAAACCCCCTCAAGAGACTGCGTCCTACAGACCAATCTCTCTGCTACCAATCATGTCAAAGCTATTTGAAAAGCTTTTCTTAAAAAGGCTTAAACCAATACTACAGACAGAAAGAAACTCATCCCAGAGCATCAATTTGGATTCAGAGAACAACATTCTACAGTAGAACAAGTTCACAGAATAACGAATGTAATTGAGAAAGCACTAGAAAACAAAGAAGTCTGCTCCACAATCTTCCTCGATGTAGCACAAGCTTTCGACAAAGTATGGCACGAAGGCCTAATAATAAAACTAAATAGCATATTACCAATAGAATACGTAGAAATAATTAAATCATATTTAGATAATAGAGCCTTTAGAATAAGGCAAGAGGATTCTTACTCCGATATAAAGGAGATTAAAGCGGGGGTGCCACAAGGAAGTGTATTGGGTCCGGTCCTATACCTTTTATATACTCATGACATCCCTAAACATGAAAGCAACACCATTGCAACTTTTGTTGATGACACTGCTATAATAACCACAGGAAAAATGCATGTAGAGGCAGCCGAAAAGGTTCAAGAAGCTATTAATAAAATATATAACTGGACCAAAACCTGGCGAATAAAACTAAATGAATCGAAGTCGAGTCACATAAACTTCACAAATAAAAGATACGAATACCATCCAGTTTTCATTAACGGGGCCATCATACCATGCAAAAATACAGCGAAATATTTGGGCATGACTTTAGACGCCAAGCTGCGCTAGAAAGCTCACGTCAAGAAGAAAAAAGAGGAGCTAGAGATTCGCTACAAAAAGATGTATTGGCTGATTGGGAGAAATTCTACTTTAGCAATACACAATAAAATCATTTTATATAAACAAGTCCTTATGCCAATTTGGACTTATGGTATACAGCTCTGGGGCTGCACCAAAAAGACAAACGTAGCAATTATACAACGATTCCAGAACAAAGTACTCAGGTCAATTGTTAATGCTCCTTGGTACGTAAGAAATGACGATATTCATCGGGACCTAAACATTGAATTTGTAGACACAGTCATAAAAAAATACGCAGAGGCTCACGAACAAAGGCTTCATCATCATGTGAACGTCGAGGCGATCCAGCTCCTCGACAACACGGACATAGTGAGAAGGCTCAAAAGAACAAAACCTTTTGAGTTAGTGTAGTGATAATTAGTGTATGTGCAGAAGTGCTATCTTAAAGAACACATGAACAAAGTGTCTTCACCTTAAGTATAGAGACAATAAGAAAAGTGCCAATGGACACGTTCTTAGTAATATGTTGTTATAAAAATAAGTTAGAACTAAATTACCCATTAGCCAGTTCTATGGCTAGATTGTAATTATACTCTAGTGTATTTAACATTTATATAAGTATACTAGATAATAATAAAAAAAATATATATATATACATATATACCTAGATATGATCGGATAATAATAACTTCTTCTAAAACTTCAGGCTGTACATAACTGATAATGATGATGTCTTGCCTAACTGAATTTCGACCACGGCGGCAGCGGCCAGTCCCAGAGCCTAGCCAGGTGCACAGGACACACTAAAGTGCACAAGTGTGTGCGCAAGCACAGGTGCACTGTCTATTCCTGCACTTTCATAATCCGATGGTTATGTATCGAGACGTAATCGTGACATGTTATATTTGTATGGGTTTTGCTTAGTTCTCTGTCCGCACGATACTTGTTACTTGTTTCTGGACTGGTTTCCGCAACTTGGCCGCTGGTGGGCCTTTTTTGCGTGTCGGGTGGGGGGGTTGCTAGTCTAACCACCCGATGTCCTCCAGGAAGGCCAGCAGCTCGCTGATGCCGGTGCATGCCTGCCTAGGCGTCCTCGGTGCCCCAAGGTGATGCAATCTTTGAGAAGCCAGGCTGTCGCAAACTACAAGCACATGCGCTGCCGTCTCGATAGAGGCTGTCCGCACTATAGAGGCTTGATAAAATCTATGGAAAAATAAGAATTCACTGTCACGTCTCGTTACTATGTATAGTCAAATGGACTCGGGGCTCAGGCCTTTACAACTCCGTCTCCGACGACCCCTACGACTCCGTTAAATAATGTGAACGTGTTAACACATTAACTGCCCGGCTATTTCGATACGATCCTCTTGCTCACGCCATTATATCTATATAATTTATTCTATATAAGAATAAACTCGCTGACCGGGACTCGGGACCTCGGCTGCTGGGCCGTACTCAACGTCTTATTCAGAGAGTACAAAACGCGTGCGCTCGCTTTTGTTTTGCAATTCCCCCCCGGACTCACGTCACCCCCTTTCTCAAAAGGAAATTAATACTCAGAATGAGGGCGCGCCAGAAGCTCCACCTTGCTTGCTTACTTTTTGGCGTAATCAGGTACCGTACGCCAGTGTACTTGTATGAGAGACTGGGTTGGCTCTCTAAAACGAGAGCTTTGCGTAGATGCTCGAAGCAGCTGTCGACGCCACGTCACCACTCAGCAGCTTTTAGAGGCAGCTTCCGGTACGCTGCAGCAAAGTGCTGGAACAACATCCCACCACCTATACGAGATCTTCAGAGTTTTTATACATTTAGGTCTAAATTAAAAAAGTTTATTCTGGACCACCAGAAAACCACTGAAGATCTCAGAAACGAAATAGATGTACTATAGTTTTTCTTCACTCAGAGCTCTACCTCCGCTGCTGTTCCTCTTACTATCTCTCTCTCTTGCTATTTCATGATGATTTTTTAAACTTACTGCTTTTATTATTATTTTTTTTTATTAATTTGTTCTTTTCTTTATTATTTAATGTATTTATTGTGCCTAGGTAATTGAATAGCAAAAGTGCTCTGTAGGTATAAGTGTTTTCTTTATTTTGTGCTTTAGTATTATTTAATGTATTGTGTTGGTATACGTGACGTGACGCGTGGGTTTGGTTCCGACGGAAGATCAGCGTTGTGATAGCTATGCACAATGGCTATCACAACACAATGCTGAGTCGGACGCCATTTTGTAGCATTTAAGTTTTTTTTTTTTTTTTCAATTAGTTAGTAGTTATGTAGTATTTATGGTGTTGGGTAGTTAAGGAATTAGTTTAGTAACTTTATTAACTACAAATAGTTGTTTTAATTGTTGTTTGTTTGCAACAAATAAAGATAATTCTATTCTATTCTAACTAGGCTACACAAGATAAATGTATCTTTTAAAGGGCAATGTATACGCTTCTACGACAAAACTCCAAGTGAGTTGCAAAAATTATCAATAAATAAATTTTAAAAAATTGTGATACATATTCTTTGTAAAAAAGCTTATTACAAAATATCAGATTACTTAGAAGATAAAAAAGCTTGGAACGAGTTTTGCTCCAACTCAAAATCTACCAACTTACAAATAAGCAAATCAAATGTACTAGACACATAAGTTATGAACATACTAGTGGTTTCTTCTCACTTCTTCCACTGGTGGACAAAAAATTGAAGTGAACTATAAAATAATGTAATAGTATAAAATATGACCTGTCTAAGTGCTTATTTGTAAGCTTAAAGAAATAAAAACTTTTCATTTTCATTTTCATTGCAGCCCAAGATGATAAACGAAGAAAAAATACGGAAATGTTGTAGGCAATTAAAGTGTTCTATAACATAAGATAACAAGTTACTTAATCTGGACGCACCTTAAAACTGCTGTAAAGAAAAAAACGATAATACATAAGGCCTTTTTCAGATCATAAAGAACTAAAAGTCACCCACAGTAATGTCCTACCCTTTCTGGTGAACTGCGAATGAAAATTGAATCAAGTACAAAAAAGCTAAACGACTACAGAATATCAGGTTCTAGCGTGGAACAAGACTGAAGTTAGAACGGGTTTGCTATTGAATTGCTGTTTTTGCTCGAAGCCAAAATCGTAAACATCATCATCATCAGACTATAGCAGTCCACTCCAGGACATAGGCCTCCCCCAATGAGCGCCATAGCGCCCTGTCTTCAGCTTGCCGCATCCAGCATCTACCTGCAGTCTTTCGCAGACAAAAAATCGTAATGGTAGCACAAAAATAAGCAGTCATTCTTATGGACTTCTCTTAGTTCAGCCTTCGCACTACGAGAGAGAGCGAGAGATGACAGGTAGGATGCTAGCTAGCATCCTAGCTGTCATGTCTCGCTCTCTCTATTGGTCGACGCAATATTGGAACGTAGGTTACGAGTTTTGGTGATATCGATGAAATGAAAATAGTATGAACAATGATTTTAATAACCTACGGAACGCAGGGTGCTTTGAAAGACTCTCAAGTACAATGTATAGAATAGATGGTAAAATGTTAGATGGGGATGTAAGGGGGACTCCAACATCTCGTCTCCCAAGCCAACCTAACCTACACGTGGTACCCCCACTAGATAACGAACTAGGCTCTGGTGAAAATATCATACAATCTTCATAATTTCATAACTCAGAATATTTACAATTATTTTCCATTAGTTGATACAGGCAGAAAAGTGTCCAGCCAGACACAAAGCCAGCCATTAACAAAGAATCATCATCAACAAATGTTAAACGCAAACTCAAAATATTTTATTTTAGTAGGCTTATAAAATAAGCACTTAGACAAGTCATACTTTATAGTATAAATTATTATCAAATAAGATTATTTAACAAAATATGTTTTTTGTTTACTTGTGGAAGAAGTGACAAAGAAACCACTAGTACGTTCATATCTCTTACGTGTAGATGTCTAGACAATATAAGCTATGTTCCTTAATATTTTTTTTAATAAAACGTAGATGTCATAATATAAATCGAACTGCTGAGTATTCTACCTCAGCCTAGTTCTGCCGCTCCAAGCTTGAGGCGGTCCAACCTTCTCGATTCAATTTCCTCTCTCATATATCTTGCAGCACAGATTTTGCCATTCCAAGTTTTAACTTGTTATGAAGTATTGCGGTTTGTTTTGCATTACGACGGATTTGAGAAGCCAAGTTTAAATTGAGTGCCTTCTTTTCGGTATTTATAAAAATTAGCTATTGCTAAGACGTTGTACAGAACTCGGTTGAGCGACGGATATGGATTGAGTATATGGGTTTATTTATGAGGGACAAATAATCTTTCAGTCAATTTTCTCTGCAGGGAGTCGTAGATGGAGGTGGCTCAAGACAGCTGTTTGTGGCGTCATCGTATGGGAGATGCTAATGTCCAGCTGTGAACATTTGTGTGGGTGATACCATGCTTTTTTTAGATTAGATATATTTATTGCATACATTCATATAACATAATTTACCTGTGGTAATTAGCTTAGCGGTAAATACATGTATATATCTATACTAATATTATAAAGAGGAAAGGTTTGATTTTTTGTTTGTTTGTTTGTTTGTAACGAATAGGCTCCGAAACTACTGGACCGATTTGAAAAATTCTATCACCGTTAGGAAGCCTAAATATCCGTAGTGAACATAGGCTATATTATTTTTTCAAAAAAGTAAGGGATCCTTACTAAAACTCCAATAATGTAACCCAAGGTGTGAAAAATGTACCCATAAAATTCCTTGCATATCAATACGCCATTTTTTCTAAATAAACGTGGTTGCCTAGCAACGCTCTTTTGACAACAAAGGTTTGGTAACAATTTACTGTATGGAAACTCTTTTGTTAGGTTGTACGCCTTTTTTGATTATTTGTAGTAAAGCGATTACATTATCTTTGATTTTGTATCTGTAGACACGATAATAATTTGTTGTGGTTGTGTTTGTTCATTGTTATTCTTTCAGATTATTTGCGAAACTGACTACAATACCCAAATCATAAGTTCTCTATCATAATGGTTGAGACAGACTGGCGAGAAATATTGAGCTTCTCACAGCGAGAGCTCGGGCAGGCTGATAAAGAAACTTTGCAAAGGTCTATCATGGATGGAAGCGGACGATATTGAACTCAACTTTTCAGATCTGAAAATACTGTTTGACTCGCTCAAGATATCTTAAAATACAAAAACGAGCTGATATGTTCCCATTTTAAATACACAAGTGACATCCTTTATCCTACTTAATATATTATAAATCTATACTTAAGAAGTATGGATGGTAAATAATAAAAATAAAAAATACCCGTGCGAAGCCGGGACGGTCCGCTAGTATGTATATATTTACCCTGTAAGGCCGCAGCAATTTATTTACAAATTACTAGTTTCTGCCCGCGGCTTTGCACATGTTGTTTCTATGGAAACGTTTTAAGATTATTAATATCCCATGGGAACTGATTTATGGAATAAAAAGTAGCCTAGTTTTATTCGAGGCCCAGAACTACCTGTATCCAAAATTTTGAGCAGAATCCATTTAGTAATTTTGGCGTGAAGAGGTAACAAACATCCATACATCCTAACATCATATCATCCGAACTTCAGTGTGATGTTATAATAATAGGTAGGTACATAATATATGTACATATATCTAGAAACATAGCAGTCGATAATATAGGCAATGTCGGCTGACATTACCTAATATTTATTTCCCGTGATACTACTGGTAGTGCTACGGGTCATTTCCATAGTCCATTTCCAGTGCCACTACACTGTAGCCAATAGTTTCACAGGGAATATTATTTCCCGTGGCACGAGTCAGCTATCTATATGGACTATTTAGGTACCTATAGTTTATTTTCATAAATCTTTGCTGTTCAGCGTTTTAAAGATAATAGATAGATACATCGTTCATTATTATCTCAAAAAATAAGAATCTAAAGTAACCCATCGTCTTTAAGCCAAAGATGGATTGCTAGTTTTGGAGTTCCGAAGCGATATTTCATTGCCCGATCCATCATACAGGCGGGGGCAGACGATTGATTTCTACATTTTTTTCTTTATCGATAAACTTTTATTTACTCTGAGCTAAAAAATATTAAAAAAGAAACTAATTAAAAAAACCGTACTCAAACAACTTTTTTCTGTGAAACAAATATTTTTAAATTTCTTTCTACTCAAACATCTTCAACTGAAAATATAAAGAAGGTAAATCTGTCTTATTATACGTGGAGACCGAGATTCGGTTTAGGTCATACGTAGTGTAGGATGCCCTCCGACTTGTTAGGATGACGTCATGCGTCAACTACTGCAAGCAGATGCTGGTTGCGTTAATTCAATTCAAATTCAATTTTTTTATTAACAGACAACAAAGGTCCATATTACACATATGTGATAAATATTTTTAAACTTACGCGATCTGAACACATAATTATAAGTATTGATACAACGGGTATTTATCGCGTTTATTTACCTTTTTTCCCGACGTTTCAACAGGTTTACACTCTGTCGTGGTCACGGGATGACTGGAGTACTGGAGTTCCCGACTCAGCGAAACGGGGGCTAGTTTATTTGAAACTACCCTCATTTCATTTTCAATAGTAGGAATCCATATGCACACTCGGACGACACACAACACTAACAGTGTCCGCGACGCAACAGTGCCGGACAGTGTGTCGCGGTGGGCGAAGGTCCGCCTGCTGCAGGAGGTTGCGGGTTTTATTCCCACCTCGCGACAAATGTTTGTACGATCTGTTCTGTTTGTACTGGTCGTTTCCTATGTAAATTAAAAAAACTATCTAAGAAACTTATTGTATTATGTATATCAGTTATCTAGTACCCGGAATAAATAAATAAATAAATAATGCGGGACAATTCATTGCATTATGCTGTGTGAATTCTCCTGCATTATTTATTTTGATAATTTATATCACTTACTATGCCTAATTGCCTAACCTTTAATTATTCAAATAAAAGACAAAAATAATTTAAAATATGTACTTCATTCAAGAGAATCCAGAATACCCAACAATAACACAATTCTGATGAAAATTTCGAGGATCGAGGTATATACCATGAAAGCACCTACGGCGTAATCGTATTCACTGAGCTCTACTGCCTTTCCACCTAATATCATCTGAAGCTCGACAATTAATAACTGAAACACATTCAACGTTTTTCAGTTGTGATGAGGTTTTAAATCTTCTTTAGGGTACCTGTTGTCCGTCCGTCCGTCTGTCACCAGGCTGTATCTCATGAATCGTTATTGTTGAGTTGTGCACAGATGATGTATTTCTGTTGCCGCTATAACAAAAAATACTAAAAAAACAGAATAAAAATAATATATTAGGGGGCCAATACAACAAACGTGATTTTTTGCTAGTTTTTGCTCGATATTGATAACGGCAACAGGACGCTTGAAATATTCACAGAATATTTAAGAAGTTATATAATTCACTTTAAAAATAAATAGTTAAATAAAACAAATATTTATTATATAAATTCCTTGACATCGTCACATTTGATGAAAATGAAAAAATGAAAATGAAAAGTTTTTATTTCTTTAAACTTACAAATAAGCACTTAGACACGTCATATTTTATAGTTCACTTCAATTTTTTCCACCAGTGGAAGAAGTGAGAAGAAACCACTAGTATGTTCATAACTTATGTGTCTAGTTTTATTTAATTTGCTTATCTGTAAGTTGTTAAATTTTGAGTTGGAGCAAAACTCGTTCCAATCTTTTTTATCTTCTAAGTAATCTGATATTTTGTAATAAGCTTTTTTACAAAGAATATGTTTAACAATTTTTTTAAATTTATTTATTGATACTTTTTGCAAAATTTTTGTTGTACGTTCAACTCACTTGAAGTTTTGTTGTAGAAGCGTATACATTGCCCTTTAAAAGATACATTTATCTATATATCTATTTATCTTGTGATGTGATGTGTGATGTGCTCGTCCATAGACAAAATAAGCTAGAGATGGAGGGACCCATCTGTACTTAGGTTAATATTTCTATGGAGGAGTACCAAAGCGTGTCTATGGTTGCGATTGTAACGACGACGATGTAATTTATAATTCGATTGTTTCTAACCGACTAAAAAACTTTAATTTTAACACCGTTTTCAAGTTTTGCGTGACAATTTTTTTCTGTTGTCGACTGTAATTATTAAATTCAGTTTTTTTTTCATGGGAAGCTTATGAAGTCATTAGCCGGTCAAACACATTGTTTCGTTTTTAAATACTAGTTCTAAATATTTTTTCTTCTTTTACTGCTATTTTCCTTTTTAGTAAACAACTAAACAATAAATACTACTATGTTTCAAATTAATTTGAAGGCTATTTCTAATAATTAAATTGTTTATTTTTAATATTTAAGATGCACACCTAAGTCTTGTACAACAACAAAACGTAATAATTGTAAGGAGAAGCACTCACTACCAAACCACAAGTTATTCTCAGAATAACATAAATTGGTAATGAGAGCCCTAAATAAGTGTTTTTTTTTAACTTACCACAGAACTTAATGTTGTAGATGCTGCCAATATTACAAAATGCAGCCACTTCATATAATGACCGGTTACTATTGTATAAATCAGAAATATAACGAAGGCGAAGAAAATCGCAGCAGATATCACAATAAGGTACAAAATGCGTTTTGTAAAGTCAAACTGTAAACAAAATAAATAAATAATCATAAATAATTTATTTAAGGCAGCATTAGTCTAGTTACAGGATATAAAATACATAAAACTACAACACATAGCGGCATATACAACACGGCTTGTATAGTTTGAACGAAACCGCTGTACCGCGCCTGAGGTATGCGAGCGGCGAGACGGGGGGAAGTATCGGCTGATCCGATCCATCAGTTTGCCGTCAACGCTCACGGCAGTAGGCAATGATGTTATATATACGTAGATACGTTGTACCGAGGTCTGCCTAACAAGACGAAAATCAGGTACGTGTCTGAATTGAACTCAGTCCATCTTGCTCCTGGCCGCGACGCGGACGTATGTTGAAGCGGGATTTTGGAATATGAAAAATATTAAAATGCCACGTTGTACATAAATGTAATTTTACTCAAAAATCAATGCCGCGCGGTTGCCGCTTTGCCACCTACACGAACGAGACAAGTAATGCGTGCGTTGCGTTTATGAGTGACGACATATGCCGTGCGGCGTCTCGTCTGTTCGAACTAAAATCACTGCCGCGCTGTTGCCGCTTTGCCACCAACACGAACGAAACAAGCAATGCGTTACGTTTATGAGTGACAGAGATAATGCAATGCGGCGTTGTACGTTCGAACGTCGCCGCTACGTATGTAGCTATAGTAAAATATCGCAATGTTTTTATTTCTTTACAATGAGTATGACGTCTCTATATGTAAAATCTCTTTGGCAGTAGGTAGCTTTTCTACCGGACGGTCTATGTCAGACGCACACGAGGTAAATATCCAAAGATGGATCGAGCGCTATCTCGTTTTTTTTTCATTTTTTAAGTTTGTATGGATGGATGTTTGTTACTCTTTCACGTAATAATTACTGAACGTATCTTGATGAAACTTGGAACATACATAGTATGTGTACTTAAATAACATATAAGCTACTTTTTATCGTGGTAACACGCGAGCGAAGCCGCGGGCGAAAGCTAGTAAAAAAATATAAACATATCGTTTTATAAAATAAACATTTATCGTGTACGATATCGTAAGATATATCCGACAATATCGATCTCATGTGTACTCTTGCTCTTTTTTCCTCGGCCCCCACCTCACCGCACTTTCATAAGGAGTGGTATAGCGGTTGCGGTCAAACTATAGCGGCATAATGCTGAGACAGGGACCTTTTTGGCTCCTTACGTAACACGTATTTGTACCTATCTGTATATTTTATCTATTTCCTTATAATTTTTTCTTGTTTGTATACTTTCTTATTATGTAATATGTCGTGTTATGTATGGTGTCAAATAAATGTATTTTCTTTCTTTGACATATTTCTTCTTTATACATAGTATTAAAATGTCGCTTGCGCTGTCTGTTCGCTTAGATATTTTAAACTACTCAACGGATTTTAATAAAGTTTTTAACAATAAATAGAGTGATTCAAGAGGAGGGTTTATATTATGATTTATTAAAAAATATAATATTATAGACGTGAAAGTTTGTAAATATGGATGGATGGATGGATATTTGTTACTCTTTAATGTAAAAACTACTGAATGGATTTTAATGAAATTTAAAATAATATAGCTTAAACTACAACTTTTAAAAAGATTAAAAATTTTACAACTTTTTGAATCGTTATATCTCAAAAACAGTGGCTCTTAGGAAAAAAAGTACCGACACATATTTTATAGATAATTTTGTCTCAGGTAATTTTATGAAAAAACTTACCGTTTTGCTAAAAATCACGAAAAACTATTTTTTTTTTTTACTTTTGACCTTGATTAAATTTTTATGCAAGTACGGGAATGATGGGGAACTTTAAAATTTTTGTTTTCTTCGTGTTATTTTGTAACATTATTTTTAAGATAAAACGTAACATTTTTTTTAAGAAAATAAATAAAAAAACTGGTGATTTATAAGTTTATTAGCTGCGCTCCGCGGCTTAGCCTATGGAAATCTATGTGTCTAATGGTTTATAAAACTTCCTCTTGAATCACTATATTAAAAAAAAACCGCATCAAAATCCGTTGAGTAGGTTTAAAGATGCACATTTAGGGACAGATGGACAGTGGGAAGCGTCTTTGTTTTATACTATGTAGTGTTTACTGTGTACTATGGGTGTTCTGGTCGTTTTCTATGTAAAATAAAAAATATCTATCTATATAATATATTGTATTATGTATATCCGTTATCTAGTACCCATAACACAAGTTCTGCTTACAAGGCCTATTCCACTACCCAATTTTAAGAGACCCTTACCCTAACTAAGAGTGGTGTAATAAGATTTAGAGCGTAAGGGTCCCTAATTAGGGCGACCGGATGGACCCGGCAAGCCTTGCTCCCTAATCGCCCTTACAATTGAGTAGTGTACTATCACTTAGGGCACCAGTCATCGCACGGCTAGCGCGGAGAGCGCTTGCGTGTAGTGTCCGTAGGCAATTATCGACTCGAGCGACAAGAAGTTGAAGTGGACCCGGCCGCCATCCGCCATTTTGATTAGAAAAACATCAGGAGTGCTTTTCTCTAATTTTAAGTATTGCTTGACCCAGATCCTTCTCCTCTTTTTTTCTTCTATGATATTCATGGATCGAACTACCAAAGCCACGACAATCGCTGCTTTTTTTAATGGCTTGGATACAACAGGTGCCACGATGTCTCTATCCGCGCGCGTTCAAATTCAAATTCAGACTGGACACAGAGAGTGAGGGAGCCAGTATTCAGTGCAGTGTCGACGGCCTTGTAAGGGCCACGCCCTCCCATGGGGCTAGATAAATACAAATACAAATACAAAAAATTTATTTACCAAAAGTTTACAATTATAATAACACCTTAACTTAGTTTATGTACATACATTTTAAGAGTTTATTGGTTGAGGTGTTGCACTTAACAGTGACCCCCGCACTAGGCTAGGCATAAATATTTTAAAACTACTATAAAACTCTGCGCGAAAATCAGTCCGCCGCGAGGCTTTCTAGAGTGTGGTCACGTCGCTCATTAAATATTTATAGAAAAATAATAGCAACAAAATCATAAAAATTTTAAGTGTATGATTTTAAAAAAGATGCTCCACTTTATTGGTAGGCTATTATTATATTAAATTAAATAAGGTATATCGGTAAAAACATCATTTAAAAATATGAAATATTCGTCATTTCACATTTTTTTTAATTTTAATTTCTCATAGTAGGATACCAAAACCAAACATCTATCTAATTAGATTTTTAGCCAAGGATCTCATCAGTAGGTTATATTTTTTTCTTAATTAGATATGTCAGTATTTTCTATTATTTTGAGCTTCGAAACTGATGCTGAAAGGGAAATTATGAAAACCTCTCACAAGTTATCTTGATAGAACGCGTACATACTATATTAATCGAAATATTTTATAGTCAAACTATTTGGACACTAAAATTTCCTAAAATTATTAGTACATAACATATACTATAAGATAAGTGGTTCATGATATAAACGGGTTTGTAAAGTACTGTTTCTGCGCATTTTAGGAATAAACGCTCTTAAGGCAAGTGCCAAAGGCCATACATGTGACCAAAAATAATCAATAAATGAGCTATGAACTACATTAATCTACTAAAGAACAAGAAAAAACGAATGAAGTAAAGTAAAAGTCACGGACATTGTTATACAATTCCTTCTGCCTGCAGAATGCTACCAAAGAACAGTGAGTACCTCTGATAATATCGAGAAAAAGGAAATGTGTCGCGAAAGAAGGTTAGCAATGGCGTTGTCGTGTAGGCATTGAAAGTACGAAAGTAGCGGATTTGGTTGCCCAGAGAAAATCTAGAAACGAACGAAAATAATAATGGATACAAAAATATATAATATATAAAGTAAGAGTGGAAGGGAAATGTTTAACTAATGATAGCCAGAAGGCTTTCCGTCGCATCGTAATCAAGGGAGAGCAGCCACCTTCGTACTTTCTCTTTCACCCCGTAGAGCAAGCACGAAAGTTCACAATGCTTATTGGCACAACGATAAATGAAAGGGTAGGAAAAGTTTTTAAACCGTTCGGCAAATTTGGTTTTTACGACAGGAACTTTAACTTTTATACGTCGGCGTGAGTCTGGTGTATCGGTGGCTGTCAGGGAACGTTCCGTTTTGTGATAAGCCGATATAACACGTTGAATATATAGCTGACGAACACTGAGAGTTTGCGTTAAGTCATACAGGGAGAAAGTGGGAAAACGGAAAGGCAGGCGACACATAACTTTGAGAACTGAACGTTGCGCTCTTTCGACAAGGATCATGTGTGTCTTTGCGGATCCACCCCAGACGGTTATGCAGTAACCCAAAATAGACTCACAAAGAGCGGTGTATACGAGTTTGAGTGTGTCCATGTCGGAACTATCTCGGAGGAGCTTCATTACATGGATCATCTTTCTAACCCTACCGGATAGTGCAATTATGTGAGCCTTAAAAGATAGCTTCTCATCTAATACAACACCCAGGTACCGAAGACAGGCTGCGCGTTAATAATGCTGTGTGAATTGTCCAGCATTATTTTATTTATTTTATTAATTATAGTGATAATAGGTGATTAAAAGAACTTATCAAGTGAAGTTCAATCGCCATAATATGGATAGATTCCATTAGTAGAAGACATAAGAACCCACCCGTAACAACCAAAAACTTGAGCTGGGATGTGGTCCCAGCTCAAGTTTTTGGTTGTTACGTATCCTCTAAAAATAATGACACTCTGCTAGCGAAGTAGGGATGGGAAGGCTTAACTGTCTTAGGGTTGTGCATCGATTTAATTTCACTGTTAGCTTGATATATATTGCCCATAATTATTATTATTATGTCTCTCATTTATCATGATCTCGGGCCATAAAGTGACCCGGTCCTTTGGAAGGCTTGCGTTGGGCCGAAGCCAACAGCATAGAGGCCCTTTGAGAAGTTAATCTAAAGGCGATGGCTACACATAGCGGGTATCATCCTCGGGTGCACAATATGATACACCCAAAGATGGTATCCGCCAGGTGTAGAGACTATTGTAAAGAAAAATGAAAGAAATAAAACCAGGCAATTGTGATGGATGGATGGACTTGATGGATTGCGGACGTCTGCCATAAACAAGTCAATCATAATGTTAGGAAGAGTGGCAGACGGTGGCTTGCCGAATGCTGAATAAGTTCCTTAAAAAGCCGGAGTAAATTACCGGAGAGGAACAACATCGGCGCAAACGACTGAGGGGTGTCGAGAGGTGCGGCCCCGATTTCACCATCACGATGTAACAACCATCAGGACTCAACCTGCCTGTTGTTCGCAAATATAGAATTTAATATGTGTTCGTAATTATTACAAGATCGGGGTTCGAGTTAGCGGGAATTTTCCCATAGCAAATTGAAAATATCTGTCAGCGATTGCATCAAGTTTCACAGGTTTTACCGACCGTAATAAAATAGCCAGATTTATTGTTCTATTTCCTCTTAACTATAATTCAGCTTTGTTTATTATTTAAAGTATTAAACGACAATATTCGGACTCCCACGGGCGGGACAATAAGACCCTTTTCTTAATACAAATAAACGGATCACTTTCAAAGAATGAGCGAAATGCCCAAGACTTTTGGTGGGAATTTGGACCTTATGTGCGCGGGAGTCGCCCTGAAGGGATACTTTTTTCGGGAAGCTGAAGGGGACAGTTGGGTTTTACGAGTCTAGGGCAACGGATCCCTAACGCAATCGCGCGCGGTCTAATTGATATTTGAAAGTTAAAGTAATTGATTAAATTTAGTGTAGATTTGAGTTAATTATATTTTCAGTGAATTAATTAGCAAACAGCTTGTGATAAATTTCAATTTGCCTAACAATCTTATAAAATAAAGGCAAAGTTTGCTTATAATAATAAATAAATATAAAGCCAGTGTTTGGATCCATAACATTTGTTATGTGATTAATTCAGTGTAACGTAAAGTCAGTTTTAAGAACAGTCGCTCGAGGGCCGCTTCCAGCCAGAGCTAAGTCGCATGTTTTATTATTTATACACCTGATATTTGTCAAATTATAACTTTAATATATTAACAATTTCATAGCAAAACTCTAAATAATTCGTAAAAGGTTATTAAATTAATGTTTTGACTTATATCACACGTATCATCGCTTCGCGCTTATTACATTATGTATTTCAATGTGTACCTATTTTCAGCAAAGGAGTTTTGTTTAGACAAATTACTGCAATTACTTATTTCATTTGTATTTATTGTTTATTGAAATTTTACTGTGTTTACAGTTATCTCCAAGAGAGAGATTATTAATATATTGACTGTATTTTCAGTCGTCTCCAAGAGAGAGACTATTTATATTTTGATAATGAAATTATCTTAAAATTTTACTAACTCGGTGCAGTAGCACGATGGAAACATCCGAAAGTAATAAAATCCATTGCGAGTTATAAGACATAATTATGTTAATTGAATTAAATAAATACCATAGAGGTATGATCTGGTTCCAAGTATGGATATGAATTACCTAATACAGTTTTAACTGTATATTCAGTTGTCTCCAGGTGAGAGACTATCAATATTTTGATATCAATCTGACAATAGTTCGGTGCGTAAGTCACCATGGATATCATCCGTAAGTGATACCATCCATATGGACTATGAGACGTATGCTCTCGGTTGGATGAATCATTATATTACCTCTATATCTGGAATTAATCTGGATTACAACGTCAAGTAGAAAAACTTGAAACTAGAACCATACTACAGTATAACGCTGTAGAGTTTTGGCTGTGTACAGAAGCCTTTTGTATGTGTGTACTCCCGAGGGAGAAAATAGGAGCTTTTCGGTACTGGTCAGATATTATACATATATCTAGATTAGTAGAGTTAAGCCCCGCAGATAAACCTAGAGGACTGACTTTTTGATATGAATGATTAGTTTCAATAAAATATCACAAATTAATATTCCTTGTACTAAGTAAGATTAAATTCCGACAGACACTGACTAGACATAGGAGCTTTGATAAAAAATTCCTCTTGTCCCGATAACTATTTGTGATATGTTGTCCAATTTTGTCATAAACTGGAAAGAGAACTAGCAGTTTGTAGACTATATACGAAGGGGGCCTGTCCAGTCTGGAGCCGAGGGTCACTGGTAGGGGCGGCAGGTAGAGCCTCTATCCTAAGCCTTAATAAAATCATTTTATACAGAACAATAATGTTCATTTCAGTGCTTACAAAACTACTAGCAGTCCTTGTTCTAGGCATAGTAAAGAAATCTATCTGATCTTAATACTACAATTGTTCTTAATTTATAACAGAATTTTAACACATGAATACTTTGAAATTTAATATATGATAATAAATGATTACGAGGAATGTAAGAAATTAAATTAACTTCAGCATTAGAGCTAATAGAACAAAGACACAGCCTAAGAAACAAAGAGAATAAGTCAAAATTAGACAAAAACATATTGGGTAAACTATACAGGAAAATAAACAGAAAAATAATACGAAAAATCATAGATTAGATATAATAGAAAAGCACCTGGAAAAATCGGGTGCAGTCAAGAAAGCCTTTAAATGTCTTAATCAGTCAAAACAGATAATGACCCAACTGCAGGATAACTCTGGAGTTTCAGTCACGAACAGAAAAGATTTAATGAAAATAGCTACTGACTTCTATACAAACCTATACATGAAAAACTCTAGAAACACGACAAACATCTCAATAAGCTATATGAATGAAGATCCCGTACCTACATTTAACAAAAATGAAATAGAGCACTCAATTGACATATTAAAACCAGAAAAAATCCCCGGCCCAGATAACATAACAAACGAAATGCTTAAAAGTGGAAAAGAGATGCTTGTACTGTACAGCCATTATCGAGCCTATTTAATCATATACTGAAAACCAAAGTAAATCCGAATCAATGGTTTTGCTCTAACATTGTGCTTCTATATAAAAAGGGAAACCCCAAGATGATAACTAACTATAGACCTATAAGCCTCACTTCTTGTGTATACAAGGTATTCTCTGCAACTCTATTAAGACGCATCACTAAGATCTTGGATGAAAATCAACCAGTAGAACAAGCGGGATTTATGCGTACCTTCTCTACCGTGGATCATATATTCACTCTAAAAATGGTCATGGAAAAGTATAGAGAATACGATGAAGCATTATACTTATGTTTTATTGACAATACTAAAGCGTTTGACTCTATTCTTCATGAATCTCTATAGGACGGTCTATCACAACAAGATGTTAATAAAGATTATATTGATATCATAAAAGAAATATATACCCACAGTACATCACGAATAGTCATAGAAGAACAAGGTCCAAGTTTTAAAATCGAAAGAGGCGTAAAACAGGGGGACCCCCTCTCGGCGAAAATGTTTATAGCAGTATCAGAGCAAGCATTTAGAGGCATGAACTGGAAAAACAAGGACATCAAAATACACGGAAGATTCTTATCACATCTCAGATTCGCAGATGACATCGTGCTACTGTCAGAAGACCCGATTGATCTGCAATATATGATAAAAACCCTGTGCGATGGGAGTAGAAAGTTGGATTGGAAATAAACAGGGATAAAACAAAGCTCATGACAAATAGAGATAAGATACCAATGACTCTACTATCTGCCAATCTAGAGTATGTTAATGAATATGTGTATCTGGGACACCAAATCTCGTTCACGACTTGTACGGAACAAGAAATAGAGCGGAGAACCAAAAATACTTGGAAAAATACTAGGCCATGAAAGAAGTTTTCAAGAAACTGAAAACCAAAGCCATGGAATCCTGCCTACTTCCCTGTCTCACTTACGCATGCAAGACGTGGTCTCTAACCGCACAGAACATCAAACGACTAAAAGTCTGCCAAAGAGCGATAGAAAGGAGTTTTCTGGGCCTTAAACTAAGAGACAAAATTAGGAACATGTTTGTCTTTAGCATCAAAAGAACTGAGTTAATATCAACACACAACGTAGAGTCCTATCTTATCGACGATCATTGGCCACATTAATCATTAATTCTACATTTAATGGTCGACGATTTAGTAGGTATGCGGAATCGCGTAGGTCATTGGGCTTTTAGGTAAAGTAATTAGGAATTAAATTAAGCGACAAAATAGGTTAAGGAGCTGACGGGTACAATTTAGTAAGACGAAAAAAATTAAGGGGTCGTTACAATTTGGGAGGTTACAACGAAGACTGCTCGTGAGCGGGTTTCCTCGCTATTACGCCATTAGACACTTCCACCCCCGAGTCTACATCCTAAGATGCATCTCTCGCGACTCCACTCAGACCGGCCAATGAAGGCAAGCAAGAGGTGGGGATCTGGTTCTCTTGGGATGCCACTCCGCAAGCGGAGACGAGAACCAGGAACTTTTTCGGGCGCACTCGGTACGCGTGGTGTCGCTACTCACCAACAGCTCGCCATAAACTGCCCTGCGGGCGGTTATTATTATTATTATTTTTTTAATAAACTCTCATATGAATTTTTTTGAATGTATGTATGTATTTGCATACCTACCTATATTATCCATGTCTTGTGTACGCTGGATCTGAGATCGTGTCTGCCACTCTACCGGGTTCTGACTGAAAACCAGCGCTCTTTCACAAATGACCTTGAGTTATTGTGATAGAGCAACAAGCTGAGTCATAGACCTATTAGACCTACACACGCGCGCTTATCTACTTTCTGTGAGGGCTACTTAGTACCAAATGCTACATGTTGTACCTTTTCACTTTTTTTATATTTTGTCTGTGTTACGTGTTTTCTAGTAAGTAGGTACCTACTATGTAGTCTTATATTATAATATGTGTAACTAACCTTGTGTGTTGTGTTAGTGTTTAATAAATAATTTTCTTTCTTTCTAAAATTGTCTTCTACTAATGGAACTATGAAATATAATAAGAATCATACTTACTCCGGTCAATGATAACAGGCAACAAATGAAGACGACTCCAGCGGTCGCCGCCACCGCTAACAAAACGAGCTCAGTCCTATGCACCACCGTTAAAAACGAGCAAATGAATGTCATTCCGATAACCTGAAAATAAGACTGGATTGTAATAGAATATACTACCTAATTTTATTTTTGTATTCCTTCTGCGACGCAGGAGGTTGCAGGTTCGATTCCCGCCTCGGAACAATTGTGTGTACGATCTACAGATAATTGTTCCGGTTGTTCTGGTCGTTATTTATTTATTTAAGAAGATAAAAGAGTTTACAGTTTAAACCAAAGCACTCACTATATTATATCGTCAGTGGAAAGGAAGAAATGCTTAAGCGCCAATATTTATTGGCGCTTAAGCATTTCTTCCTTTCCACATGTCATTTGATTGGATTTTTTTTATTCGTCGACATGGAGGTTTTAATGCAATCCGACGACATTAATGGGCGCTTAAGCGTCTTGAAAAAATCAAGTAAACCTTGGTTTTCCTTTTCTTAAGCGACTATGTATAATAAAAATATCGATCCATGTAATGTATTATATTAAGTATATTAGTCATCTAGTACCCATAACACAAGCTCTGCTTATCTTGGGGCTTATCTTGGGGCTAGATGATGCTGTGTGAATTGTCCAGCATTATTTATAAATTAATATAATATATAGGTGTTTGGTGGAGGGTTAGACAAACTCGGTGGGTGTGTAGGTGGACCTATTTGTAAAATACAAATTGATGTAGAAGACCCTAACTCTTTACAATGTTTTTTAAATCCTGATTTTTGTATTTTTAAATAATTTTCCGAGACTCTTTTCCCCTACAATTTTTTTTTGGAACATGTTTTCGATTGTTCTTTTTATTTGGTTTTGGTCCCAGATGTATCCTTCATCTATTGAAGGCATTATTCATTTTATAAGCTCTAATACCTTTCGGTGACTTCGAGAAACGGGAAAATTAACCCGATTTATTCGATCAATTAACCCGATTTATATGATAATTATGATTCGAGAACCACGAGTCAGTGCAACGCAGCAGCATGTTGCTGTAGACGAAGCCATACTCCAAGCGTTTAACGAGGATCCCACTACCAGTACTCGAAAGGCAACGAAATACCCAAAATAACAAGGAAATTTAAACTAATTTGAATCCTCTTATAGACATTTTTTTTTTATATCTTTATTTATTGATGGAGTTTTGTCACAAAGTGACTATGTCACTCCCATATGAGATCAATTCTTTATATTACAAACATGGCAAAATATGTACATACACTTAACAAAAAAGAAAACAACAATAACGATTGCCACATGACATTGCATGGCCACCTCCATAAGGAATGTGGATAACAATGTGCGGCTTACAAACTACTAAGTACCTACTACCTATCCTATTCTACCTAAACTATTCTTCGTCATCGCAATCGATGAGAAGGATAATAATTATGCCTACTTACATCTTACATAACTCGCAAATAAAGCTTGACTAGCATTTTAGCTTCCTCGGAGAACGGGGAAGACAAAATGCTATTACAAATACCTACACTAAAATCATATAAACATCTTAAGTCTTGTCGTTGTGCCTCGTTACGGACACACTCCGTCAAAACATGATGCACATCTTCTATTATATTACACTTTTATAGACATATCAATCTAAGATTAAAGAAGTAAAAAGGTTTGTTAGGTAAGTAGAAAAAAAGGTTTATTTTTTCTTTTGTATTTTTACTTCGTTTTCCCTTTCAGTGTTAATTTTTGATAAGTTTATAGACATTTCGGCTAAATTACCGTTGTAATAATCGATGATAAGGTAAATTTTTAAAAGCATTTGAACTCCTCGATCGCTTTTAGTTTTTTTTTAACAACGATGTAAAGATGACCTTCTTAACTCAGTTTTTTATTTTTTTAAACTTTGAAAGCGTATAACTAATTATTTACTGATTTTTTTTAATGAATAATGCCTTTAATAGATGATGGATACATCTGGGTCCAATGCCAAATAAAAAGAACAATCGAAAACATGTTCCAAAAAAATTGTAGGGGAAAAGAGTCTCGGAAAATTATTTAAAAATACAAAAATCAGGATTTAAAAAAATTGTAAAGAGTTAGAGTTACTTCAATTTGTATTTTACAAATAGGTCCACCTACACAGTCACCGATTTTGTCTAACTTTAGTTATTTATTTTATTTTTAAAGATAAATGATGAATAAGAGATGAAATAAAGGACTTTATAACTTGTATGTCATGTTAAAGTCATGAGGTCTTTTATTTCATCTTAAAACTTTTTTTTCTATCTAAGTAATTTATTTATTATTTCATCTGTATGACGTTTTGCAGAATGACAAAATAACAAACGCTCGCATGACCGAAATCAGTTAATATAATTTCATTTGATATAACGTTCAAATAAATAATGCTGGACAATTCACACAGCATTATCTCGCCCCAAGCTAGATAATAAATAGTAATAATAAATAAGGCTGAACAATCCACACAGCATCATCCAGCCCCAAGTTAAGCAGAGCTTGTGTTATGGGTACTAGATGACAGATATACATAATACAATATACTACATAGATAAAATATTGTTTATTATACATAGAAAACGACCAGAACTTCTGGAACAAATATCTGCAGATCATACACACATTTTTCCCGAGGCGGGAATCGAACCCTCCTGCGTCGCAAGCGGACCTTCGCCCACCGCGCCACATCGGTCGTCAGTCGATAATGCTGTGCATTTTCTACGCTATTTTTCTATTTTTTTCTTTTCTTTTTTCTATTCTGGGCCATGATTCTGTATGACTAGGAGATTTCTTGCCCAAATCGTGTGAAGTCAAATCGCGTTCGAAACACAAACGTTATCGAAACAAGCCTTGGCGCGGAATCGACAAATAGTATTCTGTTTGCCACAAGACGAGTTGTCTATACCCCGTGATTTGTGTTACACATGATGCGTTCAAAACCTATTTCACTCAAAACCCCAGTCTAATCGGAAAATACCGGTTCTACTAAAAACTTAACACAAACTACAAGAAACAACTCAAGTAATAAATGTCTCTAATTTTATGCTTGCAAACCTTTATCTTACAATTATTCGAGTGTGATTCGAAAATTTAGAGACCAAAAATAATAATTTGTGTCAGTATTCAAATCATGCAGTAAGTTTCGGAACGTAGTTTTCATTGTCATTGCTTGACGTTTGTTTTGTTTTGATAACTGTAACCTAAAAATGTATCATATTTTCTAAATAAAAAATATCAATTCAGAGTGAAGCAAGAACAAAATGAATATTATTCTACGGAGACGAAGCGCAAGACGCTGGCTACATCATATCATAAGCATGTTACTCAGGGATTCTGCGGACCCGGATAGGGATGCTATATCATTGCAAACAGGATCCCGCATCGGAGAACTCCAAACAGTGGAAATATTGGGTGGCTTTAAAGAGAACCTCCCTGGTAATCCCCAACAACTATGGCTAATGGTGCCTGTGCCTCCCTGCAGCTGATCATACCCCAGAAGCCCACTACACTAATATGCTCGTTGATACATAGGTCTGTGGTGGATGGTGACTAGCATGGACGATAATGTGATAATATATAATAAGTGTAATGTCTTGAAATATAAATAAATAATAAATAAATAAAACAGCTTTAATTTCTCACACTTAACTTAAATACTAATTTATATATTATCTCGTCTTTTGCTTTAGTTTTTTTCTTATATCCATGTTCCTAATTTTATCTCTTAGTTTAAGGCCTAGAAAACTCCATGAATGTCTTCCAGAAAATGTCTTGAAAGTGTTTTTATTGTATATAAAAAATGAAATAAAAGAAAAATTGGTAATTGGCAAATTTATTTTGTATTAGGTTTATTTAATGTGTTCTGAAGTGCACCCATCAATCAGTCATCAACAGTGGTAGCTTCTGGCTATCTAGCTAGTGGGACACCGGCTATCCCCAAAAAACTATTGATGCCTTTGCTCCATGCAGCTGATCATACCCCAGAAGCCCACACACTCATGTACATTCATAGGGTCTGTGTTGAACGGTACATAGGGCTAGAAAGCATGCACCACCTGAAAAAAAATATCTATTAATTTTTCAATAAAAGTGCTTAAATGTAACTTGCTGTTAGCTTCCACAAATACTTAGGTACCTATGCTATTACCTATTGATAAAATACACACAGAATTATGCATATTATGGCAAGCAAATAGTTCTTTGGGCGGACAGATAAACACAACATCCACACCACATCCATAGCACATCTGACACCACCCATTCAAAAGAAGCATTCTCCGATTAATAACTTCTAGACACAACGAGCATATACTTGGCATTTACCTACATTTTAGCGCATATGAGAAACTTGTAAACATCTTCGCCAAAACATACAATGAATTTAAAAAAAAACGCACTCTTAATTAATCAAATGAGGCATTGAGTAATCAATGCCTCGTTATGCGGGTTTATTGTGATGCATTACTTACCCTTTCGTTAATGTTTATCACATCTTTATTATTTTATTTATACATAACATAACCTCAAAAGATGCTCGATCAAAACCAAAACAAACGAGCCATAGTAACTATGCGATACCACACCAATCTGTGCCCAAAACACGCTAGAAGCTAGCGCGTTTCTTTGACAGTTCAAACCGTGGCCAAATCGCGTCGTGTCGCGGCGGGGAATGACTTAATGACATAGGGAATACGGTATTAACAGATTCCACGCCCGCGGGCTTGTCATAGGTGTGTAACACGCTTCGAAAGTCAATAGAGAATAAAGCCCCAGATAATGTGTTTAGTGTTTAGTGATAAGTTAGAGTTAATCTTAGGTTGTAAGATGCCAATTTAATGTGTTTATATATTTTTTTGTCCTATCTGTGGTATGCCACCCGTGTTTGACACGCGCGCGCTAATGGTTCTGTCAGAAAACCAGTGTTGGTCTACTTCTTGTGGAGAAGTAGAGCAACATTATGCTGAGACAGGACCTATTGGTTCGCTTTGTAGAGTCACTTGTTGCTTTTATTTCTTTATGTTCTTATTTACCTGGATTATAATATGTAGTAACAAGCTGTTCCTACTTGTGAATCAATAAAATTTATTTTCTTTCTTTCTTTCTTTATTTACGCAGTGAAAAACTCACCGTTACAAACAAACAGATGATATTACACGGGCATATTCTAGTACACGTCGAACCAGTCATTGCGTATGACATGCTTACTATCATCACCCTGAAATCAAAATCAATTTTAGGATAATAAAAATTACTTGAGTACTTAGATATCAACAATAGATATCTTCTTCCACTCTACCCAAATAGAAGAAGAAGAAGATATCAACAATTGAAATCTTAGTACGCAAGCAGTCAAGTAGTGAGTACTTAGATATCAGTCATATCTAAGTAATTTTTTTTATAAGTAGGCTATATACCGAATATTTCAATGGTCAGTCCTGAAATTTATTTATTAGAACATTCGATATTTTATAACAACTTATTATATCTTTTCTTCTTAAGGATTATACTGAAGCCTAAGGTCTGACTTGGCTAGTTCTAATATACAAGTTATTATATACACATGTACGTTTAGTACAGTTATTATGTTTTTGATAGAATACAACTTACACGCCAATAAAGAACATTAGCCATCTATATGTTGAACAGAAATCGTTCAAGCTCTCTCTGAAAAATGACAAAAGAACCAAATTTATCGACATAGTTCTAAGAATTAGCAAACTGAAGTGGTAGTGGGCCGGCCATATCTCGCGAAGAACCGACAACGATTGGGGTAGACGTGTTCTTGAGTGGAGACCGAGACTTGGCAAACGTAATGTAGGACGCCCTCAGGCCAGGTGGGATGGTGACCTGTGAAAGGACTGCAGGCAGAAGCTGGATACGACAAGCTGAAGACAGGGCGGTATGGCGCTCATAAGGGGAGGCTTATGTCCAGCAGTGGACTACTATAGATTGATTGGAATGATGATGATGAATTTAAAATATAAATAAATAATGTAATAAATATTACTAAGACTCCGCTGTCCATCTGTCACTAGGCTGTCTCATGAACCGTCTGTTGCCGTTATAATAACAAATACTAAAAAAACGGATAAAATATTATATTATGTATGGGACATATCAAACGTGATTTTTTTGCCCCTTAAATATTTATTTTATCCTGTTTTTTAGTATTTTGTTATTAGAACGGCAACAGAAATACATCAACATTTTTATAGATAATGGTACGGAACCCTTCGCGCGCGAGTCCGACTCACACTTGGCTGGGTTTTTTTTTTATTATAATTTCAAATAATACAAAATAAATAAACTGAAACCCGACGATCATTTGTTCCAATTGGACAAGTCGTATCAGCACTACGGTGTAGCCACACCAGAAGACCATCGTATAAGATGTCGTCGGCTAAATCGTCACTTTCCGGTGGGTTCCGGTGAGTTTGTGGACAAACGTAGGTCTACCGAGATTTAAAAAAAAACACCTTTAATTACTTACTTACATTATGCTGAGACAGGACCTATTGGTTCGCTTTGTGGAGTCACTTGTTGCTTTTTACAGATAGGTAATTTTGTTTCGCTAAGATCGTTTTATATACTACATAGTATACTAATAATATTTTAAAGAGGAAAGGTATTTTTGTTGGTTTGTTTGTTTGCTTGTATTGAATAGGCTCCGAAACTACTCGACCGATTTGAAAAATTATTTCACAAAGCTACACTATCCGCGGTGAACATAGGCTATATTATATATTCAAAAAAATTAGGGATCCTTAATACGTAAATACTTTTAAACTTACGCGAACTGAACACATATTTATAAGTATTAATACAATAGCTAGGCAATAGCTGAACTCGTAGTAGACTCGGGACCCAATCACTGGATCGAATTACACAAACCACAAGTGATCTGTAATGAAAGGCATTACTACAAGAGAATATTTCGGGAAGCGATTGAAATTAGGAAATATCCTAATTTCAATCGTGAAGACGGGTTCAAACTCTCTGCCTCGTGGAATCCAGTTATAGCCAAGTGTACTCGTCGTAAACCGGTCTCTCAGAGCGTCGCGGATACTGTTAGTGTATTATGTCGTCCAAGTGTGCTGCTGGACATGCCTACTAGTCTCGAAAACCAAGTGAGGGTAGTTTCAAATAAACTAGCCCCCGCTTCGCTGAGGCGGTAACTCCAGTACTCCAGTCATCCCGTGACCACGACAGTGTGTAAACCTGTTGAAACGTCGGGAAAAATAGGTAAATAAACGCGATAAATACCCGTTGTATTAATCCTTAATACGTACTCCAATAATGTAACCCAAGGTGTAGACAACGCTTGTATATAAGAAAATTTTTGAGAATAAAACGCCTATCCCGCTAGAATTAAGACTTATAGGTTTAAGAAAATTATTTGTATAGATAGATAAAGTCTTAAAGAATAAAATAGAATGTAAATTATAGGGATAAACATATAAATAAATAAATAATAGGCAGAAAACCGAGCCCGGCATAGTGAAAATTAAGAGGCCGCGTAGAGGAAAATAAGCCGTCCTCTACGCGGTATAGCCTTGTGCCGGGTAAGGTACTGCACAACCGTGTTATACACAGTCCATTTCCAATGTTCGAGATAAGTAAGAAGTACAATAAAACGGAATACCAAGTGAGAAGTGTTTCCCTTCATCCCGTGATCTCCATCTGGCGGCGGAACTCCTTGCCACGGCATCTCCTGAATCGGCGGGCTACCTGAGAAGCCCAGAGAAGAAAGAAAAAGGACGGTCTTCACCTCAGGGCCATCCATAACACAAGGTGTTAAAAAAATTACCTTAAATATTCCAATACCCGTGCGAAGCCAGGACGGTCCGCTAGTATTTTATAATAGGAACAAGTTGTAACTACTTCATAGTGAATCAATAAATAAATTTTCTTTCTTCATTACTCACATGCAATGCACCATAGTTAAAAAAACAGCAGTAATGGAAATCATAATGAAGACTAAAGTCATGACCAGAAGTACGAATCCGTTTCTGTCAGTAGAGTATTGCAATGGTTCGCCTGTAGGCTCGACATCTGTGTTAGATACGAAAACATTCATTAGGGTCGGTACATATCTGACGGAAAATGCGTCGAGCGTATCATCCGACACGGATGTTCGGTCAACAAATTTAGACGTAAATTACGCGTCTAGTCAGTTTAAACGGCCTGTACACAAAGGATCTCCGCTGATGTTACACAAAGTCTGGATGCATCATACAAAATATACGTATTGACACGTTACGTCGATCGACTATGCGTTGTCGCAGACGCTGTACGAAGAAAAGAAGAAGGTTGAATGTTTGTTTTAATATATATAATATATTAATATTTGCCTGTTCTGGCGTAACGCGACCGATAATACGCGACGCATTTTCCGTCAAATACGTACCGTTAATAATCTAAGCGGTAACTACGAACCTTCAAACTTTAGAAACTATCGTAGTTATTAACACAAAAAAATATATTGTGTTAGTGTACGTGACGTACCTACATTACAAACATTTGAATACACTTACATAGACATAAGATAAAGCTATCAATCTTTTCATAAGTCTCAACGTCTCAAAGAGAGACTTCTTCAAGGTAACCTGTTTTTTACTGAGACTAATAATAATGAAGAGAGATCCATCCTTCACAATAGCCTGGTTTTATTTCTTTCATTTTTTTTGCAATAGTCTCTACACCTGGCGGATAACATCTTTGGGTGTATCATATTGTGCACCCGAGGATGATACCCGTTATGTGTAGCCATCGCCTTTAGATTAACTTTCTCAAAGGGCCTCTTGTGCTGTTGGCTTCGGCCCCACGCAAGCCTTCCAAAGGACCGGGTCACTTTATGGCCCGAGATGATGGTAAATGGAGAGAAAATACGAGTTCAGAACGAGCATAAATAATGCTGGACAATCCACACAGCAAAGGTGTGTAAGATTAGTTGGAGGGAATACTACATTGTTCCTATACTGTTGATAATATTATATTCATCTAGCTGCGCCTCGCGGCTTCGCCCGCGTTGAAATGAATGAATGAATGAACTCTTTATTGTAGTTAAAACTATAAAATAACACCTTATATCTAAACATTACACAATAAAAGTACAATGGGCGGCCTTATCGCTGACTCCGATATCTCCCGAGAAAAGAAATACTCACACATATTTCCTACATACACCAATGTAGTGGGCACTTTTTTTCTCGGCTCCGGCAAGCTCTTACATTCGTACAACAGGAAATTTTTATTACTGAACCCCGTTTTCGTATGTTCTTGTGACTCGTCCATGTTTATTCTCACTTCCGGGCTTTGAGGCTTTTCATTTTCACTCTCTTTTCCATTATCCTTCTTAGCATCCTCCCTGAGTTCTGCACTCGTGTCATTCTGAAGCTCGATACTTTCTTCATTTTCTTTCCGTTGTGGGGTTTTTGTCGAAGCTGAGCTCATCCGTCTTTAAATAAATAACACTTCACCAATTTTATAATTTTGATAAATTAATCTAAAAAAAAGTTATTATCTACAAAATAATAATCTATAAAAATATAAAAAATATAATATCAAAGAGAATACAATAACAGCGTAAGAATATATACGAGTTAGAAAATATTGTTAAATATAAATACTTCAACTTCAACTTCTTTTTTGCTTTGGCGCCGCTTGCTTTTCGCTACAATAGAATTATTCAAAGTGACATATAAATAATAAAAAGTATTGTCTATCAATATTTTATGCGTGACACGTTGACAGTATCAAAACCCTGTAAGATGACAAAAAAGATGAAATTGTGTACGTTAAGTTATCATTAATATTTCATTCTGTTTTTTCTCTACTTAAGTTTATCTATGACTCTTCACACGGATACTGGCAGAGTTTTAGCAACACAGACTCAGCGAGCCATAAAAAAAGAAGTTGATGACAAGAACGAAGTTTTCTTGTACGTATTATAAATAAAATAAATAATTAATGCTGGACAATTCACACAGCATTATCTAGCCCCATGGTAAACAGAGCTTGTGTTATGGGTACTAGATAACTGATATACATAATATAATACATTACATAGATAGATATTTTTTATTATATATTATGTTAATCCATTGCCTCGATGCGATTTTCCTCAAACGCTTTAACTCTGTTGTAAATAGTAGATCGCCAAGATGGACGCAAGACGCCAGATACTCGTACGTAAACAGAGACCTAAGCCCTCCTGCACGTATACATATATAACTCATCGGGCCAACTCTACTGCCATGCGTGCCGTAGGATATTCAAGACCAAGTTCGGTCTAGCGAGCCATATTAGAGCTCATGATAGAAAAAATCCGTGATTACCTAGGGCCGCCGTCATTGAAATCGATGAGGAGGCCTATATATATATATATGTATATATATATATATATATATGTTAATCCATCGAATAAAAGTCTATGGTATCGTTTATGGTAGAGAGAGGGAATAGACGAAAAAAGGACTTTTTCAAAAAGATGTTCCTCATCGCTCTGGGTAAGCCTTATCCGGAAGGCGATCTAGAGAAGATACCTCTACCCTACCTACATATCCTACTAATATTATAAACGTTAACGTTTGTAAGTATGGATAGATGGATGATTGTTACTCTTTCACGTAAAAACTACTGAATGGATTTTAATGAAACTTCACAATAATATTGTGATTGTGCCACTAGTTATAGTTAGTATTAAGATCCTTTAGTATTTTTATTATTTTTTTGTATTGATGGTGCAATAAAGTTATATTGTATTGTATTTAATAAAAATAAATAAATAATGCTGGATAATTCACACAGCATTATCTAGCCCCATGGTAAGCAGAGCTTGTGTTATGGGTACTAGATAACTGATATACATAATACAATATATAATTCATAGATAGATATTTTTTATTATACATAGAAAACGACCAGAACACCCGGAACAAATATCTGCAGATCGTACACACAATTGTTCCGAGGCGGGAATCGAACCAGCAACCTCATGCGTCGCAGGCGGACCTTCGCCCACCGCGCCACATCGGTCGTCAATAATATAGCTTACATATCAGAATATCACATAGGCTATTCATAAAGATATAGGTATAGTATATTATCCAAAATATCTATCACCACGCGGGTGAAACCGCGGGGCGTAGCTAGTATTTAATAAATTGTACATTGTACTAACAGCCAGGTTATTTTTTACTTGTTTTTATTTTTTGTGTGTCCTCTAACACTCTATGGATTTAAATTGTCCGAAATAAACTAATTATATTTTATTTATTTACTAGAGAGTGCCCCTGTGTTTGCGCACACACTCGGGCACTATAATAATATATCCTACGCACCTGGCTTGTTTCCGTTGAGACTCAACTTGATACTAACCAAGACGAGGCCGAAGAATCGACTAGGACATCATAATTTATTATCTAACCAGTTTCTGCCCTCTGCTTCGCAGGCGATGTTTCTATAGAAATGTTTGAAGATTAATTATATCCCAAAGGAACTGATTTATGGATATTAACCTATAACCTACTACGACGTAGTAGGCTGCGGATTCGATTTCCGCCTTGGAACAAATGTTTGTACCTATGATCTGCAAATATATGTTCTGGGTGTTCTGGGCGTTTTTATGTATAATAAAACATATATTTCTACATAATGTATTGTATTAAGTATATCAGTCATCTAGTGCCCATAACACAAGCTCTGCTTAGCTTGGGACTAGATGATGCTCCTGCGTCGCAGGCGGACTTTTTAATATTACTAGTTGTTCAAGCCGAGCGCTTCACGCCAGCTTTGTAATAAGGTATCAACCCTCTCTCTCTCGCATTACTCGCGCTAGACACGATACAGACGTGTCATTTGAATTTAAAAATAAAAAATCACAAAACAATTTAAGCTGGAGTTTAATTCAGAAAAATTAAGCTCCCTTATGTTCAAGGCTGAACATAAATTGGTGGCCCATGAGGGGAACGTAAACCAGGAACCAAGGAATTCTGGAATGCCCCGTGGTTGGCGGAGGACTTTGGACATTTGAATAATTTATTTCAAAACCGCAAGAAAACAAGGAATCAACTTATCAAGATTACGGTATTGTTGTTGGTCAGTGGATCAGCTAAAGATCCACGCCAGGAGCTGCAGTCTAAGAAAAGATAAGTGCTCTTTTCCATTGTTCGTCCTAACCCTAACCTCAACTTCACACTAATTCCCACTCTTAATTGTCTCACTTGTGCTAAATAAAGTGTAGTTAAGGCGTTGTTAAAGTGTTGTTAAAGTTGTGTTAAATCAGTGCTACGATAAACCTACAAAATAAAGTTAATTACGTTTCAGTTGTGTACAGATTAGAGTGAGTAGGTACATTGCTGCGTGGAGGTTATGTAATCTATTCAGTGCACCTGCATCACGATAGCATTGTAAATACCTATCATTCAAGTTAACTCCAATCCTCGTTCCTTATTATAAATTCTATGGCTATGCAGGCTATGGCTATCCTAGCTCAGCTGAGCGGTTCGAGCTAGGTGTTGCGTCATCTATTGTTCTACCGGCCGGCGAGGAGCGCGGCGTACGTGGTGCTTTGCGGTGGTTCTGTGTGGATCAGCTGGCGATTTGGGGTTAACGAGGAGCGTGAGAATTACATTTTATTAAATAAGTAAATTAACTTCCTACAATGACATCAAAGAATATCGATAGTGCTACAGCGTTGGAGGAGTTATTTAGAAGGCGAAGTTCCGTAAAGGGTCAAATTACAATGTTTAGAAACTACTTAGTGACTCAAATACAAAAATCTCAGCATTCTTCTACTGAGTTAACTGAATTGCAATTAAAACTCCAAAAGATTGAGGCATTATCGATTCGCTTTGATAACTTGCAAGAAGAGATTGAGGTTCTTAATCACACTAACTTAAAGTCAGAGTTAGAGGAGCGAGAGAGCATCGAGCATGAGGTTATTCACAATATTGCCGCTGCTAATAATCTAATTGATAAATACATAAAGGCTGAGAATGAGCAAAGACGAGATTCTATTCAGGTTTCGCAATGTTGTCATGAGGATAAAGAGATTGGTGTTAAATTGCCTCAGATAAACATCGCAAAATTCGATGGTGCATATTTCCGCTGGCTGGAATTTCACGATACGTTCAAGACTTTAATTAGTGGGTCGGAGCAATCATCATCAGGGTACTCGCTAAACAATATTTTGATGGTTGGACCGAACGTTCAGGACTCATTGTTCAATATACTATTGAGAGCGCGTCAGTACAAATACCATAACTAAACGCGTTATTATGTCGACATCTTTCAAAATATTTGACCCGTTAGGCTTGTTGAGTCCGTCTATTATACAACCTAAAATGTTACTGCAAAAATTATGGAAACATAAATTAGATTGGGACCAGCCGGTTCCAATCGAATTAAAAAAAGAATGGGAACGTTTTGCTAAAAATATAACGTTTCTCAAGGATCTTCAGATTCCTAGAAGGGTTCTGTGCGATTCACCTAAAAGCATCGAAATGCATTCCTTCAGTGATGCGTCCCTAACTGCATACGGTGCATGTATTTACATGCGCTCCACCGATGTGAATGGTCACATCACTAGTCGATTGTTGACAGCAAAATCTAAGGTCACTCCATTGCTGCCCACCACCGTTCCAAGGCTGGAGCTAGCAGCTGGTCTGCTCGCTGCTAAACTGAGTAGGTCGGTCATGGATTCACTGCGGAATGTACCTACTCGCGTGGTGCATTCCATTGGTGTGATTCCAGCATAGTGCTTGCTTGGATAAATAGCGATGTAGGTAAGCTAAAGGCTTTCGTAGCGAACCGTATAAGCGAAATTAAAGAACTTACAGACAAATCGTCTTGGCGTTATGTACCTACCGCAGCCAATCCAGCTGATTTAATTTCTCGGGGGGTGGATACCAACCAGTTATTATCCATGCAGTTATAGTGGACTGGCCCTAGTTTTTTAACTGAAGACGAGTCGGAATGGCCCGTATTAAATGCTAAAAAAGATCGATAAAGATCGATAATTTACCAGAGATTAAAACTAACACTGTCACAATCAAATAAAACATAATTAAATTCGAAAATTACTCTAAATTGATTAAACTTCAGAGATCTTTTGCCTACATAAAAAGATTTATTTACAACTTAAAAAATATAAACAACAAAATTATTGGAATTCTAACTGTCGATGAATTGAATGAGTCATTTCATTCGCTTTGTTTGATGGCGCAGCGCGAGCTATTTGCCACCGAATACGATTGTCTAAAAAATAATAAACCTTTACATAGTAAATCTAAAATACTATCCTTGTCTCCATTCCTTGACAGTAAGGGTTTAATTAGGGTTGGTGCCTGGTGGACGTATTAGTGCTTCAAAGTATCCCTACGATAAGATTCATCCGATTTTATTGCACGCGTCACTCCATTTAACAAAATTAATATTTGATAAGGAACACTTACGTCACATGCATGCAGGTCCGGCCGTATGTATGGCCGGTCAATGGTAGGTATTTGTCTAGGCGTACCGTTAATAAATGTGTACGATGTAGACGCTTACGTGGTAAAACGTTGGTACCTAAGATGACCACTCCCGGCTCAGCGAATTACAGTGAATCACCCATGGGTATCTGTAGGTATTGATATGGCAGGCCCTTTCTATATACTTAATCGTAAAGGACGAGGTAGCCGATTAATAAAATGTTACCTCTGCTTGTTTGTGTGTTTACGTTACAAGTGTATCCACTTAGAAGGAGTAAGCGACTTAACTAAAAATTCATTCATAATGACTCTTCGTCGTTTCATTGCTCGTAGAGGAAAGCCAGCGGAAATATTCTGCGACAATGGTGGTAATTTTGTAGCCGCCGCAAAAGAGATAAGAGAATCTGATTTTGCAAGTCAGGAAGGTATCAGATTTTGTTTCTCACCCTCCTACGCACCCCACTTCGGTGGCATTTGGGAAGCCGGTGTCAAATCCGCAAAACACCACTTACGACGTGTAATAGGCAACAGTCATTTGACATTTGAAGAGCTGTCAACTTTGTTTGCACAAGTGGAGGCAATACTAAACAGCCGTCCCTTGTGCCCGTTATCCTCCTCTCCTGACGACCTCCTTTCCCTCTCTCCAGGGCACTTTCTGATCGGAAGGCCGCTGACTGCGATGCCATCACCAGCGCTCGAAGACCGCACAGAGGGTTCCCTTCAACGGTATGCTCGAATCGAACGAATTCGGCAACACTTTTGGAACAGATGGCAAAGAGAGTACATTGCTGAACTGCAGCAAAGGACCAAGTGGAAGACTGGCACAGAAAAGCTGAAGATTGATGACCTGGTCCTTCTGCAAGAGGACAGTGTACCCCCTCTGTGCTGGCGTCTTGGACGAGTGGCTCGCCTGTTCAGTGGACTGGATGGCGTATCAAGAGTGGCAGACGTCACTACGGCGAGAGGCTGCGTGCGACGGCCCCTTACGCGACTTTGTCCACTGCCCACCGCTGAAGAATTGAATGTAGACTAATAATTTCCCCCTAACTTGACTTGCCTCGTAATAATTGTTTGACCTATTTTTTGTGTAAATCATAAATTCAATGATAAAATCATAAATTCATTCACTTTATTTTTGTTATAAAAGACTAGGTTTGTTTTGTTTAATTTTCCCGGGGCGGGAAGATGTTCAAGCCGAGCGCTTCACGCCAGCTTTATAATAAGGTATCTCTCTCTCTCATTACTCGCGCTAGACACGATACAGACGTGTCATTTGAATTTAAAAATAAAAAATCACAAAACAATTTAAGCTGGAGTTTAATTCAGAAAAATTAAGCTCCCTTATGTTCAAGGCTGAACAAAAGCAACTTACTATTTGTAAAGTATCAGGCTTCATCCATTGACGAATAAAGTATGAAAAAAAGACATCCCACTCTTGTCTATGATCTTCAATTTCAAAAGTTATGGATAAAAATCCTTCAGAAATGTATTGGACCGGCAGATATGCTAAAACAGTTAATTTGAATGACTTTTCCTTCACTACTTTTAGAAATTCCCAGTTTTTTAGCTTTTCTATTAATAGCTTGATTGTAATGGAATAAACAACCACGAAGCGTAACACCGGGAAACTTACACTTCCTTAAATGCATTCATTGCAGCCATTTCATAATCCGTTTGATAGTAAACAGGACAAAAATTTGGTAAGTGCTGTTTGATAAGATTAAAGAATCTTAAGTATGTATTTTCTGTCTTATTTGGGAGCAGACCAAATATTAAAGGCACAATATGAGTTTCATTGTCATTGCTTCCTGCATCTCCATGTAAGGCATATATTTGGGCAAAAGGTAGAGGCTCAGTATAAGTATAGACAGTACGGAAACTAGGAACAAACACTCGAAACGGCACACTCACACAAACATGCACATCGACACGGCTTCTGGGTGATTCTCGGGGATGCTCAGGTAGCGGCTGTCGCGTCTAGGCGTGCGGTCGCGTGAAAGTGAAAAATGACCCGCTACAGATATTGCGTTGCATACGGCTGTATGAACTCGGCTTCATCAAAAGCGGAGCTGTCGTATTTTAAACTTCCTGCTGATTTTGAAAGGTAAGAATAATTTATTATTATGATTGTTATAGAATAATGAGTCCGTGTGATCGATCATACATAATGAATCCGTGAACTTATATGTAAATCAAGAATGGCTGCGGTTTTGAGGATTTTTAAAGTCAATTGACGACCGATGTGGCGCGGTGGGCGAAGGTCCGCCTGCGACGCAGGAGGTTGCGGGTTCGATTCCCGCCTCGGAACAATTGTGTGTACGATCTGCAGATATTTGTTCCGGATGTTCTGGTCGTTTTCTATGTATAATAAAAAAATATCTATTTTCTGTCATGGGTGTCATTTTCATGGTTTTCGAGGGTGCTGAAGCCGATACTGCTGTCAAAATGTGAATCCAAGATGGCGGTTGCTATAAATTATCATTTTTTCCGTCATGGGTGTCATTTTCATGGTTTTCGAGGGTGCTGAAGCCGATACTGCTGTTAAAATATGAATCCAAGATGGTGGCTGCCATAAATTTTCAATTTTTCCGTCATGTGTGTAATTTTCATAGTTTTCGCGGGTTCTGAAGCCGATACTACTGTCAAAATGTGAATCCAAGATGGCGGCTGCTATAAATTATCAACTCGGATTTTGAAACGCGGTACGGTTCGCAGCCGCTCATGAGCGTTGCGCGCGCGCTGCCTGCGCTACAATGTCTGCGTGCGCCCGCTCCGACGAGCTCACGAAACGTTTACGTCCAACCGCGGCTCACACGCGACGCCATGAGATTACCTATTTAAATTGTATTTGTAAGCAAATACTTTACTAACAAAGAAAATTTAACTAGTTAGACAATTGACCTAACTGCAGACTATTGTAAACAATCTACAGGTATCTCAATTGACCCATATCAATACCAGTCGGAAGCGTCCCCAAGACGCTGATTGCATTGCCACGCTGTATGGCAATGCTGGCTGATGCGCTGCGCAACATACTCGTCAGATCTCGGATCACGTCGCTTCGACCAGACGAAGATATTATTATATTATACCAGACCACATTTGTAAGCTAGTTATTTCAATTCCATTTATTGATCAGTACAGAAAAAAATCGTCTTAATAAAAAATATATATCAAAAACAAGAAAAGTGACAACCCTAGTGCTATAATGGAGCGTAGGTATTTATTTCATCAACTAGGCTTAGTTTCCATACTGTTCTATATGTGTACTGTGGTAGAGGTGTACTCTTGAACGTACCATCCCCAAAGAAATGTGTTATCGTATGAATTGTGTCACATGTTTGTTGACTACAAAATATTAATATTTTATCTTCAGAACCATCTTCTGCTAATAAAAAGCCTGCACTTAAACCTTCAGGCACAACAACGTCTTTCAGATATCTGAATGTCGTTAAATTTACCTTCAAATGATTTTTTCCTGCCTTGTATAATGAGTCTTTGACAGACAAAAAGCTGGGTATCACACCGTCATACTCGGGATTTGCCTTTTTTTGTATCATGAATTCATCATATATCGTTGGGATTGGTCAATAGTCACTACAGACAGCTTTTTTAAGCTCACATATCATTTTATCAACTACAAATGCAGTGAAATCTGGTTGACATTGGTGTTTACTCACCCTAGTAATAGTCTCATCATCTCCATTCCAAGATGATGAGCCTTTACACCGTCGATTGTGGCACCGCCAAATGGAGCTGTTGTTGTTTTTGTTTCTTTTCCTCAATGTATGTATAAATCCCAGCCTCCACAGGAGTTGACTACCTTTGCGGCCATTCAAAAATACCACACTCATTCTTTTGCGAAGAAATATTTAATTTTCTGATCGCAAAAACTATTTATCAATACAAATCAGTTGAATGACAAATATGTAATGTCATAGCCATTTTCTCTAGAGCATAATTTTATGCATAATTCTAGTTTGTGATATTATCAAAAGAGGATGTTATCTACGCATGTAAACTTTTTCACTAAAAGAGGATGTTATCTACGCATGTAAACTTTTTCACTATGCAACTTGCATTTTATACTTGACTACACAAATAGTGTACAAACGGCTAAGATAGTTATGTATAGTCCCAGTTTTGTACCAAAAACGAATCTATTGATCGATGTTTAGTAAAGGAGGCAAATAACGAAAGTGGGCGTTGAACTAATAAAAAGTACAAGATTTCAAAAAGGGGACAAAGATCCACAGTTTCTATGGACGGCTAGATATAATAGACGAAATCAGAAAGGGGGCAAGCGGCGGACAGACCTTAAGAAATGGCAGTTAATTTTATTCGGATCTTTAAAATAAGTTGGTAATGAAGCCTGTTTTTTAAAAGAAAATTTTGGCGTGAAGAGGTAACAAACATCCATACATCCTAACATCATATCATCCGAACTTCAGTGTGATGTTATAATAATAGGTAGGTAATATATGTACATATATCTAGAAACATAGCAGTCGATAATATAGACAATGTCGACTGACATTACCTAATATTTATTTCCCGTGATACTACTGGTAGTGCTACGGGTCATTTCCATAGTCCATTTCCAGTGCCACTACACTGTAGCCAGTAGTTTCACAGGGAATATTATTTCCCGTGGCACGAGTCAGCTATCTATATGGACTATTTAGGTACCTATAGTTTATTTTCATAAATCTTTGCTGTTCAGCGTTTTAAAGATAATAGATAGACACATCGTTCATTATTATCTCAAAAAATAAGAATCTAAAGTAACCCATCGTCTTTAAGCCAAAGATGGATTGCTAGTTTTGGAGTTCCGAAGCGATATTTCATTGCCCGATCCATCATACAGGCGGGGGCAGACGATTGATTTCCAGATTTTTTTCTTTATCGATAAACTTTTATTTACTCTGAGCTAAAAAATATTAAAAAAGAAACTAATTAAAAAAACCGTACTCAAACAACTTTTTTCTGTGAAACAAATATTTTTAAATTTCTTTCTACTCAAACATCTTCAGCTGAAAATATAAAGAAGGTAAATCTGTCTTATTATACGTGGAGACCGAGATTCGGTTTAGGTCATACGTAGTGTAGGATGCCCTCCGACTTGTTAGGATGACGTCATGCGAAATACTGCAAGCAGACGCTGGTTGCGTTAATTCAATTCAAATTTTTTTTTTTATTAACAGACAACAAAGGTCCATAAAACACATATGTACACAAACACAAAATTACAAAAAAGAAAATACAATTACAGCGAAGAAAATAAAACCAAAATAACTAAATCTAGTAGTATAAGTAATTTCACCTAGTGGTGTCGTATTGGACAGTCATATTTATTAGATATTACTTTCAGGATGCTGTTGTTACTACCTGTCACTTTACTTGTCAGAGATGCCAATTGTTTTCGCATAATTGCCGCGAAACCATCTGTGAACATACGTAGTGTAGGATGCCCTCCGACTTGTTAGGATGACGTCATGCGAAATACTGCAAGCAGATGCTGGTTGCGTTAAGCTGACAGGGTGTTATGACGCTTATAAGGGGTGGCCTATGTCCAGCAGTGAACTAATATAGGCTCATACTGACCTCTGTGTCGCGGTGGGCGAAGGTCTGCCTGCTGCAGGAGGTTGCGGGTTTTATTCCCACCTCGCGACAAATGTTTGTAAGATCTGTTCTGGTTGTTCTGGTCGTTTCCTATGTAAATAAAAAAAACTATCTATGAAACTTATTGTATTATGTATATCAGTTATCTAGTACCCGGAATAAATAAATAAATAAATAATGCTGGACAATTCATTGCATTATGCTGTGTGAATTGTCGGTATAGTAAGTGATATAAATTATCAAAATAAATAAATTTTGATAATTTATATCACTGACTATGCCTAACCTTTAATTATTCAAATAAAAGACAAAAATAATTTAAAATATATACTTCAATCAGGAGAATCCAAAATACCCAACATTATCAAAATTTTGATGAAAATGTCGACGATCGAGGTATATACCATGAAAGCACCTACGGCGTAATCGTCTTCACTGAGCTCTACTGCCTTTCCACCTAATATCATCTGAAGCTCCATAATTAAGATCTGAAACACATTCAACGTTTTTCAGTTGTGATGAGGTTTTAAATCTTCTTTAGGGTACCTGTTGTCCGTCCGTCCGTCTGTCACCAGGCTGTATCTCATGAATCGTGATTGTTGAGTTGTGCACAGATGATGTATTTCTGTTGCCGCTATAACAAAAAATACTAAAAAAACAGAATAAAATTAATATATAAGGGGGCCAATACAACAAACGTGATTTTGTGCTAGTTTTTGCTCGATATTGATAACGGCAACAGGACGCTTGAAATATTCACAGAATATTTAGGTATATAATCCACTTTAAAAATAAATAGTTAAATAAAACAAATATTTTTTATATAAATTCCTTGACATCGTCACATTTGATGTGCTCGTCCATAGACAAAATAAACTACAGATGAGGGGCCCATCTGTACTTAGGTTAATTTTTGTTGCGATTGTAACGACGACGATGTAATTTATAATTCGATTGTTTTTAACGGACTACAAAAACTTTAACACCGTGTTCAAGTTTTGCGTGACACATTTTTTCTGTTGTCGACTGTAAATTCAGTTTTTTTTTTTCATGGGAAGCTTATTAAGTCATTAGCCGGTTAAACACACTGTTTCGTTTTTAAATACTAGTTCTAAATATTTTTTCTTCTTTTACTGCTATTTTCCTTTTTAGTAAACAACTAAACAATAAATACTACTATGTTTTCAAATAAATTTTAAGGCTATTTCTAATAATTACATTGTTTATTTTTAATATTTAAGATGCACACCTAAGTCTTGTACAACAACAAAACGTAATAATTGTAAGGAGAAGCACTCACTACCAAACCACAAGTTATTCTCAGCATAACATAAATTGGTAATGAGAGCCCTAAATAAGTGTTTTTTTTTTACTTACCACAGAACTACATGTTGTAGATGCCGCCAATATTACAAAATGCATCCACTTCATATAATGACCGGTTACTATTGTATAAATCAGAAATATAACGAAGGCGATGAAAATCGCAGCAGATATCACAATAAGGTACAAAATGCACTTTGTAAAGTCAAACTGTAAACAAAATAAATAAATAATCATAAATAATTTATTTAAGGCAGCATTAGTCTAGTTACAGGATATAAAATACTTAAAATTACAACACATAGCGGCATATACAACACGGCTTGTATAGTTTGACCGAAACCGCTGTACCGCGCCTGAGGTATGCGAGCGGCGAGACGGGGGGGAAGTATCGGCCGCTCCGATCCATCAGTTTGCCGTCAACGCTCACGGCGGTAGGTAGCTTTTCTACCGGTTGGTCTATGTCAGACGCACACGAGGTAAATATCCAAAGATGGATCGAGCGCTATCTCGTTTATTTTTAATTTTTTAAGTTTGTATGGATGGATGTTTGTTACTCTTTCACGTAATAACTACTGAACGTATCTTGATGAAACTTGGAACATACATAGTATGTGTACTTAAATAACATATAAGCCGTTTTATAAAATAAACATTTATCGTGTACGATATCGTAAGATATATCCGACAATATCGATCTCATGTATACTCTTGCTCTTTTTTCCTCGGCCCCCACCTCGCCGCACTTTCTTAAGGAGTGGTATAGCGGTTGCGGTCAAACTATAGCGGCATAATGTTGAGACAGGGACCTTTTTGGCTCCTTACGTAACACGTATTTGTACCTATCTGTATGTTTTATCTATTTCCTTATAAATTTTTCTTGTTTGTATAATTTCTTATTATGTAATATGTCGTGTTATGTATGGTGTCAAATAAATGTATTTTCTTTCTTTGACATATTTCTTCTTTATACATAGTATTAAATGTCGCTTGCGCTGTCTGTTCGCTTAGATCTTTTAAACTACTCAACGGATTTTAATAAAGTTTTTAACAGTAAATACAGTGATTCAAGAGGAGGGTTTATATTATGATTTATTAATAAATATAATATTATAAACATGAAAGTTTGTAAGTATGGATGGATGGATGGATGTTTGTTACTCTTTCATGTAAAAACTACTGAATGGATTTTAATGAAATTTAAAATAATATAGCTTAAACTACAACTTTTAAAAAGATTACTTTTTGAATCGTTATATCTCAAAAACAGTGGCTCTTAGGAAAAAAAGTACCGACACATATTTTATAGATAATTTTGTCTCAGGTAATTTTATGATAAAACTTACCGTTTTGCTTAAAATCACGAAAAACTATTTTTTTTTACTTTTGACCTTGAATAATTTTTTTTGCAAGTACGGGAATGATGGGTAACTTTAAAATTTTTGTTTTCTTCGTGTTATTTTGAAGTATTTTTACGTAACATTATTTTTAAGATAATAAATGAAAATTTAAAAAAAACTGGTGATTTATAAGCTTACTAGCTGCGCTCCGCGGCTTAGCCTATGGAAATCTATGTGTCTAATGGTTTATAAAACTTCCTCTTGAATCACTCTATTTAAAAAAAAAACGCATCAAAATCCGTTGAGTAGGTTTTAAGATGCACACTTAGGGACAGACGGACAGCGGGAAGCGTCTATGTTTTATACTATGTAGTGTTATACTATGTACTATGGGTGTTCTGGTCGTTTTAAAAAATATCTATGTATATAATGTATTGTATTATGTATATCCGTTATCTAGTACCCATAACACAAGTTCTGCTTACAAGGCCTATTCCACTACCCAATTTTAAGAGACCCTTACCCTAACTAAGAGTGGTGTAATAAGATTTAGAGCGTAAGGGTCCCTAATTAGGGCGACCGGATGGACCCGGTAAGCCTTGCTCCCTAATCGCCCTTACAATCGAGTAGTGTACTATCACTTAGGGCACCAGTCATCGCACGGCTAGCGCGGAGAGCGCTTGCGTCAGTGTCAGTGTCCGTAGGTAATTATCGACTCGAGCGACAAGAAGTTGAAGTGGACCCGGCCGCCATCCGCCATTTTGATTAGAAAAACATCAGGAGTATTTTTTCTCTTAATTTTAAGTATTGCTTGACCCAGATCCTTCTCCTCTTTTTTTCTTCTATGATATTCATGGATCCAACTACCAAAGCCACGACAATCGCTGCTTTTTTTAATGGTTTGGATACAACAGGTGCCATGAAGTCTCTATCCGCGCGCGTTCAAATTAAAATTCAGACTGGACACACAGAGTGAGGGAGCCGGTATTCAGTGCAGTGTAGTAATCGACGGCCTTAAGGGGCCACGCCCTCCCTAACTACCGTGTAGTAGAATACCCCCTTACCATGGGGCTAGATAATGCTGTGTGAATTGTCCAGCATTATTTTATTTATTTAATTAATTATAGCGATAATGGGTGATTAAAAGAACTTAACAAGTGAAGTTCAATCGCCATTATATAAATAGATTCCATTAGTAGAAGATATAAGAACCCACCCACCACATCCCAGCTCAAGTTTTTGGTTGTTACGTATCCTCTAAAAATAATGACACTCTGCTAGCGAAGTAAGGATGGGAAGGCATAACCGTCTTAGGGTTGTGCATCGATTTAAATCGATTCTCTGAATTGTGCGTGCAACCGAATGGATTAAGTCACTACCTTTGTAAAATATATCCAATGATGAAAATCTGTGGATGACAGAAATAAAACCTCTCAAAATCCAAGTTTTTCTCGCCTCAGTTCCAGGGTTGACAGTTTTGCGGCATGACTGTTTTGTTTCTAATCTTGGACGAACTAAATCATAACTTTTTGCTTAGAATTATGTACTATGGTCTTCCCTTTATTTTTATTTTATAAAATATATTACGTTTTTCACTGTTAGCTTGATTTATATTGCCCATAATTATTATTATGGGCAATATAAAAATTGTGATATTCCCGATAAAACGATTTATCACATAAAAAGTACTAAAGCGATTTCAAAACCAAAAATTACTTTATGTACGTTATTATATAGTAAATAAACTTGAATAATAATATGAATCATCGTACCTACATTTTCATATACTAAAAAATTATCAAACATAGAATGGTACCATTTTTAAGCTGATTTTCCGCAAGTTAATTTTTTTGTGATTTACTTGTGATATCTGTATTAATAACAAAAAAAGTTTAACAAACTAGCTTCTAACCCCGTTAAAACGGTACCAAAATAATAATTAAATATTCAGGAAAAATATTTTAAATAAATTTATCAAAATAGGTCTCCTCAACCCCAAATATGGTTCAACGTAAGTCATGCTCTGGCTGAATACCAACTTATTAAATCTATGTAAAAATAAGATCTTGATTAGTTTGTTCTTTGTAAAGAATTATTCTAGATTGTTAATTTTACGATTTAAAAACATAGCTTCTGCAAAAACTTATACTAATATCACGTAAGAAAACAACACAGCCATTTTGATACAAGAACTACTACTTAAGTACCACGGGACGTTCAAGTGAATAGACATAGGAGCTTTGATAAAAAATAAAGTCCTCTTATCCCGATAACTATTTGTGATATGTTGTCCAATTTTGTCACAAACTGGAAAGAGAACTAGCAGTTTGTAGACTATATACGGAGGGGGCCTGTCCAGTCTGGAGCCGAGGGTCAGTGGTAGGGGCGGCAGGTGGAGCCTCTATCCTAAGCCGTAATAAAATCATTTATACAGAATAATAATGTTCATTTCAGTGCTTACAAAACTACTAGCAATCCTTGTTCTAGGCATAGTAAAGAAATCTATCTGATCTTAATACTACAATTGTTCTTAATTTATAACAGAATTTTAACACATGAATACTTTGAAATTTAATATACAATGTGTTTTGTCGAACCTTGATCAAACGAGATGTGCGAATACACGACATATATTTATCGATAAAAAACAAAAAATAAAAAATTATATGTATCTCAAAAATAAAGCCGATTTAATATTTTTTTTAATGAAAACTAATTCATCTGGTTTTTTCTTCGTTTCTTTTTGAGTAAACGGTGTATTTTATTCAAAGTAGTCTCATTTGAGAGCTAGATAGTTTACCTAGCTAATAAAATAAGAAAAAAATCAATTTCGGTACATAAGCCTAGTAAAATCAATATTTTTTTAGAAATTTGCAAAAAAAAACGATTTTTATTTTATTTTTGATCTGTAACTTTAAAACTGGGTTATTGAGGTGTACTTTTTTGCATGTTGTATTAAACTTCATAATTTAATCTACAAATCCTCCAAAAATTATGGGTCTATCTCTTTTCATTGTCATGTTATTCACCATTTAAAATAGGTACTTTCTGTTTTATATTTACTCTAAAAATGGTCATGGAAAAGTATAGAGAATATGATGAAGAACACTTATGTTTTATTGACTATACTAAAGCGTTTGACTCTATTCTTCATGAATCTCTATAGGACGCTCTATCACAACAAGATGTTAATAAAGATTATATTGATATCATAAAAGAAATATATACCTACAGTACATCACGAATAGTCATAGAAGAACAAGGTCCAAGTTTTAAAATCGAAAGAGGCGTAAAAAAGGGGGACCCCCTCTCGGCGAAAATGTTTATAGCAGTATTAGAGCAAGCATTTAGAGGCCTGAACTGGAAAAACAAGGACATCAAAATACACGGAAGATTCTTATCACATCTCAGATTCGCAGATGACATCGTGCTACTGTCAGAAGACCCGATTGATCTGCAATATATGATAAAAACCCTGTGCGATGGGAGTAGAAAGTTGGATTGGAAATAAACAGGGATAAAACAAAGCTCATGACAAATAGAGATAAGATACCAATGATGTTAATGAATATGTGTATCTGGGACACCAAATCTCGTTCACGACTTGTACGGAACAAGAAATGGAGCGGAGAACCAAAAATACTTGGAAAAAATACTGGGCCATGAAAGAAGTTTTCAAGAACAATTACCAATTAAACTGAAAACCAAAGCCATGGAATCCTGCCTACTTCCCTGTCTCACTTACGCATGCCAGACGTGGTCTCTAACCGCACAGAACATCAAACGAATAAAAATCTGCCAAAGAGCGATAGAAAAGAGTTTTCTGGGCCTTAAACTAAGAGACATAATTAGGAACATGGATATAAGAAAAAAAATTAAAGCAAAAGACGTGGTACAAAAAGTTCTATCTTTAAAATGGAAATGGGCGGGGCACATCCAGAGAATGCAAAACGATAGATGGTCCAAAGCTATAATGAATTGGTACCTACCCTATAAACAAGACACGAAGAAAAGGAAGACCTGTAAAACGATGGGACGATGACATCGTAAAACTAGCTGGGAAGACATGGAGTAGAGTAGCTAGAGATCGAGGAAGATGGAAGGAGCTGGAGGAGGCTTTCACCGCTGAAAGCGGTACTCACATATGTATAGATAGAGATAATATGTAGTTTAGTATTTAAGTTAAGTGTGAGAAATAAAAGTTGTTTTATTATTATTATTTATTATTAGTCCGTTTGTCTTTAGCATCAAAAGAACTGAGTTACTATCAACACACAACGTAGAGTCCTACCACTTATCGACGATCATTGGCCACATTAATTCTACATTTAATAGTCGACGATTTAGTAGGTATGTGGAATCGCGTAGGTCATTGGGCTTTTAGGTAAAGTAATTAGGAATTTAATTAAGCGACAAAATAGGTTAAGGAGCCGACGGATACAATTTAGTAAGACGAAAAAAATTAAGGGGTCATTACAATTTGGGAGGTTACAACGAAGACTGCTCGTGAGCGGGTTTCCTCGCTATTACGCCATTAGACACTTCCACCCCCGAGTCTACATCCTAAGATGCATCTCTCGCGACTCCACTCAGACCGGCCAATGAAGGCAAGCAAGAGGTGGGGATCTGGTTCTCTTGGGATGCCACTCCGCAAGCGGAGACGAGAACCAGGAACTTCCCCGGGAGCACTCGGTACCCGTGGTGTCGCTACTCACCAACAGCTCGCCACAAGCTGCCCTGCTGGCGGTTATGTGTAATTAACCTTGTTTGTGTGTTGTGTTAGTGTTTAATAAATAATTTTCTTTCTTTCTTCTTTCTTTCTAGAATTGTCTTCTACTAATGGAACTATGAAATATAATTAGAATCATACTTACACTGGTCAATGATAACAGGCAACAAACGAGGACGACTCCAGCGGTCGCCGCCACCGCTAACAAAACGAGCTCAGTCCTATATCGCACCGTTATACACGCGCAAATGAATGTCATTCCGATAACCTGAAAATAAGACTGGATTGTAATAGAATATACTACCTAATTTTATTTTTGATTCCTCCTGCGACGCAGGAGGTTGCGGGTTCGATTCCCGCCTCGGGACAATTGTGTGTACGATCTACAGATAATTGTTCCGGGTGTTCTGGTCGTTATTTATTTATTTAAGAAGATACGAGTTTATAGTTTAAACCAAAGCATTAACTATACAGGGTGTTTGGTGGAAAATTAGACAAACTCGGTGGGTGTGTAGGTGGACCTATTTGTACTAAAGTAATTTAAAACGGGATATTTACCATGATTTGATTTTTGAAAACCGAAGAAGTGATGTACCAACCACGCCGCGTTCTGATACCGTCAGTGTTGAGTGTCGTGATCGAGCAGCGGTCAATAATAATGAAACCGGTGGTAGTGGTAACGTTCGTAGCAAAAGACAGAAAATGAGGGTAGATCGGTATATCTGCTCATAAAAACGAACTCGCAGTGTCTTCAGTTATTCCGTGATCATGGCGCATGAAACTGTGCCGAAATATTGGAAAACTCAAAAATCAAATCATGGTAAATATCCCGTTTTAAATTATTTTAGTGTTAATAACCATGATAGTTTCAGAAGACCTATTTGTAAAATACAAATTGAAGTAGAAGACCCTAACTCTTAAAAAATTTTTTTAATCCTGTTTCTTGTATATTTAAATAATTTTCCGAAAATTTAACTCTTTTCCCCTACAATTTTTTTTGGAACATGTTTTCGATTGTTCTTTTTATTTGGTTTTGGTCCCAGATGTATCCTTTATCTATTGAAGGCATTATTCATTTGAAAAAACCAGTAAATAATTAGTTATACGCTCTCAAAGTTAAAAAAATAAAAAACTGAGTTAAGAAGGTCATCTTTACATCGTTTAAAAAAAAACTAAAAGCGATCGAGGACTTCAAATGCTTTAAAAAATTTATTTTATAATCGCGTATTACAACGGTATGCCACATGTAGCCGAAAAGTCTATAAACTTGTCAAAAATTAACGCTGAAACGGAAAACAAAGTAAAAATACAAAAGAAAAAATAATTTTTTTTTTCTACTTACTTAAAAAACCTTTTTACTTCTTTAATCTTAGAATGATATGTCTATTAGAGGATTCAAATTAGTTTTTTCAATTTATTTTTCAATTTATTTAATACCTTTCGGCACCTTCGAGAAACGGGAAACTTAACCCTTCGAGAACCACGAGTCAGTGCAACGCAGCAGCATGTTGCTGTAGACAAAGCCATACTCCAAGCGTTTAACGAGGATCCCACTATCAGTACTCGAAAGGCAACGAAATACCCAAAATAACAAGGAAATTTAAACTAATTTGAATCCTCTTAAAACATATCAATCTAAGATTAAAGAAGTAAAAAGGTTTGTTAGGTAAGTAGAAAAAAATGTTTATTTTTTCTTTTGTATTTTTACTTCGTTTTCCCTTTCAGTGTTAATTTTTGACAAGTTTATAGACTTTTCAGCTACATGTGGTATACCGTTGAAATAAGCGAAGGTAAGATAAATTTTTAGAAGCATTTGAACTCCTCGATCGCTTTTAGTTTTTCTTTAAAAACGATGTAAAGATGACCTTCTTAACTCAGTTTTTTTATTTTTTTTTACTCTGAGAGCGTATAACTAATTATTTACTGATTTTTTTTTATGAATAATGCCTTCAATAAATGAAGGATACATCTGGGACCAAAACCAAATAAAAAGAACAATCGAAAACATGTTCCAAAAAAATTGTAGGGGAAAAGAGTTAAATTAGCGTCCGCAAAGCGGAGCGGGCGCGCAACGAACTCGCGGCGCAGCGAATTCGTTGCGGGCGCGCAATGAGATCGCCGCGAGTAGCAGCGTGGACGCCATTTTGTATTGTCTCGTACAAACGCCAGCCCGTCTTCCCCGCCTCACTTCAGTCCGTAACGAGACACGAATGTGAGAGGACATATCATGGCATCGTTGGGAGATTCGGATATTGATACCGAGTTATTCATAAGTGAAATCCAAAATCGTTACGTAATATGGGATCAAAAAAGCAGATAATTTAGTGATCGTAATTTAAAAAAAAGGCATGTTTGCAATTTATTTATTCAAGGCTTTACGGTACAGGTCTCCGGCGTCTTCGAAGTAATAAATTCAACAGCAGCGTCTTCTCGTCGGAATCCATTTTATTACTGAGTGTACAAAGACGCGACGAAAACGTTGCCAATTTGCCACGCGTCCGCGACATCTTCTATGTGCAACCGCGGCGTGTTCGCGACGCATTCGCTGCGCGCCCGCCCGCCCCGCGGCCGCTCGCAAACCGCTAGTATGATAAAGGCCTAAGAGATGAAATAAAGGACTTTATAACTTGTATGTCATGTTAAAGTCATGAAGTCCTATATTTCATCTTAAAACTTTTTTTTTCTATCTAAGTTTTGTAGAATGACAAAATAACAAACGCTCGCATGACCGAAATCAGTTAATATAATTTCATTTGATATATAACGTTCAAATAAATAATGCTGGACGATTCACACAGCATTATCTCGCCCCAAGCTAGATAATATACAATGTGTATTGTCGAACCTTGATCAAACGAGATGTGCGAATACACGACATACATATATTTATCGATAAAAAACAAAAAATAAAAAATTATATGTTACCTATCTCAAAAATAAAGCCGATTTAATAATTTTTGTAATGAAAACTAATTCATCTGGTTTTTTCTTCGTTTCTTTTTGAGTAAACGGTGTATTTTAATTTCAAAGTAGTCTTATTTGAAAGCTAGATAGGCTAGATAGTCTAGAGATAGGTAACATATAATTTTTTATTATTTTGTTTTTTATCGATAAATATATGTCGTGTATCCGCACATCTCGTTTGATCAAGGTTCGACAATACACATTGTATAGTAATAATAAATAAGGCTGAACAATCCACGCAGCATCATCCAGCCCCAAGTTAAGCAGAGCTTGTGTTATGTGTACTAGATGACAGATATACATAATACAATATACTACATAGATAAAATATTTTTTATTATACATAGAAAACGACCAGAACTCCCGGAACAAATATCTGCAGATCATACACACATTTTTCCCGAGGCGGGAATCGAACCCTCCTGCGTCGCAAGCGGACCTTCGCCCACCGCGCCGCATCGGTCGTCAGTCGATAATGCTGTGCATCTTCTACGCTATTCTTCTATTGTTTTTCTTTTCTTTTTTCTATTCTGATAATGTGTTTAGTATTAAGTTAGAGTTAATCTTAGGTTCTAAGGTGCCAATTTAATGTGTTTATATATTTTTTTGTCTTATCTGTGGTTTGCCACCCGTGTTGACACGCGCGCGCCAATGGTTCTGTCAGAAAACCAGCGTTGCTCTACTTCTTGTGGAGAAGTAGAGCAACATTATGCTGAGACAGGACCTATTGGTTCGCTTTGTAGAGTCACTTGTTGCTTTTATATGTAGATTTTTTTAATTTCTTTATGTTCTTATTTACCTGTATTATAATATGTAGTAACAAGCTGTTCCTACTTGTGAATCAATAAAAGTATTTTCTTTCTTTCTTTCTTTCTTTACGCAGTGAAAAACTCACCGTTACAAACAAACAGATGATATTACACGGGAATAATCTAGTACACGCCGAACAAGATATTGCGTATGACATGCCGAATACCATCACCCTGAAACCAAAATCAATTTTAGGAAAATAAAAATTACTTGAGTACTTAGATATCAACAATTGATATCTTCTTCCACTCTACTCAAATAGAAGAAGAAGAAGATATCAACAATTGAAATCTAAGTACGCAAGTAGTCAAGTAGTGAGTACTTAGATAAATCAGTCATATCTAAGTAGGTATTTAAGTAATTTTTTTTATAAGTAGGCTATATACCGAATATTTCAATGGTCAGTCCTGAAATTTATTTATTAGAACATTAGATATTTCATAACAACTTATTATATCTTTTCTTCTTAAGGATTATACTGAAGCCTAAGGTCTGACTTGGCTAGTTCTAATATACAAATTATTATATACATATGTACGTTTAGTACAGTAAAACGGTCATGTAGGAGTTGTGTGCTTGTTGGTAAGTCTCTTCCAACAATTAAAATTTTTGGATGAATAAAATAAGCACTTGCAGCTTTAGAACTTGCGAAAACTATTATATTTTATTTTGCTTTATTCGGATGACAAACAGTTTTACACACATAACAGATAAACTTATCCCCTTCCCTTCGCGGCTTCGAACGGTGCAGACGTGTCGCATCTAAATTTAACAACTTTAAATCACAATTAAAATAAGAGGAACAGCCATCATAGGACTTCGCCACCATCCTCGAGTTTGCTGGTGCTACGCCCAGGTGTCTTCAGGAAAGGACTGTTCCGGCTAATCACTGGGTGAGCGCATAATTTCTGTCCGGCCGGATTCGAACGCCTATCCGTCCGCATCGCAGCCACGTGCGCCGTGCCGACCCGCCGCCGACCCGTGCAACCACTGCACCAGCGAGTTAGCTAGCGGCCGGCTCGAAATTACCGTCTAGTTGCAGAACGAGTGCTACGACACTGCCTTCGCCCTACGAAATAGCTACGGACGGCGCTTGGCTACGATTGCGCATCGAGTGCTACGAGCTAAGTGGTTGATTCGCCCAGTACAACTTGCTACGAAACGCCTTGTTTTTTAAGATTACTCAATAATGGATCTCGAGCGGTCACCACCATCTAAAGCTAACAAACCTACGGCATCATTGTTACATTATGGTTCTGATCCAGCGTTATACTCTCCAAAAACTAGTAAAGAGCCAGGTGTCGTTAGTAATATTAATAAACGCCAAAAACGCTTGATAGGTGACTTGCCTGAGCGCTCTGACACTCAGCTGAGTGAAATTAGAGAGATGTTTCTGGAAATGAAGTCAAAGCAGGATGCGAAATTCGAAGCCTTGAGTAGTGCTATGAATGTAATAATCACACAAAACGAAGCTATCCAGAGTTCTATGCAAAACCTAACTACCCAATATGAGACTATTTTACTAAGAATGAACACACTAGAAGGTGAAAATCAAATATACAAAAACCGCGTCTCAAGCCTCGAAAACAAGATTGATCGCCTCGAAAAACAAGCGCGCAGCTCTTCAATTGAAATTCGGAACATTCCTAGACAGGAAAATGAAAACAGAAATATCCTAATGAAGATGGTTCAGGATATATGTGGAGTATTGGCTAACTAGCAAAGCTAACCATCTGCACTACCTTGCTCGCGAGCTAGTCAAAAATAAGAAAATCTACTCTGCATGGGCATCGTATGGGAGAATACTCATTAAGAAGGAAGAGGGGTCAACCCCGGTTCGCATAGACTCGGAAGATGACCTCAAAGTCATGACATCATGACTACTCGTCAGGAAGTTTTACACCTTAGATATTCACCTTAATTTAGTACCTACTTTTTATTATTTTTGTATTAGCTGTAAATTACTGATTCAGTATTTTTGTTACCTTATTTCTTATTTAGCTCAGGTTACAGACAATCGCACGCACGCCCACTCATTCAGACACACACCTACAATTACTCCATCAACCATTTATCTAGAGCGCAGTCCACACATACCCTATCGGATAAATTATCGCAACACTACTCGTATTTTCCTGTACTCTCCCACAAGTTTCGCACACAGTTTCCAAACCTTGGTAAAATCAACTATTATCATAAGATAATAGTTTTCAAAATAATAAAATCCCTCTTTAATAGGGATATTAAATTAAATTATCTTATCTTACGTCATGACAGATTTCAATGATATTGAAATTATTAACCAAGGTCTGGATTCGATAGCGGTCGCGAAAGCCGTTACTTGTGATATAGAGAACATTCATAATTATGTTGCTAATAATAGCTTTAACATATTTTCACAAAATATACGTAGTTTGGGCGCCAACTTAAATAGTTTTATAACTCTTATTCAACGCTCTAAGATATCCTGGGATATAATAGTCTTAACGGAATGTTGGCTCAAATGAAATAAATTCATTCCCGAAATCGCCGGCTACAACTTCATTAACACAACAGAAAATAACACACAAAATGAAGGAGTCGTCATATATTACAATAATAATCTTAATATCACATACGAGGAACCAGAGATACGTGACGCAAATGGACTTTTAATTAAATTAAACTCTCAAACATGCATCCTAGGAATCTATAGACCACCTAGTTTTAGAAACACAAATAATTTTATCAACAGCATTGATTCCGTTTTGTCCAATCTAAGAAATTATGAAAATATTGTGATCTGCGGAGATATTAATATAGACATTTCACCAAACACAAACGATAACCGTTCTTATGACTATTTAAATGTAATATCCAGCCACTTATTACTACCAGCCCATAATTTTGTCACGCACGGGTCCACCTGCCTGGACCATATGTTGCTGAAGACTAAATCGGAAACGACTTGCTTTGTTGTGGAAACGTCGATTACTGACCATGAATCTGTGGCCTTAAGTATCTCTCAAAAATCCAGAGTCGTATATACATACAATTATTCCACGCGCGTTGACTTTGAAGGCCTGGATAATGCCATCTATAATACTAACTTCAATCAAATACTCTTCATAAGTGATGTAAACTGTGCTACAAACTTGTTGACAGAACTCGTTTCCAGGGCCATCAAAGATAACACCAAGTCAACTAAAATACCCTATCGTAAAAGAGTCAAAAAGCCATGGATTACTTTGGGACTACTGCGTTGTATGAAAAATCGTGACAGTCTTTTCAAAAAATGTAAAAGAGATCCTAATAATGAAGTAACAAGAGTCACATACAAAAGATATCGTAATTTCTGCAATAATCTTCTTAAGCTGGCCAAAAGAAATTATGAAAAACAGGAGTTAGAGAAAGCCAAAGACAATAAAAAGAGACTTTGGGAAGTCTTAAGAGAGATAAGTGGTCATAATAAGAAAACAGATCACTCTCCATGCTTACTGACACCAGGACACTTAATTGACAGTCTGGAGAAGGTTAATCTTTACTTTACCAGTATTGGTAGAGAACTTGCTGAACGTATCCCTCCTCACAATAATCATCATGCTTCAATCAACTTGACCCAACCATGCAATTCATTCGTACTTCTCCCGACTGATCTACCAGAGATTCATCAAATTATCATGTCCTTAAAAGACAAATGTGCGGTCGGAATAGATCAAATCTCTGGACACATTCTAAAGCGATACGGTCAGTGAACCTCTGACGCCGTTGTTCATATCTGCAATCTCTCCTTTTCTACCGGAGTCTTTCCTGATGCATTTAAGACAGCTCTAATCAAACCCATTCACAAGGCTGGGAATCGAGACAGCGTCAATAATTATCGGCCCATCTCACTACTACCAGTTCTGTCGAAGATTCTGGAAAAACCGTTTGTTCAGTAACAAACGGTTAACCCGCTACCTCGAACAAAACAATTTACTTTCTTCCTCCCAGTATGGTTTTCGCTCCAAAATCTCGACTAATGATGCTGTGCATGAGTTGACGGACACTATTATTACTAGTCTAGACAAAAAACAAAAATGCTTGGCAGTTTTTGTCGACCTCGCCAAAGCATTCGACACGGTCCCTATTCCCAATCTGATAAATAAACTAGAAGCCGTAGGCATAAGAGGTCTTCCACTTCAACTCTTCTCTGACTACCTATCAAACAGAAAACAGTGCGTAAAAATTGGACAGTTAATAAGCCAGGCACTTCCTGTGAGCCACGGTGTTCCACAAGGAAGTATCCTCGGCCCCACACTGTTTCTCATCTATGTAAACGAACTTTGTAACCTGCAGCTCCCTAACGGCAAAGTCTTTACTTATGCGGATGATACGGCGCTTCTTTTTCACGCAAGTACCTGGGAGGAGGTATTTGGAGTGGCCCAGTTTGGATTTGACATGGCGTGTGACTGGCTGCGAGCAAACGTTCTGACCCTCAATGTTTTAAAGACAAATTACATGCCTTTTGCGCTCAGAGCAAATCTGTTACCACCAACAAACCTGTCGATCACAGCCCATATCTGTAGTAATCCTTCAATCACCTCCTGTACTTGTCCCGCTCTTCTTCGCACTGATCACGTCAAATACCTTGGAATCACTATTGATCAGTCACTCACTTTTAAACGACATATAGATATTTTGGTAACTAGGCTGAGAAAAATGATTTATATTTTCAGAGCTCTTAGACATGTGGCAAACCGAGACACTATAAGAATGGTCTACCTGGCTCTCTGTCAATCTGTGCTGGGTTACTGTATCACCTCATGGTGTGGTGCAGCAAAAACCCATCTTATTGTTCTTGAAAGAGCCCAGAGAGCCATTCTGAAGGTCGGCGGAGGCCACTCGTATCAGTTTCCAACGGTAGAGCTGTACGTTAACTGGGACGTTCTCACAGTGCGAAAGTACTTTATTTTACAACTTATCCTTAACAAGCACTCACAACTGACATATGAACACCATCCGAATAATCGCAAACGCAGAATAGATAAGGTCTGCTCTTCTAACTCCTTCAATATTAAACACACTAACCACTTTATCTGCTTCCTTGGACCATTCATTTATAACAAGATTAACAAAATCCTATCTATTCACCCTCTAACCCGATACAAATGTAAAGCTGAGGTCACTAAATGGCTAAAGAATCTTTCCTATCAGCAAACAGAAGACTTGCTCAAGCCGTTAAATTGAATTTTCCACTCACCAGACGAACGAAGCCGTGGGCTAGAGCTATTGGTTAAAATCATAATAATAAGTATGATGGTTTTGGCCATATTGGCTTACCCACGCTCATCTACATTTACTCACACTCAATGATGGTCTCCTGTTGCCCAGACTCTTATGAGACTGGTGTTCTCAGGAGACCCCGATTAGACTAGAGAGGTCCGATTCGATCCGATTAGAGAGGTTTGCTAGCAAACCACTCTAATCGGAACGTATGCTAAACTCTCACTCATGTGTACTCTACAAGCACACACTCACATGAGGTCTCCTGCTACACTGTCTCTCACAAGACGAGTGCCTGCAGGAGCCCCCGACATCTAGAACACACATGCACTACATACGTAGACTGTCTGTGGCCCTTAATACCTGTAATAATTATAGTTTTAGTTTTCTTTTCTTGCAATTTTATCTGTTATAGTTATTAAGTATCTATTCTTTTTTATCAAGGCACAATCCACTAACAATAACCAGTAATTTACTGAAGTCTGCGAAGGAGGCACTGGTGACTAGTAACACAGGTTTTAAAACCTATCACTGGCACCAGTCTCTCACAAACAGGTATCTGTATCCACTGCACTACACCTTGCATAACAATTATGTACCTACCTTTTTTGTGAAGAGAAAATAAATGATTATTTTATTATTTTATTATTTATTTATTACTTATATAATAACTTATAACCATTTATGTGTCCTCGCCATAATATAATTTGTATATGAAATCTAGCCGAGTCAGACCTTAGGCTTCAATATATTATCCTAAGTTATAAGAAGGAATAGATAGATAGAAATCACTTTATTATACCACATAAAACAAAAAACAATACAAAAATAATTACTTAGAATAAAGGAAGTATAAAGGGCAGCCATCGCTGAGAGCGATCTCTTCCAGGCAACCCGGATGGACTAGACGTTAAGGAATTGTTCCTTAACGTCGAACGTGGTACTTTAATAAGTAAATTGGTAAAAAAAATAAAACAAATACTTACACTACATACCTATATTATAAATTATAATAAACTTACAAACACATAAGATAAGGCTATATGGATAAATAATGCTGATGCAGTAGTTTTTTGAAGAATGGGAGTAATTGATGAAATCAATATTTTTAAACTTACGCGATCTGAACACATAATTATAAGTATTAATACAACGGGTATTTATCGCGTTTATTTACCTAATTTTCCCTGACGTTTCAACAGGTTTACACACTGTCGTGGTAAACCTGTTGACCACGCGATAAATACCCGTTGTATTAATACTTATAATTAATTGATGAAATGATATTCTAACTTGTTATAAAATATTTTATATTGTCTATCTATACTAATATTATAAAGTGGAAAGGTTTGATTTTTTGTTTGTATGTTTGTTTGTACTGAATAGGCTCCGAAACTACTGGACCGATTTAAAAAATTCTTTCACCGTTGGGAAGCTACTCTATCCATGTGAACATAGGCTATATCATATTTTAGAAAAGTCAGGAATCCTTACTAAAACTTCAAGAATGTAACCCAAGGTGTGAAAAAATTTATTGTGAATAATAATAAATACCCATGCAAACCCGTAAGGTCCGCTAGTTAGAAATCAACTTCAGGACTGACCATTGAACTTGACACACATTCAGTTCTCACTTCTTTTGTCGTTGAACTCAACAACCAAGTATATACCATCATAGGACCTGACTCTCATTTCACATTTATGTTTTTGATAGGATACAACTTACGCGCCAATAATTAACAATGGCCATCTATATATTTTACAGAAATCGTTCAAGCTCTCTCTGAAAAATGAAAAAAGAACCAAATTTATCGACATAGTTCTAAGAATTAGCAAACTGAAGTGGTAGTGGGCCGGCCATATCTCGCGAAGAACCGACAACGATTGGGGTAGACGTGTTCTTGAGTGGAGACCGCGACTTGGCAAACGTAATGTAGGACGCCCTCAGGCCAGGTGGGATGGTGACCTGTGAAAGGACTGCAGGCAGAAGCTGGATACGACAAGCTGAAGACAGGGCGGTATGGCGCTCATAAGGGGAGGCTTATGTCCAGCAGTGGACTACAATAGGTTGATTGGAATGATGATGATGAATTTCAAATATAAATAAATAATGTAATAAATATTACTAAGACTCCGCTGTCCATCTGTCACTAGGCTGTATCTCATGTATTTATGTTGACGTTATAATAACAAATACTAAAAACAGGATAAAATATTGTATTATGTATAGGACATATCAAACGTGATTTTTTTGCCACTTAAATATTTATTTTATCCTGTTTTTTAGTATTTTGTTATTAGAACGGCAACAGAAATACATCGACATTTTTATAGATAATGGTACGAAACCCTTCGCGCGCGAGTCCGACTCACACTTGGCTGGGTTTTTTTTTATTATAATTTCAAATAATACAAAATAAATAAACTGAAACCCGACGATCATTTGTTCCAATTGGACAAGTCGTATCAGCACTACGGTGTAGCCACACCAGAAGACCATCGTAAAAGATGTCGTCGGCCAAATCGTCACTTTCCGGTGGGTTCCGGTGAGTTTGTGGTCAAATGAAGGACTACCGAGATTAAAAAAAAAAACACCTTAAATTACTTAATTACATTATGCTGAGACAGGACCTATTGGTTCGCTTTGTGGAGTCACTTGTTGCTTTTTTAAGGATAGGTAATTTTGTTTTGCTAAGATTGTTTTATGTACTATAGTATACTAATAAAATTTTAAAGAGGCTCCGAAACTACTCGACCGATTTGAAAAATTATTTCACAAAGCTACACTATCCGCGGTGAACATAGGCTATATTATATATTCAAAAAAATTAGGGATCCTTAATACGTACTCCAATAATGTAACCCAAGGTGTTAAAAAAATTACCTTAAATATTCCAATACCCGTGCGAAGCCAGGACGGTCCGCTAGTATAATAAATGAATTTTCTTTCTTCATTACTTACATGCAATGCACCATAGTTAAACAAACAGCAGTAGTGGAAATCATAATGAAGACTAAAATCATGACCAGACGTACGAATCCATTTCTGTCAGAGGAGTATTGCAATGGTTCGCCTGTAGGCTCGACTTCTGTGTTAGATACGAAAACCTTCATTAGGGTCGGTACATATCTGACGGAAAATGCGTCGAGCGTATCATCCGTCGCGGATGTTCGGTCAATAAATTTAAACGTAAATTACGCGTCTAGTCAGTTCGAACGGCCTGTACACAAAGGATCACCGCTGATGTTACACCTAGTCTGGATGCATCATACAAAATATACGTATTGACACGTTACGTCGATCGACTATGTGTTGTCGCAAACAGACGCTGTACGAAGAAAAGAAGAAGGTTGAATGTTTGTATTAATATATATAATATATTAATATTTGCCTGTTCTGGCGTAACGCGACCGATAATATGCGACGCATTTTCCGTCAAATACGTACCGTTAAGAATCTAAGCGGTAACTACGAACCTTCAAACTTTAGAAACTATCGTAGTTATTAACACAAATAAATATATTGTGTTAGTGTACGTGACGTACCTACATTACAAACATTTGAATACACTAACATAGACATAAGATAAAGCTATCAATCTTTTCACAAGGATAAATAATGTTGATGCAACATTATTTATCCTTATGACCAACATTATATGTCTCAACGAGAGACTTCTTCAAGGTAACCTGTTTTCTACTGAAACTAATAATAATGAAGAGAGATCCATCCTTCACAATAGCCTGGTTTTATTTCTTTTATTTTTTTGCAATAGTCTCTACACCTGGCGGATAACATCTTTGGGTGTATCATATTGTGCACCCGAGGATGATACCCGCTATGTGTAGCCATCGCCTTTAGATTAACTTTCTCAAAGGGCCTCTGTGCTGTTGGCTTCGGCCCCACGCAAGCCTTCCAAAGGAACGGGTCACTTTATGGCCCGAGATGATGGTAAATGGAGAGAAAATACCTGTTTGTTTGTGATGTACCAACTCTTAGTTTGCTTATATCTTTTTATATCCCCAGGCAACCTAGGGATATAAAAAGATATAAGCAAACTAAGAGTTGGTACATCACAAACAAACAGATGGAGAAGTATCAAAAACAAGAAATTAAATAATTAAAATAAGGATACAAACTATATACATTGCATGCAATACAAAGCTACTTAAATTAGAAACTAACCTAAAAGATAAACTATAAATAAGAATAACTGAATACAATAGAAAGGTAACACAGCGATAAAAACTGATCACGGCTGGAGCTACAAGTCACATCTGAAGAGACAGTAACTGAATGAGAAAGACAGAATAATGAAATCTATGTATCAAATGGTTTATAAACCTTCCTTTTGAATGGTAATGTATTTTGTTCTTTATCTAGTGCGGGCTACAGTTATCCCGTGGTTTATATTTGGGAAGTATTCTTAAAATTTTTGTGACGTGTGCAAGAGGTCTAAAGGAAGTAAACCACTTTGATGTTTGATATCTTTCGCATGACGAGTAGTTATTCGCCTTCTACAATGTCGCCCGAATTATGAAACACGAAGTAACATTACCTAATAATTAATTAATTCATTTATTCATAATAATAAACCATTGTGTTAGTTTGCTTATAACTAGATGTTAGTACTTATAATTAACTACAGATTGTCCTTTGTACCAATTGGTGCACTACAGGACAGTAAAATTGTTCAGCAATCGCGGTTAGGATGCTGTTGCTACTCCCAAGGGTTCTGCTGAGTAGTGAAGCTGACTTTTTCCGCTAGATGGCATCGAAGGTGTCGGTGCGTGCCTGTACGAACATGGCCCAGGCACTGCAGAATCGCGGTAGTCGCAACAACAACCTAAACGCGTTATTATATTGGACCCGCAAAGCATTGTAAGCCTTTTGGGTATAGTTGACTCACAGACTCGCTGAGTAAAATGAAGTTTAATATGTGATGCAATTGCTACATTGTGTAATGCTGGATGCGTCAATCTGAAGACAGCGCTATGGTGCTTATTCGGGGAGACCAATGTCCAGCACTGGACTAACATAGGCTGAAGATGATGAGTGTAATTGCTGATGAGGAGAAAATAAATACTCACGCATCTGTACATTTCCTAAATACACCAATGTAGTGGGCACTTTTTTTCTCGGCTCCGGCAAGCTCTTACATTCGTACAACAGGAAATTTTTATTACTGAACCCCGTTTTCGTATGTTCTTGTGACTCGTCCATGTTTATTCTCACTTCCGGGCTTTGAGGCTTTTCATTTTCACTCTCTTTTCCATTATCTTTCTTAGCATCCTCCCTGAGTTCTGCACTCGTGTCATTCTGAAGCTCGATACTTTCTTCATTTTCTTTCCGTTGTGGGGTTTTTATCGAAGCTGAGCTCATCCGTCTTTAAATAAATAACACTTCACCAATTTTATAATTTTGATAAATTAATCTAAAAAAAAGTTATTATCTACAAAATAATAATCTATAAAAATATAAAATATAATATCAAAGAGAATACAATAACAGCGTAAGAATATATAAGAGTTAGAAAATATTGTTAAATATAAATACAATAGAATTATTCAAAGTGACATATAAATAATAAAAAGTATTGTCTATCAATATTTTATGCGTGACACGTTGACAGTATCAAAATCCTGTAAGATGACAAAAAAGATGAAATTGTTTACGTTAAGTTATCATTTATAATTCGTTCTGTTTTTTCTCTACTTAAGTTTACCTATGACTCTTCACACGGACACTGGCAGAGTTGTAGCAACACAGACTCAGCGAGCCATAAAAAAAGAAGTTGATGACAAGAACGAAGTTTTCCTGTACGTATAATGTTAATCCATTGCCTCGATGCGATTTTCCTCAAACGCTTTAACTCTGTTGTAAATAGTAGATCGTCAAGATGGACGCAAGACGCCAGATACGTAAACAGAGACCTAAGCCCTCCTGCACGTATACATATATAACTCATCGGGCCAACTCTACTGTCATGCGTGCCGTAGGATATTCAAGACCAAGTTCGGTCTAGCGATCCATATTAGAGCTCATGATAGAAAAAATCCGTGATTACCTAGGGCCGCCGTCATTGAAATCGATGAGGAGGCCTATATATATATATATATATATGTATATATATATATATATATATATATATATATATGTTAATCCATCGAATAAAAGTCTATGGTATCGTTTATGATAGAGAGAGGGAATAGACGAAAAAAGGACTTTTTCAAAAAGATGTTCCTCATCGCTCTGGGTAAGCCTTATCCGGAAGGCGATCTAGAGAAGATACCTCTACCCTACCTACATATCCTACTAATATTATAAACGTTAACGTTTGTAAGTATGGATAGATGGATGATTGTTACTCTTTCACGTAAAAACTACTGAATGGATTTTAATGAAACTTCACAATAATATAGCTTACATATCAGAATATCACATAGGCTACAATTCATAAAGATATAGGTATAGTATATTATCCAAAATATTTATCACCACGCGGGTGATACCGCGGGGCGTAGCTATTATTTAATAAATTGTACATTGTACTAACAACCTGGTAATTTTTTACTTGTTTTTATTTTTTGTGTGTCCTCTAACACTCAATGGATTTAAATTGTCCGAAATAAACTAATTATATTTTATTTATTTACTAGAGAGTGCCCCTGTGTTTGCACACACACTCGGGCACTATAATATATCCTACGCACCTGGCTTGTTTCCGTTGAGACTCAACTTGATACTAACCAAGACGAGGCCGAAGAATCGACTAGGACATCATATTTTATTATCTAACCAGTTTCTGCCCTCTGCTTCGCACGCGATGTTTCTATGGAAATGTTTGAAGATTAGTTATATCCCAAAGGAACTGATTTATGGATATTAACCTATAACCTACTACGACGTAGTAAGCTGCGGGTTCGATTTCCGCCTTGGGACAAATGTTTGTACCTACGATCTGCAAATATATGTTCCGGGTGTTCTGACCGTTTTTATGTATAATAAAACATATATTTCTACGTAATGTATTGTATTAAGTATATCAGTCATCTAGTGCCCATAACACAAGCTCTGCTTAGCTTGGGACTAGATGATGCTCCTGCGTCGCAGGCGGACTTTTTAATATTAATAGTTATAATATGCTATTTATATTGAAGTTATATTGCTATTCACAACATTAATTTAATTAATAATTGCACTAAAGAATATCACTAGGTACCTAGGTACTATGAATGTTGACAATAAAGAATCGGAATCTTCGCCCGCCGCGCCACAGAGGTCGTCAAAAATTAATAGGTTACAACAAAAATAAAAACTCAATAACTTACGAAATGTGAAATTTCACGCGGACACAGCTAGTCTATAGGTACACTCACAGAACAGAGAATACATAGAAATAGTAAGTAGGCGGGGCCCGCGTAACACCTAGTAGGCGCAGTACTGCGCACTTCAAGCTCCGCTTGGTATGGTATGGTATGGTATGGTAGTTGTACTCCTGTTTCCGCACTAAGACTCAGATTGGTCCTTTGTGCGTGGTGTGTTTGCTAGTTTAACCAGCCTAACTCCGTCCAGAAGCGCAGATAACTCCTGGGATCTTCACAGGCTTCGCGGAGTGACCTCGGATGGTTGAGGATTTCTAGTCGCTGCGCTGTTACTCCCCCGCATTCCAGGACTACGTGGGCAGCTGATTCTTCGTCGCTCAGGCATCCTCTGCATAGAGGGCTGTCTGTTGCTCCGATGGTGAAGAGGTGTTTGTTTAGTGGGCAGTATCCTGTAAGTGTTCCCACTAGGACGCGTAGGTCTGATCTCGTCAGGCACAATAAGTTTTTGGTTAGTCTTGATGAAGCAGTTGGGAGTGCCGCTCTGGATTGGCGGCACTCTTGTAGGCTTGACCGTCTATATCCCTTCTTTCCACAGCTGTGGCTGCCTCGGTGACAGCTACACATTCACATTGAAATATGGAGCTGTGTTTGCCTAAGTACATTGATACATTAATAATAATAATAATAATAATATCTTTATTTCAGGCAACAAAGAAAGTGTACAAAAAGTAACTTAATTAGGGCCCATATAATAAATACCTTAGAGACTAGCATAGATAAACAAAAATTTATAATTAACCGAGTCACCGAGGCCGACGCTCCGATGACGCATGCGCGGTGTCATTTGACAGGCGTCCAATGAACTTCCTGAAAATGACACCTTTCGGCCAAAACCCACTGTCCATAAACGTAGAGAGCCGATCCGTCGGCACTCTCACCATAAATGAACCGAAGTTTACGTTACGGCGAGACACCAATTTTTCGACTCTCAAGGTGATGCCGGTCTTCAGCACCAGGTACTTGACCACATCCTCATCGGTCACGGTGTAGAAGACGCGCGACACGTAGAGTTGCGTGGTAGGTACTTCGGCACGTAGCGGGCACAGCTGCTCTGATGCGTTCGGTACGGCGGTCCCGTACTGATTGCGACAAGTAGGTTTCCTCTTCTTCCTTTCAACAAGTACGAAACCATCCTTATCACATCGGCCCTTCTCAGGACCAGGAGGCAAGGCGCCACGATTAGGTTCGCGGCCACTCTGCTTCTTCCCCTTGCGAGATTGTCGCGCGGGTTGAGTCGCGGCGACAGCGGCGTAATCACGTTCCGGGGTGGACGTGACACGCGACGGCTCGGTAACGCAGACGGCACGAGCGGCGCGGGCAGCGGGCGCGGGCGCGGGCGCAGGCGCGGGGGCAGGGGGGCGCGCGCCGCGAGCTGGAGAATCAGCTGCCACGGGCGATGCTAACGTCGACACAAAACTGCTTGCCGACACATTCAGCTGCGCACCGCGGCGAACGTTGACATTGGATGCCACCGGGTCAGATGACCTTAATACCGATTGCGTATTGCGCAATGAATCAACTTCACTGCGCAGGTCGGCGATGGTACTTTGAGCGGCATCCATCTTCAGCTGCATCTGTGTTACGGTCGACTTCAACGCTTTGATGTCCTTGAGCAAGCTCGTACAGTCAATATGGTCGAAGTCCAGCGGCGGCACACGATGCAGGTTCCGGGCGACGAAGGCGGGCAAGTCATCTGGGTCATTCACCTTGAAGACGTGGATGATGTCCTGTAGACTGCGCTCACCATGTTCATCCCTCCTGTACATCTTCATCTTCTCCGTGATGTTGAGCGTTCCGTAGAGCAATGTCCTGGCCTTGTGGATCTCATCTTCGGTGAAACTCGACTTGCAGATCTGCATCGCCGAGACCTCATCCATGACATCCAGTCGATCTTGGAGGAAGGCTAGGAGTTCGTTAGCCACGAGTTTTTCCGAACTCATGGCAACTAAACATGCATCGGCCGAAGCCGCGCGATACGTGAATATTAAATTCTTAGCGATGCAATGCGACACGTCTACTCGCAAACGTGCTCCGCACTGCACTCTGATTAATATTGAGGTCCATAGAGTGAATCCCTGCTCCCGTGCCCATATCGGTCTTGGAGCCGTCAGTGTATATTCTCACTTCGTGGCTACCTGATTCATCCCTATGGTCTTCATGCAGTTGTATTCGGTAGTGTTTGTTGTGTATTGGTTTGCTGGGCATTCTGTCACAAGATGCCGCTAGGAGAGGTTCATAGGCAAGGGATTTGAGCATGTGGGCAGTCGATGTTTCCCCTCAGTCCCATGTTTTGTAGTCTCAGGGCCGACATGGTAGCCTCTTGTTGTATACAGGGTGGCACATTTAGAGCGGTCAGTATGGGTGAGTCTGAAACTATAAGACATACGAAGATCTCTTCATAGGAACCATGTCATCGATTTTAGTAAAAATAAAAACTGCATTCATACATTTTAAAAAAACTTATACTCAGCTCGGGAATCGAACCCGGACGTTATGAAAAATAAAACTAACACTATTTATATTTAGATATCGATTGTGTAGGTTATAAGCAGTAAATGTTACTGTGAAACATGATGTGTAAAATGAATAAAATGTATTGTTTTTATATCCTTTAGTTTATTTTAGTACCTAAGTTTTCAAAATGACCACCATATTTTTCAATACAACATTCAACTCGCTTAGGTGCGTAAAATTGTCTCTATGGTTGTTTATAACTCTTTGCTGATGTCACAACTTGTTACTCGTACAAACATACGAGTGCACGAAGGACGTCGTCAAGTTAGATTCTCATTCAACTGCTGGTTTGGCCTACTTCATAATAAGGTTCTCATGCTTAAGATTTATGATGGACGTTTGGACAGATTTAAGTACCTTGCAATCTTAGTAGATCTTTTAGAGGTCCTAGGAGAAATGCCAGCAGAAGTAAAAGAATTTAAAAAAAATTAAACAGGACGGAGCACCGGCTCACAATAGTCACATAGCTAGAGAATTTTTAAATGAGAACTTTCCTCAAAAATGGATTGGTACGGACGGCCCTATCAAATGGCCCGCGAGGTCACCCGATTTAACCCCACTAGACTATTTCTTGTGGGGTTACGTTAAGGATGAAGTGTACAAAACAAGCTACGATACCATTGAAGACCTAAAAGCAGCGTTAGAGTCAATTTTAATGCAAATTCACCACCTGAAGATACAAAACGCAATAGTAAGATTGTTACCTAAACGTGTTGAATTTTGTATTGAAAAAAATGGTGGTCATTTCGAAAATTTACTATAATAAATTAAAGGATATGCAAACAAAACAGTGCATTTTATTCATTTTGGACATCATGTTTCATAGTAACAATATTTAAATATAAATAGTGTTAGTTTTAATTTTCAAAACGTCCGGGTTCGATTCCCGAGCTGAGTACAGGTTTTTTAAAAATGTATGAATGCAGTTTTTCTTTTTACTAAAATCGATGACATTGTACCTCAGAAGAGATCTTCGTATGTCTTATAGTTTTAGACTTTCCCATACTGACCGCTCTAAATGTGCCACCCTGTATAGAGGTCTAGCGGCGCAAGGCCTAGTATTACGTCTAGGGCAGCGCCTGGTGTGGTTCTTATGCAGCCCGTTATGGCTGAGCACACCATTCTTTGGAGGCGTTGCAGCTTGATTATCACGGTGTTTAGCTCAGTTCTGGTTCACCATACGATGGCTTCTTATGTGAGTATTGGTCTGATGATAGCGATGTAGAGCCAACTGGATATCTTTGGTGATAGGCCCCATGTTTAACCAAGCATTCTGCTGCATTGGTAGAAGGCGGTAGTAACCCGTTGCAGTTTGTAGTCAAGGTGTTTGTTCCATAGGAGTTTATTATCCAGTATGACTCCTAGATACTTGACTTCGGTTTTCGTGGTCATTACACCACGTTTCAATGATTTTGAAGGCGAGTTTCATGAGGTCGCATAGAGTGTTTTCGCAGCAACCGGTTGCCAGGATCGCGAGGTCGTCTGCATATCCTACTGTCACCAGTCCGTGGCCATTGAGCTTACGGATGAGTTCGTCAACAACTATGTTCCATAGGACGCCGCCTTGAGGACAGCCCCTAGCAACTGAGAACCACAAGAGGAGTCTCTTGTGGTTTCGTTAATGGTAACTTGTATTGCTCTATATCTCAGCATGTTGTTTATCCACTGTGCTAAAGTTGGCACAATACCGTAATTGGCAAGTGCTCTATAGATGCTGGTGAATTTGGTCTTGTCAAAGGCTCCTTCAATGTCAATGAAGGCTGCCAGAGTTGGTTGTTTTGTAGTTAGTCCGGTTCCTATTCGCGATACCACGCCGTGAAGAGCGGACTCAGTTGATTTGCCTTTGCTGTAGGCATATTGTTGTGGATGTAGTGGATTTTGTGAGAGTATGTTTTCTCTGATCTCTCTATCACATAGTCTTTCAAGTGTTTTCAGAAGAAATGAAGTTAGGCTTATTGGTCTGAAAGATTTTGGTAGTGTATAGTCACTTCTTCCTGGTTTTGGTATAAAAACCACCTTCACTTCCCTCCATTGTTGCGGTATGTACTTGTGCGCAATGCACGCCCTGAAGATGCCAACCAGGTGGTCTGCTAGTATGTTTCCACATCATCTCAGCATCCCCGGGAAAATCCCATCCAGGTCAGGGGATTTGAAGGGAAGAAAGCTGTTAATTGCCCAGAGTACCTTATCGTGGTTAATCATATTGTGGGCTGTTATCCAATCTTGGTCCTACCGACCAAGATTGGATAACAGCCCACAATATGATTAACCACGATAAGCGTTTGCACTGAATTTTTTCCCATTTGTAGCTGTCTGTTACCTGACAGCCTGGGATGTGTGTTCACAAGCAGTTCGCTGGTTTCTACATCCATCTTGGTGTAGGTTTTGTCGGGCTTGATGAGGCATCCAAGAGTCTTCCTGCACGTTTGTGAGGATGTTCTTGATGCGTGCAGCCTGACTGTTGTTTTCTATGTTGGTACAAAATCTTTCCCAACGTTCTGTTTTTCTTGTGCGGATACGTTTTTTGTAGATTTTCTTCGCAACATGGTATGACTCTCAGTCTTCGTCTTGTCTGGTGTTTATAGCTCTATTGAACAATTTCCTTACTTTGCGTCGGAGTCTCTGCAGTTCGGGACCCCACCATTGTCCTTTTGTCCTTTGTTTGGGCACGACAAGCGGGCAGGTCAGTTCAAAGCTGTTGGTAAGAGTATGTGTTATTTGGTTAGTGCAGAGTTCAATGTCCTGCATTGCTTCATCGCTTGGAAGGTAGGCGGATACTATGACTATTTGCGATATAGAGCTGTTGTGGTTGGGAGATAAGTCTAGCAGCGGTTAGGTCTCTGGAACAGAGTTCGGTTATAAGTAGTGCCTTAGCGGCGCGCGGGACAACTATGCGGTTGTGTTGGCGAGCAGCTTGCTCCCTGGTGTTTTAAGGCTACAGATTTGGCCTTTCCTGATCCACGGTTCTTGGATGAGGGCCACGGATTCGGGATGTTCCTCCAGCATTCTGCGTAGAGACGCGGTAGCCGTGAGGCTATGCTGGAGGTTGGCCTGGATGTAGGGTGTGGCAGGAGGAGGTGGATCAGGTGGTGGTGCGGGTGATGTTTCACTTGGTCTAGGAGTAGTTCCTGACAGGAGAAGAGCCGAGGTCGCATTCGCTACTGTCGCTCTCCTCCATGTCGAAAAAGCACTCCTTTGATATGGGGTTAAGTGGATCCTGGACATCCATAGGTTCCGGCCCTTGGGGTGGTGGTGGGGCAGGAGTGGGGTTATAGATCCGTCCGGAGCTCGGGTCGGGCTGGGGTTCAGGTTGGGCCTTCGGTCCCGAAGAGGGATCAGGTTTTCGGCCGGGGTTGAGTCCAGGATTGGTGGGGGGAGTGTCAGAGCCGTCTCCGGCCTCGCCTTTCGGTGCATCCTTCTCCATAATATGGAGGTAGATGTTACCGAAAAACCAGTACAGCCGACGGTTCTGACTCTTCAGTCTTTCAATATCAGACTCGGGAACGTGGAGAATCAAGTGAGTACCGGGTTTCGCCCCTTGTTCACGCTTATCAACGCGGATCAGGTTCCACGAGTTGATTTTTAGGGTTGCGTTTTGAGCCGCCAGGATCTTGCGCATACTTTCGGCATCCCTAGTTAGATTAGGTACCAGCAATCCGCACAAGATCTTTCGCTCGATCTCCGCTTGTCTTTTCAAGACAAGTTTCGTTCCAGCGAATGGCGACTCCTCTACTTTCTACCACCCCAGCGTAAAGTCGTCCTCACACCAGAATTTGAGGACGCCCTCGCCGTAGTGTGCTGTGCCTTGGAAGTGGGCCTGCGCAGCCAGGGACGCGGTGTCCAGTTTGAAGAGATCACTCTCAAACCGCGCCTCTAGTCGCTCTCGCACTTCCAAAGCTTGCTCCACCATCATGTCTTCGTAGGGTTCGAGCATTACAGCTACGCAAAGGTCATGCGACCTAAAGGCCGCCGCGTAACTGACAGGTTCTAATCTGTGGGTATGTTCCGACCTTTGACGTTTACTATCGCCCGTGGACGTAGTGCTGTCTTCGGGTCGACTTCATTTGGAGCTTTCGGGACGAGCTGGTGGGGTAAGCCGGGCCTGTACTCGCCTACCCGCGCGATTCCCTCTAGGTTTTAACAATCGGCGAGGGGTCTGACTGCTTTCGCTAGACGTCAGCGCGACCGTGGTCGCAGCTGGTGCCAGGGCTTTTTCAGTGGGACGAGTCCCTCCTACTGCAGCTGTGGGCAGCGCCTTGGGTACAAGCTGCTGCCCACCGTCAGTGGTCGTCACCCTCGTCGGTGTCTCCGCCTTTTGGGTCCTGCTGGGAGGCTGATTTGGCTGGTGGCTTTTTAGGTGGGGTTTCCAACCCTTCCTGGCCTTCTTTTAAGAAGGGACCAGGTTCCAGTTAGTTCCGGGTGTTGGTATGGCAGCTGATAAAGCTGACAGGTCTATCACCGTCTCTTTCGAAGAAACCCCGAGGGGCGCTCCGACCTTCGAGACATCGCGGGAGTGGTGTGGTCTCGCCGCATCCGAGGACGCGGTTGAAGACGTTGAGGGCGCATCTATTGACGCAGCAGCTGTGGATGAAAATAGCGCATGTTGTGACGCAGCCTTACCCTGTGTATGGGGTTTTTTCGGTTGTTTCTTGGGTTTGATTTTCAGCAATTCATTGCCCCCCCCCAGAGTACGAGGGGCGGCCCGAGCCGGATGGCTCGGGGAAGGATTCTGCTGAGGTTTTTCCTCCGGTACCTTCCTGGGGTAGTATCCTATTTTGATTTGCTTCCATCTTTTGGATTTGTCGGGTTACCTTACCTTATTGTCAAATTATTAGCCGCCACTAACAATATCCCCCCGTGGAAGGATATTCTTAGCAACGGGAACCAGGGTGCACCAGGCCCGCCACCTACTACCGTTCCCTAGGGACGAATCCCTGGGGACAAGTAGTAGTACGGGCTCACGAGGAGGTTATCTGACCCAGCACCCCTTAAATCAGTCGTGTTTTAATTTAGCAGAGTAAACATACTTCAAAAAAATATATAAAAATACCGTATTGTGCCGTTTTAGAGTGGAAAAACGAAAGCTGAACCAAATATTTAACGAAAGGGGGCATATCATATCAACGGTCAGCATTATTTTATTGTTTTTTGTTAGTTTTGTTCAAAATGCAAAACCGTCAAACAAAAATAGAAAACAGAATCATAGACTATGAGTCATAACACTTAAGGTCGGTTTTTCTTAAACCGCAACTTTCGCTACTGAATTAGGGATGTGCCGTAATAAACACAAATGTGCTATCGATAACTTTAATGGTTATGATTTCGTAAACATTACCCATTTTGTTTTGTTTTTGTGATGATTTAATCTGGATGTATTTTATACTATGGAAGGGTAATAAAAAAAGAATTTATAATAATGAAAATATTACGTAAATTTGTTGGAGAAAAACTGTTCCAAAATATAAACTTTCATCAAGTCAGACAGATTACCGCATCAAACCATATCAGTGATTTGATAAAAGCCATAAATGTGCGTATCCATCATTTATTAAAATTAAACGTAAAACTTACGAAAAAACAGCTATTTAACAAGTACGTCCTATTTCAAGGACAATAAATTTTCATTCATTGTCATTAAAGAATAAAAGAAAAGGCAAGCTTTTTATTTCGACCACCACAAATATAACCTGACGTACCTATTTCGTTATTCATCAGTAGGTAATAATCGATATCGATAGATTCGTCTCGTATTCTCATTGGTACATCACTAAGGTAGTAGCTATGTTTTCTGGGTATTCGATAAACAGCCATTGTATTATCGATCTTATGGCCCGTTATTAGAGACTATAATAAAAGTCGATAGCAATAGCGCCATATCTTGTTAAGTAGCTTTGTGTTGTGGATAATCAAGTAATCAAGAAAGGCAGCCATTGTATTAGTAATCTTATTTGCTGGGAATAGAGACTATAAAAAATATTTGGCCATGTTTATTTTATTGAGTTTTGAACCATGTGTCTACCGAAATAAGATTTAATATCAATAAAATTAGTTTTATGGTTTTATGCCCTTTTAACGTACTCTTTCAACCAATAAGAATTTTTATTTCTATGTGTGTTAGTCACATGTGTGAGTTTAGCGACACTAGTTCTCTTAGTAAAAAGGCATCATGCTAATTCTATGTATTCTCTGTTCTGTGGGTACGAGTGTACCCACAGAACAGAGAATACATAGAATTCCCATTTATTATGCCTCCCCTAATGAGTATTTGGGGAGGCATATGTCCAGTAGAGTAGATGACTAACATAGGCTGATGATGATGATGACAGCTAGTCTGAAGTATAGACCGATCGCCCAAACATAGAACCCCAGATATGTACGAGTACATCTGATTCTCGGACCAGAATTACATGATTCAAGCGTACATTTCGCTCGTCTATTTGCAGTTTCCCTACTTCTGTAATGAATCAATGCTTTCTGCATTCGAGTCGACGTTTCGAGTACTGTTGGTGAATCAGGGAATTTCATTAGCCTCGTAGTTTAGTACATATTAGCTTTTGAACAAATTCCTTCCGGAAAGGACTGTACGAAATTGGAGTTCGGTTTTGAAAGGACTACACAATTGAAGGAGTTTTCTATTGGTCAATAGTCGTTCTTAGAGTGCAATTTTCGTTTTGTTGCAATAAATTGAACAAATTTGAACAGTATATATAATTAGTACCTACTAAAAGTTAAAAGTAATAGTGTATGGTATATCCACCTTTATAATTTATAAGTAATCGATATCGATATACCCATACTACACAATTTTGATGGAATTTTTAAACTTACCCTGTTGTTTAGGCTAGAAATAGACAATAATGACATCGCATCGTCATACATTGCTTGCATTATTGAAGTTGAAGGAATTAATTTCTAACAATTAAATTCGATGACAAAGTGGCGTATTTTTTCTCTATTCTATACTAGACAAAAATCCCCGTGCTTGCCCTAGCAATTTATTATGTAGGAAGTTATAATTAGGCTTCATTGCATTACTTCTTGTACCATGTTTACTTATTTGCTCTGAAAAAGTAAAACTCTTCAAGTAGGTCAAAAATAACTACCATATTGACAAAACCGCCTAATCAGAATATTCCGTTTCGTGCGTGACAAACGAATATCCTTTTATCAAGCCAAAAAAGCCGTGCGTTTTTTTCGATTTCGTGCCGGATCGGATTTCCTTATAATTTTCCCAATAACTTCCTTCTAATCCGCTGCAGACTTAAATTGGCATCGTTCATTTATCCGACCAGGATGCCGATGCTGGATGCGGCAAGCTGAAGACAGGGCGCTATGGCACTCACTGGGGGAGCCCTTTGTCCAGCAGTGGACTGCTATAGGCTGATGATGATGATGACTTATCCGACACGCCTAGCTCGCGTACCTATATCGAAATATATTAATTCTTTATATTATTTTTACGCAAATATGCAGGTCTCGACAGAGCCTATGCATTTGCTCCCTTTGTAGCCGATACCCTAAGTAGGTGGGGTGCCGATGCTCTCCGTTTTTTCAAAAACATCTGAGGGTCTGGTCATAGCGACGCGTGACTCGAGTGCTGTTGAGTATTTGACGCAACGCATCAGTATTACCATACAGCAGGGCAATGCAGCCAGCGTCTTGGGGACACCTTCCGACTGGCTTTGATAACGATCAGTTACCTGTAGATTGTTTGCAACAGTTTGCAGTTAGCTCAATTGTTTCAATTGTAAATAATAGTTCTAATTTGTTTTTGTATGTACAAATAAACATAAACAAGTCCGTCTGACAGTTTGATAATGAAATAAAGAAGATGAAATCCAGCTAGCCGAATTTTAGGCATCCACAGCGTCATATAAATAAATAAATAACTCTCATTCATAATGATTTCGATCAAATCTATCGAGTTACCGAACTCAGGGCCCGGTTTAGTGAACGATGAGCTTTATTTATATTAGCTCTTTTCATTTATCTATCACACAGTCTCTTTCGCGACATTTTAAGCATGGAGTCTCTTCGTCGTATTCTTTGCATTATTTATTTTATTATATCAGGTGTAAAATGTTGATTACTTTTACGATACGTACCTTTTAATATAGGTACGTTACCTACCTACTTGCTATGTGAAACCGTGCAGATATTTCTTTCTTTTAAGCTTTTTCTACCGGCCTTGAAAATAGAAAGTGCACCTGTGGTTGCGCGCACACCTGTGCACCTTCGGTGAAACTGGACGATGTGGGTGGAAACTCGGCTAGGACGGCATCATGCTTTACTTATCACTTATATCGAAGCCCACCAACATGTAACAAATATCTGCAGATTGTACCATGCAAAACTTGGTCCCGTGGCGGGAATCGAACCCACAACATCCTACGTCACTTGCGGACGTACTCCTACTACGCCACTGAGTACGTCAATATGCTTCCAAGAACTCTCCTGTTTTGTGAAAGTTATACTTTGATAAGACAATAATCCGTCCTATCTATTCAAGGTTGTAAATGAAAATGAAAACGAAAAGTTTTTATTTCTTTAAGCTTACAAATAAGCACTTAGACACGTCATATTTTATAGTTCACTTAAATTTTTTGTCCACTAGTGGAAGAAGTGACTAGAAACCACTAGTATGTAAATAGCTTATGGGTCTAGTACATTTGATTTGCTTATCTGTAAGTTGGTACATTTTGAGTTGGAGCAAAACTCGTTCCAAGCTTTTTTATCTTCTAAGTAATCTGATATTTTGTAATAAGCTTTTTTACAAAGAATATGTTTAACAATTTTTTAAAATTTATTTATTGATAATTTTTGCAACTCACTTGGAGTTTTGTTGTAGAAGCGTATACATTGCCCTTTAAAAGATACATTTATCTTGTGTAGCCTAGTTGTGGGCACAGCGAGTTTATTCTTATTTCTAGTATTTACATTATGTATATCACTTTTTTTAGTGAACCGATTGATATTTTTATGAGTGTACAACAAGTTTTCATAAATATATTGACACGGTACTGTCATTATGTTTATTTCTTTGAATTTTTCACGTAGGGATTCTCTGGGACCCATATTATAGATCGCACGAACAGCCCTCTTCTGCAACACAAATACGGTGTTTATATCTGCAGCGTTCCCCCACAGTAGTATGCCATAAGGCATAATACTATGGAAGTAGCTGAATTAGACTAGTCTAGAAGTATCAACGTCTGTAAGGTAACGGATTTTTTTAACTGCATATGTTGCAGAACTAAGTCTCAGGCCCAGGCCCCATTGAAGTTTACTATCTAAGGTTATTCCTAAAAATACGGTATTTTCTACAATTTCTAACGTTTCCCCTTTTACATTTATATCGGCCTTAACTTGTTTTACATTAGGTAGAATAAATCTTAAACATTTTGTTTTGGTTTCATTAAGCAAAAGAGTGTGGGAGAGATCGCTCTTGAGCGATAAAACCGCCGATTTTTCGATTGGACGGATTAAATATTAGGTTCTTTGTAGGTTGGATTAAAAGTATGTTATAATTATTAGCATTTGGTAAAGAAAATGAAAGTATTAGTCTAAGATCCCTTGAAGAACGACCTTCACCGAGATTAAATTTAATATATCAATAAATACATTGCATATCGGTTGCCTAACAAATTTCAGTCCAGGACATGATTAATTAAAAAATAAAAATTTGGACCGCCTTCACCGGTTTGCTTATTAGATAAATTCTATACCAATCGAAAGTGCGAAGCCCATAGAATATGAAAACGTTAGTTTCCCTATTCTTTTCCAGTCACAAGTCTCGGGTTGCCAGGTATAAACAGGTCAATCGATAGAGCATTTTGCACCGGTCTGCTTATTGAATGAAAATTATGTGAAAATAAAGATTATTTCATTATGAACACAATGGTATAAGTTTGGTTGCGAAAAATCAGTCACGAAGTGAAATATTGCCAAGTTAAACCTTCATAAAACCGCGCGAATCGGCTTTATTACTACCAAGCACGCTGGGCATGTGTGCGTGTCTACTGGCAGCATACGTACACGGCGCGCGGCGCACAGTGGTACACCACTGTTTTTTGATCTCAAAACATGGCCAAAAATATTTTACTTGTTATTTTACTATTAATGGCTTATTAAGCAATATACTGGTTAGAATTTCGAGAAAAACATGGAAATGGCCAATTTTGGTGGCCATTTCTATGTTTTTGATGTTGTTAAAACCTGTTGTATGAAAGTTTAATTAAAAAGTCGTGTGTTACTCTGACAAAGTAGTTTATTAAAACGAAAAAATACTAAACTATAAAAAAAGACATACAAATTTAACATCAAAATGTAAAATACTAAATATTATCATCATCAAAGATACTAAACATTATCATCATCATCAACATCACTGTTATCTCCTATAGATGGTGATTAAAAAAAAATTTGCGCATCCTGCGAGACTCCTAGTTTCTTGTTGCTGTGTCTGGATCTTATGCTACTAAAATAGGGTAATATTATGCTACTAAAACATTACTATATTTTATAAAAATAAGGAATAATTAGTATTAAAAACCGATTATGTACATACCTAAGATCGTGATATTTTTTCCCCAAAAACACTTCGCTCATTCAAAATATCACTGTGAAACGTGAAAAAATACGTTGCCGAGAACTAAGACGCGCGTATTAACAAAATGCTAAGTTCCAACTGACACTAACTACGTTGAGCACGTCAACCATTTGTGGGTAGTAAATCCGGATTGCGATGTGGAATTTATGTACCTGATTGGGGATATCCTTTACCTTTTTTAATTATAAAGAATAGTAAATTTGATTTTTGGCCTTTTTTAGATCAAATACACCACTGTGCGGCGAGACAGGTTAAAACCAGTTTACGCGGGCTCAGCCGTGGACAAACTCAGGGGTGGCGCAGTGCGATGCGAATGCGGCGCACGTTGTTTGTGTTTGTTTTGTTAGCTGCAAGTTATAATATTTTAATGTGAAATATTATTATGTAATAATGGTTGTTTATTGTACTGTGTGTATGAATAATATGAGAAAAACCAAAATATATCATACTTTAACTATCCCAAGGAGTACGATAGGTAAGTGAATATTTAAAAAGTAAAAGTAAAAAGATTTTTATTTTGTCAGAACTGAACAGAGACTCTTATAAACTAAACTTAGATTAACAGACGACAGAGACTGACAAAAATCGGTCTCCACTCAGCATGTGCTATGGTAGAGCAGATCGTACCATAGCGCTGGTCTTCCGTGGAGACCGTGGTGCGCAAGGTGGCCTAATATAGTGAGGAACCAAACAAAAATATAAATTTATCAACAGAAACTAAAACTGTATGTACTAAGTAAACAATATTATTTAAAATAAAATACGTATATAAATTTTAGAATAATCTTTGTACATTTAAAATAAAATAAACCTGTTAAAACTACAATGAGATTGTTAATATGTAAGTAATATTATCATTTTTTTTTAATGAAGGCAAAGAACGGCTTATTTGAACTGGATTTATGTGTTGAGACTCTTAATAATTTTTTGAAAGTGTAAACAGACTGAGAGTTTTTTAATGGTGGTGGTAGATCGTTCCAACATTTCGTGGCAGAGTATCTAAAACTGCCACGAAATGCAGCCGTTCTATGCCTTGGACAGATTAGGCGAATAGCGTGACGGATACGGCGGTTAGAAAAATTTAGTTTTTTAAAAAAATAGCTGGGTTGTTGATGCTTAATTATTCCGAACAGAAGTGTTGCGAAGTGAAGAGTCCGGCGAGATGACATATTAAGCAATCGATTAGAATTAATATAGGGAGAAATGAGAGCGCGTCGGGGAATGGGAAAACAGAAGCGCACACAAGCATTTTGTATAAGCTTTTTTGACCTAGAAAGCAAGCATTCCCCAAAAACACTATCAGCGAAGTTAAGTTTAGACAGTATTAGTGAATCACACAACTTTATTCTCATATCCACGCTTAAATGCTCACGCATGCGGTATAGGACAGATAAGCGATAAAAACAATTTTGAACAGTTTTCAAAATGTAAAGTGCCTTCCATTAACTAACTAAGTTGCGGGCTTCTAAAACTCGTTCTATAGGCAAACCATTAACAATAAGCGTCGGTCCTTGGGTTATTATATTTTCAATCAGATGTTTAGTTCCTAAAACCAAGAATTTTGATTTTGAGGGATTGAGGACAAGATTGTTCTTTTCGCTCCAGCTTTGAATACGCGCAAGATCTTCATTTAAACATTTAACAGTGGAACCAATATTATTAAATGGAACAGGTTTTTAAAGCTGAAGGTCATCTGCATATACAATGTGTATTGTCGAACCTTGATCAAACGAGATGTGCGAATACACGACATATATTTATCGGTAAAAAACAAAAAATAAAAAATTATATGTTACCTATGTCAAAAATAAAGCCGATTTAATATTTTTTTTAATGAAAACTACTTCATCTGGTTTTTTCTTCGTTTCTTTTTGAGTAAACGGTGTATTTTATTCAAAGTAGCCTCATTTGAAAGCTAGATTATCTATCTAGCTAAGAAAATAAGAAAAAAATACAATTTCGGTACATAAGCCTAGTAAAATCAATATTTTTTTAGAAATTTGCAAAAAAAATACAAATTTTATTTTATTTTTGATCTGTAACTTTAAAACTGGGTTATTGAGGTGTACTTTTTTGCATGTTGTATTAAACTTCATAATTTAATCTACAAATCCTCCAAAACATATGGCTCTATCTCTTTTCGTTATGTTATTCACCATTGAAAATAGGTACTTTCTGTTTTGTACAAAGATCAACAGGAATATCAACTGATTTAATCTACATAAATTATAAACAAAACGAGGCAAGATAGGAAGAAATGGAATGAGGTCTTTGCCCAGCAGTGGGATAGTAACGGCTGTTTCAGATAAAGTTTTTGTTTTTTTTACTCTTGACAAAACAGAAAGTACCTATTTTAAATGGTAAATAACATGACAACAAAAAGAGATAGACCAATATTTTTTGGACTATTTGTAGATTAAATTATGAAGTTTAATATAACATGCAAAAAAGTACACCTCAATAACCCAGTTTTAAAGTTACAGATCAAAAATAAAATAAAATTTGTTTTTTTTTTGCAAATTTCTAAAAAAATATTGATTTTACTAGGCTTATGTACCGAAATTGTATTTTTTTCTTATTTTCTTAGCTAGATAAACACCGTTTACTCAAAAAGAAACGAAGAAAAAACCAGATGAAGTAGTTTTCATTAAAAAAAATATTAAATCGGCTTTATTTTTGAGATAGGTATCATATAATTTTTTATTTTTAGTTTTGTATCGATAAATATATGTCGTGTATCCGCACATCTCGTTTGATCAAGGTTCGACAATACACATTGTATATGGTAAGAGCAATTATGAATTTGTTGAGTAATATCAGAACAATACAAAATGAACAGAATAGGGCCCAAAATGGAACCCTGAGGGACACCACGAGTAACGGGTAAGATATTTGAGTAGCAGGTTGTACCATCAAGATTCCGAAATTCTACTAACTGGTAGCGCTCAGTAAGGTAACTATTGAACCAATGTGATGCAGAGGAATTGAAACCGTAATACGAGAGCTTGGACACTGAAAGGGATATATTAATGGTGTTAAAAGCACGTGAGAAATCGAGCAGTGTCAAAATAGTCCCTTCACCGACATCCTGCGCAGCCAAAATGTCATCGACGACATCCATCAGCGCAGTAGCAGTACTGCGTCCTCGTCAAAAGCCTGATTGTTTATTGGGTAATATATGGTTTTTTTCTAAAATAATTATAAACTTGTGAACTGACCACTCTCTCAAGAATTTTTGACAGAAACGGAATAATGCTTTTAGGACGTAAGTCTGACAGATTTAGAAGGTTATTATTTTTGGGTATAGGTTTAACAATAGCCAATTTCCATGAGGAAGGGAAAGTTTCAGTCAAAATAGAGGTGTTGACGATTGCTGTTATAATACCTAGTGTATAGGGAAGAGTCAATAAAACCATATCCATGGATAGTCCATCACAGCCCACTGCGTTTGAGGAGAAAGATGTTATAATTTTACCGATTTCATATTCACTGACAGTGTGTAGTATGAAAGTTGATGAACCGTGCCTGTGATATTCGTAGTAAGTTAAATCTGATATTGATATATTGCTGTTACCAGGAAGTGAGAGGAAGTGATTATTAACAATGTCTGGGTTGTTGAGATGTTGAGGTAAAGAAGATGATTTCTTGTTGAAGTTCGCAACATTAGATTTTATATTTTTCCATAGCGCCCGTGGATGCAAAGAATTACGATTTATATTTTTTTCAATAAATGCAGTTTTTTTGTTTGAAAGTGCTACTTTTACGTAATGTTTTAAATCTTTGTAGTATTTAATGTGACTATCTTTTTTAGTCAAGCGGCTACGCTGAAAAGCACGATCACGAGTTTTCATCATCTCTTTGATGTTATAAGTAATCCATGGATACGACTTAGTTTTTAAAAGGGATTTTTTATAAGGTGCATGTTCATCAAATAAACAGATCATGTTTGACTGAAATTCCTCAACCATTCTATTTAGATCGTTCGTAATAAAGTGGTTCCAGCTTATCGATGCAAGGTCAGAGTTAAACTTATTAATATTAATATCTTTTATAGGTCGATACATGATCCATTGAGGAAGCAGTTATTCTTTTTTAATTTTAAGCCTACAGGATAAAAATACGTGATTACTCAAATCGGGAATGTGTTCGACTACTATATCAAACAGTGGCAAATTAGCATATAAAACGTCTATCAGCGTTGCGCTGTGATCCGTCATGTGTGTGGCTGACTTAACGTACTGCTCAAGATTAAAATATGTAAGAAAGTCATTACGATTTTTGGAATCTGAATCGGATACTAAGAGGTTGATATTGAAATCTCCGGTAAGGATAATATGGTCAAAAGAAGAAAAAGAAGAGATTGAATCCGTGAGAACTCAATATTCTGCCAAGGAGGACGGTACGCCGTACCAATAGCTATCTTACGCCCATTAATGGTTAAATGGAGCCACATCTGGTCTACGCCCGGAGTATCCGGGTGGGTCAGCCGACGCGCGAGCATGCCACGCTTGATGTAAAAACCGACGCCGCCGCCGCGCGCCCGCCCGCCCTTGGCCGCGGAGCCGTGGGCGCGCGGCGCGTGCCGCAGCTTGTAGGCGGGCGCCTCCTCTCCCGCCCTCAGCCAAGTCTCGTTTATCGCCAATACATCCAACGGGAAGCGATCCATAGCCACCACTAGTTCATCATGCTTCGTGCTCAAGGAACCTTTATTTAACAAACCTAGAGAAAAATACTTGTTTACAATAAATCTAATAACGAATGAGAAAATTACCAAATCTATCTTGCAGTTAATTAAATCCTCTCTAAGGCACGAAGCATGTCGTTCATTTACAAATAATTGAAATAGACAAAGAACATTTTTTTTTTAATGGTATTACACGTGACCGTTATTTGATTATTACCTTTTCAAGTAAGTAGGTACCTTTATCATATTGTATAAGCTTCGCGAATATTTCGATCTTGAAATAAATATTGTCAATGTTGGCAATGAAATACTTAAGCGTACTTACCCATTAAATATTGTAAATTCTATATGCCTTGTGAGTGTTTCCCGTTAGATTACCTACTTGAAAAAACTTTATGTTAGATTCAGAATTTATCACACCATTAAAAGAAACATTAAATTATTAAAAAACAAAAATTATAAAAAGACAATTATTAGAGTAAGTAATTTGTTAAGTATTATATACCTATATCATACTGAATAATAAACTATTTAACAAATGTTTTGTTTAATATGTCTTCACCTATTGTGACAACCCTACCAAAAGTAGGTAACAATTTTGCACGTCTTAAGGGGGTATTCCACTACACGGTATTCAGGGCCCGGTAGTTACGGAGGGCGTGGCCTAATTAGGGACCCTTACACTCTAAATCTTATTACACCACTCTTAGTTAGGGTAAGGGTCCCTTAAAACTGGGTAGTGGAATAGGCCTTTTAGGAAGCTTTGTCTGATATTGCTGAGAGTGAATATGTGCGACTGAGAGGTCCCAACCAACCATCCCATGCGATAGAAGAGGACACAGCATAGCAGCTGTTTGAAGTCCGTCCATTTAAATAAAGAGAGAGCGCATGCTATTTGTTGGAAATGAAAAGGTAAGTGATAGACTCGTGTATGCTGTGCATCATTTTGGAGTAGATTGTCGCTATAGTTACAATTGAACAAACGTGCTACTATTTATTGTTGGAAAAATTACAAAAGAGTGTTTGCACACTTGACTTTGTACACAAAAATTGTTGGATGATTGGAAAATTTGGAAGGTTAAATTATATACCTAAGTAGGTACTAGGTACTGTACTGATGGAATCCTTCATTTAGCTTTTCATACACGCACTTACAAGAATTCAAGAAGGACTTCTTGTAAGTGCGCGTTCACAAAAATTTGTAGCTCGAAATTCGGAAGGCTAACTATGATGAATCAATAGGTACCTACCTACGTGTTTGTTTTTTCTCCATAAAGGAATATTATAATATTACTTATAATAAATTTAGTATGAACATTGAACATACCTACCGTCTTTTATTTGTAGTTGGTACCTACCTACCTACAGATGTCATGTTTTTTTTATACTATTATAGAACTAATACCTAGAGTAGGGAATAAGTTTACCTGGCTATGTATGTATGTATATAATGTACTTACGTACAAACAATAATATTATCCAAACAACGCAAACCTATGGGATGAACAGGAAATAAGATGTAATAGGAATTTGTTGAAATAGGATTTGGTTATAACAGCATTTTTATGAAATGGGAAAAGCATGAAATGGACTTTGGGTGTTAATAAAATTGTATGTAATGAACCAGACCGATGATAAATCCACGCACCTGCATAGCGCGCCCTCACTAGCTATATATATATAAACCTAACTACTATTTTTATACTGTATTTACATTCCAGTCCAGCAGTAGAAGCGTACTATGTGATATTCTGTGGCGCGCGCGATACAAAAAACGAGCAATATTTCACTTTTCAAAATTCGGCACCGGACTACGTGACTGATTTTTCGCAACCAAACTTATACCATTTTGTTCATAATGAAATAATCTTTATTTTCATATAATTTTCATTCAATAAGCAGACCGGTGCAAAATGCTCTATCGATTGACCTGTTTATAGCTGGCAACCCGAGACTTGTGACTGGAAAAGAATAAGGAAATTAACGTTTCCATATTCTATGGGCTTCGTACTTTCGATTGATATAGAATTTATTCCCACCTCGCGACAAATGTTTGTACGATCTGTTCTGGTTGTTCTGGTCGTTTCCTATGTAAATAAAAAAAACTATCTATAAAACTTATTGTATTATGTATATCAGTAACTGATATACATAATACAATAAATGAATTGTCCAGCATTATTTATTTATTCCGGGTACTAGATAACAGTTATCTAGTACCCGGAATAAATAAATAATGCTGGACAATTCATTGCATAATGCTATGTGAATTTTCCTGCATTATTTATTTTGATAATTTATATCACTTACTATGCCTAACCTTTAATTATTCAAATAAAAGACAAAAATAATTAAAAATATGTACTTCAATCAGATTCAGACTCGTTCTGAATCTGATTCTGAGAATCAGATTCAGAACCCCGAAGAGCCCACCTAATCGAACTTTTGATGCAAATGCCGATGATCGAGATATATACCATGAAAGCACCTGCGGCGTAATCTTCTTCACTGAGTTCTGCTGCCTTTTGAAGTAATATCAACTGAAGCTCGATAGTTACGACCTGAAACACATTCAACGTTTTTCAGTTGTGATGAGGTTTTAAATCTTCTTTAGGGTACCTGTTGTCCGTCCGTCCGTCTGTCACCAGGCTGTATCTCATGAACCGTGATTGTTGAGTTGTACACAGATGATGTGTTTCTGTTGCCGCTATAACAAAAAATACTAAAAAAACTGAATAAAATTAATATATAAGGGGGCCAATACAACATCGTGATTTTTTGCTCGATATTGATAACGGCAAGAGGACGCTTGAAATATTCACAGAATATTTAGTTATATAATCTACTTTAAAAATAAATAGTTAAATAAAACAAATATTTATAATATAGATTCCTTGACATCGTCATATTTGATGTGCTTGTCCATAGACAAAATAAACAAGAGATGGAGGGACCCATCTGTACTTAGGTTAATATTTCTATGGAGGAGTACCAAAACGTGTCTATGGTTGCGATTGTAACGACGACGATGTAATTTATAATTCGATTGTTTTTAACCGACTACAAAAACTTTAATTTTAACACCGTTTTCAAGTTTTGCGTGACACATTTTTTCTGTTGTCGACTGTAATGATTAAATTCAGTTTTTTTTCGTGGGAAGCTTATTAAGTCATTAGCCGTTTAAACACACTGTTTCGTTTTTAAATACTAGTTCTAATTTTTTTTTCTTCTTTTACTGCTATATTCCTTTTTAGTAAACAACTAAACAATAAATACTACTATGTTTTCAAATAAATTTTAAGGCTATTTCTAATAATTAAATTGTTTATTTTTAATATTTAAGATGCACACCTAAGTCTTGCACAACAACAAAACGTAATAATTGTAAGGAGAAGCACTCACTACCAAACCACAAGTTATTCTCAGAATAACATAAATTGGTAATGAGAGCCATAAATAAGTGTTTTTTTTTTAACTTACCAAAGAACTATACATTGAAGATACCGCCATCAATGTAAAAGGCAGCCAATTCATATGATGACCGGTTACGAATCCATAAATCATAAATATAGCTAAGACGTTGAAAAACGCAGCAGATATCACAACAAGGTACAAAATGTCCTTTGTAAAGTCAAACTGTAAACAAAATAAATAATCATAAATAAATTTATTTAAGGCAGCATTAGTCTAGTTACAGGATTTAAAATACTTAAAACTACAACACATAGCGGCATATACAACACGGCTTGTATAGTTTGAAAGAAACCGCTGTACCGCGCCTGAGGAATGCGAGCGGCGAGACGGGGGGAAGTATCGGCCGCTCCAATCCATCAGTTTGCCGTCAACGCTCACGGCGGTAGGTAGCTTTTCTACCGGACGGTCTATGTCAGACGCACACGAGGTAAATATCCAAAGATAGATCGAGCGCTATCTCGTTTTTTTTTTAAGTTTGTATGTTTGTTACTCTTTCACGTAATAACTACTGAACGTATCTTGATGAAACTTGGAACATACATAGTATGTGTACTTAAGAAAGTGCGGCGAGGTGGGGGCCGAGGAAAAAAGAGCAAGAGTACACATGAGATCGATATTGTCGGATATATCTTACGATATCGTACACGATAAATGTTTATTTTATAAAACGATATGTTTATAATTTTTTACTTGCTTTTGCCCGCGGCTTCGCTCGCGCATATCGGTACCACGATAAAAAGTAGCTTATATGTTATTTAAGGAGTGGTATAGCGGTTGCGGTCAAACTATAGCGGCATAATGCTGAGACAGGGACCTTTTTGGCTCCTTACGTAACACGTATTTGTACCTATCTGTATGTTTTATCTATTTCCTTATAATTTTTTCTTGTCTGTATACTTTCTTATTATGTAATATGTCGTGTTATGTATGGTGTCAAATAAATGTATTTTCTTTCTTTGACATATTTCTTCTTTATACATAGTATTAAATGTCGCTTGCGCTGTCTGTTCGCTTAGATCTTTTAAACTACTCAACGGAATTTAATTTAAATAAATAAATTTTATTTTAAAAAATTTAATAAAGTTTTTAACAATAAATAGAATGAATGAATGAATGAATGTATAAACACTTTATTGTACCCAAAATAACAAAATAACACCTTATATCTAAATCTTACATAATAACAGTACAATAGGCGGCCTTATCGCTTAAAGCGATAAGGCCGCCTATTAATTTCATCCAGGCAACCAGGGATGGAAAAAAGATTAGAACACGCGGCAGCGTGTTCAAGCCAAGTTCAAGCAAAGGAACGCGCCGAGTGTATCATTACACGAACCACTTGGTGCCACTTTTGACCCTTCTATAACTCAAAACCTCTTTAACGTAAACACATAAAACGACGTCTGTTTAATTATATCCATAAGGACATGTAGAAGCCCAAATTTCATGAAGCTAGCTCAAACGGTTACAAAGATATGAAGGTCAGAAAGTCGTAAAAATGTACACTGACTGACTGACATACATATAGTACCTAAATCCATAGATGAAGGAAACACTAGATAGCCAGAGCCCATTCAAAGTTGCGTTCCTCCGAAATTCTGGTTAATACTAGATGGCATTGATCCTTATCACGAAAATCGTTATATTCCACGATTAAACTCGGTAAATGAATAGGAGTAATTTGATAATGGTAACAATTCTTTTATAGATTTTTTTAAATAAGTTTTTGATACTTACCGGTTGATATATTCAAATTTTGTTTTATTAATAGATAATCGTCCTGGTAGACTAGTCTCTAAAGAATAGTGATAGATGGCGTGGCATAATGTACAAGATAAAGCATCGTTTAATAGGTAGATGGCGTGCAAATGAAAAGTTTGTATGATAACATTAATTTTATGATTAGCTATTTGAAGTGTGTATGAAAACAATAACTTATATAAAACAGGCCCTTTCTGTCCAATTAGATACCCTAAGCATACCTATCTATTATGCCGCAGGTTTTCTCGTTTTATTTACTTTAGCTTATTTGCAAGAGGGCGCTGCGCTCGTAAGGTCAACGTACACCCTACGAATAAAATTTATTTAAAATTGAAATCCGGATAAAACAGTGATTAAACCAGTGAAAATTAAAGTAAAACGTACTAAGCATATGGCATAATATTATCTCAACGAAACATTACAAATTAGAGCTAGAAAACAGTGATTACAAAAACAACAAGGACGATCTGTGAACAACAATAAAAAGTGCAAATCAAGTGAATAAGATGATAAACACCATAAACGTAAATTACTTATGCATGTGAAGATCGAGAACAAGCATATAATAACAGAACATTACGAAAATACACTGAAAACATCATACAAAGTTATTAAAATCAGTGATTATTTGTCTACCGTGTTTGTCACATTTTTACCAACTTGACGGATCTTTTGAGCATCGTTAGAATGTTGAAATAATCCTTCTATTCCGACAGTACCTATATTGGCTCCATGGCTCAGTTGTTTAAGACACTGGTATGTATCAACAATAAATAATGGAATATGACTACTGCTGGTTCGAACCTCCACATCACATGCTTTTTGCATAAATAACTTTTTGTTATTAAAATTTTTGAAGGAATATGATACCTTTAAAATTTTATGGAACATGACTTATAAAGATGTCTGTCGAAGTACCCTGCCTAATAGGATTTTTTGAATGTATGACGTCGGCCAAACTACCACCAGCAGAGCTGGTGCCAGCAAAGCTGGTGCCAGCAAGGCCAACGTTACCACTCACTCTAGGATCACTCATAGCAAATGAAGAAACACCATAACACTAAAAAGTAATGGGCTTCGCCCGCCGCACAATGCGGTTTTATTTCAAAAACCACGTGGTTCGCACCACGTGGTTTTTGACGACGAGAGAATGTTTGAGAAAACATTTAAAAATCAATTTTGATGTAGTAAATATTAACGTCATTTATAAGCTTATTTCTCATCTATTATTTAAGTTTACAAAGTAGTTAAATCGTTAATAGTTGTTGCTTGAACATGCGTCACCTCCACGTGGCGCGCAGTTCAAACAACAATTTGTCTTTTAATTTTACAAAGCATTGAAAACACTTAAAATGTTATCTCCTTAGTATTCTAAATTAACCTTATAAATTAATAACTATTTACAAATAAGAAAATCAATGTTAAACAATAAGCTTGATTAACTGTTTAAAACCAAGAGTATGTTTTAAAAATACTGAATTATTTTATAAAATATATATTTTATATCATAAAATTCGAAAGGTATCTGTATCTGGTATAAATATTCCTTCAAAAATTTTTAATAACAAAAAGATAAAGTCATTTAAAACGGGATATTTACCATGATTTGATTTTATGCAAAAAGCAACAAAAAGATTTTAACAAAAAGTTATTTATGCAAAAGCATGAGAATTGGAGGTTCGAACCAACAGTAGCTTTCCAGTATTCTTTGTAGGAATAATTCAGTGTGTTAATCAACTGAGCCACGGAGCCGATAACTCTGCTAACGAAATAGAAGGATCATTTCAATATTCTAACGATGTTCAAAAAATTATACGACCACCCGTCAATTGTTTTGAATTTGGTTTACAACACCATCAAAATGTTACAATTCACTAATCAAACATTCCATCAGGAAATTAGCCTTAATTAATCAAATTTCTTGCAATTATTAGTTTTGAAGCGGTTCTGCGTCGTTATGTCAAAAATACCGAATTATTTTAGAAAAAAATGTCCATCCAATCCAATCGACCAAGAAACGTGCTAAATCAAGTACTTATTGAAAATTGTTTCGAGCTTTATGCATAATGTGTGTGCTGTAGGAAAAACATGAATAAAATTTATTAAAAATTTATTTTTAATAAATTTATTTAAAATTTATTAAAGTCAAAACGTTCGTAAAAAAATATTATATATTAACCCAAAATTAGGGGGATTTTTATTGTATGGCAATACTGATGCGAGGTACGTGAGAGTACGTAAATAATATTTTTAGTAAAACCAGTGCAGAACACAGCAGAACGGCAACGTCGCGTCGCCGCCGCCGGGTCGCGTCGTCGTCGTTCAGCTGGGAAAAATGCTATCTGGCAACGTATCAATCATGTAGCAATCGACATTAGCACCATCTATAAAATTTAATTAGATGGAAGTATATCATTGACATAGACTCTTGAAAAGCTGCAAAGACCATTTTATAGGTGGCGCTGTTGCGGTAAAATAAACGGGCAGATTGATTAATTTTAACGAATTGCTACACGTAGCGCCATCTCGCGCCCTACCAGATAACTAGTAATCGATTCTCGGTCGGATGAATGGACCTTGGAGGTCTATTTATTTTATTCGTCCATGCTAAATCTAACCTACTTCCAGATGACCTAGAAGGATGAAATTTGGAATCCAGCTCGATAATTGTGTGTAAACGTAGGAAAAAAGCAAAAAATAAAAAAAAGTCAAAAAATAAGTGATGTTAGCGACGACGACCTTATGTCAATGAAATAAGGTTTAAATTCGAATAGAATCCGCATTGCATAGAATAAGCAATAGTGCTAAGGTCTCCGATTGCGCAATAGAATATAGTGTAGTTGTTAGGGACCGGCCCGTATATACCTACCTATTAGCTATGTACCTGTTGTCGAAGCATTGCATAGAATAAGCAATAGTACTAACGTCTCCGATTGCGCCAGAGAATACAGTGTAGTTGTTAGGGACCGGCCCGTATACTACCTAGCTACCTAGCTATGTACCTGTTGTCGAACGAATAGAAAGAATATGGAAAGGAAAGAAAGGGAAATCAGAAATGTTCTGGAATATATAAAGAGATAGGTATAGCCCGGAAAATCATAGAATTTTCTAGTTTAGCTCAGCGGAGGTATACAAGCCGAGTTTGATAGCAAGTTTAGTTAGTTCTTATTTTACAAGTGAGCAAGTGTTAAGGAAAGTAAAGGAAAGTAAACAGTGAACAGTGCAGTGCAGTGACTTTGTAATAAGTGCGTAGTTGTGTGTATTCGGTACAATAAACCGATACTAAGTGTTCTGAGGTGTTTTACTTGATCATCACTCAAGACCAGCCCTAGTTGAAGTCTTACACCTTCGACGAGCCCCTGCAAGTGGTGTCCCCATACAAAAAAAACAATTTTTTTTGCAAGAAAAAACATTAAATCTCAATACCTGCCTAGTTTTCTTTACAAAAAGTAATTATATCCCACCAAAACATAAATGTAAAAAAGGAGAGCCAAGTTCAATACAAAAATTATGATTGGCTGTGGGCTTCCCCGCAAAAAGAATGGAGATATAAATGAGGGCCAATTCAAATCTATGTAGGTTAGATTTGACTTGGCCAGTTTTTATCAGAATTAAAATGTTGAATAACTTTATAAAATGACTGATGTAATGAAAACTGGCTAAGTCAAATCTAACCTACATAGACTTGACTTGGCACTCATTTATATCTCCATTCTTTTTGCGGGGAAGCCCACAGCCAATCATAATTTTTGTATTGAACTTGGCTCTCCTTTTTTACATTTATGTTTTGGTGGGATATATTATAAGAAAGTAGGTAGAGCACAAACAAACTGTAACAGAAAAGTAAACAAAAAAAAACAAAGAATACAAACTTAATTCATTGCATGCAATACAAAACTACTTAAATTAAAACTAACCTAAAAGAAAAAATACAAATAAGAATAACTGAATACAATAAGAAGGTACCACAGAAATAAAATTTTAATAAAATCTGAGCAAGTCTGATATCAACAAGCAGTTTTTTCCAGAGCCGTACAGCCTGAACACGAAAAGAGTTACCATAGAACGTTTGGGAATGAGAGGGAAACTTGAGTAGTAAGTTATCTGATGACCTGAGATTGTGAGAGTTAGAAGAATGAAGGAACTCAAACCTTTCTTTTAGGTAGGCAGGAGAAAAGGGATTAAAGAGAATGGAATAGAGAAGAGTAAGAACATGCATGTCCCGGCGAAGTCGAATAGGGAGCCACTTGAGGGAGCCACTATCACTTAGGGCACCAGTCATCGCACGGCTAGCGCGGAGAGCGCTTGCGTCAGTGTCAGTGTCCGTAGGTAATTATCGACTCGAGCGACAAGAAGTTGAAGTGGACCCGGCCGCCATCCGCCATTTTGATTAGAAAAACATCAGGAGTGCTTTTCTCTTAATTTTAAGTATTACTTGAGCCAGATCCTTCTCCTCTTTTTTTCTTCTATGATATTCATGGATCCAACTACCAAAGCCACGACAATCGCTGCTTTTTTTAATGGTTTGGATACAACAGGTGCCATGATGTCTCTATCCGCGCGCGTTCAAATTCAAATTCAGACTGGACACAGAGAGTGAGGGAGCCGGTATTCAGTGCAGTGTAATAATCGACGGCCTTGTAAGGGGCCACGCCCTCCCTAACTACCGGGCCCTGAATACCGTGTAGTGGAATACCCCCTTACCATGGGGCTAGATAATGCTGTGTGAATTGTCCAGCATTATTTTATTTATTTAATTAATTGTAGTGATAATAGGTGATTAAAAGAACTTAACAAATGAAGTTCAATCGCCATTATATAAATAGATTCCATTAGTAAAAGATATAAGAACCCATCCACCACATCCCAGCTCAAGTTTTTGGTTGTTACGTATCCTCTAAAAATAATGACACTCTGCTAGCGAAGTAGGGATGGGAAGGCATAACCGTCTTAGGGTTGTGCATCGATTTAAATCGATTCTCTGAATTGTGCGTGCTACCGAATGGATTAAGTCACTACCTTTGTAAAATATATCCAATGATGAAAATCTGTGGATGACAGAAAGAAAACCTCTCAAAACCCAAGTTTTTCTCGCCTCAGTTCCAGGGTTGACAGTTTTGCGGCATGACTGTTTTGTTTCTAAGCTTGGACGAACTAAATCATAACTTTTTGCTTAGAATTATGTACTATGGTCTTCCCTTTATTTTTATTTTATAAAATTTATTATGTTTTTCACTGTTAGCTTGATATATATTGCCCATAATTATTATTATTATGTCTCTCATTTATCATGATCTCGGGCCATAAAGTGACCCGGTCCGTTGGGCCGAAGCCAACAGCACAGAGGCCCTTTGAGAAGTTAATCTAAAGGTGATGGCTACACATAGCGGGTATCATCCTCGGGTGCACAATATGATACACCCAAAGATGGTATCCGCCAGGTGTAGAGACTATTGTAAAGAAAAATGAAAGAAATAAAACCAGGCTATTGTGATGGACGCTTTCAGCTAGCGCAGCGCCTGTACCGTCATCTGACGCCATTTCTTCAGTGAAGACGATGACAGGGGAGTCAAAGTACCTGGATCTTCTCCGGGGCTTTCCGGATATTACTCGTCACGCAGGAACATATCACATACGGACCACTGCAGGACCACCCGTCTACTGCACATCGAGAAGACTTGCGCCAGACAAGCTGAAAATTGCAAAACAGGAGTTCGAAGACATGCTGAAGAATGGGACAGCCAGACCATCAGAAAGCCCATGGTCATCCCCACTTCACCTCGCTCCGAAAAAGGATAATGGATGGAGACCATGTGGTGATTACCGGATGCTGAACGCCCGCACAATCCCCGATCGGTATCCCATTCGACACATCCAAGACTTCACTCAAAGCATCGCTGGTTGCAAGATCTTCTCGACGATAGACTTAGTCAAGGCGTATCACCAGATACCAGTCAATCCCGAGGATATCCCCAAGACGGCCATCACGACACCGTTCGGTATATTTGAGCTCCCGTACATGACGTTTGGCCTCCGCAATGCTGGACAGACGTTCCAGCGGTTTGTCGATGAAATGACCAGGGACCTGGAATTCTGCTACTCATACCTAGAACACTTCCTGATATTTTTTTCTGACGAAGAGACTCATCTATGTCACCTGCATCTCATCTTCACAAGGCTCCAGCAATACGGTTTTTTTTTTTATTTTTATTTGAATGGTGGTGAACACCTCCAAATGCGTCTTCGGCGCAGACGAAGTTACTTTCCTCGGCTGCAGCGTATCCTCTGCCGGCATCAAGCCCCTTGACAGCAAGATACAAGCCATTAAGAATTTTCCCGCCCCGAAGACCGTCAAAGAGCTAAGAAGATTCCTTGGTATGATACATTTCTATCGTAGATCCAAGACGCTGCCAAGTCCCAAGCTCCACTGCACAACCTGCTTACTGGATCCATGAAAGGCTCACATCCTGTAGACATCACGGGAGAAGCACTACGAGCATTCAATGAGTCCAAGAACAGCCTATGTCACGCGACGCTATTGGCTCATCCGGACATGGACGCTAAGCTGGCGCTCATCACCGACGCGTCAGACATAGAGACATAGACTTAGAGATGGACATTGGGAACCCCTCGCATTCTTCAGTCGGAAGTTGAGTCCAGCGCAGAGAAAATACTCGCCATACGACCGAGAACTGCTAGCGATATACGAGGCAATAAGGTATTTTCGACATCTAGTGGAAGCCAGACACTTTACTGTATTTACAGATCACAAGCCAATCTGCTTCGCGTTCCACGGACATAAAGAGAAATGCTCACCGCGCCAGTTTCGTCATTTTGACTACATCGCCCAATTTACGACGGACATCCAACACATCTCCGAAAAGGACAACATCGTTGCCGACGCCCTTTCCAGAATAGAAGAGATAGTACAACCTGTCGACCTGAAGAACATGGCGCAGTCACAAAAATCCGATCCAGAACTTCAACTTCTGCTGCAAGGAGGAACTTCGCTGAAACTCGTCAAAGTAACAGTACCTGGTTCGAGACTGGAACTTTACTGCGACAACAGCATGCCGACACCAAGACCATACGTACCAAAAGAGCTCAGGAAACAAGTCTACGATAGCCTGCACTCACTCAGCCATCCTGGCGCCAACGCCTCTGCAAAACTTGTGGCCCAGCGCTATGTATGGCCGAGCATTAACAAAGATTGCCGAGAGTGGACGAAATACTGCCACCCTTGCCAGCGCACGAAGATCACACGGCATGTATCACCACCGGTGGGAACCTTCAAGCTACCATGCGGCAGATTCAGCTACGTTCACATCGATTTAATCGGACCCTTACCTCCATCAGACGGATACCGCTATTGTCTCACCGCAGTCGACAGATTCACACGATGGCCTGAGGCAATACCGGTGCAAGACATTACCGCAGAGACTGTCGCGAAAGCCTTCGTCTCTAATTGGATCGCGCGTTATGGTTGTCCTACAGCGTGTGCGCAGTAAATAAGTAAATGTTGAACTTGAATGAGGAACAATATAATATAGTAATCCAATCTTGTTTTTTTCCAATCCAATAACGTTGAAAATCTGTAGATGGATGACTGACAGAAAGAAAACCTCCGGAAAACCCAAGTTTTTCTCGCTGTCAGTTCCAGGTTTGACAGTTTTGCGGCATGACTTTGGTTCTTGGTTTCCAATCTTGGACGAACTGAATTGCTTAGAATTATGTACTATGGTCTTCCCTTTATTTTAATTTTATGTAATTTATTCATTTTTTCACTGATAGCTTGTACATAATTTACTGACTCCATACCTAATTATTATCTTTTATTTTTTTTTTTTTTTTTTTAATAAAATCTAGTACCTATGTATTTATTCATCTGGATTCAGCTGGATCTGAGATCGTGTCTGCCACTCTACTGGGTTCTGACTGAAAACCAGCGCTCTTTCACAAATGACCTGGGTTATTGTGATAGAGCAACAAGCTGAGTCAGGACCTTTTAGACCTACACACGCGCGCTTATCCACTTTCTGTGAGGGCTACTTAGTACCAAATAATACTTACATTTTGTACATACCTTTTAACTTTTTTTTTTTTTTGTTATATTTTGTCTATGTTACGTGTTTTATATTAGGTACTTTGTAGTCTAATATAATTATGTGTAATTAACCTTGTTTGTGTGTTGTGTTAGTGTTTAATAAATAATTTTCTTTCTCTTTCTTTCTAATTTTCTTTCTACAGAAGTAGTTACAGATCGCGGAAAACAGTTCGAGTCAGCATTAATAAAGCAACTGTCAGAACTCGCTGGATTTCAACGTAACAGGACAACAGCGTACCATCCTGCAAGCAACGGAATGGTCGAGAGAATGCACAGACAGCTAAAAGCAGCCATTATATGCCATGGTAACAAATCATGGATAGAAACCTTACCTTTAGTACTCCTGGGAATGAGAAGCGCCTTCAAAAAGGACACCCAGTCATCTCCGGCTGAACTCCTCTACGGCGAACCACTCAGACTGCCCGGAGAATTCCTGCAGCCAGATAGAACCCTGCATACAACAAGTGACCTTACAGAATTCTCAGCACGTCTCCGTTCCATGATGAATGACATACGTCCGCAGCCAGCAGCCAGACACAGCAAACGAAATATCTTCATCTTCAAGGACTTACCTTCTGCTACTCACGTTTACGTCCGCGATGACACCGTGAGAGGATCTCTTCAGCCGGCTTATACTGGACCATATGAAGTACTGCAACGGGACGCCAAAGTCTTCAAACTGCGAATGAAAGGGACAGAAAAAACAGTAACAATAGAGAGATTAAAACCAGCGTACGTTCTAACCTCAAATAGTTACGAAAAGACGCACCTGGAATAAGAAGAAGAAGAAGAAACTCTTGTCTCCACCTCACCTGAAAGCAAAGATGCTAACAAGAAAAGCACACGCTCAGGAAGAAGAGTGAGATTCCCAGATTATTATCGCCCATCCTAAGATAGTCTCTGGGGGGGAGTCCTGTGGCAAGGCCACAACATAACTTACTTATCACTATGTATATATAAACACCTTACAAACTAATATAAACATGCACAACACACAATAAAACGATTACCTAGCACACTTACCTGAAGAATCGTCGGTTGGTCGTCGCCGCCGTCCCGGAGTCGCGTCGGACCGAGTAAAGAGGAGCCTGACTCGGCTGAACAATAGAATCGCTGCGTTAGCGCCTAACGGTACTAGCCCAGCGACCAGCGGGCGACGCTTGCGTCGCCCCTCCACTAATGAAAACTAGACCGCCGTCGTGAACGCACGCTCGCTTCGCCTCCATCTATAACCGCGCATTCCTCAGCTCGCATTCCTACGTAATTGTGATATACTCCGAACAATAAGTTGTGTATGTGACATTGTAAATATATTGTGAACTAAAACCTGTGCCTATCATTCTTAGAACCTGACCAAGCCAGGTAGGCAGGACAATATAAGGGACATACATACCATCATACCTACAGATGGACTGGGGAATCGGGCTTTAGGGAAGATTGCGGACGTCTGCCATAAACAAGTCAATCATAATGTTAAGAAGAGTGGCAGACGGTGGCTTGCCGAATGCTGGATGGGTTCCTTAAAAAGCCGGAGTAAATTACCGGAGAGGAACAACATCGGCGCAAACGACTGAGGGGTGTCGAGAGGTGCGGCCCCGATTTCACCATCACGATGACTGAGGGGTGTCGGGAGGTGCGGCCCCGATTTCACCATCACGATGTAACAACCGTCAGGACTCAATCTGCCTGTTGTTCGCAAATATAGGATTTAATATGTATTCGTAATTATTACAAGATCGGGGTCCGAGTTAGCGGGAATTTTCCCATAGCAAATTGAAAATATCTGTCAGCGATTGCATCAAGTTTCACAGGTTTTACCGACCGTAATAAAATAGCCAGATTTATTGTTCTATTTTCTCTTAACTATAATTCAGCTATGTTTATTATTTAAAGTATTAAACGACAATATTCGGACTCCCACGGGCGGGACAATCAGACCCTTTTCTTTATACAAATAAACGGATCACTTTCAAAGAATAAGCGAAATGCCTAAGACTTTTGGTGGGAATTTGGACCTTATGTGCGCGGGAGTCGCCCTGAAGGGATACTTTTTTCGGGAAGCTGAAGGGGACAATCGGGTTTTACGAGTCTAGGGCAACGGATCCCTAACGCAATCGCGCGCGGTCTAATTGATATTTGAAAGTTAAAATAATTGATTAAATTTAGTGTAGATTTGAGTTAATTATATTTTCAGTGAATTAATTAGCAAACAGCTTGTGATAAATTTCAATTTGCCTAACAATCTTATAAAATAAAGGCAAAGTTTGCTTATAATAATAAATAAATATAAAGCCAGTGCTTGGATCCATAACATTTGTTATGTGATTAATTCAGTGTAACGTAAAGTCAGTTTTAAGAACAGTCGCTCGAGGGCCGCTTCCAGCCAGAGCTAAGTCGCATGTTTTATTATTTATACACCTGATATTTGTCAAATAATAACTTTTATAAAATAACAATTTTCACATCAATACTCTAAATAATTCGTAAAAGGTTATTATATTAATGTTTTGACTTATATCACACGTATCATCGCTTCGCGCTTATTACATTATGTATTTCAATGTGTACCTATTTTCAGCAAAGGAGTTTTGTTTAGACAAATTACTGCAATTACTTATTTCATTTGTATTTATTGTTTATTGAAATTTTACTGTGTTTACAGTTATCTCCAAGAGAGAGATTATTAATATATTGACTGTATTTTCAGTCGTCTCCAAGAGAGAGACTATTTATATTTTGATAATGAAATTATCTTAAAATCTTATTAGCTCGGTGCAGTAGCACGATGGAAACATCCGAAAGTAATAAAATCCATTGCGAGTTATAAGACATAATTATGTAAATTGAATTAAATAAATACCATAGAGGTATGATCTGGTTCCAAGCATGGATATGAATTACCTAATACAATTTTAACTGTATATTCAGGTGAGAGACTATCAATATTTTGATATCAATCTGACAATAGTTCGGTGCGTAAGTCACCTGATGGATATCATCCGTAAGTGATACCATCCATATGGACTATGAGACGTATGCTCTCTGTTGGGTGAATCATTATATTACCTCTATATCTGGAATTAATCTGGATTACAACATCAAGTAGAAAAATTTGAAACTAGAACCATACTACAGTATAACGCTGTAGAGTTTTGGATGTGTAATGAAGCCTTTGTATGTGTGTACTCCCGAGGGATAAAATAGGAGCTTTTCGGTACTGGTCAGATATTATACATATATCTAGATTAGAAGAGTTAAGCCCCGCAGATAAACCTAGAGGACTGACTTTTTGATATGAATGATTAGTTTCAATAAAATATCACAAATTAATATTCCTTGAACTAAGTTATATTAAATTCCGACAGACACTGACTAGACATAGGAGCTTTGATAAAAAATAAAGTCCTCTTGTCCCGATAACTATTTGTGATATGTTGTCCAATTTTGTCACAAACTGGAAAGAGAACTAGCAGTTTGTAGACTATATACGGAGGGGGCCTGTCCAGTCTGGAGCCGAGGGTCACTGGTAGGGGCGGCAGGTGGAACCTCTATCCTAAGCCGTAATAAAATCATTTATACAGAATAATAATGTTCATTTCAGTGCTTACAAAACTACTAGCAGTCCTTGTTCTAGGCATAGTAAAGAAATCTATCTGATCTTAATACTACAATTGTTTTTAATTTATAACAGAATTTTAACACGTGAATACTTTGAAATTTAATATATGATAATAAATAATTACGAGGAATGTAAGAAATTAAATTAACTTCAGCATTAGAGCTAATAGAACAAAGACACAGCCTAAGAAACAAAGAGAATAAGTCAAAATTAGACAAAAACATATTGGGTAAACTATACAGGAAAATAAACAGAAAAATAATACGAAAAATCATAGATTAGATATAATAGAAAAGCACCTGGAAAAATCGGGTGCAGTCAAGAAAGCCTTTAAATGTCTTAATCAGTTAAAATGACCCAACTGCAGGATAACTCTGGAGTTTCAGTCACGAACAGAAAAGATTTAATGAAAATAGTTACTGACTTCTATACAAACCTATACATGAAAAACTCTAGAAACACGACAAACATCTCAATAAACTATATGAATTAAGATTCCGCACCTACATTTAACAAAAATGAAACAGAGCACTCAATTGACATGTTAAAACCAGAAAAAGCCCCGGCCCAGATAAGGTAACAAATGAAATGCTTAAAAGTGGAAAAGAGATGCTTGTACTGTACAGCCATTATCGAGCCTATTTAACCATATACTGAAAACCAAAGTAAATCCGAATCAATGGTTTTGCTCTAACATTGTGCTTCTATATAAAAAGTGAAACCCCAAGATGATAACTAACTATAGACCTATAAGCCTCACTTCTTGTGTATACAAGGTATTCTCTGCAACTCTATTAAGACGCATCACTAAGATCTTGGATGAAAATCAACCAGTAGAACAAGCGGGATTTATGCGTACCTTCTCTACCGTGGATCATATCTTCACTCTAAAAATGGTCATGGAAAAGTATAGAGAATACGATGAAGCATTATACTTATGTTTTATTGACAATACTAAAGCGTTTGACTCTATTCTTCATGAATCTCTATAGGACGCTCTATCACAACAAGATGTTAATAAAGATTATATTGATATCATAAAAGAAATATATACCCACAGTACATCACGAATAGTCATAGAAGAACAAGGTCCAAGTTTTAAAATCGAAAGAGGCGTAAAACAGGGGGACCTTCTCTCGGCGAAAATGTTTATAGCAGTATTAGAGCAAGCATTTAGAGGCCTGAACTGGAAAAACAAGGACATCAAAATACACGGAAGATTCTTCTCATGACAAATAGAGATAAGATACCAATGACTCTACTATCTGCCAATCTAGATTATGTTAATGAATATGTGTATCTGGGACACCAAATCTCGTTCACGACTTGTACGGAACAAGAAATAGAGCGGAGAACCAAAAATACTTGAAAAAATACTAGGCCATGAAAGAAGTTTTCAAGAACAAATTACCAATTAAACTGAAAACCAAAGCCATGGAATCCTGCCTACTTCCCTGTCTCACTTACGCATGCCAGACGTGGTCTCTAACCGCACAGAACATCAAACGACTAAAAGTCTGCCAAAGAGCGATAGAAAGGAGTTTCTGGGCCTTAAACTAAGAGACAAAATTAGGAACATGGATATAAGAAAAAAAACTAAAGCAAAAGACGTGGTACAAAAAGTTCTATCTTTAAAATGGAAATGGGCGGGGCACATCCAGAGAATGCAAAACGAGAGATGGTCCAAAGCTATAATGAAACAAGACACGAAGAAAAGGAAGACCTGTAAAACGATGGGAAGATGACATCGTAAAAATAGCAGGGAAGACATGGAGTAGGAGATCGAGGAAGATGGAAGGAGCTGGAGGAGGCTTTCACCGCTGAAAGCGGTACTCACATATGTATAGATAGAGATAATATGTAGTTTAGTATTTAAGTTAAGTGTGAGAAATAAAATCTGTTTTATTATTATTATTTATTATTTGTCCGTTTGTCTTTAGCATCAAAAGAACTGAGTTACTATCAACACACAACGTAGAGTCCTACCACTTATCGACGATCATTGGCCACATTAATAATTAATTCTACATTTAATAGTCGACGATTTAGTAGGTATGTGGAATCGCGTAGGTCATTGGGCTTTTAGGTAAAGTAATTAGAAATTTAATTAAGCGACAAAATAGGTTAAGGAGCCGACGGATACAATTTAGTAAGACGAAAAAAATTAAGGGGTCGATACAATTTGGGAGGTTACAACGAAGACTGCTCGTGAGCGGGTTTCCTCGCTGTTACGCCATTAGACACTTTCACCCCCGAGTCTACATCCTAAGATGCATCTCTCGCGACTCCACTCAGACCGGCCAATGAAGGCAAGCAAGAGGTGGGGATCTGGTTCTCTTGGGATGCCACTCCGCAAGCGGAGACGAGAACCAGGATCTTCCCCGGGAGCACTCGGTACCCGTGGTGTCGCTACTCACCAACAGCTCGCCACAAGCTGCCCTGCGGGCGGTTATTATTATTGTTATTTTTTTAATAAACTCTCATATTTTATTTTTTTGTATGTATGTATGTATTTGCATACCTACCTATATTATCCATGTCTTGTGTGCGCTGGATCTGAGATCGTGTCTGCCACTCTACCGGGTTCTGACTGAAAACCAGCGCTCATTCACAAAAGACCTTGAGTTAATTGTGATAGAGCAACAAGCTGAGTCATAGACCTATTAGAACACGCGGTAGCGTGTTCAAGCCAAGTTCAAGCAAAGGAACGCGCCGAGTGTATCATTACACGAACCACTTGGTTACACTTTTGACCCTTCTATAACTCAAAACCTCCTTAACGTAAACACATAAAACTACGTCTGTTTAATTATATCCATAAGGACATGTAGAAGCCCAAATTTCATGAAGCTAGCTCAAACGGTTATAAAGATATGAAGGTCAAAAAGTCGTTAAAATTCACACTGACTGACTGACATATATATAGTACCTAAATCTAACCTACTTCCAGATGAGCTAGAAGTATGAAATCTGGAATCCAGCTCGGTAATTGTGAGTAAACGTAGGAAAAAATAAAAAAATAAAAAAAAGTCAAAAAAATAAGTAATGTTAGCGACGACGACCTTATGTTAATGGTATAAATTAAAATAATAAGGTTTAAATTAAAATAGATCCGCATTGCTTGGAATAAGCAATAGTACTACGTCTCCCATTGCGCCATAGAATACAGTGTAGTTTTTAGGGACCGGCCCGTATTAATACCTACCTAGCTATGTACGTCGAAGCATTGCATAGAATAAGCAATAGTAGGTACTAACGTCTCCGATTGCGCCATAGAATACAGTGTAGTTGTTAGGGTGCAGTGCAGTGACTTTGTAATAAGTGCGTAGTTTTATGTATTCGGTACAATAAACCGACACTAAGTGTTCTGAGGTGTTTTACTTGATTAAGATAAGATGAACATTAAATCTCAATACCTGCCTAGTTTTCTTTACAAAAAGTAATGATATCCCACCAAAACATAAATGTAAAAAAGGAGAGCCAAGTTCAATACAAAAATTATGAATGGCTGTGCTTCGCGGCAAAAAGAATGGAGATATAAATGAGTGCCAAGTCAAATCTATGTAGGTTAGATTTGACTTGGCCAGTTTTTATCAGAATTAAACTTGGCACTCATTTATATCTCCATTCTTTTTGCCGCGAAGCCCACAGCCATTCATAATTTTTGTATTGAACTTGGCTCTCCTTTTTTACATTTATGTTTTGGTGGGATTAGACCTACACGCGCGCGCTTATCTACTTTCTGTGAGGGCTACTTAGTAGCAAATGCTACTTGTACTTACATGTTGTACCTTTTCACTTTTTTTATATTTTGTCTGTGTTACGTGTTTTCTAGTAAGTATTATGTAGGTACCTACTATGTAGTCTTATATTATAATATGTGTAACTAACCTTGTTTGTGTGTTGTGTTAGTGTTTAATAAATAATTTTCTTTCTTTCTTCTTTCTTTCTAAAATTGTCTTCTACTAATGGAACTATGAAATATAATTAGAATCATACTTACTTTGGTCAATGATAACAGGCAAAAAACGAGGACGACTCCAGCGGTCGCCGCCACCGCTAACAAAACGAGATCAGATAATATCACCGTTAAAAACGCGCAAATAAATGTCAGTCCGATAACCTGAAAATAAGACTGAATTGTAATAGAATATACTACCTAATTTTATTTTTGATTCCTTCTGCGACGCAGGAGGTTGCGGGTTCGATTCTCGCCTCGAGACAATTGTGTGTACGATCTACAGATAATTGTTCCGGGTGTTCTGGTCGTTATTTATTTATTTAAGAAGATAAGAGTTTACAGTTTAAACCAAAGCATTCACTATACAGGGTGTTTGGTGGAGAATTAGACAAACTCGGTGGGTGTGTAGGTGGACTTATTTGTACTAAAGTCATTTAAAACGGGATATTTATCATGATTTGATTTTTGAAAACCGAAGAAGTGATGTACCAACCGCGCCGCGTTCTGATACCGTCAGTGTTGTGTGTCGTGATCGAGCTGCGGTCAATAATAATGAAACCGGTGGTAGTGGTAACGTTCGTAGCAAAAGACAGAAAATGAGGGTAGATCGGTATATCTGCTCATAAAAACTAACTCGCAGTATCTTCAGTTATTCCGTGATCATGGCGCATGAAACTGTGCCGAAATATTGGAAAACTCAAAAATCAAATCATGGTAAATATCCCGTTTTAAATTATTTTAGTTTTAATAACCATGATAGTTTCAGAAGACCTATTTGTAAAATACAAATTGAAGTAGAAGACCCTAACTCTTAACAATTTTTTTAAATCCTGTTTCTTGTATATTTAAATAATTTTCCGAAAATTTAACTCTTTTCCCCTACAATTTTTTTTGGAACATGTTTTCGATTGTTCTTTTTATTTGGTTTTGGTCCCAGATGTATCCTTTATCTATTGAAGGCATTATTCATTTTGAAAAAACCAGTAAATAATTAGTTATACGCTCTCAAAGTTAAAAAAATAAAAAACTGAGTTAAGAAGGTCATCTTTACATCGTTTAAAAAAAAACTAAAAGCGATCGAGGACTTCAAATGCTTTTAAAAATTTATTTTATAATCGCGTATTACAACGGTATGCCACATGTAGCCGAAAAGTCTATAAACTTGTCAAAAATTAACGCTGAAAGGGAAAACGAAGTAAAAATACAAAAGAAAAAAGATTTTTTTTTTCTACTTACTTGAAAAACCTTTTTACTTCTTTAATCTTACACTGATATGTCTATTAGAGGATTCAAATTAGGTTATTTTGGGTATATCGTTGCCTTTCGAGTACTGGTAGTGGGATGTTCGTTAAACGCTTGGAGTAGGGCTTCGTCTACAGCAACATGCTGCTGCGTTGCACTGACTCGTGGTTCTCGAAGGGTTAAGTTTCCCGTTTCTCGAAGTCGCCGAAAGGTATTATTATAACGAAGATGTGCTGTGGTGTGCACACGTCTGTTGGGATGCAATTCTCTGTACAGTTAACAGTTTATCAAAGCTGACGAAATACCCAAAATAACAAGGAAATTTTCTAATACCTTTCGGCACCTTCGAGAACCACGAGTCAGTGCAACGCAGCAGCATGTTGTTGCTGTAGACAAAGCCATACTCCAAGCGTTTAACGAGGATCCCACTACCAGTACTCGAAAGGCAATGAAATACCCAAAATAACAAGGAAATTTAACCTAATTTGAATCCTCTTAAAACATATCAATCTAAGATTAAAGAAGTAAAAAGGTTTGTTAGGTAAGTTGAAAAAAATGTTTATTTTTTCTTTTGTATTTTTACTTCGTTTTCCCTTTCAGTGTTAATTTTTGACAAGTTTATAGACTTTTCAGCTACATGTGGTATACCGTTGAAATAAGCGAAGATAAGATAAATTTTTAGAAGCATTTGAACTCCTCGATCGCTTTTAGTTTTTCTTTAAAAACGATGTTTACATCGTTTTTAAAGAAAAACTAAAAGCGATGACCTTCTTAACTCAGTTTTTTTAATTTTTTTAGCTCTGAGAGCGTATAACTAATTATTTACTGATTTTTTTTAATGAATAATGCCTTCAATAGATGAAGGATACATCTGGGACCAAAACCAAATAAAAAGAACAATCGAAAACATGTTCCAAAAAAATTGTAGGGGAAAAGAGTTAAATTAGCGTCCGCAAAGCGGAGCGGGCGCGCAACGAACTCGCGGCGCAGCGAATTCGTTGCGGGCGCGCAACGAGATCGCCGCGAGTAGCAGCGTGGACGCCATTTTGTACTGTCTCGTACAAACGCCAGCCCGTCTTCCCCGCCTCACTTCAGTCCGTAACGAGACACGAATGTGAGAGGACATATCATGGCATCGTTGGGAGATTCGGATATTGATACCGAGTTATTTATAAGTGAAATCCAAAATCGTTACGTAATATGGGATCAAAAAAGCAGAGAATTTAGTAATCGTAATTTAAAAAAAAGGCATGTTTGCAATTTATTTATTCAAGGCTTTACGGTACAGGTCTCCGGCGTCTTCGAAGTAACAAATTCAACAGCAGCGTCTTCTCGTCGGTCATTCTATAACTTGTATGTCATGTTAAAGTCATGAAGTCCTTTATTTCATCTTAAAACTTTTTTTTTCTATCTAAGTTTTGCAGAATGACAAAATAACAAACGCTCGCATGACCGAAATCAGTTAATATAATTTCATTTGATATAACGTTCAAATAAATAATGCTGGACAATTCACACAGCATTATCTCGCCCCAAGCTAGATAATAAATAGTAATAATAAATAAGGCTGAACAATCCACACAGCATCATCCAGCCCCAAGTTAAGCAGAGCTTGTGTTATGGGTACTAGATGACAGATATACATAATACAATATACTACATAGATAAATATTTTTTATTATACATAGAAAACGACCAGAACTCCTGGAACAAATATCTGCAGATCATACACACATTTTTCCCGAGGCGGGAATCGAACCCTCCTGCGTCGCAAGCGGACCTTCGCCCACCGCGCCACATCGGTCGTCAGTCGATAATGCTGTGCATCTTCTTAGTGTTAAGTTAGAGTTAATCTTAGCTTCTAAGATGCCAATTTAATGTGTTTATATATTTTTTTGTCTTATCTGTGGTTTGCCACCCGTGTTGACACGCGCGCGCCAATGGTTCTGTCAGAAAACCAGCGTTGCTCTACTTCTTGTGGAGAAGTAGAGCAACATTATGCTGAGACAGGACCTATTGGTTCGCTTTGTAGAGTCACTTGTTGCTTTTATTTATATATGTAGATTTTTTTATTTCTTTATGTTCTTATTTACTTGTATTATAATATGTAGTAACAAGCTGTTCCTACTTGTGAATCAATAAAAGTATTTTCTTTCTTTCTTTCTTTCTTTACGCAGTGAAAAACTCACCGATACAAACAAACAGATGAAATTATACGGGAATAATCTAGTACACGGCGAACAATTTATTGCGTATGTCATGAATAATACCATCGCCCTGAAACCAAAATCAATTTTAGGAAAATAAAAATTACTTGAGTACTTAGATATCAACGATTGATATCTTCTTCCACTCTACTCAAATAGAAGAAAAAGAAGATATCAACAATTGAAATCTAAGTACGCAAGTAGTCAAGTAGTGAGTACTTAGATATCAGTCATATCTAAGTAATTTTTTTTATAAGTAGGCTTTAAACCGAATATTTCAATGGTCAGTCCTGAAATTTATTTATTAGAACATTAGATATTTCATAACAACTTATTATATCTTTTCTTCTTAAGGATTATACTGAAGCCTAAGGTCTGACTTGGCTAGTTCTAATATACAAATTATTATATACACATGTACGTTTAGTACAGTAAAACGGTCATGTAGGAGTTGTGTGCTTGTTGGTAAGTCTCTACCAACAATTAAAATTTTTGGATGAATAAAATAAGAACTTGCAGCTTTAGAACTTGCGAAAACTATTTTATTTTGCTTTATTCGGATGACAAACAGTTTTACACACATAACAGATAAACTTATATAATAACTTATAACCATTTATGTGTCCTCGCCATAATATAATTTGTATATGAAAACTAGCCGAGTCAGACCTTAGGCTTCAATATATTATCCTTAGTTATAAGAAGGAATAGATAGATAGAAATCATTTTATTATACCACACAAAACAAAAAACAATACAAAAATAATTACTTAGAATAAAGGAAGTATAAAGGGCAGCCATCGCTGAGAGCGATCTCTTCCAGGCAACCTTAGGATGGACTAGACGTTAAGGAATTGTTCCTTAACGTCGACGGTGGCACTTTAATAAGTAAATTAGTAAAAAAAAGAAAACAAATACTTACACTACATACCTATATTATAAACATTATAAATTATAATAAACTTACAAACACATAAGATAAGGCTATCAATCATTTTATAAGGATAAATAATGCTGATGCAGTAGTTTTTTGAAGATTGGGAGTGATTGATGAAATGATATTCTAACTTGTTATAAAATATTTTATATTGTTTATCCATACTAATATTATAAAGATTATTGATTTTTTGTTTGTATGTTTGTTTGTACTGAATAGGCTCCGAAACTACTGGAACGATTTAAAAAATTCTTTCACCGTTGGGAAGCTACTCTATCCATGTGAACATAGGCTGTATCATATTTTAGAAAAGTCAGGGATCCTTACTAAAACTTCAAGAATGTAACCCAAGGTGTGAAAAAATTCAAAAAAAATTTAATACCCATACGAAGCCGGGAAGGTCCGCTAGTTAGAAATCAACTTCAGGACTGACCATTGAACTTGACACACATTTAGTTCTCACTTTTTTGTCGTTGAACTCAACAACCAAGTATAGACCATCATAGGACCTGGCTCTCATTTCACATTTATGTTTTTGATAGGATACAACTTACAAGCCAATAAAGAACAATCCCATTCCAAGATCTGAACAGAATTCGTTCAAGCTTTCTCTGAAAAATGACAAAAGAACCAAATTTATCGACTTAGTTCTAAGAATTAGCAAACTGAAGTGGTAGTGGGCCGGCCATATCTCGCGAAGAACCGACAACCATTGGGGTAGACGTGTTCTTGAGTGGAGACCGCGACTTGGCAAACATAATGTAGGACGCTCTCAGGTCAGGTGGGATGGCGACCTGTGAAAGGACTGCAGGCAGAAGCTGGATACGGCAAGCTGAAGACAGGGCTGTATGGCGCTCATACGGGGAGGCTTATGTCCAGCAGTGGACTACTATAGGTTGATTGGAATGATGATGATGAATTTAAAATATAAATAAATAATGTAATAAATATATTACTAAGACTCCGCTGTCCGTCCGTCTGTCTATCTGTTCATCTGTCACCAGGCTGTATCTCATGAACCGTCATAGTTAGACTGTTGATATTTACACAGACGATGTGTTTCTGTTGCCGTTATAATAACAAATACTAAAAAACAGGATAGACATTTTTATAGATAATGGTACGGAACCCTTCGCGCGCGAGTCTGACTCACACTTGGCTGGTTTTTTTATTTTACTATAATTTCAAATAATACAAAATAAATAAACTGAAACCCGACGATCATTTGTTCCAATAGGACAAGTCGTATCAGCACTACGGTGTAGCCACACCAGAAGACCATCGTATAAGATGTCGTCGGCCAAATCGTCACTTTCCGGTGGGTTCCGGTGAGTTTGTGGACAAACGAAGGTCTACCGAGATTTAAAAAAAAACACCTTAAATTACTTAATTACAAATAATATTTTAAAGAGGAAAGGTTTGAATTTTTGTTGGTTTGTTTGTTTGCTTGTATTGAATAGTCTCCGAAACTACTCGACCGATTTGAAAAATTATTTCACAAAGCTACACTATCCGCGGTGAACGTAGGCTAATTATTATATATTCAAAAAAATTAGGGAGCCTTACTAAAACTCCAATAATGTAACCCAAGGTGTTAAAAAAATTACCTTAAATATTCCAATATTTCCAATACTCGTGCGAAGCCAGGACGGTCCGCTAGTATTTTATAATAGGAACAAGTTGTAACTACTTCATAGTGAATCAATAAATGAATTTTCTTTCTTCATTACTTACATGCAATGCACCATAATTAAACAAACAGTAGTAGTGGCAAACATAATGAAGACTAAAATCATGACGAGACGTACGAATCTGTTTCTGTCAGAGGAGTATTGCAATGGAGCGCCTGTAGGGTCGACTTCTGTGTTAGATACGAAAACATTCATTAGGGTCGGTACATATCTGACGGAAAATGCGTCGAGCGTATCATCCGTCGCGGATGTTCGGTCAATAAATTTAAACGTACATTACGCGTCTAGTCAGTTCGAACGACCTGTACACAAAGGATCTCCGCTGATGTTACACCTAGTCTGGATGCTTCATACAAAATATACGTATTGACACGTTACGTCGATCGACTATGCTTTGTCACAAACAGACGCTGTACGAAGAAAAGGAGAAGGTTGAATTTTCGTATTAATATATAATATATTAATATTTGCCTGTTCTGACGTAACGCGACCGATAATACGCGACGCATTTTCCGTCAAATACTTACCGTTAAGAATCTAAAAGGTAACTACGAACCTTAAAACTTTAGAAACTATCGTAGTTATTAAAACAAAAAAATGTGTTAGTGTACGTGACGTACCTACATTACAAACATTTGAATACACTAACATAGACATAAGATAAAGCTATCAATCTTTTCATAAGTCTCAACGTCTCAACGAGAGACTTCTTCAAGGTAACCTGTTTTTTACTGAGACTAATAATAATGAAGAGAGATCCATCCTTCACAATAGCCTGGTTTTATTTCCTTCATTTTTTTGCGATAGTCTCTACACCTGGCGGATAACATCTTTGGGTGTATCATATTGTGCACCCGAGGATGATACCCGCTATGTGTAGCCATCGCCTTTAGATTAACTTTCTCAAAGGGCCTCTGTGCTGTTGGCTTCGGCCCCACTCAAGCCTTCCAAAGGACCGGGTCACCTTATGGCCCGAGATCATGGTAAATGAAGAGAAAATACGAGTTCAGAACGAGCATAAATAATGCTGGACAATCCACACAGCAAGGGTGTGTAAGATTAGTTGGAGGGAATACTACATTGTTCCTATACTGTTGATAATATTATATTAATCTAGCTGCGCCCCGCAGCTTCGCCCGCGTTGAAATGAATGAATGAATGAACTCTTTATTGTAGTTAAAGCTATAAAATAACACCTTATATTTAAACATTACACAATAGAAGTACAATAGGCGGCCTTATCGCTGACTCCGATATCTCCCAGGCAACCTAGGGATGGAGAAAAAGATATAAGCAAACTAAGAGTTGGTACATCACAAACAAACAGAAGAAGTACCAAAAACAAGAAATTAAAAAAAGGATACATACTATATACATTGCATGCAATACAAAGCTACTTAAATTAGAAACTAACCTAAAAGATAAACTATAAATAAGAATAACTGAATACAATAGGAAGGTACCACAGAGATAAATTTCAATAAAAACTGATCACAGCTGGAGCTACAAGTCACGTCTGAAGAGACAGTAACTGAATGAGAAAGACAGAAGAATGAAATCTATGTATCAAATGGTTTATATACCTTCCTTTTGAATCACTCTATCTAAAAAAAACACATCAAAATCCGTTATGTAGTTTTAAAAATCTAACATACATAGGGACAGACAGACAGCGGAAAGCGACTTTGTTTTATACTAGTTATGTAGTGATATTAGTGTCTTGCTTAGTATTAAAAAAGTTACAAATAAGAGGTTTGCATAATATTAATAAATGGTAATGTATTTTGTTCTTTATCTAGTGCGGGCTACAGTTATCCCGTGGTTTATATTTGGGAAGAATTCTTAAAAATTTTCTGACCAAGAGGTCTAAAGGAAGTAAAGCACTTTTATGTTTGATATCTTTCGCATGACGAATAGTTATTCGCCTTCTACAATGTCGCACGAATTATGAAACACGAAGTAACATTACCTAATAATTAATTAAATTCATTTATTCATAATAATAAACCATTGTGTTAGTTTGCTTATAACTAGATGTTAGTACTTATAATTAACTACAGATTTTGTCCTTTGTACCAATTGGTGCACTACAGGACAGTAAAATTTTTCAGCAATCGCGGTTAGGATGCTGTTGCTACTCCCAAGGGTTCTGCTGAGTAGTGAAGCTGACTTTTTCCGCTAGATGGCATCGAAGGTGTCGGTGCGTGCCTGTGCGAACATTGCCCAGACACTGCAGAATCGCGGTAGTCGCAACAACAACCTAAATGCGTTATTATATTGGACGCGCAAAGCATTCTCAGCCTTTTGGGTATAGTTGACCCACAGACTCGCTGATTAAAATGAAGACTAATATGTGATGCAATTTGCTATATTGCGTAATGCTGGATGCGTCAATCTGAAGACAGCGCTATGTCGGTTATTGGGGGAGGCCTATGTCCAGTGGCCTAACATAGGCTGATGAGTGTAATTGCCTAGAAAAGACTCACGATTCTCTATCCGTCCTAAATACACCAATGTAGTGGGCACTTTTTTTCTCGGCTCCGGCAAGCTCTGACATTCGTACAACAGGATTTTTTTATTACTGAACCCCGTTTTCGTATGTTCTTGTGACTCGTCCATGTTTATTCTCACTTCCGGGCTTTGAGGCTTTTCATTTTCACTCTCTTTTCCATTATCCTTCTTAGCATCCTCCCTGAGTTCTGCACTCGTGTCATTCTGAAGCTCGATACTTTCTTCATTTTCTTTCCGTTGTGGGGTTTTTGTCGAAGCTGAGCTCATCCGTCTTTAAATAAATAACACTTCACCAATTTGATAATTTTGATAAATTAATCTAAAAAAAGTTATTATCTACAAAATAATAATCTATAAAAATATAAAATATAATATCAAAGAGAATACAATAACAGCGTAAGAATATATACGAGTTAGAAAATATTGTTAAATATAAATACAATAGAATTATTCAAAGTGACATATAAATAATAAAAAGTATTGTCTATCAATATTTTATGCGTGACACGTTGATAGTAGCAAAATCCTGTAAGATGACAAAAAAGATGAAATTGTTTACGTTAAGTTATCATTAATATTTCATTCTATTTTTTTAGTTTTCCTATGACTCTTCACATGGACACTGGCAGAGTTGTAGCAACACAGACTCAGCGAGCCATAAAAAAAAGAAGTTGATGACAAGAACGAAGTTTTCCTGTACGTATTATGTTAATCCATTGCCTCGATGCGATTTTCCTCAAACGCTTTAAGGGGACTCCGGAGTGCCATGTATGGCGCACCGTCTATAAGATTTCTCTAAAGTGCATCTAATATATGTGATTAAAAATATCACATTACCTAAACAAATAACTGATCTTCAAAAGTTTATATTTCATTTTACAATTGTTTATGTAGTTTTGTAATAAAACACTGGAGAATAACACTTTAAAACAGCACAGGGTTTTAGACTTTACAGAAAATATAACTTCAAGTGGATTTAAAATACTACAATAACTGCTTCATCATAATATCTTTCTTATAAATATTCGTAATTTTTGTAGAATTATATACAAAAAGAATAAAACCCAAAAAACACATTTTTGTAAGGCGTTTTGCGTAATTATTCGATCCTAGTAAATATTTTGCCACAACAAATTCAACCTTATTGATACAATATCCCTTCCTATATAACTCAAAATCGCTTGAAATAACGTCAGTCGGAGGCTGGATGCCTTCGCGGACGGACGTAAGGTCATGTCACTTTTTTGCATTTGACAGCTGGTGTCGTCGTTCGAATTACGATGTTTGACAATTTTTGTTTTTCAGTTCCTATAGTCTTTATACAATTGAAATAGAGTTCGTTTTGACATGCACGAGCGCCAACTGTATTTGTTTTGCAAATGTCAGTGAACGTAGAGTTACTCATAAAAGTTTATTAATTAGAAGTTACCTATCTATAGTAAAGCTGTAAATGATGTCAACAAATTCAAACAAAAATAAATTGACATGTGGAGTTAACAATATTTACTTAAGAAATTCTCTCCCTATCTAAAAGTTTTTAAAATGTCTATTTTTCGTTAAGGTAGGTACTTAGTTAATCTTTATATAATATTTTCCATTGTCGCAATGTCTTGATTGTTACTTATTATTAATTTTGTTTATTGATGTTACTACTTACCTATTGCAAAATTTTATTTTAAATATGTATTTTTCATTTTATTTGCATTGGGTATTGTTTTAAGTTAGTTTTATAGAAATTTTAAAGAACGACCTTAGGTTTAGTACGTATACGAATTTCCGCCTGCTTCCTTTGTAATGATGTTTTTTTTTCAGTTTCTTTGAAATAAGTTCATAGTTGATATGCATTGTTGGAGAGCTAAGAAAACGGTTATGTTTTTAAAATAATCTGCAAGCCAAGTTTCATAACGTTTTTTTTAGTTTTTAAGGCATTTTAGAGGAAAAAATTCTCAATGAATAATGAAATAATATCGTATTTTATCTCGCATTTTTAAATTTGGAGCGATAATTGTTGTTTTAATATTGATAAATAACCAGTGTTTATTCGTTTTTATAAATCAGAAGAAAACAATAGATTTAAATACACAGTTTTTTTTTAATTTTTGATGTTGCACTTTTGACTTATTTTGAAAAAAGCTAAAAATCATGATAACTTAAAAATGGTTCACTTTTGCATGATGCACATAGGGGTGAAAATTATCGCAAATAGTCACCCCTATCACCTCCTAACGGGAATACGTCGAATTACTAATAACCCTGTATATTATATTTTTATTTATTATTATATTTTATTGTAAATTTCCCATTAATAGGTGATATAAGTCATTTTTTACAGTATCCTTGGTCCTTCTTTAAATAATAAATTAATTACTATATAATTATTCCCTTAATTATAAAAGCTATAAGAAAAAACTAAGAGACACTCTACCTACAATGTACGTAGTATGTCATACGATGAAACAGAAAATTATCTGACTATTCTAACTACTACTTACGTACTTAGCGTACTTATGTAGACTTACTTATGCTCAGTACGCTAAAGCAGTGTTTATAATAAAGGTGCTACAATTAGTAGCCTACTTTAGATAGATTTGATAATTTGTTTATTGTCAGCTAGCATGCACTTTCTTTACATGAAAAACAGGTTTTTAGCCAGTTCAGGTAAAAACATTATCAAGCATTGTCTTATTCCTATACAATGCAATATTTTTTCCAATAATAATGTAGAAACAAAATCTAACTCTTTATAATCATATAGAATCGAATGCAGTTTAAAACAAACCCGGAGATGACATTATTACCTATTTTATGTGCTTCTCATTTCGAAGAATATTTAAAAGATCATTTATAAGCTACCTACCTAATATTAAGCTACATACGGTTTAATTTAGGTACCTAGGATATCGGGCAAATATTATTATTACATTAGAAATTAATAATGATTGTAACTTAAATTTGCTTGGAATTTTGTAACATAGAATAAATACCTTTTTCATGACTTTAGTAGGTACCTTACATCAACCAAAAGAACTAAAGTTTGCCTATTCTATAACAGACAAAATTTGCATAAGTCTATGTAAAAAATAAGCGCCGTCTGTCGACCACTTTTGGTAAAATTGACATGCAATCTGACAGTCTTAGTTATTCACGGGATCCCCTTAACTCTGTTGTAAATAGTAGATCGCCAAGATGGACGCAAGACGCCAGATACGTAAACAGAGACCTAAGCCCTCCTACACGTATACATATATAACTCATCGGGCCAACTCTACTGCCATGCGTGCCAAGACCAACCGTTCAAGACCAAGTTCGGTCTAGCGAGCCATATTAGAGCTCATGATAGAAAAATTCCGTGATTACCTAGGGCCGCCGTCATTGAAATCGATGAGGAGGCCTATATATATATAACTCAACTTGATACTAACCGACGAGGCCGAAGATTCGACTAGGAGACATCATATTTTATTATCTAACCAGTTTCTGCCCTCTGCTTCGCACGCGATGTTTCTATGGAAATGTTTGAAGATTAATTATATCCCAAAGGAACTGATTTATGGATATTAAACCTATAACCTACTACGACGTAGTAAGCTGCGGGTTCGATTTCCGCCTTGGGACAAATGTTTGTACCTACGATCTGCAAATATATGTTCCGGGTGTTCTGAGCGCTTTTATGTATAATAAAACATATATTTCTACGTAATGTATTGTATTCAGTATATCAGTCATCTAGTGCCCATAACACAAGCTCTGCTTAGCTTGGGACTAAGTAAAAGTAAAGTAAAGTAAAAAATCATTTATTTCTTTAGGCTAACAAAATAAGCACTTAGACAAGTCATATTTTATACATTAAATTATTATCAAAAAAAAATATTTTACTGTTCATTTCAATTTTTTGTCCACTAGTGGAAGAAGTGAAAAAGAAACCACTAGCATGTTCATCTCTTATATGTCTAATACATGGTTATTTGCCTATTTAAGTCTAAATATAGTATGATTCGATACATGTCAATATTTAAGTAAAGCTATGCACAATAACAAATTACTTACATACTATTGTCGGTGCGAAACTGAGCGACATCTGGCCAAGCATTAACATCATTGAGATAATCATTTATGGAGTAGAAAGCCTTCTTGATGAGATTTATTTTTATGTAATTTTTAAATTTACGAATAGTGAGCTCAGTTGCTTCAGATGAAAGCTTATTAAAGAAGCGCACGCTATTGCCCATAAATGATTTCCCTATCTTGTGTAATCTAAATGATGGGATGTGTAAATTGTGTAACTTGTTCTTGTTTCTTGTATTTCTATTGTGAACATCACACTTTTTCATAAGGCTATCCTTATTTTTGTGGGTATACATTAGATTCTCATAGATGTATTGCGATATTACAGTCAGAATATTAAAAAATTAAATAATTCCCTCAAAGAATCTCGTGGCTTTAATTTATAAATAGCGCGTACCGCCCTTTTTTGAAGAACAAATATGGTCTGGATGTCAGCTGCCTGTCCCCAAAGCAAAATACCATAAGACATAATACTATGGAAGTAACTGAAATAAACTAACCTAGCTGTGTCTTCATTGGTAATATATCTAATTGTTCGAACTGCATAAGCTGCTGAACTAAGTCTACCTGCCAAAGCCTCTATTTGCGACCTCCATTGAAGAGAAGAATCAATATGTAACCCTAGGAATACAGTAGAGTCTACAAGGTGAACAATCTCATCCTTCAGCATTATTTTTGTTGGGAGTTCTCTTACATTCGGTAGCATGAATTTTATACATTTAGTCTTTTTAGCATTGAGTAGTAGGTTATTGACGCTGAACCAATCTAGTATTTGTGAAAGCGAATTATTTACATCGTCATAGTTATATTTATTTCTATCAACTTTAAAAATCAATGAAGTATCATCAGCAAATAAGACAATATCACAAAGATCTTTTGAAGATCATTTACATATACTAAAAATAAAAAAGGACCTAATATTGATCCTTGCGGGACGCCTAGTTCAAGTTTTGATCCTCTAGATCTTTCTTTACCAATATCTACTTTTTGAACTCTATCAGCTAAATATGATTGCATAAGGTCCAGTTCCTTGTTAATAATTCCATAGTGTACCAACTTCCTAATTAGTGTACCATGATCCACGCAATCAAAAGCCTTAGAAAGGTCACAGAATACACCAATAGCGTTTTTTGCTTTATCCCAGGCATCTAATATATGCTTTAATAGAACTGTGCTAGCATCGGTTGTCGATCTACCCTTGATGAAGCCAAACTGATTTTTATGAAACAGCCTGTTAAGGTTGAAGTGTGAAGTCAACTGAGAGAGGATAATTTTTTCGAAAATTTTACTTATTGCAGGAAGTATTGAAATTGGCCTGTAATTGGCCGGATCAGTATGACTACCAGATTTGTAAAGAGGAACCAGTTTACTACATTTCATAAGATCAGGAAAAACTCCTGCGTCTACACAATTATTGAAAATATGGGCCAAGCAGGGAGCCACTTCCTTAATAATTGTACTTTAGTTGAAATGCCCCAGAGATCCTCAGTATTTTTAATAATAATAATAATAATAAAGGAAGTTCCTTTCTCTGCAGCCCTAGTCACCGGCCGCTTGAGCCTAGCTTCGCGGTCGGTGATCTACCGTTTTGATATATTTTTTACTGTAGAATAGTTTTATAATATTTTATTGTATTTTCTATAGTAAAAAATGTATTTTATACGAGAATTTAATTAAATGAGTGGAATAATAATAATAATTTATTTGATCAAAAATACATGCATACATAGAAACACAATCAGATCAACTTAAGATTATTCATATTTTGCTTTTGATGTTTATAGATTTAAAAGTTTTTTAAATGTAATTACCATTTACGTGACTAAAGATAAAGACTTCCTTACATTTCTCAACGGATGATTCTAATAATTCAACTGCCTTTAAAGCAGAGGAATTGAGAGACCGGGTTACAATTTTAGGGATATCAGCAAAGAATCCATCAAAAGCATCTGCAATATCTTTTTCATTTATAAGAATTGAATTATTAACTTTTAACTTTATTTCTCTATTACGTGGCTTTGATTTACCAGTTTCATTATTTATTAGTCTCCATGTCGCTTTTATTTTATTAGATGAGTTTGTTATTTTATTCTTCAAAAATAGGCATTTTGCTGTATTGCAGACTTTCTTAAATGTTTTCGAGTAGTTATTTACATACAAAAGAAACGTAACATAGCTTCTCTAGCACCATAGAGATCGTATAGCCTATTCCTACTTCTGTAAATGCCGGGAGTGGCCCAATCAGTAAACCCGACCCTATATCTAACTGTGCATGTTTTAAGTTTGAATACTTCATTGTGTTCTAAGTTTACAACATTAAAAAGTCTGTTAAATAAACCATTAGGGTCATCAGAAAAAGGTATATTAGCTACTGCTAGATCTACTTTACATTTAAATTTACTAATACGGCTCTCTGTGATAGGCCTGTAGGTATATTCCTCAACTGTTTTTTTATCATTCAAATTATTAATAAAATTAACACTCTGACCATAATGGTCTGATTTGAAATGCTTGATTACTGCTTTATTGGTTGGAGATTGACTGCAGTAAATATTATCTAAACAAGTGGCAGAAGTAAGGGTTACCCTAGTCGGATCATTGAAAAGGTGTTGTAAGTTAAAGCATTTGAATAAATTAATCAATCTATCAGCGAGAGGATTCGCTAAATTATCTATATTAAAATCGCCACAAACAATGAGATCCTTCCTACAAGTAAATACTTTTAGCATACTCGTAGCTTCTTCCATAGTACTTTCAAAGTCTACCTGATTTGCGTCGGGAGGGCGGTACACACACACTATGATATTGTGTGTCTACCGCCGCTCCAGTTCCACACAAGAAAGTTCAATAGTTCTCTCAATACCAAGTTTAACAATATCTTTCCGTTCTTTACATTTAAGACTATGTTTAACTATAATCAGAGAGCCACCACGTATTGCAGCTTTTCTTTTATAGGAACTTGCAAGACAATAGTTATGATAAAAGGGAAGTAACTGATTTTTCACAATCCAGTGTTCTGTTATGCACATAACATCTACATTTAAATAATTTAAAAATAGTTCTAATTCTAGAACTTTGCTGGGTAAGCCTTGTATATTCTGATGGACTATATGAAATGTATTTGGCTTTCCCATTGTCGATGTGATCAGTTTAAATTTGTATTTACTGACACAGTCGCTTTGATGCCCTCATTAGTACTATTACTAACTACACACACAGGCTCGTCAGGTAACTGCGTTATACTACTTATAACGGGATCAAAAATATTATATGCTAACAATTTAGCAATTATCAATTTACTTTGTTTGGTAAGGTACATTGTATCTCTAGTCAAAAAAGTTTTACTAATAAATTTGTTAGTATCAAAGAATAATACGTCACTATGACGACATGTCATATTGTACAACATCATGTTATTTTGACATCGAGTTTCATTTTGTTTTGATGTCAATGACTTTGAATATGGGAAGGAGCAAATAATCAGTTTCCCTAGTCCATTTTCTATCTTTCCTAGAATTACCTCAACTAGCCTTATCAACTGTGACCGCTTGACACAAAATTCACCTAGCTGAACAATGAAAGTTGTGTTTTTATTCAAAGAGTCATCTTGCTGAATACGATCAGTAATTATATTTATATTACAATTTGGATAGCAATGATTGACTACATTTTGTACAAGTAAGTCACTCAGCATAATACCCACCCCAGCACCCAACTTATCTGAGTATATCACAGTTTTCCGGGTATATTAACTACAGTCTAGATTTAATTCCTTAACCGGAGATGGTGCAGCTCGCACTGATAGACCCTCAGTGAGTGCAATCGGTACTGCATTGTTACTAGAGCTATCACAGAGGTCTTCATGTGAGGGTGATGGCGACACCGCTTGGAGCGCGGATGGTACACCAGTGATGAGGGGGGCACTACATCCGCAGCACAGTCTCTAGTCAAAGTGTAACTCTTCACCGTGGCTGTCTCAAGATCTGTTTGAGTGCAGCTATGCCGCACTTATAAACTATTGTGTACGCAATATATAAACTGTCATTGTTCACAGTATCTTGCATTTTTAGATAGTGGTCATTGGCATGTTTTTGGGCTTGGTTATATTTACATGTTACATCATGAAGTGCCCTTTCTAAATTAACTATTTCTTCAGACATATAGTTCAAATCTTTTGAGTTACGCCCTAATAAATTATAACAGGAGTCCAATTCTACTTCTAGGTTACATTTAGACTTTTCCTTGCTCAATTTAACTCAATTCAACTTCTCAATTTAACTCAATTCAGATGATGCTCCTGCGTCGCAGGTGGACCTTTTAATATTAATAGTTATTATTATGTTTTAATGCTATTTATACTGAAGTAACATTGCTATTTACTACATTAATTTTAATTAATAATTGCACTAAAGAATATCACTAGGTACCTAGGTACTATGAATGTTGACAATAAAGAATCGGAATCTTCGCCCGCCGCGCCACAGAGGTCGTCAAAACTTAATAGGTTACAACAAAAATAAAAACTCAATAACATACGAAATGTGAAATTCCACGCGGACACAGCTAGTCTATAGGTACACTCACAGAACAGAGAATACATAGAAATAGTAAGTAGGCGGGGCCCGCGTAACACCTAGTAGGCGCAGTAGTGCGCACTTCAAGCTCCGCTTGGTATGGTATGGTATGGTATGGTAGTTGTACTCCTGTTTCCGCATTAAGACTCAGATTGGTCCTTTGTGCGTGGTGTGTTTGCTAGTTTAACCAGCCTAACTCCGTCCAGAAGCGCAGAATACTCCTGGGATCTTCACAGGCTTCGCGGAGTGACCTCGGATGGTTGAGGATATCTAGTCGCTGCGCTGCGCTGTTACTCCCCCGCATTCCAGGACTACGTGGGCAGCTGATTCTTCGTCGCTCAGGCATCCTCTACATAGAGGGCTGTCTGTTGCTCCGATGGTGAAGAGGTGTTTGTTTAGTGGGCAGTATCCTGTAAGTGTTCCCACTAGGACGCGTAGGTCTGATCTCGTCAGGCACAATAAGTGTTTGGTTAGTCTTGATGAAGCAGTTGGGAGTGCCGCTCTGGATTGGCGGCACTCCTGTAGACTTGACCGTCTATATCCCTTTTTTCCACAGCTGTGGCTGCCTCTCTTGCCTGACAGCTACACATTCACATTGAAATATGGAGCTGTGTTTGCCTAAGTACATTGATACATTAATATTGAGGTCCATAGAGTGAATCCCTGCTCCCGTGCCCATATCGGTCTTGGAGCCGTCAGTGTATATTCTCACTCCGTGGCTACCTGATTCATCCCTATGGTCTTCATGCAGTTGTATTCGGTAATGTTTGTTGTGTATTGGTTTGCTGGACATTCTGTCACAAGATGCCGCTAGGAGAGGTTCATAGGCAAGGGCTCTGTGCAGGATTTGAGCATGTGGGCAGTCGATGTTTCTCCTCAGTCCCATGTTTTGTAGTCTCAGGGCCGACATGGTAGCCTCTTGTTGTATATATAGGTCTAACGGCGCAAGGCCTAGTATCACGTCTAGGACAGCGCCTGGTGTGGTTCTCATGCAGCCCGTTATGGCTGAGCACACCATTCTTTGGAAGCGTTGCAGCTTGATTATCACGGTGATGGCTCCATATGTGAGTATTGGTCTGATGATAGCGATGTAGAGCCACCGGATATCTTTGGTGATAGGCCCCATGTTTTACCAAGCATTCTGCTGCATTGGTAGAAGGCGGTAGTAACCCGTTGCAGTTTGTAGTCAAGGTGTTTGTTCCATAGGAGTTTATTATCCAGTATGACTCCTAGATACTTGACTTCGGTTTCCGTGGTCATTACACCACGTTTCAATGATTTTGAAGGCGAGTTTCATGAGGTCGCATAGAGTGTTTTCGAAGCAACCGGTTGCCAGGATCGCGAGGTCGTCTACATATCCTACTGTCACCAGTCCATGGCCATTGAGCTTACGGATGAGTTCGTCAACAACTATGTTCCATAGTAGGGGCGATAGGACGCCGCCTTGAGGACAGCCCCTAGCAACTGAGAACCACGAGAGGAGTCTCTTGTAGTTTCGTTAATGGTAACTTGTATTGCTCTATATCTCAACATGTTGTTTATCCACTGTGCTAGAGTTGGCGCAATACCGTAATTGGCAAGTGCTCTATAGATGCTGGTGAATTTGGTCTTGTCAAAGGCTCCTTCAATGTCAATGAAGGCTGCCAGAGTTGGTTGTTTTGTAGTTAGTCCGGTTTCTATTCGCGATACCACGCCGTGAAGAGCGGACTCAGTTGATTTGCCTTTGCTGTAGGCATGTTGTTGTGGATGTAGTGGATTTTGTGAGAGTATGTTTTCTCTGATCTCTCTATCACATAGTCTTTCAAGTGTTTTCAGAATAAATAAAGGTTAGGCTTATTGGCCTGAAAGATTTTGGTAGTGTATAGTCACTTCTTCCTGGTTTTGGTATAAAAACCACCTTCACTTCCCTCCATTGTTGCGGTATGTACTTGTGCGCAATGCACGCCCTGAAGATGCCAACCAGGTGGTCTGCTAGTATGTTTCCACACCATCTCAGCATCCCCGGGAAAATCCCATCCAGGCCAGGCGATTTGAAGGGAAGCAAGCTGTTAATTGCCCAGAGTACCTTATCGTGGTTAATCATATTGTGGGCTGTTATCCAATCTTGGTCGGTAGGCGTTTGCACTGAATTTTTTCCCATTTGTAGCTGTCTGTTACCTGACAGCCTGGGTAGTGTGTGTTCAGAAGCACTTCGCTGGTGTCTACATCCATCTTGGTATAGGATTGGTCGGGCTTGATGAGGCATCCAAGAGTCTTCCTGCACGTTTGTGAGGATGTTCTTGATGCGTGCAGCCTGGCTGTTGTTTTCTATGTTGGTACAAAATCTTTCCCAACGTTCTGTTTTTCTTGTGCGGATACGTTTTTTGTAGATTTTCTTCGCAACATGGTATGACTACCAGTCTTCGTCTTGTCTGGTGTTTATAGCTCTGTTGAACAATTTCCTTACTTTGCGTCGGAGTCTCTGCGGTTCGGGACCCCACCATTGTCCTTTTGTCCTTTGTTTGGGCACGACAAGCGGGCAGGTCAGTTCAAAGCTGTTGGTAAGAGTATGTGTTATTTGGTTAGTGTATAGTTCAATGTCCTGCATTGCTTCATCGCTTGGAAGGTAGGCGGATACTATGACTATTTGCGATATAGAGCTGTTGTGGTTGGGAGATAAGTCTAGCAGGGGTTAGGTCTCTGGAACAGAGTTCGGTTATAAGTAGTGCCTTAGCGGCGCGCGGGACAACTATGCGGTTGTATTGGCGAGCAGCTTGCTCCCTGGTGTTTTAAGGCCACAGATTTGGCCTTTCCTGATCCACGGTTCTTGGATGAGGGCCACGGATTCGGGATGTTCCTCCAGCATTTTGCGTAGAGACGCGGTAGCCGTGAGGCTATGCTGGAGGTTGGCCTGGATGTAGGGTGTGGCAGGAGGAGGTGGATCAGGTGGTGGTGCGGGTGATGTTTCACTTGGTCTAGGAGTAGTTCCTGACAGGAGAAGAGCTGAGGTCGCATTCGCTACTGTCGCTCTCCTCCATGTCGAGAAAGCACTCCTCTGATATGGGGTTAAGTGGATCCTGGACATCCATAGGTTCCGGCCCTTGGGGTGGTGGTGGGGCAGGAGTGGGGTTATAGATCCGTCCGGAGCTCGGGCCGGGCTGGGGTTCAGGTTGGGCCTTCGGTCCCGAAGAGGGATCAGGTTTTCGGCCGGGGTTGAGTCCAGGATTGGTGGGTGGAGTGTCAGAGTCGTCTCCGGCCTTGCCTTTCGGTGCATCCTTCTCCATAATATGGAGGTAGATGTTACCGAAAAACCAGTACAGCCGACGGTTCTGACTCTTCAGTCTTTCAATATCAGACTCGGGAACGTGGAGAAGCAAGTGAGTACCGGGTTTCGCCCCTTGTTCACGGTTATCAACGCGGATCAGGTTCCACGAGTTGATTTTTAGGGTTGCGTTTTGAGCCGCCAGGATCTTGCGCATACTTTCGGCATCCCTAGTTAGATTAGGTACCAGCAATCCGCACAAGATCTTTCGCTCGATCTCCGCTTGTCTTTTCAAGACAAGTTTCGTTCCAGCGATTGGCGACTCCTCTACTTCGACTTTCTACCACCCCAGCGTAAAGTCGTCCTCACACCAGAATTTGAGGACGACCTCGCCGTAGTGTGCTTTGCCTTGGAAGTGGGCCTGCGCAGCCAGGGACGCGGTGTCCAGTTTGAAGAGATCACTCTCAAACCGCGCCTCTAGTCGCTCTCGCACTTCCAAAGCTTGCTCCTCCGTCATGTCTTCGTAGGGTTCGAGCATTACAGCTACGCAAAGGTCATGCGACCTAAAGGCCGCCGCGTAACTGACAGGTTCTAATCTGTGGGTATGTTCCGACCTTTGACGTTTACTATCGCCCGTGGGCGTAGTGCTGTCTTCGGGTCGACTTCGTTTGGAGCTTTCGGGACGAGCTGGTGGGGTAAGCCGGGCCTGTACTCGCCTACCCACGCGATTCCCTCTAGGTTTTAACGATCGGCGAGGGGTCTGACTGCTTTCGCTAGACGTCAGCGCGACCGTGGTCGAAGTCAGACAGATTACCGCATCAAACCATATCAGTGATTTGATAAAAGCCATAAATGTGCGTATCCATCATTTATTAAAATTAAACGTAAAACTTACGAAAAAACAGCTATTTAACAAGTACGTCCTATTTCAAGGACAATAAATTTTCATTCATTGTCATTAAAGAATAAAAGAAAAGGCAAGCTTTTTATTTCGACCACCACAAATATAACCTGACGTACCTATTTCGTTATTCATCAGTAGGTAATAATCGATATCGATAGATTCGTCTCGTATTCTCATTGGTACATCACTAAGGTAGTAGCTATGTTTTCTGGGTATTCGATAAACAGCCATTGTATTATCGATCTTATGGCCCGTTATTAGAGACTATAATAAAAGTCGATAGCAATAGCGCCATCTCTTGTTAAGTAGCTTTGTGTTGTGGATAATCAAGTAATCAAGAAAGGCAGCCATTGTATTAGTAATCTTATTTGCTGGGAATAGAGACTATAAAAAATATTTGGCCATGTTTATTTTATTGAGTTTTGAACCATGTGTCTACCGAAATAAGATTTAATATCAATAAAATTAGTTTTATGGTTTTATGCCCTTTTAACGTACTCTTTCAACCAATAAGAATTTTTGTTTCTATGTGTGTTAGTCACATGTGTGAGTTTAGCGACACTAGTTCTCTTAGTAAAAAGGCATCATGCTAATTCAATGTATTCTCTGTTCTGTGGGTACACTCATTAGGGGAGGCATATGTCCAGTAGAGTAGATGACTAACATAGGCTGATGATGATGATGACAGCTAGTCTGAAGTATAGACCGATCGCCCAAACATAGAACCCCAGATATGTACGAGTATATCTGATTCCGGACCAGAATACATGATTCAAGCGTACATTTCGCTCGTCTATTTGCAGTTTCCCTACGTCTGTAATGAATCAATGCTTTCTGCATTCAAGTCGACGTTTCGAGTACTGTTGGTGAATCAGGGAATTTCATTAGCCTCGTAGTTTAGTACATATTAGCTTTTGAACAAATTCCTTCCGGAAAGGACTGTACGAAATTGGAGTTCGGTTTTGAAAGGACTACACAATTGGAGGAGTTTTCTATTGGTCAATAGTCGTTCTTAGAGTGCAATTTTTGTTTTGTTGCAATAAATTGAACAAATTTGAACAGTATATATAATTAGTACCTACTAAAAGTTAAAAGTAATAGTGTAGTATGGTATATCCACCTTTATAATTTATAAGTAATCGATATCGATATACCATACTACACAATTTTGATGGAATTTTTAAACTTACCCTGTTGTTTAGGCTAGAAATAGACAATAATGACATCGCATCGTCATACATTGCTTGCATTATTGAAGTTGAAGGAATTAATTTCTAACAATTAAATTCGATGACAAAGTGGCGTATTTTTTCTCTATTCTATACTAGACAAAAATCCCCGTGCTTGCCGTAGCAATTTATAATGTAGGAAGTTATAATTAGGCTTCATTGCATTACTTCTTGTACCATGTTTACTTATTTGCTCTGAGAAAGTAAAACTCTTCAAGTAGGTCAAAAATAACTACCATATTGACAAAACCGCCTAATCAGAATATTCCGTTTCGTGCGTGACAAACGAATATCCTTTTATCAAGCCAAAAAAGCCGTGCGTTTTTTTCGATTTCGTGCCGGATCGGATTTCCTTATAATTTTCCCAATAACTTCCTTCTAATCCGCTGCAGACTTAAATTGGCATCGTTCATTTATCCGACCAGGATGCCGATGCTGGATGCGGCAAGCTGAAGACAGGGGGCTATGGCACTCACTGGGGGAGCCCTTTGTCCAGCAGTGGACTGCTATAGGCTGATGATGATGATGACTTATCCGACACGCCTAGCTCGCGTACCTATATCGAAATATATTAATTCTTTATATTATTTTTACGCAAATATGCAGGTCTCGACAGAGCCTATGCATTTGCTCCCTTTGTAGCCGATACCCTAAGTAGGTGGGGTGCCGATGCTCTCCGTTTTTTCAAAAACATCTGAGGGTCTGGTCATGGCGACGCGTGACTCGAGTGCTGTTGAGTATTTGACGCAACGCATCAGTATTACCATACAGCAGGGCAATGCAGCCAGCGTCTTGGGGACACCTTCCGACTGGCTTTGATCACGATCAGTTACCTGTAGATTGTTTGCAACAGTTTGCAGTTAGCTCAATTGTTTCAATTGTAAATAATAGTTCTAATTTGTTTTTGTATGTACAAATAAACATTAACAAAGTCCCTCTGATAGTTTGATAATGAAATAAAGAAGATGAAATCCAGCTAGCCGAATTTTAGGCATCCACAGCGTCATATAAATAAATAAATAACTCTCATTCATAATGATTTCGATCAAATCTATCGAGTTACCGAACTCAGGGCCTGGTTTAGTGAACGATGAGCTTTATTTATATTAGCTCTTTTCATTTATGTATCACACAGTCTCTTTCGCGACATTTTAAGCATGGAGTCTCTTCGTCGTATTCTTTGCATTATTTATTTTATTATATCAGGTGTAAAATGTTGATTACTTTTACGATACGTACCTTTTAATATAGGTACGTTACCTACCTACTTGCTATGTGAAACCGTGCAGATATTTCTTTCTTTTAAGCCTTTTCTACCGGCCTTGAAAATAGAAAGTGCACCTGTGGTTGCGCGCACACCTGTGCACCTTCGGTGAACCTGGACGATGTGAGTGGAAACTCGGCTAGGCGTCATGCTTTACTTATCACTTATATCGAAGCCCAACCAACATGTAACAAATATCTGCTGTACAATGCAAAACTTGGTCCCGTGGCGGGAATCGAACCCACAACCTCCTATGTCACTTGCGGACGTACTCCTACTACGCCACTGAGTACGTCAATATGCCTCCAAGAACTCTCCGGTTTTATGAAAGTTACACTTTAGTAGATAAAACACGATTTATATCACTTAAAAATAATTTAAGTAAAAATATTTTCTTAACACAATTAACCGATAAGACATTAATCCGTCCTATCCATTCAAGGTTGTGTGGGAGAGATCGCTCTTGAGCGATAAAACCGCCGATTTTTCGATTGGACGGATTAAATATTAGGTTCCTTGTAGGTTGGATTAAAAGTATGTTATAATTATTAGCATTTAGTAAAGAAAATTAAAGTATAAGTAATAGAAAATGATACGAGGTTCTTTTGTAAACAGTACCGATAGCATTCAAGTCACGCGTAATGCGAACTGCTATGCCAGAGCTTGTTATTTTAATAATGAGTGCGCTAGAGTTGGCCTCGGTTCCAGGAATTCGGCTTCGGCATCATCATCAGCATATGTTGGTCCACTGCTGGACATAAGCCTCCCCAATGAGCGCCATAGCGCCCTGTCTTCAGCTTGACAGATCCAGCATCTACCTGCAGTCTTTCGCAGGTCGTCATCCCACCTGGTCGGAGGGCGTCATACGGCCCCCTGCTAGATAGCGAACCAGACTCTGGTGAAAATATCACACAATATTCATAATTGGATAACTCAGATAATTGTCAATTTCTGCTACAGGACATAAATGAGAGAATTTATAGATATCAGAGTATTTAATTAAACTTCCTTTGTACAGAATAGAATGATACCTTGAGTTAGGCGTGCGTATGGTCGGGCGACGCGTGTCGCGAAAGGCCGCGGAGAGACGCGCGTTCCTATTTACATAAGTGCCGGCCGCGGCGTGGCACCCCGCGCCCCGCTGCATTCCGCTGCTGCGTCCGTGGGGCACGTTCTTGCGCGCCAACAGACAATCATTTTCCATTACTTGACATTGGCAGAAAAGTGTCCAACCAGACCATTAACAAAGAATAGTAATAATAAAAATAATATATGCCCGCAGGGCAGCTTGTGGCGAGCTAGTGGTTAGGTGGTGGAGGTGGTGAGTAGCGACACCACGGGTACCGAGTGCTCCCGGGGAAGTTCCTGGTTCTCGTCTCCGCTTGCGGAGTGGCATCCCAAGAGAACCAGATCCCCACCTCTTGCTTGCCTTCATTGGCCGGTCTGAGTGGAGTCGCGAGAGATGCATCTTAGGATGTAGACTCGGGGGTGGAAGTGTCTAATGGCGTAATAGCGAGGAAAACCGCTCACGAGCAGTCTTCATGATGGTGAAATCGGGGCCGCACCTCTCGACACCCCTCAGTCGTTTGCGCCGATGTTGTTCCTCTCCGGTAATTTACTCCGGCTTTTTAAGGAACCCATCCAGCATTCGGCAAGCCACCGTTTGCCACTCTTAACATTACGATTGACTTGTTTATGGCAGACGTCCGCAATCTCCCCTATAGCCCGATTACCCAGTCTATCCATCCATCACAATAGCCTGGTTTTATTTCTTTCATTTTTCTTTGCAATAGTCTCCACACCTGGTGGATACCATCTTTGGGTGTATCATATTGTGCACCCGAGGATGTGATACCCGCTATGTGTAGCAATCGCCTTTAGATTAACTTCTCAAAGGACCTCTGTACTGTTCGCTTCGGCCCCACGCAAGCCTTCCAAAGGACCGGGTCACTTTATGGCCCGAGATCATGGTAAATGAGAGACATAATAATATTATATATATAATTAATAATATTATAAAGAATAGTAGGTAGTAGGTATCTTGTCAAAAATTTAAGAACGACAGCAATCAACAATAACGCGTTAGAAACACAGTGGGGCTACCGAGCTATTTAGCACATATTGTCGCGTGTTAGATGGCGTGGTAGCCCCACAGAAAAGACTTGCGGTTAAGTTACTGTGAATGAAGATTGACAGACACGTTTGAACGTAAGCATTCAATGTTACTTTGTAAACAACTTGATTGTTGCCGTGACGTAACCTCGTGTTACTGAAGTAATTATATCAATTATCGTACGTGATCACAAACTTACTTCCTGGTTTCTAATTGGAGAGGCTTACAAGTGGTACGAATCTGATATCTACCTGCACCTATATAATATACTAGCTGCGCCCCGTGGAAATCTACATAAGTGTCAAATAGTAGTTTATAAACCTTCCTCATGAATCACTCTATCTATTAAAAAACCGCATCAAAATCCGTTGCGTAGTTTTAAAGATCTAAGCATACGTAGGGATAGACAGCGGGAAGTGGCTAATATGCGGCGATAATGTTGGACTAGATAGTCAAGCATTATTTATATATTTGCTGCGCCCCGCGGCTTTTCCCTCGTAGAAATATATGTTTCAAATAGTTTATAAAGCTTCCTCTTGAATCACTCTATCTATTTAAAAAAAAGCGCATTAATATCCGTTAAGAGATCTATAAGCATACATAGGGACATACAGACAACGGGACGACTTTATTTTATACTATGTAGTGATGCTGTCCAGCATTATCTAGTCTAGCATTTTTAATGTTTTTATTCTGCTGCGGTGGAAATAGAACCCTATCGGCGGATCTTCGCCAACTGTGCAACCTCTATACCTAGAGGTAGTCAAATTTAATATTTTCAGCGTTCAGTAAAGTAAAGTGAAGTAAAGTAAAAAATCATTTATTTCTTTAGGCTTACAAAATAAGCACTTAGACAAGTCATATTTTATACATTAAATTATAATCAAATAAAATTATTTTCGGTCATATTTCGGCCTACAGCTAGCATTAGGGCAACACTAGAGACGAGACGTAACAGAATGTTATGATGCTGGTGGTATGAATGCCGGATGTGTGCGATTTTTGGACGATAATGCGAATATTACCCGGATAAATAAATAATATGGATGTTTGTCCAAAATAATATGGGAATATTAAAAACTCAGAGAACCTAACTATTGTACCAGAGCAAAGTAGGTAATGCATAAATATTTTAATATACTTGAATGGTAAGCTTTGTACACTGCCAAGGCATTTTCCAATAATTATTTATTTTGTTATTAGTTTAAGCTCGCGGGTTCTTCACGGCTAAAATAAACAAAGCCAATCAAAAAGCCAGCGAAAAACAACAAAAACTCCGCAACTTCGTAAACGGCAAGCGCCATTACAAAGAGATCACGACATTTGCATTGAAAAACTCTTTAATCTATTCCCCATAAATCCGCGCCGGCATTCAGTAAAAATACATTGGTTCGAATCGGAACCTACCAACAGATGGCGTGGCGCGCGGCGACAAACGAAGATTTACGTCGATGTAGCCTCCTGCCTCCTTTGGGGACAGTAGAAACTATGGAGTCGTGGGACGAAAACAAACAAGAATTAAGTATTAATGCTAGTAGCATAGGAGTGTGAGTATTATCAGAGTAGATGTCAGTGAACAGAATTTGATCACCTTTGGTTAAATTTTTTTCTTCTTCTATCATTTGTCGAACACAAACAACAACACAATAGGCGGCTTCGTTGGTCCTCTTTGTAAAGACGACTCAGCGCCTTTACAAAAAGGACCACCGAAATCGGCTATTTTTTATTCTAAACAAATAGATCAGCGTCAGATATAAGAAACGCAGATGTTATATATGTATTATAACTAGATACTAGTATTATAAATGCGAAAGTGTGTTTGTTTGTTTGGATCGCACAAGTTTAATTAAGATACTAGTAGGTATGGGGCAGTTTGGAGTAATTAATAAATCATATTAACCTTCCTCCTAAAATCCGTTGAGTATTTTAAAAAGTCTAAGCGAACAAACAACGGAAGCGACTTCATTTTATACTAGATGTTACTAAATAAAATGTTTAGTGAATTAAAAATTTTAGTACCTAACTAATCTAAAGTACCAACAGCGTCTCCACTCATATCCAGTTCATGACAGGGATGCTCCCACCTCCGCGTCACTGACTCGCCAGAACCGGATAAGCCCCAAACCCGTGCCACGAGGAAATTGTCGAACACCCGGATCTGCAGCGTCGTTCGCAAAAAATAATAGCCGACTTCGTTGGTCCTCTTTGTAAAGACGAGTCAGTTTTTTTTATTCTCAAACAAATAGATAATTTGTTTCTTTGTACACTTCCTCTTTTGCTGGTCGTCATCCCACCTGGTCGGAGGGCGTCCTACGTTTACCGAGTCGTGGTCTCCACTCAAGAACACGTTTGCCAGTGGCCGTCGGTTCTTCACGAGTTATGGCCGGCCCACTGCCACTTCAGCTTGCTAACTCTTAGAGCAAATTCTTTGAGACTGCAGGTAGATGCTGGATGCGTCAAACTGAAGACAGGGCTCCATAACGCTCATTGGGGAGGCCTATGTCCAGCTGTGGACTATCATAGGCTGATGATGCGAGCGTGATTTTTCAAAACTACTAAGTTGTCAGTATTTTCATTTCTTTATTTTTACATAATTATGTGTGGATGAAAACTGGGTTCGGTGTGTAGGGGTCCGTATGGTTTACTAGTGCAACTGAGACTAATTTTCGATACTTTTCTAGAATAATCGCCATGAGTAAGCAGTTTAAAACATTTGGTGTATCACGAACAAATTAAGAAGTGCTCGCTCTTTCAAACTCCCATTAATCATTGAAACAAATATGTTATTTGAAAGTATTTAATAAGTGTTGACTTTATTGCCCCGTAGTACCTATTTAAGCCAACTTTTTCAGTAAGTTGAGCAGTCGTCAATGTGATAGAGGTGTTCTTAAAAATTCTTAGATTTTTTTGAAAAAAAAAACGAAGAACTGAATTCAATTTCCTTAGTATTTACACAATTTTTTAAGTTTTTTGTGTCAAATACCTATCCCAGGGGAATAAAATTACTATGGAACCACGTCAGGATCATTCTCCATATAATAGGAAAATGATTTCGGTCCATAATTGACGGAGAAATCGACGAACATACATAAAAAAATACATGCAGTCAAACATAGAACCTTTTATGTTTCGTTTCGTCGTTTTAAAATCACTAAAATCGAATAAGTCATCGCCACACAAAAAAACCCAGCACTTTCCGAACATTATTTCGTCAAATTTCCGCAACGTTTGAATCCGTCACTCATACTAGTAGCATTACCCACAACCCATTAGAAAAACATCGCATTTTCCCCTACGAAGGTGGAAACGAAGCAGGAAGGTAGGTACGCCCAAACAAACACTCCCTTAGTACCTTCATAATAGGGAGTGCGTTAAGTGAACCGACAGAACAAGCTGAGCAATAAGCCAAACGATTGCCATTTTCCTTCCTCCATTTACGGATGTCGGCTATAAGGCATAATCACCATAGGGTGTGGTCAGGGTGAGGCAAGAGTTTCGTGTTTGAAAAGTTTTATTGAAGTGAGTTTAGAAGCAATATCAGAAACCCTGAAATTAGCAGCAATAACAGAAAGCGCTAAAGCGCTGAGTGGTTGAACTTTTTGGAGCGGGAACCAGGAGAAAGGAAAGAGGGGAGGGAGGTCTTAACCCTGCTGTAAAACCATTGCAGACTGCAAAATGGAACGTACTATTGACTGTTAAAATAAGAATTTTACTTAAATGTGTCGACCTCTGTGTGGTGAGTGGTGGGCGAAGGTCCGCCTCCGACGCAGGAGGTTGCGGGTTCGATTCCCGCCTCGGGACAATTGTGTATACGATCTGCAGATATTTGTTCCGGGTGTTCTGATCATTATATAAATAAAAAAAACTATCTATGCAATGTAGAGGTATTGAGTTATGTATATCAGTAATCTAGTACCCATAACACAAGTTCTGCTTAGCTTGGAGCTAGATGATGCTGTGTGGATTGTCCAGCATTATTTATTTTATTTTATATTATTTTTAGGTCTTTCCCCAGCTGTAAAACCATTACAGACTACAAAATGGAACGTACTGTTGACTATTATAAGAGGAATTTTACTCTAATAAACTCTTCTAATAAATCAATGTGTTTACGTAGACCCAGACCCACATTGATGGTCAGTGTTAATCGAAGGGTTGAATCGAGACATAAACGGCGTTCGGTTTTCTAATTATCTCATCATAGTAGGTACAAGTTGTGCCTTGTACCTTAGTACAAGGCACACCTTGTACCTATGGTATAAGTGGTAATGATCGTTATGAAATCTTCTTTACTTCTTTTAATGAATGAACCTATTTACCTCACTTTTTCATGTTTTTAGATGGGCTATAACTGTACTGTATAACTCGGAACAACGCGTAGGTACTTAGAGCTTTATATAATGATTAATGAATAATGACCGAGTGCCATACTTACCTTTCTGTCATATTATGATCTAAAGGTGGGTATGGCACTCAATTTGTATGTATGATTGTATGATATATATTGAGAGATTGTGCCACTAGATTTAGTTAGTATTAAGATCCTTTATTTTTATTATTTTCTTTGTATTTGATGGAGCAATAAAGCTATATTGTATTGTATTGTATTGTATTGTATTGTATTGTATTGTATTGTATTGTATTGTATTGTATTGTATTGTATTGTATTGTATTGTATTGTATTGTATTGTATTGTATTGTATTGTATTGTATTGTATTGTATTGTATTGTATTGTATTGTATTGTATTGTATTGTATTGTATTGTATTGTATTGTATTGTATTGTATTGTATTGTATTGTATTGTATTGTATTGTATTGTATTGTATTGTATTGTATTGTATTGTATTGTATTGTATTGTATTATGTATCGTATCGTATCGTATCGTATCGTATCGTATCGTATCGTATCGTATCGTATCGTATCGTATCGTATCGTATCGTATCGTATCGTATCGTATCGTATCGTATCGTATCGTATCGTATCGTATCGTATCGTATCGTATCGTATCGTATCGTATCGTATCGTATCGTATCGTATCGTATCGTATCGTATCGTATCGTATCGTATCGTATCGTATCGTATCGTATCGTATCGTATCGTATCGTATCGTATCGTATCGTATCGTATCGTATCGTATCGTATCGTATCGTATCGTATCGTATCGTATCGTATCGTATCGTATCGTATCGTATCGTATCGTATCGTATCGTATCGTATCGTATCGTATCGTATCGTATCGTATCGTATCGTATCGTATCGTATCGTATCGTATCGTATCGTATCGTATCGTATCGTATCGTATCGTATCGTATCGTATCGTATCGTATCGTATCGTATCGTATCGTATCGTATCGTATCGTATCGTATCGTATCGTATCGTATCGTATCGTATCGTATCGTATCGTATCGTATCGTATCGTATCGTATCGTATCGTATCGTATCGTATCGTATCGTATCGTATCGTATCGTATCGTATCGTATCGTATCGTATCGTATCGTATCGTATCGTATCGTATCGTATCGTATCGTATCGTATCGTATCGTATCGTATCGTATCGTATCGTATCGTATCGTATCGTATCGTATCGTATCGTATCGTATCGTATCGTATCGTATCGTATCGTATCGTATCGTATCGTATCGTATCGTATCGTATCGTATCGTATCGTATCGTATCGTATCGTATCGTATCGTATCGTATCGTATCGTATCGTATCGTATCGTATCGTATCGTATCGTATCGTATCGTATCGTATCGTATCGTATCGTATCGTATCGTATCGTATCGTATCGTATCGTATCGTATCGTATCGTATCGTATCGTATCGTATCGTATCGTATCGTATCGTATCGTATCGTATCGTATCGTATCGTATCGTATCGTATCGTATCGTATCGTATCGTATCGTATCGTATCGTATCGTATCGTATCGTATTGTATGTAAACTATTTCACTTGACAGACAGAAGCATTAATTGGTACCCCCTCACAGCATATGTAATAGTGTCATTCAGTAGCATGCAGGTTCAATCAAACCCATGAACATAAAAATATTGATTTTAGTTTACATTATCTTCGTTAATTTGGCTTTTTAACTTGTTTTATTTTATTATAAAGTTTATTCAATTATTAAATAAAAAACTAATGTTTTTTTTCAAACATTTTTTATTATATAATACTGACATTATCACGAGTAACGATACTAAAATTTCAAGACTTTACAACGTGTAACTATGGTGTACTGGTTAGTGTAACCGAGTTTCTCTCACTACACAGTGGAATACCCGTCATCGAATCCTTGCAGTGGATGTCTTTTTGTTTTCTAACTACCAATTTTTTTAATGTAATGGCATGAGTTCATGTGAGTGGTATTGTATATTATAAATTTAAAGTTATTTATAAAATAAAACATAATTTTAGGTATACAAACTTACTTTTATTTTTTATGAATTTTTGACAAAAAATAAACGTAATTAGTACTGACATGTTTTATTTCATAATTTAGCCTACTTACAAATAGCTTCCTATCCTGATAAATAATATTCCATTTTCGATTTAGTGCTCGAGAATACACATGTTTTCATTCGATTATTGTTTACTTATCTAATTTAATGAATTAAACAATTTGGATCTCCTGTAAATCATGGAATACTATATAATCAGGTAGGTTTGAAAATAAATAAGTGAGGTCAAATGGTATTTTTTCTGATTCTCTCATGTTATCATATATCTCATATTATTCCCTCTTATTAGCTCCCAGGTCCTCATGACCTCTTGCTCTAAATTATGCTTGGACCTCAATTCACTCGGATACCAATTTAAAACCATTTGACCCCACATATTTTCTAGCTTCTATATATAACAGTAATGTCTTCTTGAGATGACAACCATTCAGTAACCGCACAGAAGGTAACATGACTTCCTTCAACACTTTCAAATACTGCTCGCCATTCATGCGCCCAGCTATTTCTACTATTTCTCCAGGACCCATAGAGGACATCCATCCCCAATAACCTAAAAAGAAAAAAAATATCAATTGGTATAGTGTTTATTTAGTTGGTGTGAGTACTAACTTTTTAATCATTGATAAAGGTAATTGGATTCGTTGAGAATTATCACTTACCTAACGTTATTCTGCCACTTGCCCTTAAGGTAATATGTCGTGTTTGAATGTCGACAATATTATTGTGGCGGCTACACTGATTTGTATACACTCCTGTTGTTTTTCTGCCAATTCTTCTTACATTCACAATTTCACATCCCCTTCGGACTGAAATCTACGCACCCATAGGCGCATTTTTATCTGTAAGACAACAAATCAATACTTAGGTATTTATTTATATATAATAAAGTTAAAGATCACAAGGTTTTACTAAAGAGATAGGTATTTGCTTCGTTATGATTATGACACCTAAGTATAATAAGTAGATAACTTACCGTAATTCCAAGCTGACGACGTGTTGATAAAATTTTTGCTTTCTTTTTTACTTAGTATTTGAGTAAAAGATTTGTAAATCGTACAGTGATTTGCAATGTAAACTTTAGCTATTTGGGGGGTTACTAATTAATGACGCTGTCTGTACCTACGTACAAAGTTGTATTATGTACACTTTATTTTTAAGATTGAAACCCGAGGAATGTAACATTCGGGTCAAACCCCTACGGGTTTAAATAGTGTTAATATAAGAAATTATGTATATTCTTTAAAAATCAATAAATACAATACAATCCATTAATAAACTCTACAGTAAAATAATTAAAATCGCTTCGCTCCCTCACATAGCATCCTAACGAGCCGCCTGCTATGTCAAACCTGTTAACGCGTTCCTTTTAGGATTGTGTTTTAAGGAAAAGTGCCCCCAATGCTTGAAACATGTCGAACATTCCTTTAAGTGCCTGCGGATTGAGCTGGAGTATATTATACTATATTCTTGAGTCGTTAGATCTGTACTTTTTTCGATATACCTATAATGTTAAGGCATTGCTTGAACTCACTACTATTATTCTTATGTCGGATAAAGGTTCTATAAGAGAAAAATATTGACGCATAAGCAATGGAAACCCTGGCAAACTGTCTGGGGCAAACGTGTTCTTGAGTGGAGACCACGACTCGGAAAACGTAGTGTAAGACGACCTCCGACCAGGTGGGATGACGACCTGCGAAAGACTGCAGGTAGATGCTGGATGCGTCAAGCTGAAGACAGGGCGCTATGGCGCTCATTGGGGAACAGGCAAACGTCAGCCTTGCGAGACCATAAACAATCTCCGTCCGTAGTGATGTGATCAAGCGTGTTGGCGAGTTTACTTGCGTCTAGTTAGTGCGCTGACGAATGACTAACTAGACTAGCCACGAGTTTAGTCGATCAGAAGGAATCGAGTTGACGTTAGAAATTAAAGTAGGTAGGTATGTAACCTGTTACGTTACAAGGCCTATGTCCAGCAGTGGACTAATATAGGCTGATGATGATGATGAATGGAAACCCTTAGTTTGCGTTTTCGCGGGTTTCCACTGCTTATGCGTGGAAAAGATACTGAAACTTGTCAATATCTTTCAAAACCGGAAATTTAACACAGCCCCTAATGAATTTTATATTATTATGTAATTTGTGTTTGTTGATTATGATAATTTAAAGGTAGAACTGAACAATGGCTTTACCATTCAAAGATCAAAATTTACGGACTGTCACTAAAACTGCGTAAAACTTGTGGAAAAACAGGGACCGAATTCTACTAACCATTCCCTTTTCTATGAGAATGTTATCGTTGCAGAATCTTCCAGATATGAAAGAAACTTCAGAAAGTTCGGGCGGTGGCTGGCTTTCAACCTTGACACATATGACACACGTCCCACCATCGTATTTTTATTCATGCATGAAAGGTAAACTGTCAAAATTGACATTTTGAGACGATACCAATTATTATGGTGAAGCAATTCGTTTAGTGTAGTCAGGTACCAGACCACAAAATCACAAAATCATAAATCTTAAGCACCATTCTGTAGAATTTGACCCTCTTACGCTATTCTAGTGTTCGGATTTGGATGCATGCATATTTTATGGAAACTAAATGACGTAGACTTCTGCTAGATTTCGTTTTAGAATCGGTATTCTGTTTCTGGCATAAGATTGTAATTGGAAACAGAAAGAAATTTCTACGATTGATATATTTATAATAGAATAAATAATTTTGTCTATTATTTTACTAATACTTTTTGGGTTGACTGTACTAAAACTTACCCAAAGTAAAACTGGTGTGAGTTGCAGAACGCAGAGTATAGCTTTTTTACGATTCGTCAATTCACACCAGTTGGAACAAGAATCATGGTGTGAGTTGACGAACGACTCGTTAAAAGGTAAAACAAATATTCATCGAAAAAGACAAAAATAGCTTTAGACATTGCGGCCACACAAAGTTAGTATGCTATTTTCTTATCTGTTTAATAATACTATAATATCTCAGTAAGTAATTAAGTGCACTTAAAATCTTGATAGAGCCGAGATAATGAGCCCTAAACAAGTGAAAACTTAGTTAGAGCAAGGTCAACCTATTCGACCCCTAAGGTTTTTTCCAAAGTACATACTATGTAAGTATGTAAAGAACATACTGAATAACACCACCTTCTACTTAATTTAGAATTTAATGTACTTTGTAAGTCTATTTTTGAGAAATAAAACTGTTATTATTATGTCTCTCATTTACCATGATCTCGGGCCATAAAGTGACCCGGTCCTTTGGAAGGCTTGCGTGGGGCCGAAGCCAACAGCACAGAGGCCCTTTGAGAAGTTAATCTAAAGGCGATGGCTACACATAGCGGGTATCATCCTCGGGTGCACAATAATATGATATAACACAAAGATGGTATCCGCCAGGTGTAGACTATTGCAAAGAAAAATGAAAGAAATAAAACCGGGCTATTATGATGGATGGATGTACTGGGTAATCGGCTATACGGGAGATTGCGGACGTCTGCCATAAACAAGTCAATCATAATGTTAAGAGTGGCAGACGATGGCTTGCCGAATACTGGATGGGTTCCTTAAAAAGCCGGAGTAAATTACCGGAGAGGAACAACATCGGCGCAAACGACAGAAGGGTGTCGAGAGGTGCGGCCCCGATTTCACCATCACGAGGACTGCTCGTGAGCGGGTTTCCTCGCTATTACGCCATTAGACACTTCCACCCCCGAGTCTACATCCTAAGATGCATCTCTCGCGACTCCACTCAGACCGGCCAATGAAGGCAAGCAAGAGGTGGGGATCTGGTTCTCTTGGGATGCCACTCCGCAAGCGGAGACGAGAACCAGGAAATTCCCCGGGACCACTCGGTACCCGTGGTGTCGCTACTCACCAACAGCTCGCCACAAGCTGCCCTGCGGGCTATTATTATTATTATTATTTTCGTACAAAATTTAAAATGCGGGATCTCAAACACAACAAAGCAATAAATAACCAAGCTTAATTTTGTTAGAAAACTGTCTGAATGCCCGAAACATGTCGAACATTCTTCTAAGTGACTGGGAGATTTACTTGAAGCTGGATATTATACTTTATCGGTCGTTTCGCAGCGTAAAACGGGAGTAAAGTTTTTATGGAGTGCTTGCACACGATGCTGGGATGTTGCAAAGGGCTGTTGCAGTGCACTAATGCTTAGACTGACCGCGCATTAGCTTCGGTCGCGTTAAACCCGCGCGTGATCAAAATGAGACGAGTGTCGTTTCATTTTGATCTCTGATTCTCAAACGATCCGCGCGTTGTCAAAATGGGATGGAACCTTGTCAAAGTTGATATCTGATGCAGTATAAATTATAAGGTACATACATATTCGCTCTTTTTCGCTGACGAGTTTGCGAACACATGACAGTACCTGCCTTATAAGCAAACATTTCGTTCGACTTTCAAACAAATCACGACATAAATAGCTAAAACTTACTTGCTTGGAGTCAAGCTTTAGATTTTGATATTGATAATTGTGAGCAATATTTATTAGAGGAAGGACGCGGCAACAAAGGGATTTTTTCAATAATAATGAAGAAATAATGTAGGTGGTTTGTTTACAAACGTTCTACATGGAGTATGGCTAGTGTATAGCTAGAAAGCTGCAATCTACGTCGTTTGTAAGAACTCGAGCGGTAAATTCTCTTTTATACCACAATTTATAATGATTTTGATGTGATTCACCCGAATTAAGTTTATGGGGTGTTTTATAAATTGTTACGCTACAGAGTATACCTACTGGGCGAAATGAAATTATGGGGGTGCATAATTTCAGGGGTAATTCGTAAAAGTTAGGAATGCGGAAACTTTGTATAAAAATTTAATAGTCTGCACAAGGTTCAAAGGGACTTTGAAGATCTCGCTGTTTTAACCGACTTCAGGAGGTATATTCCCGAAGGATTAGCATTGGTCCCTTATTTACATGATTTTTATTTTTTTAAGGTTTTTATAACCCTAGGAGCAATGGCATCACATCTCGTCATACGAACTAAATGTAAGTCTTTGAGCGATTGGATAAAGTTCAAATTTCCCCTGTAGGTGGAGCTAACGGCGCTAGAGTCCGTAGGAAGTCCCAAAGATTTTCGGTTCGTCAGTTACTTTATTTCCAAAGAACCCGAACCCGCAAGTTCAAGGCCCGCCGAAATAGAATTTCTTTGGGATATTAGTTAATCTTTTAAATGTAAATTTATTTCCATCTTTTAATTTTTTTGATCTACAAAATAAAATAGTTCAACTCGGCATAAGCTTGTTGTAAAGCTTGTAAATATCTAGATGTCTTGACTACTAGCGACAGCAAACTACTTTCTTCCATTGAGATAAAAAATCCAACTGCGGTTTTAAAGTAAAAACATTAAGTACAATAAATGTCCGGTAAAAGTCCAAAGACAATGTGATGTGCTTGCAACGGAACGTTCTACTGCTCCGACAGGGTGGCCACGATTTACGAGAGATTCCGCGGGATAAATTGACTTCATAGGAGATTGTGAGATAAGCGCTTGATTGTGGGTTTAAGATAAGAAGCTTTATTAGAGGGCTTTAAGAATTAGGAGGGAATAAGGAAACTCTTATAATTTAAATATTAACGGGTATTTCTGGCGTTTATATAGGACCTTATAAATGATCATCTCGACATACTTCCAGCAAGGTAAACTATACCGTAGTCGCGATAACAGCATTAAAGCGTTGAATATTTTTATTGTTAAGATTTTTATTCCCAATTGCCTTAATAAAAACCAAGTTGTCCCACCTGAACCGTGAAACATTGAAAGCACTTGAAAAGATGGCGGCTGTGTCATCCTCAGACAAATTTCTACGTAAAAGGATTACTTAATTTGTTATGATGAAAAACGAGTTCTCTGAAGTGACACCATGTGAAACAAATAACTAATATTAAATTACTTAGCAGTAGGTACGCACCCAGACATTATTCCTAGTAAAATATTAAATATAAAGAAGAAAGGTTTGATTTTTTGTTTGTTTGTAAGGAATACGCTCCGAAACTACTGGACCGTTTTGAAAAATTCTTTCACCGTTGGGAAGCTACACTATCCGTAGTGAACATAAGCTATATTATATTTTCAAAAAAGTTAGGGGTCCGTACTAAAGCCGTGCGAAGTCGAGAAGGTCTGCTAGTATTAAATAAATTTGGGATGAATAAGTTGAAATTATCATACTTAATATGCACATGCACGTATTTGCTAAAGGGAAGAAAAGCGAAATGGACTCAATAGTAACGGAATGATACCGGAGAGATGGCAAAAAAATCGAGGTAGAGACAATATAAGAGATGGGAAGACGATATTAGAAAAGTTGACGCTGGACTGTCAACTTCTCTAATATCGTCTTCCCATATATGGATTTGTGCAGCAAAAGACAAATTTTATGGAAATCATTGAAGCAAACAAGTTGTTACAAAAGTACGTTTGCTGACTTGACTACTAGAAATACCTAGAAGAAGAAAATAATGTAATGGTTAGTAAAAGCATAGTTTATAAAGCCTACACTAACATATGTAAGCAACAATAACAGCTTATGGACGACCGATGTGGCGCGGTGGGCGAAGGTCCGCCTGCGACGCAGAAGGTTGCGGGTTCGATTCCCGCCTCGGAACAATTGTGTGTACGATCTGCAGATATTTGTTCCGGGTGTTCTGGTCGTTTTCTATGTATAATAAAAAATATCTATCTATGTAATATATTGTATTATGTATATCAGTTATCTAGTACCCATAACACAAGCTCTGCTTACCATGGGGCTAGATAATGCTGTGTGAATTGTCCAGTATTATTTATTATTATTATATTTAACTAGTTTCTACCCGCGGCTTCGCACGCGTTGTTTCTATGGAAACGCTCTATGGTAATTTCTATCCCATGAGAACTGATTTTTGCGATAAAAAGTAGCCTATGTTTTATTCCGGGCCTGGAAATACCTGTATGACAGCTAGTCGAAGCCACAATTTATAATATTAGTAGGATTAGTTACTACTAGTTGCGCCCCGCGGCTTCGCCCGCGTGGAAATCTAATACATGTGTCAAATTGAATCAATCTAACTATTTAAAAAAAAACACATCAAAATCTTTTGCGTAGTTTTAAAGATCTAAGCATACATACGGACAGACAGACAGCGGGAAGCGACTTTGTTTTATAATATTTAGTCATAGTAATTACTAATACTACTAATAATAGTAATTACTATTACTAATACTTATAATTTTAAGCGTAGTTAGTTAGGAATGATGGTCACCGCAAGCCAAGCCCAAGGGACCTTTGTCTGGTAGACAGTAGGTAGCACGGAAGCGCCCTCTCGCCTCAGGTGCCGTTTCCGCTCGCTGATATATTAGCTGCTCCATAATTTACTTTTATTTTCAGAGATAAATGAGATATGTGACTGAAATGTAGGCTCTTGGGAAAACAAGAGTTAGACTCGAGAATTAAATGAAAGTAGGTAGTTTTAATACGAAAATAAATGAAAATCTTTTAACCTTTCACTGAGCAGTGAAGATTTTCAGTGATGCCAAGGCACAAAGATATTTGTTTATTCTGTTTTATCAAAACGTTCAGTGAAGTGAGTAACTAGCACGTTTATCTCTTTATAATAACATCAAAGCTTGCAACTCTTGTAAATAACGTAACTAAAATATAAATAATATAATTACCATGGGGCTAGATGATGCTGTGTGAATTGTCCAGCATTATTTATTATTAATTATAATGATAAGGATAAATTCTAGGGTCGGCAGACTTAAGCACATAAGTCAAAAATATTAAATTTTTTTTCTCTTCACCAACCTATTCCAAAAAATTCAATACTCCGATGGAATAAAGTACATAAGTCGCATAGATCCTATTCATAGCAATACTAAGTACCGTACTTTTTCAACCAGTTGGTTCGAATCATTTTAGGACGTTATAAAGCACTTATGTGTATTTAAGTGAAAAAGAACGTCTGTATCATTATCAATGTGACTGACTTATGTTGTTTGGAACGCAGAGTACCGGTATTTTTTTCGCCACTTGAGGGTACTTTTGTGTATTTAAGTGAAAAAGAACGTCTGTATCATTATCAATGTGACTGACTTATGTTGTTTGGAACGCAGAGTATCGGTAGTTTTTTCGCCACTTGAGGGTACTTGAGAATGTTTTATGATGTGAACAGAAAAAGGTGTAAAATAAAATCTCTTGTAATGCATTGGATGAGAGGGTATATGGATTGGTAAAACGATTCGTTTAAAAATCAGTCAGTAGTGGTAACGACACTCTTACGTGAAGTTTACTGGAACGTCTCAATATTTTGCTAATATTAACTAAAATGGATTTCCAAAGAGGAAAGAAACTAGTTAATCTGGCACTGCAACAAGGCATGGATGTAGAAGGTGAGTTCTAATATAGGTCTCTAATTTTCTTTGTTTGTATCATGTTTATTTTTTGTTCTTTTTGTTTCCAATCTTCATATGCCTACCGAGTAAAATTTTCTATACGATTTTTTTTAAACAAGTTGAATGTTACATAGATGTTGTTTACTTTGAATTGCATTTCAGTTACTAAATTAAATTAAATTTTTTAGGTGAATCTAATGAGCAACAACTAAACGAATCTGTTATGGAACTGGAGCCTGTCCCGTCTACGTCATCCAGCTACTCGCATATCTCTGTGCCACAGCCTGAGCTAGATTTCTCAAGTGACGATTCTGTGCAAGATCCTCCTTACCGACCAGAGAGCCGTATAGAAGCAGCAACTGATTTGTCCACTTCAAATGAAGAACTTTCTCAAACTTCATCAACTGCGTCACCTATCATCACCGTATCACCAAAGAAAAGTATTCGCATTTTAAAGAAGGAAAAAAAAATGAAGCGAAACTTAGGTTTGTCATACAAAACACTCAAGGGAAAAGTAATTGCAGGAAAAACCATGAAAGAAATCGTAAATTGTCGCATGAAATGCAAGGATCGTTTACCTTTAAGTGAGAGAGAAGCATTATTTAAAGAATACTGGCAAATAGGTTCATATGAAAAAAGAGCTGCGTACATGGCGTCCCTGATGGAGATTGAGGACAAAGCTTCTCAAAGGATTCGAACTCCTGATCCAGACTCGCAAAAGTTTCGTATGAAAACGTACAAATACTTTTTTGTCATTCATGGAAAACGAGAACCTGTTTGTCGAGGATGTTTATTAAAAATATTAGACGAGAGTGATAATTTTATAAAAACTGTAGCAATGAAAAAACGGTCTTCAATAGGTGGTACTCAAATGGATGATATGCGAGGAAAAAGTGAACCGAAACATAAGATATCTGACGAAAAAAGACAAGAGATTAAAGAGCATATTTTGTCTTTTCCGTCATACGAGAGTCATTATACAAGAAAGTCTACATCCAAGAAATATTTGCCCACCCACTTGACCATAAGTAAAATGTACGAGCTATTCTGTGAAAGTCGTGTAAATCCACCTTCAATTAAAATTTATAGCCAGGAATTCCACAAATTAGAACTATCTTTTAAGAAACCTCGCGTGGACACGTGTTACACGTGCGATAAGTTTAAAATGCAAATTCAACTTTGCCAGGATGAAGAAACCAAAGCAGCACTGGTTTTGCAACATGAACACCACAAAATGACAGCAGATCAAGCTTATGATCAAAAGAAAAGTGATACAGAAAAATATAAAAATGATAGTTCTGTACAAGTATACACTTTTGATTTACAGCAGTGCCTACCAACTCCAGCATTGAGTTCTTCAGTGGCTTTCTACAAACGCCAACTGTGGACTTTTAACTTGACCGTTCATCACAATAAAACAGGAAAAGCAGTGTGCTACATCTGGTATGAAACAGTAGCTGCCCGTGGAGCAAATCAAATCGCATCTTGTCTTTACACTCACTTGCAAAAACACCTGCCTACCAATACTAAACGAGTAATATTTTATTCAGATACATGTGGCGGGCAAAATAGAAACTCACATGTAAGTTCAATGTTCACCTGGGCATTACAAAAGCTGAATTTGGAAATAATTGAACACAAGTTTATGGTGCCAGGTCATAGTCATTTGGAAGTGGACACAGACCATGGAATAATAGAGAAAAAGAAAAAAAAGACAGATTTACAAATTTATCATCCTCACGACTGGATTCAATTGATAAGGTCTAGTAGCAAAAAGTTTGAAGTGGTTGAAATGAAACAATCAGACTTTTTTGAATTTTCGACGTTGTTAAAGGGCCCTTTAGTGTTGAGAAATAAAGACGTAGAAGGACGACCATTTAAGTGGCTTGACAAAAGATGGTTGTGTTACGATAAGGACTTTGGAGTGATTTCATATAAGGATACTTTGGACGAAGAAATGCCGTTTAGTCAAATAAATTTAAAACGCAGAAATGGTGCGATCCCTGATGATATTCCAGTGATATCATTATTGCCCCTACCTATCTCAAAAGAAAAAAAAAATGATTTGATTTCATTGTTAACTTTGATTCCTGATGTTTTTCATAGATTTTATTTAGATTTACCTTCAAAAGATGGAATACCAAATGTTGATCCCGACATTGTAGAAAACGAGGAAGAGTAAAATACTATTTTACAGCAGTAATGATTTTTTTAAGATAACAATAATAAAAAAGTAATAATTAATAAGTACCTACTTACCTATACCTATTTGAAATACAAAACTTGTTTCTAATAACATAAGTCTAGATTACGTCTTTGATATTAAGGGTCTTTATCACATAAGTCATTAAAGTACATGTTTTTGTCATTTTTGTAATAAACATTTATTAATACATAATTTTATTTTATTTAAGTACTCTAATGATTCAATAAAATCTTGAAGAAATGACACAGAAAATTTTAAATATTATTTTTTTGTTTACTGAAAACTTAGAGTTTTTGACTTATGTGTTTCAGTCTGCCGGCCCTAGAATTGATTCAGCTCCACAAGAACACGACAACAACTGCTGGGGTAAACGTGTTCTTGAGTGGAGACCACGACTTTGTAACCGTAGTGTAGTACGCCCTCCAGCGAGATGGGATGACGACGAACCGATTAATTCAATCCAATAATATACTTACCTACTCGTATATAGACTGTGATCATGAAATAATGATTAAGATAGGTAAATTTACTTTTGAATACAAGGCATGGTAATGAAAATTAATGTCTTAACCTACACAGTTCCCCTGGTACTGTCCACGATCCTATCCATCCATGGTTGTCTGGTAGATATCGCTCTTGAGCGATAAGACCGCCAATTGTAATTCATTTTTAAGCTTTTACTGTACAAAGTTTATAATTAAAGTGCAATAAAGAATTTTCTGAATTGGTGATTATGTAACTCGCGACCGGTTTGCGACAGGCGTGAATTAAGCAATCAGTGCTGTCAAACGCCAATTTTGACCAATTTTGACGTTGTAGCTGGTGTCAAACTAATACAAAATTGACGTTTGACAGCACTGATTGCTTAATTCACGCCTGTCGCAAACCGGTCGCGAGTTACATAATTACCCAGCGGGTGTTCTGGTCGTTTTTTATGTATACCTAATAAAAAATATCTTTCTATGTAATGTATTGTATCATGTATATCAGTTATCTAGTACCCATAACACAAGCTCTGCTTACCATGGGGCTAGATAATGCTGTGTGTGTTGTCCAGCATTATTTATCTAATGTTTTGTCTGTATTCATAAAGCCCCAATAACTTTCAAATTAAATAGGCATTTGCTCAAAGAATTTAGGCATCTCATTCTAGTTCAGTGAATACGAAAAATCCCTGGACAAATGTGTAAATTAGGTCTAAGGTTTAAACTATCTAGCTAGAGGGAATGCGATTTTTACAGTCGATTTAACCGGCGCAACGGCCTAAGAATACATTTACTAGAAATGGAATACACTTTGGGTAAAGGTTGTTGCTTGACCTTGGTGTGGTTGGTCACGGGTTAAACAAACGGGTTTCTACTGTTTTTCTAGGTTTTGTAAGTTATTTTGATAGCACATTAAGGGGTCGTTCATGAATCACGGAATCTTAGAAACTTCTAAATTCCCCCTGGTTAGGTTTTAGGGTTTTAGACTATCAAATTGGTTATATACAATGTGTATTGTCGAACCTTGATCAAACGAGACTTGCGGATACACGACATAATATATTTATCGATAAAAATCAATAAATAAAAAATTATATGTTACCTATCTCAAAAATAAAGCCGATTTAATTATTTTTTAATGAAAACTACTTCATCTGGTTTTTTCTTCGTTTCTTTTTGAGTAAACGGTGCATTTTATTCAAAGTAGCCTCATTTGAAAGCTAGATAGTTTACCTAGCTGAGGAAATGAGAAAAAATACAATTTCGGTACATAAGCCTAGTAAAAAAAATACGATTTTTATTTATTTATTTATTTATACTTTTTGCACGAAAAACATAACACAAAACTTATTCTAGAAAATTATATTTTAGTTTATTTTTTATCTGTAACTTTTTTGCAGGTTATATTAAACTCCACAATTTAGTCTACAAAACCCCCAAAAAATATGGGCCTATCTCTTTTTGTTGTCATGTTATTCACCATTTAAAATAGGTACTTTCTGTCTTGTCAAGAGTAAAAAAAACAAAAACTTTATCTTAAACAGCCGTTACTATCCCACTGCTGGGCAAAGACCTCATTCCATTTCTTCCTATCTTGCCTCGTTTTATTTTATAATTTATGTAGATTAAATCAGTTGATTTTCCTGTTGATCTTTGTACAAGACAGAAAGTACCTATTTATATAAAACTTAGAGGATTGTTCGTCTCAGACTAACTTTCCTCACTAAAAAGTTCCTATAGCATTTATTAAATGAGATAGGTTCACCTTCATTCTTGCTTCGGGAAAATTTACAACAGAAACCTGAATAGAGAACCTCCTCTTATATTTTGAAGGCAGTCAAGATGTTTTTTTAGAATAGGTCTGAACCCCAGGCGATTTTTTCTAAAAAGGTCTTATTGAAATTCGGCTTTCGTCTAACGGAACTATCGCAGTACTTTCATAGAAATTATCTCTATAAAGGTCGTCAGGAGATTTCGAAGAAACTTAGTAAAACTTTGACCAAACTTAGCAAAGGACGGTCTTTGAAAGGCCGTAGAATGTACCTAAGGACTTTTTGGTTAGCATAAAATTAGATAAAACCATGTTGAGAGAAACTTCCGCTCAAGTTCTCCCAAGTTTATCTTTGTACATAATCTATTGGTCAGGATCTTACTCAGTTTATTATTAGTAACAAGGCTGTGTATATGTTATTATTAGTTTTTGCTGTATATAATAAACTAACTACGCCCCGCGGCATCGCCCGTGTGGAAATCTATGTGGCAAATAGTTTATAAAAATTCCTCTTGAATCACTCTATCTATTAAAAATGCCGCATCAAAATCCGTTGCGCAGTTTTAAAGATCTAAGCATACAATAAGAAGCGAGAAGCGCCATTGTTTTATAATATTTAGTGAACTTTTATTTTTTAAGATATTCATCGTTATACGCTATTGTAATCCTGTATAGACGACCAGTGTGGTAGACTATTGCAAACAATCTACAGGTAGCTAAACTGATCCATATCGATACCAGTCGGAAGCGACCCCAAGACGCTGGCTGCATTGACTCATTAATATATGAGTACGAATAGAACTGATATTTATCGCGTTTATTTAGCTATTTTGCCCGACGTTTCAACTGGTTTACACACTGTCGTGGTCACGGGATGACTGACAGTCAGTCAAATATGTACCTTGTATTACTTAAAATTATGTGTTCAGGTCGCGTAAGTAAGTAAATTTTTTAAACCCAGAGTGCTTTGGTTCGGTTCCCCACGGACCTATGGTCTCAACTCTAAGGGGAGCAAATTCATAGATTCTGTCGAGACCTGAAATATTTACAATACAATATAACTTTATTGCACCATCAATACAAAACAAATACTAAAGGATCTTAATACTAACTATATCTAGTGGTACAATCGGCGGCCTTATCGCTAAAAGCGATCTCTTCCAGGCAACCTTTGGATGGATAGGATCGGTACGTATTAAAGCTGACGGTGGCGTAATGTTTGCGCCTTATGACTTTGGCCCAATCTGCCGCCGCCAATAAAGTTGCGAACAAATGCGAAATAATAATCCAATGAGTGTGGTACATTCGTTCCATCCAATGAAGTACCCGTATCTTAGCCCATTTTCTCCGTAAAACAAATTATTAAGATCTTGTTTTTCTTGAAACTAGTTGATCCTGGCAATAAAACCTTGCCAGAGTAATAAATTAGAAGCAGACAGCGTGACCGAGGCTGTGGTTGATTTATGTCTTGCTTGAAAGGTCTGCAAAGGCCAAGCAAATTATCTAAAATTCTTAGGTTAAGTTTTACGTTTTAGGCTGAGGCTAAATGTGTGCAATTTTTTGAGTTTTGAGTTAAAATGCGTGTTTAATAAGTTCCCCCTCATACAAAAAACCATGAGCTAGAGCTGAGTAGCTGTTTCCGTTGAAAATAAGCATTTTGCACCTCTCACTCGAAACAAAATTTAATCTAAAAATTTTCTCATATCTTTTGCGGTACTAACCCGCAAAAGCTATTTATGAGAAAAATTTTTTACTGTCTAAAAATGTAATTCAATTTTTTTTTTTGTATTAGTATATTTCATTAGAACGGTCAATCAAATAGAAGAAGAAAAGAAAGAAAGAAAGAAAATACATTTATTTGACACCATACGACACGACACGACACATTACATGGTAAGAAAATAATAAAAACAAGAAAAAAATTACAAGGAATAGATAAGACATACAGAATAGAGCAAATACGTGTTACATAAGGGACCAAAAAGGTCCCTGTCTCAGCATTATGCCACTACAATCCTAAGTTAATAGCGGCGCTGATTTTCAGACAGGTCCTAGTGTGGTGGCACAAAGCTTGATTACATTATATAGGTATATATAAAAGAAAACAAGAGTAGGTAACATAAAAAAGCCAGAGAGAAAAGGAAAAATGAAGAGAGGTACCATTAAATACGAGTAGACCTCCATGGATATCACAAACCTATACAAATAACCCTTAAATCTATTTATAAATCTAAAAATATAAGCCTTAAATCTAGATAGCACAACAACAAACAAAAACTACACATGAAATAACTACAATACAATACAATACAATAACTCTTTATTGCACACCAAATACATAAAAATACACAAGACAGGAAAAGAAAAACAAATACAAAATATGCTGTACAATGGGCGGCCTTATCGCTAAGAGCGATCTCTGGCAACCTTTGGATGGACATGAAGTGCTAGGACAAGTATAGACGGTGGCGTGTAATACAGAAAAATATTTAATAGGGACATACATAAAATACCTACTGATATACATAGCTATAAGTATAAATACATACATAAATATATAATATAAATAAAATAAAAAATACACATATAAATATATAATATAGGTATGATGTATATAAATATATCAATTAACAGTTTGATGTCGAGGTAAGGAAGTGTTCATAGACCATATGTTTGAATATAGGGAGAGACTTAGCTTGTCTTATAGAAATGGGTAGGGCATTCCATTTTTCCATTCAACTACTTACACTTACACTACCTACCGGTACTCCAAAAACTCTCTTTTCTTAAAGTGTAATCATTTTAGTTAAGTTCTAATTTTTATGTCTCATCATCAGCCTATATCAGTCCACTGCTGGAAATAGGCCTCCCCCAATGAGCGCCATTGCGCCCTGTATTCAGCTTGCCGCATCCAGCATCTACCTGCAGTCTTTCGCAGGTCGTCATCCCACCTGGTCGGATTTTTATGTCTGCTGTGGTTATATTCTTATTTTTATGTATCTGATGTGAAAAAAATGGTTGACTCCTTAAAATATTTCATTACAGTACCTGGTATGTAAGTTAGCTACCAAGAACAATTATAGTGATCTCCAGACAAGCGAAATTCCTTCCTGATCCACCCTAAAGGTCAATCCAGGATTATTATCCCTCCGACATAATAGGAAGGTAATGTTGATCCGAGATTTTCAAGTCAATCATTCCTTCTAAGCCTACTTGTACATATTCTGAAATGTTGGAATCTCTCCTTTCAAAACCCACACCTGTGACTAATCCTATGTCGATCAAACCCAAAGGTAAACAAACCAAATAAAACCGTCAAATTATCAAGTTGGTCCACGCACGGTGAAGGCTTTCGAAGTAATTTTAATATAATGAATATTGGTACTTACTATTTATTAATATATTTAAGTAGTGTTTTATTTATTTTGGTATTTGTTATATTTATTATTTGTTTTTTAGTATTCTTGTTATTTTCTTATTTAGATTACCTGTGGTACACCCCCTGCCTTTTCTTAAATTCATATAATTCTTTCCATTCAAAGGTTGCCTGGAAGCCGCCCATTGGACTTGTCGCATTATAATGTATTTTTGTAATGATTATGATGTACAATAAAGAATTTTTGTATTGTATTGTAATTTTATTTATGCTGTTTTTTTTTTTAATAATAATGCTGAACCATCCACACGGCATCATCTAGCGCCAAGTAAGCAAACTTTGTATTGTGTACTTTTTATGTGTTATATTTAGATATAAGGTGTTATTTTATAGTTTTTAGTGCAATAAAGTGTTAATTCATTCATTAATTTTTGTATTATGGTTACTAGGTGACCTAATACATCCGACAGAGAACCAAGGTTATCGACATAGCTCAAAGAATAAGCAAGCTGAAGTGTAGTATAGGACGCCCTCCGACCAGGTGAGATGACGACCTGCGAAAGACTGTAGGTAGATGCTGGATGCGGCAAGCTGAAGACAGGGCGCTATGCCGCTCATTGGGGGAGGCCTATGTCCAGCAGTGGACTGCTATAGGCTGATAATTATGATGATGATAATACCTACTACAATACATTACATAGATATTTTATTATACAAAGAAAAAAGTTCCAGAATACCTTGAACAAATATCTGCAGATCGTACAGACATTTGTTCCGGTAGGCAGGAATCGAACCCACAACTTTATTCGTCGCAGGCGGACCTTCGCGGCCGTGCAACATCGATCGGTCGTCGACGACGTCGACAATACAGAATTAATAATGTATTATGTATATAAGTTATCTAGTACCCATAACACAAGCTCTGCTTAGCTTGGGGCTTGATTACGCTGTGTGAATTGTCCAGCATGTTTATTTATTTTAACTATATTCTGTCTATCAACATGAAATACACTATACTCCGTCTCATTCTCACATGCATCGCTTGGTATGAATAAAGGTAATATTGCCTTCTATCCCACCTGTCATTTGTGCGAGTGGAATTAGGACGGGCAGCCGACCGGACGAACGGACAGACGGAATATCCCTGCGCTCTGTTTACAAATGAATCCATTATCCATGGATTTAGAAGCTACTGGAACAAACCCTTATTTCAGGACGTAAGTAACTGCGCCCCGCGGCTATGCCCTCGTGGAAATCTATGTGTCAAATGGTTTATAAACCTTCCTCTTGAATCACTTAATATATTATAAAAAACCGCATCAATATCTGTTGCGTAGTTTTAAAGATCTAAACACACATTATGGACAGACAGACAGCGGGAAGAGACTTTGTTTGATACTATTTAGTGATAGTGATGATAATGACGTCCTCTGTGGCGCGGTGGGCGAAGGTCCACCTGCGATACAGAATATTGTAGGTTTGATTCTCACCTCGGGGCTAATGTTTGTATGATTTGCGGATATTTGTTCCTTTGATGAAACTAGAGATTGTTGCGTACATACGCATGTATCAAGGTTGAAACCATTATAATAATCAGAATAATCAATTTATTGGTAAAAAAACGAATATTACAAGTCACATAATAATTATAAATTAGAGTTAATTAAATAATTAGACAATAATCAAATAACTGATAATTAGATTATAATAAATGTATTATAACATTTATAACTAAGTAATAATACTCAAGATATTATTTAATTTTTCGCACATAATCGTCAGTACTGTAGAACGCCTTCTCGACGAGCCACGATTTAAGCTATTATAATCAATCTCTTCGTGCAAATAGCACCGCACACAATATCTAGAGTTTGTTTCATCTATGGAGAATTCTGCGACGATACTACTGTCATAGTAGAAGCGATTGGTTAGCAGAAATTCAGGCCCTGCAAGATTACCACGCTATTTAGCAAAAACATAACGTACGTTATCAGCGTTATAACGTTAATTTTTGTTAAAAGACGTTATTCACGCTAAAATTAGCGTAGTAACGCTGATAACTTGCGTTACGTATGTGCTAAATAGTTAGTAATAGAAATATTAGCGTGAATAACGCCATTTCACGCATAAATAAGCATAATAACGCTGATAACGTGCGTGACGTTACTTGCTAAATAACGTGGTAGCCTTGACGTTCCATAAACACGAGCATCCATGTTTGTAGCGGCCTACACCTCAGCATTCAGTTATTATATCTATGTCATGTCACAGATATAATAATACTAAACATGTGTTTTCCGATTTAATTTCGAAATTCCACTGTCTTTTTGTATTTTTCTTTGACTTTGTCCGGTTTACATTATTCCAGTCCAGCGATCCAGTCCAGTACTGGATTGCTTACTGGAAAAATGTAAGCCGGCACTGGAATGAACTGAATCCAATAAGCATTCCAGTCCAGTAACTGGATTCGCGGTCTACTTTTGAATCCAGTGCGATCAATCCAGTGCAACTAGAATAATGTAGACGGCCAATCCTTAAAAAAAGAAACTGATCTCTTCTTGAAATCATTGTCACTGTAGTGTTCACACTTCAACGGCTTCTAAATAACTGGAATAATGTAGACGTTACAGATCCAGTCCAGCACTGGACTGGAATCTCGCTAGATCACTGGACTGGCATAATGTAAACCGAGCATTATTCCGCGTTTGTTTTGTTATGCGACGTCTTTAGAACGCAAATGGCTTCAGATGTTTTTCCGAGGGCGAATTAAATGCGAGGTAAGTAGCAGAACAAAAAAACCTTTTTAGGGTTCCTTACTTGAAAGGTTTTCGCGCTGTCTCTTTGGTCGGGGTTGGTTTGTGAACAAAGATTTAGCCGATATTAATAAAAAAATAAATGTTACGTTTTCAGAAAACACCATAAAGCTCCAAAGTAAGCAAACCTTGTATTATGGACAACGTACACCGTCAGATTTTCTAACAAGCCAAATTTTTCCATTAGTTTGAGGTAGTGTTTAGAAAACTACGCTAATCTTCTTGTCCTCCATACCAATGCAATGCTTGAAAACGAAAGTTTCCTAGTCGGGTTTATAAGTAATAATTTGATTGTTTTTAAAAAACCTTATCCGACGTCGTATACCTTAATTTTACACTGTTTTTAGGTTTTGCGGTATTAATATTAATCCCTCAATATACATTTTTACGAGGAATACATTTTAACACATTCCTGGGAATTTTCAAATGGTCCATTCATCATCACCAGCCTATAGCAGTCGACTGCTGGACATAGGCCTCCCCCAATGAGCGCCATAGCGCCCTGTCTTCAGCTTGCCGCATCCAGCATCTACCTGCAGTCTTTCGCAGTCCTACACTACGTTTACCGAGTCGTGGTCTCCACTCAAGAACACGTTTGCCCCAGCGGCCGTCGGTTCTTCGCGAGATATGGCCGGCCCACAGCCACTTCAGCTTGCTAATTCTTTGAGCTATGTCGATAACCTTGGTTCTCTGTCGGATGTATTCGTTACGAATCCTTCAGAGAAACTCCGAGCATAGCTCCTAGGCTCTTCTTTGGCTCATAGGTCCATTATTGCAGAGAAATCATCGTATAATGAAATGTGACATTATAAATTTTATAATGTAACAAACATTATACGATGATTTCTCTGGCAATAATGGATCTTTTTGAAAATTCAGTTAAAAGTAGTCTTAATTATTCCAGTTCTAGAACGACTTCATAATTACGCAATACTGTTCAATCCACAACTGAAATAACAATCTTTTGCCTCTACAATAACATTGTAATCAAATAATACAAATAAAGCTTGTAGCAAAAGCACATTAGCAAAAAATTTACATAAACTACGACAAACACATTAGTCTCTTGGAAAAATAAAAACGACATTATTGTTTCAACAAAGTAGGGAAAAGTAATTAGAAGTAGACAAATATTGTGCCTGCCGCGCCCCTAATGAAAGAATAACGTAGGGGAATATAATTTGGGAAGATATTCCTAAGCTGGAATAAATGCTGAAGTCTTTTATAATTACTGGGAATTTGGTAGAGATAACTTGACTGCTGGGGGAAACGTGTTCGTCAGGAGACCGCGTCTCGGCAAACGTATTGCAGGACGCCCTCCGGCCAGGTGGTGTGGCGACCTGCGAAAGACTGCAGGCAGATGCTGGATGGATGCGGCAAGCTGTAGACAGGGCGCTGTGGCGCTCAGTAGCAGAGGCCTATGTCCAGCAGTGGAGGAATAGAGGCTGATGGCGATGATGATGGCATGTACACTTCCTCTTTTGTTGCGGTACTATTTGCTTAAAATACTTACAGGTTATTTAGTTAGGTTAAGTACAGTGACGTTCTTCGATAAGTTACCCCATGTTAGGTAATTCCATCTACAGCATATACTTGTCCACTGCTGGACGCAGCCCTCCCCGTGATTAGCGCTTTATTGGCATTTATTACAATGCCCATAATCACGCTGGGCGAGTGTAACAGGTTTGAATTGGCTCTCATATATTTACAATCGTTTTGGTTTTATAATAAGAAATTTGTTCTTTTTATATAGAAAAGATTTCTTGCTAGCTTCATTTTGTATAAAGATTTTGATTTTAAAATTTACTTACAACATACCATCACTATTATGTTTGAAGGCAATTCTTAGGTACCTTAATCTATATATGAATGTACAGAATTGTTCATACTTTATACTTACAACCTTTAAAATCTCAATTTCAATTTTAATCTCACAAGCGCATGATCCTAATAGGTGGTTCCTTTGAATGAAAACGAGATAAAAGTTAAATTATTATTCTGTGTCGAAAAATCACTTTGGGGCTAAAAAATCCGATAAAATATGTCCAGCTTTGTTAATGCGAAAGAATTACTCAGGGTTACTTTAAACATTCTTAACTCTGTTCTATCCTTAAAACTACGAAGAAAATCCTATGAAACATTTCACAACAGAAATCCTTCTTTCAAAACATTAAAGTCTGTAAAATCCCGAGTCAGTATTTATGAAAGTTGCCTCATGAAAATAATATGGACTTTACGTTTGTAGGAGTTCATACAACTGAGAGTATTTGAAATGCGAGGATTTCCCCTTGAATTAATTCGACCTCTGTAAGACTTCGCGGATTTAGTAATTCGGAATTTCATGCCTCGTACAGTTGCTGACTTAAATGTTAAGAACTTTTTGATGTGGAAAATGGACTGGTGTAAAAATAGGTACCTACGAGTACAGAGGTAGTTTTCTTATTGCACTTCTAGACGCTCTTTAGGAAAATGGACTCTTTGTAGCGGACTGTATGTTTTGAAACTATCTTGGTTATTAACACTTAAAGTTTTAAAATGGACTGAGCTTTTTGAAACGATCTTGGACTTAGCTTTCATAGTAAGATTCCTATTAAAAGAAAGAAGCTGTATTTTTTTATGCATCAAAGACGATTCAAGCCATGTCTTGTTCATATTTTTTTAAACTATGGAGTTATCACCAAATCAAAGATTAAGATTAGAGAGAAAGAGTCCATACACCAAAACGTATGTATAAGTTTTGGTTATTGTTTTTGAGTTTTCGTTCATCATCAGCCATGCATGCAGCATGTTAATGACAATAAAATCAACTATGTCCAGCAGTGGACTACTATAAGCTGATGATGATGATTATAGACACCATCTGTCTGTGACCTTACATAATTATGCCAAATTTCAGCTCAATCGGTTGAGGACAACTGGCACAGTAGCAAGATTTGTATCAAACATATCAAAAACCTGTCGCCATCATTAGACCAGCTCGATGGATATCATGTCATTGCATTGTCACGGAACTTACTTAATTATGCCAAATTTTAACTTAATCGGTTGAAAATATCTGGTCCTAAATTGATTTGCAAGATTTCTCCCACAGGGAAAGTAGAATAAAAGCTTACTATAATATTTTTTTTCAGTTAAATAAATTATATTATCTCCTCCTTGTTGTAAGCAGGCTAAAAACAAAACTCTTTGTTCCGACTGTCTTTGACCCAGGTTATTATACTCGGGTAAGCTCTTGTAGAGACCCTAAAACCTTTTACGAAGGTCTTAAATCTAACTATTTTAAACCTCCGAAATTAAATCAACTCATAGCTTAAGTCCTGGTATGAAAAGGTCAGGCTAAAGTATGAAATCTCAACTTAGAACGAGGGAAATAGGTACTTTACTTTCGTAAATACCTAGTTCTCTGGGCTCTGAAGCTTGAAGTTGTAAAAGACGTAGAAATGGGTATAAAAATATATATATTTTTCTTGGAAAAACAGGGGTGAGGAAGCCGACGGAGATTGGTGTTCTTTTGTTTCATTTTATTTGCATCACATTATCGTTCTGAATCATTTATTTCACGCAACATAAGTCTAGTACAGCGTGTAAAATACTTAAAAACTACGGCCTGTATATATGTATATAGCTTAGTCTAACTTACATATAATAAACCTATTTACTGTGGCAGTATTGGTGACGATTTTTCAAGTCAAACTCTGCGAATTTGTTTACAAATATTTAGTTAAATACAAAAAAAAATACACATCAGTAGTTCAGTCAAAATATTGAAAATAACAGTCACTTTGGGATATTATTCTAACGAGTGAAGTTCATTAGATCAGTTGTTACTAAATGCGAGTTTGACTAGACTGGATGGATAGTCGATTAAGTAATAAATATATATCTGTTTTTCAGAATTATAAACGCAATTTTCTTTGCCTCAGATATGTTTAATAGTCAGTCACATAGCTAACTTTAAAAGTGTGGCCTCTGTTGGAATTGGCAAATACCCTTGGCCTTGGCAAAGGCCTCTTGTTAGGCGGCATACTTAGCAGACGTACATATGACGACCGATGTGGCGCGGTGGGCGAAGGTCCGCCTGCGACGCAGGAGGTTGCGGGTTCGATTCCCGCCCCGGAACAATTGTGTGTACGCTCTGCAGATTCCGGGTGTTCTGGTCGTTTTCTATGTATAATAAAAAATATCTATCTATGTAATATATTGTATTATGTATATCAGTTATCTAGTACCCATAACACAAGCTCTGCTTACCATGGGGCTAGATAATGATGTGTGAATTGTCCAGCTTTATTTATTTATTTATTTTTATTTTATTTTATATGTGGTACTTATGTGGTAAGGTTACATTATTTTACAAAAGCTACACCGTAATTACAAATTCATTGTACTTAAAGCCGAATTCAAACACGTAGAAAGCAATTTCAATGTACGAGTACCCATAATGAGTCTAAATACTTGTGCCAGTTAAAAACACGACGTTTCAAATGTTTATACGACAAACATTCCACTCATTATTGTGGTGTTGCTATACGTAGGGTTGCCAGGGTAAACGATTTCATTTTTTTATGGTTTTTAATTTCAGTGGGCGAGTCATAATTTTTCGGTAATTTTTGAACCATAATCAAAACCATTGTCAAAATTGTTTTTATCTATACTAATATTATAAAGAGGAAAGGTTTGTTTGTTTGTATGTTTGTAACGAATAGGCTCCTGACTTGACCGATTTGAAAAAATCTATCACCGTTAGGAAGCCTAAATATCCGTGGTGAACATAGGCTATATTATATTTTCAAAAAAGTAAGGGATCCTTACTAAAACTCCAATAATGTAATCCAAGGTGTGAAAAATGTACCTATAAAATTCCTTGCATATCAATACGCCATTTTTTCTAAATAAACGTGGTTGCCTAGCAACGCTCTTTTGACAACAAAGGTTTGATAACAATTTACGGTATGGAAACTCTTTTGTTAGGTTGAACACCTCTTGCATATCAATACGCCATTTTTTCTAAATAAACGTGGTTGCCTAGCAACGCTCTTTTGACAACAAAGGTTTGATAACAATTTACGGTATGGAAACTCTTTTGTTAGGTTGAACGCCTCTTGCATATCAATACGCCATTTTTTCTAAATAAACGTGGTTGCCTAGCAACGCTCTTTTGACAACAATAATATTATAAAGTGGAAAGGTTTGATTTTTTGTTTATTGTTTGTATTGAATAGGTTCCGAAACTACTAGACCGATTTGAACAATTCTTTCACCGTTGGGAGGCTACACTATCCCCGGTGAACATAGGCTATATTATATTTTCAAAAAAGTTAGGGATCCTTACTAAAACTCTAATAATAATTAAACCCAAGGTGTAAAAAATGTACCTTAAAAATTCCAATACCCGTGCCGGGAGGGTCCGCTTGTTAGTAGTAAAGTGATTACTATTGTAGACAATCATTATTGTGCATCTGTTTCTTTGTTTTTTTTCTTTGTATTGATGTGCATTGTATTGTATTGTCGTCGAAGGAGAACATGTTATGAAATAAACATTAAATAAAATAAGCTTTATGTACTATCACAATTATTAACATTTTATCTTTTATCTATTCACTGAATTTGAACTATAACTATGTGGCAGTACCACTTAGATTGGTGAACGCCTCCTTCAGGTTCCGGTCCTTCCATGCTTCTCTATCCAAAGCCAGTCTGCTCCAAGTAACTCCAGCTACTTTGACTATATCGTCACTCCAACGTTTTGATGGTCTGCCTGGTCTGCGCTTTTTATCGAGTGGGTACCAATTTGTTACCGTTTTGGTCCATCTATGTATTATCTGTAGCACGTTGAAGGAAGGAGAACATGTTAGTAATTATTAAATGGGATATAAATAGTGGTAAAAACAGTCAAACGTCAATGATACCTTAAATAACGAATTAACAAGCCACACAAAAAATAACCACCAAACTCCCGCTCCACGCCTTTGGAGTCCTCCCACTGTCAAGGACGGTATTAAAGAGGTTCCGTACCGACGGCCGCTGGGGCAAACGTGTTCTTGAGTGGAGACCACGACTCGGTAAACGTAGTGTAGGACGCCCTCCGACCAGGTGGGATGACGACCTGCGAAAGAATGCAGGTAGATGCTGGATGCGGCAAGCTGAAGATAGGGCGCTATGGCGCCGCTCATTGGGAGAGGCCTATGTCCAGCAGTGGACTGCTATAGGCTGATGATGATGATGATGATGACAAAAAATAAGACCGTCATCTGGCATACGCTACGCATTTATTTATATTTTTTTAATATATTTAAATTTTTGTGGCATCCCTATAAGCTTTCCTACTCGTTCGCTTTCATAAAATTAAAATGTAGCATGTTGTGTCATTACATTAGACTTTGTTAGAGTGTCTAGTTAGTAAACTTATAAAAAGTTATTTTTGACATACCGTGTTTTTTTGTTTAAACTTTGAAATTAAAATTAAAATGTATTATGTTCTTTTCCTAGGTATCCAATGTTTTCTTATTTAATGCGATATTTAATTTTAAATAAGTTTGGTGCGATGTGGTGCGGCGGGCAACGGTCCGCCTGGGACGCAGGAGATTGCGGATTTGATTCCCGACTTGGGACAAATATTGTTACGATCTATAAATATTTGTTCCGAGTGTTCTGGGTATTTTCTATGTGTAATAAAAAATATCTTTCTAATTTCTATGTATTGTATTAAGTCTCATATATGTCGGTTCGAGCTAAGCAGAGCTTGTGTTATGGGTACTAGCCATAACACAAGCTCTGCTTAGCTCGAAGCTACATAGATGAGAACAGAGAACCTGGTTAGTAACCAGGTTCTAGGCTTTACATCATGCATTATGATTTGCTTCTATTGTACCTAATACAAACTGCGTGCTTTGCCAAATTATTACTCAGTGTTGCCACACATTAATTAATGCATGGGTTTTGCCAACGTTTATAATAGTTTGTCATCGGGCCGCTAGAATATACATAACTAGCTGCTGCCATATATTATTCCAGTTCTAGATGGTAAATTGCTGTAAATGCTCGAAGTTTCTCTGAAGGATAGGATTCGTAACGAATACATCCGTCAGAGAACCAAAGTTATCGACAAAGCTCTAAGAATTAGCAAGCTGAAGTGGCAGTGGGCCAGTCGTCATATCTTGCGAAGAACCGACAACCGCTGGGGTAAACGTGTTCTTGACTCGGGAAACGTAGTGAGGACGCCCTCCGGCCAGGTGAGATGACGTCTTGCGAAAGACTAATGGCAGATGCTGGATACGGCAAGCTGAGCTGAGCCCCCCCCCCCACAAATCGAACCCGCAACCTCCTGCGTCGCAGGTGGACCTTCGCCCACCGCGCCACAGAGGTCGTCAAATTGGCTCAGCTAGGCTATGAAAGCAGAATGCAAACACGCCAGAAGCAGAGCCTCCATTTGCACAAACATGGCAGTAATACCGCGGCCGAAATCATGCAACCTTCTGGGATCGCCTGGTCCCCTTTTAATTTGAAGGAGAAATCGAAATCTGTATGTCTGTGACATTGTAAACAGAAATCAGATATTAATAACTATGTATATTTCCTAAGGGCGCTATGGAGCTCATTGGGGGAGGCCTATGTCTAGCAGTGGACTGCTATAGGCTGATGATGATGATGATTCCTTAGGCTTACAAAATAAGCTCTTAGACAAGACCTCACATACGACTTATTCTATCTATTTATTTATATTTATTATTTTATCGCTTTTGACGACCGATGCTTGAGGCGCAGCGAGGTTGGGGGTTATAAGTGTTGTAACAAACACGACTTTCTTTTATATATTTAGATTATTTATTATTATTATTATGTAGTATTTACTTTTACTTTGCAGTATAAATTTGCGTACTTTTAAGTTTGTTGTGTATGGTAGTTTTAAGGGAAATAAAAATATTTTCTTCTTCTTCTTCTTATAGAACTTTAAAAAATGTATACGCTGGTAATATAGTATTTTCACTTCGAACATGCGAGAGTGCGCTACTGTGAATATAACTTGTACTATGCAGTTATGCCCGAGGTCTTTCTAACATGAACATAATAACTAAGTTGTGTAGTCGTTATTTCCAAGCAATACGGCTCAAATTAGATTATTTTCGGAATGTGACCGTTTACATTTTGTACGTGGGTTAGCACTTCATTTTATTATGATTTTGCGTTTGTTTTTCGATGTTTCTTTTAATGGTATCTGAGGAGACGTTACGGAAAATTGTAATGGAGAAAATGTCGAAGAAAAATTCAGTTTCGTAAAAGACAAAAAGATATAAAACGACGGTCACAGTAAGGTCGTGACGTAATTCGTTAACTTGATACCTTCTTTTTTGTTGTCCTCTGTAGTGGTGTGAGAAGTTGACCCAAGATGCTTGGACTAATTATTTTGATGGTCTTGATCTAGGTAGGGGTGAAAGTAAAATCCTACTAATATTATAAACAAGAAAGTTTGTATGTATTAATGTTTGTTACGCTTTTGTGCCCCCATGATGGGCGAAAAAATATGAGTGGTACACTCAAGAATATAATATCAAAATCGACTAGCTGTTATAAATAATATTATAAATAATAATAAACCATGTATTTGAAGAGCCATTTAGAACTCACACGAAATAAAGAAAATAAATTTAATAAAAATATTAAAAGAAACTCGTAAATAAATAATTCGTGCACTAAGCGCTTATGTATTTGTTTATTTACGAGTTACTTGTGTCTTAGATAATCCTTTGTTCCAGGCGACAGGAGTTACAAATTTTAAACACAAAACATATTTTTTTCCATAGTATAATTGTATACGTCTAAAGTCTCAATGGATCTGCAGATAAGTAAACTGCATAACTGCATGCTTCAAGCCAACAGTGACGGAAACAAATACCCGTTATCCTTCATGAAATCTGGTAGGTATACGCAGAAGCTGCATTTTACTCCAGCTCTGTTCAGACGCTCATTTCAGATAGTGTCGCTCAACGTCCGTTGCCTTTACCAGGATGATGGCCTACTAGTCGTAGAAATATGTTTGTAGGTACATTAACGAATTAACGGGCATATTTTTCTAGTTACTTATATCTTTGTGCTGCGACTCGGCAAAGGTAGTGTAGGACGCCCTCCGGCCAGGTGGGATGACGACATGAATAATATGAATAATAATATTCAGAATAATCAATTTATTGGTAAAAAACTAATATTACAAGTCACATGAAGGACTGCTGGCAGATGCTGGATGCGTCAAGCTGAAGACAGGGCGCTATGCTGCTCATTGGGGGAGACCTATGTCCAGCCGTGGACTAACATAGGTTGATGATAATGATAATAAATAAAATAAATAATAATAATGCTGGACAATTCATACAGCATTATCTAGCCCCATGGCTGAGCTTGTGTTATGGGTACTAGATAACTGATATAAATAATACAATACATTACATAGATAGATATTTTTTATTATACATAGAAAACGATCAGAACACCCGGATTTTTTAATTATCTGCAGATCGTACACACAATTGTTCCGAGGCGGGAATCGAACCCGCAACCTCCTGCGTCGCAGGCGGACCTTCGCCCACCGCGCCACATCGGTCATCGATGATCTTTGCAATTAATTAGGAATAAGGTTTATTACGAAGTAGTTTATAAAATATGTAATACTTAAATATAACTTTTTATCAAGTTAGTAAGTGAATCACTATTATACTTATTATTTGTGAAGTTATAAGAAGCCAGAGAATTGAGCCCTCTTGTCTAAACAAGTTAGCAAACTTAGTCAGAACGAGGTGTCTTGTCTAAAAGGTATCAAGGAGCAAACTAGACTTACTATATACACCGATTATGAAATATAATTTCTGTTCCTACTTTGTAAGCCCAACAAACATACTTACTGACAAACTCACAAACTTTCGCGTTTATAATATTAGTAGGATTTATAGAACGTTTACATAGATTTTTGTTAAATCATAAATCTTTTGTCCAACCATCAACCGGAACGTAAGCTACTAGAATATTCGGTACCCCGTACCCACAGACCAATCGCAGCATTGCTTTGATGGCTTACGAATGCATTACACGAGTACTAGCCGGAGTCAATGTAGCCACCACTCAGTCACGTGGCTTTAAACGTCACATCAGAACCTTTAATGGTGAAGTGAACGCATTAGTGGCTGCCACACATTCAGCGTATGGTTGGCTGGTCCTTAATCGTAGTAGTGTTGGTATGGGGCCGGCTTAATTATTTCTCAAGAGCTCAAGTTACAGGTAAGAAGTAAGAGGATTTGTTATTTGATTTTCAGGAAATTATTTTTTATAAACATTTTTTTTCGTATTCTAATAGATAATGTAGAGGTTTGATAATGTAGTTTTTTTAACCAGACCCTAAAAATATTAATAAAAATAAACCTAGAATATATAGGCTAAGAACCTGCGACCGCCAGAGCTTCGTTATTTTATAAAAGCTGAGTTGTATGCCCCAACACAGGTTCTTACCGGTTCACGTTCACCGATTACGACGTTTGGTCATGTTTTTCTTCCTGTGCAAAATAAGTTTTTTATGCTATTAGTATTAACTAATTATAAATTTAGGTATTCATTATTAATACCTAAAAAGGTATTCATGATGAGGCTTAAACCAAGAAAATATAGACGTGATAAAACCAAAAGAAGACAGGAATAAAACCGGTTTTTATGCGTTAATTGTAAGTTTTTTCTATGCTCTCTTTACAAGAGCCCTAACTGGACACTGTCGCCTTAACAATCACATGTTCAAACTAGGGCTAAGCGACACACAATCCTGCAGATTTTGTGAGGAGGCGGATGAAACGCCCCTCCATCTGCTAAGTGAGTGTGGAGCACTGATGCACAAACGCAGCATCCATCTGGGCAAGCATTTGCATAGCCCAGACGAGCTGAAAGACATCACCCCGAAGAAAATCCTACAGTTCCTAGCAGCTGCAAGGGTTAGTGGCCAACTATGAACGCCACGGCTTCGGGACTGATGTAAAAGTGGCGATCACAATAGGCCTATCATGGCCGCAGTGATACGAAAGCCACCCCAAAAGCAAATAAAATGCTCTCTTTGTTTTCGGATAGGCATTGAAATAAATGATGAGATTAACACAGGTTTCTTAGCTTCGCCTTTAGTTATTACGGTAGCGGAATAGAAGAATAATACCCGCGCTTTAAATATTTTTTCTCCCGACATTAACAAACAAGAGATAAAGAAGAGGCCTATACCTCAGCAGTGGGAGCGGCTGACTAGATAGATAGATTAACAAACAAACCGCTTCCTCCCCTACCTTATATAGTTCATTAAGACCCAGTTTAAAATCGAATCCAGGCGGCGTAAGGCAATCTAACTGAGATAACTTAATTCCGTACTAATGTCGACTCAGTTTTGCGGCGAATCCAATCCAAATGCCGACGTGTGACTGAAATTGCAAGCTTTAGATTCCGAAACGAACAGTTTCTTTGCGTAAATCTAGCGAATCGCTTGCGTAATCGCTTTTCGATCATTCTCTCTGAGGACCTGCTTTTCTTGTCTACTTCGCTCCATAAGGTTTTTAGAAACATCCCAGTCTATTAGATCGTTTTCTATCACATCTGTCTACTTTATTGGTTCCTCTTCGAATAGACCTAGGATTGTTTTTGAGTTCCTTAGTGCAGAGTCTGTTATCGCGTCCGTTTAATTAAATATCAAATGCTGACTTTCCTTCAGACCATACAGGATTCTTGAATACGTCATAATATTCAAATTACAAAGTAAAACTAGGAAATAATGTATCACTTAGATTTTTTGTTTACTTACATTTTTTAAGGGTAGGTAAAGTAAAGAAGCGAACAAAAACCTTTACCTTTTTAGTTTTTCGATTTGGAGCAATATATCGCGTAAAGGTTCTATGGACGATATCTTAAGCGATTATTACCAAACATTTGGACGACCTCTTCTGGTAAGTGGTTTACTCACACAAGGTCACATATTTAAAAAAAATCGCATCAGAATCCGTTGCGTAGTTTTAAAGATCCAACCATACATAGGGACAGATAGACAGCGGGAAGCGACTTTGTTTTATACTATATAGTTAAATAAATCTACCATCATGGCCTGTTGCAGCGTTGGATCGCGAGGAGTGGAAGGAGAAAAGGGAGGCCTTTGCCCAGCAGTGGGACAATAATTGCTTAAAATAAATAATAATAATAAATAATAAAATGTAGTTAAATGTGTTGTTTGTTATGACTTTCACAAGTTCTTCGATTATCAAAATGCATTTTAAATACAGAATGGAGTTACACGACCGCTGAATTTCATTTATTTAGCAGAAAGTTACATCCCATAACAACCAAATCAATTGTTACGTACAATGTTCACGAATTCTTCGATAAGAACTCAGCATCTCGACTATCAATTGGAGCGTCAGTCAAACTGTCACCTAATGAGCGTGCCTCATTTGTAAGCGTCTTATTGATCAATGGCCGGCTTGACCTGATTGCTCAGTATGATGTCAGCCCTGTTACTGATTCAGGGATAATGACTCGAGTTATGAAGATAAGGGGCTTGCTCTACGTGACGTGACTTGCAGCGAGACTGACCCTTATATCCTACTAATATTATAAACGCGAAAGTTTGTAAGTATGGATGGATGGATGTTTGTTACTCTTTCACGTAAAAACTACTGAATGGATTTTATTGAAACTACAATAATATAGCTTATACATCAGAATAAGACATCGGTTGCAATTTATAAAGATATATTGTATATTATCCAAAATATCTATCACCACGCGGATGAAACCGCGGGGCGCAGCTAGTATTTAGATAATTCTTCAACTAATCCTTCACTCAAACTCGTCTTAAGAGCCTCGAGCATTCCATCGAAATATACTCGAGTGAGACTTTTTCACTATAATCGTGGGACGCGCTGTTCTGTCAGAGGTTTTCCCCGTATAAAAATAATAACTAACTTTAGGTTATAGGTTTCATCATAGCATCTTAACTTTAGTGTACAGTTATGAGTAATAATAATGCTATAATAATAATGCTGGACAATCCACACAGCATTATCTAGCCCCATGGTAAGCAAAGCTTGTGTTATGGGTACTAGATAACTGATATACATAATACAATACATTACATACATAGATATTTTTTATTATACATAGAAAACGACCAGAACACCCGGAACAAATATCTGCAGATCGTACACACAATTGTTCCGAGGCGGGAATCGAACAACCGCAACCTCCTGCGTCGCAGGCGGACCTTCGCCCACCGCGCCACATCAGTCGTCTGGTCATGAGTATATTAATTACGAAAATAAATAGTTTTGTTTCAGTATTTTTTATTTTATCCGCTTTATTTCGTTTTAAAATAAGTAGCCTTTTGGTAAATATATACATATATGATGTGATATGATTGATCGGTTACAGAAATGCATTTTGCATGGACAAAAATTTCTTTATCAATTAATTATATTTTTTATCAATTTAAATTTAGGAAGCAATTATTAATAGGTAGCATCCATTCTCCTGCGACCGCGACTCGGTAAAAGTAGCGTAGGACGCTCTCCGGTCAGGTGGGATGACGATTTGCGAAAGACTACAGGCAGTTGCTGGACGCGGCAAGCAGAAGACGCATTCATTAGGGGTGGCCTATGTCCAGCTGTGGACACATAGGATGATCCATTCTCACTTGTACCTTTTTATTATTAGGTATGTACTTAGTGTAAATTGAAATACTTATAGTAAGCGATTCACGTGCTCAACTTAGTTTCTAATACTATATAGGCTTGTGCAAAGACAACGTTCATAACACAAGTAAAGTACTAATTATAAATAAAAGCAAGTAGAAAATCAAGTCAATTTAATAAAAAAAACAAATTGAACAAAACATAAAAGTTATCAAGTAAAAAACATCATCATCATCAGCCTATAGCAGTCCACTGCTGGACATAGGCCTCCCCCAATGAGCGCCATAGCGCCCTGTCTTCAGCTTGCCGCATCCAGCATCTACCTGCAGTCTTTCGCAGGTTGTCATCCCACCTAATCGGAGGGCGTCCTACACTACGTTTACCGAGTCGTGGTCTCCACTCAAGAAAACGTTTGCCCGAGCGGCCGTCGGTTCTTCGCGAGATATGGCCGGCCCACTGCCACTTCAGCTTGCTAATTCTTTGAGCTATGTCGATAACCTTGTTTCTCTGTCGGATGTATTCGTTACGAATCCTATCCTTCAGAGAAACTCCGAGCATAGCTCTTTCCATAGCTCGCTGAGCGACTTTGAACTGAAGTAAAAAACAAAAAAATTTAATTAAAAAACTAATTGAACAAAATATATAAAAACCAATCTAAAACCGAAACATGTCAACATTTTCGCGACTTTAATCTCATGAACATCCTTATTTATACTTCACACAGCTTACTGGGGGTTTCATTGAATAAATCTTACTTAATCTTTCCCCGCAGCGCGTCCTGAATCCCCCCCTGATCCCCTTTCCCCCCTAGGGTGGGTAATTAGGGGCTGAACAAACATTTTTTCCCTGCTAATGTCCGAGCGAAGTCTAACGACTGATGGTGATGTGTTTCCTTAACTTTGTTTTTGAATCACATTATGTCTGTGTGATTTTTGCTCATTCCATGTTTATAGTAACTGATTGGCTCGATTTCTTGTATCAACTTTGACGACCGATGTGGCGCGGTGGGCGAAGGTCCGCTTGCGACGCAGGAGGTTGCGGGTTCGATTCCCGCCTCGGAACAATTGTGTGTACGATCTGCAGATATTTCTTCCGGGTGTTCTGGTCGTTTTCTATATATAATTAAAAAAAATATCTATCTTTGTAATGTATTGTATTATGTATATCAGTTATCTAGTACCCATAACACAAGCTTTGCTTACCATGGGGCTAGATAATGCTGTGTGAATAGTCCAGCATTATTTATTTAAGACATTTCTCGATCTGTAAGTTGTATCATCGTTGCAACATTTTATAGATAGAATCTATGAATATTTTTTGTTGAATCTGTATTACATTATGTAGTATAACAGCTTGTGTTACGGGTACTAGATCACTGATATATATAATACAATACATTACATAGATCGATACAATACAATACAAATACCTACGCTTTATTGCACATCAAACACAGAAAAGAACAAAGATACAGTTGCACAATGGGCGGCTTTATCGCTAAGAGCGATTTCTTCCAGGCAACCTTTGGATGGACACGTAGCTATAGTAGGTAGAGACGGTGGCGTATTATAGATATATATCGATATTTTTATTATACATACAAGATAACATTGAGAGGGTGTTCTCAATGTTATCTTGTATGTATAATAAACTTTTTGTATGTATAAGGAACAAATTTTTGTAGATCGTTCTAACATTTGAACCAAGGCCGCAAGGTGGGAATGGAACCCGCAACCTGCTGCGTGGTAGGTGGACCATCGCCCGCCGCACCACATCGGTTGTCATTCAGTCAATTATAATACGTTCAATAATTTGTAGATTGTAAAATATTATTTAATTTCCTGGTAGGTTTTACGGATATTAAACTACATTGTGAATTGGCTTTTGAATTATAATTCTACTATACCAATGTTATAAAAAATTCAGCAAAAATCCACAGGGAAAATAAACACTGAAAATTGCATATTCGATCCTGTAGTACAAATAATTCTGCTCCATGTTCCAATTTGCCGGCCTTTTAATAAAATGTACACAAGAATATCCTGTTTTTATTTAATTTTGTGTTTTTGCTAACAAGACCGAGCAAAAAGATGCGTGGGAGTGAAACTCGAATGTTGCGAAAATTAGGTGGTCTGGCTTTAGCGAGTTCTTACTCTATGTGGGTGGTAATATTTTGAATTAGATCCAACCGCAGAGACTAAAGAACAGACCTCTACAATTTTATTAGATTAATAAAAATACTAATTTCGTTGGACAGCACTTTTCGCTTTTTATTCCGTCCATAGACTAATTCTAGCGACATATTTTACTAAAAAAAATATATTTATATAAATTGTGAGAGCTTACGCACTTTAATAACAAAAACTTTAATTTTATTTCTTTCTTCTACCAAGCGAATCGACACTAAAGTCATTGGCAATTTACGCGTCCAACAGGATTTCAAGCCGCGACCTATTTCATATTAATTTTATTGCATCATTGTGTACATTTGTAGGTTTTAGTATCTAGGTAATGTATAAGAAACACAATACCTAGTACCCAAGCAGGGTGTGGCAATATGTACTGTGAATGGAAGTGAGCTGGGTTTCTAAAAAGCTCAGTTTAATAGATAAGAGAGAAAGAGAGAGCGGAAAATTTTAATTCAATCACAATAGTTTTATTTAAGTCAATAATATAAGTATTTATATATATATATATGTTTTTTAATAATTGTCATTTGTCATAAAAAAATTCATTTAAGTCATAATAGCATTTATTTATAAGATATTGTTTCAATTTTATTTGAAATGTTTTATCCTTTTCCTCGTCTTTTAGTTCATCGGGTATTTTATTATATATTTTTGATGCCATTGCGTTTGGCCCACAACTTCGCATTTTTAGTTTTGAGTATATCTGTATAACAAAGATCGGTGCTAGATTTCATCACATGGTGACACCTACCAGGGGATTTGGTCCTGTACCGGGCTAGATTGAAAAATAATCTGATGGCTTAATATCGGACGCTTAAAATCTTGTTTCAATAAATATTTTAAGCTTACGCGCTCTGAACATGTAATTACTTTTTTTTATATGTATAAATAATATATACAATGTGTTTTGTCGAACCTTGATCAAACGAGATGTGCGAATACACGACATATATTTATCGATAAAAAACAATAAATAAAAAATTATATGTTACCTATCTCAAAAATAAAGCCGATTTAATATTTTTTTTAATGAAAACTAATTCATCTGGTTTTTTCTTCGTTTCTTTTTGAGTAAACGGTGTATTTTATTCAAATCATCGAACCTGCATGGGCGAAGGAGGTTCCTTCGCCCACCGCGCCACATCGGTCGTCACTTACTTTATTAATACCTACGTTTGGTTAAGCTTTAATTTAAATTTTTATAATATATTTTATGTTTTTAAGTATGTTTGTGCATTCTAGGATTGAATTTACACTGGTTTAGTACCAGACTAATGTTATTTAAGGTTTTAATAAATTATTTTTGAAATCGAACAAAAATTTTATCTTGTTTCATTTCTATGCAGCACTTATTCAATTCCGTTTACCTGCTTTGCTACGGATCGCTACGCCGTAGAGCCTCTACGGCGTAGAGCCCCTACGCCGTAGGCTGTCTACGATGAATATTAATTTCAACAGGAGACAGAGCGACCCGTGTTTTGTGAAAATGTAGCACTTATTCGCTATTTTATTTCTGACGCGAGCTTCTTAAGCTGCAAAGCTGCGGATTTAGAAATAAGTCTATGGAATAATTATAATTGACAGTGTAACCAACAACATAACCTTCAAAACATTTAAACGGGAATTCTATTATTTTGTACTCTACCGAATTAATAACACCTCAACGCAAATGTGCCTGCATCCGTAAACCATATTCCTATATAATGTTTCGTGCGCAAAATATTGGTTCTTATTTTTTGTGTAACGGGCTATCGTTATTCTATCAGCAAGACATACACATAAATAATGTATATTTTTTATTTAATTGTTTTTAAAATACTTAAAACTGACTTCGAATTCCTTAATTTTACAATGTATTATACTAAAGCTACGTGTCCACCCGAAGGTTGCCTGGAAGTAATCGCTCTTTGCAATAAGGCCGCCCATTGTGCATCTGTATCTTTGTTTGTTTGTTCTTTACTGTTTTATTTTCAGTGTTTGATGTACAATAAAGTGTATTTGTATTATATTGTAGTAAAAAATTGTAGGTATGGGTTTGACAGTGATTGATAAAATTATCATGACATGATGTTGTAGATCATCATCATCATGATGATAATGGATGATGATGTTGTAGATACGTACTTCGAAGCTTAAACTTAAAATAACCCTTTATACTAATCTGTAAATATGCTTTTCGATACAAAAATGTTTTTTTTTTTAATTTATTATTATTATTATTTTTATTTTTAATTTTTTTAGATCTGTCCATAATTGACGGAGTAATCGACGAACCCAGTAACCTCCGTTTTTCGATGTCGGTCAAAAATACCTTCGCTATCATACGAACAAAGCCCCAAGCGTTCACAATGTATACAGAATGTTAGTGAATATGAGCCCACAGCGTTCCATATTTAGAGAGATTCAGCTTCGAGGTGACCTCATTTTGAGGACGTAAAATGCGCATCGAAGAACTCATAAATAAATTATGAGTCTGAAGAATGACATTGTCTTTTGGTATTTTTACATTTTCAACAGAGGCTTGACATAATATCGTGATTTTACGGCTTTTTACCTGAGGAAATCTGAGGCGTGATACAGCATTGATTTTAGTTGTTTTAGTAGGAAAACAAAGGTAAATAATACTTATATTATTTTGACGACCGATGTGGAGCGGTGGGCGAAGGTTCGCCTGCGACACAGGAGGATGCGGGTTCGATTCCCGCCTCGGAATAATTGTGTGTACAATCTGCAGATATTTGTTCCGGGTGTTCTGGTCGTTTTCTATTAAAAAAAATATCTATCTATGTAATGTATTGTATTATGTATATCAGTTATCTAGTACCCACAACACAAGCTCGGCTTTTTATTCCGAATTTAAATACACATTACAACAAGAAGCAACAATAACAAGCGCCTGGTTATTGAATCAGAACAAAACAGCTAAGCTAACATAATCACCCCGCGCGGGATTGAATGCCGGCTTATTCTCTAACTAATTCTGCGATAGTATCGTGATGGGATCGTGATAGGATCGCGATCTAGCGATACCGCTTCTAAATCGCACACGTGAGCTAAGTGGGGTAGAGCACGCCACGCGAATGCAATAATGTTATAATCGAGAAAGTTTGCAGAAATCGAAGTGAAATAATGTTTGTTTCCGTGTTTGCAAGCTAAAAAATATGATCTAGGAACTCATGGATAGAGGTGGGAAGTTATTTTGTTATTACAGTGTACCCGTGCCCGTAAAATCTAAGAAAAAAAGTTACCTATCTCAAAAAAGTCTGTGCAAATATTGGGGAATTTGAAGTTGGTTTTTAGTTTTTTTCAAAACAATCAAATTAAGTATAATTATGTACCTTTAGCTTTGGCTTGTCCAACCTTATTTATAAGTATTAATACAACGGGTATTTATCGCGTTTATTGGTTGGGGTTTTAAGGTTTACACACTGTCGTGGTCACGGGATGACATCAGTCATCCCGTGACCACGACAGTGTGTAAACCTGTTGAAACGTCGGGAAAAATAGGTAAATAAACGCGATAAATACCCGTTGTATTAATACTTATAAATATGTGTTCAGATCGCGTAAGTTTAAAAGTATTTATTGTCCAACCTTTTCCTGGCTGACAAAACTAAATAGAATCTTTATCAGGGTCTCTTTATCTAGAGTTTTGAGTAATTTGTTTGTTTTGACAATTTATTTTTTCGTAATAAAACTTTTGAAACTATCATGGTTATCCATCATTATCATTTCATTTCATTTCATTCATTTCATTTCAATATTTCATGGTTATCCATTTGATTTTTGAGTTTTCCAATATTTCGGCGCAAATATTTGTGCCTAGTGTTATTTTTTCGTGTGTAAAACTAGTCTTCTTCTATAATATTATTTCATGAAAAATATTCAAAAACAAAAGTTACCTATCTCAAAAAAATCTCGACTTCAACGGGACTTTAATCCGCAACCTTTCCTCGGTAGACAGCTGTCGCGCTATCTGTCGAAAGTCTAAAGGAAGTTCCAATGTTTTAGACTCATTGATCATAGTTTGGCCAAATCGAAAACGATAGGTAGACGAGATATAGTCGAAAACTAGAGGTTATAACCTCGTTGCGCAATTGGTAGTGCGCAATTCCCGTTCCATACGGGAATGGCTAGGCTACCTATAGGTAAATAACAAGGTGGCGGGTTCACGTCCTGTCGAAGTAGATTTTTTGGGATATTATTTGGTTTCTTTAGTAAAGGTAAGTACATAAACAATACAAGTCATTTATGACACGGCTCGCAAACGGAAAAGGCCGATTATTTTTGGATTTAATTTTCGCTTATACTTTTCAGCAACGTTTGATGAACCTCGGTGTAGCCGAGTTCTAATTATGATAAATAATTTCCTTTCCCTAATAATTTATTTTCTAAAAATAATTAACCACGTTATAACGGCGTACTTTATGAAACCAACGAAGGTAAATTTCTTTACCAAAATACCTAAACCTAGAGAGAGAATCAAACCAAGCAAATCAAGCCAGATCGTAAATAAAAGCTTGACTACACATGAAATTCATAGTATAGTTGACCGTGAGAGGAACTCATCCATTTAAGTGACACCACGTTTATATGGCACTGACAGTTTTTATTAGCTATTCCGAATTTACGAGTAAAGCTGAACGCGCGCCTGTCCGCGCCGCAAGAGCCGCACTCGCCGCAGTCATCGCATTTACTAAATCTTTATATGAAATAGTATGCAAGATAGCGCACCTATCCGCACCGAACGCGCCGTATTTCAATAAAATCCTTTGCGTATACGGATTCCATCAAAAAATTCGAGTGCGGCGAGTGCGGTGCGGACAGGTGCGCGTTAAATTATTTAATTATAAAGCAACTAGGTGCGCCCCGCGGCTTCGCCTGCGTGGAAATCTATATGTCAAATGGTTTATAAAGCTTCCTCTTGAATCACTCTATCCATTTTAAAAACCGCATCAAAATCCGTTGCGTAGTTTTAAAGATCTAAGCATACATATGGATAGACAGACAGCGGGAAGCGACTTTGCTTTATACTATGTAGGTATAGTGAAAATAGATATTTTTCGATACATTATATCAATATACCAATAATGATAATGTTGGTGATAGGTTTTTTGAGTAAACATTACTGTTAATTTTGTAACCTAAAGATAATTATCTAATTTAACTTTATAGATGCTATATGTACCAATTCATTTTATTTTCACAGTCTCTTCTTATTATATTATTCTGTTATTTATCCGTGAAAACCTTCAATAAGCTTTCTAGTATTTAAGAACTTTTTGTTGTGTTATATATAAGCTTCTGGTTTTCCTTTAAATAAATATAATATATGAGTTGATATAAAACGACGCGAAACATTTAATGAAATGGCCAGCTATAAAAAAAAAGATCGTGTAAAGAAAGAATTATATCTGTAAAAGAAAAAACAAATCAAATTCACGAATTTTCATCACGATATGAATAGGATAATATCAATCAAAATTTACATTTGTATAGACTTCACCAGAATATTATTATAAGTGGAATATCGATGGAAATACTTTGATAACATTTGAAAAACAAATACATTGCTTATTTGTATTGGAACGATGCTTGAAATTTCTGCGCATTTTAAATTACTTTTTTATTCTGGTCTGGGCCTTTGGAGAAACTTGTAGGTACTTGAACGTGGTGTTTTTGACTGCTGAAAACGCACGGTATGAGTTTTCTACAAGTGACTAATATGCGTAAATCCACACTAGCGCAATGGCTGAAAAAATACAGATCTTTGTGACTCAGCAGAGCTGTAATATTTTTCGAACGAAACGCATGTGCGGCGCAACACAACCGCTGTGTAGAGCGGCAGCACGAATTTTTTAGGTAAAAAAAAAAGATCGCAGTCGTCGAAAAAAACTGCTGTCAAAGTGTTGTGTAAAGTGTAAAGTTTTAGTGTGTTTTTAACCGACAAAAATAGACGAAGGTTCTATGTTCGACTGCATGTATGTTTTTTGTTAATTACTCTGATTCTTTTGCTATTGGATAAAGAATAATCCCGAAATGGTTCCACACAAATTTTTATTCTCGAAGTCCGAAGGAGAGTCCCGCAAAACTTAAAAAAACAGTGTAAATATTGGGGAATTTGAAGTTGGTTTCTATGTAGTTTTTTCAAAACAACCAAATTAAGTATAATTATGACCTTTGGCTAGTCCAACTTTTTTTGACAAAACTAAAAATAATCTTTGTCAAAGTCTCTTTATCTAGAGTTTTGAGTAATTTGTTTGTTTTGACAATTTATTGTTTCGTAATAAATCTTTTGAATCTATCATGGTTATTATTAACACTTAAGTAATTGAAAACGGGATATTTACTATGATTTGATTTTTGAGTTTTCCAATATTTCGGCGCAAATATTTGCGCCTAGTATTATTTTTTTCGTGTGTAAAACTAGTTTTTTTCTATAATATTATTTCATGAAAAATATACAAAAACAAAAATGTATGCTATTCTATATCCTAACTCAAACTTCGGGTCTTAAAAGCCTTCAAAAAAGGCTCACTCGTCTGTCAATCAACCACCCCAAAAGTTTAATGATAATTACATAGAATACCTCGTAACTTCTAACGTTATCAACAACTAATTAACAAGACCCTGCAAATCGATAGTAGCCGATCCTATTAATCAACATCAATTTATATTAATTACTTCATTCAATCAAGGAATATCCTGCAAGCTATAATATCCTGTATATTTCGCGGTGTAAGGGTGGGTTTAGTGTGAGGGAGATTATCGAGGCATGTAAGCTAGATTAGTCTGTAGAGAGGAAAGATAGGCGTCATAAAATGTCACCGTCTTTGTAAGTACATCCCATCAGGCAGGCACGGTGGAGCCAGGAAACAAGCAAGGTAATACGTACACAAGTTACAGATACTACTTGAATAATTTTATCAAACTGAGGTTTAGGAACTTCGTTTAGAGAAAGGCAGTTTCAAGGTATAACGTTTGTAAAAAACACAACTCCAATATTCAAAAATGTCTTTTGGGCGTCGAATTTGAAGAATAATGACCATCGTTTTAGGAAAAAACTAAAATAGACATGTAGCTTACATGACAGAAAAAGCTCTCTGTAGCTGATTCTGTCAAAAAGACAACGGATTATGGGAGGACACTTACCAGATATTTTAGAGTTTCATTGAATTTATTCATTGAGTTGTCATACTTTGCTGTCTTGTATTTTGTAATATGCGTTATTGTTATTAATTATGTACGAAGAGGTCTGAAAAAAAGATGAATTCATAATAATTAATTCAGTTTGGTCGGAGTTCTAGCCAGTTTCATAGCCACAGGGGTACATCCGTATCGCTAAGGGCAGCTATAAACCGAAAACCACAGTATTTGCCCATAAAATTGAGCCTCGAATCAGAAGTAACATACTCTGTCAAACACGTTCCCCTAAGCCTTATCTACAACAACATAAGGGTGAAGATAAGCCGTGCCCAACCAGATGGAAACTGCCCAGTAAATCAATAGTTATTGGGAATATTTACGATGTTTTTATGAAGTTAGCAATTTTTGGTAATGCGTTGGATTTGTTCGGATAAAGATGTTATCGCAGTACGAATTAGCTGGATAGGAATAGCGGTACAGCTTAGCAAAAATGTTTAGTACTATTGTGCTATATGGTACGCAGTCTTTTAGCTTCTATATGCGAGGACACATACATATATACAGTGTGTAAAACTGTTTGTCGTCCGAATACAATAAAATAAAATGGCAACCCAATTTTTTTTCTTAATATAATATTCTTGCCTAGCTTGTACTACAAGTACTATTGTGCTATATAGCAAGAAGTCTTTTAGCTTCTATATTGAGGACATAAAAATGGTTATGAGTAATTATTTAAGTTTATATACGTCTTCTATCAATTCCGGCTTAAACTAAATCGATTACTTTAATCGCTGCGATGTGGCGTGAAGATGAAACTTTTTTCGATTTGAGCTAAAGTTACCCCCTAGAGCTAAAGTAACCCGCAATTACGGTATATAAAGTGTGTAAAACTGTTTATTCTTCGAATACAATAAATTATATAAATGGCTACCCAATATTTTATTTTAAAACATATATTTGCCAAGCTTGTACTACATTAAGTATTTGTTTTCAATAAATTGATATTTTAAGAATTCTGCAGGTACAGTCGCGTCTAATATAAATAAAGATTAATCTAATGAAATCACCACCAGCAATTCTTATTAATTCTTCTCATATATATCATCACCTCTCGTCGTTTCCATCAGAAGAGAACTACTCTGTATTCCGTCGGCTCCGCTAGAACACATGAACTAACTAATCTAGAAATTCTAGATACGTACGGACTGGCGAGGCCAAAATACTGGAGCTGCCAGAAAACACTAGTTGAGGTTTAAAAAAATACAAACTACTTATGTTGGAAAATATGAACTGCGAAACGAGAAAAAAGATTTTTTAGTTTTTGGCGCTATCTTTAAATATTATTATAATAAAATATATATTAACAATAATAATATAATAATAAAGCCGGACACTTCACACAGCATTATCTAGCCCCATGGTAAGCAGAGCTTGTGTCATGGATACTAGATAACTGATATAACTAATACAATACATTACATATATAGAGATTTTGTATTATACATAGAAAACGACCAGAACACCCTGAACAAATACCTGCAGATCGTACAAACATTTGTCTCGAGGCGGTAATCGAACCCGCAGCCTTCTGCAACAACGTCAACAGCATCGCATAATCTGCAGCAAAAAATATTTTTTAATTACAAATGACAGATTAACTAAATGATGAATGAAAGCTTTCGAAACAAAAATTTTTTCGAGCATACTTTCCTTCGATGATACCAATGTTGTATGTTTTCCAGCAATATTCCTTGGTTTTTGTAACCCCTTTGTATACAAAAAAAATACCCAAGTTTTTAAATCATAGTATAGAATGTTTTACCAGGATATGTAATATAATCTAAACTTCTCCCACGTTATTAACGCTCATATGAAACTTTCAAAAACTTCCCCATATAATAACAGCTAAGCAAATAAAACTATCGTGCGCGCCTGTACCACGCAGGAAGAGTCGAAAGCGAAGCGAACTTAATTAAACTGCAAGATGCAGACATAATGAACGCGAATTTATATTCATTAGTATTCTCTGGAACTCAAATAATTCTCTATAGGCGCTTTACAGTTAACAGGTGGTAATTTGATTATGCTCCTTTGAGCTCCCACGGGGCGTTTTGGAATCTCAATCTATTGCTATTGTTGCAAATAGCTATTGATATTCGAACATTATTGAAGTATATGCGCTTAACTTTATTTTTGTTTCTAGATTTGGGGTTTAATGTGTTAATTTGATAATGCTCCTTTGAGCTCCAACGGGGCGTTTTGGAATCTCAATCTATTGCTATTGTTGCAAATAGCTATTGATATTCGAACATTATTGAAGTATATATGCGCTTAACTTTATTTTTGTTTCTAGATTTGGGGTTTAATGTGTTAATTTGATTATGCTCCTTTGAGCTCCCACGGGGCGTTTTGGAATCTCAATCTTTGTTGCTATTGTTGCAAATAGCTATTGATATTGGAACATTATTGAAGTATATGCGTTCAACTTTATTTTTGTTTTTAGATTTAGTTTTTAGAACTTATAGCAAGGTGAATGCTCTACCTTTTCATAATAAAGAGAAAATTGGCGACAGGCTGAACGTGGTCATGGGTTAAAATCAAATTTAAGGCAATGTAGTAGGTCTTATGAATTAGGATTTATACATTCTAAAGACCTTCACACGAGATGGACCAACGACATTGTAGCAGTCGCAGGGAGTCGATGGATGAAAGCGACTCAGGACCGCTATTCGATTTGTCATTTCGGGGAGGCCGCATACACGTTCACTGCTGAACATATACATGTAGTATATGTTCAGCTGTGAACGTGTACAGGCTGATAATGATAAAATTCCAAAGAAATGGTTTAAAAAATGTAACTTCCTAATCTCTTCGGAGCCTAATCCTACTTCCTACTAATATTATTAACATCAAAGTTTGTAAGTATGGATGGATGGATGGATGTTTGTTACTCTTTCACGTAATAACTGTTAAATGGATTTTAATGAAACTTTACAATAATATAGCTTATACATCAGAATAACACATAGGCTATAATTTATAAAGATATAAATAAATAATGCTGGGCAACACACGCAGCATTATCAAGCCCCATGGTAAGCAGAGCTTGTGTTATGGGTACTAGATAACTGATATACATAATACAATACATTACATAGATAGATATTTTTTATAATACATAGAAAACGACCAGAACACCCGGAACAAATATCTGCAGATCGTACACACAATTGTTCCGAGGCGGGAATCGAACCCGCAACCTCCTGCGTCGCAGGCGGACCTTCGCCCACCGCGCCACATCGGTCGTCAAATATATATATTATATTATTAGTATATTGTATATTATCCAAAATATCTATCACCACGCGTGTGAAACCGCGGGGCGCAGCTAGTAAAGCATAAGTTTCTCTAAAAACTTATAGTATTATCGAAAACATCTTCATAAATAATAACTTCGCAAGCATTCCTCGTGCATTTTATTTCAAATTTAACTCCTTTCTTTCTCCATTTCTATAAATCACAGCAGGAGCGAAAACCTCCCAGTTTTCGTTCTGAAACTTTTTGTGCTGCTAATATTTCTTTACTAAAGTAGACTTTATTGAGATATTACTCATGTTTTTCGTAATCTCTCTGTTTTTCATGTTGCTACACATCGGGATAATAAGCGAACGTGTTATTAGCTACAAATTATAAGCTTGTGGTATGTACTAGCTTTTACACGTGACTTCACTTATAATGAACCAATGCAACATAGCAAGAAGCACAACGGGACCGAAGTCTGCTAACCAAACAGTTTACTATGACAATGGTATCGTCGCAGAATCATTCATTAGATGAAAGAAAATATAATAGTCCGTGAAGAGCTATTGGAGAGATTGATAGAATGATTTCAACCTCGACACTTTCGACACGCGTTCCTCCATCTGTATAGTTTTTTCATAGATGATAAAATGCCAGTATTATGTACATAATTCTGAGACGATACTATCGTTATGGTGAAGCGATTAATTTAGTTAAATAAGGGCCCCGCTGGGTGATTATCTAACTCGCGATCGGTTTGCGACAGGCGTAAATTAAGCAATCAGTGCTGTCAAACGTCAATTTTGTATTAGTTTGACACCAGCTACAACGTCAAAATTGGTCAAAATTGGCGTTTGACAGCACTTATTGCTTAATTTACGCCTGTTGCAGACCGGTCGCGAGTTACATAATCACCATACCGGTCTGATCTCCTTATGCTCTGCGCACATTAATCCAACGACACTACCATGCAGCACAAAAATATACATTCAAATATGGGAAATATGGGCTTAAACTCGTTCTCTATAAATATATTTTACAGTGACTAAAGGCTTCCCACAAGCTTTAAACGAGTGAGAGACAGTTATCTTTATCAGATATGCCTTTCAGGATACTGTTGTTTTTCTCTCACTCTGCTTATCAGAGATGCCACTCGCTTTCGCATAATTACCGATAATTATTTTTCTTTTTTTTTCGGTTTAATGTAATTTATTTAAAAAAAGACACAATGTTGCTTACAAACAATATATAGTAAATGTATGTGCCTGAGATGCTTCTACCTGCTCATTTAACGTCTTCCGATCTCATGAATAAAAGAGCTAGGTTACCTATAGAGCTGAAGCCGGATGTTGCGCGGCTTCAGGCATTGAATAATTAGCTAGCCAGTTAAGAACTTCTCAAATATTAACAGGTAGCAACTTAGCAACAGATTAAAACTTCCGAATCCTCAAAATTTTTGGGGAGTTTTATCTTTAAATTTTCCCCAGTTCAAAAACTTGCAACAGTCCGCTTGATTTGAAATAATTTCAATTTTTAATAGGACCCTGAAAGTTTTGTCTCATCAAGAAATCTCTGTGAAAGGGTTATTATTGTGATAATTAGGGAGGAATATTTTAAAACTTTTCGGGTACAATAATGATGTCTATTCAGGTGCGCGAAAGTTTCAGGTTGAGTTATAATTTATTTTGTATCTACTTGTTAACAAAGGTAATAACAAGTCGTTGGCATTGTACGGGTTAAATGGACACCTAGAAAATGTTTATGCACGGGGTTATTGCACTGGGCTTACTCACTACTATAATAATTATTAAAAGTCCTTCTACTCGAGTAGCCTCTGGCTCAATTGCACAGGACGGGCAGCTAGCGCTCTATGAGTCCAGTACAACCATATTTTCAGGATGCTGATGCGGCTGTCTCGCTATTGCAGCGCATCTACTAGTATGTTCGCGGAGGTGCGCACGGACGGCTTTCATGCTATCAGCAATCGCCGCATTTATCGAATTTCCTCATGGCCATTTTTTACGAATCAGATTAAATAGTCACAATCGAAATAGTACAAAGTTTACGAAAATTAACAGCAAGAACATAAATAGGCTACCGGCTCAGCATTAAATGCTCGATTGATACGGGTGCCAGTGCAGCGCTGGTTTTCAGAGGCGCCAGAGTAAAATGCTTCAATGCTGCACAAAGTAAAATGTGCAGCAGTGAAGACTGCGGCAAGTGCGGCTCACCGATTCGACGTGGACTCGACTACGGCTTAGAGTAAATATAACAAATTTTTTGGTCCAGTTTATTTTAAGTTCGGGTTGGTATGTGATTTTATTTGATTCCCTTTCTTTATTCACACTTTTCTGTGTGTAATTTAATTTTTTATACGTGTTTTTTCTGTTTTTTACTGTTAGTAGGTACCTAACTAAGTTATTTTCTGTCTTTTATGTGATTTTTTATTATGTGCATAATCTAACGACTTAGTAGCTGTATGTTACTATAATGTTACATGTACGAGAATGATTATTTTCAAAAAACAATAAGTATGCTTGTGATTGGTTCCACCATAGAGCATAGAGTTATTATAATAACTCTATGCTCTATGGTGGAGCCAATCTAAGATTACCTACCTCCTTTCGAGAGCCAAACACATATTAAAAAACACGTTAAAAAAACACAAAGTAGTACTTTTGTTTTTTTAACTTAACTAAAGTCTTAAAAAGAACGAAAGATAACACTACAATATACAGATAATTTAAAAGTAGCGTCTCAATTTTATTTCGATACAATTGTGTTTATCAATTTGCATGAGCTTTCACGAAAACATTTTTAAAACCCTTATTTTAAGACGGCTCTTTTCAAATACAAACAGAAATTATTCGCAACTTTTTAAGAATGTTAGAAGTTTTAGCAAGAAAATTCTTATTAGGTATTTCATCGCAACTTTAGGACTCAGATAAAAGAGATGCCAAACACGTAACAAGTCGGGTCTTATTATGGTTCTTTACGAATTAAGAATTTCTAATTTCTTTCTATTAGATTAGCCTGTTTATTTATTCAAGAGTACTTTAGATACTTGCTCTGTTTAGAGGCATTCTTATTTTTGTATCCATTTACGAAAGCGTTCTTTACTTTTTAATTAGATCCAGCGTAACAAGAATTTTATCGGCTAAGGTTATCCGTAAATAGACGTGATATAAATTTAGTCTTTTTATTACGTTGTTGTAACCTATTTGTTCGATTTAGTACTACTAAGATTGAGGTACAACAAAGGTCTATTGAATTAAAAAAAACTTCTTGTTGACCAGACCTTTGTTCCTGGACCGTTATAAAAACAATTACGTTCCATGGTAGGTTCCATGCAAATAATGTTTGACATTTCCCACAGCATCGTCTAGCCACAATGTAAGCAGGGTGAAAATTCTGCTAACCAATCGTTTTACTATGACAATGGTGTCAATTCGACAACAGATGATGTAGCGCAGCGGGGCGGCGGGCGAAGGTCCGCCTGCAACGCATGAGGTTGCGGGTTCGATTCGCGCCTCGGGACAAATATTTGTACGATCTGCAAATATCTGTCCGGGTATTCTGGGTAAGTATTTTAATAATAATATGTTATGTACCTATTGTTTATTGAAATAGGTACCTACACGTAAACACACACGAAGTCAACGATCCTTCATACGTTTCTATTATGTCGCGGTCAGTGTCGCACGTTCTGGTAAGGGCGTAAATATGCCAATTCAGTAAATAAGATGCCTATACGCCTTCGTACACTAGAAGTCATCAAAATTCTAAAATACTCTACTACAGGTTACCTATTTCATTATTATACACAAGTTATCCCAAGTAGTACACAATCGCTCAAACTTACGTTTCCATAGGCGAGATAAATCACAGGCTTTCTTGTGAGTCGAAAGCGCCCGCGGGTCAGATAGACCCACGGCTGACTGTTGGGTATTCTGTACCCTGTACCCTGTCAGCGTGGTATACGATCCCAGAAAATAATTTCGTATTTGGCTAGAACGCGCATTCACACAGCCAGCGGTCATTTTTACATGACCGGTATTTTCAAGAGGGAAAACTATATTTAGCCGGTTTATAGTAAATGTTCTTCTATCGCTTAGGTAAGTGATGGCGTAGTTGACTTGTGTATGAGCTTATAGATAGATAACATAGATAGAAAAAACTTTAAAACGATACAAAACAGAAAACAATATGGAAATAAATATGTAGGTACTTAGAATAGGGGAAGTAGAGGCGACCATATCGCTATCTCTCTCTAAGATCTTCAGGCAACCTGCTCCTTATTTTGTAAGCCTTATAATTTTATAAATGTTTTTGTTTTAATTTCTTATTTCTGTAGGAGCGAGGAAACACACGACAGTACCGCAGTCGGGTGTTGTAAATACTAAACTTGTAGGTCAATTCAGATGTACTTATTCGTGAGTGTATCACTCATATTATCACCACTCATTTGGCATCATTTTGATAACGAATAAAATAATAATTTAGGTCATATTATATTCACGCTAGTATATAACATAACATAACCTCCTCTGTGAGAAATCGCGATAAGGCTCCCATTTGTGTTGTGGTTTTTTTATTATTTAGATATACTACAGTAGCAACGGATCAGTTATGAACGGTCCGGTAAAACCTGCTTTCTGTGTAAATTCGCCCGTAGGTAAGGTACTAAAGTACCAATGTACGTTTTCTACGGTGGTTTGTTTACAGAGATAGTAGTGTGATAAGGCATTAGATTAGAGAGAATCTCCTGGTAATATAAAAAAGTGCTGGTCAATACACACAGTAGGTATCATCTAGCCCCAAGCTAAGCTAGTGTTATGTGTACTAGCTAACTGATATACATAATACAATACATTACATGATCAGATAGTCATTTTATTGGTAAAAGAAAATATTTGCAAGTCGAATAGTAAAAATCAATGTAGGTATGTACATACTAAATACAATTTTAAATGATAACAATTTGTCAGAGTATGAAACATAGATTCAATTACATTTGCAGAAAAATTATATAACGCAATACAATAAATAATAAAATAATAACATTAGACTATTAACTAATAAATAATAAAAATAAATAAATAATGCTGGACAATCCACACAGCATTATCTAGCCTCATGGTAAGCAAAGCTTGTGTTATTGGTACTAGATAACTGATATACATAATACATCATTTATATTCATTAGCATAGATAGATATTTTTTATTATACATAGAAAACGACCAGAACACCCGGAACAAATATCTGCAAATCATACAAACATTTGTCTCGAGGTGGGAATCGAACCCGCGACCTCACCGGTCGTAATTAACCTCTTAATCCTGTATGGTATGGCACATCAAATCGCTAATAATCGTGCCAAATCGTACCAAAAACACAAAAACAGATTCTATGTAGCTACGTAGGTATTCCTTACGCACCCTTTGGCAACCCAAGAGGTCATTAGGTCTCCAAAAACACATTAGCAAGCGAATTTAAGTGTTTTTCAACACCACTAATTGTCGGACAAAACCGCCCCTTGCCGGATTTAGTAGGCACATTGTTATAGAACAAAATCCCCTTCTGTACGTCTGTCTGAACGCGAGAAACTCGAAACTACCGAAAGGACTTTCATACGGTTTTCAGCAATAGAGTGATTTGAGAGGATGGTTTCATCATCATCATCAGCCTATAGCAGTCCACTACTGGACATAGGCCTCCCCCAATGAGCGCCATAGCGCCGTCTTCAGCTTGCCGCATCCAGCATCTACCTGCAGTCTTTCGCAGGTCGTCATCCCACCTGGTCGGAGGGCGTCCTACACTACGTTTACCGAGTCGTGGTCTCCACTCTAGAACACGTTTGCCCCAGCGGCCGTTGGTTCTTCGCGAGATATGGCCGGCCCACTGCCACTTCTGCTTGCTAATTCTTGGATGGTTTAGGGTAGTTAATTTTGAAGTGAAAACTTAAGGCGCGTTGACCACTTTTTGAGTGAACAAAATGCGTGAAATTTCTTCATCTTCACAGCACGCATGTTTGTTTGTTTGTAATGAATAGGCTCCGAAACTACTGGACCGATTTGAAAAATTCTTTCACCGTTGGGAAGCTACACTATCCCCGGTAAACATAGGCTATATTATATTTTCAAAAAGTTAGGGATCCGTACTAAAACCGTGCGAAGCCGGGAAGGTCCGCGAGTAAAATATAAAATTGCTTAGTTTTGAAATTAAAAACTAAGCAATTTAAGCAATCTAAGCAAAAAATTGTTAGACTGCCCTATTTTTTTACTCGGGTAGTGTTTTTTTAACACGGTTTTGTGTAAATTGGGTGAAATATGACGTTAATTGTTGTTATCGGAAAAAATATGCCGACGGAGAGCTTTACTTAGGTGGCAAGGAATATTGGTAGGGGGTGGAGCACTATATACTTACTACACTATATAATACTGAGACGTATGTCGATTACTTTCTTTCTTCTACGAATTTCCGTACTTCGAATTACATCGCGTAGAAAAACTCTGAGCAAATATACATAGCTCGCTCAACTTTTATCTTTTCAGCGGCGATATTTCTTAGTATTTATAAAAAATCTTATTATATATTATAAACATTTATCCCAAGGCCGAAATTGAACCCGCAACCTCCTACATCGCAGACGGACCTTCGCCCGCCGCGCCTCATAACTCATCATGATATAAATAAAATATTTCAACTAGGCTCTGTTTACCGAGCAAAGCAGGGGCGGGTCGCTAGTAGGTACATAAGTAAGTATATCGCTAAGGATGTTCTTTTCGGAATTTACGTTTTACGGTCACTGAATTAGGGATATTGTTAGGAGGGTTCACAATTTGTGAAGGGCTTGTTGATGGGATGTTTCTGTTTGAAAAGAGCTTTTTCGGTTAACTTTGCTTTACCTTTGTCATTCCTATATCCTCTTCGGTTAATAATGTAAAAAATAAATAAATAATGCTGGACAATTCACGCAGCATTATCTAGCCCCACGGTAAGCAGAGCTTGTGTTATAGGTACTAGATAACTGATATACATAATACAATACATTACATAGATAGATATTTTTTATTATACATAGAAAACGACGGAACAAATATCTGCAGAGCGTACACACAATTGTTCCGAGGCGGGAATCGAACCCGCAACCTGAATGTGGTTGCTATATTTGGAACACCGCAGTATTTTTTAACACTAACTGTCTTTATCCTAATATAATAAATGTAAAAGTCTGTGTGAATGTTTGCTACCACGTACGTCCATAACTACTTAGCTTATTTAGATGTAATTTGGTATGTAGGTAGTTTAGGTTATCTAGAATAAAACATAGGCTAACTATTTGAAACATTAAAAAATACTGCACCCGAAAATTAAGATTATAAAGATCCTTTAATGATTGATGATTTATTGATGATAAAAATTAAGATTACCTATAGATTTTCAAAATCGACATACATGGTAAACTAAAATAAACTTACGCAATCTGAACACATAATAATTGCAAGTGTTGATCTAGTCATCCCGTGACCACGACAGTGTATAAACCTGTTGAAACGTCGGGAAAAATAGGTAAATAAACGTGATATATTCCCGTTGTATCAATACTTCATTCAATCCTACTAATATTATAAATATTACGTCAAAGTTTGTAAGTATGGATGGATGGATGTTTGTTACTCTTTCACGTAAAAACTACTGAATGGATTTTAATGAAACTTATAATATAGCTTACATATCAGAATAACACATAGGCTACAATTCATAAAGATATATAGTTGGATAATATCCAAAATATCTATCACCACGCGGGTGAAACCGCGGCGTGCAGCTAGTCCACCATAAAAGTAACTATGAAAATAAATCACTGGAAATCACTATTACATTCATTGGTGAACTTAACATGGTAGCCATATTATATCGAGACCTCGGCGCGTCACAGCCGACGACCATAGATAAGGAGAAATTGGTATGTGTCAACAAAAACAACATACGTCGTCACCTCGACATCTTTAAAGCTTGGCGGTAATGAATGACGCAACATAACGTTCATATTTTTAAAGGTTTAATAAGGAATTCCTTTGAAGGCACCTGTGACCAGGATTCAGCAATTCAAAACATTCCAATTTAGATGAAAAACTCCGGGTCTGCGATGAAAAGAAACAGGTTAGGGGTGAAGTAGTCAGAACAGGGAAGGGTTCTGTAGGTCAGCCTTGATTTACTTATTAGGGTTTTTGTGCTAGGAAAAGTGGGAACGAGTTTCTAGTTTATTTTTAATTCTAATATAATTTGTTTTATAATTTTATTTTAAGTAAGTTTTATTCCTATTAGTTTCGCGTGGCTTTAGGTAGTTATAGTTCTGTATTTGAACTCAAATTTAACTATATAGTTATAACTATTTTATTATTTCACTGCTATATTAATAAATGAAATTAAACTAGTTTAGAGCTGACCAATCCGTTGCCATAACTCCAAGAATCGTAAAACAAGGTATTGGGGTCGACACATTCGACTTGAATTAACGACAGTGGTTCTGAACGAAATACAATTTTAATAAGATTCCTATCTACCTACAAGATAGAAACGATACGGTATCGTTTCTATCTTGTAGGTATCGTCGATACCTAAGCTAAGTTATATATTATTATAACTGTAATGTAACATTATGTGATCTTGTACTTATGTGTTTTTAAGTGTATCCTCGGTTGGTAGTGCTCAATAAATATAATTATTTATTTAATACATAAGTATCAGCGTGGAGTCGATGGATGGAGGCGCCTTATGACCGCCATTCGTGGCGTCGTCACGTCGTTTGGGGAGGTCTATGTTCAGCTGTGGACGTGTACAGTTTTTTCTGATGATGATGAATAAAGAAGAAAATAATATAGAAGTCGATCAAGCATTGAGTAATAGGTAGGATAGATTTGAACGAAGCACAAAAAAATTGTAGCGGGCGCGAGGCGCGATTCGCTCGCGACCTGTCATGTCATGGCGACACGTCAACAAATAAATGGTTCCCCTTTCTCTACTTCATTATGGAACCCTAAACCAGCATAAATCCCGCCTCGCTGCTGCTAGTTAGTATTCCGTGCTGCTTTTATTTAAGCTGGATTTTATCGCAATAATTAAGATCGGTTTTGTGGCACGTTTTAGTCTGCAGGTGTTTGTGCCAGCCTTAGTTTATGAGCTGGCAAAATTAAGATAGATAGTGAGTGGGAGACTGGGTAGGTATTCACCATAGAGAATATAGGAGTAACTGGCTTGTTGACATAGGTAACTTGCTGTAGGAATCGTATATTTAGCAATTTGTGAATACTTAACACTTTGACTGCTGAAATCACACGGTAGTATGTGTTTTCTACAAGTGACTAATATGCGTAAATCCACAGTAGCGCAGCGGCTGAGAAAATACAGATCTTTGTGACTCAGCAGAGCTGTAATATTTTTCGAACGAAACGCATGTGCGGCGCAACACAACCGCTGTGTAGAGCGGCAGCACGAATTTTTTAGGTTAAAAAAAAGATCGCAGTCGTCGAAAAAAAATCGCAGTCAGTGTTAAGTCAGTTTTCTAGTTTAGGACTAGGTCTAGTAGTCTAGGTACCTACCGCACCTACTAACTACCAGTTATGCAGTAGGCGCCTTAGTCTTTTTTAAAAACTACAATTTTCTCGTACCCATAACTGAGGTAGCATTTTTGTCTTGTCTAGATAATCTGCTGGGCACTAGCCTATTGGCTTGAAGTAGGTAGGTAGGTACTTACAGAGCTATGTAAGTTCACTACTACTATAGAAAACTAACATAACTCCCAAAATCCAACTACACTAACACAACCTTCAAGTCAACTAGCCCCAAGTTTCTGAAGTGGGTAAGCAGTAAGCACTTAAATTACTACCTATGGTAATGACCTAGTCACCAAAACCCAACTAGCTGAAATTCCCAAATAGGTAACTTAATTCAATAGGTTAACTCATAACTTAATTTAGTTCATTGCATAGGTACGTAACCTACTAATAACTAACCTGAGTAGTCAAGAGTTATCAAGTAATTTGTATAAACTTGGTAACTTTAGGCCGATTTAGTTTTCGTTGGCGGCTTTAGACGGGTTAAATTAGTAGGTATGTTGGTTCCTCTCCTATCTCAACGGAAATTTTAGGCACCCTACCCCTATGATAAAGTTACGCCAGTTATAACATTGAGCATGGCGTTCATTGAATAGAAAAATGGAAGGCAAATGAGATAACCTGTAGGTTCAGAGACTTTTCAGACACACATTAAATTAAAATTTGTTAAAAAAAAGTTACGTCACTTAAAAGGTCGGTTCTCATTTGCGTTCTAGACCTACATATACATACATATTCGGGGGGGAAATCACTTGGATCCTAAATAATGCTAGACTAGATGTTGTTTTGTGGTATCATCAAGCCCCAAGCCAAGCAAAGCTTGTGCTATGGGCACTAGATGACTGATATAGGGTAGACCGAGGCGAATCGGATCAATTTGACTTTGAAGTAAAAAAAAACTACTTTTTTCCAAAGATACACGGTATTTTTTAATTTGGCTGTAATCAGTATTTCTTCTAATTACCATTTAACATATTCAACATTCTTTAAAAGTAACATTTTAATTTTTATTAAAAAAAAACGAAACTATGAGAAATATCCGATTCGCCCCAAAATTTGGGGCGAATCGGATCTAACATTCATTGGTCTTTAATATATAAAATTCTCACAGAAATGTGTTTATAATCATACTTAAAACTAATTATAATATCAGTCATTACTTTTATCAGTTATCGGCACATAAATCACAAGTATACGGTCCTTTCGCACCATTTCTGTCAGCGAAGTTTTCGTGACACCATTCTTCACAGGCACTGCACTGGATCCAGTCCTCGTAATTTTTTCTGAGAAAAAAAATGCAAAGCCTCCTGACCCAACCGAATTCTTAACTTTAATTACAGGTGTAGCTTTATTCTTCTTTTTAATGCTGATATTCTCCTTATCTTTTCCTTTTTCTTTAACTTTAGATTTTTTCTTCTAAGTGTTTTGTTTTTTCTTTGCGTCTTTCATAAGGAGATTGTCTTTACTTTGTGGCGATTTAAAATCGGCTTTATCAGTTTACGAAGTTTCTTTGAGATGGATGGGCTCTTTAACGGAGAGGGAATAATATCTTTAATGGTGTCAGATGTAACACCATGACAGACTTGTTGCTCAATTTCAACAAAAACTGTTGCTTTTAGTCAGGACTTTTTCTGAAGCCTTTTTCATATCTTCTTGAGACCACTGACTTTGGTCAGTTTTTTTCTTATATGTCCGAACCATCTAAAAAAATAAAACATTAATTATAAATGAGTAAAAAGTAATTTAAAAACTGATCCGATTCGCCCTGAATGACCTGATCCCATTCGCCCCATATCAATGGATTCACAAAATTACTTTAGTTCGAATACCGTTAATAATTTACAGAATAAACATAAGGTTTATCAAAATTAGATCCATACTGAATAACATTACACAAAAAAATTGGCAATTCCACATTTTTTTTAACAAAAATACAAGTTATCGTTATTACGTACCTTACAATTGGAGCGAAAACTACCGTAGTGTCCACAACTGATTGGCTCGCGAGCATCGTCGGCAATGAAGTACGAGTGGTATCGAAATTTAACGAATGGTAACCGACGCGGGGAGAGGGGAAGCAGTGATCTGTCGCTGTGTCTGCGTTCACAGTTGCACGGTTTTTTTAATTAAAATTTTTTTCTTACTTTGATCCGATTCGCCCTGTGATCCGAATCGCCTCGGTCTACCCTAGGTATTTAATGCATTGCCATAGATATTTTTTATTATAAATAGAAAATACCCAGACCACCCGAAACAAATATTTGCAGATCTTAGAACGATTTGTGCCAAGGCGGAAATCGAACCTGCAACCTCCTGCCTCTAACTAAAGGAAAAGGTTATTTAAAAATGAGATCATCACAATATTTTTACCATCCATGATAAGTACAAGAATATCTAGAATCAAATAAATCAACAAATTAATAAACCAACAACCAACACCTTTGCAGAGGCCTCGAAGTAGGCCTGGGCCACAACTCTGTAAACGGCACTTGCACTTAAATTGGACAAGTTCAATCAAACTATCGGGCGGGCGGCGGCGGGGCGGGGGCAGCGGCGGCGCAGAGGGCGGCGGAGGTCAAAAGTGCCCTACCTTGTTACGTAGGTAACTGTTTGTTCACGAATTTAGGGTTAACTTTGCCAATTCGCCGCTGACTTGCAAAGTTGCAACGGCTCAAAGTAACAAGAGTTTAGTTGGTGGCAAGGTCCTTTGTGGATTCGATAATCACAACACGGTTTTATCGTTAGATCAGTTAAGCTAACTCTAAATTGTTTTAAACAGTCTGCAACCAAGTCAACTGTTTCATTAGTAAATAGGTACTTAATTCTATTCTGTAACCTAACCTACTGCAATTCTTTAATTGTAGCTATTACGTTTTAATAAAGAGATAGGTAGGTACTTCTTTACGATTCACGATGAAACTACTTATCGAAACGGGCTTAAATGTAGCTTACTTATAAAAAAATATATAATTAATAAAAAAGGAATAAATAATTAATTACCTAGATTTGAGAGCTTGGAATCGAGCAAAACATAGAAATAAACGTTTCCTTATAAACGTGTGCGAAGCCGCGCGCAGGATGAAACTACTCTGTCCATAATTGACGGAGAATTCGACGACGTACATAAAAAAACATACCTACATACTGCCGAACATAGAACCTCTTGTTTTTCGTCGTTAAATTAATAAAACCAGCCAAGTGCGCGTCGACTCGCATACCGAGGGTTCCATACCAATTGTACACAGAGGAAAATCACGCTTCGGTCACAGCGGGATAGTTTGTTTCATAAATTTTCTTGATTTTGTATTCAAAAAATAATATACCTATAAGTATGTGTAGGTTGACTTGAAAAGCTTGTGGTGGGTGGAATGCCCATAATCCCCAAGCTGGGCATGCGGTGGTAAATTCTTCTGCAGGAGGGCGCTGCTGACCGCCCCCGGTAGATATCCCTTAGTCGCCTCTTACGAGCGAGGTGCAAATCATCACTTGTAGCAAATGGTTTCCATGGCAACGGGCGTAAACAAGATGTATTTTCATTCATGTTTTTAAATCCATGTGTCATAGTCACATTAAACTAAATTAGACTCGAATCTTAACTAGATGTCGCCACTTGAAGTGTTCCTTTTAAACCATTTCCACTATTTAGGAATTTGAAGGCGGTTGTTATGTAGTATTTAAAACTCGCCAAAATATCTTCCAATGTGAAGAAATACCAAATTAACTATGTCTTAGTTCGTATTATCCTTATTAGCGTATTGGAGCGAGGATAGAACAGAATAATATACAAGGTAGAAACTCGCTTGGCATTGTAGTGGATTTTGTTGGTGGGATTATTTAACAATTTTATAGATTATTTAATGATCATAAAATCAATAGTAATCAATATTAAAAGGTTGACAACGTATGAACGAGGTTACATTACGACTGTTGGCCATCAGCTTTACTTTCTCATAGACCAATTCAACGGCCAAAATGATTTAGTAAATTTAAATGTTAAATGTCACAACCCGTCTCAATAATTGAACTAAAGAATCGACACGAACTTTTTTATCTTAATTTTGCTAAAATGCGTGCTTATTTTGCAAGAGGTATATAGATTGAAGTTTCTAATTTTTTTTTTTTATAACTTGGTGATTTTATTTATGTTAAATTTAAAAAGGGACCCTAAGTTATAAAGACTTTATTGAATGCAATATGGAGTTCGCTTCTATAGCTTCAAAAGGCTTAATTGTTTTTTTTTTAATGAATATTATTGTGTATGGCAAGACTCAGTCTGTATTTTTTTTATTACAAAAGATAAATACTGATACGTAATCATAAAGGAAAAAATAATAGATATAGAATTAGCTTTATTAAAATAAACTTCGTTGTTAATGTCATCGATCCGTATGTAATAGATATTAACTGTGATTTGATATCGTCACAAATAATATCTCGTCTATTCATGAAAGACAAAATAATATACCGACAGTTTATTATATTTTATTAGAGCAGAAAAAACCTAATTTAAATCCCAACCTACGAACGACAAGCGAGTTCCTATTCTATATTATGCTATTCTATAACTATTTTATAAACATTGACTGTTTTAGAGAAATATAAGGACAATTATATCCCATTGAAATAAACATGAAAAAGTTCAAACAAAACTAAACCTTACGCGGTTGTAATAAAACATAAAACAGTCAAGTTTTAGAATCTTAGACTAGAAGTAAAACAATATATTCATATAACTTTTGTATGTGTTTCATACAAAGAATTATAATAAAAATAATCACCTCCGTGATTTTTTTCTCTCGAATTGTCCGTCTCTCATACAATTTTCAAATATCAAAATCACATTCATGTTGCCATGAGCTGTCTTGGTTTTAAATATTCTAGAGATTTTAAAACTAGAGGAACAAAATATGTTTACATTTGAATTTATCTAAGTCCAAAACTGAAAACAGTGTATAATAAATAAATTAGGCTCAGCTCCCACTGCGACGCGCCGCGACGCTGCACGCATGATTTAAAATAAAACTTTATTTACTACGCAAAAAGGTAAAATTTTATTGACATAATACGAAATCTCAAAAGCGTCTGTAACGTTGTTGTAATTTCTTTTTATAAATAATGTTTCTATTAGTGACATCTTGACTGGTGTATATAAAACTATATTACTGTTAACTTGAAGAATTCAGTAAGCTAAACGAAAAATAAAATAATTTCCGAGGCGCCGCCCTTAAAGTGGGGTGTAAGGGTAACAAATCAACATCGAGCTATGCTGCTCTGTACTGCGCTGCGCTGTGCTGTGTTTCTTAAGCTACGTTTTTTTAACAATCAACATCAAGCTGTGCTGCGCTTTGCTTAGCTCAGTATTAAAAGTAATCAGCAGCTCGTGTAGTGTAGTCGTTTATCTCGTCAAAAATGACTTTATTTTCAAAAAAACATAGCACAGTTCGGCACAGCGCGGCTCAGCACGGCGGGTAGCGCGCCTCGCTCGAGACTACTGCGTTTTTAAACAGAGCGTAGCCTCACACAGCACAGCACAGCATGGTTTGTTTGTATCCTCATTAAAATATTAGACGAGCGAGTTGACCAAACATAGCACAGCGCAGTACAGCGCAGCATAGCTCGATGTTGATTTGTCACCCTAAGGGGGATTCCAAAATCTCGTCTCCCAAGCCATCCTAACCTGCATGCACGTGGTACACCCTGCTAGATAACGAACTAGGCTCTAGTGGAAATATCAAACCATTTTCATAATTTAATTACTTGACACTGGCAGAAAAGTGTCCATTCAGACACAGTTGCCATAAACTAAAAATCTTCATTGAATTAAAGTGCGCGCAGCGTCGCGTCACGTCGCGCCTCGGTGTGAGCTCAACTTTTTGACTATTGATGGACATTGGTCTTAGGGTCCATGACGCCAGACTTTATAAGTGATAAAAAGGTTTGGTCGGTCATAGATAACGTTATGCCATAGAAAAGCCTCAATAGATCGATGACTGAACAAGCACTTTAAACACGGGCCTTAGAGTCGTTAATTATTATTTATTTAATGCATAACGCAACTATCGTTAGCGATACAATTACTTGAGGAAGTTATGTATAAGGCAGTTGTCTCACCGGGAACGATGAACGAGTAGCGAGCAGAGCTAGAATGTAGAAACGAGTCGACGTGAAGCGGGGAGCGAGTACGTAGTTCCGATAGTTGTGTAGCTCGGCGATCGCTCGCTCGCGGCGGCCGGGTCAAACGACAGTCCGCATTGTAGAGAAATGACCGCTCGGCGTGAGTTTTCTGATCGCTGAGCGAGTGTTATTTTCCTGGCTCTAGTCGCCCAGCGACAAACTAGTGAAGCGAGTTCTCGCCGGCAGTGTGAACAGTCAGCGATCAACTATTTGTATATGCATCTCTTTTGTTTACACGCAATGTATATCTAACTGTACGTTTCTTGAGCGAGAAAATAGCCGATAGTCTCTCGCCGGCGGTGAGACAACTGCCTAAAGCTAAAGCCAAATGAGCGTAACTTTTTGTTTTGCGAGTCGCGTAAAATGCGTACTTCCAACAGAAATGAAAAATCATCCAGTGGCAACCCCGACTTTTGTATGAAGCCTATTTTACGGGCCTCATACTAAAGTGCGCTCAATCGGTCCATGTTAATGAATGTTGAATGAAAATACTGAGCACTAGAGAACTTTCCTATTTACGTAGAATATGGACATTTATGAACTATTTTGACTTTTTTAATAATTAAAGCTAGGATGGTCAGGTCAATAATGTATAAAATTACATCTTAAAAACTTAACAATGCGTCAATGATTAATAAAGAATGTACTCGAGACATAATCCGCATAAAAACGGCTCTTTTTTAGTTTATAGTGTTTTCTATTATTTACATTTCAATTTTGAGAATAAGGTGCATCTTTCTATACATAATGTTCTTGGTTCATTGAAGCTGTATTTTCCACGTTATATTTCTTGTAAAAATAGAAATAATTGTGTCTAAAAACAGTCACATCTTATTTTAATACAATCGAAGAACGCTTCAATAATCCAAACTTTTCTATATACAACATCAGGACTAAATATTACACTACACACTATCATCACCAGAATCTCTGTCTAGGTCCGTTCCATCTCGGCCTAGGTCCTAAGGGTTGATACCTACCCTGGCCAGGAAACGGACCTTGCGGCCTAAAGTTCCTAGGCGTCCAGTTTCTAGGGAATCGATTCGGCATCGGCCTCTGACGATTATAATCGAAATCGTCATATTCTTCTTCTTCATCAAAGCCCCTGCTTCGTAGATCTTCGTTGTACGCATCGTTAGAGCCGTCATCATTTATATCGATGACTTCTTCGTATGAATTGGTACGTCTGGTTGGGTTTGGAGGCATGACGTCAAAAGGGTTGACCATTTGGGATAAGGCGGGCGCTGTGTGCGGATCTTTCTTGTCATTGATTTGGATGAAGTTGGAGTGGTTCTTGTCGAGGTGGTTTTTGCCGTTGTCGCCTCCGACTAGGACTTTGTTGTTGAAGCGTCGGTTCTCTGAATGGTTGTACATGCCTTCTGAAAACAATGTTTTGAGGTTACATTTTGTTGCGGAATATACAAGTTTGTGGTTATTTCACAATAGATAGTAGCCTGGGTTGTTCATCATCATCAGTCTAAGTCGACTGCTGAACATACGCCTCCATCCAGCTTCTGCCTGCAGTCTTTCGCAGTCATCCCACCTGGCTGGAGGGCGTCACTACGTTTCCCGAGACGAGTTCTCCACTCAAGAACACGTTTATCTGTCTTTGTCGGATTTTTTCTTTACGAATCCTATCTTTCAAGAAACTCCGAACTCTCTCCATAGCTCGCTGAGCGACTTTAAACTGGTGGACCAGCCATACCGTGAGTGTCCACGTCTCAACTCCGTAGATCATGATGGTTATGACGCACTGATTGAAAACTTTCGTGTTTAAGCATTGCGGTATGGATGACGAGTAGACTCTATAGATATATTTCTTTTGCTCAACGTAATAATATGATAAATAGGCACTAGTGTGCCTCGGGGTATCGCATTAATAACAATTAAAAGAAATGATATCGGGATGCAATGCATATGTCCAGCAGTGGACTAGAATAAGCCGTGGATAATGATATTAAAGAACGCTTACGATGTTCCTCATCCTCTGATAAATCCATATCGACGCTCTCGATGATGTCAGGCGGCGCCAGCACGGGCGGAACCATGGGCGGCACTCTGTAGTCCTGGAATCACAACAAATAAACATCAAGAAATGCAATTTCATTGCCAGCGTATAATGGTGACAGCGTATAATGGTACAGTATAGACTGATGAAACGTAACATGAAATGTAACGTACACATTGCTGCAATGTATCATGAAAGGTTTGTAAGCCCCGCCGCACATGCCCACACTCGCACTCGTTCACGACACTGCGCCAATGTCGCATTGACATTGGTGGACACGAGTGTGTCCGCAATTGTTTTCACGTCATCATCAGTTAGTGTCTCTACCATTCGTATTGATATCGTTCGACAATTAATACAACAATGGATATAAAACTTTTAATCATTTTGTAAATGCACATACGAGTTTATTGAATAAATGTTAGAATTTAATATCTAACCTACACAACAGTTTCAGTTTTTGTTACCTTTTTTAATACCTTACATAATCTATGTTATACAAATACTAAACTATATTTTATATCGTGAACAAACAAACATCCATACTTTCACATTTATAATATCAGTAAGATTTATACAAATAATATGCGAACAGCTTCAATGAGTCCCTCCATTTTCACACTCGAAAACAATGTACGCGCGTGTCGGCTAGGTGACCGAGACATTGTTTTCGAGTGGCAGTGGCGCGAGTGTTTACAAAATGGAGGGACTCATTGAAGCGAGCGCGAGTGTGGGCATGTGCGGCGGGGCTTAGACAGTCTTTCCCTTATGAGCGCCATAGCGCACTATCTTCGGCTTTTGGTCGTCATCCCACCTGGCCGGAGGCCGCCGTCCTACACTACGTTTGCAGAGTCGCGGTGTCCACTACAGAATACGTTTGCCCCATGGTTTTCGGTTCCGACCCGCTTTCACTTCACAGCTTGCTAATTCTTTGAGCTATGTCAATAACTTTGATTCTCTGTCGGATGATTTCGTCACAGAGGACAGCTTTACGCATTTAGCAATAAATGCTACTTGACTTCACTACATAGTATAAAAAAAGTCGCATCCCGCTGTCTGTCTGTCCCTATGTATGCTTAGATCTTTTAAACTACGCAACGGATTTTGATGCGGTTTTGTTTTTAATAGATAGTGATTCAAGAGGATTATAAACCATTTGACACAGATTTCCACGCGGGCGAAGCTAGTGACTTGATAAATAATAAAGGCGGTACTCCTGGACTCGGCACGCATCGTCAGGAAGCTCTTCTCTCAGCAGACCTAGTCACCGGCCGCTTGACTCTAGCGAGCGGTCGGTGATCAAACGTTTTGATATGTTTTTTACTGTAGAATAGTTTCATAATATTTTCTATAGTACAGAAAATATTTTATTAAGAGAATTAATGTATAAAAATAATAATACCTGGTCCAGGTTAATACTAGGTCTAGGCACGGGCGGCGGAGGGTGATTCTGGATCAAAGGTACTGGCGGTTGATGCGTTAGCGGTATTAGGTTCCTGTGGTCCACATCTGGAATGTATAAATTGACATGATGACTGATTTTGAGAAACTACAGTACAGTAATACCCCACTTTAGAATAGAATAGATTTTTATTTTTTTATTTGTAGCATTAACAAATTTACTAAACTAATTCCTTAATTACCCAACACCATAAAGACTACATAACTACTAACTAATATAAAAAAACTTAAATGCTACAAAATGGCGTCCGACTCAGCATTATGTTGTGATAGCCAATGTGCATAGCTATCACAACGCTGATCTTCCGTCGGAACCAAACCCACGCGTCACTTGACGCGAGGAGTACGTTCCGCAAAAAATCGTGTTTAGTGAAATTCGTATGTATATATAATTTACGATTATACGTAGCCAAAGGTATATACAAAAAATACAAATAAATAAATAATGCTGGACAATTCACACGGCATCATCTAGGCCCAAGCTAAGCAGAGCTTGTGTTATGGGTACTAGATGGATGGAAGTGACTTAACTATTGACACAAAAATGTTCTTACTCATTTAATGAATATATGACCGATAAATTGTAGATAATGACATTTTTTTTAAATTGATTGTATTGTTATTATTATTTGCCTCTGAATTTTTTTTGTATTATTTTTAGAGAATATATAGTAGTTAATTATAAAAATAAGTTAAGTAATAATATATAGTAGTTAATTGTTGTATATTTTACAACATTGCACGCCCAATAGGGCAGAAACATTGTGACCCATTACATATAAGAACTTTTAACATGTACATATTTCATGCAATAAATTAATTTGAATTGCTGATATAATTAAAACATTACATAGATAGATATTTCTTACCGTTTGTGCACGAAAGCCTTGCACTTTACCTTGCAGGACAGGATGATGACGTCATTCTCAATCCCATTATATAAGTACGCAGGTGACACATACCTTGATGTACAACCGGGTGTCTGTTCTGAGCTGCGATAGGCGGCGCCACGGGCGGTAATAGTCTATGGTCTACATCTTCTATATCTGTGGAACAAACAGGTGTTATTTAGTAGGTATAGTTAATAAGTAGCTGGTTATTTTATTAAAACTAAATCTAAATTCCAAAATATTTACACTGATAAAAAAAAACTTTTATGGGGGGCCACCTTAGGATCTTTCTGTAGACAAGAGCGAATCGTCAAAAACAGCCCACATTTAAATGAGTAATCAATCGGTGAACATACAGCCCAACAATCGGAAACCCAAGTTTTTAGCTTCCTTTTTGAAGACTGTCAATAGCAACAGCTATCTATCTCTTTCTATCCTAGAATAAAGATAGATATATAAGATCAATTCTTTATTAACAACTTCAGACACACACATACAAAATACAACAATTATACAGTACACAGGAAAACAAAAAACATAAAACTAGACTAGACGAACTTGATTAAAAAAAGAAAAACAAACAAATATAAAATATGGGTAAGATGTCTATGTGTGCTGCAGTATATCAAAAAAGCCTGGGCTCAGCTTAGTACTTAGATAGCCTATAACTAAGATTACATGCAGTTAGTTAAGTCTGCATATGGTTATGAAGTAGGTACAATATTTTTACCGTGCCATGGCTTTTCAATCTTCTCGAGAGGAATGGAAGGGCATTTGCCAAGCAGTGACATAAACTCGTCTTCCCCATGCAATACTATAACAAATATGATATTATGAGAGTGGATAGTTCAACTGTGTTTGCGCACTTGTGCACCATAAGCTTACGGACAAACAGAATAAACGTTTCAATTAGCTTCTAGATAAAATATACGTTTAATGTGGAACATAAACGAAAAAAAAAAATTGTACTAACAGTCGATCAAACATGGCAACACCACCGCACTATACGGTGCGCTCTGTGTAACTGACTTCTACATTGACCCTACTTCCCCACATAAGCGTCGCAAAAAAGGTTTGTATCGAGGAAAATTTCATCACTTGCCAGACTTCCATATTTTTGGACAGCTTTTTGGACACTTCCCGGTAGAGGAAGTCCGGAGCGAATCAATGTCGCGGTGCGGAGCGCACCATTTTCGATCGTCTGTTAGTACTTTAATGGGTGCCATGCATTTGGACTTATTATTGAAAATGGATGCAATAACTTTTACATTAACACACATTACTAAACATGCCTTACCCGAACAAGAGGGTTTTGCCATAATCACCTACAAAGTGATACTACGCGAGCGCGATTATAGACTAAACCGTGTCTAAGTGCGTATAAAACAGTACACACACCATAAGCATTATACACCGTTATTGACGACAGTATCAGCTTATGCTAGTCCACAGCTGGACAAAGGCCTCCCCTATTTCACGCCATCCATAGTACCATGTCTCCACCCGCATCCAGCATCTGGCAGCAGGCCGAGTCGTCTCGAGTGTGGATGGGTACAATAACGATTATACTTACGTCCTAGCATAGGTAAGACAGGGGGCGGTGGCGGTGGTGGTAGTACTCCTCTGTGGTCGACATCAAAGGTCGGCAAATCCTGAAAATTAAAAGAAAAATATTATTATGCTTCTTCATTATGAATGTAAGCGAGTCAATTATCTATCATCATTATCATCAACAACCTAAAATTTTACTGGACATAGGCCTATTCTAATGAGCGCCATAGCTTGCCCATCCAGCAACTGCCAGCAGTATTTTGCAAGTCGTCATCCCACCTGGCCGAGGGCGTCCTACACTACGTTTGCCGAGTTGCGATCTCCACTCAAGAACGCGATATATGGCCGGCCCACTGCCACTTCAGCTTGCTAATTCTTTGAGCTATGTCGGTAACTTAATTACAGTTACTATACTAATATTATAAGGAGGAAAGATTTCATTTCTTGTTTGTTTGAATATCTTAAATTTGAACGAGTACCTGCGAAGGTGTATAGGTCCTGTTAGGCGGAGGCACGGGCGCAGGCACCGGCGGCGGCGACTCCGGTGTGTCGGTTACGTGCATTCCGAGAGATTCTGGCAGCGCGGGCGGGGCCTGAAACAATGGATAAATTAATAATGCTGGTCAATCTACTTCCTACACTAGCTAACCTGGCTAGTGTAGTGTTGTATGTAAATATCGAGCAATGACCTCTACCTAATAGCCATGAACGCCATAAAAGCTTGCTTTCAAGATTTGCTTACTTTTAAATAAGCATAAAGATATAAAGAATTTTGAATTTTGAAATCATCTAACTAATCTAACCCATTCTCCACATGACAAGTTTTAATTTAAGTTATTATAGTTAATAAACACGTACAAAATATACATACCGGTATACTCCAAGCGTTGTTGTTCCAATTATTCGTTCTCTCAGGAAGATAGGGCTCTGGATCATCTGAATAAAATATATTTCATTAAACAATGTATCTTAGGGCTATACAATATGGTATGGATTATAAATCCAACATACATAATGACTAAACTTAAAATCCTATTTTCCTTCTTTCTTTCTTTTTTACTATAATAACTGTATTTTGATGAATTAATCCATAATGCAAGCGGTTATTACGAACCCTCTTTGTGTTATATTTTAATATTGCACTCCTCGACGAGGCAGACCATTATTATAATGATAAAAAAGCAAATAAATGTTTTTATTTGATAACAGATTTTTTTTTATTAATACGTACCAGTTGCTGGAGTGACGGCTCCTTGATAGCAAAAATTCAAATAAATTTATTATTAATAATTTTAACAATGATAAACAGCTGCAAAATTACTCAAGAATATTAAGACTCCCAAGTAAAAGGGCTGATCGGGGAACGGAGCCCTAAGTTTGGTGAGACGATAGGACCCACGACGAGACGTTTCGTTTTAATCCTCGTATCCGCACGCTAGAGTTCTCGGTAAAATAACAGGTCAGTATTTGATACCAAAATTATCAAAATCACTTCAGCTATTTTCATTGTTAGCCTTATTAGCTCTTATAATGTCATCATCATCAGCCTATATTAGTCCACTGCTGGACATAGGCCTCCCCAAATGAGCGCCATAGCGCCCTGTCTTCAGCTTATAATGTACACACCTTATCAGTTTAGCCGTTAAGGAGTTAAAAAAGTAACAGACAGATATATAGAGGGATCGATAGTTACTTTGGAATTTATACATATATATATATATATATATATATATATACATATAACATTATACTCACCATTGATAAGGTCTATGCTGCCATAGAAGGAGGTGGGTGGCGCCGGGTTGCCAGTACTCTCAGGAGTCAAGAGGTCCAGCCCTGGTAATGCGTCTTGCGATTTTTGAGACAGCGTACCGCTAGCTACTGAAATATACGTTTTATTTGATATATTTTTAAATCACAAAATGTTATGAACTAATTATACAAAAATATGTTATTTTTAGTATAATTAGTTTTAACATCGCCTTAGGGTTTAAAAAAAACCCTGTAATGATGTTACTATCTCAATAAATAAATTAAAAAATAAAAATTCTGTGACTTCAACAACGAAATATTGAAATGAATGAAAATACCTCTTATTTTTGTTTTTGAAAATTGATTGTGAAAGTTTCTTATTGTTCTATTAAAGTTAATTTTGGGCCAATAGGTAGAATATATTTATTAAAATCTATGTAATTTCAATTTTGTGACGTGTCCAAGAGTCAGGTGTAAGATGTAAAGGCAATAAAACACTTTGATTTTTGATCAGAGACTTTCTGTGGGCTCTAACAACACGGAAAAAATATTTGGCGTGAGCAGAATTGTGAACTCACCTGAATTATTGTCTGACGTTGCGACCATATTACTTTCGTTGGGAACAAAGGTTTTCAGAAAGTCATTAATGTTGAAGTCCTGCTTTTCATTCGGCCTTGTGTTCAGAACTTCGATTTTATTCGCTGAAAAGAAAAGGCTTTAGTTTAGGTGTTATATCAATAGATAACAGGTATTACAACTATCATTATTTTCTCTATAGGCCATTTCTCTATGCTTGCCCTGCGTAAACATGGGATAAAAATGTTACTTACCACTGCTACTAACATCAGCTTCAGAGAACATCGCCATAGGGTTGTCAGTAGATAGGAACGACGATAGTCCGAGATTGTATAGTGAACCGTCCGCCGCTAGCGATGTGTTGAATGTTCGGTCAATGTTGTATGATACTGCAAGGAGGTGAATCATGTTTAGTAGAAAGAAAGTAGGTACTAATATGGTGCTCGGTCGGTAAGACTTATGAGCGTCGATATGATACTTTTGAATGACATGAGACAGATGAAACCTTTATTTGCGACTTCAGACAATCAGTCTCGAGGAAAGGGACGCTATCGTCCCGCTATTGGGCTTCTGCCTCAAGTTGAAGTTGAATTATTTATAAAATAATATTTTATTGAGTATTATCAGCCAAGCTCTTGAGCTAACTGCAGACTCTTGCAAACGATCTATAGGTAGCTCAACTGATCCATATCAATACCAGTCAGAAGCGTCCTCAACACGCTGGCTCCATTGCCCCGCTGTATGGCAATGCTCATTTTGTAGTTTCATAATGACGCTAGGAAGCAGTTTTATGACGTTGGCAATGGACTCGAGAATGGAGATCTTTATTGCGCATGTTCGACGCGTAGCCCGTGGTTTTACATAAGTATTTATTTTAGACAACCTGGGGGTGGCGGATGTTGGCCAATCGGCTATCTTCTTAATTAAATATACTGATATTGGGATTCAGGCGGAGTGCGGGCGGGGCGCATCTAGCGACAATTAAAGTGAGTGCGTAAACAAGTCATGACGTGTCGCTCTCGAGAAAGTGCGGCGAAATTAAACCGAAGTTCGGCCGAATTTTTTATTTTAACCGAATGTTCGGCCGAAGTTTGGTATTCGGTTCAAACCACATTCGGCCCATCCCTATCCCATCCCATCTTAGTACTAAGATACTCACTGTGATCCTCAGTGGGCGGAGGCAGCTCTAGGTTCTCGTCGGATCTATATAGCGACTCGGAGTGCACCACACTTTCCCATTAACCTTAGTATGTTGGCCCACTGGCCCAGTAAATTAAAGAATGTATTAGTACTAAGATACTCACTGTCGTCTTCCGTCTCAGTGGGCGGAGGCAGGTCCAGATCCTCGTCAGGTCCGGGGGAAGGCACGTCCTCGTCCCGCGGGGGGGGAGACGGCGCTGCGTTCGGCAGGGTAGGTATTAGCTCGTCTAGCTTCCTCTTTAACGTTCTTACTCGGGAACCGAAGTTTTTGTATGCCTGTAAATATTTTTTTCTTAGTGTACTTAGTACTGGGATGGGTAAGACTTCTAGTGTTGTGTGACTGTTCGAATCAAGACACATTTAAGATACCTGAGCCAGCTTATACATGCCAACCCTCTGTAAAAACATGTGCTTTTGGTCGGCAGGTAGAAAATGCGACGAACGAGAGATCAAAAAAAAATATGATGAAAGCTTTCAAAACCGAAAATTGTTTTGAGCGTCTGTGGTTTGCTTCAATGATACTAAAGTCGTTAAATATTTCCAGCGGAGGTTTAGTAAACGGAGTATACGTCATTGAATACATAAAATATTCGAATTCAATCATTTAAACTTTGTACGTAGTTATCTCTACTCCTTCTGAGACAGAAGCTTACTCACTAAAAATGCAATGTATTATCTGACCAGTGAAAATGTAATTTAAAAAAATCCAGGGCAGTCTTTGGGGACTGCCGATAGAAGTGAAAACTAAGTAATTTAATATTTTATTTATACTGGGAAGCGTGCGGTAACGATGACGCGAGTTTCACGCTTTTTGTTCACAAAAAAGGACACATACACAAGTTCGGAAAGCGTTCGGTGACGATGACGCGAGTTCCATAATTTTAGTTCACCCAAAAAGTGCTTACGCGCCTTAAGAAGTTTTCACCTCAAAACGGAATACTCACATAAGCAACCACTTTGACTTCCCCTCTCTGTGTTGAATAGTACTGATTGGCCGATGTCAACAAAGCAAGTAGCGCTTCCCTTGCGACTATTTCTCTTTGTAGTGCTTGCGTATATCTTTCCACTCGTAGAATACCATCATTGAGATCTTTGTGAGTGTCTTCTTTGTGGCTTTTATCTGTTGCAACAAAAAATATTGTAATAAAAGCGCTTCGAGCATTGCAGCAGTGAACCATTTTTGGGGGAATCGAACCCGCAACCTCCTGCGTCGCAGGCAAACCTTCCCCCGCCGCGCCACAGCATCAGTCATCGAAATAATGATCTTTATTGACTTGATTCATAGATTGCCGATTTCTTCCGTTTAACGATTTATTCATAATGCAAGCACTAGCTAGAGGCTCATATTAGAAACTTTCATTTGGGTTTGACGTAACCTTAACACTTTGACTGCGAACTTTTTTCGACGACTGCGATCTTTTTTTTAACCGAAGCTATTCGTGCTGCCGCTCTACACAGCGGTTGTGTTGCGCCGCACATGCAGCGCAACACAACCGCTGAAATATTACAGCTGTGCTGAGTCACACAGATCTATATTTTGTCAGCCGCTGCGCTAGTGTGGATTTACGCATATTAGTCACTCGTAGAAAACACATACGGTGTGATTTCAGCACTCGAAGTGTTAAGTCATGTGTGAAAAACATTATTTCTTTGAGTATAGTTTAGGTCGTAGGTCTCATGGCTTAGTGAAATACATACCTTTCAGATAAGTACATAATGCTTCAGTATCATTCAGCTTCAAAGTACATTCATGTATGTGCTTTAGTTTTATGTCTGTGTCCGTTTCCAAATCTTGGCATTGTTTTATTTTATTTACTAGTTGTTGAGGCTGTAACAATGATGAACAAATGATATCTCTAGCTAAAGGGTTATTAGATTTATTTAGATGGAAAACACTTTTTTTGTTTTTTATTTAGCCTGATTCGTCCCACTGATGGGCAAAGGCCTCTCCAAATCTTTCCACTCAGTGCGGTCAAACAGTTTATTATACCACAAAAATAGAAAACCATACAGAAATAAACAATAGCATAAAGAAAGTATAAAGGGCGGCCTTATGATGTACTGGAAATAAAGGATCAATGCATAACAATTATTTATGTAATAGCTAAAGGTTTAATAGTTATAAATAAACAATATGTGTATTCATCATCTGACGAACAATGTGGCACGGTGGGCGAAGGTCCGCTTGCGACCCAGGAGGTTGCGGGTTCGATTCCGGCCTCGGAACAATTGTGTATACGATCTGCAGATATTCGTTTCGGATGTTCTGGTCGTTTTCTATATATAATAAAAAATATCTATCTATGTAATGTATTGTATTATGTATATCAGTTATCTAGTACCCATAACACAAGCTCTGCTTACCATGGGGCTACATAATGCTGTGTGAATTGTCCAGCATTTTTTTTTTTATCATAATTTAGCCCACAGATTAACACACAGCTAAGCATGTTTTTTTATAGTCAATAATAGTTTGGCCTTAATCTTACCACATAGAGCTGAAAATAGCAGTTGTAATTCACTTCCATCTCCTACATCTATTGACTGTCGGTCACAATGTTTTTGGGTCATTGAGTCGAAAATACAGAGTGATTGGTAGCTAGGTGCAAAGCTTCAAGGTTAAATTAGAATAGACCAAAAAACCATGATAAAAAAGCTAAGACGTAGTCTCTCCATAGATTTCTTATGAATTATTTTGGTTTTAAAGGAATTATTTTAGAAAATTTAGACAGAACTCACTTGAAAATCCAAAGGATCATCATCAGTCTTCTTAATAGCTCCAGCGCTGAGCAAACCGGTCAGATCCGACAGGAACTCATCATCATAAACTGATCTTTGCTCCCAGATCTTGAATATTCTCAGAATTTTTGGTCGGACTTTTTCATCTCTGTAAAAAGTAATATATCTTTTAATGACAAGCGAAAGCATTCTACTGAACTTAATTTGTTCATAAAATTAATGAACAAAAACTTTCACAAAACATAAACCTTTCTGTCCTGTAATTAATGTAATTAGTGTTATCAATAACTAAAAGAAAATAAAAAAATTCAAAGACTTTGAATTTTAATTTTGCTTTTATTACAATATATTTATTTATAATTAATATTTACAAAAGATTCTATAAGTTCAAATTCATAATATGAATTTGAAAATTTGTACAAATAATTAAAATATTATGATTTATTGATATTGTATGGATATTGATTTTTGATATTGTGTTAATTCCACAATATTAACAAACCAGACAACAGGAATAGAAACTAACCTGACTAAAGGGGTTGCCTTCTGCAAATTGAGCCCCCAACTCTCAACAAACTCATAGTTCTTCCGCTTGCTGTACTGAATAACATCATTAGCCAAATAAAACAGAATAAGTCTCTGTTCAATCTTTACACGTTTCAGCACATTTAGCCAGCTTGCCACAATCTTCTTATGATGAGATCTCTGTTGCAAACACCATGAAGACAATCCCTGGATACATTCTTGGGTATCTTTCAGATTTGCCAATCTTTTCTCAAATGTTAGGGGGTTGAAGTCTTCTGCGTCACCCATGTTTACAAATCACTTTATGCCTTTATTTAGCAACACTGTTTTCGTCCATGTTATTATTATAATGTACAGAAAATTACTTCACTAATGCACTCAAAAAATAAGGTTATTTGATCGTTCACGAAAATAAACGCGGCGGCGGCGTTGCGAACGATTTACGGATGTCGATAACTCCATTATAAAGAGCCCAGTAAAGAAGAGGTTTGGGTAATTTATTAGTTTCAACTTTATTGTTTTACTTTTAAGCATTAATTTGGTTCAAAATTCGGCAATGCTCAATCTTACGCTATCTTGATTTTCTATAAGTACGAAAAACAACAACTGAGTGAGCCGCCATTTTCTATTTGAGTTTTTTTTTTATTTTAATCTGTTTTCTACATAGATAATAGAGTTATGGTTTCCTTTCGTTCATTTTGTCATACACTATAAAAAATTAAGCGTAGCGATTTATACCTACAATTTTGAAATTAGGCCAGATTTTATTTATTTATTTAAACTTTATTGCACTATTAAAGGTACAATAAAGTTTAAATAAATAAATATGCAGTTTTATATGCTGACCACACGCCCCGTCTTGCTATTCAGTTTGTGGCGTGCAAATATGACCGAACACGGCGCGGCAGGGGCCAGACGTGAAATGCAAGTAACCTTGAGCAAAGCAAACTGGACTGCGCTGCGCAAGGACTAAATTCTAAACTGTAGTACACATATTGGTTCCGGATGTTCTGGTCGTTGTTGTATCTATGTATAATAAAAAATATCTGACTATTTGTGTATTGCATTATGTATTCAGTCAACTAGTACCCATAACACAAGCTCTGCTTAGTTTGGGGCCAGATGATGCTGTGTGCGATGGCTTCACCGTGCTTCTCGATGGCCTCCCGCCAAATGTGCTCCCGTAGACCGTTTTCGAAGGAAGCCGTATTGGCGAGATAAATCTATGGCGTTCAGTTCGCATATTTCTTCTGTTCTAATTCAACTTAATGTTGCCAGAAGTTTTATTTGACCTTTCATTCACGATTTCGATCATTTCTTTCCTGTTTCTTTTTAGAACGAATGGTTGACATGACATTGACAATGATAGTGTTGTTTTGTTTTGAAAACAAAACATTCTCATAAGATAAGTTAGTAAATAAAATACTAGCGAAAAGCGCAGCAACTGCAACGTAAACGTAATGAATAAGACCACGGTTTTGTAATTGATGTGATAACTTACTTTGGGCACGACGCCTACAAATTACGACACAGGCGCGGCAGAGTATTGCATATCGCACGGACATGACTGGACATGACGATCAGTGCGGCTCTTACGTAGTTATTGTATTCATTCTCTTTGCGGGCGGGGCTTCTTAATTGGCTGGCGGCTTCATTCATCTAAAGATAACCTTGAAATTTAGAAGCAGGTAAGCAAATCCGTTATATCCCTAGGTATAAATCTACGGTCTCTACCTGTAATCTCGGCTCAATACAGCTTTCAGACTTTTAAAACAAGCTTTTATATTATATAGCACAAATGTGCTTGGTGTGCAAATCCAACAAACTCGATGGGGTTAAGTCATTTTGTTTAGGTGTTCCTATGGCCAACGATGATATAAGAGATGGTACCATGACATTGTTTTGCCACTGAACTTACAAAAGTACTGTAAACAAGGGCTATTAGAGATGTATTTAAACAAAAATATGCACACTTGATTAATATATTTATTTATTTATTTATTTATTTATACTTTTTGCATGAAAAACATAACACAAAACTTATTCTATAAAATTTAAACAAAGGCGAACTTAACCCTAAAAAGAGTTCTCTTCCAGCAAACCTTATTGGGAGAGAGAGACCTAGTGAAGAGAGAAGTGGGTACTTGTGCATAAATAAAATAAAATAATAATATAATGTACCTCTTACCAGTATTAATTTTTAGGTTGGCATCACTCTTACGCTAGTGATATTATGTTAATTTTCATTCAATGTTCTACTAGAACATTATTAATCTCAGAGGATTCCTTGAATCCTCAACCTGGGGAGCAGGTATAGGTACATTACGCATGTGTGTCCCAAATCTTAATTTGGGCACTCTATACATATAAATTTTTGACTGCTTATTTTGTGACAGAAACACAATGACTAAAAGAACAATAGATAACACACAATTTCCTTAAAAAAAAATATTTTAATCACCTCTGCCCTGCCTGTACCTGCTCATCAATAGTTGGCATTGTTTAAACATAACATCCTACTAATATTATAAATGCAAAAGTTTGTGAGAATGTATGTATGTTTGTAAATTTTTTCAGATAACACAAAAACTCACCATGATATTACTATCTGGAAATACTTTGGGAGAGCGGCAGAAACAACTTAACAAAAAGGTAATTGAAGCGTCTGTAGATGATTTTAATAATTACAAGGCAGAGGTTGCAGCTTATGATGTAGACAAGATGTTCTTGATTGACCTAGCGTCAAAGGGGAAAAACATTGATTTTATATTGGAGACATTTAAATCTGGTGATATAGTTCATATCACTCGAGCTCTTAACAAATCTAAATGGATAGGAGAAGATGAATACACAAATCATATCAATGTGGATAATCTCCATTTCAATATATTTCCATGGATGTCAATAAAAATGAAAAAGAAGGTTTTATCAGTCCTTTCCACTGCAGTGATGACTGAAAATAGGTCTATACTCTTTTATGAATACTGTATGAAGGAAAAGCTGAACAATATTGCTATTAAGTTTCTTTACAATGCACCAGAAAAATATAAAAATGATGTAATTTTGCAAAAAAACGAAGCATTTAAGTTTTTGCTGTCAAATTTGGAGGAAGCAGCTGCAAATTTTATTGGCAACTCATTTGAATTGGCTCAGACCTTCTTGGAAACCATGGACTATGAATGGAGTAGGGGATCATTGCTTATGTTGTTGCATAACATGTACTCTATATGCAGTGAGAAGTATTTAGATCTGCTGGAAAAATACAAAAAGATTGAAAACAGAAGAGAAACAACTGGCTTCGGACGTAGAATATCAAAGGATATCATCAAAAAACACAAAGAGAGGATCTTAAAGAATCCAGGTTTGTATTTGAACCTTCTTCACAAATCCAAAGTGAGCAGTAACAGTACTGTTAGCGATGTTAAAATATATGCTGCAGCTTTACTGCCACATGATGCTGAGACTTTTTGGAATATGAACTTTTACAAAAACTACCAGTTCATATTAGATATTATTCCAAGTAATGAAAAATTTACTTTTATTAAGAAAATTTTCTCAGAAAAGTATCCAGGTAAAAGTTTTGAAATGAGCAAAGAGTTTTACTCTGACAATTTCTACAATATGATGACCAAGGAAGAAAAAGAAATCTGGGCTTTAAACCATATTCAGAGCAACTTGGAAATTCTTGGCAATGGAAATGACTATACCTGGTATAAGTTTGTGCAGTTTGACAAAGCTTTTGAAGAAATCAAAAAGTGTGTATTAATTACTTCGGATGCTAATAAACGAGTGGATATTGTAAAAGTACTTATAGATTCGGCAAAATCTCAAAAAGAAATAGAGATTTTATTGAAATACTTTCATGATAGACACATGAATGAAGAAAGACGCTTAAAATTTAGGTTTATGGAAAAGCTAACTGAAAAGCACAAGGTATTTGATTTTAACGAGAAATGCTGGATAACGTTTGAGAAATTACTGTATAGCTTAGATGTGTTTGATATTAAACTCAACAGATACGATGAATGTAACTTTAGGACGATGTCTTTGATGTATTACATTTTAACAGATAAAACTGTACCTGCAGTACTCAACAACCTGAGTGACTATCAAATCGTCGATAATGTTAAATACTGCAGCCGTGATTTGAAACCTGGACAGTTGGAAAAGGTTTTTCAATTTATGATGAAGTTTTATCATACGTCGGTTGAAGCTGCAGCTAGCAAAGAAATTGGAGACAAAAGTGATTCAAGCACGGCAGTCGATGCTTGGATTCGAAGATACTTGGATATATTACTGTGTCAGTCTAAAACAAAAGAAGATATTCCTGATATAATTTACAAGTTCGTAAAAAAAGACTGGGATGCATTTAAATATCATTGCCTTCTGAATTCTGAGAATAGTGAATACTCAGAAAAGAATATTGTGAGCCTGATGAAAAAAGATGCGACACTCATAATAAATGAATTCCCGTTGATCAAACAATATATTGAAAATCGTTACGGTAGAACCAATTGGCTGCTACAAAAATTGAAACTTTATTTCCGTAATGATATCGCACAAAAATACTTACAGCAGCTGACCGATTGTTTGTCTACCGAAGATATGCATTACCGCATGGCGCAAGTAGCAGTATATGGGATACTCATTTTAGCAGACGAATCATTCAAAATTGATTTCCTCCAGAAATATGTCCCGACAAATCCTAAGATAGATCACAAAAATACGCCTAGAGGTTTGTTACATATTCAGCAAGCTATATGCGCGTATGCTTCCGTATCGCGGCCTCCATTGCCACTGTCCAGTGTCCATCAATATATCGTCGGAGATTATGTCCCCAGTTGCCTCCCTATTTTCAACTCCTATTTGATGAATTTACCCTTACCTGCGTGCGTATCGTTTGTAGAGTCATTAATCGACAAGCCAGTATCAATCCAGAAACACGGATTACGACTTGCTTTCAAATGTTTCAGTACAGATAATTTGAAGACTCTGTTAAAGGATATATGGAAGCGGACCAAGAATGTCTCGATAAGGAAAATCCTGTATAAATCGCTTTTAGAGAGAGTTATGAAAGAAGGTGATGATGAGCAATCGCAACAAGAATTGTTTGAAGAGCTAAAAAGATTGACACTAGATATTCATCAAGATGACGATGATGAGATATTTAAATCATTTGTAAACGTGAACTTGCCTGTCTCGTTACGTGTCCAGCTTCTAGTAGCCGCCTGGGAAACTGTAAAGAAACTACCAGACCGATCTGTGAATTTCGAAAGAAGGAGGAGTATTGTAAATGCAATGGAATCATATGTACATTTCGTTCCTGAGGTTGAGATTGAGAACATTATAGATGAACACATTTCTTATATGCTTAACAATAGGCTATTATTAAGCACAGAGGTACAAAATAATCCTTTTAATGACCTAAATAAAGCAAAATGGAATCTTACTCTCGCCCACCTTACAAATATTTATAAGAAAGAACAACTAAGCAAGAGAACTGTTATTGTAAAACACATTATCGAGAAATGTGTAGAAATAATGCTTGAGACTCGACAAGACGAATTTTCCAAAGGTTATGATCAAAGGCGACGGGAAGAATATGTCGAAAGTTATCAGTTTTGTCGTGATTTCATCAAGGATTTGCAGAGTTACAGTTACGATTGTCATAAACCTGCAAGTTATTCCTTCATGAATATCTTAAACAGCTGCATATATCATGAATTGCAGAATTCTCAACTGAAAAGCCATGAGATTTTCTCGCTATTGATTCAGTTACGCTTTAGTGAAATTAGCAGGAATATTATTATTTCCGGTCACGGTCACGTCGAGAACGCAGAAGTAGGTGATAATGATAGGTATGTTGCTTTCCAAGGATGCGTAGATAAATTCTCTGAAATTCTTCATACAATACTGATAGAATATATGGACAACGGAAAGTACTTTTCTTCATTCTATAGGCAGATCGACGCCTATATCATAGACGAAATTCAAAGAGTCTATGATACAATATTCAACGATGGTCATTTGAATTGGAATAACGATGATGTGATTGTCGCAGCATGTGTTAGTTTGTTGAAATTAGATTTGCATGAAATGCATATGATTGTATTAAGAATATTACCTGTCGATTATAATTTCACTGGTCCGTGTATAAAGGACTATCAAGAAGCAATAGACCGATTAAAAATCGTAAATAATGAGGAAGTACGATATTTCTTATATGAAAAATTCGTCTTGCGTAATCCTATTATGTAGAAAAGGATGATTATTTATACAGTATGTTTTATGATTATTTTATATGTATTGAGATTATGCTACAAAGTCAAATACTCAAATAATTTTATATAGTGTTTTAAAACAAGCCGTTACGAGAAATCATAGGCAATGACAGTGTAAATTAGATTAGAATGTGTACCCCAACAAAAAAGTATCTATAATGAATTGAGTTCCACAAAGATCAACACACGTTTCTGTTGGGGTAATGCACACGGCTAAAACCACACTAAATGTATTATATTATTTTACTTATTAAGGTTTTGTTTCGAGTATGTGACTAACACTGTTCTAATTATGCTTAATATTCACGGGAACTAAAATAGCTAATTTATTTATATTTAAGAAATCGTATACACAAGTGCTTGAGAAAAGGTGTTCAGTCATTTTTGTTACTGTATGACATTATGTTTTTAAGAAAAATAACTTACAATGTTTTGAGAGCTTGTATATTGTACTACTAAGAAAAACATTTTATGGCTTGTTAATCCATTGGTTAATAAAAAAACTAATTAAATTGGTCGTGTCTTATTTACTTTGTTATCCATTTAATTATTTTTTGCATTTGTAGGGTCATTCAGGTCACATTGTAAATAAGTTTATATATTTTTCATTAAAACACGAGGTAATTTCGCAAACTTAATTTATTATGTTCTACATAAATGCAACATTTAAAGTACAACCGTATAAAAATAAATTACAACAAATTTTGCTACAAGAAGCTTTTAAATAATCGTCACATCAATAATCATCAAAAGTCCATCATCCAAATAAAAATAATCGAGATTCTTAATAGTAAGTAATTTAATTATCTAATATAATGCCTACTTATGGAAGCTCTAAATCAAAGAAAAATCTATAAAGTATTGCTTAAAAAAAGTAGGTGCATAATCTCCTTTGGACGTTTACATTCTTCAAAGATTGTTGGTTTAAACATAGTTAACAATGTAAGTCTAGTTTATTTTACAGCATAAGTACAAATTTCATGAAATGTTCAATAGTTTTGTGATCCTAACATTGAAAGTTGCTTCACTAATCCGTTTTGACCAAAGCCTTAAAACGTCATTGGTTACCTAATACATACAGACTTATTTTCAGGCAAGCTTACAAGTGGATTAATAAAAACAAATGCTGGGCAAAGCACAACACATCATCATCTACAATGATGATAGAAATAAGTTAAAATGGACCAGCTTTACTCTTCATTCCTATCTGAGATTGTAATTATTAGTACACAACATTGTGACTTGACTTCTTTGTTATTGGCAATGTGTTTGGTTTACCACTTTTCTGCCAGTGTTCATAAAAAATGGCTAATTTAATAATTGACTTCAAACCACACTGCCTGTCAAAACTTGTTGATCAATAATACATTAGCAGTATACTAAATTAACATTGAACTAAGTATGAATAACCAAAAAGTTCTTACTGTTATTCTATTCTGTATTTAAAATTAGATAGTCATCATAATGCTACTTAAATTGTAGTTATATCAAAGCACCAACCAAAAATCGACAAATTAATGGAAGACACTGTCTAAAAATGTTTATAAACGCCTCGCAAATAACTATCAAATTCTATTTCTAAGTACTTACCAATTAATAATACTTAGAATCGTAAAGGAAGGATGTTTTCTAGCGGCTTACAGGATAAGGGTTTGAATTTGGACCTTATTCTAAGTATAGTAAGTATATAATATGAATCAGTAACTTCGCAATTTAAGATTAAACTTTATATGGAACTTTATAATCGTCTAAAGCATAATTAGTACCATACCTAGCGAAACACAATTAAATCCATAATTTTGGAAAATAGGTATTGTCAATTATTGCTTTTAAATATTTCTAGAAAACCCATAACAATCAACAACAGAAAACTTAAGTATCAACTTTGAAAATCCTTCAAAATGTATCAAAAATTGCTCAAAATACCATCAACACTTCGGCTTAAGTATAACATCAAATTGTTTTAAAAGTGGGATCGTTTGAAAACTGATCCACCTGACGTTATTTTATTACTCAACCTAAGCCTTACATACTCATTCCGATATCACATACAAAACTGCTTTCCCTCTAACTTTACATTTTGCGATATGATTTTGGAGTACTTACTAATGATCCTTATGTTCAAAACCAAAATTATTATTCCAAAAACGCTAACAACAGAATATAACTCTTAGCTTGATTGGGTCATTTATATCTTTTCGTATAGCTCTTGGACGTTCTTATCACGATGTTCAGATGTTTAAGAATAAAAGAATTGTTCAGTTATTTCTGACCACTCAGACTCCGCAAGTTCTGTTTGTTTGTTTAAATTTTGACCTTACATTTTCATACCTATCTACTTTTTGTACTTTTTAACAGAAGCCTAAATCAATTTGTTTAGTAAAATATTTAACAGCATAAAAGGGAATACACTAAACATTATTGCAACAATCTAATACTAGGTGAGGACAGTTCCATTTACTACCAAAGCATTATTTCAAGAAAGTACTTTTGGGTAACTTTTGAAATCAGTGATAGGTTTAAATTTGCATGTATTTCAAAGAGGCATAGGTATTTCTTTACAAATTCTTAAAACTTTCACGATTTGCTAATATAATTAAAGATTAATTATCGTATAACTTTTTCCCTACGTTTGTATCGCGTTACAGCGATAGATAGATACCGATAATACCCGATATATAATCTTTAGTATTTCTTTGCTGTTTCTTATATCTGGAGAAAAAGGCACCTTAATTTTTCGAAATAGAACGTTTCGAAAAATTAGGTTGCCTGTTTCACCAGATATAAGATTACCTATAGGTACGATTGACACAAAACGACCCATCCCTTTTCAACATAAGGCTGTTGGAAAGGCACTTACTAACTTATTTAATTCAAAATTTTACTTGAACAACTGATCGCTTGAGTAAATTATAATAACACAAACGCACGACCCCTTGTGGCACTAAATGGAACTCTCGCAACAATTTAAACCTACTTAATACTCACATTACAAACTATTTAGTCTATGGTCTATAACAGGCGCTATCTATGGTTCAGTGTTGCTAGCTAATAGTACTAGATAGGTATAAAAGCTTACGAATTCCTTGGTTTCACGTCGTCGACTTGGATAAGTTGCTCGATAGGAATTAGGGATAGTTCGCCACCCAACATCGGTGCAGGCAAAGACTGGAAATTATAATTAGTGGTTTAGTAACGAAATAACAAATATACAGTGTTTAATGACACAAGCTGTGGGAGACCAGACCACCAAAACCAGTATAGAAATGATATTGATTGACGTCTTATTTTACGCAGCGGACGGATAAGACGCAGATGGTAGCGGGTTCAATTTATTAATACAATATATGTATATAATACCTAGAATTGTACGAATCAACGCATGAAAACTGTCATGAAGGTTGCCAGCTCTTTGCCTCAGGTTTTTTTTACCAGAAGTGTGCTGTACAATTCAAATCATCATCATCATCAGCCTTTGTTGGAATTTAAAATGTTGTCTTGACATCATTCTTGGATTTTTTCCCCTGTATATGAAGTAGGTAGGAAATAAGCTATAACTTACATTTTCAGGTGTATGCGGTGTGTGTACTTTCTCCTTTTCTTTAGCGGCTGCTTCGCGCGCCTTGCGAAGGCCCAATGAGAACACTGCGACTGTTCGAACGCGTTTCACTAACGCAGCGCGCGCTCGGGACCTACCTGTGGACAAAATAATAGCTATGACCACTCACTGCATTAAACAAACATCAAAGTGCTTTATTTTGACGACCGATGTGGCGCGGTGGGCGAAGGTCCGCCTGCGACGCTGAAGGTTGCGGGTTCGATTCCCAACAACAACACATTGTGCGTACGATCTGCAGATATTTGTTCCGGGTGCTCTGGCCGTTTTCTGTGTATATTAAAAAATATCTATCTATGTAATGTATTGTATTATGTATATCAGTTATCTAGTACCCATAACACAAGCTCTGCTTACCATGGGGCTAGATAATGCTGTGTGTGCCAGCATTATTTATTTATTTTATTTCCTTTAGGCCTTACGGACTCTTGTTAGTGAAAATAAAAAGCACTTTAGCTCAATTGTTAATACTAGGTCTAATTTGTTTTTATTATTTGATTGTAACATTCTTTGTTAATTAAGGGGAAAACACGTTGAATACAACCTTCTCTTTTGAATCTGTGGTTATATCTCAAGAGTCTAATAAGTGAATACACTACACCAGAAGAAGGGGAGCAGCTTCCTTCTAAATACTTTTAAACTTACGCGATCTGAACACATAATTATATGTGATATTATTGTATTGTCATCCCGTGACCACGACAGTGTGTAAACCTGTTGAAACGTCGGGGAAAAAAGGTAAATAAACGCGATAAATACCCGTTGTATCAATACAGCTTCCTTCTGTGTATTTTTAACACCTCCAGTGTCAAATCCCCCTGCCAAGTGTGGTGATGTTTTGGGAGGGGCACGTTTAGCAGTGAAAATATTTGTTCTAATTATAGAATTGCCAGAGTTATTCTGGGTTATCTTGACCAGCAACTAAATATTTAAGATTTAGGGATCATTGCTTTCATATTCTGGTTCCCAGTACCACAAAACTTACTGCTCTTATCCTTTGGTTTGTCGTCCTCACTAGATGTCGCACTGGCTTCAATAGATGGCGCGGACGTGGGCACCGCGTTAAGATCTGGTTCGGAACCGCCCGCACTTACACTGCCTGATAGCTCCTGTAAAAAACATACAATATTTAATAAGCAAAAATAATTAATAAGGGAGATCAGATTTCCTGTATACGGTAAGCTAAAGACAGGGCGCTATGGCGCTTATTAGGGGAGGCCTATGTCCAGCAGTAGACTACTATAGGCTAATATAAAAAAAATATCTTGCAGTTGGCAGCCTTCAATCAAAGTTTTAATCTTGCAACTAACTATCTATAAAATTTACATAATGTCCTGTACATTAGAAGAATCAACGAGGTACAGGGAAGCATCAATGATAAATAATTACAATGGAAAATTTCCTCTATCACACGTTGGCACATTCCCTTACCTGTATAGTAAGGTAGGTTTGATGAACGGCCTTTGCTGAGTGGGATGCGGTATGCATTGCGAAGATCTGTGTAGGGCAAACTGCGGACCTACTAACAGCGAGCGATAGAGGCGCCTCTGGCGTTACATATGTACAACTCGACCAAGCTATGTTTGCACCTCGCGTCGTCGCGTAAGTTTGCAGCGAGGTGCAAACTTACCTAGGTTGAGTTTAGGTAATTCAACTCGGTTCGAAAATATACCGTCACCTGTAAGGTAGGATTGATGAGCGGTCTATGCTGAGTGGGATGCGGTATGCAGTGCGCGGATCTGTGCAGCGGCTCGTCTCTCAGCCCGCGGACCCCTAGCAGCGACAGTGGCGCCCCTGGCGTTGCTTCCTAGAAACAACATGAGAATTAGTTTAAATATTGATTTGATTTGTTACTTAGAATGCACTGTACCTAAATGCCTTCGCTCACGTGGTGTCCGTTGTCTAGTATCAAACATAGCTTGATTGAAACAAGCTATGTTTAAGCTCATTCAGAAAGTAGTTTGACAATAAAATATCTTTTTCAAAACACGACAAATAAAAAATGTAAGATACCACTTTTTGTATTGAATAATTTTGGTAGGTATTAAATAAGTTCAATTACGAGGTTTTCTCTTTTGTGACGAATAATTTCTGCACGCGGCTTTGCATACCTTGTTTCTATGGATTTTTTAAAGTTATTTCTATTCCATAGGTACTGATTTATGGGATAAAAAGACTATGTTCTATTCCAGGCCAAGAGCTACGTGCATGCAAAATTGCAGCCCGATCCGTTAAGCAGTTTTGGCGTGTGCAGTTACAAACATCCATCGATCCATCCATCTAAACATACAAAATTTCACATTTATCATATACTAGCTGCGCCCCGCGGCTTCGCCCGCGTGGAAATCTAGGTGTCAAATGGTTTATAAACCGGTTCATAATGGTTGCGTAGTAGATCTAAGCATACATAGGGACAGACAGCCGGAAGCGACTCTGTTTTATACTATGTAGTGATGTGTGACTATACCTTTCGTCGTAAAGGCTTCGTAGGGCTAACATCCTGCAACATTTGAAGTGAACCGGTCACAGTTGTGGTGACTATAGGCTCGGTTGTAGACGCCACTTTAGCTCTGAAATATCAAAATTATTATTAGTTTAAATAAATTAAGATACAGAAAAACATGGGTGCATACACATAGGTTATTTACTGGGCTTTCAAGATTTTATTATTTAAAATAAAAAATAATATTAATCGTAATAAATCAAGACAGAAAAACATGGGTTCAATACACATATGTAGATGATAATTAAACTGGGCTTTCATGATTTTATTATTTACAATAAAAATTATTATTAGTAGAAATAAATCAAGATACAAAAAAACATGGGTGTATACACATTTAATGGGCTCTCATGATTATATTATTTACAAAACATTATGATTAATAATCTGGACAGGTTTTAGTATGTAGGTAGGTAGATTTTAGGACAACGATGTGAAGAGTATACACTCCAATTTAGAAACCAAGACATTTTTTGTCAACAAGGACATTTTGCAAATGTATAACTAACAAAAACTGAGAACTATAACAGAAAACAACAAGGTAAAATTAAAACACAAACTTCAACAACGCATCACATGTGTAGCGAAAAAATTTAAAATTTGAATTCGAAAAGGAATAAGAGTAGGTATGTAGTAGTAGATGAATGAAAACTTTCAAAACCAAAAATTGTTTCAAATTTCGATTACTTTGTCTTTAAATATTTTCCACCAATACTTGGGTTTTGTAACCTAAATCGAACTATAAGTAACTGTTATGGATGTCTTTTTTTTAATTCTGGAATTATGAAAAATGGGGTAATTTTACAAGGTTGGTGCAGTAGGGCGGTATTACTGTGATTTAAAGTTATTTACGTGATTAAAACTCATTTACACACAAAGTAGTAACAAACAAATTACCTTCTTGCGACGTTATGATGATTTTCTGTTTTACTCAGAATTTACTTCGTCATTTTGAAAATATAAATAATACACAATGATAAAAAATTAGAATTTTATTATAATAGAACAAAAAATAACATTAATAAGCATTAATACTGAGTTAAAGAATAGAAAAGTTCAAATAAACGCTTCAAACTACACACCGATCCAGCCATACTTTGACATATTAACTGAAAACAAAAAATAAGAGTAAAATTATAATCGAATCCAGAATAACCATCAAAATTATTTGATTAATTTTGAAATATAATATCAATGTAAACAAAAGCGCCTCTAGCGAACACTTTAGGCACTAAAACATTATAATTTTTTCGATAGTATCGAGACATTCCATTTTTGTATGGGATTTGCTAGTTTCCTATCCGCACGGTAGAGGCGCTATACCATGGTCAAAATATAATTATTATGATGAGAATCTATACCATGCGCTGCATAATCTATCTTTAACCTATACCTTCCATATGCTGCATTAAATCCCATAGAAGAAACCAGTGAGAAATTATAAAGACCTCTGTGCCGCGGTGTTGATGACCTCAATCCTCGAAATTTCGTTAACCACTCACTAATATTTATATCCTAGACTCATGTTATTCTCGACAATTTGCTTAGCTACTAAAATAATAACGAATCCACTATGCTACTTAAACCATGCACTACCAATACCCATCTCACTCACCTGAAAGGCGGTATCTCGGGTATCATCCCGATAGATATCTTCTTCCGTTCCTTCTCGTTCGGCTTCTCGCTTTGTTTCGGCGTCGTCGGCGTGACGGTACGGGGAGTGTTGATTCGAGTTGTACGGATGTCGTCTTGGCTTGAATGTTCGGACTAAAATTATATAAATAGATATGATAGGTTTCCTCGTAGCCGTAAGTTAGGTTATGTGTATTTTTTGAAGTGAAAACTTCTTTAGGCGCGTTGAGCACTTTTTGGGTTAACGCTTTTCTAACTGTGTATATACGCCGCAGTGTACTTTTTGGGTGAAATAAAAAAAGGGAAACTCGCGTCATACTCATCGCACGCTTTCCATTATAAAAAAAATTACCTAGTTTTCATTCAATTTCTTCTATCGGCAGTCCCCAAAGACTGTGTGTACGCATGTTTTTTTATTAAATTAAAGAGGCCAGCTCTATCGGTCCTCTCATCAATTCAATAGTTTTTCGCTCAATCTGTCAGTCATATTTGATTATACAAAATAATAAGTAGGCGTACACTACATACGTGTACGTGTCATACGCTCATCATTGCAATTAAAGTCCACTGCTGGACATAGGCTTCCCCACTACGACGCAAATATCGGTCCTGAGCCACGGTATGATGGATAGATCGCAGGCAGAAACTAGTTTAATATAATAGAAGCCTAAAAAATATACATACCAATAGTGGAGCATGCGCGTTTTTAATGGCCTCTCGCCTTTGGAACTCCACTTTAGCCATCTCAGTGGCGAGCCAAGCCGGGATCTCGGGGATAGCTAGCCGGAGCGCCAGCACTATTGCTAGGACCACGTGCTGGAAAATAAAGAAATATATTGTGGTTTAAAATTGAAGTTTTTCTTGATTTAGAAGTAGGTAGATATAATATATTGTATTGCAAGGAATAAGTAGAGTGAAAATGAAAATGTGAACTCCGTCAGCAGTCTGTCCACGGGCCCGGATAGACCAGTACACCAGCACCGCTACTGCCACCATTGCTTGTCATTTGAATATGGACCTACCTCCAACGCAACAATGACGAGTATCGTCTGCGCCGGCGTGGCCTCCGGCAGCAGTCTATGCACGGGCCCAGATAGACCAATCAGAGCAGAGTTCACCAGCACCGCTACTGCCACCATTGCTTGTCATTTGAATATGGACCTACCTCCAACGCAACAATGACGAGTATCGTCTGCGCCGGCGTGGCCTCCGGCAGCAGTCTGTGCACGGGCCCGGATAGACCGATCAGAGCGCAGTTCACCAGCACCGCTACTGCCACCATTGCCTCCATTGCGTGCTGTGGAGAACATACAAGTAAGAATCATAAAATATTTAAGAAATTAGTATTTATTTGTTCAACATAAGACCAAAGTTGTTTCTGTGTATCTATACTAATATTATAAAGAGGAAAGATTAGATTTTTTGTTTGTTTGTTTTGAATAGGCTCCGAAACTAATGGACCGATAGATATAGATAGATATTTTTTTACTATACATAGATAACGACCAGGACACACGGAACAAATATATGCAGATCGTACACACAATTGTTCCGAAGCGGGAATCGAACCTCCTGCGTCGCAGGTGGACCTTCTCCCACCGTGCCACAGAGGTCTTCGAATTATATGTTATGTGGTAGTATGTGTCACGACTCGACAAACGCAGTGTAGGACGCATCCAGGTGGGATGACGAGATGCGAAGGACTGAAGCTGAAGACAGGGCGCTATGGCGCTCATTAGTCCAGCAGTAGACTACGTCACAGTACACATATAGAACAGTATGGAAACTAAGCCTAGTTGATGAAATAAATACCTACGCTCCATTATAGTACTAGGGTTGTCACTTTTCTTGTTTTTGATATATATTTTTTATTAAGACGATTTTTTATTCTGTAGTGATCAATAAATGAAATTGAAATAACTAGCTTACAAATGTGGTCTGGTATAATATAATAATATCTTCGTCTGGTCGAAGCGACGCGTGACCCGAGATCTGGCGAGTATGTTGCGCAGTGCATCAGCCAGCATTGCCATACAGCGTGGCAATGCAGCCAGCGTCTTGGGGACGCTTCCGACTGGTATTGATATGGATCAATTGAGCTATCTGTAGATTGTTTACAACAGTCTGCAGTTAGGTAAATTGTTTCAGTTGTAAATATTAGGTCTCACTCGTTAAATTTTCTTTGTTAGTAAAGTATTTGCTTACAAATACAATTTAAATAGGTCGCGGCGTCGCGAGTGAGCCGCGGTAGGACGTAAACGTTTCGTGAGCTCGTCGGAGCGGGCGCACGCAGACATTGTAGCGCAGGCAGCGCGCGCGCAACGCTCATGAGCGGCTGCGAACCGTACCGCATTTCAAAATGCGAGTCGATAATTTATAGCAGCCGCCATCTTGGATTCACATTTTGACAGCAGTATCGGCTTCAGCACCCTCGAAAACCATGAAAATGACACCCATGACGGAAAAATTGATAATTTAAGGCAGCCGCCATCTTGGATTCACATTTTGACAGCAGTATCGGCTTCAGCACCCTCGAAAACCATGAAAATGACACCCATGACGGAAAAATTGATAATTTATGGCAGCCGCCATCTTGGATTCACATTTTGACAGCAGTATCGGCTTCAGCACCCTCGAAAACCATGAAAATGGCACCCATGACGGAAAAATTGATAATTTATGGCAGCCGCCATCTTGGATTCACATTTTGACAGCAGTATCGGCTTCAGCACCCTCGAAAACCATGAAAATGACACCCATGACGGAAAAATTGATAATTTATGGCAGCCGCCATCTTGGATTCACATTTTGATAGCAGTATCGGCTTCAGCACCCTCGAAAACCATGAAAATGACACTCATGACGGAAAAATTGATAATTTATGGCAGCCGCCATCTTGGATTTACATTTTGACAGCAGTATCGGCTTCAGCACCCTCGAAAACCATGAAAATGACACCCATGACGGAAAAATTGATAATTTATGGCAGCCGCCATCTTGGATTCACATTTTGACAGCAGTATCGGCTTCAGCACCCTCGAAAACCATAAAAACGATACCCATAACGCAAAATTTCATAATTTATTGCAGCCGCCATCTTATATTTACTAAACAGTGCTAGGTAGGTATGTAGCTTTAATAAATTATCGCCAAATTATTATTTCTTTACAATGAGTATGACGTCTCTATTTGTAAAATCTCATTGACTTTAAACATCCTCAAAACCGCCGCCATTCTTGATTTACATATAAGTTCACGAATTCATTATGTATGATCGATCACACGGACTCATTATTCTATAACAATCATAATAATAAATTATTCTTATTCAAAATCAGCAGGAAGTTTAAAATACGACAGCTCCGGTTTTGATGAAGCCGAGTTCATACAGCCGTATGCAACGCAATATCTGTAGCGGGTCATTTTTCCCTTTCACGCGACCGCACGCCTAGACGCGACAACCGCTACTGACCATCCCCGAGTATCACCCAGAAGCCGTGTCGATGTGCATGTTTGTGTGAGTGTGCCGTTTCGAGTGTTTGTTCCTAGTTTCCGTACTGTATATACTTATACTGAGACTACGTAATTAATGGCTGATGATGAGGATGTGTGATTATATGTGACATTCATTAATTTGTATGTGCATTATTATGGATTATACATCTGAAATAAATGAGTTAATGATTAATTACCTGCCAGCTACCGATACTGTTGACCCGCTCGCCGAATGGCCGCTGCGCGACGTGGCACAGTTTGAACGCGTCGGCGCGCACTTCGAGCGCGTTGTTAAGTAGCGCACACACGCCGCACAGGGGGAAAGCAGACGAGAAGAGTACCACGTGGCCTAGCTGCGTCAGCATCTCGAGGTATTCCGCGAATGTTCCGTCGTACTGCGAAAATAAATATATACATAAAAGAAAGTCGTGTTAGTTACACTATTTATAACTCAAGAACGGCTGAACCGATTTGGCCGAAAATTGGTGGGGAGTTAGCTTAGAAGCAGGAGACGGACATTGGATAATTTTTACCATTTAAACAATTTGACACATATTTCCATATTTTATTTTTTGGCGAAGAATCTTCAACAATTCCTTTTCTCGACTGAATTTAAAAACGGGATGCGAAGTCCAAGCCAAGTTTGAATTACTTAAGCTAAGTTGACTAAACGTTTATCAGTCTTTAGTAAATACAATAGAGTTGTATATACCTTGAACAGCTGAGACTCAAGTTCTGCCTGGTGCAGTAACTTCTGCCCGGTTGAAGAGTCGGAGTGGCGTCTGTCGTCGCCGTTGACTAAACTCTTCGGCGGAGATCCGGAAGAACTGGTGCTTTTCTAGATCTTATTCTAATGCTAATAGAGTTGAGCTTACCTTGAACAGCTGAGACTCAAGCTCTGCCTGGTGCAGTAACTTCTGCCCGGTCGAAGAGTCGGAGTCTCGTCTGTCGTCGCCGTTGACTAAACTATTCGGCGGAGATCCGGAAGAACTGGTGCGTTTCTCGAATAGCTCGGTTATTTGCGTTGAGGTTGGTGCTGAAATAATGTTAAGTTTGTTAGTTTGCAATCAAATTTAAAAAAGTTGTGTTTCTTTATTATTATTGGACGCAACTATCTAAATTAAAAAAAAACTCAATTAAGAGCACGGCTTACTCGAGTGTTTTTGTCATTGAATTTATGGAATTTTTGTTTCTGTCTGTACAAATACGAATCATTTATTGATAACGCCATGTTACAGGTCAAAAAAGGGTATTCAATATAAAAATTTATATATTGACTTAATAGAATAGTTAAGTGTATAGCATAATTAATAATAGATAATCGTATTTTACATAATATTTAAATAATTAGTACCTAATTCGTAGAACTCTGCTACAAAATAAAATGTATTCTCCAGAAGCCATTTCTTCAGAAGATTTTTGAAAATCATTGTGGAAGTACGACCCATGATGCCCTTTTTTTAGCTTCTACTGCCGCACTTCTAAGCAAATTCCCCTCTTTTCTCTTTCAACTCAACAATTTAACACCGAAGAAATAAACTTGCAACAAAAGTCATTTAAAACGGGATATTTACCATGATTTGATTTTTGAGTTTTCCAATATCTCTGCACAGTTCAAATCATGGTAAATATACAAAAAAGTCATTTAAAACGGGTATAAATGACTTTTGTGTTAATAACCATGATAGTTTCAAAGGTTGCCTGGAAGAGATCGCTCTCAGCGATAAGGCCGCCCTTTATACTTCCTTTATTCTATTGTTTATTCCTGTATTGTTTTCTGTTTTGTGTGGTACAATAAAGTGTTATCTATATATCTATAGTATCAAAAGTTTTAAACTTGCAACGATACGCATAAAGCGGAACTACGCTAAAACTTACTTTTAGTAGGACTCATGGCACCGAACACATCCACACAAATCCTTGCCAACCGTAGGTTCTCTATGAGGTAAGGCAGCGCAGATTCCTTAACGTTTCCAATCACTTGTCTCGTTATAAGTAGCACGGCTAGTTGCTAGAAAAAAAAACATATTTTTCAAGGCGACGACGACACGTGCATGATAGGGTCGGTACATATCAGACGGAAAATGCGTCGCGTATTATCGGTCGCGTTACGCCAGAACAGACAAATATACGTATATAATAAAACATTCAACCTTTCACACTCATCCGATGATGCGTTAGTGCGTCTAGCACAGCGCCTGTTACATTCCCGTCAACGTATAGTCGGTCAACGTAAAGTGTCACAATACATGTATTTTGTATGATGCATTCAGACTAGCAGTAACATCAGCGGAGATGGTTTATGTACAGGCCGTTCGAACTGACTAGACGCGTAATGTGGTCTTATTTGACCGAAAAGACGCGACCGATGATTGCAAATTGTGTTTTCGGCGAATTTTCCGCAAACCACCGATGATACGCAGGACGCATTTTCCGTCAGACGTGTACCGACCCTTAATAGATTTTTTGCAACAAAGTACTTACCTCTTTCAACTTATCCATATCCTGAAGATAAAACGCGATGTAGAACAAACTTATGAAGGAGTTGATGAACTGAAACTGTAGAAAAAACAATTATTTTCACGTTAATACAATTACACTGATGACTGCTACATCTAAAGCGGCTTACAGCTTTGAGGAGTAGTATGTCAATGAATTTGATGCTTTATTTATAGTGTTATAGAGCTGAATTTCCCGTTGACAGCGTATTGGTATAACTCGCGTAAATAAAGATTGAAATTAAAGTTATCTAGGCGGTATAGCATGAGAGATGCGATCCATTTCAATCCCGGTCTTTATTCACGCAACTTATACTCACTGTACTCAGGTTTTACCAGGTATATTGTAGCTGGGTTTTTTGATAAATGATTGTACAGAAATTACGTTGAAGAAATAACTATTGAATGAAATAGTTGAAAGTCATTGAAATACGAGTATTGATTGGATTCTTATAATTTATTGGGTTTTAATAGTTTACCTGCAATTTTGTAGTTTTTTAATGCATATTTTAGTAAGCTTAAATTAAGCGCGTATAGCTTATTTTAATTACGATACTGATTTAAACAGAATTTCAAGGTTTAAGAGGATTAGAACAGGGTTTTTGCGAGCGAATGGACGTAGACAAAGATCATGCAAGGTTTAAAGTTGCTAGCATGCAAGCGGGCTAATTTTGTACGTGCAATGGTAAGCTTTTTATGTATTACTAGCTGCGCCCCGCGGCTTCGCCCGTGTGGAAATATATTTGTCAAATGGTTTATAAACCTTCCTCTTGAATCTATTTAAAAAAACCGCATCAAAATCTGTTGCGTAGTTTTAAAGATCTAAGCATACATAGGGACAGACAAATAGCGGGAAGCGACTTTGTTTTATAGTATGTAGTAGTAGATAGTAGTGATATGGTCACTTGTTGAACGAATGAAGGTACTTAAACCACATTGGTACTTAAATGTTAGTATATTATTGGTAAATCGTTTGGTTTAATTAAGTCAGTGGATTCTCCTTGCATTCGATTGAGTGTGCGTATTTTAGTAAATTTCGCAAACACTATTAGAAAAAGCACTCCACCTTAACATTTACTGCCCAGCCTTTGAAGCCGTAGTCTGCTAGAACGGCATACGTGGGCAATGAAAGTGTTAAACGAAATTCAGTTACGATCTTAAATTAAGTAGATATTAGGTTTTATCCTATTCGTTATTAACAAAACCTTTTTGGATTCGGTAGCGCGTGTAAGTTAAATCCTATGCCATCTTTAGTCTATGGTAAGCGAAGCGTGATAAGAGCTTAGTCGCAGCGTTTATTTCAAATACAAACCAACGCTATTTTCACAATGAGATGGTTCTCATACTTTGTCTCCAATCTGTAGTTCTCTGTTGTAAAGAAATTTGGATTCAGTGTTGCCGTTTTTAAATTTGTTTTTTATTGTGGTCCAGTCCATTTGGTAAGCAGAAAAGAGACAAAAAATATGCACTATAGTCTTGTAAAGCTACAGTGTTGCTAGTTATTCTATTGATGCTAGTTCACACTAGACTACTTTGGTTTTAATGTCCCAGATTTTTTTACCTCAAGTCTCTCTATTTTAAAGTGAAAATTCGTACAAAAGGTTACTTTATTATTATAGTTATATTAAAATCTAGATTAATACAATTTACTTCCTTATTCTATTAAATTTAATGTTTAATGAGAAAAGTAAATTTATTTGAAGAACATTAAAACAAGGCATCTTGGTGTATCAAAACATTGCTATTAAAATGTATCTATTTAAGTTCTTCAACACTCTAAAACCATTTTAAAAGAGGAGTCTAATAGGGGTTCTCTAGAGGAAATCTATTGTGGCATGCATTTCCAATTTACTTTAGCCTTTAGAATCGGCAGATTAAACTGTTTAGTTAAGAAATTTAAGTGTTAGAACTAGAAAATCCACACGCAAAAACTAAACAATGGTGATCTATGGAACTTGAGTCAATATGTTGTAGTTTTTTGTATGTGCTGATGATTTTCCTTGAATAAATAGATAAATAAAAATGTTGTAAAACCCAGTAATTTCCCAGTAAAAAGTTTATTATCATAGGGATATCCAATAAAAATATACAGTACACAAAATATACAAAAAATAAGTTAATAAACTGGTGGTAACGTTTCCTAAAACGATATATAAATAATAAATTGCCAAAAATATAAATTGCCTATTACAAATCACAATCATGCTTATATTAACAGTAATTATATACGGTGATATAAAAGTTGTTCTGTTACTGTTTTTTTTTTATATCACTAAGGGCCAGCTCACACGGAGGCGCGACGCGACGATGCTTGAAGAGGCCAGTTTTTTTACGCTGCACATCGCGGTACATGAATATATTTATCCTTGACGATTGACATATTACGACGACTATTTTTACAGAACAATTGACTCAAGTTCCAATCAAATCTTAACCAAAACAGCTCTAAGCATACCTCTATCGTTCAGCCATCGCGCTATTCTCGCGTAAACCTCCTCCTCAATGGCGATGATTATAGCTAGAAATGCTCGGGGTATCCACGTGAAATACACTATGTTTGTTTCCCACCAGTCCTGAAAATAAGTGTGCTGTAACAACTTGTGTATAATGACTACGCCAGTTTTCTCAAAAAACTATTATATTAGGTTTTGGTTCTTAACTACTTTTGGGAATTTAAGCAGCGAGAGAAACTTCCAGCCGTAATTTAGTCGCTTGGAGGAAAATGGAGACGCCATTTTCGAGCAGTAGGACACTTTAACCCACTAAAGTTTCATTCTATTGGAAGCATGAAAATATGGCAAGTTCTTTTAAGCTCAATTATTGTAGTGTTTCATTGCCAAATATGAGGTCATGCCATAGTCTAGTGACGACTGACTGTCAATGATGTCTACTGGTGTTTGATTGCCCAAAGCCTGATACCTCTCGGCGCTGTAACTAACTTATCGATGATCAAATCTTTTGATTTTATCGAGACGAAAAGCTTCTAGTAATCTTAATAAAAAAGGACATTGACAAAACACTTGATCTTGCTTAGATTAAGTTTATTTACCTGCGCGCGTAATTGATGCGAGAGAGAGAGACAGATTCGTTTTTTTTCTTGCCTACTTTTGGGAATTTTAGCACCGAGATAAACTTTCAGCCCTAATATCTAGGTGTTTGGAGAAAATGGATATGTCATTTCTAGCCGATGATCAAATCTTTTGCTACCTATCGTCCATTATGCGAGACGAATAATGCTACGGTTCTAGTAATCTTTATGGAAATGGAAGTTGACAAAACATTTGACCTTTGCTTAGATTAGGTATATTTACTTGTGCCCGTAAGAACGCGAACGTAGCCACTGATGCGAGAGAGAGACAGATGATCGTCAGCGGATACGAGATGAAATGTCGCCAGATGCGGCGCCGCCACGGATTGTACTTAGGTTCGGGGCGACCCGTAACTTCGCTTATACCCATCTCACCCTGAAAACAAAAACACAGTGTAGATAATTTCACGTGTTTAAAAAAACTATAAGCCGACTTCAAATTCCTAAATAATTAAAATGAGTTTAAAACTTAGTTGCAATGAAAATTTAAGACTTATTATGGGTTTCTCATGGATGCCATTGTCAGAACTGGACCAAATTGAAATAGGACCACCCAAAGGAAGCACCAGCTTTCTTAAGCTTTCTTTAAATTTTAAAAAAATCATCAAATCCGACCGCCACGCCACATCGGTCATCAAAGTTGGTATTGAATAGGATTACTTACCTGAAATAAAGGCCTTGGCTCAACCAAGAGCTCGTCTCTTTGATCCAGGGTTCCCCATTTATATGCTAAAGCATTTGAGTATCTAAAAACAGTTAGGTAGGTAAATTTTATGATAATTAATTAAATATTTCTAAAGAAACATTCAAAATTAATTGATAATAATATAAAATTAACTAAAAAATTTAATAAACCCCTACACAACATAATAAAAATAGTAGGTATGAACGTTAGAAGCCTAATCCGCTATTTGTGGCAGCGGCCATCTTGGACCGATTTTCATCAAACATAACTAAGAACACTCCCGACTAATTACACACACACAAACAAACTAATAAAAACCCGTTATAAGTTTGTGTGTATCGTTTTTGAATGTATATTAAAAAATAAGTAAGTAAGAGTCCACAGGTGATTTGAGAGTAGATTTACTTATTAAAGTGACAACGATTCCCTTCATGATTGATTTCACACTAGGCTGGGCCTGTGTCGTGGGAACCAAAACGAAGGTAAGTAGTAAGGTAAGCTAAGGTAACCAGGTAAGTAATAAAGCCTCAGTTGACTGAGAAACCTATGCTGAGCTATACAAAATAAATAGTATTGTTATTATTATAATTTTATTTGGGATTTAATAAATCTGTATGAATGGAGGTACCTTTTCCAAGTCTCAAGATAAATGCAAGCCCACAATACGTTGAACAGCGAAAAAAGGACATAGGCTATGTCTTTCCAGTTTTCATTCGCTGTACCTAGCCATATCTGTAAGGGAACAATTTGTTTGGATTAATACTCGTATTATACATACTACATACATACATAATATTGGTCCTTACTTTTTGTTCATCATCAAACTATAATTGTCCACTGCTGGACATAGGCCTCCTGTAAGGAGTGCCATAGCGCCCTGTCTTCAGCTTGCCGCATCCAGTATCTACCTGCAGTCTTTCGCAGGTCGTCATCCCACCTGGCCGGATGACGTCCTACAATACGTTTGCTGAGTTGCGGTATCCACTCAAGAGCACGTTTACCCCAACGGTTGTTGGTTGTTCGTGATATATGGCCGGCCCGCTGCCACTTCAGCTTGCTAATTCTTTGAGCTACGTCTATAGCTTTGGTTCTCTGTCGGATGATGAATATATAGGTATATACCTATAAATACTATATATAAAGTAATAAGTTCCTTACCCAAAATATGAATCCAACGACAGCCGGCACAGTAAGAGATTGGGTATAATGCCCGAGCCAAGCGAAGTACATTGCTATTTTCACACCGTAGTACTCGCTTATTTCATCTGAAATCACAAAGAACTTTTCAATGGGCATTCATAATTATTTATTACCTACACATTTGGAGATAAAACTTTATCTCCATAAAAATAGAGTACATCGTGAAATTTCACAGTTAATCGTAAACGTTCACGATGCGATGTACTCTATTCTAACAAGTTAAGGACTAAGCACATAGGTACCAGCACCGCTTATGCATTCAAATAATATGTACCTCCACTCGTCATCTTTAGATACATTTTGGAGTGGCAAAATGAATTACCATAACGAGTGGCCCGCTAAGTGGGCTGTCTGTTTTCTGATACCGTCTATATAAAATGAATCGATCTCATACGAGTGCTCTGAGAATCTTATTAATTGAATGCCCATTTTTGTGGTGTGCGGCAGTGGAGCGGTAGAGATCTGCGACAACCTTTATTGTTACTTAAATTCAACGCATTACGCATTTAGTTTGAACCATCATAACATTTTTTACGGCTGCACCGATTTTTAACAACTTATTAAGGAGCTCTCTCATTAAAGATACATTTGAAACAAAAACTCAATTCAAATCGGTTCATGGTCCCATGGAATTGAAATAAACTTTAAAAGGTTTTAAATAGACACAACTCATGCGAAGCCGCGGAGAGAAACTAGTTTAATAATAAGATATATCAAAATGTATGCAAAAATTGTAATTATATGTATCCAAAAGAAAAATGTGTCATCATCTCTTTAAATCAATTTAAATAATAATTTTCCTCAGGGGGTTAAAAATCGCGTATCCCCATCGTGTCATCTAATGGAAAAGTTTACCCTATAACGCATCAAACGGTTAAAAAAACATCTTACCTAAAGGTTGAGGCGAAAAGACAGTCTTAACCCATTTCTTCCGGAGGCTTTCCAAAGCATTTCTCTCGTGCAGAGGAAACATACTCGATACAACCCCTCTGCTAACACACGCTGGTACTGTAACAAAGAATTTTGTCAGATAGATACAGAAAAACTGTACAATAACTGATAACAGCGACAGAAACAACATACATTTACATTATGTATACAAAAATATTTGTGAGAACGAATGTCCTCACCCTGCGATCACAAGTACTATTATAGCTAAATTTCCGGTCTCATACAAAATCAAAGCTAAAAGCCTTCTCCCTAAATAAGAGCGCTCTAAGTTAATTATATATTAACTGCAACTTTTTAATACACATTGCGGCATTGTGACACGTGTTTACGTTGGCTGTGTTTCAATCGAATTAAACAAAATAAGAGCTCACATTACAAGTGCGCTCTTATTTACGGAGACGGATTTTTTGCGCCGACCCGACATCTAGATAGTATTTGTGATCGTTAGTCGGTATGCAAAAATATTTGAGAGAACGAATTCCTTACCAATGCTCTGGCCGGGGCGCAGAGTGAGGGCCGGCTCCAAAGCATGCTCGTCACCGCGCTCCGCCCTCGCTGACTCCAACACGTGCTTGACCAGAGCACCACGTTCTTGGGAGTTTAGGAGTTCTGCAGCTGATGTACCCTGGAAGAAAAGATAAAAATAATAAATATAACAAATAAATAAAATCCACAAAGCATCATTCAGCCCCAAGCTAAGCTGAATTTGTGTTATGGGTCTAGGACTAGTCAACGGATATACTTAAAACAATATATTACATAGATATATATTTTTATCATACATAGAAATCACCTAGCACAAATAATAAAGGTTCCTGAACAAAATCGAGCCAGTAACGAAAAGTTGATATCAATCAACAAATTCTACAAATGTCAGTTTGTACAAAACCGAGTCGATATAAGGATTAGAATTATTAAGAGTATGCGCCAAATCAGAGAATATTAAATAAATAAATAAATAATGCACAATGTTCACACAGAACGCTGTGGGAATTGTCCGTATATAATATCTGCTTAGGTTTCGAAAACTACAAGCTTGGGGCTTGTAGTTTTCGAAACCTAAGCAGATATTATATACGGAATACGAAATACAATAATATTAACGCCAAATGTACACCTAAGGAATTAACCCTGTTTTAATATATTTTCAAGCGCTTTAATTAACGTCCGTCGTCGGTAAAAGTCCGCTTCTCAATCATTATTTAGGTTTAAGTAGGTAGGTATTTTATTATTGTATCATAATCAAACTACTGTAATTAATCATCATCATCATCAGCCTACATATAGCAGTCCACTGCTGGACATAGGCCTCCCCCAATGAGCGCCATAGCGCCCGGTATAGCATAGCTTGCAGCGTCTACCTGCAGTCTACTGTAATTATTGCCTTTTAACCTAATTTTCTAAATTGTATGCGTTTACTGCTCTATTATCCCCCGCCTCGGAACAATTACGCATTGTATTATGTGTAAGCGACGCGTAGGATTAGATGTTTAATTAATTATAAGAATAGTGAATAAACGCGTGTTGCTAGGGAGACGCAGGGCAACGGGGTGCGCTGGGGGTTGCGGGGGAATGCGCCGCGCCGCGCCGCCCGCCCGCACAGGCAGTAGTAGCTTTTTCGACACCGCGCGCGCGCACGTCCGTTGTTTCTGCCTCTCTTTACAAACTTTCTCAGTAAATGGTTGTTTGTCATACCTACCTACAGTCCCCACCTTCTACATTAAATGGTCTTCGAGCCTGATACACAAGAATGTCAAAAACACCTCCGACAAAAAGTGCAATGAGCACGAGAAGTGCCGTAAAAAAGGAACAAATGGCCGCGCTGTTAGAAAAAGATGCTCAAACATCTCGCTGTGGTACGCAACAAGCTGTCGAAACCGGGAACAAGATGGAAGAAAACAATCCTGGCCCTTCCACAGCTCAAAGCGTTCGAGATCCTTCGCGAAAAAGGTCATCGACCTCTTCGACTTTGGTGCGAAAGAAAAGGTTAGAACTGGAGGCCGCGGAGGCCCGAGCCAAAATCAGATTAGAGCTCATTGACAAAAGGCTGGAGGCAAACATTGCCGAGCTGGAAGACGAACGTAGCTCAGACTATAACCTTCCCTCTGAAAAATGTCTCAGCGAACAAAATGACCGTGTAGTGAACAAGTGGCTCGAAAGAAGTGATCAAGAATTTCAGTGCGCCACAAATGAACGGCACCCGGCACTACAGGAGCAGATCCTGAACTATATGTATCCCGCCGGGCCGCCGCCACCTTCGGCCGCTGTAAACGCGTTCGCTACCCGCCAGTCACCCGCCACGGAGGCGCTCGCTATCCGTCCGTCGTCGCCCGCCGCCGCCGCCGCCGCCGCCGCCGCCGCCGCCGCCGCTACCGATCGCGGTACCGCTGATGATTTTACGACGATACAGGCCCTGGCGAGCGCGCTGAAAGACCTAGCTGCTTCGTCTGCCGGGCGTAAAAATGGAATAGAGAACAGAATGTTGAATCGTCTGTGCACACCCAGGGAATTGCCCAAGTACTCTGGAGACCCGCTCGAATGGTTACACTTCCGGCAAGCCTACGAAGAATCGTCCCAAGTGTGTGACTTCACGGACCAAGAGAACCTCTGGCGCCTGAGGAGAAGCCTTCACGGACCCGCTAAAGAAGCCGTGACAGCCTTACTGATCGGTGCTACCTCTGCCAACGATGTGATGACCACGCTTGAGTTACAGTTTGGAAATCCCGACGTCATCGTGTCCAAGATCCTGCAAGACATAAACAAGTTACGTCCAATGTCACAAGAATACCAAAAAGAGATTATTCCGTTCTCCGTGAAGGTCCGCAACTGCGTCGCAGCCATAACCGCAATCGGCGAAGAGGAATACCTGAAAGGAATGAACTTAGTTTCAGCTATCATGTCAAAGTTACCTATTGTGCTCATTTCAAAATGGACTGACTACAGTTACCCTCTTCTACAAAATAAAAGCAAGCCAAAATTAGTTGTGATGTCGGAATTCCTAAGTGAAGAGGCCAAGAAAATATCAATGACTTCAGTGAATTTGGCAATTGTGCCCTCTAGACAATATTACAGTGAACAACCAAAACATCGCACGTTCTTAGTGAAAAATGAAACTGATGATGATGATGTTAAGTGTCGGTACTGTCGTGTCTCTAAGCACAAGTTGCAAGAATGTAAAAAGTTCAAAAAATCCCTGCGTAGGGACCGGTGGACCTTTGTAAAACGACACGGGATGTGTTATAAGTGTTTATCGTCGAAACATAAACAAGACTGTTGCCCCGCGCCGGTTTGTGACATAGACGAGTGTGGGCAATCTCATCACAACTTGCTACACTATGTGAATAAAAATAACTCGGTGCGAAATAATAGTGTGAACATTACCGATGTGACTGAAACTGAAAACGAGTCCGGTACCGAAAGAACCGAAATCGGTTCCGAGACCGATAGCGAATCGCGATTGGAAAAAGTGAACCATTTAAAAATGAAAACCAACAGTGTTAAGGTTTTGTTAAAAACGGTACCGATTTACCTTCACGGACCTAACGGTGTGTTTAATTGTATAGCACTACTCGATGATGGCTCAACAGTGACACTGATTAGCGCCGCGCTCGCATCGAAAGCCGGCTTACGCGGTAAAAAACAGTCAATGCGTGTGTGTGGTGCCTGGAACAACAGTGAAGTAGTGTGTCACAGTGAAATGTTAAATGTAGAACTGTCTAACAGCGCGGGACAAAAGTACTCTATTCGTGCGCGTAGTGTCAGTGACCTTAACTTACCTGTGCAAAATGTTAGTGATGTGGATTTGAGTAGATATGAACAGTTAAAACCCGAAATAAAAAGTGTGATTAGTGATGGACAAAATAAACCGGACATTTTAATAGGGCAGGACAATTACGAACTACTCTTACCTTTGGAGATTGTCAAAGGTCAATCACGTGATCCGTTCTTCACCCGTACTCCACTGGGCTGGTGCATGCACGGCTGCGTACGATCCAAGTCCGCTCTCGATGATGAAGTGAAGCTGCAGTCTACTCTGTTTCTGTCGGAGAAGGAAGACACAGAATCTGAAAGAATACTAAAAGAAATAAAAGAGGAGATGCGCCACTCATTCGCGATTGATTCTGCAGGAATTTCAAGTAAGCCTAGAGAAAATCGTCTCGATGTACAAGCTGTCGAATACCTCCAGAATACTACCACATTGAGAGATGGAAGATGGTACGTGGGACTGCCATGGAAAGGTACTTTCGGTGACGTCATGCCTAACTCATATGAAAATGCCTTGTCGAGATTGAAAGGAGTCGAAAGAAAAATGAAATTAAACCCCGATTTCGCCGCACGTTATAAAGAAAGAATCGACCACCTATTCAAGAATGATTACGCTTCAGAGTTCACTCAAACAATGAGCCCGAATAGAATATGGTACTTACCGCATTTTGGAGTTGACAACCCTAATAAAAAGAAACTTCGTTTGGTGTTCGTTGACGCAGCAGCCCAAACTTCAAAAATGCTACAAGATACTTGGAGATCCGGTATCACTTGGGATAGCGAATTACCAGACGAAATATTCTTAAAATGGACCGAATGGCCTAACATTATGAAAAACATAGATAAAATTCGCATACCCAGGCACTACGAGTCGCCTACGAGAAGTACAAGTACCGAAACCGCGCGTACGGGCGATACGCAACAGGCCATATCGAGTGCGCGTGCACCGAATAACATACCGCCGCCGGCGGCGCACTATGGAATATTTAGGTCAGTTTCGGATCAAAAATCTGTAACTTCATGAATTTTAATCATACCGTGATGAAATTTGGTACAGATATACAGTAATGTATAGAGATTCATATGGTATATAAGTTTAAGTGATTTCTCATATATGTATATATATATATACAGCATAAAAAGTAAAAACACGGAAAAAACAAGTACAAAATAAGTAAATAATTTATTTAATGTGAAATACAAGGTTTAAGTTAACAAAAAAATTAAAACTAAAGTTAATTAGAATAAGTTATGGCCAAAAAAATTTTTTTCTTAATGTAAATATTACTAGTGTCTACCTAATTACCTTATATTTTCTGCCTACTGTAAAAAAGTGAAAAGTAATGATTAAATGTATCAAATAATCAAAGGTAAGAATGGATACATTGGAAAAGAAGTCACCATCTACTTAGGCTTTACTACACATATTTCAGGGTCGGTTGCAAGTGGTGCCACTTTTAGAAGACTTAGTGCCTCTTCTTCAAGATCTTTGACATTTTTTACGTATGGTTTTCTTAAACTTGTTATATACGGTTCTGTTCGAGAGTTCATGCTTCACTTGAACTTCAACAGTATCTTTATTTATCAATGATGGTTGCAAAGCCTTTATTTGCCTGTTGATTTCATCTACAACAGCCTTGGTTTTGTCTGGAGTTTCCTTACAAAACTCTATCGAAATGGGTCTACAAAAACGAACAGATGAAGGTGCCGGATTTTTCCAAATAACGATACCCGACTGTTCATCAATCAATCTGATAGGGACCATAGAAGTGATGAACAAATTGGCATCTGAAATCGTTTCCGACTCCTCTGGAAGTATTTGCTTGTACTGGCTTTGGCCAGATGAACCATCACATCCCCATTTACTGTAGAGAATTAATGTTTTATATTGTCTTTGGAAAACTGCATCGATTTCTAAAATTCTAGCTACAGTGTGATCCAATAAATCTTTAATATTGTTTACTTTAGCATAAGTATTAGTGATTGTAATTGTAGAAGACGGTGGATATTTTTTTATTTCTTGTATTTTGTAGTATGCCGGGAACATACTACAATTTCGTTCGTTTGTCAAGCTTCTCAAGTACATATATTGTGCTTTTGTTAAATCCAAATCTAAGAAAGCACTCAATGCTTCCGGATCGGAAAGCATTTTTATCTGTTCCGAGTTCCAAATACTTGAGATGTATAATTTTTTTTGGTTGTTGGTGTTCCTTAATGATTCGACAAGATGTGCTTCTGTATTTTCACCCACAGCCCGTAGTCCCTGCACATAGGCGTTACTGATGTGCTCAAAGCCATATTCTTTTAGTAGAAGTGTGTTTTTCCTCTTCTTGTTAGATTCTGAGGAGTCTCCATAAGCTACGCACGGTCTTCCTCGTTGGCCAGAAGTTGATGGTGTAGAATATTGATCAGAGTCCGGTAAAGTCACCGAATACCCTGAGTCCAACCAAGTGCTATTCTTCTGTATAAAATCTTCTTTTTTCCGAAATGCCATAGCCCAGCGCTTGTTAAACGTAGGAAAAATGTGCCTTTGTATGTCACTTATTATAAAACACAAGTTGTTTTCAGAAACTTTAAATTTTTCTTCTAAAACTTTGGACAATGATTCCAGGGTTCTACCACCCTCGATGTAGGGAAGCATGAAATCTCGTTTAGTGCAGCTGAATGAAGACATTTTAGAACTTCAATCAATTACTGACAGGCGTAGATGAGTTTCACTTCACTTGAAGTAACACTAATGTGAATGGCTGGAATAATTTGTACCTCCCTTTATACACTATTTTGCAATACTGCATGGGTACCTACCTAGTGATAATAATGATGTAGGTCCTACCTATATCATTATTATCACTTACATTCTCACGCAAAATGATTGACCGATAAAAAAAATACTGATTAAATGTCCATACTGTTCTTGCGAACAGTCTCTGTGGTAAACCACGAAAGATAACAAATTTCCTGCTCCGACTTCTATCACATTTTTTCTTATAACTTCTAAAACCGCAAAAAACCGCAGCTGATTTTTTTTGCATAATGTGTATGAATAGTTAGACTATTAATTAACACAAAAAAATGCGCGTGGGGAGCCGTGGGCGACAGAGAAAACCTTCAACGAAAAAAAAATTTTGTGAAAAATAAGGTATGTGACGTTTTTAGCTATTACTCAAAAATATGAAAATAATATGAAAATTTAATAACTGTTTCGTAAAATACATGAAACAACCTTTTCAAAAATGTATTATACTACATATCTCTGCTGAATATTTATTTCACAATATTGCATTGAAACATGTCCATGCAAAGGCTTGAGTTTGGCACCGCCGTCTTCAACGTACTTCTGACTATGAAAAATAATATTATTTTGGGTATTAAGTAACAAAATCCTATTGAATAACATAATTTGACTATTCGAGTATCTAATAAAATCAAAATATTAGATAAATTATGATATTTGTAAAAACCATTTTTAATATGCTCTTGTTCTACGATATTCCATAGTGCGGCGGCGCGAGGGCAGCCTTCGTACACAAACCTAGAACTAACGAATAAAAGGGTATTCTGGTGTGATTCATCTACAGTGCTACACTGGATACGCAATGACGCGCGAAAGTATAAAGCATATATTGCTCACCGCTTGGGTGAACTAGACGAACTTTCAAAAATAAACGAATGGAGATACGTACCTACGAAGTTGAACATCGCCGACATCGCCACTCAAGAATCCTGCGAAATTAATATTTTACAAAATGAACGGTTTTACGGACCGACTTTTCTATATGAGGAGGAGCATACCTGGTCTAGAGAATCGGAAACGCAATTACCTAAAGTCGGTGACGAGGACCTAGAATACGTAAACAATATCCAGGTCTCCCCCGAGTTTTTGCCTCCTGTGTCGGAACCTGAGAAATTTTCTTCCTGGCTGAGATTGGTAAGAGCTACATTCGCTATGCTATCATTTATAGATAGATGCAGAAAGACCTCCAGTGTTGGTGCAGAGATCGCGACAATGGAACGCGCTGAAAACCTGCTGTTGAAGTACTCCCAGATAAAGTCATTCCCAGATGACCTGCACAACCTGAGGCTAAATAAAAGGTTAGATAGAAAAGGTAGACTACTTACCCTGTCGCCGGTACTAGGAGGCTACTGCGATTGGCCGGCCATATAGACGCCGCACCTGAAATACCTACCTGCGTGAAAGGCGTGATACAGAACGTATTAGCTGGCAAAGATGGTAGAATTCGAGTGGAAGGACGTAGACTAAGTCTGGACTGGAATATTGCGTAGAAACGCAACACGCGTCGCACGCATAACAGTTGAGGATGAGTGCTGCTCCAGCACTAAGGGGGGGAATGTAAGCGACGCGTAGGATTAGATGTTTAATTAATTATAAGAATAGTGAATAAACGCGTGTTGCTAGGGAGACGCAGGGCAACGGGGTGCGCTGGGGGTTGCGGGGGAATGCGCCGCGCCGCGCCGCCCGCCCGCACAGGCAGTAGTAGCTTTTTCGACACCGCGCGCGCGCACGTCCGTTGTTTCTGCCTCTCTTTACAAACTTTCTCAGTAAATGGTTGTTTGTCATACCTACCTACAGTCCCCACCTTCTACATTATGTATATCAGTTATCTAGTACCCATAACACAAGCTCTGCTTACCATGGGGCTAGATAATGCTGTGTGAATTGTCCAGCATTATTTATTTATTTATTATTATCTAATCATGCTGTGTATGCATGTTTTGGATCATAATTTAGTCTAAGAAACTTAGTAATAATTTAAATATAAAAAAAAAACATCTCTCCCATAGAACATTACGAATTTACGAACCATATTCAAACACTCATAACTCGGAATAAGTAATCACGCCGTTTGCAGACTATCCCAAAACGTGACTCAATTCACTTACTTCACTCATCTGCATCTAAAGTACCCTTATCTTATAAACTGGCATAATCGAGTACAGAATAATCGATTAGTATAAGGTATAAGAGTCTAAGCCGGGTACTCACAAGCGCGAGGTATAACTGTAATGTGGTTTTCACGAAAATCCCGCAAAAATTAGTGGAACGTTTTTTTAACGCTAAATTCTCTAAATTAATTAGATCGCACTGTCTACAGCGCTACGTCTCGGTAACTTCTTGCGTTATCCAGAGCCTTGAGTTTGGTTTCTCGATAGCATCAAGACGTGGCCGCGTCCGTCGTCGCCATTGGCAAGTTTCATTTTTGTAGAATTTGGTACAGCAGTAGCTTACAGACATAGTACAACATATTTGCTTAAGTCATGTCACCATTTGTGTAATAAAAGCTTGTAAATCTCCATGTTCTATGTTTAGTTTTGTTTGTTTTTATGTAATTATGTCTGTGTGTCGAAATAATTGCTATTATATTCATGGAACTACTCAAATTCAGATTAAAAATTGAAGGCCTCGATACTATAGACTCTATAATATCGAGGCCTTCAATTTTTAATCGAATTTTATTGAGCCCTGATTACTCTACATCAACAGTAGAGAGTAATCAGGGCTCAATAAAATTCGATTCTAATTCTATGTGCATCGCAGTTTCCCGCGATCAGATATCTTGTAGGGGAGTATTTGGTACATTATCCATCTACCTAACCAGGCCCTACCAGTAACCAATCCTACTAATTTAAATTTTAATAACTTACTTAACTACAGTCAAATGCAACGGTTACAGTTACAGGTCGCTAGTGAGTAGCCGGCCTTATAAGCGTTATCGAACACAGAATATAAAGAAGTAGGTAAGTAGAACAGCTTAAAGCGTAATCGAGGGGTATTATGGTATACCGATACGAGAAATTCCGCATCGATAACTGCCGATAACTTCCCACGCAAATCACCCTTCCGTGAGAATCACTTGTAAAGAATTCATAGGATATTGATTTGAATCTGATTGTACGGACAGCGGGGTTTTTTGCAAAGGCCTATGACCTACGTAAAGGTTATTTCATCTGACTACATTGACATACATCATACTGATTGATATACATCATCTATCTACCTACAGCTTATGCTAGTCAATTGCAAGACATAGGCTAACCGCGATAGGCTCCCTTATGGCGCATATTTACCTTTAGGGGTGATACCATATTTCCCACGCTGTGCAAAAGGGTCGAGGATTAATTCATAAACCATAATACATACATAACATTTTCTATCCACCCAAAAGTTGCCTAGAAGAAATAGCTTAGATCGATAGGGCCCGCCCTTTGTACTCTAATGTCTATTTTTTTTAATTTCATTTTGTGTTGTACAATACAGAGTTATGTATTGTATACTGTAAAGTCTACTGTAAGTTCATAGTTCATAGTTCAATTTATTGGTAAACAAAAATATTACACGTCAAATAGTACATACCTTAACATATACTTAAGTATATTAGATGGTATCATTCAATTGGTAATTATTCGATTAGAATATGTGAAATTATACAATAAATTCATAATTAATTAATTATTCGGTCATCTAGCAATAATATTAAATTAAATTATACAATAAATTTATAGTTAATTATTCGGTTATATAGTAATAATAGTAAATAATAACGATATTAAGCATCCTATTTTACAAATTCGTCAATCCTGTAGAAGGATTGTTCGACCAGCCAGTTCTTTAATTTGTATTTAAAGGATTGCGTTGAGCTCGCACTCGTTTCGTTATCATGATTGGGAGACGATTGTATACCGCCGGCGCTAGAACATGAACTAGCTTGGAGGTTTTAGTAAGGCGCCTCTGCATGGCCCTTAGTTTGCTTCTGCTCCTCGTAAAATAAGTGTGACCGTCACCGAATTTCGCGTACTCACTAAGGTGGTCACGAGCGTACATGGCTGCTTGTAGAATAACCAGGCAAGGGACTGTTAGGATCCTTAGCTTTCTAAAAATAGGGCGGGCGGGTGTGTCCCACGGAACGCGTACTATCGCTCTAACAGCTCTCTTCTGCAGTCTGAACACTCGCTCCCAATCAGCGGCTTTCCCCCAAAGCTCCACGCCGTACTGAATTGGTTGGGTACCTAGCTCATACTAATTCAACACTTTTTAGCCTTCGCCAACTTATTCTATGCCTTCACTATACAGTGAAGCAGCACTATTGCAATAGTTATATATAATACCGAAGGCCTATTATGAATCTGCGAAGGTTCAATTCTATTGTATTTTCGGCAATTCATTGCGTGCTTTGTTTGAATATTCTGAATATGTAAGGGGCGTGAGTCTTGGCCCCAATTTATATTACTTAAAGCTGGGGTGCTTATTTTTAAAGGTTATTATTATATTTATGGGCAAAGTTTATTAATTTAGCGACCATTATTAACGTTTCTGGTAGCTACGTAGGTACGAAGTTAATTGTTGAAGGTTGTTGATCTGGCTGGACTCATTTATTATTTTAAATCACCTAATCACACATTATAGCTACGCGCCGCGGCTTCGCCCGTGTGGCAATCTATGTGTCAAATATTTTATAAACCTTCCTCTTGAATCACTCTATCTATTAAAAAAACATCAAACGAATCAAAATCCGTTGCGCAGTTTTAAGGATCTAAGCATACTTACATAGGTACAAACAGACAACGGGTGGCTACTTTGTTTTTATACTATATGTAGATGAAAGTTCAGTTGCTATTACTGGATATTTAATCCAAGAAGACTTGTGCTTTAAGTGCCAAATTATGTTCATAACCATGGAATATCAAGGTACCTACTTGATTATTTATGTATACCTCGACCAAGCTAAGTTTGCACCTCGCATCGTCGCGTAAGTTTGTAGCGAGGTGCAAACTTAGCTTGGTCGAGATGTACATATTTAGGTTGTAAGCTTACCCTCTGAAAGCAGTGCATGTCTCGAACAGTGAATTCCTTGTAACCACCTCCGAACTCTGGCTTTAGCTGCTTGGGGAGGTGGACTTCCTCAGCTGTTTGCAGTAACCTGGGTAAAGGTGGTAAGGTCAGAGGTATGTTGGAAAAACTAAAGTGTTGTGACGGTTTTTTTTATCTTTGGGTGGCTTGGGTAACACAGCGGCCATGGCCGTCACAACTTTTCGGAGATCACAATAGAATAGAATAATGATTTATTGCCTTTGTCAATAGGCCCATCTATTGTGATCGCCGAAAAGTTGTGACGGATAAGCCTAAATATTCCTATATAAAAATCTAGATATTTTATGTATATTATAGATTTTCGTATGCAAAGGGGTTTTTAAAGCCCAGGGAATATTGGTAAATATTTAACGACATTGGTATAACCGAAGCAAAGCTCGAAGATATTATTTAATTTCTTAGAATTATTGACATGTTCTCATTAAAATCCAGGTTAGACTCTAGCTAGATTGTACCTAAGAACCTATATTTTACATATGGCCGGGTTTCGGTGACCGGTGTTAGCGATTTTAGACAGATTGCATAAGAACTTTTTGCCCGTCGCACGCGATATTTTTCCTGAATGCTGTTAAAAATATGCTCAGCCGCCCCTAAACATAAAGGTAAAAAATCAAATATGAATGAATGCTAATAAACATCATCATCAGCGATATAAAACCCGAAACACATGCGAGTACGCATGCTATAGACGCACATGCACGCAGCAGCAGCCATGGCAGCATGCTGTCTAGACCTGGTAATATCTTCAGCTAATACTCACACATCATCATCAGCAGTGATGTAGAACGCGGAACACTGCGAGGACGCGTGCTGGCGGACGCACACGCGCAGCCGCGGCCGACTGCCGCGCAGCTTCTGCAGCAGCCATAGCAGCATGCTGTCTGGCAGACCTGGTAATATCAACAAAATCAACCTGTTGTGTATGTTAGTCAAATGTAGGATGGCCTCCTCTAATACGCGCTAAAGCGCCCTGTCTTCGCGTTAAGGTTGCCACATCTGACCGTCATGCAATTCTTACCGACCATTGTGTTGGTGACTGAAGCTTGTAAGACAAGATTTTTCTCAAAGATGTTGTGATCGCAGAAAAGTAATTTGTATTCCGTAGAAAGCTACTGTACCTACCTACCTTTTCCCCTTGTTGAGATCCATTAGTCGCATTTTAAGAAAATATTGGGATAGTTGGATTGGCGCCAATCTTTGCTTGATGGTTATTATGACATACAAACATACATCTAATTGACAAAAACAGCTTAATGCATAACCAAATAAGTATACGCGTAAACAAAAATGCTAAGGTTCTGCATACTTTCCAAATACAAAGAGTTTGTCGCTGGCTTTCTTCGTGTTAACAATTCCTTTAACGATATTGATAAAGATCTTCAAAACCTAAATTCTTTAAAGAAACCCCTTTTTTAAACGAAGAATTCCTTTATATCTAGAGCGAAGAAAAGCTTGCCAAAGCCAGCTTTCTGCCAAGTCACGGAAATCGGAAGAATTGCACCTACTTAAACACAAGTACGCATTTATAATATCTTGGCCTGCATCCTAATTTAGCCACGATGTTTATAGTTTTTATCTTTTTTAAGGATGAAATTAGCATAGAAACTTCGTCAAGCTGAAGACAGGGCGCTGTGGCGCTCATTGGAGGAGGCCTATGTCCAGCAGTGGACTTACATAGGCTGATAATAGAAACTTACTGTAAATAGGAACAATGTTTATGTGTTTCAGGTTCTGAATATAACATCTACTATTGTAAACGTAACCAGGAAAATTAGCAATGGAAGGAAGTTTTATCCTTGTTTAGAATAAAACTTATAAACAAGGATAACCAAAAATATACCCTTTGGTTAGCCACTGTTGGCTGTAAATTGTCTACCATGTATATACCGCCATAGCAGCTGAAAAACAGTGTACAAATTCGTAAATTTACAAAAATGGACCCTGTGACTTGCCAATGTTGATTGTAAATTGTGTACCAACCATATCCCCATTGAAATATAGCTCAGTATAGTAAAGCAATTCAGTTTCAAGCACCATGCATGAGGTTCGTACATTGGAGCTTTGCCAAGATAGTTATTGAACAAACTGTAAGCTAGACTGGTAGTTTAGGAGTTTAGGTATGGAAATGAAAGGTCACTGCACTTTGTTTATGCTGATAAATCAGAATGTTTTGATTTCCTTTTGCCCTATACTTCATTCCTGTGAAAAGTAAAAACATAGATATACATACCTACTTACCATACTTACCGCCTACTGGCCCCGGAGGTGTAATATTTAGATTAAGCATTAATTTTAAGATTTATTGTATCTCATTATAAGTGAATTTTTTGTTTTGTTTTATGAGAAATCATCAACATCATCATCAGCCTATAGCAGTCCACTGAGGATATAGGCCTCCCCCAATGAGCGCCATAGCGCCCTGTCTTCAGCTTGCCGCATCCAGCATCTACCTGCAGTCTTTCGCAGGTCGTCATCCCACCTGGTCGGAGGGCGTCCTACACTACGTTTACCGAGTCGTGGTCTCCACTCAAGAACACGTTTGCTCCAGCGGCCGTCGGTTCTTCGCGAAATATGGCCGGCCCACTGCCACTTCAGCTTGCTAATTCTTTGAGCTATGTCGATAATCTTGGTTCTCCGTCGGATGTATTCGTTACGAATCCTATCCTTCAGAGAAATAAACATCTTTAAAACGAAAAGTTGAGTACCAGCTCTGAGTCAGGAAGTTGACGGCGTTACAGACCGAGGCTCAGAGAGAATGTTAAGGCGTTGGACCTGCACCTGACCTCTCTCAGGTCGTATCCGTCTGCCGTTTTATCGGATTCTGAGAGTTAGGAAATAGAGACACACACTAGTGCACTATAATATAATATACTAGCTGCGCCCCGCGGTTTCACCCGCGTGGTGATTGATATCTTGGATAATATACAATATCTTTATGAATTGTCAGGGGGTCAACAGGGTCAGCAGTCTAAACCCATCCAATTGCGCAGAGGAGTGAGGCAGGGGGATGTCATATCCCCGAAACTATTCACGTGCGCATTGGAAGATATGTTTAGGTTGCTGGACTGGAAAGGAAAGGGCATTAATATAAACGGCGAGTACATCTCACACCTGCGATTCGCTGATGACATAGTCTTAATGGCGGAGTCGCTTGAGGAACTGAACCAGATGCTGGACGGCCTAGCTTCAGCCTCCCGATGTATCGGTCTTGGCATGAATTTGGATAAAACCAAAGTCATGATCAATGGTCACATTGATCCAAGGCCGGTGGTCGTACATGGTCACCTTCTCGAAACTGTTTCCGAGTACACTTACCTTGGGCAGATTCTGCAGTTGGGTAAAAACAGTTTCGAGAAGGAGGCCAAAAGGAGGATCCAGCTGGGCTGGGCAGCATTTGGGAAACTACGTCAAGTCTTCACGTCATCCATACCGCAATGCTTGAAAACGAAAGTTTTCAATCAGTGCGTCCTACCCGTTATGACCTACGGAGCTGAGACGTGGACACTCACGATAGGGCTGGTCCACCAGTTCAAAGTCGCTCAGCGAGCTATGGAAAGAGCTATGCTCGGAGTTTCTCTGAAGGATAGGATTCGTAACGAATACATCCGACAGAGAACCAAGGTTATCGACATAGCTCAAAGAATTAGCAAGCTGAAGTGGCAGTGGGCCGGCCATATCTCGCGAAGAACCGACGGCCGATGGGGCAAACGTGTTCTTGAGTGGAGACCACGACTCGGTAAACGTAGTGTAGGACGCCCTCCGACCAGGTGGGATGACGACCTGCGAAAGACTGCAGGTAGATGCTGGATGCGGCAAGCTGAAGACAGGGCGCTATGGCGCTCTTTGGGGGAGGCCTATGTCCAGCAGTGGACTGCTATAGGCTGATGATGATGATGATTATGAATTGTAGCCTATGTGTTATTCTGATATGTAAGCTATATTATTGTGAAGTTTAATCAAAATTCATTCAGTAGGTTTTTCGTGAAAGAGCAACAAACATACTTACATACATCCTCACAAATTTTCGCGTTTATAATATAAGTAGGATATAAAATCCTCATAATATGAATATAGTTTGGGTCACATAGTATGGGTCCGTTCTCCTAGATGAGGTTTTCTGAAATAACTTGATAAATAAATGACATACCTTTAGGAAAGATCAGCACTACATCAGTCTGCTGAGTGGGGGTGGAGTGGAGAAGCAAGCGGCGAGGATGGTGCATCAGATGTGCTCCAATCTGGCCCGCCATGGGCAGGCGCCTACGTAGCTCACGCCCGGCTATAAAAAAGATTACAATAAATAGTTAAGGAACAAAGAAATATTTAGGGAAAGGAGTAGCCCTCTGTTTTATATAAATAGTACAAAAAAGGCTGAGAGTGATTTCCCCCAGGCAACCTTGCGAAGTAGAAAAACAGTTATGATATTGGTCTAAGTTTTGTTTCCGTAAAGTACTTCTAAAGTTTGCTTAAAGAAATTAAGCTCTCAGCATCTGAAACAACAGAACTAAAATAACTAAAGTCATCCAATCGGATGACCACTTTGGAGATCGAATATGGTTGCAGGTCTGGAATTGAATTAAAACATGAGCTTTTATAGACTACCAGCTGTGCCCCGCGGCTTCATAAACTTTTTTCAATATTAGATGTAAGAAAAATAGTTACAAGTCCTATTCTCAAACCTAGGTACTGAATATACACACAAAAATTCATAAGAATCGGTCTTTCAGAAGAAGCCATGTCTGAGTTTGGTTATAAACACTGGCACTGTGACAACAAATTTTTATAACTTAGGGGTCTATTCTCTTATCCTCTTAATTTATTTATTTACAACTAGTTTCTGCCAGCAGCTTCGCACGAGTAGTTTCATCGTTTCGGTGACTCATAGTTTTCTTACCGCTATCCAACTTATCCTTGGCAAACTCTGCAAAGGATTTATGTTCTTGAGGAGTGGAGTGCGTGCTCCCACTGTAATCATCTTTTTCAGAATTCCCGGCATTTTCATCGCTATCCATCGCGTACTAACACAGATCCAGAACAACGAAACAACAATAAAACAATGCGCGCAACTATAACAGACAGAGGGACCTTCAATTTCTTACATCATCGACTACAATAGCGTAGCAAATTATTATTTACAGCATCCGAATTGAACGTAATAGTAAACTAATTACTGGAAATATCGTATCTAGGTATCAACGGAAAACTTTTACGATCAAAATTTTTCACCAATAGGGCAAGAAAATCTAAGAAACTGTAAGTTATTTATTTAAAAGAAAATACAGGCGCCCCGCATCGTCTGTTGTCGGAATTCAAAATTGATTTTTGGCCACCATTTTCGCGCACATACATTGTTGACATATCGCGTTGTGCTGCCAACGCTAAAATCCAAAATACTCCCTTTCAAATTCTAAATTATTAAAAACCTTAGGATCAGTGCACCTACATGTCATATTCCGCAACATAGGTACTGTAATTCAGTGCGTTCTGTCTGACGCGACGAGACGAGCGAGACGTTCCAATCCAAGATACGCAATCGTCATTCAATATCATCGCACTCACAGGCCTAATTACTGTGAGCGTGACGATGAATGTCCTATGTGTTAATTCACAGAACAGAGAATACATAGAAATAGTAAGTAGGCGGGCCCGCGCCTAACCTAGTAGGCGCAGTACTGCGCACTTCAAGCTCCGCTTACATCAGTCGTGTTTTAATTTAGCAGAGTAAACATACTTCAAAAAAAAAACAAATAAAATATAAAAATACCGTATTGTGCCGTTTTATAGTGTAAAAACGAAAGCCGAACCAAATATTTAACGAAAGGGGGCATATCATATCAACTGTCAGCATTATTTTATTGTTTTTTTGTTAGTTTTGTTCAAAATGCAAAACCGTCAAACAAAAATAGAAAACAGACATAGAAAAATAGACTGTGAATCATAACACTTAAGGTCGATTTTTCTTAAACCGTAACTTTAGCTACTCAATTAGGGATGTGCCGTAATGAACACAAATGTGCTATCGATAACTTTAAGGTTATGATTTCGTAAACATTACCCATTTAAGTATGTTTTAGGGCGTTAATTTTTGTTTTGTTTTTGTGATGATTTAATCTGGATGTATTTTATACTATGGAAGGGTAATAAAAAAGAATTTATAATAATGAAAATATTACGTAAGTATGTTGGAGAAAAACTGTTCGAAAATATAAACTTTCATCAAGTCGGACAGTTTCCCGTATCAAACCATGTCAGTAATTTGATAAAAGCCATAAATGTGCGTATCCATCATTTATTAAAATTAAACGTAAAACTTACGAAAAGACAGTTATTTAACAAGTACGTCCTATCAAGGACAATAAATTTTCATTAATTATCATTAAAGAATAAAAGAAAAGGTAAGCTTTTTATTTCGACCACCACAAATATAACCTGACGTACCTATTTCGTTATTCATCAGGAGGTAATAATCGATATCGATAGATTCGTCTCGTATTCTCATTGGTACATCACTAAGGCAGTAGCTATGTTTTCTGGGTAATCGATAAACAGCCATTGTATTATCGATCTTATGGCCCGTTGTTAGAGACTATAATAAAAGTCGATAGCAATAGCGCCAGCGCCATCTCTTGTTAAGTAGCTTTGTGTTGTGTATAATCAAGAAAGGCAGCCATTGTATTAGTAATCTTATTTGCTGGGAATAGAGACTATAAAAATATTTGGCAAAAGCGCCATCTTTTGCTAAGTAGACAAAATAGATATTCATTTTTTATCGCTGTTTATTTTATTGAGTTTTGAACCATGTGTCTACCGAAATAAGGTTTAATATCAATAAAATTAGTTTTATGGTTTTATGCCCTTTTAACGTACTCTTTCAACCAATAAGAATTTTTATTTCTATGTGTGTTAGTTTATACATGTGTGAGTTTAGAGACACTAGTTCTCTTAGTAAAAAGGCATCATGCTAATTCTATGTATTCTCTGTTCTGTGTGTTAATTACAGAGGTAGATAGGTACCTATGCTATTTCACAATATGACCGACTATCATCCTACAAACCGAAATCACTGTGCTCCTGACCCAATTGAAAAAATTTAGTTAATTTCTTGTTGTTGACGATGACTGATAGACTTTACACCACACGGATAGCACTGAACTATTATTAATTACCTATCGTGATTGAACAAAATGTTTGTACGATCTGTATTTTATATTTTTGTTCCATGTGTTCTGAGTATTTTCTTTGTATAATAAAAAATATCTATAGGTAATTAGGTAGGTACTTATGTAATGTATTGTATTGTATTATAAAATATGAGTCATCCTCATCAATCATCATTTAAAAAACGGGCCAAGTGCGAGTCGGACTCGCGCACGAAGGGTTCCGTACCGCGTGTTGCCGTTATAACAACAAAATAGTACTAAAAAACAGATAAAATATTCAATGAGGCTTCCCTACAACAAACGTGATTTTTTCTCTCGTTTTTGCTCGATATTGATAACGGCAACAAGTAGACGCTTGAAATATGTACCTACAGAAAATATAGTTAGATGTTCACTTTAGAGATAGGCACATAATTAAATAAATAAATAATGCTGGACAATTCACACAGCATCATCTAGCCCCAAGTTAAGCAGAGCCTGTGTACATAATACGTAGTGTATTATGTACACGAGCTTACAGAGATAGATGTTTTTATTATATGTACATAGAAAACGACCAGAACACCCGGAACAAATATCTGCAGATCGTACACACAATTATTCCGAGGTGGGAATCGAACCCGCAACCTCCTGCGTCGCAGGCGGACCTTCGCCCACAGCGCCACATTGGTCGTCAAAAATTAAAATAGAACAAATATTTTAGGGGGACTACAACAGACATAATTTTTTGCCGTTTTTGTAGATAATTACACTCCATGTAGAAACTAGAACCATTAAAAAGCCCTTTCAATAATACATTTAGCTGTTTGTTTGTTTGCAGGTTGGTGATGATCTATCATTAATTAATTATCAACTATCATGATGGATTAAAGGAAAATACAGTAAACCGTTGGCAGCACAACAGAATTTCCCTTTATTTTGCGTTTCGTTTTGTCAGTTTTATGTCACTTTCCAAAGACAAGAAAAATTGACAAATGAAGTGACTAACTTCTTCATTCATTCGCTTCGCTTCCATTCCATTGATTTCATTTCATTCCATTCATTCCAGATTCTAAATAATTTTGCGCGAGCCGTTGATGAGATGTGCGTTCTTACGTGTAATTTTATATAATTTAACTTTCTCTGTAATATAAAATCAGTGCTGATGGAATAATTACATAAACGGAAGACAAAACAGGAAGTTCTCCAAGACTCAAAGGGAGCATTTGAACGTAAGAACACAAAACTGAATTTGTTATGACCTTTCTTTGTACTTCATCTCTTTCGTCGCAATTTACTAAGTAGACTGCTTTCAGGTAGACCATCATTTTATTTGGTAAAATATTATCAAATCTCTATCGACTGTAGCTACCTCATTACTTAGGGCAGATAGTAGGTAGATTAAAATATTATGTTTTTGTGTCACCCACTTTCTATAACAGCTGTTTCTGTCGTCACACCTTCATATCAAACAGCTGTGTTTATTTATTTAGGTTTAGTTTTCGATTATTTACTTTCCCTGAGAGTGATTGTTATATTCCATTCCTGAGAGTTTATTGATACTTGTTTCATAACCTTGCACAATACAATTATCAATAGAATACCTATACTGTGTCTCTGGCATAGGTTTTTGTTGTTAAGATTTTGTCGTAAGCAAGATAAGATTTAAATTAGTTATTATCTTTCAATAGAATATGTATTGCATGAAGACAGTTCCTACATTTGGGGTCCCTACAAATAATCTTTGTGTGAATTGTCAGCCATTATTAATATTTTATATGTTACGTTCTAAACACAAGCTTTTATCCCCGGCTTCACTGACACTCTTTCTTCCCGAATAAAAAAGTAGGCTATTGGGTTATGGTCAACACATAGGTACACCAAATTTGATCCTGTTGTTAAGTAGTTTAGGAGATTTGTTTGGGGAGGGATAAGTATTTATTCTGCAGAACTTAAACAGTTCAAAACTAAAGGAATTTTGAGTTTTATTTTGTTCCGCTTTGAGTTTTATCAAAACAATAATGACATTGAAATAGTGATTTTAAAATAATAAATCAACTTCACAGAAGATGTCACAATCCAAACCACCATGGGACAGCCTTCCTCTGCTAGCATTAAAATGTGTGTTCGAGAGCATGGAAGTAGAGGATGCGTTGTCAGCGGCGTCCACCTGCCGGCATTGGCGCAGTGCTCTGCTGATGTACAACGGAGACAGGTCAGTTTTCCTAAAAAAATTAGATTAAGTTTTAGCCACCTAGCTTAATAATATTACCTATAACATAATATTCCTGTGTCCTTGCAGGGTGCATGTTTGAAACAACCTTGTCACTACATAGTATAAACAAAGTCGCTTCCCGCTGTTTGTCTGTCCCTATATCGTTTTTTTTAATAGGTAGAGTGATTCAAGAGGAAGGTTTATGAACCATTTGACACATAGATTTCGATGCGGACGAAGCCGCTTTAATTTGCTTAGGCTTGGCAGACTGACAGTATCATTATTATCCATGGCCCTCTAAGATTTTATTCAAATGACCCCGGAGTTTTCAAAGTTTAATTGTAGTGAAGTATCAAGAGATTTTATTTATATTAAAAAGCATGTCCTCCACCTCCATGTCCACCTTTGAAACTATACCCTATTTAATTTATTCTCTATAGACAGACACACCTGAATGCCATACATAGTATTAAACAAAGTTGCGTCCCGCTGTCTGTCTGTCCCTATGTATACTTAGATCTTTAAAACTACGCAACGGATTTGATGCGGTTTTTTTAATAGATACATAGTGATCTGAGAGAAATGTTTACAAACCATTTGATACATATATTTCTATGGGGCCCAGTATATTATACTTTAGAGACGATATATCTTTATTGCACCATCAATAAAAAAAAAAAAACATTAACGATCTTAATACCAACTAAATCTAGTGGCACAATCGGCGGCCTTATCGCTAACAGCGATTTCTTCCAGGCAACCTTTGTATGGATAGGATCAGTACGTATTAAAGCTGACGGTGGCGTAATTATTGAAGACTAGCCGCGCAATTATTGAAGACTAGCTGCGCCCCGCGTTTTCACCCGCGTGCTGATAGATATTTTGGATAATATACAATATATCTTTATAAATTGTAGCCTATGTGTTATTCTGATGTATAAGCTATATTATTGTAAAGTTTCATTATAATCCATTCAGTAGTTTTTACGTGAAAGAGTAACAAACATCCATCCATCCATACTTACAAACTTTCGCGTTTATAATATTAGTAGGATAATTATAATGAGACTATCAACCTATTTCATTTCTACTCCACAGACAGTCAAACACACCTGATTGACTACTGTACTAAGACGCCATTGCTTTACAGATCCTGCTTAAAACTTCATATACATGAAGACACCAGCAAGCATGAAATGTTGACGAGGATCTTCAAGAAACACCTGAGAAGGCTTCACGTTTACATCGGTACTGAGGCGACTGAAGCTACTGTGAGAAACTTCACCCATAATATTGTAACACAGTAAGTACTGTTCAATTTTAAAGAGCTATATAAACAGCCAATATCAATCATCAAAGTGCTGTATTTCATTAAGACCTTACATGACACTTGGACACGTCGACACAACGACACGAATTCAAATTACACAAGTAGGTACAACGACACGAATTCAAATTACACAAGTACAACAACACGAATTCAAATTACACAAGTAAAACTAGACAAAGAAGTTATTACTTTGATTTTTTGTTCACATCTTTTTTAGGTAGGGTACAGAAGCGAACAAGATACCTTTACCTTGTTAGTATGTTAGATTTTAAGTTGGAGCAAAACTATAAAAGCTTTTTTATCGAGCAACCGCGCGTCCCTTGTTACAAATTTTCACAGAATTAATCGTTAAGTCGCAGTTTGGCGTAAGCAGATACCAATATTGTGCTTGCATTAGAGAGTGCGAAAATTCTAGGGGATTAAGAATAATAAAAATGTTTTCAAGAGCAAGCAAGCCACATTAATTTATCTGCAAAAAATCAAAGGAGCAGAAGTACCTACTGTAACTGAATAAAAAAACTTAAGAGACTGTTCTGTTCAGGCACCTGAACTGGGTAAAAACCTCAGGCAAATAAAGTGCTGCCAATAAATAAAATAATCAAATTCAATAGACCCTAAATAAATAAATAGGGTGTGACTTAGTAAAAGACAGAAGGACGGGGCTTTCAAAATGCTTATTTAAGCATTAGCTAGCAGGAGAAAAAGATGCCTTATCCCGGCTTAAATAATTCATTATAGCAACATTCCGAATTTCTTTTTTGTTTGAAGTTGCGTCAGTGGTCACGTGCCTGTTTTTGGTAATTTCAAAATAATGTTGATATCAAAGCTCGCAAAATTTTTAAAAGGTTTCTCATGATTAACTTCGGAAAGTTCCTAACAAAAGTCTTATTGTTGCGCCAACTCTACAATTAGTTAGGTATAAGTTTTGTTTTGGCTTCTTAAGAGCGTTTATTCCTAAAATGCGCAGAAACAGTACTTTTCAAACCCGTTTATATCCATTTATATCCCGTTTATAACCACTTATCTTATAGTATATGTTATTTACTAATAATTTTAGGAAATTTTAGTGTCCAAATAGTTTGACTATAAAATATTTCGATTAATATAGTATGTACGCGTTCTATCAAGATAACTTGTGAGAGGTTTTCATAATTTCCCTTTCAGCATCAGTTTCGAAGCTCAAAATAATAGAAAATACTGACATATCTAATTAAGAAAAAAATATAACCTACTGATGAGATCCTTGGCTAAAAATCTAATTAGATAGATGTTTGGTTTTAGTATCCTACTATGAGAAATTAAAATTAAAAAAATGTGAAATATTACGAATATTTCACATTTTTAAATGAAGTTTTTACCGATATACCTTATTTAATTTAATATAATAATAGCCTACCAATAAAGTGGAGCATCTTTTTTAAAATCATACATTTAAAATTTTTATGATTTTGTTGCTATTATTTTTCTATAAATATTTAATAAGCGACGTGACCACACTCTAGAAAGCCTCGCGGCGGCTGATTTTCGCGCAGCGTTTTATAGTAGTTTTAAAATATTTATAGAAAAATAATAGCAACAAAATCATAAAAATTTTAAATGTATGATTTTAAAAAAGATGCTTCACTTTATTGGTAGGCTATTATTATATTAAATTAAATAAGGTATATCGGTAAAAACATCATTTAAAAATGTGAAATATTCGTAATATTTCACATTTTTTTAATTTTAATTTCTCATAGTAGGATACCAAAACCAAACATCTTTCTAATTAGATTTTTAGCCAAGGATCTCATCAGTAGGTTATATTTTTTTCTTAATTAGATATGTCAGTATTTTCTATTATTATGAGCTTCGAAACTGATGCTGAAAGGGAAATTATGAAAACCTCTCACAAGTTATCTTGATAGAACGCGTACATACTATATTAATCGAAATATTTTATAGTAAAACTATTTGGACACTAAAATTTCCTAAAATTATTAGTAAATGGGCCTTTCTCTACTAACAGGAAAATCATGGTCCAAGCATTTTTTTTTAACTTTGGCTATATTAATGTATGGTTTTATTTATTAAAACACATAATATATAATCTGTTATTTAAGGAGCCAAGCTTAATCATTATTTAGAATCATAATTATTTCATAAACTCGGTCTAAAAGCCACTAAAAACAGTCCTCTGTTATGTCCTAATTCCGGATCGAGTATGATTCGGTTCGGTTTTTATTAGTTGTATTTAAAAATGTAAAATCTTATAACTTTATAAACATAAAGAATATTGGATGCATGTGAACAAAAAACAATTATAATTTTAGAGAATTTTTTAGTACTAAAAACTAGTGTTCGAATTTTGTCCATTACATTTTTGAACAGTACTCTGTCACAATTTGAATATCGCGCCACAAAAATATTAAACACTATTGTGCTTACATTTCCCTTGAAACTGAACGCTAACAGTGTGAAGTTTGCTCGGTCGCCATGCTAAACAAGTCGCCGCCATTTTGCGCAGTGACAACTCCGCGTCTGTGTGGGAGCCACGTCTCTGTAGTGTTGAGTGAACATTCCTCTGGTAAGTCTATTTTACGGTGTTTTATGTGTTATAATTATATTTACTTAACAAAAAAATTGCTCAGTGTGATAATTTATAGCTGTTTCTGTGTTATGAAGTAATATTTAAACTGATACGTGGTATGACATTTTTTACGTAAAAAAACAGTCCTCTGTGCAACAGTCCTCTGGAAATATTACACAGAGGAATTATAACACAGAGGACTGTTCAATGTGACAGAGGACTGTTTTATTTGACGTCTGTGTATTTTATTAATATTCTTTATAGTCTGCACTAACCTACTGCTTGTCGATAGCCTCTTTCTTTCTTACATTGGCCTGTCACGCTAATCTCACGTCTTTGGTTTTCTATTATTATGGATTTTGGAATATAAAATAATACTAACTAGTAACTACCTGTTTTTAAACCCTTACGGTTTTTTTTAATTATTGAAAGTATGTTTTATTGTTTTAGTATTGCCGCAATGCCACCAAAGAAAAAACCTAAAACCAAAGAAGAAATAAAAGAGCAGAAACGAATTGCAGAAAGATTAAGATATCAACGGCTAAAAAATGACCCTGTAAAAAGAGAGCAATTGAAGGAAAAAGAACGACGAAACTTTTGATTTTAATATACCTGTACCTGTTTTTGAGAAATAAGGCTGCATTGATAAGTAAACAAGGCTGATTCTTAGTACCTAAGCTTAATTTTGATTATAATTATTTTAATTCGTTACTTAGAGAGCTAAACTCGCAATTTGTTCCTGATAAATATAAGTATTTAAATTCTGTATGTGATACAGTATTCAATAAAGAAAAGAATTTATTTGATCACATTTAATAATTGATATTGTGTTATTTTTTTTCATATAAACATTGACATAAACTGTTCTCTGGGTGGAAAAAACAGTCCTCTGGGTGGCAAAACAGTCCTCTGCCGCATTTTTTTACAAAATTGCCTATAATTCGAAAAATAAGGGAAAATTACAATGGTTTCTTGTTTATATGTGTTTATATTATAACTATCTATCAACTTAATACATTACATGTTTAATTTTCTAGAAAAATAGGGTTCGGACAGCTGTCAATAGACAAGTTTCCAGTTAGTAGAGAAAGGCCCAAATAACATATACTATAAGATAAGTGGTTCATGATATAAACGGGTTTGAAAAGTACTGTTTCTGCGCATTTTAGGAATAAACGCTCTTAATTAAACCTTCATACCATGTTCTACCTCTAGGTGCCTACCTACCATTGTATACTGTAATCTGTGCTATGATTAAATTTCATTTTATCACGCCTGGGCACGTTTAACTTGCATAATGCCCACGTATTCTGATAAACCTATTAGTTACAGTTACATCATACTTTACCGCAGCCTAAGGCACCTAGCTGCTGCGTGAATAGGTAAGAGAAGGTAACAATACAATAATACAGCCATTGTTTACGAAAACCTAGGTTTTACATCTGCTGATTTTTATCCGCGAGATTCGTTTTTCCCGCGTTGCTATGGATACCTATGGTTTTCTTATTTTGGACTCTTTGTTACGTCTAGCATCATTACATTAGACTGACAAAAAATAACAGTATAATGCTTTATCTATGTGTATCCAAGCCTCAATTTTTTTTAATGAATGAAACAAGAAAATAAATGGAAATAATTACGAGGATTGTATTCTCTTTGACTGAAATGAAATTATAAATTAATTAATTGATTTTCATACCAAAAAATGTTCTTGATCTACAAACAATTTGTAGGCCTTTGTCAAAAAGTATCGGTTTCCATACTAAGGGGCTGTATGATTTGCCCAGCATTAATTTTCTATTTAATTAAACCAGACTATTGTTAAAGAGAGAAGATCTCCGAAGGACCAAAGCAGTCACCGAATGATGGCCTAGGGATTTACGGCGGCGTCGAGGCAGACCACCTGCCCGATGGTCAGTCGACATTGTGTGGGCTGTAGGGAGGCAGTGGATCCGACTGGCACAGACCGCCCGGGGTACAGAGATAAGGAAGAGGCCTATACTCAGCAGTGGGTGTTACCAGCTGATTCGATAGATAGATAGACTATTGTAGCCGCAGCGAAACAGAGTAGAGAGTCTCTGCCTATTCTATGTATGTACCTATTACAAAGTTCTTTTCTGGGAACATAGTGGTGGTTATCGGTTTGCCGGCATACGATCTGCCGTTCTGCTAAGGCCTACATTTTATTTCCGTTCGTAACTCAATAGCTTGTTATGTCGCTGAAATTCTCAAAACAAATACCAGACTTCCTAACAGCAAAATATTAATTAGAATTGTTATGAAACTGGCTACCTACATTGATTTAACATTTCGATCATTTGGTGAGGTTCCATTGCGTAGGGATTGCGGGGGTTGGAGTAAAGGGAAATAAATATACATGATCTATAATATAAAAATGAATCGCTGAATGTGTTGCTAAGCGCAAATCTCGAGAGCTGAACCGATTACGCTAATTCTTTTTTAGAATATTCCTTGAAGTACGAGGATGGTTCTTACGGAGAGAAAAAAGAGAATTTTTTTAAAAATTGCCTGAAACAAATGAGCACCCGGGCGAAGCCGGGACGGGCCGCTAATAATACATACATAATTCTTAGACTAATGTTTTATGTTATGTGCAAATAATATTTATATAAATTGACTTACCTACCTACGTCAAGTCGGAATAAATAAATAAATGCTGGACAATCCACACAGCTAACTAATTTCTCACTCATACGAACTCATAGTACCTACAAACCTACCTCCGCATTGAAGAAGAAGAAAGAAGAAAATTATTTATAAGAAGTAAGTTTCTACTTACTTCCTACTTACTGATTTTGTTTTTGCGAGCATATAAATAGGGTAAAAAAGGGTCAATAACTCAGCATGTGTCGCATTTGGCAATAACCAATACACCTTTTTTCTTTGCTAGGCTAATATATGACCAAAATCAGTGCCAATTAATATTTAAAATTAATTTATAGGAGAATCACAAATATTTATCTTTTTTCTTTCATTCAAATGACTCATTATACTCACCCCACTTACCTACCGTTTACAAAGATTAGGTATTGTGCAATGCACTACATACATTATTAATTTTATTCAGTGAAACTCGTGCTGATTTCCATTATCGGCGTAATGTGAAATGAATATGGATGCTCGGACGTTATAGGCGTTAAATTTACTTATGGAGTGTAAAAAACACACACAGCAGAATCCTCTTCCTTTTTATTAACACTTTGACTGCGATTTTTTTTCGAAGACCGCGATCTTTTTTTTTAACCTAAAAAATTCGTGCTGCCGCTCTACACAGCAGCGGTTGTGTTGCGCCGCACATGCGTTTTGTTCGAAAAATATTACGGCTGTGCTGAGTCACAAATATCTGTATTTTCTCAGCCGCTGCGCTAGTGTGGATTTACGCATATTAGTTACTTGCAGAAAACACATACCGTGTAATTTCAGCACTCAAAGTGTTAAGTCGGTTAAAAGGGTCATCGTCATCATCATTATCAACCTATAATAGTTACATAGACCCCTAATGAGCGCCATAGGGCCCTTGTGTTCAGCTTGCCGCATCCACAGCGTCCACAGCACCTGCCTGCATTCTTTCGCAAGTCGTCATTGCACCTAGCCGGAGGGCGTCCTACACAACAATACAATAAAATACAAATACGCTTTATTGCACATTAAACACAGAAAAAAACAGTAAAGAACAAACAAACAAACAGATACACACTACGCACACACACACACACGACGACACACATACACTACGACGATACTTACCCCAGTTTACCCCTTTTATTATTAACCAGCTGGTGTCGGTTCTTCGCAATTTATATGGTCTACTGCCACTTCAGCTTGCTATTTCTTAGAGCTATGTCAGTAACTTTGGTTCTCTGTCGGATGATTTCGTTACTAATCCTATCCTTCCTACCCCGAACATAGCTCTTTCCATAACCCGCTGAGTTGAGTGGTATGTAGTGATTAATAATCATCAACACTTAATAATAATAAATAAATAAATAATGCTGGACAATCCACACAGCATTATCTAGCCCCATGGTAAGCAGAGCTTGTGTTATGGGTACTAGATAACTGATATACATAATACAATACATTACATAGATAGATATTTTTTATTATACATAGAAAACGACCAGAACACCCGGAACAAATATCTGCAGATCGTACACACAATTGTTCCGAGGCGGGAATCGAACCCGCAACCTCCTGCGTCGCAGGCGGACCATCGCCCACCGCGCCACATCGGTCGTCAATATAATAATGCCCCACATCGACGTGACTTGAACCTTCATCCCTCCCTCACAAATTTCTTATAAATTTACAAAAACCCTCAGTTTGTACGCACTATAATACCAAAAACACTAGTTCTAATGGTTTTATTATGGTAATGTAATTTTTTTTACATTGTTACAGGTTTCTGGACTCGATAGGTTTGCAAGAAATCATCTTCGTTGGGCCTATTTATATGAGCCAAAACAGGACTATTTCATATGTCCAACTAAAGAGGTAACTAAACTTTTTATACTTAAATCGGTGTAGTATAATAAATAATGGCGGACAATTCACCGGACAACACCATTATCTAGCCCCAAGGTAAACTGAGCCTGTGTTATGGGTACTAGACAAATGATATACATAATACATTACATAGATAGATTTTTTTATTATACATCGTAAAAGACCAGCACACCCGAAGCAAGTGTAAACAAGTAAGTTTGATATGATTCATTCGCCGCGGATTTGTGTGTTTAATGAATTATTACTATTTTGAATTATATATTGTAGTGTAGGACGCCCTCGGGTCAGGTGGGATGACGACCTACGAAGGACTGCGCTATGGCGCTCATAAGGGGAGGCCTATGTCCAGCAGTGGACTCTATACTAATATTATAAAGAGGACAGATTTGATTTTTTGTTTGTTTGTATTGAATAGGCTCCGAAACTACTGGACCGATTTGAAAAATTACACCGTTGGGAAGTTATACTATCCCCCAGTGAACATAGGCTATATTATATTTTCAAAACAGTTAGGGATCCTTATTAAAACTCCAATAATGTAACCCAAGGAGTGAAAAAAATACCTAACAAATTCATACATTTTGAATTTTCTTGTTACTTTCAGGGTGGTAATCGAGACGCTAGTCTTCAAACACGCACACGTATTAGAGAAGTTGGCTTTGATCGGTTGCGGGTTCTACCGTACGAATGAGGAAGAAAGATGTAATGTATGTATCACTTTATTTTTGATTAAATAATAGATTCAGGAGTTGTAACGGACACAGGCCTATGTTGGCTTTATGAGTAGCAGATATGTAGTAGCTAGCTGCACCCCGCGGATTCGTCCGCGTGGAAATCTGTGCCAAATGGTTTATTAACCTTCCTCTTAATTCAATATACATATCTATTAAGGTTGCGTAGTTTTAAAGATCTAAGCATAATAATAAATAAAAACAAATAATGCTGGACTTTATTGAAGAAAATAATGCTGGAATTCACACAGCATGGCAAGAAGAGCTTGTGTTATGAATACTAGATAACTGATATACATAAAATACAATATATTACATAGATAGTTACAATACAATACAATACAATATATCTTTATTGCACCATCAAATATAAAGAAAATAATAAAAATAGGATCTTAATACTAACTAAATCTAGTGGCACAATCGGCGGCCTTATCGCTAAAAGCGATCTCTTCCAGGCAACCTTTGGATGGATAGGATCGGTACGTATTAAAGCTGACGGTGGCGTAATTATTTACGATAATTATATAATATAATATATATAAAATAATTAATATTTATTAAGAACGTACATATATAAAAATAGAGCACAAATATACATAAAGCAGGAACAATTAACATAGAAAATAAAAATAAAAGTCAAGAAAACTTATCAAGAGTGGTCAGATAGTGTTGATGAACCATACTTTTGAAGATAGGAAGGGATTTCGCTTGACGGATAGAAACGGGAGAGAGGGCGTTCCAGAGTTTGGCGGCCTGCAACGTGAAGGAATCACCATAGAATTGGGAAGTGTGTGATGGGATTTTTAAGAGAAGGGTATCAGACGAGCGAAGGGATCGTGGGTGGGACATATGGAGAAACTCAAAACGGTCTTTTAGATAAGATGGCGATGATGGAAGGAAAAGGACAGAATAAAGAAGATTGAGAACATGAGCATTCCGACGAAGACGAATGGATAACCACTTGAGCCTATTACGGTACACAGAGATGTGATCAAATTTACGCAGGCCAAATATAAATCTAATGGAGTAGTTCTGAAGACGCTCAAGCTTGTTGAGTTGGTCTTCAGTTAGGTCAGGATAGCTGGCGTCTGCATAGTCTAAGAGGGGGAGTAGTAAGGATTGTGCAAGCGCAGTTTTGGTACAAGTAGGAAGGAAGTTACGCAACCGCTTTAGGGAAGCACCTGTACCAAAGATCTTCCTAGATACCGCTGCAAGTTGTGGACCCCACGATAACTGTCGGTCAACAAGTAACCCCAGATTTTTAACGGTGTCGCTGATCTCAATAGCAACCCCATCGAAAGTGACCTTTGGCAAGTCAGGCCAGTCGATACGAGCGATCATCCTAAAGCTACCTATGACAATCACTTGGGTTTTACTAGGATTAACCTTAAGCCCAAACGATTTGCTCCATTTGTTGACATTTTCGAGGTCTTTATTGACCTCTGCAATGGATTCACCGAGCCATTCAATAGGGGCCTGCGAGTAGATTTGCAAATCATCTGCATAGAGGTGGTAGGGAGAAGATAGATGATTGGAGATAGAATTGATGAAGATTGCAAAGAGAAGAGGGATAGAACGCCGCCCTGAGGAACACCGGCATCAAGTTGACACCATGTTGAAAAGGAATTGTCAACGCGAATGCGTTGCCGGCGTCATAGTTATTTATTATACATAGAAAACAATCAGAACAACCGGAACAAATATCTGCAGATCGTACACACAATAGTTCCGAGGCGGAAATCGAACGCGCAACCTCATGCGTCGCATGCGGAACTTTGCCCACCGCGCCACACCGGTCGTCATACATAGGGACAGACAGATAGCGGGAAGCGATTTTGTTTTTTTATACTTTGTAGTGCTTTTTAAATATCTAATTCCCCTAATAAATGTAATTCGACATAAATAAGCTGCTTGTACACAAGCAAGTAAATTATAATCGTATATTAATTGGTTTCAGGACAACATGACGCAATATTACCGGCCCTTAATGTCCTTCAAAGCACTGTCATTCCTACCGCCTGATCTAAACGACAACTCCATTCTCTCGAGGAATACTGTGAATTCTATGGGCTATACCAATATAAGTGTGAGTATTTATTACTTCATCATCAGCCTATATTAGTCCACTGCTGGACATAGGCCTCCCCCAATGAGCGCCATAGCGCCCTGTCTTCAGCTTGCCGCATCCAGCATCTACCTGCAGTCTTTCGCAGGTCGTCATCCCACCTGGTCGGAGGGCATCCTACACTACGTTTATCGAGTCGTGGTCTCCACTAAAGAACACGTTTGCCCCGGCGGCCGTCGGTTCTTCGCGAGATATGGCCGGTCCACTGCCACTTCAACTTGCTAATTCTCAGAGCTATGTCGATAACTTTGGTTCTCTGTCGGATGTATTCGTTGTATTTATTACTTAGACTATTCTTATTATATTTAACATGCTCCTCTCAAGTGTGTACAGACTATTATACAGATTTAGACTTACATAGCCAAATAACCATGAAAGTCATTTAATACGGGATATATACCATGATATGATTTTGAGTCTTCCAATATTTCGGCACAGTTTCATGAGCCATCACTGAATAACTGAAGGCACTGCGAAATATTCGAAGACTCCAAATCAAATCATGGTAAATATCCCGTTTTAAATGACTTTTAGTGATACAGTACATTACAGTACATTTCATGTTACGTTTCACCAGTCAAAAATAAAAAAATATTAAAAAATATTTTATTTCTTTAGGCTTACAAAATAAGCACTTAGACAAGTCATACTTTAAACTATACATTATTATCAATTAAGATTATTTTACTGTTCACTTCAATTTTTTGTCCACTACTGGTAGAAGTGAAAAAGAAACCACTAGTATGTTCATATCTCTTGTGTCTAGTACATTTGATTTGCTTATCTGTAAGTTGGTAGATTTTTAGTTGTATACGCACCATAAACTATGTTGACAAACATGCAGTTAATTTAATATACCAGTGTTTATAAATGTTTGGTAATGTACAATTTGATTTTAAGTTTCACTGAACTTCTCTTTAAAATCTAGTATTTTTTCTTTCAGCACTTAGTCTTCGAATACGAGCTTATGTCAACTGAATCCGTGATCACCCTTGCGGAGTTAGACCATCTACGAATGCTGTCCCTGAATATAATGTCAAGAAGGGCCATGAATATTCCACAAATCGACTGGGAGTCTGTCACACCGCAATTCAGAAACGAGTTGCAAGTTGCTGTCAATATTGTAAGTAAATACTTGAATTTAATAGAGACTAAATAGTTCATATTCTATTTGAGGGAGAGGGGCTAATATTAAGAATCATAGTCATTTAATATAATGTCAAGAAGGGCCAAAGTATTTACTTTCTGCGTGGGTTTAGTTTATTATTATTTCAATGTTGGCGGACCCTAACTATAATCTCGAAATAAACGGCTAAAATGATTTTGATAAATAAGGTATCAAAATACTCGTATGGTCTCCATTATACAATACAATACAAAACAAAAATACTTTTTGTATAAATACATTATTTATTTATTTTAGACCATTACAAAAAGACAAGGACAATGGGCGGCCTTATCTCTTAGAAGCGATCTCTTCCAGGCTCTTTATATGATTCTTAGCTTAATTTTGTCGGCCATTGCCCTCTCATTCGGCGAATAAAACCTTAAAATAGGACTTCGAGGATTCCTTTAAGTTTACTAAGTAAATTTTACGGGCCTTATTAACTATGTGCTGTTTTTTCAGATCGCCCTATCACATCATAGGGTGAAACACGTGATTGAAAACGCTTTCACCGACGGGATGCCTCTTACATCGCTCAAAGTTATGTTCTGTAAAGTTGTAAGTACATTATTTTACCTTTAATTATCTTAACGTTTCTGCTAAGATTTTAATCGAGAATACGAAAGTGTGATTCAAATTCAATATATTTTATTTCTTTAGGCTTACAAAATAAGCACTTAGACAAGTAATACTTTATACTATACATTATTATCAAATATGATTATTTTACTGTTCACTTCAATGTTTTGTCCACTAGTGGAAGAAATGAAAAAGAAACCACTAGTATGTTCATATATCTTATGTGTCCAATACATGGTTATTTGCCTATGTACAGTAATTATTTTTAAACTTACGCGATCTGAATACATAATTAAAAGTACTTATACTGGTAAATAGGTAAATAAACGCGATAAATACTTGTTGTATTAGTACTTATTGTTATTATTTAATTATTTTGACTAGCATCCTCGCTTTTTAGTTTTTATGGACTCGATCGAGCTTACATTAGTGGACAGGTGCTAGGTTTGCATAACAACGCAAACTACCAACCCACTGTTTTACTAATAATCGAATCCATCGATATCTTTTCTTAATAATTATTTCTATACCTTGTGAGATTGTTAGTTTTCACATAACCCCCTAATAAGGCTTATCAAGGGGAGACCTGCTTCAAGCAGTGAACCAATATATAATAATCAATAATGCTGGACAACAATTCACACAGCATTATCTAGCCCCATGGTAAGCAGAGCTTGTGTTATGGGTACTAGATAACTGATATACATAATACAATACATTACATAGATAGATATTTTTTATTATACATAGAAAACGACCAGAACACCCGAAACAAATATCTGCAGATCGTACACACATTTGTTCCGAGGCGGGAATCGAACCCGCAACCTCCTGCGTTGCAGGAGGATATATGCTGTTGAGGTGAGGAATTGTGTTAATAACCATGACAGTTTCATAAGTTGTATAATTATTTGGTTTCAGTTCTACATAACGCTTGTCCAGCATGTAACAGTGATGTACCACAAGACTCTGAAGGAGTTCTGTTGGGTGGACCGACCATCGCGACGCGACAGGCAGAGGCGGTTGAGAATATATAATGAGGCTAGTATTTTATTTATTCACGCGCTCATTAAAAGTAAAAAATTAAAAGTAAAAATGTTATTTATTGACAAAATAGACAGTGAAACAGGCAATACGAGTCCATAGGCTCCTGAACTAGTAAAAAACTGTGTTTCAGGAACCAATGGCTTCTCCAACTAATATTTATGTACATACAATTCTGTCTATGCAACTAAGGGTATCTTATAACTAATTTTAAATGTGGGTACAGAGTAATCCAGCTAAATTAGCATTAGGGGAGGACTATGTCTAGCTGTGGACTATGATAGGTTATTTAGTAATGATTTATTTAAAAAACCCTGATATATGTTGCACAACTGAGACCGATGTGCTCAGGAGCAGCCGTCAGACATACACATGGACACACATTCAACATAAATTCAAATAGGTGTCAGTGCTATATATGAAATGAAAAGGGCGTAGAGTTTTTTTTACGTCCAATTCAAAATAATAATTAATTTAGTTTATTTGTTATATGTCATCATCATCATCAGCCTATAGCAGTCCACAGCTGGACATAGGCCTCTCCCAATGAGCGCCATAGCGCCCTGTCTTTTGCTTGCCGCATCAAGCATCTACCTGCAGTCATTCGCAGGTCGTCATCCCACCTGTATATAATAAATCCATGTATTTGTATGGAAGAGCATGACATCCTGGTACAAGTATACAACAGTAACATACTTAAAAGTATGTCCTAACAACTGTTTTTTTGTCTGTTTTTTAACATTTAGAGTAACATGTTTTTATAATAATAATAATAGTCTGCCACTCTTAACATTATGATTGACTTGTTTATGGCAGACGTCCGTAATCTCCCCTATAGTCCATCCATCCATCACAATAGCCTGGTTTCATTTTTCTTTGCAATAGTCTCTACACCTGGCGGATACCATCTTTGGGTGTATGATATTGTGCACCCGAGGATGATACCCGCTATGTGTAGCCATCGCCTTTAGATTAACTTCTCAAAGGGCCTCTGTGCTGTTGGCTTCGGCCCCACGCAAGCCTTCCAAAGGACCGGGTCACTTTATGGCCCGAGATCATCGTAATGAGATAATAGTAAATAAATAATACAATTTTTAACTGGTACTTACGATTCTGGGTTCGGCTGGGGACAGGGTCCTATGGCGCTCATTAGCGAAGGCTTTTGTCCAACAGTGTACTAAAATACGGCTGATGATGATCATAATGGTAACGGTTTATTATTTCTAGGATGCAAATGCAGCGCTTGACTACGTGAATCCGTTCGTATACCTCGCTTGGCAGTGCAAAGAGCTTCGGAAACTGACTATACACGGTAATTTCTTATTTTATCATTACAACCGAGTTTGGGAGTCGTCTAGAACACTCGGAACGAATGTCTGCTGATCGTATAAGTATTTATCACGAGGCTGGAAGCGAACCCGCAACCTCGTCGTCGTCGCAGGCGCATGTTGGAGGGTAGGTATAATTTTCCTGAAATTATAAATGTAAAATTTCATGGTGTTCCTTTTATTTAAGATGCTATATTTTTTTTATTAAGGCTGATTCGTCCCACTGCTGGGCAAAGGCCTCCCCCAAATCTTTCCACTCAGTGCGGTCACGAGCGACCTCCCACCAATATCTGAGGAAGGCGTTAAGGTCGTCTCGCCAGCGCTTTCAGCTGCTAAATTACTTGGAAAAAAAAATACTTACGATAGAGCCTATTGATCGGTATCGTTAAATTAAGTGTGATTTTTTTTTTATTTGGCTGGTTTGATTCCCGGTTCAGACAGGCGATTATTGAAAAATCTTTGAATGCAGTTTAAATTGTTTATAAAATCAAAATGAAGTCTTCTTAAAACATAAAAATAATCTATCTATCTATCTCATCAGCTGGTAACACCCACTGCTGAGTATAGGCCTCTTCCTTATCTCTGTAACCCTGGCGGTCCTGTGCCAGTCAGATCCACTGCTTCCCTACAGCCCACACAACGTCGTCTGACCATCGGGCAGGTGGTCTGCCTCGACGCCGCCGCATATCCCTAGGCCACCATTCGGTGACTGTTTTGGTCCATCGGTGATCCTCTCTCCTTGCCAGGTGTCCTGCCTATCTCCACTTTAGCCTCGCAATCCGAATACCTACATCCTCGACCTTAGCTCTTCGTCGAATTTCAACCAAAAATAATAAAAATATATATTATTACAGGTTACTGGATGTGCGATTACGATCTTGTCGGCATAACCCGCCTCCGAGAAGACATTGATATAGACGTGAGTGCAGTCTACGACTCGCGAGAGGAGCAAGATCTGCGCGGCGAACTGTACCGGGTTATGCAGCCGACACAATACCAATTCCAGGTATGTATATCTATACTGCGTCCTACCCGTTATGACCTACGGAGCTGAGACGTGGACACTCACGATAGGGCTGGTCCACCAGTTCAAATGCGCTCAGCGAGCTATGGAAAGAGCTATGCTCGGAGTTTCTCTGGAGGATAGGATTCGAAATTAATACATCCTACAGAGAACCAAAGTTATTGACATAGCTCTAAGAATTAGCAAGCTGAAGTGGCAGTGGTCCGGCCATATGACAAACGTGTTCTTGAGTGGAGACCACGACTCGGTAAACGTAGTGTAGAACGCCCTCCGACCAGGTGGTATAGTCATACCACCTGTTCGGAGGGCGTTCTACACTGCGAAAGACTGTAGGTAGATGCTGGATGCGGCAAGCTGAAGATAGGGCGCTATGGCGCTCATTGGGGGAGGCCTATGTCGTATTATGATGATGACACATGTCTTTAAACAGCTACTAATACAAACGAAATCACTAGTCGGTAAAAAATCCGACCGACAGATATAATAGAAAGTCATTAACTTGTGACAACAATACTAACAGTTAAAACCAACTGTACCCTGCTAACTCTCCCTCTGCTACACTTTTACAAAAAATGATTATATTCACAGGTACGTGTCCACCGTAATATTGACGGTTCAGTCAACTACAGAACCTGGAGTAACCTACCCGCGGCATTGAAATCCCGCACCTCGAAGAAGGTATGCGCTGAGTATATTGTCCATGAGATCATGCACCCCTTGGGGGTCACGTAAAGGGTGCATTGTTAGTCGGAATATGTTGGCGTAGTAGATAAAGTATTTGTAACCTGGGCTATCATGTAGCGCCTGATTTGTGAGTTGTTTAAATAAGTTCTGGTCAAAAACAGATTTTAAAGCCGCGTATCATACAAATTTACGTGCACGGTGCCGCCAACGCACGGCGGTGTATGTGTAGTCTTTCGTATAAATTCGTATGATACAAACCGCACGCCTTCGCCTCCGGCCCGGCCACGGTTTCTGTGTGTGGCGACTTTTAAACTAAACAGAATACCGTAGTTACTTAATATTCGATATATTAAGTAACTACGGTATTCCGTTTAGTTTAAAGGCTCACTCATTCTCATCTCATTGGCACGTTAGTTGCCGAATCAAGATCTTTCTAGAATGGCGATCTGTAGGTACAGATATTCTATTTCAGGAAGGTTTCGTCGGCGACTTTTCTGCGTTTAGTTGCCTTGTGCTTACATTTTGATTGGAACCAATAACAACTAGTGACTCGGACCGCGTCGCGATCGAGACTGAGTGATCGAGAGTGTCCCCGAGGTTACGCACACTAACTCAATGTGCATGTGCACGGCTAACAACAACCAAGATCAAACCTTCTTCGTGAAATAGAATATCTGTACCTACTGACCGCCATTTTGAATTTTTTGACTCTGTTTAAAATTGGCTGCTATAAGATACTTTTTAGAAAATGACAAGCACATTAGCTACTATAAATAATATTTTTTATACTGATACCCAATCCTTATTGGACATTAGAACTGACTACGCTTACGATGAAAAAAAGGATAATACTTTGTCTACTTTCAACATGTTGAGACATTAAAAAAAACACTTATCTAAAATGGTAAAGTGAAGTCCCACCATCTAATAAGATCGTGCTCTTGTAGAGCTAAAAATATTTAGAGTCTGTGAGCCGACTATGAAATAAAATCTTATGGTCTGCTTGCACTATGCCAGTTACTTGGTTTATTATAAAAGCGAGCTAGTAACTGGGATGATAATTGTAATTCGAGTAACATGTTAAAAAGAATATGATTAAAATTCCAAATTTAAAAACGTATTCCAATTTAAGCTTGTCAAATGTTTGGTTTAAAAATTATTAATCTTTAAACAATGTTGATGGAGGAATCAATTTTGCGTGTATTATTTTGTGCTTAAGATCTTTTTTGTTAATTAAGTTTTTCTCAATAATATTTTTGTTAAGCTTAAAAGTGACATAAACATTGACAATTGTTCTCATATCTCGTGTTATATAAGTATGTCACATTCCATTTATTTGTTTTGAGTTATATTAGGCTAAATTTTAATATAATGTATTGGTTTTGGTATTATCTAAATTTATTAGTATCCTTAAGAACATTTATCTTGTTAAATAAATCTACTTATGGCCTTTGTTATATACCTACTGTGACAATATAATAAAACAGAAATGTTTTATCGGAACTCTAAATGTCTTAAAAAGTTCCTCAATATTATTATGCGCATTATCACGTCATTTTTTTAATATTAAGCGTTTGTGCACTTTGTAAAACTTTTAAATAAATGTAACTGAATCACCTGCTGTAAATAGCTATGATTTTGCAATAAGTATTTAAAATCATATACACATACATATATATATATATAATTTCTAAATAATGCGTGTGTATGTATATCAATATAAATCCCACCACCTTGCTTGTTGAAAACATAAAATGTGAGGTATAATTTAACATTTAGGCATTTACACTGAGCAAGCTACTGAATCTGCACAAAAATAAACTTCTTAAAATCTAGTCCAATGTCCATAAAATTTCTGTGGAATGCTACCAAATAAAAACATGCTAGTAGGCTAAGTGCACTGGATCCAGCAACTGTCTCAGTCTAAACGAGCCTAATGCATTCTTTAGTTATAGAAAAGTGTAAAGAAAATACTGAGAAAGGCCGAATTATATGTTACTGGCAACATCTCAAATATCGCTGATTTATTATCAAGTACTTGTAATATTGCAATGTTTAACATCATTATAAAAAAGGTGTTACTAAACTGGTTAAAATGATTTGGGTGAAAATTAATGTACCAATAAATATGCGGGACTTAAAACTAAATAGTTACATTCCACTCTCCCGACGTAAACGGACCATAATCGTATTTTGATAACACACCGTGCTTGACTATTACTTTGAATATTGTAAATTAGTAATGTAAAAGAACCAGCAGTTTAGTAACACGTTTAAAATCGCACACCGAAAAATAAAAAAAACTCCATATGTTTAACATATTTGTAACATTGACTGTTGAAACTTTCGTATCTATTCGTAACATTTATACAACTTGGATAGTCTTAACAATCCGACCAAAGTAGATGCTACAATTGCCAATAGCTTATTTTAGTTCTGTCTTTCGTTAACACTTACATAGCCCAAGACGCACATGTCGGTGAACTCCAGCATATAGCGGGCAGTGAATGCGTTATGCTTAAACTTTCATAGCCCAAAACGCACATGTCGGTGATCGCCACCATATAGCAGCGACAAATAAGATAAAGATAAATAAATAAATAATGCTGGACAATTCATACAGCATTATCTAGCCCCATGGTAAGCAGAGCTTGTGTTATGGGTACTAGATAACTGATATACATAATACAATATATTACATAGATAGATATTTTTTTATTATACATAGAAAACGACCACCCGGAACAAATATCTGCAGATCGCACACAATTGTTCCGAGGCAGGAATCGAACCCGCAACCTTCTGCGTCGCAGGCGGACCTTCGCCCACCGCGCCACATCGGTCGTCGTAAAGATAAAGATCTGCAAAAACATAATTATATAATAAGATGTTACAAACAGGTAAGTAGGTATCAAAAATGTTTAACCGATTACGGTGTACAAACTGAGAGAAATTGAATGCAATGTCTCTTACTAAAATAATATTTGTATATTAATATAAGTAATATCAAAAAAAATATTAAATTCCGTAATTACGTAGACGTGACGCGCCACTGCGCCTATGAATCTCAACTGTCACCAATAATCGATTCATCTATCGCATATAATCGATGGTCAATTTCAGTTATTTTCTAACCTCGTATACTAAACAAGTACCTGAAAAACTGCATAGAGAAAGTTTCGACAGTCAATGTCTTTTGGTGTGACGGAATCCATCTAGTCAATACCGTGGCATGTAAATATTGGACTGCGCGGTACGATCTACGTTGCACAATGAACCAAAAGAACTTTGTTTGTAGGCATTAAACATGTATCTTGTGTCCTCAAAAGCTACCATAAGGTCGGATTACATCTATCGGCACAGTGCGTGTCAGACCCGTGCCGACTAAATGTCCATGACGTCAGCACGGCCGGTGTCTGTCGGCGTAAGCACTCTAGATATACATAAGTTTATACGCTCTGTACTGTATAGTATTTTGTTGTCTGTCAAGGCACTTGTCTGGCACGCTCAATGTCTGTAGATATAAACCGGTCTTTATATGTGGTTGAAATAATGTTAATTTTACAATACGTTTGTCTATATCTTATTTAAAAAAAAGTTGGTTTAACCAAAGAGGGTTTAAATAATTTCATTACGGATGTAAGCGGGTTCACTGTGAACATTATTTGGGTTGAAAGAACACGCAGCGTTTCAACCCTTAACGAGGGACTTTTTCAGGGTGAGTGCGTTTCTAGACGCCCGCTTACCGCATCCCTTTGAGCAGTAGTAATAGTAATAGATAAATTATTAGTTATAATCATTATAGGTCAAAGAGGTTGGTCAACTGGTTGGTAAGTCAACCTTAAACGTCTTTATTTTTTTATTAGGCTGATTCGTCCCACTGCTGGGCAAAGGCCTCCCCCAAATCTTTCCACTCAGTGCGGTCACGTTAAGCGTTACTCTGTTAAAATAGAAGTTATATAAGAAATGCATTGATGACATTTAATTTTATATAAATAAATGAAATAACGAATTCATTAAGAAATAATAATACATAACTGTATGTTCATTGAGTCAGCTTTTCTTAAATGCTACAAATTCGTCGCAGCTATAAAAAGTTTTCTCAATAAGCCAGCGTTTGAGTTTAGTTTTAAATGCAGGCAGACTATAGGCTCCTGTAACACTAGGGTTAATAAGGTTAGTAGATAACCCGCTTACATCCGTAATAAATTACTCAAATGGTTGTTTGAGGTTCAAATAACGTTGTTGTCCTGCTTTTGACATACGGAAAACTAAATGACCTCAAGCAAGGCTTGATACAAATAAACCGTGAATTATTGCGGCGGATATCGATACATTTTTGCGACTGCATCGAGACTGTATCGCCGCAAAAACTCGCGGCTTGCGATGTTGCCATCTTTGCCAAACCGAATCGCCTAGATTTATAAACTCGTGTACTTCATACTTATCCAACAAATAGAGATATTAAAGGGAATGTCGGGAACGATGAACAAAGAGTGGTAACATCATTGTGAAGGTCCACCATTTTCATTTAATTAAAACTCTTGTTAGAATTTAAATGTTATATTTTTTACGATTTATTTGCTTTTGACATACGGAAAACTAAATGATCTCAAGCAAGGCATGATAACTGTTTAATTTCTACAAACAAAATATAACAAAATGATAGCTCTAAGAATCGCGAGTCTGTATCAAATACAGTGAATAGAAGTGCCACAAAAAACGACTTAATGGTATTATGTGAAGGCTTAAAATGCAGCGACCTATAGCTTTAACACTCTCAGCTGCATTCAAGTATTCGATGAAGGTCAAATTTAATTTGGATTGTTCTAACAAATTTTGTTCATAGCCATAACTGCTTTGTCTGACTGTGCTCGTAGGATAAAATGTTTAAAGCTCAAGAGTGATGATGGTAAAATATTATTGAGGCTAGAAAATGCTGGACTAGTCCAGGAGAAAGTCTCTTCTTAAGACGCCAAGCAGCTTATTTGACGTAGTGATTAAGAAAATAATTTTATCAAGTCAAACTCTGTTTAGAATTAATACGTGTCTTTAGTTAAGTACAAAAAAAGTTAAATATCAGTAGCTCACTCATATGTACGTATGTAAAACTTTAATAACAAAACAGAAGAACAAGGACATCACAAAACTTTGAGATTTTTTCTATCGAGTGATGTTTATTGGATCTAGTAACTGAATGCGACTTCGACTAGACTAGATCCTAGGATATATCATTTTTTTAGAATTTTAAAAAATATTCTCTGTCTCGAATGATTTTAAAAATCACAAAATCGCAGTCTCTGCTGATATACCTAGCCTTAATGATAAACAAAGTCGACAAATAAAAAAACAACGTTTTTTAGAACAATATTTAACAAACGAAGTCAAAAGGAAAAACGTAGCGAATTATTTTGCAATAAAGTAACAAACCTGTTATAGTGGAACATACAATTTTCGCAGCAAGCTAAAGCTTGTGTATTCGTGGCGGTAAAGGCCATAGCCCACTAGACCGTACCGTATCAGATCGCATCAACCATAGTTATTTGATCTGAATTTAGGTTATTTCTTGATGAACAGCAACGGCGTCACGGTCTAGTGGGATTCGTGCGTAAGTAGTTAAAATACTGCTAGTTAAATATTTAATCGACCATAAATAAATCTGAATCCAATTCTTTCACCTTAATGAGTCCCAACCAATTATCAGTGTCATAAATAATATTTTATGTATCAAGCTTACCCCAAAAGTATATTCACGCACAATAGTAATGTGATCAAACAGTGTAATACAAGACTTCATTACTTATAAAATTAAAACAGTTATTACAAAAAACTATTATTTATCCATATATATCCTAAAAATCTTTAGCAAATAATTATTGTTGCTTGTTAGTATTAGAAATAAGTCTTATTATTAGATACTTAGAAGTTTTATCAAACATTTAAAATGATTTCATTGAATATTTTTGTGAGTGTTTACGAAGGGAGTGAATAATATTTTGTAAGGCAACGAAGAGACTAACAACACGCATTCCCGAGACTGAATGTTCTATGAGGCTATAAACAGCATCGTTAATTGTTTAGCTACTAGACAACTATGTAGTAGTGTGTTATAGACATCTATTTTAAGTAACATCTTGTACCTGCCTCTAAGTCATTAATATCAAAGAGTTTCTCTGTCCTACATTATATCAAGAAAAGTACTGAAAACAACGCCTAAAGACTTATATAAACTAATTGCTCATAATTGCATTTTCGTAGGTACATTCAGCCGCATTCCATGCCAAAAACTGTGATAGTTTTCGTCTTACAAGATGATAAACAACCTTTGTAGCTGATTGTACTTAAGTAGGACAGAGGTGAACATCATGTTTTATATCAAGACCCAAAAAGGCTGTGAAAGAACTCAATATTTCGGTTTGGCAATTCATTGAAATGTACTGTAATAATATAAAGAGCAATGCTGAATAGCTGAGATTTTAGGATCTTTGACGAATTTTGAACTGAAACCTAGGATCTACCTCATTCTTCTAAAGCGAATTGAACATGCTTCTATACAATTTCAAAATCTGTAAATATCTAGATTATGAATAGCACAGGCATTGTGACTTCCAAGTATGACTGAAAAATCTGTAAAAGAAGCTGCTATCTGTCTTAGCAGATATATTCTGTAAGAATCATCTCAAACCGTGAATGATTGCGGCGGATATCGATACTTTTTTGCGACTGCATCGAGATTGTATCGCCGCAAAAAGTCGCGGCTTGCGATGTTGCCATCTTTGCCAAACCGAATCGCCTAGATTTATAAACTCGTGTACTTTATACTTATCCAACAAATAGAGATATTAAAGGGAATGTCGGGAACGATGAACAAAGAGTGGTAACATCATTGTGAAGGTCCACCATTTTCATTTAATTAAAACTCTTGTTAGACTTTAAATGTTATATTTTTTACGATTTATTTCTTTAAGATTTGAAGGTTTAAGTTGTGTTATTTTTATGTTGTGGGTTAATGTTTAAAATATTAGTGTTATTTAATTATTCGATCGATTTTAAAAATTGCATAAGCTATTGCAATTTATTATAGCAAAGCTTGCTGTCTACTTTAGCGTTGACAAATCCGTCCTCCTCAAATAAAATATTCACTAAAAAATTCATTACCATTGAGAAAATAATCCACATCCCCACAATAAATGGGATGAATCATACTAGTGAAAAAAAAAACCAAATAAATAATGACGCGTACGCAATGCTTAAGTAGACAGTGAGCTTAATCATGTTAATCATTGTGAAATGTAATCTTATGTAGGTACAACCCTTTCCCATTTACTGCTTTTATAAAAAAGTAGTTTAGAAATTGACACAACCTGTAGCAACATTATACAGTTAAATATATTGATGCATATTTGATAAGTACTATATTTTTACCTATTATATATATTATATAAAGAAACCATAGTATCGCAAATAGATTTGGTATTATAGTTGGCTGCACGAAGACACTTTCGTAACATTTCATTTTAAAAATTACTCTTTAAATGTGCTCGGTTTGTCAAGTTTCAAGTTAGTACAATAGTTACCGGTTAGGCAGAATTTAACAGAATAGAATATAAGGCTCTGTGGTTCTACTTACAATTTTTACCACACTGCGTTATAGTATTTATATCAGTATTTCAAACCTTGAAAATCTACGCTTTATTAAGAACTAGGTTATTGCAAAATCGATCAATAATTTTGAAATAAAAAAATGTTATCTTTTCAAATATGTATCAAAATGTTTATTTAAACATAAATAGAAAAAACACAATGTATTTCCGAATCTCGTGTATGACTTTCACAAATTAATAAATTTGTTCTTATTATAAGTAGTAAATATGTGTTTTATTTATTTATATGTCGCTAATACGAACTTTGCTTTGCAAGAAAACAGGGGGACTTAATAGTAGGAAGGGAAATAAATATATTATTACCTAACTAACTAATTAACTATACAGGGTAGAACAAACGAACGTTACCTGGAGGACAAAATCAAAAACTACATATACCACACAAGTACAGTATACAGACATATGTAAATACTTAGAATAGCCTATATAACCTATTAACGATAAAGTCGCCCTTTATACTTCCTATAAAGGGCGGCTTTATCGTTAATAGGGATCTCTTCCAGGCAATCTTAGGACTGGTCATGAAGAAACAATAACGGATGTAAGCGGGTTAGTCACGAACCTTATTTGTGTTGGAAGAACACCAACGTTTCATCCTTGACGAGGGTCTTCTATAAGGTTTGTAGTTAACCAGGCTTACATCCGTAATGAATTCGTCAAACTACGATAGTTTTTCTAGTAAAATCTTGAAAACGGCTGAAGTATTTGTAGATAGGTACATACAAACAGCTGTTACTTCAAGCAGTTTCTTACAATCACTGTCTTTAATTGAGGAATTACTATTGTTTCCATGAGAAATGTAGTATAACTCATCACTTGTAGGTTGTATTGAAGGAAGTTGGCTTTACCTTCATGCCGTATTTGGCTGCACCTTGGTTTTAATGCTTTATGTTCTATCATTGTCTTAGCTTGCTCGTGGGAGTGTTCTGAATGGTTATGTGGGCAGCTTAGGTTTAAGGTCGTTTTCTGATAGGTAAAGTGTTGGTCCCCTTATTTTGGAGTCGAGTCACCGCAGTTACCTATCTACTACGACTATTTTTAGCCCATAGAACTCCAAAAATATTAAGCCTTAAGTTAACTCGTGGGTTTAAAATGTATGGGAATTACTTCGAGTTATTTAATGGGAGTAAAGTGATGTATTGACCAGTAGGTAAGTTATATGAGTAAGTTCTTTTTACCTTATTTCAGCGAAGCTAACAAGACGGCGCGGCGTCTGCGCTGGCATACGTAGATAGACCAGATAAAACAACCAAAGTTGTCCAGAATTAAATTCTGGTCAACTGTTCAGAGCATAAACCTTAAGCGCTACCCCGATTCGCACCAGCGCCGCCACTTATTTTGTCTTATACCTACGGGCAGTTTGTGTTACATATGATAAACTGCCCAACCAACGTAGTTGCTCTTGGTGGCGGCGGCGCTAGTAAGTCTGGGGATCGCCGAAGTACTTATTTCGAGTTAAACTTAAGCATTATAAGATACAATGGGTGTCTTCTGGACCTTCGTATTACTTCGTAGTTTGATGCTATGCTTGGAGTTTCTCTGAAGGAATTCGTAACGAATACATCCGACAGAGAACCAATCAACATAGCTCTTAGAATAAGCAAACTGAAATGTGGCAGAGCCGCAGAGGGCTATCCATATCTCGCAAAGTACCGCCGTAACCGCTGGGGTAAACGTGTTCTTGATTGGAGACCAGGACTCTGCAAATGTGTAGGACGCCTTCCGGGGAGGTGAGATGACCACCTGCACAATACCAGGGCACTATAGCGCTTATAAGGGGAGGCCTATGTCCAGCAGAGGACTAACATAGGCTGATGATGATGAGTATGTACCTACCTACAATTTATGAGGTCAAGCAAGATGGTTGAATATTGAATATGAATTAAAATATAAGCCTAGCCAAATCCAAAGCCTTTTGGACATACTGCAGTACCTACACACAGACATTTTACCTAGATTTAGAATTTTATCATTGTTTGTTTTTTGTTATTCGCCTGTGTTTTTTATTCATGTTTGTTTTCCTAGTGTACTGTATACCTAATCGTTGTATTTTGTATTCTCTTCTGAAGTTGCTAATAAAGACTATCGATACAATACAATACAAAAATACTTTATTGTACACCAGATACAGATAATTATAAAAGACATTACATGCGGCAAGTACAATGGGCGGCCTTATCGCTTGGAATATCAATATGTAGTATAAATAAAATAAAATAAAATAGCCTTTATTGCTGAACTAATTTTTACAATGTTTTACAATTTTCTTACAAATATTCTTACTTTATAACAATTACTTATCTTTTTACATAAATTAAGTATCGGTAAAAGGTCGTTCCTGTATTTCAGCTTGTCTTTTGACATAGGCCTCCTCTAAAGATTTCCACTCTATTATATCTTTCGCTATGCGGGTCCATATTGGACCCGCCACTTTTCTAATGTCGTCCTCCCATCTTCTAGTCTGTCTGCCTCTTTTTCTTTTAGTATATATTATTGCCTAATAAATACATCTAAGTACTATAGGCAACTGTTTCAAAGCAGGTGGATCAATAGCTTAAGCACGTAGACACTTCATTAAAATTCTAAAGGCTGATGAGTCACTCACTCGGGTCGTACGTTTCCTGACCCAAGTTTCTATGAGTTCTACTTTTGTTGTCATCGTTATTGGAGTTCTTGTAAGGAATAATGTTGTTGCCATATTGGTATAACGATGGCTGGATCACCTATCCTAATTCCGCAAAAAATATATCCTGTAAAGAAGATTCGATCCCGGGCCTTATTTTTAATGCCGGGATTCAAAGCAAGCAAGCTATGAAAAGTTAGTTTTTTTGTAAAATCTGTCAATCAATCAAAACCCTTTTAGTTATATTTCTATCAATAACATAATAAACTGTTCGGAAAATTATCAGCAAGAAAGTAAGATGTCGACTATTGTCGACCAATCAAATCACTTCACAGTCACACTAATATTAAATGCGAAAGTTTTGATGATTTAACATCATTGGATGGAAGAGTGTTTGTTACTTCTTTACGCCAAAACTACTTAATGGATCGGGCTGAAATGTTGCAAAGATGTAGCTATAAGCCTGAAATCAAACATAGGCTTATTTTTGTCACATAAAACAGTTGCCATGGGATAAAAAATTATATTCGTTTTATCGTTTTCCAATGGTCCTTTTATAGACCCTTAAATCGATGCTGATCTTGAAGCTTACTCATTGATTCGGGCTGCAAAGTGCTGTGGAGCTGTTTAAGCGTCACCATGAGAAGTATTCCACTCCACCTTAAACATATAATTAACGCGGTCATTAATTAGCTAGGTAGTTAGTGTTGCAAAATTGCAACTATGTGCCTTCATAATACTGATCGCTCAATTTCGTTCAAAGGAAACGGTCCAATTGCGACAGATCATAAATTATTAAAAGTTACGCAATTACTACGGATACCTACCTAATAAAATGTACCACAAAACTAGTATTACCTTATTACTTTTAGCCTTAAAACCTGTTTAGTGAAACGTCACTTTGACACATTCGTTCCCGCGTTCGGACCGCCAATCGCGAGGCGAGGCAGTATCGCGCAGACAGCCTTCGCGGGCGCGCGTTCTAAGGTTGAAATTTCGAATTTAAAAACAGCTGGTTGATGTGTTTGTTTATTTTTTATTCAGTGACCAAATAGTTCTGTGTCTTGTTTACAAAGGAGGGTTGTATACCCAAGTGTTAAAGAGTTTCAGTTCAGGTTTGTTTGATGTTTTTATGTTTTTGATGAGTTAATAGGTAAATAAATCGCGTAGTCATTTGTGAAATATTCATAACCAGACAATCTTGTCATTATACGCTTAATTTCCTGCCATAATAACAAAAAGCAATGCAACAAGCTAACACCCAAGATATTATGAATATCAAGTACCTATCTACCTAACCGCTGATAGGTAGGTACCGTCGGTACTTATCAGCGTGATCTGATCATACAGGTGTTTTTATGCAAAAGTGTATCTAGGCTAGGATAGTGTGTCAGACAAAGAATACAGAGAGTGGCAAGAATGATGGATATGGTCGCTTTTTATTTAACTATGAAGAAAAAATATCAATACAAATATTTTATTTATTTATTTTGTTTTATTTGGAAGACAAACAGTTTTACATACTTAACAGATAACTTAAATAAAAACCTTTAACCATTTATGTGCCTCGCATATAGTAGCTAAGGGATTGCTTGCTTGCAGAGGATAAATGAAAATGAAGAAATACCTTAGTCTTATAACTTACACATAGGTACATTGAATTAAAATAAATAGAACTAACAATAGACAATAAAAATATTATGATATATGTATATGCAAGACTAATTTATAATTACCAAAATTATACTTTATATAAAAAAAACTAATATATACTTAGTAAAAAACAAAAAAGCAGAATTTACAAAGAAAAATGATACAGAATCCTAATAAGTTATGGTTAAGATGATAAAACCAAGCAAATATGCAGGTCTCGATAAAACCTATGCACTTGCTCCCCTTGACAAGTCAATTATTATGAAATAAGGTTACCTATATGGATTTAATATTTAATTTATCTCCACTTTAATTTTTTCCCACTTGTGGAAGAAGTCAAAAAGGAACCATTATACATTCATATAAGTACTTAATTATCTAAATGCATGTATGTATTTTTGCCTATCTAAATTTAATTATAAAGCGATTTTATATACATGTCTATATGTCCTTTTTCAATCCAACGATCCTATCCATCCACGGTTGTCTGTTAGAGATCGCTCTTGAGCGATAAGACCTCCAAATTGTCACATATCTTGTATTATTATTTTTTACCTTGTTTGTTTTATTTTTAAGTGTGCAATAAAAGTATTGTCTATCTATCTATCTATCTATATTTATGTAAAGCTAAGCAAAACATTGAATCGTTTGGAAGAAACATACGAGTAAGAACGACTCTGTCTTCTGCATTTTTTATAAAGGAAATATTACACGGCAAATGGGCAAAAAAGTTGGTACCTATACTATACAAAGACACATATAAAAATAATATTCCTCTTCCTAGAATAAAAATAAAATGATTCGGCAATTAAATAAAACATGTGAAGTATTTCGTAGCAGTAAAACGTAGCGGCCGTAGCACTATTTTTTCATAGAAAAGATTTGAACGCGCTCAAGTTCAATTCTTGTTTTGGGCCTTCGAGGAAATGGGTTGGTTAGAATTTAGTGTTTTGTTTTGAACCGTTGGTATATCTATTATATTACTAGCGACCCGTCCTGGCTTCACCCGGGTGGTCATTTGTTTCAGGCAATTCTTTAAAATGTTCTCTTTTTTCTCTCCGTAAGAACCATCCTCGTACTTCAAGGAATATTCTAAAAAAAGAATTAGCGTAATCGGCTTGCGCTTAGCAACACATTTAGCGATTCATTTTTATATTATAGATATTGTGTTTTGTTATCTTATCAATATTGTCCCACTGCTGGTCAATAGATAGATAGATAGATCATTTATAAATTACATTATAGGTTACATAACTTAGTTAAGAGTGCCTTAAATTCTATGCTAAGTTTGTCTAAGCACTTGATTCTCCCTTAATTTACACAAATTATATCTACATTGGTAATTAATCCCTAACACTTCCAGAAGTGTTCCTTCCATATTAGATAATATTACAGTGAGTTACTTAGTAAAAGTATTATTATAATTACAGACTTATCATTACGGATGTAGGTCTCCCGCTAATTGGCTCGCCTTATTGGCTGTTATCATATGAGAGTAATACCCATATTCCCCACGCTAGGCATGCGGGTTGGAGATAAATTATTCTATAGGAGGCGCTGCTGCCCGCCCTACGGTGGATATCCCTTAGTCACCTCTTACGACACCCGTAGGAAGAGTTGGGGCGATGCAAATTCTAAGCCGGCATCACACGGCTGAGGCTATAAGGGACTACTAACCTCTTTTGTTATAAATGTAGGTAAGTTAGTAATGTAGCGTGCGCAAGAGTGTACAAAACGGGTGTTTTGCAGCTTCCGATAATGATATAAGTTAGTTACGCGCTCGGAAGCGTCCATCGATCACGCTATCTCACTTACGCAACGGTAAACAGCTGTTTTTATAGAAAATAGTTTAGAAGCGAAATTATTGGGTACAGCTTCCTTATTGTTGGTGAGTAGGCAGGTGAAGTTGTTTGAATTTTTATTGTAAATACTAACTGCACCCTGCGCCTTTGCCAGCGTAGAAATCTATGTGTCAAATAGTTTATAAGCCTTTCTCTTAAACCATTCTATCAATAAAAAAACCGCATCAAAATCCGTTGCGTAGTTTTAAAGATCTAAGCATACATAGGGAGAGACAGACAGCATGAAAGCGACTTTGTTTTATACTACATTTGTAGTGATTTAGGTACTGTCCAGTGTTACGGCGCGTAATGTACCATTCGCAGCGAGCATTTCAAGACACGCTGTTTGCTAAAACCCGTCTTGTTGCTCGTTGCGAGCGCCTTCTTTCCCCGTATACATATATTAAAGGTCTCCTCATTGATTTCGATGACGGCGACTCTAGAAATTACGGATTCTTCTTTCTATCATGAGCATTAATTCCCCGTACTGACTGCACGAACGCTTGTATAATAAATAGTAGGTTACATTACGTCCCGCGTTAGTCAGTACGCAGCTTTAGATGGATAATGTAGAAGTTATGATACAAAGTTGCAGGAAGAATGTCGTCGCAAGTCGCATTAAAAACCTATATGAACTATTTAAAACAGTTCTTAGGATTTACCTTTAAATTGACCCCATGTTTGAAGATAGACAACATTGATTCAACATAAAATTGCTCTGATATTATTTTGAAACTCACTGACTCAGTTCTTAAAACTAGATTTATATTTTACTAGCTGTTACCCGCGACTTCGTACGCGGGGGATATAATGTCATATTTTTATACTTTTCGTAATTTTCACGATTTTAGATAAACTTTTTGTTGTGAAGGAGCTTTTTGCTCTAAGGGTCACTGCTCTCTGCCTCATCAAACCTACCAACCAATCCCCCAATTAATTTATTTTAAAATGTGAGCCTGTTCTTAAAACTAGCTTTATCTTAGCTAGTACCCGATTAATTAATCTTTGTTTTGGTGTATAGATAAATTTCTTACGTCTATTATTTACAAGGCTAAAAGTAATCAACATTTAACAATCACAAGGTTTGTCTGTCCGTCCGTAGGTTATGATTATAAAAACGTTGAGTCATAATTAAAATAAACAGTGAATCACCACCATTGGGGTACAATGTGGAATGATGCCACAGGTGTTTCCATTCCTTTGTTGTCGTGAGTTGTTCGAAGAGTATCTTGTCTTGTCTTTTAAAAGTAGGATTTGGACGTCACCTACCTACCTACATACATATGTATATCTTCACTACATAGTAGAAAACAAAGCCGTTTCCCGCTGTCTGTCTGTCCCTATGCTTAGATCTTTAAAACTGCGGTTTTATTTAATAGATAAATTGATTCAAGAGGAAGGTTTATAAACCATTTGATACAGATTTCCACGCGGGCGAAACCGCGGGCGCAGCTAATCCTACTAATATTATAAACGTCAAAGTTTGTAAGTATGTACAGATGGATTGATGTTTGTTAATCTTTCACGTAAAAACTACTGAATGGATTTTAATAAAACTTCACAATAATATAGCTTACATATCAGAATAACACATAGACTACAATTCATAGAATAGAATAGAATATACATTTATAAAGATATATAGTATATTATCCAAAATATCTATCACCACCGCGGGGCGCAGCTAGTAATATATAAAACAAAGTCTGGTTTGTTCGAACACCAAGAATGGCTGGACCGATTTTCAAGGCTTCTTATAAAGATTCAGTTATTTCAAAACAAAAGGTCAAAGTTGATCTGTAAAAGGAGCTCAGTAGTAAAATACGATCTTAACAGTTATACTATAAATAAAATAAAATAAAATAAATAAAAATAGCTTTATTCCATATCAAGAAGGTACAATTTTTAAACAATAATAATACAATTAATTTAATAATCATGAAACACATTATGATTTAAGGATTAAATAGAAAATTACGTCAGGTGTCTTGTGTCATCCATGAGATAGGTAAGTAGGTACAGGTAGGACAACAGACAATAACTGTTGTCCTACAGAATATACTATAGAACATAAATTAGCATATCGTTGTTGGAATTCGCCATTCACAAATATTACGAGAGGTGAATAAGAATTTCAAATATTGTCTCCGTTCGAATGACTCAACCAGCAAACATTCGCGTGGGTGTGACTAAGAAAACGTAGAATGAGTCTTATTGCTGGGAGATTAAAGTTCAAGGTATCAAGAGAACTAAACTCAATATTTACCTGTTAGTATTCGAAAATAAACAAGCAGGTTTGCAAAACAGGCAAGAGGTTGCGGATTCAATTTTTGTCTCGCGACATTACCTTTTGGTTTTGAAATACATTTTGCTTTCATTCATCTTTTAAAAGAACTTTTTTTTGTTTTCCAATTAAAATTTAAACATTTTTCTATGAACATGTTAGATAATGCGTTGTTGAAGTTTGTGTTTTAGTTTTTAGTGATTACCTTGTTATTTTCTGTTATCATTAAGTTCATCAGTTTTACATTGATATTGTAATATCTTGTATACTAAATCCGAGTATTGGTAGTAGAGCTATTGGTAGAGCCCGTTTTGTAGAGACATACGATATAGTCTCAGTCGCGAATAAGCAAGGATGATAAAAAAACGAAATAATACTGTCTTAGATTTTCCATAGGCATAAAAAAGACACGCAAGTGAAAGCTTAATAACAAAAATGTGGATTTTATGTACCTATCTATACTAATATTATAAAGAGGAAAGGTTTGATTTTTTGTTTGTTTGTTTGTAATGAATAGGCTCCGAAACTACTGGACCGATTTGAAAAATTATTTCTCCGTTGGGAAGCTACACTATCCCCGGTGAACATAGGCTATATTAAATTTTCAAAAAAGTTAGGGATCCGTACTAAAACCGTGCGAAGCCGGGAAGGTCCGCTAGTCTGATATATTTTACCTAGGTTATCAAACCTAGTTGTGGTTTTAGAAGCTTTTTATTGCAACATGCATCAAACATTTTGTCGTGTCAGTCATACATAGCGGGCATTTGTTTATCAAACCGTTATAAAAGAGAAAATAAAATGTCAGTTAATTGTTAATGTATGTGCACTTTATTGCACTTAAAAACATAACAAAATAAAATCTAAATTTTAAACATGAACAGTACCTACAATTAGGCGGCAAAAAGAAATATGGGCTTACGAAAAATTATTGCGTTTTCATAATAGATCAAACAAGGCATTTTTAACAAGGGTAGAATAAACAAAAATGAGAGCGAGTCATCATCGAATACGTTTTTTTTTTGTTTGACGACCGCTATTGTTGATGGGGGTTGTAGGTCCGCCTGCGATGCAAGAGGTTGTGGTTCGATTCCATGTCTAATAAAAATATCTATCTGTTTTATATATTGTATTAAGTAGGTATATCAGTCATCTAATACCTATAACACAAGGTCTGCTTTGCTTGGGGCTAGATGACGCTGTGTGGATTGTCCAGCAATATTTATTACCTTTATTATTTTAATTATTTGAATTCAACTTCAATAATTTACGCGATGTCCGTATGCAATTTTGGTCTATTCTAGCTTTAGTAACCATCGGTAACAATTGATTCTGCTTACCATGGGGCTAGATAATGCTGTGTGAATTGTCCAGCAATATTTATTTATTTATTATTCTAGCATAAGCAAAAAGTTGTGTATGTAATCGCGACACAGTTTCAGGAAAAACTTGTTGCGAATTTCCTCTCAAGTATCAATTGGCATCGCACTCGCACGTAACGTAGTTATTATAGTTTATAAGTATGTATGACCAACATTCTAAATTTTAGGGGAATAGAAATGACACATTTAAAATTGGAACTGTCAATTTGAAATTTGCATTCTCTTCACGAACGATCGAGCGATGAACTCGAGTCGCATCACGTCGTCAGCCCCAGCGGAAGTCCTAACTGTCGCAGCACTTTTACGACAAAATGAACCCTATAAAGGGGCATGTAGGTTGATTATTGAGGTCACTGGAAGTGGTTGATAGAGGTGAAATGTGAAATTCGATGTTTGCATTTTATTCGGGACTTAAGCACAGAATTTCCATATAACATTATAAACATAAACACATTGAATAACCAATAACCATGTATGTGTACCAATATAATTACTGATGTGTAACATACAAATATGAAATGAGAAAAACCAGATTTCTCTAGCTAACCGAAAAACCAAAACGTGCACTTTTTGAAAATTCTTTTTAAAATAGCTCCTTTTTAGCTAGTTGTTAGTTTTATGGCAATGACCAACTCAGCTATGCTCACTTGGACCAATTCTGTGCTTGGGTAGACCGCTAAGAGAATACAGCAATGGTTTTGTCTTGACATAATATTTGACTCAGATATTTGAGTTCAACCTTTATGTATCTGTAAACCATACGAGGTCAAACAAACCATTTAAAGCTTCCCATGTTCATTCAACCCGACAAAACAAAAGAAGGTAAGTGCATAAATAGGCTGTACCAAAGAGTTCTAACTTCGCTCGCGGTACTTGTTGCGAACAATGGCGCATCGCACTATTGCAAGAACATGATGTGGTTATTTAACATAGCCTTCCGCGTATGGAGGCTTTTACAGAACTTTTTAATTAGCTGGTTGGCGGAACGGTAGAATATCTACTTAACTGCAGCAGCTGATGAGGTTAAAAGACTTATATGAGTAAGTAGATAGACAATTCTTTATTGCACACTTAAAAATAACAACAATCAAAATAAACAATTACAAAATATGTGACAATTTGGCGGTCTCATAACTCAAGAGCCTACGATTATACGATAACCGATAAGGCCGCCCTTTATAATTCGGCGTTTGGGACAGATTCGACCTGGCAATATACTGCCGTTTCGTCACTTTGGAAGATTGAATTGAATGGTTTGATTCGGTCGGTTTCACTGCTGGTTATCTACGAACAGAAATAATGGACTTTGTATCTATGGCCTTGTCTATGGGTTCATCATCACTACATAGTATAAAACAAAGTCGCTTCCCGCTGTCTGTCTTTCCCTATGTATGCTGAGATCTTTAATGCTACGCATATAAGATCTAAGCATAATATATGTTTGATGCGTGTTGCGTGCAACGGATTTTGATGCGGTTTTTTTAATAGAGTGATTCAAGAAGATGATTTATAAACCATTTGACACATAGATTTCCACGCGGGCGAAGCCGCGGTGCGCAGCTAGTATAATATATAATTTGCTACGAATTTATTACAAATTTACAACCTACATACATAGAGCATTAGTATACAATTCCGGTTGCTTTCGTTTTCATGAGTTCAATGGCCGATAAGGACTTTCCACAGAATAAAATTAAGTCCACTTTTACCGAGGAAAGCGAAGTAAATTGATCTTGCGCGCCAGTTAGTACGTGCTTCGGTTGTAAACAATTTGTATCTGCTCTAATGTAAATTGTAAATGTAAATAAACATTGTCGGTGGACAGCTTGTAAATGAAAGCCTTGATTGATTTTAATTAAACCTCTATTTTATACTTTTTATCACCAATTAAATAATTAAAACGGGATATTTACCATGATTTGATTTTTGAGTTTTCCAATATTTCGGCACAGTTTCATGCGCAGTGTCTTCAGTTATTCCGTGATCATGGCGCATGAAACTGTGCCGAAATATTGGAAAACTCAAAAATCAAATCATGGTAAATATCCCGTTTTAAATGACTTTAGTGTTAATAACCATGATAGTTTCAGAAGTTCAATTAAATAATATCTATCTATGTAATGTATTGTACTCGTATTAGTTATCTAGTACCCATAAAACAACCTCTGCTTAACTTGGGGCTTAGTAATGTTTTTTGAATTGTCCGGCATTATTTATTATTTGTTTATTTAAATTCCTAAGAAATTAAATAAAGTTCCGTTAAGTTTTTTTTACTTCGACGGGGTTTGAACCCACATAATTCGTTACGCTACCGAGGTCAAGTGACCGACGCGATGACGACGCGGCCGCGGCGACGATGGTATATCGTTATTTTTTAAATATTGGTGTAAATTCGGGTTTCAGAAAAACAAAAGAACCTAGCGGGAGATTTTGATTGATTCAAGCTTTCGGTATTTTAACAATTCTTTTTACATGTCACATGACTAAATAAATAATGTGTTCGTCTTCTCCAAACATCCCATGTCCTTGCTTTGTCTTGGCGCCATTGGGTTTATTTATTCCAAGTTCCAAGACGCCATTTTGCTTCACCATATAGGTAACAATAATTGCAATAGGTACAGCAACCTCATCAAAATTAATAAAAAGGACGCGAATAAAATGAGGTTGTCATTGGGATGTGATGTCGTTCATATGCAGGGTCTATAAGCGTTCATTCAACACAAAATCGGACGGCCTTTTTTCGGTCTCATCTGAACAAACTAAATATTTAAGTTCTCTGTGATTTGAACGAAATATTTTTGATCTTCAAACGTTCATAAAATGAGTCTAATGTAGGTAGGTATGTTATGTATGTGTGTTTCTTTATTCTAATTCAACTTAACTAAAAGATTTATATTACCTATGTGCAACTCCGAGTTCAGAATGACACTGGCTTTTTTCAAAATTATAGGCTCTTGTTTTATTGTAATACCTATAGCTTAAATTTTTTGTTATGATAATTTTGATATTTATAAACTTATGTATATAATAGAACTTTTTTGTGTATAAAATATGACTGACATGCTAATTTAAAATTGCTAATTTTTTTCACTTTGACTGCTGAAATCACACGGTACGTGTTTTCTACAAGTGACTAATATGCGTAAATCCACACTAGCGCAGCGGCTGAGAAAATACAGATCTTTGTGACTCAGCACAGCCGTAATATTTTTCGAACGAAACGCATGTGCGGCGCAACTCAACCGCTGTGTAGAGCGGCAGCACGAATTTTTTTGGTTAAAAAAAAGATCGCAGTCGTCGAAAGAAAACCGCAGTCAAAGTGTTAATGTACCAAAAAGACATATTAATAAGACTATAGAAACAAATGCTAGACAATTCACACAGCATTATCTAGCCGCAAGCTAAGCAGAGGTTTATATTACCGTGGTGGTATAGGTTCTAGATAACTATCGAACAAAAAACATATCTGCAGATAGTACAGTCATTTGTCCCGAGCCCGTATTTGCTTATTTTTAGACAGGTTATTTTTTTATTCGTGTAGATGTGAAACTACCTCATTAATGTAAGTAACTAATATAACTACTAAAACAGAGAACTTCCATTCATCAACATGTTTAGGAATGAATGAAGAGAAGGCGGTATTTAGCGCTAAAACAATAAATAAACCTACGGTTAGCTAGGCAGCACTAGGCCAAGGTTAGCTAATACTAAACGTACGGTGGCAACGGGATACAAAGATTTCTCTATTACATGCCTTTACGGTCTTTAAAGGTCAATATGCAATGTACTTTTTATTAATTTATATATGACCTTCTACTTACTAAGTAATATTAACTAATCTGTGGCTTACGTCTTCCTACCTGTAAAAGTGTGAGTTTCATTTCATTTTTTTTTCTTAAAAAAATTTACATTGCGTCGGATTTTTTACATTGGTGCACATGTTATTATAATAATAATAAATAATAATAATAAAGTATTTATTTTCAAAAAAATGGTTTCTAAAGGTTAACAGAATACTTATCTAAAACTAATAAGTAAATTGTAGGACTAGAGCGAAACTTGATACAAAAATAAATACTAAACAGAAAAATGGATAGATAGATAGAAAATACTTTATTATACCACACAAAACAGAATACAATACAGAAATAAAAACTTAGAATAAAGGTATAAAGGGCGGCCTTATCGCTGAGAGCGATCTCTTCCAGGCAACCTTGGGATGGACAGGATGGAGTACAATATCAATTAAAAAACAATAAAATTCTGTTATGAATATTCAAAATAACTCTAGAATGTGAATATTACTTAAATGTCAAAACAATAAAAAATAGAGGTTACCTTTTCGGACCGTAAATAATTTACTTACGAAAGGTACCTACAATACAATGCAATTTATATTTATTTAATTAGCCAAGTACTTATTCATACATCTATTTTATGGCTGAGCAAGCTTTCAAAAAAAAAAAAATATCTATCTATGTAATGTATTGTATTATGTATATCAGTTATCTAGTACCCATAACACAAGCTCTGCTTACCATGGGGCTAGATAATGCTGTGTGAATTGTCCAGCTTTATTTATTTATTTATTTCATGGCATGGCTTAGGTAGAGGCCATTGCTCGATATTTACATACAACACTACACTAGCCACGTTAGCACATGGTTAGCACCTATTTACAAGTTGTTCTCAGTATTGTGTTGGAAAGGTCGCGGTTCTCATGGGATCAATGTTGTCTGTCTATTATTCATGAGATATGACTGGTGGAGTCGTGATGGATGGACTAATATTTCATTCGTCTAATGACTAAAAAATATAATTATAATATCAACATAATCATCAGCCTATGTTAGTCCACTGCTGGACATAGGCTTCTCCTAATAAGCGCCAAAACGCCTTGTCTTCAGCTTGACGCATCCAGCATCTACCTGCAGTCCTTCGCAGGTCGTCATCCCACCCGGTCGGAGGACATCCTACTCTACGTTTACCGAGTCGTGGTCTGGTCTCCACTCTTGGTCACATTTGCCCCAGCGGTTGTCGGTTCTTCGCGAGATACGGCCGGACCACTGACATTTCAGCTTGCTAATTCATAGAGCTATGACGATAACTATAGGATTCTTAGCAATGCAAAATAGAAACCATTCAAAGAATGTTTCTCATCCAACCCATCAGAATTGTATGCAGAACCTAACATTATAAACTAAGTAGGTAGGTCCCTACCTGCCTATTCTATTTTGCAAATTTATGCATAACTTCTTGTGAACTTTTCAAATAGGAAATGAACAGCATAGAGTGCATACCTACCTACCTAATGATTTGCATTGTTTATCGAAGAATGCATGTTGTTTTATTTTATAGTTCCTGTTCCTCCATATTTATAGTTCCTGTTATTTATTTTTAACCGACTTAAAAAAAGGTGGAGGTTCTCAATTCGACTATTTTTTTGTTTTTGTTACCTCTGATCTTTCGACTGGGTAAACTTTTTTATTTGAACCCCTTTCAAATAAAAAAGCTTGCCGTGTGGTCTCATTTCAACAACAGCGATTTTTTGCCCTAAGATTAAAAAAAACCATAAAGAACGCGTGCGAAGCCGCGGGCAGAAATAAGTAAATAATATAATATAAGGTTAGGTACCTACTCACCCATTAAAAACGTTAGGTAATAATAATTATAATTACGTGAGGTGATAATAATAATTTTTTTTTCAGGATCTTGAAGGCAACAACTATCCTACCCTCAATTAATTTTCGACGACGAATTAAAATAAAACAGTTCTTTAATAAATTGAGTAGAAGAGACTAGAACACACGGGTCTCCAATGAAAGGAGATCATTGCTAAGAAGAGTTCTGATAAAAAATCATTCGAACTTCGAATGAGACATTTTGAAACTCTGAAAAAAAAACCAGAAAATAAACAACGTCCGTTAGAGTATGAAAAGGATTTTAAAAAAGTTATTTATGTTGTATTTAAACCAGATTTAAAATTAACAGCAAATTTTGAAAAATAACGGGCAAAGATAACAAATGATAACAAAGTTTTTTTAAAAAACATTTTCTGAAAATTGCTTATAACAATAATTCAAAATGTCTCAAAAAATTAACCGAAATGTGATCAAAAGAGTCAGGATCTAGAGTAATGCGATTATGCGAATGACTCGGACGGAACCATGAACGAAAGCAAGATGGCGGGCGATGGAGCGGAGGTGCCGAAATCTCGGATGCGGCCAGCAGTCAGTAGGCTGTTCTGCTGCAGTGTCACTGCTGCGAGTGGGTTCATCGCCGCTTATGCTTTGGTAAGCTCTACCTCCAATAATATAGGAAATAATTTGAAGTTACGTGGTTTTATTGCTAGTTCTTAGTTCAGAATTTATGTCGCTAACATTACGTAGGCATATTTAATTGTTGCAAGTACATTAAGATCAAAAAAATTGAATTCAGTAATTCAACTACGTTTATTATGCACTACTTTTATTACTATTTTATTATGCATTTGGTAAATTAGGATTATTAAGTTAAATATAGAGTCAAAAAATGATAGATTCGAAATGTTAGGATTGTGTAGATAGAATCTATTGTTGTTAAATTTTAAATTGCTAACTGAGCTACTGCCACTTTGACAGGCTGCAGCACAAACACATTGTTTACAAATCTGTACTTTTTAAATGGTATACTATTACCATCATTACCATGAACGAAAAAAAAAATACTATATTTAGTTTCCTTTATCTATGCTTTTACTATTCATCATCATCATCATCATCATCAGCCTATAGCAGTCCACTGCTGGACATAGGCCTCCCCCAATGAGCGCCATAGCGCCCTGTCTTCAGCTTGCCGCATCCAGCATCTACCTGCAGTCTTTCGCAGGTCGTCATCCCACCTGGTCGGAGGGCGACACTACGTTTGCCGAGTCGTGGTCTCCACTCAAGAACACGTTTGCCCCATCGGCCGTCTTTTACTATTACATATTATTTACTATTACCTTGATTAACTAGTCTCGGCTATTACTTATTGTTTACTATAACTTACAGTTCTCAAGCTTTGTTTCATCAAAACTTATTAATTTTCTGTGTGTTATGTTGATATGTGCTTTAGTTATTGTAACCTATGTATAATGTGTTGCAGAGTCTAATAAATCTGTATCTATCTACCTATCCACTGTGTATTTACTTATCTGTGTGTATCGGCACGATATGAACAACCAACGACAAGACACGAATTGGCAAAAAGTTGCTTTATACAATAGTATATGTCACGCCGCTGTCAGTCATGCACACTATATCACGACTTGTCGTATGGTTAGCTCAGTTTCTGATTTATCTACTAGAAACAGAAATACCTATGTCCATACGCTTCTACAACAAAACTCTAGTGAGTTGCAAATTATCAACGAATAAAATTCAAATAAATTGTCAAACATATCCTTTTAAATAGGCTTACTACGAAATATCAGATTATGTAAAGGATAAAAAAGTTTGAGACGAGTTTTGCTCCAATTTTAATACATCAAGGTAAAGGTTTCTTGTTCGCAAAAAATCGGTTCGCTTCTTTACTTTACCTTAAAAAGATTAAAATGAACAAAAAATCAAAGTGATCACTTTTTTCCTAGTTTCACTTATGTGATTTGCATTTTGTGACGTGTCCAAGAGTCTTGTAAGATACTTAGGTAGTAAGTACTTTCACCACTTCAACTCACTTGGACTTTAGTTGTAGAAGCGGTACATTTGCCATTTAACAGGTACTACATTCATCTTGTGTAGCCTTGTTACGGGCAAAACGAGTTTATTCTTATTTCTAGTAGGTTTATAAATTATGTATTAAATAAACCTCAATATCTTCTACGATCTTCGATTTTAGTCATTTATTTTCGTAAATAAGCCACTTAGGTAGGTACCTACCAGGCTGATTTACGTAGATGCTAAGTTCTCAGATAAATAAGACCTTTATGTAAAGCAAAGGTAGAGTCCATATTACACCATCCACTTTCACTTATACACCTAGTTTCAACACTGACACAAGGCCTCTAGATGACCAGTTCAACAGGTCTGTGAGATTGAACCCATTATTAGACATATTGCAAAGGAAAGCTCGACTACTAGGGTTCAAGTTATATTGGACATAGATCTAGTGGGAGCTAGTGAGTTATAAAATATTTCGCGACAGATTTATTGAGGTTGATTAGAGATAAAGTTCTTTTGTCTTTAGACAAAGGTACAGAACGGAACCTTTAGGCAAAGCAAAGAACCTACCACAGCTTAGGTAGCCTACCTTTACTACTAAGTAAAGAGATGACTACATAAAGTATTAGATAGTAATGAGGCAGCTTTTTTGATGTTTTTTTTTAATTAGTCGCGATCTGACTGGCTGACTGTAAAGAGGGCTCTACACAGAACTATATCGAGATTAGGGTCGTATTATGAAAGCTTGCAAGCTTACGAAACCTAAGACAATTTTGTTACAATAAAGTATACTTTACCTGCTCAGTCAGATCTATGCTTGAGTGGCAGTTCGAGTTGAATTGCGTTTGACTATTTAGCGGCTAACAGTTCTATAATTTTTCCCGTTTATTTTTTCAGGTGGCTTACGCTATAGCTTTAATCTATGAGATAGTATGGGTGGTGGAGTCACAAGCCGGTTTGCCGGTGGCCTCGGCGTTACTGATGGGGTGCTACACCATCGTCATAGCAGCTACAGTTACATTGGTTCATGGCCTTATTTCTGTAAGTTCCCACCTAACCACCAACATAACTTACGAATTTCAAAAATTATCGTTACCTTCTTCATCTTAACAGCCAAACAACAACGAAAATACAAATAACGGTTCTCAAGAAGTTAAAAAAATGTTGAGCGTTTTCTGGTCGGATATCGAAGATTTGAATTGTCTAAGTGCTTATTTTGTATGCCTAAAGAAAGAAAAAATAAGAATTTGAAGCGGCGCGTGACTTGAGAGCTGGTGAGTATCTGACGCAGCGCATCAGCATTGCCATACAGCTGGGCAAATGCCAGCATCTTTGTTTGGGGTACTTTCGGCTAGTATTGATATTAGTTGAGATATCTGTAGATTGTGTACAAAAGTCTGCTGTTAGCTCAATTGTTTTAATTGTAGTAGAGAGTAAAATTCTACATAATTAAAAAAGAGTAACCTGTCTAAACGAGACAAAAAAATACGTTAGAATAAAAAAATTAAATAAATTTAGATTATTTTTCGCAACTTCAAATTCGAAATTCTACGAATATGCGTAGCGTGTAGCATAGTATCTTACTTAGTTAGTCTTATTGCTGTTCTAGATTATTATTGTTATTGCGTGTAACGGAAATTCTTTGGTTTCAGAAAAACAACCGTTATCTTATGACGTGGCTGATAGCAGTTATATTGGTGCTGATCCCGGAGTGTGCTCTAGTCTTCTACATGTCCATTAGTCATTGGGTAAGATATTTTTAACATAGATTTGTTACTAAGAGAAACATCCAGCCAGATGTAGGGACTCTGAAATGTTGATAGTACTTATTATTTATTCGTAGGTTGACAGTAATTTATTTTATTTCATTGTATTCGGAGAAGCCAAATTTCTTTAAAATCCGTACCCCAGTTTTGGCTTGATAAGATCACTTTAGGATTTAGGTAGATAGGTGTATGTATAATATATATATTTTTAAATAACTTTGTCCAATCATCAGCATCTTAATCCACTGCTAGACATAGGCCTCCCCTAATGAGTGCCATAGCGCCCTGTCTTCAGATTGTCGCATCCAGCATCTGCCGGAGGGCGTCCTACACTATTTGCCGCAATAATTACGTTAATTATTATTATAATAATAAATACATTTATTATTATATTAATAGATGCGCCCCGCGGCTTCGCCCGCCTGGAATATCTATGTTTCAAATCGTTTATAAACCTTCCTCACTCTATCTATTTAAAAAAACTGCATCAGAATCCGTTGGTTAGTTTTAAAGATCAGCATACATTGGGACCTACGAAGAAATAGACTTATTATTTCTTCGTAGATTCGGACTGACAGACAGCCGGAAGAGACGTTGTTTTATACTATGTAGTGATATAAGCAACTCTTAAAACTGAGCTAAGAACCGTCTATGTTTCTATTCCAGGGTCTGCAAGGAGTCTACGGTGGAGCTGAACTGGCGTGCTATGTAGCAAGACTGCCTGCCATCGTGTGTGGAGTGGTTCTAGTGCAGTCTGCGTATGCGATACGAGATAACAGGTGAGGATATGGACGGTCGATTCTTACCTAATTGAAATTGGCCTGTCATGTCGCACTGCAGGGCAAATGCCTCTAGATTCGATATGGACTTTACCGTAAATAATATTGGATAGTTTACATAGAGCTTCATCTGGCTCCAAATTGAGTTGAGCTTATATGAAGGGTGACTACATACGCACCCAGCAGACCCAGAACGAATTGCATGATTTGGTTGGTTGTAGGTTGATTAAACATTCGTACCTCCTTATTGCTTTGGCACCTAGGTATTGCTTGATGGATATGGCCTAGATTGGACGACCACGACCAATGTAGCGCGGCAGAACTAGGTCCGCCTGCGACGCAAGAGGTTAAGGGTTCGATTCCCGCCTAAGGACAAATGTTTGTACGAGCAAATTTATTTAATTTATAGATAGATAGATAACACTTTATTATACCACACACAAAACAGAAAATGATACAGGAATAAACAATAGAATAGAGGAAGTATAAAGGGCGGCCTTATCGCTGAGAGCGATCTCTTCCAGGCAACCTTTGGATGGACTGGACATGAAAGAACAAAATAGACAGTGGTACTTTAGTAAATATATAGATTAAAAAAAGAAAACTAATACTTACACTACATACCATAATACCTACATTACAAACATTCGTTATTTATATTAGTGTGTTACATGGCAACCTCATCCAGCCTCTTTTAATGACTGGCCTAAAGCAGAACATTGCTTAAATGACCTATAAGCTTATTTAAGAGATTAACACGACTGCCTTTTACTTTTCCAGGAATGCTGGCTTCGGAAATGGGCCGGCTGTCAGCGGCAGTGAGTTTGACGCCAGCCATTACGTGCCCGAAGCACCCAGTGCTTTCACAAACGACGGGTTCCTGGGCGATAATGGTAACAACCATAAATATAAAATAACACATGCTGCGATTCTTATGGCAGGAATTGCAGCATATACAATTTTTTAGGGTTCCGTACCCAAAGTGTCAAACGGGACCCTATTATTAAGACTCCGCTGTCCGTCCTTCACCAGGCTGTATCTCATGAAGCATGATGGTTATTGAAATTTTCACAGATGATCTAGATATTTCTGTTGCCGCTATAATAACAAATAAAAAACAGGATAAAATAAATATTTAAGGAACTCCCATACCACAAACGTGATTTTTTTTGCCTTTTTTTATAGATATTGGTACGGAACCCTTAGTGCGCGACTCCGACTCGCACTTGGCCGGTTTTTGTTTTCTCTAATGACCTACGTTACTCCCACCTACGGGTGATGACAAATTAATGGCCTATGCTGTGTCAAAATGGACACCAGAAATTGTCAAACAATAGTCCTAACTTTCCAAAATATTAGGCCGGGTAATAACCGTTGTTACGGAGCGTAATGTAGGTATCTACAATTCGCATACGCCATGTGATAAAATCCTTCTCGTTGCCCATGTGATAAAATCCATTTCGGAGATAGGTCCAATAATATTTTAACAATTCAATGGTATGAAATTGTTCGGGTAGGCTACACAGCAAATAACTAGGTCTTATTATCTAAATACATAATCTAGAATACATAGATCAAGGCTACTTACTACCATAGATGAAGGAAACACTAGATAGCCAGAGCCCATTCAAAGTTGCGTTCCTCCGAAATTCTGGTTAATACTAGATGGCATTGATCCTTATCACGAAAATCGTTATATTCCACGATTAAACTCGGTAAATGAATAGGAGTCATTTGATAATCGTAACAATTATTTTATAGATTTTTTTAAATAAGTTTTTGATACTTACCGGTTGATATATTCAAATTTTGTTTTATTAATAGATAATCGTCCTGGTAGACTAGTCTCTAAAGAATAGTGATAGATGGCGTGGCATAATGTACAAGATAAAGCATCGTTTAATAGGTAGATGGCGTGCAAATGAAAAGTTTGTATGATTTTATGATTAGCTATTTGAAGTGTGTATGAAAACAATAACTTATATAAAACAGGCCCTTTCTGTCCAATTAGATACCCTAAGCATACCTATCTATTATGCCGCAGGTTTTCTCGTTTTATTTACTTTAGCTTATTTGCAAGAGGGCGCTGCGCTCGTAAGGTCAACGTACACCCTCTATCAAAAAACTCCGTACTGGATTACTGACTGCACGAACGCCCCGTAAAGCCGCGCCGCTCGGTCAGTACCTACACCTGTCCATCGTTAAGCTACTTACTGTTAACTTTTTCCTAGACAAAATGCACACTAATCTTTATTTAATCATCAGGTAAGGCTGGCTCAATGCCCGACCTCAGACGACACCTAGCCGCTCGTCAATCAATGAATCACTACCCGCAAATGCAGCATCCACCACCAGCCTATTGGCAGCATCTCGCCGAACGCCAGTACGCAGCGAGTCTTCGAGGTTTCCCCAAAGCCTACCAACAACCTCAAACATTCGGCACTTGGGTCGGCCCTAGAACCGGACCCTACGACAATCCATACAAACGAAGACATTCTATAGTCGGCACATTCGACGAATACCCTAAATACGACTTTGAAGACCGAATGGACTGTAAAAGCGAGATGGCGTACCCGTATAACTATAGAATGGACAGGCAATTTCACGATCCAAGAGTGCTAGATTACGATCCGAGGTTTTACCCTGAGTTTAAGAGGGAAGAAGCAGCGTATGGTGTGAACTTACTTAGGCATGACCCTTATCAGGTTGGGTCAAGGGACAGAGTATTTTACAGCTTGGGAAATAGCCATAATTCTGTGGGGTACGAATCAGATGATCTGACTAAGTATAAAGATGTCGCATTATAATCATGTTTGTAAAGATAGGTATAAAATACTATTATGTGTAATAAGAAAGTTTGAATGAACTTATCTAACGAATGCAAGAACTTTTGTTGAATCTGTGTTGTGACTTCGGTGCTTTGAAAGTTTTTATTGAATTAATTAATGTACTGTACCCTACCCACTACCTGTAATAGTTGTGTATTAGGTATTACAGTTATATATATTGTGTGTGTATTAGGCGTTTGTAGATATCGGACTTAATTCGTAGATATTTTAGAGTTTCCATATTGAGTTGTGGTTTTAAGTTAAGGCTAGGCATTATATGCCTCTAACGACTCACTTGGCATAAAATTACCACAGTACCTACCTAGGTAGGTACAGGACATTGTATATTATTATTATTTTCGAAATTATTGTGATTTATAATAGGTTACCTAACTAACCAAAGCTGTAAATACTACTATTGTGAATTGCTAAAAATCGCATTCACCATAATGTTGAAATTTTTTAAAATAAGTATATAAGTTATGAATGATTTATTAATTGTACCTACGTTGTTTTATTTTATTTTAAACACTTTCTGCAGATTAAGTAGGTGGGTATCGTGGGTAGGTATCTACCTAAATTAAATTACGACGACCAATAAATATCCAGAGAGAAACACTTCCTACTGGAGGCCTATCTATATGTATTGTTTTTATGGATTCTTTCAGACCACTTTTTATTAATTAATGCAGTTGGCATTCTATATTAAATAAAACTAAAGTAGGTACATTCTACTTGGTAATATAACTATCCAAAGAGAATATAATAATGTGTAAACTCTTTGGATAGGTACAATACATACCCGTTACCCCATACCCTACCCAAAAAACTAGGTATTGAAACCCCCCGTGACACCCTGGCCTGCTTATAATAATTTGGTATATCTTTAGACTATCATAATCATTAATAATAATGACATAGGTACACATCGGTAGTAGGTATTTAGATTTTTCATCTAAATAACAACAAATCTGATTACAAAATTAAAACCTCATACCTTAGCTTACCATTAGCCCTCCCAAATTCAAATACCCCGCCACTCACTTTTACGATTTTTGACATTGACAGATGCTATTCCTGATAGTTCTGAGATGTTCATGCGTTCAGTTTGTCGGTTTGATACCAATACACCTACATTTTTTCAGCTGCAAAAATTCATTAGTGGGTCTTCCAAAGATTTCAGAAATTACAACTTTCTTCACTATTAATATTTTTCTATTTTGAACGAAATTACAAATTAAATTTTGTTTTGAATGGTATACTCATTCGCAATAAAATGTTTCATAATTTAGTCTCCACCTGAGGATAAGCATATCTCCACTCTCCACCATGGTATAATGATGTTATAGAACACAGCCCAAGTTGCGTTTTTGTTGCTTGCTATCTCTTTCTTTCTTTCGATTCGAATCAGTCAAAAATTCGTAAAGTTGAACCTCGTCATCCCAACTTTTATAAAGTTTTGGAATCTAGAAAAGTAACTTTTGGAAGTCGATAAAAAGTTTTTTACTTGTGGTAATTAATAAAAATGTGGTCTGCTATGTGTTCAACAACTTTTTAAGTGTGGACATTATGTGGGAAAACTGTAACTGTAGTTTTGAGTTTCGTGTAGGTGGCTTCGTTGAGTTCGCCGTGTCCCAATCTGCGGCCGTGATGTGAAAGTGTTTGTGCACTAAATTCAAGCCTATTGTTCTTTTTCCTGGTAACCTGGGAAATACTGCACTTTCGTAACTGTTTTTGATAAGTTATGTGTGTGTGAAATAATCGTGAGCTGTGTGGATTACTTTGGTAAGTTTTGCCACCTGTTATTTATCGAAAAGTGTATCAAAACTTGTCTAATACCTTTGTTTTGATGGGAGGATCTGCCTGGTTTGAGACACCAGGCAGATAAATAGATATAAATTAGATCTAAGTCTTTTTCTTACAAAGTACTGGTCTAAAGCTAATTATTTAATTATAATTATTAATTATAAAATTATTAATATGCTACAATAAAAATCATTAGCTTTACTAATTAAAACCTGATTTTTGCTTTTAATATATTCAGGAGTAAGTGCTTACAAAGATATCATTAAAAATATACTTCAATTAAGTAGTAGGACTTCATCCTTTCATGAGATATTACAAAATAGGCTTGTCATCTTAAAAATTCTAGGTCGAAAAAATTGCACCAAAACCCGGTCATTCAGATCTATTAAACATACAGAGCTGGGGTCTGTAGAGTTCAAATTATCTTTAAATGTTTCTTATTTAAAAGTGTCATGGATGACTTTGCCATTCAATCCTTTTAGTAGTAGTTGTAAGCTAAAAACTCCAAAAAGTCTTAAGTTTTTCAAGCACCACAAGGTTAGCACAGGTCTTTCGAAGTGGCAAATTTGGTTTTACATTATTGGTATCTATCGTAACAACATCTCAAAAAATCTGAAGTGTGCAATTTTTTATGACATAACTCGAATTTTGTGTCTGCTGTGACTGGCCAAAAACTCACTTTTTTAAGACAATAGTGAATCTAAGTCTTCGTAGAATCGTCTATTAGATGAAAGATTTTATAGATAGTTTGTGCATTTCTCTTTACATGAAGAGATTGATAGAATGCTTCACTGCTGAAACTTTTACATGCATCCCTCCATCTGTAGTTATTTTCATCAAAGGTAAAATGCCAAAGTTCATGCTGAGATGACCAATGTTATGGTAATTGGAAGTGATTAGTTTAGCGGACCAACAACCGCTGGGGTAAACGTGTTCTTGAGTGGAGACCAAGACTCAGTAAACATAGTGTGGGACACTGTCCGACCAGGTGGGATGACTACCTGTGAAAGACTGCAGGTAGGTGCTGGTTGCGTGAAGCTGAAGACATCAGATGATAAATCATTCAGATGATGAATTAGTTGAAGTCAGCCCCAGGTTGTTAAATTTATACAGCTTAATTAGCAGCCATTCACACAGTTGTATAAACAGATGCCAAGGTAATTCAATTCAATGACATTGTACCCACAACAAAGTTTCCACAACCACAAAATATATATTACAAAGTGATGTATGTATTATATGCATCTATCAGCATAGTTGTTGGTCCAATTCCACTGGATTTTAAACCTTATCCAATTGCAATAGTACACACTTGGTATTCTGCTGGCACATCAATCTACCCTAAATGAAGTGGGTTTTGGCCTCTGACACAATAGCTTGCCAACATCATCTATCCTGCCTTGCATACATCCAGTCTGGTGGAAAGAGTTACAGATTTTATTTGTATTTCATTTTCGATCAGTCTTCAGATTTTCAAAATCTGGTGTAAAGAGCTATTGAATTAAAGACCATCTTAAAAGATCTGTTCAGGTATTTATCGTGTTTATTTACCTATTGTATAGAAATCCTCAACTTGCCGAGGTCGCTCCGCGAAGCCTGTGAAGACCCCAGGAAGATTCTTCGCTTCTGGACGGAGCTAGGCTGGCTATGCTAGCAAACTACTACGCATAAAGGACTAACTGGAGTCCAAATGTGGAAAAAGGAGTACTCCCACCTGAACCTGAACCTTACCTATTGTAAATAAGCATGATAAATACCTGTTGTATTAATACTTATAATTATAATATCAGTCTTATTTAATCTAAATGCTTAAACTAAATAGTAAATAAAGTGCATTGGTTTCAGATTGGAAGATAATCTATGATGAATGTTCCATCTCAAGAGAATGCTGCTCTGTTGTCTTCTGGTAAGTTTTTAACATCCAAGCTCTCAGAAAAATAATGCTTAAGAGAAATCCAAACATAATCATATTCATAGTATGAATCTATGTTATTTTATTAAGGCACATGGACAATAACATTAAAATTACTGACAAGTTTTCATACATTAGGTATATGTCAAAGTTAACAGATCAAACTGCTAATTGTTCAATAATAAACTATCTGTCTTCACCAATGGATGTCCTCCATCAATCTTTTTTAAAACCATGCTTTTTGTTAATTTTCACATAACCACTATCTGTAGTCACTGAACCTAAGTGGTCTGTACTTTACCTAATACAGCAGTTGTGTATGTGCATAACATTTTTATTCAAACTATCTGTCTTCACCAATGGATGTCCTCCATCAATCTTTTTTAAAACCATGCTTTTTGTTAATTTTCACATAACCACTATCTGTAGACACTGAACCTAAGTGGTCTTTACTTTACCTAACACAGCAGTTGTGTATGTGCATTACATTTTTATTCAAACTATCTGTCTTCACCAACGGATGTCCTCCATCAATCTTTTTTAAAACCATGCTTTTTGTTAATTTTTACATAGCCATTGTCTGTAGACACTGACCCTAAGTGGTCTTTACCTAACACAGCAGTTGATGTGTGTGCATTAAATTTTTATTCAAACTATCTGTCTTCACCAATGGATGTCCTCCTCAATCTTTCTTAAAACCATGCTTTTTGTTAATTTTTACATAGCCACTGTCTGTAGACACTGACCCTAAGTGGTCTTTACTTTACCTAACTGGCCCTATTTGGTTATGGAACTATCCTTGTTGCGCTGTTGATGATGGATGATGTGGAGATATTTGAGAGAAAGAGACACTTTAAAGTTCCAAAAATAGTTATCCAAGAATGTTTTAATTTTTGTCTGTTAGCTCAAGAATGAAGTTGCATATAAGCAATTAACTCTGAAACCAGGTCACATTCTGACATGTTAAGTATCATAAAACCTATGGGAAGCAGAACTATTAAAGTGTAGGTTCTATGAAAACAATGCAATTCTTACAAACTCGCAGTGTTTAAACAATATTCGAGCAATAGGGATGACAGTAACTAAAAATCATCAAAATTATGTATTTACCGAAATAGACCTGAGCCAGAAATTACAAACACTTATTATATTTTTTATTTTGATCGAGATTTATTATTAACTAGTTTCTACCCGCGGCTTCGTTGTTTCTATGGCAACGTTTAAGATAACTTCTATCCTATGGGAACTGATTTGTGGGATAATAAGGAGCCTATGTTTTATTCTGGGCCCAGAACTACCTATATGCAAAATTTCAGCTCGACCCGTTCAGTAGTTTTTGCGGGAAAGAGTAACAAACATCCAACCATACAAACTTTCACGTTTATAATATTAGTAGGATTTGATAAAATAAAACTACGAAATACAACAATCCGCCTTGACACAATGAACACCGAAAAGAGTAGTAGTACACAACTGTGACGTCATGTCGTCACAACCAGTGGTCACAACACACAAAATAACTATGGAATATCGGACCTCTTTATGGTCATTTTGTTCGCGCATCGGTGACGTCATACACAATCGCCATAGATAGATAGAAGCCACTAGTATAGTAGTGTTGAAATAGCATTATTTAAACCTTAATTTTTCTTCAAAATCCATTTTTCTGTAAGCAGTGTTTCTCAAAATCAGTTATCATCAGGTATTATTCCTTTTCTTTATATTATTGTCCTTAGTAAATGTTCTATTGCAAGCTATTTTCATAGCTTTGAGATGAGCATAGAGTTTATTTTTGCATAATTTAGTGGACATTCATGGTTAACGCTCATGGCGTATATGGAGTCGGAAATATAACTGAGCTTTCGCGAGTTCAAATCTCTAGCACATTTCTTCTCGAAAAAAGTCATGCCATGTTAACGAAACACAGAAAACTACTCGATATAAGATCTGATCCGATGCAACAGTTTGTCAATCTGCGGTTACACCAAGGTTAGGGTAGAGCTATGTCGAGAACATACTAGGGTCATCTAGACTTGAGTAGTGCTGACACGGCTTGAATGGAACCCGTTTACTCTTACTTTTACAAACCTTGAACTGTCTTTTTCAGACTTCTTTAAACTCTAATAACGTAACATAAGAAAGTTGCGATTTGAAAACGTATTATTTTTGTGCTGAAAAGTACGACATAAAATATACCGTACTTTTTTAATGACGAAATCACCCTAAAAGTAGAAACTTACTAGAAGACCACAAGACACTAATACACAAGACTCGGGCAAATTGTCGTATTTCGTACGTAAAACATGTCATAGCTAGATTTCCTAACTTTAGATTCAAGTTCGGAATTTTCAAAGTTAGTTTGAGATGCTGAGAATTTCGTAAAGTTATTAAATTCCTTAGTAGGTACATATATTTGGCGCAATTAGCCCAAGACCTTATAGTTCCATAGTAAAATCATACCACGCCAACTGCATAAAACGAAAGAATCTCTTAAATTCCACACAAATTCTTCCTACCAAACTTTTAATGAAACGCGTTCGAGACACCGTAGTACCGACTTCCTATAAAAGGCTTCACGGGGATCGATGACGCGCCTGCGCCTCAAACCTTAGCCCGTACAAAGCCAGCCAGCTCCCATCCTAGCTGAGCCTGTCAAAATAACACACGGTTCTCGCGAATTCCCCTTTAAACACCATAAAAACATCCCATAACATTTTCAACCATCCTTCCGAACCTAAAGTTATAATTTTCACGCGTTCTCGTTGTAGGTATATCCTAGTGATCGATTCGACTCCGTTTTTTTTCTGTCTCTGTATCATGTGTTTTGTGTTGGGTAATTAAATTACCTCGTGAAGATCTAAAGATGTAGCAGCTTGGATAGAAGGTAAGGTATTAGCTAGTTCTTACTTGTAGCTTTCTTTTACTTGTTGCGCTCAGATTTTAAGCTATTACGTAACAGATCATAAATTTAATGGGTTCTAGCCTCTAGCGGGCATGTCGCAAAGGTCATTTGTGTTATTGTGCTTGGACATTTCTAATCTCATCATCTAGCCCCAAAGGAATCTGAGCTTGTGTGAGTAATGAACTTATGAAAGATACTTTTGATTAATTAAATTTGATTCACCCAATCACATGGCCCCCATGTTGCACGCCATTCTGTTCCGAGTGATTCTTTGTTCTTAATACTTCTGTTTGAGCTATATTTTGTCATGCCCTATCCTCAATGGTTTACTTTCTTTGTATTCGTTGTTCGAAATACTAATTTTGTATACATTTTTCTAATATTAAATGGCGCCTATGGAAAGGGTTATGTAGTTTTGTCTTGTTTATGTTTATGTGTATCTATTTGTTTTTCGAAATCTCTGCGCATAATGAAAGTTTGGATAGAGACACTTAAATTTAAATCATACTAATATTATAAACGTCAAAGTTTGTAAGTATGGATGGATGGATGTTAGTTACTCTTCACGTAAAAACTACTGAATGGATTTTAATGGAACTTCACAATAATATAGCTTACATATCGTCGCTTATATTACAACACCGCGATTATGCCTTTTTGTCAACCTTACAGGAGAGACAAAAAACATTATTATTTTAGATTTAACAATCAATAAAATGAGATTTTTATTTTATGGTCATTTATTTAATATTATACAAATAATGCAATGCTCAAAGTTGTTGTATCCTTATTATTTAAATTAAAAAATCACATTGGCGCTGTTGTCTTCTTAAATATGGCACGTTCTAGCACAAAGGCGGTGTTTACTAGGAACTTATTATCAGTCTCCATTAAACTATTATCTTTATAATACTTGCAACCAAGTCGTAAGTAGGCAACTAATACAAAACAAAAATTATTAAGTATCTGAAAAAGTATATAACAAACCAAAAATTACTCTCCGTAAAAACAAATCAATAAATCTTTACGCTTAAACAAACAAATCAACAATCAAAAATAAAAATAGGGTGGGTACCCAAAATCAAAAATCTTAAAAATAATCTTAATGAGGTAAGCAGTCATAAAAACCATGGCAATCACTTGGTATAACACTTTTAAGCTCCTGCAGGTGCTGCCATTTTCGTTCGGCGATCGGCAATCTTCCGTCATACAATTTGGGCAAACTATTGATTGTATTTTTAGGAAGTTTTGGACGTTGCGGTAATATCTTTGCATCTTCATCAAAAGTCAACTTGTACCAGATGGTCCCATCAGGCTTGTGGATGAGTACACTAATGTCAGTAACTTTTGGATCCCCAGCCTTTCTGCCTGGCCTTATGGACTTGTAAATCTGATCTTCAGGCTTGGAAAAATCTGTAAAAAATCGATATTCCAAGTAAATGGCTTCGTATGGTTTTGGGTGAACTCTTGCAGCCTTCGTTAGTGCACAATATTGGCTCGGCAGATAAATTTCTTGTCCCTTGAGTTTAGACTCTATTGAGCTATGTACCGAGTCACACTCCATTTGCGTGTGCCCTTTGACCAAAAACTTTTGAGTGACTTCTACATTTTGTTCCATAGCCACTCTAAGTAAACCATTGCTGAGGTAGCTATTTCGGTTTTGAGCGCAGCATCCATCAGAGTACAATATCACAGGAACTTTCTTCTCCTTCAGCAAGTGTAAGATATTATCTACGATGCAAGAGGCGAAGACTGAAGCTTCAAGACCCCCATTACTTTCATCAAACCAATAACATCTCACGTCATGGCTAGCTAGGTTATATGTTGTAAAATTGTGGACGCATAGTTTGGTCTTGAAGTACAAGGCACTAGCTTGCAGACTTGGGGCCATTTTCACAGCCTGGACATCTTGTGTCAAAACGTGACAGGCACCTTCAACAGCCAACAATTTGTCCGCAGATTTTTCAGCTCGAGCGCGGTTTTTATGTTCAGTGTGTTCCTTCCAGGCCTGTTCTGGTATGTTACCTACTTTGTAGGAGCAACAAAGGTCACACTGGTCCTTTTTTGGTACGTATAAGCTCAGATTACTTTTAAGGAACTCATTGTCAAAAGTGCGACGGCACAAAAACGCTTTATCTTTTTCTTGGCAATAGATTTTGTAGGCCTCGTAAAGTTCAGAAATATTTCTAACCGTAGGTTCCAGATAAAGTCTACTAGACGTCTGTCGGCAGTAGTGCGATGGTAACTTGGGCAATTTGTCAAAAAAGACAGACAGGATCTGAGACTGTTCTTTTTTTTTTTGGAGAAGTTCGCCTATGCAGTGATGTTTCTGATTTAGGCGCTATTCCATTTGATTCTCTAGTTTTATCGAGCCAGTATCTAAGGAACCACTCTCATTCCTAAGGTGTGAAGAAACATCCCTCGACAAACTTGCACTCTCGTTACATTTGAATTTCTGGACACCAATAAGTAATAGGACTTGGTCTCGCTTTTTCTAGAGGTCTCACTTTTTGTTACCTTTCGTTTACATGGCGCTACAGAAACATTTGAACACACAAACTGTCGCCTCTGTTCCCAGCTCATTGTTTTCCAGAAACTTTCGAAAATGCTTCGCCGTTCTGGCTCAGTAATGTCATGACATCCACGAAGCTTAGATTTTCGGCAAACAGCGGATTCACAGCGAGGGCCCATATTTTTAGCTGGTTTAAGAGTGTCATGCAAAACTTTGAAATTAGGGTTGTTCTGGTCAGTTTTTCTATCACGCCTGTAGCCTAAATATGACTTTCCTTCTTCTCTTAATTTTTTATTTAATTCTCTTTGCCACTTCTTTGAATTTTTATTAGCTTTATTCTGTCTTTTCCTCAAACTTTGCGTTTCACCGTGAAATATTGTCTCTATTGGTAGCAAGATGTCTTCTAAAATGGTTACTTTTGGTGTTCTATTGCCGCTGAAGTTGCTGGAATGGGCTGGCTCTTCTAGAAGGACGATATTATTTTGTCCTGTCGAAACGAGCCCGTTTTCTTTTGTAGTCTCAACCACATTAAAATCTCCCGTCATTTCAATGCCATCTAAACTGATTATCCCACTATGCGATGTTTCATCCGTGACCAATTGCATGTTATTTTCTGGCAGGTGTGTCGAAAGGTGTACGCTGGTGTATTCAGTCTGTGTATCGGTTTTCCCAGAAGCCTTGGTTAAAGTAGGTTGCGTAGTGACTTTCTGATGCTGTATAGGTTTCTTATATTTGATGTTAGCTAGTTTACATAACTCCTCTATCTCAGAATCGTCCTCGCAATCACTAGTAGAAGTGTCGAATTCACAGCTCATGTTTTGTGTGTTTCTATTTTGCCGTAGTCGAACCTGTAAACACCGCGAATATGAATAAAAGTTGCAATGTAACTCCGCGAACGTGTGAGCGTAGATTTAACTCTATTAAACTACTGCAAAATTAATAAATAAACTAAAATTTAATGTTCAATAACTATTTACAAATGATTTAAATCACATAAAGTGCAATTTCTTTAAAATTATACGAATAGTCTAATAAATACAAATTAAAATACGCTTACCGAAATTTTCACCGCAAAAATTGTATGGTTACTGATGTAGATTCGCGGTGTTTATGCAAAACTAACCAATAACTGTCATTCGCGGTGATACAGATTTTGAATTCTGGTCTCTGATTGGCGAGTTCTCTTGAATGTGATTGGTGCAATCGACGCGTGATTTTTTTCTCTATCCAATGATATTTAAAAGTGACTAACGGAAAAAATGCATATTCGCGGTGTTGTAATATAAGCGACGATATCAGAATAACACATAGGCTACAATTCATAAAGATATATATACCTATAGTATATTATCCAAAATATCTATCACCACGCGTGTGAAACCGCGGGGCGCAGCTAGTAAATAATAAATCCTATAGCGTCAGGTTTCTGAGATATTGTTGATATAAGAAAAAATTCATAACAGCAATATAAGTAGGTAGGTAAAAAACATGTTATATGATATTTTTAGAGTTCCGTACCCAAAGGGTAAAACGGGACCCTATTACTAAGACTCCACTGTCCGTCCGTCTGTCATCATCAGGCTGTATCTCATGCAAGAACCGTATTAGTTAGACATATTAAAAAAAATCATAAGAGCAATAGGCAGTAATTTTCATCTGTGATCTCAGAAACTTGACGCTTTAGGATAACATGTTATATGACATTTTTAGAGTTCCGTACTCAAAGGGTAAAACAGGACCCTATTACTAAGACTCCGCTGTCAGTCCGTCCGTCCGACTGTCACCAGGCTGTATCTCATACATATCTCATGGACCGTGATAGTAAGACTTAACACTTTGAGTGCTGAAATCACACGGTATGTGTTTTCTACAAGTGACTAATATGCGTAAATCCACATTAGCGCAGCGGCTGAGAAAATACAGATCTTTGTGACTCAGCACAGCCGTAATATTTTTCGAACGAAACGCATGTGCGGCGCAACACAACCGCTGTCTCTACACAGCGGTTGTGTTGCGCTGCACATGCGTTTGCGGCAGCACAAATTTTTTAGGGTAAAAAAAAGATCGCAGACGTCGAAAAAAAATCGCAGTCAAAGTGTTAAGAATGATGTTAGGCTCCCTTCATACAAAAATCACAAAATCTAAAAATCTTTGTTGCATCATAAAATAAAATTTGAAATGGAATGATCTCCTATGATCAACGGCAATCAAATAAGCCCCACGACCTCACCGTCACGTTACGATAACTATTAAATTCCACTAACATTTTCATTGGTTCAGTAAAAGCTTTAACCTTTACGATATTAAATCTGCGGGTCCTTTATAGCCTCTTAAGTTATATTTAGCTTACTTCACCCTAAGGTTACATACATAGTTTCAATCACATGCCTTATCTCTCACCGGTTACGCTCATCATATCTCGCGAAGAAGCGCCAACCGCTGGGGTAAACGTGTTTTTGAGTGGAGATCACGACTCATTAAACGTATTGTAGGACCACAAGCCATGTCCACTGCTACACCTCTCCGAAACAAAGGCGTTATAGTATACGTATGTAGTATGTAGTATGCGTAGTATCCCATAATCAATGTACAGCGCTTAGAAGATCTAAGCACCGCGCTTTTAAAGACGGATTGGAAATGTTTATTTGTGTTTCTAAATAACAATACAGAGGTTAAAAAAATGAGACACTCATTAAGTAAAAATAAATAATGGTGGACAATTCACACGATGCTGTGTGAATTGTCCACCATTATTTATTTTTACTATCTAGCCCCAAGCTAAGCAGAGCTTGTATTATCGGTACTAGATAACTGATATACCTATCTACATAATAAAATATAATAGATAGATATTTTTTTATTATGCCTACATAGAAAACGACCAGAACACCCGGAAAAAATATCTGCAGATCGTACAAACATTTGTCCCGAGGCGGGAATCGAACGCGCCACAGAGGTCGTCAATATTTATAATGTCTTCAATAACATTTTTTAGAAATAATGGTTAGTAAATGATTTTCCTATACCTAAATAGCGTCATATTATTTTGTCGTCAATTCTGTTAAAAACGCTTGAAGGACTTTTTCTATTGTAGTTAAACATGGATATACACATTATACATAAGGTAACTAAGCATAGTTTGGCGAAACGACTTCAAATCAACTTCATTATGGAATAAACATCTTTGGCGATTAGAAACGCTTGGTATTGCGCTTCATGGTCCATATTACGATCGGTTATGGTCGGTTTTGTATGTATGTAGTGTCAGTACGGTTTCTTACACTCATTTATCAACCTTTTGAATATTTTGAAATAGTTTATCAGGCACGATTTATTTCTTGTTGTGAAACAAAGTCTAGAATGGAATAATAGACACGAACGAACTTTGAGTGCTGAAATCACACGGTATGTGTTTTCTACAAGTGACTAATATGCGTAAATCCACACTAGCGCAGCGGCTGAGAAAATACAGCTCTTTGTGACTCAGCACAGCCGTAATATTTTTCGAACGAAACGCATGTGCGGCGCAACACAACCGCTGTGTAGAGCGGCAGCACGAATTTTTTAGGTTAAAAAAAAGATCGCAGTCGTCGTAAAAAAATCGCAGTCAAAGTGTTAAGGTGAATATCAGGCCTGATAATTTAGCTTTTTAACTCGCTGTGCCCTAAACTAGGCTACACAAGAAAATAAGACTAGCTTTTGCACCTTGTTATATTTATTACTATTAATTTACACGAAGCTTTTCCAAAAAGGTAGGCACATTAATTTCGCCATTTAGAAATTTACAAATTGTAAAAATGTTTGTTTGAGTATATGTAGGTAACCTTGGTACCTACCTAATAATTTTTTTATATTTCTGAACTGAACAAACGAGAAAAGAAATCTCACTAGTCCAGTCGACTGAACAAACGAGAAAAGAAATCTCACTAGTTCAGTCAACTGAACTGGACAACTGAACTAGTGGGAATAGACGGATAAATGGCATTGTATACGCTTCTACAACAAGACTCCAAGGGATATGCAAACATTTTCAGTAAATAAATTCAAACAAATTGCCAAACATATCCTTTGTTAGTTGTTGTAGGCTTACTATAATATATCAGATTATCTACTAGACGATAGAAAAACTTGGGATGAGTTTTGGTCCAACTCGAAAACTAACGACCTAACAAGGTAAAGGTTTATTTTCGGTTCTTACCTTAAAATGATTTAAGTGAACAAAAATCAAAAATCACTTCGTTTCCTAAGCACACCTCAGCACAAAAATGTGCATTCAAATATGTAATACCTAGGTCTTTAATTTGTAATATTTAGATTAATTGTATATTTTCCTTTTTTTGTGCATTTTATTGTTATTTTGTGTAAACTTTTATAGTATTCTGCATTGTAACTTTTATAGTGATTTTAATGTGGTCGTTTTACTGTCTAGACTAGAGTAGGTATAACGGTTTAGGCTAAGTGGTTCAGTCATATCTCTATATGGTCCAAATAAATAAATGTATAAATAAATTTGTAAAAATATTAACGGCTTCAAATGACGGGCAGCTTGCCGCCCACTCGTTTAAAGCTTGTTGAAAGCCATTTTGTCACTGTAAAATGTCATCATCATCATCAGTCTATATTAGTCCACTGCTGGACATAGGCCTCCCGCAATGAGCGCCATAGTGCCCTATCTTCAGCTTGACGCATCCAGCATCTACCTGCAGTCTTTCGCAGGTTGTCATCCCACCTGGTCGGAGAGCGTCCTACACTACGTTTACCGAGTCGTGGTATCTACTCAAGAACACGTTTACCCCAGCGTTTTTTTTTTCGCTCGGTCCACTTAATGGAACTACGACTCTACCGACCAACATTGTAGCAGTCGTAGGGAGTTGATGGATGGCGGCGGCTCAGGATCGCTATTCGTGGCGTCGTTTGGGGGATGCCTATGTTGAGAAGTGGACGTATACGAACGAACTGATGATGATGAAAAAGTATCTAAAATTAACCGAGTTTTTGTGCTGTTCGGCAGCGCTGTTGGATTAATGCGCGCAGAGCTTAAGATTTGATTCAGTCATTTGTCTTTTGTATCCGTAAACTCTACACAGCTCAACTATATACAACGGCCTCTCTACCTTTTGTTAAGTTAACTTGTAGAGTGCGATCAAGCATCTGTTTCCGAAGCCAACCTCACTTGACACAAGTAGTCGTACCTTCTGTTGCGGTTGTCATTATCCGCTTATAGCTGGGGGTGGCAAAATACATATACATAATGTTTTGTATAAAAGCCACATCATAGTCGTCTAATATTATAATCTGATTGTATTGAGAAAATTTAAAACCGACTTGAAATTAAAACTTTTGAAACTATCATGGTTATTAAAACTTAAGTCATATAATAAATCAAATCTTGGTAAATATCCCGTCTTATACGACTTGAAATTCCTTAGAATGACACTGTTTTTTACCTTTTTCGGAAAATAAAATAATTTTCGAAAAAAATATTTCAGGGATCATTCAAATATCAAATATGTATATATTAAATCAAATTGCTTTATTTCCTCTAGACATTACACGACTCTTGGACAATTGGCTCCGTACAATAGCTGAAGAGTTTTCCAAATCTATAGATAGATAAAGATAGATAGAAAACACTTTATTATACCACACAAAACAGAAAACAATACAGGAAAAAACAATAGAATAAATGAAGTATAAAGGGCGGCCTTATCGCTGAGAGCGATCTCTTCCAGGCAACCTTTGGTTGGACTGAACATGAAGGAACAAAATAGACGGTGGTACTTTAGTTAATATACAGATAACAGAAAATAAAACAAATACTTAAACTACATACCATAATACCTACATTACAAATATTACAATAAACTTACATAGACATAGGATAGAGATATCAATGTTTTCATAAGGATAAATAATGCTGATGCAGCAGTTTTTTATAGGGAGTGATCTATCTATTATGGTCAATCCACACAGATAGATACCTATTCACTCTTGTCTTGAAAAGACCTAGGTTGTAATTGACAAGAAAAACAGCAGCAGGGAGCGCGTTCGAAACCCTAGCGGTGCGAATGATGAAAGGGAAATGACCTACCATGTAGGTCTATTATGTTCTGTGTTGATGTTATCGTCTAATCAAATGTAAAGAAAGGCCTTACAGGCTTCCGGCAATAAATAAATGATGCTAACCTACGTTTCTTAAAGTAAACATTACTCAAATGACGGAATATTTGTAAACAAATCCAATTCAAGGTTGCAACTTTGCAAGTAACATGAACATTGGTGTGGCCAGTTATCTCATTCATGCACGTAGGATGTGTAATATTATGTTTAACTACTGTGTTAATTATAATTACTGTAGTTATTACATTTGTTAAATTGCCATACTTACTGTTACTAATTAACTTAACAAACAGCGGTGTACAAATATCTATATGGTGTATATGTCTTGGTTGAGGCTGGCCGCAACTGCCGTGGCCGAAATTCGGCTAGGACATCATGACATAATTTAAATGTAAATAATACTGCTAAAATAATGTGATTGTTTTAAAAAACTAAATATATCCCGCTATCAAATCAAAAATCTAAGGTATAATAATACCGAGAATTGTAGTTTTTCTTGTGTTCCAGATAACATAGAGTCGTGTATTTGATATGTATTTCTAAATCAGAACTTCAGTTTTAATTAAAGTCATGGGCAATCTGACCATGATTTGAAATGATCAAGAATGTCTTGCGTGGCTTCTTAGTTTCATTTTAAAGAATTCAGTCTCATCGTGACGTCATGTCACCTCTTTTCTCCTTTTCTTTTGTTAAATGGTAGTTATAAAACGTCCCCACATTAAAACCTTTTCTAATTAAACCTATAAAAACGTAATAGTATCTCTCGCTGGAATTTTCACAACATAAAACTAATCCATTTCTTGTGGGAAAGCAAATGGTGTATCAGATAACGCAAGATATAACATTACAGTAAGCAATGCGTGATTGAAGGATGATAAATCGATATTAAATGAAGAATATCTTTTATCGTTCTAAATATAATGCACCTAGATTTAGTAAAAAAAACATTGTACGAGGTGGCGCAATAGCAATGCCATAATAAGAACTGGCTGGCTACTATTTTGTTAGAAACGAAAAAAAAATCCAGCCGTGTGACAAATTTTAAGCCTATACGACTATACTAATACGGCTGGACTTTTTTCACCTCCACAACTTTTCCCGCGGGTGTCGTAAGACTGTTGTGGCGGGCAGCAGCGCATCCTGCAAAACAATTTACTGCCGAACTGCGATCCCAACCTGCTGCTAGCAGTGGACCAATATTAGGCTGTTGAGGTCCCTTTTAATTTTGTTGAGGCCTCACCTCAACAATATTAAAAGGGATTAAAAGGTTTGTTTTTGGCTCTGTTTTTATGAAAAGTTTGTCTTTCCACGTTCTTCAGATGTATGGCTCTATATCTGGTTGACATCTGATTATCTATCAGTGTATAACATGCATAGATTTGCAAGCACAGTCACATTTGACATCTTTTGCATAAATTGAGGCAAATTCACATTATGACATTACTTTTACGCCACCCTGTAGAGGGAGTTATAGAAAGGGAGCTTTGATGACTAATGCAAAGGAACAGCCTAAATAATTATAAGTGATCTACGCTTGACCTTCAAAAATTGTAATTTGAATTTGAGCTACAAATCAAGAGTTTTGCCAGAACAAAATCAGACATAGTCTAGCTTTAATCAGATCAAAAAACTCAACATGGTTATCAATTACGCATACCTTATCGTTATCATATCTATGAAGATAAAAAGCCTGGGAAGTTCTGGTTTATTTATGGCCGTTTATTTTTAACCCGTTTGGGTAGAAGCAGGCTTTGGTGACCCCTAAAATAAATAAATAGGAACCGTCTGGCCGCTTTAAGAACCCCGATTCTAATTTAGTTTTGTTTTATTCGCCGTGTGCCTTCTGCTTTTATGGTCCGAGCAGCTGTTTGAAACAAGATCCTTAATTGGAAATAGGGTCTATATGGACTTAACGGTTGGGTCGTGTTAATGCGTACCCAGAACAGCCGGCACTACAAATTTTGCCTGAATTGGCTACTCCATTGTTTATTCGCATAATCTTGTCGTCATATATACCGCAGAACTATGAAAGTCTTTAACCAATGAGTGTTACCATCGATGACGCATATATCCGAGGCGTGGTTACTGACTATAGACCTCATAGACCTCGTGCATAAGCTCAAAGTCGCTCAGAGCTATGGAGAGAGCTATGCTCAGAGTTTCACTACATGATAAAATCCGGAATACGGAAATCCGTAGAAGAACTAAAGTAACCTACATAGCCCTCAGAATTAGCAGGTTGAAGTGCCGATAGGCAGGCCATATAGCTCGCAGAACCAATAACCGTTGGGGAGTAAATGCTCTCGAGTGACGACCGCGATGCAATGCGAAACGGAGTGTGGGAAGACCTCCCACTCGATGGACCGACGACATGTTAGCAGTCGTAGGGACTCGATGGTTGGAGTAGGCTCAAGACGCTATTCGTGACGTCATCGTTTCGACGAACAGCAGACTGATGATGATTGTTTATTAGACAGTCTGGTCTCGCACATGGAAATGCGGGAACAGACACCATGATTGATTTTATGAACATGCCGACTGAATTAACAAGGTATTATGAAACTGCGGAACCTTAAAACACATTAGCAGTTCGAAAGTCCTGAAGGCCAAAACATCACACGTTTATCAACTCATTTATAAGTCCCCAGTGAAAATTAAATTGAGCTCTTATGTTAATGAGGCACGCGAAACAAAATTAAATTGATAACAATGCGGCATTTAGCTATCCCAATAGAGGCAACAAGAATTCATTAGTAAAAGTAGGTCGAAATAACCGTAGCTTGAACTTGCTGAGCCGTCAGCCAATTCAGATTATCTAAGCGGTTATTATCAATATTTGCATATTATTTACGAAAACAAGTCGTCTGCTATTGTTGCGAAGCCATTGTAACCACGAAACAAACGCTGGCAACTCAATGTCAGTCGTCCAACTTCCCGCGATCTGTTTCACGCATCCCATTTCCTGTCAACCCGTCGCTTTTGTTCAGGTGTCCCCGACGCTTTGAGGTCTTTTTATGGTGGTTCTCTGTAGGGTTGTACAGAGCCTTGACCCAGCTATGTAGGTCGCGTTCGGAGAGAAATGATTATGCATTTTGTATGCTGCTAATCGGGAGTTTTATAAATGGAGTCGCTCTTTCGTTTGTATTGAGGTCGTTTTCGTGAATGAGTTTTTTAACTGTTTGGGATATGAGAGTGCCCTTGTTTTGGGTAAAATTGGAGCTGCAAAACGCTGACTTGCCGTTTTATCCTTACATATAGCCGTCTTAAAATTGTCTGTTTCAACGTTTGAGGTTGTATAAACCATATTTTATTTATTTAGGAACCTGGGTTGGACCTGACGGTATTTCTGTGGTATTTATGTCGAAAATTTAAATATAGTCGTACCTATCTCCACCTGAAATGTATTACAGTTCTGTAGAGTCTTATTATACTAGATATATTTTTAAATTCATAGATATCTACCCTACTTCCTTTTCTCTCGGAATATTCAGAATCTAGGCTACCTGTAATCCGCACATATGTATTTGCTCTGAACTTTGAAGCGAATCGATACTTCATCTCGCTTGATGCAAAACTCCCCTACCACGGGATTTCCGATTGGAACCAATATCCGTTTGATACGCTCAGCTTACCTTTTACGAGTTTGCTCTCTTGATCGTTAGATGTAGTTATAGTATTTTTACCTGAGATTAAAGGAAGATGAAAGCGTTTTGGTCCCCTTAGCATTTACAGTGGTCAAGGTTCAGAAAGATATTCAAGGCTTGTTCAGTGTTATTGTTACCTTCGGTTTTCAGAATTGATGTAGACAAACATTTGATATCTTTGTCGGAAGTTGAAATTCAGTTTTTAATTAAATATAATACAATCAAAAATATTTTTTTTTATACATAATATACAAAATGTTTATCAAAGTAATGTGTAAAGTCGTGGGCCATGATTTGAAATAATCAAAAATGCCTTGCGTGGCTTTTTAGTTACAAAATTATCTGTTTCATTCATATGAATTCAGTCTCGTACATCCAACGCCAAGATCCAAAAAATCATCATCAGCCTATATTGGTCGACTTCTGGACATAAGCTTCCTCTAATAAGCGCCATAGCGCCCTGTCTTAGATCCAATCGATTTACTAACCCGTCCATCAAACTAGAGATTTCTAAGAGCTCACTATAAATAAGTCAGGCTGGCCGACCTTTGTCATCCGTGAAGGGAAATGGCGACTTAGAACCCGCATCATCTCTGAATGAAAGCCAATATCCCGTCCCGTTACGTTCTGCCGTCCAACTTCAAACTCTGCATGGATTTATCGTTCCAAGTGATTTATTGACGGCATTTGCATAAACTATGAGTCCTGAATGGCGGTTACATCCGGTCGGTAGTCGTGTGGAGTTTGTGTTGAATAAAATCTGTATTCCGGCCTTACTCTAGGTACAGTGTTTGAAAACACAAAAAACAAGAAAGACTTTTAGCTAGACAAAAAAAGATAATTTTAAATAATTGAGTTGAGTGTTGTTTACAAACATTGCAATTTGAGAATGGTTTGAATACAGCTTATTTTATTATACGTTTGTAGGTGTTGATAATTGCATTGACTAATGGAGAGCGTAGTTTTTAAAAGTAATTGCTTTAAGTCCCAAACTAAGTTACTAAAAAAACGCATGGAAGAGCCACATAATGATAAACTTTTAAAGGTTTACGATCATCATCTTGTTTCTGTTGTTTGTTGGACACTGCAAAGCTAATAACAAAAAAGGCACTATTAAAAAGCTAAATAATTAGACGATGCACCCAGATTGTATATCACGATCACTGACTGTCGTAAGACGATGAGCATATATTTTCGTGATACGTTGGGAAAAGGTGCGTGTCAAGTAAGACGTTTGGGGGGACTCATGATGTCAAGAAAGAGGTAGGTATTATAAGTAACTTTCTAATCAACCAACACCTAACACCCTTCTGACTGACGCGACGATTCGGTTGTTTATCTGGAAAACTGATTCCTGTTTATTCCATCCGAAACCTCGATTTGTAATGCTCCGTTTCGATGTTCGAAAGGAAAACAAACCTGAGAACCGTAGTAAATGCATTCAAAAGGTTGAAATGAAACGGTACCCAATTCAAACAATACCCTCTATAAACTTTACCTCCGTCCATTGTACGAAGTTATCTCAGGAACGGTAGGACCAAAGTTGACGGGTTGAGCAGCGTAGAAAGGCTTTGTTACGAAATGTGACTGGAGATTGTTATTATAGAATGGTTGGTTTGCTATTTTTGGCTTGATTGACAGTTTGATGAGGAAAAGCCAACCTTAGTTCATTTTAGTCCTTGCAATAATTCCGGCGTGTATTTTATTCATTTCCTTCGACAGGTGCCTTGAACTCTTGTTATGCCAAATCCGTATACACATCACAACAAAAGCCTATACAAGTCCACCGCTGCACATAGGTCTCCCTTTGTAAGCGCCGTATTGGCTAATTGGAGTAAAGACTTTACCAAAGTGGAGATGTCCGTAGCGGGGTGGAGAGAGCTAGTGTGTCTCCACCGAAGATGTGCGGTGAAGAGATGCGTTCTGGCTACACTGGAGCGATGATGTGTGCTATTTAGAGCGGCTGAGCTGCGTGCGGTCAGCGCCGGATTGTTCTAGTCTAAATTGGTTTTCACAAACAAAACAATTTGGACGTTTTATTTTAATTCCATTATTGGATTAGGTTCTGCTGAAGTTCCGGTGTTTCGTGGGATTATTTTGACTTCAACGATCGGCGCTTTAGAAAGAGATAATCTTTCATTATTGTGAAGGTTACTACGAAATAGCTGCACCTCTATACTTCTATTTATATTCTGTTGTAAGACTCGAAGAAAAAAGTCTTAACTGGGCATGATGTGGTGTTTTTGCATAAGACACATCATTTATGATTTTGCCTGGTTGTACATTTCCGCTCATCATTCTATCTGCAATCTGCCACAATACTGTATCAATGTTCTCCTTTGGTTTCCAGACGAGGGCGGCGGCAGCTCAGACCCTCATTCCGACAGCAGCGAGGACGAAGTCACAGAACACGTGACACGCTCCAATCCAGCAGAAATGGCGGCCGCACGGGCCCAGGTGCCTACCATCAGTGTGACCCCTCACAGTCCTGGAGTGCTGGATGACAGTCTCCAGCAGCTGAGGAGGCTGCATGCAGCTGTGCAGCGGATGAGAGCTGCTCCTTTGCCGTTGATCGTAAGTTAAATTTACTAACTCAGTCTGTAGATGTAGGCCATTGACAAGGTAGTTGGATCCTGTAGTACAGAGCTTTTTACCTGCTCCACTGTAGTAGAAATGGGCGCTTCAAGGGCCCAGGTGTCTACCATCAGCGTGACTCCTCACAGTCCTGGAGTGTTGGATAACAGCCTCCAGCAGCTGAGGAGCTGCTCTTTTGTTGTTGATAGTAAGTTAAATCTGCGAGTCTGTGTAAATATAGGCGTCATCATCGACAAAATGATCTTCACAGTATATTCTTCAAAGTAGCACTTCACGCCAGAAATTGATTCAGCGCGGGATTGTTTATTTTATACTTGTTTTTGTTCCAAAGGGAATTAAAATCAAATAATAGAAACAGATTAGAACTTGTATTTACAATTGAAAAAATTTAAAACAGACTGTTACAAACAAGAACCAATACCAGTGTATCAGACGGAAGCGTCCCCAAGACGCTGGCTGTATTGCCCCGTAGGCAATGCTGATGCGCTGCGTCAGATACTCACCAGCTCTCGGGTCACGCGATCGCTTCGACCTTTGCACCTTTTGCTGTTTGTACCTGTGTCTAAATAAATGTTTTTTCTATTTTATTCTTTTTCAGGCAACTGGCAGCAGCCGTCTCAGCACCTCTTGTCCGTCGCTATGCAAGGATGGGGTTGTGGAGCCAGACTGCTCGTCTCCGACCCATCTGGACTTCTACCCTCAGAGTCGGAAGGGCAGTGGTGAGTTAAACATCTGACTAGAGGCAAACCTACAGGCATTTTTCTGCATCCAGGGAGCCTACTGAATATACCTAATAGAATAGAAAAAACTTTATTTAGACACAGGTACAAAATACAGGCATAGAATAACAAATGGCAAATAAAGTAGTTTAGCATGGGGGTAAGTGACACAAATAGGTGAAATTAAGAAAATAAGACTACCTCCATGACCCTGCGTCGAAATAGGGGTTGGCTCAGCGTGTGCTGAACATTATTATATTCAGCGCTGTTTTTCAGCCAAAGACCTTAAATACTAATTGAAGTTACGGACGACAATTCGGTGACAACAAAGTGAAAAATATTTTATACAAATAAACAAAAGTATAATATGTGTACATATAATACGGGTCAAAGTCACTAATAGGTGAAAATTGTAGGTGCCTCTACAATTTTGAGCAACTGCGTCGGAATTCTTTACTTGCCAACTTTTTGCTATGTTCCATTGAATCTTAATTGCTTATAATACCACCAAATTATAAATGCGAAAGTTTGGATGTCTACATGGATGGATGGATGTTTGTTTACTTCTTCACGCCAAAACTACTGAACGAATCGGGCTAAAATTTAGCAAAGATCCTAGGTCCCCAATAACTTAGGATTTTAATGAACTTTTTATTCCATTAAACAATTCCCATGGGATAGAAATAACCTTTAAACGTTTCCATGTATAAAAGGCGTCGAGGCTGCGTAAAAACGAGTATGTAATCATATTTTTATTGATTCCAGGTGAATCGAGATCGTGGGGTCTATGGGAGAGGCGCGACGAAGGCAGACGAAGTTCGTGGGCCGCTCTGGAACCTGGCACCAGACCTGACGCACACCGGCAGAGGAAGTATGTTGTCATAACATTAAGAGTAATGTACAATCTCTTAAGTTTCCTACTTATGAATTCCGTAGCTATGGAATAGTTTTCTTGACATTTAATTGTGGTAGCAAATCATTATTTATAGCAGGACATAAAGCGCGAAACTTTTAACTTCACGATACAAAAACATGCCCTTCTGTAGACCCACGGAGAGCCGACACGCTCCTGTGGTCGACCGCAACTATTCAAGCCACTCTTTTGCACTGATTGCTGGTTCGATTCCCGCCTTAGGACAATAGTATATCTATATAATGTATTGTATTATGTTTATCATCCATCTAGTACCCACAAGTTCTGCTTACCTTGAGGCTTGACAATATTGTGTGGATTATTGCGGCCGTGGACTAAAAATGATTATGTCAAAAAAGACGTTCAAAAAGGATTCGCCCCCTATGATTTTTTTGGCTGAACCTATTGATATTATTATACGTAAAGAATGTGCAGATTTATCCTGTCTCGACCGAAGATGTACTGTAATCACTACTTCTATTTCTTCTATTCTTTCCGTGAATCTGGATAGACATAGATCTAGTTAAATTGAGTTCTTCGACAATCTGGATGACAAGCTTTGAGAATTCAACCAAATCATGACAAGGTACAAAGGCTTCTAATAGGAAAACCTCCTTTATAAATTGACTCGTTTCTAAACGTTTCCAGCAACCTTAATGGACACAGTGCGTCGCTTTCGTCTATGGAGTCGGAAGGCGAGGTGCCGAGACCCGTCCGGCATTCTACGCATTCGCTGAACGATAATGATCTCGCTGTAAGTTGATAGATAGATTATTCCTTATTACACATTTATCACCTTATGCCTCAAACACATTTTACCTTTGATGAATGAATCATGCAGTTACGTGGGTCAAAAATGTCATGGTCGAAACCAATCTATCAATATCTCCGTGCAAATAGCACAACGCGGACTATCCAGCATTTCTTTCGTCTATGGACGATTTTGCGACGACTATATTGTCATGTCTCTTGTATCTATATCGTGTTTGACAAGTAGTCATAGTCTCATAATTTAAGTTACATTCATGTGATTTTATTATGTGTATGAAGTATGACAATAAATTATCTAAATCAGAATCATAGTGAAGTGATTGGTCGCCTTTGTTATCTTATTTAATTAAGTTATTTTTATGTGTGTGTACATTAAAGAATTAATTGGTAAACAGAATTCGGCCCCTTTGATGATGAAGAACTATATCAATTACAGAAAGACTTTGAGAAAGTAACCGCGGCGCTGCGAGCGGGTGCAGTGACGGGCGCCGCTTGTCTCACAGAGGGCGCTCGGTTGATGCCGCGTCTGCCGCTACAGAAGTCTGTATCAACGCCCAGCATCGTCGCCGCTGTGCAGCCACCACAGCCGCCGCAACCGATTAATATGTGAGTTTTATTTGGGGGGGATAGAGTTCAAATTGAGTCATTTCATCATCATCACCATGAAGATGATGAGAGTTCAAATTGAGTTAGCCGGTTAAGAGTTAAATCTTTTATGCTGTGATAGTGTGGGAATTTGTGTTTTATCATAGCTTTAAATGTCTTCTTTGCTTGTCAAGTTAGGTTAGGACGCAACCGATTCATATGTGAATGGGGGGGTTTATTTGGAGGATAATTTTTATATTGAGTAAGTCGGTTAAGAGTTATATCTTTCTAATTTTCGTTGAAACATAGTGTGAGTGGATACACTTATGAATATATTTTGAATTGACGGCAGAGGACCTGAGCTGAGGCAAAATGTGTACTGTTTTTGACACAATTTGCCTCAATGCCATTTTATTTGGTACAAAACAAAATTACATTATTGGATCAGGTTTTAAAAGTAAACTGTACTAGAGTAACGAAGATTTATTTTAGGATTACAATTATTTAATTTCTATTTTCTATTTCGTGATGTGCATGTTTTCTCAATGTTTGACTTTGTGCTCACTGTTTGCTTCGCTCAATATTTTTTACTTATAGCACATGTCAGTTTTACTAGGAACTGACTGATTTTAATTTGCATTTTTTGCACTGATTTTGTAGAAGTATTGTGATTGTAGTCGCATTTTATTTTGGCATTTCAATTATTTTTTTTATCGCCAATTTAAGAGATATGACGTTTTCCTAAAACTGTCAAAATCAAAATGGCCTATTTTACGCTACAAAGTAGAAGAGCAGATATGTACGACAAAAAAATGTGCATGAACTGAATCTTTATACTTTACATGCGTAGTAAATAATTGATAGTAAATAAATGATGAAACTAGTTTATATGCAATATCTATTCTGTATATTATAAAAAGCATTGTAGACTTAATAGGAACTATAGTTTTGATCTCTTAAAGAATCACAACACAATCACAGTAGTTCTACGAACTGAAAAGCAAATGCGTACGAAACTAACAATCAAACCAGAAATTCAGCTCGTGGAGCAATTCAAAATATATCAACGGTCAACCACCAAAGGCTCAGTTTCGCACGCATAAGCTATATCAGTATCTCGCTCGGTTAGCCGATCCGGGGGTGCGAGCGAGACGGAAAGTGACGAAGACGCTTCGGCCGCGACCGTGCCGACCAATCAGCAAGGGAGGCGGACCAACGCGCATCAGGAGCATTTGGGCTTACATCGGCTTGCGTTTTTGGAACAGTAAGTTTTATTACCACAGGCATAAGGACCATTTTAGATGCACTTTTCATGAACATACATTCGAAGTTAGAAAACGATACGACAATATGAGATGGAGGTGTCATGTCGATTCGATTATAGTTTGACCGAAACCGCTGTACCGCGCCTGAGGTATGCGAGCAGCGAGACGGGGGAGAAATATCGGCCGCTCCGATCCATCAGTCTGCCGTCAACGCGTACTCTTGCTCTTTTTTCCTCGCCCCCCACCTCGCCCCACTTTCCTAAGGAGCGGTACAGCAGTTTCGTTCAAACTATAGTACAAAAACTTACTTAATTTGACGACACAAAAAATATAGCTGTTCTTTTTATTCCAATCGATTAGAAAGTGACGGAACAATTCCAGTGTTGTCATCTATCTTCTTGTGCCATCTGACACCAATTTTATTTGTGATCCCGTAATAATTCAATGATAAGAGAGTTTTAAAATTAGAAAGAAGTTGAAGAACTCTTATGTGGATTGTATGTAATTGAAGGGGTTTTATGACCAGCAGAAGTCTTCTACTGTCTGATAATGAAGAAAGCTAACATAAAAAAAACTAAGGCACTGTTTTGACACGGCATGATACACAATGCTTTGCTTGTGTTCGATTTTGTCAGTTTGTTTTTGCTTATATTTTTGCATGTTTTTTAATATGGAAAAAGCTTAATAAATAATCTCAAAGGCATCCTCAATTCTCTAGTTTGATTGTGATGTATTTTGTACAGAGCGGCGTTCGATCACCATGCTGAAAAGAGACGGAAGCGAGGAAGTCTCTTCTTCAGGAAGAAAAAGGTAAACAAAACTCCATTTTTATAACAAATATTCTTTAAATTTTAACATATATATATTTAAAATATATTTACATTATAAAATAATATATATATAGTACGAAGTAACGTTGGGCGCAAAAGTAGAAGTTCTAGTTGCAAACCATAATATCTCCAACCCAGACTCCACCAAAGCGGAGATGTGCCAAGATATCCGTAGTGGTTTTCAGCTAGGGTGTTTCCACCTAAGCTTTGCGGGGACGCCAGCGCAGTCCATTGTTTTAAAGAACAAAACACGATCTTCAGTTTTGCGATCCATGTCTATTAAAACTTTAAACAACAAAAGGCCGAAATAATAGTAAGACACATTTTATGGAGAAATCTCATCTTTATCTTAGAGCAGATCTTTGGATACGGATCATACGTTTGGAACTAGACTAGAAGTGCCTGTCCAGAAACCTGAGTTTGGTTTCTCGATGTATCGAGACATCATTCAGACGTTACATTGTTGTATGGGATTTCTATAGATCATTTTGTAGGTATCGTTGTAACCCAGTTATTAATTAGTTTTTTTTAAGACTTATCTTAAAGTGCATTGCTGTCTTATTCCAGGACAAATCTCGCAAGGTGTCCCACGCGTGGCAAGCGGCGGGCAGTGGAGGCGATTGCGATTGGTGCGGCCGGCCCTTGACTGACAAACCGTCGCTGTATTGTGACAGTGAGTACAACATTAAATACTATGTGACAGTTGTAGTGACACCTGTCACTTTCACAGAACTAAAATTGTCCGTATTTATGCAAAAAGGAACCACCCGACAAATTTCATTTTTTACTTTTTTTAAAGAATACTGTATTAAAGTGGTCTAAAATTCTTATACAAAACAGAACCACGTGATTTTCCCTTTGGAACCAAGGTATATAAAAAGCAGAACAGAACCAACAGCATTAACAAACGTTACATATAAAGCAAAACAGAACCACAGCTTGATGGGACTCTATCGTTCAAACAAATACACGATATCAATACAAAGTCATTTTATACAAAACTGATCCACACATACTTGGTACTATTATACAAGACACATAATATCTATTATTAATGATTATTTTAATACACCAAATGGAACCAAGTTTATGTGGTTTCGTTATACATAAAATATTTTTTTGTATTTAATTGCTAATATTTTTTTGCATAAAAGTATCACAAGCATTCGGTTCTATCATGCATAAATAAATAACACAAAATTTTTTGATACCCGGACATAGTTACCTACCGAATGACAGAGATTTTTCCCACATTGAAACAGCCCTTAAGAAATATCCGAGGCTATACACTCCCGCTGATTATATGCAAGTTATCAAAGACTGTAAGAAAAAAAAACCCGCTAACAGTAACTTTAATGGAAAAATCTGATTTTTCGGGCACTTCTAAAGTCGAAAAAATGATCATTAACAGAAAACGTGGTATTAATAAAGAATGCATTAATTGGCTACAAACTCGGGAAATGTACCTAAAAAGAGACTCACCTAACTCAATTTATTTTAAAGAAGATTTCCTTGCTGATTCTGTGGAACTAAATATAGGAAGAGCACCTGTACGCGGCAGACCAGCTGTAATCTTACCGGAACATTTAGTTTCCCTATGGCCGTCAGGGAAGCCAGTATCACCAGCGAAACTAGCCGATATTCAGTCCATATTACATCTCATTCCACAGGATGCACAAAGATTTTATAATGGTCTCGTTTGTGATGATGCATTAGAAGACGACATAAATGGACTAGACACGGTGGATTTCGAAATCCAATTTGATGATAACGTTGATTAAACTCTCTCTAAATTTTCTTACTTTATGATTTATGTGGATTAAAGCTTTAGTACGTTATTATAAATACATAGTTTTATTTCATTCAGTACAGTTAAAGCAATTTAGCTCTGATACTCCAAATACAAGCAATGCTTAGCTAGAGGGCAGTTACTGGAGATATGTAGATGATTAAATGGTAAATAAATACGTAAATAAATAAATAATACGTAAACCCTTGACCTATGGTCCTTTTTTGTATATGAGAATACCTGTCGACTAGTAAACGTAAAAAGGAACCACATGCACATTTTCTTAATTATTTAGAAAGTTTAAGAGTATCCAAAGCAAAATTACATCTACATAATTAAATTAGTAATTAATCGATAAATAGAAATAAAATAAATAGTAATTTTGCTTCACATAACTGACCTGCACATATTTTTGTAAAACCTTTGATATATTCAGAAGTGTGTTCTGTTGGGTGGTTCCTTTTTGCATAAATACGGACAATTTTGTTACAATTTGAATGTTTTTTTTTCAGACTGTACAATGACGGTGCATCAAAACCTGTGCAAAGATTACATAGTGGAATGTAACAAACCAAAAACATCCAAGGTATGTTTGCCTGATCTATAAAAACAGTTAAAATTTAAATTCACCATTGAAAAACGTACTGAGCGCAATACGTTGAAAAATTGTACATATAGTTGCCTATATTAGTCCAATGCTGGACATTGGCCCCGTAATAAGGGCTATAGCGCCCTGTCTTCAGTTAAGCGCATTCAGCATCCATCCTTTTGTATTATGAAACCAGATAACCTATCAAATCTATCCCCTTGCTAAATTTATCCAAAATCTATTTAGCAGTTACGTTAGAAAATGTAACAAACAGACAAAGAGCAAATTTATTTTTGCATAATTATAACTTTCGTTAAGGTAGTGCCTATTTTTTATTTAATACTTACTTTCATATCATGAAATATATTTCAGACATCAGTTGGCAAGTCCCTTAGCGCCGCCAGCGGAAAAAGCAGTAAACGTAGCTCAGTTTCCGGCCAATCACAAAGCTCGAATAGGTAAGTACTTTGCCAGTTACAAATATTTAAATTCTATTATAGAGCAGAATATAAAAGAAGATTTTAAACTGGTCTAGTCATAGAAAAGTTAGTAGTAGGAATCGCTTTACTGTCTTGCTTCCCCTCCGCAAAATACATAAAAACCAGCTGATTTATAAGTAAGCACGTTCTCTATTTGCCTCTGTGTGGAACACGCGTACGTAACCCCGCCTCTATTTGCTTCTGTGAACATAAGAAATTACCTCACCTCCCCTTAAAAAATCGAAGAACGGTGGATTGAAGCAATTTTCTATAGCGGTTCCTAATACTATCCCTTCTATGGGTCTAGTAGAAGATCATTTTTGGCATTACATATTTTGCTGCTTATTTTTTATTGCAACTTGGTAAAGGGTTTTATAATGCCAGATTAAAACAAGCTGTTGCATTTGTGTTTCGTTTGCAAGCGGTAATAATTATGTAAGAAATACATAAATATAAATAGATTTAATTGTGAATGTAAGCGGGTTATGTACAAACCTAGTTTGTGTTGGAAGAATACCCAATGTTAAATTCTTCAGAGTGAGTGCGGTACTTGTCGCCCGCGTTTCATAAAGGGTGAAACGTTGGTCTTCTTCCAACACAAACTAGGTTCATATTTAACCCGCTTACATTCATAATGTGTACTCTTAACTACGATAGTTTTGATAGTAAAATACATAGGTTTGTTTATAAGGATACACAAGTATGATAATAACATACTGTACGTTATTTTGTTTAACTTTTCCGTTGTTTAACTTTGTGGCTTTGTTACATTTTGCTGGTTTTCGTTTTGTTTACTCCTTGATTGTGTTGAACGTGATTTATGCTGTTTTGGTTCCGGTAAGCAGTTTTTTATTTTTTTCGTTCTGTTTCTCGACATTTTGTGTGGGTATTGAGGTGGTTTTTAATATAATAAGTCTGTAACAGAAGTTTTTATCGATTAAGGGCTCCTGCCTATCCCCACTCGCATTTACAACAAAAAAACCTATTTACCGTAGAACCCCGTAGAACTTATTTATCCAATAGATGATAGGGATGCTTCGCGGAAAGGAGAGGGTTTCAATGGAATATCATGTCACAATCAAGATCTATGCACGGTCCATGTAGGGTCTAAGTCGCTTAAATTTGACAGCCATACGTATAGAGCGCGCTCTATTAGGTTGATTGGAACTTTTATCAGGTTCTTGACTTTAGAAAACACCTTATTTTTTATTTCAATAATTCTAATCCTACTCAATACTCACACAAACGCGTTCGTCCCCACGCACACAAATATACACGTGTGTTGTACACACAGCAAGAAGATTTCATCTGGATGCTACTCGCCGTGGCGCCGCGTCGCGACAAAACTGGGCGTACAGTAAGTGCGGAGCGATGCCTGTCTCTTTCACTCACATTGTTACATCCATTGTTATCTCTTTTTCACACGTTCTGATAATTTTAAAGATGGTGAATCAGTAAGTGCGGATCCATGCCTGTTTCTTTCACTCGCATTATTATATCCATTGTTCCTTCTTTCTAAGATTTGTGTGAAAAATTATTCTCTATTTATACGATAGAGCATTCGTTCCCTTTCTTTATTTACTTCACATCTATGTCGTTCTGTCTCTTTCATATTTATTCCAAGCTTGATAATCAAGGATTTTACCTGTTGCGATATAGTTGGACATTCCAGATCGTTCCTTCTCTTTCATACATTGCACATAATTATCATATTACGGTTTTTTTTCCTTTCCCTTCAAATATTTCTACACCCACATTCCTTACGAGAAATCTTCTGAACGGATGTTACTTTGACTAATAATTTCAAAAACCGTTGGGTTTTTCCCGAATTTTATTCGATTCGATTTTGATTTTCAGTATCTCGAATGCCTATATCGTTTCGTCCGCGACATTCTCATACACTTAGTCAAAGCCTTTTGTATCCCACGACATCATCGAGCCATAACTCTTATTGGTTTGCAGTTAAGTGCGTATTTCCAGTGGCAACCATTACCTCTTCTAGATTCTCGAATCATCCACGATGCCTTACTTGTGTATCTTTCTATCTTGAAGGTAGTTTGAATTCTTGAGAACGCCGTTGTAGAATGTACTTAACTACGTTGATATTTAGGTTGTTTTCCGTCTGTGCTGTTTTTTATTTCAGGTTGTCTTTTCAAGGTTCGACTGACTTCCTCTGTTTAGAATTTTTACATTATTAAATATACAGTTAGTGTACATAATGATTTATTGTGAATTTATACAAAAAATTGAATAATTATATTGCTACTCTTTGCTTTTTGTAGCAATGAACAAATTTGTAAGTGTTAGAGAAAATATAGCAATGAGTTTTTCTTTAGTAAGTACCTAATTATTAGTTATGTATGTTACAAATATTTATTAGTAAATATTAGTTTAAATTTGTAGGTTTACCTTGAATAGACAATATATTTTCTAAGTTATATTTGTGCATGAGTCTATTAAAGTTGCCGATCAGCTTATCTTAAACGCTTCTTCTTATTATTATTTAGGCTTCGCTGAACTGAAATAAATAAAACTTCAATAGTTTTAGAATATTCTGTAGTTATTATAATAAAACCTAATATTCATACAATCATTTGTTTTTTCGAATGAATTTTGACCCTGTTTTTGCTTTTTTCAAGATGGCAACTCTGAAAATATTCACTTTATTCCTAACAAATTTTACTTGTGATTTCGATTTTCGTAATCCACTTTCGAATGTTATTCAGTGTTGCCATAACTGTGTTGTAAATTTTAGCTTTTCTAACGATATCTTTGTCATTCCAGCACCGGTCATATTTATAACGACGACAAGGATTCTGATCATAAACATGATCAAAGCAAGTGAGTATTTTCTTTATTAATAAAGTTATACATTTTTCAGAATCAGAATATTTTTTGTATACAAAGGGTTGCACAAGTTAATTACCTTGATATCCAAAATTACCCCCTTTCGGCTTAGTAACCACACCCTTTCTGGGGCACCCTCACTTCATGCCCTGCTCACTGCCCCGGGTGTACGTAAGACTTCGATCCCATTGGTTTCTTGTTTCCTTCAAGACCGGATTATCTTAACGCCGATTGGCTGCACCAATGTCAAGCTTCATTCAATACGGAAAGAAATACAGCTGACCGAGCGAAATTGCCAAACATCGCGTAGATGGTCCTGTCAGCCATCTTTTAAAAATTGCGCTACACGGAAAGTGTTATGTTTCGCAATTCATCTTTAGGAATTCGATCTATTAGGGAGGCCCAGCTGAAAACAGGTTTCTATGGCATTCATCAAAGGAGGTCTATGTCTTGCCGTGACGTCATTCAAAACTGCTCTAATGGAAGCAATCTTGACATAAGTATTTACATATCTATATAACTGAGTCTATTTTGCAGTATTACTAACTAAAACAAAACATTTTCAGTGCATCAGACGACGGAGTGACAGAATGGCCTGAGATCATCCTCACGCCAGACCAGCTAGGAGATGAGGCTATCGCGCTGGGACTTGGAGCTTTGGAGGCTGACACTTGGGCAGCCGGTGCTCCTAAAGGATTGGCTAAGTGAGTTTGAACCTTAGTTTGTAAAGATAAGGTCAGATTTGGCTGCACACCAGACCAGCTAAGAGATGAGGCTATCGCACTGGGACTTGGAGCTTTGGAGGCTGACACTTGAGCAGCCGGTGCTCCTAAAGGAATGGCTAAGTTTGAACCTCCTACAATAATTCTGGTTTATGAATGTATTCCTCATGATAGGCGATGCCAAGGGATTTTAAAATTTCCTGCTGCTATCTACTCGATATATCATTAGCAAGCCTTTAATATCTACCTTACCCTAACGTTAATACTTCTAGATAAGAAAACCTTTAAAAACTTATGTGTAATATTCTATTGCAGGCAACTAGGTGACAGAGAGACGAAAAGACAAGAACACATATACGAGCTAATACTCACAGAGAAACATCACTGCCTTACAATACGGCTTATGCAGAAGGTTAGTGTAAAATATGTTTAATTTTGAGGAAGGTTTGGTTCAATTTTGTTTGATTTTTGTTTACGGAACATGTCACCTTAAGAATCAGAATCAATAGTTAATTCTTTAGGCTTACATATACGCTCTTACAAAATTTATTCACTAATTGGGATAACACACGCATGGGTTATTTCCGTTATATAAAGTAGCGTAAATAAACGTTATTCATTTTTTTTCTCGTTGTAGATGTTCGCAGAAGGCATGAGTCGCTTCCAAGGCGTTACTTCAGCACAAATCGCGCGAATGTTCCCGCGAATAGAAGAGTTATGGTCACTCCACGCTGCGTTACTCAGTCGATTGCGGGCGAGGCAACGTCTAGCGCCCTCTATAACGACCATAGCTGATATATTGGCAGAGACGTTCGCACCTACCAAACATCACAAGCTGAAAGCTGCCTACGGTGAGTGATATAAAGTTACTTTTAGTTTGAGATATTATGATACATTTCTATTTCTATTTATTTATATTTATACTTTTGCACGTTAAACTATATATAAAACCTATTCTAGAAAATTTATACAAAGGTGAACTTAACCCTAAAAAGAGTTCTCTTCCAGCAAACCTTATTGGGAGAGAGAGATAAAGTAAAGAGAGAAGTGGGTACATGTGCATAAATAAAATTATAAATAGACAGAAGATTAAATACATCAATTTAGTTAAGGCATAGCTCCTTCCATACATAACAAGCTGAAAGCTGCTTACGGTAACTGGAGTAAGGTCTAAATAAGCGTGAGATTAGTTGAGACATTATCCTAGCGCCCTATAAAGTTACTTTTAGTTTGTGATATTAGATATGTGTAGCGCCCTTCTAAACCAATTTTGTTGAGGCGTTCGCTACTACTAAACATGACAAGCTAAAAGCTACTTACGGTAACTGGAATAAGGTCTAAATAAGCGTGAGATTAGTTGAGACATCATCCTAGCGCCCTCTATAACCACCATATCTAATATATTGATTTAAAGTAAAAGGTGAATAAAAAAATATCGGAAAATCAACGGCTTAAAATAACTGAATCAATTTCAGTAATAGCATCAGAGTGCCAATTTAAGATTTTCACGTGTAGTAACAATTTAACAACATGTGAACAAAAATAAACAACAGCTCGAACTGGAATAATATTAAAATATAATTAATTAATAATTATGGAATATTATTTTCAGGTGAATTCTGTTCACGGCATCGTGACGCAGTGGACGTGTTCAAAGAATGCTGCGTGCGTGAACCCAGACTCGCCAGGTTTATTCGCAAGTGCCAAAGTAACCCTCTGCTTAGGAAGAAGGTAAATATTTATGATTATTTATTATTAACTCATTTATTTCAGATACTGTAATAAATGAGTTAATAATACCGGTACTCCATAATTATGTACATACAAATTAATAAAATTTCACATAAAATCACACAGTGAATCTCAAATAAAATTTAATATAACTAGAATGATACATATAACCTAGGGAAATTTAAAAAATAAAACAAAATCAAGATTATTTCTTTTCATTAAACAAGTCATAAGGAATTAGCATGCTAAAGTGGCATTGAGCCTGTCATATCTCCCGTAAACCCGATAGCCGCGGGGGTAAAATGTTCTTGAGTGTATATCGCGACGAGACAGACATAGTGTATAGATGTCAGTATACAATGTGTATTGTCGAACCATGATCAAGTAAAATCAATATTTTTTTTAGAAATTAAAAAAAAAACATTTTTATTTTATTTTTGATTTGTAACTTTAAAACTGGGTTATTGAGGTGTACTTTTTTGCATGTTGTATTAAACTTCATAATTTAATTTCTTTTTTCTTTCATAATTTATTTTCTTAATTTCTTAATTTCTCTTTCTTATTTTATTAGCTAGGTAAACTATCTAGCTTTCAAATGAGACTACTTTGAATAAAATACACCGTTTACTCAAAAAGAAACGCAGAAAAAACCAGATGAAGTAGTTTTCATTAAAAAAATAATTAAATCGGCTTTATTTTTGAGATAGGTAACATATAATTTTTTATTTTTTGTTTTTTATCGATAAGTATATGTCGTGTATCCGCACATCTCGTTTGATCAAGGTTCGACAATACACATTGTATACAGCCCATAGCCATAGCTTGTCGGATCCAGATGCGACAAGCAATGGCCTTCATTAGGCCCCAACACTGGACTAGTATTGGATGATGATGACGATGACAATTTTACCTCGTAACCGCATTTTCGGTGAACAATGGAACCAGATTTTGTAAGTCTTCGAAGGTCCTTTATCTATACTTTACTCAAAAAGCATTTATGCTGTAAAACATTTTGAAAGTATTAATGTTCCAGTCCCGCCGAAATCGAAAATTATATTATACTAAATGCGTTCCGCGGCTTCGCCCGCGTGGATCTATGTGTCAAATGTTTTATACAACATTCCTCTTGAATCACTCTATCTATTTAAAAAACCGCATCAAAATCCGTTGCGTAGTTTTAAAGATCTAAACATACATAGGACAATGGGAAGCGACTTTGTTTTATACTATGTAGTAATTTTATATTATCTTATTTCTTTGTAAATATTTATTTTTATTTTGTTACAGGGTGTCCCAGAATGCGTGTTATTCGTCGCGCAAAGGCTGACAAAATACCCTCTTTTACTGGAGCCACTACTAAAAACGGCTGGCGATGATATGCACGAGCGAGAGCTATTGCAAAAAGCACTCTGTGGTGTCAAGGTAAGCTTAAAGCGTAGAAAGTTTACAAACATCGAGAGTAAAGAGGACTTAAAACAAACTAGCTAGCAGCTTTTGCAGCTGTACGAAAAGTAAATGCACATCAAGCAAGGCGTACATTTTGTTTTACTAATATCTGAAAATGTTTTACTTAACCCCTCTCGTCGCTCGCATATCTCATGAGATGACTAGCTCTCGCCCGTTAATTTAGATCTTAAAATAATACCGTTTAGTTTCATTTTCGTCTTTTCACAGGAAATCCTAGTCGACGTGGACAATCAAGTAGCAGCTAAAGAAAGAGAGGACCGGAAGCTTGAGATATACCACAGAATAGATCCGAAGTCTTTCACTAACTTCCGGTCGGATAAGTTCAAGAAGAGTAATATTCTGCAGGGGAATCGCAGTTTGATGTAAGGATATCTTTTTATTTTTATTTATTTGGGAGACCTGAGTGTACCGAACGTCCACGAAATACAATGTCGACTAGATACAATGTACATATATGTTTTTTAATTTTTTTTGCATTAAGCCGCCATACACAGAAACCGTGGCCGAATTTGTATGATACAACCTGCACGCCTTCGCTTCCGTTGTGGATAGTATAGTGCTATCAAAAAATCTACGAAAAATAGAATAATCTGTATTACCCCTCATTTTTGCGGGATAAAAAACCACATGTGATCTCTCGCCCCAGAATGAAATATCTCGTCAAATTGTAGTCTTTGTCACCATGTGCTAAAAATGTCCATCCAAAAATGAAGTCTACGGTCCCCAATTTTACCTCAAAAACCGAACTGCGATCCCCAACCCGCATGTTCAGCGTGGGGATAATGGACACAAAATGGCCCCCAATTCCCGGCCGTCTCGCTATTCCTAGTTTCATAGTAAAAGTAATTTTTTACAGATTCGAAGGCGTTGCTACCCTAATGCAGGGACGGAGCAAAATGCAGACGCTTCTGGTGATAGTACTAACCGATGTACTATTCTTTCTGCATGACAACAACAACAAATATACGTTCTTCACGCCTGACAATAAGGTATAAAATGCAACGAAGCAACGCTTTAATGGTAATGTTACATTACCTAATCGATGCCCGGGGTTTGTTAAATGTAAGCGTATTACTCTGATAGTACGCTCACTTTTTTAGGCGTGTTTAAACCGAACCGTCACGCTCGGATCGGTTACGCTAAATCGCGTTTCAGGACAGACATCAGTTTAGTTTTTAACAAGGATTGCACCATATAAATGTTTACTTAAATAAAATATCTTTAAGCTTTTTAAAATGTTCTACGATCTACAATATGACATGGTATTAAACTAGCGGAAACCGTATTTGCTACAAATATTAAACCAATTTTTTTGAACCCATGTTAAAAAACCCGATAAATTTATCTTTGCCATTCAACTTTGAACTCTATCGTCCACAGACCGGCGTAGTATCTCTAGTGAAGTTACTAGTCCGAGAGAAGGCAGGCGCAGAAGGTCGAGGATTGTATCTCATCTGTAGCGGACCGCACGAACCAGAGATGTTTGAGCTACGGGTACATAGACCTAAGGATATACATGTTTGGATTACGAATATCAGGTAAATATATCACAGTTGTTAAAGTTTTTGTTATTAAATAATAAATAAATAATGCTGGACAATCCACAATTCCACATAGCAGATGATGCTATGTGCTCCAAGCTAAGTAGAGCGTGTGTTATGGCATTAGATGACTGATGTACTTATTATAATACATTAGATAGATATATAGATAATTCTTTATTGCACACTTAGTATATGTAAAATAAAAAACTTAAAAAAACTAGATACAATTGGCGGTCTTATCGCTCAAGAGCGATCTCTACCAGACAATCATGGACAACCATTATATATGTTTTTGCCGCTGCATTGCCCGCGAGAAAATCTATGTGTCAAATGGTTTATAAACCTTCCTCTTGAATCACTCTTATCTATTAAAAAAACCGATCTATGCATACATAGGGACAGACAGGCAGCTATGTACTTTGTTTTATACTATGTAGTGATAGAAAACACCCGGAACAAATATATGCAAATCGAACCCGCAACTCCTCGTCCATCACCCGCCACTCCACATCAGCATATTAGCCTTGATTGACATTAAAAAAGAAAATAATAATAATTGTTTACTATGTAACCAAAACGATGTCATCTACAGAAGTTTAAAAAAAACTGTGTCAAATCTTTTTTCAGGGCCGCAGTCCAGAACTGTCCTGAAGAAGAAGAAGAAAACGAAGCTGGCGCGCTAGCGACTTCTGCTGAGGAGAGACAGAGACAACTAGAGGCGAGGCACGAGAACATAAGACTGATTACTGGTGAGGCTATTGCTATATTTCTATACTGTAGTTGTGAAGTGATTAACAGGGTATGTTTATTAATCCAGACAATTACAACCATATTATTATAGACGTAATATAGGGCTAGTACCAGTTGTAAACAGTTTGGTGTCAATTCATATAGAGCCAAAATTAGACGCTTAAATTTAATATTTCTTGCGTGCTCGCGATCGTAACTTCAATTCTTGGTTCGGTCGTGTTCGCGCTCTTTTCAACACAACTCGTCCACACTGACGAACCGCCGAGCATACTGTGACTACTAAATAAATAAATAAAGCCATCCAGCACGCCTTCGTCTCCGCCCCGGCCACGGTTACTGTGTGTGCTGGCTTTTAGGAAAACGTGTATGCGACCCGTAATGACTATTGGACACGTCAGAAATATAAAATTACATTAGTAAATAGGAAATAAAGTAGCCATCTTGACTAATTTGATGGAGAGGGGTCTCTTACTCTGGTTCGAATGACGTTAGCTCGATGTTCATTACCTCGATGTCTCTACTTTGACGTTGCGTTTCGTCGATGGGTTGTTACGTTGAAAGATCAGTACCTCGGAGGGTTTCTACCTCGACAGGTCTCTACTTCGACGGTATGTTTCCTCGATGGATCGTTACATAGAAAGATGAAAAAACAAAGTTAATTAAACAATATTACGAGACCCAGCCTAAATAGTGGTGTAGAATAAGTAAGAGTATTAAAATCAGACAGATTAATTCTAACACGTCAGAAATATAAAATTACATAAGTAAATAGGAAATAAAGTAGCCAACTTGACTAATTTGATGGAACCTAAATAGTGGTGTAGAATACATAGTATTAAAATCAGACAGATAAATTCAGTACATAACCAATTTTCTGATTAAACAGATGAGACGCCGTGGTGTCATATTGAAGGTGAATTTCAATATATAAATGTTAGCATGAATGTATAGAATGTATTTTATGATATTTTCTCTTATATTTTCCTTATTTGCAGTAGCAAAAGGGTGGAAATAGCTTGGATATCTTAATATTCGTAAATTCATCTTTTGAATACTGGTTTTCGGTGTTAATGTGTTTTTCAAGGAAAGTTTCATTATAATCTCAATAAAATTAATTTCAAAAATGGGTATGGATGTCATTGAATAATCTTTGCATGTATGTCCATTATGTATGTACAGTCGACGCCGAAATTTACTGAACAGATATTAATATTTCAAAATATGTTCAGAAATTTTTGTCTTTGACGGAACATTCTTTAGATATACTGTTGCTATGGACGAGTTTCTTTCTTCCTGGTCTGGGAAGCGACTTAAATTCACACGATGACTTCAAATAATTATTTATACTCGATTTTAAAGAACACCGATAAATGTGTCAATTCAAGAGACAACTTAGATTCACATGTTATTTATTATATTAAATATCGTAATAAATAAATATTCAGATGATGATGATATTATCAACGGAGACAAGAAAGTAAATTTTCTGTGTTTTACTCACTCAATAGTTGATTTATCTTGATTAATAAAATCGAGTATAGTTAAAATTTAAATTTAAAGTGGTTCGTCAATAGTCGTGTTTATAATTTTTATTAATAATTCTCCTCAAAGTAACAGTCTCGTCTCTAGAAACATATCCCTCTAGACACAAAACTAGAATCCAACAGCAACCCAGGTCCTGAATCAATCAGTTTTTGTCCTACAACTGAACCAAGTTGTTCTTACAGAGGCGTTGCGAGTCAAGGACAGAGAGTATGCAGCGTTACTGGAGGAGAAAATGGCGCTTCATATGAAAATGGCTGGACACACGGGTACTTCTATGCTGGATATACCTAATACAGGTAACTATGGTTTTTGATTGTAACAAACCTTTAATTCAATACGACGACCTCTGTGTCGCGGTGGGTGAAATTCCGCCTGCACCGCAGGAGGTTGTGGGTTTGATTCCCACCTCGGGATAACGTTTGTACGATCTGCAGATATTTGTTCTGGTCGTTTTCTAATAAATCTATGTAATGGATAAAAAGGGAGGCCTTTGCCCAGCAGTGGGACAATAATGACTTAAAATAAATTTATGTAATGTATTATGTATATCAGTTATCTAGTACTCATATCACAAGCTCTTAGCTTGGGGCTAGATAATGTGTGAATTGTCCAGTATTATTTATTTAGTGATTGAGACTGAAAAGATTAATTATGTAACAAACATTTAATTGAATAAATAACGCAGACCATTAGATATATAATTTTTTTTTTCTTAGGAATAAACACGGTGTTCCCTGGAGGACTGGTGTTCCCAGATTATATGCGATTGGCAGCGCCGAATCAAGACACGCACGCGCTTTGGCAAGAAGTCTGCAAGGTTGTCAAGGTGAGCTCCTGATAGACTATTCTATATCATTGGTACACCCTCTGCCTTTCTTCATCATATCATAAGCTTATAGTAGTCCACTACTGGACATACGTAGGTCTCCCCCAATGAGCGCCATAGCGCCCTGTCTTCAGCTTGACGCATCCAGCATCTGCCCGCAGTCCTTCGCAGGTCGTCATCCTACCTGTCCGATGGCGTCCTACACTACGTTTACCGAGTTGCGGTCTCCACTCAAGAACACGGTAAACGTGTTCTTCCAGCGGTTGTCGGTTCTTCGTGAGATATGGCCGGCTAACTGTCACTTCAGCTTGCTAATTCTTGAGCTATGTCGATAACTTTTGTTCTCTGTCGGAATAATTGAATTGTATTAACGTACAGGAGGCGCTAGAAGTGACCCACAGCACGTGGGCCGGCGGCGGAGCCCTAGGCCGCAGTACCAGCTCGGCCGGCGAGCGGCACTCCTCCACATACGAGAGCCCTGCGTTACCGCGCCGCGCTGACACCTTCGCGGGATTCGACGCCACCAAACACAGAGGTACTGATATTATATGTATGTCCGTCACACAGATATACATATGTGCGAGCGTGACGCATTTTATTTACGCGGGAGTGACACAGACAGGAATAAAAGGTCAATGTACGAAATTCTTTCTGCTTTGCGGCCGGGCTTTGATAGAGAAAACCACACATGGATCATGGGGATCTCAACATAAATTATTATATGACGATCTCTGTGGCGCGGTGGGCGAAGGTCCGCCTGCGACGCAAGAAGTTGTGGGTTCGATTCCCGACTCGGGGCAATTGTGTGTACGATCTGCAGATATTTGTTCTGGGTGGTCTGGTCGTAATCTACGTATAATAAAAAATTCTATCAATGTAATGTATGGTGTAAAGTATCAGTCATCTAGTACCCATAACACAAGCTCTGCTTAGCTTTGGACTAGAATCTAGTCCAAAGCTAAGCAGAGCTTGTGTATGCTGGACAATCCACACAGCATCATCTAGTCACTAGATGATGCTGTGTGGATTGTCCAGCATTATATATTTATTTTATTTTTTAAATTCCTCAGGAGTCATCCCCCGCCTTTCAACCGACACCCCCACAGAGGCTACAGAGGGTGATGCGGAAAACATCATAATAGGCGCTGTCGCAGAACCGCTAAACGACGACGCCGCGTTGAAACTGCAACACGCTGTATACACGCTTACTTGTATCGTGTGGCAGCAGCTTACAACTATACATAGGTAAATCGTCTATACTAAGCTACAAGTAAATATAATAAAAAAAATATAAACACCCGAAACGCCAATTTGTGGCGGCGGCCATCTTGGACCGATTTTTATTCAACTTAACTTAAGAACACTAATTCTCCTTTCAAAAAAATAATATTCGGTTCATCCATTCGGAAGCTACGATGCCACAGACAGACAGTCACTTCAAACTTATAACACCCTGTCGTTTTTGCGTCGCGGGCTATGTCTTGGAAAACTTCGAATTGGGAATTCAACGTTGCGACGGCTTTTGTTTCCGAAGTCGCCATTGGGTCTGTAGGTACTGTGCAGTTTCTAGGCAGTTTAAATTTAAAGCAGTTTATAAGAATATTCGCCCTATACTAGAAAACTGATACTAATTCCAGGTTTTCGCTCCCTGATGATGTCCTATTATTATGTAGACGTGATCTAGACTTATTATAAGCGCGATATAACCAAGCGAAACACTCGCAGAGTTAGTTTTTTAGTCCTACCCAAGCCACGTACTAATAACTACGGGAAAAAGATTTTACGACCAAACTACCCTCCATTATAAAAAATGTAAACTCATTCAATGCATTCAAACCAAACTATCAAAATATGTATCAGATAATTATTTTTGAATGCATTGAATGGGTACTATCTATACCTACGAAGAAGACCTACTTTAATTTACACCTATTCATGTAAGTGACATTGTGTCTTTTTGAGAATAAATGTCTTTAAACCGACTTATTATATATGACAACTATCAAGCTGTTATCGAATCTCTATTTATTTAGCTACTCTATGTGTTTCTGTTCCCTAAATGCGTAGCTGTGACTCATCAATAGAATCAAAACTACCGACTACTTTCGTTCAAAAATCACAGTTCACCAAAACGTTAAAAAACATTTCAGTCTCGAAGCTCAAGTCTGCGCTTGGCGGTCAAGCGGGGGTGCGCTCTCAAGGTGTCACGACGCTCAACTAGAAGAACTAAGACACGCTCAAGCGAGGCTAACAGCAGAACGGGCTAATTGGGAGGCTCAGAAGAATGCTGACTACTCTGCCATAGCCGCCGGTTTGTATACCTTACTGCTTTGTAATAAAGTTCACTTTAAGTCTCTGTAAGAACTAAGACAAGCTCAAGCGAGGCATACATCAGAAAAACGCTGATTGCCCTGCCATAACCGCCGGTTTGTATACCTTACTGCTTGGTAATAAAGTTCACTTTAGGTCTCTGTAAGAACTAAGGCACGCTCAGACGAGATTAGCGAATTGAGAGGCTCAGAAGATTGATTAATCTGAGATAGCCGCCGGTATGCTTATAGGTACATCATAATTCAGCAAATACTAGTCCACAGCTGGACGGTGGCCTCTATGTATCCAATAAAATACTCTCTATTTAGATGACCTTGTTACTTTTTATGGGTCTGCTTTTAAAAGTAAAAAGATTTTCGTTTTATCAGAACAGAGACGACTAGTAATAGATACTCTTATAATAAACTTAGATTAGCAGAGAAACTGAACTTTTGGCTATACATAATGTTTGTCTCACTACAGAAAAACGGCAACTACAAGTGGCGCGACAAGAGTTGATCGAGCAACAGAAAGACGTGGAGCAACAACGGGAGAGGCTATACAGGCGGTTGGAAAGGCTGCAGCAACATGGTAAGTGGTAGTGTTTTTTTTTATTTATAAAACAAAATCCACAGCCCTGCAGAACCAAAATTAACTTACTTAATCACTAAACAGAAGGCCAATACAGGATTTACTACTTTATTTCCTATGATCCGTTCACGGATTTACGTTCTTTGACTGAAAAAAAGACATAGTTTATATATAGACTCTTCTCGCTTCTTATTAAAAATAGTAATGCTAATTCTTGGTTCGGCTACATAAATATTGAGACTGACACACCACTTCGTCAATTTTCAGAGACGATTGACGAAGTCATTGGCGTCATATCAACAATAATTCAGTCAATTCTAATTCAGATTAACTCAAAATTACTTAATGGATTTCTATTCGGTAGTTTTGGAGATAAACTGAATTGACGATCTAACTTAATTATCTAGAGACCAGAGGGTCTCTAGATAATTAAGTTGCTAGAGAGCAAAGGTATAATATTACTTAAAAGAGGGTCCCATACCACGGAAATGTATTAGATTAAGTAAAAGAAATAAACTCTTCAAACTGTTCTATAGTTTAGATCGTCAATTCAGTTAAACTCATAAATAAACAGCCTTATAACAAAGAAGTATTATGCGAGTACGAACACCTCACGAACGTTCGCTGTGTAACATGTTACATTACGCACCGTCACTACCCGACTTTTAAAGTACAGTACAATGCCTGAAGTCGTGAAAGACTTGCTAATTGACCGCAATTCTATTCTCTTTAGCATACCGTTACATTACATGACACACATAAATAGTTCTGAATATTTTATTCTTCCGTTGGCCTCTGCCCAGTACACTAAACTTAGTTTCGGCTTTGGCAATATATCTTACTTTTTTTTATCGGTATTCCTTTATCGGTATTTACCAGACTCGCAAATTATGTCAGGTTCCTAATAATACTGACTAAAACCCTAGGGATGTTCCTATTGTGTCCTATCATACCTGACATATCTTTGTGCTGAGTTTACCATGAAGTATTATAGACGAATTTGTTATACAGGCGGATCTCAGGAAGAAATAGCGAGCGTTGGTACGCTGTCACCGGATTCTAGCGTCAGCGATACGACGCGGCGGAAAGAACCTAAGTGGCGTAGTGAGTATTTTATCACACTTATATTTTAATTCGATAGTTTTATTAAGTTTGTTACTTGTGTACGCTAAAAATACTGAATGAATTGCTCTAACATTTTGATTAGAAGTAGTTCGAGTCTTTTGAATAAAATTATGGGTAGCTAAGGCCCCACACTAAGTCCATAGCCGTGTCGTGGTTACCCCGTGCACGAAAGTCAGAAGGTTGACTAGTATATAGGGTATCAAAGAAAACTGCGAGAAAAAGTAAAAAGTGTATACCTGTACGCTCTGCGCACATTAATTCAACGCAGCCACTACGTAGCACAAAAATGTGCATTCAAATATGGGCTTTAACTCGTAATATTTAGATTTATTCCATATTTACGGCATCAGATGGACATCAGACAGACGGCTTGCGGGTCACTCGTTTATAGCTCAAAAGCTTTAAACGCGTGACCCGCAAGCTGTCTAGCTAGGCTAGCTGATGGAAGTCATTTTGTCATGTAAATTTATCTAAAATTAACGAGTTTAAGCAACATATTATGTATTTGTAATGCGTGATAGCGGTGTTGGATTAACTTTGGGCTAGATAATGCTGTATGAATTCCAGCATTATTTATTTATGATTATAAATTCTAAATTTCGTTATATTTCGTAGATAACCGAGGCTCCACCGGCTCCGAGTCGTCAGCGTCCGCCTGCAGCGTGCGAGGCGCCGTGCTCCCGCCGCAACTGCTCTCCGCGCAGAACGAAACGCGCGCACATCACGCGCCCATACCCGTTAGTCACACATTCTTTCATATTATTACTAAAACTATATACTTAAAAACTTAAACTTAACAGTATGAATATTCAGACAAGTCGGGTCTGAATATTTATACGGTTAAGTTTTTATAGTAATACTTCTAAACTACGTCGAGTCTTCTGGTCATCCATACCGCAATGCTTGAAAACGAAAGTTTTCAACCTGTGCGTCCTACCCGCTATGACCTGCGGAGCTGAGACGTGCACACTCACGGTAGGGCTGGTCCAGTTCAAGGTCGCTCAGCGAGCTATAGAAAGAGTAATGCTCGGAGTTTCTCTGAAGGATAGGATTCGTAACGAATACATCCTACAGAGAATCAAAGTTATCGACATAGCTATAATAATTAGCAAGTAGTGGCAGTGGGCCGGCCATATCTCGCGAGAACCGACGGCCGCTGGGGCAAACGTGTTCTTGAGTGAAGACCGCGTCTCGGCAAGTTTAGTGTAGGACGTTCTCCGGCCAGGTGGGATGACGACTTGCGAAGAAGGACTGCGGGCAGATGCTGGATGCGGCAAGCTGAAGACAGGGCGCTATGGCGCTCATAAGGGGAGGCCTATGTCCAGCCGTGGACTAACATAGGCTTATAATGATGATGAGTATAAAAAAGAGTCGCTTCCCGCTGTCGGTCTGTCCCTATGTATGCTTAGATCTTTAAAACTACGCAACGGAATTTAATGCGGCTTTTTTAATAGATAGTGTTTCAAGAGGAAGGTTTATGAACCATTTGACACAGATTTCCATGTGGGCGAAGCCGCGGGGCGCAGGTAGTTATTACTAAAACTAAATACATAAGTAAAACAATCATCAAAATCGGAATACGTATGGTTAAGATATCGATTCTATATGCAGCTTAATTTAGTTTGCTGACAATTAAAATCTAGCTTACCAAAGCCTTAATAAGCTGACCGTGTTATCAATACCGTTAATAAAATATATCTTCACCTTTAGCAGATGGTAAAGCAGCAGCTACCACTGAAACTAGCGAGCGGCAAGAGTCAACAACCGCCGCCCGGTTACCACAGGCTGCATGAATCTCCCAGTGATGTAAGTTGAACTTTGACTATATTGGTTTAGAGTCTATTTAATATAGAAGTAAAGTTCGTTTTTATTAAGAGAATTCGCCGAAGTTCGTCTTTGTACCATTAGATTTTTTAATGATTACTCTGCGACGCGGTGGGTAAAAGTCTACCTGCAACACAGCAGGCTGTGGGTCCGATTCCCGCTTTGGGACAAGTGTTTGTGCAATTATTAGTTTCGGGTGTTCTGGGTATTTTCTATGTAAAATAAAAATATCTTTGTAATGTATTCAATATATCAGTCTTCTAGTACCCATAATACATACTTTATTTAGCTTGTGGCTAGATGATGCTGTGTGGATTGTCCAGCATTATTTATTCTACGCCAAAGGTTTGGATCAATTGTTGAGACCTCATTTTAAACATGATTTTGCAATACATACATAACTTAAAACGTTTTTGAGTTAATACATTAACAAATATACATCACCTTCTGCGGACTGCACAATCATAGCAACACACTAGCAAGACACCTGCTACAGAACAAAGACAATATAAAACGCCTTAAGAGATGGAATATTATTGAGCTTGACCGAAGGAACTAAAGTATTCAAGTCTAGAGATGGTGCCTTTCACTGGAAATGGCACCTGAGTATCCCACCCGAGACTGCGTCTAATTATGGCTGAACAGCCGATTGTAGACAAAAATGGATGAAAAAAAAAACCTTCTGCGATTAAAAGCATCCTTATCGCTATGTTTTAACTGTTATACTTTACCAGTGGCTCCACCTAGTTTTTATCTTGCAAGCTAATAAGAATTAACGATTTGTTTTTAGTCATTGTATAAACGATATTTTTTACACACTAAGCATCAACATTTTGAAACAGTTTGACTGGTTCGTAACTTTTCAAGATTAAAGATTTTGTTTTTGTCATTGTATGATCAACTTTACTTTCAACACATTAAACATCATAGTTCTGAAATAGATTTAATGGTTGGTAACTTTTCAAGATAAAAGATTTGTTTTTAGTCATTGTAGTATCAACTTTATGTTCAACACACTTAAGCATCATAGATCTGCAACAGATTGAATAGTTTGTAACTTTTCAGGGTTAAGGATTTGTTTTTTGTCAATGTATTATCAACTTTATGTTCAACACACTAAACATCATATTTCTGAAACAGATTGAATAGTTTGTAACTTTTCAGGGTTAAAGATTTGTTTTTAGTCATTGTAGTATCAACTTTATGTTCAACACATTAAACATCATAGTTCTGCAACAGATCGAATGGTTGATTACTTTTCAGGACATCGAGTATCCGAACGTATTTTAGACGGCAAAAATATTTTTAGTAAGTAAATTATAAGTAAAATTGGCAGTAGTTTGTTTCCAAATTCGCTGTTGTGTCTTTTCAACGTGTTGTAATTTTTGATACGTGTTTAGGAACTGTGACGTTGTATTTAGAAATTTCTGTCCCTATCAGTTATGCCTTTTTTATTATAGCTTAAGAAACTTTATTCTCATAAGAATTTCAATAAAATCTCTTAAAATGAGAACATAGGGTGAATACCTAACGAACCGTTAATTTCTAGCCCATGAAAACAGTTTCATGGGATAAAAAGATTAATGTTATGCTTAGTGCTACATCTGTCCAAAATGTTAGCCTGTAATGTTGTGTAGTTTTGGCGTGAAGAAGTAACAAATATTTATTACTTAGCATATACATAGCTAGTATAATATTAGTATGATGGTTTGACCACCATCTTACGTAAGTAAGAGATTACCTATGTGATAGATAGAACAGATTTTCCCAGACGGAACGTTGTCACTCCAGATTTGAAGACTCCATGATAATACTGTATACGTATAGTATACCTACATATTTTATTATTAAGGGTCCGGCGACCCTCGCTTGCAAAAATCGCTCCGAATATCGCTGTCCCTGTTTAACCCTTGCGTCGCGCCACATGCGTGCGCGATAGCAATTAGCTGTTCAAAATTTGGTTTGTTCCGTAATACCAAAAATTATGACTGAAAACTTTTTGTATTCTTCACAAAGTATTGTTATTCTGTAACTAGACAATATAAGCTATGTTCCTTAATAAATAAAACGCAAGATATTGATGTTTTTAATACGAAACAAATAGCAAGAAAACATGTCCATTTTCGCATAAAAATGTGCAAAATGAGATTGGCTTTCATTTCATTTTAGGTAAGTATTTTGAAAAAAAATATTACGTTTGTATGAAGCATTCGTCCCTCCGGAGGCCCCTTAACTCGATCATCAAAAACCAAACAAACATGATTTAAAAATAAAAAAGCAGACAATTCTTTGCAAGAGTCACAAAACGGTGTCTGTCTCAGCATGAGTTAGTTGTAAACACGTTACAACCAACGTTTCACAAATTACAACATACAATTGGCAATCTTACCGCACCGTTATAAGCTTCAATGTCAAACAACTGTTAGGCAGGCTTACGATCTCTTCTCTCGTAGATATATCGATGTGTACAACCATTTTGTCTGTTCGGCTTTCGTTGTTAGAGCATGATCATTATTAAGGACTCAAACTTCTTAAGTTAGAACCACACTATCGTGGTGTGGGTTATTGTGACGCGGAAGGCATATGTACATTTGATCACGAGATGATGCCCTCCTAACTGAATTTCGAGCACGGCAGCCACTATCAATGGAGCGCATATCTAATATTAATATTATATACTGCTGACGCGCCACAACACTCCACACTACAATAATATGGTTCTAACTTTACTTCTAAGGAGGTGGCTACCACGACATTTTGTGGCGATGAATGCTTTGTCACTGTGGTCAAACGAAGGTCTATCTATAGTCTATAAAAATATAAAGCACTTACACTTACAGCACTTACGCATTCTGCGTTTGCTATAGTCACGATGCTTGGCAGGCGGATTAGTGTTCGCAGTTGTGTTAGAAACACAAAGAAGGAAGCTAGTGTTCTTGCCCTGCTAGGTTCCCTTAGTATCGCTTAAGCGACTCGGTCGATCATTTATCGCCGCAGAAAGTCGTGGTAGGCGCTGCTTATTATTTTATCTGCAGTTCTGTGAGAATTACATTAAACTACAATATTACAATTGTTAACAATATACACTCTAAACAGAATGGGAGACATGGGTTGAAAATTGAGTTTAATGAAATAGGAGATAGGTCTTCCTTTTCACCCAGCAGTACAATAAAAAAACCTACACTAAATGACGACTATTTTCTTTTACTTTTAAAAACATAGTGATGTGTGCTAGCTTCAGTAGGTAATACTTTATTTAACACATCGAAACGCACGTTATCAGCGTTATTACACTAATTTTAGCGCGAATAAGAATAAGAAAGCGCATTTTAACGTGAAAAGGTGTTTTTCGCGCTAAAATTAGCGTAATAACGCTGATAACGTTATTTGTTAAATAACGTGGTAGCCTTGCAGCCCACAAACATAACCCCCCAGGGCATAGCCAGTCCATATAATAAAGTTTTATGTTTATAGTTTCAGCAACCACAACCACAAGGTGGTCTAGTGATCCACCACACTCGGACCGGCAGCTCACCCGCCCCGTTGCCGACGCAACCGTCGCCTACCAATAAAGCAACTAGGTGAGTAAAACTTATCTACACTATGCTGCGTCCACGCATTTATTTTATGCTCTAGATTTAGTTATTGCGACGCAGCCGCCGCCGGCTCGTACCAATAAAGCCACTAGGTGAGTAAATACACTATGCTGCGTCTACGCATTTATTTTATTTCATTATTAATTAAATCTAAGAGTTTAGATTTCGTTATCGTCTCGTTTTATTATATTCGATGTAAATGTTATTGTTTTTATTGCTTGCAATTTTGTGTTTTCTATGGATCTTTATTTTCTGGAAATTAAGAATTTTGGTTTGTCTGAATGAAATAATGCAATATTTCATGGACTCTCCTTCTTTTCACCAGATTACTAACAGACATACGAGAGAAAAACTATATATTTAACGTAGATATTTTTTTAATAGACATATAAAAAACACAAAAACACTCAACACAAATTTAAATATCTAATTTTCATATCATTATGTCTAAACTAAAATAATGCCGCTAAGAGCTATACCTCTAAATTAATATGCGACGATAGCAAAAGCTATGAAACAGCTTGTTTGACAATGTTTTTGTAAGACGGTCGCTTCCAATATTTACTATACCTACAGGATGATTTTTTGAGTAGGACGGTGATAGCCAAGTCCTAAAGCACGATAGTTAGAGAAAAGTCAAAAACCACCCTATATAAACGTTTATTACAATACCCTAATTACCTATTAATCTATTTTCCAGAACAAACACCTACCCAAAGCTGCCAGACAAGTTCCGCGTGCGTTCCCCAGAGCCTACCCCCCCTCCCTCCAACGAGGAGGAGGTTATATTCTTCTGACGGTCGCGGCCCGACGCGCAGGCTAGATGAGACTGCGCGGTCTCTTAGACCTTCCCTGTTTATGTGCGCCTGGTATTTTAACGAGCTGTTATTGATGATTTTTTTCTTGAAAAGGTGTATTTTTCTAAGATCTTTTATGTGCACAAAAGTCATTTAACACGGGATATTTACCATGATTTGATTTCATGGTAATTCATCATCATCATCAGCCTATAGTAGTCCACAGCTGGACATAGGCCTCCCCTAATGAGCGCCATAGCGCCCTGTCTTCAGCTTGCCGCATCCAGCAACTTTTAAATTATATTAGGATATTAACCATGATTTGATTTCATGGTAAATATCCCGTTTTAAATGACGTTTGTGTTATGATTATGAACCATGATCGTTTCAAAAGATCTTATGTGCGCCTGGTATTTTGAGTCGCTGTTATGTTTTGACACCCAAATAGCTATTTTATTTTAAGATGTTCATAGATTCACGCTATTTATTTTTGAAGCTAGTTTTTGCGGCAAATAGCACCCGGAATAATATCTGATTTAGAAATTTTCACTATTTTCTAGGTTTATTTCCTAGTTATTGTCCAGCTTTTGTTTTTGCTGAAATCACTATGAATTATAAATCGTTATTTAAAAATTGAATGACGACTAATAATAATTAAAGATGACATTTGAGATCTTACATTCCATCATATTACCTCTTTTTATTATATTGTTCTGAATATCAATATTATTAGTATTTACAATGTACAATTCCTTTTGGTCGCACGCAGTATCTTGTATAAGTAAGTCCCTAAGTTATTTTATTTTACTATTAAGTATTCATTATAAGCTTTTTAGTCAGAATAGGCATGATGACTGATTTTGAGAGACTACTCGGAAATTTTTAAGAAATCTACAGATAACAAAATAAATTGTAAATCTTCAACAAAAAAGAAAAATAAGAATCATTTCAGCTTTTTAAAATGCAATTTTAATTTCCCTCTAAAACGCTGGAATATTTAGTGGCGTCGTCTACGAAGTCATCAATCACGTACATCTGATATACAGAAATAAAATTTATTGTATTGTCAAGAGAAAAAAAACATACCTTGACCATAGTTTCCGTGCTTTACATTTTGTGTAATGCTCTGATTGGTGTTCAACGTGTCATGGCGATTGCTTTATTCTGAAGTTATATTTCATCAACATAAAATCTGGATCAAAATAGAAAATATAATACCAACGGATATTGCTTTCTATGGCTCATAAATACACAATTTAAGTAATTTTTAGTTATTGTCATCATCCCTATTCATTAGTTTGTATTCTTATTCACCAACAAAAAGACTTGCTTGAAAGCATTTTTTTCGCATTTTCTTGTGTTCAATTTTAATCAATGCATTTAATTTATCCTAGTATCATCTTTTTCGCTTGACATATCTTTTTGATATATTTTAGAGTCCGAAATCTCCTAGAAAAAATATAACTATCATTATTTAAGTCCGTTTCTGGATTTCCATCACTTAGAAAGCTTACATTCCATTAAACGATCTCTGTTGTCATAGCTTTGCAGTATTTCTTTGTGTAAACTAGTATTTTTGGCAGCTTAAAGCTTTAACCAAAAGTATCTTAGCTTGAAATGGGAAGGTCTTGAGAGACCTAAATTAGTATTATAGAAGTTTAAAAGACATTTTGAACCGTATGCGATTGGAATAAGACAGTAAAGTACGGTAACTTGTGAGATTGCTGAGAAAGTGAAGAAAAGTGTTATTACGTAGAAAACTTAGAATCACGTTTAACAAGATGAACTGAAAACTACAGTTAAACAATACTACAAGTTATACTGGTCGTGGGATTAATCGTGCTATCCGTATAATAACTAGAAGGTAGCCTATAATAATATAGATATTGTTATATAGATGTTTTTGCGGTTAAATTAGATCTTGTTGAATTTACATGAAATTTGGCTAAAAGTTGAGAGCAACTATTGTTACCTTGAAATTTCCAATGCTCAATACCTATACCCTAGCCAAAATCGTTGCAGAATGTTTGTAAGCAAACCACGAAGCAAATAACTACAACTCACATTCCTTGGCGTCGACTTACAGATATAACAGTAAGCAATATTTATAGAAGAAAGTATCTCAAAGCGAATAGTAATGCAAATTGAGTATAAAAAGACAGACTCGGCAACAGAGTGAATTATAGGTTAAGTATGGGTGGTTTGTTTACAAACATCGAGTATGGCTGGTGTATTAAACTTGTTATCACTCAAATTTAATAATTCTAAAGTGCTCATACTTTAGCCGTTTTTAAAATGTTCGATATAAAAAAGTTGTTGAATTATAAATAATGTCTGCTAAGACTTGTTGTTCGATTGTATATATATATATAATTTATATAAATACATATATTTACTATAACCTCTTCAAGAAGGTTTTAAATGTCTGAAACATATATTACCTTCACTGGGCACATATTTTTAATAAATATTCGGATATTTTCAAATGAAATCATATGCTTTAATGCAACCATGTACATATAAAATTTCTACAGTCGCAAATAAGGCTCTACTGCATCTCACGATTGTTGAAACTTACCTTAATATTTTATCTATTAAATTCGGTTATAAAACGTTATAATATTAAAATGTAAATATGTTGAAATATTTATTAGTGACGTATTAACTTGTAGAGAATTCGGTTAAATTAATGTGAAAAACAATAAAAAAAATACTACTATAAAAATAACGTGTTTCATGAATGAATTTATAATTACATCTTGTATAAAAAATAAATTTGAAAATCTTTTAACTGTAAGAAATGTTTCGGGAAAATGCGTATTTGGCATAGATTGTGATAAAAAAGTGAGAAAAGATTTGGGGGAAGTGAGTTTACAGTATTTTTAATTAAAATACTCTTAATGCTACTCGAATTATAATCTATTGTTCGTAAACTAAATACCGTTGGATAAAATGTTTAATAAGTCGATTCACGGTAGTACTACCATAGATATACCATAGAGCTTTTCCTCTGTTTTACTATACTTAGTACAAGACATATTACTTAATATATTTTTATATACCTACCCATTTACTTCCAGAAAGCCGGATTTATTACTCTTTTCATTTTTAATACGTCTTTCTATTTCTATATTTATGGTATTACTAAATTTAAGCACATAAAATTCAAGCAACTCTATAATAATAAGATTTAAACTAAACGTTGAATATTTAGTAGTCTGTTATACTATAAAATAATTCGGGCTAGACAACATCTACGCTCGTTATTGCACGACCTTATTGAAAGTCTAACCCCACCTTAAGATAAAGCTATAGAAAAATGTGGTTTAAAAAGTATATAAGATTTTGGTGCAGATCGTGTGATAAGATTAATGAGTATTAAGTGTGAATGTTATATATATTTGTGTAAATTTCCTTATTGTATTACCGTAATATGTAGTGGTGACATGACAGTTAGATTTTTTTTATTTTGGTGACATTTTAAGTACCAAATTCAAAAGCAGCTGGTTAAAAAAAACAAAGTCATGCTAACTAAAGCCTGGCTTCAAACACATCTGCACTCAAAATTACTTTAATTTATCTCCTATAGAATACTGTTGTTGCGAAAATAACATTATAAGACTATGTATAACTATTTTTCGCGCATTTACTGTAATCCTTTTTACTGTTAGTCGTTAGAAAGTGATATATATTAAAAAAACTATTTTCTTGTTTAGGATCTTTTCATACTGTGTATATAATAATGATGTTGATGTTATAATTATTGTAAGATATCATAAAACTATACTAAAGTTATTATATAAAATTTCTGTTAGGAAATCTTCCAAATTTCGTAACAAATTTCGCAAAAATAATATTTTTAATTCATGTATCTCACTAAAACGTATATTTAAGTACAGTAAATAAAATGATGTTTAAATAGTAGATGACATAAATATTCTTATTTTACTTCAATCGATCAAAATGGTCATTTAGACTTCAAATATCATGACAATAATAAATCTTCTATTTTTCTGAACTCTTATCTGTAATTGTATTACTTTGTAAAGAAGAGGTAATAGAAGAATAGCAAATATTTCATCTAGCTATCGGCAGATATACACAAAAAAGGTGAATAAAAATTAACTGAAAGACTAAAATAAATGTTCAAAGTTACAAATTCCACTTTAAGAGCGCCGAAATTTATAAACCACAAGCGGACCCGACAGACGTTGTCCTTTCTTAACTATGTATGAATATTGATTTCGAATTGGTTACATCCTCTTTGACGATATTTGCAGCACGCATTCTGTCAATGTTATGTCAAACGCCATAAGGTTACATCAAAAAAGTTTGAATTGTAAAAGCGCTATGGTTACATTATAAATAATATAATATATGGTGGTTAAGTATTCTTAAAATTTCTAATTTTCCGCGCAATTTTCTTATTTTTTTTGTTTCATAAGAACATTCTCCTGACAATAACAAACACAACAAAAAAGAATCAGCGAAATCGGTCCAGCTGTTCACGCGTGATGCCGTGACCAAGGGAAATAGGGATTCATTTTTATATAATATAGATTAGGAGTACCTTTAATAAGAACTACAAAGCCATTTTAGTATTTTCTTACCCTCTCATAACAATGGAAAAACATGCATTTATATTCTAATCGTTCCTTGATATTCTTACCTAAGTAATTTACTATAAGTCCTAAGAAGTTTCTTTAAGAACGGTACCTTATAACTTAGTTGTTATATTTACACGGAAATACATTATTATGTCTATTTAAAGTTCAAAAACTTTCAAAGTTAATATAACTTAGCATGTTCGTGCCTTCTTGACTAGAATTATCTATATCTTGTTTTAAATTTTTGATTTATCGGACTAAGGTTTTCTTGACTAAGGAGTGTATTTTTCAAAATAAAATTCTGAATCACTTGTCTATATCTCGAGTTGAAATTCTGTGTTGTTTTAAACTATGCTATGAAACAATTTCTAAAAAGTTATTTAAACCTAAGATCGCTAAGAAACTTATATTCGTCAAATCACAGTATTTTTCTGCCCTATTGCGTTTTATAATTATTTTAGTGAGACATAAGTAAGCAATACCTATATTTAAGCTTTAATTGTGTACTTAAGTTAATTCCCTCCAATTCATATTTTTTTAAATCAACGACAATACATGTGTATTGCTCAAAATTATGCTCATTTACCCTTGTACTTATTTGAAATTATGTTTCATGTATTAAATCATATTATAATTAATATTATTGAATTTTAAAGTTGATCTGTGAGTAAGCGGGGTCTACCTGCCTTGTATGTAGAATAGCTGATGAATAAATTTACTTAGTATCATTTTGTTTTTTTTCTTATATTGACCTACCATACCTACCTACCGTACCTACTACAGGGTGAGTTTTTTGGACAAGGGGCGGTTCCTTACACTGGTAGCTATTGGAAAATGGTTTTAGGAGACTATCCATATTATTTAGAGACTTTTTTCATCAGATATAAAAAAATGCAAAAATAGGCATCATTATCATCATCAGCCTATAGTCCACTGCTGGACATAGGCCTCCCCCAATGAGCGCCCTGCCCTATCGTGAGTGTCCAAGTCTCAGCTCCGTAGGTCATAACGGGTAGGACGCACTGGTTGAAAACTTTCGTTTTCAAGCATTGCGGTTTGGAAAATAGGCATATTACACGAAATTCCTTATTTGTGTGGCTATAGGTATATGAAAATGTATCTAAAAATGTGGATAAGTCTCTTCAGACCATTTTCCTGTTGGGCAGCTATACCGATTAACGCATTCCCTGCCAAGCCTCAGTTGCACCAGGGAGAAGACGTCGTCCGTCCATGTACGTCATGAGCAACTAAAGAGTATCTCTCCTTCCAAAAAATCCATCTGTATAGTTATTCTGTGTATAACTGGGTTCAGGGCCCTCATGCCACTAAAAGAATCGCTTCACCATACCAATGGTATCGTCTCAAAATGATACATTTCAGTATAGGTTGAAAGAAACTTGACACTTGACGAGCGTCCCTCCATCTATAGTATAGATGGAGGGACGCTCGTCAAGTGTCAAGGTTGAATTCAATCTCTCAGTAGGTACAAATAGCAACCCATGCACTATCTAGAGTTTCTATCATCTATGGACGATTCTTCGACGATACTATTGTCTAGGGACGAGATTTTTACTTGCCAGAACTATAGAAATACAATTTATTGGTAAAATTGTATTTCTATAGTTCTGACAAAAAAAAAGACTTAACATATCCTTACATTAATGGTGGTGCAGTGCTAGCCAGGCCGTGATTATAATTTATGTTTGTAAGTACCTGCATATAATAACAACGTCTTGTCATGTTTTCCTTCGGTAGTATTTATCGGCTCTTCAGTACAGTGATAACACGGGGTAATTACTTTCTTTTGAAATCAGTAATGGCTGGTAGCCACTCGTAAAGCCGATAAAGTATATCCCCTAAGTTACACCACACGTCATAAATAGTGAAGGTACAATCAGTTGAAGAAGTTTTAGTGAAACGGTCGATTTTTTTTTCAGCATCGATGTTACGAACTATTTCTAACACTTTTGGTGCTTACAACATTGATGAAATTTTAAACCGCCATTTCTGAAGGAGGTAAATTACAGTAGACTGTGCTTTATTTCCTTTAGATTTTATTTACAGGACTCTTGGACTGAAGCCTTCAGGACAGACTTCATGAGAAACCTATCCCAGTTTTTATCTGTAGATCGTGCAATATTAGATTTTCTGATAAATCAATTTTCATCCGCCATTGTCCTTTTCATGTCGCCTTGAAAGTCATGAGCGTTTTTCTTTTGTTTAAACACATGGAATAGGGACATAAATAAAATAATATGGATCAATTCCCCTTTTGTGCGTGACTATACGACCACAGTCACACATACGAATCAACGGTCACAGGCAGTCACCCGGAAGTAGAGATAAACTCGAGTGCACTTACTGTAAATACTTCATGTCTGATTATATCGCCTATTGACGTTATTGCCCGATGGGTTGAATGGGTTGGAAGAGTAAAGAGGGGTTAAGCGTTCAGCCAATGAGGCTCTTATGTATGTCATTGTCAGGCCAGACAGAGGTTTGAAAGATCTTGAAATGCGTGAAAATAGCCGTTTTAATAGGTGATTAAAAGAACTTAAGGGTCCGGCGGCCCTCGCTAGCAAAAATCGCTCCGAATATCGCTGTCCCTGTTTAACCCTTGCGCCGCGCCCCATGCGTGCGCGATAGCAATATTAGCCGTTCAAAATTTGGTTTGTTCCGTAATACCAAAAATTATGACTGAAAACTTTTTGTATTCTTCAAAAAGTATTGTTTTTCTGTAATTAGACAATATAAGCTATGTTCCTTAATAAATAAAACGTAAGATATTGTTGTTTTTAATACGAAACAAATAGCAAGAAAACTTGCCATTTTCGCATAAAAATGTGCAAAATGCAATTGGCTTTTATTTAAGTTTAGGTAAGTATTTTGAAAAAAAAAAACTATTTAGGAACCTAGATAAATACTATTCAAATACAAATAATACAATATTATAGTGGAAATATGCTTGAATTGGAAATCATTTTGGTATTACGTTTGTATGAAGAATTCGTCCCTCCGGAGGCCTCTTAACAAGTGAAACTTCACTTGTTAAGAGGCCTCCGGAGGGACGATCGCTATTATATGAATAGATTCCATTAGTAGAAGATAGAGCTACCGAGTTGATTAAGTTACTACCTATGTAAAATTGTCTTCTACTAAGGGAACTATGAAATATAATTCTGAATTAGGTATGTAGGTTAGGTACTTATTAAGGTACCTAGGTAAACTATTAGTTATAAATCACGCTAAGGCACGTTTAATGAAACTATAACTACTCAGTAATTGATCTATATTGAGTAACGCTTCTGCTCTAAAAATTCTAAAGTATCTCAAGCATAGATCAATGACTGAGCAAGCTTTTAAAATATAAGCCTAAGACAAGAATTCAACACATTTTTATGAAATTGTTTCTACGTTTTTGACACAAGATATAAAAAAAATATCATAGGTACCAACGATAAGACCTACATTATAGTAGAACTAAGGCTTGATGGAAATAATATTCCCGTTCTCCACCACCAAGCTAGTACACACTGGGATTTTCTACCTACATTATAATTAGGTATTGCTGTGTGCAACCTATGTGGATGGGACCTTAGTACCAACCGATGTGGCGCGGTGGGCGAAGGTCCGCCTGCGACGCAGGAGGTTGCGGGTTCGATTCCCGCCTCGGAACAATTGAGTGTACGATCTGCAGATATTTGTTCCGGGTGTTCTGGTTGTTTACTATGTATAATAAAAAATACCTATCTATGTAATGTATTTGTATTATGTATATCGGTTATCTAGTACCCATGACACAAGCTCTGCTTAACATGAGGCTAGATAATGCTGTGTGGATTGTCCAGCATTATTTATTTATTTATTTAACCTATCTCAAGTACCTACCTTGCCTGTATATATCAATCACAATAGCAAGAAGATAATTTATCTTCTTTTCTATATAAAAATGAACCGCTGAATGTGTTGCTAAGCGCAAATCTCGAGAGCAGCTGAACCGATTTCGCTAATACTTTTTATAGAATATTCCTTGAAGTACGAGGATGGTTCTTACGGAGAGAAAAAAGAGAAAATTTTAAAAATTGCTTGGAACAAATGACCAGCCGCGCGAAACCGGGACGGGCCGCTAGTTTTTAATATTAATAGACACGTCAAGACGACTCCTCAAGCTTTCATAAAAAGAAACATGAATAAAACATTTGTGTTTTTATTTCAGCTCAAAGATTTTAAGAAGTTGACTTTGACAGAGGATTTCATTAAAACTTTTGTGAAGCGAAGGGGTGAGTAATATCCCGTTGTAAATATTTCTTTAAAGCTGCTTTTGTTGGGCTGTAGAAAATTTAGTCCAGGCAAGGCATTTTACGCTAGCAGACATGTTAACAGAGGGAGGATATGCACGTAGCCTGTATATATAGTGTATCTGTTTTTATGGTGTGCAATAAAGAATTATTGTATTGTATTGTATTGTAGCCTATCAAACTAAGTAATGTATTTATTTATTATGTATATCAGTCACTAGTGCCTACCCATAACACAAGCTCTGCTTAGCTTGGGGCTTGGTGATGCTGTGTAGATTGTCCAGGATTATTTATTTAAATGTTTATATTGTGACCATCTAAAATTATAATATTTGGTAATGCATATTGGATATAGCTCTGTGGGTTCGCTATCAATTTGATCTAGTTTCACTCGACATACATTCGTCAATAATATTGTTTCACCCGTTTTAGAAACTGCAGTTGTGTAAGGCACTGTCACTTTAACACCCTGTATGTATAATGTAGGTATAAATAAATAAATAATAAATAAATAATGCTGGACAATTTACACAGCATTATCTAGCCCCATGGTAAGCAGAGCTTGTGTTATGGGTACTAGATAACTGATATACATAATACAATACATTACATAGATAGATCTTTTTTGTTATACATAGAAAACGACCAGAACACCCGGAACAATTATCTGCAGATCATACACACAATTGTCCCGAGGCGGGAATCGAACCCGCAACCTCCTGCGTCGCAGGCGGACCTTCGCCCACCGCGCCACATCGTCGGTATAGTATGTATTCACACACAGGCACCTTAGTTAAATTTCCAAAGAGTCCTACCTCTCCTTTTTATTTCCAAGCAGACCAGTAATTTTATTCCCTCAAAAAGTATTTTCATTCATGAATATGAATTGCTTGGTTTAAAAGGATCAATTTTTTTTATTAAGACGGGCCCTTTGATCCTGGCTTGGGTGCAATATTCTTTATTAAAATCTGCGGAAGTGTTTGTTTTTTCTTATAAGAAAAATAAATTTAAAAATAAATTTAAAAAAACTGTGTCCTCATCTATGTTTGCTTGGGCTTGCATCCAAATAAAAAATAGAGAATTATATTTATTAGTATATATGTATTTATTAGGTATTTAGTATTTAAAAATATTTATTTTCGTAAAAGGGACACGGTAAACTTACATTCTAACGTTATTATGTATCTAAATAATTATATAAACCAAAAAACATTGTTATAAATGTAAGTGTGAAGCCTCGCCCTAACGAACTAAACCTAAATAGACCAACTAAACCTAATAAGGGAATCTTATATGACCACCTCTGTGGCGCGGTGGGCGAAGGTCCGCCTGCGACGCAGGTCGCGGGTTCGATTCCCGCCTCGGAACAATTGTGTGTACGATCTGCAGATAATTGTTCCGGGTGTTCTGGTCGTTTTCTATGTATAATAAAAAATATCTATCTATGTAATGTATTGTATTATGTATATCAGTTATCTAGTACCCATAACACAAGGTCTGCTTACCATGGGGCTAGATAATGATGTGTGAATTGTCCAGCATTATTTAATTATTTATTTATTTGTATGAAGATGCGAATTTTCATGATTACATTAAAAACATATTTTTCTAATATCAATTCATAACTTAACATTTATAAAATAATTTAAAATTAATGAAGTAAGCCGCTGTTTCGTTTTTAAGTTAAAAAAAAACATCTCCCCATAAAATTGTACTGATTCATGGCTAAACACGTACGGACTTCCAAACTTACAAATGCTTGTTTTATTTCCTGAATTACCGAAGCTTTTAAGGAAACGGAACTGAGAGACAAATTGGCTTTACGTGATGCGTTTTAATAAGTGTTCCAAAAATGCTGTTTATGTTTTTTCTAACGTAGGCTTCTTCTTCTATTCTAGGATCTTTGGTTTCTGAAACCCAGTAAAGGTCCCACAAGTGTCAGTGGTCTAAGTGCTTAGAGAAATAAAGGATTTAGAATTTATTTTGAAGTTTGCTGGGAAAATTGCCTTGATTGAAAGGATTTGAACGAATAAGATAGCTTTTAAAAATAATATTTCAATTTTCGGTCAGTTAGGATATTGATGAAAAATCTAGCATTTCATTTTTTTTAAAGAACGCTGTTTACCGCACATGGCCCTGACAGCGTTGCCGGACTTTTGGCGAGCGCGGAAGACGCCTCGACGGAAGATTACATTGTGGCAACACTCACAAGGGCCACCACTTAGCTGCAAGCCTCGGCTTGGCTGTTGCCAGATGCAATAGGAGATTAAGGAGGTCTCGTCTAGGTGTACAAATGCACCTAAGAGCCGAAGGTCTGAATTCTACGACCAACCCTTCCGGGGTTTGTAATTCGTTGGATGCTAAGATTTTGGTCTTATTTTATTTTTAACTAAATAAAATAAATAAAATAAATAAAATAAATAAAATAAATAAAATAAATAAAATAAATAAAATAAATAAAATAAATAAAATAAATAAAATAAATAAAATAAATAAAATAAATAAAATAAATAAAATAAATAAAATAAATAAAATAAATAAAATAAATAAAATAAATAAAATAAATAAAATAAATAAAATAAATAAAATAAATAAAATAAATAAAATAAATAAAATAAATAAAATAAATAAAATAAATAAAATAAATAAAATAAATAAAATAAATAAAATAAATAAAATAAATAAATAATGCTGGAAAATTCACACAGCATTATCTAGCCACATGGTAAGCATGGCTTGTGTTATGGGTACTAGATAACTGATATACATGATACAATACATTACATAGATAGATATTTTTTATTATACATAGATAACGACCAGAACACCCGGATCAATTATCTGCAGATCGTACACACAATTGTCCCGAGGCGGGAATCGAACCCGCAACCTCCTGCGTCGCAGGCGGACCTTCGCCCACCGCGCCACAGAGGTCATCAACTAGCTGCGCCCCGCGGTTTCACCCGCGTGGTGATAGATATTTTGGATAATATACTATATGTATATCTTTATGTAGCCTATGTGTTATTCTGATATATAAGTTATATTATTGTGAAGTTTCATTAAAATCAATTCAGTAGTTTTTACGTGAAAGAGTAACAAACATCCATCCATCCATCCAGCCATCCATACTTACAAACTTTGACGTTTATAATATTAGTAGGATAATCAACTCATATTCGTGATCGACAGAAACGAAAGAAGCTTAATATCACACAGTAGGTGGGGAATCAATGTAATAATACACTAGGCTGATGCTATTAACGATGCATGGTTATTTTTTTTATTCACTCTTTCACTCTTCAGTGCAATTTGCCAACTCCGGATAATTGCAAGCCATGAGAATGGTGTCGTAGTGCAGCGAAGAAGGACAGTCCAGCCTCACTGGCTCCAGACCACCGGCGATGTTGGTAACACAGATGTAGAAAGATCTGCAGTCAGACGGGTTGCTGATGGTCCCTTGTTTGGTGCAGATTGGTGGTGTGGTAGGCTCTGCAAAATTATATATTGTTAACCGAATTCGAAAATGGAGGAGGTTCGGCTGTATGTGGGTATCATTTTAGGGTTCCGTACCCAAAGGGTAAAACGGGACCCTATGAATACTCCGCTATCCATCCGTCTGTCACCAGGCTGTATCTCATGAACCGTGGTAGTGAGACAGATTGAAATTTTCACAGATGATGTATTTCTGTTGCCGCTATAACAACAAATACTAAAATGCAGAATAAAATAAATATTTAAAAGGTCCCGTTTTACCCTTTTCGTACGGAATCCTAAAAATCAATCCATCTCTGAAATCCCGAGGAACACTAACAATAATAACAAAATTAATTTTGCTTTTTTTCGTAGACTAGGGATATTACCTTTTCGAGTAGTTGTGGGCCATGTCGGTGGGCATGTTGTAGTAGTTGGTATAGGAGTTGTAGAAGTAGGAGCTTGTGTAGAAGTCGACGCTTCAGTAGAAGTCGACGCTTCAGTAGAAGTAGGCGCTTGTGTAGTAGAAGTGGTAGTAGAAGGAGCTTGAGTAGTAGAAGTTGTAGAAGAAGGAGCTTGAGTAGTAGAAGTTGTAGAAGAAGGAGCTTGAGTAGTAGAAGTTGTAGAAGAAGGAGCTTGAGTAGTAGTAGTAGTAGTAGTAGTGGTCGAAGTCGGAGCAATAGTAGAGGTCGAGTCTAAAGCGTTGTTGATAGCTCGAAGTAATGGCCAATCTCCGTATCCACAATTCCCATGGAAGTCATCAGTTTCGATACTCCATATCATGATGTTGTTGATTCCCAAGCTTTTAGCGTATTCGACTTTATTCGTGATCGAGTTGACGTCATCGTAAGATACCCAGTTGGTACCGCTGTAGGCGTATGGGACCATCGCCAGGGAATCGTATTCTTGGGTCCAGGGTTCTGATTGTAGTCTGACGCAGAACTGCAAAAATAATTCGTGTTTTGTTATATCAAATACTTGATGTCTGTAAAAGGAGAGCCATAACTTGGCTCTCATTTCACTCGTGTTAAGATTAAATTCTCATAATACGTAGAATGTCGTGTGAAGGCAACTACGTGTGAAGGTGTGTTTTCGTTAAACGCACTGGGTAAAAGTTTCATTATAACACGTTGGTAGCTTTCTGGTCACCTTAAAGCAGGGATGCACAGACCACGGCCCGCGGGCCGCATGCGGCCCGCCGGTCGAATACTGGTGGCCCGCCGACAGCAAAAATAATCATCATCATCATCATCATCATCAGCCTATAGCAGTCCACTGCTGGACATAGGCCTCCCCCAAAGAGCGCCATAGCGCCCTGTCTTCAGCTTGCCGCATCCAGCATCTACCTGCAGTCTTTCGCAGGTCGTCATCCCACCTGGTCGGAGGGCGTCCTACACTACGTTTACCGAGTCGTGGTCTCCACTCAAGAACACGTTTGCCCCATCGGCCGTCGGTTCTTCGCGAGATATGGCCGGCCCACTGCCACTTCAGCTTGCTAATTCAAAAATAATACTCTCGTACATTCGAAAAATATTGAATTCTATTCCAGAATAAAACCAAAAAAAATATGTTCGAAAAGTAATTTGAATCTCGCGCGCGCGCTCTTAAGTGCGCTTATCGGTGCGCCAGCATTTAGAAATTATCGACATTCAAAACGACCAAGATTTACGCAACAAATTCAACGCAGGAGACTTGCTGAACTTTTACCGCTGCATTGATAAAAATACGTACAAAGAGTTGCGCATAAACGCTCTGAATGTGCCAGCTTATTTGGTTCTACCTATATATGTGAACAAACCTTTTCAATACTAAATAATAATAAAACAAAAAATCGAAACCGCCTTGCAAACTAAAGTTTGGAAGCAGTTTTACGTGTTGCTACAAGTAAATTTGAGCCAAATATAAAAAAGATTGTAAGCACTATGCAGTGCCACGCTTCAAATTAATAAATTCTTTTTCAATTTTAATACATTATTATCAATTCGTTATTGTCTTTAATAACCTATACTTCTGGCGGCCCGCCATCAGTTCATAATTTGCCCGAGTAGCCCCTAGTCTTAATAAGTCTGTGCATCTATGCCTTAAAGGGTATTACTGAAAATCAGTGTTTGCTCTACGAGCAAAACTATACGCTGCGTTATTGCCTTTTTACTTTGCTGCAGCACACACATGTACATATATTTTTTAATAAAAATAATGTATATGTATTTTTTAATTTATACTGCCTGTTTTCATAAGCTGTATGATCATATCAATATTCCACATGTTGCATAATCTATTGTTTTCTTGTCGTCTTATTTAGATTTTCTGTCAAATGTTTATATCTTATACTACATATCAACTACTCTGTATATACCGCTTATTTTGCTTCCGTCATCCACCGAAACCATACCTTTGCCTTTAATCATAATAATAATAATAATAATCATCCATCCATCACAATAGCCTGGTTTTATTTCATTCATTTTTCTTTGCAATAGTCTCTACACCAAGCGGATATCATCTTTGGGTGTATCATATTGTGCACCCGAGGATGATACCCGCTATGTGTAGCCATCGCCTTTAGATTAACTTCTCAAAGGGCCTCTGTGCTGTTGGCTTCGGCCCCACGCAAGCCTTCCAAAGGACCCGGTCCTTTGGAAGGCTTGCGTGGGGCCGTCACTTTATAGTCCGAGATCATGGTAAATGAGAGACATAATAATAAAAAAAATTATAATCAAAGCAAACAATAATGTATGTACCTACAAGATGGGCAGGAAGTTAAAAACATGATTAATTGAAGTTATAATACCCGCTTATTCCTTCTGTAGGTGCTCTAAGAAACCTCAAAAGTTTCCATACCATCAGAAAGTTCAAAGCAAGTTTATAAAGTTTAAATTCACTGTTTGAAAATTAAAACACAAAGCTAAGATATCCTGAGAGCTGCGAAAAGTGTTAAAATATACACAAATGTTGACAATGTATAAAGAAGTACTGAAGTATCATTCCTTTCACAATTTAATATAAGACATCTGAAAATTTTCAACTCCAAGGCGAAGTTTCAAAGTTTGAGAGCCACTTGCTCTTAGTTAAATGTACAGTAGCTAGCTACTGTATATTTCAACTTTTGTCTTTGTTCAATAACAGTGGATTTTCTTGTATTTCGAATCGAGTTACACGGAATAAGGGGCACGTGTGGCGCTTTTGAGCGAAGTGGCTTATTTTGGGTAATTTTGTGGCTTCGGATGAGTTTATAAGTAGATTCCTGAGCGTTTGATGTGAGTTTGAGTTTGGTGTTTGATTTGGGAGGCGAGAGGGCTGGCCTAGTTTGGGCCTGATATTTGATTCGTTGTGGGTTCGATCTTCCCTCAATCTACTTAAGGCTGTATCCCGACGCAACTAGCGCCGCCACTTATTTTAACTTAAGTATTAGAACGTTGAAGAAAACCTACAAACGTCTTTTTAATGAAAAAATGAACTGATTACTGAGAATCGATTATATTGTAAGGCTAAAGAAATAAGGGATTTTGAATGTTGTTTTTTTTATACCTACTGAAATAGTACTAAGAATAGTTTTTTATCTTGCGCTCTCCACATTTTACGTTTTCTCCAATTTCGAAACAAAATCATCAACAATGAACATGAATTACATCGACAATGAAACTTATGAATTATGAATTTAACATTCGATAACCAGTCTTGATGTATACTACTTGCTCACCTCATTGTACCCAATGAAGCCAGCTGTCTGGGTATAAGGTCCGTTGATACCAGCGCCTGAAGCTGGATCCCGGACGGACGTGGAACTGGGGTTGGACAGTGTGAAGGTCCTTCCGTAGAACGGCACTCCTAGCGCCAGCTTTTCCAAAGGTGCGCCTGTAGAAAAATTCAAGTTATGAACTATACATAAATGAAACATTGGACTAAACTTTGTCTAATGCAGTACTGCACTGCCACATCCACCGTAAAATATCAGATCAGCCGAGTCCCCAGCATTTGCCTATGGTTCTGATTTTATGCGTATGCCCTGGTAGAGGAGCGTTGTGCCCGGTCTATTGGCCCCAGGATGATAATGATAATGAAGTCACCTTGTCTAATCCAGTACTGCAAGACTGCAACGCTAAATCCACAGTGAACAGAATAGCAGAGTCTTCAACAACGCCTATGCTCTGGTGGAGGGGGGCGTAATGCCCTCGGTTACAGGACGATGATGATAATCTCTAATCTAGTACTGCAGTGCCACATCCACCGTTAACAGACTAGCAGTCTCTAACATCGCCCCGGTGCCCGGTGAAGAGGGGGGCGTTGTGACCGCTTACGTGGTTCCAGGATGATAATGATGAAGTCACCTTGTCCGCAGATAATAAAATACTATACTAGTACCGTGTTTAATCCAGTACTGCAGCGCTACATCCACAGTGAACAGGTCAGCAGAGTCACCAACATCGCCTATGCCCCGGTGGAGGGGGGCGTTGTGCCCGGTCACTGGGTCCCACGCACCGTACATGTCATACGCCATAATGTTTATCATGTCTAGGTATCTGTAAGTTTGGTGCGGCTTATATCGTTTTCCGAAATAAACGATGTTTTTCGTTATTGTTATGTGAAAATAGGGCAAGTGCCGACACTTATAGCTTTTTGCACGCCTTGAACAGCCCGCTGTAGCATAAGTGTGTGCATTCAAAAATGGGCTTCAACTCTAAACTAAATTAAGATGATAAATACATTAAAAGCATCAAATCAGACAGACAGCTTGACAGTCAGACAGACGGCATGGCGGCCACTTGTTTAAAGCTTGTGGAATGCCATTTTGTCACTGTAAAATGTATTTATAGATAACGAGTCTAAGCCCATATTTGAATGCACATTTTTGTGGTGGGTGGTAGCGGTATTGGATTAATGTTTGAGGACTCCTGAGGTAGCTAACAAAAGACGTTATGGCAAAATCTTACCAAAGGTTAGGTTAGCTTTGGATATGCTGTCTTACAATAGAAGTTAGAAAAACATGGTAAGCTACAAGTTGTAAGCAGATTATATTTAGAAATATCTACATAAAAAAAAACGAGATCTTATTTATATTCAAATGTTTGAACTAGGTATTTAGTTATATACAGAAAAACTTTTCTATTCTGTTTAGTTACTGGTAGATTGCGTTATTGGCTTTAAACTAAGTTTTAAATTGAATGTTTGATTCAAACTTTGAGTAAGTCAAATACTCGAGTTTTGGTGTAATCAGTTAAAACTCTGCCCCTACTTCCGCTATCCGAAAAAACAAGCTTATAAAGTTTTTCAACATTCTTACTTGGAAATCTCCGGAATATCGTAAGACAGCGCTGCCATAGCCTCCACCGACGAGACCGCTGAGCTCAAGAACCATCCGTATTGGTCAAAGGCCTCTCTCAGCTCCTTGACCAGAAGACTGAAGTTCACCACGTCAGCCTGCCCGTTCACTGTATCCCTACGGTTAGGGTACTCCCAATCGAGGTCTAGGCCGTCGAAGCCGTGGGTTCTGATGAGGGTAACTGCACTGTCGATGAAGGTTTTTCGGTTTGCGGCGGTGGATGCCATCTGGAAGGGCAGAGGTAATTTATCTATTCTGTTTAGTTACTGGTAGATTACGTTATTGGCTTTAATAATATTAACTAAATTCTAAATCTAATTCTTAAAAAAGCCATTGACTCACTTCAATTTTTAAATTTAAGTGAGTCAATGGCCCGAGTTTTTGTGCCCTATACTAATATTATAAAGAGGCAGAGAAGGAGGTTTAGTTACTGCTATAGGCTGATGATGATGATGATTTTAGTGTTTGCTTTTAAACATTAAAACGCCTACCAACACTATTTGTTTTCATAGTATCCGTTAGCATTCTATGTAAAACTCTATTACTCCAGATCCCCATGTACAATCCAACGATCCTATCCATCCACGGTTGTCTGGTAGAGATCTTGAGCGATAAGACCGCCAAATTGTCACATTTTTTGTATTTTATTCTGTCTTGTTTTATTTTGTAAGTGTGCAATAAAAGAATTTTCTATCTATCTATCTTACTCACGAGTTTATACAAAAAACTCAGGTATGTAGAATTTCAAATACGTACAACAGAATATTTGCCAGAGCCCTCATTCCATCCGCCAACTGCTAAAATAGCTTTCAGCTTTGGATTTTTGCTTTTCAACGCTGTAAATGCTCCATAGTTATCTGAAAATAAAGTGACGTACTTTAAGATATTGAAACTCAATTCACACATTGACATAATCGTTTCGTATAAAAGCAGAAACGTCCTTTCATGTCTTCTACATATTTTCTATCTCTGAATAGCTAAATGGATCATCATCATCATCAACCTATATTAGTCTTTTGCTGGACATAGGCCTCCCCGAATGAGCGCCACAGCGCCCTGCCTTCAGCTTGACGCATCCTGCATCTACCTGCAGTCTTTCGCAGGTCGTCATCCCACCTGGTCGGAGGGCGTCCTACACTACGTTTACCGAGTCGTGGTCTTCACTCGAAAACACGATTGTCCCAGCGGCCTTCGGTTCTTCGAGCTTACTGCCACTTCAGCTTGCTAATTCTCAGAGCTATGTCGATAACTTTGGTTCTCTGTCGGTTGTATTCGTTGCGAATCCTATCCTTCAGAGAAACTCCAAGTATAGCTCTTTCCATAGCTCGCTGAGCGACTTTGAAATGTACTTTGAATGGATTTCAAATGGATCGAGTTGAAATAATGCACATCTAGGGCGGTTCTAGATCATGATATGATCTAGAACCAAATATATCTCTAAATACCTCTACTAATAGTTCTATACATACCTATGCATATGATTCATTTGTTTACCAACTGATAAGAAGTTAGCTACCCATCGCGTATCGTTAGCTAACAAGAAACATCAAGTATCTACTACATTTTACTACATGAACACATCTTTGATATTATCTGATAACATTTCGTTTGTTGCGTCCGATCATACGCGTTGATATTTCGTTTATCTAGACTACTTGATAATTTATAGTGTTTAAGTATAAAGGCCCGCTAGAGTAGAGAAGAGTTAACGCGCCCTCCGACTAGGTGGGATGACGACCTGCGAAAGACTGCAGGTAGATGCTGGATGCGTCAAGCTGAAGACAGGGCGCGCTGTGGCGCTCGTTGGGGAAGGCCTAGGTCCAGCTGTGGACTGCTATAGTCTGATGATGATGATGACCTAAAAAAACCTATTATTTGAGCTTTTACTGGCTAAGCACCAATATGTTTTCGGTATTACAAGTTTATCTTTGTCCCGGCTATTAAATAATAGTTGTTTTTGATTTGGTTTTTTAAAAATGATTTTTTTTTCTAGCTATTTTATATTGAAAATACACGGTAATATATAAATGCGGTCTAAAACTTGTCTATGTTCATTAATTACCTAAGATACGTAATATTTTTATTTTTTCATAAACAGGTCGCTAAACTCAACACTATCTTCATAGATTACAACGGAATGGCGTACATGAACCAGGAATATAATAGGCATTTGCGTAATATGCTGATAATACGGTCTCATAGTTGGTATTTCTTTCTTTCAGTTCTAGAATTACATTATTTATTTGTTTACCAACGGATAAGAAGTTTGTTACCATCATTGCTGTGACGAAAGTAGTGTGACGACCTATGTCATTGCGGGTTCTGGCTCATTTGTATGGTAATGTAATTATACGTACGAGTATATCCCTGTATTGATACCTGTTCCAAGTATGCGTGGGTGTCACCAATGAAGACTGAAAATGGAAGTGCATATACAACCAGAAAGAAGCAGAATACAACCTTTGCAATGAGCAAAATTCTCAATGAAAGTGCTAGGAAGCCCAAAAACATAAATTCAATCTGACGATCAATGCATAGATAAACGTTTTTTTTTCTTTGGTTTCACTGCGGCCATTATAGACCTTTTGTGATCGCCAGTAAAATATATTACATTACCATACAATTGAGCCAGAACCCACAATAAATAAATAAATAATGCTGGACAATTCATACGGCATTATTTAGCCCCATGGTAAGCAGAGCTTGTGTTATGGGTACTAGATAACTGATATACATAATACAATATATTACACAGATAGATGTTTTTTACTATACATAGAAAACAACCAGAACACCCGGAACAAATATCTGCAGATCGTACACACAATTGTTCCGAGGCGGGAATCAAACCCGCAACCTCCTGCGTCGCAGGCGGACCTTCGCCCACCGCGCCATATCGGTCGTTCAATAACATAGGTACTACTGACGAAAATTTTGCGTAAATTTAGGTAAATCGCGAGCAAATACGCATTCAACCGCAAGCGCAGCTAAATGCTGGCGTGGTCGGTTTACCCAAACACTTTGCATATAATATAATAATCATCAGCCTATCTTACTCCACTGCTGGACATAGGCCTCCCCCAATGAGCGCCATAGCACCCTGTCTTCAGCTTGACGCATCCAGCATCTACCTGCAGTCTTTCGCAGGTCGTCATCCCACCTGGTCGGAGTACGTCATACACTACGTTTACCGAGTTGTGGTCTCCAATCAAGAACACGCTTGCCCCACCCAGCAGCCATCAGTTTTTCGCGAGATATGGCCGGCCCACTGCCACTTCAGCTTGCTAATTCTTTATAATATAATATAAGTGTGATATTCTTACTTCTTCCCGAATTATTCGGCAGATCAAGCCAGGGGTCCAAAGGTACCATCGCCCCATTCTGCAGCCCAGCGAAGGCGTATATCACATGCGTACAGAGATCGGTATTAATGTTAGACACGTCGAACTTGCCCCAAGACGTCCTGTAGGTCGCCCAGGAACTATAGTAGCAGATTACATTTTCTGGAAACAAACGGTCAGTGTAATCTATCTATATATTATATAAAATAAATAAATAATGCTGGACAATTCACACAGCATTATCTAGCCCCATGGTAAGCAGAGCTTGTGTTATGGGTACTAGATAACTGATATACATAATACTATATAATTACATAGATAGATATTTTTTATTATACATAGAAATAGACCAGAACACCCGGAACAAATATCTGCAGATCGTACACACAATTGTTCCGAGGTGGGAATCGAACCCGCAGCCTCCTGCGTCGCAGGCGGACCTTCGCCCACTGCGCCACATCGGTCGTCTAGTTAAAATAGGTCGTGTTAGTATACCTAACTTAAGAACGGCTGAACCGATTTGACTGAAAATTGGTGGACCTCCCCACCAATTTTCAGCCGAATCGGTTCAGCTTAGACCGGTACGATTTATTTTAGCAATATTTACGATGGAAGTACCATTATTACATTTAAGATCCTCTCAAATCGACCAGCAATGTACAACAGTACAATACAATACAAAAATCCTTTATTGTACATCATAATCAAATAAATAATTACAAAAATGCATTATATGCGACATGTACAATGGGCGGCCTTATCGCTTAGAAGCGATCTCTTCCAGGCAACCTTTGGATGGAAAGAATTATATGAATTTAAGAAAAGGCAGGGGGTGTACCACAGGTAATCTAAATAAGAACATAACAAAAACTATTTATGTACCTACATAAATTGCATAAAAAACTTGCATAAGATGGCAAGGCAACAAAGTGAATTTTAGGTACAACTCGGTCACAATATCTGTGCACTTTGAGCCAAACATTTTGTATGGCTCAAGGTGCACAGATATTGTGACCGAGTTGTACCTAAGGCACAGGCGGTTTGTTTACAAATTTATTTATTTATTGAGATAATGCCATCATAACAGGTTTTTTTATTAAGCCCTAAGGCGATGTTATAACTACTAATACTAAAAGTTACATATTTTTGTACATACACACAATACTAAATAATTTATAATTTTGTTTCAATAACATTTTGTGCCTTTTCCATGGCGTAGATATAATTATAACGAAAACCTTCGGCAGGTTTTAGAAAATTATGTCTACGCTGTTTTTGGACAGAACATTGAGTAAATATATAGTGAGTGACATAGGGGCAAACTTAAGTAGGTTGGTCCTACAAGTGGGCACCTCCAGCATGGCAAATGTATTGCCCAGCACGGTTTATTTTTGTCATTCGTAGATAAGCACGCCGCTATTTTCATTTCCGGACAACAAATATTATATAGTTTGTTTCTAACCTTTACCTCAATCTTATTGGGTTTCCCGGGTAGGTAAGTAATTATTTTCATTGATGGAAATATCAAGGAAAATGAAATACTTACTCTGTATAAAACATTTAAGCAGAGGTCGAATTCTGCCAACCAATCGCTTTAACTACCATGACAATGGAATCGTCGCAGAATCGTCCATAGATGAAAGTAACTCTAGACATGGCGTGCGGTGCTATTTGCACGAAGAGATTGTAATTAGAAATTAAAATTGAAACTTTTAAAACGCGATCCATCTGTAGTTTATCTCATCAAAGGTAACCAAAATGTGTTATTCTGAGGCGATAACATATTTATGGAAAAAAGATGAATTCAGTGGAATTGCACAGATTTTTGGCAAAATAAAAATGTCTGACTTACTCCCACAGGCCGTATATGAACCGAGAACGATCACAAAACAAACACAAATTTTAAAATTAAACATGTTCACTCAAACTCTCATTTTCATAAGCCCATTATGGGTTTACTTCACTATTTATAAAGTCTATCATTATCTCAAGTGATTGTTATCTATTGATTAATTAGAATCGCTTAGAATCTTTGATAATTATTTGCATTTATCAAAAACCATGCATTGAAAATTACGTGGATAGACTACTTCCTTGTCTATTTAAAAATCAAAACTATTATATTCACCACTTCCTTTGTATCTAATCTTGAAATTCGCTTCTTATTATGTATATTATTGTTCCTTCATGTCCAGTCCATCCTAAGGTTGCCTGGATAAGATCGTTCTCAGCGATAAGACCGCCCTTTATACCTTTATTCTAAGTTTTTATTTCTGTATTGTTTTCTCTTTTGTATGGTTTAATAAAGTGTTTTCTATCTAAGTACAATTTTAGTAAAATGTCGAGTCGTGTTCTACGTTATTGCAGAAAGAAAAACAGCAGAACGCATAGTAAAGGAGGACCCTCCGATGAAGTAAGCGCAGACAAAGCGAACAAATCGACGTCGCGAGCCAGAAGCCGTCCGATATTTTTCGATGCTCGCTCTCCAAAAATAAAAGTCGCAGCTACATTTTTAAATTCTCATTATTTCGCCAACTTGAAGCCTATGAAGCTTTCAGCGGATACAGACGCGAGAGTTTATTGTTTACAAGTGTTTTGAGCCGGGAATTGATTACGAAAATCCGGTCCGGTACTTCGCAAATAGCGAGCGAAAATTGAATTTTTAAACCCATATGCGGGCTTTTATGTCGGGGCATGGTCCTAGTTTTATTTGGGAAAACATTGCAGTAATAATTTAGCGAGGCCGACGGGCGTACGCTCAAATAAAAGTCGAAAAAATGTCTCACACACCACATGCGCTTTTTCGGGCCTACTCGCCGCGCCGCCGCATCGCCACTACACGACGTATATCTACGCCACTCGGCGTAGCTACGTAAATACGTAGCTGGTGTCCGTAGTTTTTTCATCGAGGAACGTCCGAGGCAACTGGTAAATGGATTTCGTGTGGATTTCAAAAGTTCTTTGTTCGGGTATTGACTTTGGAAAGTTTAACGTTTTTCGTTGCGAAGAGACAGTTTGCTCGGCGCTAATTGCCGAGTCTGTTTCTGAAAGGAAAGTTATGAAACTCTGTTATAAACCCAAGATTTTTCATATCGTTTATGCTTTGACGTTTACCAACATCGTCAATTTACCAACGATCGGGGAAATTGACCTCTTTATCAGAGGAGAGTTTGAGAGGAAGCTGTTAGACTTATTATTAATTAGTCTCACTTCGGACCACAAGGCGTTAGAACGCCAGCTCATTTATATATTTATTTATTGAGATATTAACATAATTACAGGTTTTTATCAAGCCCGAAGGCGATTTTATATCTACTTATATTGCCTTAATCAATAATTAAGGTTTAATGTACATACCAGCCGAAGACAGGGCGCTATGGCGCTCATTGGGGGAGGCCTATGTCCAGCAGTGGACTAATATAGGCTGATGATGATGATGTACATACCAGTACAAATCATCAAAACATGTGAAGGTTATAAGTAGTCTCAGTCTAATCTTCTTGTTTGTTACTATTTATTAATTTATTTTTAACCATTATATTAGAAAAGAGAGGCATTTGCCCAGCATTGGGACATGCCCACTGCTGGGCAAAGGCCTCTCTTTTCTCCTTCCACTGATTGTTGAGTTCGTTACTATTTAAGTACAAATAATCGTAAACACGTGTCAGTCAGCATTGTAAGTGTTTCAGATATGCTTGTACTTGAAAGTGATTTGAAATCATTATAACAAAATATTCCAGATTAAAACATTAATTGTACCTTGAAACTAGACATATTCATACGCTCCTATTTATTAATTTATTAAGTTTATATATAACTTGTTGAATATAATGCCTTCTTATCGATAAGATTTCTTTCTCTCTTATTATATACTATTACGATCTACAGATACTAGTAGCAGTATTAGATCTGCAGATATTTGTTCCGGGTGTTCTGGTCGTTTTCTATGTATAATTAAAAATATCTATCTATGTAATGTATTGAATTATGTATATCAGTTATCTAGTACCCATAACACAAGCTCTGCTTACCATGGGGCTAGATAATGCTGTGTGAATTGTCCAGCATTATTTATTTATTTATTTTATTTATTTATTAAACAGAGCTTTTTAGAAACCCGGCTCACTTCCATTCACTGTACATATTGCCACGCCCTGCTTGGGTACCCCATTGTGTTTCTTATACATTACCTAGATACTAAGACCTACAAATGTACACAATGATGCAATAAAATAAATATGAATATGAAGCTGTAACTGACATCTTTATAAATAAATAAAATTGTATTTGAATTTGTAAAAATGAGTTGGAAAATGGAGTAACTAAGTATCAAAATTCCTAGTTCTATTTCGTTTATGGAGTTCCTATCTCTTTCTTCCTCGCAACATTCCTCATTTCTGCATTTGTTGCAATTCCAACATTTGTGAAATTGCATGAATTCAAGCAGAAAAAGAAATAAAACGACAATGCTTCGACGAGTTGTGAAAAATCGTTTGATATTTCAAGCTTGCTGCACCTCAATGTATGCTAACAAACTGGGAAATTACCATTATTTCTCGAAAGTAAAAGTGTTGGTGAGTTTTTATTTAGTTAGCAATAAATACAATTTTAGAGATAAGACACTCGTGTAATTTTTCTCGTGTAACTCTTGTTTTTTTTTAAATTATTTAACATAACTAAGTTTTCTTTGCGTTCTTTTAATTGAAAATAAATTAAATGAAAAATTCTACTCAGCCCACCTGACCGGAGGGCGGCCAGGTGGGCATTGCCGAGACGCAATCTCATGATTATCTTTTGCAAAATGGCAGTTTATGTTTGTAAAGTTCAATGTCTTCCAGTTCTCTGGGCGCGATTATCTCGTAAAGGTTCGTTTGTGTGAAAGTGATTTGCATTCGAGAAAAAGTTTCCGTTAGCCGTGCGTTCGTTTGATTCGTAGAGCGACTTCAGTCCTGATTTCACGAGTACGTTTCGAGAACCATTAGTAAAGCTGCCACGCACGTTAAAATTGTTTAGGGTCGGACGATTGCTAACGAGTGGTATTGGAATTTGTATGAACTGTGTCGGTTTTTTGACGACCCGTCGAATTCGATGTAGCTGGCGACGAGCTTTGATTGCGTTTCCAATAAAAATAAATTGTTTTATCTGCAGCTCTTAATCGAAGTTATCGCTATTGAAGTAATATCTATCTAGAATAGATTGATGACACTTTGTATCGAGAACCATGAACTACATATTCCTACATAAAAACCCGTAAAAATCTGTCAGTTTAGGTAATGGTACAGTCAGCGTCAAAATACTATTACTACTATTCTAAGTATTTATTTCTGTATTGTTTTCTTTTTTGTATGGTATAAAAAAAAATGCTGGACAATCCACACAGCACTATTTAGCCCCGAATTATGTCAAAGCTTGTGTTATGGGTACTAGATGATTGATATACATAATACAATACCTACATTACATGGAGATACATATTCTTTATAATACATAAAAAACGACCAGAACACCCGGAACAAATTTCTGTAGACCATACAAACAATTGTCCCGAGGCGGAAATCGAACCTGCAACCTCCTGCGTTGCAGGTGGACCTTCGCCTACCGCGCCATAGAGGTTTCTTTCCATAGAGGTCGTCGTATAATAAAGTGTTTTATACTTTATTATATTAAATTGGTTATTGGGTCAAAGAAAAGCAAAACCATTTAATTTCTTTATATTATTTATTTTCTCAAATGAAGCGACTTTGATGTCCACACAATTCCTCGCGTAATGAGCTCTTGTTTAGATAATTAATGTTAATCAAAATCAGATATACAATTTTTTAAATTTTACAAAAAACCTCTTCACATTTAAGTCCCATTTAAAAAATATATATTGTTATTATTATATATTAAAAGCTCTATTTCACTACCTGACAAGCGTTACGTTACTAAGCGGTGGCCAACTTTGGGTGAAACTAAATATTATAAGGAGAACGAAAACTCTTAAAATAAAGCCGGTCCAACATAGTTGAGCTTCAAAAAATTTAATAAATCTGTATTTCACTCATGAATAATCAAATTATTTTCAATGAGAATGAGTCTAATAGTGTTTAATCAGCATCGATGCGAACGTGATAGAATACAGGACCAGCATTAGCTTATCAAGAACCTCCCCAAGTTCCTTCGCATCTCCATAAGTCTTCTCAGCGTCACTTTCCATCGCCTCGAAGTGGCTGGAGGCAGTCGCTTCTTCATCTTCATCGTCTTGACGCTGGTACTCGCTTAGGGATATCTGGGGAAAATAAATAAATAAAATAAATAATAAAATAAAATAGTCTTTATTGCTGAACTAATTTTTACAATGTTTTTACAGTTTTCTTACAAATATGCTTACTTTATAACAGTTACTTATCTTTTTACATAAATTAAGTATCGGTAAACGGTCGTTTCTGTATTTCAGCTTGTCTTTCGACATAGGCCTCCTCTAAAGATTTCCACTCTATTCTATCTTTCGCTATGCGGGTCCATATTGGACCCGCCACTTTTCTAATGTCGTCCTCCCATATTCTAGTCTGTCTGCCTCTTTTTCTTTTGCTATCTCGTGGTTGCCATTCAGTTATTAGTCTCGTCCATTTCTCCTTCTTCTCTCTTATCATATGCCCAGCCCATCTCCACTTTATATAAATAACTAAATAAATAATGCTGTACAAAGATTTAGATTTTTTTGTACGATAACACTCTTTACTTTTGTTTAAAAAAAGTTGCTGGAATGATTTCGAAAGCCTATACCTATTAGATAAGATTTAATATTATTAAATAGAAATAACAGAGTGCCAGTCTGGTTATCGCCTTAAATGTTAATTTTTGTATTTATATTTTTATTTTTAAGTTCTCGTCCAGCATCTGGTTCAGTTCCTCAAGCGACTCCGCCATTAAGACTATGTCATCAGCGAATCGCAGGTGTGAGATGTACTCGCCGTTTATGTTGATGCCCTTTCCTTTCCAGTCCAGCAACCTAAACATATCCTCTCTTATCTCTATGATAAGCTTATTATTTTGGTTCAAAAAAGACGGAACGAGGAGAAAATGTTGCCCTATTCTAGCAACGCCACAAGGTTCTTCTGCTGCTTTCAGGGGTAGCTTTCGTTACGCAGCAACAAAATGCTGGAATAATATACCACCGCCCATCAAGGATCTCAGACATATAAATACGTTTAAATTGAAATTAAAACAGTTCCTGCTCAGGGCTCAGAAGGAGGATGAAAGTCTTAAAGATAACGATAGATCTGTTATCTGAACTATCATAGAGTATCAAAGTGCTCTAAATACCTATTTAGGGACACAGATTAGGAGACAATATTCTTAGTACTTACCTACCTTAGTACTATGAAATTTGAGAAGTTTTCTACTTACTAATAATCAATATAAAAAGAACTAAGTTCATAACTATTCGACCCATCAATCAGACTTATTCGCAGTTTTTAGTTCGTATACAGTGTAATTTGTTCGGCCTGACTAAGCAAGCCACAGCCACCGGTCTTATATGTTTGTTAGAATAAATAAGGATAGAATTTATAAATAAGTATTGTATAATGTATAACTAATAATTTAATGCAATTTTGTTTACTATTTTTATGTATAAATCACGCACCTGACGACCGTGACGTGACACTTCACTGAAAATCAGCGCTGGGTGGACACATTAGTGTGCATCCAGCACAATGCTGAGTGAAGGCCATATTTGCCATGAACTCTGCTACGCACAATAATTTGTAAGATATATTGTATTAATTTGCGTAGTTTTAAGTTTGTTGTGTATGCTAGTTTTTAAGGTAAATAAAAATATTTTCTTTCTTTCTTTCTTTCTTATCCTCCAATGCGCACACGTCACAATTCAAATTGAACTTTTAGATCAATATATATTTGTTTTCATTGGCTTGATAAGTTTGTTCAATATTTTTGAGAGCTCATCGTACCTCTAGAAATGGGTTCTTTCTCGATTGGTTCTGATGTTAAGTCAACATTCACGTGTTTAGCTAGGTTATTATAGATACCTTGACAGGTGGCAATACGAAGACTACTCTGAACAGCCAGAAAGTGAGGATCCCTTGCATGCAGCGGGTTTTGCAAAGCTTCTCTGCATAGGGCGAGGTCAGGAAAACGTGGACGAACAGCGCTATTATCACTCCATACATGACTGTCATGTAGAAAACCACTGAAAAAAAAAGATATCTAATTAATATAGAAAAGCTTAAATTGACGACTCTCGATTTTGAAAAACTCTGTGGCGCGGTGGGTAACCTGCAACTTCCTCCGTTGCAGTACGACCTTCACCCACCGCGCCACATTGGTTGACAAATAAGGTACATGTGCAAAAATATGGCAATAGCAGATACATTGCCTTCAGTCATTTCCATCTAAGTTGTAGAGCTGGCTTTAACTAAAATATAACTAATTTTTCTCTTTTGACTTCGGTACCCTATAATATGTATGTATGTACCTTTTCTGACTATGTAAATTATTTTTTTCGTGTCAACATCAGCCTATAGCAGTCCAGTGCTGGACATAGGCCTCCCCCAATGAGCGCCACAGCGCCCTGTCTTCAGCTTGCCGAAATCAGCATCTACCTGCAGTCTTCCAGCAGTTTTTGCAGTCTTTCAGTTTTTCGTGTAGGTTCTAGTTTTAACTATTTTAAGGCGAATAATATTGCTCCTACTTATATGGGTTTAATTTTATATATTTTAATTATATATTAAATGTGTCAGTGGAGCATTAAATGCTGATCCGGTGTTCTCGCTGTTCATTTCCGTAAGCTTTGTACTGTTTTGTAATTGAATTGTAATTGTCATTAGTTCCTACTTTGTATTGTTTTATATAAGTAAACGTAGTGTAGGACGCCCTCCGACCAGGTGGGATGACGACCTGCGAAAGACTGCAGGTAGATGCTGGATGCGGCAAGCTGTAGACAGGGCGCTATGGCATTTATTGGGGAGGTCTATCTGCAGCAGTGGACTGCTATAGGCTGATGATGAAGATGATTGTTTTATATTTTGAAAGGCAAATAAACAATTTCTTAAACTAAAAAAGCCTAAAACATCAAGATTCCGACTGGCACGATAAGGGCAAATAAGGGCGAATAAAAAGTTTTCCCGAAACGATTACGAACTTGAAAGGTATCGTGTTCAGCTAATCGCCACAATCGTGTCAGGGGCCGAGTTCATTGCTTCTCTTTTCTAACATTTCCATTTGTTATGTCGAAGATGAGTTGCATAAAAAACGCAATGGCATCAAAAATCTTTATATGTATATATATAAAAATCTACGGCTGTTCGGTAGTCTCGCTAAAACTCGAGAACGGCTGGGCCGATTTCGCTGATTTTGGTTTTGAAATGTTTGTCGTAGTCCAGGGTTTAAACGGTGAGTTAAAACATGGTAAAATTGCGCAGAAATTTCCACGCGGGTAAAGCCGCGGGGCGCAGTATAATAAAATACCGGCTATACTAAATGACGAAGAAAAAGACCAAATATTTGAAACAAAATTGAAGCAATACCTTTTACATAAATGCTTTTATGATTTAAATTAGTTTTTAACTAAAAATGACTTAATAAAATAAAATGGTAAATCATACATTTAAATTTTTTATGATTTTGTTGCTATTATTTTTCTATAAATATTTTAAAACTACTATAAAACGCTGCGCGAAAATCAGTCCGCCGCGAGGCTTTCTAGAGTGTGGTCACGTCGCTCATTAAATATTTATAGAAAAATAATAGCAACAAAATCATAAAAATTTTAAATGTATGATTTTAAAAAAGATGCTCCACTTTATTGGTAGGCTATTATTATATTAAATTAAATAAGGTATATCGGTAAAAACATCATTAAAAAATGTGAAATATTCGTAATATTTCACATTTTTTTAATTTTAATTTCTCATAGTAGGATACCAAAACCAAACATCTTTCTAATTAGATTTTTAGCCAAGGATCTCATCAGTAGGTTATATTTTTTTCTTAATTAGATATGTCAGTATTTTCCATTATTTTGAGCTTCGAAACTGATGCTGAAAGGGAAATTATGAAAACCTCTCACAAGTTATCTTGATAGAACGCGTACATACTATATTAATCGAAATATTTTATAGTCAAAATATTTGGACACTAAAATTTCCTAAAATTATTAGTAAATAACATATACTATAAGATAAGTGGTTCATGATATAAACGTGTTTGAAAAGTACTGTTTCTGCGCATTTTAGGAATAAAGGCTCTTAATCTCAGGTAGTAAGAACAAAAACGACTTACGTATAGAAGGGACGCTGTGCGTAGGAACCAGACTGTCTATAAAGCTGAAGAAGACACAGATGATGATCACGCAGCCTGCGTACAAGGATTCTCTGGACGGATCCAGCGGTTCGCCACAGAAGGACAGGAGGACGAATGTCATTAGCACTGAAAACATGGATAACATAAACATTACACATTACGAATACAGGACTGCACGTACCTAACAATTATGTATACGCGCGCCGAAGACCTAGGCTAATGCAATTCCGAAGGCAAGAACTAACCTCCTGAGCAAGTTCCCGTTCACACGGGTCTTTCGCGCTGTTAAGACGTTGATTGTATTTAATATGTCCTTGCCAAAACTCAGATGCGGTTTTAATATGTTTTGATAGGACACATAGAAATACGTAAAAAATGTTAATTTTAAGCTTAGTATCATATTTTAATTATTATGTAGTAAAATAAAGAAGTTAAATTTAGCAAAACTCACTTAATATTTAATAATAAATTGTAATTACTGGTTATGTGACTGGTTAGGCTTCTGTTAATTATTATAGTACACTACTAAAGTAACTTAGAAGTGGGTAATTTACCATGATTTGAATTTTACGATCACGGAATAACTAATAGTTATTCCATGGCGCATGAAACTGTGCCGAAATATTGGATAACTCAAAAATCAAATCATGGTATATATCCCGTTTTAAATGACTTTAGTGTTGATAACCATGATAGTTTCAAAAGTTTTATGGTACACTAGTTGCGTCCCGCGGTTTCACCCGCGTGGTGATAGATATTCTGGATAATACACAATATAATCTTTATAAATTGTAGCCTATGTGTAATTCTGATATGTAAGCTATATTATTGTGAAGTTTCATCAAAATCCATTCAGTAGCTTTTGCGTGAAAGCGCAATAGATATACATACATCCTCACAAACTTTCGCGATTATAATATTACTAGGATAAGTCCTCGCAGTCGGGGTAAGCTCTAAGAAATTTAATAATATCCCAAAAATTCCGATTTCAGCGGGACTTGAAATCCCACACAACCTTCCCTCAGCACGAGAAACCTCTAACCAACTGAGCACATATAAGATTTTTAGCCGAAAGAGTTCTCACCTAGAAGTGGCGTATAAAACGCGATGTTATGAGTGGTTGCTTTCCTTTTCAGTACAATTCTGACGGTGAATCTATCGCTCTGATGGGTGATGTTGTCTAAACCATTGCCCAGTAGGCTGTTCCATACAGCCCCGTCGTAGGAGTGACTTTCGTATGACATATCCCAACTACCGGACGGTGTCCTTTGATCGAGGTGTTTGATCTGTGGTGAAAAAATATTTTAATTGTCGCAATTTCAATAAAGAACTTGCTAGAAAGAGTTTTGAGTTTTATTTAATCGGTTATAGAACGATATTTTATGCCCTTAGATTGCGGAAAAGCCAAAATCAGGTTTTTCAAATATTCGCGCGACTGCGGAGCGACCTGCTGCAGGCCGCTCAACCCGCGGTTTTGGCGCGTAGTAGCAGCAAATAAACTATTGCTACATTGTTCTATCATATATCAATGGCTTCCTTGAAAAACAAAGACAGGTAGTGAAGCATGACCGATGACATCATATAACTAAATATATGATGTCATATAGTATAACTTAATTGTTTTGATAAAAATATCACCGACTTCGAATCTTTAAATTTTAGATTGTTAGGAAAAGTTAAAGTTTTGCGTTAGGAAATATTAATCCCACGGGAATTACATTTTTAAAAGACCACCTGGAATCATTCTCTATACAAGCGAAGAAAAATCTCTAATCGGTCGAAATGGAACAGAACAAAGAATACTACTGCCATCCAAAATATAAAGGTTTCTATGACTATATATCTACAATTGGCTTATTCCACTAATTAATATTAATCCCCGTTGACGGGGATTCTTAACGGGGATTAATGAACTTTTTGTTCATTTATCAAATAGGGAAACGCTTACCAACTGCAGTTTACTGTCCTTATCCCCAATTTCTTCAATGACGATCCTCTCATGGACTTCCCATGGTTCTATGGCTAATAAGCAGGTGTACTCATCGTGTGGCCACCTGGAATATTCATAATCATCAACAACCTATATTAGTCCACTGCTGGACATAGACCGCAATGAGCGCCATAGCGCCCTGTCTTCAGATGAACGCATCCAGCATCTACCTGCAGTCTTTCGCAGGTCGTCATCCCACCTGGTTGGAGGGCGTCCTACTCTACGTTTACCGAGTCGTGGTCTCCTCTCGAATCTTGTGTTATGGGTACTATATGACTGAAAAACGACTAGTACATTCATACAACACTGGTGTCGAATACATGTTAGTTTTGCTCATCTAAATATAAATATAGCGTTGATTGCAACAGTCCGAAGTTGGTAAAACTGTTTCAATTTATAAATGCTAGTTGTTTATTACTTTCTAAGAGTTAGCGGCGATTCGCCATCGGACCCTTTTTTGAGTTTTGATTCGCCATCGTCAAATAAAATATTGTTTTTCGCGTGGTGATTTGCCATCGGCAGTTCCATGTACAGTCTGCATGTAAATATTGTGACTTACAACCAATATTTATTAAATAAACAATAATATATAATATATACAGGGTGTCCCATAATTTGTAGATAACCTTGAAGGTGCATGTGCGGAGGGGCATTTAATTTCTCTTTATATCATTGATATTTTTTTAATAACCTCCATTAAGGTTAGTTGATCATATTTATCAATGATATCATTTAATTTTTGGTCTTTGACGATTGACAGTTTCTTTCTCTTTTGGTGAATAACGCCGTTGTCATGTTTTTGTATTTCCAAATCAAAGTGTGCTGTCTTAATCACATCGATGAATGTTAAGAAGTTCGGTTTTTTTCGGCATCTTGCTATTTAAGCGTTTGTTCCAGGCTTCAGCGCCATTCGTAGTTCTATGAATAACTTTACCTGATCAACTCGTCAGGGTCTGCAGTGCAATGGCTACTGACTTCGGCTTGGAAGTGGAAGGTGCATTCTCCACTGTATACCATCGAGATAAGGTCGGGATTTTCCGTGTCGAGCGTGTCGATGCTGTCTGAACTGAAAATAAATACTTTGAAATATTGACATGTATTAGTTTTTGTCCGTTGCATACTCCTGCGGTGTCATCATCAGCACAGATAATGTCTACTGCTGGGCATGTTTATACCAAACAAGAGGAGTTTCCCATAATCACCATGCTCTTCCTCTGGTAATTCACATTCGGCTCTTACAGAATCTACGGGCTGAGTTGCGAGGAGAATCTTAGGCCACGTCTGTCGACCGTCATAGCTTAAAAAAAGATTATGATTAAATGATCAATCTAAACTATAGCTACTTGGCTGCTATTTAGCTATTTGGCTTAAGACATTGAAATATTGACACAAAAATAAAATAGAAGAAAAACATTTTCCAATACAAAAGAATGAATCACTTCATGTAGACACTTATAATCATTTCTATAATTTAGGTTTCACTTTGCTAGCTGACTGTACTTTGGATAAAAATATTCAACTAATAATTTTTATCGCACTAAAATGAAATCGGGTGCCTCCACGACGGGGGCGTCACACACTGGGGGCCTAACCCACAAACCCAAATGTTCATGGGTTCCGTAACAGTCAAAAATATTGAATGGCAGGCGATACGAAGTTCGCCGTAGTTATGTAATAAAAAAGTATGCAACAAATTAATATGAAAACGTATATCTTACGAATATCAGAACGTACTTCATAACAAAGAACATCGGCCTCCAGATCTGCCCTTGTCTGAACTTCACACTGGTGGTCCCGTTGAACTTGCTGGGGTTCCATGCCATGCTGTCGTCAGTCCAACTCTGTAAATAATAACAGACAAATTGCTATTCACAAACACACACGCAAAAGTAAGTACCTATATAGAAGTGTAAAAATTTTGTTGGGTCAATGTAACTACCATTACCTTTATGTAAATTAGGGTTTTTGGAATGGCAGTGGTCCGGCAATATATCGCGAAGAACCGACAACTGCTGGGGCGTGTTCTTGAATGGAGACCGCGACTCGGCAAACGGCGAAAATAAGCATCCCCTAATGAGTGTCATAGTGCCCTGTCTTCACCTTGCCGCATCCATCATCGGCCTACAGTCTTTCGCAGGTCGTCATCCCACCTTGCCGGAGGGCGTCCTACACTACATTTGCCGATCTCCACTCAAGAACACGTGTACCCCAGCCCATTCCCAGTTTTTCGTGATGTACGGCCGGCCCACTGCCACTTCAGCTGGCTAATTCTTTGAGCTATGTCGATAGCTTTGGTTCTCTATCGGATGATTTCGTTACGAATTCTATCCTCCAGAGACCCTTAGCACACCCAAGGAGTCTCTTACCATCACCACACCCAAATAAGTAGTCAGCTTTGTACTCCTGGCGTCGAATGTAACATGCGAGACCACGATGCCTAGCTTGACATTCACGGTGTGTGCCGGCGGGACGGAAGGTAGGCGCATCATGAGCAGGCTTCGCTTCAGTTCCTCTGAGTTGGATAGCTTCGGTTCTACAGCTTGGGAGTTCGGTTTCGTTTCTGGAAGACATAGGTTTTTGATTAATGACTTTTTATTTATATATAAAATAAAATCCACAGCCCTTAAGAACTAAAATTGATGAAATGAAAATTGAAAAAATGATGAATTATGAAAATCTGTCACTGGCTCCCGGACCATCATGAGAGTAATTGATTCGAAACTCAAAGTGCTTTATTTTCTTTAGCTCTTACAAGACTATGGACAAGTAAAATATATTAAATTACATAGGTAAGTTGTATTGCAACTGAGAAAATATTTTTCCAGTGACTATGAGTTTGATGCTCAAATTAATACTCTAATTGGATTTTTATTTTAATTCCTACAAGATATTTCAATCATAAAGCAGGACTTACCATTAAATTCATCAGGGCCAGGACAATCATACAGAAACTTGGCTTCCACGCCGGTCCAGGACGCAAAGCTGAAGTACTTGATGGGAAGCGTGTTAGGATCGTAATAGCTTAGTAGATGTTGACTGTCTCCTTCCTTACCAAACTCTACTAGACCGTCTGAAAATTATAATTAATTAATTAATCAACAAATACCAAATATTAGAAGATAAATCGTACTTATACCTACAGCTGAGCTCTATAAAAAGAAAGATGAGCTCAGTGGCTAACAATTGACGACCTCTGTGGCGCGGTGGGCGAAGGTCCGCCTGAGACAATTGTGTGTACGACCTGCAGATATTTGTTCCGGGTGTGCTGGTCGTAATCTATATTAATATGTATAAAAAAATCTATCTAATCTTTATAATGCTGTGTGGATTGTCCAGCATTATTTATTTATTTATTAAAGTCGACAACTCGCACGATTTTGGAACCATGATTTTGGACGGAAGATCATGATATTGTATGGACATGATATCATACCTAATATAGTATCTACCTTGCGTAGGTCAAGACACCGCCAACGTAGACTACGTTGGCGGTGTTTTGACCTCCGAAATGTTCCCTCGTACCTTTAGTAACACACTAGGAATCACCGGGAATTCAATCAACACCCTAAGAACTGAGTATTAATAGTCGAAATTTGCTTGGACGACAGTTGGATTGATACTGAGAAAATATTATCATAGCAGTTCATGTCGAAGTTCAAGCTGCATAACATTTCGCCTTCTCGTCCGAAACTTGGTCGTTTGGTTATTAATTAATTGTTATTATTTTCTTAAATTTCTTCATCATCAGCCTATGTTAGTCCACAGCTGGACATAGGCCTTCCCCAATGAGCGACACAGCGCCCTGTCTTTAGCTTGACGCATCCAGCATCTACGTGCAGTATTTTGCAGGTCGTCATCCCACCTGTTCGGAGGGCGTCCTACACTACGTTTACCGAGTCGTGGTCTCCACTAAAGAACACGTTTGCCTCAGCGGTTGTCGGTTCTTTGTGAGATATGGCCAGCCCACTGCCATTTCAACTTGCTGATTCTTATTTATTTATTTAAACTTTATTGCACTATTAAAGGTACAAAGGGTGGGCTTAATGCCGAGGCATTTTCTACCTGCCAACCAGGAAAACACATGATTTAAATAAAGGGTTGGCGTGCTAACATTACATACAAATATAAGTAGTAGTAATTTATAATATATATAAATATATACCTAAAATACATATTATATTATACATATCTATATACCTAAGAAAAACAGCTAAAACAATAAATATACAGTTCCAAATACAGCATAACTATCAAATCAAATCAAAAGAAGAAAAAAAAAAAAAAAAAATAGAAACGTTTTATGAAGAGCTATGCTTGTATAACCTCTCATGAAAATTCTTAGAGCTATGTCGATTATTTCTGGATAATTTTGATAGTCATAAGCATAACCTTCATATATCTTGATGTAGAAAGCAGTGAAGTCAATAGGCGACAAGATTTTCGGTGTCTTCGCTGAGCTCTTTGCGTTCTTCTTTAAGTTCAGGCGTAGCTCTGTGAACTTGTTTCCACCGCCTCCTACCACTGAAAATTGAGATACATAGTACGTTCATCATCATCATCAGTCTATATTAGTCCACTGCTGGATATAGGCCTCCCCCAATGAATGCCATAGCGCCCTGTCTTCAGCTTGCCGCATCCAGCATCATCATAACGTTATTTCATCATTAATTAATACAGAAAACAATTAAAGAAACACTTAATACTCGAATTCGCACTGAGGTATAATACAACACAGTAAATTAGTTAAGACCCAAGCAAAGATACAACGGTATAGGTAATAAATTAACTTAAATCACTCCCCCCATGAAACATTTCCACCGGGGAGAGGTGTTCTACCTGCTATAGTGTTTAGGATGGTGTTGGGACTGTCGCGTTCCCTGCGCATCAGGGATACGGTCTTTTTACGGAGGATGGCAGCAAAGCCATCCGTCTGATATTCCGCAAAAATTCCCGATGCACTGCAAAATCGAGGCAGTTCCAACATCATCCTAAATATATTATTGTACTGTACACGTAGGGTCTCCAGCGTCTGTTTGGTGTAGCTGATCCATAGGTTCCCGGTGTAAAAACCCTGGCTTTAAAGCGTTACCTTCACTTCCTCTGTTAATGGCGGACCGCCTGCCCTGGGTGAGTGAATGTGTTGAATTAAGGGTGGAGTGTATGACGATTGGTCGGTCACTAAATGAGCTGTTTCTTCTTGTTGTCTTTAATATTGTTGTTTGCCTAAACAATAACTATTTTGTAAAAAGATTTCGTTCAGGGTCTTAACATACCTATTTCGTAGACCGGGTCAGTAGGCCCAGGGTTTTCGATAGGCGACAGCAGAATATGCCCATTGCTGGCTGCTTGTATGGCTATGTGCATCTCAAAGTAAGGGTCTGACGTGTCTCCTTGTATTTTCACCTGAAACATAGCATTCTTATTATTAAGACTTTAGATAGATAGATAAAAATACTTTATACCACACAAAACAGGGAACAATACAGAAATAAATGCTTAGATTGAGGAAGTATAAAGGGCGGCCTTAGGCATGCATCTGCATCAGCGAGGTGCTAGCCTTCCTGGAGGACATCGGGTGGTTAGACTAGCAGCCCCCCCTCCCCCCCTCTCACCCGACACGCAAAAAGGGCCCACCGGCGGCCAAGTTGCGGAAACCAGTCCAGAAACAAACAAGCAAGCAAGCAATGCATTATTTTAACATCAATACCTAAGCTATTAGTTGTCTATCATCAATACCTTTCTTCTTCGTTTTTACAAGATTTGTAGTTTTAGTGTTCATCTAAGTACATATATTTATCCTTAGCTAATTTTTGAAAACAACAAACTTTCGTAATATTTTTATAGTGATTGTAATAATGTAATTCAATTCCTTTACCAATTGAGGCTTACAAAAAAAGCGCTTCTATATATGTATCATGGCATGAGATGTATCTATACATGTATAATACCTTGGCGTGCTGAAGCAGCGTCTCGTCAATTCTGTAGAAGGTTTCGTAGTTGTAGCCGTGTTGACAGATATGCTCGCTGCACTGCATTGCCACTGAAATCCAGGATATTGTGTTAAACTTTAACAAATTATTATTATTCGTTCTTAAGTTGTAATATTTTATATGAAATACAAAGAAACATTTTCTATTTCAATTTCAAACATATTCTAGTTTTACCTACGCTAACAATAGGCGTTAAAATAGGTACGGAGTAAGTGCCTTTTCGCACGAACCGGTCGCCATCGGATAGCTGTTGTACGCAGGGTATTCATATTAATTTTATTGCATCATTGTTCGATTCCCGCCTCGGAACAATTGTGTGTACGATCTGCAGATATTTGTTCCGGGTGTTCTGGTCGTTTTCTATGTATAATAAAAATATCTATCTATGTAATGTATTGTATTATGTATATCAGTTATCTAGTACCCATAACACAAGCTCTGCTTACCATGGGGCTAGATAATGCTGTGTGAATTGTCCAGCATTATTTATTTTATTTATTGTGTACATTTGTAGTATCTAGGTAATGTATAAGAAACACAATACCTAGCACCCAAGCAGGGCGTGGGCGGTACTGAGAGTGGACGTGAGCCGGGTTTCTAGAAAATTCTGTTATTAGATTTTATTATATTTCAGCAGAAAAATACGATTCAATAACATCGTTTTAAGTAAATAACATAGAGTATTAAGCCGACTTTTTCTATATTTTAATATCAATTGTCGTTAAAAAACTCTTTTAATGTAAAAGTTATTGTTTCAATTTGGTTTCTAATATATAATTTGGTTTTTTCCTCGTCTTTTAGTATAGAGTTCTCTCTATCTTATTGTAGATATTTGATGCCATTGCGTTTGGCTGGGTCATCATCATCATCATCAGCCTATAGCAGTCCACTGCTGGACATAGGCCTCCCCCAATGAGTGCCGTAGCGTCCTGTCTTCAGCTTGCCGCATCCAGCATCTACCTGCAGTCTTTCGCAGGTCGTCATCCCACCTGGTCGGAGGGCGTCCTACACTACGTTTACCGAGTCGTGGTCTCCACTCAAGAACACGTTTGCCCCAGCGGCCGTCGGTTCTTCGCGAAATATGGCCGGCCCACTGCCACTTCAGCTTGCTAATTCTTTGAGCTATGTCGATAACCTTGGTTCTCTGTCGGAGTATGTTTGGCTGGGTAAACGGTGCCAATTACAGTGTACGAGTGAAAGCGTACGTACATGCCTATAAAATTTGCCACCGGGAATCCGGCACTGGCTACCCGGAAACTGAGTCGTATGAAAGAAAAAAAAGGCACTAAGTCCAAATAAATAGGCCAGAACCATATTAAAGAACTCTGTCCTCGTTCGAACTCGCAATTCCGAAAAGACCCAATTTTTTTGATACCACTATGAAAGATATAATATTTTTTATAACCGTGTACACCGTTTTAGTTTTGGATTTAAAAAATATGAAACCATCTTGAGATCATTTTCTATACAATAACAAAAATCTACAAGTAGGCGTCACAGTTTTGTTATATGTACAAAATACTCGGACTTACTGGCATAAGTGAACGTGTAGTTTTCATTTGTAGCCGCGGATAAATCAATTTTTCCTATCACAAAACACAGAAATAATAAATCCACTCTCACAATCATTTTGAAAATATTCTATACACAGTTTAATTGGCACACTTTAGTCAAGTATTTAGCACTCATAGAAATAAGCACATTGGGTGGCACAACACAGCTCATGGAATAAATGAATGTCGAAGAAGATTATGGGAAGGACTAGCGGTCGCGTGCGGATTTGTTCGCATGATTAATTTTTAAAAGACAATACTACATATGTAAATTGTTAGAATTAATTCAGTTCTAAATCTCAAATCAAATTTAAAGCATTCACTGCTTAGTCTCTGTGTGTTTAAAAGTAAAAAATATAATACTTTAAATTCAATTTAGAATTAGCAAGATGCTTAACGCTTTCAGATTTCATTTTTCAAAAACTTAATTTCTTTAGGCTTACAAAATGATAACTTAGTCAAGTAAAATGTTATACTATAGGTAAACTATTATAAGGTGTTTTTGATTCACTTCACTATATTTTTTGTTAACCGTAGCTTTGTTGTCTATCTGTTATTTGTCAAGGTTGCCTGAGAGTGATCGCTCTCTGCGATAAGGCCGCCTTTTGTACTGTGTTTATTTTATGAAGTTGTGTATATTAATTTCAAGTGCATTAAATGTTGATTCATATATTATTTCTTTAAGGTATAACCTAAAATGGGTACGCTAAATCTTGACCGAAGTTAACTAATTGAGCCGTTTAAATAAATAACTATCCCCACTATTTAGAAAATACTCATTTAATAAACATTGATAAATAAATTTCCTAAATAATAATAAAGTAAAACACAATGTAACGTAGTGTAGGATGCCCTTCGATCAGGTGGGATGGCTACCTGCGAAAGACTGTAGGTAGATGCTGGATGCGGCAAGCTGAAGACAGGGCGCTATGGCGCTCATTAGGGGAGGCCTATGTCCAGCAGTGGACTATCATAGGCTGATGATGATGATGATAAATAAATAAATATAATAAATAATGCTGGGCAATTCACACAGCATTATCTAGCCCCATGGTAAGCAGAGCTTGTGTTATGGGTACTAGATAACTGATATACATAATACAATACATTACATAGATAAATATTTTTATTATACATAGAAAACGACCAGAACACCCGGAACAAATATCTGCAGATCGTACACACATTTGTTCCGAGGCGGGAATCGAACCCACAACCTCCTGCGTCGCAGGCGGACCTTCGCCCACCGCGCCACATCGGTCGTCTGATGAAAACACACTGAGTTATATAATCGACGGTGAAACACATACATAAAACAGACAAACTCTCCGTTATAAGTAAAGTTATGATAGCATTAAAACATTCAAAAAGGAAGCTGCCTTTATCAGCGGATGTGATAAGTTCAATGCTTTATGATATAACCATAATATATTAGTTTATTTTTACTACTTTGTCTAGTTATTTTTACTTTGTTAACTGCTAAATTTGCTCCTATTGCATGTAGCCACAGAAAAGATAGTAATAGATAGTAGAATATATAGTAATTGATAGTAGAACAGATAGTAATAGATAGTAGTAGGTAGTCTAGTTTTAATCATATTTATTATTTTGGACCTTTACTTTAGAAAGTATGCCAGTCCTATCATAACCTGAACTTATAAATAGCAAACAAAACAAAACAAACAATAAAATTATGCATAGCAATTAAATTCTGGGTATGTTTAAAGGAACTGATGCATAACATTTTTGAACAATGAAGGTAGTAGTTAAGAGCAGGTTAAATTGTTCGTTTTTTGTTACTATTTGTTTTTAATTATTTATTAAAACTACTTTTTTATGATTATTATAGATAACAGTTTAATGTGTTTTGTGTGTTTAATAAATAAAATAAAAATATTTTGTCTTGTGCCTTTCGCGAAAACATGACGAAAGCTAAAACTCAATTGCTTAGCGCCGAGTTTCAGATATAATTGTAAGCAATATTTATTAAAGAATTGATCACAAATCGACAAGTGAAGTACATTTGGACAACCCCTGTGGCGCCGTGGGCGAGGGCCCGCCTGAGACGCAGAAGGTTGCGGGTTCGATTTCCGCTTCGGGACAAATGTTTGTACGATCGGCAGATATTTATTCTAGATGTTCTGGTCGCTTTCTACGTATAGTAAAAATATCTATGTAATGTATTGTATTTTGTATATTAATGTCTAGCGGTTCGGTAGAACCTAACAAGGATTAATTTACGGAGAAAAATTAAAGTTGCTTAAAGCTACATTAATTATAATTTTCACCATTAAATAAATTTTCGAAATCATAGGTAATATGCCATAAACTAAGACGCCATTATAAATCCGTGAAAGAAATTGTTTAGCTGTGCACACAAAATAAAAATTACACCGAAATGAAACTGAATTACCAAGTGCTAACATAAATTCCTCCATTTTTTACGGGGAGAAGACACCGCGGAGGAAAAGCTGATTGAATTCCAAATTGCAGTCTGGAGGTGCCTTTACAACTGGCAGTTTCGCTTCTAGTAAGTCACTACATATTATAAAACAAAGTCGCTTCCCGCTGTCTGTCTGTCCCTATTATGCTTAGATGCGTTTTTTTTAATAGATATAGTGATTCAAGAGGAAGGTTTATAAACCATAAGACACATAGATTTCCACGCAGGCGAAGCTGCGGGGCGCAGCTAGTCTAAATATAAATACCTATATGATTTTGTACTACTACTCGTACTTGCTTACTTTCCTGACTTAATCTTGAACTTAATTACTTGATTTCGTAGTAAAATGGCAACAGTAGTCACTCAGTTGCCATTTTGGGCCCAGTATTTGGCAAACGGAGATATGAGGCTGCGCATAAATTGTACATATACGAGGTAGAATTCTAAAGCAGAATTGTTGTTGCATTCCAAATAAAGAATCTAGAGATCTGAAGGTGTAAATGTCTTCAACAATGAACGTTGAGCGTAGCGAACGAAGTGCGTTAGCACCGTATAATTTGCATTGGCAAGATCATTTGCAACCCGAGACTATCTCGAGCTGATATTGTTTTGTCGCAAGCTAACGATAGTCAAAGCTTAATAAAATGACGTTAAATGAACATGCTTTATTTGCATGGCTTCAGTAAAATAAATCACTAGATTCTGTCCGCGGCTTCGCACGCGTTGTTTTTGGGATAAAAGTTGCCAATACGTTCGTTATTCGAAGACAAAAATCTAACTATTGTACTTTAGTATTTTTAGTTTTTAGGATATTTATAAACCCTTGGGAACTGATATGGGGTAAAAAGCGGCATATTTATATTATTCTAGGCTATTCTAGGTCCATCTTTGAAAAAGCCGTTTTGTAGTTTTGGCGTAGAGAAGTTACAGATGTTTTTAGGATATTTGTATACCATGGGAACTATATAGCGCTCATCATGTATGTTGGTCATGTATGCCGTCTGGTGTGGTTTACTGCGAAGGGTGTCAAGTTCGAAGGTTCACTGGCCGCCTGCATGGAGACACCGCTGCACCGCCGTGCACCAACGTCAGCTGACACCCCCATTAAATAAGTTCTCTTACTTTTCTAAGATCTGAAATAAATGAATATGATTTACTTAAGCAGGTAAATCCACTACCTACCTTTTAAGCATCCTATAGATGTTCCAAAACGGTACCAATCGAATCCCTTCCGTCATGATTAGCATTTCATGGTAATATCTTCTAGTTCTATTAGATCCTCCTTGTACCCGGCCTTAGAGACGACTGGTTAATATTAGCCCTTTGGTATACCGTCAATTAGAAGGATTGACATACCACGGGTCGGAGAATTTATGGCATTGTTATTTGCTAATAAAGGTTTGATTTTACGGTGGGTAGGGTAATTCTAGTCGAGGTAGTTATGAAGGTCCGTAGATAACTGACTACCTATCTAGGTACGTGAAGATTAACTTCACATAGGCTGGAGTTTTCAACTGTATTTGCATGTCTTTTATTGTTTTTTGATCGAAAAAAATCGTAATATATTATATATATATATATATATATATACTTATTTATTTATATTAAAACAAAATTTGCTTATGATTATGTATTTATGATTTGTAACGCGAAGTGTAAAAATAACTAATAAGGTTTCTTGAACGTGTTTTTTTTATATTTATGTAGGTATGTATTTAATCCATAGTTCTTTAGGGGAGGCTTATGTCCAGCAATGGACTATTATAGGTTGTTGTTGATGATGATGAGTAATTCTGCCCTAAAATTACAAGACACCAAACAATAACCTTGGAAACTAATGAATACTCCACCTTCCATTTGAACAATTATAATAGATGATTAATTCCCTCAAAATTGATATTTAATAGCTCGCAAACAGAGCAATGTCGTAGCGGTGGAACTGCGGGCGTGTTGCGTGCCGATGTTATTTATGATACAAGAGATAGAGAGAAGATAGAATACCTAGAACATTGGTAGCGGAAATTGTGGTTCCTTGATATAGCACTTTGTAACGACAAAGAAAGTGATCTATAAATAGACACTGTGATGACAGAAAGTGTTCTATAACTATTTATAGAACACTTTCTTTCATCACAGTTTCTAGAAGGTGTCTATTTATAAATGAAAAAATGATAAAATAGTGTCTATATACATACTATGATCTAAAAAGACACCTTCTAGCTGAATTTAAAGCCGCCAAAGCGGCCAGTTTGAACCCGTATGGTGATTATGTTACTCGCGACCGGTTTGCGACAGGCGTAAATTAAGCAATTAGTGCTGTCAAACGTTAATTTTGTATTAGTTTGACACCAGCTACAACGTCAAAATTGGTCAAAATTGACGTTTGACAGCACTAATTGCTTAATTTACGCCTGTCGCAAACCGGTCGCGAGTTACATAATCACCCGGCCGATCTGCGAAAGACTGCAGGCAGATGCTGGATGCGGCAAGCTGAAGGGCGCTATGGTGCTCATTAGAGGAGGCCTATGTCTAACAGTGGACTACTAATATAGAATAGAAGAATAGAATAGAAAAAACATTTATTTGGACACAGGTACAAAATACAAGCATAGAATAAACAAACAAAGAAGTTTATCATGGGATATGATGATGACATAATGATAATGAAACAAAAAAACGGCTGAAGCTATTTTGATAGTGAGGTTGGTATAAATCTACTCATCTGGGTCTCCTTAATGGTTCTTGGCTAAATTTAGTATGCCTTCGCCGTCCCATTAATCAAAAGCAAAAACGACAAAAGCGAAAATGGAGTCAGGTTTTTTTAGTTTTTAATGTAACACTTGTTATCAATAGGTATCTTTTATAGTTTTTTCTTTCCAAATACATATACACGTTTCTAACTCCCAAAGTAATTCAAGCCGGTATTATTCTATGTTCTATGTGTTATCTTCCCCAAGTAAGGAAATGGATTTTCTAAATAAGCCTTACAAATGCTCTCAACTCTTCAGCTACAGCCGGTAGCAGCACAGTAGGTAATCAAGAGCTCAGGGTAAGTTTGACGTTAATTGCAGCGCTTAGCAGAGAAGGATTTGCCGATGTTCGCACTCGCTCGCTGCTTAGGCGAGATATTCGTAAGCTGCCATGATGTAAATATCAAAATACTATCTCCTTGCAATCTGCAAGGAGATAGTATTTTGATATTTACATGAGGATTTGGGAAGAAACAATCACATAGTAGATAGATAGGTGTTTTTACACAGAGATACACATTATTATTGACTTACACAATGTATACATGCAAAATGTAGTTTTTCGTTGTTGTTTCGATTCCCGCCTCGGGACAATTGTGTGTACGATCTGCAGATAAATGTTCCGGGTGTTCTGGTCGTATATTCATCATTATCAGCCTATGAAAGGTCTCCCCCAATGAGCGCCATAGCGCCCTGTCTTCAGCTTGACGCATCCAGCATCTATCTACAGTCTTCGGTCGTACATATATTATGTATAATAAAAAATATAATATTATATATTTAATGGGTTTTATTATGTAGATATATCATTCATCTAGTAACCATAACACGAGGTTGGCTTAGTTTAGGGCTTGATGATGCTGTGTGCATTGTCCAGCATTATTTTACCTATTTATTTATTTATTGTTGAGATATCCACACCCTCTCAGAATCAGAAATTCTTAGAAGGTCAAAGGTATCTATTTCTACCGACCTCGATTCACTTCCACCCTTATCAGAAAACTCGTTTTGCGCCTCTGTTTGTCTAGAAGGTTTGTTGTCTTTGCACACAATATCATCAACATTTTCACTTGAAGAATGTTTTATTAAACGAAGTTCGTCTTAGGGAAGACCTTGATAATTTGCCATAGGAATTGGAAACCATTCTATCCGACATTTGAGTCCTAATTACTTTGCCTTGTTTACATTGAACAGTCCACGTTTTTAATTAAATACTAGTTGTCACAGGTAGAAGAGGAAAGCTTGACCGAACTGATCATAGTGACTCTTTCTCTAAAGACAATAAGAAAGACTATAATATTTTTTGGTTGACACGACTGCAATAGAACTGCAAACCAACTGCGCAGTCCGGTTGCAGTTCATTTGCAGTCGGCGTGCAGTTCACGTGAACTGTACGCCGCCGACTGAAAATGAACTGCAATTTGCGGTTGGATTGCAGTTGAAATGCGGTCTGTCTGTCTAGAGCCGTAGAATTCAGCATTGTTGATCGGCGGCAGGTGCTACTCCTGGACTACATTACATTTACAGTACATCATGAAAAGGTCTTTACACCTTTTCATATTAGTAAATAGTTATTACTACCTTACATTTACTCAGTGGCGGATTTACACATTTGCCGCCAGTAGGCTTTTAAAATTTTGCCGCCCCTACTGACCTCTAAAAATTATCGCAGCCCAAGTATTTGGAGGGGGTCACACTTGGTCAGTGACGGGGGAGGGGTCTGGGGGTTGAAGTAAGCAAAAGTACGAGTACCTATAACTGTACAAAAGAAATAACAAAAAACTTGACTTTGTATTGATGGTAGGTAGATTAAGGGGCGAGCCATGGTATTTTAAGGAATGACGGAGATAACTGCAGCATTTTTGAGATCTTTTAGCGATATAAAAGAGATGCCGTTACACAAATTATATAACGGCGAGCGGAGCGAGCCGCCGAAATTTTTTATTGGCTTGATAGAAAATTACTGTAGAAAAATAGGTGCCGTTGCTTTTGCAGAACTGATACGAAACATAACAAAACGCCCAAAACACGAGTAATATCGGTGAGCGGAGCGAGCCACGATTTCCGATTCGTCCTTCGACCGTCACCATGAGAGCAGCAAATACTTAATAAAATAAATACATAAAATATTTAAGTAGTGATTGGTGAAACATTATACGCGTTGATTTAATTATGTGTGTGTGGATCTAATAACATTTAGAACATAATATTGTTTTTTTTCTGTAATATAAGAAATATGTTTATGGCAAATTTGCCGCCCCCTACAATATGCCGCCCTAGGCTCCAGCCTACTCAGCCTGCTGGTAAATCCGCCACTGCATTTACTGTACATCATGAAAAGGTGTAAAGACCCAACTATTTACAGTTTCACCTGCCGCCGATGAACAACGCTGAATTCTACGGATTCCGCCGCAGCGAACCAATTTCGGTGTTTTTCCACTTCGCGGTTGAATCAAATAAATTTAATTTTGAGTACGGCCTTTGTTCTTTAATTTATTCGACCTGTTTCGATACACTTTTGTTTTTTTATTTATCGTCAGCTTATTGCTCAGCTGATTTATAGGAGCTCGGCGGGGATTCTCTTCCTTTGTTGTGTTTTTTTTGGTTCTGTAGCACCACCCCGTATGGTTCTAGAACCATATAGAACATACGAGTGTAAGAAATTGTATTTTAACCTCTAGAGTTTAAAATACAATTTCTTACACGCGTATAAATAGTTTTTTTACAGGACTATTATACGAAATAATGTTTAGGTAAGGGATCAATCGTTCAAAATTCAAATGCACGACGATTCGTGTTCTTTTGTTTTAATAACAAAATGTGTTAATTTATGTTTTTTCAAGGTTGATATCAAAACTATAACATTTCCAAAAAACAATAGATAAGGTAGGTTCTAACTCGAAAAGGCTTAAAAAAGCTACTTCAGCATAATCTTAAGCCTAATGCTACGCTGATTTTCAGATAGGGCCCGGAGCGTCTACCCTGACTTTACCCTACCTACTTATGTAAGTACCTTGTATTAACACCCGGCACTATAGTGCCGACTTAGCAATGTGAATGAAGACCCTCTGAAGATTACCGTTGAGCCTGACAGCTCAGTAAGTGGACGGGTCTGACGCCAATTATCCGAGAGATGTTAGTGGCAATGCCAAGTAGGTTGGTACAAGCACTGGGGGTAATGTGGCCATGATTGGTGTGACTGAGACATAAGTTATTATCGCACGAATCATTGCTATAAATGCCAAAGTTTGGATGTTTTTTTACTTCTTCAAGGCAAAACTACTGAACGGATCGGGCTGAAATATGTAGCCTGGAATCAAAAATAAGATTTTTATTCGATAACTGCACCTGGTCTGAGGTCATCCTACACTATGTTTACCGAGACATGGTCCCCACTCAAGAACACAATCCTTGTCGGTTCATCGCGAGATATGGCTGGCTCACTGCCACTATAACTTTGGTTCTCCGTCGGATGTATTCGTTACGAATCCTATCCTTCAAAGAAACTCCGAGCAGTGCTCTTTCCAGCTCTCTCTCATATTTGGATACAAAATAGGTATTTATGGCCACCCTAGTTATACGTCAAGAACTGTTACCCCAAGCCAGGATGTGTTGTTTGTCAGTAATGTAACACATAAATAGATTCAGTATCGGTGCCCGTCACAGAGTAATTAAATTAATTCTGAGCGTCTACTCTCAATAATTGTATTGTCGTGCTCACAGTCTGAGTGGCATGGCACTTTACTATTTAATATGCAGATGTATGAAAATAATAAAAGGGCTCCACATTTATTTATTTATTGAGATAATAACATCATAACAGGTTTTTTTATTAAGCCCTAAGGCGATGTTATAACTACTTTTACTAAAAGTTACATATTTTTGTACATACACACAATACTAAATAATTTATAATTTTGTTTCAATAACATTTTGTGCCTTTTTCATGGCTTTCGGCAGGTTTTCGTAAAATATGTCGACGCTGTTTTTGGACAGAACATTGAGTAAATATAGGTATAGCGAGTGACATAGGGGCAAACTTAAGTAGGTTGGTCCTACAAGTGGGCACCTCCAGCATGGCGGGGCGGCGGCGCGCGCTCAAGTAGTCGTTGGGCACGCGCAGCCGTAGCGCCGCCAGCACCGCCGGGTGGTGCAGCTCCCCGCGCAGCACGCGCACCATGTACTTCACCAGCGCCATGTCTCTCCGCACCGACAGCCTGCAGTACCCTACCATACCTAACACGAACAGGCTCGGGTACATAATTATAAGTATTGTATATTGATAATTAATTGAAATAATGTTTATGTCTCCATCACGCACCTGATGACAATATATAATCTTAAAATATACAATGTGTTTTTTCGAAATCTGATCAAATGAAAGGTAATTAAAATGCTTGTTTTTTGGGATAGAAGAATTAAGAATTTATTGATCAGCCAACAGCCACACACAATGTTATACAGAGTTACAAAAAAAGGAAAACACACAAATAATAAATAAAAATAAAAAATACAGAACAACATAGGTCGTAGGGATTTAAACTTTATCATAATGTAGCGTGTAGTAGAGTCCCAAGAGTAAGAAAAACTGGTCTTTCCCTATGTGCGCGGCTAATAAGGTCCAATCTCAGCTTTTTGTCATTATATTATTATTGGATAGGTAATATCTAATATATCCAACCATTTTTCCGATTTTTATAGAAAATTTTTGGTCTAATATCCGGACATTTCGTTTGATCAGGTTTCGACAAACAAATTGTATAATGTCCCAAAATATTTTCGTCTTCGACGGGACTTGAACCCTCCAGTACTGGATGAGCTACCTTTGGGACATTATTAAATTTCTCAGAAATTACCCCCACTGTACGCACTACAATAAACAAAATAATATGTTATGAACAGAAGCTCTTAGGTATATACTTAATGCGATTATCTCCATCCTTTACAAACATCTCCAGACCGATTGTATGATCCTTTGTATAATATGTACATATAGTATAACTTGGATTATACAATCTGTGTGTTTCCCACGGTGATAGGACATGAAGGGTAGATAGTAGAAATATTACAGGCTTATGCGGCAGCTTCGCACGCGGTTTTTTAAAGTAAAAACTACCCTATATTACGTAAGACGCATACAGCGACCGCGCGCGCAAAAATCTTATCGAAGAAGTTATTTATTCTTTCAAATTTCAATCAAGCGCGCGGAGGCTCAAAAAATGTTCAGCTTACTCCTATTAAAAAAAAAATGCTGGACAATTCACACAGCACTATCTAGCCCCATGGTAAGCAGAGCTTGTGTTATGGGTACTAGATAACTGATATACATAATACAATATAATAGATAATTTTATTATACATAGAAAACAACGAGAACACCCGGAACAAATATCTGCAGATCGTACACATAATTGTTCCGAGGCGGGAATCGAACCCGCAACCTCTTGCGTCGCAGGCGGACCTTCGCCCACCGCGCCACATCGGTCGTTACATCCGCAGTCATAATCACCAAATCAACGGTAAACGTCATCGGAGCAGACTGTACGAAGCCAGTTAAAAATAAAAGACAAAGTAGACTAATTTTTGCTATTCGAGTCTCAAAACTGTCTCTGTCTCAGCATGAGTTAGTTGTTAACTCGTTACAATTTTCAACCAGCTCTGGTCTTCCGTTAGAGCGACAACCACTTACCTGGACAGATTATGACACCGATCGATAGATCTTGAAGAATTTCCCGCGCGACCGGTGACTATCCACCGAAGTCACCATCAAGAAACAAAATACTTAGATACATCTTTTGAAAATCATCAAACAGGTAAATTCGAGCGCGTCCCCTAACAACACCCCAATACAACCATTGTGTTGCCATCAATCTCCTTTATTTACCAACAAATAAGGATACCTTAATCCAATAGATTCATTCAACGAAACCTTTAGATGAGATTTTATTGTTACTTGATCTAAAATATTTTACTGCCGATATAGCGGAAAAAGACGAATATCCTAAAGATAATATTTGTCTTTGTTATTCTATTTTAACATTTCGGTTCGCAATATTTTTCTTTGGAATTGAATTTGGTTTTAGTTAAGAATTTATAGAAACTTTTTTGCTCCGCAACTGAGTGTTTTTTTTTCTGACCCATTACTTAAATCTCTTGTGATCAATAGTTACACACTAGACACTAGTCTAGTGTAACTATTAATTACAAGATACATGTTATAAAACCTGTCACCGGTACCAGTCTCTCACAAACACGTGTCTGTATTTACTACACTACTCCTGGCTATAATAATTAACTGTAAGATGACCTTTTTATGGATATCTTTTCCGGGGATTGTATTAGGTTATGCCCTTAATATCACTTATTGATTTCACCTCAAGCTCAACAGCCTATTTGTTTTATGTTTTTGTGTATTGAGTTACAAATAAACAATTCTATTCTGTTCTGTTCCGTTCCGTTCCGTTCCGTTCCGTTCCGTTCCGTTCCGTTCCGTTCCGTTCAGTTCAGTTTCGTTCCGTTCCGTTCAGTTCCATTCTATCCCATTCTATCCCATTCTATGCCATTCTATTCCATTCTATTCCATTCTATTCCAGTCTATTCCATTATATTCCATTATATTCCATTCTATCACATTCTATCCCATTCTATCCCATTCTATTCCATACTATTCCATTCTATTCTATTATTATTGTATTAATTTCTCGAATCATCTAAATTATATCGTTCTTAATATATTTATCTTTACTTTTCATGTTATATACATAATTGCAGTACAGAAATATTATGTTTATTATATTAGTATATATTTATATATCTTTTTAAAAAGTAGGCAGTAAAAGTGCTGCATTATTTTTTCTATGACTAAGTGAACCTAAACAAATCCGTAACTCGAATACTCCACAACACTATCTTTTGCAGGGCCATTTGTTTAGGCCTAAAATCTCTTAGGAGCAGTTCTCACTGTCGAACAGATAAAACTGTCCGATTGGGTAATGGCGCATTACAATGCATTGGTTGTCACTAGGGATCGTGTGTAGTGGGCTTAAGATGTGAAGGTTTTAGTGTGGACCTACCAAGATTTATTAAGCTTACGTTTGTTTTAAGGATTTATTTACTGGCATCATCATCATCAGACTCCTTGTTTATTAGTCCACAGCTGGACATGGGCCTTCGCTAATGAACTGCATAGTGCCCAGTCTTCAGATAGCCACATCTGAATCTGCCCGCAGTCATTCACAGGCCGTCATCTGATTGGAGGGCTTCCTACACTACGTTTGCCCAGCCGCGGTCTTCACGCGATTCATAACGTATCGTTAAATAACAGAGTGGGACATAACATGACAATTTATATTCCCTATTCCCAATGACAACATTAAATTCTTCCATAGAATATCGAATAACGCTAATTCGCTGTTTTCTTTTTGCAAAACGTCATCTATACAAATATTATAAGAAGGTAAAGTTTGTGTAGGAGATAATCTCTGAACCAATTTTGAAAATTCTTTTACCGATAGTAAGCCACGTTATTTGCGAGTGTCATAGGCTCTAAAAGAAGGACACTTTTATCGCTAAATTTTTATGAAACAAATGAATTTTTATAATGTAAAAATAATAAAATAATGTTAAAAAAACTTTGAGAAAAATACGACAGTCATATCCACACTACTCTTACCTTCCTCTCGGAGTCAAATCTCCGTTGACCAATCAGAGAGCTCTGTCCTAATTGGACAACTAATACCATTTCTGTAATCGCCTCACGACTCAAGACTGGACTTGACGTACAAGTTGACATTGACTTCAACTTGGGCAAATACGATAACTATAAGGAGGACATCCGTTTACCTAATACAAAAGTGGAAAGGTAAACGCTCAGAGACCCTGAATGAGGCGTCAGGTAAGTATAATTCACGCGCTATCAGACTGGGAAAAACCCATCAGAATTTACTTTGACAAGGTAAAATCCCATTTTGACAACTTTAGATTTTTTTTTAATAACACAGTTCCACCAAAAATTTTACTGCATGATTAATTGCTACAAGAAAAGCAAACGCTTTATTTGTAGGGTTCGTTTCAATTGAAAACAGAGCAGGTGTTGTGTTTTACCTACCTTTAGCGTTATATCCTTTCCTGTCTGTTCTCTTTACTATGACAATCTTAGAATAAGGTGACTATGGTAACGCGTAGAGATGAGTTCCCGATAGTGCGTAGGGTGCTATTTGCAGGGATAGTATTTATAAATTGACACTTTTAAGACGCGTCCCTCCATCCATAGTTTCTTTCATCAAAACTAAAATTATAAAATGTATTATTCTGAGATGATACCATTGATATTTATTGATCGTGTTGATTTAGTTTTTATTGATCGCCATTGATTTAGTGGAATTCGGCCACATAGATGTATTCCCAACGTCTCAGTAGGGCAAGCAAGGGGATTGTTGTCAATACGTCACTATGTCATCGCATGCGTAAATTATTTGAAATTCTCTCCTTCAACTTCAACAATGTACGCAATGTATGACGTTGTGATGACATTATTGTCTACCTTAGAGAACAATCCCCGTGCTTGGTAGGTGAGATAAATACAAAATAATAATGTTGGACTATCCACACAACATCATCTAGCCCCAAGCCAAGCAGAGATTGTGTTATGGTTACTTAATGACTGATATACCTAGTAAAATACATTAAATAGATAGATATTTTTTATTATACATACATCGATAACGACCAGAACACCCGATGCGTCTCATACGTCTCAATACTCTGATGTATCTCATACGTCTCAATACTCTGATGTATCTCATACGTCTCAATACTCTGATGTATCTCATACGTCTTAATACTCTGATGTATCATTCCCAAACTCGACAAAAAGCCCAAGTGTCATGAACACTGCATAAAACATCCCGTACAAAAAGGTTTGCTAAGGAATCCCTACCCAATGATACAATCAGTTCTAAGTGGAAGCTATTCAAATCCGATTGCCCTGAGTTATCCCACCACTTTTACAGTCAACAAGTTATTTTCTATTTCGTTGTACGTGGACATTCAGGGCCTTCAATAGGTTAAGGGCGAAGGGTCTGGAGATTGTCCCTCAATAGGGCAGCAAATAATGAGGTCTCTGAGGGAAAGGAAAAGGTGCGTTACTGATCGGCTCAGTAAGTAATATCTTTTCTGCTAATAAAAATGGGGGATTTGGCCGTTTTTGTAGGATGTTTTATCAGACGGAGTCAGGAAAGGGTTATTTTATCTGTAACTAGAATTTTTACAGTTATGTGCGCGAAATAGTTATTTGGACGCGTTGATAAGTATTGTCACTGCCATCCATTTATTCACTATCGATTGTTGACGTAATTATTTCCACTTTATTCTTCTAACTACTATAACGATTTGTGTCAATATAGGCTAAAGGTTGTAGCATACATGAGTCGCACCACTACCGTACAGTACAGCACAAAATTGTGATTTCAAATGTGGGCCTAAACTCGTATCCTTAGATATACATATTAACAGTGACGGCATAAATATAATAATATAATAATAATAAAATCGTTTATTCTCTTCACACAATGAGCTTAGGTTTAAAACTAGAATAGTACGTATGTAACTATATGAACAACATTGTGCGAGACTGGTGCCTGTGTTAGGTTTGTAAAAAAACCTGTGTTACAGGTCACCAGGCTCTCCACCCTGCGGCAGAAGTGCAGTTAATATATAGCAGACCGACATAGCAGACCGCGCGCGGTAAGCGAGATTGACTATCTGTTTAGGTTGCGTCAATCTCGCTAACCGCTAGTTTATGTCTAAGCATAGGCATAGAACCCAATGTTATTTGTAAAATTTCATTGATAAAACAACAATCATTAAACGATAGGCTACAGCGCGAAAAGCACTGCATGTTGTTTGATCATACGAGTCTTTACCGAACGTGCTTGGACAGCAGGCTTGTTTCTTTGCTAGCTATCGTCGTCGTCGCCGCGTCAACAGCGCGTAGACAGCGTGCAGTCAGCACGATTTAAGACAGAGGCGTGTGGGAGCTGAACGTATAGCGGTGGTTTATAAGTGTGCTTTGTCCTTTAAAGTTAGCAATTGTTATAGCAATTAATTACGTATTATTATATTTAATATTTCAATAATTAATAACGGGATAGATTCGCTATCTTAAAAAGAATCTTAACAGATTTTGTCTCTCTATTGTACCTCTACTTTAGTCTATGGTCTTTGATTGTTTTTGGAGTAAAAAGTAATATTGTATCGTATTTATAAACGTTTCTCACTTAATCCAACACCCATTTTGCCCGACAATTTATGAAAGAAGCCGCTAGCTTAAGTACAGTTTCATAAGTGTCGATTTAATACGCTCCGTTCGCTTATTTTGTTACCAACTTCAAAATAAATATCTTTTCGTTTAAAAGAACGCCTTCAGAGATTATGGGGAGTAGACAGGAGCTTAGGGTTTTTATTCACTGTCATCATTATTTGCCTTCATATTATTAGTCGTTGATGTACTGTTTTTTTCCACAATCTAAGTAATATAACGTTACAGTAACGTCTGACGACCTCTGTGGCGCGGTGGATTATACAAGCTTATAATGCTGTGTGAATTGTCAATCTCAAAGGTAATAAATTAATAAATACAAGAAATCACTACATAGTATAAAACAAAGTCGCTTCCTGTTGTCTGTCTGTCCCTATGTATGCTTAGATCTTTAAAACTAAGCAACGGATTTTGTTGCTGTTTTTTTAATAAATAGAGTGATTCAAGAGAAACGTTTATTAACCATTTGACACATAGATTTTCACGCGAGCCAAGCCGCGCGGTGCGCAGCTAGTACTCATTATTTATTACCCATGAATAGTCAAAATATTTCTTCTGTTTGCATTGTTCAAAACTTTAGGTTATGTACACACGAGAAGTCAAGATTGGATCATCCACAAACCACTACTAAATGGTACTAAACAACGTAAGGGGGGGGGGGGGGGTACTACCTACGCAGTGGCAATCCTAGCCCCATCCCTCACGCGAGTCGATCGGTACAAATACCCCAAACCTAAGATGTATTCGCCAATACTGCAGACATTTCAATTTCTTCCTATTCCGTAGTATAGTCCAGAGAGGGAGTAAGGTGCTACTTGGGGGCATGTCAGATTAGGTATAAAAGCTGAAACTTACATACAAAACTCTATCTAATGACTCAAAAAGGTGTACATTCCGATGGTATAAAACACAACAAAACTAGTGCTATCAAAAGTTTTGATAGCACTAAAATTGTGTTCGTAAATTATACATGTAAATTGTAAATGCCAATCTATTTGACGACCGATGTGGCGCTGTGGGCGAAGGTCCACCTGCGACGCAAGAGGTTGCGGGTTCGATTCCCGCCTCGGAACAAATGTGTGTACGATCTGCAGATATTTGTTTCGGGTCTTCTGGTCGTTTTCTATGTATAATAAAAAATATCTATCTATGTAATGTATTGTATTATGTATATCAGTTATCTAGTACCCATAACACAAGCTCTGCTTACCATGGGGCTAGATAATACTGTGTGAATTGTCCAGCATTATTTATATTTTTTTTTATATTTTATTCTTATCGATAGTAATAAACATGATAGCATAATTTTAATGCTGCCAAATTAATATAACTTAGTTTTTTTTAGAATCTGTATTGATCCTATTAGAATTAGATATACATTTAATTTATGCAGCTTTTCAGAAAAAAATAAGAAAACATAAACAAGTCCACATAAAGTGTTATGAAAGTTGCAAACTCATATTATATCAAGAGACTTTGTAATAACTGGAGCATGTTTAGCATTGACCTAAAATCAGTCAGTCTTGTTAGAAACTGAGACATTTAAAACACAAACATACATACACAGTTACAGTAAACTCGGTAAACGTAGTGTAGGACGCCCTCCGACCAGGTGGGATGACGACCTGCGAAAGACTGCAGGTAGATGCTGGATGCGGTAAGCTGAAGACAGGGCGCTATGGCGCTCATTGGGCCTATGTCCAGCAGTGGACTGCTATAGGCTGATGATGATGATGATGTGCTTATTAATCTTATCAGATCGTTTGCCCCCATTTTAATCCTAAGTCCAACCCAGCTATACTATTTTTCACAAAACATCCAATTTCTTGGAGGTGAAAAGTCGAATTTATTACGCGCCCGCTCTAGTACACTTGAAATTATTTCAAAAGCAATACGTATGCATTTCAATGAACCACCTGCAGCAATAGCTTTCATCATCATCATCATCATCATCAGCCTATATCAGTCCACTGCTGGACATAGGCCTCCCCCAATGAGCGCCATAGCGCCCTGTCTTCAGCTTGCCGCATCCAGCATCTACCTGCAGTCTTTCGCAGGTCGTCATCCCACCTGGTCAGAGGGCGTCCTACACTACGTTTACCGAGTCGTGGTCTCCACTCAAGAACACGTTTGCCCCATCGGCCGTCGGTTCTTCGCGAGATATGGCCGGCCCACTGCCACTTCAGCTTGCTAATTCTTTGAGCTATGTCGATAACCTTGGTTCTCTGTCGGATGTATTCGTTACGAATCCTATCCTTCAGAGAAACTCCGAGCATAGCTCTTTCCATAGCTCGCAAACGTTTCAATAAATAAATTCAGAAAACGAATTTAGGGCGATAGGTATGTATCGCAAAACATGATTCTTAAAGTTATTAGTATTTTATTTGTGACGCAACGGGGATTAATGAACTTTTTAGTTCACTAATACCCGTTACAAGCTCACATCGGCGTCAACGGGGAATAGTGAAAAAAAAAAGTTCATTAATCCCCGTTGACGGGGAACTTCAACGGGGATTAGTGGAATAAGCCCATAGTACCTATAGATTTCAGGCATTATTGGGAAAACATTTAAACAAAATATTCATTATTCATTCTCTGCTATGACAGCACCGTATTTTTTGCACTTCTCTCTCTTTTCACACAATAATTCCTGACGGGAAATGTTCAAGGGTCTATCAATAAGCCTTGTATATACTTTTATAGTTATTTTTTTGTTTTTAGAAGTAATAGCATCAGCTGATATCATCATACCTCGGGAAGAACAGACAAACACTGGGGTAAACGTGTTCGTGAGACCATGACTTGGTAAACGTAGTGTAGGCTGTCCTCCGACCAGGTGGGATGACGACCTGCGAAAGACTGCAGGTAGATGCTGGATGCGGCAAGCTGAAGACAGGGCGCTATGACGCTCATTAGGGGAGGCCTATGTCCAGTGGACTAACATAGGCTGATCAGCCTATGTTAGTCAAGCAGAAAGTCAGATCAGCTGATATTACATCATTAGATGATGACATCAGCTGATCTGATTTTCTAATGTACGAATTACAAAATAAATCCCAAATCGATCTTGCATCGACACAAAAACCTCCCAGCAAGTGTTGTACGATATTGGCTCCAACATTATTAAGAAACATCTACAAGTATCAGCCAGCGCTACACAAGAAACTTCATTAAAACTGCAGGCTCTTCACGCGGTGAGGTGGTGTGATGTCCTAGTGAGCGAAGCGAGGCTAGCTGGAGATTCGAGAGCGAAGCGATAGTTTTAGATTCAACGTTTGGCTGCCGCTTGCAATTTTATTTTAGAAGCTGATAAAAACCAATATAAATGATTTGAATGAAAAACTAAAAACCGACATCAAATTCATTATTATACGACTGTAAAAAAACAGTGTAAATCACTGATTTTTAAGTTTTAAACTAAAAACCAACATCGAATTCCTTAACAAAGAACAATAATGACAAATTCTTACTTCACGGTAATACATTTTTTTGGTACAATTTTGGGTTTATTTTCTACATACATATATGTATGTATGTACAATATCCAAATAATATTCCAAATCAGTCCAAAATTGACAAAGAAATCGACGAACAAATAAAAAACACATACACCCAAACACATTAGGTATTATCCAACCAGTTGATTTATGTTATTTACTTTCTTAATTATTCGCTTGAAATTGAGCATGTTGACCTTTGATAATTAGGAAACTGTGGCCATTGGAGCAAAGCGTCTGTGAAAATTTATTTTATGATAAACGCAGTAGATTGTGTTTTGGAAACCTATACTTTTGTATGTAAAGCTGGCTTCCCACGGTCCGCGATTCTGCGGATCATCACGCACAGCCGACGATCACGGACGGCAACGCACGCAGACAGGGCTCTTCCAACGGTGCGTGCGGTCTGTGTAGATCTTTTGATAACTTCATTTCAAAATGCAAAGTGAAAGAGAACGCGTTCACGCGAGTGAAACGAGGCGCCGCAACGCACCTTTAAAGTTACCGCCTCGCGACGGATACCGGCGCACCGCCACAGACGTCCTCTGCGACCACGGACGAGACCCTTCCCACGGTGCGTGGTGCGCGCTGGTGCGCGTACGTCCGCAATATCACGCACCGTGGGAAGCCGGTGTTAGGGGATACCTATGTTCAGCTGCAGTGATTTGGTAATATATGGTAATGTATGTAGAGGTATAGTATAAAATAGTATAGTACTTTAAAGCTACGTTTTCATGTAAGACATGCGACCAAGACAGCGTCCGTCCCACTAAACAGGTCACATGGAAACTGCGAAGACACAATAGCGCACGTCACTTCAGTTAATGCATTGCTGTTCTTTAGACGCAGTGGGTCGGTAGCTCAACCTGGAGATTGTAGTTTGTACTTATACCTGCTTATTTAAGGTTGTACTTTTAGTAATAGGTTTTTTTAATATAAGTTAAATGCTACTTTAATTAATTCTTGATTCTGTAACCATAAACTACGTATTTTATGTGTGAGTTGACAAGTGTACTTTAGGGCTTTAACACTTTGACTGCGATCTTTTTTTAACCTAAAAATTTCGTGCTGCCGCTCTACACAGCGGTTGTGTTGCGCCGCACATGCGTTTCGTTCGAAAAATATTACGGCTGTGCTGAGTCACAAAGATCTGTATTTTCTCAGCCGCTGCGCTAGTGTGGATTTACGCATATTAGTCACTTGTAGAAAACACATACCGTGTGATTTTAGCACTCAAAGTGTTAAAATAACTTGCAGCACGCAGATTACAACAATAAAGATAAGTAATAAAATAAGCAAGAAAAAAGCAAACAGCAGAATAACACCCTGTATCCTGTATAATTGTTGTATTTTGTATGTGTGTGTGTCTAAAGTCGTTATAAATATATAAATAATTTATCTATCTATCTATATCAATAAGAAAAATACAAGGTAGGTACATCTTTGAAAACAATGACGAATAATTTCTAAGAAACTCTTTTGAAAATTCACACGACACAATACACTCAACAAAGATGAGGTCAACAATATAGAGCGAGTTTGCATTTCCGGATATATTCAATTTGCGTATCGGAATCAACATCCATAGAATACGTTCCGCGGCAGCCTTACGCTTCGTTTGGTTCTCTTCTTAGCTACTCTAGATTATTTACATGTATCAAAGCAAGTATGTAGCTTTCAAAGATTTTTAAGTTGTTGAGTCGGGGTCGTTTTTTCTTCTACAAATAAGTTATGTTTGTGGCAATTTGAGGGAAGGCGGTACACGCGGACTACATTTTGTTTGATGTTATTGGAGATAGGTAAATTATTTATTAACCAATTCAGACACACAAATACAAAATACAACAATTATACAGTACACAGGAAAACAAAAAACATGAAACACAGTTGACTGAAGTAAGAAAAACAAACAGTTAATAAATAAAATAAATATGGGTAAGATATCTGGTGTGCTGCAGTATGTCAAAAGGCCTGGTCTCAGCGTAATATTTTGCTAAAGATGCAAAATAACTGATTTTCTGCCTATAAATTATTTCTTTCTAATATTTTTATAGGGAGTTATTTAAAAAAATGGTATACAATAATAATTTACACAGCATCATAGAAAAAGGCTTAGACTAATAGCATAGTAGACACAAATGAGGTATTGCTAAAAAATGTCGACAAGTTAGCCTCAATTTCCTATTCATATACTTGCACCACTGCGGTGGGAGTCGTCCATGCGCCTCCGCAGTGAAAGCGTTAACACGTGACCCCCCGCATATGATGTATGTAGATATAGGCAACTCTGATTTCTTCAAAAATTTCATAGGTTTCTCAACTGTAAGGTAAACGTTTACGAATCCTTACAGCTGGGTAGGCACAGGTGCTTGAATAAATTCAGAATATCGTGAATTTGTGTCATGAGAAATGAATTATTGATTCTGTAACATTTTATTGGCCCAATTTTACCTCAAGCCACGGTTTGAATAAATACAGGAGTTACTCGTTACGCGTTTTTGCAAGTTCTTTGTTCTGTAAGAATAACAGGTGTGTAAGAAAATACTCGCCCAAAATTATATTCGGTAGGTTTGATATAATAAAATGTTATGGAATAATTTCAAAGTAGAACATATACGACGGGAAACATATTATGTACTTAAACAAGTTAATTATAAATAAATAAATAAATAATGCTGGACAATCCACACAGCATTATCTAGCCCCATGGTAAGCAAAGCTTGTGTTATGGGTACTAGATAACTGATATACATAATACAATACATTACATAGATATATATTTTTTATTATGCATAGAAAACGACCAGAACACCCGGAACAAATATCTGCAGATCGTACACACAATTGTTCCGAGGCGGGAATCGAACCCGCAACCTCTTGCGTCGCAGGCGGACCTTCGCCCACCGCGCCACATCGGTCGTCAATTATATTCAATTATATTTTTGTTTTAGCTATATTTAAAACAAGCGTAGTTTTTGGAAATGGTGACGTGAATCATTTGATTGTTTAGCAACGCTGAAAACCAACTTCGAATCCCTTGATTGTAGATACACTATTTTTATATGAGAAATAGTAACCCCTCTGTCCATCGGGAATATATTTTATATGACTATCTGGCATCATCCAAATATCATACACAATTGCAATTATCATCCAAATCGTTCTATAATTGGCGCAGAAATCGACGAACACACATGAAAAAATATTAATATACAGCTGAATATTTAGTGTCTCCTACTATTTTCGAATAACCTATAAAGAAAGGTCAGAAAGATTTTTCGATTTATAAGATATTTTAGATTTTACTTTACTCACCTTTGTTCAATATTAAGCCAGTTCTTTGTTCAATATTAAACCATCCATCATTTTATTCAAATAATTGGACTACAACATCTTTTAAAAAAGTTGTATCCACGGCTAAAAACTCGATAACAAGCTGTCTACAGAAGATTAACGGTAATCCCCCAGGAAAGGCTCAGTTCATCCTGAAATTTGGAAGTTGTCTCCCGGATTTTCTGTGCTTAAACTTTTAGTTGGTGCCTACAAAAGGGATAAGCTTTAGTAAATTAGGTGGAACAAAAGGTGACCTGTCTTTTCTTATAAATAAATAATGCTGGACAATTCACACAGCATCATCTAGGCCCAAGCTAAGCAGAATTTGTGTTCAAATATCAAAGACATCTCTGCCACATTTTTTTTTTAAATTTCAAAGTGTTTTATTTTTTTAACCTTACTGTAATTTGAATTTTGTGACATGTTCCAAGAGTCATCTCTTGGACACGTCACAGAAATCGGTCAAATTACATAAGTAAAACTAGGACATAAAGTAATCCTTTAATTTTTTGTTCACTTCAATCTTTTTATGCTAAGAGACCTACAACAATAGCCACCGGTTCTACGCAAGGTGTGCTCTGGATTAAAAAAACTGTTATTTCAGTCTCTAGCAAAATGTTTAATGTCGGCAAAAGACAATAATTATTGTGCGTTAATATAAAAATTTGATTCCGGGCTTCGAGCTACATATATGCATCATTTAAGACTAAAGTCATTTAAAACGGGATATTTACCATGATTTGATTTTTGAGTTATGCAATATTTCGGCACAGTTTCATACGCCATGATCACGGAGTAACTGAAGGCACTGCGAGTTTTTATGGGCAGACATACCGATCTACCCTCATTTTTTGTCTTTTGCTACGAACGTTGCCACTATCATTTAAGACTGTAGTTTTGGCGTGGATTAGTAGTAACAAACTATCCATCTAAACGTATGGTATACATATCTAAAAGTATGGTTCATCAACACTATCTGACCACTCTTGATAAGTTTTTCTTGAGTTTTATTTTTATTTTCTGTTATTATGTTAATTGTTCCTGTTTTTTGTGTATTTGTGCTCTATTTTTATCTATGTACGTTCTTAATATAAATATTTATTATTTTATATATAACTATCCTAAATGATTACGCCACCGTCAGCTTTAATACGTACCGATCCTATTCATCCAAAGGTTGCCTGAAAGAAATCGCTTTTAGCGATAAGGCCGCCGATTGTGCCACTAGATTTAGTTACTATTAAGATCCTTTATTTTTATTATTTTCTTTGTATTTTGCAATAAAGCTATATTGTATTGTAAACATCCAAATAGAAAACGCCCATGCCTACCTCATCTTTCACAAGCTTCAGGCAGAAGATGATTCCAGCGAGATGACTACAGAAACAGAGTGCAGAACTAAAGCTTACGTAACAAAACGTCCAGCCTTCAAGGTCCAAGCGAAACTAAACGCAGGTAAATTACGCGGTCAGAGCGTCAACTGTCATTGTGAGCAATTTACGACGACGTTTACGAACTTTCGGGCCTACTGCGTTTTTTGTATAGAAGTCAGACAAAGTAACACTACGCACCACGGTCTCCACGGGAGACCAGCGATGGTATGGTCTGCTCTACCATGGCACATTCTGAGTGGAGCCGATTTTGTCAGTTTCTCTGTTAATTTATGGTTAATTTTTATGTATATATTAGTCTCTGTCCTGGTAAAATATTTTTTTTTATTTTTACTTGAACACTACAGGTCAATCAAGAAGTGCTATTCTGATTTTATTTAGCTTATACATGTATATTTTTGTTATACAGGTCACGTAACATGTGTAAGCCAAAAGGGGATGATTCTGGACCCCGATGGGATCAACTCTTCTTCTACGATTTTTTTAATTCGAATGTTTTAAAATAAATTGAGTAATTCTTCTTCCTGTTAGGAGAACACGAGGCATCCTGTATAACATATAGTAATATGACATAATTGTACCTCTAATATTATCGCACAATATATTATTTCCTAGTATTACTCATGTAATTGAATTTTGTGACGTGTAAGGTCGAAAGGAAATAAAGCACTTTGATATATTTTGATACTTTATGAATTAGTAAACCTAGCCCTGCGTTATTATTGTGAAATATCTTTGTTACGGTGGTGACCGGCTCGCATCGTTTAAGAGTCTATTGATATTAAATAAAATAATAAAGATAATTTATTTGTAAAAATACATGTAAACAAAGATGGTTAGTAATTTAAGACAATATATTTGACCAATTGCAAAAAAAAAATGTCGAGAGTATGGCTTGCAAATTTAAGTATAAGAACAAAATGATTTAGGTAAATATTAATTCAGACTTGATGCAACTGACAAAGTTTATAAAATTATAATTAGTATAAGATCCAATTACTTAGAAATTCGTTAATTTGATATTTAGCATGTGTCATATTTTTGTTCTAAACAAGTATAGAACAAATATGTCCAAATCTATGTGTCAAATGGTTCATAAACCGTCTTCTTGAATCACTCTATATATTAAAAAAAAACACATCAAAATTAGTTTTGTAGTTTTAAAGATCTAAGCATACATAGGGACAGGCAGACAGCGGGAAGCGACTTTGTTTTATACTATGTAGTGATTATGGGTGCCGTTTTCTGTGTAAATGCATCCAATTCGACCTTCAGGGATCGAAGGCCGAAAAGTTGAAAAGTCCATCGCAGTTTGTGTGAAGTCCAATTGACGCCTGGGAAGTGTCGGAGTTTACTGAAGTTTGACGTCTTTTCTCACTCGGGTCGTGAAACTGAGCGGCAGTTAGAACACGTAGCGATTATGTTCTTTTAGGAAATTGGAATTATGAACTAAGAAAATTACAAGTAATATACTTATGTATATGTTAAGGTAGTATATACCTTAATTATATATTTATATATTTGACGTGTGAGGATATACTTTACCAATAAAAATGGTGAAGTATGAACTATGAAATCGTTTTTAGCGATAAGGCCGCCGATTGTGTCACTAGATTTAGTTAGTATTAAGATCCTTTATTATTATATGTTGCTATGACCGAATCGTCATCATGAGCCTATATTAGTCCACTGCTGGATATAGGCTTCCCCCAATGATCGCAATAGCACCCTGTCTTCAGCATGACGCATCCAGCATCTACCTGCAGTCTTTCGCAGGTCGTCAACATAGGACCGAATACTCTGATAAAATTTTGAATACCTGGCGAAAACCTACAAAAGGTAAAAAAAACAAAAGAACTCAGTTTTTGAAATCACATTTTATAAAAATCGCAAGTCGGTGATGAGGTTTTTAGGTAATAAAAGCTCAGTAAACGAAAGCTAGGCTAATGGCTAATATCAAAATATATTTTTGCGCGCTATAGTATGTATGTTAGTAGGTAGGTACGAGTATAATACTAAATTCAGACCCCCAGCTCGCTAAGCTTAAGTACTACATAAATTGAGCTGTTCGCCAGCCAAGCATAAGAGATATGGTTATTAAAACAGATGATTGGTCTTGGGCTAGGTTATTCAATAAAATCGCGTAGGTACTCGAACATCGTAACGGGCAAAGCTACCTTATGTGGTTTTCGTACTTTACGTAAGGAGATCGTAGACATTTTCCATGAAATTCGTGTAAGCGATTTGGCGATTCGACAACGATAGTTTTTTGATGATTTGTTTACCGACGAAACGAAATCAAAAAGATGTTATATATTCGGCTGTGGGTATTTTTCCCATAAAAAAAACTACCCGAGGGATAACAATTTAACCCGAAAACTTTAAAAAAACTCTGTAAGGTACTAAGGAATTTGAAGTTAGTTTTTTCAAACCAATCAAACTTTAAAAAAACTATCACAATTTCAATATAAAATATTTTGGATGCCGAAAACTTAGAACCTAAAACAATGCTTGACGAATTAACAAAGATTTTACCAATTACCTCTCAATAATATCATTTTCTATCAAACAAAATGTAATATTCATTCCGCGCGTCGACGGAGACAGACGTAACTAATAAAGAGGAATTGTAACGCTGTTATGTACTGTAACGCTGTTACACAACTCACAACCGCACTGGGCTATTTAGACCTACTTTTACATTCACGCGGCGGACACACGAGTGTTTGCTTACAGAAGAAACACTTGATGAAAAAAGGGGACCTTCTAATGTCAGAAAACCCTAAAATATTATATTCAATTAGGCACAAGAAAGCTGTAAAGAGTGAAAAGTCCATCCCAGTTTGTGTGTAGTCCAATTGACGCCTGGTACAATTTTTATTCATTATCCATAACCATTGTTAATGTTGGACAATTCACACAGCATTATAGTCCTAGGTAAGCAGGGGCCCAATTCCACTATTTTTAAAACAAAGACGACAATGACGACTCCATACAATTGTGATAGCTATTGAGTCTTACGTTGATTTGGTATCCTATTAAATTGTCATAGCTTATTATAGTATTATAGTATCTCTAATGAGTAGTATGGTAAGTGTGTATAAATCATAAAATAAATATGAGAGGCGCACCAAATATTTATTAAGGGTTTTTAGGTATCTAGCATTTAAAATTATTACTACAATTGTGTAAAAGTCACTAAAAATGCAACAATATCACGCAAAAATTGTGTCATTACATAGATAAAGGAGGTTAAGTTGTCAATGTCAACGTCATGTCAACTCATGTCAAAGTTGCTCGAATTCAACACAGAACATTAGCAAAATCATCTTGATGCAAAATTTATCAGTTCTTAATTTTTCGTAACTGATCATATTCTATGTAAGAAATTTATGACACTCTAAAACAGACACTGGCAGAGTCGTAGCGAAAAGCAAGCGGCGGCGCCTAAACAAAAAAAGAAGAAGTTGAAGTTGAACAGAACAATGTTGGCCATCTAGGAAGAAGTTGAACACTGTTGATATTTTTTAGATATGTTTGTTATTGTGTGAGAAATAACTGATTATGGTACTGCTGAACCAAATTGAGGCCCTCCTTGACTACCTCGAGTGTCACCGAGAGTTGGCGCTCGGGCATTGTAATAGAAATAAGGACGGTCGAGAGCTATCTCGAAGGCAGTGGAACGAGATAGCTCTCATATTAAATAGTATTAGCACGGACTCGCCGGCAAAAACCGGAGCCGAGTGGAGATTGGTAAGAAATGCAACTACTATTGTATATGAACCTATACTCAAGTATGTGCATAGATCCCATCTATAAGTAAGTAATCTATCGTTCTCTTTCAGTATTTTAATGAATACAAGTATAAATGTTTGAAAAAAATTAAGGGGCAGAAACAGGAGCAAAATGCTACAGGTAAAGCATAAACCGCTAATTGTATCTATTACAAGTGGTCTGCTTACTATTTGTTTAACAAGAAAGGTTACTTTTATTTCTAGGAGGAGGACCGGGCAAAAAATATACATTGACCCCGTCGCAGGACCGGCTCTATAACATCCTGGGCCGTGACACTGGGAAGCCGGTGCCTGGCGGCGCAAGGCTACTGCCAATGTTGGTAAGTGAATATTTATTATTACTTTCTTATAATTTATATTTTGTCTCATCAAAAAGCTTTGCATGTGTTTATTTATCTGGTGTGGTTTATAATTGGATTTTTATTTTTGTTGCATAGCACGAGGAAACTTTTACGGAGATTGTGTCATGCGAAGCTATTGAGTGAGTAGTACTAACAGCTTCTTTCATGCGTGTTTATAATTTATTGAATAATAGTTTCTGTTCGCGGCTTCGCTCGCATTGTTTATATAAAAAATGTTCTTAATAGAGAAGTACCAACACCTTCACCGGCACGATCCCCTATACTACAATGTTCAGAGGCAGTATACTGTCCGCCAAAAACGCCTTCGCCACTAGTACCACTACGGCATAACCCCGAGCCTCGGGCAAACCCGCAACGTCGTCGCCAACGTCAGCCAAGGCGGCAGCGAGCACTAGGTAAAAAATATTTATACACCAACACTTCAATGAAGTGATGCGAATTATAAAAGTTATCATCAGCCTATGTTAGTTCACTGCCTATGTGCCGAATTATAAAGTACCTTTCCTAATACCTACAAAAGTGGCCACTCAATGTTTTTAATTCCCATCATTCATTTTGTGAAAGACTGCGGGGAGATGCTGGATGCGTCAAGCTGAAGACAGGGCGCTGTGGCGCTCATTAGGGGAGGTCTATGTACAGCAGTGGACTAACATGGGCTGATGATGATGATGATCTTTTCATTATTAGGTACAGATGTTGTGCAGCTAAGGCAACTTCGAGAACGGCTGGAGCGCTCGGAGCGTGCGTACACGGAAGCTATTGTGGCTCAAGCAAGGCAAAAATAATTATAACAATTAGTACATTTACACTTGATATCCGTAGGAAATGTGTTAAGACTTTCCTTATTTTTTTAGGGCTACAAACAGACTGGCTGAAGCCATTGAGCGGCTCAACGAGACTATAGTTGGCCGGATCTTTCCCTAATAAATACCATAGTAGGTATAATTATATCACATCATCATTCGAATTCGAATGGACTATATGCCCATGTGTTGATTTATTGTTTTTTTTAGGATCGGCAGCGGGGCCTTAGTGAATTGGATATTAGAATAAGTGTAGGTGGTTAATGAATAAAAAAAGATGTGTATATAAAAATGGCATATATTTTTACACTAAAACAAAGATAATTATAATCATTATTACAACTACATATGTGCAAGTATTTATAAATTAAGCAGCAGACTCTTGTGCACATTGGTCCTAGAGAATCACTACGTGATAAATTCAAAGAAATAAACAATGTCAGTATCATGTCAATATATTTATAAAAATTTGTTGTACATTCATCAAAATATCAATCGATTTACTAAAAATAGCGATACACATAATTTAAATACTAGAAATAAGAATTAACTCGCTGACCCCACAACTAGTCTACATAAGGTAAGTGTATCTTTTAAAGGGCAATGTATACGCTTCTACAACAAAACTCCAAGCGAGTTGCAAAAATTATCAATAAATAAATTAAAAAAAATTGTGAAGCATATACTTTGTAAAAAGACTTATTACAAAATATCAGATTATCTAGAAGATAAAAAAGCTTGGAACGAGTTTTGCTCCAACTCAAAATCCAACAACTTACAGATAAGCAAATCAAATGCACTAGACACATAATTTAGGAACATAGTGGTTTCTTTTTCACTTCTTCCACTGGTGGACAAAAAATTGAAGTGAACAGTGAAATAATGTTATTTGATAATAATGAATAGTATAAAATATGATTTGTCTAAGTGCTTATTTGTAACCCTAAAGAAAAATACTTTTGAATTTTGAATTATAATCAGGACAGCCAATACCCTCTCGACACGCCTGATGCCTTTTTTGTAGTTCCTCTCCATCCACAATCTGTCAACGAGAGCCTGCTGCAATGCTCGACCTGCTAGAAGTTCTGGGTTTACTCGTGCTACTGCGTGGATTATTCTGCAGAGAGCTTTCAGCGCTGGCTCTCAGTTCTTCTGCAATCTGTAGAAAATTATTACAATGAATGGACATACGTATAGAATTAGGGTTTAGGTACTAATTGTGAGGGGTAAAAACAGCTAATTTCTGTTTTCATCATGACGAAAAGGTAAGTAATAGGTCTCGAGTTTTAGGGAGGCCTTGGTGCGGCTTAAATTAAAATCGGTAATTACATACCTGTTCCTGAAGAACACTTTCTTCTCTAGCTTCCTCAGGGGACAGTGACGGTACATGTGCATTGTTTGCATTTGCAATGTTGTGCAAAATTGCACAGGCTTTCACAATCTTTCCCGCCATCATTGGGTTATAATGTAAAGTTCGCAGTACCAGCAAACATCTCAGTATATGTACTGTTAGCTGGCAGCCCCCCATGCAAGCTGGCAACCGTTGATGACGCAAGCAACGCTGTAGCTAGCTGTAAATAAAAGGCGCACGGGCGACGGCGCTCACTCACTTCAATTCTGCGCTTTGAGCTGTGCAGACGTCAATTTGTGGTCTACGTTTCGTTGTCGAATTTAAATGTTATTTAAGTAATTTCATATTTGATAAATCATTTAGATTTATTTGTAAATTCTCTTATTTAATAAAATCTGCTATTGATTCCTAAAAGTACAATATTTAGCTTGTAGGTGCGTATGACCTACTTGTAAAGATAAAGTTTTCTGCTAGATAAATTTACTTGTAATTTATCTGAAACGTGCCTTCAAAACACCAATATGTGTTGCGTGCAGTGACTTGTTTGGTGTAATAGTGATGCTGTGGTATTCCATCCACCGTATTCAGTATTGGGAGTCATCATCATTGTAGTCCGTAATGGATACCCACTATCGCCGAATAAATTCAAAACAATATATGATATAAACTATTTAACCTCACTATCATAGTAGGGATGTAATCACTTGTTTCTTACCCAATGAATATACATGTTCTCCATTATTTGATAGTTCAGTTAAGTGGGAACTTAGTGGATGACCCTGCCACACATTGGAGTCATGAGCAGACCGGGCATGCTAGGGTCCACACAAAGAATGTTGAGATTGTCATCGCATATCTGTAAGTAAATAATCAAACAGATATGGTAAGAAATATATTTAGTAAACTATAACATATTTATTGAAATAAATTAATAAACTTACTATCATTTCATCGAGGGAATGAAACACCTTCCTGTTAAAGTAGCGCTCTTCGTGATCATGCGGCCTTATGATGGCTACATGGGTACCATCAATGCAGCCTAGGACAGCCGGTATCCCAAACTTTTGGTAGAATCTAAAACAAACACATACACAACAATATCGACAGTTTCTTATCTTGTCCTAAAGAGAAAATCACAGAAATGTTTGTATATATATGTATAGGTATCATATTCAATAACTCACTCTCCTTTAATTTGTTCCTTTGAGCTCTTTGTGTTGGCCAAGGAACATAAGGATAGACCTTAATTAGTTCGTCTATCACGTCCCTCACAGCTCTTGAAACAGCAAAAAAAACACATACCAAGAATGGTAGTGGAGGCCATTGAGATTAGGAAACACAGGAACTTCAACCGAGAAGATGGTTTCCAATTATCGGGAACCTGGAACCCTGTTGTGACAATGTGTAAAAACCCAAGAAGTGATGTACCAACCGCACCGCGTTCTGATACCGTCATTGTTGTGTCGTGATCGAGCTGCGGTCGATAATAATGAAACCGGTGGTAGTGGTAACGTTCGTAGCAAAAGACAGAAAATGAGGGTAGATCGGTATATCTGCTCATAAAAACGAACTCGCAGTGTCTTCAGTTATTCCGTGATCATGGCGCTGTCAACTGTGCCGAAATATTGGAAAACTCAAAAATCAAATCATGGTAAATATCCCGTTTTAAATGACTTTAGTCTTGAAACAGCAGGCTGTGAGATATTGTGAAGAGCACTCTGGCCAACCAACGTTTGGTAAGATCCTGTGGCGAGAAATGCCAGTGCAGTCAATATCTGCAAAATAAATGGTTTTGATTTGTAGGTACTACCTCACCAATAAACATTATGAAGCTTAGGCAATACGGAATTTAATCAAATATTGTTTTTGTTACTTACCTTAGTTATTATCGAAATGCCATCAGTGCGGCGTTCCTTACGAATATGAGGAGTGAGCTCTTCCGCTAATATTTTGACTGTCCCCTTGCTAAGACGATAGGTTTTTGTGAATTCTCTTTCCGTAAGGTCCTGCAAGGGGTCCAGCGTCCTCGTAGAAGAGGTCTAGCTCGTCGCCGGTTTTGACGCTATACAAGCCGACGAGTGTTTATTATGCCTTGAAGACGTGCTCGAATAAGAAAACTCATTCTTACATTTTGCTCGTGAAATAAACAAAAGTTTAATTTTCAGAACTTTTGATTATTTCACGAACAAAATAACACTGAGAGCTACCTTTGCTCAATGATACAATAATTCGTCATAACCATAGACTAAATTAGCTGTCAGAAAAATAATAGAATTCCTATGTTGGATCTCTATCGCAAGCGATCAAAGAGGCTGCGACTAATAGAATGCGAAAAGTTGTCCAAGGAAGAGGGAGATTATGACATCTCCCTCTTGTTTGGAATTAGCCGAAAAAACATGACATCTTTTCTAACCTTGTTTTCTGTAAGACTACGAACTCGTGTGCAAAGGGCACAATAAAATGGCGACACAACATTTTTATTCCCCTGTAAATATCCCCCCGATGCTTAATATTCGTCTCGGAGGAGCAGAGGACGTGCTATGTGTAATTCGCCTTATTTGTAAGGATATGGTGGTTACTTGTGTCTGTCCACGGCTTTGGTCGCGTGTGGGAACGATGATGTCACTGGGAGGAAGGATTTTTTTTGTCCCTTTCCGATGTCACTTTAAAATTACTGTAGGTACTTACACGCCTGTGACGAACGTGAATAGTGCATGTGTGGCAGTGTATGCTATAACGTTCCGGTAATTGTGCTAAAAACATTGTATTTCTTTGATTTTAACATTTCCAGCAGAAATAGTCGAAAATCACATAATCAACTTCATCATAACGTGTAGCTAGATTTTGCCCACACCTGGACCCCTGAATTATGGATCAACCAGTTCGGTCCTACGCTACGCTAGACGTATCCGTTGCCGCCCCACGGCTTTCCTAAAACTAAAGGGTACATGAAAGCTTTTATCAAATAACTAAATGTAGATATACCGAACGCAAGTATGTAATAACAGCAACATCAAGTCTGTCTGTTTAATTTGAAAAACCTTGTATTTTATAACCTAAACTCAGTTAGCTTATCTATATCAAAGTAAACATTGAAGTTGAATTGTTTCTTAATTATATGGTAAATGCTATATATATATATAGGTAAATGCTATAGGTTAGGTTAGGTGGAGGTACTCCATTTTCCGCATTTGGACTCCTGTTGGTCCTTTATGCGTAGTGGTTTGCTAGCATAGCCAGCCTAGCTCCGTCCAGAAGCGCAGAATCTTCCTGGGGTCTTCACAGGCTTCGCGGAGCGACCTTTTCATTTCATTTCATTTATTCCACCGTAGGTACACATGTTACACTTGATGTCGGTCAGTTAATTAACAATTTTATTTTAAAACACACATTAAACCTAGGTATCTAGCCTACAATGAATAACAATTTAAATAAATATCAAGGAATGTCCTAATAAAGCTGCTGTAAAGGGGCATTGTCCAATAAAATATAGATACGAGATAAAATAATGTCAAAACAATAGGTAGGTATAAAGTTACAATGTCAGGGTAATATTTGCATGTCAATTTAGATTGTTTAAAGGTGCTTCCTCGGTAAATACTTACATCAGCTGTTTATCCTCCAAAGCCTCGGTAAGGGTGTAGTAACTTTTTTTTATAAGTATTTCTTTAAGTTTTCTCTTATATAATATAAAACCTCGGCAAGTTGAGGATTTCTATACGTTGTGCTAATACTTCCAGGATTACGTGGGCAGCTGTTTCGTCGTTGCTGAGGCATCCTCTACAGAGAAGGCTGTCCGTCGCTCCGATGGTGAATAAGTGTTTGTTTAGTGGACAGTGTCCTGTTAGTGTTCCCACAAGGACACGTAGGTCCAATCTATTCAGATTTAGTAAGCGTAGTAGGTAAATGCTATATATATATATATATATATCTTTTCGATAGCACAAGTTTGTCTAGTTTATCAATAAATAATTAGCAAAAATGTGGGTAAAAGTGGTTGTAATAGACACAAGACATATTACCCAATTTTTATGGGATTCAAACATAATATTTATCATATATGTATTTAAAGTGTATAAATTAACTTATACGTCTATTATAATGTTTTTTTTTAATTAAGTTAGAGATAGAAAATATAATTAATAAACACGTTACTTGGCCATTTTAACTGGGTTCTTGTTTTGTAAGCCTAAAGGTAAACTTTAGGAATTTGATTTAGATTTTTTAAAGAAATTAGTCATAATGGGCATAGTTGCATGAGGTGATTTTTTATGCAAGCCTTTTCTTTAAAGATCTTCTGCTCTGATGCAAGCTTTGCAGAAAATGAAAATATGACCAGGGTTTTGAGACGAGGTGAATTTTCTTCGAATAGGGGTCTTTATTAACTTTTTATGTAAAGGTCAGAAGGCCCTCCATGGGAATGGTAATGGTTAAGTTAATGGGCCATAAAAGTGGTCATTATGAGTAGTTGCCCGAACTGCTTTGATAGCGGATGCTTCTGTGGCTTGATAGTCAACCTTGATTTTGTTGATATTTTGTTTATTTAAGTTGTAGATCCGAAGTCTATAAAATAAATAAATAATGCTGGATAATTCATTCATCATCATCTAGCCCCAAGCTAAACAGAGTTTATGTTTTGTGTATTATATAGATGACTGATATACATAATACAATACAGGGGCAAATGTTGTATGATCTGCAGATATTTGTTCCGGGTGTTCTGGTCATTTTCTATGTATCATGAACAATATCTATCTATGTTTTATATTGTATTATGTATATCTATTATCTAGTACCCAGAACACATGCTCTGCTTAGCTAGGGGCTAGATAATGCTTTTTGAATTGTCCATTTTGGTGGACAAAAAATTGAAGTGAACATCAATATAATAATGAATAGTATAAAATATGACTTGTCTAAGTGCTTATTTGTAAGCCTAAGGAAATAAACTTTCATTTCATTTCATTTCATTTCATTTCATTTCATTTCATTTCATTTCATTTCATTTCATTTCATTTCATTTCATTTCATTTCACTTCACTTCATTTCATTTCATTTCATTTCCAGCATTATTTTATTATATTGCATCTTCCTGTATGTACTTTTTTTTTAACATCTCCACTGCGATCTACAGTCTGCTTGCTAAGCGTGGTGATTATGGCAGAACCCCCCTTGTTTAGCACAAGTAGGTTCAGCAGTGGACATAATTGTGCTGGACAGTGTGAAGACCTCTAGATGATATTTGCTTAAAAGCTGGCGCGATTTTCTTTTGTTCGTACAATAATGCACGCTGACGTAGCAAATTGAGACTTCCAGTATACGAAAAGAAAGTGGATCGCTCCAGTTTTAAGTAATTTACCTACCTTTGTGTGTGTTTATTTACAAATATAACCAAGCCAAAGCCAGAAGAAGTTAGTTTAAACATAAAATGTGAGACAGCTCGTTATGTTCATTATGACAAAAGTAGGAAGTATAAACCAGCGGAATCACGGCACAAACAAGACTAGATTCAGCTGAACTTTGCACTCAACTCGCTTATTTCAATGCTGCATTCAAAACGTGGTGCTACTGTGAAACTAAGGGGTACTACACCTATTTCATATTTATTTTATTGCATCATTGTGTACTTTTGTAATGTGCTTGCAACTAACTAATGCTGAGACAGAAAGCGTTTTGTGACTCAATTTCAAAAAAACTGTTTTGTCTTTTACTTTTAAATCATGTTTGTTTTGTTTTTGTTTATTAAGTTGCAAATAAAATATTCTCATTCATTCTCTCATTCTCATTTTGTAGGTCTAAGTATCATTAACCTTTAATAGTCCACTGCTGGACATAGGCCTTATTAGTGGAATGAGTGCCAAAGCGCCCTGTCGCCATCCAGAATCTGCCTGCAGTCTTTCGTAGATCGGTATCCCATGCCAGAGTACGTATGCCGTGTCGCGGTCTATCAAGAACACGTTTAACCTAGCGGTTGTTCTTCGCGAGATATCGCCGGCCCACTGTCATTTCAGCTAGCTAATTCTTTGAGCTATGTCGATAAATTTGCTCAGATATTTATCCAACTTTTTAAACTTTCGCGATTTGTTAACATATAAGTAGTATAATTAAAGATTATTTATCGCGTACCTTTTGTGTTATTTTCGCTAAGTTTCAATCTATAATAATCTAATTCTAATTCAATCTATAATAAACTTTAAAAGAAAGTTAATGTTCTTAAATCCCAATCTTTCAGAGTAGAGCCTGGCGACGGCCATTACTCTTGTAGTTGAGTTGTATAACAGGAGACATGAAATAATTCTTAAAATCAACTCGGAAGATACTGGAGTGGACTGCAAGCCAAGTCGGAGCGACGACGACGAACGAACTAGAGGGACGCTGATAAGGGCTTCAAATTGTTAGTGTATTATTATGTACTGAGATTTGTTTATATGTACTAGTGGATTCTTTTTCACTTCTTCCACTAGTGGAAAAAAAAGTTAAGTGAACAGAAAATCACAAACATCTTATTTGTACTAAAGTCATTTAAAACGGGATATTTACCATGATTTGATTATATTTCGGCACAGTTTCATGCGCCATGATCACGGAATAACTCATGAATCAAAATATCCCGTTTTAAATGACCTTGTTGTTAATAAGCATGATAGTTTTAAAAGTTTTAACTTATTTCTAATTTGATAATAATAGGATTAAATATGACTTCGTCTAAAAAATACTTAAATATGTTAATGTATTAATGGTAAGAGCGGGGTCTCCTAACACAAGCAAATTTTGCTTAAAGGGTGACTCCAGAACCTGTATTTATATATTTTAAGTTAATGCAATAAACATTTTTATTTATTTATTTAGTCTATGTGCTTTTTGTAAGCCTAAAGAAATAGAAGATAATGAATTTTTAGGAATTTATAAGCGTAGAACTCATTGAGAAATACAATTTATTGGTAAAATCAATTTACTTGTAAATTTTTTAGTTTTCTTATTGCTTAATTTCAATTAGTATAAGTACGCGGCTTTGATCCGATAAAAGGGAACCTGTATATTTTGCCGTATCGATCTTTTTGCACACACACTTGGGCACTAATACTTCGCACCTGGCTTTTCTTCGAGACTGGCTGCCGTGGCCGAAGATTCGGCTAGGACGTCATTATAAAAATATGAACTTAAACCGTAAGTAAAGCCTCAATATTTTACTCCGCCGATAAACATTTTTAGACCTTGTAAAATTTTCATCTCAACTGAATGTACTTCAACACGTGAATTTCAAGGAACTAAATATTAACGAAATGAAACTTCGTGTCTCCCAAGACCTGCTTATTACATAGGGTGATTACTTTTTACGATGTTAAAACCTTCTTCGTTTAGTGTCTTGGTTAAGGGGCGGTGTTCCTTTGATAATTATTATGTCGATGACTTTTGATATTGTGGGTTAAGAGTTACTTTGAGTAAGGTTGTTTTTAATAAGGAAGTGCCTATGTTATTTATTAAACGACTGAAGAAGCTAAGTCCGTGTTATGACAGATTACTCTGTCATCGGTCTATGCTTGAGTACCGCTCATGTCATAGAAAGGCTGGTTTTAGTGTCACGCTGACCATTGGCACTGAGAAGTTGATATTATAAGGCTGATTTTAGTGTTAAGCTTATCATCAGCGCTAATTAGTAGCTCGTCAGCGCCGACGATCAGCGCGGGTCGTTTTAGTATTCGGTGGATCGCCGCGGATATATGTAGATATCGCGACTTGACATGATTGTACGCAACCGGCGCGTGCGATCAGTGCGACACTAAAACGCACACTGAAGACAGAAGCGCGCCGGCGCTGGTCGGTGCTAACCGGTCGACGTTATTCTAAAAGGTTTCTATAGTGTCCATACAGATTGCTACGCGCCGACCTCTCAGTGCCGATGGTCAGCGTGACACTAAAGTCAGCCTAACGCCTACCACTCAACGCTGAGGAACTTCGGCGCTGAGCGGTTTTCGTCGCTGACGAACGGCGAGCCGTCGGCGTAGGCCACACACCTCAGTCTTCAGTGACAGACGGATTTATGATCACAGTTGAGGTGTTAAAAACACACAAACGGATGGATGCTCTTACGACATCCACGGGCTAAGTTGGTAGGGTCGATTCTAACGTCCTCACTGCCGCGGTCAATCATCTCATTATATTTGTTTCGTCTATTGGAAGGACCCGTTTTCACTCAGTTTATGAACGCGCCCCTCCCTTAAAACCGGAGAAGCTAATTTGGCTTACAGTCAAAGGCGTTTGTACAACCATTATAAGGTGGAACAGGGTTGTTCTAATACGAGTTTTAAAGATAACGTCTTTTTAACATATCAGGTGTTAAGCTTCTGGTGTATTGGGTCTCGGTAAATGTGCATTGTTCGATAATTAAGTTTGTCTTTACGTCATTGGAGGAGGCCTGTACCCGAAAGGGGTCCTAACCAAGAAATGTGTAATAATATTTTAATAAATGGAAATTCTACCCGTCCTACCCGTTTTGACCTACGGAGCTGAGACGTGGACACTCACGATAGGGCTGGTCCACCAGTTCAAAGTCGCTCAGGAAAGAGCTATGCTCGGAGTTTCTCTGAAGGATAGGATTCGCAACGAATACATCCGACAGAGAACCAAAGTTATCGACATAGCTCTGAGAATTAGCAAGCTGAAGTGGCAGTGGGCCGGCCATATCTCGCGAAGAACCGACGGCCGCTGGGGCAAACGTGTTCTTGAGTGGAGACCACGACTCGGTAAACGTAGTGTAGGACGCCCTCCGACCAGATGGGATGACGACCTGCGAAAGACTGCAGGTAGATGCTGGATGCGTCAAGCTGAAGACAGGGCGCTATGGCGCTCATTGGGGGAGGCCTATGTCCAGCAGTGGACTAATATAGGCTGATGATGATGAAATGGAAATTTATATGTATACAAAATCAATATCTTAAGAAAGAAAAGACGAAAGAAAATACATTTATTGATTCACAAGTAGGTACAGCTTGTTACCAAATAATTATAGTATCTATAAGGACAACAAGAACATAAAGATATAAAAAAAATAACTACGTATCTATATAAAAGCAACAAGCGACTCTACAATGCGAACCAATAGGTCCTGTCTCAGCATAATGTTGCTCTACTTCTCCACAAGAAGTAGAGCAACGCTGGTTTTCTGACAGAACCATTGGCGCGCGTCAACACGGGTGGCAGACCACAGATAAGACAAAAAATATATATACACATTAAATTGGCATCTTGCAACCTAAGATTAACTCTAACTTAGCACTCTAAATGCATACAAGTTGATATCTAAATCTAAGTGATTGTATTTTTATTTATCAATTCTTTCATTTGATTTGACATAAATTAGGAACATCACGTACAATGTGCATAAACTTAACTAACCAACTTGAAGAATATATTTGTCATAGAGGGAGTAGCTTAGACATCAATAAAACCAGGAATTACCCCGTCAATACTTTTATTCTATTTTAGAAACTCCGAGTGTTATCTCTAATTAATAATCTATACCACTATAATCGATACGCGTCAACAACCATAATCGGAACGAACCACGGCAGGATGTGCACTCAACGAAAGCTTAAGCGAGCGAGACTGCCTGTTACTGCCGCGCGCTCGCGTTAAATACGCGCGGTTGGGGTAAACAAGTCTACGAGCGGTCGCTCAGGTACGGGTTGCGGCCCGGAGCAGGTAGCGTCCCTTTGTTCGCCTCGGTGCACGTGCTCTCAGAGTCAAACCAAAGCGTGGCGCCGTCATATTCAAAAAACACTTCATTTCACGCGATTTGTTCTGAGTTACCATTACATTTCACCTTTGACCTCATCCTAAATCATAATCAACCTAATCCTTACCACAAAAACCTGCTAATTCACCAAAGATGGCCAAAGATGTCCACTATGGGATTACAGTCGTATTTACTCGACACCCGCCTAATCACGTTCTATCAAAAGGCGGGAAAAAGGTTGTCGCATATAATGTCAACTCAAAAGCGGATCAAATATACTAGTATCAGTTAACTCAAAAAAATATAATTACCCATTGATTGAACTGTGAAACTCGGGAAAGATAACAATCAAACAAACAATTATAAAATTTACAATTATGTAAATGACTCTCTTTTGTAGTATTCGAACAGTTGCATCAATGTTCTTCAAATAAATAAATAATGCTGGATATATAATGGATGCGTTAAGCTGAAAACAGGGCGCTGTGGTGCTCATTGGGAGATGTCCAGCGAGGACTAAGATAGGCTGATGAGTGATGATGTATGCATACCTAATAGATTGCAGAATGCGTCTGTTTCCGAGTGGGTAAGTATGCGACAGCCGTAACCCGGACTAATAACTACTTAGTCTGTAATAACTAGTGTGCACCTCACGTAGACACACCGAGGCTATTACCACAGAAATGTATTTCTCACAAAGAGCCACGTTCAGTAATAATTCAGGAGACAGGGGCGGGTTAAGGCTAGAGGTGCGCAGCCATTTTTGTTTTCCAATGTTAAAATAAACCGTATAACGTTACTAGCAAAATACGGACTGGAATGAACATTTTTAATAGTGACTACTGCTACTATTTTCAAAGGTTACTTGATTAAATATTGTGTTTATGAGCATTCCTAGAGATATCTTCAAATGCTAAGTAAATACTCTGTGCTACTTTGCATTGAACGAAACTGGTCCTTACAAACCAGTTTCATACGTTCTTTGGCAGATATTGAATTATAAAAAATATCCCACAGTTATATTTTTCTTGAAAGGAACATTACAAAGTAATGATGACTGTCAAAAAATCCTGATATATGTATTGATATTTTGTTGTTTACTTACAACGCCTAACGTGTGTTTTGTGTCGTGTGCAAGAGTCCTGTATAGTCTAAAGAAAATAAAGCACTTTGATATTTAGCACAGAAAAACAGATTAGATTTAGGAGTATTTTTGCTAGAACTCTAGGTAGTTCAGTAGTTGTGAGCCCCTAAAGTTCGATCCTAGGTCCAGCCCTGAGCTACTACATATCTTTCAGCATGGAGATAGAATATTTAAGTGGGTACCTCATATTTCTTGAATTGGAGCGGCCGAAGGAATCATGAGGTGGTCTATAATAAAATCTATTACCTTGTGTTTAGATACATAATAGCATACTGCTATTATGTATCTAAACACAAAAACAAGACGCAATTTCTCGTACCTACATACATATATTATTTATTTCGGATAAAACAAAAGCAAGCTTTTATTTGCTTTTATTTAACCCTTAATTACTCGTGTGGAGTGTTTAACACCAGCGACTTTTTGATCATCTCTAGTTATTGGAGTTTCGAATGTACAACGCTAATTTTTAAATCTTAATCATAAATAAAAGTCTGATTTTGTATGTATTTGGTAGTTTTTTTCTAATTCTAAAATTGGGGTGGAGAGCACGCCACGCGAGTACTTATGTATGTTTTTATGCGCGGGTACCTAAGGGTTAATCCAAAATGTTCATGGCCAAAATGTTCATGGCATGGCTGGCAGCGTTGGATCGCGAGGAGTGGAAGGAGAAAAGGTAGGCCTTTGCCCAGCAGTGGGACAATAACGGCTCAAAATAAATAAATAAATATATATATATATATATATATATATATATAATCTTTTACTTGACATTTTGGCCGGCTTTCATCATCGTTCTATATTAGTCCACTGCATGACATAGGCCTCCTATAAATAGTACCCTGTCTTCAGTTAGCCGCATCCAGCATTTGCCTGCAGTCTTTCGCAGATCATCATCTCAACAGGCCCGAGGGATTCCTATACTACATTTGTCGAGTCACGGTCTCCACTCAACAACACGTTTATTGAATGTCAGCCGGCCCACTGCCACTTCGTCTTGCTAATTCTTTGAGCTTTGTTTTTAAGTTTACTTCTCAGTCGGATGTATTCGTTACGAATGCTTCAGAGAAACTACGAGTATAATTAAGATCCAAAGGGCGGTACTCCTAGACTCATCGTATCCCATAAATCAGTTCCCATGATCCCATGGGAACTGATTATAATAACCTTGAAACGTTTTCAAATAAACAAGCCGCCGGCAGAAACTAGTATTTTCTCAAAGTTAGCTAAATTTAGTGGTTCGTCTGCAGCGACCGTTTGAAACAATGCGATTTATTACTGCGGTATATTGTGAAGTGGTGTTTTAAAACTATGATAACAATTTGAAAATTGAAATAATTGTTTTATGTTGTGGAGTGGCGGAGGGATATCCACCGCGGGGCGTGCAGCAGCGTCTCAAGCAGAACAATTTACCACCGAAATGTACGTCAAATTGAATAGAATAGAATAGAATAGTTTATTTGTAGCTCAATACACAAAAACTTAAAACAAACATAATTAAAAAAAATAAAATAAAGGATAAACAGATTTTTGTAATTGAGTCACAAAACGGACTCTATCTCAGCATGGGTTAGTTGTAAGCATGTTACAACCAGGTTACAACGATTTGCTGTTATTTTCGAAATATCTACTGAATAAAATCCTAATCTAATTATATTTTAAAATTGAATTTGAAAGTAATAGAGATCGGTCTCCACGGAAGACCAGCGCTATGGTATGATCTGGTCTACCATAGCACATGCTGAGTGGAGACCGATTTCGTCAGTTTCTCTTTTAATTTAATGTAAATATTTATGAATCGTCTCTGTTCGTCTCTGTTCTGAACAAAAAAACTGTTTACTTTTTAAAACTAATTATATAAAATAAAAAAAATACAAAATTAATATATTTATAGATCGATAACACTTTATTATACCACACACAAAACAGAAAACAATACAGAAATAAACAAAAGCATAGAGGAAATATAAAGGGCGGCCTTATCGCTGAGAGCGATCTCTTCCAGGCAACCTTTGGATGGACTGGACATGAAAGAACAAAATAGACAGTGGTACTTTAGTAAATATATAGATTAAAAAAAGAAAACTAATACTTACACTACATACCATAATACCTACATTACAAACATTATAATAAACTTACATAGACATAAGATAGAGCTATCAATGTTTTCATAAGGATAAATAACGCTGATGCAGCAGTTTCTAGTGAACTAACGTTCCGTCCAAAACATTATAATATCACCCCGATCAATCTCACGCATTTCCTTCCATCTAGAAACCCCCCTCCATAAAGTGGATAACTGGCAGTAATTAGCTGGCAAGTTGGCGCAGTGATTTTGAAGAAGCCAGTTATGATAGTTGAGCTTGAGAGCGTAATGCTCGCTGCCGAATATTGGAGCCACTAATATAGCGATCTAACGATACTAGCTAGAAAGAAACAGTAGGTAAATAACTGAAATTTCTGTTTACTCAAAAAGAACAAAATAACCCACTTAGAATGAGTATACATTGGTATCTAAAAATATGTAGGTACTATTTGGTGAATTTCCGCGCTTAACAGCGCGAACCGCGCTTCGAGCGTTTAACAATCTAGATAACAAAGGTCACAGGCAAGAAACACGCAGGTTACAAGTAAAATAGACACAACATATTTTTTTGCGCAATACACAAATAGCATATATAAGTTAAGGTATGCTACGAACGAGCTAAGCGAGCTACTGCGACGCAATAAAAGAGTTATTGCGTCGCAGTAGCTCGCTTATACTGAGTTAGGGCTTTTAATAGTTACTTAGAACATTTACCTATTCTATAGTGTGTCTTGTTTTGAAGTGTTTGTATGTTGTTACAAATGCTACACAATTCACACAGCATTATCTAGACCCAAGGTTAGCCGAGGTAAATAAATGTATTTTTATTACCTATATTACTAGCTGCGCCCCGCGGTTTCACCCGCGTGGTGATAGATATTTTAGATAATATACTATATATCTTTATGAATTGTAGCCTATGTGTTATTCTGATATGTAAGCTATATTATTGTGAAGTTTCATTAAAATCCATTCAGTAGTTTTTACGTGAAAGAGTAACAAACATCCGTCCATCCATCCATCCATACTTACAAACTTTGACGTTTATAATATTAGTAAGATGGGGCCGTTCAAGTATTACGTAAGCACTATGGGGGGGTGGGGGCGTCTTTGTTTTGCTTATTTTGGATGACATGGGGGGTAGGGGAGTCTAGATGATGATTACGTCATCGGTAGTTACTTACTTTTTTACACATTGCTGATTTTTTACATATGCTTGAAAACGAAACGCATTTTCGGGGATTCCCGCAAATAATGCATACGTTTAGGCACTTTAAAAATAAGTTTGTTATGTTCGTAAGATTATAATATTTTTGTCCCTTACTCTATGTTGAATACTGTATCATTAAAATCTAATATCTACCCTAAATCTATTTTCTTATTTTTAAAATTATAATAATAGTATAAAAAAAACACATTTATAATTGAAAAATGTTTACGTAAGCATGGGGGGTGGGGGTAAGCTTTGCTTACTTAAGCTTTGCTTGCTTTGGGGGGGTAAATAATTGTAATAAATTTGCTTACGTAATATTTGAACGACCCCGATGGCGTTGCAACGGAAAGGGTAGCAACTAGCTACGACGACGTAGCAACATCTATGCTGTAATATCTAGTGTCTATCCGTATAATATTTTATTATTAATGTTATAGGAGATAATTATGTAACAAATAGGAATATTACTAAGATCGTTCGTCCCTCTCGTGGCCCTACATTTATAAATTACAATGTCTACAGGGTGCGCCGTCTTGTTTTGCTACAGTAATGGTTTGTTACCCCAAACGAGCGATGACGGCTCGAATCGGATGTCACCCTGTATAAGTAGAGACTAGATGCTGCCTTTGTACTGCAAGTTGCTTGCAACTTGATGCCTCGGGGTTTGGCGATGTTTCTTCAATTATTTCTTGGAGTTAGGTAATTTTGTAGAAGTCGCTGTAAAATTAAATTATCAAGGTAAGACGGATTAGCAATCCGTGTTTCCCCATTCCATGCCTAGCCTCTGCTGCTGTGCGAAAAAGAGATAGATAATCCTTTATTCATTATAACATTATTTAGTCAAGCTGAAGACAGGGCTCTATGGCGCTCATTGGGGAGGCCTATGTCCAGCAGTGGACTCATATAGGCTGATGATGATGATAATGAATTCTTTATAAATAACCCTTATATCTAAAACAGATTTGTAAACAATGGCGAATTGGCGGTCTTATCGCTTAAAGCGATTTCTTCCAGGCAAACAAATCTTAACGATAAAATCAAAGGAATAGATGAAATGGTTTTGCTTGTTTTTATTCCCTAAATTAATACTTGGATACACAGATTATTAACGGTCTTTGGTAGGTATCCCGTTACTTTCGTGACATAAAATTGCAATCTTAAAAAAATAATTTTAATTAAAATACACCAAAACCTAGTTCAAAGAAATTAAAATAAACAGTATTCTTTAAAACATCCTCCCTGAAAAATAACACTAAGCGTATTCTTACACGACGCTATTTACTGTTGCCCATAAGTGGCGTTCATAAAAGTGGGCAGACTGTCACAAAAAACGGACATCGGTTCGGACTTTTGAGATGTTTTGAAAACAACTAGTGCTGTGTGAGACGTTAGCTTGGCTGTTGTGTGCTGTGGCATGCTTAACAACTGCTATTGTTGACACCTAATCAAAAAGTTCATAGCCTATTCTATATTAATACTCTTTGATACTATTTGAATTTCAAATTTGAAGTGTAATTCTATAATAGGTTAAAAATCGCAGTTCAGTGGTAAATTGTTTTGTAGGAGGCACTGCTGCCCGTGCTCCGGTGGATATCCCTTAGTCACCACTTACGACACCCGCGGGAAGAGTTGGGGTGGTGCAAATTCTAAGCCGGTACCACGTGGCTATGATTGAGACATGCCTAGCAGGAGACTCTCTTCTTTACTAGTCTTTTTTATATTTTATGTGTGCTAGTTTTAAGGTGTATTATTACTATGGACCGTAGAATAAGTTAAATAAGATCTTACTTTTCTATGGTCTGAAATAAATGATTTATTATTATTATTATTTACTTTGATGAACTATCAATCTACAGCAGCATGGATTGTTAAGCGTTTTATTTATTATTTTTTTTCAATTGTGTGTCTAAGTGTCAGAGTTATAATAAAATACTTGTAGCAGCCATTTCGAAACAATTTTAAGTTGCTGTTTAGTTTGCGACTTGGCTCGTGTAAGAAGGCTCTCATAGTCGTGTGTCCTATAGAATTATTTGAAGCAGTAAATGCGGTCGGACGCTCAGGCGCTCTTAGGCGATATTTCCACTATTTTAGACTGGACACGAGAATTTTTAGCAACATTTATTTGGATGTTAAGAGCTTAAAATGCTTAGTGCTGGCATTTCTAGGTCTGGTTATTTTAAATGGAATGTTTTAGTTAGGTTTTTAATGTCAATTTGAACAAGGTAGGCATCCTTTACTTAACACTTTGACTGCTGAAATCACACGGTATGTGTTTTCTACAAGTGACTAATATGCGTAAATCCACACTAGCGCAGTGGCTGAGAAAATACAGATCTTTGTGACTCAGCACAGCTGTAATATTTTTCGAACGAAACGCATGTGCGGTGCAACACAACCGCTGTGTAGAGCGGCAGCACGAATTTTTTAGGTTAAAAAAAAAATCGCAGTCAAAGTGTTAAGTACTTGGTCAAAATGTTTATATACTACACCTATCTCGTTTATTCAGCCTATATATAAATTTTATCTACTGGTTTTGGCTATTGCCTAATGTGCCTGCTTAGCTTGGGTATCCAAAAACCTAAAGTTTTAATATAAACGAAGCGCGAAGTATAAGTAAGTATGCCTTTTTAGTGCATATCTATTTTACAGAAAAAACTACGAAACAACCACTAATATTGATTTTACTATTGGTAAATGTTGCTTGATTTAAATTCTCTTCATCATCATCATCAGCCTATTTTAGTCCACAGCTGGACATAGGCCTCCCCCAATGAGCGCCATAGCGCCCTGTCTTCAGCTTGACGCATCCAGCATCTACCTGCAGTCCTTCGCAAAATTCTCTTCAAGCGAATCGTATTCGCGCGAAGATCTCTTCAAAGAACGATTCCACAATTTAAAAGGACCAGTACACATAAGTACCTGCTCCTGCCTGCTCTATGAAAGGAAAACATTATTTGACCTGCCGGAAGAAACTTGGACATAGGTAACCATTGTACACTGTCGGACAAAATAAAAGCACGATTTTATTTTCCGCGTTTTATTTTCGCCGCGTATCTGGTTGTCATATAAAACGTGCGGTTATTTGCCCTGTTTCTGGGTGAGGCATGGTTCCGAAACATTTATGGGATAAAATGTTTTATTGTCAAAAGAGCACCGAATTAGCTTTAAATAAAATAAACTACGTACATTGTAGTTTCAATAACAATAAGATTGGTTTATAACTCGGAGCATGCAATAAAATAATACAGTAGGAGTATTAAACCTATCAAACTAGCGCCTATAGTTCAGCGACACGAAGTGAGTTTCATGTGATCTGAAAATCAGTCAACAAATTAAACAAGACTGATGATCTACCTGTATTAAAGGGTCTTTATCTCTTTTATCCCCTGTGGCGCGGTGGGCGAAGGTCCACCCACGACGCAGGAGAATTCGGTTTCCGCCTCGGGACAATTGTGTGTACGATCTGCAGATATTTGTTTCTGGTATCCTGGTTAAATATGTATAATAAAAAATTAATATCTATGTTATGTATTGTATAAAGCATATCAGTCATCGAGTACCCATAACATAAGCTCTGCTTAGCTTGGAGCTAGATGATTTGTGTGGATTGTACAGCATAACTACCTCAGGTCTTCTGATAGAGCCGTCAAGAAGTGAAATCACGAAATAGAGGTACATATATTATAATAATGTTGATATCTAAAGCGATCGATATACGTAAACACAGAATTAACTCAAATTACGGCGACAAAATCAGTGAATCCGTCATCCGAATCTGCACGATTTAATCAAATAGTGGCATAATTCACAGATAATTTATTAATGGCGCTGTATTAGTCAATTTTGTACTATTGTACTCGTCTACGTTTGGTTTCGGGTTAGGAGAATAATAGTGATTATTAATTATGAAGTACAAATTGGGTAACACATAGCAGGAAATGAAGGTAAACCAAAAAGGTATCAGTGGGAAGGCTAACAATAATATACTTAGGTATGGGCCAAGGTATTGTACATTGTGATTTAGTGACGTTTGATTTTTTGAATTCATCTACGAGTAGTTATTGAATTGTCAAAATATTGTATGTCCGAAATGGATAAAATTGTTGTTACAAAATATTTTTTAAAGGACTTTTCCTATGGATGTTTTGGACAATTTTATAATAAATATATTCCAATTCTTAACAGAGACATCATATCAAAAGTTCTGAGCTCTTGTTGATATATTCAGTAGGTGGGCGTGTGTGCCTCACTGGGCTAAACCCGACAGCGTGCGATGATAATAATGACGTCACTATTTATTAAAACAGCCCTGATTATGTCCCCAAGTGTACCTACCTCGGTACAACTTAAAGAAAACAGCACAGGTTCTAAAATGTCTTTACGTACGACTCGTATGTGAAAAACCTCAATTGAGTTAAACTTTTAGTTCTTCGTAATAAAGTTTATTTTTCACTAAAGCTTGTATTCAATTTGTTAGCAGTTTCTGTTTAGGAAACTTTAGTTTTATCGATTTCGTTTCTTGGGTTTGGTTGTTTTATTGTATTATTTTAGTTTTTTCCTTTATTTTAATTTTCATTTAATTATAAATAAAAATTCACCATGAGGAGATTTGAGACTGAGTGCCTATCATCATCAGCTTATGTTTGTCCACAGCTGGACATAGACCTCCCCTAATGAGCGCCATAGCGCCCTGTCTTCAACTTGACGCATCCAGCATCTTTCTGCAGTCTTTTGCAGTTCGTCATCCCACCTGACTGGAGGGCGTCCTACACTACGTTTAACGAGTCTTATTTATTTAATTACGAGATTTGACCAATACAGTTACAGTATTATAAGTATTTTTTTGTCATCCCGTGACTACGACAGTGTGTAAGCCTATTGAAATGTCGGAAAAATTGGTAAATAAACGCGATAAATACCCGTCGAAATGTACTAATAACAAAAAGTTTTTATGCATCTACTAAGTATAATGTATGTACCTACCAAACAAAGCTATAAAAATATGCGAAAAGTACGACCAAAAAGCTTAAATTTCGAACCGCAATACAAAATTTTCCGTACCTATTTATTTACCGATAACTCGATAATCAAATGATCGGAATAAATTCCTGCTAATTGGTGGACGGCTTGCGCTCCTTGATGCGGTTGTACAGTGACGTAGTTTTCAGGGCTTTCAATAAAAGAATGACGGATTTTAGTTTTAATTTTTTGAATCAAATTGCACTGTTTACCGGTACAACTTTTGAATAAGGAATCTCTAATTTTTGCCCAAACAAATTATTCTATTGTAGCATGAGGGTTTTGTTTAGATAATGTATAATTTAATTTATTTAAAAAATATAACCAAAAAGTAACAATGATAACTGCTATCTAGTATCTAGTCAAATCAAGATCTAGTCTTAAAGCTTCTAACCCGAAAATAGAAACAGAAGGCTTTTTAAAGATTTTTAGGAATAAGAAAAATAGAAAACATTATTGAGAAAATGTTGAACTTTAAATATAATATCCAAAAAATAGCCTGAATTGAGTTGGCAACCCTCATACACCATGCATATTGAGTGAACGCTAGGGTTGTGATCGGTTATCAATTAACTTTGAATTAACGAGTGGAAAATTTACATTGGGAATTGGTATTATTATTTTATTTTTTATTAGTTATATTATAAAATAAATAATGCTGGACAATCCACGCAGCATTATCTTGCCCCATGGTAAGCAAAGCTTGTGTTATGGGTACTAGATAACTGATATACATAATACAATACATTACATAGATAGATATTTTTTATTATACATAGAAAACGACCAGAACACCTGGAACAAATATCTGCAGATCGTACACACAATTGTTCCGAAGCGGGAATGAACCCGCAACCTTCTGCGTCGCAGGCGGACCATCGCCCACCGCGCCACATCGGTCGTCCTCAGCTATTGAGCTCTGGTCCAGCTTACAGTAATCACATTACATCGTCATACTAATTATTATAAAAAGGAATGTTTGGATGTTCCAAGCATTCCCAATGTCGTCAATATTCCACTAATAATAATTAGTTTTCGAATTATAGTATTTGTTTTCTCTTAAAGAAGAATCTAGTAAAGATTCTTATATGACGACCGATGTGGCGCGGTAAGCGAAGGTCCGCCTGCGACGCAGGAGGTTGCGGGTTCGATTCCCGCCTCGGAACAATTGTGTGTACGATCTGCAGATATTTTTTCCGGGTGTTCTGTTCGTTTTCTATGTATAATAAAAAAATATCTATCTATGTAATGTATTGTATTATGTATATCAGTTATCTAGTACCCATAACACAAGCTCTGCTTACCATGGGGCTAGATAATGCTGTGTGAATTGTCAAGCATTATTTATTTATTATTTATTATATCTAGATTGGGCTAAAATTTTTCTAGAGTTCAAAACCTGGATAAACATACATATATGCTACTGGATAAGTTCTGAGTAAAGTTCATATCGTCGTCGCTGTAGACGGAAAATTAAATAATTGACAAACCAAAATCACGGAAAAACGCGATTAACTGTTTTAATAAAAATGGCGATACTTAATTTTTGGCACAAAATTCGACTGCCTGTGAAATTAAAGTGTTACAAGAAAAAAAAAGATTCATTTCATCATCATCATCAGCCTATAGCAGTCCACTGCTGGACATAGGCCTCCCCCAATAAGCGCCATAGCGCCCTATCTTCAGCTTGCCGCATCCAGCATCTACCTGCAGTCTTTCGAAGATTCATTTACAAATAACTTTTTAATAAATTAAGATAGCGAAACAAATTGTGTTAGTTTTTTTATTTTCCTTCTACAGCGACGATTTACATAACAACAGTTTTATTCTTGTTTCCCATTAACAAAAAACACCTTTCTTAACAAAGAATCAAAGACAAAAATTAGAACTAGTATTTACAATTAAAAGAATCGAGTTTACCACAGAGACTGTTGCAAACAATCTATAGGTAGCTCAACTGAGAAACTTACTAGTTACCTAGCAAATTCAAAGTTTAATAATAAAATTGAGTATACATCAATGTATTTTGTCTACTGACCATTTTCTGAAATACATACGCGGGATATGTTTTAAGAAGTAACAAAGAATAAACAACGCGTTAACCCTTGATGTTTCCCTCCACAATTTCGAGTTTAATTTGTTAATTGCAAAATGTTGTACCGAAAATGTTTACGCAAAATCAGAAATTAATCGCTTTTATAATGAGCTCGAGAATCTATTGTCTGCTGGAGTAAGACAATATGTAAAGTATACAGAAACACAACTATACCCGGAAATACTTACCGCATGCTGGTCCACATCAAGATAAAAGAAAGAAAAGAAAGAAAGATATTTTATTTTTAACTACAACCAATCCCACGTACAAGATCTTAAAACTAATTATAAAAGTACATTTGACGACCGATACAAATAAGCACTTAGACAGCACTTAGGCATGAATGATGTGTTCATTCTCAATTATATTTAAGTACACAGATTCTACCCATTTGCTACTACAGCATAGGTCACCTACCTTCATAACTCTACTTACTGGTCCCTGCTTTAGTATGTAATTTATGTGAACGCACAATTTTTTTCGCGGTTCGCTCCGCTCGCTGTTAACATTTTGCTAGTGGTATATCAATGTCTAATATATTTTATGTAAGGAAGATAGTCCCCTGGATGCGTCAAGCTGAAGACAGGGCACTGTAGCGCTCATTGGGGAAGGCCTATGTCCAGCAGTGGACTAACATAGGATGATGATGATGATACATTTTTCGCGCCATTCCCCGCTTGCTAACAGCTTTATTCCTCATAAATCCTACTAATATTATACGCGACAGTTTGTAAGTATGGATGGTTGGATGTTTTTCACGTGAAAACTACTGAATGGATTTTAATGAAATTTTACAATAATATAGCTTATACATCAGAATAACACATAGGCTACAATTTATAAAAATATATTCAAAATATCAATCACCACGCGGGTGAAACCGCGGGGCGCAGCTAGTATATTTATATATTAGGCCTTGCCTTCTGTGTGTTCTCTGTGTTCTCTGTGATATGTTTTAGGCTCCCCGAGATAGGCATAATAAACGAGAATAGTGTCGTTATAATAAATAACATCAATTCACCACATAACAGTACACCTCTAATGACAGTATTAATTTAGTCGGTTAAACCTTAGTGAGCCTTAGTGGAGGAAATTGAGAGATACTCGTACCTAGGTTTCATAAAACTGTTCGTTCGTGGAATGATATTGGCTATTGGCTGCGTACAGTCACCAGCATAAATAAATAATAAATAATGCTGGACAATTCACACAGCATTATCTAGCCCCATGGTAAGCAGAGCTTGTGTTATGGGTGCCAGATAACTGATATAAATAATACAATACATTACATAGATAGATATTTTTTATTATACATAGAAAACGACCAGAACACCCGGAACAAATATCTGCAGATCGTACACACAATTGTTCTGAGGCGGGAATCAAACCCGCAACCTTCTGCGTCGCAGGTCGCACCCACCACGCCACATCGGTCGGCATAAATATATGACTATATAGCGCTGCAAAAATATCTGATCATTAATTGAAGGTATAATTATGTGACGATACGTAGGTTGGTGAGGTTTTTAAGTAGGTAAGTTTATAATTGTCACGTCACGTTAACTGTACTCCAACGGTTCGCTGCCCAACAGGAATTAACCATAGACATTTAAATACTAGAAAAAATAATAAACTTGCTGTGCCAACAAATCACGACAGGGCTGGTCCACCAGTTCAAAGTCGCGCGCGCTCTCAGGGGGAGGCCTATGTCACAGTAAAGTAAAGTAAAGTACACATATATACTTATACTGAGCCTATGTCCAGCAGTGGACTGCTATAGGCTGATGATGATGATGTGCTAATTCAATCTTTATAAGGTAAAGAAGCGAACAAAAACCTTTACCATGTTAGGTTGTTAGTTTTCGAGTTGGAGCAAAACTCGTCCCAAGATTTTTTATCGTGTAGTTAATCTGATATTTTTTAGTAATGTATTTGTATTTATTTATTTTGAAAGAATATAAATGATTTCTTATATTTAACACTCTTTAAACCCGTAGGGGTTTGACCCGAATGTAACATTCCTCGGGTTTGTGTACATAATTATGTAACTTTGTATGTAGGTTATAAGTGAAATAATTTTCATAATTGTGTGCCATACCCACCTTTAGATCATAATTATGACGCAAATGTAAGTATGGTACTCTGTCATTATTCATTACTCATTATTTATACAAAGCTCTAAGTACCTACGCGTCATTCTGAGTTATACAGTACAGTTATAGCCCATCTGAAACCATGATAAAGTGAGGTAAGTAGGTTTATTCATTACCAATAAGGTAATAAATAAACAAATGAATGAATGCAGATTGGATTCGCCCGTACAGTGTAGGTAGATCATTGTCGCAGTGTTCGGGCATCCTCGGTCGGCGGGACCTCCATAAGAAAAAAATCCATACTTACTTTATTCGCTTTATTCGCGTAAAACGTTATCATAAAATCGATGTACTTATATGAAGTCCCAAGAGATTTCTATCTACGTACATCCTGAAACCCTTCGCTTCTTCCTATCAACCGACAACCGTTCAGCAAATAGAATAAAACATAGCTTATTTCCTTGGGACCGTGCGTGGTTCTTACTTCCCATTTCCTATCTTGGCAGGTGGATTTTTCCAATAAAACTAAAGAGGTGATACGATTTTCAGTCTTAGGATGTTGTGATAGGAGTGTGGTGATTAAAGTGAATTGAGGCCTTGGGTGGTCTTTGTTTTGTTATTATCAGCGCTTCTAAATAAATAAGAACAATGTTGCTACTAGAAATGAAATGAAAATTTATTTCTTTAGGCTTACAAATAAGCACTTAGACAAGTCATATTTTATACTATTCATTATTATATTGATGTTCACTTCAATTTTTTGTTTACCAGTGGAAGAAGTGAGAAGAAACCACTAGTATGTTCATAACTTATGTGTCTAGTAGGTACATTTGATTTGCTTATCTGTAAGTTGTTAGATTTTGAGTTGGAGCAAAACTCGTTCCAAGCTTTTTTATCTTCTAGATAATCAGATATTTTATAATAAGCCTTTTTACAGAGAATATGTTTCACAATTTTTTTAAATTTATTTATTGATAATTTTTGCAACTCACTTGGAGTTTTGTTGTAGAAGCGTATTTATTGCCCTAGGTAGGTAGGTATAATCATTATTCGGCTTAATTTTGATGTAATGTTCCGCTTGTTGCTTACGTCCACTAGGCTTCACATTGTGATACTTAGGTAGGTACCTATGTATACTTAGATAGAAAATTCTTGAATGCACTTTAAGTAGAAACTATGTACAGTAAAAACTTAAAAATTAATTACAATAACTTAATCATCTACCTACTAAGCTAATGTAGCAAGAATAAATATATTGAGTATTGAGTAATGTCAATACCGCTTTTTCAAGTAGGTACCTACCATCATCATCAGCCTATGTTAGTCCACCGCTGGACATAGGCGTCCCCCTAATGATAATGCCATAGCACCCTGTATTCAGCTTGACGCATAGAAGGACGCGGTCGTTCTTAGGTCGTCACCCCATAAAAAACACATACACAAAATTACAAAACGGAAAATACAATTACAACGAAGAAAATAAAACCAAAATAACTAAATCTAGAGTATAAGTAATTTCACCTAGTGGTGTTGTATTGGACAGTCATATTTACGAGATATTACTTTCAGGATGCTGTTGTTACTACCTGTCACTCTACTCATCAGAGATGTCAGGTTTCTTATCTAGAAAAGTTTATATTCACTTTTTAACAAAGCACTTAGCTCAGAGCCTATCGATAGAACGTATAATTTTAAAATTTTCGTGGAAAACTCGAGCACAAGACTAAACAGCATAAAGGTCCTAACTACCCAGTTTAAAGAAGTATAGTTTTGTTGCTTACGTTCTATTAGGTTTGGATTGTCTAGCATTATTATATTATTTTTATAATTCGATTTTTGGATAAATTACTTTTAACATAAGCATAGCATCAAACAAAATTTGCACGACTTTGCTAAGGTTTTTTGAAGTGGATGATAGACGTACGAACTTAAAGTACGCGGTTTTTAAGATCGCGAACTTACTCGGCTCGACGTTAGCGACACACGTGAAGCTTACTAACTCTGTATTGCGATGTCGTCGACAGAAGAAGCTTTGTGTTATTTGGGAATTATATCGTATTAATTACTACGTATTAAAAACTAAAAATTGACGGGCTGGCCACACAAAATGGCGGTTCGTGGCTCGCAGTGCTGCCGTACACGTACGAGCGGAGGCGGGTTACGACTGTTACGAGCAAAATTTCAAACTTGTCAGATCGCCAACGAACGCATTCGACGGTTTTAAAGTAGGTACGCGTACTTAGGGTAACACACCAGCGAAAAAGGTCGTCGAGCCACAAGTTCGCGAACTTACTCGCACGTCTATCACCCACTTTAGATTCTGGAATTTTGGTCCTATCTCAGTAAAAAACATTCTTGCTAACTAACTGGGATAAGTGAACGGTATTTTTAGCCAAAGCAGGAACGATTTATCTGTATAAAGACCATTTCTTACAACAATTAACCGAGTAGAGCCACTTGGCAAGCATATAATGTTGCAAAAATACGGCCGAATGCAAATCTTATTGCTAGGAGTTATGTGATGCTGTACTTAATGTGGTGATGCTTCTTGCGATGATGGTGGCAGGATTTATAATACGTGCTAATTTAGATTTAAATTACTACATCGTATAAAACAAAGTCGCTTTCAGTCTGTGACAGACGGACATTTAGATCTTTAATAATAATAATAATTCGCAATCTCCCCTATAACCCGATTCCCCAGTCCATCCATCCATCACAATAGTCTGGTTTTATTTCTTTAATTTTTCTTTGCAATAGTCTCTACACCTGGCGGACACCATCTTTGGGTGTATCATATTGTGCACCCGAGGATGATACCCGCTATGTGTAGCCATCGCCTTTAGATTAACTTCTCAAAAGGCCTCTGTGCTGTTGGCTTCGGCCCCACGCAAGCCTTCCAAAGGACCGGGTTACTTTATGGTCCGAGATCATGGTAAATGAGAGACATAATAATTAATAATTCATTTATTTTTCAGATTACAATAGATCCATAATTGTTGTCAAAAGAGCGTTGCTAGGCAACCACGTTTATTTAGAAAAAATGGCGTATTGATATGCAAGGAATTTTATAGGTATATTTTTCACATCCTGGGTGGAATGATCCCTAACTTTTTTGAAAATATAATATAGCCTATGTTCCCCACGGATATTTAGGCTTCCTAACGGTGATAGAATTTTTCAAATCGGTCCAGTAGTTTCGGAGCCTATTCGTTACAAACAAACAAACAAAAAATCAAACCTTTCCTCTTTATAATATTAGTATAGATATCATATACTTACTTTTCAATATCACATAGATAGATATTTTTTTTATTATAAATCGATAACGCCCAAAAAACCGGTACAAATATCTGCAGATCGTACACACATTTGTCCCGAGGAGGGAATCGAACCGTAACCTTTTGCGTCGTAGGCGGACCTGGACCAAAACGGCTAAGGAACGGGACAACTAGCCATCTCGGGTGTCGGAGGAAAAGCAAGACCTGTGACCAATGACCTACCACTAACAACGAATTCGTCGTAGCTGTAGAAAGTTTGCTCAATAAGCCAGCGTTTGAGTTTATATTTGAATGCAGGCAGACTGTGGGCTCCTTTAACAGCACTGGGAAGTCGGTTGTACACGGCTGGGCCCATGATTTGTGTAGTAGCTGCTTAACTAACTTACCTAATTACCTACTTCAGTGTAAGCTATCAGTATAATGATACGACGTAGGCATAAAGACGTCCTTCACAAATATGATTCAAGCCCCATAAAGCATACTATCAAAATTCATATCCATGTGAAATCACATACTCGTAAAATGAAGGAATAGGGAATCCACATAGTTAGGGCGGATTTACCCTAAAGCTTATTTTACTACAAAAAAATATTTTATGGTACACTAGATGCAGATCATTACAAAAAAAGAAATTGAATATAAAAAGTACCTTATCGCTTAGAAGTGACCTCTTCCTGAAAACCTTTGGATAGAAATAATTATGTGATTTTAAGATAACTGTCAAAATATCACGAGTTCAAATTAAATACAATACAATACAATTTTTTTTTATTGTACCCCATAATAAAATCAATCATTACAAAAATACATTATATGCGACAAATACAATGGGCGGCTTTATCGCTAAGAAGTGACCTCTTCCAAGACAACCTTTGAACATAAATAATTATGTGAATTTAAGATAACTGTCAAAGAATTTAAGATAACTATCAAAACATCACGAGTTCACATCAAAACCACATTTGATTCAAATAAATGGCAGAATTGCGTCAATCCAGACGCAGAGCTATCTCACAAGAAGTTGAAGTTAATGAAAAATAAATGCGTGATACAGGATACAGTACATAATCTACCAATATGGCGACTTACTCTTAACGCAAGTAGAGGGGTCGCCCAGCCATAGGAGTTTACGAATGAAGATGTTAGTATTTTCAATAATATTCTTGTTTATTTATGCCGCAAATTTTATTCGTTATCAAAATATAATAATAATAATAATAATGCTGGACAATCCACGCAGCATTATCTAGCCCCATGGTAAGCAGAGCTTGTGTTATGGGTACTAGATAACTGATATACATAATACTATATATTACATAGATAGATATTTTTTATTATACATAGAAAACGACCAGAGCACCCGAAACAAATATCTGCAGATCGTACACACATTTGTTCCGAGGCGGGAATCGAACCCGCAACCTTCAGCGTCGCAGGCGGACCTTCGCCCACCGCGCCACATCGGTCGTCAATATAGCAATAAGCTTCGAAAATAGTATGAGTGACACACTCACGAAATCATCTGAATCGACCAGCTGGGAGAGTGTCCTCAGTATGACAGCGCCCTTATTAATTTCATTCCATAATGTTAAGTGACCCATGCTTTATGAGTCATAAACTTTATTTTGAATATGTTGTAATGATATTCAATGTATGTGCATATATTTGTATATTTATATATTACTATGTGAAGCATATTAGCTATGTTTGTTGCTGGGGCTTCAAAAATGATAAGTTATATTACGTGATTAATACAACATTAATAAATAGCTACATATCGATAAGACCTGACATTATATACACCTTTATGAAAAAAAAAATTGTGTTTCTATTTTTTTAAATCTTTTTATTTATTTATTAACTAAAAAAAATATAATGCTGGACACAATTCACACAGCATTATCTAGCTCCATGGTAAGCAGAGCTTGTGTTATGGGTACTAGATAACTGATATAAATAATACAATACATTAAATAGATAGATATTTTTTACTATACATAGAAAACGACCCGAACACCCGGAACAAATATCTGCAGATCGTACACACAATTGTTCCGAGGCGGGAATCGAACCCGCAACCTCCTGCGTCGAAGGCGGACCTTCTTCGCCCACCGCGCCACATCGGTCGTCAGATGAATATACTATTGGTTTCTTTTTCACTTGTTCCACTAGTGGACAAAACATTGAAGTGAACAGTAAAATAATTTTATTTGATAATAATTTAATGTATAAAATATGACTTGCCTAAGTGCTTATTTTGTAAGCCTAAAGGAATAAATGATTTGTTTACTTTTTTACTTTACTTTACTTTACTTTTTCACCTGCGTTAAATTCGAATTTCACATTTCTAAAATTTAATATAGTCTATGTCACCCGGACATAGTGTAGCTTTCCAACAGTGTAAGAATTTTTAAAATCGGTCCAGTAGTTTCGGAGCCTATTCAATACAAACATACTTTTCCTCTTTATAATATTAGTATAGATAGGTACAAGCCCCTTATCAACGTTGACCTTTCATTGTCAGTTTCAGACAGTTTGGTAAGTAAATATCATTAGAAACCTTCAAATTGACTGAAAGTTAACACTTTGACTGCTGAAATCACACGGTATGTGCTTTCTACAAGTGACTAATATGCGTAAATCCACACTAGCGCAGCGGCTGAGAAAATACAGATCTTTGTGACTGGCACAGCCGTAATATTTTTCGAACGAAACGCATGTGCGGCGCAACACAACCGCTGTTTAGAGCGGCAGCACGAATTTTTTAGGGTTAAAAAAAAAGATCGCAGTCGTCGAAAAAAAATCGCAGTCAATGGAGATATCGAAGAAAATATTTACAAATAGACATACAACCTACCGAACATAACCTGTTCCTCTTTTAAAAGTCGATGTAAAAACATACGTAACCAAAGCCACGAGTCCATTTGACACGACTAAACCAAAACTTATGGAAAAATAAGACATCTCGATCACGTCTCGACACAATCGTCAAATGGACTCAGGGCTCAGCCTATAAAGCCGCCGCATACACAACCGATTCGATATTAAATCACGAGAACAACATCAGATACTTTACCCGATACTCGATTGTATTGACCTGCTTCGGATAGAAAACTAAAAGTTTGGATATAAATTTATCTTGCGTCCAAGTCGCAATCGGATATTTTAGTGCTCTGCTTTTAAGTTAGAATTGTTTCTCTACTGGAGCCAAGAACATTTGATTAAGCTTAAGGCTGGGTTTTGGGAAATGCACTATTCTTTTTTCAATTCTCTTGCTCCATAAGTTTTTCATTATTACGTAGTTAAGTGAACGTAAAACTCGTGCATTATGATTCAATAAGATGTCTGTGGCGCGGTGGGCGAAGGTCCGACTGCAAAACAGGAGGCAACCTCCTAGGTTCGATTCCCGCCTCGGGACAATTGTATGTTATATCTATGTAAAATATTGTATTAAGTATATCTGCAGGTAGATGCTGGATGCGGCAAGCTGAAGACAGGGTGCTATGGCGCTCATTGGGGGAGGCCTTCGTCCAGCAGTGGACTGCTATAGGCTGATCATTATGATGATGATGTAGTACCCATAACACAAGCCCTGCTTAGCTTGAGGCTGGAGATGATGCTGCGTGGATTTTACATTTTTTTTTATTTTTTATTTTGTGTTACACTTAGACATCCCTTGGTGAGTAGGATAAATAATTTGTAGGTACTATTGCTATTACTTGTGCTTCTGCTGAATGTTACAAACTGTGACATCTCAATTAAGAACTTAAAGTCTGCTTGTTTAGGATTGGATTGCCGTGTTTGTGGAACCAAACTTCAATTTGGGATATGTGTCTTGATACCTTTCTTATATGTACCTATACGTACATAGAGTAAGCAGTGCCAAGCTGAGCAATTTACCGATAACATCTCCAAGAATTAGCAAGCTGAAGTGGCAGTGGGCCGGCCTTATATCGCGAAGAACCGACAACCGCAAGGGTAAACGTGTATTTGAGTGGACATCGCGACTCGGCAAACGTCGGGTAGGACACCCTCCGGCCAGGTGGGATAATGACTTGCGAAAGACTGCAGGCAGGTGCTGGATGCGGCAAGCTGAAGACAGAGCGCTCTTAGGGGAGGACTATGTCCAACAGTGGACTATTATAAGTTGATGATGATTATTGATTAGCTAGTAGCTCAATGGGACTTTATACATTGAACCTGCCACACACCCCAACTATGGCATTTCAGTGTTTGAATATTGTAAGTAGGCGACAGTGTTTTGTTCATTTGTCGGCGGGCCGGTGGTTTTGTGACGACTATTTTGGATTAAAATCTGTCCGTACAAATATATATACGTAGATACGTTGTACCGAGGTCTGCCTAACAAGATGAAAATCAGGTACGTGTCTGAATTGAACTCAGTCCGTCTTGCTCCTGGCCGCAACGCGGACGTACCACAGTGTTCCATATGACCAAAAAAATTTCCCTATGCTGTTTTCAGCATTAATCGATCAACTAATGCATTTTAAATGCAAGAGTAGAACACCCACGTGTCTATTGCCAATACTTTTTTTTATAAAAAATAATGAACTTTAGGTGACCTCGACCTAGAAAAATCTTTAAAAAATTCTGTAAACGTCAATATCCAAGATATTTTTTTGAGATAAATTTAATCTCACGAAGTATTTTTAGGCGCATTTTTTACACTTTTTATTTTTTGAAAATCACTTCTGTATAACGAGTAATCGTATTTTTTTCAGTTTTTCGATTTTATTTTTTTTCTCCCTAAAAACTCAAAAGTGCGGCTTGTGAATAGCATAGAAAGATTGGTTTTAACAAGGTTTATTACTAGTAAAAATACCTCGTTTCAACATTGCGGCTTTTAGGAGAAATTGAATTTCAAAATATGGTGTTAGGGTTGTCACCCAACTTGACCTTTCATTTTTATTTATTTATTTTATTTATTTATTTACAAACGTACCTCTATTTTTACGGGAACACCCAATGCAATAGAGTGCATATTTAAATTTAATATTAAAATTAGAAATAATTTTATAATACAGACAACACAAAAATCATAGAGTCAACCTTACTTTAAGTTTACATTACAAAATCATAAATTAAAAATCACAAATCATATCCATTTCCATATACAATAGAATAACATTAAATAAGAATATTATCGATAATAAAAAATAAAAATTTCAGTCTAACTGTCATAATACTAACGATTACATAAAATAAACAATGCAGCTTTTTGGAACTCGCTCTGGGAACAGGAGAAAAGATCTATTCTCTGGGCAATCAGATTCAGCGTGCGGATGCTGCGCGTTAGAGGGGATTTATGTACTAGGTTAGTTCGCCCTTTTGGTACTGCGAATAGGGCTGGACGCCTTCGTCTGTGCACATAGTCCGCCGGCACATTCAGCCGCAGTTCCTCCAAAATGCTTGGATGGGCGATCATCCCTCTCAGCACCTTGAACAGGTGTAGAGCGAGCGCTTCATCCCTTCTTACTTCTAGCTTGTTGTATCCAACCATGCCAATAACAAACAAGGTTGGATACATCAAAGGGTAGAAGGGATATGTACCGTATTGCTTCAGGTATAAATATCTTGTGAACTTATTTTGGATGCGTTCTACCATTTGGATGTACTTGGCCTCATGCGGAGCCCATATCGCGGAATTAAATTCCAAATGGCTTCTAACTAAAGCGCCATAGAGCGATTTTACTGCTTGCAGGTTTTTAAAGCTGTTTGTCTGACGGAGCACAAATCCTAAAGTTTTAAAGGCCTTCTTACATATGTTAACAACCTGCTCCCTGAAGTGAAGATTGTCGTCGAGACGAACCCCTAAATCTCTTACTGATTCGACTCTCTTTAGCTGAGTATCCTTCAACTGGTAGTCGTAGTAGAGTGGAGTCTTAGCTCGACTAAAAGTTATTATAGAGCATTTGCTGGCATTAAACTGAAGTTTATTTACCCTACTCCATTCTACTACTCTATCCACGTCCCGTTGAAGGCGTACACAGTCTTCTTCGTCCTTGATGGGTAAGAGTAACTTGAGGTCGTCCGCGAACAATAAGCACTTGGCGTCTTTGACGACTGTGGGCAGGTCGTTAATCATTATGATAAACTCTAGCGGCCCTAAATTACTCCCCTGACTCACGCCTGTTAAGGTAGAGTAAGCCTGTGATCTGCATCCGTCGTAGTCGACATACTGCCGCCGGTCCTTCATATAACTCGCGAAGAACTGCAGCAGTTTGGTAGTGCAGCCGATCGTCGCCAACTTCTCAAGCAAGATATCGTTGTCGACTAGATCGAACGCTTTTTTGTAGTCGAAGTAGGCGGCGTCGACTTGCACTCCTGCGTCGACTTGCGGTAGCACGAAGGCCATGGAGTCAAGGAGGTTCGTTGAAGTGCTATGAGCCGGCCGAAAACCGTGCTGCGCGTCGGACAGTCCGAGACCTGCTCCTGCACGGTGCGCTGCACGGCCGACTCAAACACCTTTGCCGCCGTTGACAGAATGGCCACAGGTCGGTATTCCGTCACATCTGATCCAGAGCCTTTAGGTATAGGAATAACCCTTGTTATCTTCCATCGTTCTGGAAAATGTGAATTCTCTAGACAAGCATTGTAAATGTGGGCGAGTGGTTCCGCAAGCGACATTCGACAGTCTCTCATAATAAAGACCGGTATGCCATCCGGGCCTGCGGACCGCTTCGGTTTAAGCCTCGTCAGCGCCGCGCGTACTTCGGCCAGCGTCAGGTGCGGCACGTGCACGCGCGCGGCGCTGGCGGCGCTCGCCGCCTCAGCTGCTGCCACGTCTAGTTGAGCCGGTGAGGTGCCGTAAACCGAATGAAAAAACTTTGCAAATTCTTCCGCACATTGCGGTTCCGAGAGAGATTTTCCGTTCAATGTGATCTGTTTTCGGTTCACGGTCCCTCTTTTTGCTTTCACAAAATTCCAGAACGACTTCGGATCCTCCGTCAGACGGTGCTCCACTCGTTGCTGGTGCTGAGTTTGCGCCTCCTCTATCATTTTCTTCACTCTTGCTCTACTTTGAGAAAATGCCACATAACTCGATCTTCCTTGTTTGTATTGCCTATGTAGCCTTGCCTTCAGTTTAATCTCTCTTATGACGTCCACTGTGTACCATTTGGGATACTGGTACCTAGAGTCTGTCCGCTGTTGTCGCCTTATGGGAACACATTTGTCAAAAATGTCTATTAAGATGTAATAGAGTAAGTCCAAGGCTTCTTCTGGATCTCGCGTTTTATAGTATATATATTTTATTCAGTTTGGATTTTTTTTTGGGTGCCAAGTTCAATCAGTCTTGAAATTTATTTATGACACCATATAATATTTTATAACAACTTAAAATATATGTAAAATATCATTTCTTCTCATAACTTAGGATAACATATTGAAGCCTGAGGTCTGACTTGGCTAGTTCTCATATACGATTTTTTTATTAAGTACCTACTAAAATAGTCATGGAACATTATAATATTTTTTTATTATAATTCGAACATGAAAACTAGCCAAGTCAGACCTTGGGCTTCAAATATTATCCTAACTTATCAGAAGAAATTATTTATAAAATATTTTATGTTGTTATAAATAAATTTCAGGACTGACCATTGAACTTCGCACCCATTTAAAGCTTACTTCTTTTGTTGTTGAAGTCAAAAACCAAGGCATATATCACAATATTGAACTTGGCTCTCATTTTACTTTTATGTTTTTTGTTGGGATTGCTTAAGCTAAAACTCCGTGCTGATACATGATATAGTAATACAGGGTTATAGGTAACTAATCAATAACCTCTTAAGGCGAGGTAGTTCAGAACTTTGGGCTTTTTAGCCCCGCCCATTGAGCGCGCGACGTATTTATTTACGCGTCCGGCGGGGAAGGCCGCCAGGCCGCGCGCCACTTGACCGCTTACGATATCTTTGTGCCACACTATAGAAAAACAAGTAGTAGGTAAGGTATGTATGTTATGTTCTTACTCCAGGTAGGTAATAATGATAATATTATTAGCAGTATTTGCATTCGTTATTATGTGTAGATATACAGTCACAAAGCTAGGTCAATAAACTTAGTCTACATCAAAAATTAAAAATACGTTGGTTTCGTGTGGCATATTTATAATACATAGCTTATAATACATAGCTTTTTTCACATGGCTGTGAAAAAATAATTCTTCCAAGTTTATCCGTTTTGGAGATACAAAAGGGGGGTCGAGAAAAGGGTTCTAAGGGGGTTCAATTTTTTTTTCTTCCAACATTAAAAAAAAACACTCTTTATGATTCCGCAATCAGAACCCCTCTATCGCGACTGCATCTGGTAGTACACTCAAAAGGGGTGTACTGGGGGGGCAGGGGGGTCAAAATTTTCTAAATCACTTGTCTCCCTCTATACAACCCCTATAAAAAAAATAAGCATTATGTCCGTGCTTAGGAGCCCCCCAGTGGGGGGTCTTGTGGGGGTAAATCTCAAAAAGTCGGAATTTTTCGTAGGAGACTTAGCTCCCCTATTCGAATCCGTAAAAAAACATACCTCCCGATCCACCATCAAGGAGAACAAGTATGTCAATCAGTGTGTATTTTTTTACTGTGGCGCGTCTACACAGTGTTTGTAAGTAATAAATGTTTGGAACTTTACGGTATTGTAGGAAATCATTTATATCGTATATGGGTATATTACCTTCATTACATTCTTACGTAAGTGAGTGACAAAGAAGCTATTTATTTGTGTATTGCTACCTACATGTCAACAATTATACAAAATAATTAAACAATAAGTGTATCTACTCCATTTTTCGAGTATAAATTTTCTATGTTGTGTCTTGGATTTCACTTTCCTTCTATTATTTTTATTGCTCTGCACCAATGTGAAACACAGGGGAGTGGGGGGATTTTCGGGAGACAAACGGCGTGCGTCCAACCTCGAAGACGTCTCGACGGGCACTGGCCGGCCGGCGTGAGCGCCCGAATAGTAGATTTTGATAGTTTTCTTTCTCAGAGATTAATAATAACTGATTTTAAAAAAATACATTACAGCTTTTTAGTAAACCATAAACCCTATCCTTTGATATAACTTTGAAATGATTCCAAGAAAAAACTTCTGAGTAAAAGTTGTTTGAAATTTCGATTAGTGTCATCTATGCGATTTTTTTTTATCGAGAAAATTATTTTTATTCACGTTTCTATCTTTACCATTTTTTAGAGTATATGTTCAATTTTTATAAAATATATTTATTTCGTTCTTCATTTACATTTTGGTAGAGATACAGTTGTTTAAAAAACCTAAAATTGGAACTACCTCGCCTTAAAGGCGACTTGGGTACATCCAGACTAACAACTTTTGTTCTATGACTTTATCTAATTCAATGATTTTTTTTTCCTTACAAAAAAATTATAAGTAAATTTCCAGTTCTAATCTTCTATGCTCTTTGTAGGCACGCGTGTGTGTGTCGGTCGGTTGTACAGAGAAAGGGGTTGCGGTGAGACGAGCGGGGGCGGGTACTTGCCCTTGACCTAGTTCACGATACGCATGACAGTTGCAATGTTCGCTGCGCGCGAGCCGTTGCGCCGTGCCGCCGCCGCCCGCGCCGCGCCGCCCTGTATTGTCTTTGTGATTATGTGACGCGATTGATTCACAATGGCGTATCGATCGATACACTAACATTGAATACACCAAAATGGTACAGTATATATATATATACATATATAGACATAGGTTATATGAAAATACAAGTGGTTTCTTTTCACTTCTTCCACTAGTTGCCAAAAAATTGAAGTGAACATTAAAATTAAAATTACGTAATTTGATTATAATTAAAAGTATAAAATTTGACTTGTCTTAGTGCTTATTTTGTAAGCATAAAGAAAAAAAAATTAATTGAATTTTAATTATAGAGTCACACACAACCAAAAATTTACCTTTTAGCGACAACCCTCTATTGTATAATTTGACCTTAGAACTTCACTTATATAGTTTTATCATATAGCACTATTATATATTATATTGTTTTATCGTAAAGAGTGAGTAATAACTCACAACTAAAAATTGACCTTTTAGCGACAACCCTATTCTGTATAATTTGACCTTAGAATATAATTGCATATTTCTCCTAAAGGCCGCAATAGTGCGGTCTGGTATTTTTACCACTGATAAGCCTTGTTAAGAGCAATCTTTCTATGCTAGTCACAAGCCGCACTTTTGCGTTTTTAGGGAGAAAAAAAATAAAACATAAAATTTGAAAAAATAATAATTACTCAGTATCCAGAGGTTATTTAAAAAAAATAAAAATTGGAAAAAATGCTCCTAAGCATCTATTATCAGATTATATTTATTTCATAAAAATATCTTGGACATTGACGTTTACAGAATTTTTTCAAAAATTTTCATCGTCAAGTTCACCTAAAGTTCATGATTTTTTATAAAAAAAAGTATTGGCAATAGAAACGTGGGTGTTCTACTCTTGCATTTAAAATGCATTCGTTGATCGATTAATGCTAAAAACAGCATAGGGAAATTTTTTTGGTCATATGGAACACTGTGCGTACGTTGAAGCAGGATTTTGGAGTATGAAAAATATTAAAATGCCATGTTGTGCGTTTAGAAAGTGCAATATTACTATGGGACGGTTGTAAAAAGCAAGAAGGCTGTGTTTTTTTATGTCTTCTATTTGTTTTGTACTGTTTAAAATGGAAAATCATAAAATAAATGTAATTTTACTCAAAAATCAATGCCGCGCGGTTGCCGCTTTGCTACCTACACGAACGAGACAAGTAATGCGTGCGTTGCGTTTATGAGTGACAGAGATAAGGACATATGCCGTCTCGTCTGTTCGAACTAAAATCACTGCCGCGCTGTTGCCGCTTTGAACGAAACAAGCAATGCGTTACGTTTATGAGTGACAGAGATAATGCCATGCGGCGTTGTATGTTCGAACGTCGACGCTAGGTATGTAGCTATAGTAAAATATCGCAATGTTTTTATTTCTTTACAATGAGTATGACGTCTCTATATGTAAAATCTCTTTGGTCCGTACAACAAAATCCCCGCACAGATTCTCAAAATTACAGGAACTTACGTGTTCAAGCAAACACCGCCCTTAAACAACATTATGGTCTGTGATTTTTGGTAGAATCATAATAAAATTTTGTACATACCTTGTTCTCTTTGCATCTTGGCACTAGAAACAGCTTCCAAGCTTTCGCATTTATCAATGAATAAAATAAAGGAATGTCGTCATAAAATAAACTTTCAATATCTATAAAATTGCTTCTGTTTATGAAATTCAATGAAATTGAGTTTCAAGAAGCTTGAATTATAGTTTGACCGAAACCGCTGTACCGCGCCTGAGGTATGCGAGTGGCGAGACGGGGGTGAAATATCGGCCGCTCCGATCCATCAGTCCGCCGTCAACGCGTACTCTTGCTCTTTTTTCCTCGCCGCACTTTCCTAAGGAGCGGTACAGCGGTTTCGGTCAAACTATATCAATATTTTTTGTTATAAAGCACTAAAGGGTACCTTAAAGATAATGGTTGTCGGAAACCCAGTTTAATTAAATAAGAATATTACCTATTAATTTATTTTCTATTTCTTTTCGTTTTACTGAAATGGGACGAGGAATGGGCGTTGGTAAAGATACCTCGTACCTACCTAATTTTCGTGGTGTAACATTGTAGAATTTTTCGTTTTATACTACTATTAAGAAAATTGGCGGCAACGTAATTGGAAGCGTTGACTAGACAACCCAAAAATAAACGTTGGATGGTCCTTAGGTTCTAATACAGGCGAGCGAAGCGAGCCGCGCTGTGTGATGGCACACCCACTAATATCGGTATCGTTTTCGATCAACTCGCATACGTCGACTACGAAAAAAATGTGCATTTTCAAATTCAAGATGGCTGACATCTCATCATTCAAGATGGCGGCGAATTGCGGTGAGCGAGTACAAGTCAATGGAAGACTCCATTTTGTATGTTATGGATGAAGTTTTATGAAAATAGTCAGCAATTTCATGAAAGCGTTCTTAAAAATACTATATTTTGTTGAATTTATGGGCACGTTTATAGAATAGAATAGAATAGAATAGAAATATCTTTATTTGTAGGAAACAACTATTTGTAGTTAAGAAATCTACTCAACTAATTCCTTAACTACCCAACAACATAAAAACTACATAACTACTAACTAATTGAAAAAAAAACTTAAACGCTACAAAATGGCGTCCGACTCAGCATTGTGTTGTGATAGCCATTGTGCATAGCTATCACAACGCTGATCATCCGTCGGAACCAAACCCACGCGTCACGTCACGTACACTAACACAATATATTAAATAATACTAAAGCACAAAATAAAGAAAACAATTATACCTACAGAGCACTTTTGCTATTCAATTACCTAGGCACAATAAATACATTAAAGTTTAGTTTACTTCCATCGGAAACTTCTTTGTCTATTAAAAATAATGTTGCAAAACTGGTTGGTCTTACTTTTTTGGTGCTCGAGGCGATTTAGAAGTAATTTTTTTGAAACTTATGATATAATCTATTGTTCAGTTAGATACCGAGCAAAAATAACATACATACAACCGAACATAGAACAACAGAACGGACGTTCCCTCTCTTGTAATTCTATTCTATAATTTATATCTATTTAATATTTCTTGTTTTGTTTTCTTTAGCTGTAAGTTTTCCGAAAATAAATAAATAAATTGTGTAAAGTTGTATCGTTGATTCGTTGCGATAAGTACCTAAATGTAGTAGACTATTAAAATTTCTCATTTGACTAATTTGTTGTTCTTGTGTTGACTAATTAATTTTCCATAGTTTGAGTAAAATCCTTTTAGGTTATGAAAATAGATTTTTTTATATTTTTTCGACTGCGATCTTTTTTAACCTAAGCCATTCGTGCTGCCGCTCTACACAGTGGTTGTGTTGCGCCGCACATGCGTTTCGTTCGAAAAAACATTATTACGGCTGTGCTGAGTCACAACAGATCTGTATTTTCTCAGCCGCTGCGCTAGTGTGGATTTACGCATTATTACGCATGACATGAGTGTGCTCACCACACATGCGTCACTTGAAGAAAACACATACCGTGTGATTTCAGCAATCAACGTGTTAAATATAATATTAAAATGTTTCGTAGTCGTTCAAAAACCTGCGTTGCTCGCGTTTTAATAGCACAGACTAACAATTTCGCCAAGGTTATACCATTTCCTTGGAAATGCGTCCCCCAGGCGATAACTAGTGTCTATAAGGAACTCCAAATACTGAAGTAGGTAAATGTCCCTTTATTTCCCCTTAATAAAATTATGGGGCTGTATATTGAGGCGAAGGGGCGGTCACGATTATCTTGTATAATACTAAAGAAGCAGTAGAGAAGCTTCGATATAGACGGTTATCGTATAGCGAGACTGGATTTTCGAACTGACTGCCGACGACAGTAGAATATAAGATTGACTATACTGTGAATATTACTTAATGCATCTAAAAGTCTCGTCTAAATATTAAGACTCTTTGTTTAAATAAATAAGTGAAAGGTCGCGTGTTCAAGTCCCGTCGAAATTTTTGGGAATTAAATTAATTTCTAAATAAATAAGACCCAGAAAGTATAATAACCGATATTATTGGTACCGGTAGCAAGTCCTGGTCACAGGTCATATTAAAGTGCAAAAGTGTGGAATAGACAGTGCACTTGTGTTTTCATAGACATTCCGTCACTCTTATAATCCGATGGGACGGACACGACTGCCTCTCCCTAGCATTAAATGTAGTTAAGCTAGCACGATAATAAAGCTTAGCCCGTATTATAAAATATAATAAAAATAATTTTATTACTGAAAAATAATAAAATTAAATCATCCGGCGAAAGGGACCGCGGTCCATACCTAGCGGTCCCAAATGACGGAAGCCTCAAAATTTTGCTCGGTCATAGATCTTTACTTGAGAAACGTTTTTCTATGGCATAAATGGCATTCAAGCTTAGCTCTAAGACTGAGCCAGCTTTCATAATACAGGCCTGAGTGTTCTTACTGTTTCAACGTCTATATTGTGTCAGATCTGTGATTTTTTCCTCAACGCTCAAAGAATACAAATGTTTCCTTATTGGAGAGTCCTATTGACATGTTTTAGCTGAATTATGTTGTTTTTATACGCAAATGAGATCGTGACTTACGGTCGATGTTTTTATCCTGAAATCGACTCTGAAAATGTTGGTTCATTGTTGTTTAGATGAGATAAGATTCCGTTTTCAAAAACTAGCACCTAGTCAAGTCAAATTTTAATACAATAATATATTTTGATCAAATAAGAAATAAGTTGTTTTTGATTGGTTTCTCCACTTAGGTATATTTTTTTTTCGTTGGGATGGTGCAAATCCTAAGCCGGTTTCACACGGTTGGACCTTCGTTTGACTACAATCTCACTTGATGGAAAGTGAAGATGTGGCCTCTGGTGTATAACGAAGGTCTAGAAGACACCTTTGCACTCTTGCCTTGAAGAGACCCAGGTAATACACAGCTAACGAGCCAAAACTTAACTCATTGCCCACAGAAGAAATTATACTCAGCTAAGTCGATTCATTAAATTAAATTCTAAGCTATGATAAATGGAAACCGTTTAATTATTCAAATCTTCATAACTGCCCGGATTGAATCGATTGGGCTTGGACACTAAATTATACGCTCGCAGCATACTTGATCACAATAATTTGTATGATTCTGTAATTCTTTATTGTACACATACAAAACTTAAAAATAACTTAATTAAAAAATATATGTACATAGGCGAGCTTAACCCTGAGTTAGAGTTTTCTTCCAGCAAACCTTAGGTATACAGGAGAGGCGATGGAATAGACAGAGGAAGTGTACAAAGAAACAAATTAGACTAATAATACAATACGGAATGAGATTATATATTTATAGCCATTTATTATCAAAGAATAAATATTAACAATAATGAAATATACTTAATATATTAAACATTTAAGAAAAATTATTATATCATTGATGAGATTATATATATACATACATAAATAAAAATAAAATAGTTCAATAAACCTAATAAATACATTTCGTTCAATATAATTATAAATATAGCTAATTAAATATATAATTATATATAAATATATATCTAATTTTATGATGATAGGAAGTATGATAATAATGATTTATTAAGTACATGAAGATAACAAAAGTAATAACATACGACCGATGTGGCGCTGCGGGCGAAGGTCCGCTTGCGACGCAGGAGGTGGAGGGTTCGATTCCCGCCTTGGGACATCGATCTCCTTGAAACAAATGTATGTACGTACGAAATGCATAAATTTCACGAAGAACCGATAAACACTGGGGTTAACGTGTTCTTTCTCTTAGTCGTAGAGTAAGTAAAAAACTTAAGAAAATTTGCGCAGCTATAATAATGTATTATTTTTATTTTATTATTTTTATTTTTCGTTTATTAAGGCACAAACAGTTTACAATATTCTTAAAATTAACAGTGATATAGTTTTGTATAAACCAATCAAGATGCCACTAATAGAAACATTATATAAAAAAACAAAACAACGTTACAGACGCTAATTTGGGAAACTAATATAACAACAAATCATGTATGAATTATACAAATATATACATATATATTATATAAAGCAAATTAACCTAAGAAACTTGTTTTTTAAAGTTATTCTTAGAGAGCAAAAATATGTCACATTCAGAAAATTGTTCGTTGTTTACGTATAGTATAAATACACTTAAAAAAAAATGTAATTTGTCTTTTAAAATAGTATTTAACGATATCAAGTGTAACATTGTGTCCCTACGGTGGAAATAAATAAATAAAAATAAAATAAAAAATAAAACATAGTATGTGCTCAAACTCACTATTACAGTAAATAGGCTAGTAATAGAGTTCAACCCGATATCTGGATTAGTAGTGGATCGGACCAACTGGAGTGATTGGCCGTAATGAACTAGCCTGACAATAACGTTAACGATACCAACGGACTAATCACGATTATGATTGATAACGTGATTATGATTAATAGGTTGATTACATTTTATGATCAAGCCGTAAATGAATCGCATGTTTACGAAGTTAGTTCAGTGTTGTCAGATAATAAATTACTTTTTACCGACTTTAGTTGGAGGTTTTATGATCGGCTGTATGCATTTTTTTTTTCAATTTCTCCGTTTATTATGAACACATTTAAAAAAAATCGCTATTCTACATAGTTAGCTCAATTTGGTCCCATTAAAAAATACTCGCGAGGGATTCGTTTTTATTCCGTCAAGCTGAAAAACGATATAATAGTTTAGAAAAACACGACTAGCTATATTAATGAACCTGAGGTTAGAGGAGTGCAAAAAAAGTCAGAAATCGCAAATCGTAAAAACTTTCTCATACATTTCGTTTTCATACATTTGATTTCCGATGAAATAATTTTTTTATGCATGGAATAAGGCTTTTAGCGATTTGCAATTTCTGAACCGACTTTTTTTAGTAGGTACAGGTACCAACTGCAACCTGTGTTGGTCCGATATAAATTTTTGATAATTTAAATGATGTTCGGCCAGTGCCTATGTTTGTTAATGTGTAGGTACCCTCTACATATTATACAAAAAAGCTCACAAACAGAGAGCTCGTCTCTACTGTTTATAAACTGTCATTGTGTCGAAATCGCAAAGAGAAGGGTCTTAATTGAGAAGCTCTCGCAAAAACTTTAAACTGGGTCGGGATGATTTTGCTAATGAAAACCTTTGGTCTTTTTATCCGGCTTTTAATGGATTCGTCAATTTGGGGTTATGTCGTTTAAATGTCTGACTGTGAGGCTTTTAGTAAAATTCATATAAAAACCTAGGATGGTATTTTGGTAGGATTTTATATGTCGGGATAGTTGATCAATTGACTATTCAGATACGCTATTGACTTCGTGGTACTACGTCGTACTAGTTCATTGCAACACAAGCGCCACGGAGGCGGTTCAGGACGTGGCGTCATTTGTGGGAGACCTATGTTTAGTTGTGCACGTGTGATTATTGTTCTGATGATAATAATTCTTTCAATAAAACTTTTATTCTAAATGTAATGGGATACAAATAATCTAGATCTAAGATGGTAAACCCTAAGTCTGTCAAAGTTAAAAAGGATCTACTCATTATGTAAATAAGAAACTTTTCAGCGAAAACTACTTTGTCAAGTATAAATATAAAATTTAATTTGTGACATTATTAAATAATTTTGGTCTCACGTTGATTTCAATTTAAGTCAGCCACAACAGTAACTTATTAAATTATCGTAGGATCTTATAAACTTAATTTAAGTACTTCATTATTGGAACTGTAAATTATGAGTTCGAAATAAATTTATTTTGTACCCTTAAGTTAGCCTGATAAAACTTTATCATTCCAATAAGTTTATTGTAGAAGTTTAAACGTAAAATCGACACCTTTGTGTGTGACTGAAGTAAAGTTTTCGTGAAGGGAACACTGGTCTAAATGTCATTGGAAGGGATAAAATATTAATAAACTTATTATTCATTCATTCGTAGCAAATATCTGATCATCATCATCAGCCTATAGCAGTCCACTGCTGGACATAGGCCTCCCCCAATGAGCGCCATAGCGCCCTGTCTTCAGCTTGCCGCATCCAGCATCTACCTGCAGTCTTTCGCAGGTCGTCATCCCACCTGGCCGGAGGGCGTCCTACACTACGTTTACCGAGTCGTGGTCTCCACTCAAGAACACGTTTGCGCCAGCAAAATATCTACGACAATTATCATTATGGACCGATATGCCATAATACCTACATTACAATCATTATAATAAACTCACATAGACATAAGATAAGGCTATCATACATTTTATATGGATAAATAATGCTGATGCAGCAGGTTTTTTAAGATAGGGAGTGATTTTGCACGTCTGATACCCAGAGGGAGAGTATTCCATAGACGGGGAGCTTGAAAGATTTGTCATAGAAAGAGGTGGTGTGAGCAGAGACTTCTAAGATTAGGGTATAGTTATTAGACAAGTTACTGACCTCGATCCTATTACTAACCCGAGTTTTAGTTCATCTAAAAACCTGGTAACTCTAATCTTACTTCCCCTATTATACCCATATCAAGTTGACACTTCCAGAAGATATTATCTGAACTCATTCGTGCCAAAACCCGAGTTTGGAAACTTCGCGCACAAACATAACTTTCGCGCAGGTAGATTAATATTTTCCTAAAGTTCCTTTCTTTGTTATAAGGGTGTGTTCAAATGAACTCAAGAATAGAAAGCGGATCTAATATGGTAAAAACTTGATAATGAGACGCGATTTCACGAGGAATAGACGGTACAGAAATAATTGGCTAGTAGAATAAAGAACTGGCAATACTTAATTTAAACGTGTAAGACGACTTAGAATACTTATTTTTATGTTTTGTTTAAACTATCTACTGATTTTTATATGCCATTTTTTATTTCACAATAAGCCAACCGATGGCCGACATGACTAATGAGGTTTATTTTATTTATTTATTTAAATATTACAAATATTTCACTCGCTTTATGTAAGTGATTCAAAAAAAGTCTAATGTGACCAAACCCTACGTGAAAGTAATGTGGCCCCTCGTATTTATTCGGGTGGCAACACTGACTCTGAATAAATAAGGTGACATACCTTTTGAGACACTTATCAGTTGGGAACACTTGTTTGCTTTATTTTGGAAGGTTGCTTCTGCAATTTGTTTGATGGATGCTAACTTTTTGTGTTGTGCTGAGCTTTTAGGATAATTAGAAACTTAAAGTGTCTTTGTGCCTAATCTTTGCCTATAAGCTATCTAAAATTTTCCTTCATTCTTCTCTCTTCCTCATTCAGTTACTGTCTCTTCAGATGTGTCTTGTAGCTCCAGCTGTGATCAGATTTTATCTAAATTTATCTCTGTGGTACCTTCCTAGTGTATTGTTATTTGTAGTTTATTTATTCTATCTATCTGTTAGGTTAGATTCTAATTTAAGTAGCTTGCAATGTATATAGTTTGTATCTTTTTTTTATTTTTTGTTTTTGATATTTCTCTATCTGTTTGTTTGTGATCTACCAACTCTTAGTTAACTTATATCTTTTTCTCCATGCCTAGGTTGCCTGGGAGAAATCGCTGTCAGCGATAAGGCCGCCTATTGTGCTTTTTATGTGTAATGTATTAAGATATAAGGTGTTATTTTATAGTTTTAAGTGCAATAAAGTGTTAATTCTTTCATTCATTCTTTTCAATTAAATACTCTTCCTTTTTTCAAAACCTCTGATCTTATTAATATTCATCCTATAAAATATGTTAGGTTCTATTTTATTTATCCCTTGTCGTATAATAGCATAATAGCTGGGCAGCATTTGGGATACTATATCGAGTCTTCTCATGTCATCCATACCGCAATGCTTGAAAACGCAAGTTTTCAACCAGTGCGTCCTACCCGTTAAGACCTGCGGAGCTGAGACGTGGACACTCACGATAGGGCTGGTCCATCAGTTCAAAGTCGCTCAAAGAGCTATGGAAAGAGCTATGCTCGGAGTTTCTATGAAGGATAGGATTCGTAACGAATACATCCGACAGAGAACCAAAGTTATCGACATAGCTCTGAGAATTAGCAAGCTGAAGTGGCAGTGGGCCGGCCATATCTCGCGAAGAACCGATAACCGCTGGGGCAAACGTGTTCTAGAGTGTAGACCGCGACTCGGTAAACGTAAACGCCCTCCGACCAGGTGGGATGACGTACTGCGAAAGACTGCAGGTAGATACTGGATGCGTCAAATTGAAGATAGGGCGCTAAGGTGCTCATTGGGGGAGACATATGTCCAGCTGTGGACTAACATAGGCTGATGATGATGATGATAATGTATAATAATTACGTACTAAGGTCAGGAGCGCACTAGCGGACAGCCAGTTACATATATACTTCACCAGGAAATCGCTCGAATGGAGCGAGCACTTGGCCAAAAAAAGGGTTGAAAACGTGAAGCGCTCTTTGCAACTTAATTGGCGAGTAGTTTCTGCTCGCGGCTTCGCACCTGAAGTTTTTATGAAAACGTTTAACGGTTTTTTCTATCCATATGGAAAATATTTTATGAGTAAAAATAGCCGAAGTTTGATTTCAGGCTTATAGCTATATCTATGCAATATTCTAGCCCGATTCGTTCAGTAGTTTTGGCGTGAACAAGTAACAAATATCCATCCATCAAAACTTTTGCATTTATAATGTTAGAAATTAGTTTGTAATATTAGTGTGATATTTAAAGGTTTGCTTAGCCACTAGTGTGCTATTGCTCTAATATATTTTGCTATATTATCCTGGCTACTTATAGCACCTATCAAAACCTGATTGGGATATAGTATCTATACTAATATTATAAAGGTTTGATTTTTTGTTTGTAATGAAAAGGCTCCGAAACTACTGGACCGATTTGAAAAATTCTTTCAACGTTGGGAAGCTACACTATCCCCGGTGAACATAGGCTATATTATATTTTCAAAAAAGATAGGGAGCCGTACTAAAACCGTGCGAAGCCGGGAAGGTCGCTAGTATTATAATAAAGTTATTTGGCATAATTTCTTTCCACGAATACAAAATGAAACGAATGTTAGCAAAAAACGACCTAAATCTTTACTTTCAACATTTCCGCATAGAACTAGCAATTACCGCCTGCACAAATACCGGATAAAACCGGCATAATCCGCTTTCTGTAAACGAGCTTTAATTAGGCGCTGTTTTAGTGAATGTACGGAACCTGTGCGAATGTTTTATGACTGGCTTTTTAATTAATTGGTATACTCGTTTCAGCATTCACCTAAACATAAACTGTATGAACTTCTTTACACATATATTATAAACTGCAAATGTTTGGATGTTTGTTAGGTATTTCTTCACGTCAAAACTATATTGCTACTACTGCATTTAAAGTCGCTCAGCGAGCTATGGAAAGAGCTATGCTCGGAGTTTCTCTGAAGGACAGGGTTCGCAAAGAATACATCCGACAGAGAACCAAGGTTATCGACATAGCTCAAAGAATTAGCAAGCTGAAGTGGCAGTGGGCCGGCCATATCTCGCGAAGAACCGACGGCCACTGGGGCAAACGTGTTCTTGAGTGGAGACCACGTCTCGGTAAACGTAGTGTAAGACCCCCTCCGACCAGATGGGATGACGACTTGCGAAAAACTGCAGGCAGATGCTGGATGCTGGAAGCTGAAGACAGGGCGCTATAGTGCTCATTAGGGGAGGCCTATGTACATCTGTGGACTATTAGAGGTTGATAATGATGATGACTAATGTAGCAGAACCTAACCAAGATAGGACAGGAAAATGTAACAGAGGCTTTCAACCTTTTTACAAAAACTTTCTTCAATAATATAGTACTAAAAAAGGAATGGTTACCAACTCGTTATTTTCCTTTTGATCAACAAACCGTCGTTAATTATTTTTTTCCACTCTTTCCTTTGAAAAAAATTTAAACACAAAACACTTCACAAACATAAAGGCATTTGTTTGATGTAAAAAATAAAAATGCTTCCCCATAAATATTCCTGAAAGAGGAAAAATTTCGACAATGGTGGAGTGTACGAGGAACAAACACTTTATCAAGCAAGCGTACAACCTTTTGTCATCGTCAATAGTTCAATATGTCAAAGGCTGATGTTTTGGTAAAACGATTTTGTGTTCGACTGTACTTGTGGTTCTCCACTTTTGATATAGCATTAGAAGATAGCTGAAACACTTCAGAAGAAAAACTCACTGGAAAAAGCGATACAAGTGACATAATTGTATTTCAAGCAGTAAAGGCAATTATTTATGTTAATAACACTCAGGTTTTTTGCACAAATGTTTTTTAAGCAGTTATTATAATCTTCCTGAATAAAAACGTGTTATTTGTTTATTAGGGTTATTTTATGGTAGGTATCATGTAATCAAAATATGGGTGTATGTAAAAGTAAAAGAGAGTAAAATATATTACTTATAATAATATTTAACTTCAACTATTTAACAATTTGGCGTGTTTAAATAAACCGACTTCAAATTCCTAAATAGTGAAAAGAGGTTCTGAACCTATCATGGTTATTAACACTAAAGTCATTTAAATGAGGGTAGATCGGTATATCTGCTCATAAAAACTAACTCGCAGTGTCTTCAGTTATTCCGTGATCATGGCGCATGAAACGGTGCCGAAATATTGGAAAACTCAAAAATCAAATCATGGTAAATATCCCGTTTTAAATGACTTTAGTGAAAAGAGGGTTGGAAGGTACACGTCCATAGCGCGATCTTATTTACAACTGGCGACATCTAGTTAAAATTTGAGTCAAAATTGTATGTGATGGATGAGAGACGGATGGCTCATAGATAAGACGACGAATAATAGACCTCTTGTTTACGCCCGTTGCCATGGAAACCATTTGTTACCAATGATGTGAAAATTAACATGTGATGATGTTTATTTTGATGGTCCCATCGGACCATCAAAATAAACATATAAACAACGAAATAATTATTTAGGTAAATGTATTAAGAATTGGCAAAGAATTCACCAAAATTGTTCTAGCTAGTCGTGATTTTTCAAAATAGGTTGGTTGTTTTTAGGTTGCTCTTACCTTCGTACCCCATGTCAGGCCACCATTAAAAGTTTTCGCGCCAATTTTGACGTTGAAGTTCGACGCAAATGTCACAGGGCTTACCAGAAATTCAGAAATTCGAGTGACAAGTCCGTCACTTTCAAAATTAGGAAGTTTAGAGTTCTTTTAATTGTTTAATTAGTTTATTGGAAATTGGAAGTAATTGGCAGCTTTAGCAGTGTTTCAAAAATGATTTATAATATATATTTTGTCGCTTATAAAGAAAATCTAATCGATCATATCTAAAGTTGTTCGATAAGTTCTCAACTAAACAACTTCTTCCAGCGCCAAACCAGCGCTTTTTCACAAATGACCTTGAGTTATTGTGATAGAGTAACAAGCTGAGTCAGGACCTGTTAGACCTACACACGCGCGCTTATCTGCTTGCTGTGGGGGCTACTTAGTACCGAATGCTACTTGTGTTAGTACCTACATTTAATTGATCCTATTCTATTTTTTTTCTTATTTTGTCTGTGTTACGTGTTTTCTAGTAAGTAGGTACTACGTATTCTTAATTATAATTTTGTAACTGAACTTGTTATGTGTTAAGCTAGTGTCTCATAAATAATTTTCTTTCTTTCTTCCTAGATGGCTCTGCGTCTGGACAGACGCAATTCTGCCATTGTCCGTCTCATGATTTCATTTTATTGATATTTCAGTATTAACCTACTAACTACAAGCATAGAGGAATAACTCGCTGCTGTCACAGCAGAGAGATAGTGTTATTCAACAAATTTCTTGATTTTCAACCAAAACTAATCTATATGCGAGTTGATAAGCATATAACTGAAGAAATTTGACACACACAAGTGCACGTATAGGAATTAGAGACTTAATTGTCAATTTTTTTTGGCAACACCTCGTTTGTGTTTGCTATCATTCAAAGCCTTTTTCTTCTATCCCTACGAGTTTTATTTAACACTTTGACTGCGATTTTTTTTCGACGACTGCGATCTTTTTTTTAACCTAAAAAATTCGTGCTGCCGCTCTACACAGCGGTTGTGTTGCGTCGCACATGCGTTTCGTTCGAAAAATATTACGGCTGTGCTGAGTCACAAAGACCTGTATTTTCTCAGCCGCTGCGCTAGTGTGGATTTACGCATATTAGTCACTTGTAGAAAACACATACCATGTGATTTCAACAGTCAAAGTGTTAAGGCAGCTATACCTAACTACTCCTGCCAATCTTTGAATTGACTAGAAGGTCATTGGCCGATTGGCACTAAACAATTTATCAAACAAGAAAAACATCTGTATTCATGAAAAATGTTGTTTACCCCTGCTGAGTGATATGTGCATTATAGCTGACGCCAAATATATTATCTTTTATTTATGAAATGTGGCTGCCATGCCATTCACAAATATTTTTGTCAAAGAACAAAAAAAATGCGTTAGTTAATCCGTTTGTCTGACAGATTGTCCGAGATACAATAGGTGAATGACCGGGATTTAAGATTTGATTTAATCTGGAAACGAAATAGGTTTACTACTTTCTAACCTGGTAAAGCGCATGGGAAGCATTTTTACCGTTGCCATATTATTATAATAAGCAAAGCAGACGGCTGACACTGTTCGGCCCAACCATCCCCTAACGGGGAACATTACAGGGATTATTTTTTATCCGATCCTTGATAAAAAATAATCATTATACCCACTTTTTGTGACCACAATGTCATCTGATGGGAAGTGACAATGTTAATAATTCATTTTCACGAACATCCGACAATTTGTATATAGGCATAAAATATTTTAAAAAGTGTAGTTATGGCCTACGATGTATCACGACAGTCTTGAGGGCACCAGCTATTCATGTTGTTTTCAGGACATTAGTACCTACTAAGCGACCAATATAATTTTTTTGCGTAGGTAAGTGTAAAAATATTTATCTAGCTAGAATGTGATTATTAATTAGTTTAAGTAGTCATGTCCATTTACAATTTAAGTCTATGGTGTCTACTAGAGCTACTGCTGATAAACTGTTGTACAATGGCAGAAACATTGTACTTTTAATTTGGAATAAAATAAAATATAATATACAGGGTGGCCCAAAATAACGTTGACAAGATGTTTTTATAAAATATTTAATAAATTTTACACGTGAGTTAAATAAGGTTACGAATTATAAAACTACATTTTATTATATACGAAAATCCCTACTTGTCTTCAAAATAACCTCATTTATCGCGGATACATAAAGACAAACGCTTGGTAAAATTTTCTACAATTTTCCGCAGTTCCTTCACCGATATTTTATCCCACTCCCGTGTAAGAATTGCCTTTAGCTCGTCAACACTTCTATGACGCGTAGCACAGGACCTTGCTTCTAAGATAGACCACAAACTGAAATCCATCGGATTCAGATCAGGCGAGTAGGGTGGCCATTCTTTGGAGCTGATGAAATCAGTAAAATTATCTTTGTACCACTGTTGAACACTTAAGGCCCTGTGAGCTGGAGCAGAGTCTTGTTGAAATATCCATCTATGGTTACCTAAGTGGTGTTGACTCCAAGGAAGAAGCACATTTTCAAGAATATCTCGACGGTAGTTTTCTTGGTTGATTTTGATACCCTTTTCTACAAAAACTAGGGGAGTTTTGCTAGTAGCGCAAATCGCACCCCAAACCATAACTATTTCAGCGTTTTGGCGATGTGGAACAATTGCAGCAGCTCCAGGACGAGTGGAAGACCAGATCCTGTCGTTTTGGCAATTATGGGCTTGTTCTATCGAAAATAATTTTTTGTCAGAGATTACGATATTTTCCCAATTTGACGCTGCGGAGCGTTGTTTAAGCAAACGACATCTCTCAAGCCGAACTTTTTTGTCTTTGTCCGTAAGCAATTGCGCTTTTCTGAGTTTATATGGTACCAATTGTAGGTCATGTTTTACGATACGCTGTATGCTGGAGCGACTAATCACCAAGTCTCACGCCATTTTCCTCACCTTGGCCTGTGGATTACGGACTAATCTTTGTTTGATAATGTGTCGGTTCCTACAAGTTCTAACAGTCCTCTTGCATCCTCTTCCAGGACGGTCTCTGATGTGGCCGAGCTCGTTATAACGTTTAGTTGCTGAAGAAACTAACTGACGACTAACACCGAGAACGTTTGCTATCTCACACTGCCTTTCTCCACGCTCATGCAATGACATTATGGCTCCACGTTGCACTGACATAGCAAAACAAATATAATTTTAAGACTTTTTAGCAGACAAAAATGTTCAAAATGACGCCAAAGAATGGGTATACAATAAAAAATAATAAAAGTAAACGCAAACCATTCCATTTTTGAAATTTTTGCTTATTAGTTTGTCAACGTTATTTTGGGCCACGGTGTATAAATAATGCTGGACAATCCACATAAAAACTGATACAAAAAAATATTATGTAGCCTAAAACGAGTTCCTTGTAAGTATTTTTGAGATTTTGGGGGAATCAAAGTATTTAGTATCTAAAGTCTCTAAAAATTTAATATATTAAACCTCCAAAGAAAAAACCAGGCAAAAACCCTGAGCCTAAGACAAAATTACACATTATCCTGTCCAATTCCCAACGCCCAGATGCCCAAACTGAAGGCCCAATGCCCAAGTAGGTAGAGATATCGGCCAAGCTCTCAATCAATCACCCTGAGATACTTTTTAATTTTTTATTCTTTCGCTTCATCGTGGCCCCGTTGGGATATAATAAATGGGCTGGAAGATGATGTATGCCTTTACTAGGCTTTCAGTAACTTTGTTCATGTTTTATTAACGTGGAAACGCGTGAAAAATATTTATCTATGTACATGTATAGTATTATGTATATCGTCGCCGTGGAGGTCAAGGGAGTCAAGCCACAGATTTTTTGAAACTGATTTCAGTACACAAAAGCATTTTTTTAACATCAAAAATGCCGTATTCAATGGGTTTGAGCCACAAAGTCCATTATTTTTGAGTGTACTAGAAATGGCCAATAGGTTTAGCCCACATACAATAAAGAAGTCAATAACGACAAGCAGCAGAATACTTTTGACTTCCGAATAATTCCTATTTTTCTTTCACTAGTCATAACATCTATGTGGCATAACGCTGTTGACCATTTAAACTTCCCGCGCAAGTTGAGATTCGGTCCGGGCGATTTATATCTTGTCTTGATCTAACTCGCGAAGAGAGACAGAGAGAAACGGCTTACGCACGGCGCTGTCAGAAGGTTCACATAACACAAGGTCTGCTTAGGTATAAATAAATAGATAATGCTGGACAATCCACACAGCATCATTTAGCCCAAAGCTATCTCAGGGTGATTGATTGAGTGTAATACAATACATTACATAGATAGATATTTTATTTATTATAGATAAAAAACACCGAGACTGCTACTTCTTCCTAAATGGTTCTCTAGTCCAGCCAACCCAAGGCCCAAATACCTCCGAAGCAATTATACCGCCACAAAACACCGACCCATGCGTGTCTATATTTATTTTATAATTACACAGAAACTTTTTAGTTACAGAGACAAAAACACATAATTACAAATACATGTCTTTTTATATACCTATTATTGGTTCTTATTACACTGCACAGTCATTCATTCGATTGTATCCAAAATATTATTCAATCACACATCATTATCATGTCAGTGTTTCGTTCTTCTGGTCGCCTCAAAGGGTAATACTGAAAATCAGTGTTTTGCTCTTAGAGCAAAGCTTTTCGCTGAGCTGTTACCTTTTTGACAGGCTGTAGCACGCACACAATTTTTAAATCTGCACTTTTAATTGTTTTATACTATTACTTATTGTTTACTATTACTTTTACTATTGTTACCTTATATCATGTGCTGCAGTGTCGAATATGTGCTTATCTATCTATCTAAATAGATAACGGACAGAATACCCGGAACAAATATCTGCAGATCGTACACAATTGTCCCGAGGCGGGAATCGAAACCGCAACCTCCTGCGTCGCAGGCGGACCTTCGCCCACCGCGCCACATCGGTCGTCCGAATAGAATAGAATAGTAAAACATTTATTTGCACACAGATATAAAATATAGGTAAAGAATAAAGTAACGGAAAAAAACAGTTTTTTTCAGGTAACACAAAATGGTGGTAAAAATAAATAAATAAATAATGCTGGACAATTCACACAGCATTGTCTAGCCCCATGGTAAACAGAGCTTGTATTATGGGTACTAGATAACTGATATATATAATACAATACATTACATAGATAGATATTTTTTATTATACATAGAAAACACAACCAGAACACCCGGAACAAATATCTGCAGTACGTACACACAATTGTTCCGAGGCGGGAATCGAACCCGCAACCTCCTGCGTTGCAGGCGGAACTTCGGCCACCGCGCCATATCGGTCGTCAAAGGCTAATAAGGCTGCCTCCTCTTCCTGGGCCGATATTGGGGATCGCTCAGCGTGTGCTGAACATTTTATGACCATCGCTGTTTTTCACCCTCATACTAATTGACGCTTCGCCCGCCGCGCCACATCAGTCCTCAATGTATATCTGTACGGTCTGTACACCACGTAAATAAGCTGAATATATCAGAAAAACTAGGAGATATATTTTAACTGATTATATTTAACGATAAACTGTAGTTACTAATGAGATGCGTGTGTAGATCAACAGGTGATCGCGAACTGAATACAATAAAAAGTATTGCTAAAATTGATGACTCGCGTAAACGCGAGGTTGGCTTTAACACTTTGACTGCGATTTTTTTTCGACGACTGCGATCTTTTTTTTAACCTAAAAAATTCGTGCTGCCGCTCTAAACAGCGGTTGTGTTGCGCCGCACATGCGTTTCGTTCGAAAAATATTACGGCTGTACTGAGTCACACAGATCTGTATTTTCTCAGCCGCTGCGCTAGTGTGGATTTACGCATAATAGTCACTTGTAGAAAACACATACCGTGTGATTTCAGCAGTCAAAGTGTTAATTAGGGCAATGCACAATGTACAAACTCGTACACTATCTATATTTCTATATTGGCACGAGTGTGCTTTACATACCTATTAACATAATACTTACTCACAAGTAAAAAGCAGAAGAAGGAACTAACTATCAGCGGGAAATGCATGACTCCCTCTGGTTCAACTACGGAATAACGTTTCGTAGGTTGTAAAAGCACCGTAAAGGTACTAAAGCTCTCTGCAATCAATTTTTAAGCTTTTGAGTGCATGTATTCAGTATCCAAGTGTTTAAAAATTAAATCGATTTAACCTCCAATGACGACCTCTGTGGCACGGTGGGCGAAGGTCCGCCTGCGACGATGGCGGTTGCAGGATCAGCAAATATTTGTTGCAGGTGTTCTGGTCAAAAAATATCTATCTATGTAATGTATTGTACTAAGTACATCAGTATAAAATATAGTATAAAATATGACCTGTCTAAGTGCTTATTTGTAAGATTAAAGAAATAAAAACTTTTCATTTTCATTTTCAGTCATCCAGTACCCATAACACAAGTTCTGCTTAGCTTGTGGCTAGATGATGCTGTGTGGATTGTCCAGCATTATTTATTTATCCTGGAAAAACGCGTGCAAAGCCGTAGGCAGAAGCTAGCAAGCGTTATGAAGAAACGTAATAAACCTGCCTTGAATACATTTGTCACCAGCTAATAAATACTCCCCAATAACGTCTCATAAGAAGGATCATGCAAAACGTTACGAGTAGCTACAGTAATATGTTTCGCATGAGCTACACTGGTTTTTATTTACCCACTGCGTCACGCGGGCTTAAACGTACGCACTTAACACTTTGACTGCGATTTTTTTTCGACGACTGCGATCTTTTTTTTAACCTAAAAAATTCGTGCTGCCGCTCTACACAGCGGTTGTGTTGCGCCGCACATGCGTTTCGTTCGAAAAATATTACGGCTGTGCTGAGTCACACAGATCTGTATTTTCTCAGTCGCTGCGCTAGTGTGGATTTACGCATATTAGTCACTTGTAGAAAACACATACCGTGTGATTTCAGCAATCAAAGTGTTAAAGTGTACATGACAGTAGGCGTTTTGATCAAAATCTGAAACGCGCGTTTGGTTGTGCACAGACAGAGATGTAGGGACTCGATGGGTTTAAAACACGCGTTACTATAACACGCGTTTTAAAACGCCTAATTTGCAAGTGTGAAAAATATTTATCCATTCATATGTCTACGTTTAAACTCGTAAACTTACACGCAGTTTACGCTTATCACATCTAAACAAATTAATTTTTCTCAGAATACGTATTTTTTTGGTCTCATTTATTTGGAAGGATTTTTAAATGCATTTCCATGTTAGTCCTATAATTATTGTATATAGGTACTTACTTTCTAAAAATAAGTTAAACACAATGAAAATATAACTTTACAAAAATTTACAATACAACATAACAAATAAAACTGACCTAAAACCTACTTATCTATGACAGTAAATGTAAGTAATGATAGTTATCATCATCATCAACCTATGTTAGTCCACAGCTGGACATAGGCCTCCCAAAATGACAAGTAATGACAGTACATATACCAATTTAATAATACTAGGTTTTCAAAGATATAGCATAGCGTGCGATCATTTCAACAATCTACTGAGTTGCCTTTACTACTTTAAACTCTAGCTAGATTAAGAAACTACAGTTAAAATTCGTTGACGTGTAAAAAAACATCCGCAGCGCATGTTTCGTATTACTGGTAGTTTCAAAGTTAGGCTAGTTACAGAGTTAATCTATGTTGAAAGTTCGAGAAGCTTCCACAATACATTTACAAGTCCGCTATAGTCGAATCTTGCATTTCACGCATTTTGTCTGTGTAAACCTTTGATCTCTAGTGGCATAGCAGCTTCAGTCATCCAGTACCCATAACACAAGTTCTGCTTAGCTTGTGGCTAGATGATGCTGTGTGGATTGTCCAGCATTATTTATTTATCCTGGAAAAACGCGTGCAAAGCCGTAGGCAGAAGCTAGCAAGCGTTATGAAGAAACGTAATAAACCTGCCTTGAATACATTTGTCACCAGCTAATAAATACTCCCCAATAACGTCTCATAAGAAGGATCATGCAAAACGTTACGAGTAGCTACAGTAATATGTTTCGCATGAGCTACACTGGTTTTTATTTACCCACTGCGTCACGCGGGCTTAAACGTACGCACTTAACACTTTGACTGCGATTTTTTTTCGACGACTGCGATCTTTTTTTTAACCTAAAAAATTCGTGCTGCCGCTCTACACAGCGGTTGTGTTGCGCCGCACATGCGTTTCGTTCGAAAAATATTACGGCTGTGCTGAGTCACACAGATCTGTATTTTCTCAGTCGCTGCGCTAGTGTGGATTTACGCATATTAGTCACTTGTAGAAAACACATACCGTGTGATTTCAGCAATCAAAGTGTTAAAGTGTACATGACAGTAGGCGTTTTGATCAAAATCTGAAACGCGCGTTTGGTTGTGCACAGACAGAGATGTAGGGACTCGATGGGTTTAAAACACGCGTTACTATAACACGCGTTTTAAAACGCCTAATTTGCAAGTGTGAAAAATATTTATCCATTCATATGTCTACGTTTAAACTCGTAAACTTACACGCAGTTTACGCTTATCACATCTAAACAAATTAATTTTTCTCAGAATACGTATTTTTTTGGTCTCATTTATTTGGAAGGATTTTTAAATGCATTTCCATGTTAGTCCTATAATTATTGTATATAGGTACTTACTTTCTAAAAATAAGTTAAACACAATGAAAATATAACTTTACAAAAATTTACAATACAACATAACAAATAAAACTGACCTAAAACCTACTTATCTATGACAGTAAATGTAAGTAATGATAGTTATCATCATCATCAACCTATGTTAGTCCACAGCTGGACATAGGCCTCCCAAAATGACAAGTAATGACAGTACATATACCAATTTAATAATACTAGGTTTTCAAAGATATAGCATAGCGTGCGATCATTTCAACAATCTACTGAGTTGCCTTTACTACTTTAAACTCTAGCTAGATTAAGAAACTACAGTTAAAATTCGTTGACGTGTAAAAAAACATCCGCAGCGCATGTTTCGTATTACTGGTAGTTTCAAAGTTAGGCTAGTTACAGAGTTAATCTATGTTGAAAGTTCGAGAAGCTTCCACAATACATTTACAAGTCCGCTATAGTCGAATCTTGCATTTCACGCATTTTGTCTGTGTAAACCTTTGATCTCTAGTGGCATAGCAGCTTATCTTCCATCCATTAGGTAAAGTCCGATACATACGTGGGTGTATCACTCATTACTATTTTAGCCGCTCATTGGCTCCATTTTCATCACTACATAGTATAAAACAAAGTCGCTTCCTGCTGTCTGTCTGTCCCTATGTATGCTAGATCTTTAAAAGTACGCAAAAGATTTTGATACGTTTTTCTAATGATCAATACGAAGGTTTATATACCATTTGACACATAAATTTCCACGCGGGCGAAGCCGCAGGGCGCAGATAATTACGCATAATATAAAAAATAAGATGAACGGCGTAAATTTTATGAGTGAAACGCTCACAATACAGCTAAATCGACCAGCTCGTCGTCGGTTGATACGTGATTTTACCTAAACTTAGGTGGTTCATCACGCGCGGGACATATCTGACAGATCACGAAGTAAAATTTTCGGGCACGCAGAAATTTCGTATCGTCCGTTCAAACCATTGAGCTGCAGTGGTCTAGTAGCTTAAATTCCACCACCCTCGCTTCCTTTATAATGATGAATGTGAGCGAGAGCGTCGAGCGTGCTTATGACAAATACGCATTTAATTCCGAATTTTATGTGAAAAGTGCCTCTTTGAATCGCTGATTTGTTTAACTTCAAACACCTGCTGGGAACGGTTGGTTTTACGTCTACTTTTTCAGGTATTTGCTTTGGGTTTTTGGAAGGTAATAAATACGGAGCGACTTTGCATTTCTTTCTGGGTTTAGTGAGTTTACCTACTCCACAAGCTCTAGCTGATAACTAGCTATACTCCAGTCACTCCCGAAGTACAGAGTTTGTTAACACCTCACAATACAAATATCTAGAACTCTCTTTATTGCGTCGATATTGAAACTTATTTGGGTAGGGTAAATTTTACCTTTCTTATTTGTCAGCAGCATTACAGTGAACAGCTCAATAGCTAAAAAATCGTTATCTTTAATTTCTGATGGGTGTGGGTGCACGGAGAAGCTACGCACGTGTATCAAGCTTGGCTTTGAAAGTAAATGTATTTGATAACGTCCACTGCAAAGCCGCATACAAACAACACGCTACGCACGAATACAATATCAATTACGTCATTGCTACACGCGTGACTTGAATATGACATACACGCAGCTCAACGCTGTCAACGCTATGCACGCGGTACACGATTGCAATGGACGTTATTAGATTCACCATTGAACTCAGGAATAAAAAAGTTTAACAGTTCTATGACGTAACGGTCCTATAGCAAAGCACAGCTGTCTAGCTTATTACGTGACTAGCGGACCTTCCCGGCTTCGCACGGTTTTAGTACGGATCCCTAACTTTTTTAAAAAATATAATCTAGCCTATGTTCATCGGAGATAGTGTAGGTTCCCTACAGTGAAATAATTTTTCAAATCGGTCCAGTAGTTTCGGAGCCTATTCATTACAAACAAACAAACAAAAAATGAAATCTTTCCTCTTTATAATATTAGTATAGACAAACGTGCGTAGCGATGGAACAGTGGCTTTATTAGAAAACGTAAGAACGAAAACATAAGGTAGTCCAAAGTAATATTGAAAACTGAGACTAGATTGCCGGAAGCTGATAAGCCGCCTGAGTAACGGTCTCCCTGCAATGTGCCGCCGGATTGTTTTACCTTCTTTTGATATATTGGAGCTTTAGCGCTTATACACGACGCCGATGGTGGAATCTTTTTGTTGTTCAGCGGCAATAAAAATATCAAAACGTCGTGTGTAACTGCATTTGTTAAACCCACCTTGGTTGTTATAATTTATTATCAGCCTATATATACTACATATTATTGTTTTTATTAGGCAAAAGTGGAGATCGGCAAGGAGAGAGGATCACCGATGGACCAAAGCAGTCACCGAATGGTGGCCTAGGGATATGCGGCGGCGTCGAGGCAGACCACCTGCCCGATGCGCGATGGTCAGTCGACATTGTGGGGGCTGTAGGGAAGCAGTGGATCTAACTGGTACAAGACCGCCAGGGGTACAGAGATAAGAATAAGAATAATAATCGTTTATTGGTACATGACATGGAACAAAAAACAGTTTTGAAAAACGATGTCATCTGCAGTAGTTTAACACTGTGTCGCAGAATGACAACGCCCTCCTCACAAACCAGTACGATTAGCACTAATGAATACATTTTAATACTTATAAGGAAGAGGCCTATACTCACCAGTGGGTGTTACCGGCTGATTAGATAGATAGATTGTTTTTTGTAGAAGAAGTAGACTAAGAGCAAAAACAGTCGCACACAGTCGTATGCAAGAGCCTATACATACAAAGATTCCTTCTGATTGATAGTCCCAAGAGTGGATTCTTTTTAGACCCGAATCTATCTCTTATTTGTACCAGGATCTGAGATGACTATCCTATAAGAAAAAATCATTCACACAAGGAATTTATAGGTCTATTTTCGATCAGTGATTTATTGAATCCATACTGCAATGCTTGAAAACCAAAGTTTTCAACCAGTGCGTCCTACCCGTTATGACCTACGGAGCTGAGACGTGGACACTCATGATAAGGGTGGTCCACCAGTTCAAAGTCGCTCAGCGAGCTATGGAAAGAGCTATGCTCGGAGTTTCTCTGAAGGATAGGATTCGCAACGAATACATCCGACAGAGAACCAAAGTTATCGACATAGCTCTGAGAATTAGCAAGCTGAAGTGGCAGTGGGCCGGCCATATCTCGCGAAGAACCGACGGCCGCTGGGGCAAACGTGTTCTTGAGTGGAGACCACGAGTCGGTAAACGTAGTGTAGGACGCCCTCCGACCAGGTGGGATGACGACCTGCGAAAGACTGCAGGTAGATGCTGGATGCGTCAAGCTGAAGACAGGGCGCTATGGCGCTCATTGGGGGAGGCCTATGTCCAGCAGTGGACTAATATAGGCTGATGATGATGATGATTTATTGAAAACCTTTGATCACCTGGCGCCGCTGAAAACCAGCGCATTGGCTTGTGTCAATGTAGCATTTAATGCTGAGCCGGCAGCCTTTCTGTGTTCTCGTATTTTAATTCTTTTATTCGTTCCTAATTTGTTATCTTTATTATTATTAGTTCTTAATTTGTATTATTTTATATGCAACACAAATGAAATGAAATGAAATTTTATTTCTTTAAGCTTACAAATAAGCACTTAGACACTTAGTAAAAGTTAATAAATATTTTTTATTTCTATTTCTATCAAAATACAGGTTTCTCTGAATATTCAATGTTCAGTTTTACACAACCTTTAAATAGGAAAAAAAAACCTCTTAAACCGTCAATCAAAGGTTTGGGTAAAAGTCAGTAAAAGTGCTTTGTGCTTTGGATTTAAAAGCGAAAGTCGATCCGTCAAAACTGTAAAGCTTTGGCCGTGTTGTGGCAGGTTTAGCGAAAGCCTTCTTTTGAACACTTTGTGAATTTTGGCTTAAATAAATAGGGTAAGAAGTTTTTGGACTATATATTGATTTGACTAGATACAGTTAGGATAGGCTAAATCGCTTTCTGACTAAATCTCGATAATATACGAACAGTCTTAGCAATAATTAGTTTTTTTTTACCGACTTCACAAAAGAAGGGGGTTCTCATTTCGGACGTATAAGATGGTGGTCAAATACAAAAAAAATGTGTTGTAGGATCATTACTCATCTTTCATTTCATTATTGACGTAATCGTATACACTTCTGTACAAAATATATTAGTCATTATAATTTGAAGGGGGCATATGTCCTACGGAGCTGAGACGTGGACACTCACGATAGGGCTGGTCCACCAGTTCAAAGTCACTCAGCGAGCTATGGAAAGAGCTATGCTCGGAGTTTCTCTGAAGGATAGGATTCGCAACGAATACATCCGACAGAGAACCAAAGTTATCGACATAGCTCTAAGAATTAGCAGGCTGAAGTGGTAGTGGGGCGGCCATATCTCGCGAAGAACCGACGGCCGCTGGAGCAAACGTGTTATTGAGTAGAGACCACGACTCGGTAAACGTAGTGTAGGACGCCCTTCGACCAGGTGACGACCTGCGAAAGACTGCAGGTAGATGCTGGATGCGGCAAGCTGAAGACAGGGCGCTATGGCGCTCATTGGGGGAGGCCTATGTCCAGCAGTGGACTGCTATAGGCTGATGATGATGATGAATATAAACGCGAACCGAATTTACTAACGAAAATTCAAACATCCAAACTTTCGCATTTATAATATTAGTGTGTTTTTGGATGAACAATGGAAGAACTTTCACTCTCTCTGCTCTTTTAAGTCTGTTTAAGTCGTGTGCTGTATTTGTTTACTATAGTTACATAATTAAGTCTAAGCTCTATCAGAATAAATATATTTTCATTTCAAGACAAATATCCATTTTCAATAAAAATAAACAAAAATGTAAACTTGTAGTCGTAGGTTAATAATTCGGTTTTTAACGAAATTAGCGCCCTCAAGCCGCATTAAATTAATTATAATTAACTCACAAATTTAATTCAGTCTGATAAGTATAATTTGCGATAAGGGTTGACGCAAACGAGCAACTTATCTTGGCTATCAGAGACCTTTAACACTTTGATTGCTAAAATCACACGGATGTGTTTTCTACAAGTGACTAATATGCGTAAATCCACACTAGCGCAGCGGCTGAGAAAATACAGATCTGTATGACTCAGCACAGCCGTAATATTTTTCGAACGAAACGCATGTGCGGCGCAACAAAACCGCTGTGTAGAGCGGCAGCACGAATTTTTTAGGTTAAAAAAAAGATCGCAGTCGTCGAAAAAAAATCGCAGTTATTATAGTTTGCTTATATAGCTATTAGTTTACTAGAATACACATTAGGATTTTCATTACCGACGTTCTTTGTTTTTAGGAATAAGATTTACCCATAATTGTGGTATTAATAATAGTGCATAGATACCTAAGGCTATATTGTAAATTTTGAAATAAGTATTCTATATTCTTATTCTATTCTTTTGAATCCCCATTATATTTGATTTTTTTGATAATTATAAAAAGTTCTGATAAAACCCAAAAATAATATCCAAAAAATCGATTGCGGAGCGACTTTCCGCGGTTTCCCCAGGGTTACGTAGTTAGAAGTGGTCATTTTTTATGTTGCTACATCACTTGGTAGTTAACTATATTAGAACTATACGGAATTTTTAAAAATATAGGAGCTGAAGTGGCAGTGGGCCGGCGATATCTCGCGAAGAACCGACGGCCGCTGGGGCAAACGTGTTCTTGAGTGGAGACCACGACTCGCTAAGCGTAGTGTAGGACGCCCTCCCACCAGGTGGGATGATGACCTGTGAAAGACTGCAGGTAGATGCTGGATGCGGCAAGATGAAGACAGGGCGCTATGGCGCTTATTGAGGGGAGGCCTAAGTCCAGCAGTGGACTGCTATAGGCTGATGATTATGATTTATTATTAGTTTTTCTTATTGTCTAATTTGATGTATTATTTTTTATGTTAATTTGTTTTATTGTATAGTACGATTACATTAGAACCAACTACACTAGTTAGTTAACTAGTGTAGTTGGTTCTAATGTAATCGTGCTAGTTAGTAAGTACATAAATAAAAAAATAAAATAAAAATACGTAAGTTTTAACCTTAAAAGTGGCAGCGCAACTTTTTCATTAGAATTGTGAAGTTACTGCGCCTTGCTTGCCCAGACAATAATAATGAATTCAAAGCGAATGAAAGGCATTTTCGGACTCCATAATTCTAGTTACTAAAAGATTAACATAATTAAGTACATTTTTTGCCTCCCTTCAACCCAGTTAATTATACCTACATGAATAATTTTCTAAGATCTCTCCTTAAATAAATCATAATAGTGACCTTTCTGAATGTTAAAAAGGTTAATTTATTATTTTAATTTGAATAGACAAGATCTTTAATTAACTTTCTAAGATAAAAGCGTTGTTTGAATGCGCCTACAGCTCTCAAAATAATATTATAATATATTATTAAAAGTAACCATCTTTGTGTGTGAGTCCTAGATGATGTGCACCACATCTTGATGGATTGCATCAAGGTCAAAGATCAAAGGGAGGCAATGATGATTGCACTTAAAATAAATAAATAAATAAAATAAAAAATGCTGGATTATTCAGCAACACAGCATTATCTAGCCCCATGGTAAGCAGAGCTTGTGTTATGGGTACTAGATAACTGATATACTTAATACAATACATTACATAGATAGATATTTTTTATTATAGTAACGACCAGAACCTCGGAACAAATATCTGCAGATCGTACACACAATTGTTCCGAGGCGGGAATCGAACCCGCAATCTCCTGCGTCGCAGGCGGACCTTCGCCCACCGCGCTACATCGGTCGTCAAATTATTTTATGCCTAACTGTCTCATTGAAGAAGATTCTTGGAAGAAAAGGTCTTTGTCGTATGAATCGAATTAACACATTGAAATAAACTTCATGGTATGAAAACAGTCGACAATAAAACGTTGAAGAAACTACTTTGGCAAGGCAGTACTATCGATTCCATTAGTAGTTTAATGAGATTGGGTGTGTCACTGCGCGCGTATCTAAGGGCGGCCGACAGGGTAAGGCTTTGGAGGAGGTAATGAGAGAGGATAGATGTGAATTTATTTATTTAATTATTAACTAGCACGATTACCTATATAACAAAAAAATAATTGTATTGACGATCGATGTGGCGCGGTGGGCGAAGGTCCGCTTGCGACGCTGGTTGCGGGTTCGATCGCCTCGGAACAATTGTGTGTACGATCTGCAGATATTTGTTCCGGGTGTTCTGGTCGTTTTCTATGTATGTAATGTATTGTATTTATGTATATCGGTTATTTAGTACCCATAATACAAGCTCTGCTTACCATGGGGCTAGATAATGCTGTGTGAATTGTCAAAAAATAACACAACAACCCATTACACTAGTTAATTACAATACCTATGTATATATTAGAACAAATAATCATTAAAAAAATTATACATAAAATTACACAATAAGAAAAATTAATAATAATTGATCATTTATAAAAATTCCATGCAAACAAAATTCTATAAAAACAATGCATTTTAAACGTGAAGAAGACCAAAACAAAGAACGCAAAATATACTGAACCCATCTGGCTGAAATTTTACATACAGGTAGTTCCAAGCCCGGGATAAACCATAGGGGTAAAATAAGGAACCTTAGTTATAATTATTTAGTATAAAGCGATCATTTATCATTAGTTCAATAAAAAAAATTGAAACAAAGAATGTTATTCGCTTTTCTTGATAGGTTTTGAAATACGGTGCATAAATTGATGTTTTAAACACACCTATTGTATGTTTATGATGATGGGTGCATTGTTTATAATACCCTGATGGGTGCATTGTTTATAATACCCTGATGGGTGCATTGTTTATAATACCCTGATGGGTGCATTGTTTATAATACCCTGATGGGTGCATTGTTTATAATACCCTGATGGGTGCATTGTTTATGATACCCTGATGGGTGCATTGTTTAATTTCATACGGAGTCAAAATTTATAGCACAGAATTGCATTCATTTTATCACTATGCCTTTCTAGACGATCTTTCATATCTATACAACATTACCTCCTGTCTTCACCGAAGCTCAGAAAACAGTGACGAGTTGGAAGCTTTCCAGATCAGCTCAAGCGAGATCGAAGTATGGAAAAGCAGTTTTACTGGCTGGATTTGAAGTAAAGGGTTTTTCCAAAATCATATCGTTTTCCATCCATGTACACTGTTAAATTTACACTTATTTCCTAATAATAAAGTATATAGATAAAGTATTTTTGAAGATATATATAATTATATATGTATATATGTTAAGGTTTTACTAATTACCACGTTTATTAATTACAATCGCAATCTGTTTCAGATAAAAAAAAAACAAGGAATTACGTCTACATAAATATAATGATTCTCTAAATAAAGCGCCAAATAATAAACAAGCGGAAAGAAAATCCCTCAAAAGTAGAAGGCGAAGTGAAATCATAAATAATGTCCGTATTACGAGCAAAACGTAAAGTTCACGTAACGCCGCAACGTTCACGTAACAAAGTTCACGTTCCGGGATGTATCGCGTCAGTCATTTCCGTCTCGAACCGGAACTTCCGGCGGGCCAATAGAGCGTGGGTACTATCGCGTAAATTATTGCTATACGAGTAAGGCCATAAGTTAGCCGGTGTGTTTTGTGGAGTATTAATTTGACATCTGTAAAAATAAATGCTGAAAACTTATTAAGAATGGTAGCCGGTTAACGACTTTGTTTGTGTTGGACGACGCTAGATGATGCTGACCGCAGTATAAGCACTTGAATATCTCAGCGTTTAATTTCAAAAGTTATATGCTAATACATTGCCGATGTGGGTAAAAAGACAATTAGGCTGAAATACATAGTATGAATAAATATTAATACACAGAAAAATAATATTGGTTCGGAAAATTGAGGAGTATGCAGCTGAAGACATAATAATAACAAGGCTGGACGGTTCCCACAGCATCATCTTATCTCAAGCTAAGCAGCAAGTAAGATTTAAAATTATTTAAAAACCATAGGATAATCCTTGGCTTTTTTATTATTTCTCAGTATTTCTAAGTTATTTATCTCCCGCCTGTACCGGAGGCTTCATTGCAGTCTTTGGCATTCCTTTGTAACATTTCCTTACACCGAAAGCCTATTTACGTGAGATGCTTGCTTAACCTCAGAGGTTGGAGCTATCAGTACTGGACTACCGTATTACGTTGCGCACGGTATTCGAATAAGAAAATTTTGCCCTGATAGATAGAACATACTTTATTGCACACTTATGTAAGAAACTATATAGACCAAAGACTTAAAAATGTATCAACAATTGGCGGTCTTATCGCTCAAGAGCGATCTCTAACGTGGTTCTTTAAATAAATAAAATTCGTTTCTTTTCGACAATTTAAAACCGTAGACTTTTAGTAGCTCATACAAAAACAAGTAAAATTAATCTAGCTGTTAGCACAATGTATTTAATATAAGTATAGATATCCTTTCTAGATCGCCTTCCTGATAAAGCTTACCTAGAGCGATCAAGAACATCTATAAGCATCAGGATGCTGTTGCTTTACAAGTGAGCTTCTACACAACTAGTACTTGTACGAACAGGTTGGTCCATCTTAACAGTCGACTAACCGAATTCAGCGTACGGAACTTTCTTGTACCACTAAATGCATAAAGCTTCTGTAAAAAATATTTAGTATCGCTTATTCTTATATTTTTTTTAAATATTAATTGTCCTATCTAAACAACGAAAGACTACAGGGTGATGCGTCAAGCTGAAGATAGGGCTCTATTGCGCTTATTAAAGGAGGTCTATATATTTATAAAAAAACAGCAAAATACAGCACTTAGCTTACACGTCTAACACCAAAACACTAACTACTAGACTTAAAAAAGACAGATAAATAAACTTAAAACAAGATTACAAATATGATGATGGAACCCAATGGAACCTGCGTCCCGTTCTAATGTAATTATTTGGGACGTAAAGGGTAACTGCACCCAATATCACAGGATTATCTGCTCTGTTACACTAGACAGTAGTGCATGGCCAAATGCAGTTTGCGTCTCAACTCTAGTGTATCCAGACCAATCATACCGATAACAAAAAGAGAGGGAAAAGGTACCGGATAATACCCATAAATTCATTTATATGAAAAATGAAAAATATGTTTATTACTACATCTAAACAGAACTATAGTTAATACAGATTTGGTATGGTTTAAGTAGACAGAATTAATAAACAAAAGTGCTAATGATTCCCACACTAGGCTGGGCCTGTATCGTGGGAATCAATATGATTACCTGGTAAGAAGTAATAGAAAGAATATAATACCTGGCTAACTTACGCTGCAGTCTTCTATCTCTCTATCATAGTATCTCATCAGTCGTGAACGAACATAGGCTGATGATGATGATAATCTAAAGTCTAAACATGTAAAAACCGAATCCGAATATTAACTTCTCCAAGCCAACTGACATGATGGACATAAATCTACTTATTATACTCACACGTCAACTTTAACACAAAGGCTGGGGTAAAAATATTAATTCCTCTGTTTACGGTATAAGATGATGCGACATTTTGACGTTTGTAACTCTTTTCTTTGTCATGTGAGATTCATTATTTTTTTCTTTTGTAACAACGTATAAATTGATTCGGAAAAGATACAGTCAGCGACAAAAACTTCGAGTAAATTTACTGAATTGAATTTTGATTTTCGGTGAATGTTTTCGTTTACTCAGAAAATCCGATTTGAAGTAGAATTTCGTGTGAAATTCTTTATGTTTAAATTTTGAAAAAAAACATGCATATAAAAGCTAATCCAAGACGTAAAAGTAGAAAGTATCCCATAATATTCAGTACAATATAACTACATACATACATAATATTGTACTGAATTATTGTCCGGTATATTTTACAGGAACTCACTCAAATAGTCACAAAACTTGGAATTATGAACTTGTAGATACAGATAGTTATTGAAAATGAACTATCCAATATCTATTTTATAAACTGATATTGTTTAATTATTGTTGATTATTATTTTTTGGGTCTTTTTTTCCTGTATAACTGAAACGAACTGTACCTTGTTTGTTATTATTTTTCGTACAACATAAGTAATGAGACTTGTTTATTATTTGAAAATATGAGTGTAGCATTTCAATTTTGTAATGTTTGCGTAGACGTGCTACGCAATTCGTAGACCTGCTACGAACCGCGTAGACCTGCTACGGCGTAGCTGCTTCGGAAAATTTGCTTTTAAAATTTTATATTTTCTGAGATGGATTCTACTGGGTTTTCTATCCATAATGACGTCATTACCTCCACTATATTTATTTCCACTTCCGTACGTACAGAAGCGGTCAGTTTCTGTAGTGGATTATTCACTAGTGATAATTTTGTAGTCCTTATTCACCGTTACGATTATAACGTACCTAGATTTGTATGATACGTGGGTTTAATACAGGATAACCGGAACCTAGTCAAATTAAATATTATACGTCACAGTTGTGGTTCATTTCACGCATTGTAAACGGGAGGGAACCTTGACAAAGTAAATATCCCACGGTTGCCTGGAAGAGATCGCTCTCAGCGATAAGGCCCTTTATACCTTTATTCTAAGTTTTTACCTCTGTATTATTTTCTATTTTGTGTGGTTTAATAAAGTGTTATCTACTATATATCTATCTATCCGACCGAATTTCCGTTGTGGTCACGCGTGGAATGTTTGTATTTGTATTTATTCAAAATAATTACATCTGTTTTTACAGGTATAACTCCATATATATATATATATATATATATATATATATATATATATATATATATAAACTAGCTGCGCCCCGCAGTTTCACCCGTGTGGTGATAGATATTTTGGATAATATACTATAATCTATATCTTTATGAATTATAGCATATGTGTTATTCTGATGCAACAAACATACTAACATACATCCTCACAAACTTTCGCGTTTATAATATTAGTAGAATTAGTCAACATTATAAATCAATAGCAAAATATACATAATACCTTTCCTTGTATGTACGTAAACAGTATATGTACGTAAAAAAAAACAGAACAAAAAAATAAAAAAAAAAGATTATAAATCGAATGCAGCCAAAAAACAAACATTGAGAAGTAGGGGAAAATAAAGATATTCCCACAAACCCAAGGTCCACTCGAGGGGTCGTTACCCCTCGAGTTGACGCCGGGGTAATGAGTCCAAGCCTAGAGGCCCCTCTGTGCCCCCACCAGGGCCGGAAATAAATTTATTGAGTATCCAACCTCTGCTTATTTTGGGCTAGATTATTATCTCTCCGTTATCTAATTATTATTAAACTTTGCCATCAAAATCTATCCAGCTAGTTTTTCCCAACTAAGCGGGAGTTCGCAACAGTTCAGGAACATTAAGCATGATATTTCCATAAACAAGAAACTGCAACGGCCGAGATTCGTATTAAATGCAATAACGTACCCATTCAGATGCAAATAAGCGGCGCTGTTGGCCCTTTTGTCTGTGGCGGGTGAGTTACGACCTCTAGCGGGCAGTGCTGTAAATACCACAGTATCGCAACTTTGAGGAACATCCTGCACTACGAAACAAAACGCGTTTATCGCGATGCGCATTTTTCAAAACAGAAATACTTACGAAATACTTCTTGTATTAGCAATTATCTATAATATAGAAATGAACCGCTGAATGTGTTGCTAAGCGCAAATCTCGAGAGCAGCTGAACCGATTTCGCTAATTCATTTTTTAGAATATTCCTTGAAGTACGAGAATGGTTCTTACGGAGAGAAAAGAGAAAAAAATCAAAAATTGCCTGAAATAAATGACATCATCATCATCAGCCTATAACAGTCCACTGCTGGACATAGGCCTCCCCCAATGAGCGCCATAGCGCCCTGTCTTCAGCTTGCCGCATCCAGCATCTACCTGCAGTCTTTCGCAGGTCGTCATCCCACCTGTCGGGAAGGCGTCCTACACTATGTTTACCGAGTCGTGGTCTCCACTCAAGAACACGTTTGCCACCATAGAGTCCTTGGGTTTACCGAATGCAGCCAAAAAAAAAAAAACATTGATAAGTAGGGAAAAAAAAAGAAGATTTCCCACAAAACCCAAGGACCGAGGGGTCGTCACCCCTCGAGTTGACGCCGGGGTAATGAGGCGAAGCCTCGAGGCCCCTCTCTGCGCCCCCACCAGGGCCGGAAAGAAATTGATTGATAGCGGCCGTCGGTTCTTCGCGAGATATGGCCGGCCCACTGCCACTTCAGCTTGCTAATTCTTTGAGCTATGTCGGTAACCTTGGTTCTCTGTCGGATGTATTCATTAAGAATGTGGTTTTCTTACTGACACAGTCAATTCAGTTTTCTTTGTAATATTATTTTAAGTTAGTAAATAAATAAAACTTGCTCATTTTTAATTTGTTCAACTTATTGGACAGTCTCCACTGAAAACTTATTGGAGCAAAGTACCATAGCGGTTTTATCTATCTATACTAATACAATAAAGAGGAAAGATCAGATTTTTTGTCTGTTTGTTTTGAATAGGCTCCAAAACTAATGGGCCGATTTTGAAAATTCTTTCACCGTTGGGAAGCTATCTCCGGGTGACATAGGCTTATATTATATTCTCTTTATTCCCCCAAAAATGTGAAATTCCAATTTAACGTGAGTGAAACCGCGGGGAACAGCTAGTTTATTATATATTTATTATACATATTTGTTACGTTATCATTAAATATCTAGCAAGTATTATGGCAACCTAATTGTTTGCAGTATTATTTAACTCGGTGTCTGACTCGCGTCAGTACTTAGCTTAATCGGAACCGCACAAAATAGTTGATCGATGGTCTTGATTGATCACCAACCTACTTATTAATAAAATATCTAATCCGCAATTACTTGTTTTATGTTCTACATCTCACCGTGGCATGGGACCGATAGAACTGGCGTGAAATAACGTAGGCCTTTGTAAATAAATATGATGATAAATAAATATGATACGATGGGGCAAACGTGTTCTTGAGTGGAGACCACGACTCGGCAAACGTAGTGTAGGATGCCCTCCGACCAGATGGGATGACGACCTGCGAAAGACTGCAGGTAGATGCTGGATGCGACAAGCTGAAGACAGGGCGCTATGGCGCTCATTGGGGGAGGCCTATGTCCAGCAGTGGACTGCTATAGGCTGATGATGATGATGATGATGATGATTGTAAATAAATAAATAATGCTGGACAATTCACACAGCATTAGCATTCATTCTAGCCCCAAGCTCAGCAGATCTCGTGTTATGGGTTCCAAATACCTGATATACATAACATAGAAAGCACATGCTGAGTGGAGACCGATTTTGTTAGTTTCTCTGTTAATCTAAGTTTAATTTACATATAGGAGTATCTGTTCTGACAAAATAAAAATCTAGATATTTTTTATTATACATAGAAAACGACCAGAACACCCGAAACAAATATCTGTAGATCGTACAAACATTTGTCCTGACATCAAACCCGCAACCTCTTACGTCGCAGGTGGACTTTCGTCCACTACGTCACACAGGTCGTTACCTACACTTTCCAAAAGAGTAGGGAAGTAAAGGGTCATTAAAAACCCAGCTGTGGACACGTGGCTAACGCCTCACGTGATTTTATTTAAAGAACACTTGAGTGCTTACATGTACCTATTTGAATGGTAGGTAACCTCTGTGCCGGCGTGGACAGAAGTCTGCCTAAGATGCAATATTTGATATCCAGAAAATTTTGACTAGTCTGCAAACATTTGATCTAGATTTCTTTGTCTATAATTAAAATAACATAATAAACAGGTACGCATGTCTATAGGTAGTAATCTCCAGAACCATTACTAGTTATTGTCCTTTGACATAATTATGCTATCTATTTATTTTACGGATTTCACTTAAATATAGCTTTATTTGATATTTTCTACAATCACTCGTCTAGTAGGAACAACAAAAAGTATGCTGACTTTGTATCTGGAACATTACTTATCAATAACCACGTAATGACAATGACAGTGTTGCCATCTCGTCATAACAGCGGTATTTAGTAATTACCGTAATGTATGCCCGTAATTAATACCGTATTCCGTTGTTACCAGGTTTTGTTTTCCACTAACGAGCTTAGTGCAGAATGTTTGAAACAAATATAATGTAACTGGTGTCTGTTGAATGAAATTTTGAAGAGTTTATACAAATTCTGTGCATTTCACACGAAAATTATAATAAGTATTTATTTCACATAATCCTACTAATATTATAAACGCGAAAGTTTGTAAGTATGGATGGATGGATGGATGGCTGTTTGTTACTCTTTCACGTAAAAACTACCGAATTTATTTTAATGAAACTTTACAATAATATAGCTTACGTATCAGAATAACACATAGGCTACAATTTATAAAGATATATTGTATATTATCCAAAATACCTATCACTACGCGGGTGAAACCGCGGGGCACAGCTAGTGGTTAATAAAAGGTGTAACAAAAAGTAAGGAATAGACTGTCAAGAGTGTGGTTAAGATTCAATCGCAGGAAAATACAATAAAACAACGTTTAGAAATGGAGCATACTATTAAAAACAATGGATATTCACACCTATGGGACGCCGAAGTGTGGACTGAAATACTCTAATCTCTTCTAACTCATATTTAACATCATCATCAGCCTATAGCAGTCCACTGTGGACATAGGCCTCCCCCAATGAGCGCCATAGCACCCTGTCTTCAGCTTGCCGCATCCAGCATCTACCTGCAGTCTTTCGCAGGTCGTCATCCCACCTGGTCGGAGGGCGTCCTACACTACCCTACACTACATTCACTACATATTTAACATACTGTACTGTAAATTTACTTGAATAACAAATTTACTTAAAATTTTACGCGAAAATCTTTACTGAATATTTGCATTACTCCATTTTTTGAAAGAATACTACCACAGAAAATGGACGCAAAAGTCACAGACAAAAAATAGCCTGAAAATAAAACTAAGTAGCTTTTCACATTTACATGAAATAAACTTCATAAAACGGAGCTAAAAGACTCAGTTTTTTATAAAATCTAAAATGAAATGTTACCAACACTTTCCGGGCCATTTAAATATTAAAATCTTAATATGATTGTCGGTTTGTCTAAACTGAACTGTTTGTGAAACTTTTGCTGAAGGGGTGTTTTTATACTATTGACGAATTTATCAGACGAAAGTAGTTATTATTATGTATGCTTTTGATTCACTAACCTATTTTTATTTTTATTATTTAGATTAAGTATTTGTAGCTATAAGTATTAATTCATACACAATATAAATTGTTTCTGAATAAATGAACTGAACTGAACTGAACTGTCTGACAACGTGTGAAGTAATAATAACAATACAATACCATATAAATTTATTGCAAAATCAATAAAAAAAAAAAAAAAGGATCTTAATACTAACTAAATCTATCTTAGTGGCACAATCGGCGGCCTTATCACTAAAAGCGATTTCTTCCAGGCAAACTTCGGATGGATAGAATCGGTACGTATTAAAGCAGTCTGCAGTTAGCAGATTTTTTTCAATTGTAAATAATAGTTCTAAATGTTTAAATTTTTATTGTAATTTCCTTTGATAATAGAGGGAAAATGTTCCTAAATATTATGAAGATGACAGCAATACCATCTTTCTAACTTTCGTAATGAAGACTTCGTCCATGAAAGCGAAGTCACAGACATTTACTAGCTCATAATTCTGCTTTTAAGGATCTCTAATATTCTCATTATGAACCACATTTGGTATCAGAGAGCTTCGTTGCGAGTGCAGAAGACTTTTTGTAACAAAACTGATTTAGTGTGTGCAATATATTTTGCATGTTTTCCGAGGCGACGGCTCGGCACACATTTTACTTGGCGTTGTAGAGATGAGATAGGTTTGGTTAGGTCCGAAAACAAAGCCGAATATACCAGCCGATATCATGATAACTTCCTTGTTATCTTGACCCGAAGAAAGAAAGAAAATACATTTATTGATTCACAAGTAGGTACAGCTTGTTACCAAATAATTATAGTATCTATAAATGAACCAGATCATAAAGAAATAAAAAAAAATACTACGTATCTATATAAAAGCATCAAGCGACTCTACAATGCGAACCAATAGGTCCTGCCTCAGCATAATGTTGCTCTACTTCTCCACAAGAAGTAGAGCAACGCTGGTTTTCTGACAGAACCACTGGCGCGCGCGGTGGAAGAAGGCTTAGATTTGTCTGTGTTGTGTTGTGTGACCTGGTCGCAAGGAGTTATGGCACAGCTTGAGCTTTGTTACTTGCTTCCATCGCTCATCGGTGGACAGAGCCTTATAGACCTTGCAATCAGTGAGGCGATGGTCACCTTTGCAAACGACGCAACACCGCGCTGCATTATCAGCTAAAACTGCAAAAGACTTCGTATAAGAGCCTGATCTTTGATTGTTTTTGATTGATCCCTTGTGGATCTATTCAAGGATTCTAAAACATCAGCACGTGAGTTAAGTAAATCATGAAGGCCCCTTTTATACTCCTCCCATTTAGATAAACTATTCTGGTCTAGTTTGCTACTGACCATGTGAACAAGTCATCATAGTCGGTCTATATTAGTCTACTGCTGGACATAGGCCTCCCCCAATGAGCGCCATAGCGCCCTGTCTTCAGCTTGACGCATCCAGCATCTGCCCACAGTCCTTCGCGGGTCGTCATCCCACCTGGCCGGAGGGTGTCCTATACTACGTTTGCCGAGTCGCGGTCTTCACTCGTTTACCCCAGCGGTTGTCGGTTCTTCGTGAGATATTTCCGGCCCACTGCCACTTCAGCTTGCTAATTCTTAGAGCTATGTCGATAACTTTGGTTCTCTGTCGGATATTATATTCGTTACGAATTTTATCCTTCAGAGAAATTCCGAGCATAGCTCAAGATGCATCAAGATAATTATAATAAAAATATTCAATTAATAACAAGAAATCTTTCTCGAAGCCGAAATTGTGCCGAAAGTCCCAACACTAGGCACGTGTTATGGATAACTTTATTTTTGGGTTAACGTTCGTTTTAATAGGTTTTTTAACGAAAAGCCTCTCGCATTAACTGGAAATGCAGTTTGTTTATTGAGTTATAAATATTTTTACCAAGTTTTTATTATTTGCGCGATGACAGAAAGTATATGGAAAAGTTATGGGGAAGTTATATTATTACAAGGTCGTAAACACGTCTTGTAACAAACTAGTGTTACGAGTTTGTTATGAAAATGTCTGTCAGGATAAATGTATTCCTACATACAAGTAGAGCATTACTTACTATTTATTACAGTACTATTTGTTCTGCTGCCACTAACACATACCTGAGTCCCTATGTATATAAGAAGTATATAAAGAAAGACCGCAATGCTTGAAAACGAAAGTTTTCAATCAGTGCGTCCTACCCGTTATGACCTACGGAGCTGAGACTCACGGTAGGGCTGGTCCACCAGTTCAAAGTCGCTCAGCGAGCTATGGAAAGAGCTATGCTCGGAGTTTCTCTGAAGGATAGGATTCGTAACGAATACATCCGACAGAGAACCAAGGTTATCGACATAGCTCAAAGAATTAGCAAGCTGAAGTGGCAGTGGGCCGGCCATATCTCGCGAAGAACCGACGGCCGCTGGGGCAAACGTGTTTCAGCGATAAGGCCGCCCTTTATACTTCCTTTATTCTATTGTTTATAGCTGTATTGTTTTCTTTTTTGTGTGGTATAATATAATAAAAATAAAGTTTTTTCTATCTATCTCTCTAAATCATCATCTTATATATTAGTCCACTGCTGGACATAGGCCTCCCCCAATGAGCACCATAGCACCCTGTCTTCAGCTTAACCCAACCAGCATCTACCTGCAGTCTTTCGCAAGTCGTCATCCCACCTGGTCGGATGGCGTCCTGCACTACGTTTACGTGGTGGTCGTGGTCTCCACTCAACAACACGTTTGCCCCAGCGGCCGTCGTTTCTTCGCGAGATATAGCCGGCCGACTGCCACTTCAGCTTGCTAATTCTCAGAGCTATGTCGATTGTGTATATACATATATGTCGAACTTTGGTTCTCTGTCGGATGTATTCTTTACGAATCCTATCCTTCAGAGAAACTCCTCTATCTAAATAAACTTCCGTATTTACTTTAACCTACATATGTATATGTTAATCAATCCCCAACGGCGCGGTGTCTTCACTAACCCGGAGTTAAATATTTAAGCAAATCGTCCGTTAATAATTCATTAGACCCGGTAAAGTTGATTCATTTTGAATTGCCCTTCTGAGAATAACCGATAAAGTTTGAGGCAAGAGCACGATTGAGCGAAATTGTTTAATGAGATGGTTTAGTTTTACCTCGCTTAGCCGACTTGTGAAAAGGGTGGAACTCGTTTCGTAGCTAAATGGGTGCCATTCAGTCTATAAAATAAATCTAGAAAGATCTGTCCAACTTTTTGTCATTTATTTATTTATTTACAAAATTTTGGAGAAACTTACATCATCATCATCAGCCTATAGCAGTCCACTGCTGGACGTAGGCCTCCCCCAATGAGCGCCATAGCGCTCTGTCTTCAGCTTGACGCATCCAGCATCTACTTGCAGTCTTTCGCAGGTCGTCATCCCACCTGGTCGGAGGGCGTCCTACACTACGTTTACCGAATCGTAGTTTCCACTCAAGAACACGTTTGCCCCAGCGGCCGTCGGTTCTTCGCGAGATATGGCCGGCCCACTGTCACTTCAGCTTGCTAATTCTTTGAGCTATGTCGATAACCTTGGTTCTCTGTCGGATGTATTCGTTACGAATCCTATCCTTCAGAGAAACTCCGAGCATAGCTCTTTCCATAGCTCGCTGAGTGACTTTGAACTGGTGGACCACCCCTATCGTGAGTGTCCACGTCTCAGCTCCGTAAGTCATAACGGGTAGGACGCACTGGTTGAAAACTTTCGTTTTCAAGCATTGCGGTATGGATGACGAGAAGACTTGACGTAGTTTCCAACTTTTTGTAATCTAATTCAAATTCATTTATTGCATGAAATATGTACATGTTAAAAAGTTCTTATATGTAATGGGTCACAATGTATCCTGCCCTATTGGTTGTACAATCTTGTAAAATTTACAATAATTAACTACTAAATATTCTTTAAAAAATATACAAAAAAAATCACAGACAAATAATAATAACAATACAATCCATAAAAAAGAAAATTAGAAAAATAAATGTCATATCTACAATTTATCGGTCATATATTCATTAAATGAGTAATAACTTTTTGTGTCAATAGTTTAGTCACTTGCCTCCGAAACAACGCACAAGGTAATAAAAAAAAACAAAAATAGAAAAAATATACAAACCAAATGAAGCCAAAATGAAAAAAAAACATTGAGAAGGGGGATAAAACAAATATATTCCCACAAAACCCAAGGACCGAGGGGTCGTTACCCCTCGAGTTGACGCTGGGGTAATGAGGCCAAGCCTCGAGGCCCCTCTCTGTGCCCCCACCAGGGCCGGAAAGAAATTTATTGACAAGGTAATTCTCTTTTAGACTTAGGCAGTTTATTATAGGCGAAAGGGGCTGAGCAGAATATGCTTTTACGCATTAAGGTGGTCGTTTTGGAGTTACGAATAACAACTTCATGTTTGTCACGTCTATTGCGCACCACGGCATCACAGAGTTCTACTATTAACTTGTCGAAAATTCAAAAAGTCAAAATATTATAATTGATCTACATTATTTAAATCGCTGTATGCTCCGGGTGTTCTGGTCGTTATCTATGTATAATAAAAAAATATCTATCTATGTAATCTATGTCATCCATGACAGAAGCTCTGCTTACCTTGGGGCTAGATGATGCTGCGTGGATTGTCCAGCATTATTTATTTATTATTCCATCAAATAAGATTTGTTTTTGTCTACAAGTGGAAAAACAAGCCCTAGTACATTCAAATATCACTTACTAGCTGCGCCCCGCGGTTTCACCAGCGTGGTGATAGATATTTTGGATAATATACAAATATGTTTATGAATTGTAGCCTATGTGTTATTCTGATATGTAAGCTATATTATTGTGAAGTTTCATTAAAATCCATTCAATAGTTTTTACGTGATAGAGTAACAAACATCCATCCATCCATCCATTCATCCATCCATCCATACTTACAAACTTTGACGTTTATAATATTAGTAGGATGTGTCTAATACATGTTTGTTTTGCTTGTTTATAGTTCATAACACCATCCCGCTTGGACTTACTTGGTATTACGCTCTCTATCCAACAACGGCTCAATACTTCCGCAAACAGCAATGTATCTTGTTTAGCAGTTGTAAAGTTTTTCACGGCACCGACCGAGGTCTCAAAGAAAACTTCCTTGACTTATTGACTTTTGCAACTGAGTCCAGGCACTGCTTAAATCGAGCGAGAACTTCAATTTATTTTACAGAGAAGAAACCTACACTGAGTGGACGGTTTGATATTAAACTGGTAGTTTATTATTTTTTGTGAAATTGTACTCTATTCTAATATTGTGTTCTTGAGTGGAGTCCGCGACTCGGTAAACGTGGCCCTCCGAACAGGTGGGATGACGACCTGCGAAAGACTGCAGGTAGATGCTGGATGCGGCAAGCTGAAGACAGGGCGCTATGCGCTCATTGGGGTAGGTCCTATGTCCAGCAGTGGACTGCTATAGGATGACGATGATGATGTAACGTATCAAAATTGCTGCGAATGGTACATTACGCCCCGTAACAGGTAATTCTGCGGCTTAAGGTTTTTCCCAACATTTTCGGTTAGACGTTTAACAGCCGCAAAAGTCAGTTAACTTTACTACAAGACAAATTCACAGTTCAGTTTCGGGATCTTAATACAGGGGCAGTAAATTGCATGTCCAAGCACATTTACAGACACAGGACACGTACTAGTAATGTAGTTAGCTACGACTACAATACTGAGTCTTTAGAACAGCTAGTTCTCGACTAGCAGACATAATTGTGAACAATTGTGTGTACGATCTGCAGATATTTGTTCCGGGTGTTCTGGTCGTTTTCTATGTATAATAAAAAATATCTATCTATGTAATGTATTGTATTATGTATATCAGTTATCTAGTACCCAAAACACAAGCTCTGCTTACCATGGGGCTAGATAATGCTGTGTGAATTGTCCTGGATTATTTATTTATTTATTTATTTAATCAATAAAATCCGTCCACAATGGAAGGAGAAATCGGCCAAAATACATAAAAACAAATACACCTGATACATAATTAAAACCTTGATTCGAACCTACTTATTTCAAAGTCGTGTATAAAACGAATGCAAAAAATGTTTAAGATACCAAAGCTGTTCATACTGGAAGAATTACCTTTTGCGTCGCTGTTGTTCGTCCTCTGCTGAACAGAGGTATCCCCTTAAGCTCGCCACAATGACCAGTCCTGACTACCCGCAACCTCCGGTTTTACAAAACTTTTACCAGGTTATCGGTCTACCTTGCAAATCCCTGCCCACGTTACAACTTCCTGTAAAAAAAAATATCTGCTAACAATGTCATCAAAACTACGCAGCTGTTTGCGTTTAGACTATGGCCGCACCCAGTTTAGATGCAAGAGGTCGTGGTTGAGTTGGCTGCGTCTACTAATAAGGATTTAGGAGCCAGCTCACTACTTTTATAGAACGCGGGAGTATCTTGAAATGTCCAGAGCAAGAATCTTCAGCATATGCGACATAATATTCTGGAAAATATTAGGAAAATAGGTTAACGTTAAAATTGTGTGTCCTGTTTTTGTGTGTCATACAAAAACAGCACACAATTAATATTCTAATTATTTATATGTGACAATATAAATAATTAGAATTATTTTTTCAGTGTAGCATAGGGTCGCCAATAACTAAAACTAAACATAGAAAGCTATCATAACCAAACAAAACAAACACAGCATGCCCGTAGCAGTTGGTCTAGAAGGCTGTTGATGGTGATGGATCATTAAGAAAATGTATACAAAGATCAAGGCCGAATTGCACTGAATTAATCACTTCACTAATGGTCTCGTCACAGAATAAAATATTAATATATAAATAATTTTAGCATATTACCTTTGATGGAAGAAACAGCAAATAGGGACGCGTGTTGAAACTGTCAAGGTTAAAACCAATGAATCAATCTCTCCGTGCAAATGGTGCTATTTGCACGCATTATCTAGATTTTTTCATCTATGGATGATCCTGCAACGGTACCATTGTCATAGTAAAGCGATTGGTTAACAGAATTTGGCCACTGATGTGTATCCTACGAGAAAACATTAGCCTGTGACTGTGACTAATGTTGGATGAATAACATTTGCAATTTTTTTTTATCAAACATTTTTTATTAGAAAAGTTTCCATAAAGTAGTCAAATGACCAATGAGGTACATACGTCATCGCTGAAAGAAATAGCTTAATAAAATGCTGTTGAGTAACGCTGGTTTACTCAACGTTTTCAAACCAGCGTTACTCAACGTTTTGTGGAGCAACATTAAGCTGAAGGCAGGAAGTTTTTGGTTTACATGGTAAAGACACTTTGAGTACCTTTGTAATAAATAATTATTTATATGGTTTTTCTCATTACTGTGTATTGGTGATGTGTTAGTTATTATATTGTTTTTTATTCTTCTTTCTTTTATTTCTATAGATCCCTGTAAATTGGATCGCTGTCTGTAACGCATTTAGCTAACATCTCAGTCTAATATGGGTTATCAGCGCCTTTAATACGAACGCTTTACTGGTACACGAACTCTATTCAACGCCTCTTGGAAAGAAAACGTAAATACTCCGCTCAATAACCGCTAACTAATTAACTTCTAACTTATCTTGAACTGAGGTTTGTTTTACGCGCACTTTTAAATTCTCTTTGCTGAAGTTTTATGACCGGTTTCATAGAAATATCGAGCATAGAAGCTTTAAAGACGGTTTATCGTTTAATTACTTAAACAAGTGAAGATCGATCAAAATTATGTGAACGGCTTCATTCTTAGCGATTTATTTTACATATTGTATATTGCTCTTACACCATGCCTTACACACGGATTTTAAATATTTTGTATAATAGTAGCAACCCCCCCCCCGACAACTTATCAAAAATTAATATGCATCTTACACTAAAATATAAATAAACATATTAAATTTTAGTTTAATAAGACTAATTTATTTAGTTATTTTGTGATGTTTTTTTTATGAATTCTAACTACTCTGACGTTTGATGCGCTACGTTCATTGCAACAGGTGCCTACCTGCGGTGTCGCGTGTTCGATGTTCGTCATTCTCTTGTTTCCGTGCTCTAGTCTTTGCAAGTCAACTACAGAGCCCAAAAAGCAAAAATAGTGAAAAAATAATGGTTGTTGTTACCTATACAGAAATACAGAAATACATTTTATTGGTAAAACCACTTTACATGTCACATTTTCGTATAGGTACAATAATGTACCTAACATTATTGTTAAAATTGAATTAAATTAAATCATAGAAATAGTAAATTAAAATAAAGTCAGGTTTACAATTGTAATAGTTCGTTCACAGAATAGAAATTCTGCTCGACAAGCCAACGTTTAAGTCTTATTTTAAAGCATGATAGACTGCCATCGGATTTGACAGAGTCTGGTAGTTTGTTGTATACTGCCGGACCCATCACATGAGTTACCTTTGAGGACTTCGTGAGGGAGCGCGCGATGGTCGCTAGCTTTTCTGCGTTCCGCGTTCCGTACGAGTGGGTGTCGCCGTTCTTCATGAAGCTGTCCAAGTTCATGCGAACATATACCGCCACTTACATGATCACAATGCAGGGCAGCGTAAGTATCCCGAGCGCTTTAAAATGCGGCCTGGCGGAGACGTACCTATAGAAACATTAAAATATGTTGTAAATTAATTTTATTAGAATACCTTAGTAGGGTAAGTTGCTCGCACCTGCACTACTAAATAAATCATTATAAAAGCGAAAGTTTTTATGTATGGGTATTTGTAACTCATTCACGCAAAACTACTGAATGAATTGGGTTGAAATTTTGCATACAATAAATCAGTTCCCATGAGATATTAATAACCATAGACACTACGCGTGCGAAGACTATTTACTTATTACTTATATTTACTTAGATTTATATTTACATTAGTCTATAATACGCCACCGTCTATACCTATACTATAGCTACGTGTCTATCCAAAGGTTGCCTGGAAGAAATCGCTCTTAGCGATAAGGCCACCCATTGTGCATCTGTATCTTTGTTTGTTTGTTCTTTACTGTTTTTTTGTGTGTTTGGTGTGCAATAAAGCGTATTTGTTTTGTATTGTATTGAAGACGCGGGCAGAAAGTAGTAACGAATATTCGACACTCCATCTACGCTTTACAGGCTCTGACCTGTTTGCAGAAGCAGAATCCATTGCTGTGGTGTAGAGTGAATTTTTAAATACGATTCTTTTCAATTACGGTTTGCTGTTGAAAATGTGGTTGCGGTTGCCTTTTGTTAACGGGTTGTTTGATAACATTTTATCGTTAGGTAACCGTAACGGTATCTAACGAAATACTAAAAAAAATTGTATGGGTACAAGCAGTTTAACCTGTGCAACTGTTTACCACATGACAAGTAATTTTCAAGAACGACAAAAAATATCTGGCTGAGGTCAAATAAAATGCACTATTTACTACTTAGTTGCAAGACTTCAGAACTGTTCTAACTTTTTTTGAAAATTTGTCGATTCAATATAAAATACATAAAAATATTAAGAGTATGTCACATATTTGAATATATATTTGTTTGCTGTGCTGAAACGGTGCTTTATCGGTGTGCGACAAGGAAAGAGCTACTTTCTCGTCTTATTTTGTCCGATTGTGGTGTCCACCACGTGACAAACAATAAATAATATAAATAATAATAATGCTGGACAATTCACACAGCATTATCTAGCCCCATGGTAAGCAGAGCTTGTGTTATGGGTACTAGATAACTGATATACATAATACAATACATTACATAGATAGATATTTTTTTATTATACATAGAAAACGACCAGAACACCCGGAACAAATATCTGCAGATCGCACAGACAATTGTTCCGAGGCGGGAATCGAACCCGCAACCTCCTGCGTCGCAGGCGGACCTTCGCCCGCCGCGCCACATCGGGCGTCAATAATTACTAAGCGTCAAAATGTAGTACGATTTTCGCGCATTTTAGGTGAAATAGGATTTTCCTGCACTTACAAACGAGTACATCATTCCAGCAGCATTCATAGCCCGTTGGCTATAAAATGGTTCCGGGAAAAATGGTATTTTAGGCTACCGTAGTTTTTATGGCCTGTTTGTTCACGTTACGTAGAAATACCTACGCCTTTTTTTCTCTCAGGGGGGAAAAGTAACAGACATCCATACATACAAACTTTCGCATAGATAATATTGAAATTAAATTAAATAAATAGCATTCTCTGCATAAGTTCCGGATACATCTCGGTTTTTTTTTGTTTTTTTTGGGTGGCTTGGGTATCACAGCGGTCATGATATATTGTGATCGCCACTTATACGTTCAGCCCCGAATCCGTAGCGTTCAAATCTTACATCTCAGTAAGATGTGAAACAAGCACATAAAATTGACGACCGATGTGGCGCGGTGGGCGAAGGTCCGCCTGCGACGCAGGAGGTTGCGGATTCGATTCCCGCCTCGGAAAAATTGTGGGTACAATCTGCAGATATTTGTTCCGGGTGTTCTGGTCGTTTTCTATGTATAATAAAAAATATCCATCTATGTAATGTATTGTATTATGTATATCAGTTATCTAGTACCCATAACACAAGCTCTGCTTACCGTGGGGCTAGATAATGCTGTGTGAATTGTCCAGCATTATTTATTTATTATTATTATTATTTTAACTTCATAACTGTGTGCATACAACCCAGCCACGGCAATAAGGATTGGATTATAGACCATAACATAAAATTAAAATGTTTGTATATTTTTAAATACTTCTTGACTAAATTTAGACTGAATCAAGGCAAGCTACGCAATTACCATCTCTATAAAAATACGTGTGATATATGAACTACGATCCCAACCCGCACGTGCAGCGTGGGGATTATGGACATTACGTCCCAATGTATAAAAGCCACTGAGGACTTTATTAGGTGAAGGCCTGAGTCCAGATCAATATAGGTTGTTAACACTTTGACTGCGATTTTTTTTCGACGATCGTTTTTTTAACTTAAAAAATTCGTGCTGCCGCTCTACACAGCGCTTGTGTTGCGCCGCACATGCGTTTCGTTCGAAAAATATTACGGCTGTGCTGAGTCACACAGATCTGTATTGTCTCAGCCGCTGCGCTAGTGTGGATTTACGCATATTAGTCACTTGTAGAAAACACATACCGTGTGATTTCAGCAGTCAAAGTGTTAAGGTGAAAATTTACAAAAAAGAAAACAAACAGAGAAAATATACAGCTAACAAGATAAGTAATTGAATAAGTAATACATCATCATTGTAAGTACTCGTAAGTAATACAAGGTTTTGTACTTAAATACATAAAAACTCTTGTATTGTCCACTTAAAAATAAAACAAACAAGATCATCATCATCATCAGCCTATAGCAGTCCGCTGTTAGACATAGGCCTCCCCCAATGAGCGCCATAGCGCCCTGTCTTCAGCTTGCCGCATCCAGCATCTACCTGCAGTCTTTCGCAGGTCGTCATCTCACCTGGTCGGAGGGCGTCCTCCACTACTTTTACCGAGTCGTGGTCTCCACTCAAGAACACATTTGCCCCAGCGGCCGTCGGTTCTTCGCGAGATATGGCCGGCCCACTACCACTTCAGCTTGCTAATTCTTTGAGCTATGTCGATAACCTTGGTTCTCTGAACCAACAAGAAAAAAAATTACAAAGTGACAATTTGGTGGCTATAAGTCTATTTAAGCTAAAAACATACAAGATAAAGAGAAATATTAGTAAGATCCCTTACTCGTGGTCAGTAGGGGGATGGGCTGCCATCATTAGTCAGGTCAGCCGGGCGCATAAATTATGTGGCCAATTAGTTACATTGATGGCTGACAGTGATTACTGATATCTGGATAGAGCAGGACACACGGTAGGTTATTCGGAGCTTGGGCAATGAAGGGCGAATAGATAACGTAGAAATAAAAACGCGACACGGGAATTGGATAATTTTGAGCTTGCTCAGAAGCTTTTTTTAAGTTCCGTACTCAAAGGGTAAAACGGGACCCTATTACTAAGACTCCACTGTCCGTCTGTCCGTTCGTTTGTCCTGTCACCAGCTTGTGTATATCATGAGCCGTGATAGTTAGACTAGTTAGTTGAATTTTTTTTATATCATTTATTTACGTTTCACAGGAAGTATAATATTTTATGTTGAAGCTAGCTTAAACGGTAATTCTGTTTGTCCGTAAGCTTCATTAGTCTCTGTGTTATAATATGAAATTACTAATATGTACCGCCGGCCGATGGGGCAAAAGTGTGTTGAGTGCAGACCACGACTCGGGAAACGTAGTGTAGGACGCCCTCCGACCAGGTGGGATGACGACCTGTGAAAGACTGCAGGTAGATGCTGGATGCGTCAAGCTGAAGACAGGGCGCTGTGGCGCTAATTGGGGGAGGCCTATGTCCAGCAGTGGACTAACATAAGATGGTGATGACTTATAATTATGTATCTACCTAGTTAAGTATGTAGATATACCACAACAATAACATTGTTTTTAACACTAGAGTTAAAAAACAATGTTATTCCTTCGCGTCAGAAACTGAATGTACCTAGGTAGCATCTAGGAGTAGTTACTCGTAGTATCAGTAAGTTGTTTTTTTACCAGGTTTTTGATTCCCTAGTCGCTTTTTGCCACTGCCATCACCAAATTCAACAATCTGCTTGCGAACTTTGTTGGTAATACCACGCTTTGCGGCAAAACCTTTCTTTGGGGTACACAATGCACACCACACTTTAAAACCGCACTCAAAGCGATTGCTCGAATAGCTACTGCGTTGCGTACCAAAAATAGAGCAGGGCCCACCAAACCAGTTTTCCTCGCGTCAGTTCCACGAATTACCTCCCCTATGTTTTCACCCATTATAATCCTAAGTTACAACGTCATCATCGATACTGAAGACATGGCTTCCATAATATAATAGGCATTTTGCTAAGTGGGCAATTGTGGTCGCGGTCGAGCGTGAAATATTGTGCTATTCTCAACGTCTCATGTGAGATGTTGGGACGTTGCGACATGGCACGTTTTTAAGATGTTAGCGTCTTAACCAAACTGTCAATGCCATACGTAGTGTAGGATGCTCAGTGCCCCTACAGTCACGGGGGCTCCTGAAGGCCGCAATAGTCCGTTTTTCTGGTAACCCTAAGCACGTTCTCGTACAACACAAGGGACGCCCTCCGTCCAGATGGGATTCTGAACAACTGTGCTGCGCTCTGCGTTTTTATCGAACGCGCGAAACTTGAAAATGTAAATTGCAAATTCAAAAAAAAAGTTTAATAATTATCTTAAATATTTTTCTTGTCTTGCATTATATAATGTAATTGAGACATTAAAAATAGGGCCCTATTATATAAGCAGACATCAAAGTTACCTCGTACATAAACTTTTTTGGAAAATATACCAATAATTTGTATGGGTCGCTAATAAAAGCCAGATAAAAGCCTTCGATAGTCGGTATACCAACCGAATCCTAGCGCCTAGCAGGGGAACCTTCGCATCATGACAAGAGCCCTAACTGGACACTGTCGCCTTAACAAGCACATGTTCAAACTAGGGCTAAGCGACACACAATCCTGCATATTCTGTGAGGAGGCGGATGAAACGCCCCTCCATCTGCTAAGTGAGTGTGGAGCACTGATGCACAAACGCAGCATCCATCTGGGCAAGCATCTGCATAGCCCAGACGAGCTGCGAGACATCACCCCGAAGAAAATCCTACAGTTCCTAGCATCTGCAAGGGTTAGTGGCGAACTATGAACGCTTCGGGGATGAAACGTATAAGTGGCGATCACAATAGGCCTATCATGGCCGCTGTGATACCCAAGCCACCCAAAGCTAATATTTAAAAAAATGGGTCGCTAAACTAGAAAAAGTTCCTTTGTACATATTTTGAAGGTAACGAAATATCTTTTGTTATTCTAAACAGAACGAGCTCTTAATTCAAGCTAGCTAAAGAGAAAATTAAGGACATAATAGAGAACCTTACTTCACAAAGAAAGTTTCAACTTTATCTTTGCAATGAATTGCGAGAAGGTTTTTACTCGAGTGCTCGCTCCTTTTAATTTTATGTCCGGATCTTTAGTATTCCTGTGTTCTTTTTGCTATTATTTATAGAACCAAAATAATTAAATTTGATTGTTTTCGAAAAACTAAAAACCCGACTTTGAATCAATTAAGTAGTTAGATAGATAGATAGAAAACACTTTATTATACCACACAAAACAGAAAACAATACGTGAATAAACAGTAGAATAAAGGAAGTATAAAGGGCGGCCTTATCGCTGAGAGCGATCTCTTCCAGGCAACCTTAGGATGGACTGGACAATAAGGAACAAAATAGACGGTGCTACTTAACACTTAGACTGCGATTTTTTTTCGACGACTGCGATCTTTTTTTTAACCTAAAAAATTCGTGCTTCCGCTCTACACAGCGGTTGTGTTGCGCCGCACATGCGTTTCGTTCGAAAAATATTACGGCTGTGCTGAGTCACAAAGATCTGTATTTTCTCAGCCGCTGCGCTAGTGTGGATTTACGCATATTAGTCACTTGTACAAAACACATACCGTGTGATTTCAGCAGTCAAAGTGTTAATAAATATGTAGATAAAAAAGAAAACAAATACCTACACTACATACCATATACCTACATTACAATTTACAAACATTAGTTCGTTTCCTACTTTTAATTTCCACTAACGTCATTTAAAACGGGATATTTACCATGATTTGATTTTTGAGTTATCCAATTAGTATTCGGCACAGTTTCATGCGCCATGATCACGGAGTAACTGAAGGTACTGCGACTGCGAGTAAGTTTTTATGGGCAGACATACCGATCTACCCTCATTTTTTGTCTTTTTTTTTTTAATGCTGGACAATTCACACAGCATTATCTAGCCCCATGGTAAGCAGAGTTTGTGTTATGGGTACTAGATAACTGATATACATAATACAATACATTACATAGATAGGTATTTTTTATTATACATAGAAAACGACCAGAACACCCGGAACAAATATCTGCAGATCGTACACACAATTGTTCCGAGGCGGGAATCGAAACCGCAACCTCCTGCGTCTTTTGCTACAAACGTTACGACTAAATGACTTTAGTGTTGATTACCATGATAGTTTCAAATGTTTTAATTTCCAGTTTCATAACCATTTATTTGTGGTTTCATAACATTGTTTTATGGGTAAATCCGAAATAAATGAGTTAATAATAATCAGTTTTCTCTTTCTCTAAAATTCTAAATTCAAAATTCAATGTCCTTTATTTCTTTAGGCTTACAAAATAAGCACTTAGACAAGTCATATTTTATACATTAAATTATTTTACTGTTCACTTCAATGTTTTGTCCACTAGTGGAACAAGTGAAAAAGAAACCAATATGTTCATCTGACGACCGATGTGGCGCGGTGGGCGAAGGTCCGCCTGCGACGCAGGAGGTTGCGGGTTCGATTCCCGCCTCGGAACAATTGTGTGTACGATCTGCAGATATTTGTTCCGGGTGTTCTGGTCGTTTTCTATGTTTATTAAAAAATATCTATCTATGTAGATAATATATTGTATATCAGTTATGTAGTACCCATAACACAAGCTCTGCTTACCATGGGGCTAGATAATGCTGTGTGAATTGTCCAGCATTATTATTATTATTATCTCTCATATGTCTAATACATGGTTATTTGCGTATGTAAACTCTCGACCCGTGAAAATAGCCCAAATAACTACATATAAACAGATTAGACCAACTTTTGTAATGAAATACGGGCAACACAACATTACAGCCTACACATAAATAACAGCAACATACGATTTTAAACCCCCATTGTGGGAATAAAACTAAGATGGCCATAAATCATCTAAATGGGCAAGTAACAGCATTATTAAAGTGAATTTATTGTACAAATGTGCGAAGACACTTGCTGATATTTACGGGCTACTTATCTGCAATGAAAAATATGCTCTTTAAATCGTGTGTTGGAAAATCGGAGGTAATTTTTTGTTTTGGTGAAACATTTCTTAAATTGCGCTAACAAAACACGAGGTGTTATGGGTTTTGGACGCAAGTTCTGAACTTTAAATAAATAAATAAATAATGCTAGACAATCCACACAACATTATCTAGCCCCAGGTAAGCAGAGCTTGTGTTATGGGTGCTAGATAACTGATATAAGTACATAATACAATACATTAAATAGATAGTTTTTTTTTATTATAGAAACGATTAAGAAACGACATAGAAAACAACCAGAACACCCGGAACAAATATCTGCAGATCGTACACACAATTGTTCCGAGGCGGGCATCGAACCCGCAACCTCCTGCGTCGCAGGTGGACCTTCGCCCACCGCGCCACATCGTTCGTCACTTTGGAAACTTTCATTTACAAAAGCTATAGGTTGTTCTCATGAGAAAGAAAACCGCTTTTAGACGAGTCGACTAGCTTGCGCCCCAGTCTTTTTTTTATTATTTTTATTCTCAATATTATAAAGGGCTTTGTCGCACACGCAATTATGTCGCCGTGGTGAGTTTAACAGAAAAACACAAAATCAAATCTAACTAAAGTAAAGTTAACTTAATTACCTAACATTACGAGTTTGTACAGCGCCCTAGCTGCGTCAGCACACTATGTTCATGGATGATAATGCGCTTACGTACGAGTAGGTATGTGATCCAGACTAATATTATTAATTCTAAAATAACCTTGTATGTCTTTCTGTTAACTTTGAACTCCTAATTAGACTCGTCATTTTTAGATACATTTTACACTGACAAATATCATCCCCCACAAGCTTCAAACGAGTGGCCTTTTGACAGCACTGATTGCTTAATTTACGCCTGTCGCAAACCGGTCGCGAGATACATAATCAGGGGGCCGAGCTGTCTGTCATCTGACACCGTCATGTCAATATAAAATCCATCTAACTGTTACGAGTTAAAGCCCATATTTGAATGTACATTTTGTGCTGTACGGCAGCGGTGCTCTCCAGGTGTGTGACCAGCTTTAGATTTGATGTCACCAACGCCACCGCCACCATGTTAAGACTATCATTATTTTTAGCATAATTATCAAGAGAACCTCTAAGCTAACTTCATCATCAACCTATAATAGTCCACAGCTGGACATAGGCCTCCCCTAATGAGCGCCATACCACCCTGTCTTCAGCTTGACGCATCCAGCATCTACCTGCAGTCTTTCACAAGTCGTTATCCCACCAGGCCGGAAGGTGTCCTACGTTTGCCGAGTCACGGTCTTCACTCAAGAACACGTTTACCCCAGCAGTTGTCGGTTCTTCGCGATATATGGCCGGCCCACTGCCACTTCAGCTTGCTAATACTTTGAGCTATGTCGTCGACTAACATACTTTACTAAAACTAAAGCGACTAAAAAACAAATTACTAACTGGTATTCAAGTAGTTTTAGTTTTAATAAGTAAGTAGGTACTTCCTACGTTCCCGCAGGAATCTCAGTTTCTTTGTACCCATGCTACCGCAACTATGCTCGAGTTCTTAACTTAATATTTCAGTGTCTTACTAAAGCACTGGAACTATGAAAATTTAGTACTAACTCCTAAGTTTTGTAGTGCAGTGGTTTACATTCTAATCCAAAAGTCGGCACCATTTTTTAGCCGTGAGGGTTATGTTTTTGAATGAAATCATGTGGGAATTATTTTTATTTATCCTACTAATATTTTAAACATGAAAGTTTGTAAGTATGGATGTTTGTTACTCTTTCACGTATAAACTACTGAATGGATTTTAATGAAACTTTACAATAATATAGCTTGTACATCAGAAAAACACATAGGCTACAATTTATAAATATATAAATTGTAGCCTATGTGTATAGTATCCAAAATATATATCACCACGCGGGTGAAACCGCGGGGCGCAGCTAGTTGTATTATAATTATCTGCTACCACACAAAAAATTTAACCATAATAATTTATGCTACATCACTCATATATAGTATAAAACAAAGTTGATCCCCGCTGTCTGTCTGTCCCTATGCTTAGATCTTTAAAACTACGCAACGGATTTTGAACCGTTTTTTTAATAGATAGAGCGATTCAAGTGGAAGGTTTATAAACTATTTGAAACATAGATTTCCACGCGGGCGAAGCCGCGGGGCGCAGCTAGTGATTTATATTTTGTTCGTGGCAGAGTGGGGCAAACGTTGCTTCGCTCAGCATTGTGTAATGTACACTGTATGTCCAGTCCATATTATAATAATTGACGACCGATGTGGCGCGGTGGGCGAAGGTCCGCCTGCGACGCAGGAGGTTGCGGGTTCGATTCCCGCCTCGGAACAATTGTGTGTACGATCTGCAGATATTTGTTCCGGGTGTTCTGGTCGTTTTCTATCTATAATAAAAATATCTATCTGTGTTATGTATTGTATTATGTATATCAGTTATCTAGTACCCATAACACAAGCTCTGCTTACCATGGGGCTAGATAATGCTGTGTGAATTGTCCAGCATTATTTATTTATTAATATTATAAAGATATATATTAGATTTTTTGTTTATTTGTTTGTAATAAATAGGCTGCAACTACTGGACCGATTTGAAAAATTCTTTCACCGTTGGGAAGCTACACTATCCCCGGTGAACATAGGATATATTATATTTTCAAAAAAGTTAGGGATCCGTAATAAAACCGTGCGAAGCCGGGAAGGTCCGCTAGTCTGAAATAAATGTATTTTTTGGGATTATTTTATTTCTTAATAGTAACTGTTGTTAACGAAATGAATTCTTTCATCATACATTTCTCTTGGAAATTTTGTTTAATTTCATCCCGCATTTTTATTTCTGCTTAAAAGCTAAGGTTTTTACATAAAACACTTTGAAAAACACGTTAAATTAAATAAAACAGTTATACACCGAGTCATGCATCCGCTTCCAGGGTTCCGTAGAAATTAGGAAAATCTAAAAATTTTACGGAAGTTCGTTAACTTTATATAATTTTTCGCTATACTATTATTTACAGACCTATGTCAGACATATGTCCTGTCTGACTGATGTCTGATCGATAATGTCACCTTCACTACTTAGTATAAAACAGATTCGCTTCCCGCTGTCTGTCTGTCCCTATGTATGCTTAGATCTTTAAAACTCCGCAACGGATTTTGATGCTGTTTTTTTAATAGCGTGATTCAAGAGGAAGGTTTATAAACCATTATAGTAGATTTATATGCGGGTGAAGCCGCGGGGCACAGCTACTTTTCAATAAAACACTATATTCATGTAATACGTATAATTAGTTCATCAGTTTTTTAGTACCCATATCATGAAGTCAGCTTAGTTTGGGATAAGAGATTTATTTATTTCATTTATACTTTTTGCACGAAAACCATAACACAAAACTTATTCTAGAAAATTTAAACAAAGGCGAACTTAACCTTAAATAGATTTCTCTTCCAGCAAAGCTTATTGGGAGAGAGAGACAGAGCGAAGAGAGAAGTGGGTACATGTATAAATGAAATGAAATAAGAAATATCAACTTACTTATTAATTATACTAATATATACTATACAATAACAAATATAAAATACTATATAACCTAAATTCCAAAAAATAAATTAAGTACTTACATATATACATATAATATATACATAAAATACAACAGAATTATGAAGATAGATAATGCTCTTTGACTTTACGCTTGAAAACGAAGAGTGAGGGGCTAGCACGAATTTGGAGATGTCAATGATGTGTGTTGTCAAGCATTATTACTTTATTGAAATCTTTTATTAGCTCTCAGTCGGTTTAAATTAATTTTATAACAAGTATATACATACTTATAACATGTTATACGTGAAGTCAATAAACTAGGTCATATAGCTCAGCAGATTCACCTACTCACACATGTATAAATGCTTTCGTTTTATTGTAAGCTATTACTTATTTGCAATGAACTAAATCAGAGTCAAACGATCACTCGGGGGTTTAATTCGTTCTTTATCCTTCCCTCTACATCTTAAACTAACTTTACTTATAACTGTAGAACACACTACACTTTTTTTAAAAGACAAGCGTGACATTACCCGAAAAATATACTTTTCATATACAGAACCCTAAAAGCGAGCGGAAGTAATAAATTTGAATATTTTCAAAGCTCCAGTCTTGTGCGAGCTTTTTGAGTAATCCAAATTAATTCTGCATCTTTTTTGTCACTTTGGCAGGATTTTTGGAAATGGCCGTGGATTAATACGGAAATTTTATAATTTACTGTGATTCTGTGCTAAAAAATAAGGTCGTGAAGTTCGTTCAGGGCAGCCTTACATAACTTTTACGCCGTAAAAACTTCTACTTGTGATATTTATTTATTTATTTTACACTTTTTGCACGATAAACTATATACAAACCTTATATATAATATAGTGTAGGATCTGCAATCATCAAATATATCTAACAAGCCACTTACTCTCTTAGTTATACATAATATTAATTTATATTTTTAAAGTGTTATAAAATGTGTGCTTAATGTTATATAAAGATTTTATTATTATTTATGTCTCTCATTTACCATGATCTCGGGCCATAAAGTGACTCGGTCCTTTGGAAGGCTTGCGTGGGGCCGAAGCCAACAGCACAGAGGTCCTTTGAGAAGTTAATCTAAATGCGATAGCTACACATAGCGGGTATCATCCTCGGGTGCACATGCACAATATGATACACCCAAAGATGGAACCCTGCATTTCTCCACGTTTTACACCGGCTTCCCACGGTGCGTGATATTGCGGACGCACGCGCACCAGCCCGCACCACGCACCGTGGGAAGGGTCTCGTCCGTGGTCGCAGAGGACGTCTGTGGCGGTGCACCGGTATCCGTCGCGAGGCGGTAACTTCAAAGGTGCGTTGCGGCGCCACGTTTCACTCGCGTGAACGCGTTCTCTTTCACTTTGCATTTTAAAATGAAGTTATCAAAAGATCTACACAGACCGCACGCACCGTGGGAAGAGCCCTGTCTGCGTGCGTTGCCGTCCGTGATCGTCGGCTGTGCGTGATGATCCGCAGAATCGCGGACCGTGGGAAGCCAGCTTTACAAATATTTGTCATTACATAAGTTTCCATTTTAAGGCAGTGAATACCGGGCAAAAAACTCGACGAATACTTTAAACCAACTTGCGATTTTATTCCAACTACCATTATTCAAATTCGCAAACAGTTTGTGAAAGTATTAAATTCTTTTCAGGAAAGAACGATACGACTAAATGGTCTTTGTGCTTACTGATGAAAATAGAACGGAGAAATATGCGGAAGATATTTTAAAATGTAGTTTTGAGATAATGGTGCATTCGTTTGTGCTTTTATTTAGTTATTTGTGTTTGTATTTACGTTTGTTATAACAAAGTGGCAAGACTGGGTTAACTAGGTATTCGTTTTGAGATATACTATATACAAGACCCAGGGTAAGGCCTCGCGTAAAATGAGTGGTTTCATATATCTTGGGCCGAATTCTTTTAACCAATTGCGTTACTATGACAATGGCGATGGATGAAAGAAACTCTAGATAGTGCGTGCGGTGCTATTTGTTGTGAGGCACGGAGAGATATGTAGATCGAACGGTTTCAACCTTGACTTGCGTCCCTCCATCTGTAGTTTCTTTCGTGAAAGCTCAAATGTCAAAATGTGCAATTTAGAGACGACTATTTTTATGGTTAAGTGATTAATAAATAGATAGAACCAAAATTAACCCAAAGGTTAGCAGGTAGAGAATGCTATTTAGCATTATGCTTGCCTATGTACAACTTTTGTGCAATAAAGTATATTCTATCTATCTATAGAACTTTTTAATTGAGGTTATGAGAAAAGTTTTGTACTTTTACGTCGCTATTTCCAGCTTAAATGTTTAAAAAATTCTGCCAAAACCTCGACACGCCACGCCACGCCACCCGACACAATGAGAGTGCGTGTTGAGTTGAATCAAATTGCGTCACGTTTAAATAATGTGTTTGCACCATAATGGTGCAATGCGACGCATTGTGTCGACACCATAATATGTGCGCCATGCATACCAACACCCAATGCCACACATACACGCAGTGTCTTCCAACAAGTCCGCTTTAGTGGACCTGTCAGTGTCACTGTCATGATTATTGTGAACGTCATGGGCATAGAAAATAATACGACTTGATTAAAACCATAAAGGAGTTTGTGGTCCAGCAGGCACGCAGAATGTACGACCGTGCGGACAACTCTCGCCACGTACACCTCAACGGACTCGCTCCTCAACACACAAGACCCCCGGATGCAAAAACTCCGTGGCGACCTCTGCCCCGGGAACTCCTAGAGTCGCCCGAAGCCATCACCCAGGATGATCAGAACAGCTAACAGGCTAATGAACAGCTCTTGAGAAGCCTGCAAGGCTCTCATAGCGATAGCACATGACTTGAGGAAAGCTTTCCTCGACGTAGAAATCGGAAGAAAGAACTCTAGTTCGATTCCTGCGCATTCAACAACGTAGACAGCGTTGAGTCGAATGTTGATGACCACCTGACTTGATTAAAGTCAACACGCATCGCGTTTCATCGGATGGCGTGGCGTGTCAAAAGTGCCTTTCCGGCTTAACGATATAATCTTTTCGTGCATTGCATGATGTTGCATTTATAGCAACAGTTTTTATGGATTTTAAGAGTAACCGCAAACTAGCGTACTTACAGATCCAGTGGTCTGATGAGTCCTACTAGTTTGCAACAATAAAAAAAAAAAAAAACTTTTGGTGCACAATAGCCTAAGTATACTTAGATAGAAAATTCACACATTGATCTTTCCAGCTTCTACATAATTCACAGACCAAATTCGCTGTACAGTTACCCGAAACAAAACTGCTCTATTCTGAAACTAGCTCAAATCACATGCATAACCAGCAAAGTACTATCCCCAAGTTGAAGCTGTGATATGAAACAACGAATAACATAAATGATGCGCTGCAATGTTTTCAGTCGTATAACTTTGATTATGACTTTGGTACTGTCCACCATCCTATCCATCCATGGTTGTCTGGTAGAGATCCGCTCTTGAGCGATAAGACCGCCAATTGTAATTTATTTGAAGTTTTTTCTGTACATAGTTTTCTATTTAGTGCAATAAAGAATTTTCTATCTTTCTATCTAGAGCACATACACCCAGCACCGCTACCGTACAACACAAATAATAACTATTCAAATCAGCAAAAAATAAGCTTTCAAATGGGTTTATACTAAATATTTCTAGATTATAATAATTCAAAGGGATGAAACTATCATGGTTATTAAAACTAAAGTCATTTAAAACAGATTAAAAACTTTTTTGTGATTATACTAGTTGATACTCTTTAGATAAATTTTGCAGTGACGAAATGGTAAACTGCAAGCGAATTGGCGATGAAGAATTTTTCTCAATCGTGTTTTCACATTCGATGGACCAAAGTAAAAATGTTGAATTTTATGTAGTAAGCAGTAGTGGACGACCGATACAAAACTCATGCTAAGATCTCTGTTGTATTGCCAAAAATCATCATCAGCCTATATAGGCTAAACAATCTAGCTAGAGGCAGCTCAACTTCTCCAACTAACATAACAAATTAAAATTTCGACGCGAGACTTTGAATACCTTCCCTAACTTTCTGAGCATGATCACATGAAGAGTTTCAGAGTTATACCTTTAAAATCTGACCGCTCATGCGTTATAGCACGCGGGGACATTTTTGGCAAAACAACAGAGATCTTAGCATGAGATTTGGATAGCTTTCGAAAACAATAATAGTTTCCTTAAATTCCGGAAATTGTTCATCTCAGTACCAGGCAGGGGCGTAGTAAGCCCCTGCCTGGTACTGAGATGAACAATTTCCGTATAATGGCCAATAGTTTTCATGAACTCGATAAGATTTCAGTGATAAGATGTGTTTTAGTAGAAGGTACGGTTTTCACAAAAAAAAAAACTATTGTAAACCATCGAGTACCCAACTACAAGCTATGTTTACTTTGCGGCTGTGCGATGATGCTAGTGGATTGTCGTTATGTACTCGTATATATGTTTATATTGTTAATTTGTTTTTTTATATTGTATATTTACATTATACAAATTGTTTACACTAAGCTAAATAACTATTCTCATGTAAGTGACTGTGTCTTTTTTTGAGAATAAATATCTTTAAAACCTAATTTGGCAATCTCATGCTAGTCACTCAAAAGTTCTCTTGTAAAACTTGGAAGACCGCGCTTACTTCTTGCATAAATCAAGTCTCTGCCGTTGCCAGGAATAACACGAGTGAAATGATTTGATAAAGTATAGGAGTTGGGAGAAAACATTATGTGGTTTCATAGGTGTGTCTCTAGATGAAGGTAAGTGAGTTTCTTTAACTTTTCAAAACTACTTAAAATATGTAAGCCATATTACATATTTTAAGTAGTTTTGAAAAGTTGAAGCTAAACTTAGCAATGAAATCCGAGTCTAACGGCTCGGATGCAATTTTGACATAAACGAGTGAGAGCATTTGTGAATTTTCCACAATTTTCAATGGAAATAATACGTATGGGTAAAATCTCAATAAAAACGGAAAAAATGAACAAACACTCCAAATACCAATCTAGTAGCCTTAATAAAAGTGTCAGAGGTTTGAACAAACACACATTTTTAAAGATTGGTAAGTACCTACCTCCTTAATATTGAATCTGGAAAAAGAATGAGGCGTTGTCTGTATAAAATAATTCGACTAGACTGAAAAGTCGGCATATTAAAGATTATTTATCGGGTATTTATTGGAATTAACAAATAATAACGTTCCTAATCATAATTTTTCATAATATTTAATTTTTATTATTTATTTATACTTCTTGCACGAAAACCATAATACAAAACTTATTCTAGAAAATTTATACAAAGGCGAACTTAACCCTAAAAATAGACTCTTCCAGCAAACCTTATTGGGAACCGTAAAGTTGAAAGTTTTTTATATAAAAACGAGGCTTAAATCTTGTTTTAGCATATTCTTCGTCATTTTCCTAGCATAATAAAACGGATATCCTGCGTTACAGATGCAGCGCAGTATGGGAGCAGATTACTCGCTCGAACCACTCCAATGCGCAGACTTTGAGTTCGTGTTTATGAGACGAAGTTTTAGCCTAGCCTCGTTTCGTGGAAACAGTTTTGCTCCTATTCTATATGTGTATGCACCTATCAACATATGTATATTAGAACCATGAGGAACATCATAATCTTTAATTTAGATTATTTTGATAATGCCCAGGCAATTATTATGACATTCCTTCATTCATCTATTTTTATTATTATAATTTTTGACATTATTACCTACTAATTCTAGGCCCCCTTTACTGCAAATCATTTGTTAAAGTTTTAGCAAAGCTTCGTTTCGTGGAATCAGTTTTACTCCTATTCTATGTGTATGCACCTATCTAATATTAGAACGATGATAAATAAATAAATAATGGTCGACAATTCACACAGCATTATCTAGCCCCATGGTAAGCAGAGCTTGTGTTATGGGTACTAGATAACATATACATAATACTATATTACATAGATAGATATTTTTTATTATACATAGAAAACGACCAGAACACCCGGAACAAATATCTGCAGATCGTACACACAATTGTTCCGAGGCGGGAATCGAACCCGCAACCTCCTGCGTCGCAGGCGGACCTTCGCCCACCGCGCCACATCGGTGGTCAAATGATAAACATTAGATTGGATTAATTTGATTATTTTTAAACTTACGCGATCAGAACACATAATCCCGTGTCAGTCATCCCGTGACCACGACAGTGTGTAAACCTGTTGAAACGTCGGGAAAAATAGGTAAATAAACGCGATAAATACCCGTTACAAAAGTACTTGTAATTACATAGATTAATTTTGTTGAATACTCAAAAGCAAATCAAAGAGCAGACCTGCGATATTTAAACTCTGCCCTGAATTAGAACGCTAATAAAAATCTAATTTAAACAGGTCTCAGGTGGCAATTTAATTGTCAGCTTGCGAGAGTTTCCAAAATATACATACATTACCTGCGCAGATCATCACTACGTTGAAGCGAACAAGGGAATATGACCAGCATTGGGTTGGCCAGGGCTGAAGAAAAAATAAGAACAATGTGTTGTGTTCAAATTATTTCAGATATCCGTCGTCGGTTCGAAATTTTTTAATTAATGTAACATATATTTTTAATGCCCATTAATCTTCAATTCGTTCTACCTGCGGCGCGCCCACTCCATTGAGTAGCATCACAGCTGGGCAGTGAATGAGTTAAGATGATGACGGGCGGTCAAGATGACAATATGCACATAAATAAACTCAGTGCTGACTGTACCTATACGAGTTGACTAAAATTAAATTAGAAACGGCCAACTTTGGTACAGATCGGGTGAGAAACGATTCAAGTTTAATGATTTAACTGGAACTTAACTTTGGTAGTTAATTATTGGTTTGGCTATTGGGTAAACTGTTGGTTTGTGGTTAATCAATTTAAGAATGAATCTGTTTGCTTAAATTTGGAATCCAATTGTTTAATTATTTAGGCTTACAAATCAATATTAATAATAATCATTTATTTCAGACCATAGAAAATAAAGAGATCTTATTTAACTTATTCTACGGTTCATATGGTTGTCACGGGTAACGGGGAATCAGGGTTCGATTCCGGAGAGGGAGCCTGAGAAACGGCTACCACATCCAAGGAAGGCAGCAGGCGCGCAAATTATCCACTCCCGGAACGGGGAGGTAGTGACGAAAAATAACGATACGGGACTCTTACGAGGTCTCGTAATCGGAATGAGTACACTTTAAATAGGTACCTTAAAACTAGCAAATCATAAAATATAAATTAACTTACATAAAAGACGAACAAAGATTTTTTTTAATAAACTATAATTATGGGCCGAATACGTCATTTAATGTGGGACGAAAGCGGATTTTTTCATGTGGGCTGAAACTCCTAAGGACGAATCTGGCTTAAATCAAAATTACGGCGACAGCGTATAGATGACGTAATCAGGGTGTCAGCTGACGACGGTGCACAGCGGTGCAGGGGCATAATAATGATGCAGGACAGTTCACACAGCATCATCTAGCCCCAAGATAAGCAAAACTTGTGTTATGGGTACTAGATGACTGATATACATACATAAACATTACGTACATTAATAGATATATTTTATTTTACTTAGATAACGATCAGAACACTATGAAAAAATATCAGATCGTTCAAAAAAAATTCCCTAGGCGAGAATCGAACCCGCAATCTCCTGCGTGAAGTAAGTAAAGTAAAGTATATTTATTGCATGAAATACATGTGTATAAAGGTGTTATAATATAATTGTGATTCAATGTATTTCTACAGTTAAGTGTGCAATGTCAGATCAGCGTCGCACGGACCTTCGCCCACGACGCCACAGAGGTCGTCAGATTGATTTTGCAATAAATAATAATCATTTATTTCATAATAAAAAATGATTATTATTTAAAGTTCTGGGTTGACTGACGTTGGTATGTAGTCTCCTTAATATGTAGATATCTATCAAAATTTTCTTTCAAAACGCACCCGTCGTGGAACCAACCCAATTATTGATCCAGGAAAAACCAGTTCTGACATAATATACCAGGTATTTTCCCAATGAACAAAAACATCTCGAATAATAAGGTATTGACCAGATTTGACCCCGAATTCCGCAGTAACAATGTGTCCAAAGTTTTTCAATAACAGACCAAAGGTAAATAGGATCGACCCCTAGGAAAATAATAAATCTTTGCATAGAAATGAAACTGATAAAAAATCTGTATTTTCTTGAGTAACCTATTTCAAAATCGTATAAGCATACATAATGGTATGATGTATGTATAATGGTAATGGGTGCTCTTATTATTATATATAACTATATAAACATACATACACATTCTCCTTAACAACCTCTTGGTAGCCCCCGTTGCTCGGACTCTTAAGAGACCGGTGTTCTCAGGGGTACCACACACACACACATACACACACCCTCTCACACACACACACACCCTCACACACACTCATAGGAAGCTCCTGTTGCACGGACTGTGAGACCGGTGTCCTCAGGAGCAGCCGCCAGACACAAAAAATAAGGTATCAGTGCTATCTATTAAATTAAATAAAAAGTCCATAGAGTTATTTTTGTACGTCCAGTTAATAATAGTAAGTAATCATTAATAGTAATTATCAATTTAATTAATTTTATATTTGTATTTAAAAATTATATTTAATTTAGTTTATTGTAAAATCTATGTATTTGTAATGAAGAGCAGGACATCCTGGCACAAGTATATTTACATACTTAAAAGGATGTCCTAACAACTGTCTAGCATGTAAGATACTTTTTTCTACAAATAAACAATTTTCAATTTCAATTTTCAATGGTGCTTGTATGATTTTGGAATTCATAAATTCTGCCTTCTCGTAGATGAAGACATCTTACAATCATTCCACCCTTGCTAATTGTGCAAGAGTACTCTTATAAAAAAAAGTTCCTTTATTCAGACATAGGTAATTATCTTATATTTCTCAGTTAACAGCTTGAATGAATGTTCGTCTCTATAAGACAGAATATGTTATGTTATTTTGTTATGTATTTTTTTACCTATGTATATTAAGTTTGACATTTATATAAGAAAATTCTTATCAATCAATCAATAAACTAATGAACTGTATAATAATTTAATGATACTTTATACAGCCCATTAAATAGATGATACTTACATGTAGAAACATCACCTACTCTGTCGTTGCTCAAGCATGATTATCAATAAACTTTTTTCACATTATTGTTTAGGTACAAAACCAACACCATTTTCCCAACATTTCAGTAGCTAGCAATCAGCTTCTAAAGACTGATATTATATACTTTATTGCACACTTAGTATTTATGAAACTATGTAAATAAAAAATTAAGTTAGAGATCAAGTTTAAGTTTTATATAACATTACAATATGTTTGTCCACGAGAGTTACTGCCGACAAACTGTCACACAGTTTTGCAGAACCTTCACAAATGTATTGTAGTGTTAGTTTTAAAAATAAACAAATACAAATACAATTGTCGGTTTTCCCGTAAAGCTAACCTTAAATCTAGGTTCAAGGTCAAGCTTTAGAAGCTTGGGCTAGAACCTGCAACTTGGTTAGAATAAAATTAATTCTGAGTTTCAGTTCTATTCTAGAATATTCCCTCCTCCAACCTCCAACCCCGAGCGAAAGGGGAAGCATGTAATTATTTCCGTAAATGTGCAAACTTGAAAAGTTAGCTCCTGACGATTAGCAGGAGGGAAATTTCTCAGATAATTGCCAATTCCGTTGTTCCTTGTTTTGTTTAGAATTAAGGGGTTTTCTGGCAATTTGACGAATAGACGAGTGAAGCTGTAAAACTGAACGCGCCGATTGATAAGGTAATGAATTTAAATTGAAACCCTTTGTATATCGCGGGCGATTGGAATAGGGAGGAACTGTGACTCAAACGCGATTGGACACTTACCGGTAGGTATTGGATATGGATCAGTTGCTTCTTGATTTTGGCAAACATCACAAACTCTAAGAAATTATTTTAAAAAAATATTCAATTTAACTAATTATTTCAAAATGGCATTCCTATATTCATCATCATCATCATCATCATCATCATCAGCCTATAGCAGTCCACTGCTGGACATAGGCCTCCCCCAATGAGCGCCATAGCGCCCTGTCTTCAGCTTGCCGCATCCAGCATCTACTTGCAGTCTTTCGCAGGTCGTCATCCCACCTGGTCGGAGGGCGTCCTACACTACGTTTACCGAGTCGTGGTCAAGAACACGTTTTCCCCAGCGGCCGTCGGTTCTTCGCGAGATATGAAAATGAAAATGAAAATGAAAATGAAAAGTTTTTATTTCTTTAAGCTTACAAATAAGCACTTAGACAGGTCATATTTTATACTATTAAATTATTTTATAGTTCACTTCAATTTTTTGTCCACCAGTGGAAGAAGTGAGAAGAAACCACTAGTATGTTCATAACTTATGTGTCTAGTACATTTGATTTGCTTATTTGTAAGTTGGTAGATTTTGAGTTGGAGCAAAACTCGTTCCAAGCTTTTTTATCTTCTAAGTAATCTGATATTTTGTAATAAGCTTTTTTACAAAGAATATGTTTCACAATTTTTTTAAATTTATTTATTGATAATTTTTGCAACTCACTTGGAGTTTTGTTGTAGAAGCGTATACATTGCCCTTTAAAAGATACATTTATCTTGTGTAGCCTAGTTGTGGGCACAGCGAGTTTATTCTTATTTCTAGTATTTACATTATGTATATCACTTTTTTTAGTGAACCGATTGATATTTTTATGAGTGTACAACAAGTTTTCATAAATATATTGACACGGTACTGTCATTATGTTTATTTCTTTGAATATTTCACGTAGGGATTCTCTGGGACCCATATTATAGATCGCACGAACAGCCCTCTTCTGCAACACAAATACTGTGTTTATATCTGCAGCGTTCCCCCACAGTAGTATGCCATAAGACATAATACTGTGGAAGTAGCTGAAATAGACTAGTCTAGAAGTATCAACGTCTGTAAGATGACGGATTTTTTTAACTGCATATGCTGCAGAACTAAGTCTCTTCGATAGCTTATCTATGTGTGGGCCCCATTGAAGTTTACTATCTAAGGTTATTCCTAAAAATACGGTATTGTCTACAATTTCTAACGTTTCTCCTTTTACGTTTATATCAGCCTTAACTTGTTTTACATTAGGTAGAATAAATCTTATACATTTTACCGGCCCACTGCCACTTCAGCTTGCTAATTCTTAGAGCTGTCGATAACCTTGGTTCTCTGTCGGATGTATTCGTTACGAATCTTATCCTTTTTCGTATATTCATTAATTTTATAAATATGATTGTTTAGAATTTTAGCTAACATCTAACAAGAAAGAACCCAAAAATTGTTGTGCCCTGACAGGGTTTTTATGCATTGTGTACCTACCCACTAAAGCACTACACCTAAGAAACTACCTGTATGCATGAAATCACAATAAATTATATGAATATTAAATTAAACAATATCCTAAAAATTTTGCCAACTGAGCTACGAAAGCAAATGACCAGCGAATCGATAATTTCTAAGACCCCTTCGAAGTCTAGTGTAGCTCCTACAAGGGAAACATTTGAAAGAAAGAAAGAAAGAAAATATTTTTATTTACCTCAAAACTACTATACACAACAAACTTAAACTACGCAAATGATTACTACATTTAAGTTTTTCGCAGGTTCAAGTCCCGCCGAAATTGTAATTTTCTGGGATATTATTTAATGTCATAGATATTACCCCAAGTGCGAGGGCATACGCGCTATTATCTATACAAGAAACACATACTAATACACCACAAAATAAGTACCTATATTACATAATATACCAACTAACGGTAATTGGAATCAAACATTTTACGATAAAATCTTTTCTTTTAACACTTTGACTGCGATTTTTTTTCGACGACTGCGATCTTTTTTTTAACCTAAAAAATTCGTGCTGCCTCTCTGCACAGCGGTTGTGTTTCGCCGCACATGCGTTTCGTTCGAAAAATATTACGGCTGTGCTGAGTCACAAAGATCTGTATTTTCTCAGCCGCTGCGCTAGTGTGGATTTACGCATATTAGTCACTTGTAGAAAACACATACCGTGTGATTTCAGCAGTCTAAATGTTAAGATAAGATAAATTATAATAATACATTTTTTATTTATTCTTTCGTTTGTCATGATTAACATTATGGGGTGCTTTTATCACATTGGAGACTCCCAGACGAAGCAAGTTTTTTTAGAAAATCTTTGAATGCAATATTACCAAGTTTTGAAAATAAAGTCTACTTTAAAAAAATATCCTATCTACAATATTTAAGGTACCTTCCCTCCATGTGGCATGGCTGTGGGACGCCCTGTATATTATATACTACACCACGCTGAAACTCTTACCTAGTTACTTAAGCTTAGCAATAAATTACTGAAATGAAGTAAATTAAAGTTAATCATAAGTTAAGTGCCATAATACTCAGGCTGGTAATAAAATTTATTACTATTAGGTTAATACGGGCTCGTAAAATCTAGACTGCACTATAGTAATTTATCTCATCTACAAAGAAAAGTGTAGTTTGTTTGTTCATAACGGAGTAAAAAGTAGCAGGTGTAGGAAGTAGGAACACGAAAGTAGTAGAGAAGAAGTGGCGCGGCAGGGGATGGTTCTTAGTTGTTTGGGTTCGATTCCTGCCTTGGAAAAATTTATGATCGGCAAATATTTGTTCCAGGTATTCCGACTATTTTCATCCACCTTTATTTCTAGCTATCATCTCACGTTTTCAGATTTCAATAAATCTAAAAATAAAAAATACAAATACAAAAAGTTTACAAATAATAACAGCTTAAATTAATATATGTACATATTCTTACATTTTAGAGTTGATTGGTTGAGGTGTTGCAGTTAACAGTGACCCCGCACTAGGCTAGGCCTGTTTCGCGATAATAACTTTATTTCTTTAGGTTTATAAAATCAGCACTTAGACAAGTCAAATTTTATATAATTATAATCAATCACTACGTTAGCAGCTTATAATAGTCCACTGTTGGACATAGACCACCACTAACAATCGCCATAATGGCTTTTACAATGGCGGCCATTATCCCCACGCTGAGCATACGGGTTAGGGATCGCAGTGCCTTTATTCTAGTAGAATCCCTTCGACATGTATAAAGGTATCCTCCACGAACAAAGTCGTGAACAAAAGCTAGTATTCCATACATTTACAACCCCACATAATCTCTCTCTTCCGTGTTTGAAGGCTATTTACTAGAAACCTCTGATTATGTGAGTGGATATCGTTAATTCAAGGGAGTGACGCTTATGAGCTTTATTGAAGTGATAATAATGCTTAGGTTTTATGGAAAAAGTTTCTATAAGGCAGGGCTTTGTAGGCGCTTATTTACAACCATTTTTACTGTCCTGACGTTCGCGGTCAAAGAATCGACTCTTTCAACTCAGCCCGTGAATTATTTAAGAGCCGACTAAGTGCCTTTTTTACATGTCCCGGCTATCCGGGTATCCGTTGCTGGATACCCGGCCGGGACATGTGACATCATCATCAGCCTTTAGCAGTCCACTGCTGGACATAGGCCTCCCCCAATAAGAACCATAGCGCCCTGTCTTCAGCTTGCCGCATTCAGCATCTACCTGCAGTCTTTCGCAGGTCGTCATCCCACCTGGTCGGAGGGCGTCCTACACTACGTTTACCGAGTCGTGGTCTCCACTCAAGAATACGTTTGTGAACATGTGACATGTGAGGTGGCAAATTATATGCAAGTTACGCTGGTACGTGTGAAAGATAACGTACATGCACCGTGCAACGTACGGTATCCGGCACCAGTTTGCTGGCAACCGGGCCGTGTGAAAGGCACTAACGGAACCTAGAGGCAGGGCAACAGTTTCTATCTGAGTAATATTCAACACCTGTGTGGCGAATATGGCGATATCACAAAAAGAAATTAAAATATTATGGATCGCGTTGCTCGGTCCCCCTTTAGTTGATTCGTCCAAAACGTCCTAAAAACTGGTAAGAACGTCACATATTTTTTAAACACGTATTTTTATGTATTGCCTTACGTAATTAAAAATTATTTACTTTGGGGAAACCTGGGATATTTAAAATTTTAAATTATTCCCGAAATATTGAATTTTTTGCAAATGTTTTTCCTAAAATTTCCCAAAAGGAAGGTTTGTACCTTTCGTAGAACGATCTTCATCATGATAAAGTACGGTATAATATTAAATTTTCGTCAAATTACCACAAAATGTCTTCTCCCGGCATCCCTAATTATATTCTACGTGGACAAATGACAAACCCTATGGTGATTCAGGTATCCTATATGAGGATTATTACTTTTAATTAGGATTGTATCATTTACAGGTCGGGTTGTATAAACTGATAATACTCAGGGTTATTATTTGCTGGGTCATTGAGCTGAGCATCCACTGCAGTAAACGCTAGGCTTTGTTCCGTTCACATTTTGGCTATAGCGGAACGCGCTTCATCACGATAGTATCAAAATATAAAACTTTAAAACTATCATGGTTATTAATACTGAAGTCATTTAAAACGGGATATTTACCTTTAGTGCCTTCAGTTATTCCGTGATCATGGCGCATGAAACTGTGCCGAAATATTAGAAAACTCAAAAATCAAATCATGGTAAATATCCCGTTTTAAATGACTTTAGTATCGAAATATTTCAAGTAAAATCATTGTTGAACCAATTTAATTGTTGTTATGCTAGGGTTTAATAATAAATTTAGTTAGATTATCTACATATTAAGCTAGAAATTTGTTAAACACCTTTGAGAATTCAACCAAGTCTTAAACACCTATTACAAATAATCAATGGTTTCATTAATCATCTGTAACAGTTCTTCTGCTTTGAACTGTACTGTATACACTGTTAGAAATGTAAGCAGCAATAATCCTTTACTACTAAAGGATTATTGCTGCGGAGGAAATTATTCACTTTGAAACTAATTAAACGTCACAGACAAGACACAGTTTCGGATTTCGCACTACCCTTTCATGCATTTGTATCTAAACATACATGATATTTGGATCTCTGAGTAATTAACAACAGATATGCGAACTGGCACAGTCTGGAGGAGGCCTTTACTCGAATAGAGATCAAAGAATTATAAAAATAATTATTTAATAATGCTCAAAAATTCAAGTTTTCTTATTCTTTTTAACAATGTTGTTCAGAAGCCACGTCTAGCGCCATCTACCCGATCACGGTGGAACTACATGAACCAGAGTCAATGATACCCATAGCTGTCAAAATTATTTCTAATCTGTATATCATTCTCATTCTTTCATTCATTTTTCTTTTCATTCTGTTCATAACTCATTCGTTCCTTACCATTATAACTTTTGCCATGTAATGCAAAGACAAAAAATTATACGCCATTTTTATTCAAAATTAAATACGAATATTCAATGAAGTACTCCTTACTCCTAATCCAGATAGGAACAGATATATAGGCTGTACAAATGTTCAATAATTTAATTTAATTATAATTCAATTATTATGTAATTTATTCTTTGATAATAAATGGCTAAATTATTATTATGCGAACTTAATAGCTTCATTGAATATAATTTGGCATGTTTTAAAAAACTATAAAACGATTTTAAATTCCTATGTAGAGAAAATGGATTTGAAGGAACATTTCAATAGTGCGATCCTATTTAACAAGTGGCGACATCTAGTTAAACTTTGAGTCTTATTTCCTGCCTGTTCTGATATCCCTGCAAGATGAGAAGGCGCTAGGTGCATACGTGGTATCCCAAACTAAAGGTCGACCCATGTTCCAAGAAATCAGTGTCATACCGTCAGGCTTCATTAACATCATCTCGCATAAAGCCACGTGATTCGAGAGTAACTACCACACTCATCATCATCATCGTCAACCTATAGTAGTCCACTGCTGGACAAAGGCCTCCTCTAATGTGCGCCATAACGCCCTGTCTTCAGCTTGCTGCATCGAGCATCTGCCTGCAGTCCTTCGCAGGTCGTCATCCCACCTGGCCGGAGGGTGGTCCTACACTACGTTTGTCGGTTCTTCGCGAGATATGGCCGGCCCACTGCCACTTCAGCTTGCTAATTCTTAGAGCTATGGTTCTCTATAGGATGTATTCATTACGAATCTGCTACACTGACGCTGGTAAAACCCCAATGGATAATTATGACGCTATTTTAGTAAATAAAATTATCTCTTATTTCACTCAGTAATAACTTCTTTTCTTACCTACTGTTTAAATTTTACAGTGCGTCCTATGTTGTGGGCTGGCAAGTGTCCAAGATTGCCGCTTTGAGTCGGTCAGTACACGGTCTAAGTGAAAACAATGTGAGAACTAGAACTTGATGCATCGGTATAGCAAAATACTTGTTCATTTTAAAAACAAAAGACAATAAACGGGTTGGGGAATCGTGATTGGGTTTTGTTTGATAACTTTTGTTTTACTTGATAATTTTATTAATCTTCTCTTATACAATATTAACTAACGCATTTATGTAGGTGTTTGTAGTGGAAACTATTGTATTTTTAATTTTATAAGGATACAACATTTTATTCTGTAAAATGTTGGCTGTCGATGACATTATGTATGTACATTATGTTTTGTACGATTAAGATTTAAGGACTGTGGATTTTGTTTCTTAAATAAATAAAAGAAACACACAACACGTTCACAGCTAAAGTTTCGCACTAATAGGGTTTTACCATGATAATCATGTTTGGCAGTCGGATGCTTCTAAAAAACCTCAAGCAATAAAAAATACGCTTGTCCAACTGGTTTCTTAGTAGTAAGAAATTTCTTTGAGCATTTCCATTTTGTTTACTATTTTCAAAACCTGCCACAAGTACTTACCTGTGGCAGGAACCTAATTACTTGCAAACCAACGGTAAGATTTTCCCAGGTAAAGGCATACTTTACTGATGCTGTAGGTAACTCGCAGCAGCAAAAAAAAAAGAAACTGCAAATTCATTTTATATTCTAAGAGCTGGTATTTCTATTACCTAAGGTTTCCTGAAACTCAAGAGTTATTTAAAAAATAATTTAAAAGGATTATCAAGAATGTTGTAAGCAGAAATACATTTTAAAACTATTTCTATTCAGTCCGCAATCAAGTAAAGTGTACTACAGGAAATACACTTTGCAGTTTGTGGCATACATTTTCAATTTGTTGAAGTGAGAGGGGGCGCCTCTGGACAGCTTTGTGTTGAGTTCTGTTGCAAACGCATTGCGTGGGTTAGTCGGTATTGAAATTAGGTGCATTTGCGATATTAGAATGTTTTTTCTTTAAATCGATATATATGTAGATAAATATAGATAAAACGCTGTGAACGATTATTTATTTTATTATTAATTATAGAGGCGAGCAGATTTTTATTTACTCATGTATTCTCCGTTTACGCGCAATTTGTTATATCTTTCATATTGAAATATCAGATTTATTTACTATCGTGTTTTGACAAAACATAAACTCATTTATTAATTTATGTAGATTTGCGATTATTAATACGCGATGAACGCGTGTTAATGCGCATTTTAACGCGTTGTCAGCGTTATTACGCTAATTTTAGCGCGAATAACGCGTGTTAAGGTGCCTTTTAACGACGACATTCTAATGACGACCGATGTGGCGCGGTGGGCGAAGGTCCGCCTGCGACGCAGGAGGTTGCGGGTTCGATTCCCTCCTGGGAACAATTGTGTGTACGATCTGCAGATATTTGTTCCGGGTCGTTTTCTATGTATAATAAAAAATATCTATTTATGTAATATATTGTATTATGTATATCAGTTATCTAGTACCCATAAAACAAGCACTGCTTACCATGGGGCTAAACAATGCTGTGTGAATTGTCCAGCATTATTTATTTATTATAATTTATTTTAACGCGTTGTCAGCGTTATTACACTAATTTTAACGCGAATAACGCGTGTTAAGGCGCATGTTAACGCGAATGACGCTTTTCACGAGTTATTCGCGCTACAATAAGCGTAATAACGCTGACAACGCGCGATACGTTACGTTTTAAATTGCGTGGTAGCCCCACTGAACTCAAGTAATGAGACGTTATTTATAAGAATAAGCCTCAGTTTGTAACAAAGATGTCTTTTGAAACAGTTTGGTCAAAAACCTAAAAGAAGTAAACAAAACGCCGACCTGTTTAAGCTTCTCTTTGAATATTCATAACCAAAGGCCTGGGCACAGTAACAGATGAACGGACTGACGAATAAGTCTTCATTTTTGTTTTATAATATAATAAATTTCCGGAGGGGCTCAGTAAATTTAATTCTCTGGGCACTTCATATTTTCCTGTCGTCGTTCAGGTTATCAATAAAACTTGGGTGTCCCGTTTGACGTTCTTTCTGAGGTGGGTTAATTGGAAAGTGGTCCACGTGGGAAGGAAGTAGTCTTCGGCCTTCCTACATAAAAAAAAACATCTTAACAACCGAGGTTGTACATTTTAAATCTTACTAAAATGCATCAATATGACGAAGAGACCTGCCTTTTATTATTGTGACTTCTACTTTACAATCAACATCATTATCAACCTATGTTAGTCCACTGCTGGACTGGGCATAGGCCTCCCCCAATGAGCGCCACAGCGCCCTGTCTTCAGCTTCACGCATCCACCATCTACCTGCATTCTTTCGCAGGTCGTCATCCCACTTGTTCCTAGGGCGTCCTACATTATGTTTACTGAGTCGTGGTGACTACTCAAGAACACGTTTGCCCCAGCCGTCGGTTCTTCGCGAGATATGGCCGGCCCACTGCCACTTCAGCTTGCTAATTCTTAGAGTTATGCCGATAACTCTACACTACTCACAACTTACTACAACATTATGCTGGGAAGAAAAGGTTTCGAGTGGCGGCCATGATGCAATGCGAAACAGAGTGTTGAGAGACATCCACTTGATGGACAGACGATATCGTAGCGGTCGCAGGGAGTCGATGGATGGAGGCGGTTCAGGATCGCTATTTGTTACGTTGGGGGAAGCCTATGTCCACTGTGCAGTAGTGGACGTGTATGGTTTGGTATCATGATAAAGATGATTGAGTATAGTGAATTTTTGTTACGTTTCGATAAATTCTGCCCAAACTCGATCCGAATCGTGCCAAATTCCATAAATTCTCAAAATATTACTGAAATTGTTGATTTTATGTCCGTTGGTACCTATTAAACGGCTTGTTCTTGAAAATTCCGGAAACTAAGCCACTGTAAAACTAAATGCCGGCCTTTATAGCAAGGGTTTGTAAAACTTTTGCTGGTAAGAGTTATAAAAATGGCTGTGGAACGACTTCAATACAAGTGAAAAAATACAGTTCAGACTAATATGGATGGATAGATGGATATTTGTTACTGATTCACGTCAAAACAACTGAACGGATCGGATTGAAATTTTGCATACAGGTAAGCCTAAGCCTGTAATAAAACAAACTTTATATCCCATAATGGAACCTTGACTTAGTGTATAGTAGAAAAGTTAGTGCGCGTTCAAGTCTTTTGTATGCTACGCCGGTCTATCGTAGCATCGTAGCACGTGCTACGAAGTTCTACGTTAAAATTCTAGATACAAATAATAATATAAATAAATAATAATAAATAATGCCGGACACAGAATAATCTAGCCCCAAGCTAAGCTGATCGGTACTAGATGGCTGATAAACATAATACAATACATTACATAGATACACTCGTATATTTTTTTACTATAAATACAGAAAACGATCAGAACACCCACACATATAACTGCAGATCGTACAAAAATTTGTCCCGGGGTATCGAACCCGCAACCTCCTGTGTCACTAGTGGACCTTCGCCCACCGCGTCAGAGAGATCGTCGGTCGGAGGTCGAGGTCGTATTACTAGCAGTTTTAGTCATTTGACAAAAAATTACGATCTTGTGACTTCTTTTGTATGCTACGCCAGTCCGTCGTAGCATCATAGCACATTCTACGGATTTCTTGCTATTACTAGTAGTTGCAGTCATTTGACAAAAAATACCATCTCGTGACTTCTTTTGTATGCTACGCCAAACCGTCGTAGCATCATAGCACATTCTACGGATTTCTTGCTATTACTAGTAGTTGCAGTCATTTGACAAAAAAATACCATCTCGTGACTTCTTTTGTATGCTACGCCAGTCCGTCGTAGCATCATAGCACATTCTACGGATTTCTTGCTATTACTAGTAGTTGCAGTCATTCGACCAAAATGACCATCTCGTGACTCTATAGCTGATTTCTCTACTCTTTTGTCTTATCCAGTTTTTCTCGACATTCGTTTAAAGCGGCGGCGGTTCTGTTGGTGCATTGCCATCTTCTGGTAATGGGTTTTGCGGTGGAACCCTAGTCGTGGCGTTTTTTGTTCGGATTGCGGAATGCTAAACTAAAGCATGTTGGTAGTTTATTTTATTAATGTGGAATTGATTTACCATTCTAAAATGAGGGCTTTTTACGACTTCAAATATTATAAATACTAGATTTAGTTAGTATTAAGATCCTTTATTTTTATTATTTTCTTTGTATTTAATGGTGCAATAAAGCTATATTGTATTGTAAATACAGTATAATATTCTAATATTATTCTGACTTCGAGTAGTTACTTTTCACTTATAGTTAATAATAGCTGCGCCCCGCGACTTCGCCTGCGTTAAATTTCTGTGCAATTCTACCATATTTTCTTACCGTTAAAACCTTCCCTGGACTACGAAAAAACCAAAATCAGCTAAATTCGCCCAGCCGTTCTCGAGTTTTAGCGAACTACGCGACGCTACTACTGCGAGAGACTAACGAACAGCAATAGATTTTTATATATAAAGATATTTACTAGGTTAGATATTGTTATGAAAACGGATGTGTTACATCGGATCAAACTTGGTAAGTCCATTGACTATGATTATGAAGTAATTAATGAATAAGATTGAGTTTTTTATCGCTCATTACATCCGATTCTATAGGTACATTATTTCATGTATTTTCCAACCAGAAATATACAGCTATATAGGTTCACGAAAAACTAAGACAAAAAGGTTTTCTTTCCTTATATGAAAGCAAGATGCGATGAAATGAAATTGAAAGGCAGGCGACGCACGCAAATGCAGTCTGTCGTGATACGTGATGCAATCTATGTGCATACGCTGATGCAATTGATTTGAAACTCGCTTTCAAATGTGGCGATCAATATGTTTCATCCGGAACATGGGTGAATACAGACAGGCTACATTTTAGAATCAAAATATATTTATTTATAACAACAATACATTGTTAAAAACAAGTCATACTTAAAGGATTTTCATTAGTTCATTATTCTACTATATTTCAACTGACGTCACCGAATTTAACGTCACATAACCTACGAATATAACCACCACATGGGGTAAGAATTACAGAATTACATAGCAAAAGAATTAGCAAGCTGAAGTGGCAGTGGGCCGGCCATATCTCGCGGAGAACCGACGGCCGCTGGGGCAAACGCGTTCTTGAGTGGATACCACGACTCGGTAAACGTAGTGCAGGATCCCCTCCGACCAGGTGGGATGACGACCTGCGAAAGACTGCAGGTAGATGCTGGATGCGGCAAGCTGAAGACAGGGCGCTATGGCGCTCATTGGGGGAGGCCTATATATTATATTTTAAATATATTATTAATGCAATCTTATGTCCAGCAGTGGACTGCTATAGGCTGATGATGATGATGATAGCAAACTAGTGAGGTGTGCGCTGCGCGAGCTGCAAGCAGCTCGCGGGGTTATGTATATTGTGTTTTTTTTTAAATTAAAATAAAAATACAAAAAAATGAATGTGCTGGTGACAAAGCTAGTGAAAACTGCGATATAGAAATGTCAGCCATTTAAAATTCAGAAATGTTTCGTTATCTACACTGTCAAGTTTATCGAAAACGATATCCATATCACGAGTAGTGGTTGAACAATCACACAGCGCGGCTCGCTTCGCTGTTCTCGCCTTGCTCACACAGCAAGGCGAGAACATACCTCCCCATCCACCATCAAGGAGAACAATTATCTGAGTCAGTCAGTGAGTGAGTGAGTGGTACTCTAGCTTTATACTATAGTAGAAAATGCTCTTCAGCCGCAACCGCTGCCTGTCAAAACCGCACCCTTTTGTTTAGCCAAAGATGTTACATTCGGCTCAATCGGAAAATATCTGCAAAATCTTAGCACCATTCTACATCCATCTTCTCTCAGATCAGTACAATAAAATGTAAATGTTGATCCCAGTCCGTATTTATAGCTGCGCACGAAACATCCATCCAACAGTTGGCAGTAAATCCAAAGCACTACGCCGTATAGATAGAGCTCTGAATAATTAAATGGAGACGTGTGGAAAATGCCAAAGCCCTTTCCGGGTCACATTTGGCTCCCTACAGTTACTTATGTCCCTTGTCAGTAACAGACAACTTTTGATATGCAATTCCCTATTCCTTGTAAGTTTATTATAACACAAGCTCTGCTTACCATGGGGCTAGATAATGCTGTGTAAATTGTCCAGATGTATGCATTTATTTACTATAGTTTACTAGCTGCGTCCCGCGGCTTTGCTCGCTTCTAAATATGTGTCAAATGGTTGGCCAAGTTAATGTACTTTTTTATTATTATTAACTCATTTATTATCAGATTCTTAATCCATATACAAACTTAAAAATAAAAACATACAAAATTAAAAATAAATGTCACAAAATAAATCAGTCGTAAAATCAAATAAAATTAAATAAAAATATAATAATATAACTAAGGGAAAATTAAAAAATAATATTAATAAAACACAAAATGAAAACTTACTAACCTAATGGACATTTATATGGATATCGACCCCATCAATATTTTCATCCATTTGTATTGGATGGGACAGTCCAGCCAGTTTTAGCCTTGGTAGGTTAAGGCTGAGCAAAAATGGAACCAACAATTTTCATTTCTATGTCAGTATTTAGGTCAGATATTTCACGGGTATTCAGTAATAAGAGTTCGTACGCAATGCAGTGGATTCTTTGAATAATGAATTTTGATAATACTGCTACGAAACTGGGCAGGCAGATTTTAATGCCGCGAGTTTCATTCCTACAGTGTTTTGTTAACTCACCAATGGCCCACGACTTTTGCAAGCAACACAAATCACCAAGACCTTGCCTCTTTCACCAATACTTAAGTGGCTCGACATAAACACTCCCGTATGGGCTTTATTGCTTAATTTTACGGCCGAAGCGTTTCTGTAATGAGGTGCCGAACTTTGGAGACAGTTTTTGTTTATCCTGTGTCCCTGAGACAACATTTTTTTATTTTATATAAACTTAGTCGTAAACTAGTTAGATTTTTGATAAATAAATAATGCTGGACAATCCACACAGCATTATCTAGCCCCAAGCTAAGCAGAGCTTGTGTTATGAGTACTAGATAATTGATAAACATAATACAAATCATTATATAGTATTTAATTATATATAGAAAACGACAAGAACACACGCAACAAATAACTGCATAACGTACAAAAATTTGCCCCGAGGCGGGAATCGAACACGGTCGCCATGTTATCTACAAATACAAATATTCGGTATATTTTAATGTACCTAAGTGATATTTAATTCCTGAATTAAAATATACATGACAACTAACTTCCTTGCTTAAACTCTAGTCGGCGCAGATCAGTTTGCAATCGATAACTTCCTGTTTTTCTATGAAAACCAATAAAAACTTTGAAAAAAAAAAACACAATAAAAAGACCCGGAAATCATCTCCAAAGCAAACGATAAAACCCGTAAATTCCAGAATAGTTTTATGACAAAAATACGTTTCAGAGTTCCTTGGGTAATAAAGCGAACGAACATTGAGCTCAGTATCTGGAACCCGTTATTATCTTTCAAAATATGGATTTTGCGCTCGTAAAGTGGTGTTTAACGACTGCGAAGAGATTATAATGATGTAGCAATCAATTGCTGATATCTGTGCGACTTTAAAACAGATTGTTAAAATGAGAATGAACACTTGAAAACTGTGCAAATTTCAATCTGAGACTACATTTCGTAGAATTTGGTATTTGGCGACCTTTAAGCGCACGATTGGAATCAGGGTGTGCGAATTAACTGAAATCGACATAGCTGTAAGAATTAGCAAGCTGAAGTGACAGTGGGCCAGCCATATCTCGCGAAGAACCGACGGCCGCTGGGGCAAACGTGTTCTTGAGTGGAGACCACGACTCAGTAAAAGTAGTGTAGGAGGCCCTCCGACCAGGTGGGATGACGACCTGCGAAAGACAGCAGGTAGATGCTGAATGCGGCAAGCTGAAGACAGGGTGCTATGGCGCTCATTGGGGAAGGCCTATGTCCAGCATTGGACCAACATAGGTATGATGATATACATACATAGGATGATGATGATGATGAACTGAAATCAACTTTTTGGTTCTTAAACTATCCAAGCTGACGTCATAAATCCAGGCCATCTTTAAGTATAGAAAAAATAATAGGGGATTGTGCCAGCTTTAAAAAATGTATCGCTAATTGGTTCAGTTTTCTTATGTATTTATGGCGATGCACAAAAAAAAAAATACTAGGCTTAAAAATATATTTAGAAATGTATCATTTCTAAATATATTTCTAAGCCTTAGCGCGATTGTCTTTTATTTCCACGCTGACGTCCAATCCGCCTGGATTGGACGTCAGCGTGGAAATAAAAGTATAGGAAAAATAAAAGGGAATCGCGCCAGCTTTCAAAAATGTATCGCTCATTGCTTCATGTTCTGTATTTTACTACTAGTACTGCACAAAAATAGAGCCTCTAAATAAAGTTTGCGAACGAAATGAGCAAAACCACAGCGCAGTAGGTACCTGTTGTTATTGACCACTGCATAGTAATAGCCAATTACCGCGGGCCGGCTGTTCGTACAGTTATCAACAATGCCTTAATTGGGATAATCCAGGTAAATTCAGTTTCATTTTGGACGCGATAAAATAAATTTTGAATGGCCGAGGGTAGTTTTCGGCATTACGAAAATTGAGAGATTAAGGCTCGAGCGCACTTTGCTTAAGGTGATTTTAAATGAACCGTTATAATTTAACCATCACCAGCCTACAGCAGTCCACTGCTGGACATCGGCCTACCCCAATGAGCGCCGTAGCGCCCTGTCTTCAGCTTGCCGCATCCAGCATCTACCTACATCCCACCTGGTCAGTGCAGGTCGTCATCCCACCTGGTCGGAGGGCGTTCTACACTACATTTACCGAGTCGTGGTCTCCACTCGAGAACACGTTTGCCCCAGCCGCCGTCGGTTCTTCGCGAGAATGGCTGAGACAGCTTGCTAATTCTTAGAGCTATGTCGATAACTTTGGTTCTCTGTCGGATGTATTCGTTACGAATCCTATCCTTCAGAGAAACTCCGAGCATAGCTCTTTCCATAGCTCACTGAGCGACTTTGAACTGGTGGACCAGCACTATCGTGAGTGTCCACGTCTCAGCTCCGTACGTCATAACGGGTAGGACGCATAATAATTTGCCCTTTCACGGGTATTTCACCTCTATAAGCGTTAACCCAAGAATAGATGATGAGAATGATTCTTAGTTAATGGCAACTGTGTCTGGTTGAACACTTTTCTGCCATTGTCAAGTAATGGGAAATAATTGTAAAATCAATGAGTTATTAAATTATGATGATTGTTTGATATTTTCACCGGAGCCTAGACGACCGATGTGGCGCGGTGGGCGAAGGTCCGCCTGCGACGTAGGGGGTTGCGGGTTCGATTCCCGCCTCGGATCAATTGTGTGTACGATCTGCAGATATTTTTTTCCGGGTGTTCTGGTCGTTATCTATGTATAATAAAAAATATCTATCTATGTAATTTATTGTATTATGTATATCAGTTATGTAGTACCCATAACACAAGCTCTGCTTACCATGGGGTTAGATAAAGCTGTGTGAATTGTTCACCATTATTTATTTAGTTCGTTATCGAGCAGAGTGTGCAGGTTAGGTTGGCTTGGGAGACGAGATGTTGGAGTCCCCCTTGCACCCCAACCCATGAATAGTTAAAGTCATAGAGGATACTGCTGTCACATCAGAGGGACAGTATCATTCGACAATTTTCTTAATTTTGTAAACAAAAACGAATCTATGTGTGAGTTGACCTGCATGTAACTTCAGTGCACACAAGTGCACGTATACGAATAGGAAATTGAAACTAATTCGTCTATATTTTTCTTCTTTTATGTCTACTATTATTCTAAGCCTTCTTCTTCTATGGTTTAAATATAATATGTAAGCCTAGAATCACGCAACTTTATCATCACTACGGCCGTGTCGTAGTTGTTAGTTTAGTACAGGATGGGAAATACTTAAAAACTACGGCCCATATAAAATATATACCTGTTATATATTGTATAATGTATATCAGTCATCTAGTACCTATAACACAAGCTTTTGGGTCTAGATCCTGTGTGAATTTTTCAGCATTATTTATTTATTTTATAACGATTTTTAAATAACTGAAGGTCAACACTAACTAAGTTATTATATCTTTGTGGAACTGCGAAATCGGTTGTCAAAATCGTGTGACTACCTTCTGTGACAGCCATTTGGGTTTTACGACTTCTATAAGTTAAAACATAAAGCGGTTACCGCTACCCGCATCCGCATTCCAGTTTTGCGGAAAAGGAAGTCACGGTGCAGTTGTCTTCGTGTGCCAGAACTTTAAAATATACCTTAACCTAGCTAGCTACTTACCTTTGTGTTTATTTATTACCTGTCTTTATACCTGTGTCCAAATAAATGTGTCTTTCTATTCTACCTTAATCAAATCATCCAGATGTGACCATTTAGGCTCAAGCGTCTACCCAAGTGAGGGATGAGATTTCGGAAAGAAGTCATTTCGTCACACAACATTATCTAGCCCAAAGCTAAGCAGAGCTTCGTAGGCCTGTTCGTGACGTTACCTGTACGGGCTCTAACGAAAGACCAGCGCTGGCTAAGTCTCTTACGGAGCTTGGCAGCACTATGCTTTTTACAACAACTCTCTCTCTGTTGTTAATTTATGTTTTTATAAATAAATTTCATTCTATTCTAATTAATTCTCAACCTACACGTTTTCCGTTTGTGCTCGTTCTGCTCGCTCTCAGGTTTTGGCTGAAAATCAGTGTTTTTGCTTTTAGCAAAAAAATATCGCTGAGCCATGGCCTATTTGTTGTACTGCGGCACACACATGTTTACCTACAGTAAGTACTTTAGTAGCCATTTTAATTGCTCGTTTTATTAATTGTTTTATGGTAATTTAGTTTAATATTGTATCTTTCTCTATGTTAATTGTATGTGTGTGTTATTAGGACCAAATACGTAATAACGTTTCATCTATCTATCTATCTATTCTAATTGTGCATCGAATTCTGAAAATGCTTCCCAAGCAAGGAGGTTTATTCATTACTAGTGTTGCAAACCAATAATGGTGCATAAGCTTCGTTATTTTTCCGCAAGTCACTACCGCATCCGCATCCGTACGCCGGAGCCTTAAGAGGGGTCGTAAGTTTAAATTAGGTACGGTGTGGGAATTATTCAAATAAACTTTCATTTTGTTCTGGGTTTTAAGTGGATTGTCGGCGTTCAGCTTTTATGTTTCCTACAAGGGTTGGGCGGCATGGCCTATCATTAGAGTTTGTTTGAAGTGAAATGAGGAAATTTATCGGCTCAAAAGTCGAGTTGCCTGGTAAATTCAGTCGGTTTTTCTTTTTAGGGTACAAAAACAAAACGTTTGCTTCTAAACTGAAGAAAGTGGTTGAATTAAAATCAAAGCTTTGCTTTGAATTAAAAAGCATGAAAAATAATTTCGACACGCATTGTTTAAATGTGTGTAGGTAGTACCTATCTTATTTAGGATACATTTATAGCTGCGTCCCACGGTTTCACCCGCGTGGTGATAGATATTTTGGATAATATACTATATATCTTTATGAATCGTAGCCTATGTGTTATTCTGATATGTAAGCTATATTATTGTGAAGTTTCATTAAAATCCATTCAGTAGTTTTTACGTGAAAGAGTAACAAACATCCATCCATCCATCCATGCTTACAAACTTTGACGTATTTAATCTCTATTACTACATAGTACAAAAGAAAGTCGCTTCGTGCTGTCTGTGTGTCCCTATGTATGCTTAGATCTTTAAAACTACACAACGATTTTGATGCAGTTTTTTTAATAAATAGAGTGATTCAAGAGGGAGGTTTATAAACCACACATTATTATAGATTTCTAAACGGGCGAAGCCGCGGGGCGCAGATAGTTAAATAAAATACATTACAAAATCCAGTCCTCAACCTATTTCTGTAAAACCCTAAAGTAAGTTTCGTTATTAGGTTTTATTTCGTTATTATCTTTTTTTCACCAGCACGATTGTAGACCCTTTTCATTGAACCATATTTAGACTTCGACTTGGTACCTAAAGAACGGTTATAACCTTTGAAGTTGTCACTACAAACGCTTGAAATAAACGTCCTTCGAGAAAGTTTCTCTTGAGGAATTAATATACCTATGAAAAATTTAGTGAACACGGAATTAGAGCGGTCAACAATGGGTAAAAGGGACAGAGTTTTTTGTCATCGCACGTGTTCATAATGCTTACAATACGAAGGTCGAATCGTGACATCGGTACGTATTTTGATTTTCAGTATAATGATAAATCCGACCCGTACAGCTTACTGCTCAGAGTGAAATAAAAATAAATAATGCTGGACATTCACACAGCATTATTTAGCCCCATGGTAAGCAGAGCTTGTGTTATGGGTACTAGATAACTGATACAATACAATACATTACATAGATCGTTTTTTTTTAATTATACATAGATAATGACCAGAACACCCGAAACAAATATCTGCAGATCGTACACGCAATTGTTCCGAGGCGGAAATCGAACCCGCGACCTCCTGCGTCGCATGCGGACCTTCGCCCACCGCGCCACATCGGTCGTCATGTTTTTAAGTACAAGAAGTATAAATAAATAAATAAATCAGTGATCATTACACATTATGTGTCTGTTATATAATATATGATAAATTGTGGAAAGTTTTTAAAGCTTATAGAACTTAACGACATCAAGACCTACGGTGGAAATAAATATACAATAAACACAATAGACAAAAATAGCACGTGCAATATTAGGACCAGCTTAAGATATTGCAATATGAAACCACCTTCAAGGAACTTATTTTCCCATTACCAACAGCTTTACCTTGCAACTTTCTAAGAAGTATGTCCACTAAGCTACGAATATTAACTGCCAGGTTATGCCAGGGTATTTAGGATTCTTGCAAATGTCAAAATCCATTTCCTCTGCTCCGGGAACATCAAACGACATCATTCTAAATATTGTAGTTTTGCGCTACATCGCTCGTTTTATTTTAATGCAGCTAAAGAGCAATAATGTTCCTTAAGTATTCATAAAGGCATTTGAGGCATCCCGTTCAATTTAGAATTCTAAGAAGCAATCAGGCATCAATATCAAAGACCGAGCAAGGGCCTTTGCTCAAATTTTAGACGTTTATGGGTACTTGTATAATAATGAGGTATTAAATAAATGTTAATAAAATGAAATAACTAAGATTATTAAAATACACATACGTGATTGATTTTTATTTTATTTTAATGATTGTGAATAATGTTATTATTTTATTACCTGTTGTATTGTGTTATATAATTTTTTCTGCAAATTTAATTGAATCTATATTCCATACTCTGACAAATTGTTATTTATATATTTTTAATATTTAAAATTGTATTTAATTGTCAGTATGTACTTACATAGATTTTTAATATGCGAATTGTAAATGTTTTCTTTTACCAATAAAATGACTATCTGACTATCTGCGAAAGATTGCAGGCAGTCAAGCTGACAGGGTGCTACGGTGCTCATTAGGGGAGGGCTATGTCCAGCAGTGGACTATTATATTTACATAGGTTAATGATGATGATGATGATGATGAAGATGATTATAGTATATCCAAGAAGGTATATCTATAAATAAATATTATTAAAAATAAAATAAATAATTTATAATTTTTATAATGAAAAAAAGTGATACAGTTCGCTAATAAGACACGAAAGCTCGAAGATTGCCTAAGTTATCGCCATAGCTCTAAGAATTAACAAGCTGAAGTGGCAGTGGGCCGGCCATATTTCTCGAAGAACCGACGGCCGCTGGGGCAAACGTGTTCTTGAGTGGAGACAACGACACGGTATTGGTAGTGTAGGACGCCCTCCGACCAGGTGGGATGACGACCTGCGAAAGACTGCAGGTAGATACAGGATGCGTCAAGCTGAAGACAGGGTGCTGTGGCGCTCATTGGGGCAGGCCTATGTCCAGCAGTAGACTAACATAGGCTGATAATGATAATGATTCAAGTAGGAATTCCAAGGTAAGGTATTCCGAGTACTGGTAAAATTGCCACGAGAATAAAGTCACGGGCGACTCTAGTAATAAAACCACAAGCTGCTCAACCACACACTAAGCCAGACTATTTGCAGAGCACGCATAATTCAGGCCATAGTGACCTACGAATCACAAATAGAATATTTTAGTAGGTAGTGCCTTTCAAGTCTAGAGACGTGGGTATTTTGTAATGTCACAGGAGATGTTAAACTGGAGCGTGGATGCGAAACCCGTTCAAGAACGAGTAAAAAGACCGCTTAAAGATATCCTGCGATGTGTCTATTATCAAATTGTAGAGCAGGGCCGATGTTTGTTAAAAATTAATTTGTTTGCGAACATAGGAACACAATGCAAATATGGAATTTTCGAATTCGATTTACATCGCCATGTAAGTAAATATTCAATCATGGCGAGCGCGATTGAAAAAAACTTATAAAACACCACCTTCACTTGCTACAAACACTAAAATGCTCTCGTTTATAAGAGCTAGACTAGAAGATGCAAATAAAATGCTAATTTGTTGCGTTATTTTTATTTTCTTATTATACGAAATTGGTTAGATAACCCCGATTTGTCCCCTGTCCCTTACTCATACGAGCAAAAAGGGACCTCTGTAAGCAAATATAATATTAATCGCAAATCCGCTGCTAAGTTTACCCAATCAACGCCTTAATCCGGCGGTCATCACACTATATCAGACCCGTGAGCCATCCGTGGCGGGCATCCCACAATAGCCCTTCAGGGAGTTACGCTTCTACCCATTATTAACTATTGATTTAATGGCCACAGTTAAGCAGTGGGTCCCAAAGGATCTCGACTGCGTTAATTTTCTGGTTATGCAAATTTTCTTCGACGGCGAATAATTTTGTATAATGGATTTTAATTGTTTTGGGCCACGCTCTGTGGAAATTGTATTCTTATAGCACTGTCTGGTTGTCTTGGGGTAAAAATATGACCTCCGTCTTGAATCTTGGATGTCATTTTTTGACGACCTCTGTGGCGCGGTGGGCGAAGGTCCGCCTGCGACGCAGGAGGTCGCGGGTTCGATTCCCGCCTCGGAACAATTGTGTGTACGATCTGCAGATAATTGTTCCGGGTGTTCTGGTCGTTTTCTATGTATAATAAAAATATCTATCTATGTAATGTATTGTATTATGTTTATCAGTTATCTAGTACCCATAACACAAGCTCTGCTTAACATGGGGCTAGATAATGCTGTGTGAATTGTCCAGCATTATTTATTTACTTCATGTCATATCTTTAACCAATCCATTCAGTAGTTTTGGCGTGAAGGACTGACAAACATTCATCCATCCATCTAAACATATAAACTTTCGCGTGTGATATCAGATGTCGCGTGTTGATAACTGAAACTCTGCTCAACTTGCGGCTAGGCTACGCCGTGTGAATTATCTAGCATTTAATTTTTTATGTTAGTTTTATTTAAATCTGACCTATAACTACCGCTGCCATATCCTACCACCCCTTACATAAATCGCTTTACAAGTCAGATCAATCTAATAAAAAGTTTGCCTATAAAAATCCGCAAATATCTTTGGACCGCTATCGGAATGGTGTATTTTATTTGTCTTATGGTTTCTGTTGGAGATATATTCTAAGTTTATACCGACGACATTGTCTCGTAAATGGATGGTTATTGGATAAAGTACTGACATTGTGGTTGTACATGGTCACATGGTAACTGTTTCCGAGTACACTTACCTTGGGCAGATTCTGCAGTTGGGTAAAAACTATTTCGAGATGGAGGCCAAGAGGATCCAGCTAGGCTGGGCAGCATTTGGGAAACTCGTCGAGTCTTCTCGTCATACATACCGCAATGCTTGAAAACGAAAGTTTTCAATTAGTGCGTTTTACTCATCGGTCATCAACTACGGAGCTGAGACGTGGATACTCACGATACGGTTCAAAGTCGTTCAGCGAGCTGGAAAGAGTGAGATTCTCGGGATCTCTCTGAAGGATAGGATTCCTAACGAATACACCCGACAGAAAACCAAAGTTATAGACATAGCTCTAAGAATTAGCAAGCTGAAGTGGTAGTAGGCCGGTCGTATATCGCAACTGCCACAACCACAATAGCTGGAGTAAACGTATCTTTAGTGGAGACCACGACTCGGCAAACGTAGTTTAGGACGCTACCAGATGGGATGACGACCTGCGAAAGATTGCAGGCAGATGCTGGATGCGGCAAGCTGAAGACAGGGCGCTATGGCGCTCATTAGGGGAGGCCTATGTCCAGCAGTGGACTATTATAAGTTGATGATGGATGATATATCTACGAGTTTTTATAGTAAAACAAAAGACATTTTTGGTAACGCGCCAACAAAAGACGCACCATAACATTTGATTAAGTAAGAGACCACATCCACTTTAGTAATACGCCAATTAAAGGAAAACCCCTAAAGAATATCTTAGGTATTGTCAAGACTTTTAGGATAAAATATGTTTACGAGCGATTTTATTCTTCGGCCCACAAGTTTATCTTTGTTTTATCTTACGCTATAAAGTTATACTGAGTAGGGGAGTCGATGTACGTTCACTATTTATTTTAAGAGTGCAGTTCAAACAGAAGTTTGATTGGACTTCACTTTGACTGCGATCTTTTTTCGACGACTGCGATCTTTTTTTAACCTAAGCCATTCGTGCTGCCGCTCTACACAGCTGTTGTGTTGCGCCGCACATGCGTTTCGTTCGATAAACATTACGGCTGTGCTGAGTCACACAGATCTGTATTTTCCCAGCCGCTGCGCTAGTGTGGATTTACGCATATTAGTCACTTGTAGAAAACACATACGGTGTGATTTCAGCAATCGAAGTGAAAAACAGCCCGCGTCGCCTCACCTCTACAACCTATATTGGTCCACTGGACACAGGCCTCCCATTGATAAGCGCTTTATTGGCTTTTCTCTTATGGGGTGCTATGCTTATGAGATACTAGCGGACCTTCCCGGCTTCGCACGGTTTTAGTACAGATCCCTAACTTTTTTGAAAATATAATATAGCCTATGTTCACCGGGGATAGTGTAGCTTCCTAACGGTGAAAGTATCTTTCAAATCGGTCCACTAGTTTCAGAGCCTATTCATTACAAACAAACAAACCAAAAATCAAACCTTTACACTTTATAATATTAGTATAAAAAAGCCAATAAGGTGCTTTGACTATAATTCCGACATCCCCACTATAGGATCTCATAACATTCGTTAAACATCAAAGTATAGCTTAGGCTTCTCATAAATCTCCGCTATGTAAGGCAACCGATTACTCCAAAACTTTGATAACCTCCGAACTGCAGAGTACATTTACATAATTGCCGAGCGAAAAGCGAACCTATTCCTTACAAGTTATGGCTGATAGAATTTATAATTCATGAATTTTACGATACGTATGAGAAACGTGGAACTTGCACCGATTCCTTTCAGTCAAATGGAGTTTGGATTCGAACGATTTAAGTTCGTAATTTTCCGAATTGGAATTTTTATTTCATAACTTCGAAATTCGAATTCTAGGTTGAAAAATTTATGAAGCAAGAGCCATTAGCCATATTGAGCAAGTAGCCATTTTAAAAAAATGCTTAGGCAACCTTACCTAAGCATTTTTTCACGTACATACGTACGTATATTTCATGCATACAGGTAGTTTCTTAGCTGTAGTGTTTTAGTGGGTAGGTACACAATGCATGAAAACCCTGTCAGGGCACAACAATTTTTGGGTTCTTATCAAATGTAAATGCAATTCTAAACAATCATATTTATAAAATTAGTTAATATAGGAATGTCATGGGCCATGTCGTGATTAGGTAGGTACTTACTAATTTAATCTGTAGGTGATAGTACTCGTATGTCAGCTAGTACACTTTCGGTTTTTTGTTTTAAATTGTCATTCCGTTAGGATATTATTGTTATGTGATTGTCATTGTAGATAATACTAACTAAATATATACGTAACCACCTGGTTACGTATACGTACGTGTGTACGAGTATCAATTTTCATCATCATCAGCCTATTTAGTCCACATAAGCCTCCCCCAATGAGCGCCATAGCGCCCTGTCTTCAGCTTGACGCATTCAGCATCTACCTGCAGTCTTTCGGTGGTCGTCATCCCACCTGGTCGGAGGGCGAGTCATGGTCTCCACTCAAGAACACGTTTGCCCCAGCGGCCGTCGGTTTTTCGCGAGATATGGCCGGCCCACTGCCACTTCAGCTTGCTAATTCTTAGAGCTATGTCGATAACTTCGGTTCTCTGTCGGATGTATCAATTTTATAGAACCTATATAGGTTATAATAAAATTGAAACACGTATTCTATTCTTTATTTCAGACTTATGAAGACTTATGAAATTACATATTATTATGTAGTAAGTATATTAAGGAACGATGTTTACTTGTAATGTAACTTGTGAATTGATGTTAAATATACGCTAGTAGGTCTACTTATAATAATGTTTGAACTTATCAGCGTTATTAGTTTAAACATGAGAAGAACATGAAATGTTTGTTTAGAGAAGGTAATCAAGTGGGTTGATGTTTCGGTAGGATATTAAAATCATCTTTAGATTTATTATTATTAAACTTTTTATTAGGATTCATTCTTGGATCAGGGGTAGAGAATTACTTGATTGATGGATTGGTTAGATTTATTTAAAATTCAGTATATTTTTAATACAAATAACCTAGGGTTACCTTAATAGTAACTCCTATCTCTATTCTCTCTATTGTATCACCTATTTAATTGTGCTTGTATGTCTTTTTGTATTTTGTATAAATTTGTATGTTCTTAGTACACGTTTAAATGTCTGTGATGTTCTTGTAAAGTCAAATAAATGTATTATCTTTCATAGAACTTCGTGCCGTCTATTGCAGAGCTATTACGCTAAATTCATGGATCCATGGATGGGAGACTGGGCATAAACCATTTCTATTTCGATGGATGGAACAAATTGAATTACATGAAATTTTACGGTTGGATAGTCAATGTTAGTGAACGAAACGGATTCCCCATTCTACGTTTCATTTTGCTACAATGTTGTCGTACAAAGTAGTATACTCGTATTGTAAATCCGTATTGCATTACCGAATAGAACGTCGATGAAGTGATTCTATTAACTAGTCTAAGCAGTAAGCACTAAGGTTGTTAATTCATGGGCTTTAATTTTGGCTGGAAATGGCAATCTTCCATTGATAGTTATAGTGACTTTGATGGATGGGACTAGTGAAAATCAACAAATGGTTTTCAAGCGTAATTCTTAATTCATTTATTGTTTGTGAAACAGGTAGTTTACAGTCAGTATATAAGACTTATTTTAGATCGCTGGATTATGCTGCTTAGGTGTACAAACATTTTTATAAACATTGTTATAATTTAATATTTTGTCTATTTCTTATTTTATTTATGCACATGTACCCACTTCTCTCTTCACTTGGTCTCTCTCTCCCAATAAGGTTTGCTGGAAGAGAACTCTTTTTAGGGTTAAGTTCGCCTTTGTTTAAATTTTCTAGAATAAGTTTTGTGTTATGTTTTTCGTGCAAAAAGTATAAATAAATAAATAAATATAATATTGTAGCTAACAATCGTAACTATATTATTTTATTTAAAATCATGCAGTTACATAATGATATCACTTGCGTCAATTGTAGGATAGGAGGATTTAGCGTAATAGCACTGCTAGACTAAATCTCAAGGCACCAGGACAATGCGATGGCGGGCGATGTATGGTTTCATAGGCCTAGACCCACTTCCAGTCACTGCGCTATGCCAATATTTATTTCTTTATTTCGGAACACCATAAGCTACAATAATGTCTATAGACTTAAAAGTGACAACAGAGAGCTAATAATAGGTATTCACTGATAGAATCTAAATAAGCGAATTATGTGTGAACACTAACAACATTGTGACAAGAAAGAAAGCGTACTTTATGGGTAACCATAAAGTGTTCGTACTTAAACTAGTGATAAAAATAATACATAGGAAACATAAAACAGAATATAACACAATTATCAAGAACCGACCTAGACCTAAGTTAAGTGCCAAAAAAGTCAAGAGTCATGTGACGCCTCGCCCTGTGAATGCTGGTATGAAACGGGTCAATTTGAAACTTCTTGCTGAAGTCATTGACAATTTTTCTCGCTCGCACCATAAACGAATTCTGTCTATAGTTAGTTGAGGCTCCGGGAACATGTAGTGGAAGGTGTTGGGGATTTCGATAAAGTTTTTAAACATAATTATTTAAACCAAACAGCAAGTGATGCATACGAAATATCTAACGTTAAGATCTAGTTTAAATGTATAGGGTTAGAATACTTATAGTTTCTGATAGTTGAAAATCGATGAATACAGATCAGGCCTCGTAGAAGTTTACACAAGTTTATGAATATTTAAAAGCTTGCTGCTTCGTTAGGATCAAGATTGTAATAGTTTATTCTACGAAGGAAAAAAAACTGATAACTATACTCCATTCAACGACGACATGGGATGACGACATCTTCAAAGTCGCAAGGCATATTTGGATGCGAGAATCATAGCACAAAGTATTCTGACAAAAGCAAGGAGACCTTAACCCAGGAGTGGGTGATTCAGGGCTGTAATTCATTAACCAGCCTAACCATGTCCACTGCTGGACACACAAGCTTCCCCCTCATAGGCTTCTTATTAGCTTTTATCGTATGGAGTCCCAATGCTATCATGTAGGTTGGATATCGCAGTTCGATGTTAATTATTGTTCTCTGCCTAACCTTAGTTGCCTCTAATGCTCTACGCAGTGTTAGAGTGGTGAAAATCCTAAGCCGATTCCCCATAGCACGGCTATAATAATGCTGGATTCACAATATACACATGTTGGCAGATTCCTCAAACGCGTCATTGTTTTTTGTATGATTTCAAACCTATAAAAACCAATGCACGTCATGACTTCGCCACTAATGTTTATGGACCCTTATTGTGCCCACTTTCTCTTCTCTCTTGCGTCCTGTACAAGTTTGGCCAATGCGTTGGGCCAATGCGCCAACGTGTGAACACTGTTTGCGGAGCGCGCCAAGATCCTTAGATGTGTGAAACGAAAAACCGACACTTATATTCGGTTTGCGAGCCAACGTTGGCCGCCAACTTCCAACATGCGCCAAGTAGGTCTCTGCACGTTGGCCCAACGCATTGCCCAACGTGTACAGGACGCATCTGATTTCCGCTACTAAGAAACATTAAAAAAATCGGGTGTAGTAGAGAATTAGCTACTGTTTTTCTAGAGGTTTATTATACTACGTACTTTATCCTAAAATTTTGTACAATAATACTAACCAGAGCAATATAACCTACATATTTCACCGCACTCGTTTCCACAATAGCAATGGTTCATGGTCTAGGTGACCTCACAAACTCTGACAGAGCAAACTTGAAACAAAGGCTTTGGATTTGTTCCGTTTCCCGACAGTTTTTTGGTGGTTTTAGGAACTATGAATCGCTTGCGATGCATACATCACCGCTGAAACCTAAATTTAGGAGCCATAAATTGTGAGAACAAAGCCAAGTTGTGTAGTAGCGATACAAAAATCGGTACGATAGTCATACGATAGACAGTCATGGGCTTTTCGCCATGACTTTCTTATGACTATCTTGCATGAAAGGGACAAGGCCTATCAAAGTAAAATTGTGTATTAGAACAATTCAAGTAAATAAAATAAAATAAATAAATAATGCTGGACAATCCACACAGCATTATCTAGCCCCATGGTAAGCAAAGCTTGTGTTATGGGTACTAGATAACTGATATACATAATACAATACATTACATAGATAGATATTTTTTATTATACATAAAAAACGACCAGAACACCCGGAACAAATATCTGCAGATCGTACACACATTTGTTCCGAGGCGGGAATCGAACCCGCAACCGCTTGCGTCGCAGGCGGACCTTCGCCCACCGCGCCACATCGGTCGTCAAAAGTAAGAAGTCACTTTATTCATAAAAGTAATAGAGTTCAAAATTATCATTATTTTAATGTTGCCCGGGGTCCTCACGTGTTGTTTCTATGGAAATGGTTAAAGGTTTATCCCATGGGAAATGTTTTGTGAGATATAAAGTAGCCTATATTTTATTCCGGGCTTAGTACATGTATGAAATATCAAAATCCGTTCAGTAGTTTTTGCGTGAAAGAGTAACAAACATCCATACATACAAACCTTCGCGTTTATAATTATTAGTGTGAGCAATTGAATTGCATGAAAATACGCAGAGAGGTTATCTCTGCGCTCTCAATATTTTATAGGCGGATTGAAACTTTGATAATGTGGGGGACATTAAATGTCCACAACTAATGTACACAATATCCCGTGTTGACTCTTTCAATGCCATCCAGACAAAGAGAATAGCCTCGTTTATGTCCAGAGTTGACATGTGTAAAAACTAAATCATAAGGAGTATGGCAGATCGTTTGATCTTGTCCGATATGTACAAACGGTGGGTGGCTATTGCAACCTAGAATATTTTTTATTATATTTTTCTGACCTAGGTATCCTATGTACCTACATCTTATTGTATATTTATTGTTTTGTGTATTTGTTTTAACTATTTTATGTAGAATATGGATCTCGTGTCTGGAAATAAAGAATTTATTATTATTATTATATTATATTATTAAATCCCCGTTTCCCCATTCCCTTATGTATTTTAAGTAGTACATATTTAAAATTGTTTGAAAATGGGAATAAGATATAGCTCGATCAGGTTTTATATGAAAATATGTGTGTTTTAACAAAAAAAAATTGGCTGAGCCATTGCTTATTTGTTGTATATTTACCTACACTAAGTACAAACTTACCTTTATAAAGTGCTTGTTTAAATTGTTAAACTTATTGTATTTTTGTTTAATATTGTTACGTAAATTGTATGTGTGTCTTTATTTATATATATTATATTTTATCATTCTGCAAATGATAGCGGACAAGATTGATGGCCCGCTATACAGACACTGCATTGCTGTACTAACTAAATAACTACACCTACCTCTATTATACCTAACGAGGTAGGTGAGTAAGACTTAGATATAAATGAACCCGATTATGGATCTGTGTTATCTAAAAATAAACGATTATTATTATTATTTAGTACCAGATATTTTTTTTCTATAAATATTTTAAAACTACAATAAAACGCTGCGCGAAAATCAGTCCGCCGCGAGGCTTTCTAGAGTGTGGTCACGTCGCTTATTAAATATTTATAGAAAAATAATAGCAACAAAATCATAAAAACTTTAAATGTATGATTTTAAAAAAGATGCTCCACTTTATTGGTAGGCTATTATTATATTAAATTAAATAAGGTATATCGGTAAAAACATCATTTAAAAATGTGAAATATTCGTAATATTTCACATTTTTTTAATTTTAATTTCTCATAGTATGATACCAAAACCAAACATCTATCTAATTTACTTTTTAGCCAAGGATCTCATCAGTAGGTTATATTTTTTCTTAATTAGATATGTCAGTATTTTCTATTATTTTGAGCTTCGAAACTGATGCTGAAAGGGAAATTATGAAAACCTCTCACAAGTTATCTTGATAGAACGCGTACATACTATATTAATCGAAATATTTTATAGTCAAACTATTCGGACACTAAAATTTCCTAAAATTATTAGTAAATAATATATACTATAAGATAAGTGGTTCATGATATAAACGGGTTTGAAAAGTACTGTTTCTGCGCATTTTAGGAATAAACGCTCTTAAACGATCTAAGTTCTTCAAAATGTTATATTTCTGATACTCAAAATCACAATTCAACTGGCTAGAACCTGAAACCTCTATTGTGTCGTCTATGTCAGTGTTTCCGCCGTGGTGCCTGCCAAATTTATAGCCCTTCCCACCCCTACGTCAAGTGGGGCATCCCATTTAACAATTTTGATCAATGATAGCGCGCGATGACCTATCTCCGACGAGTTTATTCACAGTTGCTGTTACTTTGTTATGAGAGATGTTTTAACACAGTTTTGTAATAATTAATGGCGATTTAAATCGTTGAGTTGAAATTGGGTTGAGCGGAAATTATCCTGTTTTCAAACTTCTCTCTAATCAACCTTTTTAGGTGGGTGTAACAACCTGAGAAAGGTTGGTTTTGAGATAATTTTTATTATCAGGTAGATGCTGGATGCGGCAAGCTGAAGACAGGGCACTATGGTGCTCATTGGGGAGGCCTATGTCCAGCAGTGGACTGCTATAGGCTGATGATAAAACATGTTGTTACGTATCGATCGTTCTTTTTGTTGTACCTACTTATTAGATATAATTTTATCACCACAACGTAGGTACTAGGTATACCTAAGGTATTTTTAACAGACACTCTCGTAGGAGGGTTATGGTTGGCACCCAAGGTGTGTATGTATGTTGCCGATTTATATATTCCCATGTAGCATTGAAATTAATAGTCCCAGAGGCCGCCTATTGTACTGTTATTATGTAAGATTTAGATATACTTAAGGTGTTATTTTGGGTATCTACAATAAAGTATTCATTCATACATTCGTTCATTCATTCCGATCGCAAAAAAAATGAGGTATCGTAAGATTCGGCTCAATACTCCTCCCCAAGCAGGAAAAAAGGCCTCCAACTATCTAAGTATAAAAAAAAAATAGTAAGGTTAATATATAAGCGTTTACGTATTCGGGTTTTGGTAGATAACTATATTTTTTTGACTATTGGCTAGTATTTTCAGCATTCCATTGGAACCAGCCGCTAAGAAAAATAATCACCTTTCCATTTCGCCCAAATCAGCGAATACGTAACTTTGAATTTTAGCTCAGGGCCTCTTTTCTTTTCAATTTCTATTTTTAGGCGAATAACCTCAACATCTGAACCATTTTTCTACAAATCAATAGCTATTGAGTAACAAGTCATCCTAAGCTAGTTCCTGCGGTTTTTCAAGTTGACACAAACACCGGAATGTTCGCTCCGCTGGCGTTGTCCAGGTTGTGGTTAACTGGAGCTTTGACGGACTCTCTCGATTACCGAAGCCTAGATAATAGTGGTCGAAACTATACAATGACACTTTGCAAACAGTTGGGAATTATGTCACAGAATAATCCGTCTAATATATCAACTAATGAATAATAATCAACTAAAATAACGAAGATTCCCGATGCTTTTTACCGACTTCAAAAGGAGGTTCTACGAGTATGTTCGGCTGTATGTATTTTTGATGTATGTTTTTTCGATTTCTCCATCAATTATGAACGGATTTCCAAAAATATTTGACTTATTGTATATAGAATAATCTCGAATGAGTCTGTTATTCAAGGAATTAGTATTTATCCCGTCAAAACACGACTAGCTACAACAATTTTGGCGATAACTTCGCCAATTCTTTATAGATTTTTATGATTATTTTGTCTTTAGGTTGATTTTAAATAGGTCCCATAAAAGTTTAATTCTCGAGGTATCTGTGCGCCGTAAAACTCTATCTAAAACATCATCACGATAATTTTGACAATCACCCCGGTAACAAAAGATTTCCATGGCAACAGGCATAAACAAGAGGTCGACTTCGTTGTTTCATCCATCTCTCATCACTTTTAACTAGATGTCGCCACTTGAAAATATGCCGCTGATGATGATGCCAAATCCTTAAAACACAGTGTTCTCAAGCTTCACTGTAGGAGTCGTATTACCAAAATGGACCGGCGTTAAGTCGGATTAAGTCCCTGCCGAATTAACACCGATTAAAGGTAGGGCTACATTTAACTGATATCCTTCGTTTTTGGTTCATTCTACACCGAAAAATATACAGGGTGTAAATAAGTGAGAACTAAAGATTTCGGGGATTTTCAGACTTGTTAACAAAACCGAAGAAGCACATTGACAGAAATATCCTGGCTTTTAGATTTGAAAAAAAAAATGAAACGATACGGTAATCATAGACAAGGCAATGACTGACGTAGGTGTTTATTGTCATTAAAATTTAATTAAAAAGGCCTACGTATCTGTTCACATCTCCTTTAAAAATCACAACACTTTCGTTGGTTGCGGTAATAATATTGTTATTAAGTTATTGGTAATTCGACATAGTTTGGAGGTGATATAGCCAATTTGCGATAATTTTTACACCCATGTGCAATCTGCTAAAGTGAACCATTTTTAAGTTATGATGCTTTTTAGCTTTTTTCAAAAACAGTCAAATCTTTATATAATTCATTGATTTCAGAATAATATTCCTAAGTTTTTTGATTTATAGTGTTTACCACACAGCGGATTCAAATCCCGGACTGAGTCAAAAGAACAATTCCCTTGATAAATGTGGTCCAACCAGAGGCCTTGTTAAAACTTATTAGAACGAATGAACTAACAGACGGCCTACACTATTATACATTTCGTTACATTTAGGGAATCCGTTAATTGGAATTAAAATTGGATGGCTTCTGTTTTAATTATTATCGAGTGCTTACGGAAAATTTCGCTGGATTGTATGGAAGTATGTAATTGGATTATGATTATCATACATCATTAAAATACTTACACACAAATGTATTTAAGTATAGAGTACTCGTACCAACTGCAAGGAAGCTATAATAATAAAACTTTTGAAACTTTCATGGCTATTAATACTAAAGTCATTTAAAACCCAATATTTCGGCACAGTTTCATGCGCTATGATCACGGAGTAACTGAAGGCACTGCGAGTTTTTATGGGCAGACATACCGATCTACCCTCATTTTTTGTCTTTTGCTACGAACGTTGCCACTACTAGTTATAATCATACCTTCATCATACAGCTGGTTAACTCAGAGGTATTCGTGTGTGTGTCACTCATACTTTTTGTCGAGTCTGAACAATCGTCGTTGGTAGTAAATATATGTACACATTTATATCCAAGGACCAAAGAATCACGAATGAAATAGATATAATGCTGTAATGTACCAGCTACCTAACGAACATACTTAGGAAATGGATAGATCTTTGCTCGTTACACAGGGTAGATAAAATAGCTTGACCACTGGGGTCAGTGGTCAAGCTAAGTGGTAAGCTATTGGAATTCTCGAAACCATGCAAGGATCCAACTTCCAGAACACAAACACTAGACCTTCACTCGCGAGTGTTTATTAATCTTTTCAGACAGTTTATTGCACGGCAATACATATAACAGTGAGAAGTGATTTAATATATTATTATTCGTTCCTTGGTAGAAAATGGCACGTCAAATCCAGTTCATTAGAAAATGGCACGTCAATCCGATCTCCAAACAGAGGGTAGGGCGAAATCGGCTGATAGCAGACCTAAATAAAATTAAACTACCTACCCTATGTTTATTTGAGCAAAGAACGAACACTATTTTCACGTATACCGTAGTATATACTCGTAGCTATATTGAATGAAATTACTTACGTAGTACAGGTATTCACAGAATTACTATAGTACACATAATCAACATGATGATAAGATGTTCGTTCGTTCATATAATTATATTGTATAACTTATTACTTGAAAATGAAATCAAGACAATTTCATAAACAATATTGGTAACAATAGCTTTGAAGTAGGTATTATTACTAACAATAATACCTAACTTCTACTAAAATGATAACTAACCTCTAAGAAATCAGAATACTGGTGCCCATAAATCATAAAAAAACAATATACCATTGAAAAATAGCCCCTAAACAAACTTGGTTAACGCTACATTTCAACCGTACGAGCCACATCGTTTGCCATAACAAAAAACCCCATTAACTGGATCAATTCAAAACAAAAATGAATGAAAATTCAACAAGGAGTATTCACACACTGTTGGCTAAACAATCGATGAGTTATTATCACTCACGAGCAGGCGTTCTATTCATAACGGAATTGAGAAAAAATTATGTTCAGCTAGCGTTATTATCCAGGTGAAATATTCTCCGATCGTTTGCTTTGTATGGGTTTTATATTCGCTGATGTTTAGATTTTGCCGCAGTATGGCATTTTTTTATATGGTTTATTTATAGAAAGTAGTAAGTACCTATGCTCCGATTCAAAAACCTGGATATTTTTATATATGTAAAAGGATTACAAAACCCAAGGAATATTGGTGGAAAATATTTAACGACATTGGTATCATCGAAGTTAAGCATAGAAGCTCGAAACCATTTTTGTTTTTTAAAGCTAACTTCAAAAATGCATAATCTCACATGTGGAGTAAAAAAAATTTTAATGACACAAAGATTATTATGATTAAAACGATTTTCGTTAATCGTTTAACCGTCGTAAGTTTGTGTTTTAGCTTTTAAAGACAAGTTTGCTGTTACCTCGTTGTTTTCTGTTATTGTTATTGTTAACTTTTCATTCAAAAATATCTATTTTGACATAAAATATCTTGGATTCTAAATCAGAGTATTAATCTATACTCCGATTTAGAACCCAAGATATTTTGTTCTGGTCCGTCCACTCCACATGTTGTCCGTGTGTAACGACTCAATGAATTTATAATGTTGATAATGAATTTGTTCCAGACGCAGAGTCATTAAGCAAGAAGTTGAAGTTGAATGAATTTGTCGGCTGTCAGATCATCTGACACCCATGCGATGAATAAAATCAATCTATTTTTAAATTTCTTTATTTCAATTTCCGTTACAATATTTACTAAAATCACTTTCAATTCAATGCACAATTAGGCAATTTTATGTAAATACAAGTTTTCTTTTTGAATTATACTAGACAATGGATTAATTTGATCTAACGTCAACTCCATTAAAATTTAATACATCGTCCAATCTGTTCAGTTTTACAAGAGTCAGTGTATTATAAGATTTTTATATTCACAATGTTTCTACGTTTTATAAATGACAATACTTTTTATAATATAAATTATTTACATTTAAATAATGCACCATCAATTGTTTTAATTACCATTAGTAAAAATAACAGTGAATAAATTGTTGATTCGATCTACTAATAATAAATTGTTACTGACAAATTAAATAATTTTCATTTAAACATTTAAATATGTGAAAATCAATTATTTTAACACAGCCACACATCTACTATAAATTTAAGTAAAGTTATGTTCTCAAATTTTCTTTTAAATCATCTTTCTTAAGGTTTTAAAGTACAAAGAATAACTTACATTTAAAATAATATCGCAAAACTTTCACAATCTTGATTCAATCAATGTCAAAAGCTTTAATGTAGGTTATATTTTTGTTTATTGTTTAGGCACAACGTATCCAAACGAAACTCCCGAAATGCAGAGATGACTTGTATTATAAAATTTATAGTGTTTTTAGGTAAAGGGTTGCGGCGGAACAATGATTGCCTTGCGGCTTGAGCTTCGACCTTCTAACTGTCAAAAATGACACTTCATGCTTGCTTGTTGCTCCTATATTCTTTCAGGCGTTAATATTTATCTTTAAATTTATAATGATTTATTTGAAACAGGGTGCACAATAAGATTCACTGAGGCCACTTTTATTTCATACAGATTGAAAAGGTTTAACATTGAATTAATCATTCACTTAGTTTAGAATAATTAACATTAATGGCAATGGTATAAATATTTTCAAATATTTACAAACAAATGTCTTATATACAACACTTACATCTAGTCATAATCAGTCTATATTAACAATAATGTATTCTAAGAGTTATTTGAGTATAGACATTAACATAACAAGAAAACAATTAAATATAGCTTTAGATATACAAATAATAAAGATATTGTCGATGAAGAATTAAACTTGACAACAGGAAATAAAGAAATAACGATATTAAATGATAAGGACAAAGTAAACGCACCTACAAATAATCGCTCAGCTATCTGACAGCTGTATAGTTTTGTAATAGAAATTGCAAGAATAGTTGAAGAAGCATCACCAATATCGTTGGCAGGCACGTTTCTTTTGCTGCACCTAAACCAAGAGTTATTTGGGTATAGACATTAACATAACAAGAAAACAATTAAATATAGCTTTAGATATACAAATAATAAAGATATTGTCGATGAAGAATTAAACTTGACAACAGGAAATATAGAAATAACGATATTAAATGATAAGGACAAAGTAAACGCACCTACAAATAATCGCTCAGCTATCTGACAGCTGTATAGTTTTGTAATAGAAATTGCAAGAATAGTTGAAGAAGCATCACCAATATCGTTGGCAGGCACGTTTCTTTTGCTGCACCTAAACCAAAGAGACAAGGTTAGAAAAATTTAAAAAATAGACAATGACATCTAAAACTTTGGAGTTTATTTGGGCATAAACGATCGTGAAAACTAAATATTTGATAGAAACAAAATAAGTATTATTAAAATTACGCGATCTGAACACATAATTATAAGCACTAATAAGCACTAATACAACGGGTATTTATCGAGTTTAAAGTAAAGTAAAGTAAAAAATCATTTATTTCTTTAGGCTTACAAAATAAGCACTTAGACAAGTCATATTTTAAATATAAATTATTATCAAATAAAATTATTTTACTGTTCACTTCAATTTTTTGTCCACTAGTGGAAGAAGTGAAAAGAAACCACTAGCATGTTCATCTCTTATATGTCTAATACATGGTTATTTGCCTTTTAACGTCGGGAAAAATAGGTAAATAAACGTGAGAAATACCCGTTGTATTAGTGCTTATAATTAAATTAAATAGGACATTAAAAAGCATATTATAACCAATAAATAATACGAGACAATACAAACACAGCACTATCTAGCTAGCCCATAAGTAGATCTTATGTTAAAAATTAATCTAAGTATCTTGTGTTAAGAATTAAGCAGTAAACTTCAAAATATGAAAAAACCAGCGATAAGTTGTATTACCTGTTAAACTTCTTCCTAAAGCAGAAGCAGGGTTCGCACTGCGCTCTCTCAGTATGACCGTGTGACTCGTAGCCTTCCACACGTCGAATAGGGACGCTTCGCACCTGCGAAAAGTTAACTCTGTAGTCGAGAATTTGATGTTTTTGATATACACTAACGTATCTTTATGATCAAACATTGAAAAAACTGTTTCTTTTTCAGGCGGACCTTCACCCACTGCTTCTCAGAGGTCGACAGGTAGCTCAGGGTGAACTTCAAAATACTTCTGATCCAAACCAACACCGGCATCAACATAGGGGGCGCCATAAACTGTATTTTGGATTTCATAGATTTATGATACGAGTATAACTGATATCGGTGCCGGTAATGAAATATCATAGATACAAAAGGATGTTAGTATCTGGTCGGCTAATGAAGTATCTAAGAAATTAAATAATATCCCAAAAAAATCGATTCCGACGGACCTTGAACGTTGCCCTCAGTACAGTCGTCGAAATCGAATTTTTGGGATATTATTTAATTCCTTACAGATTACCCCGAGTGCGAAGGCTCATGTACTATTCAATATTCGATTTTGTGGAACATCGGTGAAAATTAGACCTTATTACCGTATCATCAAGGTAGGCACTGGTGACAACGCGGCAGCTTCGAGCTCCAATGTTGCAAGGCTGGACGCATAGCCGTTGCTGTAATTTAGCACGTGATTGGCTGTGAAACCTGGCACCTGGAAGAAAGAAAACAAGTTTCTGATTGTATGACACTGATATATTTCAAACATGATGGTAAGATTTCATCGGATTTCTTTTCCATCATTTTTTCAGTGTCAGTTATTTTATTGATAAGTTACATGGTGATGTTCTTAATTCTAATTAAGTTATGGTTAAATTAAGGCGCATTTTATCGCGAATAACTCGTGAATAGACGTTATTCGCGTTAAAATTCGCCGCCTTAATCGCAGTTTTCTACAATTATCCTAATAAATAAATAAATAATGCTGGACAATTCACACAGCATTATCTAGCCCCATGGTAAGCAGAGCTTGTGTTATGGGTACTAGATAACTGATATACAATACATTAAATAGATAGATATTTTTTATTATACATAGCAAACGACCAGAACACCCGGAACAAATATCTGCAGATCGTACACACATTTGTTCCGAGGCGGGAATCGAACCCGCAATCTCCTGCGTCGCAGGTGGACCTTCGCCCACCGCGCCACATCGGTCGTCTAACGCTGATAACGCGCGTTACGGTGTGTTAAATAGCATGGTATATTTAACACATAACCTAACGCGTGTTATCAGCGTTATTACTATAATAAGAACTTACCATTTGCTCATTGACGAACCAAGTGATGTTGGCAGCAGGGAGGGAGGGGGGAGATGAGCAGTTTATCCGGATGTGGTCCCCTCCGATGTAGGACATCCGGTCTGACGTCACGTTCGGACCGATTAGTGGAGGTTCTGTGGAGTTTGAATACGATCGAGTTACTAATTAGAAAATAATAAACATTATTGATTGATTTGACATATTTGTTATACAATTTTTAGAAAGGATACTAAAGCTTTTAGCATTGACTAGTATAAAACACTTAGGCTAGGCGTATACTGGGACGCAGGCGACGCAGATCCACGCAGCGTAGGACAGAGCAGATTTTGTAATGCAAAAAAAAAATTGTTGCCTGCGTCCCAGCATACGCCTAGCCTTGTTCATGCCCGCGGGTTCGCACGCGTTGTTTCTATGGAAGCGTTATGAGGTTAATTCTGAACCATGGGAACATATTTATGGGATAAAATGTACCCTATGTTTTATTCCAGGCCTGGAACTGCCTGTATGAAAAACTTCAGTCCATCCGATCAGTCGCGTGAAGAAGTAACAAACATCCACCTATCCATATTAGTGAGATTTATCATTATTATGCCTGTTGATAACCGCTGCTAAACATACGTTTTTTTTATTTGCCAGAGCAACCATTTATCAGTTCTGTAGTAAAATACCATTGACATGAAATTCATATTTTGGGTCAGAGTATAAAAATCCCAATGTTATGTTTAATTAGTAATGTATTTATTGATGTAATTAAAACGGCCCTGGGCCATACATACTAATAACATAAGTTTAAAATGTTTAATGGACAGGCAGGGCGCTGTGACGCTCATTGGGGGAGGCCTATGTCCAGCTGTGGACTAACATAAGTTGATGAAGATGACAAAAGTTTAATATATTTATTCACTATGTGGATACAACACATTTTTATTTGTTAGTTCAACAATTCACGATTTATCAATCGATAGATATCAATTATTTTAATAATAATGGACACAAAGCTCTCTCCGAATGCCTGAAGCTATTTACATTCGAAGCATTATAATCTCGTAGATTAGATTGCACTGAATTTCACCTGTGACAAATTCATAGACATTCCAGAGTTCTAATTGATTCCATAAAGTAATGGGCGAGCCTAATGGAGGCCAATCTATACCTCTAATGTTTCCAGTTAAACTATTTGGCTCGTACTCTAAAACGGTGTTCAAGCTGAGTTCAGTAATATACAACAGCTAGATGCGTATTGGTGGCATTTCGTGGCTTACTCGTAGTTGATGAGTCCCCGTACTGAGGGAAAGATCGCAGGGTCAAGTCCCCCGAAATATAATTTTTTTCCTAAATTTATGAGGAAATACAAGATGGATTTTTATAAAATACCATGTTCGATTTGCAGTTAATCCAAGATATTCATCATCATCATCATTATCATCAGCCTATGATAGTCCACTGCTGGACATAGGCCTCCCCCAATGAGCGTCATAGCGCCCTGTTTTCAGCTTGACGCATCCAGCATCTATCTGCTGTCTTTCGCACGTCGTCATCCCACCTGGTCGGAGGGCGTCCTACACTACGTTAACCGAGTCGTGGTCTCCACTCAAGAACACGTTTGCCCCAGCGGCCGTCGGTTCTTCGCGAGATATGGTATGTATATCCAAAGTATTGTATTTAAAAAATGATAAGAGAATTAGTGCACCAGAATGTCCGCCCTTCGTAGTCGCTATTCGCTCCGCACGAATGTGAATGCCGAAAGCGATATGTTTCATTTAATTTTGAATAGGTAAACTTTATTGAAAACGACTGCACCAAAGCAACTCTATGCAGTTTCAAACAAATTTTGCCTATCCCATTCCCTTTTCAATCCTATATTAGGCTCTGAAATATTGCATATTCCGGATGCAGCTGGTTTTCAACGAGCCTCGTCCATTTCGTATTTTGATTTTGGGTACAGTGTACATATTCCAGTATAGAGGCTGTATAGTTAGTGTACACGACTGCAAACTGCCGAAATTGGGAGGCTGAAAGTTGGCGGGTTTTACGCTTTGGGGTATTTCGTATGATATTAACAAAGCATGCCGCGATATTGGCGAGATGGAATTTTTATAACAAAATTTTAAAACGTATGTTGGTTTAAAAAATAATAATAAATAATAAAAGATATTTATTCACAGAGATGGGTTTACAAAGTAGGAATAATAAAATACAATAAGTAATACGGAACTTACATTCTATTACATATTTGGTGTAGATAAGGCTAGTTTGTCTTAGGTACATTCCTACTTGTAATAAACCTTTTAGGGTCAAAGTTAATGACACCTCGCTCTGACTAAGTTTGGTAACTTGTATTCAGACACGAGGGCTCAAACCTCTGGCTTCTTATAGGTTCACAAATAATTTGTATAATTTAATATACAAAAAAGAACAAATAATTTATATATACAAAAAAGAACTACAATTTTCGGCTTTTCGCATCGCTTTTCTACATTACGTCAATCACAAAATAATTATTTAGTGTTAGAATTTAGAATCGTCCAGATCATGTAAAATGTTATTATTAAAATGTAAAAAAAAACGTGCACATGACAAAACCTCAAAATATGTTAAATAATTACGTTTTATTGCATATTTTCTTGCCTAATCTAAACGTACTTTAAGAAGTACTTACACAGCTTTTTTTAGTATTGGAATACTTTACTTAGTACCTAATATTAAGAAAAAGTGTACACAATTAATGTTTAAGTCTTTATTGTACATAGTATTTTATCGAGTTTTGCTCCAACTCAAAATCTACCAACTTACAGATAAGCAAATCAAATGTACTAGACACATAAGTTATGAACATACTAGTGGTTTCTACTCAGTTCCACTGGTGGACAAAAAATTTAAGTGAACTATAAAATAATTTTAATTGATAATAATGAATAGTATAAAATATGACCTGTCTAAGTGCTTATTTGTAAGATTAAAGAAATAAAAACTTATCATTTTCATTTTCAGTAAAAGTCCAATAAAGTATTTTTTATCCATCGTTCTATATTATATTAGATTTAAATAATGTGGTAAACCTAGGAGAAGAGGAAGGCTTTAAAGATTATTCGTACTAAATCATCCCAATCTACCTTCTTACCTTCTTATTTTGAGATAAAAGACTCAAAATAATAAAAAAAATATTGTATTCGTCATTAAAATTTTTAAAAACAATGGCAGTGTTACAAAAAACTGATAAATGTTCAACATCACTTATAACCAAGCATCAAAAGACCTAAGACCTAAACAAAGCAAGAAGTTGCTATTAAAAACACCCACCAATCCCCTTTGTCCGCAAAGTTCTTTTAGCTTCAGTGAAAAATGTGGGGTAACACCCAGGGTTTTAGCGATCAACGTAAATAATTGTTTCAGGGGAGAAATATGGGGTTAATGAATGGGATGAAGTGAATTTTTCCGGTTTACTTCCGTCGGGCGCGCGGGCGAAGTTTCAAAGGCTTTTGTACCAGAACTACAGGTTCTCTTTAGGTGCAATTTTATTGGTAGATGGAGCTGCAACGGATATTTGTCTTGGATAGTTCTAGAGGAAAATATAATTATTCTTAATTAATACCTACTTTCAGTTTTTTTATGTGGGCCGACCCAAACCAATAGCGATATCAAATTGAGGCTTATTTGTATTAAAACTATACTTGGTGCAATATTAATTACAGGCAAATTTGACAATACAGGTTGACCCATATTCTACACGAAATTGAGATGAGGCACAAATTAAATTTTGCAATTATTTAGGGTTACTACGATTCTTTGGAAACTTATAATTACTACGCATAAAATTTGAGACCTTTTATTTTGAATTTTAAACCGTTTAAAGCCCGTTTCGACATAGTTTAGTTATTCATAACTTAAATTAATTTATTGTGGAAAGATACACTGAATAGTTTTTCTACAATAACGCTTGTGCTAAAGGTCTGTTCCAGCGGTCGTTTTAACAATGAATCACAAATCAATGCATTTCATCCTAGCGTGCCCTTTCATACATTCTTCATGAAGATGAGAAATGTGCGAAAGGGCGTGCTAGACCAATATAGGCTGTTCGGATCCTCAACGCCCTATATTGGTCCACTGTTCAACGTCCACCTGAAAAGAATTATGTCAAGTGAAATAGAGAGGAGAGAGAGGTAGTATTTAGGCCTCGCCTACCGACAAGTCGCGTCTTCGACTTGTGTAGGTACCCTTAGGGGCCGTCTCCAAGAGCGAGATAATCGCGGCGATGTTATCGTCGTGCCACGTATACACTCAGACACATTGTGATTTCGTTACGAGTCGCGACGATTCGCTGGCGGAATAATCGCTCGTTCGTGGAGAAAAGCGCGGACTCGTCGCGATTCTCTCGCCCGTGGAGATGGCCCCTCAATGTTCGAGTATCGAGTTTCTTTGCATATAACAAAGGGGTAATATTCGTGCAACTAATTAGTCTCCGATACATTATCCTCGTAGACAATTGATTGATTATGTTTCATTTAATCAAACTGGCAAATGACAACAGCTTGATTTGGGCGTGACAGATCTGTATGGGATACTGATTATTTATCGAGTACGTATCATCATCATTTATTAGTTTGATAAATAAATAAAATAAATAAATAATGCTAGACAATTCACACAGCATTATCTAGCCCCATGGTAAGCAGAGCTTGTGTTATGGGTACTAGATAACTGATATACATAATACAATACATGACATAGATATTTTTTATTATACATAGAAAACGACCAGAACACCCGAAACAAATATCTGCAGATCATACACACATTTGTTCCGAGGCGGGAATCGAACCCGCAACCTCCTACGTCGCAGGCGGACCTTCGCCCACTGCGCCACATCGATAGTATTGTACACATATTTAATTAAAGTATATTAAAAATTTAATTTATTTTATTTTAAATCTAATGTTCCGAATTATTTCTGCTACATGGGTCACTAAGTTAAATGGTACCAATGTTATATTTTTTTTCTCTCGAAAAAAATTAGAGGGAACTACTATCCTAGAACCGCAGACTGTTGCAAACAATCTAGATGCAGCTCAACTGATCCTTATGAATTATGATGGACACATTGCATGGTAATGATGATGCGAAATCAATTAAAAAGAAATTAAATCGTAGTTTGACCAAATAAGGTTCGTAGTTAACCCGCTGATATCCGTAACTAGCGGCCCGTCCTGGCTTCGCCCGGGTGGTCATTTGATTCAGGCAATTTTTAAAAAAATCTCTTTTTTTCTCTCCTTAAGAACCATCCTCGTACTTCAAGGAATATTCTTAAAAAAGAATTAGCGAAATTGGTTCAGCTGCTCTCGAGATTTGCGCTTAGACACATTTAGCGATTCATTTTTATATTGTGGATAGAAGATAGCGATAAAATAAAAAACTTCATATTTTCAACTCAGAAAATCAAGTAAGAAAGGACAACAACAAAGTTGTTTTGCAACACCAGCGTTAATCCAAAGAGAGCGATCAATAAGGAACTCTCAAACTCTCACTGACTCTCTTTGCGTTCCTCTGAAACCCTCATCCTGAAAGTCCCTGCTAACTCTACCTCTTTCGATGACAAATCATTCACTGTACAAGCTACCCGTCTATGGAATGCTCTCCCTCTGGACATCAGATGTGCAAAATCACTCCCTATCTTCAAAAAACTGCTGCATCAGCATTATTTATCCATATAAAATATTGATAGCCTTATCTTATGTCTATGTAAGTTTATTATAATGTTTGTAATGTAGGTATTTAGTGTATTTGTTATCAATTATTTATTAAAGTGCCACCGTCTATATTGTTCGTTCATGCCCAGTCCATCCCAAGTTTGCCTGGAAGAGATCGCTCTCAGCGAAAAGGCCGCCCTTTATACCTTTATTCTAAGTTTTTATCTCTGTATTATTTTCTGTTTTGTGTGGTGTAATAAAGTGTTATCTATCTATCTAGTTTTAATGAAAAGTTTATAGTCTGTGATAAAAACGCTCATGAAGTATCGATAAATCGCAACTTTAAATGGCACTAACTTCTTATGAACTTCTTGAAAGCTTAGTTTGCTGGCCTGATTCCTTCTATTGGCTCGTGATTGGGTGGATACGGAGGGTAGTCAAGAATATCTGTATTTGTTTTTATAGATAGATAAAAACACTTTATTATACCACACAAAACAGAAAAACAATACAGGAATAAACAATAGAATAAATGAAGTATAAAGGGCGGCCTTATCGCTGAGAGCGATCTCTTCCAGGCAACCTTTGGATGGACTGGACATGAAGGAACAACAAAGACGGTGGTACTTTCCTTTTTTTATGATTCAATGAAGTGTGTTATTGGAATAATTTTTCCGATTCATCAACATCATCAGCCTATATTAGTCCACTGCTGGAAATAGGCCTCCCCCAATGAGCCCCATAGCGCTATGTCTTCAGCTTGACGCATCTACCTGCAGTCTTTCGCAGGTTGTCATCCCACCTGGTCGGAGGGCATCCTACACTACGTTTACCGAGTGGTTGGTCTCCACTCAAGAACACGTTTGCCCTAGCGGCCCTCCGTTCTTCGCGAGATATGGCCGGCCCACTGCCACTTCAGCTTTAGCCAAAAGTTTAGCCTCGGGGTGTGCCAGAGGGCTATGGAGCGCAGTATCCTAGGAGTCAAACTTACAGACCGCGTTAGAAACACGTTACTGCGCTCCAAAACGCAAATAGCCGACGCTGCCCAAAAAGCCGCCAAACTCAAGTGGGACTGGGCTGGACATGTGTGGCGTAATTGTCAAACCAGCAGTGGGCGAAGATCGCCACTGACTGGGTCCCGGACGGACGACGGCCACGTGGAGGGCCTAGACGGAGATGGCGGGATGAGCTCGACCTATACAACAAAGACTGGGTTCTCCTTGCTGAGGACCGAGATGAGTGGAAGAAGGGGAGGGAGAGCCTATGCTCTGCAGTGGGACACTCCGGGCTAATATACCTAATAAAATAATAATAAAAATCTTGTACTCACCGACGACAACCATTTCAGCAGCTTTGATGTCAGTGTGAAAGAGTGGTGCATCTGCGGACACCTCACACTGGTACTCTCCTGTGAGGTAACGGTCCACCTCCGTGAGCGTCACTCGGTTTTGGTCCGACCCTGCGACCTGAAGACAATAACAAAATTGTGAATTAAAACGCATAGTTTCTTTTAATTAGCTTATTCCTGATTTCCCCTTGACAAATACCCCTTGAGGGGAACACTGGAATAAAAACGATTCCAGTTTTCCCCCTTAGGCGGGATTTGGGGGGGGGGGACTGGAACAACACTTTTAATAATAATATTTCTTTTGTGTAACAAAAAGTAAAAGCCAAAGGGGGGGGGTTCAACTTCGGTCAGAGAACGCAGGAAAATAAATAATAAAAAGACTAGGCAATGACAACCATGCATGTGCATGCAACCAAATAAATATTTCCTCAGTTCTATGACGATGACCGTCATAGAACTGAGGAAATATTTATTTGGTTATTACAGGGATTTACAGGATGTAGTTGCCATCGACTTACAGGCATATAAGGCTTATCCAGTGGATAAGAAACTTACTGACTGTGCCTCTAGCACTTATCAGTAATGCCTCAGGCATATAGGCAAGTCTTTTAATCTGAGGCATAAGTGGTAAGTTTAGGTACAAGTCCGAGATGGGCTGCAGACTGCAACCGCAGGCGACATTGCGGCCATCGGCTGCGATCGTCTGAAGTGCTGCCTGCGGTCGCAGTTGCTTCTATTTACAAGCACGGATCGCTACACCATTGGCGTTGCAGTCGAAGGGTTGTCGCGCTAGGTATCAATTTTATAGGAATGCATAGAAGCAAGTAGTGTCGCTTGCAGCCTGCAGCTGCAGTTTGCGGCCTGCGGTCCATCTTGGAATTGCACCTTAAGTAGGAATAGGAAGTAATGATATAGTGATATAGTAGTAACTGAATTTAGATTCTCACAAACATATTTCTTTACAAAGTGTCGCTGTTATATTATTAATAGCCGAGGTGTTTTCATTTCAAACATATCTTATTTTACGTCAACGCGATGTTCCAGTATTATTTATTTCAAAGTTCTTATAAGATTTTCGTTAGGCCCTCAAAGCCTCCAAAGTTTAGATTTTTTCTTATTCCCGTCACGTTTTAAGGCTCTTGAAAGCTAAACAGGGTTTGGGATGGAATTTGTTGGTGAAAGTTCTGTTTTAGTTAACAGTAGGTAGGTATGTACTCGTACAACAACATATCTCTTTTATTCTTTTGCTTCATATTTCATATATTATTATTTTATATTGTTAAATAAATAAATAAATAAAATAAATATTTTCTAGGCCTGCACACGATGTATCCATGCATTTTTGTTGATCACGACAAAATCCACCAATGGACTAAGGAAATTTTTGCCCGCTCAAAAGCTGGCCCACGGGCATTTTGTTCCTTTTTTGGTTTAGTTACTCTTTATATAATAAAAAAATCTGTAAATGTGAAATTATAGGTTTTTGGAGAGATGCTATGTCCATACAAAATAAGTAATAATATAAGTGAGCATGTTTCTAATCGATCAAAGATCAAACCATTTTGTCGACCAGTTTGTTCAGCCAGGTTGACAAAACTCGCAATCGGAAATTTTAAAATAATACCAGCTTATTACCTAGTCCACTAGGTAAGAAATACGATCAGCTACATAGCATATAAAACTCAAAATAAAAAGCCAAAACCCCCAAACATAAAAAAATTAATCCCCAATTTGGCAACCAAAGCACTCAAAATTCACAATTTAAAACGCTACAGTATATAACAAGCCCGCCATTGTCAAGATTTGGTTTGCAAATTAACGAATAATCAATCGGCGATCCGTTGTACAAGCAGGCGATAACAGCCTTTTGGAAATAGCTCAGCAAAACACTGTTTCACAAAACGTTGATTAATTTCATAATCTGTGTATGCATGAAAAGTTACAACATAACTGACTTTTTACAAAATAGTGTCACATTTTTCACTTAAGGGGCCTCCGGAGGGACGAATTCTTCATACAAACGTAATACCAAAATTATTTCTAATTCAAGCATATTTCCACTATAATATTGCATTATTTGTATTAAAATAGTATTTATCTAGGTTTCCAAATAGTTTTTTTTTTTCAAAATACTTACCTAAAATGAAATGAAAGCCAATCTCATTTTGCACATGTTTTCTTGCTATTTGTTTCGTATTAAAAACATCAATATCTTACGTTTTATTTATTAAGGAACATAGCTTATATTGTCTAGTTACAGAATAACAATACTTTGTAAAGAAAACAAAAAGTTTTCAGTCATAATTTTTGATATTACGGAACAAACCAAATTTTGAACGGCTAATATTGCTATCGCGCACGCATGTGGCGCGGCGCAAGGGTTAAACAGGGATAGCGATATTCGGAGCGATTTTTGCAAGCGAGGGTCGCCGGACCCTGGTCGATGGTGTTGGGACGCGATTCGGCTTAGTGTCGGTTTTTGTATAGGTAATAAGCACAAAAACTAATATTATGGAGTGACATAAAAACTGAAATCTAGCGGTATCTAAAATATATTGAGATCTATCTTTGAGCTTTGGACTCGAAGTTTTTTCCGTAGATTTTAGATGTTACTGTAAAACAACATCGCCAAATTTCTTATAGTGTCACTTTAATTTTTAACGGTGCATATAGACTGGTCTAAAAACTCAGGACTTCAATTACTCATTTATGTAATGCACTAGTAGATATGCACCTATTAAATATTCACAGGCTTACATATTACATAAACATTAGGCATAATGTACCCGTACGTACCGATCCTATCCATCCAAAGGTTGCCTGGAAGAGATCGCTTTTAGCGATAAGGCTGCCGATTGTGCCACTAGTTATAATTAGTATTAAGATCTTTTAGTATTTTTTTTTTTTTTTTTTTTTTATTGATGGTGCAATAAAGTTATATTGTATTGTATTGTATTGTAATGTAATTAAATAAGTCATTCTGCGCTTGCTATTCCCAAATATGCTGTAAAGAGGGAGGATGGTGGATTCAGAAAATGCCAATTTTATAACAAATATGGAGAGTGCTTCATATTTAATGTTTGTACAAATACGAATGCTTGTTTGATTTCAAAGTTTTTACGAAACCGATTGAAAAGATTGGGGATAAAAATGTTAATTTATTTATTTATTTACGTAATCAGAACGGCCGTAGGCCAATTATACTAATTACAGACTGTTAATCTAAAATATAGTTAGATTAAGGTTAGAACACAATATAGTTATACAATCAAATAATAATCAATCTGAAGTTATCATAGGAAATATTCTACTATAGTTTCAAGTTATTATAGTCAACATAAAAAGTATAAAAACTAAATTATCTGATTCACAAACAATAATTAATTATGAATTATAAAATTAGAAATTAAATATAGCTGAGTCAAAAATAGGTAAACAAAATTATATAATAAGTAAACATTATCAAAAATTACATTCACAAAAAGCTAAACATGTAAGCATCAGACTTCTCCACTCGTTAAAACGTGTGTATTGTGATTGATAGGTCTTTTAGAATGGATAAGATAAAGATAAAGATAAAGATAACTTATTTGCATAAACATATTGTGTTATTATGATGTTACAAACAGGTAGGTATCAAATATGTTTTACCGATTACGGTGTACAAATTGAGAGATACGGCATGCAGTCTCTGTTATTATAATTATTATTTAACTTATAGAACTTATTTAAGTTAAGATAATCAATAGAAATAATGTCATAAAATATTTTAAAAATATCCGTAATTACAACATGCTATAGTTCTATAATATAATATATTTTCATTAAAAAGTTAGAATTTATCATTTAAAAAGTCGTCAATCTTATAATAGCATTTGTCAATTAAGAATTTCTTAAATTTAATTTTAAATTCACAGTTATTAAGAGCGTTTATTCCTTAAATGCGCAGAAACAGTACTTTTCAAACCCGTTTATATCATGAACCACTTATCTTATAGTATATATTATTTACTAATAATTTTAGGAAATTTTAGTGTCCGAATAGTTTGACTATAAAATATTTCGATTAATATAGTATGTACGCGTTCTATCAAGATAACTTGTGAGAGGTTTTCATAATTTCCCTTTCAGCATCAGTTTCGAAGCTCAAAATAATAGAAAATACTGACATATCTAATTAAGAAAAAAATATAACCTACTGATGAGGTCCTTGGCTAAAAAGTTAATTAGATAGATGTTTGGTTTTGGTATCCTACTATGAGAAATTAAAATTCAAAAAATGTGAAATATTCGTAATATTTCACATTTTTAAATGATGTTTTTACCGATATACCTTATTTAATTTAATATAATAATAGCCTACCAATAAAGTGGAGCATCTTTTTTAAAATCATACATTTAAAATTTTTATGATTTTGTTGCTATTATTTTTCTATAAATATTTTAAAACTACTATAAAACGCTGCGCGAAAATCAGTCCGCCGCGAGGCTTTCTAGAGTGTGGTCACGTCGCTTATTAAATATTTATAGAAAAATAATAGCAACAAAATCATAAAAACTTTAAATGTATGATTTTGACACTAAAATTTCCTAAAATTATTAGTAATAACATATACTATAAGATAAGTGGTTCATGATATAAACGGGTTTGAAAAGTACTGTTTCTGCGCATTTTAGGAATAAACGCTCTTAAGCTGCTGGTAACTCTTAGGGAACTCTTGGATAAGTAGGTACACAATTTTGAAAACAAATGTTTAAATTTATACCTATTAGTTAGAATCTGACCTAATGAATACCGGATTAAAATTTAAAATTGATATATAGCCAATATTTAGCAATGATTTTGTATAAGACCTGTCTCGATCAAATACTATTGAAAAAACTCAAAAGATAAATAAAAATGCAAACATGACTAGAAAGAAAGAAAGAAAGAAAGAAAATATTTTTATTTACCTTAAAAACTAGCATACACAACAAACTTAAAACTACGCAAATTAATACAATATATCTTACAAATTATTGTGCGTAGCAGAGTTCATGGCAAATATGGCCTTCACTCAGCATTGTGCTGGATGCACACTAATGTGTCCACCCAGCGCTGATTTTCGACTATATCGTGGGAAATAATAATCTTTGTACTATGTCCACCATTTTTAAAAGTGCATAGTTTGTAAACAGTTTATGAGATAAATTAAACTTTCATCTATTATTTTGTCTAAAAATATTCATGATATTTCTTCTAGCTTTATCTTTGGTATACCCCATGCCTTTTTTATATTGACTTAGTTCTTTTCATCCAAAGGTTGCCTGGATGAGATCGCTTCTAAGCAATAATGCCGCCCATTATACTTATCACATGTAATGTATTTTTTGTAATGAATGTATCTAGTGTCCAATAAAGTATTTTTTTATTGCATTGTATATTTATCCTTGCTGGTGCCAGTAAAAATAAAAAAACTCACCAAAGCAATCAATTACATTTAAAACCTTCAAGATTTTACCTCCGCAATCGAACGAGCGTCTTGGTCCAGACATTTCCAATCCCAAAGAGCACACCTCAATAAGTCGTAATGAGATCTATTGCTAAGGGACTGCGAAATTACTTTACACAAGTCCACATTATTATGGAATTCCTAGCTAACTCATTCCTGTGGGATTGTCTCGGAGTTTGAAAGAATCTTGCCCTAGTTAAGATTAAAGCAGAATCGACATCTTGTTTAAGTCAAGGGGTCAATAACTCTTTGTAATTTAGTCCAGTTATTAGGTTCGAAATTATACTCGTAGGTTAGGTAACAGAAAGGTATGGTGTGAGGTATGAAAATGGGTAATTTTAAAGATTTGATGCTCTTTCTGAATTTAAACTTTGCAATCTCGGTTCTTTGCGACTCGGGTTTTCTTATATTTCGTTAAAAATTAATTTCCAATTTTAGTTAGGTTCAGGATCCACATCCATCGTAATTCGTTTTTCGGGTAGATATTTATTTTTTTATTTCAAGAAAAATTATTATGAGATTTGGTAATAATTACTATATTTTCTACTACTGGTAGTTAGTAAAAAAGCGGAATCAAAATTCGTGAGTGTTAGCATTGAAATATGTAATATATTTGTCACTCATTGGTTTTTATCCATTTATATGTTTATTGTAGCGATTTTGAATCAAAAATAGAATGAGCGATACACTTACAAACAAAAGTTAATTCACCAACTGCAAATAATATTAACCGAAACCCAGGCCTTTTTGACATACTGCAAGCACGATTTATGCCAGATTCGTCCCTAATGTTTGGCCCACTTAATTAAAAAGTCTTTGTTCGTCCCGCAAGATAATATTTTTAGATTCGTCCCTCATACCAAAATTATTGTAAGTACAGTTAACGTCAAAAGTATAATTTATCACCAACTGTGGTCATCAATCATTATAGGCTCAAGACTCAGAAGTGCCTCATCTACCACTAAGCATCACCACCACCCATTGGTAATTAAAATGGTGGTCATTACTAGTATCATTATTAACTTTACGTAATTAATAAATTCAGAGCTCAGTACCAGTCACCTAAATCGGCAAACAGACATCTTACCCATGTTTTAATTTTAACATTGTCTGGTTTATTTTTTCAGTAAACTATGTTTCATGTTTTCCGGTATCCTGGATAATTGTTGTATTTTGTATGTGTTTGAAGTTGTTACTAAAGAATATATCCATCTATCACTTACATCAACTTTGATCCCGTGAACAGGAAACACCTTTGTAGCCGGCGACTCCTTAGGCACATATCTGTAGAACTCGATCATATTCTTGTACCATCGTATGGAGTACAGCAGAGCGTCCTCTAGTTCGTACGTACACCGGAGTTCTACACTCGTGCCGGTTAGTACGGCACGAGGCACGTGGATTTGCAGGGATTTTAGTGTATTTACAGTACCTGAAACAAAGAAATACATACATATAATGTGAAAATCGAAATAGTCTGTTGAAAGTTATTTACAATTAGAAAGCCTTTTCCCTTTTTCGCCGGGCTCAGCGAGGTTCTTAAAAATATATCTATATTTTGTATTAATAAAATATTGGATTTCGTTATTGCATTGAAAATGTATCATCATCATCATCAGCCTATATTAGTACACTGCTGGACATAGGCCTCCCCCAATGAGTGCCATAGCGCCCTGTCTTCAGCTTGCCGCATCCAGCATCTGCAGTCTTTCGCAGGTCGTCATCCCACCTGGTCGGTATTGCATTGAAAATGTATGTAGATAATAAATATCTACTGTTTTTTTTGAAGACGACTGTAATTAAAATATCTTAATCATCTTGTCTTAGATTAAATATCATACTCCTCAAGCACATTCTACGTACAAGCAATTTTAATTACTACCACTTTTGAAGATATTTTTTTTTGACTTATTTCTACATAGTTTTCAACGTAAATAATTTTGTCTCTTGGCGACATCAAATCCCGTTTTAGGCTATGATAAAAGATCTGATTAACAAGTCTAGAACCGTAACAAGGTCGAAACGTTTATATTATATAACTATAAACACTATAATCCAAGACTGTAGTATAGCCAGTGAAACCCGTTTAGGCATATTGACAACAAAAACAACAGTTTTGACCTAGTAAATGCCAAATTACTCTGCCAAGTCCAGTAAAAACACAATTTCAAGTGACATAAACTCACCACCTACTAAGGCATCAGAGAGTACAAAGAGTTACAGCATCTAAATGTAATCAGCTGGATCTAATTTGTGGTTCTGTGAGAAAATTGGATGGAACTTGTTTTGTTGCGTGTCTAGGTATTAGAATAGAATGGAATGTATTTATTGGTTACTAGCGGCCCGTCCCGGCTTCGCCCGGGTGGTCATTTGTTTCAGGCAATTTTTTAAATTTTTCTCATTTTTCTCTCCGTAAGAACAATCCTCGTACTTCAACGAATATTCTAAAAAAAGTATTAGCGAAATCGGTTCAGCTGCTCTCGAGATTTGCGCTTAGCAACACATTCAGCGATTCATTTTTATATTACAGATAAAGAAAAAAAAAGAAAAGAAATGAATTTATTTGTTATTAGACACAGAACATAATAAACTTAATCTAAGAGGAAGTGTTGGAAGTGTGTAAGTTTAGTAACAAAATGGCTTTGCCTCAGCATGAGTTGAATGAATAGCATATTGGTGGATTTTTTTCTTTTCCTTTCTTATGTATCTGTTATTTATTTGGTGTGCAATGAAGAGTAATTGTATTGTATTGTATTGTTGTGTATGATAAACCAATGTAGGCCATCAAATAAAACTAGGTTTCAACGACAGAATGAAATTAATTTGTAATAGCAGGCAGATATTTGAACGATGTGTGTGGTTTGAAAATTATTGTCCGATATTTTTAAGGAGCAACCTCCTGAGTCGGCAGTCCTTCCACTCTATAAAGTAACAACTACCTACCTATTTTTATCTAATTTATTAAAAATTCTAAAACAAAGAAACAGATGGCGTAACATGTTGTGAATATACGCATTAATTTAAAAAAGTAGCAAGATACAATTATTTTCTAAATAAAAATATTAAATCTAAAATAATTCTTTACATAAAATAAGTACATCAACGCGTATCGTCTACAAACAAGATGGAGTTGTTTACAATTTTGCTTATAGGCGCTAGATAGCGCAATTAAATTGGGACTGAAAATATAAAGTCGACTATTAAAAAGTGTGAAAAAGCGATATACGCGCATCTTAAAATGAGGAAAAAGTACGTCTAAGTAAGCTAAACTGCGTTAACCACTTTATGTCACTTCAGAGTTAACCTACGGAACTCCAAAACTTCCATCGACAACACTTTTAACCGTCAAGTTCTTTGAATAAAGGTGAGTAAATACAGTTTACGAGCACTCGTTAGAACTTAATCCATAAAGTTAAACGACGTCCTCGCTGTTATCGCGGTTTTTACCTCAAATCTATTTAACCTCCTGCCTAGTTATTACTCCCTGGTAGTTTTAGTTACATTGATGTTGGAATTTCAGGAGGTTTAGATTACAGATTATTCTTATGGGCGGAATTTTAATGGGCGGTTTATTTGTTCGGGGTTTCGTGGTTATTTTATGACTGGATGTTTGAGATTAAGTTTTGGATGGCGATACGAGCAGGTTAAGTAAAATCGTGGAAGTAAAAACTTACGATGAAGACCACCATTCGGAAATTCTCGGCATTATTGAGTCAATTAGGTACCCAGACTATGACGACCACGACTATAACTCCCGAAAATGTAATGTTTTGTTTTGAAGCTTTATCTAATATAGTTTGGATGTATCCGAGTTTCACCTATTCCATTTTTTTTTTTCATTTATGTCGTTAACTGAAAAACAAATAGTTATGTAAATCGTTCTGTTAAAGCTTCATCGATTCGATTTTTATGACAATCGATTTTGTTTATGAAGAAGCTGGAATCTTGATTTTGTTATTGTTGCTCAACATTTCCTATTATTTTACAAACTTTAGGCGTCCAAATGAGAGAGGAAGTCCCTGAGAATAATTTATATTTGGAAACACAATATTCAATAGTACCCATTAATTTTATCGACTAAAGCTTCTTTGCTAACTTTTGTAACTCCCATATTTTTCGAGTCGACAGATTCGCATTGAAGCGTCAAAAGTCAACTTCAACTTCTTGATAGATGTCTCTGCATCTTTTGAAATACTTCATTCTGTCATTCAGACTTCATTCACTCCTGTCTTGTCATCTGTCAACAAAGTAGGGAACATCATAGTCATGCATATACCAAACATAAAAAAAATCGCGGACCTATAATTCTAACTTTTTTAAGTCTCCACATATTTATGTTTCATTATCATCATCAGCCTATAGCAGTCCACTGCTGGACCTAGGCCTCCCCCAATGAGCGCCATAGCGCCCTGTCTTCAGCTTGCCGCATCCAGCATCTACCTGCAGTCTTTCGCAGGTCGTCATCCCACCTGGTCGGAGGGCGTCCTACACTACGTTTGCCGAGTCGTGGTCTCCACTCAAGAACACGTTTGCCCCATCGGCCGTCGGTTCTTCGCGAGATATGGCCACTCGTGAGAACAGCTTATAGACGTGGCTCAAGAGTGAGATGGGTCTGTAATTCTTAAGAAGGGTTTTATCTCCCTTCTTAAAAAAGAGCACCACCAAACTCCCGCTCCACGCCTTTGGAGTTCTCCCACTGTCAAGGACTATTTATGTTTAGTATGAGAATATCGATATCATCATATCTTCGAAGTAACAGCTATAAATGTTCATTCTAAAAAGTACATAAAGTGTTCGTCATTATAAATTCTTTGTTTATGGCCAAATTTATGAATATGATCTTACTTCCTTGAACTAAAAATCGAAACGACTAAAATCTCAACATCTCTAATTCGATACGAGGCCAATCAAATTAAAACTAGCAGGATAACCTGTGAGCTGATGGCAGAGAAGATGAGCTAAAGTTTATTAAACTCTTAACTATAATGAAGTCTGCTTAACACTCATCGTCATATTAGTGTTTAATCTCTTTAGCTACGAAAGTACGTGCTCTGCCAAGCCAAATAGCATCCTATGAATATCGCAATGTAGTTTCAAATTGGTTACTCGGAAAGCTATGTTCACAAATTGCTTCGTTCTGCTGAGGATTTTCTGATGGGAACATTGGAACATGCTAAAGCGGCAATAACGCTTCACGGCTTAGTGCTTGAAATATTTCTACATTCGACATTGCTATAGGATTAACTACGCTATTATCTGTGCAAATAACTATAAATTCCTTTATCAGAACAACAAGAATTTGAACTACGACATTATAACGGGGCAATTTTATTCGGCACGGTATTGCGCCAAACAAACGGCAAACAAAGAGATAAAAGCTTTTTAAATCTCTGAATTTACGGTTTGTTTGTGCAAACGGAATACTATTTGGTAAATCCTAGCGTTCCGGGCCGATATTATTTTAATACTTTCGATGTAAGGCTATGTTTGATACATGCCGAACTAAAATATCACCCTCTAAGTAAAAATACACAACTGCACCGACTCAGAAATAACTCCTTTGAGAAACAAGCCTGCGGTGCGGTTTTTATATCTAAAATGTTGACACTAAAGTATTTATACCAGAATTTTCGAAAAAGATAGATAAACATCAAGCTCAGTTACAGCACAGATGTAATAATTATATAGACTTATTTATTAGTAACAGACAGGTTAAGATTAATTACATAGATCATATTATAAGACAAAGTACTTTAAAAAGTAGGAGGTATACAGGGTGGCACATTTAGAGCGGTCAGTATGGGTGAGTCTGAAACTATAAGACATACGAAGATCTCTTCATAGGAACCATGTCATCGATTTTAGTAAAAATAAAAACTGCATTCATACATTTAAAAAAAACTTATACTCAGCTCGGGAATCGAACCCGGACGTTTTGAAAAATAAAACTCCAATATACCGCAATAAATATAATACCGCTCTAAATGTGCCAACCTGTATACCTAACATACCCACCCGAAAAGGATATAACTCTTGTGTTACGCTGTAGGTTTTACATTAGTTAGCCTTTTCATAGAGTTGTTATTTAGCAATGGTTTGCAAGTTTAATTACGAGAAAAAATATTATAAATTACCTATTAGACATTTTCAAAAGATATTTAATTTTATTCGTGTTATGTTCATATTTATTCTAGCTTATCTCTGGTACACCTCCTGCCTTTCTTAAATTCACATAACTCTTTCTATCCAAAGGTTGCCTGGAAGAGATCGCTTCTAAGCGATAAGGCCGCCCATTGTACTTGTATCATGTGATGTGTTTTATGATGATCTGTAACTGGTGCGCAATAAAGTATTTTTATGTATTTGTATTTAAAAACAAATATTATTCTTAGATTTCCTGAACGAACATCATTCAAAGTTTTATTAAAACCAAAGAACTCAGTAAAATGTTCAATCCGCATCTTCTACCGCTTCCGCTTTTTCTATAACCGCATCTTCCGCTGAGTTTATGCGACGTCACGTATGATCGGCGTTCGGCGGACCGCAACACATGTTTCTATTACCTGAACGAAAAGAATTCCATATTTTTGCTCGAAAAGAATATTGTTTATAAAGGTTTTGTTTACTGGCTGATAAATATAATCAAACCAGTTTCTGCCCCCAGTTGTGTTATTTCTATATCTTTTGTTTGATAAAAAAGAAGAATTTTTTTTTTTTTTTAAATTCAAAAATAATAAGGAAAGGGAGTTCTTTGCCCTGCAGTGAGATATATATGATCTCACTGCAGGGCTTATAATATATAGTAATTAAATAGGAATAAAACTAGCTACAAATGTTTGTATTTGACGACCGATGTGGCGTGGTGGGCAAAGGTCCGACTGCGACGCAGGAGGTTGCGGGTTCGATTCCCGCCTCGGAACAATTGTGTGTACGATCTGCAGATATTTGTTCCGGGTGTTCTGGTTGTTTTCTATGTATAATAAAAAATATCTATCTATGTAATGTATCGTATTATGTATATCAGTTATCTAGTACCCATAACACAAGCTCTGCTTACCATGGGGCTAGATAATGCTGTGTGAATTGTCCAGCATTATTTATTTATTATAATTGTAAACCATTTCCTATTAAAGTTATGAAAAAAAAAAGGTTCTTGGTTCATGGGAAAATAAGACATTTTGGGCCTTACTAAAGTATTGTAAGTGCTCAAAGTGCTTGTTAGTTAAGAACCTACCAACGACTCAGAAATTAAAACGAAGCCTTTCATTTAAAGCCCGGAAGTTAGATAGGAAAGGGACTCCACAGTCAATGACAACTCAAACAATTCAAACTTTACAAAATCCTTTTAAAAATTCCCAAGACCATTAAACAATGAACAGCTTAATAACAATGTAAAAGATAAAAAGGGATGAAATATTACAATCCGCGATCACCGTTCCGGAAATAACAGATATTTAAAAACGATTCCGGTATAATTTATGTGTTTTTAAAACGGGACTGTGTGAACCGTAGTAACTATTAATACTTGAGAGTAACAAATATGGCCGTTTTATTAGATATCGACCAAGCCGAAGTGTTACTATTTCCTTAATGAGAGTGAAATTAGGTTTTCCGTGTTCAGACTTATTTGGGCCGAAGCTAGTGGGAACGCGGAACACCTTTTTTCTAAGATAAGATTTTCTAAGAGAAAATCACTTGGAAAATTGTATTCACTATAGTCATTTAAAACGGGATATTTACCATGATTTGATTTTTGAGTTTTCCAATATTTCGGCACAGTTTCATGCGCCATGATCGCGGAATAACTGAAGACACTGCGAGTTCGTTTTTATGAGCAGATATACCGATCTACCCTCATTTTCTGTCTTTTGCTACGAACGTTACCACTACCACCGGTTTCATTATTATCGACCACAGCTCGATCACGACACACAACACTGACGGTATCAGAACGCGGCGCGGTTGGTACATCACTTCTTCGGTTTTTAAACATTGTCACAACAGGGTTCCAGGTTAACATATAATTAATAATTAATAACATATAATTAATGTTATTTTTAATTTATTTTACGCAGCACATAGTGTATGGCAGGTTTTAATCTAAGTATTAAAAAAAACTACATTCAAGTGCTCAATCGTGATTTTACTATTTCTAGGTTCTACAAGACATTCAGATACCAGATTAGAAGTTTTGCGCATATTGTAAGTTTGCTATGAACCCACCCAAAACAAACTATCAATTAATCTTTTTGGGGTATATATACCAAAATCAACATTAAGCTGACATACTCCAAAACCATAATTGTTTCAAAGTTTGATAAAGCAAAGATTCATAGGAACCAAATGGCTAGGCTTGCGCGCAAAACATCAATTTAAATTTCTTGTAGAAATGTAGATATTATTTATATCGTAATAATGTTGTAATTAACTTTTATAAACATACTAACTTATACTTAATTAAAATAGGATTAATTATTAAGGTACCTATTTGACGTGTAATAATCTTTTTACCAATAATTGAAGTTCTGGTTTCTTTTTCACTTCTTCCACTAGTGGACAAAAAATTGAAGTGAACAGTAAAATAATTTTATTTCTTAATAATTTAATGTATAAATATGACTTGTCTAAGTGCTTATTTTGTAAGACTAAAGAAATAAATGATTTTTGACCTTGACTTTGACTATGACTTTGAACTTGAACTTGTAAATCATACAAAATTGTTAAAACACAAGATGAAAAAAAGTTTTAACGACATAGATAGATAGATAATAAGTTTTTTTTAAGTTTAAGTTTATTATGTTCTGTGTAAGTCTTTTAACAAATAAATTCATTTCATTTCATATTATGTATAATTGTTGTATTTTGTATGTACATATGTATCTGAAGTCGTTAATAATTGGTTTATCTGTCTTATCTATCATCTACCTAACTTGTAAAGCATAGAAAATGGTTAAAACACAAGATGAAAATTTTTTTACTACATAGATAGATAGATAGTATATTATGTAAAATTGTTGTATTTTGTATGTATGTATTTGAATTCGTTAATAAATGGTTTATCTATCTTATCTATCATCTATCTAACTTGTTATATAACTTTATTTCATTTAATGTTTAGATAGTAAGATAGTAACCTGGTAGGTTTTGTTTTTGTCTATTGTTTTATATGTATTTATTGTCTACGGGAGTGGCATAGTCATGTTGACTAAACTCCTTTAAATAAATAAAGAAAAAAAAATCTATCTAACTTGTGAAGCATAGAAAATGGTTAAAACACAAGATGAAACAATTTTTACTACATAGATAGATAGATAGTATATTATGTAAAATTGTTGTATTTTGTATGTATGTATCTGAAGTCGTTAATAATTGGTTTATCTATCTTATCTATCATCTACCTAACTTGTGAAGCATAGAAAATGGTTAAAACACAAGATGAAAAAAGTTTTAACTACATACGTGTACAAAACGTGGACTAAAGTTTTGTACATGTACCTACACCGACAAGATATATTCTGGTGCTCCAATCACGACTAATTTAGATTGAATGGATTATACGCCTAATTGCATTAATTATTATGACATTATATTGCGTACAGTGCCCTCCACGTTTATTAACTGTAATGAGATATATTGAATCACACTAATAACACTTATATTACCTATATTATATTTATATACTTTTATAACACTTTATTTGATGATTAATTTATATTTAGTATAAAATAAGAGACTTATAAAATTTAGTTCTGTGGTACTAAATTATAAAGACGACCGACGTGACGTGGCGCGGTGGGCGAAGGTCCACCTGCGACGCAGGAGGTTGCGGGTTCGATTCCCGCCTCGGAACAATTGTGTACGGTCTGCAGATATTTGTTCCGGGTGTTCTGGTCGTTTTCTATGTATAATAAATAATATCTGTCTATGTAATGTATTGTATTATGTATATCAGTTATCTAATACCCATAACACAAGCTCTGCTTACCATGGCGCTAGATAATGCTGTGTGAATTGTCCAGCATTATTTATTTTATTTATAACTAAATTACGTAACTTAATCTACTTTTCATATTTGATTTCTTTTGGAAGAGCGAGATTCCTTACACATGTATTTTTATTATTTAAAAGGGATCTCAAACACTGTTATACATTAAGCTAAAGAAATAGATATTTTGCATTTTATATTTGACTGGTCTAAGTGCCTTTTTTCTATAATAAAAAAGTTAATAAATGTGAATGCGATTGCGAAAGTTTGGATGTTTACATATATTTATTTTAAGAATACTTTCGGCTAAAAAATAATAAATTATGGAGGTGTTTTGATCGGTGCCAAGTGAGCTGCCATATCAGAAGAGGTCGATGTTCATCTAAATTTTGCGAGTAAAAACCCAGAACACCGATTCACAGTGTGCTACAAAAAAGTTTTATGTTACGTTTTAAATACATATTTTGTGTCCTACGTTTAAAAGTCAAAGTCCCTCTCAATTTTAGTGCTTACATCGTGTATCATCGCAAGCAATCGACAACCATAAAAATATTTACGACTAACATTTTCTTTTCGTACATTTTTTAAATACCTATAAAACTGCTCTTGAGGACAACAAACTGTGCTTTTATAATTCACAGTATTAAATCACAGCTACGATAAATTTTAACGCAGTAGTACTGGTTTCGATACAAATATTACTCGAAGACATTGTAGCACTTGCACAGTGTCGAATAATGGAGACGAGGCAGTGATCACACCGCGATCCGCTTTAAGTCAGGAAGTATGTAACGACCACACTGCGATCTTTACTGGTGCGTACAGACTGGTGAAACGTAACATGAAATGTATGATGCAATTAAAGAATTCGCCGTACACATTGCTGCAAAAAAAAAGCTAGGAAAGCTTTGTAACAATTTCTCATAGTTTGGACGTCTTGTGCGCGTGAAATGTGCATTTCACGCGCACGGTCGCTTCGCACGTCGCTTGTAATGCTCGTAGTGTAATACTACCAGCATTACAAGCGAGCGAAGATAGATAGATAGATAAAACGTTTATTTGGTACTCATATAAGCGAAACGACCGTGCAAGCGACGTGCAAAGCGTGATCCATGATTTGTCGGTTTTTCGAATGAACACAAAGGGGCGCACAGTGTGTCAAACATATTTTCATTGCTCCAATCTAATTTTTAGTTTGTGTTGCTAATTAATTTCTTACAAAATTAAATTGTGCTTGGAACGACCTTCTACCAAAATGAAGGACTTTGTAATTCTAGTCAAACCTCTTAATTCTGAGTTCAAATCTGTTTATTAAATTTTTATCATGTAAGAAAAAAATTAATCACCATAGAGAGTTCATAACTGTCAGACAAACTGTACCAAGAAGGTCTCAAACTGTCGCTTCTTAACGCAAAGATTACTATTCTGTGCTAACACAGTGGCATCATAAATTTCACGGCAGCCATTCGTTTAAGCGGAAAATAAAATTTGAACTTCTTTACAACATTCATCAAGACGTCGTGAGCAAGCGTTTGAATAATAACCTCCTTTTTTGAGTCGGTTAATAAAGTCTCGTCGGGTTCTCGCTTGATTTTTTACGTGCACACTTCATATTAAAATAGGTTGCAGGTTTTGCGAAGTTGGGACGTTTCCTAGTAATATTTCTCGCTTCAGGATAAAGAGGTGTCTGTTTGCTTGACGCGAACAAAGCATTTTACAGACGTGTAATATATTATAATTGAGACGACCGAAATGGCGCAGCCTGCGCAAGACTGCAGGTAGATGCTGGATGCGGCAAGCTGAAGACAGGGCGATATGGCGCTCATTGGGGGAGGCCTATGTCCAGCATTGGACTGCTATAGGCTGATGATGATGATGATGAAATGGCGCAGCAAGATTCACCTGCGATGTAAGAAGGAGCAGGGTGGTTTCTTGCTGTAAGATATATTTTTGTACGATCTGCAGAGATCAAAGTGTTTTTTTCTGTAAAAAAAGGTGTTTATCTGTATAATTCTTTTCTTCCGGCCAACAAATTGTGTCGTCTCTTAAAAGAAAAGGTTATGTGTGTTTTAGAACTTCGTGATACATCGTTGGCCACATCACATACCATCAGGTGTTAGGTTCAAAAGATATTTTTTTTACGTGAACATACCTTGTTGTATGACACATGATTTAAAAGAACATGAAAGGTTGCCTTCCATACATTTTATTGTTATATCCTTACATTTCATGTTATTACTCGAAGTGTCCCGAAGTTCGTTCATCGCGTGAGGTTGTCGACATCAATAATGGCGGATTTGCATGCATGTACATTTCGGGGAATTGAGACGTTTCTTTTAGTGACGTTGTTATATTTTATTGGGCGGTTATTTAAAGATACTAAATCGTCAAAAAGGAGCTCTGTAAACTCCCTTGGCTAAACGTAAAAAAAAACTGTTAATTTTGAGATTTCTTACAACACACATTTGACACTCACGATAGGGCTGGTTCATCAGTTCAAAGTCGCTCAGCTAGCTATGGAAAGAGCTATGCTCGGAGTTTCTCTGAAGGATAGGATTCGTAACGAATACATCCGACAGAGAACCAAAGTTATTACATATTACATTAGTTATTACATAGCTCTGAGAATTAGCAAGCTGAAGTGGCAGTGGGCCGGCCATATCTTTCGAAGAACCGACGGCCGCTGGGGCAAACGTCTTCTTGAGTGGAGACCACGACTCGGTAAACGGAGGTTAGGACGCCCTCCAACCAGGTGGGATGACGACCTGCGAAAGACTGCATGTAGATGCTGGATGCGTCAAGCTGAAGACAGGGCGCTATGGCGCTCATTGGGGGAGGCCTATGTCCGTGGCCCGTGGTCACGACTCGAGAAAACAGTAGGTACGTTTAATAGCTACGTAAATATAAACCCAAGCTGTTGGATAGCAATCTTGCCTCCCTAAATCAAGTATAACTTAGCTCGTATGTTCTCGAAATCTGCGACCCTGCGAGCCCATAAGGAAAAAGGCGTTATAACGAGCCCCCAACTTTGTATGGACAAGACATTATCAGAAACTTAAGTGATTAACTGTTTCCGCAAGTTCAGAGATTTCTGAGCACAATGGACGGGAAGTTGCGGATCCGCATATTTTAATGCTAATATGGTTTAATATAACGCGTAACTTTGATGGCAATTATGAACCAGATGACAACATAAATTACCTTAGAAATTTGTTTTGACGAAATTTGTCTGACGGCCTTTGTGGCGCGGTGGGTGAAGGTCTGTCTGCGATGCAGGAGGTTGCGAGTTCGATTCCCGCCTCGGGATCCGTCCGATCAGCAGATATTTGTATATCTCATAACACCCAGAGGTGTTATGAGCGTTTTCTATGTATAATAAAATATCTCTCTATGTTTATATGTCTATTGTATGTATATCAATCATCTAGTATCCATAATACAAGCTCTGCTTAGCTTGCGGTTAATAATAGCTTAATGCTGTGTGAATTATCTGGCATTATTTATTTTTCTTATTAAGGATGTGCCTAGCACTTTGACTGCGATTATTTTTCGACGACTGCGATCGTTTTTTTAACCTAAAAAATTCGTGCTGCCGCTCTACACAGCGGTTGTGTTGCGCCGCACATGCGTTTCGTTCGAAAAATATTACAGCTCTGCTGAGTCACAAAGATCTGTATTTTCTCAGCCGCTGCGCTGGTGTGGATTTACGCATATTAGTCACTTGTAGAAAACACATACCGTGTGATTTCAGCAGTCAAAGTGCTAGCTTACTAAGAAGTTTTGAAAACGGGCCAGTAGTTTATGCGTTTATTCGTTACAAACATACAAATTTTTCCTCTTCAGAAGTATAATATAAGAGTAGATATATAAAAAATCCGGATACGGAAAGTCTTAAAATAGTCTCATCTTTAAAGTAAGATTTCCTTAAGATCCGTCATTGCGTTTCAGGTAAAGCTCATTCCCATTGTTGAAGAGAAACACTTTGATCCTAAGATCGTTCGTGCGTTCCTCCGGGAGCCTTCCTAATTTATCTGCCTTCCACTTCGATTATTTAAACGCAGTAAAATGATACGCTCCATTAAATCCTGCTCTTGTATTTGAACGTGGGTTATTTCTTATTAAAATGGCGGGTATTATTCTTTTATTTCCGCCAATTGTATTAGGTAATTTTGTTAGTACGATCATTTTTCGAATGGATTCTGTGAAATATTACGAGATTTTGGTTTATTTATGATTGTACGGAATACCGCACGATAGCTAAAGTCAATAAACTGGGTCATAAGCTCAGCAGATTCACTTACTCAGACATGTATGAATTCTTACATTTTATTATAAATTATTACTGATTTGCAATGAATTAAATCAATGTCAAACGATCACTCGGGGGTTTGATTCGTTCTTTATCCTTCCCTCTAAATCTTAAACTAACTTTACTTATAACTGTAGAACTCACTAGTTTTTGGTCCTTCGAGCCGGATCACTCGGGGGTTTTATTCATTCTTTATCCTTCCCTCTACATCATAAACTAACTTTACTTATAACCGTAGAACTCACTACAGTTTTTGGTCCTTCGAGCCGGATCACTCGGGAGTTTTATTCATTATTTATCCTTCCCTCTACATCTTAAACTAACTTTACTTATAACTGTAGAACACACTATAGTTATTATGTAATTTTAGTAGTCTATATCATACGGTTCTTACTTTATAAGTTAGTACCTTCCTACCATGATTGTAAACCGATTTTAGTTTTAGTCTATAAACTCCTATTTCCGCTCAGTGAAGAACTTGTGACTTGTGCGATAGGTTTAAAAAAAACCCCTTTGGCCGCTCTTTATGCTTCTTCTATTCTAAGCATTTATTTCTGTATTGTTTCCTGTTTTGTGTGGTATATAAACTGTTTTCTATCTATCTATTTCAGGTACTGGTACCGGAAATCTCTCACAGCATAATTCATTATCATGATACCTAATGGTTGGCTTACTCTTTAAGTCATTGTAGTACGTAGATATAAAAAACTGGTTTGCCAATTACCTACTGTATTTAATACTTAACTTAGTTTAGACCTTTGTGAGGGACAAAAAACGTTTTTTATTATTATTTCACTTCATTTCTTTATATTCTCAAAATAAAGCAGTCTTTCTGTTAATTACAATATTACAATTATGTATATAGCATGTGATATAATTTAAGCAACCGTCGTCGTTCTAATTGTTTTTTACCTTTTTTCTGTCTTGTTTTAATAACCTGTAATTAGATAGTAACAACTCTACCTACTCGATCATATTTATATTATGACAGCACGTACATGTGTTTATGTAGCAATCAAGTTCTGATAAAGCTTTATGTCACCTCATAATTTAATGTGATTGTGATGTTTTTTGTACGTTAAATGAATAAAATAAAATAAATTATATCTACCATATATGCAATAACAAACGGAAACCACCTACAAACAGAATATCACAAAGCATTGCATCACGGACACAGTGTCACATACAGACTTCCAAATTCTTTGTGCTAATTAGTGGCGGAAGTCCCGCGGCGGTATATCACCCGGTATTATCTCTTCTGTGACACGTGTGTACTGTGACCATGGTTCTTGTATTTTATTTATTACTAGTTTCTGCCCGCGGCATCGCACGCGTTTTTCCTATTCTAACCCATAGGAATTCGTTTATTGATAAACACGGTAATGATGCCTATGTTTTATTTCAGGAATAAAAAATACCTACATATGTATATGCAAAATTTCAGTCTGATCTATTCAGTTGTAAATATTTTAAACTGTCAGACCGTAATTATAATTACTATAGTACATTATAACAGGTTTTTATCCTATGACCACGACAGTGCATAAACGTCCTGTTGAAACCTGTTGAAACGTCGGGAAAAAAAAGAAAATAAACGCGATAAATACTCGTTAAGTACTTATAATTATCCATTCCATCCATCCATCTAAACTTTCACATTTATTACATAAATAACTATATATTAATGTAATAAATGCGAAATAAATGCGAATGGATAATTATAAGTACTTAAAGGGTATTTATCGCGTTTATTTACTTTTTTCCCCGACGTTTCAACAGGTTTCAACAGGACGTTTATGCACTGTCGTGGTTGTGATGTGATATACATATGTTAAAACTGAAAACCAGCATTGTTCCGCGCCACGCGTGGTTCAGCACATAGCTGAGTTTGACCCTTTTTGGCCAGCATGCTAAGCACGGTTAGCCATGTATTATTATTATTTTTTATATTGTTTACCGTGTTTTACTGCTTTAATTGTGTTATTGTACTGATTCCCGTTTTTTTTGGTCAAATAAAATTGTTCTTATTCTTATTAAACAAAGAAACAAGATGCAAATTAAGTTTATAAAGGAAGGATTACCTACCAACTTACATAGGTAAGTATATGTTTACGTGTTGTTATTGTTTGTTTACGTTTATAAATATGTAGAACTCTCCTTGTTTCCCTGAAGTTAATCCCACTCAATATAAATCCTTATTCGCTGTTCATTTTGCGTGGCTGTGGGCTTCTTTGAACTGGCATATGGTTCTATGAAAAGGCCTTGATAAACTCGTGGTTAACTGTAAACATCCGTGATCTAACTTAAGCTACCTATCTTCAGTAAACTCTCGGTATTTATACAGGGTGCCACGAAACACGTATAAATAATTTATTTATACAATACAATACAATACAAAAATACTTTATTGTACACCAGGTACAGAACATTATGAAAGATATTACACGTGACAAGTACAATGGGCGGCCTTATCGCTTAGAAGCGATCTCTTCCAGGCAACCTTTAAATGTTATGTGTTTTATTTATATGTCTAATATTTCACTTCAGACAATTGTCGCAATAAGCTTTTGAAGTGATTCAATCAAGAGGCCTATATCCGACAAAGTAGTCAAAATTTACATGGAAATTCAAAGATTAGTGACATGTAAACCGGAAGAAACTGATGATAATCCAAAAGATAGATAGATAGAATAAACTTTCCTTTTTTTTACTTCATGTCATAAAAAGGTTGCCTGGCAGAGATCGCTCTAAGCGATAAGGCCGCCCATTGTACTACAAATTCTTTATTTGTCTTTTTCTTGTCCTGTGTATATGTTTTTAATTTGGTGTGCAATAAAGAATAATTGTATTGTACTTTTTGCACAAAAATTGTACATAGGCGAGCTTAATGCTAGATAGGGATTTTTATCTGCGAACATTTTGGATAGCGTGGACAACAATTTAGTTTATGAAGGTAGTGCTAGTTTACAGAATTTACAAGACATTTTTATTTCCATTTGTAAGATTTTTTCAAAAGACCACTTACGAGAAGAAATAGAGTTTCACTACTATTATAAATTTCAATTAAAATTAACTAAACAATGCTTAGGTTTATATTACTCTGAACTGAATTATGTATGTATATAAATTTATAAGGAAATTGAAAATGTATTACTTGCTGACTACATTAATTTACAAATTAAAACAATAAATTCGTTAATCTAAAAGAATGACCACGAAACATCGTAAAAGTTAGATATGACTTGGGTTGTATATTCAGAAATTATTACTATAACACCTGTGCTTAGCAATTAAAAATTAAACACCGCTCAAACACAGCAAATTGTGAAAAACATGGCAATTTAACTTTCATAATTGCTTCAGCCGTCGGGATTATCCTCATAATAGCCAAAATAATGTCCACCCTACTGAGCCAGTTGGGTCTAAGCCTTCGGGAGAACAGCTAGGTTACTCTACATAAATGAAAGCAAGTTTTAAGGATAATATTATAAAAAAAATCTCTAGGAAATTATACGGAATTAGAAATAAGCTTTGGCTTCCAAACACCTTAACTGAGCAAAGACTATGAATACCTCTATAATCTGTTAAAAATATAGATTCTAAACATAACTTTTTGACAAGGTAATTGTCACCTCCAATTCTAAAACCAATAGAAACGCAAAAGAAGTTTCAATATATTATTACTTATTTATATCAGATATACATTCAGAAAATCAATAACTTTTTTAATAGATAGAGTGATTCAAGAGCGTTTAAAAACTATTTGTCACATAGAACTGGAGTGGAGCTAGTAATCAGTGCAGACAATTAGCTAGTAGTAATTAGCGCTAGTAAATTAAAAGAAACAAAAATAGCATCATTATGAATGGACCAGCTGCCCTAACCTGCCACGTCAGCAATACGCAAAGAAATAAATTGTACAAAAACGTCCGCACGCTTCCTGCGGGGACAATAATTAACGGGGACGTAAAAAATAATGTCAGAACTAGTAATGTGATCCCACAGTACAATTTAGTGTGGTCACTGTACGTATATATACATCTTAGATAGAGATAGAGCTCTCCTCCGTAGTCCGAGACACGTTCTTGGTGACCCCGTTGACCCACTCACTGACGCTAACCCGGAAGTGACGGCAACAACTCAGCTTCCGCACACTACACACCCGACCAATAACCGACCCCGCCGGATGCGGGGTCGAAGAATTCCCCGTTTCCGCCCTCAGGTGCACTCGTGCACCTAAGGCGTTACCACCCTACCCTCTTGTAGCATCTGGCAACAGCCCAAGCCGAGGCTCGCACCTAAGTGGTGGCCCTTGTGCGTGTTGCCCCAACCTAATTTTTACCGGCGAGGCGCCCTCTGCGCCCGCCAAAAGTCCGGTAACGCTGTCATGGCCATCTGAGGTCAACAGCATAATAGTCCATTCGAAAAAAAAAATATGGAGATAGATAGATAGATCATTAATTAATGACAAGTAGGTTCCATAACTTAGTCAACAGTGCCTTAGTCTATGCTAGGTTTGTCTTAGAACTGGGTTCTAACTTAATTTACATAAATTGACTATTTCTACTGCAGTTAACGATCAATCCTACAACAATACAAGTTATGCTTATTTTATCTATTTATTGAGATAATACCATCATAACAGGTTTTTTATTAAGCCCTAAGCCGATGTTATAACTACTTGTACTAAAAGTTACATATTTTTGTACATACACACAATAACTAAATAATTTATAATTTTGTTTCAATAAAATTTTGTGCCTTTTTCATGGCTTTCGGCAGGTTTTCGTAAAATATATCTACGCTGTTGTTTTGTAAGCCTGAGGTACTAAAGTTCTTGAATCTGAATCATGATCTAAATCATAGGACTCCCTCAATGAACGCTATAGAAATGAAAAATTGAAAAGATTTGACAAGTTTTATTTGACACACTATGACGCATAGTGCTCTGTCTTTGCTTGCCGCATACAGCATCTGCCTGCAGTCTCTCACAGGTCATCATCCCACCTGACTGGAGAGTTTCCTACACTAAGTTTGTTGAGTCGAGTCTCCACTCCTGATCACAAGCTATAAAGGAAGGAATTGATCCAGTACCGGTCGTACATGACCTTCTCGAAATGCTGGATTTGTCAAGCTGAAGACCGGGCGCTATAGCGCTCATTATAGGAGACCTATGTCCAGCTGTGAACTAACATAGGCTGATGATGATATTGATGAAAGGAAGGAAGGCATTAGTGATCTATCTTGATCATTGACCTAGTAAGAGCTGATGAAGCCTTATGTATCGACAAGTTCCATGGAATCTAAGCAAAAAATAAATTGCCAGCCTACGTTACCAGTATTTCCTGGTCCGTGATAGCTCCCAAGAGTTGTATTACCATTAATCAACTTGTTGTGTCTCAATTCACAAGTCGGCCAGAGTAAATTGGTCCCGGTGCGGGTTAACGGACGTAAGGAAGCGAGTTAAGGTTATTATTCTCGGAGTGGAATAAAACAAAATGTCGCTTTAACAGGTACAAACAATAATGTTTTTTATATATAATAATAATAATAAATCATTTATTTAAGACCATAGAAAAGTTACAGATCTTATTTAACTTAGTCTATGGTCCATAGTAATATATACCTTAAAACCATAGTCCATAGTAATATATAGACCTCCTCATCGATTTCGATGATAGCGACCCGATATCACGGATTCTTCTATCATGAGCTCTAATATGAGTTGCTAGACCGAACTATAACTAGACGCCAGATACAAAAATAGAGACCTAAGCCCTCCTACGTATACATACATATATATCATCGGGCCAACTCTACTGCCATACCGTAGGGTATTCAAGACCAAGTTCGGTCTAATGTTTTCACATGGCCGCTAAAGAGCATTTTTATTGAATCACGGTATTTTTTTGAATACCGGCACGATCAAGCGGGATCAGTTGACTAAAGAGCCAATTTCAGGCTTCCAGTATACTAAAAACAAAAGGGGATCGCACCAGCTTTTAAAAAATCTTATAAAAAAAAGTGCTCGACAATTCACACAGCCTTATCTAGCCCCATGGTAAGCAGAGCTTGTTTTATGGGTACTAGATGATATACATAATACAGTTTATTACAAAGATAGATATTTTTTAGTATACATAGAATACAACCAGAACACCCGGAACAAATATCTGCAGATCATGGGAATTGAACCCGCTACCTCCTGCGTCGCAGGAACCCCTTTGCCCACCGCGCCACATCGGTCGTCAAACCACCACCACCACCCAATATTTGTCTCATTAATATTTCAATTATTTACCCCGTTGTGATGCAAGGAAAAGCTCACTAGTATAGGTAATTATATATAATTACTAGTGAATAGCTGGTTACGAAACTTGTAACCAAGTTTAGTAACCTAAAGGCTGGCTATTGGAACAGGTAAAGGAAGTATTTTCGGCAGCCATTTGTTCCACAACAAACCGAAACAAGTGAGCGTAGTCCGAAACTACCGGATTCTTTTGTTTCCAGTAGTTTTACAATTGTTTTGTAGAGAACTTTCAAAATGGACTGAAAATACAAAGCGAATTGAGCCTTTTCGGGCTTTTTGAGATGTTTACTAGTTTTTTTTATCGACATAGCTCTGAGAATTAGCAAGCTGAAGTGGCAGTGGGCCGGCCATATCTCGCGAAGAACTGACGGCCGCTGGGACAAACGTGTTCTTGAGTGGAGACCACGACTAGGTAAACGTAGTGTAGGACGCCCTCCCACCAGGTGGGATGACCTGCGAAAGACTGCAGGTAGATGCTGGATGCGTCAAGCTGAAGACAGGGCGCTATGGTGCTCATTGGGGGAGGCCTATGTCCAGCAGTGGACTAATATAGGCTGATGATGATGATGACTAGTATTTTTAACCGACTTCAAAAAAAGAGAAGGTTCTCAATTCGACTGTATTTTTTTATGTTTGCTAGGTACCTCAGAACTTTAGACCCCGATGTTGATGATTATTTTTTATATGAAAGCTGTTGCTTCCCGTGTGGTCCCTTTGGTCCCGTGTGGTCCAGTTCTGACAATCGCATCCATGTTAAAACCATATAAGTTTTAAATTTGCATTAAGTATGTGCGCGACAAATGGACGAATAACTCAATATCACGCCCAACCGATTTCGTTTTTTTTTTTTTTTAACTAAGTTACCTATTATCATTATTTAGGAATTTGAAGTCGGTTTATATTTTTTTAGAAACGCGCTACTTCGTACTTTTGACGACCGATGTGGCGCGGCGGGCGAAGGTCCGCCTGGAACACAGGAGGTAGCGTTCGATTCCCGGCTTGAGACAATTGTACGATCCACAAATAATTGTTCCGGGTTTTCTAAGTATTTTCTATGTACAAAAAAACGGTTCGAGGTCGTCTTTATTTTCATTCGTCATTTACGATCCCAACGACCAATCTGCTCTGCGAGTTTTCCCAGTATTTTACTCGCATTCAATACTTTTCCTTGAGAGCTCAACAACGTTTGCATACAATATTTTTCGCCGACTAAAAACACAAATACTGTGTAAAAAAATATCGAAACATTTTGCAGGTAAATCTTCATACGAACACAACAAGGAGCTCTCGTTCTCCTGATTACAAGGGATTGTTTATTTTGGATGTTCTGCATTTGTGTAACGCTCTTGGAAAAGGTTCAGGGCTAATGTTCTTACAATTTCAATCAAAGGAAAAACGTCTTTAAGACTATTATAATGAGGTATTTTATAAGTTTGTTTGTAAGAAGTAGTCCCGGGAACTTCTGGTTGGAGTAATGAATGAACATTCTAAGAATAATAAAAGAAGTAGTAAGTGTAGCGTGTGGACACTCACGGTAGGGCTGTTCCACCAGTTCAAAGTCGCTCAGCGAGCTATGGAAAGAACTATGCTCGGAGTTTCTCTGAAGGATAGGATTCGTAACGAATACATCCGACAGAGAGCCAAAGTTATCGACATAGCTCTAAGAATAAACAAGCTGAAGTGGCAGTGGGCCGGCCATATCTCGCGAAGAACCGACGGCCGCTGGGGCAAACGTGTTCTTGAGATGAGACCACGACTCTGTAATCGTAGTGTAGGACACCTTCCGGCCAGGTGGGATGACGACCTGCGAAAGACTGCAGATAGATGCTGGATGCGGCAAGCTGAAGACAGGGCGCTCTGGCGCTCATTGGGAGAGGCCTATGTCCAGCAGTAGACTAATATAGGCTAATGATAACATAAACGATGATGAATTAGGAAGCGTACTTTGATACACGTAAAACGAAGTTTCGGTTGATGGATCTCACGAAACGAACTACCATATTTTTCAGCAGTATAATAAGGTTGTACGTGTAAATTTGTAAATTTGACGCGTCAATAATTGTCACCTTTGATTTCGGATATCTAAGACATTTGTTCAGGGCGTTCTGTTCCTTTTCTATTCGTATGTATAAAAAAACTATCTATGTAATTAATTAATATTAAGTTTATCAGTCATCTAGTACCCATAACACAAGGGTTACCGGTTAAGTCTACCTAGATCCTGGAGGGGGTGGTACCTCCCATAATTCCTGACTGATTTGACTATGAAACACCCTACCCCAAACTTAACCGTATTCAAGATATTGCACTTTGAAGTTTTTTTAAGAAAATACCGATTTTTTGTCTATTGGCTTATTTTTTTTTAGGATTTTGGCCTTTAATTTATTTGTGTTTGCGATTTTTGAGTAGTAGATGAGTTGCTTTCTTATTTTTAACACTAAAATTGCAGTTAATTTAACCAACTGGGTCGCAGTAGACGATTGATTAGTTAGAAATGGAAATAAATTGGTAAGAAATACATATGTTTTTCTATCATAAATATTTAAAAAATTGTCTATCACAGTCATGCTGCAGATGTGCTTAAAAATATCTACGTTTCATTAGCTATCCAGCAAGGTATAACAAGCTAGGGTGTTATTAGAATTCTTGGAAAAAATCATAAATAATCCGTATTTAAATAATAATCCGTAAATATAAATATTTACGTAATATCTGGAAAAAATCTTAAGACAAATAGTTTTGTTAAAGCATATCCATCTGTACTACTGACTAGACGAAAGCTCAATCGGAATTTTCGAAGCGCAATCTCTCACATCCTCTTTAAGTCAAAACTAAGCCTCTTTCGTGATTGAAAATGCATTCAACGTAACAAGCAGGTTTTATTTTAAAGTTGTCACAAACGTTCGATGTGCACGTTTAAATTGCTTTTCCACTCAAACGTTGGAACGCTTTTGTTTGGAACATTCGTTAGCGGGGTTGTATTGTGCTTGTGTGAAGTTAGGCACGGGTTTTTGATATATTGCTAGGTATTATCATCATCATCAGCCTATAGCAGTCTACTGCTGGACATATGCCTCCTCTAATGAGCGCCATAGCGCCCTCTCTTCAGCTTGCCGCATCCAGCATCTGCCTGTTGTCCTTCGCAGGTCGTCATCCCACCTGGCCGGAGGACGTCCTACACAACGTTTGCCGAGTCGTGGTCTCCACTCAAGAACACGTTTGCCGCAGCGGCCGTCGGTTCTTCGCGAGATATGGCCGGCCCACTGCCACTTCAGCTTGCTAATTCTTTGAGCTATGTCGATAACCTTGGTTCTCTGTCGGGTGTATTCGTTACGAATCCTATACTTCAGAGAAACTCCGAGAATAGCTCTTTCCATAGCTCGCTGAGGCGCTCCCTTCCATAGCTGCTAGGTATAGTAAAATAATATAATATTAAAAGCCTTTATAGCTGTTAATGGTGCTCATTAGGGAGGCCTATGTCCAGCCGTGGCTAACACAGGATGATGTTCATTATGGTGATAGCTGATAAACGATGCATAGAAAGAACTAACATTTAATATTTTATATAACTAGAAGAAACCATTCTATTGTATGTTGTAACCGACAATTTGAAAACTTTGGGACTTACTACGACTCTAGCGCTACGATGCTAGCTCCACCTACAGGGGAAATATTGAAGTTTATCCAATCCAATCAAGGACTATGGTTACATTTAGAAAACTTTTTTGTTTTTTTTATTAGGAGTTATCAACATCAGAAACAACAAAGAACAAGGCTTGGAATCATTAAGTCGGTGTTTTGAAACACATTTATAAGTAAATGAGTAAGTGTAGACTCTTAAATAGTCAATAAACTCGCCACGTATCTTGCACTCTGTGTTGCCAGCAAATATATGTATACTATTACTTATATATTTTATAATTGTATCAACAAAAGATCCAGCTATTTCTCTAGCCTGTGTTCTGACATTCAAGACTTAACCCACTCCTTTGTTCTCATAATTGCGACTTAAGGACCCCATCGTAGCGTTTAAACGCTGAATAAACTTAAAGCTTTTGTTTTTAATTGTTTTCGCTTATTCCAACGATATTGTATTTGGATGTTTTGTTTTGTGAATTGAAAATCAGGCTCAGTCTTGTCTGTTTATTTATTAAAGTCAATTTACAGAGATTGAATTGTAGCCTGAGAAATCTGAGTCAATTGATAAAGTTTCGAGCTAACGATAATAGACAATGATTTAGGTGTGTTTATAAAGCCGGTTTTAGGGTTCCGTACCTTAAAACGAAAAAAAACAAAACTAAAAACTTTTTAGTATCCGTCAGGTTCCTCCGGAACAACAGACTGATTGTCCGTCTGTCTATGTGTCAAGTCCTTTTTCTCAGTCATAGAAAAAAATGTAGATATACATTATACGTAATACATAAATAGGTATATTTTTTAAACACAGAACATGTCCAGAACATCTGGAAAAAAAATCTGCAGATCGTACAAACATATCTCGAGGCGAGAATCGAACCCGCAACCTCCTGCGTCGCAGGCGGAACTTCGCCCACCGTGCCACAGAGGTCATCAAAATCCAACAAGTGTACGCCTCCGGAAAATATTATTTTAACTTAGCTAGCAGCATTAATCAGGATGTCAGGCTCTCATGAATAATGAAACTTTGTTCTAGATCTCTGTTTTTTAAGAAGATGCAGCTTTTGTAAATGCAATTGTTTGAAATTGAAAAAGTTACTCTAAGATGGTTTTAATGTAATGGAGGAAAAGGTCGTTGATCCCCGTGACCCCACTAAAAGGGCCATATTGACCTAGTGTGGGGAACAGGGACTAACATAAGGTAACCAGTAAGGTACCAAGGTACCTAGGGGGAAAACTGGCTTACGGTAATAATTATCTTAGACATTTTAAAATATTAAAGAATATTCCATCATTATAAGCCTATAGGCCTCCCCTAATGAGCGCCATAGCGCCCTGTCTTCAGCTTGACGCACCCAGCATTTCCCTGCAGTCGCTCGCAGGCTCGCTCCCACCTGTTCGGAGGCCGTCCTTCAATACGTTAACCGGGTCGTGGTCTCCAGTCAAGAACACGGTTATTTACCGCCTACTTTTTGTTGCAGATATTTTACAAGACAAATTGTACCAGACTTAAATATATGTAAATTTGCCTAATTGAAAATTCTGCGACCATGCGACTATCATACTTAAAGTCATTTAAAACGGGATATTTACCATGATTTGATTTTTCCAATATTTCGGCACAGTGTCATGCGCCATAATCACGAAATATCTGAAGGCATTGCGAGTTCGTTTCTATGGGCAGATATACCGATCTACCCTCATTTTCTGTCTTTTTCTACAAACGTAATAAATATCCCGTTTTAAATGACTTTAGTGTTAATAAATATGATAGTTTCAAAAGTTTTATTGTCATAGTTAAGTGATTTTTTAGCAGAATTCGGCATTTGGTCTGTATCCGGCTTTAAACGGAAAGACCCGAGGTGAGTTCGTACGTAACAAACTAAATTGGGTGCGAATGTTTGCAACTGGCTTAAGGTAATTCTATTGAGCTTTATTAGACTAAGTTTCTCTCACATTTGCTTTTAGTTAGGATAAAGTTCACTAGTTACTATTAATGCCTCTATAGAGTGAAGTCTATAAGTTAGATTGGTTGTAGCTATTACCTATAATATTGAAACTTTGGACTGAATATGAAATACTAATAAAAAAGGCAACAAACAAATGGCAGTGTTTCTTCAGAACCTGAGGTCTGAAGAATTTATACTGAACTCATTCTGGTCAATGTTGGGCCAAGCAGATCTAAATCGTTGGAAGATCAATATTTCTGGTCCACTTGATGGACCTAGTGCTAGAACTACGATTGCTTCTAGCAGTATTTCCATGATATGGTGACGACAGGCCAACCAAAGAACACCTTTATCCATCTTTTGCAATAATAGAATGCGAGCATTGCTCTAATAGATGCGAGCCAAAACAATCGGCCATATATTGCAAAGAACCGACTGAACAACCGCTGGGGTAAACGTGTTCTTGAGTTGAGACTGCGACTCTCTGGTAATCGTAGTGTAGGACGCCCTCCGCCCTCCTCCTTTCGCAGGTCGTAATCCCAGGTGGGATTACGACCTGCGAAAGACTGTAGGGAGATGCTGGATGCGGCAAGCTGAAGACAGGGCGCTATAGCGCTCATAAGAAGAGGCCTATGTACAGCAGTGGACTAACATATAATTATGAACAAACCCGACTTTGTTTTATATTGTATTATATAGAGGTAGAATACAGCGGATTTGTGACGATTTTTATACCTCTGAAAAAGGTAGGTACTAAGTAAAATTGTAAGGCCTTAAACCCTTTCGTAAGGGAAATAAAGTTTCAGCAAAATCCTTTTTACTGCACCCTTAGCAACATTTTGTTAGTAATCAAGTCGGACATAACGTACCATAGTTTTATATATATGTATCCACTATCCCATTGTTAGTACGGACAAAATGTCGAAAGTCGTCCCATATCCTTTGTATTCTTGTTTTTATTATTACACAAATATATACATAACCTTTATTTATTTGTATGTTTTGATACTAAATATAAAATAATTGTATTATTGCTTGGGTTTATATCCTTACTAAATCAAGTTTATTTCTTGATCTGGTTTTTCCTTATTTGAATAAAATCCATGTACGTACGTGTATACGATTAAAACGGTCGTGGCGGTCGCGGCGTAAGAATTGACCACTTTAACATAGCCCGTGGATGCCGTTACAGCCGAAATCCAGTTTTCCCCCTTGGGCAAATTTTCTTAAGGGGGGAAATGGAATTGCGGTTTTATCGATTCCAGTTTTCCCCATCAAGGGGGATGTCAGAGGGGAAAACTGGAATAAGCCAACTGAGGGATAGTAGCTTCCTTCTGTTATGCGTCATTGGAATCTGATTTCCGCGCCAGAGATTCAAGTTGGCAGATGTGGCGCGGTGGGCGAAGGTCCACCTGCGACGTAGGAGGTTGTGGGTTCGATTCCCGCTTTGGGATATTTGTTTGTACGATATGCTAATATTTGTTCCGGGTCTTCTGGGAATTTTTAATGAAAATGAAAATGAAAATGAAAAGTTTTTATTTCTTTAAGCTTACAAATAAGCACTTAGACAGCAATGCATAATAAAAATATATAAAAATAAATAAATAATGCTGGACAATTCACACAGCATTATCTAGCCCCATGGTAGCAGAGCTTGTGTTATGGGTACTAGATAACTGATATACATAATACAATACATTACATAGATAGATATTTTTTATTATACATAGAAAACGACCAGAACACCCGGAACAAATATCTGCAGATCGTACACACAATTGTTCCGAGGCGGGAATCGAGCCCGCAACCTCCTGCGCCGCAGGCGGAACTTCACCCACCGCGCCACATCAGTCGTCAGATATATCTAATCGTAATGTATTCTAATAAGTATATCAGTCCAGTATTATTTATTTATTTATTTTATGAACCAAACTTTGTTTTGCTTCGAATACATCACTTATGCATATCGAATTAAGATGCTAGTTTAACACATCGTAAAGATTAGTGTCGATAGATCGAGCACGTGGATGTATAAACGCACCTTAATGCACCGCTTTTAACCTAGATAGGGTGAAAGCATGTTCTGCTTAAATTATGTAAGAAGCTGGAAGTTACACCGAAATGAGCAAACTCTATGATGCTCGAAGTTTATCTGAAGGATAGGATTCGTAACGAATACAACAGAGAACCAAAGTTATCGATATAGCTCTGAGAATTAGCAAGCTGAAGTGGCAGTGGGCCGGCCATAGAACCGACAACCGGTGGGGCAAACGTGTTCTTGACTGGAGACCACGACTCGATAAACGTAGTATAAGATGCCCTCCAACTAGGTGGGATGGCGTCCTGCGAAAGACTGCAGGTAGATGCGGCTGCTGGATGCGTCAAGCTGAAGACAGGGCGCTATGGCGCTCATAAGGGGAGGCCTATGTCTAATATAGGCTGATGATGATGATGAGCAAACTCTGTAAAAAATAGCTTTCAAGGGAATTTTTAGTTTTTGTATCGCCTTATAAAAATTCATATCATTCTAGACCTGAGATCGCTATCATAATAAATAAATACCAGGGCGAGAAGGAAACTAGAGGACGACAAAAATACAGAAAAGTTAACTCTTGACGATGGTTACAGTTCGGTGTATAAAGCCCCGTTATCCGTGTAATGAGGTACGTCATGCAGACTGCATATTCATTAACCCGGTCTCCCAGTATGCACTATTTGCGTACCTTATGGAGGGTTAAGGTTTTACGGTTTTAATGGTTTATGTTTGACAGAGATTAATTACTCACGGTGGTACAGCAGTTTAATTGACGCTGGTCTTTTTGACAGCAAGGTTAATAAATAAATAATGCTGGACAATTCACACAGCATCATCTAGCCGTAAGGTTAGCAGAGCTTGTGTTATGGGTACTAGATGATTAATATATTATAATTTTCATAGATAACGATTACAGCCGGAACAAAGTATCTGCAGATCGTACACACAATTGGTCCAAGGCGGGAATCGAAACCGCAACCTCCTGGTCGCAGGCGGACCTTCGCCCACCGCGCCACAGAGGTCGTCAACTCGACTGCTTCTCGATAAGCTTTACCGATTCTAGATTTGTGTAAAATAGTGACCCTTGACTTGGGTAGGTACGAGTATGTAAGTATATATAGCAATGGCTAATGGACTTTGTTACGCCGAACTGGCCGATTCAGCTCGGCGGGTTATTTATTTGTCTGAATTTAATATATGATTTAACACTCATTACCACTCGCAGTGAATGTGATACATAGATTCTCCTCATCGAGAACTTGCAATGCCTATTGTTTATGCGGAACACTAGCGTCTGTTGTTTGACGTTTGTTCAATTCTACGAGATGACAGAGACGAAATGGGAGAATCAGCTAAGTGGAACTGGTACTCAATCACCGCAATAGAAAGTACTAGAAAGTCATAGAAACCATTTAGAAATGACATTTTCCAATTTGACTTTTGTTTTAATAAATGATAGTTTCAAATGTTTAATCATGTAGAAATGGTCTCGCGATTTGTGTAGCCATAGGCTTTAGCCTTGTCTTTATATCAGAGATCTATTAACAACTGACATGACACCAATATGCTCACAAGTGAGACAAATAAATAACTGACTCCGTTATATATTTGTCCGTATATTTATATTTCTTTGGTGCGTCATTTTTGTGTATGTAAATTATAGGCAGCCTAAAGTGTTTTTTAAACATGACGGCGGGCCGGACTTAGGTGTGTAGACTCTTTAACATTTAATGGAGTCTACACACTAAGACGGCTGGTGGAAACGCCTATAATATAATAATAAAGCCAGTTATTCCTTTATCTTACAAAACAGTAAGTGATGATGAGTAATGAGGAGATTAGAATAAATAAAAAATACATAGGTATATTAATATAAATATGTACATATTTTTTTATCAGCATTTTCATAACCTAAAGTAATGTCATACCAACCTATCCATCTACATAATCTACTATATATCTTCACTTTTATGGAAACTCAGATTCAGTTAACGACACTTTTACCTAGTTTACTAAGCACAATAATAAACGACCTCCATCAAATAAATGTCAGAAATAAGCAAGAATGATGTAAATTTGAAATATCGCAGTTCCAAACTTTCCAATAAACAAACAAACTTCCATCTTTTAGCAGGTAAGCATACAACTTGCAAAACACGTACCAAGTTCTCGGGTACTTCGAAGTGGTATAAATATTTGAACGGCCCCACAAGTCTGCGTATTGGGGACGGATTAAGGAACGAAAAGGGGCAAGCAAACCAATCAGTCATCAAGCAAAAAAGTTTGTTTTCTTGCCCCTATATGTATGTACAACTTCACACTCGTTGTTTCTATTGAAAAATTTTAATTAAAATGTTATTTATATTCCATAGAAACTGACTTATGTAAATAGAGTAGTAGCCAGTACTTTATTCCGAGCCTAAAACTATCTATATGCAAAATTTCAGCCCGATCCGTCCAGTCGTTTTGGCGTGAAGAAGTAACAAAAATCCATCCATCTTTTGCATTTATTATAATGATTAGTATGATTTATTTATTGAATGAGTAAATGTCGCTAGCAAAGAGCCGTTTGGGGCAGTGTAATTTTGAAGAAACATAAGGTAAGCTGCATTTTACCTTAAGCAGATGACATTAAAACTATTAGATGAAAGATTTATCAATTTGATTGAAATTAGATTTATAATAACAATAGAAAAATATAAAATTTACATTAATTTAGTACAAACGAAGTACCTAAGTACACATCATTGCAAAGATTATCTCAACGCATACAAGAAGAAAACAATATCATAGCCTCAACAAGTACGTATATATGCTAGTAACCCTCCTTACGCAGTCGTGTAAAAAGGCGTCCAGCTCTTCGAAAATGTTGGAAGAAAAAGAGAATAAAGAGATGATAATAGATACAGAGTTTTTTTTTAATGGTCAATTCACACAGCATTATCTATCCCCATGGTAAGCCGAGATGGGGTCATCAAAACGCTGATTTTCATCCGTAAGCCTGTGTTTTCATCTGTAGTCTTGGTAGATTGCAAGGGGTGATCCTATGAAAGCCCTTGTTACGTCCCTGGCCTATCCAATAACTTGCAGTGAACTTTCGACCGCGAGCCAAATTCCAGAAAATTTGCCTAACTAACGTCGACGGGTCCTGAGAAGTGGCGCATATTTATGCAAACCATTTTGATCCCCGATATCAAGGGCGCGGAACGACACTTCGTCGTTTTATATATTTTGTGATGACCATAGTTGCTATGATTAGTTTCGTCCGATTTCACGATTCGTTCGATATTTTAAGTTCCGGGACGAGATTTTCTTTTGATACTGGAAATATTTATTTAGTTTCAGTTTTTGTTAATTAATTTACATTTTAGTTTTATTCCTTTTTGTATTAGGCCACCTTACGGACCACGGTCTCCACGGAAGACCAGCGCTATGGTACGCTTCTGCTCTACCATAGCACATGCTGAGTGGAGACCGATTTTGTGAGTTTCTGTCTTCTGTTAATCTAAGTTTAATTTATAAGAGTCTCTGTTCTGACCACAAAAATCTTTTTATAATAGGTACTTTTTTACTTTTACCTTACTTATAGCCTAGAAGCCTAAGAATATTTTTTATGAAGATATCAAAATAATTTCATAGAAAAAATATTAGACTATAGCTAATATGATGCCGCATCATATTAGCTATAGTCTGATATTTTTTCTAGAGTAAAATATTTTTTTATACCCTAATAATTTATTTAGATTGCAACTTTTCAATAAAAAAAAATCGTTGGTTACTCTTATTCTGATAACGTGAAAATCTAGTCATTTGAAACTGGATATTTACCATGATTAGATTTTTCAGTTTTCCAATATTTCGGAGCATGAAACTGTGTCAGTAAAAGTGTTAATAACCAATACAGAAAGTTATTTAATTTATTTATTGAGCATTGTTTTTATTCGGTTGAAGATTACCTTAATTTTAACTTTTTGACCTAGCGAGTTCTACTTTTAACTGACAATTTAATAATATTTGCGATTATCTGATTTAATTATGACATCGAATTTAATTTTACTGATTTTTATATTCACGTGCCTAAGTTCGGGCGAGATATGCAGCTCTACTGTGTTATTCCACCAATGTATTATGTACCATGTCTTATGTGAATAAATATTACTGAATTACAGTTTCAAAAGTTTTAACACTTTGTCTGCGGTTTTTTTTCGACGACTGCGATCTTTTTTTTAACCTCAAAATTCGTGCTGCCGCTCTACACAGCGGTTGTGTTGCACCGCACATGCGTTTCGTTTGAAAAATATTACGGCTGTGCTGAGTCACAAAGATCTGTATTTTCTCAGCCGCTGCGCTAGTGTGGATTTACGCATATTAGTCACTTGTAGAAAACACATACCGTGTGATTTCAGCAGTCAAAGTGTTAACGTGAAAATCAGTTATTATAGTTTCCATGCGTACACATAAAATAAAGTCAGTCCTCCTAATTTCGCACAAGCTCTTCCTTGGCATTGTTCGTATAGATTCTGCGTCGGAATGTCGCAAATGTCATAACTTTGCAGCAAGTCGCCAAAATCAATAGACGGTGTTGCGGTGTTCGACATGTGCACTGAGATTGTTATTCTAGCTTTGGTGATAGGCTAATAAACTTATTATAAATAAAAACATACATTGGTATGTAAAAACGTATTATTGTGCTTGTGAATCGCTATCTCGACAAAATATTACGAACTAGAACTATAAAACTGTGAATACAAAACAGCAAAGAATATAGACGTCGTACATAGAAAATATTAAGAACTCCTGGAACAAATATATCCAATCTACAGATCGTACAAACGTTTGTCTCGAGGCGGAAATTGAACCCGCAACTTCCTGCGTCACAGGTGGCTCGTTGCCCGCTGCCCCAGATCTTCAAATGGTCGTCAGAAAAAGCAATGTGGTATTACGTCTTTAAACGAACCCATCGCCAGGTGTTCTGCTATTTTTAAGCTAGGCAATTCATAAAAGCTTTTATAATCATAATCAGGGGCGGATTCGATTCCCGCCTCGGGACAATTGTGTTTACGATCTGCAGATATTTGTTCCGGGTATTCTGGACGTTATCTATGTATGATAGTATATCAGTCATCTAGTACCCAAAACACAAGCTCTGATTAGCTTGGGGCTAGATGATGCTGTGTGGATTGTCCAGCAATATTTATTATTATTATCACATCAGCTGATCGACGTCCACACCTGGATCTAAGACTCCTCCAAAGACCACCACTGTGGTGATCTTTTGGAGAGGCCTAGGGAAAGAAAGAAAGAAAATATATTTATTGATTCACTGTAGGTAGGTACCACTTATTACTACATAGTTCTTATAAAATAATTAGTAATAAAATAAAAAATTAACTACTTAACTATATAGAACAAGCGACTCTAAAACGCGAACCAATAGGTCCTGTCTCAGCATAATGTTGCTCTACTTCTCCACAAGAAGTAGAGCAACGCTGGTTTTCTGACAGAACTATTAGCGCATGTCCGCTAGGGGAGGCCAAGGGCAGCACCAGTTGGTCCTGCCCTACTTGCATCCAGCGGTTTCCCGCAACCTTCACCATGTCATCGGTCTACCTTCACGGGGAAAAACGCCTCAGAATCAAATACGCTTCTCATTAAAACTATTGTTTGTTCTGGTTCGCTCGCTATTTTAGGTCACCCCGGGGTTAGTACTCTGTCTAGGCATTGATATAGTAAATTAATATTAGACTTGAGATGAAAAGGGTTGATATTAATAATGTTGGTAAGGACGAAAAGGGTGAATTTTGTACGATGCCCTGTCTGGCAGAGGATGAGGGCTAAGTCTTGAATATAGTACCGATTAATGTTTATATATCTATAATGCTGGACTACTGCTGGATGTCCCCTAATAAGCACCTTTATGGTTCGGAGTAAGGCCAAAATCCCCACGCTGGACATATTGTTTTGGGACTGCAGTTTGATATTGGGTTAGGTAGATTGCGGGTTGGATTCGCGCCTCGGTACAAAATTCTGTACGATCTGCAAATATTTTGTTCAGGGTGTTCTGGTCGTTTTCTATGTAAGATAAAAATTATGTATCCATGTTTATAAATAATAAATAATCCTGGACAATCCACACAACATCATCTACGTATGTAATGTATTGTATTAAGTACATATATAAGACGACCGATGTGGCGCGGTGGGCAAAGGTCCGCCTGCGACGCAGAAGGTTGCGGGTTCGATTCCCGCCTCGGAACAATTGTGTGTACGATCTGCAGACATTTGTTCCGAGTGGTCTGGTCGTTTTCTATGTATACGTATAATAAAAAAATATCTATCTATGTAATGTACTGTATTACGTATATCAGTTATCTAGTACCCATAACACAAGCTCTGCTTAACATGGGGCTAGATAATGATGTGTGAATTGTCCAGCATTATTTATTATTATTTATTTATCAGTCATAATATAAGCTCTGCTTAGCTTGGGGCTAGATGATGCTGTGTGGATTGTCCAGCAGTTTATTTTATATTTATTTATTGGAGAAACGACGCAAAAATGAAGATATGCTTCGAACAATGACAATACAAACATATCTGTAAGTACACACTGCTATTGGAAAAGTTAGTAAAACACCGCTGTTAAAGGGTTTAACTTAAAAGCTCTACTTAACAAAACAGCTTACTAAAATGTATGTTGTTTATTTTGTTTGGCACTTATAATAATGCGTCGGTTTGTCAGTTCGACACCACTGGGAGTGTAGTGCCCATTCAGAGACCTTAGTATGGGTTGTGCAACACGACACTAGTTATAGTTTTATTCCATACATTTGGCTTAGCGCCTCTTCCGGGTACAGAACTACTTTTCGTAGTATGATAGCTATCTTATAGTTTCATACGAACTATTTTTCTTCTATGTTTAGTAGGTTTTGCGACATTTTGCCACAGTTCTGGCAATTTGATTGTAGTTTTCGAATTATTTGGAGTGATTCGTTGAATTTTAGCAACTTTGACATATCAGCGGTGGTTCACGATAACTTTTTTCGTTGTGGTACAATAAATAAAATTCTTTATTCAGACATTGTCCACACACATATAAAAACAATGCCTACCGATATTAGCCAGAGTTTTCGAATGATCTTATTATTTTTGCACGTGTAAGCGAAATATAAGTTATTGTCTATCGAGCTCACAAACTTTTCGTGTTTGTATTTTGCACACTCATACTAAGCGTCCAGAAGTGTGCCAATTTAGTCCGCACATGCAAACTTTGTTCACGTGGACTATGTTCCTGTTAGACGTGAATTTACTTACAACTTCGGACTGAACTAAATCAGTTGTTGTGTTACTAGTTCGGAAAGCTATTTTGCCAAGTAAAGCATGTAGCTTGGAGCTCAAATGGAGTTAGGCTGGACACATTGGCAAGGCCAGGTGAAACAAAAGGGCAAATTGGTGGCCAATAATAAATAAATAAAATATATAATGCTGGACAATTCAAATAGCCCCAAGGTAAGCAGAGCTGTGTTATGGGTACTAGATAGGAACTGATATACATTATACAATACATCACATAGATAGATATTTTTTATGATATGTACATAAAAACGTCCAGAAAACCCTGAACAAATATCTGCATATCTTACAAATATTTGTCCCGAGGCGGGAATCGAACCCGCAACCTCCTGCGTCGCAGGCGGACCTTCGCCCACCGCGCCACAGAGGTCGTCAATAATGGGCAAAAGAAATGTTAGTCACCCAGTTGTAAGCTGGGTCGACGACATTGTTCGCGTTGGAGACGCTTAACACAGGGGCCTAATTCCACTATTTTTAAAACAAACACGACTATGGCTCCATACAATTGTCATAGCTATTGTGTCTTACGTTTATATGGTATCCTACTAAATTGTGACAGCTGTCTCAATCGCTTACTATTGTATTGTTATTGAGTAGTATGGTAGGTGTTGCCGTATACATCATAAAATAAATATGAAATGGCGGACCAAATATTTATGAATCCGTGCACTCATAATTAAGGGTTTATAGGTATCTAACAATTCAAATTATTACTGCAATTGCGTAAAAGTCTATTTACATCGCTCTCAAATACTTACAACGCAACAAAATCACGTTTTTAATAAAATTTGTGAGTAGTAAGCTTTAATGACATAGATAAAAGAGTTTCAAGTTGTCAATGTAAACGTCATATAGCAACTCATGTCAAAGTTACTCGTATTCAAGAAAGAAAACATTTTGTTATTTATTTTCGTGATTTCCCACACAAAATCAATGGATAATGGTACTGCTGAAACAAATTAAGGCCCTCCTTGACTACCTCGACTACCACCGATATATGCGCTAGGGCATTAATCTAGAATGCCTTATCTTATCCTAGAGCTATCTCGAAGGAAGTGGAACGATCTCATAAAGAAATGGTATTAGCTCAGACTCGCCATCAAAAACGGGAGACGAGTGGAGATTGGTAAGAAATGCAACTACTATTCTATTCTATATGATCTATACTTAATACCTACTCTATTTTTTATCGCAAACAAGTACAGAGAGCCCATAATACCATGTAGTTGCTTAGATAGTTTCACACTTTTACAAGCATAAACTAGTAGGTACCTACTAATTTTTATTATTATTGTTATATTAGCCCGCAGTGTCCCACTGCAGAGCAAAGGCCTCCCCCCTTCTTCCACTCATCTCGGTCCTCAGTAAGGAGAACCCACTCTTTGTTGTATAGGTCTACCTACTAATACCTAATAATAATCTACCGTTCTTTTTCAGTACTACAATGAATACAAAATATGAAAATGTATGCTGTCGTCGCTTCATTGTTGCAACTACAAAGATTTACATGGTCTGCGGAGCATTATTTTTCCCACTCAATCTTTGTGTCTTTTGAAAACATAACACAATTATAACCTACCTATGTAAAACAATTAGACAAGTGTTTAGCTTAGAGCGCTTTTGATTAGTTTAAGTGTTGTTTTAATTAGCATAAGTGTACATACATTATTATATTAATGAATAAAAAATTTGTATATAAAAAATGGTATTTATTTTTACTCTAAACCTGCAGATTCTTGGATACTCAGTAGAATACAAGATTTTTTATGCCAACATAGACATTTTTGAATGAAATGTTATAATAACTTATAGCAATAACAGAAAACAAAGTGGTAACAGCTTATCTTTAAAAACTAAAACACAAACTACAACAATGCATAATCTCACATGTGGAGTTTAAGTGTTTAAATGAATTTATTAATACTATTTACATTATCATCATGACAGCCATTATCTTGTCGACATGGCTGATTCCATGCCTTGCCACTATTTGCCAACGACAGCTTGCTGCATTGCTCGACCGGCTAGAAGTTTTGGTTTGACTCTACAACAACAGCTTTCAGCGCTGGCTTTCAATTCTTCTGCAATCTGTAGAAAATTATAACAATGAATGTATATACATTATGTATAATTAGGGTTTAGGTACAAAGTGTGAGGGGTACTAAACAGCTAAGCTAGCTTCTGTTTTAATCATGACGATATGGTAAGTAAAAGGTCTTGAGTTTAAGGGAGACAGACACTTATCTGATTTCGACAGTTTCTAATCTATAGTATCATATTCATGAACTCACTTGCTCTTTAATTTGTTGCTTTGATCTCTTCGTGTTGGCAAAGGAACATATATGGGATAGACCAAAATAAGTGCCACCAACACCTCCTTCACAGCTCTGGAAACAGCGGGCTATGAGCGACAAATGCCAGTGCAGTCAATATCTGCAAAATAAATTGTTTTAAATAGTAGGTACTATCTAGTTACATAAAATAAACATTATAAAGCTCAGGCAAGAGGGAATTTAATCAACAAAGATAGTTTGTTTTACTTACATTGATCATTATGGAAATGCCATCAGATCAGTACGGCCGGCGTTCCTTACGAATATGAGGATTGAGATCTTCCGCTTATGTTTTGACTGTCCCCTTGATAAGACGATAGGTTTTTGTAAATTCCTTGTCCTGCAATGCAAGGGGTCCAACGTCTTTCGCAGAAGAGCTCTAGATCGTCGCCGGTTTTGACGCTCTAACAGCCGGCGAGAGTTTATAATGAGTTGCAGACGCGCTCGAATTAGGAAACTCATTGAACTTTTTATTATTTCACTATTATTTCACAAGCACAATAGCACCGAGAGCTACCTTTGTTCAATCGTCCATTATCTCGTCAAAATCTCTAACCATAGACTAAATTAGCCGTCAAAATAACAATAGAATTCCATGTTTGCTTGCTATCGCAAGCGATACAAGAGACTGTGATTATTAGAATGCGACAACTTGTCACAATTGTAAGTTTCATAGATACGACCACGATACAACTGAGACTGAGAAAGATTGTGCTTGTGGGATACCAATAGGTGTCAATAGTGGCGATTTAGACGCGATACTACTGTCATTGTGAGGAGATTGTGTTAGTGGAATTAGGCCCCTGACCGTGGTAGATGGCACAAACTTCGGGAGACCTATATTCAGCAGAGGGTAAAACTGCTGCGGATGATGACGATGATAAAAGCATTTAGGATTGTGGCGTTCATCAGAAATGAACGAAAATCAGTGCTGAAAGACTCAGATTACCAAATTAAACCCGCTGAGTCGCGTTAGGGCCAATCAGCTCAGCAAACATACATATATAATGTCATTCGAGTACATGTGTGTTCAACAAAACTCAGTAGCTTTTGTTTTTTATTTTGATCTTCTTAAAATATATTGTTACCATGCCATAAATACTCAATGCGCATTATATTGTTTAGTCCAGTAGCTCGTTAGTTGCTCCATGTATAATTTGGCATCACATTTTATGCGCTGCTTGATTACCGTTACATGTTTGTACACTTTGAATATGCAAACCTAGTTATATTAATATAAAAATAAACAAAAAGCTAGAGATTGCAACTGTACATCATCGTCATCAACCTTTAATAGTCCACTGCTGGACATAGGCCACTTAAGAGTGCCATAATGGATGGTAGTCTGAAGTAGCTTGTTGATTCTTGACACTCCCTACCTCGTCGCCGTTACCTTGGCTGCTAGTATGGCCAGGCTCAATAACGAGGCGATAGAGAACTAGGGCCATTTCCTTAATCATAGGCGGACTAAACTTTTGCCGGTATCTTAAACAAATGCACAACCTATTCGACATTCATTATGTGCTTTGTCCTTGTCACTCTCCCTTTCAAAGTCGACAACAGCTTACTTCTTTTCACATGTGGTGTGACTTCATCCGCAGCCCCATTTAAACATTGTGCTAAACTTTCCAAAGTAATAGTGATATGTGCTTTGTCCTTGTCACTCTCCCTTTCAAAGTCGACAACAGCTTACTTCTTTTCACATGTGGTGTGACTTCATCCGCAGCCCCATTTAAACATTGTGCTAAACTTTCCTAAGTAATAGTGAGATTGCTCGCAAGATACTAGTTAAATTAATTTGGGATAACTTTCCAAGTGCTTTTGTTAGTTGCCTGAAATATTGTTGCGAGTTTATTGAGGGTAAAGGGAACAAAGGATAAAGGGCCACATGTTTTTGTGACGTCATAATTGTTGTTCACTAGGTCGTTTGACGTGACTTCACTCTCTCGGATAATCCAAGAGGCGGTAGACGCAGCGGATTTCAGCCACAGTCGGTGATTGGATTGTCGTAGGTATTTGACAAGATAAAGATAAAGATAAAGATTCATTTATTTGCTTCAACATAATGTAGGTTACAGTTGTAGATCTTAAATATATTGAAAGTTTCAATTATGTTCTACCTTAAAACTAGGCATGCAAATATTAAGATTGATGTATTTTGTAAATTATTCATATAGGTTACCTGTTACATTTAAATGGTTGACGTAGAGTTAGTACGTAAAATAACCTATGCAAGTGAAAAACTGAATGTTTAGGGCATTATAATTGAAGGCCGGGTTACCGAAGCTCTCCGGATTTTCAAACAAATATCTTAGCCTGTTTGTTATGTCGACTGACCCGAGAGCTGGTGAGTATCTGGCGTAACGCATCAACTTTTCCATAAAGCGTGGCAATGCAACCAGCTTACTTGTTTCTGGACTGGTTTCCGCAACTTAGCCGCCGGTGGGCCTTTTTTGCGTGTCGGGTGGGGGGGCTTCTAGTCTAACCAGCCGATGTCCTCCAGGAAGGCCAGCAGCTCGCTGATGCCGGTGCATGCCTCCCTAGGCGTCCTCGGTGTCCCAAGGTGATGCAGTCTTTGAGAAGCCACGCTGTCGCAATCTACAAGCACATGCGCTGCCGTCTCCTCTGCATTCATGCACCCTCTGCAAAGGGGGTTGTCCTTCTCAATGCAACCAGCGTCGTGGGGACTCTTCCGACTGGTATTTAAATGGATCAGCTGACCTATCTGTAGATGGTTTGCAACAGTATGCAGTTAGCTCTATTATTCCAATTGTAAACAATAGTTCTAATGTGTTTTTAATATTTAATTGTAACCTATCTTTGTTTATAAAGATTAATTAATTATTGAATTTTGTTTTATACAATACAATACAAAAATGCTTTATTATTCACTAGATGCAGATCATTACAAAAAGACATTACATGCGACAATGGGCGGCCTTATCGCTTAGAAGCGATCTCAAAGGTTTACCTTCAAATGCAACAGATAAAGCCTTGGGTTCTTAATTGTATTTATCTTGGAATAATAATAATAATAATGCTGGACAATTCACACTGCATTATCTAGTCCCATGGTAAGCAGAGCTTGTGTTATGGGTACTAGATAACTGATATACATAATACAATACATTACATAGATAGATATTTTTTATTATACATAGAAAACATCCAGAACACCCGAAACAAATATCTACAGATCGTACAGACAATTGTTACGGGGCGCGAATCGAACCCGCAACCTCCTGCGTCGCAGGCGGACCTTCGCCCACCGCGCCACATCGGTCAATCCGTTTAACCTACGTTCTAAAAACAGCGGTTAACCTCTTAGAAACAAATACCTCAACTTTCTTTATTCAAGCATAAAGCTGTTCTATTTCGTCTAAGCCGAAAAGGGCTACAAAAGCTTTCCAACCAATTACCTCCAGAATCAACATAATTGCTTGCGAATTACAAAATAACACACTTAATAGCACAGCTAACTTCACTTTAATAGCCACTAATGTCCCTTCTCATGACATGCTAGTAATTTCCCCCTGTTGACGTATGCTCCCCCCTATTTTCCCCCCATTAGATGTACTGTAATTGCTGACCGTACATATTGTCCAGTTGATGAATAGTTTAATAGCTAGTACTTTTATACTTTAGGTTAATTTGATTGAACGAGTTATTATAAGAACTTGAATCAGTATTCATTTGCTTAGTTGTGTTCTAGAATGAGTCATCATCATCATCATCATCATCATGAGACTATAGCAGTCCACAGCTGGACATAGGCCTCCCCAAATGCCTCCCCATGGTATAATTGCCTCCAATATTAGATATGGAATATTATTTTGGGGAAATTCTACGGATGTCTTAAAAGTCTTTAAGCATCAGAAACGCTGCATCAGAACTATGTTTCACCTTAAAATAACAGACTCTTGTAAACCTTTTTTCTTGAAGTATAAAATTTTGACACTACCATCACTGTATATTTTAGAGACAGCTATGTTTGTCAAGAATAATCCAGAGCTGTTTAATAAACCTTCGGATTTCGTTATCCGCAACAGGCGTGACAACCATAAAGTCTGTTTACCAAATAGAAATACCACAATGATGAGCAATAGTATCTTTGGTATGGCCCCGTCTATATATAACAAACTACCAAAGTGCATAAGACTATTGCCGAGATTGGAGTTCCAAAGAAAACTTAAAACTATACTTTCTAGCAAATGTTACTATACCATTAATGAATTTATTACTGACAAAGATTTAACCACTCCATGACATTCGTTATTTTTAAGTCTGACTTTTGTTTTAAAATCAATTCTTATTATCTGTTTTATTCCTATCTACACTTTTTTTTTTTTTAATTTTAATTATATCTATACAATTTAATTTAAATTCATTATACACAAATTGTAAATCTGACTTGATTGCACACTTAACGGTAGAAATACATTGAATCACATTTATGCCTCAACACCTGTATGCACTACACATGTATTTCATGCAATAAAATATACTTTACTTTACTTTACTACTTTACAAACGAGCGCCATAGCGCTCTGTCTTCAGCTTGCCGCATCCAGCGTCTACCTGCAGTCTTTCGCAGCAGTGTCGTGTCCTACCTGGTCGAAGGGCGTCCTACGCTAGATTTACCGAGTCGTGGTCTCCACTCAAGAACACGTTTGCTCCAGCGGCCGTCGGTTCTTCGCGAGATATGACCGGCCTTCTGCCAGTTCAGCTTGCTTATTCTTAGAGCTATGTCGATAACCTCGGTTCTCTGTCGGATGTATTCGTTGCGAATCCTATCCTTCAGAAAAACTCCGAGCATAGCTCTTTCCATAGCTCGCTGTGCGACTACTTCTTGTACTTTTATACAATGATGTTATATATACGTAGATACGTTGTATCGAGGTCTGCCTTACAAAACTAAAATCAGGTACGTATCCTAATTGAACTCAGTCCGTCCTGCTCCTGGCCGCGACGCGCACGTTCGTTGAACACGAGGTTACTTACGGAATATACTTAAATAAACCTCGAAAATGCCAAGTTGTGTGTTCCGAAAGTGCAATAACTACACAAGGACTATAAAAATCAGAAAGGGTGTATCTTTTCATACGTAAGTACTGTTTAATATGTTAAAATGTAAAATGGTGAATTTTATTTTACTCAACAATCATTGTCGCGCGGCGTTGCCGCTTTGCCACCAACACGAACGAAACAAGCAATACGTTAAGTTTTTGAGTGACAGAGATAATGCCATGCGGCGTTATATGTTCGAACGTCGATGCTAGGTATGTAGCTATAGTAAAATATCGCAATGTTTTTATTTCTTTACAATGAGTATGACGTCTCTATATGTAAAATCTCTTTGCTTTTATACTTTAAGTTATTTTGATTAAAAGAGTTTATAAAAACTTAAATCAGTGCTTAGGTATATTTCGTGATCTAGAATGAATATTTTGTCACTTTTTTACTTTTATAGTTTAGGTTATTTTTGTTTATTGAGATAATATAAGAACTTGAATTAATATTCATTTGGTTAGTTGTGATCTAGAATGAGTATTTGTGTTAAGAAGGGAGATTATTAGGTTGAAAAAATACTAAGCAACAATTCCGTGGAAAGCGGCATGGAATTTTAGTTTTATAGAACCGGTGGAATTTTAGTTTTATAGAACCGGTGGAATTTGGTTTTATAGAACCGGTGGAATTTTAGTTTTATAGAACCGGTGGAATTTTAGTTTTATAGAACCGGTGGAATTTTAGTTTTATAGAATTCAATGTATTCCATCCACTGAAAGTAGCACAGTGAATTTATAAAAGTACTTTAGTAACAAATGAGGCCAGTTATGCAGTTACATTGCAAATTAGAGTTGGTAAAGAAATAAATATTAGCCTAGAACGCGAGTTACTAAAGAAAAGTGTTGTGGAACTTGTTTTTTTTTAATATGTTGTAGCAAAAAGTTTTTAAAATATATATGTTTTTGAAATTTCTCATTCATCATAAAAATTACAATAGCAGAATAAAAGTACATATTTCTACTAGTATTTACATAAGATTTACACTTAGAAAGAAAGAAAGAAAGAAAATTATTTATTAAACATTAAAACAACACACAAACAAGGTTAATTACACAGGCCGATGTGGCGCGGTGGGCGAAGGTCCGCCTGCGACGCAGGAGGTTGCGGGTTCGGTTCCCGCCTCGGAACAATTGTGTATACGATCTGCAGATATTTGTTCCGGGTGATCTGGTCGTTTTCTATGTATAATAAAAAATATCTATCTATGTTGTATTATGTATATCAGTTGTCTAGTACCCATAACACAAGCTCTGCTTACCATGGATTAATTGTAGTTTATATTAAAATATAGTATAGTATAAGTATAATAATAATGCTATAGGTATACATAATACATTACATAGATTTTTTTATTATACATAGAAACAACCAGAACACCCGGAACAAATATCTGCAGATCTTACACACAATTGTTCCGAGGCGGGAATCGAACCCGCAACCTCCTGCGTCGTAGGCGGAACTTCGCCCACCGCGCCACATCGGTCGGTCGAATATAAATAAGAACATAGAGAAATAAAAATTAACTACGTATCTACAAAAAAGCAACAAGCGACTCTACAATGCGAATCAATAGGTCCTGTCTCAGCATAATGTTGCTCTACTTCTCCACAAGAAGTAGAGCAACGCTGGTTGCTGCACTGTGCTGCACCTGTGGACTTTTTAAGAGTAGCGAAGAAAAAAATAGAGGGCCTTAATCATCTTAATGGCTGCATTTTTCAGAGCTAGATATTACTCTGATGCTTTATCAGCAGGCTTCGATAGGATCGCGGTTAAAAAGGAAATGCATTTGCGGCTACCAGCAAAGCAAAGCTTGAAAGCTAATTCACAGTAATTTCCTTGAAAGGTTAAAGCTGATTTGAATTTCTTTTTTTTGCTATTGATGTTTGAAGTCGAATCAATCGCTAATGGGATAGGTAATATTATTATTGGATATATATAAATAAATAATGCTGGACAATTCACACAGCATTATCTAGCCCCATGATAAGCAAAGCTTGTGTTATGGGTACTAGATAGATATTTTTTATTATATATAGAAAAGGACCAGAACACCCGGAACAAATATCTGCAGATCGTACACACAATTGTTCCGAGGCGGGAATCGAACCCGCAACCTCCTACGTCGCAAGCGGACCTTCGCCCACCGCGCCACATCGGTCGTCAAAAATCCATTATATAATAAAAATCCATTTCTTTATTTATTTATTAAAAAATAAATAAGTTTACAGTGTAAGAACTAAATCTACCTCACTATCCTGCTTATAAACCTTTGTTAAAACAGTATCGTCATCATCATCAGCCTATATTAGTCCACGGCTGGACATAGGCCTCCCCCAATGAGTGCCATAGCGCCCTGTCTTCGGCTTGACGCATCCAGCATCTACCTGCAGTCTTTCGCAGGTCGTCATCCCACCTTTTCGGAGGGCGTCCTACACTACGTTTACCGAGTCGTGGTCTCCACTCAAGAACACGTTTGCCCCAGCGGCCGTCGATTCAATATTTAAAAAAGTAGGTAAAAAAATACTATTAGTCTTTTTATATACTATTTATAGTATATTTTATATACTATTAATAGGATTTTTTAATAGTCTTTTGTAAGTGTAGAGACCTTGGAGTTGCGATAATCTGTTAAGGGAACCTACAAGAGGAAAGGCAGGCTGCATCAGCTTTCTTTAACACCTCTACCGCGATTGCCACTCAGACTGCCAGTGATAGTGATTATTGCAACTGTCCTTGTTTAATAACATTTTTACTTTACTGTTACTTCATTTTACTGTATGTAATATTATATTATATATTTTACTTTAGGTAATATCTATCTCAGTAATATATTACATAGCTAGATATTTTATGATACATAGAAAACGAACACTTAACTACTTTATTTGCCGTTTGTTATTCTATGCCTGTATTTTGTACCTGTGTCCAAATAAATGTTTTTACTATTGTATTCTGTAAATAATAGACATATTTGTCCCGAGACGGGCATGAAACCCGCGACCTTTTTTTTTACATTGGTGCAGGCAGACTTAAGCCCACCGCGCCACACAGTCGAAATATCGGCGAATATACATAAAAAAAAAGTTAAAAGTCCTCGGTTAAAAACCTAAATTTTTCGAAGAACCTCGAAACGTACCTGTTTGAAGCCTTTTAATTAAGCTAATGTATCAAGCTTACCTCCCTCCAAATATATATACGTAAAGCAATCATATCACCGCCAAAATAATCAAATGAATGCTGTATCAATTATTGTGTAACAATATTTACCAATTGAGTTGAAATGTAAATGAGAAGCGTTCGATGTGGTTCTCGTACAACCCTAATGCCTGGCCCATACCATGTAAGTGGTGTATTGAGGCCGGAGGTTTAGCCGAATTTAAGGCCGAACCAGCCACAGTGACACGTTTATTGGAAATATTTGATGTATGGATGTTTGTTGCTTTTTCTTGCCAAAACCATTATCTAGGTAAGTGCGTGCGATATGATTTGCAAGGAGAGATTGATAGAATGGTTCTTTATTGGTTTCTCTAGACACTAAGACACTAAGGTAGCGTAATTTTTATGATTTTGTTGCTATTATTTTTCTATAAATATTTTAAAACTACTATAAAACGCTGCGCGAAAATCAGTCCGCCGCGAGGCTTTCTAGAGTGTGGTCACGTCGCTTATTAAATATTTATAGAAAAATAATAGCAACAAAATCATAAAAACTTTAAATGTATGATTTTAAAAAAGATGCTCCACTTTATTGGTAGGCTATTATTATATTAAATTAAATAAGGTATATCGGTAAAAACATCATTTAAAAATGTGAAATATTCGTAATATTTCACATTTTTTTAATTTTAACCAAAACCAAACATCTATCTAATTTACTTTTTAGCCAAGGATCTCATCAGTAGGTTATATTTTTTTCTTAATTAGATATGTCAGTATTTTCTATTATTTTGAGCTTCGAAACTGATGCTGAAAGGGAAATTATGAAAACCTCTCACAAGTTATCTTGATAGAACGCGTACATACTATATTAATCGAAATATTTTATAGTCAAACTATTTGGACACTAAAATTTCCTAAAATTATTAGTAAATAACATATACTATAAGATAAGTGGTTCATGATATAAACGGGTTTGAAAAGTACTGTTTCTGCGCATTTTAGGAATAAACGCTCTTAAAGATGATAGATACTTTTTTACAGGTGAAACGTGAGCAAAGCTGCGGGGAAAAACCTAGTTTCTATATTAATTGGTAATTTCTTTACGCGGCTTCGCGTTATTTCTATGGAAACGTAGAAGTGTTATTTCTATCCTATGGGAATTATTTATAGGATAAAAGTATATGTTTTATGAAATAAATAATGCTGGACAATCCACACAGCATCATCTAGCCCCAAAGTAAGAGAGCTTGTGTTATGGGTCCCAGATAACTGAAATACCTACGTAACACAATACATAGATCCTATCTTGTGTATCTGTTTTTATTTGGTGTGCAATAAAGAGTAATTGTATTGTATAAATATTTTTTTATTATACATAGAAAACACCTGAAACAAATATCTGCAGATATTACAAACATTTGTCCTAAGACGGGAATAAAACCCGCGACCTCCTGCGTCGCAGGCGGACTTTCGCCCACCGCGCTACAGAGGTCGTCGAACTACAAGTACTAATGGAATAACGGTTCTCTGAACAGAGCTATTACTTATACAATACGAAATTCGGCTTCCACAAAACTTGAGCCGAAAAGTTATACTACATAAACTCAACTCTAAGCTCAATACGAAGGGTCGAATAAATCTGTTTGGCTGTGAATTCACCGACAGTAATCCAAATGTATAATTTACTGCGATAATCGGCTTAGACCTCACGCAACTAAAGCAATGCCAATATTCTGAGTGGTTAGCATGAGTTACCGAAATGGAAAATATTCTAAGGTTTTTGTTATTATTGTGCGTAAGGGCTTACACGGGTACGTAGTCGATGGCTTACACACTATAATAACAAAAACCTTAGAATCGAACCTTAGAACTCGGTAAACGAAGTGTAGGACGCCCTCCAAGCAGGTGGGATGACGACCTGCGAAAGACTGCAGGTAGATGCTGGATGCGTCAAGCTGAAGAAGGGGCGCTATGGCGCTCATTGGGGGAGGCCTATGTCCAGCAGTGGACTAATATAGGCAATGATGATGAAGCCAAGCGTTTAAGAAAATCAAAGCAAAGGAAATCCGTATATAGTTTGAAATGTACTCACTCCACTAACTGTTCAAGTGTTGTAGAGGATTTCTCCAGAACTTTCTACAAAAGAACAATTTAATACTTAAGTCTAGAATACTTTTAGAAGCTTTAAGATAAATTGAAGTGTTGCTCGCTTACTTATTTGTATCCAGAGGGTTTTCTAAGGCTGCATTTTAAGATAATTGCTAGAGCGTGAGCGCGTGAACGGAAGCTGATTTTACCAAACATGGGCGGAATATCACTACATGGTATAATACATTTACCAAACATGGGCGGAATATCACTACATGGTATAAAACATTTACCAAACATGTGCGGAATATCACTACATGGTATAAAACATTTACCAAACATGGGCGGAATATCACTACATGGTATAATACATTTACCAAACATGGGCGGAATATCACTACATGGTATAAAACATTTACCAAACATGGGCGGAATATCACTACATGGTATAAAACATTTACCAAACATGGGCGGAATATCACTACATGGTATAAAACATTTACCAAACATGGGCGGAATATCACTACATGGTATAAAACATTTACCAAACATGGGCGGAATATCACTACATGGTATAAAACATTTACCAAACATGGGCGGAATATCACTACATGGTATAAAACATTTACCAAACATGGGCGGAATATCACTACATGGTATAAAACATTTACCAAACATGGGCGGAATATCACTACATGGTATAAAACAAAGTCTCTCTGTCTCTATGTATGCTTAGATCTGACCTATTTGACACATAGATTTCCACGCGGGCGAATCCGCGGGGCGGGGCTAGTTATTTATAAAGCTATTAAAAAATCTGCCGCCAATCCCGTAACTTCATCATATCAGCCCATACGCGTCCATTGCTGGGCATAGGCCACCCCTATAACTTACTCATACAGAACTAAACGCTCAAATTAATTACTGATACCCAACTCGCAGTTTTCAAACAGATTTTCACTGACTGCTGTTGAATCGTTATCATTTAAATCTAGCATTTAGGCAATTTAAACCAAAGCAAATCTGAGCGTTGATGTGCACTTAAGAATTCCGTATGTAGTTTGAAATTTTAATATCAGTTTTCCTGCTATAAGCATGTTATAAGAAGCCTAGTTATCCAAGTCAACTCGTCAATTTTAAATTTATAACAGACAGAAATTATTCAGTTATGAATTTTATGTAAGTTACTCTCGATTCGCCCCATGGTCTAACGCTCCAGTTAGTCCGGGGCAAATCAATGTTTTCATTTGTCGTTAGAGGCGTTAATAAATAGATAATGCTGGTTAACCTACACGGCATCATATACCCTTAAAGAAACCAGTAAATAAATAAAATAAATGTTTATTGCATCAACTTAAAAAATTATAAATACAGGTTCTGGGGTACCCTTTAAGCAAAATAAATAAATAATGCTGGACAATTCACACAGCATTATCTAGCTCCATGGTAAGCAGAGCTTGTGTTATGGGTACTAGATAACTGATATATGTACATAATACAATACATTACATACATAGATATTTTTTACTATATTTAGAAAACTACCAGAACACCCGAAACAAATATCTGCAGATCGTACACACAATTGTTCCGAGGCGGGAATCGAACCCGCAACCTCCTGCGTCGCAGGCGGACCTTCGCCCACCGCGCCACATCGGTCGTCAATTATAGTTTCCCTCGTAACAAATAGGAATTATATTTCTATATCCCTTTTACAAGCTATTCCAAAATATCGTTTTATAGCCCAGATTTGCCACCCAAAACCTTCTTAAAACAGAAACGCTCAACTATTTCGCCCGTATAGCGTTTTATAAACCTTTTCAGGCCGTTTAAGGCCTCTTTCCGAGAATATTCCATTTATTCAGCGACCATAAAAGGTACCACAGCCCCTACACCGAAGATATTATCCTTTAAAATGTCCGGCATACGTACACAATTCACTCTTAATGGCGGACCACATTTATCGGCGTAAATCTGCATCAAACTGGGCGCGATTCGTCAATTTAGTAAAGTTATTTGTTAATCTAAAACAAAAATATACACTTAGTATATCAAATAAAAAAAGCCATTATCTAGGTAAGTGCATGCAGTATTATTTGCACGGAGAGAGTTATTTGCGATTCATCAAATTAGTAAAGTTATTTATTATATAAAGCAAAAATTTACACTCAGTATAGAGGTATATAACAAAAAGGTAGGTAGGTTGCGTGCGCTATTATTTGCAAGGAGAGATTGATAGAATGGTTCTCTATCGGTTTCTCTTGACAGTAAGGTCGCGTAGAATACCACAACGTATTCTGGGATGACACCAATGTCATATTAAAGCGACTACAAACATAGGTAGTCTGCTAGACTACCTATGTTTGTAAATCCGAGGAATGTAACATTCGGGTCAAACCCCTACGGGATTAAAGAGTGTTAATTAATATATATAATTATGTTTATATATTAATTAATTCTTTAAAAATCAAATATTCCTGAAGCGTCTATCCGTACTTGAAAATGTCAACCTAGTCCCAAAAATCTATCAAATAGTTTGGCCGCTATGATGCTACAAAAACTCAAACTATTCACCGCGTCATTAATAAAAATAGCGCTTTTGGGTCATCGTTCCTACTTATCGGACTTTTTCATACAGATTTGTCACAACAATGAATTTTTAATTTATGGCTGTAATTTTACCGAGAAATGCGTATCTAGAGCAATATGTGAGGCTTCACACCTAAATGTACATCAAAATAGGACAGCGAGTGTTACGCGAATTTAGCTTTTATGTCAGCGAGATAAGGTTAGGCTTAAGAGTAATGTACGGTTGACCGCAGTTTTCTCAAGTAGGGTCCAGTCTTCATTATTTTTGGGTTAAAATATTTGCTGCGTTTTCAGTTATAAAGTGTGCTCGTACGAGCGATATGAGCTCTTCAGAATGGAATGATCATGGATCTTTTGTGTTTTGTTTTCTTTGAAGGAGAATCATACGTAGTCAATAACACAAAATGACGACCTCTGTGGCGCGGTGTGCGAAGGTCAGGTTACGGGTTCGATTTCCACCTCCGGACAAATGTTTGTACGATCTGCAGATATTTGTCCCCGGGTGTTCTGGTCGGTTTCTACTCGTATGTATAATGATAACTACTTTTCTTTGTAATAATATTAAGTGTTGTATTATGTATATCAGTCATCGAGTAGCCATAACACAAAGCTCTGCTTAGCTTGGGGCTAGATGATACTGCGTGGATTGTCGCGCAGTCAGTTTCAGATCTTTCCTTCAATAAATAATGAAGTCTCTCGAATGAAACTCGTACATCAGTGTTTTGATATTGTTTATTGACCTTGAATATAACACTGCGGACCCAAATATGCATGTCATATTTTGTGTTCTAGTCAAATTGTTTTAGGGTTCACCGCTACAAATCCGGCTTTAGACTGCCACAACCCACAAGTATTAAATGATGTAAAAGGCGAACCAAGTCACGGGTTACGGCTTGTCACGTTATCTAGCTAATATTTGGATGTTTGTACCAAACTTCACGCTAAAACTACTGGACAGATTGAGCTGAAATTTCGTATAGGTCAATTTAAGGTTTTATTTGAAATATAGTTATTTTTACGTAGAAAAACGCGTGCGAATCCCCTGACAGAAGCTATATTAACATAAAGTAAATACCATAAAGAATAATGCTTAAAATTTGTAGTACAATTTTTTATACCTATTCGATAGACTATCATCTATCAAGAAAAACCTCTAAAGCATTCCTGTCCGCCTTTTCAACGTAAGGCATTTCTTTTAAAAATGCATCTTAAAAAGTGTAATCGCCCTTTCTCAGCTTAACAATGATATTTATTCCTTTGTTAGGTCGCTAGAGGAAAATAGTGGCCCGATTGAAATTCTCCGTTTCACTGTCCGCTCGGGGTTATTGGATTTGGAATTTTCGACGAAGGTAGCCATAAGTTCTCCTCAGATATTGGCCGAAGTGACTAAGTTGATTTTCGCAGTGCAAATAAGGTGTGACAGCTCGTTGGTCAACCTTAATTTATCAAATAATGCTAGATTGCTGTTAAATTTTAATTAAAGAATTCCCAAAATACTTTGTTAGGAATTCAATAATTTGAATTTGTAGCTAAACGTCAGTAGCTTACTTATATGATAAGCGTCAGATATATGAATGTGTCCAAACTTTTTATAAGTTTTGTCAAAATATGGGTCGTGTAAAGTTAGCTATGTTAGGCGGCCAATATCGAATACATCTTGGTAGCCAACATATCAACCTACGTATATCCTTAATAATAAATTTGAAAAAAAATTACAGATCTTCCGATCCAATAATTTGAGAGAATACCGGAAATTAAAGCTGACAAAACTTTACGGTAAAAATCTTTTAAATTAACTCACGGCATTTAATAATATCACTTATACGATGAGAATGATTTGTCTCAATTAATTTCAACTGCTAGTATATTTTCAGTCGTTATCATCATCCGCCTGTTTGTCCACAGCTGGACATAAGTATCATCTAATGAGCGCCATAGCGCACTGTCTTCAGCTTTCGGCATGCAGCATCTGACTGCGTCTTGTTTGGTGTATCTATGTCGTTAACAGGTTATCATGCCACCTGGCTGGAAGGCAACTTACACTACGTTTGCCGAGTCAGGGAGTCGAATTTGATAAATGTCTATTTTTAGGGTTCCGTACATAAAGGGGTTACTACGACTCCGCTGTCCGACCGTCAGTCTGTCACCAGGCTGTATCTCATGAACCGTGATAGTTAGACACTTGAAGTTTTCATAGATGATATATTTCTGTTGCCGCTATAAAACTAAAAAACAAAATAAAATAAATATTTAACACTTTGAGTGCTGAAATCACACGGTATGTGTTTTCTACAAGTACTCATATGCGTAAATCCACACTAGCGCAGCGGCTGAGAAAATACAGATCTTTGTGACTCAGCACAGCCGTAATATTTTTCGAACGAAACGCATGTGCGGCGCAACACAACCGCTGTGTAGAGCGGCAGCACGAATTGTTTGACTCGCACTCGGCCGGTTTTATTTATCACTGGTATCTGGTAGGCCTGGCCCGTTTGGTGACCAACAATGTATGTACATGTGACATAAATTTTCATACTAAAAGCAGGAAGTAGCCTACATGTCGACGATAAATAATACGTTTTTACTGCTATTTTTATTGTTATTGGATTGCGTCGAAACTGGAGGGTTTGATGCCATCGGCCATTTTACTGGGCAATAAAAATAGGTGGTAATAGAAAAGTGTGACGAAAATAGATTATCGATGGCCACAGGCTACGGAGTTCACGTGGCGAAGAAATAGGTACATTATCCCGACACATATCCTACTAATATTATAAACGTGAAAGTTTGTATGGATGGATGGATGTTTGTTACTCTTTAACGCAAAAACTACTGAACGGATCGGGCTGAAATTTTGCATATAGGTAGTTCTGGGCCCAGAATAAAACAAAGGCATTTTAAATAAACTCCCACATTATTCGGAAATTTAGAAGTTTACGTGCTGGTAACACCGGCAAGATTTGTGTTTTTGTTGTGATTTTTCTGTTGATAGTTATTTACGTTCAATTGAAGAAATAAGTGGATGTAATTCGAAATTTACGTGTGAAATATGATTCTGTGTTTATTATTTACTAAATTAGTGTGATTTCGGCAACATCTGACCACACAAGAAGACATTTTTCATTTTTCGATCTAAGTTACAATAGAGTCACTCTGTTGGTGTATAAAGAGGTAATGGCGGACGAGCGGTCTATAAATTGACAATGTCAAAATCGGTACATCAGTGAGTGCTTCGTTCTTCGGTTGACTGAGACTCCGTCCGGACATTTTTTACGTTCATGGCTGAATCAATACTTAAATGCGATTAATATTTTTAAACTTACACGATCTGAACTCATAGTTATTATTACAATTTAACGAGTATTTATGACGTTTACGTTGACGTATTTTTGCCGACATTAAATTGTACTACTAATAACTGTTGACTGTTTTTTCCAGAAGTTAAGGTTTTTTGCAGTGGGGCATGTCGCCACTAAGCCGACTATCCTGACTTTTCCCTATTTATAAGACTTCATACAAAACCCATTAACTAATCACTAAAAATACCCCCTAAGCACCCATTAGCTACTATAAGACTGTAAATCCTGCCTTACGACACCACGAATGTTGCCAGTGTCACGAACATTTTTCCATCCCCCTGATTTATGAAAGTGGGGATATTTATAGGGATTCGGTCAGCATCAGCCCTTTACTATCGGCACTAAAATCAGTTATTCGCGATTAGATCTAGTGGCGAAAGATTTATGGGCAGGTTCGCGTTATGAGGAATGTTTTTTAAGATGTTGTTTATCGGTTTTTGATGGGGATGGAGATAAAATTTTGGTTGTTTCAGCTATTTTTGATGATTTATTTTTGTCAACAACTTAATGTCGTGGTTTTTTCCTGTTTTTTACTTGAATAATTATTGGTCTAACTAAATAATCCTCTAGCTAATTTCGATAAAGCTGTAGGCAGATTTGTATTTTTTTATTCACGAGGCGTTGATAATGTTTTTCCTTCAGACATCGAAACGGCTAAAGCGATTTTGATAAATGAGGTATCAAAATACTGATACATAAATGATAAATTACATGTAAATTATATATAAGTATTCAAATGTGCCTTGATACGCATTATTTATACGGTGGCGTAAACATAAAGTATGAGTCCTAATAAAAAATATCTACAATATCATCACCTACCAAAAAGTTAAGTGAACAACTCACAACAAGAGTTCTTTCTCGGACGAGATGTATTTGACACTACATTGGTAGGTTACAAATATTTATTACGCTCCGTAGCCCTCAAAAACTCATCATGAAGGTAACCAGTATTATCCACGATCTGTTGTCCTATCTGTGGCTCATATTTTACTAGGTAGGTACTACTTTGGACTACGCACATTAATCTCAGCAGGCGACGTTGTAAAATGAACCTAGTTCCCAAACTGTGAGTCATAAATTGCAAAACTACGAAGTGTTATTTTGTTCAAAGTGTGAACTACAAATACTCTAGCTGAAATACACTCGCCCAAAGCTTTCTATCGTTTTGTTCAAGTTTTAAGTTATACAGAAGGGGGAAACTGCAAGCTTTTTATTTTGAGCGACTCAATAGCTCTTTTGAAAAAATAATGAGACGGAAGTCTCCATAGATCTTATTATAAGAATTGTGAAATGTTAAAATAATAAGATTGTATTATGGGGATGCTTTTTTTGTATGATATTGGTGATCGACAAAGCTCATAGAATTAGCAAGCTGAAGTGGCAGTGGGCCGGCCATATCTCGCGAAGAACTAACAACTGCTAGGGAAAACGTGTTCATGAGTGGAGACCGCGACTCGGCAAACGTAGTGTAGGACGCGCTACTATTAAACAAAAAGTACGCGAACGCAGTACTTTTTGATATAAAACAATTCAGTACAAAAATACTCTATTATACACCAGATACAATAACAAAAAAGACATTACATACGGCAGGTACAATGGGCGATCTTGTCGCTTAGAAGCGATCTCTTTCAGGCAACCTTTGGATGGAAAGAATTATGAGTTTTCGTTTTTAGCAAGAAATAAAATAAACCAAACGTACCAAATATGTATTCAGCGAACCTTCAAATCATTCGCATCAAGTACCTATAAATAACGTAGAAGCTTTTTAACAGAAAATAAAGATTGGCAAAGACATCCAAGCAGAAGGAGATTTATTGGTTGACTGCTGTAAACTGATTCGTGATTTCTCTGAGAAATAAACGACAGAATGTCTAGAGGATAAAAACCTTTGTATTTACTACTTAAGTGCTTTAACACTTTGAGTGCTGAAATCACACGGTACGTGTTTTCTACAAGTGACTAATATGCGTAAATCCACACTAGCGCAGCGGCTGAGAAAATACAGATCTTTGTGACTCAGCACAGCTGTAATATTTTTCGAACGAAACGCATCTGCGGCGCAACACAACCGCTGTGTAGAGCGGCAGCACGAATTTTTTAGGTTAAAAAAAAGATTTCAGACGTCGAAAAAAAATCGCAGTCAAAGTGTTAAGCAGTCCTTATTAGGTTGTGCATAGTTAAGTAATTGAATCATCATCATCATCATCAGCCTATGTTAGTCCACTCCTGGACGTAGGCCTCCCCCAATGAGCGCCATAGCGCCCTGTCTTCAGCTTTCAAGTCGATTTCGAGTCGCCGGACATTATATACAATATAATACAAAAATTCTTTATTGGACACCATAATCAAATTAATCATTACAAAAATACATTATATGCGACAGGTACAATGGGCGGCCTTATCGCTTAGAAGCGATCTCTTCCAACCTTTGGATGGAAAACATTATATGAATTTAAGAAAAGGCAGGGGGTGTACCACAGGTTATCTAAATAAGAATACTAAAAAAACAAATAACTAATATTACAAATTCCAAAATAAATAATACACTACTTTAATACATAAATAAATAAATAGTAAGTACCGTCAAAAGTTAAGAAAAAATAACATCCTGTCAACGCGGAATTGAGAGAAGCATGCTAAAAATAAAAAAACAAGATAAGCTTAGACACGTAAAGATAAGAGAAATAACAAAAGCCACTAATGCCTTAAACTACGCACAAATGTTAAAGTGGAAGTGGGCCGGTCACATAGCGAGGCTTAGAGACAAAAGATGGACGTACAGCACCACCATATGGAGAGGACCTCAAGGAAAAAGAAAGAGAGGAAGGCCCTCAACACGCTGGGAGGACGAAATTAAAAAAGTCGCTGGCCCAAAGCGGTGGCAAACAGCTCAAGATAGAGAGAAGTGGACATCGTTGGAGGAGGCCTTTACCCAACCTGGGGACCCTGCTATCAACCAAACGTAGTGTTATAAATAACGCACTAACAGTACCTAAATCAATGTAGCAGGATCAAATAAAGGTTTTTTTATTTTTATTTTTTATTTTATTTTTATTAAGTACCAATATTCATTCTTTTCATTCTTTTTATTATATAGGTAGGTATGTATAAAACGTCCGGCGCACACGGCGACTACAAAACACAGGATCACGTCCATTCTACACAAACAAATTATAAATAGGGCTCTAACGTGGAGGGTTGTCGTAAATTTGTTATGGCCATGGAAATTGTGCCGATCAATTATTCCTCCTACGTCCGGCTACGTTACGATTAGGAGGTCTTGAAGGGTTGGGCCTTAGATTAAATAAGTTATTAACCAATTCAAGTTTATTTGATGTGTTTGCAATAACGAAAAATCGACTTCGAATTATTTTAATGTTTTCACAATTTTTTTTAATGTTGTACCAGAGGAATAGTCATTCTCTACCATCCTGCTAAATCTATTATAACCGCGAAAATTTGCGCGTTTGTTACTCTTTCACGTAAAAACTACTGAATGGATTTTAATGAAACTTTACAATAATATAGCTTATACATCAGAATAACACATAGGCTACAATTTATAAAGATATCTTGTAAATTATCCAAAATATCTATAACCACGCGGGTGAAACCGCGGGGCGCGGCTAGTATATTATAAACGCGAAAGTTTGTATGTATGGATGTTTGTTGCTCTTTCACGCAAAAACTACTGAACGGTCCCTGCTAAAATTTTGCATACAGGTAGTTCCAGGCCCGGAATAAAACATAGGCTACTTTTTATCCGGAAATCAGTCTCTGTAACCTTAAAACGTTTCCATAGAAAAAACGCGTCCGAAGCCGCAGGCAGAAACTAGTCGGCAATAAAATTGTATGGGACCATTTCGAGATCGAGAATTTTTCACGAAACTCAATCATATACATTAGATAAATCACTACCCTATTATTTCTACTTCCATATTTAACACTTTGAGTGCTGAAATCACACGGTATGTGTTTTCTACAAGTGACTAATATGCGTAAATCCACACTAGCGCAGCGGCTGAGAAAATACAGATCTTTGTGACTCAGCACAGCCGTAATATTTTTCGAACGAAACGCATGTGCGGCGCAACACAACTGCTGTGTAGAGCGGCAGCACGAATTTTTTAGGTTAAAAAAAAGTTCGCAGTCGTCGAAAAAAAATCGCAGTCGAAGTGTTAAAAAGCAACTTTTTTTTTGCCTCTGCTTGTACTGATTAAGCTCTAGCTATCCATGTAGTAGAGGTCCTAAAAGGACGAAAGGGTCTCATTTGATAGCTAATGATGTAGACAGTAAAATAATTATAACACATTTATCAATTTATATTTATAAAAGAGAAGTATCATACCAAAAAATAATTAATTACACCCACTCAAAGTCTCCCTGACCAGTCACCAGACACCCTGTATATTAAATAAATAAATAATGCTGGACAATTCACACAGCATTATCTAACCCCATGGTAAGCAGAGCTTGTGTTATGGGTACTAGATAACTGATAAACATAATACAATACATTACATATTATAGATATTTTTTAATATACATAGAAAATGACCAGAACACCCGGAACAAATATCTGCAGATCGTACACACAATTGTTCCGAGGCGGGAATCGAACCCGCAACCTACTGCGTCGCAGGCGGACCTTCGCCCACCGCGCCACATCGGTCGTCAAAACATAGACAAGGAATTAAAACTGAAGCTCTTTATTAATTCAATATTTTTTCTTACCCCACTTTCCTTTAGTTACCAGATTTCCTACCCCAAAATCCTTTCGGACCCCTGGGAGATAATTTAATACAACGAAATAACAATATCACTTCAGAGGATCCCGGTATCCCTTAAAAAGGGCATAAATTATTTAATTATATTAATTCTAAATAAGGGAGGTTTTATCCAATTTAATTAGAAAACAGGAGCCTTACAAGGCCCTGGGGTGTAAAGGCATTTTCAAGATGAAAGCATCCCTATTTTACTTTTGAAAAATAGTAAATGAATAAAAATTTCGGGGAGATATTGACCAGTGTAAATAGGCTCGAAACGTAGGTACAATATTTTTAACACATTGAGTGCTGAAATCACACGGTATGACTGTGTTTTCTACAAGTGACTAATATGCGTAAATCCACACTAGCGCAGCGGCTGAGAAAATACAGATCTGTGTGACTCAGCACAGCCGTAATATTTTTCGAATGAAACGCATGTGCGGCGCAACACAACCGCTGTGTAGAGCGGCAGCACGAATTTTTTAGGTTAAAAAAAAGATCGCAGTTAAAGTGTTAAAAAACTTTTCTAACAAGATAATAATCTTGATATAACCTCATTATTTTAACTTGATATTGGTTGTACCCACCTCCATTCAATAAATCCTTCGTAAGAAGGGCTTTTTTGAAACTAGTTTCTGCCCGAGGCTTTGCACGCTTTGTTTGAGGTTATTTCTATCCCATGGGAACTGATTTATGGAATAAAATCCTGTTGTATTCTAGGCTTAGAACTATCTGTACGCAAAATTTCAGCCTGATCCATTCTGTAGTTTTGGTGTGAAGAGGTAAAAAACCATCCAAACATATACGAGTAAATCTATACTAACATTATAAAGAGGAAAGGTTTGATTTTTTGTTTGTATTGAATAGGCTCCGAAACTACTGGACCGATTTGAAAAATTCTTTCACCGTTTTGGAAAGCTACACTATCCGCGGTGAGCATAGGCTATATTAAAATTTAGAAATGTGAAATTTGAATTTAACGCGGGTGAAACCGCGGGAAACAGCTAGTTTATAATATTAGTGTGAATGAACTTAAAAACGGCTCCATCCTGAATTAACAGTGGGTGAAAGTGAGAGATCGGTCTTAATGACGACCTCGGTGGCGCGTTGGTCGAAGGTCCGCCTGCGACGCAGGAGGTTGCGGGTTCGATTCCCGCCTCGGAACAATTGTGTGTACGATCTGCAGATATTTGTTCCGTGATAGGTGTTCTGGTCGTTTACTATGTATATTAAAAAAATATCTATCTATGTAATGTATTGTATTATGTATATCAGTTATCTTAGTACCCATAACACAGGCTCTGCTTACCATGGGGCTAGATAATGCTGTGTGAATTGTCCAGCATTATTCATTTTAAAAAGATAGAAAAGAACAATTAAATAAAAATGTATACAATCCATTAAATTCTGGACAAACGAAATCAGCATTAAATTTATTTTTCCGTGTTCGGACTACTATTGGCTAAAACGAGTGGGACGAACGCAAAAGCAACCCCTATTTCGGCGCAGGGTCATGGAGGTAGTCCTATTTTAGTCTTAATATCACCAATTTGTGTCGTTTACCCCCATGATAAACTTCTTTGTTAGTTTATTCTATGCCTGTATATTGTACCTGTGTCTAAATAAATGTTTTTTCTATTCTATTCTATTCTAAAGACCTCCCTACACTTACAATGTTCAAAACAAAAGCATCTTATATTGGTTCAGCAGTGAAGTCGCGGTCACAATTCTTTGTTGTGACTATTCTACAATTCTAAGAGGCTTTCTTCATTTTATGAGAAGTGACTTGTTATCCGAGCCACAGTAAAAAGCCCGAATAATCTGGTTTTTAAAGGCTAAGGCTGTGACAGACGATATTAAATTCACAGAACAATAATGTCTAGAAGATAAAAAAGCTTGGAACGAGTTTTGCTCCAACTCAAAATCTACCAACTTACAGATAAGCAAATCAAAATTAAATGTACTAGACACATAAGTTATGAACATACTAGTGGTTTCTTCTCACTTCTTCCACTGGTGGACAAAAAAAGGAAGTGAACTATAAAATAATTTTAATTGATAATAATGAATAGTATAAAATATGACCTGTCTAAGTGCTTATTTGTAAGCTTAAAGAAATAAAAACTTTTCATTTTCATTTCTTTTCATTTCAATGCTTCTAAATTCAAAATATTAATAAATAAATAATTTTATTCAAAATTATAATATGCATGCATTGCATAGGTTCCTTTTCGTATCCGATTTCGCTAGCCCTTGTGTTACATCAAAAAAATATATAAGAAAGCCTAGACTGGCTTTCTTATATATTATTTTGATGTAACACGGATACGAAAAGGAACCTATGCAATGCATGCATATTATAATTTTGATTATTTATTTATTAATATTAGTTAAATATTCTTTGTATCTAGCTGTTAGTTTTCCTAAGAAAGAAATTTATTTAAATTAAAACTGAAAGATATTTTGTTGAAGGGGTGTTTCTACTCGGTAGACGAATTCTTAAATGCTGACATTCTTGTAGAATAATATTGTTTTTTGACATCATAATTTTTTTTTTGTTGAATTATTATTTGTTATTATTATTGTATTGTTTTGTATAAATGACTTAAGTATTCATTGTGTATGACATTGTATATTATATTCAATAAGGTCCGCATGTGCATGTAAAAAATTTCAGATACAATTCTATTATTGTGATTGAATAAAGATTATTAATTATGAATAAGATTGTAAAAAAAATATAAAAATACATATTCGAACTAAGGCTAATAACTTTAAATGGTATGCAAGCAGTAAATACGAGGGCGTGAGAGGGACAGATATAGTTTGTAGTAGATATATATAAAAAAAAAGGTTTCCTGTAGTATCTTTTACGACAAGTAAACGAATAGTTAACTGAAAGTTTATCATAAGCAATATAATTGTAGAATTACTTTCTTCTAGATAGTCTTATATCACCACAGAAGGCTCGAGACTTTGCGATTGTCTTTTTTACTATAGGGGAGACCGGGTCAAGATGGAATACTTGAGAGAAAAAACGCCATAATGAAATGTACACTGTTTATTAAAAATCTTTTACAGCAAAACCAACACTTAGTAGTTTTAACAAAACTAGTTTTAATTAAAATAATTATAATATTTTATGACGCTAAATCACATAGTTTTCCATTTGTTTAATAATTTAATAATCTACCTAAGTTTTAGACTAACAAAGTGGTAATTTAAAAACAAAAATAGGAATAACATGTAGATGTAATTTTAACAACAAAGTAAAAGTAAAAAAAAAAAATTCGACAAAATTTTGGGTTAAGTACCTTTTACTTTACTTTACTTTACTTTATGCTGGACAATTCACACAGTATTATCTAGCCCCGGTAAGCAGAGCTTGTGTTATGGGTACTAGATAACTGATATACATAATACAATACAAAACATAGATAAATATTTTTTTATTATACATATAAAACGACCAGAACACCCGGAACAAATATCTGCAGATCGTACACACAATTGTTTCGAGGCGGGAATCGAACCCGCAACCTTCTTCATGCGGACCTTCGCCCACCGCGCCGCATAGGTCCTCAAGTTATTATATATAGTATTTCCTTATTAAATAAACAAAAGCAATCGCGTTATAAAATCGCTTCACACTTCCTTAGGTCCGCGCGTAGCCGAGCCTTAAACAAATAAACAAAATGTTTATGATGTCACATAAAGAACGTCTTTGTCAGCTTATTATGTAGAAAGCTTGCCGTAAAAATAAGGAAAAAATTCAAAGAACTCGTGGCATCTTAAGGGAATTAAGAGAAAAGAGGAAATGCGTAGATACCATATAAACTTAGCTACGAATATAATCATTGTGCTAACTGCAGATTGGTTGCAAAACTTATTCTCAATCGAATTGTTTTGAAGAAAACATAAAAAACAAACTTTAATGAAGCCATCCGAATGTTCTAACATGAAAGTCTTAAATATGTCTTTCAGTTTGTTGCAAAATGATTACAGATAAAAAAAAAAAAAACAAATGATAGACATTATTTCTACACAGGTATTTCTGTGGATGACGTCATCAGCAAACTCGAGCACATATTGAAAATGCCTAATAGCCGATGCAAAATACGACTGCAGTAGGTGTACACTATCGGCATATTGTAAATACTAGATTTTACGTACGCACGCTGCGAATGCTCCGATTCTGAACCAACGAGAAAGCGTAACTTGAGAGTTCCTTGCCATTTTCCTAGAACCATATAAGGGAGTCATCATCATCAGCCCATAGCAGTCCACTGCTGGACATAGGCCTCCCCCAGTGAGCGCCATAGTGCCCTGTCTTCAGCTTGCCACATCCAGCATCTACCTGCAGTCTTTCGTAGGTCGTTATCCCACCTGGACGCAGCGCGTCCTACACTACGTTTACCGAGTCGTGGTCTCCACTCGAGGACACGTTTGCCCCAGCGGCCGTCGGTTCCTCGCGAGATATGGCCGGCTCACTGCCACTTCAGCTTGCTAATTCTTAGAGCTATGTCGATAACTTTGGTTCTCTGTCGGATGTATTCGTTGCGAATCCTATCCTTCAGAGAAACTCCGAGCATAGCTCTTTCCACACTTTGAACTGGTGGACCAGCCTTATCGTGAGTGTCCACGTCTCAGCTCCGTAGGTCATAACGGGTAGGACGCACTGGTTGAACACTTACACTATCGGCATATTGTAATGCTCCGATTCTGATCTAACGAGAAAGCGTAAATTAGGAGTTCCTTGCCATTTTCCTAGAACCATAAAAGGGGGTGACGTTAAAAACTACATAAATAAGAAAGTAATTATTTTCTACTTGTCATGTTATTTGTTATGCAAGGCAGCATAAAAGTATTAAGATTTTCGTTTCTATCAAAACGTGCTTAAGAGTCTATCACAAAAATCCATTTTCGCGAAAAATATGTCGTCGTTGAGGAGGTTCAGGCACTCATTTGCGTTTTGTATCGAAAATAATCTTAGAAGATTGTGGTTTTGGAGCTCCTCATTATTGTTGTCTGTTATTTTTATATCACCTTGTATTATGGTTTGTTGATATTATACAGAAAACTGGCTCGAACACAAAAAAGTAGCGTATTTTCATATTTTTTTTACTAAAGGAAAATTCCACGACTCGCCCATCGTAGAGTAGAAAGCTCGGTCGGATGAAAGCAGTGACAAATAATAGGTTGATGATGATCATCATCATCACTATCATCAGCCTATATCAGTCCACTGCTGGACATAGGCCTCTTCCAATGAGCGCCATAGCGCCCTGTCTTCAGCTTGACGCATCCAGGATCTACCTGCAGTCTTTCGCAGGTCGTCATCCCACCTGGTCGGAGGGCGTCCTACACTACATTTACCTAGTCGTGGAATAGAGTTGCAGTATGTCGATAGTATTGTTTTCGTGTCTCTGTTTTGAAATAAAGTTTGTTATACGAGTACTATATTTGAATCGGTTCTTGATAAGTTATTGCACTAAGGACATGAAAGGTTTAGCTATTTTCGCTCTTCTCTGTTGATTTTTGTTTAAAAGTTTTGTTTGTACAGCAGCGTCCTATTTTCCATGTAACAGGCAACTCATATTCTGCCTACAATCACAATGTCTCTCGAGGCAATCCTAAATTAAGATCGTATCATTCGCAAACCATTTATTCTCCTTTATAATATTTTCGGGAAACTCTCGTCGTCTGTACCAACATCATTGTCTGCGGAACTTGGTAATTATTACGAAAATTATTTTACTAATTTGATTCCGCTGTATTTTCAGCTCGCAAATGAGTTTGTGAGGAAAAATTTCGTAAATATTTGGCTAGTAAAGATTTTTTTCAGTTTGATATTATTAAATAGGAACAACAGACTGCCAGACTGGTTACCGTTTTACTTGTTTTAATATTACTTTAACAATATGCTACCTATTTTAAATAATTGTAATTTTAAGGAGAACTGATATCAAATCATTTTTTTAATAATATACTGTGTAATGTAAATACCTCGGTATAATGATGTGTCCACAATGTTAGACCAATATATAATATATAAGAACTTGAATGATTAAGAAAATAATTGTATTAAGTCAAACTCTGCGAATTTGTTTAGTAATATTTATTGTCTTTAGTAAAGTACAAAAAACATCAGTAGTTCAGTCATAATATTGAATAAAACAACACAGAAAGGAGTAACTTTAAGTCTTTCTTCTATCGAGTGAAGTTCATTAGATCTTGTAACCGAATGCGGCGTCGAATAGACCTTCCTTACGTAATATAATATATTTTGATTCATAATTTTGAACATTATTTTCGACGTCTCAGATGATTTGAAAAATCACGAAAGTTCTGCTGGAATATCTAGCTATTTTTGTGGTGCTTATAAAATAGGACTTACCAATGAGATGAAATGTAACGAATGCAATGACCACTCGTAGCAAAAACATTTTGATCATTCTAGCGCGTTCTTTCTAAACATCACTGGGTCATCGCGCATTTTTTCACCGAATCTCAACCCGCATACCAATTTTCACCTTTTTATCACGACTGATAACGTTTTTGTTGTCATTTTCGTTTGCACATATTCACACAGTTTTTCACAGCATTTTTTGATTGTTGATTTCACTGAAGTGATATATTTTCTTTTAGTCCGTTGTTAAGTTCCTGGAACAAGATAAAAATAATATATTAAATACATATGTAGGTAGTAAAGGAATTGGGAACGTTCTCAGTGTTTTTAAAAACTAATTTTAAAGGAAATCTGTTGTATTTTGACAATAAAAATCACTTTTGAAAGAGACGTCTATGAGAGTGTTTAATCTCAATACGAATGAATAAAAATAATTAAATCAAATTTAGATCCTAAGTACTACCGACGGACGCGTCGCAGACGCGCGTGGGCGATGCATGGCGAGACGATAAGCATTCGCCGCCATAGAGCCCACCCAATAGAGCATGCTTGCACTTTAGGCATTTAATGTTATGATGTCTCTATTGGCTGGATACATAACTAGGTGTACCATTTATCTTCGACGCGTAACGCGCTGTTAAAAATAGAAAGAAGATATTATTTTGCGAGTAATTAGAGAATTTTCTAGAAACTTGGCTCATTTCCACTCTCAGTACCTATTGTCACGCTCTGCTAAGGTACCATTGTGTCTCTTATAATTACCTAGATAGACCTAGAAATGTACACAATGATGCAATAAAATACATATATCATCATCAGCCTATGTAAGTCCACTGCTGGACAAAGGGGAGACCTAATCAGCGCCATAGCGCGCTGCCTTCAGCTTGACGTATCCAGGATCTCCCTGCAGTCTTTCGCAGATTGTCATCCCACCTGGTCGGAGGGCGTCCTACCAGCGATAACCGAGTCGCGGTTTCCACTCAAGAACACGTTTACCCCATCAGTGGTCTTTTCTTCGCAAGATACATAAATATCTTGGATTCTAAATTGGAGTATAGGTACAAACAATAAATAGCTCAAATAGACGACGAGTAAGACTGTTATCAAGTACCTAGTCGTGACGTATCACGACTAGGTACTTAAATCAATCTTTACTACGAGTAAATATAAATTTGCTTTGAAACCTATCAAAATTTAAGTCTCTCATAAATGATTGAAAGTAATTTTGATCATTTGAAGTCTTTTAACTAAATTAATTCACTCGAGATTTCATAAGCGCAAAAGTATTTAAAGAATCTCATGAAACCGAACCCGATTTTGAGATGGGCTCAACTTTTAACGAGTTCAAAAAGCAACTGTCAAAGTTTTGAATGTGGCGACTTCATTGTCATGAAAAACATGTTTATTTCGAATAGAAACTTCAGAGCTTTTGAGGGGTGTAACTGACTCCAACATCTCGTCTCCCAAGCCGAACTAACCTGCACGTGGTACTCCGGCTAGATAACGAACTAGGTTCTTGTAAAAATATCAAACAATCTTCTGCATTTACTAACTCAGATAATTTACGATTATTTTCCATTACTTGACTCTGGCAGAAGTGTCGAACCAAGCACGATTGTTAACAACAAAATAATAATAATAAATAAATAATGCTGGACAATCCACACAGCATCATCTAGCCCCAAGGTAAGAGCTTGTGTTATGGGTACGAGATGACTGATATACTTAAGGGGCCTCTGGAGGGACGAATTCTTCATACAAACGTAATACCAAAATTATTTCTAATTCAAGCATATTTCCACTATAATATTGCATTATTTGTATTAAAATAGTATTTATCTAGGTTCCCAAATAGTATTTTTTTTTTCAAAATACTTACCTAAAATGAAATGAAAGCCAATCTCATTTTGCACATTTTTATGCGAAAATGGACAAGTTTTCTTGCTATTTGTTTCGTATTAAAAACATAAATATCTTACGTTTTATTTATTAAGGAAAATAGCTTATATTGTCTTGTTACAGAATAACAATACTATTTGAAGAATACAAAAAGTTTTCTGTCATAATTTTTGGTATTACGGAACAAACCAAATTTTGAACGGCTAATATTGCTATCGCGCACGCATGGGGCGCGGCGCAAGGGTTAAACAGGGACAGCGATATTCGGAGCGATTTTTGCAAGCGAGAGTCGCCGGACCTTTAATACCATCGACTTTTTCTTTATTCTAAAATTTTTTTTAGTATAACAAAGAATCATCATCAGAGCTTTTGAGTCTGATACACGTTTTAAAAAATATGACTTTTCACCTTTTCTGTCTTACGCAAACGTTACGAATTCTATCCTTCAGAGAAACTAGCTTGCTCCATAGAAGAGTAGTAATACTTATTATATTACAAGTATTATAATAAGCTTAAAATTTTCAAGTGGCCAAGTTATGGAGTTTAATCACTTCAAAATTTGTTTTGTTACAATACAGTACAGTACAGTACAGTACAGTACATTACAGTACAGTACAGTACAGTACAGTACAGTACAGTACAGTACAGTACAGTACAATACAATGCAATGCAATACAATACAAAAATACTTTATTGTACACCAGATACAGATCATTACAAAAGACAAGTACAGTGGGCGGCCTTATCGCTTAGAAGCGATCTCTTCCAGGCAACCTTTGGATGGAAAGAATAATGTGAATTTAAGAAAGGCAGGGTGTGTACCAATATAGCTTCTACCTGCAGTCTTTCGCAGGTCGTCATCCCATCTAGTCGGAGGTCGTCCTACACTACGTTTACCGAGTCGTGGTCTCCACTCAAGAAAACTAAATAATTAATAATAATTGTTACGTAGTGAACACTTCCAAAAATCTGTTTCCGTTATCTTCAATCCGCAGCTTATTCAGCTTATAAATACGGCCTAAACCTTCCGCATTTTTAATTCAACTCCTTATTCTCCCCTAACCATAAAAGTTCCCATTACACGACGGTAACGTAAGCTACGTTAACGTGAACGTTCCGTTATTCACGGAACATCACGAGTCTGCTTTTAAATTGTTTGCTCAACAAAATTGGATTCCCTATCAACCATCTCGTCTATCTGAAACTGTGGGAACACTCAGCTGGTTACAATTTACCGTAGGAGCGTAAAATAAAGAAACATGTACACAGGATACACAACAACTAAAAACACTATTAATATTTATATTATTTTTAACAAATACTAGCTGTTTGCCACGGTTTCATCATCATCATCATCAGCCTATAGCAGTCCACAGCTGGACATAGGCCTCCCCCAATAAGCGCCACAGCCAGCGCCCTGTTTTCAGCTTGCCACATCCAGCGTCTACCTGCAGTCTTTAGCAGGTCGTCATCCCACCTGGTCGGAGGGCGTCCTACACTTCGTTTACGGAGAAGTGGTCTCCACTCAAGAACGCATTTGCCCCAGCGGCCGTCGGTTCTTTGCGAGATATGGCCGGCCCATTGCCACACCGGTTTCAACCGTATTAAATTCGAATTTCACATTTCTAAAATATAATATAGCCTATGTTCACTGATTGTGTACCTTGCCAACGGTGAAAGAATTATTCAAATCGGTCCAGTTACTTTCGGAGCCTTTTCAATACAAACAAAAAAAAGTCAAACCTTTCCTCTTCATAATATTATTAGCATAGAAAATTAAAACGAATAGAAATAATTAACAACTAGTAAGATTGTAATGGTTGAGCTAACTGAAGACTGTTGCAAACAATCTAGAAGATTCCATCTTGCGAGGGTTTATACAGGCAACCTCCTTTTTTAAGAGTTTATATATAATTATTAATTACATTGCGTTGATATATGTATATATGTAGATAGAAAGAGGCATATTTTTGCAATAGTTTAATATGTACGATGTTGTTCAATGAAGCAGTTTATAAATAAGCATACGATCTAAAAATAAACAGAATAATAACCTGCAAACACACAGACCCCCATCAGGATCTGCAGGTAGATGCGGCAAGCTGAAGACAGGGCGCTATGGCGCTCATTGGGGGAGGCCTATGTCCGGCAGTGGACTTATATAGGCTGATGATGATGATGATGACACAGATCCCCTGGTACTATCCATGATCCTATCCATCCATGGTTGTCTGGTAGAGGTTGCTCTTGAGCGATAAGACCGCCAAGTGTGTCTAGTTTTTAAAGTTTTTATTTTAAATTGTTCTTTTATACTAAGTGTACAATAAAGAATTATCTATCTAAATTTTAATCCTATTAGATTTCAGAGGAGAGTAACTTTACTACCTCCAATTATTAGAATAGTTGCGACCTTATAAACGTCACCGAAGGCTGAAGCGAAATTAATAAAATTAGAGTTCGAGTACCTGAGATTCCAAATCAAAGGAATTTTTTAAATCAATGAAATGAATTTAAATGAAATTTAAATATAATGTTATTTAAGATACATGCCAATATTTATGTAAAACTAAGCACAATATTACTTACATACTATATTATAATATTATTATAGTATGCTCACAGGCTCAAAATTTTATACATAACCTTTACATTAAAATGTATTTATACATATATTTCAACAAGACACCAAATATATACAAAATTGAAATGTGGTGATTCAGGAGCCCCAATAAAAATTCGAAAGTGAAAAATCCATGTCATCTTATCCAGAAACCGTTTCCACTTAGTACACAAAATGTATTTCGAGGCATCTTGTTAAAGTAGGTACTTATTTAAGCTTATCTAGATTTTACACGGGAGAGAAAAGCAACCTCTAGTCTTTAAACCTCAGTGTTATAGGTTCAAAGCTTTCTAACATTCTGTACCTTAAGCACAAAATAATTATTCTTTATGAAGTTTCTATACGATAAGGCCGCCCATTGTACTTGTCGCATGTAATGTTTTTTGTAATAATTCTGCATAAGGTGTACAATAAAGCATTTTTGTATTGTATCTTTGACCCAATCTATCTACCTACTACGGGCTTTAGGTTGTATCTGTTTTCTGTTAGCGATTTGTGCGATTTTATTATGTTTTCTCACTCTAGCAAAAAATCTCTTCTAGGTTTAAAACCTCCGTGGCTCTGTCATTAAAGCAATAAAGGTGCCACGTTGAGAATGTCATCCGAATGATCAGGCCGCGCAATTCCGCAGGATCTTTTTCAATTTGCAGTTTGAAACGTGAAATAAGCTTGCAAATTGCTGTCATTTGGGTCAATTTGTTTTCGATTGACATGCTTCTGGTATTGGAGCTTGGGTAGTAGACGGAATTGTTTGAAAGGAAGCCTATTATCATTACTTCATTACACAATAACTGCAGTGTTAGAAAATACATTTATTTGACACCATACATAAGACATAACACGACACATTACATAATAAGAAACAAACAAGCAAAAATTATAAGGAAATTAATAAAACATACAGATAGGTACAAATAGGTGTTAGTATTATTGCCAGAATTTATGCGTTATCATCATCTCAGCCGATTCGTCAAACATGGACATACATAAATCGCTGCTCGAGAGAAGTAAAAATCACCTTATTTAAGGCCTACTGCCAGTCCTTCTACTCGAGTAGCCTCTGGCTCAACTGCACCCGACGGGCACCCAGCGCTCTACGTGTCCAGTACAACAACATTTTCAGGATGCTGATGCGGCTGCCTCGCTTTTGCAGCGCGTCTGGTATGTTCGCGGAGGCGGACGGCTTTCATGCGATTATTCGCAAAAAAGTCGCTTCCCTACTACAGCGTGCGTGAGCCAGTAGCAACGGCATCCTGAAAATGATTGTTTCACGTTTGGACTGTCCTATCCAAAACAAATGGATGAAGATATTAATGGGGTCTACATCCTTCTAAATGTTAGGTTAGTAAGTTTTCAATTTGTATTTTATTATTTATTTTTTAATTTCCCTACGTTATATTATTCTAGTTTTATTTTATTTTATTGTGTGATTTTGTTTTTGACATTTTTAATTTGTATGTGCATTATTTTATTATGGATTATGAATCTGAGAATAAATGAGTTAATAATAATAAATAGGGCTCCCCAAAGATCGGCACAATCACCGGTTCTGCGTTACCCCGGCATCCAGCGGTTTCCAGCGCTTTAACCAGGTCATCAGCCCATCTTGTGGGTCTGCCCACGTTGCGCCTTCCAGAACGTGGTTACCACTCGGGACCATAGATCTTTTTAGATAGATGGAAAACACTTTATTATACCACACAAAACAGAAAACAATACAGAAATAAAAACTTAGAATAAAGGTATATAGGGTGGCCTTATTGCTGAGAGTAATCTCTTCCAGACAACCTTGGGATGGACTGAACATGAACGAACAATATAGACGGTGGCACTTTCATAAATAATTGGTAACAAAAGAAAACAAATACCTACATAACAAACATTATAATAAACTTACATAGACATAAGATAAGGCTATCAATCTTTTATATGGATAAATAATGCTGGTGGAGCAGTTTTTTGAAGATAGGGAGTGATTTGAATCTTTTTCTTTTTAATGCTCTCCTGGCCGATATTGGTCACAATACGGCTGCCAGTATCAACGGAGATTGCGCTGGACAGTTGATAGTCCACAGGTGTACTATAGTCCCCCACGCTCATTATCCAATGGCACGCGACCTCAGGTCGTGCGAGAGATATTTACTATGTTATCAAAACTTAAGTACACTTAGTTATTTTTATTAACAAAGTTTAATAAAAACTTACACAGCACCTTACCAGCATAAGTTCAACTTGCAACCACACCCACAAACGCACCCTCACTGAACTATAACGTTTCTGATTACTTAACTTCTCAAACAACTGTTGTTTAACAAAATTAAATTTACTTGTTTTGAAGGTTGAAACCGTTAGCATTTCGCCGAAATATTTGCTATACTAAATTGAGTGAAACCTCATTGGTAGGTTGGGTATCTAATTTTAAATTTTCGTTATCGAGTTTAAAGTTAGGTATATCAACATCATCATGACTCTATATATCATTCATTCATCTGGCAATCACTCGAAAAACAAGGCATGAACCACGACTACATTAACCTGATCAAAGAAATTTATAACAATAGCACTGCAAAGGTAAAACTAGAAACAGCAGGTACGACATTCCGCATCGAACGAGGAGTAAAACAGGGAGACCCACTCTCGCCGAATATTTTTATTGCAATCTTAGAGAATATATTCAGGTTGTTAGACTGGACAGGACTAGGAATAAAAATCGATGGAAACTACCTAACTCATCTTAGATTCGCGGATGATATTGTACTACTCTCTGAAAACCCAACGGAACTGCAATATATGATAGAGACTCTGACGGAACAAAGTAAAAAAGCCGGACTGGAACTAAATCAAACCAAAACTAAGGTAATGACAAACAAAAGAAAAATACCTATAACGGCCAGCTTAACAACCTTAGAATACGTCAATGAATATATATACCTTGGACACCTTATTGCATTTGACTACTGTACGGAAAAAGAAATAAATAGACGGATAAAATCGACATGGAACAAATATTGGGCCATGAAAGAAATTTTCAAGAGCAATCTTCCTATCAATTTAAAAAGCAAAGCCATGGACATCTCCCTAACACCCTGTCTGACCTATGCTTGCCAAACCTGGAATACAACAAAAAAAATGCTAGAAAGACTTAGAGTATGCCAGAGAGGCATAGAAAGAAGTTTCTTAGGAATCAAACTCAGAGAGAGAGTGAGAAACCAAGAAATAAGAAGAAAAACCAGAACAAAAGACGTAGTAAAAAGAATACTGGGCTTAAAATGGAAATGGGCAGGGCACATTCAAAGATTAAAACCAAACAGATGGCCATATATAGTCACAAACTGGATACCACTTGACCAAAAAAGGAAAAAAGGGAGACCATTCAAAAGATGGAATGATGACATCACACAAGCAGCTGGAAAAATGTGGCCACAAAAAGCCAGAGACAGAAACCTCTGGAGATCCTTGGAGGAGGCATACACCGCCGAAGGCGGTCCATATCAGGACATGACAACAAAAATCTGACATAATTTAATTCTAAATTCAATTCAATTCTCAAATTATAATTTACCTACACGACTACTAATTCTTTATTTTACTATTATTATTGTTTTAAAATTGTATAACTATAGGGATATGGAATAAAGCTGTTTTTATTTTATTTTATTTTATTTTTTATTTTATTTTATTTTATTTTTTATTTTTATATCAACATCATCATCAGCCTATATTAGTCCACTGCTGAATATAGGCCTATAGCAGTCCACTGCTGGACATAGGCCTCCCCCAATGAGTGCCATAGCGCCCTGTCTTCAGCTTGCCGCATCCAGCATCTACCTGCAGTCTTTCGCAGGTCGTCATCCCTCCTGGTCGGAGGGCGTCCTACACTACGTTTGCCGAGTCGTGGTCTCCACTCAAGAACACGTTTGCCCCATCGGCCGTCGGTTCTTCGCGAGATATGGCCGGCCCACTGCCACTTCAGCTTGCTAATTCTTTTAGCTATGTCGATAACCTTGGTTCTCTGTCGGATGTATTCGTTACGAATCCTATCCTTCAGAGAAACTCCGAGCATAGCATATACCTGCAGTCTTTCGCAAGCCGTCATCCCACCTGGTCGGAGGACGTCCTACACTACGTTTACCGTTTATCAACATTATCATCCCACAATGGCCCCCACAAATGGCTCTGAAGCCCAAATATTTGTTAAACTAAATTGAGGGAAATCTCATTCCTAGGTTGGGTATCTCATTTTAACTTTTCGTTAAGAGCGTTTATTCCTAAAATGCGCAGAAACAGTACTTTTCAAACCCGTTTATATCATGAACCACTTATCTTATAGTATATGTTATTTACTAATAATTTTAGGAAATTTTAGTGTCCAAATAGTTTGACTATAAAATATTTCGATTAATATAGTATGTACGCGTTCTATCAAGATAACTTGTGAGAGGTTTTCATAATTTCCCTTTCAGCATCAGTTTCGAAGCTCAAAATAATAGAAAATACTGACATATCTAATTAAGAAAAAAATATAACCTACTGATGAGATCCTTGGCTAAAAATCTAATTAGATAGATGTTTGGTTTTGGTATCCTACTATGAGAAATTAAAATTAAAAAATGTGAAATATTCGTAATATTTCTTAATTAGATATGTCAGTATTTTCTATTATTTTGAGCTTCGAAACTGATGCTGAAAGGGAAATTATGAAAACCTCTCACAAGTTATCTTGATAGAACGCGTACATACTATATTAATCGAAATATTTTATAGTCAAACTATTTGGACACTAAAATTTCCTAAAATTATTAGTAAATAACATATACTATAAGATAAGTGGTTCATGATATAAACGGGTTTGAAAAGTACTGTTTCTGCGCATTTTAGGAATAAACGCTCTTAATGAGTTAAAATTAGGTTTAGCAACATATCAGCCAACAATGGCCGTCATAAATAAATAAATCATCATCATCAGCCTATAGCAGTCCACTACTGGACATAGGCTTCCCCAATGAGCGCCATAGCGCCCTGTCTTCAGCTTGCCGCATCCAGCATCTACCGTCTTCTAGGTCGTCATCCCACCTGGTCGGAGGGCGTCCTACATTACGTTTACCGAGTTGTGGTCTCCACTCAAGAACACGTTTGCCCCAGCGGCCGTCGGTTCTTCGCGAGATATGGAATATACCTCTATAATAAATAAATAATGCTGGACAATTCACACAGCATTATCTAGCCCCATGATAAGCAGAGCTTGTGTTATGGGTATTAGATAACAGATATACATAATACAATACGTTACATTGATAGATATTTTTATACATACATAGATAACGACGAGAGCACCCGGAACAAATATCTGCAGATCGTACACACAATTGTTCCGAGGCGGGAATCGAACCCGCAACCTTCTGCGTCGCAGGCGGACCTTCGCCCACCGCGCCACATCAGTCGTCAAATGGCTCTTGAGCCAAAGTTCAAAGGTTGCCTGGAAGAGATCGCTCCCAGCGATAAGGCCGCCCTTTATACTTCATTTATTCTATTGTTTATTCCTGTATTATTTTGTGTTTATAATAAAATTGTTATCTATCTATGTCATCGGTCCATCAAAGAGATAGACCACCAATACTCTGCTTCGCATTGCATCGCGGTCGCCATTTAAGGGTCCGGCGACCCTCGCTAGCAAAAATCGCTCCGAATATCGCTGTCCCTGTTTAACCCTTGCGCCGAACTCCATGCGTGCGCGATAGCAATATTAGCCGTTCAAAATTTGGTTTGTTCCGTAATACCAAAAATTATGACTGAAAACTTTTTGTATTCTTCAAAAAGTATTGTTATTCTGTAACTAGACAATATAAGCTATGTCCCTTATAAATAAAACGTAAGATATTGTTCTTTTTAATACGAAACAAATAGCAAGAAAACTTGTCCATTTTCGCATAAAAATGTGCAAAATGCGATTGGCTTTCATTTAAGTTTAGGTAAGGTAAAAAAAAACTATTTAGGTAAAAATATTTAGATAAATACTATTCAAATACAAATAATACAATATTATAGTGGAAATATACTTGAATTGGAAATCATTTTGGTATTACGTTTGTATGAAGAATTCGTCCCTCCGGAGGCCCCTTAAGTTCAGTTTATAATGGATTTTTAATTGATCATTCAACAAGCTCGCCTTTTTATCATTTTTAAGAATTACTGCATGGCGCATCTGTAATATTCTTAAACTTGTATATTCTACTACAACAAAAAAAAATACCGTAGAATTGAGAGCCTCCTCCTTTTTTGAAGTCTGTTCAAATTGCTTTAGCAATTTAGTAGATACTTAACTGGATAATTCAAGGACATTAATTCAAATGTATACACTACTAGTTTCTGCCCGCGGCTTCGCACCCGTTGTTTCTATGGAAACGTATAAAGGTTATTTCTATCCCATGGGAACTGATTTATATAATAAAACGTCTATGCCTATGTTTTATTCCGAGCTTGGAACTACCTGTATGCAAATTTCAGCCCGATCCGTTCAGTAGTTTTTGCGTGAAAGAGTAACAAACATCCATCCATACATACAAACTTTCGCGTTTATAATATTAGTAGGATGAATAGTATGTCTTCGGACGTACAAGGATACGAAAGCTTTAAGAATGTGCGAGAATCGCTTGTTGTTATGCTCTTCTGATTCCTACTCTTCCGAAACGCTACAATGGTTCTTGAAAAGCATCCAAGTAGATACATTCTAGCCGTTAGAGTCAAACTAGAATCTCATCTAGTAGCTGGAATAAAAGTTTAAAATGGTCATTTCACGCTGGATCCGCACAAGTGGCCTATATAATGGAGCCTCGTTTACACACTGCAAGTTGCTTTAGAAGTGGGTGTTTTCATGCATTCCCCAGCAGGGTCATGATAATTTGTTTAGCTTTTGCTAGGCAAAGGACTCTCGTAGTTCTTTCTGCAATCAAAATCATCTAAAAATAAAACAACAACTACAAAAAATTTACAAGAAAAATAATACCTAATTAATAATAAGGTAATTTTAAACAACTCGCACAGCATCATCTGATAAATATTTTTTCGTGTTTTTTAACCGATGCCAGAATTGTTGCTCTAGCCTTCTATTTTTGACCACGACTCGGTAAACGTAGTATAGGACGCCATGCGACCAGGTGGGATGACGATCTGCGAAAGACTGCAGGCAGATGCTGGATGCGTCAGGCTGAAAACAGGGCGCTATGGCGCTCATTGGGGGAGGCTTATGTCCAGCAGTGGACTAATATAGGCTGATGATGATGAATATATAACGAACATAGGGAACGAATTATTAAGAATTTGCACATTTGTCTAGTTGCACTTTAATTTGGACATTGCCTTTAATTTGCAACGTGTAAATTAAAGGATCCAAAATAATAGCATTATTTATTTATAAGCACTAGCCTAAGCATTCCTTGGCTAGTGCTTGACATTTCAAGTGATGGTAAACGCAGCTCCAGTTATTTCTAACTCGAGTCACGATAGCTATCGGGGACGGCATGCTCGTCCAAGATTTCAGGCCCATTTGAGATAAAGTCTACGAGCTTTTTCAATCCACTATTTTCCTTTACGCTCCAAATGTTTGCGGGAATTGCTGTTTACGGCGTGATCTGGCGAAAATATGCAAAGGTTATAGCCATTGGAAATTGACCCCTTTGATAAATTAAGCCTTTGGACGTTCGCTGCGCGGTTTCAGTTGATTTGCTAGTATTTATCCCGAGAGAGGCAAGTACAGTACACACTATACTATTAATATACATTATTCGTAATATCCGATGGCAATTTCCACGACTTCACCGCGGAAAGAGAATTTGGAAAAGGGTGCACTTTTGTCGAGAATTTAGGTGGTTAACGGGAAAGAGGGAAGATATTAGATATATGCCTTTTTTACCTCTAGAGAACGAAGAATGTGCGCTTAGGGTGAGAGTTTATACGCGTATTTATGCAAAAAAAAATGCCAATTATCCCCGAAACAGAGCAACCTCTGTTAAGGGGATAATTGGCATGGAGCAACCTAGTTTTAGAAATGTTTGCAAGCCATGTGTTTTGGTGTAGTATGTGACACCTATTCTAATGTTTAAGACCTTGTATTATGATTTATGACCATATTTCTTGTAATAAATGAATTGAATTGATAGCACTGTAATGTGTTTTGTGTGTTTAAAAAATAAATAAATAAATCGTTGTAAGCAAAGTATCATGAAACAATAAAGTTATAGAGAAACTTAAGCCAGTATTATAGCAGGCATAACTACCAATGTCTACGTTAAATATTCAGAGTATAAACTCAATTTTGCTGGTTCAGCTCTTGCGAGTGAAGTTTATCGAGGTAGAACTTAGGAGTAGTAAAATATGCATTTGAATAGTAGGTAAAACTGTAATATTTTTATAGCAGCCAGCTAGCTAAGATAGCTCTTTCCAGCCTCGTTTATTTCGTACATAGATAAAACGTTTTCAATAAGGAATAATTTCGATTTTATATAGAATGCACTTGATTTTATATAGAATGCGGTCGCGTTAGGAATACGATGCTACGCTCTTTGACAGGTATTGTCGATGTGGGAGTTAAGACCGCCACACTGATATGGAAGTGGGCGGGGCACATTAGCCGAATGCACCCCGAGAGGTGGGCTAATGCTGCAACACCCTGGGTCCCGGAAGGAAGCCGCGGGCGAGGTCGGTCAAGAAAGCGCTGGCGAGACGACCTTTAACGCCTTCCTCGGAGATTGGTGGGAGAACGCACGTGACCACACTGAGTGGAAAGATTTGGGTGAGGCCTTTGCCCAGCCGTGGGACGAAACAGGCTAAATAAAAAAAAATAAAAATAGAATGCACAAAAGCATAACATATCACTAAAATACAACGGAACACTGGAAAGCGCGTAAGTTTAAAACTGCGTCGCACCTTCTAGCGCCTAAAAATGTTCAATAATACCTTTTGGTGATTTCTATTCGTACCTTATCCTCCTGATTTTATATGCTTTTCTGTCAGCTCATACCATCTACGGTCATCTACGTTTAATTTTAGCAAAAGTCTACTAACAACATTTATTTCCTAAGGTTCCGTGCCTTAGAAAAAATAACGAGCTAGGAAAAAATACTTTTTTAAATTTCATGACCTCCTCTGAAGAGCAGTGGGCGTAAAGGCGCATGCGACACAGGAGGTGGTTCGATGCCCGTTTCGGGACAAATGTTTGCAGATGCTGTATCCCATATAATAATTCACTTGGGATAGAAATACCTTTAAACGGTTCCAGAAACAAAACGCGTGCGAAGCCGCCACACGACAGAAACTAGTAACCCATAATCCTATACTTTCGACGACCGATGTGGCGCGGTGGGCGAAGGTCCGCCTGCGACGCAGGAGGTTGCGGGTTCGATTTCCGCCTTGGAACAAATGCGTGTACGATCTGCAGATATTTGTTTCGGGCGTTCTGGTCGTTTTCTATGTATAATAAAAAATATCTATCTATGTAATGTATTGCATTATGTATATCAGTTATCTAGTACCCATAACACAAGCTCTGCTTACCATGGGGCTAGATAATGCTGTGTGAATTGTCCAGCATTATTTTATTTTATTTATTTTATAATACTACTTCAAAACCCTGAATAAAGAACAAAATGTATTTCGATAAAAACCACGGCTAAATCCAGAAGAACTTAAAATGTAAAATCGGTGATAAAAGTATCACGGGAGCACGTGGATTGAATTTATCTAGTGGGGAACGTGATATGAAAGGATATTGTACTGGATACGACTTCGCAGAATAAATGAATAACATGCGGTCAATGATGTTATATATACGTAGATACGTTGTATCGAGGTCTGCCTTACAAAATGAAAATCAGGTACGTATCCTAATTGAACTCAGTCAGTCCAGCTCCTGGCCGCGACGCGCACTTTCGTATATTCCGTAAGTAACACGAGGTTACTTACGGAATATACTTAAATAAACCTCGAAAATGCCAAGTTGTGTGTTCCGAAAGTACAAGGACTATAAAAACCAGAAAGGGTGTATCTTTTCATACGTAAGTACTGTTTAATATGTTAAAATGTAAAATGGTGAATTTTATTTTACTCAACAATCATTGCCGCGCGGCGTTGCCGCTTTGCACCAACACGAACGAAACAAGCAATGCGTTAAGTTTATGAGTGACAGAGATAATGACATGCGGCGTTGTATGTTCGAACGTCGACGCTAGGTATGTAGCTATAGTAAAATATCGCAATGTTTTTATTTCTTTACAATGAGTATGACGTCTCTATATGTAAAATCTCTTTGCATGCGGTAGTCACTCGAGACACGGAAGATAAATAATGATAACATCGAAGATTAGAATGCAACTGCGTTCTAATATAAGAAAATAAAGAAGGTTTTAGTTGTATAGGTTTAAAATATAATCATAATTTTATATCAATTATTGTTATGAGTATTAATACAACGGGTATTTATCGCGTTTATTTACCTATTTTTCCCGACGTTTCAACAGGTTTACACACTGTCGTGGTCAGGGAAGATACCGGTATGGTGATTATGTAACTCGCGACCGGTTTGCGACAGGCGTAAATTAAGCATTCAGTGCTATCAAACGCCAATTTTGTCCAATTTTGACGTTGTATCTGGTGTCAAACTAATACAAAATTGACGTTTGACAGCACTGATTGCTTAATTTACGCCTGCCGCAAACCGGTCGTGGGTTACACAATCACCCGGCCGTTGTATTAATACTTATAATTATGTGTTCAGATCGCGTAAGTTTAAAAATATATCAATTATTATGATTTTATGCATACAGGTAATTGTTCTTAGATGTAGTATCTTAGTAGGTACACAATACACAAAATTTTGGGTTCGGTCATGTTAGATTGGCAACTTTACTTTTATATTTCATATTTATAGAATTAATTAATATACGAATGTAATTTTTTAATAACATTCCTATATTATTATATTTTAAGTATTTAAACATCTATCCGTTTTGATATATTAAGCATACTCGTGTTCCTGAGTGGAGACCACGACTCGGTAAACGTAGTGTAGGACGCCCTCCAACCAGGTGGGATGACGACCTGCGAAAGACTGCAGGTAGATGCTGGATGCGGCAAGCTGAAGACAGGGTGCTATGGCGCTCATTGGGGGAGGCCTATGTCCAGCAGTGGTGTACTATCTGATGATGATGTGTTTTTGTGTAAAGTGTTTTTGTAATGTTAAAAAATAATTCACCCCGACTGAAAGATGAATGTAAGGCTCTTTGCCGAAGCTAACAAATGTCCTTTTTGTTTGAAATTGTATGCAAAGGCCCTACAGGTTAACATGACACACTACCCCAACCTTTATGACCGACGACTTCTGTGGCGCGGTGGGTGAAGGTCCGCCCACGACGCAGGAGATTGCGGATCTCGCCTTAGGACAAATGTTTGTTTGATCTACTGAAATTTATTTCAGATGTTCTGGTCGTTGTTTCCTTTGAATAATAAAAAATATCTAAGTAATGTAATGTATCCGACCAGGTGGGATGACGACCTGCGAAAGACTGCAGGTAGATACTGGATGCGTCAAGCTGAAGACAGGGCGCTATGGCGCTCATTGGGGGAGGCCTATGTCCAGCTGTGGACTAATATAGGCTGATGATGATGAGTGTATTGTATTATGTATATCAGTTATCTAGTACCAATAACACAAGCTCTGCTTAGCTTGGGGCTAGATGATGCTGTCTGGATTGTCCAGCATTATTTATTTATTCTATCGCGAAAGATCTCCGATTTCTTTAGGTAAATAAGTTTTTTGTTTTTTTGGAAAAAGCCCCCTTAAAGATTTATCGATTGGTCGATCTATAGTATACGGTGTGAAAAGTGTATCGAATGAAAAACGCGTATCGAGTGTAGGTACGTTACGCGAGGCTTGAACATTAGTTTACTTTATGAATAGAAACATAAGAAAATACAAAAAAAGATCGACAAATGCGATCGCAAACAGCATTTTTGTATTTGTACATGTTTTGTATTGTATATAATTTATATACAACATTTAGTCTATAATACGCCACCGTCTATACCTATACTATAGCTACGTGTCCAGTCAAAGTCAAAGTCAAAAATCATTTATTTCTTTAGAGAGACCCAAGGTTATCGACATAGCTCAAAGAATTAGCAAGCTGAAGTGGCAGTAGGCCGGCCATATCTCGCGAAGAACCGACGGCCGCTGGGGTAAACGTGTTCTTGAGTGGAGACCACGACTCGGTAAACGTAGTGTAGGACGCCCTCCGACCAGGTAGGATGACGACCTGCGAAAGACTGCAGGTAGATGCTGGATGCGGCAAGCTGAAGACAGGGCGCTATGGCGCTCATTGGGAGATGCCTATGTCCAGCAGTGGACTGCTATAGGATGATGATGATGATATAAAAGTAAGTAAAGGCGTACCAAATAAATGTTTGATTATACGACCCGAAGTCACAATAGCGAATAGCACTGTTACCCTGATTTATATCATTGCCTAGCCAATAAAAAGAACAAAATACTACAATCTTGACAAATCGCAAACCTTTTAGAGTTTAGCAAGGATCAAATGCTACAAAGTGAGCTAACGCGATAAAATTGTGAAATATCGTGAGAGACGGACCGGACTTACGTCGACTTATTGTGAGGAATTGATCTTTCAGGTGCGGTCTGGTAGCCTTAGATATAGCTTAGAAGTATATCTAGATATATTTATGGCAACCTAAGTAAGTACCTTCTTAGATTTAGAATTGACTGAGACTGAAAGTGGCTTATGTTATTTTGCTTTTAGGTGCCGAGCTCGCGCGTCAACTTAGCGTATTGTGTTGCTACTTTTACTTTGTAAAGAGACGTCGAAAATTTATTTATTTTGACGTGTCTCTCAAGTGGGTATTGTAGCCGAGGCTGCATCGTTTATCTCGGAAAGCACGATATGCCTTTAGAGCAGTTTCGTACTCGTCCGATCCGAATCTGTGAAAATATGTCCCGGAGTAGTTGTAGAACTATTTCTATGGTAATTTACGCACTAGATCCGATTTCCGTCATCCGATTTCTTTCCGTCATTCTAGAATCTCCATTTCTGAGAAGAATTTTGACGGATAGAAGTAGCCATAGTAGGGATTATTTGTATGAACGCTCGTGCACTGCGTCCGAATTGAATCCGAGCTGCGTAGGAGAAGAGAGGTATGATATGACAAATCAATATTTTTATATTCACGGATTTGAACCTGCATGCTACTGAACGACACTATTACATATTCTGTGAGGGGGTTACCAATTAATGCTTCTGTCCGGACTAGTGCGTAAGCAATATCCGAATTCGGTCCGAATTTTCTAGAACCATAATAATGATAGATAAACACGTGAAATAAAAACAACCCTTAAAAGATGGGGCATTTAAGGGTTAAAATAGCATACAACAGTCCGAATAAGCAATTGGCACCAATAAACGATGCCTGCTACAAATCGCCCTAAGCCGAAAACGTCGAAAGCGCAGCTGGGCAACATTTATTACGTAACCTTTCCTCCAAATAGAATTGAACCATAAATTATACTTTGAAGGAGAAGCGATAGAAGTCAGTTTTGTAGGCTTTATTGCGTAGAATTTTCTACAAATCAAAAGTAAACACAAAATTACTTTCAACTCCAAAATTACATAATTTTATTAAGTATTACTTATTTTGAATTACGAGAATACAAAAAAAAAACATATGTTCCTTGCATGTGAAAAAAATACGACAAAGAAATCATGGAAATCCATTGTTTCGCACATAATTTCATCGAGATCTCGAGAACCTTGCGGTCTTTTGCAATAGCTTATGTTTTTAATCAAAAGGTTATTGCAGTTTTTTTTTGTTATTTGAACCAGTTTCTTCATAAGTTTAGTAGTTTTCTTGTAAATGAGCAAACACTTGATTTTTGCGCTTACGCCTGGTCGTTCCTAAAACTTTCAGAGCAACGTTTTTGGAACGGACAAATAGAAAGTTCAGACAACTATTCCAACTGCTCTTTCTTCTACCATAAACAAACACACACAATACACTGATTCAGATTCAGATAACTTATTGTCATACTTCATACACAATTATGTAACTAATAAAATCACAATTATGTAACTTAAAATAGGTAAATTATGAGACTATGACTCTTCAAACACGATATATATAGATACAATAGAGATAGGTAATATAGAGAACTAGCAGACCTTCCCGGCTTCGCACGGGTTTTTGTACGGATCCCTAACTTTTTTGAAAATATAATGTAGCCTATGTTCACCGGAGATAGTGTAGCTTCCTAACGGTAAAAGAATTTTTCAAATCGGTCCAGTAGTTTCGGAGCCTATTCATTACAAACAAACAAACAAAAAATCAAACCTTACCTCTTTATAATATTAGTAGAGATACAATTGTGCTGTAAAGGGACAGTACTTATCTTAGACTTATCCCTGCACAACTCCAGAAAATATGCCAGGTAGTGATAAACTTCATTTTTCTCTTTAATATCTGGCTTTTTTATGTTACTTACTCTTGTTTTCTTTTATATATATACCTATACTAATGTTATCAAGCTTTGTGCCACCACACCAGGACCTGTCTGAAAATCAGCGCCGCTACTTACTTAGGGCTTGTAGTGGCATAATGCTGAGACAGGGACCTTTTTGGCTCCTTATGTAACACGTTGGCTGTGTGGTGTCGGCCGTGATAGAATAGCACCACCCCAACTCTTCCCGTGGGTGTCGTAGAAGGCGACTAAGGGACATACACCGGGGGGCGGGCAGCAGCGTCCCTTGCAGCACACTCCCTATACTGCGATCCCCAACCCGCATGCCCAGCGTGGGGATTATGGGCATCAACCCCCCCATGGATAGACACGCCAAAAGAATGTGGCCCCCAGTTCCCGGCCGCCTCGCTATTCCTGGCCATGGTAGCGGCCACGGTAACGGCGGGGCAGGTGGTGCTAGGAATCCCCGGGCTACATCAGGCTACCAAACTCTACCTAAACTGACCCTGGCTACGTTTAACGGACGCACTCTGAGGCTTGACCATCATCTAGCGCAGTTGGAAGTGGAGTTAGAGAACATCAAATGGCATGTTCTGGGGTTATGTGAAGTCCGTAGAGAGGGGGAGGACACCGTAACCCTAGACTCGGGCCATCTTCTCTACTTTCGCGAGGGTGATAAAACATCCCAGGGTGGCGTAGGCTTCCTCGTCAATAAGGCCCTCTCTAGCAACGTCCAAGAAATCTCCAGTGTGTCGACCAGGGTAGCGTACCTGATCCTTCGGCTGTCCAAGCGGTACAGCATGAAGGTCATCCAGGTCTATGCACCGACCTCGGCACACTTGGATGATGAAGTGGAGGATATGTATGAAGACATATCCAAAGCCTTACATAACACCACTAAGGCCCACTTCAACGTTGTTATGGGGGACTTTAACGGCAAGGTGGGAACCCAGACTGGCAACGAATCCCGAATAGGCCCGCATGGTTATGGGGTCAGAAATCACAGGGGGCAAATGCTTGTCAACTTCCTTGAGAAGGAGGGGCTGTTCTTGATGAACTCTTTCTTTAAGAAACAGCCTCAAAGGAAGTGGACATGGCAAAGCCCCGACACTGTGACTAAAAATGAGATCGACTTCATCATGACGGATAGCAAGCACATATTCAGAGATGTCTCAGTGATCAACAGGTTCAATACCGGATCTGATCACCGACTCCTCCGAGGCTCTCTGAATATCAACTTGAAGCTTGAAAGAAACCGTCTGATGAAGTCCACGCTCCGACCTGACCCAATCCAAATCATGGCGGGCACCGAGAAGTTTCAGCAGCTTCTCGGGAATAGATTTGTTGCCTTGGAACCCACTGATGACGCTGACGAGACCCTACACAATCTGGTTGAAACGTTGAGGGATGAGGGCATCAAATTCTGTCGAAAGCAGCGTACTGGCAAGAAGTCCAAACTCTCGGATGAGACTCTTGTGCTGATGACAAAAAGACGGGAGACCACCCAAGCGACTTTGTCAGAGAGGTCAGACCTGAACAAGCGGATTGCGAAGATGGTACGGCACGACCTTCGGAGCTTCAACACGCGCCTCATTCAAGAGGCGATAGAGCGAAACCGAGGGTCCAAAGTATTCACTCAGCAGCTTGGCAGGAGCCACCTGACAAAGCTTAAAACGCACGACGGGAGGACCGTATTGTCAAAGCCGGAGATATCCGCCGAGATAGAGGATTTCTATGGCCGATTATACGCTGCACATGCCCCTCGTTACCGACGAGATGACCAAGATTCCAGAGCCACCCTGACACGCCACTATACCGACGAACTGCCTGAAATCAGTCAAGACGAGATCGTGTTAGCTCTAAGGCAGCTTAAAAATGGAAAAGCCCCCGGCGAGGACGGTATTACTTCAGAGCTTCTTAAAGCCGGAGGAGCCCCTGTAATACAGGAGCTACGGAACCTCTTTAATACCGTCCTTGACAGTGGGAGAACTCCAAAGGCGTGGAGCGGGAGTTTGGTGGTGCTCTTTTTTAAGAAGGGAGATAAAACCCTTCTTAAGAATTACAGACCCATCTCACTCTTGAGCCACGTCTATAAGCTGTTCTCACGAGTGGTCACGAACCGTCTCGCCAGGAGACTCGACGAGTTCCAGCCACCGGAACAGGCTGGGTTCCGTGGAGGATATGGCACCATAGACCACATACACACAGTGAGGCAGATTATACAGAAGTCCGAAGAGTATAATCAGCCCCTGTGTCTGGCTTTTGTGGACTATGAGAAGGCATTTGACTCCGTCGAAACCTGGGCTGTTCTGGATTCCTTACAGCGATGCCAAGTAGACTATCGTTATATCCAGGTGCTGAGTTGTCTCTACGAGGCCGCCACCATGAGTGTCCAAGTACAGGGTCAGCAGTCTAAACCCATCCAATTGCGCAGAGGAGTGAGGCAGGGGGATGTCATATCCCCGAAACTGTTCACGTGCGCATTGGAAGATATGTTTAGGTTGCTGGACTGGAAAGGAAAGGGCATTAATATAAACGGCGAGTACATCTCACACCTGCGATTCGCTGATGGCATAGTCTTAATGGCGGAGTCGCTTGAGGAACTGAACCAGATGCTGGACGGCCTAGCTTCAGCCTCCCGATGTATCGGTCTTGGCATGAATTTGGATAAAACCAAAGTCATGATCAATGGTCACATTGATCCAAGGCCGGTGGTCGTACATGGTCACCTTCTCGAAACTGTTTCCGAGTACACTTACCTTGGGCAGATTCTGCAGTTGGGTAAAAACAGTTTCGAGAAGGAGGCCAAAAGGAGGATCCAGCTGGGCTGGGCAGCATTTGGGAAACTATGTCAAGTCTTCACGTCATCCATACCGCAATGCTTGAAAACGAAAGTTTTCAATCAGTGCGTCCTACCCGTTATGACCTACGGAGCTGAGACGTGGACACTCACGATAGGGCTGGTCCACCAGTTCAAAGTCGCTCAGCGAGCTATGGAAAGAGCTATGCTCGGAGTTTCTCTGAAGGATAGGATTCGTAACGAATACATCCGACAGAGAACCAAAGTTATCGACATAGCTCTAAGAATTAGCAAGCTGTCTCGGCCATTCTCGCGAAGAACCGACAGCCGCTGGGGCAAACGTGTTCTTGAGTGGAGATCACGACTCGGTAAACGTAGTGTAGGACGCCCTCCGACCAGGTGGGATGACGACCTGCGAAAGACTGCAGGTAGATGCTGGATGCGGCAAGCTGAAGACAGGGCGCTATGGTCTTTGGGGGAGGCCTATGTCCAGCAGTGGACTGCTATAGGCTGATGATGATGATGATGATGTAACACGTATTTGCTCTATTCTGTATATCTTATATTTTCCTTGTAATGTTTTTTTTTCTTGTTTTTATTATTTTCCTACCATGTAATGTGTCGTGTTATGTGTTAAGTATGGTGTCAAATAAATGTATTTTCTTTCTTCTTTCTTTCTTTCTTCTTTCTATAAACGATAAATTTATCTAGATAAATTAGACACTATCGACAGGGTCTGAAAAACAAAGCTACCTGTCGCATTCTCTCTATCAATTTAATCCATAAGGCTGAAAGAGACGTGAGATGTAATCTATTATCATCTGACTAGGGGCTGCCGTATCTTATTTTTCCCTTTTGGTTACATAATTTGAAAAGGCAATTTCGTTCTACCTACGCAATTGGGGTAAGTTTTTTGGGTATTATGTCACGAATAGTTTCCGTGAATACATTCTATTAGATTAGACTGAAGAAATAATTTTAGCAGTCGGATTTCATCCAAGGCTAGTCTAGCAGGCTATGCATTGGGTAAACTTCGAAAGATGAAAATAAGATTTTCCTATAGTGTGAGTGATGGTCCACGACTTGTATTATATTTTTTCGAAATTATAGACTTTTTTTATTCGTTTTGAATGGTTTACAATTTGCGGCAAATACGTTTTGCAATTATTTTATAGATAGATAATACTTCATTGCACACTAAATGTATAAGAACAATGTATAATAAAAACTTTAAAAGAGCAACAAGATACAATTGGCGGTCTTATCGATCAAAAGCGATCTCTACCAAACAAACATGTTTCATATCGTATAGAACTATGCAATGTTAATCGAACACGCGAAACATTAATAGCATTATACATAAAGATAGTTATTATATTGAAGTTTAGATTACCCATCCTACACATAACTTGGGTATAAAGAACAGAAGCAAATATCGTTTTGCATAGTTTTGTTCGTTCTATAACAAAGAGAATCTGCAGTCCAGTGCAATTTACGAAGCGTTTCATTCAAACGCAAACAAGTCGTTAGTGCATTAGAAGTTGCCCGAATTGTATTCGGAGACACGTACTATCGCTTCACAGTAGAAATTTACAGTAGGGGATTTCTGCGTTTCTACAGCAAAAATCCAAGTGAGTTGCAAAATTATCAATAAATAATTTCAAATAAATTGTCAAGTAATAAGGCTTATTACAAAATATCAGATTATCTACATTATGCAGACGATAAAAAAGCTTGGGACGAGTGCTCCAACTCGAAAATGAACAATCTAACAAGGTAAAGGTTTCTTGTTCGCTTTATCTTTACCTTATAATGATTGAAGTGAACAAAACATCATAGTGATCACTTTATTACCTTGTACGAGTATTACTTGAGTAATTTAAAACGGGATATTTACCAAGATTTCATTGTAAAGTAAAGTAAAAGTAAAAAATCATTTATTTCTTTAGGCTTACAAAAAAAGCACTTAGACAAGTCATATTTTATAATATAAAATATGACTTGTCTAAGTGCTTTTTCATGGATAACTCAGAAATCATATCATTTATATATTATATAAATGATATGATTTCTGAGTAACTGGATTTCTGAGTATATTTCGGCACAGTTTCATGCGCCAGACTTAACGAAGAAGCGGCTACACAGACAGACACTAGTTGGCTTTAGTACCTACGATCGTAGACGAGAGATCGTAGACCATCGTACCATGTCTACGTAGCTTGTAGAGGGTCTACGAGTTCGTAGAGCCTCTACGACGTAGCATAATCTTTTGTATTCTAATTCTGTAATTTGATTGACAATTTTGGGATTCCTTCGCCCAGTTTATTAGTGTAGGCCTATGTCCAGCTGTGAACTGTTATTTAGACTTTGGTTGTTATTGTATAGAAGTGGTGGAGGAAAATTCAATTCCTAAATAGTGTTCGTAAGAGTGAGAAGAATTATGTTCCCACGGTACTCACCTTAATGAAATATCTCTGCCAAAGTACTCTTTATCATATAAAAACAGTTCCCACGGTATATATATACCTAACCTTTAAACGGTACCATACACACAAAGCGTGCGAAGCCGCGGACGAAAGCTAGTGTTGAAATAAATTATGTTTTTGTTGCTGTTCTAGTTGAAAAACTTCTAGACTTATAACACTAGAATAAAAGCACTATGCCCAATTCGCACAGCGACACGTGCAAAGCGGGCGACTGCCACTCTGAATTATAGTCCAATGTTTAACTGTAGGAGTATCTAGAAATATTAGAGCACCTACGTTCCCTTTTCAAACATTCATGCAATAGCCGTGTGTTTTGTGTTGTAAAAAGTTATGTTGCCTATTTTTCTAGATAAAAGTTTGTAACGGAACGTATATCGTATATGCGGCATGGTTTAAAATGTGTGGATAACTCACGGATACAATAATTGTTTCCGTCTGTTATCCAGACATTTTAAACGACAACAATTGACAGCAATTATTGTTGTCAATTGTTTTCGTACTCCTGGTCAAAGGCCACCTTTTTCTCATAATGTTTTAGGTGTCAGCATTTTAGCATGAGAAAACAAAGAATGTTACATCGCTATTGGAAATTATATCGATTGATTTCTTTTAAGCGAGAATCATCATCATCATCATCAGCCTATAGCAGTCCACTGCTGGACATAGGCCACCCCCAATGAGCGCCATAGCGCCCATCGCGTCTTCAGCTTGCCGCATCCAGCATCTACCTGTAGTCTTTCTTAGGTCGTCATCCCACCTGGTCGGAGGGCGTCCGACACTACGTTTACCGAGTCGTGGTCTCCACTCAAGAACACGTTTGCCCCAGCGGCCGTCGGTTCTTCGCGAGATATAGGCGACAATATAGGTTTAGATTTGAAGATACTTTATTCTCAAAAAAAAGACATAGTCACTTACATAAGAATTAAGTTATTTTAACTTTGTGTAAATAATTTGTAGAAGTAAAATATCTCGTTTGGATAATCAATAGCAACAACAGTAGAATTATCAGCTTGTCATCAGTGTGGTAAGTATCAATGGCGAAACTGTGGGAACGGTTTGCCCTAACGACCTTGGGTTAAAGGCATGGTACGTGTCCTCATCATAGCTGCCTTGGAGTATTCAATCCATAGGGATTGAATACTCCATAGTATATAGTTTAGGCCTGTCATAGGACAGGCCTAAACTCGAGGTAAACTCAAATACATTTGTCACCAACTCCCCATAATACGCCGGTAACCAATGAATATTTTTTCTAGTTAATTTTTTCACAAAAAATCTACTCTTAGTATAATATTCGATAACCAAATAAACCACACAAAAAAAAAAAAGTTCAAAGTCGCTCAGCGAGCTATGGAAAGAGCTATGCTCGGAGTTTCTCTGAAGGATAGGATTCGTAACGAATACATCCGACAGAGAACGAAGGTTATCGACATAGCTCAAAGAATTAGCAAGCTGAAGTGGCAGTGGGCCGGCCATATCTCGCGAAGAACAGACGGCCGATGGGGCAAACGTGTTCTTGAGTGGAGACCACGACTCGGCAAACGTAGTGTAGGACGCCCTCCGACCAGGTGGGATGACGACCTGCGAAAGACTGCAGGTAGATGCTGGATGCGGCAAGCTGAAGACAGGGCGCTATGGCGCTCATTGGGGGAGGCCTATGTCCAGCAGTGGACTGCTATAGGCTGATGATGATGATGATGAAATAAACCACACATCGTTTTATCTAGGTATAAGTCGAACTGAGATCTTTCCTATAATTACACGGGTCGTATTTAAATATGTAGATAAGCACCATTATGTTTTATTTCTATTTCCGTATTCTAACTTCTCATCGGCTTTTGCACTGTGTAGTTTTAAAATAACTTCTATTATTATACGTATATACCTAATTGTAGCGTAGCTTAATTGAACACAATCAAGCAAGACAAGTTAAACTAATTAATGGAGCCAAATTATACAAACACCGATAGTTCAGAAACAAGCAGGATATGAACTTTCAATACGCGTTGAGAGATTTATTTAGAGTTTAATAACAGACAACTTTTGATTTAGTTAGCATTTTATAAGATCATTTAGTTTAATTAGCTTTAGTTTAATTAGCTTTAGTTTAATTAGATTTAGTTTAATTAGCTTTTGTTTAATTAGCTTTAGTCTAATTAGCTTTAGTTTAATTAGCTTTAGTTTAATTAAAAAAATACATAGCAAAGCTTGCTACCTTAACTTTAATGTCAGATATTGGATTAAATATCCTTCTCATAGAAGTTTTACTTCAAACTTCACTTAAGTTTGAAGTAAAACTTGGGGGCTATTCTTATTGATGAACGTCACTGTAAGTGTAAAAAACTGTGAATATTATACATTAACTTGGATATCTTGCATAACATATTTCAAATAGTAAAAGGTACACTAAAGGTACTACACAATTTAAAACCAAGACCTCAACCATTCTAGCCTAGAGCCAACCAAGCTTAATTTGGCCGGGCTTCACCGTAGTTCTTGTCACAGCTTTTCCCTTTAAATCTTTTTGTCCACAGATGGAATCCTATCGATAAATCCTTCCTCTGTCTCCGCAATGTAAACTTCATTAGACCGGCCGTTCGTGCGAGAAAAAACAGCCAATGCTTCAAGTTTAGTTTCCCTTCGGCTTCTGTCTTTTAGAACTTTTCTTTAAAAGTTTGTGTTGATATATAGCGCGATCGTTTTTGTTTTTTTTATTATTATAAGGCGTGCTTGTCTTCACAGTAGTGTAGAAAAACAAAATCAGCGCCAACTCAAGTTCATTTACTTTCTTTTAGTAGTTATTATTACTGCAAAGTACACAACGGTATGCAATATGTAATGCCGGACATTTAAGTGATGAAAAATTTCTAGAGTGGTATTTTGTTCAGTTGAAGTCTGCGTCAGCGGTAAGGGGCAAGCACGGTGGTGATGTGAAGAGTGTACCTAGTAGTGTAAGAGTATCAATGACTTTTTCAGTAGTTTAACTTATATAATTTGAATTTTGTGACATATCCAAGAGTTCTGTAAGGTCTCAAGGAAACTCACTTGCAAACACTTTGATATTTTAGATACATACTTTTCCTGCCACCTTAGCTAACACAGCACAAGTTTAACAAAACTCATTACAGCCATCCCATTCGTTCACATAAACAGTCTATGTGTTAAGTTCATTTAGCTGATTAAATTTCATCAGCTAAATAATTTCTATCAATCCAGCTGATAACCGTGTTAAAATCCGACTACAAAATTATTTAATACAATTACTCGGCTATGATTGGATGAAACATATTTTAATGGACAATGCAACTTCATTAAAACGACCTCATTGCCAGTAATTATTGTCGTTGGAGCTTATTGATCAATGCACTCGAATATGCCGATATACAGCGATGTGAAAATTTTAATTAGCTTACAATGTTGAGGTGTCGTGTAAAACGAATGGACATAAATTTATTTATTTATTTAATTCGGAACACCATCAGCTACTATAATATCTATAGACTTAAAAATGACATCAGAGAGCTAATAATAGGTATTCACTGTTAGAATCTAAATAAGCTAAATTATGTGTGAACACTAACAACATTGTGACAAGAAAGAAAGCGTACTTTATGGGAAACCATAAAGTGTTCGTACTTAAATTAATGATAAAAATAATAGAAAACATAATATAACACAATTATCAAGAATCAACCTAGACCTAAGTTAAGTGCCAAAAAAGTCAAGAGACATGTGACGCCTTGCCTTGTGAATGCTGGTATGAAACGGATCAATGTCAAACTTCTTGCTGAAGTCATTGACAGTTTTGCTCGCTCGCACCATAAACGAATTCTGTCTATAGTTAGTTGAGGCTCCGGGAACGTGTAGTGGAGGGTTGTGTCTAAGTTGCTTACGAGGAATGTTAAAGTGTAATTTGCTAAGGAGGTCTGGGCAGTCAACATCATTGTTGATAATTTTAAGAATGTACAGATAATCAGAAATATCCCGCCTATGTTTTAGAGGTAAAAAATGGAATCTCTTACAGAGTTCTTCGTAGCTATGAGTGCTGTACGGGATCTTGACTATATAACATATGTATCTTAAGAAACGCCTCTGAATGCTTTCAATGCGATCTATGTACGTCTGGTAGCGCGGGTTCCATATCTGAGACGCATATTCGAGATGACTCAAAAAAGACTTGTCTACGTGCTTATTTGTAAGCCTAAAGAAATAAAAAACTTTTGATTTTGATTGGTGCAATTCCAAGATGGACCGCAGGCCGCAGACTGCAGGCTGTAAGCGGCACTACTTGTTTCTATGTTACTCCACTATGAAATTTATTCCAAGCGCGGCCACACAACGGCCTGCGGCCGCGGTGCGAAGCGACCGCAGACTGCAGCGCCAGTGGTGTCGCGAACCGTGCTTGGAAATAGAAGCAACCGCGACCGTAGGCAGCACTGCGGTCAACCGCTGCCACTAGCCGCAATGTCACCTGCGGTTGCAGTCTGCAGCCTTTCTCGGACTTGTACCTTTAGCTGACAAACTCAGCCGGTGGATGTCTAAGAGGCGAATAAGGGAAGGAACCTTAAAGAAGATCAGTAGTTTCCTTGGCCTGGAATAAAACACAGGCTACTTGTTATCCCCGATATCAGTTCCCATGAGATAAAAATAACCTTAAAACGTTTCTGTGGAAACAACGCCTGCGAACAACAAAAAGATACATATCTGAAATCAGCCGTAGGATGTTTGCTTCCGCTGGTTCACTGAGAAGGCTGCGGAACTTTTTACCCATTGCCACTAAAATTTCTCTTGCACAATCTCTCCTCCTTCCAATTCTCGATTATGCCGATTCTTCCTTTCTTGATCTAACTGAGCAACAGTTAGACAAACTTGAGCGCCTGCAGAATGTCGGGATAAGGTTTATATTTGGCTTGCGCAAATATGACCATGTCTCGGAATTTCGCAGGAAGCTCAAGTGGCTACCTATACAGCTTCGCCGTAATTCTCATATCCTATCTCTTCTCTATAACATTCTATTTCTGGCCTCTGCACCCCTTTATCTCAAAGAGCGTTTCACCTTTCTTCATCTTTCTCACATTCTCACAGCTCACTCTACTTCTTTCTTCGCCCATTCCTTTACTGCCCGGGCTGTTCAACTATGGAACGCATTACCAGTTTCGGTGAGGCGTGCTAAGTCACTACCAACCTTTAAAACTATGTTAAAGGAGCACTATTTGTCCTGCTGTCACTAATGCATAACTGAGTCCCTATGTATATAAGTATATATATTTTATGATATGTATGTAGTATATTTCCATGTAAGTATTATAAGTATTTTATTTTATTTTATAATATATGTATAACCTGCAAGCACACAGATCCCCTGGTACTGTCCACGATCCTATCCATCCATGGTTGTCTGGTAGAGATCGCTCTTGAGCGATAAGACCGCCAATTGTATCTAGTTTTTTTAAGTTTTTAATTTACATTTTCATGTTATACTTAGTGTGCAATAAAGAATTATCTATCTATCTAACAACACGTACAATGGACCAATCTGAGTCTAAGTGCGGAAATAAGAGTACACACACCACACAAACGCGTGCGAAGCCGCGGGTAAAATATAGTATATAATAATACCTTGAGAACACCTTATGACAGCACATTAGAGTAGGGGGCCCTGTAACACCACCTTAAACCAATCATAACATCCGCACGCACATCTCGACGACGCATAATGTGTTTTTAAGGTGCCGTCGCCAACGCGTATCGAATAAATTTTTACGACTGCCATCAAATTGAAGTTGAAAGTCAACGGTTCCGAAAATCAGGATAATATATTGCTAGCTATCAACTTCAGCCCTTTTCGATTTCATTGTCTTTTTTGTCCGTCTAGCCAATTTTTATTAGAATTTAAAACGAAATGGTTTGAAATTGATTTATATTCTATAATATTATGATTTTTATCGAGAGTATTTCTTTCAACAGCTTCTCTGAAGTCCGATGTGAAGCGACTGTCATCTATAAGCAGAGCTTGTGTTATAACTATAGTAAGGTAGATAGCTGATATAAATGTACATAATACATTACATGTATATTTTTTACAAGCTGCGCCCCGCGGTTTCACCCGCGTGGTGATAGATATTTTGGATAATATTATAATATATATCTTTATGAATAGCCTATGTGTTATTCTGATATGTAAGCTATATTATTTTGAAGTTTCATTAAAATCCATTCAGTAGTTTTTACGTGAAAGAGTAACAAACATCCATCCATCCATACTTAAAAACTTTGACGTTTATAATATTAGTAAGATTATACATATAGGACGAGAACACCCGGAACAAAAATATTTGCAGATCGTACAAACATTTGTCCCGAGGCGGGAATAGAACCCTGGGTGAAAGACTTTCACCCACAACGCCAAATGTGTCGTCGAGGAATAAGGTTATTAATTCTTACTCTCAAGCATATTAAGCATTATTCTAGCCGGGTAGAGATCACTTCTAAGCGATAAGGCCGCTCATTGTACGTGTTTCATGTAATGTATTTTTGTAATTATCTGTATCTGGTGTACAATAAAGTATTTTTGTATTGTATTGCATTATTCCTGCGCCTGACCTTTTCCACGGTCGTATCGGACTGGCGTCGCATCGGATTGTACATAAAATCGATTTACTGAAATATATCTAAAGACACTCACTATAGGGCTGGTCCACCAGTTCAAAGTCGCTCAGCGAGCTATGGAAAGAGCTATGCTCGAAGTTTCTCTGAAGGATAGGATTCGCAACGAATACATCCGACAAAGAACCAAAGTTATCGACATAGCTCTAAGAATTAGCGAGCTGAAGTGGCAGTGGGCCGGCCATATCTCGCGAAGAATCGACGGCCGCTGCTGGGGCAAACGTGTTCTTAAGAGCAGACCACGACTCGGTAAACATAGTGTAGGATACCCTCCGACCAGGTGGGATGACGACCTGCGAAAGACTGCAGGTAGATGCTGGATGCGGCAAGCTGAAGACAGGGCGCTATGGCACTCATTGGGGGAGGCCTATGTCCAGCAGTGGACTAACATAGGTTGATGGTGATGTCAAAAGAAACAGGTGAATACTCTGACCAAAGTCGCAACAAAAATGAGGTAAAACTGAGGCTAAAGTGTGCAATTTTAGTCCGACATACGGGGCGCCTAAGCGACGGGTAATGGCGTAAAGGAGCGGTGTTGAAAACTGTAACACAACTGGTTTGGACTTCCTTTATATGACGACCGATGTGGCGCTGTGGGCGAAGGTCCGCTTGCGACGCAGGAGGTTGCGGGTTCGATTCCCGCATCGGAACAATTGTGTGTACGATCTGCAGATATTTGTTCCGGGTGTTCTGGTCGTTTTCTATATAAAATAAAAAATATATATCTATGTAATGTATTGTATTATGTATATCAGTTATCTAGTACCTATAACACAAGCTCTGCTTACCATGGGCTAGCCCTATGGTAAGCAGAGCTTGTGTTATGGGTATAATGCTGTGTGAATTGTCCAGCATTATCCTGCGTCGCAGGCGGACCATCGTCCACCACGCCACAGCGATCGTCAAAAATCGAGTTGATTAAATCTCCAGGTAGTTCTGAGATTAAATTTAATTGATACCTACTTTACTACAGTACCTTTACCAATAACCACACCAGCGTTAGATATGGACCGATCAATTCTTGCCGAAGTCGCGATTTGTCTATGGCAACATTTTGTTTGCGAAAAAAAGCGAACGATGTACCTAAATGTTAGGTGAGCTCTTTGCTCTATGACATGTTTTTGGCCTTTATAATTTTGTATGATCTCCAATCACTATGTTGTGTGTTACAGGTGACTACATATGTACATAGGTGGTTCCAGCTGCATTCCAAAGCAAAGTTTTAAACGGATATCAATGCGAATATACATATATATAATATAAAAATGTCTTTACCCGTCGATACTTAAAACTTTCTGGAAAGCGGGAGGACTTTATTTATTTATCAGTTTATCGAAAATCGATGTGGCGCGGTGCCGAAGGTCCGCCTGCAACGCAGTAGGTTGCGGGTTCGATTCCCGCCTCGGAACAATTGTGTGTACGATCTGCAGATATTTGTTTCGGGTGTTCTGGTCGTTTTCTATGTATAATAAAACATAAATATCTATCTATGTAATGTATTGTATTATGTATATCAGTTATCTAATCCACAAGCTCTGGTTATGGGGCTAGATAAAGCTGTGTGAATTGTCCAACATTATTTATTTATCGTGCATTAATTAAATTAATTAAATTAATTAATTTACTTCGTTTGACTACAATCACACCCGGGGGTAAGTTATGATGTGGTCGACAATATTATCAAAAATATTTAGAGGAAACTTCATGCCTTTGTTGTAATTATTCATACAAAATATCAAAGAGCTTTATTTCCTTTACACCTTTCAGGACTTTTGGACACGTCATGACTCAAATCACATAAGTTAAACTAGGAAATAATGTGGTCACTTTGATCTTTGTAAGGTAGTAAAGGAGCGAACAAAATTATTTTTACCTCCATGTAAGTAGATTATGGTAAGTAGATTTGTAAAAGATTTTGGATTAATTCTATGTATAATATTATTATTTAGGCTAGTGAGTAACGAACGCCCTCCGACCAGGTGGGATGACGACCTGCGAAAGACTGCAGGTAGATGCTGGATGCGTCAAGCCGAAGACAGGGCGCTATGGCGCTCATTGGGGGAGGCCTATGTCCAGCAGTGGACTAATATAGGCTGATGATGATGAGTAAACGATCTAGTAGGTGACGCAGAAAAACTTGTTTTAGGATTTGGATTGTACGTTAACTACAGTAGAAATAATCAAATAATGTAAATTAAGTGAGAACCAAGTGCTAAGACAAACTAAACATATTTGTTAAGGGTCCGGCGACCCTCGCTAGCAAAAATCGCTCCGAATATCGCTGTCCCTGTTTAGCCCTTGCGCCGCGCCCCATGCGTGCGCGATAGCTATATTAGCCGTTCAAATTTTGGTTTGTTCCGTAATACCAAAAATTATGACTGAAAACTTTTTGTATTCTTCAAAAAGTATTGTTATTCTGTAACTAGACAATATAAGCTACGTTCCGTAAATAAAACGTAGATATTGTTGTTTTTAATACGAAACAAATAGCAAGAAAACTTGTCCATTTTCGCATAAAAATGTGCAAAATGCGATTGGCTTTCATTTAAGTTTAGGTAAGTATTTTGAAAAAAAAAACTATTTAGGAACCTAGATAAATACTATTCAAATACAAATAATACAATATTATAGTGGAAATATACTTGAATTGGAAATCATTTTGGTATTACGTTTGTATGAAGAATTCGTCCCTCCGGAGGCCTCTTAAGTTTTATGGCTTTCAAGCATTGTTAATTAAGTTATGTAACCTACTTGTTATTAATAAATGATCTTTCTATCTATAAAAAAAGTACAACAAAATCTTCAATGAAGAAATTTTCTATCGACTCAAAATAATAAATTTCTCGCGATTCGATGCATTTCGAAAGAAACATCGTCCGGCAATAACTTCACTGTAAACGACAAAATAAACTGCGCTTACCTCATTGAGTACGCCAGGTACGAATTAAGGGAAGGTTTAGGGGGTTGACAATACCCAAATAATAATTGAATAGATCGAAATTGATCTTTGCAACAACCATCTTTATATAATCGTACACCATTGTGTCGTACGTATTCTAAAATGTTTGGTATTCGTGTATGTACAAAATAAGAAAACGCGAGCATTCTAAATACTTGTCAGCGAAAGTAAATGCTACTAAGTTCTTGTTGAACATGCGTTCTCCAAATTATTATACGAGAGTATATTGTTTTATGTATGTATATCCGTCATCTATTACCTTTAACAATAGCTTCGCTTAGCTTGGGGCTAGATGAAGCTGTGTGGATTGTCCAACATTATTTATTTATTTTTATTATTCCTTGTCAAACTTTTATGTACTTAAAAATAGTATTGTTATTTTATTTTATTTTTCGTTTATCTTAATAAACATTTTACAATATTCTTAAAGTTAACAGTAATATAGTTTTGTATAAACCAATCAAGATGCCACTAATAGAAACATTATATTAAAAAAACACAACAACGTTACAGACGCTAATTTGGGAAACGAATAAAACAACAAATGAAAATAGACAAAATTCATGCATGAATTATACAAATATATGCATATATGAATATTATATAAAGCAAATTACCCTAAGAGAGAAACTTGTTTTTTAAATTTATTCTTAGAGAGCAAAAATATGTCACATTTAGAAAATTGTTCGTTGTGCAACCTACTTACTCTAGGAATAAAAGAATTGCCTGCATAATTAGTTTTATGACTATTTAACATAAATAGATTATTTTTTTACGAGCATTCATACGTGGACATTTTATACCAAATTGACTAAGTAAATACGGTGAGTTGACCATGTTTCTTATGATTTTAAAGAACATCATTTGATCTCTAATCGTGCGTCGGCTAGTATGATTACCTAAGTACACCCCTGCCCCCATTGGTTGCCCGTTGCTCCCAATTCGACAATTTTATCTTTGTTTATAGGCTTCAGTTGACAAACAACCTGATTTATTGTTTAGTTTGTTATAGTTTTGTAATAATCTTTGCATAATTTATGTAGTTTAAACCAGGGACGGGGTAAGCTGGTTTAAACCATAAATCGTGAGATAAATTATGAATTTGTGATATAAATTGCACCGCAATAAAATTAATGTATCACAGTTGTCAGAAAAGCAGTGTCCTTACCAGTTTTTAAAGCTACGCTTTAGTGCACATCAAACACAGAAAAAAACAGAAAATAACAAACAAACAAAGATACAGATGCACAACGGGCTGCCTTATCGCTAAGAGCGATTTCTTCAAGGCAACCGTTATGGAATTATACCTGTCAGAATAGTGAATATTGGTAGTTGTTATTTAGAGGTATAAACTAAGTATTACTAAGAAGTATATTAGGTATACATATTTTATATATAATATATTTGTTTATCTTTAAATATTCATGTTATGTTCATATTTATTCTAGCTTATCCTTCTACTGTAAAGACGGAAACGAGACCAGAGACGAGAGAGTATGAGTTGGCAAAATACAAAAGCAGAAAACGGTTCTCCAGAACGTGACAGGTTACTACCGCCTTTCTGTGAAAAACCAATAAGACAGCTGAAAAGTGCCTTGAAATGGTTCGAGAGAAGGGTTCCCAATGGCGGCCGTGTTTTCAACTTGGCGGGGCTACTACCGTTAAATTATTGGATTGATATCATCATCAGCGTATATTAGTCCACTGCGTGAAATAGGTCTCCCCCAATGAGCGCCATAGCGCCCTGTCTTCAGCTTGACGCATCCAGCATCTGCCCGCAGTCCTTCGCAGGTCATCATCCCACCTGGCCGGAGGGCGTCCATTACGTGCTATAATGATAACGAATAGTAGTTCATCTCAGTAGTCGGTAGGGGTACTGCAACACTCAACATGTATGGAAGGAAAAGTAAATTTTTATAGTTTTCGTAAACTTAGTGTTGAGAATAACTCACAATATGTAGACTGCAGACGTTTCCACTTTGTTTGCTTTATTAGATGCGGAAGTTTCTTCTTAAATTTGTTATGATATTCATCGATACATTTCGGTTTATTTATTAATCAACAACATATACAACAAACAACTATATTTTAAACTTAGGAATAAAAGTTATATTATAATATTTATATGTATGTATATAAAAATCGATTGCTACTAAAGTCATTTAAAACGGGATATTTACCATGATTTGATTTTTGAGTTATCCAATATTTCGGCACAGTTTCATGCGCCATGATCACGGAATAACTCAAAAATCAAATCATGGTAAATATCCCGTTTTAAATGACTTTAGTGTTGATAACCATGATAGTTTCAAAAATCTATTGCTGTTCGTTAGTCTCGCTTAAACTCGAGAACGGCTGGGCCGATTTAGCTGATTTTGGTTTTGAAATGTTTGTCGTAGTCCAGGGAAGGTTTAAACGGATGAGAAAACATGGTAAAATAGCGTAGAAATTTCCACGCGGGTAAAGCCGCGGGGCGCAGCTAGTAAATTTATAAAAAAATATAGCCATCTACGTTGTACTCAAATATGATACCAAGCTTAACAATATTTATCGCTACAGGTTGCGAACTGTACGATGTAACTGAAAACTAAATTTATAGGTATAAGACTTCACATATTTCTTAGAGGTAGATAACTTTATAAAACAAAACTACACCAATAAAGTTATAACGTGTCAGTTAAACAGTGCAATTTTGGGTTGAATTTGAATGCTGTTATGTTGTAGCTAATGGCGGGCCGGCCTGAGGAATGAATGAGTTGAATTAAGTGTAGAATGAAGGCTGGAGTGAATGGCGATTGATCGGTCACTAAATTTACAGGTCATTTAGATCAAATCAATCGCCATTCACTTCCTCTTGTTGTCTTTGATATTGTTGTTTGCCTAAACACTTAGTTTGCAACACTAGCACTGGTAGTAAGATATCTGGTCTCCGCGTGATAGATGACTAAATCCTTCCTCTCTGAAACGTCAAGAAACGTCTACACAACTAGCAGAGTCGTAGCGAAAAGCAAGCGGCGCCATAACAAAAAAGAAGTTGAAGTTGTTCTTCAGAAATACATGGTTCTTGCTTTAGTTTCCACCCAACTATCCCACATCAGCTCGGCTAAATCAAAAGATTCGTTTGTTATTTGAGCGACGAGCACGTGATCGGCAACCCAATAAAATATACCTAGATTTCGTTCGGGAATAGAAAGATAGGAAAGCGATCCGGGAACGTTTACGGGAAGATTGGATTGCTCAAAGTTGCAGGGTATTTCGTTCTTATCAGACTGGCGTTCTTTGTATAAAATAGTTAAAACTTAAGAAGTTAAGAAAATACAGAAAAAAGTAATGGATCAAAGCAAATTACTCACGACGAAACGGAGACGGTTCCGTTACGGATGCGTTTTGGGTGAGAAGTTGTTTGTTTGTGGGTTTGTTTGTTGTATGAATAGTGTGATTGATAGTTACCTACTTTACGTTATGTCAAAAACCACTTATCTGTTATAAGTGGTTAATGACATAACGTAAAGTAGGTAACTATCTTGTGAGGAAGGAAATGGTATGTCGTGTTATATGCAAGTATGTGCCAAATTTCACGTCTAAATCAAACGTAATGGGGTCGGGTCTGACATCTTTTTATATCTTTACATATTTTTTATCACATAATAAATATCTAATAATGTGAAAGTTTAGATTTTTGTTACCTCCTCATGCCAAAACTACTGAACGAATCGGGCAAAAACTGCATACAGGTTTCTAGGCCTGAAATAAAACATAGGCTACTTTTTATAATTTAATTAACCCATAAATTTATTAACCCATAATTAGTTCCCATGGGATATAACCTTAAACAAAGCGTGCGAAGCCGCAGATAGTAACTAGTTACCTAATAAGTAAAGATCTTGTCGGAAATTGCGTAACCCACGTCCGGTCTATAATTCGTATCATGTTTGTGTAAGTGTGTGTGTATGTGTAGTTTCATTAGTTATCTCAAAGCTTCAAGCCGCGCGCAACCTACCTATCCATGTCAATTATCGACTCTTGAACTCCCGCCCAATTTTTTAGTTCGCTACGTCCGGAATATCCGTCTAAAAACCCAGACTGAGCTCTGAACAAAAGTAATTACAACCGTTAGTTCCAACAGAGGTTCATTAATATGCTAATGCTGTTCCGTGCAGCATCGAACTTCGCTACGTATGCAGTGGAATTTAGTACAGCTAGTGCAGTCCGTCATGGCGGTCGTGGTAAAGGTTGGCGCTCACATGTCCAACAGCGCTACCATAAAACTAAGCATATAAATAAATATGAAATAAATAAATTATGCTGGACAATTTATAAATAACGTTTTACAGGAACAGAATAGCTTTACGCAAGCTTCAAGCAAGTAGCCCGCGAGCTGCAATTTCAATATAAAATGCATTTTAATATTTGAGTTAAAGCCCATAAAAAAAAAATATCTAGCCCCATGGTAAGCAGAGCTTGTGTTATGGGTACTAGATAACTGATATACATAATACAATACATTACATAGATTGATATTTTTGATTACGACCAGAATACCCGGTACAAATATCTGCAGATCGTACACACAATTTTTCCGAGGCGGGAATCGAACCCGCAACCTTCTGTGTCGCAGGCGGACCTTCGCCCACCGCGCCACATCATAAGTATACCAATACACATTTTTATGCTGTGGTATAAAAAAAAGGTAGGTATATCGAAGTTTATAGGCATGTCAACTGCTATTAGAGACTATGTATCTCAGATGGGCACAGTTGTGCTTTAACCATTAAAAATAGATTTGATTTAAACAAATACAAAAGAAAATATCTAATTGAAACCAAACGTCATCATCATCATCAGCCTATGGCAGTCCACTGCTGGACATAGGCCTCCCCCAATGAGCGCCATAGCGCCCTGTCTTCAGCTTGCCGCATCCAGCATCTACATGCAGTCTTTTGCAGGTCGTCATCCCACCTGGTCGGAGGGCGTCCTACACTACGTTTACCGAGTTGTGGTCTCCACTCAAGAAAACGTTTGCCCCAGCGGTCATTTCTATCAAATGACAAAAATTATATAAGTCAAGGTTAAATGGGTTTTTCTTGGAATCAGATTGTGGTTTATTTTTTGATTCCCCGCATAAAAAGTAAACCAGCTGCTACAAAAGAGCTGGCCTGAAAAGGAGTAAGGCTCTGCGTTCTCTGAACAGAGCTGAATAAAAAAGAAAATCCGAGACTTTTGATACGTTGTTATACAGGCTTTGTTGTAAAATACAAAGATATGGGTCAAGCGCACTTTTTCGCGAAGATCTTACAATGAAGAAAGTTTTTTGAACATAAAATGGAAAAGTGAACAAAGAGAAATGGAAAAATGAATCTAAGGTACGGCCTATTATTATTCCTACACAGCTATATGGGTACATCTAGATGATTTATAAACGTGATATTGGCATAGATATTGGGTACTAAGAAATATAGATAGCAACCTTTTTGCAATCCAAAAATGTGAAATATAAACGACTAGCTGCGCCCCGCGGTTTCACCTGCTTGGTGATAGATATTTTGGATAATATACAATATAATCTTTATTGTAGCCTAAGTTATTATGATATGTGAGTTATATTATTGTGAAGTTTCATCAAAATCGATTCAGTAGTTTTTGCGTGAAAGAGCAACAAACATCCTCTCAAACTTTCGCGTATAAAATATTAGTAGAATGTGTCTTTTTTGCGCGCTTATATGAGGAATTTCATCTATTTATTTTCTTTTTGATAAATTATTATGTGAAAGTAAATTATTCATAGGTAGGATACTGTTGTTGATTTCAACAAACCGTTAAGAGATAGCCCATGAGCGATCATTGTAACGATCTTTGGGTGAAGCCAATGTCCAGCAGTGGACGCCCATCGGATGAAATTATTATGATAATGGTGATCTCGGCCATATCTCGCGAAGAACTGGCGGCCGCTGGAGTAAACGTGTTCTTGAGTGGAGACTATGACTTGGTAAACGTAGTGTAGGACGCCCTCCGACCAGGTGGGATGACGACCTGCGAAAGACTTACAGGTAGATGCTGGATGCGTCAAGCTGAATACAGGGCGCTATGGCGCTCATTGGGGGAGGCCTATGTCCAGCTGTGGACTAACATAGGTTGATGATGATGTTGACAAAACCAAATAAATACTTACCCCTATTCTCCATCTTACTCCACGCTACGGATTTTATATCACTTTCACTGATTTTATATCAATAAAGTTTACCCAGTGTAAAATTGAATTGGCCCCTACAAGGGGTAAAAATTTACAAGATATTTTCCCCCAAGAAAGGGGTTCTTAGGGAACTTTCACAATATCTTGTCCATTTACCGAGGTAAATTGATAAAAACTCCAGTAACCTAGGTGCGATACAGAACTTCTGAGAATTTTAAAGGTTGGGCGACGGTGTTAGCTTGCTTTTTTCTTCTCATCCATTTTTTAGATGACCGATGTGGCGCGGTGGGCGAAGGTCCGCCTGCGACGCAAGAGGTTGCGGGTTCGAATCCCACCTCGATGTTTATTATTTTTGACACGTAAGAACTTTTCTTATCATTAAACAATACAACAAGATGTTTTACTATATTATAAGCTTTCTAGTTAGACGAATTTATTTCGGACTAGTTTCTGCCCATGGCTTTGCACGCGTTGTTTAAATGGAAAAGTTTTATTCCTATCCCATGGGAACTGATTTATCAAGCCCAATAAATAAATAAATAAATATTGCTGGACAATTCACACAGCATTATCTAGCCCCATGGTAAGCATAGCTTGTGTTATGGGTACCAGATAACTGATATACATAATACAATACATTACATAGATAGATATTTTTATTATATATAGAAAACGACCAGAACACCCGGAACAAATATCTGCAATCATAACGTGCTTTTCTATATGTTCCAACCCGAAACGCGATGAATTGAGCTGCGGGCGAAGCTCGAAGAAACTTTTTACGTAGAGATAAAATATATTAATAATATCAGTATACATGTAAGCTGTTCAGACGCCTCCGTTACATCTCAATAATTTGAGTTCAATAAAGTAAATAATAAAAATGTTAAAGTGGAAGTGGGCCGGTCACATAGCGAGGCTTAGAGACAAAAGATGGACATACAGCACCACCATATGGAGAGGACCTCAAGGAAAAAGAAAGAGAGGAAGGCCCTCAACACGCTGGGAGGACGAAATAAAAAAAGTCGCTGGTCCAAAGTGGTGGCAAACAGCTCAAGATAGAGAGAAGTGGACATCGTTGGCGGAGGCCTTTACCCAACCTGGGGACCCTGCTATCAACCAAACGTGTTACAAATAACGCACTAACAGTACCTAAATCAATGTAGCAGGATCAAATAAAGGCTTTTTTATTTTTATTTTTATTATTTAAAGTAAATAATGCAGGACATTAAACACAGCATCATCTAGCCCCAACCTAAGCAGAGCTTGTGTTATGGGTACTAGATGACTGATATTGTACTTTATACAATACATATATTACATAGATAGATATCGTAGAGCTACTGCCGACTAACTGTTGTACACTTTGGCAGAATCTTTATACCTGTAAATGTACTATTAATTTGGAAATAAATAAATACAAAAATACAAATATTTTTATCCTACATAAAAAATACCCAAAACACCCGCAACAAATATTTGCAGATCGTACCAATATATATGTCTTAAGGCGGCAGTCGAACCCGCAACCTCCTGCATCGAAGGCGGACCTTCATCCGCCGTGCCACAAAGATCGTCATACATAACAAGCATTCGTGGTGAGGAAATGCCTTTAGAAATCTCCTTCCGTACTATCGGCGGTCTGAAACCTTATCACTTCAAACCCCTACTACAAATAGTTGTGACGCGTACACACCCACACCTATCCATACGATCTAAGTCCATACGCTCCTACACCTATCTTCACCTACAACCTACATGAGTGTTCTTCCCGCGGTCCTTATCTCAAACTTTCTTCATTAGCAAAATAGCTGCGGTTCCCAAACTTTTAATCCTAGAAAATTATACGTTACACATTGCTTCGTCGTGTACAGTTAAGCACATAGCTTGTAATGACCTGATTTGTAGTCCAAGAGACCAGGTCTAAAGGTAATAAAGCGCTTTAATGTTTGATTGATTGAAACTGCAAATTATGTCATCAAAACCGAATAACAAAATTATAATTCATTCACATTATTCACTTATTTTATTTCGATTATAGTGTTTTGAGTTTAGATTTAATGTAATTTGTTACCCAGATTTTTAAAACAAATTATTCAAATTATTCATTCGACTCTAATTTGCATGTTATCTAATGATGTATCTATCTGACTGACCATGTCAGACTAGATTGATGTTTGATGTTTGATAAAGAGAGAGAGAGAGAGAGACTACTATAGATAGACTGAAGACAAATGTACGCATTACTACCTAGTTTAACAAATAATACAAAAAAATCTAAATAAATATAATGTATATTTAAAAACTAGACCAGAAACTCTATGTAAATAGTCCAGCATTATTTATTATTAAAATTATGTATTGACCTGCAGATAACTGAGATGGTTGGTATTGAATGATAATAAAAACAAATAAGTCCTATAATCAACACAATAATGCATTTAAATTGACTGAAAACATTGGTTTTCACCAAGTCAATTTGTATTGTTCCTACAGATCTGTAGGAACAATACAAATTTACTTGTGCGTGAAGCATGGTCAGGTCAGGCCCTATTGAGATGTCATGTAAGATTTGATATTAACAGACACCCTATCAGTGGGGTGTAAGGGGGGCTCCAACATCTACTCTCCCAAGCCAATCTAACCTGCACCCTGCTAAATAACGAACTAGACTCTGGTGAAAATATCAAACAATATTTATTTTATAATTGATAACTCAGATACTTTACAATTATTTTGCATTACTAGACATTGGCAGAAAATTAATCAGACACAATTGCTATTAACAAAGAATACTCGTCACCCTATCAGTGAAATCTGACAATTAGGCTTTGTTTATGTAAGTAACCGCACAAGAACCAAGATCAGGGATTTTGGTTCAAAAATGATTCTCATTAAAATCCCGAACTCAAATTCACCAAATTCACTGGCACAAAACCACCGAATAAAGACCCAGGCTTATTCGAAACCAGGGCTAAACACTCTGTCGCCAACTGTACTTAGACTAAAGCCCGTAATTTGCAAGTTGTCGGTACAGTCACGGTCAACAGTGTAATCCGTGATTAATTATTGGGTTTACCAAGGCAAATAGTTCAGACTGTTTATTTGTGCACGAAATCTGTACGCACTGCGCTTACTTTGAACCTTGTTTGTATTAGCACAGAATATATCTTGATTGCGATAGCTATTACTCACTTAAAATTTATAATTTTAGGTACAGAAAATCATTTTTAAAGAAAATGTTATAACAATGTGACATAATAATATCGCAAACCAGCGAAACAATGTGCTATATACGTATGTCTACATGAGAGAGCTGGTCACCGGCTATGGGTAAAAGTTATGCAAGCGATAGATAGGTAAAAAAAGTATCTGTTTTCGCAGTATTTGAAAAAATAAATACATGTAACATTTATGTTTTTATTATACTACTAACATTACTGCCTCCCAGATCTGCAGGATGCGGAACAGTCGCAACAGCATTCTGAGGAATTTATCAGATAGATGTTTCTCATTGCTCTGGGTAACCCTTATCCGGAAGGCGATCTAGAGAGTACACCTGTAGGTAGCTACATATATTTAATAAATTTTACTGACAGCTAGGTAAATTTTTACTTTTTTTGTGTGATTAATACTCAGATACACAGGAAGTGACTAGCCTTTGCGCAAAATTAGGTTATAAAAAAACCTACAAATTTCGGTGAAATTATATTTGGAAGTTAGGTAAGAATACTTATATTAAGGGTCCATACAACCTCAACTTTGTGTGAATGATTTTGCGTTCATAAGAGCGGGACAGGGTATTGCAACGCAAGTCCAAAAATTAAGTTTTAACTTATTACCTATTAATTAGGACATTATTTGAAAAAACCGAAACATATAACATTTTTATTTATATTTAATTCTATTATCACGCTTATTGTCAAGATCTGAACTTCTGTATTTGTTGAGAAATTTAGGTTTTAGTAAAAATTGAGAGGTAACTTTGCGATTTTTTTTCTATCGAGAAAATTTTATGGAATCGTGTTTTCGAAACATAGGATCGATAGATTAAGTCCTGAACTTTAACATATATCAATTTCAAAGTTAAATATTCAGTAGTTTAGACGATATGGACATCCGGCGGAGTTGAAAATTAGCAGTTTGAGGTATTATACACTCTTAAGAGCGTTTATTCCTAAAATGCGCAGAAACAGTACTTTTCAAACCCGTTTATATCATGAACCACTTATCTTATAGTATATGTTATTTACTAATAATTTTAGGAAATTTTAGTGTCCAAATAGTTATATTTTTTTCTTAATTAGATATGTCAGTATTTTCTATTATTTTGAGCTTCGAAACTGATGCTGAAAGGGAAATTATGAAAACCTCTCACAAGTTATCTTGATAGAACGCGTACATACTATATTAATCGAAATATTTTATAGTCAAACTATTTGGACACTAAAATTTCCTAAAATTATTAGTAAATAACATATACTATAAGATAAGTGGTTCATGATATGAACGGGTTTGAAAAGTACTGTTTCTGCGCATTTTAGGAATAAACGCTCTTAATACTTGCGCACCGACGCGACGATAGTATGTAAGTAATTTGTTGTTGTGCATAGCTTTACTTAAATATTGACATGTATCGAATCATACTATATTTAGACTTAAATAGGCAAATAACCATGTATTAGACATATAAGAGATGAACATGCTAGTGGTTTCTATTTCACATCTTCCACTAGTGGACAAAAAATTGAAGTGAACAGTAAAATAATTTTATTTGATAATAATTTAATGTATAAAATATGACTTGCCTAAGTGCTTATTTTGTAAGCCTAAAGAAATAAATGATTTTGACTTACAAAAGCACTTTTAAAACTTCCAGCTCTAAGAACACAGCCTCGCATTCAAATTAACGATTCAAATTCATATTTCTAACTTAATTTCCTAATAAAAATGTTATATTCAATATCACCGGTGATGTCACTACGTAGAAACATAACGCACTGTGGTGGAAGGCAAACAGCAAATTTCTCGGTTCGTTACTTACACGAAAAAATCACCGGATTCTTCGTGTACGATGTTTTCTGTGACGAATACTCGACACGAATCTGGATAAATATAAAAAAGGTTTAATACTGACTGACTGACGAACTCACGGGTTGACTGACGAACTTAGCATAAGTGAAAAGCTAACATTGTAACACTGGGTCTCAAAAAAAGACAATCAGTTGATTGTCCAAAAAAACGACGTAAAATAGGCGTCTTGCATCGTTCTTTATTTCTCGGTGCAAACGGTTAGGTACTTAAGAATAAGAATAAGAAAAACTATATTTGTGGCGTTAACAAATTGACTAAACTGGTTCCTTATTACCCAACATCGTAAAGACCACATAACTTCTATAACGACCGATGTGGCGCGGTGAGCGAAGGTCCGCCTGCGACGCAGGAGGTTGCGGGTTCGATTCCCGCCTCGGAACAATTGTGTGTACGATCTGCAGATATTTGTTCCGGGTGTTCTGGTCATTTTCTATATATAGTAAAAAAATATCTATCTATGTAATGTATTGTATTATGTATATCAGTTATCTAGTACCCATAACACAAGCTCTGCTTACCATGGGGCTAGATAATGCTGTGTGAATTGTCCAGCATTATTTTTTTTTTCTTTTTTTTTATATGTTTGTTTAATGTCATGTCTGGACAGTGCCTCCTCAGGCAAATCTACTATGTCTATCTGATATGTGTATCGGGTCTGTCAACTGCTTTGGAGGAAGCCTTTGTCGCGAGGCAAGCTGTAACTTAACACTTTGACTGCGATTTTTTTCGACGACTGCGTTCTTTTATTTAACCTAAAAAATTCGCGCTGCCGCTCTACACAGCGGTTGTGTTGCGCCGCACATGCGTTTCGTTCGAAAAATATTACGGCTGTGCTGAGTCACAAAGATCTGTATTTTCTCAGCCGCTGCGCTAGTGTGGATTTACGCATATTAGTCACTTGTAGAAAACACACACCGTGTGATTTCAGCAGTCAAAGTGTTAAAAAATCGTTTGCCGACTTGACTACCTACTACAGATACTTAGGAGATAATTACGATAAGGTATAGTTTAACAAAAAGGCTTATTTTATTTATTTTTATCAATCAAAAGACTAAATAAGAAAAAATCTTAGAATTTTATAATTAGAATTCTTGCAATAGAGTCTAGACAACGTGACGTAGATTTCTTCGAACACTCTTCATCATGGCTCCTATTAAGCTATAACTTCCGAGGAAAACATCCCTGTGCTCGATAGGGATTTCAACCCACATTTTAATACCCACTTCTCAACCAGGCCAATACTGTCTTACTAGGAGGTAAAAGAATCGAAGTCCCGGGCATTGACTAGTATGGAATAATCGATTTGGCTGTTGCCCAAGGCAAGACCAGCATTGTAGTAGCAATTATGGTCCCCGTCTAATTTATTGATTGCTCGAGAGCATAGAAAATGCTATGACTATATACATACATACGTAGAAATAAATGAGCTTTATTCGCAAAGCTGTTCAAAGCTTTGTTTTGTTTACTAGCGACCCGCTCCGGCTTCGAACGGGTGCAAATGAATGAATTATATACAAATAAACCTTCCTCTTGAATCACACTATTTAAAAAACCCGCATCAAAATGCGTTGCGTAGGATAAGGACAGATAGACGGAGGAAGCGACTTTGTTTTATACTATGTAGTGAAGCTGCGTAAAGCTCTCTTGTTTACAAGAAAACAAATGATTTCCTATTTTTAACAATTTAATCCGTAAATTAATTAAATAATTTAATCAATTCCATTTATTCCTAGAAAAGCTTAGTTCAAGATTAGCTCAAATAGAATTAAATTTACTCCGTAAAAATCGTTAGAAGAAGCTATGAATATAATCCCGTCTACAAAAGACTATGAAAAATTATGCAAACTCACACCGTTCCTTAAAATCTCGAGTTCCAAAGTTAAATCGTCCCAGAAAATTCCATTTTTCATCTCAGTTCGACAACTTTTAAAATAAACTATTCTGAAAAATTCCTTTGGGAGAGCGTTATGAATATGAAAACGTCATTGCATTATCGAAATATATATCTTGTGTGAAGCTCGTAGAGTTTCATCTAGCTTAAATGATAGAGAGAGGATCCTGTTAATAAAATGCAGTTCTGAAATTGACACATTTTGCTGGATCGCGAAATTTCTGGCCAAGAACGAGGTTCGTAACGGACGTCCGTGAAAAGATCAGCGTTTTCACCCGATATTTAGGCAGACATTTTATATTGTAACCTGACTTTGCAGGTAGACATTTTCCGTGATATAGAGTTGTTCATAGCATATAATATTCGCGCCATATCGGTCGTGTTAGACGACCGATGTGCGGTGGGCGAAAGTCCGCCTGCGACGCAAGAGGTTGCGGGTTCGATTCCCGCCTCGGGACAATTGTGTGTACGATCTGCAGATATTTGTTCCGGGTGTTCTGGTCGTTTTCTATGTATGATAAAAAAAATCTATCTATGTAATGTATTTTATTATGTACATATATCAGTTATCTAGTACCTTTAACACAAGCTAGATAATGCTGTGTGAATTATTAATTATTTATTATTATTATTTATTTAATTATTATTATTTATTTATAATTGTTCAGCATTATTTATTTATTTATTTATTCATACGACCTTCATCATTTTGGAGGAAAAACCCTATTGGTCCGTCCATATGTTGGCTTGCAATATGCTGTCATATATTTCTCTTCGTCTGTTGTATGTAATCACTAATCAGGGATACTGAAATATAAATAACTAGCTGCGCCCCGCGGCTTCACCCCCGTTAAATCTATGTGTCAAGTCAAATGGTTAAAATGATAAAAAGTATCCTATGTTAGACTCCTGGTTCTAAGCTACCTCTCCACCAATTTTCAGCTAAATCGGTTCAGCCGTTCTTGAGTTATAAGTGTTGTAACAAACACGACTTTCTTTTATATATATAGATTTAAATGAACAGCTCATTTAAATTATTTCATAGCATTTTTCTTGAAAGTGTGTCATTATTATGAAAAAGCCGATATTAATGTCTCTCATAAAATATCAAGATTTTAATAAAAGATAAAATAGGGTTTGGTGTTTCTTGTAATTTAAGTAACTATAATATGGTTAAATCCAGATTGATGCCCCAAGACAAGACGGATACAAATGGCAGAAAACCCATCTTCTAAAAATTGCCGTATATTCTGATAAGCTTAGTAGGTAGCCAGATAAATAAGCTAAATATTTAGTCGATCATGAGGTAGGTACTTGGTTTTGGGTTTTATGGCAGTAGGCACCACTGAAGCGACTATCCATCAGTACTTTACCAGCATTGGTTTATTGTCCTAATATTTGTCTTGCTAAAGTTCCCACCCAACCACAAAGCACCTTGTTCTACATGTGTTCAAAGCCTAAAGGCGCTGTCCCATCATAGCGCACGCTGAGTACGCTGTACACGCCGCCGCCCCGTCCACGCTGCTGCACGCTACGGCTTAAGCCACTGGCCGACTGCCATGCATGGCGCGCACAGCGTGTTGAAAGAAATGGGATTAACGGCACGGGTGTCTTGGTTTGCGACATAATGTATACATACATATGTACACATGTAGGGAATTGTGATAACGTCCACTGCAATCCACGAACACGGTACGCACAAATATGAGAATAATGACGTCATTCATTGCTAAACGCGTGGCTTGCTCGAATACGGACTCCACGCAGCTCAATGCTATCAACGCTATGGACGCAGTACACGTGTAAGTAGTTTCCCACAAGACATATGATTCAAAACTACTCTGCGCTATTAGTTGTCCAGTCGTGGGTTTCTCACATTTTTTAATTTTCATCTAGAGTGTATGCTGCAGTGGGAACATAGACCCACGTTGTCAAACAAATAGATATACAAAAAAAATGCGCCGCGTGGCCGTGCACAGCGTGCGCCGCAGTGGGCCAGCGTCTTTAACAAACGATGACACACGAAACAATTTTTCATAGTTATTTATATCTCCCCCTTTTTATTCCTTATAGCCCTAAAAGTAATTGAGGCAACAGAAAAAACTGTTTGGAATGTGGAATACACCCGTTCCGAATACGCAATAAATAATGTTGAATGGGATACACTATATCTCCACAAGACGTACCGAGATGTATGTTTGTGGATTGACGAAATTACAATTATTCTGGACTGGTTGTTTGGATGAATGTTTATGACCACTCAAGCTGCGAAAATTACCATATATGCAAGATATGGAGTTTCTCTGAAGGATGGGATTCGTAACGAATACATCCGACAAAGAACAAAAGTTATCGATATAGCTCTAAGAATTAGCAAGCTGAAGTGACAGTGGGCTGGCCATATCTCGTGAAGAACCGACGACCGTTGGGGCAAACGTGTTCTTGAGTGGAGACCACGACTCGGTAAACGTAGTGACGCCCTCCGACCAGCGAAAGACTGCAGGTAGATGCTGGATGCGGCAAGCTGAAGACAGGGCACTATGGCGCTCACTGGGGAAGGCCTATGTCCAGCAGTGGACTGCTATAGGCTGATGATGATGCAAGATACAACTACGTTTTATAATAATTTGAAAATTAAGGTGTCCACCTAGACCACCTAAGTGGTGGCGCTACTGTGCCTCGGGGTACCGCATTAAGAGAGTGGCATGAAGTAAGTCGGTTGATTTACTAACAATAGGTAACAATAGTGTGTAGTCTACTGTAGTGACTATGTTAATGCATTATTTGTTCTTTTGAAACTATCATGGTGATTACCACAAAACTCACTTATAACGGTATATTTACCATGATTCGATTTTTCAGTTTTCTAATAAGTGACTTTTGCGTAATCTTTTCAAAATCAATCAATAGGTTTCTTTCCGGCCCTGGTGGGCGCACAGAGAGGGGCCTCGAGGCTTGGCCTCATTACCCCGGCGTCAACTCGAGGGGTGGCGACCCCTCGGTTTTGTGGCAGTCTTTTTTTTCCCTTATTCTTCTCCATGTTTTTTTTTGCAGCATTTGGTTTATAATCTTTTTTATTTTTGTGTTTTTTTTTGTTTTTTTGTGTAATCTTTTCGATTACCGAAGACAGAAACTCTTTCGAACAAAGAGTAAAAAAATATATGTAGTTATTTACTTTGTAACATCAAAATTCAGATATATTTTCATATTACATCGAGGATTCAATAGGTAAGCAAATATTTACTATTTCATTCATCCAAAAATCTTGAGAATTTCGTCCCGAGTAAAGCTATAGACCCAAGCTAGTAAGCAATAAATATGGGTGACTAGGCTTAGGCCCACTATACACGAGAAGGGTGACATTGGGCTGTATTTAGATAGGACCGTATACGCCCAGTGATTACTGATGAGCCTCTATTGTGTAAGATACACAATGACAAGACACTGTAAATTGTTTCACATTATAGGCTATTTATCTTTTATATTGAAGATATCGCTTTTAGCGATAAGGCCGCCGATTGTGCCACTAGATTTAGTTAGTATTAAGATCCTATTTTTATTATTTTCTTTATATTTGATGGTGCAATAAAGGTATATTGTATTGTATTGTATTGTATTGTATTGTGTTGTGTTGTGTTGTGTTGTGTTGTGTTGTGTTGTGTTGTGTTGTGTTGTGTTGTGTTGTGTTGTGTTGTGTTGTATTGTATTGTATTGTATTGTATTGTATTGTATTGTATTGTATTGTATTGTATTGTATTGTATTGTATTGTATTGTATTGTATTGTATTGTATTGTATTGTATTGTATTGTATTGTATTGTATTGTATTGTATTGTATCGTATCGTATCGTATCGTATCGTATCGTATCGTATCGTATCGTATCGTATTGTATTGTATTGTATTGTATTGTATTGTATTGTATTGTATTGTATATAAAAATCTACTGCTGTTCGTTAGTCTCGCTTAAACTCGAGAACGGCTGGGCCGATTTAGCTGATTTTGGTTTTGAAATGTTTGTCGTAGTCCAGGGAAGGTTTAAACGGATGAGAAAACATGGTAAATATATATAATATATTTATGAAATCAGATATCTATCTAATCATGACATTCTCATATTAACTAATTATTTATTTATTTAATTTTATAAATATGATTGTTTAGAATTTTAGGCTAACATTTGATAAGAACCCAAAAATTGTTGTGCCCTGACAGGGTTTTTATGCATTGTGTACCTACCCACTAAGACTACACCTAAGAAACTACCTGTATGCATGAAACTACAATAAATGATATGAATATGAATAAAATTGCGCAGAAATTTCCACGCGGGTGAAGCCGCGGGGCGCAGGTAGTAGAAATATAAATACTTTATTATGCCATCTTATAAAAACCATTGTATACCTAAAACTACGGTTTCTCTGAAGGATAGGATTCGTAACGAATACATCCGACAGAGAACCAAAGTTATCGACAGCTCTAAGAATTAGCAAGCTGAAGTGGCAGTGGGCCGGCCATATCTCGCGAGAACCGACAACCGCTGGGGCAAACGTGTTCTTGAGTGGAGACCACTTCTCGGTAAACGTAGTGTAGGATGCCCTCCGACCAGGTGGGATGACGACCTGCGAAAGACTGCAGGCAGATGCTGGATGCGTCAAACTGAAGACAGGGCACTATGGCGCTCATTGGGGGAGGCCTATGTCCAGCAGTGGACTATCATAGGCTGATGATGATGACTTCAAACTATATAAGGTACCTACCTTAACAATAAAAAACAAAACTTGACAAGGTTTACAAAAACATATTTTGTTCTCTACGCAAATTTGCGGTATAAAAATTCTCTACCACCCGTGCTAGTGTAACACTGTGTTACAGCGTGGTAGTGACTCTCGTCCCTTGCAATAAGGCTCATTTTAGAATGCCGATTTTGCAGCTCACTCGTTATCGCTTCGATTTACCAAGTCGTAAACAAGTAGTATAAAATGACAATACAAACAAATCACTAAAGGTATGCTAAGTACCTGTAAACAACATAATATAATATTATGTTCAGTATTACTTTGCGATTGGATTTGAGAGTCATGGCCCACGGTTGAGAAGGTTGGAGTCCACTGCTGGGCATAGTGGGTATGTGGGCATAGGCCTTCCCTAACGAGCGCCATAGTGCTATGTTATTAGCTTGCCGCATCCGACATCTACATACACCCTTTCGCAAGTAATCCACCTGGCTGGAGGGCGTCCTAAACTACGTTTGCCGAGTCGCGGTCTCTACTCAAGAACACGGTGAGTATCCTTACTTTAATATTATAAAAGCGAAAGTAACCCTGTATATCTGTTACCTCTACGCCCTGAAGGATCTTAATATAATTTGGCAGGAACGTAAACAAATACCCCGTGGGCATAGGCGGGCAAAAGCTAGTACTGTGTAGCTGTAGTGTGAATTCACGACACTTACTCCCATATCTTTAGTCATTACCTCAACTTCGATTCAAACTCTACTCAACCTCCAAATGCGTTTCGGTATGCTTGATCGTAAAAAAATCCTTCACACGAAACAGCCTTCGAGAATTTTTTAATACGAGTGGAATAACGAACTGTCATCTCAAGGTACCTCGCTACCTACCTTGAATGCTCCTCGAAATAGTTTGTTGTTATTTACAATGGATTTTGGAGACTATCTCAATTACATTTACGACGATTAAACCTACAATTCCCATCGCGAAGGGATATAAGAGAGGTTGATATATAACCAAATTAACGACTAAGCATACCAAACTCGAGCATGTTTTGGAGGAATGCTCGAAACGCCCTTGAACAAGTTTGAGTGGAGAATTATTTGAGGTAATGACTAAAGATATGGGGGTTAATCACCCAAAAAGCTTTTATATTTTCAATTTGCATATTTCCTCCCAAAAAACCTTAACATATAAAAACATCATCATTCCCTTCGCATAATTCATCCAAAAAATATGAAAAACGATAACTACATTCCGATGTCACCGACTGTAAAACCTGTTTAAATTTCCATATTGATAGGTACTCGACAAGCGTTGCGCTATTATGGAAAAATCACGTACGGAACGTCGATGAACGAAATGGATTAATGCTTGATGGAGTGTCATCACGGTTGGGAAATGTGAAGAATGGACACGAGAAGTTTGTTGTGTTTTTTTTTAGGTTAAAGTTTCTGTGTTCCCATAAAATGACGAGTAATGTATAGGTAAATATTAAAATAAATAAATAAAGCTGGACAATTCACACGGCATTATCTAGCTCCATGGTAAGCAGAGCTTGTGTTATGGGTACTAGATAACTGATATACATAATACAATACATTTCATAGATAGATATTCTTTATAATACATAGAAAACGACCAGAACAGAAAATATTGTATGATAATGTATAATAAATAATGCAAGGTAATATAATAATAATGTATAGATAGATATTTCTTTATTATACGTAGAAAACGACTAGAACACCTGGAAATGCAGATCGTATAAACATTTGTCCCGACGTGGGAATCGAACCCGTCCCGAAATAAAATACAATTTAAACATAGGCGCACAATAGCGCTTAGTCAATACAGGTTTGACTGCGATCTTTTTTCGACGACTGCGATCTTTTTTTTAACCTAAGCCATTCGTGCTGCCGCTCTACACAGCGGTTCTGTTGCGCCGCACATGCGTTTCGTTCGAAAAACATTACGGCTGTGCTGAGTCACACAGATCTGTATTTTATCAGCCGCTGCGCTAGTGTGATGTACGCATATTAGTCACTTGTAGAAAACACATACGGTGTGATTTCAGCAATCGAAGTGTCAACTATGAGTAATAATCTATATATAAAGAAAGTCGTGTTTGTTACAACACTTATAACTCGAGAACGGCTGAACCGATTTAGCTGAAAATTGGTGGAGAGGTAGCTTAGAACCAGGAGTCTAACATAGGATACTTTTTATAATTTAAATCATTTGACACATAGATTTGGACGGGGGCGAAGCCACAAGGCGCATCTAGTTAGAAAATATATTCGCTTTAAATTTTCATGCGTCAGAATTGAAGAAAAATATCATTATAATGCAAGACATTTTGTGATGAATCGGTCCTTTGAATAACATAAAAATTCCTACCAAGCCCTGAAACTGAAGATTATATTCATTCATTTCAGTCAAGAATAACGATAAAAATACGGACAAATGGGGTGATCCATCATCGAACATTGAGTTGTGAGGAAGCAGTCGGGAGTTTTACCACTTTTACTGCTAAGAATTACGGTTTTTCTGTACATGACGACCTTACAAGCCTTGGTGTAATTAGTGACAGTGGCTTTGTTGATTGTGGGCCTTTTTATGTAGGGTAAAGCAATGATGTTATATATACGAAAGACGACTTGTATAATATACTAGCTGCGCCCCGCGGTTTCACCCGCGTGGTGATAGATATTTTGGATAATATACAATATATCTTTATAAATTGTAGCCTATGTTTTACTCTGAAATCCATTTAGTAGTTTTTACGTGAAAGAGTAACAAACATCCATCCATCCATCCATCCATACTTACAAACTTTCGCGTTTATAATATTAGTAGGATATTTATGTTTATAGGCTGAATACTATTACTTATATAATAAACTAACTGCGCCCCGCGGTTTCACCCGCGTGGTGATAGATATTTTGGATAATATACTATATATCTTTATAAATTGCAGCCTATGTGTTATTCTGATGTATAAGCTATATTATTGTAAAGTTTCATAAAATCCATTTAGTAGTTTTTACGTGAAAGAATAACAAACATCCATCCATCCATCCTTACAAACTTTCGCGTTTATAATATTAGTAGGATAGTTATTAGAGTTACTATTACTTATTTAATAAAGACCTAGTTTTTAAAATATTAAAAACATATATTCTTGCAAAAAAGAAACTACGAGTACAAACACTACTTCGTCACTAATTGGGCCTTTCTCTACTAACTGGAAACTTGTCTATTGACAGCTGTCCGAACCCTATTTTTCTAGAAAATTAAACATGTAATGTATTAAGTTGATAGATAGTTATAATATAAATACTAAAGCTTACATTTTATATGTAGTCTACGATTTAGATAAATTAATTATTATAAACCCATTAATAAATTTGAATGTGATTTGTATGTGTAAGTGGACGTAATTAGAATATGGGCTATCCCCTTAGCAGCAACTATCCCAATTTTATCTTATTATTATGTAGATATCTATCTATCGATATAGTTATAGTTAGTTATAGTTTGTTTATGTGTCTACATTTTTATGTTATTTTACTATTTTCTAGTGTGTTATTTCATTGTATCTTGTAGTTTTTAAGATGATAAAATGTACTAGGCATAACGATTTGGAGTTATCTGTAATGTTATGGTCTTATGTAAATAATAAATAAATAAATAAAAATAGTTTGACGAGCGATGTGGCGCGGTGGGCGAAGGTCCGCCTGCGACGCAGGAGGTTGCGTGTTCGATTCCCGCCTCGGAACAATTGTGTGTACGATCTGCAGATATTTGTTCCGGGTGTTCTGGTCAATATATATCTGGAAAAATATCTATCTATGTAATATATAGTATTATGTATATCAGTTATCTAGTACCCATAACACAAGCTCTGCTTACCATGAGGCTAAATAATGCTGTGTGAATTGTCCAGCATTTTTTACAATTAATATATATTTTCATTAAGTATTGTCACACTCCAGGGCAAAAGCCTCTCTCCTTTTCTTTTTAGCTGTATCATAATAATAGACAAGTTACTTTTAAAAGTTCCATTAACTGTAACGTTTGAAATAATCAAAGTATCTAAATAGAACAAAAAGGTCGTCAAAAGGCTGAGTTCGCCAGTTTTTTTCATAAATTTTATCCACTGAAAAAATAATAACTATGAACGATAAAAGATCTTAGTCTTGACGTTTGTTGCTCGACACATGAATCGAACACTTATAAAATGTTAGGATTAACCAAATAGCCTTATATTTAATTCGTATTTATCAGTATTTACTAAACAAAGATATAAGTAAATACATTTTAAAATTTTGCAACCTAGATTTACTTTCTGCTTCATCCCTATTCAAACCCCATATAACTAGAATCCTAATTAAAAGAGATGAATGAATAAATCTATCTCATTTAATCACCATCCTGGTTCAATACTTACTACTACCTGATACTCATTCTATCATTCCTTCTTATCTGTATAAATAGGTAGAAAGGTACCTACTACGTAACTTTCTTCAACATTTTCTAGGATTGTAAGGATTTAAACATGACCCATTTCCTTTAAAACCTTCAAAACCATTATGGGTTTTGATGTTGGTATCCCTAAAACTTACCCTGTATAGTATCTGACCTACCTTCTAATATATAATAACTAAAAGTTCCCTCGTACTTAAGAGTAATTGTATTCTTTGTTCAAAGATCAAGCTAATTTAATTAGTTACTATTTTTATTAGCTTACTAATCAAGGTAAAAACCCACTGAAGACTGTCCTTTTTTTTTGTAGCTCTAAAAACAAAGGTTAAAAACAATAGACGCAAATGTGTATGTCTAGATCTTCATTCAGTATCAATTACTTATGTAGAAGAAAAGGCTTAGGTATATTTTAATGAAAAAAGGTTACCTATTTATATTAACCCAAAGGAAAATTTACATAAAAAATATTCGCGACCTTTTTCAAACATACAAAACCGCAAAACTTAATTCCATTCATCTTTTCAATGCCTACATAAAATTTTGCTTTACAATCCATTGAAATTAAATGAATAAAATTCAGAGCGACGAGAGCTTAACATAAAATTATAAATAAAAAATCTTACCTTTCACATTCCACACACTGAATTCAAACACAACACTTCAATCATTAAATCCTTGAGCGATTCCTATGTAAATTCGATCACTGGCTATATTCTATACGACAGGGACGTGCGTCTCAGCTCACGACACGGGAGTGACTGAAACTTGGTCGGAGGGAGTATGCAGTTTTCCAGTGTTTACGCCATGGGTGCGCTTATGTTTCGCTATGAGGCAGATACTGCGTTTAGGCGATAGGTGGGTCTTCTATGCAGTTTTTTCTGTAAGTTCATATGAGTTTCGTAGCTACAAGTTCTAAGGCTCGTTTGCAAGGCTGCTGATTGTACCTATGTTTAGGTACACAGCGTTTGGGAAAGTACGCCGAGTTTTCTCGTCATCCATACCGCAATGCTTGAAAACTAAAGTTTTCAAGCATTGCGGTATGGATTATAGAAAATAGAGTATAGAAAAATATCTATGTACCTAATGTATTGTATTATGTATATCAGTTATCTAGTACCCATAACACAAGCTCTGCTTACCATGGGGCTAGATAATGTTGTGTGAATTGTCCAGCATTATTTATATTTATTTATTTATGTAGGTATATCAGTTATCTTGTACCCATACCCCCCTAGTACACAAGCTCTGCTTGGCTTGGGCTAGTAATGCTGAGTGAATTGTCCAGCACTATTTATTTATACCTCGAGCCAGGTGGGATTTGACCTGCGAAGGACGGCAGGCAGATGCTGGATGCGGCAAGCTGAAGACAGGGCGCTATGACGCTCACTAGGGAATGCCTATGTCCAGCAGTGGACTAACATATGCTGAAGACGATTAAAGGTAAACTTAGGTTTTATTTCTAGGTTCTTTTAAAACGGGATATTTTCGATGATTTGATTTTCGAGTTATCCAATATTTCGGCACAGTTTCATGCGCCATGATCACGGAAAACTGATAAATGACTTTAGTATTAATAACCATGATAGTTTCAAAAGTTATATTTATTTCTAGGGCCCAGACAAATCTCTGTCCAGGGTGATTATGCTAAACCTGCCAGACAGTCCTATTCTACCATCTAGTCCCAATTAGATTACAGTTGCTGTGAACTAGATTCCATTCCCATCTGTATTTACATCATGAATAGAACTTCTACGCGCAGACTCGTCAGTTTACTTGAATTTGACTTTCATCCTTTCTACTATCTAGTCCCAATTAGATTACAGTTGCTGTGAGTGAACTAGATTCCATTCCCATCTGTATTTACATCATGAATAGAACTTCTACGCGCAGACTCGTCAGTTTACTTGAATTTGACTTTCATCCTTTCTACTATCTAGTCCCAATTAGATTACAGTTGCTGTGAACTAGATTCCATTCCCATCTGTATTTACATGATGAATAGAACTTCTACGCGCAGACTCGTCAGTTTACTTTAATTTGTCATTGAATATTCACTTCGTTGTAAGGATTGGACGTATAGAACAAAAGCTCTTGTAGAAGCTTTTGAACGCACTCCATTTTACAGGAATTACTTAGGAGAAGGAGAGTCGGGGAGTATGATGCTATTAGGATATAAGACTTGAGCTTGACTTGATTTATTTCTTATAGGTAGCTATAATATAAAATAATTATGTATTATTTTATATTGTTTTGTGTTAAAATTAAAATATATGTTAATGTTAATAGTAAAATATTAAAATAAATATTTATCTATACTTACTAATAATATAAAGAGGAAAGGTTTGATTTTTTGTTTGTTTGTTTGTAATGAATAGGCTCCGAAACTACTGGACCGGTTTGAAAAATTCTTTCACCGAAGGGAAGAAGTTAGGGATCCGTAATAAAACCGTGCGAAGAAAGCAAAAAAATATTAGGATGTAGTTTTTGAGATCAAATTCGTAACCATCCCGTAGGTACCTAGTGTTTATTTCCTTCACACATTAACCCTCGTTAAGGAGCTATTGTGATCCGTAATCAATGGATTCCCTCCACAGGCCTTCATTCTGTTTAAAGGTCGTTCCTCTCTGACCTTTAAATACTTAAATGATTGTGCGAGGAAGACATTTACGTAGGAATTTATAGGTCTTCAACGTCTGCGTCAGTTGACGACCGATGTGGCGCGGTGGACGAAGGTCCGCCTGCGACGCAGGAGATTGCGGGTTCGATTCCCGCCTCGGAACAATTGTGTGCACGATATCTGTTCCGGTTGTTCTGGGTTTTTTCTATGTATAAAAAAAAATCTATCTATGTTATGTATTGTATTATGTATATCAGTTATAGTTGTCTATCTATGTTATGTATTGTATTATGTATATCAGTTATAGTTGTCTATCTATGTTATGTATTGTATTATGTATATCAGTATGTAGTTACCCATAACACAAGCTCTGCTTACCATGGGGCTAGATAATGCTGTGTGAATTGTCCAGCAAAAAATAAAAAAAAATAAAGTTCTCAACTTCTATCGGTTTTGATACATCATTCTCATAAAAAGTTTTTTATATTTTATTTTTTACTAACTGTGACCCACGGCTTCACCCGCGTTGAAATCTATGAGTGTATAAACCTTCCTCTTGAATCACTCCATCTATTGCTGAAAACTGCATTAAAATCCATTAAGAAGTTTGAAAGATCTAAGCGAATAGATAGCGGAAGCGACTTAATTTTATACTAGGTATTATTATCATCATTTAATAAAGATGGGTAACTCGTAAAGTGTTTGACTACCATCACACTTAGGAAAGCGAATATGTGGTCTAGCTCTGAGTTAACAAATCATGAAGATGCTTTGATATTTCCTCCAGAGCCTAGTTCGTTATCTAGCTATGTACCACGTGCAGGTTACTTTGGCATGGGAGACGAGATGTTGGATTGGAGCCCCCCTTACACCCCACCAGTGGGATTGGTGAACGCAGTTGACCAATTCACCTATCAATTTTCACTGCCAAACGCCTGCCAAGCGTGTGATGACTTTGATTATTTATTAATAATCAAAGCGTGGTTATTACCTATGTCAAAATCCCTTTTGTAAGGGGGAGTCAAGCCCAGCAGTGACCATATAAGTGTAGAGAGGTAAAGCTTGTTTTATCACGACAAATACTCGAAACTTCAGGGACTGCAAACAAAGACTAGAAGCTTAATAATCCCTGTCAATGAATATTCGATATTTCATACAAAACAAGAGAATCCTTCCAACTTATCATTTTCCAGCGCCCTCTATCAATCAATGTCTGAACTTTACAAAGTCGCCTTTTATAGAGTTTGGTGAGTTCATGTTTTTGGAAGTAGGTAGAATTGATGATTCTTCAGAGAGGATCATTTTACTATAGGATATATTATGTACCTACGTAATTCATTTATTTTTATATTACTGTTAGTACTAGGCAATTTTTTTACTGGCAATAAATAAAGGAGGTTGACCTATCTCCTTCACAAATTAGAAAAGGGCACAACTTAAACAGGTAGATATTGCTATTTTTAGGATCAACAATTCTTTGGAAAGTTATTATTATTGCGCATAAAATTATTATGCGTAGTTTTGTTATTTTGAAGTTATTAATGTTTATTTTGAAGCTATTAATGTTTATTTGTAACTGTATTTATTTATCAAACGTATCTCAATTTTTAGGGTAACGTGTTAACCCATTAGTGGCCAAGAGCAAACCAGAAGTAATTTTAACACAAATACTTTAATTCTATATCACAAAAGGGTTAAACTAAATAATTCTAACAGAAAAAAAAATTGTTAACTTTTCAGGGGGTGAGGTTCTCTGCTTAGATGTTTTAAGCAGAGAAGACAAAATGGACAAAATTGATGTTTCGACGTAGCATCACTAGGTTCTATGAACGTCAAGAGATCCAGAAGAAGGCAAGAGCTTCTTCATCCATAGTGCCAGGTTTGCCTCAAGGTGGATCAGGAAACGATCCAAGAAAGTTGGAGAAACCACAGCGATGTGTTATGTGCATGCTAGAGTGCGCTGGCAGTGCTGAAAATGTCTTAAAACGATTTCCATTGAAAATCCGTACATCGAAAAGTTTCACCTACAAGTGGCCGTTGTACCCAATTGAGTACAATGGATAAAAAAATCGGTCTTCCTTTATTTTATTTTTGTTTTTAAATGGCAAGTGTTGTTGTGTTTTATAATAAAACAAAACAGATCGGCTGGACCTTACTGTTTTCCAGTAAAAAAAATGGCAATCAGGTGTACCAATCAGGTACAGCGACAGCTAATGGGATAAATAACGGAATGACGATTTTTTTTACAAAGTTGTCTTTTGTCTCTACGACACAAGATGAACAGATGCATAAGCAAGTAGGTACCCAATGCAATATTATAATACCTAGTCTAAATATTATTTAAAATTAGAAATTCTTATATTACACACAATTCCTTTAGATATAATTTCCAGTAATTAAAATGTTATTTGAATTAAATACTGTTAACCATAATTTTATTATGTTATTCATTAATTAAAATATCAGAGGTTGAAAATTACTCTGGTATTTAAATTATTACGCCAATTAATTGAAAACGTTAAATTAGTAGTTATATTTGCGAATTCCATTTATGTTTTGTATTTTTTGTCTGTTGCTTCCTATTCGTACGCTTGTACAACGATACTCTAGCAACACTGGTATCGCTTTAGGTTTGTATGGAACGCTATAGAATAGCTATAATTTTCTGCATTATGCGAATTCATACAGCAGGTCAACGGCCTGTGTTGCCACCTTATTTGTTAAGTAGTATACCAAGGTTTTTTCACCAGGAAATCATTATCCAGAGTACTATGGGATTTGGTGGGAAAGTAAGATTTACATTGTTCTATGTGTAATAGTAGGTAGGTAGATACAAGTTTACTATTAGGTAGAAGTAAACGCTGGAAGTAGATGATGGATGCGCCAAGCTGAAGACAGGGCGCTATAGCGCTCATTGGGGGAGGCCTATGTCCAGCAGTGGGCTATCATGATGAGAAGTAAACAGTTATGCTCTACCATTCATCATCATCAGTATTTATTTGTCCTCTGCTGGACATATAAGCATCATAAGGGGAGCCTAATGAGCGCCATAGCGCCCTGTCTTCAGCTTGCCGCATCCAACGTCTGTCTGCAGTCTTTCGCAGGTCGTCCCACCGTCAGAGGGCGTCCTACACTACGTTTCTAGCTCAAACATTATTATGTACCTATATCTAACAGAGAATAAACTCTAAAGAGTATAAATATATAGGTATAAGCATCTTCGGTAAAAAGGAGGTCGGTAAATAAGGTTCGTTGAGGTCGGTAGAAATAAGGTTTCTCAGGTCCTTCCAGAGTTCTCTATTCAAACTGAATCACTTGACAGCAGCTGTAACAATAACTGAGTAATCAGCTTAGCTTTTTACCTGACGCGGTATTGAGAGAGGTATTATGTTCTTGCGAAGCTTCTGTTTGATTTGTTGTTTTGGATTATGATTTATGTTTCTAGAATAGTGAACAAACAACAGGAGTTGCTAGAATTATGTATTTAGGGTAAAGGGGTGAATCAACTACGGTTAACGAACACCAATGCACATGAATTTTATGAGCTCCGAATGTGATTTTAGTTTTTCATAACCGTTAATGATATGATAATAATGTAACAGTCCTTATGAAATTTTATCTAATGACCTGCATCTATAAAATACAATAAAGTATTTTTGTACTGTTTTGCATTGTATTGAATGATGAGAAAATCATAAGAAAATATTTAAAGACAGTTCATTATACCGTGAGTCACAAACAGGTACAACTAGACTGGTACTCTTTAGGCCAGTACCTCCTCTTTAGTAGACGTAGACCACTCACTATTATTTTTAGTTAGTTTTTTGACCTTGGGGAAAACCTTTCCAAATCGGTTCAGTAGATCCAGAGATTACCCCCTACAACCTCACAAAACCTTACCTCTTTATAATACTAAGTATAGAGTATATTCCATATTAAAATTACCTGGATTCTTTTGCAGGCAACTGTTTTAATATATTACCTATATACAGTGCGTCCCACAGCCATGCCACATGGAGGGAAAGTACCTTAAATATTGTAGATGGAAAATTTTGCTAAAAGAAGACTTCATTTTGATTTTATAAACAATTTAAACTGCATTCAAAGTTTATTGAATAATCCAAGCCCTCTTAAATTTAAGTGATATGACGTAGAACCGAGATACCTAATGGAAAAAGTTATCTATCTCTAATCTGAGTCACTGAACAACACAGACCTACGTTTCTTAACAGTGCAAAACCTTCTCGTGTCCTGTCTTACCGCAGTTGACTGACACCTTTCTCTCACCGGCTTAAGTTCATGCTATTGAAAACACAGATAACATTGGGAGTCAAACAGTCCGTACCTCACAGACAAGACCTCAATAACTTGTTAAAAAGCATATTGTTTATTATAAAGCTGTGGAACGCCCCACCTACTACTATTATGAAAGCTGGCTAAGTCATACATTTTTCTATGCTTAAGTGTCTTTTATGCTATGTTTATACAGCTGTATTTAATTATCTTGACATGTATTCTTATTTCAATTAAATTTAACTAATTTATTATTATTTTATTGTGATAAATATGAATATTTTATTTAATTTTTAAAGAAGGCATGTCTGTCTGCTTTTTCTATAACACAATCTCTTATGGTGTGTCCTATGTCAAAATTAATGTGTTACTTATCTAATAAAATTGTTATATTATATACCTAATTTTTATGCTGATAGAACTTAACGACATCAAGTGTGACATGTGTACGTGTACCTACGGTGGAAATGAATAAACCATAATGTATAATTAGGCGTGTTTTAAAAAGTATCATCATCATCATCATCAGCCTATAGCAGTCCACTGCTGGACATAGGCCTCCCCCAATGAGCGCCATAGCGCCCTGTCCTCAGCTTGCCGCATCCAGCATCTACCTGCAGTCTTTCGCAGGTCGTCATCCCACCTGGTCGGAGGGCGTCCTACACTACGTTTACCGAGTCGTGGTCTCCACTCAAGAACACGTTTGCCCCAGCGGCCGTCGGTTCTTCGCGAGATATGGCCGGCCCACTGCCACTTCAGCTTGCTAATTCTTTGAGCTATCTCGATAACCTTGGTAAACCTTAAAAAGTATAAACCGAATAATTAAAATTCCTAAATAATGAAAATGGGTTTAAAACTTAGTTTAAAAAACATCGAAATCGGTTGGCGTGATATTGAGTTATTCGTCCATTTGTCGCGCACATACTTAATGCAAATTTAAGACTTATACAGTTTTCTCATAGATGTCACTGTCAGAACTGGACCAAATTGAAATGGGACCACACGGGCAGGACCAGCTTTCAAATAAAAAAATAACCATCAAAATCGGTTCACCTAGTCGAATGTCCTGAGGTAACATACAAATAAAATACAGTCGAATTGAGATCCTTTTTTGAAGTTGGTTAAAAAGCGTTACATCATAGAAAGATCAAGCATAGATTGATGACTGACACCCTGCTTTTGCCATACTATAAATAAAAAAAATAAAAAATTATAAATTAAATAATGCTGGACAAATAACACAGCATTATCTAGCACCATGGTAAGCAGAGCTTGTGTTATGGGTACTAGATAACTGATATACATAATACAATACATTACATAGATAGATATTTTTTATTATACATAGGAAACGACCAGAACACCCGGAACAAATATCTGCAGATCGTACACACAATTGTTCCGAGGCGGGAATCGAACCCGCAACCTCCTGCGTCGCAGGCGGACCTTCTCCCACCGCGCCACATCGGTCGTCATACTATAAGTTGTTATTTCTGTTCGAAGTACGTACATATTTCACGCCACTCACACCTCCAAAAACTCCACTCTTTTGCTCTCAGCCTTTCGTAGGTACGATATCCCCCTTTGTTTGTACAAATATTTTCATAGATAAACAAACTTCATCTTCCTATGCTTGTTTATTTAGGTATCTGACAAGGCTGTGTCCCGAACAGAATTGTATTAAAACGTAGAGCTCGGAATATCCCTGGGGACCTTCTATCGGAGGCACGCGTCGCGCTCCGCACCTGTGTCCCGGAAACTCTAGTAGAATTGCTACTCTATGGCAGCATACGACTTCCTCTATCTAGGTATAAGAAGTGAAGTGAAGTGATAAACAGATAGACAGTGATTCTATAAATAAAAAATATTGGCTGTAAAGGGGCCTATAGTTAATAATATTCATAATTTCTAAGAAGATTTCTTTATTTCTTATTCATAAGTTATTAAGATTAATTTCTAAAGAGATTTCTAAGATACCATTGGCATAGTAAAGGGATTCAGAGCACAATATCTAACCTAAACCCTAAAAATCATTTGATCTTTTACTAAAATAGACAGACAGTTATTTCTATTAAAACACTTATATAATTCTAAAGTCATTTAAAACGGGATATTTACCATGATTTGATTTTTGAATCATCTAAAATATTTCGGCACAGCTTCATGCGCCATGATCACGGAATAACTAATAACTATTCCGTGTTATTGTTAATAACCATGATAGTTTCAAAAGATTTACATAAATAAAATAAATAAATAAAATAAGGCTGTGAAGGGACCTAGATTTAAAAATATTATTATTTCTGCGACAATGCCATTCTCATAGTAAAGGGATTCATATGATAGTAGAATTCCTAAGCCTAACCCCTACAAGTTATTTCATCTGTTACTACACATGGCTATACAACAAACAAACATGTGAGAATAGGAAGTTTCCACATGCATCGATGTCAAAAAAGCCCATTCTATGCGTCCGTCTAAAGCTGGCATCCCACGGTCCGCGATTCTGCGGATCATCACGCACAGCCGACGATCACGGACGGCAACGCACGCAGACAGGGCTCTTCCATCGGTGCGTGCGGTCTGTGTAGATCTTTTGATAACTTCATTTCAAAATGCAAAGTGAAAGAGAACGCGTTCACGCGAGTGAAACGAGGCGCCGCACCGCACCTTTGAAGTTACCGCCTCGCGACGGATACCGGCGCACCGCCACAGACGTCCTCTGCGACCAATGGTCGCAGAGGACGTGTGACCACGCACCGTGGGAAGGGTCTCGTCCGTGACGGACGAGACCCTTCCCACGGTGCGTGGTGCGGGCTGGTACGCGTGCGTCCGCAATATCACGCACCGTGGGAAGCCGGTGTAAAAATGCCGTTCATGTACACACTGACAAGTTGTTTATACATCCGTCTCGCTGTAACCTATTACAACTGTCAGAAATCAGAGTAGATAATCAGACAGGCATTTAGCGCATATTTGACACATTGTAATAGAACGTAGAGCTGATAACTTCCCGGGGGGGATTCTAACATCAGCACGCGGCGCACTTTGCACCCCCAAGTTGTAACTGGAGTCCCGGAACAACTCTAGTATAAAGCCATTTTATGGCGCCATACCATTATTTTAGAGAAATAGGTATGTACATTCGTCGAAATTTACGTAATGGGAAAAATGGAATAAGAGAAAGCGGCGAGGGGGAAAACTGGAAGAGTATTTTAATGAATTCCAGATTTCCCCTCAGGGGATTTGTCAAGGGGAAAACTGGAATTAAGCCAAATAGATATAATCACACTAATAGTCATCATCTATAATAATAGTACACAGCTGGACTTAGGCCTCCCCTAATGAGCGCCATAGCGCACTGTCTTCAGCTTGCCGCATCCAGCATCTGACTGCAGTCTTTCGCAGGTCGTCATCCCACCTGGCCGGAGGGCGTCTTACCCTTTGTTTGCCGAGTCGCGGTCTCCACTCCAGATCACGTTTTTCCAACGGTAGCTCGTTTCTGTTCGCGGGGACAGAAACCAGTTTTATGTAGGTACTTTATTTCATTATAGTTAAAAACTAAAGCGTTTACCGATTGTCCATATCTTTTTCATTTGATATGGACAATTCATACACAGTAACTATTTAATACGACCGATGTGGCGCGGTGGGTGAAAGTCCGCCTGCGACGCAGAAGGTTGCGGGTTCGATTCCCGCCTCGGAACAATTGTGTGTACGATCTGCAGATATTTGTTCCGGGAGCTCTAGTCGTTTTCTATGAACAATAAAAAAAATAGATATATCTATGTAATGTATTGTATTATGTATATCAGTTATCTAGTACCCATAACACAAGCTCTGCTTACCAGGGAACTAGATAATGCTGTGATTTTAACAGCGGAATTCAGTAAAGAACTCATTTAACTTGGAGGTACCTATATCAATAAAACTTTATCTCAAATATTTAACCCGGATTTCTCTGTAATCACACAATTTAATCGCTCGAGCAATTATATTTCCAACTAATTATAAACAATTTCTGAAAAAATTCACCCTCGCGTGTTCTTGATTTCGTAGAGGGAACATGAAAATGTTAATAATTATTTTAATTCCTTTTAACATAATTAATGTATTAAGGTTACTCAATAATAAAAAAATACCTATATTATTTATATGGATTTATGGTTCAGTAGTCATCATCATCAGCCTATAGCATTCCTGGACATAGGCTTACCCTAATGAGCACCATAGCGTCCTGTCTTCAGCTTGCCGCATCCAGCATCTACCTGCAGTCTTTCGCAGGTCGTCATTCCACCTGGTCGGAGGGCGTTTTTGACGTTTACCGAGTTGTGGTCTCCACTCAAGAATACGTTTGCCCCAGCGGCCGTCGGTTCTTCGCGAGATATGGCCGGCCCACTGCCACTTCAGCTTGCTAATTCTCAGAGCTATGTCGATAACTTTGGTTCTCTGTCGGATGTATTCTTTGCGAAGCTTACGGTTCAGTATTATCGGGCTTTATTGCTATTATATCCATACAACAAAGGTTGCCTGAAAGAGATCGTTTTTAGCGATAAGCACAATTTATCTGCCTGATAATATTTTGTAATTTATATTTTTTTATCTTCTGTTTACATAAAGGATATTTGTAACATATGTTTGTACGTTTCCTATTATGATAGCTCTAAAGGTTTCCTTTCATAACGGATCATGCTATGAAAAGAAGGAAGCGGATTTAATGTTTCGATTGATCTCGAAAAAGAGATCATGTTCTATTTAGTTTTGTTTATTTTTTTTTATTCCGTTTGGTTACAGTTCAGACCAGTTATACATATAAAGGTTGAAAATAAATTCTACATACAGAGCGTATATTTGTAGAAGTAGTAATAATAACGTAATGTAATAATGTTGGACAATTCACACAGCATTATCTAGCCTCATGGTAAGCAGAGCTTGTGTTATGGGTACTAGATAACTGATATACATAATACAATACATTACATAGATAGATATTTTTTATTATACATAGGTAACGACCAGAACACCCGGAACAAATATCTGCAGATCGTGCACACAATTGTTCCGAGGCGGGAATCGAACCCGCAACCTCCTGCGTCGCAGGCGGACCTTCGTCCACCGCGCCACATCGGTCGTAGTATATATTTATTGACCCTAGATGACAATAAAATTAGACTATTGTTCAGAGAACTCAAAGAAAATCGCAGGCAGAGGCTAGTGAAGTAATAGAGTGCATACAAGAATTCCCCTTTCAAAATAATAAACCCAGTTTTTAAGAGATCTACAAAATACAATGTAGGGTCTCTCCACTTTTCAAATGATGTCGGTAAAAACGTGAAATTCGGCGGAAATGTGGTTACAAAGTTTATTTTATTTTTATGTTGAAAGCTTACGTATGATATTTTCGTATTTCACATTCTAGAGAATATGACTTGTTTGCAAAATGGACAAATCCATGGAGTTTTTAACCTCTTTGCTTCAGTGCTCAATCTTTGGCTGGTAGATAACAAAGGAAAACATTTTCATCAGACCGTATAAGTCAAATTGAACATAACAGTGAAACTCTTGCAGAATGGTCCTGAAGTGCTCCGTAAAAACGTTATTGCCGAAGGATTATGAACAGTTTCGTACAAAAATTTGATTGTTTTGAAAAAAAAAACAAAATCCGACTTTACATTCCTTAGTATTTACACGATTTTTAATAAATACTTATTAATAACTCTGGATCATTTTCCATACAAAAGCGGGAGAATTTTTCAATTCAGTTCAAAATTGACGGAGAAATCGACGAACATATATATACATACAACCGAATAGAGGTAGAATCTCCCCTTTTGTTTTTCGTTTCGTCCGATATTTTCATGAGTGCATCACTCATAGATACTATTATCACTGTTCTTTGGCCGCATTTTAATCTATATCTATACTAATATTATAAAGAGGAAAGGTTTGATTTTTTGTTTGTTTGTTTGTAACGAATAGGCTCCGAAACTACCGGACCTATCCCCGGTGAACATAGGCTATATTATATTTTCAAAAAGTTAGGGATTCTTACTAAAACTCCAATAATATAACGTGGTAACCAAGGTGTAAAAATTCACCTAATAAAGTGAAATTCGAGTTTAACGCGGATAAAACCGCGGGGAACAGCTAGTAACATAATAAAAAACAAAAGAAAATGAACCGATGCGACGCAAATAGTATTATCATATCATTATATCTATTTATCTATTTATCACTATCGTGTAAAATCGATATTATTTCTGAATATGTACATATTACGAATATCAAATTGCAACAAGCATTTAGAATTAGAACAAGTATTTATATTGAAAACATTTGAGCTAACAGATTGCTGTAAGTACCTACTCTAGAGGCAGATTAACCAATCAATACCAATGGAACGCGACCCTAAAACGCAGGCTGCAGTGCCCCGCTTTATGGCTATCAGCTGTATAGCAAGGAGCTTGCAAAGGTCCAGTTACCAGCTCCCAGGTAGTTTTAACCAGACAATCTATAATGTATTGTATATTATATATATTTTGGTCTCAGTCCCAATGATGCCAATGTCCTTTTCAAAATCAAAATCGAAAGTTTTTATTACTTTTGGCTTACAAATAAGCACTTAGACAAGTCATATTTTATACTATTCATTATTATCAAATCATCATCATCATCATCATCTACCTATAGCAGTCCACTGCTGGACATAGGCCTCCCCCAAAGAGCGCCATAGCACCCTGTCTTCAGCTTGCCGCATCCAGCATCTACCTGCAGTCTTTCGCAAGTCGTCATCCCACCTGGTCGGAGGGCGTCCTACACTACGTTTACCGAGTCGTGGTATCCACTCAAGAACACGTTTGCCCCAGCGGCCGTCGGTTTTTCGCGAGATATAGCCGGCCCACTGCCACTTCAGCTTGCTAATTCTTTATGTTAATTCTTAACCTTTCTTTACGTTGCTACTTTTGACTTGTCTTCTCTCTTCGTTTAGTTGGTAATTATTTTGATAAATGAGATTGCTTGGAATTGAAGGAATACGGAAGCTGATAGTTTTACTTTAAGTTTCAAGTTTTTGTTTCATCATTGAGAACTAGGTTTTAATCGATGTAAGTACATAAGCGCTTATTTGTACTCATTCTTAACGTTGACAACTTCTGTAGTGCGGTGGGCGATGGCCTGCCTGTGACGCAGGAGGCTGCGGATTCGATTCCCGCCTCGGGACAAACTATTGTACGATCTGCATTCGTTCCGGGTGTTCTGCTCGTTTTCTATGTATTATAAAAAATATCCATCGATGTAAATATTGTTTTATGTACTTTGTACTGTTCATCAGTATCGATAATGCTGTTTCTAATATGTTTTTTCTTATCTAGAATTACTCCAAATTCGTAGTCAGCCACAAAAATAAAATTTAGAACTTTAATTATACGTATAAGTTCGCTTTCGAAACAAAGGTTACGAAGGTGAATTTAATGACAGTTGGTCTACTGTATTGAGAAGGATAGATAACCTATTTTTCTGTATAAATTTTTTTTTTTGTTATTTAGTCTGATTCGTCCCACTGCTGATGGGAGATCGCGCGTGACCGCACTGAGTGGAAAGATTTGTGGGCGGCATTTGCATTGGGGCGAATTTAAATTTAAACTTTTATAATTTTACTGTTATATTTCTATTTAATGTTATTATATGTTAAATTAAATGTTAACGTCTGTTTTGTAGGTAATGTTTGTTTTAAATGTTAATTACTAAAACAAAATGTAACAAATATATGAAAACCCGATCTCAAAGCAACACAAATAAAATCTAAAAGTGACACAAAATGTTTTATGAATTTCGTACATCAATGTACCTTATAAACCACCTAGATTACCGTCGTATAAAGTAAAGGTGCGTCGACAAGTGCTTTAATTAAAACTTTTCGTCAGACCTTGCATGCCGGATGAGTACAGGCGCGAAGAAAATGAACGCGAAGCTTAATTTTACTTGCATTTACCTACATTGTTTACAAAGAATGGTTACACATTGTTTTAAAGTATTCGGATGAATCTTTGACTGAACATACCTATTGGGTTTATATGTATGTATGAAGTCATCACCTTAACTTTTGTAACCGACTTTGAAAAAAGTAGGAGATTCTGTGTTCAGTATGAATATTTTCAGCCAGATTTATGGTCCGACGTTAATGATTATTTTAGTTTTGTACCATAGATAATGATGCCGGAGTAGTCCGATATAAATTTGATTACAGAGGAACTTTTTGACCCGCAAAACTTAAAAAAGCTAAATATTTGACGTATAATATTTACTTAGACCCATTCTAAGCGAGCGGACTAGAGTAGGTATACAGTAGGCACGAAATAACGCATCTGGTTGAAAGAATTCCTTCAACTTGAATAAGCACTAAACACGTTTAGAGGAAGGCAGACCAAGATCCCATTTCCGTACAAACTAGTTCCTAACTAGTTTACCTCAATTCTAATGGAGTCTACACTCCAAGTCACCAACGCAACGCGCAGACACTGCCCGAGGGGTTAATGTCGGCAACATTATTATCATTATGTCTTGTCTGCGCAGCTCAATTTGTTCAGTCATGGCGGTACAAAAAGACGCAATAGTCGACAGTGCCACACGTGTAAGCTCGTGCAAACTGAACTGTGCAAGCCTAGATATGAAACAATTTCGCCGGACTGAAGCGCGGCTTAAAAGACCGGCTGAAAGCTGAAGTAACACGTGGATACTACATTTTGCTTATGCCAACTTTAGCATGCCAACGATTATATATTTATTTTTGATTATAAAACAATTCATTGATTAATTTAAATAAAGTACACTTATCGTGACATGTCTTGCATGGTATAACGCTGATAATGATTGTTCTCATTCTATTTTAATTTAAAATTCCTGTTACCTATGTTTCGTTAATAAAATGAATTTGAATTTGATTGCTCAAGCCGGTCACACGGTCGCTCTTATCTGTGCAAACTTATTTGTGCAAACATGTCGCCGACCAATCTGCCAACATGAAATCCGAGGGGGTGTATCGGCGACTTTGATGTGTAGACTCCTTAATAGGATGCTGAAACTAAAAGCTATCTTCAACACAATGACTTGCTTACACAGAATGTTGAATGGACAAGTAGACCCAGGATATTGATATACCTTAATACATAGGTACGTATGTATTTTCGTACGTCAGATTGTGATGATGAAATCACAAACGATAACAAACATCCATTCATCCATTAATCTATCCTAACTTTCGCGTTTATAATATTAGTGAGATACTAAAATTTTTTGCCACTTAGTAAAGGTAGGCTTCTGACGGCTAGCAAAAATATTTAGAAAGAAACGTCAAAAAAAATCTCTGCTAGGAAACTAATCTACGTTAATACATAACATTATTTAATATCCAGTTGCATGCCTCAATGCGGTCCGAATCTACGTCCGAATGCCCAAAATTTCTATGGCAAATCTGCTCTCGGGTTAGCAATAACAAAAAAACGAACTACTACAACTACTTTTTTTTTTTTTAATGTACGTTTGTCTTTTTTGTGTGCGCTAATAAAAGTTTTCTATTCTATTCTAACTAAGTTTTTCCCTCAGACACGTTTTTAGTTGGTGCTTTTTATTTCATTTCTTCATTTATTACAACAAGCATTCACGATTTTTTCGCGTCTGCATTGAACATTTCTTAGTCAGACCAACACATCTTTTTGCAGATCTAAGCTCTGAAATACGTGACCTTAGCTGATATGCGTCGCATCTACAACGAAAATGAGTTATAGCTCTATGCCCTTAAGTAAGGCGGTACTCTTAGGCACACTAGCGCCACCATCTATTTTATCTTTATATAGGCCTCCTCATCGATTTCGATGACGGCGACCCTAGATATCATGGATTCTTCTATCATGAGCTCTAATATGGCTCGCTAGACCGAACTTGGTCTTGAATACCGTACGGCAAGTATGGTAGTAGAGTATTTTATCTAAAATATATTTTATTTTATCCTATAATTACATACGTTGAACAGATGATTTTTTTTATATATCATTGGACAGTTTCTAATACCTATTTTAAGCTTTTTTTGAATGCCTCTGTAATAGTTTTATTTTGTATACCTACTTAAGATACGAAAATAGAGTTTGGTGCAACTTCGTGTCTCTGCATAATGGCGGCGCTAGTGTGCCTCGGGGTATCACCATAAATAGTGATAATAAATAATAAAACGACACGAAATAATGATAAATGTAGTATATTGCGATTGCTATATACCATGTCATACATACACCGTCTTATTTGCATTTTTTTATTATAGATACCTTTGCAACTATGACCAGTAATGACAGTTGTACATATGTACATTAGTCTTTTGGCTGGTTATGGAAAAAGTGGGGCAACCTCTCCATTCCTCTGAAATAAAATGTCGGAAAAAGTAATGCAATATTTAATAATTGTGGGCGTAAGTCGTATCGTCTCATAGGTAGATCGTCTGTGTATTGTAATACCCCATGACTAACATCGATTTGGGTCCAGACGGCGCGATAAAGAAAACAGAAATATAAATAATACTTAACTCGAAAAACAAATAAATATCGAGACGATATGATTTATTTGTGAAAGCCCAAAAGGCGCTTTATATAGAAAATTCGAGAAGTTTTCACTTGATTAATGTTTGTTCAACAAACGCTTGTCATTCTATCGGGGAATTTGTTTTTGTTGATTCAACACCTTTTGAAAGCGGCCATTTTCAGTAAATGATGCTTCATTGAAATGTATATTATCTTAAATAGAATAGTAAGACACCGTGGTAAAAACGTATTAATAAGTACAACAATAGATATACATTGATTAACATTCTAATTTTAATTCTTCTAATATGTAGGTATTAGCAAGCTGAAGTGGCAGTGGGCCGGCCATATCTCGCGAAGAACCGACGGCCGCTGGGGCAAACGTGTTCTTGAGTGGAGACCACGACTCGGTAAACGTAGTGTAGGACGCCCTCCGACCAGGTCGGATGACGACCTGCGAAAGACTGCAGTTAGATGCTGGATGCGGCAAGCTGAAGACAGGGCGCTATGGCGCTCATTGGGGGAGGCCTATGTCCAGCTGTGGACTGCTATAGGCTGATGATGATGATGATGAATATGTAGGTACCTACTAGTTTCTGCCCGCGTTTTCGCAGGCGGTATTCTATGGAAAAGTTTTAAGGTTTTATGGAATAAAAAGTAAATTTCTGGGCCTAGAATAAAACATAGGCTACTTTTAAAAATTAAAAAAACATTGTAATAATGAAGCAATTTTGAAATAGTTTTTTAGTTTTTTCAAAAGAATTAAATTATCCTTGTTGATGTTTCCTCTGTAAACATACTTTCCAAAACTATTTCAATACAAAATGTTTCTGACAACCGACTGATCTCGTTTGACCTTTGCTTCCATCTCTTTCACACATAAGTAAAACCAATGAAGTAGAAAAGGGATAAAAGGCTTGTTGGTGTCTGATCCTACCGGATATTGAGACCCTTTTCACTTTTACACCAAACCTTTAGGAGAAAGTTTTTTTAATACGCAATCTATCGGAGTTTCTCTGAAGGATAGGATTCGTAACGAATACATCAGACACAGAACCAAAACCGACAGAGAACCAAAGTTATCGACATAGCTCTAAGAATTAGCAAGCCGCAGTGGCAGTGGGCCGGCCATATCTCGCGAAGAACCTACGGCCGCTGGGGTAAACGTGTTCTTGAGTGGAGACCGCGACTTGGTAAACGTAGTGTAGGACGCCCTCCGACCGTGGGATGATGAACTGCGAAAGACTGCAGGTAGATGCTGGATGCGGCAAGTTCAAGACAGGGCGCTATGGCGCTTATTGGGGAGGCCTATGTCCAGCAGTGGACTGCTATAGGCTGATGATAATGATGAATCTATTGAATAGAAAGTGTTTTGTATTTTAAGAAAATAGTAGCAGCTTAGTAAATTATGTAATCATCTAACTAGGTTAATAGGAATAACTTAATTATTGTAAAGGACGAAACAAACCTAATAGCTCAGCGATCCAAAGTGAATTCAGGTTCAGATTTATTTATTGGCAACGTACCTACCTACATAATGTAAATGTATAGGTAGTAAGTTTACTTGTTTTATAATGTTACTTCATACGTAGAAATATTAGTCAATGCACATAATAAAAAATTAATTAAAAATAATTATAGTTAATATACTCGTACCTTTCTCAGATACGTTTTTATTTGCTTTGGGGGGCTTTTCTGTCACTGCGAATATGACTACTGTGATCGCCACTATGTGTTCAGCCCAGCGTTCATAATTCGCCAATTACCCTTGCAGGCGTGCTTGCTAGGATCTGTAGGATTTCCTTCACTATGTCATGCATCAGTGCTCAGAACTCTCCTAGCAGATGGGTAAGCGTTTCATCCACCTCCTCGCAGAATTTGCTGGATTGTGTGTCTTCAACTCCAAGTTTGAACATGTGCTGGTTATCTTCTACTTTTGTAAGTAAGTAAATGTACTATATTAGCCGAACACTGTCTGCATTTTGATTACGAAATCATAAATGAACCAATACACGGCGAAAATAATAATAAATAATGCTGGACAATCCACACAGCCTCATCTAGCCCCAAGTTAAGCAGAGCTTGTGTTATGGGTACTAGATGACTGATATACTTAAATACATTATATAGATAGATATTTTTTTATACATAATTAACGACTAGAATACCCGGAACAAATATATGCAGATCTTACACAATTGTTCTGAGGCGGGAATCGAACCCGCAACCTACTACCGAATCTTAACCCACCACACCGCAGAGGTCGTCAAATTAATAATATAAGTGATACACTCACGAATAGGTAACTACCTACCTACCGTCCGAATATATCAGCTGAGATATCTCTTGTAGCTTCACAGGACATTTGGCTTTCAGAGCCTTTATTCCTAAAATGCGCAGAAACAGTACTTTTCAAACCCGTTTATATCATGAACCACTTATCTTATAGTATATGTTATTTACTAATAATTTTAGGAAATTTTAGTGTCCAAATTGTTTGACTATAAAATATTTCGATTAATATAGTATGTACGCGTTCTATCAAGATAACTTGTGAGAGGTTTTCATAATTTCCCTTTCAGCATCAGTTTCGAAGCTCAAAATAATAGAAAATACTGACATATCTAATTAAGAAAAAAATATAACCTACTGAGGAGATCCTTGGCTAAAAATCTAATTAGATAGATGTTTGGTTTTGGTATCCTACTATGAGAAATTAAAATTAAAAAAATGTGAAATATTACGAATATTTCACATTTTTAAATGATGTTTTTACCGATATACCTTATTTAATTTAATATAATAATAGCCTACCAATAAAGCGGAGCATCTTTTTTAAAATCATACATTTAAAATTTTTATGATTTTGTTGCTATTATTTTTCTATAAATATTTAATGAGCGACGTGACCACACTCTAGAAAGCCTCGCGGCGGACTGATTTTCGCGCAGCGTTTTATAGTAGTTTTAAAATATTTATAGAATAATAATAGCAACAAAATCATAAATATTTTAAATGTATGATTTTAAAAAAGATGCTTCACTTTATTGGTAGGCTATTATTATATTAAATTAAATAAGGTATATCGGTAAAAACATCATTTAAAAATGTGAAATATTCGTAATATTTCACATTTTTTTAATTTTAATTTCTCATAGTAGGATACCAAAACCAAACATCTTTCTAATTAGATTTTTAGCCAAGGATCTCATCAGTAGGTTATATTTTTTTCTTAATTAGATATGTCAGTATTTTCTATTATTTTGAGCTTCGAAACTGATGCTGAAAGGGAAATTATGAAAACCTCTCACAAGTTATCTTGATAGAACGCGTACATACTATATTAATCGAAATATTTTATAGTCAAACTATTTGGACACTAAAATTTCCTAAAATTATTAGTAAATAACATATACTATAAGATAAGTGGTTCATGATATAAACGGGTTTGAAAAGTACTGTTTCTGCGCATTTTAGGAATAAAGGCTCTTCACTCCGCCTGGTTTCCGCGTATTACCGCAAGGTATTCCCTTAGTTAATAACTAAGCTTTTCCCCTAAAATGAAGCATTCCAAAAGCGAACACAGTTCCACAAATAGGCTATATTAGTCTCAATTACAGCCACAGTGGAGTTTTTGCAAAGGAACTATAGAAGCATACATTCAAACAACAATGGCACTGTCACGTCCAGAGGTAGTTACGCTCCGTCATGGGTCACAAATGTTTTTGTGGCGCCCCTAATTATTTCCAGTTGATGAGTTTTACAATGAAACTTGTAACCTGGAAAAGACCTGAAATACATTTTTAACACTTTGACTGCTATTTTTTTTCGACGACTGCGATCTTTTTTTGATCTAAAAAATTCGTGCTGCCGCTCTACACAGCGGTTGTGTTGCGCCGCACATGCGTTTCGTTCGAAAAATATTACGGCTGTGCTGAGTCACAAAGATCTGTATTTTCTCAGCCGCTGCGCTAGTGTGGATTTACGCATATTAGTCACTTGTAGAAAACACATACCGTGTGATTTCAGCAGTCAAAGTGTTAATATAAAAAAAATTAAATCTGCACACTGGCTCTAAAGAAATCTACTAAGTCCGTCAGTTAGATTATTAGAAGATTTCGGACCAGTGTTTTTTCTTTTGTCAATTAAATAAAAAAACATGAAGATATAGCCAGTTAAAGTTCCGCGTGACGTCACGTCTTGCTACACTTTTTAGCAAGTTGTGACGTCACGAGCCCCCATTCCTAAACTTTGACGCGTTTTATTTTTGTTAGAATTTGTTTGATTGACAAAAGAAAAAATACGTGTCCAATATGTTCTGATAATCTAACTGACGGACTAAATAGAAAAATATATTTTTTACCCAGGACACTAACATATTATCATCACTTAAGACTGTTCACGTAAGGGTGTGAAGTGGCTGTGGGCCGGCCCCATATATCCCGAAGAATCGACAACTTTTTGAGTGGAGACCACGACTCGGCAAACGTAGTGTAGGACGCCCTCCGGCCAGGATGGGATAACGACTTGCGAAAGACTACAGGCAGATGCTTGATGCGGCAAGCTGAAGACAGGGCGCTATAGCGCTCATTAGGGGTGGCCTATGTCCAGCAGCGGACGACTATAGGCTGATGATGATTGCGATGATGAGTTTGTATGTATGGATATTTGTTACTCTCTCACGCAAACACTACTCAACGGATCGGGCTGAAATTTTTCATACAGGCCCGGAATACTGATTTGACTTGTCTAAGTGCTTATTTTGTAAGCCTAAAGAAAATAAAAACTTTAGAATTATAATTTGAATAAACCATGGGTTACTTTTTAGCTCATAAAACAGTTCCCATGCGATAGATATAACCTTAAAACGTTTCCATAGAAACGACGCGTGCAAAGCCGCGGGCAGAAACTCGTCATAAAAGTCGTACATAAAACCGCACCCGACGTTCAATCAGTTATCGGTACTCAACTTGGTATAGACATTGGACCTCTTAATTATTAAATTCATTCTAGTTTTATTTGTACTTATAGCGAAAAAAGAAATACATATTCTGTGAACATTATAATTATACAGTCCACTGACGACGGACGGACGGACAGCGGAGGCTTAGGAATAAGGTCCGGTTTTCACCCTTTGCGTATGGAACCCTAAAAAAATAGAAACCTATATTAGCTATTCCAAGCTCTCTATATCCGTGGCCCAGTAAAAAACCGGATACACCGCACGTATAACAAAAATGTAAACTTGTTCACACTATTTATTTTTGGGTTTCCACATTGCATACTGTAGTGTAATTTGAGCATTCAGGGTATCAGACGCCTTTTTGTGATGATTTCTCTTAATACTTTGACGACCTACATTATGTGGCGCAGTGGGCGAAGGTCCGCCTGCGACGCAAGAAGTTGCGGGTTCGATTCCGTCCTCGGGACAATTGTGTGTACGACCTGCAGACATTTGTTCCGGGTGTTCTGGTTATCTATGAATAATAAAAAATATCTATCTATGTAATGTATTGTATTAAGTATATCAGTTATCTAGTACCCATAAAACAAGTTCTGCTTAACTTGGGGCTCGATGATGCTGTGCTGTGCAACGCCGAAACCATCAAGCAGATTGAACGCATGAGATGTAGCGTGCGCATGCTAGTTGTCAATTTTATTATACATCTTATACCTTTCCATGAACGTATTTTATTTTTTGGTAATTCAACAAACAATCGACCTGTCTAGTCAGTCCTAAATGATGCAGCGATTCGATTTTTATGACAATCGATTTTATTATTATTACTCAACGTTGTGTATTATTCTACAAACTTGATTTTTCGCAGCATTTCCCGCGTTTTTCCGAAATAAAAAGTAAGACTTCTTGTGCTGAACTATATTTTTTTTCAAATTTCTTATTTCTTCTATTCATTAATTTGCAATAAAGAATTTTCTATCTATACCTATATTTCTTCTTAAATATACTTCAAGTCATCGTTCAGTAATCAATCGTCCATTATTGAACGGCCCCGTGGCGACATTTGATACTCCCTGGGGTCAAATTATTCTAGTTAAAGGCTACTCAAGCCGATCGTAGGTATTTTCAATTTTACCTGTGAAATTTGCATATTCAATAGGTTGGTGGAACTTGGATTTTGGAACGGAGAAGCTTTACCGGAGTATCTATATTTTAATATCTTCATTATTATCATCATTATAAGCGTGCGTTATTCGCTACCACTCCTTGCAAAACGAACGCAGGTGTGCGCGCTCCACTGCATAGAATGACAACAGCATATAATAAGTACTTCTCTGAAACAGATCCATTTGCTGCTTCACCAGCTTTGTATAAGACAGCCATCAACCTGATATTGTCAACTGATACTATTTTCGATTGTATTTAACTCTTCATGTGAATTACATTGTTTCAAATGCTCACTAACACCACCCCTTGTACAAGTAATAAGTGGATAACAAGGCTGGTTTACTTCTAGAATTACCTTTATTTAAGTTTAATAGTTAATTTTTAAGTGATACAGGTTGTTATCCCTAAGAAAAAAAAAATTATAAGCCCACGCACCCCCGCTGCTATACAACAGTAAGTATATATATATTGACATAGCTCTAAGAATTAAGCAAGTTGAAATGGCAGTGGGCCGGCCATATCTCGCGAAGAACCGGTCACCGCTGGGGCAAACGTGTTCTTGAGTGGAGACCACGACTCGGATGCCCTCCGACCAGGTGGGATGACGACCTGCGAAAGACTGCAGGTAGATGCGTCAAGCTGAAGACAGGGCGCTATGGCACTCAGTAGGGGAGGACTGCAGGACCAGCAGTGGACATGTCGTGGTTGCGGCATAAGAATCAAAATCATCCCACTTATTTAGCCCAAGAATCCGTCGGCAGTTTCCTTCTGTGTATTTTTAACACCTCTAGTGCGATCACCAGTTCGCCTGCCAAGCGGTCGTTATGACAAAACCACTCTGGCTTACAAAAACACATAATAAAATATAGCCTTTTATTCAATCTCTCTAGGTCCAGATTTTCTTATAAAATTAAAGAGCAAAGTTGCTGACGCTATTAAAATCTTGAATAGGGTGTGAGGGCCTAAGTTCTGAATACAAAAGGCACTGAACACGGTCATTTTATATTAAAAACCCCAAAAAATCCAATATCACAGCAAATATTCTACCCGCCCCGTCATCGAAACTGAAATGAGTCGCCATCCGGTTCGGCCATCGAAAAAAGTCAACAAAAGTCATAAAAAGCAAATGAAGTCTTCCCAATTAAGTTAATTGAGTTGGGTGGGGGGGTCATGCTGAGATCTGATTGGTTGAACGGTTTATGCTCCTGTGAATCGTGATTAGGATTGGAAGTAAGAGATGTACCTAATAAGTCATCAAATAAATACTGCATGGACTCAACCGTTGATATGTAAGTGTATAATCCTATAGCAGGTCTATCAAATTCCTTTTAATATCTCTTATGCAACGCAGCAAGCATTTATTATAAATACGAAAGTTTAGATATTTAGTTATTTTTATAATTTCACGACAAAACAGTTAATGAAAAGGTAGGGCTGAAATTTGCATAGATGTAAAAGAAAGAAAGAAAATATTTTTATTTACCTTGAAACTTCTATACAGAACAAACTTAAACTACGCAAATGATTTCTACCTATATTACAAATTATTGTGCGTAGCAGTGATCATGGCAAATATGGCCTTCATTCAGCATTGTGCTGGGTGCGCACTAATGTGTCCACCCAGCGCTGATTTTCAGTGAAGACCAGAGGGATCGTGTCACGTCACGGTCATCAGGAGCGTGATGTTGACATCAAAATGGTAAATAGGATTGCATTATAATTATGTAGTTCTAGACCGTTTTATAGATTTATTGTATTTCCGTGTGCTGGCTTAGAATTTGCACCACCCAACTCTCCCCGCGGATTTCTGAACTGCGAACTGCGATCCACAACCCGCTTGCTAAGCGTGTGGACTATAGGCATTACCTCCCCATGAGGAAACCTAATAAGGCACTGATTAAGGAGACCTCTGCGTCCAACAGTGGACCAATATAGGTTGTTGTGATTAGGTGATTTCTAGACCTGGATTAATATGACACGCTCCTTTTTAATTTTCTCTAACCTCCTGATATAGTGCTGAGGTTTCGTTGTTGAGGTCTCAATATATATGCTGATGGCTCCTACCAATGCTTTTAATTACAGTAGCTTTTGTGTGAATCTAAATGTGGAAGCTCACATGGTTCTCTATACAAGACGGTTCGCTCTCGTGGTCTCTTTGTTGATATATTTATTCAGTCGAACTGCCATGCCGTGATGTAATTTATCAAGGGGACACGACTGTCCGAAGTATCATTGTTTTTGTTCGTATATTTTAATCATGGAATAACTATGTGGGATAGTAAGAGTTTTGATGCCCATTGTGTTGTGTTGTGCCCGCATTTATCATAAATTTTAGGAAACTAAAAGGTATTTTTATATAGTGCTTACCAACACTACACCCTTGTAGCGTATTCCCGTACGGAGTGCAAGTTTGCGGGTTCAAGCTCCAGGTCGTTATTTTTAAGATATTTATTATTAACAATTTGACTGCTGAAATCACACGGTATGTGTTTTCTACAAGTGTAAATCCACACTAGCGCAGCGACTGAGAAAATACAGATCTTTGTGACTCAGCACAGCCGTAATATTTTTCGAACGAAACGCATGTGCGGCGCAACACAACCGCTGTGTAGAGCGGCAGCATGAATTTTTTAGGTTAAAAAAAGATCGCAGTCGTCGAAAAAAAATCGCAGTCAAAGTGTTAAACTTCTTAGAAACCTAAATAAAGTGATTTTTGCTATTAAAGACAGTGTATTAGCCTCACACTGGGAATAATATTCTATATTCTAAGAAAGTTAATAAAGTGGTTAACATTAATTTCTAAGAAATATAAAGTGGTTGAAAAAACCTTACAAGTCGCAAAAACAAAGTTATAGGCAAACAAAGTATAATAAGTAATCTAATATCATAAAATTCTTGTAAAATAACAAACTTATTATGTAAAAAGAAAAAAGTTCAGAGCCCATTAAAATATTTTCGGTTATGTTGATGTTTATTTTCCCGAAAAATGTAAACTATATATTAACAAACTCTGAACTTCATTATTACTCGCCGTGTGGTCTCGTGGCAACAGAGGTTGGGACACATTTTGCCTCCAGCTACTGATTGTAATGAGCGGACTTTGAAGCGAATATTTAGCGGACAAAATTAAATCCATTTTTATGGATTTTATTTGGTTCTTGCGTTTTGTTTTTTTTTTTTGGCATTTATTTATGCCGGCGCGGCATAATTGATTTTTCCGACAATTTAGTTATTTCTTACAGGTAGTTTCGCCCGCTCTCGTTTAACAAAAAAGTATATTTATTTTGTAAATTATGAATCTCACTCTATAATTAAAATTATATACTGTGAATACAGTATTTAATTGAATGTACAGTGTGGTCGCAATAAAGAATCATGAAACTTATGATAAAATTGCTAATTTCTTAACATAATATTATAAGAGGCCATAGTAGAAAAAGGGAAAGCATTTATACAACACGTCATGCCATACCTCTGGTCTATCGTGTTCAAATTCAAATTAACTTTAAGTTGTATTTTAAAAGAAGAAAATTTTCTTTTGAAATAGCTTGGTTGTCATGGCCGCTGGTATTGAAAAGCCCCTAACCTCAAGATACCACTTTTAATGCTACCATTGAACCAGCGCGGAGCATTATGTCCGCTCTTAGCAACGTCCTCTCAATGTGCCCCACTCCCTGCTTGCTTGTTTAATCAACTGTTATAATAGGTAAGGAGCGGGTAGTTATTTACCATGCACTCGACTGACATGCGCGAGATCTAAGCGTATTTGCGCATAAAATCTAAGCTGAAAAGCTCTGCGAGAGTGGGTAGGTAATGGATCGTTAGGAAGGTTCGTATTTAGAAGGCAGAGATTACTAAAACTCAATATACCAGACCTCTTCTACCTTCTTGAGATCAAATTTAATTTGATCCTTCATTAAAATATTGGTGCTTACCAAATACTCATAATATAAGCTGTTGTAGTAGGTAGGCAGAGGCAGACCCATCGTTTACGACTTTTTTCTTTGTGGATTTTTAATTTAATTTTCACTGTTAAAAACTATTTAAATGATCTATTAGCATTGTAATACTTTTTCAACGTGTATTACAGGGAATATGTATCCTTTCGATATAACATGTTTACAAAATACCTAAGTAATTACGCGTAGTAATAAGAGAGGGTCTTAACACTTTAACTGCGATTTTCTTTCGACGACTGCGATCTTTTTTTTAACTTAAATATTCGTGCTGCCGCTCTACACAGCGGTTGTGTTGCGCCGCACATGCGTTTCGTTCGAAAAATATTACGGCTGTGCTGAGTCACAAAGATCTGTATTTTCTCAGCCGCTGCGCTAGTGTGGATTTACGCATATTAGTCACTTGTAGAAAACACATACCGTGTGCTTTCAGCAATCAAAGTGTTAAAATCTTTTTCTGTCCGCAGCTTTGCGCGCGTTGTTTCTATGGAAATGTTTAAAGGTTATTTCTATCCTATGGGAACTGATTTCAAACCATGGACGACCGATGTGGTGCGGTGGGCGAAGATCCGCCTGCGACGCAGGAGGGTTCGATTCCCGCCTCGGAACAATTGTGTGTACGATCTGCAGATATTTTTTCCGGGTGTTCTGATCGTTTTCTATGTATATTAAAAAATATCTATCTTATGTAATATATTGTATTATGTATATCAGTTATCTAGTACCCATAACACAAGCTCTGCTTACCATGAGGCTAGATAATGCTGTGTGGATTGTCCAGCATTATTTATTTATTTATTTATCCATCCACCCCCATCCATCTATCCAAAATAGCCAGCAGGCCATACATACTATCTTTTTTCTAAGAACCAACTCAAATACTTACTTCACCATAGACAACCCTACAAAATCCCCATAAAGCCTTGGAGCTCGCATAAAATATGCCGTCGAGTCGAGCGTTCATAAGCCTTCAAGAGGTGCCGTTGTTTAGAGCTGCCTGAGACCGCCGTGAAAAGGCCGAGGGCTCTTAGCGTGCATATTGCGCTGCAGAAAGAACTGCGCGATAATTTGAAAGTTTTGAATTGGGTCGGGAATTTATTCTGGAAAGTTTGGGTTAGGGGCCTACCAGTATCTATAAAAAATAATCGGTTGTCATTTTACGTTAATGTGTTTTTAGAAGGAGAAAATAAACTATGATCTAGGAAAATAAATATGGTTAGGCATGAGTGCAAGCCGAGGTCAATCATATATCAAGTACCATACCAATGCGGATGAAGTTGCGGGCAAGAGCTATAGTTAGGTACCTAGTAAAGAAACAAACCTACCGAAACGAACTTAAGCTATACATAGCTCAAGCAGAAGTGGGATTGGGCCGGCTATATATCACGAAGAACCGACAACCGCTGAGGTAAACGTGTTCTTGAGTGGAGACCGCGACTCGGCAAACGTAGTGTAGGATATCCTGCGGCTATGGTATGGTATGGTATGGTATGATATGACGACCTGCGCAAGACTGCAGGCAGACGTGGATGCGGCAAGCTGTAGACATGGCGCTCATTAAGGGGTCTATGTCCATCAGTGGACTATTATTTTAATTTGATGAGGATGATTATCAAAGATGATGAATTGATTTGTGAATGGCAAAATCCATGTCAAATCGCAGAAAAATAATTTTTGCGCGACTTTAAAAAGAGAAAGGGGTTATCAGAACTTTTCTCACACAAAAAATTGAGACAGACAGACGGACTCCGCAGTTTTACTATTAGCAAAGGTGGATAGATAGATAATTAAATAAATAGATAGAGAAATTCTTTAATAACAACTTCAAATCCAAAATACAACAATTATACAGTACACAGGAATAAAAAAAAACATGAAAAACAGTTGATTAAAAATGAAAAACAAACATAGATGGGGCCCATTTTTTGTGACACAACCGTAACAGATGCCGAGGGGCTGAGCAATCCAGTTAATTTTGTCTCAGGTTGAAACTCATCCGAAATTCGGAAAGGTCAACACTAGAGACTAATTACTCACTCCAAGTTTGTTAATCTTTAGTAGTTTATGTAAATATTTAATTGAGACGAGCTAGATATTCTAAGTTAAGGGCATGTCTTGAGCCTGGAGGCAATTTCAGTTCAGTTTAATAAACTTAACATTAAAGATCGCGTAGGGTACAAGGACAATGAAAAACATGTCGCGCACGGCTATTTATATATATTACATTAGTACCAGGTAAATAAAGTTTAGAAAGTTGTAAATATATAGGCAGGCTTGAAAAATAATTGGATATAATGGCAGACTTAGGCCCGTATTATCATTACTCGTAATTTGTTTATTTTGATCTAAGTAAAGTAAAGTAAGTAAAAAATCATTTATTTCTTTAGGCTTAAAAAATAAGCACTTAGACAAGTCATATTTTATATATAAATTATTATCAAATAAAATTATTTTTCTGTTCACTTAAATTTTTTGTCCACCTGTTTCGTATCGATCTACCCTCGTTTATTATCTACCATTTATTAAGCTTAGTTATTATTAAATAACAGAAGGGTGAGTATATTTGTTAGACCAGATCTTAGACCATTCTCATAATAATCAGAACCACTTTAATTCATGCATTAAAAGGCATAGTTCAATATAATTAACCGCATAATTCGGCATGCAAAATAGACTCAACAAAGCTTTCAGCAAAATTTAAAATGATTTATAAATCAATTAAAATATATATGATATTATTATTGAGTTAAACTTCGAATGTCAGTGAATTTAAATAATGACAATGTCGATAGTAAAGGAATTCAGATACAGTATAAATTGATTTATATAGGTATGAATAAGCCACTTTTTTTAATATTAATACAAAAGCTTTGCAAGGTTCTTGAATAAGAAAATAATGCTGGACAATTCACACAGCATTATCTAGCCCCATGTTAAGCAGAGCTTGTATTATGGGTACTAGATAACTGATATACATAATACATTATTTTACATAGATAGATATTTTTTTTATTATACATAGAAAATAACCACAACACCGGGAATAAATATCTGCAGATCGTACACACAATTGTTCCGAGGCGGGAATCGAACCCGCAACCTCCTTTTGCGCAGGCGGACCTTCGCCCACCGCGCCACATCAGTCGTCAAATTTAATTAATAATTTTGAATTGCTTTAGCCTTTAGTTAGTATCTTGTTGAAAAGACGTTCACACACCGCATAACAACCTTTTTGGTAAAAAGCTGTTCTGGGCTTTTTAGATAAAACAATTCTATTTGTTTACCTAACCGTACTTGGGAAGATATCCCGCGCTTTCGTAAAAGCATTGTTTTTGTTTCAGGGCAGCATATGGGATACTACGTGAAGTCTTCTCATCATCCATACCGCAATGCTTGGAGACCACGACTCGGTAAACGTAGTGTAGGACGCCCTCCGGCCAGGTGGGATGACGACCTGCGAAATACTGCAGGTAGATGCTGGATGCGGCAAGCTGAAGACAGGGCGTTATGGCGCTCATTGGGGAGGCATATATCCAGCAGTGGACTACTATAGGCTGATGATGATGATTTGTTTACCTAACCGGCCTTGGGAAGATATCCCGCGCTTTCGTAAAAGCAGCAATGCTTTTGTTTCCTTGTCCACTTCATACATTTTCAAAAAACATCCACACAATGTCTACTTGAGATCCTGCATTATGTGGGAAATATACTTTTTAATATGGCATTCATATCTCAGAAAATCCCTCGAAATTACATAGCCATAAGTCTGGGAGAAACAAACTGCCAATCTTCATGAAATCTGTAGCGAAGATCGTATAAATGTTATGCTCGAGAACAATGAGGAATAATAACCTATGGTATGGTGGATGATAATCACACACATAAGTCTTTGGGTTTTTTGTACACAATTATATATTATTGGCATAAATATAGAAAATACAATACTGTAGAATGGAATCTTCTATGACCGAGTCCAGAACTCAAAAAGATCTTTAAATTCTTATCAATAAATAACTGAACTGAACTGAAAACCACACTAATAAACCTGGGACAAAGATTTTCTTATTATCAATGTACGCACCTACATACTTACTGTAATCTCGACGGAGTATATCAATACATAAGAGCTATGAAGTGGTTTCGCACCAATCTACAAATAGATACATTATCAACGAGACCTTCCATTTATATCCTTGGACATCCGCAGTAATGAAGGTCTTTGTTTTTGTTATTGTTTTTTGTATAACTTCGTGTGATTGTAAGAAGTTTACAAGATGTAATCTCGCGTACACTTTACTAAAGAGTGGCGTGGATAAGACTTTTCTTGGGAATTGTAAGTACCTATTTACTTTTTTTGACGACCGATGTGGCGCGGTGGGCGAAGGTCCGCCTGCGACGCAGGAGGTTGCGGGTTTCGATTCCCGCTTCGGAACAATTGTGTGTACGATCTGCAGATAATTGTTCCGGGTGTTCTGGTCGTTTTCTATGTATAATAAAAAATATCTATCTATGTTATATATTGTATTATGTATATCAGTTAAGTATCTAGTACCCACTTACTTACTTGTTACTTGTTTCTGGACTGGTTTCCGCAACTTGGCCGCCGGTGGGCCTTTTTTGCGTGTCTGGTGGGGGGGCTGCTAGTCTAACCACCCGATGTCCTCCAGGAAGGCCAGCAGCTCGCTGATGCCGGTGCATGCCTCCCTAGGCGTCCTCGGTGTCCCAAGGTGATGCAGTCTTTGAGAAGCCACGCTGTCGCAATCTACAAGCACATGCGCTGCCGTCTCCTCTGCATTCATGCACCCTCTGCAAAGGGGGCTGTCCGTGATACCCAAATTAAAAAGGTGTTTGTTTAGCATGCAGTGTCCCGTGACAATACCGACGACTTTCCGGAGTTTGTCACGTTTGAGATTGAGGAGTTTTCGGGAGTACCGTGGGTTTAAAACCGGGAATGCCTCCTTCGACTGCCTGCAATCTGGAATACTTGCCCAGTGCTCTTCGTGTCGTTTGGCTGTGCGTTGACGGATCCATGAGCGGACTTGACTAAAGGGGAGGGGAATTATTGGTTCAGGCCCTGCCGGTTGCCATTCTGAACCTCTCCTCGCCAGTGAATCAGCTTCGTCGTTACCCCTGGATCCGCTCCGGCCTTTTATCCATTGTAGGGTGACTCTATTGGACTTACTTATTTGCTCTAGCAGGTGGTGGCATTGCAAAGTCAGTCCTGAGTTGTGTTCTCTCCTGTTCAAGGCCTGTAGTACTGCCGCGCTGTCCGAGAGGATCCTGATGTTTTGGTCAGTTACCTTCCTTCGTAGCACTGCAGTCGCAGCTTGGATAATACCTACACATTCCGCTTGGAAGATGGAGTTGTGGGCACCCAGTGCTGTTGTTTTGTGAATATTAAGATCTTCCGAGAACGTTCCCGCCCCCGTACCTGTTTTCATTTTAGAGCCGTCAGTGTATATTCGTACTTCATGTATGTTTGAGCTATCACTTGGCTCTTCGTGCATTTGTAAAGTGAAGCTTTTTGAAAGTATGTGTGTTTTAGGCACCCTATCATATATCGAGAGTAGCTTAATATATGATTTATTTTTTAAGAGAAATCATTTTCAAAGCCTCTCTTCATCTCTTGTCCTATCTGTGCAAATTTCTAATAGTAAATGATTTATTCTCATATATCTTGATTTTGATAACTGTCCAATTAACGCTCGGATACCATCCACTTACATTAATTAGCCTTATCGGCATCAATCATTACATTGATTCGTGTCCGGGAGCCAAGGGTCTATCCCCATAGGTGACAGTATCGTAGCGATAGTCATGTCTACTGATAAAAAAAAATATTTCCATAAATACAATAAATGTTGGTTCACTTAGAAAACGTAAAATACTGAAAATTAAACAATGACTTCGGTGTAGAATAAAGTAAAGAAGCGACAAAAAAACCTTTAGCCTGTTAGTTTTTTTTTTAGTTGTAAGAAAACCTCTCCCAAGCTTATTTTATTATCTAAGTACCTTACCTACCTACACACAGGCCTGGCCTGCTGTTTCCACCTGGGTTAAAAATACCCGATCTTATTTATTTTAACCTTATTTTTCTAAGTACCTATTTATTTTATTTATTTATTTTATTCATTTAATTATTAACTAGCACGATTACTTATAATACAAACAAAAGTATATAGTACATTTAAGTAATAACTGGTAATTACCAAGTAAGGTAAGTACCAATCTTTTTTTCCAAAACAATGTTCGATTGCTATGTTTTTATTACAATTTCGGTCACAAGGGGAAAACCTGAATAGAATTACCGGCGTTATAAGTACCTACCTATCGTATTGATAATCCGATAGCACCTATCCACGTGCAGTAGAGTTCAAATTAGATAACAATTAAACCAGCTACTACCACACATGACATTGACATTTAAACTCAAAGTACAAAACTACCCGACACAAGCTAATTCACACCTTACTTTGTACAAAACAAGGTATGTTTTACATTTTAAAGTGTCAGGTGGAACCAAGTAATAATCAATTTGAACTCTATTATCTATAGTCTTATCGTAGGAAATTCTGAAGCAGGTAGTATGAATCCAGTCGTATGCGTATGCGCACGTTTTGTTGATAACTTGTTATTAAGTAAATACTCGTTATGTGGATCACTCGTTCAGTGTTTATATTAATTTTTGGTGTAGTTTTATGTTGTTGTAAGAAATATGACAGTAGGTGTAAACTTGCGAGGGATTTGCTGAGATCTGGGACGCCTAATGATATTTTTCTTGGACAATGTAAGTAATTACTAATTACAAAGTGATATGAATGTACCTTACCTACTAGATATCTAGTGGTTTCTTTTTCACTTCTTCCGCTAGTGGACAAACATTTAAGTCGAGAGACAATCAAAAAACACATTATTTCTTACTAATTGATAATAATAAATAGTAGGTATGTATGTTACTTGACTTGTGTAAGTGTATTACCTATATCTAGTTTTTTGTAAGCCTAAAGAAATTAAGTTTTTGAAATCTTGAAATACGAGTACATACTTAATACCTAACTTTAAGACAAAATAGACAAATTCGAGAATTTTCTGTTTTTACGCTCTGAGACGCGTCGTCATATTTATCTTGGACAATGTAAGTAAATATACATAAAATTTATAACTTCACGGCAACACCGGTCACGCGGGAAATTCGAAAACTTTCTGTGTTTTTGTATTACCTGCGTTCTGCAAGTAATATACCTCGATAGTCGGTAGTTTTGTGACTATTTATAACTACCTCTCTTTGCTATGAATGAACCCATGCCTAAAACTTACTTCGATTCAATCGTAGTTAAGAAGTGTATTGTATTGACAATACATTATGTTGATTTAGTAACAAATCTTTAATGTCTGTGGCGTTTCACAAATGTCTATTACACTATAATAGACTACAATACAAAGGACATTGTCGATTTGGGTTCTCCAGTCTTTTGAAAAGTGTCTCAATTACTGAGTTCTAAAGTGCTAATAAACCACTAAAAAAAGACTTTTGGGTGCACTTTTTACACTTTATGGTGCGAGTCGCTTTGGCGGACATTGAAAAAATTTGCACCCATATGCGGGTAGCACCGCCACTTCCGAGACTGGACAGTGAATGTGTTGACTCGCAAACAGTCGCTCCGGGCGCAATTCAATATATGCAATGCAAATTGATAAGGTTTATTTACATTTAAGGTACAACGTTACAATTTTTGTTTTGAATAACACTAAATAAATGCGAAAGTTTGGATGGCTGGATGGATTGATCGATGTTTTATACTTCTTCATGTTAAAACTACTGAACGGATCGCGCTGAAATTTTGCATACAGGTAGTATGCATTGGCTTGAATAAAATTGCCTGGAATAAAACGAGCCAACTTTTTTCCCACATATCAGTGCCCTGGTATAGAAATAACCTTCATACATTTCCATAGAAACAACGCGTACAAAACCGCGGGCAGAAACTAGTTATGAAATAACTGGATCAATAGACTAACATCTATTTTCTTTACTCGCATTTTATTATTAGGTTGGTTAGGTACCTACAGACTTTCAGAACAATGATCAGAAAAACATTCTACTCATAAAATATCATGAGAAATCTCTTGATTGGAAGGAGCAAAGTTTTTTGTCCTACGTGTTCTGAATGAACATTGAATAGAATGCTTTTTCAGTGTTGCCATTTCAATGAAGTTGCGTCGAATTTGACGGAAACGTTTTGACCATAGGCCATGCAACTATTCGCTCTGAAACAGCCACTCCATTGATTTATTGTTGTACAATTTTGATGTTATAGATACCTAATAGTTACATGGTAGAGATGTTAGTTAATACAGTTTTAAGATATACATATAACAAAACAATTAAATATAAAACCTTCTTTTCAATTTCGACTAACGGTATTCATTCGATATCGGTATTCATCAAAATATATTAAAAATGAATAGATCTATCACAATATATCGGAATAAAATTCGATATAGGTACTTAGAGAAGTTAGCAACACTGAAGACTGTTTGTGATTGGTTCGTATATCTCGAAAGAGATTTGACTAATCAAGTTGTTTGTTTGTAATCAACGCACTGTAGAGAGGAGAAAAGAACCTCTTTGAGGAAATCTACACGACTTAATACATTAGATTATGTATTTGTTACTGGATGATTTCATAAAGATAGATAGATAGAAAAACACTTTATTGTAACACACAAAACAGAAAACAATACAGAAATAAACAATATAATTAAATAATAAATTAACAAATTTTAATTCATGTCAAATTAGTGCACGTCATTCTCTCAAATATTTTTGCATAACGACTCACAGTCAAGCATGTTGATCCACGAAATGTATATTACCTGTAACTTTACATAACACATAAATAAATAAATAAATAATGCTGGACAATCCACACAGCTTACCCCATGGTAAGCAAAGCTTGTGTTATGGGTACTAGATAACTGATATACATAATACAATACATTACATACATAGATATTTTTTATTATACATAGAAAACGACCAGAACACCCGGAACAAATATCTGCAGAGCGTACACACAATTGTTCCGAGGCTGGGAATCGAACCCGCAACCTCCTGCGTCGCAGGCGGACCTTCGCCCACCGCGCCACATCGGTCGTCATGTCGACACATGTCTTTGGTATATAAAAATCTTTATCTTTATATATTACAAACAAATCACCTTTGTCTTTCCAGGGGTATGTTTAATCGAAAAGGTCAGCAAGAGAGACACCAGCGCCTTTGTGGTGACTTCAAGTGGCAAGAAGTTCTATGGACTTTACCAGGTACGTACCTTTTTAGGGTACCGTACTATAGGGACTCTATTACTAAGACTCCACTGTCCGTCGTCTATCTGACCGTCTGTCACCAGGCTGCATGATAGTTAGACAGTTGAAATTTTCAGTTGATGATTTCTTCTGCCGCTATATCAACAAATACTTAAAAACAAAATAAAATATATATTGATTCACAAACGTGATTTTTTGCTCGTTTTTATAGATAATGGTATCTACTGATAATGGACCCTTCGTGCATGAGTCTGACTCGCACTTGGCCGGTTTTTTATAATCGATTAACCATTTGAAAGTGACTATGTGGTGGACTATTTATCACGAAGATCTTTTCACTCCTGTTTTAAAGAAGGTATCTTTAAAACAGGAGTTAAAAGGTTTTCTCTCTCTTAAATGGCCATGTTAAAAAATATAATTATCTTAATACGGTCATAATGATGAGGCCTATTTAACGCAGTGCACGGACGGACTGATCATGATAATAATGATGAATTTTGCGAAGTGATAAATAATAATAATAATAAATCCAGAAGGCGGTACTCTTGGACTCGGCACGTATCGTCAGGAAGTTCCTTTCTCTGCAGCCCTAGTCACCGGCCGCTTGAGCCTAGCTTCGCGGTCGGTGATCTACCGTTTTGATATATTTTTTACTGTAGAATAGTTTTATAATATTTTATTGTATTTTCTATAGTAAAAAATGTATTTTATACGAGAATTGAAATAAATGAGTGAAATAATAATAATAAATAGAGACATAATAATAATAATAAATAATGATGGACAATTCACTCAGCATTATCTAGCCCCAAGGTAAGCAAAGCTTGTGTTATGGGTACTAGATAACTGATATACATAATACAATATTATTACATAGATAGATATTTTTTATTATACATAGAAAACGACCAGAACACCCGGAACAAATATCTGCAGATCGTACACACAATTGTTCCGAGGACGGAATCGAACCCGCAACCTCCTGCGTCGCAGGCGGACCTTCGCCCACCGCGCCACATCGGTCGTCGAAATAATAATCAATAATCATTTACTTCCTACGTTTCTATAACTACACGTCGCTTTTTTATACATAAGTCCATAGGTAAATAGACGATACCGTACTATAATTCAATAAAAAGAAATAATAAAAAATAATTAGTGTATGTGCAGAAGTGCTATCTTAAAGAACACATGAACAAAGTGTCTTCACCTTAAGTACAGAGACAATAAGAAAAGTGCCAATGGACACGTTCTTAGTAATATGTTGTTATAAAAATAAGTTAGAACTAAATTACCCATTAGCCAATTCTATGGCTAGATTGTAATTATACTCTAGTGTATTTAACATTTATAATAAGTATACTAGTCAATAAAAAAAAAAAAAAAAAAAAAAATCTAATGGCTGAAAATAAATTGATAATATATTTCCTGGAACTCCCTTTCAGATACCAAGTCGCTGGTGCCGAGAGGGGAAACGGGGAGGTGACTGCAACGTCGCGTGTGAATGTAACTAGTTACTTTATGATATATAATTTGTCACTCATATCATTATTTCCGACCAGGTGGGATGACGACCTGCGAAAGACTGCAGGTAGATGTTGGATGCGTCAAGCTGAAGACAGGGCGCTGTGGCGCTCATTGGGGGAGGCCTATATCCAGCAGTGGACTGCTATAGGCTGATGATGATGATGATGATTATTATTATTTAAATTGTAGGGCTTAAACACTATGAGAGCCACCGGCACACATGTTAATGTTGACGGAAGGTGTGAATGCCGGATGCGGCAAGATGAAGACAGATGCCACAGGCAGATCCATAATTTTGTACTACTTTCGTTGACTAAGTTAGTACACAGAAAATAAGAAGAAGCATTACTAATAATTTCACAAAACTTCTCACTTTTTTTAATTAAGCGCAGGAAAATGTCTAAATTAGCCCCGAATAGATAGAAATAAACATCTGCATGCCCTGATCAAAAAGGTAGGTACTACTAACAGAATACTGTTAGTTTAAGTTTTTTTAAACTAACAGTATTCTGTTAGTAGTACCGAACGAATTTAATAATATACAAACGAATTTAATAATATAATTCAATTTAAACCGTTAGAAAATACAAGATTTTCGATTTTCTGTGAGTTCTACACAGTAAGTCCAAGTTTTTGCAGCAACTCCGAGCAATCTTCTGACAACCAATAGGAACCAACAAACCAACCAATAGGAACAAATATCAATAGGTATATCCCTGCCGTTGCCTATTAAACCAACTCTTATACTCCGACCATAAAACTCGGCGATAAACAGCGAGAGAGTGGAATAAAAACTTTCCATCAACAATGTCCACAACTCAATTTATCTAAGTGTCGGTAGAATTCAATACAAAATGGACGACGAGTGTTTAAATCCGACAAGACGACAACAATAGGAGTCAAATAGCAACAAGAGTTACAAGTCTTTGAACCATGAGATATTGCATACTACTATGGAATGCTGTGATAATATTCGGTCAAAGTAATACAAATATATTGTCAGTTGCATGCAATTAGGCGAACCTCATTCAACTTAATTAATATTTAGGTATACAACTTTCATTTGAATAACATATGAATGGCCACACCTGTTTTCAACAGACATAGCTTAGAAAACTATCGACATTGTTACCGATTTGATATTGAAACAATTGTTTGTGAAATAAATAAATGAAAAAAATTAAACCGAGATATAAAATCTTCGAGGTACGACACAACCAACAGACATAGAAGCAGATATGGATACGCCATACACATTAAATATATATTAGAACAGGTTTGAAAATTAAAACGATTTCTCATCTCAACTCACTTTCGAAAAAAAAAACTTCTAATCTACACTTATCACCACGTCTCGCTACATTTTACCTAAGTCGCACAGTAATTTTTTTCTAGATAAGTTTCGTAATATCAAAGTTTAAAAAGTACATATCGCTTGAAAACGAGTTTAAATTTTATGTTTACACTGGATTTATTTTACTGTTATTAGTTATAAATATTCTAAAATTAAATTTATATATTTGTATTTATTTGGAACAATTACATCTGGTTCTTACAGGTATGACCTAATACAATAAAGTAGTCAACATTATAAATATTACAAGCAAATGCATTAATATTCATCTATCAACATCTGCAGCATACCTTCATCGTGTGCAAGAGCTGGCACCGAGGTTTTACGAGTGGTGCTTAACAGCGACCGGTCAAGTGCTCAATCTGTACTACGCTGCAAATAACGCGCACAATGGGTCTTACAGGTTTAGTACAAGGGTATAAGACTTGTCTACATTCGTATCGATCGTAGTTTTGCTCAGAAAGAATTGCAGTTGTTAGTGATTGCTTATCAGTTATCACACTTCCTTTCAAAATTTTTGACATGAAATGCTTATGCTGCAAATAACGCGCACAATGGGTCTTACAGGTTTAGTACAAGGGTATAAGACTTGTCTACATTCGTATAGATTTGTTCAGGAAGAATTGCATTTGTGAGTGATTGATTACTTCTCACACTTCCTTTCAAAATATATGAGATGAAATGCTTACGCTGCAAATAACGCGCACAATGGGCCTTACAGGTTTAGTACAAGGGTATAAGAGTTGTCTACATTCGTATCGATCGTAGTTTTGTTCAGGAAGGATTGTTTTTGTGAGTGATTGCTTATCATACTTCCTTTCAATATGTATCTAGTCACCGTTGAAACTGGCCTAAGAATTTCCGCTATAATAATAAAATACCTTGTAAAATCACATGTATTGCAGACGTAGCTAACATGACAGTCCATAGAGATACACAAAACCATATTCAGAATGGCTATGAGAAAAAGTTTACCTATAAGTTTGCATAAATTATTATAATTATGATATTCCTATATTAAGTAATTAATTTTATAATTATGAACCATATAGTTCATAATTACGTGAACGTGTAACGTGTGTGTTAACGTGTTCTTGAGTGGAGACCACCACTCGGTAAACGTAGTGTAGGACGCCCTCCGACCAGGTGGGATGACGACCTGCGAAAGACTGCAGGTAGATGCTGGATGCGTCAAGCCGAAGACAGGGCGCTATGGCGCTCATTGGGGGAGGCCTAGGTCCAGCAGTGGACTAATATAGACTGATGATGATGATGATGAACCATATAGTTAAAGTTAACAATCTTACAAGAACGAACCCAAAAATTGTTGCTCCCTGACAGGGTTTTTGTGCATTGTGTACCCACTAAGAAACGATACTAGCTAAGAACTATTACCTGTACGCATAAAATCACAATAAATGATATGAATGAATATTATTTATAATTTCTCTTTTCAGCGCTCCTCGACGATGACATTCGAGATGACACCGCGTGCGCCAATATGATATTCCACCAAGAAGGCTTCAAGTACTGGACGCTTTGGACTACGCGGTGCAAGAACGACAATATGATCACTAATGAGATTTATAAGTAAGTTTATATTTTATTTATTTAAAGGAAAACCAGAAGCTTATATAAAACACAATAAAAAAATTAAAAAAAACTACTACAACTACTACTACTACTTTACTCATTATTTTACTCGTATCTGATCACGAATGAGATTTATAAATAAGTTTACTCATTATTTTACTCGTATATGATCACGAATGAGATTTATAAGTAAGTTTACTCATTATTTTACTCGTATCTGATCACGAATGAGATTTATAAGTAAGTTTACTCATTATTTTACTCGTATCTGATCACGAATGAGATTTATAAGTAAGTTTACTCATTATTTTACTCGTATCTGATCACGAATGAGATTTAAGTAAGTTTACTCATTATTTTACTCGTATCTGATCACGAATGAGATTTATAAGTAAGTTTACTCATTATTTTACTCGTATCTGATCACGAATGAGATTTATAAATAAGTTTACTCATTATTTTACTCGTATATGATCACGAATGAGATTTAAGTAAGTTTACTCATTATTTTACTCGTATCTGATCACGAATGAGATTTTTAAGTAAGTTTACTCATTATTTTACTCGTATCTGATCACGAATGAGATTTATAAATAAGTTTACTCATTATTTTACTCGTATATGATCACGAATGAGATTTAAGTAAGTTTACTCATTATTTTACTCGTATATGATCACGAATGAGATTTATAAGTAAGTTTACTTATTATATATACAATACAATATTGTACATCATATGCAAATCATTACAAAAATGACATTACACGCGACAAGTACAATGGGTGGCCTTATCTCTTAGAAGCGATCTCTTCAATTCCAATTTTCTTAATTATTTTACTCGTATATGACCTGTCTGCGTGGTTTTGAGACAACTTTTAGGATGTCAAAATACAAGTTTATACGAATTAAATAAATAATGTTGGACAACCCACACAGCATCATCTAGCCCCAAGCTAAGCAGAGCTTGTGTTATGGGTACTAGATAACTGATATACGCTCCATAGCCCTCTGGCATACTATTTATTATCCTACATCTATGATTAATATATTTTTTTTGTACAAAATCTATATATATAAAAGAAAGTCGTGTTTGTTACAACACTTATAACTCGAGAACGGCTGAACAGATTTAGCTGAAAATTGGTGGAGAGGTAGCTTAGAACCAGGAGTCTAACATAGGATACTTTTTATCATTTAAACTATTTGACACATAGATTTCCACGGGGGCGAAGCCGCGGGGCGCAGCTAGTATTATATATATAACACAGGTATGCGTTTGTGGACTGCTATAGGCTGATGATGATGATGCGTTTATGTAGGTACGAGTAGGTACATGTTTCTCTTCTTATTTCTAAGAAATATTCATCTGATCAGTATCGCCCTGCCAATTATGTAAAACGCCCTCACGACAGTTCACCACAGATTATCAAACTACAGTTTCCACGTGATTCCGTATAATCCTCTCGGATACCTTTAGAAAGTACAAACTTCGGGGTTGTTTTCTTGACCCCAAGGTAGTCCTTTATGGTAATGTACTGAACCCAAATCCTTTAAGCAAAATGGACTGAGAATACAGATTAGCCTGTAGTTAGGAGTGCGAAGGAGAAATAAGAAATTGATTGATTAACTTGGTGCCGATTTTAGAAGTAGATAACTACATCACTCAGCCTAAGAATTAGCAAGCTGAAGTGGCAGTGGGTCGGCCATATCTCGCGAAGAACCAACGACGTCCTCTGGGGCAAACGTGTTCTTGAGTGGAGACCACAACTCGGTAAACGTAGTGTAGGACGCCATCCAAATGAAGCGAACTCCGCTGAAGACAGGGCGCTATGGCGCTCATTGGCGGAGGCCTATGTCCAGCAATGGACTGCTATAGGTTGCTGATGAACTAAGTACATTAAAAGCGCCATACGTACATGCGTCGTGGTTGTTTTGCATAATATTCTAAACAAAAAAGTATTCTAGATATTAAATTCTAAGCCACACAACGAAACGATTATTGTCCAATTATTTAATTAACTCTAATTTATAATTATTATGTGACTTGTAATTTGTTTTTTACCAATAAATTGATTATTCTGATTATTCTGAAACTACTTCGTCAACATTATTTGCATATTACCAACTGGTAGAAAATAGTTGACATTCGATCGATTCCAATTTCAATTTTATTGTTGTTCGAACATGTCATGTTCCATAGGATTCAAACTTCGAATAGCACACACAATAACAAAAAGCAAACAAATGACATGCAATTTTAAATACAGAACGGTCAGTTGGAACATACGTTGAATTTTCCCACCATTTTTGAATGCTATAAATTTGATACAGCGTAACCTCCGTTTGTATAAATAAACTTTTTTTTTCTATTTTATATCTATACCACAGATAATATAATACATGTGACGACCGATGTGGCGCGGTGGGCGAAGGTCCTCCTGCGGCGCAAGAGGTTGCGGGTTTGATTCCCGCCTCGGGACAATTGTGTGTACGATCTGCAGATATTTGTTCCGGGTGTTCTGGTCGTTTTCTATGTATAATAAAAAAAATATATATCTATGTAATGTATTGTATTATGTATATCAGTTATCTAGTACCCATAACACAAGCTCTGCTTACCATGGGGCTAGATAACGCTGTGTGAATTGTCCAGCATTATTTATTTATTTATTTTATTTATGTCTATACTAATATTATAAAGATGAAAGGTTTGATTTTTTGTTTGTAATGAATAGGCTCCGCAAAGTACTAGACCGATTTGAACTGTTAGGAAGCTACACTATCCCTTGTGAACATAAGCTATATTATATTTTCAAAAAAGTTAGGGATCCGTACTAAACCCGTGCGAAGCCGGGAAGGTCCGCTAGTCCTTAAATAAACACCAGAAAGCTGGACAAAAAAGTAGTCAATGAGTAGGTAGGTTATGGAGATAAAAATCACACTAATATTATAAAAAATGCTCCTATCATTTATTTCTGGTGTATATTGTTAGCTTCTGGCCCGCTAAAAAAAAATCATTTGCCCGCACTGTTTAAAATATTTGTTTTAAACGAATTTAATCTATTTAAGTAATTTTTATTTGCAATAAATCTCAAAATATGGCAATTACCATTATTAAAATACCAGACTAATAAGGAGCGAGAGGATCAATAAGGTTGAAATTATTCTGGGAAATTATAAATTTGCCCTAATTATTTCGCTAGGCGTAAATTTAAATACTTAATCGTGTAGATCAGTTTTTGGTCATATTTTGTTGTTATTAGTTAAATTACTTTTATAGATTAGTCTTTCAAATTCTAAGGACCAAATAGTAATTTTTTTCTTCTGTCCTTAAACAAAATGAATAAATAAATAAATAACTGCTAGACAATCCACAAAGCATTATCTAGCCCCAAGCACCCGGAAAAATATCTGTAGTTCGTACAAACAATAGTCCCGAGGCGGGAATCGATCTTGCAACCTCCTGCGTCTTAGCCCACCGCGCCTCAGAGGTCGTCAAAATGTCTAAATGTCACGTGGAGAGTTATTGAATATCAAAGTTTTCTTGTTCCAGGTGTCCAGACTTGAGCCCTCGGTCCAGCCCTGAACGTGTCACCAGAAGCGATATCCTTAGATATAGAAGAATGCTGATTGCTAAATCACCTAGGTTTGCGGCCATAGCTGTTTAGTAAGATATTCCTTTGCTTTATAAACTTGGCTATTACTTTTTGTTAATTTTTTTTATAGAAAAACATTATTTCTTAATTATTTTAATATTGTTATTTATATGTTCATTGGAATAACGTTATAAATTTTGGTTGTGATAATTGCCCTGTTATTTTTTTTTTTAATTTGAACAGAACTTTAAACACCCGATTTCAATTTTATTTTTTCTGTATAAAATTCTAAGTCGACATTCTAAGACATTCATAAAAAAATGCTTAATAGCCCTAAAAATTATTCAATCTGAGTGAAGGAAAACGAGATCTCAATTAATCAATTTTCCAAACGACTAAAAATATTCTAAGTTAGAGCGAAGCCTTGGTAGAAAATGTTACAACGTCAAATACTTATGGAGATAATTTAAGCTAGAGTGTCATCGCATCAGCCTATGTTAGTCCACAGGTGGACTGGACATATGCCTCCCCTAAAGAGCACTATAGCGCCTTCTTCAGCCTTATGCAGTCAGTATCTCCCTGCAGTCTTTCGTAGGTCATCATGACAGGTGTGATGACGACCTACATCCCGGCTCGCTTACGGCCTATGACCTATGACCAGGCATCCTAAACTACGCTTACCGAGTCGTGGTCTCCACTCAAGAGCACGTTTACCCCAGCAGTGGTCGGTATGATTCAAAAACTAGAGTAAACTTATGTGGGTATACCACATAAGTTTACGAATCATAAAAAACCATTGTTAGTAAATACTTTTTTTACAAACAGAAAGTTTTGGTTAAGTCATTGTAGAAAAGGCAAAAATTCTATCAGCAAACTTAAACTTAAAACTATAACTTAAACTACAGTAAAAGCTGAATTTCCAGCAAGTTTCAGTTCCTAAAAGAGCGACAGAGCGCGTCGGTGTCGACATCTGTGCATAGTATAATTACCGACAGCCTCGAAGGTACTTCTACATTCCTTGTCGCAAACTTCGCATTCTTTTTGTTGAGGAAAATTTTGAATTGCAAAAAAGTGTTTTAAGTACCTATAAACATACATAGATTCTATAGAAGGCTAACAGTGAAAGTAGACACAAAGGAGGTGCTATCCAAATAATCGACAAATGAGTCTCATTTTTCTTATCGCACAAGTATGCGTGAAAGCACTTTTTTATTTTAGTCTGAGATACAATACAATACAAAAATACTTTATTGTACACCAGATACAGAACATTATCAAAGATATTACATGTGACAAGTACAATGGGTGGCCTTATCGCTTAGAAGCGATCTCTTCCAGGCAACCTTTGGGTGGAAAGAATAGGGGATAGAGCTAGTATAAAAATGAACATAATATGAGTATTTAAAGATAAATAAATATTAATTATAATTAATATATATATATATATATGTATGTATAATATACTACTTAGTCATCATCATCATCAGCCTATATCAGTCCACTGCTGGACATAGGCCTCTCCCAATGAGCGCCATAGCGCCCTGTCTTCAGCTTGCCGCATCCAGCATCTACCTGCAGTCTTTCGCACGTCATCCCACTTCAGCTTGCTAATTCTTACAGCTATGTCTATAACTTTGCCTAGCTAGGTCATACTCCCTCGTTAGTATTGTATATTTGATTCCTTGTGTAAAAATATAGTATTTTTTGTTAACGTTTGTGATACTAATATGATGTCTTATTTCTCAAATAACCAAAGCGTACTGACAAAATCTTCACATGACGGGCATGCTTTGTATCGAACCCGCAACCTTCGGTGTCGCAGGCGGACCTTCCTACCTGGGCCACAGAGGACGTCAATATTAACGACTCAATAATCAGTCCTCTGACTGAAATGACTGAGCCTAGTATAGGCAGACTGAATCAGTCGTCATTTAGCCGTGGTCAAAGTGAATGCATTGAACTGGACCTGATTAGGTACCTATTCACTTAGAGCAATTAGCACTATTAGATTTAATTAGAATTGCTGTTGCTATCTATTGCTGAAGAGGATGAGATAATAATAGTAGACTATCTGTGTGGCTCGGTGGGCGAAGGTCCGCCTGTTGCGCAGGTTGCGGGTTCGATTCCCGCCTCGGAACAATTGTGTACGATCTGCAGATATTCGTTCCGGGTGTTCTGGTCGTTATCTATGTATAGTAAAAAAATCTATCTATGTAATGTATTGCCCAGAATGCTGGCAGCATTGTATATCAGTTATCTAGTACACATAACACAAGCTATGCTTACCTTGGGGCTAGAATGATGCTCTGTGGGTTGTCCAACAATGGTAGATACTGATGGCTCTTAGTTAGTTTTATGTTTTTACGCAATTTGTTAGTGTTCCTACTACCTTTTCCCAATAATCATGACAAACAGACAATGTATTCGATACCCCGCGAAACAGGCCTAGCCTAGCTAACACGCAATTTTTAAATATCTACTTATAAATTGTTTATTACTATTACTTAAAGTTAGCCATTAGTATTGTGACCTTATCTACTAGCTGCGCCCCGCGGTTTCGCCCGCGTGGATAATATACTATATATCTTTATGAATTGTAGCCTATGTGTTATTCTGATATGTACGCTATAATATTGTGAAGTTTCATTAAAATCCATTCAGTAGTTTTTACGTGAATGTGTAACAAACATCCATCCATCCATCCATTCATCCATACTTACAAACTTTCGCGTTTATAATATTAGTAGGATCTATCTATCTATCTAGTGCGGGGGTCAATGTCAAAACCACTCAATTCAAAGACCTATATATACGTACCTACATAATAATAATAATTAAGGTTATAAGCCTTTTGTATATTTTTTTATATTTTACTCTCACTTGTATTTTCTGCTATAAATAAAATAAAACAGCTTTTATTTCTCACACTTAACTTAAATACTAAACTACATATTATCTCTATTTATACATATGTGAGTATCGCTTTGAGCGGTGAAAGCCTCCTCCAGCTCCTTCCATCTTCCTCGATCTCCAGCTACTCTACTCCATGTCTTCCCTGCTATTTTACGATGTCATCGTCCCATCGTTTTACAGGTCTTCCTTTTCTTAGTTTTTTGTTTTTTTGGGTACCAATTCATTATAATAAGTATTAATACAACGGGTATTTATCGCGTTTATTTACCTATTTTTCCCGACGTTTCACACTGTCGAGGTCACGGGATGACTGGAGTACTGGAGTTACCGCCTCAGCAAAGCGGGGGCTAGTTTATTTGAAACTACCCTCACTTGGTTTTCGATACTAGTAGGCATGTCCAGCTGCACACTTGGACGGCATACTACACTAACAGTATCCGCGACGCACTGAGAGACCGGTTTACGACGACTACACTTGGCTATAACTGGATTCCACGAGGCAGAGAGTTTGAACCCGTCTTCACGATTGAAATTAGGATATTTCTTAATTTCAATCGCTTCCCGAAACATTCTCGTAATGCCGTTCATTACAGATCACTTGCGGTTTGTGTAATTCGATCCAGTGATTGACAATTCATTATACTCGTAGCTCAGATGATGAAGTTGCAATCTGGCTTTTCAATCTCATTACATTTTCGGAAAAAAAATAAAAAGGTACTTTTTAAAAGCGATTATTTTTAACCAGACAGAAAGTACCTATTTTAAATGGTGAATAACATGACAACAAAAAGAGATAGGCCCATAATTTTTGGAAGATTTGTAGATTAAATTATGAAATTTAATACAACATGCAAAAAAGTACATCTCAAGACCCAGTTTTAAAGTTACAGATCAAAAATAAGATAAAAATCGGTATTTTTTTTGCAAATTTCTAAAAAAATATTGATTTTACTAGGCTTATGTACCGAAATTGTATTTTTTTCTTATTTTCTTAGCTAGGTAAACTATCTAGCTTTCAAATGAGGCTACTTGAATAAAATACACCGTTTACTCAAAAAGAAACGAAGAAAAAACCGGATGAAGTAGTTTTCATTAAAAAAAATATTAAATCGGCTTTATTTTCGTTTGATCAAGGTTCGACAATACACATTGTATATATACATAAAATCCGTAATATTCTTTATTACTTGGGTAAAACAATATTTGTTTCAGAGCTAAGTTATTCTAACGACTCGTGTCAGCAACCTCCAAGCGTTTGTCAGCGTATTTTGATGAATCTCTACATCGTATCACCTATGAGAACATGTGAAAGTATGTTTGTTTGTAAGTTAAACGAATGCTTAGTTCGAAAAATGAGATATAGCTACCATCATATTTAAGATTTGTTGTTAGGAAAGCAACAATAACTGCAGAATAAAGCAATTGCAAATAGTATATAATTATAACTATTTCCAAAAATAAAACATTTGAAACTAAAGTCATTGAAAACGGGATATTTACCATGATTTGATTTTTGTTAATTATCCAATGTTTCGGCACAGTTTCATGATGTTATTCCGTAATCATGGCGCATGAAACTGTGCCGAAATATTGGATAACTCAAAAATCAAATCATGGTAAATATCCCGTTTGAAATGACTTTAGTATTTCCAAAAAATCGAAGCCGTCATCAGAAGGCAGAGTACCCAGAATGCTGGCAGCATTGTCATGTTGAATAGCAATGCTAATTCGTTGACCGAAATAAAATCCATCATCTGTGGACTCTATTAGAAATTTTATAAGATCTTTGTATATTGCGTGTGGACTCCAAAGACCTAGAGTTTCCACCCCAAACGGCTCAAATAGGTAACCTCGTAAGCGTATTTTCGCTAACATTTATTATCGACTTGCTGCGCCCCGCGGCTTCGCCCGCTTGGAAATATCTGCGCAATTTTACCATATCTTCTCACCGTTTAAACCTTCCCTGGACTAAGACAAACATTTCGAAAGCAAAATCTGCAAAATCGGCCCAGCCGTTCTCGAGTTTTGGCGAGACTAACGAACAGCAATTGATTGTTATATATAAGAAGATTTGCTTGATTCATAGTATAGATTTTTACTTGATTAAATTTCAACCCTCATTAATAAAATAATAAAAAGTGATAAATTCTTTGTATTTAGATTCCTCCTATTGCATTCAGATCAAAATAGTTTTATCTGCACTATTTTATCTAGCAAGTGAAGATAAGGGCAAGCGCTAGCGCCTAATAAATAAACATGGATCGATGTTGATTTATTCTCTGAAGAGAATATTTACGATCCTCCATTAGCAAGAATGGACGCATCAACTGAGAAAATAATTCTAATCAAGATAAAAAAAATTTCTAAGAAAATCCCTCTGGGTAAAGTTCTATCGTTAATATTTAATATTAATTGCGTACACAAAAGATTCCTTTGCCTTATGCAACATTTAATTTTCTTAAAACAGATTTTGGAATTTTTATAATCTGTTTTAAGAAGTGTTTTGTTACCATAATTCCAAAATTATGGTAACAAATAATTCCTTGTCAATAAGATAAAACTTTCACGTCTCACCGCTTTTGTCTCAGTTCGAAATGGTTCATCTCATTTTGATAGCCCGTGAATTATCACTACATAGTATAAAACAAAGTAGCTTCCCGCTGTCTGTCTGTCCCTATGTATCATTAAAACTACACAACGGCTTTTGATGCAGGTTTTTTTAATAGATATTGTGATTCAAGAGGAAGGTTTATAAACTATTTGACACATAGATCCACGCGATCAAAGCCGCGAGGAGCAGCTAGTTACCTATATTGTAACGTAAATTCTGGTTCTGTTCAGGCATCCTACGGCTTACACCGGACTACACCCAGAGGGCGTCATTTACATTTTCCAATTGGATTGCCGATTCGATTCAAGACTAAATGCCTACAGAATTCGGTTTGGGTGTTCGTGGCCTACCCACGACGACAGACGATTCCAATATAAATGTTTCTTTTAAAATAATAAGTGGGTAATCGATCAGATTGCGCAGCGAGAGTTGGCGCGACCGTGTTTAGTTTTCTGTATACTATGCCAAAAGATTTGTGACGTATAACTACAAGGTTGTAAAGGTTCTAAAACCCTAGATATTTTTTGTAAGCAATGGAATTAATCAAATCAAAGAAATATTTGTGAAAAATATTCTATGAAGGTTATCATCGAGACAAATTGCAGAAGTTCAACACATTTTTTGAGTTTTAGAGCTTTCATTCATTATTTCATACGTCTGTTTTCATACTCCAGTTTTATTTTTTGAAGCAAGTACATAGGTATGCGTCGCTGATATCTTTTTTTGTATTTAGTGATTATCTTGTTTTTATTTTATAATAATATTTTAAAACAATGCAAATACAGTTAAAAGGTAATAGCAGATGTCTGGTTTATCGTTTATTTAAGGTGACAAACTACATTTCAGCAGAAGAACTTGTATGACTAGATTCAGTATTCCTAGTCTAGATTTCTAGAGCTTATACAAGAAAATTCAATATTGAGCGATACTAAAAACGTGTCGTCTATAAGCATCTATGATCTGTTCACATCTCCTCTTCCAAAAACGACATCATGAGTGTGAAGAAAGACATTCCCGTTCTGATAAACTGAAACAAAAAAATATGTTTTTGGAATAATACTTTTATATTACTGGTGTAGCGGTGTTTCGCACCAAATTGTTCGCACCACAAGCTAAATGTAACTATAATTTACAATCAAAACTTAGATACAAATTAGAACGAGTATTTACAATTGAAACAAATGACTTAAATGAAGACGGTTGCAAAAAATCTACAGTTAGCTCAACTCATCCTTACCAATACCAGTCGGAAGCGTCCCCAAGTCGCTGGCTGCTTTGCCCCGCGCTGTATGGAATGCGAATACGCTGAGCCAGATACTCACCAGCTCTCGGGACGCGTCGCTCCAAGTGTATTGTTATGTTCTTCGTTATGAAAACGGCATTATAACAATCAAGAACTTCAAAGTAAATACGTATTCACTTTGTACCAAAATACGTAAGGCTCAAAGAGAAAAGTTTTGGTATAGCTTAGAGGAGGAACCGCTAGTTTTTCTAGAAATTGAACTTTTTTATTGGCTAATAAACTGACGATAAATATAAGATAGTAGCGAAGCTATAATTATCTTTTATAGCAGTGCAAACAACAACAAATATAGCCAACTTATAGAAATTATGAACAAGAGTCGCCATTGTAGCTCTGAATGTAAACCTTCGAAAAAATAAATTACGAGCTGCGGTCTACATACCATTTTGTAACTACAAATAAAAAGCGTAGTCAATTCGTAACAGTTATCTGGTATTTAGCAGCAATATTCTACCGGCGTAGCCATTTCATGGCATTATAAGAAATTAAATAACATTAAAATTGATGACATTGAACACGCAACCAATGGCGAATTGGTGGACGCTATTCCGTCGGTTATAATATAGGTTCCTATCCCGTGTAGATCGTATATTTTTGGGATAGTACGAGAATAATTATGAATTCTTAGATTTTTTCTTCAGTCTTAGTTACCTATAAAAACAATAAAACCTATTTCACAGAGCAGTAGACATTTCGTAGCAGTGATATACAAAGCGTAGCCATTTCGTAGCAATCGTTTACGGACGTAGCATTTGTAGCACAGTAAATCTTGTAGTGGAAAATGTTAGTAGGACAGCACTACGGTAGGGTTTCGTCCCGTCTTACCACTAGAGGTAGGCTTGTTGGTAGGATCCGTAGCGCTGTCTTTCTATCCATGTGAGAAGACTCTACGAACATAGTTTATCACCAAAGTTACCCAGCTCTTAAAACACCAGCTGTTTTCAACTTACCCAAGTGAAAGTTGGTAATGACAGCGTTATGGTGCCGAATATATAAATTGGCATCCTCCGACTGAGCACCATGTTGAAAATTAGCACATTTTTCTTGTGTTTCTTGTCGAAAATATACCATTTCTCGGTAACCGCTTTTTCTAGAGATTCGCACTGGAAATTGAGAGGAAAATTTTACATGATCCACGCGCGGTCAAACTGGGACGGACCTTGTCAAAATAAATAAATAACTTACACGCGTCAAACCGTATTTTATTTACAATACAAAAATACTTAATTTCATGACAAAATACATTATACGCGACGGTACAATAGGCGGTCTAATCGCTTAGAAGCCATCTCTTCCAGGCATCGTTTGGATGGAAAGAATTATGTGAATTTATGAAGGGGGTGTACCAAAGATAAAGCTAGTATAAATATGAAGATAATATTATGAATATTTAAAGACAAGAAATATATATTATAAAAATATTTATAATATACTACTTAGATATATAAATAAGTAGTAAGTACCAATATTTACTATTCTGATAGGAAAAACTCCTTCAAATGAGCTTTAAATACTACAATAATGATTCCATCCTTTTCTGAACACGCGAGTAAGGTTCTAGACAGACGGACCGCATTTCAACTGCAATCCAACCGAAAATTTGCAGTTCATTTGCAGTCAGCGTGCAGTTGACACGACTTCAATAGAACTGCGAACCAACTGCGCAGTCCGATGGCGGTTGGTTTGCAGTTCTATTGCAGTCGTGTCAACTGCACGCCGACTGCAAATGAACTGCAAATTTGCGGTTGGATTGCAGTTGAAATGCGGTCCGTTTGTCTAGAGCCTTAAATACCCATCAACTTTTGATAGGCCCGTACCTCTCTCAGGGTTTTTATCTATATCAAAGTGATTAAATATTTTCTTTGTGTTCTTACCTCATTTTCCACTTGTTGTCCAAGCCAACAAAACATGAGGACTACTAGTATAAACATAAGTTCGTGGACATAGTACTTAATCGTGTCGGGGGATAATTTATCCTGAAAATAAAGGGTTTAACCGGATAATAGCTAGTTTCCGATGAAGTGTTGATCTGTTTCTTTAGTGTTTATGTTTATTTGGTTTATAGCCAGTGTTTTCCAATGAATTGTTGATCTGTTTCTTTAGAGTCTGGCCAGAGAGTTTTGTACGCCTCCACTCGGACGACCCATGGGGCGCGGCGGATGAAGGTCCGTCTACAACGCAGGAGGTTGCGGATTCGATTACCGCCTTGGGATGTTGGAATAAATGTTCTTATGGTTTGCAAATAATTGTTCCAGGAGATTTGGGTATTAGCTATGTATTGTAAGAAATATCTATCTATGTAATCTATTTCTTAACCGCGGGAACAGATGGCGTGGTGCAAATTCTCAGCAGGCACCACACGGCTCTATAAATATACTCTTATAATATCTAGAATATCTAGAAATTATTATTGTGAGTTTGAACGCGGTTTTCATAATACCAAAATATTTGAATCCAAAGTATTGGTGGTCTGGTGGATTCCTTTCTGCTTCATTATAAAAAACTAAATTAATTGTGGTAGGATAGACTTTCCCAAGAATCATTACATTATCTATACTAATATTATAAAGAGGAAAGGTTTGATTTTTTTGTTTGTAATGAATAGGCTCCGAAACTACTGGACCGATTTGACATAATTCTTTCACCGTTGGGAAGCTACACTATCCCCGGTGAAAATAGGCTATATGTATATATATATTATATTTTCAAAAAGTTAGGGATGTGCGAAGCCGAGAAGGTCCGCTAGTGATATTATAAAACCTTGTTTCAAAGCAATTTCTTTAGTAAATTATTCGTCGTCTTACCGAAATAGCAATTTTGACTGAACTTGCGCAAACCAACATTATTGCATCCAAAATCAATGTCAAGTAAAAGGGACGACAGATTATATTTAGTTTATTACTAAATCTGAAACAAAACATCAAACTTTGAAAATTCCATACAAAAAAGTGTGCATTATTGAAAAAAAATCCATTACAGCGTATTAAAAGTAGGTAGTCAACTAGTCAGTATCTCTAAATGAGCGTGCCTGATAAAGCTATAACATTGACAAAGCTAATAACATTGTTTGACGACCGATGTGGCGCGGTGGGCGAAGGTCCGCCTGCGACGCAGGAGGTTGCGGGTTCGATTCCCGCCTCGGAACAATTGTGTGTACGATCTGCAGATATTTGTTCCGGGTGTTCTGGTCGTTCTCTATGTATAATAAAAAATATCTATCTATGTAATATATTGTATTATGTATATCAGTTATCTAGTACCCATAACACAAGCTCTGCTTACCATGGGGCTAGATAATGCTGTGTGAATTGTCCAGCATTATTTTAAAATTGTATATATTTTAAATTGTATTGTGGCGATAACTTGTGTTACTAGTACAATAGGGCCAAATCTTTCTATTATTGAAGGTGCAAACGCTCGACGCATCAGTGGACCTCTGCGGCATGGCGGCACTGCGCGTAAAATTTTACCAAAAAAGCACCGCAGTATCGTATGAGATAAAATACGATTTCTTACAAAGAATAATTGAACGTGTCGTGCCGCGCAGTTCGACTGCAGTGCAGTTCCACCCAGTGTAGTCGTACCTTAATAAATGAGAAGTTATAAAAATTGCTAACCTTTTAATAACAGCATGATGGTCAATTACCTCCGCCAGCACAGATGTACAGCATTGCTGCCACCTCTCATGATCAGTCCCGTTTATTTCCTTCACCAGCTCATCAAGATGGAGTAATATGAACTTCAAGATTCGGATCTGACGGATCAGCTGACCCATGAGGTAGAATATAGTAGACTGGAGACCAGGGTATGCTAAGAAAAATTTAAATCAAATAATTTATTTACATACATTTCTATTCTAAAGGGTACTATTAGGTGATGTCTAATCGATCTTGTTAATTGGTCGAACATGTGTCTGAACTAGGTAAAACCTGTTTTTGACAAACAGCTTTTTGTGATTTCTGTCTATTGTGTACAAGTTCATAAGCTATGTAATTTTGCGCACAGTGAATCAACGCTAATAAACTATGACCAAAACCTTAAATGCTATAAGAACACTGATAAAAAAATCTACATGGTGCTAAAACGTATCTCACACTCACTCCTTTGATCAACGAGTTTTCAATTGTGTTTTTTGTTTAATAGAAAAACATAACAACTAACAAAACAATACTGGTATAAGTTTCCTTACCAATAGAACATAAGTACCCACAATAAGCGTGGAAAATAAATGAGGCTATGTACACCCTCACATCCTCCAAACTCCAAGGAAACCACATATCAAATGCTGTAAAAAAAGCTGATTTAAAAAACACTAAACAATAAAACTAAAATTATCTTTTGTAGACTTTTTTTTGTTACATACGAATTTTTTTAGAGTCTACATAGGATACGCGTTCTCGTTATCTATCATGATGAAGTTGACGAAGATCCTTCACTTCCTACAACAAACAATTTGTCTAATAGTGTTTATTTATGAAATTTATTACCCAGGAGTCTTAAACTGCTATCTTTCCTCTCAATGATCACATAAATCGGTGTGCAGAGATACATCGTAGCAACCGCGAAAACGCCAGAAAAGTACATCTTTAGCAGAATATTAGTATACTTCAGCAGATTCTCCTGTGATTCTTCGATCAGAGCCTTTAATTCCATCAGCTTTGGTCCTTGTTCCATCTTCAAAACTAGTTTTATGAGTGGCATTCGTTTCATGTTGTCCACGAATGCCATTTCTTCGAGAAATTCTCTGAAATTTCAAACCGTTCATCATCTCATTGGAGAAATAAAATAACTCACCATAAACAGCATTCGTATCTTCAATGATATTGCAGACTTCGTGTAGCTTAAGTAGAGAATCAAATCTGATCAGTCCCCTTACTTTCTTTAATACATTTCAGATCTAGGACATTAGTGGACCAGTCCAAGCAGTGAGCTTCTAATTTGTCTCGCCTCTGTTCCTGGATCAGCCGAGTATCCGCTATCCATCTAATGGGAGCCACGGAAGACCAGCGCTATAGTACGATCTGCTCTACCATAGCATATGCTGAGTGGAGACCGATTTTGTCAGTGTCTCTGTTAATCTAAGTTTAATTTATAAGAGCCTCTGTTCTGACAAAATAGAAATCTTTTTACTTTACTTTACTAGTGTATTCGTTACACTAGTAAAGTAAAGTAAAAAGATTTCTGGTCCACCTCATATCCTGAATCTCTATGGTAACAAAGTTTTATATCTTACCTGAAATCCTTTCGAAAGAAGAGACAAACCCCTAGTGAAACAGTCATCATGACTCCAGTCGACCAAATACAAGCACTTTGGATAAAAATCAGCAGATCAGAAGCATGGGTGGCGACAAAAGTAGTGGTAAAAATAAAGCAAATTATTCCAATAATGAAGTCCACGGTCTGAAGAGCGAGCCATGACTTGGATTCCCAATTCTTCGTCGCGAATATAGAAATCCCAGCGATGGAAAGGATGCGGTGGAAAGCTTGGAAGGTATAGGTCTCGTCCATGGTGGCGAAATGATTGGATCAATGTTGGATTAAGTGCGATTTAAGTAGGGTTAAAATGGTATCGTCGGGTGAAAGAGTGGTTTCGAGAATCGAAAAGATTTTTTTGGAATAGCTGATAAGCACTAATTAAATAAATAATACTGGACAATCCAAACAACATCATTTGCCCAAAGCTAAGCAGAGCCTGTGTTGTGGGTCACTAATTTAGCACAATTATACTTTCAGTTTGCTATTGGTTCTTCTCTGTAAAATGTGGGTTACAGAGAAGAACCAATAGCAAACTGGTTCATAAAAAGTATGACTGAAGCAACTACTGATTCACTTGTAATTGTCGAACCACCATAAAATTATATTTCTTATTTCTTCTTCACACAGAATCAGCACGATTTCCTGGTTTACACAGGGTTTGATAAAAGCGCTGTATTTTATTATATATTTGTTTCACGCGCCGTTTCTCTTCTTAAAACTTTCTTCGGAACTGTACCCGTCACACCAATCATCTTCAAAGAAGGTTTACTTACTAAAAATTTCAAATGATACGGTAGAGTCCAATTTTCGTGATACGCTAATAATATGCCTGGTATGAGTGACACCCCTTTGAAGCGGTGATTTTTATTAGAAACCCTCCTACGGGGGCTTCTTTCTGAATTTTAATTTACTTTGCATTTGACAGGTTGTGTGATATTCAAGAGTACAGGCCAAGGTTCAAAAGAATTATAGTGAATAATAGTAAGTGTAAGATTTCATATCCATGTAAATAAATTTAAATTCGCTGGGTTATTTGAACTTGTACATTTACTCGTACAAGTAACTTTTAAAACTACCACAGTCATTCACACAAAAGTCATATGACGACTGATGTGGCGCGGTGGGCGAAGGTCCGCTTGCAGCGCAGGAGATTGCGGGTTCGATTCCCGCCTCGGAGCAATTGTGTGTACGATCTGCAGATATTTGTTCCGGGTGTTCTGGTCGTTTTCTATATATAATAAAAAATCTATATAGTGTATTGTATTATGTATATCAGTGATACCTATAACACAAGCTCTGCTTACCTTGGGGCTAGATAATGCTGTGTCAATTGTCCAGCATTATTGATTTATTTATAACTGGATATTTACCATGATTTGGTTTTTGAGTTTTCCAATATTAAGGCACGGCGTTATAGTGGAAAACTCAAGTTTTTCTCTGTATTCTTTTGAAGTAACTTTTGGTACATTCAAGAATATAACTATCTCTATTAAATAAACATCTTACGGAATATCATTGGCCTAATCAGCGTCACAATATTCATCGACTGCTAAACGTGCTTCTCACAAACAATGGGGATTTAGCCATAATACATGCATGGCAAAATACAATACGAGGATACAGGCGACTGGGCCCATACACCCTATGTCCGTATTAGTGGACAAACATAGGTTGATGATAATGATGATGATGATGATGACATGCATGGCAAGCAGATTGGTGAACGCATTGAGGGTGTTAAAAATAGAAAGAAGTTAGCTCTGCCAATCATCTCTAGTAGCTCTTACTGCCGTAGAGTCTTTGTGCAGAATCAACTTTCAATTTCAATTTTAGTTACTTAATAGGATTTTGAAAAAGATCTAAGAGGCTTTGTAGAGGGACTTAATTAAACGTTCCCTGGGGGTAGAGTAGATTTTTATATTTAGGGAAAAGCTTCGAAATATTTCTTTTATGTACTTTTATGTATACAGTACCTACGTTCATATCATATCTGAACCAAATGCGCTGATGGACCTGAAAAAATCGTACGATATTCGGTAAGTATGTTTAGCATAGTTCATGGAAACTGTAATAGTTTTCATTTTTCAATTCAATTTATTTATTTAAATATATCATAAGATTACATAGGTCATTGGTCATGTTTCGTCCATACATTTAGCGCCTTGCTGCGCCCCTAACAAATACTGAGATGAAATAGTTGTTTTTCGTAGAATGATATTAGTATTTTGTATGTGTGTTTCTGAAGTTACTAGTAAAGACTTCATAGATCTATTTTGTTTTTAATTTATTACTCTTCCGTTCCTACCAATGTGCCAAAGCTAGTAGGATGAAGAAGATAGCATGCGCGAAAAACCATAAACACCCTCGTCATTCAAGTCTAAATGAATTTCGTTAGGAAAACATCATAATCAAGGGGTTCCTTCAAGAGATGACTTCCTCAATAACGACTTCTAATAAATCGATGCTGTAGCGCCCATCAGTCACTCACAAGTAAACACCATAAATCTCTCCCATTGTGCTGCTGAGGCGACACGAGCGACTTGTGTCAACAAGACCGTCTGACAGGAAGTTACTTGAATTGTCATTATAACGACAAACTAACAAGAAACAAAAATCAAAAACGTACTTGAAGAATGGAATTAGGAATTGAAAAGTTCTCAATTGCATTCTATCCTGCTCAAATCTTTTGCGCGACAAGTGAGACAGCTGAAGATAGGGCGCCTATGTCCAGTTGTGGGCAAACATAGGCTGTTGATGATGATGAGAAATGACGTCATTCTCAGTGCTATTCTTTTAGTGCAAAGCTTGTATAAGATTTTGTTTAGGTTAAGTAGTGATTTATCTGTAATTTCGGAGGACGCTTACTTTAGTGAACGTTGCGTTTCATTTTGTGAAAACGACAAAAATGGCTGATACAATTTTAACAAACACAATATTGCTCCTTAACACTTTGACTGCGATTTTTTTTCAACGACTGCGATCTTTTTATTAACCTAAAAAATTCGTGCTGCCGCTCTACACAGCGGTTGAATTGCGCCGCACATGCGTTTCGTTCGAAAAATATTACGGCTTTGCTGAGTCACACAGATCTGTATTTTCTCAGCCGCTGCGCTAGTGTGGATTTACGCATATTAGTCACTTGTAGAAAACACACACAGTGTGATTTCAGCAGTCAAAGTGTTAACACCTTATTCGATTGATTTTGGTAACTGAGTGATTGGGTATGAAAAAAGTGGTAGTCTTACTTAAACTGGTATTAAGACTACATCGTTCAGGTCCGACGTTTTGAAGTTTCAAGACTGCACAAAAACCTTATACTAAACAGTTGCATCGCACCTCAAGACAGTGCGTTATAGTTATTTTTCACTTTCACAGTAGTGTTATTATTCAGTACGTGCCGGAGTGATTTATTATGGCTTAGCCTTTATTACGGGATTGTTGCGTCGGACACTACCTTGACTTGAAAAAGTAAGTTTTTTAGGACATATTAAGGATAGTGCCTTATCTTGAATAACTATGATTCTTAGAACAAAAAATATTTTTATAACGGGATATTTACCAAGATTTCATTTTTGAGTTTTCCAATTTTATATATACCATGATGGGGTATTTACCTACATACCATGACGTGTTTTTTGAGTTTAACAAAATTTTGTCACAGTTTCATGCATCGTTATAATTTACTTTTGTGTTATTAACCATGATAGCTTTAAAGATTTTATTATTTTTACGCCACAATCTGGGACAGGCTCGCATATATAATAAATAAATAATGATCCGTGTCTAGAAGTTGGCTAAATAATGTATTTTGTTGTTTAGAACTTACTATTTTAATAGTTGGATCGTAATATTTTGTTTTTTTTATTAACCGTCGTATTTCTCGATATGGGTGATATTTTTACAAGAAAAGATAATGACATTATTCACAAATATATTATATTTCTGAGACACAAAATTCTGAATATTTTTCATGTAAATGTATTGCCAACAAAGCAAGTATCGCAATAGGGGAAGGGGGATAAAGGGGTAAAGCACTGCCATGTATAACCATGAGAGCATGTTCTGTATTCTTGCGCTATTTTTATAATAATTTCTTTTTGGAATTTATCTTATTCGACCTTTTTGGGCGGAAGCCAAGCTGCCTCTTGTGTCAAATGTATCGGGTGGTTTTGACTGCTGTGCATATATCATACGGCTGAGTGTGCTAAATATAGCTAATATATTAGAAGTAAGGTTGGTCATGCCAAGGTTTTGTCCTAAGCCATATGCAGGCGTTCTAAACTCTCAATTTAAGTTCACCGATATTCCACGGACTACAAATACCCTGAAAGGTTTAAAAGATATTTAAAGCACTTTCAGTTTTTGGACTTTACATTGTTTATAATACAATATAGTTACTATTTATTGCTACTTATGATATGAGTCCTTAATTTTGTATTATGTGCAAAGAAAACGATTAGAATAAACTATTATTATTATTATTGCATACCAAATAAAAATAGATACACAAGACAGGAAGAAAAACAAATACAGAAACTTCCTTTGAAACTTTGACTTTTGTATTCTTAGACTTCCTGTATACGACCTACTTTTGGAATAAAATTACTAAAAAAGTTATTAAAAAGCTTAATCGTCTCCTCATCAAAGAAATTAACAAGCAGACACAAATTTAGTAAAATAAAAATATTTTATCGGACCCCTACTAGCCCATCTCCCCTATTCTTGTATCATTAATAATAATATGCAATAAAATTATTTAAGATGTTTCTTTCTGATCCTGAAGTAACTCGGGTGATTTTGAGGGAAGCTGTGCTGTATTATTAGGAAATCATGAAAACCCGTCATTTACTCATGTCCGGGAAAATCATGCCCTCAGGGGAGATAGCAAACTTGCAAATATGACTTGCAAAAATGTGTTGTATTTGATTATTCTTAGACGAGTAACCAAAAATATGGAAGGTATTGTTACATTATTTAGCAACACGAGTAATTATCCGCGCGTTATTTGAATGGGGCGGTACATTGCCATGGTAAAATAAAATACCTAATAATAATTAATTCAAATAATAGTTCATAGTTCAATTTATTGGTAAAGTATATCATTACACGTCAGATAGTACAATCATCATCATCAGCCTATATTAGTCCACTGCTGGACATAGGCCTCCCCCAATAAGCGCCATAGCGCCCTGTCTTCAGCTTGACGAATCCAGCATCTACCTGCAGTCTTTCGCAGGTCGTCATCCCACCAGGTGTCCGCCCTCCGACCATGTGGGATGACGACCTGCGAAACACTACCTACGTTTACCGAGTCGTGGTCTCCACTCAAGAACACGTTTGCCCCAGCGGCCGTCGCTTCTTCGCGAGATATGGCCGGCCCACTGCCACAAGTAACTAAGCACTAAGTATATATATATATATATATATATGTAGTATAAACGCGAAAGTTTGTGAGGATGTATGTTAGTTGCTCTTTCACGCAAAAACTACTGAATGGATTTTGATGAAACTTCACAATAATATAGCTTATATATCAGAACAACACATAAGCTACAATTCATAAAGATATATTGTATATTATCCAAAATATCTATCACCACGCGGGTGAAACCGTGGGGCGCAGCTAGTAGTACAATAAGTTATATCCGAATGTTCGTTACGTCTAATTTACCACACAATACGTGAATCTTATCAAATTAAGGAGTGTATTATTTAATTAAAACTACGAAATCCAAAATATAACAAACGTCAATGCTTCGTCCAAGTCAAAGATTCCCAGAAAACTACAAATTTCCACTACTATAAAAGAAAATCGTCTAATTCCACTATTTGCCAGATTGGACAAATATTGGCTCAAGCGACTATCGTAACCTCAATCGAAACAATCGCACTTAGGGGAGCCTTAAACGATTTCTGTTTGTTTCCACGATCTGATGAGAGGTGAAGCTAGGAAGCTTACTTATTTTAAAGACTTGTAACCTACAGCGGTTTCGCACGCGCTGTTTCTATTTAAGACATAACTTATATTTTATTATTTATTAATTTATTACACTTACTTAACGCCTTCCTCGGAGATTGGTGGGAGATCGCACGTGACCACACTGAGTGGAAAGATTTGGGGGAGGCCTTTGCCCAGCAGTGGGACGAAAAAGGCTAAATAAAAAAAATATTACAACCAAAGAGAACCAAAGCTACAACAAAGAAAAGCAAAGAACATAGCTCTAAGAATTAGCAAGCAGAAATAGGAGTGGGCCGGCCATATCTCGCGAAGAACCAACAACCGCTGGGGCAAACGTTCCTGAGTGGAGACCACGACTCGGTAAACGTAGTGTTTGACGCCCTCCGACCAGGTGGAATGACGACCTCGTCATACGACCGCATCCTACACCAGCGTCCGTACCTACGTCCGTATCCATCATCCGTGCAGGTGCAAAAGACTACAGCAAGACGCTGGATACAAGAGTCTAGCTGAAGACAGGGCGCTATGGCGCTCATTAGGGGAGGCCTATGCACAGACTAGCATAGGCTGATGATGATGATTTATTTATTGTATGATTCCGACCCGGTGGACGTATTACTCTATATTGAACCACGCCATAAGGTACCACAACGTATTTTAACTTTACGTAATCCGATTCTTAAACAATAATAAGCTTTCCATAATGTTGTAACAATGATCAAGGCAAAAGAGGTCAAGATCATAACAGGAATAATTTTGTTTGACAGAGTTCCAGTTACGAGAATTATGCTAAACTTTTAGAACTTTGTCCTTTGAATAAATTTTCAATGAACTCCTGAAATGAGTTTAGCAAGTTTTGATTGGTGAATTCTAAGATGAAAGTGGTGTCAGCATTATCATTTTATGTAACACCATTCATTTAAAAGGTTTCCTAAGAATTATACTGTCGAAATGTTAATGTTACGGTAAACTGATGGCTTGAGAATCCGCTCATGTTTGATTATTCGGATTTTGTTATCTACCACCAATTATTTTGTGTGTGTTACCTTGTGCACAAAAAGTAGTCGAATTCTCTAGAATCCGTTTTGATTATCATTTTGTAAGATGTATCATTTGTATGAGATTTGTACCTACCATAGTTGGCGTCAACCTTCTTGTTCTTGCTGCGAGAATAGGAAGTTTGCGCTGTTAGAAAGAAAGAAAGAAAATTTTTGTATTTGTAACTCAAAAAACAAAAATAAAATAAAACGTAAATGACTAAAAAATAAAGGACAAAACAGATTTTTAGTTTGTTAGTGACACTCACACATTATAAATTCATATGCCGTAGAAAACGCAGCAGACGAAACAGATAGGTACAGCAAGGATACAGCTTCCTATAACTCTATTTCACTCTTTCATTGTTTAAAAAAACTCACAGTAAATAATTGCAGCGACTGTCCATGAGGTAGCCAATTTTGCCTTTTTCGGTATATATTTATACGGACGACCGATGTGGCGCGGTGGGCGAAGGTCCGCCTGCGACGCAGTAGGTTGCGGGTTCGATCCCGCCTCGGAACAATTGTATGTACGATCTGCAGATATTTGTTCCGGGTGTTCTGGTTGTTTTCTATGTATAATAAAAAATATCTATCTATGTAATGTATTGTATTATGTTTATCAGTTATCTAGTACCCATAACACAAGCTCTGCTCTACCATGGGGCTAGATAATGCTGTGTGAATTGTTCAGCATTATTTATTTATTTCTAAAGAATAAACATAATACATTTATATTAACTCTTTAAACCCTTAGAATTGTGTTCCTGCGCATCTTTGTCACGTTCTGCGCCAGGAAAAGAAAAATGATGGTGAATTATACACTGTTATCATCGGAGCAAATCGCCACAGAAATCGCAAAGTTCGTAACAAATTTCTGTTTTGACAGCTTTCGTTCGTCTTATATGAGATCGGTTTCAAATTAGAATGTTCATCTTTTTCACTGTGAAATTCGTTGTTGAAGTTGTTTTATGTTGTAAACGTGCTGTTGTCTTAAGGGCCCTTAAAACCTCAACTTTGTGTGAAAAGGCTAGACATATGATTTTGCGTTCATAAGAGCGGGACAGGGCATTGCAACGCAAGTTCAAAAATCAAGTTTTAGCTTATTACCTATTAATTAGGACATTATTTGAAAAAACCGAAACATATAACATTTTTATTTATACTTAATTCTATTACCACGCTTATTGTCAAGATCTGAACTTCTGTATTTATTGAGAAATTTAGGTTTTAGTAAAAATTTAGAGGTAACTTTGCGATTTTTTTCTATCAAGAAAATTTTATGGAATCGTGTTTTCGAAACATATGATCGATAGATTAAGTCCTGAACTTTACCATAAAAATTAATTGAGTATGAATTTCAAAGTTAAATATTCAGTAGTTTAGACGATATGGACATCCGGCGGAGTTGAAAATTAGCAGTTTGAGGTAATATACACTCTTAATAGACGTTTAAGTTTGACTATTGTTTTCATACATAAATCATATAGATAGATACTACTATCATTCTAAGGGTTCTTCTATGGATTTATGTATGTATGTATCTACATACAAACGAGTTGTTGCCAATAAATTTCGACTTAAAATTCTCAATTTCCTATTTGTATACGTGCACTTGTGTGTCAAAGCACTGAAGTTATATGCTTGCCAATTCATACATAGTTTTTGTTTACAAAATGAAGAAAATTGTTGATTGACACTGTGCTTGTTTTTCCTCTATGCATAAAAATGTAATAATATGTATAAATGACCCTTTGTTTAGAAAAATATCTCGTATTCTAGAACCGAGTAAGTATAAAAACATGAACCACCCCCGTCAATCTTAAATATCATCTAACCACAAAAATACCTACTCGTATTTAGGTACATACTTGAAATCTCAATGATTTTAAATAGGTATTTACAATCTACGAAAGTGGCTCTGAAGCACTTTACAGTGTTAATGGTTTGTAACGGTATGCCACCGAATAAGTTTCTAGACAGTCCGTAACATTATTTTATTAAAGTGAATATATGTAATAGTTCCATAAAAGTTAACAGCCATTTGCTTGAGACCATCCACCAATAAGACTTGAACTCCGGAACGCGTTCTCGCCCCTAAAAACATCGCACTTTTGTTACGGGAAAGGGGAAAAGGAATGTCTTGTAAGTTTGGATATTTTAGTCCCAAAACGTAGTTTTCTATCTTAAGACAGAAGCTGCGATAAGCGTTGGATACGAGCTCTATTTGGGGCGGGTAAAGTTTGTTTTCGCTCAGCAAATGTTATTGACCTTATAAATCCTCCTTATGATAGAACAGTTGAAAGAATCTAGAAGAATCTAGAAAGGTATCTAGACGTATTTTATTGTAGTAAGGCACTAAAAATACTGTTTTCTTGGGACTAGATGATGCTGTCTCCATTGTCCATCATTATTTAAATAGTATTTATTAAAACAAAGTAGGTACGTATCTATTAGAACCTATTTTATACACTTGTGATACAAGCGAATAAAGTATTAAGAGTGTCTGCTTGTCAAGCTGACAAGATATTGTAGATTCCACCACGTTCTCTGTAACAAGACTACGTAGAGTAGAGTAAACACAGAGCTTACAAAATATACATTCAACCCATCGAGTTACTATCCTGGGATTGTAAGTCGATGATACAACCGCTTCGGTAGTCTACAAAAGAAACGAACTGCCTTACATAATATTTAGAAAGAATCACGATATGCATCGAGTCGCGTCTGGATAGATCTGAACATAATCTTTCGATTTATCTATTGTAGGTACGTATTGCCACTGGCTTCGCTCTGATGACACCTCGTGAAATGAAACGTACTAACATTAAAACACTCAAGTTATAGTGTAGTAACACTTATGTATATCGTAACGAATACATCCGACAGAGAACCAAGGTTATCGACATAGCTTAAAGAATTAGCAAGCTGAAGTGGCAGTAGGCCGGCCATATCTCGCGAAGAACCGACGGCCGCTGGGGCAAAAGTGTTCTTGAGTAGAGACCATGACTTAGTAAACTTAGTGTAGGACGACCTCCGACCAGGTGGGATGACTACTTGCAAAAAACTGCAAGTAGATGCTGGATGCGGCAAGCTGAAGACAGGGCTATGGCACTCATTAAGGGAGGCCTATGTCCAGCAGTGGACTGCTATAGGCTGATGATGATAATGATGATGAACACTTATATTAGAAAAAAAACTGTTGCCTTCTGTTTCAATATCGGACGTAATAATTTAAATACCTATTCTAGTATATGGATCGTGTTGTCTGAATCAATATACAAATTTAAGATAGATAGATAGATAGATAGACAATACTTTTATTGCACACTTAAAAATAAAACAAACAAGGTAAAAAATAATAATGCAAGATATGTGACAATTTGGCGGTCTTATCGCTCAAGAGCGATCTCTACCAGACAACCGTGGATGGATAGGATCGTTGGATTGAAAAAGGGGATCTGTGTGCGTTATTATGTAGTTAATTACAACATGAAATTTCATATTATGTTACATACAAATACCTATCTACTATAAATACATACATATATACTTTAATTGAATATAATAATAAATAATTATTTTCTATCAATTTGTTCATTGTATTGTATAACCAATCATGTTTTAAGGTATTGTTATTATTTATTTATTTAGAAACATGTACATTACACCCATCCTAACGGGCACACCCAATGCAATAGAGTACCTACCTTTTTATATTTAATAATAAAATTAGAAATCATATTTATCATTATTATATTTCGTAAGTTCTCATAAGCACTTGTAATCCTGTTTTCTCTGTGTATATCTACTCTACGAGTAATGCTCAAAGCTCAAAGGAATATCTGGAAATGGCTGCTATATCTTGGACGCCGGCGGCCATGCCTCTACAGCATGTCTGATGGAACGTCAATGGTACTTGTATTTGTCGGTGGTACACAAGGGGTGAATTGAATCTTCCTATTAAGTAATCTACTATATTCCGGACAAACTTGAAGATAAGTTAAAGATTTGTTATTCCAAATCCGACTATATGTAATTTTATTAAAATGCCTGGAAGAAATCGCTTCAATGCGATAAGGCCGCCCATTATTCTTTATGTTTCATATTAAAGTCTATTTTTTTTTAATTTTGCCATGTACAATAAATAATTACGCATTGTAAAATATTTGGAGCTATCTAATTAGGATTCCAGATTTTTTTCAAAAACACTTTCTCAAAATTAAACAGGAACCCAGTTTTATTAAAAACCAATAAGTCTGTAATAGCCACTTTCAGTTCTTCTCTAGAAATACAAGTCCCTTCGTCTACTCTTTGAAAAATGTGTTCCGTAATACCCACATTTAAAGCCTCCCTTAAACGGATAAATTCTCACCCTATGTTAAATTTATCTTTTAGTAATTAGTCAGGGGGAAGTCAGGGGTAGTAGGGGGCAGGGGAGGGGGGTAAGTGCGTTTTAATTAACGAGTGTGGAGTTTAAATTGATTCGGTTGCTATGGCACGCAATTTGGAAACCGTTAGATAATGTATACCTACTGTGGGAAAATGTAAATTAATTCCTTAAAGTCCTATAACCCTATAACAGGTGTGTACGTCATGTATGCTTCTTCGATATACTAGAACCCTGACTAATGTAACTCGAATAGTAACTCGATCGACTCGTCTCTACGACGAGACTTTCCATTTTTGTATGGGATTTATACTTTACTTCCTGTTCCCCGCTGTTTCACTCGCGTTAACAGGGTCACTGTCCAAGAATAAGAGAGCAAAGCTCTTAATGTCCAATGGTGTTTTTGTCAAAATTGAATGTCTTGTAAAGTCAGAATGAAATATAAAGACACGTCGTAGTCTTAAGGGGCCTCCGGACGGACGAATTCTTCATACAAACGTAATCACAAAATTATTTCTAATTCAATATATTTCCACTATAATATTGCATTATTTGTATTAAAATAGTATTTATCTAGGTTCCCAAATAGTTTTTTTTTTTCAAAATACTTACCTAAAATGAAATGAAAGCCAATCTCATTTTGCACATTTTTATGTGAAAATGGACAAGTTTTCTTGCTATTTGTTACGTATTAAAAACATCAATATCTTACGATTTATTTATTAAGGAACATAGCTTATATTGTCTAGTTACAGAATAACAATATTTTGTGAAGAATACAAAAAGTTTTCAGTCATAATTTTTGGTATTACGGAACAAACCAAATTTTGAACGGCTAATATTGCTATCGCGCACGCATGGGGCGCGGCGCAAGTGTTAAACAGGGACAGCGATATTCGGAGCGATTTTTGCAAGCGAGGGTCGCCGGACCCTTAAGTCCACAAAGCAAAGCATGGTTAAATATGTATCGGCTTGCTGCCCGCATATGGGCTGTGGACTGGTACTGATACCTGCAAACAGCCCAAGGACAACCCTTGGGAGATTTGCAGGTAGCAGTACCAGCAGGACATCCCTCCAACCTTCCCATGTTCCTGCCAACCTTGCGGTTACATGGACCGAAACTTGGCGGCACTACTTACTAAATCCGAGTGGTATATCGGTACCTACCAGCAGGACAGTGAACCTGTCCTTTCAACTTTCGCTATGCCTAAAATCAAGTCGACCGGTAGCTTTAACAAAGCTACCAATGAATGAATGAATGATGAATTTTCGTATAAAAATGCGAATATTCCAGTCAAACTCCCATGGGAATTTGGTGTCTTACCAGGACAAAAAGTAGAAAAGTGTTACTCTCCATCCTTTCAACTAACTCTATGCCAAAATTAAGTCGTTTGGTGCGTTAGTTAGGGCGTGAAGGAAGGACAAACAAACAAACACATTTTCGCATTTATAATAAATATTAAGGTCGGATTATTACAGTCATTTATAAAAACGTTACAAGTAGGTCATTAGCATTTCTGGGTGCGTTAAATCCATCCAAATTATTTCGTGTTATTCGATTCGGTCATGCCATGGCCCAGGGCAAAATCTAACCTAAAATTTGAACGTAAATCATAAAACAACATTCCATTCAGCCCACAGTTTCCTTAAAATGTTATCCCATTATTTCAATTATCTCAAAAGCAACAAAGGATTAAAATTTTCTTATGAATTTCCTTTTAAATTTTAGTTTTTATTCTACTACCTAAGACGGTGAGACGCTCGCTCAAAGAAAAATGAAAACCAACTGATTTTTTTGCATTTTAATAACGATTCTGATAAAAGCGTTCTTTGAATATAAAGCGGTGTTATTATGGAATAGATTTTACAAATCCAGAAGTACGAGTGTAGAGTATGCCATCGATATCAATTCTTTGGAACCCGTATTGAGAACGACGTCATCACTCATGATATCTCGCCAAGATCAAATTCAAACTGAGAGATGACGTAATTCTGAATCCCATTCTTTACAAGCAAGACCAGTAAATGTATCTATAGGTAATAGATAGAGGATTTAAGATAGAAAATTCTTTATTGCACACTTATATTACAAACTATGTACAATAAAAACTTATAAATTAAGTAACAATTGGCGGTTTTATCGCTCAAAAACAATTTCTACCAGGTAATTTGATTGCCACTTGATTACTCCGTAGTTCCCGTCATGGCAAACGCTACAAGCTAGTGATGAGCTATTTCGTATGAGCGGAGTAATGATTTTTCGGTCCAAAAATGTTTATCTCAGCGAAAATTTACTATTGTTTCTATGTGTTTCGAAATAAAAGAAAAATATCCCCATTATATTTATGTCTTCTCTGCTCGCCGAACATTATATCAATTCTATGACGGCACTCGCAATAAGTTGAAAATAATTCAGTGACCTTTATAGGTAATTAAATTAAAAGAAACTTTACATCTGAATATTCTGTAACATGTGGTTAACCTTTACTGAATATCTATAATAAACGTCTAAGAATAGATAGTTTCTATAATCAATCATGAAATCTCTTGTTAAATAGTTGAGATTTAATTTATTATAAATAGTCATTGATTATATTTATAGATAAAGAGATAATACAAACAACGGCTGTACTTGCATACAGACGGTTGTTTGTATTACGCTATCGTCAATCGTTAGTCTATGCTTCCTCTTATACGTTTTAGGAAGCATTCGACATTTGTATTAGCATTTTGATTGACTATCTTTCTGTTTATGTGGTTTCTTTTCAACTTACAAAAATCTAAGCATGGTAATAAGGCTTTTTAGATATAGGTTAAAAAATATGGCTTTATTATAAGACTTCAAACGTTAATAACGACCAAATAAACGTTTGCACTTGGATTCTCATATCTAGGCTTGTCATGATAATAGATTGTTTGTTGTTTCTCTCGATGTTAGGATGTTTGTAAACAAAACATACTTTAACTAAAATTCACTTAGTTATCGCATCTTTTTCTACGCAATGAACATTGCTTTTTATTTATCTTTCTTTCTAATTTCATCTGAAACTCGATGCTATTGAGTTTTATTTATTTGTGTCGTGGTTTATTTACAAAAGTCTACCTACATCGAGTTGGGTTAGTATATAGGTTCACATCTGCCTATCTAGAATATAAATGTAAGTAAATGTAAGTTAAATATAATAAATAAATTAAATATAAATGTAAGTTTGACCATTTATATTACATCATGAAATCAACATATGCAGGTGGTATATAATTTGTTTTTAGCTAATACTAGCGGATCCCTAACTTTTTTGAAAATAAAATATAGCCTATGTTCACCTGGGATAGTGTACCTAGCTTCAATGAAATGAAATGAAATGAAAATTTCATTTCATTTCTTCCCAACTGTGAAAGAATTTTTCAAATCTGTCCACTAGTTTCGGAGCGTATTCATTACAAACAAACAAAAAATCAAACCTTTCCTCTTTATAATATTAGTATAGATAATTATGTAGTTGTTGTATTATTATTTTATAGTGTTCCGCCATTTTATTGGCCCTTTTTTAGGCACGTAATCTTTTAACACTTTGACTGCGATTTTTTTTCGACGACTGCGATCTTTTTTTTAACCTAAAAAATTTGTGCTGCCGCTCTACACAGGTTTTGTTGGGCCGCACATGCGTTTCGTTCGAAAAATATTACGGCTGTGCTGAGTCACAAAGATCTGTATTTTCTCAGCCGCTGCGCTAGTGTGGATTTACGAATATTAGTCACTTGTAGAAAACACATACCGTGTGATTTCAGAAGTCAAAGTGTTAAGATTAATTGCCATTGGATCAATTTTCCATCCAAATATTCCGGTGCCACTTTGAGTAAACACAAAGTGAAACTAGAGGATTTCTGAATTATTAATGCTCATTTGAAAGCCCCAATCCTAATCCTTTTCGGAACAATGAGGCGTGTTTTCGCATGTTTCCCTCAAATTAAGACATTTTTATTTTCCTGCCCATTGCCCTATACCGTGATTCATTTAATTATGAGACAATATATGAAATGTGGCCACGAAAAGCCAGAGACAGAAACCTCTGGAGATCCTTGGAGGAGGCATACACCGCCGAAGGCGGTCCATATCAGGACATGACACAACAAAATTCTGACATAATTAATTCTAAATTCAATTCAATTCTAAAATTATAATGTACCGACTATTAATTCTTTCTTTTACTATTATTATTGTCTTAAAATTGTACATACATAATAACTATTAGGATATGGAATAAAGCTGTTTTTATTTTATATTTATATGAGTTAAGCAAAACACTAAAACGAAAAACGTTTTCGTGTACTTTTACTCCCTGATTTGACAAGGTTACATGGTAGAAACACGCGCTATTGCACCTGGTTTTCTATTTAAAAACTCAAAACGTTTTATTTCTTAGCCGTAGGATATTCAGAAATACATACCCGCGTTTTCTAGCCCTGAGCTATTCTATAAGCAAAGAGAGTTGTTTATGCGTAGGTAGTTTTATAATGGAGCTCGGTGTTTTCTAGGCTCTATGCTCCAAAAATGACAGACGTATTAAAATGTGACAGATAAATGCAAACCATGCCGATAGTATATAAGTTGTATTTTTTTTAATATCACAGTTGACTCATTTTTGGCAATGATAAATTCATCCTAAATCGAGATAATCATGGTAAGGTTATCATGCGAACAAAGTCACGGGTAACACCTAGCTAGGTGGTAAAAAAACTAGCATAGGCAAGAAGATTTTACTTTTTTATTATTTCTTCATACGTAAACTACGTAAGTATTTCCTAAGGTCTCGTTTCCCGCGCATTATGGTTCTTTTGTCTCGAGGTGGTGAGGCGCGTACTGGGGGCATCTGCCAATCTGGACATCTGAAATTAAAAAAAAAAAAATTTAGCACATTGTATGGAAGGTCGATTGACACATCTTTTACATCTACATCACAGCCTATACTAGTCCACTGCTGAACGTAGGCTTCATCTGATAAGCGCCTTATAGATTGACTGACACAAACTCATTAATATCAATGAGTTTGTGTGTAAATAAATTCTAGGCCCTAAATGATTCACCTCAACAGGCTAATAATGGTCCATTGTTGCACTGTAGGCCTCTTCCTTATAGGCGCCTCATTGACTTTCATCTCATGGGGTAGTGCCCATAATCCCCACGCTGGGCATGCGGGTTGTAAACAGATACACATAGAAAACCCCTAAAAATGGAATGTTCGTTTTTGATCATGCAAACATTTGTCGACCCCTAAGTCAAACATGCCTTTGCTGAACCATTCAAAGGACTGGTTTAAAGATATAATAATAATAATAAATCATTTATTTCGGTTGTTCACCATATTTGTTAGTACACCTACCTATATACTACGACCGATGTGGCGCGGTGGGCGAAGGTCAGCCTGCGACGCAGGAGGTTGCGGGTTCGATTCCCGCCTCGGAACAATTGTGTGTACGATCTGCAGATATTTGTTCCGGGTGTTCTGGTCGTTTTCTATGTATAATAAAAAATATCTATTTATGTAATATATAGTATTATGTATATCAGTTATCTAAGTACCCATAACACAAGCTCTGCTTACCATGGGGCTCGATAATGCTGTGTGAATTGTCCAGCATTATTTATTATTTATTTATATATACTATGTTAGTAACAATACATATTTAATCAATACAACAATACATCTGTATTGATTAAATATGTATTGTATTATTTAATTTAATTGTTAGTTTGAATTCTTTAAATCTTTAAAGAATTCAAACTAACAATTAAATTAAATTAAATTCATCTTATTAATGTAAATTTTTCAATAATTAAGTTATGTATTTATGTCCACAATTATAATTACAAAAATACTGCATGATTGACTATAAACTAATATATTGATATAAACGCACGCCGATTTTCAAACGTATGTAACTATACAAGGAAAAACCAATATTAAATAGTGGATGGCATAAAATTATCTAAATTATGTGCATACTCTACGCGTTTTCCTCAAATTCTGTTAGATATAAAGTACCTACGTGACTTAGGTACTAGAAGACCATCTTTGCAAGCGAGTGTAGATCAAGTCGGCAGGAATTATGTCATTAAATAGTAATACATTACTAGAAAAAGGTTAATTAGAAAGGAATTTCGAATTAGAAAACGGATGAGACAAATTAAAGAAAATACGACAATGTCGAAAGCTGTCGAAATGAAAAATCCTTTCGAATATCTACGTTTTTTAAAATACAAGTATAAACTATTAAAATTATATCTAGAGGTATTCCAATTAATAATTTGATTTTGTTAGACCATGTCTTGGGAGTTAAATCCATGAGTGATAGAGTGATTCCCTGCCATCATACTGTGTACTAAGGAAATACACTTATTATTTATAATACAACCTACTTGCCTACCATATTTTACGGAATGAATTTATTAGCTAGTTAATATGATAAGATCTAAGCATACATAGGGAGACACAGACAGTGGGAAGTGACTTTGTTTTATACTATGTAGTGAAGATTACTTTGATCCAAGTATAGCGGTAAATTACTTACTTTTCAATATCAGGAAGGGTTTGCCCCTTGCACCGTGACTCCCATTTGCTCCAATACTTGAAGCCTTGCGTTTCAAACACCTTCAGCGCGCAGGGTAGGTCGTTCTTGATGTCTTCATCCAGCAATGCTGTAATATAGACACAATTGTTTTTTTAATCCAAATAAGAATCAAAATCAAATAAATCTTCATAATCAGCTTATTAGTCCACAGCTGGACATAGGCCTCCCGTAATGAGAACCATAGCGCCCTGTCTTCAGCTTGCCGCATCCAGCATCTGCCTGCTGTCCTGCGCAGGCTGTCATCCCACCTGGTCGGAGGGCGTCCTACACTACATTTGTCGAGTCACGGTATCAACAAAGAACACGTTTACCCCAGCGATTGTCGATTCTTCGCGAGAATTAAATAAATAATGCTAGATAATTCAAACATCATCATCTAGCCCCAAGCTAAACAGAGCTTGTGTAATGGGTACTAGATGACTGATTTACATAATACAATACATTACATAGATTTTTCGGCGCTGGCGCTTCGCTTGCCGCATCCTACATCTACCTGCAGTCTTTCGCCAGTCGTCATCCTACCTAGCCGGACATTGCTTAGTAGCAGTCTCCACTCTAGAACACGTTTACCTCAGCGGTTGTCGGTTCTTCGCGAGAAATTGCCAGCTCACTGCCACTTCAGCTTGCTAATTCTTAGACCTCAGGCGATAACTTTGGTTCTCTGTCCGATGATTTCGTTACGTATCCTATCCTTCAGAGAGACTCCGAGCTATTTCCAATGCCTTAATACATAATGACTTACATTCACACGTGATATCGCATAATCCACCCTGCTTGCCTTCCCTACAATATTCGTTACCAATCTGAAACAATTTGTAATCATCAAGTTTAAGGGTGATCGTTGTGTATTAGCGCGAAATTTTAATTTTTCGTAGGTATATAATTTTTTTCAGCGTTCTAGAAGGATTATTAGTATGTGTTATTCGAGCATTTGGGAAAATATGGTAGGTGCTAAAATCATTTAAAACGGGAAATTTTTCCATGATTTGATTTTTGAGTTATCCAATATTTCGGCACAGTTTGATGCGCCATGATCATTTATATGACTTTAATAACCATGATAGTTTCAAAAGTTTTAAGGTAGGTACTATCATAGGTAGAGAAACAAGTTCACGATTTGCGGCAAATTACTTATCTGTTAGTTTAAACATTTGTCGAAAGCAGAACAAATAGATTTTTTTTTAAATTTAATATCGCGCCAACACTCTAGAATTTAGGGCTATTTCTTTGGATCCTAAAGCTGTATAAATGCAACCACTCTTCATCTTCTATTCGTCTTGGCTTTGGTCCACGTCATAAATTAAATGGTAGTACTTACTTGAAATAATCCATAATACTTTTTCTTTGGTGTTTTTTCGAGTAATGCGGAAGTATTTTTATCGCTTTCTTTTTCTATAAGACAAACCCCTAAAATAAAAAATATAGTTTTTAGCGAAAATACAAACATAAAAACAGAAGGGTCATTCATGTACATAGATCATCATCATCATCATCAGCCTATATCAGTCCACTGCTGCGCATAGGCCTCCCCCAATGAGCGCCATTGCGCCCTGTCTTCAGCTTGCCGCATCCAGCATCTACCTGCAGTCTTTCGCAAGTCGTCATCCCACCTGGTCGGAGCATAGATAACGAGGAATAATTAAAAGAGGAATTAATTTTAGTTTGTAAATTATTTTCAAATATCTGAACCTATTTTGATAATTCTACAAATGAAGCATTGAGGACGTGAAACGATATTTGTTCATTGTTACGTTAACTCAATATTGTTCTGAGAGAAATATCTACCTTGCAAATATTGACCGAAATGTTTCCACTAGAAAAAGTACGTAACTGTAGGCAAAGAATAAAAAGACTTAGAAAGAATGATACAAACGAGGTGTTGCTAAAAAAATCGACGAACTTGACGCTACTTCTTTTATTTAGCAATATGTGTCTGGTTTGCCACTTTTCTACCAGTATCCTATAGAAATTTCATAGTCATGGAATGGAGGCGGAATTACAATGATATATGAGCGGTAAAGTTTTAAAAACCATAAGTCTCAATTCCTACATGTACACTTGTGTTTGTCAATGTCAAAGCACTGAAGTTAATATGCTTGTCAACTGCACATTGGTTAGTTTTTGGTCACAAAACCAAGAAAAAAATTTAATGACACTATCCTTTTGCAGCGTGATTTTCCTCAATGACGTTAGGAATAAATGCAAACATGTTTTCATGATGATTCTATGTTAATGGCAACTGTGTTCTGGGTTGGAAACTTTTCTGCCAGTGTCAAGTAATGGAAATAATTGTAAAATTAATGAGTTAAGTATCAAATTATCAAGATGGATTGATATTTTCTCCAGAGCCTAGTTCTAACAGGCTGCAGGCATCTAGCGGGATGTATCCAAACATATTTTCTTCTTTTTTCTTTTAGTGTCATTTTAACATAGTCATCATGACAATTATGATAACACGGACCAATACCCAGTTCCGCGGAAAATTTATTTTATTCTGCTTTTTGGATTTTTTCCTAATTACAAATAATATCGCTAGCTGAAAGTAATTTTGCGACCACTGTACACGATTTGCTATACACCCATGCTAAAACAAACTGCGGGTATTTATAGCTGTTTTGAAGTGTATTGAAATTAATAATGTTGTTTTGTACAAAACTTTGACGACTCTTAAACTGCAACGAGCTCTATCGTTAGTTACTGTAAGGCCTTGCAGCTACTAAGATAGTCCTCTATATTGGTGTATTACTCTTTATAAGGTCCAGCACTAGGTTGTTAGATTCTACAAAAATGTAAACAGATCCAGTGAATAAAAGGATTACTTTATTAAGGGAACCCCAATCAGAGTACCTTGTAACGGACCCCTTAGGGTTGTCACACACAATATCAACTCGAAATCGGATCATCACAACTACTTTGAAGAGACTTGAAGAGACTTAGTTCTGCAGCATATGCAGTTAAAAAAATCCGTCACCTTACAGACGTTGATACTTCTAGACTAGTCTATTTCAGCTACTTCCACAGTATTATGTCTTATGGCATACTACTAATGTGGGGGAACGTTGCAGATACATATAAGCACCGTATTTGTGTTGCAGAAGAGGGCTGTTCGTGCGATCTATAATATGGGTCCCAGAGAATCCCTACGTGAAAAATTCAAAGAAATAAACATAATGACAGTACCATTTCAATATATTTATGAAAACTTGTTGTACACCCATAAAAATATCAATGGGTTAAAATATGACGTGTCTAAGTGCTTATTTGTAAGCTTAAAGAAATAAAAACTTCATTTTCATTTTCATTTGGAGACGTTCAGTATTCATTATGTATGATACTACTTTATTGTACTAACGCAACCAAATCAGCAATTCGTGACGGTAGCCATTGCCTCTTTTCAATCATTTTTAGGGTTTAATATCCAATGGGTCCGTCTGTCTGTCAGCATGTATGTCATGAGTCATGAATCCGACATATCAAATCACATTTATTTCCGACACTGTACAAAGTTAACACACACAGTCCATAAGATTATACATTTTTTGCATATTATGTCAACAGTTTTTTTCAAAAAATAGTTTCTATTGCCGCTGTAACAACCACCAATAAAATTAAAATAATATGGTAGCCATGGTAGCCATTGACGGCCGATGTGGCGCGGTGGGCATGAGGTTGTGGGTTCGATTCCCACCTCGGAACAAATGTGTGTACGATCTGCAGATATTTGTTTCGGGTGTTCTGGTCGTTTTCTATGTATAATAAAAAATATCTATCTATGTAATGTATTGTATTATGTATATCAGTTATCTAGTACCCATAACACAAGCTCTGCTTACCATGGGGCTAGATAATGCTGTGTGAATTGTCCAGCATTTTTTTTTTTTTTGGTGTGCGAGCCCCACTCGCATTTAGCCACATAAGCGGCTTTTTGACTCTATGCCATGACGACGGTGACACAATGCCGATTACAAGTTATTATGCGAGTTACAACCATAACCTGGGATAGATAAAGGCGAAGGCACAATTAGCTGTTGGACTTGTAACTTCCAGGTTTATTTGATTAAGCAAGGGTCTGATTTTGATCTCAGTGAAATAGGGACAAGAAGATAACACTTTTTAGAATTAAATTTTATGTACGCACTAGCAAATTACGCGCGGCCGCTTTTTTAACGTTCGCAGGGTACTGTAAGGTGTTTTAAGTAAGACGTATTTATCTATGTATTTGTGGCTGTCTAAGAGAATAAAGACGTAGATCTTAAGAGAAGCCAGTTGTGATAAATAAAAGTTTTTTTCTGTATGATTAGGTAATTTGATAAAGAATATTTGCTTTACTTAGAAAAGGTCTAGGGTACAGCTATTATTAATTCTATAATAATTACTTTTATTGTGAAATTCATCTATACGCACGTACCGCCTAGTTTAAAAAATATTTGACTAAGTATTTGTACTCCATGGAAGAGTTTTTAGAGATTAGAATAAATACTTTCTAGTAGATAAATAGATAGAATATACTTTATTGCACAAAAAGTTGTACATAGGCGAGCATAATGCTAGATAGCATTCTCTACCTGCTAACTTTTGGGTAGTGTGGACAACAGTTTGGTAGGTAGTGCTATATAATAGAGATCATAAAATATATTATACTTAAACAGTAATATATATACCTATATAAATAATTAATATATAATTATAATTACGTACCGAATTATTCTTGCGAAAGAAAATAGTTATAGACTCTAGATCTGAAGACATTTATCGAGAATGCCTCGCGATTCAATGGGAAGACTGTTCCATAGCCGAGTGGCTTTTACAGCGAAGGTTCTATGATAACCTACTGTACAGACGTCAGGAGTTCCAAGCTGCAGTCGTTTCGAGTCGATTTCTAGTAGAAAGCAGACAAATAAAAAAAGGGCGTTTTAACCGCTAGTGCGTACGCGCGGTCCTAAAACATTCGCAGACTACATATTAATAATAACATCACACTAATATGATAAATGCGAAAGTTTGGATGTTTAGATGGATGGATGTTTGTTACTTCACGCCAAAAATACTAAATGGATCAGACTAAAATTCTAATTTTTTTTTTTTGAAAAGCCTGGAATCAAACATGGGCTACGTTTAATCCCATAAAACATTTCCCATGGGATAGAAATAATCTTCAAACATTGACGACCGATGTGGCGCGGTGGGCGAAGGTCCGCCTGCGACGCAGATGGTTGCGGGTTCGATTCCCGCCTCGGAACAAATGTGTGTACGATCTGCAGATATTTGTTTCGGGTGTTCTGGTCGTTTTCTATGTATAATAAAAAATATCTATCTATGTAATGTATTGTATTATGTAAATCAGTTATCTAGTACCCATAACACAAGCTCTGCTTACCATGAGGCTAGATAATTCTGTGTGAATTGTCCAGCATTATTTATTTATTTATTATTTCCATAGAAACAACGCGTGCAAAGCCTCTGGACGAAACTAGTATATTGTAAGGTCATAATGAAAATAGCTAACTACTAAGTTATTACAAGGCTCACTGGCTACACCATGATGCTTGTTCAAGTAGGTTCCAGTTTTTGTACTCCATTGTTGTTCCATTGAGGCAGCGTGAGTCATGCTGGGTTTCCCCAATACCTACTTTTGGAACAATCATTTCACGTTGATATATTTTACGTATGATAATGATGCCGCATTGCCAAAGGCTGACACGATTTTCATGTTAAAGTTAGTTGTTTTAAACTCCTACATATCTATCACTGTAGAATCATTTAAATAGGTATCAATACTTTAATTTTAACTTTTTTATGTAATACCAAGACCGGTTCAGTTGGTATCTGTGACAATAAAAAAGAAAAATTTACATAGTAAAAGTAATCTATCCTAATATTATAAAGAGGAAAGGTTTGATTTTTTGATTGTTTGTAATGAATAGGCTCCGAAACTACTATACCGATTTGAAAAACTCTTTCACCGCTGGGAAGCTACACTATCCCCGGTGAACATAGGCTATATTATATTTTCAAAAAAGTTAGGGATCCGTACTAAAACCGTGCGAAGCAGGGAAGGTCCGCTAGTGTCACATAAAACTGAAAGACATAGAATAGAAAAGAAAAACTTTTATTGCCTTTTTAAACAATTTATAAACACAAGATATAATTAGACTTATATCTTTGCAAATGAAACTAAGACAAAGGGAGTAAATTCCACATGTTTCTATTATGCACTAATATGCAAGAACCGGTGTTATCTAATTCATTCTAGGTTGATAAGTAGCAAAGTCTATGAATAGAAGGTTACTGACTACTTACGTAAGTCAAGTCCTTACAATAACTATTACTTACTCCATGACTAATGATAAATGTTTATCGATTTATAATTATATGTATAACTTACAATTACTGATGAAAGTCCTTGGAAATCCATATTTGAGGAGCTCCCGCGTCAGTTGGCATCGCGTAAATACTTTTGCATTTACCGCAACGATTAAAATAAATAAACAGAAAAGAGGTCTACACGCCACCATGGTTCGATCACGACTGATAGCGTCTAGATTATTTGTTTTGATTTGATGCGTATGCGCTGCGCGTATTTACGCTAAGATAATATCAATTATGTCTGTTCTGGGAACTGTCCTAAATTAGTAGACCAGTTCTTGTTTATCGGAGGGGCGTTTTGTTGTAGTATAGGTTACATATTTATTACCTAACTTCGTTACTGCCCCCTCTAGCTCTGATTTTATAAACTTTGAACCACGAGAACACAAACCGAAGGCTGCATTTTCGGTGAACTGAATTAAGACTTTTTCAACAGCTTGGATAGGAGAACGTGGCTGGCAAACGTTCCATAGAATCATGTAACAAAGTTGGGCAATGAAAAATGATAGGAATAAGGAGGTTGAGGTGGTCCAAACGCGAGAGATGGTTCGACGTCTTAGTCATCATCAGCCGATGTTAGTTGCTGTCACTGCTGGACATAGGCCTTCCCTAATGAGCGCCATAGCGCATTTTCGTCAGCTTGACGCATCCAGCATCTACCTGAGTCTTTCTCAGATCGTAATCCCACCTGGTCCGAGGGCATCCTACGTTTACCCAGTCGTGGTCTCCACTCAAGACACTTCGGGAAATAGCTGGATGCCTACTGCTCAGGACCTAGAACGCACTAAGAGGGAGGCTCACCACACCTTCGTGATAAACCGGATAATAAGATTTTTATTATTAGAGTGCGTAACGTAAGCCTCGCACTCGGGGTAATCTCTAAGAAATTAATGAATATCCCAAAACGGCACTAAAGTAAGGAAGTCTTAAAGATTTTCGACTCGTCGTCAGTCACTTGATTTTGTGGCTCAGTTGGTGAGAGAGTCCCTGTTCTTAGTCGCGGATTCCCGTCAAAATCGAACATTTTTGGGATGATTTCATTTAAGATTGTATAAAACGAAAGACAAGGAGAGTCCTTACAAGAAGCAGATGATTCAACCACGGATACCAATTGAACAAATCTCACGAATTTGCACCGAGTAGCGTCGTCGCCGGTTTTGTAACAACAATGCAGATTCCTATTATGTTGATATAGTTATTTGCGCGCCCACACAATCAGTTCGCAGAATTCCTCTTCAAGGTCCGTTATCATTTAATCTTTAGTAGACAACTTAAAAATCATGTTTTTAAGTTGTCTACTTACTATCTGTGTTGCTTATTACTATAATGAAGACGCCGCCGTTCTGTTACGAAATAAAATAAAAATATCAAATCGTTGTCTTACATTTTTTTAAAAGGCGTCAAATCTCAATATTTATAAGATATACAGAGTAATATAATGCCCAAACTGTCGCTAAATTTTGTCTTCTTTAAAAGTGTGATAAATGACATTGCTGTAAAATGCATTTATTTGAAGTTGTAAGTCAAAAACTGAAAAATGTCTGGGTTTTCGAGCACCACGAAGTCAGCACAGGTTTTTCGAAGTTGCAAACATCGTTTTATACTCTATTGTCCTAAGAACATTTTTATCCTAAAAACATTCCAAAAATAGATATTGCGATCTAAATTTACAATCGATATTTATTTAGATAAACAACGTCAACAACTTTTCACGCCGGACGCGATAGAACATGGGATGACACGAGATAAGGAAGCCTTTTGGCCAAAATCAACATGAACAAACATAGGCTTTTGTTTCGGTATCTTTCAATTTCAACACTTTACTAGGGAAGAAATAAAGGATCCGATGGGAGATTCTTCTTGAGCCAAAATATATCATGTAGAGTAGAGTCACAATAATCGTAGAACAGTAGGGTCAAGTTTCTAAAACCATTTTAATACGGGTTGCAGACTTTATCTAAAGCTTATTAAAGTTTACAATAATTATTAGCAATTCTTTGTTAATATAAATTCAGATGTCAACGTCACGTGGCGTATTTTAAAAAAACAATAAACTAACTTCAAACTCTTCAGCTACCTTCTTATTTCGTCTGTTATAATAAAATAACTGGGTTGATAGACGAAGGAGCTTTATAAAGTAAAGAACAAAAACAAAACACAACTCTCAATATCCTACCAAAGTATGTTCAAACTTTCATAAATACCTGCACGGGAGACGGTGCCTCGTAACTAAGTGCTTATATGATCTTCTGATCATAATAAGCACTTAGTTATGGTACTAATAAAATGTCACTGCACAGTTAACATACCACAATACAACAGTGTAACATTTGAATACAGAGTAGTGTCCTTGATTCTTTTACGTCATAGATTAGTGTCGAATAGAGAAGGCGGCGGCGCAGACTTAGATATAAGAATATGCCTAGACATGGCAACGATCATTTAAAAATCTTTTTGATTGTAATTTTTAATAATGTCCCTAAACTTTTTCGACTTTGACGGTACTGGAACCCACAAAAAGTTATAATAATAATAGGAAATTATTATAATTTCTAAGAAATAACCCCCCGTGTAAGGCTTATGCACTTTAATAGCAAAAACATTAAAAATATCATCATTCCTATTTAGATTGATTTGATGTTGGCACCAAAAATCAAGGATACCATGTCTATGCATATCTAAGTTGCCTGTAAGAGATCGCTTCTAAGCGATAAGGACGCCCATTGTACTTGTCACATGTAATATATTTCATAATGTTCTGTATCTGGTGTACAATAAAGTATTTTTGTATTGTATTGTATTGTAAGTCTACGCGGCATTACATTTTGTTTGGATAATTTGTATGGTCCATTAAAGAGCTACAACAAAACTGTAGGTACCGATTAAAACATATATAGCAAAAAACACAAATAAATACCTATCACCTACATATCTTGTCTATTCCATTAAGTCCAAGGCAAAAGTGTGTTTATGTTTGTATTTCGTACCCTCTCCCATAACAATACAATGTACTCGGTCCATGTGATACCCTACTTTTACAAAAAAATTACCCGAAAAGACATGGTGTTATGTTTTGAATACCGATATTTATTATTTTGTTGGTGACAAAATATCAGGAATAATAAAAAAAAATCTAAAATACTTAACACGTTGACAGTCCGTGCATTACATGTAATGCATTTTTGGTCTGGCTGTGACGTTCGTGCATTACATGTAATGCATTTGCCGAAGACAACTGAATCGCGTTTCCTGGGCTGGACTTGAGAGTTAGAACTTTGGTTTTCTAGGGGCGTATGAACAAATAGTTTATACAAAAAAAACAAATGGACGTACCACAAAATTTCGCAAAATAGACGGGACAGTCAACGTGTTAATATATAAAACTGCAAAAAATCTTGAAACTCGTGGGCAATATACATCAATCCACCCTTAATAAAACAAAACCATTTGGTTAATTTGTTTATTCAAAAATCTTAAAAGGGTGACTCATAAATTAATAATATTTACATACACTTTCTAAAAGCAGAACGTAGTTCATCTTATCACACAATTCAGCAGGCTATTTACAAATTCAAAAACCGGGTACTGACCGGTGCGGTATAACGGGGCGTAATGTAACGCGTTAAGGGCCGTTCAAGTATTACGTAAGCACTATGGGGGGGTGGGGGGGTCTTTGTTTTGCTTATTTTGGATGTCATGGGGGGTAGGGGAGTCCAGATGATGATTACGTCATCGGTAGTTATTTACTTTTTTACACGAATGGCAACCCTCACATTGTCTTGTAAGTTTGTTATGTTCGTAAGATTATAATATTTTTGTAATAATATAAAAAAAACATTTAAAATTGAAAAAATCTTTACGTAAGCATGGGGGGAGGGGGTAAGAGCTTTGCTTACTTTTGCTGACAAGGGGAATGGGGGAGTAAATAATTGTAATAAATCTGCTTACGTAATATTTGAACGGCCCCTTACACAGCTATGATTGGTACATAATATTGGTCAGTACCCGTTTCAAAGTAAGCTCTACTTTTTCTGTATATACTTAGGTACCTAGGTAGGTACCTTAACTTGGAATTTATAATGAAATTAAGGCTTAACAGTTTAAATGTTTATACATAACCTAAGTATTAAATACATAAATGGATGGACGCTTTCACTTTTTATTCAGTAAGAAAAAAAAATTAAAAAATTCTATAGAAAGTTACAATCATATAAATGAAACAAATTAGAGCTATAGTATTTACAATTGAAACAATTAAACTGCAGAATGTTGCAAACAATCTACAGTTCATCATATCAATACTAGTCGGAAGCATCTTCAAGACGACAATTACAACTCATTCTGCATTTCACCAGTTTTAAAATAAATAAAATAAGAACTCTTTATTTCTACTAACATAATATATGATGATAACGATGAATTTCACACAATAAGTTACAACTCTATCATATTACAAAGTCTATAGTTTTATTGGGTTGGTTGGTTGGTATTTAATTTCTTACCTTAATTAGGTAGGTATATGTAGGGACACACTCCCAATCTTACGTAGTTATTAGATTAAACCTAATTAAGGTTAGAAATTAAACACCAACCAACTAATTAAAATGCAAGTTATAAAGCTCATTACCGAATACGCATTTAACACTATTATTATAATAACAATAATTAGCTTAAACACAAAAATACAGATAATAAACAAATTACGTGAAAGTATCCAGCAGACTAATTAATGTTTTAAAGCAATGTTAAACTTACACATGTAGGAAAACTTTTTTAATGAAAATATTAATTATGTTAACGTTTCTATAAAATAAGCAGCCTCGAGTTAATAAATTAGTTTTTATACAAAAAATGCATCTTCACGGAAGATACATTTAAGTTTTATTAAAAGCGAACAAAAACTTAACCTACAAAGCCCTTCTTACCTTATAGGTAATATAATACTAAGTGAGAAAAAACTTTAAATCAGTCAGCTCTGAACTAACGTCTCACTAATATATAAAAGCGAAAGTTTAGATGTTTGTTAATTCTTCAACTACTGAACGAAAAGACTGAAATTTGGGAATCATAACATAGGCTACTTTTTATCCCAAAAAACAGTTCCCATAGGATATAAAATAATCTTTAAAAGGTCCCTATATAGCGCGTGTGAAGCCGTGAGCAAAAATTAGTTATCAATATAATCGGTATGTGTAAAGAGGCAGGTACTTTATGTTTTTGTTAAGCCTTTTATAAAGAATACAAAATTATAGCTATAAATAATAATTATTGAGGTTTTTGTTATTCTTAGTCAATACACAGTTTTTTCAATCTTTTCAAACATTATACATCATTATCTTATCAGCTAGGTTTTTTATACAAAGTATTCTAAGAATTATGTTTACTGGAAATTCTAAGTATATCCTCGCTCATTATATTTTTCAAGGAAGCGACTGATAATTATAAGATTTTAGGTCAACTTAACAGAAATAATGTTATTTAAATGGCACATTAGAACTAGAATTATTTAAAATTAATAACCAAAAATATTTTGTTTATAGCGTACGTTAATTTCCTCATACAATTGGCATGTTGTCAAAATTGCATGGAACTGTGTCAATGTAATTGTACGCTTGGTTTCACTTCGAAATGGTTCCATATAATTCTGATCTCGCGCGGATTATTATCCAAATCGGCCAAGTGATGCGAGCAAACGCTTTGGCTTATTTGTCAATTCAAATAATGCTTGTCGGCTTAGCCAACCTACAGAAAACACTATAATATAATAAATAAACATACAAGAAAAACATATGTATTACTTATCTCCTATTAACAAATAATAAACAAACCAATATCAGACTAGTATTGCATTCAAAAGTCACACCTTTGAAGTAGCAGTCAACATCACATAACTAGCCCTCGCCGTCTCTTCTGCCACTGGTTCTGGCCTAAAACACCTGTGCGGCTCAAACTCCACTGGTTTCTTCAGCATCTTCCTCACAACCCATACCAGAGCTATAATAATAACCATCAAACCTAAAGCCACACCTATCAAAGCCGCATTCAAGTTCCTGAACCCTGCCTTCATTTCTAAAGACCCTGATTCCAGTAACTGAGGGACTACGCAAATTGGTCGCATGTCTTTTTCTTTGAATTTGGAGAGTTTTGCGCAGACTTCGTAAGGTGGTCGTAGGAAGCCTTCCATAGAAACTTCTAGATTGTTCTGGCATGGTGTATCCTTTTGTGCTACTAAGGAGCCTCTAGATAGCACTGCTAAGACTACGTAACAGTTGGGGATAGGATATCGGTCTGTGGATAAACGCTGTGACCTTGGCAAGACGTAGAGGGGACGTTGTGGTAGACCCATCACTGATATAAGGACAGTGAGGACTCCATCTGTAGTGACGTTGGACCTTACTTCGGAGACTCTGTGGACAAACAGCTATATTTAAAAAATACTAGAAGAAGCTTTTACGAGCAATGGTTTATTGAGTTGAGTTTCACATAATTCACGCGAGGCTGTACCTTGAATTTTCGATTCGAAAGGTCAACTTACTGGCTGTGGTTGATTCTACCTTGGCTTAATTCAGTTACCTGGACCACTAAGATACCTAAAGCAATGGTCTGTGGCCATTGCTTTAGGTACCTTACCACTGGTGTCTGGGGGATGGTATTCTTTATCATCATAATTTACAGCCTAAATTCATCCACTGCTGGATAGGTATGCCGCCTCTACATACCCTGGATAAATGACGCGCCATGTTGTGCAGATGTTATAGCCCATTATTGTTATATTTACTTGGGACTTATAACAATGCCTAGATCTTAAAAACAAAGTAGTCTTATTGAAACACTGTACCCTATAGAACTCGCGGGCGTGAAAATCGCTGGTATTTACCCGCGAGTTGGCCCCTTCCGATTTTACCTATTTTTTACGTCGTCAACTCGCTTGGTTATGAAATCTGACGTATTTATGTACAGTCATCTACAAAAACGTTTTAAGCATAGGTACCGAACTACAGTAGGTTTTGAAGGAATACTCGAGGCACTTCAGACGAGTTTGAGTGAAGGATTAGTTGAAGAATTATAAACCTCCCCTGTATAATGTGTTTTTGCTGGTCGGCAGGTAGAAAATGCTTCGGCATTAAGCCCAGCTTTTGTAACCTTTCAGTGCAATATTTTTTTTATTTAAATAAATAAATAATTATTTTCTTAAAATATGGTGTTTAGCGTCTAAGTACTAACCTCAAAGGGTCTGGTCTCTCTGCCTCCGGTTGTCTTGTGATTAGTACTGGCACAGCGGTGGCAAAGGCGGCTCTCTTTCTCACGGTCTGGGGGTTCCCACAACCCAGCACTAGTGCTTGAGGATTGTCTTCTATGTCCATCTCTTCTAGGGCTATACAGAAGCTAAAAAATATTTATACTATGAGTCATCATCATCAGCCTATGTTAGTACAATACAATACATTTATGAATAACACAAAGTTATTCTATATTAGTTATATTTAAAACATTTTTCTTTCCTTATGAATGGTTCTTTATAATCCAGGGACCGTGAAACGTAAGAGTTACTTTCGAATTTTTAATTGTCCTGAGTCTCCTATATAAAATTCTTATAAATCTATTCTGCTTGAACAAATTCGTAACTCTTTCATATTTATTTTTTGTATTAAAAGGCTGAAATTTTCTGGCATTATAAAAATAAAATACTGAACGAGTATTACCGGTGAAACTCCAGTTGTTAAGGAAATAGAAATGTAATCTATTCAAAATATTCAAACGGAAATTCAGCAATTTCAATTCCTTCCAGAAGTTATGAAGATTATTGGAGTTAGCTAAGAATTTTGATGTCCGAATAATTAACAGATAAATTCTATTGTATATTTGTAAATTTATTCTTGAAATTGCTTTTAGATTTAATACGTTTTCGTCTTCATGACTAATGCAATGTGATCAATATTTTTGTCCTGTCAATCATCATTACGAAACCAAAATTATATATATATTTTTTGTCTTATCTGTGGTCTGCCACCCGTGTTGACACGCGCGCGCCAATGGTTCTGTCAGAAAACCAGCGTTGCTCTACTTCTTGTGGAGAAGTAGAGCAACATTATACTGAGACAGGACTTATTGGTTCGCTTTGTAGAGTCGCTTGTTGCTTTTATGTAGATACATACGTAGTTAATTTTTTCATTTCTTTATGTTCTTGTTTACTTATATGTAGATTATTATTATTTAGTAACAAGCTGTACCTACTTGTGAATCAATAAATGTAATTTATTTCTTTCTTTCAAATTGCTATCTTCGATCTTTTGATTTAAAATTGTTTCAAAAACATTATAAACAAATAAAATAAATAACTGACATGGTAATATAGTGCTCATTTCAGGTCTGAACAAAAGGCCTGATGATAAAAACAACAGTGAACAAGCATAGCCTTATTATGATCACTCACGTATACTGATTATATATGAGATGTGTATAGACTGTGACTGTACCAGCGTATATTCAAGTGTATTAGGAAGCGGAAGTGACAGTAAGCCCGCATTATATCCTGAAGAATCAATAACTGTTAGGGTAAACATCTAGAGTGGAGACTGCGTCTTGGAAAACACTACGTTTTCCAAGACGCAGTCTCCACTCAAGATGTGCGTTCGGTGGCCAGTTGAGATGACCTTCTGCAAAAGAATGCTGGCAGATGCTAGATGCGGCAAAGTAAAGGCAGGGTGCTATAACATTCATAAAAAAAAAAAAAAAACGAAACGAAACTCCACTCGTACACTTGTGAACTAGCTGATGAGATCGCTGTAAGCGGAGAGACCGCAGATTTTGCCACACTAGATCTAATAAGTATTACGTTTTGATGGTGTCATCTGTCTATCGAGTATAGAATAACATTAATAATTTATTTACTTAGGGATAACAAACAGTAACACTTTTTAAAAGTGAACCAGACCCGTTATCCCCATGTTACTATACAAAAGGGTGGTGTCAGTGCACATTTGGTTCTAGAGGTATATATATTTTTAATTAAGTTTTTAACAAAATAATCACATAAAGAGTATTGAGTTAAGAACAATGAGTAATTTAATCGAAAATAATATCAAATGACAAGATAAGGTTGATGGCTGTCTTATACAAAGCAGGTGAAGCAGCAAATAATGATGATAACTCACGTGTACTGATCAATTGCATCAATCTTCAGTCCTCTTACTATAACATTGCCAGGAGCTGCTCTATGACAAGCCACGTGCTTCGGTAGACCGCCAGCTCTGGAGACGGTGACTCCAGTACATCTGTGGCGGTTCGTTGATGGAGGGTCTACAGACCAGGATAGGTAGACCTCTTCGTCATCGTAGAATGCGTCTATGAGACGGACCTGTTGGGGATGGTTGTGAATTGAAATTGGAAAATGGTCTGAGATTATTGCTTTCATCTATGATTTGCAATAATAGCAATTTAGTAAAGCAAAACGAACATGTTCGGATTTTTTTCTTTTTAATTAAGCTGGTTTCTGCTAGTGATTTTGCTGATCGTCCGGATACCATTTAACACTGAGAGATAATGTTAGATATAGTTCGGTAAAATATACATATATTTGCAAATATTAAAAGATTTAGCCAGACCAAGTAGTCCTAGTTACAAACTTGCCAACAAAATATTGCCCTTTTAAGTAAAGATGAACGAATCAGATATCATTATGTTTTCCACCGGTGCTTCTCGTCATTATAACGAGTTATATCAAGGCTTCTTTAAACAGCCAACAAATTCATAAGATTATTTGACATTCTTACCTTTCCTTTAGAAATCGGCAGGTCATCTTCACCCGGCACTTCCATCTCTTCATCATAAGCATCATCGTCTAATCCATCTTTATCGTCGTAGTCATTGTCAGCTCTATCGATGACGTTGACACTGTCATAGTCCATCTTAGGCTGGACGTCTGAGTTAGCAGGAGAAGGTTCTAGTTCATCGCAGAGCTTGTTTTTCGAGAGCCGTGATATGAGGGCACCTGTAAAATTATGTTTCGGATGAGTTCATTAGATAGATAGAAAATTATATTATCGCATTTTTTTAAAAATACAACAAAGAAGAAAAAATTATAAACTATATGACAATTTGGCTATCTTATCGCTCAAGAGCGATCTCTACGTGACAACCGTGGCTGGACCATGGATACGGCGGGGCCTGCGAGAGGTTCTCAGCCTTCTTATAGGTTATAAAAAATTATAGAATATTCCAGAACCTTCTAGATGCGGCGGCGTGGCGCAGACAGCTGCTGCCTTATCGGCCTGCGACAGGTTCTCAGCCTCTCGAAGCCAGCGCGCGAAGCTGCCCATTAGGCAGTCGCAATTCAGGGGATTATCTGTAGAGATTTGTCATTATTAGGCGGGTGTTGCTAGGCAAAGACAGCTGGTTTCTTCAACATCAATTGAGATTGGAAACTATGTTTTGTTTTTTAAATAGATATATATAATTATAACATTTCTGACGCCTGAAGGCGCATCAAAAATATACATTTAAGAAAAGTTTAAACTTTTCATGGACCAAACTATAAATAAACAAAATATAATGCTGGACAATCCACACAGCAACTAATTAACTATTTGTTCCTAATCTGTACGCCCAAACGTGGGGATTACAGGCATTGCCCTCTCTCTTATAATAAAAGCTAATCGGCGCTTATCCGGGAGAGGCCTGCGTCCAGCCCAGTCGAACCAGTCCCTATATAGGCTGTAGATGTTTGTGTACATGAGTACGCTTGTGTGATGCACCGCGAGTCCACCAGTACAATACTTTGCTGAATTTTTGAAGAGCAGGGCCAACTTAGTACATCTATACCAGCTGTCATATTGTAAGCTGTTGCTAACAATCCTTGAAACTATTTTAGTTTTCGTATTAAAATGAGCTATCCCCATTAACGTAATAACACCGAAATCCGTTTCAAATAACGTATTCGTAGAGGGTACTTTGGAGAGTTTAAATAGTTGGTATTTATATAAAGAGTTGGCAATTAGGTAGATAGGTACCTACTATGATTTGTTACCATGTGAGTCATCATCATCATCAGCCTATATTAGTCCACTGCTGGACATAGGCGTCCCCTAATGAGCGCCATAGCGCCCTGTCTTCAGCTTGACGCATACAGCATCTACCTGCAGTCTTTAGCAGGTCGTTATCCCACCTGGTCGGAGGGCGTCCTACACTACGTTTACCGAGTCGTGATCTCCACTCAAGAACACGTTTGCCCCAGCAGCGGCCGTCGGTTCTTCGCGAGATATGGCCGGCCCACTGCCGCTTCAGCTTGCTAATTCTCAGAGCTACGTCGATAACCATGTGAGAAATCTACATAAATTAGTATTAATAAACTACCCGCGAGTCTATTTCATAAAGATTACTGCTTAGTTGTTTCCAGTCACTTTTAGTACCTACATGCCATCTGTTTATGTTTTTAATGTGACTGCGATCCACTGTGTATCGAGATGGAAACAGATTTTGATTGACTTGATTGAGACATATAAGGTCATGTCGTATTAACCCCCTAACGATTGTGTTATCTAGTAATTAGTCCACATTGATTGCAAAGAAATTGCTAGTTAGCCGTTTTAGGAGTTAGCAAAAAACCTTGCATCTGGCCAAAAAAAATTTTTTCCTTGACAAAATCAAAAGCAAAGCTCAATACGCTTTGCCATTCAATTCAATTATCGAATTCAATAAAATCGTTTTACTCGCGACGTTAACATTAATTGGATAACAATATTGGACAGAATTAAGGCAATCGACAAACATGATAATTGATTGTCGATTGAATTCCATTTTATTATCAGCGTAATGGTGATGCGATTTTTATAGGACATTTGGTTTTGTTACGTATAAAGATTTAATATATTTTTTATCGACTTTACATAAAGATAGGATAGGTTCTATGTTTAGCTGTTGTATGTATGTTTTTTGAACTTGTAGGTTTCACATAGTCATTCGAAATAGCTCTGTTAAAGCTAAGTGTGGGGATCTTAATTGTCACATAATTTTTTATTTTATAATATGTTGTTTGTTTTATTTTTAAGTGTGCAATAAAATAATTATCGGTCTATCTATCATATCCAGATTTGAGGCTCACAAATTCACATTACGGAATTCGAATGTACATACATACATAATGTGGCAACTATAACGTTTTTTTTAATCGGACAAGAGTCGAACTTGTCATGTTTCCATTCGTCTGTTTCTGCCTTATCGATTTTTATACGTTTTCACGATTAATAACCGAGGGTAACCCGTCCTCTACCCTTACAAAAACCTCAGCAACTATTCGTATTTTTGCCTATCACGATGTCAATCACCATAGAAAATATGATATATCACACTGTAACAAAAGTGAAGGCCATTCGCAAAAAACTCTTTAGACGACCACAATATAACTTATAGTCATGGTCGATAATAACCGACGTATACAGACTTATCGTATGGGTATGGTATTTTGTGACATAGAGTTTTGTAATTTGAAATTTTTCTATACTTAAAATACATAGATAGATCGATAATTATTTTATTGCACATTTAAAAATAAAACAAACAAGATATAATAAAATACAAATTATGTGACAATTAAGATCCCCACACTTAGCTATATCGAACTCACCTTCGATAGTAAACCTCGTCACCAGTATCACCAGCGCAACATCGTCGATCATCGATATAATATCATTACCGTGTACTAGCAGCAAGCCGAGTTGACTGAGCGATTTTACAGCGAGTGGAGGAAGTTATGGGATAAGTCCAAGTAAGCTAGACTTTTGAGCGGAGCTAAGGAGACATACTTAATTCGAATTCCGTCAACAGAATTTGTCAATAGTTGGCATTCGGATCAGCCAGAACTCCCAAAAATCAGCAGATTAGGCATTTAGTTGGATAAACTTTAGTTGGAGAAACTCAAAATTCCAAATCTTAGCGCAGAACAACAAAAATGGCAACTCATCATACCTAATAAGAGGTAAACATACATGTTGGGTGTACTTACATGTACTTACATACTACACCTACCTAGACCGGGGGGTCTAGGTAGGTGTAGTATGTAAGTACCTATGTACGTGAAAGTAAAACTCACCTTCAATAGTGAACCGCGTCAGATCCTTATGCATCGCCAGCGCACCATCGTCGATCATCGATATATCGTTATCGTGCAGCAACAGCGAGCCGAGCTGACTGAGTGACTTTAGCGGCTCGGCTGACAGCGAGCGGAGGAAGTTGTGGGATAGGTCTAGGTGAGCTAGACTTGTTAGCTGAGCTAGGGAAGCACCTGTAAATGAGACATATAGGTTATAAAGTAATTCGGAAAAAATCGAAATCGAAGAATTGACACTTTACTATTTGAACTCGATGTGAACATAAAATAATTGAATAAATGTTTACAATCAACTAGATTATAGGTTTGCGCCCACTGCATCGAAATCATAATCGTTCGCGTACGGTTCCGATTGCGTTTCGTTGGACTTTACAGCTTAAAACTTCTAATAAAGCCCGCAGGACTAAAATTGCCTTTTTTGTTTTTATTTCGGTCAACGAATAAGCATTCCCATTGACAGTAACACAGCTTGAATATTTAGGTAATTTATACGACATACAAAGAATATTATTTATTTAAGTTATTTTCAAAAGCATGTTCTCAATTTACCGGGTCCAGTTTTCTGATTTTTAGTTTTTTTTTGTTTACCCTGGTTACATTCACATCACAAATAAACAGAAATATTTCCCTCTACCGTGTTTTATAACTAACGGTAAAATCGGCGATAGTTACTAGCTATAAAAATATTTTTGGGTTTTGAAATGTTTACTATTTGATATTTTACGAGTCTGCAAAAACCACGTTTTATAATACTCTGTTTTTCGCGTGTTCCACCAAACACGTGAAAAACAGTTTTCTAACTATACCTATAGAGTAGAAAGTTGGAAATCCTGTATTCGTAGCACGAAGTACCTTCATCAAAACTACGTCATGCACAGGTGAGCTAGTTACGTACGTATTCCATTTGACAAATTCATTCCCTTATGTGACACCTTAATACGCCTAATTTTATGTGTTTTAGTTCTATCATTATAAAAAGTTTTTTCTACATATATTTTATTTATCGTTTAACTTGCTCCACTTGTTCAAAACTAATTGTCTTAGCTCTAAAAATAACCGCCTTGAATATTTCTAGGAATCACTATTTTCAGGGCAATTTATACATATCTACATGTACCTATTCTATAAGTGTGTTTTTTGTTAATTTAAGTGTTAAGTGTAAATTATGAATAAATGTTTTTCTATTCTATTATTTCTATAAGTAATTTTTGAGAACACGCAAACCAGTTGACTTAAGTATTACGAAGTTCACTGATGAATTTCAGGGTTCAAACCCTGGGTCAGGCCATAGTTGTTAGTTAGTTGGGATTTTCTTGAAAGAAAAATTAACAATCAGGAAGTTAATGGTGTTACGATCCCGTGCCTCGATAAGCACGTCAAGCCATTGATCCTGCGCCTGACCTCTCCCCGGTCGTATCGGTCCACCATCCCATCGGATTATGAGAGTGAGGGAATAGAGAGTGCACCTATGGTTACGCACACACTTGGGCACTATAAAAATGTCCTGTGCACCTGGCGATTCTCCGTCAAAACTGGCCACCGAAGATTCGGCTAGAAGGACGTCATTACGAAGTTCGAGCACGGCCTAATCTAGGCAACTGATTCGAAACATCCAATCATCATTCTTTACAAATACTCTCAGATTATTTTCATCGTGATGCGAATACTATTGACGCTCCTTTACAAACTCAAAGAATATCGTAAGGCATTATTTCCGTAGCGTTCTCGATTTCAGGAAATTAAAACGTCACTGAATGGACCTTATCTCGGAAAACGCCTCTAATCATCTCGGGCGAATAGAACCCGTAGGATTTTTGTTTGGAAAAATGACCGGTATTTTTGAGAATGAAAAAATTGGTATAGTAATGAAAGCTTTGTGTTAGGCGGATTTTGCGGAGGAAAAATAAACCAAGAATTACCTGCTATAAAAGTAACGTAGATCTCTCGTTACTGTGTTTTTTTATCGTTTAAGTCAACGTGACTTAAACGATAAAAAAACACAGATACAGGAAAATATTGTTTGAACTCAAAAAAAAAAAATAGTAATTGTTTGCTACTAGGGACTAGAGTCTATCTATCTTTATAATCTTGTGGCATTCTAAAATATTAAGATTCATCGAACAATCGTTTATTTCTTTCAGCTTACAAAATAAACTCATAAAAATGACAAAAAAAAAATTACTAGCGATAATTAAAAATAAATAATTTGTTAATGTCGATGCTTCGAAAATCGAATTCAATTCTCAATTAGAGTTTGAAACTCATTGAATTTGATCTCAAGACTCAATAGGAAACCACAAATTGCATCTGCATGTGTGGTCGGTATTGTATTAGTGGACGTATTAGACCGGTATCACAAACGCCAAAGTTCGTGACTATGTCAAGTTGCGAAACGTTGGAACAACTAATTTGTGCGAAGATGTGTGACTTGTGAAATGATTACCTTAATAGCTGTTATATATTATCTGCTGTGGAACAAGGTACTGTTGATTTGAGAAATAAATAAGGTAAATTTAAATTTTAGCATAAATGCTCTATACTTAGACACAACAAAACATTGTCATCTACATATGAAATTTAACCACTAATACAGAGATAGAACGCTAAAAAGAGTATTTTAGCTAACCTTATTCAGAGAGACCAAGAGAGACAGCAGGGTTATAAATCACATATCACTAATTTATACATAAATGCGAAAGTTTGGATGTTTGGTGGTGTACCAAACATTTGTGTGTTTGGTATGTTACGTCTGATACTTCTTCTATTGAAAGGAACAGGCTGTTTTTTTTAATATTTGCATACGTACAGGTAGTTCTAAGCCTGGAATAAAACATAGGTTACTTTTTATCGCATAAATCAGTTCCCATGGGCTAGAAATAGTCTTAACACATTCAATGACTCAGCTATTTAACGACTACAACCTATATATCTATCTACCCTAAGAACCCTGTTCTCATGTATGTAAGTAACTATATAAAATTTGTCTTTTTGAGAATAAATGAATATTGAACTTGAAACAACGCGTGCGAAGCAGCGTTCAGAAACTAATAAAACATGAATACATCTTACCTGAAACAGCGACGATCTCATTATGCGACAGATCCAGATGCGTTAGATTGGAGAGATGTTTGAACGCGTAGTCCTCGAGCACATCTATCTGGTTGTTGTGCAAGTTCAGATGGGTTAAGTTTGTTAGACCTGCGGAGAGGATTCGGGTTTGAGGTCGCATCAAGGTACTGTCATAGAACACGGTGTGATATAACTTGTATAAGGCTATTGGCTATTGTCTGTATAGTCTGTTATAGAACATGGTGTAACATACAATCTATAGGTAGCCATTAATAATACAGGTAGCTGTTAATTATTGAATAGGCAATATCCAATATGAATTTGCTATAGTGTAACTCTTATTGAATATTGTCTATTCTAGAGCAGGGTTAAGCAATGCTGGTCACAATTCTTTATATAGTTTAACACTTTGAGTGCTGAAATCACACGGTATGTGTTTTCTACAAGTGACTAATATGCGTAAATCCACACTAGCGCAGCGGCTGAGAAAATACAGATCTTTGTGACTCAGCACAGCCGTAATATTTTTCGAACGAAACGCATGTGCGGCGCAACACAACCGCTGTGTAGAGCGGCAGCACGAATTTTCTAGGTTGAAAAAAAAATCGCGGTCAAAGTGTTAATATTGGTAAAATCTTTCTTAATACCTACCTGTATTGATTTTATGCAACAGTCTGCAGTTAACTCAATTGTTTCAATTGTAAATACTAGTTCTAATTAGTTTTTTTTTTATATTTGATTAAATAAAAAACGCTGGACAATCCACAGATTATCATCTAGACCCAAGCTAAGTAGAGGTAGTGTCTTTAACTTTATGATTACGATTTCTCAAATTGTACAATATGAGTTGCCTTGTATAACTTTCAATATTATACAAGGCAAGTCAATAATGGTAAATATTATACAAGGCAAGTCAATAATGGTAAATATTATACAAGGCAAGTCAATAATGGTAAATAAATACAAATATTAAAGTGCCCTTTTAGTTCAAGTCTCGTAATTGACTCTAGGAATCACGTACGTATTATACTTACATAATTTATAGAGTCGAAACATAACTTGGTATATAATTATACGTAATATCTTTGTTTCTTACCTGACAATGCCCCCCTTCGAATACTAGCGAAAGTATTGTCGGCGAGTTGAAGGCTGGTCAGGTAACTCAACGACGGGACAGTCGTCGGCCCCACGGGACCTTCCAGCGCATTCCCGGATAGATCCAAATCCCTTAGCATGTGCGCTTCCTAGAAAATAATTATTGTGAGTTAGAATCAAAATTAATGAGATTATACGTAGTTTATTAAGCCAATTATATTTTTATGGGGACATACTTTTTTTTTAATGCTGGTCAATTCACACAGCATTATCTAGCTCCATGGTAAGCAGAGCTTGTGTTATGGGTACTAGATAACTGATATACATAATACAATACATTAAATAGATAGATAATTTTTATTATACATAGAAAAAGACCAGAACACCCGGAACAAATAAATATCTGCAGATCGTACACACAATTGTTCCGAGGCGGGAATCGATCCTGCAACCTCCTGCGTCGCAGGCGGACCTTCGTCCACCGTGCCACATCGGTCGTAATTACGTAATGAGAAACAATATAACAGGAAACTGAAATAATAAGGATATAAGTTCCTAATTTATAGACAACATTTTGGGAAATACTAGAGGAAAGGCAGTTTCCTCGTTAGCCCGCGAGCACTCGCGCTATGAGCATTTTTGCTCACAGTAAATTTAAAACACGCGCCATTTTGTCAAAATTATTCGTACGTACATCGTTCATTCGGTAGCTGAGTTTTTTTCCGTCCCCCACCCCTGTATGCAGTTCACTTCGCGCCAATGTGCGCCAGTCACTTGGACGAGGTGGTTTGTTGCGCCATGTACCATCAGGCGGCGTTTTGCTCATCGCGCGGGTATCGACGTAAGTACTTTTTTTTACTCATGATTTAATATTTTTTCATGTTAGCGACAGTTTTATTGCTACTTTTATGTAATATTATGATTTTAAATTACTGAAATAGTAATCTATTATGTATTTCTATTATAGATGGATCGTGATCGAAGGGACGAACATGTTTTGGCATGGTTGATGGAGGAAGATTTAGAAGACATTGAGGACCCGTCTTAAAGCCGTTAAATCTTCGTCTTAAAGCTCGCCTATATGACGAAGATTAGTTATTCATACTTAGTTTAAAAGGTTTTCTTGAAAAGTTTTTTTTTTTTCATTTTTTCCCTAAGACTGCCTTACAAGACTGGCAAATTAGTTCCTATGATTGTTCATTAAAATAAAAAAGATTAATATTGTTAACTTTTTGAATATATATTTTGTAGAATAAATAATGTGTATTTTATTTAATAAAATATTTTTTTATTCATATTTTTTGGTAAAACTTGCATTTATTGACATTCATAAACGTGAGCAAAATGCTCTACACGCGAGTGCTGATGTAATTTCTTGAGGCGCGAGTACTGGCGGGTTAGTATTTGTAACAGTTCTACTGCGATCATCTATCCCTCTGACAAGCGTGGTGATTATGGAATACCCCCTTTGTGCTAGCAGGCTTGTTTAGCAGTGGACATTATTATGCTGTTATCTGAGAAGGACACCATTAATTGGCGCCCAACGTGGTACTTCTTTGTACCGTGTTGAGCGCAAAGCAAATATTTTTTGACAGTTTATCCAGATTTGTTTTACTTCAACTAAAATTTTCTGACACTTATTTCAGTCCGCGGCTTCACGTATACATTTCGTGCATAAACATTAGACCATTCTTTTATTTAAGTTTTGAACAGCGGTTATCAACTCGATTCCTAGTTTCACAGCATAAATAAATAAATAATGCTGGACAATTCACACAGCATTATCTAGCCCCACGGTAAACAGAGCTTGTGTTATGGGTACTAGATAACTGATATACATAATACAATACATTACATAGATAGATATTTTTTATTATACATAGAAAACGACCAGAACACCCGAAACAAATATCTGCAGATCGTACACACATTAGTTCCGAGGCGGGAATCGAACCCGCAACCTCCTGCGTCGCAGGCGGACCTTTGCCTACCGCGCCACATCTGTCGTCAAATAAAAGAGTAACAAATACAATACTTTAAGAGTTATCTCTTTATTTCTATGTTCACCACAATATTAAATAACAACAGACATTGACTTGAAACATAAGTCTGTGGTCAGAGATACTACTGGACTCAGAGTCCAGTATCTCTGACTAAAATTTAGAAAACGTTGAAAATTTTACTGAAAATAGGGACCGGATATTACCTTAAAAAAATCAAAAAAATTATACGAAAAATGTTATTGTTCAAACATAACTATGAATCGCTTCTCACTCCACTCATTTTCTCATTAACAAAATAAAACTAAACTAAAGCAGCCAAATTACCATTTCCGCGGAAAAGGCTATCTCGCCTACTTAAAATAGCAGATCCCATAACTTTGCCACACCCTGTAGATATATACTTCCTCCGAATCTCCCTCATCCCTGATACTAATTAACCTATATTTGTGACTGTTATAATTAATTCTGGTCACGTAAATGTCGTTATTGCGCAGATTTATAACATCCTGTAGCTATGAGGAATACTGAAACTTATTGTTTTGGAGATATATAATTATGGAATGATTATTTTAGTCTTTTAAAAATAGCTCAGCTATTAAAGAATAATCTATATATAAAAGAAAGTCGTGTTAGTTACACTATTTATAACTCAAGAACGGCTGAACCGATTTAGCTGAAAATTGGTGGAGAGGTAGCTTAGAACCAGGAGTCTAACATTTCTTATAATTTAAACCATTTGACATTTGAGTTAACACATAGATTTAGCGGGGGCGAAGCCGCGGGGCGCGGATAGAGTATTATTATTCGTAGAGATATTATTGCATGTGATTTTAATAAAAAAAAATGCCTTGTTACCTAGTCCTAAGCTTTTGTTATTATAGTGAATAGGCTCTCGCACTCGGAGTTATCTCCAAGAAATTAAATAATAGGTACACATTGAATTGAAACTCGTTCTGCTTGCTCTCAAAAGGTTGAAAATTAGTTCTTTTGCTTCTCTCGCAAAATATTACGCTGAGCCCGGGCCTTGGGACATACTGCAGCACACACAGAGATCTTGCCCATATTTAAATTTCATCAATGTTTGTTTTTCTTTTCCTGTACTATATAATTGTTGTATTTTGTATGTGTGTGTCTGAAGTTGTTAATAAAGAATTTATCCATCTATCTAATATCCCAAAACATTTCGATTTCGACGGGACTTGAACCCGCGACCCTCAGCACAGGGATGTTCTAGCGTTTCCCTCCTAGTTTTGTCACTGTCACTATCTATTAGCTGGTAAGACCTGATCAACGTACCTTTAGAGAAGCCAATGCAGGAACTTTGAGCAGGTTTCCTCTCAACCGGAGTGTGGTCAACCTTACTAGCGGTCTAAAGGACTCCGTTGCTATATCTGTTAGCTGGTTGTCGCTTATGTCCAAGTATGTTAGATTCTTTATACCCTGCAAACATTTACTGCTATTAATAATGGTTAAATGAATCAAAGCTATCGATCGACATAGTTCACAGAATTAGCAAGCTGAAGTGGCAGTGGGCCGGTCATATATCACGAAAAACTGACAACCACTGGGTTAGACGTGTTCTTGAGTGGAGACCGCAACTCAGCAAACGTAGTGTAGGACGCCCACCGGCCAGGTGGGATGACGACCTGTGCGGAAGACTGCTGGTAGATGCTGGATGCGGCCACTAAGCTGAAGACAGGGCGCTATGGCGGTCATTAGGGGGGGCTTTGTCAACATATGTATATCTACAGATCGTACAAACATTTGTCCTGAAGCGGGCGTCGCAGGCGGACCTTCGCCCACCGTGCCACAGAGGTCGTCCAATTAACCCTTAGTCTGTAGGGCACAAGACGATTTTCATTATCTATTCGAATCGATCCTCAAGGCGCTTACTATTCAATAAAATACAATCCAAATAAAATCCGCAAATGAGCACCTAAAGGAATCATGTACAAAATCTCGGCATCTTTATTAAACGACCTCACCACTCGATATTAGACCTTACAAAACGAACTTACGGTCCAAAGCCTGAATAACAATACCACAGAGCAAAAGCATAGCAATTTGGTATGTCGGTAGTTACCTGAAGACGTGCTGATATAAACTAGATCTTACCTTAAAAGAGTTAGAGTCCAATGTGTGTATCTTGTTGTTGGAAAGATCCAGCCTATCCAAATTCAAGAGACGTGTAACCGCCTCTGTCGGTACTGAGGGCAACTGATTGTTCGGTAAACCTGAAAATGTTCATAAGTGCTTATTTGCTGTTGGAAAAGGTCTGAATATCAAAGGATCTATTGTACCAAGCGAATGGGATATGTTCGCTATTATCGTTTTAGTAAATTCTCTATTTTATAAGTAATTTTTTGAGGATTATGTATTTTAGAAGCTGAACCTGGGTATTACCAATATGAGTTTTATTTTTAGACGTGAAATACAAAGCTAAGCTGAAATTTGTGAGTCAAATTTAGTCAATCGTGTCCTATAAATTACTAACTACCTATAGAAAACTAAACTTAAAGATAAAGATTATTTATTTGCCAAAGACATGTGTTTGTAAGGTTACAGGTAATAGGTATACATTTCGTGGTTCAACATGCTTGACCGTTAGTCGGTACGCAAAGATATTTGAGAGAATGACATGCGCTAAATCGTCAATATTTTAGTAAAATTTACAAATTAACAACATTTTTAATTTCGAAGATCCATTTAGCTCTTTCAACTGTTTAGGGAGCTTATTAAAAATTTAAACTTTAGCTCATTAAACTTTGATGCATATTTAAAAACAACTATACTTTTTAGATAATTTTTTTTTTATTTGAACGCACAAAACATAAAATAATCACAAAATATACAGAATTTGAATAATAAAGGGTTTAGAACTTGATCATTTCACAAATTATGTGCATACTGAGAATCATAACAAAACGTGTAGAGCAAAACGTATGATAGTAAATGCTTGAAATAGAAAAAAAAACAATAAACCGGATAGGTACCTAAATCTATATATAAGTAAACTTACATATGTGTTCATGCACCCACGTACAATTACACATCATTATAAGCTTAGGATCAGGAAACTTAATCTAATTTAACTGATTTTAAAGTTCGGGTAAAAATTGATTTTCCGTGTACTTAAAACGTAGGTTTTCGAACTCACTTTACCTATCCTATTGCTGCTTTGGCTATCCTATTGCTGAGTTGAAGAATTGTATTATACTCGTTATAATGTTAAATTTCTCTTTATGTATATTGAGATAATATAAGGAAGTAGGAAGGTAAAATAATACAAAACAGGGTAAAATAATCCCTCATCAAGTAACATGTACGCATAATTGAATACGAAGAAAATAGTAACGAAACAAAATTCCTGCCTATCGGTTACGTGGATAGGAACCGCTCAAGGGAAATCAAGAGCCACAGATTAGCTAGAGATACCACTAATTTAATGCGAAACGAAATATCTTTACCTACTCACATAGATACCATTCCACTATTGTTTGTTTGGAACTAATAAAATAGCTTAATAATGTTGTAATGTAATAATTGTTGTATTTTGTATGTGTGTGTCTCAAATTGTTAGTAAAGATTTTATCTATCTAAATAGAAATCATGCACGTCTGTCTGCTTTTTCTAAAACACAATCCCTTGTGGTGTTTCCTATATCAAAATTAATCTGTGTTTTATAATAAAATTGTTATATTATTTTTATGTACAACTGACCGACATCAAGTGTTACATGTGTACCTACGGTGGAACTGAATAAATGAAATGATATGAAATGAAAGCTGGTTATTTTAATGTCCTTGTTTGTGTATTTTATTTTATTTTAATAGGCACCTGTATAGGTCAAGAAGTCAACCCTGGCGGCGCGTTCTTCTTTTGTTTTCGTGTACTGGAGACGGAGACTGGTTGTTTCAGTTTTGTTACGTTTGTACAGTGTTCTAATAGAAAACGGCCCTTTCGTCTGTAAGCGAACGTAGCTACAATGAACTGAATAGAACTAAAGTAGGCATCCAGTATCGATAGCTTAATGACGTCAGCGAGCTTATTGCATGAAAAACTAGATGACATTCGTGCCAACTTGAAAACTTTACTACTACAAAAATGCTATTATTCAATCCAGGAATTTTTCTCCGATGACAATTTAAAACAAAAAACTGAAAGTGTACTAGCTGACATACCTACAGATTAAATTAGTAAGCCTATCTACCTAATCATGACATTCCTATAATTCCTATATGACATTCCTATAATTCCTATATGACATTCCTAATTTTATAAATAATGATTGTTTAGAATTTTAGGCTAACATTTAAAAAGAACCCAAAAATTGTTGTGCCCTGACAGGGTTTTTATGCATTGTGTACCTACCCACTAAGACTACACCTAAGATACTACCTGTATGCATGAAATTACAATAAATGATATGAATTATGAACTTTTAAAATTTACCTATACCATCACTTGGTCTTTTTTAGACCAGAGAGGAGACACAACAAGGTACGTTATTCTTATGTTTCTTGAGAAAAATCTCTTGTTTTTGCTTGTGTTACAGTGAACAGTACTGTTCACTGTAGAGAAGCAAAATCAGGGTCGGCATTCACTCGTTTCTTTCTTCATTTAAAATCATATTTAGATAAAGGTGAACCATTTTCTAAATCATGTTCAGATGGCCAAATTTTCTCGTATCATGCATACGTACATATAAATATCGTTTCTCGTGTCTAGACATCCTGATAATATACGAGTACAATAATGGTGAATTTAGCTTTCAAGTACCTGGACCGTGGCCCAATTTTTTGTGGGCGATTCATTCGAAAATACAGGACTGAAATAGTCATTAAAATGATTCTGAAAAAGAGTCTCTGATAATAAAGAATCAAAAAACCCACCAACACGAAAAAACAAAAGAGGAACGCGCCAGTGTTGAGATCTTTACCTATATACCTCACATCACAAAAAAAACTAATCTACTTGAAATCCGCGACAAAATCAAGAAAACACCGAGATTTTTCTAGATCTTTCTAAAATTACGGATGTGGGCCTCACCTAAAGCCTGCAGCGTGTCAGCGACATCAGCGAACGCCGTGGCTTGCACTCGTCTGATCTCTCCCGAGGATATCACCAGCCCGTGCAGCCCCGCACCAGCCAACTCCGACACTCCACTAGAAGATAGTATGGTGACGCCACCGAGAGAACAGTCTAGAAGAGTTATAGCTGAGTTTTTGTTCCGGGATTTTTGCTCGCGGAGGTGGCGGCCGATTTTCTGAAATGGGAAATATAGCTTTTAACTTACGATGATGAAAACTTTAAATCTATAGATAGAAAAAACCTTATTATACCACAAAAAACAGAAAACAATACAGAAATAAATAATAGAATAAAGGAAGTATAATGAGCGGCCTTATCGCTGAGAGCTATCTCTTCCAGGCAACCTTAGGATGGACTGGATATGAAGGAACAATATAGACGATATATAATAAATACCTAGTCATGAGAAAATGAATTTCGATTTCTAGTGAAACCATTGGGGTATCTATCTAGTATATCTAGAATCTGAAGACAAAGGACTAAATGTGTACCTATTAGAAATATTTTGCTCAGTAATCAATTTATGCTTTATTTTTTATGTGTGAATTGTGACCCTTTCTAAGAGACCTATCTTGTTTTACGTAATTAAATTACCTGTATTTTGAAGTTATAAATACTTTTTTACATTACTTTATGCTCGAGTAACACTTTTTATGACGTCTCTCAAACAAAGATCTATTATAGAGCAAGATTTCATAATACGGGCCTTAGTCGAACTTGTAGATAACGCAGGAGATGCTGGTTAAAGGTCGTTTAGAGCTATTCCGACGGAACTGAACAATTATTGCATTATTGCTAAGCAATTCTGAACAATAAAACTTTTCAAAAAACTATCATGATTATTAACACTAAAGTCATTTAAAACAGGATATAACGACCGATGTGGCGCGCTGGGCGAAGGTCCGCCTGCGACGCAGGAGGTTGCGGGTTTTCCAATTCTATTCTCGGGCAATTCCCGCTTCGGAACAATTGCGTGTACGCTCTGCAGATATTTGTTCCGGGTGTTCTGGTCGTTTTCTATGTATAATAAAAAATATCTATCTACGTAATGTATTGTATTATGTATATCAGTTATCTAGTACCCATAACACAAAGCTCTGCTTACCATGGGACTAGATAATGCTGTGTGAATTGTCCAGCATTATTTGTCCAGCATTATGTAGGATATTTACCATGATTAGATTTTTGCATTTTCCAATATTTCAGCACAGTTTCATGCGCCATGATCACGGAATAACTGTTATTCCGTGATCATGGCGCATGAAACATTAAACTTTTAAATGACTTTAATTCTGAACAGGATACCCTATGGTATCTTGATACATACCGAAGCTAATATTCCTTTCTTTCCCGATCGTCCTCAGACTTACGTCGAGTTTTTTAATATGTCAGTAATTAATAATTATTTACGCCTTTAGTCAATATTCTAGGTAGAATCCTATATAACATTATAAACGCGAAAGTTTGTGAGTATGGATGGATGGATTTTGACGAAACTTCAAAATAATATATCTTATACATCAGAATAACACATAGGCTACAATTTATAAAAATATATTGTATATTATCCAAAATATCTATCACCACGCGGGTGAAACCGCGGGGCGCAGCTAGTATAATATATAAGATCGGTTCTCATGCAAGTGAATGTAATATCCTTCATGAGAAATAAATTTCTTTTACAAGAATAGCAGCTTTGGTATTTATTTCTGTCATAACAATAATTAAAACCAAGCATGTTCAGATTGTTCAGTTTAATCAGGTTATGTAGGGTAATAACTACAAGCAATCATGTATGAGTATGTTCTGGAAGTTATGTAATTGGTTTTTTGGTGAATCAGGGTAAGTGAAGTTCGTATCTAGCTACAAGGCACCTACGTCTTGTATTAACGATACCAAATATATATTTATCGTTATAATACGGTATAATATCCATATAACCTGTTTTATTTCCCAAATATTGTTCCTTTTCGTATAATTCTGTCCGGAGGGTAACATTCCATTAGCTGAATGAAATTGTTACGCATCGCTGTCGATAAAATAACATTCTTTTTTGTTTCAATAATCTTGTTATTCCATAGCTGGTTCCATGAATTTCAATAAATAACTAGTGTATCGGCTCAATTCACAAATTGGGACATGGGCAATATTTTGGTACGTGGAGAATCAGTTTTTGTCAGGATTGGACTGATTATGCCGACATGTAGACCTAATTTGTGTACTATATGTAGTAAAAATAGCAAATCATCAACAATCAGAGAAACTGAAGATCTTTCTGCAACCTCTTGCGTCGTAGGCGTACCTTTGCCCACCGCGGTCGGTGGCCACAGACAGAGGTCCTCAAAAAGGCACACAGCTTTTTCGTTGTGTGAATTAAATTTTTTATCAAAAAAAAACATTTTTCACTTTTTTTGTCAGCTGCTATGTGAAACTGGTATTAGAGCCCTTTATTACAGTGCCGGTGAACTAGTGCGTTCAGTAGAAGTTTATTGACACGTCGACAGAAAGGTGTGATTGGACCCTACTCAATGCCTGCAGCTGCCAGTCTATAGGCTTTTGTTTACTGTGCGGAGATCGGTTGATTTGTGTCGGGTGCCTACTATGGGAATGAAGTCGATTGTCATTCCTGAATTAGCATCGACAGGTCATTTAAAAGAATCGATGGATCAAGCACTGCTTCCCCATTTAAAAAACCAGCGCTGCACTGGCTTATGTCAATGTAGCATTTTATTGCTGAGCCGGTAGCCTTTATGTGTTCTCGTATTTTAATTCTTTTATTCGTTCTTAATTTGTTATCCTATTATTATTATTAGTTCTTAAGTTGTATTATTTTATATGAAACACAAATAAATATTTTATATTTCTATATTTTCTATAAATTTTCAATAAAAAATTATGTAGAGGAGTAATTTCATGAAAATTAAATTAAAACTGACTACTTTAGAGTTTATTGACAAGAATGGCTGTAACGGTTGAAATTAGTTTCCTGAAACACATATAAGAGCTCTTGAATGCAAATTTTAAGAGTAAGTTACGTCATCTGCCTCTGTAGTATGTAAATAAATAAATAATGCTGGACAATTCACACAGCATTATCTAGCCCCATGGTTAGCAAAGCTTGTGTTATGGGTACTAGATAACTGATATACATAATACAATACATTACATAGATAGATATTTTTTATTATAAATAGAAAACGACCAGAACACCCGGACAAATATCTGCAGATCGTACACACAATTGTTCCGAGGCGGGAATCGAACCCGCAACCTCCTGCGTCGCAGGCGGACCATCGCCCACCGCGCCACATCGGTCGTCATAATAGGTTTATTGTGAGACTGTTCACTTCTTCGTATTTAAAATCTTGGTGAAATCCATTACAATAGTTAGTAGACACACATTGTTGGTATTCTGCTACTCGAAAAAGTAAAGACTTATTTATAAGTCTTTACTTTTTCGAGTAGCAGAATGATCGAGAACCCATAGTGACGATAGCACCGAAAGGTATTGTTTCGGAATCAACAATCGATAGTACAAATACGATCGACATAACACCTCAATACTGTTGGATATTTGAACAAAGTGGTAGATATCCTCTTGTAAGAAAGCAATTTAAGTCGTAAAGTAATATGGTAGAGTCGAAACTAATCTAAAATGGATACTAAAATAATTATTTGATGAGGAATCCGAGTCTGTACTCTCTTTTCTATAAAGTAAATGTAAGTTAGCCGCTTTGGAAAGTTAGTTTAGAATTACAAAATTAAACTCTTTATAGTATAAGCACAATCACTGCAATCATCATCATCAGCCTATGTTAGTCCACGGCTGGACATAGGCCTCCCCCAATGAGCGCCATAGCGCCCTCTCTTTAGCTTGACGCATCCAGCTGCAGGGAGATCCCTGCAGTCCTTCGCAGGTCGTCATCCCACTTGGACTGAGGGCGTCCTACACTACGTTTGCCGAGTCGTGGTCTCCACCCAAGAACAAGTTTCCCCAACCATCACTGCAATAGCGATTAACAATAAAATTAAACGTTTTTGTTATTATAGTGCACAAGGTCTTAATCATGTGTTAAGGTAGTTCTAAAAAAATACCATTTATAATCAAGTCCCTTCAAGTCCAATCGAAGTTTTCTTAAGGTATTTATTAAATTTCTTAGACTTCTAATAAGCCTGAGGAGATTCTCTGAAATATTTCGTAAATTCGTTCAGAGCATCCTTAAATAAAAGTAGTTTTTATTATTATGTTCTAATATATTTTTGCTCCAACAACAGAGATACAACCTGGCTATAATGATACCTACAACCTACACATTCTTAAAGACTAAAGAAAATGCTCTAGCAACACGGACGAGGTAAGCTCGAAACAAAGTAGCCAACGAGGCGTAAAATTAAAACGTGAATTCAAACGTAGAGATAACTCAATAATGCGGGCTCCATAATACTCCATTGTATAGCTTCTAGCATAACAATGGAAACTAGTGTTTTGGTGGATGAGATAAAATTGTGATTGCTGGAACTTTGTAGTAACAAAGTAGTTAATAAATAATACTAATAATAACGTAGTGTAGGACGCCCTCCGACCAGGTGGGATGACGACCTGCGAAAGACTGCAGGTAGATGCTGGATGCGGCAAGCTGAAGACAGGGCGCTATGGCGTTAATTAAGGGAGGCTTATCTCCATCAGTGGACCAGGACCATCTAGGCTGATGATGAAATAAATAATTGGCATAACTTAAAGAAAATATAACCTCTCAGTATCCTTCAGTTTTTTCTGAAAATTTTATGTTGGACGCATCGTGTTTAGCCTAGGCTTATTCAGGCTGTTAAATCTATCTTAAAAATAAATGATTAAGTAATGCTTGGAGTTCACAGATCTAGCCTCAAGCTAAGTAATAGTTTTTGTTATGAGTGCTAGATGACTGATATACATAAAAAAAATATTACAGGTTTTAATGCGTCGCAGGGCAGACCTTGCCCGCCTAGGTCGTCTTTATTTGCTTTTAATGCGCGCCATTTTGTGAAAAGGATAGACATAGGATTTCATGTTCATATGAACCGGACAGAGTATACAGTTTTGGAGCAGGGGGCGTAAGTTCAAAAATAAAATTTGCTTGTTTACAAGAAAACTACACAACTTATCAAGAAACTGGTTCAAGTAACCAATTAATTAATAATAACCTACGAATCAATCCATATGTAAGTCCTTTCAATACAAAATGATATCAATACCAAATAATATTTGTATGAGTGTATTATACAAAAAGTTTTCATTATATACATTTCTGTAGCTGAGAGGTAAAGAGTAACAACCGCCATATTCAAAACTTTTCAGAATGAGCTTTAGAAATGTCTGTAGCGGGAGTTTTGTTGTTAAATGCTAATAACTTGTAATGCTTTAATTTAACTAGAGATTTTTTTATGTATTTCTATACAAATATACTATTATTATAATGTTATTAAATTGATAAAATTAAATTGTTAGTATTTATATAAATAATGGACTTATTATTCATTACCACCAAAAACGTTCATTATTTTTATTCGTTTTCAAAACATAATAATAATAAGTCACATACAAGTCGCCTATTATTCATCATTGTGTGTACTATTTTATAATTAGGTTACCAATAAAAATCAAACAAAATTGTATTTACAAGGACACATTTATTAAAAAAATAATTTAAGAAATACCTATCAGTTCAACTGTATTTTTAATATATCTAATTCACGGTGGCCATTGACATGGGGCAGGTTTTTATAAAAATCGTGAAATATTTGAGGAATCCATGTCAAAGTTTTTTGCAGGTCTTCAAATTTATTTGTTGAAATTGGGTTTAAACCGGTTCTTACAGGTGTAGGCATTGGAACCTGAGGGCAAGGAGTCCTTTGATTTCTAATCAAAGATACTTTTTGGAAGTCACCATCTTCAAAAGCAGTTTTATGCTGCAATATACCATATTCATCTTTACTCATCCGTATAATATACCATATCAATATATGGTACATTTTGTCCATTAGTTCCTTTCTTTCTATTGATAAAAGGTGATGATTGCTGTCATGCAAATGTGCAATTTTTTTTGAAATCTTCAACTTCTATATTGATAACATCTATTGGCAGTTTAGCTGATGAACAAGCTCTAACAACCTGCTGCCAGTCCCATGGAGTTGCAATCGAAAATTGCCTTTGCCTGTTCTTGTGTCTTTCGATCAATGAGTGAATTCCGTCTACCTCCATGTGCGTGTGTCCTTTCAGTAAATACTTATGTTCAATGATCTCTAAATGTGTAATATTTTTCAGCAACCACAAATAGCAAGCATATAAATGCATGTTTTTGTTTTGCCCTGCGCAGTTGTCGGACCAAATTACTACGTTAGTAGGACCTGGCTCATCAGTATTGTGAGATAGTGTTCTTCCAATGAGAACCGGATTATAAGTTACAAGTTCAGTGTAGATGGCATTGCAGGGTAGGTATGTCCATTATTTCAGGTGAGATATCTGATAACGGAATTGGATTAATTTCCCCAAACTACATTATTATACATTGATATGGTATATGTACGGATGAGAAAAGATGAATATGGCATATTGCAGTATTAAACTGCTTTTGAAGATGGTGACTTTCAAAAAGTATCTTTGATCAGAAATCAAAGGACTCTTTGCCCTCAGGTTCATTGGAACCTGAGGGCAAAGAGTGGGTTTAAACCGGTTCTTACAGGTGTAGGCATTGGCCTACACCTGTAAGAACCGGTTTAAACCCAATTTCAACAAATAAATTTGAAGACCTGCAAAAAACTTTGACATGGATTCCTCAAATATTTCACGATTTTTATAAAAACCTGCCCCATGTCAATGGCCAGCGTGAATTAGATATATTAAAAATACAGTTGAACTGATAGGTTTTTATTAAATTATTTTTTTAATAAATGTGTCCTTGTAAATACAGTTTTGTTTGATTTTTATTGGTAACCTAATTATAAAATAGTACACACAATGATGAATAATAGGCGACTTGTATGTGACTTATTATTATTATGTTTTGAAAACTAATAAAAATAATGAACGTTTTTGGTGGTAATGAATAATAAGTCCGGATTGAGTGGCGCTGCAGTTCATGCGCTTGGACTTGTTATCGACCGCTTGTATCACGTTTTGCCACAGCGTCAGAGGCAAACTATGTTAAGGGTTAGTATTACGATTTACCTCTAAAGCTACAACGGACTTATTACTGTTTCATTGCCAATAAATTAAAAAATATTGCCGATAGGACTTATAACTTTTTACCACGTCATAGAGCACACATTTCAAAAGCAAAATTCGTAAAAAAACGATTTTGACAAAAAGTGGACTTGTTATTCTTTACCTCTCAGCTACAGATTTGTATATTGACCTATAGGTACTGTAAGTTTATTTGAATTTTTTATATAAACTTTTCCTCGTTGTATTTTTTTTTAAATCGTGATCAATTTCATCTATTCGAGCTATTATTTCATACTCACCCATATCTAGTACTTATCATCTAAATAGGTACTAACCCCTAGCCGACCCCTAGCCATCCTTCAGTTCAGAGCTCGCTATCTATATTAGCAATTGGCCCGCTCCACCGAGCGCAAGGAATGCCCCAATTCCTCCAATCTCAGGCGAACACGCTAGATATTTATGTGCATCCTAGTTTGTACGTCCATCTTGTCTAGTCTCGAACGAGGTTCAAACTACAATGCTAGTTTGAACGACCATCTCTAGTCCCATGAAGTCTTATGTTCAATTTTTGATATTCTGTTTTTTTTATTATGTACATAATGTAACAGCTTGTGGCACCTGTAAGTTACTGTAATGAACCAGTTGTGATCATTTACAAGAATCAAGTACTAATAATCATTTTATTTCATAACAAATTATAAAATCCGTAATATTTTTATGACTACTTGAAAGCATCGTGATAGAAGATGAGAGAATTACTTATACTTCCGTAAAATCCTCCTTTGACCGTTTATATGATACCTGCTACTACGCATGCGTTATTTCTATGGAAACGTTTTCAGGTTATTTCTATCCCATGGGAACTGATTTATGGGATAAAAAGTAGTCTATGTTATATTCCGGGCTTGGAACTAAATGTATTCAAATTTCAGCCCTATTCATTCAGTAGTTTTTGCGTAAAAGAGTAACAAACATCCATACATACAAACTTTCACGTTAATAATATTAAATAGGAAATATGATTATATTTTTTTGCTGCGGGCCGCGCGGGCGCCACCCCTGAGTAACGGCCTCTGAGACGCAGCCCTAGTGTCTAGTCTATAAGTATACCTGTAGCGCTGTATGGTCCCCGGCACATCGCAGCGTGCGCGGTAGGTCGCAGGAACACTCTGCTGCGGGCCGCGCGCCCAGCGCCGGGCACCGCCACTGGCTGCCGGCCACTGAGACGCACCACGCGATGCTTAGCCACCCCTGCCACTGCATTCTGGAAAAGAAGAAAAATTTGTTACATATTGGAGACTTATGATTATGAAGTAATTGTACCTTAACATGTTGAGACAGGTTGAGACTTTAGGCCTCGTTTTCGGTTGGAGTACCTAAAAGCAGCGTTTCAGCTCTTTTCTTTGTTTGATCCCGCTCCGCTTTCGAAATGTCATTCACAGTCTCAAAAATTCGATCCTCATTCCTGTCCGGTTATTCTCAAAAAACGGCCAAAGATGTCTCAAATCGTAAATCCAATAATTTTATTTAACTGGTTGCTACCGATTTTGTTTTTTAGGAAACCTAGCATTTTGCAAACACGCAAAACAAGACCCTGCAAGAACTAAATAAACATTCGAATTTTAAACTTGATTCTATTTTACGAACTTCACGTTCGAATTTCATTAAATCGCCATGTTTTTTAAAACGCACCTTCTTTGACCGCTTCATCTCCAAAAAGGATTGCATTGCAATCGCACCATAAAGGTTTGCAAAACGATAGAAAACTTTTTCAAAGCTTCTCTAAGAAGGTTCGAGACTCCTTGCTTCTTAACCCACCTCACGTCCTACGCACCTAGACATAAACCGCGTCAAGTGTGAGGTAAACAGTGGCACATCAAGCTAACAGCTTTGGAACGGCCGTTTCTGTGATAACCTGGCACTTTGGTGACACTCGCGCGAATCGCTGCCGTTGGCGACGTAAATGGACCACTTACAGTGAGAGACGGGCAAGGTTTTGAGAACAAAGATTTTGGCACGGGGAAGAGGTTATGCGACACAATAATTCAGAAATTCATGTATTGTTTGGAAATCAGGTAATAATAGTCAGTGGACTCATTCACTCAGTCATGAGACTTATTTTAGATCGCTGGATTCTGCCGATTGGGGGTACATATATTCTTCGTTTCGTTATTAGATTTCTTGAATTATTTTGATGAGATTTTGTAGTTTATGGCATAATTGAATAGCCCCGGCATTCCATACAATTTAAAATTCCACATTTATTTTACGACGTATATTATTTAAAAGTGCATTTTATTATTTATTTAATAAGGTAAGTATCTAAGGCAAATATAGTAGTACGGAATCGTAGGCTGAGACGATGGCAATAACCCAATAAAGCAACTAGATTTTAAATAAAAAGTTTTCCAACAACATGAAAAACGATACACAAATGAGGTTCGTAGACCTTTGTAGCTGTTTCGTAGCCACTGCGGCGTAGCTTCGTAGAGTTATTATAGTAGGTACCTACCTATGCTTACTCAAAGCTTCGTAGACATAGACTTATTATTAGGGCAATCTAATATTCTACCTCTTTTTAAAAATTATATGAGCTGGAGTTACTGTGTGGTCGAAGCGACGCGTGACCCGAGAGCTGGTGAGTATCTGGCGCAATGCATCAGCATTGCCATACAGTATATAATAAATAAATAAAAAACAATTCACACAGCATTATCTAGCCCCAAACTAAGCAGAGCTTTTGTTATGGGTACTGGATAACTGATATACTTAATACAATACATTACATAGATATTATTAACTATACTAATACTAATGAATACATAACATATAATATAAAGGAGTGTGATAAATAAATAGCTCAAAGAATTATCAAGCCGAAGTGGCAGTGGGCCGGCCATATCTCGCGAAGAACCGACGGCCGCTGGGGCAAACGTGTTCTTGAGTGGAGACCACGACTCGGTAAACGTAGTAAAGGACGCCCTCCGACCAGGTGGGATGACGACCTGCGAAAGACTGCAGGTAGATGCTGGATACGGCAAGCTGAAGACAGGGCGCTATGGTGCTCATTGGGGAGGCCTATGTCCAGCAGTGGACTGCTATAGGCTGATGATGATGATGATAACTAAATTATTACAATCGTGTAGATACATTCAAAGCTTGAAACCCAGCGATGGGTGGAAGTGGCTGTGTGATGTGGTGTCTGTATAGGGAAAGCCTTTGCCCAGCAGTGGACATGCTGATATGATGATGATGACGACAAATAGTGTAATTTTTTTTGAGAAATCTTACATCACTGTTGAGTGATTTATATTTTGTGCTCGGCATTTCCTGTTTAGTGTTTTTGGCAATGACTGTGGGTACGTCCAATTTATAAGGAGATATAAAATTTTTTTTGGGAAACTACGTCGAGTCTTCTTGTCATCCATACCGCAATGCTTGAAAACGAAAGTTTTCAACCAGTGCGTCCCACCCGTTTTGACCTACGGAGCTGAGACGTGGTCACTCACGATAGGGCTGGTCCACCAGTTCAAAGTCGCTCAGCGAGCTATGGAAAGAGCTATGCTTGGAGTTTCTCTGAAGGATAGGATTCGTAACGAATACCTACATCCGACAGAGAACCAAGGTTATCGACATAGCTCAAAGAATTAGCAAGCTGAAGTGGCAGTGGGCCGGCCATATTTCGCGAAGAACCGACGGTCGCTGGGGCAAATGAGTTCTTGAGTGGAGACCGCGACTGGGTAAACGTAGTGTAGGACGCCCTCCGACCAGGTGGGATGACGACTTGCGAAAGACTGCAGGTAGTTGCTGGATGCGGCAAGCTGAAGACAGGGCGCTCTCATTGGGGGAGGCCTATGTCCAGCAGTGGACTGATATAGGCTGATGATGATGATGACGATAAAAAAATTGTATTACACTTAAACGCGCATCTTTTTCAAGCTTTAACAGCTTTTGGAAGGTAACATTACCTATATACGAAAGTCGTGAATCTTTTAATAATCCTTCGTAAGCAAAGGATAAGTAAAACGCATAAAGGTCTGAAGAACCTAATAAAATATTAGCAACACACTGCCTCTATGGCCGCTACCAACCACAAAAGAACTGCAAAGAGACGAACAAAATCCCCATTTCATCTCTCAATTCTTTGAAGGAAACTCGAGGGGAGGTCTAGGTTTTTTGGGCATGGGCTTGCCGCGATATTTTATGAAGCGTTAGTGTTTTTGACACAATATGAGATAAGTACACAGTTCTTCTTTAAAAGGGTCAGTCTGCATTGTCATTTAAAATTTTAAACACCTTAAAGCTGGCTTTGTGCTTTTGTGTGATAAAAAGAGGGTTTTATTGCTAAGATAGCTTTAGTCGTAAGTCAAAGGTTTGCTTTACTTTAAAAGTAATTTAAAATTATAATTTAAATGCAAAATAAAAAAATATCTGCAAATATTTGCTCCGAGTATTCTGGGTATTTTCTATGTGTATGTACATATATATAAATAATCTATCTATATAATGTATTACAATGTAATAATACAATTACGCTTTATTGCAGGAAAGAAGACAGAGGAAAAGAACAGTATAGAACAAACAAAGATACAGATGCACAATGGGCGGCCTTATCGTTAAGAGCGATTTTTTTCCAGGCAACCTTTGGATGGACACGTAGCCATTATAGATTTTTTGTTTTTTATACTATGTAAAGAAGATATATAAATCTCCCCTCCTGGTGCAAGCGTGTTATTTTTCCTTTCTGACTAATTTAGCATAACAAACCAATTATCATAACTCTTAGCTACCAAATGGTTAAACTTCATCATCATCATCAGTCTATATTAGTCCAATGCTGGACATAGGCCTCGCCCAATGACCGTCTTCAGCTTTACGCATCCAGCATCTACCTGCAGTCTTTCGCAGGTCGTCATCCCACCTGGTCGGAGGGCGTCCTACACTACGCTTACCGAGTCGTGGTATCCCCTCAAGAACACGTTTGCCCCAGCGGCCGTCGGTTCTTCGCGAAATATGGCCAGCCCACTGCCACTTCAGCTTGCTAATTCTCAGAGCTATGTCGATAACTTTGGTTCTCTGTCGGATGTATTCGCTACGATTCCTATCCTTCAGATCGGTTAAACTTAAGATAGGTTTGTAATTGAGAGTATATCGATAGTGAACGAGTAATTTTCTCACACAATCCAGCATCCGTTTGAAGTAGCTCAAAGCGGACGACAACAGTTGATCCATTTAGGACGATTACAGCGGATCCTGGGCATTGGGTTGTGCAACGATAGGTGCTTACTAGGCCGTGGGAGTTAAGGCGATGCTCGATGTTGAGAACAGAGAATGTATTATACCTCGTCGGAGGGCGTCCTACACTACGTTTACCGAGTCGTGGTCTCCAGTCAAGAACACGTTTGCCCCAGCGTTTGTGTCTTCGGCAATTCCGTGGTAATATTTCATGGCGCATGAAACTGTGCCGAAATATTGAAACTAATATTAAAACTTAAAAAAATAATCGTGGTAAATACTCCGTAATATACCACTTTTGTGTTAAAAACGATGATAGTTTCAAGTTTCATAAAGAATGTATTTATTTTTCACGGAGAAGGGTAAGGGCTTCTTTTTCATTAATATCCTGATGGCTTAGGCCTAAGGGTCGAAATGTCAGGAGAACTTTGTTGTCGTAACCAAAATCCACTCACCCAGGGTGGATTTTGGTTACAACACAAGACTTTGAGGGACAGGGTAAAGAAAGTGAGCAAATAAACCTATGTGTATTGTATTATGTATATCAGTCATCTAGTATATTGAAAACCAGCGCCGCATGTCTTGGCATGCAGCACAATGCTGAATATACTCCCTTTGCCTATTATAAGAAATTTCTTTTTGTATTTAATATTAGTTTAGATTAAGAATTGGCAATAAATGATTTTATTATTATTATTATGTCTCTCATTTACCATGATCTCGGGCCATAAAGTGACCCGGTCCTTTGGAAGGCTTGCGTGGGGCCGAAGCCAACAGCACAGAGGCCCTTTGAGAAGTTAATCTAAAGGCGATGGCTTCACATAGCGGGTATTATTATTATTAGTAGCCATAACACAAGCTCTGCATAGCTTGGGACTAGATGATACTGTTTGTATTATCCAGCATTGTTTTATTTTTATATGTCTTTTACAAGCTGTCCCCTTAAGCTACGGCACCCGAACGGGCCGAGTTTGCCAAATGGATAATTGGTGTGCAGAGGACAGTGCACACAGGACTGTCTGCGAGGGCGGCGGCATCCGATGCTGATAATATCAAGGTAAATAAATAAAATATAATAATATATTTAAGTAACTTTAAGATGGGTCACAAAAGACCCAAGAAGGCAAATCGTACGGAGTTTTTCGCCCAAATGCTTGCCGAATACCGACGATTTATATCTGCCTAGTGCCCACTCGTATTATATTCCTTCATGTCATTAATAATACGTTCGTTAATTAAGAAACAAAAAATATATAGATGGTTAAAAGGGGAAATATGCCATGTCCAGAAATTTTAAAAACTGTGTCGCAGATGACATCGCCCTCCTCCGAAATTAAATAGGAAAGTGTTCCAAAAAAATTATATATAAATACTTAGCGATAGTATTACAATAAAAGTATATATTCTTTCATATTCTTCACAGCCTATAGAGAAAGTAGACAAACTGTAGTACACCAACAAAAAACCTCCGAACATCATAAACTTAAAAAATAATGGGAGCAGAAGCAGAATCATTTTATTCTGCTGTAGACTTCATAACAACCAAAACTCGGCATTAAAAACTTGAAACTCAATTAAAACGGCGCTGAGGTGCGTTCCGTAGCGCCGCTCTCTTTGTGCACCGCATTGTTGCGATACTGCCGCTGGGTCGTACGGACGAGCTGACTACATTAAATATTTCCAAACTTTCGTTATCGAAGCACATAATAATAAGTCTTATTTTGACGGGTATTTATCACGTTTATTTACTTATTGCTGACTACATTACAATTTTGTATTTAGTATTAAATATTTTACTCCATAGCACAAGTATTAGTGTACCCTGTAGGATAGGATATGCAAGAGATCACAAGTTTAATTTAATTTAGCTTAATTTACTAAATACACCTCATAAGTACGCCAGATGTACGTTGTATTGGGTTGTATATTCTCTGGTAATGGTCTAAATATTGCACAGAGTATTCGATACTTAGTGGAAACGAGCAGGGGTCTGAAAGAACACCAACGAGGATTCTTCGAAAGTCTTCTCTTCTTCGATTCATTTCAAAATGTTAATTAAAACCTTATGCTTTTAACCCGAAAAGTTTCGAACGCAGAGTATGCATTCAAGGACAAATAACAAACCGTCGAACATCAAACTTTGTTGGATCCGTTTTACAACCTAGGTCTCCTCAAAACAAGAGTGATTAGGTCCTCACGATCTTTGTGATACATCGCCGGCCACATCGTTACTTTCCATCAGGTGAGATTGTGGTCAAACGAAGATCTATTGATTATTATTAAATAAAATAAAACGGATAAAATCGGATCAGCTAGTCCGTAGAACCCAGCATCCGTAGCCAGGACGGAACCGAGTTACGGAACGGAACGGCGCCCCGAGCGCTTGTTTTTGGATATTTTAGGAACTTTTGCCCAGTGGACGGGCTTAGCAGTGCATTAATTAAATGTTAGGTTGATGTTCGAAGTGTAAGGGTAATTGAGGATTTTAAATTGAATATTCAGTGGTTTCACTTGTTACCTTGTTATGCGATTCGAAAAGTTGGTGTGATGCGGAAACAGTTTTAGACCTCAAATTAGGTAAAGTTCTAAGCCAGCATTACGAGCGGAACAGTCCTACTATGTAAATAAATGTTGGGCAATCCACACAGCATCCTCTAGCCCCAAGCTAAGCAGAGCTTGTGTTATGGGCACTAGATGACTGATATATTATTTAATACAATAGATTGCATAATAATACACCAGAGCAGCCAGTACAAATATTTGCAGATCCTACAACCATTTGTCCCAAGGCGGGAATCAAACCCGCAACCTCCTGCGTCGTCGACCTCTGCGACGCAGGAGAGACGCGAGTTTGATTACAAATATTTGTAAGATCTGCAGATATTTGTGTCGTGTGGTCTGGTAGTTTTTTATGAATAATAAAAAAAACGATTTAAATAATGTACATATTTTGTATAATGTATATCACTCATCTGGTACCCATAACACAAGCTCTGCTTAGCTTGGGGCTGGAGAATTATGTGTGAATTGTCCAGCTGTATTTATTTTTATTTATCTATTTTCCTAAGTCCTTACCTTAGTCTAGAAATAAAGGATTTTCTGTTATTTTTAGCAAGTGATGCCAGACCTGAAGACCTGAAATTTCATTCCACTTGAAAGGTCTCAAGTTTCGACATCTGGGTACAGTGCTTGCGTAGAGCAGGGAATTTGTAATACTTGTTTTTCTTAATGCCAAAAAATAGAACGACCAGACTAAAAGCTGACGAAAAAGGATTGAATTGTTTCTCTTCGCAGATTTACACGCGTTTTTTCTATGGAAACGTATAGAGGTTTTTCTATCCCATCGGAACTCATTTATAAATTAAAAGACGAAAGAGTTCTTACGCGTACGGATTTTTGACAGAATCTAAAGCTTCCTTTCATTGAAAACTGTCAAAATCCACTGTTTACTAAAAATACAGCTGCAAAGCTTTCGAATGAAGATACCGTATTATTTATTTAAATTTAAAAAGAGAAAATCAAATACCATTAGTAATAAGAACCTAGATCAGTTTGAAAAAACTAAAATTCGACTTCATAGTTGCTTACGCAGTTTTTTGTTAGTCTTTCGGGACAAATACTTTTCCCGCTGAATTTTTTTTCATTGAACCTCCTCAGAATTATTTTCCAAACAATAGCAAAATAATTTTCCAAATCAATATCTAATATTGATGTGAAAATTGGCTAACATTACATAAAATAACATACAGCTGAACACAGAACGGTAGGCTGATTATGTAAAAGCAACAGCAACAGCGACGCGACCGCGACCGCAATTTTAGCAAGCAATTTTTAGTTCACCGATTGTCCGGCAGAGGGAAACCTAGTGCTCGATTGCTGGGTGACGTAGTACCTGGTGTCATGTTAGTACAAAATTGGCTTTTGACAGCACTGATTGCTTAATTTTCGCCTGTCGCAAACCGGTCGCAGTTACATAATCAGGGGGCCGGAGGAGGTTCTATGATCGTCTTTTGTTTTTCGTTTCGCCGTTTATCAAAGTCAAAACGTTTTAATTCGACTCTACGCAGGTAAAGTCTTCGCTCTAGCATTCCTCGTATTTATTGTTCCTCTGTATTTTGTTTGTTCTCTGTAAAATTACAAACGTGGATGTGCTTTGTTTATAAACATTTAGAGCGCTGTATGAATCGGATCCCCCTTGCGAAACGTTGAGCTCTTTGTTTTCAGTATACGGGCAAAAGCAAGTATGTAGACTTTCTTTTCATTTCTAATTAGGTTGTTGCTATAAAGTTATCATTTTAAATTTTGTGTAAGATTCAATTAATTAGGACTTTTGTATAGGACGTGTCCTATACAAAAGTCGTAATTCATTGATCAAGTCGAGAGATCAAGTCTTCTCGTCATCCATACCGCAATGCTTGAAAACGAAAGTTTTCAACTAGTGCGTCCTACCCGTTATGACCTAGCGGAGACCTGGACACTCACGATAGGGCTGGTCCACCAGTTTAAAGTCGCTCAGTGAGCTATGGAAAGAGCTATGCTCGGAGTTTCTCTGAAGGATAGGATTCGTAACGAATACAGACAGAGAACCAATTTAAAGTAAAAAAGTTATCGACGTAGCTCTAAGAATTAGCAAGCTGAAGTTGCAGTGGGCCGGCCATATCTCGCGAAGAACCGACGCGACGGCCGCTGGGGCAAACGTGTTCTTTTTGAGAACTCTTTTTAGGGTTAAGTTAGCCTATGTATAAATTTTCAAGAATAGTAAGTTTTTTGTTATGGTTTTAGTGCAAGAAGTATAAATAAATATAAGGGCATTGTGATGAAATTGTTCCAGAATGTCACGAGTACACGTAGCGTTGTTGATGGTGGTGGCGACGGCGTGCTACGCGCAGGCGCACTTGAAGACGTTCTCTCGGTGCCAGCTGTCAAGGGAACTGCTGCGTTACAACTTCCCTAGAAGCCTTATTCCCAACTGTGAGTGATCATTATTTATTTTTATTTTTGAAATACGGTGTTTATCGACAAATCACTATCCCTATTTTGTTTCTCTCTCCATGATAAAATGGCAGCCATTTTGTTTTCTTTTGTCTCGAAGCACGGGTGCTTGTATGTATATAGGAAATTAACAGCAATTTCTGGTTCCTGAAACACAGTTTTTTACAAGTTCAGGCGCGTATGGACTCGTATTGCCTGTTACACTGTTACACAACTTAATGAGTAAACAGTAAACAAAACTTAATGAAAAAAGAAAACAAAATGGCTGCCATTTTATCATGGAGAGAGAAACAAAATAGGGATAGTGATTTGTCGATAAACATTTTTATAAATAACATTTTTACTGTTTAATTTTTACTTTTAGCTAACTTAATGAGTAGGCATTGATCTGTACGTCTTCGTTCAAGGGGTCTTTCGCGCACAAAAATCTAACCTACGCCAAATTGTCTCGCAGTAAAATCTAACCGCGTCTAATCGTAGCTACGCAGCTATGACTACAGTTGTGCGCTAGGGTACAAAGAACTAACATTACATTCCAAAGGTATTCCATAAAAAGCTTTCAAATTCGTTTAAAAAGCACCCAAGTCTTATCGTTGTAATACCGGTCGCTTTCTCTAGAACCAAGGCTTAAGCTTAATGTATCGAAGAGTTGTAATCCCCGGGGAGCCCTACGAATGCACTAGTAATAAGACGCGGCCTTCGACGGCTCTACTACTAGTAGCCAATTCGCACCACCGACTTTTCACACATAAAAACCCAGCATCAATTTCAATATTTAATAAAGTAGTTCAAATATTTGTATGCCTTCTAATAAAAATTTAGAAAGCTGAAAAGTTACTGTGTGTATCTTCTAAGATAATCCTTTTATAATATCTGAGATATAGCTAAAATACAATGAACTCTGAATTTATTTATTTATTTTTTATTTATACTTTTCGCACGATAAACTATATACAAAACCTATTCTAGAAAATTAATACAAAGGTGAACTTAACCCTAAAAAGAGTTCTCTTCCAGCAAACCTTATTGGGAGAAATAAAGTGAAGAGAGAAGTGGGTATATGTGCATAAATAAAATTATAAATAGACAGAAGATTAAATTTTAACTTACTTATTAAATATACTACTAAATACTATATATACTGCTTAATTATATACTTGCATATAATACATATATTAAATACATAATATTGAAGAACATTCAAATACAATTCCTTCTTGTTCCAAATATACCCTACTATGTATTTTAATTTTTCTAGAAAACATTTTAGGTACATACAAGAACTTCAGACAAGGTATAAAACATTTTTAACATTTTCAACAACAGGATTGATTCGCCAATATGGCAGAAATTCATAAGAAAAGTAATTCGATTAATTTAAATTTTTAATGATGATATAATTTGATTTGTTTCAACTTATTTTAATTTATTATTATTAATTTTAATTTAATTTAATTTTAGTTCGTAAGAATTATTAGCATTAATTATAAGATCATTACTAACAAATTATAGATCATAGTAGTCCGAAATAAAGGAATTTTATTTTATTTATTTAAAACCTTATGAAAAAATGTAACAAAATATATTTTGAATCCTGCAAGGCTATCACGTTATTTAACATATAACGTAACGCACGTTATCACCGTTATTACGCTAATTTTAGGGTGAGTTACTCGTGAAGAGGCGCATTTTAGAGCGATTAACGCGTTATTCGCGATAAAATTACCGCAATAACCTTGATAACGTGCGTTACGTTATATGCTAAATAGTGTGGTATCCTTACGGTTCCAGTTATTCTCACTAGTCTATTCTGAAACTTATAGTATGGTCTTCCCTAGAGAACGTAACTTGCGATCGAGTGCTTGCTGTCTCATGAACAACCTAAGTAAATACACTGTGTTTAGGTATTCCATCTACATTATAGACTGTTCTAGACTTATTCGCAAGAGATTCTTAGTTACTGACTCAAGCACATTTATCCGTCTAAATTTCCTTTCGTTGAATCTATTTATATAAGTTCCTTTTCTATTAAATCTGAAGGATTCCTATCATCATCATCAGTCTATATTAGTCCACTGCTGGACATAGGCCTCCCCCAATGAGCGTCATAGCGCCCTGTCTTCAGCTTGACGCGTCCAGCATCTACCTGCAGTCGTTCGCAGGTCGTCATCCCACCTGGTCGGAGAGCGTCCTACACTACGTTTACCGAGTCGTGGTCTCCACTCAAGAACACGTTTTCCCCAGCGGCCGTGGGATCTTCGCGAGATATGGCCGGCCCACTGCCACTTCAGCTTACTAATTCTCAGAGCTATGGCGATAAGGATTCCTATAGCTAGATCAAATTATATATTTAACGCCTTCAAAATAAATAGAACGCTACTTTTCAAAAGCAAAGACAATATTCTATATATCCAACATAATAATGCTGGATGGACCATTGTCCGTAGCTTCAATATTGTTCCCAAGGTTCTGTATAAATCTCCAAAAATAATACCATTAATCTACAAATAATTTTCTCTAGACAAATAGCATTGCTCATTGAATATGGAGCTCCAACTTCAATCTAGAACTCATAATGGAATCCCTAATGAACCAATACGCTGGCTTTTGTCACCGGCTTCGATTGTTATGCACTAGACGCTTTTGCACGCCAGTGAAATTTAATTTACTACGCTGTGTATTTGTTCCACTAAAATTAGCTACATTAGTTATGTTAGCAAACATATTCCATGTTGTAGCTATTTAATATCGATTGCATCATTCCATAGGGATTAGGGACGTGTCTGCAAAAATTGCCTTTTTTTATGTTAGCAAACATATTCCATGTTGTAGCTATTTAATATCGATTGCATCATTCCATAGGGATTAGGGACGTATCTGCAAAAATTGCCTTTTTTTATGTTAGCAAACATATTCCATGTTGTAGCTATTTAATATCGATTGCATCATTCCATAGGGATTAGGGACGTGTCTGCAAAAATTGCCTTTTTTTATGTTAGCAAACATATTCCATGTTGTAGCTATTTAATATCGATTGCATCATTCCATAGGGATTAGGGACGTATCTGCAAAAATTGCCTTTTTTTATGTTAGCAAACATATTCCATGTTGTAGCTATTTAATATCGATTGCATCATTCCATAGGGATTAGGGACGTATCTGCAAAAATTGCCTTTTTTATGTTAGCAAACATATTCCATGTTGTAGCTATTTAATATCGATTGCACCATTCCATAGGGATTAGGGACGTATCTGCAAAAATTGCCTTTTTTTATGTTAGCAAACATATTCCATGTTGTAGCTATTTAATATCGATTGCATCATTCCATAGGGATTAGAGACGTATCTGCAAAAATTGTCTTTTTTTATGTTAGCAAACATATTCCATGTTGTAGCTATTTAATATCGATTGCATTATTCCATAGGGATTAGAGACGTATCTGCAAAAATTGCCTTTTTTATGTTAGCAAACATATTCCATGTTGTAGCTATTTAATATTGATTGCATAATTACATAGGGATTAGGGACGTATCTGCAAAAATTGCCTTTTTTATGTTAGCAAACATATTCCACGTTGTAGCTATTTAATATCGATTGCATTATTCTATAGGGGTTAGGGATGTATCTGTAAAAATTGTCTTTTTATTCAGCATTCAAATCTAAACTATCTACTTGCGAAAGACTGCAGGGAGATACTGGATGCGTCAAGCTGAAACAGCACTATGGCGCTCATTAAGGGATGCATGTAAGGTGATGATTATGAAATCTAGAGGCCAGGCTCCATAATCTGGTAAACGTAAACCACTCCTATTTTTAATCGATTCCATGAGAAGGTTCTACATATGTTCGGTTGTATGTATTTTTATTTGTGTTCGTCAATTTGTAGGTCAATATCCGAGATATCTGCTAAGCTTGGATTTTGGATTAGATGATGCTGTGTTATTATTGTATCACCAAAATGTTTGTAGCTAGTCGTGATTATATACGTGATTATTGCCTATGTTAGGTAGAATATAACTGCACATATGATTGATTTAAGACCTACATTGTAACATATATTCTGGAAAATAAATATATTTTTTATGCCTGACGGGATATACACTAATCCCTCGGGAATACAATTTAAATGGGAAGCATAAATAAATTATTCAGCCGAATAAAGAACACCCTTATTTTTTGAAGTCGAAGAAAAACTAAAATTGAATAATTTGGCAAAAGTTATCATTTTCAAACCTAAAGTCATTTAAAACGGGATATTTACCATGATTACATTTTTGAGTTATCCAATATTTCGGCACAGTTTCATGCGCCATGATCACGGAATATCCCGTTTTAAATGACTTTAGTGTTGATAACCATGATAGTTTCAAAAGTTTTATATTCAGACCTATTCAATATTTTTAATTTTATATCAACGAACAAGTTTCAATAGGTACACGATAGTCGTACTAGGAAAAATTTCCTATGCCAAAATAATGTTCTCCTACATCCATACTTCTTTCTGAGAACTTATCGGTTATTTGTATGAATAACACAAACAATACGAGCCATGCGAGTGTTTGCGTAATAAAGGCTTTGATTATTTCTGGGATGAAGGAAAATATCTGCATTTATTACAATACCCGATGTTATTATTACTACGAATCCTAGAGTGCCCGGATTAGGTTAATAAATCAACAGAAAATACCTTTTTGTTAAACAAATATTCGTAAAACCTCTGTAATGTTATGAATCTGACACCCTTTAGTAAGTTCTTTATCATGATCAACCTATAATTAGTCCACTGCTGGACATAGGCCTCCCCTAATGAGCGCCCTAGTATTCAGCTTGCAGCAGGCAGATGCTGGAACTGTCTGCAGTCTTTCGCCGGTCGTCATTCTACCTGCCCGGAGGGCAAAAAGGTTTGCCAAAATCTGGCACACAACTAGGCGCGCTGAGGAGTGCACATTTTCGACCAGGGATGAGGGGGGGCACGGAGCAGCCCGGCAATGAAGTCTGTAATGTGATGTGGTATGCCCCAGAAGGGGGAGTAGAGTCTGGAGTCACCCGAGTGATTCTTTTCTCACAGTTTCGGTCCGTGTAACCGCAAGGTTGCCAGGATCATGGGAAGGTTAGAGGGATTGGCCGGAGGGCGTCCTGCACTACGGTTACCGAGTCATGGCTTTTATATACCTACCAATTTACAAACTACAGATGACATCATATTGACGTCATGCCGTCACAACATGTAATGTAAAAGCACAGCATAAGGCTAGGCGTAAGCTGGGACGCAGGCGACGCAGATCCACGCAGCGCAGGGCAGAGCAGATTTTGTAATGCATGAAAGTACCGAGTGCTCCGATCGTTGCGGCGCAGGCACGTGCGACGCAGATATGTATTACTTTCATGCATTACAAAATCTGCTCTGCCCTGCGGTGCGTGGATCTGCATCGCCTGCGTCCCAGCATACGCCTAGCCTAACTATAGTACCTAAGTGCCAGACATTCTTCTCTGGATAATAAAATCTGTATCTTCAAACGTTCGTACATCGGTGACGTCATAGACAGACACCATTAGTATTCTAGCGTTTTAGAGCGAAATTGAAATAGCATTTTTAAAACTCAAGTACCTATTCATTCACAATCCCATTTACTGCTGAAATTTGATTTAAGTATGTATTTTTAGTCAGTAGATGTTAAGTTTGATTTTTTGTTTGTTTGTTTGTAATGAACAGGCTCCGAAACTACTGGACCGATTAGAAAAATTCTTTCACCGTTGAGAAGCTACACTATCCCCGGTGAACGAACATAGGCTATATTATATTTTCAAACTAGTTAGAGATTCGTACTTAAACCGTGCGAAGCCGGGAAGGTCCTCTGGTTTAATTATATTTCTGTCAGTACCTTTACAAAAAAGCTATAATGTCTTAACACGTCGATTGCTGAAATCACACCGTATGAGTTTTCTACAAGTGACTAATATGCGTAAATCCACACTAGCGCAGCGGCGAGAAAATACAGATCTGTGTGACTCAGCACAGCCATGTTTTTCGAACGAAACACATGTGCGGCGCAACACAACCGCTGTGTAGAGCGGCAGCACGAATGGCTTAGGTTAAAAAAAAGATCGCAGTCGAAGTGTTAACATATATCAGTCATGTCAAAATGAGAATAAAATACCCGACCTATCCAGCCGTATTTAAATTATAATTGGCCTCCTTTTAGCCTTTAATATTCCATTAACTGAACCGCCCTTAGCTACTTTATGTCCCTTTGATCTGACCATAGAAACATAATTAGGGTTTCGACTGGGACCATCCAAATAATTTTATGTTTACTTGGGCACGCTATTGCGATGAAGAAATTATCAATGTGTCTACCATTAAGTGGGTGATACACGTACGAACTTAAAGTACGCGGTTCTTAAGATCGCGAACTTACTCGGCTCGACGTTAGCGACACACGTGACGCCCACTCACGCTGTATTGCGATGTCGTCGACAAAAGAAGCTTTGTGTTGTTTAGGAATAATATCGTACTAACTGCGCCCCGCGGTTTCACCTGCGTGGTGATAGATATTCTGGATATTATACAATATATCTTTATTAATTGTATATGTGTTATTCTGATGTATAAGCTAGATTATTGTAAAGTTTCATTAAAATCCATTTACTTAGTAGTTTTTTGTGAAAGAATAACAAACATCCATCCATCCCTCCATGTTTACAAACTTTCGCGTTTATAATATTAGTAGGATTACATTAAAAAATTAAAAAATTGACAGACTGGCCAAACAAAATGGCGGCTCGTGGCTCGCAGTGCTGCCACACGTGCGAGCGGACGCGGGCTACGAGCAAAATTTCAAACTTGTCAGATCACCAAAGAACGTACTCAGCGGTTTTAAAGTACGCGTACCTAGGGTAACAGACCAGCGAAAAAGGTCGTCGAGCAACAAGTTCGCGAACTTACTCGCACGTCTACCACCCACTTTAGGCTGAGGCTAAACGAGCGTCATTTTTTGAGCTATGCGTCAATTTAGAATTGTCCTATAATAATATAAGCATTGATATCCGAAGCAAATAATATTATAACTTTTAAACAGAGATACACATTATACTAATAAATAATAAAATAAATAAGTAATGCCGGACAATCCACACAGCATTATCTAGCCCCATGGTAAGCAGAGCTTGTGTTATGGGTACTGGATAACTGATATACATAATACAATACATTACATATACAATGTGTATTGTCGAACCTTGATCAAACGAGATGTGAGGATACACGACATATATTTATCGATAAAAAACAAAAAATAAAAAATTATATGTTACCTATCTCAAAAATAAAGCCGATTTAATATTTTTTTTAATGAAAACTACTTCATCTGGTTTTTTCTCCGTTTCTTTTTGAGTAAACGATGTATTTTATTCAAAGTAATCTCGTTTGAAAGCTAGATAGTCTACCTAGCTAAAAAAATAAGAAAATTACAATTTCGGTTGCAAAAAAAAAACGATTTTTATTTTATTTTTGATCTGTAACTTTAAAACTGGGTTATTGAGGTGTACATTTTTGCATGTTGTATTAAACTTCATAATTTAATCTACAAATCCTCCAAAAATTATGGGCCTATCTCTTTTTGTTGTCATGTTATTCACCATTTCAAATAGGTACTTTCTGTTTTGTCAAGAGTAAAAAAAACAAAAACTTTATCTTAAACAGCCGTTACTCTCCCACTGCTGGGCAAAGACCTCATTCCATTTCTTCCTATCTTGCCTCGTTTTATTTTATAATTTATGTAGATTAAATCAGTTGATATTCCTGTTGATCTTTGTACAAGACAGAAAGTACCTATTTTAAATGGTGAATAACATGATCTATAACTATTCTTATTAATAATTAAGATATAATAATAGTAACTATTGAAACCATATAAATAAAGATTTTATTTCGATAACGAATAAAGAAAAAAAAAACAATTAATTGCGATTCTCGCGAGACTCGTAACTACTGGACTATACTGGAGCAATAACATCTTTTTTTTCGCGCGGCTTCGCTCTCTTTGTACCCAAATAGAAGTAATGAAAAAGCTGTTTGTGGTACACGATGAGTTGTTTTTCGGTTAAATGTACCGACGCATTTTATGCGACACAACCACAACCCAAAAATTATCGAGATATAAAAAAATATAATGAAATATCAAATAATCGTATGGCAATTTATTATTTAGTTTTTAAACAAGATTCAGTGTAATTTTGAGTCAGTAGATTACACTGAACTCATCTAAATTCTGTCTCTACATACCCCCGCGAAAATCCCTCCACATCGAAAGACGAACAGAAAGCTAAAGAAATTAAGTTTTCTCCTATCTCATTCTCGTAGGTACCGTCTTATCTATCCACACGAAGTTCATGGTGTCAATTAGGACAGGCTAACAATTTTAAACTTAAATGAAGAAGGATCTCTAATGTTTTGTCATTTGAATGATGCCCCCCTTTATGTAAATAGGAGATCTTGCGCGGAAAGTTTTGGGCGGAATGTTTCGAGGTCGCTCGGTGTCCTATAGTGAAGCGAAGAGATAATATTTTTCGTAAATAATAGTTTTCCTACATACATTATGTACTGTACCTTCATTGCCTGATTGAGTTAACTATACATTTTAATTAAGTTTTTATGTATTTTATTATTATTGTGGATTTTAAATGTAATTTTTATGCGTCCTTTCCTTAGTACGTACACTGGTTTTTTTTTGGATGCTCGGAATCATTATCCATATGTATATTACGAAAAAAAAACAAATCGGTCAATAATTGACGGAGAAATCGACAACCATACAAAAAAAATACATACAGCCGCAACAAAGAACAAAATACCTACCTTAGCAAATTATAGTGTTTTCTATTTTTTATGAATTTTTCAAAACTATGCTTCCTACTACGCATAGTTCTGCCATACGTATGTCTGCTTAGCTTGGGTCTAGATGATGCTGTGTGAATTGTCCAACATTATTTATGAATGATTATTTCATCATCATCATCATCATCAGCCTATATTAGTCCACTGCTGGACATAGGCCTCCCCCAATGAGCGCCATAGCGCCCTGTCTTCAGCTTGACGCATCCAGCATCTACCTGCAGTCTTTCGCAGGTCGTCATCCCACCTGGTCGGAGGGCGTCCTACACTACGTTTAACGAGTAGTGGTCTCCACTCAAGAACACGTTTGCCCCAGCGGCCGTCGGTTCGCGAGATATGGCCGGCCCACTGCCACTTCAGCTTGCTAATTCTCAGAGCTATGTCGATAACGTTGGTTCTCTGTCGGATGTATTCGTTGCGAATCCTATCCTTCAGAGAAACTCCGAGCATAGCTCTTTTCATAGCTCGCTGAGCGACTTTGAACTGGTTGGGCCAGCCCTATCGTGAGTGTCCACGTCTTAATTTAATTATTATTTATTCATTTATAATTTTACTCTATGAACCTACCTTTTTAGCTTCAAATTTTTTACTCGTCAACTGTAGGACAAAGGAGCAGAGGTCGATTCGTTCCGTACACTCGGCAGCCTTTAACGTTATTATTTGAATTAGAATTTGAAAGTCGCTGAATTTCATTTGAATAAACAAGTGGTAGGTTTGTGGGTGATCTCTGTTGTAATTTCTGTTGGCTTTTATGGGAAGGCTTTTTAACGTGGCCTGGGGCAATCTAAAGTAGGGAATAATATTAAACTTGGTTGGACAAAGATTGGATGTGATTGTATTAAGAAGGAAGGAAGGGAAAGCTTTTGTTTCCTTTTTTAGGATTAGTGAGATTTTGATTTTATTCAAACCCTGACAAAGAAGAACTCATTTGACTGCCTACTGTGCTATTGAACTTACTATTGCTGTGGAATTCAGAGTTTTTATTATATTATATTTCAAGACAGTTTATCGCCATAAGTACGTAATAACCTTTATTAACACTTTGACTGCGATTTTTTTTTCGACGACTGCGATCTTTTTTTAACCTAAAAAATTCGTGCTGCCGCTCTACACAGCGGTTGTGTTGCGCCGCACATGCGTTTCGTTCAAAAATATTACGGCTGTGCTGAGTCACAAAGATCTGTATATTCTCAGCCGCTGCGCTAGTGTGGATTTACGCATATTAGTCACTTGTAGAAAACACATACCGTGTGATTTCAGCAGTCAAAGTGTTAACAAATAAAATTACAATCATGTTATAAAAACCAATTAGAACTAGGTAGTACTAACTACCTAGTTCTAATTGGTTTTTATAACATGATTGTAATTTTATAAATAACGATATTTGCCAATAACCACCTCCTAGCAAATTACTTTATTTAATTCGATAATGATAGTTCATTATCGAATTAAATAAAGTAATTTGCTAGGAGGTTGTTATTGGCAAATATCGTTATTTTTGTATTTTGAAGCTTCTTTTGAGGGTTAGTAACGTTTGTTCTCGAATCACTTTTGTTAAAACGGTCGTGGTTACTTTATTCATACTTGTTGGGCAATTTGTTTGTGCGAGACATCGTGAGGCGAATCAACAGCTACCCAGGCTGTTGATTCGCCTCACGATGTCTCGCCATTTTTCTTTATTTTCGGTAGTTTTACTGCACTCATGCATTACAGTTTAGCCGTTTTTAATACTAATTTTTAGATACATTTATCTTGTGTCGCCTAGTTGTGCTTAGCTTGGGACTAGATGATGCTGTGTGAATTGTCCAGCATTATTTATTTATTTTATTTAGAGATTAGAAATATCCGATTATCATTACTTTTGGATCATCTTATAAGTGATGAGGATATATCAAATGGCTTACTCTGGGTTTTATTTGCAGGGGTTTGTCTGATCGAACACGCGAGTGGCAGAGCAACTGACAAGGTCACCAACCACAACAATTCTTATACAAGCTACGGACTTTTCCAGGTATGTAAGAGATAAACAAATATTTAAATGATAAATCTAAAATATAACCGTTTGGCTACTTGAATTCATTAGTGACATACCTATCTTCCGAGTTATTAATGAAATTAATTTGATTCTTGTTATATGAATTATCCGATTACGTTCATCATCAGCCTATATTAGTCCACTGCTGGACATAGGCCTCCCCCAATGAGCGCCATAGCGCCCTGTCTTCGGCTTGACGCATCCAGCATCTACCTGCAGTCTTTCGCAGGTCGTCATCCCACCTGGTCGGAGGGCGTCCTACACTACATTTACCGAGTCGTGGTCTCCACTCAAGAACACGTTTGACCCAACGGCCGTCGGTTCTTCGCGAGATATGGCCGGCCCACTGCCATTTTAGCTTGCTAATTCTCAGAGCTATGTCGATAACTTTGGTTCTCTGTCGGATGTGTTCGTTGCGAAATCTTATCCTTCAGAGACACTCCGAGCATAGCTCTTTCCATAGCTCGCTGAGCGACTTTGAACTGGTGGACTAGCCCTATCGTGAGTGTCCACGTCTCAGCTCCGTAGGTCATAACGGGTAGGACGCACTGGTTGAAAACTTTCGTTTTCAAGCATTGCGGTATGGATGAAGAGAAGGCTCGACGTAGTTTCCCAAACGCTGCCCAGCCTAGCTGGATCCTCCTTTTGGCCGATTACGTTACCTACCTATAAATACTAATTACTATTGTTATTATTTATAAATAAATTGTTGCGCCCTTACAGGGTACATGTACCTACCTCTAAGCTAATAACACCTAAGCTAATATTATGTGACAATGTATGCGTATGCATTATTACTAGTGTGGGATGACTGTCATCCCGTGACCACGACAGTGTGTAAACCTGTTGAAACGTCGGGAAAAATAGGTTAAACGCGATCAATACCCGTTAAAATAGTACTTGTAAATATGTGTTCTGATTGCGTAAGTTTAAAAATAGTAATTGTTCTTTGTCGCGTGTATCAACACAGTTTTGCCGTTGAAGGTAAAACAATACAAATAGGGACTTTATTTTTAAAGCGTATAAAATTAAATATTGTTTCATAAAAGCTGGTTTCCCGCCATAATGTTATTGCGTTGGTCATGGTGTTCGAAATTTATTTAAAGCTTGTTTATTTAAGCGGGCGGTTAAACAAATAATGAAATAACAATGGATGTGCACTATTAATATGAATTAGCAAGCTAAAGTGGCAGTGGGCCGGCCATAATCTCGCGAAGAACCGACGGCCGCTGGGGCAAACGTGTTCTTGAGTGGAGACCACTCAAGACTCGGTAAACGTAGTGTAGGACGCCCTCCGACCAGATGTGAAGACGACCTGCGAAAGACTGCAGGTAGATGCTGGATGCGGCAAGCTGAAGACAGGGCGCTATGGCGCTCACTGGGGAGGCCTATGTCCAGCAGTGGACTGATATAGGCTGATGATGATGATGATGATGATGTGCACTATTAATCAATTTTGAAAAAATAATTTGGCGTGTTTTAAAGTAGTTACTATATACCGACTTCATAATTATTCCTAACTAATGAAAATGGGTTTAAAACTTAGTTTAAAAAATAGAATCATCGAAATCGGTTGGCGTGATATTGAATGTTTCATTTGTTTATTAAATAAATAAATAAATAATGCTGGACAATTCACACAGCATTATCTAGCCCCATGGTAAGCAGAGCTTGTGTTATGGGTACTAGATAACTGATATACATAATACAATACATTACATAGATAGATATTTTTATTATACACTAGCTGCGCCCCGCGGCTTCACCCGCGTGGAAATTTCTGCGCAATTTTACCATGTTTTCTCACCGTTTAGACCTACCCTGGACTACGACAAACATTTTAAAACCAAAATCAGCTCAATCGGCCCAGCCGTTCTCGAGTTTTAATCAGACTAACGAACAACAATTCATTTTTATTTATATAGAAGATAGATAGATAGAAAACGACCAGAGCACTCGAAACAAATATCTTTAGATCGTACACATATTTCTCCGAGGCGGTAATCGAACCCGAGATCTTCTGCGTCGCAGGCTACATAATATGTACCTATAATAACATTAAAATCATCCATTCATTCAACGCTGAGCATTCCCTATACATCTAGCATACAGAATTCCTCTGGCTGGATCCAATTCCACTCCGTATGCGATCCTCGCAGATGGAGGATTGGCTAGATTTGCAGATAGTTATATCTTAGATACAGCGGCCACTCTATCAAAATGTACATCATTGTATTTCATTACGGGTGTAAGCGAGTTTTTGTTATTATTTATTTCCCGGTGGCTTGAGTGTACCTGCGGCCATGATAGGCCTATTGTGTTCGCCACTTATACGTTCAGCTCCGAAGCTGCAGCGTTCATAGTTCGCCACTAACCCTTGCTGTAAGGAATTGTAGGATTTTCTTCGGGGCAATGTCTCGTAGCTCGTCTGAGCTATGCAGTTGCTTGCCCGTAGAAGCCACGTTTTTGCATCAGTGCTCCGCACTCTCTTAGTAGGTGGAGAGGCGATTCAGTTTAGTTATCTAGTATCCATAACACAAGCTCTGCTAAGCTTGGGGCTAGATGATACTGTGTGGATTGACGAGTATTATTTATATAAAGAGCTATGGTCGGAGTTTTTCTGAAGGATAGGATTCGTAACGAATAAATCCGACAGAGAACCAAGGTTATCGACATAGCTCAAAGAATTAGCAAGCTGAAGTGGCAGTGGATCGGCCATATTTCGGCTGATGATGATGATGATTTATATAATACAACTAGGATCAACAAGAAATAAAGAAGCCTATGTTATAAATAACATTATAATGTTACGGTGGTCTCCCGTTCTACTTGTTTTATTAGAGGAACGTTGGTCTATGTGGATGATAAAACGGATTGAGATGCTCGTAGCCTTTTCTAGGTATTTACTGATTTGTGTAAAATCTTTAACAATTCAAATGTATGCCGTGCTTGTGTGCCTATCGCTCTATATTTCGATGTTGGATTAAGTACCTGCATAAATTTCATTTAGGTTTGTTATGAGTACCCTAGTGTCTATATAAACCTATGTATGTTAGGTTAGGTTAGACGCTTGATGATAGAGACATGATAGACTTAAGACGCTATCAAAAGGTAAACTGTAACAAATTTGTAACAATAAATAAATATATTTATCTATCTAAATAAAAAACAATATTTATTGTACTTACTACTTATTGTACAGGGCAATTGGTAAATGTGTAGCACAACACATATGAATTTACATAACTAGATATATGTCTACAGGGTGTCTTTTTGAGATGGGGCTTTATGGCTAAATCCGAAATCATGACAGTCAGAGAAAAGTCGTAGGCTTGATTTATAAGAAAACACCTACAAACCAATTTTTAAGAAATTAAAGAATTTCCCAAAAATTTCGACGGGAAATGAACCCGTAACCTTCCTCACAGTACACGGACGCTCTAACCAATTTTTAGGATATTATTTACTCGTAAATTCTTAAGAAATTACCCCGAGTGTGAGGGCTTACGCACGCACTATACTAACAAAAACCTTAAACACATTTTTGTTTTAATTTGACCTTCCGATCAACTTTAGTTATTGAATGAATGATTAATGAATGAATGAACACTTTATTGTACCCACAATAACAAAATAACACCTTATATCTAAATCTTACATAATAACAGTACAATAGGCGGCCTTATCGCTTAAAGCGATTTCTTCCAGGCAACCAGGGATGGAGAAAAATATATATAATACAAAGAGTTGGTAGAGCACAAACAAACAGTAAAAGAGAAGTAAAAAACAAAGAATACAAACTTAATACATTGCATCAAATACAAAACTACTTAAATTAAAACTAACCTAAAAGAAAAAATACAAATAAGAATAACTGAATACAATAAGAAGGTACCACAGAAATAAAATTTCTATAAAATCTGATAAAATTTCGATAAAATCTGACAAAAGTTATATTCGTTATAGTTATATTAGACGACCGATGTGGCGCGGTCGGTGAAGGTCCGCCTGCGACGCAGAAGGTTGCGGGTTCGATTCCCGCCTCGGAACAATTGTGTGTACGATCTGCAGATATTTGTTCCGGGTGTTCTGGTCGTTTTCTATGTATAATAAAAAATATCTATCTATGTAATGTATTGTATTATGTATATCAGTTATCTAGTACCCATAACACAAGCTTTGCTTACCATGGGGCTAGATAATGCTGTGTGGATTGTCCAGCATTATTTATTTATTTATTTATTCATGATAATTAAACAAATAATGTCATCATCAAGTTTGTCATCACAGTATTCACAATGTAATGCCGATTCATTAAAAACTCCATACAGATTCTGTATCATACCGCAATCAGAATCAGCATAATTCTATCCTCATTTGCATGATCGCCACAACCAAGTCAGTCAGTCAGACTAACATAATGGGACAAAACTACATGCATCACGGTAGCTAACCTGATTACCGGTTGTTTGTATAATTAAAACGGGTGGCGATTACCGGAAACCGTTATTGGGTAATACTAATAATAATACGAAACAAAGGAAAGCCTTTTGTAATGGGATATTTACCATGATTAGATTTTTTAGTTTTCCAATATTTCGGCACAGTTTCATGCGCTATGATCACGCAATAGCTGGTATTCCATGATCACGGCCGACCTTTGTAGATTTTTGGACAGATATTCATTAAAATCTGTAAAAAAATCGCACATATTCAGACCTGTTAATAGTAAGTATCTAGAAAACGCTAGTACCTACTCAATTGAGTAGGTAATTATTAATGCCTATACAACGAATAATTCTAAAATGCGATTCCGCAAGGCTACGAAAGGTGTGCTGTGCATTCAACTTGTCAGGTCCTTAAAAGGTTACCTATTTTGTCTGGATACGAAAAGTAGAAATTGGTTAATATAACCACTTATTACTTGGTTCTACTATCAAGCGCCACGTTCGAGTGGTTTGCCCCTCATAGCATATTCGGCGCACGTAAAGCGGATCTAAATCATAAATTTAGTTGAATCAATGAATTCCGTTCAGTCCATTAATTACGGAATGTTCCCGGGGTGATGACGGCGCTGCGGTGCGATTTGCATTGTCGCGAGATGGCGCTGCCGGTAGTCAATCTATATGTCTTCGACGGTGAAAGGGATGGGCGATATACTTATTGCATTTTTTGTTCAGTGTCGATAAGTTAAGCGTAACATAAATTAAGTACCTGTATTATAAATATTCTCGTTATATCGAGGAATATTTTATCGTTTTTCAGGTATTGAAAAACGACACCTAGGGGCCGTTCAAGTATTACGTAAGCTATGGGGGGTGGGGGGTCTTTGTTTTGCTTATTTTCGAGGACATGGGGGGTAGGGGAGTCTAGATGATGATTACGTCATCGGTAGTTATTTACTTTTTTACACGAATGGCAACCCTTACATTGTCTATGCTTGAAAACGAAACGCATTTTCGGGGATTCCCGCAAATTATGCATACGTTTAGGCACTCGCCTAAGAACCGATTAGGGGAATTACCGCGCGGTATTCACTTGTCTAAATTTCCTCTGTCAGTGTATTGTTTCGTTTGGATACTATAGCGAGTATGTTGAATACTGTATCAGTAAAATCTAATCTCTATCCTAAATCTATTTTCTGATTTTTAAAATTATAATTATAATATAAAAAAAAACATTTATAATTGAAAAATGTTTACGTAAGCATGGGGGGAAGAGCTTTGCTTACTTTTGCTGACAAGGGGGATGGGGGGGGGGGGTAATTAATTGTAATAAATCTGCTTACGTAATATTTGAATGGCCCCCTACTGAATTTTATAGCTTTCCGGTATTTCAGATGAAAACCAACAATTACTAATTTATAAAATTAGATAGAGAAACATTTATTAATCAAAATCAGTTACAAAACCGAACAAGAATTGTAATAATTATACAGACTGACCTGACATTATAATGATTCATTAATTAGATCATTATATCATAGATCATATTATACAAAATACTTAGAAAAGATTTAGTATGTCCGTAATTGTTTCAATTAATTAATTATATTTACATGACATACTATTATACTTTTTAAGGACAATATTTTATAGGTACTATATTGCGTTTGATTTGTACTTGGCGTTAATAATAAAGAATTACAAAAAATAATAACGAAAAACAATACAATAAATAAATAACTATTCTAAGTATTTATTTCTGTATTGTTTTGTGTGGTATAATAAAGTGTTTTCGATCTATCTATCTATGTTAGATGTATGTGCTAGATAATACGTTATTTTATCGAAAAAACCATCGACATGTACCTCATCACTACCCAGCGCGTTTGCAAATCGAAGCCCGATTGAAATCGGGCGCGGTCGGTAAACGTCTTGAGCTAATACTTTTCTCCTGAGATTGCTAATCTTAGATGTGATGAGAAGGTCCATATTTACTTACCCGTATACCTTGTTCTAATAGGTCTGTAAATATTATTGGACTAACCTATAATGCCTAGACTAGACTAAAGGGTAAATCTTACTGCTTTTAGGAGCTATTGAATCAGAAAATCAAGAATTAAATAAAATCTCTCATATCATGCCAGAATTATTTATTTTAAAAATATGCTTATATTAATAGTTGATTGATTTATTTCACTGATAGGTACTGGAACTGTATTGGTAGGCAGTATTATTTCAGTAATTTTCTAGGTGCGATTTTTTTCAAAATTCAAGAATTAAAAATTAAATTAAGCCTAGCCTTCTGCCATTGCGCACATTAATGACAGAATATTATCACATTATTTAATAAAATAATACTTTACAATACCTATAAACAAGAAGCGCTTTTCGTTTTTTTCGAGTCAGTATTGAGTTGTTCGTATTTTCCTACCTTTTATACTTTTTCTGCGGCAACACCAAAGGGTGCACTCGCCCATAAAACGTAGGTTCGCGCCACAGTTAAATAAATAAATAAATAATGCCGGACAATTCACACAGCATCATCTAGCCCCATGGTAAGCAGATCTTATGTTATGGGTACTAGATAACTGATATACATAATACTATATATTACAAAGATAGATATTTTCTATTATACATAGAAAACGACCAGAACACCCGGAACAAATATCTGCAGATCGTGCACACAATTGTTCAAGTTATGCCAAGTTACAAAGCAATGCTTACTATCAATCTAACTCATCTAGGCAAATTCTAAACAGTAAATTTATTAGAAGACTAGTCTGCGTAGGGTTTATAGGTTAAACAACTGCTGTACAAGAACAGAGAAAAGCTCTTATAGACGGATAAACATTGTGTAAGCCACTGAGCCTTGAGACGAATGAGGCTTTGGCACCTCGCCCGGAAGATAAAAATCTTTTTCTTCCGAAAACTACTGCAATAGTGCGACATTGTATGTATTGTATCGTACTGTTGAAACTATAATGCAGCTTTTAAAAGCTAAGCATATTTTTTTTATTACATACAAATTTGGAAAAAATAATATTAGTAAATCTCATTATATTTTTTTATAATATACATAGGTACTTAAATAATAATTTAGCTGTATTGGGATGAAAACATATAAACTAACACCATTGTAGTATTTTTTTTATAACATGGTGATGATTTTTTTTATAGGCTTCTTGTTTACAAAATTATAATTCAGAATAGAACCATTCGACGACCGATGTGGCGCGGTGGGCGAAGGTCCGCCTGCGACGCAGGAGGTTGTGGGTTCGATTCCCGCCTCGGAACAATTGTGTGTACGATCTGCAGATATTTGTTCCGGGTGTTCTGGTCGTTTTCTATGTATAATAAAAAATATCTATGTATGTATGTAATGTATTGTATTATGTAATATATCAGTTATCTAGTGCCCATAACACAAGCTCTGCTTACCATGGGGCTAGATAACGCTGTGTGAATTGTCCAGCATTATTTATTATACATATTTATTTATTTGGCATTGTGGACTAGAATGACGGCTGTGACTAAAAATATTGGGAGGTAAATATATTCCGCGATCAAAATAAACTGAAAAATGGTCAAATTATATACTTGACGTCACATTTCACTTTCAATCCCCTGATTATTCATAACTTAACTATATTTTATATGTACATATGTAGGTACTATCACTATCACGGTTGTCTGGTAGAGATCGCTCTTGAGCGATAAGACCGCCAAATTATCACATATCTTGTATTATTATTTTTTACCTTGTTTGTTTTATTTTTAAGTGTGCAATAAAAGTATTGTCTATCTACTAAACTAATATAGTCGGATGGTCGGATACAGACCCTGAATCTATTTCCATTTTCTCCACCTTTACAATAAATTCAGCATCGGATCTCGAGTTCCACCGACTAGAATAAAATAAAATAATTTGTAACTGTCCCCGACATCGAATATTGAAATAGAGGGACGTTTATTTGACATTTGACTCCGATTGTCTTGCTCGCGCTCGCTAACCCGACGCTTAGCTCTATGAGGAATATCAGACGCGAATTCTGCTATAGAAATACTATGTTTGAAACCAAATGCTCTAAATATCAAACAAAACTGTCGAAACAACGACAGCAAGTATCCGAATGGCAAAAGAAACAGGCGGATTTTTTTTTGCAATTAATAATGTGATCTTTTAGACACGCAAAATGAGAAAAAAGACAAAATTATTGCAAAAATCCGGATTTCTAGCATTTCATATATTTTTTAAATAAACTTTAAAGGAATATAGAATGTATAACGTTTTAGGTTAATCAAACAAATTGCGACTATTTGTCGCGTCTTTACTGATGTATAAATCTATACCACCGGAGTATCGATAATACGATAACTGTCGATATCGATAAGATCAGGTGACGACACTATTGATCTTATAACGTAGGCACCTACATAATTTTATACGACTGTGTTCGCTCTATGTGTATTGACTCATGGCGTGTTTGGGAAACTATGTTGGTAACTTAATATAATTTGATTCTTACCTATAATTAAGTACGTTCACTGCAATAATGATACACCTTAAATTAAAAAAAACAACCTCTATTCATACTTCAAATAAATAATTAACTCATTAAAAAAATTGTTTTGCCAAGACCGACTCTGATTTATAGCAATTTATTTTCTGTCTGCATTCAAATTGATTTGAGGTTCTTTGTAGTTTTAAATAATATTTGATCCTTATAGCCCTATAGCCTTTCGTCTGGAAATGAGATTTTCGCATGAGTAAGCCCTTTGATGATGCATTCAAAAACTTAATTCTATCCAATGATGTATGTAAAATCTCTTTGATTCTATCCTTGAGAATCAAGTATACACAGCAAATTCGGCGGGCCGTCCGTTTGTAAAATGGATCTGCCGATTACGAAACGAACGCTGATTTTTTGGGAATACCCAATTAGCTTCATTCGGCGGGATGGCTAAGTGACCTTTAGCCATATTGTTGAACGTTGAGCGCCCAAATTATGAAATTACCTGATCTTACTATTAGTTTGACATTGCATATTTAAGTTGACCAACTTAACTTTGTCTTTGACATATTAATCTCCTGCTTTACATTAATTTATTAATTTCTACCAGCTGAGCCCCGCGGATTCGCCGGCTTCGAAATCTATCTGTCAAATGGTTTATAAACCTTCCCCTTGAATCACTTTATCTATTTAAAAAAACTGCATCAAAATCCGTTGCGTAGTTTTAAAGATCTAAGCATACATAGGGACAGACAGACAGCGGGAAGCGACTTTGTTTTACACTATTTGGTTATATTATTTTCAATTTCATTTGTCATTTTTCGTTTTATATCGAGTTAAGCCTACAAAATATAATACATAATTACTTTAAACAAGGAAGAACGAAGCCACCGAACACAAGTCTTTACATAATTACATAATTGTAGTATTTACATAATTGTAGTTTTTAAGATGGTAAAATGTACTAGGCATAACGATTTGGAGTTATCTGTAAAGTTATCTGTAACATTGGGTTTCATGAAAATACGTTCGTAATTGAAATAAATGTTTATTTGACTCAAGAGTAACGATACATAACATGGTCGTTCACGCTAGTGGTAGTTCACCCCCACGATACAAGATGTCTCTACTTTACAGTTATGGTCATTAAATAATTTGAATTTGAATTTGACTAATACTAAAAAGGTGGCTTCTAATATGATTTAGACTGTGTCCTTTATTATTGAATAAAACTTTTGTTTATGTATTTGTCTATACTAATATTATAAAGAGGAAATGTTTGATTTTTTGTTTGTTTGTTTGTTTGTTTGTAATGAATAGGCTCCAAAACTACTGGACCGATTTGAAAAATTCTTTCACTGTTGGGAAGCTACACTATCCCCGGTGAACATAGGCTATATAATATTTTCAAAAAAGTTAGGGATCCGTACTAAAACCGTGCGAAGCCGGGAAGGTCCGCTAGTATTTCATAATTTGACATTGAAAATTATCAGTATTGAAGGTTCAGTGTTCGATTCCTACTGGAATCAAACTCCTATGGCTGTAGCATACATTCACTTTACCAGAGAGTCCGTCAAATTAATTAACATGTTTGTGCCCAACCTGAAACACAGTGTTGTTTGTACAGAGTACATACATTTAATTTATTTCGTACTGGATAAGACCGTAAACGAATTTTTAGGCAGTTTACGCGGACTGAATAACAACGATTTGGACGGTTTTTGTGTGCTTATTGTTATCATCATCAGCCTATGATAGTCCACTGCTGGACATAGGTCTCCCCCAATGAACACCATAGCGCCCTGTCTTCAGCTTGCCGCATCCAGCATCTACCTGCAGTCTTTCGCAGGTCGTCATCCCACCTGATCGGAGGGCGTCCTACACTACGTTTACCGAGCTTATTGTTATAACAGGTTATAACGACTTTTTATATGTTCTTAGGGAGGCTGAAAGCTTTTATTGTAATTATGATTTTCAATGTAATTATGTATGTTTCTCAAGCAGACGGCAGACAATTATTTAGGGAAACAAAAACCTTGAGAATTAATAAAAGATGCACATGTACCCACTTCTCTCTTCACTTTGTCTCTCATTCCCAATAAGGTTTGCTGGAAAAGAACTCTTTTTAGAGTTAAGTTCGCCTTTGTATTAATTTTCTTGAATAAGATTTGTGTTATGTTTTTCATGCAAGATGTAATAAAGAAATAAAATTTAACACCCATTAGAAAAAATTATGTAAGCAGTTTTCACATATAGAAATATGATGATAGATAAATAGATAGATAGATAGAAAATTCTTTTATTGCACACTTACAAAATAAAACAAACAAGACAGAATAAAATACAAAAAATGTGACAATTTGGTGGTCTTATCGCTCAAGAGCGATTTCTACCAGACAACCGTGGATGGATAGGATCGTTGGATTGTACATGGGGATCTGTGTGCATTATATTAATATATAAAGATAACATAATATAGACAATAACTTATTTTTTCTAACTTTATATTTTTTGTTTGAAACAAACGCTTTTCAATCCAACCATCCACTGTTGTCTAGAGATCGCTCTTGAGCGATAAGACCGCCAAATTGTGACATCTCTTGTATTTTTGTATCTTGCTTATTATATTTTTAAGTTTGCAATAAAAGTATTTATTGTCTATCTACCTCCACATTAAATTGAAATAACTCAATCTACCTTTACCGTCATCTTTACCGTACATACGTACGTATATGAGCGTATATCCTGTATCCGGTATATGTTACGTGTAAGTAATGTAAACTGGTAACTAGGTTGCTTAGAACCTGTGGGCGGTAGTACAAATTTATATGTCCACCAAAACATTGAACAGGGTATTTCGGTAACGCAACTTAGTAAGTACCTACAGTTGTAGGGTTCGAAACGAACGCTGTTTTTTGGGAATACCCAATTAGCTTCATTCGGCGGGATAGCTAAGTGACTTTTAGCCATATTGTTGAACTTTGAACGTATAAATTATGAAATTTACTGATAGTACTATTAGTTTGACATTGCTTATTTAAGTTGAAACAAAAGTAGTTAGTTAAAGTAAGCCAAAACATTGAACAAGGTATTTCGATAACGCAACCTAGTATCTACATTTGTAGGGTTCCCTACCCTAAGAATGAAAACGGGACTCTATTACTAGGCCTCCGCATATTCATATTTATTTTATTGCATCACTAGCTGTGCCCCGCGGCTTTACCCGCGTGGTGATAGATATTTTCAATAATATACAATATATCTTTATAAATTTTCAGAGCCTATGTGTTATTCTGATGTATAAGCTATATTATTGAAAAGTTTCATTAAAATCCATTAAGTAGTTTTTACGTGAAAGAGTAACAAACATCCATCCATACTTAAAAATTTTCGCGTTTATAATATTAGTAGGATTGTGCTCATTTGTAGGTATCAAGGTAATGTATAAGAAACATAATGGTTCCCAAGCAGGGCGTGGTAATAGGTACCGAGAGTGGAAGTGAGCCGGGTTTCTAGTCTGTTTGTCTGACCGTCCGTCTGTCCAGTGGGTCTCATGAACCGTAAATGGTGAAAATTTTAAAGTATCAGTGTTAATAATCAACAGTACCATAAATTTCTTCTGAATCTTCGTTTGAATGACAAATGATCGCTCCGGCAGCTTTGGCAACTAAATTTGTTAAATTTGTTTTAATAATCAGCTGTTAAAAAAGAAGTATTTATCTTGCTGCCCCCAAATATTGAAAAAAAAAATACTATTATCGTTTTTTCGCTGAAACATTAATCACGACCTTACCTACTGTGTTTAATTTACAGTGTCAATTATGGAAAATGTTTGATCTACATATCCAATCAATATTAACCATCATCGCTCGATCCCGCCTGAAAATAAACAATATTATAATGTTATTATAACAATATTACACTCCTGTGTCGAGGTGATTGTATTATTAATGTAAAATGTATTTTACACTTCATCATCATCATCATCAGCCTATGGTAGTCCACAGCTGGACATAGGCCTCCCCTAATGAGCGCCATAGCACCCTGTCTTCAGCTTGACGCATACAGTATCTCCCAGCAGTCTTTCACAGGTCGTCATCCCACCTGGTCGGTGTCCTACACTAACGTTTACCGAGTCGTGGTCTCATAGGAAACATCATTGATTAATTGGTCAGAAAGACAAATAAATAATCAAAGCATTTTCTTGATTTTCAGATTCACAATAAGGAGTGGTGCAAGAAGGGGAGGAAAGGTGGACATTGCAACATGAAGTGCGAAGGTAAGGACTTTACTAAAGAACAATAAACTACAGAATACTTGCTGCCAGATAATCCTCGGGTATCGATATATGCTTTGTTTCAAAAGGATTAGGCTAAGCTTACTAGGCTAGCTAGAGAAAGTATCGACACGCCACGAGATTTATCGGGTGGCGTTGCGTGTCGGTATACAGAACCATTAACGATACTAATTAAATACTATAAAAACTATATAGAAACTATGTGACTATTCAGGAATTTGAACTCCGTTGTTAGTTTTGGTAACATAAGATTTGTTTGAATTTAATCCCCCTATTGCCGCGCGTGTGGCGTATGTCAGACCAGCAGTGGGCGAAGATCGCCACTGACTGGGTCCCGGACGGACGACGGCCACGTGGAAGGCCTAGACGGAGATGACGGGATGAGCTCGACCTATACAACAAAGAGTGGGTTCTCCGTGCTGAGGACCGAGATGAGTGGAAGAAGGGGAGGGAGGCCTTTGCTCTGCAGTGAGGCACTCCGGGCTAATATAATAAATAATTCTAATAATATTGCCGCGCGCTTAGGTATCTTAAAGCTGATATTACTAACTAACTTCTCCTTCTACCTAAGCTACCAAATAAGAGGTTTATAACAGTAAAATGTTAATGTACCTACGTATAATTATGGATGTAATAAATGAAATATGAAACATAGACTCATACTAACTACATTGATGCTAGTTAATTTTAGTAACACAATTACTTGCGGTAATGCATCTAATTACCACTAATTAGATTAGAGAGATCTAGTTGGCTGATTAGCATTCGCTTTCGGAATCCACAATTGATGTAACATTTTCAGGTGTTATTGAGATGATGGATAATAAATGATACTTACCTACAATAAGTTGTATCATTTGACCTAAGGGTCAACGGAGAAAAGAAGCTAAACCCTACGATCAGGGTTGGCATGATTAAAACAAGTTGTTTTAAAACACGTGTATAAAACAGTGTTTAAAACAGTTTGAAATAAAACTATGTTTTATATTAAGAAAAAAACAGGGTTTAAAACTACCTTTAATTGCAAATGAATGTGTATAAATACCACAGACAGGCTGTGGTATTTATACACTGCATAGGTAACTCCCCGCCAGTAAAGTCCCGCAGGGAAAGTCCCTATGTCGGCCGTCGAAAGAAAGTAATTCACTGGATTAGTGGGTACGGTACCTATCCCCCGCTCTCTCTGTAGTTCTCTACCTACCTACAACATACAAGGTGTAAGTGTTTTGTATTGATTAATAATAATAATAATTTTTAATAATTAGATTAGAGGTACTGAGATATGCAACAAAAGTAAATATTTATCGTTTTGTTAATTTTTACTAATGTGAATTAGGAAATAGTTTAGAAATGGATTATTTTATTATTTGCTATAATTGATTTGAAATTGATAAGTAAAAAAAAAACAAAAAAAAACACTTGTTTTAAACATTTTGAACTGTTTGTTTTATAAAATATAAAAAAAACTGTTTTTTTTCCAACCCTGCCTACGATTAATTATCATTTGAATATAATAACTGAAAATGAAGATTAAAAGTTTTTTATTTCTTTAAACTCGAAAATAAGAACTTAGACAGGTCATATTTTATACTATTCATTATTAGCAATTAACATTATTTTAAAGTTCACTTAAATTTTTTGTCCACCAGTGGAAGAAGTGAAAAAGAAACCACCAGTATTTTCGTATCATAACTTATTTGTGTCTAGTACATTTGATTTGCTTATCTGTAAGTTGGTAGATTTTGAGTTGGAGCAAAACTCGCTACAAGCTTTTTTATCTTCTAGATAATCTGATATACTAACTCCGTTGCTAGGTTAATGTTACTCATTTTGCATGTATACAAGCTGTAGGCCTTCCCTAAAAAACAAAATACAATTAAAAAGATAAACTTCACAGGACTGTATTTTTGCAGCTTAGAAACACGTCTGTAGATTAGTAAACTACATATTATATTCGTCCACTGCCGGACGCAGGCCTCCCTGATAATCACCTCATTGGCTTTTATCTCATGGAGGTAATGCCCAATAATCCCAACGCCGGGCATGCGGGTTGGGGATCGCCATAAGTAAACATACCGATTTTGACGACCGATGTGGCGCGGTGGGCGAAGGTCCGCCTGCGACGCAGGAGGTTGCGGGTTCGATTCCCGCCTCGGAACAATTGTGTGTACGATCTGCAGATATTTGTTTCGGGTGTTCTGGTTGTTTTCTATGTATAATAAAAAATATCTATCTATGTAATGTATTGTATTATGTATATCAGTTATCTAGTACCCATAACACAAGCTCTGCTTACCATGGGGCTAGATAATGCTGTGTGAATTGTCCAGCATTATTTATTTATTTATTTACCGAGACGCTCACACATCTACATTGATCCCAGGCAGCTAAGTCTATCATTCATTCTAAATCCCATCTAATTATAACCACGGTTAGGCGTACCAGCTTTCGCCAACAGACCTGAAGATACCTGACTTAATAGGTGATTCAAGAAAGTGCACATAAAACTCAGTGAACAGAATCAAACGTCCACTAGCCCGTAACAAATGTTAACAAAACCAACGAAAAGCTACCACGTACTAAGCATAGATTTATACATTTAAATAGAGGTACAATAGTCGTCTCTATCCAAGAAACCGTAAAGCTGGGTACACACACGAAATGTAACTGTAACCGGCTGGTATATTTATGACACTTCAGTGAGTGAGATTCTCGCTCAGACTTTTAAATAAATACATATTGCTGGAGAATCTACACATCATCACCTAGCCCTAAGCTTTGTGGAATAGAATACATAGAATAGTATAGAAAAAAAAAATTTAGACACAGGTACAAAATAAAGGCATAGATAGAATAACAAACGGCAAATAAAGTAGTTTATCATGGGGGTAAGTGACACAAATAGGTGTCTTGTGTTTGGGTACTAGATCACTGATATACATAATACAATGTAAACTATCTAGAATTATTTATACATTGGACAATTCTGCGATGATATCACTGTGACTGTTATAGTAAATTGATTGGTTAGCAGAATTCGGGTCTGTTTGATAATCCAATATGGCGTTATTAACTTTTAAAAACTTAATTTCATATGGAGACAGATAAATGATAATATTTAATACATTCATCATCATCATCATCATCATCATCAGCCTATAGCAGTCCACTGCTGGACATAGGCCTACCCCAAAGAGCGCCATAGCGCCCTGTCTTCAGCTTGCCGCATCCAGCATCTACCTGCAGTCTTTCGCAGGTCGTCATCCCACCTGGTCGGAGGGCGTCCTACACTACGTTTACCGAGTCGTGGTCTCCACTCAAGAACACGTTTGCCCCATCGGCCGTCGGTTCTTCGCGAGATATGGCCGGCCCACAGCCACTTCAGCTTGCTAATTCTTTGAGCTATGTCGATAACCTTGGTTCTCTGTCGGATGTATTCGTTACGAATCCTATCCTTCAGAGAAACTCCGAGCATAGCTCTTTCCATAGCTCGCTGAGCGACTTTGAACTGGTGGACCAGCCCTATCGTGAGTGTCCACGTCTCAGCTCCGTAGGTCATAACGGGTAGGACGCACTGATTGAAAACTTTCGTTTTCAAGCATTGCGGTATGGATGACGTGAAGACTTGACGTAGTTTCCCAAATGCTGCCCAGCCCAGCTGGATCCTCCTTTTGGCCTCCTTCTCGAAACTGTTTTTACCCAACTGCAGAATCTGCCCAAGGTAAGTGTACTCGGAAACAGTTTCGAGAAGGTGACCATGTACGACCACCGGTATTAAATACATTATATTAGAATTATTCTTTGGTTTTGTTTCTGCACGTATTCCTACAGCTAAAATTCAGCGTGTAACTGACAACGCTGAATTTAATAAGTAATCAAGCTGACTTACACGAGTGTCTAGTTTAAACTTAATTTTAAATTTAATAATAACTAGCGAACCGTCCCGGCTTCACACGAGTATTGGAATTTTTAAGGTAATTTTTTTACCTAGGGTTACATTATTGGAGTTTTCGTAAGGACCCCTAATTTTTTTAAAAATATAATATAGCTTATGTTCACCGCGGATAGTGTAGCTTTCCAACGGTGAAAGAATTTTTCGAATCGCTCCAGTACTTTCGGAGCCTATTCAATACGAACAAACAAAAAATCCTCTTTATAATATTAGTATAGATAATAATAACATACAACATAATTGTGTCTTCTCTTCCTGGAAGTACAGGCTGGTTTCTGACCCAATCGCGGCAGTTTCAAATTTATTTATTTAAGAAACAAAATCCACAGCCTTTAAAACTAATATTAACATACATCATTACTAAACTTAAGGCCAATAAAGGATTTACTTTTTATAAAATAAAAAAATGACTATCACTATAAATCAAATTACGAGTATACACTTTGATTCTATGTATGTCAAGTATACGTAAGTAACGGTTCCACCTCGATAGTGAGTACCCGGCTTAGCTAAGCCAAGACTGAAGCCAACGTGTAAATTCGGCTTACGAAGCAGAGTTTCTTCAAATTGGATTTGAATAAGTGAGCAGTGGTTTCATCTCATTTAGCTCAGCTGGGCGACGTTCCGGGCACTTGAAGCAAATTCCCCTTTTATTCACAACTCACACGTGAATAGCTATGTGCTCTAACTTTGGTACTCTACACCTTGGACACTTCTAAAAAATTCACCTTTTCTACCACAGATGATATTTTAAGCAGCTATCCTACCTATAATCACTTATATTAATTCATCATGTCGGTCTAATAGGTGCCTATTTTATTCATACTCGTATTTTTCCCGTAGCAACCCTATCGGCTTGGTGGCTTTTTTGCTACAACCAACGTTGAAATGGCACAAATTCTACGTAGATAATTTCAAACAGGTAGAGCATCTCAAGATGAACTATAAACTTAAACAGATTCTTAATTGTAGTTGTTTGCATGTGATTTTAAAAATATGTTTTTGAACTTGCAATGTAAATAAGTGGATCAAACAAAACAAAAATAATAATAAAAAAAAGATTATAAACCGAATGCTCCCAAAAAAAAACATTGAGAAGAAGGGAAAAAAAATCCCACAAAACCCAAGGCCCGAGGGGTCGTCACCCCTCGAGTTGACGCCGGGGTAATGAGGCCAAGCCTCGAGGCCCCTCTCTGTGCGCCCACCAGGGCCGGAAAGAAATTTATTGATATTGAAGTGGATCAGGGGATTTCTGGAACTCTTGTCCACAAATCTTCTGTGTCTCTTCTCTATGAGCCGGCAGGGTATTTTCGGAAACGAAATCCAAAAGTCAATAAAACTTGGGTTTAAAAAGTCACTATTGGTACTAATATAGTATTTCTTATCTGGTTATTGGTATTAAAACAAATGAATTCCGCTCGATCGTCACAGTTCCGACGTTCATTCGACAAAAGAATAACTGCATATTTGTTACCGTAGGTACACCGTTCAATGTAGTTCTATTATTATATTTAAATTAGTTTCTGTCCGCAGGCTTCGCACGCGTTGTTTCTATGGAAACGTAGCGTAAAAAACTTTTTTTTTTTTTTTTTCAATTAATAAGGAGCCTATGTTTTATTCTGGGCCCAGGACTACCTGTTTGCAAAATTTCAGATTTTGCCCGATATTCGTCCGTTCTATACACATATATATAACGCAGTTCTGTTCTATGGTAGAGTAGAGCCTGTAGTGTGCTGTAGTCTAGATTTGCAGTTTTCATTTGTGCGGTGCATTTGGGCGGGTTGTTTAGGAGGGATAGAGATTGTATGGAATGAATTTTTCATGGCCGCATTCTCTTTGAGATTGCGGTTGGCGATGGCTTGGATGTTTTGGTTAGATGTTCACTCACTAGAAAATGCTTGTTATCTCGTTTTTGGATCAAATACAGACATTTCTCTAGATAATAACTTTAAAGCTTGGAATTCATAGGGGAAATATAAAATATTGAAATTCTCTTAGGAAACCGGAGCAAAGGAAATTTTTGGTGTACTTTATGCGCATAAATAAGACCTAATAACAGAATACGGCAAAAACAAGACTTTCAAAATGTCACTTACAACATAGTCCTATTCTATGCTATCCTACTGAACGGAACGGTATGAAATTTTGCATACAGGTAGTTCTGGGCCCAGAATAAAACATAGGCTCCTTATTATCCCATAAATCAGTTCCCATAGGATAGAAATAATCTGAAACGTTTCCATAGAAACAGCGCGTGCGAAGCTGCGGGCAGAAACTACTCAATTAATAAATAAATAATGTTGGACAATCCACGCATCATCTAGCCCCAAACTAAGCAGAGCTGTTGTTATGGGTATACTTCATACACTACATAGATAGACATTTTTTATTAGACACAGAAAATTAGTCAATGAGCATTATGAAGCTTTACACATACATCATTCCAAATAACCTAGCACCATGTTGCACCGTTGGTAGGCTAGGCAATCTCCTAGTAGACAAAGGCTGTTTGAGAACACGTTTCAAACATCCTTGAGAATGCCATATTGCACAGACGTACCTAGATAATACTACCAGCCAAGCCTAGAGCCCTGTATAGTCGAGGGATTAGGGGAACACTTGAGATTCTAGACGACTGGGCTCAGCTTGGACATTTTGACACGCTTGGTTTGTTCGCTTTACAACACTAAAGGGAGTCGAAATGTAACCTGGACCAAGCTTGGTTAAGACGTGTTGTGTCTCGTATTTTGGCGGAGGCGACAAGGCACTTTCATTTAACTAAGTAACCTGCTGCCGAGCTGTTTTATTAGGCGAGAAAATTGAAGTGTTTGGTATTATCTTGGTATTATCTACCTATCTAAACTAAATATAGAGAGGAGTCTTGCCTCCGATAGTCGAAAAGGCTAAAAATTGGTAAAACTAATCGATCACCGACAAAATTTTAGTTTAGAGTCCAAACCACCCAGCTACCGCTGCAACCCGAACAGATTGGTCTGAAATTTTGCATTCATGTAGTTCCAGTCCTGAAATAAAACAGCCCACTTTTTAACCTTTAAATCAGTTCCCATGGCATAGAAATAACCTTTAACGTTTGCATAGAAACTATACTTATACAATAAATACAACATTGTGGCTTCGATACATCGTGTAAATAAGATTAGTAGAGGTAAAGCCGTGGAATAAACGAAGAGTAGAAGATTTATTATTGGACTCACTTTTGTTTTCTGATTTCAGACCTGGTCAACGAAGACCTGGCCGACGACGTGAGATGCGCTAAGAGGATCTACGACCGCGTCGGCTTCAAAGCCTGGCCTTCCTCCTACTCTTACTGCAAGGAGAAGACTCTACCAGACCTCGCCAAGTGCTAAATCAACAATCAGACAGGTTCTTATAAAACAATGATTGGTTTTAATCCGCGCGATGAGAATGGGTCGGAACTTTGTCAAATTCAATATTTTACCTCACTTAGGGTCGGTTGGTACATAACTGACGGAAAATGCGTCGCGTATCTTCAGTCACGTAACGCCAGAACAGACAAATATCTAATGAAACATTCAACGTCGAAAATGCGTCTGTTCCGTTTCCGTCAACGCATTTTTGGTCTACATAACGTGTCGCGATACGTGTATTTTGATTGATGCATTACTAGGCGTAACATCAGCGGAGATCGTTTGTGTACAGGCTGTTCGAACTCACTAGACGCGTAGTGTGGCAGGTCTGATTTGACCGAATAGACGCGACCGATGATAAGCTCGACGCATTTTCCGTTAGATATGTACCGACCCTAATACTCCGCTTTGATTTCAACGTTGATTTGGTTGACGAATGAGATGGAACTTTAGCATTTCCAATGGTTTCATCCCATTCTAATCACGCGCGGGCTCTAATATCGTATTTAAAAGTTATCAATGTTTAAAAACTGTGTTTCTCTTCATCATAATATTATATTTTTATAGTTAAGTATAATGTGCATTTTGCCCGAAGAAGATGAGGTGTCACCGCAAAAGTTACTATGATAGTTCTGGTGGCTGTCGTTGTATGTAGCCCATACGGATTGGATATCAATACAATGAATTACATAATGTGTTGGATGGGTGGATTTTTCTAAAACAGGAGATTACCACAGGGTATTCACAATGTAAAAAAATATAGCTGTTGTAGAAAGCAATTTTCAATTTCCAAGTAAAATTCAAAGCAGTCGGTTTTTTTCTAAATACATAATTACTTCTGTGTGTTTTTTGATAGCGTCTTTTGATGTTTATTTTAAAAGGCGCTATTAAATTTAGAGATTGGTGGTTTTTTTTTTTGTTGTTTATAATTATTTTTTATAATCAAAACATATTTTATTATAAAGATTTAGCTCTAGTCTAGGTTTTAACAGGTGTTTCTGATCTCGATCGAGATATCACCGTGTGTTCTATATTTATAACGGTTTTTAGAAACTTTTTAGTTTATTTAATATTTAACTACAATAATAAAGAAGCTTTTGCCAGAGTAATAAAGACGTGTTTTATTCATCAACTATCTAGGCACTTACCTTGTAGGATAAGCAGCATAACTTGTATTGTATGATCGTTCGATAACTACAATGTAGATATAGATACATATAATCAATTGAGACCTTTTTTTAATTAATTGAGAACAAAGTGCTTAGCCTAGCATGGCTAAGCACTTTGTTCTTAGTTAATAAAGCACTATTAACTAAGTTATGTAAGCTATTTGTAATTAATAAACGATATATCTACCTACCTAACTAAATCAAATCAAGTTCATCATTGCAACCATGTTGTTTAACACTTTGACTGCTAAAATCACACGGTATGTGTTTTCTACAAGTGACTAATATGCGTAAATCCACACTAGCGCAGCGGCTGAGAAAATACAGATCTGTGTGACTCAGCACAGCCGTAATATTTTTCGAACGAAACGAAAGCATGTGCGGCGCAACACAACCCCTGTGTTGAGCGGCAGCACGAATTTTTTAGGTTAAAAAAAAAGATCTCTGTCGTCGAAAAAAAAATCGCAGTCAAAGTGTTAAAAACGCTCGATTAGTAAATATAAAGTTAGAAATAATGTATCAACTAACAATTAACAAAACATGCGAAGGAAACCAGTTTTCTATATGCTTTAAAAATCCCCTAAAGCTATTTACAAGCATAATAATAAGCTATTGCGCTTCAAACCCAGTTCCAAAATGCATGTCCAAGAAAAGGCAACTCCGCAGAGCCTGGTATGTTTGTTTGACCAAAATTAACTTGTGCATGCTCTAACAGAACCGGCAGGCTCTCTCATGTTCACAAGATTGTAGGTACAATAGACATGGTTGGTTTACCTTTACTTACTGTGATATTTTTGTATTTTGAACGTAGTTTGTAATGTAGATAGCTACAATCCTTCTACGCATTTATTTTCAAATTTACATTACATTAATTATAATATATCTTTATGAATTGTAGCCTATGTGTTATTCTGATATGTAAGCTATATTATTGTGGAGTTTCATCAAAATCCGTTAAGTAGCTTTTGCGTGAAAGAGCAACAAACATCCTCACCTCACAAACTATCGCTTTATAATACAAGGAACAAAAGATCTGGCAGCTTTTTAAAAATAGTGATAGTATGAGGAATTTATCGACAATGAAAATATTGGCTAACGAGAGCTTCGATACTTAACAAGCTGACATATTACGTGTGTATGATTTTTTTTGTTTTAATTTTGTAGATTGCTACAAGGTTTGAGATGTTTATTAAAATAGGTAGGTAGGTACGTACTTTACTTTCCTAACTTGAGTGGAAAAGTGCAGTAAGTAGGTAGGTCTAGGTACCTAGGCACTAGAAAACTTTCGAGACTTCGCTTTGACATAAAGAAGAGCAATGTTCGTATTGTTGAGAAGTTGGTATTTGACGTGAAAAATTGGGGTTTTTATTGTGCAATTTGTTAGGAGAATGGCTTCAAGCGCTGTATATTTATTTTCAAAAGCTATCTTGCGAGTTGCGAAGAAAACGCTCTAGTAGAAAATAATTTTAAATTACGGTCGTTTATACAAATGCCTGTCCTGCAAAGTACCTACCTATCTACATGACCTTTGTGGACTGAGAAGTATGAGGAGGGCCCATTGTCTCTTTTAAAAAATAAAATAAAAAAGTAGAAGTTCTGGGATATTACGAATGCCCCGCTCTGTAAGCTCCGTTGATGTAGAATCATCATTACATTGTATAAAACAAAGTCGCTTCCCGCTGTCTGTCTGTCCCTATGTATGTATGCTTAGATCGGTTTTTGATTTAGGTTTTTTAACACTTATATTGCTGAAATCACACGGTATGTATTTTTTACAAGTGACTAATATGCGTAAATCCACACTAGCGCAGCGGCTGAGAAAATACAGATCTGTGTGACTCAGCACAGCCGTAATATTTTTCGAACAAAACGCATGTGTGGTGCAACACAACCGCTGTGTAGAGCGGCAGCACGAATGGTTAAAAAAAAGATCGCAGTCGTCGAAAAACAAATCGCAGTCAAAGTGTTAATAGATAGAGTGATTCAAGAGGAAGGTTTGTAAACCATATTTGACACTTGGATTTCAACGCGGGCGATGCCGCGGGGCGCACAAACAGAACAAATTATGATAGGTTTCTACCTCTAATAAATATAATGAGACTTCTAAAAGTTTTGCTGCTCCATGGTTTAAACTTAGTTGTATTATTATACATACTTAGTTTATATTGATGTCGACGCACGACTTATTTAGTTGTTTACTTCAAAACGACGACGCACGAACTGTAACTTATCCATAAAAGTTGGAGTCTGCATCATATAGGTACGCATATACCTATCTACATGGACGTATACATGCACCCTTGTCAATAAACCCGTCAAACAAAAGATGGATCGCCGCCGCTGTGAGTCAATAACAAACATGTATGCGCTCTAGAATATGATTGGTCCGTGTCAGCCTGTGATGGAATCGAGGGAAAATTATGAAAAAGTGCTTTTTCATTTCCATGGTCGGTTTTACGGCCTCGCGTGTCGATTGGTAAGTTTTAATGAATTCGTTGTTGAAGCGACACTAATTTGGCTTTTTTTTTTCGCATAATCTCACTAAGGACGCCTTTGCCCAGCAGCAGTGGGACGAATCAGGCTAAATAAAAAAAAATATCTCACTAAATAAATCGCTTCATCATTAACAATGGTCTGAAAATGACTTATTTTGTCATTTTACCTTTGAAGAAACTACAGATGACGTATCAAAAGTGTCAAGATTGAAACTCATTAAATTAATTAAACAAATATATCAAAATTGCAATATATTAAAATTTTATTTGGGTAAAAACAGTTTCGAGAAGGAGGCCAAAAGGAGGATCCAGCTGGGCTGGGCAGCATTTGGGAAACTACGTCAAGTCTTCACGTCATCCATACCGCAATGCTTGAAAACGAAAGTTTTCAATCAGTGCGTCCTACCCGTTATGACCTACGGAGCTGAGCTAACGTGGACACTCACGATAGGGCTGGTCCACCAGTTCAAAGTCGCTCATCGAGCTATGGAAAGAGCTATGTTCGGAGTTTCTCTGAAGGATAGGATTCGTAACGAATAAATTCGACAGAGAACCAAGGTTATCGACATAGCTCAAAGAATTAGCAAGCTGAAGTGGCAGTGGGCCGGCCATATCTCGCGAAGAACCGACGGCCGATGGGGCAAACGTGTTCTTGAGTGGAGACCACGACTCGGTAAACGTAGTGTAGGACGCCCTCCGACCAGGTGGGATGACGACCTGCGAAAGACTGCAGGTAGATGCTGGATGCGGCAAGCTGAAGACAGGGCGCTATGGCGCTCATTGGGGGAGGCCTATGTCCAGCAGTGGACTGCTATAGGCTAATGATGATGATGAAAATTTTATAAATAAAAGTAGCCTATGTTTAAATTGATTATATTTAGGTATATTTATAATTAATATAAGCTCTGTTCAGTAGTTTTGGCGTAAAGAAGTAAAAAATATCCATCCACCTCATTCGTACTTTTTCTTTTATAATATTAGTGTAATTATTATCAAGTATAATTAAGAGATAAGGTGGTATTCATTTCCTCGTCACTGAATTTTTATGTCAATATTTTAATTTCATTACATTGACGACCGATGTGGCGCGGTGGGCGAAGGTCCGCCTGCGACGCAGGAGGTTGCGGGTTCGATTCCCGCCTCGGAACAATTGTGTGCACGATCTGCAGATATTTGTTCCGGGTGTTCTGGTCGTTTTCTATGTATAATAAAAAATATCTATCTATGTAATGTATTGTATTTTAAATATCAGTTATCTAGTACCCATAACACAAGCTTCAGCTTACCATGGGGCTAGATAATGCTGTGTGAATTGTCCAGCATTATTTATTTATTTATTTATTTATTTATTTATTTATTTATTTATTTATTTATTTATTTATTTATTTATTTATTTATTTATTTATTTATTTATTTATTTATTTATTTATTTATTTATTTATTTATTTATTTATTTATTTATTTATTTATTTATTTATTTATTTATTTATTTATTTATTTATTTATTTATTTATTTATTTATTTATTTATTTATTTATTTATTTATTTATTTATTTATTTATTTATTTATTTATTTATTTATTTATTTATTTATTTATACATACCTACCTAATATAATACAATAGACAAATAAATACACTTTATCGCACATCAAACAGAGAAAAAATGCACAGAATAACTATAGTACTTACTAACTAATATGTAGGTAGGTACCTACGCAGAGGTAAGGTTTATTCATAGCTTTTTCCGTTTTATCCGTAAGAAATAAAACGGAAAAAGCTTTACTATGCAATATCCGCTGCTTTTGAACCTAGTAGTGAGTTGGTGGATTTTCATCTAATCTAAACTTGACTGTTCGTATTTATAAACGCGACTTAGCTGTTAGGTTTGAGTAAGCTCAGTGGCAGTCAAATAAAAATGATGAAATGAGTATGTGGATCGGTGAAGGAAAATGATCATAAGAAAGATAGAAAGAAAATTATTTATTAAACACTAACACAACACACAAACAAGTTTAATTACACACAATTATATTAGACTACAAAGTACCTACTTAGGTACCTATTATAAAACACGTAACATAGACAAAATATAAAAAAAAAGTTAAAAGGTACAAAATGTAAGTAGTATTTGGTACTAAGTAGCCCTCACAGAAAGTGGATAAGCGCGCGTGTGTAGGTCTAATAGGTCCTGACTCAGCTTGTTGCTCTATCACAATAACTCAAGGTCATTTGTGAAAGAGCGCTGGATCATGTTGGTGAACAATGAAATGGAAAAGTAATTGACGAAACATAAAAGAAGCGATGAGTTTTTTTGTAAAGTTCGTGACTGATAATATAAATATACGGTTGCGTTAAAGTAGGTAGTTAAAAAAATCCCATGAAACTAATTATTATAAATGTGAAAGTTTGAATGTTTGTTACCTATTCACGTCAAAACTACTGCATACAACATATTCTTCGGCCAGTATTCTTCCTTAGTGAAGTTCGAAATATTCTCATTTGGGATACGCATCACTAATTATTTGAAATCATTATGACAAAATATCCGACTTTATGGACGAATCGCTTTTCGACGAACTGGGTACCTTATGGATTCATGACGGTCCGCTTAATAGACTAAAAGATATTTGGACGAATCGCGTTTGGACTAACTATTAACACATCTAAAGGACTTGTGGAAAAGCAACCGATTAAATTACTCACGATTTAAAATTCTGAGTATTATTTATTATCCTCAGCTATACCACGTTTATGAATAACAAGAGCGTAGTTTACTGCGCGTTTACTTACCTGGGTTTGAGGTTTTGCTGGAATTATATAGAGGAAATTGGAAAGAACCACACCACTGCATATAATTAAATTAAATGAAGTATGTTTAACATAAAATAATAAATAATGCTGGACAATCCACCTACACAGCATCATCTAACCTCTAAGTAAATAAGTAGAGCTTGTATTGGTAGGTCTCATCTACCTTATGCAAGGTTGTCTGGAAGAGATCGCTCAAAGCGATAAGGCCACCTTTGTAATTCCTTGGCTCTCAGCATTTCCCTCTATTGTATTTTATCTTTGTATTGTACAATAAAGAGTTATCTATCGATGTAATTTATGAAATCCTAAATTTTGTCCGTGGCTTAATCGAATGCGTTTTGTCGGGATAAAGAGACGTATGGGTAAATTTGTCAGGTAATTGACATACATTGAACTTCTATGCAAAATTTCAGGCTGATCTGTTCAGTACTAAAGGCGTGAAGAGGTAAAAAACATCCAAACATTAGCATTTATAATATGTAATAGAACGATGCTTGCTGTGGGGGCTACTTAGTACCAAAATGCTACTTGTGTTAGTACTTACATTTTGTACCTTTTACTTTTTATTTTTATATTTTGTCTGTGCTACGTGTTTTCTAGTTAGTAGGTACTATGTAGTCTTTTATTATGATAATGTGTTAACTAACCTTGTTTGTGTGTTGTGTTAGTGTTTAATTTTCTTTCTATCTTCTTTCTATGTTTTTTTGTCCCATTCCTCAATTTACATTCAAACAAGCAATCCAAATCCTACGCTTTATAGATAATACGCATCTGAAAATAAAGTAATTGACCGAAACCTACACAAAAATGGCCCGGTTCCAATCTCCACATAAAAATGGAGATTTCATTCATTTCCCATAGAAAATGCAATAAAAATTACGAAAGCTCTGTCCGAATTCACTATCGTTTAATTATTTCCACACGGACAAAATTACAGTGTTACTAGCTAAAATGAACCTTATTTTCTTTGCAATAAGAGTTATGGAACGGTATTTGACAGTGTTGCCAACATGTTTGTAAGCGAGCGAGTCTAATTGAACCGTGGAAGGAATTTAAAACTTTTCTCTTAATACGGGGTCATTTCCATGAAACTTTTTAGTTCGGATGAGCTTTATTCACGTCACATTTCGCAAAAATCGTAGTGAAATTGCGGTAGTAAACCCAGATATTCCTGTTTGTTTGATTTTATAACAATAACTAGGTAGTTTCTGCCAGCGGCTTCGCACACGTTGTTTCTATAGAAAGATAATTTTTCCAGAAATACCATTTACATTTGCTAGTTATTTAATACATATCAATGAAATTTTGTCTACGTTTTCCCTAATAATAATAAAATACTTTGGTTGGACTCATGATTTTCAATATTTTAAACTTACGCGATCGACGCGATACACATCATTATAAAGCATTTATACATTATGTAGGTATGTTACTATTTATATTGCGAAAGAGTATTATTAGATAGAGCAAAAATCTAATTATAAATAAAGATCAGTGACATAGCGTGGGTTCGCTATTCCGCCGCTGCTCTTGCCTTCCTTTCTAGCCTTTTCCCCTACCTAACCTAGCCCACTGTGCCTTAAAAAGGGCTTATAATGATGATGATTTTGTTGTACGTCCTAATTACCCAGCTTACCAGAAAAATGCGACAACGAACCTTCCTGAAAAGGCTCAAAAGCTCCTTGATAAGTAGGTAATTGTGTTTTTTTTAAAGAAACAATAAGCTTCTCGAAGATTCCCACGTCCCAAGGTTGTTGACTCCCGATCGATTGCCAATCGAGTTTTTCAAATCGATACCAGAGCTTTTTTCAAATCGATTCCTGCCATTCCTGACTTGGAATCCGGCACCTAACGAGCTAAGTTTTGTTTATTAATTTATTAAATACTTCAGTTGGTATGAGTTTAATGGGGTTTTAATCAATTGAGTGGATTAAAATTAAACACTTTAATATAAATTCCGAAATAGGTTCCTTCGTTGAAATTTATGATAACTTTGTCAGCCTATTTTGTCAGTACCCTACCTACTAACTTTATAATAGTACTAGCGGACCTTCCCGGCTTTGCACAGTTTTAGTACGGTCGTTTTAGTAGGATACGTTCACCGCGGATTTTTTAGCTTCCCAACGGTGAAAGAATTTTTCAAATTGGTCCAGTAGTTTCGGAGCCTATTTATTACAAACAAAAAAATCAAACCTTTCCTCTTTATAATATTAGTATAAATTTCTTTATAAACTTTCACGTATATATTTCAAAGTTTTCAAAAAAAAAATTTCAATAAGGGACAAATGTCTGCACGATCTGCAAATATTTGTCTCGGTTGTATTGGTTGTTTTCTATTTATAAAAAGTATATCTTTCTACATATGATAATGTATTGTATTATTTATATCAGTTAACTGGTACCCACAACACAACCTTGCTTAGCTTGGGGCTAGATAATGCTGTGTCAATTGCCCAACATTATTTATTATTCTTTATCTCAAAATTGCGTATTAGTTTACCCTATTTACGACATCTTTCATTCATTTATTGAATCAATGAAGTAAGCTGCAGTTAAAGTAACTGCAGCTATAATTCACATAAAAAACAAAAGAACGCCTACAAGCAATCAACAAACAATTGTTTTAGGTCATCAATCAATCGTAGAAGTTACAATAGGAATTGTATGCAAGAAGTATCAATGTTTGGATCTATACATTCGTCTTGTCTTTAGTTCTCTTCAAGACAAGAGTAAATAGGTATCTTCTGGACCTTAGTGATTCATCGTCAGCAAGATATACTAAATGATTACACCCTGAAAATGTAATAAAAAAATATACTCGTATAGTTTCACTTTGTAAAACTTTTGTTAATTAAAATCAACCGAATATTTAATTAAACCATTTTTCAACTAGCTAACAAAGAACATCAGCTAGTCTTTATTAACAAAAAGTAACAATCAAATAATAGAAATAAAGTAGAATTAGTATTCGCAATTGAAACAATTGAGCTAACTGTAGACTTGCAAACAATCTAGGTACAAGTAGCTCAACCGATCCATATACTATACCAGATACCAGTCGGAACCGTCATTTAAATTTTGATCAAAAATTTTACTTCTTATAAAAAAAAAAACATGCATAACAAAACACTTGTCGAAACCCAAAAAGCCTTCCGGAAGTGATAAATCCAAAAGAACTGTATTCGAGTTAACTCAAAACATTTACAGTTATCCAAACACGATGAGTATCAAACGATGTTTTCTCAATAAGCGTTCTATTGGCGCTAATGTAGTGGGCAAATACCTTTAAATACTGCGTTATTTATAAACGTGGTTGAGTTTTATTTTTATCTGTTTTTTTAGCGAAAGCAGCAGCCCATTTTCTGATAAAATTGATATATTGGTAATAAGTAATTATTTTTCTTTCTTCTTTGTCGTTGTCTTCATTGCTGAAGATCGTGCCCGACCTGGAAGGCTTTCACGGTGACGCTGATGAACCGCTTCCACACTACTCTGTCTTCGGTCTGTCTCAGGGCTGCAGGCAAAGTGAGTCCCGTTATAGCCTTAATTTGATCAGACCAGCGGGTTGGTGACCGTCCTCTTGGTCTTTTTCCCTCTATCTTGCCCATTACCACTAGTTTTTCGAGGTTGTCAGGTTGCCTTCTGGCTATATGGCCAAAATAGCTGAGAACTCGTTGATAGCTTCTTAGGTTTCTGAACATCGACGACCTGCTATCAACGAGTAATTATTTTTAAACGACTTCAAATAGAGTACGCTAAATTAGCTGTGGTTTTTCTATTATATGTTAGGTAACGTAATTTAATTTAAGCGCTAATGGTTAACCGATTTAGCTGATTCTTTCATATTTTTCTTTTGTGGGAAGACCTCAATTTCATTTTCTATAAATAACATCGAAATAATCATCGAAAACGGGTAACTTTGACGACTTCTATGACGCAGCGGACGAAGGCCCCCTACGACGCAGGAGGTTGCGGGTTCGATTCTTGCCTTGGGACAAATGTTGATACGATCTGTAAATAATATCCCGGGTGTTCTGGGTATTTTCTATGTATGAAATTTTTTATTACATTATGTACATCATTCATCTAGCACCCATAACACAAGCTCCAATCTGCTTGGGGCTAGTGATGTAGTGTGGATTTACTAGTACCTATTACAAATACAAAAGTTTTATTCAGTAATAAAGGATACACAGTCTTAATCATAAGAAGCCACCTTTTAACACTTTGAGTGCTGAAATCACACGGTATGTGTTTTCTACAAGTGACTAATATGCGTAAAACCAACACTAGCGCAGCGACTGAGAAAATACAGATCTTTGTGACTCAGCACAGCCGTAATGTTTTTCGAACAAAACGCATGTGCGGCGCAACACAACCGCTGTGTAGAGCGGCAGAACGATCAAAAAGAAGAAAAAAAGATCACAGTCGTCGAAAAAAAATCGCAGTCAAAGTGTTAAGTATTATTTATTTATTAGTTGAAAATACACCAACGTTTACAAATAAGCATAAACCTAGTAGGTACAGTATTTGTGTAAGCAGCTATCGCCCACGCGATTGGTCTACATCACGTTACATTCATACATAAAATTATGTTGGTATGTATGTAGGTTTATAAGTATTGTGTAGTAAGCTTCTATAGTTCTTAGGTGGGCTGATTCATTGATCCAGTGAATGATTCAGAGTGGTCCAACCAGTCAGCTGTAAATTTTAGTTGAACCACAGGTCTGTCTTAATTATTACGGTTATAATGTAGGTATAATAATAAATAAATAAATAATGCTGGACAATTCACATATGTATAATAATATTATGTATTTGTTATTTATTTTTTGTTGAGTTTATGTTGATCTCTTATGGGAGTGGCATAGTCACTATGTGACAAAATTCCATTAATAAAAAAATAAAAAATTATATAGCCACGCCACAGAGGTCGTCAAATGTACCTGTACCTATCTACCTATAGGTTAGGCAGAGCTACGAAGTTGCGCTTGGTGGCCACCAAACTCTTTTTTCTTATCTCTACCTAAACTTTTCAAAATCAAACTAATTCAGATGCATTTTGAGGCCACGACTCATCAAACGTAGAGTAGCAGGTCATCCGGCTAGGTGGGATGACGAATGCAGGTAGATACTGGATACGACAAGCTGAAGACATTGCGCTATTATGGCGCTCATTAGGCTCCCCTAATGAGCGCTATAGGTAATAGTCCAAAGGCCTCCGCCTATGTCCAGCAGTGGAGTATTATAGGTTGATGATGATGACAGAGGCATTAAAAAAAAGCTTATAATAAGTATCGCAAAATGCCAAAAGAAACGTTTGAAATGTTCTTAACTTTATAACATAAAATAACCGCCTTAAGAACTTTTACTTTACAAAGTGTGCCAGTCCTATCATAACCTAAACTTATTAATAATAAACAGAAAACAATCAACAACAAAATTATGCATAGCAGAAGGATATTATTGTTCTGTGGTTTGTACGAGCTGGAGCTGAGACGTGGACGCTCACGGTAGGGTCTCTGAAGGATAGGATTCGTAGCGAATACATCCGACAGAGAACCAAAGTTATCGACATAGCTCTAAGAATTAGCAAGCTGAAGTGGCAGTGGGCCGGCCATAATGTAAATATGACCAATAAACTACCTAAACAATTATTCTTAGAGTTTGTTTCGAAAATTTTGTCTAGTTATCTTTATTTCATTTCATTATAATCATCATAATTTCGATGATTGTAAACAAAAAATGTTTTCTTCTAATGTAATTAACTGATAATACCTATTTATAACATTTATTATAATAAAATATTGATATGAATAATTAATTATGTACCAATACAAATTACCAAAAAAATTATAACATTATTTATAAGAAACTCCTGTAAACTCCTGTGTGTTTGATTTGTAATTCGTTGTGTATTTTTTTGTTACTTTTATTATTATGTTTGACATACATAAGAATATTCTTATCAATAAATAACTGAAACTGAATTACATAGCGTATTTAACTTTCATACTGTAATTTTAGCCGTGAAGGCCATTTATTAGCTTCTCTGTTGCTAAACATTTGTAGGTATATCATATTTTGTATGTATTTAAGCTGTAGGCCTTCCTTAAAATAAATAAATAAATAAAAAGACTATCTGACTGCCATATCTCGCGAAGAACCAATTACCACTGGGGCAAACGTTCTTGGGTGGAGACTACGACTCGGCAAAGGTAGTGTAGACTGCCACCAGGTGGGATGACGACCTGCGAAAGACTGCAGGGATGCTGGATGAGTCGAGCTGAAGACAGGGTGCTATGGCGCTCATTGGGGTAGGCCTATGTCCAGCTGTGGACTAACATAGGTTGATGATTGATGATGAGTTACGTTGTAAGTATATTACAACAAGAAATGATCATGCATGGTAACAAAACAATATATAGGTACAAACCTAGATAAAAGCTTTCATTTCTATAAATTGCTTTCCTTTAGGAGGCATTCAGCCGAATAGAGATACTCGTACGTATTGCAGTAGGGCTGGCAACAGGCATTAGATGCAAGTTACACGTTTCACTGGGTTCGACATACATGTCAGCACTAATCAGCATTGGGTACCACAATGGGAGGAAAGAGGAGCAATGTATAACAAATATAATCTCGAATAGCGGAAAGGAAGTGAAAATGATATATCCTAATCCTAACTTATAAATTAATTAATTTAGATATGTCTATTAATAAATCAATGCATATTATCAATTATATACTTTATGTCTTTTTAAGTCGTGTGCTGTATTTGTTTACTATAGTTAGATAATTAAGTTTTTTGCTCTATCAGAATAAATATATTTTCATTTCATTTCATCTCATTTCATCTCATTTCATCTCATTTCATCTCATTTCATCTCATTTCATCTCATTTCATCTCATTTCATCTCATTTCATCTCATTTCATCTCATTTCGTCTCATTTCATCTCATTTCATCTCATTTAATTTCATTATAAATACGAAAATGTGTTTCTTTTCCTTTCCTTCACTCCCTATCCTACCAATCGACTTGATTTTTGGCATAGATTTACTATACAATACAATACAATACAAAAACACTTTATTATACACCAGATACAGTTCATAACAAAATACATTACATGCGACAAGTACAATGGGCGGCCTTATCGCTTAGAAGCGATCTCTTCCAGGCAACCTTTGGATGGAAAGAATTATGTGAATTTAAGAAAGGCAGGGGATGTACCAAAGATAAGCTAATATGAATTTAACAGATTTAGTTAAAAGGATAGAGAGTAAAGTAACATTGGCTACTTTTTGTCCGAGGAGGAGATAAAAATAAATAAATAAATAATGCTGGACAATTCACACAGCATTATCTAGCCCCATGGTAAGCAGAGCTTGTGTTATACTAGATAACTGATATACACAATACAATACATTACATAGATAGATATTTTTTATTATACATATATAGAAAACTACCAGAACACCCGGAACAAATATCTGCAGATCGTACACACAATTGCTCCGAGACGGGAATCGAACCCACCAACAACCTCCTGCGTCGCAAGCGGACCTTCGCCCACCGCGCCACATCAATCGATTTACGGAAATATTCGTATTTTTATACGAAAATTCGGATTTCCTTCACGGCCCAGCAAAGCTACCAATCAGCTTTGCTGAATGAAAGACGAATTTTAATTCAAGGTACTTGTATGTTACTCTCTTCTGATAAATGCCAAATCTTTCCATCCAAAGGTTGCCTGGAAGAGATCGCTTCTAAGCGATAAGGCCGCCCATTGTACTTGTCACATGTATTATCTTTCATAATGTTCTGTATCTGGTGTACAATAAAGTATTTTTGTATTGTATTGTATTGTAATGCCACTGAAAAATAAAAAATGCTAATAACAGCTGTTAAATAAGACGAATCTTGGGCAATGGGTTTACCACGTTTACTAGTTGTATACTTGTACGGCAGCTGTCGTCTTGCTGGTATTAAACCCGAGCTTACTGAATACTACCTACATCGTAGTTCCTAGATAATGTTTAATACTGAAGGCTCATGTGCTGAAGTTATGTAAGTAGGTACTGAATGTTGTTTGAGTCATTTGAGCATCTGTTAATGGTTAATAAATAATAAATAAGCAGGACAATTCACACAACATTATCCAGCCCCAAGCTAAGCAGAGCTAGTGTTATGGGTACTAGATAACTGATATATTTATAGTACATAGAAAACGACCAGAACAGCCCGGAACAAATATATGTAGGTCGTACAAACATTTGTCCTGAAGCGGGTATTGGACCCACAACCTGCGTCGCCGGCGGACCTTCGCCCACCACGCCACAGAGGTCGTCATGCTACTCTATTCCATTCTATAGTCCATGTATTTCCCTGGTCTGTGATTTAACCACAAATCAAGGAGAGTCAGAGGTCTGTGTTGGTACTAAATACTCACTATCACCACAAACATAGTATAAAACAAAGTCGCTTCCCGCTGTCTATCTGTCCTTATGTATGCTTAGATCTATAAAACTACGCAACGGATTTTGATGCGGTTTTAAAAAGATAGATCGATTCAAGAGGAAGGTTTCCAAACCATTTGACTCATAGATTTCCACGCGTGAGAAGCCGTGGGACGCAGCTAGTTATCAATAATTTTGCTTTATTGCACAACCATCCTCAAACAAGTTTTAAAGATGCCCTACTGCTAAAGCTTTACATCGCTTAAGGTCCAAAATTGGAAAGTTGTCTCCCGCGTGCGTAGGCGCACCACAATGACAAGACACCGTCGCAGATTGCGCAGTAATTAGTATGTGTATGATTGGGGTGCTTCTTTGGTGGATAGTGGGAGCGGAAGCCGATTTTAGTTTTGGTTAAAAATTACATTACTTCGTATTCATTAGATACGTAGCTAAATAAAATCAAATTAATTATTTCGTCAAAATACACACACACGCAATTTTATCAAGAAAATTAATTATTTTTTTTCGGCGCCACATATATCTTTTACGATAAAATTTAAAATAGAAGCTTTTCAGCCAGCAAACCATATTGTATGGTCATAGATCGACAGTGCTGTAGACGTAGAACCTCCAATATTTTGTCCTAATATCTACTGATTAAATTGATCACTTGTGGTTCAACCAGTTGAACCTCCAGTTAAATTCCCGTTGGTCAGACTGTTCTTCTTATGTCTCCTGTATTCGTTGGCCAACATGTGTGCGACAATGTTGGCCGACACGTTTGCGGACAGTTTGTGAAAGCTCCCATGTGAAGAGGAGACTCTATATTTAGCAAAAATGCCTGAGTCATCAAAAACGGTTAGATCAATAAGAGATCACGTATTCAAATCGCAACTAACCCAATGGCAAAATCTTGTAATTTTTTTGTACAAAATCAAAATCATTTAAATAACAATCAAAGATCATCTATTATGTCTAGAAAACCATTTATTACCATACTTTGGCAATAAAATCATTGTGATTCTGTCAAATGTTAGCCTGAATCTATAATTTGTGTGAATTTTATTTAACAAGTAGATAAAGGTGGGTATACTGTATACCTAATTTATGGTTTTTTATGTGACTAATAATATTTTATTCCAAATAAAGGATATTTTACGAACAGGGCTTGGCAAGCCGATCCTAGCTTATTTTTCGTGTGAATTTCTATAAAATAATTTAACACTACTCATCATTATTAGCCTATGTTAGTCCACGGCTGGAAATAGGCACATAGGCACCCCTAATGAGCGTCATAGCGCCCTGTCTTCAGCTTGACGCATCCAGCATCTACCTGCAGTCTTTCGGAGGTCGTCATCCCATCGTAAACACGTTTGCCCCAGCGCGCAGCGGTTGTAGGTTCTTCACGAGATATGGCCGACCCACTGCCATTTCAGCTTGCACTAATGTGCTAACTAATAATTAATTAATGCGTTATCAAGATACAAAAACCGGCTACCATATAGCAGACACAGCGGCGTATAATTCATTGATATTCACACAGCCGCCATTCACAGCCGCGCGTGGGTCTGTGAGTGGGCGGCCTTAGCCATTATTACAGTATTACTTAGCATGGCGACTTCATATTAAGATGGTACAATAGGCGTAATTTGGTGTAAAGGATAGGCATAGGATTTCACGTTCATGGAAGCGGGATAGTGCATAAGTTGTTTGAACGGCGTAAGCGGAAAAATCTATTTTTTGCGTTTGCTGAAGAATTACACAACTCATGAAGAAACTGGTTCAAGGAACCAAATAATTTGTAAAAATGTACGAATGATAGCATAAATCATTTCAATAGACCGCAGGGTTCCTTCCTGAGATCGCGACCAAATCACGCTCTAAATGAACTTTCATGTTTTTCTTCTCGAGGCTTTGGTTTTATGCGGTTAACCTAAGCTAATGTAATAATGATCAATTGAAAAAAAAATACAATTATGTTTGTTAGATCAGTCAAAACAATGATAGTTAAACACTAGTTGCTTGTTCTTTTTCAGGTCATATTTGACAAAGAAATTTTTGAACAAACATAGAAACAGCCGAACATAGAACTATTTTGTTTCAAAGTCGGTCAAAAATTAGGCTTTACCGACATTTACACACCTACCTTCGATGATTCAACCTTTCAAACCATCGTAAAACAATTTCTAATCTTCCAGCGATCTGAATGAAGCCTGTTCAACCTAAATACCATTGACTCTACTATGCTAATTCACACTGTATCGAGCGTAGGAGCTCGTGGCTATCCAATCTACATCTTAAAGGCTCTCCCGCACGGTGCGTTTTTATTGATCTACTAGCTGTTCCCCGCGGTTTCACTCACGTTAAACTCGAATTTCACTTTATTAGGTGATTTTTTTACACCTTGGGTTAAATTATTGGAGTTTTAGCGAGGATCCCTAACTTTTGAAATATAATATAGCCTATGTTCACCGAGGATAGTGTAGCTTCCCAACGGTGAAATAATTTTTCATATCGGTCTAGTAGTTTCGGAGCCTATTCAATACAAACAAACAAAATATCAGATATTTCCTTTTTATAATATTAGGTATAGATAATATCGTGCGTTATTGTGGTAATACGTCCCGAATATTTTTAAACTTACGGGAACTGAACACACGTTGCGGACTCTGTTAGTGTTGTGCGTCCAAGTGTGCAGATGGATATGCCTAATTTAAAAGACCAAGTTAGGGTACAACCCAATAGACAGCAAATAAACGGCCAATTTAATCTTTAATTTTTTTTTAAACTAAACCCATTGGCCATGGCCATCCTAAAACAAAAAAATATGTAAGCTAGAAATCAATATCGGAAAAATTGCAAGCGTTATTATTCGATTATAAAAACGCACGGGTGTGGTAGAGCCTTTACATTACACGAGTTAGGCTGGTGTTCACCAAAATGTAATCGGACAATTAGCAGCTTTGTTCGTTAGCTTTGACGTTTACTTTAGTTAAAAACGTCCGTTAAAATGTAAGTGCTGGATTATCTTCTTTGTGAACACTAGCCTTATTTTCCGCCGATAAAAACGCATCTGTGAGGGAAAGCCTTTACACTAGCATATTACCTAGTCTTGGTTTATTAGAATCTCATAATTTTCAATATGGTGATGACGGCGATCTTTAGAGAAGACATTTTTCCAGGTCAGGTTAAAATCTGTTCAGTCAGCTGTCGACGCGACGACGACGTCAAGGCTGAGGTACCAAATGAGGAATCATAAAAAAACAAGGGCCAAGACATCATTATCTCGGAAGATAAGCATATTATTGAACACCAGGCTAAAACTATTTCAAAAACAACCGTTACCCACCTAACGATAATACCGTCTACGGTTACGGGTACGAAAATTAAATTACCCCTTGAATTTAGTGACAAAAGCTGGTTGACCAACAATTTCATATTATTTTAGCACCACTTTGAGGGGCTTTAACATTATACACAAGTATCTGCGTTCCAGCACAACGCGTCCAATCAGGGTACCCTCGAGACGTGAAAATATATACGCGATGGATGGTAGGGTTGTCACCTTGGGGAAAAGTTGAAGTTTTCGGGAACTGTGAAGTTAGACTCGGTCTACTTACACATATAAACAACTAGCCCCTGACCGCGGCATTGCTATTGAGAGTAGTCTGAAAGTCTACGAATTCCGGAAACAAAAGAAATAAAGACTGGAATTTTGACCACACTGGCGCGCGGGGCGGGGCGTTTTAGGCAGCGACGTGGCGTTTTGAATGGTTGACCCGATTTTGATGGTTATTTTTTTATTTGAAAGCTGGTGTTTCCTGTGTCCATATGTGCGCGACAAATGGCCGAATAACTCAATATCACGGCAACCGATTTCGATGATTCTTTTTTTAAAACACATTTTTATGACAGAATAGACCTGAAATGTACGTTCGTTGTGAAAACTAGTTAATATATGTATAAAGTTTATAGCTACACTTTGCCGTGCCAACCCTAACATAAAGGCAGTGCATCTATTGTTCGAGCTGGCCCCGGTTAAAAACAAAAGTGTAGCACAGAGCTGTTATGGGTCCGTGGGTAGTGGACTACCAGCTTTATTGTTTACTCGGTAACTTTGTGCGGAAGTTGTGACGGTTTCAGTCAGTTTACGCTTCATATAACTATCTAATAGGTAGGTACGTTCTATAGGTCAGAAAGAACTAAAGGTGGTCTAGTTCATCAAAAACTGACTTAAAATAATTGATAAGAAATCGGCAGTGGGAATGAGGTATGTCCTGTATTGAATACTACAAAAGCTCCGAAATCGATAAAACTAAGTTTTATCTTATCAAGAAGCCTTTCTTCTCCATCGATGATTACATCAATGATGTTAATGCTTGGCCAGATGTCGCTCAGGCAACGACAATAGTATGACAGAAAGTCAATGTTGTGCTGAGATACAGGCCTCCCCCTGATAAGTGCCTTATTTATTGGCCTCGTATCTTATGGGCGGATGATGCCCATAATCCCCACGCTGGGCATTTGGGTTAGGGATGTGGGCAGTTCGGTGGTAAATTGTTCTTCAAGGCGCTGCTGCCTGCCCCCCGATGGATATCCCTTAGTCGCCTTTTACGACACCCGCGGGAAGAGTTGGTGCAAAATCTAAGCCACGGCAATTTATTTTACAAAACATAATAGGTATTTTCTAAATATTATAGACCCTTTGACGTCCAACTCTGGGTCAGGTTTTTCATTGTTGCATTTCCCATTATTCCATAATATATAAATTTTAGTTTAACTGTAAATGCAACATGCAACTACGTACGTGCTTTAATAAAGCCGAACGTTTTGTATGGCGCGAAATTCACAGATAGTGATATAATCTACCTACCAATAATAAAATTGCACGATTCGATCGTATCCGCGATCCGCGCCACCACTAGTGATTGCCAACAGATTCTATCGATATCGATAGAATCTTGTTAACATGGCGCCTGCGGAATTAGTGATGCGCCGCGTGTCCGAGACGCTCTTCCTTGACGTTACGCGTCATGCATCGATAAAATACTAATTAACACTTCTCTATTGGTTGGCTTCGTTTGCATTTTATTTATTAACGCTTTTAGCTGTAATTGGCTTGTAAATGCTCCTCCAGTTACGCTTGTTGCTTATTTTATGTTTTTTTAGGGCTTATTAATAAATCGTTTCTTCGCATTTAGAATAAATACCAAACTTTGACGACTTTGCTTAAAACCCTGACGAAGAGTTTTCTTCCAGTAAACCTTAGAGTTATAGGAGAGCCGATGCAACAGCTATTCTGTTTCATCGCCTCTCCTAGGGAATTGTACAAAATTTATTTTATTTAATTATTTAATTAGAACGGCACAATCACCAATTACACTAATTATTTTACATATGACAATGACGATTATTATCGAAATGATAAAATCTAAATGTGATAAATCGAAATGATAAACTACAGTATAGTAAAATACAACATCTAACATGACTAAGACTTATAAAATAATATTAAATCACTTGATAGATAATAAATATAATAATTAGAAGTGCTCGTTTAATTTTGTTTCGAATATAACTGGTTGGCTCGAATATCATAGGGGATGGCAAAATAAATGCCTGTGCTAGAATTTAACCGACAAAAATAAACCACAACATAATTCATCGAAAGCTCACACAACAAGCGTTATAAATGTTGCCAGATTTCAAATAAAATAGCAAAATTCAAACGAAAATATTTTCACCCGTCACCTAAAAGCAATGCCGAATAAAACTAAAACTACAGACTATACAACTTCGTTTTACGTTCCCAAAACCGTATTTAAATTAAAACAAGAAAAATATTAAATAAAAGGCACTACTAGAGTTTTCCCCTAAAGTGGTATAACTACGTTGCGTTGTACAGATACCTATTACATGCATGCATATGCGAATATGCGAAGTTAGAGAGTAATGGCGCTCACGCTTAAAAGCTTTTGCGGATAATCGTGTCGTTAATTATTAGGTATGGCCATTATCCTGTAATGAAACTCTATTATAAACCGGGAACTGGGTATATTTTGTATTTACTGCGAGTTTTGAGCGCGTGTTTAGCCGGCAGATGACTGCAAACATAGAACACGATGTGTTAGGAACATTGGAGCAGACAATTCATTTGAGGCCAAATGCTATACATTTATGTTTATTTAGTAATATATACATATATTGGAACCGTATTGAAAATATTGAATGATATTTAATTTATGGAAAGTAGTTAGGAGCTTTATGTTTTTTCTGCTTTTGTGAACATAAAAATGTCAATTTACTTCGTATTGAGTTACCTATCTTATTGCCTACCTACAGCTTAACCTTAACCAGGTTAGAATAGGTTTAACGACGAAAAATCCTAAACATTGTATAATATTTTCTTAATTTTAGTAGTTACCTACTAAAACTCTACTGTAACTATCTACCTGACGGGGGAAGATTGACCCTATTCAACCATATTTTTATACTGGCCATATCTCGCGAAGAACCGACGGCCGATGGGGCAAACGTATTCTCGAGTGGAGACCACGACTCGGTAAACGTAGTGCAGGACGCCCTCCGACCAGGTGGGATGACGACCTGCGAAAGACTGCAGGTAGATGCTGGATGCAACAAGCTGAAGACAGGGCGCTATGGCGCTCATTGGCGGAGGCCTATAGGCCTCCCCCAATGAGCGCCATAAGGCCCTGTCCAGCAGTGAACTGCTATAGGCTGATCATGATGATGATGATGAGGTAGCTTTAAGTTGTGTATGCTTGTGCGGACATAAAAATATCAATTTACTTCGTATTGAGTTACCTATCTTATTGCCTACAGTTTAACCTTAGGTTAGGATAGGTTTAACGGCAAAAAATCGTGAATATTGTATAATATTTTCTTTATTTTAGTACCTACTAAAGCCCTACTGTCACTATGTACCTGACGGGGGAAGATTGACCCTATTCAACCATATATTTTTATGAAGTCTCCTTATCTGTGTCTATCCGTCGCGTCCCTAGTAACTTGGGTTACAAGCAATATCTATAGGTAGACTACAAGCATTGGTAGGTAGGTAGGGAGGTACTTACTGTAGTAATATAAAAATTAGTCAACCTTCTGATTAAATGCAAAATAATAAGATTGCGAGCTATGGAAAGAGTTCGGAGTTTCTCTGAAGGATAGGATTCGCAACGAATACATCCGACAGAGAACCAAAGTTATCGACATAGCTCTGAGAATTAGCAAGCTGAAGTGGCAGTGGGCCGGCCATATCTCGCGAAGAACCGACGGCCGCTGGGGCAAACGTGTTCTTGAGTGGAGACCACTCGGTAAACGTAATGTAGGACGCTCTCCGACCAGGTGGGATGACGACCTGCGAAAGACTGCAGGCAAGATGCTGGATGCGTCAAGCTGAAGACAGGGCGCTATGGCGCTCATTGGTTGAGGCCTATGTCCAGCAGTGGACTAACATAGGCTGATGATGATTGATGATGATGAATAAGATTGAGCGGTTTAAATTGTATATGATATTTACTACCTACTCTCGAATACTAGTAACTAATAACGTGAGTTCAACTTCTGCCAGCCCTATCTATACCTAAAGCAAAAATATTCAAACAATTATGTAAGTTAAAGGTAAAGGTACTAACTACCTAATCAATGTTAATCATGGTTAATCTTTTTCCAGTTATAAGCAGTAAGTATACAAATTAAGTTATTTGTACCCAGTCACTTGGTACATTCAATTAGTGCGAAATCCAACGTAGGTAGCTGTTATTGACCCGAATAACAACTTACATAATTTGCCTATCGCACGGTAAAGTTATGAGCTACATAACTTACTAACTTGGACTCGGCAAAGTTACCAACTTCTTGGAAACATTAGCTTTCTGAGTTGCGTTCAATAATTTGGCTGGCTGAAATGAATTCCGGGGTTACTATGATATTTTTTTGTTACCATTTTGAAATGGAGCATAATTTTCTAATGCGGCATGTCAATATGCATGACAAGTCTAATTCTGAAGAGTCATCATCATCATCATCGTCAACCTATGTTAGTCCACTGCTGGACATAGGCCTCAACCAATGAGCGCTATAGCGCCCTGTCTTCAGCTTGACGCATCCACCATCTACCTGCAGTCTTTCGCAGATCGTCATCCCACCTGGTCGCAGGGCTTCCTACACTACGTTTACCGAAAAGTCGTTAAGATAAAATAATTATTTGGTCAAATTAAACATAGCGATAAAAGGGTTTTCAAGGACTGCAAGATTGCTAGGCCCTGCTTGTTATGGCGAAGGACTAAGAATGCAGATATTAGTAAGACATTTCTATCTAAAAACCTTAATGAAATAGGAATACCTTGATTGATTGGTGCAAATGAACATTCAATGGAAATGGAACCAAAGCGAATGAGCTTTTTAGAATAATAAATAAATAGTGCTGGACAATCCACACAGCATCATCTAGCCCCAAGGTAAGCAGACCTTGTGTTATGGGTACTTGATAACTGATATACATAATACAATACATTACATAGATAGATATATTTTTATAATACATAGTTAACGACCAGGACACCCGGAACAAATATCTGCAGATCGTAGGTACACACAATTGTTCCGAGGCGGGAATCGAACCCACAACCTCCTGTGTCGCAAATTGAATAACAAAACAGTTCGTCTTGCTTGAAGCCAGTTCCAAAGCTGTAGGCTGTGTTGAATGGTAGATAAGCTCTCTGGACAATTAAACGGTTATACCTAGGTCTGCCTAGTGCCTGGAATCAAAAATAATCGTGATCATGATTCAACTCGTTCCGCAATGCATATTCATTAGTTTTAGCCTACATTTAACCTTTTGTTTCATTCTCGGTGGTTTGCCACTCAATAATACAATTTATTGCAGTCAAATAAAGTTTAAAGTGTATGGAAGCTACATTGTATGATTGTGTAGCTGGGCGCATAATTTCGAAATGTCACGACATTAGGTCTACCTATTATTTGCACCCACGCGCCCATTCAGATGGAAAACATGTGTGCTAGACCTGCGGGGTGCTACATACCCACTACCCAGGTACTTCATAACTCGTTTTTATGATGTTTTTGCTGCTTTTTGGTAAAGTACCTACCTACTTACCTAGGTACCCCACTTGCCAAAAACTTCTCGAGTTTCAGAACAGTTTAAATTGGTTTTAAAATATGAACATTTTCGTAGTCCTAGTAGTATTTTTATTTATGACAAGTGCGATATTTGATTATGTCAGTGCCTGTGCCTACTAAGTTTACCTACTAGTTTAATTAGTGGAACTAGTAAGAGAGTATTTATTTTAATTATTACTATGGAATTCCATCAAGAAGCAGCAACATAATGTGTGTAGTACATTTTAAATGTGATATTTTAACAGAAGATTTTTCTTTTCTACAGTCCGAGAATCTGATTCCGAGCATAGCGGCACTTTTATTTAGATATTTTAGAATACGAGCAAAGCGGGACTCGTGCAAGTTTTCATAAAAGTAGAAATTACCGCAACGTCCATAAACGATGTTTTGAATGTAGAATTACGTTTCGTTACAAAATGTTTATGCTTACTACATCTATTATAATCTAAAATATACTCATAGGATGTTTAGTGCTCAAGTGCTCATAAACTCTTGTAAACTGCTGTAGCATTTTTTATGCGTTTGGTGAATGCTGCTTATTCAACCTCGTAATCGATACTTAGGTGCAATGCAACTGTCTATAAAGTATAGATACCTATGTAAAAGATAAGGTCCATAGTGCGAAAAAATAAATAAAAGCTCATCATAACGATGAAACAACATCCAGGTTAGGTCAGATTTCTAAGTAGTCATTGTTATCATTTAGATATTCTTATGTATGCATTATGTTATTTATAAATAAATATTCATTTTGTCTTATGTGTAGGTATGTCTAGTTCATAAGTTATAGGTACTGAGGCCATAAAATGAATCTCTGTTTTTTAGGTTTTACATGTTGTCAAGGCACAAGTTTTTATTGTGACTACTTAAGGGTAAGTTTAACCAAAACTTACTTCGTTTACTGACTGGTTAGTACTTATCGTACCAAATGTACGACCAACAGTTGGTGAACATTATAAACAAACATCAAAAATATTTAAGAGCAGGTAGATTATTATGATTTATCCTCATTTAGGTGTACGCTAAATGAATGTTTACGAATGTTTCCCAAACAGTTAATGAGTTAATCATTAGTTGGCCACACTTACCTTTACCGCTCTAATGATCTTGCATTGTCAACAGCGCCCACCTTACCGAAGCAGACACATTCACAACACTATTCATGACGTCACTTCCTACTTGCACTCCATTCACCAACTATCGATATCGATGACCACAAGTTGAAATCACCAAATGAATCGTCCATGGAACGTCAAATTTGAATTCACTGTCACCGTTTTTACTTATAAATGTTTTTTTTTTATAAAAACGTGTGTGCCCGGCGATGTGCGCGAGAGTTTAGATCACAGCACGCGCTGGAGCCTCCGCTTGTCGCCCCCGCATTTTTCGGCGCGTGGGCGCCGCTTTAACAACCGTCGGCTAAATCCGAATTTGCGTAATAAATAATAATAAAATGCCCACGGCCAGAAACAAAGTCCGTAAGTATATTTTATAAAACGGCCACCGACAGCAGGGGACCGGATGAAAATGGCGAGCTTTCTTTATAAGCGTATGTTAGAATTTTAAATGAGTATCGAATAATGCATTCGGCATAAAAAGCTATCGGCATCGGCTAACAATATTATGTGAGCACTGCGTTGGGAAGCTTGGCTGTCTCCGAGCACCTTGTATGGTGAAACAAGTTCGTCCAGAGTCCCACACGTTCGTACTTTTTGTAGCTCAGTGCGGGAAAGATGCGAGCGTCTTCGACCAGTCTAATGCGACCCGCTGCGTCTCTCACGTCCACTGACTCTACCGAAAGATTTCTGAGACAAAAGGCTTGCCGTGTGTCTTAATGAATTGGTCAAGGCAGGTCGTGTGCTTGCAATCCACGTATCGTCCATGCATTCGCAATGGAGGCGTTTGCAGCTTCGAGTCATAATTGCGTATCCTATTAGCGAGGTGAATTGTCCAGAATATCTAAGCTGGGTTAGTTGGGGCTCTGGTTAAATTTTATCATCGCCCGTCACTGAGATATATACTCAGGTACATTTATATCGATGTCACCCGTACTCCATAGTTAACTTATTCTTTTTTCGCTACACGCAGATAATTATTTGGATTTGAAGTCAATAAGGTATGCACCTGTACCTACTACTTATTCAAAGAAATTCGTCAGCCAAGGCAAACCTCCTCTAAATTCCATTCACCCACCCATCCATTTGCAATCCAGCATTCTTCATTCTACGACTTGCTGTTTGAGTTTTATAAGGCGTTGTGGTTATAAACCAAACTCGTCCTAGTTCCAATCCCTACTTTTATATGTATGTACGTCAATGTGCTACTGGCCACGAACCAAGGACAAATAGTTCTAATTTTTGCGTAGACTGAGAATAGAAATAGTGAGGTGATAGATAATTTTTAACCATAAACCTGTGTCGAAAAAAGTAATTCGAATTCAGAATTTTGTACAAAATTTCGGTGGTATAATAATATAAGTTATTGATACATCAGTAATTTATTTATTGTTTTCAATTAATTAAAATCAATCAAAGCATTTAGGTTCTATAAATATTAGAATGCGAGGAGTTGGGCGGCACAATATTTGCAAAGCGTTTAATCAAACTAGACACAGAGTCCTCTACCAATAGTAGGCACTTGCTTTTGTGACGTGTAACGCACAAAAGATACGAACAATGGTCTTTTGTGGAGTCCTTTTTCAATCTGGCGAATCAATTCCACGTTGAAAACAATGCATAACTATTATACCTTCGTTGTATGTAGAGTCACAGAACGGGTAAGTGGGAACGCCAGACTTTTCACTCTTAAAATATCTAGACAGTCACACACTGCTAGACAACCATAGCTGAATTCATACTATAACACACTAATAAATAATAGAAATTTGAATGTTGAATGTATGGAAGTACCTATGTTTTACTTCCTCACGCCAAAGCTACTAAACAGATCGGGCTGAAATGTTGCATAGATATAGGATATAGGTCTAGATCTGGAATAATGGTCGATTTATAGAAAAAATGTGTTTGAGAGTATTATGAAAACTCTCATGAGATAGAAATCATCTTTAAACGTTACCGTAAAAGAAAGGCATGTTAAACTGCTAGACGCTTACTAGTAAACAATAAATATCAACGTCATAATTAATAAACATAATTTCAATTCAGCATGTGATAATTTAACAGAGGAATTCGTTTGAGACGTCATTATTTGATAATGAAATTAGTTAAAGCGACATAAAGCTTATTTTACGATGAAGCTGATTCTAAGTGACATTAAGCCCGTTTGAGTCACAATCGCATTTATTGACAAAGTCCCGGCATCTGGTTCCCGACGGATCGCTCCTATTATGTATCCTTCTACAAATTTCCAGGAGAATCTGCTCAAACAAAAAGAAACCTTATTAAGACGGTTAAAAGTGGAGGGTGTTGAGTGGATTTTAGACGTCGGGAGTTGATTTTCGTTCCACAATTGGATTGATGCTAATTTGCAATGTAGAATGGAAACTATTTCATTGGTGGGTTTTATTTATTCGTCTGTTTAATTTTAGTTTTTACGCTATATAGATTTACGCAGACAAATAATATATTACCTATTATATCGTTAGGTTACCTACCTAGCTAGTTAAAACTGACTACGATTTCCATAATGTTGTATTTAAAAAATATTTAAACAAAAGTTATCTTGACATTAGATCATAAACTGCAAGACGAATATTTGTTTATTAGTATTTATTTACCATTATAACATCGGAAGTTGTACAAGGTAAGTAATGTTGTACAATTTGAACCAAATTCTTAATCAAATTCAAGAAAGGTATTTAAACAATTACATCATACACCCTTGTGTATGATGTAATTGTTTAAATATCTTTAAGCCCATAGGGGAGGCCTATGTCCAGCATGGAATAGTTTTCTGAAGAACCCTGAAAGAAGAAATTAGTTTCCTAAAGCAATGCCACTAGAGATATAAAACGAATCTAACGGATAAGTGGTGATAAATGGATAAGGTCGTTAAAAGTATCAAGCTTAGGTGCCGATAGTAGCTCAACAGAGATACAACAGAGATAATTATTAATATTATAATTATGGCTTAAGCGCTGCTGCTGGTCAAACAATGTTACTTCACAACTGCCATTAGTGAAATGAATCAGCCCTACTAATTCATTTGAGTAATTGCAGTCACTGATGCATTTTATTTTTGTTATACGAGCGCCCGTGCAAAACAGGACGATTATGATGATTCCCGACCTTCATCTATCGCAGTCGCTATTGACATTCCGAATGAAACCCGAGCAGCTTCCCTTCCGCTAGTGGCTTCCCTGCGGTCTCGCGCGCACATTGATTTGACAAAACAACTCAGCAAAGGACAGATCCGTCAAACCTAATTATGTTATAGATAATGTTATTTACTTTGACCCGAGCGAACTACGACCTCAGATAAAGAAAATATTGGTGTTATTCATTCATTGTGTAGCCGTGGACGGAGCAAGTTGAAAATGTGTTTGTGACAAAATGAAGTGTGCAATTTTATTGTTGTGCTTTTGTGTCACGGTTTATGGATCGCCGAGTGAGTATTATTTATCGTTTCTTTGGATTTGGGTGTTTACGATCGGTTTTATCAATATCTCATCTTAATATGGTTTTATGAGTTTTTGAACTTATACTGCTTGACGGAAATGCGGTTAACAGCTCATTTTTTGATAAAGGCGACGAGGTTTTAGGGTGATTTTAAGTGAGAACATCTAAACAAAACACTAAACGCCACTGGAACTGTTGAGTACCTAGGTAAGTAAGTACTTACTGTAAGTTTATGAACCTACCTATTAAACATGCCTACTAATACTAAACTTACCTAAATCCCCTACCCCTCCCCTATCCCCTATCCTTAGCAAGACTTAAATTGAAACATTCCCAGACATCATTGGCAATTAAGTAGGTACTTCCTATGATTCAATACTTCCTACTTTCGTCGAGGGAAGAGCGTAAATCTGATTGGGGTTCTAAGATCACTTTAAATCAACCAACTTGAATTGATAGAATAGATAATGGCTACTAATTAGGTATAATACTAAATTTAAGCCTTTTCTAAGCCTAGCTCAAGAATTATCTGTAATGTAGGTAAGTAATATAATCTACCTACCAAAAGTCCATAACAGCTCTCATAGCTAGTTGAGTTTAGTTAAGTCAATGGTGCTGGTGCCTAGTCCTTAACTACAAATTACATTTACAGAAAATAAATCAGTGAGAATAGGCCATTAGATCTAATGGTAGTTACTAGTTCGGTATAAAATAAGATAAACTGAGATGATATAAATTGCTCACAGTAGGTAGGTACCTATCTACTATGTACATTTTATCTTAATTCTTACAACACTCCATGTTTTTATGAAATTAGATCCCAAATCCCAACACGTGACTTGCGGTTGCATAGTAAGTGGAGGTTCAAGTGCTCATTTATCGCTTATCCTGCAATAGTTAGATACCTAATGGGTACCTACCGAACATAACATTCATTCACTAACGTCGTCGTGAATTTGTTAGTAAAAATTTGTAGGCACCGACATATCTGCTTACTTATTATGCTATATACCTAATTTTTTCCTACATACCTATCTATTACTTCTATGTGCTCATAGAGAGATATGTGCTATATTATGAGAAATTAAACCTTTACCTCAGTCATCGATCAAGATATCCGCGGATACCTTATCAATAACCTCCGTACTTAAACGAAGACCCAAATGACCCAGCCGTGGTTTTTCACCGTGTTACTTAAAAAACGTGTATATTAATGATAGTTAAGTTATACAATAAAAATGCCAATGTCGCAATATATATCTGGATTTTTTAGTTAGTTACATTTAAAATAAAAATACAATTACATAAAACCACACTAATATTATACCTACATACCTACCTACTTGCGAAAGTTTGGATTGGATGTACCTAGGTACCTAAGGATTACCTCTTCACGCTAAATAAAACTACCTACTGTACTGAATGAATGGATCTGACATGAAATTTTGTATAATTATAATGTAGTTGGGCTACAGAGCCTGGAATAAAAAATAGACTACAAATAGACCAACAAATACGGCCTATAGGAGGGTATTACAAAAACACCAAAACAAAAAAATTAAGTTCAAAATGGTAGGTACCTACCTAATATAAAAAATACATATCTAAATAATGTGAAATTCCTAATTGCAATAGAATTACAATTAAATACCATACAGTCTTGTATTTATAAAAATTGATTTGTTTTTGTTAAGCATGAAGGCAATGATTTATGTCGATATAACGTGCGTACAACACTAGATTTTCAAAACTTTTAAAATTTGGTACGTTTCATTTCATCCTACATTTCCCACTAATCCACCGTTCGTTCCAGGATTTTTAAATAAAAAATAAATCAAAGTTGAAATGAAAAATGCGTACAACGAACCCAACCACGGTCAACTGACATTGACATTTCTTTTCTGCCAGTTTTGCTAATTTTGACAGCTTTTAGCAACGATATTTGTAAACAAAAATGGAGCTCACGCTACGCTACGGACAGGATTTTATTAAGCCGGCTTTTCGCGTTTATTGAATGAAAACTATTTATTTATCTCATACCTCTAACTTCCAGATTCACTAAAAGATCCGTATATATGTGGGCCGCCGTCTTGTGCAAGTAAGTTCACCATTGATATATTCTAATAATAAAATTAGTATCGTGCGTGACTGTTGGAAAAGTTGGAAGTCTGATTTTGAGTCTTCCTTTATATGAAGCTACCTGATCTACCTGTTACTTGGGGCTAGATGATGCTGTGGATTGTCTAGGCATCATCATCATCATCATCATCAGCCTACAGCAGTCCACTGCTGGACATAGGCCTTATTAACCCAGCAAGTTATTCATGCAGTTATTTCTTGTTTCCAGAATCTGAGAAGTTCCGTTACTCAACAGATGTAATTTATAACTATGACTACACAGTGAATGTTGAGACATACTTCTCCGGTTCTAGCAATAACCGTTCAACACTAGATGTCCGGGCATTGGTAAGTTACATGTTGCAATATTATGCTGAGCCCTAACTGTCCTCTGCAGAGCTAGCTAGGACTTTTGTTTCAGCTAAAGTGGTCCAACTTGTATACAAAACAATACAAACACAAAATATTTATTCATCAATAATGGATACACAATCTTAACCATATTAGAAGACAACTTTTAAATATTATTTAAATACATATCTACATGTGTTAGGTGTCTTCACTCTTCCATATTTAAATTAATTATGTTATAGTTTTTGTAGGTTTAACTCAATATAAAACTAACAATAGTAATGATTCAAGGTAAAAAAATACAATTTTAAAGTCATATAGTAATAGTGTTAGTTGATTTGCACAGCAAGACTTCGTATTTACTACATAAAAGCTTGGCTTATCTAAGAGCTTATTAACAATAGGTTCCTTGAGCAGAACTTAGGAAAGAAAGAAGCTTACAAACTTGAGATAAAAACATAATATCAAAATCTCTTTCCCTTATTACCCAGACTTTAAACAATAGAATAGAATAGGCAACTAATCCATGCATATCATCCCCAGACTAAAATCCAGTTCATTACACCATGTGAAGGCTTACTCCAGCTCAGCGAGGTGACTCTCAGGGATCAGGATGCTAACTACCCTGTGGAGCGAGCTGAGAAATTTGTGCACGCTGTCACAGCTAATGAACTCAGGTATGTATTACAATGAAGTAAGTGACTCAATAGTGTAGAATACCCTACAGTTGGTGATGAGGATAAACGCAACAGAGAGAAGCTGGATGTGCCAAGCTGATGACAGGTTGCTATGGCACTCATTAGGGAGGGCTATCCATAGCACTGTGGAGGGCATAGACTGATTTATTTATTTGGTCTATTAATAACATTGGATACACAATACATATAAAACAAAAAGCCATAAGACAACACTAGACATGATACTAATTACAGACAGTTACAGGAAGCACATAAAGATAAACTATGTTGATTCAACAACAAGATCAAAACACATACCTACTTTAAAGCTAATACAAAAATAAAACAAACTACAAATAACAACAGAGAGAAGAAAATATTATAAATAATGTCATATGATCAAATAATATTTCAATATTATTTGATCATATGACATTATCTGATTGAGTAAGGCTCTACACAGATGGACTGCATTTCAACTGCAATCCAACCGCAAACTGCACGCCGACTGCAATTAAACTGCAATCGGACTGCGCGGTTGGTTTGCAGTTTAATTGCAGTCGGCGTGCAGTTCACGTGAACTGCACGCCGACTGCAAATGCACTGGAATCGGACTGCGCAGTTGGTTTGCAGTTCTATTGCAGTCGTTGCAACTGCATTCAAACTGCAAATGAACTGCAATTTGCGGTTGGACTGCAGTTGAAATGCGGTCCGTCTGTCTAGAGCCTAATCAAAAATTTCAAGTTGGGTGATATTTCTTAGTTTGTTTCATGTGACAAAAAATTTTTTGTTGACTTGATTAGCATGACCTTATTATAGATTAACAGATAGAATGTATTAATTATTTATTAATTTTTTTCTGGGTCTCTGTGTATAAGAAGTTTATGTAAATCCATTATCTGTATCAAGTTTGTGTTATGGGTATTTAGTGGCAAGATGATGCTGTTTTCAATATGTATTTTATTAATTTATTTGATCTATATTAATTATCTTAAAGTTAACTATTTATTTTAGAATGTACCTTTAATTTATTTTCCTCGATTATTTTAATTGTTGATTTACTTGACTACCTTAAATCACTGTGATAATATTAAATTGTAATATTATATTAATTGCAAATATTAATATATTGCATTGCAAATATTAATATGTATTCAACCCGCAAGCACCTGCTTGCGGGTTGAATACATGTGACACTCTAGTAATAAGACCTGACTTGTACCTATAATAATGTGTTCAGCAATTTTGACCCCAAAAAGAGTATTTATAAAGTGTCTACTGTGAGTTTCCACGGAAAGGTTTGAAAATTATAGCAATTTGAATGTCTTAAACGAAACGTTCGAAAACTTAAATCTAAGTATTGGCGGACAGAGCCATTAACCTTCATTATCATTTAGTGAACAGCATCATATCATTCATGAATTTATTGATAAATCTTTATCATTTTGCCATTCTTGTGCTTCCACATACAAATCTCTTATCACCACACAAATGAATATTACTCATACTAATAACACAACGCTAAGAGGCGACGTGGAAGGCCCAGGATGAGATGGCGCGACGAGCTCGAGGTACATCTTCCATCGTGGCCTGTTGCAGCGTTGGATCGCGAGGAGTGGAAGGAGAAAAGGGAGGCCTTTGCCCAGCAGTGGGACAATAATGGCTTAAAATAAATAAATAATAACATAATTTTAACATTTACTTGGCTTGTTTACTGCTTTTTATGTATGGAGAAAGAGGCAAGATGTTTGTTTGTTTAGTTAGGCTATGCAAGATTTTACTTTAAAAGTAAATTGTCATCATCATCAGCCTTTAACATTAATTCACCAAAATTAGATTAGCCTATGTCTTATTCTGGAACCTAAACAATACGAATATAGAGGTAACAAACGTTCAGTGCACACAGACTTTCACATTTATTATATTATTAGGATTACGATAGAAAATGACCAGAACACCCAAAACAATATATAATATCTGTAGATCGTTCACACATTTGTCCAGAGGCGGGAATCGAACCCGCGACCTTCAGCGAAGGGTCCTTCGCCCACTGCGCCACAGAGGTTGTAGAAAGGTACACCGATACACACCTTAAACTTCTAACACCTCCATTGCCTTGTTAGTTTAAAAATAACACAAATTTGCATACAAACCTAGTAAAATCTTTTTTTTTTCTAGATTCGCCTACCATGATGGCTACATATCAGAGATATGCCCGCACACAGAAGAAGAGGACTGGGTTCTCAACTTCAAAAGAGCTATTCTGTCCCTCTTTCAGAATAGCATGAAGAGGTTTGACATCAATTTTAAGGGGGTTGAGGTAAGAATATTACTTCTAATATTAAGTTAAGAAGAATCGATCCCTCAAACTCAGGCCGTGGATTTCGTAAGAGCCGAATTAAGCCTTGGTCTATTGTTCATTATCCAGTAAAAAAGACATAAAAATACAATAATGTTGGACTACACATCATCCAAAAGCTAAGCAGAGCTTGTGTTATGGGTACTAGATGACTGATATACATAATACAATAAAAACATAGATAGATGTTTAGAATTTTATTAAACACGGAAAATACCCATAATGAATGTCTGTGAACAAATGTCTGCAAATCGTACAACCATTAGTCCTAATCAAACCCGCAACCTCCTGCATGGCACGAACCTTTGAACACCGGGCCACAGTGGTTGTCTGTATATTTTTAACACCATTGGAGGCCTATATCCAGCAGTGGGACCGCCTCTGGACAGAGTCCGTGTCACCTTCACGCCGTTATAAAGTGTCGTCAGCGGCCAATATTAGTCAGTGGAATAATATAGTATGCTGATGATGATACGGCAAAATATGGGTCTCGTACTCTAGTTCGAATGACGTAAGCTCGATGTTCATTACCTCGATGTCTCTACCTCGACGGTACGTTTCGTCGATGGGTCGTTACCTCGAAAGATCAGTACCGCGAAAGATTTCTACCTTGACAGGTCTCTACCTCGACGGTACGTTTTGTTTATGGGTCGTTACCTCGAAAGATCATTACCGCGAAGGGTTTCTACCTCGACGGTACGTTTTGTTCATGGGTCGTTACCTCCAAAGATAAGTACCGCGAAGGGTTTCTACCTCGACAGGTCTCTACCTCGACGGTACGTTTCGTCGATGAATCGTTACCTCGAAAGATCAGTACTGCGAAGGGTTTCTACCTCGACGGTACGTTTCGTTGATGGGTTGTTACCTCGAAAGATAAGTACCGCGAAGGGTTTCTACCTCGATAGGTCTCTACCTCGGCGGTACGTTTCGTCGATGGGTCGTTATCTCGAAAGATCAACAAAACCAAAATAGCTACTCCAAAATCTGAACGTCAAGTTAAGATTGTTCTAAAAAACCTTTTTGTCTTACAGACTGATATCCACGGGACTTGTAACGTGGACTACACACTCCGTGGCCAACAGAACACCAGTCTGATACTAGTGAAGACGCGCGACCTCAGTCAGTGTACCAACAGATACAAGTATATGTCTATACTGCAGACTGTTAGATACGACTTTCAGAGTGTAAGTACTTGCGTTATTCTACTGGTAGGGTAGTTCCATAAAATCCAATTTGTCTCAAACCTATTCAAAGGCTTGGCCTATTTGGCATTCAACATTCAGATACATTGTGAATAAGTTAACTTCGGATTTGTTTCATCTTTCTATCCATTTTAAAAAGATATCTAAAAAAAACCTTGTCAAAATGTTTAATTTTAAAATACTTCTAATAATAAGAAAATTTAGTGATAAAAAATAAGGAATTTCCTAACATTCTTCAGAAGACACAAAAAGATTCCTAATGATACACATGGAATTGAATTGAATAGTGACTCACAAAGATTTGAATAAAAAAGAAAAAGAAAAAACTATTTTTACGTCCACCACGGATAAACATTGATATACTATTGTAAATAAAATGTTAATTAATACATGGGTCTATAGTGAATAGATTAAACAAATTCATCTTTTAACACGTAAAATAATACCTTTTCCAGAAATTCCAAACCTGGCCTGTCCTAAAATCAGAAAGCAAATGCCGAGTCACCGTCGACCACCATATTTACAAGGAAGTGAACTGCCGAGAGCGCCATCTATTCGAGCCATTCTCCGGCAAGAACTCTGGAGCAATGACAACTGTTATACAAGACTTGACTCTAGTGAGGGAGCTTAACAAGACAGATACTGAGGTTATGGAAGCTCAGCCGAAAGGTAACCTTATTTGGTACACTGCATGATTCATTTTAAGTTTTAAATCTAAGCCTATCCATCTTGTAATAAAGCAATTGAAAGTGCAAACGAATAGTGACTATATAATACTATTCGTAAGGTTTGTATTGGTATTAAAGCGCCATATATTTGAACCTCACACACTGGCAAGAACTTTGGAGTAATAACTGAAAATGTATATACAGCACTTGACTTTTGTGAGTGAGCTTGAAAAGACAGTTGATTATTATGGATTAGACAAACGGTAACTTTAATTGATAGCCCTTATAAATCAATTTAAGTCTTAAAACATGGTTTATCAAGCTACATAAAATGAAACAGTTAAAGTTACAAGCGAAAAGTGACTGTATCATACATTTTATAAGGTATTTTTTGAATGAAGACTGTTTTTGGGGTGCCATTTGTCCAACTTTGTGCTCCTAATGACATCTTACAAAAAGGTTGAATAAGGTCAAATTTTAATAAGTGTTTAGGAATAAAGTGACCCCGGATAATAACCACACAAAAAAACTATATAGTTATAGTATATTACAACTCTTCGTTAGTAAATTTTCCTTGCAAAGTCAAATATTTCGTATATGTCAAATTAAAATAATAGGTCATCCATTCCCAGGTACATCATTTGCCATAGTAATTTGAGCCTATACAGTACACTTATAAGGTGGTATTTCCATTGCAGCCTGGGCCGAAATCCAGCGCCGTTCGAATCTACTCCATCATCACATGAGATACCTTGGCGATGAGACAGGAGGCCTGAAGTCAGCTAGGGAAGTTCTAAAGCTGCTGTGCATGTAAGTCAGTCAATTAACAATGAGCATTCATTCGATGTTCAGCAGTTTATAGTTGTATAAATGTTGTGTAAATGTATTTTTGTCGATTTCTCCGTCGAATATGGACTGAATTGAGAAATTCTCTCGCTCGTATGGAGAATTATCCTGAGGTGGTTCCATAAGAAAAACTGTAACTATTTGTCCCGAAAAATTTAAAAAGTAATTACTAAGCAAAATCAAATCATAGTAGTGTAGATTTAGTGCAGTAAATTCAACTGTATCAATTGTAAATACTAGTTCTAATTAACGCGATCAGAACAAATACTTAAAGTACTATTATAATGGGTATTTGTGTTTATTTACCTATTTTTCCTGACGTAGATGACTGATTCATCCCGTGAACACGACAGTGTGTAAACCTGTTGAAACGTTAAAATAGTACTTGTAATTATAGTTCTAAATTGTTTTTTTTTCTTTAGCTGTAAATACTATGATACGTTTTTTACACTTGTTCCAGGGTAAAAGACACAACAGACGACGCCATCCGTTCAACAGTAGATGAGAACATGGACAGTAGTTCCACGGTTGGACTATGGGGCAGGCTGGTCCGGTCCGCGCGTCCCTTGTACTACCCTGCGCTAGCGCAGCTGCTAGAACGAGCGGGCTCTATATGTACCGGCGCTAAGTAAGTACTATTATGACGTACTTATAACCTAATCATTAGTCACTACATAGTATAAAACAAAGTCGCTTCCCGCTGTCTGTCTGTCCCTATGTATGCTTAGATGTTTAAAACTACGCAACGGATTTTGATGCAGTTTTTTTAATAGATAGAGTGATTCAAGAGGAAGGTCTATAAACCATTTGACACTGAGATTTCCACGCGGGCGAAGCCGCGGCGTTCATAAAAAGATAACTCTTTTTCATACCATTTGTTTGTTTCCATTGTCATCATCATCAGCCTATAGTTACAGTCCACTGCTGGACATAGGCCTCCCCTAATGAGCGTCATAGCGCCCTATCTTTAGCTTGCCGCTTGTTTCCATTGTATGTTTGTAAAGATAATTTTTATTTGATTATTCATATATTTAAATTTTGCAGAAAACACATTCTGGACGCGCTACCTTACATAGCAAGCACCGGCTCTGTTGAGCTTATAAAGGACATGATAATGAAAAATGCCGTGGACAAAGAAACAAGGCATGAGTGGCTTATGTCTATGGCTATGATTCCCAGGTAATATATACATACTTTACGATAAGGGGTTGTATATATACAATCTCCAATCGTGTTTCATATATAAGGAATATTTATGAAGTTATAATATATGCTATGCTCGACGTTTCTCTGAAGGATAGGATTCGTAACGAATACATCCGACAGAGAACCAAAGTTATCGACAGCTCTAAGAATTAGCAAGCTAAAGTGGCAGTGGGCCGGCCATATCTCGCGAAGAACCGACAGCCGCTGCGGTAAATGTGTTCTAGAGTCAAAGTCAAAATCATTTATTATTTAGGCTTACAAAATAAGCACTTAGACAAGTCATATTTTATACATAAAATTATTATCAAATAAAATTATTTTACTGTTCACTTCAATTTTTTTGTCCACTAGTGGAAGAAGTGAAAAAGAAACCACTAGTATGTTCATCTCTTATACATGGTTATTTGCCTATTAAAGTCTAAATATAATATGATTCGATAAATGTCAATGATGATACACGCCATGAGAGTGGAGACCACGACTCGTTATGTAATCAAGGACGCCCTCCGACCAGGTAGGATGACGACCTGCGAAAGACTGCAGGAAGATGCATGCGTCAAGCATCTGTAGGATACCTACACATGCGTACATACGAAAAGGTGACTGAAGGCAACGAGCGCGACCGCGCCGGGCTTCACCGCTGGTGGGCCCACGCCTCTGCGTTCGATATATTTACGTTGGTTGGCTGTCCCGCTCGCACACAGTAGCGCTGTCTCACATTGTTTGCTCCTCGCTAGACCGCTTAGGGAAGGATGTAAAATTATATAAGTTAACGACTGATTCTTCAATAAAACACAGTTTAAATTCATTTGACTTTTCTTCTAAAACTAAGTGAAAGGAAGCTAGGACCCTTCCCTACACATCATTCATTTTCATCATTCATTAATTTATAATGTTTCCTTTTTCAGACCTAAAATTGAAATGCTGGACAGCATGGCAGAACTACTCGCGAGCCAGAGAAACGACAAAGTTGTTAGCTTCACTGTGTCTTCTATGGTTCATTCATACTGCAGATCTAGTGGGAAATCTTGTGAGTTATATTTTATATTCAATATATTCATTACATGGCCGTGGTGGTAATGGCGTAAGAATCGACCCCACCAACTCAGCACGGGGATGTCGTGAGACCCATAACAATCAATCAAGTCTGAACATGTTTTACTTACGTAACTACATAGGTAACCTTATTAATACAGTGCATGTTTAGTTATTTTATTTGCCTGAAATGTGTACATATAAGTGAAATGGCAAATAAATAATTTTGTATGTTGCCGAAGTCACTTTTAACTTATGAACTGTTTTACTGAAGTATAGGATTCGTAACGAATACAAGAGGGCGCGGCGCCCTCTTGTATTCGTTATGGGCGCTATGGCGCTCATTAGAGGAGGCCTATGTCCAGCAGTAGACTGATGTTATATAGGCTGATGATGATGTCTAAGCCGTCCAAATGTTGTAATACTGCAAAGTAAAGCTTCCTCGGATTATGAAAATCGAATAAATGTATATCTAAATAGAATCTAATATACCTACATAAATGTAGATTTTTTGTAAAACAAGCTTGTTCTTCCACAGTACGAGAATGCTGTGAAGAGGCGATACCAAGGAAAATTCTAGAACAATTCGAAACAATTGTGTCTACAATTATGAAGAAAGGAGTAATCAAATCACGAGAGGACAGGACTAACGTAAGTTTATTTGATTTAATTCGTAAAGATTAAAAAATGTCTTGTTTAGTGCCATCAACAGCCTATTGTATGTGTCCAGCTGTGGACGCTGGACATAGGCCTCTCCTAATGAGCACCAAAGGTGGTGTAATTGTACAGACATTACATGCGACGTACAATGGGCGGCCTTATCGCTTAGAAGCGATCTCTTCCAGGACCTTAATGAATTCTGTGTATTTAAGAAAGGCAGAGCTTGTTCCAAAGATAAGAAATACCTATCTGATAAGAAAATTTAGCTTGTGTCAGATTTTATTTGAAAATGTTTATCAATGATTTCAGATAATGATAGCAATTAAAGCGCTAGGCAACATAGGCGGCTACCAACCACAGTTTGCTGATGAGCTGATGAATCTAATAGGAGACTCCTTCGCACCTATACCCGTTAGACTGGCGGCCATTGATGCGTTCAGACGGACACCTTGCCCAGAAACGAGGTAATGTACGAGTATAGCTTGTATACAAATGTATCAAAAGAATTTTATCCTTAATGTCTGGATCATAAAGTCGAACACCAGTTTAGGGATGAGCTGATGAATCTAATAGGGGAATCTTTCGCACCTAATACCTGTTAGACTGGCGGCCATTGATGCGTTCAGACGGACACCTTGCCCAGAAACGAGGTAATGTATAGCTTGCTTACAAATGAGTCAGTATAATTGGATCCTTAATGTCTGGATAATAAAGTTGAACCACAGTTTGCTGATGAGCTGATGAATCTAATAGGATAGTCCTTCGCACCTATACCCGTTAGACTGGCGGCCATTGATGCGTTCAGACGGACACCTTGCCCAGAAACGAGGTAATGTATAGCTTGTATACAAATGTGTCAAAAGAATTTGATCCTTAATGTCTGGGTCATAAAGTTGAACCACAGTTTGCTGATGAGCTGTTGAATCTAATAGGAGACTCCTTCGCACCTATACCTGTTAGACTGGCGGCCATTGATGCGTTCAGACGGACACCTTGCCCAGAAACGAGGTAATGTATAGCTTGTATACAAATGTGTCAAAAGAATTTAATCCTTTATGTCTGGATCATAAAGTTGAACCACAGTTTGCTGATGAGCTGTTGAATCTAATAGGAGACTCCTTCGCACCTATACCTGTTAGACTGGCGGCCATTGATGCGTTCAGACGGACACCTTGCCCAGAAACGAGGGTATTTGTTTGTATAAACATATGTTATTAGAATTTGATCTTTAATAAGGCATTTGTTATTACAGTGCGTAAGCCCTCGCACTCGGGGTAATCTCTAAGAAATTAAATAATATCCCAAAACTTCTCGTTTGCGGTGGGACCTAAACCTGCGACCTTCCTCTACCTACTGTGTACTTTTTTCTCAATAAAATTTAGGATCATTGACTCAGAACCACTGATGTATTTCTGTTCTCAGAACACTTGGTTGGTTATTTATTTCTATTGTTCCACCCAGATAATACATATAATAACCACGCTGAGCCAACCTCTATTTACTACTACGGCGCAGGGTCATGGAAGTAGACTTATTTTTGCTACCACCCTTTTGAGTCGCTTACCTCCATGTTGAACTCCTTAGTTTTTCGTTTGTTTATTCTATGCCTGCATTTTGTACCTGTTTCCAAATAAATGTTTTTTCTATTCTATAATCAAACTCAGCTTCTAGTTGTTATTAGATATAAAAATAAGTTCCGCGGTGATAACCTGATAACTGTGTAAAATTTTATATGCTTTTATTTTTGTATCAAGTGTCGCTCTAGTCTTAAATTTTACTTATTTATAACATGTACCTTTGTAAAAATTTCCGTCACAATGTAAATTGTTTAATAAATAAATGGAATGAAATGACATTTATTGAAATCTATTATTTCAGAGAATATTTCCTGGCCACCTTCCGTGAAGACTACATGGACATAGAAATCCGTCTTGCTTCGTACCTGCAAGTGATGCGATGTCCTAACCTCAGCACTATAAGGAAAATCTTCCACGCGCTGAGACACGAACCTGTGAACCAAGGTATAATGCAAATGTACTAAAGATCCAGCACAAATAAAGATAACTACAAACCTATCTTGACGACCGATGTGGCGTGGTGGGCGAAGGTCCGCCTGCGACGCAGGAGGTTGCGTATTCGATTCCCGCCTCGGAACAATTGTGTGCACGATCTGCAGATATTTGTTCCGGTCGTCTTCTATGTATAATAAAAAATATCTATCTATGTAATGTATTGTATTATGTATATCAGTTATCTGGTACCCATAACACAAGCTTCTGCTTAGCTTGGGGCTAGATAATACTGTGTGAATTGTCCAGCATTATTTATTTATTTATCTTTATTTAATGAACAAAGTCTGTATTAGAAAGTAAGCACGGCAACACCATAGGTACTAAGTTAAATAGAAGATTAAAAAAAACCGTAATGACATAAAAACAGCCTTTAAAATCTAGGATATTTACGCTGTTTTATAATTTGTAACGGGGTAAATAGACAGTAAAACTATTACAGGACGATGTCGCAACTGCAAAGTACATTTAAAAATTATTTACCAATTTTCGATGGCACAAAACAAGCGTACCTCATCATCATCATTATCAGCCTATAGCAGTCCACTGCTGGACATAGGCCTCCCCAATGAGCGCCATAGCGCCCGTCTTCAGCTTGCCGCATCCAGCATCTACCTGCAGTCTTTCGCAGGTCGTCATCCCACCTGGTCGGGCGTCCTACACTACGTTTACCGAGTCGTGGTCTCCACTCAAGAACACGTTTGCCCCAGCGTACCGATCCTCATAAAAAAACTTTCCGCTCAAGTTTCTTTATATCTATTACCCTTATATGATTTGCTTGTATCGGGGTATCATTTGAAACCTACGTCACCCAGAGTCATAATAGCGATATATGTATGTAATTATAGAAAAAAAATAAGGCATTATGTTTTTCAACTTTTGTAAAATTACCATATTGTTTCTTTCAGCTGCTACCTTCGTATGGAGCCATCTTAAGAACCTAGGCTCCTCATCACTACCGTCGCGCGTGGAGATCCAAGGCTTGCTATCTGGCAATACCATGCCACAGTTAGAAGACAACCCGGACTTTAGAATGTTCTCGAAAAACGTGGAGCAGAGCGTCTTCTTCGATCAGTATAACGCGGGTATGTATTTGTAGGCGAGGAACAGAGACAACTATCGATCTGTGATGAACTTTAGATCACTGTGGAAATACAAATAACACTATCAGAAATCAATAACTTTATTTCTTTATGCGTACAAAATAAGCAGTTAGACCAATTAAACTTTTAACTATAAATTATCATAAAATAAGCAAGAGTGTTTGGTATTGATTTTCGCTTTACCTAATTTTTTTGTCCACTAGTGGCAGAAGTATAATAATTCTAATCTATATAAATTGACTCACTTTACTAACGTAAGACATGAAACTAGAATACTATGGTTACCGAGATAACCGCTACAAAAATGAAACATCTCGTCGTCTACTATCGGTTCACCGAACTCATCATCATCAGCCTATAGCAGTCCACTGCTGGACATAGGCCTCCCCTAATGAGCGCCATAGCGCCCTGTCTTCAGCTTGCCGCATCCAGCATCTGCCTGCAGTCCTTCGCAGGTCGTCATCCCACCTGGCCGGAGGGCGTCCTACACCGAACCGAACCCAGAGCGCGAACTAATTAGCACATGTTGTTGCAGGTGGTAGCTACGAAGCGAACGTGATTTTCTCCCCCGACTCGTACATACCGAGATCATTGTCTCTCAACTTGACTGTGGATATGTTTGGAGAATCTATCAACTTGTTAGAGGTAATTCTTATTCACAGATGTGTCCTATGTCCGTGGATGGTCCCGATGCCAGAGTTGAATTCTTCATACACAGCAGCTATAATGTAATTATATTAATGGACATTACATACCGGGATGTGATTAGACTTAGATAAAGAATCATATTTTTGTTTCTGTTCATTCAATAGATAAAATAAGTCTGTAATGTAATCTGTAATGTCTGTTATAGAAGTGCGAGAACTTCTTACAAAAGTATTTATACTTAAATGAAGGCATCCACTACGGTGTAAACAATTATTGTAAGTAATACTGTTACAGAAATAAATTTAATTTTATATTTAATACAATCCATAGATGAAAGCCCGAGCAGAAGGCTTTGAACGCTACTTCGAAGGATTCTTTGGAGCAAACGGACCTTTCAACAAAGACAAGATGGCCGACAACTTCAACAACCTTCGATACATGCGTTCAACTAACGAAGCGGACGAGATGCGAGCGAAAATCGACGATCTGAACTACAAAAACGAAGCTCTTAAGCACCGGTTTCCTATGGCAGAGTTGGGGATCAGGGTATTTGGAAATGAAATCTCGTATTGGAATGCGGAGGGTGATGAGGAGATTTTGAAGAGTTTGGAGAGATTGAATCCGCAGTTGAGGGTTTTGGAGATACTTTCCGGAAAGGTTAGTGGAAGATTTTTTATTTTTTTATGTATGGAAAACAAACAGCAATAGCAATTATATTAGTCACTAGCTGTGCCCCGCAGTTTCGCCCGCGTGGAAATCTATGTGTCAAATGGTTTATAAACCTTGCTCTTGCATCACTCTTTCTATTTAAAAAACCGCATCAAAATCCGTTGTGTACTTTTAAAGATCTAGCCATACATAGGGATAGACAGACAGCGGGAAGCGACATTGTTTTATAGTCATAAAGAAGTCTTGCTTTGATATTTAACATCGATCTTGTCTATTGCCTGATTTTTATTAAAATCTCAAGATATGAACTTTTCCAAAAATTTCATGTAAAAAAATGTTTTGTTGCCTTGATGGCGTTTAGTCATTTCTTTATTTCAGAACCAAGTTTTGAAATATTTATTGCACCGATCAGGCTCAGCAGTGAATGCGTTAACCATATTATTTTGTTCCAGGAAATATCCTACAACAAAGCGTCGCTATTCCTCGATACAACATTCTCAGTACCTACTGGTTGTGGCTTACCTATGAATATGAACCTTATGGGGACGAGTTACGTAAACACCAAGATGTCGGGAACGGTCAACGACAAGATCAGAGCTTCTGGGAACTTGGAGTTTCAGGGAAAACTTCGGCCAAGGTAATATAGCTCCTAACTTTATTTATTAGGAGTAATATGTATGATCATCTGGTTTATAAATGAATAAGAGCTTAATGCAAATGAGTAACGTTACACCAAAATGGGCTGGTCAGGGCTTTACCCTTGATCATGTCGGTAACAGTTCCCGACATTTTGGTTTCAACGCGACTTATTCCCATAGGTTCCATATTATTTGCAGTTTCAGGGAAACTTCGTCCAAGGTAATATAGCTCTTAACATAATTAGAGTAACTGTAATGAATGGGGTTATTAATGATTATAAACCCTTTGGAAATGAGTTACTTTAACACTAAGGTGTCAGAAACTAACCACAAAAATTTGGAAGTCGAACCTGTATCTTTCTGTGTCGCATGCGAAGCTATGCATACAGCACTACCAAGGCCTTTATTTTCTTGCATAACAGTACTATTGCGCAACTCTCAAATTAGCTTTTCATTTGATTTATTTTGCACCTTATTTCACACTAATTAAAGTCCAATCTCCTTCCAGCATCGCAGTAAACATAGCAGCGACAATGAGCGTTGTGGCCGATGGGCTGAGCTCCTCCGGAATCCGTATAAACTGGCGTCTCTACACCGCGACGGGTGTCGGAGCTAAACTGTCGGTTAAAGGCGCTGGCTTCGTTAAACTGGATTTAGAGCTGCCTGATGATAAGCAGGAGATTTTTGCTGCTAAGTAAGATTTCGTCTATTGATTACATTAGAAAAAAAACCAAAGTTAAAGCAGCATTATATAATATAATAATGCTGGACAATTCACACGGCCTTATCTAGCTTCAATCTAAGCAGAACTTGTGTTATGGGTACTAGATAACTGATATCCATAAAACAATACATTACTTACATATATATATATTTTTTATTATACTTGCATATAAAATGACCAGAACACCTGGAAAAATATGTGCAGATCGTACAAACAATTGTCCCGTGGCGAAAATCAAACTCGCAACCTCAAGCGTCGCAGGCGGACCTTCGCCCACCGCGCTACAGAGGTCGTCTGGCCATGAGACACTGCCAGATACTCACCAACCCTCGGGTCACGCGTCACTCAAATATAATAATTTTCAGATCGGAATTAATAATTCTTCACGGAGAAACAGAGCACCAACAGCAAGGCTTGAACCAGAACAGAATAGAGCAAAGCACATGCAGTTGGTCTACCTTCGACAACGCGATTGGAATTAAAGTCTGCGCTGCTTATCAGGTAAGAACGCTGCGAGAGAGAAATATAAAGAATAATTCATGCATAGTGTAAGGAGGTTTTGTGTGAATAGGCTTTCACCACTCTAAGTGGTACTTCCACATCATCATGAGCCTATGGTAGTCCACTGCTGGACATAGGCCTCCACCAATGAGCGTCGTCATCCAGGTGGGATGCCGGGGGGCGTCCACATAACTACAGTATAAATATAGGGAATAGAGAAAAATGTAAATAATTTGTGTGGAAGTAAATAAAGCTTATTTTATTTATACAGGGTGTAACAAAAAGAAAGGTTGGGCCAAACTATCAGGGGTCAGAAAATATATTTTTATTTTTATAGATTTTTTATCTAATACTTTGGCACCAAGTTGTACTTACGTTCCAGTTGATATTAGCAGGGCTTGTAACTTAGCAAACGACAGTCAAAAATCAAGACGAGAAAACGCGGGATGATTGGTTTACCAATACTAACGGTGATTCAGTCTAAGGGGTTATGAAACCTTAGTCAGATGTAGATTTACCCCCATATCTTTAGTCGTACCTCGACCACGAATCAACCTCTACTCAAACTCCAAATGAACTGTCATCTCAATGTACCTCGCGACCCACCTTGACACTTCAGCCGAGTTTGAGTGAAGGATTAGTTCAAGAATGATCTAAAGCTACGGGGGTTAGTCACTTCACTCAAGTATAGTGACATTTATTCCCTAGAAACACTTGTGTGACATTTATTCCCTAGAAAAGCATTAGTCAAGCAAAGATCGATGACTGAGCAAGCTTTCAGGCCTAAGTTAGATTTGTGCTAATGAGGCTTTATGCTTTTCGGAAGTGTGTCTTTGTTATTTTAGTTGAAATATAAAAAAACGCAACATTTAACTACCTAAAACTAGTTTATATAATCCTTCTATCTATTTCTTTCAGTTCCCAAACATGACGAATCTCCACAACGCCCCCTACTTCCTAATGTCTGGACCTGCGAAGTACATCCTATCTTTAGAAAAGGCAGACACTTCAGCGCGCACTTACGCATTCCAGTACCAAGCGCATAAGAACCGAACTACGAGTGTCATTGACCTCTCGTTTGACACACCTAACAGTAAAGTGAGTAGACCATATCTTTTTAACAATAACGAATAAAGGTTAAAATCTAATAAAGTGAGTACATTATTTGTGAAACAATAACAAATAATGGTCCTGTAAAATCTACTCCTCCCATTTGAAACGGCAAATCTCAGCGCGTACTTACGCATTCCAATACCAAGGGTATAAGAACCGAACTACCACTGTTAAAGACCTGTCGTTTAACACTCCTGATAGCAAATTGAGTACATTATTTGTGAAACAATAACGACTTATAACCTTTAAAATCTACTCCTCTTGGAAAAGGCAAATCTCAGCGGGCATTCCAGTACCAAGCGCATAAGCGCCGAACTACCAGTGTTATAGACCTGTCGTTTGTCCAGTAATAGTCCAGCAAAATCTGTTCCCTCTTTGGAAAATAGCGAGATTGATACATCCTATCTGTAGAAACCAAACGCTTGAAAACAATTTTGAACACCTTATCACATAATTTACTGTAGAATATTTATTCCTTTAAAAACACATTCGGGGTAGTCTTTAAGGACTGCCTATAGAAGTGAAAACTAAGTAATCTTATTTATACTGGAAAGCGTGCGGTGACGACGTGATGACGCGAGTTTCACGCTTTTTGTTCACCCAAAAAGTACACGTATGTATACATACACAGTTAGGAAAGCGTTCGGTGACGATGACGTGAGTTCCATGATTTTTATTCACCCAGTAAGTGCACAAAGCGCCTAAAGTAGTTTTCACTTCTAAAAATAAATAAATTCATATATATTATTTTCAGGAAAAACGCATGATCAACGCCCACCTAAGCATATCAAATGCGTCTAGCACAGCAGCATTGACGCTCCAATCAGCGAAGAGCACCATCAAGGCGAAAGCGATGTACAATAACCAACCTTATGACAAGTCGCTAGAGGCTAGTTTGGAGGTGGACGGGCGGAAGCAGTTTGATACGGTAATTATAATTTTTCGTTTTGCTTTTTAATATTTTAATATACGCTCTTTAATTAAACACAATTCGATTGATCTATTTGTCATGGGCAGCGGAAGAATACCTATTTTATTTTTATTTATTTGGAAGCCAGACAGTACATTGATAATATAAAGAGGTACAATAAGGATTTACATAGACCAGTGAAGATGTAATATATCAGATTTTTCTTGTATATTTGTATCTGCTCTTGTGCTTTATTATTTACATCTTCGCCGTCGTTCTTACTAAAATGATGTTGTAATCTATTACAAGTTTCGAACTAAAAACGTAAGTATAAGAACACATTTAATAATACTATACTGGCATTATAAGGAAGATTAAAGTGACGACCATTGTGGCGCGGTGGGCGAAGACCCGCCTGCGACGCAGGAGGTTTAGCTTGGGGCTAGATGGTGTGTTAATTATCCAGCATTATTTATATTTATTCTATTGTTCTAGGTAATGTCCCTACAAAGACATGACATAAAGCACGGTTTCGTATGGATCCCTCACGCTTACTGGTTGGTCGACGAAGAAAGAGTTGCTGAACTTACAGGTATCCAGTGTTTGATTATATCTGAACATTATATATATTTCTTAAAACATGCTATGTGACCCATAAAGTAAAAAGGACGTAGGAACCGCCACATTATAAGGACTTAATTTTACTACAAAAATAAAAACATTAAGTAGCTTTTCATAGCTATGTACTGATTGAATTGAATGGCCTTTTGACTTACTGCAGCACACACAGACATTTAACCTACATTTTATTTTATTTATTTGGCAAACTAAAAGCTTACATTTGGGTAAAAGTTTATCATCATCATTATTTATCATTGTTTTTTTTCTGTCAACTTTGTTTTATTATTGTTTTTTTACTATACTATTTTAACCATCTAAAATACTCATTCACTCTTTACTCACTCACAATTTGTTTCATTTGTTCACAGGAGTAATCAAAATGAAATCTAAAGGCGGAGTCACACAATGCGACATAAAAGCAGAGTTCCAAACGAAGCAGCTAGCAAGCAGTCTTAATGGCTTCTACACACTCAACGGACCGACGCATGCGACTAAACTACAGCTGGATTATCGCTTCTTTAAGAGTGCTAAGCAGACTATACAATGTGAAGGTTAGTCACACTATCACATCACTCTGATATTATGAGCTAGTTTTTTTCTGCGGCTTTGCACGGGTTGTTTCTATGGCAAGGTTTTACAGTTATTTCCATCCCATGGAATAAAACGTATTCCAGGTCGTGAACTACCTGTATGAAACCTAAAATTTCAGTCCGATATGTTTAGTAGTTTAGGCGTGAAAATTTCGCATCACACTCATATTATAAATGCTAAATGTTCTGATTGATGGTTTGTGACTTCTTCGCGATAAATCTACCAAATGGATCGGGCGGAAATTTTGCATAGGTTATACACATGTAGTTATAGGCCTGGAATAACATATATTTATTTTTATCCCGAAAACAACACGTGCGAAGCCGCGGACAGAAACTAGTCAATAACAAATATGGCTTATTTCAGGATCGTACAGTGAAAAGGCTTCTGGCTACAGGCGCGATATGTACGGCGATTTGGAAATGAAGTTCACTGCCTACCCTGTGTACGATTTCTATGCTGTTGTCAAGAATATTGTAAGTATATATTAAAACTTTTGTCAAAAGATGTCAAACTTAGATTCAGTACATATCTGACGGAAAATGCGTCGAGCGTATCATCGTTCGCATCTATTCGGTCAAATTAGACCTGCAACATTAAGCGTCTAGTCATTTCGAATGGCCTGTACACAAACGAATCTCCGCTGATGCTAGTCTGCATGCATCATACAAAATACATACATCGTGACACGTTACGTCGACCGACTATGCGTTGACGGACACGTAACAGACGCTGAACGCTCGACGTAGTGCGTCGAGCGTTCAGCATCTGTTACGTATCATCGGTTGAGTGTGAAAGGTCGAATGTTTCATTATATATTTGCCTGTTCTGGCGTAACGCGACCGTTAGATAATACGCGACGCATTTGAAGTCAAACCCGGACCCTTACATAAAAAGTACTGCAAACTTGATTCCACCGCTGGCTGCGAAAAGGTGATGTTGGCGGCGATCGATGTGGTAAAAATATTTATTAAAATATTTAATATTCTTTTTTCAGAAAACCCAAAGCCACGTCGATATAAGCATGAACGTCAGCAACTCTAAACTAACGAAGCAAGACCCCTCGTTCTCATTCACCTTCATCCGGTTTGACAAGTTGAACGGCTTGAAGCTTGACACGCGACTGACTGTCAAGCGGCCGAGGCTGATCGATATGAAGTTTCAGTTTGAAGGGGTATGTATTATGTTTTTGTACCGTAAATATACCTACCTTCGTTTGACTGCAATGTTAACTTATGGAAAGTGAAAGAAAGAAATATAATTATTTATAAAAAAGTAGGTAGGTAATTGACGATGTATATTGTGTTTCTAGCTAAACCTACGTTTTAGGATTATTCCACTTGATTTCCATTCTCTTCTCGTTTATACGCATTAACTTCGTGTAAGGAAAGCCATATCTCTCAAAAAGTATACCAGGAAATAAATTACCTTTTATAACACAATTTTTGAACTAATGGTAGAGCTGCCCAGAACTATTAAAATATTAGTTGTTAAAAAATAAACTTATTAATTTCTCAGTCAAAAAAAAATTATGAGGTCTAACGTCTTGTAATCGTAACCTAAACACTCAAGAGACTTTGCAGCTTATTTAATCGTTAAAGATTTTCAGACTGAACCTATGTTTCTAGAAAATATATTTAACATCCCTTTTCTTTTCAGATCGGCCCAAAATACACCGCACTAGCGCTGCTCAACTTCAACCCTAAATCCCGTGAGATCCTGCTATCCGGGTACTTATTCTATCCGCCCGGCACGCAGCTGTATATAGACGCTGACGTTAACATGACGCTGCCGACGCTACATCCCTGCACTGTGAGACTTAAAGTGCATGAGAAACAAACTAACGATTTCCAAGTGAGTATAACTTTATATCGGTCTTATCTCGCGAAGAACCGACAACCGCTGGGGCAAACGTGTCCTTGAGCGGAGACCACGACTCGGTAACGTTACTCGGTAAACGTAGTGTAGGACGCCCTCCGACCAGGTGGGATGACGACCTGCGAAATACGGCCGGTAGATGCTTTATACGTCAAGCTGAAGACTTATTAAATATATTATATACAAATGGGTCCAGTAGTTTCGGAGCCTATTCGATACAAAAAAACAAACAAAAAAATCTAACCTCTTTTTATAATATTTATTATATATTAAATAATTAAACTAAACTGTTTATGCTATTTTTCAGGTAAACGCAGCAGGCATGTGGTTCACCGGCACAGATTTCAACATAGATGCGAATTACCAAGATCTATCCAAAAGCAATATGGCGTCACATCATCTGAAGGTTCTAATCAACAGCAGCCATTTCAAGAACATAGCGATCGATGGGAGATTTACTCAGGATAGTCGACAGATTACTTTCATTGGAGATGTAAGTTTAAAGAGGCTGATATTGTCACATTTAAATGTATAAATTTCATTTAAAAAGTCATGCATGATTGCAAAGTCATTTGAAAACGACTCCTATAGTAAGATGCGTAGGAGCTATTATGCAATATGGCGTCGCACCATCTTAACATCCTTTCATCAACGGCAGTCATTTCAAAAACATAGCGATTATCGGGGGATTTTCGATAGTCGAGATTTTCTTTTATTGGAGAGGATCTTTTAGAAAGTCTTGTGGTCATAAAAAGACTTTGAAAGGACTCGTAGTAAGTTGTAGGACAAAGTCATATACTAGCTTTCAAGTCCTGGCCAAAAGCAATATGGCGTCGCATAAAGGTGATCAACAGCAGGCATTTCAAGAACACAGTGACCGACGGCAGATTTTGTCAATTATTAATAGTTTTAGTAAGATTCATACAATAATCATTTATCTGTATTTGCCAAAAGGCGTTAGATTCTAGAAACGAGTAGTCTCTATCCCATACATAATAAAGTTCATTATTCCAGGGCGAGTACAACGATGACAAGTACCGTACGATAGTCCGCTACATTTTACTCTCGGAACAAAACTTCACGAGCTACGCCGAAGTGGACGTAAGCGGAAAAGTTTACAGCGTCAATCTGAATGCGGATCTCAATAATAATACAAATCTGAATATGGATATACATTTTGACCAGTGAGTACCTATACCTACTTGTTTCCTTTTTAATTCTACCTATGATTCTCAAAATGCAAAACTAACTAAGCCTAGAGGTTGGTATTGAATAATAAGCTTTAAGTAAATCATTTATTTGATACATAAAACACACACACACACAATTAAAGCTTTAGTCTAAGCTTATTTCACTAATGTTTTAACTAATAAATTAAATAATAACAATATCAGAATTGATTTCGAAGAGACTTGAACCCGCTACCTTCCCAACCGAACTGGATTAAGCCACGAGATCAAGTAACAAAGTAAACACGCCCTACGGGTAGATGGAATGTGTTTTGTATTCGACCGGGGAGCGGACTGCGGGACGTGCGTAAGGAAAGACTGCTTACTGCACACTGGTTTATTGGACTAATGCGAGGTGCGGTGCAACCGTACCTACGCTACAACTATAGATAAACCTGCATATCTAACAGGATGACAACCTGCGAAAGACTGAAATACTAGTGGCAGATCATGGTTGCAGCTGAAGACTGGACTTTACGCCACATTTTAGGGGAGGCATATGTCCAGCTGTGGACTAGTGTCAACACCTTTATATCTTTCTAACTAAGCAGGTCATTAAGGTCGCAGAATTAAGGGTTCTTTTACTATATAAATATCATGTCCGATCATCGCCAGGTACACATAATTGCGGCTGAAGAATTGGCGTTTCGGCGCATTTTGGGAAGGCATATGTCCAGCTGTGGACTAGTGTAGGTCAATGATGAACCTTTATAAATATCTAATGTAATTTAATTAAATTTTATAGACTACGAGACGTCCACATATCCTACCAACGCTGGATAACGGAGCGTAAAAAACGCCTAAGCGCTGCATTCAACTGGGACGCAAATAGAGACCCGTCGCAGAAAGTCAGTGTCGACATAGAGTTGGACAATAAGGGAACCTGGCATCACGGTGGCCATGTCTCACTGTATTACCCTGGCCGGATGGTTAACGGGGAATTTGAGTTCTTATTGAAAGGTAGGTAACGTTTAAAGTGATTTGAAGTATCCAAGAATTTTGATCGTGACGTGACCAACTAGTTTTTATCCTTATTAAGAGAGAGTAAGGTTCAAAGTCAAATCAAGAAAGCAGAAATTAATTGTAGGCATCGAGTTGGATAAAAAAGGCGTTTGGCATCACGGGGATATGTCACCTTGTATTACCCTGGACTGTTTGTGATTTTTTGTGAATTTGAGTTCTTATTGAAATCCCCACCTTAGTGATCAAAATTCTGAAATTTATAGTATTAACGAAAAACATACCAAAAGCGTCTCAATTGAAAGGTGGGCTATTCAGTAATGATTAGTTTCGAGTTGATATTATTGATTTTTTATACACACATAGAATTCAAATATAAATTATCCCATCCCATTTTCCAGACTGGTTCTGCGAATGGTTCATCCGTATGGGCTGGTCTAGAGCTGACAACATTCTATGGAGAGTCAAGATGTACTCCGAAGCTAAGAACGAGACCGTATACGCTTTACTGTCGAATATGAACACGCCTTTCCAAGGATGGCAGGATACTAGCTTCAACCTTATGTGAGTAGAAATAAAGTCCATTTCAATTAAATAGTAAGGATCAGTAATTAAACTTCTATGATGAGCAAAGACGTTCCGTAACTAAGAACGAGTCTGTTGATGGCAGGATACTTCTAGCTAAGCTCGTAGCTTCAACCTTATATAAGTATAAATAAAGGTAATTTTAGTCATTGTTATCGAACCAAACATTGTTACACGATCTCGTTTCTTAAATGTCTAATTTGATGTCTGTTGGGTTTCCAGCTTCAAAAATAAATTTTTCTTCTACTTTTAGTCAAGACGGTTGCGCCAAAAACCTTGTCTGTATCAAGCTATATTGAATACTAAAAAAACAATGATTTTTTTCGTCTGTTTAGAATAAACACATACAACACTATATTTTAAGCCCTTGGCTACGATAGGCGACTTTAACCTTACCTTTACCCATGTTAAGTAATCGGTGACTTTCTTCTCTTCGTATACAATTAACTATCCATACGATTCCCACAGGTGGCGCTACCACGACAACCTGCAAGCTCTAAACGGGAGCATGAACTGGCAGAAAGACTATCTATCCTTCAGTCTACTCGCAGACTACCTGTTCTTACAAAACTCTTGGTACGGAGAGGTTAGCGCGCGAGTTAACTCTACCATCCCCACTTTGCCCAAAGCTCACGCGATGGCAATACATCGCGCTATTTGGAAGAAAAAAGCTGATACACTGATTAGTTTTCAGGTTAGTACGGAAACTTATTTCTTTTTAAAAAATAAGCAAGAGCAGGGTGTGGCAATAGGTACTGAGAGTGGAAGTGGAAGTGAGCCGGGTAGCTAGAAAATTCTATTAATTAGATCTTATTTGATTTCAGCAAAAAAATGTAATTCAATAGGTTTAGTGAAATAATTTAGTCTATATGTATAAAATATTATGTAGGTTTTGTTAACATAACATCAAGCTCTGCTTAGCTTGGGGCTAGATAACGCTGTGTGTCCAGCATTATTTATTTTATTTATTTGTTAAAGTAGATAGATAGATAGATATATTTATTTATTGATATAAATTTGTTACATTTTGTTTATAGCATCTTAAATCCTAACATAGGTATCTAGACACAAGAGTTCTCTTAACGCTAATAAGGTTAAAAATTAAAATTAAAGTAATTAGCGCAGTAGGCAGTCACGCAACAAGCACAGTGACTTCGCTGTCCGCTGCATGGCTTGGCAGCCGCACACAGGCGATCCATCTCAATCACGAGCGAGCAGCGACTCCACTGCGCCTGAGTTCAGCTACAGGATGCTCCTTGATGGTTAAATATAAGTTTAAGTAAAGATATGCCAGCTTGAAATATGAAAAAAATCAAATGAATGTTAAGATAAATAATATTTTATTAATACGTTTTTAATATTGGTTTGTTTAATTTTATTTTTAATTACTAATGGTATATTAGTATCTATGGTATTAAGTCGATTTCACTCTTTGATGATTATAGTTTGAAATTAATGTATTTTTGTTACAGTACAATGAAGACGGGCTTCTAATGGTCAACTCTTCGTGGACCATTGACAGTAATCATAAAGAAAACAACATCTCTGGGAAAGTAACCTTACTTACTCCTTTCCCAGTAAGTTTCAAGTTTTTATTTGATGGCCTCTGTCGCGCGGTGGGCAGGTCGTGCGTTCGATTCCCGCATCGGGACATATGTGTGTACGATCTACAGATATTTGTTTTTTGTATAACAAAACAATTATTTTTTTAAATTGCGAAATACTGCAGGTAGATGCTGGATGCGACAAGCTTAAGACAGGGCGCTATGGCGCTCATTGGGGGAGCCCTATGTCCAGCAGTGGACTGATATAGGCTGATGATGATGATGATAACAAAACATCCCTTTTTAATTGGTTCAGTAGATGTAAGCGCGCTGATCAAGTCCCAATGACAATAAGGTCCGTTTTATAAGTTTTATTTTGTTATTTATACCTACTTTTTGTATTTTGCAAAATCAAAGTTGGATCGCATTACTTAAACTCACTTATAGTTTATATTTAAAGTTACAATTTGCATTGCTTTTCTTTCAGGGTTACAAAAAAGGTTTCCTTGAAACCAAATTCGTATTGGGACATAAGAAAGATATAAAGGGTGTTACCTACTTGGATTTGGAGGAGAAAGTTCTTAAAATCTACGTTGATGGTAAGCATATCCGCAGTTTACCTGATGAGTTTAAATAACTTAATTTTGATAGTTTCTATAACACTAGAGGAGAAACGTTACGCCCCGCGGCTTAACACGCGTGGAAACTTGAAAACGCGCGCTCTGAGATCTATCTGTCCGTTACTTATTTGTTAAATCAAGTTATAATATATGTTTGTCTCATTATTTACTTAAACGTTTATTATAACCATGTTTTGAGTGAATGTGCGTACCTGGAAATATTTTTTTGGATAAATATATGCTATTAATTATTTACTTTGAAGTTTATTTATACCGAGTTTTGAGTGAATTGAACCAAGGAATACTAATTTTTCCATAGAAATATGAACAGTGAACACCCTCTGAGAGAGAAATTAACTTTTCAAAATTCGTTTAGCCTATATGTTATTCTAGAACCTAAACTATCTACATACCAAATTTCATCTAAATAAGTTAAGTAGTTACGGAGATACGCGGTAACAAACATTCACACAGACTTAGAGTACAACTAGCGGACCGTCCCGGCTTCGCACGGGTATTTATTATTTTACTATTCATAATTTAAGTGATTACTAATATTATTGTTAAAAAATTTATTTCCAGGCCACATGCGTCGCATAACCAACTGCATGCTAGTGGTGAATGTGACCAGTCCTATGATAGAGTTCTCGCACACGACGGCCAGATTCGGCTTCGTCGAGGGCGATCGACATCTCGTGGCTATGGTCGTCACTCCTAATACTACTACTGGTAAGTGGTACTACAAGATGACTGATATACTTTATGCAATAGATTATATTATACATAGATAACGACCAAAACACCCGGAATAAATATCTGCAGACCGTACACACAATTGTCCCGAGACGCGAATCGAACCCGCAACCTCCTGCGTCGCAGGCGGACACCTACGCGCCACAGTTTGTTCCGGGTGTTCTGGTCTATTGTTTTCTATGTATAATAAAAAATATCTATCTACGTATTGTATTGTATTATGTATATCAGTTATCGAGTAACCAAAACACAAGCTCTGCTTAGCTTGGGGCTAAAAAATGCTATGTGAATTGTCCGGCACATTTATTAATTATATTATATATTCATTATTTTATTTAACGAATTCTTAAACCTGTAAATTTCAGGTATCGAGGTGCTTCTAAAACTGCAGACGTTACAAGACTTCCACATATTCGGGCACGTAGCGTTGCCTATACAGTATCTCAACAGAGCTATGATCACCGCTAAGAGAGGGAAAGAAGAGGTAATAATCAGTTTATGTCGATCTGCTTTCGTTCCTGTTGCTAGGTGATTGATACCAACAACGAACCCACGCCCTTAAATATTTATTTTACTCTATTTTGTAGTATTTGTTTGTATAGCGGCAACAGAAATACATCATCTGTGAAAAATTTAACTCTTATAACTATCACGGTTCATGAGATACAGCCTGGTGACAGACAGACAAACGGACGGACAGCGGAGTCTTAGTAATAGCATACGGGTCCCGTTTTACCCTTTGGGTACGGAACCCTAAAAATATGCAAACTAATCTTGACAAAAACTCCTAATTTATTTTTTCAGATTGATTTCCGCGTCGGCTGGAGCAAAATGGACTTTGGCTTCACAGGAATATGGCAGTGGCGGTCCGTCATCGACTTCGAATACGTTTACAAGTTATACACCCCTCTCGAAGGGTTTGAAGAGAACGGACTGGTTCTTAAGCATAAGCAACGGAACGGACTTGATACTGAGTTGTCGATCAGACTGTCTAAACATAAGGTAAAGATAAAGATAAATTTAAGATAAGGTTAGGAATGTATTATTCTGTTATGCTGTGTGAATACAGCATTATTTATTTTGTTTATTCCCAAGTGTCTAGTGTGTATGTGTGTGCGTGTGTGTGTTTATGCAAAGGAACGGACTTGATACTGAGCTGTCGATCAGACTGTCTAAACATAAGGTAAGGAATTTATTACTGTATTATGCTGTATGAATTTAGCATTATTTTTTTTGTTTATTCATAAGTGTCCAGTGTGTCTAGTGTACTCGTTTGCGTGAGTGTGTGTGTGTGTGTGTGTGTGTGTGTGTGTGTGTGTGTGTGTGAGGGTGTGTGTGTGAGGGTGTGTGTGTGAGGGTGTGTGTGTGTGTGTGTTCCTGTGTAAGCAAAGGAACGTACTTGATATTGAGCTGTCGATCAGACTGTCTAAACATAAGGTAAGGAAATTCATGTGCTACATTGTACTACAGCCGGCTTCGCCCGCGTGGAAATCTGCGTCAAATGGTTTGTAAACCTTCGTATTGAATCACTCTATCTATTTAAAAAAAAACGTATCTATATCCGTGGAAATCTATGTGTTAAATAGTTTATAAACCTTCCTCTTGAATCACTCTATCTATTAAAAAAACCGCATCAAAATCCGTTGCGTAGTTTTAAAGATCTAAGCATACATAGGGACAGACAGACAGCGGGAAGCGACTTTGTTTTATACTATGTAGTGATATAATACTTTGTTTTTGTTTTGTACTGCAGCAGCAATTAAATGAATGTCTATGTCATTTTTGTGAGATGCTCGAACTTTAATTAAATAAATAAAAAATTTAATTTTGAAATTAAATTACCTATTTATTTCAGTCTTCATAGATCCACTAACACTATTCGTTTTTCTTACAGTTCGGCGTAGCAGTACAACTAGTAGACAACGGCAAAGGCCTAATTGAAGTGCTATCTGCCAGATTCAAGCACGGACCGGGAAACCACGACATGTTTCTGGAGAACTTCGACACTAGTGCCAGTGTAGTCTTGGACACCTTGTACTATCCTACGATCGCTTTCCACGCGCATCTCATGAAGGTAGGTCCATGCTTTTATTGTCAGTGTATTATTAAAGTACATTTTATTATCGATGTAGAATCTTTATTCTGTAACGATACCATTGTCATAGTAAAGCTATTTATTTGCGGAATTGGGTTGCCAGCTCACCAACACACACAGGTAGACAGCCCTGCCCTATTACAATACAAAAAGCGTTCCTTAACGAATCAAACGTTCATTCAAACCAATCAATCGTTCATTCAATCATATAATTCTGTTTACAGTTTGTGGGACCCGACGAAGAGGATATCTTGGAAGCGAACGCGACTCTCCATCTACCGGATAAACCACCCATCGTCTTGACAGATGTTTTCATTCTTGAGGTATTATTAACCTAATATTATTTTTATTAATTTATTTATTGAGAAATTAACATCATGAGATCTTTGTCCAGCAGTGAGTCTATTATATATACCTGATACATACAGACTCACTGCTGGGCAAAGATCTCATCCAAACCTTTGAATCACGCTCGCCAGCTAATTTGCAACCTACCTGCATGTAATAAATAAATAATGCTGAACCATCCACACAGCTCCAAGCTAAGCAGAGCTTTCGTTATGGCTACTAGATGACTGTGTTCCTATGAATTATTGACGACCTCAGGCCAAGGTCCTCCTGCGACGGGTTCGACTCCCGCCTCGGGACTATAATTTGTACGATCTGCAGATATTTGTTCCGGGTGTTATAGTCGTTATATAGTCTATGTATACGCTCGCAAAATTGATCGCCAGTGTGATAAGGCTCTTAGATTGTTAGTTTTCGAGTTGGAGCAAAAACCGTCCCTAGCTTTTTCCCCTAGATAATTATGTTGATATTCAAACAATAAATATATTCTTTTTTACAGGAATACACAGTAATGCGCAACACACTGAACCTGAAAACTCCATTCCCATCTGTGAGCGAGCTAAAATCCATTTACACTGTGGACATCGCCATCGGACAGTCGTTCAACGTCACTTGCCTCGTGTTGTTGTATAATGGCACTTATTGGCATGAGGTAAGGTTCTATTTAAACTAAACATCACATTAGGAGAGTCTCAACGTTACCTGACTTGTGTTGCTATATAATGGCATTTATTGGCATGAGTTAAGATTCTATTTAAACCAAAAAATCCATTGTCTATATTGTTCCTTCATGTCAGTCCATCCTAAGGTTTCCTGGAAGAAATCTCTCAGCGATAAGGCCGCCCTTTATACTTCCTTTATTCTATTGTTTATTTCTGTATAGTTTTCTGGTGTGGTAATAAGTGTTTTCTATCTATTTGTGTTAACACCAAAACTGTGCATTCCAGATATCATCAAAGATCTACTACGAATATGAAATTGGCGAGGACGACACCTACCGATCGTACCTAGCATCCGTCGGTATAGCCACGCCGCTCGCGGTGTTGCCAGCTCTCGAGGCGCGAGTGGGCGCGCGGTTAGAAGACGCGCTCTGGAAGATGTCCGCTGACATCGCCATGCCATCCTTTGTAGTCACAGCACTCGCCAGTTTAGAGGTAACACATGTTCATAGCGCTTAGAGGTAACTCATCAGTGGCTCAGCTCGCGGTGTTGCCAGCTCTCGAGGCATGAGTGGGCGCGCCACTCGAAGAAGCACTTGAAGATGTTAGTCGACATCGCCATACCGTCTTATGTAGTTACTGCAATCGCCAGCTTAGACGTAATTTACAGGGGATAGCCACGCCGCCGCTCGCGGTGTCTCCAGCTCTAGGGATGACTTTATGCGAAAGATCTAGCAGATGCTGAATGCCGTCGAAAACGAGACTATATCGCTTATTAGGGGAGACTAAACGTTTTCACCATTTTAAAAGTATTTAAAACTTAAACATATTAACTGTACTCGTATTTTATGTTCACAGCTGGACGACCCATTCGTAGAAACATCAGGCAGTCTGAACCTAACTTCACCGTACCTAGAAGATTACTTTATCAAGATGGAGTTCAAAAAAGATTTCTCGGACGTTGAGAATATGGTTGGAGGTGGCATACAGATCAATCAAGGGAACCAGAGTAATTTCGTAAGTAAATATTTTTTTAGCATTAAAAAAAGGTTGCTAAACCTCTACAGTGTCCCATTGCTGGGAAAAAGTTTCCCATCGATGTTTATATAAAACGCTTGCACGCAAAATGCTGCACTCGCGTTTATCATTTCATGGCCAACAAACTAAATTCAAATTATTTATTTACATACGTCACAGACATCTCCAAATCTTAAAAATCTCAAATAAAAAAGTTAGTGGTTGGCGCGTAATATTGAGTATTACGCGCCAACCACTAACTTTTTTAATGTACTTGGTATAAAGATTTGGAGATGTCTGTGACGTATGTAAATAAATAATTTGATGTTTTATGTATCAAAAACGAAAAACATACTGAGAGTCATTTAAAACGGGATATTTACCATGATTACATTTTTGAGTTATCCAATATTTCGGCACAGTTTCATGCGCCATGATCAGGGTAACGTTCTGTAACGTTGGTAGCAAAAGACAAAAAATTAGGGTAGATCGGTATGTCTGCCCATAAAAACTTACTCGCAGTGCCTTCAGTTATTCCGTGATCATGGCGCATGAAACTGTGTCGAGATATTGGATAACTCAAAAATCAAATCACGGTAAATATCACGGTAAATATCCCGTTTTAAATGATTTTTGTGTTAATAACCATGATAGTTTCCATGATAGTTGAAAAGTTTCATTCTGATACACCCTAAATGTGTTTGTCCACAGCTCTTCGCCGACGTAACCTGGAGCCCGCTCCCATCCCACAACATCCGCTTCAACTCGCGAGGAGCGCTCACCCCCGTGCTCTCCCCCTCCTCCCTCTCCTTCCAATACTCCGAGGAAGAGGGAGACAAGGAGCTCTCAGCTGACTTCACTACGGAGGGACTAGACTACTCGCTCAAAGCGGATAAGGGCAGTGATTCTATTAGTGTGGCTTTGAGTACCCCGCATGATGGGTATAGGTAAGATTATCCTCAATTTTATTAAAGTTAAGATCAACGATCTCCCTTGACGACCTCTGTAGCGAAGGTCTGCCTACGACGCAGGAGGTTACGGGTTCGATTCCCGCCTCAGGATAAATGTTTGTACGATCTGCATTTAAATAATGCTGGTCAATTCACGCCACATCATCTACTCCCAAACTAAGCAGAGCCGCATGATAGGTATAGGTAAGACTTTCCCTATTTTTTTTAAAGTTTGAGGCAATGGTATCCCGAGGCACTCTAGCGCCGCCATCAGAACACGCGGCAGCGTGTTCAAGCCAAGTTCAAGCAAAGGAACGCGCCGAGTGTATCATTACACGAACCACTTGGTGCCACTTTTGACCCTTCTATAACTCAAAACATCTTTAACGTAAACACATAAAACTACGTGTGTTTAATTATATCCATAAGGACATGTAGAAGCCCAAATTTCATGAAGCTAGCTCAAACGGTTATAAAGATATGAAGGTCAGAAAGTCGTTAAAATTCACACTGACTGACTGACATATATATAGTACCTAAATCTAACCTACTTCCAGATGACCTTGAAGGATGAAATTTGGAATCCAGCTCGGTAATTGTGTGTAAGTGTAGGAAAAAATCAAAAAATAAAAAAAAGTCAAAAATTAGTGATGTTAGCGACGACGACCTTATGTCAATGGAATAAGGTTTAAATTAAAAATAGATCCGCATTGCAAAGAATAAGCAATAGTACTAAGTCTCCGATTGCGCCATAGAATACAGTGGAGTTTTTAGAGACCGGCCCGTATAATACCTACCTAGTTATGTACCTATGTCGAAGCATTGCATAGAATAAGCAATAGTAGATACTAACGTCTCCGATTGCGCCATAGAATACAGTGGAGTTTTTAGGGACCGGCCCGTATAATACCTACCTAGTTAATATATAAATAGATAGGTATAGCCCGGAAAATCGTAGATTTTTCTAGTTTAGCTCAGCAGAGGTATACAAGCCGAGTTTGTTTGCAAGTTTAGTTAGTTCTTATTTTACAAGTGAGCAAGTGTTAAGGAAAGTAAAGGAAAGAAAACAGTGAACAGTGCAGTGACTTTGTAATAAGTGCGTAGTTGTGTGTATTCGGTACAATAAACCAACACTAAGTGTTCTGAGGTGTTTTACTTGATCATCACTCCCGACCAGCCCTAGTTGAAGTCTTACACCTTTGACGAGCCCCTACAAGTGGTGTCCCCATACAAAAAAAAACATTTTTTTTTTGCAAGAAAAAGCATTAAATCTCAATACCTGCCTAGTTTTCTTTACAAAAAGTAATGATATCCCACCAAAACATAAATGTAAAAAAGGAGAGCCAAGTTCAATACAAAAATTAAGATTGGCTGTGGGCTTCCCCGCAAAAAGAATGGAGATATAAATGAGTGCCAAGTCAAATCTATGTAGGTTAGATTTGACTTGGCCAGTTTTTATCAAAATTAAAACGTTGAATAACTTTATAAAATGACTGATGTAATGAAAACTGGCCAAGTCAAATCTAACCTACATAGATTTGACTTGGCACTCATTTATATCTCCATTCTTTTTGCGGGGAAGCCCACAGCCAATCTTAATTTTTGTATTGAACTTGGCTCTCCTTTTTTACATTTATGTTTTGGTGGGATTTATTTTATCATATTGTTTTGTTGAACCAAGGAAATATAAAATATTTCTTTGGGGGTTTTGTGATACCGGTTAAAAGCTTTTTGTAATGCCTCCGAAATAGTTTTATTTTGTAAGGTTTAGGTAGAGATGCGAAAATAGTGTGTGGCCACCAAGGGCAACTTCGTATCTCTGCTTCGTAACTATACAAAATAAACTATTAAAGAGATATTAAACAAATCTACATGCTACAAAACTGATGAAATTCGTACGATTGTTTCAGGGCAATGAAAATAATAACTCAGTTCGAAGGCGACGACATAACCGGCTCTTTAGTCACCGATTCTACGGAATACGCAATCAGCGGGAAAGTTTTTAACCGAGAACCTTTGGAAGTAAGTACATTTTAAATTATTTGCATCATATTAAGAGCGTAAAATTATGAACATGCAAAATAATGCTTAGTATGACTGCACGAATTGGTGGCAGTGACCACAAGATAATAATAACAATGCTGGAAAATTGACACAGCATCATCTAGCCACACGTTAAACAGAGTGTGTTATGGGTACTAGATGACTAATATACTTACATATACATAATACAAGTGCTGAAATCACACCGTATGTGTTTTCTACAAGTTACTAATATGCGTAAATCCACACTAGCGCAGCGGCTGAGAATATACAGATCTGTGTGACTCAGCACAGCCGTAATGTTTTTCGAACGAAAGGCATATGCGGCGCAACACAACCGCTGTGTAGAGCGGCAGCACGAATGGCTTAGGTTAAAAAAAAGATCGCAGTGTTCGAAAAAAGTTCGCAGTGTTAAATAATACCGATATCTTTTGTTTATCTAGCATGAATTTGATCGGAAAGACACAAGCGTGCGTTGGGCAGAAACCAGTTTATAATATTAGTGTGATGTCTTTCCAGATATCATTAACCCTAGTACCAAAAGGCCAGGGCGAGAAGATAGAAGCGAGAATAAAGCTCGAAGCTTCTACCCATCTGTACATATTGTCGGGGCATTTGTCTGGTGCGGCCACCGCTACCTTACACGCACGAGCGGAGATAACGGACGAGTTTACTGACGTTAATGTTAAAGTAAGTAGAAATAGAATATTCAGCTTAAGGTATATGTGTTTTTGTCAGGATAAACTAAGACCCCTGTCGCGCCGGCGCGGGCGTATAGTAATTTATAAAGCGTAGGAAACCCCCTGGCAAAATAAAAATTACGGGTTCCTAATCATTTTATTTTATTCAATTGTCAATCGATATCAAACTGCGATTATGTCGCTCTGACTAATTAACAGAAAAGAACAATAATAAAACATTATAAAAATTAAAAAAACTAAACATATGAAACTTACACAATCTAATAAAGTACATAATATGTGCTTACCTAGGACCGCCTAATCATTTGTTTCTATAAAACATTTTTTTTAAAGGTGGACCTGCCAACTACAGATTACAAAGATATCTACTTCAAGTCGAGAGCAGACAACTATCCGGACCAACGTAAGGTGGTCAGCGTGCAAGCGGCCACGCCACTGAAACGGCTCAGCTTCATCAAGGGAGATACTGATTTTGTGTAAGTTTTATAGAAGAAAGAAAGAAAATAAATTTATTTGACAGCATACATAGCGCATAACGCGACACATTACCTAATAGGTAAGTATACAAACAAGAAAAAGGAAATAGATAGAACATACAGATAGGTACAAATAGTGTATTACATAAAGGGCCAAAAAGGTCCCTGTCTCAGCATTATGCCGCTACAAGCCGTAGTTAGAAGCGGCGCTGATTTTCAGACAGGTCCTGGTAATGTATATGTCCTACTGGCTGCGCCTTCGGCGTCGCCCGTGTGGAAATCTATGTGTCAAATGGTTTATAAACCTTCCTCTTGAATCACTCTATCTATTAAAAGAAACCGCATCAAAATCCGTTGCGTAGTTTTAAAGATCTAAGCATACATAGAACAAACATACAGCAGGAAGCTACTTTGTTTCATACTATGTAGTTATTTTATGGATATGTGCTTTTGAGCACTTGTGTGAACGTGTGATAGGAGTGAAAACTTCGAACTTTAAAAGTTGCTGTTTGTAATCGAGTATTCCCGATTTAGCGTAACCGACGGATGCGTGACGTTTCATTTTCTTTCACTATTTAGAAAAAAGAAATGCCTGAAGAAATTTTCGCTTAAAAATAAATTACCTACCTGATAGTAAATGCGTTAGGCGGTCACTGATTTAGTAAATTAACTTAAAAGTCGTTCGAATCTACATAGTTTGGGCAGTGGCAGCATCATCCAGAGTTAAACTAAGTAAATTCTCTGTCATCATGATGATGCCCTATGAGATCTTGTATGTATTTTTAAGTGTTTCCTCTGTTGGAAGTCCTCCATAAATAAATAAATCGCTAAAAACTACGCCTGCCTAACGTGACGATAACGCCAGAACCTAAAATTTTAAAAAGGCTTTACATTACTTATTTTTTTTTTAGATTTGGACCAAAAACTGGATATCTCCTTTGTAAATATGAATTGCCAGACATGAAAGGCCAAGGTGATCTGAAATGGAGCTTCTTAATCGGAGACTTATTTATAAAGGTAATATTTAAACATGATTTAGTCTACCGGACTTAAAAGCTTAAAATTAAGACCGAAATTAAAACATGCCATCTATTTACGCGTCAGCAAAACTAGATGGCAGTGTTACCATACTAACTATTAAAATATTGTAGATAGGTTATTATATCACACTGTCACACAACGATTATAAATACATATAATGGAGTGCATAGGATGGATGGATGTTTGTTACTTCTGTACGCCATTTACAACTATTACACAGGTAGGAAGGGCCTGGAAGAAACTTCTACTTTTTATCACATAAATCAGTTCCCATGGAATCTAATTCGGTACCTTAAAACATTTCAATAGAAATAACGGGTGCGAAGCCGTTGGCAGAAACTATTAATTTATATATTTAACTATTTATAATGTCTATCTGTAATGTATTTTGCTATAGTTTTTTTTAATAAATTCCGCAGGCTTTAGGGAACCAATTTGTGAAAGAAATCCACAAAAGCATAGACCTTGACATCTACTTCGGTAACAGCACTTCGCCTGAATTGTTACAAAAAACTGACGCTGGATTCAGAATGGATTTGGACAAAGTTTGGCAGTAAGTCTTGATTTTACGAAAAAGTACTTGAGTACTTGCTTATGTATGTACTTGTAGAACATGTAATAAATATCACAATTTTACTGCAATAATGCTTTATTTTTAAAACATTATTGCAGTAAAATTGTGATAATAGTACAGGAAAATAATTTATTGCGTCTTAAAAGTCACAAAGGAAGCAGAGCTTGTGTTATGGATAGGTAGATGACTGATATACTTAATACGTTACATAATATCAGTGTAAATAATGAATTTGGTTTGTTGTTCAGCTAACTACAAAAGGCCTAAACAAAAAATACCTGAGAAAGGGATGGCATTGTTTTGCGGTTCAGCTTACATCAGCCATTAAGCCTTAATATATAGGTTCTTCTCATTTCAGTCCATCAGAAAAGGACAACATGTTTCCCAATAATATATAATTTTGTTATAAAGGACTATTCACTGTTTAAACAAAACCTCACTTTAATTTTCTTCCGCAGAATCGGTGCCAACGCCTCATTCGGCTACATACCTTCCCAACGCGTGAATCTTCTCCTAAACATTATCTTACCAAAACCTAACGTCGATGTGCACACACTGTACTTAAACGGAATTTTAGGCAGCCCCACTGATATTGCCAAGTCTATAGATGCAAGATATACCACTGACGTCACTGCTATCGTTACTGCTGTTAAAGGAAAAGTAAGTTAACAAGCGTAATGTCCATACTGTCTTCTTAAACGGAGTTTAGGCAAACCCGCTGAACTGGTCAAGTCTCTAGATACAAGATATAGCACTGACGTCACTGCTATCGTCACTGCTATTAAAGGGAAGGTAAGTTGACAAGCTAAATGTCCACACTGTCTCCTTAAACGGAGTTTTAGGCAGTCCCATTGACATTGCTAAGTCTATAGATGCAAGATATACCACTGACGTCACAGCTATCGTCACTGCTGTTAAAGGGAAGGTAAGTTTAACAGCTTTTTTATGTGCATTTTAACACCTCAAATGCTATCACTAATTCGCCTGCCAAGCGTTGTACACCCTATACATACATAGTAAGGTTCTTGCCTATGTCCAGCAGTGGACTAATATAGGCTGATGATGAAGGTTATTTACCATTTAATTCTGAGAAATTCGCAAGAAGTGTTGAAAACACCTAATAGGTTCTCTTAGTCGGCTCTTACGATATCCATGGGCTGAGATGGACGGGTCGATTCGCGACCGACACTGTCAAATCTTTCTGTGTCCAAAATAAAACTTAACGAGAACAATATTAAGGGTGTCAGGGGTCCAACATCTCGTGTCACAAGACAACCTAGCCTGCACGTGGTACTCCCTGCTAGATAACGAACTATGGGCTCTGGTCAAAATATCAAACAATCTTCATAATTTGATACCTCAGACAATTTATTTTCCATTACTTGATACTGGAAGAAGAGGGTCCAAGATACAAAATGACATTAACAAAGAATCATCAGAACGATATTGAAAAATGCCACTTGTTTTCAGACGATGATGTGTGAATTGTCCAGAATTATTTATTTATTTTTATTTTCAGTTACTAATGCTGCCTGAGAGTTTCGATACAAACTCTACGATCACCTGGACATCACCTTCTGGCTACCAGCATATTGAGAACAAGATTCTGTATAGATGGGATTCACAGGTGAGAGGCTTTTTAAACACAGCAGTATTGTTCTGTAATAACAAAAAAAATTAATTGCACGGTCTTGAAATGTTTTTTAAGGTTATCTTTGTCTCATGGGAAATGATTTATGGGATAAAAGCAAAATTTCAGCCACATCCGTTCAGTAGTTTTGGCGTGAAAGAGTAACAAACATCCATAAATACAAACTTTCACGTTTATAATATTAGTAGGATTCGACGTCGCCATGCCGCAAAGCATGGCGACATCGCAATAGAATATTACTTACTGCTGCGCAGTATTTTATACAGTTTTCTCTATTTTCAGGGCTCCAATCACATTGACTACGAGTTGACATCACCGATCTACGTTAACAAAACCACGTTGAAATTGCACGGATCGTATCAACTAGATAAAGTGCACGACTTTAAGATTGTCAAGTAAGTAAATATATATTTTTTTAGTAAGTATATATATTTTTTTAAGTTGATACAACTTACAATTATTATAATGTATGTACCTGCTCTAATCTGACTTGCGTTTGTAGCGTAATCTGGGTAACTTTATTAATTGACAATTAACTTTCCAAAGTGTTTTACGGCTTTGTATAACTGTGAAATTATTTGTTATACTCTTTTAGAGGAGAGATGTACAAACCGGGGCTAACTCAGATTGGAGAGATAGACGTACGTTACGGAGGCGTGAGACACTCAGACGGACGGTTCAACTTTAGTACGCCCTTCCACAAACTACCCTGGCTGAAGGCTATATTCGATGTAAGTACATTAGGCAAGCGATAACCGCTGGGGTAAACGTGTTCTAGAGCGGTGACCGCGACTCGGTAAACTATGCGTAAGACGCTCTCCGGCCAGATGGGATGACGACCTGTGACAGATGCTGGTAGATGATGGACGCGGCTGAAGACAGGACCCATGTCTAGCAGCAGATTATAGGTCGATGATGATATATTAATAGGTGATGCCATAATTGTAAGTGAAAGAAAGAAATCCATCTAACAGGAAGAGGTCCATTTAATTAAAGTTCTTAGTGATCAAACTTCGGAGCAAAAATCTCGTTGAAGTATATGTACAATACAATATTCGAATCACTTATATAAACCTAGCTTTTGTACAGCCCGGTCTTCCCCTAAAGTGGACATATCGGAAGCGGAGACGAGAAGACGTATCCTTTTCAACTAGGGTGACATAATTTTTCTCTATTCTTATTCTACCATAGACAACAATCCCCGGGCTTGCCTTACGGGTCTAAAACAAAACAAAGTCGACTACAGTATTTATTAACTGGCCCATTAATTCAATCCAATAAAATTAACTCCAAATTATTTCCACAGATAAACAACATAGAAAAGAACTCTGACAACAAAGTGGACCTATACTGGCCGAACAAGACCGCGACAGTTAACACTTCGCATGTCTACACTAAAACAAATCAAGGGTTCACACAAACGGGGGTCGTCTCGCTGTCTGTGCCTCTGAATACCCAGCATTTGGTTAACACGGAGTATTATTATCTACAAGGTAATTCATCGAAAAAATATTTATTTTTGTCTCTATCTAAGGCCAGATACTAAGACCCAAGCCCTCCACACGTATACATATAACTAATCGGGCCAACTCTACTGCCATACACGCCGTAGGGTATTCAAGATCAAGTTCGGTCTACCGAGCCATATTAGAGCTCATGATAGAAAGAATAATCCGTAAAGTCTAAGGTCGTCGTCGTCGAATGAGGAGGCCTATGTATATATATTTTATCTTATTAGTTGCGAAAAAAGAGTTTGGTGGCTACCAAGGGCAACTTCGTATCTCTGCCTAAACTATATAAAATGAAACTATAGTTTGACCAAACCGCTATACCGCTCCTTAGGAAAGTGCGGCGAGGTGGGGGGCGAGGAAAAACGAGTAAGAGTACGCGTTGAAGGCAGACTGATGGATCGGAGCGGCCGATATTTCCCCCCCGTCTCGCCGCTCGCATACGTCAGGCGCGGTTTCGGTCAAACTATAATACAGAGGCAATGAAAAGAACTTATAATAGGTATCCTCAGTGAAATTTTGGATATCTCCTTTGTTCAACGTTATAAGAAGATAAAATAGGTGGCGGCGCTAGTGTGTCTCGAGGAAAAAAAAAGTAACCTCCCGTCGTGAAGACATTACCATCGAGTAACTCAATTCTTTTAATTTTAACCGAACTCTGGGCTCTGTTTTCAGTTAAACAGAGCCCAGAGTTTGGTTAAAATTGGGAGTTGTTGTAAGTTATTCAGTTTTATTTCCGGTATCATGTAGCGTATTCCTATTGTCGTGCATATCTGACTTGTTAAAACCCACAGATGATAAATCCAGCAACGGCAACACAACAATAGACTTTGACGGCGAAAGATTCGTCAAAGGTTCTTTTAATCAGCTGCTCAGCAAGAGTGAAAGGAATCTGGACCTTTCTACAACGGACATAGAGGTGGAAAACGCGCACACGCCTGTCGGAGTCAAGTATATACACGAGTATGATACTACGGGTGATGTTGTGAGTATTTTATTTTATTTATTTATTACAAAGGGTGGGCTTAATACTTAACATATTAGTATTTTAACAATTCACACAGTATCTTCTAGCCTCAAGCTAAGCAGAGCTTGTGATATGGGTACTAGATGACTGATATACATAATACAATAAAATATAAAGATATATATTTTTTTAAACATAGAAAATGACCAGAAAACTCAAACTAAATATCTGCAGATCCTCCAACATTTATCCCGGTATATATATAGGTGCGAATCGAACCCCTCCTGCGTCGCACTCCGACTTTCGCCCACCGCGCGGCAGAGGTCGTCGAAATATTAACAAGAAATTTGGTAACCACATTACCTTATTTCCAGGACGTGAAACAAGCAACAGTCTTCCACCTCAAAAACGCCACCAAGTTCAACGTAACCGGCAAACTTGACGTCACCAACTATAACATCGGTAAACACTTAAAACTGGACCTGATCCACGGGAATCGAACCTGGGCCTTCGATAATAACTACGAGAGTGTCGACAAAGAGCTGAAGCAAGGAAGTAAAGTGAAATGGGCTGAGGATACTTGGATTGCGTATAATGTGCATGTCACTAATTTGTCTACGGTAAGTCGCTTCGCTTGTTTCTATTGTAATTTATACTAGCTTCTGCCCGAGGCTTCGCACGCGTTCTGTCTGAATAAAAAGTAGCCGATCTATTCAGTACTTTTGATGTGATGAGGTAACAAACGTCCAAACTTTCGTATTATGTAATAGAACTTTCTTTGTTAACAAAGAACTTTATCTGTCATCATATTTAGTATAAACTGGCTGCACCCCGCGGCTTCGCCCTCGTGGAAATCTATGATACAAATAGTTTATAAACCTTTATCTTGACTATATTATATTAAAAAAAAACGCATCAAAGTCCGTTGCGTAGTTTTAAGGATCTAATTTAAGCATACAGACATACAGCGGGAAGCTGCTTTGTTTTATATACTAGGTAGTGATAATTTACATTATTTTTCAGATCGAAACAGAATCACAAAGTCTAATAATGAACGTTTGGTGGCCACTGCGCACTTTCAATTTAGTCGCGTTATACCAACTACAAGACACTGCGTTAGACGGTAAAGCGACTTTCAACTGGAACGTCAAGGATGAGAATAAGACGGCAGAATTGAGAGGTAGCTGGGCAAACCCGCCGAATCAGGAAGGTAGCTTGCATAATGTGGATTTGGCTTTATCACATCCGTCGTTTAGAAAGGTAAGTCACTTCCAAAAATATTAGAATTATTATTGAAATAGCCGTAATTAGTATTTGAAGTATTTATTTTGCAATCCTAATACAATGTGAGAGGTCTTAAAATGTTTACTTATTTTAAGTATTAGGAACCCTGTAGGGCGCCATGCATCTTGAGAGATAGCTAAGCGAACCGCTTAATTAAGTATCATCATCATCAGCCTATTTTAGTGGACTTAGTGTGACTTTAGTGGACACTGCTGGACATAGGCCTCTGCGTACTGTCTTCAGCTTGACGCATCCAGCATCTACCTACCTAATTAAGCATCACAATTATTTAAATTAGAAATATCATTCTAATTAAATAATATTCCACAAACTCTTTATTCTGATAGGACCCCGAGTACGACAGAGAATTAAAACAAAAAAAAAGGACGGAAGGTTTTAAAGGAGCAAGTACAAATAGGTAATATTGTGTGAAGTTAGTTAGGGTAGGTACCCAGATAGATGCATACCTTCCTTTCTACCTACCCACTTGTGAACACCTACCAACAGTAAATATATGTACCTTCATTCAATTTTTTAAATACTATTTTTCTTTTTCTTTTTCAGGACGTAAACCTAAAAGGACAATACCTAGCCACCCAATCAGTGATGTCGAACCTATCACTAGAACTCCAATATTCAGACAACGAGAACGAATATCTAAAACTCCACTCCGTTCTCACTGACAATTCCATCGGACCAATCAGAGATTATTCCTTCGCCTTGACTTGTACCCACCCATCTACTAACTTGGATTTGGATATGAAGTCAGATGTGAATATACACAGTCGATGGTATTATTTCAATAGTCTGTATAGGTTTCAAAAGTCGCTGTTTTATCAGAAGTTGAGGAATAATAAGCTTTTGATTGATATGAATCATAGTTTGGTTGAGTGGGAGGTGAGTGGTTTTTTTATTTGCTTGCTTATTAAACGCTTTTTTTACTACAGCGTAATTATAGGATTAGACAGAAGTAGTAGCAAATATTTGCAGCAGATTGTACAAACATTTGTCCAGAGGCGGGAATCGAATCCGCATAAAAAAAAAGTAAATACGTTGGCTTTTTTCGACATCATAAATTCACAATTCATTTCATATTATAAACGTGTGTGAGATCAAGACCAGAACACCAGAGAGAATCTGCAGATCGTACACGCAATCGTCCAGAGGCGGGAATCGAACCCGCAACCTCTGCGTCGCAGGCGGACCTTTGCCCACCGCGCCACAGAGAAGGTCAAATTTTCTTATTAAAAACTTATTTTCAGCGTAAAAACGAAACCTACTACCACAAAGTCAACAGTACTTGGGATCTCACATACCCAGACTACAAGATATGGACAGTAGTGACCCGACCAACGGGCAACGACACGGGCTTGGCCACTCTCTCTATGAAGGACATGTCGCTGATAGCTCATCTTAATTCCACTGACGGTAAGTAAGTTTACATTATTTTGATTAACTAAAAAGTTCGATTTTTAACTATACTCCCTATCTAATCTATGAAAACATTGATAGTCTATCTTATGTCTATGTTAGTTTATTATAATGTTTGTAATGTAGGTATTATGGTATGTAGTGTATTTGTTTTCTTATTTAAATCTATATATTTATCAAAGTACGTCTATTTTGTTCCTTCATGTCCAGTCCATCATAAGGTTGCTTGGAAGAGATCGCTCCTAGCGATAAGGCCGCCCTTTATACTTCCTTTATTCTATTGTTTATTCCTGTATTGTTTTCTGTTTTGTGTGGTATATAAAGTATTTTTTATCTATCTATAGTCTTGAGCGGTAAGCTTGGGCTTAATAAGGCGTACAATTCATTACGGATTCATTATCGCAATTTATAAACATTTTACTAAACTTCATAGACTCCACTGGTGATCGGAATGCTGGCTTGTATGTTATAATAAAATATATCTATGTTATCATCATCATCAGCCTATGTTAGTCCACTGCTAGACATAGGCCTCCCCTAATGAGCGCCCTAGCGCCCTGTCGTCGGCTTGACGCGTCCGACATCTACCTGCAGTCTTTCGCAGGTCGTCATGGTGTACGAGCTATTTTCGATCAATTTTTATTAAATCAAGCCACTGCTGGCGTTGGTCTAGGCGACCCTTTACAATTTTTTGCATCAATAAAACCTTATTTCTTAATTGATAATAATTTATATCATACAATTTAACTTGTCTAAGTGCAAATTTTGTAAATTATGTTATTATGGTATATTTGATAGGAATTTATGATTATATAATTTCTGGTTTGGTTTCTTATTATGATTTCATTTTTACTGTCATTTTTGTACCATTGTTATTTATGCAAAACCATCATCATAAAAAACAAACATCATACTTCCAGATATCTCTTACCATCTAATCGGCCGTATCATCGACGCACGCTCCGCAAAGTTCGACGCATGGCGTAACTACGATGACGTCACAACCGTCGACGTAGCTTCCTACGTAAGACTGAACCACTCCCGACTTATGACCAGCAAAATCGTCTGGCGACCACAAATCTTCACAGAAGTCAAATCTACGGTCGTTTACACGCTAAAGACTATGTACAGCCAAATAAATGATACCCTAGTTATATTAAAAGAAGCTCCCATGGAAGCGCATTTAGCACTAAAAAGCATCTGGTCAGACGCTAAACCACGAATCCGAGAATTCTTGGACGATTTGAACGATTTACACGTGATAAAAGACGATTTAGACGAATTCGAAGTGTTCTTGAACCAATCGTATGACAACAACGATTTCTACGTCAAAAACGTCGTCGAATTCACCTACAATATTCTAGACGAGATGGCGATAAGGAACCATCTAGAAAGCTTGCCAGGAATCGTGAACGACATGTGGGGAATGATGGGTAATACCAGCAAATCGATCAAAGATAGCTTAACCTACGTAGTCGACTCGATCAAAATGGCCTATTCCAACTTCCTACAATCCGTGAACAAAGTATTAGAAGCAGATTTCATGGAGTTAGTCTCAGAGAGACTTGAAGCCATGATACTACAGTACGATAACTTCATAAGAGACTTGCATATGAAGTTCCTTGAATACTGGGAAGTTACTTGGGTGAATGCGACAAATAGACTGATCAACTACTGGCATGAGTTGCTAAAGTCCATAGAACCGTTGTTCTTCAAGATACTTCATTATACGGAGTCGTTTGTTTTTACAATCGGTAAAGGAGTTATGGATTTCTTCTACAATAGGACTCAGGAATTGACGGATTCACCATATTTCAACTATGTGTCGACGTTTGGACATGAGATGGACAAGTAAGTGCAATTAAACATTGTCATTGTTCTTTTAATGTGTAGGTAATGTTTCGATATAAGGTGTTATTTTAAAGTTTTAAGTGCAATAAAAGAGTTGATTCATTCATTCATTCATTGATCGGATCTTTGTTGATAATATAAAATAAAGATTCGATTTCATTTTATGAGTATTTAAGAGCTAATAGAATGTGTATTACATTTCCAGAATTTACAAAGATCTAGTCAACAACGACTTGATTACAAACATAAAGAAATACAGCAAGAAACTGTGGAATACTATTTGGAACAAAATAGAGAAATTCATTCCATTCAAAGATGAGCTTACGCAGCTGTACACAGAGTTCAAAAATGCCTGGCAGAACTTCCTGAAGACAAAGCATGTAGTTTATGTTGTCGAAAAGGTTAGTAGCTACATTATGTAGTATAAATCAAAGTCGCTTCCCGCTGTCTGTCTGTCCCTATGTATGCTTAGATCTTTAATACTACACAAAGGATTTTGGTACACATAGATTTCCACGCGGGCGAAGCCGCGGGGCGGTAGGCATCTCTTTTACTTGTCTAAGTGCTTATTTTTTTAAGCCTATGATAATTGATACTTTTTTTAAATGAAAGTTTTGTTGTTTTTACGTATCAAGATATTATTTCTAACCTGTTTCAGTACCAAGAAGCGTACACTCGATTAAAGTGGTGGTACGACTACTTTTTGATCAGCGAGACGATTGAAACTGTGGGCGAGATTATCTACGCCAAACTCACGGATCTTGCAAAGACTGCGCTGCAATATGAGGAGATGTAAGTGTTACTATTTCGTTTCTATGCAACGTAGACACGATAAAAGAGTCCTTTTGACTTGTGTATCTCTAGGGTCTCTTTATAAAGCCTAGAATAGACGTTCTTACCCGAGATGAGACACTAACGAATCATTTGTATGATTCTTTAGAAGAATCAAAACAGTGTATGGTGTGTCGTGGATGGGGATTGTCTGTGTCGAAGAAATAAGCATTTTTTATTTGATTTCAAGCTAGGTGTATTCCTAAATTGAAAAAATATTATTAATTACAATTCGTTGACTCCCAAACAGGAGAAACCGCAATGGGAGCCAGAAATAACTATGTACAGCAGGTAGTCCACTTTCGGCCAATCTATTATCCTAATTACGTAGGTAAATACCTACATGCCCCTTGAACTTATGGCATGTAATGTTCTTTATCTGGAGTACAATAAAGTATTTAACCAACGACGCAAAAACGACGGGTTTATGAGTTTGACCTGTCTGCGTGAGGGTGTGTGTGTGTGTGTGTCTGTCTATGGCATCGTATCTCCCATCCCGTTGTTTTTTTGTAAGGTGAATTAGTCGTGAGTGTTCCTAGCTATATTTGATGACAATCGGTTTAAGATGGCCACCGCCACAAAATGGCGTGTCGGCAGTTTTTAAAACGATTAATTTTGTATTGTAAATAAGCAACAAAACGTAATTTTTCAGACACCGCACCCCAAAAACGAACTTCATCTTCGACCCACGCGTGGGGGAAATCCTCCTCGAACAGAAGCTCCCATTCTCCTGGCACGCTTTCAACCGCACCCCTGACTTCACTGAAGTGGCGGAGTACAAGGCGGTGCGGGACTTTATGGACGAGTGGTTGACAACTAACAAGAGCATCTGGTCTTATTATTACGAGATCAGGCCGTATATGGACTTTAATAACTTACTACCGCCGTTCGAAGGTACGATTAACCTATGAATTAAATTAAAGGAACTCAAGTTCCTATGGTACATTATGAATAAAATTCTTAGAAACTCCCCGATTTATTCTAGCCCAGGATCACTCATGGTCCGGGAGCCCGGTACAAATTTGGTCAATTATTTCCGCCCGAGCGAAAATTCTTAAAATGCATTAGAGATTAATATTATGAATACTCGTGACCGCCAGCTGCGATTCCGTGGGTGATGAAATTATTCCCATAGAATAAAAAAGGTTCAAATACTAATTAAAATTAGTATATTCCAGACTTCTCATTTGAACATCTTTCTTCCTAGGTATGGCAATGATGACCGGTCAAGGCACACTAGTAACATTCGACAAGCGAGTCTTCACAGTCTCCGAAGCCGGTACATTCCTCCTCACTAAGGACTACAAGGCGAATAACTTCACCTTACTGATGGAGAGCAACGACCAAGGGCGGTACAACTTGGTTATACTGACGCACAGGAATCTGATCCATATTAATTTGTATAAAGCGGTGAGTTTTATTTGTATTGCGCAAAATTAGATGAAATATACTGGCAATTGCAATGTTTCCGCGGCTCACAACCATCTGAGTTGGATGTAAGCCTCGAAAATGGGAGGTTAATGATGACAATGTTTTTTGTTTTCTGTTCTAGCAAGTCACAATAGACGGGGTAGTAGTGAGTCTACCAGTGTTAGCAGACGGCTGGCTGGTGGTGTGGCAGACGGACGGGCTGGAGGCGCGAGGCAGCAGCGGGCTGGCAGTGCAGTGTGACACCACGCATCGCACCTGCAAGCTGACTGTACAGGGTAGGTGTCAATAGACTGGGTAGTGGTGAGTCTACCAGTGTTAGCAGACGGCTGGCTGGTGGTGTGGCAGACGGACGGGCTGGAGGCGCGAGGCAGCAGTGGGCTGGCAGTGCAGTGTGACACCACGCATCGCACCTGCAAGCTGACTGTACAGGATAGGTGTCAATAGACGGGGTGAGTCTACCAGTGTTAGCTGAGGGTAGGTGTCAATAGAAGTTCTACTGTATTTTATATTCAGCTAATTACTGTTTTAATTTTAACAAATTTCCGCTCTTCAGGTTGGTACTACGGCGTTCTAGGCGGCCTCCTCGGCACCTACAACAACGAACAGTACGACGATCTCCAACTCTCAAACAACACTTTCTCCGCCGCCGTGCAAGACGTGGGCCGTAGCTGGAACTTACTCCCGGCCACGACCGTACCGATCGAGAATAAGGAACATAAGAACGATACGCAGTGCGAGAAGTTCTTTGCGAATAAGTTGTCGCCTTTGCATCCTTGCTTCACTGTTGTGAGTAGTGTTACAATTTAATATTATTTAGTAGGATTGGTAAATTTTAAGGTTTATGTTATTATAGTGCGTAAGCCCTCGCACTCGGGGTAATCTCTAAGTAAAGCAACATTTTTGTAAGCCATTGAATTATATCACAAAAATTTTGCTTTATTTTGCTTAGAGTTTGGTCAATATCTCTCAGAAGCAAAATCTTTGATGGGTCTGATTCGGTCGGATTGTCATGTTTAAATTTTTTCTTGTTGGTTTTATGGAACATTCTTGACCGAATTATTGCAAACTGCAGTTTCTAACAACAAAATGGTTACCAAAATAGTAAAGTCATAGCTTTCAATTTCAACAGTTTTAACTAAGTAGTATTTCAACACGTTACCCCTACTTTAACTGCAATCTCTTATGTCTGTGTTAGATCGACGAGTCTTATCTAAACAAGGTGTTTGTTGTCTATTTTGTCCCGCTATTTATCGTCAAAGTGTAACAAATGCACGACATTTTGTAGCGGTGCATTCGAGTGCGTACGAGGTAATATCTCGAAAATAAATGTCTCTGAATCATTCCAAACTCCGGCTTTTTACATCAGAATAGTTGAAATAATAAACTACTGTGTTACCCCTATTTTTACACCTATACAAATACCAACTCAATCTGTGTCTTGTCGTTAGATCGACGCGTCTCCCCTATACCTGGAGTGCACGCGTGGCATCGCGGCGTGCTCGCTGGCGCACGCCTACCTGCAGCTATGCTCGCAACAACACGTGCCCGCGCATTTGCCGGAACACTGCTACCAGTGAGTACAAAGATCACTTTCTCAGATCAGATTATAGCCGCGTCTCCCCGTGTTGCGTGCACAGCTGGTAACGACGTACAAAGTAAAATGTATTGCATCAAACACATGTAAATAGAACACAACGGTAAACATACATCATTTATGTACAGTGTTGTACATATGTTTACCGTTGTGTTCTGTGTGCAAAATCTGGTTACAATTCTCACTTAATTTAAATGTATACCTAGAATAGAATAGAATCCTACCAACCTACTTAGTAAATAAATCAAATAGGAGACAAACAGTTACACAGAAAACTGAATATAAAAATAACATTGATAAATTATGAAATTGAAATTAATATTTAAAAAAACTAGACATGTAATTTACTTAAATCTAAAAATGTTTGTCCGTCATGAAATATTTTAATTTATAGTAGCATTTACCTTCCAAAGTGGCGTTTATCTTTTCCCGAAATAGTGTGAGTGGTACTTCTGTAAGATTATTTTGGTATTTATTGTAAATAGAAGTCTAAAACACTTTCATATCCTGTTATTTGTCTATTATTTTATGATATTAGACGACCGATGTGGCGCGGTGGGCGAAGGTCCGCCTGCGTTGCAGGAGGTTGCGGATTCGATTCCCGCCTCGGAACAATTGTTTGTACAATCTGCAGATATTTGTTCCGGGTGTTCTGGTCGTTTTCTATGTATAATAAAAAATATCTATCTATGTAATGTATTGTATTAAGTATATCAGTCATCTAGTACCCATAACACAAGCTCTGTTTAGCTTGGGGCTAGATGATGCTGTGTGAATTGTCCAGCATTATTTATTTATTTTTTCCACAGATGTTCAACCCCACAAGGCGACACCATAGAAGAAGGGGAATTCCACGCACTGGAATATGTACCTAAGTCAACGGACGTAGTGTTTATAATCGAGGCGCAGTATTGCAACAGAAATATACGAAAGGCAAAGAATATGGACCTGTTTATTGAAGCTTTTGATACAAAGCTTCAAGCGAGTGGACTCTCTGATAATAGGTGAGCGAAAATTATAACTGCTTGATGGGGCCACGCGTCGCTTCGAAGCACTGATATTTTTTTTATAATCCCGGAGTTTTTAACCCTAGGTTAAAAAAAGCACAGGTTAAAAACTCCGGGATTCGAGGAAAATCGATTCCGGGGAAAATCGAGTTATTATAGTGTTATTTCCTTTATTTTGCGTTTTATCTGAATAACAAAGCGCTCGTATCATATCCCGGTCAAAATATCTGGGGACGTCACGACTACCAATTTGTATGGTGCGAGGTTCATAGATGTTTTGACCGGGTAACCTAACTTTAGTATGTTTTTTTTCTATCACCTGTGGAAACTTATAATTAGCCGTTAGTTACACACTATGTTTAGTATTTAGTTACCTAGCTGTTAGTTTTCCCAAAATTATAAAATAAAAAAATAAAGATACCTGATAAATTTGTGTATTTCTAGGTACGCTATAGTCGGTTTCGGCGGCCGCGGTACCTACCGCCGCCCGCGCGCCCTCTATGTGAACAACAAGGTGTTTACCAACGCTATCGAGATATCGCAGCATTTTGACAGCTTCACTATAGGTAAGTCATATAGTTACATACAGTAAGCCGTAATAGATCCATCTTTGGGTCTGAAGTCTCGCTTAATTTGGATAGAGTAGAAATAGAAGACGTTAAAAAATAAATGTTGATTTAACCTTAGAACTTGAAATATGTCATATGGAGACTTGGTGTCTTCACAAATGTATTTGTGGTAATGGGCACTGGGCAGCATACCTATGTGTGAATTTCACTATAAATTCAGTCAACTGTTTGATATTTTTATAATTAAGTTGAAAATAAAAATTAATCAATTTATTATTATGTACAAATTAATTATTCTATCTATTGTTTTACATGTAATTATTGTCTACGGGAGTGGCATAGTCATGTTGAATAAACTCCTTTAAATAAATAAAGAAAAAAAAATATTTTAACCAAAACGTTATTGATAATATAATTCGAATTAAGAACATGACATGCAACTTATAAACGTTATCAATAAAATAAACTATCGACCCTTAAATGTTATATATAGCATTTCCCGTGCAAAGATTATAGATAGAGGAACACACCGTAATCAATTAACAATATGGCTGTATGAGAAATTAATTTAAATCTATATATATAAAAGAATAAATATAAAAGAAGGCCTCCCCCAAAGGCGCTATGGCGCTCTTTGGGGGAGGCCTATGTCCAGCAGTGGACTGCTATAGGCTGATGATGATGATGATGATGATATATAAAAGAAAGTCGTGTTTGTTACAACACTTATAACTCGAGAACGGCTGAACCGATTTTGCTGAAAATTGGTGGAGAGGTAGCTTAGAACCATGAGTCTAACATAGGATACTTTTTATCATTTAAACCATTTGACACATAGATTCCCACGGGGGCGAAGCCGCGGGGCGCAGCTAGTAATTAATAAAAATTTCACAATAAACTGTTATTTTGTTTCAGAAAAGGCCGATTTAATCCGTAGTAACAAGTCATCCCGCGCCGACATATTCGCAGCACTAAGCTTCGCCACTGACTTGCCTCTAAGACCCGGAGTACCGAGGACCTTTATACTGCTTCCGTGTAGCAAATGTGACCTTATGTTCATGAAGGTAAGGTCTAATGTACCTTTGCACTATTATATAAATAACCCTTTCCAGCCGCGCTGTTTCAAGTTGCTAACGCTTAATACAGGCATGTCCGTCATGACATGAGCGCTGAAAGTGTTAACAGAATAACGCGTTTTAATCGCGGGGCTAGTAAAGAATTAAATTTAATTAATTTTTCTATTTTAAAATTATACTTTGAATTTAGTTCTATGTTCAATTCATCGAACTAGATTTAAGTGCGTGAATGCTGTGTTTCAAAACACTGTATTACTCGTAATTAAATCTCGCCACAACTTAATAAAAACGCGCCATGTTTTTTTATTTAATGATTTACGTAACACATTGTAAATAATACTTTTGGGACGAAACACCAACATAAATTTACCCCAAAAGACCGATTCAGTAGGTTCCCCATTGTATAACTAGATGTCGCCACTAGACAAATTAGAAGGCGCTATCGAAGCGTTTCGGGTTCTTGGTCGCTAGTGCTCCTTGTATTTGAGTTCTTTACCGTGACCATTTTGCCAACGCAAAAGAGGTTGCGGGTTCGATTCTTATAACTTTTTGATTGGCTACATAGTACGTTAGTACGTGCCCATTATTACCCATATAACTTAAATAAATAAGTCAGGTTTCTACATTTCTTTATATATGCCTCTGATGCTCAATGTGAAGGAAATACATTAACATGTTATTGTATCGATTTGGGTAACCGAGAGCTTGTAAATGAAATGACCCACACTTTGACTGCGGTTTTTTTTTCGACGAATGCGATCTTTTTTTAACCTAAAAACTTCGTGCTGCCGCTCTACACAGCGGTTGTGTTGCGCCGCACATGCGTTTCGTTCGAAAAATATTACGGCTGTGCTGAGTCACTAAGATCTGTATTTACTCAGCCGCTGCGCTAGTGTGGATTTACGCATATTAGTCACTTGTAGAAAACGCATACCGTGTGATTTCAGCACTCAAAGTAAAAGTAATAAAGTCTTGGGCCGAAGTTCAAACTTTGAAATCTGGTAAAAACTATGCGTTTGATTGTATTTTTTTCCATTTATTTATTATTTACCTTGTGGTTTTTGGGTAAAAGAATGCATTTATCTTACGTACCTAACCAACTAATGTAAGCCTTTATCCAGCAGGACGATCAAGCTAGTGAAAAATACTGACTTTTGGTACTTATTTTTAAGTTAGACTAGAAATAAAATAAACGTCATTTATAACGGGATATTTACCATGATTTGATTATTGAGTTTTCCAATATTTCCGCACAGTGGTAAATATCCCGTTATAAATGACTAGCTGCGCCCCGCGGTTTCACCCGCGTGGTTATAGAGATTTTGGATAATATACAATATATCTTTATGAATTGTAGCCTATGTATTATTCTGATATGTAAGCTATATTATCGTGAAGTTTCATCAAAATTCATTCAGTAGTTTTTGCGTGAAAGAGCAATAAACATACTCGCAAACTTTCGCGTTTATTATATTAGTAGGACTTATATTAACCATGACAGTTTCAAAATTTAGAAATAACATATGCATGATGATTTGACAGTTGGACTACTCGACGATCTACCACAACCTGATGGAAAACTCAGTGACGCTGCATATCATAATGGACGACGATTTCATGCTGTCTAAGAAACGAGTCGCTAAGTACCTGTTCGGTAAGTAGTAGCAGTAGTAAGTCTTCTTTCTTAAAAGTAGAAAAGTATATTTATTGCAATTACATGTGGCCATATCTCACGAAGAACCGACAACCGCTGGGTAAACGTGTTCTCGAGGGGAGACCGCAACTCGGCATACGTAGTGTAAGTCGCCCTCCGGCCAGGTGGGATGGCGACCTGCGAAAGATACTGGATGCGTGCAGCCAGGTGCAATCAGTACCTAGTTTTGGCGTTTCTTTCATCCAAACATTTGACTTCACGTGATTTAATATTTGTATCTACTCCAGGCAAATTCGATGTGTAATTAAATTGAACTTTAACATTTAGATAAGCTTGTAAAATTTACTTACTACGTTTTTTTCTGAACATATTTTAACAAAAAACATGAATGCTTCTTATCGTGTTTTTTCTTATTTAAGTCAAGTGCAAAAGTTCAGCATACACGATTTTAAAGTTACTAATCGATTAAAGTTATCGATTTTTTTTTATCTTGGCTGATTTAAATGTTCCTTTATTATTTGTAAGTATTTTGTCTTAAATATTTTTAATCTTACGCGATCTGAACATACTGGTATTATTATAAGTAAGTACTAATCATAAAAATGAATCCCTATTTCCCTTGGTCACGCCATCACGCGTGAACGGCTGGACCGATTTCGCTAATTCTTTTTTGTTGTGTTTGTTATTGTCAGGAGAAGGTTCTTATCTTATATCTGAAATAATTAAGAAAATTGCGCGGAAAATTAGAAAATTTAAGAATACTTAACCACTATTATATTAAATTATTTTTAATGTAACCATAGCGCTTTTACAATTCAAACTTTTTTGATGTAGGTAACCTTATGGCGTTTGACATAACATTGACAGAATGCGTGCTGCAAATATCGTCAAAGAGGATGTAACCAATTCGAAATCAATATTCATAGTTAAGACGCGTCATAGTAAGGACAACGTCTGTCGGGTCCGCTTGTACATAATATATGTCTATCTACTACTGTTCTATTCTACGCAATTCTGTAATACGCAGAATTTAAATTTAAAATCTGAACTTTATTCCATCGACATACCGTCGTCGTCGCTAACAGTTAGTATAGGTTTTACCATAACCACGCTTGGTCTAATCATAATCACAGTGATGGGTATGTTGATGAGGTGATAGGAACTTTTCCTTTGGTAGGTTCCTTCAATAGACTCATTCACGGGCTGGATTTTAGGTGTCCATAGTTACGCCTCAGCAAATAATGCCTTATTTCCTTATAATAAAGCTCATACTCTCTTACAGGTGTGGACAGCGCTCTAGCGTACACTAATAAGGACTACGAAAGACTGGTCGGAGACGCGGGACTGAAGAAGCAAGTCAAGCTGCCAAAACAAAAACTGGGGCTTTGCACTTCACTCGCTATGGAGACTAACGGTAAAGACTTTTTACTATTTTATAGCATAGAAGAAGATATCATATATTTATAGACAATAATTTAGGGCGTTTCGTTACGGAATAAATATTAGAATGTAAATAAATAAATAAATAATGCTGGACAATCCACCCAGCATTATCTAGCCCCATGGTAACCAAAGCTTGTGTTATGGGTACTAGATAACTGATATACATAATACAATACATTATATAAATAAATATTTTTTATTATACATAGGAAACGACCAGAACACCCGGAACAAATATCTGCAGATCGTAGGTTATAATTTTCTAACTAACTACTTAGGATGCTTGAATTGAGAAGGTATTTACTTAGCATTTTTATTGCGTAAGGTAAAATAACGGAAGTACCTGCACTTCTGTTATTTGACCTTCTCTGGTTAATGGATGTCAATTTATGGGAGGGCGATGCACGCGATACCTAATGCATTTGTTGGATCTATCAGAGAAAGTTTTGCGCGGAATGTTTAGTACATAGGTATAATTTATTTAATACAAGGAGAACCAGCAGCACATACAGTAAATTAAAAAACAAGAAAATAGAAACAGAAGGCTATTAAGAGATAATATTCTACATTCTAACGTTATTTTATCGAAATTAGATGATGATGTTAAAGTTATCTTAGTTTGACAAATTCATAATGCATGTAAGCGGTTACTGAAATTTATACTGTATCCCAATGGTAACACCCAAACCTATTATTTGGTTATTTTAACTTTGGCAGCACTAAAACACTTTTCTCCCCAGGTACAATATTCGCGGGCGCCAAGCTCCAAGCGGAACGAGCGACCGTCCGTCGCTTCTCTTCAGTGGCCGGCGGTCGCATCTCCCAGTCCGCGGCGCCTTGTAACCGCGCGCCGCGCTGCGAGTGTCGCAGCGGGTCGCTGCGGTGCGCGCCCTGTCCCGACACGCAGAGAATGGTAACGTACCTACAACTAACAGAACAGTTAGTTAAGCTGCTTTTATTGTTACGCGTTTCGGCAGCGCCGTTGGAGCGCCGCGTTCGGAGATGTATGGGGTTAGTAGTTGCGTTTCAAAGTCGCGCGCTAATGCACGTTAACAGCGCGCTGCCCAGCGGCGTGACAATAAAACCAGCCGTATAAACGGAACGACACGCTTCTCTTCAGTGGCCGGTGGTCGCATCTCCCAACGCATGTTGCAGGTGGCGGCAAGCGACCATTGTCGTAGACCCCTGCAGTGAAGGTCGCGGTAAACCGCTTTATACGGGCTGCACAAGCCTGGTCTGTGACGATCTTTGAAGCATATCTATTTCAAGCATAAAGTTAAAGATAATCGAAATCGAGATTAGCAAAATAATTCTCGACAATTCATTCACACAGCAGAAGAAGCTCTATGCAGAGCTTGTACATAACATAATCCATTATGAACATGTTATGTTTTATAATATTATTCATAGAAACCGATCAGAACACCCTGAAAAATCTGCAGATCCCCGTATTAAACATTTTAATACCTATTTATGATTTCATCAACTCTACCTAATTGTGATGGGATTAATCACAAACCCTGTCTGTGTAAGAACAATAATCTGTCGTCTTTTAAGGCGGTAGGGTGTAGGACGCCCTCCGACCAGGTGGGATGACGACCTGCGAAAGACTGCAGGTAGATGCTGGATGCGTCAAGCTGAAGACAGGGTGCTATGGCACTCATTGTTACGTTGTACAAAGGAAATATCGAACATTTCATTGGGTATTTTGTGATACCTACCTCCCGCCTCGGGGTATCGGCCTTAACAACACCATCTACCCATAGTGAATTTGTCAAGACAAACTACAATAGTTTTTACAGTAAAAATATTTTTGTTACAGTTGGAGATGTCATTCTTCAATACAGACGATATTGATGACCTCATCGACATGGCAATGGACCCAAGCCTGCCTTCCTTTAGCTGATGATGATGTGATGACTAGTATTATTTACTAGTGAATTAGAATATTACGTAGTATTTGTGTAAATATAGGACAACATTGGAATAAACTTTTAAATGTAAAATGGTGTTTTTCATTAGCAATCTCCACTCCTTATCCATTTCATTCGGAATCAAAAAGCACTGAAACAGTCTGCAGCTAACTTAATTGTTAAAATTGTAAATACTAGTTCTAATTTGTTTCTACGATTTGATTGTAACTTTTTAAATAAAGATTTTCGGACTTAAAAAGCAATAAATTTAGAAATTACAACAAATAGAGCTAGAAAAGTTTCCGCTAGTAGTGAGCGTTGAATCGACGAACCGTTTTTTTAAACTGTTTTTCTACAGCCAACGTGTCGACTGTTTTCTTATTGCGGCAAAACTAGTTATTTCTACGAACAGGTTTTTTCATTCAACGTCAACGATAAACGCAACGCAAACGAACGAAACACAAAGACAGATTCAATTCAACTACATACACGACAACGACACGAACACCACCCGAAAATTAACGAACGAGCCGCGAGCGAAGCGCGAGGTAAAACGCGGTACGCGAGCGAGCGAGACGTCTCGCTCAGTTGTTTGAGAGTGTAAGAGATGTATGTATGTTTGTTCATTCCGGGGCTAAGCAGCGAGCTCGAGCCAAGCTGACCGAAAAAACAGGTTAATTGTGCATAGGTTTGTTTGTTTTCGTTTCAATTAGTTTGTCTATAGGTGACGTGACACGTCACGCTCAGCGAGCTATGGAAAGAGCTATGCTCGGAGTTTCTCTGAAGGATAGGATTCGTAACGAATACATCCGACAGAGAACTAAGGTTATCGACATAGCTCAAAGAACTAGCAAGCTGAAGTGGCAGTGGGCCGGCCATATTTCGCGAAGAACCGACGGCCACTGGGGCAAACGTGTTCTTGAGTGGAGACCACGACTCGGTAAACGTAGTTAGGACGCCCTCCGACCAGGTGGGATGACGACCTGCGAAAGACTGCAGGTAGATGCTGAATGCGGCAAGCTGAAGACAGGGCGCTATGGCACTCATTGGGGGAGGCCTATGTCCAGCAGTGGACTGCTATAGGCTGATGATGATGACGTGACACGTGAGGTCAACGTTTTTTTGTATGGCGCCAAAGTATTACTTCTTTTGTTATAGTGAAATTTATTGGATATTTTCTTGTAAATAAAGACAGTTTTTAGTGTAATTAACACCAAATTAAACAAACAACGATGATTAAAAAACAGCGAGTTCGTTTTTCAATGTAACTAGAAACTTACTTTAACGCATAGTTCCTTCTACAACAGTTTACGAAAACCAGTCGACGATCAACCAGTTGAAAAAACGGTCGCGACATTTAACTGGTTCATTCGTTGAACAACGAACGAACGGTCGACGTTTAACTGGTTCGTTTGTTGTTCAACGAATGAAGCAGTTAAACGTCGACCGTTCGTTCGTTGTTCAACGAATGAACCAGTTAAACGTCGACCGTTTTTTCAACTGGTTGACCAATTATAAAAAACGGTTTCGTTTCGTTAACGCAAAAACAGCCAACGACCCACCACTAGTTTCCGCTAATATTACATAAATGATAACTGAACTGTTTGGTTATTTGTAGGAACGAACATATAAATGTGTGAAAACATCCATGATTTGAGAATCCTAGAGCCGAATTCTGCTAACAATTCGCTTTACTATCAGAGATAATACAATAACTACATAATTTACTATGACAGAAGTATAATTGCGGAATCGTTCATAGATGAAAGAAACTCTAGATAGTGCGTGCGTGCTATTTATACGGAGATTGATAGAATGGTTTCAGCCTTGACACTTGACCTTGACTCTGTCTTACTTATCTGTAGATTCTTTCATCAAAGACAAAAATGCCAAAACGTGTAATTTACGTAGTTATTGTATTCTCTTTGTCACATATTGCCAAATCCAGTACGCAAAAAAAGTGATACATCATTTTGAGACAATACCATTGTTATGGTGTAGCGATTAATTCAGTAGAATTCGGCTACCGTTAGGTAGCCAGAAGATGCTGGCCATTCACAGAAATGAACTGGCAAAGGGGGCTGTCCGTGATACCCAAATTAAAAAGGTGTTTGTTTAGCATGCAGTGTCCCGTGACAATACCGATGACTTTCCGGAGTTTGTCACGTTTGAGATTGAGGAGTTTTCGGGAGTACCGTGGGTTTAAAACCGGGAATGCCTCCTTCGACTGCCTGCAATCTGGAATACTTGCCCAGTGCTCTTCGTGTCGTTTGGCTGTGCGTTGACGGATCCATGAGCGGACTTGACTAAAGGGGAGGGGAATTATTGGTTCAGGCCCTGCCGTTTGCCTTTCTGAACCTCTCCTCGCCAGTGAATCAGCTTCGTCGTTACCCCTGGATCCGCTGTGGCCTTTTATCCATTGTAGGGTGACTCTATTGGACTTACTTATTTGCTCTAGCAGGTGGTGGCATTGCAAAGTCAGTCCTGAGTTGTGTTCTCTCCTGTTCAAGGCCTGTAGTACTGCCGCGCTGTCCGAGAGGATCCTGATGTTTTGGTCAGTTACCTTCCTTCGTAGCACTGCAGTCGCAGCTTGGATAATACCTACACATTCCGCCTGGAAGATGGAGTTGTGGGCACCCAGTGCTGTTGTTTTGTGAATATTGAGATCTTCCGAGAACGTTCCCGCCCCCGTACCTGTTTTCATTTTTGAGCCGTCAGTGTATATTCGTACTTCATGTATGTTTGAGCTATCACTTGGCTCTTCGTGCATTTGTAAAGTGAAGCTTTTTGAAAGTATGTGTGTTTTAGGCACCCTATCATATATCGAGAGTAGCATAGGGTTACTTTTTGCATAATCGTCTATAATTGTGGTGTGTTGTGCTTTTGTGTTGTGGTTCAATAAACGTAAAGCCCAGAGTCTGTATGCAGCTGCGGCTGCCTCTTGTTGCACATGTAAGTGCAGTGGTAATAGGCCAATCAGGGCTTCGAGTGCTGCCGTGGGGGCAGTTCTCATACACCCTGTAGTCGCAACGCAGGCCAGTCTCTGGAACTTTTGTAGTTTATTTATGGTAGTGCTTTGATTTGTTCTTGGCCACCAGACTAGGGCACCATATGTCAGAGAGGGTCTAATTACAGTGTTGTATAACCACAGGGTGATCTTTGGGCTGAGACCCCATGTTTTCCCTAACAATCGGCGACACTGCCAGAATGAGGTAGCTTTCTTTATCTTGTTTTCTAAATGTGTTGCCCAGTTTAGTTTATTGTCCAAAGTTATACCTAAGTATTTAACTGAATCGGATAATGTAAGTTGCGTGTCGAATAGAAATGGAAGCTGATATGTTCCTAATTTACGCTTGTTGGTGAACAGTACTAGTTCTGTTTTCGTTGGATTCACGGTTAGTCCATAGTCTGTACACCATTTTTCGACGGTCTTTAGCGCGTTACTCATAATGTTACACGTCACGCTGGCAAAGTGTCCCGATATGAGTATCGCAAGATCGTCCGCGTAGCCTACCGTGAAGAAGCGTTGAGCGTTGAGCTTGGTGATTAGATCGTTTGCTACCAGGTTCCACAGAAGCGGTGACAAGACTCCGCCTTGTGGACATCCTCTTGAAACCACTCCTCTGGTCCCCCCCTGCACATCAATCCGTACTGCTCTCAGCTTGAGCATACTGATTATCCAATCTACCAGCGTTGGCTCTACGTTGTGTTTCTGTAGGGCTGCGTTGATGCTGTTAAAGTTTGTCTTGTCAAAGGCTCCTTCAATGTCTATGAAGGCTGCAAGACACAGTGTTTTATTTGAAATGTCTTGTTCTAATCTACTGACTACTGTGTGTATCGCAGATTCAGTTGATTTACTTGAAGTGTAGGCGTGTTGTTGTGGGTGCAGTGGTTTTACAGTTAGTATGCTATCTCTTATGTGTCGATCACATAGCCTCTCTAGCGTCTTGAGTAAGAATGAAGTGAGACTGATCGGCCTATAGGATTTTGCTTCAGTGTAGTCGCTTTTACCTGGTTTGGGTATGAATAGGACTCTAACCTCTCTCCACATAAGCGGTACGTAGCGGAAGGCCAGGCAGGCTCTGAAAATAGCCGTCAACGCCCCGCCTATGTGTGCTATCCCCCAGCGAAGAAGGCCAGGAAATATTCCGTCCATCCCTGGCGACTTGTATGGTTTGAAGGTGTTGATGGCCCAGTTTACCTTATCTCCGGTTACCACTGAGCATGCTACGGTCCAGTCGGTCTCCGATGGTGTGACTTGACTGGTATCGTGCCACTCTGTTTCACCGTCTATGAGGCACCCTGGGAAGTGTGTTTGTAATAAGAGTTCATGTGTTTCTGCCGTCGTTTTCGTGTAGGTGTTGTCAAACTTCTTAAGCGAACCGATCTCGCGGTTTGGCTCTGCCGCCAGGATCTTTCTGATTCTGTTCGCTTCAGAGTTTGATTCTATGTTAGTGCAAAAGTTTTTCCATCTGAGACGACTCCTACGGCGTAACTGTTTGGCTATATACAATCGAGACGTTGATGTATATCGCATGAGCATTGCTGGCTAACTGTACCTAGGTCATTAACGTCCTTTATTGCTAGGAACAGGTTTCAAAATCTTCAATAACATTCATCATCATTGTATGTTAGTCCACTGCTGGACATAGTCCTCCCCCTATGAGCGCCACAGCGCCCTGTCTTCAGCTTGACGCATCCAGCATCTACCTGCTATCAATAACATTACATTCGGATATTTTTTCTACACCTCACCAAAAATTTTTACAGTAGGCTTAGATAGCAACAAAAATGCTCGTTTGAGAAAAAAGCTATCAAAAAAGTTAAAGAAACGTAGATAGTTTTTTGTTTCCTTGGTTGATGATAATGATAACCTTAGGCTTAGGTAGCAATGATAAAAATAATCAGTAAAACATACCTAGAACTTAAAAGTGATATTCTTTTTTAAAGAAAACTGCAATTTAGTTAGAAACAAATCAGTCTATTCCAACTTATAATCAATCACAGCACTATAATCGCTAATTCTAATAAATTTCTAGTTTGCACTTAAAATAAATAAACTTTCTTTAATGTAATAATGTCAAAAGATCTTTTACTTATTTCTAGGAACATCAAGATTATTTTAACACTTTGAGTGCTGAAATCACACGGTATGTGTTTTCTACAAGTGACTAATATGCGTAAATCCACACTAGCGCAGCGGTTGAGAAAATACAGATCTTTGTGACTCAGCACAGCCGTAATATTTTTCGAACGAAACGCATGTGCGGGGCAACACAACCGCTGTGTAGAGCGGCAGCACGAATTTTTTAGGTTAAAAAAAAGATCGCAGTCGTCGAAAAAAAATCGCAATCAAAGTGTTAAATAGAAAGATGTCTAAAGATTTATTTATAAGTGCAAATAGGAGCATTAGAGCTGCCCTTATATAAAAAAACTTGTTTAATAATTTTGTGCATAAGATATTAACAAACATTTTTTAGAAGACTTTATAAAGAGGCTATTAGATTCAAATTGCTCTCAAAACCATGTTTTAAAAGCACACAGCTTATGATTTGAGATTTTTGGAAAGTATCTTTCCAAGAATCTCAAATCACAAGTAGAATTTTAGAAAACCACCTTAATCAAATCCTACATCTTTGGAAGAACTTTAGAGTACCTGCAACATGACAAATAGCTGAAAATCCCTTTTACTTGTGCCACTTGTAAGCTGCCACAATACCAACCACTGCCAACACAACAGCCGAGGTCTTAAATAGTATATCAAGCAGCACTGTGTTCTGGCCTCCTACTGAATTCACAATCAAATTATTCATGATAAAGACTTGCTTGCTTTCATCAATCAGAGCATCTTTCTCTTCATCGGTAAGCGTTGAAGCAATTGAGTTCATGGCTGCACGGAAATCATTCTTCAGTTGTGGAATGTCTACTTCAGAGAAGTCAGTGACTCGGTCTGTGTATATCGCTACTTCAGAGTTTTCTGGAAGGATTAGAAAAATGAGATGATTTCATATACCTACTTACTTGATAATCTTGAAATGTATATTTCTCTGGTGTAAATATTAGGAATTACATAAAGAAACAGATAGGCTTAAGGGACAAGAAAGTACTAAAAGATTTGAAGCTCTAAATTTATTTAATTGTTAATGCATTCACTGCCCAGACCCTCCTTCAAGAGGACATGCATTGTGGGCCATGTAAGTATTATCTTAGATCTTAGGCCACAACCTCAATTATTTTAGTGTTAAAGATTACTTTAGTGTTAGTAAGATGGTGGCCAAACACTCAACAATGTTTGATTTTAAATCAAATGAAGGCCTACAGCATTTTCTAGCCACAAGCTAAGCAGTGCTTGTGTTATGGGTATTAGATAACTGCTATACACAATAGGTATTTATATAGAAAACAACCAAAACACCCTGAACAAATATCTGTAGATTGTACAAACATTTGTCCCAAGGCAGGATCGAACCCTCAACCTCAACCGCTTTGCCACAGAGGTCAAAAATAATGATGAAGAGCAAAATACTCACTATTCCCAAACATCTGCCTCTTCTTTGACAGTATCTGTCCTCCACTAAGCAGCCCCAAGTACATGTGATAGACATAGGCAAGTAGGAGCTGAGGGCTATCCCGCTCCAAGTCCTGTAGATGCTGCATGTAGTTCTCCAGGGCTGCAGCTTTAGGGATGGAGCGCCAGTCGGAGCCTAGGTAATGGGCGAGGTCATCTTCAAATGCTTTTTTGCTGTAATAAAAAAAATACTTCTATGTATAAGTTTTTATTTCTTTGTTTCTTGCACCCAAATGAAAATGTAATAGAATACTTATTATACATATAGAAAGGCACTGGGTTAAGAGTGGGTTCTCATGGGCTGAGTAAAAGAAAGATAATACAGGCTACTTACTTTACTTTGGGGCTAAATACCTACTGTGTGGATTGTGATGCACTTTTTTAACAACAGTTTTGGCCTACCTAGGAAGCCCATAAAAGCAAAACTATAGAAATGTCATGGTTTTTTCGTATGACTGAGATCTCGGGACTTACCGGTACAAGCTTTTGTTCACAAACATTTGGTTTAACTCTGCCATGTTCAATCTCTCCTTGGCATCCTCAAGGTATGCAAAAACATGGTAGAATATAAACAGTCCGCCTCCCCATACTTTCTCATCTCTCAGGGCTGTAAATTACATAAAAGAGGTAAACAATTAGGTGTCGAAAAAAAGTAAAAGAGCAAGGCATTTGCTGGCTACTTACAAATCGCGAATTTTGCATTGACCAAGGCATCACTGACATTGTGAATACTTCTGGTAGCCTTCCGCATTCGTGTAGAAAATAGCTCTGCAGTCTCCGACATGTTTTTGTCTGTATTTTCTCAAAATTTCAAACAAAGATTTATTTTTCCTTGGGAGAACGCAAATCCAACCAACATGAAATGCTGCAACCAACAAACAATGAATAATCAATCTTTATTTTTTTTGTATTCTCTTTGATTTGATTTGATAGATCTAAATGTCAGTCCCTTGTCAGTTGTCAGTCAGTAACATGGGGGTGGGTGACCATCTCAAAAGTGGCAAATTTGACACACAAGGCTAAAAATTCTCCCAAAATCTGCCAAACAACGTCAAAATAAATCAAAGTAGCCTCCCAATGTCTGTATGCTTAGATCTTTAAGACTACGCAAAATATTTTTTTTTTTAAAGGTTTAACGAGGAAGGTTTATAAATGTATTATATTATATGTAAACATGTGTATATATTATATTTATAAATGTATTATATAGGTACATTTAAACCTTCCTCTTTAAATAAAATAAAAAAAAATTAATACATGAGTTTGCACCCGTGCGAAGCCGGGCGGGACGCTTGTATTGTATATTTTTGTTTTCATTATAAACAAAAAGTTTGATTGACCTTTATCATGAAAATAATTATAAAAACAACAACGGGTAATAGTTGTTCAGGTGTATAATGTCCTTCTCAAGTTTGTTACTCCTTGATGCTAGGAGGCTTGAGCTGAACGTATTTAGGTGGAATTTGGTTCCAGGATAGATAATGTCTTTGATATAAGATTATACTTGGACTATTAGCACATAGGCTTTATTTTGATCCCGATTTGTAATTCAATAAAATTGAAAAGTCGTGTAAAAAAAACTTTGTTGAGTTACTTTCTTTGGTTTTTGTGTTGAAAACTCTATATACACTCGACTCGCATACAATGACCAGTGTTGCCAAGTAAACGGATTTCCCGTCATATCTAACGGATTTGCTTGCGTTGAAAACGGGAAAAATCCATTCGAACGGCTGGGCTGACGGAATAATTTAACGGAAAAAATTACCTACATTGATATTTTGTATATTCGCAATTAGGTCGCTCAAAGAAATCATGTTTTGTATTCATTATACTCTCCAATGTGTATGGTAGGGATTTACCTGGCAAGTTACCGGAATTCAATGTAAAGATGCTCTTAGCAATAATAGTAAACATCAAACCTTCATTGTAGTATGTGAATATAATATTCGAATAGAATATTATATTTGTGTTCTAAAATATTTTTCGGTAGGTAGGTATGTGATTTTATTTGATACGCCTTCTTTGTTCAGACTTTTCTGAGTATAATTTATGAGCTAATTCTGTTTTTGAATGTTATGTGTTTGGAACCCGAAAAATATCATAACAAAGACAAAAAAGAAAATACTTCGGATTTTCTTTTTTTGTCTTTGTTATGATGTTTTTATTATGTTTATAATGATTAATTGACATCTGTAAATTGCTGTAGTGTTACAGGTACCTATGATTATTTATAATAAACAATCAATCAAACAATTATAAATTTTATTACTTACACATAAAAAAAACAAAAAAGGAACAAATATTTGCAGATTGTTTTAACATTTGTCCCATGGCAGGAGTCGAACCCGCAACCTCCTGCGTCGCCTTCTTGACCTTCACCCACCGTGCCACATCGGTCGTCATGCGCTCTAACATCTTCATATTGTAAGTATCTACTTATTTTAGAGTGGGAAAGATCATCTTACAGGGTTATTCGTAAATCACATTCCGGACCCATATGGCATAACACTCCTGAAAGATACCCCTGGGGGTGCTATGGGTACTAAGATTTAGACCCGTCGCACCTCCAGTTAAAAGCTAAAACCTGACTACATTATAATTGTTAACAAGCGTTATATTAATTGGCAAATCAAGTATTAGGCACAGGTTGAATATGGTTGCTAAGGGTTGCTAAGGGACGCTGCGCGCACTTTGATTCAAATATGCGCCCATTGTCCCTATTGGTAGCTAAAATAGCAAAATATTTTTTTTAATCGATCCAAAATTTACGGATACGCTGACGCAGAAGTACCTACATTAAAAAAAACATACATACAGCCTTCATACAACCGAACATAGAACCACCCAAGTCGATTAAAAACGCGTGTAACTCGGAGGTAGAAGCAAGTTATAAAAGCAATGAATAACGGGGAATCCCTGTTACCCACATATATAAATTATGTAGCTAAAGAGATAATAAAATGTAGGAAGGAAAGAAAGCTAATTAATCGAGTGAAGGCATGCGTGAAAATCTCTGCTTCTACAGATAAAACCTTCGTTTTCCTTCTTTATTTCGCTTTCTATTATTATAATTGGTAGAAAGTGGTTACTCATTTTCAAATTGGTAAACCCATTATTTTCAATTCTTAAATACTTGTCCTTTTTACTCCACTATTGTTATTATTGATTTTTTGCTCTATAACTAATGCAAGTAAAATTTGTACGTCTAATGGCTGATCAGTGATGACAGTGAACTTGAACTTGAAGAATAGCTAATAAAAAAATGTAAGACGGTGGAAAGCATAGGTACCTACTTATAATGGAAAGTCTCCAAGTTTATTCTTAGTAGGTCAGGAGCAAAGTGGAGTGTTCTCGTGGCTCTCTCGACTCGATGGCTCGGCTCGGCTCGATGATCGCAGGTTCGAGTCACGATGCGAGACTGTCGGATGGACTGACACATGACGGATGGACTGAAGGACCGTCAGAGGCGCGCTTCGTTCATGTCACTGCGTGAAGGGGTGAAAGAAACGAGAGCGACAACAGTACGTATCCTTCCTACAGCATTTCAATACCTAAGTACATGTCTTATCCTCTATGTGGCATGGCCGACTATACCTAGGTACAGAGTTTCCTACCCTTCTGTAGGTATTACTACTAGGTATAGTTAGGTAAGGCTTTGTTTATTAATTTACGCCATGTAACTTACTTGTGGTGCCTAATGCACGTCTCATGGTGTGATTTTTAAAAAATTCGTTACTATTAAAATAGCACGTTTCAAGTGACGAATTTTAAGACAACTCAGATTTATCAGAGTTGGGATTGAGGTTAGTACCTACCTAACTACGTAGTTACCTAGTTATTGTGATTTTGATTGTTAATCGAAAGATAATTTGCCAACAACGTGAAAAGTGTTATCGCAAATTCAATGCCTCGCAAATAGGTATTTTACTGTCGATTATATTATATTACTAGGTACCTAGGTATTTATTTATATATTTTGTGTATTATCTGGCATTATATATTTATTTATATTATGCATCGAATAACTCAATTGGAATATTCGTTTTTCACACCTGGGCGAGTTTAACTGATCTGTTCTGGTATATTTTTATCCCCTAACCAAATAGACGGGTGTTTAAAACAGTGTTTAAAGTCTGACGATCATGCTGCTTGTGGTGCTTTGACAATTTAAACAGTTGTTGTTTTCGAACAATTTAACATCGACAAGAGAAAGAAAGGTTATTTACTTAATTGCTTATTTCCCAAAGTTAGGTAAAATTATAATTAGAACATGGAAACCCTAGCCAGTAGTGCCAACATAATCGCAGGTTGGCACAATTTAGGCCGAAATTGTTGATCGCGGTTTGCCATAAATTATTTCGGACGATAAACCCAACATACCACCGCTTAATTCAATTAATGAGGCGAAATATAGCATTGTGCTCATTTTCAAGCGTTTTTGTACGATTCGTGAAATGATAATGCAATTTTAACGGCTATAAAAAGGGTTGATGGCTTCATTAACAGCGTAGCTACCTGTTAGGGTTGCCAGTTATCAAATTTTTGTACCTTTAGCGCGACTGGGAAGTGGAATGTTTTAAGAGGTAATTATATCTTATTTCTTATTGTAATGTACCTATGTAGGTAGGTTCTTGTTTAAGCCTCTTTGGCTGTCGCCTAAGGGTGAGTAGACACCTACTTTAATGACGAAAATGAGGTTTCGTTGGATTCACATGAGTGAAGTGACGAAGTTAGGTTTTCTTACCTACCTATGTTAGGTAAACTTATCGATATTAATTTCATCAATCTACTTCGGTGAACTTTAAAATAGTACATTCTTTAAGTATATAAAATAAAATACCTATAAAAGTTTAATTTTTTAAACATTAAAATATAATTTAAATGAAAGCCTAATTAATATAGAAGATTATACGCCATATTGAAATCAAATTAATTTTTAAGTTTCCTACCTTTACAAACTTCAATATAAAATCTAATCCAATCAGTTACAGAATTCAATAGATCCGTATTTCCAAAGTTATTTACCGGTCTTTTAGCTCCTCCAAGGAAACTTTCCGGCAAGTTCTTATTTCAAATTGTTCAGTTTCTTTCCGACGAATTCGATATATTCGATTCCTTTTAATACTTTTAAAAGGAATCGAATATATCGAATTCGTACTAGGAACTCGAACTTACCTACCACTCCTACCAAAACTTCTAGAAAACCTATAAGTATTATATAGGTACCTAAGTTTTCAGATTCTTCTTTCTGGCATTAGGTATAGGTACAACTTCTATCACACCACCAACTTCCGTGCCGCATTATATACTTAAAGAGAATGGACACTAATGTAACTATTATCTTCTTATCTACAGACAATGAGATAATACAATAACTACAGACATGATACATTTTTATAATTATTATTTGTACGTATAGAATGAATACAAAACACAACAACGCAAAAGTAAGCAGCAAAACAAAAAAAAAACGTTTAAAAAAGGTCGCAAGTCGCGTTCGAAAATTAAAAATCAATGCCGCCAGTTGCCAGTTCCGTCTGACGCTAACTCGATTGCATTGTCTTATCTTCCATAGAAGCGAGTATTTTTGATGCAGTAGCACAAGTTATTAGGATATTGTAACCAAATCGCAAATGTAACCATTAAAATTTCGTTCTACCGATGGCTCTTTTTTTGCTCTTTATTTTAAGCTAAGCCTTCGGCTTCGCAATCATTTTCAAAAAATGCTATTGGTGGAAAAAAATATGACACTGAATGATATCACTGGAGCCAATCGCAGAAGTTAGAAACATAGTTTGGTTTTGAAAGCTTTCCTTCATCATTTTCATTCATTCTCCAGTTGTCCGTTTTCGATTGAACTGAAATTAGATGAATTTCTTTTTTCGTTGTAGTTCTGCAATTTTTTTGTTGTTACGAAAAGTGTGTGTTTTTTCTTGCTGTTATCAATAAGTTATTCTAATTCGTTCCTGGAGTATTTTATTACGGGAATGACATAGTGATGTTGACATAACTCATTTAAAATAAACAAAGATAGAAAATATTACTTTGTTGACATAAAATATATTGAATTCTAGTTAACAATTAATGAAATAAATGATATACATATACAACATATTAAATAGTTAGACCAGAACATCCGGCACAAATCTGCTGATCGTACACACAATTGACCCGAGGTGGGATCGAACCTGCAACATCCTGCGTCACAGGTGGACCTTCGCCCACCGTGCCACAGAGGTCGTTAAATATTATAATTATATTACAGATAGAACCAAGTTTACGTAGATGATGATTCATAGTTAATAAAAATTGTGTCTGGTTGGACACTTTTCTGCCAATGTCAAGGAATGGATTTTTTTTATAATATCGATGAGTTATTAAATTAGGAAGATAGTTTCATATTTTCATGGCATTGGCTTGGGAGACGAGATGTGGAGTCCCCCTTACACCTCTAGAACCAAGTATAGTGCTCTAATATCAAAGTTGCGCTACTGGCTCCATCGCTGTCGCTGCGCTGTTCATCTGAAGGCTGTCACAAGTTAGCGCTGCACTTCCAAAGATGAGGCCGAACACTGAAGTTGTCGACGTTTTGATTAGTTCATTGGAAATCCCGTTGACTTCGAATAAAGGAATTACTTTTCAAGACTTAGCTGGATTTAGATAGACTGGTATTTAATGCTCCTTATTTAATAAATAAAATAATAAAATAAATAATGCTGGACAATTCACACAGCATTATCTAGCCCCCAGAGCTTTATTTATGGGTACTAAATAACTGATATAAGGACATAAAACAATACATTTCATAAATATATATTCTTTATTATACATAGAAAACGACCAGAACACCCGATACAGATAGATATCTATATCTGTATCGGGTGTTCTGGTCGTTTTCTAGCACCGGACAAATGTTTGTACTATCTGCAGATGCAGATAGTACAAACATTTGTCCGGTGCGGGAATCGAACCTGCAACCACCTGCGTCGCAGGTTGACCTTCGTCCATTGCGCATCAGAGGTCGTATAAATATGATATAGGTATCATCGTACAAAGTTGTTTGGAATGGTTTAATTATCATCTAGCTACTGATAACTAGCTATGAATTGTAGATGACAGAAAACAAGACATAAAAACGGGAAACTTGAATATCCGCCACTCGCGAAACGAACCACCATAAACAAAACCACTCAATCCCCAAAACAAGCTTACGACCAGAATTGCCTAGGATTATCTGTATTTGATGAAACATATATTTCTGTAATTATTATCCATCTGCTCCCAAAAGCTTTATTAATTGTAATAATAATTTAGAGTTTCCGCTAAGTCGCGCCATAACTTCGCATGTTTGGGTAGGGTTGCCACATGCGAAAAAATTATGAAAGCAAACAATATAAAATAAAAAAAAACGCACCAAGTGAATTGCACACGAAGGATTCCGTTTCATACCTGATATACTTTCGCAAAAGATGCTAAGATATATCTTTAAAAAAAAACTCATTTTTGGATGGATTTAAAAAAGCAAGCCAACATGACGCAGTAGTCACCTACGCAAGTGTCAGTACTTGTGTAGGTAACTGACTACTGCGCCCAACGTTTCTTAAGTTTCTTAACGTCGGTGATTGTTACTCAACTTGGTTAGACGTTAATGCCCTAATTATATACTTTATTTTATTTTTATATTTATTGCTATAGCGGCAAGAGAAAAACACACAATGTCAACATTTAAATGTCTACCGGTTCAGGACGAGATACAGCTCGCTGACATAGGGACGGACAGACAGACAAAAGACAGCGGAGGCTTAGTAAAAGTGTACGCGGTTGGATTTTTGTGACTGAATAGAGAGTGTACCTGTGTTTGCACACACACTTGAGTACTATAATAATGTCCTGAGACCTGGATAGTCTGCGTTAAGAAAATATTATATACTAGCTGTGCCCCGCGGCTTCGCCCCCGTGGAAAACTAATCTCTGTGTCAAATGGTTTGAATTATAAAAGTTCTTTTCTATTTCTATGTTAGACTCCTGGTTCTAAGCTACCTCTACACCCATTTTCAGCTAAATCGGTTCAGCCGTTCTCGAGTTATAAGTGTTGTAACAAACACGACTTTCCTTTATATATATAGATTAATAGATTAATAACATTTCGTTTTGCATTAGGTAATTATTAATTATTCAGTCAAATTATACATTAGTCTATCTAAATAGTTGACAACCCTCATCAAATTAAGTAAACAAGTAAGTAAGTACACATCTCATCACACAAACAGCTATCTCATTGTGACATGTCATTATAGGTCTAATTCGAGATTGCGTCGCTTCTATTTCGGTCTATGTAGTTACGTACACAGAAATAGTGACATAGTCATAAGGAATCCATAGGATTTTTAGTAAAATAAGACATTGATATCTAGAATCGAATAAGAATACAGACAAAAGCAAATTAGTAATAATCCAAAGGCTTCATCGATAAAGTGCAAAAGATAACGGGCTAGAGATTAGTAACGATGAATAAATGCTTTCAAAAACCATAAATTGTTAGAAACTTTGCATTTGTTGCGATGAGAGGTACCACCAAAGATACGCAATTGCTACGAAACTGTATCTTGCTACGTGTTACGTGTCTATGCAATTGTTACAAAACTGTAGCCGGCTACGGGCTACGATGCTACGCGATTGCTACGAAACTGTTGCTTGCTACGGGCTACAAGTCAACGCAATTGCTACAAAACTGTAGCTTGCTACGGGCAACGAGTCTACGCAATTGCTACGAAAACTGTAGCTTGCTACGCACTACGAGGCTACGCGATTGGTACGAAACTGTACCTTGCTAGTATCGTTCTGAAATGTTAGTTTATTTGCGATTCTATTTATTTGTTCCGCAAAACTAAAGCTTGTATATAAAATACCCCTTGCATATAAATATATCCTACTTACCATTGAATTACAGTACCTACTTACACATCAGAGCCGTAAACAAAGCAGTCACGGGTCATAAAGAAAGTTACCTTCGTAAAAATGCTGTTAACGTGACGCTACTACAAATAAAAAGACTGCATGAAAAGTCTGTAAACTAAAAATTCTGTATTTTGACACGAATCTACTATATTAAATAACATTATTGTTTTTACTAAATTATAGGCACATGACGAGATGCAGCGGGCGGCGGCGCGGCGTCTCGCAGCCATTCGTGGTTCATTACTTCAGTGGCTATTGTGGACAAAGAAAATGAATGTAAAACTGCAATGGCAGTGAATGCATTAACAAAAAATTAAAACCTGACTTTGTTATAATAACACGCAATTAGGCTTTGTAAAACTTACAATAGGACCAAATCTCCAGTTGTACATTTTAGACGGCACTTATTTATTTTTCGGAAATAAATGATATAGATGAATTTAGACTAAAGTAGACTAGATATTTTCAATTTGATGGTTTATGTCTACATATCACATACTACTATCTCTTTCGGTCTACATCACTTTGCTATTCTATGTTATCATAATACATGCATAAAAAAGAACTCATAGACTAGTTAAAATAGTATGAGCAAGTCACTCATGCTTCGCTGGATAAATCTATATACATATGTATATAAAAGAAAGCCATGTTAGTTACACTATTTATAACTCAAGAAGGGCTGAACCAAGTTGAAAATGAGTGGGGAGGTAGTTTAGAACCAGGAAACGGACATAGGATAAATTTTATCCCATTTCATATTCAAATTTCCACGCGGACGAAGGTTCGGGGCGCAGCTAGTATCTTTATAGCGAAAAGTTGAAGGTAGCGCCACTGTTCCTATAAGCATCGCCGTAAGTTTTCACGGTCTACAAACTCCGCTCCCGAGGTACAGTGATCGTGTGCTAAGAATTTCTCCTGTGACCGTTTCACTATAATGTTAACATTGAGAATTCTTTTATGTTCTTAATTAAGACTAGCTATTATACTGTGGGTTAGCAAAGCTTTGGTTCAAGTGTGCCTTCTATATATATCGACGGCGGCGTGTGTGAGAAAAGCTGGCAGTTTTCGAAAAACAAATAAATTAAACTTATTTACTATAAGAGGAGTGGAAGGAGAAAAATGAGGTCTTTGCCGAGCAGTGGCACAACAATGGCTAAAAATAAATAAAAAATAATAATTTACAATACTGACCACACCAATAATTATAAATATGAAAGTTTGGATGTTTAGATGGATATATGGATGGATGTTTGTTACTTCTTCTCGTCAAAACTACTTAACGGATCAGGCTGAAATTTAACAAACTTATAGTTCTTGGAGAAATAAAACAAAGGCTTTTAATCCCCAGGATCTGTTCTTAAATATAAACATAATAGATAAAACCTCAAAATGTTTGCATAGAAACAGCGCGTGCAAAGCTGCAAGCAGAAACTATTAAACTGTAAAAAGATCTCTCAAGTCTCAAGCAGGTAGTAATAGCGGTAACGGAAGTTTAACCCTTAACTTCCGTTAAACGTTTCCTGAAATAACTCCAGGCTACAGAAAGCCAGGTGCAATAGCCGTAACTGAGCCGTAACGCTGGAGAAATATTACGGTAACAATAATACGGGTGAATTGTTGAGACCTTGGACTTTCGTGGAATTTTCGACCGTGAATGTTTAAAAGCATAAGTGATTATACCTATCATAATAGCGATAAGGCCGCCCTTTACACCTTTATTCTAAGCTTTTATCTCTGCATTATTTTCTGTTTTGTGTGGTGTAATAAAGTGTTATCTATAATATACTATCTTTAAGAAAAAGAAAATATTTTTATTTACCTTAAAACTACCATACACAACAAACTTAAAACTACGCAAATTAATACTACACGTTACAAATTATTGTGCGTAGTAGTTTTTACTTTTTACTTTACCTGACCAGTCTTTTATTCATCATTATCATCATCATCAGCCTAGTATGTTAGTCCTAGTGTCGTAATAATCACAAATAAAATATAATAAAAAATACACACACACAGCCAGCGTCTGGGGGAAGTTTCCGATAGTATTGATTTGGATCAGTTGAGCTACCCTTAGATTGTTTTATTGCAATAGTCTCTGCAATTAACTGTTTCAATTCGAAATATTACTTGTAATTTATTTGTTAAGTTTGATAGTGAATTTATTTATTTCATTCAAGGAAAACCAGCAACACATACAAAAAAATAATAAACAAAAATATAGATACAGAAAGCTCATTAAGGCATGAATTCAGCATATAGCTGCTAAATTTAAAGATATAGTTTCGTTTCTAAATATATTGTTTGTTTACATGTATATAAGCTTAACTATCAGGGTAAACAGTATTTATTGACTACATAAAACAAATCCTCTCAGCACGCAAATAAATCAACGTCAGCCGATAAGTATTTCCCGTATTATTTTACATACTAAAAAGAATAATCGAAACGAAATGGAATCCATTACGTTACGACAATGGAAATCAATCAAGCTGCGTATTACGTCTCTATCCCTGAGCAGAATACAATGTAGTTACTATGTAATCCATTGCACAGAATATGCAAGAGTTAGTAACGACGGACGACCGATGTGGCGCGGTGGGCGAAGGTCCGCCTACGACGCAGGAGGTCGCGGGTTCGATTCCCGCCTCGGAACAATTGTGTGTACGATCTGCAGATAATTGTTCCGGGTGTTCTCGACGTTTTCTATGTATAATAAAAATATCTATCTTTGTAATGTATTGTATTATGTATATCAGTTATCTAGTATCCATAACACAAGCTCTGCTTACCATGGGGCTAGATAATGCTGTGTGAATTGTCCAGCATTATTTATTATTATTATTATTTATTATTACTTGAAAACTGATGTGAGAAAGTATGGATGGGTGGATGTTTGTTACGTTTTCAGCCCAAAACTTGAGCCCTTAATTTTGCATACAGGTATTTTTTAGCTTCGCATAAAACTAAACTTACTTTTTATCAAGACTAGACGTTAGATCTAGACTTGGAACAGAAAAATATCCTTAGTTTTACAATACAATACAATATACCTTTATTGCACCATCAAATATAAAGACAATAATAAAAATAGGATCTTAATACTAACGAAATCTAGTGGCACAATCGGCGGCCTTATCGCTAAAAGCGATCTCTTCCAGGCAACCTTTGGATGGATAGGATCGGTACGTATTAAAGCTGACGGTGGCGTAATTATTTAGGATAATTATATAATATATAAAATAATTAATATTTATATATAGTTATATCCCATTAATCAATTTCTATGGGGGATAAAAAACATTTGAACGTTTCCGAGTAATCAACGCAAGCGAAGCCACGGGCAGAAGCTAGCCCGTAATATTACTTGATTGCTTTCATTGAAATACGCTTGAACTTCAATTGAGTTTTTCGGTTAAACGCTACCCGTTATGGGTGACGATTAAATTCGTAATTGAGCGGTTACGAAATGTCGGCCATTATCTTTCGATAGCTTGAAAATTAAAAGTTACGCTGCCGGAGCGATTCTACAGGCAAATTTATTTATTAAAAAAAAATCCACAAACTGTGGATTTTTTTTCAGTGGCGTAGCGGAAAAAGGTTTGCGTGCGACGCAGGGGGATGAATGTTTGATTACCGTTGTGAGACACATGTTTGTACAATTTGCAGATATTTGTTCCGATTAACAAATATGGGTATAATTATGTAAGTAGAACCCAGGTTTTCTGTGTACTCATAAGAAATAGTATCTATAGATATATAGGCCGATTTGGCGGCCTTATCGCTTAATTATGAAGATATTTTGAAATTGATTCAGCTATTGTATCATCATCATCATCATCAACCTATGTTAGTCCACTGCTGGACATAGACCTCCCCGAATAAGCGACATAGCGCCCTGTCTTCAGCTTAACGCATCCAGCATCTACTTGCAGTCTTTCGCAGGTCATCCCTGGTCGGAGGGCGTCCTACACTACGTTTACCGAGTCGTGGTCTCCACTCAAGAACACGTTTGCCCCAGCGGTTCTTCGCGAGATATGTCATCATATCTTTAGTTTATTTTCACTCCCAGCTGGAAACCCAAGAGATGAACAACGTCCATAACAAATCACTTGCCAGCTAAAAAACTCAACTTCCCGACATTACAAACTCTCAAACTGTTTGACTTTTTACAATCTTTTTACAGGCGCGAAGTGTAAAAATCTGGAAACTTTTGCATAATAAAGTGTGTTTAAGTTATTATTCGCGGATTAAATCTCCAGAGGGTTTTCTTTGTCTCGCCGTCTCTGAGGTGTGCTGTTATTTATAAATGTTGGTTTACTTTAACTCAGTTTTTATAACCAAATAATATGAAGAAAATAGAACTAAGAAATTTCTATACTAATATTATAAAGAGGAAAGGTTTGATTTTTTGTTTGTTTGTATCGAATAGGCTCCGAAACTACTGGGCCGATTTGAAAAATTCTTTCACCGTTTGGAAGCCACACTGTTCCCGGTGAACATAGGCTATATTATATTTTCAAAAAGTTAGGAATCCTTACAAAACTCCAATAATACCAAGGTGTAAAAAAATCACCTAATAAAGTGAAATTCGAGTTTAACGCGGGTGAAACCGCGGCGCGATTTAATATATCTAGAAATTAGAACACTAGAGGCTTACGCATAGCAAGTACCTTAAAATTAGAACAAGTATTTACAATTGAAATGATTGCGCTAACTGCAGACTGTTACAAACCATCTACAGGTAGCTCAAGGAACATTCCTAACATCATTATCATCCGCCCGTTATTGTCCACAACTGGACGTCATCATCAGCCTATTATTAGTCCGCTGCTGGACATAGACCTCCCCCAATGAGCGCCATAACGCCCTGTCTTCGGCTTGACGCATCCATCTATGTACCTACAGTCTTTTGCAAGTCGTCATCCCACCTGCTCGGAGGGCGTCCTACATTACGTTTACCAGCTATAAGAAAGCAGCTGGACGTAAGCCTCCCAAATAAGTGCCCCTTATTAGGGGAAATTAAATATTTATGTATCTATGATATTTTATGATCACGAATATTTTGTGAAAATGAAAATGATGAAAATGAAAAGTTTTTATTCCTTTAAGCTTACAAATAAGCACTTAGACAGGTCATATTTTATACTATTCATTATTATCAATTAAAATTATTTTATAGTTAACTTCAATTTTTTGTCCACCAGTGGAAGAAGTGAGAAGAAACCACTAGTATGTTCATAACTTAATGTGTCTTGTACATATGATTTGCTTATCTGTAAGTTGGTAGAATTTGAGTTGGAGCAAAACTCGTTCCAAGCTTTTTTATCTTCTAGATAATCTGATATTTTGTAATTCGTATAATGTATTTTGTGGGAACGCTGCTTTATGGATGAAGCTACGATTATATCCAGTTTGATAAATTGACAGGATTGACATGTCACATGGCAGTCTTTCAGGATATATATTGCAATATTGTTTTGCGGAATAGACACCCAGCATAACTGATTCGAGCTATGCTCGGAGTTTCTCTGAAGGGTGGAATTCGTAACGAATACATCCGACAGAGAACCAAAGTTATCGACGTAGCTCTGATAATTGATCTGAGAAAAAAAACTAACTGTGAAAGTATGGATGTTTAGATGAATGGAAGGATATACAACCTCTGTGGTGCAGAGCGCGATGGTTCGCCTGCGAGGTTAGAGGTTGCGGGTTCGATTCCCGCCTCGGGACAAATGTTTTTACGATCTGCAGATAGTTGTCCTTACAACTCCTTGCCTTCGTACGGCGACTACAATCTCTCCGTGCAAATAGTACGTACTATTGAGAGTTTCTTTCATCTATGTATGTATAGGTAGTCTTATGTACCTATCCTGCTTAGTTCGAATCCGATCTGAGCAGGAAAGCATGATAGATTTCTCTATTTTTCTATACTATAATAATATTATTAAGTATTTTTCAACAAAAATTATTTCACCGTTGGAAAGCTACACTATCCGCGGTGAATATAGGCTATATTATATTTTCAAAAAAGTTAGGGATCCGTACTAAAACTCCAATAATCTAACCCAAGTTGTAAAAAAATCACCTAGTAAAGTGAAATTCGAGTTTAACGCGGGTGAAACCGCGGGGAACAGCTAGTTTATTATAAAATTATTAACATTTGACCAATTGTTACCATAAGCAAACTTGAAACTTATTTGCCTTAGCTATATTTAGAAATAATAAAGAAACTAGCTGCGCCCCGCGGTTTCACCCGCGTGATGATATATATTTTGGTTAATATACAATATAATCTTTATAAATTTGTAGCCTACATAATGTGTCATTCTGATATGTAAGCTATATTATTGTGGAGTTTTATCAAAATCCATTTAGTAGTTTTTGCGTGAAAGAGCAACAAACATACTTACATACATCCTTACAAACTTTCACGTTTATAATATAAGTAGGAAGTATGATATGAAAGGTTGCCTGGAAGAGATCGCTTCTAAGCGATAAGGCCGCCCATTGTACTTGTCGCATATAATATATTTTTGTAATGATTTGATTATGGTGTACAATAAAGATTTTTTGTATTGTATTGTATCATTAATCACGTCATTATCACTTTATTTTTTATTTAGCCTGTTTCGTCCCACTGCTGGGCAAAGGCCTACCCCAAATCAATTATCACTAAACACAATTAAACCTACACACACGTTTATAAATAAAATCGTCTCGTCTCGTCCCAGGTGTGAGAAAGGCCTTTATTGAAGATTGCCTACAAGCATATAAGGCCCAAAGACCTTACTACGTCTTTCTTTTAAAAGGGCCCGAGTCAGCCAAATGTGGTCCTTTTCATTTTTACACAATACTTTCTTCGAAATTGGACAAAGCGACGATTTGATTGGTCTCTGACTAACAGTGATTTGAAAAAGTAGATAGATAGATAGAAAACACACAGATACCACACAAAACAGAAAACCATATAGGAATAAACAATACAATAAAAAAATATAATAAAATAATGCTGGACAATTCACACAGCATTATCCAGCCCCATGGTAAGCGGAGCTTGTGTTATGGGTACTAGATAACTGATATACATAATACAATACATTACATAGATAGATATTTTTTATTATACATAGAAAACGACCAGAACACCCGAAACAAATATCTGCAGATTGTACACACAACTGTTTCGAGGCGGGAATCGAACCCGCATCTGTGTATTTTATACGAGAATTTAAATAAATTAGTGTATAATAATAATAATTATTATGATTGACTTGTTTATGGCAGACGTCCGCAATCTCCCCTCTAGCCCAATTACCCAGTCCATCCATCCATCACAATAGCCTGGTTTTATTTCTTTAATTTTTCTTTGCAATATTCTCTACACCTGGCGGATACCATCTTTGGGTGTATCATATTGTGCACCCAAGGATGATACCCGCTATGTGTAGCCATCGCCTTTAGATTAACTTCTCAAAGGGCCTCTGTGCTGTTGGCTTAGCCCCCACGCAAGCCTTCCAAAGGACCGGGTCACTTTATGGCACGAGATCATGGTAAATGAGAGACATAATAATTATTATTATTTGACTTTTTAGGGCTAGAGACTTCCTCTATTGTCGCTATTTCTAATTTATAATTCATAATTCATATCATTTATTGTAATTTCATGCATACAGGTAGTATCTTAGGTGTAGTCTTAGTGGGTAGGTACACAATGCATAAAAACCCTGTCAGGGCACAACAATTTTTGGGTTCTTTTTAAATGTTAGCCTAAAATTCAAAACAATCATTATTTATAAAATTAGGAATGTCATATAGGAATTATAGGAATGTCATGATTAGGTAGATAGGCTTACTAATTTAATCTGTAGGTATGTCAGCTAGTACACTTTCAGTTTTTTATTTTAAATTTAAATGACTTGGAATAAGTTCCAAGGTCTGCTTTGTGATATCATTACAACGCTCAATAGAAGCATTATATCTCACGAAGAACCGACAACTGCTGGGGCAAACGTGTTCTTGAGTTGAGACGACGACTCGGTAAACATAGTGTAGGACGCCCTCCAGGTGGGATGACGACCTGCGAAAGACTGCAGGTAGATGCTGGATACGTCATGCCGAAGACAGGGCGCTTTGGCGCTCATTAGGGGAGGGCTATGTCCAGCAGTAGACTAACATAAGCTGATGAAGGTGATGATGAATCATTTACTATGGGTACATGGTACTTACAGTTGTTGGTCTAATATGTTTTGTCATAAATTACTTACCATCTTTGTTTCCATGTATTTTTGCGATTTAAATATCTTTATCTTAACAGATGGAAGATATCTGTCTGTCTTAATTTAATTTCGTCCTTGAGTTTACCTTACCTTATCTACCTTTCAATTTAATTTCGAGCAAACTTCGTAAACAAGGTAACATTGCAAATATTGAAGTGGTTTGATCGAGTCAGGAGAAACAAATTGAAACTAGCGAAAACTAATCAAAATGTTAAGCTTTGGTTCTCCAAAATTTTACGGCGTTTTCGTTTTTACCCCTACCAACAGTACCTACGTTTTCGTTAAAACGAAGGACGGTTATGGGGATTGCAGCCTGGTGTATCAGTCTCGTGGTAATTTTATATTTAGCTATATAATTTAGGACATTTTTTTTTTACCGTTTATTGAAGCTGAAGCTCCTAAAAGTTTAATATTTACCTTTTGTTATACCCTGTATAATAAATTAAAAAAATTACCAATTTCTTGGTAAGTTTCGTATAATATTGTACAGCGACAATCAAACTCTACATTAACAATCTTTCTTGAATGCTGATCATACCTACCGTCGTAGAAGAAGAAGGTTAGATACAAACGAGGTGTAACTAAAAAAATACGACAAATTAGTCCCAGTTTCTTATTCGTATGCGTAGGTACACTTGTGTGTGATGAAGCACTGAAATTTATTATTATACATACCTCTTTACTAGGTATATACATAGAACTGCGATCTCCAACCCGCATGCCCAGCGTCGAGATTATGGACATTACCCCCATGAGATAAAAGCAAATATCATGGGGAGGCCTGAGTCCAGCATTGGACCAATATACGTTGTTCTACCGCTATTTGGCGATGGACGCTTATTCAGAAACGTTCGTTTTCCAACGTAAAGTAAAGACAGTTGATATCGTGTTTGTTGTATCCAAATATAAGGTAAATATCGAATTGGTAAAATGATTATCTGCTCCCTACGTAACATATATCTGCTCCCTACGTAACATACTATCGACCTACATAATATCAAATTGGTAACTTGTAATTTCATTATATTGTGCGAGTTACGTCATCGATTTCCAAATATCTGTCTATAAATAACTGAAATATACTACTGGAGCGGGTTCCAATAATTTATTTTATATTTAATATATGCACGACAATGAACGACGATGACGAATGACGATGAATGACGACCGATGTGGCGCGGTGGACGAAGGTCCGCTTGCGACGCAGGAGGTTGCGGGTTCGATTCCCGCCTCGGAACAATTGTGTGTACGATCTGCAGATATTTGTTCTGGGTGTTCTGGTCGTTTTCTGTGTATAATAAAAAAAATATCTGTCTATGTAATGTATTGTATTATGTATATCAGTTATCTAGTACCCATAACACAAGCTCTGCTTACCATGGGGCTAGATAATGCTGTGTGAATTGTCCAGCATTATTTATTATTATTATGTCTCTCATTTACCATGATCTCGGGCCATAAAGTGACCCGGTCCTTTGGAAGCCTTGCGTGGGGCCGAAGCCAACAGCACAGAGGCCCTTTGAGAAGTTAATCTAAAGGCGATGGCTACACATAGCGGGTATCATCCTCGGGTGCACAATATGATACACCCAAAGATGGTATCCGCCAGGTGTAGAGACTATTGCAAAGAAAAATTAAAAAAATAAAACCAGGCTATTGTGATGGATGGATGGACTGGGTAATCGGGCTATAGGGGAGATTGCGGACGTCTGCCATAAACAAGTCAATCATAATGTTAAGAAGAGTGGCAAACAGTGGCTTGCCGAATGCTGGATGGCTTAAAAAGTCGGAATTAATTACCGGAGAGGGACAACATCGGCGCAAACGACTGAGGGGTGTCGAGAGGTGCGGCCCCGATTTCACCATCACGAAGACTGCCCGTGAGCGGGTTTCCTCGCTATTACGCCATTAGACACTTCCACCCCCGAGTCTACATCCTAAGATGCATCTCTCGCGACTCCACTCAGACCGGCCAATGAAGGCAAGCAAGAGGTGGGGATCTGGTTCTCTTGGGATGCCACTCCGCAAGCGGAGACGAGAACCAGGAATTTCCCCGGGAGCACTCGGTACCCGTGGTGTCGCTACTCACCAACAGCTCGCCACAAGCTGCCCTGCAGGCTTATTATTATTATTATTATAATAGCATGGTCACTTCATTATAAATACTATTTAACGCGTTTATTAACTAATTTCTTCCGACGTTTCAATATGTTTCAACAGAGTTCAAAACTTAATCTTATCTTAATTAATTATTGTTTATTATTTCCTTATTTAACCAATACTTATTTAAAAATGGCACTCCTATTTTCCTCCTATTAACTCTTTAAATATGATCATACAAAATCACAGGGCGCTATGGTGCACATTAGGGGAGGCGTATGTCCAGCCGTGGACTTCTATAGGTTGATGATTATGATAAAATCACAATAAATGATATATTATTATTATTTAATGCATGTTTAGGGTACCTACATAGAGTTAGGATAGTACAAGCCACTTTTTGCTCGGGCACTAATTGTCCACCAGTTTTAACACTTTGACTGCGATTTTTTTTCGACGACTGCGATCGTTTTTTTAACCTAAGCCATTCGTGCTGCCGCTCTACACAGCGGGTGTGTTGCGCCGCACATGCATTTCGTTCGAAAAATATTACGGCTGTGCTGAGTCACACAGATCTGTATTTTCTCAGCCGCTGCGCTAGTGTGGATTTACGCATATTAGTTACACTTGTAGAAAACACATACCGTGTGATTCAAGCCATCAAAGTGTTAAGTATGTGTGATTGGAGCAAAACTTTTGACTTAAATGTGTACAGTGTCAAGTTTTAGACTAGACTCTCTAGTCTCTCTTGTGCTCTTCTAGAGCTCACTTTTGGAACCAGAGTATATATTATCACAGTTTGAATGCTAAGTGAGCTGAAGTGCTTGCAAATCCCGACACCGGGGCATTGCAATGAATAATTCTGGGCTTGCCTAGCTTTACATAAGCCACGGGATCCGTTTTAATAGGGCGCTTGGTTCTGATATACTGCTCGATTTCAATAGCTTGGATGGACTACCTTGTTGGCATAGTTGGGCAAAGAGATGTGTTAGGTAGCGGGCAATTCCAACAGGGGTTTACCTTTTTACCCGCGGGGCTTGGATTATTTATTTTAGAGCAGGAGCGTGTTTTTCCTCCATGTTTTAGAGTTACATTATCTAGCCCAAAGCTATTTTGAAGTTAGTCGGCGCGGCTGGCACTGACGCCAATACGTCGTGCACTGACCCTGTCTAAACTTGCCTTAATAGTAGTATACCCTTATATATAGATAGCCTTGAGTATACCCCGATTTTCCTCGTCCAAGTGAGCACGTTGGCATTCATTCTTCTGGCAGAATGGCCAGACGTCAGTTTTCCAAGAGAATTGTCAGTGATAAATACATTGTTTTGATAGGTTTTGAAAATAATGTTCCGTTGGGATCGGAACATATTTTTTTTATTTTATTACACGATATCCCAATGAAATAACCCTTGTATGAAGAAATGAAATCAATTCTAGTTTTGTTTTTGATGTATTTTGAAATTTCTAGTTCTTTTAGTAAGTACCTAGTTACCCACTGAAATCATCAACCAGTTCAGAAACGGACACTTTTTTATCACGCTTTTATTAGCTTCACCTGTATGTATGTATGTTTGTTTGTTTGTAACCAACTCCTTTGGACTCGATTTTGACCCGCTTTGAACGGTCTGATTTCATTTCAACTTAGTAAACTTATTAATAACTGATGACAATACAATAATTTGATAAGACTAAACTAAAAAATAGAAAATAAATAATAGTTTAAAAAACTAAAAAAACCACGCATTTATAATAATTCAAATTATGGATACGAGTGATAAAATATAAAAGAAGTTATTTTAATATAAAAAAGCGTGGTGAATTGAATTATTTGAAAAAAAAGATCTACTTTTTAGTTCGGCTTATTCAAAAAAATAACTTAAACATGTTATTGTTTTTTTGTCGCGGCAAATTTGGTGATTCAAGCGTAAGAATCGAACCGTGCATGAACTTAACCTTTAACTGGTGACGTGGGGCTTCACAGGCCCGTGAGCACTAACAAAACGTTTTTTCACCCCTTTCCCCTCGCGTCCCGGGTTTATGTGTCTCAGTAGCTTCGAGTTTGGTTGCACCCATACCGTGGATAGGGATAATAGTGTCGGCGGGGGCAAATTCGGTGAGTTATACGCATTTAAAATTTTACTAAGGCCTCTCAGGCCCTACGTCACCACTTACGTTACTTTTTTTTTCAGAGTTGTTAAGTTGTTATTTGTGATTTAGTATGGGGTATATCTCAAAACATAAAGGATGAATTATACAGAACCACCTAGAAAAACACGTAGAGTACTGGAGCAGAGAAATACAGAATAAAGTACTAGTATACAAATTATACCGGGAACCAGTTCAAATGTTGATCAACAAATCGAAGAATGGCTGCGGTGTGAAAAATTTAGTGGTTCTGCAGCTGATGATTTAAAAGACAAATTTAATTAATCGAAAATGCTATATATATTTTTTTATATAATATATAATTGTATATAATTCCACCAAGGGAGGAATGAACGCATGTGAAAAACATGTGAAGTTTACCCAGTGTCAGTTTTGTGATTTAAATTTTGATAAGAGATTTATGTTATTTTATAAGATGATTCAAGTCTATACTAAGATTTCAAAATGTTATTATTTATAAGTATGTCGTTTTTTGTTTTTTATGACCAAATAATGATATCATATCGTTTTTTCGAATAATACGAGAGCTCATTTTGATATGTCTTGTTTTTAAATAATAGTGATAGTTAGAATACACATAATTGTTTTATTTCATACCTAAATATCCATATTAACACAAATAGGTAGGCTACAGTCATTCATTTGTGTACAGTTTGAATTATACGTATATTCATCCGAGGCCTGTCAGGCCTAACGTCACCACTTACGTTACACAAATGCCACGTCACCAATTAAAGGTTAACCCGTGGATATTGTAAGTTCCAAGTAAGGAAACCTACAAAAGGTTGATTAGCAGCTTCCTTCTGTGTATTATTCAACATCTCCACTGCGACTACTATCCAAGCGTGGTGATTATGGCAAAACCCCCATTTAGGGGAGGCAAGTTTTGCAATGAACCTACATATTATGTGTGTTGATCTACGAATACATAACCAGTGCGTCCTACCTGAACCGCTAGGACGCCCGCCGACCAGGTGGGATGACGACCTGCGAAAGACTGCAGGTAAACGCTGGATGCGGCTAGCTAAAGACAGGGCGCTGTGGCACTTATTGGGAGAGGCCGATGTCCAGCAGTGGACTAACATAGGCTGATGATGATTGTGTTGCTAACAGATTTATACGATGTCGACGAAACAACAGCGAGAATACCCGACGATTTGGAGGAAACGAACAGGGGATACGCTACTCTAGAAAACGTGGAGTTCGAGCCGACAGCTTCCCGAACTATCAAGAACAAGGAGAAGATGGGAATGTCGAAGAACTTGAACTGCGAGGAGTTCTCGCAGTACGCCCTGAACTGCACGATGCAGGCTGCTATGATTTATAACTCTTCGAGGAACTCACCACCGATGCCTGCTAAGATGAGCGAGTGGTGTAGGTTAGTTGAGAGTTTTAGCATTGCATCTGCCCGAAGCTTTGCTTAAGTTCTGCATAATACGTAGCTTAACGATAGGTATCTCAATACCTATCGTATTCTGAAAGAATGTTCAAAATGGAATTAGCTGTTTTGGAGATTATGTCCTATATTGAAAAATACATATAGGTACCTTACCTCGTTAAAAAAAACGAGAGTTGTCTTTGTCACGCACTGGTCGCTGGCCTGATGCGCATGATTGGTGGATCACTTCGACGACCTCTGTGGTCTGATGGTTCATAACACAAGCCCTGCTTAGCTAGGGCCTAGATGATGCAGTGTGGATTGTCCATCATTGTTTATTTATTTATTATTTACTTGTGCAACTTCACACCGCGCCTTAAGGGGCCTCCGGAGGGACAAATTCTTCATACAAACGTAATACCAAAATTATTTCTAATTCAAGCATATTTCCACTATAATATTGCATTATTTGTATTAAAATAGTATTTATCTAGGTTCCCAAATAGTTTTTTTTTTCAAAATACTTACCTAAAATGAAATGAAAGCCCTCATTTTGCACATTTTTATGCGAAAATGGACAAGTTTCCTTGCTATTTGTTTCGTATTAAAAAATCAATATCTTACGTTTTATTTATTAAGGAACATAGCTTATATTGTCTAGTTCCAGAATAACAATACTTTGTGAAGAATACAGAAAGTTTTCAGTCATAATTTTTGGTATTACGGAACAAACCAAATTTTGAACGGCTAATATTGCTATCGCGCACGCATGTGGCGCGGCGCAAGAGTTAAACAGGGACAGCGATATTCGGGGCGATTTTTGCAAGCGAGGGTCGCCGGACCCTTAAGCTGAACTCGCACCAGTCCGCGTCGCAGGAGCTGTTCAGTTTTACAGCTACACGAAAACAAAACGGTGATACCGGTGCGTTTGTATGAGATTGTGCCTACCGTGTTTGCAACTTATCAATACTTATTAGTCTTTAGCTTTTTCAAAACAATCTCTTGTAAAGTTATAACTAAAAAACAGTGTCAATAGATATAAAGTTGATATTTTTACTAGTACTTAGTAGAATTATCACACTAACTCCTTTTTCAGGTCAATCCGCCACCTAACAAATTGCGCTATAGACTGGAACGGCGAGTGCCAGGATCTCACTGAGAGCCACTTCAACGCAGAGAGCATAAAAGGGCACATGCATGTAGTCGAAAACGTCTGTGACGACGAGTGGTTCCTGTCACGTAAGTACGACACGCTTAATGCCGAGGCATTTTCTACCTGCCAACCAGGAAAACACATGATTTAAATAAAGGGTTGGCGTGCTAACATTACATACAAATATAAGTAGTAGTAATTTATAATATATATATATATATACCTAAAATACATATTATATTATACATATCTATACCTAAGAAAAAACAGCTAAAACAATAAATATACAGTTCCAAATATAGCATAAGTATCAAATCAAATCAAAAGAAGAAAAAAAAAAAAAATAGAAACGTTTTATGAAGAGCTATGGTTGTATAACCTCTCATGAAAAAGCCTTCGCACCGATTTCTTGAAAGTATCACGTGTATTTGCTTTTCTAATGTCCAGTGGTAAGTCATTCCACAGCCGCACTGCTTCTACCGAAAAAGAATTTCCAAAGAAGGACGTGTTATGCATAGGTATAGACAGGAGAAGATTATCGGAGGAGCGGAGATTCCTACTGTGATCGTCTGCCAGGAAATTAAAACGGTCTTTCAAGTAAGCAGGACTCGAAGGATCTCTTATGACTGAGAACAGCAAACAAAGGATCCTGAGTTTCCTTCGTTCGCGGATTGGTAACCATTTAAGCAGAGCTCGGTATTTGCTTACATGATCATACTTGCGGAGATTATAGACGAACCGAATACACGTGTTTAGTAGACGGTCTAGTTTATTTAGGAGATTTTCGTTGAGATCGAGGAAGACAGTGTCGGCATAATCGATAATAGGGATAAGGAGGGATTTGACGAGTGTGATTTTAGTAGGGATCGGGAGGAAGTTTTTAAGACGTAGAAGCGAGTGTATGGAGGCATAGAATTTTCTGGAGATCTCTTTTACGTGGGGAATCCAACTAAGTTTACCATCGAAGATGACACCCAGATTTTTAACAGTAGGGGAGAGATGGATATCATTCCCGTCGTATTGTAATGAGCTTAAGTGTAGACCATCTATTTTAGCCAGTTGACGAGAGCTACCGATTATAATGGCCTGGCATTTGCTAGGGTTAACCTTAATACCAAAACGAGTGGACCAGGCTGACAGTTTCTCAAGCTCACCATTGAGGAACTTGATAGCATCGTCCAAGTCATCAACAGAGGAGGAGTGGTAGAGCTGGAGATCATCGGCGTACATATGGTAATGGCAAAGTAGGTTGTGAGACAGGAGGTTAACAAAGAGAGAAAAAAGAAATGGAGAGAGAATTCATCTTTCGACGACCTAAGTGGCTCAGCGGGCGAATGTCCATTTACGACGTAGGAGGGTTTGATTCCCATTCGACAAATAAATCGTAAATAAGTAATTTAAATAATTATCATAAACTAGCTGTGGCCCGCGGCTTCGCCCGCGTGGAAATCTATGTGTCAAATGGTTTATAAACCGTCGTCTTAAATCATTATTTATTAAAAAAACTGTTGCGTTGTTTCAAAAATATAAGCATATACATCCCCATGTATGAAAAATGGAAGCGACTCTGTTTTATACCATAATAATAGTGATAAAGCAATCTAGCTCTTGTTGGTGCAATAATGCAATTTCCTCCACTTTCTTTTTCCAATGCGGTCTCTTTTACTTTTTTATACGACACGAAAGCGACTTTCTACTTGATTGGACTCATAGTTGATTCTTGGTCTTTCCCTTCCTCGTTTTCATCAGCGATAAGGCCGCCTATTGTACTGTTAATATTTAGATATAAGGTTTTATTTTGTTTTTTTTTTGAGAATAATGTGTTCATTCATTCTTTGTTTTGCAGAATATGATTCACTCCCAGGCTGCATAGACAGGGCTGGTTCCGCCTGGGTCACATGCTACTCCGACTTCAAAGCCATCGTCGTCAAGCAGAAGAACGGCTCGCAAGAATGGACGCACTATGTTACGCATTTTCATTTGTGCTGGTATGTTCCGTTGCATCTTAAGTTTGATAACCCACTAAACTCATGCCACGAATGTATTACCATTTTTTTTATTGTTTAAACAAAATCAACAGCCCTTATTTTAAAAATGAAAATGAAATGAAATGAAAATATATTTATTCTGATAGAGCAATAAACTTAATTATCTAACTATAGTAAAGAAATACAGCACACGACTTAAAAAGACTTAAAGTACATAATTGATAATATGCATTGATTTATATATATATATATATTATTATTAATAGACATATCTAAATTAATTTAGTGTAGATCAAGCCGTGTGTGAAGGTCAGTGCCGTGTTCCTGCGCTATCAGAACAGGTTCATGCTCAGCTGAATGTTGCGAGTAACCCTATAACGCTGATTTTCAGCATGTACCAGAAACAAAAACAAAACAGTTCAAACCTAATCTAACTTACGGCCAATAAGAGATTTACACTATATAAAATAAACAAACAAAATACCAACAGTCTCATCATCATCATCATCATCAGCCTATATTAGTCCACTGCTGGACATAGGCCTCCCCCAATGAGCGCCATAGCGCCCTGTCTTCAGCTTGACGCATCCAGCATCTACCTGCAGTCTTTCGCAGGTCGTCATACCACCTGGTCGGAGGGCGTCCTACACTACGTTTACCGAGTCGTGGTCTCCACTCAAGAACACGTTTGCCCCAGCGGCCGTCGAATCAAACAAAATACAACTTATAGAAATTATAAGACAGTACAGTTAATTAGAAAAAGATTTTTTATGAGACAAATTAGGTACAATTAAATAACGTTTAAAGAGAAACATTCTCCTGCAGAACTTTTAAAACATCTCTTTTAAATCCTACTCGGTCGCCGACTACAGGTCGCCTACCCTAATTTATGTTTATGAGCAACCTTTAGCTATTTTAGCCTTAAGTATTTATAATTAGCATATTTACTATAGAGGGCAGTTGTTATGAAAAATAAGTTTTATGACGACCGATGTGGCGTGGTGGGCGAAGGTCCTCCTGTGACGCAGGAGTTCGATTCCCGCCTCGGAACAATTGTGTGTACGATCTGCAGATATTTGTTCCGGGTGTTCTGGTTGTTTTCTATGTATAATAAAAAATATCTATCTATGTAATGTATTGTATTATGTATATCAGTTATCTGGTACCCATAACACAAGCTCTGCTTACCATGGGGCTAGGTAATGCTGTGTGAATTTGTCCAGCATATATATATATATATATATATATATATATATACTTTATTGGCATGAAATATGTCAGTGCTGTAAAATTGCAATTATCAAAAGAAACATCAAACATCAAAGTGCTTTAGTTCATTTAGACCTTTCAGTACTCTTGGACACGTCGCAAAATTCAATACCTTAGTGACACATGCACACTTTATGAAGTTCCCGAATTATCGACAGATGAGTGAATGAAGAATGAATGAAAGAATGAAATACAACATTATACACAGTTACTTTGAAAAATAGTGATGCGAAATTGTTGCCTCTAAAAACATCGGTATGGTGATTATGTAACTCGCGACCGGTTTGCGACAGGCGTAAATTAAGCAATCAGTGCTGTCAAACGTCAATTTTGACCAATTTTGACGTTGTAGCTGCTGTCAAACTAATACAAAATTGACGTTTCACAGCACTGATTGCTTAATTTACGCCTGTCGCAAACCTGTCGCGAGTTACGTAATCACCCGGCCGGACTTAAGAAAGTTTCAATTTTTATCAGCCGAAGTAACGAAGATACTAGATGATTTTTCCATGTAAAACTTTTGAGGGTATAAACATTATGTATATTTTATTTCTTTGTCGCTTTTGTGTAAAACTGTAAAGACATTGTAAATATATGATCAAATAAATAAATTATAGTTGACCACAGTAACTCATTCCGCCTTACTTTTTATTACGGAAAAACGCGTGTAATGCGGCGGGCGGCACGTAGCAAATAAAACAAAGGAATCGTCAGCCCTTCCTGTTTAGAGCTTCGTGTTCAATTTCACTCCAGGTCTTCCCAATTTTCTTTGCAGGATAGATATACGATTATGGTCTTACATATATAATTGTGCTCTGGACTTCGAAGGTAAAATGATTGACTTGATTTTGGTTCAAAGATTTTGCTTCTCAGCATACAACAGGCTCTTAAATCTACTCAAACATAGGTATAATGTTTTTGTACGAGTAGTTTGTAGTAAACAACAAAGCCGCTGTCTTTCTGTCCCTATGTATGCTTAGATCTTTAAAACTATATGCGATGCGTTTTTTTTTAATAATTATGTAGAGTGATTCAAGAGGAAGGTTTATAAACCATTTGACACGTAGTTTGCTACGCGGGCGAAGCCGCAAGGAGCAAGGCTAATAATGAGATAAAATAGGTGGTAGCGCTAGTGTGCCTCGAGGTACGGCCTTAAAATAATATCAAAGTAAGTAAACTAGTAGATTGGAAATCGGAATGTTAATATAAAGGTACATATTTATGCAACGGGACACTGCTGCACCGCCGTGCACCAACGTCAGCTGACACCCTGATTACGCCATCTACACGCAGTCGCCTACAAAAAGCATGTTTAGTCTTTTTTATATTTTACTAGCTGCGCCCCGCGGCTTCGCCCCCGTGGAAATCGATTTGTCAAATGGTTTTTTTTTTTTATATCTTATGTTAGACTCCTGGTTCTAAACTACCTTCTCACCAATTTTCAGTCAAATCGGTCCAGCCGTTCTCGAGTTATTTAAGTGTTGGTAACAAACACGACTTTCTTTTATATATATACGAGTAGATGTATGCTAGTTTTAAAGTATATATTACTATGGACCTTAGAATAAGTTTAATAAGATCTGTAACTTTTATATGGTCTGAAATAATTGATTTATTATTGTTATTTCTACTTTCAGCGCGCGAACCCGTTTCCGTCGCTGTATATTCGACGTCCTCTTCAACTCTGACCGGAAGTGTGAACAGGAACAAGCCATCACGCTGCAGAAGTTCTCCGTTATCGTATCTGAAGGGGATGTTTATCAGGTTTGTTATTAATGTCATACGTCCGGTTTTACTGAAGACGACAGACGACATAGTAGCGTCGTAGTCGATGGATGGAGGCGGCTCATGGAAGTAAACGTCTGATGTTGTCGATTCCTTTGGTGGAATCGTATGTATCACCTACTAAATTGTTGTCCATATTACCCAAAGGTTAGCAGGTAGAGAATGCTATCTAGCTTTATGCTCGCCTATGTACAACTTTTGTGCAATAAAGTATATTCTATCTATCTTTGTACATTGTCAATAAGCTTAATGTTGAAAACAGATTACTTGACATAATCTACTAAGGCATATAATATAAACAGGAGTACCGTATTTTAGATCTGGTGGAGTTATTATTATTATATTTGTTTCAATCATTGGCCTTTGCCAATCATTGGGACAAATCAGGCTTATTGTATGTCATATAAAATAAAATAAAAATGTCATGTATATTTTATAATTTATTGATTATACCTCTATATTATTTGTACCCAGGATTGCGACAAGAACATGATGTACGAGAACTGCCCTGGAGGGGACCCTCGGCCCAAGGGCGAGCATGTAGCTCAGCTCATGAACACAGACACACAGATGTCTTCCCACAGCGTGATGCTGTGGCAGAATGCGGCCAGATTGTGCGCATTGTATATGTGGTGTGCGATTTTGATAGCTTTTATATACTCGTGATGGAGGTATTGACTTTTTATTTAGAAATCAGGTATTTTGATCCTATCCCCCGAACGATATCTTTATTTTTTGTCTGAGTACTTTCCATGTAAGTATCTACCTACCTACTTAGCAACATTTTATAGAGCTTTTCCCCTTATTTTGAAAAAAACACGAAATTGTGATAAAAGCCCAGCCTTTTGACTATCGAGTCGGGTTTTTAATATATTATTTGAGGCCTTGCCATCTCCTGAAGATGATATTGTGATGTTTGCAAAGTGCTTGAATTCGTAGTCTAGTGTCTGGTAGACACGACACTAGACTAGGAATTTAAGCACTTTGCAATGGTGAAAGGGTTATAAGAGGTATCCACGCGTCATAATTGGCACTCTAATCCAGCTCCAGTCCCACACATGCAGCCTCATGCCCTGAATACCAGCGGCTCATTATCATCAGGAATCTATTAGATCTGAAAGAGCTCGGGCCTTGAATAGGGACGACAATGTTGTTGTTGAGCAGTAGCGCAATTATATTTAAAGCTAGTTGCTTGTACGCTATGGGACGAACGGGACATCAGAAAACTGCATGACATGGTACTAAAAACCACATTAGTGCAGCCGAAGCCGTCTTAAAAAATACGATCGGCCCTATACTTCAGCCACATTTGATGTCAAATGTTTGTAAGCAAACCGCCTATATTCAACCTAAATTCACTTTTTATTATAGTGATTATTATTTAAGTTTTTATACGCAATTAACATTTATTGCCGATATCTTTCCTTCAGTTAATAACGCTAACAATTTTATTATAGCTACACCAATCCATTAAATTAAAGTTATCTGGTAGCGTTTTGTTTTTAAACTTTTTACATCGAATTTGGCAGGAGTATATATCGGCTAGCGCACTGTTCGTTCAGTGATACGAAATATGGCGCCATATCTGCATAAAAACCTATACCTACAATAGTTTAACCCTAATTAAGAGCAGTCCTATTAGGGTCAAAACATTGTGTGTATGGTTTCAAAAATGGCCTCACTATTGAGCGAGGGCTCCAAAAATGCATTACTAGAGATAACTTTACTATGTCATTGTGACATGGCGAAGGATCAACAGTGGAAGCCTTTCTATTGTGCCCTAACGACTGTAGAGCGGAGTTTAAAGTAATATCCTTGATAGTACGCTTCGGGGCTCAGGGATATTGATATTGAAAACAATACGTGCGAGGTTTTGCTGAAAGGAATTGTCGCGGAGAGATTCGATATAAGACATTAAGGGTACAAGGCGACGGCGCGAGCTTGTTGGTAGGCGAGGCCTAAATGTATGCTATCTCATCTGATACAATGCTTATCATGGGGAGGTTTGCGTCCAGCAGTGGATCAATATACGCTGTTGAGGATGAGGATGAGGAATATCGCTAGAATTAAATGCACAATGATTTATTCCTAAATCAACCGCTTAAAAAAATAATAACAGACATTTAGCACGACGGTTATTATTGATTGTATCTTTAGAAAATAAATTTATTTCAACTTTTGAATAACTAAACTATGTAGGGACAAGAACTTTATTTTAGAGACGAAAAAGGATATGGGTCTATAAATGTAGTGCCCAATATATCCTTTTTCGTCGGTTTGTATTTTTGGTTTATTATATTTATTATTATATTTCAGTTAATTTCGCGCCGTTTACAAATTATCAAGAATATATAAATAGAAAGACATTTAATGACAACTGATTAATAACAACTTAAATTAACAAAAAAAGACACACTTATAGAATAGGTACATGTAGAGAGTTGTTACAAAAAGGCTCTAACTCAGCATAATGCTGGCTAAGCTCCGTAAGAGACTTAGCGAGCGCTGGTCTACCGTTAGAGCCCGTACAGGTGACGTCACGAACAGGCATACGCAATGAAATAAAAACAACAATTATAGTAATAATAAAAACTAAATAAGAACACTTAAAAAGCCATTGACAAAAACAAAGACATAATAATAGGCTTATACCTATATTATTCCTTGATTAACTTAATTTAATTTATATGACAAAGTTAAGTTAGACAGATCTATCTCACAGTTTGAATTATTCGAGCAACAACTAATTTACAAGTTTAAGTGTAATTCTTAAGTTAAAGCAACTCTTAAGTGCTGGACGAAGTTTAGCGTGTTGGGTCCCTAATGTGTTTCTCGTGTTAGTTTTGGTTTTAAACAATTATTGGTTTGGTTCAAGTTTTTAGACGAACTGAAGTGGTCTGTGTGATTGGTATAGTTTGACCGAAACCGCTGTACCGCACCTGAGGTATGCGAGCGGCGAGACGGGCGGGAAATATCGGCCGCTCCGATCCATCAGTCCGTCAACGCGTACTCTTGCTCTTTTTTCCTCGCCGCACTTTCCTAAGGAGCGGTACAGCGGTTTCGATCAAACTATAGTATCACTACATAGTATAAACAAAGTCGCTTCTCGATGTCTCTCTGTCCCTGTGTATGATTTTAGATTTTTAAAACTACGCAACGAATTTTGATGTGGTTTTTTTTTTTAATAGACAGTATGATTCAAGAGGAACGTTTATAAACTACTAGCTGCGCCCCGCGGTTTCACCCGCGTGGTGATATATATTTTGGATAATATACAATATATCTTTATAAATTGTAGCCTATGTGTTATTCTGATGTACCTATAAGCTATATTATTGTAAAGTTTCATTAAAATCCATTCAGTCGTTTTTACGTGAAAGAGTAACAAACATCCATCCATCCTTACTTAGAAATTTTCGCGTTTTTAATATTAGTAGGATAGTAGGATTTGACACATAGATTTTGTCGTGGGCGAAGCCACGGGGCGCAGCTAGTTTATTATAATAATAATGCTGGAAAATTACACAGCGTCATCTAGCCCCAAGCTCAGTATAGCTTATGTTATAGGTAGGTTCTTGATTACTGTTTTATTTAGTTAGTTTGATATAATGTATGGGTTTTTTCAAAATACGGTCAAACGAAATGTAGGTACTGATATGAGACATAAAAAAATATACATAAGTACCTATCGGATTTTTTTCCGATTTCCGATTAATCGATCTACATATATATAATAAATAATTATAAATTTTATTATGTATTTATCAGCCTATAGCAGTCCACTGCTGGACATAGGTCTCCGCATAAGCGTCATAGCGCCCTGTCTTTATCTTGCCGCATCAAGCATCTACCTGCAGTTTTTCGTAGCTCGTCATCCCTCCTGGTCGGAGGGCGTCCTACACTACGTATAACGTAGTCTCCAATCAACAACACAAAACAATATAAGAAATACCAAACCGTCTTTTTCAAAAAATCTAGAGAGGTTAACCTTTATTACAGAATAAGTTCAAAGTACTCCCTTATTGGGTTTTTTGGTTCGTTGTTCACCCTATTGCGTTATTTATGGACTTACACAGGTTTAGGCACAATGTATTATTCATGGCTTTATCCCAATCAATTTAGTAACCTTTTAAGAAAGAAGGTCGAGGCGGGCTTAGATGAAAAAAAGTCTTTAGTCGAGTAAAGAATGAAGCCTGAAGATTGCTTTCGCTGAAGATTGGATGGATCAGCTACGGACTCCTATATGTTTCAGATTCAGATTAATTTATGGTCATTCATCATCATCATCAGCCTATATCAGTCCACTGCTGGACATAGGCCTCCCCCAATGAGCGTCATTGCGCCCTGTCCTCAGCCTGCCGCATCCAGCATCTACCTGCAGTCTTTCGCAAGTCGTCATCCCACCTGGTCGGAGGGCGTCCTACACTACGTTTACCGAGTCGTGGTCTCCACTCAAGAATACGTTTGCCCCAGCGGCCGTCGGTTCTTCGCGAAATATGGCCAGCCCACTGCCACTTCAGCTTGCTAATTCTTTGAGCTATGTCGATAACCTTGGTTCTCTGTCGGATGTATTCGTTGCGAATCCTATCCTTCAGAGAAACTCCGAGCATAGCTCTTTCCATAGCTCGCACATATGGTCATTAATCAAACATAATAAAGGTACCCTAATTATGCTGAGGCGACTCCTCGTCAAAACATGAAAAATTATAATAAAAAGTAAAAAATTTTGCTATATAGGGGCACGTTAGAGTCTTAAAGTTATAGTAAAACATAATTCGAACACTCTAAATAAACTTTTGTCTAAGAAATAACACAGAAAAATACCTTTTCTATTATATTCTGTGGTTTTGATGACAGTATTTTATCATATTTTCCGACGAAAACAAAAACAAAAGAGAATCAGGTTCTATGTTCTGCTGTATGCACTTTTTTGTTTGTTCGTTGATTTCTCCGTCAATTATCTAAGTAAATTATGGAACGATTTGGAATATTCTTTTGTTATTTTATGGAGTATGATTCCGAGGTTATTTCTTTATAATTTTATTGCCGAGGTATAAGTATTAATCCCGAAAAACATAAAAAAAACTGTGTAAATATTAAGAAGATCAAAGTTGATTTCTTTGATCTTCTTAGTATTTACACAGTTTTTAGTTGTACGTAACGGACCACCAAATTGACAGTACCTATCTAAAACCACTCCACCCAGCCGAAGCCGCAGAGGCTATCTTCATCAACTTGTTTATAAAATACGGAACCCTAAAACCCCCCGGATGTCCGCAAACGAGACACGCTGCTGCCATGTGCAAAGTTATTCAGAACTGTTTGAAACAAGTTGCTACAAAACTTTCAACTGCGAGGGGTTCGTTATTGACCACCAAATTCTCAAGTACCTTTCTAAAATCACTGAAAAAAACTGCAGGCAAAAACGAGTCTATCTTCATCAATAACAATACAAAAAAAAATAGTTTATTGTACACCAGTTACAGATCATTATAAAAGACATCACATGATACAAGTACAATGGGCGAACTTATCGCTTAGAAGCGATCTCTTCCAGGCAACTTACTTGTTTATTAAATACGGAACTCTAAAACCCCCGGATGTCCGCAAGCGAGACACGCTGCTGTCATGTGCAAAGTTATGCAGAACTGTTTGAAACAAGTTGCTAAAAAAGTTTCAACTGCGTGGTTCTGCACTTTATTTTACCCTCGGATAAAAGTTTGGTCCGAGCTCACGTCACTTTGGTAAAAATAGCGTTGCTGTTTACTTTACCACTTGACTGTTTTGTGGTAAACTGTTATTCATGGCGCTAGTAACATTCGCGTTTCTTTAGTCAAACAAATAAAGATAAGTAAATAAAATTAATATTTCTGGACAATTCACACGGCATCATCTAGCCCCAAGCTAAGCAGAGCTTATAACACATACCCACAAGGCTACTAGATGACTGATATACATAATAAAATACATTCAATAGGTAGATATTTTTTATTATACATAGAAAACGACCAAAACACCCGGAACAAATATCTCCAGATCGTACAAACATTTGTCTCGAAGACAATTGCACACTAAAAAATAAAACAAACAAGATTTAAAAAATACAAAATATGTGACAATTTGGCTGTCTTATCGCTCAAGAATCTCTACCGTGGATGGATAGGATCGTTTGATTGAAGAAGTGGATCTGTGTGCATTATTATGTAGCTAATACAAATTACAACATGGAATTTATAATATATAATATTGATATTTGTTTCGGGTGTTCTGGTCGTTTTCTATGTATAATAAAAAATATATATCTATGTAATATATAGTATTATGTATATCAGTTATCAAGTACCCATAACACAAGCTCTGCTTACCATGGGGCTGGATAATGCTGTGTGAAATGTCCAGCATTATTTATTTATTATTTATTTATAAGCATACATACAAAAATATAGCCTTTGTTTAGATTTTGTCGGTCCAAGTTTCGTATATATTTTTTTATGCATCTTTGTATTGCCAGTACTGAGCGAAACTTTTTACACTTAAATCGCATTGAAATTGTTCGTACGTAATTTACAATTTACAAGAACACAAACCAGTTAAAAACTTCGTCGATTCTAATAAATATTCACATACTGCCAAACTTTTTTATTGACCATTCCAAGACGAAGTTTTTGGGCGAAAAAACCTTATCTCAATATGCTGAAGCCGTTAGACAAAGGGCCGTTCGTATTCGCATTATGTTTGCCCAGATGCAACATTATTATTGGTGGTATAAAACGGTAAAGGCTTACTGCGCAGAGTTGGTAGCTGTATTTGAAACAAAAGGTATCGTAGCAATGAGAATAAATATTTCATCATCATCACCAGCCTATGTTAGTCCACTGCTGGACATAGGTGTCTCCCAATGAGCGCCATAGCGTCCGGAATAAATGTTTGCACTGAACTTTAGACAAAGATACAGTCACTTTGAATACACACCGACCAGGCGGGATGACGACCTGCGAAATACTGCAGGTAGATGCTGGATGCGTCAAGCTGAAGACAGGGTGCTATCATATGGCGCTCATTGGGGAGGCCTATGTCCAGCTGTGGACTAATATAGGCTGATGATAATGAATACACACAAAGTTGAGGATACCTATAAATTGTTAGCAACAGTCTGCAGTTAACTTAATTTAAAAACCAGTTCTTATTTGTTTCTAATGTGATTTTATTTGTTAATAAATATTACTGAATAAATAACATTCCAGCAAACTTTTAAAAATGGTGAATCATCAGAGTGCAGTCTTTGTTAAAAAATAGTAGTAGTTATTTGATTGTATTTATTTATTGTTCTGAAGAAATATATCTATAAATATGTATAGTATCTTCTTCTTCTTCGTCGTTGTCTTCATTGCTGAAGGTCGTGCCCGTCCTGGAAGGCTTTCACGGTGACGCTGATGAACCGCTTCCACACCACACTGTCTTCGGCCTGTCTCAGGGCTGCAGGCAAAGTGAGTCCCGTTATAGCCTTAATTTGATCAGACCAGCGGGTTGGTGACCGTCCTCTTGGTCTTTTCCCTCTATCTTGCCCATTACCGCTAGTTTTTCGAGGTTGTCTGGTTACCTTCTGGCTATATGGCCAAAACTCATCTGTCATCATGTATAGTATATTTGTATCTATCTATTTACCTACGCTTTTGCATTACGCTTAAGATGAACTTGTCGAAGAGAAAACAGACCTAAGTTGGTAGGCCCCGTATACATTACAACACAAACTATTTGTAATTTCATATAAGACATGGGTCGGACTGCCAAAATTTGACCAACTTGTGTAGAGCCCTGTACGTGTTAAGTTTGAAGCTTTTTCTGATGGAAAATTATTAGTCCAGGGTCATTGAGAGCTGGTCGGTTCTACTGGCCATGATGTTAGAAGCTTGCTATGTATTTTAGGGTTCCTTATGGTTACTTAACATAGAGCCTATTTATACATACAAATACACAGTTACGTCAGTCTGTTTGATTGAAAAAATGTGGTGTTTGTTTTGGCCCAGCCCCAGCTTAGTGTGAAAATCTTTGTCATTTTAATAAGTAAATTCTCTCTACTTATTCATAAATAATTTATTTTACAAAGTTATCATTCTGTATTAACTTATTCTGTTTTAGAAGCAATAACCATATTTTTCCATTAAAAACATTTTATTTATGTATTACCTAATTATCACCAATCAAAAAAATATAGATAACCAGAGAAAGCCAAGGCAAACTATAACTCATCAATCTACTTATAAAAATATACGGGACACTGTTATAAAGTGGGAATACTCAATTTTGGCTGATTTTATATCTGTAAACAAAAAGCTTGGAACCTAAAATAATATTGTGTTTTGTATCAATAACTATCAATTGCCTTTCTATACGAGGCCGGCAGGTGTCAGATAGAGATCACACTAATATTATAAATGCGAAAGTTTGGATATTTAGAGGAATGGATTTTTGGATACATATTTGTTATTTCTTCACACCAAAACTACTAAACGGTATGGTGATTATGTAACTCGCGACCGGTTTGCGACAGGCGTAAATTAAGCAATCAGTGCTGTCAAATGTCAATTTTGTATTAGTTTGACACCAGCTACAACGTCAAAATTGGTCAAAATTGATGTTTGACAGCACTGATTGCTTAATTTACGCCTGTCGCAAACCGGTCGCGAAACTTAACCGGAACATTTTATGTATTCACATGCCAGTAATGTGGCGAGATATGAAAATTAATTTACTTGTAATACCACCTCTCTAATTTACCAGGTCTGAAATGAATAAACTATTTGAATTTGAATTTCCTTTGGTAAACTGAAGTGGCAGTAGGCAGGTCAGCTGAACTGATAACTGCTGGACAGTAGAGGTGCGTGAATAGGTCGCTATTCAAGCACCACGGATCAACGCGAAAAACATTCTGTTGGTGCATGCTGGGAGACCAACAAATCGATGGACCGACGACATTGTAGCGGTCGCAGGCCTCTGTTTTTGTATCTGGCGTCTTGCGTCCATTATCTCGAGGCGATTTTCCTCAAATGCTTTAATGCTGGTTTAAATAGAAAAATCCGGGATATCTCGGGTTCCCGTCATCGAAATCGATGAGGAGGCCTATATGATATATATAATAGCGGTCGCAGGGAGTCGATGGATGGAGGCGGCTCAGGACCGCTTTTTGATGGCATGGTATGTCACCCATACGACGCCATAAATCACAATCCTGAGGCATATGTCCAGCAGTGGAGGTGATAGATTGATATGATGATCGAACTGAACTGTATTTTTGAAAATAACCATGGATCTAACATTATTTTCGAGATAAACACTAACGCTCGGATATAATGTCTAAACGACCCTATAAATTGGATTGCAAAAGTCGATTTTAATCTAACTCGCGTTAGTGAAGTACAGGTAGCAAAAGAAACGGAAAAATAAAAAAATTGTTTTCTTTTACCACAGTTTTAGTATGAGTCGATAATCTGAATGCTGTAGTATGAAACACTAGGCTATATACAATGTGTTTTGTCGAACCTTGATCAAACAAGATTTGCGGATACACGACATATATTTATCGATAAAAATAAAAAAATAAAAAATTATATGTTACCTATCTCAAAAATAAAGCCGATTTAATATTTTTTTTAATGAAAACTAATTCATCTGGTTTTTTCTTCGTTTCTTTTTGAGTAAACGGTGTATTTTATTCAAAGTAGTCTCATTTGAAAGCTTGATAGTCTACCTAGCTAATAAAATAGCGTTTAAAGTACCTATTTTAAATGGTGAATAACATGACAACAAAAAGAAATAGGTTCATAATTTACTTCGGAGGATTTGTAGACTAAATTGTGGAGTTTAATACAACATGCAAAAAAGTACACATCAATAACCCAGTTTTAAAGTTACAGATCAAAAATAAAATAAAATTAGCAAATTTCTAAAAAAATATTGATTTTATTAGGCTAATGTACCGAAATTGTACTTTTTTCTTATTTTATTAGCTAGGTAAACTATCTAGCTTTCAAATGAGACTACTTTGAATAAAATACACCGTTTACTCAAAAAGAAACGAAGAAAAAACCAGATGAACTAGTTTTCATTAAAAAAAATATTAAATCGGCGTTATTTTTGAGATAGGTAAAAATAATTTTTTATTTTTTGATTTTTATCGATAAATATATGTCGTGTATCCGCAAATCTCGTTTGATCAAGGTTCGACAAAACACATTGTATATATAATTATGATAATGTGTGCAGTTTTTAAAGTTACATGATTTAAATTTGGTCTATTAACAGGTATTTCTCGCGTTTACCTACACGTTGAGAAGAAATAGATAAATAATTTTATTTTATTTTTATGTATTTGGGAAACAAAAAGCTTATGCTACAATTAACACATTAAAATATGAGTAAATGAAGCTAACACAGTTTCCGCTTGCAGTACGAAAATAATATAACTGATTACAATAATAATATGGTAAGTACAGAAGAAAAAATAAAAAAACAAATAACGTGCCAATTTAATGCTGGACAATTACCACATCTTTATCTAGCCATAAGCCAAGCAGACCTTGTGTTATGGGTAAATATTAGATAACTGATAAATAAATAATACAATAAATACATTGCATAGATATTTTTAGTATAGATAGAAAATGACCAGAACATCAAGGAATAAATATCTGCAGATCGTACAAACAATTATCTCGAGGCGGTAATCGAACCCGCAACATTCTGCCTCGCTAGCGGAGTTTTGCCCATCGCGCCACACGTGGCTTTGCACGAACTCTTTCAGAATAAAATGTAGCATATGTACATACATAGTTTTATTTGATGTCCACCAAATATCATCTATCTTATACAAACATCTTATCTGCCCATACATCTTTACAAAGACTCATCATCATCATCATCATCAGCCAATAGCAGTCCACTGGTGGACATAGGCCTCCCCCAATAAGCGCCATAGCGCCTTGTCTTCAGGTTGCCGCATCCAGCATCTACCTGCAGTCTTTCGCAGGACTCACCACTCAGTTAACCCAAATATTTCAGGATTTTTCCACGTGTCGCCGCCATGATAGGTCCTGAATACAAAAACCTAAAAGAAAATGTTGTTTTTTCTGACCGTACCAGAAAATATGTGGGCAGGAAAGCGTTGAGTCATCCCGGGTCTTTCAGGGCTACTTTCAGATCTTATCTGAGATCGAAGGCCCGCGATATCCGGGGTAATTTTTGTGTGATGATTCAGTTGGGAAGTTATGGTATTATTAGCTTGTAGATATACTTACAAGCTTAAAATAACTATATACAACTAGCGGCCCGTCCCGGCTTCGCCCGGTTGGTCATTTGTTTCAGCCAATTTTTTTTTTCTCTTTTTTCTCTCCGTAAGAACCATTCTCGTAGTTCAATGAATATTCTAAAGAAAGAATTAGCGATATCGGTTCAGCTGCTCTCGAGATTTGAGCTTAGCAATACATTCAGCGATACATTTTTATATTATAGAGATGAGAATGAGAGAATGAAAATATAATATAGCCTATGTTCACCGGGGATAGTGTAGCTTCCAAACGTTAAAAGAATTTTTCAAATCGGTCCAGTAGTTTAGGAGCCTATTCATTACAAACAAAAAATCAAACCTGTCCTCTTTATAATATTAGTATAGATAGTTTTTAATAGATAATATAAGTGTTCAAGGTTATCGACATAGCTCAAAGAATTAGCAAGCTGAAGTGGCAGTGGGCCGGCCATATCTCGCGAAGAACAGACGGCCGATGGGGCAAACGTGTTCTTGAGTGGAGACCACGGCTCGGCAAACGTAGTGTAGGACGCCCTCCGACCAGGTGGGATGACGACCTGCGAAAGACTGCAGGTAGATGCTAGATGCGGCAAGCTGAAGACAGGGCGCTATGGCGCTCATTGGGGGAGGCCTATGTCCAGCAGTGGACTGCTATAGGCTGATGATGATGATGATGATAAGTGTTCAATAAAGAATTTTCTATCTATTTCAATGTTTTTCTATTCTATTCTAACTAGTTTTTGAGTCTTGATTGTATTGCAAACTACATAAACCATTGATCATGTTTGTAAAAGCCAAAGATTATGATGGATGTTGGCTATAAATTTCAGCTTATTATGCAAGCGCCAAATTAAACACGCGCCGGCGCCGTAGGTATAAGGTCGGTACATACATATCTGACGGAAAATGCGTCGCGTATTATCTGCCGTGTTACGCGAGAACAGGCAAATATTAATAAAATATTCAACCTTTCACACTCAACCGATGATGCGTTAGGTTAGGTTAGTCATGCGTCGAGCGTACAGCGTCTGGTACGCTCCCGTCAACGCATAGTCGGTCGACGTAACATGTCGCGATACGTGTATTTTGTATGATGCATTCAGACTAGGCGTAACATGAGCCGAGATCGTTTGTGTACAGGCCGTTCGAAATGACTAGACGCGTAATGTGGCAGGTCTAGTTCAAAACTCCAAGTGAGTTGCAAAAATTATCATTAAATAAATTTAAAAAAATTGTGAAACATATTCTTTGTAAAAAGGCTTATTACAAAATATCAGATTATCTAGAAAATAAAAAAGCTTGGAACGAGTTTTGCTCCAACTCAAAATCTACCAACTTACAGATAAGCAAATCAAATGTACTAGACACATAAGTTATGAACATTGAACATACTAGTGGTTTCTTTTCACTTCTTCCACAAGTGGACAAAAATTTAAGTGAACATTAAAATAATGTTATTGTATAATAATGAATAGTATAAAAGATGACCTGTCTAAGTGCTTATTTGCAAGCCTAAAGATATAAACTTTTTTTCATTTTCATATTCATTAATTTGAACGAAAAGACGCGACCGATGATACGCTCGGCGCATTTTCTTTCCATCAGATATGTACTGACCCTTAGTCTAAAATTCGGCAGCCTCTGAAAGGCAGAGTTTATCTTTCAGATGAAATCCTAGTTTCAAATTCATTTTGCGCTTCAAATGAGTTGTGGAACTAAAGTGAAACAATCACGATATCTGTGATGTTGAAACTTTGGGTAGAAACCGAAACCGTTTGAAACATGTATGGCGAAAGTTTCACAGCATTTCAAGTTAGGTATTTGAAGGATATTACATAATTACCTACACTGAGCGTCTGGTTGAAGTGACGCGTGACTCGAGAGCTGGTGAGTATCTGGCGCAACGCATCAGCATTGCCATACAGCGGGGCAATGCAGCCAGCGTCTTGGGGACGCTTCCAACTGGTATTAGATCAGTAGCTTGACTGATCCATTACTGGCATGATATGACTGTTGCAAACAATCTACAGGTAGGTAGGTATGGGAAAAAGACCAAGAGGACGGTCACCAACCCTGACCCCACCAACCCTGGTCTGATCAAATTAAGGCTATAACGAGACTCACTATGCCTGCAGCCCTGAGACAGGCCGAAGACAGAGTGGTGTGGAAGCGGTTCATCAGCGTCACCGTGAAAGCCTTCCAGGACGGGCATGACCTTCAGCAATGAAGACAACGACGAAGAAGAAGAGAGAAGAAGAAGGTATGTAGATTGTTTGCAGCGGTCTGCAATTAGCTTAATTGTTTCAATTGAATATGTACTAGTTCTAATTTATTTCTATTTTTTGATTGTAACTTTCTTTGTTTATAAAGATATGTGGTAACATCTTTAGATAGTATAAAAAGAAGTGGCTTACGAAGTCTGTTCGTTTAGATCCTTAAACTACTCAACAGATTTTAATTCAGTTTTCAGCAATAGATAGTGATAGTGATTGCATAATACAATACATTACATAGATATCTATTTTTTATTATATATAGAAAACAACCAGAACACCCGGAACAAATATCTGCAGATCGTACACACAATTGTTCCGAGGCGGGAATCGAACCCAACAACCTCCTGCGTCGCAGGCGGACCTTCGCCCACCGCGCCACTTCGGTCGTCAAATCAGTTGTTTTATTCTCTTATTGTAATTTACTTTGTGAATAAATAAATCTGTGTCACTGTCAAATAATATTTGCCTGACCTGAGATAACTACTAAAAATTCAGAGCTTGTCAAACAGAAACCTCTGGAGACGACGTGTCAAATAAAGTCAACTCAGAGCTGAGTGTTCCTAATTCCGGTTAGGTTTGCGCACATTGCTCCATCAGGGATTAATACTAGATTATACATCTCGCGTAGATTATTCACATCTCATTTTAATGTCTAATAGGTACCTATTTTATGTGGCCACAATGCATTTCTTTCTGGTCGTTTTCTATGTATAATAAAATATATCTATCTACGTAATGTATTGTATTATGTATATCAGTTATCTAGTACCCATAACACAAGCTTTGCTTACCAGATAATGCTGTGTGGATTGTCCAGCATTATTTATTTATTTTATAATATAGTAGTAAATAGTATGGATCGCTTTAATGTATTTGTGTACCTAATAAGAAAATACATCTAAACTGTCAAACAGATTACGTACTTTAACCCTAAAGTTTGCACACATATCCTGTCTATTTAGGTTATTTCTATTTATTATTGTGTGTGTGTGTGTACAATAAAAAATGTAACAAGGTAAAAAACATACGTTTTAATTTCGACACAAAGTGAAAACGTAGAACGAAAACGCTCCTTCCTATTCGTATAAAAGAGGCATATAAACGCATTTAATCATTAATTAAGCAAACATTGTTTTACTGATTTAAAGGCTCGAGCACCTAATTCATCTTCTTTCTGTTTGTGTGCCTAATAAATTTCTGATTACATTCTAAGAGGATTTTGTTGTTTAATAACTTTAAGAATGTTTGGATTTTGATGAGATCCGAAATTTCCGCCCTGAGAGGGTCATGCCATGAGGCACTTACTTTTACACAGAAGTTTTTTTTTGTTTATAAATGGGCTTTCAAAAATTTTTTTTTTTTAAGAATTTAGGTTAGGCTCTTTGCACATTAGTAATCCAATGCCGCTACCACTGGGCTAAGCAAATAATCCAGTCCATTCAGTATTTGAACCACTCGGAACGTTAGGGCACCATGTTCCCGGTGCAGCCACTTTCCCGAGAGAGGACGTGAGGCGTCAATAGTCCACCGGCCATAGCGAGCGAGATCCAATTCTTCGGCCCAGTCCTGGATAGCAGCCTCCCTCGCTTGTTCCCGCGCATATTGAATTTCCTGAGGAACCAGTAGGTGACCTTGTGCCTGTTCCTCATTTTTATGCTCGTGTAACTTGGCAAGCACTCTTGCTTCTCGATCTCATGGTAGAGATCCCGCAAGAGCACAGGCGGCCCCGTATGACACAGTGCGGTAGCCGCGAAATGTGCTTAGCCCAGTGCATTCAAATAATGGGCTTAAACTATGTAGTTTTTTTAGAGACTTTTGACACTAGCTTGCAGGTAGATGCTGGATGCGGCAAGCTGAAGACAGGGCGCTATGGCGCTCATTGGGGGAGGCCTATGTCCAGCAGTGGACTGCTATAGGCTGATGATGATGATGATGATGACACTAGCTTAAAACGAGTGTTCCGCGAGCTGTCTCCTATCTGATGCCGTCAATATTAAACACATCGAAATGTTGCGAGTTGCAGGCCTACGAGTACATGCCTGTAACGCGCTACATTGCCAAAATCCCAAAATATTTATAAATAACTATTTATAATCTATACTATATAATATTATAAAGAGGAAAGGTTTGATTTTTTGTTTGTTTCTCCGAAACTACTGGACCGATTTGAAAAATTCTTTCCCCGTTGGGAAGCTGCACTATCCCCGGTGATATATATTATATTTTCAAAAAAGTTGGACCGTAGGGACCCGTACTAAAACCGTGCGAAGTCGGGAAGGACCGCTAGTATAACTATAAAAAACGCGTCAACAGAGTGATTTTAGAAGATTATAGGCGGTTTATTTTCTAAAAAAAAAAACTAAACCTACATCGATTTTGTCTAGTGTAAAGGTTACCTACTATTAAAGTCGATCTCCAAAGGTGCAAGTTTTGAACAGGCGGCGCTCTGTGGCTGCAGTACAGCAGCTTGCATCATAAATGAAAAGTGTTTTACTATTAGCAAAGCTTAATGTTCAGAACAAAGTTTGTTGGGAATTAGCTCGGTACAAAGGGTACCTATGTATGTATATATATAGGGCATTTGGAGTGCTGTAAATGGGTTGTAGAGTTAATTTAGGAAGGTACCAGAAACTTTGAGCAAGCATCAAAGTTAATCTATACTAATATTATCTATACTAATATTATTTTTGACCGACGGCCGCTGGGGCAAACGTGTTCTTGAGTGGAGACCACGACTCGGTAAACGTAGTGTAGGACGTCCTCCGACCAGGTGGGATGACGACTTGCGAAAGACTGCAGGTAGATGCTGGATGCGGCAAGCTGAAGACAGGGCGCAATGGCGCTCATCGGGGGAGGCCTATGTCCAGCAGTGGACTGATATAGGCTGATGATGATGATGATGAATATTATAAAGAGGAAAGATTTGATGTTTTGTTTGTATCGAATAGGCTCCGAAACTACTTGACCGATTAAAAAAAATCTTTCACCATTAGAAAGCCTACTTTTCAGGGAGTGATATAGGCTATATTTTATCCCGGAATTCTTATGAGAACGGGTACTACGCGGGTGAAACCGCGAGGCGCTGCTAGCATAATAATATTTGTTCTGTTATGGGAATGCATGATGAAAACATTGATGCTATATCTCCATTATTAGTCGTTCTGCTGTACATCTTGCGAATCTGCGGGCCAGCATAGCCCTGACTGACAACGCTCTACGTTCCCTCTCCATTTAGTTATTTATCTAAAACATATCTCTGAATTGCCTTTCGGCTACTTCCCCATAAAAAGGAATACTCCCTTCATCCCGTCGATATCAAACTAAGAACATGGGACGACATCTAAAAGATATAAAAGGAATCCGACACCATCTGCCCGATTCGGAAAATGTATATTAATAAATAAATCATATTTATTTATTATTATCTAGCCCCATGGTCATCTAGCCACACAGCATTATCTAGCCCCATGGTAAGCAAAGCTTGTGTTATGGGTACTAGATAACTGATATACATAATACAAGACATTACATAGATAGATATTTTTTTTATTATACATAGAAATGTATAGAATAGATAATGCAAACGTTACAACTTGGTTAGTAAATAAATAATAATAAATAATGCTGGACAATTCACACAGCGTTATATATAATAGTGTTTTTGTACCCATTGTAGCTTCTTCAAACATTTAAAAGTAGTATAATGATTGGTGAGCATCAGCGTTGCTATACAGCGCGGGGCAATGCATCCAGCGACTTGGGGACGCTTCCGGCTGGTACCTATTGATAAGAATCAGTTGAGATATCTATAAATATTAATAAATACCACTTTCTTTGTCAAAAAAGAATATAATAATTAATAAATTTATATTAACGGTACGTTGTTTGTATAAAAAAAATTAATACAGCTACGGCAGAAGTAGTAGGTACTAAATTCCCGATGTTTCTAATTTAGATATTTCGTATCTAAGCTAAAATCTAAATTGTTTCCTCATTGTACACCTTTTTTAGATTAAATCGTTTTAGGCTTATCTGTTAGACAACATTATCGTTCTCTCAATAACAGGGTTCCGTCGAGCAAATTGGTTCGCGAAAGCGATGGCTTGGGACTGGTCTATATTGCAGCGATACGCGTTTATAAATAGAACCTATTCTGTATATACGAAAGAAAAAACATTAGAATTCATTTATCTAGACGCCAGATTTCATGATCTTCATAACACTGAAGTCATTTAAAACGAGATATTTACCATGATTTGATTTTTGAGTTATCCAATATTTCGGCACAGTTATTCCGTGATCATGGCGCATGAAACTGTGCTGAAATATTGGATAACTCAAAAACCAAATCATGGTGAATATCCCGTTTTAAATGACTTTAGTTTCAAAAGTTTTATTTTCATTTCAGTCCTTTTATGACACTTACTGGTGGTTAATTGTAAAGCCCGAATAAAAACTTTTTTCGATTATTTTATGCGACCTTAAAACTTATTATTACTGGACTGTAAGATTAAGATGTCTGTCCTGTGGCTATCTTATCCAAATTATTTATATTATTTGTACGAAATCATAATCATCATCATATCATATCTTATTGATATTATTGGTACGAAATCATATCCTCGAGTAATTTTACTATATCCTATAGTATGAAAATATTTCTTAATTATATCATTCTTTGAGTGGAAGAAGGGGAGGGAGGCCTATGCACTGCAGTGGGACATTCCGGGCTAATATAATAATAATAATATCACTTTCGATTTTATATATAACCGGCTATACGAGATTTATAATTAGGTATCTGTTATAATATATCTAATATCTGTTATAAATAATAATATCAACCTATTATAATAAGTATTATTTTGATTGCTACGAATCCGGAAAGTGTCGAACCAAACCCAGCAGAAGAAAATTATTTGCTTGATGAAAACCGTTTTATGTAGGTACGTTATTCAGGCAATATTTTACATTAATTAGGTATCTCTACCCATAAATTTCTTATATTAGCTGCAGTAAGTAATTTTACGATGGTTGTTTTGATGTTATGGACCATTATATTGTTTTCCTTTTTGCATAGATAGTGGATCTCTTCAATAGAAAAAAAATATGTTCTCAGCTCAGCCTGTCTTTAATAATTTTACTGGAGTTCCAACATGTTAACCTGTTTAATGACAGCCTACTATTATTATTTATAAGTCTTTTAGAATGTATTTTAGTTTTAATTAGTTTGTACCCTAGATAGCAAGCATTTTGGTGTATTATACACCAAAATGCATACTGTAAGCTTCTATCAAGTTTTACTAAATAAAATAAAAACAATCTCAAAAATCCCTCGACGGGTTTGATCTTACTAAACTACCAAATTTTACAAGTCTTGTCAGCACAACTATCAATTTTCACGCAAATTGGACCAACGGTTGTACGTACAGTTATGCTCGAAGTGACTATTTCACCATACAGGCAAATCACCCAAGCTCCGACTGAAGTTAGTTCGCTTCGCTCACTCCGTTCCATAATACTTATTTACAAAAAAACAAGGCTATCAATATAACTTTCGTAAAATGTAACTACTCCTACACTTCATAAATACCTACCACCTACCTACCAAACTGTTGTCCACACTACCCAAAGGTTAGCAGGTAGAGAATGCTATCTAGCATTATGCTCGCCTATGTACAACTTTTTGTGCAATAAAGTATATTCTATCTATCTATCTATAAATCACAACCTTCTATCGCAATCAAGCTAAAAATCTAAAATTCCAAACAATTTCTCCAAAAGTCACACTACATACTTGTGAACTCTTTTCCGCCCAATATCACTCTCACTTATTACAGGTGCATAAAGCCGCTTGGCTGGGAGCCAGAAGAATGCATCACGTGTCTTGTTCATGCCTGCCGGTGCGGTGTTGTGCGAGAAAGAGCCAAGTGATCTGTTAACTATCTAGTTTTAACAAATATTACAACTACATTATCTTTCTATCTATCTAATCAGCCGGTAACACCCACTGCTGGGTATAGGCCTCTTCCTTATCTCTGTACCACTGGCGGTCCTTTGCCAGTCGGATCCACTGCTTCCCTACAGCCCACACAACGTCGTCTGACCATCGGGCAGGTGGTCTGCCTCGACGCCGCCGCATATCCCTAGGCCACCATTCGGTGCTTATCTTATAATTATTTTTATTTAATAAAATATAGAAATGTCTTGGTTCAAAACAGTGGTATACCGCATAATGTCATGACCCAGGCTAAAAATAATAATCAAATTATGTCAAATGTTGGGCTTTCTATTATTAGGTCAATATAATTTTATCTGGTTTGAATAAACGAAATTGAATTTTAATTGAATTAAGTAGGCCGTTTCTAGCGAAGTGCAATGCTAATTATTATAGAAAGCTTTTTCAAATTTAATAAGTTTTACACAAATTTTCATTCAATTTTGCCAAGCACACTAGCTTAGTAACTAACATTTTCGTTCAAAACGTGATAAAATAGACCTTCAGTCCCTTGATCTGAGACAGTGTTTTATGTCGGCTGTTATTCATGTCAGCCCTAAAATGTACTAAGGTTGTGTACCTCATTAATTTTGAATATTTTAGGCCTGCTGAAATGTACTGTGACAGAAGTCATGCTTTATCTGTGACTTATGACTCAAGGGAAAAAACATAAATTAACCCTAAGGTCTTGTTCTTCATACGTATTTCAAAAAAGATGGAATCTCGATTTGGCAGATGTTTTTTGATATCTCTGCCCAGTTCTATCCGATTTTCATGATCGCCGCATCCAGCATCTGCCTGCAGTTCTTCGCAGGTCATCCCACCTGGCCGTAGGGTGTCCGACACTACGTTTGCCGAGTCGTGGTCTCCACGGATTTTTGACGTTATCTTAGAGAATCTGTAAGATACATAAATAAAGTTTTTATATTTCCTTTATGAAACTTTTGAAGGACTTACCTTCTCTAAGTCTATGTATGTAAACCAAATAAACCATCTATCTACAGCATTATGGTGATAAATTACATCTCGACAACCTCTGTGGCGCGGTGGGCGTAGTAGCAATAGCCTGCAACGCAGAAGTTCGCGGGTTCAATTCTCGTCATTATTTATTTATCTAGTTAGACACCCTAGGCTTTCCCCCACACACCAAATTAAACAGTCTTACTTCGCCTATTTCTAACCATGACTAGGTTTTCACTCATCATAAAACAAATTCATAAAACCAAAGCACAAAGCTTCGAGGTCTTTAAATGTCTCCAAGTCTTTGTATTAAAGCGCTAACAAGTCCCTTAATACGTCCGAAAGAAATCCTTTGATCCTTAAGCAACTTAGTAATTAATGCCCTTTGTACACAAGGTCGAGTTTAGCATTCGATACGAGATTACCAAGGACAGAGCCTTTGAAATATTGGTCGCCGTTATATTAATAATAGTAAGTAATTAATTAATTCTTTATATGAGATTTCATACCACAGGTTACATAAAATAATCAAAATGATATATTCATCAACAGAAAACATTAAATAATTGAACATCATCATCATCATCATCAGCCTATAGCAGTCCACTGCTGGACATAGGCCTCCCCCAATGAGCGCCATAGCACCCTGTCTTCAGCTTGCCGCATCCAGCATCTACCTGCAGTCTTTCGCAGGTCGTCATCCTACCTGGTCGGAGGGCGTCCTACACTACGTTTGCCGAGTCGTGGTGTCCACTCAAGAACACGTTTGCCCCAGCGGCCGTCGGTTCTTCTAATAATTGAACACAACAACACAATATATCAAGACTATTATTTAGCAATGTCAATCTTTATAATATTACTAGTTTCTGCCCGCGGCTTTGCACGCGTTGTTTCTATGCAGACGTTTTAAGGTTATTTCCATCCCATGGGAACTGCTTTATGAGATAAAAAGTAGCCTATGTTTTATTCCGGGCCTGGAACTACCTGTATGCAAAATGTCAACCTGATCCGTTCAGTAGTTTTTGCGTGAAATAGTAACAAACATCCAAACTTTCGCGTTTATAATAATTACCTAGTAGGATTATTAGTAAAAGCATGCATCCTGGAAGATTAATAAATAAAGATATAAACGAAAAATAAATAATAAAATAGATGCAGTCAAAATAAAATAGTTTTCCCTTCATTCTCCTCTCTTTCTTATTCAGATTCTTATTCCTGCTCAACAGTGATCAGATTTTATCGAAATTTTATTTCTGTGGTACCTTCTTATTGTATTCAGTTATTCTTATTTGTATTTTTTTCTTTTAGGTTAGTTTTAATTTTAGTATTGCATGCAATGTATTAAGTTTGTATTCTTTGTTTTTTTTTACTTATCTATTACTGTTTGTTTGTGCTCTACCTACTCTTTGAATAATATATCTTTTTCTCCATCCCTGGTTGCCTGGAAGAAATCGCTTTAAGCGATAAGGCCGCCTATTGTACTGTTATTATGTAAGATTTAGATATAAGGTGTTATTTTGTTATTTTGGGTACAATAAAGTGTTCATTCATTCATTCATTCAAACCTATTTGCGAACACGGCACGTTTCTCTGGTTATTAATGTTTTGGTCAGTATTTGGGCGTGTTTTCCGAGGCACGTTAGTTTTATCATGACCGTCATTTGACGGCCGCAAAAGCCCATCGCCGCTTTCTTAGGAGATCCTCATCTCTAACATGTTTACAAGAAAGCCGTCGTTAGCCTTGGCGGGATTACAGCGTGTTCGCTACATTGTTGTTACGCTGCCGAAACGTCTGTGTTTTTGAAAACAAAATTATTTTGTCTGGGCATATTGTTCCAAGTTTATTTGCGGATCATGTTTATTGTAAAACCTAATTTCAGGTTGGAGTTTCATCTACGTATATATGCCTGATAATATTTGTGAACCCATAAGAAGCCAGAGGTTTGAGCCCTCGTGTCTGAATACAAGTTACCAAACTTAGTCAGAACGAGGTGTCATTAACTTTGACCCTAAAAGGTTTATTACAAGTAGGAATGTACCTAAGGAAAGAGCAAACTAGCCTTATCTATACCAAATATGTAATAGAATGTACGTTCCTTATTACTAATTGTATTTTATTATTCCTACTTTGTAAACCCATCTCTGTGAATAAATATCTTTTATTATTATTATTATTAATATTTTTAACAGACTTTGTAAAAAAGAAGATCTATTCTAAAGTTTTTGTTATTATACATAGTTAAATTATAAATTTTAGTTCTAACCTTAAGTGCCCTTTGATAAAATTAAGTTGATTAATTAATTTAAAATTAGAACGACCTACCTAGATAATTATTCAAGCACCTCAACTTTAATAATATGAAAACGAAGTAATAGACGAGAACTTGAACTTTGAATGGAACAGTCAAGAACTTGAACTCTGCAAGTCTGGTTGAAGGGGCAGGGAGTCAAGAAAATATTTTAATTTCCTCCACACTGAAGAGTGCGTTAGTTTTCAAAGTCCATTTCTGCTATGGAAAGAGCTATGCTCGGAGTTTCTCTGAAGGAAAGGATTCGTTACGAATACATCCGACAGATAACCAAAATTTCCACACAGCTCTAAGAATCAGTCAGAAATATAAACTTTGCTACTGCTGCGTCGGTTTATTTGCCGATTAGACTGACACTTTCGCGTTTTTTTCTAACAATCCTTTAATATACCTTTGAATCGTGAAATCATCAGAGACCGGTAAAAGTGCCTCTGACAACCACGTCACAAACATGAGTAATAAAACTGCAAAAATCCAGTTTTGAAATTTCTGACTAGCTCTCTCTCGCATACCGTGCTCCGTGAAATGGGTATGGAAACAATGGACGCCGAGCGGAGACGCGGACAATCGCCTAGTCGGATGGCTGACCTCGATGCGATCCACGCGCATCGGTAATTAGGGTAAAACTTCTACTGCTTATAAGCTGGGCATGTGTTTTGGTACTTTAAGAGCCTGTTGTAATGGCGGCTTTTCCCTCATGGCCTAACTACTTCGCTAACTGATTTGGCTACGAGGACTAACATAATGCCGTGAAAAGGCGTTATTCTCTTCTTCTTCAAAGAAAATAACACCTTTGAATATGTTATTCACGCTAAATTAGAGTATTTACGTTGATAACGCGTGTTACGTCAGGTCTGGGCTAAATAGCTTGTTAACAGACACAGCTGCTCAGCGGAAATGTCACCACCAGTAGTCGCCACACGTCCAATGCATTGAACATTTTATGAAAACTTGATAAAAAGTAGGCAAAGAGTTAGCCTAAAAAATGTAATTGGTCACTATTTTCCGCAGTAGAATGAAAGAAGAATGGATAGCCAAAATAATTTATTTATTTATTTATTAACTAGCACGATTACCTACATATATTACAACCAATTACACTAGTTAATTACAATACATTACTATATTACATTATATATACATACAATTACACAATAAGAAAAACTAATAATAATTGATCATTTATAAAAATTCAAGGCAAACAAAATTCATAAGCTAGTAGTTAAAGTAATAGGCTAAAAGAACACCCATCACCGTTAGTGTTGGAACAAATGGCTCTTGCTCAGGTCGTCATATCCGAGAGGTCACGTCCTCGTCGCCTCCATGATGTGATTTAAATGTGGTATAAGTTACAGACTTTCAACGACGACCTCCAGCGTGGTGGGCGAAGGTCCACCTGCGACGCTGGAGGTTGTGGGTTCGATTCCCGCCTCGGGTCAATTGTGGGTACGATCTGCAGATGTTTCTTCCAGGTGGTCTGGTCGTTATTATATATAAAAGTAATAGCTATCTATGTAATTTGTTGTATTAAGTATATTAGTCATTTAGTACCCATAGCACAAGCTCTGATTAGCTTGGAGCTAGATATTGCTGTGTGGATTGTTCCAGCATTATTTATTTTAATCCAAAAAGTTCGCGGATAAGCGTCACGTTCGCGCCTCGTTCCGGTATTTTGTCGATTTTTATCCCGTAACAAAGGGCTGGCAAGGCTCGAGTGATTCGCGCACATGGCAGTTTTTCCGAGATTCGCACCGCGATCCGCGCAGCGATTTCACGCTGTGATTGGTAGCCTACTCTAGCGACACCGTTATCGCTTTAGGTTTGTATGGAAAGCGACAGAATAGTGATAAGTTTCAATGAATTTGGTGATTTCGTGAACGACCTGTATTGCCACCTTATTTTACTCTAGCTGCGCCCCGCAGTTTCACCCGCGTGGTGATAGATATTTTGGACAATATACAATATATAATTTGTAGCCTATGTGTTATTCTGATATGTAAGCTATATTATTGTGAAGTTTCATAAATATTCCATTCAGTAGTTTTTGCGTGAAAGAGCAACAAACATCCTCACAAAGTTTCGCGTTTATAATATTAGTAGTTTTTAAAATCTGTACAGTGCTTTTACCTAAACTTTACCGATTCCATAACATAGAATTTAAAAGTCGATTAACTAAATCCAAAGAGTCTAACTTGGACCACAACCTCTTTCATATCCGACCTCAAGAATTGACCAGAAAATGGCATCCCACATAATGCTCGGGTGCCACCCAAATTATAACAGCGATATTGCCCAAACTTCTCTATTCAAAAACTTTGAGGGGCTTGCTTAGAAGTTGTATTCACCTACTGTCTACTAGTACCTACTTTGATGTGGTATGTCAACTATTGTAATAAGGATACCGGTATGGTGATTTTGTAACTCGCGACTGGTTTGCGACAGGCGTAAATTAAGCAATCAGTGCTGTCAAACGTCAATTTTGTATTAGTTTGACACCAGCTACAACGTCAAAATTGGTCAAAATTGACGTTTGACAGCACTGATTGCTTAATTTACGCCTGTCGCAAACCAGTCGCGAGCCCGGCGGGAGGTTACTCCATGATATGGCAGAACTTGGTGAATAACGTCAACTTATCACCTCAAATAACACCTACATCAATAAATCAATCTTTACATAGTATAAAATGAAGTCGCTTCCGCTGTCTGTTCGCTTAGATCTTTTAAACTACCAACTCAAACGATTTTAATGCAGTTTTCAGCAATAGATAGAGTGATTCAATAGGAAGGATTATTCGCCCACCCCCGCCACAGAGGTCGTCATAATTTAAACTAATGTTACGATAGACAAGGGGTTATCCTCGGTATTAATCTACAATTTTAACTCTGCATTCACGTTAACACTGCCGAAAGGGTTGTGGTTAGAGGTTGTGGTAGATGGTACTGGCGGGTCCCCAAATAGCCCATTTGTGACCATTCATACAAAAGGTTAGCGCAAATACTATTATTTGGTAGTATGTATAGAATTTAGCAGTATATTTAGTAGTATATTGAATAAGTAAGTTAAAATTTAATCTTCTGTCTATTTATAATTTTATTTATGCCCACTTCTCTCTCCACTTTATCTCTCTCTCCCAATAAGGTTTGCTGGAACTCTGGAAGAAAACTCTTTTTAGGGTTAAGTTCACCTTTGTATTAATTATTTTGAATAGGTTTTGTATATAGTTTATCGTGCAAAAAGTATAAATAAATAAATTTGGTACTAGTTTCCGCCCGTTGTTTCTATGGAAACGTTTTCAGGTTATTTCTATTCCATGGTAACTGATTTATGGAATAAAAAGGAGCCTATGTTTGATTTCAGGCTTAGGGCTAAAATCTATGTAAAATTTCAGCCCGATACATTTAGTAGTTTTAGCGTGAAGAAGTAACAAACATCCATCCATACATCCAAACTTACGCATTAGTGTGTGTTTGGTTGGTGGTCAAGGAAAGTCACTGGCGTATACTATATATCACATAGCCACATTATACTGGTCTACTATAGAGTAAAATATCCCGGAGATAAAATGCATATCTGGTGCGTGGTTAGTTTACACGAAATTCTGATCTGCTGTAAATCATGCTCATATTTTAGAACATAAACGAAACCACTCACAAACAAGAACAAAACTACGTAAAGCGCGTTCATTTAACTTGCATCGCAATATAATTTAACTTTCCCGACAATAGATGTCGCTGTCGCTAATATAAATAGAAGCAGCGGTGCTTGGACTTCACTTAGTGGGCCACTTGAGTGTGCGCGTAGATAACGGTGGAATGGAATAGCTTGAAAATTTAATTTAACGGATAAGGAGTGAGCTGACGTGCGCAGCGAGCCACTAAAAATAATAAAATTTAACGGTTGAGGGGTTGGCTCAAGAAAAAACTCTGCCACGTTAAAGTGCACAAGATTCTTGCCATGAATTTGTACCACTGCTACACTGTCAGTTCATAAAGTACAAAAATGTGCATGCAAATATGGGCGTAAATTTTTGGATACATTTTACAGTGATAGCGTAGAATAGCAGACGTCGCGCTGGCTACTCGCTTGAAGCCTGCGGTAATAAAATATGTCACTGTTAATGTATAAATGTACATATCTTAGGAAGACGAGTTGAAGCCTATATTTGAATGCTTATCGTGGTGCTACTCGGTAGTGGGGCTCGGTGTATGTGCTAAGTCCTTTACTAGGTACGTTATAAATTTTGTTTTCTAATTCATAATATAAACATTTTTCGCTGCTAATGTGAAATTATGAGATGTGACCTAATGACCATGTTATTTCCTGTTACTATTATGAGTTTCTGTAAGTTTTCACTCATAAATTTCTTTGTTGAGATAAAATAATTTGGATTCTTAATCGGAGAATAGTGTTAAAGTCTGTATGTATGGGTAAAAATTAAAATTAAGTGTCTAGGTGAGCTATCGCCTTTTGTTCATCACATTTTAGGACCATTCCTTACCTGTGCATGTAGGTAAAGTCTCATCTAGTAGAACTGTAAGGTCTATGGTTCAGAGGGGGCCACTTGTCTGCCATTGTTACTGGGAACTGGATTGCTACTCTCATAGCGCGGGGCTCTGTTTTAAACGTTATTATTGGTTTTGTAAAATGTACCGACTTCGAAAAAAGAGGAGGTTCTATGTTCATATGTATGTATGTTTTTTAACGATGTTTGTCGTTTTTTATTTTGTTTAAAAGGTAACTTCTAGCCATTGTCTTTTTGTCAGACAAAGTTGCAACTTTTTCAACATAATATTACCGTCTCAGAAATAATGAAATAATATATCATAAAAATCGATTACCAAGTGCTTAAGTACTTATAATAACAAAAACTTGAGAATTATGTTAATTTTACATATACAGGCATTATTTCATTCACGAGAAATCGAGTTTCGGGACTATGGTAGTTCAAGGTAAAATCGTTGAATTTGTGAATCAAGCTATTTATTTGTAGCATCAAACATTTCAAAGATTACCTTTTCTGGAATTTTGAGCATTTAATGCGCTCTGTCCATTTTCACTTCAACAACTACAAAGTGTTTCAGAATTTGACTAAAATTTTAATCACGACATGACAAACTTTTTAACCCTTATCCGAAGGAATATCCAATAGGAATTTTCCCGAGTAAATTCCCCAAATCTTTATACCCCATTATTCGAGGGAATACTTGCTGGCATACACGATCCTTCAAGTCGAGCAGTTAGATAGATAGAATAGAATAAATAAATAAATAAATAATGCTGGACAATTCACACATCATTATCTAGCCCCATGGTAAGCGGAGCTTGTGTTATGGATACTAGATAACTGATATACATAATACAATACATTAAATAGATAGATATTTTTTATTTATGGTTAAAATAACTTACCTAAGTGTATTTCTACCAAAATTACACGAGATGTTACATCCGAATAGATTTAAGTACACCACGTAGTACGTTTTCCATCGTATTACATCGTCCCACTGTTTAAAGCACTATTTTTTAGGCTTATTGGAGATCTGAAAAATATTATTCAAAAAACTCACATAGATCCCGCCTCTCACCGTTCCGTTTCGACCTTACCGCCGCTCGGCGGCGCTGGCGTCATTCTTTTCATAGCACGTTCAGCAAGCGCAGCATGCAGCATTCTGCAACTGGTGGGTCTGGCACAATGCACGCAGGATCGTTGTGTCCTAGGGCGGGCGGGAATTAAATCTATTCGGATGTAACATCTCGTGTAATTTTGGTAGAAATACACTTAGGTAAGTTATTTTAACCATAAATTACACTTCGATGTTACATCCTCTAGATTTAAGTACACCACGTAGATGTTTAGCGTCTGTTGCAGAATGAAAAAGATATTGTTAACAAATTAGTAGAAAAATTATTAACATTCTTAACATCAAGAACAAAGTACCTAATTGTTCTTAGCATAGATAAATCAAATCTAACAAAGTAAACCGTAACCATAATAGAAATTATTAATGACTTGATAATACTGCCTCAGCAAGCAAAAGTCGTGTCTTCAGTAAGTAAAGATTGATTGTAAAATAGCAAATTATCTAATTGTCTCTCCACCCGGCTGCTTTTCTGATGATGTCAATGTGTACATTGACAAGGCGTGCGTTAGGAGTGCAGTACCTCCTAACCTACTGGCGGCGGAGCTGGACGCGTGGCGCGTAGGAGCTGGACGCGTGGCGCGTAGGTACTGTGCGCTGTGACACGGACACGTCCACTCGACTTTCATGCAAAGTTTGTTAGATCCATCGACTGATGGTTTGAAAAGTCGCGTTGTAGACAGGTTTCTTTGCGGTTAGCATTAACTTACCAGTGTTTGGAAGATTACGAAGTTAACTACTTCTTTTAATATATGAAGTCAAGGTTTTGCTGGGCAAATTGACTCATTTTGAACAAAAAAAGGGAAAGTTAGTTTTGGGTTCCGTCGGGTTGAACTTTAATTATACTATTGATTGCTATTAATATGTTTGAATTAAAATGTTATTGAGGTCAATAGCAGTCAACATCTGCACACGTTGTCCTGTAGATATCGAGGGAAGAGATACCAATTTTTTAGACAATGTTTGGATCCCAAGTCGAATGATACTTCGGGGAGATTGATTTCACTTTTATTTTGAAAACAACATAAAGAAATCTTATAGAATCGCTGTTGCAAGTATCTTAACCGATGATCAAGGATAGCGCTGATCTATATGAATTTGATGTTCCATAACTTAATTGTTTTACAAAATACTAAAAAGATGAATTAAAATAATCAAAATTATTAATTTGACAAACTTGTCTTAGGAACGCTTGCAGGATAATATGGCGCACGCCAGGGCAAGGTTACGCCAAAGCGGGTGATGATGTTCCCTGGAAGGTGACATTAGAAGGTTTTTATGCTGTTTAAAATATATAATTTCTGAGCGAGAACGACATAAATAAAGGGTACCACGGTTGGTAAAAAACAATTAATGTACCACGAGTTTCATCTTCTATCACCTTTCTTAGATATTTTAATACCAGTGCAAAAGGAGGAAATGCGTAGAAATAACAAAAAACTTATCCCATGTAAATGCATCTATATCATATGCACCGGGGTCTATTGTCCAATATATCGTTTACATATAAAGTTTAGTAGCAAAACAATATAATGGTTGGCCAAACTTTAAAACAATGTATCTATTCATAACTACTCTAATGTAGGTTCCATTCCGTGTCGATGTTGGTGCCATCACGTGATTTTATGATATGAAAGAAATATATTATTTCTAACTTCGAACCATTGCCATATTTCTCTGGAAATTTGAGTGAGATGCGGAAATGTATTCACCCATCCTATTTATGTATGAGATGACAGTGTTGTCGTCGATTTTAAGGAGGATGTTAACGTTTTGGTAATTTTGACAAAATGATTTGAACCATATAAAAGCAGCTCATGATAAGTTGATATTATGTTGTGTCATTTCAATAGCAGACCAGTGTCCTCTGGTTACATCGTCACCGCATACACCGCATTACCAGTCATTGACGAATTCGTAAATATTTTTAATATGTTAATCTGGTATGATTTTGTAATCTATTTTGGGCTTTACTGGCCATAGTTGACCACCAATTAAAATCTAACTGTAGGTAATTTTTAAGACAAAATCGCTAATAATTATAGCTGTCATAATAATCATAATCACTTTATTGCATGAAAAAAAAAAATGTATTATAAAGTTCTGAGAGCCTATCTCATTTGATTGTTGAAGCGCTAGGTACTATTCGCGTTCCAAATGTTTGGTGTAAACCCAGCCGTATGCTACCGCCGGACAGGCAGCAGTTAGTGTAGGTACGAATGAATTTCGCAAACTCGCGAATAATAATAAATTTTTGTCTTTTATCTTATTTGATAACTTATTTATTTTATTAACTTTTTCTTAGGGTAATTGCAGGAACGTATTTTAGTCGGTGTAAGGGAGCTTTTCCCGTGATTTATTACAAATACTAAACATTCTATGTTTATCAGTACGGTATTTACTGTGTTCTCATGTGAGCCAAAACATTATGATATCATCAAGATAAATCTACTAGTTAGTACCTTGGCCTCTAAGGTATATAAGCTGAGGCTTAAGTAGTTTTATACAACTATACGGCGTGGAACAAACCCTTATGGTAAACAATGAACAGTTCGTCTAATGTAAACCTTAGGTATTTTTATGTGCATGGTATATAGGCACTAAAAATATGCCTATTTGAGGCCAATATTAGCCATGTATGTCCCATTATTTTCTAATTTACAAGCTGTACGAATACGAGTATCTTCCATTTGAAATGAAAAGCTATGACACATTTGTTAAATATTTTAACATTGAGTGTAAAGCAAGCGAAATCCTCCGTTACTTTCAGGTGAAAAAACTGGATGAATACACTGGTCTGGCTGCTCAGTGCATGTAATGTATATTGCACAAGTTGAAGCCAAGTTTGAAATATTTGACACAGTGGGTTACAAGGTTCTATTTATGTAGCATAAACATAAAAGTATTGAAAGCCAATACAACCGAATCATATGTATGAGGTACCTCTATTGTCGTCGGCGGTCGCTGGACTTGTTCGGTGGCAGCCTTTGATGATGGTGCGGCGGGCACGGCTGCGTACAGCTGAAGCCCCTTCCCGTGGACGTGGAAGGCTACGACACGTAGTACCGGTGTGGTGGCGCTGTTGTCTTCGTGGTGTTTTGTGAGGAGGAATCGCAAGTTTCCCGGCACGGGTGGTTTGCGTTTGGACCTATTCCGTAAGGAGATTTTCTGGGTTGACCTCTCGGTGTTGTTCGAGTTTTTTATGGTCTCAACTAGTTGGTCTCCAAACAAAAAAGTTTTCTTTTACCCCATGCGTTGTTTTACAGAGACCTTTATCCAATAAAGGAATAACTAATCTCTTATTTCGGGTTTTTCATTTTATTTGCAGGCAGATGCTGGATGCGGCAAATTGAAGACAGGGCGCTATGGCGCTCATTAGGGAAGGCCTATGTCCAACAGTGGACTAACATAGGCTGATTGATGATAATGTATCTCGGTTTTTGCGAGTTCAGATTCAGACAAAACGGCGTTTACCTTGGGGTTGAGTTTTGGGGCAAACAAACAGAAATCAGCATCTTTTCTCTGAGGGCCTCCTTTTGTTTCTTAGCGAGCCCGGCTAGTAATATTATCCCCCAACGTTCAGAGATTTCCAGTGGAATTCTTACACCCAGTTTTCCTTGGCCTGTTCTAATTTTTCCAATAGGTATTTCATCTGAGTTTGTTCAGGTATGAGGGTTCAGGCCACACGAGGGATTGGTACCTGGACCGGAGTCGATGATGTACCTGGTACTCGCAGGTCCGACATTGGCAAAGGGGCTGGAACGCTTTCGGGAGCTGAGGCTTATGGAACTACAGCTCATGCCGGATGCCATACTTAGTTCTCGGTAATCTACTTCCAAGAAGCCATTAACCATCTCGATCGGTTGGCATGTCGAGAGAACTCCCTATGTCGTCACATACAATGGACGGACACCGGACTCGATTATCGAGTATTTGATCGGCAGTTGCGATCTGTGTGTGTATATATATATATAGGTATGTTCATGTATGAGAATTCATAAATTGAATTATAAATTGTAGGCAACTTTCTGGATGGCATCGCGTACCACCACGTTAAGAAAGTGAAATTATTTTATTCCTGGGTAACATCACGTATCACCACGTTAAGGAATAAAGTTTATGTAACCGTCTGGATAATATCAGGTATTACCACATTGAGACGGTACGTCGTCAGCATGGATATTTGTCATAAAGATTAGCATCATTGATAAGAAAACATTACACTATGTGGATCTGTGGGGGTAGTTATACAAAATTATCTTGCCTTTATCTCGGTCCAATTTCCATTGTAATCGATGAATTTTACGTCGAATATTATCACCACTGCAATCCTTATGCTTTCTTTTCACCATAACTTATTATTTACTTTGATATTGCGCGAAAATATGCAATTCAGATGTAAAATCGTTCACTCGGTGTGGACGATGCGTAACACGAAAAACGAATGACGCCAGCGCCGCCGAGCGGCGGTAAGGTCGAAACGGAACGGTGAGAGGCGGGATCTATGTGAGTTTTTTGAATAATATTTTTCAGATCTCCAATAAGCCTAAAAAATAGTGCTTTAAACAGTGGGACGATGTAATACGATGGAAAACGTACTACGTGGTGTACTTAAATCTAGAGGATGTAACATCGAAGTGTAATTATACATAGAAAACGACCAGAACACCCGGAACAAATATCTGCAGATCGTACACACAATTGTTCCGAGGCGGGAATCGAAACTGCAACCTCCTGCGTCGCAGGCGGACCTTCGCCCACCGCGCCACATTCGGTCGTCAAATAATAGAATAGAATAAAATTTATTTTGATAGATTATTTATTAATACAAATAGGTTACATAACTTAGTTATTAGCTTATGTTAGGTTTGTCTAAGCACTAGTTCTCACTTAATTTAAAAATAAATTGATAATATCAACTGTAGTTAACGTACGATCTGAGAAAAAGTTATTTGAAGTTGAATGATGCGCGGATGCGGTTAGAATTAATGCAGTGCGGATGCGGATTGGAATGATACGGTGCGGATGCGGACGACAATGTCGTCATCATAAGCAAAATAATTCCAAAAACAATATTTTTTCTAAATTTTACAAATAGTTAGGTTCTAAAGTCATTTAAAACGGGATATTTACCATGATTTGATTTTTGAGTTATCCAATATTTCGGCACAGTTGCATGCGCCATGATCACGGAGTAACTCTACTAGTTACTCCGTGATCATGGCGCATGCATAATAACCATGATAGTTTCAAAAGTTTTATAGTTAGGTTCTTACTAAAACTATGGATGCGTTGATTGAATTGGCTAGCCTTAGATATCTACGCTTGGCTATAGGCTATAGCTATTTATAAGTATTTAGAGTAGAATGATAAATGATAATCATCATCATCAGCCTACTAACAGTCCCCTGCTGGACATAGGCCTCCCCTAATGAGCGCCATAGCGCCATGTCTTCAGCTTGCCATGCATCCATCTGCCTGCAGTCCTTCGCAGGTTGTCATCCCACCTGGCCGTAGGGCGTTCTACACATTTGCCGAGTTACGGTCTCCACTCTAGAACACGTATGCCCCAGCGGCCATCGGTTCTTCGCGAGATATGGCCGGTCCACTGCCACTTCAGCTTGCTAATTCTTAGAGCTATGTATAGAATAGAATAGAATAGAACACTTTTATTAGCACACACAAAAAGACAGATATACATTAAAATAAAAAAATACACATTAAGCTAAAAATATATAACACTAAACAATAGAAAATAGGTAAAAATAACATAGCCTGTCCTCAGTGCGCGCTAATTAGGTCCAGCCTCAGCTTAATGTCGCTGCCGCCCGAGGACTGTAACGACGCTGGTTTTCAGGCTGAACCTATGGATGACGTCACACTATGTCGATATCTTTATACTATGGATGCGTTGATTGAATTGGCTAGCCTTAGATATCTTCGCTAGGCTATAGGCTATAACTATGTATACGTTTTTACAGTATAGATAAAAAATTTGGATGGAAGTGACCGTGTATGGCGGCATTACATTGCCTTCCTTCCTATACACAGCCGTTAGATAAATTTCAATTTATATCTCGTTGGTATCGGAAATCGCAAATCTTCAATTTGGACCCTACCATACAATGATGGTATGGCAGCACTAAATATTGATCCAATGTTTGTTTTTATGGCCTCTAGAAATGTGGCATGAAAATTTAGAACACTCCAAGCTGGCATATTTTACTTTGAATTGATATTGAATATTGGTTAGATGTGTTTTTCAAAGTAATGTTTCTTTGTGCGGGTTTTAGACTGATAGCTAAGATAACTTGGATAGCTTGATAGCTTGATAGCTTGATAGCTTGATAGCTTGATAGCTTGCACAGCTGAGAAAGATTTTCATCCATACTAATAACGTCACAGTAATCCTACTAATATTATAAACGCGAAAGTTTGTGAGGATGTATGTTAGTATGTTTGTTGCTCTTTCACGCAAAAACTACTGAATGGTTTTGGATGAAACTTCACAATAATATAGCTTACATATCAGAATAACACATTGGTAGGCTACAATTTATAAAGATATATTGTATATTATCCAAAATATCTATCACCACGCGGGTGAAACCGCGGGGCGCAACTAGTCAAATATATTTCTTCTAAACAAACTTCTTATTATAAACAAGTTCATGCCCTCAATTTCACATGCTTTGTGTCATAGGCACGTTAGAAGGTTATTTTTAACCAAAAGAAATGTTTTATATGCGTATTGATGGATGTTTGTTACTTTTTCACGCCAAAACTACTGTACGGATCAGGCTGAAATTTTGCATAAATATAGCTATGAGCCTGGAATTAGACATAAACTACTTTATATCGAATATCAAAGTGCTTTATATCCTTTAGACCTTACATGACTCAAAAACAACATTTCAACTTACATAAGTAAAACTAGAAAAGATAGGGATCTCTTCAATTTTTGTTTACTAAAAGAAACCTTAACACTTTGATTGCTGAAATCACACGGTATGTTTTCTACAAGTGACTAATATGCGTAAATCCACACTAGCGCAGCGGCTGAGAAAATACAGATCTTAGTGACTCAGCACAGCCGTAATATTTTTCGAACGAAACGCATGTGCGGCGCAACACAACCGCTGTGTAGAGCGGCAGCAAAAATTTTATAGGTTAAAAAAAAGATCGCAGTCGTTGAAAAAAAATCGCAATCGAAGTGTTAACCGTGTTAGATTGTTAGTTTTCGAGTTGGAGCAAAGTATATCGCAAGCTTTTTTATCGTTTAGATCTGTTTAGATAATATGATATTTCGTAGTTTTCAACAAAGGACAATGTAATTATACAATACAATACAATACAAAAATTCTTTATTGTACACCATAATCAAATTAATCAATACAAAAATACATTATATGCGACAGGTACAATGGGCGGCCTTATCGCTTAGAAGCGATCTCTTCCAGGCAACCTTTGAATTATAGTATATTTGCATTGTTAAAATGAAAATAGTATTTTCCAACTATTTAAATAACCAACCACGCTTGTATCAGTTCAAAATGGTCCTATCCCATTCTGAACGAGCTCGGTTTATACCTACTACTAACTACACTGTATACTGTGTATGTATAGCAGCTACAAGCTTCCCGTTGCCCTTGACGCTGTTTTTTGGGGCTTTATCTGCCCTTATTAAGCCGCAACAGCCTCAACTTAGCAGTAATGATAACAATGGAGGTAAACGTTTGCGTTTTTGTTACACGAGGCTACAGAAAGCGCGATTTCTTACTTTTTAAACGGTCCCATTAGACTGATAGACTTAGAGGAGGCTCAAAAAAGGCACTCGATTCTGGCAGGGCGTTATGAGAAACCTTTTGAAACAGGCTGAAAGAGAGATTTCGTCCTGTCCTACAGGGCGTCCCACAGCCAATTTGGCGGGTTTGATTCCAGGTTCAGACAGGCGATTATTCAAAAATCTTTGAATGCAGTTTCAATTGTTTTCAAAAACAAAATGAAGTCTTCTTTCAGTAAAATTTTCTATCTACAATATTTAAGATAGGTACTTTCCCTTCATGTGACAATGGCCATGGCACGACCTGTATAATATGTAAAATAACCTTTAAGTAGTAGTATAATAGTTGAAGCTTTTCATGCAGCATGATGGCTCTAAATGGCTCTATAAGGCACTCGATCCTAACAGGGAGATATGAGAAGCTTTTTCACATGCTTGAAAGAGATTTGGTACTATTCTATAATAAAATAAGTAAGACCAGCTGAAGCTCTTCATTTAGTTGCGTACTGTTGGAATGAACGCAACTGTATCCGGACATTACGGACGTATATTATACAATACAATACAAAAATAATTATTAATATACAAAACTGATGACCACCGCACATTTGTCTCGAGGCGGAAAATGAACCCGTGTCCCTCTACGTCTCGGGCGGACCTTCACCGTGCCACAGAGGTCGTCGATGAGACACAGATGAGTCAACGGTTCAATTCCTCCCCCTTAGTTTAAGTAAACTAAGGGGGAGGAATTGAACTTGGGGGTCAGCTGTCATGCGGTCAGCCAGTATAGTCGGGTCAAGCTGGGTTAAGTTGACTACCATTCAGATGTTCCTCTTACTAGAGCAAATGCCTACTATCCCACCGGGCAAACGGAGGGTGATTACGAAAAAATAAACTCGCTGTATTCGTGGCCACAACACCGCACCATTCCAGTTAGGATAGGACACGCTGGTAATCTTTATTTATGTGCTAGTAGCTACCAACACAGTGGCATACCAGAGACGTAATCAGGATCTATCGCGTAACACTATAACATATGACTTGGTCCTCGTTGTTTTGCACACTACCAAAACTATTTAATGAAACTCTGAGAATGTAGTATTAAAAGAAAACAAAGATGACGATTAAGAAAGAGCGAGTATGACTGTATTTGAAAATCTGACCATTTGAAAGTCTGACTATGATAATAAAGCCTTCAAAGCAATAGTAATTTTCCTTCAATACAAAAAAAATGTACTGCTAGACTATTAAATTAAATAATGCTAAGTGGTTGTTCTTTTTTAAACTTGGCGCGCAGCCATAATAGAGCGCACGAAAGGGTAAAAAGAAAATCAACAATTAGGCTCAATTTACATCGGGATGGCATAGGCCAGCAGCGACGCGGCGAGCGCTTTCAGTGTCGAACTCGGGTCAATAAATTAAAAGCTCGAAATCATCGAGCGGCCTTTTATTTTCTGAGATCTTGCTTATAACGATACTGGCCTTATATTAAATATGAAGTTCAAAATTATTTGACACTAATGCAAAAACGTAGCATCCGCCTGGGCAAGCCCCCGCTTAGCCCAGACGAGACATCACCCCGAAGAAAGTCCTACAGTTCCTAGCAACTGCAAGGGTTAGTGACGAATTATGAACGCTGGCTTTAGGGCTGAACTAATAAAGTGGCGATCACACTTTTGTGCTCGCCACTTTATGATGAGGCTTATGCCTATCATGGCCGCAGTGACACCCAAACCAAAAAAAACAGTGCCCGTTAACTTTATCGTCCCCCTTACTCTACCCTTAATTTCTTTCTGCATTTTACCTGTACCTATGGCCAACAATTGGGGCTTTGACCTGCAATAGTTTCGGTAATTGGCCGGCAGAGGGAAACTCTATTTCCGACAATTTCAATGGAAATGGATAAGTAGGTTGCATTGTCACAAATGCCTCATGAATGCAACCTTGCGTAACTCAATGTTGTTGCGGTTTAAGTAGATCTAAACTTGCACTTTAGTAAAGTTTTGTTTATGCAGATTATAATTTTAATAACTTTTTTTATTTTTTTTATTTAGCCTGTTTCGTCCCACTGCTGGGCAAAGGCCTCCCCCAAATCTTTCCACTCAGTGCGGTCACGTGCGATCTCCCACCAATCTCCGAGGAAGCCGCTAAGGTCGTCTCGCCAGCGCTTTTAATAACTTTATTATTATTATAATTTTGACGACCTCTATGGCGCGGTGATCGAAAACCCGCCTACGACGCGACGCAGGGGTTAGATTCCCACCTCGGGATATGAGTTTGTTCGATCTGTAGATATTTTCTCTGGATGTTCTGGTCGTTATCTATTTATAATAAAAAATATGTATCTAAGTAATTGTATTATATATTATCATCATCATCATCAGCCTATATCAGTCCATTGCTGGACATAGGCCTCCCCCAATGAGCGCCATAGCACCCTGTCTTCAGCTTGCCGCATCCAGCATCTACCTGCAGTCTTTCGCAGGTCGTCATCCCACCTGGTCGGAGGGCGAAAGCCATATAATATCAGCGTATATAATATCAGTAACACAATATCTGCTTAGCTTGGGCTGGGCGTGTCAATAGTGTATATTCACCGTAAGAATTCTACATAAAGATAAATTAGAAGTTTAAGACAAGGTAAATAAACGACTAGAATTAAACAAAAAAACAGAAATGCTCATAAAAAGTTAATCTTTCGAAGGAATAGAACCCGCACTTTTGCGCGATAAAATTTGTTCTGCGGAGTTTTTCACCAAGTCATTTTGAAATATTACCTCTTTGCGAAATAAACAACTCGTAAAAAACATTTTAAACATTTTCAGGATGAGATAAAATCATCAGCATCATCAACATTATGTACCACTCACTACTGGGGATAAGCCTTTAGATAGATAAATAGAAAACACTTTATTATACCACACAAAACAGAAAACAATACAGAAATAAACAAAAGAATAAAGAAAGTATAAAGGTTCGCTGAGAGCAATCTCTTCCAGGCAACCTTAGGATGGACTGGACATGAAGGAACAAAATAGACGGTGGCACGTTATATTGAAACCTGTTATATTCTGATATTGTTATTCGTCTTTGTAAGATTGTTCATGTATGTTGACATTAAATATTATCTTAGATTGTAGAAAAGAGAACAAGCGAAGTATTTCCTATTATTTTCATCTCCTTAACCTTACTAAAACAGGGTTTTTTTGCAAAGTTTGCAAAACTGTGAAAGGTCGGTAAAGCGTAGGAAATATAACGATGTCGAGACTATGGGATAACAGAGTACGGTTGGTGTAGGCGTGCGAATTGTACTTTTGTTTTTACTTGCCTGGTGACCCGGAAGAGAACAAAATGCGAACTTCTTTTATGAAAATAATGTTTACGGCTAGAGAACGCTTAGAATGATTGTAGATACAAACGAGGTGTTGCCAAAACTTCGACATCATCATCATCATCAGCCTATAGCAGTCCACTGCTGGACAAAGGCCTCCAATGAGCGCATGAAAATTTCGTAATGAATGGCAGCCTGATGTAGCCCGGGGATTCTTAGCACCCCCTGCCCCGACCGTTACCGTGGCCGCTGCTATGACCAGGAATAGCGAAGCGGCCGGGAACTGGGGGCCACTTTTCGGCGTGTCTCTTCATATGGGGGGGAATGCCCATAATCTACGCTGGGCATGCGAATTGGGGATCGCAGTATAGGAGTGTGCTGCAAGGGACGCTGCTGCCCGCCCCCAGGTGTATGTCCCTTAGTCGCCTCCTACGACACCCACGGGAAGAGTTTGGGTGGTGCTATTCTATATAGGCCGGCACCTCACAGCCCGTCGACAAATTAGTCTCAATTTACTATTCGTATACGTGCACTTGTGTGTATCAAAGCACTGAAGCTGGTCAACTCACACATACATAGATTCGTTTTTAGTTAAAAAATCGAGATTTTTTTTGAATAACACTATCTGCTGTGAAAACTGCGTGTTTTTCCTCTATGTTATAAAAATAAAATAGATTCATGAAATAGCCGTACTATTTCATGAAACTATGTATTTTATTTTTGGTACCTAGTTTGACTGACACTTGAATAGGCGTGTCCTAACGCTTTATCGATTCGTTTTTTTTAATGAAAATCGTATTTGTTTGAATAATGTTTTTAAAATTAAATAAACATAATCGTTTTTTTTTGTTGCACAACATTTTTATTATTAACTAGCTGCGCCCCGCGGCTTCGCCCCCGTGGAAATCGATTTGTCAAATGGTTTTTTTTTTAATATCCTATGTTAGACTCCTGGTTCTAACCTACCTTCTCACCAACTTTCAGTCAAATCGGTCCAGCCGTTCTCGAGTTATAAGTGTTGTAACAAACACGACTTTCTTTTATATATATAGATATAGACTATATTCAATCTACTATTAGAAGTCTGAAGTCGTTAATCCATGTTTTGTCTATCTATATATCTATAAAATCGGGCATCATTTTTAGAATCAGAATATTCAAAACAATAAAATATGAATATTTAAGTGGCTTTAGATATTCACTAAGTATTCTTGAATGCTGTACAATTTTTTATCAAATAATTATATTCAATCTGTTTCTATTTTTTTTATTCTTTTCAGTTTCATGCTACAAAGACGGTGTAATTTCTCTGAAAATTAAATAGTTAGACTTCAATTATTTAAAATCCAAATAACACTGGTCCTGCGCTAGCTTGATCCAGGTTTTGCAGATTAATCAGAGAGTATTAAAGTGTTCTCTCCAGTCACGCTCGAGGAATTATCACTCTCATTTTGTAGGCCGATTTCTGTCAACACTCCTTGTGAATTCTAAAACGAAGTGTGGCTGCTACACGAGCGGATCCAACGCTTGAATACTTCCAAAATTAAGAGTGACATTGTAGAATAGATCTAATTGCTATCGATAGCGATTTACTTGTATAAAGGTCGGTGTAGGTTCATATCACATCCACATCGATATAATTCCACAGCTGGACGTAGGACTCTCCTCATAAGAAAATTTATGATATGGAAGTGACGCCTATAATCTCCACGCTGGGCATAAAAAGTGGGATCGCAGTTTAGTGTTAAAAAATCTGCAGAAGGTGCTCCTGTCCGCTCCCCGGTGGATATCCCTTAGTCGCCTCTTACGACACCCGCAGGAAATGTTGAGGTAGAATGTAATCATGTTTTTTTTTAAAAGGAAGGTCTCCGTATAATCGGATGATGTCGGTTAAGCTATCAATTTTTTGTATTATACTATCGTCTTAAGAAAGTATAATACTTTATCGATGTGTCCATACTCGAATGCGATCATAGCCTACTAAATACTGTGAGTGAATATTTTACTTTAAAGTACTACTGTGGAATTAATTTGGAAAAAGCAGTTAGAACTTTTATTACAGGTTGCGGAAAGAATTAAGATATTGTAATCATACAACAAATGAAGGGCCTTCAGCGTAGTATTTCAAATTTTCTTCACGCGTAAAAGTTTGTTTCCTGGCCCCAAACTTGCAAAATTGTAAATCTCTACTTTGCTCGGAGTGACTAGGTACAAGGTGAAGCTGAAATTGTTTCGCAAATCGTCACTTTGGAATGTTCCCTGATACCCAAGCTTTTATTTTTCTTTGTTTTCTTTGTAATTTTTGTTCCTCCCTAAAGATTATTTAGCGGAATATTGCGGGCCTTAGTATAAAACAAAGTCACTTTCCGCTCTCTTGTCTATCCCTATGTATGCTTAAATCTTTAAAACTACGCAACGGATTTAGATGTGGTTTTTTTAAATAGAGTGATTCAAGACGAAGGCTTATAAACCATTTCCACACGGGCGAAGCCGCGGGGCGCAGCTAGTTTTATATGTTTCATGTCAACCATCGCTGACTTCCTGTGTTCTTTATCACATTCACAGCCCAGCCCTAACATGGCTTACAACTAAAGAAGCGGTATGTGCACTCAATGTATTAAGGAAAACCTCTGGAATAATAGGCCTAACTTTTGCAGCAACCCACTTATGGGAATTTAGCAACAACTGATCAAGTCACGAGTCAAGAACGTGCGAGACTTATTCCGTCAATGAGATAAGTTTCCTTGTTGTCCTTAGGAAAATAAACAATATTAAAAATACGAGACGGCCAAGGAAAGGCCTGATTGTTTCAGTTGTTTTGTAAGCAGATATACAGCATAGAAATAGTTGTTGTTTTACAATAAGTATTTATTAACACTTTGACTGCAATTTTTTTTCGACGACTGCGATCTTTTTTTTAACACTTTGACTGCGGTTTTTTTTTCCGACGACTGCGATCTTTTTTTTAACCTAAAAAATTTGTGATGCCGCTCTACACAGCGGTTGTGTTGCGCCGCACATGCGTTTCGTTCGAAAAATATTACGGCTGTGCTGAGTCACGAAGATCTGTATTTTCTCAGCCGCTGCGCTAGTGTGGATTTACGCATATTAGTCACTTGTAGAAAACACATACCGTGTGAAAAAAAGTGACAAAGTGACTTAAAAAGCTAACTTAAACGGTTATTCCGTTTGTCCGTAAGCCTTATATAGTCTCTATTTTATAAAAATTCAATAAATTACAAATATGTATCTACCTCGTTATGTAGGTAGATACCTACAGTAGACTCGTACATTTACTAATTTAACGAAAAACAATATTATTCCTTCGCGTCAGTAACTGAATGTACGTAGGGTAGGTAGCATCTGAGTCAAGCAGGCCACACCCCACAAGTAAAAGCGGGGTACAATGATCGACTGACCGACGCGCGACCAAAAATATAATAATATGTATATCAGCATTTACAATATCTAATATACATGTATAAAACACCTGCTTCTCTACAACCTTACAAATAACGGATATTCCTACTAAATTGACATAGCATGTTATTCCAACCCGACCAACCCATCTCATGTATTATGTAGATAGAAAGGAATACCGACCCAGATAACTGGTTACCTCTGCGGAATATTCTTTCCTGTCAGATAACTTGTTTTGACGAGCGATGTGGCGCGGTGGGTGAAGGACCGCCTGCGACGCAGAAGGTTCTTGGGTTTGATTCCCGCCTTGTAACAAGTTTTTTTACCATCTGTAAATATTTGTTCTATTAAAGTACAAAAATATCTATCTATGTAATGCATTATTATATTAGCCCGGAGTGTCCCACTGCAGAGCAAAGGCCTCCCTCCCCTTCTTCACTCATCTCGGTCCTCAGCAAGGAGAACCCACTCTTTGTTGTATAGGTCGAGCTCATCCCGCCATCTCCGCCTACGCCTAATGTATTAAGTTAAGTTATTAAGTATATCTACATAGTACCCATAACACGAGCTCTCAGCTTAGCTTGGGGCTAGCTGATAATTTGTGAATTGTCCAGCATTATCGCATTAGCAATGTATAGCATTTATCAAGTAGGCATGGATAATTCATTCATTTCAAGTTTTCTTACCTTCCTTACGTTATCAGCACTCATAGCTCCATTGCTGAACGTGAAAATAAAATAACTATATAATACAAATTACACCTTTATTAGAAGAGAAGGAGGACAAAAAGAAGATCCAGCTAGGCTGGGCAGCATTTGGGAAACTACGTCGAGTCTTCTCGTCATCCATACTACAATGCTTGAAAACGAAAGTTTTCAACCAGTGCGTCCTACCCGTTGTGTGTGTCAGCGAGCTATGGAAAGAGCTATGCTCGGAGTTTCTCTGAAGGAGAGGATTCGTAACGAATACATCCGACAGAGAACCAAGGTTATCGACATAGCTCAAAGAATTGGCAAGCTGAAGTGGCAGTGGGCCGGCCATATTTCGCGAAGAACCGATGGCCGCTGGGGCAAACGTGTTCTTGAGTGGAGACCGCGACTCGGTAAACGTAGTGTAGGACGCCCTCCAACCAGGTGGGATGACGACTTGCGAAAGACTGCAGGTAGATGCTGGATGCGGCAAGCTGAAGACAGGGCGCTATGGCGCTCATTGGGGGAGGCCTATGTCCAGCAGTGGACTGATATAGGCTGATGATGATGATGATGACACCTTTATTGCATACCAAATAAAAACAGATACACAAAGACAAGAAAAAGACAAATACAGAATGAATTGTACAATGGGCGACCTTATCGCTAGGTATACAAAGAACAATGGTTCTTTTACTTCTCTAATGTAACGTGGCTATACCCTGAAAACATTCATTTAGACCTCAATGAAAGTATCTTTTCACTAAATCCCAACTTTTCTCAAAGGTCCTCTGGGAGCAAAAGTAAAGTTTGATTAAAATTTTACTAGTCACCATAAGGAAAGCGAGGACACCCCATCTAAATCACTCTCTAATTTACGATGTAGCTTTGTGAATTGAGACACAGCTTAAAATAGACGTAGCTGGTCATATCAGTCCGTGAATATCGTAAATGTCTTCTAGGCTAAAAATCTTCCAGGCTAAAAAAGTCGTTCATCTTCCCAAACGGAAGGATAACTATTACACTGTTTGATGTTGACAATCTAAAACTAAGGGTATTTTAGCCCAACTTCAAAAATAGTATACGGTGGAAAAAAACTCTAATATAAAGCCCGTTCTGACATATTTTGATTGATTGAAAACATGTAATAAATCTATTTTGAAGAGATAAACCCAATAGTTCTTCTATAACCCTTGTTTTAAAGGTCGCTTCGCATTTATTACGCGGTCGTTTTCGAATGATTCATTGTGCATTTCATATTAGCGCGCCTTTTGCACGCTATATTTGTTGAGATAGCATACATTTAGGACTCGCTGCCGACTGATTCGAGCCATGGACTTGAGTACATTTAAGGCGGTAATACACAAGCCCAGAGGTCTACTTGAAAAGCGAACAAAGTTTATTCATGACATCGGTCGTACGGATCACGGTCACCTAAGTTGTCCACTTAAATAGCATCAAAAATATTATTTATAAACGATCATTTTCCCGTATCAAACATACCAAGAAGCACAACGAAACTAATGAATTTTATTAATATTAGGGCCTATGGAGAACTGGGGTCGGCTTATTTAATCATTCGATTCCCTCAGCTTGGACCAGCTGGCTTACCATTGGCTGTGTCCGACAGCTAATTCCTATTCTTGTCTCGTTTGTCATTTGTAACTTTGGTTTCGTTTTAGTAGACTTTTTACTTTTCTGTGAATGAACAGTACTTCAAAGCGTCAGAAACTTTCGAACGTGTTGGAATTCGTTTGCTCCAGTTTATAAAAATAGGTTCCTAGCAGCCTACTTGGCTGCATACTTTTTGAGTACAAACCCCTAGTTATAAACTGACTAACACTATTTGTAAAAAAAAATATTTCTAAACAATAAAAAATCTACACTTGGAAAAATACATCGGACCGATACGGGGAACGAACGTTCAAACGGGCACGATGCGACTAACTCGATGTTCAAAAAGTGGTTACAGAATCACTGAAGTGAAAGAAACGACAGATCTCGATACAGGTTATCTAAGGTTAGGCTAAGGCTAACGAGAAACCTTTAGAGAGAAACCTTTGAAAGAAACCTTAGATTAATATCTATCACTATGCAAATAACACCATTTGCATGAAGATATTGATATAATGTTTTCAACCTTGACACTTCTAACGCTGTTCCTCCACCTGTAGCTTCTTTGTCTCAGGTAGAATACCAAAATGTATCATTCTGTGACGATACCATTGTCATAGTGAAGCGATTAGTCTAGCAGAGTAGGCCCCCGTCAATTTGTTTGTTCCGTCCCCCAACATATTGAAAAAGAGTTCAATTAAAACAATCCATTTGACATTTAGCCGGATAAAAGGCGAAACTCCTGGAAAACCAGCAAAAAACTCTCATTTTGCGGGCAGTATCTACATGGGTAGGTATCTATGTAAAGCGCTTTGTCGGCATACCAGATAATCCGAACGACCTCAAAAGTATCACTTTGTACCTTTTTCAAAAGCCTGAAATTGTTCGGGAGAGTCTGAATAGGTAGCTATAGAAATGTCTTACCTTAGTTTTACGAATAAAAATGCCTTAAGCGGTCATCGTGACGTATGTGACACAAATGAACACTACACAAACCATCCTTCGTTAGCTATTGTGTTTAGCCAAAGTTTGCCCTGAAGAAATCACTCTTAGCGATGAGGCCGCCCATTGTGCATCTGTATCTTTGTTTGTTTGTTATTTTCTGGTTATTTTTTCTGTCTTTATGTGCAATACAGCGTATTTGTATTGTATCCTTTAAATGTTAAAGGCTAATGATGATGACGTAGGTATAAAAGAAAAAGATTTAAAAAAAGATTGGCTTTCGTATAGGTACGTTACTAGTTTTGACTTAGCTCATAATACTGACGCTATTTCTAGTACCTACATGTGAGCAGACTTAAAATTAAGCCTGTTGGTAGGCCTGTTGTATGAAAAACTGCGTCAGCTGTGCGAGCTAAGCTAAAATAAGGCCCGTATTATAAAAGCTTACTCAGTCATCGTTCTATGCTTAAGTAACGATTTTCTAAGGCAAAAGCGTGATGATTGATGACTGAGCTTAGTTTGTTTTAATAATAATAATAATAATAATTCGCGGTCGGTGATCTACCGTTTTGATATATTTTTTACTGTAGAATAGTTTTATAATATTTTATTGTATTTTCTATAGTAAAAAATGTATTTTATACGAGAATTTAATTAAATGAGTGGAATAATAATAATAATGCTGGACAATTCACACAGCATTATCTAGCCCCATGGTAAGCAGAGCTTGTGTTATGGGTACTAGATAACTGATATACATAATACTATACATTACATAGATAGATATTTTTTATTATACATACAATACGACCAGAACACCCGGAACAAATATCTGCAGATCGTATACACAATTGTTCCGAGGCGGGAATCGAACCCGCAACCTTCTGCGTCGCAGGCGGACCTTCGCCCACCGCGCCATATCGGTCGTCAAATATGTATAATGTCGTTTTATACTGTAGTAATTATTTAGATAGATTTGCATCATAAAAACTTAACAACTACTAATTATATAATAGTGTGGTATAATCAGCGGCCTTATCCCAAAAACTGATCTCTTTCAGACAACTTAGAATGTTAGGTTCATCATCATCAGCCTATAGCAGTCTACTGCTGGACATAGGAGAGTCCCCCAAGAGTGTGAGTGTTAGGTTAGGTTAGCAGAATTCCATTAAATATCGGCACCAAAAAAAAGATTGGAATCTATGAAAATAAAGTGCTACTTAACTAACTTCACTTCGAGGTTTTAAAACTAGCGGAAGAAGCGAAAAAACTACTAGCAAGCTAGAAGAGTTTAAAGGTACTGTATAAAATGTCTACTCCGGCACGCCTCGCAAAGGATTACGCTTTGCAACTTTTAATCAGATCGGCTCAGCTAGGAGTGAGGCAGATTAGGTTTTAACGTGTATAGCGAAAAAGTTAATGTTAAGCAGGTAATAATGTGGAAAACAAAACCATATATATGCAAACTCCACAAATTTCACACATGCTAGTATTTTTTAGGGTTCAGGGTACCGCCTTAATATATTGGAGCCGAGTTTTAAGATAAAACTAAATTAAAATAAAGGAATTCGATTCTTCACTATTGGAAGAAAAAGCTACCCATGCGACTGTACAATACGATACAATTATTCTTTATTGCACACTAAATAAAACAGATACACTGGACATGATAAAGATAAATACAGAATGTGTTGTACAATGGGCGGCCTTATCGCTTAGAGCGATCTCTGCCACGCAACCTTTGGATGGACCTGAAGTGTTAGAACAAGTATAGACGGTGGCGAGTTTATACAGAATAATATTTAATTGGGACATACTAACAAATACCTATTGATAGCTTAAAGTATAAATACAAACATAAATATATAATATAAATAAAATTACACATATAAATAATACATATATACTGTATTTACAATGTGTATTGTCGAACCTTGATCAAACGAGATTTGCGGATACACGACATATATTTATCGATAAAAATAAAAAATTATTATGTTACCAATCTCAAAAATAAAGCCGATTTAATATTTTTTTTAAATAAAACTACTTCATCTGGTTTTTTCTCCGTTTCTTTTTGAGTAAACGGTGTATTTTATTCAAAGTAGTCTCATTTGAAAGCTAGATAGTCTACACCTTGAATAAAATACACCGTTTACTCAAAAACACACGAAGAAAAAACCAGATGAATTAGTTTTCATGAAAAAAATTATTAAATCGGCTTTATTTTTAAGATAGGTAACATATAATTTTTTATTTTTTATCGATAAATATATGTCGTGTATTAGCACATCTCGTTTGATCAAGGTTCGACAATACACATTGTATAACTTGATTGACATTACCACACAGTTTTTACCTTCGGACCTTATTTTGCATAGTAAGCCGATTTGAAGTTCATCCAACGTTTATTCGATAAGCCGTCGAACCATTTTAATTTAAACTGAAAGAATTCCCTTGACAGATTTGGGATTGGCCTGGAATGTTCCGGGTTGAATATGTAAACGGGAAACTTTAGATATTTAAAGGTTAAATAACTTTACTCTCATACAAACATAGTGTTTCAAAAAATTTTTTTCCGGCCCTGGTGGGGGCACAGAGAGGGGCCTCGAGGCTTGTCCTCATTACCCCAGCGTCAACTCGAGGGGTGACGACCCCTCGGTCCTTGGGTTTTGTGGGAATATCTTTTTTTCCCTTCTCAATGTTTTTTTTGGCTGCATTTGGTTTGTTTATTTTTTTGGTTTTTTTTTGTCTTTTTTTTAATAAACCCAAGGAATCTATGGTGGTTCCGCAGGAATCACATCCCGCGGAAGGGGTCGCCATGGGCTGTCGACTTCCTGGGGCCGGGGCTGGGGCGGCGCGATGTTGTGGAGGTGCTCGTGGAGTCCGTTGTCGGCGCGATCGTACATTCGACGCGCCGTCTGCACGACGAATTCCTCCACGGATTGGATCTGCAGGTCGCGGGCGATGACATCGTGAAACTTTAAAGGTTAAATAACTTTACTCTCATACAAACATAGTGTTTACTTATAATGAGATACATAAGTACAAATAAATGTAAGTTTTACAATACCTAAATGATTTATTATATAAATATTAATCCAGAATTATAAGCTAGCTTCTGCCGGTGATCTTGCACGCATATTCCTTTAAAAGTACTGAACGACCAGCAGTTTAGAAAAAAAATTACATATGTAATATACCTAATAAAAAAAACATAAATTGTAGCCCTTAGTTATCTTCTAAAAGACATACCTAGAGAATATTTTATTTTTTTCGATGGAAGAACGTGACCGAGGTCGTGAACTTTCTCACAACAACCTTTGCCTAAAAGTTGCCCACTCATCTATTCTGGAATGCGCCTACAATGTCGTGTACGTTGCTAGATTTGGATTAGCTCGCAATCATCATCATCATCATCAGCTTGTGATAGTCCACTGCTGGATATAGGCCTCCAATGAGCGCCATAGCGCCCTGTCTTCAGCTTGCCGCATCCAGCATCTACCTGCAGTCTTTCGCAAGTCGTCATCCCACCTGGTTGGAGGGCGTACTACACTACGTTTACCGAGTCGCGGTCTCCACTCAAGAACACGTTTGCCCCAGCGGCCGTCGGTTCTTCGCGAGATATGGCCGTCCCACTTCCACTTCAGCTTGCTAATTCTCAGAGCTATGTCGATAACTTTCGTTCTCTGTCGAATATATTCGTTACGAATCCTATCCTTCAGAGAAATTCCGAGCAAAGCTCTTTCCATAGCTCGCTGAGCGACTTTGAACTGGTGGACCAGCCCTATCGTGAGTGAGCCCTGTCCACGTCTCAGCTCTGTAGGTCATAATCATAACGGGTAGGACGCAATACTGATGCTTTTTAAGTACATGTGTGAAAGAACTGTGGTATGAAAAACTGCGTCAACTGTGCGAGCCATGCTAAAATAAGGCGGACAACTTTTACGTAAAAGTTGCCCGCCTATCCATTCTGCAATGCGTCCATAATGTTTCGGGTCCCGCCCGCAAAGTTAATGAATGATAAGGGGCGATCCCGAACCTTCGTAAGACATGATTCATTTGTAGATAAACATTACCCTGAAAGAGTGACCGATGCAACAAATGTTTATTGTGTGGGAGTTTGTAAAAGGACCCGTCACGAATAAAATCAGGGACTTTTTCCGTAAGCGCTTTACGGAAAAAACCCATTAAATGAAGTAAGTTAATAAAGAACTGTCAGTGCTGTTTCGGTGGTCGTAGCAAAGTGTAAAGACTATTCTGTTCTGCTGTTTCGCTGGTCTTAACATTGTTACTCTCTAATCTCACGCTATTTCGAAACGAATAACCTTAAGCACTGAATTAGTCTGTGATGCCGCTCAAATTCGACAAGAACTGATGGTTCTTACCAAATTGTATGGAGACAGGATATGAAATCGGAGCTTCCACTTCAAGAGTCCACGCTCGCACGTGCAAAAGATAATTATGTAACTACCCAAAATATGAGGATTTTATTTATAAATAATAATAAAAATTAAAATAAAAGTTTCTTTATTCAGGCAGGTTGTCCACATACATACAAATTACAAAAATAAAACATAAGACCTTAAATTAAATTAAATAAATAAATAAATAAATAAATAATAAATAATGCTGGACAATTCACACAGCATTATCTAGCCCCATGGTAAGCAGAGCTTGTATTATAGGTACTAGATAACTGATATACATAATATACAATACGTTACATAGATAGATATTTTTTATTATACATAGAAAACGACCAGAACACCCGGAACAAATATCTGCAGATCGTACACACAATTGTTCCGAGGCGGGAATCGAACCCGCAACCTCCTGCGTCGCAGGCGGACCTTCGCCCACCGCGCCACATCGGTCGTCTAATTTAAATTAAATTAAAATTAGATTAAAATTAGATTTGCAGCAGTCATTCAACAGACTCCCCCCAACCCAACCCATGGAGTCTAATGAGTGAGGACTCTGTTGAATGTCTGCATGATGGGCGAGGCAAACTTGCTGCCCACAACCTGCAGGATGGAGTTGGTACTGCTCCATGTTCTGCGCAGCAGCGAGGCTGTTTTCTTGCGGATGATGGCGTGAAAGCCATCGACCTGGGCTTCAGCAAACATGGAGGATGCACTGCAGAAGCGGGGCAATCCCATTATGCACCCAAAATCTTTTGTGATAATATTCGACAAAATGCTATTCGCGTGTAGCATCCTCTTACATTAATAATTTCTGATCTAATAAGTATTTTGCAATAGATGCTGCAAACTAACGCCTGAATCCCGTCCCGCAAGATTAAATTATATGCTCTAAAACTTGGCAGGTGGTGTATAAAATTATATTCCATATAAAAAAGTTTTAAATTTTTTCCAACATGTTTCAGACCACCAGTGAATCTCGTTGCTCCAATCAATCAAGGATTATGTTCCAATAGATCGTGCCTTGAATTTAAATTCTGATTTTGTTCAATTCGACCAATAAAAATCTTGTTACTATGGAAATTCAGCCGTTCAATGTAGGATATTAGATATTATGCTGAATTCTTACAAACGTAAACTAAAAACTTAAATAGTCGACGCAGGTAAAACCAGCAGAAAACACAGCTAAACACAAATTGATTTTGATATTACTTGAACGATATTGATAAAACTGAATTCTCATTATATCTAATAACATCTTTATTTCTCGAAAATGTATTATTCCGTGTCTGTATGTCGCAAAAGACGGAAAACACTTACCTATTCTATTTTCGTTGCTGACTATACCTACTACATGACTCGATATCTGAGTAAGAACCTACTCGAACAACACGAGATAAAAGTCGAAATTCGAGAATCAAACCACATTGCAACAATCAAAGTGAGAGAAAATTTCGTTTATCATGAAAATGTCGTACACCTTAGGCGATGGAAACATACTCGATATATCTCGCAAGTTATAAAGGAAGTTCAACAAATCTGATTGAGTGTTGGAATTTATTGGCTTCTTATCATTTGGAAAATATAAATATATTGGAACTTTTACTTATCAGCCCAGTCTCTGTATCTATGGAGTTTTACCTCATAGGGGGTTTTGCTAACAAGGAGTTTTCTTAGAAATATTGAAGTCCTTGATGAAAAAGAAATTCTTTATAGTCCGTCGGTTAGATTATAAGGAGATATTGGACACGTAGTTTTTCGTATGTCAATCAAAAAAACATGAAGCCCGTCAAAGTTAGAGGTCTATTTGACGTCACGCAAAACTTGAACTGGCTATTTATTTTTTTGTTTAATAGACAAAAGAAAAAATACGTTTCCCATAATGTTACCAACAAACTAATAAATAATTATTTAGGACACTAGCCTATTATATCTGTTGTTAACTTTGTTCTTTTTTCATTGTTAATTCTATTCAAAACATGAATCATTTACAAAAGATTCACCAATCGCAAAAATCACCAGAAATAAAATTAATTAATTAATTTATTTACAAACGTACCTCTATTTTTACGGGAACACCCAATGCAATAGAGTGCATATTTAAATTTAATATTAAAATTAGAAATAATTTTATAATACAGACAACACAAAAATCTTAGAGTCAACCTTACTTTAAGTTTACATTACAAAATCATAAATTAAAAATCACAAATCATACATCTCCATTTCCATATACAATAGAATTACATTAAATAAGAATATTATCGATAATAAAAAAATAATGATCATGATGATTTCACACCCTCACGAAAAAATTCCAGAAAAATCAGTGACATTTTATCGAGATTTCTCATTTGTAGAAAAGTGAAATCAAACAGACAGAGTGCAGGAATAATCCGTGTTTCCTCTTCCATAGAGCTTCCTATACACGTGGAAATAGGCGTATATAAACTTGTATGGACAAGAAATAAAATGAATTACTGTATACTATTTATAACCGACTTCAGAAGGAAGTTTTGTTAGGCGATATGTATTTTTATGTATGTTCGTCGATTTCTCCTTCAATAATTATGAACCGATTTAAAAATAATATCTCCATTTTTTTCCCGACACGGTCTCTTAAAAATATTTCCCATGGATTAGATCTTTGCCGTCAAGCTAAAAAACAACATAAAACTTTTGAAAAATCACGACTAGTCACCTCAATTTTGGTGATACCAAATTTGTTGTAGCCAGGCGTCATTTTTCTTCAACAATCCTTAATGTTTGTATACATTACATAATATTTAAGCGAAGAGAAGCATTCATAGAAACATTTATCTATGAGACTTAATATAATTTAGTAGTATTTATAAATTTCTATCAATTTACAAGACAAATAATTAGCTTAAGCTCACACCTCGAAGTGACGCGACAGGACGACGCGACGCAGCGTTGCGCGCATTTTGATTCAATGTAACTTTATTTACTAAGCAAAAGGTACCTACAAATTTTATTGACATATATGGAAATTTCCCGCAACGGCGTCGCCGCCACGCCACGTTTGCGTCAATTTGTGTCTCTGTGTGCGCTGTTGCAAAAACGGCATGCAAAAAAATTTGCATCACTAAAGCCACTCCAACCGTGAATAGGAAACTTTTCTAAGTCTCGTTTGAGACAAGCGTGAATGCTAATAAAAGCGGAACGTATAAAATGTAGATTGCTCCCGGAGGAACAAACATGGACTAATACGTACGGTCGTACGTATGTGACTTCAAGACTGATGTCAAATGTGAGGCTAGGAAAACTGCGATTAAATCTTTGAGGACATACAAGAATAGGATTCGTAATAAAACCATGCGACAAAGAAGCAAAGGTATCGATATAGCTCAAAGAGTTAGCAAGCTGAAGTAGCTGTGGGCCAGTCATGTATCATGAAGACAAATAGAGAATCAAACTATAATAGTCCACTGCTGGATATAGGCCGCCCCTAATGAGCGCCATAGCGTCCTGTCATCAGCTTGCCGCATCCAGCATCTGCCTGCAGTCTTTCGTAGGTCGTTATCACTTGTAACTTCACGTGTTATTAATAAAGAATTTGTATTTGTATCCGACCTGGCCGGAGGGCGTCCTACACTACGTTTGCCGAATGGCGGTCTCCACTCAAGAACACGATTACGTTTTATTTTACCCCAGCGGTTGTCGGTTATTGTATTCCCTTTGGTTCTATAGTAGTCCATATTCCGTAGAATAACAAAAATGAAATTAAACTGACATCGAAACGTCATCGAATGCGTAAAATATCCAAAATTTACTTTAATCTCCATAATTTACCTACACAATTTACTCGCTCAGAATACAGAAAGTCTAGAAACCGTGAGCGCGCCTAATACTGACGCTACAAAAACTACTCTTAAATAGAGTAGTTTGACGCGCAACTGATCAGTTACTTTGTGAACGTCGTATCGCGTGACGTATTTTAGCGGTGACCAATTTAACTAAATTATGCCGTCCTGTGTCGTTCCTACCTGTAAAAATGCAGCGGATCTAAAAAAGAAACAGGATGGGATCACATTTCACGTGTAAGTATCGCATTTAGGTATCGTCTTATTTAAATAATGAATTAATTTCTCTGTTTTCAATTGTCATAGAGAGTGATGCGTCCATCTTGTTAGTGTTGCCAATATAAGAGTTTTGATTTACCCTTCTTTTTATTACCTTTTAAGGGCTTTTATTCGTTGTAGAATATTAATAAGTTGTGACGACCTCTGTGGCGCGGTGGGCGACGACGGTCCGCCTGCGACGCAGGAGGTTGCGGGTTCGATTCCCGCCTCGGGACAAATGTTTGTACGATCTGCAAATAATATTTGTTCAGGGTGTTCTGGTCGTTTATGTAATATAAAAAAATATAATTTATCTAAATGTAAATCTTTGTTAATTAGTTCAAATTACAAGAGACAATATTTTAGAAAGCCTACCCAGCAAAAAGGAAATTAAATATTTTTTTTAAATCTTAACCGTGTTTTATTTGATGAACCTATCTATTTCTTGAGATAATCAGGTAGGTACATAGTTATATAGAAAAGGACAATTTTTATTCTATTATTATCTTAATTCCAATACTCCCAAAATTTACCCTAAAAACGGGGAAATAATGCCTGAGCTAACAACATTACGCGGGTGGGAAGGTGAGGCGGGCGGGGGACGTTGTTTTGTTTTTGGACACAGCGTGTAGCTTGCAATTACAGTTGAACGCGGTTTCTGGACTTTCTGTATTCTGAGTTTACTCGTATCTACAATATTTTTTCATTTCTAGCCTAAACCAAAACCGCATAGCATTTTTTGTCTGACTGGTCTGGTCCACTTTCATCAACTAATTTCTTTTCCTTTGGAGGAAGTCCCTGTGCACTCGAGAAGAGACTTGACCACTGATTAGGTACTTGGTTTGAAGTTAGACAACTGCGTTTGAGAAACTGGCCGTTTCAATTTGGTTTATGCCGATTTATTTATTTATGACAAAAACTACAGCTCTCAAATATAAATTAACTTATGCATATCACTAAAAGCTATTAAAAGGATTCACATTATTAATTCAGAAAAATAGGGACGAATTCACTCGTCAAACCCCTCCGGGTTAAAAGAGTGTTAACACTTTGAGTGCTGAAATCACACGGTATGTGTTTTCTACAAGTGACTAATATGCGTAAATCCAGCTAGCACAGCGGCTGAGAAAATACAGATCTTTGTGACTCAGCACAGCCGTAATATTTTTCGAACGAAACGCATGTGCGGCGCAACACAACCGCTGTGTCTCTACACAGCGGTTGTGTTGCGGCAGCACGAATTTTTCAGGTAAAAAAAAAGATCGCAGTCGTCGAAAAAAAATCGCAGTCAAAGTGTTAATATAAGAAATTATGTATATTCTTTAAAAATCAATAAATAAAAAATACCAAATCTGCTTTTTTGTAGGCAAGATATCGGCACTTTTAGTATATTTAATAGTATAATTATGTAAGATTGTATAAAATGAGTGCTTGGGACGTATTTTGCTCCAACTAAAAAACGAACAATCTAACAAGGTTTAGTTGGTTGGTTGGTTTTTTTTCTGTTCGCTTCTCTACTTGTGTACCTTGAAAAGTTTGAAGTGAACTAAAAATCAAAGTGATCACTTTATTTCTTAGTTTTACTCGTGTAATTTTATTTGTTTCCAAGAGTCTTTGTCCACCTAGCTACGTCACTGTATACATTACAGGAATGTATACACCCACCCACATAGTAACAATTTTTGGTTCTATAGCAGTCCATAGAACGTATCTCAAACACCATTTTTGATACTATAAAGGCCCAAAGAAGGTCGAGTAAAGCCGATTTGGCGCAATTATATCACCAAAAAGTGACATAGTAGAACTGTAGAAGTGTTAGCGGTGACATTTTAGTTCTATAAAGTTGATATAGTGGTAATCGTATGACAATCTATTGACATAGTGGATGCAGTTACGCTACTTTAGTGTCATTTTATACTGTAGTAGCGTTTGTATTACCATTAAAGTGCCAATTTGTTCTATAGTAGAGTCCGTAATTCCGATACATCACAAATATCTTTCTTTCGGCATCGGCAGATCGGCACGGTCGAAAAAATAAATTATCTGTGTAAAGTGATTTCAGTTCAAGGATTGTAACGTGATTAGTTTATATTAGTCCAGTATTATTTATTTATTTATTTATTTCTGTGGTTTTTTTATCTCCGTAGGTACATTTTGTCGCCAGTTTCATAGCCACTCTCAAGATAAATTTAAAGCCAGTCTGAGTTTGCTTTGTGTCTCTACAGTGCTAATTGTATTGTTTTCAAAGACAACACATTTCCCTTTACCAAATTAGATACAGCCATGTTTTCACAGTATACTGAAGTGACAAATGAAAGCGCTTTAACCATCACTGTGAATTTACAATGTTAATTTAACCTACATAAAACAGGAGAGTGATGAACTATGAAAATAAATAAATAAATAATGCCGGACAATTCATATAGCATTATTATCCAGCCCCATGGTAAGTCAAAAGTCAAAAATCATTTATTTCTTTAGGTTCACAAAATAAGCACTTAGACAAGTCATATTTTATATATAAATTATTATCAAATAAAATTATTTTACTGTTCACTTCAATTTTTTGTCCACTAGTGCTACTAAACAAGAAATTATTTATTTATTTATTTATTTATTGTTTTATTTATTTATTTATTCTGGGATAAAAAGCGTTATTCTGCCATTAATATGTATTTCATTTTGGAAAGTTTGAATCTGCCTTTCGCATATAAAATGAAGAGTCATTCAATTGATTCAGGGGAGGTTGAGGTAAGTATAGATACTTAATTTTTATATAATTTTATATTTACGACCGATGTGGCGCGGTGGGCGAAGGTCCGCCTGCGACGCAGGAGTTTGCGGGTTCGATTCCCGCCTCGGAACAATTGTGTGTACGATCTGCAGATATTTGTTCCGGGTGTTCTGGTCGTTTTCTATGTATAATAAAAAATATCTATATATGTAATGTATTGTATTATGTATATCAGTTATCTAGTACCCATAACACAAGCTCTGCTTACCATGGGGCTAGATAATGCTGTGTGAATTGTCCAGCATTATTTATTTATTTATCAATACCAGTCGGAAGCGTCCCCAAGACGCTGGCTGCATTACCCCGCTGTATGGCAATACTGATGCGCTGCGCCAGATACTCACCAGCTCTCGGGTCATTCGTCGCTTCGACCAGACACTTAGATATTTTTTTTAAACCAAGCTTAGCAAAGCTTGTGTTATGGGTAGCTACTAGATGACTGATATACTTAATAGGTACATCATAACATATGTAGATATATATTTTTTAATTATAAATTGTTTATATTGAAGTCTTCTACCAACATACAGATAAGCAAATCAAATGTACTAGACACATAAGTTATGAACATACTAGTGGTTTCTTCTCACTTCTTCCACTGGTGGACAAAAAATTGAAGTGAACTATAAAATAATTTAATTGATAATAATGAATAGTATAAATATGACCTGTCTAAGTGCTTATTTGTAAGCTTAAAGAAATAAAAACTTATCATTCTATACTTCAGTCTATACTTGTTCTAACTCTTCATGTCCATCCAAAGGTTGCCTGGCAGAGATCGCTTTAAGCGATAAGGCCGCCCATTGTACAACACATTCTTTTTTTATCTCTTTCCTGTCCAGTGTATCTGTTTTTATGGTGTGCAATAAAGAATTATTGTATTGTATTGTATTGCATTTTCATTCTTCTACGAAACTTAGATTCTATTTACGTATCTTATTTTATTAAGTCAATTTAATATTAGTTAGAAATTATTAACAAGATTTCGAAGATATTGTACAAATATGTGCCTATTACCTATCTCTCAGTTACCCTAATAACCTATGATTTAGGTAATTATTATATTTCACTAGACCTTCAATCTGATTTGCTATTAAAATGTTGCTAGCTACTGTTTAATAAGAAAATGTATTTCAGTTAAAACTGCTTTAAAACGCGTTCACTGCTCAGCCTTCAAAAAAGGACGTGTTTTTAATAAAACATCAAAGACTAAAGTCATTTAAAACGGGATATTTACCATGATTTGATTTTTGAGTTATCCAATATTTCGGCGCAGTTTCATGCGCCATGATCATGGAATAACTATTTGTTGCTGTTATTCCATGATCATGGCGCATGAAACAAAATAGCACATTTGGTATTTGTATTTATTGATTTTTAAAGAATATACATAAATAAATAAATAATGCTGGACAATTCACACAGCATTATCTAGCCCCATGGTAAGCAGAGCTTGTGTTATGGGTACTAGATAACTGATATACATAATACAATACATTACATAGATATATATTTTTTATTATACATAGAAAACGACCAGAACACCCGGAACAAATAGATCGTACACACAATTGTTCCGAGGCGGGAATCGAACCCGCAACCTCCTGCGTCGCAGGCGAACCTTCGCCCACCGCGCCACATCGGTCGTCAAAATAACTCATAATTTCTTATTAACACTCTTTTAACCCGGAGGGGTTTGACGAGTGAATTCGTCCCTATTTTTCTGAATTAATAATGTGAATCCTTTTAATAGCTTTTAGTGATATGCATAAGCTAATTTATATTTGAGAGCTGTAGATTTTGTTCATAAATAAATAAATCTTGGATAACTCAAAAATCAAATCATGGTAAATATCCCGTTTTAAATGACTTTAGTGTTGATAACCATGATAGTTTCAAATGTTTTAAACATGAAAGAGTTTTATTTTCTTTAGACAAATTTCAAATTGCATCAGTGAAACTAGGAAATAAAGTCATCATCATCATCAGCCTATATTAGCCCACTGCTGGACATAGGCCTCCCCCAATGAGCGCCATAGCGCCCTGTCTTCAGCTTGCCGCATCCAGCATCTACCTGCAGTCTTTCGCAGGTCGTCATCCCACCTGGTCGGAGAGCGTCCTACACTAAGTTTACCGAGTCGTGGTCTCCACTCAAGAACACGTTTGCCCCAGCGGCCGTCGGTTCTTCGCGAGATATGGCCGGCCCTCTGCCACTTCAGCTTGCTAATTCTTTGAGCTATGTCGATAAACTTGGTTCTCTATCGGATGCATTCGTTTCGTATTTCTGTCCTTCAGAGAAACTCCGAGCATATCTCACGAAAATTCAAATTTTATAAGTAAAATTAGGAAATAAAGTGATCACTTTGATTTTCTTTTCACTTCAATCTTTATAAGGTTAAGTAAAGGAGCAAACAAGAAACCTTTAGACACCTTGGACCTTGTTAGATTGTTCGTTTTCGAGTTGGAACAAAAACTCGTCCCAAGCTTTTTTAATCTCTAGATAATCTTTTGTAATAAGCTTTTTTACGAAGGATATGTTTGACAATTTCTTTATATGTATTTATTGATAATTTTTGCAACTCACTAGGAGTTTTCTTGTAGAAGCATATACATACATTTAAGTGTTATTAAAAGAAGTGCCAAAAGAAAATTGTTGTTTGAAAGAAAGTCTCGGAACACAAGGGGAGAGGGGGGTAAACACTCAATTATATTCTCGTATAACTAAGCTTGTGGGCTAGTCATTTCTTATCCTGCCTTGGTAATAAACTAAGTCTCTTGTCTACTCAAGACAAGAGACGTTAGGCCGGACGGACACTAAAGCAGGAAGATGCCAGTATGAATTTTATCGTTTTATTTTGACAAGGAACCGAACCAGCCTATTTCACATGAGGTCGTTTTGTCCGAGGTTTTTGCCCTAGTGAAAACTTTTGTAACACGCATCAAAATCAACTCATCAAACGATACTAGAAGTCAAGCCAAGCGCAAACAAATCGGGCCGTTCCTTAACTAGATGTCGCTGCTAAAAGTGCACGAGCGCTAGATCGCGCTGACGAGAACGGACGACTTTGAATGACGTGGTTGTGTAAAATTTTGATCTGTATCCGATCTTAGGGCCTCCATACCAATTATTCCGGATCACTCGGCTATTGGTATTGGTAGATTTTGGGTAAATGTAGCTAACGGAGAGGTGAGACTCGGAATACTCGGAACCGATCCGTTTGGCTAAAGTGGCCATCCCGTCCACTCGGGACTAACCCCTGTAACCGCGTTCCTCTTGTCTAAATAAACCGCGTCTCGACGAAGAGTTGTGTTTCACTACAACCCCGTCCAACCCCCTCGTTACACTTTTCATTTCGATTGCGAAAAAATACATTTATATCAATTAAAACATACCTAAATATTGCACAAGTCTTTTAAATGAGACTTACGACTAAATAATATTTAAGGAATCAATAATTGTTTCTTTTTTCATATTGTTTAAATAAACCAATTTCGATTTTTCTTATTTTTTTTTAGTTTAGACAAAACTTCCTCCTCATGAATTACTTTTATATCTGATTAGCTGCGTCCTCACGAAACGTATAAATAAAAAACTGTTCATTATTTATTTTATAGTTTATAAACCTTCTTCTTGCATCACTATCAATATGTCATCATCATCAGCCTATATTAGTTCACTGCTGGACATAGGCCTCCCCCAATGAGCGCCATAGCGCCCTGTCTTCAGCTTGACGCATCCAGCATCTACCTGCAGTCTTTTGCAGGTCCTCCTGATCGGAGGGCGTCCTACACTACGTTAACCGAGTCGTGGTCTACACGTTTGCCCCAGCGGCCGTCAGTTCTTCGCGAGATATGACCGGCCCACTGCCACTTCAGCTTGCTAATTCTCAATCAATCAATATGTATCTATTGCTAAAAACTGCAATAAAATCCATTGAGTACTTTAATGATCTAAGCGAACAGACAGCGGAAGCGACTTCATTATATACAATGTAAGACATAATGTCACTTTAGTGGACACCATTCTTATAAGACAGGCTCTTCAGAAGCCGGGCATAATAAATCTACTTTAGTTTATGCCTCGCCTCATTTTGTTTTATGTGGTGGCTACTGGACAAATATTTTGTTTATGAAATTCCTAAGTTTTTCTAGAATACCTATCTATTTTGGTCAGGAACCCTAATATTTAATCTACTATCTGATGCCCGCGACTTCGCTCACCTGCTCTATTTATTTTTATTAAGGCAACGTCAACAAAACACATAGGTAATTTGAAGAAACGTGGTGCAAAGCCTTACAACAATTTTGTAGAAATATGGTGTAAAGCAGGAAGAGTACGTAAGAGCGTGGGAATATTTTTGGTAACCCTAAAAATACCTTACCTTATATCACTATGTGTTTGTTTATCTTATGTTTATCCACACGTATAAAACATACACACATAAAAATAGTTATAGTACACAAGCGTGGCTATACATACACAGCACACAATAAAATTTGGAACACATGATATCGCACAAGTAAACACCTTCGAGAATACGAAATATTTGTTCGGAGCACGCATTCTCCTTGGCCCTAAGTTAGGGTTATCACAGGCGAATAACTTTTTGATTATTTATATTTATATAATTACAAGCTTCTGCCCGCGGCTTAGCACGAAATTTTTGGAAGAAAGTGCAGCCTTTATATACGAGTAATATTCTAGTTCTAGATATTAGTGTGGGTGTAAAGCTTTAGCTCGATCAATTCAGTAGTTTTGACACATAATACCACATACATAGTCATATTTCCACATGACGTTGTGGAAATATGACTATGTATGTGGTATTATGTGTCAAAACTACTGAATTGATCGAGCTAAAGCTTTACACGTATAGTGGCACAAACGCCTTTTGCCTTTATAATATTAGTAGCAAACCCAAAAATACTTATCTGCTGGCTATATAAATTGAAGGTAGCAAAAATCTCAAAAAACCGTAATATTTTTTAAAAAGCGTCACTTTCCACCATACGGAAAATCGCCGGCAGAAAGGATCGAATACTAAATAAAGTCATTTATAGCGGGATATTTACCATGATAATGATTTTCGATTTTTCCAATATTTCGACGTAGTTTCATTCGCCTTGATCACGGAATAAAGTACTGAAGGCAAATCAAATCAAATGTTTTTATTTTCTTTAGGCTAAGGTACAAAATAAGCACTTGGACAAGTAAAATTTTATAGTATTAATTACTATAAATTAAATTATTTATTTAAAAAAAAATCCTTTATTCCGGACTACTATGATCCATAATTTGTTAGTAATGATCTTAATATAATAAATGTTAGTAATTCTTACGAACTAAAATTTAATTAAATTGAAATTAAAATTAAAATAAGTTAAAAACAAATCAAATTATATCATCATTAAAAATTTAAATTAATCAAATTACTTTTCTTATGAATTTCTGTCGTCATATTGGCGAATCAATCCTGCCCGCTACAGTTTGTAATGTTCACTTCAATTTATTTTTACAACTTACTTCTTCCAATTTTCTTTTTTTCTTGGAAGAAGTACACTAGATCTAATACTGTACCTACATACGGTTTTCTCAGTATTGATAGCCCTAGTCGAGCGCACGGAAGGCAGCATACGAATCGTCGGTTCGTGCTAAAAAGATCCTCGAAACTAAGCCGAATGAATTATTTATTGAACGATGCAACCGTTGAGTGCCTTCGATTCTACCAGATTTAGTACTACCACCATGCTTGTTTCTGAAGGGGTTACGGTGGAAATATTCGTCTTGGGTAAGGTTCAATTTTTTTTTTCGAATGGACATAAATACTGTTGACCTCAGATGACCATGACAGCGTTACCGGACTTTTGGCGGGCGCAGAGGGCGCCGAGTATTTTATCCAGTTATTTCAATTGACACAAAAATAATATAAAAAATATTATTATTATAATTAAACTTTGTTACAATTTGTGCTTGTGATAACTATCAAATTAGCACAGACGTGGTCACGTGAGGAAAAGTTTTCATGACTTTTTTTTCTGGATTATTTTATGTAACCTCAATTAATATTTTTTACTAGACTATATGTAATTAGATTGTCTTTTGTATGTTATATATTTTTTAATATTAACCACGCAAAAAAGAACACACACAAATGTTAACATACTACGAGAATTTCTCGCTGCTGCGCCGCGCTTCTGCCAATTTGCGTAGTAATAAATATATTTTGAATCAATCATCGCGTCTCGGTGTGCGCTGACCCTAAAAAAGTCAAAACCGATATTATATTTGAACATTCGACTTTATTGACGTCCTAATAATATAATAATAGGTAGAATAATAGGCTACACTCAACATGACGTAAGTTAAATAACTGTCTACACGAGCAATCCGATCCACGCCAAAAATAATATAAAAATAATGCTGGACAATAATTCACACAGCATTATCTAGCCCCATGGTAAGCAGAGCTTGACTTGTGTTATGGTTACTAGATAACTGATATACATAATACAATATATTACATAGATAGATATTTTTGATTATACACAGAAAACGACCAGAACACCCGGAACAAATATCTGCAGATCGTACACACAATTGTTCCGAGGCGGGAGTCGAACCGCAACCTCCTGCATCGCAGGCGGACCTTCGCCCACCGCATTACATCGGTCGTCGTATACATTTTTATATTTAATAAATAATACTGGACACAATAATACACATTTTTAAATTATAATCCGTAAGCAATAAGAACCCTCCGTATGCAAGGCGACTCGTACTTGACCAGTTTTATTTATAATAAATAAATAAAATTAATAAATAATGCTGGACAATCCACACTGCTCCAAGCTTAACAGATGTTTTATGGGTAGGTACTACATAGATCACTGATATACTTAATACAATCTATGCAATCATACGACCTCCGACCAGGTGGGATGACGACTTGCGAAAGACTGCAGGTAGATGCTGGATGCGGCAAGCTGAAGACAGGGCGCTATGGCGCTCATTGGGGGAGACCTATGTCCAGCAGTGGATTGATATAGGCTGATAATGATGATGATGATGATGCAATCATAGATAAATATTTTTTATCATACATAGAAAACTTTTGAAACTATCATGGTTATTAACACTAAATTCATTTAAAACGGGATATTTTCATGCGCCATGATCACGGAATAACCGTTATTCCGTGATCATGGCGCATGAAACTGTGCCGAAATATTGGAAAACTCAAAAATCAAATCATGGTAAATATCCCGTTTTAAATGACTTTAGCATACATAGAAAATACCGTCGTCAAGTAATTTATTTAGAGGTGCGCTGGAATCGGAGTTCCCGTGTATGTTATCCTAAGGGACTGTTATGAACTTGCGTGACTACTTACTGGGCGATTACCTTTTAATTATACTTATTATCGGGCCATATTGCTTACCTCACTGTTTGTTTTTCGTAACGTTATTAAAACGAAATTATCGTGTTAACAAAACGTGGAAATTTCAAAAGTTTCCCTTGCTTGTTTCAGCTGGTGACGAGATAGCATCTTGGTCGCTAATAAGCACCAATTTTGGTACCGAATGTAGTAAGAACAAAGAAATTTAGTTTGAACAATTATGTATGTATAACAACATTGTCGAAGACCGATGTGGCGTGGTGGGCGAAGGTCCGCCTGCGACGCAGGAGTTCGCGGGTTCGATTCCCGCCTCGGAGCAATTGTGTGTACGATCTGCAGATATCCAGATATAACAGAATAAAACATATCAATCTATGTAATGTATTGTATTATGTATATCAGTTATCTAGCACTCATAACACCATGGGGCTAGATAATGCAGAGTGAATTGTCCAGCATTATTTATATATTATTTTTATTTATTTCTTGTGTTTGAAAATATATAGGTACGACACATTGCCATTGGAGCAGTTCGCAGAAGTTTTGTTTCTTGTACGTTTTCGAGGTCGAATTTTTGCTAACTTTGCTCCGCTTGTGCCATGCGTATTTTGTTTTACCGTGTAATGCAAAAAAGTATGTTTCTATGAATTGTATATATGTAGTTTATTTATTTACATATTGTGCTTATATATTAAAGTAGTTAATTTAACGTAGTCATTGTATTCTCTTTGACAATTAAATAATATTTGTCGCCTTCGGATGATCCTTCAATTATTTTTTTTCCAATATTAAATGTCAGAATTGACAATTAATGTCAATCAGTCCAAAAGGAATATATGTATATTGTATATGCTAGATGAATATACATACATACATACATACAGTTCAATAAAATACAAAAATACAATACATGCGACAAGTACAATGGGCAGCCTTACCGCTTTGAAGCGAATTCATCCAGGCAACATTTGGATGGAAATAATTATGCCATTATGTAACATATTGTCAATAACAAAGAAGTAAAGTGAAGTAACGCTAGAGGAGCGCCGGAAAATATCAAATAACGTCGATAATTTTAGATTTCCTAGAGATTATTAGAAACCCGACGAGGGGCTTCAGAAATCAATTTTCTATTTGGGCCCGGACTTTCAGATGATGTAACTTACCCCATCAATCTTATATTGATCAGCTAGATACAGGGTGTCCTGTAAATAATGGATAACCCCGCTGGTACTTGAGTGGCCGCGCACTCAGGGAAAATAAAAGAAAAATCTGTCTACTAGACAATTTTTTTGTACGAAATTTGATACCATGATCACATTCATGTCTTGAGTGGCCACGGGTCCTATATTGGCCACGGTGCGGCTTAAATTGAACGCAGCCCAATTGAATTGTTCAATTTGACCTGACCGCAGACAGCAGAACGCATCCAGTGTGGCAAAGCCTTTATCCGTTAATAACCAAACATCCTGTATAAATAACTAATTTTACTCGTGGTATGTTTACACATGGTATCGCCCACGGACCTATATCGAGGTCGTGTTTTTCTTTAACACTTTGAGTGCTGAAATCACACGGTATGTGTTTTCTACAAGTGACTAATATGCGTAAATCCACACTAGCACAGCGGCTGAGAAAATACAGATCTTTGTGACTCAGCACAGCCGTAATATTTTTCGAACGAAACGCATGTGCGGCGCAACACAACCGCTGTGTAGAGTGGCAGCACGAATTTTGTAGGTTAAAAAAGAGATCGCAGTCGTCGAAAAAAAATCGCAGTCAAAGTGTTAATATAAGAAATTATGTATATTCTTTAAAAATCAATAAATACAAAGTGTTAAATATTTCTAGAAAAAATGTTGACTTGTTATAAAGGAATCAAATTAATAAAAAGGAGAAAATTTGTGTGTTTGTTTATACTTATTATATTTTATTATAATTTTATATAAAATAAATCCTGTATTGGCGTTATGTTTAGTGATTAAGTATGTTAATTTTAGTTTTTAAAGGCTGTGGATTTTGTTTTTTAAATAAATAAATAAATCACGCTCAAACGCCTTTAGATGGTACCAGGATAGCTTCTATCTATCTATCTAATCAGATGGTAACACCCACTGCTGGGTATAGGCCTCTTCCTTATCTCTGTAACCCTGGTGGTCTGTGCCAGCCGGATCCACTGCTTCCCTACAGCCCACACAACGTCGTCTGACAATCGGGCAGGTGGTCTGCCTCGACACCGCCGCATATCCCTAGGCCACCATTCGATGACTGCTTTGGTCATAGTGTCTGCTTTAGGATATGTATATAGGTCCTAAAAACATAGGTTAATTTTGATCACCAAAAAGTACAGTGTCCAAATAATTTTAAAATATTTACAACGTAGTATTATTATTAGCGCAAGTAGTATTCTATGCTAGTTTCTCCCCTCCTCGGTTTAACACATTTTTTTTGGGACGAAACTTAGCTAATCTAGTTCCAGGACTTCTTTATCTTATTTAGTCTTATCAGCCTTATGCGGGAATCGAACCCGCAACCACCTTTAGTCGCAGGCGGACCTTCGCCCACCGCGTCACAGAGGTCCTCATGTAGTCTAAAAATACATAGATCTTTGTCATCACAGAAAATACTAAAACTAAATTAAAAGTTTTTTCAAAGCGAAAGTTTGAATGTTTGTTTGTCCTTCACGCCAAAACTACTGAATGGATCAGGATAAAATATTGCATAGAGGTAGTATGTACTAGACCCAAATAATAATTTCATTATTTATATTCATAAAAAACACGTGCAAAGGCAGATGCTGGTTCATTTATAAAACCCTTACAAATTACATATTTAGAAATGGAGTAGATATTATTAGCTACCATTTTCTTAAAAAAGAACTGGGTTTATTTGGTTGAACGAACGGGTTGAACTCAATAATATTATTTAGGTTGATAAATATAATATATATGTAAGTGTTTTATCGCGGCTTCGCATGCGTTGTTTCTACAACATTTTAAGGTTCAGTAGTATTTGCGTGAATGAGTAACAAAAATCCATACATACAAACTTTCCCGTTTGTAATATTAGTATAGGTAGTTAACAAATAAAAATTACAATCAAATGATGCAAAAAGAAAATCGAAGCAAAGCAGAAGCACTTAACAATGTTAGCTATTAAAAGATTTTATTCGTCTATACTAAATATTAGTATAGACTAAGCGGAAAGGTTTGATTTTTTGTTTGATTGTTTGTTTGTAATAAATAGGCTCCGAAACTACTGGACCGATTTGAAAAATTCTTTTTAACTTTTTTGAAAATATAATATAGCCTATGTTCACCGGTATGGTGATTATGTAACTCGCGACCGGTTTGCGACAGGCGTAAATTAAGCAATCAGTGTTGTCAAACGCCAATTTTGACCAATTTTGACGTTGTAGCTGGTGTCAAACTAATATAAAATTGATGTTTGACAGCACTGATTGCTTAATTTATTGCCTGTCGCAAACCGGTCGCGAGTTACAAAATCACCCGGAGGGGATAGTGTAGCTTCCCAACGGTGAAATAATTTTTCAAATCGGTCCAGTAGTTTCGGAGCCTTTTCATTACAAGAAAACAAACAATTCCTCTTTATAAATTAGTATAGATTACTTGACACTGCTAGAAAAGTGTCCAACCAAACACATATTGCCAATAACAAATAATCGTCATTATCAATTGTGATTGGCGTGTTAAATTGTTAATATTGGTGATTGGTGACACAAGTGCCAATGCAGCATTGGCACTTGTGTCAATGTAGCATTTTCAGCGGCGCCCGAGTGCTGAGTGCAGCACTAAACACAACACAAATCACCAATATTAACAATTTTACACGCAAATCACAATTGATAATGATGATTATCGGTTATTGGCAATATGTGTTTGGTTGGACACTTTTCTAGCAGTGTCAAGTAATCTATACTAATATTATAAAGAGGAATTGTTTGTTTTTTGTAATGAAAAGGCTCCGAAACTACTGGACCGATTTGAAAAATTCTTTATAACATTTTTGAAAATATAATATAGCCTATGTTCACCGGTATGGTGATTATGTAACTCGCGACCGGTTTGCGACAGGCGTAAATTAAGCAATCAGTGCTGTCAAACGCCAATTTTGACCAATGTAGCATTTAATGCTGAGCCGGTAGCGTATTTGTGTTCTCGTATTTAAATTATTTTATTAGTTCTCAATTTGTTATCTTTATTATTAGTTCTTAATTTGTATTATTTTATATGAAACGCAAATAAATATTTTCAATTATGACGACCGATGTGGCGTGGTGGGCGAAAGTCCGCTTGCGACGCAGGAGGTTGCGGGTTCTATTCCCGTCTCGAAACAATTGTGTGTACGATCTGCAGATATTTGTTCCGGGTGTTCTGGTCGTTTTCTATATATAATAAAAAATATCTATCTATGTAATGTATTGTATTATGTATATCAGTTATCTAGTACCCATAACACAAGCTCTGCTTACCATGGGGCTAGATAATGCTGTGTGAATTGTCCAGCATTATTTATTTATTCTATTAACTACAGCAACAGGTTGCAAACAATCTATAGTAACCGAGCTCAAACGAATATTAATTAATTAATTTAATTATTTAATTCCGGCTACGCTTTCTTAATGGTGAAGTGGTTGATCTTAGCCGAGAGCTTTTGGTATAGAAATAGGGATTTAATGTCATTAAATTCAAATCCACTGTGAGCAAGGCAAGGTAATTAATTGGCACTGAATCAATTATGTACCTACTCCTTTCTGTCCGCGGCTTCTAACGCGTTGTTGCCATGGAAACGTTTTAAGGAATGAATGAATGAACACTTTATTGTACCCAAAATAACAAAATAACACCTTATATCTAAATCTTACATAATAACAGTACAATAGGCGGCCTTATCGCTTAAAGCGATTTCTTCCAGGCAACCAGGGATGGAGAAAAAGATATATTATACAAAAGTAGGAGTAGAGCACAAACAGTAACAGAGAAGTAAAAAACAAAGAATACATACTTAATACATTGCATACAATACAAAACTACTTAAATTAAAACTAACCTAAAAGAAAAACAAATAAGAATAACTGAATATAATAAGAAGGTACCACAGAAATAAAAATTTCGATAAAATCTGATCACTGTTGGAGCAGGAATAAGAATCTGAATAAAGAGGAGAATGAAAAGAAAATTTTAGACAGTTGAAGATAGAAGGTGGGACTTTAGTTTAGATTTGAAAGAGTTAATGGAAGGTGCAAGTCTGATATCAACAGGCAGTTTGTTCCAGAGCCGTACAGCCTGAACACTAAAAGAGTTACCAAAGAACGTTTGGGAATGAGAGGGAAACTTGAGTAGTAAGTTATCTGATGACCTGAGATTGTGAGAGTTGGAAGAATGAAGGAACTCAAACCTTTCTTTTAGGTAGGCAGGAGAAAAGGGATTAAAGAGAATGGAATAGAGAAGAGTAAGAACATGCATGTCCCGGCGAAGTCGAATAGGGAGCCACTTGAGCATGGTGCGAAAAGGAGAGACATGGTCGTATTTGCGCAAACCAAATATGAACCGAAGGCAGAAATTTTGGAGGCGCTCAAGTTTATCTAGCTGTTCCTCAACGAGGTCCAAATAACAGGCATCTGCATAGTCCAGAACGGGGAGAAGTAGGGATTGGGCAAGTGCGGTTTTAGTGGCGGTCGGTAGAAGGTACCGCAATTTCCTCAGACAACCTGCTGAAGCATATAGCTTCTTACAGGTAACTTCCATCTGAGGACCCCAGGAAAGTTTGCGGTCGAAGGTAACCCCTAGATTTCTAACGGTCACGCTGTAAGGAATGGGTGTTCCATCAAATATAATCTGAGGTACGGCTTTCCAATCCAATCTATCGATCAGTCTTGAGCTACCGATGATTATAGAGATTATGTGTTTTGAGGGGGTTGATTTTCAAACCATGAGCTCGACTCCACTGGGCTATACGGTGTAAGTCCGAGTTCGTTACTGCAACTGCATCGCCAATACATTCCAGCTGCGCCTGAGAATAAATGTGCAGATCATCCGCATATTGGTGATAAGAAGAAGTTAAATTATCAGAAATAGAGTTTATAAATATAGCAAAGAGAAGAGGAGAGAGGACACTACCTTGTGGAACACCGACAGAAGTATAAGGATATTTCTATCCCATGGGAACTTGATTTTTGAGATAATAATATGAAGCTTATGTTTTTATTCCAGACATATTTATATAAGTAGTAATATGTATCTATATATATAAGTAGTATAAGTATATATATTTTATGATATGTATGTAGTATATTTCCATATAAGTATTATATTTAATTTTATAATATATAACCTGCAAGCACACAGATCCCCTGGTACTGTCCACGATCCTATCCATCCATGGTTGTCTGGTAGAGATCACTCATGAGTGATAAGACCGCCAATTGTATCTAGTTTTTTAAAGTTTTTATTTTACATTGTCATTTTATATTTAGTGTGCAATAAATAATTATCTATCTATTTATGCGACGACGACCGACGACTGACGACCTCTGTGGCGCGGTGGGCGAAGGTCCGTCTGCGACGCAGGAGGTCGCGGGTTCGATTCCCGCCTCGGAACAATTGTGTGTACGATCTGCAGATAATTGTTACGGGTGTTCTGGTCGTTTTCTATGTATAATAAAAAGTATCTATCTATGTAATGTATTGTATTATGTATATCAGTTATCTAGTACCCATAACACAAGCTCTGCTTACCATGGGGCTAGATAATGCTGTGTGAATTGTCCAGCATTATTTATTTATTATTTATTTATTTATAATTCAGTCACTATCTGTTTTGTATTTTTGGCTTGAAGAAGTAACAAACATCCATCCATCTAAACATACAAACTTTCGCGTTTATTTTATAAAAATAATAAAAATAATAAAAAAATGTTTTATTTCGGTAACTTATAATTTAAACATACATGTATGAAGTCCCCCTTTAAGCAAAATTTGCTTGTATTAGAGGATTGTGATTAAATTTACTAAAACTCATTGTACTTGACTGTCTCAATTTTGTACATTATTGACTCTGGGAACTCTTGTGGTATCTAGTATAAAACATCCTCAATTGAGTTTAGGGAAGATAGAAAAAGTCTTGGATAATCCACACAGCATCATCTAGCACCAAGCTAAGTAGAGCTTGTGTTATGGGGACTAGATAACCGATATACTTAATACAATACACTACATAGGTACTAGAAACATATTTTTTTAAATAGAAAATCTCCGAGAAACCCCAGAACAATAGAATAATTGCAGATCGTATATCGGCCGCTGGGGCAAACGTGTTCTTGAGCGGAGACTTGAGAGTGTTAATGTAGTGTAGGACGCCCTACGACCAGGTGGGATGACGACCTGCGAAAGACTGTAGGTAGATGCTGGATGCGGCAAGCTGAAAACAGGGCGCTATGGCTGAGGTGTAGTATGTAACTATGTCCTAAGCTAGATTAGATATATTGATTAGTAATAAAGCAACAGCAGTCAGGTGCAGTCGTTTCAATTATAACACGAAAGCATACCTCCCTCATTGGGGGAGGCCTATGTCCAGCAGTGGACTGCTATAGGCTGATGATGATGAGATCGTATAAACATTTGTCCCGGGGCACAGTCCCAAGATCCTGCGTCGCAGGTAGACCTTCGCCCACCGCGCCACAGCGGCCGTCGAAATACCTGGCACTGGGAATAAAACAGCGATAAGCTCAACAACTACATACAGACTAGAATTTCCTAAAACCCAAAAAAACTCCACCAATCCATCATTAAAAAATTCTTCCAAAAAAACAGATAATTTATGAACCTACGTAAAAGAAACTTGAAGAAAAAAATACAATGATTTTTGCTGCAAAACTTGCTCAATAAATCTTCTTGAACTGTTCGTGATAAGTTCCGAAATCGTCCGCAAGAGGGAGTCGCGAGGTCTACGCACAGTCGTAGAGTTTGCTCCGTCGCTACGCCACGTACCGCTACGAGCGTAGCTTCTACGTAACTACGTAATTAGTGCGTTGGAATTACAATTACAAAAACTGTTGTATTTCTCGTGTTGTGGAATTTTTAAGTGAGTTTAGAGTACTTAAGTTTGTTTTCAGTACAATTAAGTGAGAAGTTAGTAACTTTGTTTTGAAGTGGTTTTGTGAAGTGCGGGTTTTTAAGTGTTGTGTGAATACTGAGGTGGGTAAGTAATTAGAAATTAATTAGTTAATCTGTTTTATCCCAATATTCATAAGTTTATAAGTAATATATCGTTTTATAACTACCTAAATAAACCCAATTCTCTCAAGAAACTCATCAAAATAGTATTTTATTTTTAAATGAAGCTAAAAATTTTTTTTTTTTAAATTTCGATGAAAGACATCTTTAAATAGTAGTATGTAAGTAAAGTATTATTAATTAATATTACCATAGTGCAGAATATTAACATATTATGTAAGTTACAGAATTATTTCGTTCAATTTTGCAAAAATATGTTTAGCAGAAACATTGGCTTTTAAATTAGCCTGTTAATGTAAGCACTTTCTTGAATATTTAAGATCCAGCACCCGCTCGCTAAGATAGGGTTTAAAATTTTAATATCGTCAGTTTTTATTCAACTGAAAAAAATCAAAAGTAGGTATATACCTACACAATAAATTAGTATTCGTAAAACGCATGGTTATTTTTATCATTGATGAATGATTGAACAAGTGCTTATTTGTAAGCCTAAAGAAATAAAAAAACTTTTCATTTTCACACTTTATTGCACTTAAAACAACAAAAGAACACCTTAGATCTACATATTACACAAAAAAGTACAATAGGCAGCCTTATCGCTGACAGCGATTTCTCCCAGGCAACCTAGAACCTTTGATAACTTATTTTACTATAAAATATGTATATCGATATATATATTTGAAGAATTCATTACGTCAGCGGCGATACAAGCGCGGCTCGAACCACACTCAACCTGAAGAAATCCCTCGTAAGGGATGAAACGTGGGTGTTCTTCCAACACAAATAAGGTTCGTAGTTAACCCACTTACATCCGTACTGAAAGATTGAGGTAGGTAGTGTAATTTAAGTTTATTGTGAGATATAGATATTTTAAATTTAATCTTATACAATACAATACAATACAAAAATTCATTATTGTACAACATAATCAAATTAATCATTACAAAAATACATTATATGCGACATGACGAAGCGATCTCTTCCAGGCAACCTTTGGATGGAAAGAATTATATGAATTTAAGAAAAGGCAGGGGGTGTACCACGGGTAATCTAAATAAGAATACTAAAAAACAAATAATAAATATTACAAATTCCAAAATAAATAATACACTACTTAAATACATAAATAAATAAATAGTAAGTACCAATATTCATTCTTTTCATTCTTTTGGCAGGAAAAACTCCTATCTCTAATTAATTATTATATTATTCATTTATATTTATTTTATTATATATTATTTTATTATTCTTATGTCTATTTCTAATTTTATTTATGCACATGTGCGTGCATGTGCACCCACTTCTCTCTTCACTTTGTCTCTCTCTCCTAATAAGGTTTGCTGGAAGAGAACTCTTTTTAGGGTTAAGTACGCCTTTGTATTAATTTTCTAGAATAAGTTTTGTGTATAGTTTATCGTGCAAACAGAATAAAATAAATAAATAACTTTAGACAAATGAAACGTTAACATCGAAATAAAAGTAACCGAATCAAAAACGTCCTAATAAAATGAATTATGTCCTATTAAATTTGTCATGAAGAAAGTTCCCCCCAGTAAAAAAGTAATGAAGATAATTTCTTCTTCGATTCTCCTCAATTACCGGGAAATAGCGTACATTTCACCGAATTCTCCCCGATTCAACACGAATTTTCCTTAAATTTTTCGGAACCGCGTAACGAAAGATCGAAGTTTTTTGTAACAAGTTTTTAATGAGTTTGTAAGGGAAATTCACGTTTAAGTATGGTTTTAAAAGAAAAAACTTGGAAAGTTAAGTTAGTGGTGTTTCCTCATACTTTTATTTCCATTTAAAATAATAAAAAAGTATAAATGGTTTTACTATGCCTGGCAGAGATCGCTCTAAGCGATAAGGCCGCCCACTGTACAACACATTCTGTATTTGTCTTTTTCCTGTCTAGTGTATCTGTTTTATTAGACGACCGATGTGGCGCGGTGGGCGAAGGTCCGCCTGCGACGCAGGAGGTTGCGGGTTTGATTCCCGCCTCGGAACAACTGTGTGTACGATCTGCAGATATTTGTTCCGGGTGTTCTGGTCGTTTTCTATGTATAATAAAAATGTTGAAATAATTATTAATTCTGTTGCGTATAATGTGGTTTTTCAATATCCACGATATTTATTAAAATCCTATGAAATGAATCGAAATTCTGAATTAAAGTAATGTTAAATAATAATATTATGCTCGGAGTTTCTCTGAAGGATAGGATTCGCAACGAATACATCCGACAGAGAACCAAAGTTATCGACATAGCTCTGAGAATTAGCAAGCTGAAGTGGCAGTCGGCCGGCCATATCTCGCGAAGAACCGACGGCCGCTGGGGCAAACGTGTTCTTGAGTGGAGACCACGATTCGGCTTCGACCAGGTAACGACTGCGAAAGACTGCAGGTAGATGCTGGACGCGGCAAGCTAAAGATGAGAGATAGTAACCCTAATGAGCGCCATAGCGCCCTGGCTATGGCGCTCATTAGGGGAGGCCTATGTCCAGCAGTGGACTAACATAGGTTGATGATGACGATGACATACGATAAAGCCGGAAAATCTGTCATGATAATATTACTTTTAAGCTTACTTCTAGGTAAACTTAAAGGAAGGAGTTAAGAGTTAATAACCCTCCTTTACTAACCTTAGTGGTTTTCTAAGTGTTATTTTTAAGCTTCCTTTGTAATATCGTTTTAAGTTCACCTTCAACCGACAGACAGACAGCTGGAAACGACTTTGTTTTATACCTACTATACAATATACATAAGTAGGTTTATTATGAGTTAGATTTTTAATACTTTAATAATTTTTGATCTGTGGATATGAAATTAAAGATATTTTTTTTAAATTAGAGAGGAAAATTAATCAATTGACGACCGTTGTGGCGCGGTGGGCAAAGTTCCCCTGTGGTGCAAGTTATTCGGGGTTCGATTCCCGTCTTGGGATAGATGTTTGTACGATCTGCAAATATTTGTTCCGGGTGTTCTGAGTATTTGTTAGGTATAATAAAAAATATCTATCTATGTAATATACTGTATTAAGTTTATCAGTTATCTAGTACCCATACACAAGATCTGTTTAGCTTGGGGCTAGATGATGCTGTGTGGATTGTCCAGCATTATTTATAACATACTTTTTGATAGGCTAATGTGACGTTTTCCAACAACGTTTTCAAACTAATATACACTTCATCATCATCATCATCAGCCTATATTGGTCCACTGCTGGACATAGGCCTCCCCCAATGAGCACCATAGCGCATCCGACGAAGGCGACCTGATCGAAGGGTGTTAAACGAGTCGTGGTCTCCACTGGGCAACACTGGGCTGGGGCAAACGTGTTCTTGAGTGAATATAATCTTATTTCCCTGAAAATAATAACGATACGTGTAATAATATTATTGTAAAGTCAACCGACGTGCACAAAGTCCCGTGCGCCATATTTATTTTATTTCCATTATATTTACCTTCTTACTTTTTCATTCTTACAAATAACATAACCAGGTTAAATCGTGCGTAAAAAAATATTATGTACGGAAACAAGGAACCTTTTCCGTAACTTCGTAACTTTTTTGGGAAATATTTCCCTTGTAACTTTCTGGGCGGGCAGGTATTATGTTTCCCACTTCTGTCCTTGTTAAAAAGGGACATTGCGAACCCTTTACTTGATGTCAAGAGTTTCGGGAGGGGATCCCGTGAAGGCAGGTAAGAAGCATTCTGAAACCCGATTTCGGAAACGTAGTACGAGTTACGATTATGAACTCAGCTGATCTAGACACCGTGAGTTACTGAACGCGCCTCCTAAACAAATACAAGTTAACTTTTAGTTATTACTATAACTAGCTGCACCCCGCGGATTCGCCCGCGTGGAAATCTGTGTCAAGTTTATAAACCTTCTCCTTGAATCACTCTATCTATTAAAATAATACCGCATCAATATCCGTTGCGTAGTTTTAAAGATCTAAGCAGAGGGGACAGACAGACAGCGGGAAGCGACTTTGTATAATTCCCTACAAGATCTTACTCTAAGATCTAACAGAGAACCAAAGTTATCGACATAGCTCTTAGAATTAGCAAGATGAAGTGGCAGTGCCGACTCGGCAAATGTAGTATAGGACGCCTTCCGGCCAGGTGGGATGACGACCTGCGAATGACTGGATAGATGCTGGATGCATCAAGCTGAAGACAGGGCTCTATGGGGGAGGCCTATGTCCAGCCGTGGACTTATATGGGCTGATGGTGATGAAGATCTTACTTACTACACACGTACGTAGCATATCCATTTCAATGGGACAGCGGCCGTCAGTGTCGCAGGCTTCTACGTCTAAAACGTAGAAGCCTGCGACACTGAAGACACACACGTAGACAGACGGATTGACAGTCAGGCGTAATAGGTTACGGTAGGTTGCTTTGCGATCGATTGCTATCCTACCTAATTGCTAACGTAAGTTAGATTAAAGATAATGAACGTTAGGTATACAGAATATAAAAAAATATAGTATTTACAAACCATAGTAACCGAAGCAAACTTTGTGATATACTTTCTACCCCACAATTAGTAGCTCTTTTTCTTTTATATGGCATTGATTCTATGGATTTTTTTAAGTTAATTTATTTTCTATCCCATGGGAACTGGTGCAATGTATGGAATAAAAAGTAAAAAGGTAGCCTATGTTTTGTTCCAGGCTTAGAACTACCTGTATGCAAAATTTCAGCCCGATCCGATCAGTAATTTTAGCATGATGAAGTAACAAACATCCGTCAAACCTTTCATCAATTTAAACATCCAAACTTTTTCATTTATAATATTAGTATGATGTAACTCAAGAATATCTTATCAATTTGCTACACCTTGACCGGGTTCTAATAAAATCTTCTATATAACTTATAATTATTTTATAATTATAAGTTATAAAGAAAGAGTGTTTGAATAGTAAAATATTATGTACATAATTAAAGATGAGAGAATTAGCAAGCTGAAGTGGCAGTGGGCCGGCCATATCTCGCGAAGAACCGACAGCCGCTGGGGCAAACGTGTTCTTGAGTGGAGACCGCGGTAAACGTAGTGTAGGACGCCCTCCGACCAGGCGGGATGACGACCTGCGAAAGACTGCAGGTAGATGCTGGATGCGGCAAGCTGAAGACAGGGCGCTATGGCGATCATTGGGGTAGGCCTTAGGTCCAGCAGTGAACTGCTATAGGCTGATGATGATAAATTAAAGATGCAGTAAACTAAATATGATAATAATACGGAACCCCAATAAATTAATACCGCGATTTTCACAAGAATAGGTATGTAAGGAACCCTAAAGCTGTCGCTGTCAAGGATAAAGCGAGTTAAAATGTCTAACAAAAGGAAAACTCCACGCAAAGGGCTTAAAAATACTTTAACTTTGTGATCCGGATTTTACCGGATTCTAACAAAAGGTGTGTTAATTTTCGCTTTATATGTGTAAAAAATTGGCATTCATAGCAATTATAATGTTTTAACCGACTTCGAAAAAAGGGGGAGGCGCTTTTTCATAGATTACATAGTTTTCCACGCGGGCGAAGCCGCGGGGCGTAGCTAGTAATTGCTAAATGATTTATTTATCTATCTATCTCATCATCATATTCATCAGCCTATAGCAGTCCACTGCTGGACATAGGCCTCCCCCAATGAGCGCCATAGCGCCCTGTCTTCAGCTTCTACCTGCAGTCTTTCGCAGGTTGTCCTAGGGTCGGAGGGTCCTACACTACGTTTACCGTGCACGATCAGAATGGGATTCATTTCGAGGTGAAAAAAAAGCGGCCGGACATTTACTTTATCAACGTGGACGTCCTTCACTACGTTTGTCGAGTCGCAATCTCCACTAAAACCGCTGGAGTAACCCGGTTCTATCTACTGAATTACAATAACGTAGTAAGAGAGACGGTAGCTATTTGTATGTAACATAATATTAAATTTCATGTTGTAATTAACGAAGTAATTAATAACGCACACAGATCCCCTTTTTCAATCCAACGCTCCTATCCATCCACGGTTGTCTGGTAGAGATCGCTCTTGAGTGATAAGACCGCCAAATTGTCACATATCTTGTATTATTATTCAGTTCAGTTCATTTATTCAGAAACAATTTATTATTGAGTATGAATTAATACTTATCGGTACAAATACTTAATCTAAACACATTCTAAATAAAATAAATAAAAATAAAAATAGGTTAGTCAATCAAAAGCATACATAATAATTCATAATTCATATCATTTATTGTAATTTCATGCATACAGGTATCTTAGGTGTAGTCTTAGTGGGTAGGTACACAATGCATAAAAACCCTGTCAGGGCACAACAATTTTTGGGTTCTTTTTTTAGCCTAAAATTCTAAACAATCATTATTTATAAAGTTAGGAATGTCATATAGGAATTATAGGAATGTCATATAGGAATTATAGGAATGTCATGATTAGGTAGATAGGCTTACTAATTTAATCTGTAGGTATGTCAGCTAGTACACTTTCAGTTTTTTGTTTTAAATTGTCATCGGAGAAAAATTCGTGGATATTATAATAGCATTTTTGTAGTAGTAAAGTTTTCAAGTGTTTCGTAAATATATTATCTTTTGGTTCGCATTTTAGGATTTCAGGTAGATCATTAAATATTTTAATTAATCTAAATTTGGGGCTTTTGCTAACAATTGTTAGGGTTGTATCAGGGAGTACTATTTTATTTTTATTTCGTCTATTATAGTTATCGTCTAGTTCTGTTTTTCTGATTTAAAGTAATTTTTATGTTTTCTAACAAACATTGCCGCTAATAATTACTTTCATCTCATAAATTCGTCAATAGTATAAAAACACCTCAGCAAAAGTTTTCTTAAAATACTCTTAAAAATATTTGGGTTGTCGCTTTCAATTCAGTAGGAAGAACATTAATATTGTTTATCTTGTTTGTTTTATTTTTGTGTGGAATAAAGTATTGTCTATCTATCTATCTATTCCTTAAAGATTATTTTCTGTATATTGCTATATCGTGTTCGTTCGTTTGTAAATATTTTTTTAGGTCACGCTCAAACTACGGGCTATGATATTCTGGGTCGGGATCAGACAAATATTTGGCCCGATAAAGTAAAATGCTTGCAGATCCTGTTGTATTTTATACGCTCGTCATGAACCGGATCCTGTAGAAGAAATATTGGTATTGGTAAAACAACTGCTGGTTCATATTTATTCCCCCTGAACGACAATTTGCCCTGACATTTATTTTTAAATCCTAATTATTATTTATTAATTTATTTATTTTATTTTAAGCCATTATTGTCCCACTGCTGGGCAAAGGCCTCCCTTTTCTCCTTCCACTCCTCGCGATCCAACGCTGCAACAGGCCACGATGGAAGATGTACCTCGAGCTCGTCGCGCCATCTCATCCTGGGCCTTCCACGTCGCCTCTTAGCGTTGATTATTATAATGAAGATAAATTTCTTACCTTTTCCTATCTATTGATTCTTCTTTGGGGCCGTTCAAGTATTACGTAAGCATTATGGGGGGTCTTTGTTTTGCTTATTTTGGAGGTCATGGGGGTAGGGGAGTCTAGATGATGATTACGTCATCGGTAGTTATTTACTTTTTTACACGAATGGCAACCCTCACATTGTCTATGCTTGAAAACGAAACGTATTTTCGGGGATTCCCGCAAATAATGCATACGTTTAGGCACTCGCTTTAGAACCGATTAGGGGAATTACCGCGCGCTATTCACTTGTCTAAATTTCCTCTGTCAGTGTAATTTTTACTTGTGTATTATAATCATAACATTATAATTATAATATTTAAAAAATACATTTATAATTGAAAAATGTTTACGTAAGCATGGGGGAGGGGGTAAGAGCTTTGCTTACTTTTGCTGACAAGGGGGATGGGGGGGTAAATAATTGTAATAAATCTGCTTACGTAATATTTGAACGGCCCCTTTCAGTGTCACTATGTGGACGTGTCGTACGTCCTCGGTGGATAATGACAAGCTGAGACGGGACCTTATTAGCCGCGCACATAGGGAAAGACCAGTTTTTCTTACTCTTGGGACTCTATTACAAGCTACATACTTATGTTTTCTGTGTGTTTTCCTTTATTTGTAACTCTGTTTAACATTGTGTATAAATATATTCCAAAATATATTCTTTTTTTATAAATTAAATTTATATTTGGAATTTTTAAGGCAATTTTTTTACACCTTGGGTTACATTATTGGAGTTTTAGTAAGGATCCCTAATATTTTTGATATTATAATATAGCCAGTATATTCACCGCGGATAGTGTAGCTTCCCAACGGTGAAATAATTTTTCAAATCGGTCCAGTAGTTTCGGAGCCTATTCCATACAAACAAACAAACAAAAAATCAAACCTTTCCTCTTTCTTTTATTAGTATATTGACCAATAAGATAAAATGCTTGCAGATCATGTTCTATTTTATACGCTCGTCATGAACCGGATCCTGACGAAGAAATATTGGTATTGGTAAAACAATTGCTGGTCCTCTCATATTAAATAAATAAATAATGCTGGACAATTCACACAGCATTGTAAGCATGTGTTATGGGTACTGATATACATAATACACTACATAGATAGATATTTTTTATTATACAAAGAAAATGACCATGGGGCTAGATAATGCTGTGTGAGTTGTCCAGCATTATTTATTATTTATTTAATATGAGACGACCGATGTGGCGCGGTGGGCGAAGGTCCGCCTGCCTTGCAGGAGGTTGCGGGTTCGATTCCCGCCTCGGAACAATTGTGTGTACGATCTGCAGATATTTGTTCCGGGTGTTCTGGTCGTTTTCTATGTATAATAAAAAATATCTATCTATGTAATGTATTGTATTATGTATATCAGTTATCTAGTCCCCATAACACAAGCTCTGCTTACCATGGGGCTAGATAATGCTGTGTGAATTGTCCAGCATTATTTATTTATTTATTTATAGATATTTTTTATTATACAAAGAAAACAACCATGGGGCTAGATAATGCTGTGTGAGTTGTCCAGCATTATTTATGATTTATTTATACCAATTCAACCATATTATTATTAAAACATGCTATGAATCGTGGTAAACAACCATACTACCAACCACATTATGCAATGGATCGCTTAGCATACGAAGCCGTGTGCAATTGCTAGTGTTTAATATTCGTCCATGAAAATTACAGCTCGTCCTGAATAATCGGATCGCTTTCGGTCCGAAAGTTTCGTATGGAAAACACTTTTAGTACGGTATCCGTCATATACATAACACTTTTACAGGGTGCTCTCGGAAAATGGGTCAATCGCTATGAGTGACATAAATAGAACAATGTTTGCATCCACCGTTTTTACATAAAACATGACACAGTCACGAGAATTATCAGAGCCACGGCACATATACTAGAAATTATTTTCTAAACCATTTTTTAAATATTGCTATAATACCAACTTCCTGTGACGAACAACTTAGCGTTTAAAAATAGAACTTATAACCATTTTAAATTATTTAAGTACCTTTATATTTCCCGCAATGTATGTTTTATTTTAGATTATACAAAATCTATCAACCTATCGAGGTTAATTGATTTTGTATGTTTTTGTATAATTAAATTATCCAACTCAGGCCAAAAATAGCGTATGAGCCGATTGAACAGAACCTATAAGCAAGGCAACAGTTTCCTTCTGTGTAATTGCAGCATTCCCACTGAGTCAGTTCATAGCTCCATCTGCCAAGCGTGGTAATTTTTTTGTTTGGGAGAGGTATGAACGAAGTTATCCCACGATCCATACGATTACTTTTGTACAACAGTAAATAAATAAATAAATAATTTTATTCAAAACAACTTAGGACTAAATGAATTACATGAGTCAATTATCTTATCTTCTTAAGGTCTAAAATAAAACATTTGCCTGCATAAAACGAAAAAATTGTAATCACAGTGAACATTATGTACATTAAGATAATGTATACTATAAAAAGAACAACGTTAGTCACGTATCTTAGAAAATAACTTCTTCACTAGCCTCAGTTCACCGAATCACCCTGTACCTACGTTTACTGCAAATAAATATTGCTGGTAAAATATACCTATTTATAAGCGTTGGGCAGAATACGGTAGCTTACTTATTGAGTCGTAAAACGTGGTTGTCCGGTCGTAAAAAGACAGCCTGTTCAGTTTTAGAGGGTGGATTTCTTTCAGAATTATGCATTATTTTTATTTCTGACCGTCACTTGCCAATAATCTATGATATGCCGAGATTTCTTTATCTTATGTCTGAAGGTGCTTTTTTTTGTTTATTTGGCATCATCATTAGCTTTTAATCGACTTCAAAAATGAACGAGGTTCTGTAATCGGCTGCGTGGATGTTTTTTTTATGACGTTGATTTCTCCGTCATAAGATAGATAATCTTTATTGGGCCTTTTAAAATTTAACACACATTAATCACTAATTAAATCTAGTTTGGCATAGTCGGCGGCATAGTTATCTCTGAAAGCGATTTCTTTGGATGGACAGAATGCGTTAATTAAGTAATTTACGCCTTTTATAAAATTCTAAATATTGGCTATAATAACATGTATACAAAGAAAGTATAATAAGAAAATCGGAAGTATTTAGTATGGTAATATAATGTAGTGAATGTTTTTAATTTACTGAATATTTACTTGGATTAAACCAAAGAGTGATTTTAAGTGATTATCCTATACTTACTTATTTGAGTTTAGCTAAAGAGAGAAAATGCAATTGGTACAAGCTCTGTAGTTGGTTAAGTTAATGTAGAATAAACCGCAAAATAAACCATTATTAACTTTACTATAAAAATGGAGGATTCCTGTTATATTCATCGACTATATCTGGATCTATCAAAAACTTTATTTCTCATTAGATCCACTCTAAAATGTGTGGATCTATCCGTTCTTTGCCTTCATTAAAAAAAAATTGATAATATTACTTACATATTAACATTGTAGTTTTAACATAACAACATATTTTATTTTAAATGTACAAAGATCATTCTAAAATTTATATACTTACGTAATTTTATTTTAAATAATATTGTTTACTTAGTACATACAGTTTTATTTTCTGTTGATTAATTTATATTTTTGTTTGGTTCCTCACTATATTAGGCCACCTTGCGCACCACGGTCTCCACGGAAGACCAGCGCTATGGTACGATCTGCTCTACCATAGCACATGCTGAGTGGAGACCGATTTTTGTCAGTCTCTGTCGTCTGTTAATCTAAGTTTAGTTTATAAGAGTCTCTGTTCTGTTCTGACAAAATAAAAATCTTTTTACTTTTACTTTTACATTTTTAAAACTTTTAGAAATAAAAATATTTGAATTTCTCTAAAATGAAAAAAGATATATTACGACCTCTGTGGTGTGCGAAGTTCCACCTTCGATTTCCGCCTCGGGACAAATGGGTGTACGTTCTACAGATATTTGTTCTGGTTGTACTGGTAGAACTATAGTTTTCAAGCATTGCGTGTTCTTGAGTGGAGACCACGACTGGATAAACGGACGGCCTCTGACCACGTGGAATTCAAATTCAATAAAATGGCGCTCATTAGGGGAGCCATATTTCCAGCAGTGGACTAACATAGGCTAATGAGGATGATGATAATATAGGTTTAGCTTTTTGACCAACAGAAACGACCCCAATGTTTGGTTAACATTGTAGGTACCTATGTGCTTACGTGACCGGTCGGTCTGGCGACCAAAAGTTGGTCGCTTCGCGTGTAAAAGGACCAGTTTTTATAGTGATACGATTTATTAGTTTAGTTTTTAGAGTTCCAGGCTGTGATGGAGGGGACATAAATCTCGGGACGACTACCGATTGGTCAGACGGTATTTATGGATTTATCTTATTTGTGTGGAATTCTGGATACTTATTCCCATTAATATTTATGGGTTCGAACACGATTCGGATTCTGGGTTCAAACACGATTCGAATTCTGGGTTCAAACACGATTCGAATTTTGCTTATTTATAATTGAGGGAATGAATAAATTCTGTTCGTATTTATCTTACGCAATGTATCATCATCATCAACCTGTATTAGTCCACTGCTGGACATAGGCCTCCCCCAATGAGCGCCATAGCGCCCTGTCTTCAGCTTGACGCATCCAGCATCTACCTGCAGTCTTTCGCAGGTCGTCATCCCACCCTGGTCGGAGGGCGTCCTACACTACGTTTACCTAGTCGTGGTCTCCACTCAAGAACACGTTTGCCCCAGCGGCCGTCGGTTCTTCGCGAGATATGGCCGGCCCACTGCCACTTCAGCTTGCTAATTCTTAGAGCTATGTCGATAACTTTGGTTCTCTGTCGGATGTATTCGTTACGAATCCTATCCTTCAGAGAGACTCCGAGCATAGCTCTTTCCATAGCTCGCTGAGCAATGTATCATTTTATCTCTTGTACTAATATTGCTATATACTAAGGTTCGCTACCTATTGGTTCGCTTGTTGCTTTTCATTTTTATAGTTTTATGTTCCTATCTTTTTCTTATTTTTTTTATAATGCTGGACAATCCACACAGCATTATCTAGCCCCATTGTAAGCAGAGCTTTTATGGGTAGTAGATAACTGATATACATAATACAATATATTACATAGATAGATATTCTTTATTATACATAGAAAGCGACCAGAACACCCGAAACAAATATCTGCAGATCGTACACACATTTGTTCCGAGGCGGGAATCGAACCCGCAACCTCCTGCGTCGCAGGCGGACCTTCGCCCACCGCGCCACATCGGTCGTCAAAATATGTAGTAACAAGTTCAGTGAATCAATAAATATATTTTCTTTCTAAGGCTGCAAGACTACCACGCTATTTAGTACATAACGTAACGCACGTTATCAGCATCACGCTAATTTTAGCGAAAATGACGCGTGAAAAGACCTTATTCTGTTGTCTCACAAAGATAATAACCTTTTCTCGCGTTATTCACATTAAAATTAGCGTAATAAAGCGTTATTCACGCTAAAAAGGCGTAATAACGCTGCTAACGTGCGCAACGTTATGTGCTAAATAGCGTGGTAGCCTTGCTTGTGTCGCAATTTTTGAAGTCGCGTGTTTGGTCGCGCGACCACCCGCAGTCGCCTCCGCTCCATTCCGTAAGTAATCAAATAAATCTGCCATTGGATCAGCGGCACAAAGCTCCGTAACACGTATATATAAAGCTTATATTCACTTATTTCCTCGAACAGGTAGTTCAATAAGCCATTTTACCGTTTTGCTGCGTGGGTATCGTAAAAATAGTGGCGTAAAAACAGTTTCCTGATATACCGACGTAAAATAACTCTTAGGGATATTGAAACACGCACAAAGGATCCGCTGGTGCTTGAAATAGGTATTCATTGCTGATCTATGGGCTCTACTTACCTGAAACATAAAGAAATATAACATGGATTTATGTCTGGCATATTTTTAGGAATAAGAAGCAAAGTTGTTTTTTGTTGGTAACCATGATTATCTCTGACAAATTGACTAAAAATAAAACCAGCCAAGTGCGAGTCAGACTCGCACATGAAGGGTTCCCTACCATTATCGGTAAATAAATCATTTTTTGATTTTTTTACCAATACGGTAAAAAAATCTTGTTGTGGATGAAATACATCATCTGTGAAAACTTCAACTGTCTAACTATCACGGTTCATAAGGTACAGCCTGGTGAAGTGGTGACAGAGGGACGCACATCGGAGTCTTAGTAATATGGTCCCATTTTACCCTTTGGGTACGGAACCCTAAAAACCAGTTTTCCTGGTTTTCGTAACATAATCGTAAGATATCTATTATAAGCTTTTTTCAAATACCTAATAGTTTTACGTGATTTTTCCCGTTGCGTGTTGATAAGATATTTTTTTTACTATTTCGATTTCGACTGAAAACGAGACTTAGAAAATCTGTGATACCAACAAGCCTTGAGTCACGTGTTCTCTTAATTAAAATCCAAAGACTGGTTGAACTGCCTTCGAAGGCATTCTCGAAGCCTGAAGAATGTTGGAATACCGTCGTATCTACGTCTAGGTAGGAATGACGTAAGGCCTCGTTCTTAAGATCAAAGATTTAACCGTGTAGGCAGATTCCGAGCGTTATGAGAATGGGACGTAAAATTGTTAAACTAAAAAAATAAATAAAAAAAATAATGCCGGACAATCCACACAGCATCATCTATCCCCAAGTTAAGCAGAGCTTGTGTTATGGGTACTGATGACTTTAAATATTTTTTTAAGCGCTTTTTTTGTACAATTCGGAGATGGAACATGGACAACGTAAATGTCAGTCTGCTTTTGTTTCAGTTCGAAATGGTTTTATCCCATTCTGATAGTGCACGGTTTAATGCCTACGGAGATGACTCTGTGGCGCAATAGTTGATGGTCCGCCTGAGACGCAGTTGCGGGTTCAATTGCAGCTACGGGATGTTTTTGAAAATCTTAAAACACCTTTTTTTCTTTACGCGCAGTGCAAAGTACCAACCTTCTAATGGCGGAATGGAAATTCCGCCGCAGAGGAATAATCACATAATCACCTTTCTTACACAATTTATCCAAAAGTAACCAAGGAAGTTGCTTTTAGTTCCTATTTCAAAAATAAATTCGAATGAAATGTATGTTCTTTGTTAAGTCAATATGAAAAAGTCGAGTCTTTATTTAAAAGGATGATTGTCTTGTACTGGCTGATTATTTCATCTATGTATCTAATCAGCCGGTAACACCCACTGCTGGGTATAGGCCTCTTCCTTATCTCTGTACCCCGGGCGGTCTGTGCCAGTCGGATCCACTGCAGCTTCCCTACAGCCCCCACAATAAAAATAAATAAATAATGCTGGACAATACACACAGCATTATCTAGCCCCATGGTAAGCAGAGCTTGTGTTATGGGTACTAGATAACTGATATACATAATACAATACATTACATAGATAGATATTTTTTATTATACATAGAAAACGACCAGAACACCCGGAACAAATATCTGCAGAAAGTACACACAATTGTTACGAGGCGGGAATCGAACCCCAAACCTCTTGCGTCGCAGGCAGCCCTTCGCCCACCGCGCCACATCGGTCGTCAAATAGATAATTTCATACAAAAATAATTTAGAAACCCTAGGGCGTATAGGTAGAGTTTTACGCCCACTAGATACGCTGTGTTCAGACACACTTTAAGCATTGATGAAGAGACTTATTTCTACTTACTGTTTATTATTTTTATTTTACTATTAATTTTTGTTTGTTTGTTTAGAGCATCTCTCTTTCCTTGTCCGTGATGTGACTAAATAAAAAAGATACAAACTGAAAATCAGCGCTGTTCCACGCCATGCGTGGTTCAGCACATAGCTGAGTTTGACCCTTTTTGGTCAGCAGGTTCGCATGTTTATTATTGTTTCCCTGTAGGTTATTTTATTTAATTTTATGTTTGCTGTGTTTTTACTGTTTTAATGTATTATTTTATTGAAACCTGTCTTTGGCCAAATAAAATTATATTCTTTCTTTCAAGATAAGTGAAATATTTAAGAGCGTTTATTCCTAAAATGCGCAGAAACAGTACTTTTCAAACCCGTTTATATCATGAACCACTTAAATAAGGTATTAAAAAATAAGGTATATCGGTAAAAACATCATTTAAAAATGTGAAATATTCGTAATATTTCACATTTTTTGAATTTTAATTTCTCATAGTAGGATACCAAAACCAAACATCTTTCTAAGTAAGTTTTTAGCCAAGGATCTCATCAGTAGGTTATATTTTTTTCTTAATTAGATATGTCAGTATTTTCTATTATTTTGAGCTTCGAAACTGATGCTGAAAGGGAAATTATGAAAACCTCTCACAAGTTATCTTGATAGAACGCGTACATACTATATTAATCGAAATATTTTATCAAACAAACTATTTGGACACTAAAATTTCCTAAAATTATTAGTAAATAACATATACTATAAGATAAGTGGTTCATGATATAAACGGGTTTGAAAAGTACTGTTTCTGCGCATTTTAGGAATAAAGGCTCTTAAATGATTCTAGGAATTCAAAGCTTTAAATAGCTTTACCTATTTGCCAATTACCCTTGTTACTAAACCTGTTTTAATGGGCCCGTCAAGTTTTAAATTAGCTAATTCGAGCTTTCCAGAATCCATTATAGAATACATTTAGCATGAAAATGCTCTCCAAAACTTATGGGGGCGTTTCCTGGCAGAATTAAACAGAAATTCATAGAATTTTCTACCAAAAATCCATGTAGGTTTTGTATTAAGCAACCTATAAGAAAATTAAAGGTCACAAGGCGAATTTATTTCAAAGTTGAGCAAACGATCCAAAAGCTTTCTCTAAATGAGTTCAACTTTTAAATTGAACTGTCAACAATAATCATTAATCTCTCGTTCATTCATTCGTTCACTTGTTCGTTCATTCTCTGGCAGTAGACACAGTGTAGAAAACCGGGAAATCACTGAGCCTTGAAATTTTCTGGGCGGTTCGAGAACGCATTACTTTCGGTACCCCGCACACATAGACTAATATTGGAAAACGCTGGTTCACTCACTCCTTTTTCCGACGTAGTTACTCTAAATAAAAAAGGTACTGTAAATTAAAAGCTGCTTTTACAGCAGAAGATCAGTTTATTGGTTTCGCTAGATAACCACAAAAACAAAAGAAATCCTTCAGGCTTTTGTCTGCGTGTAGCCTCCTGGGCTCGATCCTCAGACACTGGACCGAGACACATGTGTTGCCCTGCAACTCAATGCGGTGTGCAAAATGAAATGAAATGAAAATCAATCATGCAGTATTTATATAATTGTTGACATACATACATAACTTAATTATATTATTTGACATTAATAAGATTAGTTTAATTTAATTTTTAATTTGAATTGTTTAAATCTGATGTATTGTTTCTAACATAGTATATAGGTAAGTGTACTAACAATTATGGTGAATAACCGAAATAAATGATTTGAAATTTGAAATTTTGTGGGCAGCTAGTGTTTATTTTAATTTTAATGGAAATCTTTTACACTCTAGGCAGAAATAATGTGTATTAAAATTTTCCGGCTTGTGGCTACAGCCAAAAATAAAAAAGATGTTTTCGTACCAAGGTCACAGTATTACAATAAAATACACCCCATTATACAAAAATTAAGCGATTCAATGCATTCTGGCATGTTGTCATCCCACCCGGTCGGAGGGCGTCCTACAATTCGTTTCGAGTCGTGGTCTCCACTCTAGAACACATTTACCCCAGCGTTTGTCGGTTCACTTAAACTATGTTTATGTAGACTAAAATATATAACTGACCTAGCTGATCTTCGTTCAGCTATACGGAAGCTGGGACGCTTCCCTAATATAATATGTCGCGGAATGCGGTCTTTCATATTTAATTTGAGAGAAACGTTTAATATGACATAGTTTGCATGTTAGTCAAAGTTGGAATGCTTTTATGCATATCCGAGTCTGCTCTACTGAGTGGCCAGGCCATGCTATTTTCAACCTTATATTAAAGGTACCTACAGATTAATCTGCAACTTGCCTTGTCACCAGCTTCTTTGAATTTCAAACAAGCGCATAAGTACGAGTATATTCAGTTTTAATTGAAATGCGCTCGACGAAATAGCAAGGGCCGAACACAGAAGCTAGTGTTGTATTATTTTCTGTTTTTAAGTTATACCGGCAATAGTTAAAATAATAATCATCATCATCAACCTATATTTTGACGACCGATGTGGCGTGGTGGGCGAAGGCCTGCGACGCAGTAGGCTGCGGGTTCGATTCCCGCCTCGGAACAATTGTGTGTACGATCTGCAGATATTTGTTCCGGGTAATTTATGTAATTTATTGTATTATGTATATCAGTTATCTAGTACCCATAACACAAGCTCTGCTTACCATGGGGCTAGATAATGCTGTGTGAATTGTCCAGCATTATTTATTTATTATTATTACTTATATATAATTAGTCCACTGTTAGGCGCCAAAGCGCCCTATCTTCAGCTTGCCGCAACCATCAGCCTTTCTAAGTCTTTCGCAAGCCGTCATTCTACCTGGCCATGCCAGAGGGCGTCTTACACTACGTTAACAGAGTCGCGTGTGCGTCGTCAAAATAATACGTAGTACTAGTACCTTGAGAGCAAGCGACTGTTAGTGTCTGACAAACTGTAGCTGCAGTGTGCTGCCTGCGGTCAATCTTGGAATTGCACCTTTAGGGCCTTCCAATCAGAGGGAATTAAATAATACACAGAAGGAGGTCCTTCTGTGTATTATTTAACACCTTGACTGCGATCAGCAATTTGCCTGCCAATGGTGATTATGGCAAAAGCCCAACTGGCACTGACACTGTTCAGCAGTGGACGTAGATACGTGTGCTGAGTGAATACCTAATTATAATTAAATTAAAAGAGACCTACCAATTTTCAAACAAAGCCATATTTTTTCAAATTTGTAATAATAAGCGAAATTACGATTGCCCGGAAAATGGATTCGAGCAATCCACAAGAAGCTCGTATTTTATTCCGTTTAAAGAATTTAAGCCACATCAACGAAATTGAAAAGTTTGAGGAAAAATTAAACTTTTTTCGCGTTTCGGCTGTTCCACGTAATTATGTAAGAAGCCCCGTGGATTCTGTTTCGGCCATTGTACGACGTAGCTCATGACGTAGGCTTTCTTATGTTTTATTTTATTTTCTCTCTTATTTAGTTTTATTAAAGTAAAAAATTAATAGGGCCCCTCTTGAAAAGTCATTTATTAGTTTTATAAAAGTAATATGAATAGATGACTATTAGAATTAGGCGTCTAGATTCTTTGACCTAGAAAGCCCAATTCCCTACTACTACTGTGTGAAATGGCCAATTCAGCAAGCCAGGCCAGTTAAGTAAAGAACTAGCTTTCTTGGCCGGCATACACGAGGGTAGTTTTTCAAGCTAGGATAGCTTGAAAAACTAACTAACAAAGAAAGAATTTGATGAAATTCCTGATTCGAAAACGTCGCTGTTCAATTATTTGTACAAGCCGTTTGTCAACGCTCACTTAGGCATTTCGTGGAATGAAAATAATGAGGAAGGAGCATAAGAAAGGGCAACACAGTACCTACGTTATTGTCTATTTTTGGTCTATTTTTGGAAGGAGGTTGGTGAGGTATTCAACAATTCATATTCATATAATTTATTGTGATTTCATGCATACAGGTATTTTCTTAGGTGTAGTGTTTTAGTGGGTGGGTACACAATGCATAAAAACCCTGTCAGGGCACAACAATTTTTGGGTTCTTGTTAGATGTTAGCCTAAAATTCTAAACTATCATATTTATAAAATTATTTAATAAAGGAATGTCATTTGACGACTGATGTGGCGCGGTGGGCGAAGGTCCGCTTGCGACGCAGGAGGTTGCGGGTTCGATTCCCGCCTCGGAACAATTGTGTGTACGATCTGCAGATATTTGTTCCGGGTGTTCTGGTCGTTTTCTGTGTATAATAAAAAATATCTATCTATGTAGTATATTGTATTATGTATATCAGTTATCTAGTACCCATAACACAAGCTCTGCTTACCATGGGGCTAGATAATGCTGCGTGAATTGTCCAGCAATATTTTAATTTAATTTTGAAATAAGTTAGTTAAATTGAATAATAATTGTATAAGAATAAGTTTTAAATCTAATAAAACAATCGCAAATTAATGTCAGGTCAGAAATGGTAAGAGTATATTAATTATTTTATTTATGTCTAGGTAGGTCATACTAAAGCTTTGAAGTTCAGGGGCCTTAGACAAAAGCCATTCGCTATGAAGCGATTCGATTTCTACAATCGCCGTCGCCTAAACGACGGAGAACTTCAATGGTACACACCCCTAAATAAAAAAATATCTGTTCTGTTGTCTGTCAAACACAACCTTCGCGTAGTGATCTTCTTGTCAATTAGTCTGATAGCTAAGGGTCGGTACATATCTGACGGAAAATGCATCGAGCGTGTATATTCAGTAGTAGTGTAGGTCGCCTATATTTGGTCAAATTAGACTACCACATTACGCGACTCGGTAAACGTAGTGTAGGACGCCCTCCGACCAGGTGGGATGACGACCTGCGATAGACTGCAGGTAGATTCTGGATGCGGCAAGCTGAAGACAGGGCGCTATGGCGCTCATTGGGGGAGGCCTATGTCCAGCAGTGGACTGCTATAGGCTGATGATGATGATTACGCGTCTAGTCAGTTCAAACGGCCGGTACACAAACGATCTCCGCTGATGTTACGACTAGTCTGAACGAATACGACGACAACCTATGTATATTATATCGATTTGTATAGTAGTCTAAACTCTATCTGATTTATCTACGTAAAACCTACGCTTTCGTATTTTGTAAAACAAAAAGAATATAACAATCCAATAAAATAACAATTCCACTCACAATAAATAATACGAAATATGATACAGGAAAACGTAACAGAAGGGAATCGTATTTATTATGAGAGATTCCATATTACAAGGGAATGGTAGGATAGTTTGAGCCTGGAGGTATTCTTTCCCTATGTTTCCCTAATTTAGCAATTGGGATAAAGAATTTTAGAAGTTCCTTCTATTATTTATTGTTATATATGTTATGGCTTATAAAGTTTATCAGAACTTCAATAATATTTATCCTACAAGTAGCTGAGCTTCGTCCGGGTGGAAATTCGAAAAATATGAAAATAGTAATTTTCTTATATTTTTGAATGAAAAAAAAAATGTGGAACAAAACGTATACTTATCATCCCATAAATCAGTTCCCATGGGATATAAAAAAACTTAAAACGTTTCCATAGAAAAAACTGTTGCGAAGTCGCGGGCAGAAACTAGTATGATATAAAATATAATATATTAGATTTTTTATTTATTTTGACAGCAGCGTCCGCCCGTTCTGATTGCCTGCCGAACTATAACGTGTCCGAAAAAAAAATCCGAATAAGTCATAGAGCTATTTGTATAGTACACTTGGATTTCCGTTTTCCGGGAATATCTAATACGGAACAATGCGGCGAATACCCTGATCGATGTCTGGAGTGCTTGGATTTAGAACAGAGATAGGATTAGGGCAACTTGGAACTTGTTTCTGGACTGGTTTCCGCAACTTGGCCGCCGGTGGGCCTTTTTTGCGTGTCGGGTGGGGGGGCTGCTATTCTAACCACCCGATGTCCTCCAGGAAGGCCAGCAGCTCGCTGATGCCGGTGCATGCCTCCCTAGGCGTCCTCGGTGTCCCAAGTTGATGCAGTCTTTGAGAAGCCACGCTGTCGCAATCTACGCTGCCGTCTCCTCTGCATTCATGCACCCTCTGCAAAGGGGGCTGTCCGTGATACCCAAATTAAAAAGGTGTTTGTTTAGCATGCAGTGTCCCGTGACAATACCGACGACTTTCCGGAGTTTGTCACGTTTGAGATTGAGGAGTTTTCGGGAGTACCGTGGGTTTAAAACCGGGAATGCCTCCTTCGACTGCCTGCAATCTGGAATACTTGCCCAGTGCTCTTCGTGTCGTTTGGCTGTGCGTTGACGGATCCATGAGCGGACTTGACTAAAGGGGAGGGGAATTTTCGGATTAGGGCAAAAGCAACATCCGAATTCAGTTCGAATTTTTTATATCCGTAGTTTTATGAGTTTGGATCGGTTGCAGTCAATTCCATTTTTAAATATCTTTATTTATAAACATAACAAAATATAATAGTTATACATATCCAGTGTTAATTTTTCCTAGATAATATTAACATATATTTACAATCGTTTATAAGCGATGCGCTTTTTTAAACTTTTATACTAGGGAGTTAAGAATTACGTATATTACATAATTTTGGTTATTGAACCATTTAAAAAACATTTTATATTAAGGGTCCGGCGAACCTCGCTCCCAACTTCAATTCGAGGCGCTTGCAAAAATCGCTCTGAATATTGCTGTCCCTGTTTAACCCTTGCGCCGCGCCCATGCGTGCGCAATAGCAATATTAGCCGTTCAAAATTTGGTATGAATTTGGTTAGATTCCGTAATAAAAAATTATGACTGAAAACTTTTTGTATTCTTCACATAGTATTGTTATTCTGTTACTAGATAATATAAGCTATGTTCCTTGATAAACAACGCTTAAGATATTGTTCTTTTTAATACGAAACAAACAGAAAGAAAACTTTTCCATTTTCGCATAAAAATATGCAAAATGCGATTGGCTTTCTTTGAATTCTAGGTATGTTAATTGAAAAAAAAAACTATCCAGGAACCTAGATAAATACTATTCAAATATAAATCATGAAATATTATAGTGGAAATATGCTTTAATTAGAAATAATTTTGGTATTACGTTCGTATGGGGAATTCGTCCTCCGCAGGCCTCTTAATAGGACTTTATCTCAACTCATAATTTACAACTAAATGACAAACGGATCATACTCGTAGATGAGATGAAACTAAGTAGGCACAATACTATTTTAGAGAATGAAATTAAATCGAAACCAAGGGCATAGCCCACATTGTCATAATTAAGTATACCTACTAAATGTATTCTGCAAAGGTAAATAAAATAATAGAAAGGTATTCTGAACTATATAACAATGGCAGAAACTCTGGGTGTTGTTATCGATAAACCTATACAATTTGCAGGAATAATATGATTGTATACAAAACTACGAGTGGGGGGCAGTTTCTGTGAATTTATTTCCCAGACAGGGTTAAAATGAATGGAACGTTATCTATTCATAATTTATACTGAAAATAAAATTATTACGTAAATGATTTGTACGGTTTGTTTCTGCCATAGCACCCTCCCAGTTTGCGCCATAATTCTTCATATTTTTATTCATCATCACTTAAGAACACGTTTGCACCAGCGTCCGTCGGTTCTTCGCGAGATATGGCCGCCCCACTGCCAATTCAGCTTGCTAATTCTTAGAGCTATGTCGATAACTTTGGTTATCATAGTTTATTATCCTTTGTATAATTATGTGTGAACTAGACACATGCATATTCTCTCCGTGCGTGGCAGTGGCTTATGTATTACTAGCGGACCTTCCCGGCTTCGCACGGTTTTAGGACGGATCCCTATCTTTTTCAAAAATATAATATAGCCTATGTTCATCGCGGCTTGTGTAGCTTCCTAACGGTGAAAGAATTTTTCAAATCGGTCCAGTAGTTTCGGAGCCTATTCATTACAAACAAAAAAACAAAAAATCTAACATTTCCTCTTTATAATATTAGTATAGACAAATGACTCTGTAAGACTAGTTAGTACACGTCTCTTGCTAGTAGCGGCTAAAGCGCGTGTAGTAGCGTTCTAAATACATTCTACTGGAGTTCCAACACGTAGAACTGGGGACCAAATTCCACCAAATGTATCCCTTCAGGCTGCGTTTCCATCAGAGATGCGTAGCGAGGTGCGTTTCTATAATATAAGCCATTATTTATATATATATTATTTTATCAGATAATAATAACCTCATCCGGAAATAAATGACTTTGTTGTTTATTATCACATTATTTGCAGACGTAATCACCGAGAGATAAATTAAATATTTTTCCTTATTGAAACGCTACGGTTTAGTAACCGAGGGTCTAAAGACCTTGGATTTTTTTCAAGTCGGTATTTTCATAGCTTTTGGTAGGTTAGGTATTTAGTATTTTTATATTATATAGATTTTTTTAAACGTGGACCTACATAAAAACCTTTAGTCCCGCAACAAATATCTGCAGATTGTACAAACATTTGTCCTGCGGCGGGAATCGAACCTGCAACCTCTTACGTCGTCAACTTCAAATTACTTGAAACACGGAGCTTCATTTGTCCCCGATTTTCTGGGTTTATACTTAGTAAAACATATCAATATTCTATTTTAAGTATAGCAGTCATCAAGTACCCATAATACAAGCTCTGTTTAGCTTGGGGCTAGATGATGCTGTGATGAGTGTTCAGTATTATAAAAAAAAATATTAAAAATAATTCCTGCAAATTTTTGCTATCACTGTAAAGTCTATTTACAGCGTAAGAGCTTAAGTCCATATTTAAATGCTCATTGTTCTGCAGTGCGGGAGCAATGCGGTATAAATAAATGAGCTTATAACCTTAAAGAACAAAGCACATCTGTACAGCACCGCTACCGTACACCTACCAGATGCCTTCACCTCAAATCTAACTTCTATTAATCTTAACACTGATTGGCTAATCGCACGAAGTCCACTCATGGTTGGCAAAGGTCCGGATGCTCGTAAAACTTGCTTTAAGCAAACGGTTCACGCGGCCACAGCACGTGGGACACTCACTTGAAGCAAGGTGAAAATCAACAAGAGGCTCGTTTGTCGCAAGCTGGCCTAACTAACTAGTACGGAAGACAGTTACTCGACCACGGGTAAAACACTTAGATCGAAACAAAAACTTGCTTCAAGCAAACGGTCCGCGCGGCCACATCTCGTCGGTTATTCTCTTGAAGTAAGGTGAAAATCAACAAGAGGCTAGTTTGTCGCAAGCTGGCTTTAATAACTAGTACGGTTGGCAGTCACTTGAAAACGGGTAACAACAACTAGATCGAAACAAAAACTTGCTTCAAGCAAACGGTCCGCGCGGCCACAACACGTGGGTCACTCGCTTGAAGCAAGGTAAAAATCAACGAGAGGCTAGTAGACAAGCTCGCCTACCGCTCGCTGTCTTCAATTTTATGTACTCTAAAACATATATTTAGATTACGTAACAAGTTCAGCCCCATTATTTAAATGCTTATTTGTGCTGCGCTGTTGCCGTGCGGCCTATGTATACTATAACCTTTATACCTTCCCTAAAGCCATACCCAAATTAAATTCATATTTGTTTAATTATAAATCTACAAGTGCTTTGTCTTGTATAACATTCCTTTCAGTTAAAACTATATCACGAAACTGAAATAAGGTCAACGAAAACATAAACACAGCTGAAAATAACATTCTCTGTATATCTAAGATGAATAACATAGTATACCAACTTGGGGTTAGTAAAAGTGGGTTATGTTGTTATACTCTATTTTCAAACTATGTATAATGTCTTTATTATCAAAGTAAATTACAATAATAAAATATAAAAAAATATTTCGAATTGAAACTATTGAGCTAACTGCAGACTGATGCAAACAATCAACAGATCAGATATATAATAATTATTTAATAATAATGCTGGCAATCCACACAGCATCATCTAGCCCCAAGCTTCTCAGAGCTTATGTTGTGGGTACTAGATGACGGATATACTTAATAGAACACAATACACAGATGTATATTTTTATTATAGTACTTAGATAACGACCAGAACACCCGAAACCAATATCTGAAGATCGTACAAAAATTTGTTCCGAGGCGGGAATAGAAACCGCGATCTCTCTCTGCGTCGCAGGCGAACCTTCGCTCACCGCGCCACAGAGGTCAGTATATGTGATACTAAGGCTCACGAATACATTGGTAACGACCAGCACGTGAAGTTTTTTACGAAAAAACCTAGTTATTTTAAAAATAAACAAAAATGCAAGTAACGCCGCAGCTATCTCAAAAGCAACGAGGGCACGATATTCGAGGAAAAAATATTTAAATCACATCCTAACGTCGTATATTACGCTGCGAGAAATTATGAACTCGCCTGTTCTTTATTTTATGCTTCTGACGACAAATTCTGGTCATTAGGAACATAGCCGCACTGCAAAACGGTAGCTTGGATGGTAGATGGACGAGAAAAATAAAACGGTGGATGGTTTTATTTTCGGATTCCGTGTACCACATGCAGGTTAGGTTGGCTTGGGAGACGAGATGTTGGAGTCCCCCTTACACTTACCCTTACCTAGAGCCTATTCATATAGCGAGTAGGTTATTAATGTTTTATACAAACACATACAACAACATTCTATAACAAATGTTATAGAATGTTCCTTTTTGTTATTCTATAACAAATTTTATAGAATGTTCTCAGCCGGCCGCACTGCGCGCTTGGCACCTTTGCTAGTGGCCAAACGTTCCTAACCAGGTGTAAAATCAGTAGGTTCTAGGCGCTACGTAAGGCGTCTATCAGTGCAGATATAGCCTAAGCCTAGTTCCTACCTCTGTGTTAAACAGAACGCTAACCATCGAGGTTAACGTTCTGTTTAACACAAACTTTTATTCTACTTGCCCTGTTAGACGACTGATGTGGCGCGGTGGGCGAAGGTCCGCCTGCGACGCAGGAGATTGCGGGTTCGATTCCCGCCTCGGAACAATTATGTGTACGATCTGCAGATATTTGTTCCGGGTGTTCTGGTCGTTTTCTATGTATAATAAAAAAATATCTATCTATGTAACGTATTGTATTATGTATATCAGTTATCTAGTACCCATATCACAAGCTTTGCTTACCATGGGGCTAGATAATGCTGTGTTGATTGTCCAGCATTATTAGTTTGAGTGGGACAACTGAATTTTAGACCAGTTATCTTCAACAGATTGAGCTGAAATTTGGCACTTATGTAAATTCGGTGACAATGCAATGACATGGTGAAAAAGCAGACTCGCAGATTTTCTATGTATATAAAAAATATATAAAAAAATCTTCAAGAGTACGCAAAGTAAGTAAGCTACTTATGTCATGTATTAAGTTTACATTTTAGTTATCTAGTAGGTATCCATAACGCTACTTACATTAGGCACTTTAGAGCTAGATGATGCTGTGTGGATTATCCATGGCCGAATTCCGCTAACCAATCGCTTTACTATGACAATCGTATAGCCGCAGAATCCTACTAATATTATGAACGCGAAAGTTTGTAAGTATGGATGGATGTTTGTTACTGTTACGTAAAAACTATTGAATGGATTTTAATGAAACTTTACAATTATATAGCTTATACATCAGAATAACACACAGGGTACAATTTATAAAGATATATTGTATCAAATTAATATTATCCAAAATATCTATCACCACGCGGGTGAAACCGTTTCATGTATGGACCACTGTCCGTACTTGAAAGAAACTCTAGATAGTGCGTGCGATGCTATTTGTACTGAGATATTATTCGATTGGTTTCAACCTTGAAATTTATGAAACGCGTTCCTGCCAAATACGTATGTCATTCTAAAACGATGCCATTTAAATGGTGAAACCATTAACTTAATGGAATTCGGTCCATTACTTATTAATATCCATCGAAGCCCGCTAAGTCACCATAAAATTAAACAGCCAACCAAACCATCTGTTCTTGAATCCAAAATATTTCTTGTAAACAAAACCATTTATGAATGAAAACTTGACAAACTGATAGCAATAAAATAAAGATAACAACATGTAACATTGCTCGAGGTACATCTTCCGTCATGGCCTGTTGCAGCATTGGATCGCAAGGAGTGGAAGTAGTAAAGGGAGGCCTTTGCCCAGCAGTGGGACAATAATGGCTTAAAATAAATAAATAAATAATAAAAGTAACATTGATGTAACCACGAAAAAGAAGAACGCAGTCTTCAAAAACATCTAATTGCATAAGCGCAGCGTTAAAAGTGGAAATTCTGGTTTGAAAACGAAATAAAGACAAATTAAATGAAGCTCTCAAAACCAAAAATTGATATGACATTTCTTAACATAGTAGGTATATTAATTAAAAATATTTCAATTGCCAACTCCACTGCCATACGTGCCGTAGGGTATTCAAGACCAAGTTCAGTCTAGCGAGCCATATAGATAAAAGAAGGTCGCCGTCATCGAAATCGATGAGGAGGTCTATAACGCATTTGTTAACTATAAATATTTCGGATTCTAGAACTGACACCAACCATCCAGCAGTGCGGCCGTGGTTTAATACTTTTTGTTTTCACTGTACAGTTTGCGCAATAAAAAGCCGCCATTTTATTACATTCAATGCTGTATGTTGGGGTGCACAGTTAAAGTTACTTTATTGCAATGTTTATCGGAATTTGTCGGATTCCTGTTTTTAGGTGATTACTTTTACAAACGATTGTGCAATAATTTGATTTGCGATGTAACTGTTTAATTAAGAAAATTCGTTTATATTTCGGACAATTTCAGTCCATAGACAATTTGACAATTTTGGTGTGTGCTACTTAAAAAAGTAGCACACACCAAAATTAAAAACAAACAAATAAATGTATTTTTATCTTAACCTCTCTATTGACTTACTGTTGACAGCTTAAGATATAAAATAAAATAAAAATAAAATAAAAAATAAAAATAAAATAAAAACAGCTTTATTCCATATCCCTATAGTTGTACAATTTTAAAACAATAATAATAGTAAAATAAAGAATTAGTAGTCGTGTAGGTAAATTATAATTTGAGAATTGAATTGAATTTAGAATTAAATTATGTCAGATTTTTGTTGTCATGTCCTGATATGGACCGCCTTCGGCGGTGTATGCCTCCTCCAAGGATCTCCAGAGGTTTCTGTCTCTGGCTTTTTGTGGCCACATTTTTCCAGCTGCTTGTGTGATGTCATCATTCCATCTTTTGAATGGTCTCCCTTTTTTCCTTTTTTGGTCAAGTGGTATCCAGTTTGTGACTATATATGGCCATCTGTTTGGTTTTAATCTTTGAATGTGCCCTGCCCATTTCCATTTTAAGCCCAGTATTCTTTTTACTACGTCTTTTGTTCTGGTTTTTCTTCTTATTTCTTGGTTTCTCACTCTCTCTCTGAGTTTGATTCCTAAGAAACTTCTTTCTATGCCTCTCTGGCATACTCTAAGTCTTTCTAGCATTTTCTTTGTTGTATTCCAGGTTTGGCAAGCATAGGTCAGACAGGGTGTTAGGGAGATGTCCATGGCTTTGCTTTTTAAATTGATAGGAAGATTGCTCTTGAAAATTTCTTTCATGGCCCAATATTTGTTCCATGTCGATTTTATCCGTCTATTTATTTCTTTTTCCGTACAGTAGTCAAATGCAATAAGGTGTCCAAGGTATATATATTCATTGACGTATTCTAAGGTTGTTAAGCTGGCCGTTATAGGTATTTTTCTTTTGTTTGTCATTACCTTAGTTTTGGTTTGATTTAGTTCCAGTCCGGCTTTTTTACTTTGTTCCGTCAGAGTCTCTATCATATATTGCAGTTCCGTTGGGTTTTCAGAGAGTAGTACAATATCATCCGCGAATCTAAGATGAGTTAGGTAGTTTCCATCGATTTTTATTCCTAGTCCTGTCCAGTCTAACAACCTGAATATATTCTCTAAGATTGCAATAAAAATATTCGGCGAGAGTGGGTCTCCCTGTTTTACTCCTCGTTCGATGCGGAATGTCGTACCTGCTGTTTCTAGTTTTACCTTTGCAGTGCTATTGTTATAAATTTCTTTGATCAGGTTAATGTAGTCGTGGTTCATGCCTTGTTTTTCGAGTGATTGCCAGATGAATGAATGATATATAGAGTCAAAAGCTTTGCAATAGTCGATAAAGCATATATAAAGTGGTTGGTCGTATTCTACGTATTTTTCAATAACTTGTTTTAAGGTATGTATGTGGTCCACTGTACAGTAGCTTTTCCTAAATCCTGCTTGCTCTACGGGCTGGTTTTCTTCAATTGTATTTAAGATTCTGCGGAGCAGCGTTGAGGCAAATACTTTGTACACACATGACATTAAGCTGATAGGCCTGTAGTTCGTGATTTGTTTTGGATCTCCTTTTTTGTAAATAAGTGTTATCTCTGAAGTAGTCCATTGATGTGGTATCTTGTTATCTTTAAGGATAAGGTTGAATAGCTGAGTAAGCGGTTTAATCAGCATATTTTTACCTGCTAATATCATATCGTTGGAAATTCCATCTGGGCCAGGGCATTTTCCTGACTTGAGTCTCTTTATGGATAGTTCTATTTCGCTCTCTAGGAATGGTGGGGCCGGATCAGTATTTTTTCCATATATTGTATTATGTGTCTCTATGTCTTTGCTGCTATAAAGTTGTTGGTAAAATTGAGTGGCTATGTTTAATATGTCTTTTCTGTTTGTAACTGTGATTCCAGATGTGTTACAGAGGTGAGTCATTAGCTGTTTTGTTGTGTCTAGTTTTTTGTATGCTTGTTTCACTCCGCCTGTTTTGTCCAAAAAGTCATGTAGCGTCTGAGTTTAAGATATAGATACATATAAATAATGTATTCTGTCCATAACCTGGATCGTAACACGTCGCTACATTATATATGCCTCTACGTCGTAGCATCGTAACTCGTAGCACATATCCGATCGTAGCAACAAATCCACGTAGCTCTACAAATAATTATTAAGCGTAGAATTGGACACAATTCAAAGATTCGATGATAAACAGTAGCCCTTTGAGATGAAGTGGATGGATTTGGCCGTGCACTCCCAAACCATTAGATTAAGAGAAAAGTCTTGAAAGGAGTCATGTGCTCAATTTATGAGAAAATTAATACTGCATATTTAAATTACTATGATTATTTTATTAGTACCATTTCAGCAAATATATTGCTGAAACTCGTACCGATTGATTCTTCGAAAAATATGTAATCACATAAAATTATGTTCACGCAAAAAGGGCCCAACTGTGGCCAAATTGCGGAACCCAGTCCAGAAACAAGTAAATATGTAATGCTTTTTTTTTGGACCTACGGTATTCTGTATATATTAATCTACTCGATCTGTGATCTCTCATCATCATGATAACATTCGTTTAATTTCGATTGTACATACCTATGTTTATTTTCGTTTATTATTGACAATGCCCTTATACAGCTGCATGTAATTATCTTGACATGAATTCTTTATTTCAACTCAATTTAACTAATTTATTATTATTTTACTGTAATAAATATCTATGAATGTTGTATTACATTTTTAAAGAAGGCATGTCTGTCTGCTTTTTCTAAAACACAATCCCTTATGGTGTTTCCTATATCAAAATTAATGTGTGTTTTATAATAAAAGTTGTACATAAAAATTATATAATAATTATATAATTTTTATGTACAACTTAACGACATCAAGTGTAACATGTGTACCTACGGTGGAACTGAATAAATGAAATGAAAAGAGACAGCATCGTTTTAGTGCTGACAAATTCGTTTCGTACTTATAAAAAGTAGTTAAAAAGAATAATTTTCTTTTCCGTAAATTTCTGATCTCTTAAACTATGGTCATCCAGAATAAAATGGGCATTAAAAGTCTCAGAAATGAAACCCGGCTTAATGATAATTTTATGGTTATGACAAAGGTAAAAGCCATGTCTAAAAGTTTGTATGTTTATTACGGTTACGCAGAAATGACCAAAAAGATTTGTCTACCCGGAAATGGAACTAAATTTTTCCTTAGAGGAATTACAGAGATTGTGGTATAGATATCTATAGATTCAAAGGTTAGATAATGTAAAAGTAAAGTAAAAACACAAAGAATTTTATTTTGCCAGAACAGAGACGAAAAGTATATTAAATTAAAAGAGAAACTGACAAAATCGGTATCCACATATAGAAAACACTTTATTATACCCTACTATACCAAATAAAACAGAGAAAACAATACACCAATAAGAATTAGTGCATTTATAGTTTATAGCTACGTGTCCGTCCAAAGGTTGCCTGGAAGAAATCGCTCTTAGCGATAAGGCCGCCCATTGTACATCTGTATCTTTGTTTGTTTGTTCTTTACTGTTTTTTCCGTGTTTAATGTGCAATAAAGCGTATTTGTATTGTAATTAGTGAGAGATAGAAAATAGTGGAAGTATAAAGGGTGGCCTTATCGCTGAAAGCGATTTCTTCCAGGCAACCTTAGGACGGACTGCACATAAAGGAACGATATAGATGGCACACTCAAAAACTAAATAACCAATGCGGCAAGCTGAAGATAAGGGGCTATGCCGCTCATTAAGGAAAGCCTTTGTCCAGCTGTGGACTAATACAGGCTGATGATAATGATTACCATTGCTTACGCCCATAGTTCCCTGTCACGTGTGGTTGAATCCAGCCCCTCACCTTGTAAATTAGAGCTCAAATCTCGTGCCGGTCTCGACCCCGCAACACAGCCCTACCGTGCCCAAACCGCAGGCTAATAGAATATAGAACACGGTACTTGATTTGTGCACCGTTACAAATATAAACAACACCTTTGAAATTTGTGACGTCTCCAAGAGTCCTTTAAGGTCTAAAGGACATGTGTCTATGACATACCTGACTGATTGGGTTGGCAACACTAGTTAAGTTGTCTGTGGCTAGCTCTCACTTACCTTTCTATCTGTGATCCAATCTATGAGTCGAATAATAAAACAAGTGGGTGAATTTAAAAAGTTTCTTTCATCCAACTCCATCCAAGCCATAAACAGAATTAAAACCAAATCATACATGGTGCCGAAACCAGGGACATTTTAGATTCACAGTTTTATTATTCGACTCATAGATTGGATCACAGATAGAAAGGTAAGTGTGAGCTGGCCACAGACAACTTCAGTCAGGTATGTCATAGACAAATGTTTCACTTTGATGTTTGAGTTATAAGTGAAAACTATTAAGCTTTAGTAGACCACCATTGTTTCTAATCATTTATGTTTTGTAAGCTGTTTGTTTCCTATCTAAATAAAAAATGTTAAACGTTGAAATAAATAATATTAACTGCAGTAATATTACGGCTTCATATTAAAAGTCTATGAGGACGATGGTGGGATGACGACTTGCGAAAGACTGCAGGCAGATGCTGGATGCGGCAAGCTGAAGACAGGGCGTTATGGCGCTCATTAGGGGGCCTATGTCCAGCTGTGGACTAATATAGATTGATGGTGATGATGATCTTAAAAGTAAAATATTGTCTACTTAGCCGAATTATGACCACGGTGGCTAGTCGCAGAAATTGGTGGATAACAGTAAACAAAACGAATAACAACGGTGCTGAACTATAGGGAATCTAAATGGTTCGCGAATATAAGACCTCTGTAGATATTGCTTGTATACCAAACAATGTGAGGACAGATGTTTATGTATTATATACCTATAGATACGTACCAGTACATGTAAGATTACATAGTTAAGGTTAAACAAGTCGCTTATCATCCTTTACAAACGTGGAAGGGTAATACTGCAATGATAAACAGATAAACAGATAAACATTTTATTCATAATTTGTCAAATTATATGTCACACTTTATAAATCAATCATTTCTAAAATAAAATTATAATATCTAATTATAGTAGAATTTCAAACATAGTATTATTCTATATTAAGCATAGTAGTTTAAAAACTCGTCGTAGGTATAGAACGCCTTCTCTATGAGCCAGTGTATGATGTTAACCATCCAAAATTATAGATAATATCAATTTATCTCGTCATTCTCCATGTTTTTATACACCTAAAACCGTAAAAAAGTATGCATTTGAGAAATACAAGTTTCTAAACTTTCGTATATGATTAACTGATAATTTAATACCAACTATAAGCGAAAATAAAAAAAACTAGTAGTTTAGTTGTTCAAAAGTTTAAATAGTTTTATTTCGAAAAGATACGTAGTTAGGTAAAGATAAAGATAGTTTTCTATACTAATATTATAAAGAGGAAATGTTTGACGATTGTTTGTTTTTATTGAATAGGCTCCGAAACTACTGAAAAGCTACACAATCCCCGGTGAACATAGGCTATATTATATATTTGCTAGCCCCAAGCTAAGCAGAGCTTGTGGTACCAGATAACTGATACATTATATAGATACATAGGTAAACATAGGCTATATTACATATTCAAAAAAGTTAGGGCTCCTTACTAAAACTCCAATAATGTAACCAAAGGTCTAAAAAAATGACCTAATAAAGTGAAATTCGAGTTTCAACGCTGGTGAAACCGCGGGGAACAGCTAGTTCTATAACAACCCTTGTGCTTCGTCACTTCATATTTGTTTACGTTGCGTTTTTTTTTCATATACGCATACTATGTCAGATAAAATACATTTAGACTCGCCTATCGTCTAATATACGCATATACGTAATAGTTTGCGCCGTCGTTGTCGACTTGTGTACCCTTAAGCTTGTGCTAAATGAACTGTGCGTATGTAGGTATGTATTGTATATAATTTCTTATTAGGTATGTATTGTATATAATCTATTATTATAATTTGTGTTATATCTATAGTACAATTTAGGCTGTAGATAGTAACTGGGGTTGTCTACCTACAGTGTATGTACACAACCCCAGTTATTTGATTCCCTACCAATATAAGATTAATTCAGGATTAAGCGCATTACCTGTACATTTTCATCTATTATCAACATCAGCCTATAGCAGTCCACTGCTGGACATAGGCCTCCCCAATGAGCGCCATAGCGCCCTGTCTTCAGCTTGCCGCATCCAGCATCTACCTGCAGTCTTTCGCAGGTTGTCATCCACCTGGTCGGAGGGCGTCCTACACTACGTTTACCGAGTCGTGGTCTCCACTCAATAACACGTTTGCCCCAGCGGCCGTCGGTTCTTCGCGAGATATGGCCGGCCCACTGCCACATCAGCTTGATAATTTTTTGAGCTATGTCGATAACTTTGGTTCTCTGTCGGATGCATTCGATTCGTATCCTATCCTCATCCTCCTTATTCTCATATATATTTATTATTATTTCGTTTATCTCCGCTGTGTGTCTCTCAAGACCTAGGTTTTTTTTTCATAGAGTGAGTGAATAAGTATTGCATCTGTGATTGTGCACACACTCGTGCACTATAATGTCCCGCGCACGTGGCTAGTAAATAAAATAAATAAATAATTCTGGACCATTCTCAAATCATTATCTAGCCCCAAGCTAAGCAGAGCTTGTGGTACCAGATAACTGATACATTACATAGATAGTTTTTTTATTATACATTGAAAACGGTTAGAACACCCGAAACAATGAAAAAATATCTGTAGTACACACATTTGTTTCGGCGGGAATCGAACCGCTATATTCTGCGTCGCAGGCGGCTCTCGACATGTCCGAACCAGTGTAGGAGCTAGCTGCTAGTAAATTACTCACGTAGGCGTATTGGGAATCTGTTCATCCGGTTGTCTGTCTGTATACGCCTTTGACACGCAATTAATCTCTAACAGCAAATTAAGGGCGTGTTTGTATACGAATTGATGGACGCATTGATTTGATTGTTGATGCTGGACAATTCACACAGCATTATCTAGCCCCATGGTAAGCAGAGCTTGTGTTAAGGGTACTAGATAACTGATATACATAATACAATACATACATATATAGTTTTTTTTAATATTATGATTGGAATATATCTACACGAATGAGACAAGTTGTGCGATGCACTTATGAGTGACAGAGAGAACGACATAATACCGTGCGTAAAATATCGCCATGTTTATAGTTCTTTAAAATTAGTATGACGTCTCTATATGTAAAATCTCATTGGTTACGTGTAAGTAGATAAAAATATGGACTTTGGCCTTTCGAGGATCCTTCAAATATGCTGCGTCCCGTTGTTGTAACAATCTACCGCCTCGAGCGTGTGCTACAAGATCATTATTCATATTTAGGAACCAGCTCAAAAAACATCTCATCTGAGCTAAAATGCTGGTTTGTTTGAAAATGTGATTGATATTATGCAGGAAAAGCAAGTCTTCGTCTTCTTGCAAAGAAATTAGCGCGGCCAGCCAGGCGCGCGACAGTTTACGTCAACTTCTTTTTTGTTTTGGCGCCGCTTGCTTTTCGCTACGACTCTGCCAGTGTCTGTTTCAGAGTGTGATAAACTTCTTACATAGAATTATAAGGTGGTACTAGTGCACAAACATAAAACGCCTCTACGTCTTGTTAATGTCAACTAGCTGTCAATTTTCGACAGCGACTCGGGTGGTAATTTCTTTCGTCCAAGAACTTAATTATTTATCTACCTCTTTTTTATGTTTTGTTTAGCCCTGAGTTTATCTATTGTGTCCTTGATTGTGTATGTGACGTCATCAGAGGTTCAGACTGAAAACCAGCGTCGATACAGCCCTCGGGCGGTAGCGACATTAGTTAGTTGAGTCTAGGCCTGTTTAGCCGATCACTAGGGAAAGGCAATTCTAGGACTAGGCAGGCCTTTGAAATAATAATTCCTGAAATAATAACTCGTCCCTGTCCGGACTGTTTTTTTTTGAACTTTAGTTTCATGATGTGTTTACTTTCCTTATTTTCAATAATAATAATCATTTATTTCAGATTATAGAAAAGTAATTATTCTACGGTCTACTAACTATTAACTTATTCTACGGTCCATAGTAATATATACCTTAAAACTAGCATACATAAAATATAAAAGGACTAAATTAAAAACACACTTTTTTTTTCTTACGCCGACTGCGTGTAGATGTCATAATCAGGGTGTCAGCTGACGTTGGTACACGTACTATATATTATTATTATTGGTATTATTGTGTGTGTTTGCTAAATAAGTTGTTCGTTCTAGCTCTGTTCTGCAGAAGGCACTACTGCCTGCTCCCATTGTATAAACCTACCATTGTACCTACCATACCTACCATTGTACTTTAGTCGCACTCCCGGTGTCTGTGAGGCAGAGTACCCCTCGCGTCTAAACACAAGTTTTACTTAGTTAGAGCGAGGAGTCGATGCATTTTCAGCACTAAGGTTTTAGGGTAGAGTACTTTACCTAAAGGTAAACTTAAATGTTTTAGAGATAGTAATTAGTTTTAGATAAGTACTCTGTTAACCTTTAGAAACCATTTTTTGAAAATTATTGTGTAATAGAAAGTATTATTTTGTATTGTAAGTATTTCTCTCAATGGTTCATTTGCAATAATTACCCACTCAAACCCACCATTAAATAGATACCACAACTCGCTGATTCCAACACAATGCAAAGATTATTGGCGCGATCCCGACCGCGTTTTATCTTAATTAAATCTATTCAAGGCGAAGTATGAAATAGAGTGGCTTTAACGAAATTACTAATTGTCTAAGGCCTACTTTCACGCGAAGTGACTGAGTAGGGTACTAATGTTACATTTATTGAGGACTTGATTCTGCGGGAGACTTCGCACGCGCTATTTTTTTTTTTTCTTTTTTTTATATTTTGTCGATTGGAATATCAGGGTGTGACGAAACACATGAACTATACAACCGAAAAGTGATTCTAGAACTCGAGGAATCAACTTTATAATGAAGTGTTTGCTTGAACTGAAGTGCCACTTTTTACCATTGTACATCTTATCGATAATTAGTCATTCTGATAACAGGGCGTATATTTAGCCCTAATGCGATGTAGTCATATCGAGATTTAGTCTTATAGCGATCTAGCCATAACTGCTGTCTAGTCGCACTTCTAACCCATTTTATTCTGCGGCTTTTGTTTTTTTAATAAATTAGAATTTTCTTCATAGTCGTATTCTTTTACGTGTGTTAATTTATTATTATTGTTTTGAAATTTCTACTCTACTATTAGGTAGTTCACTTTTCGTAATAATTTCATGACACTGGTTTTGGATATTGCGGGTTCGTTTCCCGCCTCGGGACAATTGTGTGTACTTACGATCTGCAGATATTTGTTCTGGGCGTTCAAAAATAGATGTACAATTCAAATAATCTAAAAATTACGTAATATATTATTATAAGTATAATGAGTTATCTAGTAGGTACCCATAAAAAGAGCTCTGCTTAGCTTGGGGCTAGATGATACTGTGTGGTTTGTCCAACATTATTTATTCTTGTACACTCAGCCTTAAAAATAGCGTTAAGGGATCAGCCGCTCGTGTAGTTTGAGAATTTCACTGTAATTAAAGTCCTCTTACGAAGACAGATGGCCTCTGTGCTTAATGACTCCGTTTGTGGATATTTATTGTTGGGTTTTGTTTGCTATGTGTAAAACTATACAATACAATACAAAAATACTTTATTGTACACCAGTTACAGATTATTATAAAATACAGCACATGATACAAGTACAATGGGCGGGCTTATCGCTTAGAAGCGATCTCTTCCAGGCAACCTTTGGATGGAAAGAATTATGCGAATTTAAGAAAGGCAGAGGGTGTACCAAAGATAAGCTAGAATAAATATGAACATAACATGAATATTTAAAGATAAATAAATAAATATATATATTTATACATAAAATATGTATATCTAATATACTTCTTAGTAATACTTAGTTTATAAATAAATAATAAGTACCAATATTCACTTTTCTGACAGGTAAAGCTTTAAAAACTGGTAAGGACACTGCTTTTCTGATGGACTCTGGAACAATCATCATCATCAGCCTATAGCAGTCCACTGCTGGACATAGGCCAGTCGCTGAATAGTAAAGCAAATAAATTATATTCTATTCTACTATCGTAATAGATAATAATATATTTGTACCATATATAGAAAACACCCAGAACACCCGGAAAAAAAAATTCTGATCGTACAAATAACTGCCCCGAGGCGAAAGAGAAATTAAAAACGTTTATTGTTTTACATACTGTCATAGTAAAGCAAATAAATACATTATGAAATGAAATAGTATTTATTTCGCACACATAAAAAGGCCGACCAGGTGGGATGACGACCTGCGAAAGACTGCAAAAACTGCAGCCTATGATAGTCCACCGGTAGATATAGGCCTCCCCAAATGAACGCCATAGCGCCCTGTCTTCAGCTTGCCGCATCCACCATCTACCTGTAGTCTTTCGCAGGTCGTCATCCCACCTGGTCGGAGGGCGTCCTACACTACGTCTACCGAGTGTACATCATCGAGACACTATCCATAAGGTCGTTCTGTTTTATTATTCAAATGTTATACCTTCGTTTAAAAACATATTACGTTCTGAGCACAGTGCATTAAATTCAAAATATCACTTTAAATTTCATATCGCGGTAATAAATTTGCACTATCTGGTTGACAATGACAACGCGGTAACGGGATCTATTGGGAATTTACCAATACATTACTTTATGGACATTACCCGCCTGCGACGCTGGAGGTTGCGGGTTCGATTCCCGCCTCGGAACAATTGTGTGTACGATCTGCTGGTATTTGTTCCGGGTGTTCTGATCGTTTTCTATTTATAATAAAAAATATCTATCTATATATTGTATTATGTATATCAGTTATCTAGTACCCATAACACAAGCTCTGCTTACCATGGGGCTAGATAATGCTGTGTGAATTGTCCAGCATTATTTATTTATTTATATTTTATTTGAAACCTCAGCTGGTCGATTCAGATGTATTCATTCCATTTTTGCTAATAATTGGCTGCATTTTGATGACAAATAAGAAGCAAAAGAATATTCAGCGAAAATAGTAATAGTGATACTACTGTACGTGCTGTGTGTGTGTGGTGTACTGTGTTTTTGTGTGTTTCACTGCTTTGTGTTATTGTATTGAAGCCTGTTATCTTTGCCAAGGTTCCATTTCATTTTAACAACGCTCGGATTGTGTGAAAAATGTGACCTCATTAATTTGACGGTTCCTCCCGATTCAGATATAGCCATCAAAAACAAACGGCGAAGGGCGTGTTTGACGACGCACAACGAAGAATTTCATTGTTTATCTCGTTGAATATGCATGCGTGGTCTATTATACCGATGACGCATTGAGTGCCGCTTACGCGGGCTTTCGAGTCGCTATGACTTGGCAGTCAAGACGTTAAATCGTGAAAAGTGGAAAAAGGAAGACTTTTTTATGCAGTCGGACAGCGATGGCTATTTTATGTGAAGGCGAGAAGGAACAAATGTCCACTCCATCTATCGATAAATGAAAGCGCCACTGGAGGTCTACTTTGAAACGTTGCCTACCTCGATTTTAATTTTATCGTTGTTTGTTGTTTTTTAGTCAACTGTGTTTAATTGTTGATGATTTTCCTTGTGTACTGTATAATTGTTGTATTTTGCATGTATGTGTCCGAAGTTGAAAAAGACTTTATCTAGCTTAGTATCTATCTATCTCGGTCTACTTTGGGCAGTCAATTCGTTCTTTCGATGACCCTACTATGAAAATGAAACACAAGGTAAACAAAGGGTGTCAGTCAGTTGTTGACGCGCCCGAAGCCACTTGGTGGTAAAGTCGTTCGTTTCATGCGAACGACGTCGTCCGTCAATTTCGTTCGTTTTTCAAAGTAGACCTCATAGACAGCTTGTTGTGGCGTGACATCGTATGGGGGATGTCTATGTCCAGCAGTGAACGTGTTGTCTGATATGTTGTCCACTTTATCTATGATTAAAAAGGAAGCTATATCGCGGAACATTCTTGCATCGAATCGTATTATTTTGTACATATATCAGCAATCGCGTATCCATTCAAGAAATTAAGTTTAAATAAAAGTATAGTATTTTTCTGTAGCCAGTTTGAACTAGTTTCTGTTGCCAAACATGTCCCGAAGTTTGAGGATTTTTACCGATTGTAAGAAGTTATGGATTTCGACGTGACGAGTATCTATATAATTTGTATTGAATTATGTTTATCAGTTATCTAGTACCCATAACACAGGCTCTGTTTAGCTTGGGGCTAGATAATACCGTGTGAATTTTCCAGCATTATTTATTTATTTATTTGATTGAATTTGACTACGATCAATGTTATTAATTAGGTACTAAAAAATGCGTAGGGCGTGTTTGTCCTTTGAGCATTTTTATTGCGTGAAATGTCCAGTTTATTAGGATTCCATCTACTATATTGGATAGTTGGAAAAGTTATTAAAATCTATGTTATTTTCGTATAGAATAATCCAAAAACTGCTTATTCGTCTTCACAAATTTGTTCTAATATATTTCACATGAATTAGACCGCACCAGACATAATCATATTAATTATTTCTTAACCCTTCTGTTCAATTTGCACAATTCAATAAGCCAAGTTCAGATTTATTTCAATTTATGGTAAATAAAAAATTCCAGAGACTTCGCTCTCTTAGATACCAACTTTTTTTGTATCTGTGAGTAGGTACACAGATACAAAAAAAGTTGGGTAGGTATAGGTTCCTACTTTACGTTGCGCGTACCTGCTCGCAACGTAAAGTAGGAACCTATAGCCACTCATTGTGTGTGTGTGAGTAGGTACACAGATACAAAAAAAGTTGGGTAGGTATAGGTTCCTACTTTACGTTGCGCGTACCTGCTCGCAACGTAAAGTAGGAACCTATAGCCACTCATTCTACAATGGATGAAGATTCACCCTTCTTATAATAATCAAACAATCTCTAGGGTGTATACTCGAGTTTACGCCCGCTAAACAATGCTATAATGACGCACTTTATGGGCAAAAGAAGAGATAAATATAAATAAATAAATAAATAACAATAATGCTGGACAATCCACACAGCATTATCTAGCCCCATGGTAAGCAGAGCTTGTATTATGGGTACCAGATAACTGATATACATAATATAATACATTACATAGATAGATATTTTTTATTATACATAGAAAACGACCAGAGCACCCGTAACAAATATCTGCAGATTGTACACACAATTGTTCCGAGGCGGGTATCGAACCCGCAACCTTCAGCGTCGCAGGCGGACCTTCGCCCACCGCGTCACATCGGTCCTCATAAATATTGCTAGAAAATTCACACAGCATCATCTAGCCCCAAGCTAAGCAGAGCTTGTGTTATGGGTAGATACTAGATGACTGATATACATAATACAATACATAAATAGATATAAAGTATTTTTACTTCATTTTAAATGATCCATAACAATTTTTGGGCAGTCGTTCCTACTCTCAAAAAGTAATAATGTCATGTACTTAAATAAACGTTGAAAGCTAGAACCAGTTTGCATGAAAAGACATTTAAATTCATAAACCCGGATGGAAAATGTTTTAGAGAGATCCGATTTCATACAAAAAGTTATTGCAATACGCCGCGGGTAAATAATACAAAGCTGCAATATACGCGCATCGAATCAGATTTGTACAGGTTTTATCAACTGTGAAACTTGTTTTAATTTAGTTAAAACCACAGAACAGGGAAAATAAATCCAATATTAAACCAATCTTGTAAATATGTATAATCTGGGATTTCTCGAATCTTTATACAAGATTTTATTAGAGCGAAAAAACTTAAGTTTATAACAGCACCATTTTTATGTATTACGAGTAGATATAAGAACTATTCTCTGCAGAAATTAGTAACATAAATGTATCAAAAAATGATTATAGCATTCGAGCAGCAATTCGCACGATAATTTCCTTCGACCAGGTGGGATGACGGATCTGTGAAAGACTGCAGGTAGATGCTGGATGCGGCAAGCTGAAACAGGGCGCTATGGCGCTCATTGGGGGAGGCCTATGTCCAGCAGTTGATGAGTAACAAAGGCTATGTATTCGAATGAGTATAGCCATCTTTGTGACGCGTGGTAGAGTGACAACCATCTTCGAAAAAAAACGGACGACGCAATAGGAGTGCATTTTTATTCGCCCCTCGTTGGCTGCATTTTAATAACGAATAACAAACAAAAGAAAATGCACCAGTAAGCGATAAAAATTGTATAACTGATACCTACATTGTATGATGGATGATATTATTCTGAACTAGCTGCGCCCCGCGGTTTCACCCGCGTGGTGATAGGTATTTTGGATAATATATAAATTGTAGCCTATGTGTTATTCTGATGTATAAGCTATATTATTGTAAAGTTTCATTAAAATCCATTCAATAGTTTTTACGTGAAAGAGTAACAAACATCCATCCATCCATACTTACAAACTTTAAATATTAGTAGGATTTACCAGCTAAATAATATTGTAGAATCATTTCGAACTGAAACAAAACCGGTTCTACATTTATATTTGGTTCCAACTCATTATGACAACGCGCGAATTATGTGTAAATGTGACGTGAAATATTTACTTTACACAAAGTACTGTCCCATTTAATGGTTCGGATTAAACCCTTTGCCTCCATAAACACTTAACGGATTTATTTTCTGACGCGTCCAAGAGTTCTGTGTGATCTAAAGGAAATAAATCACTTGTGTTTTGAGTTATATTCGTAAATGTCAAGTCAGTACTGTTGGAATGGTAAACATTAACCTTTAGTCAATGTCAAAGTCAGTTTGAGAACTGTCACATGTCATGTCAGAGACATTAGCTTAGTCTACTGTTGTCTCGGCCGCCGATACGAGGCCGCCAGATACAAGACCTTCCTGGCGACCACTTCCCCGGGAACTGCTGGAACACCACGATGATGTCCTAACGCAAGAAGACCATCGCAGCCAATCGGCTGCTGAACAGCAATTGAGAGGCCGGCAGGACTCTCACTGCTGTAACTCAAGACTCGAGTGACGTCTCGCTCGACGTTGAAGCTAGAAGAAAGAACCTTAGTTCGATTCGAACCGCATTTCGCTCGAAAGACGAACTGTTGAAGACCATTGATGATGATGTTGTCTCGGTCTCTATAGGCTCTCTCTCTCTCTTGCTCATGGCCGTTCTGTGTACAACCATTTACAATTAACGTTATCTATAAATTACTCTTTGATTTCGTTCATAACCCATCAGGTTATGGCCACTAAAGGCTATTGACAACTTTTCGTAGAACTACTTAAATTGTTTTCCTGAAAGTTCCCATTGAACCAATTGACCCCGCTTTCCCCTTTTAACGAACGAATGATTTTCTGTACACTAACATGACTGAGCGAAAGTTAAAGAGGCAGGTAGTTATAGTTTGTATGGTATAGGGTATTTTGCTAAGGGTTGAATAGTCAAGAGCGGGAAAATTCGGTCAATTGCGAGTCAGATTCAAACTTGGTTCCTTTTACCATTATTATGTTTTTTAAATCATTTATCGTGGTAGCCTACCTATTCCGAAATAAGTAACTCACATCAACAGCCTTTTTTCAAGTTATCGACATAGCTCTGAGAATTAGCAAGCTGAAGTGGCAGCGGGCCGGCTATATCTCGCGAAGAACCGACGGCCGCGCTGGGGCAAACGTGTTTTTGAGTGGAGACCACGACTCGGTAAACGTAGTGTAGGACGCCCTCCGACCAGGTGGGATGACGACCTGCGAAAGACTGCAGGTAGATACTGGATGCGTCAAGCCGAAGATAGGGCGCTATGGCTCTCATTGGGGGAGGCCTATGTCCAGCAGTGGACTAATATAGGCTGATGATGATAATGATGAGAGTTAACGAAAAGTCATGTTAGGAATAACAATTATGAAAAAAATTGTACACTAAAACTACACTAATATTACTTTGTCTCTCTCTTCCAATAAGGTTTGCTGGAAGAGAACTCTTTTTAGGGTTAAGTTCGCCTGTGTTTAAATTGTATAGAATAAGTTATGTGTTATATTTTTCGTGCAAAAAGTATAAAATAAATAAATAAAATTTGTTTGATTCCAGACTTACAGTTTTCATCCCGATCCGTTCAGTAGTTTTGCCGTGAAGAAGTAACAAACACTCAAACTTTAGTGTGATACCTAATAGACAGTGACAGCCGTAATCCAAAGTTACAGACCAAAGAATAACCGACGACGGTTCATGTTACCGGATAGTTTTAAACTAAAATGGAAGCATGTCGAATATAACTAGCAACATTTCAAGTTGGATCTGCTTGCAAATGAAATCCGACATTTCGAGCCATTTACGACCAAAGTGGCTATGAAAGGAGCTTTAACGACTTCTCTGTGGTTAGAAGAGAGTTCTTAATAGACATTGACTGAGTGACTTAAATTACAATCTAGTCTAGGGCTTCCTATCTACCTTCTTACTTGTAAGCTTCTATCAACGGAGCAATGGATAAGCAGTGTTTTTTTGATTTCGTAAAAAAAGCGTGCTGTTGTTAAGAATGAGGTGTTTTTTAAAAAACTAGTATATTTGAAATAATTTGATTGTTATGATAAAACTGAAACCTAGCCCAAAAACCTTGAATTTTCTTGTTTCCCTTAGCTTAAGGTTCAAAGAACCTTGAAGTCGGTACATAATAGTTCGATTACATGGTCGAAATTGCTTGCTAACACAGCCCGGCGACACAGCCTGGCGACTTTGTCGTTGTCGTTTGTATATTAGGGCCTTATCGCATTGGCGATTTGCAAGCGAGTTCAAAGCGAGGCGAGTGCGTAACGAGAACGCTGCGAAGACGCTGCGGTCACGCAGCGAGCTTCACAATAAACGCCGTCGATTTGTAGGTACACTCGCGTTCAACAGCCCTGCTTCAGTTACGACTGTAGTGGGGCTCAAAGACATGATTGCTAGCTGCTCAGTCGTCTCGCTTTGGATTCGCTTGCAAATCGCTAGTCTATGTAATAGCGCTTTCACGTTGGCTTCCAAGTTGACATAAAAACTGTCTGCGGCCTACGTTATTCATACACTGATATTTCGGTGTAGCGATGTTTCGCACCGTAGGTTCTCACCACAAATTCATTTTTGCTGTTTCATACCAAAAAATGTAGGCGTTTCAACCCACATCGCCGCATATTCGCCATTACTGCGACGCAGGAGGTTGCGGGTTCGATTCCCGCCTCGGAACAATTGTGTGTACGATCTGCAGTTATTTGTTCCGGGTATTCTGGTCGTTTTCTATGTATAATAAAAACATATCTATCTACGTATATGTAATATATTGTATTATGTATATCAGTTATCTAGTAACCATAACACAAGCTCTGCTTATCATGGGGCTAGATAATGCTGTGTGAATTGTCCAGCATTATATTTAAAATAAAATACATCAATAAAACAAAAATAAAAATAACATTATTGATGGTCTAAAATAATTCCAGTATTTTTTCAAATCTCTCCTGTTTGCATAACGCATAATATGTAATAGGGCTTTCGGGTGAGCACTAGAGCTTAGATGTTTAGTAAGGCTACATTAGTTTTTTACCACTTATATTATAAATTCGTAAGTTTGGATGTTTCGATGGATGGGTGGATGGATGTTTGTTACTTCTTCACGCCGAAACTACTGAACGGATCAGGCTGATTTTCATAGATGTAGTTGTAAGCCTGAAATCAAACATAAACTACTCCATAAATCAGTTCTCATGGGATATAAATAAACTTGAAACGTCTCCATACGTCATCGCTCGTTGTCTTGTATACTTTTTTTTAAAAGGACTATCCCACTTTTTCTCTCAATAAAAATTATGTCTTACAATACAATACAATACAATACAATATTTCTTTATTGCACCATCAATACAAAAAAATACAATAATAATGGATCTTAATACTAACCATCTACAGGTGGTAGTATTTATAATTTTTTATAGTAGGACGAACAGAAACTGGTCTTCCTCGTAGTCCTACTAGTAGGACAAAATAGTAGGACCACGAGAAAACGGCCGAAACAACGCGTGCAAAGCCGTTGGCAGAATGTAGCATTTAGTTGGTGCTAAAAGCAGTTTTATTTATGTTACTTTAGCTTATAATGTCAGAAAGCTTCTAAGCCAGACTTTATTTTACGAAATAGAAGGATGGTGCATGAGACAGCTTAAATTATAATTTACTACTTTCTGCTCGTGGCTTCGCACGTGTTGTTTTATGGAAATGTTCAAAGGGTATTTTTATCCCATGGGAACTAATTCAGGGGTAAAAATTTGTCTATGTTTGGTTCCAGGCTAGAGCTACGTCTATGCAATTTCAGCTTGATTTGTTCAGTTGTTTTTGCGTGAAGAAGTAACAAACATACCTACATCCATCCAACCACCTAGTGTGATTTGAACGCTTCGTGCTCACTTTGAACTTTACTCGTATATGCCCGTTATAAACCTAAGGGCAAATATTACCGGCGAAATGTGAATAATTCATTTGCCGTTGAAATTTAAAATGGCGACCAAAATTCAATAAAGGATTTTTTGGTTTGCCTTTGGCTGTCGTTCATATTTTTTATATTACAATCAATTAATCTCGTTATTTGATTTGATTTAGGGCGGATTCGACCAAATACGAGTGTGATTAATCCGTGAATTAATCCTAGAATAATTTTACTCCTTGAACTTACTTACAGATAGTAACATGATTTGTCAGTACCATCGGAATGAGAATAAAGGAATAAAGAGTTTACTTAAGTTAACCACGACTCGGTAAACGTAGTGCAGGACGCCCTACGACCAGGTGGAATGACGACCTGCGAAAGACTGCAGGTAGATGCTGGATGCGGCAAGCTGAAGACAGGGCGCTATGGCGCTCATTGGGGGAGGCCTATCTCCAGCAGTGGACTGCTATAGGCTGATGATGATGATGATCTAGAAGCACTTTTAGATAAGCTCAAAAATATTCGCGTGTATTTTCTCCTTAAACAGTCTTGATCCTTGAATACAGTCCCTTGAGAGGTTGTCCGTTAATGCAAGTAGATGGCACCACTTTGTATGCATAAGTCTATTATTATAAAGAGGTAGAATTTGTTTGCAGAAAACTGTAGTACCTACCTAGTTCCACTAAAAGGTTCTGTCTGAAATAGCAAAATAGTATCTTAGCTTTTTTACCGCTCTTGAAATTGGAATGAAGGAATATTTTACTTTATGCAAAGAACAGTATGCTTGCAAATTAGTAAATTACAATATTGTTTTACTAAAATATTTTTTTACTCCTTTCAATTTAAATATAAATGCAATTTGTATAAGTGTACCTACATTAATTGCTATACTAATAAAGTGCTTCTAGATCATCATCATCAGCCTATAGCAGTCCACAGCTAGACATAGGCAATGAGCACCATAGCATAGCGCCCTGTCTTCAGCTTGACACATCCAGCTACCTGCAGTCTTTCGCAGATCGTCATCCCACCTGGTCGAAGGGCGTCCTACATTACGTTTACCGAGTCGCAGTCTCCACTCAAGAACACGTTTTCCCCAACGGCCGTCGGTTCTTCGCGAGATATGGCCGGCCCACTGCCACCTCAGCTTGCTTATTCTTAGAGCTACATCGATAATTTTAAAATTATTTAGTCCTTAATGCTCCGTCACAGCCAACTAGAATGCCCAGCATCCGTGTTATTTATCTAAGCAAATTAGGGAGTACAATCACCGCCGTTCCGACTCACGACTCATTAGCTAAGTGCCCTCTGTGACCAGTCGGGTCAGGATATATTTTATAGGTCAGTGCTCCGCATTGGAGCTTTGGGCATTTTGTGCAAGACTTACTATTTCTACGTTAAAAAAAAGCCTGTCATATAAAATACATTAATACTTTATTGTACAAAAGATACAGATCATTACAAAAAAGACATTACATTCGATATGTACAATGGGCGGCCTTATCGCTTATAAGCGATGTCTAGCAGGCAACCTTTGGATGGAATGTGATATGTTATTCCAAGACAAAGACAACAAAGATATTTTCTTTTGTTCATAGATCAAAATTTTGAATGATTAATGTTGAAATTGATTTTTTTTTTTTATTTGCTAGTTATTTAATATTATTGTAATAAAATTTCTTCTACATGTTCCCTAATAAATAGTTTAGACAATTATGGTTTTAGTTTTTTGAGAAACATTTTTATTTTAGAGCAATAATAAATAAAAAAATAAAAAGCAGTGAAATTTCGCATGGGCCGATCATTCTGCCGCTCTTGCCTCCCTTTCTCGCCTTCCCCACGCGGCGTTCGTTTGTCCTTGTCTCGAAAAAACGAACTCATTTCGCCTTAAATCAATTCGATTTTTCTATTTACTATAATATAATACATTCTGGGTCGACGCCCCAAGAGAAATATCAATAATCAGGCTCGAACGTTGAAAATTAAAATCGCGTTCAATACTCGATACAGGTTTAATATGAGAATAAACATCAATAATGCGATAATCTTAAACTAGATTTAACTTCGCATAGATGTAGCTATAAGCCTGAAATCAAACAAAGGCTTTTGTTTCCATAATACAGTTCTCATGGGATATATCTCTATCCCTTTCTACAGAGCGTGCGCGTCTATAATAAGCTTCCATCTAAAGCAACTGAGCTTCCTATTCGTAAAAAAACATTACATAAAACAAAATCTTATGAAGAAGGCTTTCTACTCCATAGATGGGTACATCAATGATGTTAATGCTTGGCCAGATGCCCCTTAGTTCCGCACCGACAATAGTATGTATGTGAGAAATTCAATGTATTAAATTTGACTTGTCTAAGTGCTTATTTTGTAAGCCTAAAGAAATAAATTCAATTGACTTTGACTTTAACGTTTCAACATATAAACAACGCGTGCGAAGCCTCAGACAGAAACTATATATAAATCACACAAAATCTGTTACTATGCTCTTATGTTGTAACACGTTCGTACGTCATAATGTTCCGGTCATCTCGTAGTTTTTTTTTTTTTTATAACATATTCATGTATTGATTTCTATAGTAACACGCGGATAACGGGGTGGTTCCCTTTCAGTATATAAGAAGTTTATTAGATTATATTTTCGTGGAAATGTTATATGTTTGACGACCGATGTGGCGCGGTGGGCGAATGTCCGCCTGCGACGCAGGAGGTTGCGGGTTCGATTCCCGCCTCGGAACAATTGTGTGTACGATTTGCAGATATTTGTTCCGGGTGTTCTGGTCGTTTTCTATGTATAGTAAAAAAAAATCTATCTATGTAATATATTGTATTATGTATATCAGTTATCTAGTACCCATAACACAAGCTCTGCTTACCATGGGGCTAGATAATGCTCTGTAAATTGTCCAGCATTATTTATTTATTTATATTCCTGAGAGAAAAAATAAATGTCGACGCACTCTCGTAGCATGCTCGTAGCACCGTCGTAGCGCTGTCGTAGCACTATCGTAGCAAGCTCATAGCACTGTCGTAGCACTATCGTAGCAAGCTCGTAGCACTGTCGTAGCACTATCGTAGCAAGCTCGTAGCACTGTCGTAGCACTATCGTAGCAAGCTCGTAGCACTGTCGTAGCACTATCGTAGCACGCTCGTAGCACCGTCGTAGCACGGTCGTCGCTTATTTATCGTCGGCAAGTTAAAATATTTTTCATTATAAAGTAGTAAGTACATTATCTCTCACCAACTCTCTGTACAGATAGAGGATAGTGGGAAATAAACATTACGATAAGCGCCATCTAGCCAAATTCGTAAAAATTGCTCAATGCTGATTCCTGATGCACTATATGGCTCCACCCGTTCTGCTCGTTTATATAAATACCCGAATAGATTGGCAAAACTCCGCATTTCAGCGCACATAATCACATTTATTTTCACTCACGAAAAATTGGGGCGTGAAATTCCAGTTTGGATGTGGCCAAATGCGTGGATTTTGGGTAACCGATGTCAACCCTTCTTGATCGAATGACGGCTGTGGCGGAGTGGGCGATAGTCTGAGAAGTAGAATGCTGCCGGTTTCATTCTCGGTAATTTATAACTGTTTGTGTCCAAAAAAATCTATTTAAACCTTGCGTAGCCTAGTCTCGCCATTTTGATTATAACGGTGTGTTCGCTTAAATCTTTTAAACTACTCAACAGATTTGAATGCAGTTTTCAGCAATATAATAATAAAGATAATTTTTTTTTGCTCTCTTAGTTTACAAGAACAATGTAAAATAAAAAAAAACTAAATACAATGTGCGGTCTTAACGCTCAAGATCTCGATCACTACCAGACAACCATGAAAGAGAGAAAGGTTTATAAAAAATTTGACACTTAGATTTCCACTCGGACGAAGCAGCGGGGGGCAGCTAGTATTCTAATGATAGCGAAATAATTTCAAAAACAGTCCATAGTTGACGTAGAAATCGTCGAACATAGATGAAAACATACATACAGCCGAACATCCTCCTTCTTTTATCGAAGTCGGTTACCTCAATAGTTAAACGTCTGTTTATTGGTAGTTGGCGCTGGTGAAATCGGCCCTTAAAACCGTAAGTACCTACCGACAGTCGTAAACTAACAAAGAATCTAGATCTAGCCCTCAACTACGCGTTAACTTTACTTTATGGTTAGGTCATAACCATAACTCATAGAAGATACCTACAGAGCGGCTAGTATGAGTTCGCACAGTAGACATAGACAGTGATATAGACGTGTTAGTAAGGATTCGAAAATGTGGTGGTTTGCCATCATGTTCTTTCATAACGCCTAATAGACAGCACTATAGAGGTAAAACACGCTACTGTCACAGCAGAGGGATAGAGTCATTCAATATCATCATCAGCTTATGCATCCGATATCTACCTGCAGTCTTTCGCAGGTCCTCATCCCACCTGGTCGGAGGGCATCCTACACTACGTATACCAAGTCGTGGTCTCCACTCAAGAACACGTTTGCCCCAGCGGCCGTCGGTTTTTTGCGAGATAAGGCCGGCCCACTGCCACTTCGGCTTGCTAATTCTTAAAGCTATGTCGGATGTTTTCGTTACGAATCTTATCCTTCAGAGAAACTCCGAGCATAGCTCTTTCCATAGCTCGCTGAGCAACCTTGAACTGGTGGACCAGCCCTATCGTGTGTGTTCACGTCTCAGCTCCGTAGGTCATTCAACAATTGTCTTGATTTTGTAACTAAAAACTAACCTATGTATGTGTGAGTTGACAAGCATATAACTTCAGTGTTTTGACACACACAAGTGCACGTATAGGTGCGAATAGGAACACGATATTGAGAGAGTTTCGGCGCTGCAATGCGCTTAATGTATATTAAAGGAAATGCAAACTTTTTGTTTTCGTAAACTATGCTAAACTCGTCCTAAGTTCTCCACAGTTCTATCCTTTTCTACCATTAACAATAACCGTTGAGGCGAGTGAGACGCTCGGCATGTTGGCTCAGTATTCCATGCCTTGAAAGTCGTTGGGTCAAATTCCAGACATTGTATTGCTATTTATGACTGCAATGCTAGATTCCAAAAATACTTTGATATGATAAATGTTTTCTTAACTTAATGTTTAATTACAATACAATACAACGATTATTATAAAAGACATCACATGATACAAGTACAATGGGCGGCCTTATCGCTTAGAAGCGATCTCTTCCAGGCAACCTTTGGATGGAAAGAATTATGTGAATTTAAGAAAGGCAGAGGGTGTACCAATGGTAAGCTAGAATAAATATGAACATAACATGAATATTTAAATATAAATGTAATATATACATATATGACGACCGATGTGGCGCGGTGGGCGAAGGTGCGCCTGCGATGCAAGAGGTTGCGGGTTCGATTCCCGCCTTGGAACAATTGTGTGTACGAACTGCAGACATTTGTTCCGGGTGTTTTGGTCATTTTCTATGTATAATAAAATATACATATATATCTATGTTATGTATTGTATTATGTATATCAGTTATCTAGTACCCCTAACACAAGCTCTGCTTAGCTTGGGGCTAGATGCTGCTGAGTGGACTGTCAGAGTCAGTGACCAATTTACTCTGTTTTGTTTCTCTGTCTGTTTTCTGTTTCCTGTAAGTCATTGTCTGTTTTCTGTAAGTTATTCATTGAATTCAATACTATGTAGAAACATAGTATTGAATTCAATGAATAACTTGCCAAGTTGAGGGTTAAGTATAGATGATGTACCTATTAGTATAATTGAATTAAAGGTCAAAATTACAATCTCTTCAACCAATACAGATTACATCCCTTTATGCCATAACACCATCAAACAGAATACATGAGTAAAGCCATACAAGGTGTAACAGAACCTCTTGTCTTTCACCACCTCCTATGGTGATTTATAGATAGAAAGATTATTTATTAATAATACAAATAGGTTACACAATTTAGTTATTAGTGCCTTAAAGCCTATGTTAGGTTTGTCTACGCACTAGTTCTCGACTAATTTAAAAATAAATTGATAATATCTACTGTAGTTAACGTACGATCTGTCTACAATAGCTAAAAATTACTGTGACTGAATGTAAATGGGGTCATCTACAAAAACGATCCTAATATGACGAATTTATTACGGATGAAGGACAGTAAAGTATGAACCTTATTTGTGATGGAATAAATAATGCTGGACCATTCACACAGCATTATCTAGCTCCATGGTAAGCAGAATTTGTGGGTACTAGATAACTGATATACATAATACAATACATTACATAGATAGATATTTTTTATTATACATAGAAAACAACCAGAACACCCGGAACAAATATCTGCAGATCGTACACACAATTTATTCCGAGGCGGGAATCGAACCTGCAACCTCCTGCGTCACAGGCGGACCTTTGCCCACCGCGCCACATCGGTTGTCAACTGGAAGAACACCAATGTTTCATCTCTTTACGGGGGTCTTCTTCAGTGAGTGCGTTTCTAGCTGCGTGCGTACCTACGCAACCCTGCTGACTGCGTCGCTCTACACTATACAGATATAATAAAAATGATACGTAAAAAGTAATCAATCAAAACAATACAAAAAAATTAAATGGTTGCGAAACTATTTTAAACTACTAATAACTATTTCTAGTGAACAAATTTCTATTGAAGTGAACATTAAAATTAAAATAATGTTATTTGATAATAATCAATAGTATAAAATTTGGGCACTTACCTTGGGCAGATTCTGCAGTTGGGTAAAAACAGTTTCGAGAAGGAGGCCAAAAGGAGGATCCAGCTGGGCTGGGCAGCATTTGGGAAACTACGTCAAGTCTTCACGTCATCCATACCGCAATGCTTGAAAACGAAAGTTTTCAATCAGTGCGTCCTACCCGTTATGACCTACGGAGCTGAGACGTGGACACTCACGATAGGGCTGGTCCACCAGTTCAAAGTCGCTCAGCGAGCTATGGAAAGAGCTATGCTCGGAGTTTCTCTGAAGGATAGGATTCGTAACGAATACATCCGACAGAGAACCAAGGTTATCGACATAGCTCAAAGAATTAGCAAGCTGAAGTGGCAGTGGGCCGGCCATATCTCGCGAAGAACCGACGGCCGATGGGGCAAACGTGTTCTTGAGTGGAGACCACGACTCGGTAAACGTAGTGTAGGACGCCCTCCAACCAGGTGGGATGACGACCTGCGAAAGACTGCAGGTAGATGCTGGATGCGGCAAGCTGAAGACAGGGCGCTATGGCGCTCTTTGGGGGAGGCCTATGTCCAGCAGTGGACTGCTATAGGCTGATGATGATGATGATGATGATAAAATTTGACTTGTTTATTTTGTAAGCCTAAATAAATAAATGCTATTGAGTTTGAGTTTTATAATAGGTATGAACAAACACTCAACTACACACAATTCGTGTAATGTAAGTACAATATGATACACGACACGAACCGGGGTAGGTTGCTTGTCTAAAATAAATAATGTAGGTATGTAGTGTAAGTATTTCTTTTCTTTTTTTACCAATTATTTATTAAAGTGCCACCGTCTATATTGTTCCTTTATGTCCAGTCCATTCTAAGGTTGTCTGGAAGAGACCCCTCTCAGCGATAAGGCCGCCCTTTATACCTTTATTCTAAGTTTTTATTTCTGTATTGTTTTCTGTTTTGTGTGGTATAATAAAGTGTTTTCTGTCTATCTATCTACATATAAATAACACAATTCTGGCGCACCCTGTACATACCATTTTGACTTAAGAATCTGTTTCAAAGTCTTGCCCCGAGCAATTAATTTACGTGAAATTCTGGCGTCTTAGGTAGGCTTACTCGGTTTACAATCTTATCTCAAAGCAGTAGGATCTGTTTTCTAACGGGTTAAGGGTTTCAAGTTATAAACACTACAAGTAGTAAAGTTAAGTAGTAAAGCTATATCGGTAGATAGTTGTTTGTAAGGTTTGTCAGTTCGGAGTTTTCAATAAACAGATTTAAATTTATCTCTCTTCTACACGAAGGACTATTTTGATGGTAATTGTAGTGTACTAGATACCTTCTCGTTACTACCAATAAATGAGGACGATTTTTTTTGATAATGGCTATTGTGTCTGGCTGGACACTTTTCTGCGTGTCAAGTAATGGAGAATAATAGTATATTATCTGAGTTATCAAATCATAAAGATTGTACGATATTTTCACTAGAGCCTAGTTCGTTACTTAGCAGGGTCACCTCGTCAAAACTTCGCAAATAAATAATGCCTTTTCAGTTGAAAGCCTCTTAAAAGTTAAAACCAAATCTGTTCTCAAAAGGTTACGTAACGGCTAAAAATCCCCCTGAAAACCATCTGCCAATCACAAGACCCTGACCCAAACAAGCCGCCCTGATTGGCTGATTGCATCGGAGTAGGTAACAAGGTTGATTATAAACTTTTCAAAGTTTCTAACTCGATCGGCAAGCTTACCTGAATCGAGACTGCTTCACTGCCGCAACCACAGAACAGAGAATACATAGAATTAGCATAATGCCTTTTTACTAAGAGAACTAGTGTCGCTAAACTCACACATGTATAAACTAACACACATAGAAATAAAAATTCTTATTGGTTGAAAGAGTACGTTAAAAGGGCATAAAACCATAAAACTAATTTTATTGATATTAAACCTTATTTCGGTAGAAACATGGTTCAAAACTCAATAAAATAAACAGCGATAAAAAATGAATATAAAAAATGAAACTTTGTCTACTTAGCAAAAGATGGCGCTTTTGCCAAATATTTTTATAGTCTCTATTCCCAGCAAATAAGATTACTAATACAATGGCTGCCTTTCTTGATTATACACAACACAAAGCTACTTAACAGGAGATGGCGCTGGCGCTATTGCTATCGACTTTTATTATAGTCTCTAACAACGGGCCATAAGATCGATAATAAAATGGCTGTTTATCGATTACCCAGAAAACATAGCTACTGCCTTACTGATGTACCAATGAGAATACGAGACGAATCTATCGATATCGATTATTACCTACTGATGAATAACGAAATAGGTACGTCTGGTTATATTTGTGGTGGTCGAAATAAAAAGCTTACCTTTTCTTTTATTCTTTAATGACAATTACTGAAAATTTATTGTCCTTGAAATAGGACCTTAAGTGTTATGACTCACAGTCTATTTTTCTATGTCTGTTTTCTATTTTTGTTTGACGGTTTTGCATTTTGAACAAAACTAACAAAAAAACAATAAAATAATGCTGACAGTTGATATTATATGCCCCCTTTCGTTAAATATTTGGTTCGGTTTTCGTTTTTACACTCTAAAACGGCATAATACGGTATTTTTATATTTTATTTGTTTTTTTTTGAAGTATGTTTACTCTGCTAAATTAAAACACGACTGATGTAAGCGGAGCTTGAAGTGCGCAGTACTGCGCCTACTAGGTGAGACGCGGGCCCCGCCTACTTACTATTTCTATGTATTCTCTGTTCTGTGGCCGCAACCCTATTGATAAAAATTAGGGAGTATTTTCACAGGCAAGCGTAAAGGTGTAATTCCAAGATGAACCGCAGGCTGCAGACTGCAAGCGACACTACATGTCCTTATGCATTTCTATGAAATCGATTTCAAGCGCAGCGACATTGTGACCTGCGACCATGCTTGGCTATAGAAGCAACCGTGACCGCAGGCAGCACTGCGGTCAACCGCAGCCGCTAGCCGCAATGTCGCCTGCGGTTGCAGTCTGCGGTCCATCTCGGACTTGTACCTTTACGCTGCGATTCAATAGAAATGATCTTATATAGCTAGGCAGTGTTCGCATGGCATACGGACTGCATAAACACTATTTTAGTGGTATGGTTTCGTCCCACCGTACCCCCAGGGGTATGGCCAGGGGTATGGTGGGTCCGAAGTGTATACTACGTATATCTGAAGTTAAGATTGAAATTCAACATTCACTGTGAAACCACTATAGAAAGTATAGAAGCCTCTCACTTACCTCCGCGTTAAGGTTGAAGTAGACATAGGCCGTACCACTCGAGCATAGCAAAAATACTGTGCCGCAGCGGTGTAGAATGTTTTTGAGTCAGTGGTTATACCGCTTAAGCTCAATACAATTAATAACTCTATGTTAACCTAAGGTCAGGTGTTATCAGTTTCTTGTCAATTAAAATAAGTACTAATTGCAATAACATAAGTTCGTTATTCTTGAGACCGGCCGGGTGATTATGTAACTCGCGACCGGTTTGCGACAGGCGTAAATTAGGCAATCAGTGCTGTCAAACGTCAATTTTGACCAATTTTGACGTTGTAGCTGGTGTCAAACTAATACATAATCACCCGGGATCAAATCTGATTGGCAAACGTGGGTAAGTCAAACTTCCGTGAGAGCCTATCGTTATATAAGCTAAGAGGAAGACACCTCGTTAAATTGAGTTTGAAAACTATTCAATGAATGGTTAAGATTCCGTTCGGTAGCCGTTGCAAATTGGGTCCTTCAGAACTTTCTTGTAGTCGGCTTTGAAAAGAGAATACATTACATATTTAATTAAATAGTAGCTGTTTTCCGCGGTTTCACACGCTTTAAATTCGAATTTCAAATTTCTCAAATATAATATCGCCTATGTTTACTAGTGGTAGCTTCCCAACGGTGAAATAATTTTTCAAATCGGTCCAGTAGTTTCGGAGCCTATTCAGTACAAAAAACCTACCTACTCCTACAACATTACCTTTTCATTCTCCTCGCTAACCCTTTGCATAAAATCACAACAACAGACAAGAACTTTTCAAAACACTACAAAATTGCGTAAAAAATAGCAACTCCCTAAATATTCATAACTAAAAACAAGCTCGAAACTTGTACAACTGTTTTGTCATTACGTACACGGCTAGGTTGGACCGCAGCCAGTGAACTTTGCCGTTGATATTATACTGACGGTGTAGTTATCGCAAATTGTCCGAGTTCTTAGTGGTTTTAAAGTTGTGCTGCAAGATTTCTCTGAATTCTTTATAATTTGACTTAGGTAAGTATTTTAGCTGAGCTGTCAAAGGGAAAACTTTTGCTTTCAAATCAAATCAAATCAAATCGTTTATTTGTAGTTAAACATATTTTAGTAGTAGTTAAACATAGTTAACAACAATTTACAAACAGAAAAAAATCGTTACCACTTACAGAAAATACGACATACAACATGATTGAAGCGAAGCCTATTTAAGATCAATCCATAAAGATCCATATTATTATCTTTATGAATTGAAGTAATTTTGTATAGGGACAACAATAACATAAAACTATACCTAGTTAAATGTCTAAATGGGAATTATGAAGGTCACGCTTTTAAAAAAATACTTATTTTAATTAACCCTAATTTATTATAAAAAATTACAATGTAGAGACTCGTTCAAAGTATGAATCGAGAATGCTAAGTTCCTTATAATCTAGGTAAACGAAGACATCGCGATTGACGTCATTTACACGAGCCGTCGACTCAGCAGAACGCTCGAAGTTCATGCTATCGAGGTCGTTCCTAGTGTTGCGGTTTCCATACATCAGCCTTGCGTAACATGGGTTTCATTTTATTTATAACTAGCTGCGCCCCGTAGCTTCGCCCGAGTGGAAATCTATGTGTCAAATGGTATATATAACTCCACTCTATCTATCAAAAAAACTGCATCAAAATACGTTGCGTAGTTTTAAAGATCTAAAGCACATTAAGACAGAGATTAAGGAGAGACAGACTTTTTTTTATACTATGTAGTGATTTTGTTATGAACACAAACCATATAGCAGGCATTACAAAAAAACAAAGAATATATGACCTGGTTTTTAACCAACTTGAGACTTATACCTACAAGACTTTCTCGTACAATCTCAAAGTAATGACTATGGAATTCTTATCAGTAAGACACTCGCATAAAAAGGCTGTTAACACGACAACGTTTAACCATACTCCCCTACCCTTTTTTGGAGGGTAGAAACACATTGATTTCTTTCTGATAAAGCAAGAAGCATACCTTTTGGAGTTAAACACGCCTACTACATCCGCTTCCAGAATCGTAGATATTATGTTTGGTGACAAAGGGTTATTATAAAACTAAATAAAATGTAATGTAAAATAATTAACAACACGCGTGTCATCGAAGTAAATCATAGAAGTTAGTAACAGCTAGCTTATATAACAGTTTCTATTAAGGTTTCTTCTCTCTCACCGAGACCGTAGAACTGTTAGAATTCATTAATTCTGTTGTTTTCTCCAGGTTAAATCACATCCTAAAATACAAAGAAGCTGTGTAGCAAGTACATTTAAATATATTTACACGCGTTAGAACGATAAAATAAAAAAAATACTTGAAAAAAACGTCCCCTAAATTGTCTATAACAGGGGTTCATTCATTTCCCGCTTGTCAACGATTTTTATCGCGATGGTGAATCGGTGACTTTTTAGAAGGAAAAATACGTTAAGATAATGCTTTTTGGGGTTCCGTAAAAGATTTGTCGGTCCTTTTCTCACTTGAAGTATGGGAAGATAAATCAATTGGGGCTTACCTCTGCAGACGATATAGGGCCATTCGTAAGTAGTACCTACCATTTACAATACAATACAAAAATACTTTAATGTTGTACTTACATTTTGTAGCTTTTCACTTTTTTTTTTTTTACTATGTAGTCTTATATTATAATATGTGTAACCTTGTTTGTGTGTTGTGTTAGTGTTTAATAAATAATTTTCTTTCTTTCTTTCTTCTTTCTATTGTAAACCAGGTGCAGATCATTTATACAAAAAAAAGACATTATATGCGACAAGTACAATAGGCGGCCTTATCACTAAGAAGCGATCTCATCCAGGCAGCCTTTGAATGGAAATAATGATAACCATTGAAATAATTTACAACACTTTTTCCTTGTACAGCGAAGGCGGAAACGCTAGAAAATACGAAAGCAAATTTTGACAGCTTTCAGATGATGATGATAACTCGCAGCGAACAAACAAACAGTATTTAAACTGGCAAATACGACCTCTAAGAAAACCTACCTTTATTATTTCGCTGTTAACACTTTGACTGCGGTTTTCTTTCGACGACTGCGATCTTTTTTTTAACCTAAAAAATTCGTGCTGCCTCTCTACACAGCGGTTGTGTTGCGCCGCACATGCGTTTCGTTCGAAAAATATTACGGCTGCGCTGAGTCACAAAGATCTGTATTTTCTCAGCCGCTGCGCTAGTGTGGATTTACTCATATTAGTCACTTGTAGAAAACACATACCGTGCGATTTCAGCAATCAAAGTGTTTAGACAAAGCCGTTCGCCAGACTTTGGTTTGACTTGAACCAGCGCTAAATAATTGAACCGTCAATTGACTCCACTCCCTCCAAATATTCTTTATACAGAACCTCTTTTAATAAAGTCTTCAAGTGTACTCTCATCGTCACGGACCATTATTCAAGGAGATCCGACAGCTCGACGTTGACAAATATATTCTGTTATCATCACAGCCTCTCGGGAATTATGTGTTGATAACAAATAAATTAAGATGCTGTGAGAATGCCTATACTCAGAGCTTCGATGGAGTGTTACTCGTACCTGACTAAAACATAGCAGAATAAATAAATTAGATAAATAATGCTGGACAATCCACATAGCATCATCTAGCCCGAAGCTAAGCAGAGCTTGTGTTATAATGGGTTTTTATTTTATGTTATTTTATTATCATCATCATCATCAGCCTATATCAGTCCACTGCTGGACATAGCATATTAATTTATTATACCTATACGTAATACAATAGGTACATTACATGGATAGATATTTTTTATTATACATAGATAAAGACCAGAACACCTGGAATAAATATCGCCTTCGCCCACCGCGCCACAGAGGTCGTCTAATAGACTTACCTAGCTCACTATAATACACTAGTTAGGTACGTTTCTCTCGCGTAGATAGATATAGACAATAAATTTTTTGCACACATAAAAATAAAACAAACAAGGTAAAAAATAAAAATACAAGATATGTGACAATTTGGCGGTCTTATCGCTCAAGAGCTATCTCTACCAGACAACCGTGGATGGATAGGATCTTTGGATTGAAAAAGGGGATCTGTGTGCGTTATTATGTAGTTAATAAGAATAGAATAGAAAGATATTTATTCATAACAACTTAAATTAACTTAAAAAAAGACACACTTATAGAATAGGTACATTTAGAGAGTTGTTACAAAAGGGCTCTAATTACAACATGAAATTTCATATTATGTTACATACAAATACCTATCTACTATAAATACATACATATATACTTTATAACTAATGACGACCAATGTGGCGCGGTGGGCGAAGGTCCACCTGCGACGCAGGAGGTTGCGGGTTCGATTCCCGCCTCGGAACAAATGTGTGTACGATCTGCAGATATTTGTTTCGGGTGTTCTGGTCGTTTTCTATGTATAATAAAAAAAATATCTATCTATGTAATGTACCTATTGTATTATGTATATCAGTTATCTAGTACCCATAACACAAGCTCTGCTTACCATGGGGCTAGATAATGCTGTGTGAATTGTCCAGCATTATTTTTTATTTATTTTTATTTATAACTAATAATACATACCTACTTATATAAATATATAATATTAATTTTATAACGAAAAAAACAAGGGTGTGGTCAGTGACAGCAGGACAAATAGTGTTCCTTTACCATGCTCTTGAATATTGCTAGGTGACTTAGCACGCCTTACTGAAACTGGTAATGTGTTCCGTGTTGCGATGTTTTGATAGAAACGCTTAATGGTTATTTCTACAGGAACGAATTTGTGGATAACCTATTTTATTCAAGGTCTACGTTTAAGAGTATATTTTTTAACAAGGGCCCAAAACACCCTATTATAGACGAGGTTTTTTTTCATTTATTTATGTTTCACAGTAAATAATAAATAAATAAATAATGCTGGACAATTCACACAGCATTATCTAGCCCCATGGTAAGCAGAGCTTGTGTTATAGGTACTAGATAACTGATATACATAATACAATACATTACATAGATAGATATTTTTTATTATACATAGAAAACGACCAAAAAATCCGGAACAATATCTGCAGACACACAATTGTTCCGAGGCGGGAATCGAACCCGCAACTTCCTGCGTCGAAGGCGGACCTTCGCCCACCGCGCCACAAAGGTCGTCAACAGTAAGCATATATTTTATGTAGAAGATAACGTAAGCGGTAATTCTGTTTGTCCGTAAGTCTTATCAGCTTCTATGGTATAAGTACTTATAAATAATATAAATAAAAAAGCCTTTTATTTATTACAAATTACCTAATTTACTTTTGTTTTTTATAGTTTTTTAAACAAGTTGTTTATAAATAAATAAATAAATAATGCTGGACAATTCACACAGCACTATCTAGCCCCATGGTAAGCAGAGCTTGTTTTATGGGTACTAGATAACTGATATACATAATACAATATATTACATAGATAGATATTTTTTATTATACATAGAAAACAACCAGAACACCCGGAACAAATATCTGCAGATCGTACACACAATTGTTCCGAGGCGGGAATCGAACCCGCAACCTCTTGCGTCGCAGGCGGACCTTCGCCCACCGCGCTACATCGGTGGTCAAATATCGTCAAAAAAAGTTAATGATTTATAATTAGTTAATAACACTCAACTTTGTTTAGATTTCTCCTTTACTTATTAACTAATCTCTTATTTGAAATAACTTAATTAATCTAACGTGTAATTTAGTTTGATACAATAATATCTGTAGGAACCCCATAAGACGACCGATGTGGCGCGGTGGGCGAAGGTCCGCCTGCGACGCAGGAGGTTGCGGGTTCGATTCCTGCCTCGGAACAATTGTATGTACGATCTGCAGATATTTGTTCCGGGTGTTCTGGTTGTTTTCTATGTATAATAAAAAATATCTATCTATGTAATAATAGTACCCATAACACAAGCTCTGCTTACCTTGAGGCTAGATAATGCTGTGTGAATTGTGTCCAGCATTATTATTTATTTATTATTGGGTGAAGGCCTCCTCCAAAGATGCCCATGTGTCTCTGTCCGGTGCGGTCTGTTTCTAGTTTGTGCCGGCTGTCCTTACAATCTCCTCGTCCCAACGTGTCAGCGGTCTACCTCTGCTCCTTTTACCTGGAGGACCTTTCCATAATGTCGCTTTTAGTGTCCGTCTCTGATCCTTAAACCTCGTGACATGTCCCGCCCATTTCCATTTGAGTTTTTGTTCATAATTCAATGCTTATGGTATAATTAATTTGTTTGAAATAACTAATGTACCTATATCTACCTGGTTCAGTAGGTTAGGTAGATAACGTTGACTCCAAAGCTTTGGTCTGGTGATCATGACGCACAACGCTGCGGTATGCGCCGCAACGCAGCGTCACGACGCAGCATTTAGCGTCCCTGCGGAGAGGTGGTCAGTTGATTTTGCCGCAGCTACCAAGGTAGACGTGAACATGAACAATTTTTCTGTAATTTGTGCTTTGTTTGACCCGTGACGCACACCGCACACCGCAGTGTTGAACCGAGAATGACGCCGCGCTGTGCGGGAGTACACCTCCCCACTTCACCGCGCTTGCCCCTCGCCGCTGACGCATACTGCGACGGAACAAGAGAACATTCTCGACGTTTTTCATATGATTGAGTGTCCGGCAACGCATACCGCATACCGCAGCGTTGTGCGTCATGATCACCAGACCAAAGCTTTACATTGATGATGGTACAATAAGGTAATATTCTGTATTTATTATTTTTATTATATGTTAGTCATATTAGTATAATCTCGTAATCGGGTCACAAAGTCCCTATTTGGTCAAACATTTATAAACGAAAAGGTCAAACAGTATTTCTGTGTTATGCGTAAATATAATTTGGAGTGCGTGTCAAACTTGATCGATGGCCCTTGCTTACTGTTTACATTACAATAACACGATGATAAACGACTTTCATCGTTGTTATAATTGGATATGGAGTAATGTTATAACTAAACTAGCCGCCCGTCCCAGCTCCGCCCGGGTGTTTATTTGTGACAAAGACATTTTGCGTTGCATGTAGAGTAAATTATCGATGGCCCGTGCTTACTGTTTACATTACAATAACACGATGATAAACGACTTTCATCGTTGTTATAATTGGATATGGAGTAATGTTATAACTAAACTAGCCGCCCGTCCCAGCTCCGCCCGGGTGTTTATTTGTGACAAAGACATTTTGCGTTGCATGTAGAGTAAATTATCGATGGCCCGTGCTTACTGTTTACATTACAATAACACGATGATAAACGACTTTCATCGTTGTTATAATTGGATATGGAGTAATGTTATAACTAAACTAGCCGCCCGTCCCAGCTCCGCCCGGGTGGATATTTGTGACAAAGACATTTTGCGTTGCATGTAGAGTAAATTATCGATGGCCCGTGCTTACTGTTTACATTACAATAACACGATGATAAACGACTTTCATCGTTGTTATAATTGGATATAGAGTAATGTAATGTATAAATGTATTCTTATGCAAAAATAAGTGCAGAGTACAATCCACGCGCGATCAGAATGGGAATTGTGTCTAAATTATTATATATTTTCCCGCGGTTTCATCCGCGTGGTGATAGATATTTTGGATAATATACAATAAATCTTTATAAATTGTAGCCTATGTGTTATTCTGATGTATAAGCTATATTATTGTAAAGTTTTATTAAAATCCATTCAGTAGTTTTTACGTGAAAGAGTAACAAACATTAATCCATCCATCCATCTATCCATACGTACAAACTTTCGCATTTATAATATTAGTAAGATATTAGCGAACCACCCCGCCCCGGCTTCGCAAGATTTTCGATATACATATTAACCTTCCTTACTCTTGAATCACTCAATCACTCTATCTATAACTGAAAACTGCATTAAAATCCGTTGAGTAGATTAACAGATTTAAGCGAACAGATAGCGACAGCGGCTTTATTTTATACTATGTATAGATACACCGACCAGGTGGGATGACGACTTGCGAAAGACTGCAGGTAGATGCTGGATGCGGCAAGCTGAAGACAGGGCGCTATGGCGCTCATTGGGAGAGGCCTATGTCCAGCAGTGGACTGCTATAGGCTGATGATGATGATGATAGATACATATACTTATAAGAAAATAAATATTTTACGTTACATTTCACATGCAATCCACGCGTTGTCAAAATAGAATTGAACCTTGTCAAAGTTGTGTGAAAGCACTGAATGAAGGTATATATTAAGTACTCTGATAAGTTTTTAGTTCACCTGAACAAAGTCTCAAAATTACTTTTTTAGATCTTCTTTAATATTCAGTGAGTTAGAAAATTATTGAAAGGGGCTTCGTTCGAGAAAGTTTTCTATAATTTAATAAGTTCTTATTCAGATCGCGCCGTGGAAGTATTGGGATGTATTTTCGGGTTGATTAATATATTTTGTTGCAGTTCTAATAACCTGGCCATTTTCTGATAAGATTGAAGATAATCGTTTGGATTGAGTCAAAAAGCATCCAAACGATATTGTTTGGATCGCCATTTTTGTCTGTTCTGTTCCTCAGTACAGTTCCGGCACTGATTAACAATGCCTATAGTGATATTGTATAAATTATCCGATTACTATATTTTTAGCAATAAATAGACTAGTTACTAATTAAAATCAATTGCTGCGCCCTTTTTAGATACAATATACCCTCTTAGTTTAACACCTAAGTTAAAATCATGTGAAAATGTAACGTAATAACAGAGAATTAACTGTCACGCTCGGCTCCGTTACTATCAATCGGCTACTTGGTTGGAAACAAAAATATACTTTGATAAAGTAATCAGTCACTCTTTGGGTACTACGGTATACTAAGGCTGGTTTTATAGTCACGCCGCCGCCGCTGGACGCGCTGTTAACGTTTATTGATAAGCGTTTACTGAACGACGCTGCAAAAGCGCGCGACTTTGAAACGCAACTACTACCCCATACATCTCCGAACGTGCGCCGTTGGAGTAACGGCGCTGCCAAAACGTGTTTAATTGTTACGCGCGCAAAACGCGTAACAATTAAACCAGCCTAAAAATGCATCTAAACAGTCAAAAAACTGTCTAACAGTCTATCTATCTATCTAAACTGTTAGCAAGTGAATAAAATCTCGTCGTTACAGTTAGAGACATAGACTAACCCAATCTTCCACGAGTAAGCAGAAATAGGTTTCACCATTAAATCGGACCTAAAGCCTGAGCTAGACAGTAGTATTCGCTAGGACGTATTCGCTAGGCTAGGAGAGGCTAAGAGACGGATGTTGGAAACTTTACCTCATCAAATACCCGCCGGAATTGTAATACATAAATATCAACATTCCATCGCTTATTGACCTAATCGTTTAGGGACAAAACTCCATTAAAATAAATAAGTACATTAAAAAAATCTAGTTTGGTATTGATTTGTATCAGTTGAGCTATATCTAGATTATTTACAACAGTCTACAGATAGCTTAATTGTTTTGTTTGTATTTGGTTCATTGTACAAATAACTATACTTAACTTGCGCCAATTTCTTGATACTTTCTCAGTAAATAATAGTCTACCCACAAACTAAATAAAAGCTCTATCTAATATCATGGCATGTTCTGTCCAGCAGTGAACATTTTTGTGCAATATGACAAAATTACGAATAAGATTATTCCTAGCAACCATTTAGCGATGATGAAAGTAAATAAATAAAAATAAATAATGCTGGGTAATTCACACACCAACATCTAGGCCCACATTATGTATTAGAACTGTTATTATAACATTATGCATTTTATAAACTGGATAGATATTTATTAATTATACATAGTAAACACCCAAAACACCCGAAGCAAACATCTGCAGATTCTATCGTACACATTTGTCCCGAGGTGAGAATCGAGCCCGTTATTTCCTTCGCCCACCGTGCCAGAGTTCGCCATTGTATCAGAATAATCATAATTTATGTAAAAATTCGAATTAGCTCGCTGTAAGTCGATGGCCACAGGTATTATTTAAGTGTCGATGGCGCAATTGTTGAAAAGCCCAGCATTATCAAGCATCATTGCTTTTCATTATGTTATTAATCTATACTACTAATATTATGCGCGTCAATAGCAGAAACAAATACATAAAAAATTAAATATCCCCTACACTGAATATTATGCGACACTCGACACGGTACCAAGCTACTAGAATTTTTAATAAATTGCCGCTCGAAATAAAAGAAGTCATACATAGAAGAACACTTCTAAAAAATAAACTAAAATGTTATCTTCTGGAAAAGTGTATCTACTCCATTGACGAACTATGACCTTGATTATATAATATATGTATGTATAAACTTTGTGTATGTGAAGATAATCATTCAATAATTTAATTTAATGTGATACTTTTTTTTTTCTCTTGTAGTTAATATAATTTATTTTTAAGTTAAACAACAAATGTAACAATGTATATTGTTTTATGGAATAAATAAATATGAATATATATATAAATATGAATATATAAATAAATAAATAATAAATAATGCTGGACAATATGAGGGGGTACTAAAAGATAGAATTATAATATTTATGTACTTGAATGCAATAAACTTTCAACTCCTATCTCTAGCTCTAGCAACTATTCTAAATTCCCTAGAATTTAAAAACTGCTGGCTGTCACAATGAAATCCGTTCTTGCATTCAAGAGGCCGTCGAATGCCATTGATACCGCCTTTTGTACGAACGGAGCGTTTTATTGAATGCAGTAACGATGCTTTAGTGGAACCGGCTCTTTGGCTTTGGTGGGTGACTTGCTCATTTTTAACTGACTACAAAAGATCTATAAAAGAGAAGATGCTAGTTAGGCTATATCCTTACTGATAATTATCATTATCATCAGCCTATATTAGTCCACTGCTGGACATAGGCCTCCCCCAATGAGCGCTATAGCACCCTGTCTTCAGCTTGACGAATCCAGCAGCTACCTGCATCCTAACTAATACCTATTATAAATGCGAAAGTTTCTATTTATGAATGTTTGTTACTTTTTTACTCCTGAACGGATCTGGCTGCAATTTTGCATACATGTAGTTCCAGGCTCGGAATAAAAGATAAGCTACTATCCCCTAAATCAGTTATCATGGGATAGAATTAACCTTAAAACGATTCCATAAAAACAACGCGTGCGAAGCCGCGGGCAGAAATTACTAAATAAACACACTATCATTATCATTGACATTAGGAAATGTACTGACATCACAAAATTTTAATCTAACCTTTTTAGTTATTTAATAAGTAAGACATTTTACAGCTTGAATGAATATTTTGACGCAGTTTAGTTATTTTGTAAATGTAGTGTAGATAGAGACGATTTTCAAATTGAAAAACGCATTATTTCCAATTCTTAATTTTTTATTTTTGCTTTATGTACTATTATTATTATTGATTTTGCTCTATTTCCAAAATATGTAACTTTTGTACGCCTAATGGCAGATCACAGTGCTCTTAATTTTAAGTCTGAACATCCCTGTAATACCTGTGTATCACAAAAAAATAAATGAACTACCACCAACCTCGTTAAAAAAGTGAAGAGACAACAGCATTTTTAAAGTAAACTAGTTAGCTCAATTTGTGACCAATTATAATAATAATATAATAATAATAATAATGCTGGACAATTCACACAGCATTATCTAGCCCCATGGTAAGCAGTGCTTGTGTTATGGGTACTAGATAACTGATATACATAATACAATACATTACATAGATAGATATTTTTTATTATACATAGAAAACAACCAGAACACCCGGAACATATCTGCAGATCGTACACACAATTGTTCCGAGGCGGGAATCGAACCCGCAACCTCCTGCGTCGCAGGCGGACCTTCGCCCACCGCGCCACATCGGTCGTCATTATTTTTGACAATTATTTGTGGGTACTTCAGTAGTAGTACATTCATACCTAGGTTAGGTAACCTAGGTAGGTATATGAATGTACTAGTGGTTTCTCTTTGTACTTCTTCCACTAGTGGCCAGAAGGTTTAGGTGAACAAAAATCACGAACACCTTATTTCAAACAAAACTAAACCGTTAGTGTTTTGTTTTTGAGACTATTTCAGAACTTCTTCCTGTAAACAATTTAAAAAATGAAGCTATCTAGCTAGGAAAAAAAAAAGTTTTTGGTTTAATACCAAAATTAATTCCACAATAACAAAATTTTCAATTAAAAAAATAATAAAACCTACAAATACAGGTTTGAAGAATTATTTCCAACAAAAGTAAAAACTAGCTACCTTATAAAAAAAGAGCATTTCCATTTGAAATCTGTTCCTCAGGGTCAATCAAAATCGAATTGAATATGAAGTGCAAGCCCGAACTGTTTACAAAGCCTCTCCGGAGATCGAGTTCAATAGAGAATTCTGGGTCAACCTATACTTAGCTTTACCGGCGCTGGCTATAGGCATTTGTGGCGTACGTCAGCATTCAGGTTGGGTTATTGAAAATAATATTCGTAGGAAAGTATTTTTCATAAGCTTAGTTGAGAGTTCATTCATTCATCATCATCATCAGCCTATATTAGTCCACTGCTGGACATAGGCCTCCCCCAATGAGCGCCATAGCGCCCTGTCTTCAGCTTGACGCATCCAGCATCTATACCTGCAGTTCAGAGAGTTCATTGCTTTAACTTAAAGTTGCAATTCCAAGATGGATCGCGGGCCGTAAACAGCAGCTGCAGGCTGCAAGCGACACTACTTGTCAGCGCAGCAACACTGCGGCCTGCGGCCGCGGCGCTCAGCGGCCGCAGGCTGCAGTGGTGTCGAGAACCGTGCTTGGCAATAGAAGCAACCGCGACCGCAGGTAGCACTGCGGTCAACCGCAGCCGCTAGCCGCAATGTCGCCTGCGCCAGCAGAGACACGAATTTGCCCTTGATGGCCTATTTTCGCATCTCTGCCTAAAATAAAACTATTACAAAGGCATTAAAAAAGCTTATACCTAACTAGCTTTCGCCCGCGGCTTCGCTCGCGTGGTACTACGATAAAAAGTAGCCTATATATGTTATTCCAGTACACATACTATGTGTGTTCCATGTTTCATCACGATCCGTTCAGTAGTTTTTACGTGAAAGAGTAACAAACATACATCCATACTTACAAACTTTCGCGTTTATAATATTAGTAGGATAAATATCCTACTAATATTATAAAATTTCCTTTATTCAACGTAATAATTAGACATAGGTGGTGGCGCTAGTGTGCCTCTGGGTAACCGAATTAGAAAAAAAGGATGATGATATGTTCAGTGTGTGTTTTTTTTCAACCTACACGTCGGTCTCACAGAGGAAAACCAAAATTAAAGCAGGTAAATTACTTATTTTAATAGATTCCTTAACATTATTTCGTTTTCTATAGCGGCATATTAATTGAATTTTCTCAGTAGATTATTCTTCCTTTCAGGTAGAAAAACTTTTCCCTATTTTGTATATTATTACAGAATTTTATTATAAGTTTTCCTTGAATATACCACAGCGGTTCTCGTAAATGTTATCGTTTCAGATTATTAAACAACCAAGCTATAATATAATACAAGTCTTGGCTCTAAAATATTTAGTATCGAATCAGTAATGGTAACAGAAATAGCTGGATTGCGAAACACAAGATAGCACTTGTGTTTCATAATCTGAGAGTTATTTTGGTTCCTACACGGAGGGAACATAGCGCTTATAAGTGAAGGCTTTTGGGACTGTATGTAAGTCTTTAGCAGTTAAAATAGCGATATACATAATTTGGGAAACTACGTCGAGTCTTCTCTTCATCCATACCGCAAAGCTTGAAAACGAAAGTTTTCAACCAGTGCGTCCTACCCGTTATGAGCTACGGAGCTGAGACGTGGACACTCACGATAGGGCTGGTCCACCAGTTCAAAGTCACTCAGCGAGCTATGGAAAGAGCTATGCTCGGAGTTTCTCTGAAGGATAGGATTCGCAACGAATACATCAGACAGAGAACCAAAGTTATCGACATAGCTCTGAAGATCTCGCGAAGAACCGACGGCCGCTGGGGCAAACGTGTTCTTGAGTGGAGAGCACGACTCGGTAAACGTAGTGTAGGACGCCCTCCGAACAGGTGGGATGACGACCTGCGAAAGACTGCAGGTAGTTGCTGGATGCAGCAAGGTGAAGACAGGGCGCTATGGCGCTCATTGGGGGAGGCAGGAGAGTATGTCCAGCAGTGGACTAATATAGGCTGATGATGATACATAATTTAAATACTAGAAATAATAATAAACTCGCTGATCTCTCGTAAGACTGGCCTGTGCCAGTGTTTAGGGACTTCCGATAGGAGTGAAAACTAAATAATTTTATATTTTATTTATACTGGGAAGCGTGCGGTGACGTTGACGCGAGTTTCACGCTTTTTGGTCACTCAAAAAGTACATAATATAAATAATTATACACTGATAGAAAAGCGTTCGGTGATGAGGACGCGAGTTACACGATTATTGTACTGGGTGTACAATAATCGTGTAACTCGCATCCTCAATCAAAAAGTGCTCAATGCGCCTAAAGAAGTTATGTATTTCAAAAATTGGCTTAATTGAAAAGTACTGAACAGATCGGTCAATATTATACTATCTTGAAGTTCTTTATAAGTAGTCTTGGAAATAATAAGCTTCTTACCATAAAGCTACTTTACTAAAGTCATTTAAAACGGGATATTTACCATGATTTGATTTTTGAGTTATCCAATATTTCGGCACAGTTGCATGCGCCATGCAAAAACGGAAGAAGTGATGTACCAACCGCTTTGCGTTCTGATACCATCAGTGTTATGTGTCGTGATCGAGCTGCGTTCGATAATAGTGAAAGCGGTGGCAGTGGCAACGTTCGTAGCAAAAGACAAAAAATGAGGGTAGATCGGTATCTCTGCCCATAAAAACTCGCAGTGCCTTCAGTTACTCCGTGATCATGGCGCATGCAACTGTGCCGAAATATTGGATAATTCAAAAATCAAATCATGGTAAATATCCCGTTTTAAATGACTTTAGTATTAATAACCATGATAGTTTCAAATGTTTTATTATAAAGCTACTTTGGCTCCCTGAATAACGCGTGCGAAGTCGCAGGCTGAATAGAAGTATACAAATAAATTTCTGATAATTATGTCATGTGGTCGTTGGAGCTTTTATGTTGATTTTATACAATGGATGTCAGAAGAGTCAGCTTTTTTGAGAGCTTAATTATCATAACTCTCTGATTTAAACATTATCAATGCAATTTTGTACGATTAAACATTTAAATTCGGTAATTTTAGTCGTTTAATAATTTTAATATGCACGCGTTTATTTATTGACGTTAATTCTGTAGGGGTATGTGTTCCGGCTTTTGTTTACCCACTAGGTTTTGCACACGGCTTTGTTGTAGTATTAATTTGAAAAGTGTTGTAAAAAAGTATGCTTGAAAAGACTAACTATTAAAGTCGTTTCGTCATTACACCTAGTCGCCTCCGACCAGGTGTAATGACGACCTGCGAAGACTGCAGGTAGATGCTGGATGCGGCAAGCTGAAGACAGGGCGCTATGGCGCTCATTGGGGGAGGCCTATGTCCAGCAGTGGACTAACATAGGCTGCTGATGATGATATTGAATGTGTTTACCACTGTAAACACATTAAAAGAAAGAAACCACTAGTATCAGAAGCAGCACACACACTTGTGTGCTGCTTCTGATACTAGTGGTTTCTTTTTCACTTCTTCCACGAGTGGACAAAAATTGAAGTGAACATTAAATTAAAATATATTGATAATAATGAATAGTATAAAATTTGACTTGTCTAAGTGCTTATTATGTAAGCCTAAAGAAAATAAAAACATTTGTATTTAGAATTTAGGTAACGAGTGGATAACGGGGCTGGTTCACTTCTAGAATTACGTTTTATTTAAGTTTAATAGTTTATAGTTAATTTTTAAGTGATACTGTTTATTATCCCTAAGAAAGAAAAATAAAATATTTTTTTAATTTTGATACCAAACTCGCGCCTGCTTCCTTTACCCACCGAGATCGCACCCTTGGATTCCACCGCAGTTTCCGTCAAAATCTTACCCCTATAATAAAACACAACGGAACCTTTAAATTAAAAACCTTTTGTGTTTCTAATTATGAAACGCGTAATTTGGTTTGAAGTACTTTAAAGTAGAATAAGTTAATGCTTCAAAGGGTCGTAATCCTTCAGAGAAAGGAATTAACGAGAAAAATATTACGGAATAAGGATATCTGCCTTGTTTGATGAAAGAGTTTGAACTTTTAATAATGGCGGTGAAGCAAAAAACAGCAATTGTTTTAAAAAGATTTTTGCCAAATATATTTTTTATTGCTATACTTATTAACTTCTAGTCTTAGTTTATTACATTATTTGTAATGTAGGTATTAATATTTGTATAAAAGAATACAAATATTAATACCTACATTACAATTATCTCTAAATATTTATTCTAGTCCCACCGTCTATATTGTTCCTTCATGACCGATCTGGCGCGGTGGGCGAAGGTCCGCCTGCGACGCAGGAGGTTACGGGTTCGATTCCCGCCTCGGAACAATTGTGTGTACAATCTGCAGATATTTGTTCCGGGTGTTCTGGTCGTTTTCTATGTATAATAAAAAATATCTATCTATGTAATATATTGTATTATGTATATCAGTTATCTAGTACCCATAACACAAGCTCTGCTTACCATGGGGCTAGATAATGCTGTGTGAATTGTCCATCATTATTATATTATGTCCAGTCCATCCTAAGGTAAGGGATTGCTCTCAGTGATAAGGCCGCTCTTTATAGGTACTTCCTCTATTCTATATTGTTTACTGTTTTGTGTGGTATAATAAAGTGTTTTCTATCCACGTATCTCAATTCTGTACGCGGTTTCGTATGCGTTTTTTTAGAGATAATAATAGCAAAAAAACATCATCTATGCAAAATTTCAGCCCGCCGCCCCAGTTTAAAGTTTAGGCGTGTGAACGTTACAAACAAACATCTAAACTTTCGCACTTATAATAGATAGATAGATAATTCTTTATTCTATATAAAAAATATAAACTATTTATTTATTTATTTATACTTTTTGCATGAAAAACATAACACAAAACTTATTCTAGAAAATTTAAACAAAGGCGAACTTAACTCTAAAAAGAGTTCTCTTCCAGCAAACCTTATTGGAAGAGAGAGACCAAGTGAAGAGAGAAGTGGGTACACAATTATGTGACAATTTCCCTGTGCCATCGCTCAAGAACGATCTCTACCAGACAACCGTGGATGGATAGGATCGTTGGATTGAACATGGGGATCTGTGTGCATTATTGTAGCTAATACAAATTACAACATGAAATTTATTAAATGTTACATACCAATACCTACCTAATCTATACTAATATTATAAAGAGAAAAGGTTTGATTTTTACCATGTTTTTATTAGCTTCTTTGTTTGTTTGTAATGAATAGGCTCCGAAACTACTGGACCGAAAAATTCTTTCACCGTTGTTGGTAAGCTACACTATCCCCGGTGAACATAGGCTATATTATATTTTCAAAAAAGTTAATCCCTTACTAAAACCGTGCGAAGCCGGGAAGGTCCGCTAGTAAAAATTAAACTAACATACCACTAACTATACATACCAACTTATATAAATTACATCATCTTAATTTTATAAAAAGGAAACAAAGGTGTCAGTGACAGCAGGAAAATTGGGTTCCTTTCCCATACTCTTGAATATTGCTAGTGACTGTGCACGCATTACTGAGACCGGTATGGTGATTATGTAACTCGCGACCGGTTTGCGACAGGCATAAATTAAGGAATCACTGCTGTCAAACGTCAATTTTGACCAATCTGACGTTGTAGCTAAAAAATTGACGTTTGACAGCACTGATTGCTTAATTTACGCCTGTCGCAAACCGGTCGCGAGTTACATAATCACCCGGCGGCGGTACTCGTAATGTGTTCCAAAGTTGTACAGCACAGGTACATTATTATGTAGCTAATACAAATTATAATATTATAATTTATAAAATCCTAGTTAAAGACCTTCTTCATACAACTAGCTACTAATATTAATGTGACTTCTTTAGCACCTTTAATTTTGCAGACGAGTATACAAATATAATAAATCGACCAGTCAAACGAATCTTCTAACTGGTTTAATCGAAAACTTTATTCGGTTGCAAGGTTATTGATTGGACAATTAATTCAGTAGATATGTTATTCAAAGACTGTTTTATAGCGGTTTTTTTTTAAATAGATAGGTTGATTCAAGAGGAAGTTTTATAAACTATTTGACACTTAGATTTCTACGCGGGCGAAGCCGAGAGGCGCAGATAGTAATTTAATAATTAATTTCTGCACGCTCTTTGTTTCGTTTGAAGGTTAATGCAAGTTTCAGTCCGATTGAAAGTACTCAGCAGTTTTAATCAAGCCTTCTAAATAAATGAATGCAAAGAAATATTTATTTATCAAGCTTTCATTCGTTCGTCAAAAAAAAAAAACCGTGAATAACGAATGAAAGCTTGATAAATAAATATTTCTTTGCATTCATTTATTTAGAAGGCTTGATTAAAACTGCTGAGTACTTTCAATCGGACTGAAACTTGCATTAACCTTCAAACGAAACAAAGAGCGTGCAGAAATTAATTATTAAATTACTATCTGCGCCTCTCGGCTTCGCCCGCGTAGAAATCTAAGTGTCAAATAGTTTATAAAACTTCCTCTTGAATCAACCTATCTATTAAAAAAAAACCGCATCGAAATCAGTTGCGTAGTTTTAAAGATTGAAGCATTATAGGGACAGACAGTGGGATGGCGACCTGCGAAAGACTGCAGGTAGATGCTGGATGCGGCAAGCTGAAGACAGGACGCTATGGCGCTCATTGGGGGAGGCCTATGTCCAGCTGTGGACTGCTGTAGGCCGATGATGATGATGAAGCATATGTAGGGGCAGACAGACAGTAAGCGATGCTAGTTATTGGTTGTCAGTTTTAAACTATCTACTGCAAGACAAATTTTTTTATTAATTCAGTAGGCCACGCACGAGGATTGTTCTTATAGACGATAATGACATCGCATCGTTATACATTGCGTTGATTATTGATTATTGAAATGAAATGAATTAATTTCATATAACATGTTTGCATTTCATATGTAGGCATTCGACGACAATGTTACGATATTTTTTTCTCTCTTGCCCTTTTTTTTAAAGCATCATCAAATCGCTGACTGTTTTTTTTATTTCATTACCCCGCTGTATGGCAATACTGATGCGCTGCGCCAGACACTCACCAGCTCTCTAGTCACGCGTCGCTATAAAATGGATATATACAAGTTGATGCTATGGATACATGATATGAATCCAAAGCAGTTAAGCCACATGTAGATTTTACGCAACAGTTTGCAGTTAGCTCAATTATTTCAATTCTGCTACCTATTATTCACTACCGAACTCGTTTAATTCAAACAAAAATATGTAAAGAGATTTATTTACAGTAGAAAAAAATATCTTGCGGAAAATTTAGTATTTCATTAAAATTTCTGCCTGAAAGTAAACTATAACTTATATATAACATATATACATAATTTTACGAGTCTGTGTATGATTGCTCATTTTATTTTGAAGATGATTATGTAGTATGTATTTGAAGATAATTGAAAAACTCTCGTCTTAGGAGTTAATTTAATTCAAGTCTGTGATGTGTGTAAAGAAAATTATATTACTCGGACGTCGAGTACAGCTGACTATATATGTATCTAATAAGGATTCGTACGCAGCTTAACAGAGCAGCTGGAATACTCACCTCTAGAGCAGTCCACTGCTGGAAATAGGCCTCCCCTAATGAGCGCCAGCGTCTTCAGCTTGCCGCATCCAGCGTCTACCTGCAGTCTTTCGCAGGTCGTCATCCCACCTGGTCGGAGGGCGTCGCGCTATAGTACGATCTGCTCTACCATAGCACATGCTGAGTGGAGACCGATTTTGTCAGCTTCATTCTTCTGTTAATCTAAGTTTCATTTATAAGAGTCTGTTCTGACAAAATAAATTCTTTTTACTTTAATATGCTGAGTTCGTCGACACGGCGGCCGTGGCCTAAATTCAAGAGATTCTAGGAGGGCATCATTTCCATCATTATCAGGATATCCATCCATTAAAACCTGTCTAACGAAATCCCAATAACGGACCCCTATCCATCATACGTCCGTGTATACAGAGTGATCAGTATTTTTAAACTTACGCGATCTGAACATATATTTATAATTATAAGAACATACAATTTTATTTGATAATAATTTAATGTATAAAATATGACTTGTCTAAGTAATCACTTAGACAAGTCATATTTTACACATTAAAAATTTTTCTTTCAAAATTAAATTCTTCTTATTTTCAAAATTAAATTCTTCTTATTTTCAAAATTAAATTTTTGTAAGCCTAAAGAATAAATGATTTTTGACTTCTGACTTTTCGGGTATTTATCCCGTTTGTATTGTGTATTTACATATTTTTCCCAACGTTTCAACCCTTAATTACTCGCGTGGGGTGTTTAACACCCCAGCGACTGTTTGATCGTCTCTAGTTATTGGAGTTTTGAATTTACAACACCGCAGTTTTTAACTTTTGTGGTCTCCTCGTTCAATATATAACCTGATAAAACTGTTTACTTGTTATAATAAACGATTTTTGTATTTTGTAAAAAAAAAAAAAAAAATTTACAACGCTAATTTTTAAATCTTAATCATAAATAAAAGTCTGATTCTGTATGTATTTGGTAGTTTTTTTCTAATTCTAAAATTGGGGTGGAGAGCACGCCACGCGAGTACTTATGTATGTTATTATGCGCGGGTAACTAAGGGCTTAACCCTTAGTTACTCGCGCATTACTTATTATGTACTTATTATGTACGTAGTAGTGCGGGATGATTATGTAGTCATCCTGTGACCACGACAGTGTGGCTTACACACTGTCGTGGTCACAGGATGACTATTGAAACTTCGAGGGAAAATAGTTAAATAAACGCGATAAACTCCCGTTAAATAAGTACTTATAATGGTTGCCTGGAAGAGATCGCTCTCAGCGATAAGGCCGCCCTTTATACGTTTATTCTAAGTTTTTATCTCTGTATTATTTTCTGTTTTGTGTGGTGTAATAAAGTGTTATCTATCTATAATTACGTAAATATATATTATAATATATTTATTCCAATATCTAACGTACTTCTTTTTTGTTTCAGTTGCTGAAGGTGCATGAGAATCGCTTTTTACATTTTGAGGTAAGATAACTTAAAGGTTATTAATCTGGACCGCAACACCGCCATACAGCACAATTATTATATGCTTATATTTGAGTGCGACGGCCACTGGGGCAAACGTGTTCTTGAATGGAGACCACGACTCGGTAAACGTAGTGTAGGACGCCCTCCGACCAGGTGGGATGACGACCTGCGAAAGACTGCAGGTTGATGCTGGATGCGGCAAGCTGAAGACAGGGCGCTATGGCGCTCATTGAGGGAGACCTATATCCAGCAGTGGACTAACATAGGTTGATGATGACTGGGGTGTAAGGGGGACGCTAACATGTCGTCTATCAAGCCTACCTAACCTTCACGTGGTACACCCTGCTAGATAACGAACTAGGCTCTGGAGGAAATATCAACCATCTTCATAATTTGATACCTCATTAATTTACAATTATTTTCCATCACTTGACACTGGCAGAAAAGTGTTCAATTAGACACAATTGCCATTAACATAGAATCATCACAATCACCACACCACCAACATCATAATATATGGTGTCAAGACATTCCTGTCTGCAATTTGACGACCGATGTGGCGCGGTGGGCGAAGATCCGCCTGTGACGCAGGAGGTTGCGGGCTCGATTCCCGCCTCGGAACAATTGTATGTACGATCTGCAGATATTTGTTCCGGGTGCTCTGGTCGTTTTCTATGTATAATAAAAAATATCTATCTATGTAATATTGTATTATGTATATCATTATCTAGTACCCATAACACAAGCTCTGCTTACCATGGGGCTAGATAATGCTGTGTGAATTGTCCAACATTATTTATTTATTTATATTTATTTATAATTTACCTAGACAATGCTGAGGAGTGAGGCAGGGGGATGTCATATCCCCGAAACTGTTCACGTGCGTATTGGAAGATATGTTTAGGTTGCTGGACTGGAAAGGAAAGGGCATTAATATAAACGGCGAGTACATCTCACACCTGCGATTCGCTGATGACATAGTCATAATGGCGGAGTCGCTTGAGGAACTGAACCAGATGCTGGACGGCCTAGCTTCAGCCTCCCGATGTATCGGTCTTGGCATGAATTTGGATAAAACCAAAGTCATGATCAATGGTCACATTGATCCAAGGCCGGTGGTCATACATGGTCACCTTCTCGAAACTGTTTCCGAGTACACTTACCTTGGGCAGATTCTGCAGTTGGGTAAAAACAGTTTCGAGAAGGAGGCCAAAAGGAGGATCCAGCTGGGCTGGGCAGCATTTGGGAAACTACGTCAAGTCTTCACGTCATCCATACCGCAATGCTTGAAAACGAAAGTTTTCAATCAGTGCGTCCTACCCGTTATGACCTACGGAGCTGAGACGTGGACACTCACGATAGGGCTGGTCCACCAGTTCAAAGTCGCTCAGCGAGCTATGGAAAGAGCTATGCTCGGAGTTTCTCTGAAGGATAGGATTCGTAACGAATACATCCGACAGAGAACCAAGGTTATCGACATAGCTCAAAGAATTAGCAAGCTGAAGTGGCAGTGGGCCGGCCATATCTCGCGAAGAACCGACGGCCGCTGGGGCAAACGTGTTCTTGAGTGGAGACCACGACTCGGTAAACGTAGTGTGGGACGCCCTCCGACCAGGTGGGATGACGACCTGCGAAAGACTGCAGGTAGATGCTGGATGCGGCAAGCTGAAGACAGGGCGCTATGGCGCTCATTCGGGGAGGCCTATGTCCAGCAGTGGACTGCTATAGGCTGATGATGATGATGATGATACAATATAATGCTGTCAAGACATTATTGTCTGTAATTTTCCTAGACAATGCTATATACCACTAGTTTAGACCTTTGTTCATATTATACACCGATAATTTAGGCTTTAGGCATAATCTAGTGACGCATGACTAACTTTGGCGTACCTACATAAATTATGAACCAGATGATTTTATTCAAAGGGAGCCTTGTAACCGTCTAGCCAAGAATTATTTAAACTGAATTGGGTGCTGGTGCTGTTCAATCTCGATCTCTTCAAAACAAAGTGCTGGAAATTGAGTGAAAAGAACATAAAAAAACACTGAAGTCATTTAAAACGAGATATTTACCATGTTGATTTTTGAGTTTTCCAATATTTCGGCACATTTTCATCCACCATGATCACGAAATAACTGAAGGCACTGCGAGCACCGTTTTAAATAACTTTAATGTTAAGAACCATGATAGTTTAAAAAGTTTCGAAAAAACCTTATTTCTTACCACACTTATATTCTAAATGCGAAAGTTTGAATGTTTGTAGCAACGTCACGTCAGAACTACTGAACGCATCGTGCTGAAACTTACCATACTGGTAGTTCTAGGCCTGGCTACTTTTTACGTAGGCTACCTTCTATAAATAGATAATTATAATCATCATCATCATCATCAGCCTATAGCAGTCCACAGCTGGACATAGGCCTCTCCAATGAGCGCCATAGCGCCCTGTCATCAGCTTGCCGCATCCAGCATCTACCTGCAGTCTTTCGCAGGTCGTCATCCCACCTGGTCGGAGGGCGTCCTACACTAAGTTTACCGAATCGTGGTATCCACTCAAGAACACGTTTGCCCTAGCGGCCGTCGGTTCTTCGCAAGATATGGCCGGCCCACTGCCACAATTATAATAATGAACACACAACAAAACAACAAACAAAATAGGTCTATACTTGTTCTAACTCTTCATGTCCATCCAAAGGTTGCCTGGCAGAGATCGCTTTAAGCGATAAGGCCGCCCATTGTACAACACATTCTTTATTTGTCTTTTTCCTGTCCAGTGTATCTGTTTTTATGGTGTGCAATAAAGAATTATTGTATTGTAGGTACAAAATTTAAAAATAAGTAGTGACAATTTGGCGGTCTTATTGCTCTAGAGCGAACTTATAGTATATTAATACAAACAAACCGCTAAGTCGAGTCATTGCAGGTCTAGGTCTATTTTGAGGTTAGACCACTAACACAACAAGTCGGGGGCAACAGTTAGTAAATTATTAAATTATTGACATGTATCTAAAATCGCACTATATTTAGATTTACATAGGCAAATCCAATGTATTAGACACATAAGTTATATGAACATACTAGTGGTTTCTTTTTCACTTCTTCCACTAGTGTAAAAAAAATTGAAGTGAACATAAAAAATAATGTTATTTGATAATAATGAATAGTATAAAATTTGACTTGTCTAAGTGCTTATTTTGTAAGCCTAAAGAAATAAATGTTATTGAGTTTTGAGTTTGAATTTTAAATAAGGGACCACTTACCTACGCATAAAAATTTTAAACGATTTTCGGTTAACACTTTGAGTGCTGAAATCACACGGTATGTGTTTTCTACAAGTGACTAATATGCGTTAATCCACACTAGCGCAGCGGCTGAGAAAATACAGATCTTTGTGACTCAGCACAGCCGTAATATCTTTCGAACGAAACGCATGTGCGGCGCAACACAACTGCTGTGTAGAGCGGCAGCACGAATTTTTTAGGTTAAAAAAAAGATCGCAGTCGTCAAAAAAAAATCGCAGTCAAAGTGTTAAGAATTTTTTATCGTTTACAAACACTTCGAAATCATCAACGTGTATTATAATTTATACCTAAGCGAAAAAACGCGGAATACTATTTTATTTCATCTCTTCTTTAATATATCTTGGAAAATATTACATTTCCTATAATAATAACATTTTTGATCCTCTTTTCTCAAGTACGTCATTAAAAATATCTGTATTGAAATATTGTCTGCTAACAAGGGATTGAATGCGTAGGTATACGTACCGTTGGAATTTGGCCCTTATTTTAACAACGACAAGAGCTAAAAGCTGACGCAGTGGCGTATTTTTATTATTACAGCGGCTTAGGAATCCAAATATCTAAATGTATTAAATAAATAACGAAGGTTATCGACATAGCTCAAAGAATTAGCAAGCTGAAGTGGCAGTGGGCCGGCCATATCTCGCGAAGAACCGACGGCCGCTGGGGAAAACGTGTTCTTGAGTGGAGACCACGACTCGGTAAACGTAGTGTAGGACGCACTCCGACCAGGTGGGATGACGACCTGCGAAAGACTGCAGGTAGATGCTAGATACGGCAAGCTGAAGACAGGGCGCTATGGCGCTCATTGGGGGAGGCCTATGTCCAGCAGTGGACTAATATAGGCTGATGATGATGATTTTGTATTTGTAGCTACCTTCCCAGAATTGTATACTATACCTGAGCTTAAGAGTGTATTTATTCAACATATAATTTAGGTAGGTACTAAGTTTGCACATATCGAACAGTTTCTAATATAGAAAAAGATAGGAAAACTAAATAAAAATACTCTTGGACTATATTTTTTCTACAATAAATTGATTTTGTTGAAAGTCTAGTTGCTGTAGTTGATTTACTACGAACAGCAGCACTGATGCTGCACAAAGTAAAGCAACGAGAGACCACTGTTAACCAATTTTTTACTAATAACCAATTTTCTTGCGCAGTCGACTAAGAAGAGGTGGACTGGTGGATAGTAAGGTTTGAACTTCCCATGACTTGAGTACTTTAAACCAAAACAAAATGTAAATTTTATTAACCTGAACGTTTGAGGTAAAAGAGTTCTGAATGGTACGAGTTTCTAGATTGTTCAGGCGGTTTTTCTAGTATTTATTTAGTTTTTGCTCCGAACTGTGGATATAGAATAATAATATATATATATAATAATAATGCTGGACAATTCACACAGCATTATCTAGCCCCATGGTAAGCAGAGCTTGTGTTATGGGTACTAGATATCTGATATACATAATACAATACATTATATAGATAGATATTTTTATTATACATAGAAAACGACCAGAACACCCGGAACAAATATCTGCAGATCGTACACACAATTGTTCCGAGGCGGGAATCGAACCCGCAACCTCCTGCGTCGCAGGCGGACCTTCGCCCACCGCGCCACATCGGTCGTCGAATAACAATAAGTTAAATGTGCGACAAAGTTTTAAATTTGTTACATTTTGAATGCACCTAAGTGCAAAAAGCACGAGGGATTTGTAGGATTTCTAAATTAACCTATAGTTTAATACTTTCAGACAGCAGATAGATATTTTTCGACAACCGATGTGGCGCGGTGGGCGATGGTCCGCCTGCGACGCATGAGGTTGCGGGTTCGATTCCCGCCTCGGAACAAATGTGTGTACGATCTGCAGATATTTGTTCCGGGTGTTCTTGTCGTTTTCTATGTATATTAAAAATATCTATCTATGTAATATATTGTATTATGTATATTAGTTATCTAGTACACATAATACAAGCTCTGCTTACCATGGGGCTAGATAATGCTGTGTGAATTGTCCAGCATTATTTATTTATTTATTTAATACTGTAGAACTCCTTCTCGACGAGCCACAATTTAAGTCTTCGTTTAAAGGACGACAGACTAGTACAGATATCATCGCAGCAAATCACAGAACTTCGAAACCATTTTTAGTTTTAACAGCTTTCATTCATAATTTTATTTGTCGCTCGTCCGTTTTCGAAGGTTTTGTTCTTGTCTTAGTGGTTACCTTGATTTTACCTGGTTCTTATCAGTTTTTATTAAGTTTTCATAAGTCTTTGTTGACATAAAATATATTGGATTCTAGAACCGGGTATAAGTACCAGGCTTTTCCATTTAACCTTCCTAATGTAGGTAAAAAAATGCAGAGGACAAACCTGAAAATGCAAACGATTCGACAGAAATTCTCACGTAATCCGCAGGCTTTTACGGAATGGCTCTTAACCTTTTAGTGTTGTTACTCTGTCGATGTTTTTATCGATAAACTAGTTGGATTCAAATAAACGTGCTATTCAATTCAATTCAAATTCTTTATTTTCAGACAGCAAAGGTCCATAAAACACATACACAAACAAAAAAGGAAATACAATTACAACGAAGAAAATAAAACCAAAATAACTAAAATCTAGAGTATATAAGTAATTTTACCCAGAGTGGTGTCGTATTGGACAGTCATATTTATTAGATATTACTTTCATGACGCTGTTGTTACTACCTGTCACTCTACTTATATTGGGACTAGACTTTGTAATGCTCGGATTTGGTTCTTTGATATTGAATCCTAGTTTAGTACTACATTAGTTTTATTTATCTGTAAAGCGGGATTCAAGTTTAATAGGTTATGTTCATTAAATATATAAATAAAATAAAATTCATTTATTTCAGGCTAGGTCCATAGAAAATCACAATCATAAAAAGTAATTTAATTAATCATTAAAAGTACCAAATTTGATTGATTGATTTTGGTGTTACCCAATTTTTTATGTTTTCTTCTTAAAAACTTCTTACTCACACAACCACATGACCGAATTACAATGCTCAGTTATTCGAAATCTAAATTATTTATAACAGTACCGTGAGATAATTTGAAAAATATTTTTTTGAAAGTTTTAGAGAACTCTGATTCCATAAATATCAGTTACTCAAAATAACTTTTCAAATCATTATTTATTCAAAATCCATTTTACCATTTCATATATGACTTCAACGCCTGCCACTTCAGCTTGTTCACTGTTTCCCAAGCTTTGTTAACGTTTGTTTTAATCGTGCTATGCGTCAAAAAATAATGTTTTTAAAATTTATAACAAAATTATTAGTTTCTATCCAACCTATGTGTTATGCACTGCTGGGCAAAGGTAACCCCTAATCCGCGTTCATTGGCCAGGTACCCAAAAAATGTTTAATGTATAATGTTCTCTTTTATACATTTAATTGTATGCTGTCTTTCATTGTTATTAATTACTAGCAATTTTTTTATCTTTTAATTATTATTATTAATGTGACAAAGTCTTAATTTATAAAAAACTCGTTCAAACTTTGATGTTCTCTTTTCTAGAAGGTTGTTTACCACAAAGTTTTTAGCGTTGATCTTACCAATGTATGACTAGGTTTGTGTTTTTGTTCAAATTCCCGATATTTTCAAAAACTATATTCAATAATTTAATCTAGAACAATAAACTTATTCATATATTCGATACAAGTTCTCAAGAACTTGGCTATGAAAAACTTGAAAGCAAGAAAATAAAACAGCAAAGAAAGTATATTAAAAATTCAATCTTCGTCATATTCGTCTATCGAAGATAATAAGAGTAGTCATTTATTATCAATCTTCTCTGTTTACGCGAGTGAAATAAATTACGATAAATGAATCTCTATTTTTGCCGAGCTAATACATTGTTACTAGGTTGCCTCATTTTGTTTTTCGCTTAAGTGACCCATGTAGGCTCACTCACCTGACAAGCAAAGGTCCTGAGTTTGAATTATGGCTCTATTGAACATGTCGTGTTCTAGGCAGAACTGTCACCTTAGCCATTCATAGAATAATATAGATATAATCGAGTATTTTGGTTTAATAGAGAATGAAATGATAGTACGATATTATTTGTAGGTCCAATATATCGTGCGTGCTTTTTCTCGAAACCTGGTACCTATTGGACAATGTCATATTCCAAATAAATACCTTGTTACTTGTTGCAACATGATATATATTATGATATGTATTTTGTACATCAGTTATCTAGTACCCATAACACAAGCTTTGCTTACCATGGGGCTAGATAATGCTATGTGGATTGTCCAGCATTATTTATTTATTTATTTTATTTAAATACCTTATACCCGTAGTAACAAACAGTAGTACATTGTTACTACAAGAGATCAAAATCAAATATTAAATTAATAAGGGCTGCAAGCTTCTGAATGCCCAAATCTCGATCGACTCGACTCGATCGATGGTCGATTATTGTGTGTAATTTTTATCGATATACTCGTACATACGAGTACAACGCATCACTAAACTTTATAAATTCACACCTTTTTTGTAACGCGGATATAAACTGTCACTGAGCTGATATAGAAAACGTGCTCTGAGTCATCTAAAAGCCGTGGGAAAGTACCTGCACCATTATAAAAAAAACGGGTTAGGTAAAAATTACGTGTACCTACCTCTATTTTTATTCAATTGAATATGAATTTGAGGAACCAGTTTCCACCAAGTAATTCGGCTCATATTGTATTAGGGAGTGTATCGCACATACTATTTTCGGTTCATTGTTTATTTTATTTTTGCATTTACTTTTATTCGTAATCAAATATAGATGCAGCCAATGAGTGGCCAAAAAAGTATGAGTGATACGCTCACAAATACCTACATCTGAATTGACCAGCAGGTATGACAGCCTTAAAAAAGTTCTTTACTTTAATACCATAAATAAAAACTCATTTTAATTTATTTTTTCTTTTCATGACATCTCTTGCATTATTTGAAGATTTTGTATTTTTAAATTGAAAAAAATGTCTAATTTTAAGTTTTAAATAATATAATTTTAAGAATACTAAGAAGTAAAATACTAAGAAATTTATAAAAGATAATGTGTAATTTGTTATTCATTTAGCTCAGGTAAAATATCCATAACAAAGGATATTTTACCTGAGCTAAATGAATAAAATTAATGGAACTAAGAAATTTATAAAAGATGATGTGTAATTTATTATTCATTTAGCTCAGGTAAAATATCCATAACAATGGATATTTTACCTGAGCTAAATGAATAATAAATTTCTTAGTTCCATTAATTTTACTTATCTATCACGCAATTTTGATAAATACAATGAGCCCAAACCACTTTTCAACGAAAATGTAACATATATAGGAAAGTTAGATCATCTGAAAAGTTTCCACAACAAAGATGTGTGCGTATCACATTCAAACAACATGGTAACCCAAAAACACGACCCCATCCTATTTGGTTATTTGGAGATAAGGCTCGGATTAATGTTAGTGGTCTTTTCGTGTAATCTAGGCCTTTGTGACATGGTAATTCGGAGAATTCTTGTTTCATGTTCTAAGACTATCCTTTACTGTGTAGTGGAGGGCGGTTCAATAGCATTGACAGATATGTATGGCTGTGCCAATGATGTTATATATACGTAGATACGTTGAAACGACGTCTGCGTGGCAAGACGAAAATCAGGTAATTGTCTAAATTGAACTCAGTCCGTCCTGCTCCTGGCCGCGACGCGGACGTACGTTGAAGCACGACTTTGGATTTCAGAACGACGGCTGTCAAAAGCAGAAAGGATGGATTTTTTCATTTCTAAGTACTGTTTAAAATGTAAAATCATAAATATTATTTTACTCAACAATCATTGCCGCGGCGGTGTTGCCGCTTTGCCACCTACATACACGAATGAGACAAGTAGTGCGATGCACTTGTGAGTGACAGAGAGAACGACATAATACCGTGTGTAAAATATCGCCATGTTTATATTTCTTTAAAATGAGTATGACGTCTCTATATTTAAAATCTCATTGGGCTTTGCCCAGTAAGCCAATTTATAGTACCTATTAGTATATTAGTTTCTGCCAGTAAGTTGTTTCCATAGAAACGTTTAAAGGTTATTTCTATCTATTGGTATTGATTTAGGGATAAAAAGTATCCTTTGTTTTATTCCAGCAATATATGTATATAATCAATAGATAATGCATGCTCATTGTTTTTATTATGCATAGAAATACCCTGAACACTTGGGACAAATATTTGCACCGATGATCGTACTAATATTTTTTTAAGGCGGGAATCGAACCCATTATAGGTGGTTGCCTTCTACATGCCTCCTGCCTATATAAATAATTAATGAACAAAGTTGCATTAACCAAATCCATGCGTCTAATAAAATATAGGTAAAATATCTGTCCGTCATTGTTAAAAATTCATTATACAAATCCCTAGGATATAAATGGGTTGTTTTAGATTTAAAGGATTGTTTGTTATTTGTGTAAGTTTCAGTAGCGAGGAATAGCGCACTCGTTGAATAAAAACATCATCATCATCATCATCAGCCTATAGCAGTCCTCTGCTGGACAAAGGCCTCCCCCAATGAGTGCCACAGCGCCCTGTCTTCAGCTTGCCGCATCCATCTACCTGCAGTCTTTCGCAGGTCGTCATCCTACCTGGTTGAATAAAATACGAAGTAATTTTTCTTCGTTAATTGATTTAAATACACTTACATCATGATATTTCCATACATGGCCTTGCTCATCGACATCCACCAAGTATTACTACATTTTCTCAAACGACTGGAGAAATGAAGTATCATCTCAAGGTACGTCGGGACTTAGTTTGAACGCTCCTCAAAAGAGTTTTTTGTGTTTAATTATAATTGATTTCGAATCGCATCCGTAATGAAGGACAAGAAAAGGTTGATTTGAATTCGTCAAACTACGATGATGGTTTTTATTGTAAAACTGCTTTTTGCTTTACATATTTCGGAAGTGGCTAGGATACCTATGTGAAGGTCCCATCATCATTTTTTTAATTATTTACTAGCTGCGCCCCGCGGTTTCACCACGCGGGGGAAACCGCGGGGCGCAGCTAGTAAATAATTTGGTGATAGATATTTTGCATAATATACTATATATCTTTATGAATGTAGCCTATGTGTTATTATGATATGTAATCTATATTACTGTGTTTCATTAAAAACAATTCAGTAGTTTTTACGTGAAAGAGTAACAAACATCCATCCGACGATCGATGTGGCGCGGTGGGCGAAGGTCCGCCTGCGACGCAGGAGGTTGCGGGTTCGATTCCCGCCTCGGAACAATTGTGTGTACGATCTGCAGATATTTTTCCGGGAGTTCTGCTTGTTTTCTATGTATAATATAAAATATTTATCTATGTAATGTATTTTATTATGTATATCCGTTATCTAGTACCCATAACACAAGCTCTGCTTACCATGGGGCTAGATAACGCTGTGTGAATTATCCAGCATTATTTATTTATTTTTATTTATTTATTTATCCATCCAACTTTCGCGATTATAATTATTAGTAGGATATCTGTCAGCGCCACTGCGCTGGACTCAGCACTCGATGATAAATGGACATTTAGTCAGTGGGATTCACAAAGGATTTCCCGAAGTTTATGCAAATTCACGTCACCTTTTATTCAAATAAATAGTACAAATATTCATATAATATTTTATTGTGTAAGTAAAAATTTATGAAATGCAATATTCAACTGCCAGATTTTTAAAAGAATGGAATGCTTTTAAGTTTTATTAATAGAGTTTATTCGCCAACCATGGACAAAGAGAAAAAAATGTGAATAGGTAATACAGTACCTCTTTATCGGATTCTGAAAATAAATAGTGATTTTATACTTTTGAAGCTTAATTTATAATTATACAAAGAGAAGTAAATAAATAAATAATGCTGGACAATTCACACAGCATTATCTAGCCCCATGGTAAGCAGAGCTTGTGTTATGGGGACTAGATAACTGATATACATAACACAATACATTACATAGATAGATATTTTTTATTATACATAGAAAACGACCAGAACACCCGGAACAAATATCTGCAGATCGTACACACAATGGTTCCGAGGCGGGAATCGAACCCGCAACCTTAAGATATTACAGACTATAAGAGATCTCCCACAGCGATAAGGTCTAAGTATTTGAAGTAAAATGATAGTGCGGTCTGTAACGCCTACATGTTGCTTTGACGGATGTTAAAAAAATTAGTTTCAGTAAAATACAATTATTTTCGGAAATTCACACCCTCTTTGTTACCATTTTATCAAACCACAATGTAACGTACCTATAATGGAACCCACTACTATAGTTCAGGAGACGACAAAGGTTTGTAAAGCCTAAAAAATGTTTTAGCGGAAAAACAGGTTTATCTCAGACACGACCAAAACTGCATTCAATAGGAGACACATAATCAGCCCGTACAACTCCGCTGCTGAATATAGGCCTTACCGACGGATAGGCGACACCACGAATAGCGGTCCTGGGCCGTCTCCACCCATCGACCCCCAGCGACCGCTACAATGTCGTCGGTCCAAGTGGGAGGTCTTCCCACACTTCTTCTCGTATTGCAATTTGCATCTTAGTCGCCACTCGAGAACCTTTGCTCCCTAAAAGTTATTTGTTCTGCGGTCGGAATATGGCCACCGCCGCTTAACCCTACTAATTAATTTGGATCTTCTACGGATTTCCATATTCCGGATTCTATCGCATAGAGAAACTCCGAGCATAGATCGCCGAGTGACTATTAGGTCTATAGTCAGCGACCACGTCTCGGATCCATAATATATAATTTTTATTATTACATGCGTTAAAAGTATCGTTAAAAAGTGTAATTCTAGGTGATTACAACGTTCAGAGGTTTTAGCAGGTTTTGGCAGATCCTGCTTGCGTTACAAAACTATTTCATATAAAAACAACAACTACAAAAAAAATACCAATTACTGTACGAAATTGGTGCCCGTTTCAATTCTTTATACTCCTCTCTCCTGTAGAATAAATTCAACCCTGTGACGTCAGAATCAATTTTTGCCTTTGGAGTTACGACAAAAAGTCGCGTCCAATAAAACTGTTAACATAAAACGACGCATTTGCGGTCAGTCCACTGTTTTTGGCTCTCACCCAGTTGTGTGTTCTATTCCAAGTGATTAATGCTAAAAGACAGCGCCAAAAAACACAGGCAGTAGGTAGGTAGGTATAGACAACCTGTCTAGATAGTAACACAAATACCTACGGCTTTTTAATTTTAGTATTTTTGGTCTTTACAATGGAGTTGCCTTTTCTAGCTACTGACCATTTCAAATGCGTGTATGTAATGTTGCGTGTCATAAAAATAATTATAATAAAAAGCAGAGCTTGTGATACTAGACAACTGAATACATACATATTAATACAATACATTACATATTTAGATTGATATTTTTATTATACATAGAAAACGACCAGAACACCCTGAAAAAATATTTGCAGATCGTACAAACATTTGTCCCGAGGCAAGAATCGAACCCGCAACCTCCTGCGTCGCAAGCAAACCTTCGCCCACCGCCCCACAGAAGTCATTGGCAAGAAGAGTTATTCATAACTGCGATTTTAAAGCGAAGTTCTTGGAAGCTTTAACGTAATTCGTAACTTATCACGTATCAAGCACAATCCCTCTCAAAACCAAGCTTCTGTCACTTTTTGTCTGACCTCCTTGCCACAAAGTATTCCGCACTCCGCAATAATAGTTTCTTAACAAAGACTGAGAAAGTTCAAAAAGGAAAGCTTATAGTAAAATACAAGCGTCTCCTCTTTTATATACTAAAGTTATTTGTTCTGCGGCTCTTAAACTATAAAACGTTCCATTTCGCGCAGAACAATATACCTCTTGAAAAAGAGTTTTCAGTAAGGTTGGAAATATTCATGAGGAATGCAGCGATTTGTTGAAAGGGTTTAACTAGGTTTTTGCTTTGAAGATGGAAACATTACACACAAACGCGTGACAGTAACTTCATCATCATCATTATCAGCCTATAGCAGTCCACTGCTGGACATAGGCCTCCCCCAATGAGCGCCATAGCGCCCTGTCTTCAGCTTGCCCGCATCCAGCATCTACTTGCAGTCTTTCGCAGGTCGTCATCCCACCTGGTCGGAGGGCGTCCTACACTACGTTTACCGAGTCGTGGTCTCCACTCAGGAATACCTTTGCCCAGCGGCCGTCGGTTCTTTGCGAGGTATGGCCGGCCCACTGCCACTTCAGCTTGCTAATACTTTGAGCTATGTCGATAACTTTGGTTCTCTCGGATATATTCGTTCCGAATCCTATTCTTCAGAGAAACTCCGAGCATAGCTCTCGTGGCTTCAGGCTACTCGTGGTACCACGCGAGCGAAGCCGCGGACGAAAGCTAGTATGTCATACTTTATTCTCAATACTTTATTCCGTTTTCCTACGATTGTGCCAACCATGCGTGAACAACCTTCCTCATATTAAAACAAACCGTAATACTATTTCATATCGTTTTGTTCTCACAAAGACAATTGTATTTTGTAGAAAGCTGTTTATTCGATGGGAAAATCGGGTTTGTTTTATACAACAACCCATGGCCTATCAGCCCTGGGCGACCCTTATGGGGGCAACCCTGATTATTTAACGGCCCTTTGCGGTTGGTTGGAATGAAAATAGGGCTGCCCAATCGAGAAATGTTTAAAGATAAATATATTTTATTTATATAAAATGCGGCAAGCTGAAGACAGGACGCTATGGCGCTGATTGGGGGAGGCCTATGTCCAGCAGTGGACTGCTATAGGCTGATGATGATGATGATGATGATGATATAAAATGAAAGGAACGCCAACAGCATATTAATAAATATGAATGATTTATGTAATATAAATCATTCTCATGGTAAACTTATTTATGTAGGTTAATATACACTAATCACAGAAGGTCACTTCTCTTTTTAAAGAGCCAGCAATTTTTTTTAAAGTAATCTTTTTTTATCTATATCTTTAAAGTCCTCATCTAAATGCCAGGCAATAAACAAAGTCAAATCTGTTATATACAAAACATTTTCATCTAACAAGAAAAATCTTCGAGAAATTAACATAAATCATTCTTATGGATAAACTTATTTATGTAGGTTAATATGCTGAGGACCGAGATGAGTGGAAGAAGGGGAGGGAGGCCTTTGCTCTGCAGTGGGAGACCCCGGGCTAATATAATAATAATATACATAGGTACGCTAATCAAATCACAGAAGGTCACTTTTCTTTTTAAAGAGCAGCCAACAAATATTTTTTAAGTAAACTGTTTTTGTCAATATCTTTTTCGTTCTCAGGCAATAAAAATAATAATTAAATCATCTATGTGATAGATACGAATAATTAATATAATCTATATCGATCGATATAATCTGTTGTCTGGTAGAGATCGCTCTTGAGCGATAAGACCGCCAAATTGTCACATATCTTGTATTATTATTTTTTACCTTGTTTGTTTTATTTTTAAGTGTGCAATAAAAGTATTGTCTATCTATCTATCTAATCGAATAATTAAGATAGAATAATTAAATCATCTACGTGATAGATAATAACACGACCCTTTCTCTGTCTTAAAATATAATCGAGAAATTACTCGATTAATTTCACTCATAAATTTCGATTATTTAAATCAATATAATTCTTCTAAACCCATCAATGTTACTTTAATGTGCCAACCTTAACTAACACAAATCGCAGGGGCCTTATTCCAAATCATAAAAGACTCTGGTTTTATCTCGGACGATGATTTCGAAAATAATTGGACAGTACTTTTATTTTAATTGAAACCACGAGAAACAAGTAAAATTTATTATGGCGACATCACAGTACAGAGAAAGAGGAGAGAAAGAGGAAATGTAAAATCTTTTCATTAAAGATTTTACATTTCCTCTTTCTCTGTACTATTCACATCCTTTTAGCTCAGTCTAGCTTATTTTAGCTGCAGTCTTTCGCAGGCGGGATGACGACCTGCGAAAGACTGCAGGTAGATGCTGGATGCGTCAAGCTGAAGACAGGGCGCTATGGCGCTCATTGGGGGAGGCCTATGTCCAGCAGTGGACTGCTATAGGCTGATGATGATGATGATGATGATCCTTTAAGCACACGTTCAACTGCAGAACATGCCTCCCAGAGACGAAGCTGAACGGGTTATTCCAGTTTTGCGAAAACTCAGGGGAAAACTGGAATCGAGTTTATTTCGATTCCAGTTTTTATCCTTGAGGGGGATATTCGAGGGGGGGAAATGGAACGATTATTTTTCTATTCCGAATTTTTTAGATGGATTTTTCAAGGGGGAAAATTGGAATAAGCCGGCTGAACGCGTACCTGTCCGTTTCCGCTCGCCGCAGTCATTATACGTATTTTTCGTGGTATATGCGGCGCGTTCGGCGGGGATAGTTGCGCCATGTTGCATACTATCCAAGTAATATAATAAACGCGAACGTTTTTATGTATGTATGTTTGTTACTCTTTCACGCAAAAACTACTAAGCGGATCGGGCTGAAATTTTGTATGCAGGTAGTTCCAGGCCCGGAATAAAACATAGCGTTTGACTATAAAAATCCATAGTAATTAATGTCATGAATTACCAAGAAACTAAAACCACACATAAAAAATTGCCTAATCAACGATTACTTCCAAACTCCCTTGAAAACCAATTCCTCCCTCTGTCTTAGGTAATAGGGTACATTAGCCAGGTAACTTTTCTACTCCGTTCTACTTATCTTAAGCGGCTATTTGTAATTAGGGTAAGCTTTTAATCGTAGACCGGATAATGTCACAGCCTTGATTAACTAGCTAGGACAAGAAGAAAAAAATGCCAGTCAAAATTTTTAGGGTTTCGTAAGGCTAGGCTGAGCAGCATTTGGGAAACTTACTTGTATATTATCTAATTATAATAATAATAATAATGCTGGACAATTCACACAGCATTATCTAGCCCCATGGTAAGCAGAGCTTGTGTTAAAATATATTATAAAAAATCATAAAAAATATCTATCTATGTAATATATATATTACATAGATAGATATTTTTTATTATACATAGAAAACGACCAGAACACCCGGAACAAATATCTGCAGATCGTACACACAATTGTTCCGAGGCGGGAATCGAACCCGCAACCTCATGCGTCGCAGGCGGACCTTCGCCCACCGCGCCACATCGGTCGTCAAATTTTGTACAATATTTTTAGTATAGTTTGACAATGCCCTTATACAGCAGATTACTTTGACATTTTATCTAATTTATTATTCCATTTAACTTATACCATAATTTATTATCTGTTTTATTGTGACAATTTATTATAAATGAATTTATTTTAATTTTTTAAAGAAGGCATGTCTTTCTGCTTTATTTTTGCACAATGTCCTATGGTGTTTCCTTTGTCAAAAGTTAGTGTGTTATAATAAAAATGGAATTTGTCTTTTAAAATAGTATTTAACGACATCAAGTGTAACATTGTGTACCTACGGTGGAAATAAATAAACTAAACTAAACTACGTCGAGTCTTCTCGTCATTCATACCGCAATGCTTGAAAACGAAAGTTTTCAATCAGTGCGTCCTACCCGATAAGGCCGCCCATTGTACAACACATTCTTTATTTGTATTTTTCCTGTCCAGTGTATCTGTTTTTTATTTGGTGTGCAATAAAGAATAATTGTAATGTATTGTATTGTATCATACATTACCAAATCTTATTTACACTATATGATATTAATAAATAAATAAATAATGCTGGACAATTCACACAGCATTATCTAGCCCCATGGTAAGCAGAGCTTGTGTTATGGGTACTAAATAACTGATATACATAATACAATACATTACATAGATAGATCCATACCGTCTATATTGTTCGTTCATGTCGAGTCCAAGGTTGTCTTGAAGAGATCGCTCTCAGCGATAAGGCCGCCTTTTATACCTTTATTCTAAGTTGTTTTTATTTCTGTATTGTTTTCTGTTTTGTGTGGTATAATAAAGTATTTTATATCTATCTATATATATTTTATATAAAAATGACCAGAACAAAATCTGCAGATCGTACAAACATTTGTCCCGAGGCGGGAATTGAACCCTCAACCTCCTGCGTCGCAAGCAGACCTTAGCCCACCGCCCCACAGAGGTCGTTGGCAAGAAGAGTTACATATTCATAAGTCGTAAAGTGCAAATTACTTTTTATCCGGGAATAGCGTGTGCGAAGTCTAGATAATGCAGTCTCTAGTCTAATTTAAGCATATAGGTTGGTCTCGAGGTACATCTAGTATATACGACCACTCTGAAACCCGGAGCACGCTTTTAATAAAGACTATACGGAACACGATATACTCAGCAGTACGTATGAACAGGGCGAGATACGTGAGGAGGAGAACGGGGTTTTAGGGGTCCGTAGGCAAAGATAAGAACCACACAACACTGTCAGAGTTCTAGAAAAAGTGTGTAGTTCGGAAAAACTTTGACAAATCGTGTTTCAAGTGTGCTTTTTGTATATGAATAAATGTCTATATTCCATTCAATTATTTTCTACTAGCTGCGCCCGCGGTTTCACCCGCGTGGTGATAGATATATAACGGATATCTCTATGAATTGTAGCCTATGTGTTATTCTGATGTGTAAGCTATATTATTGTGAAGTTTCATCAAAATCCATTCAGTAGTTTTTGCGTGTAAGAGTAACAAACATCCATCCATACTTACAAACTTTCGCGTTTATAATATTAGTAGGATTATATCGTGATTATAATCGTGTAATTTTTTTTTAAATATTATTCTATTGAAAATTAAAATATGTATCTACCTATATAGTTTTTCAATTCAATTCGATTTATATGTAATTGAAAAAGCCGAAATCTGATTTATATGTATTTATTAGCCTGCATTGTTTTTTTTATATAACAAAATGGGGTTGAGCATGATTGACGACCGATGTGGCGCGGTGGGCGAAGGTCCGCCTGCGACGCAGGAGGTTGCGGGTTCGATTCCCGCCTCGGAACAATTGTGTGTACGATCTGCAGATATTTGTTCCGGGTGTTCTGGTCGTTTTCTATGTTTAATAAAAATATATCTATCTATGTAATGTATTGTATTATATATATCAGTTATCTAGTATCCATAACACAAGCTCTGCTTACCATGGGGCTAGATAATGCTGTGTGAATTGTCCAGCATTATTTATTTATGATCAAAAAAGCAGAAAAAAAACCTTTTCAGCCATGCAAGCAAATATTAAACAAGGGAAATTCCCATAGGGTCAACTCACACCGAAATAGCGGCGAAGGGCAGCGACCCGCTCGGTAGAGAAGAAGAATTCGCCGGGCATCCGCGCGACTCGTTCGAGTTTATCATACGATAATAAGTATTATTGTTATGAAAATCAAGTTAAAATTCATATGACACTGAAACTGCGCTCCGCTTCGCTGCGCTTCGACGCTCTTTTGGTGTGAGTTGAGCCATACGATGAAAGGGCTGGCATCAATAATAATAAACGTACCTAAAATACATGTAACAACCGAATGTTTTCACAATCCAATCAAACAACAATTTTCTTAAGTACTGTAACTTTTTCGATTCGTCTGAGATTGTTTGAGATTGTATCTCTATCGAGCCGTAGGTACTCTTCAATTACTGGCGAGATATTCTATATGTACTTAAAGGGAAAAGAACAGCTAGATCAACACTTTAACACTTTGACTGCGATTTTTTTTCGACGACTGCGATCTTTTTTTTAACCTAAAAATTTCGTGCTGCCGCTCTACACAGCGGTTGTGTTGCGCCGCACATGCGTTTTGTTCGACAAATATTACGGCTGTGCTGAGTCACAAAGATCTGTATTTTCTCAGCCGCTGCGCTAGTGTGGATTTACGCATATTTAGTCACTTGTAGAAAACACATACGGTGTGATTTCAGCAGTCAAAGTGTTTAAGGGGCGCACTTATAGTCGTTGCTTTTGTATGGTTTTGTTTCATAGATCTTTGTTTTGACTTTTGATAACGGTTATGAAACGGTTATGCTGAACTGGCAGTGGGCCGGCCATATCTCGCGAAGAACCGACAGCCGCTGGGGCAAACGTGTTCTCGAGTGACCACGACTTGGTAAACGTAGTGTAAAACGCCCTCCGACGACCTGCGAAAGACTGCAGGTAGTCAAAGATGCGTCAAGCTGATGTGAGCTGATGCGTCGCTATGGCGCTCATTGGGGGAGGCCTATGTAATATACGCCACCGTCATACCTATACTATAGCTACTTTTCCATCCGAAGGTTGCCTGGAAGAAATCACTCTTAGCGATAAGGCCGCCTATTGTGCATCTGTATCTTTGTTCTGTTTTTGTTTTTCTGTGTTTGATGTGCAATAAAGCGTATTTGTATTTTATTGTATTGTTTATTGAATTTCTGTAGAAAAGTAAAAACTAACTAGGTACATCTCTATCATCAAAGAAAATTATGCGAGGCTGAGAAACCGATAGGAGCTCGGCAAAGTTACTGGGCCTCATTAATATGAGCGATGCGTTTGTCAAAGTCAGAGGCGACGATTTCATTTGGGGATATCGATTTGATACAGTCAGATATTCTAGAAGCTGGTTCAAGGAACGGAACTGTGACGAACAATGCAAAACATGTACAAATACATAAATACTTGTTTATACGTTAATGGAAATGGCTAAATAAATACTGATTATAGACACTATGACATATACATACATAAAATATTAACTATTTGAAGTTGGAGATAGAAAATGTTCGTAGACCGTATGTTTAAATATTGTGAGAGATTTAGCTTGTCTTATATTAATAAACCTTATCTCCTATCTCATTTGACGGTGTGTGAATACCAGGAAGCAAATCTATCCACTTGACTTGACTTCGTTGATTAGGCAATATGTTTCTGATTTGCCAGTGTCCAGTTCATAGAAATTTCATAGTCATGGAATGGAGGCGGCATAACATAAATAAATAAATAATGCTGGACAATTCACACAGCATTATCTAGCCCCATGGTAAGCAGAGCTTGTGTTATGGGTATTAGATAACTGATATACATAATACAATACATTACATAGATAGATATTTTTTATTATATATAGAAAACGACCGGAACACTCGGAACAAATATCTGCAGATCGTACACACAATTGTTCCGAGGCGGGAATCGAACCCGCAACCTCCTGCGTCGCAGGCGGACCTTCGCCCACCGCGCCACATCGGTCGTCAATAATAATAATTATATGCGCGGTTTTGAAAAACCAATGATATTTTTACCTCGAAGAAAATCTGTCGAAAGTCTGAGTTTGATTTGATTCTAGACAGTGTTTTGTCCTGGGATCCGCAACTGTCTGAACTCGGAAGATAAAAAAGCTTGGAACGAGTTTTGCTCCAACTCAAAATCTACCAACTTACAGATAAGCAAATCTATGTACTAGACACATAAGTTATGAACATACTAGTGGTTTCTTCTCACTTCTTCCACTGGTGGACAAAAAATTGAAGTGAACTATAAAATAATTTAATTGATAATAATGAATAGTATAAAATATGACCTGTCTAAGTGCTTATTTGTAAGCACTTAGACAGGACAACTTATGTGTCTAGTACATTTGATTTGCTTATCTGTAAATTGGTAGATTTTGAGTTGGAGCAAAACTCGTTCCAAGCTTTTTTATCTTCCGAGTTCAGACAGTTGCGGATCCCAGAACAAAACACTGTCTACAATCAAATCAAACTCAGACTTTCGACAGATTTTCTTCGAGGTAAAAATCTCATTGGTTTTTCAAAACTTAGCTTAAAGAAATAAAAACTTTTCATTTTCATTTTCAGCAGATGGATGGTCGCATCGGCGGACTCACTGCGGCGAATGCGCAATTTTTTCCTAATTACTAAGGTTACACTTGCCTAGTTCCATTTGCTTCCCATTCTCGATTGCGCCAACGCTTGCTATCCAGACCTCACTACACCAATTAAACAAGCTTGAGCTCCTTCAAAATTTCAGTTTTTGGATCATACGACGAACCTTTCCTGATCTATACATGCCTAATTCAAACGAACTTATGTAATTTGTACTTACCCCCATATCTTTAGTCATTACCTCGACTTCGATTCAAACTCTACTCAACTTCCAAATGCGTTTCGGTATGCTTGATCGCAAAAAAATCCTTCACTCGAAACAGCCTTCGAGAATTTTTTCATACGAGTGGAATAACGAACTGTCATCTCAAGGTACCTCGCTACCTACCTTGAATGCTCCTCGAAATAGTTTGTTGTCATTTACAATGGATTTTGGAGGCTATCTCAATTACATTTACGACGATGAAACCTACAATTACCCATCGCGAAGGTATATAAGAGAGGTTGATATATAACCAAATTAACGACTAAGCATACCAAACTCGAGCATGTTTTGGAGGAATGCTCGAAACGCCCTTGAACAAGTTTGAGTGGAAAATTATTTGAGGTAATGACTAAAGATATGGGGGTTAGTGTGACGAGAAAATGATAACACCTTACTTAAGATTAACATAGAGTTAACGATAGTTATTGTGTATTTCATTTTCAATAAATATTTTCATTTCATTGTTTTTCAGTTTCCTATCGTTTGATGTAAATACCTTAGAAAATCACGAGCGATATTGGAGAGTGAATTATTTGGGTCTATCCCCAAGACGGCCATGGCTCTTTCAACAAATCAATAAGAACAGCTGGGGAGACTCGACTTATGATGGACCATGAGGAGAATGAAAATAAATTACCGAGTTTATTGCATTTTCAATCAATATTATGTTTTAACTTAGACTTAGCTCCTAAACTGTGAAATCCCTTCAAAAACCGTAGTAGTACCTTACTTACTTAGGTTTTTAAAAGGTCTAATACTTAATTGTACATGTATAAATCTTCAATTAAAAACCGTAGTAGTACCTATCTTTTAAAGGGACTAGATATATAGTTACTTAACTGTCGAATAAATATTATATTTTTTTATTTATTTATGCTTCAGCATACAACTGGAGTCGAGATGTCTTATTATTCAAAAGTCTATTATACTGGGAGTTATAATCCAAGACATTTTTTGTAAACAAAAAAAATATTTTATTACCTTAGAAAAGGAATTTGGTTACGTCAAAAGAGGAATTTCGGCCTAGGCCTCAGTCGCAGATCGATAAGTCTATGCTCCCACCGGTTACCTCATATCTCAGTAAAGTACGCCACAATAAATAACACAATTTATTATCCCAGTAATACCACTTTCTGGCAGGGATTTATTTATTAGTACCTACCTACATTTATGTGTAACAGTTGCCTGCTAAGGTCCATTCGCTGTTGTAATTGAACGCGATTAGCAGAAGATAAACTCAGTTTAGTGCTTTAAACGAGTTCAGCACAAAGCAAACGGTTCGACCCGGTCCGGTTCAAGCTGAACTTAGTTAAAGAAACGGTGAAATTGGACCAAAATTTTCCTATTTTAATCGTTTTTTTTTTGTCTAATATCCGCACATTTCGTTCGATTATGTTTCGAAAAACACAGTGTAAGTTATTCCTAAGTTAGCTAGGGTAAAGTAGGGATAGATGGTGTTTCGTAATTTGAAACTTTTTGTTTTCATAGTATAGCTTGTTCAAGCTTACACTAAAACAGGTGCCGTATAATAACCCGCGGCTTCGTACGTTTTGTTTCTATGGGGACGTTTTAAGTTTATTTCTATCTCATGGGAACTGATTTATGGGCATATGAACTATGTTTCAATCGAAGCCTGGAACTAGCTCTATGCAAAATTTCAGCCCAATCCGTTCAATAGTTTTTGCGTGAAGAAGTAACATCCATCCATCCATCCAAAGTTTCGCATTTACAATACTAGTGTGATCAAGTTTTCACTGATTTATTTTTTCAGGCCTACCTTTATGGATAGGCGGAGAATCTTTGCCATGAAAATGGTATAGTGAGTGTATAATATGTGGTATGTGTATGTCAATATTACTGATAATGTAATGGTGAATGGTGAATGGTGTAATGGTGATAAATTGAATTTACTAAAAATAGTAAAAAGGATATTATCATGTACCTATGTACATTTAATTTCATGTATATTTTATTACGTCCTATAAAAAAACTGTCTCTATATTTTTTTTAGCACTTGGTCAGGCAAATAACGCTTTGCCGCAGTGCAGACCTCCTCAAAAAAATATCAAAAATCTCACAAAATCCTGCGAAAAACAGCATTCAGAAATAGTCCAAAGCCATTCTGTTGGATGAATGTGACGACGAACTTTTTGAGTTCCGCACAAAAAACTCTTGAGCGATTTATTGGAACCAGTACAACTGTGCCTATGCCTACCCTCTGTTACTGTCAACATAGGCTGCTCTTTCGGTGGACAGTGGTAGCGCGAGCGGTATGGTGATTATGTAACTCGCGACCGGTTTGCGACAGGCGTAAATTAAGCAATCAGTGCTGTCAAACGTCGTTTTTGACGTTGTAGCTGGTGTCAAACTAGTACAAAATTGACGTTTGACAGCACTGATTGCTTAATTTACGCCTGTCGCAAACCGGTCGCGAGTTACATAATCACCCGGCGGGTTTTGGACAGTCATCATTATCGCCCCATATACGTCCACGTGTTCTTGAGTGGACACCACGACTTTATGATAGTAATCCGTTTTAATTCAGAATACTTTATTTCCAGAGGCTTACAAAATAAGCACTGGGACAAGTCAAATTTTATACTTTAACTTATTATCAAATAAGAAAGAAGGTGTTTTTGATTTTCTCTTCGTTTCAATTTTTTGATTACTAGTGGAAGAAGTGAAAAAGAAACCACTAGTTGGAACACTATGAAATTGACAACAAGGCACTGGACCTTGATAATACTAACTACGACTAATACTAATCTGGTTGATGCGGTCAGTGTGGAGCGTCCGATTTCGGCCTGTTGACGCCAGCCTTAACCCTCGGTCAATCCTCAGTCGCGCATTTTTTTGTTTGTGTGGTTAGTCGCATGGTTTCTTTAAAAATAAACACCCAAAATCACCTTTTTCCATATTTTTCTAGTCATTTGTAATGAAATTATTGGTTATTGACTTTACAACAAGGTACTTACATATATATTATTTTATTGCAGATATATAAAAATACTAATCTATGTATATTATTTATCTTGACATTATAAACATTAAAAAAATGTTCTAACCTAACCAACCTTATGATGAAACTTTTCTTTCTTTCTAAATCTATGTAGGTATATGCAATAACACTTGAATAACGAAGACTCTAAATTTGGAAAGCACCAACAAATAAATATAAAAACTTTTACCCGAAGAAAGTTAAAGTTGTTAAAAACGTTTGAGTTCAATACTCAGACGATTTTAATAATTCTAACTTTCTTTTTGAACAAAGTCGTTACATGCTGATTTTGTTTGTGTTGGGCATATGTTATCTTCTAAAAAAGGCAGACAATTTTAAATTTTCGATCTATTTGGACAATAAATCAAAACTTTCTCAAAGGAAAAAGAAACATTATTATTGGGTTGAACATTTTGAAGAAGAGATATGAATCGTCTCATAGTTTATTTCAATTCGAGGCTAAGTTGAAAAGGTGGCCCGCGATCGCAATTGTTAAAGATATATCAAAGCGCGAGTATTTTTTTAATAATATTTCGCATCATTTTGTTATTTAAACTCATAGTAGGTATACCTAATATTTTGGGAGCTTTTACACCTTAATTCGTTCAACGATTCCAAAACCTGATGATACAAATTTACGGATTCTAAATTCTCGGGTGCCAGTTTGTCCGGACCTCATGTTGTTCTGTAGTCTGTAGGTTGATCTTCACATTCCCGTTCTAAGTCAATTTTATGCTCACTTTTTTTCATATGGGTAATGCGCGCTAGGTTTCTTCAAATCTACATAATAGCGTTGGGCAGCATTTTTTATTGAAAATTCTACTGAAAACTCAAAGAGAGCCAAGAAAATATCGCATAAATTACAAACCTTAATTTTTACCTACCAAGATGTACATATCTTCATTTATTAGTTTTGCACCAATTTATATCCATCGCAATTCCATGCTCACATTTGAACATAAATCTATTTTGATAGGTATTTCTAGCTACAGTATTGTATGAATATCCATCAAAATTGATGACCTACAGTGACCTCACACTGTATCAGCATTTATTTGATAAATGGCAGCGTTTTGTCATTTTCTGACTTGGGTAGCTGCCAATACAAGCGGACTGGGGCATTAGGCATGTTTTGCCTATCTTAAGATCGATTGACTGGCAATAATCTGGTAGTTATGACGGACCATACGAGTTTGGAAGATCTAATTATGTGATATTTGGTGCCACTTTTGCCGCAGTGCCACAGCTACATTGTGCCAGTTTAGAATTTATACTACCTTAACTCTTCCTGCGGGTGTTGTAGTAAGAATAAGAAATATCCACCGGGGACGGGCAGCAGCACCTCCTGTATTCATTAGTAATTCTATCACTAAACTGTGATCCCAGGTTCGATTCCCGCCTCGGAACAAAATATGTTTAACGGGCATTTTATTTTAGAAGCAAATTACAATGACAGAATAAAACATTTACAACTAGTATTTACACTTATTTATTTCCTAAAAATCTAAGCCGTCACCTAAAGGCGGAGTACCCAGAATACCGGCAGCTAGGAAGCATACTTCACGATACATCATCCTCATCGTCAGCCTATGTTAGTCCACTGCTGGACACCCCTAATGAGCGCTATAACGCCCTTTCTTCAGCTTGACGCATCCAGCATCTCCCTGCAGTCTTTCGCAGGTCATAATCCTACCTGGCCGGAGGGCATCTTACACTGTTTAAATTAAACCTTACCCATTTTTTGGATCCAGATATTTAAAAGATGAAATGGAACGCAATTTGAAATGCACACGATACTCAATCCAATCCTTGGAAGTAGGAAGTTCTTCCGTTCCAATCTCTCTTGTCAATTGTTTGCTTTGTCTTATTCGAAGTTAGAATTCTATGTTACAATCATGCAACAAATTGTACATGTTTCAACAAGGAAGATCGTCGGCCAATGTCTGTCTTATTCGAAGTTCGAATTCTAAAATGGACGCCAGATTGGTATTCAGTTCTGATAACGTGGAACATTATATTTACTTAATAAGTTTTATGAGCCTAAGTTGACCCGCCTAAGCACTTTTTAGCATTTATTTATAGCTATTTGGTAATTCAATGATAAACAACAAAATTTTTGACAGATGAGATGCTGTCTCGAAAGTTATGGGGACTTCGTCGTTGTTACATACTATGCTGGCTCGATAAAGCTCGTGTATATAAAAAATATGGCCATATCTCGCGAAGAACCGACGGCCGCTGGGGCAAACGTGTTCTTGAGTGGAGACCACGACTCGGTTAACATAGTGTAAGACGCCCTCCGACCAGGTGGGATGATGATCTGCGAAAAACTGCAAGTAGATGCTGGATGCGGCAAGCTGAAGACAGGGCGCTATGGCGCTCATTGGAGGAGGCCTATGTCCAGCAGTGGACTAATATAGGCTGATGATGATCATATAAAAAAAATAATTCGTGGACGATAGATACATGATTAACTTAACAAAATTATAGTGTGATTCGTGTGATACCCATTTTCCGTCGTTTCAGCAGGCTTACTTACACTTATATACTTACGTTATAAACTTCTCACTAACAATGATGAATCCCATGTAAAACATTTTCCAGCTTTGCGTACAATCACGCAAACAAGCGCTTCTCGTAAATTTCGGCACAATTAACTCTGCTCGCTTTGTTTTTGATTAACTGAACCTCTACTCGATTGTACTCTAGTGAGGTTGTGTCACTGAGAGATGAGTCAGGGTGAAATGGACATTGTTCTGTTGGACGTAGACTCATATTTAGGTTAGGTAGTTGATGAGCTAGGAAGCGCATAATTTATGAAATGACTGGTTTCTGCCCGCGGCTTCGCACGCATTGTTTCTATGGAAACGTTTAAGATTATTTCTATCCCATGGCAACTGATTTATGGGGTAATTAGGAGCCTATGTTTTATTCTTGGCCCAGAACTACCTGTATGCAAAATTGCAGCCCGATCCATTCAGTAGCTTTTGCGTGAAAGAGTAACAAAAATCCATCCATACATACAAACTTTCACGTTTATAATATTAGCAGGATTTTATGCACTTATAATGGGTAGGTTCATCATTGGATTATTCGGTAGCAAAGTGAGACTAGAGTGAAACTAGAGCGGACTTTTCACACATCGATAACTAACTTCGAAATATCAATACTCGTACATTCAATCTGCTGCACAAATTTTGATCCGATGAAACCGTTGACCGTTTTTTTTTTTTTTTTAAACTTGGTGAATATCATATATTGTTCGGATACGAATTTCTCTAGTCCCGGTTCAATCGTCCCGTTACCAAATATACTGTATATAAATAAATAATAATAAGCAGGCGAAGGTTCGCCCATCCACAGAGGTCGTCGTAGATATATAAAAATATCATGAAACGATCGAACTACGCTTTTGTCTAATCTTTTTAGGCTTCATCTATCTACTCCAGTGCGTTTGGTTTGATTCCAGTGAAACTTTGACACTGTTTATGTACTACTCCAACTGCCTCAAGAACAATGAAACCAGCGGAAGATGGAATAGCGTCAAGTACCTGGGCGTAGATTGAGTTGGGTTCGATCTTTCTAATTGGGACTTAATCTGGATTGGAGGGTTCAACCCTCCCTTAATTGTTTTGATAGATAGTAGGCGAGCGTTGGGGTAAGTTGAAAAAATAAACAAAGTTCTTGCTCGCTTGGACATGATTTAGAGAGCCTCGGATGATAAATGGTACAGAACGCTTTACAGAGCAAGAGTCGTCGAGCATAACTTATATTTTTAGATGGCTGTTTCTACGCTGCCTATGGACTTTCTTTGCACCATCGATGCTGACATCGAAGACCAATGGCTGTACATCTTTAGCTATGTGTATATTTAGCTATGTGCGCGTTTAGCTGATGAAGAATAATGCAAACAACCTCAACTTTGTGTGAAAAGGCTATACATATGATTTTGCGTTCATAAGAGCGGGACAGGGCATTGCAACGCAAGTCCAAAAATCAAGTTTTACTTATTACCTATTAATTAGGACATTATTTGAAAAAAACGAAACATATAACATTTTTATTTATACTTAATTCTATTACCACGCTTATTGTCAAGATCTGAACTTCTGTATTTATTGAGAAATTTAGGTTTTAGTAAAAATGTAGAGGTAACTTTGCGATTTTTTTCTATCAAGAAAATTTTATGGAATCGTGTTTTCGAAACATATGATCGATAGATTAAGTCCTGAACTTTACCATATATCAATTTCAAAGTTAAATATTCAGTAGTTTAGACGATATGGACATCCGGCGGAGTTGAAAATTAGCAGTTTGAGGTAGTATACACTCTTAATTTATGAATCTCTTGAATGTATAAGTGTGTAGTGTACTTAGAAGTTAGTACCTAGTGTTATTATAGACTACTACTATTGTACTTGACGTATAACTTGGTGCTACGAATAACTTGTATTGCTATTGTATTGGAGTGGCGTCACGACTGTCAAACAAGCGATAACTGCTCTGTGTTGTTTTTCTGATTAAAAAGTTCCTCTGTGGCTTTCCAAAACAAATTATTGTTAATTTTGAACATAGTGGTGTTGTGCCCAATCTGAGATATTAAAACAAAGTATATATGTTGTATTAAAATATTTATCTACGAAACAAAATATAGTGCACGAAGCTTGGGAAAACTACCCTCATATTTTCAAGTGTTGATAAATAATTGTGGTTCAATTCTCAAAGAGTTCAAACATGGTTCAGAGGTGTGCGGCCTGCAGCAGGCGTCTGAAGGGGTGTGATGGGGTAGTTTGCTCTCAATGCGAATCGGTCTCGCACCGAGAATGCGTGAGAATCCCTGTCGGTGCAGAGGTGGCCCGCGATTGGCGCTGTGGAGGATGCCAGATGATGGCCCCCAAGGGAAGAGACCCCAGTACGCCCGTGCGCGTCACCGCCTCTTACGTAGGCTGCCACAGTAGTGAGGAGGCGGCTAGCCAGAGCCTGCCCGCTCTGCCATCTGGGGAAGTCGGACCAACGACGTTGAGTCAATGGTCCTGGACGAAACAGCGCTCAACATCACGGCGGAGTTCCAGGAACATGAGCTCCAACTTAGCATGCTACCCCCCCTGCATCCTACGCATCTCGGAGAGGAGCTCCTCCTCTCCGAGATGCGTAGGATGCAGGGGGGCATGCTGGAGGAGCTGAGGGCGCTGAGGGCGGAGGTGCGGGACCTTGGCACCGAGCTCAAGGAGGCGAGGCTGGAGATGGCGGATCTACGTGTCGCGCTGAGCGGTGTCCATGCGCGCGTGGATGGGCTGGAGCAGCGCCTTGAGGCCGTCGAGCAGGAGCGCGCCGCCCGCCCCGATGAGCCCGCGCCGCAGGCTGCCGTCATCGCGAGACTACAGAGTACCGTGGCGCACTTGCAGCAGGAGCTCTGTGACCGGGACCAGGAGGCGCTCATGGCGGATCTTGAGATCGGCCAGCTCCCGGAGGAGAAGGGGGAGAACGTCCTCCATTCCATTACCGTCCTTGCAGCCAAGCTGGGTGTCCAGGTGGAGGAACGCGACGTCGTGTTCGCCGAGCGAGTTGGGGTGGCACAGGTTGAGGCGGCGGGGGGCGATAAGCCGCGACCGCGCCGAATCGTCGTGCGGCTACTGCGCCGTGACTTGCGGGACCGCATGCTGCAGGGCGCACGGGTGCGCCGCTCTTTGACCGCGGGCGACGCCGGCCGCGATGACGCTGGCTCGCGCATCTTCGTCAACGAGAGGCTGTCGCGCTTAAATCGGCAGTTGTTCCATCGCGCCCGCGAGGAGTGCCGCAGGCTCCAGTGGCGTTACACTTGGACCAAGCGGGGGCGGGTATTTGTGAGGCAGGCTGACGGTCGGGACGCGTACCCCATACGATGCGAAGCTGATATCCAAAGGGTTTTTGGTTAGTCTCGCTTGTTGGGCCTGTAACAGTAACGAATTTTAGTGTGAACTCTATAAGCCCGCTCTGCCTATCCGAGTCTGTGTATCGGTCTAGTTCTAGGACACCTCGCTGTAATATTTTGCCGATTGTAAGTCCTTCTTATTTTAATGCTATTTATAAACAATTCAAAATCTCAACTGTTAATCTCTGTTTCTGTGTGCCACTTAAAACTAAATTGTCTCATATGCCTGTGTTCCCTAATATTGAGCTATTATGTCCTGCTACGATAACCACTAAACTTATCCTACCTCTTACCACCCTGTATCTATTTGCTGAAGAATGGAAAACAACCTTCTCTAACCTATTCAGTTTCCTAACTTTTCTAGCTAATTATAATATTTACCATTTACATTTACAATTGCTCAAACTTAATACTTTTTTACATATTTTTCTCATTCTCAAACTTTTTTACAACCATTTACATGTAATATATTTGAAAAAAGTAACATTTACACTTTTACTTGAGCAATTTTGTCCTGCTACGGTAACCACTAACCTTATCCTACTTATTACCACTCTGTGTCTATTGGCTGAAGGATGGAAAACAACCTTTTTCATGCTACTCAGTTTTTTAATTAATAATTATGTTTTTTACTATTTACAATTACATTCTCTCAAACGTAACATGTTTGTACCACACACCTATTTACATATTTCTCTACATCTCAACTATTTTTACAAGCATTTACCCTTATATTTGAATAATATATGGATAATTAACACAAGTTACTATGAAATCTCTATTTATTTAATTTTATTTTTAATTCTACATTATTTTACAAATCATTCTATCAGTCTGGCTTTGGAAATAATAAGTCAATACAAATTTTATACTCATATTATAATTATTATATTAGAGCCTTATACTTTTTTTACATCATTTTATAATTACTCTTCTCTTTCCAATTATCTGATACCTACTAGCTCTCTAATAGTAGGTTTAATAACCTTGTTCAGTATGAACTCCTGTGCTTTATTGGCAGGCAAAGGTTTATTTCTACTTTATTATGATTAACCTACGCCATCTTAGAGTTGGTCTTTTTAATGCGGGCTCACTGAACACAGGTCAGGAGGAGTTTTTGGTGGCCATGGAGGAGTTATGTCCAGATATCCTGGCCATTAATGAGACCTGGATCAGAAAGGGGGAGGATGATAACGCACCACAAGTCTCTGGGTACAGTTTCATGCATACCCCTAGGCACAGTAATATTAAAAAAGGAAGGGGTGGGGGGGTTGGTTTTTATGTGCGCAGGGGTGTAAATGCACGTAAATGCTCTTACCCGGTTGTGTCGTCGGTAGAACAGATGTGGCTAAAGCTGAATGTGGTTGGCAAAATTGTTATTATTGGTACTGCTTATCGGGCACCCTGGCAGGATGTTGTCACATTCCTTGATGCATTAACTGATTCCATTTCCTCTTTCTCCAAATGTGATAATATTATCCTGGTCGGAGATTTTAATGTGGATATGCTTGGCCCTCTAAATAATAAAGTTCAATTACTTCAACAATTCTTGGATACCCTTAGCCTTGTTCAGTTAGTAAGTGAGCCCACACACTGCACTGTACATAGTCAAACTTTGATCGATTTAGTTTGTACGGATGCTCAAGTTCGTAATCTTTCCATAAAGCACACACCTGAACTCGGCCACCATGCTATGCTTGTGGTGGAATTAAACATAAAGAAGGATAAATTTCAGCCTTATTTTATTACTTATAGGCCTATGAGGGATATCTTAGTAGATTTATTCACTGCAGATTTAGAATCAGTTGACTGGGACGGTCTTATTGATATATGTGACGTGAATGAGCTGTCTACACAGTTTACTAATATAATTGTTACTCTGTTTGATTTGCATGCACCAGTTAAAACCACGCTATTGAGGACCGCTTCCCATCCGTGGATTACCGACACTGTTAAGGATATGATTAGAATTAGGGACAACTATCATAAGAAGTATAAGCTGGATAAATCTGAGACACTCAAAAGGTCTTATAATGATATGAAGCACTTAGTTACCGCTGCCATAGAAAGTGAAAAAACCGCTTTTTTTACGCAAAAAATTAATAATAATTTTGGAAATTCTAAGGAACTGTGGAAAAACCTAAAAAGTAATTTATTGACTTCCAATAAGCAAGCAGCTCAACTCCCGCCACAATTTAATGACCCGGAGGTCCTTAACTCTCATTTCCTTGATGTTCCAGGTGATAAGCTTGTAACTATCTCTGATCTGACTTATTTTGAGCACCACAGGTACAGCTCGGATACCTTTTCTCTTCATCCGGTGAATGAGATCACGATCATGAAAATAATAGAAAGTTTCAAATCCAATGCTTGTGGTATTGATGACATCTCCTTGGTTATGCTGCGTATGACTTTGCCTCAATCTTTACCGGTCATCACCTCTATCATAAATAAGTCTATGTCTACTGGGGTTTTTCCTGAATCATGGAAAGTGTCGGTTGTGAAGCCTATACCCAAAAACAACCAGCCTTCTTCTGTAACTGATCTTAGACCAATCAGTTTACTTTCTTGCCTCTCTAAAGTATTGGAGAAGGTTGTGTGTATACAACTTATGAAATATATTGAAGATAACCAAATTCTCCCTCAGTTTCAGTCTGGTTTCCATAAAGGGCACAGTACTACAACAGCGCTTCTGGAAGTTGTCGATAACTTCTTGGCTGCTCAGGACAATGGAATGTGCACCTTATTAGTACTGCTAGATTTTACACGTGCATTTGAATCTTTAAATATACCATTACTGATTTCTAAGCTTGCTTTTTATGGTTTTGACTCCAATGCAATTAAATGGTTCTCTAGTTACCTCGATCAGAGACTTCAATGTGTCGAGTTGAAGTTGCCTAGTGGCCTTCCTGTTCGTTCTTCCTTCCGCACAGTCTCAAGAGGAGTTCCCCAGGGATCAATTCTTGGCCCAATACTTTTCACACTGTATAGTGCCGACCTCATAAAGGGTATATCTTTTTGTCAACATCATATTTATGCCGATGATCTACAGATGTATTTCTCCTTCTTGCCCTCTGACTACTCCAGTGCTGTAAGCAAAATAAACCATGACTTAGAACAGGTATTCAAATGGTCTAAATCTAATTCCTTAGTTCTTAACCCTAGGAAATCCCTGTTCATGGTCATAGGTACTAGAGCCAATCTGGCTAAAATGTCTGATAAAATAATAAATATTAAGGTAAATGGACAAAGTGTTTTACAGGTTAATGAAGCTAGAAATCTTGGGCTTGTAATGGATTCCAGCCTTCGTTTTGAAAAGCATGTATCCGAATGTGTGCGTAACTGCTTTTATCGGCTAAGAATCCTGTACAAAATTAGGAAGTACTTGTGTGAGGACTTACGAATCAGTTTATGTGAATCTCTCATCCTATCTAGGTTAAATTACTGTGATATAGTCTATGGCCCATGCTTGCTAAAGCGGACCCAAACCTTGGTGCAGAGGGTACAAAATGCCTGTGCACGTTTTTGTTTTCACATACCACCACGCACTCATGTCACACCTTTTCTAAATTCATCTAACATGTTGAAAATGAGTGCGCGTCGCAATCTTCACCTAGCTTCCCTCCTTTTTGGTGTGATTGCTAACAAAACCCCCATGTACCTTTATAAAAAACTTCATTGGGCGAAGGAGGATTCTAAATACGCCAGAAGAGAGTGCACTAAAGTATTTGTTACACCGAGACACAAAAGCGTAGCTTTTCGTGGTAGCTTTAGTTACGCTGCCTCGAGCTGCTTTAATGTTCTTTTGCCGCCGATTCGTGGATGTAAATCAGTATGCACCTTCAGACTCAAGCTTCGAAGACATTTACTTGCGACTCAACTTAACTCATAATTGAAAAACTTGAACTCACCGATTATTTACTGCACGCTTAACAATGTCCTGCAGCCGCAGGGCACCTTTATGTGGAGTTTCTCAGGATAGATTGGCTGGTTTGAGTGGTGGTTATTGGTTTCACCTCTCGAGAAGGCAGGTTTCTCTTCACAACACATTGTTGGTCAAAGCGATGCGCATAATATTTAAGTTGGATGGGAAAATCAGGCTTTTCGCGGCTCAAGTGAGCGGTATTCAGCGTGTGCGCAGTAAATAAGTAAATGTTGAACTTGAATGAGGAACAATATAATATAATATAGTAATCCAATCTTGTTTTTTTTCCAATCCAATAACGATGAAAATCTGTAGATGGATGACTGACAGAAAGAAAACCTCCGGAAAACCCAAGTTTTTCTCGCTGTCAGTTCCAGGTTTGACAGTTTTGCGGCATGACTTTGGTTCTTGGTTTCCAATCTTGGACGAACTGAATTGCTTAGAATTATGTACTATGGTCTTCCCTTTATTTTAATTTTATGTAATTTATTTATTTTTTCACTGATAGCTTGTACATAATTTACTGACTCCATACCTAATTATTATCTTTTATTTATTTATTTTTTTTAATAAAATCTAGTACCTATGTATTTATTCATCTGGATTCAGCTGGATCTGAGATCGTGTCTGCCACTCTACTGGGTTCTGACTGAAAACCAGCGCTCTTTCACAAATGACCTGGGTTATTGTGATAGAGCAACAAGCTGAGTCAGGACCTTTTAGACCTACACACGCGCGCTTATCCACTTTCTGTGAGGGCTACTTAGTACCAAATAATACTTACATTTTGTACATACCTTTTAACTTTTTTTTTTTTTTTTGTTATGTTTTGTCTATGTTACGTGTTTTATAATAGGTACTTTGTAGTCTAATATAATTATGTGTAATTAACCTTGTTTGTGTGTTGTGTTAGTGTTTAATAAATAATTTTCTTTCTTTCTTTCTTTCTATTGCTGTGTGCGCGTTTAGCAACGTGCATATTATGCATACTTAGGTATGCGTGTAAAAGCTGCGCTATACCGCAATCAGTAACATAGTCGGGAGAGGTGATAGGGAAAAAATTTAAACATGATAGCGGGGAAAGATTTGAGGATACTGTGGCTATGCAGCCAAACCCTATATCCATGTGGATATGAGGGACGTGGCGTTAGCAGCTAGAGCAGTTCTGGGATGAACATCCATAGCGAATCAGATAGGTACCTGGTAGAATCACCCTTCGAACTCAAAACATCATCAGGTCAAAATTTATACTTGAATAAGTACTAGGCGAGCAGAAGTTAACTAGAGATAAAAAGACTAAAGAATAAATTTGAAAGCATGTTTTCTTTTAAGTTTATCTAAACCTCGGTTTTCATAAACGTAAAGGAAACTAATAAAGAGCTAAACTAGTTAAACTTAACTCAGTATGACACCATCTTTATTTACGTCATTTAGTCTCGGGGATCCCATGTCAACTCACGATTTTTGTTTATTTTTTTTTGTTTATTTTTAATTTATTTCACCTGGATCCCCTAGTGGATATATCTGGGGTATCCTGTGGCCTTACCCTCACTGTATCATATCTACACAATAGGCGCGAAAGAAACAAATGAGACATGAACTCCGTAGGTTGATTTATTCCGAAGGAAAATGCACTTGCCACCTTCGATTGTGACCTTGGAAATTTATAACCCATTTAATATTGCTATGAGGATAAATACAAAATTCATTTTTTTATTTCTTTAGGCTTATAAAATAAGTACTTAGACAAGTAAAATTTTATAAATAAAAAATCTCTCGTTCTCGATTTTCTGTTCACTTCAACGATTTGTCCACTAGAGGAAGACGCGAAAAGTAAACCACTATAGGACTATACACAGGACTATGGGATATATTAAATGTGTACTAGATTGCTCTCTAAAATTAATGGCCTCATTTATTCCCAACCCTAAATCTTTAACATCCAAACAGCTACTTAGTTTTCATGGCACAGATATGTTTTTCATTCATTATTTATTTATTTTTACAGTGGCCATAAAACTTTACCAACTTACCCCATTCATTGTCCTACTTACTCCCTTTATTGGATGCCATTTACACTGTACGATACGATATGGGAAGATCATGCATATCGGACCAGACATAAGAGCTAAGTACATTTTATACATTGGATAATTATGTATACCACAAAAGTAAATCAACTTTCACGGTAATTGTTCGTCTGTAAACCATACACTTAGTACTAGTAGTAGTTTCTGCCCGCGGCTTCGCACGCGTTGTTTCTATGGAGAGAACCCATGGGAACTGATTTATGGGAAGGAAAAGTAGCCGATGTTTGATTCCAGGCAAGTTACATCTATACAATTTTCCAATTCAGTCCAATCCATTCAGTAGTTTTATAGCGAAGAAGTAACAAACATCCTTCCATACATCCAACCACAGAACAGAGAATACATAGAAATAGTAAGTAGGCGGGGCCCGCGTCTCACCTAGTAGGCGCAGTACTGCGCACTTTAAGCTCCGCTTACATCAGTCGTGTTTTTATTTAGCAGAGTAAACATACTTAAAAAAAAAAACTAAAAAAATATCAAAATACCGTATTGTGCCGTTTTAGAGTGTAAAAACGAAAGCCGAACCAAATATTTAACGAAAGGGGGCATATCATATCAACTGTCAGCATTATTTTATTGTTTTTTTGTTAGTTTTGTTCAAAATGCAAAACCGTCAAACAAAAATAGAAAACAGAAATAGAAAAATAGACTGTGAGCGTATTCCCCTGTTCTGTGCATCCAACAATCCATTCAAACATTCACATTTATAATATGAGTGTGATATTAGTTACATATACACTTGCCATAAGACAAAAAGGCAAAAACGACCAATCAAGATCATATTCAAAAGAATACATCGTATCGTATAAGATCATATAGGTAATTCAAAAGTTACCAACTCTTCATCGTATCGTATAATGTAAGAGCGCTATCACAGGTCGTTACGCAGTCCTACGTAGTTCTACGGAGTCCCATTAGACGTCAAAATGCCTGTAAAGGCCACGGGCGGGATACGACTTATGCCCAAGATACAGTGTGAATGCTTCTTTAGGGTTACTTTAAGGTTTGTTCTTTAGGTAGGGCTATTTGTTGAGTTGAATGTTGACGAAGTTTGGACTTAAATATTCAGTGTTAAAGTTGTTTTTGTTTTGAGCTTTTTCACAAGTTTTTCCTTGAATATTCAGTTGCAGAGTTGTGGGACTTTTCAATTTTCTACTTTTTGGAATACATTTTATTAAACAGCATTGAGAGGTAAATATCGTTATGGAAAAAAGGTGTAAAAAGTTATCTAAATAACAGGATTCAATATTATTCAGATCAACTTATGTATTCTTCCACAAGTGGACAAAAAATTTAAGTGAACAGTAAAATAATTTTATTTGATAATAATTTATATATAAAATATGACTTGTCTAAGTGCTTATTTTGTAAGCCTAGAGAAATAAATGATTTTTTACTTACTTTACTTTACTTTATGGGCTTGAAGTTCAGGTGTTCCTAAACGCATACCATGTTATGTAATCCTTGGCACTCTGGAGAGGTTGGAATGTTTGATGGTGGTGGATATATAGCGATAGATGGAAGAAATGAATAGTTGTTACTTTGATAGAATGAGTGAATTTAATGAAGGAAATAACTAGATAGATTTGACGACCGATGTGGCGCGGTGGGTGAAGGTCCGCCTGCGACGCAGGAGGTTGCGGGTTCAATTCCCGCCTCGGAACAATTGTGTGTACGATATGCAGATATTTGTTACGGGTGTTCTGGTTGTTTTCTATGTATAATAAAAAATATCTATGTATGTAATATATTATATTATGTATATCAGTTATCTAATACCCATAACACAAGCTCTGCTTACCCTGGTGCTAGATGATGCTGTGTGAATTGTCCAGCATTATTTATTTATATTTAAGTCTGAGTCGAGAGTATGGCGACGTGCACCTTATTTACGCGCGTATTTTGAATTCCGCGATGCTTTTGGTCGCGATGTATTTGTTGCCCAGTACTTCGCTAACGCTGAATGCACGCGAATCGATAAGTGGCGAATTTGCCCCTTCTGGAAAATATTTTAGTCGAATATCTATCTTCACTAGTAACCACGACGCCTTTAGTCGTCACAAAACGGCCTGATTCAAAAGAAACAACGCGTGCGAATCCGCGGCCAGAAACTATTAAGAAATAAACTAGTAATTTATTTTCTCTTCACTTCTTCATTTGCCATTAAATTATTTTCTTAAGTAAGTCACAGATTTACTAGCTTTAGAAAAGGTCTCAAAGTAATTCAATTCAATTTGATTAAGAAATTCATTCTAGATTTCAAGTGATTGAATTTTCAATACTAGGTCTCGGTAGTTACGTACACCAAGACTAGGACGAATATTGAATTAAAAATATTCTCTGCGAGAGATTGAAATTCAAGGCTTTCACAGACAGTCCATATTTCTAATATTGTTCGGAACTGAATAACTTCGATAGTAAACATGTTATAAGTAAAGTCCTATTTGATTTAGGAGACATCTTGGAAAATTGCTAGAGTATATTGAATATATAATATCTTATTTCTCTCTTCTGCACCCCCTTATCTCAAGGAACGTTTCACTTTTCTCCACCATTCTCACGCTCTTTCTCTCCGTTCTTCTGAAACACTCATGATTCAAGTCCCAGTCCACTCTACTTCCTTCTACGACAACTCATTTACTGCTCGAGCTGTACAACTTTGGAACACATTACCAGTCTCAGTAAGGCGTGCTAAGTCACTAGCAATATTCAAGAGCATGGTAAAGGAACACTATTTGTCCTGCTGTCACTGACCACACCCTTATTTTTTTTCCGTTATAAAATGAATATTATATATTTATATAAGTAGGTATGTATTATTAGTTATAAAGTATATATGTATTTATAGTAGACAGGTATTTGTATGTAACATAATATGAAATTTCATGTTGTAATTAACTACATAATAACGCACACAGATTTTTCAATCCAACGATCCTATCCATCCACGGTTGTCTGGTAGAGATTGCTCTTGAGCGATAAGACCGCCAAATTGTCACATATCTTGTATTATTATTTTTTACCTTGTTTGTTTTATTTTTAAGTGTGCAATAAAAGTATTGTCTATCTATCTATCTATCTAGTGTAATGTTGTACATTATTAAATAAAGAAATAAACTAATAAACATTAATCATGAAATCTACCTACATGCCGACATTTTCTATAATATTTGACATACATTAGATTTAACAAATTTTTCATAATCATGATTGATCTATGTTATTTAAGGTTAAGGAGAAAAAGGCTTTTTTATTTTATTTTATTTTATTATTGTAATGTTGTTAGCTATTTAAAAAATTCTACATCATAATCAGGTTGTGGATAAACTCGTCAAAAATTTAGTTGCAAGATTTGTTTGCAATCTTAAACATCGAGCTAGTTCTAAAGCAAAATATAAAAAAAATGTTTTACATAATTTTTTATTTTATATCAATGTTTTTTGAGAGTTAATAATTTCACGCTCATTTCGCTACTAGATTCATTTGCATGCCTGCAATTTTCACTATCTCAAACTTGAGAAAATCTTGGAATAAATTAAAATGTTTTGATAGTATCAAAACATTTACATAATCTAAAGAGACAAAAGCTGTTAGATGTCTGTTGTTAAGCGATTGGCCTAGTAGTTGGTATTCTGACTTTCAAACTATAGTTTGCGGGATCGAATAAAACTGGCAAATTATGTACCTCCTCTTTTTAAGTATTTTTTTTGTTCATAATTATCATTATGGGATCTTTTGAGTTTAATAACAAAGATAGATATACTTACTATATTGCACAACCTCCTGCGTCGCAGGCGGACCTTCGCCCACCGCGCCACATCGGTCGTCGTAATAAAAACATAACAATGAAAGAATAAAATAAATTACCTAACTGCAGACCGTTGTAAACCATCTAGTGGTAGCTCAAATGATCCAATAAATAAATTAAATGTATCTTACCAACGCTAATTACCGATCTAAAATTTTGGGGTTCCGAATGTAAGCCAACCTAATCCTGTAGGCAAATGGATGTGTCTAGACGAAATGTAGTTGTTCGGTCTATATTATAGCTTTGACATTAGGACAGCGCTGCGGTATTGAAAGAGAGGTCATTGACAAACACGTATTTTTTACTAGTTTCCGCCCGCGGCTTTGCAAACATTGTTATCATTGGATACGTTAAAGGTTATTTATATCCCATGAGAACTGTTTCAAGGGATAAAAAGTAGACTATGTTTGATTCTAGACTTAAAAAAATAAATAAAAAAAATAAAAAATAGCTTTATTTCATCACAAAGTAGGTATAATTTTAAAACAATAATACTCGTAATACTAATAAGAATGTAGACTCGGGGGTGGAAGTTTCTAATGGCGTAATAGCGAGAAAAACCGCTCACGGGCAGTCTGCGTGATGGTGAAATCGATGCTGTTGGCTTCGGCCCCACGCAAGCCTTCCGAAAGACCGGTATGGTGATTATGTAACTCGCGAACGGTTTACGACAGGCGTAAATTAAGCATCAGTGCTGTCAAACGCCAATTTTGACCAATTTGACGTTGTAGCTGGTGTCAAACTAATAGAAAATTGACCTTTGACTGCTGTCAAAGGTCAATTTTCTATTAGTTTGACAAAACTAAACTGATTGCTTAATTTACGCCTGTCGCAAACCGGTCGCGAGTTACATAAATAATCAACTGGCGCGGCGGGTCAATTTATGGCCCGAGATCATGGTAATGAGATACTAATTTTTAACAATTTAATAATCATCATGCATATTATAATTTTAGGATTTAATAGACAATAGAAAATATGCCACGTGACTTGAGAGGATATCTCATTACTTCTCATCTCGTTACTTCTTGATTCCAGGCTTTAGAGCTACATTTATATAACACAGCCTGATCCGTTCAGTGGTTTTGGCATCAAACATCTATCCATCCATCCGACTTTACATACAAACTTTCGCATTTATAATATTAGTGTGATTTAACTAAAAACAAACACTTACTAAGATTTTCTTAAAATCAACAGTTACTAAACCTAAAATAGGTATGTAAATATAAAAAAAGCTTATTTTTCTCGAAGTTTTGTTGAAAATAAGAATACAAGGTTGAGTTTTAGGGTTCCGTAACCAAAGGGTAAAACGGGACCCTATTACTAAGACCCCGTTGTCCATCCGTCTGTCCATCTGTCAGCAGGCTGTATCTCATGAACCGTGATAGTTAGACAGTTGAAATTTTCACAGATGATGTATTTCTGTTGCTGCTATAATAACAAATATATTAAAAAACAGTACATGATAAATATTGAAGGGGGCTCCCATACAACAAACATTAATTTTTTTGCTCCTTTTTATAGATAATGGTATTGAAACCTTCGTGCACGAGTCTTTATTAAATAAAACTGCTTCTACATAAAAACAAGAGCATACAAAAATGACCACAAACTGTGTCCGAAGGTATGAAACTGTAGTATTAACCAAACGACCGGCAGAAGCGGTGACCTAACTTAATTATTAAAGGTATAATAAGCAATTTGAACGCTACTAACTTTGTTTTAAAGCTCAAAACGTATTATTTCGAATAGTGTAAGGGAAAATTCGCTTTGCATTGGGTAAATGAGTTTATAAAAGCCCATGGCATGAAAACGACCATAGTAAATCACAAATAAATGCGTAACATCGAAAACTACTGGAAAGTTTTGAATTATTGTCGTAATTGATGGCTTATTTACGGGTTGTAAAACTAGGTATATCCCTCTATGGTATGAATGGCCTTGTCAGAGTAAACATCTTTCTTTATTACTTCGCATTTCTGGAGCAATCTTTGCATCTTCAAATTGGGATGGAAGAACCATGTAAAAGGAAAATATTTCCAACTTGCGTCATTTGCGATTGGGTCAGTAAGTCAAATACTAAGGGTATTTTATCATAGGTACATAGGAACTAATAATATAGGAATATGCGGCGGCGTCGAGGCAGACCACCTGCCCGATGGTCAGACGACATTGTGTGGGCTGTAGGGAAGCAGTGGATCCGACTGGCACAAGACCGCCAGGGGTACAGAGATAAGGAAGAGGCCTATACCCAGCAGTGGGTGTTACCGGCTGATTAGATAGATAGGAACTACTATAACATTCAATTCAATTACGAAATAGTACAAAGTTTACGAAATTAACAGCGAGAACAAGAAAAGGCTACCGGCTCAGCATTAAATGTTCCATTGACACGTGTGCCAATGCAGCGCGGATTTTTAGCGACGTCAGAGTGTCTATCATATGCACAGTGTCCTGCCTGCGCACCTGTTAGGCTGTCCGGCTAGTCTCCGTTGAGACTGGACTGGTCGCCGTTGCTGATGATTCGGATAGGATATATTCATCATAGACATTAGTTACGACGCTAGGCTGGGCAGCATTTGGGAAACTACGTCTTCTCGTCATCCATACCGCAATGCTTGAAAATGAAAGTTTTCAACCAGTGCGTCCTACCCGTTATGACCTACGGAGCTGAGACGTGGACACTCAGGATAGGGCTGGTCCACCAGTTCAAAGTCGCTCAGCGAGCTATGGAAAGAGCTATGCTCGGAGTGTCTCTGAAGGATAGGATTCGTAACGAATGCATCCGACAGAGAACCAAAGTTATCGACATAGCTCTAAGAATTAGCAAGCATTGGGGGAGGCCTATGTCCAGCAGTGGACTGCTATAGGCTGATGATGATGAGACTTTAGTATTTCTAATCGTACATCTTACGCACACAGATAACTCAACGCACATGTGTGTGAGCATCTGTTCTAAGATGAATCACTGTATCCGACGACACGACGTCGTATGTAAACCATAATAATTTAAAGCCAATAGCTTCACACGTCCGCGCGGCGACGCACCGCACTCCGGGGAGAGATAACGAATAATATATTTTGGCGAAATTTTGTCATGGAGTTTACGCAGTGCGGCGTTCTTAGCTTGAAATTTTAGCGGTTTTCGAAGGAATTCTGTTGAGATTGCGTGCTTGGATATGTATCTAGGAACTTATGATTTTATGTTTTTACAAAAACTAAAAACGGACCTCGAATTCCTGTACACATATTTACTAGTAGGTACTATGTTTATAAGGTATAATATAGGACAAATAGGAAATAATATCTCGTGGAATTAAACAATGGACCATCTCGAGATCATTAAGTAGATAGATAGATAGATAGAATTTATTAAGTAAACTTAAAAATATAAAAATCTACGTGAGTTTCAATCTCTTTGAAAAACGGGGGGCGCGATTCTGGTTGATCGTTTATAATTAAGTTATTTAATAAAAAATAAAATTATAATCAAATAATAGATATAAATTGCGCTATGGCGCTCACTGGCGGAGGCCTTTGTCCAGCAGTGGACTGCTATAGGCTGATGATGATGAAAATGATGCAAACAATCTACAAGTAGCTCAACTGATCTATATCATTACCAGTCGGAAGCGTTCCTAAAACGCTAAACTTTCGGGTCACGCGTCGCTTCGACCAAAGTTTCAGATAATTTATAAAACCCGGAGATTCTTGGTACCACCTCCCCAAGGGAGCAAATGCATAGGCTCTGTCAAGACCTGCATATTTTAATTAAGTTCTTGTTTCGCCAAACAAACGCGTGTCAAGCTGAAAGGCACAAACTACATCTAAGTAAATAAGTTGCAATTTCTGTCTGCAAGATATTAATAAAGGCAAAAGCTATATTGCCTTTGATGCAGTGCAGTGCACGCATTAAACCGCGTTGCCACTGCACTGGTAAGTGGTATCCATTAGTCAGGAAGTTTGAAACAGGCTTTGTCATCAATAATGAGACTAGTCCTTGTGAAACAAGCACTAGTTTAAACATAGGAGTATATACGTCAGTTTCACCTGGTTTCACTAAGTATATTATGACTTTAAAGTTATAAGTACTTACGGGTAATTATCGCGTTTGTGTGGCAGTGGGCCGGCCATATATCGCGAAGAACCGACAACCGCTGGGACCGTGGAATCCGCGACTCGGGAAACGTAGTGTAGTCCTCTGGCCAGGTGGGATGATGACTTGCAAAAGACTGCAGGTAGATGCTAGATGCGACAAGCTGAAGACGGTGCTATGGCGGTCATTAGGCCTATGTCCAACAGTGGACTTTATACATATAATATACCCAACACCTGGGACAAATCTTAGCAGATCGTTCCAACATTTGTCCTAAAGTCGGAAATCAAACACGCTCCTACGTCGTTCATAAATAAATAAATAATGCTGGACACATCCACACAGCATCATCTAGCCCCAACATGGAATAAAACATCGTCTTTTGACCCTTTTGATGCTTAGATAAGACAAATAAACCACTTCGTCACATCAGCATCTATCTTGACCAGTCAAGAACTTGTCCAATCAAGATCATGTCATATCATAGCAGAGCTTAAAGCTGCTTGATCTTGACCAACTCGTCATATCGAGACGTCCCCTGTTGATTTCGTCCTAACAAACTTTCCCTTGAGTTGTAATTATATGGTATGATTTCAAGTTTGTATACAATTCTAAGAATAGAATATTATAAAATATGATTAAAAAATAAAAGACAAAACAGATAATTAATCTGTTTTGTCTTTTGTTTTTTGTAGAAAGTTTAAATTTTTAGAAAAGAGTTCAAAATTATGTTTTTTGTTACAGATTTCTCTGCAAAATTTTTGAATGGTGAGTAAATCTTGAAATTTCTGGGGTCTGTAGTTGAAGCCATTGTGTGGCTGCCCGAAGTACGTGGACTAGATTAGGAGCGCCGACAAGTCCCGATCCAATCTGATGACGGAGAAAGACCGTCCGCAACCTTTTTAATATGGTGACGTCACTATTTTCCTCGTCATGGTGATCGTCGTCGTAGGAAACACGAAGTTGTTGTGGTTGTAGAATTTATTCCATAACAGAGGTCCGTTCTGTCCGACGACTCGTGCGAGAATGCGTTCCGATCAGATCATCTTCTTCTTTTCACCCCTGGTGGGGATAGGGTATCGGGGCTATACCCCCTGAGCCTGCTTGCCGAGCGACGAAATCGCATCGTTCACTCGTATGATCTACGCAAGTCAGGACGTCTACTTTCATATTTATACTTTTGTGTGGAAACTGCTTCGTATGTATCCATATTCCGAAATCATAAAATTCATCTTTGCCTTACGTCGTTCGTAGCTTAACTAAAACCAGTACTTAAACTTGAACACGTACAAACATAACCTAATACAATAAGGCAGTCTCATTACGTTTGCATATCACTATCTGTCCGCATACACTGTAATATTTGGACACTTTCCAGCGAGCGGAGTCAGGCGTGGTTCTTGTTATAGCGGATAGGCAGCTTTTTATAATTCACAAAGATAGTAGATAGAAAACACTTTATTATACCACACAAAACAGAAAACAATACAGAAACAAATACTTAGAATAGAGGAAGTATAAAGAAGGAAGTATCGCTGAGAGAGATTTCGTCCAGGCAACCTTAGGATGAGGTATAAATAACAATAAACATCAAAATATGAACAAATGGAGCTAGAACAGTTTCCGCTTATATTTATGTTTTTCGTGTTTCTTATATGGAAGTCGTTTATCATGACATTAATTTATGAAACATGGGTTTAACCAATTCTCTTACCAACATACTTATCACAAAAATTGTACTTTGAGCCCTTAACACTTGGACTGCGATTTTTTTCGACGACTGTGATTTTTTTTAACCTAAAAAATTCGCGCGCCGCACATGCGTTTCGTTCGAAAAATATTACGGCTGTGCTGAGTCACAAAGATCTGTATTTTCTCAGCCGCTGCGCTAGTGTGGATTTACGCACATTAGTCACTTGTAGAAAACACATACAGTGTGATTTCAGCACTCAAAGTGTTAAAGTTGAAAGAAATAATTTCAATCCACGCGCTCAATCCAACCCTACACCAAGCAATGTTACGCCCGAGGCAAAAATATTATTTTATTATAGAGGATCCGCCCGAACATTGTTTCGGCTTTTGTATTTAATAAATGCAGGAAAGTATGTGTTTATACTGTCCCTTTTACAATTTCGTTTTGATTGGGTAATACATGAAACAACGTTTTGTACAAGATTATTTTTGTATAAAAATTTAGCATATTTTTTACGGAATAATAATGAGTTTGGTAGCGGATATAAACGCTTTTTTTGGGTGGCAGGTAGCCGAAATCCGGTATTTTTTCCAAAGGTATGTAAGTTCTCATAGCATTGTTTTCAAGGACTGCAGCGCGTTTGAAATTTCAAATAATATAGAATAAACCTTTATTTATCACAGCAAAAAAAACTAGATTGAAACACATTAAACTGCATTAAATAAACTGACATAATAAAAAACAAGTGCTAAAACACTAAATGGAGCACAAAAGAAAACTCTAAGTGTAGATTCTGGTATAAACTTGGCATTTCCCCAGTGCGCAAATGGTATGGTATGTAATGGTATTGTCGATTCAGATATATTTGTGTATCACTCATACTATAATAAATAAATAATAAATAATGCTAGACAATAAACACAGCATTATCTAGCCCCACCCATGGTAAGCAGAGCACGTTGTACAGAGTACAATACATTACATAGATAGGTATTCTTTATTATACATAGAAAACGATCAGAACACCCGGAACAAATACATATTCGTCGCTCACCTCTTTTGAGTGTCCTAATTGGTTACGCATCAACATACGAGCATTCATATAGACACTGACTGTGATCGACATCGCATCGATGTCGATGGGCATTGCACCTGTTAGGACACCTATTGAACCATCCAACGATCATTTTCATAGCGCGATGAAATCGCATTGTTCAGTTATACGATCGTTAGCTAATTAGGATGACGCCAGAGAGGCTGCATTAGGATTTGGTGCGAATTCAAAGAAAAGAAAAATAACCAATAAGTGCGAAGCGAAAACTATGACGAATTCAATGGCGCGGTGGGCGAAGGTCCACCTGCTACTCAGGCAGGAGGTCTCAGATTCGATTCCCGCCTGGGAAAAAATGTTTGTACCATCTGCAGATATTTGTTTCGGGGTGTTCTGGTCGCTTTCTATGCATAATAAAAAATATATGTCTATGTAATGCATATCAGTTATCTTGTAACACAAGCTCTGCTTAGCTTAGGGCTAGATAATGTGTGAATTGTCCAGCATTATTTCGTATGAAGGCACTTACTAGTACATCTAAATGGACATGCAGGATGTAGATGACTAGCTGTCATCCAAGGGCTATAATTATAATAATAGGTATCCTTATAAGTATATCTACGATATTTTTATTATATATAACATTTTGTGTCAGATGCTAAAGGTATCTCAACTCCCATTTGGTCCGAGTGTTTAGGGAATATCCATTTTCTTAAGTTCCCAACTTGTGTAGATAAAAGCTTCGGGCTCTATGTCAACTTTATGAGGAACTCTGTTTACTTGCGGTACTTGGGGAGTTCTTTCTGTGATTCCCAGTTCTTTATAAATGAAGGTAAGGATTTCTTTTGTTTGATTCTTTCAATCACTTTTCTATTCGATTGTACTGAAACAACAAAGTTTCTGCTAATCTCAAGAACGAATTTGTATCAGTTGAGCTGCCTCTAGATAATTTGCAATAGTCTAAATCCCTTTTCACATGCATACAGTCACGGCATATTGCTTTGAAAGAAAGAAAATATCACGGCGCGGCACGGCCTACCTGAACAATGCAATTTCATCGCGCGATGAAAATGATCGTGTGATGGAGGTGTCCTAATAGGTGTTTGTCAGTCAATGCCCATTTTATTTACCTACCTTAAAACTACTACATATATACAATAAACTTAAAACCACGCTAATTACTACATATTATGTATGTTAAAAAAATGTTGTGCGTAGCAGTGTTCAGGGCAAATATGTCCTTCACTCAGCATTGTGCTGGGTGCACATGCACACTAATGTGTCCATCCAGCGCTGATTTTAGTGAAGACCAGAGGGATCGTGTCACGTCATTGTCGTCAGGTGCGTGATGTAGACGTAAAAATAGTAAACAGGATTGCATTTCATAGTTCATAGTTTCATTAGCATACATTATACAATACGTATACTTTGTATGACGACCTCTGTGGCGCGGTGGGCGAAGGTCCGACGCAAGAGGCTGCGGGTTCGATTCCCGCCTCGGAACAATTGTGTGTACGATCTGCAGATGTTTGTTCCGGGTGTTCTGGTCGTTATATGTATAATAAAAAAAAATCTATCTATGTAATCCATTGTTTTAAGTATATCAGTCATCTAGTACCCATAACACAAGCTCTGCTTACCTTGGGGCTAGATGATACTGTGTGGATTGTCCAGCATTATTTAATATTTATTTATTTATTTATTTGTTGTGTAAAGTCGATATGTACTCGTATGAGCTAAATAGACAGCTCCAGCATAACATGGTGATCATGCCGTGACCGTGAGTCACCGTTTTTACATCTACTCGTACTACTACAACATTATGTACTTACATACTACAAGCACGGTAACCGTACTTTGACCGTATGCGTGAGAAAAGGGCCTAAGATTCAACTGTTTCTTTACTTCTTCACATCTGTAATTAGTATTTATAAGTTGTAATTTTCTTTCATAATAAAGTTATTCTCGCTTTTCTGGTAGTTAGACGAGACAAAAGTTAAGGATCGAATCGATATTAACAATGTCTATCTGTTTCTTTTCACGGCTTAGCGGTTGAATGGACCGTAATGATACTTGGCATAGAAATTACGGAATTACGCCCTCCGACCAGGTGGGATGACGACCTGCGAAAGACTGCAGGTAGATGCTGGATGCGGCAAGCTGAAGACAGGGCGCTATGGCGCTCATTGGGGGAGGCCTATGTCCAGCAGTGAACTGCTTTAGGCTGATGATGATGATGATGATTATATTTATTTCTTTCATATAAAGAAAGTTCAACAAGTTCAGTAATCATTCGACCCTTACATAGGTAATTTTAGATGGCCTTATTAGGGAAAAATCCTCACAGAATTTTTCAGCTATTATCGGCATAGGTTGAATAAACTCAACCTATTCCGATTTCAATTATTGTCTCCAAAAATAAAATATAATACATGATACCTTAAAAAGACGGCTCATGAGGTATTAAAGAGAAAATTTAAATATTCTTATTATTATGGATTATGCTGTAAACGTATAGATAGATCCTACTAATATTATAAACGCGAAAGTTTGTAAGTATGGATGGATGGATGTTTGTTACTCTTTCACGTAAAAACTACTGAATGGATTTTAATGAAACTTTACAATAATATAGCTTACATATCAGAATAACACATAGGTTACAATTCATAAGATATATAGTAGTAGGATCATGAGGTATTAAAGAGAAGATTTTAATATTGGCTGAGAACTTCTGTAATTATTTTCACAGCTCCTTCGTTGACTTTCTTTTGTTTATTATCCGAAATCAAAATCAGCGGAAACCGTTTGAGCCGTACACCCTCGAGTACCTACATCCGCCGGGTGATTATGTTACTCACGACCGGTTTGCGACAGGCGTAAATTAAGCAATCGGTGCTGTCAAACGTCAATTTTGTATTAGTTTGACACCAGCTACAACGTTAAAATTGGTCAAAATTAAATTGGCGTTTGACAGCACTGATTGCTTTATTCACGCCTGTCGCAAACCGGTCGCGAGTTACATAATCACCATCCCGAACTGCATACATCGCAATTCCTCGCCTTTTTTGCCAGCAGCGACGAGGGATGCTGGTTCCATTCCCGCCTAGAAAAAATATTTGTACGATCTGCAAATATTTGTTCCGAGTATTTTTGTGTACCTAAAATAAAAAATATCTTTGTATGTAATATACGTATATTGTACTTTTTATATAGGTACATAATATTAATCGTCTTGGGGCTAATTTATGCTTTGTGGATGGTCCACTTTTACACTAGTAGTTACTGTCTGCGTCTATCTAGGAGATGCTTTATGGGTCACGTCGATTTGACCTAGTGCACTTCAGTCTAAAGCACCAAAAACAATGAACAAGGCGGAACAACTCCACTCCAATTAATTATGCTTTTTTGGCAAGCAGAGGGCGAGTCGAGGCCTCTCCATTGCTTCAATTTATTTTACTATTATAACTACGAGCTATGGAAAGAGCTATGCTCGGAGTTTCTCTGAAGGATAGGATTCGTAACGAATACTTCCGACAGAGAACCAAAGTTTTCGACATAGCTCGAAGAATTAGCAAGCTGTGGCAGTGGGCTGGCCATATCTCTTCGACTCTGCGTGCCTAAAAAGCCAACGCACTTTATAACGATATACATATTTACCATGATTTGATGATGTTTCAAAAACCTATGTTCCCCCAATGAGCTCCATAGCGCCCTGTGCCCTTCAGCTTGAAGATTTGATTATGTTTAATGAAATAAAATGTTATTGTGTTAACTATAATAGTTTCAAAAGTTTCAACGTACTCGTACTTTAACCTAAAACGCCAGGGATCTGAAAATATCGACGAATAGTCAGAATTCATCTATTTCAATTTGATCGCTCTGGCACGTTCGGTTCATATAATGTGAGTTGGGTTTAATCACCATAACTAAGTGTCTTGTTAAACTGAACTGCATTGAAACCGTTTATTAATTACTAGCTGCGGCCCACGGCTGCGCCCACTTGGAAATATTTGTGTTAAATAGTTTAGAAACCTTCCTCTTGAATCACTTTATCTATTGCTGAAATCTGCACTAAAATCCGTTGAGTAGTTTGGAAGAAGCGAAAGGACATCGAAAGCGACTTCATTTTATACCATGTATAATGTAGATAATTGTAGTTCTAGATAAAAGCCCGATGGTTTCGAGCCTGTGAACCAAACCTTTTTCTTCACGCAACATAGTTAGGAACGACAACCGATTATGAAATTTGGGCTCACTGAAGTTCATACCTTAGTGTGGGTATTTGGATTTTATTTGGTATTGGGTCATCCCAATAAAATCCAAATACCCAAATCCATTGGGATTTGGGTATTTGGATTTTATTTGGTAATAAAGGATTTTGAATATTTGATATAATACTATTTATTTTAAGGTCCAGCCTGAAAACCAGTGTCACTATCATCCTCGGTTATGACAACAAGCTGAGATTGGACCTTATTAGCCACGCTTATAGGGAAATACCAGTTTTTCTTACTCTTGGGAACACACGCTACATTGTGTTAAAGTTTAATAAATAAATAAATATAATAAATAATGCTGGAAAATTCACACATTATCTAGCCCCATGGTAAGCAGAGCTTGTGTTATGGGTACTAGATAACTGATATACATAATACAATACATTACATAGATAGATATTTTTTATTATACATAGAAAACGACCAGAACACCCGGAACAAATATCTGCAGATCGTACACACAATTGTTCCGAGGCGGGAATCGAACCCGCAACCTCCTGCGTCGCAGGCGGACCTTCGTCCACCGCGACACATCGGTCGTTTAAATCCCTACGACTTATGTTGTTCTGTATAATTGTGTGTTTTCCTTTTTTTGTAACTTTGTATAACATTGTGTGTGCTATCAATAAATTCTGTTATTCTTTTTTATTCTTTGTCAGGAAAATTTTCAGCTAACTGAACTGATAATCAAGTTAAATAATAGGAGTAGGTAGTTTTCTAATACCTAGTGTTCGATTTGCTTAAAGAGAATAGACCAACTCAATTTTGCTTTATCCAAAGCATGTTTTACTCCTATTAAAAGCGTTACACCGTAAAATTGAGCCCGATGGAAATTACGCGGTTTCTATGGTCCTTCGAATAATTAATTGGAGCAGCAGGGTTGGCACAGAGACGCTACACAAATGTGATGTGATAACCCTAGTGTGTTTGATATAGGAGGTAACCCTAGCGATCGTAATTCGAATAGCTCTGGATGTAGATAGAAGTGAACATATTTCGCTTGGCCAAAAGAGAGAGCATAACATCTCGTTTCTCAATAATTTAAAGGTGCATGGCCTGCTATTTAATAGTGTAATAAGTAAAATAAGTTTGTTCTCTCTCACGTAAAAATACTGAACAGATCTTGATGAAACTTGGAACATATTGGTATGTGTATTGGAATAACATATAGGCTATTTTTTATCCTGGTACCACGCGAGCGAAGCCGCGGGCGAAAGCTAGTATATCATATATTATGTAGTAATACTATAGTAGTTTGACTAACTCATTATTACGCATATAAGCGGGTTAACAACAAACCTTATTTGTGTTGGAAGAACACCAACGTGTTTAAAAGATCGTGAACAATACTCTGAAAATAAAATTGATACACTTCGTTCACCAAACAACCAAATAGTTTGTATGTATGGATGGATGGATTGATGGATGTTTGTTACTCTTTCACGTAAAAACTACTGAATGGATTTAATGAAACTTCACAATAATATAGCTTGCATATCAGAATAACACAGGCTACAATTCATAAAGATATATACATATAGTATATTATCCAAAATATCTATCACCACAGAGGTGAAACCGCGGGGCGCAGCTAGTTACATATAAACGTGATGTGGCCCTAGTGTGTAGGTGGCAACCCTAGCGATCGCTCCTTTTAGAATGAATTGAAGTTGAATTGCGTATAGGCTAGACCAATAAAGATAGGTTTATTTGTGGTGTAGTGCTTGTTTTGCAATTAACAACGCAAACGAACATTTGTATTTCATTATAGTATTAGTTCGTGTGAGACTAAACTACTATATTTTTTGAGCCATAGTTTTTAAATGATTTAAAATACAATACAATACAATACAATACAATACAATACAATACAATACAATACAATACAATACAATACAATACAATACAATACAATACAATACAATACAATACAATACAATACAATACAATACAATACAATACAATACAATACAATACAATACATGCGACAAGTACAATGGGCGCAAATTACATCCTGTAATAGATTAATATTGCCTAAAATAAATGAATTATTGTTTATTATTGTATACAAGTATAATAACAATCAAATAGGCAATTATACCCATTTTTGAAAGATATCTCAATAACATTCTATAGTGCTAAATAAACCACCTAAAAGTAACTAAAACGCCTTTTCACGCGTTATTCACGTTAAAATTAGCGTAATAACGTTGATAACGTGCGTAACGTTATGTGCTAAAAAGCGTGGTAGCCTAGAAGTTTCGTAAAAAGTTCTATTTTCAAGCTATGACCTGCCTCACCACCTGAACGGTTCTAAATTCAAAAAAGAAAGACTTATAAGTAGAAATTCATGTTCGAAGGAACATTCTAAATATTCTATCTCGGGAACTTTCGGCACTAGTCTCAGGAGTACAAGTGCGCAGACGATTTTAGATTTCATCCCTTCTCGTTTACGGTTAGTTTTCTATTTACTAAGAAAAATTAAGATGACAGATGGGTCTTAGTATTGAAGAATTTAGAATTAATTTACATTTATATTATTTTACATGTTTAATAAAAAATATAATATAATATTAATAATAATGTTGAACAATTCACACAGCATTATCTAGCCCCAAGCTGAGCAGAGCTTGTGTTTTGGGTACCTACTACATAATATCTGATATAGTAAAGTAAAAAGATTTTTATTTTATCAGAACAAGTTTTATTTATAAGAGTCTCTCTTATAAATAAAACTTAGATTAACAGAAGACAGAAACTGACAAAATCGGTCTCCACTCAGCATGTACTATGGTAGAGCAGATCGTACCATAGCGCTGGTCTTCCGTGGAGACCGTGGTGCGCAAGGTGGCCTAATAAAATAAGGAACAAAACTAAAATGTAAAGAAACAGAAACTATACTATAGTATATAATACAATACATAGCATAATATCTGCAGATTGTACCAGCATTTGCCCCAAGGGTCGACGTACATTCGCCCATCGCGTCACAGAGGTAGGTATATCTTTCTATGTATTGTATTATGTATATCAGTTATCTAGTATCCATAACACAAGCTCTGCTTACCTTGGAGCTAGATGATGCTGTATGTGTCCCACTATTTATTTATTTATATTCAATTATTTATTTATTTATATACAACACATTATATTTATGTAATAGCAAAACAAAATCTTCACATAGACCGTCGACATACCGACTGAAGCTAGACAGGCTTAGATAGTTGCCTCTGATCCTAAATATTTAATACAAGATGACCCGATGAACCTCGTATAACCTACAATATATTGGTTTTCCCTATTTTTTTTATCTACCCCTGTATGTATGTACAAACTGAAAGTAGGTTACTATACACTAGTCAAACTCGATGTAGAATGTTTATAATCAGACCGCCCAACCTTAGCCTAAAATCCTCTCTGTTGCCGCGTCATTTTTCATTTTATACGGAATTAACATGACTTGTCGATTTGTGATCTTCCCTTATATAAAATACTAGCTTTGTCCCGCATTTCTAAATTTTAATGTTAACCGCAGATAGTGTAGCTTCCCAACGGTGAAAGAATTTTTCAAATCGGTCCAGTAGTTTCGGAGACTGTTCAATACAAACAAACAAACAATCAATCCTTTCCTCTGTATAATATTAGTATAGATGTGATAATATATCTTTGTGATAAATATTGCTTTCAATGAAAAATGTCTAAACGCGACGGCAAGCGATTTTAATTACGTCGTGGTTTGTTAACAAATATTTCGCATCGAGTTTGGCTGGTTTGGTTTCAGTTTGTTTTTTACTCTACAGCTAAACTGTTGACTCTGCAATAACATGTTTTAGATAACTTCTTCGAATAATTATTATAGAACTTCACTTAGTTCGTTTAATCATCAATTCTTTTACTTTTGTTACAGATGTCCAGTCGGCTAGACAGATGAGGTCTACAAAAAGCTGGTGATAAGATGACGCCGGCTGGTCTACTGGTGTTCTTTTCACTCCTCACGAGGACACTATGCGTCATCGCTCCTCAGATACCAGGTACAATATCCCTCCTTATACTAACTGTCCATCTTGTATTCGTAAGTGTAGGTAGGTCTAGGTGCATATCCAGAAGCCGATCCAGTACTTTAGCTATTATAATTGCTAAGGATATTGGCCTATAGTTGGCCTATGTCTGAAATGTCTCCAGTTCTATTCTTAACCATGGGCACAACAATTGTTTTCATACAGTCAGAGGGCACGTACGCATGGCTGATACACAGGGAATAGAACATCGCCAGGACTCCTGACATATATGTGCCAGCATAACACAGGTGCTCGACGCTAAGTCCATCATGTCCCGGGGATTTCCCGTGATTTCATAGTTTGAAAAACGTTTCTTACGTCACTAGCTGTTACTCGTGCTAAGATTTTTTTGGCGTAAAATTAATTATCTCTTTCTCACTCTATCTCAACCGCAATCACGGTCTCCATGGAAGGTCAGTGCTATGGTATGATCTGCTCTATCATAGCACATCCTGAGGGGAGACCGATTTTGTCAGTTTTTCTGTTAATTTAAGGTTTATTTCATGATCATCATTAGTCCACTGCTGGATATAGGCGTTTCCTAATGAGCGCCATAGCAGCGCCCTGTCTTCAGCTTGCCGCATCCAGCATCTGCCTGCAGTCTTTCGCAGGCTTATTTATAGTTTATATATATCTCTGTCCTAGCAAAACAAATTTAAGTCTACTTTGCAATCAAAAAAGTTGAAGAAAAACAACATAAAAGCAAAGTGGCAAGCTCAAACAAGCAAAACACATCCTGTCATCGAACTGAAACTAGGTCGTCAATCAAATCTGGGATTATATCAGAACCGAGACGGACAAATACGTTTTGTATTATTACGCTTACATGAACCGGTTGAAGGCCTATTTGTTTGTCACCCTTGGGGATAAATGAACCTCCTTGGGCTACCCCTATCCCTATCCCATTGCGCCCGATATTCCAAAGTGGAAAAGAGAAAAGACGTCTTCTCTGGAAACTCAGGTAGCTATGATGTAAAGCAATATTTTAATAATTCTCGGTCCTTTGGATTTATTGTAGCTTAAAGCACTAAAATCATAAAGAAAATATCATAAATTTTACATTTTTATCCAATCATTTAGTTCGGGTCAACGTACAAAAATAATAAAGTTAACCATAATACTCCACAAATTTACGTCGAAGGTTCATACATTACTTTACATTGAGAAAGACGATATAGTATAGTGATTTCGTCGTTGCCTGTACTTACGAAATGAGCATGCACATGCAATCGACATCGACTTTGAGCCGAATAATGTTTTAAATGACAAGAATGAAAGCAAACTTTATGCTATGATTTCGCGGTGAATATGTACTACGACGGGGCTAATCTACGGTCAAAAGCACGCTTTCATTCTTGATTTAAAACACTGTTTGGCGTCGAAGTCGAAGGCGATTGCTTGGCTATTTTGTAAGTACAGGCAACGACGAAATCACTATACATATTATTTGACTTTTACAATGATGAACCATGTATTTTTTACGATAGCATGCTTACTCATCATTAGCCTATAGCAGTCAACTGCTGGACATAGGCCTCCCCCAATGAGCGCCATAGCGCCCTGTCTTCAGCTTACCGCATCCGGCATCTACCTGCAGTCTTTCGCAGGTCGTGATCCCACCTGGTCGGAAAGCGTCCTACACTACTTTTACCGATTTCTATTATATCCCCTGTGAACTATTTTTATAGGGATATAAAAAAAATCGATTATTTGCTATTCCTGGACTAGACCTATATCTATGCGAAAATTCCGCTCGAAAATCTATTTATTATTACTTCCAATATAACACTACACTATAGTAAGTAATAATAAATTGATTTTTGATCCATTTATTCATTCGATATTATATTTTATACTCGAATATTTAAAACGGTGGACAGTTTCTCAATTCATTGTAAATTATTATATATTATAATGTTGGATGAAAATCGACGAATACGAAATTTTCGTTTCAAAAATATTAAACTTTTATCAACTTCTGTCGCCGTCTGTACATCCATAGTCGACCTGAATAGAGACCAATAATTAGGGCACTGAAAGCATTTCCTGGGAAACGTCTATCACTGAGCACGATGTACGGAAATGGTTTTATGCTTGGTTTAGCATAGCTGGTAGGTATTGTAAGTGGTGATAGCTAATCTGACGTAATCAGTTAGCGTTACATTTGTAAGTAAAGTAAGTAAATCATTTATTTGACGCATAAAACACCCACATAAAATTGGTTTAATAATAACAAGTACAAAATTAAAACAAAACCTAATTATTAAGAGTAAGTAACGTTTGTAGTTTGTAAAGTTACAAGTATGGTTCGAACTTCATGTAAATAAATAAATAAATAATGCTGGACAATCCACACAGCATCATATAACCCCAAGCTAAGCCAAAGCTTGTGTTATGAGTAATAAATGACAGATAAACATAATAAAATACATTATGATACCTACATAGAAAACAACCAGCACACCCGGAACAAATATCTGTAGATCGTACAACGTTTGTCTCGAGGCGGGAATCAGACCCGCAAATTCTTGCGTCGCAGGCGGACCTTCGCCTACCGATCATCGATGTAAAGTGTCCTATGCAGCATGAGTCACCAGTTTCTGACGCTAATGATCCGGGTACCAAACGAAAGTCTTGAAGGAAAGTAAAATATTATCTGTATATTTTTGTGATTGTCCCTCATATTCCGTCGAATAAGTTTACAAAGGCGATTGTTACCATCTTATATGTCATGAAGTGAAGAAATCTTCGTGAAAAGAGGTAGAGTAGCATGATCACAGAACAGAGAATACATAGAAATAGTAAGTAGGCGGGGCCCGCGTCTCACCTAGTAGGCGCAGTACTGCGCACTTCAAGCTCCGCTTACATCAGTCGTGTTTTAAATTAGCTAGAGTAAACATACTTAAAAAAAAAACAAATAAAATATAAAAATACCGTATTATGCCGTTTTAGAGTGTAAAAACGAAAGCCGAACCAAATATTTAACGAAAGGGGGCATATCATATCAACTGTCAGCATTATTTTATTGTTTTTTTGTTAGTTTTGTTCAAAATGCAAAACCGTCAAACAAAAATAGAAAACAGACATAGAAAAATAGACTGTGAGTCATAACACTTAAGGTCTATTTTTCTTAAACCGCAACTTTCGCTACTCAATTAGGGATGTGCCGTAATAAACACAAATGTGCTATCGATAACTTTAATGGTTATGATTTCGTAAACATTACCCATTTAAGTATGTTTTAGAGCGTTAATTTTTGTTTTGTTTTTGTGATGATTTAATCTGGATGTATTTTATACTATGGAAGGGTAATAAAAAAATAATTTATAATAATTCCTATTACGTAAGTATGTTGGAGAAAAACTGTTCGAAAATATAAACTTTCATCAAGTCGGACAGTTTCCCGTATCAAACCATGTCAGTGATTTGATAAAAGCCATAAATGTGCGTATCCATCATTTATTAAAATTAAACGTAAATCTTACGAAAAGACAGTTATTTAACAAGTACGTCCTATTTCAAGGACAATAAATTTTCATTAATTGTCATTAAAGAATAAAAGAAAAGATAAGCTTTTTATTTCGACCACCACAAATATAACCTGACGTACCTATTTCGTTACTCATCAGTAGGTAATAATCGATATCGATAGATTCGTCTCGTATTCTCATTGGTACATCACTAAGGCAGTAGCTGTGTTTTCTGGGTAATCGATAAACAGCCATTGTATTATCGATCTTATGGCCCGTTGTTAGAGACTATAATAAAAGTCGATAGCAATAGCGCCAGCGCCATCTCTTGTTAAGTAGCTTTGTGTTGTGTATAATCAAGAAAGGCAGCCATTGTATTAGTAATCTTATTTGCTGGGAATAGAGACTATAAAAATATTTGGCAAAAGCGCCATCTTTTGCTAAGTAGACAAAGTAGATATTCATTTTTTATCGCTGTTTATTTTATTGAGTTTTGAACCATGTGTCTACCGAAATAAGGTTTAATATCAATAAAATTAGTTTTATGGTTTTATGCCCTTTTAACGTACTCTTTCAACCAATAAGAATTTTTATTTCTATGTGTGTTAGTTTATACATGTGTGAGTTTAGAGACACTAGTTCTCTTAGTAAAAAAACATCATGCTAATTCTATGTATTCTCTGTTCTGTGAGCATGATTTTAAACTTGCACGCGGAACAAGGTGTTAAGCGCCAAAAATTACGGAACCATTTTTTTTTATCCTACATGATATTATTTTATTTTAAGTATGACATACACGATTTCCTTGATCTTGGAATAACTATTTGCTACCTATCTTTCCTTTTAATTTAAATTCATTTTTGATGAGCCATGATTTATGAATGCGACGCATTGTATGGATGCAGGTATGTTTGTTACTTCTCGTCGCCTAAACGACTGTACGGGACTGTAATCTTAAAAAGACGTAAAGTAAAAGTAAAATAAAATGTTTTTTTGTCAAAACAGAGGCTCTTATAAATGAAACTTAGATTAACAGAAGACAGAAACTGACAAAATCGGTCTCCACAGCATGTGCTATGGTAGAGCAGATCGTACCATAGCGCTGGTCTTCCGTGGAGACCGTGGTGCGCAAGGTGGGCTAAATACAACAAGGAACAAAATTAAAATGTAAATTGTCTTTGTTCTAGATCTGGAATAGATATGAACGTATTTAAAAAATTCGTAGAACTAAAGTTAACCCGTAGAAACTATATAACATGACACCGTGTATAAGTGGTTATTTATTAAGAAAACATTTTAGGCCTTGATTGTCCTATTTGATGAAATCTTTGGGCAAATAAATGAGACCAGAGGTAATACCACCACTAATTAATCTTCAAAGACATGAAAGGCGAAACAAAAGTTCTAATTATCAAGGCAATTAGAGTTATTATTGCTCAGCACGAAACGAGCTTATTAAGGTTGTTAGTCAAAAAGTCGCAAAATTAAACTTATTGTGTTAAATGTTCACGAAGTTAGATATTGACTTTGTGTGCTAGAGTAATTTAGGGTTTGGAGGTTGAGCTCAAATAATCAGAATTTGTATTATTAATGAAAAAGGTCGGCAGTGGCCTAGTAATACAATAAAATTCAGCATTTTCGAAACTTCGAAATGATCTTGAATATTGTCTATCATGTCTATCTGCAGGTAGATGCTGGATGCGGCAAGCTGAAGACAGGGTGCTATGGCGCTCATTGGGGGAGGCCTATGTCCGACAGTGGACTAATATAGGCTGATGATGATGATGTTTAAATATTAATCGTCGCTTTAGTTGGAAAATTAAATAACTGACAAAACAAAGAGTTTTTGCTTCTATTATTTTCTTGTGACAAAAATGCGGTAACATTTTTGTTGTTACATGTTCTGGATTTTTTTGGCGAAGGTCCGCCTGCGACGCAGGAGGTTGCGGGTTCGATTCCCGCCTCGTAACAATTGTGTGTATGATCTGCAGATATTTGTTCCGGGTGTTCTGGTCGTTTTCTAATGTATAATAAAAAAAAACTATCTATGTAATGTATTGTATTATGTATATCAGTTATCTAGCACCCATAACACAAGCTCTGCTTACCATGGGGCTAGATAATGCTGTGTGAATTGTCCAGCATTATTTATTTATTTATTTATACTAATTTAAATTTTGTGTTAATTTTTTTGAATTTTTACAATTTGATTTTGCAAAATATGTTGTTATTCAGCTAGCGACGCTGCTGTTTGAAAAGTACAATGCCACTTATCTATTAATAACTACCCTCACTTCACCTCAACATCCTGTATTGGTTCACTGCTGGACGCATGATAGGCCTTCTACGCGCCTATCGGCTTTTCCCTCATACAGATACACCGACACATGTACAATACATAACGTCAAATTAATAATATCCCTATCTTTATCATTTTTTCATAATTTTTTGTCGAGGTTTTGACTCACTAACAGTCCCGGTCACTGACGGTCCCTTGTGTCCGCATATTTATCTGTGTCCATTTATATATAACTAACTGCGCCCCGCGGTTTCACCCGAGCGTGGGGATAGATATTTCGAATAATATACAATATACCTTTATAAATTGTAGACTATGTGTTATTCTGATGTATAAGCTATAGATATTATTGTAAAGTTTAATTAAAATCAATTCAGTATTTTTTACGTGAACGAGTAATAAACATCCATCCATACTTACAAACTACTAATATTAGTAGGATGTTTATGTCTTTGATTGTGTTTTAAATGTAGGTAATTGTTCTGTATGAGTCCTGCACTCGAAATAAACAGTTTATATTTTATTTTATTCAAACGTAACTAGCAGAAATGGTATCTTCATTGCACAAGGTTCTTCCTATCGGAAGCTATTGATCAAATCTCCAAAGACCTTTCGATATTATCGAGAATCCCTTGACAATTTATCAATTACTTACAATTTCCTTAATAATTCCCTAGACCTTTGAGAATCATTAGTTTGTATACTTCGAAATTAGCGGATATTCCTATTCTAACCACGTACCTACTGGCCTTAAAGGTTTTGTTTCTAAGAAAACGGTGGTCGTAAATTGACGGTCGTTAATTAATGACAAAAAATAAATCCCTCTATAAAAATAATTATGATATGAAAATAATCCGATAAGAACGCTTATTTGATCTCTCATCACAGGAGACGCATAATATTTTAATGATTCCATTGAGGGCCTTATTTTCGATTGTAGATAGATAAATAGAAAACACCACACAAAACAGAAAACAATACAGAAATAAACAATATAATAAAGGAAGTAAAAGGGCGGCCTTATCGCTGAGAGCGATCACTTTCAGGCAACCTTTGGATGGACTGGACATGAAGAAACAAAATAGACGGTGGTAGACTGACTTTAGTAAAGTTTGGTCAATCGTACGAATCTTATAATAAATTAAACTTTAAGCTTTCTAAGTTATTTTTGATCTCTGCTTAAATATGCATTTCATTAAAACAGAGCATTTAAAGATTATGCATTTTCAAATGCGACAAAACCTAAATATTAATTGGTAATTAACACAAGAATAGCCTATTTTGCTATAAACTTAATCTTCCTTAACAGCAAATGAGGATACCGATGTAAAGAAATACATCCGCATTATGTCGTCGAGCCGTAACGAAAAAAGCTAACTAGGGAATTGTTATTTTTCTAGTAGATTTATGTAGCTATTTAGGAGCATGAGCTTAACATTCTTTCGAGATATCCGATCGAGTTCGTAATTGGATAAACTGGTACGCTGCTTGAATTAGAAGAATGTTGCTGTGTTTTTTTTTCGTTTAAGGGCCCATACAACCTCAACTTAGTGTGAAAAGGCTAGACATATGATTTTGCGTTCATAAGAGCGGCACAGGGCATTGCAACGCAAGTTCAAAAATCAAGTTTTAGCTTATTACCTATTAATTAGGACATTATTTGAAAAAACCGAAACATATAACATTTTTATTTATACTTAATTCTATTACCACGCTTATTGTCAAGATTTGAACTTCTGTATTTATTGAGAAATTTAGGTTTCAGTAAAAATTTAGAGGTAACTTTGCGATTTTTTTCTATCGAGAAAATTTTATGGAATCGTGTTTTCGAAACATATGATCGATAGATTAAATCCTGAACTTTACCATATATCAATTTCAAAGTTAAATATTCAGTATAAAAAAGAAAATTAGCTGTTTGAGGTATTATACACTCTTAAGAACGTATACCAAGCAAATGATATTGGAACTAAGCTGAATATTTTGGTATTATAGGTTTTATGTACAATATATAATTATACTTATTACTAAGAGAGTTACGATCAAATAATAGAAACAGATATAACATTTGAAACAATCATGGTTATTAGTATAACCTGCAAGCACACAGATCCCCTGGTACTGTCCACGATCCTATCCGTCCATGGTTTTGACGACCGATGTGGCGCGGTGGGCGAAGGTCCGCCTGCAATGCATGAGGTTGCGGGTTCGATTCCCGCCTCGGAACAAATGTGTGTACAATCTGCAGATATTTGTTTCGGGTGTTCTGGTCGTTTTCTATGTATAATAAAAATATCTATCTATATAATGTATTGTATTATGTAAATCAGTTATCTAGTACCCATAACACAAGCTCTGCTTACCATGGGGCTAGATAATGCTGTGTGAATTGTCCAGCATTATTTATTTTTTATTTTATTTATTTATGGTTATCTGGTAGAGATCGCGATACGCTCTTGAGCGATAAGACAGCCAATCGTATCTAGTTTTTTTTAGTTTTTATTTTACATTGTCATTTTATACTAAGTGTGCAATAAAGAATTATCAATCTATTAACACTAAAGTAATTTAAAACGGAATTTACCATGATTTGATTTTTGCGCATGAAACTGTGCCGAAATATCGGCACAGTTCATGCGCATTTAAATGACTTTAGATTAGATCTAGTATTTACAATTAAGCGAACTGCAGACTGTTGCAAGAAATCTAGTTAGCTCAACATATCAATGTAGAGGTACAGGTTAGGTTTAATTAATTTTGAAATTAGTGAATATTAATTATTCGTTCGTAATATGCATGCGAAACAACGACAAAGGCTAGATTAGATCACAACATGACATCTTGATTATTTGCAGCAAGATTTTGCCCACAGCTGGGCTTCTGTTTTTTTTTTACCATACTAATTAATGCGGTAGCCGCATCCACCATAAGCGCCCAGACCAAAAAAGCTACTTCCCATTAGGACAACTTTTTGTTTTGCTACCCTCATAAATGCTTTTAATTTGTCCAACGCATATGGCTACGCCGCGCCGTAGTCTAAACTTGGGTTAAGATGACATTATTTTTTACTAGTATCTGTCCGCGGCTTCACACGCGTTTAATCTATCTATGGAACAACATTCACATTTAGGAACAATTTATTCATTATTTAGATTGAAAATACTCGATAATCCGAATTTTCCGCCTATAAGCTGTCGACTCGGATCGACTTACTTTTTAAGCTCTTCAAATCGACGTGCATTTCGTTCTAGTCTACCGTAGACCGGTACGAAATTATTAATATAGAAATCCTTTGCGTAGTTTTAAAGATAAGCAAGCATACAAAGGGAAAGACAGACAAGTGGCAAGCGACTTTGTTTTATAGGTACTATGTATAGTGAGTAGTGGGATTCAATGCAAACTCTTTTATTTCTCAGATTTCAAGACCGGCAACAAGAACGTAGTAAACGGTCCGTTCTGGCATGAAGTCTTCACTGAAGAACTGGACACCGAGGATCCTTCTACCACCACGTCAGAGCCATACCCTATCTTCGAAGACGAGGCTTCAACCAACAATGTGACAGTCCAACTCGGCAGTCGGGTGTATCTACACTGTAGGATACATGACCTTGGAGAGAAGACGGTGAGTTTCCATATTCATATTTATTTTATTGCATAATTGTGTATTATCTATCAGATAAACACGCCACATCGACTTAAGATTTCTCCTTGAGCTTAAGATCGACTGACTCGCTAGCAACTACTGTTCACGCGAAAGCCTTTTCCACGTCAGTCCTCTTGGGCCTCGCTGCAGTATTTGCTACTACCACCAAGATCTGCACCGACGGCGGCCCTTCTTACATTTGTAGGTGTAATGGTACCCAAGCAGAGTGTGGCAATAGGTATACTGAGAGTGGAAGTTAGCCGGGTTTCTAGAAAATTCTGTGTTAGATAATATTAGTTTTAATAGTTTTATCTTTTTTTCTATTTTTAATACCTATCATTTGTCATTAAGAAACTCATTTAAATCATAACAGCATTTTATATATAAGGTATTGTTTCAATTATTAGTACATCCATTTTTGATGCCATTGCGTGGGGCCCAGAACTTTGCATATTTAGTTTTGAACCAGGAAGTGTGATTTTATCCTTATCGGATAGCGTCGCAGTCGATCAGCAGTTTTTTGGAAATATTATTTTCATATACGACGACCTCTGTGACGCGGTGGGCGAAGGTCCGCCTGCGACGTAGGAGGTTGCGGGTTCGATTCCCGCCTCGAAACAATTGCGTGTACGAATTGCAGATGTTTGTTCCGGGTGTTCGTTATGTATGTGTAATAAAAAAATATCTATCTATGTAATCTTTTGTATTAAGTATATCAGTTATCTAGTACCAATAACACAAGCTCTGCTTACCATGGGGCTAGATAATGCTGTGTGGATTGTCCAGCATTATTTATTTATTTATATACAAGACACAATGAAAAAAAAATACTAATATAATCTTAAGCACATACTTAAGTACGTATTTTATAAGTAGGTACTAAGTAGAAACTTTGTAAATATTTCTCATTAAGTGAACGTTATATACTATGTTCTTTGAGAAAATAAAGAATCTTTTAATGCAAGAAACTGGGCAGACGAGTTGTTAGGTTTCCGGCCCTACACCTTTAGATGATAGTGGTAAGAGATGGAGATGATAATTGATAGAGAGATGTTTTATTGATACTTGATTCATTGCTTGATAAGACTACGCGGGACAGCGGTCGAACGCGTACTTAGCTGTCCAAGCTTAGGTAGGTAAAAATGCACCGCTTGCAGAAGTGCAAATGTGCGGTTTATACATAAATCGTACACGAGTGTAATTATGCATTATACTGTTGACTTTCAAGACTAGCTTCAATCAGTTTATTTATATTCATAGTATCTGATATATGGGATAAAATAGTTTGATTCCAGGCATATTATGTAGTTAAATCCATTCAGTAATTTTGGCGTGAAGAAGTAACAAACATCCATCCATACATCCATCAAAAAATTAAAACTTTCGCATTTAAAGTATGACATTTATAACATTACTAGCGGCCCGTCCGGACTTCACCCGAGTGGAATTATTTAAAATTATTCTCCCTTTTCTCTCTGTAAGAACCATCCTCGTACTTCAAGGAATATTTTAAAAAAATAATTAGCAAAATCGGTTCAGCTGCTCTCGAGATTTGCGCTTAGCAACACATTCAGCGATTCATTTTTATATTATAGAATATATATGTACACACCTAACATCATTTCAACCCTCACTCCTCTTAACCTAAACCTATCGGTAAAAAGGTAAAACTATTGGTAACAATAGATAGAATATCTTACCAATCGACCAAGCAATACTTATTGTCCGTTATTGGAAACGTTGAATCGCAGCAATACAATTCTAAATGCAATGCATCTCATATGGCAGAGCTGTACACCCCATTCTGTTCAATAAAGTTCGGTTAGAATTTACTGTGAAGAAACCCGATGCATTTTTCACGGAGTAATTGAAGAGCTGACGTGGTCGGAGCATTTATTTTCTACGTTAAGGAAATTCTCTAGAACTTTCCACATTTTCAGAACGAAGATACGATAGGGTAAGGTTAAGTTACTTAATAGTTAGGTTTTGTTCATGAAAATGAAAATGAAAAGTTTTTATTTCTTTAAGCTTACAAATAAGCACTTAGACAGGTCATATTTTGTAGTTCACTTCAATATTTTGTCCACCAGTGGAAGAAGTGAGAAGAAACCAGTAGTACAAAAAAAAAAAAAAAAAATTACAAAAAAAAAAATACAAAAAAAGCTTTTTTAGAATGAATATGTTTAACAATTTTTTTAAATTTATTTATTGATAATTTTTGCAACTCACTTGGAGTTTTGTTGTAGAAACTTCTACTCACTTATTACTTGTAATTGGCCGTCCTTATACAGAGTGATTTTTTTAAATGGGACAGTATGGGGAAATCCGAATCTAAAGGAGATAGAGGAAAAGTGTCTAAGGAGACATTAGGTGTTTTTTTATGTAAACAAATTACAAACACGTACAAACAAACATCTCTCCCTAAACGCATATACCGTGTCCGTTCCGTCGCGGGTAAAAAGCGTCTTTACATGCTACTTTCATCCCGAAAACCACACGTGCAAAGCCGCAGGCATAAACTAGTATAGTAATAAAGAGAATCAAAAGTTGTCGCAAGACCAATTCTCTTCTGTGTGATTTTTAAAGTGTCACATTTTTCACACTCAACCACTAATAGGAAAGAGCCGGGGCTAAAAGCCAATACGCCGAGACCATCTACGATATTGCAAAGGTAAGTGGTAGGATGCGACGAAGAGAACCATAATCTTGCATCAAAGAGATTTTATGTAAAGTAAAGTAAAAGTAAAAGTAAAAAATCATTTATTTCTTTAGGCTTACAAAATAAGCACTTAGACAAGTCATATTTATACATTAAATTATTATCAAAAATAAACTATTTTACTGTTCACTTCAATTTTTTGTCCACTAGTGGAAGAAGTGAAAAAGAAACCACTAGCATGTTCATCTCTTATATGTCTAATACATGGTTATTTGCCTATTTAAGTCTAAATATAGTATGATTCGATACATGTCAATATTTAAGTAAAGCTATGCACAATAACAAATTACTTACATACTATTGTCGGTGCGAAACTGAGCGACATCTGGCCACGCATTAACATCATTTAGATAATCATTTATGGAGTAGAAAGCCTTCTTGATGAGATTTATTTTTATGTAATTTTTAAATTTACGAATAGGGAGCTCAGTTGCTTCAGATGGAAGCTTATTATAGAAGCGCACGCTATTGCCCATAAATGATTTCCCTACCTTGTGTAATCTAAATGATGGGATGTGTAACTTGTTCTTGTTTCTTGTATTTCTTTGTTTTTTTGATAGGTTTTTAAAGTGTTCATGTCAATGTTTTTTAAACTTTACTAATTTATACAATATCATGCATACGAGTGAAATTAATATTATTTAATAACTATATACATAGGTTGGTATTTAATTTATTAATTGAGGCAGCCGAATAGTTTAGATTTATCATAAAAAAATTCGTCAACGAAGTAATAATATGTAGAAATAAAGAGTAACCGAATCTAATTCGAAGAATCTTGGTTTTTTTTTCGAGACAATAATAATTGGTTTTACGGTATAGGCAATGGAGTCTATACACCGAGCCAATTTCAGTCTAGTATGTAGGCATCCGAGAGTATATTTTCAACTTGTCGCCGGCTGCCGATATTAGAAGGTAGATTTGCTTGCGCTAGAGTTCTGTTCTCTTTTTTTTCTGTCTTACTCCCTAATTCATCAATGGTCTTCAACAGTTCGTCTTTCGAGCGAAATGTGGTTAGAATCGAACTAAGGTTCTTTCTTCTAGCTTCAACGTCGAGCGAGACGTCACTCGAGTCTTGAGTTACAGCAATGAGAGTCCTGCCGGCCTCTCAATTGCTGTTCAGCAGCCGATTGGCTGCGATGGTCTTCTTGCGATTGGACATCATCGTGGTGTTCCAGCAGTTCCCGGGGAAGCGGTCGCCAGGAAGGCCTAATTTTTAACAAATATATTTATTACTAGCTGCGCCCCGCGTGGTGATAGATTTGGATAATATACAATATATCTTTATAAATTGTAGCCTATGTGTTATTCTGATGTATAAACTATATTGTTGTAAAATTTTAAATCATTAAAATCCATTCTGTAGTTTTCACGTGAAAGAGTAACAAACATCCATCCATCCATACTCACAAACTTTCGCGTTTATAATATTATAGTAGGATTGTAACATTCCGTTCCAGCTCAATTGTTTCAATTGTTAATACTAGTTCTAATTTGTTTCTACATATTATTTGTTCGTGACTTTCTTTGTTAGTAAAGACTTAGTATAGTACCCAATGTATTAGGTCAATAGATATCTTGTTACCGAAACACTGTGTGTATTTCGGTAACTAACTCGGCTTATCTAGCAAACTCGACAACTCTAAGTAAAAGATAAACTTAATAACCCAGAGAAACTAAAACAAACAACGATTATGTTTATTCCAATTTTCAGAGTTTAATTATCCTGGTCTCAAAATACAAGCTCAAAGTATTTATGTTATTTCTCAGATAAACAGCTAATCTTGAATTAAGTAAAAGAAGTTTAAAATTACTTATAAGAAGAGTATAGTTTTATAATGTTTTGTAACTTGATTATATTTTTTTATATTATATATGAAACGTCTCTCCATCTACTATGAGAGTGCGAAGCACTAATGCAAAAATGTAGCATCCACCTGGGCAAGCAACTGCATAGTCCCAGACGAGCTACGAGACATCACCCCGAAGAAAACCCTACAGTTTCTAGAGGATATAGGCCTCCCCTATTCGCGCTGCAGGGAGACGCATCCAGCATCTCCCTGCAGTCTTTCGCAGGTCGTCATCCCACCTTACATAGATATTTTTTTATTATAGATTGGAAACGACCAGAACACCCGGAACAGATATATGTAGATCGTACAAACATTTGTCCCGAGGTGGGAATCAAACCCGCAACCTCCTGCGTCGCAGGCGGACCTTCGCCCACCGCGTCACGGAGGTCGTTCAGTCCAAAAAGACATGTTATAAATTCTATTTCTAATTCATTTATTTATCTTCCAGATATCCTGGGTGCGTCGTCGAGATGAGGACCTCCACCTCCTCTCGTTCGGTCACCACACCTACTCCGCGGATTCCCGATACTCTCTCGCGTTCGAACACCCCAATGACTGGCGCCTGCTGATCCAATATGTCAGCGAGAGAGATGAAGGGTACTACGAGTGCCAGATCTCCACGCATCCGCCGCTGGTTCGAAGAGTTCATCTGACTGTTGTTGGTAAGTGAGATTTCGAGATCATATTGTGGGAGTCACCACCATAAAAACACAAAATAGAATCATGAAAAGGCCGGTTACAACATTGGTTAAACTATTCACGATAATTTATAATAGCCAAAATAATAATAGAATAGAATATAGAATAGAAAAACATTTATTTAGACACAGGTACAAAATACAGGCATAGAATAAACAAACAAAGAAGTTTATCATGGGGGTAAACGACACAAACAGGTGATATTAAGACTAAAATAAGACTACCTCCATGACCCTGCGCCGAAATAGGGGGTGGCTCAGCGTGTGCTGAACATTATTATATTCAGCGCTGTTTTTCAGCCAAAGACCTTAATTACTAGGTGAATAATGACACTATTTACCATAAAAGTCATTAAAACGGGATATTTACTATGATTTGATTTTTGAGTCTTCAGTTCTTCAGCCCTTCAGTTATTCCGTAATCATGGCGCATGAAACTGTGACGAAATATAGCATACACGCCAAGGACCTGATTTATGGAATAAAAAGTAGCTTATGTTTTTTTTACAGGCCCAAAACGTAGTTTTAAACTGAAGAAGTAACAAACATCCATCCATCCATCTAAACATCAAAACTTTCGTATTTATAATATTAGTATGACACCAATCCTTCAAAGTTTTTCTTTTTCTCGGCAACAAAAGGTTGCAAAACACAGTTTTTCATAAGAAACCATGAATATTATTCAAAACAGATTTAATATTCACGCAAATGTAACATTTTCATCTCTTTCGACACCGAGCGTGAAATATGAACTTACAGATGGAAGCTATAATAAAAAATTCACACAGTATTTTCTATGTTCTTGCTGCTGCTGTGTTACAGTGCGCAAAGTTAGGGTTCGTCTACACTCACTAAACTTATATTATTTGCTAGTTTCTGCCCGCATCTTCCAATTCGCTATTCTCAACGTCCCCAATTTAATCCCTAAAATAAAGACCTTGTTTTTGATCCTACCCGTAATATGAAAGTTTGCTCAGTCTTCGATCTATGCTTGAGTAATGCTTTACTAAGAAATAAACGTCACCCAAGCATATGCTTATAAGTTATAAGCATATGCTTGGGTGACGTTTATTTCCCGTATTATAAAAGCTTCTTCAGTTATAAGTTATAACTGAAGAAGCTTTTATAATACGGGTAAATAATAATAAATAATGCTGGACAATTCACACAGCATTATCTAGCTCCATGGTAAGCAGAGCTTGTGTTAAGTAAATCCTACATATGAATAAAATCCAACGTCAAAGTTTAGGATGTTTTTACGATATCTTTCTTTAAAGCTATGTTATTATATGTTATTTTATGGCACCTTGTATGGAATCTTTACCTTTCCTTGTAAACTTCCCAAACTTAATAAATTGAATACCTAATCAAAGATTCCGGATAAAGGCCTCCGGAAATTTGTACCACTGCGTTCGCAATTTTATACATTATTGATATTTGAAACAGGTAACATAAAAACTGGAAGACAAAATATGTAACACCTCAAGAATATTCCTATAAGTAAAATAGCTCTCAAGATCTTTGAGAAGATTATGCAAAAGACGTGTTTCTCCTAATGGGAGGCTGACGTAGTAACCGCTTAAGGGTCAGCTCACACCGACACACGACGTCAAGCGACGCATCGCGCATTTTTGAAGAGAGTGATTCTAAATACACCATTATTTACTACGCATAATACGAAGCATTGGCGACGCAGGGTGACATGACGAGTCACAGCGCGTACTTTTCATAACAGTTATTCAAAATATAGCTTGATTTACAACACAAAAAATACAAACTGTACTGCCATAATACGAAAACTCTGCGGCGCAGCTTGACGTCACGAGTCACATCACAGCGCGCACTTTTTATGACAGCGTTTAAAAATACAAATAATTTATAAAACAAAAATACAAATTGTATTGACATAATTGCCACATAATTTAATTTTTTTATCTCCTTTATTTTATTTTTAAGTGTGCAATAATATTATTATTTATCTAGGTATCCTAGAAATAATTATTATAAACGCGAAAGCTTGTGAGGATGTATGTATGTTTGTTGCTCTTTCACGCAAAACCTACTAAATGGATTTTGATGAATCTTCACAATAATATAGCTTATAATTTATAAAGACATATTGTATATTATCCAAAATATCTATCACCACGGCGCGGTGGGGGAAACCGCGGGGCGCAGCTTGTCTAATATAAAACTCGTCGCGGCGGCGGCGGCGGAGCTAAACCGCCTGATACCGCGCTGCGTAGCGCCGCGCCGGCGCCGCACCGCCACGTGTGAGCTGACCCTAATGGGCGGTTGACGTAGTAACAGCCTAAGAGACGACGTTGGCTCAACAAACAGGCTGTAGAAGCTTATGCATGCTTTAGCAGTTTGTTTGCATGAGTAGGTGCTTATTGTTTTGTAAGAAGTTGGGCATGCTCGCATGTAGAGACTTTTTAGAATATCTTGCCAAGTTGAGATGTATTTATATTTCAGTTCATTTATTAGAGAAATACTTTGTATATGTTTTCTGTCTTTGTTGGCGTTAGTATATAAAAATCCGGCGTGGGGTAATAAACGTTTCGAGGTCAAGATGTCAATGGGTAGGTAGACTATCTAGCTTTCAAATGAGACTACTTTAAATAAAATACACCGTTTACTCAAAAAGAAACGGAGAAAAAACCAGATGAAGTAGTTTTCATTAAAAAAATGATTAAATCGGCTTTATTTTTGAGATAGGTAACATATAAATTTTATTTTTGTTATTTTTATCATAAATATATGTCGTGTATCCGCAAATCTTGTTTGATCAAGGTTCGACAATACACATTCTATAGATTACGTGACCTCGAGATGTTTATTATCCCACGCCAAAATCCTTGGTCCAGAGTTGACATGTATAAAAACTCAATTATACCAGATTATACGAAGAATGGCAGATCGTTTGATCTTGTCTGACATGTACATGTACAGAACACTACAAACGGTGCGGTGGGTGGCTTTTGCTACCAAGAATATTTAAATTTAATCATATATGTTTTTCTGACGTAGGTATCCTCTTTCTGTTTATTTTTTGATTCATACAATACAATACAATACAAAAATTCTTTATTGTACACCATCATCAAATTAATCATTACAAAAATACATTATATGCGACAGGTACAATGGGCGGCCTTATCGCTTAGAAGCGATCTCTTCCAGGCAACCTTTGGATGGAAATAATTATATGAATTTAAGAAAAGGCAGGGGGTGTACACAGGTTATCTAAATAAGAATACTAAAAAACAAATAATAAATATTACAAATTCCAAAATAAATAATACACTACTTAAATACATAAATAGTAAGTACAATATTCATTCTTTTGGCAGGAAAGGATAAGGATGCATGTATTAGTTTTATTTATTTTAAGTATTGTACGTCGTGTCTGGAAATCAAAAGTTTATTATCACATTTTGTAGGGAATCCTTATACGTAAACTAGAACTAGATAGACTTCTATTAGATATTTGATGGCAGTGGACTGCTATAGGCTGATGATGATGATGAGGTATTTGATACAGACATAGGTAAATAAACCTGGCTGTTGGCCACGCCTTCGTAGTTTTCTGCGTGAATTTAACACTTTGACTGCTGAAATCACACCTATTGCATAGATACCTATGCAATAGGGATGACAGAATCCTGCTAATATTATAAACATCAAAGTAAGTATGGATGGATGGATGGATGGATGGATGGATGAAAGTTTGTTACTCTTTCACGTTAAAACTACTGAATGGATTTTAATGAAACTTCACAATAATACATGTAGCTTACATATCAGAATAACACATAAGCTACAATTCATAAAGACATATAGTATATTATCCAAAATATATATTACCACGCGGGTGAAACCGCAGGGCGCATCTAGTAACTTATAGCACCTAGCAATATAGGAAACCTTTTAAATTCATACATGTTCGCCCTCTCAGTGTCATTCGAATTGTGACAGCAAAGGAGGTAAAAGGGACAAAGAATCATTCTTCGGTTCCTTCCAATCTTTATTGACGCAATTCTTCTTTTAAAGATTGTCTGTGGCATCCATTGTGCTTTAGATAAATGGCTCAATGTTACCTTTTTAGACCCACTGACAGATCAATGGTAGGGGTTTCCAAGAGAATCTTTCTATTAGAGGAAATTGCTAGGTTTGGTATCTGTAGTGGAATGCAACTTCTACAATGGTTCGCAACTTCCACAACGGTCTTCACAAATCGAGTGAGGAAATGGCTTAAGAAAGCACTTTTTATTCCGTAGCTGAGTTCTACGAATTACCAATTATTCAAATATTATATAAAATTTACAAAAAAAAAACAAATTACTATACCCACGAACGCGCAGAGGTGCTCATAGAAACCCTGTACAATTTTACTATTAGTCCATTGAAATGTTACATGAGCTTTAAATTTTTTAGAGGACGCAATTTTATTTTTACTTTATTTCTAGGGGTAAATTATTAAATACTTTAATAGCTGTTATGTATGTAAGAATTAGCAAGCTGAAGTGGCAGTGGGCCGGCAATATTTCGCGAAGAACCGACGTCCGCTGGGGCAAACGTGTTCTTGAGTGGAGACCACTCGGTAAACGTAGTGTAGGACGCCCTCCGACCAGGTGGGATGACGACTTGCGAAAGACTGCAGGTAGATGCTGGATGCGGCAAGCTGAAGACTGCAATGGCGCTCATTGGGGGAGGCCTATGTCCAGCAGTGGACTAATATAGGCTGATGATGATGATGATGATGAATTATTAACTTGCGGTATACATAGGATAAATTTATATTAATTTCGCAAGGTATCACATCTATTACATTTTATATTGAAGAATGTTAAATATTTTGTTACAAATAAGGTAATCTCTGAATGAATATTCCAGTTAGAGTTAGTATATCATTAACTATGAAAACATCCCACAACGACTGAGTACTGTCCAAGTTATATATATAGCTCTTATGCATTTTTTTTTGCATAACAAAAACTGAGTTTCCCCAAAAATTCATACCGTAACATAATGGAGGGAAAATGTGTCCATAATACGCGTTCTTTGCTACTTGTTTTGACGAAACATTACTAATTAGAATATGTAGTGCAGCAACAGTACTTGGATATTTTGTTATTTACTTTATTAATATGATATTTTCAATTTAAATAGGTGTCAATTCCTATTACGAGAAAGTTTATTTCGCTGACTTCTTCTACGGTATCGCCCTGGTTATATTATGGCAATGTGAAGATGACACACCATGATTTCTACGAAAGATAAACTTTCATTCTTAATTTATTTTTAATACTCGGTGGATATAACCATAGTTTGTTGGCTGTGTGATGCCGGCCTAAAAAAGAATAGCACCAACCCAACTCTTCCCGTGGGTGTCGTACTAAGGGACATTCAGCGGGGGCGGGACTCCCTAACACTATATCCACTAAAACGATCCGTTACAAATCCAAAACAAATGGGTTTCCAGATTTCAAGTACACTTTCGTCAGAATGCCGGTAAACACTTCTTTAAGGTTGGTGCGGTCTTTCATACCGGCGTGACCAGCGGCCGCGCCGGCCGGTACACGGCACGCCAGCCGCCGTCTACGATGGCTAACGTCATTCACGGCAAAGAGAGTCAAAGCTCCTCGCTTTGACCGTCGACTTTGAGTGACTTTCCAGGTTTCCAGATTTCAAGTTCACTTTCGTCAGAATGCCGGCAAGCACTTCTTTAAGGTTGGTGCGGTCCGTCATACGGGGCGAGGCCAGCAGCCCCGCCGGCCGGTATACGGCGCGCCAACCACCGTCTACGATGGCTAACGTCATTCACGGCAAAGAGGGTCAAAGCTCCTGGCTTTGACCGTCGACTTTGAGTGACTTTCCAGGTTTCCAGATTTCAAGTGCACTTTCGTCAGAATGCCGGAAAACACTTTTTTAAGGTTGGTGCTGTTCAACATACCGGGTGCGGCCAGCGGCCTCGCCGGCCGGTACATGGCGCGCCAACCGCCCTCTACGATGGCTGACGTAATCCACGGCAAAGTGGGTCAAAATCTCCTGGCTTTGACCGTCGACTTTGATTGATTTTCGACGGTGAGAAGCCTTTGTCACCGTCAGTCATAAACTTCTTCTAAAAAAACTTGAGAGCATTGGAATTTCTGGTGAGGCCCTCGGAATATTCAAGTCGTATCTTACTAACCGATTACAAACGGTAAAGATAAATGACGCGAAAAGCAGTTCGCTGCTAGTCACATGCGGTATACCGCAGGGCTCCGTCTTAGGCCCATTGCTTTTTCTAGTGTATATAAATAATGTTTTCGATATTGGCCTGCGAGGGCAGATAGCGCTTTATGCGGATGATATGTGCCTATTTTATTTTGAAACATCTACACACACATCCTCCGCTTCATCATCCAAGTGTGCCGAGATCGGTGCCTAAACTTGAATTATCTTCATGGTGTACCGTTCAGACAGCCGAAGGATCAGGTACGCTACCCTGGTCGATACACTGGAGATTTCTTGGACGTTGCTAGAGAGGGCCTTATTGACGAGGAAGCCACCCTGGGATGTTTTATCACCCTCGCGAACGTAGAGAAGATGGCCCGAGTCTAGGGTTACGGTGTCCTCCCCTCTCTATGGACTTCACATAACCCCAGAACATGCCATTTAATGTTCTTTAACTCCACTTCCAACTGCGCTAGATGGTGGTCAAGCCACAGAGTACGTCCGTTAAACGTAGCCAGTGTCAATTTTTTTACTGAGTGGTAGCCTAATGTAGCCCGGGGATACTGCTACCCCCTTGCCTCTCCGTTACCGTGGCTGCTGCCATGGCCAGGAATAGTAAAGCGGCTGGGAACTGGGGGCAACTTTTTGGCGTGTCTCTTCATAAGGGGGGGAATGCCCATAATCCCCCCACTGGGCATGCGGGTTGTGGATCGCAGTAGTGAAAAAGTTCGGATAAGAGCGGTTATTTGATCTCTCATCACAGGAGACACTATCTTTATGATTCCATTGAGGGCCTTAATTTTGATTGTAGTTTGGTTAATTGTAAGTATAGATATTATAATAAAGTAGAAAAGAAACGAAACACACAATTGCGTTATTAAGCATTTAAATAGGACCCTGGACCCTAACCGTCCAATACAAGAGGAAAATACAAACACCTATGGGCAACCCATGAAGTGATTAAGTTACCTTTAAAAAAATTAATAAACTATCGTCTTTCCACTGTTGATGCCACCTACGTTTTCTATAAGCTAAATTGCGTTTGATACACCATCTATTGAGTTCTGAGGAATAGAACCCTTTTTACTCTTTAGTTATTTTCTCGGAAAACGTCCGAATTTAGCTGGTTGCCATAGGCTAAGAAAAAAGGATACATGAAAGAACGGTACAAATTATGATTAAGTATTTATTATAGAATCTCGCAGACATCAGGGCGTAGGGAAATTATACTTATTTGTGATTATATTATTATTATGTCTCTCATTTACCATGATCTCCATTTAAATGGTAAAAGGTAAATGGTGAAAGGTATCATACTCGGGTCCACAATATGATACACCCAAAGATGGTATCCGCCAGGTGTAGAGAATATTGTAAAGAAAAATTAAAGAAATAAAACCAGGCTATTGTGATGAATGGATGGACTGGGTAATCGGGCTGGGGAAAGGGGGGATTGCGGACGTTTGCCATAAACAAGTCAATCATAATACTTCACTTTATGCGTGTAGCCTGTGGACTAAATACACCAAAAGCTCTATGAGTGCCCTTCGTGTACAATTCAATAACGCGTTCCGGGCGTTGTTGCGGCTGCCGCGCTGGTGCAGTGCATCGGGCATGTTTGCTGATGCGGGCGTGGACAGCTTCCCAGCTGTATTACGAGCCCGCTGCGTCGCCTGCGCGCCAGCCGCAACAGCCTCCTGGCAGCGTTGGCTGAGGACCTGAGCGGCTAATTCCTGCGGCATTGGGTAGGAGTGCATTCAGTGCTTGCAACCTACACCTGGCACTGAGTGCACACCTGCCTTATCAGGAATTTTGTAGTTGTAATTTCTTTTGCTTTTTTTTTGTGTTAATTTGTTTTTTTTTATGTAACCTATGTATATGGACCATGGTCTGAAATAAATTATTTTTATTTTATTTTTGTATTTTTATTTTATTTTATTAAGAGTCGCAGACGGTGGCTTGCCGAATGCTGGATGGGTTCCTTAAAAAGTCGGCGTAAATTACCGGAGAGGAACAACATTGGCGCAAACGACTGAGGTGAGGGGTGTCGAGAGGTGCGGCCCCGATTTCACCATCTCGAAGACTGCCCGTGAGCGGGTTTCCTCGCTATTACGCCATTAGACACTTCCACCCCCGAGTCTACATCCTAAGATGCATCTCTCGCGACTCCACTTAGACCGGCCAATGAAGGCAACCAAGAGGTGGGGATCTGGTTCTCTTGGGATGCCACTCCGCAAGCGAAGACGAGAACCAGGAACTTCCCCGGGAGCATGCCTTCGCCCACCGCGCCACAAAGGTTGTCTGTCAAAGATGGAGGAGGTACGCGGGTCCTAAGTGTCAAGTTTGAAACCAATCTATCAGCCTTTCCATGCAAATATCACCGCTCGCACTATCCAGAGTTTCTTACATCTATGGACGATTCTGCGAAGAGACGATACTATTGTCATGGTAAAGTGATTGGTTAGCAGAATTTGGCCCAGGTCGTATATTGGCACAACTATTTTCGGATTTTGGCTTTTTCATTATTTCTTTTTGTTCCGATTCCATTTTACTCAGAATCTTTATAGGTAAGTAGGTGCTATAGGGGATTATTCGATGAGTGTATGGTCGTTATGTATAGTAAAAATATATATTGTATTATGTATATCAGTTATTGAGTAACCATAACACAAAGCTCTGCTTACCTTGGGGCTTGATAATGCTGTGTAAATTATCCAGTATTATTTATTTATCAATTTATTATTTATTCAAGTATGACTCGTTACAGAAGACACATACTTAAAGTTTATTACGTCTGCAGTGTCCTTATCCAGTAGCAGTACCGCATTGCGTTTCTAAATATCTGGCCCAAGACTTTTGAAATTCGTATGTTAGACCCGTCTGCGCTTACGTGACACTATCACTAAATGCAGCTTAGGTAGTGTACCTGTAGTCATCATCATCATCAGCATCTTAGTCCACTGCTGGACATAGGCCTCCCCTCATGAGCGCCATAGCGCCCTGTCTTCAGCTTGACGCATCCAGAAAGTCCCTGCAGTCTTTCGCAGGTCGTCATCACAACTGGCCGGAGGCAGACACTACGTTTACCGAGTCGTATCCATAGGGTAATAAAAGTATAACGAATTAAAAAAATCTATTAATAGAATGGTCACGCTATAAGATAAGAACGGCTTTACCGATTGCATTAATCTTTTTTTTTTAATGTTTTATAAATGAAAATAAAATTGAAAAAAATTCTGCAGAAATTTCCACGCGGGCGAAGCCGCGGGGCGCAGGTTCTTATAAATTAATCCCTGAGACCATATTTCAAGACCAAATTAATCAAGACCCCAATCGATGCTGTCAATGAGTTTCTTTGATTGTGATTTCGCGATGATAATGCGTAAAGCCAGTTCATTTGTCTTCGGAAATTGGACGGAGTCAAAGGGAACGACTACGCAATTCTGAAAACAGACTTTGAAGTTCGTTGGAGCTTGGAATGAAAGAAAGCAAGATACTTTATTGTTTTTTTTTTTGCGGTTGGTATTTATTAACAAAGAAAATTAGAAAATGCTACAAGACTTTATAAAACAGTTGAGCTTTATCTAGAAACTGTTGATTTCGAGATGTATTTTGGTTTGGAACTATTAATAGATTTAGGATTTTTACAACTATAAGACGAAAGACTTTCTACTTAAATTTGTATAGCCTAATATTGTTATCAAAATCAAACGATAATACGTATTTTAAACTCTAATGATTTACACCCTTATTATTTTTGATACCCCAGTAATTAGCCATCACTGATGGCTGCAAACTGCTTAAAATATCGTAATTCCAGACCAGAGATTAGGCCAAAGAACTTAATATGTTATTCCCAGCGTTGTTGGTATAAAGTTGCTCGGCAATGAAACAACTTTAAGGTATCATTGTCGCGCTGACAGGAATACACAATAGTAATAATGAGAGCTTCCCAAAAAGCGCACTGCAGTGTATTTTATTCTGGAATATTATTTCGTTTATGTAAAGCTGGCGCAGTCTTCTTTTGTTTTCCAACAGGTTGCCATAAAGAAGGAGGTTATTTTGACAATGCATAAATATTCAGCTGAGAACCTCCGCTTAATAAATTTTATTGTTTATAACTCGATTATATTCGCCAATCTGAGTTTCGTGACTTTTTCGCATTTTTATACAGAGAACGATCTTCATTATCATTTAGGTAGTTTAGTTTAATTATTATTACACACACATTTACACATCTCATTTTTATTACAATTATCATTTAATCATTAAAACTTAATTACAAAAATATTTGGGATTTGTAGTCAGCCTATACTATAAAATATCGTAATTCCAGACCAGAAGTTAGGGAGCGTTATTGGTATAAAGTTGCTCGGCTATAAAAAGACTTTCAGGTATCATTGACAGGAATACACAATAGTAATAATGAGAGCTTCCCAAAACGCGCACTGCAGTGTATTTTATTCTGGAATATTATTTTATTTTGTTAAGCTGGCGCAGTCTTCTTTTGTTTTTCTACAGATTGCAATAAAGAAGGAGGTTCTTTCGATGATACATAAAAATATATTCAGCCGAATCGAGAACCTACAACTTACAAACATTTTTATACTTATAACTCGATTATCTTCGCCAAACTGATTTCTTGATTTTTTAGCTTTTCTATAGAGAACGATTTTATTACACACACAAACAATCACACATCTAATTTTCATAACTTATACAATTATAATTTTATCATTAAAAATGTATTACAGAAATTTGGAATTTGTAGTCCGCTTATAGGTTTTTTTTTGTAACAAACATCAAAAACTTCAATAGAAGTCACGACGACGCTGACGTCACAAATCTGCCTGCGCGCTTTACGAAAGAACAGAAACCGTCGCGCCAACTCTGGTTGCGCTATCCATATTTTCAACGTTATTTCTCTGGGTATAAGATTTAAAGTGGTGCTGTTGCATTTAAGTATTGCACTTCGTTGCCATTAGGCGTGAGATATTGCTGTGGGGATGGGAGAGACCTTATGCTTCTTGCTTTAAGACTTTAAATTGTCTGTTATATAAGGCTGTCTTCTGTAGTTAAGATGTAAGACCTAGCTTTCTTTCTGTTGTTATGGCTATTGTTGATGCACTTTTAAGGCTGTCTATTTATTGACGCAGAACGAGTTAGCGAAGCGATTAATGCGATATCAACCAATAGAATTGCATAATAATCTCGCTCGGTTTTTGTGGACCAATAGAATTGCTTAAAACCGCTTCGCTGGGTCGCTCTGCGTCATTGGACAGGCAGCCTAATATGAAAACTATACCCAAAAATACCGGCCGGGTGATTATGTAACTCGCGAACGGTTTGCGACAGGCGTAAATTAAGCAATCAGTGCTGTCAAACGTCAATTTTGTATTAGTTTGACACCAGCTACAACGTCAAAATTGGTCAAAATTGACGTTTGACAGCACTGATTGCTTAATTTACGCCTGTCGCAAACCGGTCGCGAGTTACATAATCACCATGCCGAAGTATTTTGATAGGTACCTCGTATATACCAAAATCAATGCTGCTTTGTTGCTTTGAGGTAGGTATTATACAATATATAAATAAAAAAAATGTGGTTAAAAAGTGAACTGTCACACTAATATAATAAATGCGAATGTTTGGATGTTTGTTACCTCTTCACGCCAAAACTACTCACGGATTGGGCTGAAATTTTTCGCATTCAGGCACTTCTGGGCCTGGAATAAAGCATAGGCTACTTTTCATTCCATAAATCAGTTCCCATGGGATATAAATAACCTTCAATGTTTCCGTAGAAACAACGTGCAAAGCTGCGGGCAGAAACTAATTTTACTATAAAAGACAAACTTGGTTCGTAGTCGCTTACATTTATAATGAAGTAAGATATTGTTCGAAAACTAATAGATAAACTGTGGCTTTCCGGAAACTTCGTAGACTGAATACAGATTGGTACTATTGTGCTTTCAGAGCTACGTAGGACCTTGACGAACCACTGTTATCCAAGGCGTGTTTGCTGCTATTTATATTTTTTGATGAAAATATACATTTTATTACTATCTAGCGGACCTTCCTGGCTTCGCACGGTTTTAACACGGATCCCTAACTTTTTTGAAAATATAATATAGCCTATGTTCACCGGGGATAGTGTAGCTTCCCAACGGTGAAAGAATTTTTCAAATCAGTCCAGTAGTTTCGGAGCCTATTCATTACAAAAAACAAACAAGAAATCAAACTTTTTCTCTTTATAATATTAGTATAGAACCAATGCTGTGGAGTCTGAACAATAAGTCACTGGTACGTAGTAAAAAAATATAAATCGAAGGACCTTAGCATTTTGAATGAAATAGGTAAAATGCTGTAGCATACCAGTACCGTAGTAAACGATAAATAACTAATTTCATCCGATTTTAGATTTATGACGTCGGTTGCCCTTAGCTTTTATGTGTCGTCTCGTAAAGCAGAGAAAGCTCTGCGTAATCTAGGCTTTGATTACCAAGCCTTGAATAAATATACCTATACCTACACATTTTAGGGGTGAGACAGAACTGTCTTCATTATGAACACGAGACTCAATCTTCAGTCTCGTCTAGTCTCGGCTTTTTTATCGTCAATAGACCTTCGTTTGACCACTATCTCGCCTGATGGAATGCAAGATGTGGTCGACGATGTATCACGTAGGTCTGGAAGTTACCTATTCACTCTTGTCTTGAAGAGACCCAGGTTGTTATTAACCGTGAATACATTATAGTCTAAGATCCGTCTGCAGAATCAGTATTCGCTTAAAACCTTCAATTTTTTAATATTTCTCAATCCTTATATTAAACAGCCGGCAACCCTTATTTGCCTCCAGATTTAATTAGGCTAAACCGTTTAACATAATAAACAGAAAAAATTGGTTTAATTTGATATACGTATAAATAATAAATTAACGTTTTGAAGGTAATAATGTTCCAAAATCATACCTGTTTAAAACAGGCTGCGAAGAGGTGCGGCCAAGGGAACAAAGGCAACCGTGGTTTCTCAGAGTCTTTATAGATATTTCCGTGAAGGGGACGATATTTTTTTTTAAAAACAAGTATGTCCAATTTTTTCCAAAAATCAATCAACAAAAATTAATAAAAAAATAATTGCGGCCACATTCTGATAGGCAACCTGGTATATGTATATTCTCCTAGTCATAAAAATTCGTAAAATTTAGGTTTTAAGCGAATATTGGTGCGTGCACTGATTCTTCTCTCGTCTCTTCAAGTCTCGTCCTATTAGAAGTAGTTGGGTGCATGTTCCCCAGCAGCGGTATGAACGATGAAAGTGGAAGGAAACCGCTTTACCACAGGGTAAGATTGCGGTCAAATGAAGATGAAATAAATAAAATAAGTAGCTTTAAATCAGCTTGTCTTGAAAACCGCAGTAATAAGATGTCCCATCCCTAGTCAAGTCAGGCTATGACGAAATGTGTAATTGATCTCCGAGACGGATTATCCACAGTCAGAGGTCAGAATCTGTAGAGCAACACAACTCAGAGGCACCCTTTTCTACGTCACATCTTACTTATAATACTGTAACAGTTACAGACAACAACTGTTATAATAAAACTTTTGAAACTATCATGGTAACACTATTTTTAAAACGAGATATTTACCATGATTTGATTTTTGAGTTTTCCAATATTTCGGAACAGTTTCATGCGCCATGGTCACGGAATAAGTAAATAAATAATGCTGGACAATTCACGCGGCATTATCTAGCCCCATGGTAAGCAGAGCTTGTGTTTATGGGTACTAGATAACTGATATACATAATACAATATATTACATACATAGATATATATTTTATATAGAAAAAAACGACCAGAACACCCGGAACAAATATCTGCAGATCGTACACACAATTGTTCCGAGGCGGGAATCGAACCCGCAACCTCCTGCGTCGCAGGCGGACCTTCGCCCACCGCGCCACATCGGTCGTCGACCGTCGAATAAATGAAGGCACTGTGAGTAAGTTTTTATGGGCATACATATTATGACATAATTGTAGAAAGTAGAAATCGCAAACAAAAAATACGCGTTTCCCCTATCTATCTTTAGTTACAGTATGTATTATATTATCTGTGCTTTAGTTATGGATATTAAGTTGTAAGTTACATCAGTACATATTTTCATTCTGAAATCGAGACTGATGTGTGGCACTATAAAGAGATCGTAGGTACAGTCAGCAACGAAAGTCAGAAGTCAAACAGTTGCAGTTTTACAAATGTTTCTTAAACCAAATGTAATACGAAATTCACTATTTTGGTTCGCTCATTGATTATGATGCGTAACATACAGCACTAGTAGTTCCAAAGTTATTTTAGTCTAAAGTAAGGAAAGATAGCTTTCGTTGCTGACTGTACCTACTTAGGTATTTGTGAAAGTATTTCTTTATCTAAGAGCCTTGTTGATAAAACCCTTTGAGACGATTTGAGTAGCTCTCGAGTTTCTAGCTATGACGGGCTTTTGGCCTTGAATTACCTACTTAGATTTATCAAAAGAGCTTCAATTTACATTCTCTAAATTGAAATTGCCTTGGAAGTATATTAGTTTATCTTGTCTAGGCCTCTTGATAATTTTTCATTAGGCTAACTTTGAGGTCTATTAAGGAGTGGTTGGCTAATCATTGCCTGCGGGCCAAATTCTGCTAATCAATCGTGTACTATGACACTACTGTCACAGAGAGCTTCTATCATCTATGGACGTTTCTGTTATGATAATAGTATCATCACAGAATCATAAGTATCGATACAACGGGTATTTATTATCGCGTTTATTTACCTTTTTTCCCGACGTTAACTGTGAACTACACAAACCGCAGGTCATCTGCAATGAAAGGAATTATTACAAGAGAATGTTTCGGGAAGCGATTGAAATTAAGAAATATTCTAATTTCAATCGTGAAGACGGGTTCAAACTCTCTGCCTCGTGGAATCCAGTGATAGCAAAGTGTAGTCGTCGTAATCCGGTCTCTCAGTGCGTCGCGGACACTGTTAGTGTTGTGTGTCGTCCGAGTGTGCAGATGGGCATCCCTACTATTGAAAATCAAATGAGGGTAGTTTCAAATAACTGGAGTTACCGCCTCAGCGAAACGGAGCCCCCGTTTCGCTGAGGCGTACTCCAGTCATTCCGTGACCACGACAGAGTGTAAACCTGTTGAAACGTTGGAAAAAGGTAAATTAACGAGATAAATACCCGTTGTATCGATACTTATAATTAGTGTTCAGATCGCGTAAGTTTAAAAATATTCATCACAGAATCGTCCATAGATAAAATAATTTTTAGATAACGTGTAGAAGTGTTATTTACATGGAGAGATTGATAGAATGTTTTTAACCGACATAACACAACCTAAAAAAATCAATATCACTACATAGTTTAAAACAAAGTCGCTTCCCGTTGACTGTCTGTCCCTCCCTATGTATGCTTAGATCTTTAAAACTGCGCAACGGATTTTGATGCTGTTTTTTAAAATAAATAGAGTGATTCAAGAGGAAGGTCTATAAACTATTTTAAACATAGATTTCCATGAGGACGAAGCCGCGGGGTGCATGTAGTCAGGAATAATCTACGTTAGGCACTGTCAATCGCATTGGCTAAGAGGGTTAGACCGAGATGAATATTGTTAAAATCAGGAGCAAGTTGATAAAGCCACCAGTAATATTGTAGCAACAGAACTGACAGGTATAATGAAATTGTGGCTAGAGCGAACTCCATTTGCAGTTCGCAATTATTCACTGGTTGAATTAGCTTGTTGAGATGAGAGAAGGCTACCATGTAGCTTCTAGTTAGAAGTCAGAGCTAGGGGGGCTTTTTTACCATCTTGTTAAGAATTCAAAGCTGAAATGTTGATAAAATTGCTGATATTTTATTTTGCTCTAAAATTTAAACCTGTGTCATTTGTGTAAGTCGATTTGGAAGTGAATATAATATTGGAGTCATTCGGGGTAATGATATTGCAATTTTAATGACTTTAGTGTCAATAACTATGATAGTATCAAACGTTGTATAATGATAAGAAATCAAAAAATAAAATATAGTAAAATAAAGAGACATTTTCTGAATCAATGTTTTGATTTCCTGACCAAGACTACCTAGCCAGACCCGTCATCATCATCAGCCTATGTAAGTCCGGTGCTGGACATAGGCCTCCCCCAATGAGCGTCACAGCGCCCTGTCTTCAGCTTGACGCATCCAGCTTCTACCTGCAGTCGTTCGCAGGCCCACTATTTATTGCCGACCGTCAGTGGCGCGGCGGGCGAAGGTGCTTTTGCGACTTAGGAGGTTGCGAGTTCGTTTTAATCTGTCTATAATATTGTAAAGAGGAAAGGTTTGATTTTTGTTTGTTTGTAATGAAAAGGCTCCGAAACTACTGGACCGATTTGAAAAATTCTTTCACCGTTGGGAAGCTACACTATCCCCGGTGAACATAGGCTATATTATATTTTCAAAAAAGTTAGGGATCCGTAATTAAACCGTGCGAAGCCGGGAAGGTCCGCTAGTATAATATAATTAGATAGATAGATAGAATATACTTTATTGCACAAAAAGTTGTACATAGGCGAGCATAATGCTAGATAGCATTATCTACCTGCTAACCTTTGGGTAGTGTGGACAACAGTTTGGTAGGTAGTGCTATATAATAGAGATAATAAAATATACTACTCTGCAGGACTATTTAAATGGTTCTTTCTTGGATATTTCGGTCCGGTTATTGGTTTTTTGATTGCACAATAGAGACTTAACAGTTAATTTTTAGTAGGTTAGGTACCTAGTTATGCCGACCGACCGACGACCTCTCTGTGGCAAAGTGATCGAAGGTCCGCCTGCGATGCATGAGGTTGTGGGTTCGATTCCCGCCTCGGGACAATTGTTTGAAGGATCTGCAGAAATTTGTTCTGGTCGTTTTCTATGTATAATAAAAAATATCTGTCTGTCATGTTATGTAGGTATTGTATTATGTATATCATTCATACTACATGACTACCATACCCCAAGCTTTGCGCACAAAGGCCCAACCGGAGTCTAAGTGCGGAAACAGGAGTACACTTACCCCAAGCTTTGGCTTGCCTTGGGGCTAGATGATGCTGTGTGGATTGTTCATCATTATTTATTTATTTATTTTTGATACGTGTGATGATAACGATTTGACTTGTAGATGGATAATATTTGAGCGTTTATTAAAATTTTCATTAACGTGGAACATTTCACGTATGTACCGTTAAATATTTAGGAGCTCCTTCGAGACTGTCTGAAACCTGTTTGATGTCTGATGCTACAGCATTACATTCACAGTGGGAGTCATTATATTACCTTTGTTTGATTATTATTAAGGAATAAACATGATATGCATACTCGTAGATACTATTCGACGTATATTTTGACGACCGATGTGGCGCGGTGGGCGAAGGTCCGCCCGCGACGCAGGAGGTTGCGGGTCAATTCTGTGTACGAATTGCAGATATTTGTTCCGGGTGTTCTTGTCGTTTTCTATGTATAATAAAAAATATCCATCTATGTATAGTATTGTATTATGTTTATCAGTTTATCTAGTAGTAACCATAACACAAGCTTTGTTTACCATGGGGCTAGATAATGCTGTGTGAATTGTCCTGCATTATTTATTTATTCGTTTGAAGATACAAAAATGCACAGACCATATCTACCTTTAAGAATTAAAAATATATCACTGTGCTTTTAGTCAAAGAGTCCCTAAATTTCAGGAAAATCAGAATCTGACTTTATTCGTGCGGAAATATTTGATAGTATCTTTGTGAAATTTGATGAAAGTGCTTCGGAAAAAGTAGTGACCCAGTTGGGAACCCTTTCTGTCTCAATGGAGGCCGATTTCTGTTTTTGATTTTGATGGATTTGAGTTATCGTTTTAATGCCTTTGAGATTTTTCTCCCTATTTATTGGGAATTGTGTTTGTATTGCTTTCGCTGTGTTTCTTGGTAAATCTGTTACATTGTATAATTAATGTGACATATTAACTTTTTTTGTGTGGCTTTTCGCACAATCTATAAATATTTTATCCATAATCAATTGTCCTTTTAGAGTCAATTGACTTATTATGTCAATAGATTTTTTTAAAATTAAAAACCGAGACTATATTCCTTAGTTTTTACACAGTTATATTTTTGTTAAGTTTTTCCGGACAAAATACCTATGTATTTTTTTAAGGGAAACGCGTGCAAAGTCGCGGGCACAAATTAGTTAAATAAATAAACCTCAGAACGACACTTGATACGTAATTCGTTTAAGTGTGGGATTATAGTAAATGGCTTGTAAGGGTTACTATTACTTTTTACAAACCAGAAAGTTTTTTTATATTTCACGCCGATGTTGTCAACCTATAACAATTGTGACGGCCGGAACCGGGAGCTGAAGAAATCATTGTCCTCTTTGCAGTCCTTTCGAGAGGGAAAACAATATATCCCCGTCTCAATCTAGCTTTTGTATCTATAAGTATTGTATAAATTCATATAGTCGATAAAAATAATATAATATATAGTATTATGTATATCAGTTATCTAGTACCCATAACACAAGCTCTGCTTACCATGGGGCTAGATCATCGACTACGTACCGGCTAGATAATGCTGTGTGAATTGTCCAGCAAAAAAAAAAATATATAAAAAATCTTTGCTCGCCTTACCACTATGCGCTGGAGGGACAAATTTTGTAACATAAGTAGCGCCGATTTGTATGGAAAATTGTAATCTCCTCCGTAGACCGAGACACGTTCTTGGTGACCCCGTTGACCCACTCACTGACGCTAACCCGGAAGTGACGGCAACAACTCAGCTTCCGCACACTACACACCCGACCAATAACCGACCCCGCCGGATGCGGGGTCGAAGAATTCCCCGTTTCCTCCCTCAGGTGCACTCGTGCACCTAAGGCGTTACCTCCCTACCCTCTTGTAGCATCTGGCAACAGCCCAAGCCGAGGCTCGCACCTAAGTGATGGCCCTTGTGCGTGTTGCCCCAACGTAATATTTACCGGCGAGGCGCCCTCTGCGCCCGCCAAAAGTCCGGTAACGCTGTCATGGCCATCTGAGGTCAACAGCATAATAGTCCATTCGAAAAAAAAAAAAATGGAAAATTGTAATCGTCAAGTAGTCAGCAAGTAACTCTCAAGAAGTCAGCAAGAAACAGAACCAGCAAATCAGCGCCAGGAACCTTTCAAGAATAAACGCCTAAGAATACGGTCCACCAGTCTTTCAATAAGGAACGTGGAGGAGAACCCTACTCGTAGGAACAACACAGTAGGTGCTAGGACCCCCACAACCATTATGCATAAAAGACCACATCTGGTAGACAGACTTCGTTTTAAGCCAGTTTTGACATTCGCTAAACCAACATCAATTAATGTTTCTCATCTTAATATCAATTCTAATAACATGCATCAAAACCGGTTGGCCGAAAGTTGAACCCCTCGAGACGTTCAATATTTGCTTTCAATCAATGAAACTCCAACCCACTTATGACAAGGAAGTTTCCAATCGAGTTTCGGCAAATTTCACGCCAATTTTAGAAGTTTGCTGCGATTGAACCTTTTAACAGTCTAAAAGTTCATTGTTGGATTCATAATAGCTTTTTCGATATCCATTCTAGATAGGTATCTATTTTATTTTGTTTTCGAAAAACATTACGGCTGTGCTGAGTCACACTGATCTGTATTTTCTCAGCCGCTGCGCTAGTGTGGATTTACGCATATTAGTCACTTGTAGAAAACACATACCGTGTGATTTCAGCACTCGAAGCGTTAATGAGTGGATCTCTTTTAACTGAATATATAGTAGGTATTTTGAAAGGTGCCTTATAGTAAACTAGCTGCGCCCCGCGATTTCACCCGCGTGGTGATAGATATTTCGGATAATATACAATATATCTTTATGAATTGTAGCCTATGTGTTATTCTGATATGTAAGCTATATTATTGTGAAGTTTCATTAAGATCCATTATGTAGTTTTTACACGAAAGAGTAACAAACATCCATCCATACTTACAAACTTTCGTGTTTATTATTATAAGTAGGTTATTAAAATGGTTATGATGTCTGGTTACGCTAACAGTAAGTTTGCGTTAATACATATATAATATAATATATATATATAATATAACTCTGGGTGACATTGGATGGTTATTACCTATCTAGGTACTTAAAGGTTTGTTTTACTCTTCCTGAAATCGTCATGCAGTCACCCTTGAAGCTTGCTCTGCAACTCCATCCAGGCGCGTGCGACTGATTAGTTGCACCCATCCGACGTATCTTTGCAGAATCACTTCATATATTATATTATATTGTATATTATATACTATGTTCTTTGAGAAAAATAAAGATTCTTTAAACCGATGTACATACGTTTTTTTATAAAATAGGGTTCAAGGTTTTATAAAAACCCATACAAGCCATAAGTTCCTTTATCTAAGATTTTTGTTATTATGTGTAACAAAAATCTTTAATACAAATATACCTATTATAATATAATTTGTTCCTATACATTTGGTTTTTGTTATACACATAGTAACAAAAACCTTAGTTATAGGAAAAAATTATATTATACATTTGTTTTACACGAGGGGCATTTTCTAAGGGAAAGTTGCGGGTTCAAATCCTGTCGAAGTCGTTTTTTTTTTCTATACCTAAATTCAAATAAATTATTAATAAAAATTATACGTTATATCCAATTGGTGGTGTTTAGATACGTAGGTGACTTGTAAAGTCAGGCCCATACGGGAACGTCTGAAATAGCCTTTAAGACGTAGAGGAAAAAAAGAGAACCATACAAAACTTGTTCTCCACTCCTCCCTCTTGTGTGAGAGGCTGCCTTCATCTTTGATGATCCAGATCTGTAGGAACCAATTTAAGATTTATCAACGTATTGGTATACCTATTTAATATTTTTTGTTTACTTATGTTTTTAAATTTGTTCTATCTAATGTATTGTATTATGTATATCAGTTATCTAGAAAGCGAGTGGTATCTCTGATGAGTAGAGTGACAGGTAGTAACAACAGCATCCTGAAAGTAATATCTAGTAAATATGACTGTCCAATACGACACCACTGGGTGAAATTACTTATACTCTAGATTTAGTTATTTTGGTTTTATTTTCTTCGTTGTAATTGTATTTTCCTTTTTGTAATTTTGTGTATGTGTTTTTTATGGACCTTTGTTGTCTGATAATAAATAATTTGAATTGAATTGAATTGAATAACACAAGCTCTGCTTAGCTTGGGGCTAGATAATGCTGTGTGAATTGTCCAGCATTATTTATTTATTTATCAACGCATCTATCCACTGCCTGGACATAGAAAAATTCAAAATTAAAATTCCCTTCATATATCATAGGCCACATCACAATAATAAAAACTCTTTCCTTTGTCACCAGTGCCAAAAGTGGAGATAGTCGACGAAAGAGGTCGACCGCTTCAAGACAAGCTGTACAAAGAAGGTTCGATCATCGAATTGCGCTGCGTGGTCAGCGAGGTGCCGCAGCCAGCTCGAGCGAGGAATGTGAACTGGAAGCATGGTTCGAGGATGCTGAATTATGATACGAAGAGGGGTGGAGTCAGGTGAGAAACTTATTGCTCTAGAACCTTCTATAGCTGTGGTTTTGGTTCTGTTAGACAGATAGATTGTTTTTCGAACTGGACTTTTGGCCGGTAAGATTAGATTGGGCAACACACACAAGGGCCTGTATTCTTGAGTGGAGACCGCGACTCGGCAAACGTAGTGTAGGACGCCCTCCGGTCAGGTGGGATGACGACTTGCGAAGGACTGCGGGCAGATGCTGGATGCGGCAAGGAAGTCTCTGAAGAGTCTGGCGCTTTGGCGCTCATTAGGGGAGGCCTATGGCCAGCAGTGGACTACTATAGGCTGATGATGATGATGACATAAGGGCCACTAATTAGGTGCATGCCTGGGCTGTTGTCAGATGCTATAAGATGATAAGAAGGTTTCGCCTAGGTACACGAATGCACCTCAGGGCGGAAGCGGGGAATTCTTCGACCCCGCATCCGGTGGGGTCGGATGTGTAGTCTGCGGAAGCGAAATTGTTGCCGTCACCTCCGGGTTAACGTCAAATGGGTCACCGAGAACGTGTCTCAGTCTACGGAGGAGAGTTCGACAGCTAGAGAATTTTACAGGTTTGTTGGAAGTTTTGACAATTGCGTCCAATAATTCCATTGAAAAATGATAAAAATGGCTAGAATTTCACTTTCAATGTCTACTGTTAAAGCAGTTTAGGACCTGCGAAAGAAAACCTATGTGATGCTGCCTCATAACAGGAAAGTACTTGTATGCTAATATTCCTTATAAAAATCATTAGACCTACCCATCAGGATACAGAAAAATATAGAGAAGAGATTCTGGCAATTTTTTGGCTAGAAGAAAGTATTACTGAAAATTTTCAAATAGTTATCTGGTCCCCTTTTTTCGTCAATATACTTTTGTTTGGCCACCATCTCACCTGATGCGCAGAATAACTATATACTACTAATATACCTGAAGGAAAGTGAAGATGTGACCGACGATGTATCACGAAGGTCTAGAGATACCTATTCACTCTTGTCTAGAAGAGACCTAGGTTGTAATAGACCGGAATAACATCTGCAGGGCGTGAAATAATCACATTATGATAGTAATTTGGGAATGTGATGCTAGAAGCTGAAATATTCATGAAATTATGTTTTTTATGTTTTTTATATGCTGGTAAAAGTATATTTTTTCATCTATTTTTGTCTACAATCGGCTGTTCTGCCATAATTAGACGCGGTCTCAGGTGGGATACTAGATAGGTGCCATTTCCAGTGAAGGGCACCATCTCTAGACTTGAATACTTTAGTTCCTTCGGTCAAGGTCAAGAATATTCCATCTCTTAAGGCGTTTTATATTGTCTTCGTCGATGGTGGTAAAGGTATGAATGAATATTTATTTTAGATAAATAAACATGTACATGTCTATTCCAAGGTTATGTTAAATCAAAGTACCTATGTAGTCTAGAAATTATCATATCTCTAGGATTGTTCAAACACAATTTGAAGAAGTAAACTTGCCAGTCATTGTCCTCCGTTGTTAAATGTTTGCCAAGAAAAATCCACAGTTATGTGGGTACTTTCCTCAGAATTTGAGTAGTCTCTTAATAATCATAATTAATCATTTCCAGCATCTTTATCATTTATCAAACTAATCACGACTCAAGATTTCGCAGCGTCACGAGTTTTAATAAGAACTTTTTTAATAATGCCTAAAAATTACTTTACATGTAAGGACTGGACTGGACACTATACCTACAATATGCTAGTGTTTTAAAAAAATATACTAAGTCCGTCAGTTAGATTATTGGAAGATATTGGACCCGTGTTTTTTCTTTTAAATAAATAAATAAATAATGCTGGACAATTCACACAGCATTATTTAGCCCCATGGTAAGCAGAGCTTGTGTTATGGGTACTAGATAACTGATATACATAATATTCCATCTTTTAAGGCGTTTTATATTGTCTTTGTCCTGTAGCAGGTGTCTTGCTAGTGTGTTGCTATGATTATGCTGTCTTTCCTTGTATGTTTTGCTGTAATTGTTGAGTTCTTCTTTTATGGTTGGCATTTCCAAGTATTCGTGTATCTCTGAGTTTCTCACAAACCAATATGCGCTGGAGATGGTTCTTAGTGTAATGTTTTGAAATTGCTGTAGTATCTCCAGATTATAGTTGCTGGCGGATCCCCAGAGTTCTATTCCATAGGTGCAGTTGGGTTTAATTATTGCCTTGTATACAAGTTATTTGTTATAAACAAATCAGAACACAAAATATGCAACATTTAAGTCACTTATTAATTATGTTTATGGAGAACAATTTTTCTCACTATAAAATTGTTTCAATGTAGAACTTGTAGATTGCGTCTGCAGTTGCAGAGTGTAGACTGCAGCAATAACATATAGGTATAAAACTTTCCGAGTCTGCTTCTATACTAATATTATAAAGAGGAAATGTTTGATTTTTTTAGTTTGTTTGTAATGAATAGGCTCCGAAACTACTGGACCGATTTGAAAAATTCTTTCACCGTTAGGAAGTTACACAATCCGCGGTGAACATAGGCTATATTATATTTTCAAAAAGTAAGGGATCCGTACTAAAACCGTGCGAAGCTGGGAAGATCCGCTAGTGTATAATATAGTAACGAAGCAATAACATGTATAAAACCGTACCTACCTAAGTAAAGTAAGTAAAATGAGCGACCCAGCCGTAAAGTCTCCCAGAGTAAGTACAAATTATATGACGCCGTAGAGCGAAGGTCTAAAAATTACTGCCCAAGTTGTTAATAATTCAGTTAATTATTTAACTTTGTTACGTTAAATTAACCGTTTATTATCTTTAGTTAATTAAATAGAAGACCTCTGTAAATCTCCAAGGTAATTTGGATTATATAAATACCTACAGAGTTACCTTCTGGCTTCATTGCTGGGTTTATAAGCTTAGTATTCTAGCTTGGATACAGGGTTATTGGTAATTCGACGTATTCCCGTTAGGAGGTGATAGGGGTGACTATTTGCGATAATTTTCACCCCCATGTGCATCATGCAAAAGTTAACCATTTTTAAGTTATCATGATTTTTAGCTTTTTTCAAAATAAGTCAAAAGTGCAACATCAAAAATTGATTTAAAAAAAACTGTCTATTTAAATATTTTTTTTTTGTTATATTTATAAAAACGAATAAACACTGGTTATTTATCAATATTAAAACAACAATTATCGCTCTAAATTTAAAAATGCGAGATAAAAAACGACATTATTTCATTATTCATTGAGATTTTTTTCCTCCAAAATGCCTTAAAAACTAAAAAAATCGTTACGAAACTTGGCTTGCAGATTATTTTAAAAACATAACCGTTTTTTTAGCTCTCCAACAATACATAACAACTATGAACTTATTTCAAAGAAACAGAAAATAATATCATTACAAAGGAAGCAGGCGGAAATTAGTATACAAACTAAAACTAAGGTCGTTCTTTAAAATTTCTATAAAACTAACTTAAAACAATACCCAATGTAAATAAAACGAAAAATACATATTTAAAATAAAATTTAGCAATAGTTAAGTAGTAACAACAATAAACAAAATTAATACTAAGTAACAATCAAGACATTTTGTAATTTAGCCTAATTAAATACGTCGAATTACCAATAACCCTGTATAATTAAATAGTAAAGCGAACAATTAGACGAGGAAAACAAAACAGATCTTTGATCTATTTATGGTAAACTAGCTGATAAAGCCGCCTAAGCGATAAGGCCGCCCATTGTACTTATCGCATATAATGTATTTTTGTAATAATTGTAAGATTTGTAGAGATTTGATTGTGGTGTACAATAATGAATTTTTGTATTGTATTGTATTGTATTGTACCTGCCCCGGCTTCGCACGGGTGTAAATGCATGTATTATATACATACAAACCTTCTTTTTGAATAACTCCATGAAAAAACCGATGCGTAGTTTTAAATCTAAGCATACATACATAGGGACAGACGGACAACGGGAAGCGACTTTGTTTCATACTATGTAGTGATATAAAGTTAGGAAGTAATCATAATAATAAATAATGCTGAAGAATCCACGTAGCATCATCTAGCCTCAAGCTAAGCAGAGCTTGTGTTATGGGTACCTATCAGATAACTGATATAATTGAAACATTATATATACTACATGACGACCGATGTGGCGCAGTAGGCGAAGGTCCACCTGCGACGCAGGGGTCCGATTCCCGCCTCGGAACAATTGTGTGTACGATCTGCAGATATTTTTTCCGGGTGTTCTGGTCGTTTTCTATGTATAATAAAAAATATCTATCTATGTAATGTATTGTATTAAGTATATTAGTCATCTAGTACCCATAACACAAGCTCTGCTTAGCTTGGGGCTGGATGATGCTGTGTGAATTGTCCAGCATTATTTATTATTTATTTATATTATTTACATAGAAAGGTCTTTTTATTTAAAATAGAAAACACCCTGAAAGTCTTTAATTTATCAGCAGATCGTACAAACATTTGTCCTGAGATGGAAATCGTACCTGCAACCTCTTAAGTCGCTGGTAGTCCTTCGCCCGCTGCGCCACTGAGGTCGCACCTGAAGTGACTCACAAATATTTTCAGCGGTGCTATTTTTAAACTAACGCAATATGAACAAAATACTATTATATAAGTACTATTTAGGTAAATTCGGTCCACTGCTGGACACAGGCGTCCGTCACGTTACAATGCCGGATCATATAAATACGGCCTTTTAGGTACGTATGATCTATAAGGGCAATAAAACTTGCTTCTATACGATTATTGCCATAATTTATTAAGGTAAATAAGTTTTTGTTTATGAAAAGCGATGAGATGTGGCCTTACTGATCGGAACTGATAACCTCTGGATACACAAATAAATTAGGTTTGTTCTGAAAGGGTAGGGTGGTTTATACATGGTTGGTATTCTGTCCCGATCCACCATTATAAAACTTAAGTTTAAGGAATAGACATTATATAAAAACTCGAAGAAGGCTGGAACATGAACTTTAGCATACGGTAAAGTCAGTTCATACTCCAGCCTTCAGAGACATTTGTCTAGGTACCTAAATGTGTATTTAGGGTACCTAAAAAAACCATTTAGGTAGACAAATGTCTCTGAAATCAGAGACAGTCCTCACCGTAGTCATTTCAATTTTGACGCTCGCTACGCTCTTATGTAAATAGGTAATACAGTATTTATGCAGTTTTTTTGAAAGTAAGCATCACGTCACACTAGTTACATAGGTCGTGTTTTAATGTAACCCGAGACAAACTTTTACCAAACTTTTACAGGTAACGTAGAAAAACTCACTATAGCGATCGTTTTCACCGTGTAGCTATTTGATATTTTAATATTCAGGTCAGATTTTGCACCTAGAAATAGGTTCGAAAACAAACTGCGGGTTGTTTTGTGAAACAAATTAGACAATTTAAGAGTGTTTGCGAGTTAAATTGGTTTTGCATTATTTACATTGAAAATTGGGCAAATATTTTAACGGGGTTGTGCTCCTGTTCTGAATAAGACTCCTCGACTTAAAATTCGGTATTGATCTTTAATTTTTGTAGGTTGGCTTTGCTTGGACTTTTTTGGAATATCCCGGAGCCATAGCAGATGTACAAATTTTTGTGTTATGGGTACCTACTACAGGACTATTATGTACTTAATACAATAGATTACATAGATAACAACCAGACCACACCCGGAACAAATATCTACAGATCGTACACATAATTGTTCCGAGGCGGGAATCGAACCCGCAACCTCGACGCAGGCGGACGTTCGCCCACCACGCCACAGAGGTCGTCATCGTTTCTTCCATTCATCTCTGTCACGAGCTAATCTTCTCCATGCTTTTGGCAACGTCTTATTTGTCTTTTTCCATCCTACTATTATTATAAACGCGAAAGTTTGTAAGTATGGATGGATGGATGTTTGTTACTCTTTCACGTAACACTACTGAATGGATTTTAATGTATCTTTACAATAATATAGCTTATACATCAGAATGACACATAGTAGTAATTTTCACTTCCCAAACCAAATTATATCAAAGTGAAATCTAGTCCTAAAGTTAGCAAAGGGACCCTTATAGACGCGAGAATATCTCTGACAATCTCATTTTGAGCTGAACTTGTTAGAGCAAAACTTTGCGGTCAGCTAGAAACTTTATAAAGTAAAGATAGGTAGCAGTAGCGGGTTTCAACAACAAATTCGATTATTAAAGAATTCCATAAGGCGAAGTGAGTTCGCTTTTTCGAGACAAGGACGAACGAACGCCGCGCGGGGAAGGCGAGAAAGGGAGGCAAGAGCGGCGGAATGACCGGCCCGCGCGCAATTTCACTGGTTTTATTTTTATATTTGTTATTGCTCTAAAATTATACTGTTTAGCAAAACACTAAAACCATAATCGTCTAAAGTATTTCCTTAACCAGCCGATGGTTACGCTTATAAGAACACTAGTGACCCACCCCGGCTTCGCACGGGTGCAAATGCATGTATTATAAATACCTATAAACTTTCCTCTCGATTAACTGTCTGTTTAAAAAAACCGCATCAAAATCCGTTGTGTAGTTTTAAAGGTCTAAGCATACATAGGGACAGATAGACAGCGGGAAGCGACTTTGTTTTATACTAGTAGAGAAGCTTTTTAAGTCGCGTGGGGTGTTTGAGAGCCCATTATTAAATCAAGTTGGTACTTTTTAAATCAAGTAGGTACTTTTTAAATCAAGTAGGTACATTTTAAATCAAGTAGGTACTTTTTAAATCAAGTAGGTACTTTTAAAATCAAGTAGGTACTTTTAAAATCAAGTAGGTACTTTTTAAATCAAGTAGGTACTTTTAAAATCAAGTAGGTACTTTTTAAATCAAGTAGGTACTTTTTAAATCAAGTAGGTACTTTTTAAATCAAGTAGGTACTTTTTAAATTAAGTAGGTACATTTTAAATTAAGTAGGTACATTTTTTGTCTAATCTATGATGATGATGATATCCTCTAAGTTAAATTTCGGCCACGGTAGCCTGTCAGAATGGAAACTAGCTATGAGCGCAGGATATGTAATTGACGTTATAGTGCACAAGTGTGTGCGCAAACACAGGTGCACTGTAATAATATCTTGCGCAAATGGCTTGTCAAAATTCGGCTAGAGGGATACTAGTTAAGATAATTATTTTTGTATACTTGTGTTTTTAATAACATTACCGAACTAAATAAAAAATACAAAGAAAACCTACAAATTAAAACCTTTGTTACATTTTGGATAGAGGACCGAATAACAAAAAAACTTTGTAGATACTTTCATAACATGAAGTATCCGCTACCCCAACATAAAATTAATTTACACAACCCAAAGATAATTACCACAAAAACAGAACCTCCAAAAAACAGGGGATCCTTGCCACAGCTCATTTAAATACAGCTAGCTTACTACAATTACATTGATACTAATATCATCTGAAAGTGCTGAAAAGTGAACAAACATCTGCAACGGATATTCTCTTATAACCCCAATGAGAATGAAAATGAAAATGAAGGCGTTTGCGATCCTATTGGTTCATAATCTAGTTTTGTATTTATAAGAAATCCGACCACACTATGTTCATAGTATTTATTATTGTATTTGCTATCCGTGAAAACCTTTAATAAGCTTTTTGGCATTTATCAATTTCTAAGTTGTTATTGTTGATTTTACTTAATTTAAAAGTACCTGCAAAAGAAATAATCAACACTGGTATAATATGGTAGATAGGTAGCTTTTAGTAGTCTACTTGGTCATTAGTGTTTTCGCCCTACCTCACTTCTCTGTTTAACTTCAAAGAGTACAGACGTATAATATCTAAAAGTGGATAATAAACTTGAGTTATATTTAAAATCCTCAAACTGTCGTTTTACTAGCAATATCTACCTATAATCTCCTAGAGTTATAAGCCTTTGGCCTTTCAAATAAATACAAAATATCACTACATAGTATAAAATAAAGTCGCTGCCCGCTGTCTGTCCCTAATTATGCTTAGATCTTTAAAACTACGCAACGGATTTGGATGCAGTTTTTTAAATAGATAGAGTGATTCAAGAGGAAGGTCTATAAATCATTTGACACATAGATTTCAACGCGGGTGAAGCCACGGTGACGCAATTTAGATACTGATGATTCTACAGATTTTCACATTTCGGAGAAACTCCAAGCATAGCACTCCATAGTTTGCTGTGTGCGTGTGTTGTTCACGAGTTCAGCAGTCAGCTAAAGTCAAGCGATAGTGTTTATTCTCTCGTGAAAGATTACCTATTCAAAAAATTGAATGAAACTTACTCCTGTGGCTTACTAATCCAAAATGACACGTGACGTTTCCAGGCAACTTGATTATCTTTGCCTATCTTAGTACAGTCGAGTTTGCTGAGATTGGTAACCACTTTGTACAAAAAACTAATTAAATAGAATTTGATGTAACTGCTCTAATGAAACTATGTAACCAATTCCTATAATTAAACTGTTATTTGGGACGTGATTAAGGCTAACTTTAACATAGCACCCAACGTTCATTCGACCAGAAATATTCACTGAATGCGAATTATTTTAGAAAATTTTAACCAAACTATTTTGGCTCCGTTTTGGGATCTTTGCAGTTAATTTATTCATTGGGCTTTTGGGAATCAATTAAATTTTATGCGTATGTTGGCTTCTAAAACCGGTAAAGTAATTGAACATGCCTTTCCAAGCTAATTTCAGATGATCGTAACCAATACTTTTTGTTATTTTGGGCAACTACAAACTGGGTCTCTTCAAGACAAAAGACGAGACACCACTCTTCTAGACCTTGGTGTTACAGCGTCGGCCACATCATTGGTGAGATTGTGTCGAACGAACAAAGGTCTTCATAAGATAAAAATCAAGGTATTCTATTTGTAGGTAGGTACTGGAGTGGAACTATTGCGAACTGAGACGTAAAATATTTACTTTCACAAGGTTCTGTACTATTCTCATCGCTCGTGGACTATCTAGGCCCTAGGGTATCTCTGGTAGTGATTCTCCGTACTCTCTCAAACAGTATTAAACTGTTCTAATATTCAAGCAGTTTCAACATGGTTTGTGGAGATGCTTATTGAAACTTTGCAAACTCGTACATTTGTCATAGATTCTACGAAACGCTAACAAATTGGCGGCAAATGGGTACACTTCTTCCTAGAACCATTATTCTCAAGATTTTATGTATGTAAAGAAGTAGATATTGAAATAACCAAGTTTTGTATTTACGTTAAATGTGACGGCCTCCTCCACAATTTTCGATTGGGCTTCTACAAACTCATACATTTGTCATGAGTTCTACGAAAATCTGGCAAATTGGCAGCAAATAAGTTACACTTGTTCTTAGAACCATTATTCTCAAGGTTTTATGTATGTAAAGAAGTAGATATGGAAATAACCAAGTTTTGTATTTATTATAAATGTGAAGGCCTCCTCCAGAATTTTCGATTGGCCTCGGTCTATGGCTTCTACCATACAGTCTTTATAAATGAATATGCACACAAATGCGCAATAATCAATTCCTCCAATCTAGCCCGTCGCATCGTCGATATCGTAACTCATAAGAGGCAAATAACGGAACATTTCAGAAAAATTTTACTTCTTTCTGTGTACAACTCGTTAAACATTCGTGATTTGTTAACGTATAAAAGACCCCGCGTCGCCCGCGTATAAATATATGTGCCAATGGCTTAAAAACCTTCTTCTTGAATCACTCTATCTATTTAAAAAATTCGCATCAAAACCGTTAGGCAGTTTTAAAGATCTAAGCATACATAGGGTAAACAGACAGCGGGAAGCGACTTTGTTTTATACTATGTATAAATAATAATAATAAATAAATAATGCTGGACAATTTACACAGCATTATCTAGCCCCATCAAGCCCGAGCTTGTGTTATGGGTACTAGATAACTGATATACATAATACAATATATTACATAGATAGATATTTTTTATAATACATAGAAAACAACCAGAACACCCGTAACAAATATCTGCAGGTCGTACACACAATTGTTCCGAGTCGGGAATCGAACCAAATCGATCGATGTAGTGATTATTTTAGGAGAGGTACGTTCAGTAACCTAAACTTTTATCCTAGATTCCAAGTCCATTCCAATTCTAGCTATTAACTACCAGATAGAATTAATCTTTAACTGAAGTCGCACTCTACCTTTTATTCTAGATTCCAGTCCATTCCAATTCTAGCTATTAACCACCAGATATTTAACTGAAGTCGCACTCTACCTTTTATCCTAGATTCCAGTCCATTCCAATTCTAGCTATTAACCACCAGATAGAATTAATCTTTAACTGAAGTCGCACTCTACCTTTTATCCTAGATTCCAGTCCATTCCAATTCTAGCTATTAACCACCAGATAGAATTAATCTTTAACTGAAGTCGCACTCTACCTTTTATCCTAGATTCCAAGTCCATTCCAATTCTAGCTAAAACCACTAGATAGAATTAATCTTTAACTGAAGTCGCACTCTACCTTTTATCCTAGATTCCAGCCCATTCCAATTCTAGCTATTAACCACCAGATAGAATTAATCTTTAACTGAAGTCGCACTCTACCTTTTATCCTAGATTCCAAGTCCATTCCAATTCTAGCTAAAACCACTAGATAGAATTAATCTTTAACTGAAGTCGGACTCTACCTACTCTGTTGCCAAGAAATAATTACAGTGCCCCACTTTGTAATTACCGACATAGGACTTTCCAATTAAGGTTTTCCAATGAGTGCAGTGAAAAACCACGTTTTCTAAGCGGAAACGAGTTAAAAAATTTAATCCTTTGCGGTTTTTTCAGATGTGAACGACAAGTGTGATTTTAAGTTATGCGAAGGTATATACACAGAAGCGAATCAAAGGTGTGCTTCATCATAGGCCATATCTTCACTTACTTTCATGATAACGATGGCCAAACGCTTAACCATCAATGATAAAAAACTGGAAAATCATATAACATTTTGTTTTGTTGCGGGAGTCAAATCCAGAAGATCGACGTTTCAACGAACTCTTTGGCGCAGCAGCGGTTTCAGCGATTCGATTTCCGACTTGTGTAAAGTGGGGTAAAGTTGGTGTTTGTTCAATCTGTAAGAATGCTCAGGGTATTTTATTTGTATGCTTATTATAAAATATATATCTGTCTGGCCTACAAATAAATAATATGTTCTATGTAATATATTGTATTTAGTAGGTCATCATCATCATCAGCATATAGCAGTCCACTGCTGGACATAGGCCTCCCCCAATGAGCACCATAGCGCCCTGTCTTCAGCTTGCCGCATCCAGCATCTACCTGCAGTCTTTCGCAGGTCGTCATCCCATCTGGTCTGAGGGCGTCCTTCACTACGTTTATCGACTCGTGTTACCGAGTACTTTTAGACTAAAGTTTATAAAATATCAAAGTGCTTTTTCCTATATACTTTACAAGAGGAATTTTCTGGAATGAGTCAAAAAGTCGATAATTGAAGTCAACAGACCAAATCAATAGGTAGTTAGGTAATTTTAAAACAATGTTGGTTGTTTCAAAGCATAAATTTACTAACGATTTAAATAAAAACATCTTCAAGAGATTCAACATCGAAACTTTCTCACTGAGTCCTAGCCGCTTCAATTTCGCCAAAGCCGTATTTCCTTACAATAATATTTTGACCGCACAACAAGTGAGACATAAAATTTTGCCATAAAACGAATAACAACTTTGTTTACTTCATCGCATAAATAAATTTCCGTAGCTTTATTATGATCCTGTATAAACATTTCATCATCATCAAAAGCCATAGTATTCCACTGCTGGACATAGGCCTCCCCCAATGAGCGCCATAGCGTCCTGTCTTCAGCTTGCCGCATCCAGCATCTACCTGCAGTCTTTCGCAGGTCGTCATCCCTCCTGGTCGGAGGGCGTCCTACACTACGTTTACCGTTTAGTCGTGGTCTCCACTCGAGAACACGTTTGCCCCAGCGGCTGTCGGTTCTTCGCGAGATATGGCCGGCCCACTGCCACTTCAGCTTGCTAATTCTTTGAGTTATGTCGATAACCTTGGTTCTCTGTCGGATGTATTCGTTACGAATCCTATCCTTCCAGAGAAACTCCGAGCAATCCGAGCATAGCTCGTTCCATAGCTCACTGAGTGACTTTGAACTGGTGGACCAGCCCTATCGTGAGTGTCCACGTCTCAGCTCCGTAGGTCATAACGGGTAGGACGCACTGATTGAAAACTTTCGTTTTCAAGCATTGCGGTATGGATGACGTGAGGACGACGTAGTTTCCCAAATGCTGCCCAATAACATTGTAGTATGTGTTTTTCCCGATCACTGCCTAAAATTATTTTCACGGATCTCATGGAATCCAAATTTTCTGGTTCCGTTGCGGTGTTGATTCTATGCAAGGAAACTATGATCAGCTCTGGTATCTTATTTCTGATACTGAATTATATTTCGTCTTTCAAATCAATACGGCCGACAAGTTAGGTTCTTGTAGATCGGCCGTGTGGTGGCTTTGTTTATTTTGGATTTGGGTGTTTTCTATGTAATAGTATCTATATAATAGTAATTAAGAAATTTCTATAATAAGCTAGTTAGAATAGTGAATAATTTAATTTTACTCAATGTAACTTAAGTACCTTAGTATTATACAACATAAGTTAACTAAATGCCTTTAACATTACAAGTGATTCTTTTATACATATAATATTTTTAGCACTCTTGTCGCCTGAAACACAGGATTACCTAGTTCAGGCTAAATTGTAACACCTAGCTATATTTATTTAAATAAATAAATAATAATAAAATAAATAATGCTGGACACAATTCACACAGCATTATCTAGCCCCATGGTAAGCAGAGCTTGTGTTATGGGTACTAGATAACTGATATACATAATACATTAGATTACATAGATAGATATTTTTATTATACATAGATAACGCCCAGAACACCCGGAACAAATATCTGCAGATCGTACACACAATTGTTCCGAGGCGGGAATCGAACCCGCAACCTCCTGCGTCGCAAGCGGACCTTCGCCCACCGCGCCACATCGGTCGTCATTTATTAAGTGCACTTAAAGTAAAAAGGCTTATTACAAAATATCAGATTATATAGAAGATAAAAAAACTTGGAACGAGTTTTGCTCCAACTCAAAATCTAACGATTTACAGATATGCAAATCATATGTACTAGACACATAAGTTATGAACATACTAGTGGTTTCTTCTCACTTTTTCCACTGGTGGACAAAAAATTGAAGTGAACATCAATATAATAATGAATAGTATAAAATATGACTTGTCTAAGTGCTTATTTGTAAGCCTAAAGCAATAAACTTTCATTTCATTTCATTTCTTTATGTTCTGTCTAGCAATAAGTTTTCATGAATAATTTTTATTTTATTTTATAAAAATAGTTGGATAGTCATCTGGTACCCACAGTTACCAGCTTACTTTTGGGGTAATGATGACGAAAGCACACACCATTGTCCTGTCCTACCTATGATATTATTTCAAAGACTGGAATGGATAAAGCTGGGTTTAACCCTTAACTATAGTTGTGGGTCCAATGGACCCAGGTTCAATCTTAGAACGCGTGTAAAAATCACGGGGTGTGCCGCGTTGTAAAACTACGATTATTCGATATACAAAATAAAATAAAAAAGTGTAAAATTTTTATTCGTTTTTGTAGTTTTTTTAAAATAATTATCTAAAATAGGTGGACCCACGACCCGCGGACCCACGACTATAGATACGTGACTATTTTTCAGTGTAGCAGGGCATTTTAATAACCACTATGTTTTTTTACAGTGTGAAGACAGAAGCGACTTCGAACGGCGCCCTCTCGCGTCTGTACATAGCAAACGCAAACAGACAAGATTCTGGCAATTACACGTGCTCTTTGGCAGATGTGGCCACTTCACACGTGTCCGTGCATGTGCTGAGAGGTTAGTATACATATATTTCCGTTCAAGGATTATTTTATAGGTATCAGTTCGATTTTAAAAGTAGCATTCACCTGTGCAAGCACCTGCTTAGCCCAAACGAGCTACGAGATCTCATCCCGAAGAAAATCTTTCCTAGCAGCTTGGGCTAGGGTTAATGGCCAATTATAATCGCTTGTGCTTCAGTGCTGAACGAATAAAGTAGCGATCGTTCGATAGCTAGCTGACAAAATTTTTGGCACCAGCTAGCAGCCAGCTCGCTGTGCCTGCTGTCCACGCAAGCTCGGTAAAAAGCCCTATGATCATACAACTTGCTACAAACGAACGGTCTACGTCTTTTTTATGACGACACTGAAAAATGAACCTAAAGATTACAAGTCCACATGTGCTGTGCAGCAGCGGAGTGAGATGTGTGTGCAAAATCACAAAGCTCAAAATCGTATAACAAATATCTAACCTCACATACAAAACTTTGCCTTCATAAATTACTTTGTATTATGCAGCCAATCACAAACTGCAGGGATTCAGCCAATCCCAAGTTTAAGCCACTGCTATTTCCTCATTCAACACCTAAATACCTAATCGAAACACAACTTCTAAGTGAATAAACTTTGTTACTTGCAATATGTTACGTTCTAGCTTCGAAACTCGCGAAGCAGCTACGAAAGAGCTACGAAACTTTCGTCTTGCTACGAGATTTACGAACTATGCCGAAGACCGACGAAATGAACTCGGCAAGTTTCGGAAGTTTAAAGGGATGGTATTACAAAGCAATAAAGTTTAGAGTATTGTAATTTTACTTCATTGGCGGAACGTAGGCTACTAGAATTTTGGGCTGGAACATTCCAATTTGGATCTTACTTGTAGTTTTCATGTATTTATTGGTTTTGTGTGGTGTTCCGTCCAAGACCGGAGTGCACATTAGTTGCGCAATAGGACTTGGTTGCTTCGATGGTAGCTCATTGCGACTATGATATCGAAAACTCGAAAACAGCAAAAAGCCTTCGAACAATACATACAGCATCATCTAGCCCCAAGCTAAGCAGAGCTTGTGTTATGGGTACTAGATGACTAATATACATAATACAATACACTACATAGATATTATATTTTTTTACTATAAATAGAAAATGCCCGGAACACCCTAAAAAATATCTATCGATGATCGATGATGACGAATCTTCTCAAAAAAATATGTTAAGCAGACTGTCCGGACTCTATATTGGTCAAACTAGACAACGAAAAAAAAGCGTAACCTATTACCCAAAACCAACGCAAAGCAAAACTGTTTCAAACTGGATAGGCAAATCTTTTGCCGATAGTACATTTTCATTGTTTACATTTTTATGCATCAGTGACTCCATTTAATTAGGTACCTACATTACTTATAACTTAATTACTTTGCATAATTTTGCTGTTTATTTTGTTGTGTTTATTAAAAAGTTTAGGTTATGATAGGACTGGCATAATTTGTTTAAAATCCTTAATAATAAATATAATAATCCATCACAATAGCCTGGTTTTATTTCATTATTTTTTCTTTGCAATAGTCTCTACACCTGGCGGATACCATCTTTGGGTGTATCATAGTGTGCACCCATCGACTACGTAGTCGATGTGTGCACCCGAGGATGATACCCGCTATGTGTAGCCATCGCCTTTAGATTAACTTTCTCAAAGGGCCTCTGTGCTGTTGGCTTAGCCCCCACGCAAGCCTTCCAGAGGACCGGGTCACTTTATGGCCCGAGATCATGGTAAATGAGAGACAATATAATAAAATAAAATAAAGTATTCTCAGGAGATTCCTTTCTCTGCAGCCCTAGCAAAGTTGATATGTCATCGGCCGCTTGAGCCTGATCAACCGTTTAGATATATTTTTTGCTGTAGAATAGTTTTATAATATTTTATTTTATATTATTTTCTATAGTAAAAAATGTATTTTCTACGATAATTTTAAATAAATGAGAATATAATAGATAGAAAAAGACCACCACAGAGTGGAGCCCACCCAACGCTAAGAGGCGACGTGGAAGGCCCAGGATGAGATGGCGCGACGAGCTCGAGGTGCATCTTCCATCATGGCCTGTTGCAGCGTTGGATCGCGAGGAGTGGAAGGAGAAAAGGGAGGCCTTTACCCAGCAGTGGGACAATAATGGCTTAAAATAAAATAAAAATTAAATAATTTAAAAAAAAATGTTAGGTACACTAAATAAATTTTGACAGCGCCCATATAAAATATTTCATTTTTCTAAGATTCCCAAAAAACCTAAGCAACTAAATCGTTTGTTCACTTGAACCCGAACCTCATTCTTTATCCGCGCTCAATTATTTATGACTAAATTCAACGCAAACAAAAACAGTTTCTTGCGAAAATATGAAAAATAAACGCCGTGAAATAGGCTGAGAAAACTGCTTATAAGACTAAAGCTGTGTTTTCACATAACGAAAACGAAAATAAGAAAGACGCCCAATATAGACACCTGCGACGCAGGAGGTTGCGGGTTCCATTTCCGCCTTGAGACAAACGTTTGTAAGATCTACAAATATTTGTTCCGGATGTTCTGTGTTTGTATCTATGACAAAAATATATATCTATGTAATGTATTGTATTATGTTTACCATATAGTACCCATTTCACAAGTTCTGCTTGGCCCAAGCTAAGCAGAATTTATTGGTTAGATGATGCTGCGTGGTTTGGTCAGCATTATCTTAAACTTATTAAAACATCATCCTTTACCTGTTCACTGCTAGACGTAGGCGGCCCCTGAAAAGCACCTTATTCCCTTTTAATATGCAGGGAGTGCCATAATCCCCACGCTGGGCATGCGGGTGGGAATTCGCAGTTGGGTGGTCTATTCCGCAGGAAGCTCTGCTGCCCACCTTCGGTGGTTTTCCTGTCGCCTTTTTCGAAACTCGCGGGAAGCGTTGGGTTGGTGCAAATTCAAAGCCAGACACTACTCGCCAACCTTAAAAAAGCCACACATACAACAACCATAGGAATTATTTTAAATTAGTTTTTTAAGAAAATATTACATCATAATTACCTTATTCGCTCTTATTAATCGCTCGTTTTAGAATGCCTTAATCCCGACACTGGGCATGTGGGTTAGGAATCGCAGTTCAGTGGTGGGTCATATACCTACATACATTATATATACTTTCTTGAACATATACAATAGAAAAGAATAGAAAGACATTCATAACAACTTAAATTAACAAAAATGACACACTTATAGAATAGGTACATGTAGAGTTGTTACAAAAAGGCTCTTACTCAGCATAACGCTGGCTAAGCTCCGTAAGAGACTTAGCCAGCGCCGGTATTCCGTTAGAGCCCGTACAGGTGACGTCACGAACAGGCATACGCAATGAAATAAAAAAAATATAGTAATTGTAAAAACTAAATAAGAACACTTAAGGGTCCGGCGACCCTCGCTAGAAAAAATCGCTCCGAATATCGCTGTCCCTATTTAACCCTTGCGCCGCGCCTCATGCGTGCGCGATAGCAATATTAGCCGTTCAAAATTTGGTTTGTTCCTTAATACCAAAAATTATGACTGAAAACTTTTTGAATTCTTCACAAAGTATTGTTATTCTGTAACTAGACAATATAAGCTATGTCCTTTAATAAATAAAACGTAAGATACTGATGTTTTTAATACGAAATAAATAGCAAGAAAACTTGTCCATTTTCGCATAAAAATGTGCAAAATGCGATTGGCTTTCATTTAATTTTAGGTAAGTATTTTGAAAAAAAATCTATTTAAGAACCTTGATAAATACTATTCAAATACAAATAATACGATATTATAGTGGAAATATGCTTGAATTGGAAATCATTTTGGTATTACGTTTGTATAAAGAATTCGTCCCTCCGGAGGCCTCTTAAAAAGCCATTGACAAAAACAAAGATATAATATAGGCTAATACCTACCTATAATAATATATGTTCTTTCTTTTATGCACGCACCTTTGGGCAATATAAGCATAGACCCACCGGCGTTTAAGGCACGTCGCCCAAACGTTGCAGAATTTACTGCCCCATAAAATACCTTTGCTTAGGCAGTTTATAAATTATTCATGATAGCATTAAATACATTTCCAAAGAATCAATCGCTTACGTAATCACTGAATTTATTTGATGTAATTGGAATATTCAGATTGGAACGATACATTTACTCTGTAATAATATCAACCGTATAATCTAAGTGGATTGATGAAATCTAGTAAAATCTATTCCTATTCTTCAGAGAAACTGAAACGAGATAGAGAGAGAACGAGCATAGCTCTTTCCATAGCTTGCTGAGCGACTTTGAACTATTATTAAAATAACACTATATAATTTTTTACGGCATGTGTTCGATACACATGCCGTAAAAAATTATATAGTGTAAAGAGCTATGCTCGTTCTCTCTCTATCTCGTTTCAGTTTCTCTGAAGAATAGGATTCGTAACGAATACATCCGACAGAGAACCAAAGATATCGACATAGCTCTAAGAATTAGCTAGCTGAAGTGGCAGTGGCCCGGCCATATCTCGCGAAGAACCGCCGGCCGCTGGGGCATACGTGTTCTTGAGTGGAGACCACGACTCGGTAAACATAGTGCGCCCACCGACCAGGTAGGATGACGAACAGTGAAATACTGCAGGTGCTGGATGGGGCAAGCTGAAGACAGGGCGCTATGGCGTTCATTGGGGGATGTCTATGTCCAGCAGTGGACTGCTATAGGCTGATAAAGATGACGATGATATTTTAATGAATCTCCGCTTCAATTTGGTCCTTTTTAACTGACTCCAGATCGGTCAGATAGTAATTTTATTGGTAAATAAATTTGCAAGTCCATTAATTAAACATCAAGGTACATACTACCAATTAAATAAATATAATACAGTAAAATGATAATAAGCAATACTTTTGTATATTGTCGGTTCTATGTTTAGCAGAATGTATTTTTTTTATGTATGTTAGTCGATTTATCTATAAGTAATGTACTTATAGATTTGAGCACTACCAAATATTGCTCCGGCCAGGTGGGATGACGACCTGCGAAGGACTGCGGGCAGATTCTGGATGCGGCAAGCTGAAGACAGGGCGCTATAGCGCTCATTGGGTGAGACCTATGTCCAGCAGTGGACTAACATAGACTGATGATGATGATGACAGTATTGCTCACTGTTCTTGAACAGCAGTCACAATTTTCAAGCGTGAGCGGTGAAAAGAAAATTACGGAATAGTTTTTATTATAAACTAGCTGCACCCCAACGCTTTACCCGCGTGTAAATCAATGTATCTAATGGTTTATAAACGTTCCTCTTGAATCACTTTATCTATTTTAAAAAACCGTATCAAAATCCGTTGCGTAGTTTTAAAGATCTAAGCATACATAGGGAGAGACAGCGGGAAGCGACTTTGTTTTATACTATGTAGTGATGAAGTCCTTATACCTTAGGGGTGAAGGTAGTCTTCAAAATAGATATCTATTATTACCAAGCTGGTATCCAATATGATCCTGTCAAGCTGTCACATCCAGTGTTGTCGAGTAAGTGAAGATGGAGGTCTGAAATAAAATGACACGATATCACTATATCATCGTAATGGATTCTATGAATTCATTTCTCGGTCTATCGACTTTGTATCGCCTGTGGAATATTAATAACTGTTTTGGATTTTGATAGATTATTAAATAATATTGTAACAAGATACATTTAACAACGACTAGCTGCACACCACGACTTTGCCGGCGTGGAAATCAATGTGCCAAATGATTTATAAACCTTCTTGAATCACTCTATCTTTAAAAAACTGCATCAAAATCTGTTGCGTAGTTTTAAAGATCTAAGCATACATAGTGGCAAATAGACAGCGGGAAGCGACTTTGTTTTATACTATGTATGTAGTGATGAAGTCGCTATACCTTAGAGGCAAAAGTAGTCTTCAAAATAGTAATATATTTCTACTAAGCTGGTATCCAATATGATCCTGTCAAGCTGTCACATCCAGTGTTGCCGAGTAAGTGAAGATGGAGGTCTGAAATAAAATGTCACGATATCACTATATCATCGTAATGGATTCTATAAATTCATTTCTCAGTCTATCGACTTTGTATCGCCTTTGGAATATTAATAACTGTTTTGGATATACTGATTTGAGGTTGAGGTGAGGATAGGTTATTAAATAATATTGTAACAAGATACATTTAACAACGGCTAGCTGCACCCCACGACTTTGCCGGCGTGGAAATCAATATGCCAAATGGTTTATAAACCTTCTTGAATCACTCTATCTATTAAAAACTGCATCAAAATCCGTTGCGTAGTTTTAAAGATCTAAGCATACATAGTGACAGATAGACAGCGGGAAGTGACTTTGTTTTATACTCTGTAGTGATGAAGTCCTTATACCTTAGGGGTGAAGGTAGTCTTCAAAATAGTAATCTATTTCTACTAAGCTGGTATCCAATATGATCCTGTCAAGCTGTCACATCCAGTGTTGCCGAGTAAGTGAAGATGGAGGTCTGAAATAAAATGTCACGATATCACTATATCATCGTAATGGATTCTATGAATTCATTTCTCGGTCTATCGACTTTGTATCGCCTGTGGAATATTAATAACTGTTTTGGATATTGATAGGTTATTAAATAATATTGTAACAAGATACATTTAACAACGACTAGCTGCACACCACGACTTTGCCGGCGTGGAAATCAATGTGCCAAATGGTTTATAAACCTTCTTGAATCACTCTATCTTTAAAAAACTGCATCAAAATCTGTTACGTAGTTTTAAAGATGTCACTAAGCATACATAGTGACAAATAGACAGCGGGAAGTGACTTTGTTTTATACTCTGTAGTGATGAAGTCCTTTTATACCTTAGGGGTGAAGGTAGTCTTCAAAATAGTAATCTATTTCTACTAAGCTGGTATCCAATATGATCCTGTCAAGCTGTCACATCCAGTGTTGCCGAGTAAGTGAAGATGGAGGTCTGAAATAAAATGACACGATATCACTATATCATCGTAATGGATTCTATGAATTCATTTCTCGGTCTATCGACTTTGTATCGCCTTTTAGAATATTAATAACAGTTTTGGATATTGATAGGTTATTAAATAATATTGTAACAAGATACATTTAACAACGGCTAGCTGCACCCCACGACTTTGCCGACGTGGAAATCAATGTGCCAAATGGTTTATAAACCTTCTTGAATCACTCTATCTATTAAAAACTGTATCAAAATCTGTTACGTAGTTTTAAAGATCTAAGCATACATAGTGACAGATTGACAGCGGGAAGCGACTTTGTTTTATACTATGTAGTGATGAAGTCCCTATACCTTAGGGGCAAAAGTAGTCTTCAAAATAGTAATATTTTTCTACTAAGCTGGTATCCAATATGATCCTGTCATGCTGTCACATTCAGTGTTGCCGAGTAAGTGAAGATGGAGGTCTGAAATAAAATGACACGATATCACTATATCATCGTAATGGATTCTATGAATTCATTTCTCGGTCTATCGACTTTGTATCGCCTGTGGAATATTAATAACTGTTTTGGATTTTGATAGATTATTAAATAATCATGTCAAATAATATTGTAACAAGAAACGTTTAACAACGACTAGCTGCGCCCCGCGGCTTCGCCCGCGTTGATATTATAAATATTTTCTCACCGTATATACACATAACCTGTAATTTTAAACCCTGGACTACGACAAACATTTCAAAACCAAAATCAGCAAAATCGGCCCAGCCGTTCTCGAGTTTTAGCGAGACTAACGAACAGAAATTGATTTTTATATATAAAGATTTTATTTATTAACTCAAATCTGTCATAAAACTTATTTTCATAACAACTGCCCTCTATAGGTAAATATGCTAATTATAAATACTTACTAAAATAGCTAAAGGTTGCTCATAAACATAAATTAGGGTAGGCGACCTTTTTATGTAGAAAATTATGTTCATTGTTATCATTTATTTTGTGCGGGTTTAATTAATTCAGGTTAATTCATTGTTTATAGTAAACTCAGAATTTATATTTCTATGGTTTGTAATAAAAATTAAATTTACATAATTTTTGGAACCTTTACTGTTAGAGCTGTAATAAATAAAAATACTTTTGGAAGTTTTGAGGGAAATGTGTAGATGGATTTTGGTTTTGAAATGTTTGTAAGTAAGTAAGTAAGTAAATCATTTATTTGACACATAAAACACACACATAAAACACATAAAATTAATCAGCTTAATAACAAAAGTACAAAATTAAAACAAAACATGATTATCAAAAGTAATAACTAAGAAATGCGTGTGTGTAGCAGTGCCAAAAAGGTAATAACTCAGTGATAATATTGCTCTATGAGCAAACACTGATTTTCAGCTATCACCTTCAAGGTGACGAGGCAAGGCGAGCCCAGCGACACACGTCTGTCAGTAAATATAACTACCTTCCTACTGTCTACAACGATAACCAAGAATTAAATATAAGAAGACATCTATTACTCTACATATGCACCTACAAATAACGATAACCTATTTAACCTACGAACTACAAAAGCAACCTAAGATGGGTGGAACTCTCCTTTGAGGACACCAATCTCATAAGAGTTTGGGCAACATTGGTTTGTCGTGTCGTGTCCAGGGAAAGTTTAAACGGTGAGAAAACATGGTAAAATTGCGCAGAAATTTCCACGCGGGCGAAGCCGCGGGGCGCAGCTAGTAAAAAATATAATATAATTATTAAATAAAATTGAGGTACCTACATATTTGAAAAAAACTTCAGTAGTCAAGTGTATTAGTGGTAGAGGGTATAGATTATTTACTGAAACCTGGCCTTGGAAATATATATCTCAATATCTTTCTTTCTTGAAAATTCCTAATAACACACATAATTATATCCTACTAGATAAATAATAAATAATAAATAAATAATGCTGGACATTTCACACAGCATTATCTAGCCCCATGGTAAGCAGAGCTTGTGTTATGGGTACTAGATAACTGATATACATAATACAATACATTACATAGATAGATTTTTTTTATTATATATAGAAAACGACCAGAACACCCGGAACAAATATCTGCAAATCGTACACACAATTGTTCCGAGGCGGGAATCGAACCCGCAACCTCCTGCGTCGCAGGCGGACCTTCGCCCACCGCGCCACATCGGTCGTCGATAACTGATAATTGTCATACCTAAAATACAATACCATAGTTACGTATATATTTTTTATTAAATCTAAGTACCTACATCAAAAACACCAAATCAAATATCTGCAGATTGTACAAACATTCGTCCCGACGCGGGAATGGAACCCAGAACTTCCTGCGTCGCAGACGCCAATGCCGTCATTGAAGTTGAAATTGATTATCGTGTCGCGAAAATACTTTTTATTGCTAAATATTCATTCTATCTTCAAATAGCTATTAAAGAAATCACTTAAGTTTTCCAAACTGCGGGAAAATATTTTGTTGAATAATAAAACTTTAGATATTTTACCTTAATGGGGCCAGTAACCTTTACTCGGGTCGGGTATTACCCTACAAGCGACCGCACTGCAGGATTGTAAGTTTTTTTTAACAAAAATCTCTAGATATTTTACCTTAATAGGGCCAATGACCTTTTCAAGTGCCAGCTACTTACAATGCTGTAGTGCGGTCGGTGGAAGGGTGCCTATACCTTCAACTGGCCGCACTGCAAGATTGTAAGTAGCTGGCACTTGAAAAGGTCATTGGCCCTATTAAGGTAAAATATCTAGAGATTTTTGTTAAAAAAAACTTACAGGTTGGCTGGTTGCTTCGATGTTGTCTTAACTGCTTTGATGGAAGGCCGTGGCTTAGAATAAAAAATCTATTTTTATATTTGTTCGAAACATTCAAATTATTTAATGTTTTTTTTTAACTTACGTAACTCTTTTACTATGGTGTACACACAAGAATAGAGTTTACTAAAGTCAATTAAATTGTTTCTAACAATAGCTGTATTGTATAAAACTACGACTAATATGATGGTAATGAGTGCGGTTTGAATGGCTGCTGGTGATGCACTGACCTCAGTAAGCGGCACGAGGAACCTACTTAGGTCTGTAGGATAGGAACTACTGATGATGCTTAAGTATGCCTCAGTGATCGCTTTAAAAAAAAATACAAAAGTTTTATTCAGTAATAGAGGATACAGTCTTAATCATATTAGATTTATTGAGCAACATTCTATCTGCCCGCGCCTTAACTCAGCCCACTCCTGTAAGATTGCTAAGTAATTGTAGGATAGTTTGAGTAGGCGTTTTAACTATACACAGTCTTAATCATATTAGATTTATTGAGCAACATTCTATCTGCCCGTGCCTTAACTCAGCCCACTCCTGTAGGATTGCTAAGTAATTGTAGGATAGTTTGAGTAGGCGTTTTAACTATACACAGTCTTAATCATATTAGATTTATTGAGCAACATTCTATCTGCCCGCGCCTTAACTCAGCCCACTCCTGTAGGATTGCTAAGTAATTGTAGGATAGTTTGAGTAGGCGTTTTAACTATACACAGTCTTAATCATATTAGATTTATTGAGCAACATTCTATCTGTCCGCGCCTTAACTCAGCTCACTCCTGTTAGGATTGCTAAGGAATTGCAGGATATTTTGAGTAGGCGTTTTTACTCAGTAATAACGCCTATAGCTATATCTATATATATATCTATATGCCCGTTTGTCCGGTCGCGTACATTTCCATATCTTTATTTTCTTGTCTACCGTCTTAGCAGTGCGGCCTTCGCCTAAGTCTAAAAGTTTTGTCATGCTACATTTGCGAAAATAAAACCAACAAAATAAAATTAATAAAGTTTTTTAGTAAACTACTTAGGTACACGGAAGCTTGTAAGGCTTAAGCACTTCTAGCTTTAGGCAAATAATCTTGGAAAAACGTTCGGTACCGTAATTCGAGGAATTTTCTGACATAAAATAGAATACGGCTTTTTTAATATTATAAAGAGGATAGGTTTGATTTTTTGTTTGTATTGAATATGCTCCGAAACTACTGGACCGATTTGAAAAATTCTTTCACCGTTGGGAAGCTACCCTATCCGCGGTGAACATAGGCTATATTAAAATTTTGAAATGTGAAATTTGAATTTCACCAGGGTGAAACCACGGGAAACAGCTAGTTTAAAATAAAAGTACTTTAGAATAATCTCGCTACGGTAGTATTTACGAACAATGCATTTTTATTTAAACAGGAATTTACAATGGTACAACATTTTATACGACTGCTCAAAAAAGGAGTACTTATATTATTATATATACTTATATATATATGTTTCATTTATATCGAGTATTACTAAGAAGTATATTAGGTATACATATTTTATATATATATATATATGTATATATATATTTATTTATCTTTAAATATTCGTGTTATGTTCATATTTATTCTAGCTTAACTTTGGTACACCTGCCTTTCTTAAATTCACATAATTCTTTCCATTCAAAGGTTGCCTGGAAGATATCGCTTCTAAGCGATAAGGCCGCCCATTGTACTTGTATCATGTGATGTGTTTTATAATGATCTGTAACTGATGTACAATAAAGTATTTTTGTATTTGTATTTGTATTGTATTTATGTATTCCATCGTAACTATTATAAACCAAGGCCCGTACTTGTACGAAAATCACAGTTCCTTATTACTTTTTGCACAAACACTATTATAACTACGTGATTAATAGTAAATTTTGCTTGAAAACGAATCAGAAACTTCATTTGTTGTTTTCTGAGTAGCCCCTCAGAACAGATAAATAAATAAAAATAAATAAATAAATAATAATAGATCTGGATTGTTTTTTTTTTATAAGCTTGTTTTGAAACCTACAAATGCACATGACACATGAACAAATAAGGTACCTGTAGACTAAATGTTTTGTATTTTTTAATAATAATAATAAATAATAATAAAATAATGCCAATTCACACAGCATTATCTAGCCCCAAGCTAAGCAGAAGCTTGTGTTATGGGTACCAGATAACTGATATACATAATACAACACATTAGATAGATAGATATTTTTTATTATACATACATAGAAAACGACCAGAACACCCGGAACAAATATCTGCAGATCGTGCACACAATTGTTCCGAGGCGGGAATCGAACCCGCAACCTTCTGCGTCGCAGGCGGACCTTCGCCCACCGCACCACATCGGTCGTCTACATGTTTAATACACACCGAGTACCTACACTGAAAACAAAATGGTAGACTTTGCCAAAGCACTATATACCTTCCAACAAACACACCTTTGTTTATCCGAATTTTCCAACACAACGCCTGAAGCCAACACCGTTTTCGGCAACATTGAAAACTTCTCAAGCTTACAGCTATAAAGATCTATTAGGTACTGCCCAAAGTTTAGCCCTTAGAAATTTTCCTTCGCTCTGCCAATTTCTGTTACATAAAAACATAAAGGATTCTTATCCCAACAGCAGATGCGGATAAACGCCCATAAGCACTTACTTTCAAGTGGGCCTTTTGCCAGCTGTGCGCCTATAAAAGCTATGTATGTTATTTTGAATAAAGGCTGAGATAATTAAAAGTTATGATAACATTGCCTATTGAATAAGACAATGACATCGTTACTATATAATAGTAATAGTATATATTGCATATCATTATCACGTGTAGGACGCCCTCCGACCAGGTGGGATGACGACCTGCGAAAGACTGCAGGTAGATGCTGGATGCGGCTAGCTGAAGACAGGGCGCAATGGCGTTCATTAGGGGAGGCCTATGTCTAGCTGTGGACTAATTATAGTTTGATGATGAAGATAACTTCAACAAAATATGTACCAAGGTTTTTGTTATTATAGTGCGCAAGCCCTCGCACTTGGGGTAATCTCTTAGAATTAAATAATATCCCAAAAAAAACGATTTCTGGAGATTCTTGGAATATTATTTAATTACAGAGCTATCTGTGCGTTGCAGAAAAAAAAATGTCAAAATGTTTATCCATATTTTCCGAGGCGGGAATCGAACCCGCAACCTGCTGCGTCGCAGGCGGACCTTCGCCCACCGACAGAGGTCGTCAAAAATTAAGTATGTTAAATTAGTCTTCTATGTGTATCTTAAATCGAGTTTCCTTTTCAGATGAGAACCCGCTAGCGATGCAGCGAGGGACCGCATCGCTATACTCACAACCACTGCTGGCTATCACCGTGTCTGTCATCAGCTGACACATATTCGGCGCGCAATGGTCGCGCTGAACATTGACTGTTGTGAAAGTGGCAAGTTGATTAATGTGGAATTTACCTGGTTAACTGTTCAGTTGTGAACTAGCATGATGGGCCTTGTGATGTGACACTTACCAATGGCCACAATCAGAACCAGTTAGTCCCAGACTTGGTATTTATCTTTAGTACATAAAGTCCTCTTCGTGCAGACCTGCGTGTTGTTTGCTACCCAAAGCAGCAGCAAAATGCGGCAACCCAAAATAGTATCGCAGATTTAGACCGCAGTATCTACTGCCGCACAACACTAAAATGTGCATTGAAATATAGGTTTTAACTCGTTATGTTAAGATGCATTTTTTATTGACAACATCAGATTACAGACAACTCGCGGGTTACTTGAAGCTTGAGATAAGCCACAGTAACTGTAAAATGTATCTAAAGTTAAACACGCCTATCTGTAAATATCGCTCTAGAGCGATAAGACCGCCAAATTGTCATATATTTTGTAATATTTTATCTTGTTAGTTGATTTTTAGATAGATAGATAGAAAACACTTTATTAAACCACACAAAACAGAAAACAACACAGATATAAAAACTTAGAATAAAGGTATAAAAGGCGGCCTTATCGCTGAGAGCGATCTCTTCCAGGCAACCTTTTAAGTGTACAATAAAAAAAAACATATATCTATATAAAGATTACGAGCGACAGATTATGTTTGAATGCTTATTTGTGTGCTGTGCGGTAGTGGTACTGGATGTATGTACTATGTCTTTAATGGTCACTCAAATACTCTACGAAATACCGTAAACCAAGCAATACCCCGAACGAAACTCAAGTGACATTTACCGCTGTTGTTGCGGGTATCAAATACCGCGTGGCTCTTAGACATTTATGGAAGCAGTAATAACAATAACGATAGTAACTAATAAGGAACCCAGGGCCTAATGCTACTAAATAAATCGCGTCACCATATCAATCGTATCACCTCAGAACGACACATTTTTACATTTTCCCTTTGATGAAAGAAACTAGTACTACTAATCACTCCCTATCGTCAAAAAACTGCTGCATCAGCATTATTTATCCGAAAACATTGATAGCTCTATTTTATGTCTATGTAAGTCTATTATATATAATATTTGTATATAGGTATACACTACATACATATTTGTTTTCTTATTTTCTTTTTCCAATTATTTATTAAAGTGCCACCGTCTTTATTATTCCTTCATGTCCAGTCCATCCTAAGGTTGCCTGGAATTGATCGCTCTTTGCGATAAGGCCGCCCTGTTTTCTATCTATCTAGATAAAGATGTAGCGACAAAAGTGTCAAGGCTGAAACCAATCTATCTCTTCGTGCAAATAGCACCGCACGCACTATCTAGAGTTTCTTTCATCTATGGACGATTCCGCGGCGATACCATTGTCATAGTAAAACGATTGGTTAGCAGAATTCAACCCTAGGAGGCTGATCAAGCCGCGAGCAAAAAAGTAAAGGTGCCAACCCTTAGACACATGGCCTTAACTCTATAGTGATAGTGTTTACTCAACTCACCGTTGTACACCCATGGAGTTAGACCTCAAGGATACGTTTATTTATCTAATCTAAAGTCATTTAAAACGGGATATTTACCATGATTAGATTTTTGAGTTTTCCAATATTTCAGCACAGTTTCATGCGCCATAATCACGGAATAACTGAAGGCACTGCGAGTCACTTTTTATGGGCAGACATACCGATCTACCCTCATTTTTTGTCTTTTGCTAAGACCGCAACCACTACGTAACGTTCGTGCCGAAATATTGGAAAACTAAATTAAATCTTGGTAAATATCCCGATTTAAATGACTTTAGTGGTAATAACTATGATACGAGTAGTTTCAAAAGTTTTAACTAATCTGTCTGTCACTTGAACAAATAACTTGGTGTTGTGTGGTTGGTTTGATTCGCAATGGTTCGATGTTTCTGGTTGAAATATAAGTTTCAGTTTCATTTGTTTCTTGATAAGAACATGGTATTTATCAAAATAACATAAGTTCGAAATATTGTAAGAACTAAGTGCGGGAAAAAAAATCCTTTCTTACCAATAATGAACGAATGATTTATCCTACTAATATTATAAACGCGAAAGTTTGTAAGTATGGATGGATGGATGGATGTTTGTTACTCTTTCACGTAAAAACTACTGAATGGATTTTAATGAAACTTTACAATATACATCAGAATAACACATAGGCTACAATTTATAAAGATATTTTGTATATTATCGAAAATATCTATCACCACGCGGGTGAAACCGCAAAGCGCAGCTAGTATATTATAAATTTATAAGTGTAGATTTACGACATCAGCGTCAACAAATTTGGTATCGAATAAGTTTTCTAAAATAAAATACAATACAATACCTCTTTATATGTAGACGGCCACTCGGTAAATGTAGTGTAAGACGCCCTCCGGCCAGGTGGGATGACGACCTGCGAAAGACTGCAGGTAGATGCTGGATGCGTCAAGTTGAAGACAGGGTGCTATGGCGCTCATTCGGGGAGGCCTATGTCCAGCTGTGGACTAGCCTGATGATGCTTATGATAAAATAACTTTAATAGAAAACACTCGCTCGTCAACTTGCTAACCCAGCGAAATGTAGCCAAGTTTTATAAAGCCAGAAGAAGCAGGGCATAAGTAATCGATTAGGGTTATTAAGAACGTCGGGCACGTTCACGATAAGCTGCGTTCATTTTATTAATAAGCACACGTCTTCCGTTCAGATATTTTGCATATCCGAGCGGATATTATTTTCTTTTCTGCGAAGGATTTAAGTCTAGAATTTTGATAAAGCTTCCCAAAATATAGCTTTACTTTCAAGGTGAACCACCCCTCTGATTGACGTGGTGTATGACATCGTCAGTCAATTTATTAATTTATTAGCTGCGCCTCGCGGCTTTCCCGCGTGGAAATCTATGGGTCAAATAGTTTAAAAACCTTAATCACTCTATCTGTTAAAAAAACCGCATCAAAATCTGTTGCGTAGATTTAAAGACCTAAGCATACATAGGAATAGATAGACAGCGGGAAGCGCCTTTGTTTTTTACTACCTGTAGTGACTAGCTTCGCCCGGGAGGACATTTGTTTCATTAATCCTTTTTCGATGAAAGTAGAGTCAATGTATTTGTGCGCGAAAAGTTTTTTCATATCTTAGGTTAATATACCTTTTATACTCGTAGCCTTATGACACTCACAAATATGACACCACAGACCTGTAATGTGACGTCATCCGTAGGTTCAGCCTGAAAACCAGCGTTACAGTCCTCGGGCGGTAGCGACATTAAGCTGAGGCTGGACCTAATTAGCGCGCACTGAGGACAGGCTATGTTATTTTTACCTATTTTCTATTGTTTATCTTTTAGTTTTAGTGTTATATCTTTTTTAGCTTAACGTGTGTTTCTTTTTTTAATGTATATCTGTCTTTTTTGTGTGTGCTAATAAAAGTGTTCTATTCTATTCTATTCTAAATAACGTGGTATTGGTAAAATAGTTTTCAACATCGGTTTAATGTGCCTACATATAAGTTTCTTAGTAAAAGGACTTAAAAAGAATTATTTTCACTTCTGTGGAACAACGAATAAACCTTTAGAACTGAGTTTGAGTGACCTTTTTTTACATGAGTAAAAAGGTATTTACTTCAATCAAGGACGTTGTCTTTAAATTATTTTTATTACCTAATGCAAAGTGGATCTAATGTACTTCCTCTACCACGTACCTACCTTTTGAAACGCCCCTCCATCTGCTAGGTGAGTGTCGAGCACTGATGCACAAATGCAGCATCTATCTGGACAAGCACCTGCATAGCCCAGACGAGCTGCGAGACATCACCCCGAAGAAAATCCTACAGTTCCTAGCAGCTGCAAGGGTTAGTGGCGAACTATGAACGCTACGGCTTCGGGGCTGAACGAATAAGTGTTGATCACAATAGGCCTATCATGGCCGCTGTGATACCCAAGCCACCCAAAGAAAATAAAATAAAAAATGTACCTACTGGATTTATTTATCTCAAATAACGCCCGTCTAGTCGCCCTTACACACAATTCTAAGGAACGCTACACACTGGTTTAGCATCTAACGACGTTATAACGACACGTCGGCTCACACGCGACTTACTCGAAACTGTCGTTAAATTGTCGTAGAATCTCGTAAAATTGTCGTAAAACCTCGTAAATTCACCGCCTTGAAATATCTTACAAGAGTACTGTTGTAGGTTCGATAATTTGAACTTTTTATTACTTTTGCTCGCTTTTAATGTCTCTTATACCGCTGTGAAAAATACAGACATGAAGGTGGTTTTAGGGAATGTACTTTTAAATCGATATACACTCTTTGGGCGAAGAGCACTGAGGGTGCCGATAGAAATGTTAATAGAAAAGTTTTAAATATTTATGTTTTAGTTTTTTATTTTATATTTATTTTTTAATATTATCTTTCTGTTTTAAGCTAATTTCTATCCCATGGGAACTGGTTTATGGATTAAAAAGTTGCCTATATTTTATTCCAGGCCTAGAACTACCTACATAAAAAAATTCAGACTGATAAGTTTAGTAGTTTTTGCGAGTAACAAACATCCATACATACTTTGCGTTAATAATAGTAGTACATCCAGACGCCCCGCGATAAATACCCGAAAAATAATATTTAATGTGTTAACAAATCGTGAAAGTTTTAAAGGTTTAGAAATAATTCTTTGAAGATGCATCACAATTTACACACTTGTTGAGTTGAAATTGAAAATCGAATCACCAAAATTCGTTTGTTTAGGTCGATAGAATACAAAATTGAGAATGAGTTGGGTGCCCTTAGCGAGTTCGGTTCAGAAAACTTTTTTTTTTGTAGTGGTAAGGTATAGATTAACATGCTTTCAAAAGAATCTCTGTGATGCTGTAAGGCAGATCAGTAAACACATGTACATAAATAAATAAAATAAAAAAGCCTTCACGTACATATAAAACATATATTTAAAATTGATAATTTTTTTTTTTTTTTGCAAATTATTATCTAAAAATTATCAATTTTAAATATATGTTTTATATGTACGTGAAGGCTTTTTTATTTTATTTATTTATGTACATGTGTTTACTGATCTGCCTTACAGCATCACAGAGATTCTTTTGAAAGCATGTTAATCTATACCTTTAATGTTATAAATTTTAAAGTAACTCTAGGTATGTCTATTACCTTTTCAAGCCTAAACGGCTGAACGGATTTTAATGAAATTTGGCAGGGCAGTAAATTATATCTCAGGGACCGGTGTTTGAAAAGGAGTGCAACGCCGCGGGCACCAGCAAAAAAATAATAAATTATGCTCGCTCATTTGAATCAAAACCAACAAAGCAATGCAAACACTGTCTTAAACCAACCAATTTAAACAAGTATTACGCATATTAGATTAAAGAAAATAGTTTTAAGCTCTAAATCTAAGTCATAAAGTTGTTTTTCAAAGGAAGCTCATTTCCTTACTGAACTGTTTAATTTTTCAAGGAGAACTAAAAAAGTTCAAAGTTTTTATGAAAATAATTTATGTACAGTCGCTGACGGTCGCAATTTGAGTCCCAGAAACACAGCGTGTGAAATTGTTGCGGTAACGTTGCGTTAACTGAGCTATTTTTTCTTTGTCAGAGTTCGAAGCTATGTTTATCCAACCAAAGATATCAGAGTACCTCTATGACAGTAGATGACGTCTATACCCAAACATCTGATTTTGTAAATAGTCATTGTAAATATTATCTTTTCTCGGAAAAATATGTAATTGCACCAAAATCCGAACAAAATGAATTAATAAATAATAAAATGAAGGACAATTGAATATGAGAATTATGGATGAATCTGGTCTGTATGTTATTTAAAACAGAAATAAAAAAAGACGTACCGAACGTTTTTTTATACCGCCGTGCTTAAAAAGTAGTCCAACTCGATGTGATATGTATATCAAACCACGACACAAAAAACTCGCTTGCTTGGCGTCCAGTTTCAGTTACAAATTTATTCAATCGACAAAAATGCGTGTGAATTTTAGGTTAAGTATGTGCAGTTTGTTTAAAAACATTGCATTTTACATCCATAAAGTACACTGGAATATAGAAACTCTATAGGAACGCCTCGCTAACGTCACAAAAACGCCTCCGTGTGCAACGTTCTTAACTAATTTAGCCTCGCTCTTCTCGGTAGTGTGAAAGTATATGAGATCGTGTAAAAATTGTGTTTTATGCGCAGCTTAACATAACAGATGTTCGGATTACCGGTAAAACAACCTGGGGCATGATGAAACTTTTTTTATTACCAGTCACGGTTCTCCCAGATAATGGGGAAAATCAGAATAAATTGCGGGATTTTACATTATTTTTCCAGAGATTACCATGATTAGATACAGAAGATTACTTGACTTAGTCGAGCTACAATCTTTGTAACCCTTGTCTTGTTTGCGTTTCTGTCAAGCTTTATCTTATTCATAAATCTTCAGTTGCATACAGATCACTTATTTTGTATTCAATACAATGTATACCCTTCAAAGATTAACAGTAGAATGAGCTAGTCAGTTTAAACACGTAAAAAACGTGTAATTTTTATATCAGAAGCACCGTAAACACAACAAATAAACAATTTTTTTTCCGGGCATCATTCCAAAAAGGTGTAGGGGATACAAAAATATAATCCACTTGCAAAAGTACCACAACTAATAAATATTTTTAAACTTACGCGATCAGAACACATAATTACAAGTACTATTTTAACGTCGTCGGGAAAATAGGAAACTAAATGCAATAAATACCCGTTAAAATAGTACCTACTTGTAATTACCAAAAGTAAGTAAAAAAAAACTAAATTTCTTGCGTGTTCCCCTAATTTTGCTGGCGTGTGTTCTTGTTCTTTATGTACATGACATACGAACTGGCTCCCGGTGGGACGTCGGTCAAGTGAAAGACCTAGATGAAGCTCGACCTATTTAATAAAGAGAGACCCTCCTTGTTGAGATCCGAGATGAGTGGAAGGAGGAGAGAGAGGCCTTTTCGCTACAGTGGGACACCTTTACCCTGCAGTGGGATACTCTGGGCTAATATAATAAAAGGTACATAAAGCTCAAATCAATCTAGATCACGTTCACAGAATGAAAGGGATATGTTAACGCCCGCCTTAGTACGATGTAGCTCTGCTAAACAGAACTATATACAAGACTAACAAAAAAGGCATTTGACGTATTATCCTAAAAAAATTGCCTACGATCTTCCCCGGAATAGTATCTTTCTCCGAACATCCTAACTATTCGTTCAGTCGTGCAAATTGGGATCCAATTCCCTTGGATCAAAAACGTTATGATTCTAACCAGGCAAAACATTCCATAACATCAAAACGAGACGGTATTTTTCATCAAAATACTGTTATCGTCCCAAAACGCAAAAAATGCACTTTATTGCTATTGTAATAAGAAACGCTTGCCATAAATTTCGTCATCGAATAACGGAACGAGGGTGATTACGTAACCTTCGTTGCGATCAGTTTTTGCTTGGAACTGGCTGTTAGCTACTAGTACTTTATGGATATACATCTAATAATGTATTTGAAGGATATTCGATCCCACATCTGGGCAAAGATCTTAATTAAACTTTATTGCATTCTTCTCAATCTAAGGCGTAGGTCTGTCGGTTTGAGCAATAAGTAACAAGTTCGGCCACTGGCGGTATTGTTAGGGGTCATAGAAACTCAATTAAAATTATCATTAAATAAAGAAATATAACATATTGTATCCTACAATGTTGTCGAAATAAAAATAAATAAATAGATTTCAATCGTCCATTTCGTCCAGTCTGTGGCGTTACCCGAACTGTCACAAAATAAGCTTTTGAAAGCAAAGTAAATTCCACGAAAATAATATTAATCTAAGTGATAGAAACTGGCATGATGACAAAGTTACGTATTCGGACAGCACTGAATCAGAACAATGCTTTTTATTAGTTCAAATCGTGCCTGTGACATATTTTCTGAAGCGATTTTGTGAGCGATTGTACAATAATTTGTTTTGTACTGAAAGGTTGTCTGCTCGAAGACAGTTTTTTTGACGTTGTTTAATTTAAAAAACCGAGTTTATTTAATCGAGATTGGATATAATAGGTTTTAACCATCCGCAGGCTGATTATGTAAAAGCAACAGCAACAGCGACGCGACCGCGACCGCAATTTTAGCAAGCAATTTTTAGTTCACCGATTGTCCGGCAGAGGGAAACCTAGTGCTCGATTGCTGGGTGACGTAGTACCTGGTGTCATCTAATACAAAATTGGCTTTTGACAGCACTGATTGCTTAATTTTCGCCTGTCGCAAACCGGTCGCAGTTACATAATCAGGGGGCCGTTAGCATTTTAAATCCATAAGCTGAAATTGACTGACTGAGCTATATGTAAAATTGAAAAATTCTAATGAATACTGGTCATTATTATAATGTTTAATTATACTCCGATTCAAAACTTAGATATTTTTGTATAATATTGGTGGAAAATATTTTCACAATTTTTGCCTTTGAAAGCTTTTATTCATTAGTAGAATAGGATTCGTTTTCGAATTCAAATTTAACAATTTTTCGCTGCACATGTGTGTTTATGCGTGGTTCAACTTTGTGTCTGAGTTTTTTGTAATAGCCTTGTTGTTTTCTGTTAATGCTATAATTTCATTCATAAATGTTTTTGTTGACATAATTCGTTTTGGTGTTGTCTTCGCCTAAACATCTTCATTGTGGCACGAGTTTTTGCCTTTTGGATTTGGATTATTGCATTCACTCAAATCGTTTATAGGTAATTCTTGCTTATACTCAAACAAACATCACAAAATAATTTTATATACCTAAGTGCATTATCAAAAACGTTGATTCTTCTAAAGTCGACCGCGCCTGAATACCCTTTACGCCAATCTCGCTTTAGGCTCTAATATATGAAATATTACTTCCAATACCTTCAGCCTTCAGATCCATCCAGTAGTTTTTGTGTTGTCTTTAGCTAAACATCTTCACAGGGGCACAAGTAGTCGCCTTTATAATATTATTCGGATTTGCAATGCTTGCAATGTATTTCAAAGCTAACATTGTCTCTGCTTGCCTCTTATCTTGAAATATTAAAATTATAATTGGCACGAAATGTATTTTGGCGTTGACGCGTAGTGTGAAAGTAGCGCCAGTACTTACTTATTAGAAAATAATGGGAATTTTCATCAAGATGCATAAACATTTTCAAAGTTGAAAGTGAGTGTTACCTGCCCACATTTTAAATCAAACAAAAAATTTAGACAGACATTATAAAGGTAATTAGTAAAAAGGTTTAATGAAATCCATTTTTAACACCAAAGTATTCTCTATTTTTTTTATTGCATATTCTAAAGTGCTTGATTACTTAAGGTCATAATTAAATATAAATAAATAAATAATGCTGGACAATCCACACAGCATTATCTAGCCCCATGGTAAGCAAAGCTTGTGTTATGGGTCCTAGATAACTGATATACATAATACAATACGTTACATAGATAGATATTTTTTATTATACATAGAAAACAACAGGAACACCCGGAACAAATATCTGCAGATCGTACACACAATTTTGTTCCGAGGCGGGAATCGAACCCGCAACCTCCTGCGTCACAGGCGGACCTTCGCCCACCGCGCCACATCGGTCGTCTAATTGCTCTATATGTGCTGTTGTGGTTATAGGACATATAGTCGGATTATTATTATGGCTACACCATTTTTAACGCATTCACTGTCTAGCCGCTGTGACTCGACAGGAGCGGGTCGCAGCTATTGGAGTTGCAAAACTACATATCCGTCTTTGGAAATGAAAGTTTAAAGGTTTTGCAATTAGGAAACTTGTTTGATGTGACGAATTGTTGCCTAAATCGTTAATAGTAACTTTATTCTTAAGCATAAGTTCCGTGCTTAAATCAGGTTACCTATGAATAAATGTATTTTTCCAACAGTAGCACCACTCTACCCACACACTTAGCACACGCGTCTCGTTCAAGATACGCCCGAGGCCAAGTCTTCATTATCATAAGCATTCGCTAGAGACAAGAAATAGCTTTTTAAACCGCTTATACACGGTTAACAATGCCAGTCCAACCATCTTGAGAAAATGACAAAACGTTTTGTTCGATGTTTAATCTAAAGACTTTAACCTTTGGACTAGATCTTTCGAGAGCGTTTTGTTGCAGCTCTAGACTGAATTTTCGGTAGACGGGAGTCAGGCTTTGACTTCTTGGAAAATAGCTCTGCCTCTGGTTTGAAACAATTCTGCCTGTAGCCGACATGGTTGTATTGTATCCTACTAATATTGTAAACGTGAAAGTTTGTATGTCACAATGGATGGATGTTTGTTACTCTTTCACGCAAAAACTACTGAACGGATCGAGCTGAAATTTGCATATAGGTAGTTCTGGGCCCAGAATAAAACATAGGCTCCTTATTATCCTATAAATCAGTTCGCATAGGATAGAAATAATCCTAAGCGTTTTCATCGGCATTTACCATGATCTCGGAGCACTCGGTACCCGTGGTGTCGCTACTCACCAACAGCTCGCCACAATTATTATTATTATATTAGCCCAGAGTGTCCCACTGCAGAGCAAAGGCCTCCCTCCCCTTCTTCCACTCATCTCGGTGATCAGCAAGGAGAGCCCACTCTTTGTATACGTGGAAGGCCTAGGCGGAGATGGCGGGATGAGCTCGACCTATACAACAAAGAGTGATTAATATTAAAAAGTAAATAAATGTAATTTCCAAAAGCAGAATACATTGGCCAGTCAGACGACATTTTTACAGCTTTCAAATGAAATATCACACCTGGCTTAGCTGTCAAAAATTCGCTTCTGCTTCTTCTTTTCAGTAAGCAATTAAATGCACCACAAGATTAGTTGTTTCAAAGCTGAATCAGGTCCCTCATCACAGTCATCACTGTTACAGTTAAATATTTTCTATCGCAAAACAGGTTGTCAAATTCAGACAAAATTTCAATCATGTAGGCGTATACTTCTACGACTCATATTCTGAGTTTTCTATAGCTATGTACTTTATTCACACAGCAGATTTAACGAATCGTTATAACGGATTCTTCGTTACTGCAAACAATAGATTAATCCGGAATACTATCGAGTGAGTGAACTCGCTCCTACAACTACCATAGGTACGCCATCACGGAAAAAAACGGACCCTTGTAAATAAAACGCCTTAAAAAACCTTATAAATGCGCTGTTCAAATGCCTATATTAACTCAACATAACTATATTATAATTTATTATATTATCAATTTTACAAAACATTTCTTGCACTTGATTATTTTGCCTAGTCGCGCTCTTCAGTCAAGAACACGCTTACTCGAGCGGTTGTCGGCTCACTGCCACTTCAGCTTGCTAATTCTTGAGCTATATCGACTCAATTTAAATGTTATATAATGCCTTTGAATGAATTCTCTACGTTTTACATTTCAAATGATAACAACAGAATGTGTGTGTTGGTGTTTTGTGTCACAGCTGCCACGCACATTATTATTAGGTGTCGCAAATAGCGCGCTATAGTGTCACTGTTAGAATATCATTAAACTGAGCAGAACGGTAGTATACTTCTGTTTTTGCTGTAGTTTATGTTTCCTATTTTTTTTTGATTAAGGTTAAACGAGTCGCTCTTCGTGGAAGGGTAACTACTACACTGGTTGATGTTGACCATCAAAAACTAATATTATGTAGATAATAATACAGTTATAAAGATAATATCAATTTATCTCATTATCTTTATTTTTTTTATACCAAAAAGCGTAAAAAAGTACACATTTAAAAAATACTAACTAATCTTAACTTTCGTATTTGAACACAGATTTTAGCCGAACTTTGGACGAAAATAAAAATGTTACTAGTATAGTCATCACAAGGAATATCACATAAATAATAGCTTATGTAACGATCTGATATATTTTTTTTTTTTTATTGAAAAAATATATCAAATTCCATTTTCTAATAAAATCACACATGGTGGCATAAAAGCTATTCATATCACGCATTCTGTTTATTATGCGTCGTTGTATATGCATAGTGGTCGCTGCAGGTAGCGCGAACACAATGCATCCATGTCAGGGCTCAAAATTTCTAGTTTCCTCTTAATGTATTTTGCGAAAATACTTCACATGCTGTGCGTGGAATTCAAATGCCATCCGACCGCAAACTGGCTAGCCCTGGTGTATCCACTGGTTTTACCGTCAAAATGTTTGAAACCCCCGTTTTTGGCGCGGCCTACGCTTTGTGTCTTCCTTTTTTGCCGGAAGCCGACTGTAGCGTTGCGTTATACTAACTTGTGGGTAGTCGAAAACTAGAGAAATCCGCTTGTACTCTTTTTTGTACTCTTTTGGTTATTTTTTTCGTAATCATCCTCCGTTTGCCCGGTGGGATGGTAGGTAGGCATTTGTTATAGTAAGAGAAACATCTGAACGGTAGTCAAATTAACCCAGCTTGACTATACTGGCTGACCGCATGACAGCTGACCCCACTTACATGCTTAGATATACGCCAGCGGTACAAGCAAAAACATTTCAAAAGTGTGAAAATAAATATATACATAATCCTTTAAAACGTTTTTATATAAATAACGCGTGCGAAACTGCAGGCAGAATCTAGTATACTCGTATAATATTGTTACCGACCTTTTTGAACCTTTTAAAAGGTCCTTTCAAAAAACATAATTTTTATCGTAAACAACATTTTAAGAAGCGTCGAACCATTATTGTATATTTTTTTTTTAAGTAATTTGGGCCTCTTTATCAATATAAGGCCAATACTATACCAACACTTAACAAACACCCGCACTGTACGATGGCCATTTCGTGTTGGCCAACATCATGGCACACATGTTGGCCAGCGTGTAGACAAAGAAACACCGAACCTTTCGTTGTGGCAAAACCCGAGAACAACCAAATTTTTGTATAAGTCCTAAACTTTCATTCTGTGTATTATCCTAGTAATAATAATGTACTTATTACCTTATCCTTGTACTATATTTTAAGTGTAAATAATATTGTTATTGTAAATAGTTAAATAAATCTAGATAGGTCAAGTTCAACTGTGTAAAATAATAAAAGTTACCTACCCGTTATGCTGTTTCCGTTTCCCCTTGTACCCTCAAATTTAACTAAACTCTAAATTGAAGAATAGTAAACATAAGTTACTTAAATATGATTAATAATATTAATAGATAACTTTGAAACTGAACCGGAAAACGCAGTGTAAGCCGCTTTCCAGCCAGGTGAGATGACGACGAAACTGAACCGCTGCGCTGGGGTCAACATGTTCTTAAGTGGAGACCACGACTCGGCAAACACAGTGTAGGATTTCCTCCAGCCAAGTAAGATGACGACTTACGAAAGACTGCAGGTAGATGCAGGATGCGTCAAGCTGAAATCAGGGCGCTATGGCGCTCATTGAGGGAGGCGTATTCACAGCAGTGGACTAACATAGGTTGATGAAGACGATGATGAAAGCTGAACGCGCACCTGTCGATATGTGCGCGATGATGCATACTATTTATAACTAATAAAATGCCTTCAGCGTTAGTAAAGGTTTCTTGTAAGCTTCTTTACTTTACCTTAAAAAGATTGAAGTGAACAATCAAAGGATCACTTTAGTTCCTATTTTTGCTTATGCCATTAGTATTTTGTGATGTGCTCGAGAGTGCTGTAAGGGCTAAAGGAAATAACGCACTTTGATATTTGATATTAGAGCCTTATCACACTGGCGATTTGCAAACGACTTCAAAGCGAAGCGAGTGCGCCGCAATGACGACGACGACGTGGCAGTGAGCTGGAGGAACCTACAGCCGGTAAGCTTAACCTACTAGTAATCAGGAAGAACTGCGTCTCAGAGCTTTATCATAGTGGCAGTTCGCGAGCTACTTCAAAGTTAGTGAACTGCGCTGCGTATTAACACGTTAGCAGCCAGAACAAATTCACGATTACGACCAAATTCAAAATTTTGTATATCGAATCAAAGTGTCTTAAAATGCAAAAAATATCAATTTAGAGTAAGAGTAAATAACATGTTTTGCTGCATTTTTTGTAATAAACAAATTTATAATTTTTGTAATGTCGTATTTCATTTTCCCCCAGAAAATACAAACTTTGACAAATAGAAAACTATCACGTTCTCTAAATCTTTTTCCACGTTGGTACCAACACGTAAATATCTACCTAAAGTTTTAATCTACGTTATGGTGCAACCAAATTACGTAGGTAAAAATAGACATATAAAAAAAACGTTAAATAACATGTTTATAACATTAACGTGTTAAATTTTAACAAAAATACGTTAAATAACATGTTTTTAACATTAACGTGTTAAATTTTAACAAAAAAACGTTAAATAACATGTTTATAACATTAACGTGTTAAATTTTAACATATTAAATAATGTGGACGTGCTGTTATAACATAGGTTAAAAAACGTTACTTAATCTGGACGCCTGTATCGAATACCACCCTTATTCGAAGCTATCATCCATGTTACTTCAAACTCTATTCACTGAAACCAACGACCGGTTGCTTCGTTATCGAAGCGGTGTCAATCACTACATCCTGTATCTGCAATTCCATGCTGAAATGGTTAGATACAACTATCATCATCACCACACGGTTTACCTTCTGCTAGGAATTAGCAAGCTGAAATGGCAGTGGGCATATCTTGCGAAGAACCGACAACAGCTGAGGCAAACGTGTTCTTGAGTGGAGATCACGACTCGGTAAACGTAGTGTAGGACGCCCTCCGTCAGGTTAGAAGACGCCCTGCGAAATACTCCAGTTAGTGTTGGATGCGTCAAGCTGAAGACAGGGCGCTATGGTGCTCATTAAGGATATATAATATAGAGGTCTACCTTAATGAGCAACAATGAGGCTCATTACTGCTCATTAGGTAGACTTCGGAGGTATTAATCTCCGCCTCTTGAAGTATGTGTCATCCAGCAAAGATCAGTGCGACATGCAAAAAGTAACGGGCTCATAGGGGAAACAATGAAGTTTATCCAATCCTGTTTAAAAATTACATTTAGTTCGTTTGACGGGTGAGAGAAGGGTTACTCAATGCTAAGGTTTTCGTTATTATAATGCGTAAGCCCTCACACTCGGGGTATTGTCTAAAAAAAACACTGAAATAGCTTAGACAATAATTATCATGCATTTACCCGCATAGTAAAAGATAGAATAGAGTGGAAATCTTTAGAGGAGGCCTATGTCGAAAGACAAGCTGAAATGCAGAAACGACCGTTTACCGATACTTAATTTATGTAAAAAGATAAGTAACTGTTATAAAGTAAGCATATTTGTAAGAAAACTGTAAAACATTGTAAAAATTAGTTCAGCAATAAAGGCTATATTTATTTATTTTATATCATCCATTTGGATGATCCTTTAAAAAATCAGTCCAAACTAGCGACCGTTTTAGGGAAACAATGTCAGAATATTTGCTCCTCGATGGAGTCTGTTTATAATTCATATAATATTTTATACATATATTGTGTATTTTAAATATTGTATAATACAATATTTTATCAGTCATAATTATGTATATCCATTAATAATTGTTATTCGTGTATGATATCAATTATAGTAAAAAAAAAAATTTTAGATCTTTCTAAATTTTGTACCAGTCTACCTGTCGTGCAAAATATTTGTTAAAAACCTTATTTATTGTTAAAACAGTGTGCTTGCCTCCATGTGGTTGTTTTAGTTGCGAAATTACATTTAGAGATTAAAGTTGCTTTAGCGTTTCACGTCAAACAAAGAGCAGAATAATAGGAATCGTACATACCTTAACAAAACAAATACCCTCTATTTGGGGAGACCGAAACAATAAATTAGACCGTATCAGGTTGTTTCACGCATCGCGGCGTTAGGTGTGAAATACGGACATAGGAATCCGGATGAGATATGCGGCAAGCTGATTCGATTTTGTGGGTAAAACTTACATGATATTAAATAATATCCCAAAAGTATTCACGATAACACGTTAACAATAAAAAAATATCCTAATTTCAATCGTGAAGACGGATTCAAACTCTATCTCGTGGAATCCCATTATAGCTAAGTGTACTCGTCGTAGACCGGTCTCTCAATGCGTCGCGGACACTGAGTTAGTGTTGTGTGTCGTCCGAGTGTGCAGATGGACATTCCTAGTATCGAAAACCAAGTGAGGGTAGTTACAAATAAAATTGCCCCCGCTCCGCAGAGGCGGTATCTCCAGTCATCCCGTGACCACGACAGTGTGTAAACCCGTAGAAACGTCGGCCCTATCTTCAGCTTGATGCATCCAACATCTACCTCAAGTCTTTCGCAGGTCGTCATCCCACCTGGTCGGAAGGTGTCCTACACTACGTTTACCGAGTCGTGTTCTCCACTAAAGAACACGTTTGCCCCAGTGGTTGTCGGTTCTTCGCGAGATATGGCTGACCCACTGCCACTTCAGCTTGCTCATTGTATAAACAACACCAAAACAATCGTCAAATCGAATAATAATTTGGAATAGAGAACCATTTTTAAAGATTTAGTTACAATTGGCGGTCTCATAGGTCAAGAGTGTACTTATTTTCAACTACCGGTTGAAAACAATTATGTATCACGCGATGATTTAATCTCAACGCAATAAAATAATAAAAACAATGTAGCATTTGATTTTAGGTTTGATAACTTCAAAAACATAACCTATTTAAATAAACACATCGAATAAAGACCTAACCCACCTAAATAAAATAACGACACAGACGAAATAAAATCAGTTAGTCTAAACATTACCGATGAAAAAATGAAGGTTTTTAATTTAACTCTGGTACCGCTTTTATAAATCGGGTAAATAACATAAAGGCAATTTGAATTTCAGCCCAATCCAAATTACTTTGGCGAAATGTTTAACACTTTGACTGCGATTTTTTTTCGACGACTGCGATCTTTTTTTTAACCTAAAAAATTCGTGCTGCCGCTCTACACAGCGGTTGTGTTGCGCCGCACATGCGTTTCGTTCGAAAAATATTACGGCTGTGCTGAGTCACAAAGATCTGTATTTTCTCAGCCGCTGCGCTAGTGTGGATTTACGCATATTAGTCACTTGTAGAAAACACATACCGTGTGATTTCAGCAGTCAAAGTGTTAAAACATGGGTATGGGTTACGTCCATGTTATGTCGCATATTGAAGGTACCACTGTGGTAAGATTCTTACCACAGTGGTACCGGAATCGAGTCACCATAGAGTTGTTCTTACCGTAAGAACAACTCTATGGTGACTCGATTCCGGTAGTTACTAGGTACAGATAATTATAATACTAAGCCTAGGCATAGATACCTAGGCACTACCGAAATCGAGTGGCCATAGATTTATAAATAGACTGGCGAACCTTCCCGGCTTCGCACGGTTTTAGTACGGATCCCTAACTTTTTTGAAAATATAATATAGCCTATGTTCACCGGGGATAGTGTATCTTCCCAACGGTGTTTTTTTTTTTTAAATCGGTCCGGTAGTTTCAGTGCCTTTTCAATACAAACAAACAAACAAACAAAAAATCGAACCTTATCTCTTTATAATATTAGTATAGATAAATCATATTTGACGACCTCTGTGACGCGGTGTGCGAAGTTCCGGCGATTGCGGGTTCGATTCCCGCCTCGGGACAAATGTTTGTACGATCTGCAGAAATTTGTTACGGGGGTTCTGATCGTTTTCTAAATATTATGTATAAAATAAAATAACTTTCTATGTAATGTTGTATTATGTATATCAGTCATATAATACCCATAACACAAGCTTTGGCTTAGCTTGGGGCTAGATGATGCTGTGTGGATTGTCCACACACAATTGTTCTGAGGCGGGAATCGAACCCGGAACCTCTTGCGTCGCAGGCGGACCTTCGCTCACCGCGCCACATCGGTGGTCATAATAAAATTACTCAATATTTTGTTATTTATTAGCAATATTAAGACAACCAATCTATCTAAGACACTTTACAAATAATGAGTGTTGTAGGATGCACACACTAGGCATAAGGTAAAAAACTATTTATTGGTGGGATCCCTGCCTATCTTACCATTCATTCATCTCGTCATTCAATGATATCGTTCAGCGGTCCCACTCAACTCACTCAGTCAGTCGGGATTTCTTATTCGATCGATACGCATGTATTTTTCTTAAACAACGAATAAATGACTATGTGAAATCCTGTACTTTATTTCAAACATGAAAAGACCGATTGCTATAAATGATGAATTCGAGTAAAACCTCATTTTCCTCAAAATCTTTAATAAGTGGCTGTGGAATCAATGGCAGTGCAGCCGTAAGCGAGATAATTCTTTTTTTTGAACTTTGAGTTAATCTCTTTGGTCTCAGTACTAACGAAAGACATAATGAGATCTCTATGCGTAAGGTATAATTACTTACTTTACTTAATATTACTAAACTTCAATCCAATCCTGGTAGTACGGCTGATAGTGTCGTTGTTGACTGTACAATTTGATCCAAATAGGCGCGGTAGTGTCGTTCATTTGGCAACGACACTACTGGTAGTGCGGCTGGTAGTGTCGTTGCCAGAAAATCAAATCTGTCACGCCCTTCACAAGTACCGTCTTCTAGTTTAACCACTAGACCACTTACAATACAAACCTAAGTTACAACCACAACTCGAAGATGTTATTGTCTATATAAATATTTTCTTGGCAGACAGTTTTATTAAAAGTTTATTATGTGGGGCAACGTACGTACTGTTTATGACTCAATAAAATTCACTGATATAATGCTTAGAGTGTTTTTGCGGTTGGTAGCTACAGTGACAGCGTTTTTTTGTACTTTTTGCACACTCGAAAAATAATGCTGAACAATCCACACAGCATTATCTAGCCCCTAGTTAAGCAAAGCTGTTGTATATACTAGACGTCTGATATACATAATACAATATATTACATATATAGATATTTTTTATTATACATAGAAAACGACCAGAACACCCGGGACAAATATCTGCAGATCGTACACACAATTGTTCCGAGGCGGGAAACGAACCCGCAACCTCCTGCGTTGCAGGCGGACTTTCGCCCACCGCGCCACATCGGTCGTATATACTAGACGTTTGATATACATAATACAATACATTACATACATAGATATTTTTTATTATATAACATAGATAAAGACCAGAACACCCGGAACAAATATCTGCAGATTGTACACATAATTGTCCCGACGCGGGAATCGAACCCGCAACCTCCAGCGTCGCAGGCAGACCTTCGCCCACCGCGCCACGGAGGTCGTAAAAATATTGAAATAGTACAAATTAGAACTAGTATTTACAATTGAAACAAATGAGCTAACTTTACAATATTGCAAACAATCTACAGGTAGGTCCTCATCCATATCAGTAACAGTCGGAAGCGTCTCCAAGACGCTGGCTGCGTTGCGCCGCTGCTGTATGGCAATGCTGAGGCGCTGCGCCAGATACGAGTACCTATTCGCCAGCTCTCGGGACATGAGTCACTTTGACCAGACGCTTAGTACCCCACGGATTCGTTAGGGTCGTTTTGATGCTTATGTTTTTTTTTAGATTTTCATTTATTTATTTATTCCAGAGGTAATATAGTACATTTTAATTTATTATTATTACTTATTATGTGTAACACGACGAAGAACGCGAAGAACCGATGGCCGCTGGGGCAAACGTGTTCTTGAGTGGAGACCACGACTCGGTAAACGTGGTGTAGGTGGCCTCCGACCAGGCGGGATTACGACCTGCGAAAGAGTGCAGGTAGATGCTGGATGCGGCAAGCAGAAGACAGGGCGCTATGGCGCTCATTGGGGGGGGCTATGTCCAGCTGTGGACTGATATAAGCTGATGATGATGATGATGATGAAACTAATATTATAAAGGTTTGATTTTTTGTTTGTTTGTAATGAATAGGCTCCGAAACTACTGCACCTATTTGAAAAATTATTTTACCGTTGGAAAGCTACACTATCCCCGGTGAACATAGACTATATTATATTTTTAAAAAGTTAGGGAGACGTAATAAAACCGTGCGAAGCCGGGAAGGTCCGCTAGTATTCTATAACACACTAACTTTTGACATAGGAAACACCATTGGTTGTGCAAAGAAAATCAGACAATCACTTCATAGTAAAGCGATTCGCTTAATGGGGGAGGCCTATGTCCAGCTGTGGATTGCTGTAACACAAGTTTTTTGTATAGGAAGGAAACAACAAGGGATTGTATGGAGATTTAGAGATCTAAAAAAGCTGTGACTCCTATATAATAACTAACCTGTCAAACTTAAAACACTGTCGTAACAGGATACACCAATTTTGAGCATTCTAAATATACCTATATTAAATCGATTTATTAACACTAGAAGGGCCGGGCTTCATACTATACCCTCAAAGACCGCAGCGGTCAATTTGACGGCACTAGAGATTCAGTCTAATTATTGCGTATATTGTACATAAAGATAAAATAAAAATAACGAAGCAAATTAGGAAAAGTCATAAAGAATATGTAAAGAAACAAAAACATAGTTAGTAAAATATTTAAGAATGAAATCGCCGTGCGATCAAATTGACGGCCTTGGTCTTTCTAGTGTTAATTACGCACTGTTTGATTAAATTCCCGTAGTGCTTCCATGAATCCGTAGTGTTTCCAGCAATTTGCCTATACATTGCCTATTTCCAATGTCCATTGTGAACGAGCAGTATTTATACAAAGATAATGGCCACGTGCCACTTTCATTCCAATTACTGAATTTGGGACAAAAGGCTTTTGGAGGAATCATTAGTTGAATAAACTGCCTCTTGTCAAACAATGGTGGCGTTGTTTTCACAACATAATTAATTTCCAGAAAAATAGAGAGCGGTGAAAGGTCTAATTGATCCCTGTTAGACCAGGTTTTGTCATCTGCAGATATTATTATTCCCTTGAGTTTGAACTACGAGTTGGAACAGGGTACAAAGCGCCCATTTGAAAAGAAGTTCTTGTTATTCAAACTTTTTAAGTAATACCTGTTTGTCGGAATCTGCAAGCTAACGTTTTATTTTGAAAATTTATGGAAGTTCCACACGCTCAAGATTGGGGCGTTAAAACGTAATTCAGAAATAGAATGAGCACTTGCACTGAAATTAATCCCGTCAGACGTGAAATGAGACGGAGCTGAGACGTGGTCACTCACGATAGGGTTGGTCCACCAGTTCAAAGTCGCTCAGCGAGCTATGGAAAGAGCTATGCTCGGAGTTTCTCTGAAGGATAGGATTCGTAACGAATACATCCGACAGAGAACCAAAGTTATCGACATAGCTCTAAGAATTAGCAAGCTGAAGTGGCAGTGGGCCGGCCATATCTCGCGAAGAACCGACGACGGCCGCTGGGGCAACCGTGTTTATTTACCTGCGAAAGACTGCAGGTAAATGCTGGATGCGGCAAGCTGAAGGCAGGGCGCTATGGCGCTCATTGGTGGAGGCCTATGTCCAGCAGTGGACTGCTATAGGCTGATGATGATGATGAGACGTTAAATATCTATCCCGCCTTCATAGGAATTCATAATTCTGGAAATATTCCACAGTAGCTTTGGCCAGACATAATTATTATTGTAGCAAACAAATAAATTACTTTTCACTTTGATCCCGTATTAAAGCGGCAGTAAGTTCTAAGAATCAAGAGAAAAGAAAACCAGGACTTACGTTTCAGAAAACATAAACTGACTTTACTTATAAGAGGATTACGTATACGTTTACGTAGTTTTTTTTTTCCCATGTCACATCAAAACCTGAATATTTCAGCATTTATTTCTTAGAGAAGGCTCCCATTAAGCGTTGGATCGACGGAGTCGACGGATTACCTTTTTTGAGCAGAGCTTGTGTTATAGATACTAGATAACTGATATTCATAATACAATACATAGCATAAATAGTTTTACTCATTGTAGGTACTACATAAAAAAACTTCAATACACCCATATGTACTAATAATAATATAAAGAGGAAAGGTTTGATTTTATGTTTGTTTGTTTGTAATTAATAGGCTCCGAAACTACTGGACCGATTTGAAAAATTCGTTTACCGTTGGGAAGCTACACTATCCCCGGTGAACATAGACTATATTATATTTTCAAAAAAGTTAGGGATCCGAACTAAAACCCTGCGAAGCCGGGAAGGTCTGCTAGTAACAAATGAATACAGATCCTACAATGATTTTTCACGAGGAAGGAATCGAACCAGTAACTTGCTGCACCTCTATAGATGTCGTCAATTTAGGCCGCATTGCGTGAATAACGCCTAAGATGATACGCGTCCATTCGGGTTTATTTATATTTTGCATAGAATGAGACATAAAGATGCTCTATATCCCGGAACACAGAATAAAAGACATAAGATTTATAGAAGACAAGCTGTTCCCCGCGGTTTCACCTGCGTGAAACTCGAATTTCACTTTATTAGGTGATTTTTTACACCTTGGGTTACATTATTGGAGTTTTAGTACGGATCCCTTACTTTTTGAAAATATAATATAGTCTATGTTCACCGCGGATAGTGTAGCTTTCCAACGGTGAAACAATCTTTCAAATCGGTCTAGTAGTTTCGGAGCCTATTCAATACAAACAAACGGTTTTTGATAAAAGCCTACACTGTCAAAATTAGGTTAATGTTGCCAACGATAAGTGGCTAAAAACGAAAGGAAAATACTCGCATCTCTAAATTTGACGAGATTACGACGGCTGCTTATGAAACACAATTTGTCGTTTTACCTATTTGTGGGGATATTATGTTTCGAGGGAATTTTTAAGAAACGTGGAGTGTGACGACTGCTTAGACGTAGTGGGCAAAGGTTTGCCTGAAACGCGTGGTTGCGAGTTCAGTTCGGCGAGAAAAAAAAAATAATTTATAGATATAGCACCTACACCAGATTTTTTTTTGTGAATAAAAATGAAATCAATACTTTGAGTTGATACGACACAAATTACACAATACAAAAAACTTTATTTTTTTACAGATACACCTTCGTTTGACCTCAATCTCACCTAGTGGAATATCCAGGAAGGGGTGATAATGCGCTGTGCGTCTGCTTGTCCTGATGTGGAAAGGAGATGGTGGGATCAGCTCATATAGTTTCTGTGAGCATTCTCAGAAATGTATTCTTTAAAATATCGAGAGACAAGCAACCTTGAAGCGGTGTTCGAGACTTTTTACCTTAGTATCTGCAAGGTACTGCTGGTCAATGAGTCTGAAGGCTATTCGTTCTATCCAGTCTAAGGCTGCAAGCCGGTACTTGACCAAGCCGTCCCAAAAACGGCAGCAATACTCCAAACCAGACCGGAGCTAGCTCGGGCTCTTATACTCAGTACTTGGTAAAAGGATAGAAACTGCGCCGCTCTATGGTATCGCTTTATCTTGTTTAGGATTCTTAGCTCCATCATACTATTTCGCTAGTTTTAGTCCTTGTAGAACAAAGAAAAACTTAAAGACCACAATAAAGTGAGTCACTTCCATCGACATGGTGCTAGCCATCACGCCAACCTACGCGCTGATAGTCCGGCCGTAGCCTTAGTATTTAGTAACATTGTAGCAGAGTTAAAACATCGCCTGCCTAGTTATTCAGTAACATTATGCGCCTATAATTTTACCAGCATTACCGAAAGGCCGAGCTTAATTTACCCTTTAGGAACAAAGGCCCTAAAAGAGATATACATTTATTATTATACTAGCTTTTACAGGTGGATTCACTTGGGTGGGTAAAAATGAGGTTCTTTGAACTTAACGACATACCAGAGAGATAAAGGTTAAGGTAGACTACATTTGTGCTTCCATTTTATCGAAATTTTTCACCGTATTGAAAATAATACGATTCAATTTTTAAATTTTTTAAATATCTTTATTTATAAACATAACAAAATATAAAAGTAATACTTATCCAGTGTACATTTTTCCTAGATAATATTAACTTAAATTTACAATCGTTTATAAGCGATGCGCTTTTTCAAACTTTTATACTAGCGAGTTAAGAATATGAATTATATTTTTCAGTACATTTCACAATAATGTCAACTAGTGTCATGATGTTGCGATGTCTGTGTAGCCGCAAGTCTTGTGCTGTAATGTGAAAATATAAGAATAAGTGTAATAATGGTTCCCGGTTCTTCAAATCAGCCAAAAATTTCGGGATTACCTGAAAAATGCCTTAAATTTTTGGCTGACATCAGGAAATTCAGAAAATGGAATTCCTGGAAAATTAAGAACAGAGAATTTCCGTGATCAAACTTGATGACTGATGGGGTGTACGCACATTAAAAAAAATATTATTAGAAAAAAAAACGACAAACCATCATCCATAAACTGTTTGAGTTTATGGATGTTTTTTTAACGGTACATATATTTTTTACCTACTATGGTATTCACGGTTTTTCCCTGGATCCAATTATCTTTGTCAAAAAAAACTATTGAAGCCCCTCGACCAAATTCCTGGGAAGTCCCTGATCAAATCTCAACTTAATAACTAACCAGCAATACCTACGTTCTCTCAAACTTTGTATTCAACATTAAATGAGAGGAAAACTTGTATGAATGCAAATGCAATTAATGTAAAATGTAATGCAAATCTTTGAGCTTACACTAAACATAAGAATATTTTTATTTATCGTACAAGTGAATATTGGTACTATTTATTTTGTTCTTGGTATTTATTTATTAAGTACGTATATTATATTTTCTACTTTATTTACAATATTACTTTATTTATATGTTATGGTTCTACTTGCATTAGAATATTTATTATTATGTACTCGTACTAATTTGTATACACCCCTTTTTGAATCATCAATTTTCTATCCATTCAAAGGTTGCCTGAAAGAAATCGAAGCGTTAAGGCTGCCCATTTTACCTACTTCTAGGTTTCATAAATGTCTATGTTTTAAGGTTTTATTTTGTGTTCTACAATAAAGAGTTATGTATTGTATTAGAACATACAAATTCAAACAGACAAACGGACTTACGTGTCACATTAGGGCAACAGCATACTTAGGGCGGTGAACACTAAGAGCGTATTCACGTAAGGCACAATACATACCACTTAAGTATACCGCAAGCCTAATAGCGTAATTATAGTACCTACCGTCTCATTTTACAGTCAAAATTTACTCACAACCCGGGCGTAATCCATGGGAATAATAGACCAAGAGTTTGGGTAGCGACCAACTCAAATTTATTTATTCACTAGCGGACCTTCCCCGCACGGTTTTAGTACGGAACTCTAACTCAAAAAAAAAAATATAACCTATGTTCACCGGCCGGGTGCTGTCAAACGCCAATATTGACCAATTTTGACGTTGTAGCTGGTGTCAAAGTAATACTTTGACACCAGCTACAACGTCGTTGACGTTTGACAGCACTGATTGCTTAATTTACGCCTGTCGCATACGGGCCGCTAGTTACATAATCACCATACGGGGATTGTGTAGCTTCCCAACGGTGAAAGAGTTTATCAAATCAGTCCGTAGTTTCGGAGCCTATTCATTACAAACAAACAAACCAACAAAAATCAAAACTTTCCTCTTTATAATATTAACTATAGACAAAGATGCACACTACATAATAATATTATATAACACAGTCGCTTCCCACTGTTTGTCTGTGTGTATGCTTAGATTTTTAAACTACGCAACGGATTTTGATGCGGTTTTTTTATAGGTGATTCAAGAGGAGGGTTTATAAACTATTTGAAACAGATTTCCACGAGGGCGAAGCGGCGAGGCAGAGCTAGTGTTAATATAATGTTCAAATGTGTTATAATTATGTATGTTAAAATGTAAGTGCTACAGACCTTTTCATTATTTTCTGGAAAATCATATAGGGACGAGGATTTTTATAACTTACGGGTCCTTACTATCTGACGGTGACATACATATAAAATGTTTTTTTTTTGTAGCATTTGTAACAATGTCTGGTCTTATCGATTAGAAGGTATAAGATTAACTGCTTTTAACGCTAGGGGCATACACTTTTATACAACAGCAAAGCACCAAATGAGTTGACGTGGGATCATAAATTATTATTTTTCAGCAGATCTCAAAATGTTGCTTGCCGGCCACGCGTCCCTTGAGTTTTGTTAAAAAAGCTACAGCCTTACACAACTCTATGTATATCCAGCTATGTAAGATAAGATCACGAAGATATCTCACCTGTTGTAGCGGCCCTAGGGTCAGACCGCCGTCTTTTTCTCTTCTCTGGGCTCCCCAAAGCCCCGCCAATTCTGAAGATGCCGTGGCACGGAGGGTTCTGTCGCTGATGGAGGTCCGGGGGTGAATGAAGGGAAACTCATGGTCCTTGGAATCCAGTAGACTTTATTCGCACTTTTTCTCTCTTCCTATTGCTGAGCGAGGGTGGGATTTTCTCGGTGTGACTGAGCGTCTGACTGAGCGTGATGCAACACGCTTTCTCGCTGAAATTTAATCGACGGACTAAATCGTAGACATTTAACACCATTTTTATTTTAAAATCACAGTTTCGTCTGTCGTCCGTTTTCAAACTAGAATTCAAACCGTTATTTGAAATTTTGCGTTTTGTTTCTAGTGCTTAACTTTTAGTGGCCTTGCTGTTACCTTGTTATTTTTTGTTGTTGTTATTCGTTTTTGTCGAGTCTTTATTCATGGTTGAGTGTTCATAATTTCCTTTGTTGATATTAATAAAGATTAGACCAGAAACGAGTACCGACATAATAAAAAAATATCTATTAAAAGGAATTGGCTTCTCACTTGACGGCAGAGTTCCTTAAAGATGCAGCTTTTTTACTCAAAGATGTAGCACTCAATATTTTGTATTGAAAAAATCAGCGACTTTAAATCGCGTCCGAAATATTTCCTTCCCTCAAGCCACTCACGTTATTAAGCCGTAAAGCAGTTGTATTTAAGTCTTCAAGATTGTGTTTCTTACATATTCATAATGTTATTACGAGTAAGATAATAACATGTGAATCAAAGTTAGTTATGTTCTAATGCTGGAAGTTTTGGTAGACATCAATTTACTCCCACATCATACTAATAAGTATTATAAATACAAAATTATGGATGAATTCATAGATGTATAGATGATAATAGGATAGATGTTGTAACTTCTTCAGGCTAAGAATACTGAACGGTGTGTTTAGTATTGGCTGTGCACATTTGCTTACGAATACGTTCATGGTTTTCTAGTCTTTCCTATACATATTATTATAGCGCCATCTAGGCTACTTTTTTATCTTATAATACAGTTTCCATGGGATAAGCTTCAAACGTTTCACGTTTCGTAAAACTGTTTCTTCACTTACCTTGGGCAGATTCTGCAGTTGGGTAAAAACAATTTCGAGAAGGAGGCCAAAAGGAGGATACAGCCAGGCTGGTCAGCATTTGGGAAACTACGTCAAATCTTCACGTCATCCATACCGCAATGCTTGAAAACGAAAGTTTTAAGGAGACCACGACTCGGTAAACGTAGTGTAGGACGCCCTCCGACCAGGTGGGATGACGACCTACGAAAGACTGCAGGTAGATGCTGGATGCGGCAAGCTGAAGACAGGGCGCTATGGCGCTCATTGGGGGAGGCCTATGTCCAGTAGTGGACTACTATAGGCTGATGATGATGATGATGATGATGAAACGTTTCCATCTGCTGAGGGCAGAAACTATTAGTGTTGCTAAACCTTCTTTAACAATGAATTTCAAGCACTTAAACTAAAAACCATTTACAATGTTGTTGTAGAAGGATAAAATACTTTAATCTTGGTTTAAAATTTTTAATGACAATAGATTTAAAGAAGCTGTAACTGTAGTAGATCCCACCTCTACATTGTAGATGACTAATTAAACTACGTTCCAATTAAACGCGTTCGAGATGAGCTTAACTTAGTTTAGTCTTTTTAAACAAGTTCAGCGTATAAAGTTGATCCGGTTCAAGCGCTTAACCGAGTCCAAAAGCTGTCATGACACACAATAGGTATTACGAATTTGAACTCGATCAATCTGAACATACGCAAGTACTATGATATGCTTGCTCAGTCATCGATCTACGCTTGAGTAACGTTTTTCTATGGTATAAAACGTCACTCAAGCATAGATCTATGACTGAGCAAGCTTTTATGATAAGGCATTCGTTTTGTTGATTTAGTTTCCGCAGTAACGGGTGAAATCGAAGCCGAAGCCGATATCGAAGCGATGAAGCCGAAGACAGGGCGCTATGGCGCTCATTGGGGGAGGCCTATGTCCAGCAGTGGACTAATATAGGCTGATGGTGGTGGTGGTGATGGTGGGTGAAATCAGACCTATGTGATACAATATATTATGATGGCCCGTTTGATTCTAAGTCCCCAGTTAAATTTTAAACAGTTGTTTTGACATAAGTTTTCGTACATTAAACGTCAAAGTTAACCGACAAATCTGCCTTGCTGTTGCCGTTGTCGTTTTGCGAACACCAGCTAAATGATGTGTATAATACTTAACAGCACACATATTATGTACATTGTACGTCCATGTTAAGTCAAAGTCAAAGTATATTTATTGTTACCACCACCAAAGTTACCAGAACCAAAGTTATCGACATGGCTCTAAATATTAGCAAGCTGAAGTGTCAGTGGGCCGGCCATATCTCGCGAAGAACCAACAACCGGTGGGGTAAACGTGTTCTAAAGTGGAGACTGCAACTCGGCAAACGTAGTGTAGAACGTCCTCCGGCCAGGTGGGATGACGACCTGCGAAGGACTGCAGGCAGATGCTGGATGCTGCAAACTGAAGACAGAGCGCTATGGCGCTCATTATGGGAGGCCTATGTCCAGCAGTGGACTGCTATAGGCTGAAGGAATTTAAAATCGGTTTATAGTTTTCTAAGAACTAATTATAATATCTCTTTATTCTGAATTCAAATTCCTAAATAGGGGTTAATTGGGTTTGGATGGAACACTTCGATAGCGCGATCTAATTTTCAAGTGGCGACATCTAGTTAAAACTCAAGTCTAATTTAGTTTGATGTGATTAGTGATGGATGACACATGCATAAAACGATGAATGAAAAGACCTTGTTGACGCCCGTTGCCACTTAACTTTTTAACATAATTATACTTAAGTAAATAATGCTCGCAAAACCTTAATTGCGATTTTCAGTTGTTTTTTTAGCAGTGAGGCACGTATTTCTCCTGGGGCGTCCATCCGAACCCTACTTCCTTTTGAATTTAAAATAACCGTTTGGCTCAAATATCTCCAGAGAGTTTTCCATGCTCTATGGTTTGACTTTGCTTTCCGACAGGTGCCATCCCTAGAGACGTAGCTCATTAGCCTGTGCTAACAATTTAAATCAACGCAATATTACGGCTAATAAGGTCAAATTAGATGACCCATGTAACGTCGTGACGAGAGAATTTAAGATGTAAGTATTTCATAACATGCAGAAACATATTATGTCTTCTCTTAGACTCTTCGTTAGGGTTAAGCTCGCCTATGTACGTACATATCCTATTTAGGTATATTATTTTTATGTATTATTATAATATATGAATAATAAAGAATAACAGAATAACTCATTCAATGCATTCAAAACAAAACTATCAAAATATGTATCAGATAATTATTTTTGAATGCATTGGATGGGTATTATCTATACCTACGAAGACGACCTACCTTAATTTAATTTACACCTATTTTATATTATCCTACATTAACATTTTATATTAAACTATATTATATTAGGTAACTTAGTTCTCATGTAAGTGACATTGTGTCTTTTTGAGAATAAATATCTTTAAACCGAATTATGTCTCCTCTACACGATGACCAACATGTGTGCCATAATGTTAGCCAACACCTTGGCGAACAGTTTGAGAAAGCGTCCACATGTTAGCAGTTGGTTCAGTTTGCCTCAGTTCAGGCCAATGTGCGGATGTTAGCAAGTTATGCAAAATTAGTTGGGAGTGTCGGTTGTGACACCTTTTGTTGATGTAAATAAAATATAAATATATATGTATAATAATAAGCATACTGCAAATACCCTGCTCCCCGTGGCTCCAAACGTTTGTTTCCGGAGTAAAACGTAGCCTATTTAGGTATTTATTTATTGAGACTTGAGTATGTTCGTCCCTGAGATACAATCTACCTCTCTGCCATCTTTTATTAAGATTTACTTACAATTAACCAATCTATGGCACAGACGGCCATAAACACGCCACAAATCTTTTGATCTGCGTTGAAAAACCGACACAAATGGCTCTAGCGCCAATGTATTGGCTAACACTACAGCAACACTCAACAAACCCCCGCACTACATGATGGCCTATACGCGTTGGCCAACATAATGCCACACATGTCGGCCAATGTTTATAAGAGACAATACCTGAATAATAATAATAAGGGAGGCAAAAAGCTTCGACAATTTGAAATTTTATTACCCGATGCGTCGAAAGATGAATAGTTACCAACTAACATTGCATAACAATATGTGGAGCATTTTAAGTTTCAATCAATGAATCTAAAAGTATTAAAATGGCTCTATTTTGTCTGCATCTGTACTAAAACAGCTATAAAAGATTTCTACGCTTTTACGTTTCCAAATGACTGCTTGAAAGAGCTTTAACACTCCACTCTTTAATATCTTAATTACAGTGAATGTGCGCCTAAGGGTGCGGCCATTGTGGTAGCTGTTAGGAAACTTAGGCTGTCGCTAAGTTTTTAATATTCACATTCAATTTTGATGTACGTATTGTGTGGATTTCTTATGCGATTTCGAATTTGAACAATTTGTAATAGATATTTATATTGTTCGTGTTCTTGAGTGGAGACCACGACTCGGTAAACGTAGTGTAGGACGTCCTCCGACCAGGTGGGATGACGACTTGCGAAAGACTGCAGGTAGATGCTGGATGCGGCAAGCTGAAGACAGGGCGCAATGGCGCTCATCGGGGGAGGCCTATGTCCAGCAGTGGACTGATATAGGCTGATGATGATGATGATTTATATTGTTGCTCAATATTTTGTATTATTTTACAGACTTTACTCAGGCCTCTAAATTACTTGCTTTATTTTTGGAATGAGCATACAAAAAAAAGAATAATTAAAATAATTTTAGTAATAATAATTTGGTACTTACCTCTGCTCGCGGCTTAACACGCGTTATTTCGTCGTTAAAACTAAAGCAGATTAAGTTACTGTAGTAAACTGTAATTTTTACAAACTAAGGCAGATTAAGTTACTGTGGTAAACTGTAATTTTTATATGATTTTCCATATTTTTCATGGAAAAATCGTCTCGACTCATTATAACACATACTATCTCGGCACAATATTAAAAATCCTTCCTTTCGTATCTTAACTCTTTAAGTCTTCATATTCTTATAATCAAACTATATTAGTCCACTGGATATACGCTTACTTTAGCCTTACCTGTCAACAGTTAGAGAACTTCAAAGTCGTGCAAACAAAAAATGAATTTTTAGAGTTCTAAGTCTTAAAAAAATTCAGTCGGGTAGCAACGAAACCTTATTGGGTCACTTCGTTTTTAATTTTTTTTGTGATACTTGTAATGGAGACTATTGAATAAATTAAATATTAACTTACCTTCAAGTTCATATTGAGAACTTGGTTTTTACGAGGGAGGAAGCAAGCCAAGTGAGTCGATTGTGACAAAACGTATTGAACCAAAATATTGGTAACCGATAATAATCGGTTCTTTTAAATCGAATAACAATTTTATGAGACACTATATCTTGAAACTAGGCGCCAAAGTATATTTTATATGGGCCGTGTTTTTAAGTATTTTCGTCCTGTACTAGACTTAAATGTCGTCTGAAATAAATAAATAATAATTATTTTGTGTTTCTTGTTTCCATGATTTCGGGCCATAAAGTGACCCGCCGCGCCGGGTGATTATGTAACTCGCGACTGGTTTGCGACAGGCTTAAATTAAGCAATCAGTGCTGTCAAACGCCAATTTTGACGTTGTAGCTGGTGTCAAACTAATAACAATTGGCGTTTGACAGCACTGATTGCTTAATTTACGCCTGTCGCAAACCAGTCGCGAGTTACATAATCACCCGGCGGCCGGACCTTTGGAGGGCTTGCGTGGGGCCGAAGCCAACAGCACAGAGGTCCTTTAAGAGAGTTAATATAAAGGCTAAGCGTTATTATTAAAGTGTATAGGCGGTCATTTACTTTGTATTTTCTCGAAGTTTCATAAAAGAGACAATCGCTTACTCTTTATAACTTTCACAGTCACCGCTGCCGTATTCTATTCATCAGTTTTCAGTTAGCTTTACACTTTTGAAGCCTTACTTTATTTTTAACTTCTTTCAAATAGAAAATTATTTAGTAGACTTTCACTCAAAGCTCAGAAAACTTATTACTCGACAACAATTTTCACAGATTTTTTCAAGCTCCAAATTCAAGTCTACGATATAACGTTTTTATATATATTATGCCATTTGGTTTGTGATGAATGGCTTTACTTCTTATACACACCCTGCTGATATGAATCCAATGCCACTTACTGCATACCAAAATGTACGTGAAAATATGGCTGATGGCTTAAACTCGTTATCTTAAGATACATTTTACAGTAACAAAAAAGCTTCCCGCAAGGTTCGAACGAGTGTCCTGCGAACTGATTGTGCCTTGCTGATATGAATCCAATGCCACTTACTGCATACCAAAATGTACATGAAAATATGGCTGATGGCTTAAACTCGTTATCTTAAGATACATTTTACAGTAACAAAAAAGCTTCCAACAAGCTTCAAACGGTGTCTTGCGAGCTGATGTCGATATGAAATGCTAGGTGCAATTCATATTGATATACCTACTGAATGAAGCGCACCTAAACGGGTGCGCTATGTGGAATTACTTAGGTGCGCTTCGCCTGGGTGCGCTTCATTTGGGTGCGCTTCGAGGAATGCTTAGAATTATAATCTATTATTAAAAAAAGACGAACATAAAAAAATACATACAGCCGAATACATATAGAACCTCCTCCTCTTTTTATTTCGCCCAAAGCTCTTCGTTGATTTTTCGACAGCAATTAAACTACTAGTTGTTTTGGTGATGACACATTCTTTAACATTGAATCCTCAAAATAGCTGAAGTATTAGCTGAGTAATTTAATAGCCTTGAAACAACTTAATGGGTCCAAATCACTTTACAGTTATGAACTATTATTATTTTAATGTATGTATGTATGGAAGGGATTATTGTCGATGTGGGAGTTAAGACCGCCACACTGAAATGGAAGTGGGCGGGGCACATTAGCCGAATGCACCCCGAGAGGTGGGCTAATGCTGCAACACCCTGGGTCCCGGAAGGAAGCCGCGGGCGAGGTCGGCCAAGAAAGCGCTGGCGAGACGACCTTAACGCCTTCCTCGGAGATTGGTGGGAGATCGCACGTGACCGCACTGAGTGGAAAGATTTAGGGGAGGCCTTTGCCCAGCAGTGGGACAATAATGGCTCAAAATAAAATAAATAAATAATAATGTATGTATTTTATAATCTCATTCCGTATTGTATTATTGGTCTATTTTTTTCTTGTACACTTCCTCTATCTATTCCATCGGCTCTCCCCTGTAAACCTAAGGTTTGCTGGAAGAAAATTCTAACTCAGGGTTACGCTCGCCTATGTCGCCTATGTGATCTTTTTTAATTACGTTTTTTTTAAGTTTTGTGTGTGTACAATAAAGAATTTCAGAATTATAGATACTGATACACTTACAGTTGTATTATCGTCGAGTATTGAAATAAGTAAAGTGGTACAATTTTCCTCAACAATTTTCACTTCCAGTATCCAAATAATAAATATTTCATCGAACATTTACGTAAACAGGCATAACTTCGACGGCATCTTATTGACTTGGAACCGCAGCGGCCTCTTTCGGACAAATCCGTCCATAACTTGTGGGGATCTTCTACAACATTTGATTTTAGCTACGATGCTTCAGACGAGAAAAAATGGAATCCGCACTGGCTAGAGTTTAATACTGTAGGGCCTAAGAAAGTTATAATATAATATGACAACGACAGTATGTAAACCTGTTGTAACGTCGGGAAAATAGGTAAATAAACGCGTTTAATAATAATTATAAATATGTGTTCAGATCCCGTAAATTTAAAAATATTTAGCGCTATTTCTATGTTAAATTAAGTAGTTAAAAAGTTGACAAGGATTTATAACTAATATTTTTATTTCGGGCAGTGAATGACAACGTAAGAGGTAAATTTTCGAGCTTGAGACTCTCGCGAAGTCCTCTCTTGTCGCACTCACAGAGTCCCCTCTTTAAAAATTCAACTTGCCAGAATAAAATCAACGCGAATGATGCCAGATAGCGAATTACGCAGGAAGCGGCCAAATGAAGCGCGAATACGATTATTTTGCTCGGAGACCTTGCGAATTTATACGAAATGCTTGCCTTTTATTTAACGAGGCTGCTTGTAGGCTGTGGTGAGAGAAGCGAGTGCTTGATGTTAACGTTGGAAATAAATAAAGTATGATTTCTTTTAAATTATTCGTTTAATCCACATCAAAAGTAACAGAATATCATCATCATAATCATCATCAGCCTATGATAGCCCACTGCTGGACATAGGCCTCCCCCAATGAGCGCCATAGCGCCCTGTCTTCAGCTTGCCGCATCCAGCATCTACCTGCAGTCTTTCGTAGTTCGTCATCCCACCTGGTCGGAGGGCGTCCTACACTACGTTTACCGAGTCATGGTCTCCACTCAAGAACACGTTTGCCCCAGCGGCCGTCGGTTCATCGCGAGATATGGCCGGCCCACTGCCACTTTAGTTTGCTAATTCATAGAGCTATGTCGATAACTTTGGTTCTCTGTCGGATATATTCGTTACGAATCTTATCCCTCTTCCCCTCATCCTCTTCTCCTCTCTCCAACAGAATAAATAATTATCATAAAGACCCCGATAGACCTGCACAATATTCTTGGAGAATAATACCAGAGTAACGGTAATATTCACCCGGATTTTTCTCTGTTTCGCACTTGTTATTGCTGCTAGCTGGGTATTTAAGTCAGCATTATTTATGTTTATCCATATAAAATATTGATAGCCTTATCTTATGTCTATGTAAGTTTATTATAATGTTTGTAATGTAGGTATTTAGTGTATTTGTTATCAATTATTTATTAAAGTGTCACCGTCTATATTGTTCGTTCATGCCCAGTCCATCCCAAGTTTGCCTGGAAGAGATCGCTCTCAGCGATAAGGCCGCCGTTTACACCTTTATTCTAAGTTTTTATCTCTGTATTATTTTCTGTTTTGTGTGGTGTAATAAAGTGTTATCTATCTATCTATCTACCGCTCTTGGGAAGCTTCTGTTCTTTATCTTGTGGATATTCCTCCCACTCATAATAAACGGTTCTCCACTTCTAGTCTATCTACCTATCTATCATATATGCACAATATGCACATATACCTCTAAGGTTTAGAGGTCGCTGACCTGCTTCTGTTTTTCTGGCTAACTTAATACACCCTGGGCCTCTTCAAGACAAAAGAATATGTACCTATTTACACTCGTGATGCATAGTTGACTACATCGTCACTGATCATCAGGTTAAATTATGGTCAATTGAAGATTCAAATACGAGAAAAAAATTATTTAACTCAAGATACATAGAATTAACTGACGTTAAGAACAAACATTTCCAAAAATAGGTGTTTTATTTGACCAATTAACTACTGATAATCTTTTTGAAAACAGACTCTTAAAGACATTTATTGCATAGATCTTCCGCCAAAAATGCGAACCAACGACGAGAATCAAAATATAATCAAATGAGAGAACACTCGATTATATATAACCATCGTTTTCGTTGGCAAAGAGGCACTGCACTACCTATGTAAGCTAAAAAACATATTTTAGGTTCTAAACCAATGCAATAAAGTTAATGTTAGCTGGGATACTCGCTGCCGCTGTCAATTTTGTACAGCACTGGTTGGTGCATCAAGTATTAACCATATTCAATCTACTCGATAAAAAACAATTGCTTTTCATCAAGATTGGAGAAAAAATAAATAATGCTGGACAATTCACACAGCATTATCTAGCCCCATGGTAAGCAGAGCTTGTGTTTTGGGTACTAGATAACTGATATACGCAATACAATACTTTTTTTTTTGAATGAAGTAGTATCTATTTATTTATTATAAGGAAAACCAACAGCACATACAGTAAATTAAAAAACAAGAACATAGAAACAGAAGGCTATTATATTATTATTAAATTGTAGAGTAACAGACTGACAACAGTGGTCTATCAGTATCACATCAAGCAGAACGCTTCCGCTTCTCGCTTAGCTCATGACCGTTCCCCCACCGCTTACGTCAAATGACTCAAATTAGCATATCTGTGATTTAGGTTGGTCGGCATTTGTTTATTTCTTGTATAATTCGCCACTTGTGCTGGAGATCCCTACTGATGTTTTCCAACACCAACACCGGGTGTTTTACATTTTTGAATAATTCATTGTGAAATTAGAGGTATTTTGACAGTTTCGTGAGGTGTTTGGACTGGTTGTTTATTTATATATGAATGAGGACAGTGACCTGGTTTTATGATTCTCGTTTTATAGCTGATGTTTCTAAAATAAACAGAATTCAATAATTCATGATGATTATTCATTGTTATTGCTTTAGGTCGGTTAGATAGATATTTTGTATATATAAATCTCTTTACTAAGCTACTGTGGGTTGGTTGAAATAAACGAGCCTTTTCACTATAACTGAGTCTATTCCGTACACACGTATAAGAATTTACATTTACGACAATCTATAATCCTAAATAAGGATATGTGAGATGGCGGAGGTTTGAGAAGTCACTGCTTTAACTCGGCTGAGCTACTGATTACTGCTGAATCGCCGAAACGCAAATGCGCCGCGTACTGTAAGCTAAACTATGTCACTAGAGATAGATCATTTATGTTTGTGAGGATGTATGTATGTTTGTTGCTCTTTCACGCAAAAACTGCTGAATGGATTTTGATGAAACTTCACAATAATATAGCTTACTTATCAGTATAACACATAGGCTATTCATAAAGATATATTGTTTATTATCCAAAATATCTATCACCACGCGGGTGAAACCGCCGGGCGCAGCTAGTTCATTATAAAGGTGACATAACTTAGTTAACATTGCCTTTTCTAGGTTTGTTTAAGGTTTGTTGAGCTATATTATGTGTCAGTCTGGACATAGCTTAACTGTTTTAATTAGTATAAGTACTAGTTGAAAATGTTTCTTTTAGTTGTAATTTTCTCTGTTATAAAAGATAAATGTCAGTCCGTAATTTTATTCACAATTTATCATAAAAGCATTGCCTTTTAGTATACTTAGGCTACGTAAACACTGAAATCGGCCTCATTTACAAACTTTGTATTCCTACGTAAGTATTTTTTATTTGCCCTGATTTTATTATATTCTGTAATATCTCAGAATATTAGGAAACTCTTTTGAAATTCATCATTTATTTGTACAAACGTTTTTTTCTAATAAATTAAAGGAAAGCAAATTCTACTCAAGTATTTGTAGACGCAGTGAAGCGGAAACGTAGATCCCTACGGCGTAGACGCGCTACGGCGTAGAGCTTCTACGGCGTAGAGCTTCGGCGGCGTAGAGCCACCTGCTTAGCCTCGTATAGCGTTGATTACATCTCCAGGAAACTCAGAGGAAGTAAATTTAGCTTTTGCTCATTTTGTAGTTTTGAATTGATAATTTTAACACAACATTTACTCGCTTCACTTCGCTTGGCATGCACTACTGATTAAGAGAAGCCTGTATTTATTTCAGCCTAAAACTACACCCTGGTTTAGTTATAACTCGATCAGTTGAGCATTTACGGGTTAAAAAGCGAATATTTGTTAATTCTATTCAATACATACTCTTAAAAATTAAACCTGGGCTTCATAAAACCGTAAAAGCTTTTATTGGGTTAATGTTATATATAATACAAAGATCATTCATAGGAGTTACCAAACAGATGACATAACTGTTTGTATCCATAGTGTATATTTCTTAATTAGCCGTGTGTGTATTAACGAATTTATTTTTTACTAGCTGCGCCCCGCGTTTTCACCCGCGTGGTGATAGATATTTTGGATAATATACCGTAATCTTTATAAAATGTAGCCTATGTGTTATTCTGATATGTAAGCTATATTATTGTGAAGTTTCATTTAAATCCATTCAGTTGTTTTTACGTGAAAGAGTAACAAACATCCATCTATCCATCCATCCATCCATACTTACAAACTTTGACGTTTATAATATTAGTAGGATGTATGAAACGATTTCAAATATTATGTAATCATTTTTAGTTTTTCAAACTAATATATTATATTTATTCACATATTCTCGAACACACACACACGCACACACACAGAACAGAAAGGCTGTTCTGTGTGTGAGGGTGTTTCAGTGTGTGTGTATGTGTTCAGCAGAAATCTCGAGTGGCGGACAAAGGGTCCAATTAAATCAGCAAAATGAGCTAGATAATTACTTATCTTAAAATAGTTCTGGCCTATTCTGATAGCTACTACTTCCTATAAGCTAACCTCCTTGAGTCAAGCCACTAACGCAATGTATGCATTCCTAAAGCTAACGTGCAAGCGTGGCGTTGAATTTCAACAGGATTCCGACTTTGAGCGGGTCGAGCATTGTGCCATGTCTACTAATCCACGTTACGCTTTGTTGCACTGTTTATATTGTATTAGCGGACCTTCCTGGCTTTGCACAGTTTTAGTACGGATCCCTAACTTTTTTGAAAATATAATGTAGCCTATGTTCACCGGGGATAGTGTAGCTTCCCAACGGTGAAAGAATTTTTCAAATAGGTCCAGTAGTTTCGGAGCCTATTCATTACAAACAAACAAAAAATCAAATCATTCCTCTTTATAATATTAGTATGTACTAGAAGCTCAAACTATATAAGGAAAGCTCGCAGACCTAATTATCTACACATATTTCTGAGATATAAGGGGCTTTGAGTCGCTTAAGACAAACTTAAGGTGATCTTCTCTGAAAGATAACAACAGACAATGAACAGCTTCGTCGGTTCACTCAGACGTCTAAGGTATAAAACTTGCAAGACCGTTATTTAATTAAAATGTACCTAAATATCCGATCAAGTTATCAACCAGTGCGTCCTACCCGTTATGACCTACGGAGCTGAGACGTGGACACTCACGATAGGGCTGGTCCACCAGTTCAAAGTCGCTCAGCGAGCTATGGAAAGAGCTATGCTCGGAGTATCTCTGAAGGATAGGATTCGTAACGAATACATCTGACAGAGAACCATGGTTATCGACATAGCTCAAAGAATTAGCAAGCTGAAGTAGCAGTGGGCCGGCCATATTTCGCGAAGAACCTTACGGCCGCTGCTGGGGCAAACGTGTTCTTGAGTGGAGACCGCGACTCGGTAAATGTAGTGTAGAACCAGGTGGGATGACGACTTGCGAAAGACTGCAGTTAGATGCTGGATGCGGCAAGCTAAAGACAGGGCGCTATGGCGCTCATTGGGAGAGGCCTATGTCCAGCAGTGGACTGATATGGGCTGATGATGATGATGATGAAATATCCGCTTATAGTTTTTAATTTCATTATCAAATTAAAAGAACAATTAAAGATGTTAAACAAATTAACGAACTAAATAAGGACACCTATGTGACGTGTTATAATTATTTTACCAATAGGTGAACTTAAACTTGAACTTAATAATAGCTGGGTAAATTTAAACTGGAAAATTCCATAGAATTACTTTTTACCATCTTTGCCTGAAATTAAATGATTATTCTTATTAAAGAGCAAAAGGAGGCATATACTATAATAGAGGTACAGTGAGTGATATCAGGCTAGAATGTTGACGATGAAAAGCTAACGTCAGGTTTTAGGACCTAGATCTTTGCAATTGCTGCAGCAGAGGGCTACTACTAGTCAGAGTACGATAAAGATTTTTTATTTGCCAAAGACATGTGTTTGTAAGGTTACAGGTAATAGGGATACATTTCGTGGTTCAACATGCTTGACCGTTAGTCGGTATGCAAAGATATTTGAGAGAATGACATGCACTAATTTATCATGAATTAAAAGTGTGTACCCACCCACCCAATTTATAGACGCTCTACAACACGCTCTTAAAATAAAGTGGGGATGGGCCGGACACGTAGCTAGAATGCCAAAAGAAAGGTGGGCCACTTTAGTCACCTCATGGTAAGGTCCTAAGGGCAAAAGAAGAATTGGTAGACCCCTAGCAAGATGGTCAGATGAAATAAAAAAATATGTGAATACACAAAATTGGACTAGCGTCGCAGAAAACTGCAAACACTGGACAGAACTGGAGGAGGCCTTTACCCGAGAGGGGTCCTAACTACTTATTAAATATATGCATTAAATTGAATCAAAACAAATAACTTTTCATATACATTATTAAATAAACTAATTAACATTAATCATGAAATCTACACACCGACATTTTCTATAATATTTGACATACTTACATTAGATATAACAAATTTTTCATAAGCATGATTGCACCCTTTTAGATAATTATAGTATACTTGTTTGTACAGCATCAGAAACTTTCAAGCCCGTGAAACTGATAATGGACATAATTTAGTAGATAAGCCTATTTACAAAAAAGGAAGCATTTTCGACAGGCATGAAAACGAAATTGCCCGGCATAATTTGTAACTAATATCGTTAGAGAACAAAAACTTTGAGTGATGGCGGAGGCTGTGCAAAAGGGCCTCTTTATGCAAGTTTTTGTGTGTTGGCGTAGCTTTTTGTCATCACCGCTATGTAATGGTATTTTACATGCAAGGATAATACTACTGGTGACCATAGATACTTCAATACCCGACCGATGACCGATGTGGCGCGGTGGGCGAAGGTCCGCCTGCGACGCAGGTAGCGGGTTCGATTCCCGCCTCGGAACAATTATGTGTACGATCTGCAGATATTTGTTTCGGGTGTTCTGGTCGTTTTCTATGTATAATAATAAATATATATCTATGTAATGTATTGTATTATGTATATCAGTATGTATATCCATAACACAAGCTCTGCTAACCATGGGGCTAGATAATGCTGTGTGAATTGTCCAGCATTATCTATTTATTTATTTATATTTATTTATCACTTAAGGTTGTATGTAAACTATCGTTGAAGGAGTTATTTTATGGAAGGAGGCAAGAAGACCCGTAATTTTTATAATCGGCTCATATAGAGCCGATTAAAATAACCGATATTAGAAGAGCCGATTAAAATAGCCGATCATCATCATCAACTTATGTTAGTCCACTGCTGGACATAAGCCTCCCCAATGAGCGCCAAAGCGCCCTGTCTTCAGCTTGATGCATCCAGCATACACCTGCAGTCTTGCTTCTTTTAAAAATAAATAATATAAATAAATAAAAAGAGCTTTATTGTTCCAAAAACACTAATGTTAACAATATTAACTAATAAAGGCTTAAGTAAGTATACTATTTGTTTATATAAAAAAGAACTTTCCTAAATTACTTATATACTAACTTATTATACTTAGGTAGTGTTAGGACCGCCTAGAGCGGTGAAAGCCTCCTCCAAGTTACTCCATTTCTCTCTGTCTATCGCTGTGCGGGGCCAGAGTTTCCCCGCTACTTTTATTATATCATCGTCCCACCTCTTCAGCGGTCGTCCTCTTTTTCTTGTCCATTGTCTAGGTACCCAGTTTGTGATTATTTGAGCCCATTTATTAGGTGTCATCCGCTGTAGGTGCCCAGCCCATCTCCATTTTTGGCGCAGTACATGTTGACCTACGTCTTTAACTTTTGTTATTTTTCTTATTTTTTTATTTTGAACTTTATCTTAAGGATCTTTTTAAAATAGCCGATAATAATACTTTATTATGCCATCTTATAAATACCATGTATACTAAAAGACCGAATGTGTTTATTTATGATTCAAGTTTTTGTAAATTATGCAAACTCAGCATTATTTGTCCTTAACTGTACCCGTTCTTCCTTGTCCTCGTCCGTATATTTCGAAGCCGCAGACTTAGCATTCTGTTTCAAAACGTGTTAGGAATCTCTATGAAGCAATTTCACACAGTAACAAATGAAAAATGAACTGTATTTTGACGTGAGTTGCTTTCAATTTTGGTTGGCAATAAGGTTAATGGTGTAGTGGGTGGAAAGCTAGTGATAAGGTAGGTTCAATTTCTAGCGCAAAGTTTGCAACCACGGAGTTTGTGAAGATAATTGAAAATACTGTGAAATGACTAAATGACTAATGATTAACTCATTGTTCTGTAAATTAAAATACTCAAGAGGTTAAACTGAAGTCGTGGTTTTTCGAAGTGTTAATGAAGTAATTTGACGGCACTCACCTCTTTGAAATTGTCTGATATGATAACTTTAAGGTGTACCTAAACATAACGATGCTTTACATTGCTATTTTTCAATTTGTTTTCTTCTATTGACATAAGTAAGAGTGTCGCGGCGTATCCGAACGGCTATCGGGACAGTGCGGTGTATCCGAACGGTTTTTTAATTGTATAACTTCAATATGGCGACCATTCCAAATCAACTACTCGATTTCGCCTCATCACTATAATTCAACATTGTAAATTTTATTTGAATACAATATCCATAAAAGTCCTGGAATCTTTAATTTGGCACCACCCAACCAGTAGCCGAAACATTTGGACCTTCAGAGCCGACTACAACTGAACTACGCACGCACAACCTTTGTCGGTGCCAAAGGTCATTTCGAAGACAAAGAAGATTCCACGAGGCGGAAGGAGCGCTGTCCTGAGGCACACAACCGATCACTACGAAGACGGTACGGCCAGCCCTCTATCCTATCCAGAAACGCCTATCCCTACTTGTACTAATTTCCGTGGTAAACTGTTTCAGTGTTTGAGCCGCAGTGAGTTTCCTCGTTTGCAAGTGTCTAGCAGTGTGTGCCGTTGCCAGCATCAGCTGCCGCTTACAAAACGTGAGTACTCCACCTTTCACTAAACCTCCAGGATGACAGATAGGGAAAAGTCTCTTTCTCCATGCAAAATAACCGTGACGAGTGATGACGTTACAAACATACTTTTACGCGATCTTGTTAAAAAACGCTCGGTTATCAAAAGTCGTCTTACACGCTTCTCTAATTATCTAAATGCAATAAGTACTGACGAAATTTTGCCCGAAAGAACCCGCATAGAACTTAAAATACGTGTCAAAGCAGTGGACAGTTTGTTCAGCGAATTCAACAGTATTCAGTCTCAACTAGAGGAAAATTCAACAGCTGATTTAGATGAACAATTAAATCAGCGCGATATGTTTGAGAATACATATTATGCGACACTGGCTAGGGCAGAATGTATGCTTACTAGTAGAGAGGTTACCGCAGGTTCTAAGAATGTACCCAGTGAGATGTGTAGTGTAAAATTGCCAGCAATCACCATACCTACCTTCGATGGTTCATACGAGCAGTGGTTAGAGTTTAGGGACACGTTTCAGTCACTTATACACAACACAGATCACATCACCGCAATCCAAAAGTATCACTATCTTAAATCATCATTGAAAGGCAGTGCAGCGTTGGTGATCGAGTCGATTCAGTTTTCAGCTGCAAACTACGATGTAGCATGGGAACTACTCCTCACTAGGTACGATAATAGCAGGCTGTTAGTTCATAACCACGTCAAATCGCTGTTCAACATTTCATCGTTGACTAAAGAGGCACCAGATTCATTGCGAACACTGATTGACACAGTTTTAAAAAAATTACGAGCTTTAAAACTGTTAGGTGAACCCGTGGACTACTGGGACACTCTTATTATATATATTATTGTCAATAAATTAGATAGAACTACTGAACGCGAGTGGGAACAGCATAAATCCCTATTCCTAAAACAATCTGGTGACTCAAAGTCAGCGATGAAGGTTGAAGTGTTACTAAACTTCTTGAGGGACAGGGCGGACATGTTAGAAACGTTACTAGTGTCACACACAAGCACTATTCATCAAAATAAAAACACAAATATACGCAGTAGCAAAGTGCATTGTAACGTTTCTACCAACAATCGGCTAGAATGGCATAATACGGCTATCGGGACAGTGCGGTGTATCCGAACGGTTTTTTAATTGTATAACTTCAATATGGCGACCATTCCAAATCAACTACTCGATTTCGCCTCATCACTATAATTCAACATTGTAAATTTTATTTGAATACAATATCCATAAAAGTCCTGGAATCTTTAATTTGGCACCACCCAACCAGTAGCCGAAACAAAGAGTGATAAATGATAATTGAAACTATTAGCAACTGTTTTAAGTTAGGACACCATTACGCAATAAGGAAATACCGTTTTAGTGCTGTGTTAAATAATTTCTTTGTTTTGAAAAAAGTAAGAACCGACACATAGTCCTTGTCCAATAAATTATTTACGTAGTTTTTATACTTATTACTCGGGAATAAATTGTACGTGGGAACACATTGGGACTATTCTCCACACAATAGCTAAAGAATTCTCCAAATCGGTTTATAATTGAAGGAGTCTTCAATTAAAAACTACATACCACTACAAAACACAAAAGAGGGAGGCTCTTTTGTTTTTTGTTTCATCTGTTTAATAATATTGTTTCGTTTTGGTACTGTGGGGCCTAATTGGTAAATCCACAAAGTGTACTTCCATCAATCTTATTTTCAGAATCTCCATTGCAAGCAATTACAGCCAGATGCGGCTCAACCACATCACGCGGGGGGCGTGTGCCAAGAGTCACCAGACATTGCCTCGTGTACCAAGAGTCGGGGACACGAGCCCCACGACGCATGTACAAGACGAGGCTGCGTCCACGCGGCGGGGAGCGACCAGCGCACCACACATTGCATCTTGTACAAAGAGTCTGGGACACGAGCCCTGCGACGCTTGTACAAGATGAGGCTGCGCCCACGCGGTGGGGAGCGACCAGCGAGTGCACCACACATTGTATCGGATGCCCTCCTCCAAAACTCCGCTCATATTCAATTCATTTTTATATTATTCATTAGTCTGCTATTTCATTAAAACGCACAGATGAGCTTGTTGTAAAACCTACTCTATATTTTCCTTCTGAATCACGCGGCGAGAAGCCACGCATACCTACTCCTTAGGCAGCTATAGTACCAATATAATCTACACCCTTGTCAAATTATGTCCGGACCGTACCAATTAAGTATTAGCAAGAGAATAAATACATTAAGGTATTTTTACCCTCATAAAATATACAGAAGAAAAACCATAAACTTTATTAGATAAGCAATAACTTAAGTGTCCGGCGACCCTCGCTAGCAAAAATCGCTCCGAATATCGCTGTCCCTGTTTAACCCTTGCGCCGCGCCCCATGCGTGCGCGATAGCAATATTAGCCGTTCAAAATTTGGTTTGTTCCGTAATACCAAAAATTATGACTGAAAACTTTTTGTATTCTTCACAAAGTATTATTATTCTGTAACTAGACAATATAAGCTACGTTTCTTAATAAATAAAACGTAAGATATTGATGTTTTTAATACGAAACAATTAGCAAGAAAATTTGTCCATTTTCGCATAAAAATGTGCGAAATGCGATTGGCTTTCATTTAATTTTAGGTAAGTATTTTGAAAAAAAAAAGAACTATTGAGGTACCTAGATAAATTCTATTCAAATACAAATAATACAATTTTAAAGTGTAAATATGCTTGAATTGGAAATCATTTTGGTATTACGTTTGTATAAAGAATTCGTCCCTCCGGAGGCCTCTTAAGTAAGAATTTAGAACGTTTACACTTAAATTTGTAGACAAAGTAGGGAGTTTTACTTCGATTAGGGTAAAAACGGTCCCTAACTCAACATTTATCGGCGAAGCCCAATGCCAGAGGATAACTACACTTATGTAAAGTAGAAGCGGGAAATTTGACTGTAGACGATGCGAATATCATTATGTTACTTTAAATGTATCTAACTGATTTATCTCATAATCTTATTTTCGGCGCTCAGGCGCTTAGGGGAGGCCTATGTCCAGCTGTGGACAGACATGATGATGATAAAATACAATATTAACGCCATGGTTTTCTTAAATTAATAATTAAACAAACTATCGAACCATACCTAGTTAGTAATCTGGTTAGGATAAAAAATATCTAGCAGTATTTCATTACCTGGATACGAAAGGCATTTTTTTTTCCTCTGGGGTGGCTTGAGTTGGGTGTCGGAAAGGCATAGGATCGGATAGATAATACTGGCAAAGATTCAATGAGGCCTATACCCAGCAGTGGGTGACACAAAAAGCTGTTATGATGAAGAAAACTGCCCTTATGTCAAATTAAACTACCTAGGTTAGTACCACCGTCTATTTTGTTCTTTCATGTCCAGTCCATCCAAAGGTCACCTGGAAGAGACCGCTCTCAGCGATAAGGCCGCCCTTTATACTTCCTTTATTCTATTGTTTATTAATGTATTGTTTTCTGTTTTGTGTGTGGTATAATAAAGTGTTATGTATCTATCTATCTAGGTTTAGTTGTAAATAACCAACTGACCAAAGCAAACAGCTACAAACTGCGAGAGCTCAAGATGAAATCAAATCAAAGTTATAACGACATTCGGATCTGAACTTACAAACTTTGACTTCATGTTTTGAGTCTCTAGAGGGACTCGAACTCTGAAACTAAAGGATCAGTAGATTTTTAAGAATTTAACTTTAAGTTTATCCGGTGAACCCAAATGAACTCATTAATAATTTGATGTTTTAGAAATAACTAAAAACCGACATCCAATTTTGTAATAATACGTTTTGTATTTATTTATCTTAAAAGAATATACAAACATCGTAGTCTCTCTGAAGGATAGGATTTGTAACGAGACCTTCTGACGGAGAATCAAATTATTGACATCGCAAAGAATTAGCAAGCTGAAGTCGCGGTGGGCTGGCTATTATATCGCGAAGAACCCGACAACCGCGCTGAGGCCACCATGTTCTTGAGTGGAGACAGAGACTCGGCAAAAATAGCGTGGAACGGCTTCCGGCCAGGTGGGATGAACCTGCGAAAGACTGCAGGCAGATGCGGATGCGGCAAGCTGAAGACAGCTAGGGCGCTATGGCGTGATTGGGAGGCCTATGTCACATAATCACGCCATATGTATGTATTATGTAAACTCTATGGCTCTAGTAGCAGACTCGTTTCACATGCTCAGCGCTGTGGCGGCACTTTTCATGGCATTCTTATCAGTTAAAGTGAGTACTTCTGTTTAAATTAGGTTCTATTTACTTTAATTTAAAGAAAAGTGTACTTTAATTTTAACTCAGTTTATACTTGAACACGCCTTTCTATGTACCTACTATATATATACTTTCATATTTGTTGTTATATAATTTGTTACGTAGGCACTGTTTTTATCGTTGTGCGCTACCTGCTACTGATTGTAGGAATCGGCGGAAGATCAGCGCTGCGTGTATTGGATCTACCAGTACCCGTAGCATTCATGCTGAGCCATTTCCTAAATTTTTTGCTACAATCCACATAGTATAGCTACCAAATGTACTTTTATAACTAGTTTTAAGATCTTGTATGTGTGATTGGTTGTAGTAAAAAATAAAATATCCTTCTTTCTTTCTATTTATAGTATTATTTATATATAACGTCCCATACCTATGTGAGCCTATGCCTATGGATCTGGCTCATGAGTTTCTAGATAGATTTATCAAGATTTTCAACAGCTTCTAAAGGTAGTAACGCGCAACGCGTAAACACAAAGAAGAAAAACACATTACGTAGGTATCTACTTTGAAAGAAATTACATCTGGCAACTCAATTTGTGCTGTACGTGCATTGTATAGGATATAAAATGGAGTGAGACGTGAATTGAGTTATAGATTAACGTGATGCGACAAGGTGACGGTGTTCATTTGAACTGTGGATTTTTTACAAGTTAAAATGGTCGCCTTTGTGCCGAGCGTAACATTCCTATTAACACTTCGAGTGCTGATTTCACACCGTATGTGTTTTCTACAAGTGACTAATATGCGTAAATCCACACTAATGCAGCGGCTGAGAAAATACAGATCTGTGTGACTCAGCACAGCTGTAATATTTTTCGAACGAAACGCATGTGCGGCGCAACACAACCGCTGGCTGTGTAGAGCGGCAGCACGAATGGCTTAGGTTAAAAAAAAGATCGCAGTCGTCGAAAAAAGTTCGCAGTCAAAGTGTTAAGATTAATTAAATAGGTAGTAAAGAGGATATAGTGGTTATAGAGGATAAATTCCATACTAAAAAGATAGGTTGCTGCTGGCATAATTATTCGTTAAATTTGTTGTCACGTGTACATTATTAATTAATTGAAATAAATAGTTTTTTTCTGTAGGTCGATATATTTATTTGGGTTTCCTAACATACACAGCACGAAACAATATCAAATATAGACTTAAAGTAGGAAGGTGTAAGAACACAGTATGATAATATCTTAGTTGCAACACACAAACAAAAAAACAAATATCGCAAATGAACACCGAATAAAACTAAAATGTTAACTTAGGTCTTACATTTACATAATTGGTAACAAAATATTGTGCTTTAGACTGAATTTACCATTTGCTTCAACTCCTCGCTCTAACTTTGTTAGTATTCATGGATGGTCTCGTAGTTTCTACACTAATAATAATAGTAAAATATCAGTATAGCTTGACTGTTGAGATGAGTTAAGTTTTGTTCCTACAAATTTATTTTATAGTTCCAATTACAATTGGCCTGAAACGTCCTACTGCTGGGGAAAGGCCCTAATCCCTCCATGACCCACGATTCTGAGCCAGTTGGATACACGTCATCCATCAAAGGTATCCATGGCCGTCGTTTCCTCGGTCTATCGCGACGCCTTACGCTGTTGCAACTCCGTTGGTGATGATTATATCGTACAAGTATTCCGGCATCCGGCAGGCATGGCCAGACGAGCTCCATTTATTTCGCAGCTTTGAGAGCTTCATCTGCAATTTGAGTTTGGAAGCGCTGTGAAGTCTGATGGCCGCCGCCGGTCCGTTTTATACCAAGTATGCTGCGTTCCAAGTATGGAAGAAGGGGAAGGAGGCCTTTGCTCTGCAGTGGGACACGGGACACTCCAGGCTAATATACGAGTAATAATAATAAATGTTGCGTTCCACTACTCGTTGGCAGAAGTTAAAGAAACCCCAAGTTTGGACTTTTGTGTGATGGTAATCTACCTAATATTTCAAAATACACAAAAAGTCTAATAAAATACAGCGATAGTTAAATAATAAAAATATAAGCAACATTTTATTAAATTAAAATTAATATCACACTGAGAGAAAAAAATTCAAATGATCTATGTATATGATACTTATGTCAATTCACAAATTTTCATAAAACTAATTTCATCCTTGATTATATTCATCTAGAAACACCTAGAGACATAGAAATCAATAAATACAAATACGATACTTACAAAATGTATTTATTTTGGCATAATACACTTGAGAATCAAAAGGCCTACACAAATCCAGCAGAAATTCACTTAGTCTGATTATGGTAATAATCAGGTAATTCTTTCATAATTCGTCTTGTCTTTCTTATCACAGCGCACCTAATAATAGGCGTAAATGGAAACATTTTCTTCCAATATGGCGTACAATGGACCTTTTGTGCTTAACGTCAATATTCCTGAAAATGGGCACAGAATCAATCTCTAGTCAGTAAGTTCGGTTTTTGGGCTCAGTTGCCAAACTACGCATTTCGCAGTATCATTGCTTACCATATCAGTGGTAATTATTTAAACCCTTACGCAAATACAGCGATGAAATAAGTTAATAACAGTTTGGCCCATTACGCACATTCCTACTTCCCCCTGGCAGCCTGGGCAGTGAATGTTTTAACGTGTCATCAATGGATTATTGAATTATGATTGCTTTTGTATGTATATAATTAGTATTATTGCTGTTTGTGGCAATACATTACAAAGATAAATATTTTTTTATTATAACGACCAAAACCTTTTGAAAACGACCAAAATACCCGGAACAAAATGTCACAAGATCGTACACATAACTGTCCGGAGGCGGGAATCGAAAAAAAAAAGAAAAACTCAATAAAAACACAAAAAAACAACAAAAAATAGAATATAAACCGAATGCTGCCAAAAAAAACATTGAGAAGCAGGGAAAAAAAAGATATTCCCACAAAACCCAAGGACCGAGGGGTCGTCACCCCTCGAGTTGACGCCGGGGTAATGAGGCCAAGCCTCGACACCCCTCTCTGTGCTTTCCTGTACATTCCTTTTTTAAATTTCTTTTCCGGCCCTGTTGGGAACCAGGGCCGCAAAGAAATTTATTGTTGTTGGCGGGAATCGAACCCAAAACGTCCTGCGTCGTAGGCAGACCTTCGCCTACCGCGCCACAGAGGTCGTCGAACTTTCATCGCCATCCGTTACGGAGTTATATGACGGAGATTTTTTTATAAAAATTGGTATATAACTTTCTAACGAGTGATTTTACTGCTTACAGACCTTTCACCGTGTTCCCGTCACCTTGTAATGTAGTGGGCGAATGTTACAGACTACTGCCAGGAAACTGTCTACATCAGCATTGATTAAATGTATCTGATGGCTTTACTGGCTTAGTGGTTGAGCTGGCGAGAATCAATATCTGTTCAATTCTCGCCAGCTACTTCTCCTAATCTGAATCTATGCAAATCGAGTGAACTAAAAGTTTTGGTGAGTACTTTAAAAAAAAATTGTCACATATTTTGTATTTTATTCTATCTTGTTTGTTTTATTTTTAAGCGTGAAATAAAAGAATTATCTATCTATCTACTTTATGAATGTATGTTTGAATGAATGCTGTGATGAAACAGATAGAATTCATAATTCATATGAATTCTATCTGTTTCATCTCAGCTTGTAAACCGATGAACCGATTTTTTCCTACTAACGACGTGCAGTTAATATTTATGTAAAAACACAGGAGGTTACGTTAAATGTTTCATGCATCACTGTTAGACTACCTACTTATAAACTAATAAAATATTAAAATTAAAATCATTTACGTAGGAACAGAACACTCACTTCAATCCATCAATCAATAATTTTAACCTTAGTATTGCTAAGACATCAGTTCCCGAACGAACTGAATACACAGTACTGAACCCTGTCAAGCGGTTTTTAATTATTTAATAAAGTTTTAGCTGTTCTATTGACCTAAAAAGTGTATCAAATTGTGACCTAACCTTAAAGAAGTGTTTGCCGGCATTCTGACGAAAGTTTAACAGAATTAATCACATCAAAAGTGCACTTGAAAACTGGAAACCCATTTGTTTTGAATTTGTAACCGATAAACCACATTAGTCACCAAACTTTTTGAGAAAAACCTGTAAGTACAAAAATTCACAAAACTTACTACAACTTAGAACACTATAAAGACGAAAATTGTCTGAACAGCTGATCGTCAGCCGCTTGTCGGCCGTCCATGACAACTGACAGTGACATAGTGTCATAGAGTGCTTCGTTCGGAAAAATACATTAACGATCAATTCGATCGTTTAAAAAAGGCCATTCTCGATACAACCAGTAAACAAATGAAATACAGTGTTACCTGCTTTAAATAGAATACCACTATACTACCGTAAAAATAAGTATGAATAAAATAATGACTAGAAAAATGTCTAGCAAAATTGAAAATTCAATAGATCCTGATAATGTAAAATCTATCCAGGAGGACTTAAATAAATCGCTTAAGCTTAATCAACAGCTTCTTGATGAGCAAAGTGAAAGTGAAAATGATTTTAAAAAAATGCTAGATGCAAACACAAAATTGAAATATGACATGGTTGAGATGGTGGAACAAGTAGAAATATTAAAACAAGAATGTATAACAAAAGATAAAATGCTCTGTGAGCTTCAAAAAGACTATCCTGATTACGAGAATACACTACGAGAAAACAAAAAACTATCAAATATTGTACAAAAACTCACTGATGATATGAACAAATGCAAACAGGACGTAACAAATATGAATAAAGAAAATGAAAAACTAAAACAAAAGATAGGAAAGTTGGGATTAGAATATAAAAACTTGGACGAACAACTTAAAGCAAATACAGGAACTAAAAAAAATATGACAGACGTATCTAAGGAACTAGCTGCTATAAGACGTGAGCTTAAATTTAAAAACGCAGAACTTAGGGTTTTACGTAAGAAAAGAAATACCCTCACACGAGCAGATGAAAAAGACAAAAACACTAAAGTAGCATTGCTTGACGAAACACACAATGAAATAATAGAGCTACAAGAAAAATATGACAATCTTTTGACAGAAAACGATAGGACACTTCAATGTCTAAAAGATAATGAGCAAAAACTCATAGAACAAGTAAAAGCACTAGAAACTTCATGCTATACGATAAGAACTACTTACGATGACATGAGCATTAAATACTACAATACCGAGCGAGAAAACAACGGACTATTACAAACCATTGAACAACTTGAACATGTACTGAAAGAAGACAATGTTAGTAATATAGAAAGCACAATCGCCACGACAAGCAGGAGTAAACCAACCACAAGCAAAGATACGATTACATCGGCTCTAAATGAAAATAAGCCTGCTCATAATACTATACTAGTTATTGAAGATGAGAGCATCCGAGGGCTCGGAAGTGAACTCAGAAATCACCTACAGACAAAAATAGCCACATGTTGTCACGTGTTCCCATATGCACCGCCCAGCTACCTTGTGAATATTGCACGTGATATGGCAGAGTCACAAAAACCCTCAACCATCTTATTGATGACAAAGAAGATAGGCAAAGATTTAAATAGATACATTGATGACATTATTTGCTTAAATGAGACTCTCAAGAAAATTAATGTAAGACTTATATGTCCTAACTTACAATATAACACATTAAAGACTCCACAAGATGGTCAATTAAACACGATGGTGTACAAACACAATATGAAGTTACACAACTACAGTGCATACGACAAAAATATAGAAATAATAAACCAAAGTTCAATAAGCACCAAAGTAACTTCAAGACAACTGAAGTCCATTATAATAGAGTACATTGCGGCACATCTACAGAATTTTTTTCAGATGTAATCGACGTAGCACGCAACACGTGCCGTTATACTGGTGACATGCATGAAGATAGCAATTTCATAACTATATGTCATCAAAACGTCCAGGGATTGGAGAAAAAAACACTGGACCTTAGTATTTTCCTAGACAATAATAAAATAGACGTTTTTTGTGCTACTGAAACCTGGCTAACTAAGTACAACACTGATATATGTAACATAGAAAACTATAAAATTGTAAGCATTAGCAACCGTAAGAACTACGCTCGTGGTAGCGCTATTATTTATGTTAGAAACACCATAGGAGCAAAAAACAGACAGGACATAGTAAAGCTTTCTGTAGATAAGGAATTTGAAGTGAGCTGTGTGGAACTGAATGACATACTCATATTAGTTGTTTATAGATCTCCATCTGCAAGGGAGTGTGTTTTCATTGATAGATTAGAGGAATGCCTTTCAAAAATTAGTAACAAAAATAACAAAACAATAGTTGTTTGTGGGGACTTTAACATACGTTTTTCAATTAATGAAGTAAATGAAAATCCACTCAGTGATTTGATGAACAGCTACATGTTAAAACAGCAAATATTTGACTACACAAGAATAACAGAAACAACAAAATCTTGCATTGACAATATATTCACAGATGACAATACAATTGATGCTAAAGTAATAAATGGTATAAAATCGGACCATAAAGCCCAACTAATTAAACTAAAGATTAATGTTAAACCTAAAAATACAACTAAGATAATTAAACGTAGGAAAATAACAGACAAAAGAATAGATGACCTCAAACAATCACTTGACAAAATTCTGACACCAATAGACTACACCAATTTCAATTTTAATTACTTTTTCAAAGAAGTTATGGAACAAATAAATATAAACCTACCTATAGAAAACAAAAAAATACAATTAATCACAAAAAAAACACAAGACTGGATTACAAAAGGTATAATAATATCACGAAATAAATTATTTGCCATGTATGATCAATTACAAAATAAAAAAGATGAAAAACTTAAAGAGCATGTAAGAATCTACAGTAAAGTTTTCAAGCAGGTGTCTATTGTTGCAAAAAGGAATGCTCTTAAAAAACGATTATTTAAATCGGAAAACATCATAAAAACCTCCTGGGCTATAATTAAGGAGAACACTGGAAAACAAATTGATCTGGAAACAGAAGATATCAAGTTGTGCCTATCAAACGGAGAACTAGTTCAAGATAACATAAAGGTTGCAAATTGTTTTAATAAATTCTTCGTTACTATAGCTGATCAATCTACTAATATGTTACACCCAGACTTGACACTCGCTATTAATTATGTTAATTTGTATATAACAAGTCAAAAACTAGAACCATCAAGTGGTAACGTATTTTACGAGGCTAGCTATATAGAGGTTAATAGAGTAGTAAAAGGTATAAAGTCTAAAACCTCGACTGATTATTGGCATCTATCTTCAAAAATGATTAGGGCAATTGCCGATGAAATAACAATCCCTTTAACAGATGTAATAAATACCTGTTTAGTTTCCGGTACTTTCCCTGACATACTTAAATTGGCCAAAGTCATTCCGCTCCACAAAAAGGGGGATAAACGTGACGCACAGAATTATCGACCAATATCACTCCTACCAATTTTTAGTAAAGTGTTCGAAAAAATTATGTTTGCAAGGCTTGAATTATTTTTAAATGAGAACAAGATACTAAGCAAAATGCAATTTGGTTTTCGGAAAACGCTGTCAACAACAGATGCTTTGTCTGAAATAATAAAAAGCATACTCGGTGCTTTGGATTCTAAATCAAAATCCTATGGTATTTTCTGTGACCTATCCAAGGCATTTGACTGTGTCAGACACGATATCCTCCTTGCCAAGCTCGAACAGTATGGTATCACGGGTACGGATCTTACTCTATGCCAATCTTATCTTACATCCCGAAAGCAAGTGGTACATGTAAACGGGACTACATCATAGGAGGAAGATATCCGTATTGGTGTTCCACAAGGACCATTTTGGGCCCACTACTATTTCTAATATATATAAATGACATAAGTGCATCCACTATTGAAGAGAATATTGACATTTACATGTTTGCTGATGACATTTCCCTATTAATTAACTGTAATAAAAATACTGACATTAAATCTAAAATAATCAATGCTATTGCAAACGTTAATAAGTGGTTTGAGTGTAACAATCTTCTGCTAAACACTTCTAAAACCAATTTGACAAATTTTTCTTTAGTTATAAACGTAGAGGATGCAAATGTGATCAACGATGTGAGTAATAATATTGGAATTAAAATCACAAATAAAATCAAATTCCTTGGCATTGAAGTAGATTCCAAATTAACATGGAAAGGTCATATTGACTGTCTGGCGGGTAGACTGAGTTCTGCCTGTTACGCCATCAAAAAAGTAAGAGAACTTTGTGGGATGGATGCTGCCAGGGCGGTATATTTCTCCTATTTTCATAGTCTTATGACATATGGATTACTGATTTGGGGTAATGCATCTGCTGTGATAAGAATTTTCCGACTTCAAAAACGAGCAGTCAGGTCAATCATGGGTCTGAAACCAAGAGATTCGTGTCGCAATCTTTTTTCAGAGTTAGGTATTTTAACCTTCACCGGAGAATATACGTTGCAGTGCCTTATTTATGTAAAAAAAAACAGGGGAAGTTTGCCGACCTTGTCGGCAACACACAGTTACAATACGCGCCATGGTGGCAACATTCAGCACCCAACCTGCAGATTAGCCAAAGTCTCCAAAAGTTTTTTGTGTACAGGCATAAAAATGTTTAACAAAATTAAAGATAGCTTTAAAGACTTAAACCTAATAGTATTTAGAAAAAAAATGAAAGATATACTAATGAAAAAGAGCTATTACAATCTTTGTGAAGCTTTGGAGGATAAACAGCTGATGTAATTGCTGGTATGTTTTTTTGTTATTTTATTATACATCATTTGATAGATTCTTTACAATTTGACATGCAATTTATACATAAAGACATTATTATTACTCCCATTTCCAAATTTATATTATTTTTTAATTGACTGTGTACCTATTTCATTGTATAATTGTATTTATGTTTAGTTCCTTGACAATGCCCCTATACAGCAGCATTAATTTAAATCTTCCTGACATTATTTCATTGTATTTTACTTGTATATTATCTACTTTTGTACAATATCATTAGTATAATTTGACAATGCCCTTATACAGCAGATTACTTTGACATTTTATCTAATTTATTATTCCATTTAACTGATACCATAATTTATTTTAATTTTTTTAAAGAAGGCATGTCTGTCTGCTTTTTTTTTTTTTTGCAGAATGTCCTATGGTGTTTCCTTTGTCAAAAGTTAGTGTGTGTTATAATAAAAATGTAATTTGTCTATTAAAATAGTATTTAACGACATCAAGTGTAACATTGTGTACCTACGGTGGAAATAAATAAACAATAAACAATAAACAATAAGAGAACTCTAGTTTAGATACACCTATGTTAGGATTTAAGATGCTATCAACAAACTGTAACAAATTTGTATCAATAAATAAATGTATCTATCTATCTATCTAAAAATCACATATTTTTGAATCCAACGGTGCCATTCGCTACACTTCAATTGAGAAATAAAACGGAGCGCGTCGGCAAACGAAATTGCGGAAAGAACAAAGAAAACTGTAGCCTGTTGACATACACTCAAATTAAGTTTGCACTAAAACAGAGAGTACTCTAGCATGAAGTACAGAGCACCAAGCCGGGTATTCACTAGCGAGTTGGATAACCATTTCATGTTAGTTTTACTAAGTCATCAAGAATAATATTTCATTGTTTTGAAAAAACTATGAACAGACTTCAAATTTCTTAGTATTTACACTGTTTTATAGATAGAAAATTATTTTACTGTCTCTTAAAAAATACAACAGTTGTCTGGAAGAGATCGCTTAGCGATAAGACCGCCCTTTGTACTAGTCGCATGTAATGTCTTTTTGTAATGATCTGTATCTGGTGTACAATAAGGATTTTTTTGTATTGTATTTTATAGAATAAACAAGATAAAAAATTACATAATATGTGACCATTTGGCGGTTTTATAAGTTTTTCTGGACAAATACTTATCTCTCAGGAATAATATTTTAATCGGACCACCTCGGTATTACTGCTATTCTATGTGAAAGATATTTCCAAATCGGTCCATAATTGACGGTTAAATCGACGAACACACCTGGCAAAAAACATCATACTATAGATTACCCAATCTATATTACTAAATCCAATTTTGAAAAACGAAAGAGGACTTCTTTTTCGTAAGTTAAAAAAGGATGCAAATACATTGTAACTAATGGCATCTAAATTTGTTTCTGGTTCGATTATGTGCACAAATAATAGTAATCGAGATCTTCACTCGATTACAACTCGTGAATAAAGAGACTAGAACCTTAACAATAGGAAAGCTAAGCGTTGCCGGAACGTTTTGCAGGTTTAATCTTGTCAAATGGAGTGCAATGGGTTTGGTTGGAGTAGCAGCGAGTGAAAGCAGGGTCCTTCAAAAAATATTAGTTCCCTCTTTCGACTTAGGAGACACCTTACTTGGCACCCTATATTACAAGCTAAAAATCATATTTGTAAGCACTTTGCTGTGATGATGATGATGATGAGGATTCTTTGTTAATGGCAACTGTGTCTGGTTGGACACTTTTCTTCCAGTGTCAAGTAATGGAAAATAATTGTAAAATCAATGAGTTGTCAAATTATGAAGATTGTTTGATATTTTCACCAGATCCTAGTTCGTTATCTAGCAGGGTGTACCACGTGCAGGTTAGGTTGGCTTGGGAGGCGAGATATTGGAGTCCCCCTTATACCTCCGGTCTAGGTTTATGATATTCTATATAACCTGAATTCTGGCAGTTATCAGTCAATGGCAAGTTTTCCCAAAGTGTAATTTTAGTGAAGCTGTCAAAAATGTACTCATGCTTGTCTTTTAGTAGTTTCTGTAATGGATGAAGAAAGTCTGACCTAATTGGCAAGCAAGCGGCAATGCGATGACAAAAATACTTCTTTTAGTTTTAATTAAGAAACCTTCAAACTCTGTGTTTATTGTTGTTTATTATTTGGCACACGACGCAATCGCCAAATTACCAAAGACCAGCAGTAAAATTAAATATTATATTCATGTACTATCAAAAAGACAAATTATATAATGTCACTTACGTACATGAAAACAGGGTATAGATAGATACATAGGTTGTGGTTGGTTAGTTTCTGACTCATTTAATGTGTTCACTTATAAGGAAATAAAATATATAAAAAATATTATTCGGTGTTCAAACTTATAAAATGTTAATAATTAATCTGACAAGAGCGGTTTCCTCTAATACAAGTAAATTTTGCTTGCAAAGGGAGACTCCAATACATGTATTTTTAATATATAAGTTACCACAATATTTTTTTTTTATAAGGACCAGGTAGGATGACGATCTGCGAAAGACTGCAGGTAGATGCTGGAGGCAACAGGGTGCTATGGCGCTCATTGGGGGAGGCCTATGACCAGCCGTGGACTGCTATAGGCTGATGATGATGATGACTAATTAGGAAGTGAATTTCATTTATGTTATATTGAGCTAATTTGAGTTTGAATGCATTAAATGAGCTTACCCTTTTAATTTGGGAGGGTAAATAAGTGAACACCTACATAATGGTACCTAGGCACCTTTTAATTTGTTATTGTTTTAAATTTGAACTTCACGATCTACTCCGAGACCTACAAATGGCATAGGTAATGAAGTATTACCATCATCATCATCAGCCTATGTTAGTCCACTACTGGACATAGGCCTTCCCTAATGAGTGCCATAACGCCAAGTATTATACTAAATACTAAGGGCTAAAAGTAACTAAGGGCGTAGGTAACCAAAAGACAATTTTAAAACATAAAACAAAAGACGGCGAAACTCCTTAAATTCTAAAATCTCCGTACAAATTCAACAAACGAATTCCAACTCACACTTGGCTAGTTTTATTTCAAACGTAGTGCTAACTCAACTCCGCCAACAGTTAAATCAAGCTCTGCAATAGCGTGAAACTCGTATTTTCCAGACTCCTGTTGATAATTCAACGGGTTGAAAATGATGAAGCGAATGCAATTGTAACTTATGGCAGCAAATTGTTACGGATGGTATTTGTGTTAACTGTTGAAATTCCTATTGGGTATTTACGATAGTTCTTTCGCGTTTATTTAACTTCACTTGTTAATAGGACTTTATTTACTTAGATAGAGAGATAGATAAATAAATAAATAATGCTGGACAATTCACACAGCATTATCTAGCCCCATGGTAAGCAGAGCTTGTGTTATGGGTACTAAATAACTGATATACATAATACTATATATTACATAGATAGATATTTTTTATCATACATAGAAAACGACCAGAACACCCGAAACAAATATCTGCAGATCGTACACACAATTGTTCCGAGGCGGGAAACAAACCCGCAACCTCCTGCGTCGCAGGCGGACCTTCGCCCAGATAAAGTATTTATTTGCAGCTTTAGACACATACCTACATACAAATTACAAAAATTATATAGTGCACTCGGAAAACAAACAATAATAAAACACAGTTGACTCAAAAAAAAACAAACAATAATAAAATGTATATCTAGGTAAAATGTCTGCAGTATTTCAAAAAACTCAGCGGAATATTTTGCTCATACCTCCCCAATAAAAAGCAATAAGGTAGTGCTTATCAGGGGGAAACCTGTGTCCAGCAGTGGACTAATATAGGCTGTTGCGGATGGAAACGTCGTAAGAAAACATCCATCATAATATTGCTGTTTACAACTGCCATTATCAAATTATGCGTAACAAATTTTGTTACGGTGTATCATGACTTAATTACGTGATCGTTGCAAGTACATCTTCGGTTTTATTTTGCATAAGGAGCCGACAGATTTGTGACATCATGAATTTGGAGAAATGTTCGTAGAAGAAAAAAGGTGTGAATTTGTATCAAATGAATTGCTTTCGTTTTTGCTGCGATAAAAGTCGAGTACTGTCAGAAATCAGCTCGCACTGTCCACCAAAAATACAGTTTATATTCAAAGAAGTTAGTTTTGTTTGAATATAAACTGTATTTTTGGTGGACAGTGCTAGCTGATTTCTGACAGTACTCGACCTTTACGGCGTTTCCATCCGCAACAGCCTATATTAGTCCACTGCTGGACACAGGTTTCCCCATGATAAGCACTACCTTATTGCTTTTCATTGGGGAGGTATGAGCAAAATATTACGCTGAGCTTTTTGAAATACTGCAGACATTTTACCTAGATATACATTTTATTATTGTTCGTTTTTTTGAGTCAATTGTGTTTTATTATTGTTTGTTTTCCGAGTGCACTATATAATTTTTGTAATTTGTATGTATGTGTCTAAAGCTGCGAATAAATACTTTATCTGGGCGAAGGTCCGCCTGCGACGCAAGAGGTTGCGGGTTCATTAAAAAATATGAAAGTCTTTTAAAGCGCGATATTTACCATGATTTAAATGACTTTAGTGTTAATAACCATGATAGTTTAAAAGTTTTATTAAAATAAATTGCTTTTATTTCTCAATGTATTCGTAGAAAACGTCTGTAATTCGCGTCGCGCAAAATGACCATAGCACAATGTCTCCTTAGATAGATAGAAAACACTTGACTACAAGAGCAATCTTTTCCAGGCAACCTTAGGATGGACTGGACATGAAGGAACAATATAAACTGTATATATCTGAAATTCAGGTATTCTGAAATTATTTTCAGAAACGGAACGACACCGTCGCTTATTCATGATAGAACCTCTTATCAGAACCTTATTTCCAACAAAGCCATTATTAAGTCCCAAAGTCTTTGAAATTACTTTTCATTGTCACGAAATGGAGTTTTAGAGAAACTCAGGCATGTTTATTGATGTACCAATTTTTAACAAACTTGAACGGTCTTTTTAACAAACCTCTTGGAGTTTGACTTCAAGAAGGTTTTCAGGGTTAGGTAGTTTGTTTATTTGCGTAAAGTCTGAAGTTTGTTTTGTTCATATAATGGAGTCTAGAATTCTGCTGAATCTGGTTCCGCTAGAATATATTATTACATTCTAGCGAAACCTCGGCCAACGGCCGATTCAGCATCGGCCATCTCATTATTTTCAAAATTTTTATGCATCATCGGTGACTCCCTTTAAAAATAGTTACAATTTATATGTTTTTATTTTGTTTTGTTTGTTAGTTATAAGTTTAGGTTATGATAGGACTGGCATACTTTACAAAGTCCTTAATAATAAATATGATAAAAAAAATAATTGAAAACACTTTCTTAGCATCTTAAATCTATATTAGTCCACAGCTGGGCACAGGTTTCCCTCTGATGAGCGCTTTATTGGCTTTTATGATAAAGGGGTCAATTAATACACATAATCCCCACGCTGGGCATGCGGGTTGGTAGAATTGTTATGCAGGAGGCGCTGCCCAGCCTAGCTGAATCCTCCTTTTGGCCTCTTTCTCGAAATTGTTTTTACCCAACTTCAGAATCTGCCCAAGGTAAATGTACTCGGGAACAGTTTCGAGAAGGTGACCATGTACGACCACCGGCCTTGGATCAATGTGACCATTGATCATGATTTTGGTTCTATCCAAATTCATGCCAAGACCGATACATCGGGAGGCTGAAGCTAGGCCGTCCAGCGTCCGGTTCAGTTCCTCAAGCGACTCCGCCATTAAGACTATGTCATCAGCGAATCGCAGGTGTGAGATGTACTCGCCGTTTATGTCAATGCCCCTTCCTTTCCAGTCCAGCACGTGAACAGTTTCGGGGATATGACACATATGATGTTATACACACGTGTACATAAAAGGTGTTCATTTATTCAAATTCCAAGCCAGTATATAAGCAGAGCGTTGAACATTTTTTATATTAATATGTACATGTAACAAAAAAACCCTAAAAATATTTCCTGTGGTAGTAATCGAACCCGCTACATTCCACGTCATACACAGATGTTCCACCTTAGCGCCCGAAGTAACAAATATGTCAATGTTAGTACTTTTATAAAAAAGCACCACGTAACTATAAATAAAAACGGTCAAATATAATTTTGCATCTTTATTTATCCAATTTGAACCCTTGCCGCATCCAAACGAATATAGGAATCGATTTTTCTTATCAAAACCAAATAATTGCTTTGGTTGAACTAATTTATGTGCATAAAACAGCCCCAAATTAAAAACAAAAACTAGTATTATTTATTTATTTATTGATACAAATTTGTTACAGTTTGTTGATAGCATCTTAAATCCTAACATAGGTTTATCTAGACACTAGAGTTCTCTTAACAATACTAAGGTTAAAATTAAAATTAATGCTAGCATCGGTAATTATTAGCGCGGTAGGCAGTCACGCAAACAAGCACTGTAAGCAAGTATCTAATTATGTCGATTCTCTCTCTTATGTATTCTCTCTCTTTTTACCACTAGATAGATCTAGTGGTAAAAAGAGAGAGAATACATACACACATAATTAGATCTATAGATATTCTATCTGGAGTGCGTTCACACTAGATCCAGGATAGATCCTGGATCTAGTGTGATCGCACTCCAGATAGATCCAGGATCTATCCTGGATCTAGTGTGATCGCACTCCAGATAGATATTAGATAACATTTTTCTTAGATACAAAAAACAAATAATAATAATAATGGAATGAAGATTCAACGACCGTCGTCCCAATGGTCGTTTCGGTTAACGTCGTAATAGCGAAGAGCCTCGATCAACATCTGAAGAGACTCTCGCTAGGAATTGGATCAAGGGCCAGATCCAAAAGGCGGTACTCCTGGACTCGACACGAATCGTCAGGAAGTTCCTCTCTCTGCAGCCCTAGTCATCAGCCGCTTGAACCTAGCTTCGCGGTCAGTGATCTACTGTTTTGATATATTTTTAACTGTTAAATAGATTTTTAATATTTAATTCTATTTTTTATAGTAGATATGTATTTTATATCGGGAATTAAAATAAATGTAACATAAAACAACCCTTTTATTTTTAAACATGTGTTCCCTGGTTGGCAGGTAGAAAATGCCTCGGCATTAAGCCCACCCTTTGTACCTTTAGTAGTGCAATAAAGTAAAATATAAAAAAAAAAAAAAAATCAAATATTTCAAAAGTACACTAAAGAATGAAAACTAGGTATTAAAGGAGCAGGTACAGGTAATACAGATACCCCTTTAAGTACCTTTGATGCAGTAACTAACAGCACTGAAGTAGGCATACATGTGTGTCCCACCCCTTACCAGTTAGGGTAGGCAAATGTTTGTGTTCAATTCCCGACCGCCAATGTTGTGCGACTTTCGACTTTATAACAATGTCGTTTTCCGAGTATTTTTTAGTACTTCTGTTCTATAGTGGATGCATTATTAAACTTTTGAAACTTTCTTGGTATACCTAAAAATGCTTATGAAGCATAGTGAATGACCATTTATTTATTATATTATATTATCATTAAAAGTTTACAACGATAACTCTTGCAAAATCGCGGGATAAAATGCAAGAATACTTAAAAATATTTTCTAAATTTTAACGGGCTAATTAATTTCATGAAGCTAGCACAAAGTTCTCAAATTATTCTTATTTTTCTACTGTAAATCTTCCTACATGTAAAAAATACCCTGTGAACAGTAAAAGTTTCTTTGTTCTCCTGCAAACTGTAATTTAACGTCCGTTTCAGAATTAGATTAACAGCTTATGTGATCCAAAATTAGCTGAACGCACTGGGCGTAGATATATCTATTTATATTTTTTTTTATTAAATCATTACCTAGGTTTCTCCGTAGCAATATTACTAATTTTGAACACCGTAGATGGCTGAGAGATCATAAAAATTATCCTAATCATTCATTCATTCTAATCATCAGAAGACAGTCATGAAATGACAGTCATTCATACATCTGTATCTATTGAAATCTGAAGAAAATAACACTTTTCCCCATTAAAAGCTCAAGGGCGCTGATCTTCACGTAAGAATAGAAATTGTCATTGGGATGTCATGCAAGTTCTATGCCATATTTATGTAACAGACTCATTATCACTCTTCTCAACTATTTGCGGTCAAATTATTTTCACCAATATTTTTTTCGCTTCACTGGACAAAATATACTCAAAATTTGTAACGCTATTTTTGCTCACTACTTCGTTCAACTATTTTGGCTCACGAGTATAAGTTAGCTTAAGAGAATGTTTTTAAGCACCTATCTCTTTCACAGAGACTAAAGTTTTAGTGTGGAGTTATTAGGTCAGCTCTGGGGTGAAAAACCTATAATTAGATAGATACATAGATAATTATTTTTTGTTCTTAGTTTATAATAACAATGTAAAATAAAATAACTTAAAAAAACTATATATGTACAATTAAGCAAGCATAGGCTACTATTTTTCCCCTAAATCAGTTCCCATGGGATAGAAATATATAATATTTCATATAATGCTGGACAATCCACACAGCATTATCTAGCCCCATGGTAAGCAAAGCTTGTGTTATGGGTACTAGATAACTGATATACATAATACAATACATTACACAGATAGATATTTTTTATTATACATAGAAAACGACCAGAACACCCGGAACAAATATCTGCAGATCGTACACACAATTGTTCCGAGGCGGGAATCGAACCCGCAACCTCCTGCGTCGCAGGCGGACCATCGCCCACCGCGCCACATTGGTCGTCAAATAATAAGAAATAACCTTAAAACGTTTCCATAGAAACAACGTGTGCGAAGCCGAGGGTAGAAGCTAGTTCTCTATAAAGGTAGGATTGTTTGTTACTCTTTAATGCTCGAACAGCTGAGCTGATATGGATGAAATTTGTTACCAGGGTTCATATCCTGGATTAACGCAAAGGTTTATTTTGAAACCAAGTAAAAAGTACAGTATTCTCGTAATTTTTTATTTTTTAATTATTCAAATAAAATGTTATTCACAACGGTTAACACTGTGAGGCGCAAACAGTTTCTGTATATCTCCAAGATTTGGTATATCTCCAAGATGGACAAAAAATTGAAGTGCACAGTAAAATAATTTTATTTGATAATAATTTATATATAAAATATAAATTGTCTAAGTGCTTTTTTTGTAAGTCTAAAGAAATAAATGATTTTTTACTTTTTACTTTTATTTGAAATTTATTCGATAGGACGATCAAATCTTCATGCATGGCTGAAACCCAAAGAAAAACATAGGTTTTAAGTTTTCCCGAAGGTTTTCCCCCAAAGAACAAATATTCCCTGGTTTTCCTTTACAAATAACAGGCCCTAGTATTCCACACACGTATCGTAACGTCAAATGTCAACAGCATTCAACAACAGTCGACTGCAATAAGATCAACTTTTGTACCTTGTCAGACTAACTCACCACGCTTACTGAGATGCATACTATCGTAGACTGAACGTGGTTGTCGAACATGTTTGAGAGCGACATGGTTCTAACATGAATTGTAGTGATGTAGTGAGTTCTATGAATAATATGCTACATCTGCGACACAAGAGAAGAGACTGTATTTGTTCTACATAACACTAGATTTATCTCGCAGAAGCGACGTAGACAAAGACGTAGAGAAGCCGGTAGGTATTGCAAGCTTTGTTCAAATGAGGGTTCCAATTCTGAATGAATAAAAAAAGTTAGCTTGTCTCTGATCTTCCAATTCAGTGAAAACTTTTTTTGTTTATGGCCATCTCAATGTTATGTCATTGTGTTAAAACCACATAAAAACTTAATACAATGGCACTTTTCGGACAAGCACTCCATCACTCTACTATTTTCGCCGCTCATTGCCTAGTGTCAATTTTGAATAAAAAACACATTTGTTTTGTTTTTTATTAGAAATTGATAGCGGAAAAAGTATGATCCACTCATAGAGTTATTTTAATAACTAGCTGTGCCCCGCTGTTTCACCCGCGTGGTGATAGGTATTTTGGATAATATACAATAATCTTAATAAATTGTAGCCTATGTGTTATTCTGATGTATAAGCTATATTATTGTAAAGTTTCATTAAAATCCATTCCGTAGTTTTTACGTGAAAGAGTACCAAACATCCATCCATCCATACTTAAAAACTTTCGCGTTTATAATATTATAGTAGGATATAGCTTCTTACTCTATGGATACACTCGTAAATACATTTGAATCAATTGCGTTCAGATATTTATTTTGACAAGGTTCCGTCCCTTTTTAACAATGTCTCGTGTGTTAAAGAAAGTGGCTCCATTCAAACGTGAACTTCGAACTTGAAATGTAAACAATAATTTCCAATCCATTGCAATTTCAAAAGCCAAGTATTCAGAAACAAAGTGTGAAGATTTTTCCAATGTAAAATTTTCTAAAGAAAATCGCAGCGCATTGAACCAACACTGATATCATAAAATTATATTTGATATAAAATATTGATGTTCTGTAGGACGACCTCGACCAGGTGGGATTACGATACGAAAGACTGCAGGCAGATGCTCGATCAGCTGGATGCGTCGAGCTGAAGACAGGGCACTATGGCGCTTATTGAAGGAGGCCTATTTCCCGCAGTGGACTAGCATTAGGCATATTATTATGATATTTGAATCACTAGTATAAAACAAAGTCACTTCCGCTGTCTGTCTGTCCCTATGTATGCTTTGATGTAGCTGCGCCCCGCGGCTTCGCTCTCGTGGAAATCTATGTGTCAAACAGTTATTAAACCTTTATCTTGAATAACTCTATCTATTAAAAAAACACATCAGAATCCGTTGTGTAGGTACCTATTTTTAAAGATCTAAGCATACATAGGGACAGACAGCAGAAAGCGACTTTGTTTTATACTGTGTAGTGACCATTACAAGCCATGGATTTGTATATATATGTACCTTACCATTGGCAGCACTGTTAAAAACACATTCTGTGTTGCAATGTGCAACCTAAGTGTAATTACAATAATTAAATTATACATTAAAAAAGTAATAAAATCATTTGAAAGAATTAACTAATTATAATTTATACATAATAATAAATTCTACCTACTAACCTAAACATCCAAAAGTAAGGCAAAAGTTCCTGAAACTGATGTTTTCTTCATCGTTTACCATGATAAATGGACTGGCCTACCTTCTGAATCATGCCGCTGGCAGGAGGCCAATGATCAACAAACATATTGACAAATGATTGCTAAAGGGCAGAAGATAATAAATACAACTTGTTTAGTAATGAAACTTAAATTTACGACAATCAGAATAATCAATTTATTGGTAACAAAAGATTACAAGTCAGAAAATAATCCTTACAAAGAAGTAATAAATAATTTATTATTATCTTTTTTTTCGTCTACACTGTATCCTCTTTCAACGTCATGAAATTAGCAGCGCATTGACGAGTTTATATGTGGCCTAATAGTGATGTGACCATTGACTAAAATGATTAGTCGATTGCAATAATCGACTTGAAGTTCATAAAAATTTGTAAATAAAGTAGGTTACAATAGTATGGCATTTAAAACGGGATATTTACCATGATTTGATTTTTGAGTTTTCCAATATTTCGGCACAGTTTCATGCGCCATGATCACGGAATAACTGAAGGCGCGTTCTGATACCATCAGTGTTGTGTGTTGTGATCGAGCTGCGTAGTAATGAAACCGGTGGTAGTGGTAACGTTCGTAGCGAAAGACAAAAAGTGAGAGTAGATCGGTATGTCTGCCCATAACAACTTACTACCAGTGCCTTCTTGTCATGTTTTAAATGACTTTAGTGTTAATAACCATAATAGTTTCAAAAGTTTTACAATAGTATGTAATGAGCTACGTTTCAGGTCCTTTCCTCCAATGCGTTGAATCTGGCCAAGCTTTGCTATTATTTTAAAGATAGCTCTTAGACTTATGACTTATAGAACGCAGACTAAAATATTAAGGCTTGTTCAGATGTACGCGATACTCACTACCCAAAAATGGTAGCGGTAATTTTGCTTAGGTTTCGCGCCCTTTCGGCAGCGCAGAGGCTGGGCAGTGAATGGTTTAGTTAGGTTTAGCAGTTGAATATACCTACTGCTCCATAAAGAAAAGGGCTAAATAAAGAGACTGAATATACTAAATAAGTTGTGATCGCAAAAAATTTGATAAAAGTTGAGAGAGTGGAAAAATATCTCCAAGAACAGAGACCTGTTTTACTTAGCGCATTTCATTTGCTAATGAAAAAAGATCTGATCACTTTTTAACAGAAGCTTTATGAACTTGTTACACTTGGTTAGCATTATATATTTTGGCAGGGTCTTACATCAATAAATTACTGTCATATCAAATATATATCTGAATTTCATGATTCAATAAGTCATGAAAACTGGAATTTTTCGGAGTTTCTTATCTATCAGACTTAACTTTTAGTCTACAGTAAACATGGCTAGGGAGTCAGGCTCGATTTATATGTTATCATAATCAAACTATGGAGGCTAAACCATCGAAACCTTTTTGCATTAAAAAACAAATTTTACATTTTGTAAGGTTTTTTAGTTTTTGTTCAAACTTTTGCAAATAACTTTCTAAATTGGAGGTTTTGTTTTTCACAGTTTAACGAACTGAATAAACGTTTTGTTAGTTGTAGCCAATATTGTTACCAGCGCTTTTTTGTCATTTAGTTTCAGATTATTTATTGGCAACATAGTTACAGGTCTTGGCTGTGATAAATTCATACTTAATATGTAAGTAGTCTATTACTTAATGCACTTATTTATGCTAACGAATGTATTAAATAACAATATAAATTAAACATAATAATAATTATTGTACAAGTGACATTGTTTATTTTTGTTTTGTTTCTGATGGTTGTGTTGCGTATTCTATTTAGTTTCCTAATGCCCTGCATACTTCTTTCCATTGATCTCTGACACACTTGTACAATAAAATGAAGATAGACGGGACATATCCTACGCGGCTCAGATAAATGGAGCAAAACAAGAATAAACTGGTATCCGAGAGACAAAAAGAGGAAACGCGGGAGACAATATAAAAGATGGGAGGACGAAATAATAGAGACTGGACTGGACAGGATAGACTTGTCTAGAACTGCACGAGCAAGGGAGGATTCGAAGCAGTTGGAAGAGGCCTTTGCCAAAACTGGGCAAACAGATGCAATAGGGGTTGCCGATGTCTAATTTTAAGCATATTTGTAAAACTAGTTTATTAAGTATCTGAATAAAGGCTTTGATTATTATTATTGTAGTAATCGCGGCTAGCTCATCTCGGGATGCTGATATAAAAGTCGAGTACCTATAGAAACAATAGCCTTATTGTATAAAATTACCACTTATCCACTTGAACGTCCAGCGTCCTCAGCGCAGCGAGCGACTTACGTCCCAGCCGTTTCTCCGCGAGCGTGGCGTGCCACGCTGCGCGATATTCCCGATAAAACGATTTATCACATAAAAAGTACTAAAGCGATTTCAAAACCAAAAATTATTCACGCGTAAAATGTAAGGAATAATTACATGTATCACAATCCTAAAAATACACATTAATCCAAAATATTTTACGACATATTTGCAGCACCACACTTCCGCTAAAAATGTTCTCTCGCTCTGTCGTCAAAATATTTTCTTTTTCATAATTTTTACTACCAAGTATGGGAACTTTTGGTAGAATTTGTTTAAGATTTTATTTAAGCTTCATCTAGTGACAATTTTGGGCAACTTTAACATATTTGGACCCTGAAATAATACGCAAAAGTCTACTAGGTAAGCTTGGCCACTCTAGTGGTCGTAACGTACAACGCAACATTTTTTTAAGCCGCCATAGTCGCCCGGACGTTCAAGTGACTATGATGGTAATGAGTGCGGTTTGAATCGCTGCTGGTGATACACTGACCTACGCCCGGTCCGCGGTCGCAGCACCAGTCAAACTATACCTACTAAGTTCGAATCGTTATATACCTACTAAGTTCGAATTGTTATATACCTACGTGATTGATATATCGAAAAATCATTATAAATATTAAACAACCCTAATTATAAGTATTGATACAACTGGTATTTATCGCGTTTATTTACTTATTTTCGCGACGTTTCAACAGGTCTACACTCTGTCGTGGTCACGGGATGACTGGAGTACTGGAGTTACCGCCTCAGCGAAGCGGAAGTGAGGGTAGTTTCAAATAAACTAGCCCCCTGGTCAGAGGGCGTCCTACACTACGTTTACCGAGTCGTGGTCTCCACTCAAGAACACGTTTGCCTCAGTTTTAGACAAAACAGATTTGTAACAGATTTCAAGTAGCAGTCATTACAAGGAGTGGACATATATGTTTGAAAAAGATGCCTTCCCGTTTGCAAAGATGCAAGTACCGTTTTTTTTATTTTTTTAAGTAGCAAGTTAAAATGTAGGACTGTATGACTAGGAATGTAACTCACAACTAACATTATTTTTAATGTCTACTGTTGAGCCTTACTAATCTCATTATTCTGATTTGGTTTACATATTAGAGCATTCCAACGGATATCAAACGTTCAACTTCATGTGTCCCAAAAACAGCCGTAAAACATAATAAAAAATAACTTTCAATTCACAAGCTTAAGACTAGACGCCGCAAAATTGCCAAAAAACTTTTCTTTTGTTAAAATAAAAGTTTGAGAAAGAAACAGCGTAACGGTAAATTACTTGGGACAGTTTAAAAGTTCCCAACGGGAGCTTTCTTGGATTAAGATTCAATTAACTATCGTTAAGGCAATTCTCCACTGAATAAAATAAACGCAAAATCTTATTTATTTTAAGGTAAAATTTATCGAATTTGTCGATTAACGTCGGCACCGTCCGTCAAGTCAACAATCAGCTGTTTAATTCAGATGTATTTGTGAGTGTATCACTCATACTATGTCCGATCATTGGCAGAATTTTGATTAAAATTAAAACAAGAGTAAATCAACCAATGAGCGTCTAAAATATTAGTAGTCAGTCATACTCGTGCATACGAATTACTGAATCGTGCAGGTATTTTGTAAATGGAAATTGTGCCAATGTGTGCTTTGAAATATTACATTATCCATTTTACCAGATCATTTATTCACATTTACACTAATTTTAGGTCATCTTCTCTCATCCAAAATGCAACCTCTTGGGTTGGCAACCTCTTGGGAGAGACCCGCCGGTTGATTATGTAACTCGCGACCGGTTTGCGACAGGCGTAAATTAAGCAATCAGTGCTGCCAAACGTCAGCCACTTGACAGCACTGATCGCTTAATTTACGCCTGTCGCAAACCGGTCGAGAGTTACATAATCACCATACCGCAGAACCGTAGCGTCACTGCGGGTCTTATCCAAGAGCTCTTTATGATTAGGTTTTTTTTCGTTCAGTCATGGCAAGCACAAAAGAACAAAACCTTTTGAGTTAGTGTAGTGATAATTAGTGTTATCTGCAGAAGTGCTATCTTAAAGAACACATGAACAAAGTGTCTTCACCTTAAGTATAGAGACAATAAGAAAAGTGCCTATGCCTAGTAAGTTGTTATAAAAATAAGTTAAAACTCAATTACTCATTAGCCAATTCTATGGCTAAATGGTAACTATACTCTAGTGTATTTAAAACTGACATAAAATGTATACTAGACCATAAAAAAAATGGCAAGCACGGCCTTGTACAAGGTGTCAAATCGACAGTGACAGTGAAATGTGGCTTGTTCAACAGTGATACTGCTCAAACCCTGCTAGATAACGAACAAAGTGAAAATATGAAACAATCTTCGTCATTTAAGTCATTGATTGTACAATTAATGACTATTTATAAATTTCATTATAATAATAATGCTGGACAATTCACACATCATTATCTAGCCCCATGGTAAGCAGAGCTTGTGTTATGGGTACTAGATAACTGATATACATAAGACAATATATTACATAGATAGTTTTTTTTTATTATACATAGAAAACGACCAGAACACCCGGAACAAATATCTGCAGATCGTACACACAATTGTTCCGAGGCGGGAATCGAACCCGCAACCTTCTGTTGCGCAGGCGGACCTTCGCGACCGCGCCACATCGGTCGGTGAAATATTCCACAAACACTGTCCACAGTTTCATATCAAAATAGCTAATAATTAGGTCTATGTAAGTTTATTATAATGTTTGTAATGTAGGTATTATGGTATGTAGTGTAAGTATTTGTTTTCTTTATCCATATATTTATCAACGTGCCACCGTCTATATTATTCCTTCATGTCCAGTCCATCCTAAGGTTGCCTGGAAGAGATCGCTCTCAGCGATAAGGCCGCCCTTTATACTTTATTTGTTATATTGTTTATTTCTGTACTGTTTACTGTTTTGAGTGGTATAATAAAGTGTTTTCTATCTATCTCTCTATCTTCTATCTATCTATCTTCTATCTACATATCTATCTTCTATCTACATATCTATCTTCTATCTATCTAATAGGCAGGGAATTAAATAAAGCTAATCGAATACAAATGACAGTAGCACCAAAGGCTAAGACACCGGCAAAGTGCGAAATTGATTAATTTTCGTATTATCTACCCTTGTCATTGGGCTGCGATGCTGATGACAGGTTTTATCTGATATCTTTCGTATCTTGAATGTAATGGATGGGAGAAAGCATTGATTTACTTTCCTACTCAATGGGATGGGAAGACTATGTTTCAGGCGCCTGAAATCCAAAAAAATAGAATACCTATTAAATCTGCGATTATCAAATAATAGATGACAACAAAAAATCCGGCCATATCTCACGAAGAACCGACAACCACTGGGGTAAACGATTTCTTGAGTGGAGACTTCGACTGGGCAAACGTAGTGTAGGACGCCCTCCGGCCTGGTGGGATGATGACCTGCGAAGGACTGAGGGCAGATGCTGGATGCGTCAAGCTGAAGACTGGGTGCTATATGTATGTAGGTGTATGATATTACCTAAGTGCTTATTTGTAAGCCTAAAGAAATAAACTTTCATTTCATTCCATTTCATATGGCGCTCATTAGGGGAAGCCTATGTCCAGCAGTGGACTAACATAGGCTGATGATGAGCAGAAAAATCAGTAGTGGTAGAATTTTCCCTCCAGATCTTTTACAAGGAGCGTTTGAGCTAAAGTAAGTCGGTAGTGGCAAACTTAAGACAGGGCGCCATAGCGTCATAGCGCTGTTTATGGGAGGCCAATGTCTAGGCTCTGGTCTAGGTCTAGCAGTTGACTAATATTAGGCTAATGATGATGAAGTATCGTAGGTAGATTAAAACTTTTGAAATTATCACGGTTATTAACACAAAATTCATTTATAATATTATAGGATATATACCAAGATGTTATTTTAGTTTAGCTTTCCAATATTTCACAGTTTCATGCGCCGTGACCAAGGAATAACTGAAGGCACTGCGGGTATACCTCTATATTGGAAAACTCAAATATATCATAGTAAATATCCCGTTGTAAATGACTTTCGTAGGCAGATTCTTTTTTATATATCTAGTCTCTAGAAAATGCCTAGGATTTTCCCATGGGAAATTCGTAAATTAAGGTGCAAATAGTAGGTTAGATCTAAATGAATAACATACAAAATCTCACTCAATCAGAGTTGAAAAACAAACAGAAGAAGCTCATAAAAGTCCCGTGTGACAAACAAAGTTCCTTCATTACTACAAGGCTAGGGCTGTCAGGAGTCCCATAGAATTTTGTATTGTTCGAACTAAAATTGTAGCAATACGAAACTAGATAGGTAAATAAACATCTATAAAATGTATTTTAAATAAAATACTAAACTATGATATTCCCATGGATTTATCTAATTGTAGACACTTGCACAAAGAAGAAAGGGTTTTTAGAAATTACCAAATTGTGTTCTAAATTGCTTTGAGAAATGTAGACCAAAATCATCACGTTTTTTATGTAGTCCCCTTAATTTTTTCATATACATTATTACATGTTAGAATATAGAAATTTGCCCGCAATTAATCATCTTGTGTTACAGTTAAAAAAAAAAAGTAACAAACTTCCATATTTCTTTTGTATTCATTACAATAATCTCTTACATGATACAGCCAAGCCAGACCCGATACAAAAGGTATTTGTTGACCAAACCACGGTGAGAATCGAACCCGCAAGCTTGTGTACGTACCTACTGCACGTCAAAGGCGTCTTCACTCAGATTTTACCAGTCTACATAATCATAAGAGTTTTATCAAACCTCGCGTAACTCAGAAGAGACATACCAGCACTTCAAAGGCTTCTGATAAAATTTACTCGCCTCGTTTTCTCAAACCTCAACTTGAACTTTTTGCTAACAACCTAGTTGTTTGTATAATTTTGCAAGCACGCACAGTATTACAAAACTTTGGGACAACCCTATGCCATGGGACTTGTTAGCCAAGTCGCCGTGTTTGTGTGAAAAGTACGTTGTCCCTAAGAGTGAAAGAGAAGGCACGATAATATTGTAGGAGGAAATGAAAACCGGAACCTTTATCCGTAACATCTCATAAGTTTAATTAAACAAGTCGCGCATCTTTCCTTACAAACGTAGAAGGGTAACAACTACTACTGTTTGATGTTGACCATCCAAAACTAAGGATAATATCAATTTATATCGTCATTATCCACTTCCAAGCTACAATTGTTCCGAGAATATTTTTCCGGTTGAACGCCCAAGCAACTTTTGTTGCAAATTTCTCCGGCCGGAGTAAAACTCATTAACTGGCTAACTTCTCCCTAATAGCTTGGCTCTGTGGTCATAAATTGTCACTCTAATACCTGTTCCGTTGGTAGAATGAAAAAAAAAGCAAGGTAAGAAACCAAAACTGTAAAAAAGTATACATCTAAAAAAATACAATCCAGCAGCATCTACCTGCAGTCTTTCGCAGGTCGTCGTCCCTCCTGGTCGGAGGGCGTCCTGCACTACGTTTACCACTCAAGAACGCGCTTGCCCCTGCGGTTGCAGGTTCTTCGCATACGGCCAGCCCACTGCCATTTCAGCTCAACTGCTAACTCTTAGAGCTATGTCGATAACTGTGGTTCTTAGATTAATTTACTCTATTCATTTTTAATTAAATTATGACTGACAGTTCCCATTACAGTAACACTATAAATTTATAATTATTATTTTTACATAAATATAACTTAATCGAATAAATTTATTTATAAATTTTTCCATCTCGTCAGTTTTATGGCTTTAGATTATAATCAAAGCATCAATTAATGTAAGCTATATTAATTTATGATTAATTAAATTCATATTACATAGATAGATATATAATATATATATATTGATATTTATATTAGATAGATATGATCACATTTATTTGCTTCTGAAGCAAACAATACATAGGTAGCTTAAGGGGCCTCCGGAGGGACGAATTCTTCATACAAACGTAATACCAAAATGATTTCCAATTCAAGCATATTTCCACTATAATATTGTATTATTTGTATTTGAATAGTATTTATCTAGGTTCCTAAATAGTTTTTATTTCAAAATACTTACCTAAAATTAAATGAAAGCCTTAGCATTTTGCACATTTTTATGCGAAAATTGTCAAGTTTTCTTGCTATTTGTTTCGTATTAAAAACATCAATATCTTACGTTTTATTTATTAAGGAACATAACTTATATTGTCTAGTTACAGAATAACAATACTTTGTTAAAATACAAAATGTTCTCATTCATAATTTTTGATATTACGGAAACCACATTTTGAACGGCTAATATTGCTATCGCGCACGCATGGGGCGCGGCGCAAGGGTTAAATAGGGACACTACTTGTGTTAGTACTTAGTTCATCAATTTCTTTTCGGCCCTGGTGGGGGCGCAGAGAGGGGCCTCGAGGCTTCGCCTCATTACCCCGGCGTCAACTCGAGGGGTGACGACCCCTCGGTCCTTGGGTTTTGTGGGAAATCTTCTTTTTTTTCCCTACTTATCAATGTTTTTTTTTTTTGGCTGCATTCGGTAAACCCAAGGACTCTATGGTGGTTCCGCAGGGATCAGGTTCCGCAGGGTACTTACTTACATTTTGTACCTTCTCACTTTTTTATATTTTGTCTGTGTCACATGTTATCAAGTAAGTTATGTTGGTTCTATGTAGTATTATAATGTGTAACAAAATTTGTTTGTGTGTTGTGTTAGTGATTAATAAATAATTTTCTTTCTTTCTTTCTTTCTTTCTTTCTTTCTTACATTGTTTTGTGTTTTCTGTCTACCTACACATTAGTAGTCGAGAACCATTGACGTTTCATTAGTTGTCACAAGACACTAAAATGTATAGAAAGGAAAATGTGGCGCGGTGGGCGAAGGTCCGCCTGCGACGCAGGAGGTTGCGGGTTCGATTCCCGCCTCTGAACAATTGTGTGTACGATCTGCAGATAATTGTTCCGGGTGTTCTGGTCTGGGTTTCTATGTATAATAAAAAATATCGACCTATGTAATGTATTGTATTATGTATATCAGTTATCTAGTACCCATAACACAAGCTCTGCTTACCCTTGTTTAGATAATGCGCACATCTGGTAATAATAAACAATATTAGATTTTAGTGTTTTTGCTTGGTGCGCCGATGAGACAGCTACGCTACCAACCTAACACCAGCTCTCGGCACTAAAGCAAAGTAAAATCCAGTGCTCTGTCAGGAGTAAATTATTTTATAACAGGGTAAGAAACCTGAAGCAAGAGGAACCACCTAATGCATTTACTGTGTTCTGAGAGAGCGATTAAGGTCAGTGCCCACTACACCAACCCGTACCAAACGTGCGATAGCAGAAATCTTATAGCGTAGAAACGACATCTGTGACGATGAATCCACCATGTTACTTCGCAGGTATCTAAACCGGTATTGCTAGTAGCTACGGGAAGGTGGTATTAGGAGAGTTAGGGTAGACTTAAAGTACCGACTCTTACAGCGCCGTCACAAAAATCCAGCCTACTTATTAGTGTGATTCCAGTACATACGTACTGGAACCATACTTATCAGGATGACACTTACAAGACACTTACGCACACAGCGGACAGCGAAGTCACTGTGTTTGTTGCGTGACTGCCTACCGCGCTAATTACTTTAATTTTAAATTTTAACCTTATTATTGTTAACACTTTGACTGCTGAAATCACACGGTATGTGTTTTCTACAAGTGACTAATATGCGTAAATCCACACTAGCGCAGCGGCTGAGAAAATACAGATCTTTGTGACTCAGCACAGCCGTAATATTTTTCGAACGAAACGCATGTGCGGCGCAACACAACCGCTGTGTAGAGCGGCAACACGATTTTTTTAGGTTAAAAAAAAGATCGCAGTCGTCGAAAAAAAATCGCAGTCAAAGTGTTAAGAGAACTCTAGTGTCTAGATAAACCTATGTTAGGATTTAAGATGCTATAAACAAAATGTAACAAATTTGTATCAATAAATAAATATATCTATCTATCTATCTACACAGGACACTTACAATCCTTATAAGTGTGATTCCAACACCCTGATAAGTGCGATTCCAGTACCTATAATCTAGCCAAACTCGATGTAAAATGTATAAGAACTGGCAATTACAATGCATTTTTACATAGTAACAACTTTTATTATTTATGAATGGACAATCTAGAATTGGATGCATGATGCGGCCAGCTGAAAATAGGGCGCTATGGCGCCTATTTCCAGTGGACTTACATATATATAGGCTGATAATAATGATATCATTATGAATCTATAATTTGCCTATTATATAATGTTGTAAGAAATGGTTAGGTTAGGTCATATTCCAGTGAAGTGGGCAGGCGCCTTTATTGTTTCGAGTTACGACAACATTTATTCTTGTCCTTCGTATGTTTATTATTGACGACCTCCGTGGCGCGGTGGGCGAAGGCATGCCTGCGACGCAGGAGGTTTCGGGTTCGATACCCGCCTCAAGTAAAATTTTTATACGATCTGCAGATATTTGTTTCGGGTGTTGTGGTCGTTTTCTTTGTATACTAAAAAATATATTATGTTATGTATTGTATTATGTATATCAGTTATCTGGTACCCATGTTTCGGGTTCGATTTCCGCCTCAGGACAAATGTATACGATCTGCAGATATTTGTTTCGGGTGTTTTGGTCGTTTTCTTTGTATAATAAAAAATATATATTTATGCTATGTATTGTATTATGTATATCAGTTATCTATTACACAGGCCTACAAAAAAAAATGTTTTTTTTGGTGCAGCTGATTTAGTAACTTAGGCTGATAAAATAGGTAAGGGACAGTATATTGACATATATAATTTTAAGTCATCAGCTCTAGTTTAGCTACTAACCGTAAACTGTCAATGTAACATTAAAACCTATAAATTAATTTATTTTAATAATGGCTAGTATGTCCAGATATTCAGTTAACGATCCTGATATATTTTGTTATGTTTGTGTTGAATAAATACCGAAAAATCTGCGTAAATCGATTAAAAACGCTGTGATACATATGTATTTTGCTTACTTCTAAATTGAAATTCGGCACCAAGATTAAGTGTAGGTGCCTCATAGTATATTTAAAATATGCGTTGAACATTTGTGACAATGGGAGAAAGGGACACGTAAGTCTTTGAAGTTTGAAGAGCCTATGATATGGCGAAAACAAAACAATTATTAGGTCGTATTTATTTTTCACGTCATTAGACTCAAAAAGAATGACGTCATTAGACTCAAAAAAATTGGCCTATGAGAGATGATTTTGTCGTTGGGTAAAGACATGTTATAAATTAACCCTTAGTTTCAGGAGAAAAAATCATTCTTCTGCCTTTGTATATAAAATTAGGCCTAATAAAGCAATTTGTTAAGGCTCTCGACCGAAATGGTCAACGTTTTCAGTTTTTTCATGGAAATTTCCTGGTACAAGTACTGAAAAACTTAAAACAGGTATCTTTGATGGACCTGAAATACGTCAGTTAACGAAAGACACCAATAATTTTGAGACTTCTATGATTGATATGGAAAAGCTTGCGTGGAAATCTTTTGTAGCAGTTTCATAAAATTTCCTCGAAAATCATAAGGCTGACAACTATATAGAATTAGTAGAGGAAATGCTGATTCGATTCAAAGATTTAGGCTTTAATATAAGTATTAAATTACACTATCTCAGTAGTCATATAGATCAATTCCAAGACCATATAGGCGATCTAAACGAAGAACAAGAGAAACGTTTCCACCAATACATTAAAGTGATGGAGAATAGATACCAAGTTAGGTGGGGATACTCACATGATGGCCGGTTATTGCTGGGGAATCATGCGACATTGCCCAAGGCAGATTCATTCCAAAATAATAACTCAAAATTTTTTTTTTACGTTTTATACCAAAAAAAATAAGGTTTTTTTGTAAAAAGTGACTTTTTTTCTTATCTCGGGAACTAGAGCTGACAGAAAGAAACTGGTAACTTTTTTGATATCCCCGTGTAAGTTATACTTAAAATCAGGTCTAAAATCCCCGGCACCAAAATGGTTGTAGGCCTGTGTTATACAAACTACGCTTAGCTTAAGGCTGGATAACGCTTGTGAATTGTCCAGCATTATTATTAAAATTATCTTCTCTTTAATGGACATTTTAAGGATACTTAAGTTCTAATGCAATATAATAAATAAAGTAAAACATTGGTATTCATTTTATTTTTATTTTCAATGTAATAAAACCGAATATCACAGCATTATACATTATTATGAAAATCATGTTGTATTGGCGTTTCTAGCATAGTTATTAGTGAAGTAATTTTTATGTGCAATTATTAATTATAACATCGAAGCTTGATCTTAAGTATCTAGTTTTTCATGCATTGCTTGGTTAATTTTACAAACTAACCTAATAAACAAAAACCATTTACGAAAAGAAATCGTTGAATTTAACTAAATAAATTAACAATCGGAATAACAAGGTTAAATTCTACCTAAAATTATCTACTTAAGAAATAAAAACTTAACTCTGCTTCACCTTCTTGCTCGGAAGCAAATACTTCTTACCAATCCGTACAATAACATACAAAGCGACTACCACAGCAGCCAACATGGATAACGCTATCAAAGCAAGGACAGCCATGAGCTCAAGGTCCAAATACTCAGACCAGGTCATGTTCGCGGCTGGTGCTCGAAGATGCTTTCCACTTCCATGTCTGAGGAGGTGTTCCACCCACCAGACGGCACGCTCAAGGGCAGATTGGGGCTGGTCGTGCATCAGTGAACGTAGCTTCTCCATATTCTTCCGGAAGCTGGAAGGAATAACGAGAGATTCAGTGTTATTGTGCGCCCCGCGGCTTCGCGAAGGTGGAAATCTATGTGTCAAATGGTTTATAAACCTTCCTCTTGAATCACTCTATCTATTGAAAAAACCGTATCAAAAATCCGTTATCTAAACATACATAGGGACAGACAAACAGCGGGAAGCGACTTTGTTTTATACTATGTACAGATGTTCAGTTTTTTTTCTTCTGGCACCGAGATACGCGGCTTGATTTACGTTAGCCTTATTACAAACAGTATGACGACCTCTGTGGCGCGGTAGGCAAAGGTACCCCCTGTGACGCAGGAGTTTACGGGTTAGATTCCCGCCAAATCGCCACTGTATAAAAACGTACTGACATTTTTTTATGCACCGTGGCGATTTGCGAGCGATTTTAAAGCGAGGTTAGGTCGCTGCTAGCACGACGCGAGCACGCAGCGACTTGAGCCGTCGTCGTCGACGCCCGTGTTCAAAACGCGAATTGACGCTGCAAAAAAATCTTCTAAAAATCTAGCTCCAGCTGGTCAATAGCAAGGTAAGCTTAGCGAAACCTATCGAAATGATGCTATAACACCCAGTTCCCGCTTTGTGGTCGCCATTAGAACGCCACACTTGGTACCTGCGGTTATTAGTTCACTAAATTTATGGCCTCTATTAAGCCAATTTAAGTTAAGATAGAATAGATTCCTTCAGAATAGGGAAATTTAGGGTGATTACTGTTCACATATCCGTGAGGAAACGAATTGTTTGATGTAGACGTGCATGATCGTGGGGCATGCTAAGAGAGAAGAAGAGAAGAGAAGACACCACATAAGCGCTTGACTTAGGCCATAAACAAATTATAAATCAACATCATCATCATCATCAGCCTATAGCAGTGCACTGCTGGACATAGGCCTCCCCCAATGAGCGCCATAGCGCCCTGTCTACAGCTTGCCGCATCCAACATCTGCCTGCAGTCTTTCGCAGATACTCATCCCACCAGGTCGGAGGGCGTCCTACACTACGTTTACCGAGTTGTGGTCTCCACCCAAGGACACGTTTGCCCCAGTTAAATTATAGATAAACGTATTTTATTCAAATATATTTTGCACTTTTGACTGAAACAGAACATACATACAGTGTCTTGTATGTCGCAGGAAATCAGAACTGGAATATTATTTCTTTAAGCTTCCAAACCGGAGAATAGACAAATTAGACAAGTCAAATTTTAAACGCTCGTTCGTGTCTGTCGTCTTTTTTTAGGTACTTATAACATTTTTAGTAAAACCATAAATCAAAAACTTTATAAAAACACTGGCATGACTTGCTTGTATGAAAAAATGATTTTATGCTGTCTTGTACCTATACTATGTATAATAAAAAATATCTATCTATGTAATATATTGTATTATGTATATCAGTTATCTAGTACCCATAACACAAGCTCTGCTTACCATGGGGCTAGATAATGCTGTGTGAATTGTCCAACATTATTATAAATATTATTATAAACTAGCTGCGCCCCGCGGCTTCACCCCCGTTAAATCTATGTGTCAAGTCAAATGGTTAAAATGATAAAATGTATCCTATGTTAGACTCCTGGTTCTAAGCTACCTCTCCACCAATTTTCAGCTAAATCGGTTCAGCCGTTCTTGAGTTATAAGTGTTGTAACAAACACGACTTTCTTTTATATATATATATATATAAGATTATAAATAAATAAATATACATTGGAATAACTAAGTAGGTACCTATTCTTTAATTAATGATGATAACCTTTAGGCTAATTAGCTCTGACAGATAAGAAATTTCTTGTGTCATGCATGACACTACGTAATAATAATATCATTAATGAATAATCTTCGAGAGAGTTAATATTGACATTATAATTAATAGGTATACCTCTATTATACCTATCGATTTTATATACCTATATAAGGTTATCTGGATAGTAATAAGCTAATAAGCTTGTGATAACATCCTATCAGCTGTTATCATCAGGAAGCAATCGCGTTTGATTTGATACATCATGCAATGCCCTGTTGGCTTAGTGGCTGGGTATCCAGATGTGACTCTTGTAGCTCCAGCTGTGATCAGTTTTTATCGAAGTTTATCTCCGTGGTACTTTCCTATGTATTCAGTTATTCTTATTTATAGTTTATCTTTTAGTTTAGTTTCTAATTTAAGTAGCATTGTATTGAATGCAATGTATAAAGTTCGTATCCTTTTTTTTATTTCTTGTTTTTGATATACTCTATCTGTTTGTTTGTGATGTACCAACTCTTAGTTTGCTTATATCTTTTTCGCCATCCCTAAGTTGCCTGGGAGAAGCTGTCAGCGATAAGGCCGCCTGTTGTACTTTTAATATGTAATGTTTAATTTTTTTTTTTTTTTTTAATCTTTTATTTTTAAGGACTTTTATATTGTAAAGTATGCCAGTCCTATCATAACCTAAACTTATAACTAACAAGCAAAACAAAATAAACAGCAAAATAAAAACATATAAATTGTGGCTATTTTTAAAGGGAGTCACTGATGCATAAAAAATTTGAATAATGAGACAGCCGCTGCTGAATCTGGTTCCGCTAAAATATTAATGAATGTACCTAAATCAAATCTATTTAAATTAAGTTCAATCATCAGTGCCTCCCTTCGATCTTTGAATTTAACGCAATCCATCTAGATGTGGTGCACATCATCTAGGACTCCGCAAACATCACAGTTTGGGGAGTCCGTTTTTCTCATAAGGAACCCAAATTTCTTTGATGGATAATGACCAGAATGTTTAGATATACAAAATATTTATTTCTTTAACTTAATGTACAATAAATATAACAGTGTTTGAGATTCCCTTTTAAGTTAAAGAAATACCTGTGTTAGGGAATCTCGCTCTTCCAAAATAAATTAGATAAAAGTAGATTAAGTTACGTAAATTAGTTTTTTTTTTTTGCGCGTGATCGTGTATGTGTGAGTGGGTAATGTAGTGTGTGAGTGTGTGTAGTGTTGTAAGTGTACTTGGGTCTCCCGAGGCTCCAGTCTCGTAAGAGTCTGGGCAACAGGAGACTCAGATGTGTAAAGTTTTTGAGTGGGTCCCTCTGTAAAACTCCAGTCTCTTAAGAAAAAGATATAAGGTGTTATTTTATAGTTTTAAATGCAATAAAGAGTTCATTCATTCATTCATTCGACTTACAATTAATGTTGCTGGTTCAATCCTGATCTCATTATTTATTAGAATTCTTGGGTGAAAGAAACTCTGGATAGTGCATGCGGTGATATTTCCACGGAGAAATTAATAGAATGGTTTCAACCTTGACACTTTTGAAGCTCGTCCCTCCATATTTAGATTCTATGATCTATGGTAATTGTGACATTCTGAATGTGTACTTTCTGATAGCATTGATGGACAATGGTATACCAAATGGTAATGGTATTATGCAAAACGAGTCGCTCTAAAATCCGCTGTAATTTTATAAATAAATAAATAAATTTACTATGAAGTGATTATCTGCTTTTCTTTGCACAATGCCCAATGGTGTTTCCTGTGTGTCTCAATGACCTTCCCAGCTGCACACGGTTTTAGTACGGATCCCTAACTTAAAAAAATATAATATAGCCTATGTTCACCGGGGATAGTGTAACTTTCCAACGGTGAAAGAATTTTTCAAATCGGTGCAGTAGTTTCGGAGCCTATTCATTACAAACGAGCAAACAAAAAATCAAACCTTTCCTCTTTATAATATAGTATAGAAAAATTTAATTTAACTTACAAAATTTATAGTATTTAGCTACATGAAGTGTTACATGTGTACCTACGGTGGAAATAAAGAAATAACAATAAACAACAAGTGAGGCAAATCGTCTTGCAGTATATAGAGCCTTATTCAAATGTCATGTTGTCCGAGTAATCAATCCCATCAAAAACATAAATGTGAAATGAGAGCCAAGTTCAATTTTATGATAATTATGCCTTGGCTGTTGACTGCAACGACAAAAGAAGTGAGATCTAAATGGGTGGCCACTTCAATGGTCAGTTCTGAAATTTGTTTATAGCAACATAAAATATTTTATAACAACTTAAAATATAATTTCTTCTTATATCTTAGGATAATATGTATATTGAAGCCTAAGGTCTGACTTCATATACGCATTATTATTAAGTAGGTACCTACTAAAAATGTAGTGTAGGACGCTCTTCGACCAGGTGGGATGACGACCTGCGAAAGACTGCAGATAGATGCTGGATGCGGCCAGCTGAAGACAGGGCGCTATGGCGCTCATTGAGAGAGGCCTATGTCCATAGGCTGTATCATTGGCGCATGATTATTATGAAACCAGTCATAAAGGAGCCCTTTGTTCGATGGCTAGTTTCTACTTAGAGCGAAGAAAAGATTCGTAGCTTACCTCTTATCATCAATCACAGTATTAACTGCTTTCAAAAAGCCTTCTTCTGTCAGAGTATCCATATCCATCCTCAGGCCGACCTTGTGCCGCACGTACTGCTCCACGTTGAACCACTGGTCTCCGAGCATGGGCATACCGATGAGAGGAACCCCAGCGGTGACGGCTTCGTCTGTGGACTGCAGACCTCCTTGGGTTATGAAGAGCTTGACCTTCGGATGCTCTAGAATGAGAAAAAAGCTGTTGAATTTAGGTATATCTCAAGCCCACAACGCGATATGACGTTGCGGTCGGAAAAATTTACTTTGTCAAGGTGCCATCCCATTCTGAGCGAGGGTGGTATCAATAACATTATCTACCTATAATTGTCTGGTATCTAGTGATTTTTAGCGGTAACGCTTTTAAGGGATAGGGACTGGTTAAACATTGTATTTTTTTTTGTTTACTGCGTATTACTGATATATCGTTTGAACTATCCTGTACAGTAAAACAATTTTTGTACATAATATTGTATTTTTAATAACATGGTGGGAAGATCTCAATGTTTTTTTTTTTAGGCTTCATTTGGTTTATATAATTTTTATTTTGTTTTTTTTCCTTTTTTCTTTCTTTTTTGTTTTTTTTTGTGTTTTTTTTTTTTCAAAAAAACATTGAGAAGGGGAAAAAAAGATATTCCCACAAAACCCAAGGACCGAGGGGTTGCCACCCCTCGAGTTGACGCCGGGGTAATGAGGCCAAGCCTCGAGGCCCCTCTCTGTGCCCCCACCAGGGCCGGAAAGAAATTTATTGATTGATGGAAAGATCTCTTCCTTACTTGGTGCTAGATGAAAAATACAAAATTAATATGTACCTAGAAAAAAAGTCAGGTTGTCGTTTAATTTAATGATTTGGTACATTTGAAGTAAGTGCTATCTCACAGTAATTATTTACAGAATTACCTGTAGTATTTACTACCTTATACATCGGCCAACGTAAAATTCAAGTTTTTTGTAGAAGGAACCCTAAACCAGCGGGTATTACTCGCACTTAACCTGTCTTGTTTGATAACCACTAATCAAAATTAATCGTCAAACAAAAACAGATAAATGGCAACCAAGCCAGTATGAACTGGTTAGTAATATAGCGATGTCATTGTCATGGCCATATCCGTAATACATTTGGCATTGAACACATCAGATGAACCTGTACCATGATTGTATCACGAACATAGCACGCTATCGCGTTTTATAGCCTCTCTTAGACATACGCGACCATAGCCAAGCCACTACAGGCCGTAGCGTAAACCGGAGCAATTTGCGTTGTATTCGCTTGCAAATGGTACAGGGGCCTTTGGTTCAGTAGTGAATTTACGAAAAATATAACTATTCTATACATTTAGCGCCTTGCAACGCCCCTACCGGATCCTAAGAGGAAAATAATATGGAGCGATGCCGGGAATAATGCGTGATAGAGTGTCATAGCACGCTGATACATGATGCTAATTTAAAATTTCTAACATACGCACAAGGAAGCTGCATTTGATATTAAATGACTGGCATTATTAACGCCGAGGCAAACAGAAGTGATTTGAAATATATAAAAGCTATGTCTGTTAGTGGTATGGCAGCTGAACCAAATGGATGCACCGATTTTGGTTATTTTTCTTATTTGAAAGCAACGTTGAAATTATTCACCACTACCCCGTTTGAAAGTTCATTTCATGCAATTTATGATGAAAATCTGTGGAGCCGTTATGATTTTATGATTGTTTTATTAAAACCCCTTACAATATAAAATTGTAAAGGAATTTAATTATTTTGCAAACTCCTACAGCCAGGTGGAATGACGACCTGCGAAAGACTGCGGGCCGATTTTAGATGCAGCAAGCTGAAGACTGGGTGCTACGGCAAGCATTAGTGGAGGCTTATGTCCAGCAGTTGACTAATATAGGCTGACGATGTCACTAACTAAACTAGGCCTCTGTTTGATTTCATCTCGCCTTTTCGAAATTCGAGATGTGAAAAATGAGGCTTAATGAGAGCCCACTTGCCTAGGAAGATGTGGATTGACTCTTCTCGCGAAGAAAAACCCACCAAATCATAGGAAACAGGGAAAACATGAGTTTATAACTTACTGAGTAGATCGGACTGCGGCAGCCACTTGGATATCCTGATGTTGCTGCTCTGGCCAGGCAGCACGTCCTTGTCCCACTTCCAGAGCACATCGTATGGAAGCTTTGAGAATGCTCTGGTGAGGATCTGGATCTTCTCCGGGGGCAACTGCGAAGGGCTCACGTTGGTACCATAGCTGATGTAGATGACACCGTGTTTTGAAGAGTCAAGGTACTGTTTCAGGTCCTGAGGACAAAATTGAAGAGAATTAAAGAAACCCTTTATTGCGCAATGCGAATGCCCCCGTGTCGATTTTATCGTAGTATTGTATTGGTACCTCTAAAATACAAGAAATAGCACAAACTATAAAATTCTTATCTGTTAAATGTAAAACACGTACATAACTTAAACATACATAAATATAAATGATTAGAGAAGAGGGTTAAAAAGGACATCAGAATGACAAAGTGTTAAAGTTACCTGAAATAATGAAATGCAATTCGATTTTCTCACGCCTATAATTGACGTCAGTTACCAAATACCTACCTATTTTAGGACGATAATGAAAAGGTTATACCTAATTGAATCAAAGAAGGTGAAAACCTACGCAATTATTTACTTTTAATTCACACAAAAACAAAAAGACGGACCGAACACGTAGTAAGTACAGTGTACATAGTAAAATTAACTGTGCATGAACAGTTTATACGATTGTTATTGAGTTATTGAATCGTCAGAATTATAAAGCTTTTCCATTTTCAGGGCCTCAGAATAGTTGTCAAACGGCACTATGTTACCTTTGGCAAATCCTTCTCCGGTTTCTGATGCATACCACCCATATACAGCACACTTGGTGGTACGGGCCTGTTCATGTCCCATATAGGGTGGAAATTCAAGAACATCATATCAACTCGGCTATCTAGTTCTTGGAGGCTTGGCGTATCATCCCCTATTAGCTTCTGTATCAATTTGTCTACAGCCGCATCTTCAGCTCTGAATAGATTTTCAAACAGATAGTGGTTGTAGAGCTCGGTAAGCTTTTCTGATAAAGTAAGATTCACAAGCCTTTGTCGTAGCAAAGTAGGGTAAAGAAGTGGCGGCCTAGCTGGAGCTCCAACAGTATCATAGTTACCAGATATCCCTCCGAACGAACTCACTAGGACCACAGCCGCATTTTTGTTCAAATGCGTAAACATCATAGCAGGCCGAACCCATGCCTCTAGTAACAACAAGTCATACTGCGTTCTGTTCGTTATTATATCCTTAACTTCTGGAACCTTCATTTGTTGCTCATAAACGCTGGTCATTAACGGTAAGAAAGTCTTCATTTGTGTCACTACGTCGTTTTGACTGCCACTGGTAATGTCTCCTTTTAAGATTGTTTCCCTCCATTTCGTATACGAGAGGTCATGAAGGTCTATTTCTGTGAGGTTCTCAGGTGATTGTCCTTTAGGGAACACTGGATCAGTTGTGATGATTGTCACTTGGTGACCTCGCTTCGCCAACTCTTGGACCAGAGGGCGAAATACAACTTGGTGACTTATTGACGGTGTTGGGACTACTGCTAAAATCCGGGCAGGTTCGACTGTCACTATTATACCGCATAAAATACTGAATATTATAAGCATTTTACCCACGCACAGATTTTACAATTTATTTAAAAGTTTAATTAATATTATTTTATGTTAACTTAGACACGAGCAAATATAAGCTTTCAAAGTATATATACAACTGCTTGATCAAAGGAACAACTTCACAATAAAGGCTCTATGATCATTAGTGTATTTATATACATAGTACCTATACAATGTACATATGTATATACAGAGCTGGAAGTAATTGGTTAAGTGGTTCTGTAGGTTTAATCTTAACTTACATACATTCAAGTTATATCATGACTGATGTAATACAATACAAGATTATTGTTATTTTTTGTCATGTTTTTTTATTTAAAAGCAACTGACTTGCATGAAACTTGTTCGTGACACATAATGAGTCTAATTAGTTTGATCTTGGACTGTGTAATATTCACCAGAATACAGTGGAGTTTTGATATTCAATGTGTTCAATATCATAACTATCAAGGACAAGTAGGGTATAGTCGTAAGAATATATGTACTTCCTTACTATCTTATATTTTAGCCTTATCTTATGTCTATGTAAGTTTATTATAATGTTTGTTATGTAGGTATTTAGTGTATTTGTTATCAATTATTTATTAAAGTGCCACCGTCTATATTGTTCGTTCATGTCCAGTCCATCCCAGGGTTGCCTGGAAGATATCGCTCTCAGCGATAAGGCCGCCCTTTATACCTTTATTCTAAGTTTTTATCTCTGTATTATTTTCTGTTTTGTGTGGTGTAATAAAGTGTTATCTATCTATCTATCTATCTATTTTACTTGTTCGATGACATTCGTTCATACTTCCCGATGAAATTGATGGCTCAGACATCGCAGAGGATAATTAATAAATATTTAATGCACATTGTATTGTATAACTACACATACACGAACTTTTCTGTTTTTATTCTGTTATTCAAAACTCTATCTATAGTCCTTGAATCGTTTATACTAGTGTGTATCTTCAATAAAACAACTTCGATACCTACGAAGAAATTATCTTTTAATGTCTTTTAGACAAAAACAGTACATCGTAGAAAGTACCTACATCGAATTGTAAAAGTATACCGATGTATAAAAATATACCAAAACATATCGTACAATAATATCGTTTTATTATTAAATTGATCCGGTCCCCTTATTGCGAACCATCCTTGGCGGTGTGGACGGTGTACGTCCACACCGCCAAGGATGGTTCGCGCGCGTGCTTCTATGGTTGCTATGACTACTGCAGCGCGCGCGAAGGAATCCCTGCTTTCGTTCTGAATTTAAACCAATCACGTAGCACGTCTGTTTATAACCTGTGTAGTGATTGGTAGTTTGTATCTTACGTCGTTTTGGTTTGAAGTAGGGCTAGTTTTTGAGTGGAATTTGTTCTGAATTCTTCCTGACTTATTATTTCTTCGTAGTTCGATACTATTAAGGGGTCATACTAACGAAGGATTGAGAGGCAACTATCTCAAATATAGAGATCGGAATAGGACGAAACTTGTCACAGTCAATTCTACATAGTCAACATGAGTTGACGATGATGATGATGATGATCATCTGATCATGATTTATATCAGAGACCCGTGAAATCTCACGGGTCTCTGAAATAAAGGATTCTCATGATTACGGTAACAGGCGTTGTTGTCTTCTATAATCTTGAGGGTAATTTGAGGGTATTCAGTAGGTAAGTAGGTATGTACCTACTTACCTACTGAATGATCAAAATTCTACAAAGTAGGTAGGGTAGATTAGATAGACAATACTTTTATTGCACACTTAAAAATAAAACAAACAAGGTAAAAAATAATAATACAAGATATATGACAATTTGGCGGTCTTATCGCTCAAGAGCGATCTCTACCAGACAACCGTGGATGGATAGGATCGTTGGATTGAAAAAGGGGATCTGTGTGCGTTATTATGTAGTTAATTACAACATGAAATTACACCTTGTTAAAATAAATTGCTGGTTCATTGATCGAGTGATACTATGTAGGTACTTACTAAATGACAATCATTTTGAAAAGTAGTTGGAAAGAAGATACGGCAGATTAGATAACATACATATATTTTAAAATAAATTGCTGGGTCATTGATCGAGTGATACTATGTAGGTACTTACTAAATGACAATCATTTTGAAAAGTAGTTGGAAAGAAGATACGGCAGATTAGATAACATACATATATTTTAAAATAAATTGCTGGTTCATTGATCGAGTGATACTATGTAGGTACTTACTAAATGACAATAATTTTGAAAAGTAGTTGGAAAGAAGATACGGCAGATTAGATAACATACATATATTTTAAAATAAATTGCTGGGTCATTGATCGAGTGGTGAACAAACACAAAAAGTTTTTTGGAAAAGTAGGCGAAAAGGAAATTACCCTCCCATTCCCAAACGTTCTATGGTAACTCTTTTAGTGTTCAGGCTGTACGGCTCTGGAACAAACTGCCTGTTATCAGACTTGATATCAGACTTGCACCTTCCATTAACTCCTTCAAATCTAAACTAAAGTCCCACCTTCTATCTTCAACTGTTTAAAATTTTCCCTTCATTCTCCTCTTTCTTATTCAGATTCTTATTCCTGCTCAACAGTGATCAGATTTTATCGAAATTTTATTTCTGTGGTACCTTCTTATTGTATTCAGTTATTCTTATTTGTTTTTTTTTTTCTTTTTGGTTAGTTTTAATTTAAGTAGTTTTGTATTGCATGCAATGTATTAAGTTTGTATTCTTTGTTTTTTACTTCTCTGTTACTGTTTGTGCTCTACCTACTTTTGTATAATATATCTTTTTCTCCATCCCTGGTTGCCTGGAAGAAATCGCTTTGAGCGATAAGGCCGCCTATTGTACTGTTATTATGTAAGATTTAGATATAAGGTGTTATTTTGTTATTTTGGGTACAATAAAGTGTTCATTCATTCATTCAAAACACTAATAAAATAAGCTCAACTGCTTTATCAATAGAAAGATGAAAGAAAAGCTGTTGTCCTGTGTAGTGGAATAACAAAGGCTTATTATGTATAATGAACAAAAAATTATACTACCTACTGAAAGCCTGAGCCCTAAGTCCTCGTTCTCACGAGCGTTTTTTTAAACGTACGTTAAAAATCTGCTCAAATAGAACAAAGTATTTCCAACGCTGCTCGCACGTCAGCGTTTTAAAACGCGACGTATTTTTATCGGGCAGTGAAAGAAAGAAAGAAAGAAAATATTTTTATTGGCCAAAAAACAGGTTTAACAAGACAACACATTAAAACAGTAAAACACAGCAAACATAAAATTAAATAAAATAAACCTACAGGGAAACAATAATCATAATACACGTGCTAACCTGCTGACCAAAAAGGGTCAAACTCAGCTATGTGCTGAACCACGCATGGCGCGGAACAGCGCTGATTTTCAGTTTGTACCTTTTTTATTTAGTCACATCACGGACAAGGAAAGAGAGATGCTCTAAACAAACAAACAAAAATTAATAGTAAAATAAAAATAATAAACAGTAAGTAGAATGTACTCAAGTAAAATTATAATGTGCTGAACATGAACGAAAAAATTAGTCTATGGTGCTAAACTTTAGGGCTCTTTTCACATGGACACTGACAGCAGTGCTCTACGTATTTTCAGCTTTGGGCAGTGAAAGGAATAGAGCATACGAATATTCGCGTTACACCAACTACGGGCGGTAAAAAAACGTGATCTGATGACTGATCATAATTTAACCTAGTCGCTAAGACCGGATTGTAATATACGAATATTGCATTCGTTTAATACAATCAAAAAATGCTAATAGTGGTTGTTTGACAGTTTCTAGAGATACTATATATTTTCCATATAACGATACTTATGTTTGTTTATTTTATTGTATAATAGACGCATAAAATGTTTCCTTGTTATTAGACTCTGCAAATGCATTTTATCATCTGACCTCTGATGGTAACGACCTGCAAGGTCGAAAGTTATCCTGTTTGGAATAACTGTGTATAACTAATTTTACTTACAAACAGGGCATTCAGTGTTGGCTCCGTAATATAAGCATATAATTAATTAAGTTGATCCTATGTGGGTGGCTCACTATATCATAATCATAATCATTAGCTTTTAATAGTACAGTGTATATCAGAGGCCTCCAATAATGGGGGCCTTAACGCCCTATGGTACTATTTTAACATCGGACCTCACATGGCCAGCTAACTGTTGGTTACGCGTTTAGTGACTGTACCGAAAATAGATGTAAGCCCATGTTAGGTGAAACAACTTGAAACATTTCAACATTTCATAAAATTAAAATTATATTTTAAGAATATCCAAAGGACCTAAGCAAGTAATAATCACACTAACACTTGGAAAATAAGCTGAGCATAATATTGTCAAACCTATGTGATAGTTACTTAGCTGATTTGAACCTTTGTGGTTTTCTTAGTGTTTTTATTAAATTTTTATCTAACATTATTTTACGCATCGTTGACGTTGGTCAGACAGCCGGAAGCCTGAAGTGGAACTGGGCCGGACACATCTGCCGTATGTCCAGCGACTTCTGGGCAAAGACCACCACAGAGTGGAGCCCACTTAAAGCTAAGAGGTGACGTGGAAGGCCCAGGATGAGATGGCGCGACGAGCTCGAGGTACATCTTCCATCATGGCCTGTTGCAGCGTTGGATCGCGAGGAGTGGAAGGAGAAAAGGGTGGCCTTTGCCCAGCAGTGGGACAATAACGGTTTAAAATAAATAATAATAATTATTATTTTATATTGGTAAAAAAAGAAAAAACGTACCTGCGGCAGTTCTTTCGAAGGATTCTGATGTATACCACCAATGTAAACAACACTTGGTGGCACTGGTCTATTCATATCCCATATAGGATGATAGTTAACGAAGAACATGTCAACATTCTTCTCCAAATCACTAACGGTCGGTGCACCCGGCCCCAGCATCTTCTTGAAAAATTTATTAAATTCCTCATCTTGGGATATGTAAAACATGTCCATTTTGGTATGAGTGTATAGTTCTGTCAACTTCTCCCTTAGAGAAAGGTCAGATAGTCTTTGATGAATGACCGTTGGGTATAGGAGAGCAGGGTAAACAGGAGCACCGACAATTTCATAGTTTCCATTGATACCATTGAAAGTAGAGACGAGTACAGTTGGGATATCTTTGTATAAATGCATGAAGATGAACGCTGGTTTGACCCACGCTTCTATGATCAAGAGGTCGTATGGCTTCGTTAAAGCAAGCTTAACTTCTGGCAGTTGGATTTGCTGCTCAAATATGGGAGTAATAATTTTGAATATTCTCATTACCCCTTGAGTCATATCTTTGCTAGATCCGCTGCTGAAATCGCTAGAAAAAACCATTTCCCTCCAAATTTTGTAGGACATGTCATGAACGTCGATCTCCGTGAGATTTTTTGGTGCTTTACCTTTAGGGTACATTGAGTCTGTAGTGATGTACGTGACTTCATGACCTTTTTTCATAAGCCCCTTGATAATTGGACGAAAAACCACTTGATGACTTATAGAAGGTGTCGGGACTACTACTAAAATTTTTGATGCGTCTACGATTAACAATTCAGCACAAAGTAACACAAACACAATTATTTTCATATTAAAGCCGTAATAAATATTACTTTATGTTTATATTATGAAACAGCGTCCACACAGTAACGATGTGGCAGAGGTAACTGATAATTTTATTACTTACATTATTGACGCTTTGGTATATTGGTCCATTAAGACTATGTTCATACAAACAGTTTTTAGAGTTCCATAAAGTAAGCGAAACTGCACGTATTGTAATATTATTAATAGATTCTGGGATGTAGTTTTTCAGCAATTGACCTACCTAGTACCTATTATCCTATTTAGGTACAGTCAGCTGTTCAGATACACTCCCAAATTTTCTTTTTTGACCAAACTTTAATAAAGTTTGGCTATGCAAAAATTAATCCAAGATATAAACTTAATCAATGCTCAATTGCTCCTATTAAAAAAAATTAACTAGGGAACCCAAGCATATCCTTTTTTGAGCTTGGAAAATCGAGTTATTACCGAAATTTTCGAGTACTCAACACTAGTACTTTTGGTACAACAACTGTATGAGCAAACCTTATCAGGGTCGGTGGCCGTGGTCGTAAAAAGATTTCAACATACCTGAGGTAAATTCTTTGAAGGTTTCTGATGTATTCCACCAAAATAAACTACACTAGGAGGCACTGGTCTGTTCATGTCCCACAATGGATAAAAGTTAACAAACAACATGTCAATATTCTTCTCCAAGTCACTAATAGTCGGTGCATTCGGTCCCACCATCCTCTTGAACAGCTTATTTAGCACCTTATCTTGTTCTTTGAAAAACATGTCAAGTGTAAATTGAGTATACAGTTCTGTTATCTTATTCCATAGAGAAAGGTCAGACAGTTTTTGCCGAAACACTGTTGGGTAAAGCAGAGGAGGGTAGACTGGAGCACCTACAATCTCGTGGTTTCCATTGATAGCATTGAAACTGGAGACGAGTATAGTTGGGACGTCTTTATAAAAATGCTTGATTATGTACGCAGATTTAATCCACGCCTCTATGATCAACAGATCGTATTCTTTTGTAAGAGCAAGCTTCACTTCTGGCAATTGCATTTGCCGCTCAAATATAACAGCCATAATTCTCTGAGATATAAAAATTCCTTGAGCCAAAGCATCGCTTGATCCACTGGTGAAACCGCTAGACAGAACTGCTTCTCTCCAAATTGTGTATGAGATGTCGTGAAGATCAACCTCTGTTAGGTTTACTGGTGGTTTGCCCTCAGGGTACATTGGATCTGTGGTGATGTAGGTGACTTCATGACGTTTTTTCAGCAACTCGTTGATAATAGGACGGAAAACCACTTGATGGCTTATAGAAGGTGTCGGCACAACCACGAGAATTCTCGAGGAGTCTACGATTGATAATATAACACAGAATAACACCAGAGTAACTTTTTCCATTGAAAATGTGTAAGGACCAAGCATGACTGGACTGAACATAAAATCTAGTTTTGAATAAACGTTCACACGGCTATGAAGTAGTAGACGTACTGATAAGTGTAGACGTCATTAGACGAATTTAAATAGATTTTTCATAGTTGATATACACTGCCGGCCAAAAGTTTGAGACCACCTACATGAAAGTTGGAAAATAAATTATAACTCAAAAGACAAATCAAGAGGTTTAATTATTTATTAAAATACTTATTTACCATTACACATACATTTAAAAAAAAAAAACAAAAAAATGAAGACACCTATTAACATTCAAAAAGCTGTTCATATTTTAAACAGATTTTTCGTCAAACACCCTCACTTGCATTTTAAAACGTTTTTCACTAGTATCAGCATACGAACAATAAATTTGTCGATTGTATCTTATGAAATATTGTTCCAGCTTTCTTGTAAAGCCTGCCACATATCCTCTTGCGAGGAGGGACAACGATTGCGCACATTTCTATCAAGCTCTTCCCACAAAAGCTCAATTGGATTGAGGTCGGGGCTCTGAGGGGGCCACACCATGTTTTTTAACACCCCTTTTATTTCTTTATGTTCTAAATAGCCCCTGCATAATTTTGAACTATGTTTTGGATCATTATCTTGTTGTAAAAAAAATCCATTCCCAATTAATCTTCAACCAGACGGAATGGCATTTTGCTGTATTATTCGTTTATAATGCTCCTTTTTCATGATTCCTTCGACTCGTACCAAATCTCCGATTCCATGGTCCGAGAAGCATCCCCAGACCATAATAGAACCACCACCATGCTTGACTGTTGGCACCACACAGTCTGGCATCATCTTTTCTTCGGCGCTACGTTTTACGAAAATTCGTCGTTTTGTACCAAATATTTCAAATTTGGATTCATCTGTCCAAAGAACTTTTTTAAAGTCTTGTTCAGTCCAGTCTCGATGGGTAAAGGCCACTGCATTCGTTTCTTTTTGTTTTGTGGTCTTAATGGTGGTTTTCGAACGGCGACGCGACCAAATAACTTAGCATCTCTCAATCGTCTTTTTACTGTAGTCAATGACACAGGTTTAGATGGGATTTATTCACTTCTGCGCGGATTTCTGGTGCTGTTAGGCGTCTATTCCGCTTGCTGGTAACAACGATGAAATTATCCTTGCTAGAAGTGGTAGCTCTCGGCCTTCCCGATCGCGAACGATCTTGATTACTGCTAGTCTCTTTGTATCGGGTTACTGTGTTATGAACAAAAGTCTTTGACAACTTAAGTTGAGAGGCAACCGCACGTTCAGATTTGCCTTCGCCGTGTGAAACAACTATGGCAGAACGAGTTTCACTGCTGATTTGGCGCATTTATCCCATTTTAAGATTTCTTCACTGTTACAACGAAGAGCTCAGACTAACTAAGATAAAGTAAGATTAAATCCATGAAATCTCAGGTAATAAAACTGTTTTAGGAAGCTAAAATGATCCTTAATTTCGGTTAACGCGAAACAAAACCAAAATTATTAGCAATGAGCAGGTCATACAAATATCACACTGACTCTACCACCTGCTCATTGCGAAGCACTTATTGATGTTTTGAAATAATGGACCTTTTTAGGACGATTACTTGAAAATATACAAAAATAATGACTTCTAGAAATACTTTAATAATAATAGAATACGCAGGTGTTCAAATTAGCACTTTATCATGTGTACTTTTTTAATATTTTGATGGCAATAAAAATTTTTACAAGCGGTCTCAAACTTAAGGCCGGCAGTGTAATAAATAATAATATATTACGTCTCACTATTACGTCGAGTAAATAAAATAAATAACGATAAAAAAACGCATTCATTGAATGATAAGTCATACTTATCAATAGAAAAAAGCTTTACAAAATAATACATGATAACGACGGCAAATCTTCACTAGACAACTTGACTTGAAAAAGCAGTTTTTGACTTCTGGCCGTTTTGAGTTTAATGAGCGAAATGTAGGGTGATTCATTTTAACTTTGTTTAAAAAACCTACTTAAGTTTTGCAAACCTCTCCACCTCGTTATTGTATGCAATTGGTGGATCACTAACAATCACCAATAATAATAATTGTTGGTCTCCACTAATTGCATACAATAATGGGAATTGGATGCAATTATTGCATACAATAGCGAGCCCGCGCGGGCCTTACCTTACCGCGAGTTAAACGATTTTTTTTTGTTAGTTGATAAATTTAAGTCATTACAAATTATAGCGTAATTAAAGCCCAAAGTATACCACATTTTTGATCGCGTTGATTTAGAATAAGTATTGACTTCGTAGGTCTAATCTGGTAAAATCTAATAAATAATTTGTGAATAAGCCTTACCCGTACCTGCTTCTTAGGATGCGGCTTGAGAACATGAGAACAACTTTTTATAGATTTCATAATATCTTGAATTAATAGCAACGTACCTTAGGCAGTTCCTTTGAAGGGTTCTTATGAATTACACCAATATAAACCAAACTAGGCGGCACTGGTCTGTTCATGTCCCATAATGGATAATGGTTTGCTAAGAACATGTCAACATTTTTCTCCAAGTTATTTATAGTCGGCGCTGTTGGTCCCAACATCCTTTTGAACATCTTATTAACCACTTCATCTTGTTTTATGTAAAACATGTCAATTTCCAAATGAGTGTAAAGTACTGTTAACTTCTCCCATAGAGAAAGGTTAGATAGTCTCTGATGAAGAACCGTTGGGTATACCCAACGGTTCTTCATCAGAGACTATCTAACTACCTAGTTAACTACCTACTACCTACCTAACTAACTATCTAGTTGGAGCCCCTGTTTACCCAGCTTTGCTATAGCAAAGCTGGGTAAACAGGGGCTCCAACAATTTCATAGTTTCCATTGATACCATTGAAACTAGAGACAAGTATAGTCGGGATATCCTTGTAAAAATGCGTGATGATGAACGCAGGTTTAACCCATGCCTCTATAATCAACAGATCGTAGTCTTTTGTCAAAGCAAGCTTCACTTCTGGCTGTTGCATTTGCTGCTCAAATATAAAAGCTATAATTGTGAAGCCTGTAGTGATTCCTTGTATCAAATCTTTGCTTGATCCACTGCTGATTTCACCGGATACAAATGTTTCTCGCCAAACTTTGTAGGACATGTCATGTAGATCGATTTCCGTAAGGTTTTTCGGTTTTTTGCCCTCAGGGTACATCGGGTCTGTAGTGATGTAGGTGACTTCATGCCCTTTTCTCAGCAACTCATTGATAATCGGACGAAAAACCACTTGGTGGCTTATGGAGGGTGTCGGTACCACAACTAAAATTCTTGAACCTATACATAACAACGCAGTACAGAGTAATACTAGAACAATTCTTTCCATATTTTGTTTCTTATAAGTACCTATAAAGATCTTATTTTTTAATCTAAGTCTCATTATAGGAACAAGCGTCTACACGACTAAGATGTAACAGACGTACTGGTAACCAGCGCACTATTGAACCCTTTTAAATAGATGTTCTAATGGTGTCTACATGTATGCCGGCACGTGACATAGCACGCCAACATTATCCCGCCGACTTAATAACGTGGAGTTTACAAGATGACAGATTACGGTGGCCTACAACATTTATACACCGAAATATCTTCACGAGTCGTAAACCATGGGGGTATATCAGTACATGTTCGCGAGTTCTGTTTGTAGTCTTTCAGATTTGTAGATATGTAGTGCTTCTTTTCGATAGTTAAACCATATGTTGTAATGAAAAATAATATCATGATTTAGCATTATCTAGCTAGTGGTCGAAGTGTTTAAATCAGCCGTGAAAATCTAAATACTGCTAAATGTTGCAGAGTCATGATAATATTATTATGATTTGGTGATTTCATCAACCTATCTATTTCATAATCATGTTGAAATACCTATTTTATTTATAAATATTATATTGGTATATATTAATATGGACCGTAGAATAAGTTAAATAAGATCTGTTACTTTTCTATGGTCTGAAATAAATGATTTTATTATTATTATTATTTATATAAAAATAGCTATTACATACAACAGATTCCGTCAGGTCCGTCTTTTTGGAAGGCTTGGGCAATTTCAATGATTGCACAGTAGATTAAAGTCCGTATTTATGCAAAAAGGAACCACCCGACAAATTTCATTTTTTACTTTTTTTAAAGAATACTGTATTAAAGTGGTCTAAAATTCTTATACAAAACAGAACCACGTGATTTTCCCTTTGGAACCAAGGTATATAAAAAGCAGAACAGAACCAACAGCATTAACAAACGTTACATATAAAGCAAAACAAAACCACAGCTTGATGGAACTCTATCGTTCAAACAAATACACGATATCAATACAAAGTCATTTTATACAAAACTGATCCACACATACTTGGTACTATTATACAAGACACATAATATCTATTATTAATGATTATTTTAATACACCAAATGGAACCAAGTTTATGTGGTTTCGTTATACATAAAATATTTTTTTGCATAAAATAATCACAAGCATTCGGTTCTATCATGCATAAATAAATAACACAACAATTTTTGATACCCGGACATAGTTACCTACCGAATGACAGAGATTTTTCCCACATTGAAACAGCCCTTAAGAAATATCCGAGGCTATACACTCCCGCTGATTATATGCAAGTTATCAAAGACTGTAAGAAAAAAAACCCGCTAACAGTAACTTTAATGGAAAAATCTGAATTTCGGGCACTTCTAAAGTCGAAAAAATTATCATTAACAGAAAACGTGGTATTAATAAAGAATGCATTAATTGGCTACAAACTCGGGAAATGTACCTACCTAAAAAGTGACTCACCTAACTCAATTTATTTTAAAGAAGATTTCCTTGCTGATTCTGTGGAAGTAAATATAGGAAGAGCACCTGTACGCGGCAGACCAGCTGTAATCTTGCCGGAACATTTAGTTTCCCTATGGCCGTCAGGGAAGCCAGTATCACCAGCGAAACTAGCCGATATTCAGTCCATATTACATCTCATTCCACAGGATGCACAAAGATTTTATAATGGTCTCGTTTGTGATGATGCATTAGAAGACGACATAAATGGACTAGACACGGTGGATTTCGAAATCCAATTTGATGATAACGTTGATTTAACTCTCTCTAAATTTTCTTACTTTATGATTTATGTGGATTAAAGCTTTAGTACGTTATTATAAATACATAGTTTTATTTCATTCAGTACAGTTAAAGCAATTTAGTTCTGATACTCCAAATACAAGCAATGCTTAGCTAGAGGGCAGTTACTGGAGATATGTAGATGATTAAATGGTAAATAAATAAATAATACGTAAACCCTTGACATATGGTTCTTTTTTGTATATGAGAATACCTGTCGACTAGTAAACGTAAAAAGGAACCACGTGCACATTTTCTTAATTATTTAGAAAGTTTAAGAGTATCCAAAGCAAAATTACATCTACATAATTAAATGAGTAATTAATCGATAAATAGAAATAAAATAAATAGTAATTTTGCTTCACATAACTGACCTGCAAAAAAACCTTTCATATATTCAGAAGTGTGTTCTGTTAGTTGGTTCCTTTTTGCATAAATACGGACTTATGTAAGCTACATTTTAGCACTTCGTTTCTCCAGTACCAAAAACTTCAAACATTTGATAAGTACAAAAAAGATAAAACCTATTGTTTCATACGGTTAAAAATTATAGTTATCGTGTCGTAAACGTGTCAATTCATGACAATCCTTGCCATCCTTCCAGCTTACGTCAGCTGGCGAAGACTGTACCTAATAGCGAACAAAGTACAGTTATGGAATCCAAAATAATGTAAAATATTTACGCACCTTAGGCAAGCTCCTTTAACACTGTGACTGCGATTTTTTTTCGACGACTGCGATCTTTTTTTACCTAAAAAATTCGTGCTGCCGCTCTACACAGCGGTTGTGTTGCGCCGCACATGCGTTTCGTTCGAAAAATATTACGGCTGTGCTGAGTCACACAGATCTGTATTTTCTCAGCCGCTGCGCTAGTGTGGATTTACGCATATTAGTCACTTGTAGAAAACACATACCTACCGTGTGATTTCAGCAATCAAAGTGTAGGCTTCTGATGAACTCCACCAATATAAACAAAACTAGGCGGCACAGGTCTATTCATGTCCCATAATGGATAATGGTTTACGAAAAACATGTCAAAATTTTTCTCCAAATCACTAACAGTCGGTGCATCCGGGCCTAGCATCCTCTTGTTTAGCTTATTAAGAGAAAAACCTCGTCAGTCAACAAGTTTAAAAAGATTGAAGCCAAAAATAATAAAAAACATCAAAAAAGCCTGCGAAAGACAAAAACAAGGTTATGTTATTACGACACAGGAAAACAGTGAACAGTGTTTATGTCGGCTCCGTCTATTTTATTCCTTGACGGTTGTCACAAAAACTTTATCGCGACCGTTAGAATATCGCAAGCGACTTACTATTTCGACTACTTAAGTACCTAACAGTCCTGTTGGTGCGGTGGTTTTACAACCCGAAATAGCTTTGGACTGCTAGTAACCGCTGGTTCGAATCTAACCTCTTCTTTTGCACAATTTATTTTTGTTTCCAATGTAACAAAGTATAATGGATGAGCTTATGAAGGCTATTGCTGCCATTGGACAACAGATTAAGGATATCGACGTCAAACTTTCATCAAAAATTTTTATTTTGGATGGAAAACTAAGCAAGCTTCAACCACAAATTGACGAACTAAAGATAAACCAACAGAAACAAAAAGACCGCCTAGAATATCTCGAGAGGGAAGTGAGGAGCTGGAACTTGGTATTTTTTGGTGTACCGGAGGAGGAAAAAACTTATATCAAACTAGAAAAAAAAATGCTAAATATGTTGAACAATGATCTTCAAATACAGAGCAACATACATAAGTTAAATCCAACATGTACGACGCATTAGGAAAAAAGGAGAAAAACCTAGACCCATAAACGTCGGTCAACTTACGGCAAGAAAATTATTATACTAATAAATAAGAATAAACTAAATAAAACAGACTAATATATAAAAGAAGATTTCGCGTCTAAAATCCTGCAAGAACGAAAACAGTTGTATCATAATAAGGTGGGTATGGCACACAATTATGAAAACTATTTTTTCTTTTTTCTTGTACCTACATACAAAGTTACATAATTGTGTACACTTTATCTTAAGATGCCCCGAGGAATATAACATTCGGGCCAAACCCCTACGGGTTTAAAGAGTGTTAATTATAAGAAATAATGTATATTCTTTAAAAATAAATAAAAATACAAAAATAAAAATAGTTACAGGAACAGCTGAAAAACGAATTAAATCAAGTATACTGATTGATGATGATTATATTTTTAATTTTATTTATCAATTATTTTATTTTATTATTTTAAATACATTAGTAACATTACATAATAGAATCAATCATTATTTTTACATGTAAATTACTTTAACACTTTGACTGCGGTTTTTTTTCGACGACTGCGATCTTTTTTTTAACCTAAAAAATTCGTGCTGCCACTCTACAATTAGCGGTTGTGTTACGCCGCACATGCGTTTCGTTCGAAAAATATTACGGCTGTGCTGAGTCATACAGATCTGTATTTTCTCAGCCGCTGCGCTAGTGTGGATTTACGCATATTAGTCACTTGTAGAAAACACATACCGTGTGATTTCAGCAGTCAAAGTGTTAATTATGCACTATTATTTTATTATTGTATAAGGTTATGTAATAAATGGCTTTTTTTACATTTAATTTTAATTTGAACATATAATAACTTGCGCGGACTTGCTTATATTCTGCTTGTTTGCTTCGTTATATTTATCAAGAGAATGATAAATTTATATCTAATAGACAAGTCGGATGATTTAGCGCTTTTATATGGGATACTAGACTTTATAAAGTCTAGTAATTAATTAATTATAAAGTCTAGTAATTAATTATAAAGTCTAGTAATTAATTAATTAATTACTAGACTTTATAAAGTCAGTAATTAACTACTATGTAGTATAACTACGTATATGTTTCTATTACTAGATATAGTAAGAAATAAACACCTGCTAATTTCTTCTAAAGCGTAACAGTGTGAGCAAAATCCTAAACATAGTGGAAAGTAAGTGATCAATCATGTATGGGACACGCAGAAAATATAAAAGAGGATCGTTTAGATTTCTTATGAACTGGACCGATTTGCTCTCTTTCTACAACATTCTTAACGAATTTAATTTCAAATTGGACCAGAGATTATTAACAAGCTTTTTTCAGGTGGAGGATTTTTTTAAATATAAAATGTACGTCGACAGATAATGTTTAACTATTTAATAAAATAAAAAATAAAATCCTATTAAAATGTATCTATCTATATCTATACTAATATTATACAGAGGAAAGGTTTGTTATTTTGTTTGTTTGTTTGTAATGAATAGACTCCGAAACTACTGGACCGATTTAAAAAATTCTTTCACCGTTGGGAAGCTACACTATCCCCGTGGAACATAGGCTATATTATATTTTCAAAAGAGATGGGGGTTTTTAGGGATCCGTACTAAAACCGTGCGAAGCCGGGAATGTCCGCTAGTATATTATAATAAACATCAGAGTCATTGACATCAAACATCAAACAACATGGTGACATCAAAGGTGCCTTTCGCATATTGTTCTCAAATGACACGATATGGCGGCGCCAAAAGAACGATAAAATACGCTTTGATTGTAACTTTTGGCAGAATTGCGTCAATCCAGACGCAGAGCCATCTAGGAAGAAGTTGAAGTTGATTTTAACTTACTATCTTACCTACCTACTCCCTTATTATGTGTTTATCACCGTCGATAACAACGTAATACTATATTTGTTGCAGTGTCATAGCAGCACTGCTGGACATAGGCCTCCCCCAATGAGCGCCATAGCGCCCTGTCTTCAGCTTGCCGCATCCAGCATCTACCTGCAGTCTTTCGCAGGTCGTCATCCCACCTGGTCGGAGGGCATCTACGTTTACCGAGTCGTGGTCTCCACACAAGAACTCGTTTGCCCCAGCGGCCGTCGGCAGTCGTATATGTAAATATTGTCTAGCAAATATTTCATAATCATGTACAATTATTGTGAAATACGAATCTTTGCAAATTAATGGCAATAGGTAAGTGCTCAGTCACTCTTAAAAATGAATCAGGCTATCAAATCACTCAAAATTTTAAGATTACCCCTTATCTTTAGTATTATACTAAAATTGGTGGTCATGATATTTAAGATAAGATACTATACTATACCTACTCAAGTTTTAAAAGTATATAAGTAATGCTGGACAATCCACACAGCATCATCTAGCCCCATGGTAAGCAGAGCTTGTGTTATGGGTACTAGATGACTGATATAGTTAATACAATAGATTACTACATAGATATACACACCCGGAACAAATATCTGCAGATCGTACACACAATCAAATGGAATCGAACCCGCAACCTCCTGCGTCGCAGGCGGACCTTCGCCCACTGCGCCACATCGGTCGTCTGTTTGACCACATCGGTAGTTTATTTGAAGTGCCTAGAGTGTTTCTACAAGCTTTTTTTCTACTTGTTCTATGGTGTGAGACAAATCTTCCAACTGAAGTTAAGGCCAGTTAACCTCAACCGATAAAGTAAATAAAAATAAAATCTTTATTTTATTTATTTATTTTATCAAAAATCGGTTAATGCTGGACGATTCACATAGCATTATCTAGACCCATGGTAAGCAGAGCTTGTGTTATGGGTACTAGATAACTGATACACAATACATTACATAGATAGATATTTTTTATTATACATAGAAAACGACCAGAACACCTGGAACAAATATCTGCAGATCGTACACACAATTGTTCCGAGGCAGGAATCGAACCCGCAACTTCCTGGGCTCGTGCGTCTCAGGCGGACCTTCGCCCACCGTTAAACTCATTTAGCTAAATTCTGGCATATTTATGTAAGTTCGGTGACAATGCAATCTCATGGCACCATTAAGCAGCTCTGATGATGGAGACAGAAGGTGGCCATAGATATTCCTAAACGAAACGACGTAACTCAGTCGAGTTGGGGTTCGTTAGACTTGACTTCCCGAGCACTTTGGTTCTAGATGATCATTAAAGCTTCTTTTTAAAAAAGTTTTTATTTACTATAAAATCATCTACATATATATAGCTGATAAACATCTTTTTTAACCCTTTAACACTTTGACTGCGATTTTTTCGACGACTGCGATCTTTTTTTAACCTAAAAAATTCGTGCTGCCGCTCTACAGCGGTTGTGTTGCGCCGCACATGCGTTTCGTTCGAAAAATATTACAGCTCTGCTGAGTCACAAAGATCTGTATTTTCTCAGCCGCTGCGCTAGTGTGGATTTACGCATAATAGTCACTTGTAGAAAACACATACCGTGTGAATTCAGCAGTCAAAGTGTTAAGGGACAAAAAATAATATTTTCTCCTTGTTGTCTAAGAAAAATATTATCATCAGTTAAAGTTTCTTAACGCTTCCACTAGTGGACAAAAAAAAATTAAGTGAAAGAAAGTCAAACACAACACAATTTCTTATTTGATAATAATTTACTTATCTTGATAGCCAGAAGAAATAAAAAAAACCAAGAGAGGTTGATTTTTGCAACTGCCACGTACTAAACCGTAGTAAACGGTTCAAAACAAGTTCTTTTGAAGGGAACTATGATCGACGGTAGCTTTTAAAGTAAAGTCCTATACGGCGTGGAATTTCCTTCGTAAGATTGATGAGTCTTCTGAGGTACCAAATAAATTGTTTACTATGTTAAAATTTAATATTAAGTGTAAAGTAAAAGTCGTTTATTTGCAAAACACGTGTAAAACAGATGACAAATAGTTTTTTTTGAGTCAGCATGTTTGACCAATATACATTGGTTGACACCATGTATTAGACGACCGATGTGGAGCAGTGGGCGAAGGTCCGCCTGCGACGCAGGAGGTTGCGGGTTCGATTCCCGCCTCGGAACAATTGTGTGTACGATCTGCAGATATTTGTTCCGGGTGTTCTGGTCGTTTTCTATGTATAAAAAAAAAAAAAACTACCAATGTAATGTATTGTATTATGTATATCAGTTATCTAGTACCCATAACACAAGCTTTGCTTACCATGGGGCTAGATAATGCTGTGTGGATTGTCCAGTATTATTTAATTTATTTATTTTATTTAATTGGTGTTCAAAAATAATTAGAGAGTTGTAACATTTAGACCATACAGGTCTAAATGTAATTGTACATAACAATAACAAATTTACAAGATTATTGATACATAGCATAAATTTAGATTACATCATTTAGAAATTCGTCAATTTTATAGTAGCATTTTTCACATAAAAGTTTTTTAAATTTAGTCTTAAATTAAGTTTACATTTAAGTCTTGGAGCTCTTAGGTATTTTATTATAGATTACAGGTGCCATGCACACTACACCCTTTCTCAAAATAGTAGTTTTTGATTCGTGCCTGGATAATCTAGTGTATTGGGTTCAATACGAAGATAAAAAGGGGAATGTTTGTTAGCCTGTTTGTTACCAAACATCTGAAACTAGTAAACAGAAACTCTCTGTGATTTTAGTTTCTCATGTAGGCTTCTAAAATGTATTTATTTATTGAGATAATAACATCATTACAGTAAAGTCATTTAAAACGGGATATTTACCATGATTTGATTTTTGATCACGGAGTAACCAGTTACTCCGTGATCATGGCGCATGCAACTGTGCCGAAATATTGGATAACTCAAAAATCAAATCATGGTAAATATCCCGTTTTAAATGACTTTAGTATTAATAACCATGATAGTTTCAAAAGTTTTAAACATCATTACAGGTTTTTTTATTAAGCCCTAAGGCGATGTTATAACTACTTTCCTAAAAAATGTTTGGGTTTCTCGATTATCACGCCGATCACGCCGACCCTGACGACCTCGGGCTTGGTGGCCATGAACTCAGCAAGACCACAGGCAACGCTGGTGGACGCATCCCTTGTGGTGTTATTGGCATTGCCAAGTCTGCTTAAACCACATAACTTTACAAACATCAGCAAAAACTTAACCCAAGTACTTCTATGGAAATGCTTATCTTGCTGATCTGTCAAGTACGCCATCTAGTTTGGCTGGGGTAAACAGTCTTTCTGTAAATGAAGAGAAAGCAGAGTTGCAATAAGTGTTACATTTGTAAGTCTATTAGCTTGTTATATTCATTCCTATGACTTGCTGAACAAATATTATTATTATAATATCTGTTTTCAAGACGCATCGACTCGTAAAAATTATATAACAATATAATAAACAAATTATATACAAAAATAGGATACATACGTCAGAAAAACATATATATATGATAAAATTTAAATATTCTTGGTAGCAAAAGCTACCCACCGCACCGTTTGTAGTGTACATGTCAGCCAAGATCAAACGATCTTCCATTCTCCGTATAATTGAGTTTTTATACATGTCAACTCTGGACCAAGGAATTTGGCGTGGGGTAATAAACATCTCGAGGTCACGTAATCTATAGAAGAGAATATAATAGAATAGTGATGATAATTCTTTGTTAATGGCAACTGTGTCGGTTGGACACTTTTCTGCCAGTGTCAAGTAATGGAAAATAATTGTAAAATTATGTTGTATTGTTAATGAGTTATCAATTTTTTACAAACGTTTTTATTGAAAATGCCCTTATACAGCTGCATTTAATCATCTTGACATATTGTATTCTTTATTTCAATTCAATTTAACTAATTTATTATTATTTTACTGTAAATATCTATGAATGTTGTATTTAATTTTTAAAGAAGGCATGTCTGTCTGCTTTTTCTAAAACACAATCCCTTATGGTGTTTCCTATATCGAAATTAATGTGTGCTATATAATAAAATCGTTATATAACTTTCATGTAAACTTAACGACATCAAGTATAACATGTGTACCTACGGTGGAACTGAATAAATGAAATGAAAATGAAAAATGATGTAGATGGTTTGATATTTTCACTAGAGCCTAGTTCGTTATCTAGCTGGGAGTACCGCGTGCAGGTTAGGTTGGCTTGGGAGACGAGATGTTGGAGACCCCCTTACTCCCCTTGTAGAGTATTTATGTGCATTATAATTCAATTTGTTATAGCAACACCTTTTAAATGGACGACATTTTACTTCCATGACACTTTGCTCTGAAAAAAATCTAAGGTGCTTCGTATTCTTGGATGAATTTAGATAGATAGATAGATAACACTTTATTACACCACACAAAACATAAAATAATACAGAGATAAAAACTTAGAATAAAGGTTTAAAGGGCGGCCTTATCGCTGAGAGCGATCTCTTATAGGCAACCTTGGGATGGACTGGACATGAACGAACAATATAGACGGTGGCACTTTAATAAATAATTTATAACAAATACACTAAATACCCACATTACAAACATTATAATAAACTTACATAGACATAAGATAATTAAATAAATAAGAATTTAATATTGTCTAATTCTATGTTACCTAAAAACTCAAAATAAACAGCGTGTTTAGTTTCATGGATGGTGCTAGAATATTTGGGTTTCTCAAGACCCATCAATGCTAACTTAGTTATGATTATGCAGAGGATTTATATAGTACTTCCTTTCCATGTCCGCACGTTGGAAGCGCTCTAAGAAATTCCATACTAAAATAATTTTAGTATGGAATTTCTTAGAGTTGATCGTCTTATTTTTTTAAAGACGTCTCGACTCGAAACTATGGAGTACTTAGCTGGGCCCCGCGGTTTCACCCGCGTGGTGATAGATATTTTGGATAATATACTATATATCTTTATGAATTGTAGCCTATGTGTTATTCTGATATTTAAGCTATATTATTGTGAAGTTTCATTAAAATCCATTCAGTAGTTTTTACTTGAAAAAGTAACAAAACTTCCATCCATTCATACTTACAAACTTTGACGTTTATAATATTAGTAGGATCTAGCTGCGCCTATAATTAAATTTCCTTAATTTCCTAGATGTTACAACTTAAAACCTTCTACGACGTACATATTTTAGAAAATATTTTAAAAAAAGATGAATCAAATTGGTAAAGCCATTCTCTAGTTATAGCGTGACCAGGATAAATAGGGGGTCATTATATACCTTTGATATAGATTGAACTTAGGCCTCGGAAAAACCATAATTACAAAGCATGCTACTGTATTTGGGAAATAGCATCATCATCATCAGCCTATAGCAGTCCACTGCTGGACATAGGCCTCCCCCAATGAGCGCCAAAGCGCCCTGTCTTCAGCTTGACGCATCCAGCATCTACGTGCAGTCTTTCGCAGGTCGTCATCCCACCTGGTTGGAGGGCGACCTACACTACGTTTACCGAGTCGTGGTCTCCACTCAAGAACACGTTTGCCCCAGCGGCCGTCGGTTCTTCGCGAGATATGGCCGGCCCCTAGTGTGTCTCACTAGGCATTTTATATATTAGCTCCCGCGTCTCGTTTGCAACAAAAACATTTTATTTTGTGCTAGCAACTAGCAACACCTTTTAAATGAACGACGTTTTGCTTCTTTGACACTTTGCTCTGAGAACAACCTAGGTGCTTCATATTATTTTATGAATTTAATATTTTCTATGTAATACGACGCACAGAAGTTAGGTATTTATCATAATTTCATTAAACTAAACATATAAAGGTATCTTTATACTCCAGCCAAATTAGACATGAAATATCGGAAGGAAATAAATAACGATTATGAATTAATGAAGAACTAGGTGACTTAAACCATGGACGAATAAAATAAATAGACCTCCAAGGTCCATCCATCCGACCGAGAATCGATTACTAGTTATCTGGTAGGGCGCGAGATGGCGCTACGTGTAGCAATTCGTTAAAATTAATCAATCTGCCCGTTTATTTTACCGCAACAGCGCCACCTATAAGATGGTCTTTGCAGCTTTTCAAGAGTCTATGTCAATGATATACTTCCATCTAATTAAATTTTATAGATGGTGCTAATGTCGATTGCTACATGATTGATACGTTGCCAGATAGCATTTTTCCCGGCTGAACGACGACGACGCGACCCGGCGGCGATGCGACGTTGCCGTTCTGCTGTGTTCTGCACTGGTTTTACTAAAAATATTATTTACGTTCTCTCACGTACCTCGCATCAGTATTGCCATACAATTAAAATCCCCCTAATTTTGGGTTAATATATAATATTTTTTTACGAATAACGTTTTGACTTTAATTAATAAATTTTATTCATGTTTTTCCTACAGCACACACATTATGCATAAAGCTCGAAACAATTTTCAATAAGTACTTGATTTAGCACGTTTCTTGGTCGATTGGATTGGATGGACATTTTTTTCTAAAATAATTCGGTATTTTTGACATAACGACGCAGAACCGCTTCAAAACTAATAATTGCTAGAAATTTGAATAATTAAGGCTAATGTCCTGATGGAATGTTTGATTAGTGAATTGTAACATTTTCATGGTGTTGTAAACCAAATTCAAAACAATTGACGGGTGGTCGTATAATTTTTTGAACATCGTTAGAATATTGAAATCATCCTTCTATTTCGATAGTAGAGTTATCGGCTCCGTGGCTCAGTTGATTAACACACTGAATTATCCCTAAAAAGAATACTGGAAAGCGACTGTTGGTTCGAACCTCCAATTCTCATGCTTTTGCATAAATAACTTTTTGTTAAAATCTTTTTGTTGCTTTTTGCATAAAATCAAATCATGGTAAATATCCCGTTTTAAATGACTTTATCTTTTTGTTATTAAAATTTTTGAAGGAATATTTATACCAGATACAGATACCTTTCGAATTTTATGATATAAATATATATATTTTATAAAATAATTCGGTATTTTTGACATGACGACGCATAACCGCTTCAAAACTAATAATTGCTAGAAATTTGATTCAGGCTAATGTCCTGATGGAATGTTTGATAATTACGTAATTTTTTATGGGTTTGTAAACCAAATTCAAAACAATTGAAAACATACTCTTGGCTTGAAACAGTTAATCAAGCTTATTGTTTAACATTGATTTTCTTATTTGTAAATAGTTATTAATTTATAAGGTTAATTTAGAATACTAAGGAGATAACATTTTAAGTGTTTTCAATGCTTTGTAAAATTAAAAGACAAATTGTTGTTTGAACTGCGCGCCACGTAGTGGAGGTGACGCATGTTCAAGCAACAACTATTAACGATTTAACTACTTTGTAAACTTAAATAATAGATGAGAAATAAGCTTATAAATGACGTTAATATTTACTACATCAAAATTGATTTTTAAATGTTTTCTCAAACATTCTCTCGTCGTCAAAAACCACGTGGTGCGAACCACGTGGTTTTTGAAATAAAACCGCATTGTGCGGCGGGCGAAGCCCATTACTTTTTAGTGTTATGGTGTTTCTTCATTTGCTATGAGTGATCCTAGAGTGAGTGGTAACGTTGGCCTTGCTGGCACCAGCTTTGCTGGCACCAGCTCTGCTGGTGGTAGTTTGGCCGACGTCATACATTCAAAAAATCCTATTAGGCAGGGTACTTCGACAGACATCTTTATAAGTCATGTTCCATAAAATTTTAAAGGTATCATATTCCTTCAAAAATTTTAATAACAAAAAGTTATTTATGCAAAAATCATGTGATGTGGAGGTTCGAACCAGCAGTAGTCAATTTCCAGTCTTATTTGATGATACATTCCAGTGTGTTAAACAACTGAGCCATGGAGCCAATATTAGTGCTGTCGGAATAGAAGGATGTTTTCAATATTCTAACGATACTCAAAAGATCCGTCAAGTTGGTAAAAATGTGACAAACACGGTAGACAAATAATCACTGATTTTAATAACTTTGTATGATGTTTTCACTGTATTTTCCTAATGTTCTGTTATTTTATGCTTGTTCTCGATCTTCACATGCATAAGTAATTTACGTTTATGGTGTTTATCGTCTTATTCACTTGATTTGCACTGTTTATTGTTGTTCACAGATCGTCCTTGTTGTTTTTGTAATCACTGTTCTAATTTGTAATGTTTCGTTGAGATAATGTTATGCCATATGCTTAGTACGTTTTACTTTAATTTTCACTGGTTTAATCACTGTTTTATCCGGATTTCAATTTTAAATAAATTTTATTCGTAGGGTCATGGACGAATAAAATAAATTGTTGTAATTGTTTCCTTCATCTATGGTAGGGTGTACGTTGACCTTACGAGCGCAGCGCCCTCTTGCAAATAAGCTAAAGTAAATAAAACGAGAAAACCTGCGGCATAATAGATAGGTATGCTTAGGGTATCTAATTGGACAGAAAGGGTCTGTTTTATATAAGTTATTGTTTTCATACAGACTTCAAATAGCTAATCATAAAATTAATGTTATCATACAAACTTTTCATTTGCACGCCATCTACCTATTAAACGATGCTTTATTTTGTACATTATGCCACGCCATCTATCACTATTCTTTAGAGCCTAGTCTACCAGGACGATTATCTATTAATAAAACAAAATTTGAATATATCAACCGGTAAGCATCAAAAACTTATTTAAAAAAATCTATAAAAGAATTGTTACGATTATCAAATGACTCCTATTCATTTACCGAGTTTAATCGTGGAATATAACGATTTTCGTGATAAGGATCAATGCCATCTAGTATTAACCAGAATTTCGGAGGAACGCAACTTTGAATGGGCTCTGGCTATCTATGTTTCCTTCATCTATGCTTAAACTAAGGACCAGTCTATAAGTATATTTACGGAGATAACTAAAAAATTCTAACCTTTAAATTATATCTGCCCTAGACCCAAAAAGGGCGTTCTAAAACCATTTTTTATCTTTGATAAGGGCTATATGCGTGTCAAGGGAATTAGGACAATTTTAATCATTAACTGTTGATATTAACTATTTAGATAACATTTTAATGGTTCTGTACATTGTATCTTAAATCTTCAATTTTGATTAATCAAGATGTTTTTGGTTAATCTCGTATTGATGCCCTAAAAATATCTACTTGCCTCACTGACAAAAAACCAAACGACATGTAATTTTGTGTTACTATACTACCTTTTTTCAAATAATCATGGCAAAGAGACAATGTATTCGATTCCCCGCGAAACGGGCCTAGCCTAGTGCGGGGGTCATTGCAAATTACTTCACCTTAACCAAAAACCTTTCAAATCAAAGACTATGTTCATATTTAAGGTATTTTTTTTTGTAAGCTTTTTGGTAAATATTTTTTTTGTATTTTATACAATTACAGTTAATAATTTAATTCTGGCGGCTTCACACTTTAGTTAAACCTATGTAGGTAGGTAGGTAGATACTTAGAATAACTAGACTCTGAGGGTAGATATATACCAAGCTGAAGTGGCAGTACGCCATATATCACGAAGAACTGACAACCGCTCTGGGTTAAACGTGCTCTTGATTGGAGACCGCAACTCGGCAAACTTAGTGTAGGATACACTCCGACCAAGTGCGATGACGACCTGCGAAACACAGAGAGAAAGCAGGCAGATGTAGAATGCGGCAAGCTGATGACAGGGCGCTATAATTGAGGAGGGGAGGCTTTTGTCCAGCCGTGGACTAGGTTGATGATGATGACGATTAGGTACACCTAGCAGTTCATAGAGACAGGTTGCGGATAGTAATGAAGAATATTATATCTTTGGTGTATTCATTTGAACCCTCTTGGAGTTAGAAGTCAATGGCTCCTTCAACAAGCCCGAGGCCCAAATCTGCTAACCAATAGCTTCACTATGACAATGGTATCATGGTATCATATAGCAGGAGAATCGTGACGTAGAGACTCCAGTTAGTGCGTGTGCTGCTATTTGCACGGAATTATTGATAGAATACTCTAAGAAGATGATGACTTGTCCCAATGAAGCGATAAGTTTAGTAGAATATGGCCCCTTTAAGGCTATCGTAGACATACTCAAATTACAAGAGCCATTCAACTTAACCAAGCCGCTTTAGTGTCTTGCACTTGTTTCTAAACTACTTGAGATAAAGTAATGCGTCTATGGAAATGAATTACATGAATTTGTTAAATAATTCATTTGTATTATTAGCATTGGACTAATATAGGCTGATGGGCCTCCGCCTCCCCCAATGAGCGCCATAATAGCGCTCTGTCTTCGGCTCGACGCATCCAGCATCTAGGTACCTACAGTCGTTCGCAGGTCGACATCCCACCTAGTCGGAGGGCGTCCTACACTACGTTTACCAAGTCGTGGTCCATCACTATAAATAATAAAATAAATAATCCTCTCCTTCTGTGTATTTTTATCCATAGGTACTCGGAATCTCGCGAACGAGAAAAGGATTTATTTGCTTGCTGCGTCGTGTCATATTAGTTTTCTGATCGTCATTACTAACATCAACACTAGTTCACTGCTGGACATAGTCCTCCCATAATAAGTGCTATTAGCTATTTCAGCTTCCAAGATAGCTTTGTAGCTTCCAGATGAAGCGTTCTATGAAATCCCATTACAGTTTACCATAAATAGAACATTCCAGGTAAAAAGTGAAATACATTTTCTTCCTCAATTTCTAAATATAAGTGCTTTTGTGTTTATAAAAAGCTTTTCTGAGCAAAACCAATTGTGTGTGACATCCTGCTTAGGTACTAATAAGTACTAATAGGTAATAAGTACAGCTTAGGTACTAATAGGTAATAAGTACTGCTTAGGTACTAATAAGTACTAATAGGTAATAAGAACTGCTTAGGTACTAATAAGTACTAATAGGTAATAAGTACTGCTTAGGTACTAATAGGTACTAAACGCGAAAGTTTGTGAGGATGTTTGTTGCTCTTTCACGCGAAAACGGAATGGATTTTGATGATACTTTACAATAATATAGCTTCCATATAGAATAACACATAGGCTACAATTCATAAAGATATATTGTATATTAGGTATCCAAAATATCTATGACCACGCGGGTGAAACCGAGGCGCAGCTAGTAAATTTTATAGAAGCTCAATTTTTGTAGTTAGGTAAGGTACTTATACCTACCTAATTTGTATATTTTTTCTATAATATTTTTGACCTTTTACCATTTTTATTCATTAATAATAATAATCATTACCTACAATAAATCCTAGTGTTGTTTAGATTCTGTTTAAAAACTAAATAAAAGACTATTCTGTTCATTAAAGTCCACCAGAATTGCTCAATATCTACTATGTATTCACCAAGTAGTCCCTAAAATACGGATTTTAATGAAGCACGGGTCCCTAGATTGAATATTTTAAAACGGAACCCTAATTTAATAGAATCCCTTTGTTGTTATTTATCTCATATGTCGAAGCACTCCATGCAAACAAACATTCGTATCAGTCAATTGTTCAAGAATTAGTGTGAAGGTTCCGAATTGTTATCTACTAATAATTGAGTGATTTAGTTTGTCTGTCTGTCAAAATAATGAATCATCATCATCATCATCAGCCTATCTTAGTCGAGAGTCGTATCAATGAGCGCCACAGCGCCCTGTCTTCAGCTTGCCGCATCGAGCATCTGCCTGCAGTCCTTCGCAGGTCGTCATCCCACCTGGCCGGAGAACGTCCTACACTACGGTTACCGGGCCGGCCCACTGCCGCCCACAGCTTGCTAATTTGAGCTATGTCGATAGCTTTGGTTCTTAGCTATCAGTAATAGCTAAACTCCAAGCGAACCCGAGTGTAAAGCTAATAAAGATAATTATCAACTGTTGTAACGCCCTGCTATAAATGTTAGGGGTCGCTGAAGAACAGCGGCCAGTGCTTAGTATAGTCACCATGCTGTTTCTCCTAGGGTTAACGCTAGCGGGACTAGTGGGTGAGTGGTTTAAGTAATAATAACTAGAATAAATATAATAAAAAGATCATAGAATGCTAGCAAAATTCTTTATAACCCGGGTTTTAAACTTGGACTAGTGGGTGAGTGTTCTAGGTAGCAATAACTATAACCCGGGTTTTAAACTTGGACTAGTGGGTGAATGTTCTAGGTAGCAATAACTAGAATTAATATCATACAAAGATAATAGACAGCAAGCGAAATTCCTTATAACTCGGGATTTCAACTCGCTATGGGGTAGTTTTAGTTAAAACAACAAAGAACTTGTTCTTAGTTACCAATATAGCTTAACTCCAAGCGAAGCCGAGTGTAAAGCTAATAAAGATAATTATCAACTGTTGTAACGCCCTGCTATAAATGTTAGGGGTCGCTGAAGAACAGCGGCCAGTGCTTAGTATAGTCACCATGCTGTTTCTCCTGGGGTTAACGTTAGCGGGACTAGTGGGTGAGTGTTCTATGTAATAACTAGAATAAATATAATAAAAAGATCATAGAATACAAGCGAAATTATTTAAAACTAGGATTTTAAATGGGTTTATTAAATCGTCTGGTGCCTAAGAGCACAATACAACAATACGATACAATTACTCTTTATTGCACAGCAAATAAATAATAGATACACAAAAAATAGAATAAAATAGAATAAAATAGAATAAAATAGAATAAAATAGAATAAAATAGAATAAAATAGAATAAAATAGAATAAAATAGAATAAAATAGAATAAAATAGAATAAAATAGAATAAAATAGAATAAAATAGAATAAAATAGAATAAAATAGAATAAAATAGAATAAAATTGAATAAAATAGAATAAAATAGAATGAAATAGAATGAAATTGAATAAAATTGAATAAAATTGAATAAAATTGAATAAAATTGAATAAAATTGAATAAAATTGAATAAAATTGAATAAAATTGAATAAAATTGAATAAAATTGAATAAAATTGAATAAAATTGAATAAAATTGAATAAAATTGAATAAAATTGAATAAAATTGAATAAAATTGAATAAAATTGAATAAAATTGAATAAAATTGAATAAAATTGAATAAAATTGAATAAAATTGAATAAAATTGAATAAAATAGAATAAAATTGAATAAAATTGAATAAAATAGAATAAAATATAATAAATAAACATTTCACACTGTCTTTCCAGGGTCAACCCCCATACCCCAAGACCAGGAGGTACGTATCGTGGGTGGCAGTAGTATCAACATCACCGAAGCACCGTATCAGATCGCGTTGCTGTATCGAGGAAGGCAGATCTGTGGCGGTACTATCGTAGCCAGGGATATAGTGATCACAGCTGCGCATTGTGTTGTTGGGTATGTACTAACGATTTCATCAGGAGCCTATAGACCTCCCCTAATGATCGCCATAGTGCTCTGTCTTCAGCTCACCGTATCCAGCATCTGCCTGCAGTCCTTCGCAGGTCACCCACCTGGCCAGAGGGTGGCCTACACTGCGTTTGCCGTACGATTTAGTGTGTACATAATTCATTACTTACTGATGTGATGCAGTGACCCGAAGTGGATCATAGCCTCCGACACTAGACATCGCCAGTTGTCCCGGTCCCTTGGCCGTTTCAGTCCAGTCTACGACGACGGCACGAATTTCATCTTCAGACATTTAATTCTAGATATGATATTATGAATTTTTTAGTGCTTACTTTGAATGTATAATTTAATTATTTTAATTACCTTATTATTATTACATACCCATACACTTAGATAGGTACATTGCAACGTAGATTGTGATTTTCAGTGTTGTAAATGGTTAGTAAAGTAGGTACCTATATTTTATTACATAAAATACAGTTATCTGCATATGTGTTCAGCAAATAAATGATTTGATTTGATTTTATTGAAAGGTTTTTAGTGAGGTACACACTTTGACTTGTAATTATTACTACTAATAAATTACTATGGGCACCGGAAGACCGTCTTGCTACTTTAAGCTTTTATAGCGCTTTTCAGCAACAAAGTCAGAACAGAGAAAGAGAGTCACCAAAATTCTGTAATATAACATAATTAATTATTCGTCATCAGCCCCATATCTTTGTCCACTGCTGGACATAAGCCTCCTCCAATGAGCGCCACTGCGCCCTGTCTTCAGCTTGACGCATCTAGCATCTACCTGCAGTATTTCGCAGGTCGTCATCCCACCTGGTCGGAGGGCGTCCTACACTATGTTTACCGAGTGTTTTTCAGTAATTAATTAATATGCGTATTTAATTATTTCAGAACTAACGCAGTTGATTACCAAGTTAGAGCTGGTTCCGCCATAGCATCAGTGGGCGGGCAGGTGATACCTGTCGGAGACTTGGTGTGGCATCCGGAGTTTAACTATTCAGGTACCCCACATATAGTACATAATATTATTCTAAACTGGCTTCAAAACCAACTAAAAAGTATGTATATAAGTATATATTATTACATGAGGCCTATTTTAATTCTTCAATACGCTGTTCCGTGTTTCGTTTCGGCCAATATTTGGTACCTACTCTAATACAATTTACGTACCAATTTGCGCACAAAAAAGTTAACGAGAAACGCAAGATCGTATTTAGAGAATGAATATTAAATTGTATTTATACGAGTACTTCCAGCATCTAGTGTATGTATGTTCAAAAAAATAATATTTGGTCTTGCCCTAACCACCTACAATTTTCTCCAAAACATCGTGTCTGCAGGGCTATTCAGAAACTCCGTTACGGACACAGAATCTGACAGATTCGCATTGCAAAACGAAGGATATATGGAAAACCTTTAAAAACGATTAATTACGTGCGAAACTGTGTCGGATTTCTTACGGTAACGGTGTTTCTTTCTAACCCTGCTGACCATTTGTTTCGATGTTTATTGGTAGCCTCTTCGTCACCTCTGTTGGTTGAAATGGTGATGATAGCACCTATCCTACCTATTGAAACATTCGTATTGCTTATGCCAAATCATATTTTGTAATCCTCCAAAACATAAGTTACGTTCCTGCTCACAAACCTTTAATTTAGATAGGTAGATAGAAAACACTTTATTATACCTACCACACAAAACAGAAAACAACACAGAAACAAATGCTTAGAATAAAAAGAGTATAAAGTACGGCTTTATCGCTGAGAGCGATCTTTTCCAGGCAACCTTAGGAATGTAATTGTAGTATTAAATACTTCTCCCTCCGGAAAGGTGGGATGACGACCTGCGAAGGACTGCAGGCAGGTGCTGGATGTGGCAAGCTGAAAACAGGGTGCTGTGGCGCTCATTGGGGGAGGCCTATGTGATGATGATGATTAAATACTTCGATGATGGATGGTAACTTTCCCCTTCTATAGATGGACCAAAACTATAAAATATAATAATAGATGGACCAAAACGGTAACAAACTTGTACCCACTCGATAAAAAGCGCAGACCAGGCAAAACGTTGGAGTGACGATATGATCAAAGTAGCTGGAGTTACTTGGAGTAGACAGGCTTTGGATAGAGAAGTATGGAAGAACCGGAACCTGGAGGAGGCTTTCACCACTCTAAGTGGTACAGCTACATAGCTACAGTTTAAACTCAGTGTATAGATAAAAATGTAATTAATTGTGAGTAATTTATAATTATAATATTTTATAACTTTCCACTTCAGATATGGACAACGACATCGCTGTCCTCTGGCTGTCATGGCCGCTGAGGGTCAACCCATCTGTCAGGCCCATCAAGATGCTGAAGGCTGGCGAGGAGATCCCTGATGGAGATCTGACTGTGGTCACTGGATGGGGAAATACCGTGGTAAGTGGTCTTTGATCACCGAGGAACTCATCCTACTTATATATAACATATAGCCTACTAATATTATAAACGCGAAAGTTTGTGAGGATGTATGTATGTTGCTCTTTCACGCAAAAACTACTGAATGGATTTTGATGAAATTTCACAATAATATAGCTTACATATTAGAATAACACATAGTTATTCTGATATGTAAGCTATATTCAGAACTACATTTCAGAATACAGAGCTATATTATTGTGAAGTTTCATCAAAGTCCATTCAGTAGTTTTTGCGTTTGGCTACATTTCATAAAGATATATTGTATATTATCCAAAATATCTATCACCACGCGGGTGAAACCGCGGGGGTTTTATAAACGCGAAAGTTTGTGAGTATGTACTCACAAACTTTCGCTTTAAAAATTATATTATTAAATTAATTACATTATTAATTATATTATTAATCGATTGTGTTAACAAGGAGGTTGCCTCTTCATAGAATCTTTTTATTTCGCAATCTGTCACACTCTGTACCACACCGCTCCGCTGACCATGTGAACGTGGCCAACCTCCTTAGTAGTTGTGAATCAAAAGGTCAAAAGTACATCAAAAGTCAATTATCATTTATAGGCTTAAAAAATTAGCACTTAGACCTTAGAGACTAAGACAAGTCAAATTTTAAAATATAAATTATTATCAAATAAGAAATAAGGTAATTTGATTTTTTGTTCACTTAATTTTTTTGTCTATTTTCTGAATATATTGTTCTATATATTATATATTATCCACCCAACTATATATTTATAACCAATAATTTCAGGAAGGAGGCGGTTTCCCCCCATATCTTCAGAAAGTGCTGGTCCCTAAAGTGAGCGAGGAGGTCTGCAGCTCGGCCTACAGCAGCGTCTACGACATATCACCGAGGATGCTCTGCGCTGGAGTGCCTGAAGGTGGAAAAGATGCTTGCCAGGTAAGACATAATAATATCTCATCATCACCAGCCTATGTTAGTCCAATGCTGGAAAGGCCTCTCCCAATGAGCGCCATAGCGCACAGATTTTCTACCTGCAGTATTTCGCAGGTCATCATCCCACCTGGTCGGAGGGCGTCCTACACTACGTTTACCGAGTCATGATCTCCACTCAAGAACACGTTTGCCCCAGCGGCCTTCGGTTCTTCGCGAGATATGACCGGCCCACTGCCACCTCAGCTTGCTAATTCTTTGAGCTATGTCGATAACGTGGAGGCGTATGTCCGGCAGTGGATTGCTTTAGGCTGATTCAGCTTGCTAATTCTTTGAGCTATGTCGATAACCTTGGGAGGCCTATGTCCAGCAGTAGATTGCTATAGGCTGCTGATGATGATGATGAGTCCTCTGCTTGGGTAAATATGGCCGCCCCTAAAACGCCTTATCGCCCATTAGCTTGATGCATCCAGAATCTCCCTACAGTCTTTTCTTCCACCAAGCCTCATTAATTCTAATGTTATTCTTTCAGGGTGACAGTGGCGGACCCCTCGTCTACAACAACAAGTTAGCTGGCATCGTATCTTGGGGCCTAGGCTGCGCCAGACCTGACTACCCCGGGGTCTACTCCAAGGTATCAGCTCTGAGGTCCTGGGTGGACGACAGGATCAGCTTTGTGAGACTGAAGCATATCGTTAGGTATATAAAGTTGTAAATGAATTTGGCATGTATACTGATAATCGGAATAAAGTTTGAAGACTATTTGAGTGTTTTTCTTGTTGGGTTTAATAATAGGATGGTAGGTGTGTGCGCGCCTTTATTTTATTTTCTTGTTGCGATTAATGAAATGGGTAGGTGTATGCGCGCCTTTATTTTCTTTATACAGTTGGTAGTTTTGCTAAATATCTACATTATTATTTGATCTGTATTACAAACAATATATAATAGCTTATTATATAGATAAATACAAATAAAATAAATATTGCTGGACAATTCACACAGCATCATCTGGGCTAGATGATGCTGTGTGAATTGTCCAGCAATATTTATTTTATTTGTATTTATCTAAGTCAAGCTAAGCAGAGCTTGTGTTATGGGTACTAGATGACTGATATACATAATACAATACATTACATAGATAGATATTTTTTATTATACAAAGAAAACGACCAGAACTCCCGGAACAAATATCTGCATCTGATCGTTCAAACATTTGTTCCGAGACGGGAATCTAACCCGCGTCGCAGGCGGGACTCACCCACCGCGCAATATAGGTCGTTAATTTTGTTCCTCACCGGTGATTATTTATCTTTTGAAAAGTTAACGATTATGTTAAACCTAAGACTGCCTATGACTGAGTATCAGCAACATCCAAATTATAAACTTAGGCTTAGTTGGTTAGAGAATCCTGTACTGAGGGAAGTTCGCGGGTTTAAGTCCCGCCGAAACCGATTTTTTGGCGTATTAATTAACTAGCTGCGACCCGTGGCTTCGCCCGCGTGGAAATCTTTGTATCAAATGGCTTATAAACCTTCCTATTGAATCACTCTAAATCTGTTAAAAAAATCGCATCAAAATCCGTTGCGTAGTTTTCGTTCTTAGCATACATAGAGACAGACAGACAGCGGGAAACGACTTTGTTTTACTCGTATACTACCACGACCACGACTCGGTAAACGTAGTGTAGGACGCCCTCCGACCAGGTGGGATGACGACCTGCGAAAGATTGCAAGTAGATGCTAGATGCGTCAAGCTGAAGACAGGGCACTATCACGCACATTAGGGAGGCCTATGTCCAGCTGTGGAGTGGTATTAATAATAATACTAATAATGATCTTTATTTCAGACTACATGGGTCCATATTCACTTAAAAGTACACAATAATAATTAAAAAGTCACATAAATCTACAAAAATTAAAAATAAACATGAGATAATTGAAGGGAAATAAATAAACAAAATTACAAAAAATATTTAACGATTTTGAACTTTACATCATTATTATTAGTAAAAGCGTGCAACCTGGAAGAGTTATAAAATATAAATGCAGTCAAATCTATTCGCGAACACGCTCAGAATGCTGTTGGAGCTGGCCCCGACTCTGCGCACCAGAGATTTTAGCTGATGATGATTATCTCGACAATATAGGTAGGAGGCTTCAAATAGTTACTCAAAAAGTTCTTGCTCGTTTTCTTGCAAAATGCTTAAATAAATGTAGATAAGCGTCCTATTTTCTGTTTTGGGACCCACTTATAAGTTTGTACCAAGAATAATGATCGAGGCAAAAACCCTTGAAATCGCCCTTTTAACGTTATCGTAAAATGATATTATACTCGGGTACTGGCACCCATTGGCATTCGGGTATTCATTGTTACCTGAAACGCGGTTATTGAAAGAAAAATGCCTGGGATAAAATGTTATTTGGATAAATCTACATTACCATTTAAATGTTTTCTTTTGTAGGAAAATATTTAAAATCTAACGGAATTGTATCAACACACTTTATTTAGAGTACTTATCCTATCTTAAAACTATTTACCAAAAAAACTATTTATAATGAATGGTCTAATTCTAGTTGTGTGTGAATTGTTCAAAATTAATTCCTTTTTAATTCAGTAGGTAGGTAAGAAAGTGTTTACTTTCCCAGTTAAATTTATTTAGGCATATTCGCAACCAAATGTTGTTTATTTAAAATATTGTTCAAATTGCCGGAAGATCTCTAGGCCAAAGACATCACAGACTGCGAACCTTGTGGACGAAGACCACATGGAAGGCCCAGGTGGAGATGGAATAATGAACTGAATGCCTACAACAGGCCGACATTAGAGAAGAATGGAAGGTGGACCTTTTCCACCTTCCATTTCTTCTACTTCCAGACCTTTGTACTACAGTAGGATCATACAGATTTATAAATAATAATAATTAAAAATTTGTATTTGGATATATCAAGGACTAATTTTACCTAAGCTATTGAATAACTTATTTCACCACCTTGCCTCAACAACTCATAATAATTAGGACACGTGATGTAACAACCTTTTATTATTACCATATTATGTCATTTTTTTTGATAATATTTTATATGCATAATGTGATTTGTATGTTGGGAGTCTATAAATAAATAAACTTAAAGACACAGCAAAGACCTTACTTAATAATAAACTTGGTAAGACACTTGAAGACAATGAACGAAAACAGAGGCCTAAGCCCTGCTACATGTATACGAGTAAATATAACTCATCGGGCCAACTTTACATGCCATAGGGTATTCAAGACCAAGTTCGGTCATTCTAGAAAATTCTATCATTATAGAAAAATATATGATATCTAGGGTCGCCGTCATCGAAATCGATGAGGAGGCATATACCTACTTAGTAAGAAAAATTCACATCAACTAACTTTGCTTAACCTTCACAACCCTAACAGCCACCTTCTTCCACACATACCACAGACCCACCATCACAGTCAACACTCCCCCTACCACCAGCACGAGTACACCGCACACCAGGTCCAACTCCAGATACTCTCTCCAGGTGAGGCCAGCTCCCGGCGCGCGCAGGTGCTTGCCAGAGCCGTGTCGCAGGAGGTACTCGGTCCACCAGACCGCGCGCTCTAGTCCTGACTGGGGCTGGTCGCGCATCATGCTGCGGAGCTTGACTATGTTGCTGCGGTAGCTGGGGAAATAAGAATTGTCCGGTTTTTTCCAAGTACCAACAGAGGTTATAGTATGCTTGGTTTCTTATATATCATACTAGCTGCGCCCCGCGGTTTCAATCGTGATAGATATTGTGGATAATATATACATAATACAATATATCTTTATGAATTGTAGCCTATGTGTTATATGAAAGGTATATTATTTTAAAGTTTCATCAAAATCCATTCAGTAGTTTATGCGTGAAAGAGCAACAAACATACATACATCCTCACAAACTTTCGCGTTTATAATATTAGTAGGATGTATGCAATATCAGTGCAATATATTATGTAGAATCGACGGCCGCTGGGGCAAACGTGTTCTTGAGTGGAGACCACGACTCGGTAAACGTAGTGTAGGACGCCCTACGACCAGGTGGGATGACGACCTGCGAAAGACTGCAGGAAGATGCTGGATGCGGCAAGCTGAAGACAGGGCGCTATGGCGCTCATTGGGGGAGGCCTATATCCAGCAGTGGACTGCTATAGGCTGATGATGATGATGATATTATGTAGGTAATTTCTATGTTTCCATGTAGCGCAGAGCTTCTGTTGTAGGTACCTGACTGAGATACTTAATACATTCGATTTTATTGTTGTATAATTATTCACAAAGTTTTTAAATCAAATGTATGTAATTTAACCCTCCAATAGCCATTGTAATATCCATTGTCTATAACTTCTATACATGAGTAATAACTTTTTTTTTTATTTAGCCTGTTTCGTCCCACTGCTGTGCAAAGGCCTCCCCTTTCCACTCAGTGCGGTCACGTGCGATCTCCCACCAATCTCCGAGGAAGGCTTTAAGGTCGTCTCGCCAGCGCTTTCTTGGCCGACCTCGCCCGCGGCTTCCTTCCTTCAGTAATTACTATAATTATAATAAATAAATAATGCCGGACAATTCACACAGAATTAACTGATATACACAATACAATACATTACATAGAGAGATATTTTTTATTATAATGTTTAAGTATATATCATTTATTTAGTAGCATAGTACAAGCTCTGCTTAACTTAGGGCTGCACGATGCCGTGTTAATTGTCCAGTATTATTATAATTCTAAATTTAATTATCTGCAGAATAACACCAACCTATTGTTCCTAAGTATATCCTCCAGCCCCTCCTTCAAGTTATGCTCATCCAGGTCCGACATGAGAATAGCTCTCCCGATGCCCAGCTGCACGTATCTCTCGGAGTTGTGCCACTGGTCGCCCAGCATGGGCACTCCGAGTAGAGGCACGCCGGCGTCGATGGCCTCGTCGGACGACTGCAGGCCGCATTGGGTCATAAACACTTTGATGGCAGGGTGGTCTGTGAAAGATAATTAAATAGTAAAGTAAAGTAAAAAGTAAATAAATACATGAGTACACATGAGCTGCAGAAGTAAACACATGTAAAAAGAGTCGCAGATTGCAAGGGCCATCTCCAAAATAAGAGTTTGATTACGTTCCAACATTAATAGAATTCCTTTACTCCATTTTCAAAATCACTTTTACTAAATCCCTAATACCCTTATTCTGTTATTTAGCTGACAAAAAACTGAACGGTCAGGTTACGCAAAACCACACAATGAATCAGAAACAAAGAAACTTACTCAGAAGATCCGACTGCGGCAACCACTTAAAGATCTTGATATTGTCCGTCTTCCCGGGAAGGTCATCCAGATCCCACCTCCAAAGCACATCGTAGGGCAGCTGCGAGAAGACCTTGATCATGGCTTGGACCTTCTTCGCTGGAAGGGTGGAGGGTTTCACGTTGGTGCCGAAACTGACGTAGACGACGCCGTTACGAGATGCGTTTAGGTAGGTTTCTAGATCCTGAAAAGATTGAAATTTATTCATTTGCTTCGTTTTTATTACTTGGATTAATGAAACTGAGTTTCATATTTTATTCATAAAATAACGTGAACTTCCAGAATAACATTTTCAATATTTACTATGAGTTTTTAATTTTGTGTGCTGTCCAATATTTATTATAACTTTAAAGCTAAATAAATAAAATATAATGCTCGACAATCCACACAGCATTATCGAGCCCCAAGTTAAGCAGAGCTTGTGTTATTTATGGGAGACTGATATTTAAGTAGCTATTTGATTGATTAAATGTATACTATAAATCTAGTCATAAATTTTTTTGTTTACACCAACGAAAATGTTTTAATAATTCTAAAAATTTAATAATTCATAATACAAAATATAACATCGATATATACTTATTTATTATATTATACAAACCCTCAGACATTTGCTTAATAAGGCTAAGGCCTGATTGGCCCTTATTTTATTGTGTTTCAAGTATGCACATGCTTACCTTAGGCAACGGCTTAGGTTTCTTCTCATTTAACAGACTCACAGAAATAACACTAGGTGGCACTGGACGGTTTCCATCAAAAACAGGATGAATATTCACAAACAACATATCAAGTCTGCTATGCAACTCCGGATAATCAGGCATATCCGGTGCAAACTTCCTGAGTTCTGCCACCTCGATGTCTTTCCTACTATCCAGCATTCTAACCATGCACCAGCAGTTATACACTTCTACGATCTTGTCCCACCAAGTTCTGTCATTAATTTTCTGGCCAGAACTCTTCGGGTACAGCAAAGGGTGAGTAGCTGCTCCGAACGTCTCATAGTTTTCGAAATAGCCTCCGAACGTGCTCATGGAAATCACTGGTATATTCGGGAAGAAATGTGTGAAGATAACCACTGGTCTAGTCCATGCTTCGAGTAAAAGCAGATCAAAGGTTTCGTTCTTGATAATTGATTGAACTTCCGGGTTCTTCAGTTGTTCCAGGAAGTATTCCAGGTTTAGTTGTGCTGCAACCCTTGCTTGTATCTTTAAGTCTTCTTTATGACCTGTTGAGGACGTTGGTAGGAAACCTTTGTCCCAGATCTCGTAGGAAATGTCGTGAACATCGATTTCTCTGATGCGCGGGGGTGCTTCACCTTTCTCGAAGGCAGGGTCTGCGGTGATGATGGTTACTTCATGGCCTATTCTTGCGAGCTCTTGTGTGAATGGCCGGAAGGGCGTTTGGTGGCTGATAGATGGCGTGGGTATCACCACTAATATCCTAGCGGCGTCGACGCTTAACAGCGCGTACGCACACAACACTACGAAGCGAAGCATGTTGTTAACTGGATCAACCTAGCGCTCTATGAGATATAAATATACAATTATGTATATCTGCCGTAATAGTGATTGGCAAAACCTTTATTTAGAATACTATGAGTTGACAATTTTCAGCTTGTTTCATAATCGTTATGAAATTGGTATCTAGCCCTCTATCAAATGAAAAGCTTCGCGTGTTTTCTCACAAACAAAAAATTCTGCAATTTTAGCGAATGGAAAACATTAACGGTGTTTTTTATCATTATTTTATTACGTCATCAGTACTTACAGATTTGTGAAATATTTAATTTAATTTTCCGGGTGTTCTGGTCTTTAGGCGATTGTGAACTACAAGGAATTTTACTGTCCGAACATCCGATTTTTTACGGTCCGAAGTGGCATGAAAAAAACGGATGATTGGCTTGTGCACTTGTCCGTCTTTACTCGGATGATACGCCTCAGTCTAGCTCCGTCTTTTCAGTCTCTTTTCAGTTCTCCGTCAGTTAAACTACACGCAAAAAACCGGTCCGGAATGGGGAAAAGTAAAATATCGCACGGTAAAATTACGTATAGTGCACAAACTAGTATATACATTATATGGCGTGCCATATCGGACCGTAAAAAATCGGACTGCCGGACAGTAAAATTCCTTGTATTGCACAATCGCCCTATATCTATGTAAAAAAAGTATATATCTATGTAATGTATTCAGTATATCAGTCATCTAGTACCCATAACACAAGTTCTGCTTAGCTTGCGGCTAGATGATGTGTCGATTGTCCTGTCCAGCATTTTATATTTTGATTTTGACATTTGATAGCTACAAAATTGAGTGTATCCCATCTGGCCCGGTGACTTGGCCCGGCGCCGGGCCACATGGGAAAAAAAAGTTTTAACTAGCCCGGTGATGTGTTTACCGGGCCAAATGACACAAATCAAGTGCCATCGTCCCCGGTAAGGTGAGAAAAGAGGATACGCCTCGTAATTTATGAAATAGGTACTAAATACATGCATCTAACTGGGACTGAACTTATTAATCAAACTGCTTGGTAAACAATAATCAGTTTTTATTGTGAATGATATACCAAAATCAGAAAAATAACTAATCTCTTATCGACCATACTACAATATTCACAGATTGTAATGTGTATAATCAATATCAATAACAATTATTAAACTTTCTTTTAAAATCACATCTTCGAACATTGAAAGTCTTTTAAAATCAATAATTTCAGAATTCTCTAACGCATTTTTTCTAAAAAATTACCGATGGATTATGTCTGCAAACTTGCTGGCGGGCATTTGACGTAGTTATAATATTCTTTTTAGGCATTATATTATTTTTCTTTTGGTTATCTGGCCAAAGGCATTACAAAGGTATCAGACGACAGATTTATATCTTTGCTATCATTGAGTTGACTGAGCGAAGCAAAGTCTCGGCATCATCCATAAGTTAACATCGTAATGAACGGTTGGTAAAGGCTCTTCTATCTATAAATAATCATTACGTGTATAATTATAAAACTTATAGTTAGTTAAGTCTGAAGATCGCCTTATCACTTCGAAATTACGAGTCAGGGACACGATAACATAAGACTATGGATCCACTGTTGCACACGAGCTTGTCACGTCTAAGTAGACGGGTGGAATCGGGTCAAATGATAAGTAAAGTACCAAAGTTATCGACATATCTCTAAAACTGAACGCGCATCTGGAGCCGCAGTCAATTAAAATGATTTTACTTAAATGCGGCGCGTATAAAAAAAAGAAAACACAAAAGAAGAAAAAATATACAAACCAAATGAAGCCAAAAAAACATTGAGAAGGGGGAAAAAAATATTTCCACAAAACCCAGATCCCAGCACAAACAAGACCAAACAAGACCCAGACCGAGGGGTCGTCACCCCTCGAGTTGACGCCGGGGTAATGAGGCCAAGCCTCGAGGCCCCTCTCTGTGCCCCCACCAAGGCCGGAAAGAAATTTATTGATTGCGCGTATAATGTGCGGAAATCGTACCCGCAACCTCCAGCATAGCATACGGACCTTCGCCCACCGCTTCGCCCGTCGCCGATTTACTATTATTAATCGTGCATATTAATGGGTATGCAGCTTTATATGGACAACCTACTATAAATCAATTAAATGACTTGCTGTTGCTATTTTGATTTCAGGTAATTTTACTTACCAATAGATTTTATTGTTAGTTAAGGCCAATTACACACAAGTAAATATAACGTTTATATAGTGCCTAGCACACAAGTAAGTTATAAATAGATAAATAAATACATAGGTCAATCCACACAGCAACAGCTAGCCCCAAGCGAAGCTAAACAGAGCTTGTATTATGGATACTAGATGACAGATATAATCATCATCATCAGCCTATATCAGTCCACTGCTGGACATAGGCCTCCCCCAATAAGCGCCATTGCGCCCTGTCATCAGCTTGCCGCATCCAGCATCTACCTGCAGTCTTTAGCATGTCGTCATCCCACCGGTCGGAGGGCGTACTACACTACGTTTACCGAGTCGTGGTCTCCACTCAAGAACACTTTTGCCCCAGCGGCCGTCGGTTCTTCGCGAAATATGGCCGGCCCACTGCCACTTCAGCATACTAATTCTTTGAGCTATGTCGATAACCTTGGTTCTCTGTCGGATGTATTCGTTGCGAATCCTAGCCTTCAGAGAAACTCCGAGCATAACTCTTTCCATAGATAAAATAGTATTTTTTTAAATAGGTATCTACCAGATGTAAGAAATACAAGGGCTCAGCGAAGCCACCTTTAGGGTCATCAAAAGGGACAAAAGTGGCCCAACTGTTATTGCTGGCGATTTATGTGGAAATAAGTATGGTTTTACTGGTTTTACTGTGTCTTCAATTACAACCTTTTCAGCCCTTCTGGACCTGATGGGCGTAGGGAGTAACGTTTTGTGTCTGTTTCAAAAACTCGATATTTTCTAAGATGAATATGGTATAGGATTTCCATAGAGGCATCATCCAAAGATGGTTACAGCTTTTTAGTCTTAGACCTAATCCATGCGAATTTGATATTTCATGTTTGTTTTCCTTCAATTTCATCATCATCATCATCATCAGCCTATAGCAGTCCACTGCTGAACATAGGCCGCCCCCAATGAGCGCCATAGCGCCCTGTCTTCAGCTTGCCGCATCCAGCATCTACCTGCAGTCTTTCGCAAGTCGTCATCCCACCTAGTCGGAGGGTCCAACACTACGTTTACCGAGTCGTGGTCTCCACTCAAGAACACGTTTGCCCCAGCGTCCATCGGTTCTTTGCGCGATATGGAAGTCCCACTGCCACTTCAGCTTGCTCTTTGAGTTCCTTTAATTTGACATAAGCTATTGTCTGTCTAACGAGCTACTTGATGATAGAAATGTTTTTTATGTTGTGTGTTTTTGTTTGATTGTTTTTTTGATACAAAGATAATGTTAGTTATCTATCAAATTAAATAGGTTATTAACACTTTGATTGCTGAAATCACACGGTATGTGTTTTCTACAAGTGACTAATATGCGTAAATCCACACTAGCGCAGCGGCTGAGAAGATACAGATCTGCGTGACTCAGCACAGCCGTAATATTTTTCGAACGAAACGCATGTGCGGCGCAACACAACCGCTGCCTGTGTAGAGCGGCAGCACGAATTTTTTAGGTTAAAAAAATGATCACAGTCGTCGAAAAAAAATCGCAGTCAAAGAATTTGATGTCGTGTTATTCTGTGTAGGTTGTAAAAATAATTAAATGAATAAATAAATTATGTGCTTAAGTGTAAGAAGGTAGGTAGGTATTATTTAGATAATCGATGGAGATAAAGATAAGAAATTCAACAATAAAAACCAAAATATTGTTGCTATATAATCTAATTACATAAAGGTATTATTTCAAAACTTTGAGACTCGTAGAAATTTCATAACATTGAGCAATTCAGTTTAATTCCGTCATATTATACTTGTATATATTATATTATTTATTTATTTTAAGCCGTTATTGTCCCACTGCTGGGCAAAGGCCTCCCTTTTCTCCTTCCACTCCTCGCGATCCAACGCTGCAACAGGCCATGATGGAAGATGTACCTCGAGCTCGTCGCGCCATCTCATCCTGGGCCTTATAGTTAATATTAATATTAATATCTATTTTACTATATATTATATATATAAAGTAAAATGAAAGAGTAACAAACATAATTCCATACATACAAACTTTCACGTTTATAATACAATACAATGCAAAAATTCTTTATCGTACATACAAAAATACATTATATGCGACAAGTAAAATGGGCGGCCTTATCGCTTAGAAGCGATCTCTTCCAGGCAACCTTTGGATGGAAAGAATAATAATTTAATTCATTATATTATTTTAAGAATAATATTATATTTTAATATTAGTAGGATGTGAAAAAGCGAACTTCGCACCTTTTCAGTTTTTAAATCAAGAAAAGTAATTTTCAAAATTTCCTCAGTTTTTCCGATATTCCGAATGTCCCCTCACTAGTCGACACGCCTACCCATTATGTGCAATATAGGCAATATGTGTCACTGTCAGGAACCCGGCACTAAATCTTGATTTGTAGGAATCTTCAATCTTCAATGATACGAACATTTCGCTATCTGCCTATTAATGTCGAGGACCGATGTGACGCGGCGAAGGTCCGCCTGCGACGCAGGAGGTTGATGGTTCGATTTCCGCCTTGAGACAGTTGTGTACGATCTGAAAATATTTGTTCTGGGTATTTTCTATATTTTATAAAAAAAAACTATAAAAGAAATAAATTATTAAAATATTTGTTCCCAGTTTTAAGGACCAATTTTTTTACCTATGTTTCTGCCTATATTAGTCATCAAGTACCCATAACACAACCTCTGCTTAGCTAGATGCTGCTGTGTGGATTGTCCAGCATTATTTATTGATGTTTGATTAAAACTTTGGGCCATAGCTGTTTTAGGTAAGAGCGCTTGGAGTGCTAGATTATGTCGTGTTTTTATATTTTATTGATTTATTTTTTTGTCCAGTAGTTAGTTATTTTATTTTTCTTTAATTTTTAAAATATAGTATTTGACGGATATTTTCATTTTAATAAACGGATAAATCGACGACAAACTTACAAAAAAATACAAACAGAATATACAACATCCTCTTTTTTCAAGTGCCGTTTAAAAAAGTCTCGACTCAGTCCTCGCTTTTAACATTTTTGGACAAAAAAAAGAGGCCTGGAAACTTACATAAATCGACACTAAAGTTATTTAAAACGGGATATTTACCATGATTTGACTTTTGAGTTATCCAATATTTCGACACAGTTTCATGCGCCATGATCACAGAATAACTGAAGGCACTGCTTAGTTTTTATGGGCAGACATACCGATCTACCCTCATTTTTTGTCTTGCCTTCAGTTATTCCGTGATCATGGCGCATGAAACTGTGCCGAAATATTGGATAACTCAAAAATCGAATCATGGTAAATATCCCGTTTTAAATGACTTTAGTGTTAATAACCATGCTAGTTTCAAAAGTTTTACATAAATCGACTTGGCTTTAGAAGCTATTGAAAATTTTACCTCTGTCGTATTGGAAACAGACCATGTATGGAACTGGGCCACATTACGAAGTAATCAGTCAACTCGTGTGTAATATTGTTGTTGTACTTAAGTACGTGCTTGCACTGGGTATAGGTTAAATGCAGATTCTGCGCTTGTGGAGCATTAAATACTAAAAGCAATAATGCTGCAAGCTGGTCCATTTGTGACAGTGAAAGACATATTGCTCGAAATATGGCCCAGATTTGTTATTATTTCAGTATTGATTGTTCAAAATATATTTATTCAATTTATCTATCTAAGGATTTTCGGAATTATTTTTTCAAATTCAGTTTTTAAACGTATTACGTAGGTACGTATTACACGCACTACGCTGGTCCACGTATTTGAAGGCCAGCGTAGCGTAATAAAAAGAGATAATTATTAATAGTATAAAAAAATTCTTGTCTAAGTGCTTATTATGCATTTGACGACCGATGTGGCGCGGTGGGCGATGGTCCGCCTGCGACGCAGGAAGTTGCGGGTTCGATTCCCGCCTCGGAACAATTGTGTGTACGATCTGCAGATATTTGTTCCGGGTGTTCTGGTCGTTTTCTATGTATAATAAAAAAATATCTGTCTATGTAATGTATTGTATTATGTATATCAGTTATCTAGTACCTATAACACAAGCTTTGCTTACCATGGGGCATAATGCTGTGTGAATTGTCCAGCATTATTTATTTATTTTTTATTTATTATGCAAGCCTAAAAATATAAAGGAAATTTTGTAATTTACGGTTTACCGGATTACAATCGCAATAACGACAGAATTCGAAAAAAAACTCACTATCATTAAACGAGGCGTTTTCTAAGTGTAAATAAATAGTTCGAACGCCAGTTCGGGGCCAAATCAAAGTGGTATATTTGAAGCACCGTGCTTATTTGACTAACGGAAATTCACACCATCGATTTGTAGTTACCTAGGTAGCTACTACGTAGGTAAGGTATAAGCTAAATAGTTTTTCTTTTTTGGATAACGCTTCATTTCAGGTATCACCATCACATCATGAGCCCGGCGCGGGCGGAACCTATAAACCAGTTGCTCATCCTTGAATTCCATTCCAAAATCAAGCCATTTCAGAAGCGTTTAGTTCATACCATGTTTGTTCATGCCTCACACGCTCATTCTAGGTACACTATTGTTTCTCCTGCCATTGTCCGGAGTCTAGACAGACATCACAAAGTAATTTGTCATTCAAGCCGCATTACCGCACCGTGTAATTGCAGCCGGATTGTGTAATTCAGCCATGACCACAGATTAGGGAATGTACGAACTAATGTTTCTGTGTGTGATTGTAGACAGATCAAAATAATTAATGCTGGACAATCCATATATCATCATCTAGCCCCAAGCTAAGCAGAGCTTGTGTTATGGGTGATAATACGGTACATAGATATATATTTTTTATTTTAAATAGAAAACGACCAGAAAACCCGGAATAATATCTGCAGATCGTACAAATTATGTTGTTGCCATGATGTTGTGATGACACATAGCAATTACTCTCGCGCCTAATCTAATTTAAACTGATACAAACAACCATACAGCAAGCATACAGCATTGCTCATTAAAATTATCAGGCCCATTATGTACTTATACCTAACAAATAATTTCCGAATAAAAATTGACTGGGATTAAAGTTTTCACCTCTCCCGCTCGAAAACGATGACATTGCTTATCAAAGACAGTGAAAAAAAGTTATAGGTACAACCATACAATTGCTTGCTTAATATTTCAGGCGTTATTATTATTATATTATTACGTACCTACCAATTCTAGGCGACAAAAATGGATGAAGAATTTGTTGGTCAAAATGTTTTCAGCACGTTTCAAAGGCCGTTTTAGCCCGCAGATTCGCGCGATGCAGTAGAGCAGTTAAATTAAGTTTGTTTAGAGCGTACTGCCAATCTTTTTATACGTGCAGTCTGTGGGTTAACTACACGCAGAAATGCTGGAATGCCCCGCTTCTGTAGCGCGTCCGGGATGTTTGCAGAGTCCCGCGTTGATGACTTTTACGCAATCATCCGCAACAGAACAGCATCCCTGATGCGCCGGGTAAGGGGCGGCACCAGTAGCTATCTGAACCTTATAGCTGGAAGGCTGGACACGGACTGCGCTTTTATGAAGCACTGGACGCATATTCGTAATGCCATGCGTCTGTGAACGCAGGATGTGTCCCTTCCAATAAAAATGTTTTATTTTTATTTTTTAATTTACATATACTCTAACTCTTAACTCTCTATGGCTGTAACATAAAATGTATTTTGTGAAGCTGAATTAAATAAAATTGAATTGAATTGAAAAGCCTTTGGATGGAGTCGTATCGGGTTTTGCTGGAACAAAGTATATTATTCAACTTGTTAAAAATAATAATTTGGATTCAGAATGTTGCACTAAATGACGGTGTAATAAGTTAGTGATGACGACCGATGTGGCGCGGTGGACGAAGGTCCGCCTGCGACGCAGAAGGTTGCGGGTTCGATTCCCGCCTCGGAACAATTGTGTGCACGATCTGCAGATATTTGTTCCGGGTGTTCTGGTTGTTTTCTATGTTTGATAAAAAATATCTATCTATGTAATGTATTGTATTATGTATATCAGTTATCTAGTACCCATAACACAAGCTCTGCTTACCATGGGGCTAGATAATGCTGTGTGAATTGTCCAGCATTATTTATTTATTTATTTAATGGACTTTATAATGGGAGATGCTCCTCTTTGATGTCTGTCAGCTGAACTTATTTTAGCTTATCAAAAGGAAGGAGGCTGGACTGCATTCAACCTTCATAGTATATAATAGTACCTATATAATAACTTAGTTTGTTTATGGGTCGAAAGAGGTTTATAGCAATCTAACCAATAAATGAATACAATATTGTCCTTAACTTATATAATATATAAAGAAAATATAATTGACTAATTGAAAACTTGTACAGGGAAATTAATTTATAATTAAATTCATAGAATACGCGAAGCGTAGAACTCGTCTCCAGTGTAGAAATAGCTCTCTAAGAGCTATTTTTTTAATGAATGAATGAAAAATGATTTTGTGTGTGAACAGAGGAGACAGTCACAAGGGAGAGGGATGATATTCAGCTCCTTAAAAAAGTTCAGCTAATTAAAAACAAAATAAAGAAAGATAAAAAAAAGGTCAAAATAAAATTAGGTTCTCCGCTTTGAAAGACAAAAGAGCTTGAAAATGTTGTACCTATGTATTTAAAAACTCCTCTCACTCAGAGTACCCATAAATAGAATACTAACTTAAGTATCCATAACGTGCTATACAAAACCCACTTGTATAGCTATAGCAGTCTACGGCGGCGGCACTATAAACTCGATTCAGCGGCCACAATTGTTCGAATGGCCGAGCCACTCGCTCGGAAAGCGATAGCGCAGCAATTTATGGCGCTGCTAGCGTTAACTTCATAATGTAGGTTCTGCTGCGTAAAATAAACATCTTGAATTTTGATGGGGAATCGTTTTTCCAGACAATTTATGTGGACAATATCTACCTGCTAGAGAGGTTTCTCGTGAGAAGAAAATTGGAAACATTTTGTCCGGAAAATACGTACATTAAGTGTAACAAAATTGTATGACTGAATTAAACTGAATTTCTCAATGTTATGAAATAGTACATTATATTATAGATTACATATCAACAATATTTTGGTTTTTATTATTAAATTATTTATATTTATCTCCATAGATTATTTAGAAAATACAGACTAGTAGGTAGATACTATGTAGATGACAGATAAAGCTGTCATCTACATAGTATCTACCTACCCATAACACAAGCTCTACTTAGCTTGGGGCTAGCTGATGCTGTGTGGATTGTCCTATCTATCTATTTATAACTTACTTTTGTTAGGCACTTAATTAACGTTATCTACTTGTGTGTAATTGGCTTTAATCTTTTCAAAATAACAACAACAAGGCATTTGATTAATTTATAGACTGTCAGGATAAAGCTGCATACCCATTTATATGAACGATCAATAATAGTAAATCGGTGACGGGCGAAGGTCCGCCTGCGACGCAGGAGGTTGCGGGTTCGACTTCCGCACATTATACGCGCCGCATTTCAGTAAACTCATTTAAATCGAGTGCGGCTTCTGCGGCGCGTACAGGTGTCCATTCAGCTTTAGAACTATGTCGATAACTTTAGTAGGTACTTTTCTTATCATTTGACCCGATTCCACACGTCTACAGCCTTTATGAATAAAATAAGACGTGACAAGTTCGTGTGCAACAGTGGATCCACAGTTTTATATTATCAATGTTATCATCTCCATGCCTCGTGTTTTCTAATTGATAAGGCTATCTTCAGACTCAGCCACTGTACCTATGTATGATGATTAGATTCTTATAATCATGATTATACAGATAGAAGAGCCTTTAGTAACCATTCATTGTCATATCATGTTAACTTACTAATGATGACGATGGTTGCTTCGCTCGTTCACACAATCAACTCAATCATAGTCAAGATATAAGTCTGTCGTCCAATACCTTTGACAAGATTACCAAATGCCCAAAGAGAATACTACTTTGACGTATAACACGTCAAATGCCCGCCAGCAAGCTTTCGTTTTCAGAAATTAATTTTTTACCTGACAAATGTCAAAAATAAAATTAAAGCAATGTATACAAAGATATTTATTTATTTTTTAAGGAGAAAAGGGAAGCCTTTGCCCAACAGTGGGACAACAAGTCTAAGTAGTAGCAGTAATAAGTCATGATTATTATATGAGGTAATACAATTATCACCTATTTTCCCTTTCCACTGAAAATTGCAGAATTTTTTGATAATGCACACAATATGAGGCTCGTCCTTTCACAGCGGGCTAGATAAGTACCAATTTCATAGCAATTAGTTGCTTTATGAAACAAATTGAAAAAATGTCAACTCATATTTTTTTGATTCTTAATATAGATTTAGACAATCACTATTACAGTTTACACAATTTTATATATTTTCGCATAAAAATGTGCAAAATGCGATTGGCTTTCATATAATTTTAGGTAAGTATTTTGAAAAAAAAAAACTATTTAGGAACCTAGATAAATACTACTCAAAACCAATTGTGTCTTTAAAAAAAAATACGAAAAAAATATATGAAAAAACATTTTCATATATAAAATGTTCATGGGTTTCGTAACTGTCAAATATAGTTATGTTATGTTATTAGTATGTTAGTAGTTACGAAATTCTTCGGTCAGCTAGAAAATAAATAAATTTAAGTGAGAAAGTACAACCTACCTACTGAAATAAAAAAGAACTCATTGTGAACAATTCACACGCAACTAGAATTCATTAGAAATATTTTTTTTGGTAAATAGTTTTAAGATAGGCTAAGTAATCTAAATAAAGTGTGTTGATACAATTCCGTTAGTTTTTTAAATATTTTCCTACAAAAGAAAACATTTAAATGGTAATGTAGATTTATCCAAATAACATTTTATCCCAGACATTTTTCTTTCAATAACCGCGTTTCAGGTAACAATGAATACCCGAATGTCAATGGGTGCCAGTACCCGAGTATAATATCATTTTACGATAACGTTAAAAGGGCGATTTCAAGGGTTTTTGCCTCGATCATTATTCTTGGTACAAACTTATAAGTGGGTCCCAAAACAGAAAATAGGACGCTTATCTACATTTTTGTAAGCATTTTACAAGAAAACGAGCAAGAACTTTTTTAGTAACTATTTGAAACCGCGTACCCTCGTATTGTTGAGATAATCACCATCAGCTAATACCAGTCCACTGCTGGACATAGGCCTCCCTAATAAGCGTGATAGCACAGGTGATAGTGCCCTGTCTTCAGCTTGATTCATCACATCAAGCATTCTGCAGTGCAAAGTAAAACGTCTTTTGTTTCTCGTAGAAGTGACTACGCTGACGTCACATAATTCTGTCTACACAATAAAACGCAAAACAAAAGACGATCGCGCCAACTCTCGCTGTAGAATTACGCTAAAGCTATCTACCTACATATTGACATTTGGTATTGCATAGGAAAGTACTCATTAGATTTGAAAGGAACTTATTAATAATGGAAGGAATAAAACTCATTGTCTATTTACGCTATACACCTCTGATATTCTCAATCCGCCAATATCTTATACCTTCTTCATTTGATCATTCAGGCTATTTTGCATTAAAATTTAATAAAACTGACTTCATCTAATTCTTGTTTAGGTATCTGTTTCTCATCGTAAAAGTTTATGTTTTATTGCTCGGAAGAGTTTCATTTTCATGAAGTATTTTAAGGAAAGACTGAAACCATTATTTGACTGAAACATTGATTACAGCTATACCTATATTATTTTGTCTGTGTACCTATATATAATATGCTGGAAGACCAGCGTTGCAATTACAAAAATCTGTTTTGTCTTTTATTTTTTGTGTATTGAGTTACAAAATATATTCCATTTTATTCTAATACTTTTGAAAGTTTAAGTATTCATATTTCTAGTTCGCACATGTTTAGTTATTTTGTCTAATTCAATAGTGTTGCGAGTAATTTTGTATCTAGCTTGGTGGTGCCGACCTAAGGTGCCGGCTTAGAATTTTCGTTACCTTTCTTCAAAAGATTCTTAAAATTATTCGCTTCTAAACTGAATCACAAGCCTAGTGTAAAGGCTTCAAGGGCCTACGCTACAAGTGAGTGTACCTAGATCTAGGTCAAAAAGCGTCTTTTTCAATTAGTTAGTATGACATACCTACCTGAATAGAAATAATCATCCAACAACAACAATCATCTCATTCAATAAAATAGCAATTAAAGGAGATTCTAAGTAATTTCCTTGTGGGTTACCAAAAAACACAAAGTTATCGACAAAGCTCAAAAAGTTTGCAAACTGAAGTGGCAGTGGGCCGACCATATCTTGCGAAGAAGCGGCAAGCCCTGGGGTAAACGTGTTCTTGAGTGGTGACGGCGACTTGCAAAGTTAGTGTAGGACGCCCTCCGGCCAGGTGGGATGATGACCTGCGAAATACAGCAGGCAGATGCTGGATGCCGAAGACAGGGCCCTAAGGCACACATTAATAACCTATATCCAGCAGTGGACTAACATAAAACGTTATTCAAGTAGAGTTGCAGTGCATAAATTAATGAAACCACAAAACGCTCGCTGAATAACCTTAATTAAAATGTTGTTTTCAGTAGTGCGAGAGTGCTGAGTGCAGAACTAACCACAATCCATAATAAAGGTGTAGGTACTGAAATAGTAACACTAATTGAAATATAATAAGTACATATTATGTACTGTTAGTCTAAATATAATGTGATTCGATATATGTCAATATTTAAGAAAAGCTACGCAACATTAAATTCCTTTCTACATACTATTGTCGGTGCTATACTGAGCGACGAATTTATGGAGTAGAAATCCTTCTTGATATATTATCAAGAAGGATTTCTGATTCTTGATATAATATATCAAGAAGGATTTCTATTCAACATCATTGATGGAACATTCATTTATGGAGTAAAAATCCTTCTTGATATAATATATCAAGAAGGATTTCTACTCCATAAATGAATGTTCCATCAATGATGTTAATGCTTGGTCAGATGTCGCTCAGTATAGCACCGACAATAGTATGTAGAAAGGAATTTAATGTTGCGTAGCTTTACTTAAATATTGACATATATCGAATCACATTATATTTAGACTTATTAAAATAACTATGTATTAGACGACCGATGTGGAGCGGTGGGCGAAGGTCCGCCTGCGACGCAGGAGATTGCGGGTTCGATTCCCGCCTCGGAACAATTGTGTGTACGATCATCACACAGCATTATCTAGCCCCATGGTAAGCAGAGCTTGTGTTATGGGTACTAGATAACTGATATACTTAATACAATATATTACATAGATAGATATTTTTTATTATACATAGAAAACGACCAGATCACCCGGAACAAATATATGCAGATCGTACACACAATTGTTCCGAGGCGGGAATCGAACCCGCAACCTCCTGCATCGCAGGCGGACCTTCGCCCACCGCGCCACATCGGTCGTCATTTGTCGAATTGGCTTATACATATCCTTTGTTCGGTATAGGACAGATTCTAGATTAGACAGATTCGTAATTCGGCAGATTCGATACTCGACAGATCGTATATACCTGTTGAAGTCCCAAACCTTGGCTGAATCGTTAATGATGGTATATTTGCAGCCTGTATAAACCTAGAATTGCTTCAATTCATTCACTTAGTTCATACTCACACTTCAGCATAAGTACTTTGTTTGTATTGAATAGTACTAGAACGTTCAACTAAGGTGTCATTATGATATTAGTCCCATTTGCTACTAGGTTTTGCTCATGTCTTTAACACTTTGACTGCGGTTTTTTTTCGACGCCTGCGATCTTTTTTTTTAACCTAAAAAATTCGTGCTGCCGCTCTACACAGCGGTTGTGTTGCGCTGCACATGCGTTTCGTTCGAAAAATATTACGGCTGTGCTGAGTCACACAGATCTGTATTTTCTCAGTCGCTGCGCTAGTGTGGATTTACGCATATTAGTCACTTGTAAAAAACACATACCGTGTAATTTCAGCAGTCAAAGAGTTAATAATTGGGCGTTCTGCAATTTTTCAGTGATATCAAATTAATTATGATAGGTATCTGAATCTACACCACCAGTCATATTAAATTTAATTAAATATTGAATTTACGTTAAGCTCTCACATCTATACTAATATTATAAAGAGGAAAGGTTTGATTTTTTGTTTGTATGTTTGTTTGTAATGAATAGGCTCCGAAACTAATAGACCGATTTGAAAAATTCTTTCACCGTTGGGAAGCTACACTATTCCCGGTGAACATCGGCTATATTATCAAAAAAGTTAGGGATCCGTACTAAAACCATGCGAAGCCAGGAAGGTCCGCTAGTTAGAATATGTAATTTAAAAAATAAATAAATGATTTAGCATCCGAAAAAATTAATAAATAAATAATGTTGGACAATTCACACAGCATTATAGCCCCATGGTAAGCAGAGCTTGTGTTATGGGTACTAGATAACTGATATAAATAATACAATATATTACATAGATAGATATTTTTTATTATACATAAATAATCACTATGTTTATTGGATCTTTCCATTAATATTATTTCTAAGCCTATCTGTAACAGCCCTAATAGTTTCCTCGGAAGGCTCCTTAAGGTCATACGCGAGCCCAAACTTCTTGTACTGCCTGATGAAGAAGGTGGACCAGTTGAGGACGTCGAAGGTCTCAGCAGCCTTGTAGTCGTAGGGAAACACGTGGTGGTAGTTGTGACTGCCTTCGCCCAAGGTTAAGGTGGAGACGATGATGTTCTGACGGGGGATTATGTTTCTGAAAGAGAATCGGAAAAGGAAATGTGTAAACAGTCTATTTATTTATTTAATTTTCGGAAAACTTACGGCTAAACATAAAACAAGAAAGATTAAGTATATATATAAGGACGGCCAATATATATACTATGTGTACTTGTCTGTGTATTTAGTCAACTGGTTTGGCAAGAACTATAAAAAAATAACAATGGACATAACATTTATTGTAAACTAGCTGCGCCCCGCAGTTTCACCCGCGTGGTGATAGATGTTTTGGATAATATAGAATATATGTTTATGAATTGTAGCCTATGTGTTATTCTGATATGTAAGCTATATTATTGTGAATTTTTATCAAAATCCATTGAGTAGTTTTTGCGTGAAAGAGCAACAAACATACATCCTCACAAACTTTCGCGTTTATAATATTTGTACTTTTTTGAAATGTCAGATGAACATGAGCTCTACTCACTTGTTATAAGGCCTAGATCCGAACGTATGAGCCAAGCTGTTCACTGTCATCTCCACATGGAGTACAGCTAGGACCCTGATGAAGCACTGCCAGGCTACAGCGCACTTCCAAGTCTCCCCACAGAGGAGCATGCAAGTGATGGTAGGGAGGAAGTAGCAGAAGACGAGGCTGAGTTTGGTGGTGTGCCTGGAAAAGAAAGAAAATTTCTAGGTTTATATTACCATTCTACTTTGTCATATTCTTTACTAGCTGCGCCCCGCGGCTTCATCATCATCATTAGCCTATAGAAGTCCAGAGCTGGACATAGGCCTGCCCTAATGAGCACCATAGCGCCCTGTCTTCAGCTTGCCGCCTGCCTGCAGTCCTTCGCAGGTCGTCATCCCACCTGGCTGGAGGGCGACCTACAATACGTTTGCCGAGTCGCGGTCTCCACTGAAGAAAACGTTTACACCAGCGGTAGTCGGTTCTTCGCGAGATATGGCTGACCCACTGCCACTGCCACTGCCCCGCGGCTTCGCCCACGTGGAAATCTATGTGCCAAATGATTTATAAACATTCCAATTGAATCACTCTATCTATTAAAAAAAACGCATCAAAATCCGTTGCGTACTTCCAAAGATCTAAGCATACATAGGGACAGACAGACAGCGGGAAACGACTTTGTTTTATACTATTCGGCTTTGAAAGTCCTACGTTGATAAATTGACAAGCTGCTAAAAATTTCTTTCCGGCCCTGGTGGGGGCGCAGAGAGGGGCCTCGAGGCTTGGCCTCATTACCCCGGCGTCAACTCGAGGGGTGACGACCCCTCGGTCCTTGGGTTTTGTGGGAAATCTTCTTTTTTTTCCCTACTTCTCAATACTATCAGACAAGCTGCTACGACGTCACTCTCTTTTCTAATGAGCAGTAGGTTTCTACTTGGAGATCACGCACAGGTTAATTTACCAAGATTTGTCGTAACACTTGCAAAACTATCATAACGGTAGACTGTTTGATTTACATTACAGCGTCTCGGTTGTTCATAATGTGATTCTGGTCATAGAAAATCAATATATTTGATTCAACTCGACACGCATTGCATTTTGTCGAATCGCGTAAACGTTTCAATAGTGTGTCACATTCTGGCAAAGGAGACAGCAACGACAATATTCTTTCTGGTTTAAAGTAGCCGTCGTATATTCTGAATTGCCCTGAATATTGTCGTAAGTCAATGTAACGAAAGGTATTTTAATATCCTACTAATATTATAAACGTGAAAGTTTGTATGTATGGATGGATGTTTGTTACTCCTTCCCGCAAAAACTACTGAACTGATCGAGCTGAAATTTTGCATACAGGTAGTTCTGGGCCCAGAATAAAACATAGGCTCCTTATTATCCCATAAATCAGTTCCCATAGGATAGAAAAAATCTTAACCGTTTCCATAGAAACAACGCGTGCGAAGCCGCGGGCAGAAACTAGTTAAACATATTTCCTACCTCTTTTCCCACATAAGAATAGGATCTGCCTCGATATCGCTCATATCCATCTGCTTTCCTTTTTCCAGCACCAAGTCATTCTTCTTCATCATCAGCCATCCGATGTGGGAGAAGAGAAGACCGCGGTTGGCGTTGTGAGGATCTGCCTCGGTGTCGCTGTATTTGTGGTGCTGGCGGTGGTCGCGAACCCAGCTGTAGATTGAGTTCTGAAATAGTGAAGCTAAAATTTAAAATGTCATCCATGAAGAATGATTTGTGTATAAGGGAGAATCAGAATCAGGGGAGTCACTCAATGGATTTCTTTCCGGCCCTGGTCCCCACCAGGGCCGGAAAGAAATCCATTGAGTGAGAGCACAGAGAGGGGCCTCGAGGCTTGGCCCCATTACCCCGGCGTCAACTCGAAGGATGACGACCCCTCGGTCCATAGGGTTTTGTGGGAATCTTTTTTTTCCGTTATTCTCAATGTTTTTTTTTTGGCATCATTCGGTTTATAATCTTTTTGTTTTTTTGTGTTTTTATTGTGTTTTTTTTTTTAAATAAACCCAAGGACTCTCTATCAGGGGAGTGTGATCTTCGGCGCAAAACTTTAGGGGTAGTAGTTGTTTAACCTAAGGCATACATAATTGACACCTGCAATGAGAAAATTTTTGAATAAACATTAGAATGGTCTATATGCGTAAGATCGGAATATTGGAAGAAGGCTTATCAGTGGACTCAAGATCAGCGAAGAAGTTATGTAGAAATAAGCTAACAATAACATCGTTAACACTTCAAGTGCTGAAATCACACCGTATGTTTTCTACAAGTGACTAATATGCGTAAATCCACACTAGCGCAGCGGCTGAGAAAATACAGATCTGTGTGACTCAGCACAGCCGTAATGTTTTTCGAACGAAACGCATGTGCGGCGCAACACAGCCGCTGTGTAGAGCGGCAGCACGAATGGCTTAGGTTAAAAAAAAGATCGCAGTCGTCGAAAAAAGTTCGCAGTCAAAGTGTACGCTTAGTCACTTGTAGAAAACACATACGGTGTGATTTCAGCACTCGAAGCGTTAACGATGTTATTGTTAGCTTATTTCTAGATAACTTCTTCGCCGATCTTGAGTCCACTGATAAGCCTTCTATGTGATAGTTAAAATGATATCCATGGACTCGACGTTAAAATCATTTAAAACGGGATATTAACCATGATTTGATTTTTGAGTTTTCCAATATTTCGCACAGTTTCATGCGCCATGATCACGGTATAACTGAAGGCACTGCGAGTACGTTTTCATTGGAAGACATACCGATCTACCCTCATTTTTGTCTTTTGCTACGAACGTTACCATTACCACCGGTTTCATTATTATCGAACGCAGCTCGATAATGACACACAACCAACACTAACGGTATGCAACGCGGTTGGTACATCAATTCGAACGTACGATTTTGTTTTTCTGCACTAGTTAATGCAACTCAAGTTTGGTTGTAGAAAAAGTTTGTGTTCGCTTATGTTTGACATATTTTGTTGTTAACACTTTGAGTGCTGAAATCACACGGTATGTGTTTTCTACAAGTGACTAATATGCGTAAATCCACAATAGCGCAGCGGCTGAGAAAATACAGATCTTTATGACTCAGCACAGCCGTCATATTTTTCGAACGAAAGGCATGTGCGGCGCAACACAACCGCTGTGTAGAGCGGCAGCACGAATTTTTCAGGTTAAAAAAAAGATCGCAGTCGTCGAAAAAAAATCGCAGTCAAAGTGTTAAAAACTGTTGGTTCTGCATAATTTAACGAAATTAACTAACTACATAATTGAGTACTTGTGCGTTTAAACGAATTATTTTATTATTGTATGCAAAACAGTTCAAATACCCGTGGGTCGCGGGTATATTATTCCTACATGTTGTACTGCATCAATGTGAAAAGACATTTGCCCTTTTCACCCTAGGAATGCTCTCAGCATTACTAGGGTATTGTCAGTAATGTTCACCGTCAGGTTTTAGAAACCTTACCTTTTAGAAACTTAATTAGATTTGATTGTTTTGAAGAAACTAAAAATCGACTTCAAATCCCTTAATTTTACAGTGGTTTTATTGTTTTCGGGACAAATACTAATCCCTCGGTAATAAATACTTTACGGAACTACCTCAGGATATTTTTAAAAAATACCCATCAAAATCCGTTCCGTCCCGTTTAAAGATCTAAGCAGACAGGCAGCGGGAAGCGACTTTGTTTTATACTTTGTAGTGATATACATCCTTAAAGCGAAGACGACCAATTAAGGACCCCGGGCTAGAATGATGATGATACTTCACCTGTCCAGCAGCCGCAAAACACAGGACCAGGAAGATCTTGAGAGGCTGCGTGGCCTTGTAACATCTGTGGGTGAACAACCGATGGACTCCGCAGGTGATGCCCATCCCGCTAAAGATGAACATCACCCATGCTGAAAGAAAACACAACAACGTTAGTGAGTTTTTAAATAAATAAATTAATAATGCTGGACAATTCACACAGCATTACCAACCCCATGGTAAGCAGAGCTTGTGTTATGGGTAGATACTAGATAACTGATATATGTACATAATACAATATACATTACATAGATAGATATTTTTTATTATACAAAGAAAACGACCAGAACACCCGGAACAAATATCTGCAGATCGTACACACAATTGTTCCGAGGCGGGAAACGAACCCGCAACCTCCTGCGTCGCAGGCGGACCTTCGCCCACCGCGCCACATCAGTCGTCAAATACAAGTAATTCTGACGACCGGTGATAAAGATGGCGCGGCCAATTTCCACCTGTGACGTAGGTAGGCGGTTGATTCCCGCATTGGGATATTTTTTGTACTATCTGCAAATATTTGTTCTGGGTATTTCCTATGTAAAATAAAAAAATAACAATCTTCGTCATGTACACACAGTCACTCACTCCCTGACAGATCATTTAAATGTTAGATACTTCTAATAGGCGTACAAACATAATGAATAAATGAAATTTGGAACATAAGTAGAATTCAGAGCCAATATAATATTGGAAATTGTAATAACATGATGTTCAGGGTTCCATCATCATTTTAGAATTTCCCTATTAATTTCAAAGTATTTGGAATACTTTGAAATTAATAGGAAAATTCTAAAAACATTTTTTTTTTTGTTCTCCGTTCTCGAAAAAAAGAACCCTAAGCATTCTTCCTTGTTTTTACTACTAACATAAGTACGCTAGTTTTGAAGTTGGTACAAGATTCATGGTGTGAGTTGACGAACGACCCGAAATTTTAAATACTTAAAAGTTTTAATTAGGAAGATAATAGTGGGGAAATACTAAAATTATTAATTTGAAGGGTTTGCAGTAAGAAAAACGGACTCTTTAAGTTTTCTTTCAGTACCTACTTAATACAAAAAGTGGTGAGAAAAAAAAATTCATACATAAAATACCTACTGATAGCTATTAGTAAAATAACCTACTTAAACTTACTTTGAACTTACTTGAACTTACTTTTTTTGTGTCTAAATAAATGTTTTTTCTATTCTATTCTATTCTACATATACCTAGTAATCAAGGATAACTATTGAGTAATTTACCAACTTCATAGTCGAATATGAAACTTACCAAATAAAACTGTTTGCCATTTGACCGGAAACGCGTAATGAAAACACCAATAGAAGCCAATAATATGAAAAGCGTTGATAGTACAGAAATTCAGCCATTTTATTTCACTTTTCAAGCCTAACTTCTTCTCAATATTCCTCAAGGTCTCAATAATAGTAAAATTAAAATCATTAGCCACCATATTATCATTTATTATATAAATACTAATTAATAATTAACGAAAGTAGGACTCGTTTGGAAGCCCTTTCACTTTTGATTACGAAATAAGTTATTTACTGATTTTAAATTATTTTATTGGGGTTATAAACACAATAAAATTAACATTTACATGGAACGCACAGCAGTTGAAAAAATATTTTATAAATAGTGTTTGCCAGCGGTTTTGCTCATGCAGGGAAAAAGGAAATTTAAAATAATACAAATACAAAATTCATTTATTTACCAAAACATAAAAAATTCTTACATATTACTGGTGGTAACATATTACAGGTTCTGAACCTAGTGCGGGGGCACTAGGTTCAGAACCTGTACCGTGGGAGGCCGATTTACAAAAAGAATTACCAATAATCAAGACTGACAAGACTGTAGTAAACAGGGCAGCAGTTCGCACTAGAAAAATATTTTAGGAAAACAAAAGAAGAAAGCAAATGCTAAAAATTACAAAAATTAAAAAATAATTCAATAAAATAAATAACCCCATGGTAAGCAGAGCTTGTGTTATGGGTACTAGATAACTGATATACATAATACAATACATTACATAGATAGATATTTTTTATTATACATAGAAAACGATCAGAACACCCGGAACAAATATCTGCAGATCGTACACACAATTGTTCCGAGGCGAGAATCGGACCCGCAACCTCCTGCGTCGCAGGCGGACCTTCGCAGGCAGACCTTAAAAATGAAGTGTTTTCCGCTTCATTACATGTAGTTACGTAATTTTTTTAAACTTAACTAGAAGGTAATTTTTTTTAAACTAACAACGTATATTTTCGTCATAAAACCTAACCAAACATTATTATTTACATTTCATTCCCGAATCTATTTATGTAGCCATCTTTAGACAGGGTTACTGTTCAATATTAAGTAAAGTATAGGCGGTTTGTTTACAAACATTCCACTTCGCGTTTGGCTAGTGTTTGTCATGATATTGGATTCTGCTGATAATTTGAGGGTTGCCGCGTCTATCTATGTATGTATAATTTACGTGACTTATTGATTGTAAAGTCATTTAAAACGGGATATTTACCATGATTTGATTCCCCATTAAAATGATGATTAATTTGATTTGATTATTATATCCCGTTTTAAATGACTTTAGTATTAATAACCATGATAGTTTCAAAAGTTTTACTTATTGATTAGTTGGTGATTCTTACAATTATATCTGAACTCGACGGCAAGCGAGTGAGTTTTAGTTATTGTGTCGTGGTTTGTTTACAAACATTTCACATCGAGTTTGGCTTGTGTATAAATAATAATATGAAACTACATAGTTATGTCATGTCAGTAAAGTCGCAACAAACAAACAAATATACAAACTGCCATAATATAAATATATAAAGATAATTCCCACTTAGGCAATCATGACCCATTTAAAATTAAAATCAGTAAGGGTCGATTTCAATGCTTTGTATATGTAAATCACCTGTCTTTGTCTGACGATATACAATGCAGAGAGCCGTTTACACGATGCACTCTTTCTGTGCAGGGCAGAAACGAATTATTTCTTATAAATTGTTATTATTTTATTTGAACCAAAGTTATCGACATTATGTAGCTCTAAGAACAAGCTGGAGTGGCAGTGGGCCGGCCATATCTCGCGAAGAACCGACGGCCGCTGGGGCAAATGTGTTCTTTAGTGGAGACCACGACTCGGTAAACGTAGTTTAGGACGCCCTCCAACCAGGTGGGATGACGAGCTGAAGACAGGGCGCTATGGCACTCGTTTGGGGAGGCCTATGTCCAGTGTGGACTATCATAGGCTGATGATGATGATATTATTTGATTATTCAAAATAAAACGACCAAGAAATCGACGAACATACATTAAAAATAATTATGTTTCATTTTGAGATTTGTTTTGTGAAAATTACTAATATTATATATAAATTACTGACGAAAACGACCAACTTTGTATGCAACATACATGTGTATATCAGTCCGAAAAAACTGTTAAAGCAAAACTTTTTCACTATCCAATTAAAAATTTGTAAAACAGTCTAATACTCGTATGTCACTGGTTAACTGAAAATTTAAGTTCATACTCGTAATTTGTAACATTTTATGAATATTTTCATCATTTATGATAGGAAAAGCCAAAAAGTTGGCTGAAAAGTCGAAGTTCGCTGGCAAAGCCGAAAAACTGACGAACGTCGAGCGGGATTGGGTGAAAACATACGTGAAAATATATGACCCATTACCTAGTGCAACATTACCTCTTACCAACCTCTCTCTGGATAGAAATGTTTTAAGCTTTCGCGATTTTTTATCATATTAAAGATTTTTATCGGGTATAATAATCTCAGAGTGGAGCCCACTCAACCTTAAAAGGCGACGTGGAAGGCCCAGGATGAGATGGCGTGACGAGCTCGAGGCACATTTTCCATCATGGCCTATTGCAGCGTTGGATCGCGAGGAGTGGAAGGAGAAAAGGGAGGCCTTTGCCCAGCAGTGGTACAATAATGGCTAAAAATTTATAAATAAATAATAATCTATCGCGTACCTTTTGTTGTATGTATGGAAAACTGCCGAGAATCCACTCTGGCTGTCCACCGAAAGTGCAGCCTAAGTTCTGACTTACTTAAAGGCATTACTTAGTTTTAGCTTCCTGGAATTTCATCTGTACGCTTACATTCCATACGTATCAATACTGTATCCGATATCCAAATATACTGGACCGAATTTCCGGTATTCTCAAGGATGACTGAATTCAGATTTAGTGCGCAATCGCTCATGTAAATAGTTTCCAGCTGTAGAACATAGACAATACCTATATTTTGTCTATGTGATACGCATACAAACAGCTAAGTTTTTATTATTACGACTTTGTAACAACGAATCACACTTTTACACTATTATAAATGCGAATTATTTTATGTTAGAATGGCTGGATGAATGTTACTATGTTCGTTGTTACTTCTTGACGCCAAAACTACTGAACGGATCGGTTTAAAATTTTTCATACTTTCATACATTCTAGGCCTGGAATTAAATAAATATAATAAATAAATAATGCTGGACAATTCACACAGCATTATCTAGCCCCATGGTAAGCAGAGCTTGTGTTATGGGTACTAATCTACTGATATACATAATACAATACATTACATAGATAGATATGTTTTATTATACATAGAAAACGACCAGAATTAAACATAGGCTTCTTTTTAACCCATAAATCAGTCCCCATGGGATATAAATAACCTTAAAATGTCTCAATAAACAATGCGTGCAAAGCCGCGGGCAGAAACCACTTATAAATAAAATGTTTTCCCATAAAGAAAAAATCCTATTTAGCTTAGTACTCAATAATAATGCAGGTGTCCTTCGCGGAAGAATACGGTTGGGGGTGATTTCCTTCGCCCTGGGGTTGTGGTAGATTGCCATGGCAACCTGTGCAGGGTCTACGCCACTTTAAGGGCCCATACAACCTCAACTTTGTGTGAAAAGGCTAGACATATGATTTTGCGTTCATAAGAGCGGGACAGGGCATTGCAACGCAAGTCCAAAAATCAAGTTTTAGCTTATTATTACCTATTAATTAGAACATTATTTGAAAAAACCGAAACATATAACATTTTTATTTATACTTAATTCTATTACCACGCTTATTGTCAAGATCTGAACTTCTGTATTTATTGAGAAATTTAGGTTTTAGTAAAAATTTAGAGGTAACTTTGCGATTTTTTTCTATCGAGAAAATTTTATGGATTCGTGTTTTCGAAACATATGATCGATAGATTAAGTCCTGAACTTTACCATATATCAATTTCAAAGTTAAATATTCAGTAGTTTAGACGATATGGACATCCGGCGGAGTTGAAAATTAGCAGTTTGAGGTATTATACACTCTTAATTTACAAACTAAAGGCGCTCTCTCTTTGGGCTGGTCGAACTAATTTTTTATATATCGAAAATGCCTAACTACGTCATAAGGCGTTTTCTTACAACCAAAAAATGTATCGAACAAACTAAAAAGAGACGTCTTCTTTACATGGGGCCGCCAATTTAAAATGGCATAAAACGTGCATTTTAGGACATCGACAACTAGTTTCTCAAGATGAAAAATCCACGCTTTCTATTAGTTCTAAGGTAAACGTAACTAGGGAGTTTTTCTTTTTGAACCCAAAAATGGTTGTGCCCTGACAGGGTTTTTATGCATCGTATACCCACTAAGACACTCTACCTAACAACCAATTACCTGTATTACAATAGGTTATAATGTATATAAATATGAAAAAAAAACCGCCTCATGCACTGTCGTTATATTTTTTATTGAGTTGTTTTGAAACGAAAACAAGCCCGTGTGTATTTGAAAGCCACTAAATGGTATTCAGCTTTGGTCTGTAGCTGTTAACTGCATTCGAGAACTGACACAGAAATTGGCGGGAAAGAACGCGCAGTAATTTTGATAGACTTTGTTGATGGTGTTGCCAGTTTTAGAACAGTTTCGGCTAGATGTAGCGATATGAAACGGTATTCTATGAATAACTTATTTAGAACTTTTTAAATTTTCGTCCCTTGACCACGATCGCTGTAACGTTAAAAAAACTACACAAGCAAGTGAATTTTTGTTATTTAGGGGATATTTTTTACGTCAATTTAGTACAAAGACTATCGACTAAATTGACGTAATTTGCTGCTAACTCTTAATAGCAGCTTACCTTTCGGCCGTGTTACTGTAGAACGACCTATGTCAATAATCAACGCAATCTCTGGTACCTACAAAGCTGTGTAATCAGCTAATGAGTGGAGTCCTCAACGTTGAACGTTAGGGCATGCCTTATCTCCTATCTACCACCCTATATACCTCTTCACACGGAGCGTTTACACCGTGCAAGTGGAAATTCCAGTGGAGGTATTTGTGGTCTATACCTATACTATAGCTACGTGTCCATCCAAAGGTTGCCTGGAAGAAATCGCTCTTAGCGACAAGGCCGCCTATTGTGCATCTTCTTTGTTTGTTTGTTCTTTACTGTTTTTTCTGTGTTTGACGTGCAATAAAGCGTATTTGTATTGTATTGTATTTGGGTTAGCTGGCTCGTTTTAGGTAGCTATTATAGGTAAGAATATTTAATTAGGATTTTGTTCCAGTAGTTATATTCCTTTATTTCATTTAATGTTTAGATAGTAAGAAAGTAACAAAAAACAATCAAACAGTATATTGTTTTATATGTAATTATTGTCTACGGGAGTGGCTTAGTCATGTTGACTAATCTCCTTTAAATAAATAAAAAAAAACAAATATTTTTCAAATCGATAGTTCTTTCAGAGTAAAAGATATGTGGAATTGTGTTGGTTGTACCGGTAGTAATATTACCTAATCTATGGCTATAGTGGATGCCTGTCTAGTACGCGTTGAAGTCTTTTGTATGCTACGACCGAGACTGTCCGGCGTAGCATCGTAGCACGTTCTACGTAGATCTGGGATAAAACTTGGGGTTTGGGCAAAGTGAGATGTATGAAGAATGTCAAAGAGAAGGGAAAATCATACTGGTAGAATTCATTACTCTCTATAACGTCTAGTGGCGAAGATATAAGAAGGATTGTCCGCGCTTGTGACTCTAGCAAATGTGATCAACTAAGTCGCAAACAATTACCGTCTCGCAAAGGCTCACAAACTTTGTACCTCATAAAAATAAATAAATAATGCTGGACAAACCTCACATTATCATCAAGCCCCAACATAAGCAGACGTTGTATTATGGGTACTAGATGACACCGTTAAACTGGGGGTGTTAACATTACACCTGGCATGTGGAATAATGATCACACTAGTGGTGTTAAAACAACATAGAAAGAAACATAAGCCCTTTCCAGTAGACTTACCTATGCACTCGTTCACTAAACCTAACAACTAGAAACGCTTAAAGCATACTCGGTACATTACACCGGACAACAGATGCATCCATAGTTACTATCGTAAGTACGACACAGAGTCAATTAGAGTAACTACTGGATATGAACCCGTTATCATAAGCACCCCTTTATGACTGGAGCTATGGAGCTTGAGTGAGACTTATAAATCTTCATTATGGTACAATGATAAAAGTCGGTGAACAGACGTCCAAAATGACCTGATGATGAGTGTCCTGATTACGCACTAAAACCTAATGTAACACTTAGTATAATTAAGTATATAATAAAACTGGCATTATGATAAGGAACCGACTGCTGCTGGGGTAAACGTGTTCTTTCGTGTAAACCGTAACTCGGTAAATTTAGAGTAGGATGCCCTCCAGGCAGATGGGATGACGACTTGCGAAAGACTGCAGGCAGATGGTGGATACGGCAAGCTGAAGACAGGGCGCTATGGCGCTCATTAGGGTAGGCCTATGTCCAGCAGTGGACTAACATAGGATGATGATGATTATGATAGAAATAAACTGTTTCAATTGCTTCAACCAACGTCCAATTTCCTTACCAAAGAACATCACTTAGTACATTGCCTTGAGAAACTGACTCGTCATGGTAATTAGATGTAAGGTTTGTAAAATCTCGTTGATGTTAGTTACAAATTTTCACGATAATATTAATAATATGCGAGTACCAGTAACTACTAAGATAGTCTATCTATACTTAACTAGCTGCTCCCCGCGGCTTCGCCCCCGTGGAAATCTATGTGTCAAATGATAAAAAGTATCCTATGTTAGACTCCTGGTTCTAAGCTACCTCTCCATCAATTTTCAGCTAAATCGGTCCAGCCCTTCTCGAGTTATAAGTGTTGTAACAAACACGACTTTCTTTTATATATATAGATTACTTGTGTTATGTATAGCGTGTGTCCAAATAAAGTCTATCCTAAAATCTATCGTGATTTTTTCTTTCATTAGGAATGTTATAAATTGAAGAAGAAAATATAAAAAAAAATATTCTACCTGCGGCTTCGCACGCCTTGTTTCTTTTCAACGTTTAAGTTGTTTCTGTCACATTGAGAACGATTTATGACATCACACTTTGTTAAAGCTCCATCTATGCAAATTCAGCCCGACCCGTTTAGTAGTTTTGGTGTGACAAAGTAACAAACATCCATCCAGTAATTCATCTAAACATCCAATCATCCAAATGTCATGACTGCCATTCAGCGAGCAACAAACAATCAATTTGATCTTGTTTCACATTATCATGTGAAGTTCTGTTATTTGACGGCATCCTGTACCTACTCACCTATATTGCGTTTTGTTGTGTAATATGATGTTTTTATCAAGTCTTCGATAATCGCACAATGTTTTGAATAGATAGGTAACCATTATTAAGCCGTCATAATATTATTTCATAACTTTCGTAGGAACATTATAATATGCTAAACAGTAAAAAACAACAAAAACGAATCATTCGCTTTGAAGCAACGACACATAACCCTAATCTCTAAAATTTTAATAATATTTCAAAAAGTTTCGATTTCGATGAGACCCCGACGTTAACCTGAGTACGAGCGCTTACGCACGATTATAACAAGAACTTAACCTAACCTGTTGAGATGAGGACATACCTACCTAACTTGCGGTGTGCATGAATTGACCTTTCAGCGATAAAATTGCTATTGCTATCAACGAGTATCTTCAAAAAACAATGTCTCTGTCTGCAATTACTGATTATGAATATGAAACATCAAGGAAGGTCAATTCTGCTATCATACTTTATCAACAGACGCTCAAAAACGAGTGAAATAATAGGTACCTACCTATTTACAGGAAATACATAACAACGGTAATCTATAAAAGCAGCTGACATCGAAAAACATCAGTCATAATGATTCGTTCGCTGTTTTTAGTATGTTTTCTGTGCTCCGTAGCGCACAGTGCGAAAATTCTCGCAGTATGGCCAGTGCCATCAATCAGTCACCAGGTCGTATTCAGGCCTCTGACACAAGGCCTAGCCAGGCAGGGACACCAAGTCACTGTCCTCACAGCAGATCCAGCTTTCGAGAAAGGAAAGGCACCAAAAAACCTCAGAGAAGTCGATCTCCATGACATTTCATACAAAATATGGAGATCTAAATTTTATTCTACGTCTACGGGAAGTAAAAACGATTTGGCGGAACAAGTGAAAATGGGTGTTAATCTGTTTCTGAAAATTATTGTGGAGCAAATAAAAACGAACGAAGTAAAACAGATCATTGAGAACGAAAAGTTTGATTTAGTTCTAGTAGAAGCATGCGCGAGGGTAGCATTAGTGTTTTCACACATTTATAAAGTTCCGGTAGTCCAAGTCAGTTCTTTTGGTGGGTTCATGGACAATATGGAGAGAATAGGAGCTCCGATACATCCGCTAGTCTACCCTCTCAGCGCTCGTCAGAGGGTTTTCAACCTAAGCACAATAGAAAAGGTTTCAGAGTTGTACAACTACTATGTCATGGATTCAGTGTACCAGCAGCAATTGGAAGCGGAAGATAGGGAATTGAGGAAGGTATTCCCTGATATGCCGTCTTTGGACGAATTAGCGAACAATGTTGAGATGTTGTTCCTGAACGTTTATCCTTACTGGGATGGAAACAGACCTGTGCCACCGAGTGTTGTGTACATTGGAGGAATACATCAGAAGCCACAGAATAAGTTGCCAGAGGTATGTTTATATTTGTACAGAACATAGATTAGAAATATAGATATTGAATAGAATGAATACGGATATATATTTTATTGTAAGTACTGTTTTTATGACTAGTGTTTATTGGAAAATAATTTCTGTACTACCTAGCTTAAGCTTGAGTTTGACCCTTTTTGGCCAGCAGGCTAGCACGGTAGCCATGTATTTTTTTATTATTATTATATTTACTCTGTAGGTTTATTTTATTTAATTGTATATGTACTGTGTATTAGTATGTTTTACTGCTTTAATGTGTTATTGTATTAAAACCTGTTTTTGGGCCAAATATGTTTTTTTGTATTTTAACTTATCTTTCAAGCTATAATGTAACTTTTCTAAATTCCAGGACATAGAAAGCTATCTAAACTCCTCCAAGAACGGCGTCATCTACGTCAGCTTTGGCACCAACGTGCTTCCATCGATGCTGCCGCCAGAGAAGATAGAAACAATGGTGAAGGTGTTCTCTCAGCTACCTTATGATATCATGTGGAAGTGGGACAAGGACGAACTAGCGGGAAAGACGGAGAATATGAAGCTTTTCAAATGGGTGCCTCAGTCTGATTTACTTAGTAAGTACCTATGCCTAATGAATTCAACTATTTTTATATTCATAGTTAGCGACCCACCCTGCTTCGCACGGGTGCAAATGCATGTATTATATACCTACATATAAACGATTATATCTAACTATCTATCTATATCTATCTAAACCTTCATCGTGAATTACTATAAAAACGCATCAAAATCTGTTGCTTTGTTTTATAGATCTAAGCATTAATAGGGACATCCAGACAGCGCGAAGCGACTATTTTCGATACTATGCAGTGACTAAAAGTAACATCTCTAAACTTTCCAGGGCATCCAAACATCAAACTCTTCATCACCCAATGCGGCCTTCAATCCACCGACGAAGCGATCACCGCTGGAGTACCACTCCTGGGCATCCCTATGCTTGGAGACCAGTGGTACAACGCTGAGAAGTACGTGCGTCATAGGATAGGAGTCAAAGTATCCATGGACACGCTGAACGAGGAAGATTTGAAGAAGGGGATCTATGAGATACTTGACCATAAAGATGAGTAAGTGCTTTACAACAAAGAAAATTACATTATAGAATATTTATTTATTTATTCACATAAATGTACAATGTAATGCCCGTCAAAACATGACGGGCACACTCAATACAACAGAGACAATATAAACAAGTAAGAACTAGTATTGGAATAGTTGAGCTAGCTACCAGACTGTTGCAAAGAATTTAAAGGCAGCTCAACTGGTCCTTATCTTACCTTATCGGAAGCGTCTCCGAGATTGCTGTCTATAGTCTTTTGTTTTTGTAATTTCAAGCTACGTGGAAGGCCCAGGCGGAGATGGCGGGATGAGGTCGACCTGTTTAATAAAGACTGGGCCCTCCTTGGGAGAACCGAGATGAGTGGAAGAAGGGGAAGGGGGCCTTTGCCCTGCAGTGGGACATTCCGAGCTAATAATATACTAATAATAATAATCTCAAGTTACTAATTGTTACTTAGTTATTTTTTAACTTGATTTTGATTTTTAACTTTTAACTTCTTTTTAGTTTTCCTTGAATAAAGTAATTAAATTAAACACATATCTTGCAAAATTTATTTAAAAACATATACAGGATTATATATACTCTAACTCTGTCTAGTTGCTAATGAGTCCGGCTGCCAATCTTTCCAATTGCGAATTTGTCCAATGGCTACTATCGGCATTAATAGTATGAGTGAAAGTGAAATTCAGATTCATACTCACGTATGAATCTGAATTTACCTATGAAATTGACAGTAGTTTTGGCATTGTGCACAAAGCTGGGGTGTAAGGAGGACTCCAAGATCTCGTCTCCCAAGCCAACCCACGTGCAGGTCGTGGTACACCCTGCTAGATAACGAACTAGGCCCTGGTTAAAATATCAAACCATCTTCATAATTTGATGACTCATTAATATAACAATTATTTTCCTTTACTTGACACTGGCAGAAAAGTGTCCAACCAGACACAGTTGCCAAGAAAAACGTTGTTGGAAGAAAAACACTAAAAGAAACTAAATCTGTCTATTTCCTTCCAGGTACCGTCAAAACGTTCGCGACCTCCGCTCTCTAATGCACGACCAGCCCCAATCTCCCCTCGACCGCGCCATCTGGTGGATCGAGCATGTACTCCGCCATCGCAGCGGAAGACACCTCCGCTCACCATCTGCCAACATGCCCTGGACCGAGTATCTAGTGCTGGATGTGGTAGCATTGCTGGTGATAGGGGTGTTGAGTATATTGGTTGTAGGGGTAGTGAGTTTAGTAGTTATTGTAAGAGTTCTGTCTAGGAAGGGTAAAGTTAAGCAAAGCTGATTTTTTTTATAATCGGTGGTTTAGGGTAATGCTTGGAGTTTATGTAGTATGTAGTTAAGATTATTTGTTAATTTGGGTAATGCTTGGAGTTTATGTAGTATGTAGTTAAGATTATTTGTTAATTTATTATATGTAGAATAACTGATGAATTGTTATAAAAGATTTTAGTGTTTCAATCAACTTTTTCGCATTATGGAACCTTTAAGTACATTGGTGGGGACAAGATAAAAAGTTATCTCCCACCAATAGTTTTTCCACTACCTAGTGCTAGGTTATATAAAATTAATGTTGTGGAAAGTTGGACTTCACACTAGTTTAAGTACCTACCATGTAAGTTTGATTAAAAAATAATAATAATAATAATGCTGGACAATTCACACAGCATTATCTAGTCTGGCCCCATGGTGAGAGCTTGTGTTATGGGTAGGTTCTAGATAACTGATATACATAATACAATACATTACATTGATAGATATTTTTTATTATACATAGAAAACGACCAGAACACCCGGAACAATTATCTGCAGATCGTACACACAATTGTCCCGAGGCGGGAATTGAACCCGCGACCTCCTGCGTTGCAGGCGGACCTTCGCCCACCGCGCCACAGAGGTCGTCAAATTATTGTATATGAATAATATAATTAAGTACCTACCTTTCTAAAAGAACATTCTTTTTAATTATTAGGTAAAAGTCCGTCTGTTTGTGATCCATAAATCAATGTGGTCTCGACCCGAAGGTAGTAAGAACTCATAATTACTGTTCAGTAAGTTAATAAAAGCGGAAGATAAGAAGTTACCGGAAGTTGACTAGATTCTCATCTTAATGTGTGTCATGGCGACGTTGGGCCGGGAAAATAGCTGGTCTACTTGTCGATCAAGTCAAGTCCAATATTTATTTGACTTGGTTGTATAGTATAACTAGTCGGGGTGTAAGGGGGACTCCAGCATCTCGTCTCCCAAGCCAACCTAACCTGCACGTGGTACACCCTGCCAGATAACGAACTAGGCTCTAGTGAAAATATCAAACCATCTTCTTAGAGTCTATGTTAGTTCACCGTTTCCCCACGAGACTTCTCTTTTTGCACAGACTCTAATTTGTTATCTTAATATGTGTATTGTATTGTATTGTATTGCATTGTATTGCATTATATTGCATTGCATTGCATTGTATTGTATTGTATATTCCATTACTTTACACTGACAGGAAAACACTGGAGGTAAACGTTGTGTAGGACGCCCTCCGACCAGATGGGATGACGACCTGCGAAAGACTGCAGGTAGATGCTGGATGCGTCAAGATGAAGACAGGGCGCTATGGCGCTCATTGGGGGAGGCCTATGTCCAGCAGTGGACTAATATAGGCTGATGATGATGATGATTACACTGGCAGAAAAGTGTCCAACCAGAGACAGTTGCCATTAACAAAGAATCATCATCGTACTAGTCTATGGTAATAAAGAAGACTACTATCGACAAATGATGATGGTATCTAGCCTCACCCGGACACTCGACCATTTCTCCATAAAAATGTGACCAAGTTATACTGTCCCTGAGCTGAACATAATAGCTATCTAACCCTGCAAAGTCTCTACTGCATCAGACACATCTGGAGCGAGATTCTTTGAAAATTCAGTAAAATTCTTTGAAAATTCAGTGAAAAATCGTAAGTTATTCGCTGTGCGTGCTCGCCGAACGGTGCAAGTTAGAATAATCTCAGACTATCTGTGACACCGCGTGACTAACACTCTAATACTAACTTAGCCCTATCAGGAATAAGGCATCCTATCGGAAAATGCTCAATACAATCCCACTGTAAAAAGAAAGATAAATATTTGGGTAGGCTTATAAAAAGTCAACATCCCTCGTCAAGTCCAACCTTAAGGTTGGAGGCAAGGTTGGCAGGACCATGGGAATTCCCATGGTCCTGCCAACCTTGCGGTTATACGGACCGAAACTGTGAGAAAAGAGTCACTCGGGTGACCCCAGACTCTACAAATCTTACGCTCTTTGTCCCGAACACTCCGTATAAAAAGTCAACAGTCAAGAGTCCAAAATTTAGGCTGGCTAAGGCATGGTTATCATCATTATAATCCCCTGAGTGGCAACGCAGACGGCGATACGGCTGGCCTCGGAACGGATCGATCTAAAATTTCAAAATAGCAGCGGGGACCTACGAGTACCTACCAAAACTGTGTTAGGTGCTTCAATTGAAGTGCCATTAGTATCAGTCGTTCAGAACTAAACCTCTTATAGTCTGTGCCAAATAACGTGGCAATACAGGGCCATTTATCGTCGTCGTCAATACTACGAGACTCTTGGCGATAGCACGTTTTCGACAGGGTTGTATGGTAAGCGACAGAATTAGCGACACTTTTTATTGAATTTTACATTAACGTAGTAAGGTTGGTGAATGACCTGTATTGCCACGTTATTTGGCACAGACTATACAACAAATCCATACCCAAAATCCTTATTTCCCTTTCCCTTTCCTTATAGATGACGTGATTATTAGATTCTTTAAGATATTAAGCGGTGTTTTTGCCGCTTTCTCTCGTTGTTCCTTGTATTAGACAACGATCACAGTATTTATCCTGCTACGATACGGTTGTCGTTTCGTGCTAAGGCCCCTGGTCCCTGAACATCAAATATGCTGAATCTACTTACGAGATGATGTCTTATGTGAACTGACGACCTCGGCAGCGTGCAAACGCAACGTAATCCCCGACTATGGGCAATGTTGTTTGAAACTTAAGGGCAGTTTTCACCATCGTTGAGGCCCTGCTAGCCATCTACTAGCTAAACAGCTAAGAAGCGGATTTATTTATTTAGTAAAGGACTAAAGGACACCAACAGTACATATGCAAAATGTACCTACTTATATATTTAACGCTAACATGAGACAAGTTCTAATATATAAAGTTTTAAAAGGTGGACACAACATTCAATGAACTTATTACTATTACATTAGGTATTTACTATTATTTAACAATTTGAGATCAGTGAGAAGCTAACATGCCCCTGTTGTGCGTCTGCTCTATGAGCCGGCAAGGGATTTATGGATAAAAATTACAGAAATCCCCTTAGCAGGGGATTATGGGGGTTATTTATTTTGTAATATTATGAGCGCTGCAGCTTCAGGGCTGAACGAATAAAGTGGCGATCACAATTTAGGCCTATCATGGCCGCAGCAGTGAAGTCGCTTCCGCTGTCTGTTCGCTTAGATCTTTTAAACTACTCAACGGATTTTAATGCAATTTTCAGCAATAGATAGATTGATTCAAGGGGAAGGTTTATATGTATACTATATAAGCCGAGCCGAGCCGTCGCTAGTGCTAAATAAAAAACTTGTGATAAGACGCGAGGGCTAACTCATTATCAATCGGAATATCAATGATCATCAATATCAATTAGGTTCATTTGTGTAATTTTTCTAATATGAGCTTTACCTACTGCTTGAAATAAATTATTTTCATTATTATCTATTTATTTTTATTTGTTAGGACGGCGCGGCGTTACAGTCTTGACCAACTTGAAGGTACCTAAATCTTGTCCAAAAGTGACGATGCCTCAAGCCCACAAAACAAATGATTTTGAAGTTCAATTAATATAAATTTTCCAGCAAACTTGTAACATTAAATCGCAAAATACTTCCATCAGTCAAAGTTTGTAATTGGTAAACTTTGTTTCCGTTAACTTACCTATCTATCAACGAGTGCTGGGTGGGATTTAACATTTAACGAATGGACGGGTATTAGGGCTCATCCAAAAAGTACTTACTTACAAACTAGCGAATCAATATTTAACATGGGCAATGTATACGCTTCTACAACAAAACTCCAAGTGAGTTGCAAAAATTATCAATAAATAAATTTAAAAAAATTGTTAAACATATTCTTTGTAAAAAAGCTTATTACAAAATATGACAAAATATCAGATTACTTAGAAGATAAAAAAGCTTGGAACGAGTTTTGCTCCAACTCAAAATCTACCAACTAACAGATAAGCAAATCAAATGTACTAGACACATAAGTTATTTACATACTAGTGGTTTCTTGTCACTTCTTCCACTAGTCGACAAAAAATTGAAGTGAACTATAAAATATGACGTGTCTAAGTGCTTATTTGTAAGCTTAAAGAAATAAAAAACTTTTCATTTCTTTACATTTCAATAGTATATTTTTAACAAGGACCAAAACAACCCATTATAGGACTTTGTTATTTATTATTTAATATTGTTATTAGATTGACATTGTGTAATTATTTGGGATTTATTGACTTTATGTTTTATTATAGATTTATCATTACTTATGTAATTTTAAGTTATTAACTGAGGAATTTTATATCATCATCAGCCTTTAGCAGTCCACGGCTGGACATAGGCCTCCAATGAGCTATGTCTCAGGCTATGTCGATAACTTTGGTTCTCTGTCGGATGTATTCGTTACGAATCCTCTATTTATTATTAAATACATATACATACAATTTTATATTTTATTGAGTAATTCTAATTATTAGTGTTTATATTATTTATTATTGTTTTAATTGTTACACAATTGCATTAGGTGCCCCCGTAAAAAAAAACTCAGTGAAAGAACAAAGAAGGCGCATTTAGTTCCATTTTCAAAAATTTATTCAAAATTAATCTATGTATTTTCTCAGTAAGTAATTTAGTGCACTTAAAAGAGCCCTTGTATTCATTTATAACTTAAGGATACACTGCAATGTATGTCATACGATGACACAGAAAATTTATTGACTGTTTTTAACACTTTGACTGCGATTTTTTTTCGACGACTGCGATCTTTATTAACCTAAAAAAATTCGTGCTGCCGCTCTACACAGCGGTTGTGTTGCGCCGCACATGCGTTTCGTTCGAAAAATATTACAGCTGTGCTGAGACACAAAGATCTATATTTTCTCAGCCGCTGCGCTAGTGTGGATTTACGCATATTAGTCACTTGTAGAAAACACATACCGTGTGATTTCAGCAGTCAAAGTGTTAAGTAGACCTAAAAATCTTTGTGTACACCTTTATTATTTAAATTTAGTTTAGTGTAAGTACCTAGCATAAGTTATTATCATAAAGTATTCATGTTCGTCGCTTTGTATAATAAGCAAGTTCAATATGATTATTTATTTGTTGTTAGCCCTCTTTCAGCCTGAAAAACAGGTTTCCACCTAGTTCAGGCACCCACATTGTTATTTCCATCAGAATTTAAGTAAGCTACTTTTTGTTACTCTTTAGTCCTAAGATATTTTTGAATAAATTTTTATTTTATTATTTTATTTTGGAACTGGGCCGGACACGTCTGCCGTATGTCCAGCGACTTGTGGGCAAAGACCACCACAGAGTGGAGCCCACCCAACGCTAAGAGGCGACGTGGAAGGCCCAGGATGAGATGGCGCGACGAGCTCGAGGTACATCTTCCATCGTGGCCTGTTGCAGCGTTGGATCGCGAGGATTGGAAGGAGAAAAGGGAGGCCTTTGCCCAGCAGTGGGACAATAATGGCTTAAAATAGCATAATACATATTTTATTTTATTTATTTATCAAGTGAAAACTTAGAGCAAGGTGTTAATCTTTTAGAACCCATAGAGTCTAACATACGAAATTACGAACCCATTCGAAAATACAATTAAATATTATAAAAATATTCTACCGTAAAAATTATATCAAAACGGTAGATCACCGACCGCGAAGCTATGCTCAAGCGTCCGGTGACTTATTTATTTCAAATAATTTATTTGATGTACAAAATACAATAATTATGTAACATATTTTTTTACTATATAAAATACAATCAAATATTATGAAACTATTCAACAGTAAAAATTATATCAAACGGTAGATTACCGACCGCGAAGCTAGGCTCAAGCGTCCGGTGACTTATTATTTCACATCATTTATTGCAGTTCTCGTTATAAAATACATGTTTTACTATGTAAAACACAATCAAATATTATGATAATATTCTACAGTAAACAAATATAAATGATGATAATGAGTAAACAAACATAATATATGGTAAATCAAAGAGGTAGATTAATTATAATTACCGACCGCGAAGCTAGGTTCAAGCTGTTAAGAAGAAAGAAGAAGAAAATAATTAATTTGGCCAAAAATCAGGTTTAACAAAACAACACATTAAAACAGAAAAACACAGCAAACTTAAAATTAAATTAAATAAACATACTTACAGGGAAACAATAATAATAATACACCTGCTGACCAAAAAGGGTCAAACTCAGCTATGTGCTGAACCACGCATGGCGCGGAACAACGCTGATTTTCAGTTTGTACCTTGTTGACAGACAGATAGGACATTATTATTATTATAATAATATCTCAAGTCTGAGTGATTCCATAATTATAATCATAATCTTTATTTGCATGAATTTATGTATAAAAGGTCTTAATTCTAAATATGTCCAGATACAAACTAAGTACCTATACCTACTCAGTTGTGCAAAATCCTTAATATAACAAGTATCAATAATAATCATAAATTTTAAACAAGATGGTATCCCTAATAAAGTTCCCGTGTTGGTGTTGCCAGTACAGTAATATAAACTACAAAGACTCGTCCACAATAGGCCACAGCAGCTTTTGTGCTACTTACAAAGGTATTGTTTTGAAAACAATGGTGTACCAGCTCACGGAATGAATAGTTTTAGAGATCTAATGGTTTTTACCAGCAATCGCTAGGATAAACGTGTTCTTGAGTGGATACCACGACTCGGTAAACGTAGTGTTCCTACACTACGGCCGGAGGGCGAGGACGCCCTCGGGCCAGGTGGGATGACGACCTGCGAAAGGCTGCAGGGAAAACTTTCAATAGATTTCAATGTATTATGTAATAACAAACCAATTAAAGTTCGTGGGTCGAACAAGTGAAAAATACTTCAAATTGATCGATGATGGAACTTACTTACTACCAATAATTTAAGTCGAGTTCGTAGGTATATTTCTGAATTCTGTTAGGTAATAAGTGTGCATTTTACGACCCCTGAACGAATATTCATAGCAATGTCTTCATATGCTAGACTCTACATATAAAAACATTGCTATGAATATTAGTTCAGGGGCGAAATCCAAATATCAAATATTCGTAAATTTTAATAATTGCAAGCCTAGTTTTAAGGTAGAAAATTATTGAAACTTTTAATATATTTAAGATTTATCTTCATATATATATATATTATGTTGAAGCAAATAAATGAATCTTTATCTTTATCGTAATAATAATTCGTTCAAAAATAATTGTAGTCTCAGTTAGACTGTAAAGATGGAGTTTGGAAGTATGCACCCTTTTTATTAACTTTTAATTTCGGGTTCCTGGATGGCTACTGCGATCCTGGCCCGGTCTGTGACCATTCAGGTCCGGACAGTTCTGTGTCAGCATCCCATCTGGATCTCAACAATTCATTCTCAGGTATAAATAGATTTTTAATAGTAATTCAAATTTCATAACTTGCCTTGGTAATAGGGGTATAATGTGAACAAATCTGACTTGAGTTAGTAGTTTTATGAGCAAACATTGCTCATTAAATTAATTATTATACATACATACATACATATATTATACCCATTACACATTATTATTCATTTACATGTTTCTCTGAAGGATAGGATTCGTAACGAATACATCCGACAGAGAACCAAGGTTATCGACATAGCTCAAAGAATTAGCAAGCTGAAGTGGCAGTGGGCCGGCCATATCTCGCGAAGAACCGACGGCCGATGGGGCAAACGTGTTCTTGAGTGGAGACCACGACTCGGTAAACGAAGTGTAGGACGCCCTCCGACCAGGTGGGATGACGACCTGCGAAAGACTGCAGGTAGATGCTGGATGCGGCAAGCTGAAGACAGGGCGCTATGGCGCTCTTTGGGGGAGGCCTATGTCCAGCAGTGGACTGCTATAGGCTGATGATGAATATTTGAGGCACTTCTTACCATGTAATCATATTGATTCCCACGATACAGGCCCAGCCTAGTGTGGGAATCATTAGAACTTTTGTTAATTAATTCTGTCTACTTATCTGTATTAACTATAGTTCTGTTTAGATGTAATAAATGTAATAAACATATTTTTCATTTCATTTTCATACCCATAAGCCCAGCGTAGGGATTGTGTCATCATTACATTACCCCAAAGAGGCAGGGCCAGTACGTCTTGGGCCATGTAAGTGTTAACTAGTATATAGTATAATGCACGCTGTTTGAAGCCGGAAAGGTAAATATTACTTCGTTTCCTATAATTTTAAAATTTTCATCAGTTTAATAAGGTAATCTTAATTGCAAACATTAGAGCCTTTTGAAGTCACGAAGGTACCTAATCTACGTTTTACCGTTATGGGCCAAGTATATGTTTCATTATTTGTTAGACATAGTTTGTTCCAACCCCAAGCTTTTGAAGCTAATAACAAGGTTAAATTACATTAATTACTTGACATAGATTGATATCGGTTAACATCAAGCTCGCTACTCACACAGCGATTTAGGCTGCCTTCACATTTAGGTCGCAAGAATGACGGCAGCCGCGCGACTTGTTTGGATTCGGCGCGGCGGCGTGGCAGCAGCCGCGTGCGATCACTTATCGATACAAGTCGCGTGGCGGCCGCTCTGCTTCGACCTAATGTGAAGGCAGCCTTATAGTTCGATCTCGCGTTTCGTATCCCGAGATTTCGGAGTGAGATTAAGCAACAAACAATCTATGAATTTTTTTTCTGTACTTGTACCCAAAATTTTACATATGTGCTGGGACGAGGAACATAATTCTTAGAATATTTTTGGTGTATTGTAGTGTAGGTTTCTATATTAAACCGCATGCTCTGTATATTTTGTTCGCGACAAAAAGTCGCACGTTGCTTGGCACACCCCGCAGACCTTGAAGGATCACACACGACATCACTAGATATGAGCTTACATGGAATATTGATTAATATTCATGATGTGATACACGGTAGTTATCACGACAGGCTCTCACGGTAAATTGGTTTTAATTATTTAACTGTTAAGATTGAATTTATGAGGACTTGGAGCTTTATACCGTACCTACTTCATCTTTCATCTCGACAGGTAGATAATGCCCGACGACGACGTTTCAATAGGGTGATACATACGACCTGCGAAAGACTGCAGGTAGATGCTGGATGCGGCAAGCTGAAGACAGGACGCTATGGCGCTCATTGGGGGAGGCCTATGTCCAGCCGTGGACTTATATAGGCTGATGATGATGATGACGATACACTGCCGCGATAGTATAAGTAGGTAGGTACTTAACCATAGTTTTATTTTAAACAAGTACCTCAGGTAGTTATTAGATTTATGATATGAGAAAACACTTTATTATACAACACAAAACAGGAAACAATACATAAATACTTAATAAACATTTAGAATAGAAGAAGTACCTTATCGTTGAGAGCGATTTCTTCCAGGGAACTTTAGAATGGACTGGATATGGAGGAACAATATAGACGGATTTAGGGAAAACAAAAGGAAAGCAATTACTAAACATAGGCGCTTTCCAGTATTCCTTGGTATTTTAGTTATATTATATCATAAATTGAAAATTGAATTGAATGTACGTTTACTGTGGCGTTTTATGTGGCGCGGTGGGCGAAGGTCGTCCTGCGACGCAGGAGGTTGCGGGTTCGATTCCCGCCTCGGAACAATTGTGTGTACGATCTGCAGATATTTGTTCCGGGTGTTCTGGTCGTTTTCTATATATAATAAAAAATATCTATCTATGTAATTTATTGTATTATGTATATCAGTTATCTAGTACCCATAACACAAGCTCTGCTTACCATGGGGCTAGATAATGCTGTGTGAATTGTCCAGCATTATAAAAAAAATATATATATAACAATTACTCTCTTATATAGGTACTTACTCGAATAATGAATTTTCTAATTGTACTTATTAAATGGGCTACCCTTGTCCCTCTTATTTAGTCTGTCCAGTGTCGCATTGCTCGCAATTGTTTTCAGGCGTTCAATTACCACCGCAGTTAAGTGGGTATTGCTGCAAAACAACTTATATACTAGCTGCGCCTGGCGGCTTCGCCTGAGTGAAAATCTATGGTGTCAAATGGTTTATAAACCTTTTTGAATCACTCTATCTATTAAAAAAAACCGCAACAAAATCCGTTGCGTAGTTTTAAAGATAACATGGGACAGCGGAAAGCGACTGTTTTATACTATGTTATGATAAATTTAATATTAATATTTTTAATATTAACCTTTAATTTAATATTAACCTACACCTACACTAACATGATAATATACTGTAAATACCTACTACAACTACAAAGCAATTATATGTACATTTTCATTCGGCGTTACTAAACAACTCTCTAATGGGCTCTACACTATGTACTATGGGTTTGGTGTGTAAAGGCCTTATGAAGGACGGATGACACTCCGAGAAGGTATTCTATTCCAGCGCTAAGTACTTACATGTGACTGTAGATAGATAAGTAATCCCCGACGACGTTTCAACAGGTTTACACTGCCGCGATACATAGATAGTAAGATGGGACGATGATCCGCGAAAGACTGTAGGTAGGTGCTGGATAGGCAAGATTACAGGGCGCTATGGCTATGGCTATACATTATGGGAGGCCTATATCCAGCAGAGGACTAATAGAGGCTGATGATGATGACTACGTAGCATTTACCTACTGTGTTTTTTTTTAGGTATTATTTCTCCCGGAACCCAAATTATTATTCTACAAACAAACACATAATAGCCGTTATGAATGAATGAATGAATTTTATTTGTTATGTTATAATTATAAGACTTACACAGAACAAAATAAATTTTAACTAAGAGGAAACGTTACTGCGTATATGCAAAATTGGTACAGTATTATTTATTTATTTAATGACATAGGTACCTACACAATTACCATGTCAATATATTTATGAAAACTTGTTGTACACTCATAAAAACATCAATCAGTTAAAAAAAAAGCGATATACATAATGTAAATACTAGAAATAAGCATAAACTCGCTGTTCCCACAACTAGACTACATAAGATAAGTGTATCTTAGGGGTACGCTTCTACAACAAAACTCCAAGTGAGTTGCAAAAATTATCAAAAAATAAATTTAAAAAAATTGTGTAGCATATTCTTTGTAAAAAGGCTTATTACAAAATATCAGATTATCTAGAAGATAAAAAAGCTTGGAACGAGTTTTGCTCCAACTCAAAATCTACCAACTTACAGATAAGCAAATCAAATGTACTAGACACATAAGTTATAAACATACTAGTGGTTTCTTCTCACTTCTTCCACTGGTGGACAAAAAATTGAAGTGAACATCAATATAATAATGAATAGTATAAAATATGACTTGTCTAAGTGCTTATTTGTAAGCCTAAAGAAATAAACTTTCATTTCATTTCAATTCCTTACATATGAATTTAGAAACATGTCATTTTAGTTTTATGAATTATTGTAGGTAGGGATTTGTTTCTATACAAATAAAAGTACATACTTAGGTTATTTGCATCTTCTGTATATTTAAAAAATAATCTACTTATTTCAACAATTAATAAAAAGGTTAACATTCATTCTGAATGAAGGTACATAGTAATTTTATTCTTATAATTCTACGGGATTTATCACTTTAAGTCGCAGTATTATCATTTTTTAGTATTCATAAGTCTATCAACTTTCGTCTTTATACTTTCCAAATCTTCAATAATTCTTACATCGTATTTATTAGGAACTTCTTCAGTTTTTATTATTTTATTCATCTCGATACTACTTTTGGTTAAATCTTCATCCATTTGTAATTTATCTTGTACAAGTTGTGCCTCTTCTTTAATTTTTATGACATAATCGTCAAACGAGTCTAATTCTTTGCTAAGTTCTGAATCTTCGAGCTGGTCGAGTAGATTGTGATTGAAGTTTTCTGGACTAGGTATTCTTAGTTCAACAATATTATCATGAATGCCAACCGTTTTAGATACGTCTTTATTTGGCTTGTTTGTTTCTTGTTGTCGATGTCTTAAAAACATTTGTTCATCTAGTTCTTTATTCTTATTTGCTTTCCCGAATAAAAGATCGTGTGGAGAAAACTCCTTGTCACCTTTATTCAATTTCTGTTTGATATTCATGTTTAAGTCTTTCTGTACAACAAAACATCCTAATTGCCAAAATTCACTACCGTTTAAATCCATCCACTCTTGTAGTTTATCCACTATGATAGCTGAAGGTTCAAAGTTCTCTGGCAAATATTCCATACTAAAATGAATCTTCGGACAAATATCTCTCAGCATTTCGCCTACCCTCATATTGAATTCTTTGTCGTAGCCGCAAAGTCGAAGTTTCCTTGGCGGTCCAAATTGCATCAGAATTTTAAAGATTTCCGTTGCCACTTCTAACTCTACTTTCTTCTGTAAAGGTCTCAGTAATATATAATCTGTGGCGTTATCTATGTAAATAAGTATATATCTAAAGTGTTTTTCGTGTTCCCGTCTTTTTTGTAGCATGACAGTGACATAAACCGAAGCCATTTTGTTCGGACCTCTAATAACTGTCAGGGGCTTGGACTTGCAGACATTACAACTTTTTACAAATAAAGAGAGGCACAGAACAGGGAATTGGTACAAATTTTGAAGTTTTCTTGCTGTTTGACTTAGATATTGGCGATCATTCTTGTGGTTGTTTTCTATGTGGTCTTTCATAAAAATATCAAACACATCTTCAAAACTCAATACCTGAACGCTCGCTTTTTGCGATTTCTTCTTCACGACCAATATTTCTCGTCCATTCAAACAAGAAACTTCATAATTCTTGTGCAGATACGACTTATTATCGCGTTTCATTTTATCAATAGTGTTGTTTATCGTAAATTGACTGTTTGGTGAGTGTTTGTCAAAGGTATTTCTTACTTGGGCTGTATATTCCTTTTTTGTTTGCACGTAGTCAAAAGGTGGGTCCGCCATCTTGCGTATACACTTTGCACCAGCGGAATAATAACTGACTGAATCGCGCGCGCGCGTATGTAGATAGAACGGTTAGTAGGCCCGAGCGCGGGGTGAAGAGCGCTCGTCAGGCAGTGTGTGAGTGGGACGGCGCTTGTCTGCCTGCTAGAAGAGCGAGACGGGAGATATCGCCAGACGCGTCTAGTCGAGGTCACGCGGTGAGTGAATTAGCGTTCAGCAACACAGAAACCAATCTTTACGTTATTCGTCGACTGCATTTTTCTTGTGTTTTTATCTATTTAAAATTTTTTGGAAATATATCATTAGGTACCTGTGTAATGTACCTAATGATTTATTTTTCAATCCGGTTTGTATTAAATGATAGTTTCCCTTATAATTAAGAAGATATGTAATGTTTAGAATAACTTTTTTAGGGTTCCGTCCCCGAAGGGTTTCAACGAGACCCTATTATTCATTTTACAAAGTCTATTATAGTACCTTACCTACCGAGGTAGGCAAGGTGAATACTTGATTTTTTTACAGAGTGAGCATTACTAATATTATTACTACCTATACTGTATTAATTATAAACAACAATAACAAATACTAATAACGTTAATAAATAAAATACAGAATCGCATTACAATTCAAGGGCCAGAATCGACAAAAAACGAATCTTTAGTACCTATGAGGGTCCTCATACAAACGTTAGTTATTTTGGCGATTATTGCTTGATTAGGTACCTATGTACAATGCATTTTTGCCTATGTATATAAAAGTAGGCAGGCACTGTCAGGTTGTGTTAAAGTATGATGGACGGACGGAACCCTTTATGTACAAGTCAAACTCGCTTTTGATCAGTTAAATTAAGTACCACAAGTTAAAACTGACATTTCACAATTTTTCACAGCACATTAACTAAATAAAATAGTAACAAGTTCCTATTTTATGATACCTAAATATAGGTAACATTTTTAAGAGTTATTGCTTTATTAAATTATATAGGTATACGTTATTTTGAACACGTCGCAGGTTTTTTAGACTAATTATTTTAGTCTAAAATCAATAGACTAATTATTTAAAGACTAGACTTAGACTTTTATAAAGACTAATTATTTTATAATTGGTCTAAAATCTATTATTTAGAGGAAAAACATTAAATTAATTCATTGGGTTACCTTCGTTTATTATCAATTTACAAATGAACTGGCCTATGTCCAGTCCAGCTGTGGCCTGCTATAGGCTGATGATGATGATGATGATGATTATGTGTGTAGAAGCCGCGCGGTTGTGATTTTTAAAATCATCTAAGACTCAGAAAATAGTGTATAAAGTAAAAAAAAAGACGTGCTGTATATAACTTAAGGATCTAGTCTAGTCAAAGTAGCATTGATCGAATGAACACTTTACCATTTAAAAAAATAATCTCAATTTTACCACTTATTGTAATGTTTTTACAACATAATGAACACCTGAACTACACATCAGTTTTAATTTTATTTTTGTACTCATCGAAAGATACCTAATAACTTTTTCTAGACAAATTCGCAGTTACGCAGCGGCGGCGCGGCGCGTCGGCGGCGGCGGCGGTGACGGCGGCGGCGGCGCGGCGGCATGGTTGGTAGTCGCGCGCTGACGCTTGCGGACGACGGACCTGTAATTTTTTTCTGCGACAGTTTCTTGCACCAATCAATCAATTTTTGACGAATTTATAGAATTGTTGCATGTTATACACAATGGGCAATAAACAACGCAACCGAAAAAAGTCGTTAACAGCCATAAAGATAATAAATAAAAAGAATGCTCTCCAAAGATATGTGAAGAAGTGAATGACGCTAGATTTCATTTTACTTAAATCTATGATTGATAGATTCGAAACGATAATGCCATAGTATATATAGTAATTTCAGTAGGTATAACTACTGAATATATGTACGATTTTTGATAATTTATATTTTGTTAGGTACCTCTGCGTGCCGTATTGATATACAAACGAAAAGTAAATACTAGTACCTAGAAATGACACTACCGTATTAGGTACTCCATGTTCTCCATTTACTTTTTATCGTAGACCACTGGAGCAGCCTCAGAAAACTAAAGTGGACACCGCCCCTGTTATAAATGTTCTACCTGTTAATCCAATTGAAAATAGAGGTAGGTTAAGGCCGTCATTTTTCCTATTGAGACAAACACAAAGCTTACATATTTTTTTACGTAACTATAGGTAGCGTAGATTTTACGTAAAAAACTTGAAATAATATTTTTTTAGCCGCCAGAATCGTGGCTTCCGGTATCGGCTTTTCTCCATTTGAGGAAGTAGAAGAAAGAAGTTCCGTCTCCAATTCTCCATATTGTACACAAATAAAAATAATAATTAAACAAAAAAAAAAGAGAGCTTACTTTATATATTTACGAAATTATTATTGGTTACTATACCATAAACAATGTTTGATCGTAAAAAATGCATTGATGAAGAAACATAAAATAATCCTACTACTTTTTTATATACTATCTCGCTAGCAAGGTTATGCGAGGTCACCGCCCCGCCCGCCGCCGTCGCCGCGCCACCGCCTCCGTCGTCGCCCGCGCCCCGTCATCGTCGTCGCGTCGCTGCGTCCGCGCTAAGAATTTCGCGCGTGGCCCAGAACTGCACTAAATGCCGACTGCTGGAAGACCTGTGGGGCTACCATTCTTTTAAACACATGTAACGCGCGTTATCAGCGTTATTCAATATAACAATTTTTTTTTACTGTGATAAATTTCTATGAATCTTTTATTTAATTTTTAAAGAAAGCATGTCTGTGTCCTTTTCCTTTAACACAATCCCTTATTGTGTTTCCTATGTCAAAATCGTGTTCCTTGTAATATAATTTTAAAGCTAATAGAACTTAACGACATCAAGTGTAACATGTGTACCTATGGTGGAAATGAATAAACAATATTACGTTAATTTTAGTGTTGTAGTTAAAATGCACCTTAACACGCGGATAACTCGTATTAAGGCATTTTAACGCGGATAACACCTTTTCACTATTCGCGTTAAAATTCTAATGTTAAATAGCATGGTAGCTCCACTGGCCTTTTGTTTTTTCTATATTTTATGTTATGAAAAACAAATCTCCGAAGGAATCACTCGTTTCTTGTAACATACATACCTACTGTATAAATTTATTAAATTATATTACACACAGTACACAATTACTACCTATGAAGATACAAGTCAAGATCATGTTTCTAATTTTTACCTTATTCTAGATAAACAATCTGTTTCGCAACTGAGGCACAGTTAAGGTAATTCAGAGGATAGATTTATGTAGGCCTTAATCTAATCGATCGTATTCTTATTCATTTTCAGATTCTGCAAAACCAAGCCAATCAAAACTTGACTGTAAAGTTGTATACAAAATGGAGGCAAATGCACGAACAACATGTGACGCAAAAAGATATTCAAACCTAGTAAACCTACATCTAAGAGCGTCTATGTTTGGAGAACGAAAAGAATCTGTATTTCTATTTGAAGATGAAGGAAAGGTTCTTAGTGACCAAAAGATTATTGCACTACAAGATGTAATCGCAATCAGAGTATTAAAAAGACTGGAACCATACGTTGTTAGTAAGGCACGCGGCAAAGAGATAATAACTTACAAAGACACAGAAAACAGTGAGACGACACACGTCGTTAAGCCGATATTTCCACCCCTAACAAGTATTTACGAAACTCTAATGACAATACATCTAGAAAATGATCATGCGTCATCTAAACTCATAAAAGCACAAACAGAAGCAATTAATGGCTCATACAAACGACTACCAAACATCTGCTACGATTTAATCCTTTATTTTTGCAAGGGCTGCAATAAAAACGATGTGGGAGCCAGCGCCAGAGGTTCTGTCAGCTTTATGTACCAGATGAGCTTCATACCAGAAACCATATTCAAATCACTCATGATCTACATTGATGAAAACACAGAGTTCATATTCTTGAGACCCATTAATGTTATGAATACTGAAGTTCAGAATGAACTCTTCAAATTATTCATGCAAATTGGGACACCAGAAGAAATCAACATAAGCCATACTTGTAAGATGAACTATTGTCTACAAAGCTTGATCAAGATTCTATGTCCAACGTGCGAGATAACCGAAGACAAGGATAAGGAAAATGATAAATACCTTACTAGGTTGATTATGAATGAAATTGGAGCCTGGATGAAAACTGCAGACAGCAAGATTTGGCATTTAGGATGTTCTGTTGTGCAGAATCAGATAAACAACACCATAAAAACCAAGATACCGGGAAGTGATCTGAAAGTAACGGCATACGATCTGTTTTACAAGAACCCTGCTATTTTCGACCCTCCTATGTCTAGTAGATGGTTCCCAAATATTCAACGTCAGTTCCTGGTTGAGGATTGTACTAGTAATTACACATTCCGTTCCAACTTCAGATCGAGGCTAAAGCAAATCCCCCAAGAGGCATCTGTGGAAAGCTCTTCAAGGACAGAAGAACAAACGAAAAGCATGCCTGAACAAACCGTTCCTCTGAGCGCAAAAGAAGCAAAAAAGGTAGGAACAATACAAAATGTCACATAATTAATAATAATAAATAATGCTGGACAATCCACACAGCATCATCTAGCCCCATGTTAAGCAGAGCTTGTGTTATGGGTACTAGATGACTGATAAACTTAATACAATACATTACATAGATAGATATTTTTTTTATATGTCATTTATAAAATAACTTGTTATATATATTTATAACTACTAGGGTTCCTTTTGACTAATAAGTAATAACTATTTCGGGCATAACTGTACGATGGCACCGACCGAACCCCCGTATGCGAGTTGACTCGCGCTTAGCCGGTTTTATAATTATTTTTTATTCATATATTTTTTTAAGTAAATAAGTTAATTGTCTATGTTTGCTTTTTTTGTGCTGTCCATGTTTGTGATCAAAATAAATATACCATATCTTTGTTGACATTAAATATCTTGGATTCTAGAACAGTCCTATTGTGCAAACTATCTTAGCTTTAGGCCCTAACTCTGTTACTATCTCTCTCTCTCTCTTTCCTAAACGGTGGATAACCATTCTTTTTTCTTTCAGAGAAATAGAATGTCCTACAGAGGACAAGTACGTGGACGCGGACGGCCAAGGAAGCATTCATTATAATTAATTATAAATGTAAGCGGGTTAACTACGAACCTGCTTTGTGTTGGAAGATCACCAACGTGGAAGCCCTGGACGAGAGATATCATCAGATGTGTGCGGTTCTAGTCTAGACGCGCTCGCTTCGCTTATCGTCACGCGTCGTGCACTCCTAGATGATTTGGTATTCTTCTAATATTAACGATGTTCGTGGTTTACCCACTTTTATTTATAAATATGAGTAAATTGAGACAAACTTCAACATTTATAAGTACTTAATCAATAAAATTCTGAAGCTGAACAAGGCGCTATGGCGCTCATTGGGGGAGGCCTATGCCCAGCTGTGGACTAACATAGGCGGATGATGATGACGTACAACAACGCAACGACAAAATCGGTTGTAGTACAGCGACGTTCATCGTTAGCTGACCCCCTGGCAGGGTGCAAGTTTCGGAATTACATACGTTTTGTTATTATTCAATTAAAATTGATATTTTTATATGAAACAAATTTCTGCGGATCGTACAAAATTTTGTCCACAGTCGGGAATCGAAAACGCGACTTCCTGCGTCGCAGGCGAGCCTTCGCCCACCGCGCCACAAAGGTCGTCAAGATTAATAGTTCGGTATTCATCAGTGGTATTCATAGAAATTGTCTTTTTAATACGAGTATATCTTGAACTGTCTAATGTAAGTCAGAGCGACTTGCTTGTAAATTTTAATAAATTGAGGAATGGTGTGAGTATGATCTCTATTGAAGTAATAATGCCTTGGACTATTCCAAGGCATTATACCATAGACTAAAATATACCTATGTATATTTTTAGTCTATGGTATAATGTATTGATTGAATTTCATTTTTGTATTGATTGTTATTAACGACTGCTTTGTGTTACATGTTAAAATATAAGTTGTGATTTTTCAAGATAATTGGTTTTATTTTCTTCTGGACAATATATATACATACAATCAAAGAGATTTTACATATAGAGACGTCATACTCATTGTAAAGAAATAAAAACATTGCGATTTTTTACTATAGCTACATACCTAGCGTCGACGTTCGAACATACAACGCCTCATGGCATTATCTCTGTCACTCATAAACTTAACGCATTGCTTGTTTCGTTCGTGTTGGAAGCAAAGCGGCAACGCCGCGCGGCAATGATTGTTGAGTAAAATAAAATTCACCATTTTACATTTTAACATATTAAACAGTACTTACGTATGAAAAGATACACCCTTTCTGGTTTTTATAGTCCTTGTGTAGTTATTGCACTTTCGGAACACACAACTTGGCATTTTCGAGGTTTATTTAAGTATATTCCATAAGTAACCTCGTGTTCAACGAACGTGCGCGTCGCGGCCAGGAGCACGACGGACCGAGTTCAATTAGGATACGTACCTGATTTTCGTTTTGTAAGGCAGACCTCGATACAACGTATCTACGTATATATAACATCATTGCATACAATACAACAATCTAACATGAAAACATTCTCAAGTTAGAATAATGATTCTAATAATTACTTAGTAAAAAAACATTTAAGTTAGTTGTGTAACATTGAAGTGGCAGTGGGCCGCCGCGCCGCCGCGCCGCCCGCCGCCGCCCGGCCATTTCTCGAGAAGAACCGACGGCCGCTGGGGCAAACGAGTTCTTGAGTGGAGACCACGACTCGGTAAACGTAGTGTAGGACTCCCTCCGACCAGGTGGGATGACGACCTGCGTAAGACTGCAGGTAGATGCTGGATGCGGCAAGCTGAAGACAGGGCGCTATGGCGCTCATTGGGGAGGCCTATGTCCAGCAGTGGACTGCTATAGGCTGATGATGATGATGAAAAAACATTTTAAGAAAGTGTAGGTGTAGACTATTATTATTTGATATGGACCGTTGTTTTAAGTATTGTCCATCCTGTACTAGACTAATGTTGCCTGAAATGAAAAATTATTTTAGAGCAAATGCATGCATTACAAAGGCGTTACCTGAAACAAATGAATTTTTTTTTTGTTTGACGACCGTTATGGCGCGGTGGGCGAAGGTCCGCCTGCGACGCAGGAGGTTGCGGGTTCGATTCCCGCCTCGGAACAATTGTATGTACGATCTGCAGATATTTGTTCTGGGTGTTCTGGTCGTTTTCTATGTATCATAAAAAATATTTATCTATGTATTGTATTATGTGTATCAGTTATCTAGTACCCATAACACAAAGCCCTGCTTAGTTTGGGGCTAGATAATGCTGTGTGAATTGTCCAGAATTATTTTATTTGCGCCTCTTGAGATCTTCAGCTAAATCCGCCGTCGCACAAGCTACCAGCACCACCCACTATCCAATTTAAATCTAGAAATTTAAAATTCATATCATACACACGTTCTGCTCATCCAACTACCGCTTAATTAAATTGTTCTTTAGGAATAATCCCATCCGCTCATGACGTTTGGTCTTCCATCCAAAGATAAAATAGTTACTGGAATCTCCTTTCATTCACTGTTTTTGATAAGTTTTTAATAACTTATCGGACCTTCCCGGCTTCGCACGGGTATTTATTATAGCCTATGTTCACCGGAGATAGTGTAGCTTTCCAACGGTGAAATAATTTTTCTTGTAATTCTTTACTGTACACAAAAAAACTTAAAAATAACTACAAAAAGATATTTACATAGGCGAGCCTAACCCTAACAAAGAGTTTTCTTACACCAAAACCTTAGGTTTAAAGGAGAAGCGATAGAACAGATAGAGGAAGTGAAATCATGAATGTTTTCACCAATCGATCCAGTATTTTCGGAGCCTAAAATACAAACAAACGAAAAATCAAACCTTTCCTCTGTATAATATTAGTATAGATTCTACATGTGTTGAAGTGGAATACCTAAATAGGTGCCAACTGAAATCAAAATAAAAACAACTGCATGCTATCACTGAAATTGATTAAGTTAGTTTAAACCGTTGAATTTCCAAAAAATTCAATAAAAAAATGGACAATCAAATTACACTTTCTCTAAGTTTATAAAAATAATATATACTACACATAAATAATATAATTTGATTGTGTGATTGTTTAATTTGATAAGATTAAACTAAAAAATAGTTTAAAAAAACTAAACAAACCACGCTTTTAAAAATAAACCGAACTAAAAAGTAGAAAATATTTTATTAAATAATTCAAATTATGGATAAGAGTGATAAATAAAAGAAATTATTTTATGTAAAAAAGCGTCTACTTTTTAGTTCGGTTTATTTATAAAAGCTTGGTTTTTTAGTTTTTTTAAACAATTATTTATTTTCTATTTTTTAGTTTAATCTTATCAAATAATACTATTATCATCGGTTATTAATAAGTTTACTATATTTAAATGAAATCTGACCGTTCAAAGTGGGTCAAAATCGAGTCCAAATGGAGTCGGTTACAAACAAACAAACAAACATACACACAGGTGAAGCTAATAAAAGCGTGATAAAAAGCACACGAAATTTTAAAATCCCAAAAGCTAACCTGCCTATGGAGTTACGTAGATAAAAATAATAATAAATAAATCATCATACCTTCACTACATAGTATAAACTAAAGTCGCTTCCCGCTGTACCCATGTATTATACTTAGATCTTTCAAACTACGCAACGGATTTTGATGCGGTTTTTTTTTATAGATAGAATGGTTCAATAGGAAGGTTTTTAACACTTTGAGTGCTGAAATCACACGGTATGTGTTTTCTACAAGTGACTAATATGCGTAAATTGACATTAGCGCAGCGGCTGAGAAAATACAGATCTTTGTGACTCAGCACAGCCGTAATATTTTTCGAACGAAACGCATGTGCGGCGCAACACAACCGCTGTGTAGAGCGGCAGCACGAATTTTTTAGGTTAAAAAAAAGATCGCAGTCGTCGAAAAAAAATCGCAGTCAAAGTGTTAAACCATTTGACACATAGATTTCCACGCGGGCGACGCCGCGGGGCGCAGCTAGTTAGAAATAAGGCCTAAACGTCTGCAAAAGGCATGTTCTCAATTTCTTGGCTTTTGATTAATGTTCGAACACTTAGTTCAATATAATGGGTTTGGATAACATACGACGCCCCTTGGCCTCTCGGTCGATAGAAAAATATATTACTAGACGAAATCTGCGAGCAAACGGGTACAATTGATAGATTTCTTCACCTTAAAATTAGGTATTACTAAGAAGTATATTAGGTACCTATACATTATCACTTTTTAATAGTTATTGCAGATTTAAGTTGCACTCACTCCACTATCCACTTTACACTGAAATACAGGCGATAGTTCCGTGCTATTTGACTCGGATTTTTAGGAGCGAAACGATACGTGCTCACCTCAGTAGCTCAAAGCGCGCACTCATATATGTATATCTATATATGTATGTATATATTTTACATTTATCTTTAAATATTCACGTATGTTCATATTTATTCCATCTTACAATAAAGTATTTTTGTATTGTATTGTATTACCACAGAAATGACTGAATATGTTTTTTTATTTTTTTACCAACTTAACACTTTGACTGCTGAAATCACACGGTATGTGTTTTCTACAAGTGACTAATATGCGTAAATCCACACTAACGCAGCGGCTGAGAAAATACAGATCTTTGTGACTCAGCATAGCCGTAATATTTTTCGAACGAAACGCATGTGCGGCGCAACACAACCGCTGTGTAGAGCGGCATCACGAATTTTTTAGGTTAAAAAAAAGATCGCAGTCGTCGAAACAAAATCGCAGTCAAAGTGTTAAAAATATTGTTACATAAAAAAGCTTAAAAATAACACGAAGGAAACCACAAAGGTTTTTTAAGTTTTTTTTATCCAGTTATCTGTAGGACATTAAATATCAAAGTGCTTTTTTTTTAAGTTTCGATCCCTCGCATCTTCATACAAGATTTCTCTTAGTAAGAGCGAGGATTCGAGAACTTACTCATCAAGACCTCTGGTACAAATTGATACATATAAGTTTATATGTAAGTTTATTTTGTTGGTGTCTTTGTAAATACCTAAATACTTTTTGTATGTTTTGTTTGTTTGTTGTTATTTTATTTAGACCTAAAAGGATTCTTGGACGTCACAAAATTCTTCAAAATATTATTGTCATATCAGTTTTTCTCAAATTTCAGCTACTATCAGATTACCCCCTACAACCTCACAAACTCACAAACTTTACCTCTTTATAATACCATAGAATTAATACTGTGAAGAATACCTGGTCGGAGGGCGTTTACCGAGAAACGTAGTGTAGGACGCCCTCCGACCAGGTGGGATGACGATCTGCGAAAGACTGCAGGTAGATGCTGGATGCGGCAAGCTGAAGACAGGGCGCTATGGGCGCTCATTGGGGAGGCCTATGTCCAGCTGTGGACTAATATAGACTGATGATAATGATGATGAGGACTATAATAACAAAAACCTTATTTATGATAGGTTAATTTTAATTTACTGTAGAAGCTGTCGTGTTTGTCTTTGGTAAGTCGATAAAAATAATAGTAGGTAACTTGTGTTTTAAAAAAAACTGAAAATCGACTCCAACTTAGTATTAACACAGTTTTTAGGACATAGGATTCTTCACACAATCAATAGCGAAAGAATATTTCAAATTGTTCATTATGTATTTTTGGAACGTTGGCTCGCAACGCAAACCGACTAGTGTCGGTTTTTCGTGCACACATCAAAGGATCTTGGCGCGCTCCGCAAACAGTGGTCACACGTTGGCGCATTGGCCCAACGCATTGGCCGAACGTGTACAGGACGCATAATATCTTACCTTTCACCCAAGTAGGCTAGGCATTTAGTTTTCGGATTTTCATTCTAAATCGGATTTTTGAAAATGACACTTCCATATCATCCCAGCAATGCGCTCTGCTAAGTTTATGCAAATAGATTCAGCCAACTAACTTCGGATATTTGAATAATCGCCGGATGAAATGTAAATATTCGACGCTCTCGGTTTTTCGTAGCTCTATGAAAATATAGACTTACGAATAGTGGCTAGCAGTAGACTTGCATATTTTAACAATTGTCGCTTATTCTATGGAATTAATTTATTCTTATGTTAATTATATCCCTAAATTAAGTTCAGTGTGCAAAAAAAGTATTTTCTATCTTATATCTATGAACTAAATTATTATATGTATTACGTACATATATACGTGTATAGGTATAGAAAATACGTTGATAAAAATACCGCCACAAATCTCAGAATAAAATAAGTAGTTGCAGGTCATAAAAGCTCGCAGAGCTGATAACCGCTGCGGGGAGTAAAGGTTCTCGAGGGGTGGCCGCGGTGCAAGTGGCGCGCATGCTTGCTAATTTTGTTGGTATCGATACCTACTTTACGCGTATAGTATCGGTAGGTAACTAGACCGATACTTATTGAATATACCGATACTTTAGTACCGATACCAATGAAGTACCGGTACTTACAAGTATCGCTACTAAAAAGTACCGGTAAAATTTATATCGATACCACTTCAAGGTCAGACGTACCGGTACTTGAAAATACCGATATTCCAAGCCCTGATTGGGAAACCATCTAGTCGATGGACCTACGACATCTTATCGGTCGATGGATGGAGGCGGCTTAGGACCGCTCTTTGTGACATCGCGTTCGCGTCGTATGGGGGAGACCTAGGTTCAGCATCGGTGGCAAGCATCGACTTTATACGTTGTCGATGGTGGCAAGGTATTGGTTTTCCTTTTCACATACTCCACGATATCTTCCACCTTCGTGGCTAGGGAAGCCTAGCTCCGTAAAGCAACGTCGAATTGATGGGTAAATTTCACACAAATATACAAACAAACAACATCATACCCATAACGCATATACCCGATACCGTCTCGTTCTGCGGCTAAAAAGTAGCCTCCCTATAATTCCGAATTGCCGCCGATTTAGCCGAATATATTCCTGTTTTTTAGACCGCTGATTTAAAATTACCTGGAAGTCGAATTTAAAATTCTTCGGGACTAAAGTCCAGGTGCTATAAAAAGCTGCGGTTTTGACCCACATTAATTAACGCTCTGATAAAACCTGGTTTATCTTTGCAGTGGTGCAAAAAATGGAAATTTGGTCACATGTGTTGGGTGGGACGAAAATAAAATAGGTTTTATTCGGTACAGTTGAGGACAAAAATGTATGAACTCTAGGCCAGTTATTATGACAACTTTCTTAGTCATCGATCTGTACTTGGGTAACGCTTTGGTATGATACAAGCGGTATTTCTAAATCATAGATTGTAGAGTGGGCAAGGTTTTATAACGTAGGTCTTAAAATATGATTTTACTTTTGAAAGCTTTATTAGGCTAGGTAATGCCTTGAAGCATGAAATCGACTAGGTATGAAATAATATAAATTAATAAATAATAATTTTTGTCTTTCATTTTCTAAAACTTATTTTAAATCCGTTTTAAATTCGTTGTTTAGTTTAGTTACTTTTCATTAAAAAGTTGTATTTTTTCTTACACGTCTGTCTTACTCTGATTTTTTTATATTAACTATACCTACATATTATTTTCTCTACGCAAATGGCAAACGGTTACTGTAAGAGACAGTAAATTGCGAAAACAGTAAGTACCCTAGCACTAAGTATTTGTAACCTACAGCCATTATAGAAGCGAATAGTCGCCGAAAGTTTCCCATTCGCTATAATAACTTTCCCATCTGTTCTATCGCCGTAAAACTTGCATCTATGATATGAGAGTTACTCCAAACGCATGTACCGGGAGCAAATGAATCTAAACTTTGCCCGAAGGTTAAGGTGGTCATCCACTGCGTACGATAGAAATAGCTTAGCAAAACATATATCACTCAAAAATGTATGTATTTAATAAAATAAATAAATAATGCTGGATAATTCACATAGCATTATCTAGCCCCAAGGTAAGCAGAGCACTGTAACCCCATTACGTAGATAGATATTTTTTATTTTACATAGAAAACGACCAAAAATCTGCAGATCGTACACACAATTGTTCCGAGGCGGGAATCGAATCCGCAACCTCGGACCGCAGACAGGCGGACCTTCGGCCACCAAATTGGTCCTCAGTATTAAAAATATGTGCATCCATACCAAAGCTACTTTTCTTTGGTATCCCAATCGAATATTCAAATTATTTAGTAAGACAATTAAAAATCGCTCATTAAATACCATTTAAATACATTTCGAAAACTGAAAATAGCGAACCGTATATGAACCGAAACGCCTTATTTTCACAAACAAACAAACATACCAACCATCAATTTAATATCCTTCCATACATTTCAACATCAAAACTTTCGCATTTAAATTAATTATTAGTGTGAATTAAAAAAAAAACAAGTCTTAATTCTATCAGAATAAATATATTTTCAGATGTTTAGACGTTAAATGTTTGTTACTTCTTCAGGCCAAATGTGCCTACTGAACGATTCGAGCTGAAATTTTACATAAATATAGTTCTAAACCTGGATTATATACAAACAAAGTGATTTTTTTTTATTGTTTCAACAAAATCAACAGCCCTTAATCTAAATAATTAAAACCTTAATAATCTAACTTACGGCCAATAAGAGATTTACATTATATAAAATACTCAGAAATAATGCATGCGAAGCCGCTGGCAGAAGCCAGTGGCCAAATAAAACACTGAGTAATTTAATTATGAACCTCTTCAAATTGTGAATGATACATTTTCGTGGCTTGCTCCGCTTGATATAACTAATTTTTACTACCACCTCGCACACTGTGAAAAGCCATCCTTACAATCACGGACGGCGATATGCGAAATGAGTCAAGTTTTTAGTAAGCTAATTAATTCTTGCTCACGGTCGTCGCCCGCCGCTGATATCTTGCGAGAGTTGCCAGTTGCGAAAATGTTTCAGTCTTAGTTGTGACGTAGAATACATAATAGGCTATGAAGAGCCTACGGCTGCCTAAGGCTGCGACCGTCATTTTACGTACGTAGGTAAAGAAAGCATTTTAATGGGTCTACCAATATTAACGTGTTAACATCAAGGACCGTTTTTTGTCACAGTTTTACTAAAAGTATATACGAAAACGTTCCTTACGTATTCTAAGGCATGTCTAGGGTAAAAAGAGCTATGTAAGGCCTATTAATGGGAGTAAAATAATAAAATAAATAATAAATAAATAATGCTGGACAATCCACACAGCATTATCTAGCCCCATGGTAAGCAAAGCTTGTGTTATAGTATGCCTAATAGACTGAACAAGACTTTCAGTGTAGTGCATAATTATAACGTAGTCTTCACTATAAATAGGTCATCTGTATAGGTTCTAGGTGAACCTATGTATTTATACCTATGTAGGAGGTAACCATGGTAACAAGCACATTGAATGGTCTCTAAGCATTGACGTGTCCTCGAGAATTCATTCATCTGCTCTCCGAGATAAGTACAAAAATCATTAATGAATAGTTCTTTCTAGCTTTCAGAATCAAATGCCCTCTCAACAAAAGTAAGATTTCTGAATCGTCTGATAAAGTACAAATAGGTCGCGCCTACTAGGTGGCGTGGAGACAGCTTATTGGTGACATCTAGCGGAAGTCTATGCTATTTCCAATAAAATTCGACACCCATTTTTTTTATTAAGCACTTGTTTCTGCCCGCGGCTTCGCACGTGTTGCTTCAATGGAAACTTTTTAAGGATATTTATATCTCATGGGAACCGATATAATGGGATAAAAAGAAACCTATGTTTTATTCCAAACCTAGAACAACCTGTATGCGAAATTTCATCTGGATCCATTTAGTAGTTTTGCCGTGAAGAAGTAATTATCATCCATCCATCCGTCTACACATCCAAACTCCGCGTTTATAATATAAGTGTGATAAATTAACGAAAAAAAACAACCAAGGGGCTGGTTCACTTCTAGAATTAAGTTTATTTAGTTTATAGTTAATTTTTAAGTGATACTGTTTGTTATCCCAAAGAAAGAAAATGAAAAATAATACAAACGACAAATATTAATTTAGTCTACCTACTGCTTACATCTTGCATAACCGTCTCCTTTCCCATCTCGATTCTCGAAGCGTGCTTTATCACCCGCGCAGCAATTATGTAACGCTGTGTTTCGCGATACGCCGCAGTGTAGACACAGCTTTACTTCAGCCTGATTCATAACCGGTACACGAAGGGTTATCGTTGCAAACGAAACGATCAAATGGATGAAAACAAATAATTTATCTACAAATAAATAACAATGAGGGTGAGTCAGACTCATAAAAAGAGAGAGTTCTGTTAAAGTTTATTATATATTTTTTAATCAAATTGTGCTGGAGTTTAAAAAATAACGTTTCTTTATTTTAATTAGCATTTTATCGTGCTGCGAGAATTTGCTTTTGACCAAAATTTCTAGAATTATAATTTCAAAAATAGTCGTTTAAGTGACAGCACATAAACATTGACATAAACGACTATTGTATATTTAAAATATTATAATATATTTATATATTAAATATTTTATATATATTTTTTCTATTTTAAATTTTAATATTGCACTTTTTTTTCATTCTACGTTCGGAACCCTAAAATATCCCTAGCACTATACATAAGTATTATTCCTGTTATTCCCTGCTTTGAGCCCTCAGCTAAGAGGAACAAATGGGTACAATTCCCATCCGTCCCTGTAAGTGACAGGTGAAACTTTTTCAATCTACAAAATGTCCCATACTCGTCTCCCGTAGCTTTAAGTAAAAGGGAACAAAGAGGGAATACGCGTTCCTATACGCATGTAGAAAGGCCTACCTACTTCAAGTAGGTAGGTACTGAGTTGTTTTTACAGAAATACAATTTATTGGTAAAATTATTTTACTTGTCAGGTGTTCATCAAAATAGTTAATAATAATTATAATAAATCCATCCATCACAATAGCCTGGATTTATTTCTTTCATTTTTCTTTGCAATAGTCTCTACACCTGGCGGATACCATCTTTGGGTGTATCATATTGTGCACCCGAGGATGATAATGATACCCGCTATGTGTAGCCATCGCCTTTAGATTAACTTCTCAAAGGGCCTCTGTGCTGTTGGCTTCGGCCCCACGCCTTCCAAAGGACCGGGTCACTTTATGGCCCGAGATCATGGTAAATTATAATACAAATTGTATTTTTAACAATTAGTTAGCATGATTTAAATTTAAAAACATACATGAAAACAAAATAAATAAATGAAAGAATTGATATTAAAACAATTAACTTTGAGCCATCATTGCCGACCTGGGATTCCCAGATGGACACTGATGGCTCAAAGATGAGATAGAAATGTTGGTTTTGCATGCAAGTTTGGGCCATCATTGCTACCTGGGAATCCCAGGGAGGCACTGATGGTAAAAGTTGCATTAGAAATGGGCATGTTACAAAGAAGCCCTTTCCCAGCCTTGGAAAGGTCTATTCATAGTGTTCGTGAGTGTAGCACTTATACTATTTTTACTGTTGAAAAACAAAAGAGGAGGATGTTCTATGTTTGTATGTATGTTTTTTCGTCGATTTCTCCGCCAATGAACTGGTTTGAAAAATTATTTCGTTACTGTATGTAGAATTATCCCGGAGTAGTCCCATAGAAATGTTATTCCCGAGGGATATAGTATTTGTTCCGAACAACTTAAAAACAGTAAATAAAATACTAAGGAATTTAGTAGTTAAAGTAGTTTTTTAAAACAATCTAAGCAGCATTATAATGGTTTATTTCCTTTTGTTTTTACTCGTAATAAATATGCGTACACCCAGCCGCGCAAATAGTAACTATGAGTGAAGCACTCACGAATACTACACATCCAACTGAATCGACCTGCTCGCAATGAGCATGCCACAAGACCTTTCCCAGAGCTTACTAAAACTCCTAATCGTATAACGTAAAACCTACAGATTCTATTTTAGGAAGGTATAAAATGTACTACTCTAGAACTACTACCCAAAATACTTGGTAGTAGATCCCTACTCTAAACTGTAATGCTGGGGCCCACCCTTCATTCACAAAAGGTCCTCCAAAACAGACCAACAACAGAAGTTTAATGGGTTAAGATAGGGCCATTCCCAAAAAGAAAATTAGCTAACCTCACAGAACAACTAAAATTAACAGCCTGGATACAAGGTTGGATATTTCTTCCGTGCGTTATTGTAGTACACAATAAAGTCAGCGGACCCTATCATCGCCGTCGTCGTCGCGTTACCGACAAGTTAACATAATCATCTGTCCTGTGACCTACAATATTCGTAAGTAATATTCCAATAGTCATGTAATTTGTAAAGGAAATAACTAGCACTTTGTTGTTTTTATATGTAGTCGTCGTGAAATGTTGCACCTACCCGCCACGTCGTCGTCGCGTCGTCGCGTCGCCGTCGCCGAGCTGTGTTGTCATCTATGGTGTGTAGACTCATTATAATAGCAGGGATTGTTAGAATACATATTGTGATGATTGCAAAATAAAGCTTGTAGGTTTTTGTGGTATCGTCAACATTCGTTGTGTGTTTATGGAACACAGCGGACAATATGGAGCTGTACCTATGTGTTTGTTTATACATTTTAAGAAAAAAGGTACTTAGTTATTTCCAACACCATTGAAATAAAGCAGATACAGCAGGTACATACCAGGGCATCGGCAAATAACAACAACAACCTATTATAGTTTTATAGAATAGAATAGAATAGAAAAAACATTTATTTAGACACAGGTACAAAATACAGGCATATAATACACAAACAAAGAAGTTTATCATGGGGGTAAACGACACAAATAATATATAATAAAGTGATATTAAGAATAAAATAAGACTACCTCCATGACCCTGCGCCGAAATAGGGGTTGGCTCAGCGTGTGCTGAACATTATTTTAGACCTTAATTTTTATATGTTGTTGGTATACGCTACTGTATTGTATAGTTGTCTATTAAAGTTCACGCTGATTTCCGAAACCCTTAAGAGCGCAGGCAGACAAAATGTCAATGCTTCGTATTTACAGGTAGCTGGTTCGAGCGTTTACACCGTGCATGCGATATTTAAGGCCCAACTTCCGCACTCAAAAGTTGGACAGTTTAATTTGTGGAATGGCCCAGTCGGAATGGGCCACTCTAGACAAATATTTGGGACGTTTTGAGCCAGTCGCTTGCAAATGGACCAATTTGTTGCTTATTGCCCTATGATGTGCGCTGTGCAGTGGGGAAAGACTAAGTGGGGAATAGAGGCGGAAATAATAAAATAAACTTAATATTTTTAAATGCGATCTGAATACAATAATAATTAAGTACTAATTTAACTTTTCATCATTTTAAATCTTCAACCTGTGCTGACTCACAATGCAATTAATGCAGAATCCGGTATGGCGTATCCGAATGCCGATAATGTATCGGCGAGAAAGGAAGCTATAGAATAAATATTCCTTATCTACGAAGAATAATATCTGTATCTTAGGAGGAATACCAATTTTAAGCCGACTTTATTTTTTTTACGAAATTTCGCCTGGGTGAACCAATTTTGATCATTCTTTTTTTATTTGGTGCATCCCGTGTGATTTCCCATTTCAATTTAGTCCAGTTCTGACAATGGCATCCATGAGAAAACCATAAAAGTCTTAAATTTGCATAAAGTATGTGCGCGACAAATGGACGACTAACTCAATATCACGCCGTCGCCAACCGATTTCGATGATTATTTTTTAAAACTAAGTTTAAAAGCTATTATTTAAGAATTTGAAGTCGGTTTATAGTTTTTTTTAACACATCAAATTACACCATTACATCTCTAGTGATAAATGAAATAACTGTAGCGCACTCTATGACCTGATTCACGAATTTCAGCCCAATTCAACTACCTACTCGTTGCAAGCTGATTATGTTTGTTGTTCGTGCTTTTGTTTGTACATTGCAATGTAACGTAACGTTGTTGTTGGTTTTGTTTAAGTAAACAATATTATTATTATAACACTACTACTACAAATGCGAAAGTTTAGATGGATGATACTTAATATTAACCGTCACAGGTTAGGATTCGTAACGAATACATCCCACAGAGAACCAAGGTTATCGACATAGCTTTAAGAATTAGCAAGCTAAAGTGGCAGTGGGCCGGCCATATCTGGCGAGAACCGAAGGCTGCTGGGACAAACGATAAACGTAGTGTAGGACGCCCTCCGACCAGGTGGGATCGACTTGCGAAAGATGGCAGGTAGACGACGACCTGTGAAAGACTGCAGTTAGATGCTGGATGCGGCAAGCTGAAGACGGGCGCTATGGCGCTCATTGGGGGAGGCCTATGTCCAGCAGTGGAATGCTATAGGCTGATGATGATGATGATGGTTAGCCGTCAGTTACACACATTTTTTATCATTAGGTTAGCTGTTAGTTTTCCTAAAATTGAGACATAAAATAATTTACCAACGTTTCAATAGACACAACGCGTGCGAAGCCGCGGGCGGAGACTAGTATCATAATTACGAAAGTTTAGATGGTTGGGTGTTTGTTACTTCTTCACGCAAAAACGACTGAACGGATCGGGCTAAAATATTTTAAAAGTAAGTAGTGATTTAGCGTGGTATCGCCAATGGTATCGCCATGACAAAGGCCCGTATTACAAAAGGTTGCTCAGCCATCAGTAACGCTTTTATATGGCACTAGCGGACCTTCCCGGCTTCGCACGGTTTTAGTACGGATCCCTAACTTTTTGAAAATATAATATGGCCTATGTTCGCCGGGGATAGTGTAGCTTCCCAGGGGTGAAAGAATTTTTCAAATCGGTCCAGTTAGTTTCGGAGGTTTTTTTTTGATTCGTTGTTTGTTTGTAATGAATAGGTCATTACAAACAAACAACGAATCAAACCTTTCCTCTTTATAATATTAGTGTAAACCTCACTCAAACATACAAGTAGATAGAAACATACTATGTCTGAGCAAGCTTACATACGGGACGGACCATAAAAACTTGAAGGTGCAAACTCACTTTCATACAAGTACCTAGAATCTACATCTGTGTCCTTAACCATCCACCGCACTTCAACAAGAATTAACAGGCAAAGTTGGGAGCTCCAACTTGGTGCGGGTTTACACGGAATACCAAAATATGAATGAAAGGGTTAAGTGTACTTGCCTAATGTTGGTAGGTACGTTATTTAGGATTTAGGTGAGTTCTAAATCTACCTGGAGAAGCTTAAATCCCTAAAGCAGGACTGGTGTTGTTGGGTATTACTCGTACATATTATATGTATCATTCGTAACAAAGCGCTGCAGCGTGACCTATTAGATATTATCTAATAGGTCACGCTGCAGCGCTTTGTGGTAAAATTCATCTCGTAGCTTGTTGCTCGTGAGAGCGACGAGCTTCTTTATATAGGCGATATCTCGCGAAGAACCGACAACCACTGGAGCAAACGTGTTCTAGAGTGGAGACCACGACTCGGTAAACGTAGGGTAGGACGCCAGGCCATATTTTGCGAAGAACCGACAACCGCTCGGGCAAAGGTGTTCTAGAGTGGAGACCACGACTCTGTAAACGTAGTGTAGGACGCCCTCCGACCAGGTGGGATCGACTTGCGAAAGACACTTGCAGGTAGATGCTGGATAAGTCAAGCTGAAGACAGGGTGCTATGGCACTTATTAGGGGAGGCTTATGTCCAGCGGTGGACTAACATAAGCTGATGATGATATATGCCTATAATCATGCGGTCCGTCTCATGGAAAGTGGTTACAGCAGCCTATGGACGCCTGTAACGTCAGGTTACAAATGTTACAAATACACGCGCGCCTCGTCGACACTTTAAGGCTGGTGTGCACCAAAAGATAAACGGTCGGCTAGCAGCTTCTACGGTTAATTTTGACGTTGAATGTGTGAAAAATGTAATTGCCCGATCATCTTTTTGGTGAACACTAGGGTAAATGTCTTAGAAGAAGTCTCCCGTTTTGAAGAACCCTAAGTTGTAGCCCTGTGGGAAAACCTCAGCAGGGAGATCATTCCACAGCCTGAGTGTTTGCGGGAGGAAGTTCCTCGTGAACATTAGGATCAAAAGGCAAAAAAAAAGTAAAAAAGGTTGCGCCCCGCGGCTTTCATCATCATCATCATCAGCCTATAGCAGTCCACTGCTGGACATAGGCCTCCCCCAATGAGCGCCATAGCGCCCTGCCTTCAGCTTGCCGCATCCAGCAGCTACCTGCAGTGTTTCGCAGGTCGTCATCCCACCTGGTCGGAGGGCGTCCTACACTACGTTTGCCGAGTCGTGGTCTCCACTCAAGAACACGTTTGCGCGGCTTTGCCCGCGTGTATATCTGCGTGTCAAATGGTTAATATAAACCTTGCTTTTGAATCACTCTATCTATTAAATAAAATCACATCAAAATCCGTTACGTAGTTTTAAAGATCTAAGCATACTTAGGGACAGACAGACAGCGGGAAGTTTTATTTTATACTATGTAGTGAAGTAAAATATATAAGTATGGTACCTGGATATCTACTAATCAATCAACAGAATTCCCCGGTAATCTCCAGTCTAACCAAGAAACCAATCAACCTATAAGGTATCTATAACAAATCGGTAGCCAGGGTAAACACGGCCATTACTAATACCCAGGACTTTGCCATAAATTCTGTCGCATTGGTATCACCTGCCAAATGCCGCAAGCTCTGCATAAAGACATAGAAGAACGTGAAGGTAGAAATGTTTCCTAATAAATACTTTTTTATAAGTACCTATGAAATAAATATGATGTACGATCTTATTTATTTTATACTTATGAAGGTACATAGTTTTCTATAGCGCGGTGGGCGAACGTCCGCCTACGACGCAAGAGTTGGTTCGATTCCCTCGGGTCAAATGTATGATATTTGTTCCGGGTGGTCTGGGTGATGTACAAACAAACATATCTATGTAATGTATGTATTTTATTCAGTTATCTAGTACTTAGTTCACTTATAAAACGCAAGCTCTGCTTAGCTTTTCTTAGGAGGTTAGTCAACATGACAATATCACTCTAGACACATAATTAGATATGTATTATCACTCTGACACTCGACAAAAGCAAAACCTACTAGTTATAATGGTACCTACTGTCTAAAAATAAAAATTAGCCTACAGATAAACAGATAAACATTTTATTTATAATAATGTCAAATTAATACGTCACGATTCATCATCTACTAAAATTTAATTATCCTACTACTCTAAGATAGGTATTTCAGATTTTCAAAAACTTTATTTTGAATTCCTGTAGGCTTACAAAAGAAGCACTTATGTTTTTTTTATTTTCTCTTCACAAAAGTTTTTTGTCAAGGTTTGAGAGAAGTGAAAATCAAGAGTAAAATTTCATGACATGTAGTCTACAAAAGATAAAATGTTAAACTATTACCTAACATTAAACCGGATCCTGAGTAACTTAAGTTCATAAAATCATTTAATTTCCTAGGTAACTATAGGTACCTTTTAAAATGATTCCCTCGATATCACAGAAATCACTATGTATATGTCTAGAATTCATATTGATTAATGTACATTATTTTGGTAAATTGACAGTTCTACGTTGCCCAATATCTTTGCCGAAGATGGTACGATACAAAGGCAGCAGATGGGCGAATGCAAATGCAACGAATTTAAATTGGTTGAATTGTAACGACGCTGAGTAATTCTGAATTGCTCGTTAAATTATTAGGGATTTTATGGTTGTGGAATGAAAATAACATCAATAAGAAGGAGGTACTTTGATTATTCCACACGTCCACTGCTGAACGTATTTTCTCCAAAACATAGGGGGGTTATATCTGTCTTTTGTTAGTATAGTATTGTATTTATTAGATATTATTTTATTTATTTTAAGCAATTATTGTTCCACTGCTGGGAAAAGGCCTCCCTTTTCTCCTTCCACTCCTCGCAATCCAACGCTGCAACAGGCCATGAATGAAGATGTGCCTCGAGCTCGTCACGCCATCTCTTCCTGGGCCTTCCACGTCGCCTCTTGTTGGGTGGGCTCCACTCTGTGGTGGTCTTTGCCCTCAAATCGCTGGACATACGGCAGACGTGTCTGGCCCACTTCCACTTCAGGCTTCCGGCTGTCTGACCAACGTCAACAATACGGGTTATATCTGTCTTTTGTTAGTATAGTTTTTTTTTTTTTTTTTATTCATTGTACTTATTCCTCTAACATTATCAGAGACTTTATGTATCTAGTTTTAAATTAAAATTATTATATTTTACTTAGGTATATTGTTTATATCTACTTATTCTTATCTAACTATTTATTCTACTTATTCTTATCTAACTAGTTAGTATAGTATTGTATTTAGACAGAATAAATACAATTATATTAATTTCGATTTCTTTTTCAGAACTGAAAAAAGTCAGGTTTATCACACTGACTTCAGCCCAAACGAGTCCGAACATAGGCTGATGATGATGATGTTTTTGGTAATAATAGGCCGTAGTTTAATTATTTAATCCTGTACTAGACTAATGTTGCCTGAAATAAATGAATTATTATTAATAATTATTATTTTACATTAAATTAAACAAGAAGACCAACCTTAGTGATAATGCTAACACAGTAAGAAAACTTAACAATTGAATTTATTCTTATCACCTCAAGCTAAGGGGAATCCCTAGGTGATTATTAACAATTCCAAGTTCCCAAGTAATATCTACTTGGCCAAGTAATTTGAATAAGTTTCGCTAACCGGCCTCACTCCTTACTTTTGTCGGCCAATTTGCAATAAAAAACCTCAGTAATAGTGCTGGGACGAAATATTCTACTGGGCCGAAGCCGAAACAATCCCGAACACCTTTTTTTACAACGCTATTACGATGACCTACCTCTTGTAATCCTACTAATATTATAAACGCGAAAGTTTGTAAGTATGGATGGATGTTTGTTAATCTTTCACGTAAAAACTACTCAATGGATTTTAACACTTTGAGTGCTGAAATCACACGGTATGTGTTTTCTACAAGTGACTAATATCATGGACGAATAAAATTGTTTCCTTCATCTATGCTAATATGCGTAAATCCACACTAGCGCAGCGGCTGAGAAAATACAGATTTTTATGACTCAGCACAGCCGTAATATTTTTCGAACGAAACGCATGTGCGGCGCAACATAACCGCTGTGCAGAGCGGCAGCACGAATTTTTTAGGATAAAAAAAAGATCGCAGTAGTCGAAAAAAAATCGCAGTCAAAGTGTTAATGAAACTTTACAATAATATAGCTTATTTTTTTTTTATTTACTAACTTAAAGAATAACACGTAGGAAACCACAAAGGTATATGTATATCAGAATAACACATAGGCTGCATTCATAAAGATATATATATGTATATAGGTATATGTATTATCTTAATGTGTCCCGCGGTTTCACCACGCGGGTGAAACCGCGGGGCGCAGCTAGTAATATATACTAAAGTCATTTAAAACGAGATATTTACGATGATTTGATTTTTGAGTTATCCAATATTTCGGCACAGTTGCATGCGCCATGATCACGGAGTAACTGAAGACACTGCGAGTTTTTATGGGCAGACATACCGACCCATCTACCCTCATTTTTTGTCTTTTGCTACGAACGTTGCCACTACCGACAAAAAACTCGCAGTGCCTTCAGTTACTCCGTGATCATGGCGCATGCAACTGTGCCGAAATATTGGATAACTCAAAAATCAAATCATGGTAAATATCCCGTTTTAAATGACTTTAGTATTAATAACCATGATAGTTTCAAAAGTTTTATAGTAATATACATATAGATGGATAAACAATACTTTATAACACTCTTAGCAATAATTTACAAAGGAATAAATAGGTATAGAATAAACGACAGTTGGTAGTCTTGATATGTACCATACGTACTACTAGGACGAAGCTGAACAACATCTAACACTATTATTATTTACTTTTAGTTTTATTATGTCGGTTTATTTTATTTTACATAATTGTTTTTTGTTGTACTTTCCAATAGTCTTTAGTATGTGCTAAATAAAATCTTATTCCATTCTTATTTTAATGATGACATTGAAATGAGAACTATGATTTGACACAATTGGTATTGTATGACCCAATTGTGTCAAATCACCATGACCATTGTAATTTTATTTTTTTCGATCGAGATTAAACGGGGTGTAAGGGAGACTCCAACATCTCGTCTCCCAAGCCAACCTAACCTGCACGTGGTACACCCTGCTAGATAACGAACTAGGCTCTGGTGAAAATATCATACATTCTTCACAACTTAATAGCTCATCAATTATACAATTATTTCCACTAGCTGTTTCCCGCGGTTTCACCCGCGGGAAAATAGGTAAATAAACGCGATAAATACCCGTTGTATCAATATTTATAATATTAGTTTAGATTGTGGAAGATGGAAGGAGCTGGAGGAGGCTTTCACCGCTGAAAGCGGTACTCACATATGTATAAATAGAGATAATAATTAGTATTTAAGTTAAGTGTGAGAAATAAAAGCTGTTTTATTTTATAGTTTAGACACAGGTTTGGATTACTTGACACTGGCAGAAAACCAATCGTCCAACCAGACACAGTTGCCATTAACATAGAATCATCCTCATCGAGATCAAGTTGATATTTTGTATCGTGCCCGAAAAAACATTTCAGTGGAATAAGAACACTACAGACGGTCGTTTTCATGGGCCAATATTATCAGGAGTTTAGCGTCCGGGCCTGACGGCCCTCGGTCGGTATCATGTTATGGGGACTTAGCCAGAGGAAATTTAAACATGCCCTTAACAGGCTGAAAAGTTTTTTACAGTTTCTTTAAGAGTTTTTCATTTTGTTTTACTCATTTTATGTCAGTTTATCAGTTTAATGTGTTTTAATTTATGTTTTTTTTATTGTTTTTTCATTCAGTCTTTTGTGTGTGCGAAATAAAATATTTTCTTATTCATATGTCATACCAATTGTGTCAAATCACCATGGCTATTGTAAGTTTATATTTTTCGATCAAGATCGAGTTGATATTTTTTAACGTACCCGAAAAAATATTTCAGTTGAGTAACAACACTATAGTAGGTCGTTTTCATGGGCCAATATTATCAGGAGTTTAGCGTCCGGGCCTGACCTCGGGCGGTATCATGTTATGGGGACTTAGCCAGAGGAAATTTAAACAGGCCCTTAACAGGCTGAAAAGTTTTTACAGCTGCTTAGATAAGATAGTAAGTGGAATACAAAAGTTTCAGCTTTGTGAGTTCAAATAATGAATGCCCATCCGTTTTAGAAACACGTGTTCTAGATGTTTGTTAGAACTTTATTTTTATTGAAATGTAATGAAAAAACAATATAATACAAAAATTCTTTATTGCACACCATAATGAAATCATTACAAAAATACATTATATGCGACAATGAGCGGCCTTATCGCTTAGAAGCGATCTCTTCTAGGCAACCTTTACGATGAAAATATTTATTGAAAATTAACTATGTACATAATATCGTACATATCTAGATAATGCTGTGTGAATTGTCCAGCATTATTTATTATTTATTTATTTATTTATTAATATCAATGGTTAGAACTCTTTGTTTAGCTAAAGAAGGTGTTATCAGTTTCTCGTCAATTAAAATAAATACTAATTTTATAAGTTTTTGAGTAATAATAAAATATTGTGTTTCAGCTTGCCATTCATCATTTTTACCAACTTCATAAACAGTGGTGGTTCTATGTTCGGTTGTATGTAGGTATGGCTATTTTTATTTATATATGTACATATTATATATTCGTCGACCGCCGTCAAATGTGATATTATATTTTCTTTAATGGTTTTCTTTGAATTAAGAATGATTCCGAGTTGGCCACATAAAAATGTTATTTACGAGAGATTAGTATTTGTCCCTCAAAACTTACAAAACAGAATTTAAATAAAATAAATAAATAATGCTGGACAATTCACACAACATTATCTAGCCCCATGGTAAGCAGAGCTTGTGTTATGGATAACTGTTATACATAATACAATATATTACATAGATAGATATTTTTTATTATACATAGAAAACGACCAGAACACCCGGAACAAATATCTGCAGATCGTACACACAATTGTTCCGAGGCGGGAATCGAACCCGCAACCTCCTGCGTCGCAGGCGGACCTTCGCCCACCGCGCCACATCGGTCGTCAATTTGACATCGGTATGAAGTTTTTTCAAAACAACCAAATTATCTAGTTAAAAATACTGCTTGCTTATGTATTTGTTTGCGCTAGAATTTGAAACTTGTTCTTCGTGTAAGGTCTTTCATGCTATTTCAGTGATGTTTTCTAAAATTCTGGCGCTTCGATGTAATTCCATATTTGATAACCACACCACACACGTCCGTCGGCAAAACATGAATTAAACATTCAGATTAATTACTGAGCACTCGACTCAGCGAAAACATCAAAGGCGAAAAACTAAAGTCGTTCAAATTACGTCCAATTAAAAAACTGGTTCAGTGGTCTGAAAACGTGTTCGAAAAGATAAAACTTTGCTGAAATCAATGTTTTTTGGATGCCGTTGTAACACGAATAACATTTAACCCATCATTGCGTTCAGTTCTTCTAACAAGGGATTACAAATGGTTGTTTTTGCTATACGAGCACAATACAATACAATATCTTTATTGCACCATCACACTGGGAGTTTCTCTGAAGTTATTCGTAACGAATACATCCGACAGAGAACCAAAGTTATCGACATAGCTCTAAGAATTAGCAAGCTGAAGTGGGCCGGCCATATCTCGCGAAGAACCGACGGCTGCTGGGGCAAACGTGTTCTTGAATTGACGCATCCAGCATCTACCTGCAGTCTTTCGCCTCGTCGGAGGGCGTCCTACACCACGTTTACCGAGTCGTGGTCTGACTCGGTAAACGTGGTGTAGGATGCCCTCCGACGAGGCGAAAGACTGCAGGTAGATGCTGGATGCGTCAAAATTTAAGTAACCGACATATCTAATGTACAAATATTTTTATGTGAAGTAATAGATTAAATATCGGTGTAGTATTTGCGGTGCGCTATAATTACAATAACCTAGATGCAAAGATTATCTGCCTAAACTCTACTATGCAAATATGAGCTTAAAGGCTAGGTACTAGCTCTAAAACTACCTACAAGGTACTACTACTACTAAGCTACTGCTCTAAGACCACCCACAAGGTAACTTCAAACTTCAAAGTGCTTTATTTCCTTTAACCCTTACCTTACGGCACTCTTGGACACGTCACAAATTTCATATTGTATAAGTAAAACTAGGAAATTTGTGCTGTGACTGTGTGATCAGATCATGATCACTTTGATTTTTAGTTCACTTAAAGAAGTGATCAAGGAACTTTTACCTTGTCAGATTGTTAGTTGGAGCAAAACTCGTCCCAAGCATTTTTGTCGTCTCAGATAATCAGATAATTTTGGAATAAGCCTTTTTACAAAGGATGTGTTAGGCAATTTGTTTGAATTTATTTATTAATAATATTTGCTGCTCACTTGGAGTTTTGTTGTAGAAGCGTATACATTGCCGCTTAAAAGATACATTTATCTTATGTAGCCTAGTTGTGTTAGAAGATAAACTCAAGTACACTCACAGTTAATAAATTGCAGCAGATTTCAGGAGATAAGTCAGAATTTACAGCAAAGAGGACGGGGCAGTATCTATGATAGCAAAAGAGCATAAATTCTGAACCAAACAATGCTTATTACCTTGGACAGATGCAAGGAATAGCGCAGCTGGTTCACTTCAACACTTTATGACTCACCCTCGACGAGTCGTCGTCGGCGCGCCATTTCGTGTTGCACTGCTAAGTAATATTATGCAATCACACATCATTTCTTTTTGCCAGTATTTTGTTCTTCTGGTCGCCTCAAAGGGTAATACTGAAAATCAATGTTTTGCTCTTATAGCAAAGCTTTTCGCTGAGCCTTTTTGACAGGCTGCAGCACACAAACAATTTTGAAATCTCTACATTTTAAATTGTTTATAGTATTACTTATTATTTACCATTGGTATGGTATGGTATGGTAGTTGTACTCCTGTTTCCGCACTTAGACTCCGATTGGTCCTTTGTGCGTGGGGTGTTTGCTAGTTTAACCAGCCTAACTCCGTCCAGAAGCGCAGAATACTCCTGGGACCTTCACAGGCTTCACGGAGTGACCTCGGGTGGTTGAGGATTTCTAGTCGCTGCGCTGTTACTCCCCCGCATTCCAGGTCTACGTGGACAGCTGATTTTTCGTCGCTCAGGCATCCTCTGCATAGAGGGCTGTCTGTTGCTCCGATGGTGAAGAGGTTTTTGTTTAGTGGGCAGTGTCCTGTGAGCGTTCCCACTAGGACGCGTAGGTCTGATCTCGTTACCATTACTATTGTTACCTTTGTATCATGTGCTGCAGTGTCAAATAAATGCATTATCTATCTATCTAAGGCTAGACATTGAATGCGTTAATACAAAACATGGCCATAAGCTGTCATTGTCTGTGTGTTGTGTTTCCTGAATGCTACAAAAGATGGGTCTTTAGTCGTTTCGCACCACAAGCCATTCTAACCGCGGTTCAAATTGTCCAAGTCTCCTTTTGAATGGGTTCTTTCACACCTGCGAATAGGTCAAACCTTTTCTTTTGAATTTTTTGATTCATATCGCAGAGAGTAACAATGCAGAAGAATGATTTATTTTTGAATGGGTCTTACAAAAGCTGTGATGTTTTAGTTTAGGGTGTGTGTGTCGTACCACTCGCCTGTTGAGTGCCCTGCTTCCTGGTCGTCCCTCCCTTGGATTCCCCAGCTTCAGTTAGGATCAGCTTGTATTTCAAATTAAACAACGGATCAATTACATTTTATAGATTTATTGATACCGAGTTAGCTTTATAATGCAATACATTATGTATAGTAGCCGCCTTAGTTAATGAATCCTTCGAATCCATCCTAAGAACCTTAGGTTCTTAGGATGGATTCGAAGGATTCATTTTTACTAAAAATGGTTCGGAAAGTCGTTCCGAACCGTGCGTTCTCGTCAGCGCGATCTAGCGCTGGTCCACTTTTACTAGCGACATCTATTTAAGCTTTTGTTAAACTTGTTTGGTCGTAGGTCCACATTTCGCCGTTAGTGTGAATTATGTGGATAATAAATTTTTGATATGATTACGCTTTTTCATAGTAGGCTTTAAATTTCGGAAACTGGGTGTCGCTTCCCTATTCCTGGAATTCAGTTACTCCCGGAACATAACATTTAATTTAATCTTTATTAACAAGTACTTTTTGGAAATTGACACAAAAATAATGTGGCACAGTCGATTGTACGATTTATACTATGTCACAGTAATCGATTGAATCGAATTAACAAATGTGTTTGTAATAAACGAGCTATTTCCGAATTACCTGGTTCTTTGCACTAGCCTGGTAGAGACGTTACTTTAAGCCCCCAAAGCAATTGCTCGACAACTTTCAACCTTTCTGCCCCCAGAATAGAGTCCGTGGTAAATTTAGTTAAATTTTATGATTTACGCTTTCAACTGCAGTGTCGGTGGGTATTTTTGTTTTATTGCAGTAAGGCGAGTTTTTGAAAACGGAATATGAATTTGATTGACCTGAATTTTCATAAATTTCTCGGATTCGAATTTTGAAATATACGCTCCATCAACGCTTTTGTTTCCCGTCCAATGCACAATACCGCAAAATAAATAAAATACCGAATTGAATGACAGTTGACATTGGTGCAGCCAATGGGCAATAAGACAAGCCTATCTTTGAAAAAATATGCTACCAAAGTGTCAGAAATTTCAGTCCCACCCCGTGTGTGACTAGTGCATTTCAAGGGAAGTTAATTATTATAATTTAAATAAAATAAAGTCGAGAACATGAATAAAAAAATCACGGCTTGAATTTCAACCGAAATATTGATTCCAAAATTATACCCAAAATACAATTATGCTACCATAGCTTTATTTTTTTTTTGTGTATTAATCAAATACGAAAATTAAGGCAGTACCCAATCGACCCCATTTTTTGGAATTTTCTTTGGATTGCTTGGGTGTGTCACTGCGGCCATGATGCAACAAACAAACACACACACTTTCGCATTTACATATAAATACTAGTTAGGATGTTATTTCTCTTCTTCTTTGTCGTTGTCTTCATTGCTGAAGGTCGTGCCCGTCCTGGAAGGCTTTCACGGTGACGCTGATGAACCGCTTCCCCAACACTCTGTCTTCGGCCTGTCTCCAGGCTGCAGGCAAAGTTAGTCCCGTTATAGCCGTAATTTGATCAGACCAGCGGGTTAGTGACCGTCCTCTTGGTCTTTTTCCCTCTATCTTGCCCATTACCACTGGTTTTTCGGTTATCTGGTTGCTTTCTGGCTATATGGCCAAAATAGCTGAGAACTCGCTGATAGCAGGTCGTCGACAATCTGGTTCTGATATTCAGTTGGTCGAGAATGGATCTGTTAGTTCGTTTTGCTGTCCACGGTATGCGTAACATTCTCCTCCAACACCACATCTCAAAAGCCTCGATCTTTTTTCGGTCGACTGCCTGAATGGACAGATGGAGGATGTTATTTAAACAGTGGTAAGTCATTTGCTGATGGTAATACACTAACTAGTGACACAATATTAAGATGCACGCAGCCTCCCATAAAACGGTTTAAGACTACGCACGTGATTATTCACAGGCACGGACGACAAAGGTCTTTAGGCACGCGCCAATGCATGAAGGTAGGGCGGGGGAACTACGGCATGGGGTCAATTCGAACCGCGACACACAATCCTGCAGATTCTGCGAGGAGGCGGATGAAACGCCCTTCCGTCTGCTAAGTGAGTGTGAAGCACTGATGCACAAACGCAGCATCCATCTGGTCTAGCATCTGCATAGCCCAGACGAGGTACGAGACATCACCCCGAAGAAAATCCTACAGTTCCTAGCAGCTGCAAGCGACCTATGAACGGCTTCGGGGCTGAACGTATAAGTGGCGATCACAATAGGCCTATCATGGCCGCCGTGAAACCAAAGCCACCCAAAGCAAATATAAAAAAAAATTAATAAACTTCTCCTTTTTTATCTCCTCGTATCCTCTAATGATAATTATCATAATTTGGCGTCTTTTAAAAAACTATCGAAAATTACTCGGGTCTTTGATATATTTTGTAATGTCACGGGATTTTCAATATACTTAAATATACCTAAAATCTGAGGCTATATGTATGGCGATAGGGCTAGTCCACCAGTTCAAAGTCGCTCAGCGAGCTATAGAGAGAGCTATGCTCGGAGTTTCTCTGAAGGATAGGATTCGTAATGAATACATCCGACAGAGAACCAAAGTTATCGACATAGCTCTAAGAATTAGCAAGCTGAAGTGGCAGTGGGCCGGACATATCTTGCAAAGAACCGACGGCCACGCTGGGGCAAACGTGTTCTCGAGTGGAGACCACGACTCGGTAAACGTAGTGTAGGACGCCCTCCGCCCAGGTGGGACGACGACCTGCGAAAGACTAGCTAGATGCTGGATGCGGCAAGCTGAACACAGAGCGCTATGGCGCTCATTGGGGAGGCCTATGTCCAGCAGTGGACTGCTATAGGCTGATGATGATGTAGGTATGTAGTTCTTATCTCTGGCAAAACAACACCCTCCTAATGTAAGCGGACCCAGCTGTTACAAATGACATCTCGCAACACGATGTTAACCAGAATTAGGCAACTCTTTACAAATCGCCTTCGCGTTAACGTCGCGCGTTTATTGAAGACTAGTTTCTGCCCTTTTGGAAACGTTTTGAGGTAACGAGGTATTTTAAGGTTGTTTCTATCCTATGGGAACTGATTTATGGAATAAAAAGTATTGTATAGTATTTTTATTAGATAGTTTTGTTATGTATAGTTTTATAGTAACTACCTGTATGCAAAATGTAAGCCCGACCCGCCGGGTGATTATGTAACTTGCGACCGGTTTGCGACAGGCGTAAATTAAGCAATCAGTGCTGTCAAACGTCAATTTGGTATTAGTTTGACACCAGCTACAAAGTCAAAATTGGTCAAAATTGACGTTTGACAGCACTGATTGCTTAATTTACGCCTGTCGCAAACCGGTCGCGAGTTACATAATCACCATACCGTTCAGTAGTTTTTGCGTGAAAGAGTAACACACATCCATTAATCCATACATACAAACTTTCGCGATTATTATATGTATGATATCGTGTATAGAATATAACATCGTATTCGTCGCGTGTTCTGGGTATTTTCTATCACTACATAGTATAAAAGTCGCTTCCCGCTGTCTGTCTATACCTATATATGCTTAGATCTTTAAAAGTACGCAGCTGATTCTGATGCGTTTTTTTTATACATTCAAGAGGAAGGTTTATCAACCATTTGGCCCACAGATTTCCAAGCGGGCGAAGCCTAAAACAAAATTTATAAATTTTATATATCTATATTGTATAAAGTACATCAGTCATCTAGTACTTAGTACCCTTAGGGCTAGTTGATGCTGTGTTGGTTGTCCTGTATTGTACGGTGCAGCGCAACTGCGCTGTTAAGTATATGTAAGCAAGCTAATTATTGTCAAATAAATCAATATTATTTAGGTCATAATTATGTTACACGCGCCTTCCACTTAGCTTATTGCATGTTCACGTTTTCACCTCATCGTGGTAGGCGCGTGCTCAAATATCAATTAATTTATTATAAGCAATAAGAGTTTTTTTTATCAATAATTTCTTATCATTTATAGCACTTAAAGGTGTTCCGTACAAGTATTATTTATTTATTTATTTTAAAAGTTGCATCTGCCCCAGTTTCCTTCTCAATCCGGGGTATAATACCAACTTTGTACGGATTGAACTTACTCCATCTGTCCCCTTGGTGGCCATCAGTAAGCGCTAGCTGAATGCTAAGCATATAATGAAATTTACAGTTTTGGGCTTTCCGCTAAAATTCCGTCATTTTCAGTAGCTGTACGTAATTTAGTAGGTAGATAGGTTTAGGTAGGGAAGAAGGTGGGTTAGGTAGCTACAGAATTTAAATAAAACCTGCATTTACATCGGGTGCGAAATAGAACAAGGTAGTGTTGGGTGGTTGTCGATGAAAAATTATGAAATTGTTATATATTATATTAGGCACTTTTAAATTCAGTATAATTATTTCAACTTGTCTTCAATCAAGGCCATTTTATTTCAATTGAACTTACTGGGTAAATTTGTTTATTTATAGTCACTTGAAAAAAAAACAATTTTACCCAGTAAGTCACCTACAGTTACAAAATTGAAATAATTGGCGGAAAATCCAACTAATAATAATAATAAATAATGCTGGACAATCCACACAGCATCATCTAGCCCCAAGGTAAGCAGAGCTTGTGTTATGGGTACTAGATGACTAATATACTTAATACAATAGATTACATAGATAGATATTTTTTTATTATACATATAACGACCAGAACACCCGGAACAAACATCTGCAGATCGTACACACAATTATTCCGAGGCGGGAAACGAACCCGCAACCTCCTGCGTAGCAGGCAGACCTTCGCCCACCGCGTCATAGAGGTCGTCTAAGATACATTATGTATGTAGTTCAACTTGTTGAATTTTGAATTGAAATTAGTGAAATTAAACGCAGGTGCCGGGCCTTTTATTAGAAGCCTTGAAATACCTATACATCGGAGTTATTCGCTTATCTATGTGATAAAAAAAGGTTTTTTTCGCGTGAAGCCGGTAAAGAATCACTAATATTATAAATGCGAAAGTTTTGATGTTTAGATGGATGGACAAGAAGAAAGTTTGTTACTTCTTCACGCCATAACTACTGAACAGATCTGGCTGAAATCTTCCATAAACGTATTTCTGGGCATTAACATTATTCCATAAATCAGTTGACATCATCATCATCAGCCTATATTAGTCCACTGCTGGACATAGGCCTCCCTCAATGAGCGCCATAGCACCCTGTCTTCGGCTCGACGCATCCAACATCTACCTGCAGTCTTCAGTTCCTATGGGATAGAAATAATACCTCGGAAAACAGCCCTATTCTTCAAAGTAGAAACTATGCAAGAGTAATTGCCATTCCAAATGAAAACGATTGAAATTTAATAACTGAGCTAGGCATCAAACAGTCTAATTTTATTACGCCTAGATATTACATCTAGGTCGCGAACAAAACTTATTAGAACTCGATCGGACAAGAATTTAATAATGGAAAGTTGCAAACAAAATAAAAAATGTGGTCGAAATTGGTGTGAAGAGAACGTCGAATTTTGTTAAGATGACCGGCGCGTTACGGGTGTAATGTAATGTAAATGTAACACAGTGAACGTTCGTAAATTCAGTAAATTTAATGTTATTACAATTTTTTTTTATTTAGCCAGATTCGTCCCACTGCTGGGCAAAGGCCTCCCCCAAATCTTGTAGTAGTTATTTTTTCTTTTTTGTCATTTATTTGCACACAGTATGGGTCACAGAGGTCTTAGTTGGGCATGCTAATTAGCTCAATTCAGACGTCATAGACACACAATTAAAGACACAATAGTTTTTTTTAAGATTCGTAACGAATACATCCGACAGAGAACCAAAGTTATCGACATAGCTTTAAGAATTAGCAAGCTGAAGTGGCAGTGGGCCGGCCATATCTCGCGAAGAACTGACGGCTGCTGGGGTAAACGTGTTCTTGAGTGGAGACCACGACTCGGTAAACGTAGTGTAGGACGCCCTCCGACCAGGTGGGATGAAGAACTGCGAAAGACTGCAGGTAGATGCTGGATGCGTCAAGCTGAAAACAGGGCGCTATGGCGCTCATTGGGGGAGGCCTATGTCCACGTAGGCTGATGATGATGATGAGACACACAATTAAAGACACAATAGTTTAATTTAGCGCTCAGCGTAAAGTATCATGTCCACTTCGAATGTTACCTAGGACCTACATTACGCTTCGTAACCCTAGTCAGTACCCAGCTTTAGACTAACGGATGTTTCACTTACCCAATCTGTAGCATTACTAACAAGGAAGTGGTGAATGTAATTGGATTTTGGTGTTTGTTCTGTATTCATTAAAGCAAATACCTATTACCGGACACGTCTCGCATGTTTACGACTACTGTGGCACGTTGGGAGACGTTAGTAGAGATGAAAAATATTGTGGGTTCAATAGGATCTGCATATTTTTTTTAACATAGTTGTCAAATCAAGTACATTTTCATGTTGCATTTTCAGAAAATTCTGTTTTAATACATTCTACAGGTTTATTTTCAAAAACTTGAATAAATAACCCAACAATAAGTGACTTAGTTTGATTCAAGTCTGCAAAAATTTAATGAAAAGAAACCACTTTTGGTAAAAATGTTTTTTTTTACTTAGAATGTAAAAGCGAATTAAAGTGCAGGGTTAGTTGCCTTTCGTTTGTAACCGACTTCAAAAAATAGTGGAGTTTCTATGTTCGACTGTAGAGATAGATATGTAGATAGAAAATTCTTTATTATGGATGAAATGGAAATGATTTACCTACTGAATGTAGGTTAATCATTTCCACAAAGACGTGTATTGACATTGATGTCGTGGTTCTGTGGACTTTTTATCGATATCAGCCCATCCCTAGCGAGCACCATCTGTCCGCCGACGTCGATGTGCCGGTGAATATTTGATGCAATATCTGATTTTGGCTTGCGGAAGGATGTCCTTACAACGTTAAAGAGTTGCTTATCTACCTACTATTGCAGACCCATCCATTATTACTTGGCGACCTCTGTGGTATGGTGGGCGAAGGTCCGCAACCCTACGTCACAACTGTAGGTAAGTCAATTTCATCATCATTATTAGCCTATATTAGTCCACTGCTGGACACAGGCCTCCTCCAATGAGCGCCATAGCGCCCTGTCTTCAGCTTGACGCATCCAGCATCTGCCTGCAGTCCTTCGCAGGTCGTCATCCCACCTGGTCGGAGGGCGTCTTATGTATGCTATAGGTTGATGGTGATAAATAACCTGAACAATTAACGAAATGAACGCAACACAGAACGCAGCAATACGCCCACGCGCGCACTTTTGGGCCGCATCGGGTATTGGCAGTGGATGTGTTAGCGCATTCACTGTCCAGCACGCCGCAGTCCGAGAAAATCGAAAACAACATGTGTGCATGCATAGGCCATGAAAGTGTTAACACAGCCTTAAATAAATCTCAAAGCCAGCTAATTCTAAAAGCAACATCAACAAGGAATTTAAATTATTCCGCAACACGATCCATGTTTCGGGAATATATCTGATATCGTACAAGCTTGGATAAATCTTCGTGATTTATAGTAGCTTAGGTTCTATTAATTAGTCTTGCATCGAAATTTCTAATTAAAGACGCGTAATGAAAATTGAAAGCCAAATTTGTGCTTGTGGCGGTTTTTAACCAGCGACGGTGCAGTCGACATGGCACACTAGCCACTGAAACTGCATTTGTGAAGAAATAAAACTAATGAAACTATCATGGTTATTAACACTAAAGTCATTTAAAACGGGATATTTACCATGATTTTTAGTTCGTAGCAAAATACAGAAAATGAGGGTATATCTGCCCATAATTTTTATATTTTTCATTAGTTTTATATTGTTACTATAGTTTTTGTTAGTGCACTTCCTTACCCGACGAGCAAACAGAAAATGTTTTGATACCCCGCGAAACAGGCCTAGCCTAGTGCGGGGTCACTGTTAAGTGCAACACCTCAACCAATAAACTCTTTAATGTATGTACATAAACTAAGTTAAGGTGTTATTATAATTGTAAACTTTTGGTAAATACATTTTTTGTATTGTATTTGTATTTTGTATAAAAACGAACTCGCAGTGCCTTCTGTTATTCCGTGATCATGGCGCATGAAACTGTGCCGAAATATTGCAAAACTCAAAAATCAAATCAAGGTAAATATCCCGTTTTAAATGACTCTCTGATTAAAAAACCTGAATATTTTTTAATAAATGTTACGACAGTGATATCATCGAAGCAACTACAATATTCAATATTAAATACAATATTATTATTATTATATACAATATTCTACAATATATAGTTCGCAGAATTTTTGGTTTTGAAAGCTTTTATTACCTATTTAATATTATATCTCTTGTTCGGTTTCGAATTCAAATTTAAACATTTTTAACTCCACATGGTGAGATTATGCATTTTTGAATGTTGTGTTTTACTTTTAATGATAATCCTTGCTGTTGCCTTGTTTTTTCTGTTATTGTTTTCAGTTTTTAAGTTTTCTTAACCCTAGATCACTAAACATTAGTCTTACAAGCGACATGGTTCCCGCGCATTAGCTGTTTAGGTATGTTCCCGGCACTACCATACCCTGCCACGCTCAGTAGCTTCCTAATTTAGTGTTTTAGTACCCTATGCTTAAGCATTACTTCCGCATTCAAATATTGGCGTTTAATTTTGTTAGTCAGAACGACTAATGTGTAGTGACTGTGTAACTCGAAAATATGTTTAGTGACCTAGGGTTAAGTAAAATGTCTTTGTTGTTATAAATTATCTTGGATTCTAAATTGGAGTAGGTATAGGTACATAAGTTTGAAGATTGTACATTATTTGAAAATAACTATAGTACTTCTTTGGTATATCACCAAGAAGGACTATAGTTATTTTTTTTTCAGAAGAAATCAGTATTTTTGGGTTCTTTTCAAAAAGATAGCATAACTGATTTAAGGAGCCCTTTTTTCAAAATAACTCGAATAAACCGAGGTTTCGAAAAAACTTGTTTTGAAAAAGACATGATAAAACTCGATAATACTGTGTTCTTGAATTTGTTCAATAATCTGGCTGAAGAGTCAGTCGTCGTCAGCCGATTATCAAGGAAATTCAACTACGGGGTAGCCAACTCTCGAAAATAAATTGCCAATGCAATACAACATTTTCTCCTATAACTTATTTCCTCAGATCATTTTAAGCCTTACCACTATAGCTTTAGAACTCTTATCAAGAAGCAGAAAATAGTAACGAAATCGGATGGATATTTGGGAGCACATTTTGGAAGGGAAATGATTTTTTTCAGGAAAATTGAAGCTTCAATAATATTCGTATGGAATACTTTTGGTAACGGCAACCATTTCCGTTGTTAAAGCGTTTTAATAAAGAATTTAATGTTCTAGGTGAACATCTAGCTTTGATGACTAATTTATTACATTTTCCTACGATTTTCCGAAAAACTTTCACTGGACCAGCCCTACCGTGAGTGTCCACGTCTCAGCTCCGTAGGTCATACATAATCATAACGGGTAGGACGCACTGATTGAAAACTTTCGTTTTTGCGGTATGGATAACGAAAAGACTCGACGTAGTTTCTTCACAAACGCTGCCAATCCAAGCTGGATCCTCCTCTTGGCTAACTTCTCGAAATTGTTTTTTTTTACCTAACTGCGTAGCGTGCAAATATATATCTAGCTAGGCCTATTCTATACCCATTAGGCCTAAGGACTAGCACCCAAAGTACGGGCTCTGCGGCTAGATTACTTGGGTAATCTAGAATTAATCACTTAGGATACTCTGGACATTTCTGAAGATAAATCAACCTTGATTTACATTTGGAGATAATAACAGTATCTTACTACTATCTAATTGTCTAGCCTACTAAGCACGGATAGACAGAAAGTTCTTTTTCGTACACTTAACAAACAAGATAAAAAAATCGAATACTTATTTGTGACAATTTGGCGGTCTCATCGCTCAAGAGCGATCTCTACCAGACAACCTATCTGTGTGATCATGATCAACATCGAAAATTTTTGTTTTTTATTCGATTAAAAAAATAAGTATTATGTTTATAGTTTTTTCAACTTTTAATCAATTAAATTATTTTATCTACTGTTTCACTAAAGTTCTATGACATAAATACAAAAGCCCGTGTTTTCGCATGCGTTTGCGAATTAAAGTAGCCAGTAGTAGTTTTCGTAGTTGTAGTTTCGAAGTAGTAATTAGGAGTATTGTACCGGGCCTAGAACTTTCAAATTGAGTACGGTCCAGTTCGAAGAGTAAATAAAAAAATTTGACACCTTCATAGCCACCATATTGAATTAAGGCGGCCTTTATAAAAAAGTCTGTTCATCAGACGAGGAAAGTTGAAATTAATTTTCGAAAAGTTTCAATCTTTGTGAATTTTTCAAAGTTGGGGTGATAAGATTCTGCTACTTTCATAAATTATGTTACGGGCAAAGTAATTTTGTGTGAAATTTGGAAATTACCTAGTTTGAGGGTTGGCCTTGGGGACATGATGTTTGGGTACAGCAGAAAAGGTAAGTGAAAAAAGTTTCGTAATTCTGTAACTCAATTATCTAAATTAGGTTAAGCAGGAACCAGGTAATTAAATTACTCTTTAATTAAAAAGAAAATTACGATCAAAGAATAGAAACAAATTTCATCAACGTGTGGAGACCGCGATTCGGCAAACGTATTGGAGCCCGCCCTCCGGCCAGGTGGGATGACGACCTGCGAAAGACTGCGGGCAGATGTTAGATGCGTTGAATTTTGTGTTTTCCAAAGCCATGATCACAAAATAGCTGTCTCAATTATTCCGTGATCATGGTAAATATCCCGTTGTAAATGATTTTTGAAATAAAATTATAATTCAGACATAATTATCATGGTCCATTTATAAGCCTAATATACTATACCTATCTATACATTATACCTTTCATTACAATAACCTAGGTCGTATCTTTGCAACTCTAGCATTAGGTACCTATAATCAAATAGGCGAATATTTTTAATGGGACTCCCCTACATGGTCTTTATTTTGATAAATTACACCATCAACATAAATCTCGCTCATGGCGCTCTCAATTAAGAAATATTTTGTATGTGCTGTTTTCATACAAAATTGTTTTAATTTTGTGGTACATTATTTTGGTACAAAAACAAATACTTAAATATTTTCAAAATCGTTCTAGCTGAACGATTTTGACAGCTTGGACCTCCAACCACAAACCAGACATTTTATCTTGGAGGTCGTGTTTAAAGCCGCCACACACAGAAACCGTGGCCAGGCCGAAGGCGAAGGCGTGCGGGTTGTATCATACATACGAATTTACGTGCTCCGCGCCGCGCGCCGCGCCGCGCCGCCACCGCCCCCGGCGCGGCGGCGGTATATGTGTTGTGTAGTCTTTCATATAAATTCGTATGATATAACCAGCACGCCTTCGCCTCCGGCGGCGGCCCGGCCGCGGTTTCTGTGTGTGGCGGCTATTAGTGATTATTTTTATTTTAGAGACGCGTTACATTCCACGATCTTGCCAATGTTAGAGCTAAAATTTTATAAAACTGTAATCGAACGTGCCTACGAAAATATAGCAGAATCATATATTTTTTGACATAAGTTAAAAGCACAAACATCTTTTGTATGAAAACACCATTGTTAGTTTTTCCTGAAATTAAATGAACAGAATGAGTTATTAAAATCACTGCACGCGTAGTCAGCTGTAACTGAAAAATTTTGTGAACTTTTATGAAATATTTTAGTGTGAATCTGATAAAAAGAGTTATTTCATTGCTTTTAAAATGTGTGCTGTTGTGTCTTTACGGAGAACTGCATAATTTACAGACAGGGCACTATGGCGTTCATTGGGGGAGTCCTATGTCCACAGTCCAGCAGTGGACTAATATAGGCTTATGATGATGATGAGGATGATGAATAAGTTGAACAAAGAAAAAATTTCATCGGGGATTTTGTGGTATTATATATAACCTTTGCCTATTATGAACCTTAAAATTGTCCGTCGGCCTATATCTTTTTTTGGCTATGTAGAGAGATTATAATTTATGATGAAAGAAAATCCTATCCTCCTACGCTTATTCACCTCATTTTCCGCGTGTATATTGTAGGTATTTTACCAAATTCACCCAATAGATACATGCCTTGCATCGTATAAAGGATACAACCAGCACGCCGCCTTCACGTTCGGCCCGGCCACGGTTTCTGGGTGTGGTGTGGCGGCTATTAGTGATTATTTTTATTTTAGAGACGCGTTACATTCTACGATCTTGCTTATGCTTATATTGTAGGTATTTTACCAAATTCACCCAATAGATACTTGCCTTGCATCGTATAAAGGATACAACCAGCACGCCGCGCCGCCTTCGTGTCCGGCCCGGCCACGGTTTCTGGGTGTGGTGTGGCGGCTATTAGTGATTATTTTTATTTTAGAGACGCGTTACTTTCTACGATCTTGCTTATGCTTATATTGTAGGTATTTTACCAAATTCACCCAATAGATACATGCCTTGCATCGTATAAAGAATGTTCTTTATTTTCCTTATTGTAACTCCATAACAACACAGTAAATTAAAATAAGCCGCATTTATTACCGTTTGCGGAAGTAGGCCGTAAAAGAATATGTTTTTTTTCTGTTTCTGCGTTGTAAGTAATAAGTCAGCGGGTGTTTTTTGTTTACGAACTTAGAAATTTATGAGGTATGATGTTACAATAAGGAACCTTATATGAAATTGCTAAGTTAAGTAAGTTTGTTCCGTACCTGTAACTTTACAACTTGACCAAAAAAACAGATGCAGGTTATAAATTGAATGCTGGTATACAGATATAATATGATGCATGATATATATAATTGATTTATCTATACTATGTAATATTATAAATAGGAAAAGTTTTTTGTATTGAATAGGCTCCGAAACTACTGGACCGATTTGAAAAATTCTTTAACTGTTGGGAAGCTAAACTATCCCAGGTGAACATAGGCTATATTAAATTTTCAAAAAGTTAGGGATGCGTACTAAAATCGTGCGAAGCCGGGAAGGTCCGCTAGTAATAAATAAGTTTAAATTGAGAGCTGGTGAATCTCTGGCACAGTGCATCATCAATGCAGCCAGCATCTTGCGGACGCTTCCGACTGGGATTGACAAGGATCAGTTGAGCTACCTCTAGATTGTTTGCAACATGTTACAGTTAGCTGTTGAGCTAACTGTTCAATTACAAACGAAACAAAATACTAGTTCTAACTTGTTTCTACTCTTTAAATAAAAAAATAAATAATGTTGGACAATTCACACAGCATTATCTAGCCCCATGGTAAGCAGAGCTTGTGTAATAGGTACTAGATAATACAATACATTACATAGATAGATATTTTTTATTATATATACATAGAAAACGACCAGAACACTTTGACTGTAATTTAAATAGTAAAAAGATGCTATACGTTTTCACGAACTCTTGAAATACCACGTAGTAAATCAATCCGCAATTACCTGGAAATTTGAAGTAGGCCACTTAAGGCCACAGAATTAAAACGCAAATGGTTTAATAGAGCACTATCCCTCATGAGGCACTTGGGGCACTAATCTGCAATTAATGGTTAATTGAGAGCTTTCAGCACATACTGAATTATTGACTCTATGTAGATTATGTATAGGTATCATTATTCTGGGCCAAATCAACAGTGGCAGTGGGCCGGCCATATCTCTCGAAGAACCGAAAACCGCTGGGGTAAACGTGTTCTTGAGTGGAGACCAGGACTTTTTAAACGTAGTGGACGTGGACACTCACGGTAGGGCTGGTGACCAGTTCAAGGTCGCTCAGCGATGGAGAGAGCTATGCTCGGAGTTTCTCTGAAGGGATTCGTCATGCTTACAAATAGTTTAATAGAGCACTATCTCTCATGAGGCACTTGGGGCACTAATCTGCAATTAATGGTCAACTGATAGCTTTCAGGCACATACTGAATTATTGAATTACCATGTATGTAGGATATAGTTATTTTACATTATATAGTTATTCTTTGCCTCATCATCATCATCACCAAGCTATAAAAGACCAGAACATTGAGTTATGAAGGGGTCAAATGTAGCTCCAAATGGTTCGTGTAATACACACGGTGCTGCTTACCAGCTATGTTAGCTTGAACTTGGCTTGACACGCTACTGCCTTTCTGCTAAATTCTTGAAAACTCAATTAAAAATAATATCATATCTTGTGTCCCTATGTAATATGTCATAGAAAGACCTACCTAGTGCCTAGTATGTAATTGTATTTACACGTGTGAGCGTGACAATACCTAGGTTCCTGTGGTCAGACCACAACGCAACATGTCTCGCGTACAGGCACCAAGGATATAAAGAGTTGCTGGAATGGATATAGTCCAGTAAAATAAAAATGTATAATGTATCACGACCTATTGACGATCGATGTGGCGCGGTGGGTGAAGGTCCGCCTGCGACACTGAAGGTTGCGGGTTCGATTCCCGCCTCGGAACAATTGTGTGTATTTGTTCCGGGTGCTCTGGTCGTTTTCTATACATATATAATAAAAAATATCTATCTATGTAATGTATTGTATTATGTATATCAGTTATCTAGTACCCATAAAACAAGCTCTGCTTACCATGGGGCTAGATAATGCTGTGTGAATTGTCCAGCATTATTTATTATTTATTATCAGGCTTAAATAGAGAATAACTGTGTGAAGCCGGCTTCGAATTTGTACCACCCCAACTCTTCTCGCGGGTGTCGTATAATGCGACTAAGGGATATTCTGCAGAACAATTTACCACCGAACTGCGATCCCCAACCAGCATGGGGATTCTGGGTATTACCCCCCATGATATATTTGCAAATTATTGAGAGGCTTGTGCGTCCGGAGCATCTGCGATTTTCCAACAACCATTTAGGAAGGCGTTGAGGCTGAAAACATTTTCTCTTTAAATAATTTCGATTTATTAAGTATTTTGACCCACCATCATCATCATTAGACTATGTTAGTCCACAGCTGGACATAGGCCTCCCACAACGAGCGCCATAGAACCCTGTCTTCATCTTGACGCAGCCAGCATCTACCTGCAGTCTTTCGCAGGTCGTCATCCAACTTTATTTCTTCAGGCTTACAAAATAAGCATAGCAACTTAGACAAGTACAATTTTACGGAGGACTAACATAGGTTGATGATGACGATGGTGAAAGAAATAAACGAATTAAATTTGAATTTAAGTGCTAATTTCTCGCATTATGCATTAATACATTATTATTATGCATTATTGCCTAACAATGTAATGCTACGTTCAAATTCGTTCGAGATCGTGACTTTCAATCTTCAATCTTCTTATTGCAGAATTAGAGTTGCACTTACATTGCGCAATCAGGAACTGTGCAGTTCAAATTGTTTGCTACCTATTTTACTTTTTGCATTCATAAACGTTAGAGCGGAGTTACTTAATACTAGTCATCAACGTCATCAGTAGAAGTTTACTCAATATCTTGACGACGTCTGTGGCGCGGTGGGCAAAGGTCCGGCTGCGACGCAGGAGGTTGCGGGTTCGATTCCCGCCTATGTTTACCGAGTCACGGTCTCCACTCAAGAACACTTTTGCCCCAGCTATTGTCGGTTCTTCGCGAGATATGGCCGGCCCACTGCCACTTCAGCTTGCTTATCTTTGAACTATGTCGATAACTTTGGTTCTCTTTCGGATATATTCGTTTCAAATCCTATCCTTTAGAGAAACTCCGAGCATAAGGTATTATGATCTCCTATATAATCATTTGATTGGTACAGTTTTGACCATTTTGGTTAGAACATTAGATTGAATGTTGGAGTCTAGAATAATCAAATTTTTGCTAAATTATCTAGTTATTGACATACGGTCAACAGCAACATATTGGGGGAGGCCTATGTCCAACATAGGCTGATGATGATGATGATGATGTCATAGGGTATACATGTAGGTATACCTACTTAGCTACATGATGAAACATCATATAAAATCATGCAAACTGTTTAATTGTAGAAATAAAAAAGTTGTGTCTCTTCGGAAGAGGCTCTTCCATAAAATCAGTTTCTGTGGGTTTCAGCAGACAGTCGCAATAACAGAACGTCACCCGCCGCGCACTGAGAATTAATATCCTGCATAGTGGTTCCGTACGTGAAGAATAACTCTCTGGGAACTCGTAAATTGTCTTACGATGATTTTCTGTTTACAAAGTTTGAATATAAGATATTCCTTTAATAATAAATGTTTATTATTAAAGGAATATCTTAAATTTAAAGCTACAACCAATATTAAGAAACTACTGTATTAAAGAATTAAGCTATGCGTCCATTGGATCAGAATCGGAGTAAGAATTTGATGTTTTTAGTTGGACGCCCTAAGTGGCGCCACGCGGAGGGCGAATGTCCGCCTGCGACTGCGATGCGACGGAGTAGGTTGTTACAGCGATTGATTCCTGCCTCGGGATAAATGTTTGTACGATCTACAGATGTTTGTTTCGGAAGTTCAGGTCGTTTTCTATGTATCTATAATAAAAAAATTATTAATCTATGTCATGTATTGTAATAAGCTATCTACATATATCTAGTACCCATAACACGAGCTCTGCTTAACTTGGGGCTAGATAATGCTGTATGACTTGTCCAGTATTATTTATTTTATTTTAGAGCACTGGTAAAGTGTGACAAACTAACACTTCCTTTAGGAATATAAATAAATACATTAATATTTTAGAGTTTTAATCAACAACACAACAACAGTTACACAATAAATAAATCAACTACAACAAACAGTTGAAAATGACTTAAAAATAATCAACAAACAACATTATTTACAACAATTTGGCACTTACAATCCCGACATCAATGATGATGGTGATCCTTACTATGATGGTGAATGGTCTTGTAAACTGGGATTTTAACAGGGTAGGGGTGGGGAACGTGGACAGTTACAGTCTTTTCTACCTTGATCGGTACGTGCTTCTCTACAGGGTAAGGCACGTGTTTTACCACCGGGTAGGGAACCACCTTCTCGTAAGGAATGGAGATCTCAGTTTCCACTGGAACCGCTACAGGTTTATGAACTGGTACCTTGACAGGGTAAGGTTGGGGAACTCCGATCAGGATTGGTTTGGGCACGTTGACGTGAATGTTTTTGTGGATTGGGTAAGTAACGTGCTTGTATATAGGTACAGCGACAGGAGATTCAACATCTACATGCTCTCCGACAGGAATAGCGTGGTCGTGGCCGTATCCTTCACCTCCGAAATCGTGGCCTTGTCCTCCGAATCCATGGCCTTGACCGCCGAATCCGTGGCCTTGACCAGCGTGTCCATGGTCTTGTCCTCCGAAGTCGTGATGTTCCTGGCTACCGAAGTCTTGGATCTGGCCGAAACCGTGTTCATTTCCTTGTTCAAGTTCTTGACCTTGACCGTGGCCGTAGTCGCCGCCAGCGTCTTCAAGGGTGAAGGATTGCAGCTGCTGTTGACCACCTTGGTGCTGGCCTATGAAATCCTGAGCAGCTTGCAGGTAAGAGTCACCTCCAGTTGCCCCGCCGTGGCTTTGTTGCCCCAAATCATAACTTTGCTGACCAAAATCATGGCCTTGCTGACCAAAATCATGGCCTTGCTGACCAAAATCATGACCTTGCAGACCGAAGTTTTGTTGGCCGAAATCATGGCTTTGCTGTGCGAAGTCGTGGGATTGCTGGCCCAAATCGTGGCCCTGTTGGCCCAAGTCGTGGCCCTGTTGGCCTAAGTCGTGGCCCTGTGTAAGAGCTAGTGTGTGTAGGTTTCCAGAGTCATGGCCCTGACCTTCACTGGATATGTCGTTGGAGTATCCTATGAAGCCAGCTTGGCAGCCAGCAATGAGTAGTAAACAAACCTGGAAAGAAGGTAATAAAATATGTTAATTTTGATAGTTACATAACCATAGCATACATAATGTGGAGTAAGGGGTACTCCAACATCTCGTCTCCCAAGGCAACCTAACCTGCACGCGGTACACCCTGCTAGATAACGAACTAGGCTCTCGTGAAAATATCAAACAATCTTCATAATTTGATAACTCATAAATTTTACAATTATTTTCCATTACTTGACACTGGCAGAAAAGTGTCCAACCAGACACAGTTGCTATTAACAAAGAATCATCATCACATACATAAATAAATAATGCTGGACAATTCACACAGCATTATCTAGCCCCATGGTAAGCAGAGCTTGTGTTATGGGTACTAGATAACTGATATACATAATACAATACATTACATAGATAGATATTTTTTATTATACATACATAATTAATTAAAATATTAGCAGGCCAACTTGGTGGTCACCAACGTTTGGTTTCCAAGGGATGATGAAGGGACGAGGGACTTCTTTAGGGTGAGTATTCGAATATTGACCGATGTGGCGCGGTGGGCGAAGGTCCGCCTGCGACGCAGGAGGTTATGGGTTCGATTCCCGCCTCGGAACAAATGTGTGTACGATCTGCAGATATTTGTTCCGGGTGTTCTGGTCGTTACCTATGTATAATAAAAAATATCTATCTATGTGATGTATTGTATTATGTATATCAGTTATCTAGTACCCATAACACAAGCTCTGCTTACCATGGGGCTAGATAATGCTGTGTGAATTGTCCAGCATTATTTATTTATTAACAAGGTTCGTAGTTAACCCGCTTAAATCCAACTAATATTATAAACGCGAAAGTTTGTATATATCGATGTTTATTACTCTTTCACGGAAAAGCTACCGAACGGATCGGGCTGAAATTTTGTTGCTAATTGCATACACGTAGTTCCAAGCCCGGAATATATAATACATAGGCTACTTTTTATGCCATAAATCAGTTGGACCCATGGGAAAAAATAACCTTATAATGTGTCCATAGAAACAACGCATGCGAAGCCGCGGGCAGAAACTAGTTCATAATAATTTCGTCCTGTTTTTATAATAGAATAGATACATACCTACATAATAATTGAGGGACTGGTACCTACCTACATAATAACAAATTATAAGTTAAGTTATTTAAAAGATTGCCATTCTGGCAATTAATGAATTTAAAAAAAATTATGTATCACATGATGATGTGATGACATAATGAAAAGACGCTCGACAAAAAAAATATGGTAACTGCAAACTGACAACTTTCTACCGTTCACTAAAGTGAATGTTGATGTGAATGTGAACCTCATAATAATACTAATTTAATTGATTTTTTTATCAGTCTTTGACACTCAAAACTGGTTGTAGTTAGGTAATTTGTGGTTTTAATACATTGAAAAAGATTAATTTTACTAGAGCAGGTTATTTTTTTGCAAAAACATTTTTGTTTAATAATTAATGCAAATATGTATGTCTTTAATTTTATTTTCTCGTACATAAATTTTGAGCAAGTAATTAAATATAAAATGTATTCATTAATGAGACTGTAGATAATTTAAAAGAAATGTTATTGTTATTTAAAAATTCGAGTGCTGTAAACTACTTTTCATAATAATCAGAGAACAATACAATTATTATCATTCGTTGTATAATTTAAAATTACATTAAAAAAGGGTCAAAAAAGTACTGACCTTATTTCCCCAACTACGTTACCAAAATTAAAAATTATTTAAATCAATTTAATTTTCTATTATAGAATAGGAAGCACATTATTCACCACATTATTTTAAGATTGATAAGTGTAGTAAATTCTACAAAAATAACAATTTCTTTGAATAAAACGTTTTATAACATAATTTAAAAAAAAGGACACAAAGTCGACCCAGTTTTCGAACGTAAACCTGAGTATCTGTGTTACCAGTACCCAAGTATTACGTAAGTGAATTGCAAGTGATGCTTTGTAGTTCAATGGCATAACGAGAGCGAAGCCAACGAACCAAGCGATGATACGACAATTTTATTATAACAACGGTCCATTGAGTTTTTAGTGCATAGCAATTGATAGTCGTGGTTTGTTTTGTAGCGATGTAACACATATTTTTTTTATTTTTCTTCTAGAATACTCGTTTTGTACTCAGTGAAATAGAGTTTTAGGTTTCAGTCTTATTTGAAGAAATAGAGAAATAGAGTTTTAGTATTATTGTAAAGGTGCTTTAAATTTGTTATGTTTGTCGTAGCACAGAAGAAATAATAACTAATTATGCAAATTCTTTGTGAAATCTCAACGCTTTTTGGCCGAAAAGTAAGCAAAGCTTGTTTCGAAGGAACCAGAGATGACTCATCGTGTCATAATACTTTTTTATAACAATAATATGAATAAAATATTCCCAGACATCTTAATAAAAATATCCGCATAGGTATCTTTCAAACGATTGTCCCACGGTGAGAATCAAACATACGACTCAGTTGGACTTTCACCCAATTCTGCACAGAGATCAATAAATATTCTAACGTAGTATCTAATAACTATTAGAATAATGTTTGGTTTTTTTTCCAGTAGAAAGTAGTGCATCTAGATATTTTAAATTTTACGACCTAGAGGAACACGTTTAAAGCTTTTAGTGTGATTTAAAACTGAATTGAACGTTAGATTATACTTTCTATGGTTTTGTAAGTCAAAGACCGTGAAGGAACGGTTCATAAACATTAGTTTCATACCTAAAAATAAGCTAAACGTTATTTTGTTTCATGTTAGAAGTCCTACAAATATATCTTCGCAAGATTAACGCGTTAGAGTGCACTGTAATATTATGTCTGATTTAAATAAACGAATTGAACCTATCATAGATATTTTTTATTTAATATTGAAAGAATTAAAATGTTAGACTCATTCATACCTCTCAACCGCCATGTTAAAAGGTTTTGATTATTATTATGGCAACGTGAGAGCGGCAATTACATATATTACAAAACCTACGTTTTTTTTTCACAAAATAATGGTAGGTGCTCCATTTAAAATAAGAGCTTTTTACCTTTTCAGCTCAATTAATCATTGATATTTCAGGAAAATATAGATAAAAACCACAGCAATTTACCATCTTTTTTTTAACCACCAATATGCAATTTTTTACGAAATATTTATTTTATTTCTGGTCCAACAGCGAGACTATACAAACACCAGATTTCTTGTGAATAACAGATAAGTTTTTAATAATGAAACTGACTGAAATTACGATGTTTTGCTCAGCAGGTTGTTATCACCTTCCTAACGTGCCATTAATACAAGTTGAAGAGCACATTAAAGGAAATAAATACAGATTTATCTTATGGCAACATCGTTAAATTGATACAGGAGTAAATAAAGCTTTCTAGATCCAGTAAGTACTAGACTCACATAAAAGTGAATGTGTTTTACCTTTTACTTGTTCTGGACCGGTCCGAGTAGCTAAAGTTATTATGGTGGTCGATGGTCCAATTATGTAATTATCAGATATATCATTATCACACAATGCTTTCATTAATTTAGTTCAATTATTCAATAATATTTCATCATAAGAATTATAAGCAATAGCATAACAACGTAGGAGGTTATTTTACTCCTAGGTCAGAATATATAAGATATATTCACGTAATTTAAAATCCTTTGAAAAATATTTTAAACAAAACACTTAGGTACACAATTCTTAATATTATGTATTTGAGGCACACGCATTGTTAATTTCCATGAGAATTTAAGGAGTGTATTTCTTTGTTATCCTTTAGTCCTTAGATATTTTTTATATTATTGTTTTATATTTTTGACATATAAATTAAAATTTTAAATATTTGTTTTTAAATCACACAGTGCACATTTTTCGTCCTTCATCAATAAAATCCTTATAACTTCACTTCTATTCATTAAAACCGTACAAATCACAGTTTTAACCAGTAACTTATTGAGCACAAGCTGCTCATCCGCGCTACCAATCCTTCCGAGATCCTTCGTCCTTAAAAATTCACAAAAGTGCACTTACGTATGCCTTCATGTTGCCCGTGCTTGGTTTCGCTGGACACCGCTGCAGTGATAGTTCTGTAAAATGCACAAACATTTTTATACCTCCCGGAAGTGAGTGTCTTTCGAGGAGGCTGGGTAGAAAGGCTTCTTTTGGGAAGGGTATAGAGCTGGTAGTACCACTTTTGATAGATTTTTTTTTATACTTTCGAGCGTTGCTAACAAAGTTACTTAAATTTAAAACATGAAGATTTATTAAATCAATAAACATGAATTATTTATTAAGAGTGACTTGTGAAAACTGCCGGCGCGGCGGCGCGGCGGTGCCTAACATGCTATCTATACATTAGTCATACGGTGACCAGTCTAACTCGGTCGAAACGTCTGAAAATAAATACAAAATTGTAATGAAACTTATTTATTTTAAAGGGCTACAACAAGACATAATTTTTTTTACTTGCACACTTGGTAGGCATTCTGTTAAATACCCTCCTATATTATTGTTCTTTAGACCTTTCAAGATTTGATTACGAAATGCAAATGCAATAGATTCGAGAGTGGTTAGTAAGACAGACTATTGAACGAAATATTACAATAATAAAAACTATCCACGCTTTCATCAAAACCCCAGTTTTTTTATATATTGCAAATATGGTTGCAGACGGTTGCAAAATTTTCCTTCTAGTCTCACGCTCGATTACTAAAACGCAAGTCAGATTAAATTTAGCATGTGTAAGGGACGAATTTTTGACAGATTTTCATTGAAAACTGTCAAAAAAACCTCGACTTGAACCGTGCTTAAATCTAATTTGCGCTTGAGTATTCGACCGTTACTCTCTTCCTTGCATTAATCAAACACAATTACACGTAGGATTTACTTATGTTAATACCAAAATCCACACGTAACTTACACGTGTCTCTAAGCTTTAAGAGGAAAACGTCTCACCCAGCTTTATTCAAGATTTCCTTGGAATGATTTACCCTTGTTCAAAGAATTATCAATACTAACTTCAGACACAATATGAATAACAACTCCGGTATTCCTATTACCCTTCTAATCAAAGTGACATTATCTGGATAACCTAATGAATATAAATAAGATGGGATAGCGGAAGGCCAGGCTTATTTGTTTGAGACGCGACTTATTACGATTATTTGCGACCTGTGTTAATCGGGTCGCCCTTTCGCAAGATAAGTTGACAATATCATTAAAGTTGCAGGGTATTTTGCTTGGATGCATGAAGCATCAAAGGCTGTCAGAAGCCAACTAAGGACTTACGAAGAAACATTGACTTATCTGAGCCTGTAAAGTAAGAAACCTGACTTATCTAAGCCTGTAAAGTAATTGAATATTGTATTAAATTTTTCTGTTTAGTTTTTTTTTGTACGAAGTTCTTACAAGCTACTACGCTATTTAGCACATAGCAACATCAGCTTTATAACGTGAATAACGCGTGAAAATGTACTTAAAGGGGTTATTCACGCTGAAGTGAACCTCTTCACGCCTTATTCACGCTAATTTTAACGTATTAATAATAACGCCCTCCGACCAGGTGGGATGACGTCCTGCGAAAGACTGCAGGTAGATGCTGGATGCGTCAAGCTGAAGACAGGGCGCTATGGCGCTCATTGGGAGAGGTCTATGTCCAGCAATGGACTAGCATAGGTTGATGATGAATAATAACGCTGATAACGTGCATTACTTTATGTGCTAAATAGCGTAGTAGCCTTGCTGTGAGAACTTAGTTGGCTTTTCTAAGGTAAGAAACGTCAAAGACGCGGTTTGACGGCAAAGAAGCGTTAAAATAGATCCTATGTTACCTACTTATTAGTGTCTGGTATAGAACGATGTCGTTAAAGTCGCGACATAAAGTCGCGACCTTATAAAATTCTATTGTTAAACCCTCAGATAATACCTAGTGTCGGTCAAATGAATTTACATTTTGGGTTGGTTTGAACCAGCCAAAGTTTTTCTTATACCTTTATAATTAAATCTGAATTTTCCTTTCTTACGGATTATTATCAAAGCATTTTCAACGTGCCCCACGCGTGGGACCGGTTGGAACCATTAGGTCCAACGACATCGGTGGTGTAGTTAAAACTGAATATTCTTATGTTTCGTTTTTTTTCTGTTTTGCATATGAATAAATATAAATGAAAAAAATATATATTTGCATTGAACGGCTGAGACGGCTCCCAAAACGACTGGATCCGTTGGGATAATTTTTGGACGGTTAATACAACCAAATGCAATAAGGGTCGATCGTTTCGTCCCACTGCTGGGCAAAGGCCTCCCGCAAATCTTTCCTCTCAGTGCGGTCACGCGCGATCCCCCACCAATCTCGTTGGAAATTTACGAAACTTAATTGTAAACTGTTCGTATATTTTTTCATAAATGTGTTTTATCAGCTCTTTTATTATACTAGCGCAGCCTTTGATAACTTTTTTGATCTTTTTGTATCAAGTCCAAGTCAGTTACAGGAAACCGTAAAGAGAACACACTACGACTTCGGTATGTAATAAACCTACTAGTACAAAGATACTTTACACTTTCATCGTCCACGACGAAGATGTAGTTCTCTGGCCCCGTTTAGCGGGCAGTGAATGTGTTAATAGTTCAGATTTCAAGAACTTCAATAATTATAAATTATAATAAATAATTAATGCACTTATGTAATGAATAAATGATGTATTTGTCCTTCCGTCACTTGATTTTTTTGAGTTAGTTGAAAGGATGAAGAGTAACATCGGCTACTTTTTGTCCTGGTACAACATCAAATTCCCATGGGATAGTTACCTACAGGAATATTCGAATTTTTACACGAAAAATCGTCCTTAATTCACATCCTACAAAAACAACCGTCATCATCATCAGCATAATGATAGTCCACTGCTGGACATAGGCCTCCCCTAATGAGCGCCCTGTCTTCAGCTTGACAAAACAACCGATCGTGTTTATTTGTAAATTTAGGATATTTTTATCCGACTTCAAAAACGGAGGTGGTTCTCAATTCACGGAAAACTAGGTACTGAAAATCGAATGTAACGCGGGTGAAACCGCGGGGAACACCTAGTTTCATATAAAGATTGCAATAAATAAATAATGCTGGACAATTCACACAAAATTGTCTAGTCCCATGGATGGTAAGCATAGCTTGTGATTATGGGTACTAGATAACTGATATACATAATACATATAAGTACATAATACAATACCTTACATACATAGTTTATTTTATTAAACATAGATAGTTATCTATGTTTAATAAAATAAACTATGTTCTGGTAGTTACCAGAACACCCAAAACAAATATAGATAACTGATATACATAATACAATACATTACATAGATAGATATTTTTTATCATACATAGAAAACAACCAGATATTTGTTCCGGGTGTTCACACGGAACAAATATCTGCAGATCGTACACACAATTGTTCCGAGGCGGGAATCGAATCCGCAACCTTCTGCGTCGCAGGCCTACCTTCACCCACCGCGCCACATCGTTCGTCGAAAATGCGATGACTGCGGCGAGAGTGGCTCCTCGTGCGAGGTGTGCGTTTAGCTTTATCAGTGTACCTAACGAAACTAATCGAAAACTACATTTACTTAAACAATTTTTATCAGGAGGTTTTGAATAAGACTGTATTTTTTAAGGCTTGTTACAGGGACGAGTAAAACTCTTTGTTACCTCAGAACTCTCGACTGGGTGAAATGATTCCGCTTCCCGTGAGGTCCCATTTCGATTTGATCCAGTTCTGACAATAGAATCCTTGAGAAAACCATATTATGTATTTCTTAAATTTGCATTAAGTATGCGCGACAAATGGACGAATAGCTCAATACCACGCCAACCGATTTCGATTTTTTTTTTAAAACCAAGCTCATCATCATCATCATCATTAGCCTATATTAGTCCACTGCTGGACATAGGCCTCCCCCAATGAGTGCCATAGTCTTCAACTTGACGCATCCAGCATCTACCTGCAGTCTTTCGCAGGTCGCCTTCCCACCCGGTCGGAGGGCGTCCTACACTACGTTTACCGAGTCGTGGTCTCCACTCAAGAACACGTTTGCCCCAGCGGCTGTCGGTTCTAAAAAACTAAGCTCATTTATTAGAAATTCCAAGTCGGTTTATAGTTCTTTAAAACACGTCTAATTTATTTAAGAAATAGCCTCATTGATACATTGGCTCCAATAACACACATTATGCCATTTAATCGAAACACTATCACTCTAAATGAAAGTGATTTAGATTCGTCTATTACTTGATAGCTTGTTTTGTAGATAATTTACAAATGGAGTGCTCAAAGAATTAGCAAGCTGAAGTGGCAGTGGGCCGGCCATATCTCGCGAAGAACCGACAACCGCGCTGGGGGGAGGGGGGGGAAATGTGTTATTGAGTGGAGATCGACTCGGTAAACGTAGGACGCCCTCTGACCAGGTGGGACGACGACCTGCGAAATACTGCAGAAATATGCTGGATGCGTCTAGCTGAAGACAGAGCGCTATGGCGCTCATTAGGGGTCGCCTATGTCCAGCTGTGGTCTTACATAGGCTGATGATGATTATGACATAAAGAGGTATTGGTTCTGAATTTCTGCGTCCACATCATGCCGTTAGTCGCCGCCGCCGTCGCCGCCATCAACGCAGAGAGTACATTTTGATTTTAAACAGCTCAGGCTAAAATAGCGCCACCTATGTGGTTCATGCCAAACTAACACAATGCATAGTGCCGCCCGCCCCGTACAATTGAAGACCGGGAGAAGAATACCTACAGTTCATTTGGCTTTCAATAGATGGCGCGTAATGGTAAGTTTTTGTTTATAAATCATACATAACATGGTATAAAACAAAGTTGCTTCCAATAAAACTTTTGAAACTATCATGGTTATTAATACTAAAGTCATTTAAAACGGGATATTTACCATGATGAAAAGTTGCTTCCCACTGTCTGTCTGTCTCTATGTATGCTTAGATCTTTAAAACTACGCAACGGATTTTGATGCGGTTTGAAAGAGTGATTCAAGAGGAAGGTTTACAAACCATTTGACACATAGATTTCCACGCAAGCGAAGCTGCGGGTCGCATCGTACAGTCACAGATAATATAATACGTACAGTAATTATTGCTTGCCTTTGAATAACAATCCTAGGCTTGACTACTGCCATCTACCGAGTTACAGTTGAACTATTTAGCCAGACGTTGTTCAACAAGTCACATTGAATGTCCTCGTGTTTTGTAAGCGTTTGCACTAGCTAGAATGTTTAGAACAGTCACGATAGGTGGCGCTTCTAGAAATAGTTTGGATTATACGAATAATGTTATAAAAATTTACTGTCAGTTTATTCAGTAATCTGTGGGTAAAATCACAGATTGGTAAAATACTTCGATGATTATTATGTATAGTATTTAGTATACTTATGATTCTTTGTCCTCGAAACTTACCCCGCATCACGATACCATCAACATTCATTTCGTCATAATGTAAACATCAATTTGTGTTGAACAATTATTTTATTATAATAAATAATTAAATAAATAATTATGCTGGACAATCCACACAGCATCATCTAGCCCCAAGTTATATATAGTAGTGTCGTATGGGTACTAGATGACTGATATACTTAATACAATAGATTATATAGACCGATATTTTTTATTATATACATGGATAAGATAACGACCAGAACACTCGGAACAAATATCTGCAGATCGAACATAAATAATTATATATTAATAATAAATTGTTCCGAGGCGGGAATCGAACCTGCAACCTCCTGTGTCGCAAGAGGACCTTCACCCACCGCGCCACAGAGGTCGTCTTACACTTACGTACCTTACCTATATCTAAGTCAACCTGAAGCTACCTGAAGTCAACTGTATGTAATGTACTTCCGTACCTACCTAGGTAGGGTAAGGGTACCTGTCTAGCCCTACATTAGAATATAGAACTATCCACTAGGTACGTAGATAGATATACTGTATCCGGCAGTAAATTTGGGAGCTAGCCAAATGCAATGCTCATCCATTATGTTGACTCGGCACTGCAAGGGAAATGGCGCGTTTCCATTAGCACACGGTAGGTATTCCAACTAGGTAGGTAAGGTACTTACCTACTCACGTACTTGATTGCTTTACGTCAAATCGTAACTTGAGACTGAGACGAATAATGTTACGAAAATACTGTAGAAAAACATCCATAGAGTTATGTAAAAGTAGAATCGGAATATTATCTTATCAGTCTTAATGTATGTTTTTTAAGGTTTATACCTACTATGGACCATATAATAAGTTAAATAAGATCTCTTAGGTACTTTTCTATGGTCTGAAATAAATGAGTATTATTTTTAAGATGAGTTTTATTATTATGTCTCTCATTTACCATGATCTCGGGCCATAAAGTGACCCGGTCCTTTGGAAGGCTTGCGTGGGGCCGGAGCCAACAGCACAGAGGCCCTTTGAGAAGTTAATCTAAAGGCGATGGCTACACATAGCGGGTATCATTCTTGGGTGCACAATATGATACACCCAAAGATGGTATCCGCCAGGTGTAGAGACTATTGCAAAGAAAAATAAAGGAAATAAAACCAGGCTATTGTGATGGATGGATGGACTGGGTAATCGGGCTATGGGGGAGATTGCGGACGTCTGCCATAAACAAGTCAATCATTTATTATTATTATTATTTCTAACGAAATAATGTAGTAGGTAAGATACCTAGAAAATGAAACCATATCGTTGGTTATTTGGTGGTGTTCTTCCGAAACAAACAAGGCTCATTGTTAACACTATTAATCACAAATTAATTCGTCCAAATATTACCATCATCAATCAGTCTATAGACTAGTTCACAGCTGGGGCACCCATAGGTATGTATCACCCTACCGATAGCCTCCTGCTGTCTTCAGCCTACTGCATCCAGCATCTGCCTGCTGCGGTCTTTCGTAAACCGTAGACTGAGGGTCTGTAAAAACTAAGATAGCTTTTATTTAACAATAAATTAATTTCAGCACGTGTTGTTTTTATGGAAACGTTTAATAGTTTTTTCCATGGGAACTGATTTGTGGGATTAAACGTAGCCTATGTTTTTTTCCAAGCAGAACCAGGGACGAAAAAATACAATACATTTAATCCTGCCTAGAACTACATCTAGCAAAATTTTAGACTTATTCAGTACCAATATAGATACCTACTTTTCGCCAATGAAATATAACATCATTGCTTTTCGCGTAAAGAAGTAACAAGCATCTAGGTAAGATAGGTATAATAAATTTGCCGGACAATGCACACAGCATCATCTAGCCCCAAGGTATGCAGAGCTTCTGCTATGGGTCCTAGATGACTGATATACTTAATACAATATATGTATGTATATTAAATAGATAGTTATCTTCATTATACAAAGATAACCACCAGAACACACGGAAAATATATTTGCAGATCGTGCACACAAATTGTCCCCAGGCGGGAATCGAACCCGCAACATCCTGCGTCGCAGACGTACCTTCGCCCACCGCGCCACAGAGCGCCACAGCGTCCATCCAAACTGTCGCATGTATAATATGTGATGTGATAAATCGTAAGAGCATAAACAATGGAAACATCCACTTCTATGTACTGAGTAAATACAGTTCTCCAGAGTGCGCTGTGATTGAAGCATGTAACGTGTCCGGCTCGCCCGGGTCCATTTCCCAAAATGCATGGATTTGGGTTGGGTTGGGAACTACTGTATTAGGTAAAGGTATCTTGGTATTAATTGGGTTTCTTATAGATTACCTATGTTTTTGACGTATCTAAGTAAAAGTAAGTTCTGTAATATACCACCTTCTAAATTGTTGTCCACACTACCCAAAGGTTAGCAGGTAGAGAATGCCATCTAGCATTATGCTCGCCTATGTACAATTTTTGTGCAATTAAGTTTATTCTATCTATCAAATAGTCCTTAGGTCTAAAGGAAATGCCTTCCTTATTGAGCGCCATAGCGCCCTGTCTTCAAGCTTGACGCATCACCTGCAGTCAGCCTGCAGTCTTTCGCAGGTCGTCATCCCAGGTACGGAGGGCGTCCTACAATACGTTTACCGAGTCGTGGTCTCCAGCCAAGCACATGTTTGCCCTAGCGGTTATCAGTTCTTCGCGAGATATGGCCGGCCCAATGCCATTTCAGCTTGCTAATTCTTAGAGCTATGTCGGTCATGCTGCCTTGGCTATAGGTACCTATACCTACTTCAATGCATTTCATTTGGCTGTATGTTTTCAGGTGGAATTTGTTATTTTTTGTTCCATTACTGAGTTTTGTGGTGCAAAGCCCCGCTCGGTGTTTGCACAAACATGCAGATCTCGTGTCCCAGTTACGAGATTGTACTGTTGGGGGAGAAATCAATGATCTATTTTACTGTCTTATTCATTAATATAAAATATACCTACAGGGCATCCCATGGCAATACTACCTACATGGAGGAAACGTACGTTTCCTCCATGTAGTATCATAAAATATTTTATACCTACCTATAGAAAATGTTACTCGATCCATTTTACTGTCTTATTTCCTATTTTAATAATTCTGATAAATAATTAGTTTGCTAAATAATCAGCGTTGGATCGCGAGGAGTGGAAGGAGAAATGGGAGACCTTTGCCCAGCAGTGGGACAATAATGGCTTAAAATAAATAATAAATAAATTAGTTTTCTAAATATTATGTTTAGTTAGGTAAATGGTTTTTTTGTATAAAAACCTCCTATGAGGCACTTTTGTATTCATTCATTTTGTTTTTCTGTTCCTTACATTCATCTTTTTAAGTCTGTACTTTTCTGCTTAAGTATCTACCTTTTTAAGTAATTAAGTAAACTAACGCTATTTTCCCCGTGCCAGTACCAACGATTCTCGCTCGCCGTATGTCGCTGTTTGCTCTGTCACAGCAAACAGACCGTACCTATCCTGTTTTATACTAGCTATGTAGATATACATGAGTAAATGTTCCGAATGGAACACCTAAATCTGGATTAAGTAGGTCGTGAAGCCCACTGGTGCAATAAAATGTTAGCTGATTCATCAAAGCAAGCTAACATTTTTTATGCAAGATTAGACGATGTAGCATATAAAATATTAACTGATTCATCAAAGCAAGCTAACATTTTATATGCAACATTAGACGATGTAGCATATAAAATGTTAGCTGATTCATCAAAGCAAGCTAACATTTTATATGCAACATTAGACGATGATGTAGCATATAAAATGTTAGCTGATTCATCAAAGCAAGCTAACATTTTATATGCAACATTAGACGATGTAGCATATAAAATGTTAGCTGATTCATCAAAGCAAGCTAACATTTTATATGCAACATTAGACGATGTAGCATATAAAATGTTAACTGATTCATCAAAGCAAGCTGTTAGATAAAATCATATTTCCTATTAACCCTCTAAATCTCTCATTATCGGTCGGTAGGTCGGTATCGGCCTGGGTAACCTAAAAATAAAAAGTTTATTTCTAAACTTTGATTATTTGTGCTGCGGAAAAAAGGTTAATCAAATAACCGATATTTGAATGCTATCTTTATTTCTATTCCAATACTGTATTGAAAATTTAAATTAGGTAGGTAGGTACATAGGTTGATTATGTTTACCAAGGTAAATAACAACAGGTACATCAACCGTTCGATTCCAACTCGGCGAATTAGTGGTAACATTGCATTGTAAATATTATGTATAACTAACTACCTAACCTAGGTACCCATAATTATTAGGAGACCTACATAATTATAATAGCTGCTTACCCTACGAATAAATAATTATTTGTTCGTAGTGCTTACCCTATAATCATTAGCCGCGTCTCCACTCCACCGGGCGAATGGACTCACGAGCCACATTCGGGCGAGCGGTTCGGCCGAGGCTGGCTCTCGAGGCAGCGTCTTAGTTTACCGGAAACATCGAGGCGGGGCTCGCGAGGCAAGCCGATCCATCCCGAGCCATCAGTTCCACCGAGCAATTTAAAATGGATAGTCGTGTTATTGCTGCTGCAGCTTTCTTCCTATCGGCTTACTGTTTAATTTAAAAGGAAACAGATACCAAAAACAAAAAAAAAAACAAAAAAATTACGAAATAATATCAACGAAAGCTTCGTGACTCGCGAGCCAAACATACTACCCGTCCCCACCGAACGCACAGCGCGCACTGAGGCGCCTTTGAGCACGCGCGCTTTACCGACTCCCCATGGCTCGGCACCGAGGCATGCTCGGCCGAGGCACCACCCTGCCTCAGTATGTGTACTGTGAGCGTGCGCCTGCACAATCCCGAGGCACGTCCACCGGCGGGCGCACACCGACCGAGCATTTCGCTCACGAGGCTGCCTCGCCCGAGCGAGCATGCATGCGTCCGGTGGAGACGCGGCTATTTATTATAGTTGCCGATGCTTTTTTATATTTTATTATTGAATCTGCTAACAGACCGTCCTAGTTACGTTCACGTCATTGTATTTAATTCGTTTCCTAAATTAACATAATATAAACAAACGCAATTAGATTACGTAATAAGAGCATCTAATGAAAGGTTTTATCATTAATATTCGCCATTAAAGCTTATTTTGCTGGCAAAATATTAAAACTGAATACACTCATAAAGTAGACTTTGCCTAGAGCGAGGTTTGTCTGCAGCGCGACTGCTATTAAAGTAGGTACCTAACTAATACAAACAATCGTATAAAGAAAATAAAATCAAATAGTTATGTTTATACGTGCATTACTATCTTTAATAAGTTACCGGAACCTATTAAATCAATTTATTTAAACTAAAATTAAATAAGTGGCTGCCTGACAAATGTTTCTATAGTATAAATGAATATATTAATCTTTAGTAGAAAAATGTATTATGCTTTGCAATGATTGTAAATAAATTATCTTAAAGTTAACTATTTATTTTAGAATTAGAATGTTTAGAATGTACTTTAAATTTATTTTTAATTGTTGATTTACTTGACTACCTTATATCACTGTGATAATATTACATTGTAATATAAATATTTGCACACCTGCTTGCGGGTTGAATACATGTGACACTGCTCTAGTTAAAAGACCTGACTTGTATCTATAATAATGTTTTCAGCAAATAAATGATTTGATTTGATTTATCTGTTTAACTATACATAACTCAAGCTCTGCTTAGCTAAGGGATAGATTTCATAGATTTAAGCTAGCTTGATTGTCCAACATTATTAATTTATTTATGTTTTTACTTTTGAAAGTGCGAACGGTAAATATTTAAAACCAGGCAGTGGCATTATACAATTAAAAAAAAAAAATATTAATTACTTACCTGCTTATTTATAAGAAAAAAATATGAGGAAAATGTGTGCCTACCTTTTCCTCATATTTTTTCTTCTATTATGAAATAATAATTATTTCAGAATATAATATAAATTATATATATATAATATAAATATAAATTTGTGAAACTAATCTAATTTAATTTTAATCCCGTTCTTATTTATACTCATTTTTAATTTAATACTATTTTATCTTATGCAATGTATTAATGATTTATTATGATTTAATTAATGTTATAATGTTTAATTGAATGTTTACTATGGATTTTATTATCTGAGTTAAATAAATACAATACAATACAATACAATAATAAAAAATATATATTATAAAAATAATAATTAATAAATATATATTTATAATTATTAGTTATAAACATTCAGAATATGATATTGGGGGGTACGTTAGGTGATTTTTTATACTTATTACAAAATTTGACTTGTCTAATCTAAATGTTTATTTTGTAAGGCAAAATAAACTTTAAAAAAATTTAAATTTTGCTGCAATTTATATTATCCTTCTAGCAGTTTTATAACTCTAGAATTCTTCTAAGCAACAGCAGCTTAAGCAATTTCAATTTCCAAGCTTCGCGACTCCCTCTCGACGGATACATTAAGCACTTAACTATCACTGTCTGCTTACTCTCAACTTGGCCCATTTTTTAATAAAATCCTAGTGAAAAATTTCAAACGTTTATTTTTATTTGGGATATAGCGAGTTTATACAGTTTTAATGAAAAAATGTGTCTATTCTATTATATATAAGACGACCGATGTGGCGCGAAGGTCCGCTTGCGACGCAGGTGGTTGCGGGTTCGATTCCCGCCTCGGAACAATTGTGTGTACGATCTGCAGATATTTGTTCCGGGTGTTCTGGTCGTTTTCTATATATAATAAAAAATATCTATCTATGTAATGTATTGTATTATGTATATCAGTTATCTAGTACCCATAACACAAGCTCTGCTTACCATGGGGCTAGATAATGCTGTGTGAGTTGTCCAGCATTATTGTATTTATTTTATTTTTATTTAAAGCTGGGTTTTAATTTTAACTAGTGTATTTGGGTAACTTAGCTATGATGGCTTTTACTAGGTACTTAGATATTTTAGTAGTAGGTAAGGTAACTTAGGTAAATGTCTGAGTATTAGGTAGGTACATCACCACATTAGTATTAAACAAAGTCGCTTCCCGCTGTCTGTCTGTCACCATTTAAAGCTACGCAACGGTGTTTGGTGCGGTTTTTTCAATAGATAGGGCGATTGTGCACTACAAGGAATTTTACTGTCCGGCAGTCCGATTTTTCACGGTCCGATATGGCACGCCATATAATGTATATACTAGTTTGTGCACTATACGTAATTTTACCGTCCGATATTTTACTTTTCCCCATTCCGAAACGGTTTTTTGCGTGTAGTTTAACTGACGGAGAACTGAAAAGAGACTGAAAAGACGGAGCTAAACTGAGGCGTATCATCCGAGTAAAGACGGACAAGTGCACAAGCCAATCATCCGTTTTTTTCATGCCACTTCGGACCGTAAAAAATCGGATGTTCGCACAGTAAAATTCCTTGTAGTGCACAATCGTCCATAGAATGATTCAAGAGGAAGGTTTATAAACCATTTGGCCACATAGATTTCCACGCGGATTTTTAATTTCATCGTAGGTTTCCTACCTAGTAGATAGGTATACCTACAAATTCCTTTTTAACATACAAAATCCTTGGTATACCTAGCTACATTCCATTCCATTCTCTACAGAAACCAACTGAATTTACAGGATTACTTAAATAAACATAATTTCCATGTACAAAACACGAAACGATGCTAATGCAAAAAGGGGAGAAATTAAGTTATGACGTCACAGGCAGAGTAAGCATGACGTAATCGAATTAGCAATCTCACATCATATTATTTTGGGAAAGCTTAAACAAATGGAAAATGGAAAACTCTTTACCTACTCCTACAGACTTGATGTCCACCATAGTGCCCGTTCAATGTACCTATTATCATCATCAGCCTATGTTAGTTCACAGCATTAGAAAATGAAAATGAAAAGTTTTTATTTCTTTAAGCTTAGAAATAAGCACTTAGACACGTCATATTTTATAGTTCACTTCAATTTTTTGTCCACCAGTGGAAGAAGTGACAAGAAACCACTAGTATGTTCATAACTTATGTGTCTAGTACATTTGATTTGCTTATCTGTAAGTTGGTAGATTTTGAGTTGGAGCAAAACTCGTTCCAAGCTTTTTTATCTTCTAAGTAATCTGATATTTTGTAATAAGCTTTTTTACAAAGAATATGTTTCACAATTTTTTTAAATTTATTTATTGATAATTTTTGCAACTCATTTGGAGTTTTGTTGTAGAAGCGTATACTTAACTAATTGCCCTTTAAAAGATACATTTATCTTGTGTAGCCTAGTTGTGGGCACAGCGAGTTTATTCTTATTTCTAGTATTTACATTATTTATATCACTTTTTTTAGTGAACCTAGTTTTAACCCTTTCCTTGTAGGTATGGAATTTTTTTTCAATGAAATAAAATTGCAACGATTAAATCTAAAACTCAACGCGAAGCACGTGAGTTTAACATTTTAGGCGTAGTTTGTTTACAAACATTTCACATTGAATTTAGCTGGAACACCTTACCTACCTATTAATATTAATTAAAATATTATTTTTCTGACGATTCATAGCTACACAATTATAAAATATCATTGTACCATTGATTTGAGTTTGAGTTTGACGATTATTATGTGTAAATAATCGTCAAAATTAAACTCAAATCTACCAACTTCATCATCATCATCATCATCAGCCTATAGCAGTCCACTGCTGGACATAGGCCTCCCCCAATGAGCGCCATAGCGCCCTGTCTTCAGCTTGCCGCATCCAGCATCTACCTGCAGTCTTTCGCAGGTCGTCATCCCACCTGGTCGGAGGGCGTCCTACACTACGTTTACCGAGTCGTGGTCTCCACTCAAGAACACGTTTGCCCCATCGGCCGTCGGTTCTTCGCGAGATATGGCCGGCCCACTGCCACTTCAGCTTGCTAATTCTTTGAGCTATGTCGATAACCTTGGTTCTCTGTCGGATGTATTCGTTACGAATCCTATCCTTCAGAGAAACTCCGAGCATAGCTCTTTCCATAGCTCGCTGAGCGACTTTGAACTGGTGGACCAGCCCTATCGTGAGTGTCCACGTCTCAGCTCCGTAGGTCATAACGGGTAGGACGCACTGATTGAAAACTTTCGTTTTCAAGCATTGCGGTATGGATGACGTGAAGACTTGACGTAGTTTCCCAAATGCTGCCCAGCCCAGCTGGATCCTCCTTTTGGCCTCCTTCTCGAAACTGTTTTTACCCAACTGCAGAATCTGCCCAAGGTAAGTGTACTCGGAAACAGTTTCGAGAAGGTGACCATGTACGACCACCGGCCTTGGATCAATGTGACCATTGATCATGACTTTGGTTTTATCCAAATTCATGCCAAGACCGATACATCGGGAGGCTGAAGCTAGGCCGTCCAGCATCTGGTTCAGTTTACCAACTACCAACTTACAGATAAGCAAATCAAATGTACTAGACACATAAGTTATGAATACTATTACTTATTTATTTATTTTATTATTACACATACTAGTGGTTTCTTCTCACTTCTTCCACTGGTGGACAAACAATTTAAGTGAACTTTAAAATAATTTAATTGATAATAATGAATAGTATAAAATATGACCTGTCTAAGTGCTTATTTGTAAGCTTAAAGAAATAAAAAACTTTTCATTTTCATTTTCAAACAAAAAAAAATAAGTTTAGTGGACACGAGTCCGTAAATTAGCACAATTTGTTCCTTCCTACACAAAATGTAACTCAATAATAAGTCCGGACAGCAATTTCGTGATTAATTATGAAACTGAAAATAGGACTTTTCATAATATTTCAAAGAGCAAGTAAGTTAGGTAGGTACTTAGGTAGGTTAGGTACCTTACTTATCTGGGTCTCATATCACATGCTCTGCTTAGCTTGTGGCTAGTTAGGTAGAATCGATACCTATACCCCGATTTAAAATCCTGGATATTTTTTGTATGCAAATGGGTTACAATACCTACCCAAGGAATGTTGGTGTAAAATATTGAACGGCAGTGGTATCATCGAAGCAAAACACAGAAGCTCAAAACAATCTTCGGTTTTGAAAGATTTAATTAATATTTTATAATATTTTAATTGATCTCTGGTTCGTTTTCGAATTTAAATTTAAACATTTTTCACAGCAAATGTAAGATTATGCACTGTTGAAGTTTGTGTTTTAATTTTTCATGATTACCTAGTGATTACCTCTCTGATACCTCGTTGTTTTCTGTTATTATTATCAATGTTTGTTAAGTTTTCATTCATATGTCATGGTTGACAAAAAATATCTTGGATTCGAAATCGGAGTATAATGCTGTGTAAAATTGTCTACCTACCTATTTATTTTTTATAGTTATTCTGTGGGTATATTGACTGCTTGCAAGTTGATCAATTATGTTTAAGATACCTAGGTAGGTAAGGCCCTATCCTAACAAAACAAGATGTATCTTCTTCTTACCTACCTGATATGGTCGAAAAGTCGAAAAGCAAGTTGATGTTTCTCTGCGATGTTGCCAGACCGCTTTGAAATGAATGGGTGAATAACAGAGACAGCGCTATACGCGGGGAAGCGGGGTGTCGATAGGAGGGCGAAGCGACTGCTGTGATACAAATTTTGTCAGTTATTTCGCGACTGTTTCATAGTGAACACGTAAAATGCAGTGTGGTGAAGAAAACGTTGCTCCTGATGTTTATTACTCTGCATTGAATACATGCCCTCTAAGAACCAATTTATCACAGAAGGTTTTGATGACGAAGCAATGGGTGCAAATAATGATTCAAAGGATTACTGCGGCTGAAACGGTTGTCGAAATACAAGGTTACGCCTCTCTACATGAAAGCATAAAATCTACCCTGCTCACTTACTTCGTGGATTTTCCTAAAGGTGCTGATGTAAATGGTGTTTTAGTGAAGCGACCCGTACCAGGTATAGAAAATCGTTCAAGTATGATTGTGCCGTTAGAAGATTCGTACGAAACTATGTATAAAGCGCATATCGCTACAAAACACGGCAATTCCAAAGTAATGCAAGAATGGATCGCCAAAAATCATTTACTCGTTCACGATATGTGTGCTAAAGTTTACTGTCAACTGTGTGTCAAGTGCAGCGCAGAAAATAGATATGAGGTTCCTAAAATAGTCCCTCATGTTGAGGTAATTAATTGTGACGACGAAGAGGGCGTAGAAAAAGTCCTTGATCAAATGCTGCCACAAGCAAAAAGTTTGGACCATGTATGCTCTGTAGACATTTTGGACATATCGCTGAAACCGGACAATAACTATAAATATTTGCTTATCTACAAAGACGAAATAACTAATTTTATCCAACTCAGACCTCTAAACAACAACAATGAAGCGGACATTGCTGTAGAACTTATAAAAATTTTGATGGATTTCGGGCCACCTGAATGCATTACTGTGGACGATGAGAATAGAGAACTATTCCAACTTATTCTAAAGAGGGTGGAAATTTTGTCTAACTCTAAAATAGAGCTTGCACAGCACAATACGGACACGGCAGTAGTCAAACAAGTAGCACAGAACATAGTAGAATGGATGGAGAAAACATGTTGCTCAAATTGGGGCACAGGCTGTCATGTAGTACAATGGGAAATGAACAACCTGGATGACGATGGGAGGACGCCATTTTCTAGAGTTTTTGGTTACAAATACACAGGCTTCGGATATACATCGAAATATTCTGCGGATTATGATTTAGTTGAATCAGTGCAGACAGAAATAAAAGAAGAAGTTGACGAATTAACAGAAAACTCAAATGGTAAAGGTACTTATCTGGTCACTATAACGGAAGATATCGATGCAGCTGAAGCGGAAGATCCACTACAAGTAAAATTAGAAAACAGTCCCTAAACTTGTAACAATTGTATACGAATCGGATAACGCATAAATAAATAAGTAAAAATAAAATAGCTTGGTCACCCTAATATGTCCCGAATTTTACATCAAAATCATGCTGAGCGGAACGCGCCATGCAAGCGTCTGTTTTTGTAGCCGGTGTTGAATTGTGTGTTGTTTACTTTGTCTAACATAGTTATTTCTACATCGTGCTATCTCACTTTGTCTGGCGCGGCGTTGCCAGCTCAGAGTTTATGAAGAACGAATTGTTGAATAAAGTTTTGGAAGTCTTCAACGATCTTTTTATTTTTATTACGCAAATGTAGGCTATCAAATAATTACCTATGCAATCTATGTTTTAAGTACCTATGTAAATCAAAGTATTCGGTAATTGATTGTACCAGGGACGAGATACCTATAATTGAGCACTCAATCAATGTAGGTAGGAAAGGTACCTACCTACCTGCATAGATAGGTAGGTCGATAATAATTTTTATACATATCACGACCAGAACACCCGGAACAAATATCTACAGATAGTACACACAATTGTTCCAAGGCGGGAATCGAATCCGCAACCTCCTGCGTCGCAGGCAGACCTTCGCCCACCGCGCCGCGCCCCGCGCCGGTGGTGGTGGCGGCGCCACAGAGGTCGCTTTACCAGCTAATAAAATGTCGTGCAAAAAACAACATTTATTAGTTATTTCGTAGGTAGGTATTCTTGTTTCGGAGTTTCCTTATTCCTCTGTATGTCTGGATACAGTATTATAAACAGGATAAATTGTATTCCTCCCAAGAATTTTCATTTAATCGAGACTAGTTGTAGCCCATGGCTTGGGTTGAATAATAATTGCTTTCTATGAGCGTTCCGTTATTGAAGTGAACAAAAAATCAAAGAGATTGGTCACTTTATTTCCTAGTTTAACTTCATCATCATCATCAGCCTATATTAGTCCACTGCTGGAAATAGGCCTCCCCCAATGAGCGCCATAGCGCCCTGAGCCCAGGTAGATGATGGATGCGGCAAGCTGAAGACCCCTGTCTTCAGCTTGCCGCGCCATACATAGCGCCCCAAAGTAGCGCCCTATTAAAATAACCCAATTAAATAGCGCCTAATTTTGTAATATGTTTTCTATTGCCCGTCCAACAGCAAACATTTGTAGTTGGAAATGATAAGCCCTTATCTGGCAACCCTAGGAGGCCTATGTCCAGCTATGGACTGCTTTAGGCTGATGATGATGATGTTTAGTACGTGACGCTAGATGCAAAATCTACATTAATGGGTTCGCCGCGCCGCCCCGCGCCCGCGCGCCAATAAGGATTTATTTTTAATTTGCCTACGGAACCCTAACAGATGGCCTCTGCTAATCAATCAATGCAACGTGTTCAGGCTCTAAATTAACTACTTTACTCCTTATGTGCTTTCCACCAGATAGGTATACTGACTGATACTGCTTAGCAACGAGTATTAAATGTCGAAGTCGGGTAACACTTCGAAAAAGGAGGAGGTTCTGTGTGCGGCTGTTAACGGAGTTAACAGCCGCACACAGAACCTCCTCCTTCCAGTCCGACCGAGCTTAGCTCTTTCCATAGCGCAATGAGCGACTTTGGAACTGGTGTACCAGCCCTACACCCCGTGAGCCTTTCCCATCATTTATGGTAACTTTGAAAAATTATCATCACAACACAAAAGGTAGAATTAAAGGAATGAAAAATGCCAAAAATGTTAAGCAAAACGATTTTTTTTTACCTCGTAATAATAAAATTAGTATATGCATGTCAATCACTAGGTAAGGTACATAGTATAAAACAATATCGCTTCCCGCTGTCTGTCTGTCCCTAATCCCTATGTGTCTTAGATGTTTAAAACTACGCTACAGATTTGGATGTGGTTTTTTTAATACATAGATGAGACCGTTTGGCACATTATGTATATTTCCACGCGGGCGAAGTCGCGGGGCGCAGCTAGTGTACAATAAAACTTTTTTTTTAAATCATTCGTAGCTCATTGAAACAAGGTTTCATGTCTTTCAATTGCCTAGTAGACAAGTCTCATGCATGAGCATGACCGAGACGCCCTTACAGGTTTAAAAAAAAAACTGTATAAAAAATATAAATATGTTTTCAATAAATACACAGAACGTTATCAAACGAGATTGAGTGGATAATATACTAAAACAAAATAAATAAATAAAAAAAAAAAATATATCTTTATTGCATTTAAAGTACATGACACTTATTTAGGGCTCTCATTACCAATATAAGTTATTCTGTGAATAACTTGTGGTTAACTTTTGATTTTAAATAGTAAACAGTCGAGTGAAACGGAAGCCTGCTAGCGACGTGTATTGTATTGTTATTACACAGCCTTGCAAGAAAAACGGACACGACGAGCATTAAAATGTGTGATAATTTGTGGACAACTTTGTAAACTTACAAATGAATGATTTGAATGAATGAATTACTAATAATGCTTTTTACAAATTGATGACACAAGACTACAAGCATTAAAATATGTGTTGACTTGTGTACAACTCTGTAAACTTACTAACAAATAAATGATTTGAATGAATGAATTACCAATATGCTTTACAAATTGATGACACAAGACTACAAGCATTAAAATGTGTGTTGACTTGTGTACAACTCTGTAAACTTACTAACAAATAAATGATTTGAATGAATGAATTACCAATATGCTTTACAAAATGATGAAAGAAAGTACAGATGCAGGGACGCGTGTCATAAGTGTGAATCATTCTTTCAATCTCTCCGTTGAAATAACACCTCGCACGCACAATTTACAGCTTCTTTCATCAATGGACGATTCTGGAATGATACTACTGTCATAGTTCAGTTATTGGTTCGCAGAATTCGGCCCCTGTTTTCCGAGTAATCTAATAAACCAGCGGTAAACTGCTTTTCATTATACGGTTACGTCTAGTAGGTAGGTTAGGTTATCTATAGTATATATATTTTGAAATCGATCTGAACTGAATACGTAAATGTATTATTTAACGGGTCGAAATTGAAAACCTTTAGATACCTAACGATATCGTTAATAACCCGATCTTTAGATATCGTTAGATATATTAGGCAAGTAAACGCTATAAATATCTGTTAAAAGTATTAGATAGATATGGTTGATAACTCGACCTTTAGATATCGCTAGACTAAGTCGCTAGATATATTAGGCAAGTAAACGCTATAAATACCTGTTTAATAGTATTACATATAGTTAATAACCCGACCTTTAGATATAGTTAGATGTAATACGTAAGTAAACGCTATAAATACCCGTTAAATAGTAGATACACATAAATCCTTAAGTTTGTTACTCTTTGTCCCGCAGTGTACTGTCGCATGGGCGGGCGATGGCAATAAAGTGTATTTGCTAGACACTACACTTTTTATTAGAACGTTGAGATGAAGTTTTTCTCATTCGCTTTATGAAGTACCTAAGTAGGTGGATTCAGTTAGGTTATTTTTTAAGTTCTTACTGCTTCGAAGCCCATTATTTCTTCGTTATCAAGATCCTCAAGCACTATTGGGTTTCTTTTGATTTGCGTATTATTGATCGAAGTTTGCAAGCCTCCTCTGTTCTTTACTTCTCAACAAGTAAGTTTGCTCGCCGACTTGGATTTATCCAAAGATTTATCGCGTTTATTTAGCAATTTTCATGACTTTTCAACAGGTTTACACGCTGTCGCGTCGTTGTTACAGTATGTAGAGATTTCATCCCGTAGTTATAATAATAATTATGTGTTCAGATAACATAATAAATATTTTTTTCCCTTCTCTTGCTCAAAAAGTGTATCATAATAGTGTAGCTTAGCGGGCCTAAAACTCGCGTTTAATACCTCGGGCTAAAAAGTATTTTTTCTTTTAAATTTTTGTCTAAAATCATCAGCCCGTACAAAGCATTCGTTCTCTTACATAAAAACTCGACTTCTTGGTGCTCCGTCAATCTTTTTTTTTGAAAATAGAACCGTCTTGGTGATGTTTTATGAAGGTTGATTCTTCTCTACACGGTAGAATGCGAACTGTTTCGTTGCCACATTTAATTTTTAATAAAATTTCTGAAAATTTTCTAATTTTGAATTGTTTTATTTTCTCGCAATCGAAGTGAAAAGTAGAGTGTTTTATTCGGGCCAAAACCACCCATTATAACTCGGTCTTGACATCCTCCCTCGCTACGCTCGGGAGTATAATAACCTCGTATATAATGGGATGGTTTAGTCCCTTGTAAAACAATCTACTATTGGCGCTGTCGTCAACCTATCTAGACGATAATGTATAGAATATAGAACCTATGCAATAGGTAAGTACAAACATTCTATACTTACTGCAAAGCAGGATGCTGTGCTGACTATTGTTGTCAAAGAGATTTTACATATAGAGACGTCATACTCATTGTAAAGAAATAAAAACATTGCGATATTTTACTATAGCTACATACCTAGCGTCGACGTTCGAACATACAACGCCGCATGGCATTATCTCTGTCACTCATAAACTTAACGCATTGCTTGTTTCGTTCGTGCCACCAGCAAAGCGGCAACGCCGCCGCGCGGCGCGCGGCAATGATTGTTGAGTAAAATAAAATTCACCATTTTACATTTTAACATATTAAAGTACTTACGTATGAAAAGCACCCTTTCTGGTTTTTATAGTCCTTGTGTAGTTATTGCACTTTCGGAACACACAACTTGGCATTTTCGAGGTTTATTTAAGTATATTCCGTAAGTAACCTCGTGTTCAACGAACGTGCGCGTCGCGGCTAGGAGCAGGACGGACTGAGTTCAATTAGGATACGTACCTGATTTTCGTTTTGTAAGGCAGACCTCGATACAACGTATCTAAGTATATATAACATCATTGATTGTTGTAGGGTGTAATAATCACTCACGGCATTTCACACGGCCTGATCTAAACAATAGGCATGCATGTTAGTTTAAAAAAAAAAATTATTTCTACGCCCCGCGGTTTCGCTGCGTGGAACCTATGTGACAAATGGTTTATAAACGTTCCTCTTGAATCACTATATCTATTAACACTTTGACTGCGAACTTTTTTCGACGACTGCGATCTTTTTTTTAACCTAAGCCATTCGTGCTGCCGCTCTACACAGCGGTTGAGTTGCGCCGCACATGCGTTTCGTTCGAAAAACATTACAGCTGTGCTGAGTCACACAGATCTGTATTTTCTCAGCCGCTGCGCTAGTGTGGATTTACGCATATTAGTCACTTGTAGAAAACACATAAGGTGTGATTTCAGCACTCGAAGTGTTAAAAAAACCGCATTATAATCCGTTCCGTAGTTTTAAAGATCTAAGCATACATAGGGACATGGTCAGACAGACAGACTTTGTTTTATACTATGTAGTGATTATAAGACAACTTATATATCCCTATATTTATATATATTTATTAAACATGGCCTATGCACCCTTTCTTTCTTCAATTTCAAATAGTTATTATAAATGCAAGTAAATAAATACTAAATAAAGACACTATTAGTCTTTATTTACTTGACTTTTATTTGCTCTGCTTGATTTTATTGGTAAATTTAAATTATTTCCACCAGCCTTTACGTAAATGATACCCAAAGGACAATATCGGAGATATCTCCATGATACTGCTATACCACGTCAATTCATTGCTGGTAAACAAAACCTGAAACGCTTTACATTGTTTTCCCCTAGGATGGGGTAGGTGTAGGGTACCATTCAGGTACCCTATTGTAGGGGTTCAATAACCAACGAACACCTTGGGGTTGGACACCGCATGCGTCTGTTATCAGATGGTAATCATTAGTTACCCCGCTTGATCCTTTTTTTCACGAAATAAGAGATAAGAACCAAAGCTATCGACATGGCTTAGAAATAAAACTTTAGAAACTAACATGGTTATTAACACTAAAAGCATTTAAAACGTGAAATGAGGGTAGATACCGATATCTGCCCGTAAAAACGAACTCGCAGTGCCTTCAGTTATTCCGTGATCATGGCGCATGAAACTGTGCCGAAATATTGCAAAACTCAAAAATCAAATCATGGTAAATATCCCGTTTTAAATGACTTTATAGCTGAGAAAATTAGCAACCTGAGGTAGCAGTGGGCCGGCCATATATCAGGAAGAACCGACAACCGCTGGGGTAAACGTGTTCTTGAGTGGAGACCGCGGCAAACGGAATGTAGGAAACCCTCCAGCCAGGTGGGATGACGACGTGCGAAAGACTGCAGGCAGATGCTGGATGCGGCAAGCTGAAGACAGGGCGCTGGCTGTGGCGCTCATTAGGGGAGGGGACTGTTATACATAGATTAATGATAATGATGACTACCTACTTACCTATCAATGACTGCGATTTTTAGTATAAGTAAATTCTATTTGTCGATACTAAGCACGTTAATAATCGTGTATGTGTGGGGTCCTACCATCACTTCACTCCATTGACTACCCCACCCTTTTTAATCTAAGATAAAGAGAATCGAGTGCTTAACGTTTCTTTACAAACCTTCATTCACTCTCACCTCTATGGCACTCAAAATAAGGACGATTTTGAGCGAAATCTCTACCTTTAAAATTTGTATCATGTCGATTTTCGCAAAGTTAATTGTGCAGGTGTTTTGATCCTTATGCTTTCAGTAATAAGGGTGGTTGTTTGAGCAGGTGATGGGGCAGGTAAGTTGGCTTACTCGTATCTATAGTGGAGACATGACAATAGCCTTCTGTTTTACCGGTGGCTGAATGTAAAGAGAAGATTCTGTCTGAGCGGAGGCGACTTTAAATAATTTGATTCATCATCGTTAGCCAATGTTAGTCCACCGCTGGACATATGCCTCCCATAATGAGCGCCATAGCGCCCTGTCTTCAGCTTGACGCATCCAGCATCTACCCGCAGGTCGTCATCCCACCTGTTTGGAGGGCGTCCTACACTACGTTTACCGATTTGTGGTCTTCACTAAAGAACACGTTTGCCCCAGCGGTTACCGGTTCTTCGCGAGATATGGCCGGCGGCCCACTGCCAAATAATTTGATTGTTTTGAAAAAAACTCAAAACTGACTTTGACTCCCGTAGGTAGTTTTCAACTGTTTTTTAAGTTTCGGGCAAATACGTGTCTCCTAATGTAGATAAATATGTATTATGAAGCAGTAATTTGTAGGTCGCACTGTCTTATCGATTCCTTATGGAGGTCGCCATGCAATGTCATGTGGCAAAGGTTATTGCTATTTCTTTTTTGTTGAGTTTGTGTGTTTCGCCATGATTACAATTATAAAGAATTGATCTCTTACGGGAGTCATAAAGTCTATGTTAGTTTATTATAATGTTTGTACTTAATGTAGGTATTTTATTTACTGTATTTGTTTTGTTTTTGTTACCAATTATTTATTAAAGTGCCACCGTCTATATTGTTCGTTCATGTCCGTCCAGTCCATCCCAAGGTTGACTGGAAGAGATAGCTCTGAGCGATAAGGCCGCCCTTTATACCTTTATTCTAAGTTTTTGACGACCGATGTGACGCGGTGGGCGAAGGTCCGCCTGCGACGCAGGAGGTTGCGGGTTCGATTCCCGCCTCGGAACAATTGTGTGTACGATCTGCAGATATTTGTTCCGGGTGTTCTGGTCGTTTTCTCTATGTATAATAAAAATATCTATCTATGTAATATATTGTATTATGTATATCAGTTGTCTAGTACCCATAACACAAGCTCTGCTTACCATGGGGCTAGATAATGCTGTGTGAATTGTCCAGCATTATTTTTTATATATATTTTTTTTTTTTTTATTTATTTCTGTATTGTTTTCTGTTTTGTGTGGTATAATAAAGTGTTTTCTATATATCTATCTAAAGTCTGGTTTATAAGACTCTTGGAGTTTTGTCACAAAGTTGTGACAAAACTCCAAGAGTCTTATAAACCAGTCCATAAATGACTGAAAAAACTCTAAACGACGGACATAATTATCTATTTAAAAAAAAAACACACATTATAGAACCTCCTACCAAAATAATTAGAAATTATAGGAACCAGACAGTTAATAAATAAATAATGCTGGAGAATCTACGCAGGACCCGCAGGACTCCGACGGCCGCTGCACGCTGGGGCAAACTTGTTCTTCTTGAGTGGCGACCACGACTCGGTAAACGTAGTGTAGGACGCCCTCCGACCAGGTGGGATGACGACCTGTGAAAGACTGCAGGTAGATGCTGGATGCGGCAAGCTGAAGACAGGGCGCAATGGCGCTCATTGGGGGAGGCCTATGTCCAGCAGTGGACTGATATAGGCTGATGATGAATGTAAGCAGAACACACAGCATCATCTAGTCCTAAGCTAAGCAGAGCTTACCGTTGATCTAAATCTAATGAATGTTATAAATGATGATAGGATAGTATCAAAAATTGACTTCATTCGTTCCTAAAATCGCTCTGCTTACTTCCATACTCTCTCTCCCTCTACCTACCCCTGTCCCTATCGCCTGTCCCTCTTCATTGAGAGCAGATAATCCGTGAGGCGGACATTATCTTATTTATTAGCTACTTTAGCTAGTTAGCTTTATGTAATGCCAGTAGATTCTTCTCTACGGCAGATTAAGCTGAAATAAACCCATGTTTAACACAGATGGTGATGAAATGGGAGATGCCTTTACCTAATAGTTTCGGTGGGTAGGGCTGGTCCACCAGTTCAAAGTTCAGCGAGCTATGGAAAGAGCTATGCTCGGAGTTTCTCTGAAGGATGGGATTAGTAACGAATACATCCGACAGAGAACCAAAGTTATCGATATAGCTCTAAGAATTAGCAAACTGTGAGCCGGCCTTATATCACGAAGAACCGACAACCACTGAGGTAAACGTGTTCTTGTGTGGAGACCACGACTCGGTAAACGTAGTGTAGGATGCCCTCCGAACAGGTTGGGATGACGACCTGCGAAAGATGCTGTCGGATGTCCCAACCCCAACCAGTCCTAGCCAGGCACTAAAGAAAGAAGAAATAAAGAAAATACATTTATTGATTCACAAGTAGGTACGTACAGCTTGTTACGAAATAATAATAATCTATAAGGTAAACAAGAACATAAAGAAATAAATAAAATTAACTACGTATGTATACAAGCGACTCTACAAAGCGAACCAATAGGTCCTGTCTCAGCATAATGTGGCTCTACTTCTCCATAAGAAGTAGAGTAACGCTGGTTTTCTGACAGAACCATTGGCGCACGCGTGGCAGACCACAGATAAGACAAAAAATATATAGACACATTAAATTGACATCTTACAACCTAAGATTAACTCTAACTTAGCACTAAACACATGAACACTACATGCAAACCCCGACCTTTTATAACGGTCTCGTCTGCGTTATTTCTATATGCGGCGCATCGCATGAAGACCATTGAATAGGTACTGGAGACTCAGACTACACTGTAGTAAATCGTTATTCATAAGCTGTAGTCCTAACTCCTTACACTAATAAATCAAGAACAATATCGAACCCAACAGTAGGTACATTACTGATAACATAATTTCCAAAACAATAGGCCCGACACAAGAGAATTTATCGTTCTTGTTACAATCTGTATTGTTAAGGCCCTAGCAAGCCTCTTAGTTTGGTTTATTTACAGCTGTAAAGGGTGTTATCCACTTGGAGAGTTAAGCAAGGTTTAACTGATTAAGTTGTCATTTACAAATCGCTTTTGGTGGAAAGGATTTCTTGGCAGGTGTACAATATCATTAATAGTCATCGTAAGATAATAAATACATACCTAAATAATAAACCACCAACCATCATCATCATCAACCTCTAATAGTCCACTGCTGGACATAGGCCTACCCTAATGAGCGCCATTAGCGCCCTGTATTCAGCTTGCCGCATCCAACATCTTCCTGGCAGTCTTTCGCAGTTCGTCATCTCACCTGGCCGGAGGGCGTCCTATACACTCATTGCCTACGTCATTGCAATGCCTACACAACGTTTTCCGAGTCGCGGTCTCCAGTGGAGACCGCGACTAAAAAAAGTAGTAAAAAAAAAGTAGGGTAAAAGTGTTCTTGAGTGGAGACTCTCCACTCAAGAACACTTTTACCCCAGCGGTTATCGGTTCATATAAATACGCACAAGTCATAAAGATCATTCAGTTCAGTTCAGTTCTTTATAAATAAGAAATATTGTTATGTGTCAAACATAAATAATACATAGGAAACAAAGAAAATACATAACGAAATAATAAGAAAAATACAAAATAGTTCGAAACATTTATTTTGCATAAACATGTGTGAATACAAGATTTTACAAAGAGGTATGAAGGTAACATGTTTTACCGATGCCGGTGTACAAATTGTGAGAAAATAGCATGCATAGAACTTTGCTCGTATAATTTCAGCATATTATAGCTCCCATAAATCTCCTAAAACAACATTCTATGGAACACCGCTCTTAATTTAAAGTCTTGTTCGCTAAGTAATAGCCTAAATAAATTACCAGTGGGAACTGACTACCCTCCTGTGTCCCGGCGTTCCTGGGCCAACATTGCTTTCATTGTTTCAGCGAGTAACTACATAGAAACGGGTTATTGATTGGGCATGGGCACTGATTTTAAAGCTACCTAGCTAAGAATGAGCGTTAAGGTGCAATTTCAAGATGGATTGGACGCCGTAGGTATGTATTCTATGCATCTCTATGAAATGTATTCCAAGCGCGGCAACACTGCGGCCTGCGGCCGCGTCGCAGACCAGCCGCAGACAGTGGTGTCGCGAACCGTGCTTGGAAATAGAAGCAACTGCGACCGCATGCAGTACTGCGGTCAACCACAGCCGCTAACCGCAATGTCGCCTGCGGTTGCAGCCTGCAGCCCATCTCGGAGAATTAATTAAATAAAACGTCAAGCACAAGTCGGACTCGTACTATAAGAGCTCGCTTTTTGCCTAATTCCACGATTCAAGTCAACAACGGTAAGTAAGTACCCTACCCTATAGGTTTTCTGTGCTTGTCTTGGAAATATAAGAAAAATGGGTATAAACGGCTGTAACTTTTGATTGCGTTGACTTAGAAGTTTGATTTATACCACTGACTCTTCAAGAGGTTACGGAAATGTGGGTCTACCACTCTATTAAGCACATCACGTAACGCGCGTTATCAGCATTATAACGGTAATTTTAGTTAAAATGCTCCTTAACACGCGTTATTACGCAATAACTCGTGTTAAGGAGCATTTTAACGCGAATAACTCGTGAAAAGGTTATCGCGTTAAAATTCGCCTCTACCTCGATATTATTTCTAGGGAGAAAGGAATATGGTATAAGACAATTCAAAGTGAACCACCCATCATTCCCTGGTTTACCAATCTACCTCGTAAGTTTGGCAGAAATTTAATTGTTGTTGCACACAGACTGCGCTCTGGGCACATGCCGCTGAATAGTTTTAGGTTTCTTATGAAAATAATAGAAAGCCCCATGTGTGAATCATGTGGCGTAGTGGATGACACCTATCACTTTTTGTTGGAGTGTTCCCGTAGCGCATCCATGAGAGAAGAGTTGATAGCGAAATGTAATATTAATGTCCTTGATGTGGGTTCATTTCAGAATGTACTGGCGGAACAAACTTCTTTTGCCGCTGTCACTCTATATGAGTCCACATATAAGATACTTGTAAATATTGATTAACTAGTTATAAGATATCCTATGGGACTGACGTAGTCACTGCTAGACTCAAAGTCCCTAAATAAATTAGAATTAAAAATAAAAAAATCGCCTCAACAGCGTTATTACGATATTTTTAGAGCGATTACGCTCTAAAAATACCGTAATAACGCTGATAACGCGCGTTACGTTATGTGTTAAATAGCATGGTAGCCACAGTGAAGTATTTGATGTACATATCAACTCAATACCTCCACGCATTCCTGAGAAAATAAGGTTCACAGACGAACATAATATGGACAAGAAACTGATCCTAATAAAGTAAGTAAAAATAAGGTTCCTATTTTCCTCTAGTGAGAGGTACGGAATCCCAAAAAACTGTTATTTATAATGACTGTTCGCTGTATGAATATATTTTCTTTTTTATGTGTCGTTGTCACTTTACTGAGGGCGATTGTCACATTGTGTTACTTGTGTCAGTGACGGAATGTGTTATGAAATATAACATGTAATGTTACAGTCGACATTCAGTCAAAACGAATATTATTCTGTTGCTTATTGAAACAGTCGTCTTAGTTATGCGGAGACTTGATTTACCTACCTAAGGACATTGTACTACTCGTAGAAACATGAATGTAAAGTTAACTACGAAACTAGTCTATGTTAGAAGCATGAACGAAATAATGCTCGGACTGAATATCAGTCAACCGAAGAACGAAGCACTCACTGATGCTCCGATTCTCTATACGTACGCGTGCTCACCCACACATTGACAATCAATCCACCGCTCGTCCGCCATTTCTGTTCTTCACATTTGATTCCGTAGGAATCCGTCTGGGCATTATTAATTAGTCTATGGTTGGAAGAACACACGTTAACCCGCTTACCTACACCATTTTACCTTTCAGCACGGCGACGAGTTTCCTATTTAAATAAATAATGTTGGACAATTCACACAGCATCATCTAGCCCCAAGCTAAGTAGCTTGTGTTATGGGTACTAGATGACTGATATACATAATACAATACCATAGATAGATATTCTTTTATTATACATAGAAATACCCAGAACACGCGAAACAAATACACCTACTTTCCCTCATCATCATCATCATCAGCCTATGGCAGTCCACTGCTGGACATTAGACCTCCCCCAATGAGCGCCATAGCGCCTTGTCTTCAGCTTGCCGCATCCAGCATCTACCTGCAGTTTTTCGCAGGTCGTCATCCCACCTGGTCGGAGGGCGTCCTACACTACGTTTACCGAGTCGTGGTCTCCACTCGAGAACACGTTTGCCCCAGCGGACGTCGGTTCTTCGCGAGATATGGCCGGCTCACTGCCGCTTCAGCTTGCATATAGACTTGTGCTTAGATATAGTCTACCAACTTACCCTACATAAAAAACATACCTATGTCAGCTATACCTATCTCGTGGCATGTTCATAGAATAGAACAAACCAGAAAACCATTACACTTACACAATATCAAATACTTGAATGTTACTTCGCTCATGTTTTATTCAGGGCAGACCCTGCGGGGTTACCAGTAACACGGGTAATCGCATTGTCACTCTCACTTTTATTGTCCCGGCTTGCTGGGGAAAAGATTTTACGATACCTATCTCATAACTTATAGTGTTGCCTGTCATGGTTTGTTGTCTATCAAACATTGTTATTTATTTATTTTAAACTTTATTGCACTTAGGCAGCAACGGGTGAAATTAATGCAGAGGCATTTTCTTCTGGCCGACCAAAAACACATGTTTTAACAGAGGTTAAAATATGATATACAGATGACTATAATATTTTTAGGTATAGTAAAAAAAACATAAATAGACAAAGAAAATTCCCAGAACACCCCATATCTAAATATCGCATAAACTTTTGTCCCAAGGTGGGAATAAAACCCGCATTCTCCTGCGTCAGTAAACTATAGAATTAAAATATGAAAATACTCCGGGTATTATCATGTCATCATATTATTGATTAATTATATAGAAATAAGTTTAAAAAGCCTGACTGAACCGACGCGACGCAACAAGGTATACCTAAATGTGATATTTCCGTTTCGTTCAATCGATCTTTTTTTCGTATTCTGTAGGCATCTAAAACAAAGGTTGGGGGCAGGTTCTGAAAATTGTTTCCCTAAAATTATGGACGGTTTCCACTTACTGGCAACACCCGCAAGTGCAAAGCGTCGGTCCAATAAATCCGATACAAAATACGTATCGGTGTTTACCTTGCTTCCTCTTATATTTCCCACTTTTTGTTTGTTTTCTCATCTCTTTCTATTACGGTTGCTCGCGTTTATGACGTTGCAGTAGAGACAGTCATATAAACTCACCTAATCACTAAGACCTGAAGACTGTATAAATACTTCGCGTCCATCAGCTTGGCAAAAGCCTATTTTAATATTTTTTTTCATTTCATTTTTTTTTTCTTCTTGCGGAAGGTAGTTGCAGAAATAAACTAGGATGAATCATACATCTTTAGTGAAAATCATTCTGTTTCAAGGCTTTCAATTACCAATTAGGCACAAAATGACCAAAAGCATATTATTATAGTTTAGAGAAAAAAAATAAAAACTTCCTGATAGGTACCTATAGGATAGATACGCTGGGTACCTAGTTCCAGTTCGCCTTCGCTATCCACTCATATTTATTTTGCACTATCAAATGCAAAATCCTTACCGCGAATAGAAGTGAACAGGTAAAATATGTATGAACTACGGATCGAATAAACTGTGCGGGGATTGTTTCACTGATTGCGCAGAGAACTGATGCGATAGGTATCATATACCTCTACCTTTACCTCTTTCGTACCTTTGCTGCGCTATTTTAGTAAAGGCTGAATAGCTTCGAACTTCGCAAACCTAGTGTAGGACGCGGGACGTCCTCTGGCCAGATAGATAGGTATTTATCTGCGAAAGACTACTGACATTATGCTGGATTCGGAAAGCTGAAGACAGGGCGCTATGGCGCTCATTTTAGTCCCTTTTCATATGCGATAACTATTGATAGTCTTCCTATAGTATGCATATAGTGAAAAGGTGGCAAATTTTAGCAAATTTGTCGTTTCAATTAGTTCAAGAGAATAAAACATAAAAGTTCACGATCCTAATAGTATCTCTAAGTTTTGTCACATAATAAATAATTTGTTGTTTTGTAGTGTATCTTTGGATCGGCTAATAAATGAAGAACTTTCTAAAAGAAAATAATATTAAATTTGCCTTCGTAGTTTTTTAACTTAATCAAAAATTTGTTATATATTATGTAGTTTGACCGAAACCGCTGTACCGCGCCTGAGGCATACGAGCGGCGCGGCGAGACGGGGGGGAAATATCGGCCGCTCCGATCCATCAGTCCGTCAACGCCACATAACAGTGTATTCACAGAACAGAGTATTCCCTGTTCTGTGGTCAACGCGTACTCTTGCTCTTTTTTCCTCGCCCCCCACCTCGCCGCACTTTCTTAAGGAGCGGTACAGCAGCGGTTTCGGTCAATTTTTTTCGGTTCTTTCTTTCTTTCTTCTTCTAATTGAAACAAAACACATGTACGTTAAAAAAAACATTGCTACCTTCCACTACACGAAACCGGAATTCGATATTTTCTTTCACAACTGTTCGCTTTGAGGAGTATTTTCATTTTATCGGTTCATCCCAAAAAATATAACTAACTCTTGGTTCAGTTTTGTTATTACATAAGTATGCTCGGAGTTTCTCAGAAGGAAGGGATTCGTAACGAATACATCCGATAGAGAACCAAAGTTATCGACATAGCAAGCTGTAGTGCCAGTGGGCCGGCCATATATCGCGAAGAACCAACAACCGCTGCTGGGGTAAACGTGTTCTTGAGTGAAGACCGCGACTCGGCAAACGTGTGTGACGTCCTCTGGCCAGGTTGGATGACGAAAGACAAGTTGAAGACAGGGCGCTCTGGCGCTCACTATGGAAGGCCTTTGTCCAGAATTGGACTAATTATAGGTTGATGATGATTATGAGTTGATTCTAAAGTGGCGTGCAAGGACCCAGATGTCATATATCAGTGTCTTGGCAAGAATGGTCATCTTAAGCCGCATTATCGATTCAGACAAGATTATGGTCCACCGCGTTGCCAAATCTAGCAGCCAAGTTGCGCCTAATGCTTGAAATTACTTAGCTACATTATTCTGAAATGGAACGCGTAAAATTATGTTGGGTTTAAAATTGTATTATGATCGGAATAAGGTTAGTTTATAGCAAAGAAGTATGATCATTTCATTAGTATATATAATAATAAACTGGTATGTAGGTACCATTATGTTGGGGTTTGTGTTTTGTCTCGGTAATTTCCTAATTTTGTGAGCAGAAATAAATAAAACTTTCATACGCTGCGTTGTAGAATTGTCTTCATTTATTGAGTGTGATCTTTTCAACTTCTTTTTTATGACTTACATTGACAGTGTTTCCACTTGACATTTATCTGACTTATAGGCACATATTGCCCAAAGGAAATTAGATGAAATCTACGAAATAGCGCTAACATTCATTTTCATTTTAAAACCTTTTATTCAGAAAATATTTACAGTATATGGTTTTACTTAACTACTATTGCTTAAACTAGGTACATCTATATTTTCTGTTTGCCCTCTTTTGGCAAAGGCCTCCTCCAACCCCTTCCACTTTACCCTATCTCTCGCCAACCTTATCCACGTGTTCCCTGCTACGTCTCTTAGCTCGTCCTCCCATCTTTTGAATTAGCGCTAACATATCGCCCACCAAACAATATAACATCATGGCCACCAAAGAACGACAGTTCTTTCCTAAGGTAAACAAACAAATTACATTGATGTGAAACTAGTGTGAAAACAAACAAATCTAATTCAACCATATACATGAGGTATATGTATATACTAAAATAATCTCAGAGACACATAGATAGAGATATATTTAGAGACACTACAGAGACAGGTAGGTAGGTACAGAACAGCAAAACATATGCAAAATGAAAATACTTAGTACCTCCATAACTAGAGATTAAATACAAAAATAATGACACGATGAATACAATAAATGACGGCATAAATAATTTGACGTCTTTTAAAAAACAATAAACTCACTTCACATTCTTAGATAGTGAAAATGGGTTTTATAAGGAAACTATCGATGGCGTATATTTAAAATTAGAGTCTAGTTCAACTTCAACTTAACTTCTTCCTAGATGGCTCTGCGTCTGGATTGACGTAATTCTGCCAGTGTCCGTCTCATCTCATATGAGTCTAGTTTAGTTAAGCGTGATGAGTGATGGATGATACATGGATGAAACGACGAAAATAATTATGAATGAAGAGACCTCTCGTTTACGCCCGTTGCCATGGAAACCATTTGTTACCATGTGAAAATGATCGTGTGATGGTGTTTTAATACGTTGACTTTACCTACATCATTATCAGCCTATATCAGTCCACTGCTGTACATAGGCATCCCCCAATGAGCGCCATAGCGCCCTGTCTTCAGTTTGCCGCATCCAGCATCTACCTGCAGTCTTTCGCAGGTCGTCATCCCACCTGGTCGGTGGGCGTCCTACACTACGTTTACCGAGTCGTGGTCTCCACTCAAGAACACGTTTGCCCCAGTGGCCGTCGGTTCTTTGCAAGATATGGCCGACCCACTGCCACTTCAGCTTGCTAATTCTTTGAGCTATGTCGATAACCTATGTATTCGTTACGAATCCTATCCTTCAGAGAAACTCCGAGCATAGCTCTTTCCATAGCTCGCTAAACGACTTTGAACTGGTGGACCAGCCCTACATACAACAGACTTTATCCACCTTCAAGTAGAATACCTACATGAGATCCGAGAGCTCAGAGTAACATTTGAAACTGAATCGCGAAATCCTTTTAAGATATTGGAACTGAATTTTTAAGACTTTCAAAGTTTCCAATAGGACTTTCAAGCTCGCAGTAAAGTGACGTAACTGATGTACGCTCGAGTCTATGAGATCACGTAGGACAGACTGACAGACACGCTAAGGCCTCAATTTTATGACACTCTACTTTTAAGTCGGAGCTTTCAAATTTATAAGAATACTAGCGGCTCGTCCCGGCTTTCTCTGAGTGGACATTTGTTTCATAAACATTTTGGGATGAACGTAGAGTAAATGTATCTTATGCATGAAAAAGTTTCAGTTTTCGGGGCTTATATAAGAAAGAAAATATATTTTTTGATTCGTTACTACATAGTGCTTATAAAATAATAAGTAATAAAATAAAAAATTAAGTACTTAACTATAAAGAACAAGCAACTCAACGCGAACTAATTGGTCCTGTCTTAGCATAATGTTGCTCTAGTTCGTTAAGAAGTAGAGCAACAAGCGTGTCATCATGACTTACATACATCGACGTCTTACCCTATAGACACAAAATACATTACATAGATAAGTAGATATTTTTAATTATACATAGAAAATAGCCAAAACACCCGGAACAAATATTTGCAGATCGTAGAAACATTTCTCCCAAGGCGGGAATCGAACCCGCAACCTGCTGCGTTGCAGGCGGCCCTCGCCCGCCACGCCACATCGGTCGTCAAATCGAGTTGCAAGTATCGATTGTTTTCATAGTACTTACCCCATCACTAATAATGGTCATGATTTGTCGTAACTTGAACGGACCAATTAGCACTCAGTTCCCCGCGCCCGCTCACCTCAGTTGGTTGACAGACTTGTTTCAGTCTATTTGGTTAAGTTGTCGATTCATACATATGACACTCGCAAATAACGTTGGTTTCAATTGGTAAAATAATTCTCAAAATCGGTTCAGTAGATCCAGAGATTACCTCACACCTCACAAACTTTACCTCTTTATAATATTGTATAGACAACAAAAAACCAAGTTCGTAAAAAATGTCCTAGTTGAATGAAGCATGTAATCGTATAGACAGCACACACAGCTAATGCGCTCTTCGTAATCTCTCTGTAGGAAATGACAGTCACAGGTGCGCCTTCCGTCGCGAACTGCTAATAGCTTTTAGACAGCAGTCTAGGGATGGGGTGGCTGTCGATAGATTGTTTATATCGATGTCGATAGTTTAAGCTTGGCTTCCCCGCGAAAAGCATTCAATCTGGATTGTATGAAACGTGTAATCATATAGACAGCACACACAGCTAATGTGCTCTTCGTAATCTCTCTGTAGGAAATGACAGTCACAGGTGCGCCTTACGTCGCGAACTACTAATATCTTTTAGACAGTAGCCTAGGGATGGGGTAGCTGTCGATGGTTTCTTTGTATCGATGTCGATAGTTTGAGCTTTGCTTCCCCGCAAAAAGCGTTCCATCTGGATTTTATGAAGCGTGTAATCGTATAGAATAAACAGTACACACAGCTAAAGCGCTCTTCGTAATCTCTCTGTAGGAAATGACAGTCGCATACACGCAAACTGCTTATAATAGCTTTTAGAGGAGGTGTCTGTCGAGGTATTGATTCCAAGTCGTTTTATTGCATAGTGCTTTGAGCTATATCTCATCCAATTTTCAGCTTATTTTCGACGAATCTTCAATTTCCGTTTCGGGATAGGGTTGTGTGTTAATAATTAGTTTGCTTCTTATAGTCTGTCTAGCTAGTGTAGCCCAAAATTACAGTTTAGTTATTGCAATTGATCCCTGCATCGTAAAAAATATTTAAGATCAGGGGTTTGTTAAAGGGAAAACATAAATTGGTGCTGACACGTCGTCGATCAAATGTTTAAATTTAAACATCGACAAATGGCGGACGCTTTCATCGATGTCGATAGTCTTTTCCAGCACTATGCAGTTACCGAGATGACGTACAGTAATGGCTGGAGCGCCATCTGCTACCAACATAGAGAATTAGTTCACACGCGATGTCTTCGAAATTGGTACATACGGCCTCCATTCGGCCTCACACTGTCGGTTTAATTAAATAACGAGCCACTTTGGACTCTATTGCGTGCGGTTTCATAGTCTCCATACTCTATTTTCGCTTGGCGAAAGCTTCATTTTCTCATTTGTAGTACTTATGGTATCCTAGTTTACTTTATAACTCGATCTTTATTCTCATTCGCTTCTATTTGACGCTAGGTGGCGTGGCGTTGTTTAAATCAAACATTTTCCAAGACCAAGTTTAAAAACAATAAGCTTTGGAACTTAAACTCTCACAACACGATCAAATAAAAACTTTTAGCTAAAGCGCGAAAGTTAAACTTTAAAACGCCACTTTTAAAAGCTGCATAAATCTGGCACATAACAGATTGCTCCAACGGAAGTTAAGGCGCGGTTCAAGATGTATGAAAGATCGTTGAATTGAATTTTTGTCTACACAATGCATGATTCGCTCGGAGTATTTATGTATATCGTCTGCATTCTGAATACAAACGGAACAACCAATTGTAATATACATATATAAGCAAGTCTGTTACTGGACGACAAACCAATTGACTTACTTATGAGTTCAAACACGATGAAAAAAAAAATTAATGTAGGTAATTATTTTTGAAAAAAAAAATCCTCTTGGAAGTAAGATTTACGTTAAGTAAATATACATCTGATTACTTATGCAATCCAGGTATCCCGGGAATTTATTTTTAACCAAAAAATCACTATAGGTAAATAATGCATCCGATTATCCGATCTCTACATATAAGATAACCCACTGAGCAAAGACAGAAAAAGAAAAAAGTAAAGACCGCAGGCTGATTATGTAAAAGCAACAGCAACAGCGACGCGACCGCGACCGCAATTTTAGCAAGCAATTTTTAGTTCACCGATTGTCCGGCAGAGGGAAACCTAGTGCTCGATTGCTGGGTGACGTAGTACCTGGTGTCATGTTAGTACAAAATTGGCTTTTGACAGCACTGATTGCTTAATTTTCGCCTGTCGCAAACCGGTCGCAGTTACATAATCAGGGGGCCGGTATGGTGATTATGTAACTCGCGACCGGTTTGCGACAGGCGGAAATTAAGCAATCAGTGCTGTCAAACGTCAATTTTGACGTTGTAGCTGGTGTCAAATCAATATAAAATTGGCGTTTGACAGCACTGATTGCTTAATTTACGCCTGTCGCAAACTGGTCGCGAGTTACATAATCACCATACGGGTCTACATATTTTAACTAAGAAGGTATTATATGTACAAGATACTCAATATATTTATTGTAATAGTATTGGTGTAGATTTACTTCATTGTTGTGTAAAAATAACACATGTTGATGACGAAAGGCAAGATAAGTGTAAGACATTATTAATTACTTACCTAGATAGATAAATAGATTATTTATTCATACAAATAGGTTACATCATTAACACTTTGATTGCTGAAATCACACGGTATGTGTTTTTTACAAGTGACTAATATGCGTAAATCCACACTAGCGCAGCGGCTGAGAAAATACAGATCTGTGTGACTCAGCACAGCCGTAATATTTTTCGAACGAAACGCATGTGCGGCGCAACACAACCGCTATGTAGAGCGGCAGCACGAATTTTTTAGGTTAAAAAAAAGATCGCAGTCGTCGAAAAAAAATCGCAGTCAAAGTGTTAAGTTAACAGTGGCTTAAAGCCTATGTTAGGTTTGTCTTAGCACTATAGTTCTCACTTAATTTAAAAATAAATTGATAATCTAGGCGAACGATCTGACAACAATACAAGTTAACCTATGTCCGCAGGCTGATTATGTAAAAGCAACAGCAACAGCGACGCGACCGCGACCGCAATTTTAGCATGCAATTTTTAGTTCACCGATTGTCCGGCAGAGGGAATCCTAGTGCTCGATTGCTGGGTGACGTAGTACCTGGTGTCATCTAATACAAAATTGGCTTTTGACAGCACTGATTGCTTAATTTTCGCCTGTCGCAAACCGGTCGCAGTTACATAATCAGGGGGCCGGTATTGTTTATTCCACCAAGTCAAACAAATTTCTTGCTACTCATGTTTGTCTGTAATGTTACTTCAAATTATTTTCATACGATAGTGTCTTGAAAGTAACACGCTTCTACCTATAAATTGCTCCAAACACCATCTATCGGACGGCCGGACGAAGTTTCTGGTGATTATTCAATTACGATACAGCGGCAGCTAGTGGTTTTGCAATCAACGTGATTAATGGATTTATTTTCAAAGATTAAGTAGGTATAGGTACCTAGTTTTTTTTGGTACATCCACGACAAAAATAGCTGATGCTAGACTTGCTGCTTACTGGGACAGAAGAAATTGGGACGCACTGTCCCACTTATCAATTGTTGATTTTAATGTTTTTGCTACTGTTGACTCGGACTCCATTAAAAATAGGTGAATTATACAGAGGAAAGGAGGAAGTTAGTTTAAGACATTTATGTGTAAATATATTTTTGTTATTGACGACCATGTGGCGCGGCGGATGAAGGCCCGCTTGCGACGCAGGTTGCTGGTTCGATTCCCGCCTAGTGACGAATATTTGTTCTATTTTATATACTCATGGAAATCGAACTAGCAACCTCCTGCGTAGCAGACATTCGCCAACCGCGCCACCGCGGTCATCAATTACAATAAGTATTCATCATCAGCGTATAGCAGTCCACTGCTGGACATAGGCCTCCCCCAATGAGTGTCTTCAGCTTGCCGCATCTGGCATCTACCTGCAGTCTTTCGCAGGCCGTCATCCCACCTGGTCGGAGGGTGTCCTACACTACGTTTACCGTGGTCTCCACTCAAGAACACGTTAGCCCCAGCGGCAACAAACAACAAGTTTACACTAATGTATCTCCTTAAACGTAATCTAACTTGATCCTTTCCTGCCGGCGATGTGCTCGCTCGTTTAGTTGGTCCCTTTACATTATGGTGCCTCAGGTGCGTTTAACTCCATAACTCTACGTAACGTCGCGTGTGTTATAGCTAATTTACTGTCAATGGAGCTTTTAGTGGATCACCTGTGTTTTAATTCTACTAATATTATAAACGCGAACGTTTGTGTATAATTTTAAGGAATGTCTTAATAATGCAGCTTTATAATGGCATTGTCAAAATAAACTAAAACAAAGATAGATATCTTACAAATACAAATTGTTAAAAGAATTACAATTATAGTAAATTTTAAGTTTAAATGACTTTAGTAAACTTTAGTAAACAATTACAACAAGTATTTACACTTATATCTCCTAAAACGTAATCTAACTTGCTCCTTTCCTGCCGGCGATACACCCGCTCGTGTAGTTGGTCCCTTTACATTATGGTGCCTCAGGTGCGTTTAACTCCATAACTCTACGTAACGTCGCGTGTGTTATAGCTAATTTACTGTCAATGGAGCTTTTAGTGGATCACCTGTGTTTTAATCCTGCTAATTATTATAAACGCGAAAGATTGTATGTATGGATGTTTGTTACTCTTTCATGCAAAAGGTACTGAACGGATCGGGCTGAAATTTCAACAGGTAACTAACTACCTGTATACACAATTTCAGCCCCCCCAGGCCTGGAACTATCTCAAGACAGCTAAAGACGGGGTGGCGTACTCAATATATTATATTTATTGTTGAGTTGTTGAGTTGAAGTCATCACATTCAAAAATCAGCCTGTATTTGTCCAGTACTGGACAAGCTAATGATAATTTTAGTCCACGTAGTGTCGCGTAATTAGAGTAATGAGGAATGAGACGGAAAATTTTCGAAGTCAATATTTAGCGTCAATGTTCTATGGTAAATCCACAGCGTGTCAAAACGGAAACGGAATAGAAGTTCCTATCCCGTTTTAACGCTGTGGATTTACCATAGAACGTGATATTCCGTCAAAATAATAATGTCCGCTGGTTGCAATCTACGAAACTCGTAGCCGTAGCTGTTCTACGGCGTAGCAATCTGTAAGACTATGTATTTCGTAGCGAGTGCTACGAGCTACGTCGATGGCGAGGTAATACAATAACCGGCACTGGATTGAAAATCATCATCAGCCTATATTAGTCCACAGCTGGACATAGGCCTCCCCCAATGAGCGCCATAGCGCCCTGTCTTCAGCTTGACGCATCCAGCATCTACCTGCAGTCTTTCGCAGGTCGTCATCCCACCTGGTCGGAGGGCGTCCTACACTACGTTTACAGAGTCGCGGTCTCCACTCAAGAACACGTTTGCCCCAGCGGCCGTCGGTTCTCCGCGAGATATGGCCGGCCCACTGCCATTTCAGCTTGCTAATTCTCAGAGCTATGTCGTATTGTAAATCTTATTCTTAACTGTAGACGATGTTTTTTGATTGAATATTGGGTGTTCTATGTATAATAAAGAATATCTATATATGTAAATATAGTTTTATGTATATCAGTCATTTATACCCATAACACAAGCTTTGGCTTAGCTTAGGGCTAGATGATGCTGTGTAGATTGTCCAGTATTACCTTTATATAAAGCTTAGCTCAGTCAAAAATAATTAAATTTTCCAAACCAATGAACAAAGAAAACCAAACTCTATTCCTTCTGAAGATGACCTACCATTTTATATTTAACAAAACTTGCCCTTTTAGTATGTTAAATACATCACAAAGCATAACTGAAAAATAATGGCTTTGTAATAGGGTCCTTAGGAACCCTAAAATGGTGTTTCGAAGATCAACACTTACGAAAAATTCAAAGTCGACCAAAGATTACTGAAACTGTAAAACCTGTCTAAACCCGCAGGCTGATTATGTAAAAGCAACAGCAACAGCGACGCGACCGCGACCGCAATTTTAGCAAGCAATTTTTAGTTCACCGATTGTCCGGCAGAGGGAAACCTAGTGCTCGATTGCTGGGTGACGTAGTACCTGGTGTCATGTTAGTACAAAATTGGCTTTTGACAGCACTGATTGCTTAATTTTCGCCTGTCGCAAACCGGTCGCAGTTACATAATCAGGGGGCCGTTCTAATTTTGAAACCGACAGCCCATTCCAAAGCTAACTTCACGTCTTTGAAAGTAGAACAGCAATAAGTTCCATAATCCACTGAACAGATGTTGCCCCATAATCCAGTGAACAGATGTTACAAAGTAACACCTGAGCCTTCTGCTCGCTGAGGTGAACTAAGTAACATAATTTTTCCGCTCCATTTTCATGTTTCATCGGCACATCATATTCACGCTGTAAACTTTGGAGGCTACATACGGAGAAATATTTAAATGGCTTTTTGAGAGGAACTACCAATAATATAAAACATTATCGCAGAAAAAAGTAACTACTTACAGACATGAGGTCTACTTTTTCTAGATTAATATCTACCTAACCTTGCTCTAGATCAACTATTTTCTGATTCAAATCAAAATCAAAGCAAAAATTATTTATTTCCATAAATACTGTCAACATAGAAAAGGTCAATATTATTTTATTTACAAAACATTTGACCATATCAATTAAGTAGCCTTACCTAACCTTCAACTTTCAAGGTAGGTACCTACCTAAATAATCATTAGCGAAAAATTATTCTAAAATATTTTGGTCCTACGTCAGTTAGAAAGTCATAATAAGTACTTACTCATAGAGTGCCTATAATCATAGAGTTCGCATCGCATGATACGAACTTTTTTTATACCAACCTACTCATGCAACTTTTTTCCCGTGTGTATCTTCCCTTCCATTCGGAATTTTCATATCCCATCCTCCTCAGTTTCCCGCGAAGCTTCAACCAGGGCGCGCGTTTCCCCCGCGCAAATTGCCGCCAACTTTGAATTTCGAACTTTCGAATTCGCATTTCGAACGCCAAATTTTGAATTGCTGTTCGAAAATGAGTTTTGATGTGAAGTTGTGACTGTGGATATTTTTTTCGTGACTGTGGAAGTGAAAATGGATTGGAAAATGTCTCTTGGTTTTTGTTGCTTTTTATTTGGTGAGTTCTTAAAAATAATATTTATTCAGAGTATACGTTCCGATGTTTTGATTTTCTCAAAATAAATCTATTAACAAAGAGAACCTGGGAAACCAGCCAAGTAAAATAAATTTGACTTTTCTTGAACTTTACAAACATTAACTTTTTTGATGGATGATCGGCAACGAAAAGCCTTTGAATAAACTTACTTATAACTAATAATAAATATATAAGTTGACAACTTAAAAGCTGTCTGTAAAATTGTGTGCTCGATTAGAAGATTAAGTGAGTTTCCAAAACTTAGAATTCAGTTGAGCGAAACTTGACTAAAATGTTTAAACTCAAAGTAAGAAATAATTTACCTACTTTTGAAGAAGTTCAAGTTGATAATAATTCAAATTATTTTTTAGCTTAGAAACTTTATTACTTTACTGACGCATGCCCATGGAGATTGTCTCTTATAAATTATCGCCTTTTCTTAATCAAATTTTTAAATAAGTACGTTTCGGTTGACGACGCCGCCGCTGCCGCCGCCGCCGCCGCGCGGGCACGAACCAAAGTGTAAGGAGCTTTGGTTATTACTGCCGGAAAATAATTACTTCAGTCGATAAGGCCGCCATTTCCATTGCCTCTATTTAGGTTAAGTTTAATTAGGTTTTTTGCTAGCAGCGAGGCACTGGATATATTTTATCATTGTTTCTTTGTGGTTTGCGGACACTTTTTATTTATTTTCATTAACCTTGAAGCATCAAAACGTCTAAAGAGTTTCGGTGAAAGAGGTATAAAAACACTCGAATGTTCTAGAAGCTTCATTTTAAAGGCATTGCCTTTATTTTGCGAATAATAGATAATAAAAAAAACGGGGACCAAGTCGGTTTTCAGTTCAGTTTCAGTTTTCAATTAATTACTTTTTCAGGCGATGAAAATGTACCTATTTATTAATGGTTTAGTCGCAATAGTTCTGTTGTAATTAAGTGGACCGGAATCAGAGTCGCTCGAGGACTCAATAGTCCGGTTGCATAATTGAACCAGACTTTGGAGCCTGCAATAGTAATATCGATGTTGGTGATACATTGCCGGCTTATTATATATCGAGCCTCTCTCGATCCATCTTTTACATCCGAATTCCACAGATCTTCTTCTTCTTTGTCGTAGTCTTCATTGCTGAAGGTCGTGACCGTCCTGGAAAGTTTTCACGGAGACGCTGATAAACCGCTTCCACACTACTCTGTCTTCGGCTTGTCTCAGGGCTGCAGGCAAAGTGAGTCCCGTTATTGCCTTAATTTGGTCAGACCAGCGGGTTGGTGACCGTCCTCTTGGTCTTTTCCCCTCTACTATTTGCCTAGTACCACCACCTGTTGTTCGAAGGTTTTCCATAGATAGAGTTTTGTAAAGGCAACAAAAGCATGGTGTCAAATTATTGTGACATGATCACATGGAATGTAGGTAAATTTTGAAAGCTATCGCGATCCCCTTTAGTTTTTCGTATATTGGCCTGGATTCGTTACATGTGTGGTTAATTATGAAAAAACAAAAGATTCCCGCCAGCTTTACACTTACTTGTATATTGAGACACTATTGTTTGCATAACCCAGTTCCACTTGTTTGTAGAACCGGATTTAAAACACGACAAGTTTTTATTTTATTTAACATCCAATTTTCTCTAAGACAAACCCTCGTAATAAAATTAGCTATAAACATTTACGACGTCTGTTTGTATGTTGTCCAAGCCGCGGGTCTTAGAAATAATAGCATAGGCTCTATTACATGGGAAATCCCGTTTATGACCCTTTGTTCACTGCTGACTTAACAAGGACTTAGTCGACGTTATGCCTTACGTGAATCGGGGATACGTGAATGGGGGTAACCCCCATATCTTTAGTCATTACCTCGACTTCGATTCAAACTCTACTCAACCTCCAAATGCGTTTCTGTATGCTTGATCGTAAAAAAATCCTTCACTCGAAACAGCCTTCGAGAATTTTTTCATACGAGTGGAATAACGAACTGTCACCTCAAGGTACCTCGCTACCTACCTTGAATGCTCCTCGAAATAGTTTGTTGTTATTTACAATGGATTTTGGAGACTATCTCAATTACATTTACGACGATGAAACCTACAATTACCCATCGCGAAGGTATATAAGAGAGGTTGATATATAACCAAATTAACGACTAAGAATACCAAACTCGAGCATGTTTTGGAGGAATGCTCGAAACACCCTTCAATATAAAAACATCATAAGTTTCCTCTTAGTCTTAATTTTTACAGAGATACTTCTACGGAAAAAGCAGTTTCATTTGCTAGTTACTTAACATTATTTCAATGGAATTTCGTCTTATTGTTCCCTAACGAATAAAAAATGTAGTCGATTATGGTTTTATCTTATTGCGAAAGAGTATTACGAAAGAGTATTAAGTCGCTCAGCGAGCTATGGAAAGAGCTATGCGCGGAATTTCTCTGAAGAATAGGATTCGTAACGAATACATCCAACAGAGAACCAAAGTTATCGACATATCTCTAGGAATTAGCAAGCTGTGAATCAATCTGTATTAGGTAACTGAAGTGTCAGTGGGCCGGCTATATCTCACGAAGAACCGACAACACTGGGGTAAACGTGTTCTTTAGTGGAGACCGACAAACGTAGTGTGGGACTCCTTCCGGCCAAGTGGCATGACGACCTGCGAAAAACTGCAGGCAGATGCTAGATGCGTCAAGCTGAAGACATGACGTTTTGGCGCTCATTAGGAGGCCCGGACTAACAATCAATAGATTTCTTTCCGGCCCTGGTGGGGGCGCAGAGAGGGGCCTCGAGGCTTCGCCTCATTACCCCGGCGTCAACTCGAGGGGTGACGACCCCTCGGTCCTTGGGTTTTGTGGGAATCTTTACTTTCCCTTACTCTCAATGTTTTTTGGTATCATTCCGTTTATAATCTTTTTTTTTTTTAAATAAACCCAAGGACTCTATGGTGGTTCCGCAGGGATCAGGTCCCGCGGAAGGGGTCGCCATGGGCGGTCGTCTTCCTGGGGCCGGGGCTGGGGCGGGGCGATGTTGTGGAGGTGCTCGTGGTGCCCGTTGTCGGCGCGATCGTACATTCGACGCGCCGTCTGCACGACGAATTCCTCCACGGATTGGATCTGCAGGTCGCGGGCTATGACGTCGTTCCTGACGTAGCGGCCCGCGCCGGTGCAGATCCTGAGAGCCACGTTCTGCAGCGCCTGGAGCCGGTCCTTGTTGTTCTGGGAGACCACGGCGTACCAGCTCGGCGCCGCATTGGTTAGTCGGGACCGGACGTAGGACTTGTAGACCCGCACTTTAGTCCTCAGCGGCAGCCGAGATCCCTCGGCTGCCGCTGAAGACATGACGTTTTGGCGCTCATTAGGAGGCCCGGACTAACATCGGCTGATGATGATGATGAAATAAAATTTTGATCAAACATTGCTCATGATCAAACCTGATACGTGAACTATGTTTGATCAAAATCGGTGAATTTATCTTCTACATTTAACATGATATTTCATTTTCGATGAAAGTTGAAATTTAAAGTAAAATACATATTTTCCGGGATTTATAATTATTACGAAATCAGCTAGTTAGACCGATTCTTATACACACGTGCTAAGCCGGAGGCAGAAGCTAGTAACTTCATATTCACACGCATAAAAACCATAAACAGCCCGCAAAACCGTGAAAAATAACCTTCATGAATAACCAGAACCAATTTAAACCGAAACCTATTGATCGGGTCGGAAATATACACATCTAACTGCTCGCTAGTGTAATATTGATGGAACAGTAAAGTTTAACGGTTACGGTCCGTCCGACGGTCGGCTGGTCGGGATGTGGGATAGCTCCCGTAGGCTCGATTGTGCGGGACATTTACTTGGAAATACTGCTAGCAGTGTACAGGGAAATACTGCTTGCAGTGTACGGCTTCGAAGGTATGTACCGAACACTGCAAGCGGTATTTCTTTGTACCAATACCATAACATACAGTATTTTTTTGCATACACACATGTGTGTGTAATGAAATACTGCTAGCAGTGTACAGGGAAATAACGCACAGGAAATTTCAGCACCATCACTTAACAACGGCGCACTACAGGGCGTTTAAACAAAAAACACAACTAATTTAGTATCAACTAGGTTCAAGTCTGTATCTACGGCTTCGGACGCGTTTTTCCGATACAGAAGAAACCTGTACTCCGATTTAGAATCCAAGATATTTAATGTCAACAAAGACGCATATGAATGAAAACTTAACAAAAATAAACAGCACGGCTACTCACACCTAAAATATCAATTTCAACAACGCATAATCAGTGTCATAATGTTCGGCAAAAAACTAAAAAACAAACAACAATAAAAACCCGTATCCCATTCCAAATCACTATTTTGAAATGTATTGAATATATTTGAATGCAACTCCACAATTTATTCCAATGGTAACATGATACCAACCCAGCCATAATTAATCTGTATAGCCACTCATTCAGTAAATTATATTCGATCATTTTCCGCTTGCAATCTGTTTTCGAAACTCTTGACCACAGTCTGTGTAACTGCAAGCTTACACAGACTGTCATCATCATCAGCCTATAGCAGTCCACTGCTGGACATAGGCCTCCCCCAATGAGCGCCATAGCGCCCTGTCTTCAGCTTGCCGCATCCAGCATCTACCTGCAGTCTTTCGCAGGTCGTCATCCCACCTGGTCGGAGGGCGTCCTACACTACGTTTGCCGAGTCGTGGTCTCCACTCAAGAACATGTTTGCCCCATCGGCCGTCGGTTCTTCGCGAGATATGGCCGGCCCACTGCCACTTCAGCTTGCTAATTCTTTGAGCTATGTCGATAACCTTGGTTCTCTGTCGGATGTATTCGTTACGAATCCTATCCTTCAGAGAAACTCCGAGCATAGCTCTTTCCATAGCTTACTGAGCGACTTTGAACTGGTGGACCAGCCCTATCGTGAGTGTCCACGTCTCAGGTCCGTAGGTCATAACGGGTAGGACGCACTGATTGAAAACTTTCGTTTTCAAGCATTGCGGTATGGATGACGTGAAGACTTGACGTAGTTTCCCAAATGCTGCCCAGCCCAGCTGGATCCTCCGTTTGGCCTCCTTCTCGAAACTGTTTTTACCCAACTGCAGAATCTGCCCAAGGTAAGTGTACTCGGAAACAGTTTCGAGAAGGTGACCATGTACGACCACCGGCCTTGGATCAATGTGACCATTGATCATGACTTTGGTTTTATCCAAATTCATGCCAAGACCGATACATCGGGAGGCTGAAGCTAGGCCGTCCAGCATCTGGTTCAGCACACACAGACTGTGCTACTTCGTTATTACTTGTTTTCAAAAATTGAAGTGTATAGTAAAATAATCTTATTTGATAATAATGTTAAGTATAAAGTCTGACTTGTCATAATGCTTATTTTGTAAGCCTAAAGAAATAAATAAATAATGCTGGACAATTCACACAGCATTATCTAGCCCCATGGTAAGCAGAGCTTGTTTTATGGGTACTAGATAACTGATATACATAATACAATACATTACATAGATAGATATTTTTTTATTATACATAGAAAACAACCAGAACACCCGGAACAAATATCTGCAGATCGTACACACAATTGTTCCGAGGCGGGAATCGAACCCGCAACCTCCTGCGTCGCAGGCGGACCTTCGCCCACCGCGCCACATCGGTCGTCATTGCTATTGACTTTGACTTTTCTTAAATTGTCATCTTCTCGACTCAACAGTCGAGCGTCCCGAAGACGCTGGCTGCATTGCCCCGCTGTATGGCATGGCAATGCTGATGCGTTGCGCCAGATACTCACCAGCGCCAGCGTCGCTTTCATCAGACAGTTATATAATTTCAAAAATTAATATTTAAATAATATTTTTCGGTTGACTCGCACACATTTTCCCGTATAACGAACTAGCTATTCAGAATATGATAGACCAACAGTATTCCATGTAGGTATTCCTCTGTGCCAATGGGATACGTAATTGAACGTAAGTGTGTTTTATACGTAAAATTATATGAGTCCAATGATTCATATAATTTTATGGGCACTGATTCTACACTGATTTGGGCACGGAGTCTGTTTTTTGTTCTGTTTTAATTTTTTTTACCTAAATCATTCTGTGCAATGATCTGGCAACTTCAGTTCAAATATATTTATTTCTCATTTACAACATACATGTTACTTACATGAGAAATTTAAGCTAAGTATTAATATTATGTTTTTAACTTCAGTTTTAAATTCAGATATTTCGTGAAATTTAGGAAATGTTGTTTAATCTACGTGATAGAACATGGTATCAAATAATGTCGTACATCATTCAATATTAGTATGGAAGCTTTAGATGTAGCGATTAACCTCTGCAACTTAGCCTGAGGTTGTCGTAAGAACCGACTACAAGTAAATCATGACGGAGATTACACTAAGATTCTATATGCGGAACTTTTGCATAGATAGTTCTAGACCTTTATTTTGTACGAGATTAACATATCTACAGCGCTCCTACGCACTAGCGGTTAATCGCAGGGACGGCTAACCGCTAGTGCGGGTAACCGTGTGAATCGGAAGCATATTAACCATTATATAAGACCGGCTAACCGCGCATTTTTATTCAATTTTAATTAATTCATTAATATTTTATATGCTACCGCTTCATACACTTAACGCATCTACTGCCTAGCCCCGGTGGAGCTACCCGCAGGGGTTCGCGCTGCGCCGCGCCGCCGCCGCCGCCGCCGCCGCTTAAACGGGGCCGGAAAATAACATCTCCGTCTTGGGACATGAAAGTGTTAATTAATTAGTTAACAAATTATTTCAAACAAAATTTTTACCGCGGCGGCGGTTCAACCTCGGCGGTCCGCTAATGCGTTCCTTACCTAAGCATAATGACTTACTTTTTATCCCGAAATAACGCGTACGAAGCTGCTGGTAGAAGATAATTTACAATAATATTAGTTCGTCTATGAATCAAGGGAACTATGTTTTTTATGGGTATAAATTTAAACCGGATCATCGTCTTTTATGAGTAACGAAACGTTCAAAGCCCTCTCCACTTAAGGCCACGTTATTCGAAATCATGCAATCTTAGATTCAGTTTTAAACCATCAAATATCCTTTGTTTTGATCGGAAAAAAATATATGTTGTAGTTGGATATATACTATAGAGCATTCTACGGTTCAAAACACGATATTTATCACTTCACCTGATGATAAAAAATCTCGAAAAAAGGTTAGTTTTTATTTGGTTTCTCGTTGTACTTCAAGTGTATAAACGTTGTACTCTCAAAAAATATGTCAGAAAATAGGCAACGAAGTTTAGAAGGGCATTCTCCGGTTAGTTTTTCTCAAAATAATTTTGTATTTTTTTAAAACGAATAATTATAGAATATAAGTACTCCGCGCTCAAGCGGCCTGCTTCAGTAGCCCGCCGGGCCTTGTTGAGGTAGGACCTGTGTCGCTCTTGCCGGCTCCCAGTACCCCCCGTGAATCGATCGATTTACCGTTTAAGAAAGAATTTAAAAATGGCAAATAAATATAAAAGTATCCAGACGAAAACTACGGAATCTTAAAATAGAAATAAGGTTATATATATATTACATATACTTATTTACTATCAACTACCTGAAACAGTCAACAAAAGGAGGGTAGCGTACAGACATAACAGTAGCGCAACTGTATGATCATTTTTGTTCAGTACATTTTTAACTTTGCAGCTCATCGATGCCAAGATACAAGGGCACGTTTAAAAAAAACAGCAAGTGAACAGTAATTAACTACCTACTAGGTACTCGATTAAATAAAAAGGTTCTAGGGCTTTACTATACAGGGTGCTACGGACAGGGTCTACTAAGCCGAAAAGGGGTGATTCTGGACATCGAGGGGGTCAACGTTTGTTCTAGGATTTTAAAAAAAATATAGTGTCGGTTTTTCTTCATTAGCTGGATTGCCTGTGACGTCACAACCTGTTTGACATAATTGTTCTCCTTGATGGTAAAGGGGGAGGTATATTTTTTTTGCGGAATCGTGTAGGTGGTGTCGGAATGACCTAGGAAAAATTCCGACTTTTTGAGATTTGCCCCCCAGAACCCCCCCCCCCCATAGAGGGGACCCAAACGGAGTCATATTAACTACTATTTTCCAAGGGGTTGTATAGAGGGGTACTAGTGATATTGATTGCAAAAAAGTTGTTGCCCCCTTTGGCCCCCCAGAACCAAGGGGGGTTCTGGGGTTGAGGTTGCTACCAGATGCCGTCGTGATAGTGTGTTTATTGCGGTATAATATAAAGGGTTTCTTTTATATTGGAGAAAAAAAAACCCTATCGCCCCTATTTTCACCCCCCCTTTTGATATCTCCCAAACGAAGCAACTTAGAAGACAATTTTTTTCACAATCATATAGAGAAAGTCGAGTAATTACGAATTCAAAAATAAATTTACGTCCCTTGCCCCTTTAGACCCCCCCCCCCCTTTTTTATAAAAAAAAAACAAAATTTGGCCTATTTTTGAACTTTTTTTCGTGTGGAGGCGAGCCGCAATACGACTATGGAGAACAGACTAATTTTTTTCGACTAATTTGAGGATGAAGATTTCGAATCTGACGTCGGCGGGGTCGAATTACGTTGAGCGAAGCGAACCGCAATTCGACACCGCTCCACCAGACGAACACTGCCTGGGATAAAGTGATCATGTCCCGGCGGGTCCACCATCAGGCGATAAGCAGATGCTGGATAGAAATGACACGCTACCATCTCCCACACTTCACTCTCTCCCTCCCATCCCATCCCTAACCAAGAATCCGCTACGGAGCAAGGTGGTCCAGCTCCGTGGGCCTGCTATCCCCAAAAAGAGTGATGGCAGGTGGTGGGAGGACCACCTACGCTTTTGATGCTGTGCGTAGGGGGCCCGATAGGGGGGATGCAACTGTCCTGGTGGCTGAGCGGACAGATGTCTCTTCCGCAACACTCCTCTTTGGCGTGAATTTCCTCCGAAAACGGGCGGTCATGGTCTAACCAACCAAGACAAATCAGCATGGCGGTCGGCCTTCAGCTACCGCTGGTGAGAGGGGGGGGTCGATGGGGTCTGCAGCCGGCGGTGCACGCCTTACCTTGGTGATGGTGGTCATCACCGAGTATAGCGGTGCCGTTGAGGCTCGTAGACAACGCGATCACCCGTTCTATATCGGACCGGCAACCCTGGTGTATAATGTGTACATACATCCCCCTGGTTGGACTCCGTGGTGGGTAGGGCCCGGAAAGATGAATCCAATAATAAAACTTAAAATGCAGACTACAAAAAATGACCACTTTGGGCCCTCAGCAGAGGAGGCGGTGGAAGCCTACGCGGCCGTCAAGGTTGCCACGGATTCTACTGCTGGCTGGTCGATCGTCAGATCGAAAGCCAACAAAACAGACGGAGCGGCAGGGAAAGGGGAAAAGCCAGTGGCATTGGCAGAAGCCCTTACTACCGAAGTTCGAACCTCGGACAGAGCTAATGCTCCCCTAGGCAAGAACGCCCGACGTAAACTGCGGAAGCTACGACTGAAGCAAGACCAACAGGCGGCTTCGAACACCGGAGCCACTGTTGCGAACGCAGACGGTCCTAGCTTCTACTATAAGCATCGGCAAAATGCTAAGCATGCGTCTAACTCCAAGCCACAAGCCCCGCTGGCGAAACCTACGAGCTCGCTCGAGGTGGCTGCCGGGTCTGAGTCAGGCCGAGGCAAGGAGAAAACGACGAAGCATAGCAAACGCTTCAATCGTCAGGACCGAGCAGCCAAAGCGATCTCCCGATCAGCTCAAGCCCCTGCCGCGACTCCGATCACGGCCCCGGCCTCGATCCAAGTCGCCGCCAGGAGCCAGGAGCCAGGCAAGCGGAAGGGACTGGACGATACTGTGTCACCGAGAGGAGAACAGAAGAAGCCAAGGCTCGACTACTCACGTCGCGTCCCCACTACCAGCTATGCTGAAATTGCGCAAAGCAGCCTTAGCGTAGCGGTGGTGAAGACAGACAAACAGCAACTGGTAGAAGAGCAAGCCACCGCACTGAAGAGGTACCTCGGCAGTCGGATGATGGACGAGGCCAAGAACCCGGACATCTTGTTCACGCCGCGCTTCCAGGGTAAACCCATCTTCACCGACGGGGCCCTAAAGCTGTGGTGTGTGGATGAGCCCACGGTGGAATGGCTGATCGCCACCGTCAAGCAGCTGCCGAGCTCTGCTTGCCCAAACCTTGCGGTGGTAAAGCAGCATGAGCTTACAAGGAAGGTACGTGCAGCAATCTTCTTTCCCGAATGCATGACCTCCTTGGAAGACACTAGCATCCTACTGGGGAAACAGAACAAGTGGGCGCTTGTTCACCAGTGGACCGTGTACACACACCAAAGGCAGGCAGACAACATACTCTTCGTGACGATAGGGATCCCAGAATCCTTAATCCCTATCATCATGGAGAATGGTCGCAAGTTGGCGTACTGTCTGGGAAACGTATACGTACGTTTCTACGGAGCGGACGGGAAGCTCCAAGACGACCCTCCCAGCCTGCTGAACAAAGCAGCTGGGAACGAACCTGGGCCCAGCAAGGGCTGCACGTCCGAAGGCCGCGACTCACCGGTGCCTTTCCCTCAACACTCATCACCCAGACCGTCGTGCTCAGATACGATGGAGGTGATGAGTGAGGAGATGAGTGAGAAACTGGCGCTGGCCTCGGATGGGGACACAGACGAGGCTACAGGGGAGGAAGAGCAAAAGGGAATCCAAAATGATGGTGACCCAAAGCCCCTCCTCTTATAATGTCGTCCAAGCAAACCTCCAGCACAGCCTCACTGCAACGGCTAACCTGCGCAGAGTGCTGGGGGCCCCAAACAGCGAGACCATAGCCCTGATCCAGGAGCCGTGGATCAGGGCAGGGCATGTATGTGGTCTCAACAACCTTAACGGTAAGCTAATATATGACAACACTTGCAAACATCCGCGTACGTGCATTTTTGTACCACGCAACATAAAAACTGTGCCCTTAACCGAGTTCTGTTCCAGAGACCTGACGACAGTCAGGCTTCAGGGAGTTTTCGGAGGGGAAACCGAAGACGTAGTGCTAGCGTCAGCCTACATGCCCGGCGACGAGGCCGTGCCCACGAAAGACACTACGGATCTGGTAAGACAATGTGAACTGAATAACTCAAAACTAATAATTTCAGCAGACACGAACGCGCATCACCCCATATGGGGCATGCCCGTCTCAAACAGCAGAGGAGACGATCTGGTAAATTTCCTCTTCACAACTAATGTCACTATAGCAAACAAGGGCGCAGAACCAACCTTCGTGACGAGGCGATGCCGCACCATAATTGATCTGACACTGGTAACGGAGAATTGCTCAGACTACGTGCAAAACTGGAGGGTATCAGATGAGACCTCCTCCTCCGACCACAGGTGGATCAGGTACGAACTGACGTTAAACAAAACTACTCCAGCACCCAGGCGTAATCCCCGCAAAACAAACACAGTACTGTTTGCAAAATCCTTGCAGCAGCACCTGGGCGAGGGCGGCCCGGTAGCGGATATAGGTAACATAGCAGAGATAGAAGCAGCAGTACAGCATATCACGCAAAGCCTTAACAAGAGCTACGAGTCAGCCTGCTCTCTAACCGTCAATAGAGAAACGGATGAAGGGAAGCAAGGCTGGTCTCGACGATTGGAGGAGCTCAAGGGTAAGGTTCGTAAGTCTTTTAACAGAGCCATGAATACATACGACGACTCCGACTGGAACGTATACAAGAAGGCCCGGGCCGATTACAAAAAACAGTTACGCCGTAGGAGTCGTCTCAGATGGAAAAACTTTTGCACTAACATAGAATCAAACTCTGAAGCGAACAGAATCAGAAAGATCCTGGCGGCAGAGCCAAACCGCGAGATCGGTTCGCTTAAGAAGTTTGACAACACCTACACGAAAACGACAGCAGAAACACATGAACTCTTATTACAAACACACTTCCCAGGGTGCCTCATAGACGGTGAAACAGAGTGGCACGATACCAGTCAAGTCACACCATCGGAGACCGACTGGACCGTAGCATGCTCAGTGGTAACCGGAGATAAGGTAAACTGGGCCATCAACACCTTCAAACCATACAAGTCGCCAGGGATGGACGGAATATTTCCTGGCCTCCTTCGCTGGGGGATAGCACACATAGGCGGGGCGTTGACGGCTATTTTCAGAGCCTGCCTGGCCTTCCGCTACGTACCGCTTATGTGGAGAGAGGTTAGAGTCCTATTCATACCCAAACCAGGTAAAAGCGACTACACTGAAGCAAAATCCTATAGGCCGATCAGTCTCACTTCATTCTTACTCAAGACGCTAGAGAGGCTATGTGATCGACACATAAGAGATAGCATACTAACTGTAAAACCACTGCACCCACAACAACACGCCTACACTTCAAGTAAATCAACTGAATCTGCGATACACACAGTAGTCAGTAGATTAGAACAAGACATTTCAAACAAAACACTGTGTCTTGCAGCCTTCATAGACATTGAAGGAGCCTTTGACAAGACAAACTTTAACAGCATCAACGCAGCCCTACAGAAACACAACGTAGAGCCAACGCTGGTAGATTGGATAATCAGTATGCTCAAGCTGAGAGCAGTACGGATTGATGTGCAGGGGGGGACCAGAGGAGTGGTTTCAAGAGGATGTCCACAAGGCGGAGTCTTGTCACCGCTTCTGTGGAACCTGGTAGCAAACGATCTAATCACCAAGCTCAACGCTCAACGCTTCTTCACGGTAGGCTACGCGGACGATCTTGCTATACTCATATCGGGACACTTTGCCAGCGTGACGTGTAACATTATGAGTAACGCGCTAAAGACCGTCGAAAAATGGTGTACAGACTATGGACTAACCGTGAATCCAACGAAAACAGAACTAGTACTGTTCACCAACAAGCGTAAATTAGGAACATATCAGCTTCCATTTCTATTCGACACGCAACTTACATTATCCGATTCAGTTAAATACTTAGGTATAACTTTGGACAATAAACTAAACTGGGCAACACATTTAGAAAACAAGATAAAGAAAGCTACCATCTCATTCTGGCAGTGTCGCCGACTGTTAGGGAAAACATGGGGTCTCAGCCCAAAGATCACCCTGTGGTTATACAACACTGTAATTAGACCCTCTCTGACATATGGTGCCCTAGTCTGGTGGCCAAGAACAAATCAAAGCACTACCATAAATAAACTACAAAAGTTCCAGAGACTGGCCTGCGTTGCGACTACAGGGTGTATGAGAACTGCCCCCACGGCAGCACTCGAAGCCCTGATTGGCCTATTACCACTGCACTTACATGTGCAACAAGAGGCAGCCGCAGCTGCATACAGACTCTGGGCTTTACGTTTATTGAACCATAACACAAAAGCACAACACACCACAATTATAGACGATTATGCAAAAAGTAACCCTATGCTACTCTCGATATATGATAGGGTGCCTAAAACACACATACTTTCAAAAAGCTTCACTTTACAAATGCACGAAGAGCCAAGTGATAGCTCAAACATACATGAAGTACGAATATACACTGACGGCTCAAAAATGAAAACAGGTACGGGGGCGGGAACGTTCTCGGAAGATCTCAATATTCACAAAACAACAGCACTGGGTGCCCACAACTCCATCTTCCAGGCGGAATGTGTAGGTATTATCCAAGCTGCGACTGCAGTGCTACGAAGGAAGGTAACTGACCAAAATATCAGGATCCTCTCGGACAGCGCGGCAGTACTACAGGCCTTGAACAGGAGAGAACACAACTCAGGACTGACTTTGCAATGCCACCACCTGCTAGAGCAAATAAGTAAGTCCAATAGAGTCACCCTACAATGGATAAAAGGCCACAGCGGATCCAGGGGTAACGACGAAGCTGATTCACTGGCGAGGAGAGGTTCAGAAAGGCAAACGGCAGGGCCTGAACCAATAATTCCCCTCCCCTTTAGTCAAGTCCGCTCATGGATCCGTCAACGCACAGCCAAACGACACGAAGAGCACTGGGCAAGTATTCCAGATTGCAGGCAGTCGAAGGAGGCATTCCCGGTTTTAAACCCACGGTACTCCCGAAAACTCCTCAATCTCAAACGTGACAAACTCCGGAAAGTCGTCGGTATTGTCACGGGACACTGCATGCTAAACAAACACCTTTTTAATTTGGGTATCACGGACAGCCCCCTTTGCAGAGGGTGCATGAATGCAGAGGAGACGGCAGCGCATGTGCTTGTAGATTGCGACAGCGTGGCTTCTCAAAGACTGCATCACCTTGGGACACCGAGGACGCCTAGGGAGGCATGCACCGGCATCAGCGAGCTGCTGGCCTTCCTGGAGGACATCGGGTGGTTAGAATAGCAGCCCCCCCACCCGACACGCAAAAAAGGCCCACCGGCGGCCAAGTTGCGGAAACCAGTCCAGAAACAAGTAACAAGTAACAAGTAAGTCGACACCGCTCGCCTTGCTATGTGACAGCACACACACCCACTGATATACATAACGAAACAAAAACGAAATATATTACATTTATTTTACCTAATGTTAAATAAGTTAAGGCTGATGTAAACGTAAAAGGAGAAACGTTAGAATCACCTTGGTTAGATAATAAACATAAATGGGACCCGCATATAGATAAGCTACCGAAGAGACTTAGTTCTGCGGCGTATACCGTCAAAAAAATCCGTCACCTTACAGACGCTGATATTTCTAGACTAGTCTATTTCAGCTACTTCCATAGTGTTATGTCTTATGGCATACTGCTGTGCGGGAACGCTGCAGATATTAACAGGGTCAGATCCGGCATTGAACCTGTTGATCACTGAGACATCTCTGAATATGTGCTTGCTATCTGCCATGATAAAGTCGATCTTATTTTTTGTCAGTTTCGGGCTTTCCCATGCCTAAGTGGACACGGCTTACAGGGTAAACCGAAGTTTACTCTGTAAAACGATAAATGTGTTATTTTATTAAGAAACTATAAAACTGATTAAAATTCTTGATTTTATTTGAATAAAATTATGCTGCAATCAGACCAAACCCCAGTCTAGCTGCTGTTGTGTGTGTTGAATTGATATTGTATTATTTTCAATCAATGTTAAAAAAATATTCTAATATTTAGCGCTAAAAATATTAATTTTATCGAATAGTAAAATTAAACGAATAGTGCAAATACTTGTTCTACATTTTAAATAAAGCAATTTGTGTTATTTAATAAATGAATTTTAATTTTTATTACTATTACTTTTATTTATTTACTATTTATCTAAAGACTACAAACCTTAAAACAAAATTGGTCATTTGAAAAAACTATGTAATCTTACTTAAACTTGTTTTCATAATTTATAATTAATAAATTCGCATTTAGGGACTGGTACATTGGAGTTAAACTACTGTTACAAATTATACTGTGCACGACAGCGTGGCGCGAGCGGCGCGGCGCGAGGTCAGCGAGTTCATTTGAAGTTTGTATTCGCGCGACTTGCCACGCGGGGAGGGAAGTATCGTTAAATGCCTACTGCGCTCAAAGATCCTGGCCTTAAGGCGGTCCATTCAACCCGCTATCTAGGTTACATCTGCCTTGGACCCCTTTCAAGTTTCCACAGTCGCCTCTCGTGTTTCGGAAGATTGAGATACGGGTTTTTTACTTGTTTGCAACCAAGAAGGTTGTAGGGCTAGTTTTATAAGAATTTTTTTCTAGCTTCTCTATCCGAAGTTGTGGTTATTCCAGCTCTCAAAATAAAATTCAGCCTATATGCCACATTTCAAATTCTCCACTCAGTTGAGCAGTTTAGTTGATTGGGGTTGACACTGGGGAAGTCACATCGAAATCTAATATTGATATGGTGCTAGTCATATTGTTTTTTTTTTTATTATGTCTTGTTTTTTTAAATTAAGTATTTGGAAACCTAAATTTAACATGATATTTTACAATTAAACTTTCCACGAGCGCAGGCAGCGCTGCAGCGTGGAAGGCCTAATCGAGAAAAATTAAATTAGGAAAGAGAGGCATTTGCCGTGCAGTACCATAATTAAAATTAGAACCTACAGACTTCAAAAAAGCTATTAGCTAGATAAAAACCTATACTAAACTGACGTATATTTTCTAGCCGAATTCCAACACAGCGACCAGTGGCCAGTGTCATGTCAACAGGGACTGGACATTTGCGCAGGACATTCATACTTAGTGAATTAGTGCGCAAGCACAGGTGCACTATATTCCCTCACTCTAACAATATGCTAAACTACTACCTAACTAATAGAGCCCTCAGCTTAATAATAGAACACATCGACTAGTAAGTACTGTTGAAACTTTCCCAATTAAGCGGAGTTTAGACGTTTAACGGCGTTTAGTTTACTAGGTGCCTTTACTAACATGGCATAAAGTTTAGTATGATTACTGTTCTGTTTAATAAAGTCCTCAACTATGAGCGAAGTGTCGCGGCGATTGGTGTTAGCGTTGTGATGTTATCGTGGTGCGGAGATATGTTCGCACTTAAAGTACTCCATCCAGAATTTAAATACAATGCTTGTGAGATACATTATTGACATAATAGACAGTCAAACAGGCAATACGAGTCCATTGGCTCCTGAACTAGTAAAAAACTGTGTTTCAGGAACCAAAAATGTGAGTTCGGTGACAATGTAATTTTATGGTACCATTAAGCTGATGTGATGATGGAGACAGATGGATTTTAATACGTGTGTGACAAAATTTGGCATAGGTACATTACCTATGTTTACTACCTATGCCAAATTTCAGCTCAATCGGGTGAAAATTAATTTGCAAGATTTGTCACACACGTATTGAAATCCATCTGTCTCCATCATCACATCAGCTTAATGGTACCATAAAATTACATGTTATGTTCCGTGACAATGAAATGTCATGGTCTAAAGATGGACAAAGATGTCTGCCATAGGAACTCCTAAACATCATCATCATCATCAGCCTATATTAGTCCACTGCTGGACATAGGCCTCCCCCAATGAGCGCCTTAGCGCCCTGTCTTCAGCTTGACGCATCCAGCATCTACCTGCAGTCTTTCGCAGGTCGTCATCCCACCTGGTCGGAGGGCGTCCTACACTACGTTTACCGAGTCGTGGTCCCCACTCAAGAACACGTTTGCCCTAGCGGCCGTCGGTTCTTCGCGAGATATGGCCGGCCCACTGCCACTTCAGCTTGCTAATTCTCAGGGTTATGTCGATAACTTTGGTTCTCTGTCGGATGTATTCGTTGCGAATCCTATCCTTCAGAGAAACTCCGAGCATAGCTCTTTCCATAGCTCGCTGAGCGACTTTTAACTGGTGGACCAGCCCTATCGTGAACTCCTAAACAAAACGACTTAACTCCGTCGAGTTACCATGATATGAGTTTTGAGCTACACAGATTATTCCTACTTATTGTATCTGTGGCTATCCAATATTTCGGCTCAATTCAAATCATGGTTAATATCCCGTTATAAATAATTTCTATGACCAGTGCTGGTTTACAACAAAGAACTGCGTCTTCTTTCGCATTCATTATATGTATTATTAGTCTGTAATAAATCCCTTACCATTCTGCATAGGACACCAAACGAGCGCTATCACCAACAAACCGCTACGCCTTAAAACAACTCTTTATTTGTACAAGCAATAAACATCAAGTGTCTCATCTACGCATCTATGTATATGTACGGTCTTTGTCATACCTCCAGGCGACGTAGACATACCACTCAGAAGACAAGCACCTACCTGTAAAGACAAGTACGGCCAAGCACGTGCTAGGAAACTTAGGGCTCTGTAAGTGTGAGTTAAGTGCTATGTGCAGAGGGCGTACTATGTTATATTGTTGCGATGTTTGTCGTATGCGACGATGTTTTATGGTGACAAGTTGTCTGTCTTAAGGTTGATCGGTTCGTGTTGGCACGAGTTTTTTTTTTGATTCGTTTTTTTTTCCGAAGCGGAACGGAGAGTGTGTAGAAATCCAAATTATCATCTCTATGTAACGCTGATTATTTGACGAATAATCTAATCAGCGCTTGGCCAAACATGCATATTTAGCCATGGAAAAAATACTTAATTAATTAAAAACTTTCGGTCTCGGTCTTTTCCCTTTTTTTCGCAAAATTTTAAAGTAAAGACCTACAATAAACAGCTTAGGACCATTTAGGAGTTTATATGAGTATTTTGATACCTTATTTATAACCTAGCACCGCAAGCACTATATTATTTCATCTATGGACGATTCTGTGACGATACCATTGTCACAATAAAGCGATTGATTAGCAGAATACCGCCCATGGTCTTACAAGCACTTGACAAAAGGTTTGGCCATTAGCGTTTGAGAAACTGGCGGTCGGACAATAGAAAGCTTATCTAAGCATAATAATGTGAACGAAGCCGCAGGCAGAAGCTTGTACCTTATAAATCTTGTACCTTATAAAGTTAATAATTATTTTCCGTTTCAGGTATTATTACTTCGAGAGAGGTAGAGCCCACTTCAGCATCTGAAGATGTTCTCCAAAGGTAATTACAAATTTTAATCTACTGAAGACAGACAATATGGTTATATCAGTCTACTTAGTGAATTTTGTTTCTTTTCGTATAGAGCTAGAAAGCAATTTCGAGGAACATGTAACGCACTACAGTACAATCTCGGAGTCCTTCAAATCGCAGAGGGAATAAGTTTCTTCAGGGAAAACGTGCTCCATCTTAGCCTATATTTTTACTAACTTTAGTACTATTTTGGGCTACCATTTCTAATTAAAAAACTCTGTGGCGTCTCATTTTAAACCTACAGGATGTTCCACTCTTTCTCAGAAAACCAAAGCGAACTGTGCTAAAACACGCCACGCCGAACCTTTGCTTTACACATCGGGATATTGAACCATCATCAGCCTATAATAGTCCACTGCTGGACATATAGGCCTCCCCCAATGAGCGCCATTACGCCCTGTCATCAGCTTGACGCATCCAGCATCTGCCCGCAGTAATTCGCAGTCATCCCACCTGGCCGGAGGGCGTCCTACACTACGTTTGTCGAGTCGCGGTCTCCACTGATTATGTGTACTGCTACACTGATAACTATGTATAATAAATAATATAATTCCTTGATTGGTATCACGTTTGACTAGAAGATCGTATCCCGGGAAAGGACATAGGACCTACTTACCTACATAAAGAAACATGTTCGAATCCGCAGGTTTTTGTTAGTTAGAATCGTCGTCAGCTATGACGCAGCATTTACGATAATCAAACAATAAATAAATAATAATTTTACTGGACAATCCACACAGCTTTACAAAGCCCTGAGTTGAGCAGAGCTTGTGTTATGGGCACTAGATTTTTTTTATACATAAAAATTACCGAGAACTCCCTCAACAAATATTTGTCCCAAGGCGGGAATCGAACCTCCTGCGTCGCAGGCGACCTTTGCCCGCCGCGCCACATCGGTCGTCGAAAACAACAAACAATAGAAGATTTCATACCACTCCCACTAAATCCAACGGGCTACCTAATCTCTCGCCGGTAAAACATCAGAGATGGTGCAATCAAATAAAGGAGAAATAAAAACAAATCAAATAAGAGGCACTTGAATAAAATAAACGCGGGCATTATTTATCCCGTGCAAGACTACGTCAGTCGTTTTATTGGGACTATAAAACCTTGCGGTTACCGCTTTCCCTGGGGCATGGGTTACTAAGGGAACTCGATTGCAAAGATTGATGAAAGAAATATTAAATTATAGATAATTATTTTATCCAGCGTTTGTCTCAAGAATGTTTGTGTAAGGAACATAAGGCTATTTTATTAAATGTTAGCCTGTTTTGTGTGTCTTTCGTGATCATCATCATCAGCCTATATCAGTCCACTGCTGGACATAGGCCTCCCTCAATGAGCACCATAGCGCCCTGTCTTCAGCTTGCCGCATCCAGCATCTACCTGCAGTCTTTCGCAGGTCGTCATCCCACCTGTTCGGAGGGCGTCCTACACTACGTTTACCGAGTCCTGGTATCCACTCAAGAACACGTTTGCCCCAGCGGCTGTCGGTTCTTCGCGAGATATGGCCGGCCCACTGCCACTTCAGCTTGCTAATTCTTTGAGCTATGTCGATAAACTTGCTTCTCTATCGGATGTATTCGTTGCGAATCCTATCCTTCAGAGAAACTCCGAGCATAGCTCTTTCCATAGCTCGCTCAGCGACTTTGAACTGGTGGACTAGCCCTATCGTTCCTATGATTGTGTGTCTTTAGCCCATTCGAAACGCTGATTAGTCTTAAATTTGAAAAATTTTCCCTCATATTTTATGCCACTTAGATAATACACTTAGATATAAGAGACTCAACAATAAACAATGTAAGTTAGAAAGTCAGTACTAAAAGCCCAATGTGTATGCAGTAATTGCACTTTTATTGTTATTGTGCCTTCCTTGTACCTTCTACAAACAAATCTCAGTACTAGCGATAACATAATTATAGTGTTTTATAAATAAATAGATTAAACTTGTAAATGTTATTAGAATAAGACAAGACGAATTACTTCATCTATTATGCTGTCCTGCTCAGTTCGAATCCGCCGGGTGATTATGTAACTCGCGACTGGTTTGCGACAGGCGTAAATTAAGCAATCAGTGCTGTCAAACGTCAATTTTGTATTAGTTTGACACCAGCTACAACGTCAAAATTGGTCAAAATTGGCGTTTGACAGCACTGATTGCTTAATTTACGCCTGTTGCAAACCGGTCGCGAGTTACATAATCACCATACCGATCTGACCGGACATCATATGTAAGTGATGACATCATTCTCAATCCCATTAGGTATTGGTGTCAATTCAGATGTCGCCAAAACTAACCTAATTTGACACCACCAAAAAGTATTATCCATCCTTTTTATTTCCCTTGTTATGAAAAGGGCGCAAACATTTTAAGTGGTGTCAATTTGTTGTTTAGTTTTGGTGACATCTGAATTGACACCAATGTCCGTGCTCTAGTAAAAAGGTATATCGCGAAGCTTGTTTCGAGTTACGTTCGAGTAACTTTCGACTACCCATAGTAGCAACAGACAACTCCCTTCGGGTCCAACCCGACCCCGCCCGTCACTTGTGTTGTGTTGTACATTATATTCTAATGTTATTACATAATGAAGGCTTACAATTACAGATGTTTATCGTTTTATAGTAGAGGTAACGGGGTTTTATTGTTGGAATAAAGCTAACTGTCCTAACCTAACTCTCCTGATCCTTCTCCGTTTTCTCTCTCTCGTATTAGGTTATTATAAGTTTTAAATGTTTACCTAATTTTTAAAAAATCACAAATTAAATATGGCAAATGCTAAAACTAGCGAGTCCAAGAAAAAAAAAAAAAAAAAAAAAAGCGAAATGTCAGGAAATATTGTTTTGACAACTGGACGAACTATTAGGATGATTTAATTTTATAAAACCTTGGTAACTTTAAAATATATTGTAGATATAGAGAATAGGTATGGCAATTGTTAATGTTTTATTTAATTTGTATAGTGGTACGTAACGGAACTGAAGTAACAAGTCAAAGTCATTCAAGTATGTTCCGAACAATACTTTAGTATTAACATTGTCACTCTAAATTAGAAACAAACTCCTTTTCGGTCTCTACGACACAGGGTATCCTAGTGTGGAGATCAAAGTGAGATCACTATAATATTTAGTCCTAGTATAATTAGCAAAATATGAATAATCTTAAGTTGATCTGATTGTGTTTCTATGTATGCGTGTATTTTTGATCAAATAAATTATTATTATATTGATGACGCTAGATGGCGCTGTAAGGAGCAACATCGCTTACGTTTACTCATTTCCAAAACAATAATTTAAAAATAGCCAAAGTGATTTATAAGTGACAAATAATAGCTTACCACCAAGAAAACTCAGTGAACTACACGTGAAAACGTTATCCAAGTGAAACTCTCACAAATTCTTGTAAAAAATAGTGATAACAATACCAGCGAACAAAAACAGTGCATACACGAACATTAATATACAAAAAGACAAAACACCGATGTAAAAGGGACCTGTGAAAAGTGCGCAAACTATGTAATAAGTGCAAAAAACTCAAAAGTGACAAGTGTAAAAAACATTCTATAATAACCTCCGCAAAACCGGTACAATATTTGACCTTCAAATGAACTTGAGTCTGCGCCTTGAATCACTATTCAAAGTATTCAAACCGACAGCCCAACTTCAATAATCTAAAAGCAAATTTCGACTAGTCAAGTATCTGGCACGGTAGCCGTGACGATCCCCACTTGGACTTACAAGCGGCCGGTCGTGGGATCAAACCTACGACTAGCTCAATAACAATTTTTGCACGAAAATTTTATCAACACGCCATCTATCAAGCAGTAGCGAAGACAAGCGACACCTAGGAGAGAATAGCCGCACTAATAATAAAAGTGATGCACTGAAATGTTTCATTGAATAAAATAGTTGTAACTCATCTAGCTGTATCATCCCAGACACGGGAAATCCGAGAGAGAGCGCTGTACCACGACCAACAATCATTTAAAATGGACGAAATCCTTAGAGCGATTCAAGCCCTCGGCGAACAACTAAAAGAAACTGACAACAAATTAACATTAAGAATAGAATCGGTAGATGAAAAATTGACAAATTTTAAAGATCAGCTAGAGGAAATGCAAACAAACCAACAATTACAAGAGAAACGCTTAGATTATTTAGAAAGAGAAGTAAGGATTAGAAACCTGGTTTTCTTTGGTATAAGCGAACAGGAGAAGACTTACTTTGAGCTTGAAGAAAGAATATTAAAAATAATAAACGAAACCTTGGAAGTTGGATGTTGTAAAAACGAGATACAACAGGCGAGAAGAATTGGAAAAAGAAATGAACAAACTAGACCTATAATAATTAGCCTGACGACCTACGGGAAAAAAATCCAAATATTAAAAAATAAAAATAAATTAATCAATTCTGGTATTTATATTAAGGAAGACTATGCACCAAAAATTCTGCAACAAAGGAAAGATTTGCAAGACCAACTAAAATCTGAAATAGATGGAGGGAAAAGAGCATTTATAAAGTATAATAAGATCATAGTAATACCTGAAAACAACACTAATGACGCCAGAAAAAGCTACAATAACAGAAACAGCAAACGCAAACCAAATGAAACGAGCCCGAATACCAGCAAAGAGGATAACCATAAAGCAAAAAAACAAACAACTGATAACCGCAACATAACGAAATACTTATCGTTTCAACAAAGAGGCCATTCAAGTTCTACAGCAAACAAGCGGAACAGCAGCCAAGAAAACAAAGAAAACAGCGCATAGCAACGAACACTCCCTCCCCCAGAACGGCTAGTCACCGCGGGGGCAGTAGACTCCCACCCTCCAAGGACAACAAAATACAATATCGCGACATTCAATGTACGCTCACTTCTGGGCGAAACAAGGATCATCGAGCTTGAACATGCACTATCTAACATTAAATGGGACATCGTCGGCATCGCCGAAGTGAGAAGAGAAGGATATAAAATTGAAGACAGGGGCAAATATACTCTATGTTACTATGGAAAAAAACAAGGAGAGAAAGGAGTTGGCTTTCTAGTAAAAAAACAAAAACACATTGAAATAGAAGATTTCATAGCAATATCGGAGAGAGTCGCCCTGCTCAACATAAAGATCCAATCTTTATCGTATACGATCGTCCAAGTCTATGCTCCCACTGAAAACGCTAAAAAAGCAGACATTAAAACCTTCTATGACGACCTAAATAGAGCTTTGACTAAATGTACGAAAAACTCAATTATTATGGGCGATCTTAATGCAAAAATAGGCAAACCAGAACAAAATGAAAGTCTGATCATGGGCCGATATGGATATGGCAAAAGAAACGAGCGAGGCCAGATGTTCATAGACTTCTGCCTCCAACACAAACTAAAAATCACGAACACATTATTTCAGAAGCCAAACAAGCTCAGATGGACTTGGCTATCACCAAATGGGAAAACAAAAAACGAGATCGATTTTATAACCACAAACCAACCTAAATATGTACAAAATATAACCGTGCTGAACAGATTTTTACATTCCAGCGACCATAGAATGGTGAGAATAACATTAAGCTTACAACACAAAAGGAAATCTAGAGCAAACTACGGGAAATCTGCAGTACAAAACATCGACTCTACAATCTTGGACAAAGAAATGACAATAACTCCAATAACGACAAAGGAAACAGCTCAAGACTTTTATGACAACATTGAGAATAACTTCAAAAAGTGCTTAACTAAGGCAAGCTCTACTAAAAAAACAAAAATGTCACAGTTAATAATCACAGACGAAATATTACAACTATATGATTTAAGACACCAACTTAAACACAAAACTAATAAAACCAAATATGAAAAACTACAACTCAGTAAAATATATAGAGATATTAATAAGAAAACAAAACAAAACTTACGAAACTACAGAACTCAGACGCTACATGACTTTTTGGACAAAACAGGCGGAGTGAAACAAGCATACAAAAAACTAGACACAACAAAACAGCTAATGACTCACCTCTGTAACACATCTGGAATCACAGTTACAAACAGAAAAGACATATTAAACATAGCCACTCAATTTTACCAACAACTTTATAGCAGCAAAGACATAGAGACACATAATACAATATATGGAAAAAATACTGATCCGGCCCCACCATTCCTAGAGAGCGAAATAGAACTATCCATAAAGAGACTCAAGTCAGGAAAATGCCCTGGCCCAGATGGAATTTCCAACGATATGATATTAGCAGGTAAAAATATGCTGATTAAACCGCTTACTCAGCTATTCAACCTTATCCTTAAAGATAACAAGATACCACATCAATGGACTACTTCAGAGATAACACTTATTTACAAAAAAGGAGATCCAAAACAAATCACGAACTACAGGCCTATCAGCTTAATGTCATGTGTGTACAAAGTATTTGCCTCAACGCTGCTCCGCAGAATCTTAAATACAATTGAAGAAAACCAGCCCGTAGAGCAAGCAGGATTTAGGAAAAGCTACTGTACAGTGGACCACATACATACCTTAAAACAAGTTATTGAAAAATACGTAGAATACGACCAACCACTTTATATATGCTTTATCGACTATTGCAAAGCTTTTGACTCTATATATCATTCATTCATCTGGCAATCACTCGAAAAACAAGGCATGAACCACGACTACATTAACCTGATCAAAGAAATTTATAACAATAGCACTGCAAAGGTAAAACTAGAAACAGCAGGTACGACATTCCGCATCGAACGAGGAGTAAAACAGGGAGACCCACTCTCGCCGAATATTTTTATTGCAATCTTAGAGAATATATTCAGGTTGTTAGACTGGACAGGACTAGGAATAAAAATCGATGGAAACTACCTAACTCATCTTAGATTCGCGGATGATATTGTACTACTCTCTGAAAACCCAACGGAACTGCAATATATGATAGAGACTCTGACGGAACAAAGTAAAAAAGCCGGACTGGAACTAAATCAAACCAAAACTAAGGTAATGACAAACAAAAGAAAAATACCTATAACGGCCAGCTTAACAACCTTAGAATACGTCAATGAATATATATACCTTGGACACCTTATTGCATTTGACTACTGTACGGAAAAAGAAATAAATAGACGGATAAAATCGACATGGAACAAATATTGGGCCATGAAAGAAATTTTCAAGAGCAATCTTCCTATCAATTTAAAAAGCAAAGCCATGGACATCTCCCTAACACCCTGTCTGACCTATGCTTGCCAAACCTGGAATACAACAAAGAAAATGCTAGAAAGACTTAGAGTATGCCAGAGAGGCATAGAAAGAAGTTTCTTAGGAATCAAACTCAGAGAGAGAGTGAGAAACCAAGAAATAAGAAGAAAAACCAGAACAAAAGACGTAGTAAAAAGAATACTGGGCTTAAAATGGAAATGGGCAGGGCACATTCAAAGATTAAAACCAAACAGATGGCCATATATAGTCACAAACTGGATACCACTTGACCAAAAAAGGAAAAAAGGGAGACCATTCAAAAGATGGAATGATGACATCACACAAGCAGCTGGAAAAATGTGGCCACAAAAAGCCAGAGACAGAAACCTCTGGAGATCCTTGGAGGAGGCATACACCGCCGAAGGCGGTCCATATCAGGACATGACAACAAAAATCTGACATAATTTAATTCTAAATTCAATTCAATTCTCAAATTATAATTTACCTACACGACTACTAATTCTTTATTTTACTATTATTATTGTTTTAAAATTGTACAACTATAGGGATATGGAATAAAGCTGTTTTTATTTTTATTTTATTTTATTTTATTTATTTTTATATTGTATGAGATACCGATTTTGCGCCTAGAATATTATACCATCACCTAGCGTCTAAGGGCTCCCACACAAATCTGCGAACTCGCATCGCATCGCAAATATCTGCGAACTCGCACGAATGCACCGCAAGAAAGTCCGATCTCATTCGCATCGCGCATTCCTGCGATATTACGTCATACTTGGTGACCCCCCTTTTAGTCCGCAACTCAAAAGCTCTTCAAATGAAGATATGCTCATTCTAAAATAATCAAAAAATTTATCTTCTTCAGTTCTCAACCCTTACTTTCGAGTAAAATAGTTCCCATCAGAGTTCATAATCGTAATAAATGAATGAACCCAGAATCTTCTTTTTCTTTTATATCTATTTAACAATAACAGCAGTGCAATAATCTTTTTGCGATCCATCTTACGCTTCCTAAAAACACGTCCAATACGGCTGACTACACTTGAAGGTATGGTTGCCCTACCAAACGGTTTGCCGCACAAAATCGTATCGCAGAAATTCGCATTGCAAGTTCCTGCGATGCGGCATCGCATCGCATCGCATCGCAGTTTTGTGTGGGAGCCCTAAATGAGCGGAGCTCTTGATAGGTGTATAATTCCCCCTTATTTGTCAACAACGAATCACTACATAGTATAAAACAAAGTCGCTTCCCGCTGCCTGTCTGTCCCTATGTATGCTTAGATCTTTAAAACTACTACGAGGTTTGTTTTAAATAGCGTGATTGAGTGATTCTGTAACCGACAAACAGAAACGAACTATTTAGTATGCTACATTACTGACGATGCCAGAAATAGGTGGGTTGCTGGCCACGATAATGATGGCTGAAAGGCGCAGCGTAATCCAGACCATTACAGCGCGGTCAGAACTGCAGTCCTTGACGGACAAGCTGAAATGAATTTCTTTATAGCGCGGACAGCAAGGGTTGCAATGCTGTCCGCAAAGCAAAGGTTGCAAGCTTGAAAGCCGAGCGAGCTCAGCTGGAGAGGCCATCATAGAATGACCAGCAGGTCAGTTATTGCCGAACAAGGCTTGTAAAGTATCATACTCAGACAATGCAAGTAATTGAAATATAAAAATAAACAGCTTAGTCCATTAATTATTCGGCCAGCAATGGAAATTGCCGTCCGTACAACACGACAGTAATGAAAGGACGACTTTGCTCAAAGAAGGTTGTCAAAATAATCACCAGATATACAACTCGGCTTCGCTCGCTTAGAAAATTTTGTGTCAAATATTTATATACCTTCCTTTTGAAACACTCTATCTATTGCTGAAAACTGCATTAAAATCAGTTGAGTAGTTTAAAAGATGTAAGCGAACAGACAGCGGAAGTGATTTCATTTTATATTTACCATGCAAAGATGCTAGAGTAAAATTATTTAGCCAACAATTTCGCAAGCAATCAATCAACTTAATCAAACAAAAACACGATATCTAATATCTAATTGATGTTTTCAAGAAATCAAAGCTGGACATGAGATTTAAATCAATACCCAATAATACAAAAGCCAAGACCCGAAATCTAACATGGCATCCCTACAAAAATACCTACAATTCATTAAAAGATATCAATCCTATTAGGATGACAATCCACTCAAAGAACCAGATCTAAGGGACAACCCTTACAAGTAACTTCAAAGGGTGTGTAGCCATGGGAAAAGGAGTCACTGATCCGACAAGGTATTTCAGCCCTTTGAATTAAATCGAAGCTATCCTATGAAGCAGTAAACATGGAAATCTGTCTGACTTTCCATTTGCAGGGTTCATGTACCTAATTATAACTGATATAGAAATGAAATAAAATGAAATGAAATGAAATGAAACGAAACGAAACGAAACGAAACGAAACGAAACGAAACGAAACGAAACGAAACGAAACGAAACGAAACGAAACGAAACGAAACGAAACGAAACGAAACGAAACGAAACGAAACGAAATGAAACGAAATGAAATGAAATGAAATAGTAGGTATTTATTTGCTTAAATATAGGTTAGTAAAGGTGTTAAAATAGAGTAGGTATCACTACAACTCGGTCACAATATCTGTGCACTTTGAGCCAAACATTTTGTATGGCTCAAGGTGCACAGATATTGTGACCGAGTTGTATATTTGACTTGGTAGTCGTGCAAATATTTAGTGTTAATTTAGACATTTTAGAAATTAATGACAAGAGAAAAACTCAAGTATAAGGCTCCGAGACGAATCTGGCATAAACCGATTTAGATTATTTGTTATAGACGAGCACCCCGGGTCAATACCGGGGTGTTGGGAGAAGCTTGCTTCTCGTAGGTCATCTTGGCGATCTACTATTTACAACAGAGTCAAAGCGTTTGAGGAAAATCGCATCGAGGCAATGGACGCAAGACGCCAGATACGTAAACAGAGACCTAAGCCCTCCTACACGTATACATATAACTCATCGGGCCAACTCTACTGCCATTCGTGCCGTAGGATATTCAAGACCAAGTTCGGTCTAGCGAGCCATATTAGAGCTCATGATAGAAAAAATCCGTGATTACTTAGGGTCGCCGTCATCGAAATCGATGAGGAGGCCTATATATATAGACGAGCAGCTGAGAGGTTTATTACAATGCTTTTGTTTTTACTGCAATAGTTTGTTTCTTATAGTAAACTAGGTGTTCGCGCCTAATTTAAAAACATTGTACCTGTAGCCACACCCCCTTCCCCCTCACCTCACCTCAACGCTTGTCAAACATCTCATTACGATTACACGCCATACTGGATAGAAGTACGCATCTTTTATTTCTCTCCACACCTCAAAAATCACAGCAAGTCAGGCCATCAGTCTTATTTCACAAATTAAACGTTGCCTACATACGAAGCAGCAACACTAGGTGCGCGCCGCGGCTTCGCCATCGTGGAAATCTGTGTTTCATGTAGATAAATAATTATAATGGTGATGAATCTACGGAGAAATCTTCATACAAAAAATATGTGCAGACGAAAATAATTAACCTTTGATATATTTTCTACTTTCTACGCGACAGAATAACCTATACTATATGAACTACCAAGTGCAGTCTCAAGCTAATCTCAACAGAAAACTCTGTCCTCTGTTTCATTGGATGTATAGAATAGAATAGAATAGAATAAAAAGACATTTATTCATAACAACTTAAATTAACATAAAAAAAGACACACTTATAGTATATGTTGTTGGATACTGCGTGAGTTATTCAGCACTATTTATTATTGTTGTTTTTGTTACCGACGTCCACTGCTGAACATAGACGGGGAGTTAGGCCTCCCCGTCTATGTTCAGCAGTGGACGTCGGTCGTCTGATTATTATAATTATGAATGTTGGTTGTTGTCTGAGCCCTAGTAAACAATTCATGTACTGGTAAAAAAACTAAACTCCGTTTACACTACAGCGAGCTTACCGTGTCGCAAAAGTGTCTGATTTGTCGATTCAACATTTAAATCCAATTTGTTACCAATTTGTTCAGCCCTGTAGCCACATGTTATTTTAATAGCTGAGGCATTTTATTTGAACCAATCACACAAGGGTTCGTTACATGAACCAATCAGAACTATTCGTGTCTTTCGCAATAAGAATGTGGTTCTGCTCGTTTTGATTCTAAAGCCGGGGACTGACCGTTGTTATGGGGCGTAAGCTACCACATACATAATTATAAGTACTTTTTAAAGGTGTATTTATCGCGTTCATTTACCTTTTTCTTTCTGACGTATCAATAGGCTGTCACTGTCGAGCTCACATGCATCCGCAATGTTGTTTTACGACCGCTGTGGCGCGGAGGGTGAAGGTCCGCCTGCGACGCAGAAGGTTGCGTGTTCATTGCTCTGTACAATTGTGTGTACGATCTGCAGATATTTGTTACGGATCTTCCGGTCGTTATACAATACAATATTATGTTATCTATGTATAAAAAAATATCTCACTATGTTCTACTGTATTAAGATGGTATTAAGTAATATAAGTCATCTAGTACCCATAACGCAAGCTCTGCTTAGCTTGGGGTTAAATTATGCTGTGTAGATTGTCCAGCATTATTTATTTTATTTATTTCTTTCCCCATACTGACTGCACGAACGCTCGCTGTGTGACAATGACATGTTACATTACGCCCCGTCACGTCATTCAGTTTACACACGATGACTTTTCACGCAGGCTTTTAGGAAAATAACACGACATAAAAAAAAGATAAAATACGTCATGAGTCATAATAAGCCCGGAGTATTTCTTATGAGACTTTCTTCGTAAATGATCTAATAAAAAATGCTGACCGAATATTTCGCTCCAGGCAAGGTTCAACTACTCGGCAATTCTCTCAACCGTAAAAAAACACAATGAAATCGCAAAATTCGCAAAACAATATTATCGAAGAAATACTTTCTTCTCGATATTTTCCCTCAAATAAGCTAAATAGCTAACGATGTGTTAAAGAAACACAATCCCGCCTTAGGAACTCATTAATTCAACGTCTTCGGTTACGAGTCATTAAAAATAATTGCTTTTCAATACCGGTATTTCGATACCGGTTTTTACATTATCGGTTTTTTTCAGGTCGCTGCCTAATAAGGAGGCTTTTGAGAAATTCGACGCCTGGTGGGATCATATTTTCAATGGTGAGTTTTTAATGAATTTTGCGAGGACGTAATGAGGTATTTCCTTTTCCTTGATCGTGAAGTAGCAGCGAGATTATTGTTGCAATAATATTTTGAAAGGCTCTGAGGAGTGGTATTTATTGAAATAATCTACTCAAAATAAACATTACGAATCTTAAATAATTCTTATATTAATTTATATTTATACATATGTACATATATATAAATCTATTCAAATAAATAGAAAACATTTTATTACACCACACAAAACAGAAAAAAAAGAACAAGATACAAATATTTAGGATAGAGGAAGTATGGCCTGTAACCTTGTAACAAAACTCGCTCTCAGCGATAAGGTCGCCCTTTATACTTCCTTTATTCTATTGTTTATTTCTGTTTGTTTTCTGTTTTATGTTGTATAATAAAGTGTTTTCTATCTATCTTAAACTTCTCCGATACGGCTTAACCGATTCTTATATAATTTTGTGTGTATATTCAGTAGGTCTGAGGACTTAAACTATTGTTTATACCCCTCATATTTTTCTACGTACCTAGTACGTACCTTTCTTTGCAATAGACTCTACACCATCTTTGGGTGTATCATATTATGCAGGATGATACCCGCTATGTGTAGCCATCGCCTTTAGACTAACTCTCTCAAAGGGCCTCTGTGCTGTTGGTTTCGGCCCCACGCAAGCCTTCCAAAGGACCGGGTCACATTATGACCCGAGATCATGGTAATGAGATACATAATAATAGATATATAATCCTATGTATGAGTACTTACTCATACATATATACTTCACAGTACATCAGTACCTAGTATTATGATTTCCTATGTTTCAGATACGAACACAAAGTTTCGCGTGAAAAGGAACGCACAAATTGTTATAACCCAACATTTCACGGAAACTACAGTGATGCCTGGAGTTGACGTAAGTACCAGTTTTTGTATTGTTTTTGTAGAGAGTCAGCTTTTTGTTGGAATCGTTTTTGTTGGTTTCTAACCGACATGAAAGGGATAAAATGTTCTGACAGCGTGATTAGGGTGATACTACCAAAGTGCTGTGTAAATTGTTGATGTTTTCAGTTTTAGTACTTTTCTACTCAGGAATTGTATATACATTAGGTATGTACGTGGGTGATAATACGCACAATTTTACAATAACTACATTATTGTGTTTGTTTGTAATCTACCAACTCTACGTTATCTTATATCTTTTTCTCCATGCCTAGGTTGCCTGGGAGAAATCGCTGTCAGCGATAAGGCCGCCTATTGGACTTTTTATGTGTTATATTTAGATATAAGGTGTTATTTTATAGTTTTAAGTGCAATAAAGTGTTAATTCATTCATTCATTCATTCATTCATTATTGTAAAATTACTATATCTTAGATAATAATAGTATATTAATAATCATAATCAGCCCACATCATCAGCGCATTAGTCCACTGCTGGACATTCAAATTCAAAAAGCCTTTTACAACAACCCTAATCATATTCAAATTTATGTACTAGGTAAGATAAGTCGTAATTCACATCGGTATAGTAGATTTAGTTATTCTGTATGTGTATCACACACGTGGACACTCACGATAGGGCTGGTCCACCAGTTCAAAGTCGCTCAGCGAGCTATGGAAAGAGCTATGCTCGTAGTTTCTCTGAAGGATAGGATTCGTAACGAATACATCCGACAGAGAACCAAGGTTATCGACATAGCTCTAAGAATTAGCAAGCTGAAGTGGCAGTGGGCCGGCCATATCTCGCGAAGAACCGACGGCCGATGGGGCAAACGTGTTCTTGAGTGGAGACGACTCGGCAAACGTAGTATGACGACCTGCGAAAGACTGCAGGTAGATGCTGGATGCGGCAAGCTGAAGACAGGGCGCTATGGCGCTCATTGGGGGAGGCCTATGTCCAGCAGTGGACTGCTATAGGCTGATGATGATGATGATGATGTATGCGTATCTAGACTAGCATTTCAGCATAGGCCTCCCACATATTCTTCCATAGCAGTCGGCCATATGTTTGATCCAACACTACATGCAGTCTTTCGAAGGTTACGACAACCTATGAAATACTGCATGCAGATGCTGGACCCATCCCCACACACCTAGCCGGAAGCCCTCCTACACTACGTTTGCCGAGTTTCAGTCTCCACTTATGAAAACGTACCCTAGCGGTTATCTATTGTGTCTATTCAAAATAACTAAACAACAATTTTCCTATGGTATTTATTTCTGCGTTAAAAACATAAATTTAAAGTAATTTAAAACGGGATATTTACCATGATTTGATTTTTGATTTGTTCGTAGCAAAAGACAGAAAATAATGGTAGATCAGTTATTCCGTGATCATGGCGCATGAAACCGTGCCGAAATATTGGAAAACTCAAAAATCAAATCATGGTAAATATCCCGTTTTAAATGACTTTAGTGTTAATAACCGTGATAGTTTCAGAAGTTATAACATAAAATTATATTCCCCAAATTGTATTATAAGATGCTAAAGATAATACTAATAATACTTCAGTCCGCAATCTCCCTTATAGCCCAATTACCCAGTCCATCCATCCATCACAATAGCCTGGTTTTATTTCTTTCATTTTTCTTTGCAATCTTTGCTTCACCTGGTGGATACCATCTTTGGGTGTATCATATTGTGCACCCGAGGATGATAGCCGCTATGTGTAGCCATCGCCTTTAGATTAACTTCTCAAAGGGCCTCTGTGCTGTTGGCTTCGGCCCCACGCAAGCCTTCCAAAGGACCGGGTCACTTTATGGCCCGAGATCATGGTAAATGAGTGACAATAATACTTCATAATCTTAGGACAGGCAGTAAGCCGATATAAATATAACACAATAAAATTCACTGAAAATATGTTTGCTCGCGAAATTTACAACCCGAAACTTTCCTTCCATAAACTTGACATTTTCAGAACAATCTAATATCTACCTTATTCGCTATGTAATAGAAGGCATTTCATTCCATTTAAACCTGTAAAAAATCCAGCACAACCCATTGTCTGCCTTATGGCTTACGAAATAAAATTCATTTTCTATTCCTCTATCTTATCTTGATTTCAGTTCAAGCTATTACCCACCTTATATTTGGTATAATAACGTGCACTTTTCTACTTTCATTCTTGTGTCAATATTCCAGCATGGTATTTTCAACCTTATGTTTATTCCCGCTTTCCACTACAAGTAAATCAGACTGCGTGTAGGGACTAAGTGCTTCCTCTGCTAATAAAATGTTCCGGGCATAAAATTTAATCTGTATTTATGAACGTGATATTTGAGAGACAAATAATAATCGCTCGAGAATACATTTGTTATGGATTGTATAGGTAATAGCAAAAAAATCATTCAAATCGGACCACGATTGTTGCTTTGAGTAATTAAAAATGTAAAAATTCAAAATTCGAATGCGGAACTAGAGTTATATAAACAAACCGAAAATAGAACATCCTCTTTTGAAGTCTATTTAAAAAAAGTTCGGAATTATTTGGAACGCTGGCTTTTGAATGAATGATATTTGAATCAGCATTGCCATTCAAAGCGACAATGCTGCCAACATTCTGGGCACTCTTCCTTCTGGTGACGGCTTAGATTTCTAGGAAATAGATAAATATACTTATGTGTAAATGCTTTATTTTAAAAGAGCTGTGAAGTAATTTTCGGTAAATATAGCAAACTATGTATTCGAAATTCGAATCGTCTATTTCCCGCTCATTACACTTCCGCACGGAAAACGGTCTTGTTTTGATGAAGCACAATTCTAGTTCCGCGTTCGAATTTTGATTTTTTTTAGTCCTAACTACTCAAAGCAACAATTACCTTTATGTTCGGTTGTATAGAGAGAATTTTCCTTTGACGATGAGATACGAAGGACGTTATTTTGCGAGTGGTGTTCGCAAACGAGCTTGTCTCGGCCATTTTTTTATTTTTATACCTAACAGTAGCTGCGCTTTGTGGGAGTGTTGGTCTGTCTGTTTGTATAGTTAGCATAGACAGCGCGTAGACAAGTTTTGGATTGGTTGCCTGTCCTTTAACGCGAGACAGCGGAGCGGAGACTTTAAGTAATTCCATTGGTTAATATTGCATAAAACTCAGCTCCGCGCTGCCTAGCTCCGCGTCTATGAATAGGCAGCCTTTGTCTATGGCAGAAATTAGTAAGTGTCTTAAAGGGTAAAATCACTAATTTATCTCTAGATCTCGATCTAGGTATCTCGTTAGTGTTAATAACCCTGATAGTTCTAAATTTATATGGGGGTGAAATAAAATAGACAACATATTACGCACTAATTCGATAATTATTCTTCTCTGTTCCCTCGTTTATTCACTGCCCAGCCACGCGGTATGATAGCAGGAGTGCTCCTCAATCAGTGTGTTGAACACATCCATGTGTGGTAGTGAACGTGTTAACAAAATAAGTAGTAATTAAAACAATCGCTACCATAGCTCGTTTGCACCGACCATACTATCTCAAACACACAATCTAATAACAACTCTATGTGTCTAAAAATAAAGATCATTTCACCTCACAGATAAGATAACCCTCCGATGCACTAGCATGCAATAAAATATAAACTCTAAGCTGAGAATGTAAAATCTATTTTCCCTTGCAGATGAGCCTGCAATGCACCGTAAGCGGGGCCCATCCAAGGTTCGTTTGGGAGCGAGACGGGATCGTGATTTCCTCTAACACAGACTCAAGGTAAATATGGGAGGAAATAGATTCTTATTGGAAATCTCCATTTGAATGGCAATTTATTTGAAAATGGAATAAGATAAGTTATTAGGTATTTATTTTTATTCGATTCGTAGTCAGCTATCATACTCGTACTCTGCTATATCAAATCTAAAGTTGAATATTGAGTGTTTTCCCGTTCGACCCTATATTTTTCTACCCAATATTTAGATATTTTTTGACGACTGATGTGGCGCAGCGGTGCCTGCGACGCAGGAGGTTGCGGGTTCGATTCCACAGAAGTCATCACCAATATTTAATTAGTGTTCGAAATCTTCAGGTGCTGATTAGGCCCAATAAAAGGCATTTGCTAATTCAAATGCCACTTGTAAACACTTGTAAAAGTGTTTTAAAAAATCAGGTCTCTAATGAGCCCTAAAACATTTTGTTAAGTGTTTCGGATACTTCGAGCCATAACATACTGGCCGTTTACTAGCGAATTCGAAGCGAGGCGAGTTCGCTGCGCAATAGGAGAGCTCGCCGCGATCTCGCCTCGCTTTTAAACCGCAAATCGAGATAATTAAAGATAGGTAGATTTTTTGCAACAGTTTGAAGTTACCTTAATTGTTTCAATTCTAAAAACTCTAATTTGTTTTTATTATTTGATTGTCCATAAGTTTCCTTGTTTAATAAAGTTTACTTACAAAACACAAATGTAAAACAAATTCTCTTTAGCAATAATACTTAGATTCCCAATATAAGCCAAGTGTAACATTATATATGACAGTTACATATTTTGAAACTCTCCCATATAATATATGTTGCACTTAAAAAACTGTTTCAAATACTCAGGTACTCAATCGGGCAAGTAATGTCACCGGACGGTGGACTGGTCACACAGCTGAACATATCCCACGTGCGTGTGGAAGACGGTGGCTTGTTCACGTGTTCCGCTCATCTCGGGGAGGAGCATGTGTCACATAGAGATCGGTTCAATGTGTATGGTAAGTTCAGCCACAAAACTGTGATTGTGTGTGAAACTGCCTACCTGTTCACAAGTTATGTATGCTTATTGTCCAGGTAAGCCTAACTCAGGATGTTAGGCACTATTTATTAAAAAGAATAAACGATATCTATCTATCTAAAAGACCGTAAAGGCTTTTGACTCAATTGGGCAAGTAATTTCACCGACTGGCCACACAGCTGTACGATGATGTAGACAAGTTAAGAGCCTACCAGACACCACAAGGCATCTATACTATACCAACCTTACCAACCTTACCTTACCAACGGTGGGTGTCCACCCACCGTTAGTCGTAAACGACGACTGCCTTAACCGAAGTAGTTATCTCACCAGGAGACCGGCAGCATCAGTGCGTGTTTTCTATCTGAGCTAAAAGTTTGCCTCAATTTGTATAGAAGCAAAACACTGACGTAATAAGTCAACTAAGTACGACTGCAAACGATCCAATTTTTTATTGTACTGAAACTGAATTTATTGCTGAGTTTTATTTGTAATTTTATTGATTTACTTAATCTAGATTTTATTTCAATTTTGTGTGTGACATTTGTATTTTGCTTGTCTTCATTTTAACTAGTAAGTGGTATTTGTGTAATGCAATGAATGCGAACAACCTTAAATATAAAAATAACCCTTGTTTTTTGAGTTAATAACAACTCTATAATTTCTTTACTGGGATCACCATTCACCATCCGCCTACCATGTTGATTTTTTCTTATTTTTTTTAGCTCCTACAAAAATGATATGACAAATAATTCAGTAGCTGAGGAAGCTACTTACCCATATCAATACTGGTAAAATATGTGCATAGTAATTTGGTAATCAATTTCGGGTCGAGATCGGGTCAAGTAAATTCATAAAATAACCTGCTTGACTTGTAAATAGCACAATTTCACGTCCCGAGATGATAAAAAATGCTGTGGCTTTAAAAGCCACAGCATTTTTTATCTCTATGCTTGCTTTGAAAAAAGTTATCTCGATCCTTATTTAAATTTCAAACTCATGGAAATGTGTTTTAAGATATCCAAAATTAGAATGTAATCAAATTTAAACCATTAAAACCAGATTTCGTACCTAATTTGGATAATTTTTACAAAGAAGGCTATTATAATTTGTGCATATCTCATGCTTGTGTCTCATCCGTGTCATGTTGCGTAAACTTTTTGAGAGCAAAAATTCCTATTTCTGTAACCGGAATCGAACCATCGACCTTTAGCTTGTGAATCGGTGCTTTGCCATATTCAGCCATCAAGGCTCATAGGTGATAAGTTGAATTTAGCAAATGGTTTGTTTCAGGACCACCGTACATCCGGACCCTGCCGCCTTTCAAAGCTCAGAGTGGTCAAACTGTCACACTCAGATGTCCGTACTACGGATATCCTATAAGGTACTTGATTTTAATGTTGAATAGAACTTACATTTTCCGTGCCAGTTGTAAGCCTGACGCCCAGTATTTATTGATTATTATTCTATACTAGCGGCCCGTCCCGGCCTCGCCCGGGTGGTCATTTGTTTCAGGCAATTTGTATAATTTTTCTCTTTCTCTCCGTAAGAACCATCCTCACTACTTCAAGGAATATTCTAAAAAAAGAATTAGCGGAAACGGTTCAGCTGCTCTCGAGATTTGCGCTTAGCAACACGTTCAGCGATTCATTTTTATATTATAGATTATTATTTTGATTATCTGCTTAGCTTGGGGCTAGCTAGATGATGCTGTGATTGTCCAACATTATTATGAATCACCATTTGAAATGGAGGTCACGGGAGTGGAAATGTATTGGGCTCTTAAAAATCTACAAACATATTATAAAAGCCTCATCACCTTTTCTCCAATTTAAATATGTAGATTGATAACTCACAAACGACAGATGTTTTCAGGCGGATGAAGGTCCCTCTGCGACACAGGAGGTTGCGGGTTCGATCCCCGCCTCGGGATCACGGATTTTTGTAAGATCTACAGAATTTATTCCGGGTGCTCCGGGTGATTCCTATGCTCATAAAAATGGTATCTATGTTACGGTCTATGTCACGCATTAAGTATATCAGTTATCTAGTACCCATTACCCAAGCCTACTTAGCTTGGAGCTAGATGATGCTGTGTGAATGGTCCAGCATTATTAATTCAATGGCTTTTCATCCCTATATTCCTGGTATTACTAACATAAGCTTATAAATACTGCTTTATCCGGTAGCTGAATAGTCTAAAATGAGCGACATTACCTATGCATGACTCGCCAATCAATAGATATCCCGATATAGAATGCCAGCGGGAGGATTGGGATGGATTTCCTAGTAATTTAACTAGCGGTTTACGTAGTTCTATGTATACATTCGTATTGTTACGAATATTCAGGCCGATTTTCATTTGTTACCCATAACTGTAATGCTGGCACGTTACATCGCTATTCTTTTTCGCGTATTGGATGTAGACATTATCATTTATTTACCACAACTTGTACACACAATGTACAATACATGAACAATTTATAATATAAAAATGAATAACTGAATGTGTTGCTAAGCTCAAATCTCGAAAGCAGCTGAACCGATTTCACTAATTCTTTTTTTAGAATATTCCTTGAAGTACGAGGATGATTCTTACGGAGAGAAAAAATTTAAAAAATTGCCTGAAACAAATGACCTGGACGAAGCCGGGGCGGGCCGCTAGATTAAAATAAAATACTTGACCATTTATTACACAACTAGCTGTTTCACCCGCGTCAAATTCGAATTTCACATTTCTAAATTATTATTCCATATATGCAAAATTTAAATAATGAATTTTTTACCACATTAGAGGGTAGTGTCTCTCTGACGTGTGGAGCTGGCGCCGCGTCGCAGTACAAAAAATCGCTCACAAAACAAATTGTCAAGAAGCACATACATAAATGTCCAATTCTGCCTGCAAACCAATTTCTGTCGTCTGTCGTTTAAAACAGTGTTTTTATTTTGATCCCCTACAGCCTATGTTCACCGGGGATACTGTAGCTTCCCAGCGGTGAAAGATTTTTTCAAATCGGTCCACTAGTTTCAGAGCCTATTCAATACAAACAAACGAAATTTCAAACATTTCTTCTTTATAATATTAGTATAGATATAGACAAAGAACTTGGGTGCAATACGTTGAAAATAACTAAATAACAATATGTAGAAAATAAGTAAGTAGGTGAACCAATGTGTGCTGCAGTAGCAAATGTACCAAGGCCAATGCCAAATGTTATGAATAGAAGGCGCTGTTATTCTGCTGATTTTTTTGTCAATTCGTGAAAACATTTTCTTAAAATTTATCTAAGAAACTCCTACTTTGACATCTGGTAAAGTTATTGTTTAATAAATTTGTCTCTACTTTATATAAAAACTCCAACTCAAAAGCATTAACACCAATAAAAAAACGTTTGACGTGAATAAATTTAATATTCAGCAAAAATGTTTCCTCTAAAGATAATAAGAATTTTCCGTTTACTTAGTTAGATGGCTTTTGTGGAGGATGCTTTATTATTAATGGGTCAGAACAAGAGATTATGTTTTAAGCTTTTCCTTTTAGAATATGCTTTTAGAATTTATTTTGCTATCTAAAAATACTCGTACCATGAATGGGCTTAGAATCATATTAGGAAAAATATATTTATTTATTGAGATAATAACATCATTACAGGTTTTTTTATTAAGGCGATGTTATAATTACTTATAATAAAAATTACATATTTTTGTACATACACACAATAGGTACTAATTAATTATTATATCTTCTAAATATAAATAATAATTAATGCTGGACAATTCACACGACATCATCTAGCCCCAAGCTAAGCAAAGCTTGTGTGTACTGGACTGATATACATAATACAATGCATTACATTAGATATTTTTATTATACATAGAAAATGACCAGAACACATATCTGCAGATCGTACACACAATTGTTCAGAGGCGGGAATCGAACCTGCAACCTCCTGAGTCGCAGGCGTGCCTTTGCCCACCAGTCTTTCATTTGACGACATCTGTGGCGCACAGATGTCGTCAAATGAAAGAAATTCCAGTCAATTGACTGGATTTTCTCTACATACAAAAATTAAGAACTTAACGTCACTGATAAGGGATCAATAACCGTGCGGGTATAACAAACAACTTACCTATTTCTCCTTTCAGGGATATCACATGGGAGTACAAAGGCAAAGAAATAACAACAGATAGGTACAAAAGATCCATCAATAACACATCAAGCATAGAAATCTTTGGACGAAAACCGAAATTAAGAGTACAAGGAAATATATACGCTAATTTGATAATGGAAAAGTCCGATATAAGTTATCAGAATAACGATAGAACATCAAAGAACTCTGATATAGAAGGTGTTTTAGAAAACAACATTGATAAGACAGAAAATATTGAGAAAACATATCAAATTGACGACAAATCAATACAAACTAATGCTCATCTAGAATATCGAAACAATAACTCTAATCCATCGAAGATTGTAAAAGAAGATCAGCATGACAAAATTGAACTGAAAATAAATCTTGATCTTGATCGAAATGAAGAAAACAATAAATTTAAGACACAAACTGAATCTATAGAAACATATCACTATACGGACATCTATAATTTAACACAAACAAAGTCCTGTAAAACAGCTGACTGCAAAACCCGTCTAAAACGCGACGTAACCACAAACGACGGCGTCCTGACAATACCCAAAGTAACAAAGTCTGATAATGGAGCATTCTACTCTTGTATCGTCAAAAGTCCGTCTGGAGAAATGGCTAAAAGAACGTTCGAGCTAAACGTCGTTGAGGCACCACAATTGGAAGATATTCTATTAGCACCTGATCTACAGGAGGGACAAATAGTACAAATACATTGTAATTTGAAGAGTGGAGATTCTCCGGTTTATTATTCTTGGCTGAAGGATGGGAAGAAGATACCTAATCACTTAAAAGTAAGTTTAGAGTAAGGTTTTTGTTATTATAATGCATAAGTAACACTCGGGGTAAACTCTGAGAAATTAAATAATATCCCAAAAATACTCACTAGTCACTACTCGTAACTAGATTTAGTGGCTTAGTTGGTTACAGCATTCCCTGAGGGCAGGTCGCGTCTTAAGTCCAAAATCGGGAAAAGTTAATTTTATATTTATTTATAGCGCATGCGACAAGATTTATTTTGACTGCTCTACCGACTCTCTGTCTGGGAAAAAGCTAGAGATTCGCCAGGCATTTTGACAGGTGTGTCAATAAGACATATCTGTTAGATTTGGCATTTTATCAAAGTGGAGGAAATATTCAGCCAACCTAACCTGCACGTGGTTACACCCTGCTAGATAACGAACTAGGCTCTGATTAATTTATCAAACCATCTTCATAATTTGGTATAATTTGACCGAAACCGCTGTACCTGTGCTTCTTAGGAAAGTGCGGCGAGGTGGGGGGCGAGGAAAAAAGAGCAAGAGTACGCGTTGACGGCAGACTGATGGATCGGAGCGGCCGATTTTTCCCCCCGCCTCGCCGCTCGTATACCTCAGGCGCGGTACAGCGGTTTCGGTCAAACTATAACTCATAAATTTTACAATTATTTTCCATTACTTGATACTAACATAAAAGTGTCCAACCAGACAAAATTGCCATTAAGAGAATCATCATCATCATTAGCTCATGCTCTGGTTATCAAAGTATCGCCAGATTAAAATAAACATTAAAGCGAGAAGTGGCTTAAAGTTTTACCTGTATGTAAAAAAAACTACAATTCGAACTTTAAATGTTGGTATTTATTGATAACGATGATGTATTTGCAATTGGATACGCATCAATCATGCACGAAATCGCTTCATTCATCAAATAAAAATACATTTTGTAAAGCCGCCATTGAATAACGAGCCCGCGAAACGGCAGATTCAATGAATATATTTGTGGGGTTTAATTGAAAAAAACATAACAATATGAATTGATGAAACTGACATTTATCGTAAAATAATATTGCTTCAGGAACATACATACCTACTGAGTGTCTGGCTCACACTATTTTGGGACTTATGGTTCATCGGCCTATATTAGTCTACTGCTGGATATAGGCCTAATGAGTGCCATAGCGAATTTGATTTGTTCAAAAGAACACCACAAAAAAGCATGCAGGACGACCTCTGTTGCGTAGGGGACGACGGACGAAGACGGAAGGCCTGCGTCGCAGGAGGTTGTGGGTTCGATTCCCGCCGGGATATGACTGTTCTTGATGTTTTCTATAACACTTCACACTAACATTATAATTCCGAATGTTTGGATGTTTCGATGTTTGTTATCTCTTTACGCCAAAACTACTCAACGGATCGGGCTGATATTGCATATGTACTATATGCATATACTCGTAGTTCCAGGGCTGCTGGAATAAAACATAGGTATATTTTTTTTCAATTATATCAGTTCCCATTGGAAAGAAATAACCTTAAAACGTTTCCATAGACACGAAGCTACGGGCAGAAACTAGTTGAGTACATACTCGTATATTAAAAAGTAATACGATGTTAAAATTTTCAAGTCAAAGAGGAGGGATAACAGAAAGCCCTTATTCGTTATACATCCTAATGAAGGAAATTGTTTGCAGAATTAATTTCCTAAGAATCCCTTTCTACGTGCCTCGAATGTTTGGAGTATGTTTACACTGGGTGAGTAGGCGGGTTAGTTGTTGAGCTAGTTCTAACGAAATGGTGGTTTTTACAAGTTTTTAACTCTATTCGCCATTATGGATTTCGAAGTGTCTGTTCTAGCTAGAGTAACTTATGAGAGGTTTTTACGAGAAGATTAACGTTGAACTCGGATCACGCTTAAACTTTTCGAAAGAGTAAGTAAATCAACAGACCTAATTATGGGCTATTTATTAAGACAATTACAATAAAAGAATAAAATAATTACAACAAGTACAAATACTTTTATCTATTTCCTAAAGCCTTACCAGAACGCAGGGTACCCAGAATGCTGGCAGCATTGCCACGTTGAATGGCAATGTAATTCAGACCGAAATAAAAGCCAGCATTTCGATCACCTATGTTCTCTATTATAAGTTTTGTAAGTAAGACATATTGCGTTTCCTCCAGGACCCCAAGGACCTAGGGTTTCAACCCAAACGGCACAATTTTCCACCTTTCCAGTATAACCTAACAATAAGATAAATCGAAAGTAAGAGAGAAATCTGACGGAGAAGCGAAATTTTTGATAAGCGATTTTTTGTAAAACTTAGCTTACCAAATTTGATGCATGTATGTTAAGTAAAGACAAAGTAAAAACAAATTCTAGTCATTTATTTTCAACATCTCTATTAATTGTGAAAATGCTTTACTGAACCTAGGTTTCATTAAAGTAATTTAGCACAGTGCCAGCAACTCGCTTCGTGTAAGGATTCCTTAACTTTCGCTACTGAAAATGTTAAGAATTTAAGATAGCCGAGAGAATCTCAAACGTACAATTTCGCATTGTACATAAAATAGGGTGTTATCTTTAAATATATCTACAGTTGGCTGCTCCACAGCCTATGTATTGCACTGCTAGACGCAGGCTTCCCTTTGTATCGCTATCAGCGCCTTATTGGTTTTTATCGCAGGGTAATTGTTCTGCAAGTCTAGGTTTAGAGCTACATCCGTGCAATATTTCAGCCTGATGCGTTCAGTAGTTTTGGCATGAAGATATAAAAAACATCCATCGATCTACACATCCAAACTTTCGCATTTATATTAGTTTGATGTGATTTATTGAGTCTAATAATAATTACGAACATATTTATATTTTAAAGGAATTATATGATATTCAAGATTTATTTAGTAGTAGGTACTTTTAGAGGACGCTATGGCACTCATTGGGGGAGGCCTATGTCCAGCAGTGGACTGCTATAGGCTGATGATGATGATGGTGATGAGGTACTTTTAATGGTTTTAATTTATTTGTTGGTTAATATTATGTATATTCTACAGTGATTTAGTAGAAAACTACACAAAAAGTTTGTATAAAATGTCTAATGATATTATGTTTCATTGCCTACTTATATTGGATTAGTAACACTGGACAGAATCGGGATATAGTCCACTTCACTCCGTCCTTTTAGTATTTTTGTTGTGCGTGTGTTAGTGTGTGTGTGTGTGTGTGTGTGTTCTCTCTGTGAAAGAGAAATAAAACATCCAATTAAAGGTCCTTCCCTTTATAATATCAGGGTCTTTTTTTAGATTGCCGAAAGGAGTTTGGAAGTGTTCAGTGTACTGATCATCAAGAATGTGTCGCTCGAGCACTGCGGGACCTATACGTGCGTGGCAGCCAACCACGTGGCCAAGGTTAACAGGACTGTGAATCTTTATATCAAAGGTTAGTTATTCTATATGAAATAAGGTTGCGCCTGTATTTCCATCTGTTTCAGAGGCTCTTTAAGAAAATAAACTGGGCGGCCCGTCGACTTTGATAATATCACTTCATAGTATAAAACAAAGTCACTTCCCGCTGTCTGTCTGAGCCTACCTATGTAAGCTTTTTTTTATTTAGCCTAATTCGTCCCACTGCTGGGTAAAGGCCTCCCCCAAATCTTTCCACTCAGTGCGGTCACGCGCAATCTCCCACCAATTTCTGAGGAAGGCGTTAAGGTCGTCTCGCCAGCGCTTAAGCTTAGATCTTTAAAACTACGCAAAGGATTTTGACGCGGTTTTTTTGATAGATAGTGATAGTGGTTCAAGAGGAAGATTTATAAACCATTTGACACATAGATTTCCACGAGGGGGAGGGCGCGGGGCGCAGCTAGTATAATATATACCTATCTTAGAACTATAGGGTCGGAGTATCTGGCGCAACGCATCAGCAAATGCTACTTCTAACGAGTTGGTAAAAAAAGCTTTAATTTAGTGAAATCATTTGATATAAATTATGTTTCTTAAAGTCATAATACAATAGTTAATTTCAGTAAGAGCAAAATACCTTCTTCACTGTCCAAATAGACGTTAATTAAGCCAACGTAAGAGTGGAACAGACAGACCGATCGTATTTCTTCAGATCGGCGATCGGATGTTTTCAAGTATTCTCGAGAAACTTACGAAACAGAAAAACAAGGAAAACCTTACTGAAGAACTACAATACCTTTGAAGGTTTTATATAGAAAGCTTTCTTTGAAACGCTTTTTAAATTATAACCGAGAAAAACTGAGGCACTAACCTCTTAGATAAAAGTAGCCTTTGTCATAAATTTTCTGGTCTAATGTTTTGTATAATATTTTATCGTGCAAGAAAGAATAAATAAATGTATAAGTAAATAAGAGAGACTAGGTACTTGCTTCTTGAAGCTGGAAAGCTCAAATTAGGTCTTTGCGTTTGGTTCTATAGTTTGACCGAAACCGCTCCTTAGGAAAGTGCGGCGAGGTGGGGGGCGAGGAAAAAAGAGCAAGAGTACGCGTTGACGGCAGACTGATGGATCGGAGTGGCCGATATTTCCCCCCCGTCTCGCCGCTCGCGTACCTCAGGCGCGGTACAGCGGTTTCGGTCAAACTATAATAACACATGTCATTTGTTGAATTAGCGATACGATAACGTACCGTCTCTCATTTTTACGTTAATCTAAGACTAACCTATATAATAACTAACAATAAAATACACTGTTGTCAAAGCTGAAACCAAAGGGAAAAAAACAAAAATAAAATTCGTTGAAAAGTAGCCAACAAAATGTAACAAAGAGTTATAGACTCATTGTTACGTTTTGCCAAGATGAACCTAAGTGTATATGTTGCGTTCAGCTAACAATGAACGAATTACACATATACATGTATGTATCGACCGATGTGGCGCGGTGGGCGAAGGTCCGCCTGCGACGTAGGAGGTTGCGGGTTCGATTCCCGCCTCGGAACAATTGTGTATACGATCTGCAGATATTTGTTCAGAGTGTTCTGGTCGTTTTCTATATATAATCTATGTAATGTATTGTATTATGTATATCAGTTATCTAGTACCCATAACACAAGCTCTGCTTACCATGGGGCTGGATAATGCTGTGTGAATTGTCCAGCATTATTATATTACATTATTTTTTATGTACCTACATACAACTGTCATTCAGATGTGATTCGTGAGTGTTCACGAAAACTATTTGCACTGCACATTGCTAAATTTTCTTTTGTGTACGATTTAGGTAATGGTTTTTTTTGTTGTTGGACAAAAAATTTAAGTGAAGAGTTAATAAAAATCACCTTATTTCTTACTTCATAATAATGTTTAGTTTTACATGACTAAGTGCTAATTTTGTAATTTTTAAGAGAAAAAAAAATGAATTTAAATTCGTAATCAGAATCGCCGCGCAAGTCAATGGGCGGCTAAAATTGTAGTATATGTGAAAAACCCACGGGAGGTGGCAAAAACCTTGATCGATGTCACAATCAAGGTATTTGCCACCTCCCGTGATCGACGGAACAGGGTATTTAGATAAGCTAAATGTCTTCGACGCTTTGCACCCTCTTTTGTGTTTGTGTGAGGTACATTGTACACCCCTAAGTTCACACAGATTTCAAGCAGTTTCTGACTGAAATAAAGACGATTGCGCGTGGACATCCGCGTGGATAAAATAAAATAGAAATATTTTATTTACTTAATAGACTTACATAGAAATACATAAAATATAAAGAGGCCCATTAAAAGGGCACAAAAACAACCTTTTAATAGGGCCAAAACGTAAATTTTCATTAATAAATGTTATGTCATTATAAATGTGGTATAATAAAATAAATAAATTATGCTTGAATTGTCCAGCATCATTTATTTGCTGAAGAAGAAGTTTTTTTTTTGAAGCTGAAGACAGGGCGCTATGGCGCTCATTGGGGGAGGCCTATGTCCAGCAGTGGACTGCTATAGGCTGATGATGATGATTTATTTGCTGTCTGAATTGTCGCCATCTAGTCGATGATTGTCGCATAGCAATATCAAGCCCTAAGCTAACCAGTTTGCGCTTTTTTCAGTGGCACCGAAATGGCACGAAGAGCCGCAAAACACGTCCTTATTACTGGGCAGGAGCGGTCATATCGCATGCAGCGCAAACGGCTACCCGCAACCGCAAACGCATTGGTTGAAGAAAGATGGTAAGTTGACGTTTTTAATACCTCCACTGCGATCGCCTAACCGCCTGCACAGTGCGATGGATCAAATCAAATGAAATCATTAATTTGCTGAACACATTATTACAGGTTAGGTCTTATAACTAGAGACTTTCAAATGTATTCATTCTACCCGCAAGCAGGTCGGCAAATATTAAATCGCAGTGATACCTACTTGAAAATAAATCTAAAAAAATAATGGTATGACATGAGTATGTTAAAAGAAATAATCAAATAATCATCACTTGTTATCACAGTGGTGTCAGAAACCTGGCGACCAGTCCTGGAGATCGCCGGCGGAGGTGTTCTGAGCTTGTCCAACGGATCTCTGATATTCGACTCAGTTGCTTTGACGGACGCCGGCCTTTACACTTGTCATGTGGAGAACGGCGTGGGAGAGGCGCTGAGCAAAACTGTTTGGATTTCTGTCAATAGTGAGTATATATTGGTATAATTTTGCTGATGTGAAGCTAGCACCTATCTGTATGCCACTGTCAGATTATAAGCTGCGTAAAATTATAAAAATCCTAGTCACTTTATAACCGACGACCAATGTGGCGCGGTGGGCGAAGGTCCGCCTTCGACGCAGGAGGTTGCGGGTTCGATTCCCGCCCCGGAACAATTGTGTGTACGATCTGAAGATATTTGTTCCGGGTGTTCTGGTCGTTTTCTATGTATAATAAAAAATATCTATCTATGTAATATATTGTATTATGTATATCATTCAGTAATCTAGTACCCATAACACAAGCTCTGCTTACCATGGGGCGAGATAATGCTGTGTGAATTGTCCGTGCATTATTTTAAAAAAAAAATACCGAAGAATAATAATCAACAAGTCTATATCACTTATAATAAAACGCATTTAAACACGTAGATTTATAATTTTCCTAGGCTTACCCGTAAGGTAATAACGCGCCAATTAGCCAACAAAAGGCTTCTTGCTCACTAGTTCATTATTTTACGAGATTTTACGGATATATTTCGTAAAATGGTGACTAGAATTTTTATAATTTTACGTGTCCTTACTATCCTACGGTAACATAAACACGATGAGGCAAAATTTCACCATTGAGAGCAATTTTTGTTTTAAAAAGATTTTACTCGTTGGATTTTTTCAAAGATATTTTTTATTTTTTTTATTTAGCCTGTTTCGTCCCACTACTGGGCAAAAGGCTCCCCCAAATCTTTCCACTCAGTGCGGTCACGTGCGATCTCCCACCAATCTCCGAGGAAGGCGTAAATTAAAAATTAGAAAGATAAATTATTATCTTTATATTAAGAAATAAACCTAATAATATACCATTATATATATAATAAGAAATAAAGTTTGTTTGATTTTCTGTTCACATATTTTTTTTATCTACCAGTGAAAGATGTGTAAGCAAACTGTAATTAATATACATATAACAATAAATAAAACTCAAAACTGAGCGCGATTGTCGGAGCACTGTTTTTGCTCTTCCACTCACGACGTCTTTCCGGTGGTACTGCAGTAGAAAATATATAATGTTGTACCTAACCACGTTTTTCCCTGTGACAGAACCAGTAACATTCGACATATTATCAAGGAATATGACAGCAAAACTAGGACAGCAGGTGACGATAGAATGCCATGCGAAAGGAGACGACCCCATCAGGATTATGTGGACAAGGAATGGGAAACCAATCAACCCATTGACACAGAGGTAATCAAAATGAGAGAGACAGAATTACTTTAGAGTTTAGTATCACTACATAGTATAAAACTAGGACAGCAGGTGACGATAGAATGCCATGCGAAAGGAGACGACCTCATCAGGATTATGTGGACAAGGAATGGGAAACCAATCAACCCATTGACACAGAGGTAATCAAAATGAGAGAGACAGAATTACTTTAGAGTTTAGTATCACTACATAGTATAAAACTAGGACAGCAGGTGACGATAGAATGCCATGCGAAAGGAGAAGACCTCATCAGGATTATGTGAACAAGGAATGGGAAACCAATCAACCCATTGACACAGAGGTAATCAAAATGAGAGAGACAGAATTACTTTAGAGTTTAGTATCACTACATAGTATAAAACTAGGACAGCAGGTGACGATAGAATGCCATGCGAAAGGAGAAGACCTCATCAGGATTATGTGAACAAGGAATGGGAAACCAATTAACCCATTGACACAGAGGTAATCAAAATGAGAGAGAATAACTTTGAATTTAGTATCACTACATATAAAACAAAGTCGCTTACTTATCTGACTATGTATGCTTGGATCTTTAAAACTACGCAACTCGATTTTGATCCGGCTTTTTTTAATAGATAGAGTGATTCAAGAGGAAGGTTTCTATGTATAATAATACATGCATTTGCACCCGTGTGAAGCCGGGGCAGGTCGCTAGTGTATGATAAATAAAACAAAATTCAGCGAGCACCACCTAATTTCCATCCTCCTTTTTATCAAATTATAATATCCTCGTTAACAACTCAAAGCTAACTTATCAAGTAAATATTATGACAGTTCCAAATTTTTCGAGTGATTCATCAAAAGATTCCGCGAACGGGAAACTTGAGTACATAATTCATGTTATGCTAAACAGGAGAATACCTTTCGTTGGGAAGATGATGCCAAGAAATCAGCTAGTACACTCTGGACCCAAGTCGCTGAAGACGTGACTGGTGAAACACCTGAAGAAGGCAGCCGCCCATGCCCGGATCACTAACTGTAATAATAAGAGATGGGTTTATGCCGGGCATTTATCGGGCGTATTGAGTAAATGCCCAATAAATGTCTTTTTATGCATTTTAAATGTCCAATCTAAAAAAATAAAGGCAATAAAATGTATAACACAATTATAATATTTGCCCTGTGATTGAATATTTATAGGGCATAAAAATACATTTATTGGGCATTTACTCAATACGCCCGATAAATGCCCGGCATTAACCCGTCTCTAGTAATAATAAGACCTTTACTAAATATAATAAAGGTGCTGCATTTAGGGTTTATTAACTTGAACATACAAGTTCCCTAAATAAATCTCATTCATTCATTTATACTTCTTAAACAAACTTAGGTGAACATAACCCTAAAAAGAGTTTTCTTCCAGCAAACAAATTAATGATTTAATAAAAAGTTTTCCACCAGTCACTTCTAGCGACTAGTGTCCAGAAAAAGTGTCCCTTGAAAATTATAAAAAATATAACAAAGAAAGATACTAGAAAAAAAAATATAAATTAAACTAAAGTATGGACAATAAGATTAATCGCGTTCATTATTGCCTGTTGATACAGCTAAGACAGTTTCCAGCCTCCTCCGTTAGATAATTAGCTAAGAAGCTGTTACAGCCTCTTATCTGCCAAAAACAAGGATCCTTTTCATAAAATCTGGTAGAGGCCTGTACCTGTCCTACAGAAAATAAGTAAATACAGGGGATATTGCTAGAAAATTTACACAGCGTCTTGCAAATAACTCCGTAGGTAGCTCATAGAAAATTGTTTTTATGACATCAAATATTTATGACATCAAAAATTCATCATCATCATCAGCCTATATTAGTCCACTGCTGGACATAGGCCTCCCCCAATGAGCGCCATAGCGCCCTGTCTTCGGCTTGACGCATCCAGCATCTACCTGCAGTCTTTCGCAGGTTGTCATCCCACCTGGTCGGAGGGCGTCCTACACTACGTTTACCGAGTCGTGGTCTCCACTCAAGAACACGTTTGCCCCAGCGGCCGTCGGTTCTTCGCGAGATATGGCCGGCCTACTGCCACTTTTGCTTGCTAATTCTCAGAGCTATGTCGATAACTTTGGTTCTCTGTCGGATGTATTCGTTGCGAATCCTATCCTTCAGAGACACTCCGAGCATAGCTCTTTCCATAGCTCGCTGAGCGACTTTGAACTGGTGGACCAGCCCTATCGTGAGTGTCCACGTCTCAGCTCCGTAGGTCATACCGTCCGTAGGACATTAAAAATTATAATCAATAAATTACCTAATGATATCATAAGTTAAATATCATACGTCCATAATCATAATCATCAATATACTGTTATTTGACCTAGCACCTAAGATATTTTTGTTTTCGTTTCTACAATAATTTAATTTGAATTCATTTCCACAATTTTTTAAATCCGTATGAACTAAATGGGTTTTTCTATATCATAAAAAGTATTTTTTAAACCTGTCATGGTTTATCAATACAAAAGTCGAGACAGCAAAACTATCTAATTCGAGACTTTCTCGGTTGAAGTGGTCGAGAACTTCGCGCTCGAGTCCTGTTTTAGTATTTATTTATAACAAATACAGAAACTTCAACCGGGAAGCTTTCGAATACGGAACCTGGAACTCTATTGTGAGAACGTATAAAACCAAGTATTTGTAACAATTGGGCCGCGGCGGGAAAAAAATGAAATCATGGTAAATATTCCATAATTAACTATTTCTGTGGCGCGGTGTGCAAAGGTTTGCGACGTAGGAGGTTCAATTCCCGCCTTGGGAAAAATGTTAGTACGATCTGCAGATATTTATTCAGGTCGTTTTCTATGTATAGTTTGAAATATATTTAATTATTATTTAAAGACTATTTTCATTATGCTGAACAGGGTAAAGATTTCCGAGATGAAATCAGAAGATGGGATGACGAATGTCTTAGAGCTGGTCCAGACGGAGACAAGTGATGGTGCGTTGTACCAGTGCCGGGCGGGCAATCCCTTTGGAGCAGATGTTTATAGCGTACATCTTACTATACTCGGTGAGTTTTTATTAACACGCTTTTATTAGCTTCATACGTATGTAGTATATATGTATGTATCTATGTGTATACATTACCACATAGTTTGTAAAGCTTCGGTAGTGTCATCGTTAAAGTTTCCATAGGTATATTATCTATGATCCTTTATGTAAACATGTTCTAAATAAAGATTTTTATTTATTTATTTATTATATAAAGGAAACTTTGAAAATGATTTTGGCCACTTCAAAAGGTCGGATCAACTCGATCAAGGGCTTTTAGTGTAGGTACCTATTTATAACTTTATTCGCGTATTGCCCGATATTCCAATTCAATGGAATTCAGTGGCGCAGGTCAATAGAAGGATTGCGAGCTTGATCGCCTACTTAAATATTTTTTTATAACATAATAAATATACAGATTCTAAAGAACTTGAACATAATAATGTTCAAGTTCTCTGCTTCCTTTTTGGCTAGACATAAAGAAAGAAAAAAAAATATTGATTCACTGAAGTAGGTACAACTTGAGCAACATAAACTCAAGTTTATGTATACAAATTTCTAGCTCTATGTTCAAACATAGAGCTAGAAATTTGTAAAGAGTCTAGATGCTGCTGTGTGAATTCGTTCTGTATTGAAAGGACATTTAAGCAGAACGCCCTATTAACAGAACGTCCATGCAGTATCGTTAATTAGCTTAATGAATCTCTATTTCTTTATTTTGTTCCTAGAGCCACCACTACCCCCATCAGACTTATCAATAGACTCCCTCAAGAGTCGCTCAGTCAAGCTGTCCTGGCGGGATCTCGCCAGATCGTTAGCTCAGTACTACAGTCTTCAGATCACCACTAGCCAACGGCTTTCGTGGAGTAGTGCCAGGATCATCAATGTTACCAGGTAAGCCGAGTTTTTATATTTTGTTAAGAGATGCTGGTTGCGTCAAGCTGAAGACAGGGCGGTATGGCGCTCATTAGGAGAGGCCTTTGTCCAGTAGTGGACTAACAGGTTGTTCCGAGGCGGGAATCGAACCCGCAACCTCCTGCGTCGCAGGCGGACCTTCGCCCACCGCGCCACATCGGTCGTCATTAAATACTTTATTGTACACCAGATACAAATCATAACTCAGTATAATACTTCGTCTTAGAATTTTATAACATAGCATTAAACTATTTTATGCTGAATATTACTTTGTGAGCACAGACAGTTCGGAATAGAAAAATGTGAGTAGCACCCATATTTTACTATCCTCATAAAATGATACGACCACTCATATTATTCGCAGTTCCTTTCTGAACTTTATTGCTACGGCTTAGAGTTTCAAATAAGCTGGTATTAGATAGACGTATTTTATGGGTCATCTGGGCTAGGTAACTAAGTTCTGTTATAGAATGATCGATAAGCTAGGTCTTGCTATTTTTATAAGTTTGAAGTTAGCCGACTAAACCGCATCGAAGCGATTTCCATAAGTTTCAGTAAGTTTTAAATATAGCTATTTGATGAATTGAAATGACTGGGCTGGACATGTTTGGCGTATGTCAGACCAGCAGTGGGCGAAGATCGCCACTGACTGGGTGCCGGACGGACGACGGTCACGTGGAAGGAGGAGGAGATGGCGGGATGAGCTCGACCTATACAATAAAGAGTGGGTTCTCCTTGCTGAGGACCGAGATAAGTGGAAGAAGGGGAGGGAGGCCTTTGCTCTGCAGTGGGACACCCCGGGCTAATATAATAATAATAATTGATGAATTCGTTGAAAAAATTGTGTGGTATGCGACAAGGCCCAACATTTGGACCACGTCTGTTTGAAACGAACTCGCTCTAATTTCTTGGGAATACCTAATTAATTTCATTCCAATTAAGGCTTATTTGAATTTAATCAGTAGGCAAATAATACTTAGTGCAACCACTTGAGATGCTGCTTCCGGTGTGGTATACATTTTCTTGCTTGGACTGATGACGTATTCGATAAAAGACCTTTGCTGACTGCGAGTTGGTATGCCAATGATGTCATTTCAATTATCTCTTAACCTTTTATACCTGCTTCAAATTTCCTTCAAATTCCCACAAACCGATTTACCTGAAACGAGCTAATTAGGGTCATTCTATTGTTATGTTGCTACTGTAAAGGTTTCGAAGGTCAGACATATGGGTTTTTAGGAAGCTAACAGTGTTTACTTTAATTTAATTTAAGTTAAAACATTGAAAATAAAACTTTAATTTAAAAAATTTGGGATTAAATGGAAACGAGTGTATATCATATTTTAAAAATGTGAAATTAAAATTTATTAAGGGTGAAACAGGTAGTCAACAAATAAATTGGTGAATCCATTCCTAGGTTAGAAGACATCCGCTATTCAGTGGAGATAGAGGATCTGCAGCCAGCCACTAGCTACACAGCCAGGGTGGCTGGTGGGAATCAGGCGGATTTGAGCCACTTCTCAACTCCTGTGAGGTTCAGCACTACTGAAGAAGGTAAGATACAGACCCTGGCTTTAATAAATCTGTGTCACTTTTTCGTTCATAAAGATAACAATGCGGATCAATTCATTCAATTATTTATTTATTTATTTTTATTTAGGCTTACAAAATAAGGACAAGTCAAATTGTATACTATTATTTGTTATCAAGTTACATTATTTTAATTTTAATCTTCAATTCAATTTTTTGTCCATTTGTATGCTCCATATATGGATCAGTTGAGCTTCTTGCAGAAGCTTCCACCTGGTATTTATAGATACCAGTGGGAAGCGTCCCCAAGACGTTAGCTGTATTGTTCCGCTGTATGGTAATACTGATGGTTTGCGCCATATACTGACCAGCTTTCTGGTGACACGTCGCTACGACCAGACCAGATAATATTTTAAAACCTGGAAAGTCCTGGTACCCCACGGACCTAGTGTCTCGACTCTTTTAGCCTAGGTACTGATTATTCATGCATGTTTAGATTAGAATTTGAACTTGTTAGTTAATATTTCAAAGCATAACGTCTATCTGAAACAGAATAGGTACATATAACTTGAATTTATCTTTCTCATCTTGTAAACTCCCCGGGATTGGTAATTAAAATCAAAGCAAACAACGAAATGCTAATAGAGAACTGAATTCACTTTAAATTCACATTAATTTACATTTGTTTGTTTTGAACTTGTCGATAATGTGTGCATGTTTGAACAAATATTATATGTCGCATTTACATTCAGCCGTAGTGAGCAGGGAAGTGGGCAGGACGAGTGTGTAAACGCGATACTTCTCATGCCACTGCCATTGCCGCTCGCGCTGCCCGGCGGCGCTCCCCAAAATGGCGGTTTTTTGTGCGGAAGTCAAAGGACCGGCAGCGCGAGCGGCAGTGCGTGTTTACATTCTGCTCCGATTCGATATCTTTTTAAATATCGAACATAATTATGTATCGCAAAAAGAGACAGCGCGGCCGCTGTAATTATTTCGACGTCTGCCATTGCCGAAACTTGAAAGCGAAGTGAGTGGTAGGGCAGTATGTAAACACACACTCCTCTCGATCCTGCTGCAGCAGTATTTAGGGAATTATCGCCGGCAGCGCGAGGGGCAGCGGCAGGGGCTGAATGTAAATGAGGCAATATAATTTTACTGGGTTTAGCTTTATACTACATATTGATTTGACTATATAGCAGTTAGGACATAATCGCTTTCTGACTAAATCTCGATATGCCCATATCGCCATAAGGCCTGATAGCGTAATGACTATATTGTCGTTTGTTTTATAAAATATAGCTATGTAGACAGTTTAAAATATTATCTATAGCTTCCCTTTTATTATATTCTCATCTACCATTTGCCAATCCTTTCTTTCTGTCTTGGTATGACAATCCAAAAACATTCAAAATCCTTAATTTCTATAGGCTTTCAAAATAAACAGTAGCCCCCGAATACTCAAACGTAACTCAGATTTAAGCCTCAAGATCTCAAGTGACAATTTTCTGACAGATTTCCATTGAAAACTTTTAAAAATGGCTAATTAGACCTACATAAATCTGAGATGCGTTTGAGTATTTGATTTTAGACGTTAGACAGTTCAAACTGTAACATAATCCACGGTTCAGTTTATTAAAAAAAAAAGAAAAATATACACACATAAACCGAATATGCAGCCAAAAAAAACATTGAGAAGGGGGAAAAAAGATATTCCCACAAAACCCAAGAACCGAGGGGTCGTCACCCCTCGAGTTGACGCCGCGCCGCCGGGGTAATGAGGCCAAGCCTCGAGGCCCATCTCTGTGCCCCCACCAGGGCCGGAAAGAAATTTATTGATGTTGTCAGTTTCTATTTCTATCTTTTATCAAATCAAAACACAGTTATTCCTAACCTTCTATATTTTGTAGCTCCATCATCACCACCTATGAGCATCCAGTTGGAACACACAGACTCGCCCGGGGAGCTCCGGGTGAGGTTCTTACCGCCGCCAGCTGATACTCATAATGGACTTATCATCGGGTATCGACTGAGAGCAGTGCCGCAGCTGAATGGCATTGTAGGTGAGTAGTGTAGGTAGTTGGTAGAGGGAGACACAAAAAAGTGGGATTGATATGTTTATGGTAATACTGATAAAAAAAATATGGTTTTTTGAATTATTTTTGACTTATACTTTTGCTAGTGAAAATGGCTCCTGCAACTGTGAGCAAATGTCAGATAAACTAAAAGCTAGAAATTAAAATAATAAATGCGTCTTGTATACCTTTTCTATACTGTTTTTTTATTGTATTGCAAAAAAGAGGAACAGTCCTACAGTACTTAATCTAAATATCTAACAAAAAATAACTTGTTGTTGATTTTAAACACTTATTTTTTCTTGTATATTTGATGACATAATTTGCAGCAACTCTTAGCTTGACTTTAGTCCCAAACAAATAAAAGTTAAATCAACTTTATGTTGTCAAATTAAGAACATGCAATTTTACTAAGTTTTAATTAATAGACAACACTGAAGGACGCTAACCTATCATATAACCACTCACTATTTCTAGAAATAGAAGAAACCAGCGATAAGACAATCAAAACCGCTTCCCTATACGCGAAACAAGAAACCACTGTTACTGGCCTACTGAAAGGAGTCAGGTAAGGCAACCCAAATGAACAACACAGTATATTAGAGCCTAGTTTCTACCTGCGGCTTTGCACGCATTTTCCTGTAATTCAAATAGTTTATTCATATAAGGTTAATTAGAACAACACGTTTTTAACGTAATGTAAGATGCCCTGCGACCAGGTGGGATGACGACCTGCGAAAGACTGCAGGTAGATGCTGGATGCGGCAAGCTGAAGACAGGGCGCTATGGCACTCATTGGGCTCCCACAATGAGCGCCATAGCGCCCTATAGGCCATAGGCCTCCGCCTATGTCCAGCAGTGGACTAATATAGGCTGATGATGATAATGCTGAGGTTAATTAGAGAGGTGGTATTACAAACAAATTGATCCGCATATCTCGCTACATTACTGGCTGTGTATAAATAAAATGTTCCAGCTAAGTTTCACAAACAACAAAAAATATCAAATAATAATTCTCATGCTAATTAATAAAAGTAAAGTTTAATTAAAATAAATGTCATGCTAAACTATACAATAGAAATAATGAATAGTAATCTAAAAGTAGTAGATACCAAATTTATCAAGATCTGTTTATCCGTTTTTTCCTTTAATGGTAACAGAAGCAATAACAGAAGTAGGTACGCGAAACAAGAGGTCTTCGATTGCACCTTTTTTACACAAACTTTTTGATTGATCTTGCGCAGTTGCTTTGTAGTTCATTTGTAGTCGTGTCAACTGCATTCAAACTGCAAATGAACTGCAAATTTGCGGTTGGATTGCAGTTGAAATGCGGTCCGTCTGTATAGAGCCTTATTCCACCTCTAGAAATACAAGAATATCAATGCCTGTAATATTTTTAGCCCTATCCTTTCAGTAGCTTGGTCCGTACATCGAACCTATATTTTAATTTAAGTTTAATAAATGCATCAATATTAAACAATATGTTAAACTGAATACAGTCCACGGAAACAACGATTATAATAATATTGGTCTGACAACACCATACCTACCCAGGTATGATGTTCATTTATTCCAAGTGGAATAAATGGAACGTACATTTCGGGAATCATATCCCGAGGCCTACGCATAATGCATACGAAGCCCCGGACAGAAGCAAGTATTTCACAAATAAATATTGTAGGACCAACAACCGTAAAACATTGGCAATAAACATAAATCTGAATCACTGCTTTGACGCCATTACGCTTTCAGCTGTTGAAAAATACAGAGTTTTTAATGGAGTTTTGTGTCAGCGTGGGTACTTTTAATATGGACATTGACTGAGATAGCAATGAAAATGACCACCTGCTATAATCCCGTTCTAGTTATACTCACTTTCACTACATAATAAAAAGCAAAGTCGCTTCCCGCTGTCTGTCTGTCCCTATGTATGCTTAGATCTTTAAAACTACGCAACGCATTTTGATGCGGTTGTTTTTAATAGATAGAGTGATTCAATGATTGAATTGAAGGACACATAGATTTCCACGAGGGCGAAGCCGCGGGGCACATCTAGTATACTATATACCTCAACAGCCTATATTGGTCCACACTGCTGTGTTCGGATCAGATCTGCCATTCATTCATTCATTCAGGTCCGTATGGTGATTATGTAACTCGCGACCGGTTTGCGACAGGCGTAAATTAAGCAATCAGTGCTGTCAAACTTCAATTTTGACCAATTTTGACGTTGTAGCTGGTGTCAAACTAATACAAAATTAACGTTTGACAGCACTGATTGCTTAATTTACGCCTGTCGCAAACCGGACGCGAGTTACATAATCACCCGGCCGTTCTGTAGACCTAGCACGGGGGTTGCGTACATTATTGACATTGAAGGAATTAATTTAAAATTTCTTCAAACCTTTGTACATACAACATGAAAGCAATATAACACTTGAAACATCTGCCTGCGCTAGGGTACTAGTAGAATTCCTTACATCCCTCCCCAAAGAGAGTTTAATATAGTTTTGGGCGTTCTAAAACCACATTTAATAAAGGTTTCATGACGGTTCAACAAAGGTTTGGGAAAACTATATAATCCCAAATCAAATAGCATTATCAGTTTAACTGTGTTTTAAACCGCAATAAGTTTTCGCATTCCGTTTCGAATTCATGGAACTTTGTATTTACAATGAATATTAATATGGGCCGGTCCATATTTGTTTCTCAAGGGGATTTTCGGAATGTTTGATTAATTAACCAGCAAGAAGTTATCGTTAATTCCACCATTTCAAAGACTTAGAGACCTATGAAAAGAGCTTTTTAAACAGAGTTCGAGAGAGCATATGCCTATCGGGGATTATCTGAATGTTAAGGATTTGTAACGAAACTATCCGACAAAGAACCGAGGTCATCGACATAACTCATAGAATTGGCAAGCTGAAGTGACCAGATTTAAATATCGCGCTCTTTCACAAATGATCTTGAGTTATTGTGATAAAGCAACAAGCTGAGTCAGGACCGAAACGAATTAGACCTAAACACGCGAGCTTATCTAATTGATGTGAGGGCTACTTAGTACCAAATGCTACTTGTGTTAGTACTATTTTGTACCTTTTCACTTTTTTTAATATTTTGTCTGTGTTACGTGTTTTCTAGTAAGTAGGTACTATGTAGTCTTATATTATAATAGTGTAACCTTGTTTGTTGTGTTTGTATTTAATAAATAATTTTCTTTCTTTAAATCATTCTAAGCATTAACGGCAACAAAAGCATTTATATATTTTTTATAAACTTTATAAATCAAATCTGAATTGTAACCATTATCTGATAATTTACATATATTGTTTTATGGAATAAATAAATATGAAATATTTACGCAAAAAGTTTAACGGCAACAGAATACAGTTAACACCTTTTGATTTTTTTTATATTACATGACCGGTATATTCCCTTATTCATTGTCAATATTGTGGCCGTATTTGTTCGTCTCGAAGAGACCGTAATTTTAATTTTTTTTTATTCGATATGTATGTAATATTGTCCAATTTTTCATAGGTATGGTGTATCCGTGGCAGCCTACAACAGCGCAGGGACCGGGCCATTTTCAGTACCTCTGTTTCAAGATACTAGAGAAGGTGGTAAGTGCCTCCGCCTAATTTGTCCTGAAAAATGAGCCTAAAATATTTCCTTCCCAAAACTTTCCAGAAGCGTTGGCGAGACGATCTCAACGCTCTCGCAACTGAAATGGGTGGGAAATCACACGAGATCGCACGGAATTAACTTTTTAAAAAAGTATTACTCCCTCTCTCTCTCTAATGCAGGCTGAGTTATATCACTGAGGGGCAAAGGTCTCCCTCTATCTTCCTTCCAGTATTCGATAGGCCAGTATGTAAGGTGCATATAACATCGAGCGAATCGATAAGGTGACTCTAGTAACTATAATACTTCGTATACTACGGGGAAAAATGCAATTCAGATTTTATCTTAAGCGCAAAAAAGTTCATTTTACCTTTTACTTCCTCGTCAGAGCGTTAAATGGCTAACATATAAGTGTTTCTGCTTTGAAATAGAAGGTATATCTTTTTACACAATGCAAAATGACCGAAACTTCAAACCAAGCATTTTGGCCGCAGTATTGACATCCATGCACCCCGGTGGTCAGGCACGGATGTCACTATCTACTGCTGTAGGTATAGATAGGTCTCTTATGAATCACACCACCCCTCACAGTCTCGTGCCAGCCGAATCCTGTGAATCCCTAACAATGACATCTTACCATCGAGCAAAACGAAAATATTTTTTGTAAAATGAAATTAAAGCATTCACCAATAACAGTTCTCGTAAGAAACCCATGTTTTCCGAACAAAATAGTTATGTAAGCACTTTTTGCAAATTCTCAGTAAAGTCATAATTGAAAACTGCGTAACAAATTGTCGGAAACTTTCTTCGTTTTCTTGAAAGGTTTATCGCGTTTTGACTGGAACAAAGTTTTAGGTTAGTAATTACGTCCGTAACGAATATTGTTTGATTGCTCAATCACTTTTGAGTTTCTAATCGAAAATATGCCTACCGAATTCTCGGTTATGTTATAAATTTTGTTACCTAATCTTTTAACTTCCTATGTTTGTTTTAATGTGGTGAAAAATATTTATTAACAAAGAAAAGTACAATCAAAGAATAGATACAAATTAACTAGTATTTACAATTGAATCAATTAAGCTAACTGCAGACTGGTGCAAACAATATAATAATAAGTTTAAAACGGGTGTAAAAATGAATAAGTTCAAAATCTAGATACAAAACAAAGTTGGTTAAATGGTGCAATATTGGCTAAAATAATTACGTAAACTTCTATAAATCAATAAAATATTCTATTCTAAAAAAATCTACAGGTAGCTCAACTGAACCATATCAAATACTAGTCGGAAGCGTCCCCAAGACGCTTGCATTATCCCGCTGTATGGCAATGCTGATGCGTTGCGCCCTACGAAGAAATAGTAGGTTGCGCCAGATACTCACCAGCTCTCGGGTCACGCCTCCGACTAGACGCTCAGATGATTATCTTAAATTTTGCTCTTGACGCCACTGAATCCCCTTTTAATAAATAAAACGCTCGACAATTTACACAGCTTTATGTGTTATGTAATGTTTCAAATAAATTTAGGTTCCTTCGTTAATAAATCTCACCATCTGTTCGTGTGTTGAAAAACGCGTAAAAACACGTCGTTCAGTAATTCCATACTTTGTACAAAAGTTTTTATTCCAAAAAGCACTGCAGATAATTTTGTATTTAAAACAAATGACATTTGAAAGTTTTTCGCTTTATTCGCCGTCATAAATCTGCTTTGTTTATGGCCAACTCTCATGAAACAACTTTACAGCGGGTCTAAGAGTGATAATAATAATCGTAAAAGGTGCGTGTAGGGTCGGACGTTTACAACCGCTTGTCCTACACATTTCGTGTTCCCTATAACTTAGGCGTTATTACTTGAAGCGTTTATTTGCGTAATCTAATTCGTGGTCAATAAATGTTGACCCCTCCTGACCCTAAATTAGAAGTTTGATTAGAGTTTCAGTTTTTTTTGTCTGTGGAATTGTAACTTTTACACGGATAAACTGATTTGAATTTAGTTTTTTTTCTTCTAAAAGTTGACTTCAGTGGTCTCACCACTGGACTGTGAATTAATACCTAATAGCTATGTAGCTGACTTCTTCAGTTCATACTAGCTCGTGCCCGTGCTTTTACAGATGTTATTTCCAATATAGAGTGCCTAGGTTATTCCAGATCTAAAAAAAACACTAGCCTTAGCGTTGTCTTCCATCAAAGATGATGGACAACGCCAGTATTTATTTTTCAGTTTGATGATCAAACTAAAAACAAATTTCTGCTACGTATTTATTTTATTCATATTGTAACACATTAGATTCCAGTAAAATTGTAATGTTTCTAATTATGTTGAATATTAGAGGGGCCGTTCAAATATTACGTAAGCAGATTTATTACAATTATTTACCCCCCCATACCCCTTGTCAGCAAAAGTAATCAAAGTTCTTACCCCCTCCCCCCCATGCTTACGTAAACTGACAGAGGAAATTTAGTGAATAGCGCGCGGTAATTCCCCTAATCGGTTCTAAAGCGAGTGCCTAAACGTATGCATTATTTGCGGGAATCCCCGAAAATGCGTTTCGTTTTCAAGCATAGACAATGTGAGGGTTGCCATTCGTGTAAACTACCGATGAATTAATCATCATCTAGATTCCCCTACCCCCATGTCATCCAAAATAAGCAAAACAAAGATCCCCCCATACCCCCATAGTGCTTACGTAATATTTGAACGGCCCCAGAGGATAGGATATACATATTTTTATTTGTTATGCTATAAAGCTTTAATAAACGACTAAAATCTCATACACAACTTGATATAATCGAAACTTCAAAAATTCCATCTATTTTATTAAGTAGAAAGTGCTATCGACTACCTACAGTATTCTTACTCCGCGCCAAAGTCATTATCATCTGAAACCGTTTCAGACCGCAAGCCTCTTAATTGTACGGCTAGCAAAATTATAATTAAACTGTTTGGCGTTTGTTGGTCTCAACTTTAAAGTGGTCCAGTCTGAAGTTGCAGCTATTAAAGACCCGTGTTGTAATGTTGGTTAGTTAGTTTTAGTTGGAGCTTGTAAAAGTTAACTTGAATGTAAGCTTTCATGTTAACCTTTGATATAAAATATATATAAATAAAAACACTTTATTCCACCAACCAAATCAGAACATAAAGGGCGGCCTTATCGCTGAGAGCGATCTCTTCCAGGCAACCTTAGAGAAAGATCCGTTATCTTAGACTATGAGCTGGGCTCGAAGACGTATTAAAAGCTAAGGTTTTTGTTATTATAGCTTTTAAGTCCTCGCACTCGGGGTAATCTCTAAGAAATTAAATAATATCCCAAAAAAAACCCAAATATTTTCCATTTCAGCGGGACTTGAATCCGCTACTCTCACGCAGTACGGGAATGCTCTAACGGCGCTAGAGTTCGTAGGAAATACCAAAAATGTTCGACGCGTCTCGATTACTTGATTTCATGGCTCAGTTGGTTAGGCTCTAAAGTAAGAGGCAGAGCATTCCGGTAGTGAGGGAAGGACGCTGGTTCAAGTACCGCCGAAGTAGATATATATATATATATATTATTTAGTTTCTTAGAATATCAGCTAGTTTTTCGGTTATAGTTGCTGGTTGACCGATGTTTGGAAAGCAGGAAAGAATCGAAAAATCCCCAATTAGAGTTTCTTGAAACCATAAACAAATAAAATGTTTGACAAAAGATTTAGATCAACGATCTGACAAACTGGTAGATGGCTAATCAGTTGTAGCGCGGTGGGTTAAGGTCCGCTTGCCTGCAAATATTTGTTCTAGGTGTTCTGGGTATTTTCTAAAAAAAACTATCAATCATCTAGTGCCCATAACACAAGCTCTGCTTAGCATTGGGCTAGATGATGCTGTGTGGATTGTTCATATTTTTTTTAGGTAAACCTAAAAATCTGGCACAACAGAGCAATTTGTGCACAAAAAATTCTTTTTGTATAATTTGGCATGTAAATTCCGAACAATTTGGACATTTTGCGTCCCTTCCGAACTTAATAACAAAAAACCGTTGCGAGCTTTCCCACGAGACTTTTTCGTGGCCATTGCAGCAAAAGTTTGCGATCCGGAAAAACCGTTAGTGAATCGCCAAGATTGGAATCTTTGGATTGAACCTTTACTTTCCATTAAACTCGTTACTTTACCATATTATAGTTATTCTATAAACTCGTATAGATATGCAGAGTCGAATTTACGTTGTTCATTCATAACTAAGACATTTATTTTAGGTTCGGCTTTACTCTGAGACTAGATGTAACGCTAGGTATTATTAATTTACTATATCCCAAAATAGAAGCTACATAGGTTAAGACGGCATCGTCAATAACTCCGAGAAAGCAATAATGATTTCTTTCGACCCAATTACATATTAGTTTATCTGTGAATGTTCTGTTTCTTTGTTAAAAACTCCTAATGTTCGTACCCTTTTCTAGCCCCAGAAGAAGGTCCAACAGCAGTGGAATGTGGTGCGGTGACGTCAACGGCACTGCGCGTGAGTTGGCAGCCCATCCCGCCGCACAAACAGGCTGGGGCCCTCATCGGATACACTGTGCTATATGCAGCGCAAGGTAAGTTTATATCTACCAACAAGATAATCCCACAGCAGTGGAAAGCGGCGCGGTGACGTCAACGGCACTGCGCGTGAGTTAGCAGCCCATCCCGTCGCAAAAGCAGGCAGGGGCCCTCATCGGATACACTGTGCTATATGCAGCGCAGGGTAAGTTTATATCTACCAACAAGATAATCCCACAGCAGTGGAAAGCGGCGCGGTGACGTCAACGGCACTGCGCGTGTGTTAGCAGCCCATCCCGTCGCAAAAGCAGGCTGGGGCCCTCATCGGATACACTGTGCTATATGCAGCGCAGGGTAAGTTTATATCTACCAACAAGATAATCCCACAGCATTGGAATGCGGCGCGGTGACGTCGACGGCACTACGCGTGAGTTGGCAGACCATCCTGCCGCACAAAGAGGCTGGGGCCCTCATCGGATACACTGTGCTTTATGCAGCGCAAGGTAAGTTTATATCTACCAACAAGATAATCCCACAGCAGTGGAATGCGGCGCGGTGACGTCAACGGCACTGCGCGTGAGGTAGCAGCCCATCCCGTCGCAAAAGCAGGCTGGGGCCCTCATCGGATACACTGTGCTATATGCAGCGCAGGGTAAGTTTATATCTACCAACAAGATAATCCCACAGCATTGGAATGCGGCGCGGTGACGTCGACGGCACTGCGCGTGAGTTGGCAGACCATCCCGCCGCACAAAGAGGCTGGGGCTCTCATCGGATACACTGTGCTTTATGCAGCGCAAGGTAAGTTTATATCTACCAACAAGATAATCCCACAGCAGTGGAATGCGGCGCGGTGACGTCAACGGCACTGCGCGTGAGTTAGCAGCCCATCCCGTCGCAAAAGCAGGCAGGGGCCCTCATCGGATACACTGTGCTATATGCAGCGCAGGGTAAGTTTATATCTACCAACAAGATAATCCCACAGCAGTGGAAAGCGGCGCGGTGACGTCAACGGCACTGCGCGTGTGTTAGCAGCCCATCCCGTCGCAAAAGCAGGCTGGGGCCCTCATCGGATACACTGTGCTTTATGCAGCGCAAGGTAAGTTTATATCTACCAACAAGATAATCCCACAGCATTGGAATGCGGCGCGGTGACGTCGACGGCACTGCGCGTGAGTTGGCAGACCATCCCGCCGCACAAAGAGGCTGGGGCCCTCATCGGATACACTGTGCTTTATGCAGCGCAAGGTTTGTGTTGGGCATTGATGATGGGATTTTCGATATGCTGTTGTTATTTTTAAGTCATTCTTGGTAAAGTTATTTGTAACTCTTAATCTGTAAATCTATTTTCACTCAAAATTTCACAGCGAAGTAAGATTGCATCAACTATTACACAACTTAGCGACAGACCAAGCAAACTTATCCGACACTTGAAAGCTGCTTCATACAAAACTTCCAAACTTTGTTTCCTTCAAACAATAGTATCCTTCTAAGAGTAATTGCCATAGTTTAAATTACAGTTACAACGCAAATTACTTCTCGAAACTTCCACACAATCAATATTCTAAACTGGGTGGGTTGAATAAGTTGCCTGTGCCAACATCTTTACACCGGCTTAGCCAAATGTGTTCTTTATAATTGCAAGTAACTAATTTATAGTAATATATTTAGTTTTTTATATTTATTTATACGTTCTTATATACGAGTTTATAAATAGATAGATAGATAGATAGATAACACTTTATTACACCACACAAAAACAGAAAATAATACAGAGATAAAAACTAAGAATAAAGGTATAAAGGGCGGCCTTATCGCTGAGAGCGATCTCTTCCAGGCAACCTTGGGATGGACTGGACATGAACGAACAATATAGACGGTGGCACTTTAATAAATAATTGGTAACAAATACACTAAATACCTACATTACAAACATTATAATAAACTTACATAGACATAAGATAAGGCTATCAATATTTCATATGGATAAATAATGCTGATGCAGCAGTTTTTTAAATATAGGGAGTGATTTTGCACGTCTGATGTCCAGAGGGAGAGCATTCCATAGACGGGTAGCTTGTACAGTGAATGACTTGTCATAGAAAGAGGTAGAGTGAGCAGGGACTTTCAAGATGAGGGTTTCAGAGGAACGTAAAGAGAGTAAGTGAGAGTTTGAGAGGAATTCGAAGCGCTCCTTGAGATAAGAAGGGCTTGGAGAATAGAATAAGATACTGTACAAGAGGGATAACATATGAGTATTCCTGCGAAGTCGGATGGGTAACCACTTGAGTTTTGCGCGATATTCGGAAACGTGGTCATATTTGCGAAGGCCAAATATGAACCTAATACTGAAGTTTTGGAGGCGCTCAAGCTTGTTTAATTGTTCTTCAGTGAGATCCGGATAGCAAGCGTCGGCATAATCGAGAATGGGAAGCAATAGGGACTGGGCAAGTGTAATTTTAGTGGTAGTCGGGAGAAAATTGCGCAGTCGCCGCAGTGAGCCCGCCGATGCAAACATCCTTCTGCTGAGTTCCGCCAGTTGCGGACCCCAGGACAACTCATTGTCTACGATCAAACCCAGGTTTTTAACAGATTTGCTCACTGGTATTGATACACCGTCAAAGGAAATTGGAGATAAGGTCGCCATATCGATTTTAGCTATCATTCTTGAACTACCCACAATGATAACTTGAGTCTTCTTGGGGTTCACCAAAAGACCGTGCTCTTTGCTCCACTGAAGGATGCGTGAGAGGTCAACATTCAATGAAGCAATAGCTGGTGTGAGGTCACTAATTGAAGCTTGTTGGTAAATCTGGAGATCGTCAGCGTACAGGTGGTAGGAACTAGACAAATGTTCGGATATGGAGTTTATGAAAATCGCGAATAGAAGAGGAGAGAGTACGCCGCCCTGTGGAACACCAGCGGGAACATCACACCAAGACGAAAATACATCGTCAAGGCGGATGCGCTGCCGGCGACCGAACAGATAACTATGAAACCAGTCAGTAACAATTGGAGATATGTTTAGAGAGCGAAGCACGGCAAGAAGAATGTCAAAGTCGACATTGTTGAAGGCGTTACTAAAATCAAGCAATGACAACACAGTTACAAGCCCGTTGTCCATGCCCCGACGAATGTCATCCATAATTTTAGAGAGGGCCGTCACTGTGCTGTGACCGTGGCGAAAACCGTATTGAAGAGGATTCATGAGAGAGTTGCTAGAGAGAAACTGGCTGAGTTGGTTGTGTACCAGACGCTCTAACACCTTGGAGAGGAAAGGAAGAATAGAAATGGGTCGAAAATCGGAGAAGGTGGTAGGTCTAGATTTTTTTGGAAGAGGAATAACCTGGGCATTTTTCCAAGAGCTTGGGAAAGTGCTACTGGATATGGAGTGGTTAAGGATATGGACAAGGACGTGAATAACATCGTCGAGAATGGGCAGCAGCATATTACGACTTATGTTGTCATCGCCGACGGCATTGGACGTGATTGACATGACGCTTCTCTTGACATCACAATCGGAGAACTGACTTAGAAAAAAGGTTGATGTGGCAGGGGTTGGTGACAGAGAAAGAGCCCGCAGGGTGTTAGTTTTAATTATCCCATCAAATTGGGAAGAAGAAGAGAAGTGTCGATTTAAAGAATCAACGTCTATATTTTTAGGAAGTGTATCGTTACGAGATTTACCAACCCCTAATGTTCGAAGAAACTTCCAAACTTTGGAAGGGTCTTTGTTTTGGACAGAATTGTGGATAAAGCGGCGTTGGGCGTTCCTACACACCTTGTTACACAGATTTCGTCGCTCGATATACTTAGAAACATTCACTTCCGAAGGACAACACTTAGCTCTAAACTTGGCCACGTTCTTGCGATGGATAACATGCTTTATTTCGTCTGTGAGCCAGGGCGCTGGTAAATGTTTTAGTTTAATTTTCCTTAACGGTGCATGTTTGTCGTATAAGTTTATTAGAGCAGAGTTGAACAAGCTGATCTTGTCATCAGTAGTAGCAGCGCCCTCTACCTCCGACCAATCTATACGCTGTGCATCCGCGCGAAGACTTTCCACGTCTATACCACTAAAATTACGCTGCATAATGATTTTAGGCTTTGCTTTCGGTGGACGGATTTTATAGGACATGAATATTAAGTCGTGATACGAGAAGGCGTCCGCGGGGCACTGCCCGTGCTTATGAACATTATTGACGGAAGAGACAAGAATAAGGTCTAGAAGAGAAGGGGTACAGTTTGGAAAGTGGTGCGTAGCACTTAAAGGAAGAACGTTAAGATTATTGGAGGAAACAAGGGATTCTAAACTACGAGTACGAGAGTCATGTTTGAGCAAGCATGTATTAAAATCACCCATGATGATGGTGTGATTGTATAAAGGGACAAAGTCTTCGAGGAGTTTATCGAAAGACGAAAAGAAGTTGACGCGAAGGGAAGGGCTGTAATATACTCCTAAAAGGACTTTAGTATGCAGGAGGCTAATCTCAACAAAAAGATGTTCTCCTGCACCCGACGGAGGTGGTGAGGGGGACGTGCTGATCACAGAGTAAGGGATATGTGCGCGGAGATATATAGCCACCCCTCCGCCACCACAATGGATGCGATCGTTCCTTATAAGAACGAACCCGGGGAATGAGTATGAAGTGGATGGAAGAGCAGGTTTTAAGAACGACTCAGATACTAAAACTGCATCTATGGTTTTGAGTTCAAACGACGCCAGCATATCCGGGTAATGAGCAGGAATACTCTGTGCGTTAATGTGCACAACGTTGAAATTCTTTGGACAGTCAGAAAAATGGGATTCTAGGGACTCGGAAAGAGTAGGAATGCTGCTAAAGCTGTCATCAGAGGTGCAATGTGTAGAAGACGTAAACGATGTGAAAAACTCATCCTCACTATCACTGCTTCGCATCAGTCTAATAATATAAGTATAAAAAAAACTAAATATAACTCGTCTATATAAATAAACAAATAAATTTAAAATAAAACTTTGACTCTACTTAGTCCACCTGCCGGTTGTGCCATGGGAAGGAGATTTACAAAAATAATTAAATTAGCTAAAACACGGAAACAAATCAGAGAAAACGAAACAAAACCAATGAAAATATTAAAATAAAAAACCAAAAATATCATACGACACTAAAGAAAAAAGAAAACAATTTTGATTCCTCCCGCCTTTATGTAAAGGAAATTTTACCACGTAAATAGCTGGTCGCGTACCGGCGCGGCGCCATTAGGAAAGAAATTGAAGTTATATAGTTGCATCATGTGTCAGTCAGCTGTCACACAGTCAGAAAAGAAAAATAATTACAAGAGAAAGCGAATATTGAAGATAAATTATTGACGGTGACTCGAAATAAACTAGGAAAAGTTCCAGACCGATTCCGTACCAGATTGTAGGTTGCTGCAGGCGGGAAGAGGATGAAAACTACACTAGGACGCCTTACTACTTCTTAGACGTAGTCGCGGCTGCACGCCGATTTTTCTGCGCTGGCGCCGCTTCTGCCGTCGCCGCCTTAGACACCACCGACCGAGAAGACGATCCCGATGCCGTCGCAGCCAACTGCGGCTGTCCAATCAGCTTCTCGAGATCACCCATCCAGTTCACTCGGTGGCGAGCAGTACCTTCGCCGGCCACGTAGACGTTGCCCTCTCTAGTCCAGCATTTATTGACTCCGAAATGTTGCCTCGCCTTCATAAACACTTCATGGCGGGCCTTAGTAAGGAACTCTGAGAGAGTGATGCCAGTGTCCTTGAGATGGGCTTTGGAGAACCAAATCTTGTCGCGCAGAGTGACATCACGCAGTTTTACAAGAATTGGCCTGGGCCGACTTGAGACAGCACGGCCCATACGATGGCACCTACTGACATCATCACTTGAGAAAGTGTTCAACTTGAGCTTGCCGCTTACCACCTTGGACAAGGCTGCTGTCGTATCCTCGTTCTGCTGCTCCGGGATTCCATGGATGAGCAGGATTTTACGTCGGGTCCGCATCTCCAATCTGTCTATGGACTGTGTGGCCAGCTCCATTTGTTCCTGTAGTGTACGGAACACAGACATCGTGAATGCCTTGTAGCTGGCAAACTCAGCTGCGAGAGAAGCCACTGTTGGTGAAGGGCTGATGTTCTTCTGCAGCTCAGCCTCAAAGTAGTCCATGCGCTGCTTCAAATCCATCATCAGTTGCTGGGCAGACTGCTGAATTGTAGACTCCATCGTATTGTGTATGGTGAAGTGCGGTTATCCCAAACAAAGAGTGATAGTGAAGTTATAGCTTGGTAAATATGGGAGATAACACTTTTAGGCAGGTGAAAACTATCAGAGATTCATGTGATACAGCAATAAATATTGTAAGTAAATATAAACTATTTGTTTTAATTAAATAAATACAGAGAGATTTTAGAGGTTGTTGCTATCAGGACTACCCTCGTCCAATAAAGAAAAAAATAATAAAACTCATCTTAAAATTATTGTTATTAAAAATGAACCACATTAATATTTGCACTGTTTCGTTTATTTTTCCTAACCTGTATGGTATGGTATTTTTTCATAACCTTAAATGTTATCTACAATTTCTACCACTAAAATCAAAATACAATACAAATACGCTTTATTGCACATCAAACACAGAAAAACAAAAACAGTAAAGAACAAAGATACAGATGCACAATGGGCGGCCTTATCGCTAAGAGCGATTTCTTCCAGGCAACCTTTAGATGGACACGTAGCTAAAGTATAGGTATAAATCGCGTTTCTACCACGTCAACAACTACAACTTCTTATTTTTATGGCTCGCTGTATTTATGCTGCCACTCATACACACACTTCTCTGTCAGTGTCATGTCAAAAGAGTCATAAACCAGCATATAATTTTTGTTTTTCTATGTTCATTCTGCTTACTGTTTTTATTTTTATTTACTATTCTTTTTTGTCTGTTTTGAGTTATACACAATTAAAGCAATAAACACATTAAAAAACACAGTGCACAGTATAAAAAAACATAAATAAAATAAGCCTACTGAAAAACAAAAATAATAATACATGGCTACCGTGCTAGCTTGCTGGCCAAAAAGGGTCAAATTCAGCTATGTGCTGAACCACGCGTGGCGCGGAACAACGCTGGTTTTCCGTTTGAACCTTTTTCTCAGTCACATCACGGGAAAGGAAGAGAGAAGCTCAAAACAGACAAAAAAGAATAGTAAATAAAAATAAAAACAGTAAGTAGAATAAACATAGAAAAACAAAAATTATATGCTGGTTTATGACTCTTTTGACATGACACTGACAGAGAAGTGTGTGCCTGTTTTTTGGCCAAATAAAACAATTCTTATATTCTTATTCTAAACACACCAACGTTCGGCCCCCTGATTATGTAACTGCGACCGGTTTGCGACAGGCGAAAATTAAGCAATCAGTGCTGTCAAAAGCCAATTTTGTATTAGATGACACCAGGTACTACGTCACCCAGCAATCGAGCACTAGGTTTCCCTCTGCCGGACAATCGGTGAACTAAAAATTGCTTGCTAAAATTGCGGTCGCGGTCGCGTCGCTGTTGCTGTTGCTTTTACATAATCAGCCTGCGGGTTTGGCACAACAAGGTTTTCGGGTAAATTTTTCCAGTTTGTAGTTAACGTTTACCCACAGTTATTCCTTTAAAAGCTTTCATAAATCCGTCCACCAATAATAAGTATGCATCTTATGTTAAATTTAACTGTAAAAATATATATATTAATAAATGCTTTACAACCTCCATTTCAAAAATACCTTTTTGAAATTGGAATCAAATACAACGCTTTCTACCGAGAATGAGTCTCACGGAAAATTTTTATACTTTGCTAACTTTCAAACAGTGATAAACACTACTAGAAACGTTGTCCGTTCAATATAGGTGCCTACAGAAAGTGCCTCTTCTGTACCTAACTTCAAAGGACTCGTGTAGACGAATGGACTACAAACTCTGTAGGAGTTAGGGGGACTAAACTATTACAATTTATTGCTAGGGGCCACATTAATCCTTCTACAATCTCAATCCATAATATTAGCTTAGTGACCGTGACGGACTCGAAACTTTGACTCAAGGCTTGTGTACTTTGGCCCCAACTAAAGTTAGGAGCTATTGTCAAAGGGTAGGTCCCAACTTCATTGTAAAGCTTTGGCCATTTGCATAACAGTAACATAGCTAAGCTATTGTTCAGCTAAGGGTGCACGACGACCATGCCTGGTCGTTGCTTGTTTACCCTAAGGGCCAGACTCCACCAAAGCTGAGCTGAGATGAGCGGAGAATGTGTTTTAAACAATCCATGGACTATAACTTCACTTTGCCTCTCTCTCCCAATAAGGTTTGCTGGAAGATTTGCTTCTAAAGATTAAGTTAGCCTTTGTTATAATTTTTCTAGAATTATGTTTTGTATATGTTTTATTGTACAAGAACAATAAATAATAATAACCTCGTTATTTACACATCTCCTTCATCACTCAGCTTCAGTGAAGTGAAGACCAACGGAGATGTCTCATAGTTGTATGCGAAGAAACAAAGAAAGATCGAAGCGAAGTTGTGAATTGTGCCTCGTAAGCTGGCGTCGTGAGGCACGGAGACGAGAAGAGATGAGCCGCGATGGGAGCTATGCCTCGCTAGTGTATTCATCTCAACAAACATCAGACGATCGCTACACTCAGCTCAGCCACTCAGTCAGAGACAACTCCGCTCCAGTCAGGCCAGTATGCATCTGCGCACAGCTTCGATGGAGACACTCTAGCTGAAAAAACTCTCTTCTTGTGTCCGCTACGGACATCTACGCTATGGTGGAGACTAGGCATATGGACTAGGCAGCGCTTTCAGGATAGTATTGTGATCGCGGGCTTTCAGTCGAGCGGGAAGGCACATGTTTCAAATAAGACTCTAGAGAAAATCCTCCATCTGAGACGCACCCTTATTTTTTTATTTACTCAATTTGGGTTTCGTGCCATTTTGGTCATGATAGGCCTATTGTTATTATTATCATCAAACATTTTCCTGAAATGGAAATAAAACTCACCTTCGCGCCACAGAAGCTTAGAAGTTGTAAAGTTGACTGGAATATTCTCAGCTATGTTTCAAGATAACCGATGCAGCCGTTCCTTATGATTATTATATATAAGTTTAATAGATTTTCGAGTTTGAGTTATACTAGCTGTTACAGTAGCCATGAGAAATGAATCATCTAATTTGAACCTTATTCCCAGGTCGTCAAGCAACAAACGCGACTTCATTAGTAACCGAGCTGAGATTGCAAGGGCTACTCAAATACACCAACTACACCATCAAAGTTGCCGGATTCTCCAACTACGGTCTGGGGCCGTACTCTTACCCGATTGTGTGCTCTACGCTTCAAGACGGTGAGTTTGCATTCGCAAAGACTTTGTATACTCAGTTACATTTCAGGAACTTCTTTTGATTCCTTGTTTGCTTGCTACTATGTGTTTTGGGTTTAGGTACTGCAACAACGTTGGCGGTCATAGAACTACATATGACGGGTAGTGAGTTTTGTTCAATTTCCAACGGCGTTTTTGCCCGCCTCGCGCGAAATTTCATTAACAAACATTGAAACGGTGAAAAATCCATACAGGTCTTAATACAATTTCTAGTACATTAATAAGCGAACCTCTAAAACGAACCGCAAAAAGGCAAATCAGATTAAATCCTTCAATTACATATTATGTAAAAACTACTTAGAAAACCTACTGTGACAAGGGAAATTAATGATTTTTATTTTAATTATTAATAAAAAAATATAGATTTAATAGAAAACTACCTATTACAACTACATTTAAATCCTGCCCAAATCTGATTGGCGTCTGAGTATTCGGGAAAGAACCACAGAATACATTCATGAGAGTAACACATCCAAAATAAACTCGTTTTCAAACGTTACAAAGTTTATTTCAGGAAGTTTCAGCTCTGAGGCTACGAAACCTGCCTAGATTGGTAGACAGCTAGATAAATTACATTACTATTTACATTTCCTTTTAGTGCTCGAAGCGCCGGCGGAAATCAAGCTACTCACACTCTCTCTCTCTCTCTCTCTCTCTCCTGTCATTGAGAGGAAAGACTATTTTTTAACCAACTTAAAAAAAGGAGGCCATTCTTCATATTTTCATTCGTGTTTTTTTTTTATTGAAAAATCTCAAGTAATCATGTGCTGTGGAATTTATTTATTTATTAGACAAAATCTGCTGTTACTGACCTCATCAGTGATTTAGTATATACACTCCATGCTACAAAGTTTGGTTGAGTTTATTTCAGATCGTTTAAAGCCCCGACAGGCGACAGCTAGATAAATCACATAAGCATTTACATTTCCTTTTAGTGCCCGAAGCGCCGGCGGAAATCAAGCTGCTTTCTCAGTCGTCCCACACGCTGCTAGTAAGCTGGAAAAGGCCCAAACAGCCGAATGGGAGATTGCTGCACTATACCGTTTACTGCAAACCCACTTCTAGGTAAGCCCTTTTTAGTTTTACCATAGAATAATAAAACACAATTTTATTCATCATCATCATCATCAACCTATATTAGTCCATTGCTGGACATAGGCCTCCCCCAATGGAGCGCCATAGCGCCCTGTCTTAAGCTTACCGCATCCTTGCTAGCATCTACCTGCAGTCTTTCGCTAGTCGTCATCCCACCTGGCCGGAAGGCGTCCTACACTATGTTTACCGAGTCGTGGTCTCCACTCACGAACACAAATTTAATAGTCAATTTTATTAGTCTTTGGTAAATTGTGTTCTACTCGTATTAGTCTATGGTTTTACATACTCATATCTACGCACGTACAAATATGTACACTTTTTTTAAATGGTAACCCGAGGAATGTAACATTCGGGTCAAACCGAACGGGTTTAAAGAGTGTTATAATGTCTTATGTATATTCTTTTTAAATAAATAAACACAAAAAAAAAATTGTCTGAGCAACATTAAAGGTCAAACAAGTGACTAACTTTCCCTTACAAACTTGGAAGGGTAGTACCCTGTTTGATGTTGACCATCAAAAACCAAGCATATCATCAATTTATCAGGTCATTATCTGTTTGTATATTTTTTTCTGCTAGTTTTTTGTTTTTTCTTGTAGAAAATAAATAAAACTAGCGTAATAGTAATTTGCAGTAAATTGTAAATCATTTTTTTCACTGCTTTTTTGGACCTTTTAGGAATATGCTCCATACAGACTAAGGAAATACATAATTCCTTTAAAACTTCTGAAACTATCATGGTTATTAACACTAAAGTCATTTAAAACGGGATATTTACCATGATTTGATTTTTGAGTTTTCCAATATTTCGGCACAGTTTCATGCGCCATCTTCAGTTATTCCGTGATCATGGCGCATGAAACTGTGCCGAAATATTGGAAAAATCAAATCATGGTAAATATCCCGTTTTAAATGACTGTACATAATTCCTTTCCTAAAATAAACTTTGGCTACGTTGTATCGCCTTTCAAAAATATTGTAAAAGGCCCTACCGGTCCCATCTAGACACAACCGCTTCCGTTACAGATACCACCGGATGTATCGACAGCCTGTCAAAACTTCCGCTGCTTTCCTTAAATTATTAACTTTTCTTCGAATGCTTTCTTAAATGATCAACTTTCTTTAATTAGATTCGCTCTACTGACTTTCGACAATGAATCTTGTCGTCTGATACGAATGTAATTAAAAGTTTCTTTTGTTACAATCGTTGAATATTGCGTCAAGGTTATATTGTAGTATTATCTACTCTGCTTAGGTGGTATTATCCACTACCTACCGATCATTGGCCCTACCACTACACTACATTGACCTACCTATGTACACGTAAATTATATAATCAGTTACATATATATTTACGCGCGATAAGAATAATACCAACTTTAGGATACTCTCTCTAGTTTTTATTAACACTTTGACTGCTGAAATCACACGGTATGTGTTTTCTACAAGTGACTAATATGCGTAAATCCACACTAGCGCAGCGGCTGAGAAAATACAGATCTTTGTGACTCAGCACAGCTGTAATATTTTTCGAACGAAACGCATGTGCGGCGCAACACAACCGCTGTGTAGAGCGGCAGCACGAATTTTTTAGGTTAAAAAAATGATCGCAGTCGTCGAAAAAAAAATCGCAGTCAAAGTGTTAAAGTTTTTTGTAATAATCACATTTTATAATTATGAATGTACTTTTTGTAACATCATTTTATATAGTTGCTTGGAGTGGAGTATATCGGTGTAATCTAATTAGGTTTTATACTAGCTTCTTTTCGCCCTGACCTTCTTCCGTCTTTCCTCTAGTTCTAAAAGTAAAGTAAATAATAAAAAGAGTTTTATTTTGCTAGAACAGAAACGAATAGTATACATAATATATAAATTATATAAGTTAACAGAGAAACTGACAAAATCGGTCTCCACTCAGCATGTGCTATGGTAGAGCAGATAAAATAAAAAATAAAAATAATAAAATTTATTCAAAAATATCTTAGGACTAAAGAGTAACAAAAAGTACCTTACTTAAATTCTGATGGAAATAACAATGTGGGTGCCTGAACTAGGTGAAAACCTGTTTTTCAGGCTGAAAGAGTGCTAACAACAAATAAATAATCAATTTGAACTTGCTTATTCTACAAAGCGACGAACATGAATACTATAGATCGTACCATAGCGCTGGTCTTCCGTGGAGACCGTGGTGCGTGAGGCAGCTACACACATACAAACAAGGAACAAAACTAATAAGTAAATTTAAATAACAAAGACTAAACTATGAAAACAATATCTTAGTTAAACTCATTTAAAACGGGATATTAACCATGATTTGATTTTTGAGTTTTCCAATATTTTGGCATTATTTTTTTAATACGCTATGATCACGAAATAACTAAACAGTGCCGAAATATTGAAAAGCTCCAAAATCAAATCATGGTAAATATCCCGTTTAAAATGACTTAAGTATTAATAACCATGATCTTTTCAATAGTTTTATTATTCTTGTTCTCAACTATTACTTAAAAATAAATAAATAAAATAAAAAGCCTTTTATTTCTTTGCAGTGAACTCGACAGATATTACTCAAAAGTTTTATGTTTTTTTTTAAAGTCTATGTTATTATCTGTTTATATTTTATGTTAGTAATAAAAATAAGTTTAACTTATATACTATTATTGTTTATTTAGTTATCTGCAAGAACTATTACTTAAAATACTATAATTTCGTAGCAACGAAGGCCCTCACGCAATGCGCGTGGAATCAGACCCTGCGGAGTCACAGACTGTGGAACTAAAGGGGCTGGTCGAAGGTCGGCAGTACGATGTGTGGGTGACGGCTAGCACTGGCGTGGGAGAGGGACCGGAGAGCAAGAGAGTTACTAATACTCCTTTGCAAAGAGGTAAGAATGAAGTAGAGATAGAGCTTTGTGAATTTGCGGAATTGTGCAGTGCGATGCAAAAGCCGTTTAGGTACCAACCGGTGTTACCGGGTGTAATGTTCGCATTCACAGGGAGCGTGATACGCTACGCCTCGCCGCGCCGTGTGCTAAAATGCGTCTCATAACTCTTTGCGAGCGCCTTCTTTCCCGTCCTACCTGAACGAACGTTCGCTGTAGAACACGATACATTGCGCTCCGTAACGCCCGCCGCGCGCCGCCCCAGTCAGTACCCGGCTTAAAAGTTTGCGTAAATTGGATCTTCTTAAACACCATGCCAATCAATCACAATACAGGTTATCATATGTGTGGCTAGGGCTATCTACAAAAATACTTGCAACCTTATAGTTGGTCATTAAAAGAAAAGATTAATTAATGTTTGTTTTAAAGAACGTTGTTTTTTATTGATTCACAAATATGATGTTATCATAATTCTTAAATTGGTCGCTCCAAAGGCAGAGCAAAATCTAAATTCTAATTTTTCAGAAGAGCCTTTTTCAGGCCTTAATTCACTTTTCGAATGTACTAACCTATGTTCCTTTTTTGATTTGCCTTCGAAAATGGCCGTAGCGAAATACTTAATTATAACTAAAATATTTGATATTCCCTATAGTGGTAGCCGGGGTAGCATCACTAGGAGGCGCAATAACAGTAGCAGTACGGAACCCACTACTCCTCGAATGCCGCAGCGTAGGATCCCCTCCGCCAAGAACTGTCTGGTACCACAACCAGAACATCATCACTCATCATCCGAGGTTCACTAGAAACAGAGATGATAGTCTGCTGATCAAAAGTAAGTACTTCAAATGTGTTCCCCAGAGTAGTATACACTATACAGTATAGTCATTTAAAACGGGATATTTACCATGATTTGATTTTTGAGTAATCTCAACAGAGCGACACTACATACCAAGAATGGTAGTGGAGGCCATTGAGATTAGGAAACACAGGAACTTCAACAGAGAAGATGGTTTCCAATTATCGGGAACCTGGAACAATGTGTAAAAACCGAAGAAGTGATGTACCAACCACGCCGCGTTCTGATACCGTCAGTGTTGTGTGTCGTGATCGAGCTGCGGTCGATAATAATGAAACCGGTGATAGTGGTAACGTTCGTAGCAAAAGACAGAAAATGAGGGTAGATCGGTATATCTGCTCATAAAAACGAACTCGCAGTGTCTTCAGTTATTCCTTGATCATGGCGCATGAAACTGTGCCGAAATATTGGAAAACTCAAAAATCAAATCATGGTAAATATCCCGTTTTAAATGACTTTAGTGTTAATAACCATGATAGTTTCAGAAGTTTTACTATACAGTATGTCAAGTATGATTAAATAAGTAAATAAATAATGCTGGACAATCCACACAGCATCATCTAGCTCCAAGCTAAGCAGAGCTTATGGTATGGGTACTAGATGACTGATATACTTAATACAATACATTACATAGATATTTTTACTATACATAGATAACGACTAGAACACCCGGTACAAATATCTGCAGTTATCGTACACACAATTGTCCCGAGGTGAGAATCAAACCCGCAACCTCTTGCATCGCCAGGCCTCTTTGGGACTCTTTGCCGTTCTATTTGGCGCAAAAAAGAGAAAAAGCCGGGTCGGGTTTTATATAGTATTCAAATAATCACTGGAGTGCTTCGGCTATTTTTGTCCGAACTTTTAGTTATGAAACTCATCAAAACTTTTTCAGAGCAGATGAATTACACCGTGAAAATATGAAACATAGTTTGTTCTTTTAATTTTGTTAATTTCGCAGTTATCTTTAGACGCGTTAAAGTTTTAACAATACTTTCGCAAGTTTTATGCGAAAACTTCAATTTCACTACGCCAAGTTAAATCATACAAATCTTGTCGCAAAACTTATAAGTTTAATCTTGAGCGTAGAGTTGAAAACTCTTTTCCAACAACAAGTTTGGTAATAAGAAATTCATAAAACTTCCCTGGACAGTCAAAACAGTGCAGAAAATTTGCATTGCAAAATAAACTTTGCGCGCTGCACAATAAGTTCTAAACTTATAATCTCGAAGTTTCATAAATGGACGACTGCTCGCAATCATAATAGAACACAAAGTGCTATTATTAAAGTTAATTCCAGTTTGAAAAGGAAAACTCGTAGCTTAACTTTTCTAGTGTAATTATGATATTTTTATTGCTCTAAGTGGCCAGGTTTCGCTTTTTTGTGATCTATATAAATGCCACAGCCTCGCAGCGGCTTCTCGCCTAAAGAAAGTACCTATGTACATATATAAATAAATAAAAATAAATAATGCTGGACAACACACACAGCATTATCTAGCCCCATGGTAAGCAGAGCTTGTGTTATGGGTACTAGATAACTGATACACATAATACAATACATTACATAGATTTTTTATTATACATAGAAAACGACCAGAACACCCGGAACAAATATCTGCAGATCGTACACGCAATTGTTCCGAGGCGGGAATCGAACCCGCAACCTTCGGCTATACCTTCGGATATATATCAATAATTAAGATTATGATGGTGCCCAAACCGAACTTTTCAACCTACTCGACGACATTATATTTAAAACCACCACCGCATGTCTTGGCATGCATCACATTGCTGACCTGTTATAAGTACCTAATTTACTTTTGTGTTTAATTTTAATTTATGTAGGTTAAGAAATTTATAGGCAATATATCGTTTTTATTATATTATTTATTATTATTATAGGTATCGACCAATCTTTAAGCGGCAACTACACATGTCTAGCCAAGAACCTCTATGGATCTGATTCAGTGGTCTATACTGTCAAGGTAAGCTTTCTCACATTGTTCCTACGATAAAGCCCAGTTCACACGTAGTATCACCCGGGTTTATGTACATTCAACAAAGGTGCCTCGTGCCTGCTACCTAGTGTTACCATTATCAACTTCAACTTCTTGTAAATGGCTCTGGGTCTGTTTTTACCATTATCAATGAAGTCTAGTTGTTGACACCTTAACTTGACCTTGACGGATACACTAAGAAACAGTTATAAGAGTTCACTATTAGAATATAATATTATAAACCCGGGTGATACTACGTGTGAACTGGGCTTTATATTTTTGGCCGCGCTTGGTCCAATTTGTATCTTATTATTTTGAATCATAGTGCGTCACGTCTCTGTGAGAGCTGACCCTAAGTGATCTTGTACGAAAACGTTCAGATCTATCCATAACGTAGCATCATTGTATCTAATTTACTGAATCGGCATATTTACCAACCAGTGCGAAACTGACTGCGACGCGATACTACCGTAAAAAGGCTCGTTTACTACCTATGTGTTTTGCGTGTTCTATTTCAATAAACTTTTGAAAAGTGATCAGTGATTTAATTCATTTATTTCAATGTACGTACAACTCCGTACAGATCTGCTGCCCTTTTTCTCATAGGTTCTCTTGTTGCCTATTACGGCATTCACGGACTGAGCTATTAGGGGCCGACTTTGACGCCATGACCGCCACAGATATACACCATTGCGTTGGTAATGGTATCCACCTAAAAATAAACCCATCTTAAAGTTACTTCTAATTGTATAGGTCCTACCACTACCAGACCCGCCTACGCTGCGAGCTACCCCGTACAAAGACTATATTGTGGTGGAGTGGGATGAAGTAAGAAGCAGCAATAACTCACTTGGCTATGGAATCAGTAAGTCTATTATTCACTACCTACCTGCATCTGGCTTAAGCTTAGCTCTGCGCGACCGAGCCGTGTCGGCAGAAAGTAGCACTAAAATTATTAAACTAAATCTCATAAAATAACAGCATTACCAAATCTTCCATATTCTTTTCTGTTCCTAAGTGCTCTATAAGAATAAGTTTATTGCTAAATTTTGCGAATCATAGTGACATGAATTTCTTATACTGAAAATATAGTATCAACAATTTTTTCATATTCGGACATACTTGTACAGAATAATAACAAAAGATCAAAGTTATACCACTCAGCTCAGAGCACCAATTACTGGGTATAGATAGATCCCTCTACTAATCCCCGGTTCAGTGTCAAGCATCATCCACTAAGCGTCGAAACACATTAAAGCATATCGAACGACTTTTTTAAAATTTTGACGTAACCATCTTTGACCCCTATCCCCACAATACCAATTTTCCTCACGCAGGTTACAACCTGACCTACCGCGAAGGCGACGGCCCCTGGCTAGAAGCGTGGCCGGTCACCAAAGAGACGCGTCTTCTCAACACACAGCAGCATACCCTGGCTGGCCTGAAATGTGGCACCAAGTATTCCATCAGAGTAACAGCTACCGACAGCATTGGGACTTCAGTGCCTGCGCATGTTGATGTTGTTACTTTGGGATCGGGTAAGCTCTTAGAAAAGTTTCTGGACTTCTCTAGGTCTGCTGGCAAACGTAATGTAGGACGCTCTCCATCCAGGGGTGGTATGGCGATTTGTGAAAGACTGCTGGCAGTTGTTAGAAACAGCAAGCTGAAGACATGGCGCTATGGCGCTCATTATGGGAGGCCGCGGTCCAGTATATCATATCACACGATATCATATAAATAGCATTGTGATGTTGTTACTTTGGGGTCAGGTAAGATATGAGCAAAATTTCTGTCCTTCCCTAGGTCTGCTGGTAAACGCAGTGTACGTAGGGGACGCCCCCCGTCCAGGTAGTATGACGATCTGCGAATGACTGCAGGCAGATGATGTTGTAAGCGGCAAGCTGAAGACAGGGCGCTCTGATACTCATTATGGGAGACTGCGTTCCAATAGTGGAATACCATAGGGCATTTAAATATCATCAACACATAGCAGTATACACAGGCTGGTCTGATATGTGACACCAATTATTTTATCAGGATGACCCAAATACCCCAAATATATTGGAAAATGGTCGAGAAATACGAAACTTTATACTCAGTGCCATTTTGCAGCCCCGATATCACCCCCTTCCACCGACTGGCTATGGAGTAACGCGACTCACGTGTACATCCAGCTGAGCGGATGGGACGACGGCGGATGTGACGTCACGAGGTGGGACGTCGAATACAGGCCGCTCGGATCTAGTGCTTGGACCAGAGCTGAGAATAGAGCGGTGAGTTTTGAACCTTTGGACCGTGTAACTAAGTATTCTATCGTAAAATTAGTTTGTGTTGTTTTCTATATCATCATCACACATTGGATCTGTTGGTAGTATAATGAATCAATTTAAAACCTGTTAATTGTAACAATAAAAGTGTTAATACTTGCCAACTTTATAACCTTTCTCTGTCCCTCTAGCCAGTAGACCTGCACCTCGGCTGGTCGTACATAGAAGGTCACTACCATGCCCCCCAACTCCGCTCCCCCCCTGCGTCCTTCGCAGTGGGGGATCTATCCCCCTCGACGTGGTACCAACTGCGAGTCACCGCGACCAACGATGCTGGCGCCGCCAGCACTGTCTATAGCTACGCTACTAAGAACGTAGACGGAGGTACGTGACGTGACCCTTATATGTGACACCATAAAGTGCACAATAGGGGGCCCCCTAACACGTAATATCAACTCAGAGTCACGGCGACATAACGTTCATCGTAGTTTCCACACGCGTGAGAACACACTAACAGAGCAACTTTTTACTGTATGCAAATATTGTTATCTGAAAAAAAGGCAGGCAGATCAATGATAGGGGCAAAAGGTAGTTTAAAAAAAAACAATAATTTAATTCTAAGAAGCTTATATCCCGGCTCATTTTCACTCTGAGTACCTACCTATTGCCACGCCCTTCTTGGGTACCATTGTGTCTCTTATACATCACCTAGATACTAAGACCTACAAATGTACACAATGATGCTATAAAATAAATATGAAATATAAAACACCTGAAATTATAACACAGGATTACATAGGTTTTAAGAGCTATGCTCGGAGTTTCTCTGAAGGATGGGATACGAAACGAATGCATCCGACAGAGATCCAAGGTTATCGACATAGCTCAAAGAATTAGCAAGCTAAAGTGTCAGTGGGCCGGCCATATCTCGCGAAGAACCGACGGCCGCTGGGGCAAACGTGTTCTTGAGTGGAGACCGCGACTTGGTAAACGTAGTGTAGGACGCCGTCCGACCAGGTGGGATGACGACCTGCGAAAGACTGCAGGTAGATGCTGGATGCGGTAAGCTGAAGACAGGGCGCAATGGCGCTCATTGGGGGAGGCCTAAGTCCAGCAGTGGACTGATATAGGCTGATGATAATGATGATGATGACCCTCGCGCTACCTTTTATTCTTTCAAGGCGTCATGTTAATTCCTTTTAAAACTCTCTACAAACGAGCTTGAAACGAAGCGAAACTAATGGATGCAGTAGTTACCTACTAAAGCTGTGTGGCAAGTGAACGACCGATGTGGCGCGGTGGGCGAAGGTCCGCCTGCGACGCAAGAGGTTGCGGGTTAGATTCCCGCCTCGGAACAATTGTGTGTACGATCTGCAGATATTTGTTCCGAGTGTTCTGGTCGTTTTCTATGTATAATAAAAAATATCTATCTATGTAATGTATTGTATTATGTATATCAGTTATCTAGTACCCATAACACAAGCTCTGCTTACCATGGGGCTAGATAATGCTGTGTGAATTGTCCAGCATTATTTATTATTAAGTTTAATAAGCTCTTCTCAAGAGTTACGATAGGTTAGGTATTACAGTTTCTACGAGAGTGATTTAAGCGACTACATATCCCAAACTAATTAAACTGAGACGAGCCAAATAATATTGAACAGAATTCCTCGAATTAACACAAATACACATTAGTTAGCACAAACTTAACGTCAAACATTTCACTAACTTTGACATTTACAGCGTAATTTTCGCAGTTTGCCTCGGTTTGCGCCGGTTGCCTTGATGACAAAAGTTTTGATTGACAAATCATCTGAAACTTGTGTCAATGTCAAACTTTAGGGTAATTCATGGTACTAATAATTTTTGGGGGTAATAATCACTTTAAGTTGGAAACAAAAGACTGGGAACAATACTTTGTGGATAATAGCTTTCACTGGAGTTTTATTAAACAGGAAGAATTTTATTGGCCTCGACAAATTGATACGACATTATTTCCGTAATTTGGCTCGAGCCGTGGCGGTGGCGGTATAAGAATCGACCACTTGAACGTGAGATTACGGGAGGGGTAGGGGGGCGAACAAATCTCACGACATTTCACCAAAGGGCGAGGGGGGGTCGAAAAATCTCCAAAAATCGCCTCTAGTAATTACAAAGACACAAGATCACTATTATACATAGGGTCACAAATTGTAGTGTACAAGGGTCAAGGCGTAACCATCTCATAGATATATAGATAGATAACACTTTATTACACCACACAAAACAGAAAATAATACAGAGATAAAAACTTAGAATAAAGATATAAAGGACGGCCTTATCGCTGAGAGCGATCTCGTCCAGGCAACCTTGGGATGGACTGGACATGAACAACACAATACAATTCTTTATTTATAACGCCGAGTTAGAAGTCAAACGTAGTAAAATTAATAAGGCAAGCAATATAGAAATAAAATATTGCCCTTAACTAATTTCATTATGTAGGTATATCATTAACAAAATATAATTGAATAATTCCCTCTGGCCACGTGGTCCTGCCTTTGTCCTACCGATCGGACCACATGAACTTTTTTTTCCGGTTGGTTCGATTAACTAATCTTGTATATGAAATTAATTAATCATCAGCCTATATTAGTCCACAGCTGGACATTAGGCCTCCCCCAATGAGCGCCATAGCGCCCTGTCTTCAGCTTGCAGCAACCTGCAGTCTTTCGCGGAACAAAAAAAATAGATTAAATGCAACCATATATACACGGTGTAACATGAGGGGTGGATCATCGGTAAATGGGGGGTGGGGGACCTCAGTACCCCGCAATTGCGAAATTAAGGATGAATTCTGATTTTAACAAAAATTTTACTAAAGTCCAAATAACTTTTGAACCAGTGAATATCGCTGAAAATACAGGGGGGTTAAATCGATAGGTACTGAGGTCCTTCACCCCCCATTTACCGATAATCCACCCCTCATGTTATACATATATCAAGTAAGGTGCATTTAATAAATTTTTAAGTAGGTACCTATTATTTACAACGACTACTGTTTATACCCCTTAGCCTTCTTATACTTGCTAACTTGACTAACCTTCCACAGAGGAGATCGGTCCACCATCAGAGTTCTTGGACCTAAATATGCTGGTCATCATCTGCAGTTCCATCCTCCTGGTCGTTTGTCTATCGGCTTTCGTCTGCATATTGCTGAAGAGGCATCGGTAAGTTCTATCTAACTAAACACTTTTCAACTCGACAAGCCATGGAAAAGGCACAGCATGTCTATACTAATATTATAAAGAGGAAAGGTTTGATTTTTTGTTTGTTTGTTTGTAACGAATAGGCTACGAAACTACTGGACCGATTTGAAAAATTCTTTCACCGTTGGGAAGCTACACTATCCCCGTTGAACATAGGCTATATTATATTTTCAAAAAAGTTAGGGATCCGTACTAAAACCGTGCAAAGCCGGGAAGGTCCGCTAGTTATTGATAAAATTATAAATTAATTAGTATAGTGTATAGGTTGTATGTACATTGAACCCAATAAATAAGTTAGTATGGGTAGTGATAACATCGCCTTAGGACTTACCTAATAAAAAAAAACCTGTAATGATGTTACTATCTTAATAATTAAAAAAATACGCATCTCTAATTTTTAACACTGACTGCTGAAATCACACGGTATGTGTTTTCTACAAGTGACTAATATGCGTAAATCCACACTAGCGCAGCGGCTGAGAAAATACAGATCTTGTGACTCAGCACAGCCGTAATATTTTTCGAACGAAAAGCATGTGCGGCGCAACACAACCGCTGTGTAGAGCGGCAGCACGAATTTTTTAGGTTAAAAAAAGATCGCTGTTGTCGAAAAAAAACCGCAGTCAAAGTGTTAAAAGTAACTGTATCTATGAAATACTTCATTCGGTCAGTGAGTGAATGAAACTCGTCTCCCGATTCAACCTAAGATAACGAACTAGTCTCTGGTGAAAATATCATACAGTCTTCATAATTTGATAACTCGGATAATTTACTAGTATTTTCCATTCAGAAAAGTGTCCAACCGGACACACTTGCCATTTGCAAAGAATCATCTTATGTTTATTTATTTTGAAGTGACAGATTATTTTCAACTTTTTAGATAAGAGAAAGAAACCTTATCTCATATATAAATAAACCACAAACTCCCCAGGCAAACCTTCGCCTCGCAATACCGCCACTCGATAGCAGAAGACGCGAAGTCTCGCCACGAGAGTGTGACGTCACAGACGGAGCATAAGGAGAGATATGCTGCCCCGAGGATCTATACGTCGCCGGCGCATCAGATCAAGGGAGGGAAAAGCGGTGAGTGGAAGATCAGTTTTCTGTTTCAGTTTTTTAGGGTTCCGTTCCGTCCCAAAGGGTACCTAATCATCATCATCATCATCAGCCTATATCAGTCCACTGCTGGACATAGGCTTCCCCCAATGAGCGCCATTGCGCCCTGTCTTCAGCTTGCCGCATCCAGCATCTACCTGCAGTCTTTCGCAAGTCGTCATCCCACCTGGTCGGAGGGCGTCCTACACTACGTTTACCGAGTCGTGGTCTCCACTCAAGAACACGTTTGCCCCAGCGGCCGTCGGTTCTTCGCAAGGGTACCTAATACGGAATCCTATTACTAAGACTCCGCTGTTCATCCGCCTGTCTGTCTGTCCGTCTGTCACCAGAATGTATCTCATGAATTGTGGTAGTTAGACAGTTGAAATTTTCACAGATGATGTATTTCTGTTGCCGCTATAACAACAATTAGTACTAACAACAAAACTAAATATAAAAAAGGGGGCTACCATACAACAAACGTGATTTTGCGCGAGTCCGACTCGCTTTTTTTAAATATAGTCAAAAGGCATTAATTTGACCATGCACAATCTCACCTGATAAGCGAGCCTATCTAATTTTATGACGCTTCTTGTCTCTGTATCCGAGATTTTATTAAAGCCGTCGCGGATTTGCTTGTTTTTGTTGCTTGGTTTTAAAGTTTACTTATACATGCTTTTTATAATAATTAACGTTGTTTTGTACAGAAATGTTCGAGATTAGCCCCTACGCGGAGTTTGCTCTCGGCTTCAGAACCTTCGACCACGTGGAGAATCAAGACCTGCCTATGCCGAGCAGATTGCCTAGCAGACCTCGGTTTGATACGGGTAAGTCCTTACTGTCAAAGTTTAGGAGTGGGGGCTCGTGACGTCACAACTTGCTAAGAAGTGTAGCAAGACGTGACGTCACGCGGAACTTTAACTGGCCATATCTTCATATTTTTTTGTTTAATTGTCAAAAGAAAAAACACGGGTACATTATCTTCTAAAAAAATCTAACTCACGGACTTAGTAGATTTTTTAAAACGCCTAAATCAAAATACATTTTTCGCACGCTAGGCTTCATGATTATTTCCGATTTACTAAATAATTAATTCAATAAGGTACTCGATAAACAGGTTATAAGATGAACGACGAAGCAGCAAAACATAGCCCCTCACTCTCCATTTTCAAGCGTAAAGTCAAAGAGCATTATCTATCTTCATGATTCTGTTGTATTTTATGTATTTAATATATGTATCTATTAAGTATATGTATTATAATGTAAGTATAGAATTTAGGTTAAATAGTATTTTTGTTTAGTATTTTATTATAGTATTTAGTAGTATATTGAATAAGTAAGTTAAAATTTAATCTTCTGTCTATTTATAATTTTATTTATGCACATGTACCCACTTCTCTCTTTACTTTATCTCTCTCTCCCAATAAGGTTTGCTGGAAGAGAACTCTTTTTAGGGTTAAGTTCACCTTTGTATAAATTTTCTAGAATAGGTTTTATGTATACTTTAACGTGCAAAAAGTATAAATGAAAATAAAAAAATATAAAAACTGAGGAGCAGCACAATACCTATAAATAAAGTGATATGGGTTATACAGTGATATGGGTAAAGGATGTTTGTGTCATGTGTTTCGCATTCATAAAATGCATTTGTTGACATAAATTATCTTGGATTGTTAAATCAAGTATAGTTTTAATAACCATGATTATTTTAGAATAGTATACAGTTAACTCTTTGCCTGCGATTTTTTTTCGACGACTGCGATCTTTGTTTTAACCTAAAAAATTCGTGCTGCCGCTCTACACAGCGGTTGTGTTGCGTCGCACATGCGTTTCGTTCGAAAAATATTACGGCTGTGCTGAGTCACAAAGATCTGTATTTTCTCAGCCGCTGCGCTAGTGTGGATTTACGCATATTAGTCACTTGTAGAAAATACATACCGTGTGATTTCAGCAGTCAAAGTTATAATAAAATAATAAACAATGCTGGACAATCCACGCAGCATCATCTAGCCCCAAGCTAAGCAGCACTTGTGTTATAATTAAGATGACTGATATACTTAATTCAATAGATTACATAGATATATATTTTTATTACACAATTGTCCCGAGGCGGGTATCAAACCCGCAACCTCCTGTGTCGCAGGCGGACCTTCGCCCACCGCGGCAAGAGGTCGTCAGTAAAATAGTTCAGTCATTATATCAGTTATTATATCAGTTCGATTCTATTCTTCCTACATCAGTGAATCACTCTGTAGTTTAACTAATAACCTGCGATGTTATTAATGTTAAACACAATAAGCATAGATACGATTTAAATAAATAATTATATAATTGTGTGTACGATCTGCAGATATTTGTTTCGGGTGTTCTGTTCGTTTTCTATGTATAATAAAAAATATCTATCTATGTAATGTATTGTATTATGTATATCAGTTATCTAGTACCCATAACACAAGCTCTGCTTACCATGTGGCTAGATAATGCTGTGTGAATTGTCCAGCATTATTTATTTTATTTATTTATTTATAATAAACCTGTTTCAAAAAATGTTTCATCCGCTTAAAACCCGGACCCGACAGATGACAAGTGGGAACGAGCTGTAACATAGTATCACACCTTGCACGATCACATTAATTATTATGTATTATAAAATGGGAAATTTTGGATGTCTGTTACCACTTCACCAAAACTAGGTACCAAAGGAATCGGGTAATGATGTAGTTTCGTCCTACATCAGTGAATCACTCTGTATTTTAACAAATAACCTGCGATGTTATTAATGTAAAACACAATGTGCACAGATACTATCTGAATTAAACCACTGCATGAATTATTCAAAACAAAATAATTATTGATATATCGGATCTGTACGGACAGATTAAAATTAACCGCACGGACCGATAATACGTATATAATATTTACTTCAATGCTTATTATTAACGCAACTACCGATTATTTAATTAATTTATTAATTATAATGCGGTTTCATATTTAATATATATTATATTAAATATGAAACCGCGGTTATAATGTGGTATAATGCGGTTTCATATTTAATATATATTATATTAAATATGAAACCGCATTATTTTTTTAAAATTTGTGTTTGTTGCTACATAATACACAGTATTATGTACAGACAACCGCGAAAACTCACTGTGTTAACTTCGGAGATAGGGAGAAAAAGGTCAATTATTCGTCTTTATTAATATTTAAAAAAGTATACAATTTCCAGTAATTTCATAAACGAAGGTTTTTGTTATTATAGTGCTGCATGACAATCTCTAAGATTTTTTTTTATTGGATATTTAATTTATTTCATTAACTGTTTTGATGTACAAATGTTCTCTAAGTGATGCTCTGAAAACTTAGAGAATTAAACCCAAATTAAACCATCTGAAAATGATGTCGATAAATTGTTTGTCATTCTGTTTTGAGAAGTCGGTATTAAATCATAACCTTAGTATCCAGCTGTCCATCTAAAGGTTGCCTGGAGATAGCTTTTAACCATAAAATTTAATTACTTAGTTACAATTTTTTTGATTTGTTTAATAAATATTAAAAAAATACATATTATATGTATACATATATCTATAGTATAAGGCATTAAGTATATCAGTTATCTACAACTCGTTGTAATCATAACACAAGCTTTACTTTACTTATTATTTATTTATTTTTTAGTTTTTATGGTGCTGTGTATAGAAGTATAAGACGTATTAGGGGAGGCCTATGTCCAGTAGTGGACTGCTATAGGCTGATGATGAATGATGTCAAAGTCAAAGTCAAAGTCAAAAATCATATTTCTTTAGGCTTACAAAATAAGCACTTAGACAAGTCATATTTTATACATTAATGATGAATAAGACGTATACGTATAGTTACTAATACAACGGGTATTTATTATTTATTGCGTTTATTTACCTATTATATAAAAGGTAATCGTTATGTGTTCAGATCGCGTAAGTTTAAAAACATTTATGTATAGTTAGCTAGTTCCTTACTTACACAGATCAATTACCTATAGGTATAAACGTGCAATTCCGTCCGTCTGTCCAAACCCCGGACTACGGAGGAGGGCCATTAATATTATTTAATAAGATCAAGACGAATGGACGCGCGCCCTGTCACGGTGTGATTTCGTGAGGAACTGATAAAAAATTCCCTCTAATACCCCGTTTTTTCGAGGAAAGCCAAAGAAGTTATAGCAAGGGCGTGGCGGATAGGATTCCGTTCCAATTTTATTTGTGTTTTTTTATCGAGGCAATGGACGCAAGACGCCAGATACGAAAACAGAGACCTAAGCCCTCCTACACGTATACATATATTTCGGCGCAGGGTCATGGAGGTAGTCTTATTTTAGCCTTAATATCACCTATTTGTGTTGTTTACCCCCATGATAAACTTCTTTGTTTATTTATTCTATGCCTGTATTTTGTACCTGTGTCTAAATAAATGGGAGACCATTCAAAAGATAGAATGATGACATCACACAAGTAGCTGGAAAAATGTGGCCACAAAAAGCCAGCGACAGAAACCTCTGGAGATCCTTGGAGGAGGCATACACAGCCGAAAGCGGTCCATATCAGGACATGACACAATAAAAATCTGACATAATTAATTCTAAATTCAATTCAATTCTAAAATTATAATGTACCTACACGACTTTTAATTCTTTCTTTTACTATTATTATTCTTTAAAATTGTACATACTAATAACTATTGGGATATGGAATAAAGCTGAAAGAGGAAATGTTTGATTTTTTGTTTGTTTGTAATGAATAGGCTCCGAAACGAATGGACCGATTTGAAAAATTCTTTCTCCATTGGGAAGCTACACTATCCGCGGTCAACATAGGCTATATTCACCATTGGGAAGCTACACTATCCGCGATCAACATAGGCTATATTCACCATTGGGAAGCTACACTATCCACGGTCAACATAGGCTATATTCACCATTGGGAAGCTACACTATCCGCGGTCAACATAGGCTACATTTACCATTGGGAAGCTACACTATCCGCGGTCAACATAGGCTATATTCACCATTGGGAAGCTACACTATCCGCGGCCAACATAGGCTATATTATATTTTCGAAAAAGTTAGGGATTCGTACTAAAACCGTGCGAAGCCGGGAAGGTCCGCTAGAAAATAAACTTAAATAAAACTTAAGGGGAGGACCACAGAAATCCAAATAATAAGGCACTACATATTTAAATTTATGTGGTAAGGACTGAATGTGCCCTACGTTTATGCGTATTTATTAAGACAGAAATATGTCAACGAATCCATAATCATCGTTCTGCTGATTCCTCGAGATTTTTCCATAATTGACAGATTGGCAGAAAATTAAAAACGCTCAACTTTTTTAATGTCTACGGAGCAATTAAACTTTCCCCGAGACGAGAACAAATTAAAAAGATAATTCATAAAAGTCTGACAATTGGAATTCATTAAGATGAAGTTGGGAAGGTTGTTTATTTGATTTTAATGGGGCTCTGGCTTTTTTCGTTATTTGATTTTAATGGGAAAGCCAGGTCTAAGATTATATCAAAGACTAAGCACCTACTCTCTTACTATTACAAAATTTTACGACCTCTGTGGCGCGGTGGGCGAAGGTCCGCCTGCGATGCAGTAGGTTGCGGGTTCGATTCCCGCCTCGGAACAATTGTATGTACGATCTGCAGATGTTTGTTCCGGGTTTTCGTTATATGTAAAATAAAAAAAATCTATCTATGTAATCTTATTGTATTAAGTATATCAGTAATCTAGTACCCATAACACAAGCTCTGCTTTCCTTGGGGCTAGATGATGCTGTGTGGAATGTCTAGCATTATCTATATTTATTTATATTTACTAGTACTCCTTTTTTTACTTTGTCATGCAATATGTAATTATGTCCTCGGACAACAAGCTGAGACGGGACCTTATTAGCCGCGAACATAGGGAAAGACCAGTTTTTCTTACTCTTGGGATTCTACTACATTATTTTTAAGGTTTTTCTTTTTTTTTTTAACACTTTGAGTGCGTTTTTTTTTCAACGACTGCGATCTTTTTTTTAAACTAAAAAATTCGTGCTGCCGCTCTACACAGAGGTTGTGTTGCGCCGCACATGCGTTTCGTTCGAAAAATATTACGGCTGTGCTGAGTCACAAAGATCTGTATTTTCTCAGCCGCTGCGCTAGAGTGGATTTACGCATATTAGTCACTTGTAGATATAGTCGTGGTTTTTACAATTATAGTCAAGGCAACTAATATAATTGATTTAACTAAGGAACGAACCTACATCTTCTGGCTAGAATACAAATTATTCATAAGCAATCACAAAATCTGGCAAGAATTTTATTAAAGGAGACCTATAAAAAATGTATTTTGATAAACCGTATATACATACATATTAAATATATTAAGTATTTATGTATATTAAAGTGAATGAATTTGTTAAGAATCCAAGGGTCAAGGCCAATAACCAGCGAACGGTTATATTATTTATAATACTTGGCCCGCAATCGAAAACGTATACTGTTTTATTAAATAAATTAATAAATCAAGTTTTGTCTGGATCTCTCTCTTAACACTTCGAGTGCTGAAATCACACCGTATGTGTTTTCTACAAGTGACTAATATGCGTAAATCCACACTAGCGCAGCGGCTGAGAAAATACAGATCTGTGTGACTCAGCGCAGCTGTAATGTTTTTCGAACGAAACGCATGTGCGGCACAACACAACTGTTGTGTAGAGCGGCAGCACGAATGGCTTAGGTTAAAAAAAAGATCGCAGTCGTCGAAAAAAGTTCGCAGTCAAAGTGTTAAGACAGAACAAAAATGAGATCCAACAAATCTGCTTACGAATGCGGGAGATAGTAGCCTGGTATGTTTTGTTTTTTCTATTGTTTTATATGTAATTATTGTCTACGGGTGTGGCATAGTCATGTTGACTAAACTCCTTTATTTATTTATTTATTTAATTATTAACTAACACGATTACTTATATTACAACCAATTACACTAGTTAATTACAATACCTATACATTACATATATTAGAACAAATGAAACATAAAAAAAAAAGAAGAAAAAAAAGAAAAAAAAGGTGTATCTTTATATGTATTATATATAAAAAGGTGTCGATAACTGAAACGTAATGGTTTTGACCATTACGTCAACTTACATTACGTCGATTAAATCAAAAAAACCTTTGTTCCCAGAAACCAGTTTCCAGACACGGTCTGAGTCGGATGACAGCGATAGCACATCGAAAGCAACCGTCAACGTAGTGCCAAGAAGTAAGTAACAAATTCACTTTAAACTTACACGTGTTTGTAGTTTTATAGTACATTTTGTTGAATCATGGTTAATGTTTTTCTTTATTGTAAATATTATTTCTATATTTTGTACTATTCAAGTAAGTTACCTTCCCTTACAAAGCTTGCGATGCTATGAGACAGACCCTGGCAGAATTGCGTCAATTCAGACGCAGAGCCATCTAGGAAGAAGTTGAAGTTGAAGTTGAAATTTATACGTCAAAAATGTTATTGTTGTTGGGAAAACTTCGACCCTACAAGAAATCTCTACTTATAAATAATTTCGTTGTTACTCATTTGACACGTTTTTGTTAAAAGTATAATTTGTATTGATAATAACAAAATCTTTTCTAATCAAAAAAAATATCCTTGATTAGATTTCTTCGTCTGAAAATATAATATTAAAAATATAACTTTCAAAGAAGTAACTTCAAAGTATTTAAATTTTATCGTAAAAATGTATTTATTTATTTATTGAGATAATAACATCATAACAGGTTTTTTTATTAGGCCCTTAGGCGATGTTATTAGAGTGTTAATATTACTTATATTAAAAATTACATATTATTGTACAAAATATTATAAATAATAATACATATTATATTACAAAGGTGTAATAATATAAATCAACAGAAACATATTATTATAAATCAATAGTAATTAATTATATTACTGTTTATGTATTATATATTATTGAAAAGAAAACTTAAAACTATACTTTCTAACAAATGTTATTATACTATTAATTAATTTATTACTGACAAAGATTTAACTACTCCATGACATCGTTATCTTTAAGCTTTTCCTTTATTAATATTTTATTTTTGTTTTAATCAATTTTCATTTATTTTATTTATTTATTTTAAGCCACTATTGTCCCACTGCTGGGCAAAGGCCTCCCTTTTCTCCTTCCACTCCTCGCGATCCAACGCTGCAACAGGCCATGATGGAAGATGTACCTACCTCGAGCTCGTCGCGCCATCTCATCCTGGGCCTTCCACGTCGCCTCTTAGCGTTGGGTGGGCTCCACTCTGTGGTGGTCTTTGCCCACATATAAGTAATTTTCAATATCATTTGTTTATTTTTTTTTATTTTAATTATATCTCAGCAATTTAATTTCATCACATACATTGTAAATCTGACACTGCACACTTAACTGTAGAAATACATTGAATCACAGTTATAACACCTTTATACACATGTATTTCATTCAATAAATAAACTTTACTTTACTTTATTGTTACAGGACACTGTAGGACACCTCATCACAATAGATAGCAATAGAAATAAGTAGTCATCATCATCATCTACAGCCTATATCAGTCCACTGCTGGACATAGGCCGCCCCCAATGAGCGCCATTGCGCCCTGTCCTCAGCCTGCCGCATCCAGCATCAATAAAAAAAATAAAAATCAATAGAAATAAGTAGTATTAATGAATATATTACTAATAAACTTTGTATCATTTACTTAAAAGTAAATTAAATGTAAGCATATCAAATTCAGAACGGTAATCTGATAACTAACTCGTCTCTTTCACTATCTTCAAAAATACAAATAATATTAAATGTATTTTATGATTGTGAAAAGGGTAATTTTATTATTAGTTTGGTCTTCGAATTATAATAATGTTTTTTTTTTTTAATAATTTCACTTCGGACCAAAATAATGCCAAAGTTGATGTATTTTTATTTAAATAATATTTTCGACCTAGTTTTCTTAGGTTATAAAGTGAAATGAAAAAATGGTTACAGAATGACTTGGTAAATTAAATAATATATTATTATTATTAATATAAATAATGCTGGACAATTCCCACAGCATTATCTAGCCACATGGTATAAGTAATGTTGATGTTGTCTGAAAGGTCCAATTTCACCGTTGTAAATGGAACGGGTTCTCGTTGCAATTGAACGCATTCAATAATAATATAAACTTAGTTTAGCGCTTTAAACGAGTGCAGCGCATTTCACCGACCGACATAAAGTTAATCTGGTTTAAGCGCTAAACAGAGTTTAAGAGCTGTCATGCCACAGAATAGGAATTATAAATTGAAACTCGATCATCATCATCAGCCTATAGCAGTCCACTGCTGGACATAGGCCTCCCGTAAAGAGCGCCATAGCGTCCTGTCTTCAGCTTGCCGCATCCAGCATCTACCTGCAGTCTTTCGCAGGTCGTCATCCCACCTGGTCGGAGGGCGTCCTACACTACGTTTACCGAGTCGTGGTCTCCACTCAAGAACACGCCCCAGCGGCCGTCGGTTTCAAATTGAAACTCGAAAGCTGAAATTAATTTTATACATCTTACTTTTGGCAGCGAATGGTGATTATATTGGACCTAAGACTCCACATGTAACAGCACCGACTTAATTTTAAACTATTCTTCGTTATATAAAAAAAAAATATATTTTGCAGTATAAATGAATAGAATAATAATTCTTTCGCGGCGCGGTGGGCGAAGGTCCGCCTGCGATGCAAGCAAGAGGTTGCGGGTTCGATTCCCGCCTCGGAACAATTGTGTGTACAATCTGCAGATATTTGTTCCGGGTGTTCTGGTCGTTTTCTATGTATAATAAAAAATATCTATCTATGTAATGTATTGTATTATGTATATCAGTCTTTTAGTACCCATAACACAAGCTCTGCTTACCATGGGGCTAGATAAAGCTGTGTGAATTGTCCAGCACTATTTATTTTATTTATTTATATCTACTTTAAAAAAAAGTATTTCTCAACCTTATGCCAAAAAATTTTTGAAAACTATCATGGTCAACAGATTTAAACCTTAATAATCTAACTTACGGCCTCTCACGTAAACTCTCACCGCCATCTAACTTTAAATAAACTAACTAAATACCTTATTGGCCGTAACTTAGATTATTAAGGTTGATTTTCTTGAAATAATAAAAACAAATAAAATATTTACCATCATTTCTCAAAAATCAAATCATGGTAAAAATCCCGCATAAATTACTTACTGCCAAACCCTTATACAAATTTTCTTTACTATTGCTCAGTCAGTATTTTAATTTTGACTATCTTTTAAAAGACTGATGTTTTAAATTTTAAACTTAGGTTAGTCATAAGTTAATATTTCGGTGTCAAAATTGTTATTACCGAATATCTTCCAGAAGGTTCAGAACTTTGTCAATTTAAACTTTCGAGTCGTAATGAGGAAACTATGGAAGCCTAAGTAATACCACATACAACATAAAGTAGAGCGTTGTTTAACGAAATGGAATCTTGCGTGGAAAATATTAAGTAGAGTTGGTTACTTGCGTAATTATGTAGATGTAGATATTATTTTGTTAGTCATACTTCCTAATATTACAAACGCGAAAGTTTGTATGGATGTTTGTTTCTCTTTCTCGCAAAAAATTACTGAACGGATCGGGCTTAAATTTTGCATACAGGTAGTCCAGGCACGTATTCAAAATTATATTATGTATAACAACATAGGCTACTTAAATCAGTTCTCATGGGATAGAAATAACCTTAAAACATTTCTCGAAACTAGTCTATACTAATATTATAAAGAGGAAAGGTTTTATTTTAGTTTATTTGTAATGAATAGGCTCCGAAACTACTGGACCGATTTGAAAAATTCTTTCACCGTTGGGAAGCTACACTATCCCCGGTGAACATAGGCTATATTATATTTTCAAAAAAGTTAGGGATCCGTACTAAAACCGTGCGAAGCCGGGAATGTCCGATTTTTGTTAATAATTTCTATTCGCGATTTCTAGATATTCCAAAATCTAAAATAAATCGCATCGAAACTATTGGTTTATTTTGTTGACTCATAAACAAAATTTATGTTTGATGACTGTTCGAATACGTTTTTGTAGTTAAAAATGACGGATACTAGTCATGTGGACAGGACATATTACGTACCTATAGTGCACAAGTGTGTGCGCATACACAGGAGCACTCTCTATTACCTCACTTTCATAATCCAATAAGACGGTGCGGCAGTCCGACACGAGCGGGGAGAGGTCAGGCGCAGGGCTAACGGTTTTACACCAACTTCCGGATCTTGGGCTGCTACTGTAAAATAGTACATACTCTATTAGGTACCTAACCGTATACCTAAGTAAGTAGGTATTCTTAGTACTGGGCAACTTTACCTGTGGTAAGTAGGTACCCAAGGCAAAGTGGCAACTTGAAGCTACAGTAATAATTAAGTACTCATAAACTCGAATAGTCTGTTTACTTTGACAAAGTTCTTCGTCTATAGACATAGTTACTACCTATGGTTTTTGTTGTAAAAGTATAACTTTTAGATTTGTGAAATAAATGTTAGAAATATCTGAAAGTGTTTTTTTAATTGTTAGTACCTACAAAACTGGACGACTGATGTGGGCTGGTGAAGGTCCGCTACGACGCAGGAGAGACGCGGGTTCGATTCTCGACTTTAGACAAATGTTTTTAGGATCTGCGAATATTTTTTCCGGGTATTCCGGGTATTATCTATGTAAAATAAAAAAAATCCATGTACATACATACATACCTACAACTCGGTCACAATATCTGTGCACCTTGAGCCAAACCTTTTGTATGGCTCAAGGTGCACAGATATTGTGACCGAGTTGTACCTACTAAATGTACTCTAGTCAACTTGTCTAGTAACCTATCCATAACACAAACTTGGGGTTTATTTATGATATGAATTTTTATGATTTTTTATTTTAATATCTTTATTTATTGATGGAGTTTTGTCACAAAGTGACTATGTCACTCCCATGTGAGATCAATTCTTTATATTACAAACATAACAAAATATGTACATACACTTATGCTGGCACTTCACATGGCTATTTGTATTTGTGTATTTGGCATATTTGGCAAACAATTACCATGTGTGGACAGTTTATTTGACAAAGTGTTCGCCTTATTTGCCTATTTGACAAATAAGCCCAATACCAAATACGCGTTACCGTGCGCTTGTCGGTTTCTCGAGGCACATCAAAGCATTCAAATAGGCAAATACGCAATAAGCCGTCCACACAATGGCCGTATTGGCACCTTGCGCTCTGCTCAGTCTGCTGCCAAATGTTTGTGTGTTTGTTATTTATGTGCCATGTGTGGATGGTCGTATTTGCCTCTTTTTGCATGTTCGTCTGAACGTCATATATTTTGCCAAATAGAGGTACAACAAACACCCAATAGCGAACACAAATAGCCATGTGAAGTGCCACCTTTAACAAAAAAGAAAACATCAATAACGATTGCCACATGACATTGCATGGCCACCTCCATAAGAATTTTTATGATATGAATGAGTTTTTAAATGTTAGATAATAAATAATAATACCTAAACAACCGCAACCTCTTGCGTCGCAGGCGGACCTTCGCCCACCGCGCCACATCGGTCGTCATATATACTGCATTTATACATACATTACATTCTATAGATAACGAAACAAATATTTGCAGATGCGAGAATCAAGTCCAAACGCCCCGACAATGTGCCGTCAAGCGCCGTACTCGGCGGGAATCGAACCTGCAATATCCTACGTCGCAGGAACCTAAACTTCGCCCTCCGTCATATTGTCACAAATACTACGCAATAATTGCCTTTGTATACAAAATAGCTCATCTATACTTATATTATAAAGAGGAAAGGTTTGAATTTTTGTTTGTTTGTTTGTAATGAATAGGCTCCGAAAGTACTGGACCGATTTGAAAAATTCTTTCACCGTTGGGAAGCTACACTATCCGCGGTGAACATGGGCTATATTATATTTACAAAAAAGTTAGGGATCCGTACTAAAAGCGTGCGAAGCCGGGAAGGTCCGCTAGTCATTCATAATCATGCCGTTTTTTACTGCAACAACTTTTCCCCCTAAACATAAAGGTCAACCCCGGCCATAATTCGTCCAGCAATCACCGCAGCTTCTAAACATTTTTTATTTACTTACAAAACTCTGAGTTTCCAACTCGTTTTTCAGCCAGACTTAGGGTCACCTAAATCACTAACTTCGCTACATAAATTCAGCATACTGGGACTCTGAAGGATTTGTAGACGAGCGATAAAAGTTGCTCGGATGTTGTTTTGTTTTTAAAAGTGGCTTAATTTATCCACTGGATTCTAAAATCGGAAAATCAAAATATGTATGTGATTGCTCGGTTTGGACTCAGTCATTTCTCAAGAAGTCATGATGACACTCGGTAAAATAAAAACTATTTTGAAGACATTTTATCCCACAGAATCGCCATTTGTATGACACGTGTGCCCCGATCGAGCCTTTCAGATGAAAAGTGGCTTATAGAACCCTACAAAAAATATTTTATTCATTTACGCAACCGACCACTCAGGCGCTCAAGTCTGTCATGTAGATATTTACTAGATGTAAGATGATACGTAGAATTTCAATTAACAAGAGGATGTTAATTTGTTTCATAAAAGTCGGTTGAAAGTTGCTCGTCTGAATAAACCCTAAAACTACATTACCAAACGCATTCGGTACGGAGCTTGAATAGATTAGCTTTAAGAATAAATTGGACGTTGAAAGTAAGTTTTAAACCATTACCACGGAAAAACAATGAAAAGTTTTTGGTATTTTAATCCAATTCCTTTCGTATGTAGAAAAAGTTTTAGTTAGATTTAACTATTTGGATACAATATTTGGATACAATACAATACAATTATTCTTTATTGCATACCAAATAAAACAGATACACTAGACAGGAAAAAGTCAAATTCAGAATGTGTTGTACAATGGGTGGCCTTATCGCTTAGAGCGATCTCTGCCAGGCAACCTTTGGATGGACATGAAGTGTTAGAACAAGTATAGATCTTAACTAAAGGAATACATTTATGGCCCAAAACGCGCACATCCTGCAGCTCCTCTAGTGGTGCGGCGGCGGCGGCGGCGGCGCGGCGGCCGGCAGCGTGCTCCTGCGGGTCGCAACGCCGAGGCTGGGCAGTCAATGCGTTTACTTCTCATCATCAGCCTATATGGACATATGCCTTCCCCTAATAAATAAATAAGTCATCATCATCATCATCAGCTTATAGCAATCCACTGCTGGACATAGGCCTCCCCCAATGAGTGCCATATGCCCTGTCTTCAGCTTGCCGCATCCAGCATCTACCTGCAGTCTTTCGCAGGTCGTCATCCCACCTGGTCGGAGGAAAAATACAATACAAATCCCCACATTTCATCAGCCTATATTAGTCCACGACTGGACATAGGCTTTCCCCTAATAAATAAGTATCGATAATTATTTTTAATCGCGAAAGTTTCAAAACTTAAAATACAATACCTCCACATTAAGGGAATCTTTTCTCAACTGTAGAACATTTTATTTAGATCAACAAAACAGAACGTAAACTGCAAAACAAAGTAACCAAACATTTTAAGAATAGGTCGTAGTAGGATAAACTGTACCTTTGTCATAAATTAATAATACAGGACAATTCACATAGCATTATATTAGTCCCATAGTAAGCAGAGCTTGTGTTATGGGTACTAGATAACTGATATACATACATAATACAATACATTACATAGGTTAATTAATTTAGATATGTCTATTAATAATAAAAAAAAAATATATAAATCAATGCATATTATCAATTATATACTTTAAGTCTTTTTAAGTCGTGTGCTGTATTTGTTTACTATAGTTAGATAATTAAGTTTTTTGCTCTATCAGAATAAATATATTTTCATTTCATTTCATTTTATAGGTAGGTATTTTTTATTAGACATAGAAAACGACCGGAACACCCGGAACAAATATCTGCAGATCGTACACACAATTGTTCATAAAAACCACTTGGAAACGTTTTAAACACGAGTGCAAAATTAAACAGGCTTTCACCTAGCTTTTAACGTATTAAAGCGCGCCATTTTATCTCGCTTTTGAGCTAGTTTTACGAGCGATCTCAATAATGTAGATAGTGGATAGCTTTTAAACTGATAGAACATTTGATAGCTAGTCATTAGGTTAGTGTTGCATTTTCTATACAATTCCATCCAACCGATTCTTGGCACGACGAGCGAATGTATTTCCATTCATTCGAGTAGGTATGGTTTCATTTTTGAATGTACAGAATAATGTTTTATCTATACAAATATTATAAAGAGGAAAGGTTTGATTTTTGTTTGTTTGTTTGTATTGCGTAGGCTCCTAAAGTACTGGACCGATTTGAAAAATTGTAGCTACACTCCCCGGTGAACATAGGCTATATGATATTTTCAAAAAGTTAGGGATCCTTACTAAAACTCCACTGTGTAAGTACGTCTGAGTGTTTCGAAAAAGCTCTTATCATGGCGAACGAGAACGAACCGACGGCCGCTGGGCAAACGTTCTTGAGTGGAGACCACGACTCGGTAAACGTAGCGTAGGACGCCCTCCAACTAGGTGGGATGACGATATACAAATATTATAAAAAGGAAAGGTTTAATTTTTTGTTTGTTTGTTTGTATTGCGTAGGCTCCGAAAGTACTGGACCGATCTGAAAAATTCTTGGTTTTTCAATTCTTGGATTCTAGGTAGCTACACTTCCCGGTGAACATAGGCTATATTATATTTTCAAAAAAGTTAGGGATCCTTACTAAAACTCCACTGTGTAAGTACGTCTGAGTGTTTCGAAAAAGCTCTTATCATGGCGAACGAGAACGAACCGACGGCCGCTGGGCAAACGTTCTTGAGTGGAGACCACGACTCGGTAAACGTAGCGTAGGACGCCCTCCAACTAGGTGGGATGACGACCTCCGAAAGACTGCAGGTAGATGCTGGATGCGGCAAGCTGAAGACAGGGCGCTATGGCGCTCATTGGGGGAGGCCTATGTCCAGCAGTGGACTGCTATAGGCTGATGATGATGATGGCGAACGAAGCCCATATTAGAAGAAAAATTGTCACTCCAAGCTCGCTTAATACGAACAACGGGGCATACAAAACTCTTTTCTCTTTAGAAGTTCAATATCTGTACGTATAACTTAACTGTCGTGAGCAAATTCAATAAAGCTGATTTTATTCGACTTTATTGCATTTTTCATTTTCAAAGGCTGTCGTCAACGCTGTTTTCAGACAAGATAGGACCGTATTTTATAGAATTCGATAAGGAGAACGCTCGCTACTTAGATTCTATGTCGAAAAAACTGTTATTTTGCATGCCTTGCGATCTTTTGACAGTTTTCTAGGAAAATCTGTTAAGAAAAAGTAATTTGAGTCGTGTAACATGACTTGCGTTGGAGTATTCAGGCGTTACTTAGTGTTTGTAACTCCGCGCAAGGTGGCAAAAGTGTTATTCTGCGTCTTTTGGCCCTTTATATTTTTGGTCATTGTCTGTCGAAGTATATTTTAACACTGGTTTTGGCATTTCATAGTTGTCAAGTATTGTGGTTAGGACCAAGATATCCTTATCTTTTTCGACGTAGAGTCTAGGGTGCATTGTATTTTATGTGCTGAGAACCCTATAGTCATTATTATGCGTGCCTCGGGTCTACGCCGTAGACTCGCTACGACGTAGCAGCTCTACGGACGGTCTAAGAAAACATTTTGTATGCCGAAATAAAATAATTTGATTATTTTATTTTAATAATTTTATTATTTATTATTAGTGATTTTTTCTCCAACGGGAAAAGGCACTAATTACCTTCTAACGAGGGTGTCATTGTCATCCATGAGATTAAAGTCAAAAAGGCGCTTATGAAGAGAAAGCCTGCGCCCAGTTGTGGACCTAATAAAGGCTGTTGAGGTGAGTGTGTTTTTCTCTTCTAGGTTAAAAAAAAATACATACCATGACACCAACCCTTTGTATAGTAACGTGGGGATAACTGGGCTGGTTCACTTTGAAATAAGTCTATTTAAGTTTATATATAGTTAATATTTAAGTGTAATTGTTTGTTATCGCTGAGAGAGAAATATAAAAATTGACTACTCTCACTATCATCTGTAGAATTTCTACAGCGTAGAGTCTATTTTGGCAAACACAGAAAATAAACAAAGAGTAGGTTTGATACGAACCAGTCAGAAGTTTAGTTATGCATTTCCCATTCTCACGTACGAATGAGAAACATGATCGCTCACAAAGGAATACCTTGCATAATGCACGGGGTTCGAGTAGCTCAGAGGAGCTTTGTTTGTCTATAAATAAACCTATGCCAACGTGAACTTAGATTGTTCGAATGCCTGTTACTGTCACAAGATACACTGTATGAGCGGATTGGGCTGAAATACAGACATACTTGTATGTATGTATATTGCTGGCTGAATATATTCAAAGCATAACGTAATTTTAGCTTCGTAGCGCTATAAATGTTCTATAAAATCTGTTTATGTATGTATATTACCCTACCTATTTATAATCTTGTTTTAAATTTATTATTATATACTGTATATTGTTTTTAAGTCTTTTTTAAGTCTAGTAGTTAGTGTTTTGGTGTAAGACTGTAAGCTGTATGCTGTAATTTTTATAAATAAATTAATTAATTTAAAAAAATCTCCAGAAAACTGAAAATATTAAAAAGTCGCAGTCGCATCTTTGAAAAATTTAGTTAAAAAAACTTTATTTTAAATACGTTTAAATAGGATCATAGGATACATATTGAAACGATGACACTACTAAAGCTATAACTGTGTTTGATAATGCCGAAGTTTATATGTCCTTGGGCTCCTTATATGGCAAGTTTTTTTTTAAATAAATATCATTAAACTTACGCGATCTGAACACATAATTATAAGCACTAATACAACTGTCATCCCGTGACCACGACAGTGTGTAAACCTGTTGAAAGTTCGTGTACTTCTGTCTAGTAGCTAGTAGCTAATCTGTCAAATCCAAGAATCTGTCGAATTCACGATCTGTCGAGTAGCGAATCTGCCGAATTAAGAATTTGTCCAATCTAGAATCTGTCCTAGACCGAACAAAGTCAGAAAAATAAATAAGTAAACGCGATAAATACCCGTTGTATTAGTGCTTCTAATTATGCTTATTCAATATTTTGTTTGTGAAGGGTATTTTTGATACAATAAACACGCTGCCCTTGTAATTCCAAAAGTTTGACTTACTCTCTTCTCGTCTCGACGACGACGCTCGAAACACTTTTGTACGAAAAACGAGTGGACAAACTTTAAGTTTCAAATTCCGTTATACCGTTTTCGCCTCTCTAAACTTGAGAACTTTTCCTTGACGCAGCTGAAACTTGTACCTACCTAACTACTGTTGAGTTTGACTCAGTAGTAAGGAGGTTTTAAAACCTGTGTTACTAGTCACCAGTGCCTCCTTCACAGACTTCAGTAAATTACTAGTTATTTTAGTGGTGGATATAGGTACTGAGTACAAAATAAATCATATTGCAAGAAAATTGATTTTGAAGCATAAGTTGACTTTTTAAAAATGCAGTTCCTATTTCGCTCTAAAACTCTAGAATAATGGGTACTAGATAACTGATATACATAATACAATACATAGATAGATATTTTTTATCATACATAGAAAACGACCAGAACACCCGAAACAAATATCTGCAGATCGTACACACATTTGTTCCGAGGCGGGAATCGAACCCGGAGGTTGCTCCTGCGTCGCAGGCGGACCTTCGCCCACCGCGCCACATCGGTCGTCGAACCGATGCACAAACATCAACTGATAATACAGAATGACCCGTGGAAAACCAATCAGAGATTATTGGTGTGTAGCACTCTGTGAGAATTCTCATTCAAACATACGAGTATTTGACAGCGACACCAATCTACCTGCCAACCGTAGGGATTTTGACAAAACCACCTTGTCGACCGTTGGAGGCCTAGTTTCTTATACATATATTCATAGTTCATTATATAGTTATACATTATACTGACAATAACAATGATTTTTGGTGCTAACCAAAAATTCCCTAGTCAAACACCGTCCACAGCAAACACAAGGGACCCTATTCTACTATACTAGTTGCTTCACTACGACCGTGGTATCAGCACAGAATGGCACATTTTTAGATGAACGAAACTACAGATAGGGCACGTCAAAAGTGTCAGGGTTGAAACCAATCTAACTCTCTGTAAAAATAGTACCGTACTATCTAAAGTGTCTTTTATCTAAGAGTTCTACGGACGATTCTGTGATATTACCGCATTGTACTAACCTACAACAGCAGATTATATCAATTCGTGTTAATTAAGCTATAACCAAGTGCTTAGACAAACCTAGAACCTAGTCCATCCTAAGGTTGCCTGGAAGAGATCACTCTCAGCGATAAGGCCGCCCTTTATACTAATTCCTTTATTCTATTGTTTATTCCTGTATTGTTTTCTGTTTTGAGTGGTAATTTTTTTTTCAATAAAGTATTTTCTATTTGATAAAGTATTTTCTATCTCTAATATCATCTATCTAGATCTAGAATATGCTTTAAGACACTAGTAACTAAATTAATTAACCTACTTATAATTAATAAATGGTCTATCTATTAACACTTTGACTGCGATTTTTTTTCAACGACTGGGATCTTTTTTTTAACCTAAAAAATTCGTGCTGCCGCTCTACACAGCGGTTGTGTTGCGCCGCACATGCGTTTCGTTCGAAAAATATTACGGCTGTGCTGAGTCACAAAGATCTGTATTTTCTCAGTCGCTGCGCTAGTGTGGATTTACGCATATTAGTCACTTGTAGAAAACACATACCGTGTGATTTCAGCAGTCAAAGTGTTAAATAGTACAGCCAGCGATTGGTTAGCAGAATTGAGCCCCAGATTATTTGCAGTAGAGGTTACAGAAACAGTCAATTAATCTGTATTGTCAATTTACTTTAGACTTTGTACGAATGAAATAAAGTCTATTTATTCACCACCAGTACGAATGCTCTGTGTTCCGTCAATCCCAAAGGAATTCCCTATCTATTTTGTATTTACAGATTCCTGGAGCTAGTGCTACAGGGAACGGTGTGGCTTAGGTGTAACAGGACAGGTGAGTGTTTCGAAACAGGGTCAAATTATACAATTTATCAACAAGGCATACACACCTACAGATTAAGCTAGTACCTAAGTAACTACAACTCGGTCACAATATCTGTGCACCTTGAGCCAAACATTTTGTATGGCTCAAGGTGCACAGATATTGTGACCGAGTTGTACCTAAATACGACATGGATCTTTTTATATTATTTAGTAATAGAAATACTTCATAACAACTTAAATTAACAAAAAAAGACACACTTATAGAATAGGTACATGTAGAGAGTTGTTACAACAAGGCTCTAACTCAGCATAATGCTGGCTAAGCTCCGTAAGAGACTTAGCCAGCGCTGGTCTTCCGTTAGAGCCCGTACAGGTGACGTCACGAACAACCATACGCAATTTCACGTTGTGATGTCATCATCTGTTTTACGACAAAGCTTTAATATGACCTACCTAGACATGATGATGACCTAGACATAGATAAAATGTAAATAATCTTAATAGACGACCGATGTGGCGCGTTGGGCGAAGCCTGCGACGCAGGAGGTTGCGGGTTCGATTCCCGCCTCGGAACAATTGTGTGTACGATCAGCAGATATTTGTTCCGGGTGTTCTCGTCGTTTTCTATGTATAATAAAAAATATATATCTATGTAATAAATTGGATTATGTATATCAGTTATCTAGTGCCCATAACACAAGCTCTGCTTACCATGGGGCTAGACAATGCTGTGTGAATTGTCCAGCATTATATTTATATATTATACGTATAAAAAGTAGTTGTAATGTAATAACCATTTTGTTAAAATTCCTAAATTTACATTAATGGATGGACGTTTACTTTATCCGCGAAAATTAATGAACGGATTAGGCTGAAATAGCAAAGATATAGAAGCCTGAAAATAAATCAAAACATAGGCTACGTTTTGTCCCATTAATCAGTTAACTTAATAACTTTTAAAACGTTTATATAAAAACAATGCATACGAAGCCGCGAACATAAACTAGTGTTAGAAAAATCTTCCAATTTCTTGCTTTGAAAAAGAGCTTAGCCCTGTTAAGAATGTCGAAACAAGTCCCATTGTTCTCATACACCTTGTACCTTCAGACAGCGTTTGTTTGTGATCCTAGATAGGTACCTACCTACCTACTATTTGTCTACCGTATCAGAATTTCTCCGCTGTAGGTATATAATAAAAAATATAGTAAATGAATACAGGTTTTGCTGTTTTTTTCGCACAATTCAATTACTTTCTTTATATAAGGAAGTTGTAGAAATACAGGAGGATCCCAACAAGATAATAAGAAGTCTCAGAAGAATAACTGGTTGTTAGTACGCTGGTTATCTAATTTATACGACCGATGTGGCGCGGTGGGCGAAGGTCCGCCTGCGACGCAGGAGGTTGCGGGTTCGATTCCCGCCTCGGAACAATTGTGTGTACGATCTGCAGATATTTGTTCCGGGTGTTCTGGTTGTTTTCTATGTATGATAAAAAATATCTATCTATGTAATGTATTGTATTATATATATTAGTTATTTAGTACCCATAATACAAGCTTTGCTTACCATGGGGCTAGATAATGCTGTGTGGATTGTCCAGCATTATTTATTTATTTATTATATTTATTATTATGTTTCTCATTTACCATGATCTCGGGCCATAATCCACGTCGATTACGCCGATGACGCCGCCGCCGCCGACGGATTTCAGCCGACGGAGCCAGAAGATGACCCTAACCAATAGCATTGCGGTCCATTTATCTAACAAATAGCTTATAAAGAAAAAATATTTCCCTAAATCCAGAACCATTATTCATGCTTAAAAAAACCTGACTTATCTCTTTTCCTTTCTCAATCTAGGAATAATAATTAATTTCTTTTATCGGTTGACACGGCTTACCAGTCTTACCACTGATTGCTCGCCATTTCACCATGAAGCCATATTTAATCATGGTTAATTTCCTTCATTCTATCACAAAAGTCATTAACCATTGCTGTTTTTCTACTAAGCTTCTGAAACTTGGTAGAGGTAATGTAGCATTGGTTGGGTTGTCGCAACGATCTCCCGCGTCGTTTCGTCTCGTGGTAGGGAGGTAAGAGGATTAAGTTAATAGCTCTTACAGAATCTTTTCCATCGAATAGTGAAACAAATCTTTTCCGGACATTAAAGGGAGGACACACGAGCCTGCTTTAACACTTTGACTGCGATTTTTTTTTCGACGACTGCGATCTTTTTTTGAACCTAAAAAATTCGTGCTGCCGCTCTACACAGCGGTTGTGTTGCGCCGCACATGCGTTTCGTTCGAAAAATATTACGGCTGTGCTGAGTCACAAAGATCTATTTTTTCTCAGCCGCTGCGCTAGTGTGGATTTACGCATATTAGTCAATCGTAGAAAACACATACCGTGTGATTCCAGCAGTCAAAGTGTTAATCAATTCTTTTGGTGACTGATGCGACAAAATATGAGTAAACATGATTGATTGACATTCTAACTGCGAAAGCTTGTAATTATTATAGGCCAAAACTGCCATTTTAATGGTAATTTGAAGGTAGTTTACACCTTCGAGAAAACTACGACTGACTACATTACTACATTCGCCTTGCGCACCGATACGCGATGAATGGAGACGATCTTTTATAAGTTTTTTTTTTCAAATAGACCTTTTTTGTGTATGTTCGTACAAACTGTGAACTTCTGCGTGCCCTTAAGTTTTGTGTGTGACTCCCGAGCAGCCAAGCGTTTAGCTGGATCCAGAAGATATTATGTTCATCACTTCCTCGCTTGCACCTTTTTCGCTGCGATCTGTAATTATGTTTTTTTCAATGTTAGTGATTACTACAAAAAATATCTTGGATTCTCGAACCTAGTTAGTCCCAGAGCATTTCTATCAAGAAAATGCCTACCTGCCTACTCGTGGCTGAGAAGAAATAATCGCACAGCACTTGTTCGTGTAAACCAAGCCTTACACCCTAATGCACGCCCCATTCGGGCTGAGAATCAATTAGCGAGATTTCCTCCAGGAAGGTATTGCGTAGGTTTGGTTAACGATTTGTTCTGCGTCGACTTTGTTACGCTTGAAAAGGCTAAGTGAAATTGGGTAAAGTTTTTACGATAATTCTGTTAATGCAGGGAATGAAAGGCAAACAAGTAGGCTATAATTCAATAAAATATAACAAATAAATATTGCTGGACAATCCACTCAGCATCAAGCTAACCAGAGTTCGTCCTATGGGTATTAGATGACTGACATACAATACATTACATAGATAGATATATTTTGAAAATATGTACTTAGAACACATGGAACAAATATTAGCAGAACGTAAAAACATTTATCCCAAGGCGAGAATTGAACCTGCAACCTCCTGTGTCGCAGGCGGACCTACACACGCTGCACTATCTTTTGGAAAACCTGTGTCTAGATGTGGACGTCTTTCAGCTGAAAGGCGACGATAATCGAAGACTAAAGCTATCGTTTCCTCGATACGGAACCCTAAAGGTCCCCGCTATCCAAATAAAGCATTGTCGGTAAATTTTATAACTCTATTTGCAATCCCCAACCAAAGCTTTCATATCGAGAACCTATCGGAGTAAAATTGAAAAAATGAGAGTTGGAACTGCTTTACACAAAAAAAAGGATACAGGCGCTTGTTTACAAGCTCAAGCTGATATCATAAGCATCACCTCAGCCAAACGACATTCTTCCTCACCTGACTACACCTCAACAGCCTATATTGGTCTACAGCTGGACGCAGGCCTACCTTGATAAGCACCTTATCCCCTTTTATCAACGGACTCCTTTTAAATGTAATAGGTTTACATTTCCACCAACAAAGAGTCAGTTGATTTCCACTGCAACTGAACTGAGCGAGTTTCTGAGCAGTTGTTCTGGGTATTTTCTATCTATAATAAAAAAAATCGAATCTATTTAATATATTCTTTGTATATCAGTCGTATAGTAGTAGGTATTACCCATAGCTTGGGGCTGGATAGTGCTGACTCTGAGTTATATCAATACTTGCCATTACTAAAACCAATTTTGATAATTCTAACAGTTTTTGCTGATCTGTTGTCCAGCAAAAACGGCAGACTGTTCCCAAGTTTCCTGCATGTATTTCTCAATGTTACAACCATGTGAAAAACGCCAAAAAACTACACACATATCTAAAACAAACAAGCTTTCTACGTGCACATGAATAATAGGGATGAATAAAATCTCCGGATTCATTGTCGAGTAGCTAGCGAGTAATGAAACTGAATAATGCATGGCCGTGAGTATTGAGACTTAGGGCTGCTTGCTGTGATCGGATCGAGAAATAATCGTCCACGCGCAATTAAAATGGGACAGAATCGAACCTTGTGAATATTATACGCCGACTATATTTTTTAAATATTTTTTATGTTTGTTACCTCTGAACTTTCGACTGGGTGAAGCGATGTTGATGATTCTTTTTTTTTTTAAAGCTGGTGCTTCCCCTTTGGTCCCATTTCAATTTGGTCCATTTCTGACAATGACATCTATGAGAAAATCATATAAGTATTTTTTTGCGCGACAAATGTATCAATAACTCAATATCACGCCAACCGATTTCAATGATTCGTTTCTTAGTTCTAGTTTGAAACCCATTTTCATTATTTAGGAATTTGAAGTCGGTTTATGGTTTTCTAAAACTCGCCAAATTATTACAGTTCGAAATTGTTATAATAAATAATAACTGATCGCTCGCGGATAATATCTAAGTAAAGGTTGTTTCTAGCAAGTGTGTGATAACTTGCACAGACCAGTCTGACCTGTGTTAAAAATGTACTCGTAGGTATTTATAAAACCACATAGTTGACTTTACAACTTACAAAGTAACTTACAAAGGAAGGTCTATAAATCAAATGGCGTGTTGAGCTAGACTCTTACCAGAGAACGTGGCCTCTTTAATTGCAAAAAGTGGTAGAATGGACGGGATACCTTTAGAGATAGAGATAGATACACATGTTTCCTCTGCAGTGCGATAGGGTTGGCTAATTATAAACAGACTGAGGTTCAGTAACAATTTTGTTCCTTCCGGTGATGGGGTGGCGTGGGCGGCGCGCGGCGTGACGACGAATCGCAAGTTTTTTTTAATTTTTTTTCGTTTATTTATGTTTCACAGTAAGTATTTATTAATCTAAAAGCTAACTTAAACGGTTATTCCGTTTGTCCGTAAGCCTCATTAGTGTCTATTTTTATAACATTTCAATAAATTACAAATATGTATCTACCTTGTTAAGTAAGTAGGTATTGCATGCACCAACATCGCAAAGTTTGAACTTATTCGGAGTGCGAGCGAGCAAGCGATAGTCTACCATCCGTCTATTCCTTCGTGCACAATCCGTTTGCGCGGTACCCCGTCATACAAGATAAGGGCAACCTAATAATAATAATTACCACAAAGAAGATAGCGAGAAAACTTTAAGAATGCGAAAGAGTTCGTTTAGAAGTTGGTTTTCTCTTCTCACAGAAACTACTAAACAGATCAGCCTGAAATTTTACAAAAATACTAAGTTTCTTTAAATCTTAAAATTTTACTAATCCTAACATTGTCGCGATCACAATTGGGCCTATCATGGCCGCAGTGACATTCAAGCCAACCAAAGCAAAAAAAAAAAATATACTCGAAGTGCCAACCCTAACACAGGACCTTGTGTGATCACACGACGACGATTAGATTTTCATGAAGCTTTGAGATTGAGATGCGCTTTTTGAGCGATCGAGTAATCCAAAGTAAATAGCCGGCTTAATATCCGCTTTAGGATTAGTCTGTTATATTGACTTTCTGCTTTATTTTATCCTTATAATACCAACAGGAAGTTTATGTATCTTGGAAGTATCGCAACACGCGTAACATGATGATTATATTCTTCTAGGTACTTAGCTGAATCTCCGCCACGCCAGTAGCCAGTCGTACGCCAAGTCTTCTCGTCATCCATGCCGCAATGCCCAAAAACAACAGTTTTAAATCAGTGCTCCCTACCCGTTACGTATGACCTACAGAGCTGTGACGTGGACACTCGCGGTAAGGCTGGTCCACCAGATTAATGTTGCTCAGCGAGCTTTGAAAAAAGCTATGCTCGGAGTTTCTAGACTAAATACTAGCAATTCAGCCCAAAATTGTACCCTATACTTTAAGTCTCTTGTTTCGAATAAAGATTTTTGTATAATTTACATTACTTGTCGATTTGAGATAGACTCTCGTATTTTTGCTAGAACCTCTCACTGTAAACTGTTTTTCAATCAAAAGATTTGTATCCAGCCAGAGTATCTTTGTTTTAATTAATTGAGTTTCGAAATGAGTTTCTATTTTGGTGCCATCTTAGTTTGAAATCAATCAAGTTCTTACTGATACAATTGAGAATATCAAAATTCTTAGTTAGAAATCAATCAAGTTCTTACTGATACAATTGAATACGGAGGACACCTAAGTTGTCTCTTGTTTTATTCAGGCCTCTTTCATATTACTGTTATAGACGATAACATATTTATTGTAGAGGTATATTCTTATTTCTCTTTATAAAAACACTAGCTGCGCCCCGCGGTTTCACCCGCGTGGTGATAGATCTTTGGATAATATACTATATATCTTTATGAATTGTAGCCTATGTGTTATTCTGATATGTAAGCTATATTATTGTGAAGTTTCATTAAAATCCATTCAGTAGTTTTTACGTGAAAGAGTAACAAACATCCATCCATCCATCCATACTTACAAACTTTGACGTTTATAATATTAGTAGGATAGCCTAACACAGCAATCTAATTCTGGGTTACGCTACTTTGAACTCTTTGCATAACTATACAAAGCTCTTTTTAGAAAATGTTTTCTTGTAGAAAATGTTTAAAAATCCAAAATATATTATATAGGCCTCGCTAGACCGAACTTGGTCTTGAATATCCTACGGCACGCATGGCAGTAGAGTTGGCCCGATGAGATATATGTATACGTGTAGGAGGGCTTAGGTCTCTGTTTACGTATCTGGCGTCTTGCGTCCATTGAAAAATCCAATAATGAGTGTTATCGAGGAAAACGTTTCTGTAAACAAAACAAAATTAGGGAAGAAGCGTTCAGGTTTATAAGGGCTCCATCCATGCCACATTCATAAATATCTATATACATAGGTTGGCTTACCTTCGCTTCGAACATTGTTTGCGGTATGTTTTGGGAGAACACAGCCTTTTTCAAATTTTAAAGTGTTTTTGTATACTCTGCTTGTAACATAAGAAATCATTATCATCCTCATCATCCACCTATATACCTAAGTCATTTTTTTATTTAAATTTTATTGATTTTAATATGTGCTCTTTAATACTATATTAGATATGATTCACGACAATTTACTGTGATATCATTTCTAAGCCTTGAATTTGGAATGGAGTTATTAAAAGTATCCCTAATATACCCAAAATCAATAAATTCAAATAAGAACACTTCAGTTCTAGTTCTGAAAAATGTTATGTTCTATTTTATTGATCACATCTACCCAGATGTACCTACCTTCGTACAACGAGGGAGCCGTCGAACACTATTTGCCTATCTTCTGATTGCGCCGTATCTACCTCTAACGGGCTTGCCAAACTCGGTTGTAATCAATGCAATCTTGTTTAGTATTTGAGTGGACGAAGCTTGCAAGGCTTCGCTTGGCCTACAGTGTTCTAGACAGGTCTTTTTTATTTATTTGCAAACCGACAACCATCCTCCTTTGGGGGTGAACCAAAACTGACAAACGTCTTCTTGAGTGGAGATCGCAAAAGTGACGTATTGTAGGTCATCAAGTCATCATCCTCCCTGGCCAGAGACTAGGTAGTATGACGACTGTCAAAGCAAGCAAAAGGCAGGTCGCATTTGTCTCGTAGGCTACAATACAATACAATATATCTTTATTACACCATCAATACAAAAAAATAAAGGATCTTAATACTAACTAAATCTAGTTGCACAATGGCCTTATCGCTAAAAGCTATTTTCTTCCAGGCAACCTTTGGATGGATAGGATCGGTACGTATGAAGCTGACGGTGGCGTCAATTAATAATAATAAATAATGCTGGACAATTCACACAGCATTATCTAGCCCCATGGTAAGCAGAGCTTGTGTTATGGGTACTAGATAACTGATATACATAATACAATACATTACATAGATAGATATTTTTTATTATACATAGAAAACGACCAGAACACCCGGAACAAATATCTGCAGATCGTACACACAATTGTTCCGAGGCGGGAATCGAACCCGCAACCTCCTGCGTCGCAGGCGGACCTTCGCCCACCGCGCCACAGAGGTCGTCTAAATTATTTAAGATAATGCCTTATAACAAATCAAATTGTTTAGACACTTAAGCGATATATGAATGTAGGTACTAGTGGTTTCTTTCTATTTCACTTGTTCCACTAGTGGACAAAAAAATTAGGCGATTAGTAAAACAATCTCATTTGATAAAATAATTGTCTTGACTTGTCTAAGCGCTTATTTTGTATGCCTAATCAAATAAAAAAAGTGATTTGAATATAGAATATCTATCTATTGTATTATGTATATCATTTATCTGGTACCCATAACACATGCTCTGCTTAACTTGGGGCTAAGATAATGCTGTGTGAATTGTCCAACATTTTTTATTTATTTAAGCCTGCTTTCTTTGGTATAGCTATGTAAAAGGATCCTAACCTAAATAAAACTCGTTGTATCGCACAAAATAAATGTCAAAAGTAAAATACAATTCAAACCATGCAGAAACATCTTAAAACCTTTTATATTTTATGGAAACTCAGAGACTAAAACAATTTTAATTTGAGCAGCAAGAAAGTTTTAAAGACGGGGTGGAGCGATTTTTTGGAAAAGCTGTGACAAATTATAGAACGTAAAATAACGGAGACAAAAAACTAACGTACTTAGGTACCTGTACCTACGCAATAATTAGTATTTAGTTAGTCTAACATAAAAATAGAGTTCAAAATTCTGTCATTATTTCATGTCCACAATAATACATAGCATGGACTTATCTAATAGGATATGTACAATACACAGAACATGTTCTGTGGTACAATACATATGAAGTTTTAAGTCAAAAGCACATAAAAAAATAAAAAAAATAAATAAATAATGCTGGACAATTCACACAGCATTATCTAGCCCCATGGTAAGCAGAGCTTGTGTTATGGGTACTAGATAACTGATATACATAATACTATATATTACATAGATAGATATTTTTAATTGTACATAGAACCAGAACACCCGGAACAAATATCTGCAGATCGTGCACACAATTGTTCCGAGGCGGGAATCGAACCCGCAACCTCCTACGTCTTAGGCGGACCTTCGCCCACCGCGCCACATCGGTCGTAAAAAAACGGCATGGAAACAAAACTGCAAATTAATAATTTCCTTCCTAGGCGGTACCATAACTTACCTTAATAATTCAATTCTTTACACTTGTTAAGATACTGAGATACTATTTAATATTTTTTTTATCTAATTTGGCTCGTTGTATAAGAATACTATTCCTAATATGTATAGCAGGGAAAACGGGAATCGAAAAAAAGAACTAGAATTTTTCCCCCTTAAGGAGGCATTTCAGGGTGGAAAAGTGGAATAACCCGCAGGCAGATAACATACGTCGGATGTACAGATGTCGTTCGACGCTTTTCCCAGGATCTGAGTGGAGCTAGGCGTCTGAATCACTTTAAGGCCACCGCTAATTTCAGAGGAACTTGGACAATGGCCTATTGTTGTATTCGCTACAATAATAATTGGTAGTGGTCTGCCTGCGGGCGGATTTTTGAATGGAAAGCGTAGAGCTAGGCGGAGACAGAACTACATGGCTATTCACAATGGATCGAAATGTAACCGTGTTCGATTTGACTCTTGACGTTCGGTTGCCGATTTCCTGCCGAGCGCAGTCAAAATGGCGATTCATAATAGCACTCGGTACGCTCTCGGTTGATAGGATTAAATGGAAAGCATTTACGTGGCGTGCTTTGGACAGAAAATTATAGTATGCTGTTAAATTGTTAAGAATTAGGAAGCTGAAATGGCAGTGGGCCGGCCATATTTCGCGAAGAACCGACGGCCGCTGGGGCAAACGTGTTCTTGAGTGGAGACCACGACTCGGTAAACGTAGTGTAGGACGCCCTCCGACCAGGTGGGATGACGACTTGCGAAAGACTGCAGGCAGATGCTGGATGTGGCAGGCTGAGGACAGGGCGCAATGGCGCTCATTGGGGGAGGCCTATGTCCAGCAGTGGACTGATATAGGCTGATGATGATGATGATGATGATGTTAAATTGTTATTTTATAGTAGCATACAATTTCATTTATTCTATTATTTTTGTTCGTACTGTGACTTTTTGTAGAAAGTGTGTCAGTATATAATTTGTTCGTAGATCTTAGTGGTAGTTAATAACTACCTATGTACCTAAGCGTTAATTTCAACATGAATATGTATTTTTATTTTTATTCCTAAACGAAGCGTTTTCGGCTAACTCTCTCACTCAGTCTAATTATTTTCTATAGAATTGCGAAAAATTACTTTTACGAAAACTTTCAAATACCTGTAGGCTGTCAATTTATTCAAAAATTAACTACAAGGAAATTACAATGAATACTTACTTAATACAAGTAGTAACAAAAAAAAATACACATAAAACAACGAAATTATAATAAAAATGTTCGTTCTACAGTTTTGTAACTCTATGTAAGCTCTTTTCATAGCCTCTCGTGGCTCAAGAACAAAAGGTAAAATACGGAGAAGTGGATTTTTTGTTTGTTTTGCGAATTTATAATTAGGAAGTCTTAGAGTTGGACAATAAATTGAAGGAGTAGATGCCCCGACTTTTGTTATGGTTTTACTTTAGCAGGAAATAACATAGCTAAGTACCCAAGTGTTCCATTTTATTGAGAGGTTTATGAATTAACTTTTCTAAGCTTTTTGCATATTTTATATTTCATTTTTGTTCCGCTTTCTGAATAATGAAAGGAAGTTAAAAATCATTAAATACAGGAATATATGATTCCTTTTCAATGTGCCGTGTGTACATTTATATATAGACCAGATAAACAAATTTTAGTAATGCCTGCCTACTTAATACGTTACACTGCATAAGTGGATACTTTTTGCTAACACCCAAAACACCCGTAACAAGTAAGTACCTGCAGATCGTTAGCTCATTAGTCCTGAGGCGGGAATCGAAACCCGCAACCTCTTGCGGTGCAGGCGGATCTTCACCCGCTGCGCCATAGAAGTCATCAACCAAATGAAACCCATCAGGATATCAACTCTCGAACTTGCTACTCTATCAGTTCCGTCTAACCGCTAAGCCACGCCGTGATTAAACTGCAGCCGGATGCATCGCTCGCCTTTAATTAGCACTGATCTACTTGGTATATTCTCGTTGATGAACGAGAATTCAACCCTATCTATAGCCCTCGCATAAGAGTTTATCACCTTCTTAGATGGATATGTAGATAGAAAATACTGTATTGCACTTCTTTAATAGGAAACAATGTACAATAAAAACTTTAAAATTAGTTATAATTGACGGTCTTATCGCTTAAGAGCGATCTTATGTATATTCGGCATGCTAGCGGTGCAAGTGTAAAATTTGTAGCCACAAATTAACGTAAAATCCGTTTAAGGAAAACTGATCTATACTTGTGTGCAGTTAAACCTTTGGTGTCTTGATAATTACGCAGCTCCGCATAGACGAGTCGACGTGACAGACCGCGCATTATAGTGCATAACCCCTCGCACTTGGGGTAATTTCTAAGAAATTAAATAATATCCCAAAAGAAACTGATTTCGGCTGGGAGGTCGCGGGTTTTAGTCCCACCGAAATATAAAAATTGTGGAATATTATTTAATTTCTTAATGTTTTTAAAGGTTTGGAAAGCCTAACTACTTCCACCAACAGTAGAGGTGTTAAAACACCTCCACTGCGAGCTACTGCTAGGGATACAAAACGGCTTTATGTATTGCGTTTGTATGTATGTGTTTAAGCGTTGTCATTTTATTGTTTTCAATTCTTTTGAAATCATACAGTGTCGAAACTGTTGAACTTAACGCGAGTGCTGTCGCCTAATGACCGAATTCGCAGAGAGTCGCTTCCATATTCATGTGGGCCGCGCGCGCATTAGGTAATTGAAAGCAGCGGACATCTCTACTAGTTTGTTAGATCTATGACACTTTTCCTATATTTTCTGTATGTAATACCTTACCTACCTTCTTTCTATTAAATTTTGTGTTTCTACCTACACTTGTTAATGGTAGCAGCTTACACATGTTTTTCTGAATAAAATGTAGACTGTTCTAGGGTTGATGAGGCCTAAGGAAGAACCCACTCTGTCTTATCATCATCATCATCAGCCTATAGCAGTCCACTGCTGGACCTCCCCCAATGAGCGCCATGTCTTCAGTTTGCCGCATCCAGCATCTACCTGCAGTCTTTCACAATTGCCCAATATAGAAAACTCGCTGCGCCCCGCGGTTTAGCCCGCGTTGTGAATTGTGATAGATATTTTGGATAATATACAATAGGTATATCTTTATGAATTCCTTTGTGTTGTTCTGATAATATGTAAGCTATATTATTATGAAGTTTCATCAAAATCCATTCAGTATTTTTGCGTGAAAGAGCAACAAACATCCTCACAAACTTTCGCGTTTATAATATACAGAATGACGCTGGTCACTTCTAGTAGAAACTGTGTTCTTGTGAATTATGCGAGATCACGATTGATTTAGGACGAGCTTAGAACGGATTTACTACCTACGTATAAACAATGGCCATCCTAGGAAACTAGCTGTCGTTTATGGCGTCATTAGCCACAATCTACCTTCCCTTTTACAATGGCTGATGCGATTAACAAAATAAATTCATCATTAGGTATATTACAGACATAGGCTTCTCCTAATGAGCGCCATAGCGCCCTGGCTTCAGCTTGACGCATTCAGAACTTCTCTGCAGTCTTTCGCAAGTCGTCATCCCACCTGGTCAGAAGCGTCAAAACGTTTATCAAGTTGTGGTCTCCACTCAAGAACACGTTTACCCCAGCGGGTGTCGGTTCTTCGCGAGATTTGCCCGCTGTCACATCAGCTTGCTTATTTTTAGAGCTATGTCGATAACTTTGGTTCTCTGTCGGTTGTATTCATTACGAATACTAGCCTTCAGAGAAACTCCGAGCATAGCTCTTTCCAAAGCTCGCTGAGCAACTTTGTTTTTTTTTATAAATTTATTGTAAATCTTTAAAATTAACGATAGGTAGGTACCACAAGGTTAATACAACTTCCTTTCTTTAATGATTTCCTGAATAACAAGCTCAGTAAAGCCCAACTCAATGTTCCCTATTATAACATTTTCTGTCGTAAGCTCTCAGAGTTTCAATTATACCATGCGGAAATATGAACGTCCCTTGATTTGATTATTCATATCTCACTTCCCTTCTAGATGTTTGCTGTTTCCCCGAAAGCTGAAGTAATTAAGAGCTACTTAAAATGTAAATGAATACGTGAACTACAACAGTATTCAGAGGAACATTAGCTAGGAAGGTATCTACCTAATTAATTAATTAAGTGATTATATGTATTTAGAGTTAAGTTTAAGATTAATGAAAGCTTTCAAAACCAGAAATTGTTTCGAGCTTCTGTGCTTTGTTTCGGTGATACTAATGTCGTTCAATATAGTGGCAGTGGGCCGGCCATATCTCGCGAAGAACCGACGGCCGCTGGGGCAAACGTGTTCTTGAGTGGAGATCACGACTCGGTAAACGTAGTGTAGGACGCCCTGGCAGTGGGCCGGCCATATCTCGCGAAGAACCGACGGCCGCTGGGGCAAACGTGTTCTTGAGTGGAGACCACGACTCGGTAAACGTAGTGTAGGACGCCCTCCGACCAGGTGGGATGACGACCTGCGAAAGACTGCAGGTAGATGCTGGATGCGTCAAGCCGAAGACAGGGCGATACGGCGCTCTTTGGGGGAGGCCTATGTCCAGCAGTGTACTAATATAGGCTGATGATGATGATGAATATTCCTTGGCTCCATTAATATTTTGTTTAAAAAAATTATCCAGACTTTCGAGCCGGAATATGGATTAGATAACGTGCTCATTATTATCATATCAGACAGATAACAAATTTTTGAACGAGCCATCGTGATTTGCAGAGTGATCACTGTATTACTGATAAGAAAAATTACATAAAACCATGATAATGCTTGTGTATTTCAATTGAGTGGCGGTCACGAAGTGGATTGTTTGTGCGAATATGTAAACCAGGAAAAATGTGCAAATTACAGTATTTTATTCTATTTTTGAGTTTGTGTGTGTTATGTGAGTCAGCAAGAATTCTCATAGTTGTACCGACCCCGTCTTTCAGTCATCAAATTCCCTTCCGCCCCTTGACCCTGGAGCTGAGCCGACGAGGTCACCAGGTCACCACAATAACCACAGACCCTATATTCCCTAAAGGACAGACTCCAGAGAACCTAACAGAAATAGACCTTCACGACGCCTCTTACGATTTAATGAGAGAAATCGTTTATGAAAGTGGAGTAACTAATGGGAAGAAAAATGACATGATTAGACAAATGACGCAGTTCCAGCCCATGGCAGGGCTTCTGCTCGAATTGCACAAGACTTCGGATGAAATTCAAAAAGTACTGAAAAGTCAGAAATTCGATCTGTTAATACTTGAAGCGGTGATGCGGCCGTTTATAGTGTACTCGCACATTTTGAAAGGAGTTCCAGTGATTTTAGCTAGCTCCTTTGGTGCGTTCAACCCTACATATGACGTAGTTGGGGCTCCGACTAGACCCGCTCTTTTATACCCTACTATATTCAGACAAAGGCTGTTCGATCTGACTTTTTGGGAGAAAATCAATGACCTGTATTTACATTATATGTTAGAATACATTTTCCAAAGTCAAGTGCCTGAGGACAATAAGACGTTGAAGAGGTTATATGGGGAAGATACTCCGACAGTATCGGAGTTGGAGAACAACGTAGATTTGTTGATGTTGAACGTTCATCCGCTATGGGATCAGAACAGGCCAGTTCCACCCAGTGTGGTTTACGTTGGAGGAATAGTCCAAAAACCTAAGAAAGACCTTACAAAGGTAATGATTACAAAAAAAACAATTGATTCAAACCATTATTCCACTTTCTGTGTTTGCTTATCCTAAGCGAAACCGCAGACATATTTTGATCAGTGATAAATTAATTAATTACGGGTTTATAACATCCAGTTTATTCTTGACCTTTCTTTTCAGGATCTGAAATCGTATCTCGACTCGTCAAAGCACGGCGTGATATACATCAGCTATGGAACCAACGTGATGCCCTCGCTACTGCCCCGGGAGAAGATACAGATGCTGATAAACGTATTCTCGAAGCTTCCCTACGAAGTGCTCTGGAAGTGGGACAGTGACGAGCTTGAAGGGATCTCCAAGAATGTGAAGATTACTAAATGGGTGCCACAGTCTGATTTACTTAGTAAGTCCTATAAAAGGATTGCCTACAATACGGAGATCTCATTCTTTAAATGGTTTTCAGTTTCTATTATTTGGTGCAAGTAGCATGAATAAATAGTTAATAAAATTGCTTTAAGATAAAAATAAATTCGTATAAAAAGTCGACTTGATCGTATAGGAAGCATCCCGCTGACAGAGCTGTCGCTGTCAAAGGGTCCATAGGTATACTTAAAGTTTTAAGGGCTGTAACGGGGACTCAAATATCTGCGAAGCCCATTTAACCTTCACGTGGTATACCCTGCTAGATAACGAACTAGGCTCTGGTGAAAATATCAAACAATGTTCATAATTTGATAACTCAGATAAAATACAATTATTTTCCATTACTTGACACAGCCAGAAAAGTGTCCAACCAGGCACGAGTGTGTAATACGCAAAGAATCCTAAAGAACATTCAAATTTTACCTTTTAAAATGTATCGACCTATTTTGAGATTATCATATTGTTATGAAAAAAAAAATTATTTTCGATCACACAAAGATAGTTTAAGGAGGTCAAGACCAGACAGAACTTCCGTGTTTGGAATGGGCTAATCAGTTAGATAAAGTAAATTTTTAAACATCTTTGGTTAAACATTGTATTCCGCGGCACAACAGTCTCACTAATAGGGAGTTAACTATTAAAGTTTAGCAATGCTTATTATTTTCAGGACACCCAAACATCAAGCTCTTCATAACCCAAGGAGGTCTGCAGTCCACAGACGAAGCCATTATCGCTGGAGTGCCTCTCATCGGCATGCCCATGATCGGAGACCAGTGGTTCAATGTGGAGCAGTACGTGCGGCACAAAATAGGGATCAGACTGGATCTTGAAGACTTGTCCGAGGAGAGCTTCTTGAATGGGATCAACACTGTAATCAATGATGAAAGGTGAGATCTCTAATGGAAACATGAGGAATGAAGTATGACCACTTAAATTAGCTCCTTAACAGTTGTTTCGAAACACAGTATCTTAAATTCTCTATCGTTCAACAGATGCTGCTTGTTATGTCTCATTTCATCTTCATTTCAATTTGAAGTCGGTTTATAGTTATACTGCTGGACAATCCACACAAAGACGGCTGGACAATTATTAAAATATCATATAAAATTATCATATTATCTACTTCCGTTGGATCTGGTTTCCCTCCAGCTCTAAAGAGTTCAGGAACGTCAGATGCGAGTACACCTAGGCTGGCACCTCTTGTAGCTGGTTGTGGGCCAGACCTATCTGGGTCTGGCCCACAACCAGCTACAAGAGGTGCACCGATCAAGGTTTCGAAGACCTGGTTACAGAAAAATTATGTTTTATCCTAGTGATTTTACACAGAGTGATTTTCCAGTTACCGCGTCAACATCGTTCGTCTCCGCGAGTTGATGTATGACCAGCCGCAGTCTGCGCTAGAGCGTGCCGTATGGTGGACGGAGCACGTGCTGCGTCACGGCGGCGGGAGGCACCTGCGCGCGCCCGCCGCCAACCTCTCCTGGGTTGAATACCTGGACCTGGACCTGCTCATACTTTTAGCTATAGCTATAACAGCAGTGGCTGCTATCTTATCCGCTACTTTGTGGTTCTTGATGAGGTTTTTGAGAAGTCCGGACGTAAAAGTGAAGAAGAGTTAGTTATTTTAGGTTAGTGCTGCTTGTCTCTTTTGTTCTGTATGGCTATGTTTTACATACATTTGTGGCTAGTAATTTACAGCCATTGAAAATATTGGAAACAAGTAGAATTTAGAACAGTTGTCATTATAAAACATCAGAAATAAATACCTGACGACCTCTGTGGCATGGTGGGCAATGCTCCGCCTGCGACGCAGGAGATTGCGGGTTCGATTCCCGCTTCGGGGCAAATGTTTGTATTTGTACGCTCTGCAGATATTTGTTCCGGGTGTTCTGGTCGTTTTCTATGTAAAAATTAACGCCGCCCTCTAGTAGTCCTTCAGTATAACGTAGCCTTCCACACCCCAGCGTGTCTGGCAAAGCGTAATAGACGCATGTGACCAGTGAAGTTTTATAATTTTGAGGTGTTGTATTTAAATTAAGCATTATTTTTAAGATTTATTGTATAAGAGAACATTTTGCTTGAAAAATAAGTTGAAAATAAAAAAAGTTATGAAACATGCCTCCTATCCTATTTATCATGATTTTCGCATAGATCGTTACTAATCTGGATCGTAGTTTAACTAAGTATACATAATTATTATTATTTGCTATTTTATCAGCACTCTAGCGTTGATAATATTTTATACCTTATCTATGTTATACCACCGCTTGGGAACTGTCTGATGTTCTTCTAACTATACCTATAAACTAGCAAAACTCCATGTAGAATGTTTGTAAACAAACAACGACACAAGTAACTAAAACTGTATGTATTTGTAAGCACACCTCAAATGTAAATTGCGTATTAAAAAGAGGTAGCCACAGAGTGAAATTTAGTAGGTATGGGCGGTTTGTTTATAAACATTCTACATCGAGTTTCGCTAGTCTATAAGTACCTTAGTAATGTACGAAATTTTAAGCTTGTTCCTCATGCACATATCTAAACAAAAAGTTATATCAAGGTTGTGGCGTTTTTACTGTTCAGTAATTCAGTAATATTTATTCACATAAGACATGGTACATAATACATTGGTGGAATAACACAGTAGAGCTGCATATCTCGCCCGAACACAGGCACGTGAATATAAAAATCAGTAAAATTAATTAGATTATGTCATTAATTAAATCAGATAATTGCAAATATTATTAAATTGTCAGTTAAAAGTAGAACTCGCTAGGTCAAAACTTAAAATTAAGGTAATCTTCAACCGAATAAAAACAATGCTCAATAAATAAATTAAATAACTTTCTATTGAATAAGGAACCCTTCAGTTCTTTTACATTGTTTGGCAATTTGTTGTAAATTTTGATAGCCATGTTATAGCAGTTGCGACTGTACAATTGCGTTTTTTTTGCCGGTATTGCTAACCGGTCTTTATGTCTACGGTCTTTGTGTTTACTTAATAACTAAATGTTCATACGTTTGTAATAATACTGAAAGCTGCAATCACCTTCCTCACCTATTGAAATGACACAGAATCCACTATTTTCATTCATATTTTCAAAAATATAGATATATGTACCAGTGGTTTCACCCGCACTAAACTCGAATTTCACTTTATTAGGTCATTGTTTACACCTTGGGTTACATTATTGGAGTTTTAGTAAGGATTCCTAACTTCTTTGAAAATATAATATAGCCTATGTTCACCGGGGATAGTGTAGCTTCCCAACGGTGAAGGTATTTTTTCAAATCGGTCCTGTAGTTTCGGAGCCTATTCAATACAAACAAACAAACAAAAAATCAAACATTTCCTCTTTTTTTCTCCTAGATTAAGAGCCTTTATTCCTAAAATGCGCAGAAACAGTACTTTTCAAACCCGTTTATATCATGAACCACTTATCTTATAGTATATGTTATTTACTAATAATTTTAGGAAATTTTAGTGTCCAAATAGTTTGACTATAAAATATTTCGATTAATATAGTATGTACGCGTTCTATCAAGATAACTTGTGAGAGGTTTTCATAATTTCCCTTTCAGCATCAGTTTCGAAGCTCAAAATAATAGAAAATACTGACATATCTAATTAAGAAAAAAATATAACCTACTGATGAGATCCTTGGCTACAAATCTAATTAGATAGATGTTTGGTTTTGGTATCCTACTATGAGAAATTAAAATTAAAAAAATGTGAAATATTACGAATATTTCACATTTTTAAATGATGTTTTTACCGATATACCTTATTTAATTTAATATAATAATAGCCTACCAATAAAGTGGAGCATCTTTTTTAAAATCATACATTTAAAATTTTTATGATTTTGTTGCTATTATTTTTCTATAAATATTTAATGAGCGACGTGACCACACTCTAGAAAGCCTCGCGGCGGACTGATTTTCGCGCAGCGTTTTATAGTAGTTTTAAAATATTTATAGAAAACTAATAGCAACAAAATCATAAAATTTTTAAATGTATGATTTTAAAAAAGATGCTTCACTTTATTGGTAGGCTATTATTATATTAAATTAAATAAGGTATATCGGTAAAAACATCATTTAAAAATGTGAAATATTCGTAATATTTCACATTTTTTTAATTTTAATTTCTCATAGTAGGATACCAAAACCAAACATCTTTCTAATTAGATTTTTAGCCAAGGATCTCATCAGTAGGTTATATTTTTTTCTTAATTAGATATGTCAGTATTTTCTATTATTTTGAGCTTCGAAACTGATGCTGAAAGGGAAATTATGAAAACCTCTCACAAGTTATCTTGATAGAACGCGTACATACTATATTAATCGAAATATTTTATAGTCAAACTATTTGGACACTAAAATTTCCTAAAATTATTAGTAAATAACATATACTATAAGATAAGTGGTTCATGATATAAACGGGTTTGAAAAGTACTGTTTCTGCGCATTTTAGGAATAAAGGCTCTTAAGTAGGCCCATAATTCCATAAATACTGCTAATTTTCGCATACCTTCATATCAATGCCCAAACCGTAATGTTCCAGTTTAACCTTATCTGTATTTTTGTTGCTAAATATAGAAAACAAACTTTCAAATATGATAAGTGTCCTAAAATAAATTAAATCTGTAGGTACCGACAGCCAGACTCAACCACAAAAAAAACTTTGTTTTTTTACGTGGTTTTCATAGAAATAGTCGTAAACAGTTCATTGACTTCTAAAAACGCTTTTGGTAAGTCATCCCTGCTACTTTCTTCGTAGACTGTACTTGACATTATCAGATCAAAGCAAACCTTCAGAGTAATGTAATTTCCATAGAAGTGAAGAATCAAAGGCGTTTGATCGCGTATTCATTAGCGATCCGTAACTTCGGGCGTAAACATCGTAGCGCTGGGTAAACCGGTTACATCCGGCTAAAGACGAATGTTTGTGGAGCACTTGTGACTGTAATTGTAGCTGGACTATTTCCTGTAACTTGGCCTTTATTGCTTGTGAGGTAGGGGTGCTGCTAATCTAACCACTTTAACACTTTTTTTTGAACCCGCGGATTCGCTTCGGATAATTTCGATCATCAATCCGATACGAAATCAAAATAGCGTTCTAACGATCCGTCGGCGTCGTCGGCGTCGTCGGTGTCGCCGTAGTTTCGGCGTAAGGGGAGGCTTATGTCCAACAGTAGGCCATTATATGTTGATTGATGCTGATGATGATGATAATATTTATTTATTTATTTATTTATTTATTTATTTATTTATTTATTTATTTATTTATTTATTTATTTATTTATTTATTTATTTATTTATTTATTTATTTATTTATTTATTTATTTATTTATTTATTTATTTATTTATTTATTTATTTATTTATTTATTTATTTATTTATTTATTTATTTATTTATTTATTTATTTATTTATTTATTTATTTACAAACGTACCTCTATTTTTACGGGAACTGGTGACTGGTTCTATTAATAAATTCTAAGGACTTTAACACTATGATGGTACAAAACGCACAAGACTATCAGCTAAAACTCCTTTATACACAAGTATTACATGCAATAAAATATGGTTTAGGTACTTTAGCTTCACCAAGACTTAGCTGTGAATGCGTCAATGTTCGGTAAAGAAGTTAAAAATAAGGCTCTGCAGACAAATTGTCCGGTCTTTTCTAAGCTTGCGTTTGCCGCCATCACTATACGACAAAGTTATTCATTAGAGGGTATTTATTCTCATGTTTTATTCGTGTTGTCTTGTTATTATTCGGCCCTGAAGGATTTCGTCGCTGTAGAAGTATCCCCTGAACAATGTTGTGTATTCTATAATATAAAAATGAATCGCTGAATGTGTTGCTTAGCGCAAATCTCGAGAGCAGCTGAACCGATTTCGCTTATTCTTTTTTTTAGAATATTCCTTGAAGTACTAGGATGGTTCTTACGGAGATAAAAAAAGAGAAAAAAAATTAAAATGACCACCCGGGCGAAGCCGGGACAGGCCGCTAGTTGATATTATATATTAGTCACAGACATAAACATAGACAACCTGGGTATCTTCAAGACAAGAGTGAATATCTTATCTTCTAGACCTTCGTGATACATCGCCTCGCTCCTGTTTAGCGGTTTTATCGTTGTCCATACTTTACTTACTCTGCATACATTATGTGGCTACCCGACAGAACATTTCAGTAATAGGTCAGTGATTTAATGAGATTGAACCCTACTTAATTATACAGATGGACTAGTTTTCGTTGAACCTTTTACCGTAATTGAACGTAACATTCAGGACGGTTTCAGTGTATCAATTTGTATTTTGGATGCTGCTGAATACATCCTGTATAATGTAGTGGACACATACATTACAGGCTTCTAATTTGAATTATACGAAGGGGGTTCTTCTCTACCAAGATTTTTCTTGATAGGTCATCCTTTACATTTTTTTACTCAACTGCTTTTTAAAGTTTTGTGACTTCTACATTATAATTTGAGATTACCCCGAGTGCGAGGCATTTATGCACTAAAATTTTTGATTTTATTTGACTACAATAAAAAAACTATAATATCCACTAGAAAAACCGCAAAAATAATATATAACACAAAATTATCTGAAACAGGCTTCGAACCAGTTACTGAAAAGTCCCAAAAGACTTCAGTTCTTCCAAGTTCCTATTTTCGAACGTGACTCATAACGACTCTTGAGAGGACACGGACGTATTGAGGACTTATTTGGATAGAAAATAACTAAATAAATAATAGTTTTTTACTTAAATATCACTATCCATTACATAAATGTTGTAGCGTAGGACGTCCTCCAACCAGATGGGATGACGACCTGCAAAAGACTGCAGGTAGATGCTGGATGCGTCAAGCTGAAGACAGGGCGCTATGACGCTCATTAGGGAATACCTAATTACCTATATCCTGAAGTTGACTAACATAGGCTGATGATGATGAAATATTACCTATTTTTGAATAAATATTCTAGATAATTAACTATATTTATTTCAATCTCATTAATTCAACTGTGACGTCTACTAAACTATTGAGACTAAAGAAGTATCAGTAGTTCGGTTAAGGATGTAAAACAAAAAACACAAAAAGTATTTATTATTTATATTACTTATTTATTTATTCGCTTTTAATAATAATCAAAGCCGAGAAGATACACATCTTAACACTTTGACTCCTAAAATACACGGTATGTGTTTTCTACAAGTGACTTATATGCGTAAATCCACACTAGCGCAACGGCTGAGAAAATACAGATCTTTGTGACTCAGCACAGCCGTAATATTTTTCGAAGGAAACGCATGTGCGGCGAAACACAACCGCTGTGTAGAGCGGCAGCACGATTTTTTTAGGATAAAAAAAAGATCGCAGTCGTCGAAAAAAAATCGCAGTCAAAGTGTTAAGTCGAAATAATAATAATAATCGTTTATTTTCAGACAACACAGATCCATAATAAGCTATTTCTTCATTTACATTTGTCCTCTGCAAGTAAGCAATCCCTTAGCTACTATATGCGAGGACACATAAATGCTTATATATAAGTTATTATTTAAGTTATCTGTTAAGTGTGTAAAACTGTTTGTTTTCCGAATAAAGCAAAATAAATAAATATAAATAATCAGGTTAATTTATATCTAAGTCTTAGGTCTATGTTAGTTAGATATTATGTAGTGTATTGTATTGTATTTTAGCTTGGGTTTCAAGGACTTTTGCGTACGTTCAAATATTCGTACAACTTAGGCGCTGACTTCGTCCACCGTTCATCATTATAAGTTGGAGACATCGGTCATTATGAACTTTCATCTCCAGTCGCAAACTTTATTACTTGAGACTTGACTCGATATTTCCTAAGTGAATTACGTACGCAAAAGTGTAACAAGTACTTTATAACATTATGTAAGTTACTGTAAAGTTACCGTAGTTTCTTCGCGAGATATCGCCGGCCCAGGTATTTTATAAATTGTGTCTTTTAGATCTTCTTTGTTTTTGGCCACGCTCTACGCTTTGATCTATCAATGAAAATCAAAGTGAACATTTATTCCCTACTTTTACTTATGTAATTTGAATTGTCGTGTCCAAAAGTCCTGTAAAATCTAAAGGATATAAAGCACTTTGATGTTTGTCTGTCGTTTGTCGCTGACTGTACTACCTAGGCACTCCAGATAGACAGTGTTAGAACGTGGCCTAGATTCAAAGATTCGTGTTCACTCCAGTAACTCAATATTGGGACAGACGGATGGAAACCTACTCAGTTCTAAACATACCTAGCGGAATTGTGTAGGTAAAAACATTTCAACAGTGGCCTATCTATCTATCAGCTATAGGTAAGAAAGGTATCTTGAATTTAATTTATTTACTAATAAAGCATGATACATTACTTTATTTATATTATTAGCATGTACTTAAAATTATTTAAAATAGTTTTATTATTAAAGAAAGTTCAATCAAATAATAGAAACTAGTTAGAACTAGTATTTAGGCACACCACAATTGAAATAATAAGGCTAACTGCAGACAGGTGCAAACAATATACAGGTAGCTCAACTGAAAGCTTAATTTAAAATGTTATTCTGTGAAAACAACGAAACAATACGTAAGAAAACGAAAGAATTCGAGTTCTTTCTTGATTTTTGCATGATTTCGTTTACTTGAACAAACGACGTTCCAGCGTTTAATTTTGTTGATTTTGGAATTGGAACCAACATTAGGAGTGGTTTAAATACATTTTCCATTCCACCTAGGTACCAAAATATATAACTAAAGTGGACGATGGTAATAATTGTTCCCTGCATTCCGAATCATCGTAAGTCGAGTTCTGTAACGTAAAACGCTGTAGCGCAGATCGTGCCTGATTTCCTTTACACAGACCTTGCTTCTCTACTTGTGTAAGAGATCCCCACCCCCCTGACTGGGGCCCAAAAAGCTGGGCAAGCCAGACTTTTCTACCTAATCGCGACAACGTAGTACGTTGTACACTTTAAAATCTCGCTTATTAAATCACCTAGGAGACGTAGTGGTCTAAGTGTATCAGCGTCAGATTCGATCCTTAATGTGTCATTTTATACTGCAAAGGACGTTAATAGGGTCCGATTTGATTGATGGCCTGCGAGTCTCAAAAACAACATTTTTGTCCCATCTTATAATAAACTCTAGCTCCTCAGAAATACGGGTGATAAAATTGTTGGAACGTAGCAAGAATAACCACAGTGAAGAAGTTTAAAAGAGACCTTAACTAGTTGCGTTAAGGGTGGTAGGAATGCAAATGTATAGTTGTGGAGAAAAGTGCTCCAGTAATGGATGGGGTGTCATAGTCAGTCAGTGTCGAGGAATTTCTTTCAGTATTTTGTAGACGAGATTGTTTGCTAATAGGCCTTGTTACAGAGTGCTTACTTTTAGTGGCAGACAGTGGGAGCTTAGAACCATCGATCAATGCCACAGAATAACAGTCAATACTTTATTTACCGAGGCGGTCTCCCTAGCTACAGAAAGAGATTCAAACGCCGTCGTGGGGCGGCGACTAGGCCGTGTGGTTTGGTATGTGCAGTGTGCACTACCCTAAAAGGCGACTAATGAATATCCACCAAGAGCGGGCGGTAGCACATTCTACAGAACAATTCTACATGAACTGCAATCCCCAACCCGCATGCCGAGCGTGGGGATTTCCTACCCCATAAAATAAAAGCCAATAAGGCGCTTATCAGGGGACCTGCGATCAGCTGATGTCAATATAAACTGTAAATGAATATCAAAACACTTATCATTAAACAAATGTCTGACTATAATAATTGCCATGTAGTTAATATAATAAGTGCCATGTAGTTAAAATAATATTTATTTCAAATGTTATGTCATGTCATCCCAGAGCATGGTCATTGAAACGATATTTGGGGAACCCATGTCTTGCTGCATTACTTATGTCAAGTCGCATCATGAAATAAGATGATGAAAATAGGATCTACCTAAAAAGGCAACTCAGATTATTAAGAAAAGGATCATTTGAAATGCAGAAGTTGTGTGAGCGGACCGAAAACGTTTTATGACACCTAAGTAATGTGAAGATGCAATGTTTTATTATAATGTACATAAAACTTAAAACCGCACGGGTCCATTAAACATTCTTGTTTTATTAAATTTTATTATTCTTGTGCTAGGACTATAATCTTAAAGAAGAAGCATTTTAATGATCATGATTCATATAAGTTGTTTCCCAACTTTTTTCATGTGTTATTCGATAGAAGACCCTTAGAACGTGCCGTGCCAAACATAATTACAATACTTTACAAAATGAATAAGGTACTTTATTTTGTTCTTTGTCTCAGTTTGTGGGCGGTGCTAAGTGAGTCAGCAAGAATTCTGACTGTGGTTCCGTTTCCTTCAATCAGCCACCAGATGGTCTTCCGACCACTGACTCAGGAGCTAGCCCGAAGAGGTCATCAAGTGACCGTCATCACCACAGACCCTGCCTTCCCTAAAGGACAGACCCCAGAGAACCTAACAGAAATAGACCTTCACGAATCGTACACCTTATGGAGGTCCATATTTTTAAAAGGTGATGTCACTAGTGGTGACCGAAATAATTTAGTGAAACAGATAAGTCTAATACTGCATACTTTAACAGTTGTTTTTGAGCAGCAAGTACTTTCGGAACAGGTGCAGAATCTGCTGAAAAGCAAGACGAAATTCGATCTTTTGATAATTGAAGCAACTGTAAGACAAGCAGTGTTATTCTCTCACATATTTAAAGGTATCCCAGTAATTCACTTTAGTTCTTTCGGTGGCATTACTTACAACTTCGATATAATGGGAGCCCCATCAAGACCAGCACTTCTATATCCAACACCTTTGCGCCAGAGAGTTTCCAACTTGACTTTATGGGAAAAGATTAATGAGCTATATGTGCATTACACTCTAGAACTTCTTTGGTACAGTCATGCCTCAGTTGATGATTTGTTGCTTAAAAAGATAGCAGGGGAAGATACTCCTTCGATGGCGGAGTTGGAGAAAAATGTGGATTTGCTCATGCTTAATGTTCATCCGATGTGGAATTTAAATAGACCGGTTCCGCCAAGTGTGGTGTATGTCGGAGGTATCCACCAGAATCCATCAAAAGAACTGCCAAATGTAAGTTTATCTGCTATTATTAGTTAAATTTCGGTTTCATAACAAATATTGTGATTTTCAGTTCAGACAGTTTGTTTACTCGGATTCAGAGAACAACCTCGAATTTTGATACGTTACCTTGTAACCCAATCCTACCTCTATAATAATATATTCATAAAGGAAAACCACATCGCGTTTACCTGTTATTAACATGCATACTTATGTCCATAACCTACATAGTTTCAAGTGTTTCAAATAGCTATAAAATATTTTATGTACTTATCAACCTTATTGTAATAAATAATATTAAAAACGCTCTCATTCATAACTTTATTTCGTAGGATCTCAAATCGTACCTCGATTCTTCAAAGCACGGAGTCATCTACATTAGTTATGGAACCAACGTGAGCCCCTCGCAGCTGCCCCTGGAGAAGATCCAGCTCCTGACCAGAGCGTTCTCGAAGCTTCCATATGATGTGCTCTGGAAGTGGGACAAGGACGTGCTGCCGGGCCAGAGCACCAACATCAGGATAGCTAAGTGGTTGCCGCAGTCTGATCTACTCAGTAAGTAGTGCGTCTGAATAAAATTATTACATTCGATATTATGTTTCTGTAAAACCGGTTACTGTCCGAGCATTATAGGTAACGTACGCCGTGTCTTACATAAATCCGTCTAGTTGTTCGTTGGGAGAGTTGGGACGGATGGGAGGATGAGTACATACTGTGGATTCCCTATTGTTATTTTCATCAATGACCTGACACATTTTCATGAAAAATTAAATAAGTACGACATGTTAGCAAAACATATACCTGCCTAGTATAGCAGTACTGATTCATTTGTAATACGAGTATTCTTTGTTATTTTTCTAGAAGACCCCAAGATAAAGCTGTTCATAACCCAAGGAGGTCTGCAGTCCACAGACGAAGCCATCATCGCTGGGGTTCCCCTCATCGGCATGCCCATGCTCGGAGACCAGTGGTTCAACGTGGAGCAGTACGTGCGGCACAGGATAGGGATCAGACTCGACATGGAAGACTTGACTGAGGAGAGCTTTTTGAATGGGATCAACACTGTGATTAATGATGAAAGGTGAGTTGGAAAAGTTAAAGTGGTAAAATATAATTATGGTTTACCGTAAGATATTTTTTTTATTGTCAATAGAGGTCTCGTTTGACCACAATCTGAACTTATGGTAATTGACGATGCGGTCGAAGGTGGAAGGTATCACAAATCAAAATCCTACGCTCCGGCTTTATTCAGCCACACGTTATCTTTCTTCTTCAGACTCAGAATAATTGTATTGTGTGTTGGGTGGGGGTTATTAATATTTACATATTCTCTAGATGGGGTGACAGTTCCAAATCAGAGAATATTCAATAGAGAAAACTTTGACGACATTGTAGCGATCACAGGGAGTCGAGATAGATAGGAAACGACGCTATTCATAGAGTCGTTTAGGGTAGATCTATGTACAGCAGTGGACGTGTACGGGCTGATGATGAAGCCTAATTCCACGCTTTTCGATCTGTGAGCAGAAATCTATAATGCACCATCTTTGATTGCAGCTACCGCGTCAATATAGTTCGTCTCCGCGAGCTGATGTACGACCAGCCGCAGTCTGCGCTGGAGCGTGCCGTGTGGTGGACGGAGCACGTGCTGCGTCACGGCGGCGGGAGGCACCTGCGTGCGCCCGCCGCCAACCTCTCCTGGGTTGAATACCTGGACCTGGACCTGCTCATACTTCTAGCTATAGCTATAACAGCAGTGGTCGCTGCTGTCTTTAAGATACTCTCGTTCCTATTTAAAATTTTGATGAGTTTTCAGAGAGTTAAAGTTAAGATAAATTAATAATTTTTATCCCTACTTTTTTTAATGACGTTAGCACCTTTTGTATACATACAGTATGCATCCAAAATGTGGCTAAAAATGATAATTACAATCGTTGACAGCTTGTTTAAGATTTTTGTGTAGTCGGGTTTTGGTATTTAAAATAATATACTTTAATAAAAAAATATCTTAAGATAACAAGGAATAATTAATATCTTATGGGGATGTGCCTGAACTAGGTAAAAACCTGTTAATCAGGCAAAGAATGTGCTGACAATAAACAAAATATTAAAATAAAATAGATCGTATTACTTATATAAATAATGCATACTCTAAACTAGTAGGTAGATGCTGGATGCGGCAAGCTGAAGACAGGGCGCAATGGCGCTCATTGGGGGCGGCCTATGTCCAGCAGTGGACTGATATAGGCTGATGATGTTGATGATGATGATGACTCTAAACTTACTTATGCTAAAATACGCTAAACTAGTTTTAATAATAAAGGTGCTTATAATTAGTGGCCTTTATTTTTTGTTCTGCATAGCGAGTCTTTTTTTTTTATTGTGAGGAAATCCATCATGGATATCTTCCATCCCCGGTTGAAGATTATGTCTGACTCCTACTGACTAAAACCTCACGAATTTCTCCGGGCACATATGCTAGGGATCGCGGGGACTTCGCTGCATAGCGAGTCCTGACTTAAGGGGCCATACAACCTCAACTTTGTGTGAAAAGACTAGACATATGATTTTGCGTTCATAAGAGCGGGACAGGGCATTGCAAGTTTTAGCTTATTACCTATTAATTAGGACATTATTTGAAAAAACCGAAACATATAACATTTTTATTTATACTTAACTCTATTACCACGCTTATTGTCAAGATCTGAACTTCTGTATTTATTGAGAAATTTCGGTTTTAGTAAAAATTTAGAGGTAACTTTGCGATTTTTTTCTATCGAGAAAATTTTATGGAATCGTGTTTTCGAAACACATGATCGATAGATTAAGCCCTGAACTTTACCATATATCAATTTCAAAGTTAAATATTCAGTAGTTTAGACGATATGGACATCCGGCGAAGTTGAAAATTAGCAGTTTGAGGTATTATACACTCTTAACTAGAAGATATTGTTCATTAAACTAAAACTAAGAAACTAAATACTTATACAAAAATCTATACCATAAATACCAACGCATTATTATTAGTCGGTGTGATGTTATTGATAGAATTCAATGACCAGATAGGTCTATTGAAAGATAGTCGAGATAGTGATAGATAAGGGTTTTGTTGAAATGAAATGAAATGAAAGTTTATTTCTTTAGGCTTACAAATAAGCACTTAGACAAGTCATATTTTATACTATTCATTATTATATTGATGTTCACTTCAATTTTTTGTCCACCAGTGGAAGAAGTGAGAAGAAACCACTAGTATGTTTTTAACTTATGTGTCTAGTACATATGATTTGCTTATCTGTAAGTTGTTAGATTTTGAGTTGCAGCAAAACTCGTTCCAAGCTTTTTTATTTTCTAGATAATCTGATATTTTGTAATAAGCCTTTTTACAAAGAATATGCTTCACAATTTTTTTTAATTTATTTATTGATTATTTTTGCAACTCACTTGGAGTTTTGTTATGTTAAGGAAGTCGACATTTCTTGTCTATACAAGTTTATACATGTTTTTATGTATATATTTATAAGTTTTTTGATAACGTTCAAGAACCTAATCCTTAACAACAAGATTACAAACTCTGTTAATTTGATCAATCTTATATTTTTTACCCACGTTTCTCAAATTATAGTATTATAATTATAGAGTTAAAATTCTATGTTATTTTGTGTATTTTACCGCTTTTGACGCGGTAAAATACACAAAATAACAAAACCTGACATATTGATATTACACTATGTACAGCAGTGTATAGGCAGCCCATACACATCCACTACTTTACATAGTGTAGGTAAGTTTCAAAAATTTTAAAAAATACATTTACATACACAAATACAAGGGATGTGATATGAGAGCTGCAGATTTATCCCATGTGGGATTTAGTTCCCGTAAATATGGAAACCATCAGCATGGATATTTAATAGCATCCATTAAAGTAGCCTCAGGGGTATTGACGGAAGCGAGTTTTCACCCCATCAGCGTCATTATTTAAAAACTCGCATCAAAACGTATATCTACCTATGCCTTGTTTATTTGTATTAGTGAATGGCTTAGGCTAGTAGGTAGGACCTACCTACTAGCCTAAGCCAAGAACAGAAAGTTACCTATGCCCGTTACCTGGTAACGGGCATAGGTAACTTTCTGTCCTTAATATTATTGAAAAGCAGCTGCCCGTTACTTCACATACGGTTTTTTTGCTATAAAATATCGCATTAGAATGTAAATTGAGAATAAGGTTTGATCACATGCAAAACATTATTATAATACTTACTTAACCCGCGAGCACTCGCGCTATGAGCATTTTGCTCACAGTAAATTTAAAACACGCGCCATTTTGTCAAAATTATTCGTACGTACATCGTTCATTCGGTAGCTGAGTTTTGTTCCGTCCCCCACCCCTGTATGCAATTCACTTCGCGCCAGGGTGCGCCAGTCACTTGGACGAGGTGGTTTGTTGCGCCGTGTACCATCAGGCGGCGTTTTGCTCATCGCGCGGGTATCGACGTAAGTACTTTTTTTTACTCATGATTTAATATTTTTTCATGTAACACATGTGTAGCGACAGTTTTACTGCTACTTTTATGTAATATTATGATTTTACATTACTGAAATAGTAATCTATTATGTATTTCTATTATAGATGGATCGTGATCGAAGGGACGAACATGTTAAAGAAAATACGCGTATAATCATCACGCGCAGAGACTACTTGAAACAACTAGCTCTTCAACTAACACAGCCACATATCCAAAGAAGAAGCACCTTCCAAAATATTTTATATCTTCTTCAGCAAGTGATGAAACGTTTTGTACCAGAATCTGAGTTACCAGAAGAAGAAAAACCAAGTGGTATTTGCGCGGTTTGCCCAAAAAGACGCAAAAATCGCAAGACCAAAAAGAGCTGCATTTACTGTCAAAAATTGTTATGTACCGAGCATAGTCGTACACTATGTGATATGTGTAAAGCTCGCGTATATGACGAAGATTAGTTATTCATACTTAGTTTAAAAGGTTTTCTTGAAAAGTTTTTTATTTTTCGTTTTTTCCCTAAGACTGCCTTACAAGACTGGCAAATTAGTTCCTATGATTGTTCATTAAAATAAAAAAGATTAATATTGTAAACTTTTTGAATATATATTTTGTAGAATAAATAATGTGTATTTTATTTAATAAAATATTTTTTTATTCATATTTTTTGGTAAAACTTGCATTTATTGACATTCATAAACGTGAGCAAAATGCTCTACACGCGAGTGCTGATGTAATTTCTTGAGGCGCGAGTACTGGCGGGTTAAAATCAGTGTTTTGCTCTTTGAGCAAAGCTTTTTGCTGAGCTATTGACCTTTTTGACAGGCTGCTCTTGCCTTTTTGACAAATCTGGTCTTTTCAATTGTTTACTATAACTTGCTTAGGGCTAAAGGATGCTTTATGAATTGTCCAACATTTTTTATTTATTCAAATCCAGTTACTCGCCAGTAACTATCCTGGAAAATCCGCCTACAACAGGCGTTAATCGGCAATATGCAAAATCTCCGGAATCGTAAAAACGAGCTCACCATTCGATACATCTGTTCCGATAATTTATGTTCCATTTCTGTGTTCGGGGAGTTGTGGCCGTTTTTTCCATATTCGGCCGTTGAACTTCGATTGGCAATTGATTTGTGTGCAATCATAAAAGCCTGGAGGTAGTTCTGGCATAGTGGTGGATAGGATGACTCTACAGTTTTATAACATCATGAAGATATACTATTAAATTGTTTATTTAAATTTAACCTTAAACATTTAATAATCATCATCAGCAATTAAAATAATTTAAGATTTCATGGTTTTCCTTTCATTTAATTCATTAAGTTTGTTAGAGAGATTTCATCCTTATTATTGACCCTAACGATCTATGCAATAAAAGTACAGGGTGTAATTTTTACAGGTTTTAGTCGGTTCGATTCCCGAGTGTGGCAAGCGAATTTTCGAAAATCTTTGAATGCAGTTTTCTTTCTTTTCAAAATTAAAGGAATGTTTTCTTTGAGTACAATTTTCTATCTACAGTATTAAGAGTACTTTCCCTCCAGGTGGCATTACAAAATTCCACCCTGTATATAAGTGTGTGACTGAAGACTTTGGAACTACCTTCTACGAAATTGGCAAATCATGGCGTTCTCTATTACCGTGTTGCCGTTTTCTACGAATTCACAGATTATTTCTAACGATACAATCTAACGGTATGTTTAAATGGTGAATAGGTATTTGCGCTTTACAACAAATACTTGTCATAAGGTTCCTTTGATTCCCCAACATCCTTTCCAAGTTCTGAGAAGCTATCAGAGCGTCGCATTACTTGGCTCCAAGCGAACTGTGATATTCTAGTAATTTACTTGAAGCTTGTAGCTTCGTCGTTTTAATTACATTTCAAATTAAGGATTAAACGAGGTAAGGGTGCGGTTGTAACCAAACCTTTGAGAATAAAGATTTATCTATACTAATATTATAAAGAGGAAAGGTTTGATTTTTTGTTTGTTTCTTTATTTGTATGGAATAGTATGGAATAGGCTCCTTCCGCGGTGAACATAGGCTTTATTATTAAAATTTAGAAATGTGAAATTTGAATTTAACGCGTGTGAAACCGCGGGAAGTTTGTATTATAAATGTAAAGTAAAAGTAAAATGTGTCTATTTTCAAATTCTAATTCAACTAAAACGTCATAAAGATGTCAGGTCTTATCGATAAGTGGGTATTCTATTTACATTATCTTACCCTAGGGGCATATGAATATGTCTAGGCGAATGTGAGACAATTATTTATCTAGATATTTATATTTACATAAATATAAATGCCTAGCTGAGATAAAGATCTTGTAAAATTGCAGGGAATCAAAGCCAGCCAGCTATAACAGAAAGAAGTTTTATTCAGACAATGACGTTTGCTTATACAAGAATTGGTTTGGTATGGAGCGGAAAAGAGGCCCAGCGCCATTTTGTACCTTCTTATATATATAGGTCGTGCAACAGCGCCGCCTCGGCGATTGCCCGAACCACAGAGTGTGACAGAGTGGGATGGATATAAAAAAAATTTTCGCCTGTCTATTTTCTCTGAAACAATAGTGACTCAATTCTCAAGAAGAAATCTTCCTCATTTCCACCTCTACGAAAAGGAAGTCCCAAACACTGCTTTAGCGTCTCAGCTTACAACTGTAGTTATTCTACAATAAAATACAATACATACGCTTTATTGCACATCAAACACAGAAAAAAACAGTAAAGAACAAACAAACAAAGATACAGATGCACAATGGGCGGCCTTAACGCCAAGAGCGATTTCTTCTAGGCAACCTCTACTTTACATTCCTCTATTCTCTATTTCCAAAGACACCTTATTTCCGCCTTGAAGCATCGTTCCAAACACAGCCTTAGCGTCTTAGCTTTGTATCAGGATCTTCAACTCTTGAAGTTCTGATAAATTGTTTCAAAAGTTAAAGAGCTTTATATCCTTTAGAACTTACAGATAGACTTGACGACCGATGTGGCGCGGTGGGCGAAGGTCCGCTTGCGACGCAGAAGGTTGCGGGTTCCCGACTCGGAACAATTGTGTGTATGATCTGCAGATATTTGTTCCGGGTGTTCTGGTCGTTTTCTATGTATAATAAAAAATATCCATCTATGTAATATATTGTATTGTGTATATCAGTTATCTAGTACCCATAACACAAGCTCTGCTTACCATGGGGCTAGATAATGCTGTGTGAATTGTCCAGCATTATTTATTTATTATTACAGACACTTTGCTTGTCATTTCCCGATATAAAAGCAGCAGTCAAGCCCATTCAGCCCAATACACGTGCCGACTGTCGACCAAATTGTATCGCCAAAAAACACCAACCCATCCATATATGTATAACTTGTCTAGTCTAAGTGCTTATTTTGTAAGCCTAAAGAAATAAATGATATTGAATTTGAATATCTGTTCTCTTGCCCTCAAACTCTGTACAGTCAAGTATTCAACATGACTGTAATACAATATTTTAGTATCTATATCACTATTAGGTAGGTAAGGTACCTATTTATTGTCCTCACGCTCACTGCTGGACTTAGGCCTCCCAATGAGCGCCATAGCGCCCTGTCTTCAGCTTGCCGCATCCACCATCTGCAGTCTTTCGCACCGAGTTGTGATCTCCACTCAAGAACACGTTTGCCCCAGTGAATTCAAGTTAAGTTCCATCAACACGTGTTATATTAAGACGTGCCTTAGAAGGAGGTCCGGAATAACTGCCATAGTCCGGAAAGCTGTCATGGCAATCTGCTGAAGAAAACAGCAATTATCTATATAAAGCCCTTTCGAAAAAAAAATTTCGCAAAAAGCACATCAACGTCCTAAACACAGCCTTAGCGTCTCAGCTTTGCTTCAGGATTCGGATGAAATACACGCGCCATTAATCTGCTCATTCCTTGCGAGGATTAATTCCTCAGTCGGCGATCCATTAACTAAGTGACGGGCACGAAGATGTTAGCTTCGCTAGATGAGCCTCCGAGAATGGGCCTCCTTGCTGAGGCCCGAGATGAGTGAAAGGAGTCCCCTCCTTTCACTCATCGCGGGCCTCAGCAGGGAGGCCTTTGCCCTTCAGTGGGACACTCCGGGCTAATATAATCACTGCATAATATAAACCTAAGTCGCTTCGCGCTGTCTGTCTGTCCCCTATGTATGCTTAGATATATGTATATATATTATATTATTATGGTAAAGATCGCTCTTGAGCGATAAGACCGCCAATTGTACATTTATAGTTTTTTAATGTTTTTTTATTTTACATTATTATTATAAATAAGTGTGCAATAAAGAATTATCTATCTATCTATATTTTGTGGTACCTAAGACTTTTTACAAAGAATTTGTTTGAATTTATTTATTAATAATTTTTGCAACTCAGTTTAATTGTGGAAGCATTGCCTTTAAAAGTTACATTTATCTTGTTTAGCCTAGTTGTGGGGACAGCGAGTTTCCATCGCTATGGTTCGCGACTGGATAACGGATCCAGTATCCATTCGCGTAGGTAATCCAGTATCCATCGCTATCTATGCCTTCTGGACAGACGATACAAAATACAAAATTCATTTATTTACCAACACAACAAAAATGCTTATATTTTACTGGTGGTCCCCGCACTAGGTTCAGAACCTGTATCGCGGGAGGCCGGAAACAATGATGATACAACTCTTCAATAGAATTAATTAATAATGTCACTCTGTGTTAATTAATTTTTCTCATGTCTGCCTCAGATAAAAATATTAATAATAAACGTTTAGTCTAAGTTGGGATAAAAAGTTCGATCTGTCACCCTTTTTGCAACAGTGGGACAGATTAAACTTTTATTATTTTAGTGATTTGTGTTGTGTGCTGCACTCAGCACCCTGGCGCCGCTGAACACCAGCGCTGCACTGGCTTAGGTATGTCAATGTAGCATTTAATGCTGAGCCGGTAGCCTTTCTGTGTTCTCGTATTTTAATTCTTTTATTCGTTCCTAATTTGTTATCTTTATTATTATTAGTTCTTAAGTTGTATTATTTTATATGAAACACAAATAAATATATTCTATTTCTATTAGTCTATATCTGTTAGTCACGGAGGACAGATATGTATAACAATGTATTTATTCCTGCCTGCCCTGCGAATTGGGTAAATTTTATTTTTGAATGGAGGTTCAAGGTATGTGCATTCATATAATATCGCATCTTATCATCAATCATTCGAGTTTTACTTCTAGCCACTTCTAGTTACAAAGTTCTCTGTTGGCTCCATCGAAACGTTATGTAGGCCCCGTAAAGGTACAGCTTTTATGAAATCGTCCTAAAAGGTATTGCACTAATTCTTTTACGAGCAATGCTGGGAGCTATAACTACAAGTACAATACCTACCTTTGTGCTTTTACAACTATACTGTGTCCATCTAGAATGTAGAATGTTTGTAAACATTAGAAATCAGCTGATTTTTAGGGATATCACCACGAAATGATGCAGGCCTAATAGAATTCCAATGATTTCACATATACATTCTATTAAAATAATAATCCTGACGTCAATTATATGCAAAATCTAATTATTTCAATTTACAAATCGACATTATGTGGTCAAAAACAAAGATTAAAATCGCTAGAGATTTTTTGTCTTTGTAAAAGTGCCATCCCTAACGAATTTCAGTTTTGACGTCCCGTGTTGCAAACAGTTGGTTACTTTTTAACTACTATTTCGAATCAAGGATAGCACTATGACCATACATATTTCATAGAGAGAGTATTATATTAATTTAGCCGAATTATTTGACGTTTCATTTCACGCTGCATATTTGCTTAGCGACAATCTGTCCAAAAGTTATGAATTCTTCTAATTTGATCAATAATGTTTAGTGCTTCAAGGAAAATTGTTTAAACAGGCACTTATTTACATTTAATTGAGTTGGCACAGGTGAAAAAATATTTGAAGAGGTATTGTTTTTGCTTGATAATTGAGAATGAGTGTTATTAATGTCAATAAACATGGAGTTTTCCATTTCTGTAAGTGCGAGACTCGTATGTCAACATTTCCATACATAATTTTGAAGTTTAAAATTCAAACTCATTACTCCCTTGGGGAAAATAAACATTACTAACGAATACACCATCACACGCACGAGATAACCTAAATAAAAAAATGTTTTTCACCCCTACATCAGCTGATTGAAATGTCAGTGGCTCTGTTTACAAACATTCTACATTCTGGATGGATACAGTATAGTTGTTCGGACGCTGATCATGATTCTTTGTGTCAGGTTGAACATTTTCTGTGTCAAGAAATGGAAAATAATTGCAAATTATCTAAGTTATCAAATTATGAAGATTGTATGATATTTTCACCAGAGCCTAGTTTTTTATCTAGCAGGGTGTAGGTACCACGTGCAGGTTAGGTTGGCTTGGGAGACGAGATGTTGGAGTCCCCCTTACACCCCTCGTACGCGCTGGTCATCTCTTTAACTAGTTAATAAAAGATTTAATAATTAGTTAGAATTTTGGTATTAAATAAAACAGTCAAAAGCGAGGAGCATTCAGAATATATAATATATCCGACCATGTTTTGTTACATTGTTAGAACAAGCTTAGAGTATAAACAATCCACTCTGTTTTAAGATGTATCCTGCAAATGTTTTAGATTTATCTTAACTAAGTAAATACAAATAAAAATTTATTCATTCATAACGATCAGGTCAGGTATACAATGGCGGGTCTTATCAATAAGTAGGTATTAGATTCCCTGCATCTTACCTTATGTGAATATGTCTATTTTAAATGTACAATTAATTTAGCGAGGTATTTATAATCATAGTATTATTAATGTCTATTATAATGTTATGAAAGTTATACAGATTCAAAGTCTATTATATTTATTATATTTGACGACCGATGTGGCGCGGTGGGCGAAGGTCCGCCTGCGACGCAGGAGGTTGCGGGTTCGATTCCCGCCTCGGAACAATTGTGTGTACGATCTGCAGATATTTGTTCCGGGTGTTCTGGTCGTTTTCTATGTATAATAAAAAATATATATCTATGTAATGTATTGTATTATGTATATCAGTTATCTAGTACCCATAACACAAGCTTTGCTTACCATGGGGCTAGATAATGCTGTGTGAATTGTCCAGCATTATTTATTTATTTATTATATAATGTCTAATATATAATCTTATATAATCATTCAGTCACAATTGATAAGGATCATGTCTATTTAATTTCCTCACTCTAGTTCAACCGCTGCCCGTTAAATGTTTGATTTCCAAGAACCTATAGACCTGAAGGTACCCTGAATCGATTACATAAAACATTCAAACGCTCTTCGGACCGACTATTCAAAATTAAATTGGTTCTCGCATCAAATATTTATCAGAGAAAAAGTGCCTGGCCTCAGGCTAAAAGATGACCCTGATGCTCTGTAAGTAGGCGATCCGTCTCCGATCTTAATCTTGCACAATGAGATTTTACATATAGAGACGTCATACTCTTTTAAAGAAATATAAACATGACGATATTTTACACACGGCATTATGTCGTTCTCTCTGTCACTCACAAGTGCATCGCACTACTTGTCTCATTCGTGTATGTAGGTGGCAAAGCGGCACCGCCGCCGCGGCAATGATTGTTGAGTAAAATAATATTTATGATTTTACATTTTTAACAGATTGATCAGTACTTACAAATGAAAAAATACATCCTTTCTGCGTTTTACAGCCGTCGTAGTATAGGTATTGCACTTACGGAACACACAGCTTGGCATTTTAGTGTTTTATTTATATTCCGAAATCCAAAGTCGTGCTTCAACGTACGTCCGCGTCGCAGCCAGGAGCAGGAGGGACTGAGTTCAATTCAGACAATTACCTGATTTTCGTCTTGCTACGCAGACCTCGTTACAACGTATCTACGTATATATAACATCATTGATCTTGAAATAGTTTTTTAGATTAAGGGTTAAAGGTTAAAAGGCTTTTTGGTAAAATGTAGGTGAATAGATAAAAGCTTTTAAGGGTTGGTGTTTCCAGCTTTCTCGAACACGGTTTGTTAATGTTGTAGCTTATTTTCAGTGAGCTCTTATTAAACCACAAGATAAGCCACAAACACCCCTTAAACCATTGCCTATTAAACTCGATTACGGCAAATCCGAAAAGTCTTAAATTTGTGCTATACAGAGGGGAGGTACGGTACTACTATCAAAAATGAATCCTTTAGGTTTATAATCCGAAATTATCGCGGTTTTCCCGATTTTGACGAAGTTGCGCTCGAGGTTACAAACTTGGATTATTCATTGGGCCGACATAATAAAAAATCATAACTAGGTACCAGATTTGACGCAAGACCTGAGGTATAAAGTTAGTGGACTATATATTACTGAATAACGAATCATCGTTTCGCATTTTTCACAATTATCAACGTCACGCAGCCGAATCTTACCAATTCCGGTAGGTAAATATGCACGAAAACAACATTCACTTAACATTTTTACCTTACATTCCTTGGATCCCTACAATCTACAAAGACACCGCTCATCCCTTATTCATGCCGTAACGCCACAAACAAGCCTCAAGAAAACAATCTATTAATTGAACCTTTTCTAACGTTCCAGTCAAGGGTTGTTTTGACTTCTTTCAGTTCGATAAGAAAACTTGGTTCAGAGACCAATAAGTTTATTTACCTACAAGTTTTTTTTATTTATTTATTTTATACTTTTTGCACGATAAACTATATACAAAACTTATTCTAGAAAATTTGTACAAAGCAAACCTTATTGGGAGAGAGAGACAAAGTGAAGAGAGAAGTGGGTATATGTGCATAAATAAAATAGACAGGAGATTAAAACGAAAACGACTTCCGGTCGGCAAATCGTACAGACGTGTCTTATAGCAGTGTCCAGATAAACCCAAATCTAAACGAGTTCTTGTGAAGTGACTGAACATTAAACACCTGCTCAGGCTCATCCACATTAGGTAAATACATTTCATCTATTTACCGAGTCCTGCATGTCACACAGCTCACGAAAACACACAATCATTTTACTGGTTCCACTATCCCGACAGTCACCCACCATTTTTTCTCAACTCTCGTGAGGTGCCTTGCAGCCAATAAGCACCGAAAATATTGTAAATCATTGAAGAAGACCCCCAAAAAATAAATAACAAACATACGCACTTCCTGCTTAGCGCATCATAAAACTTGTCAAGAACAGTCAGCTGACTGTGGCACTGACATTGACAGTTCCGGAGTTGAAGTCTGACACATTTCACCACAGATAAGGCAAAAAATCTTACGAGTCGACTAGATTATGACCACAGATTGAACGAAACCATTACCCAGAGCGCCTGCTAAGTTAGAAGAGCAGAAAACCTACAAGTATTGCTTTTAAAACTGCGTAGGAAGAATCTAGCGCACATAATTAATCAATCAACGTCGGTCATATAAATATATTTTAATTGAGAATACTATACTGAGTGAATAGCTAACTAACTAGCATGGAAAAAAGCACCTGTTCAGGCTGTCGTATGGTGATATCTGTTCCTTACCTAACCTGTTCGACGTGCCCAAGCATTTATGACCTCCTTTGTGCCAACGTAACCGAAGATCAGTACAAAGCACTAACTAACGACGACCTGTTGACCTCCTGGATTTGCTTAGAATGCCGGATTAAACTACCAAGGGCTGATAACACCCACACCCCAGTGCGTTACAACAAAATGCCACCGATAACACCAAAGGCCAGCGAGCCCCAAGCAATGCCTATACATGTGGGTTATGAGAATGTCACAATACGTACGAAAAAAAGATCCGAGAACTACCAACAGGCTGCGGAACGTCCGTCCTTGGATATCCGCAGCATTTTGAGAGAAGAGTTGGAACGAAAATTAGACCACTTGGAAAAAGACCTTGTTTTAACTATTAGGTCAGCTATAATGGAACAGTTTGCGGAAATTGCGAAGGAGAGCAATAAACTTATTGTCGATAGTATTGACAAGCTAAGTGATAGGCTAACGGATTTAGAGGACAAGCTGAAAAATTATCTACCAGTAATAAGGCAACCAGCTTGCGCTGAAGTATCCCACCCTTCGCCCCTGACCGCCCAAACGATGACCGGGGATGAAACCGACACGCAGGTATCATTAGTTGATATTACGGTCACTCACCAGCCTGAAATCCAGTCAGCGAAGCGTACCGTATCCCAGCACAACCCCGGATTGACCACAACTTCTCAATCATCATTAGCCGGAACCGTAAAACCTAAACCCAAACGGGCCGATACGGCTACGAAGCCACTTGCTAGGCCCAGAAAATCCGATCAGGCAGTGAGATCTATCACAGGGCCTCCATCGAACTGTAGCTCACCAAATAACCTCACATCTGCATCAAGTGGCCCAGCACACAAAGATAATGAAGATGTAGCTCCTAGCAAACTCTCATTGCCTACCACTAGCTCTACAGTAGCTGACGCTGGATCAAACGATGGCTGGTTTGAAGTGAAGCGTAAACAGCACCGGATGTCTACTCCAAATCCCAGTGTATCGCGTGGAACTGCAGCTCCAGGCTCGACGCTCCTTGAGGCTTCTGAAAGAATTCAATACCTACATCTCTTCTATGTAAAGCAGGGGACCACCGAAAAGATGGTTCTCGAACATCTTAAAACCATATGCGGAAGCGATGTATGTACAGCCCATCCTCTCAAGTCCCGCGGGAACTATGCGTCATTCAAGCTCGGCGTTCCGGTGAAGTGGTCAGAAAGTGTCCTATCCCCCAAGAACTGGACCGAGGACATTTGCATAAAACCATGGAAGCAGCTTTTTCGCCGGACAGGCGACAAACAACAAACGCAATAAATACAAGAAGTTATCGCTCTATTACCAGAATGTGCGAGGCCTCCGATCCAAGACAAGTTTATTTCGTAATAATTTAAATATATGTACATCGGACCTAATTGCGCTTACTGAGACATTTCTAACAAGTTCCGTCTATGATGGTGAACTTTTCCCTTCTGGCTACACAGTTCTACGGAAGGACCGCGATGGAGATGCAGGATGGGGAGGGGTTCTCCTAGCCGCCCGTTCTGATCTAATTCTACGACCTATTACCAACATAGATGGCCTTACAAGTGAGATGGAATTGTTAATCGCTCATGTCTCTTTTAAAAATATTAAATTTATTTGCTGTGTTGTTTATTTGCCGCCTAATTACAAAGATGAGCAATATATTAATGTTTTATGTTGTATTGAGAATGTATTATGTAAATATTCTGACATAGATGTAATTATTACGGGAGATTTTAATCTGAATTCCTGTAGCGTTAATGTTAAGACTCATTTTGATCTATTTTGCGAATTATGTGATGTCCATCAATTTAACGATGTTCTTAACGAATACGGTGGCTTGTTGGACCTGGTACTCACTGGGATGGATAGGGACCTCCTGGCAGTTGAGTGCGCCTCTGATGCATTAAATCCAATCGATAGATACCACCCTCCCCTTCATATTGAGTTTCTGATACCCCGTGGGTGTCAGACCTCTCCGACTTTCGTATCTGATGGCTCTATCCATTGCTCTCCACCCATGAAGGAATGGAACTTTCGGAAAGCCGACTTCCATAGACTCTATATATCTCTGGGCGAAATCAATTGGAGCGAGCTTTACAGCGAAAGTGATCCGGACCTTGCTACCGAAATCTTCTATAGCAAGATAAATGGATGCTTAGATGAGTGTGTGCCGGCCAAGCGAAACCCAAACACCTTCTCACGGAAATATTCATATCCGAGTTGGTATACACAGGAAATTATAAAACATATTAAAAATAAGTATTTTCACTTTAAGAAATTCAAGGAATTTGGAAACATATTTAATCAAGAGCTGTACAAGTACTATAGGCAGTTAGTTAAAAAATTAATAGATAAGGCTTTTAAAAACTATATAACACAGACACAGACCAATATCATACGCGAACCTTCTAAATTCTGGCAATACGTCAAAGATAAACGACAAGGCAGACCACCACTCGGAGAATTTAAGTGGCGGGGTACGGCTGTTGCGGGACAGAAAGCAGCGGATGTCTTCGCTGATTTCTTCAGCTCCGTTTTCCATGGCAATGAACCCATCTTGAACGCGGATGCGGCACAGAGTGTTGCCATGTCCGACTCCATAGATGGTGGTACAGTCGTTATCGATCACATTGGGTTGCCAGATATACGTAGAGCACTTAAGCGGTTGAAACCAAAATCGTCGACTGGTCCAGACGCGATACCGGCGTATCTAGTAAAGGATTGTAAAATAGCATTTGAGCAACCCCTTCTTTATATATTTAATCTCTCACTCCAGCGCTCCTATTATCCAAACCGATGGAAGGTTTCAAAAGTGACCCCAATACCCAAGAGTGCATCAAACACACTAGTGGATATGCACAGACCAATCGCTGTTCCTTCTATCTTCGGAAAAATTTTTGAGACTGTCCTAGACTATGAGATACGCCGCCAGGTTGTCAGACTCTTCACCGACTCTCAGCATGGTTTCCGCGCAGCCAGATCTACGGTTACAAATCACATAAACTTTGTTGACTATGTTTCACTGTGTATGGATAGGGGCTCTCAGGTGGATGTCACGTATTTCGACTTTAAAAAGGCGTTTGACTTAGTAGATAACGACATTCTCCTCCAGAAGCTAGCTGTGATGGGTTTCGTACCAAAACTCCTAGCATTTTTTGCTAGTTACCTACGGAACCGTCGCCAATATGTCTCCGTTCGGAATTATGTGTCGGAGACCTATTTCACACGCTCTGGAGTTAGCCAGGGAAGCACGCTAGGCCCGACTCTATTTCTACTAATGATAAACGATCTACCATCAGTTGTCATCTCCTCTGATTGCCTCTTGTTCGCCGATGACCTAAAACTCTATACGGCTGTGCGTGAAACGGACGACTGCTTGGCACACCAGCATGACATTGATCTGGTCGCTGAATGGAGTGAAGCCAATCATCTCTCTTTTAACACCTCCAAATGCAAAACTATGACCTTTACACGTCGTCGAAATCCCATTGTGCACAGCTACTCTTTGTCAGGAGTTCCTCTTGAGCGAGTTCAGACCATACGAGATCTTGGGCTTGTGATGGATCCCAAGCTTAACTTCAATGCTCATATACAGGCTATATGCAAGCAGGCGTGCAAAATTCTAGGATTCGTAATGCGTGTAACCTGGGATTTTCCCGATTTACGAGCAGCATTGATGTTGTACAATGCCTTTGTACGTAGTCGTCTGAAGTTCGGAGCGATAGTTTGGGATCCTCACGAGGACAAATACAGGATGATGGTTGAGAGAGTCCAGAGAAAGTTTGCACGTTATTCGTATAAACGCATGTACGGGTACTATCCATACCTCTATCCATCCTTGTTCGTCTCTGGCATGGTCGGTTTGGATACTCTAAACTTTAGGCGGAAGCTCCTTCTTCTTATCCATTATATTATGGTACTGCGTGGTAGAGTTGACAACCCAGTAGCTCTACAGCAAATGGGCCTTGCGGTCCCCAGACGGCACATGGTGGGCGCAGTCGGAGCTGTCGGCCCGCGGCGTCGGCCTCCGCTGTTTGCGCTACCTCCCGGTTACCGAACGCATGCTGGGGAGAGCGCTCCCACCCCTAGAGTACTAAACCTCCTAAACGTGTTTGTCGCCGCAACTGACGCCGACGTATTCTTTGATAGCATCGCCAAGTTACACCGTTTGATGCTCTCATTTCTAAATTGTACCTTTTGACCTGTTTGTTTTGTTTATTTTTATCCGTGACATGCACATAATGTATTTTGAATTTTATTTTTGATATAATTAGTATAAAATTTATTAGATATATGTATATTTAGAATTTATTAATCCGATTGTTATTATTTTGTGTTTATGACTTGAATGTTTAATGTTAAAAATTGACTTACTTTAGTTTATAAAATATAATGTTTGACGTTTTAGTATGTATATAACTGTAAGTCAAATGTAAATAAATGAATAAATAAATAAATAAATAAATAAATAAATTAAATTTTAACTTACTTATTCAATATAGGTACTACTAAATACGATATATACTACTAAATAAGTACTATAATATAATACTATTTTTTGTATAGTTATATATAGTTTTCTGTTTGTATAGAGAAATTATTCCTAAAAAGTATCAAAACGATTGATACTGTTCAAGTAATCCCGGTATTTTCCAAAAAATTAGGATATAAATGGTTCGAATGTTAGCAGACAAAACTTTGTACCACAATGGCAATAATCGAAACCGAGCCGTCACACATTCACGCTGATGATGATGATGATTCTTTGTCAATGGCAACTGTGTCTGGTTGGACACTTTTCTGCCAGTGTCAAGTAATGGAAAATAATTGTAAAATATATGAGTTATCAAGTTATGAAGCTTGTTTGATGTTTTCAGCAGAGCCTAGTTCGTTTTCTAGCTGGTGTACCACGTGCAGGTTAGGTTGGCTTGGGAGACGAGATGTTGGAGTCTCCCTTACACCCTCACACATACTCGTAACTTGAAAAAAGAAGTGGGTCGGATGCGACAGTAAAAACTCGGAGGTAATTTTACTAAATTACCTCCCCGTAAACCGAGTTTTCACTGTTTTCGCCACAACTCAAGATAAATATTCTGTTCATTTAATAATGACTGTTTTCCGTCGACGGCAAGGCGGAATCAAATTCTGTAAACTAGATTACAAGACGTCGCGATTCCCAGTTTGTGTATCTTCGCGACGGCAGACAGCTTAATTTGGTAAAGGAAGTGGCCGCGGAAATGTGAACTTGTAACATTTTAGATGATGGATGCAAGAGCCAGAGCTAATTTTTCATGCGCCGACCTTTAATTTTTTTTATTCGAAGATAATATTGAATTGATTAATTAATATAAATAAAAATAAATTATTAATATCAATGAATACTGCGGAATCGGTAGGGTTTCCTGCAGTTTTCTTGAAAAACTCTATGGGTCAACCATAGAGTTTTTCAAGAAAACTGTAGGTATAGAACTAAAAACTGGGTGTTAGTGACGGAGCACTGGTACAGTGGCATTCATCATTATCTGACCTCTCTGGTAGGTCCAAGTCTGTAATTACTCCAGATGCTTGACGGCTTGCTATCTTCATTTTGTCGAAAGATTCTAGTTTTAAAATTATACTGTATTCATAGAAAATGACGTCAAACATTAACGCAAACAGCTTACTCAGTTTACAATGAACGCCATTGTACGTATACATGCTGTCAAACAGAGCATCAGGCGCCAATAAAAATGGATAACTTTTTTTATAAACAGGTTAACTAGCGCTCTAACTCGTGCTAAGTACACGTTCTGTTTAGTTGACTGCTGAAATCACACGGTATGTGTTTTCTACAAGTGACTAATATGTGTAAATCCACACTAGCGCAGCGGCTAAGAAAAAACAGATCTTTGTGACAAAGCCGTAATATTTTTCAACACAAGCGCTGTGTAGAGCGGCAGCACGAATTTTTTAGGTTAAAAAAAAGATCGCAGTCGTCGAAAAAAAATTGCAGTCAAAGTGTTAAAATCAGCGTCACAACGCGTAAATGGAATGAAATAGTATTTATTTGCTTAAATAAAGGTTAACAGTGAAGATCTTAAAATAGAGTAGGTAGGTATCACTATATTTGACTTGATAGTCGTGCAAACGTTTAATCGCAATTAAGACATTTTATTTAAAGCGTACTAATATCATGCGTATTCATAAAAAAAGACGATCGCGCCAGCTAGGACTCTCTCTAACTAGGGCTACCTAATGAACAGGGAAAAAATATTTCGATCTAGAAAGAAATAACCACGTCACGTGCCCTCAGATTTCACTGTCCTTTACCAGCCATCCTTTGATTTTAACCTTAAGCGTTAGATGCCTGGAAGAAATCGCTCTAAGCGATATGGCAATTCGTGTACCTAAACTTTTACAAATCTGATTAGATATAAGTTTTACGAATAAAGAATCTATCTATCTTTAAGCTTAAGTCCACAGTTTCAGAAGGCGAACCTAATATTGCGTAGAAGAGTTTACCTAACTCCGCCTTAAGTGGGTTCCGCTTATTGATTTACTGAGGAAAAGGCTCTATTGGAACTCGGAGCTACTCGCGCCTGGCGGAAAATGCAATTAGTCTAACCAAGTTATAGTTTCTGTTATTGTTACGCCTGGGGATTTAGCTTACTGAGAAGAAGAAGCCGTGGTTGCGGCGTAAGAATCGACCCCTTCTCTAATTCTTTATTGTACACACATACAAATAATACATAGAAATAACTAAACATGATATGTATGTATGTACATAGGCGAGCATAGGCCCTTACAACTCTGGAGTGGATTTTGTAGGAGTCGATTAAAAGAACCTGTCAGAGGGTAGCAGTTTTCTTTGTGTATTTTAACACTTCCGCTGCGTTCATAAATCCGAATGCCAAGTGTGTTTATATTCACAAATAGTCTTCTAGGTAACCTATTCCCTAGTGAAAACATGTTTTAAAAAGTCTGTAGTCTGTCACTAGTAATTTTGGAAATCATATAATAAAATAAATAAATAATGCTGTACAATTGAGGACCGATGTGGCGCGGTGGGCAAAGGTCCGCCTGCGACGCAGGAGGTTGCGGGTTCGATTCCCGCCTCGGAACAATTGTGTGTACGCTCTGCAGATAATTGATCCGGGTGTTCTGGTCGTTTTCTATGTATAATAAAAAAAATATCTATCTATGTAGGCCTTTGCCCAGCAGTGGGACGAAACAGGCTAAATAAAAAAAAAAAAAAAAAAAACTATGTAACGTGTATGTATATCAGTTATCTAGTACCCATAACACAAGCTCTGCTTACCATGGGGCTAGATAATGCTGTGTAAATTGTTTAGCAATATTTATTTATTTAATTCACACAGCATTATCTAGCCCCAAGCTAAGCAGAGCTTATGTTACGGGTACTGGAAAATACAATTCATTACATAGATAGATTTTGTATTATACATAGAAAACGACAAGAACACCCAGAACAAATATCTGTAGATCGTACAAACATTATTTGTCCCGAGGCGGGAATCGTACCCGCAACCTCAAATCAAGAATAAAGGTAATCAGAGAGGTGAATAAAGTATACAATCAAAGCTTAAATAATCGTGTTTCTGGTATAAAATAACATTATTTTAACTAGAATTGGGCATGTTCTAATTATAATACGAATGAGCCTTTACTTTTGGTTCACGATTAAAAGTCACCAAAATTATTTATAATTTTTAACATGATACATATCTGTAAAAACACATTATGTAACGAATATTTAGTATCCTTTTCAAAAGCATTACTTAGCTTGTGGCTAGATAATGTTGTGTGAATTGTCTAGCATTATTTATTTATTTCTTAAGGCTTACGAAAAATCATCTACGAGGTTGGGCAGTCAATGCGTTACACCAAATAGTATCAAACAGAAAATAATGTAGATTTTAACTTATTAGCCAGCGTAAGAAGTTAGGGTTGGTCGTGGTTTAATCTTTTTTGCTTTCTACAAGGAATGAAACTACAAGGAACGACTACAATTAACGGACGAGTAATTTGATTTTCGCGCTCACGGAGCGATCTACTTAAAAAAGGTATTTACTTCATCATCATAATCATCATCAGCCTATGATAGTCCACCTGCTGGACATAGGCCTCCACCAATGAGCGCCATAGCGCCCTGTCTTCAACTTGACGCATCCAGCATCCACCTGCAGTCTTTCACAGGTCGTCATCCCACCTGGTCGGAGGGCGTCCTACACTACGTTTACCGAGTCGTGGTCTCCACTCAAGAACACGTTTGCCCCAGCGGCGGTCGGTTCTTCGGGAGATATGGCCGGCCCACTGCCACTAGTATTTACTTGCTGAGCAACAAACACAAATATTTTAATTGGCCAACGAGAACATAAGGTAGTGGTTAAACTCAAACTTCGCCGACTAAAATAATCGACTCAAGCTCGAGTTGGGGTAAATTCATTTTAAAATAATTAGGAAGTTGGTGACTCGGCTAAAACGAATATTTTCTTGCTAATCAGCTTTGATAATTAGGATTTTTCCAACTTGCTGTGCAAGCCTCGATTGCAAGAACTATTTTTCTTTTTGTCATCGTTATTTGTAGAATTTGAATTGAATTGAGTTGCAGCTAACTAATATGATTGAATGATTGCGAAGCGGAGGCGTAGGGTATAGGCTGTGGTATAGGTATTAGAACGGCAATGAAATTATCTCATTAATTGGGGATAAATGTGAAAATTTGGATGGATGTTTGTTACCTCTTCACGCCAAACTACTGAACGGGTCGGCCTGAATTTTCATACGATTTCATTCATTTCATATAATTTTATTTATTTTTACGCGGGAAATGTCGCACGCAATAAGCTAGTACGATGTCCGCCTAACCGAATTTCTTCCATAGCGACCAGTCTTTAATGTAAATTAGCCTGGTGCGCTGAATATAAAATAAATAATAATAAATAAAATTTATTTCTGTAACAGTTTTACAACAATTTTTACACCGTGTAGTGGAGACCTTCATTTAAGTATAAGTACTTGTGTTAGAAGGTCTCGCTCTTCTATAACAGACATTACATAATACATTACAGACTTATTTGCTAATTTAATGTAATATAAATAATATATAAAAAAAAACTTTTGCATTAGGTACATAATATAATCGACATCAATGAAAAATCTGGTCCACACACTAAATATCCATCCATGTTCATCATGTTATGCAAAATTAATTCTTATAGTTTATCCATAACGACTTTGAGATAAAAAAGTGAGTTTAAAAAATAGTCATGATGACAGTCAACACCATCATCGTCACAGTGCATCGGCAATCTAAACCCTTCGGGTCGACAACTCGACATAAATCCGGAACAAGACGGAGCGGCCGCTATAAATCTCGCACCGGACACGGAATATTCATGACCACGGCCGACTGTACAGGCTGTGCGAAATGGTACAGGATTTAGGGCAGAGTTTGAGTAGGTTTCCGCATTCCAGAAGTGAATGAATGAGTTTAAAGTTGGAGATAACGAGAGGATTCTAATTGGAACTCATTCATATTGCTTCCATTAGAATTCGTTACATAGACAGATATACAAAACATGCACCTTTAAGCATTTCCAAGATGGACCGCAGGCCGCAGACTGCAAGTGACACTATGTACTTGTTTATATGCATCTCTATGATATTGATTCCAAGCGCGGCGACACTGCGGCCTGCGGCGGCTGCGCGCATCGAACGCAGATTGCAGCGCCAGTGGTGTCGACCGTGCTTGACAATAGAAGCAACCGCGACCACAAACAGCACTGCGGTCAACCGCAGCCGCTAGCCGCAATGTCGCCTGCGGTTGCAGTCTGCGGCCCATCTCGGACTTTTATTGTCCCAAAGGCACACAATCAAACCACATTTTGCATTTCACACACGTGCACGAGATGCAGATCAATACAAAAAAAGACATTACATGGGACAAGTACAATAGGCAGCCTTATCGCTTAGAAGCAATCTCTTAATAAAACCATTAATATCAATGGATGGCAATGGAATTAAAAGGTAAGTCTTGCCAATTCTAAACTCGCATTCACTCATAATGTGTAGCAATTAATGACGACCGATGTGGCGTGGTGGGCGAAGGTCCGCCTGCGACGCAGGAGGTTGCGGGTTAGACTCCGCTTCGGAACAATTGTGTGTACGATCTGCAGATATTTGTTCCGGGTGTTCTGGTCGTTTTCTATGTATAATAAAAAATATCTATCTATGTAATATATTGTATTATGTATATCAGTTATCTAGTACCCATAACACAAGCTCTGCTTACCATGGGCACAGCCATGGGGTTAGATAATGTTGTGTGAATTGTCCAGCATTATTTATTATTATTTAATGACCTCGCATTGACTCTTTATTGGAGTTAGAGCACCCTGTACAGTGTTTTTTAGGCATGTAGCGGTCTGTGAATATTCTCTTGATATTATGAATACGGAATGACGGTAATAACTTGGGCGGGTCCGGCACACGTCGCCATTGCATAAAAGCTTTCATATGTATTTCCACAAGTAGTATTTCGGTATTTTAAGCCACTGGTTTTTTGAAAGGAGATACTCAAATCAGAGCGCTTTAATGTCCAAATGTACGGGTAGGTTCACGGAAAATAGAGCACTTTGAGTTACCTACATACGAGTTAAAATGATGGCTTCCAATCTATTATTAGCAGTCAGATTTCAGATGTCATTTATTTTGCACACAATGTGGATCGGGCAAGCCGTAGAAAGAAATGAATGAATGTAGGTACACTTTATTGCACTTAAAAACATAACAAAATAAAACTTTACATCTAAATATTAAATATGAACAGTACAATAGGCGACTTTATCGCTGACAGTGATTTCTCCCGGGCAACTTTTATATATCTTCAATAATTACGCCACCGTCAGCTTTAATACGTACTGATCCTATCCATCCAAAGGTTGCCTGGAAGAAATCGCTGTTAGCGATAAGGCCGATTGTGCCACTAGACTTAGTATTGAGATCCATTATTATTGTATTATTTGTATTGATGGTGCAATAGAGAAATATTGTATTGTATTGTGTATTGTACCTAAAGGTGTCGTGGAAGCAGCTCGTCAACTGCTCAACTTAGGGCGCATTCACACACCATCCGTTTCACTGGATCCGTTTTTATCCGGCGGCCAAACGGATGCGTTTTGACGTACCCTAAAGCTTTACAACCCAGGCACCACCATTGTAGCTTTAATTAAACAGATGATCAGATATATAGGTTTTCAAATTTTTATGGTACAGATCATCATCATCATCAGCCTATAGTAGTCCACTGCTGGACATAGGCCTCCCCCAATGAGCGCAATAGCGCCCTGTCTTCAGCTTGCCGCACCCAGCATCTACTTGCAGTCTTTCGCAGGTCGTCATCCCACCTGGTCCGAGGGCGTCCTACACTACGTTTACCGAGTCGTGGTCTCCACTCGAGAACACGTTTGCCCCAGCGGCCGTCGGTTCTTCGCGCGATATGGCCGGCGGCCCACTGCCGCTTCAGCTTGCTATTTCTTGCAAATTTTTTTTAGGGCTATGTCGATAACTTTGGTTCTCTGTCGGATGTATTCTTTACGAATCCTTCAAAGAAACTCCGATATACAGATATAACACGTCAATCTTACAACATCCCTATCTTTGTCGGGGGTTATAAAATAAGTAACACCCTTTGTATGATCTGCACACTGTATCTAGTCTGCCCTATGCTGCCTACTCACTCAATTAGGTCACTTGTGTCAGGTTGTCCGTCAATTCACAATACAATGTGTATGGCTTTCACATAATTTATGTGCATTCCAGCACGGATGAGAGTAAGTTGGTATTAAATGAATAATGTAAATAATAAAATGCTCGCCCAGGGTAAAATATATTGAAGAGCAACATATTTCTAATGCTAATGCCACGCTTACTGCTAAGAACCAAGCCAAGAGAGAACCAAAGTTATCGATATAGCTCTAAGAATTAGCAAGCTGAAGTGGCAGTAGGCCGGCCATATCTCGCGAATAACCGACGACGGCCGTTGGGGCAAACGTGTTCTTGAGCGGAGACCACGACGACTCCGTAAACGTAGTGACTCCCTCCACGAGGTGGGAGGACGATCTGCGAAAGACTGCAGGTAGATGCTGGGTGCGGCAAGCTGAAGACAGGGCGCTATGGCGCTGATGACGATGATGAAGTGTCAAGCGACTCGCTTAGTGACAGGTCCTCCGGAATGGTGGTACTAAAGTATTAAATTGTACCTACATAATAAAATAACTAAGGCCCGTAGCACATCTTTGCTGCGATACCATAGCAGCGGACTTGTTCGTAGTACGACAAGCGGAACAGATGCAAAACTGTCTCTTCTCTGGCGTTCAATTCATTTTCAATTCAAATTCTTTATTTTCAAACAAAGGTCCATAAAAAGAACAAACACAAATTACAGATAAAGCAAATACAATTACAGAATAGAAAATAGAACCAAAATAACTAAATCTAGAGTATAAGTAATTTCACCCAGTGGTGTCGTATTGGACAGTCATATTTACTAGATATTACTTTCAGGATGCTGTTGTTACTGCCTGTCACTCTACTCATAAGAGATTTTTTTTATGCTGGACAATTCACACAGCATTATCTAGCTAGCCCCATGGTAAGCAGAGCTTGTGCTATGGGTACAAGATAACTGATATACATAATAATATACAATAGATAGATATTTTTTATTATACATAGAAAACGACCAGATCACCCGGAACAAATATCTGCAGATCGTACACACAATTGTTCCGAGGCGGGAATCGAACCCGCAACCTCCTGCGTCGCAGGCGGACCTTCGCCCACCGCGCCACATCGGTCGTCGTAGATGCTACTCGCTTTTGCTTTTTTATGCTTGGATTCTACTTAGCTTGACAACTTATTCTGTGCTGACATAGAATCGTATTTATATCTCTAAGGCTGAAAATACTGGTAACTTAAGGTTCCATGTCCCCAGTTCAATTTCCCCACACTAACTATGATTCATCTATAGCCCAGCTTTGAATTTGCAGCCGGTGACACGACTGGGCGCAGCTAGCGAGCTATAAATCTACTCCGAAACGTTCACCTTGACTCATATCTACTGGATGTGGCTCCTTGCATTTATATTTTTCTGGTACTGTCCACGATCCTATCCATCCATTTCTGCCTGGTAGAGATCGCTCTTGAGCGAAAAGACCGCCAATTGTATCTAGTTTTTAAAAGTTTTTATTTTACATTGTCATTTTATACTTAGTGTGCAATAAAGAATTATCTATCTATCTATCTATTTTTAAACTTACGCGATCAGAACGCACAATAACAAGAACTATTTCAACGGCTATTTATCGCGTTTATCGTTAATAGTCATCCTGTGACCACGATCACCATCCAGTGTCTAAACCTGTTGAAACGTCGGGAAAAATAGGTAAAACGTGATAAATACAAAATAATACTTTTAAACCTAGACATATTTGTAAACTTGGTGGACCGACTTTATTTATGCAATTAAAAAATTGCTATGTGCATTTATTTAAATTGTCTGAAGACATTTTGTACGCTGTGAGTTGTATGAGTTATCAAATTATGAAGATTGTTTGATATTTTCACCAGAGCCTAGTTCATTATCTAGCAAGGTGTACCACGTGCAGGTTAGGTTGGCTTGGGAGACGAGATGTTGAATCTTCAGTACCTAGAGGCTTACAGGAAGGTAGGTGATTATCTCATCTCGCGACAAATGGTTCACGTTGACATATTGAACGGATCCATGTCACCCGCATCCTTGTAAATCCGTCCATACATCACAGCCTGCTGCGCTCTGCGTATCATATTCGTCATCAATACGTACGGTACGTATCGACGGGACGTTACGTACTATAGTTCCACAAGATATCTGTAGAATGGACGAAATTTTACTAAGTTAGGTTAGATTATTCGACAATCGGTACAATGAAAATTAAAACTACATACAAATAAGCGTTTAGATCAAATTTATGGTCCTTTATGTAGACCTTACGACGTTACTGGACTGACGTTAGAGGAGGCCTATGTCGAAAGACAAGCTGAAATACAGAAACGACCGTTTACCGATACTTAATTTATGTAAAAAGATAAGTAACTGTTATAAAGTAAGCATATTTGTAAGAAAACTGTAAAAACATTGTAAAAATTAGTTCAGCAATAAAGGCTATTTTATTTTATTTATTTTATGTAGACCTTTATGACTAGAAGATAAAGAGAGATTTTTTATTTGCCAAAAACACATTTGTTATGTATGGTAACAAGTAAATACTGTTTAACGTGTAATGATATACTTTACCAATAAAATGAACTATGCACTTATTTACAAGAGTCGACGTTACGGTAATCGACTCACGAATGTCGGCATATCCGACCGTAGACCGAATTATCAGGTAATAGCGATAATCTTCAGGTCCTAGACAGAATTATCAAAGAATTAGTATCAGTGATAAGTTATCAGTTAATACTAGCTGTATGTTTTTGTACGTAGCAGGGTTACGGACAAGTGGAGGCCACGGAGTGTACCTATGGCCTATGCCCCTATGACCTGGATTATGGCTGTTGGATTGTCCAACATTATCCAGCGCTGAGTATAGACTCAGCGCTGAATAATGTTGGACAATCCACACAGCATCATCTAGCTCCAAGCTAATCAGAGCATGTCTTATGGATACTAGATGACTAATATACATAATACAATATAATACATTACATATATAGATATTTATTAATATACAGAAAATACAGAACAAATATTTTGTTTATCGGCAGCCCATCATCATCAGCCTACGTTAGTCCACAACTGGACATAGGCCTCCCCTAATGAGCGCCATAGCACCCTGTCTTCAGCTTGAGCGCCTCCCTGCAGTATTTTGCAGGTCGTCATCCCACCCTGGTCGGAGGGCGTTCTACACGACGTTTACTGGAGTCATGGTCTCCACTCAAGAACACGTTTACCCCCGCGGCTCTCTGTTCTTCCCGAGATATGGTCGACCCACTACCACTTCAGCTTACTAATTCTTAGAGCTATGTCGATAACTGTGTCTCCGTAGAGTATTTTATCTACACATTCCTACTACAACGGGATAATGTCAGTACGAAACGCATGTACTGCCCAGTATATAATATGCCACCTAATGTCCCCGAAATGCCTACGAAGTATAGTGGAATCTAATATTGAATTCAGTACAAGAGGGGTTGGCGGCGTGAAAAACACAGCTTCAAATAGTGCGGGCGCCTTTATAAAATTTATAGATCTATGGTATCAGTTGTACTTAACTTTTGAATATTTTTTAACGGAACGATATGTTAAAGAATTTTGAAAGAAGAATATTTTTTAACGAAATTAAATTTTAATATTATTGATTTTCGCTGAACCGTTAAAGTCCCGCCGAAATCGAAAATTTTGGGATATTATTAAATTTCTTAGAGATTATCCCTAGTGCAAGGGTTTACGCAAAAAACTTTATTATTTAACGGACTGAATAGAAATGCCGTTTTGCACTATTATTCAATAAGTAGGCAGATACATTTTTGTATACGTACTGATGGTTTCGTAGGTATAAATAAATAAATAATGCTGGACAATCTACACAGCATTATCTAGCCCCATGGTAAGCAAAATTTGTAAGGCACTAGATTAACTGATATACATAATACAATACATTACATAGATAGATATTTTTTATTATACATAGAAAACGACCAGAACACCCAGAACAAATATCTGCAGATCGTTAACACAATTGTTCCAAGCCGGGAATCGAACCCGCAACCTCCTGCGTCGCAGGCGGACCATCACCCACCGCGCCACATCGGTCGTTAATATGTATACATAACTACTTTGCAAAATAAACCCTAAAAAATTTATTAAAAAAGTAATAATCTAAATTAATGTTTGATCTTTAGTCTCCTTTTAGTTCTTGTTCGTATAAAATTCAGAGCCTGTCGCTCAGCACTTCGCAGCGGTGGCAGGTGGTACAGCGAAGCACTAATGGACAGCGTCAGAGCTCGCTAAAAGCCCCACAATCATAACGCGCTATGTGTTCCTACAGTAGGTACGTTTTCTCGCTGCTTCATTTACATACCTTTTACCTAGATCATTTAGGTTCAGATGCCATTAGGTTCAGGCCTGTTGGAAAATAAGCCCTGTTCTACACTAATCCAATCCGTTGATGGATTGAATTGGACATTTTGTTACATTGTAATCTGTTCTACTTATTTACTAGTTAGCAAACTCCTTTGATGCCAATGTATAGACATTGGCATCAAAGGAGTTTGCTAACTGGTCAAACAACCTCGTGATTGTAGACCACAAAAACCATAGGGTTTTTGTGTTCTACAATCACGTCCCTGTGTTTTCGGTTGGTATTCTAGTAATAAATCAGTTATGAACTTATCAGCATTAGAGTTATCATTCCTATTCCCTGGTACCTCTAAAAAGATCTTTACGATGACATTAAAATATCCATAATAAAATATATATTTTTCATTCATTTTATTTTTCATTCGACAGAGCTTAGAAGTTTTATAAAGATCTAAAAACACAAACCCTCTAAGTTATTAATATTAAACTGCAGCATACTTAAAACAATCCAACCAAGGCCATGGATTGTTGAAAACATTCTCGCAAGTTACTAAGAACTTAATGCGCGGCGATGGAAAACTTAATGGTATCTTTACTATGGCTGTATTTTCCAGGGATATCATTATAATAGAATAGATGTTTTGTTCTGCTTTTAAATCCTAACTAATACAATCAGCTAGATTGAACCTATGATTATGATTTATTATTTTGTTTTGATTTCGTTAATTTTTTATTGTAAAATTATTTTGGCTAACATGTATATATTATAGCCACGAAACATGAGTGCTAAGCCGAAAGGGTAATTCTGGACCCCGAGATAATAGTGACAAATTTAGGACATTTACCTTAAACAGTAAGAAGGCACAAAACAACTCATTATTTTCTAATACCTAAGACGACATCTGTGGCGCGGTGGGCGAAGGCTCACGTGCGACGCAGGAGGTTGTGGATCCGATTTCCGACTCAAAACAATTATTTTTACGATCTGCAGACATATGTATTTTATGTTCCGGGTGTTTTGGTCGTTATCTATACTATATACTACATATATAATAAAAAATGGCTATCTATGTAATGTATTGTATTAAGTATCAGTTATCTAGTACCCATAACACAAGCTCTGTTTAGCTTGGGGCTAGATAATGCTGTGTGCATTGTCCAGCATTATTTATTAATATAATTACCTACCAAATTAGCACATTTGATATATTATCATAATAATAAATTTATTTCAGACAAAATAACAACAAGTCACTTAACGTTATGTAGTTATATTGTGAAATAATTATACATACATACGTTATATTTGTCGCCTGCAGATTTCAACAAGCAATCATAAGAAACCATTACTGCAACGTCTACAATTGCCTCTAAAAAGTCTCGATTATCATAATCTTTCCTAGAGCTTTTTCGGAATTTGGCCTTGCGCCAAAACCCATTCTACCCGCGCACAATTCTGTTGACAAACTTGCTGCAGACATAGCGGATTTTTTCAAGTGCTATTCCAAACAGTTTTTAACTAAATGAAGGAAGTTGGAGGCAGGTGCACTTCGAAATGTTTTACTGGCAACTTGTACAAGCATTCGATTTTCAAAAAGAATGAGTTCGGAAATAATTGCCTTGATGTTTGTGCAAGGAGTTTGGAAATTAAAATCTAGATTTTATTTGAAGTAGGTAGGTACCTACTTTAAAAAAAATTGTTATTTTCTTTTATTAGATGTTTTCTTGAGTAAAAGTACTGAACCTGGCTCGATCCTCTTTTGTTTCTGAGGCCTAATTTCATTACGTCCTTTCTTTTTTTATCGTAGTCTAATTGAATTTCATATGAGCTGAGCAGCTTTTCCACTTTGAAATGATGATAGCGGGCTCTTTTTTTTTATTCTATTTAACACTGACATTTTGGTTATCACAGTATTATATATTCAGCGTCATAAAATTCGTCTGCAAACGGCTCTTTTGTTTTTGATCATGCCTTGATATTCTAAAAAAAGTTTTTCATTAGCCGCGTACTGACTGACCGAGCGGCCTCGCGCGGCAGCCTCAGTCTTTTGCCGCGGAACGTTTGCCACACAAGGCAGCCTCGATGTGTACATTTTTTGGATAAAGGCAGCCTCGCGAGGCAGGCCTTGTGCGGCTGCTCGGTCAGTCAGTACGCGGCTATTGTTTTTGTTTTAATTATGAAGCATTTTAGATACGGAACCAATAAAAAAAAATATAGAAAAACTCACTACCTTTAGAATGACTTGGTACTTCAACCTACATCAATTTCCAAATAACCTTCTACATGCTTTGAAAGCTGAAATTCCTAACTTAATTTCTTACGGATCGTCAATTTGACTCCCACAGAATTAAAAACTTCTAACTAACAACCGATTGAAGTAAATATGCAGAATGCAAATATAAAAGCTCTTACCGTAATTAAAAATTCAATTTACACGGGAGCACCTTACGGGGACATAAGATCCCTGTTTTTTTCCACTCTCAATCTGTTTAATGGAAATGAAATGCATAACCTTATTCTGGAGGCTTGCGACATTCTAAATGTCGAACGTGAATATTCTCACATTTTATCGAACATTCGGTGCTCGTACTACTTCCTACTATTATTATAAACAAAAGTTTGTCTGTATCACAGACCAGTTATATCTTGATATAAACTCGTCTCTGTCTGTATGGATGTTTGTTACTTTTTCACGCAAAAACTACTACTGATCGGATCGGGCTGAAATTTTGCATAGATACAGGTAGTTCCAGACCCGGAATCAAACATAGGACTTTTTATGCCATAAATCAGATCCCAAGGGATAGATATAACCACAAAACATTTCCGTAGAAACAACGCGTGCGACGCCGCGGGCATAAACTAGTAATCATTATATTTATTTGTTGACATTTGCTTAAAAGCTAGGTGATGATTATGTATAGCAAGTATAGCAATGTGAACCCTGTTGGGCGTAAACAACAAGTGGAAGACAGACTGGGGTTGCTTTTGGTAAAAATGAGTCATTTTTTAATCAATTCAATTCATTCATATAGCAATTATTTTTTCAACTTATTCATATAGGCGGTTTAGGATGACTATTTAAAAAAAAATGTTAACATACTCGTAATATCGACTAACCAAATGTCGGACGCTTCGAGAATAGAGCCCCGCATTTTTCCATTTCAAGGCACTAAATCGGAGCGAGTGCTTACGTAAATGTATCGACTGAAATAATATTTACGCGGGAAAATATTTTCCAGGACGAATGCCCGGGAATTGCGAATGTTTTAAAAGTATTTTTACACGGTTGGGGAGTTTTTCCAGTTTATTCCGAGAGTAGATACACTTACTGGGCTTTCACGTTAAATCCTTTATAACTTGGGTGAAACATGGGGGTTTTTTTGGAGATTTGCAAAAACATTATGGCGCCCTAGCCTGATTGGTTATGCTTTTTTTTTTCAATTTTCTCATTATAGATAACAACAAGATAAAGCTTCGCTAACGTGACATTTCGTAAATAAAGATGAGAGAGAAGATGAGATAGATTTTGCGTACACAGTCCTTTTTCTTTTTCTAATAATAACTTGTGTTATAAATGTAATTAATACTAATTTTCACTAAAGTCATTTAAAACGGGATATTTACCATGATTTGATTTTTGAGTTTTCCAATATTTCGGCACAGTTTCATGCGCCATGATCACGGAATAACCTTGTTATTCGGTTTATAGCTATTATAGTTATTCCATGATCATGAAACTGCGCCGAAATACTGAAAAACTCAAAAATCAAATCATGGTAAATATCCCGTTATAAGTGACTTTAGTGTTAATAAATAAATAAAATAATAAATATACTAAATAATGCTGGACAATCCACACAGCATTATCTAGCCCCATGGTAAGCAAAGCTTGTGTTATGGGTACTAGATAACTGATATACATAATACAATACATTACATAGATAGATATTTTTTATTATACATAGAAAACGACCAGAACACCCGGAACAAATATCTGCAGATCGTACACACAATTGTTCCGAGGCGGGAATCGAACCCGCAACCTTCTGCGTCGCAGGCGGACCTTCGCCGACCGCGCCACATCGTTCGTCATAATAACCATGATAGTTTCAACAGTTTTATTACTATTTTCGTTTGTAAAATAACGACATCAAGTGTACATGCAATACCTACGATAGAAATAAATTAAGTACATGAATTAATGCGATAAGTACCTACATAAAACTCAAACAGGCTGAAGTTGAGGAATCGATTCTAACACTCCAACCGCCACTGCTGTTTCGATACGTACCCACCAAAACAAACAAAAACTGAATAAAAAAAATCTAAAAATTTATTTTGACCTATTTTTGACTTACCTATATTTCATTCTTCAGATAGACAGCACATTCTGCTGGAAACCTCAAATCTCCTCGTCGACATCTAGAGTGAGAAAGCTTCTTTATATATTTAGAAGGTTGAGGTCTAGTGCTGATGCTCATACACTCAAAACAGTCTACTTTGCCCTTACTCAAACGGTCCTAAACTACTGTATTGCTGCGTGGGGAGGCGCGCCTAAAACCACCCTTCTCATGCTTGAGAGGGCACAGCGTGCAATCCTTAAGGTTATGTTTTGCAAACCAATTTTATTCCCTACAATTGAACTGTACTCAATGAGCAAGGTTCTCTCCGTCAGAAAGTTGTTTGTTCTTAGTATAGCCCTACGGAAGCACTTATCCCTAACCTACATTCCACCCACTACTGACAGTCGTCGTAGATTTACTGCAGTTTGTACAAATGAAGGATCATGCCGCACAGCAATCGCTCTGCGACATAACTATTTCCTTACACCTGTCATCTATAATCGCTTGAACAAGATCTTGAACATTTACCCACTGCATTATAATAAGTGTAAAAACAAGATCAAAGAATGGCTCCTCTCCCTTAACTATGAAGAAACTGAAAATTTAATTAAAATCAGAAGTGCTTAAATAACACACACTCAAACACACATACACTACACACCACACAAACACTTACACACGTTTCAAACACTTGCAGCTCCTGTTGCCCGGACTCTTAAGAGACCGGTGCCCTCAGGAGTTCTACACACACAAAACATTCACACACACACACACACAAACACGTTCAAAACCTGGCAGCAGAGGAAAACTGGCAGCTCCTGTTGCCCGGACTCTTAAGAGACCGGTGCCCTCAGGAGCTCTACAAACACAAACACGTTCAAACACTGGCAGCTCCTGTTGCCCGGACTCTCAAGAGACCGGTGTCCTCAGGAGCTCTACACTCTACATGCACAAAATTTTTACAAATGTAAGTTAAACATTATTTAGTTACCTACTTAAATTTTTTCATATTTCTTGCCTTATATTAGTTTTTCTTTTTAATTTATTATTTTGTATAGTTACCGTCAGATCTCCTAGAACCCGATTTCGCCAAACAAAGTGCCATAAGTACTAACTAATTGGTTAATCAAGATTTACAGTACAAAATTAAACCATGCTTTCTGTTTGGTGAGATCGGCCTTAACCTTACCCTGAGTTTGAGCGCTGGGAGGTGCGACACAGTTTTATACTTATGTGCTTTCCAGTGTTCCATTGTATCTTAGAGATAATTCTTTGTTCATTTTTAATAAATAAATTGAAAAATTGAAAATTGAATTGAAATTGAAATTCTTAATTTTATGTTGACTTTTCAATAATTTGAATTTATAATTGACATTATTGATTATTTGATTCTATTTTAACTGTATTTATAACATGAGTACTTAACTTTTATATTATACCTCTGTTATTAGTATAATTGGCCTAAGGTCGTTCTGATTACATTAAATAAATAAACAAACTGAATAAAAAAATCAAAACGCAAATCGGTACAATAATAATCTAAACGCGAGCCCTCCAAACTGAATAAATAGGATTATTCCGCCGAATCCATCCAAAGGGTGCTGGATAAATGTATTTTGTGTTTCGATACCCTTCGGCCCTTTGGGTTGGCCCTCACTGAGATACAAAGCCGTCAAGTAGGTACAAGGTACATGTGTTTATCACCTTAGATATAATTAATTCAGGATATTCCTTACACTTTGTATATACGAAGTGTAAGAAATGTCCTGAATGCGGGTGCAAGCCCGGCTGCAAGGGCATTCAGGACATTCCGCTAGTAGTATTACTAGCGACCCGCCCCGGCTGCAAATCATGTATTTTATACATATAAATCGTCCTCTTGAATCACTCTATCTATTAAAAAAACCGCATTAAATCCGTTGCGTAGTAAAGTTCTAAGCATACATAGGGACAGACAGACAGCGAGAAGCGACTTTGTTTTATACTATGTAGTGAGGCTTGCAATCTTGAAATGCCAGAGATCGTCTCGACTTCTGTTTTCAGTCTGAAGAGCATCTGAAGAGCATGTTTTGTACTGTATGTCCAGCAAATAAATGTTTGTAGGTAAGTTTATCGCATTTGTTTTAAGATAATTTTAAAAATTTATCAAAACAGTCCAAAAACCATGACGTAAGATCTACTTAGCTTGAGGCTAGATACTGCTGTGTGAATTGTCCGGTATTATTTAGGCATTATATATTATTGTATACCTATTGCATGCACACATATACGTTTATTGTCTATGTTTATGTTGGTTTTGTGCTGTCTATGTTTTGTGAACCAAAAACATCTATGTCTAATGTGATTTAAGATTAATACTTAATTATAGATTTGGCTGAAAAACAGCGCTGAATATAATAATTTTCAGCACACGCTGAGCCAACCCCTATTTCGGCGCAGGATCATGGAGGTAGTCTTATTTTAATCTTAATATTATCAGCTATTTGTGTCTCTTACCCCCATGATAAACTACTTTATTTGCCGTTTGTTATTCTACGCCTATATTTTGTACCTGGGTCTGAATAAATGTTTTTTCTATTCTATTCTGATACAACTGAAAAATAAGTAGCATACACAGTCACAGTTTGAAATTAGCCAGAGCACGTTTTCGTTAGTTCAAACCAACAGTTTTACCGCATTAACAATGGTGTCGAATGCATATTCGACCTGTATTTATTTCAATATCGCTGTATATAATATTAATTAGTCACTTATTTTTCACTTGTATAAAATCTAGGTTTAAAGATATTGATTATCAAAAAAGATACAGTCACTTACATGAGAATACATACTTAGTTATTAAGCTTAGTGTAAACAATTTGTATAAGTAAATATAAGTTGTTCGATCTATAGGTAAGTTAATAATTACATATTGCACAAATTAACTTAAAAGATCGATTACAAATCTATTGTGTGTATCCAGTGTCCCGTTGTATTTTAGTTATATTTTTTTGTTCATTCTAAATAAATAAACATAATGTTGAATATTCATCTTCCTCACACTAGTCTTATACTCACTAGACATATAAGAGCGGTATGAGTGACTGCTCGGTACCTATAAGTGACTGCTCTCAGTGGATAGGTATTCACATAGTTATTTTGTAAAATATAAAATACAGTTTATTGCGTATAAAACAGTCCAACCGTAGTGACCCCTATAATTTATTTGTTATTGAGACAGGGTTAGGACCTAAATGGAGATGGGAAGACGGTTTTATGGACCTCTGAAATGAATTGGTGGAATACACTCCTAAATCTTGCTGGCTTATTTTGGACCTTGGCTCGGTAGGTATTAATAAAAATAACTATCAAAGTTTAAAATTCAAAAAACGAAGTTTCATATTTATAATTTGATTGTTTTGAAAAAACTAAAAACAGACTTCAAATTCCAAAAATCTTTCGCAGAAAACTCATCCAAAAATTTTATTCCCAAGTATAATTACAAGTATTATAGTTATTCTATAAGTATTAGTCCCAAAATACTAATGTAGTATACTTCAGTATTTAGTGTCTTTTACCTTAATGTAGTTTTACTTTTTTCGGTTCATTCTCTATAAAATAGCGAAAGAATTTTCCGAAACAGGCCATAACTGACCGGGGAATCATAAAAGTATATAAAACCGAATATTGAACCTTATTGAACCTTCTTTTGTTTTTTGTGAACGCCATAATATGCCTTTAATATATTTCCACGTCTACCTTAATTAGAAGAAGGATGAAAGGCCTAAAAGTTCTGTTACCAAAGCTGTCCAAAGATCATTAATTTCCTACTGCCTACTTTCTAAAATTACTCAGAAATGAGTAACTCATATTCATGAAAAATCGGCCCTATGAATAAATAGACGTGACATGTACGTAGTAGATTACTCTGCTGTGAATGTCAGAACCACCACTGGTTCCAATTTCAACATTTTAAAATTGGAATCCAGTCAAAGAGCCAATCACAAAAATTGGAGTAGAGGACAGCAGGAAGTTTTTCCTCTATGGTATACCGGTATATTTATACCTATGTACCTATTTCCGGTCTGAGTCGGTTTAAACCAGTTTTACTTTTACAAATAACTTGTATTGGACAATTTTATGTCCCGATACTGCGGTACTCGAGCTAGTCTCAAGTAGGCTTACGTTCGAAATAGAATACAAATACTATTTTTACGATCTCAGGTTCAGGTTTAATTTACAAGTTACCTCTAAGCGAATACAAGCGAGCTTGAAATTTACTACCCTGCCTGTTTGCTTTAATTACCCATGTAATACGCAAGATTATTTATTAATAAATTCTTCTCATTCAATTGGATTGGGAAATGTAGCATCTTTCAAAGTTGGTGTAGCAATTGTAGCATCTTTCAAAATTGGTTGTCAGAAATTGATGACGTGACTATGATGGACGAGATTATGGCAACACTGACTGACATAAAAGAATATGTCTTACCTATTTATGGTAACGATAGCCAAACAGTCGAGGCGTAAGAATCAACCCTACCAGTTTAACCCATGGATTTCGTAAGAACCGATTAAGGAAACCTACCAGTGAAAGGCCAGGCTTTATTTATTATTATTGTTTCAACAAAATCAACAGCCCTTAATCCAAGCCGTTCAAACCTTAGTAATCTAACTCACGGCCAATAAGAACGCCATTCTTGTGTTTATTTTTAACACCTCAACTGCGATTAATATTCCGCCTGCCAAGCGTGGTGATATCTAAACCTTCTAGTTTGGGCAATGCACGTTCAGCAGTAGATGAGGAAGGAAGAGGGCGGTAACAAGACTAAATCATGTAATCTCATCCTGTATGACCTAGCCTTAAGGTTTCATAAGATCGCCGAAAAGTAAGTATATCTGGTCACCTGAAAGATATCGCTTCAAAGCGATAAGGCGACAACGAATCTTTATACACTCGGCAAAGTCTAGTTTGGCTAGTGTATAGGAACGTAATTTTCTTTTTATAGGCTTTCCTAAATTTTTGTATTGTATTGTCAAATTATTTTGTTATCTAAAAATAAACAAGTATTTTAACAGGGAATAAAAAGTTATCCAAACAAAAACTTAACGAGATGCTTACCTGCTGAGAAGGATATTAAAATTTAATATTTTCAAAACAATAGAGGCGATATAAAACATCTTTTCTCTTGACAAAGCACTGTATATTTCGTTAGCTTGTCTTTTGTCTGCAAATTCAATGGACCACAACTGAAATCATAATGGGGTAGACAATATTGAACATCGACCTATGTATTTTTTAAAAAGAAGTGGCTCTAATCATTTTATTTCTGACGACAGTTAAAGTTTTAGCTCTCAATTTTTATTATCTACCTGTTCAGGGTAAGGCCAACATACGAAGTGCCTGCCATTTTGATATTTTTAAAATCTTTTAATTAAACTGTACAGTTTAATTGGTAAAGAGTACTCTTTATATAATAAAAATTAGAAACCTTCACAAAAAAGTATTTATATCTACGAATATATTCAAAACTGTATATTGTTATAAAAACACCGTTTAACTTATAGCTTGGTTGCCTTAAGGCCTGTGTCTGTCGGCGTATGCACTGTAGATAAGAAAACGTTTTTACACTGTGTACTGGATATTTTTTTTCTATGCGAAGGCACGTGTCTGGCACGCTATCTGTAGATATAAACCGGCCTTTAAAGGGAGGGGCGATTAAATTTATTATAAATCATAAATAATGCCAAGCTAAGCAGACCTTGTGTTATGGGTACTAGATGACTGATATACATAATACAATACATTACACAGATAGATTTTTTTTATACTTACATAGCGAACGACCAGAACACCCTGAGCAAATATCTGCAGGTATATTATGATATTTTTCACCAAAAATATTAAGTTTAAATGCCAGTTCTAGACATTATATGCTCCACACAGGGACAGTTCCAAGTATCTACATCATCGGAAACTTTCACGAACATGAAACTCCATTCCCGTCTGAAACAATCGCAAATGTACCGATAGATTGCTTTTGTTGCAGGAACTTTCAGATTACAGGAGGTTCCTGTTCGTATAAGTATGTAGGTACAGTCAGTGACATAAATTTGTAAAATTTATTAATAACTAGTTTCTGCCCGCGGCTTCGCACGCGTTGTTTCTACGGAAACGTTTAAGATTATTTCTATCCTATGGGAACTTATTTATGTGATAATAAGGAGCCTATGTTTTATTCTGGGCCCAGAACTACCTGTATGCAAAATTTCAGCCCGATCCGTTCAGTAGTGTTTGCGTGAAAAAGTATCAAACATCCATACATACATACAAACTTTCACGTATATAATATTAGTAGGATAATCATAAGGTTTTTGTTAGTATAGCGGTAATCACTTCATAGTATAAAACAAAGTCACTTCCCGCTGTCTGTCTGTCCATACGTATGCTTAGATCTTTAAAACTACGCAACGGATTTTGATGCGGTTTTTTTAAAAGATAAAGTGATGCAAGCTAAAGGTGTATATAATACATGCATTTGCACCAGTGCCAAGTCGGGGCGGGTCGCTAGTAAGAAATAAATTTAATAATATCCCCAAAAGTTTCGATTTCGGCGGGTCTATATGGAAGAAATAAAGCGAAAATTTCTAAATCCAAGGTATAAGTAATTTCACCCAGCGGTTGTAGTATTGTACAGACATACAGGGTGGCACATTTAGAGCGGTCAGTATGGGAAAGTCTAAAACTATAAGACATACGAAGATCTCTTCTAAGGTACCATGTCATCGATTTTAGTAAAAAGAAAAACTGCATTCATACATTTTTAAAAAACCTGTACTCAGCTCGGGAATCGAACCCGGACGTTTTGAAAATTAAAACTAACACTATTTATATTTAAATATTACTAGATAAAGCTATGGTTTTGGTTGTGGTTATTGGCACCTAAGTAGGGTGAGCTAGAAACAGAAACCATGTTAGCAAATTATGCGACACAGTATCTATACATGGTGTTTGATATTGGAGCCGACTTAATTTTTGATTTTTGAAGAGTTGGTGGAGTGCGAATTATGCAACACAGTATCTAGGTATATACATGGTGTTTGATATTGGAGCCGACTTAATTTTTAGATTTTTAAGGAGTTGGTAGAGTGCAAATTATGCAACACAGTATCTAGGTATATACATGGTGTTTGATATTGGAGCCGACTTAATTTTTAGATTTTTAAGGAGTTGGTAGAGTGCAAATTATGCAACACAGTATCTAGGTATATACATGGTGTTTGATATTGGAGCCGACTTAATTTTTAGATTTTTAAGGAGTTGGTAGAGTGCAAATTATGCAACACAGTATCTAGGTATATACATGGTGTTTGATATTGGAGCCGACTTAATTTTTAGATTTTTAAGGAGTTGGTAGAGTGCAAATTATGCAACACAGTATCTAGGTATATACATGGTGTTTGATATTGGAGCCGACTTAATTTTTAGATTTTTAAGGAGTTGGTAGAGTGCAAATTATGCAACACAGTATCTAGGTATATACATGGTGTTTGATATTGGAGCCGACTTAATTTTTTGATTTTTGAGGAGTTGGTGGAGTTATAGACTACATTTCTCCGGTAGATTCAATGTCCTAAGTAGAAGGTCGCTGATAATATCAGATTTTAAAGTTTGTTTTAAAATCAGCCAAAATCTCATCAAATCTTTTTGTTTGTAATGCCGCATAACTTATTATGTATTCTTCAATATATACTTAATATAAATAAATAATTACTTGATACAATTCACTTTAAAAAAAGAGTCTTAAAAGCCAAAATCTGTGTTCGCCGGCAAAAAAATGTAGTTCTTGCATTAAGTGAAAATAATAACTCATTGATCGATTTTAGGGAATTTTCGAAGAAACATTTAAAAATCATGTATCGGAAACCGTCACACTTAGGTTATTGAATCTGCTGAAGAAATATATGCTACATTTCTCCAAATCCACAATAAATTATGTCGGTCCCAATACCAAACACCCTGTAGGTATATTTAATGTATACCTAGAATTTAATTTTAGCAGTTTCTAACGGAGCGCCTTTGTTGCAAATTCCACAAGTTTCAAACTTGCCACAGCTCATTCATAGATATCTGGTTTAATCATTAAATATCAGAAAATATTCCATCGATTACATCATCTGGTAAATTCAGTGTATCACTCATACTCTTTTACTATTTCTATACCATTTATATTTATTTATAACTAGAACGAAAATATAATAATAAATAAAACTTAACGAATTTGAGTATTGTATTTAATTTAGTGTAAATTAAATACAATACACAAATCATTTTCAAAAAATTTACACTTTGTACTTTTTGTAGTTTTGTGTCGATTCGGCTGCTCGCTAGTGGAGTTAATTTAGATTACAAATTAAAACCAAAAAATATTAATCATTTAATTTTTCATTAAATAAAATATTTCTTAAAATTAAAATGCTGAACAATCCACATACCCATCGTCTAGCTCCCAGCTAATCAGGGGCCTAATTCCACTATTTTTAAAACAAACACGACTATGGCTCCATACAATTGTCATAGCTATTGTGTCTTACGTTTATATGGTATCCTACTAAATTGTGACAGCTGTCTCAATCGCTTACTATTGTATTGTTATTGAGTAGTATGGTAGGTGTTGCCGTATACATCATAAAATAAATATGAAATGGCGGACCAAATATTTATGAATCCGTGCACTCATAATTAAGGGTTTATAGGTATCTAACAATTCAAATTATTACTGCAATTGCGTAAAAGTCTATTTACATCGCTCTCAAATACTTACAACGCAACAAAATCACGATTTTAATAAAATTTGTGAGTAGTAAGCTTTAATGACATAGATAAAAGAGTTTCAAGTTGTCAATGTAAACGTCATATAGCAACTCATGTCAAAGTTACTTGTATTCAAGAAAGAAAACATTTTGTTATTTATGTTTGATGTGATTTCCCACACAAAATCAATGGATAATGGTACTGCTGAAACAAATTAAGGCCCTCCTTGACTACCTCGACTACCACCGATATTTGGCGCTAGGGCATTAATCTAGAATGCCTTATCTTATCCTAGAGCTATCTCGAAGGAAGTGGAACGATCTCATAAAGAAATGGTATTAGCTCAGACTCGCCATCAAAAACGGGAGACGAGTGGAGATTGGTAAGAAATGCAACTACTATTCTATTCTACTCCATTTTTTATCGCAAACAAGTACAGAGAGCCCATAATACCATGTAGTTACTTAGTTAGTTTCACACTTTTACAAGCATAAACTAGTACCTACTAATTTTTATTATTATTGTTATATTAGCCCGCAGTGTCCCACTGCAGGCCTCCCCCCCTTCTTCCACTCATCTCGGTCCTCAGTAAGAAGAACCCACTCTTTGTTGTATAGGTCTACCTACTAATACCTAATAATAATCTACCGTTCTTTTTCAGTACTACAATGAATACAAAATATGAAAATGTATGCTGTCGTCGCTTCATTGTTGCAACTACAAAGATTTACATGGTCTGCGGAGCATTTTTCCCACTCAATCTTGGTGTCTTTCGAAAACATAACACAATTATAACCTACCTATGTAAAACAATTAGACAAGTGTTTATCTTAGAGCGCTTTTGATTAGTTTAAGTGTTGTTTTAATTAGCATAAGTGTACATACATTATTATATTATGAATAAAAAATGTGTATATAAAAAATGGTATTTATTTTTACTCTAAACCTGCAGATTCTTGGATACTCAGTAGAATACAAGATTTTTTATGCCAACATAGAAATTTTTGAATGAAAAGTTATAATAACTGATAGCAATAACAGAAAACAATGTGGTAACAGCTTATCTTTAAAAACTAAAACACAAACTACAACAATGCATAATCTCACATGTGGAGTTAAAAGTGTTTAAATTAATTTATTAATACTATTTACATTATCATCATGACAGCCATTATCTTGTCGACATGGCTGATTCCATGCCTTGCCACTATTTGCCAACTACAGCTTGCTGCATTGCTCGACCGGCTAGAAGTTTTGGTTTGACTCTACAACAATAGCTTTCAGCGCTGGCTTTCAATTCTTCTGCAATCTGTAGAAAATTATAACAATGAATGTATATACATTATGTATAATTAGGGTTTAGGTACAAAGTGTGAGGGGTACTAAACAGCTAAGCTAGCTTCTGTTTTAATCATGACGATATGGTAAGTAAAAGGTCTCGAGTTTAAGGGAGACAGACACTTATCTGATTTCGACAGTTTCTAATCTATATATAGGTATCATATTCATGAACTCACTTGCTCTTTAATTTGTTGCTTTGATCTCTTTGTGTTGGCAAAGGAACATATATGGGATAGACCAAAATAAGTGCCACCAACACCTCCCTCACAGCTCTGGAAACAGCAGGCTATGAGCGACAAATGCCAGTGCAGTCAATATCTGCAAAATAAATTGTTTTAAATAGTAGGTACTATCTAGTTACATAAAATAAAAATTGTAAAGCTTAGGCAAGAGGGAATTTAATCAACAAAGATAGTTTGTTTTACTTACATTGGTCATTATGGAAATGCCATCAGATCAGTACGGCCGGCGTTCCTTACGAATATGAGGATTGAGATCTTCCGCTTATGTTTTGACTGTCCCCTTGATAAGACGATAGGTTTTTGTATTCCTTGTCCTGCAATGCAAGGGGTCCAGCGTCTTTCGCAGAAGAGCTCTAGATCGTCGCCGGTTTTGACGCTCTAACAGCCGGCGAGAGTTTATAATGATCGTTGATCGGATACGGCCGGCGTTCCTTACGAATATGAGGATTGAGATCTTCCGCTTATGTTTTGACTGTCCCCTTGATAAGACGATAGGTTTTTGTATTCCTTGTCCTGCAATGCAAGGGGTCCAGCGTCTTTCGCAGAAGAGCTCTAGATCGTCGCCGGTTTTGACGCTCTAACAGCCGGCGAGAGTTTATAATGAGTTGCAGACGCGCTCGAATTAGGAAACTCATTGAACTTTTTATTATTTCACTATTATTTCACAAGCACAATAGCACCGAGAGCTACCTTTGTTCAATCGTCCATTATCTCGTCAAAATCTCTAACCATAGACTAAATTAGCCGTCAAAATAACAATAGAATTCCATGTTTGTTTGCTATCGCAAGCGATACAAGAGACTGTGATTATTAGAATGCGACAACTTGTCACAATTGTAAGTTTCATAGATACGACCACGATACAACTGAGACTGAGAAAGATTGTGCTTGTTGGATACCAATAGGTGTCAATAGTGGCGATTTAGACGCGATACTACTGTCATTGTGAGGAGATTGTGTTAGTGGAATTAGGCCCCAGAGTTTGTGTTATGGGTATTAGATAACTTATTTACTCAATAGAATTCATGACATAGAGAGATATTTTTTTATTATACATAAAAAATTGCCAGAACAAATATTTTCCCCAAGACGGGAATCAAACCCTCAACTGATCTATTTTATACAAACAAAAGGGATATTATGAAAATACTAGAGGACACTGTGTAGAAAGTAGGAACACGCAGTACACATTTTTTATACTTTTTGTATTCTATTATTCTATTATCTTGTGTTAATTAAGTGCTTATTTTCATTTTCTTTAAGTTTATAATCTACTTTGATATAATAGTACCTACTTACTTTTGCTTTGATTTTTAACATTTAAACTTACTATTTGACTGTCTGTTTAAAAATATCCATGTATAAAATGTAAATCCGTCATTGGTCGTAAGAAAAACATAGTATTTTAAGTTTGTCTAGAATTTTTAAGTTTGTCTAGAATATGGACTGTGGATTTTGTTATATAAAAAAAAACATCCTAAGTCACAGGCGGTCTTCGCCCGCCGCGTCACAACCCAGTAAATGTAGCTATCATTTTAGCTGTGCCAAGAGTTATGTAGTTGTAGAGGATCTATAAGATTAAACCGGGTTATTGACCCGACTCTCCTCTTGGTAGATATAATATAGATCAAGTATGCAGCATCTTTTCTGGCGGATAAGGAACCGTAAAAGACGAAGGAAATGATAAGTTTGATTCCCGACACCGCAAAAAACCGTGAACTAAAGAAAGTGGTAGGTAGTGGACTACCACTACCTACCACTTTCTTTAGTTCACGGTTCTTAAATATTATTGATGTGACCTACCCAGGTAGGTCACATCAATAAAATTTAAGAAGTATGGTTGAACTAATGAATAATCGTCGTTCGGTCATACTAACTGACCAAAGACTCACTCAAACAAAGATCTAATAGTCTATGGATACTCCCTAACTATAAAAAATCCGTACATCATGGCGACTACATACCAGTGGTTTATTTATAGTCAATAGATCTTCGTTTGAACACAATCTGACCTGATGGAAACTGAAGATGTGGCCAGCGATGTATCACGAACAGGGTTGGAAAAAAAACAGTTTTTTTTATATTTTATAAAACAAACAGTTCAAAATGTTTAAAACAAGTGTTTTTTTTGTTTTTTTTTTACTTATCAATTTCAAATCAATTATAGCGAATAATAAAATAATCCATTTCTAAACTATTTCCTAATTCACATTAGTAAAAATTAACAAAACGATAAATATTTACTTTTGTTGCATATCTCAGTACCTCTAATCTAATTATTAAACATTATTATTAATATTAATCAATACAAAACACTTTACATACACCTTGTATGTAATGTTGTAGATATGTAGAGAACAAGAGAGAGAGCGGGGAATAGGTACCGTACCCATTAATCCAGTGAATTACTTTCTTTCGACGGCCGACATAGGGACTTTCCCTGCAGGACTTTACTGGCGGGGAGTTACCTATGCAGTGTGCAGTGTATAAAACGGCCGACATAGGGACTTTCCCTGCGGGACTTTACTGGCGGGGAGTTACCTATGCAGTGTATAAATACCACAGCCTGTCTGTGGTATTTATACACATTCATTTGCAATTAAAGGTTGTTTTAAACCCTGTTTTTTTCTTAATATAAAACATAGTTTTATTTCAAACTGTTTTAAACACTGTTTTAAACACGTGTTTTAAAACAACTTGTTTTAATCATGCCAACCCTGATCACGAAGGTCTAGAAGATACATATTCACTCTTGTCTGGAAGAGGCCCAGGTTGTAATTGACCAGAAAACAGCAGCTGGGATCCGTATTCCAAACCCAGCGTGTGTTTGAACCATCATCATCAGCCTATGTTAGTCCACAGCTGGACATACCTTCCCTATTAAGCGCCATAGCGCCCTGTCTTCAGCTTGACGGATTCAGCATCTACCTGCAGTCTTTCGCAAATCGTCATCCCACCTGGTCGGAGGGCGTCCTCCACTACGTTTACCAAGTTGTGGTCTCCACTCAAGAACACGTTTGCCCCAGCGGCCGTCGGTTCTTCGCGAAATATGGCCGGCCGACTGCCATTTCAACTTGCTAATTCTCAAAGCTATGTCTATAACTTTGGTTCTCTGTCGGATGTATTCGTTTTTGAATTATATAGCATATAAACATGGCAGACTCAAGAGGTTTTCATACTTCACATCTGCGATAGCCTTCCATGTACGAATGGGGTTCTCTTTCTTCATTGGACTGAACTAACCTGAACCATTTGATATGGCACAAACCAAATAACAAGTAAAAGTAGCATCTAGTTCCATTTTCAGACATTTTTCATATATGTCGGCTAATACTCTTACCTTCTCCAAAAACCAACCAAACCAAAATATATCTTGTACATATTCAATACGACTCATAATTCTGTATATGCGAGATATCTCGTTATACCAAACTCATTCAATATTTTCCCTATCAATTTCCATGCTCATTTCAAAAAGCCATTCCAGTTTCTTTGACCAAAAGGACTCATAAAAATACCTTACACTATTACCTCTTTGCATTGAGATATACTCTAAGGAAAAATCAACTTACCCTACGTATACATAAGGTTGTGTTCTGCTTGGAATTTTGATCATACAGTATGGATTCGTACTGAGTTATTTGCTGAGCAAATGCAGACCTTATCTCACCACAAAATAAAGCATGATTTTGTTGATTATTTTCTTGAAAAAGGTTCGATGGTTTTCGTAACCATATCGAACTAAAAAAACCTCTAACAGGGCGATAAAATTCGCAACAAAGAAAAGAGGCTTCCCCTTTTCATGAAACCATCTTCAACCTTATTCAGTTGTAATAAGGCGTATAGAAATCGGATGTAAGGGACTGATAAAGGGACTTCTATAGAAAACGGGAAGGGTCCGAAAAGGTTGCCCTGAGTGAGTCCATTTATTTTGATCCGAAATGTTCTACCTTTTAGTGTGATTTCCAGAAGTTTGCTGTTTGTTTGTGATTCTGAACCATTTCCGAACCCACTTACCGGCATCAGACTAAATTAAAGTATTTTACAGTAGGTAGGAAGGTACAGTCAACGACAAATTTGCTAAACATGGTCTATTCTTTCATCAGCGTTCTGAATCAACACTACGATTACAAATATTTTTAAACTTACGCGATCTAACCACATAATTATACGTATTAATACAAACGGGTATTATAAAATAGGTTAATAAACGCGATAAATACCCGTACTTATAATTACGACGTACTACGTTTAGAAATCTCACTATTCTACTAATATTATAAACGCGGAAGTTTTAATGAGTGAAGGTTTTTTACTCTATGACGCAATATTACTGAACTGATCGGGATGAAATTGCATACATGTAGTTCCAAGCCTATAATAAAACATAGGCTACTTTTGTCCCAAATAAAAAGTAAATCAGTTTCATAGGATTGAAATAATCCACTTTGACAGCGGTTTTTTTCTCGACGACTGCGATCTTTTTTTTTACCTAAAAAATTCGTGCTGCCGCTCTACACAGCGGTTGTGTAGCGCCGCACATGCGTTTCGTTCGAAAAATATTACAGCTCTGCTGAGTCACAAGGATCTGTATTTTCTCAGCCGCTGCGCTAGTGTGGATTTACGCATATTAGTCACTTGTAGAAAACTCATACCGTGCGTTTTCAGCAGTCAAAAAAACATTTCCATAGAAACAACGCATGCGAAGCTGCGGGTAGAAACCAGTAGGTATTCAATAATACTGGTTTCACCTTTGAGCATTAAAAAAACTATCTACACCTATCTTTTTGTGTAATTCTTTAATAAACATAGCATAAACTTTACTAATCCGATATCTATATAGAAAATTACCTATTTATCTCTGATGTAAAGAGTATCTTCGTTATTGAATAAACTGCAAAAACCAATTTGCAGGGAAGCAAACGTCTGGAGTAGCGAGTCCTCTTTTTGTTAGACAGGCTGCTAACAACTCAGCCGGGCCATTTCGCGCTTCAGCGGGCACAGCTATTGTGCTTGCATTACACTGAGAGATATTTAAATTTCCCGAAGAAATTATATAATAAATAAATAAATAAATAATGCTGGACAATTCACACAGCATTATCTAGCCCCATGGCAATAAAATAATTAAATAATATCTTAAAAGTTTACGATTTCGAGGTGGCTTTTGGGATATTATTTATTTTCTTTTTTTTTCTTTTGTGATATGGATTAATTCTTTATTAAATATGTGCCTGAAATAAACTAATTTAATTAATTTATTATACTACGTCACGCCGTACACCGTTCCGACATCGTAGTGTTTGCTATGGCGTAGAGCTTGCTACGGCGCGGCGTAGAGCTTGCTACGGCGTAGAGCTTGCTACGGCGTAGAGCTTGCTACGTCGTCGTAGTTAATTACTACATAATAGGTTAGAACAAAGTCACTTCCCGCTATTTATCTGTCCCTATGTATGCTTAGATCTATAAAACTACGTAACGGATTTTGATCCGATTTTTAATAGATAGAGTTATTCAAGAGGAAGGTTTATAAACATTTGACACATAGGTTTCCACGCGGGCGTAGTTGCGGGGCGTAGCTAGTGAAACATAAAACAACATAAAGCCACTATCCCACCGCCACGCAAACTGTGCACAGCCACGCGCATTTCAAGTGCGTGGGTTCGTTTGTTTGACAACGTGGGTCTACTGTTCCACTGCAGCACACACTATACACGCATGCTGTGCACGGCCACGCGTTATAATTTTCTTATTATAAGTATAACTATTATTATTATTATAATATATCATACATTCAATACAATATGTAGGTAGGTGGCAGTATCAAGTAAATTCTCGTATTTTCTTTTTAAGTAACTTTAATAGATATACTATTTAATCATAAATAAAATAAATGAATAATAATAAATAATAAAGTCATTTAAAACGGGATATTTACCATGATTTGATTTTTGAGTTATCCAATATTTCGGCACAGTTGTTAGTATTAATAACCATGATAGTTTCAAAAGTTTTATAATAATAAATAATGCTGGACAATCCACACAGCATCATCTAACTCTAAGCTAAGCAGCGAGAGCTTGTGTTATGGGTGCTAGATGACTGATATACATAATACAATACATTACATAGCTAGATATTTTTTATTATACAGGCCAACGACCAGAACACCCGGAACAAATATCTGCTAATAATAATAATGATATACTATACTGGTTTTCCACAATTTATTTTTCATGTTTAATGAATCGAACATTATACTACACTATTTATATAAGTATTCATTATATATATTAAAATTAACCTATAATTGAACCTAACATAGTTCATTGTATTCAAAATTTTTCAAAAGTAGTTTTTTGTGACTTTGATAATGAATTATAATATGTGAGATTATGTATATATATTCATATACATATATATATAATATGTTTATATATATAAACATATAAGCATAAAAACAATTCAATTTATTTATTATTCTCGAAGCTCAATGTGCCTCATCAGAACTTCCACTTATTTCCATAAACTTTCTATCTCCGGCCATAACGAACTCACGACGTCTCTCAGCTATTTCATTATAAACTCACAAATACTGTGCTTCTATGGACTTGTTATTAATCTTATTGTGGAGGAGGAAATTATGTTTAAAAGAGGTAATTTTCTGTTTCATGCAGATTTAATTACAGTATTAATGAACATTTTTGTGGTTCTTTGTCAGTGTTTGTTTTTATAGAACTGCTAGAGAACTGTGTTGGTTTTCGGGAGGTTCTTATAACTTATCCTGCGAGTATGGCTTCGTTTGCAGTCGATAGGGAGCGACGACGGTGGGATGACATGTTAAATTTTTGCTGTTTTATTATTTGCATTAACCCTGCATGATAGATTCGATAGGGATATTTATTCTTACGGGGTGTCATTTACACTAATATATCACAAAAACAAACCTCCGAAGTTATATTATTAAAACCAAGGATGGAAGCATTCTTTTTAATTTGACGACCGATGTGGCGCGGTGGGCGATGGTCCGCCTGCGATGCAGGAGGTTGCGGGTTCGATTCCCGCCTCGGAACAAGTGTGTACGATCTGCAGATATTTAATCCGGGTGTTCTGGTCGTTTTCTATATATAATAAAAAATATCTATCTATGTAATGTATTGTATTATGTATATCAGTTATCTAGTACCCATAACACAAGCTTTGCTTACCATGCGGCTAGATAATGCTGTATGGATTGTCCAGCATTATTTATTTATTCTAGTAATTAATTTTTTATACTGTTATTACTCTATTATATTATTAATTACTCTATTCTCAGTCTACGTTCATTCCAACCGTGCCGTGTCCGTGACTGCTGTTAATAGGGTCAATGACCCATGTGAAGATACGTGTGCATATTGCCATATAATGTATATTAGATATAGTATACCGTTCCATATTTCGATGACGCCTCCGATAATTTCGAGAGGTATTTGTCGAATAATGCGAGTTATGTTGGCTTCTAGTTGCTCAGTCGTACGCTGCTTTTCCATATATAGGTAGACTTTGGCCTTTACATTTTTTTAAATTATCTTAACCCTTAGTTACTTGCGCATAAAAACATACATAAGTACTCGCGTGGCGTGCTTTCCACCCCTATTTTAGAATTAGAAAAAAACTACCAAATACATACAAAATCAGACTTTTATTTATGATTAAGAAACTTTTATTTATGATTAAATTCGAAACTCAAATAAATAGAAACGATCAAATAGTCGCTGGGGTGTTAAACACCCTACGCGAGTAATTAAGGGTTAACTGGCTTGGGTGTCACAGCCCCCATGATAGGGCTTATTGTGATCGCAAAATAGGCCTTTACTTACATAGTCCAACTAATATTTTTTTTTTTTTTTTTTTATTTGTTCTTATTCCTCTAACATTATCAGAGACTTTATGTATCTAGTTTTAAATTAAAATTATTATATTTTACTTAGGTATATTGTTTATATCTACTTATTCTTATCTAACTATTTATCTATTATATGTATGCTATATTATATATTTTAATATATATATTATACATCATATCTTATCTACTTATTTCTAAAAATTACTTGCTTCACTATTCTTACACAATATTTTAGATACTTAGGGCGTAGATACTTGTCATTAATTACTATACTGTGTCCATCTAGAATGTAGAATGTTTGTAAACATTAGAAAACAGCTGATTTTTAGGGTTATCACCACGAAATGATGCAGGCCTAATAGAATTCCAATGATTTCACATATACATTCTATTAGATTTATTACTTTTTATAATCCTGACGTCAATTATATGCAAAATCTAATTATTTCAATTTACAATTCGACATTATGTGGTCAAAAACAAAGATTAAAATCGCTAGAGATTTTTTGTCTTTGTAACAGTGCCATCCCTAACGAATTTCAGTTTTGACGTCCCGTGTTGCAAACAGTTGGTTACTTTTTAACTACTATTTCGAATCAAGGATAGCACTATGACCATACATATTTCATAGAGAGAGTATTATTTTAATTTAGCCGGATTATTTGACGTTTCATTTCACGCTGCATATTTGCTTAGCGATAATCTGTCCAAAAGTTATAAATTCTTCCAATTTGATCAATAATGTTTAGTGCTTCAAGGAAAATTGTTTAAACAGGCACTTATTTACATTTAATTGAGTTGGCACAGGTGAAAAAATATTTGAAGAGGTATTGTTTTTGCTTGATAATTGAGAATGAGTGTTATTAATGTCAATAAACATGGAGTTTTCCATTTCTGTAAGTGCGAGACTCTTATGTCAACATTTCCATACATCATTTTGAAGTTTAAAATTCAAACTCATTACTCCCTTGGGGAAAATAAACATTACTAACGAATACACCATCACACGCACGAGATAACCTAAATAAAAAAATGTTTTTCATCCCTACATCAGCTGATTGAAATGTCAGTGGCTCTGTTTACAAACATTCTACATTCTGGATGGATACAGTATAGATGTAAGTTGTTGCTATTTATTTTAATGTCTAGTTCGTTTTCTAAGTCGAATCTTTCGCGGCCGAAAACAGGACAGTGGAAAAGGATATGTGGCACGGTTTCTTCTGTGTCAGGTTCACAGATGCACGAAGGGTTTTCCTTACACTTAAACCGGGTAAGGTATTCTGAAAACCCTCCGTGGCCCGTCATAATTTGTGTCAGCACATTGTTGAAGCTTATTTTTCTGACAGTTTTATAAGCCTCAACCGCGTCCGGGAAGAATAGCTTGGTCACCGCAGCCTTATTCTCAGTCTTGTATCTCCGGTTCCATACGTCAAGCGATTCGTCTCTGATTAATTATCCGCCGCCGCTCCTTTGCAGTCGCCGCCGCTCCTCTGCAGACACCCGTCCAGAAAAGAAACGTAGTTTGTCCTCTTTGGGGGTGTATGGACAGGCCCGTTTTGGAGTTTATCGGTTTTTCGTGCTTTTTGTCGTTTGTAAACGGTTCTCCTTATTATTATATTATAGAATCCTTCTAAATTAGGTGGTTCCTCCACACTTCACGTTCTATTATAGCTGCCCTCTAGTGACGGATAGTTCGTATTTGTTTTGAACGGCTGCGCCTGCGGCGCTTATGTGTCGCTCTGGTTTTCGCTGGCGATGGTCTAAAGGTCAGTACTTCCGCTACTCTTCCCTAGATGGCGCTTTTTCAAAGGGTTTTTGATCTGTGATTGAGTAGTCCAAGCCGAGTCGAAGTTTCTTTTAAGGTTATAATAATGTAAACAAAAGCAGGGATTTGTTTTCTGCAGCTAACTGTATTATATTCTAGCTGACTGACCTTCTGTGTTTGTGGTTTGGCTGGTTTCTCCGTGGAATTATCTTCTGATTTTGTCAAAACACTCACTAATTTTAGAAGTGTGGGTTGTGGGATGTGTGTGCTTGAGGTAGGTAGGTAAGTTCAGTGAAAACACTTGTATTACACATACACCGTATATTAAAGTTCTCACAAATAAAGTTCACAATAAAAGTCAGAAGGAGTAGGAGACAGACACGATAGAATAGATGAAGAAAGTAACAGAAACAGAAAACATAGAATTGAAGAAATAAATAAGATCGCGCGGCCGAGCACAATAAATAAAGCGGTCAGAGGCGTGCGCTTCGCTAGTGAATAGGTGAACGACTAATGACGGTGGTCCGACGCCGGAGCAACTCAGAACGCAAACAAAAGAATCGCTTCGGTCGGCACATTCCGCGCGCTATTCTTACTGCTGATATCGCGCGGCTTGGGTCGTGTAGAATATAATTTGTTTCGTGTAATGAATGTCTGTATTTATGAATGTGAGTAATGCATGTTAGTGTTGTTCAATAGGTACATAAATAAGTATGATATGTAGGTGTAGTGTGCAGTGATATTATATACATAAATATAAATACATAATAGTAGGGTCACCTACATCACTCCCTTCCCAGAGACCGACTAAGGTCGATAGAAGTCAGGAAAATGCACCCGTCGGCCTGAACGTGTCGTCCTAACAGGTGGTTCCCTGGGCGGTGGCTGTGGAAGGTCTGGAGTTGAGGGCAAGGTATCCCGATGCGGTGCGGTTGAATCGGCGGACAGTATATAGGCTGGCTTAAGGCGGTCTATGCTTACCGTCACGTCTTTGTTCGCTAAGCGTAAGGTGAAAGTTTTAGCACGTCTCTTGAGCACTTCGTACGGACCTGTGTAGGCGGGCTGCAATGAGCCACGTAGCACTTCTTCCCGGAGGAATACGTGACTACATGTGGCAAGCTCCTTAAATACGAAGGCTCTGCGAGTGTTGGAATGGTGCTGGGGTGGGATTGGACGTACCTTCTCGGCAAAAGACTTCATACGGGCTGAGAAGTCGGTGATGTCGGTGGTGTAGTGAGCTACGTCGTGGCCGAAAAATTCGCCAGGGAGACGGAGCGGCTCACCGTACATCAGCTCAGCCGATGTCGTCTGGAGGTCTTCCTTGAAGGCACTCCTGATGCCGAGGAGAACGAGTGGGAGAGACTCGGTCCAATTTGCGTCAGCGTGGCAGGTAATCGCTGCCTTCAGCTGACGGTGAAATCGCTCCACCAAGCCGTTGCACTGCGGGTGGTAAGCTGTCGTCCTACGGTGATCGAAACCGATGGACTTGGATAGCTGCTGAAACAGTGCCGACTGAAATTGCCTACCTTGATCGGTAACGATCTCCGTAGGACAACCGTATCGGGCCACCCAACAGGAAACAAACGCTTTAGCCACTGTTTCGGCGGTGATATCGGTAATAGGCACTACTTCCGGCCATCGCGTGAAGCGGTCGACGACGGTGAGGCAATACCGATAATCACCAGCAGGCGGAAGAGGGCCGATCAGGTCTAAATGGACATGTCTGAAACGCGCTGAAGGCAAATCGTGCTTACCTAAAGGTGAGGCAACGTGTCTGGTTACCTTCGAGCGCTGGCAGGTCAGACATGCCTTAGCCCATTCACGGCAGTTTTTCCGCATCAGTGGCCAAACGAAGCGTTGTGCAACGAGCTTGGCTGTAGCGTTGGCGCCAGGGTGACTGAGTGAGTGAAGACAGTCGAATACCTGCTGACGCAGTTGCTGCGGGACGAAAGGTCTGGGCGTCGCTGTACTGACGTCGCAGTACAAAACAGCACGACTCCCAGGAATGGTCGTCCTAGTTAGGCGAAGTGAGGTCTCGCCACTGAGGTGTTCAGCTAGGTCTGGATCAGTGGCTTGGAGCTCGACCATCACTTCCAGGTCGACTGGCATCTGCAGTTCTTCGACACGCGACAAAGTATCGGCGACCACGTTGTCTTTGCCGGCGATGTGTACGATGTCGGTAGTGAACTGCGAGATAAAGTCGAGGTGTCTATACTGACGCGGTGAGCTGTTACTTTTCCGCTGATGAAAAGCGTAACAGATAGGCTTGTGGTCAGTATAGACGGTGAAGTGAGTGGCCTCCAGCATATGCCGAAAGTATTTTATGCTCTCGTAGATGGCAAGGAGCTCGCGGTCGTACGGAGAGTACTTGGTCTGCGATGGGCTCAACTTGCGAGAGAAAAATCCTAACGGCTGCCAGTGTCCATCCTTCAGTTGTTGTAGGACTCCACCTAAAGCTGTATCCGAAGCATCAGTGACGAGTCCTAACTTGGCCTGCGAGTCTGGATGAGCTAGAAGAGCTGCATCGCAAAGACTCTTCTTGCACGCCTCGAACGCGCGCAGTGAATCGCCTTCTATGGCTACGGGATGGGAAGCTTTAACCGAGCCGGTCAGCAAGGCATTGAGCGGCGCTTGAATTTGCGCAGCGTTGGGCAAAAATCTGCGGTAAAAATTCACCATCCCCAAAAATCGGTTTTTGGAGGTGGGAACTGCGATATTGCTTCTACCTTGCTTTCCAGTGGTTTGGTGCCCTTCTCAGAGATGTGGTACCCGAGGAACGTTACCTCCGAGACGCCGAAGACGCATTTGGCCGAGTTGACCAGCACGCCGTACTTGCGCATGCGGTCGAAGAGCTGGCGTAAGTGGTCTTCGTGCTCGTCTGACGATCTGCTATAGACTAAAAAATCGTCTAAGTAGGGGTAACAGAAGTCGAGTCCCCGGGTCAGCTCATCCACGAACCTCTGGAAGGTCTGGGCGGCGTTCCTTAAGCCAAAAGGCATATTACATAGCTCGTATAAGCCGAAGGGCGTGGATATGGCGGTCTTAGGGATGTCTGCTTCCTCCACCGGCAGCTGGTTGTAAGCCTTAACTAAATCTATGACTGAAAAATACTTACAACCAGACAGACTGTGCGAAAAATCGTGTATGTGACGAATTGGGTACTGGTCAGGAATAGTCCGCGCGTTTAGTAACCTATAATCGCCACAGGGACGCCACCCGTTATCTTTCTTACTAACAAGATGCAAGGGCGAGGCCCACGGGCTATCGGATGGCCGAGCTGTTCCGTTCGCTAGCATGGCATCAAATTCCTGCTTCGCTATCCGTAATTTATCGGGGGCGAGACTACGCGGGGAACATGATACAGGTGGACCAGGTGTAGTGCGAATGTGGTGTGTAATTTTGTGCTTAACGATACCAGGAGTACCAGCAGGGCGCGTTATCTCCGGGTATTCGGCTAAAATTCTATGGTACTTACCATCGCCACCAGTCGCCACCTTTACACTAGAAACAAGTGAATTACTTAAATCTAATGAAGCTACAGTGCTAACATTGGTAAGGCTATCGACAAGTTTTTGTTGGCCGACGTCGACGATGAGGCGGTAGTGCGACAAAAAATCTACGCCTATTATTGCTTTCGTGACGTCAGCGACAACAAAGCGCCAAGGAAAATTACGGCGGAGGCCTAAATTTAAATTCAGTTGAATATAGCCGTAAGTGTCGATAGCCGAGCCATTGGCAGCACTGAGCTGGTACGTGGTTTTACACCGGGGTTCACTGATCGCGGAAATCGGGTACACACAAATGTCACTTCCAGTGTCTATTAACAATTGTGTCGAAGTTCCACGGTCCGTTATGAAGAGGCGACCTAAGTTGGCGGTACTGCGGCAGTCCTTGGTCGCCATCACTGACTGCCCGTCGCGTTTCCCGCCTTAAAGTCGCAGGGCTTGGTGCATCTGCGCGCCTCGGCCCCGTGCGTAGAGTGGTACCAGCACAAGGGCCACTTCCGGTAGCTGGACTGCGAGCGGCGCGACGACGAACGAGTGCGTTGACCTTTGCCTCGTCGCTCGGTCGACCGGGAATCATGCTGCGACTGCGCAGTTAACGCGCTTACCTGCTGTGTCAGCTTGGCTACCTGTCGCGTCAACTCATCAATTGATGATGATGATGATGGTTGCGTCGCTGATGATGATGATGGTTGAGCGGCGGTCGCCGCTACGTGGTGTGTCGGCGGCGGCGTCGCGATGTCATGGATTCGGTCAGCGAGCTCGGCGAGTGAATCCAGGGGCAGCGTACACTGCGAGGCGACGATCGGCTGCATCGACGTAGGTAGTCGGCTGGACCAGATGGTTCTCACGAAGTCCGCTGGTATGTTCGGTCCGGCCAGTCGCTGTAGATGTCGTAAGAACTGCGACGGCTTCCGGTTTCCCAGCTGTTCGAGTGATAAAAGCTGTTTCACCTGGTTCTCTCGAGTCGCCGACAATCGCTTGATAAGCTCGTCTTTGAGTCGTTGGTAATCGGGAGGACTGATTAAAATATCCTCGACCTCGGCGGCGTATTGTCGATCGAGGTTGGCCGACACGTGGTAGAATTTGGCCGTCTCGTCTGTCACTCGCATTATTGCGAATTGGCCTTCTACCTGTGCGAACCATATCGCCGGTTTTTCGGGCCAAAACGGTGGTATTCTAATATTCATCGGCGGCGGTGTCGGCGAAATGTCGGTCTTGGCGGGGGAAGCCATTTTGTGTCGTACACGGCGCTGGCGCGTGTTTACACCAACTTGCGAATTTCCAGAATCCGTTTCGCTCGAATGCTTCCTCGATCCAGATTGTTCTGTAGGCATCGACATCGATTGTTTGTCTCCTTGATGTTCTCCACGGGGTCACCAGTTTAGAAGTGTGGGTTGTGGGATGTGTGTGCTTGAGGTAGGTAGGTAAGTTCAGTGAAAACACTTGTATTACACATACACCGTATATTAAAGTTCTCACAAATAAAGTTCACAATAAAAGTCAGAAGGAGTAGGAGACAGACACGATAGAATAGATGAAGAAAGTAACAGAAACAGAAAACATAGAATTGAAGAAATAAATAAGATCGCGCGGCCGAGCACAATAAATAAAGCGGTCAGAGGCGTGCGCTTCGCTAGTGAATAGGTGAACGACTAATGACGGTGGTCCGACGCCGGAGCAACTCAGAACGCAAACAAAAGAATCGCTTCGGTCGGCACATTCCGCGCGCTATTCTTACTGCTGATATCGCGCGGCTTGGGTCGTGTAGAATATAATTTGTTTCGTGTAATGAATGTCTGTATTTATGAATGTGAGTAATGCATGTTAGTGTTGTTCAATAGGTACATAAATAAGTATGATATGTAGGTGTAGTGTGCAGTGATATTATATACATAAATATAAATACATAATAGTAGGGTCACCTACACTAATAGCATCCGTTTCCAAAGGTATTTTTTTTGGACGTTTTCACTTGAGAAACTGTGAGGAAATAGGTTGTGCAGGTGTTTTTCTGTTTTCTATTTGGTGTTTTTTCTATTTCGAGACAAATTACAACGTATTTGTATTTTTAATTTAGAAAATTTTACGGAACCGATGTTACGGACTTAAGGAGCAGGTCCTACTAATATTGCCTGATGGCTGAAATGTTTTATACGGGTAGTTCCAGGCCCGGAATAAAACATAGGCTTTTTATGTCATAAATCAGAAATAACATTAAAATTATCCATAGAAACAAGGCGTGCGTAGCCGCGGTAAACCACAAACATTAGGCAATACATACTTGTAAAATGCAGACAAAAAAAACTCTCGCGCAATATGAATCACTTTGAAGAATTAGATTTAGAAGGCAAACTAGACTTCGGAGAAAAGAACTTGTATGTATTTCGACGAAAAAAATCGGGAGATTCCATCCCAATAATCGGGAGAAGCTATTTTCCCGTCTGCACAAACAAACTCACACTCACAGAAGCAGTACTCCACAAGGGCTTCTTATGAAAGCAACTCCCGAAGGTCATTACCATAAAAGAGAATCAATCAAAACGGGACCTTTACCTAGAGTTGGGCAAAAACATACGTACTCTAATTTTAGCAGATGTTACTTGACTAATGAAACTTTTTAAACTTTCCCGATTTGTTATTATATTAATATATCAGTCATCTTGAACCTACCCATAACACAAGCCCTCTCTAGCTCTTCTAGCTTGGGGCTAATAACCTCAAAATGCTTCCATAGAAGCAACGCCTGCAAAGCAGCGGGCAGAAACAACATAAATAATACTGGACAATCCAGCATTTAGATAATGCTGGATTGTCCAGTATTAAAATAAATAATACTGGACAATCCATGCTATCCCATGCTATCCCTATTGCTATCCCATGGGAACTGATTTATTGGATAAAATGTAGCTCATTTCGGGCCTGATTTTGTCCCATTTTGCATACAGGTAGGTGTATGCAAAATTTTTTAGTTCCGTTTAGTAGTTATTTCGTGAAAGAGTAACAAACATCCATACATAAAAACTTTCGCGTTTATAATATGAGTAGGATTCTGACATCCACAATTTTACACTTCCACAGGCCGAGTTAGGGGGTTAATTCTTCCGCCACGGCAGATCCACTTGGTCTATTGACGAATATCTCGTATGTTTACAACAATAACCGGCTAAATCAAAAAAGCCACCGAGGGAGTTACTTGTTACGTAGAAATTCCTTTGCTTTTAAAGCAGGTAAAATTCCACTGCTTGAGTGAAATTCCGCAGAGGAAACGTCGCTTACAAAGGTATTTGCTTCTTAAAATTCATTTTAACTTGGCTAGACCCGGATTGAAGTCAGACCCAAGTCTTACATCACTGAGTCGTAGAGAGTAAAACTATCTAGTAGGTACAACTACACTGACTGAACCGTACTTTAAAACCCGAGGAATGTAACATTCGGGTCAAACCCCTACGGGTTTAAAGAGTGTTAATATAAGAAATAATGTATATTCTTTAAAAATAAATACAATACAATACCATACACACTTTGTTATACACGTAGTATTAGAATTCGCTGGAGGAACGCGAGATTTCCTTTAAAAGACAATCCGCTTCCGCTTATGCTCTCACTGTCCGCTAAAAGTTCAGCCTGAAGCCTAGTTCCGACCATATCGGTACACAACTCAATATTACGTAACCTAGTTACGCTTACAGCCCAATTATGATACATTAACTGGTCTCTGGGGCCTGCACGTGATATGATCATTGTCGTCAGTCGGTAGAAGTAGATTGAACAGCATACAATACAATACAATACACATACGCTTTATTGCACATCAAACACAGAAAAAAACAGTAAAGAACAAACAAACAAAGATACAGATGCACAATGGGCGGCCTTATCGCTAAGAGCGATTTCTTCCAGGCAACCTTTGGATGGACACGTAGCTATAGTATAGGTATAGACGGTGGCGTATTATAGACTAATGTAAATATAAATTATATACAAAAAAAACATACAAATACATACATACTTGGAAATAAATACTGATTATAGACACTAATACATAAAATATTAACTATTTGAGATCGAAGAAAGAAAGTGTTCATAGACCATATGTTTAAATATAGGGAGGGATTTAGCCTGTCTTATTGGGGTAGGTAATGCATTCCATAGTCTGGTATAAAACAAAACTAGATATTAACTGCCTTTTTAACTTCCTCAGCACTCACGCACCCGTTTTTCTCATTTCTAGGAAGTGTGGTACCACAACTTTGCTGTCCAAGCTACTTCTACCGACTGACGACAATGATCGTATCTCGTTTCTGAGAAAAACGGGTCCGTGAGTGCTGGGGGAGTTAAAAAGGCCGTTAAATACTATGTAGTTTTAATTTTTTCAAGTTAATAACTAAATACTCGGCTTGCCGACGTTTCGGAAAATAAATGTTCGGACAAAGTGTCGTACAGGGTTTTCCTAAATATATGTGAAGATGTTTATTTTAAGCTTAGTATTAAGTTATAGTTAGTTCGATTCCCGCCTCGGAACAATTTTGTGTACGATTTGCTGATATTTTTTCCGGGTGTTCTGGTTTGTTTTCTATGTATAATAAAAAATATCTATCAATGTAATGTATTGTATTATGTATATCAGTTATCTAGTACCCATAACACAAGCTCTGCTTACCATGGGGCTAGATAATACTGTGAGAATTATCCAGCATTATTTATTTATTATAGTTAGTAGCTTGTTGGTGTATTTTTATTAATGTTAGTTTCGAATTCAAATGTTTTTATTTTCTGTAGGCTTCCAAAATAAGCACTTAGCCAAGTGCAATTTTATACTAATAATTATTATCAAATATAATTAATTCATTTTAATGTTCACTTCGATTTTTGGCCCAGTTAATCCTGTTTCTAGTAAGTGTATCTTGTACTTGTCTACATATGACGATTAAAATAAACAAACAACATTATTTATAACTCCTGCATTTCATCATAATATACGTATAACTACCCGTTTATGGTGGCTGGATGCTGCTTTTAACTATACTACAAAGCAATCATACCGACAAACTCAAATCTACTCTAATTACCTTCTATAAAATAATCAACTATAAATCACTCTCAACCGAATCCCCTAGCTTCAGGTCTCAATTTGCAATGACACGTGAATCCATCCGGTATCGGCTGGGTATCGGTAGTATCGGTATCTACAGTACCTACGCGGTTAGGGGTTAACCGTATAATCTGACTGTTTGGCCTTACTGGTTGTGGCCATGGGTTTAGTTTGAAAGGGGATTTGAAGCGAGTACCCCCGAATAATGACGATTTTCTGACAGATTTTCATTGAAAACTGTCAAAAAATGGCTACTTGAGATTTAAGATGCGTTTGAGTATTTAGACCCCACTTAGCCGCCGAGGAGTCTAGTTGAAAGGGGCACTGATTGTCAGCTAAATAATAGATTCTGGCGTTACTTTGCGGAAATCCATTGTAAAATATTTAGTACTTGTGATGTTGTCTCCGAACTACGCGCGTCAAATAACGCGCGTGAAGATCGAAGAGGAATCATCTCTGGTGGGACTCCCCGTTGTTGCTTACTCCGTGTGTTGTCTGCAAGTATTTATATTGAGAAAAGTATATACACTAGTATATTCTATGATACGCCATCAAACTATACTTATACAAAAGCTAGGTATGTGTCCATCCAAAGATTGCCTGGAAGAAATCGCTCTTAGCGATAAGGCCGCCCATTGTGCATCTGTATCTTTGTTTGTCTATTCTTACTGTGCTTGTCTCGGTCGTGATGCGCAATAAAGCGTATTTATATTAAATTGTTCCTTAGTGCTCGGTGTCAGGGTCGAGTATTGTAGTATCTGATGATGTTTCGTGGAAAGACGAAACTAGTTAGGTACTGTTGACAACTTGCTTTGAAATATTGTTCATTTCTTAGTTGGTGTAACGGCCTTAAAATTAAATAAACGCTATTTTATGAACCGATTTATTGCCAAAAAATACTTTGTCAAAATATAAACATTTAAAGAAGTGTGTAAGAGCAATTTGCTCGCGCGCCATGTCTGTTAACATTAAGTGCTCCTTCTCACGGGTTCATCATCCTCATCATTATCAGCCTATGTTAGTCCAATGCTGGACATAGGCCTCCCCCAATGAGCGCCACAGCGCTCTGTCTTCAGCTTGCCGCATCCAGCATCTACCTGCAGTCTTTCGCAGCTCGTCATCCCACCTGGTCGGAGAGCGTCCTACACTACGTTAGTCATGGTCTCCACTCAAGAACACGTTTGCCCCAGCGGCCGTCGGTTCTTCTCACGGGTTAAGTTAACTATAGTACCTATACCTACAGACAACCTTTAGTAGTTGTAGCCCGTAGCTTTTTGGTATCTGTACCTTGTATGTCTATAACCAAGCATATTGTATATTGTGTTTGTTGCCACCCTACTCGCTAGCTTGATCAAACACACCTTAATTGGTGGCTCGAAAACAGCAGCTATACAATCACAGAACTAATCGAATCCTATCACAAAGCAGATTATTATAGTTTCTACCAGGAATGGTAAACCTTCGTGGAAGGAGCCTAATGAATATGTACGATCGAATCGATCTCATCCTGATCACGCCTCTACCGAGTCAAGGATAGAGGTTGTCGCAAATCAAGGGCACAGTTACCAATCAGCACAAAAATGTGCTATTAAAATATTTAGATGTAAGTATAGCATATTGACGACATCAGACGACAGACAGCTTGTTGGCTGAAGGGTATGAGAAGCCATTTTAAAGACAAAGATTTTTATTTCGCAAAACATATGTTATATCAGGTAGCAACTAAATCATCATCAGCCTATGTTAGTTCACTAGTGGAAATAGGCCCCCAATGAGCGCCATAGCGCACTGTCTTCAGCTTGACGCATCCAGCATCTGCCCGCAGTCCTTCGCAGGTTGTCATCCCACCTGACCTGAGGGCGTCCTACACTACGTTTGCCGAGTCGCGGTCTCCACTCACACACGTTTACCCTAGCGGTTGTCGGTTCTTCGTGAGATATGGCTGGCCCACTGCCACTTCAGCTTGCTAATTCTTAGAGCTATGACGATAACTTTTGGTTCTAACTGTTCTCTAAATGTCGGATGTATTCGTTACGAATCCTATCCTTCAGAGAAACTCCGAGCCTTAGAATAAGCTCTGCATACAACTAAAAAGGCTTACCTTACCTAAGTATAAAGCGTTAAAGTTCGAAATACGATAGGTAGAAGGCATTGGCATTGGTAAATTTTGGGTTAATTAATAGCTATAACGTAGCCAATTCCTAGTAATTTATCAAACAGCCTCTAGGTAGAAAGGAAGGGTAGGTAGTGTCGCATACCCCTATCCCCTTAATAAATCAGAAAATGTCTTATTCAAGATAGATGGCGCTGAAGCAAACGAAGCGATAAATTGGGGCTGGACTTAAACTAAATTTAGAGCAGTGACATGCAATCTTAATTGCTGTGGGGTCTGTTACTCCAATTTACAGCCATTCGACTTGCTTACAGTTTCAAGGGATAAGAGACTTTGTATCAAGTGACCTAAGGTTGTTATTCGATGTTGCAGTGCTGTTAGTGCTTGAGATAGCGTTTTCATTAAGAGATGTAGCGGTTTTTTTCATTTAAGTATGTCCTTTACCTATCTAGGTAACTACGATAGTAACAAGCTTTTAGTGTTCTTCGATAGGTACCTATTACTTAGATATAATGTATGTATTACTTTAGGTTAGTCTGTCATTCCCAGTAGCATCCATTAGTGACAATTACAAATAGGAATAAATGTTTAGAATTGTTTTAAAATTAGCTAAGTACTCCAAATCTAAATCGGATTAAAATTTCATCGAATTTAGCTTATTTGGGAAACAAATTCGAAGAAATTGTGACATAGTCTTACAAACACGATGTCGACGGTTCTCCGTACATACCTAGAAGTAGTTACCATTCCAACTAGAATACAGAAATAAAAGCAAAAGTTTGTGTGTATCATAACTTGAAAAGACGACGCCAAAACAGAAACGATTGGACTGAAATTTTGTACGCATGATGCGACTGAAAACAAAGCCAGCTTAGTTCTCATAGTTGACAAAGTACCTATTTCATACCTATCTATCTACCACCTGAATTAGTTTGCATCACCCTGCGCACAAAGTACCTACCTATGAAAAATTTTGCCAGCCATGCGAGCTAAGCAACTTAGCTGTAGCATAACAAGCCCCGACTGAATAGGTACCTATATACATAATATAGCCTATATTTTAGAAATCATTTAGAGTTTATTTCCGTCAAAAGTAAGAGATTCAAATTTAAGACTAAATATGTTTTTGTTCTTATATAAATCCATCGGTATGAATAAACCAAGGTTTTTTTTTACATACTCCTTTCACGACTTTACGTTACTTTAGTGGTTTCGGACTACATATAAGTATAATAGTTTTGAATATAATAAATAAGCGTGTCAACCTTACTATGTGTTTCAATGCAAAATCAAAGTTGTAAAAGAAAAACTACCAAAATACATTCATTCAAAGTGTTTGAACCAAGCCTACCCTATCTGTACGAAGAAATATTCGCAGAAATCATTACCTAAACTCCGACCCTACTACTAAGAATTTAATGCTAATAGGACTTGGTTTCAAGCCGAGGCCAATTTCAAGACGTTTCAGATTCTGATTACATTAAGCAGTGAGCTGTGAAGCTAGAACTTGAAGTACCTAGAAGTGAAGCTTATTAGGAACTTCATTTTATTAGTTTGAACCCTGTTTGTAACTGGGCGAGACTAGGGTAATTTGTTCTTGAAGTTCAGGGAATCATTTAATTGTAGCTAACTTAGTAAAGGATTTCTCAGTATTTTCTTTGGAATGATAATGGATGATGATAGGATAGGGTGTCAGAGCTACTAGGAAATGGGAATGATAACATAACTGTTTAACTGTTAGTTCGTAACTGATTTACCTTTTACTTAGATTTAGGTAAAGATGAAGCTTTAATATGGAGTATACCTAAGTATGAATCACGTATGACAACTGGTTGATAGTGTTAACTAACCTCAGTCTAGATAGACTACTACCAAATATCATCATCATCAGCCTATAGCAGTCCACTGCTGGACATAGGCCTCCCCCAATGAGCGCCATAGCGCCCTATCTTCAGCTGCCCGCATCCAGCATCTACCTGCAGTCTTTCGCAGGTCGTCATCCCACCTGGTCGGAGGGCGTCCTACACTACGTTTACCGAGTCGTGGTCTCCATTCAAGAACACGTTTGCCCCAGCGGTCGTCGGTTCTTCGCAAGATATGGCCGGTTCACTGCCACTTCAGCTTGCTTATTCTTTGAACTATGTCGATAACCTTAGTTCTATGTCGGATATATTCGTTACGAATCCTATCCTTCAGAGAAACCCCGAGCATAGCTCTTTCCATAGCTCGCTACCACCAATAAACCGCCCTATTTGGGACAAAAACTAAAACACTAGTCTTACGCAATCTTTTATTACAACCAATAAACTAAAATATTTACAAACTTTACTAAGAGCGTCTCAAAGTTAAAAAAACATTTACATAATCTTAAGTCTTTCAGTAAAATATGGCGAAGTCTCAGAACATCTTACATAAATAACTTTAACTCGTACTACATTCATTAATGTAGTAAAAAGCATCCTAAACGGTTGGCCTCATTGCCACGTTTTTAGATATTAGGTACCTACATTAATTATTACAATTATTTACATTAAACCATTTTGAAAGGGCGTCAGTAAACCTGGGACGAAATTATAGACTAGGCATTTCGTAACACCAAATTAATATTTCCAAAGACAAAAGACGATCTACAAAATATATTAGGCTCCGACACTCGGCGAAGCCGTGTAGTACTAATATATGAAAATCCACTAACAACTGGTAAAATCGTGAATTATTTCCATTGTTAGGTCTAAAAGCCCTCGCCATGCCTACCATAGCTTTCCCCATAGTTCTAGAACCCGAAAAGACTACACCGTCACCTTCCCAAGGCTACTCCAAAAAGAATAAAGCCACTCCCAGCTACCTATATACAGGCCACGTCTATATACATACATATTTTAAGAAGATAAGTTTTTATGTTTAAATTGTCGCTGTCTGGCCAGCAGGCCTACTCGAAAGATGTTTTTAATTTCGACAAGGTAATGTGCATTGAACTATAAGGTGTAACAAAAAATAAGGATTCGATTCTTTCAGGGCTGTGTCAAAAGCGACTCCGAATCGACTTGAACCTACTTGGATAAGTTTATTCTCTAACTCATAAGAGATATGAACATACTAGTGGTTTGACGACCGATGTGGCGCGGTGGGCGAATGTCTACCTGCGAAGCAGGAGGTTGCGGGTTCGATTCCCGCCTCGGAACAATTGTGTGTACGATCTGCAGATATTTGTTCCGGGTGTTCTGGTCGTTTTCTATGTATAATAAAAAATATCTATCTATGTAATGAATTGTTTTATTTATATCAATTGGTATGCTTATAATCACACGGTATGTGTTTTCTACAAGTGACGCATGTGTGGGCGCACACTCATGTCACGCGTAATATGCGTAAATCCACACTAGCGCAGCGGCTGAGAAAATACAGATCTGTATGACTCAGCACAGCCGTAATGTTTTTTCGAACGAAACGCATGTGCGGCGCAACACAGCCGCTGTGTAGAGCGGCAGTACGAATGGCTTAGGTTAAAAAAAAAGATAGCTGTCGACGTGTTAAAGTTTAGTCCTTACTTTTTGGTCCTACCTTATAGTTCTATGGCCTACCATAGAATACCTATTATCCTTAGTGTTTTGACAAAAAAGAGCAGCATCATTACCTATATCTAATAATAACAAATGCAAACACACAAAACAGCATTCTATTTAAATATAGATTTGTACTAAATAAGTGCCATCTATAGAAAGATATACAATAAACTATAGAAGTAGGTAGGTACCTAATTTTTCAAAACCAAAACATAATTAAAGGCTATTTTGATACGAAAATTTTACGGCAAATCAAAAGAAATGGCATCGATAGCAAATACACAATCTGAATAATATTGAGCCATACTTAGACTTGCAAAAGAAAACGTAAATAAAGTAATTTTATCTAAAAACATCTATAAATATTTACCTCTTAAAATATCTACTCATCATCATCATCAGCCTATAGCAGTCCACTGCTGGATATAGGCCTCCCCCAAATATCTATTACCTTACTTAAATTGCAAACTTAATTCACCTTTGTCTGTGTGATTAATTGTTTACAAAACCCACATAGGTAAAGTATGGTACCTATACACTAGCCAAACTCGATGTAGAATGTTAGTAAACAAACCAGGACACAAATAATTTAATTAAAACTCACTTGCTTGGGGTCGAGTTTCAGATAGATCAGAGAGTAGGAAATATTTATTGAAGACTAGCTGCGCCCCGCGGTTTCACCCGCGTTGTGATAGATATTTTGGATAATATACTATATATCTTTATTAATTGTAGCCTATGTGTTATTCTGATATGTAAGCTATATTATTGTGAAGTTCCATTTAAATCCATTCAGTAGTTTTTACGTGAAAGAGTAACAAACATCCATCCATACTTACAAACTTTCTCGTTTATAATATTAGTAGGATAGGGTCTCAAATTGACAAGTAATGTAAGTCGCGCATAAAAAAACGTGACAGTTAATTTTAGGATTAGTATAGTACCTGTGTACTTATACAAAAAATCTACATCGTGTTTGGCTATACAATAGGTTTTCTATAACCAGAATGATAAAGGTATGGGTAGATATATACATACGTATATATTATGTATCTTTATGTTCTCAGGTATTACACCAGAAAATCACATGCCAAAAGAAAAGTTTATACAAAACGCTTTGACCTTAACTCGAGGACAAGCAGTATGATAATGCCTACAATAACATCAAAAACGGTTCATTAAAAATACTAAAAGAAAATAAATAAAGATATATAGCAAAATTTAAACATGGCAGAGCTCTTTCGTGATTCTCTTGGTGAGCGACGAAACTAACAAAATGGATGATACAATATGAAAAAAAAATTACTAAAAAATAAACAATAGACTCCTTTAAAATAAATAAAAACAATTTCAAAACATTATCATAATGTACCAATCACTTCGCTTGACTTAACTTAATTCTACTTAACATAATACCTACACTAACTTATAGATCATTACTTACGACTAACTTATCGAATAGCAAAATTAATCTAAAATCACAAATTATTTTGTTTAAATACCATGATTATTTAAAAAAAAAAATCATGCTGTGACTTTGCTTGGTGACCAAGGCAATATCTGTCTACAAAACTTCAGCAATGGGTAATAGGCAAGGATTTTTTATACCATCGTAACTTAGTACTAAAATTCCTTGGTAATGGGTTAGCATTGTTTTCATATACCGACATAATATGTATGGTCGGTACGTATCGGACCGGAAATGCGTTGCATATTATCGGTACAGAACAGGGAAATATATAATAAAACATTCAACCTTTCACACTCAACCGATGATGCGTTAGTGCGTCGAGCGTACAGCGTCTGTTAAATTTCCTCCAACGCATAGCATAGTCGGTCGACGTAACGTGTCGCGATACGTGTATTTTGTATATGCGAACGATCTCCGCTGATGTTACGCCTAGTCTGAATGACTAGGCGTAACATCAGCGGAGATCGTTTGTGTACAGGCCGTTCGAACGAACGCTTATGTGGCAGGTCTAATTTGACCGAATAGACGCGACCGATTATACGCTCGACACATTTTCCGTCAAATATGTACCGACCCTAAACCAAAGCCAAAGTTGTGATAGATTTTTATGAACGAGGGTATAGTACTTTAAGTTGTAGGTGTTAATATATACCATAAATTGGATCTTGCATTCAGGCAAATTAAAAGTTCAGCGAGCGCGGCTTGAGAGCAGTTTTCTTCAGGAACTGATGCGCCAGAACTGTCAACTCGAGCTGATCTTTTGTTCGGCCGCAGACGAAGGTCTCCCAGTTGTCTTCCTGAAAAAGAAGGTGGAAGGTAGAGCTATCAGGCCGCCAAATCTTTGTTGTTCTCTATAATATGTTTATTTAAATACAATTTGATTTGTAAGGTAATGAATAAGTATTATCTATCTAATTGTAAAACTTCAGCGGTTTTCAATTATAATGTAACTAGCTGCGCCTCGCGGCTTCGCCCGCGTGGAAATCTATGGGCCAAATGGTTTATATAAACCTTCCTCTCGAATCACTTTATCTATTTATAAAAATCCGTTGCGTAGTTTTAAAGATCTTAGCATACATTGGGACAGACAGACAGCGGGAAGCGACTTTGTTTTATACTATGTAGTGACATGTTTATTAGCTGACATATGCAATACAATTACCAGCGATATTCAAACTAAAATATTTTGGCAGATATTGGTAATGCGTATCGCAGAAATGAATTTCAGTAGCAAATTAATTCAAATCCATGTGAAACATCAGATGAAGCAGGGTAGCATACGGACTGGTCAGAGAATGCATTAACATGATGATGATGATTCTTTGTAATGGCAACTGTGTCTGGTTGGACACTTATCTGCCAGTGTCAAGTAATGGAATATAATTGTAAAATATATGAGTTATCAAAATTATTTGATATTTTTAGCAGAGCCTAGACGCAGTTATCTCCGACCAGGTGGGATGACGACCTGCGAAAGACTGCATGTAGATGCTGGATGCGGCAAGCTGAAGACAGGGCGCTATGGCGCTCATTGGGGGAGGCCTATGTCCAGCAGTGGACTGCTATAGGCTGATGATGATGATGATGAGACGTAGTTATTGTATTCTCTTTGAGAGCTTGTTTGTTATCTAGCAAGTTGTACCACGTGCAGGTTAGGTTGGCTTGGGAGACGAGATATTTTAGTCCCCTTACATCCCGGTTTAACATGAATAAAATAGTCCATGATACTAACCATTATAAAGCTGATAGGCTGTGAATCCTCGACCTCTGGTTCCTTGTCGAACTGGATAGAGCGCACGGCTGATCGCTTCGGCGCTGCGGTTTCTTCCACTGCAAACTATAATAGAAACGAGTGGTTTTCAACGACCTATTCGACTTTCTACAGTTGTTACTGGACCAGGATGCAAGCTTTAAGCACTCGTCTTAAACGCATTTAGCCTTTGTAGCAAAATGCCTAACATGGATGTCTATACAAAGTAATATGCCTTATAAGTTAAATTGCCTAAGATTCGAAACACCTAAGACGCAAAACGCCTGAGTGGCAAACTCTGCGCTTATTTATAATTATTTAAATTTACACGATTATTAAAAACCAATTACAATTATTAAAAGAAAATTTACATCGAATAATAAATCGGATGTCATTATCTATCGGCCGGTATAGAAATGACTATTCTAATATGGGCTTTAACACGTTATTTTTAGATACATTTTATAGTGATAAAATGGCTTTCCACAAGTTTCAAACGAGTGTCCCGCTAGCGGTCTGACACCTTATATGAAATTAATCGAATACTAAGAGTTAAAGCCCATATTTATGCACTTTTTGTGCTGGGTGATAGCTGTCCGCCTCTGGTCTGCGACCTGTCTACTTACACTTTTGCTATGGCCATACTATAGCGCGAACATTCGTGTTGCGTTGTCGCGACAAATCCCTTTGATGTTGCTCAGTTTACCGACAGAAGCGCAGATTATTTCGCATTCGCGAAGACGATTCGCGATAGGACGAATTATTTGGCTAGCCGTGTCGCGACAAAGCAAATCTTCGCGTTACATTAAAAACAGATTTAATTTTAATATAACACTCCCATTTTCATGGATTTTAGCACAATTTTATGGTATCCTAGCGTAGCTATTGCTATTGGAATCTAAATCCAATCGTTCACTAAACTGGGTTTAAATGTAAATAAACAAAACCGATAAACTTTTTTAATTTGTTCGAAAGAATAATCGGGTTAGTATTTTTTGGCTTTTCCGGCTAAACTCAACATAGGTAAAATGTTTGTAAATATTGCCCTCATTATTAACCTAGAACTTTCTTCATGTAGATTTTTTCACAGAAATACCTAAAAAGCTTATTACTTGCCGACAAAATTTGCAAAGTCGATGCCAAAAGAGAATTTTGGATTTTTGTGATGTAGAGTGAAGAGTATTTACTGAGTTGTTTACTAACATTGTACTTTGAGTATGGTTTGAGTATAGACATCTATTATGGTCGGATAGCCAGTACCCATGTAACATTTCTATGATATATAATCAGATTAAGAGTCTTTGTTAATGACTATGATCTTGCAAATGATGTCTATTGGAGAAAGTCGGTGCTTATTAAGCTTTGAAGTTTCTTCTCGTGGAGCTTTAATTACGAGTGGAAATAACTAGAAACAGGATATAGACCTTAGCCAAAAAAAATGGGTCAACGTAATAATAAAAGAAATACTGGACAATCCACCCAGCATCATCTAGCTCCAAACTGAGCAGAGCTTGTTTTATAGGTACTAGATGACTGATATACATAAGACAATAGATTACATAGACAGTTTTTTTTTGTACATACATATATACGACCCGGAAAAAATACCTGCAAATAGTACACAGAATTGTCCCGAGGTGGGAATCGAACCCGCAACCTCCTGCGTCACAGGCGAAATTACACCCACCGCGCCACAGAGGTCGACAATAATGACAGTCACTCGTATACGCCTTCATTTTAACGGTATAAGTACCCATTATGGTCATAAAGTAACCGGTTCCGTATATTTTCGATAAAGGTTTTTGTGCGTCAAAAAAGAAACCAAAATAATACGATAAAATACATTTATTGAAATAAAAAATGACATCGGATTTGGAAAGTGGAATAATGGAATACACACAATATTGACAGAAACACTAAACTACAATAAGAAAAAAAAAACACATTTCAATAAGTACAAAGTGTTATGGAAATACAAACTACCACTAAAGAATAAATTATAACCTTTTTAAAAACATAAATAGTAACAAAAAACAATTGCTATAACAATAAAATAATAAATAAGTTTTTGAAGATTCAACACTGGTCTGTCAATATTGTAGGATGGGTAGGGATGGAAATCAAAATGGCGCAGGGAAGGGGTAAGGTAATGTCATTTATTTATCCCAAATAAAGTATTCTTAAGTATAGCTGCCGATTTATATTAAAACTTGTATAAATTCAACAAAGTTGATCGTAATAAATATTACAAAATAAAAAACCTACATCGCGATCATAAATAGTTATTCAATTATCATGTCAGTGTATAGAAAATGTTAATAATGTCAAAATGCAAAAATACAAAGCTAAATACTATTTAAAATAGAATTTATAGAGAAATAAATACAAAGGAAAGGAAAGGTGTCTTAGTAAGAATAGGATACGTTAGTGTTTTATTTTTAGTTTTAGTACAGCCATATTTTTCTGAAAACTGTTATTCAGCTAATAACCGCGTTTTTTACAATCGCTAACGTTTTTGTTATAACTTGTTGCATAACGTTATTTTATCTCGTTATCACGATTTTTCAAGTTGCTTTACGTTACTAAAAAACCTACCCTAAAATTAATACTTGGAAAATCTTACGAATTATTTTTAATACCTAAAAGACTACAATTAATTTTGGTGCATGGTAAACTTGAGGTATATTTAACGTTTTTAAATTACAAAATTTAATTGCAACAAATAAAATACTACAGCTAAATTGAAAACTCATATTTTATAAAGATATACGACCTAATTCAGAAATTCCCTGGGTATGTTGTCTCATTTTATCATTTACATGTTAACACTCCCATAGCCCATGACGCAGATATTGGTCTCCGGCCTTAGCAGCGCCGGGCCGCGCAGTGAATGCGTTAAATTAAAGTAAAGGACAATAACTCTACAGTGCCAGGTTTTCATAAACAAGGCCATAAATATCTACATATCTACCAATATAATAAATTATCAACGATCTTAATTCATTTGATGAAAAGTTCATCTTTGGCCTACACTCTAATCTCGTCTAACGTCATAAATTAGTCTGGTGCAACATTAAAACTAATATTCAAATAACGCGAAATAAAATGTACAACTTGTTAGTTTACATCATTTATTTATTACCGAATAAATGATGGTTTTTACCGACAACTACATTTTTACGTAAAACAAAAAACTTTGTTTTGTATTTTTAGTTTTAAAATACGCAGGTATTTGAAAACGATCGTAAACGATGATTCTTTAGTTCTAAAATAACTTAATCGCAATTTTCTAAATTGTTTTTGATTGACAAATATTAAACTTTATGATTTAAAAAACCCCACGTTAGATTTTCGATCACAACCAACGAACTTTCTTGTAAAGTTTCAAATAACGTTATTTCAAATCATTTCGAACCTTTCTGATACCTACAGGTAATTCAAGCCTCATCATGTTATAAACAAAGAGTTATTCACATGTTATTCGAATACGTATAATATTCGCCGGCATACATTTGATCTTGCCCAGTATCTCGTTCTACGTTCCACCATTGGGTATTCGTATTCTCTTTTGCCATTTTATTGGTTAGAATCTCGTCTATTTTTGATGTCGATGGCTTCTGATTGGTCACTTTGTAGATGTGATCTGCTAAAGCATTAGCAAGGACATCTTTAGGTGCTATTAGGTTCTCACAAGCTAAATCATTAGGGTTCGTTATCGTCCGTAACCTATCTGCATTAAGTCGCGAAAAACTCCTTGGCGACTCAACATTAGTAACATCTTTAAACACTTCAAACTGTCTTTCGTTCCTCGGCGATTGCAAATTCGTTATATCTTTGAATACGTGAAAGTTTTGCCGATCATAGTTTTGTACGTTATCGTTATTTTCGAAGTTATTGCTATCAAAGTTTTGGTTTTCGTTATTTTCGTAGTTACTGCTTTTAAATTGGTTATCGTTATCGTAACTTGTATGTTTGGGAATTTCGTACTCTTGGTAATTCTCGAAGGCCGGGCCGGGTATTTCCTTGAATACGTAGTTATAGTTAGGGTTAGGTAGAGGATTAGTAGGAATGGACCGGTGTTGTACCTTTGTTTTAGCTGAGATGACAGACTCTATGTCTAGTTCTTCGTATTTCAGTGGTTCCGGAGTGTTGTCCGCTGACATTATGCTGTGTAGACTCGTGGACTCATTCAGTAGGGAGTTTTTGATGATCGATGGAGGGGAGAACAAGACTGAACTGTCGCCGGCTAAGAATTTGCTCTGTAACAAGAGAAAATATGATTAAAACTGTGAACATGTTAAGTAAGTATGAACCTCAGTTCGTGGATGAAGGAGGCAACCAAAGGATCCTTTGTTGAGCCTTGCTTAGACAATGTTGTTCCAGTTTCCGTTATTTTATTGATAACGTTTATATGTTACATTTCGTTTCATTAGTCATACTGAGGCTAGTAAAATAGAGAAAATGCGTAAATTATTGTACTGTAGATATTATTGAATTAATTTCTACAAGTTACGTAACGGCACCCTCCGACTAGGTGGGATAGTGACCTGCGATTGACTGCTGGCAGATACTGGAGCAAACTGAAGACAGTAGGCCAATCGCTAGGATTGTTCTCTAGGGTACAATTACAGGACAATAATGACTTCACATCGTCTGAAGTAAAATGAATTAATTTCAAATAATTTGCAGCGATGTTTTTTTTCTCTAATCTACCCTAGACAACAATCCCCGTGCTTGCCCTACAGGGCACTATGTGCTCGTTAAAGGAGGCATATGCCCAGATACGTACCGGCGTCTCGTCCATAAAGGAGGTCACATCGGGCACGGAATGCGCGTGCGGTGTGCTGGTAAGCCCCCAAGCTCTCGCCAGTGCTTTGCGAGACTTCTTGTGTGACGGGACGTTCTCTTTGCCTTGGTTCGAGGATTCTGAGGCGCGGCGTTTGAGGCTGCCTATGCCGGAGTCATCGATCTGTAGAAGATTAAGAAATTTTGATGTTAATGTTTGAATTTCATATTTATAATATTTATTTATACCTACAAATGTATACAATAATTGTGTACATTTGTAGGTCTTAGTATCTAGCTAATGTATAAGAAACGTAACGTGCTGAGAGTGGAAGTGAGCCGGGTTACTAGAAAACTCTGTTTATTTGACGAGAGCTAGTTAGAGTCTGTAGAGAGATACTAAGGAGTCGTTCAGCTGGTGCGAGCTATCCTCATTCTCCTCGCGCTGAGACATCTCGATGATGTCTTCCACTAAAGCACCAAGTAAAGTAAACAAGTACCTGTCCGTTCTCCTGCTCCGGCGGGCCTGATACTAAGGAGTCGTTCAGCTGGTGCGAGCTATCCTCATTCTCCTCGCGCTGAGACATCTCGATGATGTCTTCCACTAAAGCACCAAGTAAAGTAAACAAGTACCTGTCCGTTCTCCTGCTCCGGCGGGCCTGATACTAAGGAGTCGTTCAGCTGGTGCGAGCTATCCTCATTCTCCTCGCGCTGAGACATCTCGATGATGTCTTCCACTAAAGCACCAAGTAAAGTAAACAAGTACCTGTCCGTTCTCCTGCTCCGGCCGGCCTGATACTAAGGAGTCGTTCAGCTGGTGCGAGCTATCCTTATTCTCCTCGCGCTGAGACATCTCGATGATGTCTTCCACTAAAGCACCAAGTAAAGTAAACAAATACCTGTCCGTTCTCCTGCTGCGGCGGGCCTGATACTAAGGAGTCGTTCAGCTGGTGCGAGCTATCCTCATTCTCCTCGCGCTGAGACATCTCGATGATGTCTTCCACTAAAGCACCAAGTAAAGTAAACAAGTACCTGTCCGTTCTCCTGCTCCGGCGGGCCTGATACTAAGGAGTCGTTCAGCTGGTGCGAGCTATCCTCATTCTCCTCGCGCTGAGACATCTCGATGATGTCTTCCACTAAAGCACCAAGTAAAGTAAACAAATACCTGTCCGTTCTCCTGCTGCGGCGGGCCTGATACTAAGGAGTCGTTCAGCTGGTGCGAGCTATCCTCATTCTCCTCGCGCTGAGACATCTCGATGATGTCTTCCACTAAAGCACCAAGTAAAGTAAACAAGTACCTGTCCGTTCTCCTGCTCCGGCGGGCCTGATACTAAGGAGTCGTTCAGCTGGTGCGAGCTATCCTCATTCTCCTCGCGCTGAGACATCTCGATGATGTCTTCCACTAAAGCACCAAGTAAAGTAAACAAGTACCTGTCCGTTCTCCTGCTCCGGCGGGCCTGATACTAAGGAGTCGTTCAGCTGGTGCGAGCTATCCTCATTCTCCTCGCGCTGAGACATCTCGATGATGTCTTCCACTAAAGCACCGAGTAAGCCCGGACTGGATGGCTCGAAGCGAATGCCGGCTTTCTTGCCGATTTCTGCCATCGCGATTTTGAAAGGGGTTGGTGTTCTGTAAAAAATAGTATACATTAAATTGTAGTTCATAATATTTTTTTATGTGTGTGGTCTTATCATCATCATCATCAGCCTACCGATATATTAGTCGAATGCTGGTTATAGGCCTCTCCTAATGAGCCCGAGAATACGTTTACCCCAGCGGTTGTCGGTTCTGCGCGAGATATGGCCGACCGACTGCCACATAAGCTTGCCAATTCTGAGAACTTTATCAATAACTTTGGTTCTCTATCGGATGTTTTCGTTACGAATCCTATCCTTCAGAGAAACTCGAGCACTCCTTCCATAGCTTGCTGAGCGAATTTAAACTGCTACGAAACTGATAACCGATTTGTAATTTTACCAAATTTCGGCACCTTTGTCACGTAGGGATTGTCGTAATTGTATTTTGTGATTGCTGTTATTTACACATCTACAAGCATTTATTTTTAAACATTATCGGACTAATGTAACTAACTCTTACAGCATAAAGACAATCAGATACAGGTTCGCGGCCGTGCGGATACCCTAGTATCTGAACCAGGCAAACTTACTTAGGAGTAGCGTTGCTTCTAAGTTTGGCTACCGGTGTGATTTGATTGGGAGGGGTCGGCGTGTGCAATAGTGGACTCGCGACCCAATCCTGAAAAGACACAAACAAAGTGTGAAAATCGATTTTGAGGTAAAAATAACACTGAATGTATAATTATTTTTTGATGAGCTTTAAAAGTATAGAAATTATAGTCAGTAAGAGGAGTCGAAACACGATTGACTAAACTTGACTCGATACAATAAAATCGAAGTTTACTCTAAATCTTCATTTTTACAGAGATTCTGCTACGGGAAAAGCTTCATTTGCTAGTTATTCAACATAATTGAATGAAATGTGTTCCCTAATAAATACTTTGAACGATTTGAAAATACGGGTAGAGAAGGATAAATAAATAGCAATAACTCGATAATTTGACAATAAAAATATTATGTTTAATACCATTTAAAAAACTTCATAAATTAGGCATGTTTTGTAAAGCTATGGGCCACCCAGGAGAAGGTTTTTTTATACCACAGGTGCTCAAACTTTATCATAAAATATCGAAAACACTAATTTTCATTTATAAGTATTTAAGAAAAAAAAACCGGTGCGGCTAGAAATATTTTGTAATGCGCAATGGCAAGGCCGATTATTCACAGTTGTTCCTAGAAAAAATACATTTGTTATTATTGAATTTGTAACCGTAGTGACCAAATGACGTGAACAAACGTATCAAATTTTGAAATTAAGAAACAAACTAAATAAATCCTTGACTGCTGCAGATAGATTTGATCGTGGTACAAGTACCTGCCGGGTTATCCATTAATTACCGGACACCCTGTATATAAAGAGGAAAGGTTTGATTTTTTGTTTGTAATATTAGTATAGATTAAAGCCTTACCTTAGTAGCGACAGTATGTCTGAGCGGCGTAGAATCCACGTCTTTGTGCGTAGAATTGAGGAACTGAGAGGGGCTGAACGGGAGGTACTTGATCGGAGTCGATAGCGGCTGCTCTTGCATTGACCACGCCTGGCAATTTAACGTTACAAAAGTTAGTACATATATACAACACATTGTTAGTATTTTCGACCGACTTAAAAAAGGAGTAGGGTTGGCCTTGCTATTGCGAATTACAAAATATTTCTAGCCGCACTGGTTTTTTCTTAAATACTTAAAAATGAAAATTAGTGTTTTCGATATTTTATGATAAAGTTTGAGCACCTGTGGTATATAAAAAACCGTTCTCCTGGGTGGCCCATAGCTTAAAAAACATGCCTACTTTATGAAGTTTTTTAAATGGTATTTAACACAATATTTTTATTAGCAAATTATCGAGTTATTTCTATTTATTTATCCTTCTCTACCCCTATTTTTCTTATAACAGAAAATGTTATAAAATAGTAAATTTATTACGGAAATCTGTGGCAGTGTATTATGGGGTGGTTGGGGGTGATATTTATAATTGAAACGACAATTCAAAATTGGCAGTTTTATAATAAATTTGCAAATTGAAAATTATTTCAAATGACCCAAAGATTAGCAGGTAGAGAATGCTTTCTAAGATTATATACAAGTATATTCTATCTATCTATATTTGAAGACGATACATTAACTCACATTATTAGGAGTATTCGTGGCCTTCTTGCCCCTTCTCCTGAGGATAGGTGGGGGGCTGCTGTTCTCTGATTGGTTCTTCAACGGAGACGAGTAAACCGACGGTACGATGATCTCTTTCAGCGGCCCGGCTTCTACTGAGTATGTTACTGGAAAAGATAAATGGAGGGTAAATATTTAGTGCTCAGTCAACCAACTAAAAATACTGTTTTAGAACTATTACTAGTTTTATTTACTGTCGTTAGTGCCAAATATTTTTTTTATCTATTATCTACCAACGTCATTGAAGACACCGACGTCAGCTGACACCCTGATTACGTCATCTACACGCTGTCTTTGTAATCACAAAAAAGCGTGTTATTAATTTAGTATTTTTTATATTTTATGTATGCTAGTTTTAAGGTATATTTACTATGGACCGTAGAATAAGTTAAATAAAATCTCTTGTCTTTTCTATGGTCAGAAATAAATGACATATTATTAATATTATTGTAGCGGTCGCAGGGAGTTGATGGATGGAGGCGGTTCAGGACCGCTATTGATATCATCGCTTAGGGGAGGCCTATGTTCAGCAGTGGACGTGTACATGCTGATGATGGTGAAATATTTACGTCTCATTTAAATAATGAAGGTTGATTTAACTTCATTTTCAGTGTTATTGGCCATAAAATGCAAAAAAGAAAGTTTATAATGCAATTTACATGACTGCCCAAAAAAGGAGTATTATGTTTACAGGGTTCTTGTTTGTCTCTTCTACAGCCTGTACTGGTCCACTGCTGGGCACAAGTCTCCCCCGAGGCTTGTTGAGTTTTATCAATTTGGAGGTAATGTGTGAAGGAGAAAAGGGAGGCCTTTGCCCAGCAGTGGGACATGGCTTAAATTAATACATACCAGCATTTTGGTTATCGCTAGCTTGTGATTCTGTCGCGGTCAGGTAATTCTTTATCGGCGAGTCTGAAGGCAATGTTTCTAGGTTGAATCTGTAAAGAAAAGTAATTCATGTTAATCAAACGTAGTGTAGGACGCCCTCCGACCAGGTGGGATAACGTTCAACTACTAAATGAATTAGGTACTAACTTGAATGAAGAGTCCAGCATATGCACTACTAAGTAAATTAGGTACTAACTTGAACGATGAGTCCAGTATATGCACATCGGCAGGTTGAAGATTTCCTCTATCCGGAGACTTGGCTGCTTGTTGGAGGTTGTTCAGCTGACTCCTCAGCACCTGTCGGCATTGCAGCACCTGTCGCGACGGCTGACTGCTTGTTGAGGAGGTGGATTGGGCTGACTCGTTGAACAGGTCCGTTGACCAGGTTTGACTCTGGAAGAAAAGGATTAAAGATTTATAGAGCGAGGAGTATACCTTATATTACTATTGCGCCTCTTACACTTACTATTATTACTTTAAAAATTTTGACATTGTATAAAATTACCTACAATATACAGTATACTAGGTTAGAACATTATAACTCATTTAAGCTTGCTGAACTACTGTGACATTAGCATGCTAACATCTTAATTTGCACGCCTCGACGAGGTAGAAATGTATTGGAAATACCATTTTTTATTAAGAGCTTTTGTACCTACATTCTAGCGAATAAATTATTTGATTTGATTTGAGGAAAATACCATGGGATCACTTGTTGAATAATTAACGCTTATAGGGCGACACGCAGAAGGCAATATGGCGGCCGGCAAAAACAAACTGGCGGATTAAACATCAATCATCATTTTTTCTATATTTGTCCGAGCTTAGGCCCATAACGTTTAGAGATAGTGTATAGATAAGGAACTATCATGGTTATAAGCGACCTGTAACCTTTCATTAGGGCTCGCCGCAGGCACGCAGACCGTTCGCCGTATTTCTTAAATCTAAAATGGCGGCCGTCCGACGTCAAAATGGCAGGTATAAAGCACCATTTACTTTGTATTTTCTTAGCTTATAAACCAAATAGTTATCGATAAAGAGAGGAAACTGTAGTTAGCTTTATTTGCTCCAAGTCTTTGTTCTATTTTTACCTAAATACAAGCTTTTATTTTCCAAAATAAATAAAATTAAACAAACCTGTATCCCGCGGTTTTCGAATTTCACATTTCTAAAATATAATATAGCCTATGTTCACCGGGGATAGTGTAGCTTCCCAACGGTGAAAGAATTTTTCAAATCGATCCTGTAGTTTCGAAGCCTATTCTATACAATCAAACAAAAAATCAAACCTTTCCTCTATATCTATAATATTAGTATAGACAGTATAGATACTTACATCGTTATAAGCGACCCGCACCCTTTCATTAGGGCTCGCCTCGGGCACTACGTACGTCGGCCGCGGCTTCGCCCGCTTGCGCCGGAGAGCTTCGAAGCTATCTATTATGTCTGGTTCGTACTTGCGACGCATCGTCGAGTTCCAGTGGTTTTTTATTGCGTTGTCGGTCCTGGAATAAGAGAAGCGTCCAGTTAACTTATATTCTATAGGCAAATAAAATAGTAATATGGTCCCGTTTTACTCTTTGGGTACGGAACTCTAAAAATTAAGGTTTTTTTGGAAACAAGGGTTGGTATGAAAGTGACAATTATTTATTTTAATTCAATGTGCGTAATATAAACTAAGGTTTTTATTATTACTCGCTAACGGGAGTCGTAGGAAGTCCTTAAGATTTTCGATTCGTCGGTTACTTGATTTCGTAGCTCAGTTGATGAAGATCGTCCCCGTACTGAGGGGAAGGTCGAGGTATCCCGTCGAAATCGAAAATTTTAGGGATATTATTTAATTTCGCTATAGCTTCTGGACGGAGTTAGGCTGGTTAAACTAGCAAAACACACCACGCACAAAGGTCCAATCCGAAACTAAGTGCAGAAATAGAGTACCCATTACCAATACTAGCTAGAATATGTAAGCAGTCATTTGTTTAATTATTCAGGTATATTTACAATTTAAGTATTGTGTCCTTAAGAGCTACTACCGACCAACTGTTATACGGTTTGTCAGAAACGCTATACCTGTAATGTACTTTAATTTGAAAATAATAAACTAACCTGCCGGGTAATAACTTAGCAATCTTCGCCCATTGGTTCCCCAGCTGTTTGTGCGCCTGGTAGATAACCCTGTCTTCTTGTTCCGTCCATGCAGTCTTTTTTATCGAAGGGTTTAGGTGATTGTGCCATCTTTCTCTGTAACATAGTGGAAAGTTTTTTTTAAAATCATATTTATTATTAGAACCTTTATAATTAAATCCATGGTGGTCCTATTGTGTCAACATGAACCGAATTAACAAATTAACTTACCTATTTAATTAGCATAAGCTTTTGTTTCCTAAATAAATTAAAATCATAAACTACTGAACCCTCAACTGAACTTATGAGATGACATACACCATGGAATAAAACGAATAAGGCTAAAGTCATTTAAAACGGGATATTTACCATGATTACAACTCGGTCACAATATCTGTGCACCTTGAGCCAAACATTTTGTTTGGCTCAAGGTGCACAGATATTGTGACCGAGTTGTAGATTTTTTATTTTTCCAATATTTCGGCACAGTTTCATGCGCCATGATCACGGATTAACAAAAATCGAATCATGGTAAATATCCCGTTTTAAATAACTTTAGTGTTAATAACCATGATAGTTTTATTTGTTAATAACCTCAAAAGTTTTAAACTAATACGGCGCTTATCAGGTAAGCGCCGTATTAGTTTAAAACTTTTGAGGCCGTCCAGCATTGGACCAAAATAGGCTGTTGAAATGAGGAGTTATTTAAGTAGAAACCGTAAAGTTATTTTAAATTACCTGCACTGTTTTCCTATTCTCCCTTTTAAATGCCTCGCTATGAGTGTCCATTTCTTTGGTCCATATTTGGCGACCAACTCGACGACTTTATCGTCTTCCTGTAAACAAAAAAAATACATTAAGTTTTGAAGAACGATACGAAAAAATTTAGCTCTTTGTCCAATTTCGGGGTTAATAGAAACAGAAATATACGCATTCAATTTTTTTTACAATACAATACAATACAAAAATACTTTATTGTACACCTGATACAAAAGATATTAAATGCGACAAGTGCAATGGGCGGCCTTATCGCTTAGAAGCGATCTCTTCCAGGCAACCTTTAATTTAAGAAAGGCAGGGGGTGTACCAATGATAATCTAATATGAACATAACACGAATACTAATAATAATAAATACTAATAAATAATTATTTTTATCCGTTTGCAAACATTCAACATCGTGTTTGGGTAGTGTATAATAGACTGTTATGTACATTAAATAATTACATTTAATATTATATTATAAATTTACACCTACTAACCTACCTATCTATACGAGTAGGTGCTACGTGAGTTAAGTAGTAACTAATGTGCCACAAAAACATTTCAATTGTGCCGATCAATACATCAATTACACTCCAATCTGATTGTCCATTCAAAATACACTCTAACATAATCAAGATAAAGATCACAATCGCCTAAAGATTCCACGAGGATGACAGCAAAAAGCGTATAACCGCAAAAAATAAAGAAAATATCAAATCATTGATCCGTGTGAAAATTCGTTACTCTACAAGGTGATCCAGTGCGTAGGTAGTACCCACAATAGTCATACCTATAGTTTTTTTTTTATCTGGTTGGTATAATGGCGTCATGGCATGCATATATGACAATAACATGCATGATAGAAACCGGTGTTTCCTACCAATTGATTTAAATCTAACAGCTGATTTGCTTTTAAAAACCTAGGTGTGTCAGAAACTGGTTAATAAATATTGTTGCTAACTTAGTGAATTAAAGCTGTTAAATTTTATTTGGTTCCCTTCAGTCAATAGTAGAATATACATTTAATAGCTTCCTGTAAGTTTGTCAAATCAATCTTTAGTTTCCTCGACAAAAGTACCTTTTAGCTCTTTTATTTGAAAATCGAATTATTGCTAGACTAATTCGTACTATTTTATTAGTTTTTTCGTTACAATTTAACAGAAACGCGTCAAAACTTTGAAAGCACTCAAAAAACTGTGTTATAATTGTACATAATTGTTTCCAATAAGGAACAATACTGATCCACTTTTTACTACAAAAAAAACAGCTATAATTGGACACGCTTCTTTTAAAGCAATCGTTATAATTACATATGGCAAAAAACATTTGAACTACATAATAATTAATAGCCTTGGAGGAAGCAAAGTTGATTTGAGAACGAGATGATGTCATTTCTATAGTTTTTGACTTATACGCTTTTACATGATGCTCCCCGAGACATATGTATATAATTTTATTTACTTATTTATTTAAAACATTATTTTACTAATGTACAAAGGGTGTTCACGATAAGTGCACTGTTGTCAACATGTGTGAATGAAGCAAATGTCTATAGGTTTTTGTCTGATATTAGTTGCCCGCTGTTTTTTGATCATTAAGTATCTCCAACTATTACAAATAAAATACCTATATACAGATTGCGGCATTTATTGGTTCATTCTATTATTTTTAATTAAAAGATCTGGGGCCAAATGGAAGCCAATGAGATAGCTAGCTAAAGATAATATAAGATATCTATGTAACGAAAAGAGTTCAATTATTTGCTCTACATAAATGAAATCAAGTTCAGAATCAATAAAATCCATCGATTTTCAACGATTTTGAAGAATTAATATATCTTTCAGTAACTATGTCATCAAACTATAATATAGTTTTGAACCACCATACTAAAGTAAATAAAAAGTAAAAATTTATTTTTTTGACATAGGTAATATACAATAACTAATGACTCCCGAACTAGTATCAACTGTATTTCAGGAGTCAGTAGTGGCTTCACCCACGTAATATACATTTGGTTTCCTTATAAATAAGTAAATTGTCCTGATTCAATCGAATAACCCAGCTGATTCAATATCTGTAGTCATCACATGTGCCCGTTAAACAAACACTGGCTCTCGCAAAAACTTTGACCGAGTCAAGGGCACTAAATGGAACCGGAATGAGTTGATAAGGTTCTTAATTGGTGTCTATGCCTACAGTCTTGAGATAAAGGCAGATTTGGTGAAAGAGAACACTTCAAATAATTTCATAGAGTTAAGTTACTAAGCAAGTTTGGTTCTAATATAACTCCGGAATAACTGTAGTACGAATTTTAAAAAATCTGACACCAATTGAGTTCAGGACCAAGTACTATAGGATATGTTGTATCCAGGTAGATACAAGGTGAGTAAAGAAATAGGCAGAAGCTAGTTCGCAAAGTGTATAAAAAAGTTATATTTAACTTGAATCCATGACACTAATATTATAAATCATACAAATAATTAATTTACCTGTTTTTTGTGTATTTTTGCTAAATTTTTATATATTTGTACTTTTAATATTAATTATTTTATATATAATTTTCTTAAATAATTACGCCACCGTCAGCTTTAATACATACCGATCCTATCCATCCAAAGGTTGCCTGGAAGACGCTTTTAGCGATAAGGCCGCCGATTGTGCCACTAGATTTAGTTAGTATTAAGATCCTTTGTTATTTTTTTGTATTGATGGATTGATTCGCAAAACTTTGGATATTTTTGTTACCTCTTCACACCAAAAGTACTGAACGGATCAGGCTAAAATTTTACATAAAAGTAGTTCTAGGCCTGGAATAAAATATATGCTTTTTATACCTACTTTTTGTTCCCATGGAATAGACGATGCAATAGACTTCAACAAGGGTTTATCTAGAGTAGAGATGAGCCCGTAGTAGAAACTAGTATTCAATAATCACTTAACACTTTGACTGCGATTTTTTTTCGACGACTGCGATCTTTTTTTTAACCTAAAAAATTCGTGCTGCCGCTCTACATAGCGGTTGTGTTGCGCCGCACATGCGTTTCGTTCGAAAAATATTACGGCTGTGCTGAGTCACACAGATCTGTATTTTCTCAGCCGCTGCGCTAGTGTGGATTTACGCAAATTAGTCACTTGTAGAAAAGTGAGTGTCGTAGCGCCTTGCCGCATCCAGCATCTACCTGCAGTCTTTCGCAGATCATCCTACCTGGCCGGGTGGCGGTCCAACACTACTACTTGTACATAAGAATTAAAAAACTTGATAGAATTTTACGATTTCCGATTTGAGAACCCACAACGCATTTCAAACTTAAAAGTAATAAAAGAGGCAATAATAATGTTACTAAGGAATTTGAAGACACACCTAAATCTAGCGACAGAACATGTTGTTTTATTGGGTTTTTTGTGACCTAATAAATATTAATTTCAGCCACATATTTATTCTTTTTTAAATCATAAATTTTATAATCCAATGTAAATCCATTGGTTTAAATTCGTTGTCGATACGAATTGAAACAAATGAATAAACAAGAGTGCAGGAATTTAATTTCTTATTAAAACGTGCCTTGTTATAAAACTCTAAAAACTAAATTGGATAACAAATCAATGGGACTAACACTTATTATGATTATGCAACTAAATCATAGTAAGCTTACAATACTCCTCTCCTATTTAGAATCCAAGATATTTTATGTCAACAAAGAGATTGATGAATGACAACTTAACATAAACTGATGACAATAACGGACGGTAATAGAAAGGGTTTCTCTAAAAACTAAAACACTAACTTCAACAACGCATAACGGAGGACAAAAGTAAAGCGATAAATATTTAAATTTCAATTAAAAAACGAACGAGCGATACACTAAATGAAATCTCTCAAAGCAATTGTTTCGAGCTTCTGTCAATTCGATAATACCCATGTCGATAATATATTGAACTTATATTCCTTGAAGTTTGATAACCCTTTGTATACAAAAAAATATCCAGGTTTTTCTATCGGAGTATAGTTCTTTCTCACGGTGTGTATTTAATACCAGCATCTGACGTCATCTTAAACAAGATATCTTTAAATAGGACATAATACCGATATGACGCGGCGGGCGAAGATCCGCCTGCGACGCAGGAGGTTGCGGGTTCCCGCATTAGGACAAATGTTTGTACGATCTGCAAATATTTGTCCCGGGTGATATGGCTATTTTCTATATAATAATAAAAATATATCTATCTATGTAATATATTATACACATTAAAGTATATCAGACATCTAGTACCCATAACACAAGCTCTGCTTAGCTGGGGCTAGATGAAGTTGTGTGGATTATTTATTTATTTTAATACCTACCTACCTACTCGTTGGGTGTTTTATTGGGACAGAAATCGCGATATCCATCATTCTTACAGGCGTTAGCGAAAAAATCACTTTAGAGGTATTGTTTATTTGCAAGAAAACAACCCCACAATTGAAAAACTGGAGGCCGTGTGGTTTCAGCAATCAAAGTGTTAAAAAAGCTACGAATCAATCAATATAAATTCAATAGACGCAAGGTCCCTGCTAACTCGACCAAATTATGTGTGAAAAAGTGCAGTTTCATGATTTGTTTTTTTTTCTCTCAATCGTGTTAACTCATTAGGACCAAGTAAATAATATTGAATTTTATGTAAACCATTTTTTTATACCGGGGATCCCAGGCCATTAACACTTTGACTGCGATTTTTCGATGACTGCGATCTTTTTTTTAACCTAAAAAATTCGTGCTGCCGCTCTACACAGCGTTTCTGTTGCGCCACACATGCGTTTCGTTCGAAAAATATTACGGCTGTGCTGAGCCACGCAGATCTGTATTTTCTCAGCCGCTGCGCTAGTGTGGATTTACGCATATTAGTCACTTGTAGAAAACACATACCGTGTGATTTCAGCAATCAAAGTGTTAAGCAGGGTATTAGGCCTAGTTTGACAACCAAAACCGGCCGATTTTGTGCTTGTATCAAGGTATTCGCCCTCGTTAGTAATGTAGGCAGACTTATATTAACGTTTTAGTATTCAAGGCACAAAACACACAATAGATTCATTCATAAAATCTAGGAAGCTATGCCGTATGCTTGGTAACAGGCACACTTCATTTTATGACCAAAAGTAATTGAGGCGTGACGTCATGAATTCTTTTGCATGTTTTAGGTTTTTTATAAATCGACGCGACGCGGCGACGACGCTGTGGGGCCTGTCGAAAATACTAGGAAATAGGTAGTTGAAACTTGTTTTACTCCTTCTGGCTTAAGTCAATGCCGAAAAAAAGAAGAAGAGATATTAATAAAAATATTTAAAAAAATAGAATCTATGAGTATACAAAATATTATTGGCTTATGATTAAAGGTTAAATTTTCAATTATGATTGGTTTCCTATATGGCAAAGCTGAAATTTGCATAAATTGTAGTTAAGGCAATTTATAATTATTATTATTAATTCAATAACTAAGCAGTATTTTTTGTATACTGACTTACGTCAACACTGAGAACAGATGAGGGAGATTTTTGTAAAGCTAGTGTTGAGAACCATCTCAACATAAATCGTCTGAACCGAGCCTAATTTTTTTGTTTTTATAAACTGGTAACAATTTGTTTGTCAACTTTCTCTTCCTGTGCGATACGATCACAGATCACAAGCCATTATTCTGTAACATTATATTTTATCATCAAATACATCTTTAAAACCTCCACGCATGTTTTATTTCTCAAACAGCTAGCCTAGCCGAAACCAATCCTAATTCAAGTCAACGTGAGTCTATAATGCAAATACACGGCGCTATATGCACCGCCAATCAGTCTATCAATCGCAGAGGAAGCGTGAATCAGAGGTCATCATACCTGTTACTATTCTATATTCCTGCATTGCACTGCAAGCGTTCATTCATTGCTTCTACGAACGATTACCGACCTCCATTGAAGGTAAGATAGACGTTAGATGAATTGTAAGATATAGCTGCCGCCAAACGGAACTTAAAGCTATACTTTTTGGATGTAAAAGTGGTGCAGAAGCCATAGGTAAAGATGAGCCTCGTCGAAATTATGTATATGAACATCATTCTTAAGTTTATGGACCATAACGTCCACTTTATACTAACTGTAATGAGCAAGATGTGCGATAGTTGAAGGAGTCTCTACATATCTAACACATAAACAGTGCGAACATTAATAAACAGTGGACTACTAAAGCGTAATCGCGTAATTATTAATTAAAGTGCCTTGGAATTTCCTCAAAATGACAAGGAACTGATTTTCTGGTACATAGTCAATTCGTGAAATTAGTAATATATTGTCTGCCTCCTTTTGACGACTAAACGATGCTACAGGGTGGCAAGTCGGCAACATGCCCCTGCCGGAAAGGGCCCCCGGTCAGAGGAGAATCCCAACTACCAACATTTATTATTACACATTAGTAAAAAAAATATAGTTTTGTATTTACAATTTATTTTTCGGCTAGGGGCCCGTGATAAAATAAAAAAATACTGCGTAGAGAGTGAATCCGATAAATTTGCCACGGGCCTCGTAAGGTATAGTTAAGTTACGTCACTGCATTGGGCTATATTGTCTACTTTTTGTGGCAATGTATGTGTATTCAATAAATAAATATGAATGAATATGAATACTTTTATTCTTAGTCTTGGTCTACTTTTTATCCCGAAAATCGCATTGGAAGCCGCGGGCGGAAGGTATTTATATAAGGTTAAAGAAAGTAACATACATGTTTGGTCCAAGGTCCCTTGACTAGTTCCGGATTGACGACCTTAGTCCACCGCTGCTGGCACTGCACATCCGAACGATCCTTGAACTCATTCGCTATCAGATCCCAGTTCTCATTCAACATCTTAACGTATTGTTTTAATTTTTTATCCTGGAACAGAGAAGAGAAAATGTTAGATAATAATGAACTAATTAGATAAATAAATAATGTTGGACAATCCACACAGTATCTAGGCCCCAAGCTAAGCAGACCTTGCGTTATCTATGGGTACTAGATGACTGTTATACATAATACAATAGAATACAATATATTATACAGGTATTTTTTTATTATACATAGATAACGACCAGAACACCCGGAACACTTACCTACAGATAGTACACACAATTGTCCCGAGGCGGGAATCGAACCCGCAACCTCCTGCGTCCCAGGCGGACCTTCGCCCACCGCGCCACAGATGTCGTCAAATATAATAGAATTCATACCTCATCTTTCGTCCACCGTCCCTTGTTGATATTCTTCCTCTGCCCAGTGCTTTTGGTTGTAGTCGGCTCATCCTCATAGACTGCAGAGTCTTCTGAGTATTCACTCGACTCAGACTCACTAGAACAAAAGAAAACTCTTGTTAGATATTGTTGGTGCGGTACTAGATTTAGATATCATCATCATCATCAGCCTATGTTGGTCCACAGCTGGACATAGGCCTCCTCTAATGAGCGCCATGTCTTGGTCTTGTCTCAAGCTTGACGCATCCAACATCTACCTGCCCTCTTTCGCAGGTCGTCATCCCACCAGGTCGGAGGGCGTCCTACGTTTACAGAGTCGTGGTTTCCACTCAAAAACACGTTAGCCTGGGCCAAACAGTTGTCGGTTCTTCGCGAGATATGACTGGCCTACTGCCATTTCAGCTTTAGATATGGCGTTTGAATAAGTAGATAAGTTATTTTGGTGTTTATAAAACCTGTTGTAAAAGCACAGGGGAAGTGGTACATCACTTTTCTACTCTACTTACAGAAAACGACAAGATAAAAACCAGATTTGCGGAAAAAAGTAAGAAAACCACTACGGTGTTCTTCAAGGCGCTGTGCGTAGCCATTATTCTTTTTTTATACAAAACCACGTAGGATGATGGCGGCTTTTTATTATGCAGAGATGGTTTCACTTAAATCTTAGGGAACATAAGGGTACGTGTTGATAACCTGATTAGAAAAACCGGAATAATGTTTGTTTTTCAACATTCCTAAAACTACAAGACGAGGATGTCCTTGTTTACGTAAGGTCTACTTGAACTTGAAGAGACAGTGAGAACGTCCTTTGTTCATTAAATACAAAACATTTTTCAAGACAGAAAACTTAGAAAATAGTATAATTTTTTTTTATTTTTATAATATTTATGAGTAAAATTATCTGGTTCCCCGCATGATAGAGCAAGATAATAAAAAGTGTTAGAAGTTATTAATAAGACCTATTAACCAACCAAGCTATAAGAGAATAGGAACATGTTTTCATCAAACTAGTCTTACTAACTAATTTGATGGAATTCTTGTTTTTGGCCTCCTAATCATAAATCTCTGGTCACGTTTGTATATTATAAGTAACTTAAGCTCGCAACTTCTATCAGGTAGTTCCTGGACACGAAATAGCCTCTCTATCTTAAGCACTACTGTATAATATTGTTACAAATATTAAAAAAATATGGAACCACTGTTATGTTCGGAGACACCAAAAAAAAACTTACAAATCTTAACATTTATTATGTATATGTTAAGAGAATAGAGTCCTGGCTTTATCCTTAGTAATAATAAAGCTTACGTAATCCATATGACCTTATTTAGAATCGGAACACGTGGCTCAGCCTGTACACAGCTTTAATATTGATAGATGGACGGGTTTTGAAAAAAATATTGATAGCTTTACATGCCCTACCTACATCCGTGACGCTAGTTAAAATATTCTAGTTGATTAAGAATCAATAGAACTACCTACTTAACCTTTTGTATATCTATACGGCCTAGAACCTAAGAAGACCTCATAATATTATAGATAGGTGTAGGTAGATAAGTACCTAAAGGATGTCAAGATGATTTAGGTAATAGAGTCAAGAATGATCAATTCCATTAAAATACCAATTTAAATCCGTACCGTGTCAGAAAACCTGCAAAGTTATTTAAAATGCAATATATAATTCAAACAGAATTTTATAAAAAAGTTAAAACAATGATCAAAGAGTAAGAGATGCTCATAAAAGGAAACTTTTAACACCCCCATAATGATAAATAGTGTTTTACAACCACACATCATTCCGCAGCTTTTTACCCAAAACGAATCATGAATGATGAATTGATGACTTATCTCATTGTCAAAGTAGCTTGCCGCTTGTGCAAAAAAAAAAACGGCGCCAGAATTATCCGTAGACACAATACAATTCGAAGAATAAGGACTCACAAGGCCCTTTAAGAAATAGCACCCAGGGATTTAGAACTCAATACAACTAGAGATAACGATGATAATAATACAGCAGAAGTCGCCCCAAAGCATTCTACACAAGACCAGTTTGGAAATAAAATAACTATGGAAAAATAACCTACACCTACCGGTTTAAGAGCTAATAATTTTCGGAATGGACTTTCGGTGAGGTAAGAAACTGATAAAAAACTACAGGCCTTATTATTTATGCATACCAAGGCTCCGCATCAGCTGATACCGAAACAAGTTCTTTTCTCATTCATTGCGAATTTATTGGCCATTGCTATGAGGAAACTATGGTTGACCAGCGTGGTCCAATTATAATTAATGGATTACAGCCATATACATACACTATCGAATGAAGTACTACATATTTGATAAACAATAAGTACTCGTTCGTTCCTTATTTGTTTCACTATGAATATTCAGATTATTTAAAAGTTTAATATGTATGGAATGGCCTAGGCCTTTTACTATATTATATTCAGTTTTGTTACTAGTACTGCCTTAGACTTTTGTAGCTACATACATAGTAAGTTTACAGTAAGTAAAGCACGTATTTGAAAACATCAACGTCAAACTTACTCATGAAACATCACGCCGACTTATCGCAGACAAAGCATTAACAAACATTTAGTCGCTTCCATCATACACAAAACATGTTATCAATCAATGCTACAATTTTTATCACCACAAGTTCACAAACAGAATAGATGTTAACGTTGTTCCACTCACTGAAAACACAATTTTTTCCTAACTCAACAACCCACAAAAAACCAGGAAGCTACCCCCCAAATTCCCGCCAAAAGTTCTTGAAATCACATTTCCTTCATTCCGAATCTCACGGTCCAAGAGTCACGAGTATACTGGCCTGGCGAAAAATTCTATCCCTACTTCGTTCCCACACGCACACAGACATACCCACACTCCTACAAGAATACGCTGCGCACACGCATACCTATATTAAGGGTGTAGGGCTCCACAAACCCCCTAAGGGACGCCATAATTCCAGAAAAGGACAACTAATGGTCCAAGAAATAAGTATGAAAAGGACGAAGGATCAGGTACAGAAATCATACCCATGAGAATGTGTGACGCAACAGGCAGGTGTAAGTTTGTAATAGAAAGGAACAAAGAAAAATAAAAGTTACTTTTTTATTGGATAGGTCAGCATCTACTACATAAAGAAAGTAAACTTATATTAATATTGATATATCATGGATTAGTTCGTCATTGTAAAAGAAACTATCAATAAAGATCACCCTGTCATCTATGTAAAACAAAATTACTGTCTACAGTTTCGACGTCTCTTCATGAAGAAACATCTTAGTTTAGGATTGACCAGGGTCGACAAAACATGATACAGGGAAACCATGTGTCTCAAATAAAAACGGCACTTTCGTTTGCAAAAAGTGCAAAAACAACAGTGGAAGGGAACGTGGCGGATGTAAATCTAATTTTGAATAACGGGAATGTAGTTTTTGCAAACGATGGCGTTCACCTTGTACAAGAAAATATGAAAGAGGAATATAATTAATTAAATATAAACGCAAACGATACCGCTGATAAGTTTAACTACAAACTTTTTTATCTGACTGCAAACATTAAAATATTGCAACTGCAAAATGATAAGTAAGACGAAAACATCGATGATTGTTGTACACGTGTATCAAATATGAATACGAAGATCATAAGCGCCATCGTTTCCTGTTATAAAACATACAATGATAACGATTCCCTGAATGTCAGTTATAGAAAGGGCAATGTCAGATATGTTTGGATCTAATCTAAGATACGGCTGAGTGAGTTAGACAAACTTATGTTTTCACATTGATTGGTCTTGCCTACAGGAAAGATCATACAAAGTTCTGGCTTTGGGATAATCACATAAATCACATCATCATCAATCGCTCTTTGATTATGCTGTGTGTGTACACACTTTTGGGGATACCATCTAGTTTTTATTATTGTGTCCTTCTATTCGTATAATATTTGATTGCATTCTGTTTTGTGTGACAAATAAACAAAATTCAAATTCAAATCCAGCTGCATAAAACTGCAAGGGAGTTTGTAAAAAGCTACGTTTTCCACCCTCTTTGTGAAAGCTAATGGTCAAAACGCAAACGTACGTAAATAATAAGTAAATGGCTTGTAAATGGGGGGGCTAGTGACCTATTTTAACATCCGTAGATATAATCACGTTTCTAATTATAATAAGGAAGTGGGCCAATTTACGTATCGTCATTTTCACCTGTCCCACAGGAACATTTGATTTCACGACCGATTATGAAGAAAAAAGATTAGACAAGTGTATTGTGGAATTTGGAAGGGATGCATTAAACCTGTTGGTGGTCAAGATAGGCCCGGGGCTTTTTATTCCAACAAAAAATATGTAGAGATCCTTTTCGTTTTGTATTTCCAAGATTTAAATTCGGTTCCTGTTGTAGTTGTTTTAATCTTTACTGAGCAAGCTAGTTTGAGTCTGATTGACGTAGGTACCAAACCAACCCGTAAGGTTCGATAGTTTGTTGTAGCTGTGCTCAATAGGTATTTATTTCCTTGAATACCAGTTTCATACTTTTGTATGAAACTGGTATTTACAAAATGAACTTTTAAACTGCCAATTCGGACATCCGTCCCCTTCTTTGTATGTAGAGCAAGTAATCACATGTAATCAAAACGAAAAGGAAACGAAATGGCCAATTTCCCTAGCAAATTAACGATGCGCGTAAAACACAAAGAAGGGGACATCAGGACACCCTAAGGAAGCGTCCTGTTAAACAACGCAACGCCCGTGCTTCCTGTGTCCCCTTGTGACCTGATTATTAGCACTTCTAGCTTTCTTAATGTCTTGAGTCTTGGGTTCGATGACTTGGAATGTACACAAACTGATTGAGAAGAGTTGACTGATTGAGATGAATCTAAAGTAAAGTTGAGTAGGACATACGGTATGTCTAAACTTTTTTTAGGCAATATTGTATTCACCAAAAGCATTCCATTTGGTAGCAGATGTAAATGGTGTACACTTCTAAGAGGGACTTTTTGTGACAGAAAAAGAATTCTACCAGACTGATTAAAACAAAGAAGTAAATATAACTATTGTTGCATTTCACAGAATCGCAAGGCGACCGGAAATGGATAAGAGTCACAACAACACTACACTACAATCATGTGCCACTAATTTGTAATACTTCGTGAAACAAACATTGTGTTACTTATCATATCACACTAATATTATAAGTGCGTAAGTTTAGATGTTTGTTACGCCAAAACTTCTGAATGAATCGGGCTGAAATTATCCAAGTTCTGTTTACGATACGTCGATCACAGATCATACAACAAATATCACGCTTTTACAATACAGACGAAGAATACAAAGAATAATATATTAAATATAATTATTCTTTATTTTTGTATTGTAAAAAGCGTGATGGTGGGTGTTGAAATATCTCCGATTGAACATATCAAAGTAATTAAACCTTATCAAATCCAATAAAGCATAGGTCTGCGCATGTGGGTCAACAGATAAAGGTACAAGAATGTCCAGAATATGTTTACATACATATTATTTATACTGAATGGCAGAAAGAAACAATGGCACTCAAATGATTCGGTGATAAAGTGGCGCCAGTCTAGACTAAGTCAAAAGTACATGCATGAACATGCTTTGCTCAAAGGATTATTTACAAAAAGCGATACGTTAGGACTTTGGGAACCATTCCGATACGATAAACTATTAATATTTCTGGTGCATGACATTTTGATCATAATGGTTTTATATGATCAAAATATTATCGACCAGAATGGGGTTTTGAATATTATATAATGATCAAAATATTATCAGCCAGAAAGGTTTTGAAAAATAAAACGAATTTGCTGAAATTGTCGCTATCAAGTATGCAATGCACCTATCAACAAGACTGATTATGGTCGCAGATATGACTCATTCATATCGTAGACTGTAAAGGAACTCAAAAATGTAATGAATCTTTTTATCTGAATTGAAAACAGCTGCCCCGTTCATGCGTTTCATTCAGCAAAATATCCAACTCACGCATTTCGATAAAATTTATCACCAACAAAAATAGCTGATAGCTTAGCTTGAAATACGCAATATCTTCATTCATTTTCAACCATAATAGAACTACTCGTCTAAATTCCAAGTAATCAACTGTTATTATGAGTTCTAGTGTTTCAATTGGTCACACCATAGCCTCAGCCATAGCCGGGAGTCAGGTTCGTGAACTGAGATAAACAGGGTTTCTTTTGCAGGCTAACTGGATATTATAGGTGGATTGTGTTTTGTTACCAGGAATTCTCATGAATGTGTTATTATGAACAATATTTGTGCAACGTAAGTGAGTACCTATACCTACCTAGCCTAGCTCGACCTGTCATAAAACTACATTTTTTAACGAATAGGTAAGTACTATCCTATTTTATCGTTATCTGCAAAAAAGATAAACAATCCCGCGGTACACAAAATTCCGACTTCGAGCATATGAATTTCAGTTTTTGTTATTGGCATTTGTTTATAATTACCATTTGCAGATAAATGACAAATAATAAATCAATAATGCTGGCTGGACCATTCAAACAGCACCTAGATGGTGCTGTTTGATTGTTGCCCGCTAAGCTGAGATTGTGTTATAAGTACTAGACGACTCATAGACTTAATACAATAAAGCACTTGTATTTGATATACATATCAGTGTGAACGAAATCACCACTCTTTGGTTCACACCGATTTAAATTATTGTCCTATTTAGGTAACTTTGTCTTACGTAAAGCCCTTGAAGGGAAATGCGCCTGTTTTTTTGCAACACGACACCGGCGTCCCAGTAATGGGAACCTTGCCATGCGGTGGCCGTAACATGAGATTATCCAATCGCATGGAAGAGATTCTTTTCATCCTATAGTTAGGTCCTTTTAGACCAAAGTCCGCTGAAAGGTGAAGAATGCGTTGTCTTGTCCGAATCAGTCTTTTCACGCACAATTTACTTCTTGAATAACGAAATTTAGTCCCGTTAGACTTCATTCGCCTGAAAGAAATCAACTGGGTGCATTTAGTGCTACCCAGGGTAGACTTGGTGAACCTGGTTGAATAAACAAACCATTTCACGTATGTATGTATGTTATTGAGATTAAAGGAACGGACGGCATTGCGCTAATATGAATTGGGTCCATCTTTAGAACAAAAACATCGATTATGATGGATTATGATCTATGATTATGCCAGATCTGTATATGATCCTAATAAACCAAAGGAAATGGATGCAAACTCGCATTGTGCTTGTAAGAATTGAGTCCATCTTTAAATCAATATAATAGTTTATGTTCTTTGCGAGATATGGCCGGCCCACTGCCACTTCAGCTTGCTAATTGCTTGCTATTCTACATTCAACACAAGACGTCGAAACTATGAAATTGTGTGTACCTACCTTTCATGATACTTTGCAGCAATGTGTACGGCGAATTCTTATATGGTACATTTCATGTTATGTTTCACCAGTCTGTACGCACCATAAGCGGAGCTCAAGACAACATAAACAAAAGGATAGATCTACCAGGCATCTCTTTTAAATGTTAAGGTCAACGATACAAAGAGACGCATTATTCTATCACCCTTTCTTTAGAAATGATAGTTCTCATAGTGTTAAGGGTTAGGCAGAGGTGCACGACATTTTTTTACGAAATTAGAGCAGAAAGAAAACGGAATGTATAAGTCAATCTTTGGGTAAAACTTCACAACATCATCCGTGATTTAAAAAAGAATAAAACATATTTTTATAAATTTTCGTTGTGCATAAAAATAGTCCACATCTACGAGTATTTCATTCTAGGACTACACTGACAGTCATCCATCATTAACGTAACATACAATAGGTTAAATACTTCTTGTCCTATAAAAACGATTATACTCGTATTAGGTATGCTCTCACAGCATAACCTCCAAAATAGAAGAACCCAAAATGTGTCGTATATTTAAATTCAAAATCAAAAATGTTTTCCTCCTCTGATGATCTAAGACAGGGGTATTAAACAGGTTTGTTATCCTTTCAAAATAGATAAATAGTCTTAAGGGCATGGGATAACATGGACAATGGATAGACTTAGGGGACTGATGCGAAATTAAATCTCATCTATGGTGTTTTAGAGATTCTCACGGTGTCGCCATGGCCATAAGTAGAATCAATGGTGTTCACTGGGATGGAAACCATTGATGAGCAAAAATGTAAGGATGACAAGTAGAATCTAATTTAAAGAGAGCCGAGAAGGTCAATATGTGAAGCTCTATTTGCCATCTGTCTTGATGTCCAAGCATCCAAGCATAAACTGTTCTCAAGCCATTCTGCAAAAACTACTGAGACTTAGGTGACTTCAGCTGAAATAAACTCAAACATCGCCAAGCAAATCACGAACTATAATGTGTAGATTTTGGGCAATGCATGTTCTTGGGAATATTAACTTCTGATACTTTCCTTAAAACTACAAATTTCCACTCCAATGAAAGCTAACATACAAACTGTTGCCTAATCTACAAAGGATGACACATTTGAGCCATGTGTGAAGTTTTTGCTGCGCAGGCGCCGCCGTTTTTCGTCTGCTACACTGCTACTAATTTATTGATTGATAAAGACTTAAATGTAGTGTTTGCTATTTTTTGCTGATATGTAGGTAGCTGAATGGTAATACGGAGATGACTTATGTGATCTTGTATGTGTTTTAAGTGTATTATCTGTTGGTAGTAAGTAGTGCTTAATAAATAAATAATAAAAAATATTCTAAGTAACTTCAATGTTTCTCCTATAGGTGGAGCTAACGGCGCTAGCGTCTGTAGGAAGTCCAAAAATCTAAGTAAACTTCGAACAGCTACAAAAAAGCACAAAATCGTGCCTTATGTGATCTTGTATTAAGTGTATCCTGTGATCCTGTGTTGGTAGTGCTCGATAAATAAATAAAAATAAAAAATAAATTTAAGTAACTTCAATGTTTCCCCTGTAGGTGGAGCTAAGCGCGCTAGAGTCTAACTTCAAAAATGGAAACAGCCATAACAAAAGCACAAAAGCGTCGCGTCACCTGGTCAGTACCCCCAAGATTAATGTCTCAGACATAACCAACAATTTATTCTTTATTCCATGACCCTGCACAATGGCCGCCTACGCAGATGGCCTGACATTTCAACCCCTGTTTTTTTCTACTTCCTTCTTATTATTACCTCCTTATTACTGGCACGAGCCAAGGTGCAAGAAGAAAGCACCGAGAAATAATTTTTCATTGTTAGGGCATAGAAATAATGGGGCAAAGTCAAAGAACTCATACTTGGGGCGACATTCATGGTTTTATATGAAGTTTGATTACTTATAAAATGACTGCTGATTATTACTTACATCCAAGACAATTTTTTGAGAAACAATTACTTTGCAAAATATCCGGTTTTTGGTGAGTTCTGATTGGAAAGTAATAACTTTGAGTTTTTAGTTTTCTATGATATATTTACGTTATTAGCATGAATTTGAATTTGTACAAAAAAATGCAAGTCAATACGAAACGTGATACTCTAGCCGGGGTCCGAAGATGATTGGACTTCATTTCTTTATTTATAAAGCCTTCTTCAGACCATCAACAATTACTACATACTATAAAACAAAGTCGCTTCCCGCTGTCTGTCTGTCCCTATATCTCGGATTTTGAAGCAGGTTCTTTAATAGATAAGAGTGATTCAAGAGGAATGTTCATAAAACATATCACACATAGATTACTATTTTCTATAAACCCATGATAAACCTGATTCACATCAGTGAATCGTTGTCATGATAAATTTTTTTGGAGCATTTGGGAAATTGGGAAAAGAAGTGAATTCGAACTTAAAATCTACATCAATAAACGCGCCAACACGAAACGAAAAGCAATTATTGTCGAGAGCTGGTTAGGGTCGTTGTTCTTAGCGCCATGCCAGACAGAATTGCTCTAGTTTATTGTAATAACATGATGTTAAAATTGCGAAGATCCTCTGGCCCCCCTGTTCCTTGGTAAAGTGATGTCATCGTCTTTCTGATAGTACTAAAACTTTATATGTATATCCTGTTAACAGGTAGGTTCGGTACTAAGGGATATCTGGTGAAGAAAACCGGAGTCGATAACCAAATATGTATATTTTTGGAACCTAATTCAGGTACCTAGTAAAAACCTAATAACGTAGTGCCGAAGTAATTTCACTGTGTTCATTAATGATGAAACTCACTGTGATAATGTGTGCAGTGTTTCCCGTAAGTCTATAAATTTCGTATTTGTCAGAAGTGTTCGAATAAGGCCAGTGACATATTGTGGCTATAAAAATTATACCTTGTACCTAAATTAAAAATAAATTCAATTTTATATTTCGAATCCAATCAAACAAATACCTAATTTATGTATGTACCTCGAACACATTGTAACTCTAATCCCGGAGAGGTGGGGGCGTTGCGTCCTGCGACACAGTATTTTACTTCTGCAAGTCGCATCGCTCCATATTTTTGTTATTAGCACCTAAGTAAGTTTCAAAATAAAGACTTTTTACTTTACTTAATTTAATAATAAATTCAATTTTATTTTTAGAATCGAATGTCAACGCCCGCGAAAATACTGATGTGCTAAAGAATGCAGTCAAGTTCAGAGTCCCGGACAAAGTTCCGGCCCGCAACACAGTTCCTTACTCCTGGAGTCCAAAGACAGGTGATACCGCCATCTGGCGGTTACCACGTGTCAACTACCGCCAATTATCGGGATTTTCGGTTTCGCTAACGGGAGTCCGAGCTTAATGTGTTATTTTGTTTTATCGATTCTTGATAGACCTTTGTCGATCGGGAATTTATTGCGCAAGAATTCACAGTTTTGTTAAATAGATAACCAAGTGTTGCACAGTTGGTAACATGTTGGTATCTTCGGCGTTTTGTTTGACTGGATAGAACGGTAAAAAACCTTATTAACTAATAGATTATTAAATGTGATACAATGTAGGCATTTCTACTTTTACATGTGCAATGTCTGATTTTTGTCCGATTTAAATATTTTTTATTCATGATATAAAAATTATTAAAGAATTTGAAATAAATAAAGAATAGAACATTATTTATTAATATATTATAAATAAATAAATAATTCTGGACAATTCACACCGCATCATTTAGCCCCATATAAATGAATAAGGGCAAATAAGATAACATTGAAAATAAATATGAGACATTAAATATTTTGTAAGATAGTGGTCGGTATAAGCTTTGTCAAGTCCTCTCACATCCAAGTCACACAATACAAGGTCAAGATAATATTTTACCTAAAGGCCTATGAACCAAGAGGCCGCGTTTATTACTTTGTTTTGCGTTCCCATGACGTCATCCCAAACATATGCCAGTACTACCAACACGTTGATATCGGTATATCGTCCGCGGGAGCGCGTGCGCTGACATCTGCGACCCCCACGCATAACCACGTTGATTGTCGGGCAGCTGCAACGCAATGCTATGGGGGATGCGCCCTCTTTACGCCGAAACGTCATTTACAACAACGCAATCCAAGCTGCACTTTCAACCTTAAATATAATGGCGTAGAGTACACAATTTTTTCAGTTTACACGGTTTATACATGATGGTATACATGTCGTAGAAAAATTGTGTTTCTACGTTTTTGTTTCATTTCGGATTAAATAGAGGTGATTACACTGGGGTTGTTTTGTAATTTTATACGAAGACGTGTGTTTTTAAGTCGGCTTTGTTGAAAGGGAATATTTGGAGTTTTATCGGTTCACCTTTTGCTAGAAAAAAATACGAATTGCTGCTAATTATTTGGATTGTGTTTGTGATAAATTCTCACCTTTACTTGCAATGTGATATTTTATAAAACTTGACCGATGTGAAAAAACATGTACCTACCTTCTAGCCTAACTCGATTTAGAATGTTTCTAAACAACGTAAAACCGCTCATACTAAAATTCACTTTTTATATGCAATTTTATTACTTGTCGATTTCAGATTATTTTCATATTTATTGAAGGAGGGATTCTTTTCAATTAATATTGCTTACAATATAATGTAAAACTTATTATTATTATTATTTATTTTAAGCCATTATTGTGCCCACTGCTGGGCAAAGGCCTCCCTTTTCTCCTTCCACTCCTCGCGATCCAAAGCTGCAACAGGCCATGATGGAAGATGTACCTCGAGCTCGTCGCGCCATCTCATCCTGGGCCTTCCACGTTGCTCCTTAGCGTTGGTGTAAAACTTAACTAACTTATAATCGCCAAGCAAGTACTTTAAGTTATTTGTATCGTGGTTTGTTTACAGACATTCTACATCGAATTTGGCTAGAGTATAGTATACAAACTAACATCTATTATGTGCTTAAAACAAAAAATAAATAAAGGGCAATGCACTTTATAAATAAACCATAGAATAGAAACCCTCTTCAAAGGGTAACTGAGAAACACACCACATTTTAAAAACCCAAAACAGGTTTTATGTTTTCTTAATAATGACTTTGCATTACATTTTGAAGTGTTGTAAATGAAAAGGTAGTTCAAACAATACAGAGAAAAATTTTGTACTTAGGATAACTTACAACACGATTCTTTGAATACTTTTTGAGGGGAATCAAAGATAAAGTATAGGTAGGTAGGTACATACATGTAGGTATCTAGAACTAAATTCTAGCCTGCTACAATATGAACCGCGACGAAAGATTGTCGTCCGTTTTGTCGTGTATCCGTTTCATATTCGCACAAAAAAAGAGGAAGACAACTCGACTTTAGGACCTTCACACACAGCATTATCAAAAACTTAGGATAATTTGAAGGAAAAAACTCATCTCAAGCTAAAAATCTAAATATATCTCCTCTAACAATAAAGTGCAATCAAAAAAGCTTACAAGCATCAACAAAGGCGTCTTCAAAATCAGATCGACCTAATTCTCGGGTCAAAACACTCCATGGGAACATAACATCCCGAGAAATATGGATGACGTCATCCCATCTGCCCGTACTAACAAATTTGGTTAAAGAAGGTACAAGGGACATGCACCGACGACTTACCCCGTGTCCGAGTACATGCAAGCCCCCCTGTTTTTTATATCGTGGGAATAAATATACCTGTGTTGCACCCTTAGGTTTAATTATAAAATAGCAATAATTTACAATCAGTATTTTGATCCTATACACGGATGATTGGGTAAGGGGATCTTTGATTCGTATCGTATGTTAAAATGTGGTGTTTTTTAAGGCTCATTGACTTTAATATTCGAGTTGTCTCGAATAAATTAAAAGCTATGTCTAGCCTAGCTAAGTTAGGTACTCATTAATTAAAATTTTTGTTCCTATTCACGACGTGTGATTATTTTATCAGACTATGTATATTGGAGATGGGGATCTTCAGAATATTAAGCTCAATGACTTTTGATATTTAAGTTGATTGAATTAATTAAAGTAAAATTTCTGACTAGTCTAGCATAATAAGTTAATAAGACACCTACATACATATACACCTAGCAACACTGCTTCTCAATAATTATTTAGAAATGACTAAGGATATTTGTAAGACTTCAAAAAACGTGGACGTTCTATGTTCATTCATTTCTCCGTCAATTATGAACCGATTTTGATGTTTTTTTTCGCATTTGTATGGATGATGACCCCGAGATTATAACATCAAAATTTTATTCCCGTATACATTTAGAGATTATTATCATAGTATTTGTCCGGCAAAACTTTAAAACAGTGTAAAATTAAGGGATTAGGAAACGTAAAAGTTTTTAGTTATATTTAAACAATCATAATTATTTTAGTTATATTTAAACAATCATAATTATTATAACTAGCAAATTTTATTTCTCTATAGATAGCTTAGAAACTAGTGACGTAACATCTCCGGGATTTCGGTCAAGGTGCGACAACATAAGTCTTATTATAATCTCGGGACAATCGATTTGTCATTTTGCAATCATGAATACACACGTCAATTTTGAATATGTACTGTCAGCTTCGTTAGGGTTTTCAAGGAGCCCCCCAATGCAATTCAATATTCCCATAGGAGCAGCAGACCATGTCGTGGCAAGTCATCGTGCAATATGGCAGTCACGGTAGTTAATTACTAAATGTTTCTATTAATACGATTAAATGCAGTGGGAGCTTTTACACGGTTGTGAGTATGTATGTTAAAAGGTCATTAGTACAGATTACAAGGGTAACTTAAGACGTTGTATTTTGTATGTAATCAGAACTGGAATGGAGTGGGTAAAAATAATTGTACGTTATTAATATTTAACACAAGCAGAACTATGTGTTTTTAACAAGCAGAATTGTTTGAGCGTCTTCTGGTCGGAGCGATACGTGACCCGAGAGCTGACAATGCTGATGCGCTACGGCAGATGGTATCCAGTGAGCACCAGATTTTGAGGATGATATCTGAGAGTCTGGTCGAAGCTATACATAACAAAATCAACATTTATAGAACAACAACGAAATAATGATTAAAATAAATTAAGAATTGGCAAAGATATCACCAAAATTGTTGTAGCTAGTCGTGGTTCTTCAAAAGAATGATATTGTTTAAGCTTGACGACCTTGAATACTAATCCCTCGGGGATATTTTACAACCAATTCGGGATCTTCAAAACATTGATACTTATCATAATATCATATTGATATCGGTCCATAATTGACGGAACCAACGAAAATCCAGTAAAAAGAATACATAAAGAATGAATACATAAATAATAGAACCTCCTCCTGACCTTGATTAAAAATTAAAACAAACGTCACAAATGTTGCTTCGTAAATAATTCAAAACGAATGAAAACCCAAAACTTTTCGATTATAATATAAAAACTAAATTATATCCGTATCCTATAGAAAATCCCCTACTTTTTCGTTATACAAAATCAATAATTTCAAGCGAAACAATAACAGTCGGAAGACAGCTGATATAACTAAACTACCAATAAAACATTAAAGCTATAAGAAGCGTAACATCGATTTCAAATAAAATATGCCATGTGGTTGATATCGAAGACTAGCTTTACACTGCGGCTTCACTCTCGCGTCTTTTTATTAGAGAACTTGTAGGTGGACTTTTAAAAAACCCACATAGAAACCGTAAAGGAAACCGTTTAAAAATAGGGGGCCCTTAGTATTTATAAATTTTACGTTAACACCCGCATTATGATAAAGAAAATTGTGGTTCATGTGGTAATTTTAGTTATGGCTACACGTGCCTTGCCTATTGTTCTTTTAATTTTAGATTAAAAGGTATATTTATAATAAAAATAGATGAGATCAAAAATTAGACCATAACCACCGATCAAGATATCCAAGCGGCGGCGGCGGCGGCGGATACCTGATCGAAGACCACAGCACATTTTTCTTTTTCTACATTGATATTGTACAATATCTGAAGCAATTAAATGCTTGGTAAATAGCTAAGAAAAGTATTCGTTTATTCTGCGGTAGGTAAGTTTAAGAAGGTTATATAAATAAATAAATATTTTTACAAGATACCGTCGGTGGTAATAATGGTATTATTCGTCGCAAGAGACTAAAATGAGGGTACATTGATATGTTTCCTCACTCACTCGCAGTGCCTTCAGATATTCAGTGATTATGGTGTAAGAAACTGTGCCCAAATATTGTAAAGCTACATACCTACTGAAATCAGTTCCGTTATAAATTACTTTAGTGCCATTTAGTGATAATAAAACGTACTCTGATTACTCCGGGGTTAGATGATGCTGTGTGGATTGTCCAGCGTTATTTTATATATTTTGTTTTACTCGTGTCGCATTTACTAAGTAAAGTAAAAGCTGCAATACCGCCCATTAAGTCTATTCAAATGAGGATTCCAAGCTGACGCATACATAGCAAAAACCTCATTTGAATAGAGGGTACCTCTTCGGTGCATAGTACTTCTGTATGCACACCGGGCTGACATGTCGTAAGCTGGAGCACGCGCCAATATACTGGTAGACAGTGATGGCAAGAGTTTTATTATGTTTAAAACTCAAAAAAATAAATCTGGATCATTCCCACAGCACCATCTAGTAAAGGTAAAAAGATTTCTATTTTGCCAGAACAGAGACGAATAACACATAAATAAACCTTAAACAGAAGAACTGACAAAATCAGTATCCACTCAGCATGTGATATGGTGGAGAAAATCGTATCATAGCATCTAGCTATATTTAAACAGAGCTTGTGTTATGGGTCCTAGAGAAGTTTTATTCATAAATGATTATTATTCATTTATCATAATTAAAATTACATAGATATATATTTTTAATATACATAAAAAACACACGGAAAGCCCGGAATATATTATCAGCAATCAATTTTCCCGAAACCGAAATCAAACTTGCAGGCGGACTCCTTTTATTGCGGGACAGAGATCGTCGTTGTAAATTTTAATGTAAAGTTTTGTAATAAAGAAAACTAACCCAATAATTCCGTGAAATACCTTACTTCTTACGAGAACTTCCGTTTTTGTCTCGACCTGGTTTTAACGTTAGAATTTGCAATAAATCTCACGGTTAACTAACCGATTCTCATAAAATGTGTCAAAAACTCGATATTCCTTTAGTACTTAGATGAACTTTGACACGAGCACAAAAACCCCATGTTATTTATTCATGGCACAAAAAATCTACGGCAACCATTGCGAATCTGTCTCACTTCCAAGTTCCAACAAAGGAAATAGGTTTAGGCAGTTTTATAAGAAAGGCCGAATAAAAGAGCTCCCTCGATGTCTTGTGCTCCCCTTTTGAGTAACAATCTAACAATGTTTCGAATGGCGGGCGTCGTACCAGCTGGGCTATTCAATGCTTTTTGGATAAAAAAGAACCGGGGTTGTCTCCACGTGGACGGAAATTCGACGGCTCCTAGATACAACTTGCTAGTTAGTTTTAACCAACTTCTGGAGGATGTTAATGTTCGGATGTACAAGTACATAATTAGGTATGTTATGTATGTATGTCTCTTTTGTTCCGGGTTCCGTTCCGTACCCAAAATCTTAATTTATAGCCTTAACAATTTTACTAAACTAGTTGCTATGAATACCTATAAAGACTACATAACTATTAACTAATTAGAAAACTTTTCAATCATAAATTATTTATAGTCTTCAATTACTTAAGTAGGCTCGCTGAAAATGTCAAAGAGGTTAGCGCAAAAAGTGGTATGAAATAGTGCTGTATAAAATGACTCAGAGACATTAAAGCAATTACAAGACAGTTCAGTTGTATTTTAATCGTGTGAAAGTAGAGTCCTCCTGGCCTCCAATTACCCCGGCATTCATAGAACAGCCCTGTTAGGGTTGTGTAGTGTTGACCTCTTTGTTATCGATATCGATAAAGTTATTTTAAATTAGAGTAGAACATTTTACTTATATACATTATTTTGAAACACCATCAGCTAGGAGTGTCGTGTTTTAAATTACAACAGAGAACTAATAATAGGTATTCACTGATAGAATCTAAACAAGCTATTTATATGAACACTAACATCATTGTGATAAGAAAGAAGTCGTACTTTATGTTCAACAAACTTAACCCCACCAATAATAATTAAAAACAAAATAAAGTAAAACTTAATGAAATTAAGAAGCAAGAATAACGATGTGACATTTTGATAATAATACTTATAAAACAATCGATAAAAAAAATAGAACCTGAGCTATGCCGCCGTGAACAAAGAGCACTAATTTAATATTGTCTCTGATGTATTTTAATAAAGTCGCATATCGCCAAACATGACACTTACATTGCATGTCCCGTGACTTCCCGTCGAATATTTATAGTCAACCTCTAGCTTAACTTTTATCGATAAAACGGCATCCCTTTGGTGCACCTTGCCTGCCATCTGCCGCGATGCACGTGAAGCAATTAAGGCTACCATCGGGGGTGCCACCCTCAGTAACCTGGTCGTTTACCTCCAGGGGTTGCATTGCACTGGTCAATGCACCAAGCGCCTTATTCTCTCACGGTGTAACAAAAGCTTGGCAAACAATGCTTGTGAGGTGAGCATCTCATTATGGTGATTAAATATTTGAAGATGAGATGTTTTCGTTTGACCGGACACGATTTCTTAGTAAGGTTTAATGTATCGTCGAAATTATTTTAAGGACAGACGTGATGCGTACTGAATGGCTAATGTCTCAGTCTCAGGTGAAGTTTACCTTTTAGATATTTTATTGTACCAGATGCTTACAAAAAAATGACATCAAAGATAATGTAATTTTTTTTTTGAATTATCTGCATCTGGTATTCTATACTAATATTATAAAGAGGAAAGGTTTGATTTTTTGTTTGTAATGAATAGGCTCCGAAACTACTGGACCGATTTGAAAAATTCTGTCACCGTTGGGAAGCTACACTATCCCCGGTGAACATAGGCTAATTATATTTTCAAAAGGTTAGGGATCCGTACTAAAACCGTGCGAAGCCGGGAAGGTCCGCTAGTATATAATAAAATATTTTTGTATTGTATTGTAAAACTAATCTTATCCTTAGCTTTTTCCTTCTAGTCTAGATCAATGTTCGTCTCATAGCCTCATTAGAATATTTTAATCATATTCTAATGAGGTCGAATCGTATCGTAAGTTTTTTTATAAAACGAGCATTGTCCGGTCTACTATTATAAAAAGTGGTTGGTACCATATACAACCTTAGATAGAACACATCGGCATAAACATAGCAACCCATATTTATTATAGACATATCCATACCGAAAAATAGACAAGCCGAAACAATGATGTTATATATATGTACGTAGATACGTTGTACCGAGGTCTGCCTAACAAGACGTAAATCAGGTACGTGCCTGAATTGAACTCAGTCCGTCTTGCTCCTGACCGCGACGCGGACGTACGTTGAAGCGGGATTTTGGAGTATGAAAAATATTAAAATGCCATGTTGCGCGTTTAGAAAATGCAATACTTACTATGGGACGGTTGTGAAAAGCAAGAAGGATGTGTCTTTTTATGTCTTCTATTTGTTTTGTACTGTTTAAAATGGAAAATCATAAAATAAATTTAATTTTACTCAAAAATCAATGCCGCGCGGTTGCCGCTTTGCCACTTACACGAACGAGACAAGTAATTCGTGCGTTGCGTTTATGAGTGACAGAGATAAGGCCATATGCCGTGCGGCGTCTCGTCTGTTCGAACTAAAATCACTGCCGCGCTGTTGCCGCTTTGCCACCAACACGAACGAGACAAGCAATGCGTTACGTTTGAGTGACAGAGATAATGCCATGCGGCATTGTATGTTCGAACGTCGACGCTAGGTATGTAGCTATAGTAAAATATCGCAATGTTTTTATTTCTTTACAATGAGCATGACGTCTCTATATGTAAAATCTCTTTGAGCCGAAAACGTATTCTTATCTCGTAGAACTGAGAATGAGAAATATGATAAGTTTTACCTTATTCTATAAAAAGCTTGAGGTATATAAAATTAATTATATAACCCGTTGGGTAATTTTATCCATGAAACAAAATTGTACTTTGATAAGTACAATTTTGCCTTGGCCCAGATATTCCAAAACCACACCTCAACCTATTATCCAGAAGACGTGAACTGTATTATCATCTACATCTGAATCTAGATAGAGCCTATTTTTGTAGCTATTTCATTCATGTCTTTGTAATGTATCTAGTTATGGCCCGCCTACATGATGAAGGCTTTTGCAAAGTGGCATTTAATCTGTGTCTTTGGTACGTGGGACCTTGGTTTGAGCTTCAAGGTCTCGGAAAGCACGGATTATCTCATTTAATAGTCATAAGACGTTAGGTTTGAAATTGAAACTAATGGAATGTCCGAAAAGGAATGTCTTCCGCCATGTTCCTACTTCGAATATGCTCAGGATCAAAATGTTTGGGATATTTTGCAAAGATTTAGTTCTAGATCTGAAATTAGTGAAATAACGTACATACAGGTACAGTGACGTTCATCTCCGTAGGGCCGAACCCGTACCCCGAACCCGTCCCCTGTTAAGTTTAAAGTCCATTTCTATTAATACCGAAATATTTTGAGAATAGTATTTTTCTGTAATATGAAGATAGCAAGCTAGGGGCCTACTCGGAAAAGGAAAATCGTAGTTTCTGATTAGTTTTCGTGCAATACAAACTATTGTGTCAACGTTGACACGAAAACTAATCAGAAACTTCGATTTAGTTATTACGAGTACGAGCCCGGTTTTATATAAAATAAAAAACTGAATGTTATATAACCGAAACTAATGTAATTTAATGGTGATTGTGTTTGGTTGGAATTATTAATATTGTTTGACATTTTCAGCAGAGCCTAGTTCGTTATCTAGCAAGGTGTAACCATGTTCATTGTGCAGGTTAGGTTGGCTTGGCAGACGAGATGTTGGGAGTCTCCCTTACACCCCAATTAGGTATGTAAGAAACCTGCTACTAAAAGCAAATTCTTGCGATTTATTGAACCGTCACGCGTCATCCGAGCAACTACGAAAAGCAACAATCAAATGCTAAATAAATCTCCATAAAAGCTATTCCGGCTTAAGTTATGGCTCAAACGGAATGTTAAGAAAGGGACCGGATCAACGCAAAGCTGTTAACTTATTTGCAGGACTATATACTTACCAACATTAATGAGCTTTTGTTCATGACTCGAAACCTACTACGCTCCTGTCCACGCATTTATTTCTAGACCTTACAGACCTATGGAACACGTCAGAAACTAGGTACTCGAACGATCTATTACAAGAGTATTCAAAGCCAGAGCAGACCTACAAAAAGCACCGACTGGCCCATAATAACCACACGAGTACTTCACGTACCTACCTAACCTACCAACAAGTTTCTCGGAGGCCTCCGTTCAAGGGCAGGATTCCTTCGTAATCTAAAGATTCCGGTTGTGGTATAGGTACATTAACATCGTATTTTTTACAATAGGTTCGGGTTCCGTGAGGATCATTTACTTTAGATGTTGTTATCTGTGGAGCGAGGTAGTTTTATAGACGCGTTTCTTTTGTTTTTTCTTTACCTATAGGTAACTATGGTAGGAAGGAAGATACTAAGTGGTGTGGTAGGTGCCTATTCATTGACCAATCTGTACCTTACCTATGGTAGCCGGTAGGTAAGTGCCTGTGTCATGTCTTCTAATCCAACCAATATTATTAACGCGAAAGTTTGTATGGATGTTTGCAACTCTTTCACGCAAAAACTACTGAACGGATCGGGCTGAAATTGCAATGCATACAGGTAGTTCCAGGCATGGTAGTTAAACATTTTATCCCAAAAATCAGTACCCATGGGATAGAAATAACTTTAAAACGATACCCTTAGAATCAACGCGTGCGAAGGCGCGGGCAGAAACTATTTTACTAATAAAGGTCCGTGTACAAATACGTAAGCTAAGTACCTTAGGTACCTACTTTAGTACCTAGACCTACCTAGGAAAACGAAGTGCCAAAAAAGATGGGTATACTACCAGGCCGTTTACCTCCTTCACGAAATCGCAAAATGCCTTGAAATATAGGTAACCTACCTAGGTAGGTACCTGTCGCTATTCTGAAATTATAAGTTTAGCTCCATTTTGATTTCGTGACGGAGATTGTACTGTAGGTGAAGGTAATATTAGGTATATATACCTGAAGTGAATTAACTACCTACTAAAGGTAGGTCAGAAAAACACGTGCGCACGAATAGTATTTGGAGGGGTTCCCTGTCGTACACATAACTGATTACTAAATATCTAGGTCATCATCCTCATCATCCTATATTAGTCCACAGCTGGACATAGGCCTCCCCTCATGAGCGCCGCCATAGCGCCCTGTCTTCAGCTTGACGCATCCAGCATCTCGCTGCAATATTTCGCAGGACGTCATCCCACCTGGTTCCTACATTCACTACGTTTACAGAGTCGTGTTCTCCACTCAAGAACACGTTTACCCCAGCGCGGTTGTCGATTCTTCGAGATTGGTAGCTATGGCCAGCCCATGCATTCTTGGAGCTAGGTCGATAACTTTGGTACTAAATAAGTAAACCTAGGATATTTAGGTATTATGTACCTACCTCTTACTAACCTACCTACCTACACAACTAGTGTTAGGTACCTAGAAATTTTAGAGATGGTCCGTTAGTATTAGCTGGTAAAGTATCCTCAAGTAGCTAATAGAATATATATATACAACTTGGCATGTTTCAGAGGTAAGAAGGTAGGTACCTAGATATAATTTTATGTTTGTGGACAGGTATAGGTGCTTTAACGTCCCTGGAAAATAATTCACATAGGTACTTTCCGTGTCTCCATAAATAAAATAAAAAATTCAGTTTCGAACTTCACACTTCAAAAAAATGACTGTGTTTATCAGTCACGAAACAAAAAGAGGTTGTGTTGTAGAATCCTGTAGCCTGTAGGATGTACAGCTTTTCTTTTGCTCTTTTTGTCCACAGTGTACAGGTAATAAATTAATAATGCAAAAACTTACTTTCTCCGACGGCCGATGGTCTCATTCGCCTTGATCCCAAGAAAGTCGAAGGGTGCATCGAAAATCCGATATTGCAAATCGTCATCGTCATTACTTTGAAATTGCATTTCTTACGCACTAATTATACCGAACGAAATAAACCACCCCTAAAGTTATTTGACCTTAGAATCATCGTCATCACTCAAAGGGCACTCGCGAACATGATCGACCTAACCTAAAAAGTTCGCGGGAGTGTTAATTTATTTAAATGGGCGCGAAACTCCAGCCGCACGGCGCGATGTCAAAGCCAGACTGGCTCGGCTCGGCCGGCTCATCTCATCAATGAATGAATGAATGGCTGGCTGGCTTTGGCTGGCTGGTTGGCGCGGAAAGAATTTACGATTTTTTTTGATTGAATGAATGTACGAGTGAAGTCATGGAACGAAATAAGGGAGTTAGGGACCAGGGTTCCCAACTCAAGTAATTTTAGAAAGCTTTTTAATTTTATCATACTTTTTTTATAAGCTTTTAGGCGTTTACTGATTGGACGCGGCCGAAAGCCGTGAATATATGTAATATTGAGTATGTATGTCACACATACAATAATTATGATTTACAATGGACGTGTAAAATGCTATTTTTATTAATAAATTCTGTATTATTTTATGCAAGGCAAGCTTTATTGATTTGCTTGTATTGAAGAACAAAAAACATTGTCAACGTAATAATGTAAGGAATCCATAAAATTATGCGGAGATATTTTAGTAGGCCTGCGTTTGTGAGCCATAAGGGAATAAGATTTTTAACTGTGGGACTCACCCACGAAAATATTTTATTACGTTTGGCTGCAGTAAGCAAATGTTTGACTGGAATCTGGCCGGCAATCAAACGAACATCTCGTTACTACTATTTTCTGCCCGCGTGCGGCCTATTTCTATCCCATGGAAACTGATTTATGAGATAAAAAGCCTATATTTTATTCTGGGCTAGGAAGTACCCGAATGCAAAATTTCAGACCAAACTGTTCAGCAGTTTTTGCGTGAAAGAGTGACAAACATCCATACATACAAACTTTCGCGATTATAATATTAGGAGGATAGTTAACTAATTTTGTTATGGTAACCTAAACAGGAAGGCAATAATTCCGTTTGATAGAAACTAGATAGTAAATAGATCGTTAGTAGAATAATAGAATATAATAATTTCGATGGGTAAGAAATATTTCCCCATAATACTCGTATACTCCCTAATTTTTGGGAAAATATAGAAGTTGATCGAGCGAGGTTTGTTCATTTTGTATGTATTTCATACGTTCTACAAAAAACCGCGAAATATTAAATTATTTGTTGGCTTGTAGGTTCTGTTCCATGTACAAAGTCAAGAATATTGATGTTATGATAGTGGTGATACTTATCTATATGACATCTCATTTCATGGTTCCAATGGTCATTTTTTCATTTTAGGTTCATCTAGTCTATACTAATCATTATAAAGAGGAAAGATTTGATTGTTTGTTTGTTTGTATTGAATAGGCTCTGAAACTACTGGACCGATTTGAAAAGGCATTTTCTAATTGCCGCCGCCGCCGCCGCGCCGCCCGCCGACCAGAAAACACACGTTTTATATAAGAGGGTTGGCGTGCTAACATTACTATTATGTAGTTTCAGAAATATAAGTAATATGCTTATGACATTTTTATATCTATATACCTAATAGAAATATATAGGTATATCATACGTATCTATATAAGTTGTTGTAAGTTAGTAGGTTAGGTAGGTGAGGTACTATATGGCGACCTCTGTGGCGCGGTAGGCGAAGGTCAGCTTGCGCTTGCGACGCAGGAGGTTGGGGGATTAAGCCCGCCTCGGAAAAATGGTGTATACGATCTGCAGATATTAGTTACGGGTGTTCTGGTCGATATCTACATATGTATAGTAAAAAATATCTATTTAATCTATTATATTAAGTGTATCAGTCATCTAGTACCCATAACACAAGCTCTGCTTACCTCGGGGCTAGTTGATGCTGTGTGGATTGTCCAGCATTATTTATTTATTAATGTGTACCTATGCCTAAGGTTGACGGGGACAGACACCACAGGGCAATGCATATAGATAGACTCAACGCTAAGAGGCGACGTGGAAGGCCCAGGATGAGATGGCGTGACGAACTCGAGGCACATCTTCCATCATAGCCTGTAGCAGCGTTGCGTTGGATCGCGAGGAGTGGAAGGAGAAAAGGGAGGCCTTTGCCCAGCAGTGGGACAATAATGGCTCAAAATAAATAATATGCCTTAGGTTGACGGGTCAGACACCACAGGGCAATGCATTATAGACTCAGTTTCCATATATCAATTTCAATTAGACGGTTTCAAGACGGTTTCAATTAGTCGGCCCGTGTCGATGACGTGATAACATAGTAAGAGTCGTATTAACCTACCTAAGGAAGGGCAGCACTTACCTTGTGCATTTTTACACTTTTACTGCCCAGTCTAGACATGAAGGAGTGGAGGCCGGCGCGGCAGTGAATGTGAATTGGTTAATCGTTATTAGGCTATAAGCGCGTTAACACATCCATGTGTGTCATGGGCAGTGAAAGTGTTTACACCTCCTCTGTGCTCTGTCCTTATTACCAATCCGCGTACACCTATCGTAGTGATTATGGCTAAACCTGTTATAGAGGAAGGCTTGTTCAGCAGTGGAGGTTGGTAAGGAGCATTAATTAATTAAGTGAGGTAATTTTGGCGATTTGAGACTAGTTAGGACTAGTATTTAAGACTATTAAGAACGTAGTATACTACTTACTAAAATAATATAACTCATCATCATCATCATCATCATCAGCCTATAGCAGTCCACTGCTGGACATAGGCCTCCCCCAAAGAGCGCCATAGCGCCCTGTCTTCAGCTTGCCGCATCCAGCATCTACCTGCAGTCTTTCGCAGGTCGTCATCCCACCTGGTCGGAGGGCGTCCTACACTACGTTTACCGAGCCACTTCAGCTTGCTAATTCTTTGAGCTATGTCGATAACCTTGGTTCTCTGTCGGATGTATTCGTTACGAATCCTATCCTTCAGAGAAACTCCGAGCATAGCTCTTTCCATAGCTCGCTGAGCGACTTTGAACTGGTGGACCAGCCCTATCGTGAGTGTCCACGTCTCAGCTCCGTAGGTCATAACGGGTAGGACGCACTGATTGAAAACTTTCGTTTTCAAGCATTGCGGTATGGATGACGTGAAGACTTGACGTAGTTTCCCAAATGCTGCCCAGCCCAGCTGGATCCTCCTTTTGGCCTCCTTCTCGAAACTGTTTTTACCCAACTGCAGAATCTGCCCAAGGTAAGTGTACTCGGAAACAGTTTCGAGAAGGTGACCATGTACGACCACCGGCCTTGGATCAATGTGACCATTGATCATGACTTTGGTTTTATCCAAATTCATGCCAAGACCGATACATCGGGAGGCTGAAGCTAGGCCGTCCAGCATCTGGTTCAGTTCCTCAAGCGACTCCGCCATTAAGACTATGTCATCAGCGAATCGCAGGTGTGAGATGTACTCGCCGTTTATATTAATGCCCTTTCCTTTCCAGTCCAGCAACCTAAACATATCTTCCAATGCGCACGTGAACAGTTTCGGGGATATGACATCCCCCTGCCTCACTCCTCTGCGCAATTGGATGGGTTTAGACTGCTGACCCTGTACTTGGACACTCATGGTGGCGGCCTCGTAGAGACAACTCAGCACCTGGATATAACGATAGTCTACTTGGCATCGCTGTAAGGAATCCAGAACAGCCCAGGTTTCGACGGAGTCAAATGCCTTCTCATAGTCCACAAAAGCCAGACACAGGGGCTGATTATACTCTTCGGACTTCTGTATAATCTGCCTCACTGTGTGTATGTGGTCTATGGTGCCATATCCTCCGCGGAACCCAGCCTGTTCCGGTGGCTGGAACTCGTCGAGTCTCCTGGCGAGACGGTTCGTGACCACTCGTGAGAACAGCTTATAGACGTGGCTCAAGAGTGAGATGGGTCTGTAATTCTTAAGAAGGGTTTTATCTCCCTTCTTAAAAAAGAGCACCACCAAACTCCCGCTCCACGCCTTTGGAGTTCTCCCACTGTCAAGGACGGTATTAAAGAGGTTCCGTAGCTCCTGTATTACAGGGGCTCCTCCGGCTTTAAGAAGCTCTGAAGTAATACCGTCCTCGCCGGGGGCTTTTCCATTTTTAAGCTGCCTTAGAGCTAACACGATCTCGTCTTGACTGATTTCAGGCAGTTCGTCGGTATAGTGGCGTGTCAGGGTGGCTCTGGAATCTTGGTCATCTCGTCGGTAACGAGGGGCATGTGCAGCGTATAATTGGCCATAGAAATCCTCTATCTCGGCGGATATCTCCGGCTTTGACAATACGGTCCTCCCGTCGTGCGTTTTAAGCTTTGTCAGGTGGCTCCTGCCAAGCTGCTGAGTGAATACTTTGGAACCTCGGTTTCGCTCTATCGCCTCTTGAATGAGGCGCGTGTTGAAGCTCCGAAGGTCGTGCCGTACCATCTTCGCAATCCGCTTGTTCAGGTCTGACCTCTCTGACAAAGTCGCTTGGGTGGTCTCCCGTCTTTTTGTCATCAGCCCAAGAGTCTCATCCGAGAGTTTGGACTTCTTGCCAGTACGCTGCTTTCGACAGAATTTGATGCCCTCATCCCTCAACGTTTCAACCAGATTGTGTAGGGTCTCGTCAGCGTCATCAGTGGGTTCCAAGGCAACAAATCTATTCCCGAGAAGCTGCTGAAACTTCTCGGTGCCCGCCATGATTTGGATTGGGTCAGGTCGGAGCGTGGACTTCATCAGACGGTTTCTTTCAAGCTTCAAGTTGATATTCAGAGAGCCTCGGAGGAGTCGGTGATCAGATCCGGTATTGAACCTGTTGATCACTGAGATATCTCTGAATATGTGCTTGCTATCCGTCATGATGAAGTCGATCTCATTTTTAGTCACAGTGTCGGGGCTTTGCCATGTCCACTTCCTTTGAGGCTGTTTCTTAAAGAAAGAGTTCATCAAGAACAGCCCCTCCTTCTCAAGGAAGTTGACAAGCATTTGCCCCCTGTGATTTCTGACCCCATAACCATGCGGGCCTATTCGGGATTCGTTTCGAAAATAATATAACTAATATGTACTAAAACCTACTAAAACTCAACACAAAAATAATTACGTGAGATTTGTCGAGACCCCCTCCACACGTGAAATCGGGTGAGGTTTGGGTTGACCTTCTCCCCCCTAAACGCATAACGTAGGTAATTAATGGACGTCCCCTAAGGTAATCTCGGTAATCTCCCTAGGTGTGCTGCTGCCCGCGATCACAAATACTCTAGATTTCGAGTCACATAAAAAATCAAAGCTAAACGCCCCGTGTCTATAATAAGAGCGCACTTTAGGTAAGTAAATGTAGAACTAAACAAAATAACAGCTCACATTCTACCCGACCGACGACATCTAGTTAGTATTTGAGATCGCAGGCTGCTGCTAAGGCTTGGATCATTACATCGATATATTGGTGATCTTAGTGCTGAGGGTGTGATGGTACACGACACACGACACAAGTGGGCCGACCTTTTTTTTAAGATACGAAAGAATTCTGTCCTACGTGTGCAGTTTGAGACAAGAGGTCCTTTTTTCAATCAGTTTAAATGGATTTTCAAAATGCCGAGACATCTCGTGAATACAACACAGACTACAGGTCTTTAATCCACCTGGACCGGCATAACTGACTGGAGTCCCCCACAAGGGTGAGAACCTTATAACTTCAAACCTCCTGCTCTAAGTGTTATCAATCCATAACCTGTATTATTCGACAAAGACACTGATAAATAAGTTCTCACTAAATAGATGAGGCTGAAACGCTATTACTACATAATAATCTGGAACTCATGAAGCCAACATAGGCCTGGGTCCGTTACAAGGGTATAAAAAATACTCACTCTGCCGGTTCTTCTTTGATGACGACGGAATCCTCATTTGCTTCTTCTTCTTCATCTAACTTCGCTTTTAAGGCATGGAATCTTGCTAGCTGGACCTGTTGGAAGGACTTTGTACGATCTTCATCACCCATACTGAAATGATAGATAGGTAATTATTCTTTATTAAAACAGACAAGATAAAAAATTACAAAATATGTGACAATTTGGCGGTTTCATCGCTCAAGAGCGATCTCTACTGGAATGTTGAAAATGAAATGTTCTAAGCCTCTAAGGACTTTTTTCATCATCAGCCTATTTTAGTCCACGACTGGACATAGGCCTCCCCCAATGAGCGCTATAGCGCCCTGTCTTCGGCTTGACGCATCCAGCATCTACCTGCAGTCTTTCGCAGGTCGTCATCCCACCTGGTCGGAGGGCGTCCTACATTACGTTTACCGAGTCGCGGTCTCCACTCAAGAACACGTTTTCCCCAGCGGCCGTCGGTTCTTCGCGAGATATGGCCGGTCCACTGCCACTTCAGCTTGCTAATTCTTTGAGCTATGTCGAAACTTTGGTTCTCTGTCGGATGTATTCGTTACGAATTCTATCCTTCAGAGAAACTCCGAAGGATAGGATTATTTTAGTAGGATGGAAATAGGTACCAGGGGCATATACGCATCATGTGGGTATTGAAGTGATCAGCAGGAAGAGCTAGGGCATATACGCATCATGTGGGTATTGAAGTGATCAGCAGGAAGAGCTAGGGAATATACGCATCATGTGGGTATTGAAGTGATCAGCAGGAAGAGCTAGGGCATATACGCATCATGTGGGTATTGAAGTGATCAGCAGGAAGAGCTAGGGCATATACGCATCATGTGGGTATTGAAGTGATCAGCAGGAAGAGCTAGGGCATATACGCATCATGTGGGTATTGAAGTGATCAGCAGGAAGAGCTAGGGCATATACGCATCATGTGGGTATTGAAGTGATCAGCAGGAAGAGCTCTACAACTTGTCTGCAAGAGAGTAAAAAAGGATTTTGATTTAGCGAGTACCGCTCGCCGATATAATGATCTTTGTGTTGTATTGACGGAGTTTGTCTGAAGGATATGATTTTTACCGAATATATCCGACAGAGAAAGAATTAGCAAGCGGAAGTGGCAGTGGGTCGGCCATATCTCGCGAAGAACCGACAACCGCGCTCCGGGGCAAACTGTTCTTGAGTGCAGACCACGACTCTTTAAACTTATTTATTTTATTTCAACAATAAATCATAAAAGCAGTTCTTTTATGATTTATTGTTTTCTAATCTTATTTTGATTGAAAAATGTACGAAGAAACCAGAAGAAACAGAAGCTCTTGTTGACAATCTGAACGGCGATGTCACAGAATAAATCCGGCTAAGTGCGAGTCACTCGCACACGGATGGTCCCGTATCATCGTAATGTAATTTCGTCAAACGGTCCGAACATTAATAGCAAAAAGCCATCAAAACGCTAATTTGGTGATTGATACTCAACGTGGCATGTACGTTTCATCATCATCACCAAATAAGTCCACGTCCACTGCTGGACATAAGCCTCCCCCATACATCGCCTTAACGAACATGGACGTTTGCCGAGGGCAAACTTTTAATAAAGTATATTTTTATTATTTGTTTTGTTGTCATATTACCTATAGCAGCGAATACAATATCCAGTCAATTTTTTTCAGCTGTCTACCTTTTTCCGTTCATGAGATACTACTTATTACGCTCTGACAAGCCGCTGACAGACGGACGGACAAACAGCGGAGGTTTAGTAATAAGGTTGCGTTTCCGTCCGTACCGTACTCGTAAAATGGATCTAGAGCTCTATTCTAAATTCCCAGTTGCATTGCATAGAAACTATTAGTTATCTGTGTAGGCCTGGTTGGATAACCTTGAATAAACATAATGGTTCCTTCTATTTCTACAACGCAGAACCACGCGAAGTTATAGATCGAACTTTGATTGACAACTATAGATAGGTTCCTATTTTGGGTAGAGTTCTTTCTTGTTATTTATCTTATCTAACCTAAGCTTCGAGGTTAAATGAAGCTTGTAGAGCAAGTAGGTACGTAAGTACCAACCTACCTATTGCATAACATCATGCTCGGTTCGCATCGCACAAGTTTTTCAAGTCGTCATTTCATATTTGGGATGAATTTGGGAATAACTCATCATTTCGTACGATTGAATCAACAAAAAGTAGCACAATATCTAATTTCTCAACGACTTATTTTCGAACTAAAGTTCCGTTATTTATTTTATGGTTGAATTGGAAGCAAAACGGAAGGACCTACAGAAAAATACGTCACGAAGTATTGCTCTACATTTTCGTTCTCTACATTATTTATTATGAAGGGTTCATTTTAAAGAAATATAATTAATCCGGCAAAACAAATGAATGCGAAATTAAAATATCTATGAGATAGCACGTATAATCATCATGTACAATTTTGTTACGGTAGTCTAGGTCATTCGTAAATGACTGCGGGAAAACGGTCGAGTGCTCGAGTGACATTATCGATCAACCACGTACCTTGTTAGCACTCTATTTGCCATCAGCTCTCCAAAAGGATGTTATCACAACAAAACACGATTGAGAATAAATTATAATGTAAATATAAATCGTTTCTTACGTTATAATACTTTGGATTGCACTTAGAAATAGGTAAAATAAATAAAAAATATAAAAATAGTTCAGAAATTCAACCACGGTTCGTTATTATTCGTTACAATCAAATAAGAATCTTTTCCTTCCTTTTCACTCAGATAGTCTTTCGCCCAAGTAAGAAAGAGTAAACAATAACAACACCGTAAATAGAATTTTATCAACATGGCTGCGCACATGCTTTTCCTACAAATTACTCTTGTCTATGGTATTAGTGTTGCCCAGTTTCCTGTCACGGAAAATCGACTAATGATCGAACTAAATTAACTTCCACACCAATTGCTTAACATGTTGTTACATTCTTTGACTGAAATAATAAACGCTCAAAATTAGGAGTTTTCTACATAAAAAGTTAGCAAATACCTACATAGTTTGGCCAAATACTTACAAATACTTCTGAAACATAGTTTTTTACTAGTTCAGGAGCCTATGGACTCGTATTGCCTGTTTCACTGGCTATTTTGTTAACAACTAACATTTTTACTTTACAGTGTCGATGTCATGCGATCACGGCGGGGGGCAGCGGGGCGCAGCGGCGGCGGCGGCTGGCGGCGCGGCGGCTAAGGGCGCGGAGCGGGGTGCGGTGCGGGCGCGGCGTGGCCACGACGACGCGACGCGACGACGACGACGACGACCGACGACGACGGGGCGCGGCGCGGTCCGCCACTGGCGATCCATACTTGGGGGCACTTTGGGTACCTGGGTCGTTATGGTCTATGAAAGGCACCTTCGATACACAATTTTTGTTTATCAAAATAGATGTAGGTAAGTTTTTAGAAGGCTATGAAATCATGTGAAGGGCTATAAAAAAATGTGTTACGTACCCAAAGGAAAGACTATCATTATATCAAAAACCACAGAACAATAATATCCTGTCAAAAACAATCTGTTTCCCGCGGTTTCATCCGAGTTAAATTCGAATTTCACATTTCTAAATATGCCTATGTCAATCACCCAGGGATAGTGCAACTTGCCAACGGTGAAAGAATTTTTAAAATCGGTCAGTAGTTTCGGAGCCTATTCAATTCAAACAAATAAAAAAACATATAAGTAAATGTTGTATACTGGTTCAAAATATAACAAAAATTACATTTTCAATAAAATGTTTATCATTTTATAACAACATAAGTACATATAATATTAATGTTACAATAAGGCCATCCGTAAATCTATAAACATTTGGTTGTTGACACAGAGAGCACTATTGATTACCGAGTCCTGGTCTCAAACCTGTTGTTTGTATTGTATCCCGTTCGCTTACGGAATAAAATTTGCACACTTCTGTTTACAGTTGAGGGACGCCTCTCGAGGCGCTCAATCTACCCTCCCTCCACGATTAGAAGTGAGCAAGGGCCTCTTTTGAGGAAGTGTGAGCTGAAGATGCACCTTTATATAGAGGTACCTACAGTAAGTCGGGTCGTGAAATGCGAAAAAAACTTGTGAAGAATGACAGAAATGAAAGGCATTATGAAATCATAATATTAATTATTATTCGTGGTTTTGAAAGACTGTTCCAGACAGAATGCCAGCCACTGGGCTGGCATTTTAATTATTACGATAAATAGGTAGGTACCTACCTACTTTGTTTTAAGACTTTGTGGTTTTGATTTAGGTTGAGTGAAGTAAGTTAAAACATCATAATTGTATTTACAGTGACGTTACAAATGAATTCCATGCTACACAATTTATTTGAAAACAACCCAGATAGAACGTGTATAAATCTGAATTTATTACTAAATCGTAAACCCCTTATTAATCGATGACTTTGCGTCTATAGATCGACTAAAAATAGAACGAAGCCACATAAGTTGTCTATACTCGGATGCATACGTCATCTCATACGTTCCTTGGATATAAATGTCAAATTCAAATCATCATGGCTGTCAAGTAAACAAAACATGTTTTTTTATTTGTCTTGTCTGCCGTGCCGGGAACTTCAAGCAAGACTCCGAAACAGTTCTCGTTATTAATTTGAAAAAAATATAAACTTATACTTTGTAAATATGAAATTTCGTAGCGTTATGATAGATGCTGGTCCCATGCGCGAATTCACAAGTAATGTTAACCTGTGGAGCTCCACGCTTTTTGATAATTTCGAAATGGTTTCAAAATAATTATCTAAATTTTCCAGACATAGTAACTACAATTTCAAAGCTGTCCAAAGAATGCGTTTTACGACTGTCCAGTGATCAAATTAACTTCATCGTAAGCGATGAAAACAGCGGTCCTGCGCCCCCCATACTTTGGTGTGAAATACCTCGAGCTATGTTCTTCTCTGAGTATCAACTTATTGGATTGGATGATGAGCATAGGGATATCTATTTGGGCTTGAATTCTGGTATGTGTTTCTGGTACCTATTAGAATTTTTACAATCTAACAATTAGATTGTATAATATTCTAAGTTATACCCAAAGCTGGTCAGCACCTATATAATTAACTAGCTGCGCCCCGCGGCTTCGCCTGCGTGGAAATCCATGTGTCAAATGATATATAAACCTTCCTCTTGAATCACTCTATCTATTAAAAACAACTGCATCAAAATAATTATGTTGCATAGTTTTAAAGATCGAAGCATAGGGACAGACAGACAGTGGGAAGCGACTTTGGTTTATACTATATACATAGTGATTTACCTCTTTAATTTTCTTCAAGACCAATATTGGCATATCTTGTATTGTATGCTTATTGGGTATTAAGCAATGCACCCAATTCTCTGCTTTATTAAAATGTATAGTATAAAATTGTATTATCTCATTTTTATTCCAGGAAATTTAGCAAGATCTCTTTTAACGCTGAAGTCTGCAAAGTCATTGAAAATGAAACTTACAAAGAAACAGTGTCCCTGTCTCACTTTGGAAATAGAAATTGTGAGTACTCCTTTGTATGAAATAAATATTTTCTTGTTAATTTATTGCATGTAATTTCATTATTTTGTCGTTTTAAGATTGTATATGCGTTCAATGAGCTATATCATAACGATTGGAGATATCTGTAATGTTATGGTCTTGTTTTAATAAATTATTTGATTTAAAAGTCTAAAGCTATTCTGAAAAAAGATGGTGATCTCTATTATGGTGTGGTGTGTTGGTAACTGGTAATGCACCAGACCAGTATGTATTATATTGTCTGTGACCAGACATACATTTGCTTAGAAACACATTATAACCATGTAGTGTGTTGCCGTAGTAATGTGTTTCTAACCATTCTAAATATACAAAACTGGTTTGCTTCTCTTGTGCCACAATACATCACAACAATAAAAAGTATAGTGGGGTTCTAGCTTTATATATAATCAATCAATTCTGTTCCTCAGCCGTCCTCAACATCACAGCAAACTAGGAATGTGATACATGATATACCAGCAATTGTAATTCCAAGGAAGCTATGGTCTGAGTTTGCAGAGCCTCGTATACCTGATCCGGATGTGAGTACCTTCACAGATTATCAAACTTCTTAACAGATCTGCTGTCTTTATGATAATTAGCATATTAATAATAAATAAATAAAAATCATTTTAAGTAATAATTAAAGTCGAATTTAATCTATTAATTGGTATTAAAGAAAACAAAGCATCACCATCATCATCAGCCTATGTTAGTCAAGTACTGAACATAGGCCTCTCCTAATGGGCGCTATTGCGCCCTGTCTTCTGCTTGTCCCTCCGATCAGGTGGGATGACGACCTGCGAAAGACTGCAGGTAGATGCTGGATGCGGCAAGCTGAAGACAGGGCGCTATGGCGCTTATTGGGGAGGCCTATGTCCAGCAGTTGACTGCTATAGGATGCATTTTAAAGTATTCTACTTTTGAATGGGGAAAATAGTTATTCTGATTTACACTTTCCACAAACAAACACATTTAATTAATAATATCAGCATGTTTTCTATGAACCTAGATTGTGATGGAAGAACACCAAAATTCCACCAAACTAGATTCTAGTTAACCTGTTTACATCATATTATACATTTTTTCTTTTTTGTAATGTAAGTAACTATTTAGCTGTAAATTGCTGTAATGTTACATGTATGAGTACAGTACCTACAATAAACTATAATGAATTCATCAAACTACAATAGTATTCATAATAGGTAATAATAACCTACTATTTTCTTTCCAATCTTTACAAAACAAAACAATAATATTATGTAAACTAGTATGCAACCCCATTTTGGGTACAGGCCTCTTCCAGCATATTATTTAAGTTTTATTTTGATGAGGTAAGTAATTAGTTTATATTTTCTATAAGTTCTCTTGTGTCTAATAATTTTATTGATCCTTTCCCATTTCTCATATTTTTGAGGATGCTCTCTATAATAATATATCCGATAGTCTTAAAGCATACATAATTACATTTCCAGATATCTATAGAACTGCCAACACTGAAGCAGCTTCGCACAACAATAGACCGCATGAGAAGCATGGCCGCTGAGGTGGTGATCCGCGCGTCCGCTGAGGGCCGGCTGACGCTGCAGATCAAGACTGACATGGCCAAGGTGTCGACAAGGTTCAAGGATTTGAGGGTCGAGAAATTTGGAGGTGAGAACTCAATCTTAGTGCACTTTCTTGTAGATAATATGATTAGAACTGCCGATAGAAAGGCTAATAATGTAAATACTAGAAATAAGAATAAACTCACTGTGCCCACAACTAGACTACATAAGATAAGTGTATCTTTTAAAGTGCAATGTATACGCTTCTACAACAAAACTCCTGAGTTGCAAAAATTATCAATAAATAAATTAAAAAAAAATGTGAAACATATTCTTTGCAAAATGTTTAATTACAAAATATCAGATTATCTAGAAGATATAAAAGCTTGGAACGAGTTTTGCTCCAACTCAAAATCTAACAACTTGCAGATAAGCAAATCATATGCACCTACTAGACACATTATGAACATACTATAATAGTGGTTTCTTCTCACTTCTTCCACTGGTGGACAAAAAATTGAAGTGAACATTAAAATAATGTTATTATATGATAATGAATAATATAAAATATGACCGGTCTTAAGTGCTTATTTGTAAGCCTAAAGAAATAAACTTTCATTTAATTTCATATGGTCGCCTTGAAAGGTGGTAGGTTGGATGGTAAATGCTCGTAGTAGATGAGAAATGAAGGATATGAAAATGTATGGAACTGCCCACAATACACAGACTTATCACTTATTTGCCACTAAATGTACTCATAATAGTCGCCTGTTCACTACTGGACAAAAATTGAAGTGAATAGAAAATAAAATATCTTATTTCTTATTTGATAATAATTTATTATCAATAAGGTATATACATACATCTTAAACCGGTAGGGTATATTTTTCGCCTAGTTCAGTATTCAAGTTCTCATAATAGTCGCCAGTAAACTTTTTATTCGCCCGATTAAGGTGAATGTTTAGACCTGAACTTACCCCTTATATGTAATTTTCTTTCAGGTCCAATAGACCACTCGGATTCGGAAACGGAGTCGCAAGTAAACGAAGACCTCTCACGCCTGTGTTATTGCCGAGTCGACGCTAAAAAGCTCTCAATGTTCCTAAGTGCAGATATGATCTCACATAACCGAACTATAGCGAGCATTGTTCACAAAAAACTAGTGATTTTGTGTTTGCAAACTGATGAAAATGTTAGACTGCAGTGTTTTATAAGTGGTATTGTGTATTGAATTTATTTTAATTATGTAAGGATAATTAGTAAGGTTACGGCCGCGCGTAGGTGGCATAAGGCCTAGGTAGGCTTGATGAATTCAATACCTAGGCGCCCCATTACCGTAAAATGTCGCGCGTATTGACAGCGTCAATACGAAATAAACTCAGTTTAGCGTTCTAAACGAGGACGTGCTTCAACTAAAGCACTACACATTTATTCCTATCTGTTTTGCACTGGTTTAAGTGCAAAACAGATAGGAATATCACTGAATACCTAACTGGATTGGACGACAAGGTATAGTTGTCCGCTTCCCTGCTTGCCAATTGGGAGCCATCAACTAAAAGTTACTTAAATTCTTTTCTTAATCTTACCACCAAATACTCAAACGTATCTCAGATTTAAGCACGTCTCAAGTGACGACTTTCTGACAGATTTTCATTAAAACTGACAAAAAATTGCTACTTGAGACGTGGTATTTGGGCGTTAGCTTCATGGCAACAGGCGTTAAGTTTTAATTTTAACACGAACTGTGATCATAATCCCCTGACTCGCTTGTGGTAGTAAAAATTTTCTGCATGTGATGTGACAAATAAAGAAAACAAAACACAATTGAATTGTAAATTTTATTATATTTTACTTTAACAGCTCAAAATTAACTTTGGGTACATACATACTCATTTAACAGATTGAATGATGTACATTTTAATTTATTAACACCTAACTAGAATTACTCGTTGAAAAACAGTGAAATTATTCTTGATTGTACATGTTATTGCTTCAACTGGATACTAGATTAACACCATTAGCCTTTAAAGGAATTTTTACTTCAGTAATATCTTACATTGAATCATACTCTATCAAATTCTTTTTATCGGGATTTACATGATCTTTTTATTATCAACACTAGAATTTACATAATTTATGCTTTTGATCTCAAGAACAGTATTATTTTAAACGAATACGAGTGACTGATTAAATTATAAGATTCATGAAAATCCCGCTATTTCTAAAGAATCCATAAAAATGATTCACTGCTTTAAAAAAAACACCTAGTTCTTATTTTAAACTTCAGTTATAAGTTAATTGGAAAGATCTTTCGTTATCCCGCCTCAGTGTGTCGTGAGTCGCCTTGAGTTGGTCTAGCTTGTTGGATATCTGAGCGATCGCGTTGTCGATCCATTGCATTGACGACATGTGAGTGTTCAGGATACGGCCGATTTGGACAATCTGGGAAAAGAAGGAGCAAAATTAGACATACTGGACTTTAAATTTGTATGTGTGTGTTATTTTTATTAATAGTCAGGAACTTGCATAAAACCAGCAGATGGTACCTAACGATAAGTGTGAAAAAAACCGACCTTCGTTCGAGCACAATCTCACCTGACGGTAAGTAACCACTGTCTGAATTATAAGCAATGAAAAAAAAGTGGATGCCTTTTGTTATATGTACTTTTATACTTACAGGGTCATTGCTATCCTGCCCCCGGTTGGTTTCATTCAAGTGCTCTATAACCTCCTTCAGGTCTTCAGACATCTGTTTTAGTTGCGAATCTAGGTTCTCTGCTAATGTGTACCTGAAAAATTAAGAAAAAGTTTTTTACTATCAACAAATTGCCTCGTTAACTTGAAATCATTTGGTTATGTTCGTATCTCAATAACTTTCGGCGCAAGACTTGTTCTCTGAAGACTTGATCTTGGTTCTCGCTAATAACGTCGAGTTTGGGGTAATCACTTTCGGAGCAATTTAATAATGTCAAAAATAAAATCGAATTCGAATGGACTTGTTCATTATTAAATTTCTTAGGAATTACCCCCAGATCGCTTACGCACTATAATAGCTTTCCGCTTTGCCAATACAGCGATAACTGCTTAGACGTCAGTCGTTTAGCTGACTTCAATACTAATAATATTATAAATACGAAAGTAACTCTGTCAATCTGTTACCTTTTCACGCCTAGTCGGGTGAATGAATTTGGTAGGGCTACAGTATCCCAGGGCTATATAGGCCATATAGGCTACTTTTATCCCGGTAAATTGTGTGCAAAGCCGCGGGCAGCTAGTGTCGAATACGAGTAAACATACTAGGAGACAAGATACTCACATCTGTTCCCTCTCCGGGTCTCTCACTCTATCCCCAGCGCCCTCTAACAGCTGTTTCTCCATCGGCGCCAGTAGATCCTCCAGCTCTTTCTGTTGCGCTAATACAAAGTCAAGCTCGTGTTCTAGAGATTGCTGCTCGTTCTTCACTGTTTGGACTACGTCGTTCAGTTCTACGATCTGAAAGCAAAATAGATTGTGATTAATCTACAGTAGAAGGTACGATACCTACGCCGAGAGCTGCATTGAAACTTTAAATTACCACGATTTTTTTTACCATTTTATAGGTTCTAGGCAAATACGGCGAATTTTTTTGTTTGTAAAAATGTTTCTCTTCTACCTTTCTTTTTCACTATTTTTGTCCAGAACCCTTAATCATTATTAACGAGAGTGTTAATGAGCGCCCTGTCAATAAAGCCAGTCTTTCGCAGCTGATCGTCATCCCACCTCACCACAAGACGTCTACACTACTACGTTTACTGCATCGCAGTCTCAAGAGTAATGTTTACCAGGTTGTCGGTTCTTTAAGAGATAATATAGCCATCTCTCTGCCACTCCAGCTGACTAATAAAATATTATCTTTTCTCCATGAGCAATAAGCAACCGATCCCAGGCATTATCTACTTGATTGATGAACGTCAATAATAATACTCTTGGACTCTGCATGTATCTTCAGGAAGTTCCTTTCTGTGCAGCCCTAGTCACCGGCCGCTTGAGCCTAGCTTCGCGGTCGGTGATCTACCGTTTAGATATTTTTTTTAATGTAGAATAGTTTTATAATATTTTATTGTATATACATATTTTCTATAGTAAAACATTTATTTTCTACGATAATTTTAAATAAATGAGTGTATAATAATAATTATAATGTTACCTTTTCTCCATTAGCAATAAGCAATCGATCCCAGGCATTAATCTGTGTAGCTTGATTGATGAATGTCTTCTCTTGTTCTTCTAACTCTAGCGTCCATTTGTTTATGTTCTCTTCTAGCTCCGCGAAGGTTATTGAGCTGATCTGGTGCGGCGGGACTAGGGGGGCTGCTGGTGTGCTGAAAATAAAGGAAAATATAATTAATAATATTTTTTTTTTTTAAACTTTTCAATAAGTTAAAAAATCGCGAGAATTTTTTGAAGAAAACAGATTAAGTAATCTTTGTCACATTATTTAGATTGGTTCCCTTTATGTCGAGTCCCTTTACGCCGAGTTTGAGAGACTATTGTTGCTTCATATTACCGTTACGTCGAGTTTGGTTCATAGAGTAGGGATATCAATACCATTTCTGACAGAAAAATATATTAATTTTCATACATCATCATTCATCATCATCTAGCTCAAACTAGCTTAGTGTTTTGTAGAAATAGATGTCGCAAACAAGTTTATCGAGTTCATTGTTTTGAAAAAATTTAAAAACCTACTTCGAATTTCTTATTTGGATACTGTCTTAAGTTTTGCGGGAATTTCATGGGACCATTCTCTATCTATACAAGCGTAACTCGTCAGGGTTTAATCAGTAGGTACACAGTTCCTTAGGTTTTATATATTGGTTACTTACGTAGTAACGGTTGTCAGAGGGGGCATAGTGGTAGCCGCAGTAGATTTAGCCAACGCAGTAATACCAGAGGGCGCTGACGATGCTATAAAAAAAAATAAAAAAATTAGTTGTCATGTAATTTTAGGACGGACAATCAAATTGTTGTTTGTAACATTAGAACTAAGAATTATTAAGGGTGTTTTAAAAAGTTTTAGCGAAACTATGGAAATAAAAGAAACAAAACAGGAATTTATAAAATTTTGAATTTTCAAAAACGATAATTTAGTGTGGAAAATTTCTAAATGATTCTAATGACGTCTTATTTGACAGCTCCGCGATTCAAAATTTAAATTCGGAATAACATGTGAAACGAGTTGGCATGAAACTTACTGGCTGGTAAACTGAGCTTAGTTTACCAGCCAGTGGTTCGCATTTAGTAATGGACTCTACACTCCGAACCTGACGAGACGACACACAGACAAAGACAAGCAGACGGACGGCGCAATACCATCCTTATCTAGAATATTAACCTATTCTACGTAATGTATTGTATTATATCGGTTATCTAGTACCCTTAACACAAGCTCGTTGTTGTTAGATAATGCTGTGTGAATTGTCCGACATATTTTTTTTTCTAACACTCTTAAGTTGGTAACTTATAATTATGAACCCGGTCAGGGTGTAGCTAATTCAGAAGATGGGTAGTTTACATTCTTTCATTGTTTGTTATGTAGTCTAATCGTCTAAAATACCGTAACTATGTTTAAAAAAAACCTTGATACCTCAAATTCCGGTGGCTTGTGTAGTTTATTAAACACATTAGCGTAACGCCCAGTCTTCCAAAGTGAATCCGAAACTAAGCGCAGTTGTGGCCATGACTAACAAAACTAGAGTCTTATCCATCCTGCTAGATAATAGGCCTCTCTTAATGAGCGCCTTATCGTTACACACTTACTAGCAGTAGATGACGTAGGCAGCTTAGCGCCGAAACTAAGCCCAGTGGTGGCCGCGGTCGACGCCGGCGTTGTTCCAAAACTAAGCGCTGTTGTGGTCGCGGCGGATGATGCTGGGGTTGTACCGAAACTGAGGCCAGTTGTGGGTGCGGCTGTGGATATTAATTAATGATTAGAGGACATTTTTGGATAAAGCTCATCTTTTGCTTAAGAGCCTACTTACACGGCAGCTTAAGGCTGTCAGCAAGGCTACCACGCTATTTGATACATAACGTGACGCGAGTTATTAACTTATTAGTTATTACGCTAATTTTAACGCGAATAAAGCGTGTAAAGGCTCATTTTAGCGTGAATAACTCGTGAAAAAGCGTTATTTACGCTACAATGCGACTTTAAGCTGCGACCGCATTGTGAACTGCAGTCTTCTATTTACAGACATACACGCAACCGCTCGAGCAGTAACCGCATAGCAGCTATTTATTAATTTTCAGATCACGCAAACATTATGCACGTGTCGGAAATCCTCTGTTCTTCATTACGATCGATCGATACCTCTGTATCTCCTTTAAAATATTACATGATATCTTTTTAATGATAATGTTGATGTTAGGTGAAAACCCTCTTGTAAAATTTTTGTAACTTAATAATATTTATTTATTTATTAAAATTTATAGATGCTGTATGTAGACCAGTCCCTTTATGCTCACAGTCTTTTTAAATATAATTATTTATTATCTATCCGTAAAAACCTTCAATAAGCTTTTTAGTATTCATCAATTTTAGACTGTTATTTATAAATTACTAGCTGCGCCCCACGGCTTCGCCCGCGTGGAAATCTATGTGTCAAATAGTTTATAAACCTTCCTTTTGAATCACTCTATCTATAAAAAAACATCATCAAAATCCGTTGCGTAGTTTTAAAGATCTAAGCATACATAGGGGCAGACAGAGAGCGGGAAGCGACTTTGTTTTATACTATGTAGTTGATAAGCCTCTGGTTTTCCTTCAAATAAATATAAAATTACAATTACCTGTAGATGGAGTTCCGAAATTAAGTCCAGTAGAAGGCGCTGCGCTGGATATAGGGGCTCCGAACGCAATGGGTTTGCTGGCAGACGTGGCCGCAGTACCTGCGTGTAAGGAAATGATTCCAATAACGGTTACGGCATTTTCACCTTGGCTCATCAACCGCCAGCGGTTTCTTCTGCTTATTCCCGGTAGTTTTGTGCACAAACTACAGGGAATAAGCAGTTTCTACCGGGTGGTCACTGGTAGATTTCAAACTTTGACCGATTGTAAAAAATATACCATCATGAATCAATTTCGTTTATTGAAACTTGAGACACTAATACAATTTTTATTTTGAATTTAGTTAATTTTTTTATGGCGGCTCCACATTAGTGCCGTGAATTCTCGCTGTGAATTCACGGCACAAGTCGTGCCCTCCACATTCACGGGATGCTCCCAATCGTTCCTGAAACCTGCCGCGAAATGGACGTAGAAGCTGCTGCTGCAATAACTTTGTTTGCTGTGGCAATATATAACTATTTAGAGCCAAAACAAGAAACTTACTAGAAAGCGTTGGAAAAAAAAGAAGATGGTGGATGACTGAAATACATTGTAACCGATCCAGGTATGTTTGCTGGTGTACCTAGTGAATTAATGAATTTACTTAGTAGGTATATGATTAGAACTGTCTTTATTAATTATATAAAATTCATTTCAGACTTTCTATGGAGAAGCAGTTATCAGAATTACATTCTGTAACTGCATACGTCCGTTCGCCTTTGTAGTCCGGAGTAAACTGGCACGGGGCCGTGAATGTGGATGTGTACGCGTGAACGCCGCGCGAAGGGGGCGCGAACCCTTTGTCGCGGGACAAAATACCGACACTGATCGGGGAACAGGCGTGAATGCGCGTGAACCCCGCGAAAACCGTCCACATTCACGTTCACGCCTGTTCACGGGGCTTCACGGCACTAATGTGGAGCCGCCATTATGTAGTATGCTAGCTCGAACACAACAATTGTTTTTGTATCATTACTTTATTGATATCTGAAATAAACATAGTGACCAATTCTTTAATGTGTAAACAAAATTATGTTACCTGTTTAAATAAGCTTTGTTTTTTCATTATTTTTCTATACTTGTCTATTCAATATCTTCATAAAGTCGTCAAACAACTTAGCCTTGTAATTTTAAATTTTTAAGCATCCTATCAGCGGAAACTTGTAATTAGCCGCCAGCAAACATGCACTGGTCTATCCAGGCATAAATATTTCCTCCGAAATTTTGTAAATGAAATAAATAAATAAACATTGAATTGAATTAATACACAGATTATATGTTATAATAATCAGATTCTCCAAATGGTAACGCATGAATAATAATAATAATAATAAAAGATATTTATTCACAGTGATGGGTTTACGAAGTAGGAATAATAAAACACAATAAGTAATAAGGAACTTACATTCTATTACATATTTGGTGTAGATAAGGCTAGTTTGCTCTTTCCTTAGGTACATTCCTACTTGTAATAAACCTTTTAGGGTCAAAGTTAATGACACCTCGTTCTGACTAAGTTTGGTAACTTGTATTCAGACACGAGGGCTCAAACCTCTGGCTTCTTATAGGTTCACAAATAATTTGTATAAAAGTGTTTTACTTAACTTACTAACTATGGTTGATAAACATTTAGGGTAAGTGATCGCTTTACTTTTATAATGAGCTTTTGTAGTTAAAAAAATCTACCACTCGACACCCTGAAATTCAACCTTTAACAGCTGAATCGCGATGTTATAGAATACTAACTACCCTGTTCCTTGGTGACTGAAATCCGCGCGATATCAGAATTTCCTTTTCAAGTGATAATTTGTGAATGAAAGTTACTTTGCTTGTGAGATACTCACCGAAACTGAGCGCAGGCTGGCCGGTAGAAGCAGGTGTGGTGCCGAAACTAAGGCTCGCTGCCGGCTGCGCGGCCGTCGTCGACGTGGCACCGAATGAAAGACCTGAAATAATAATAATTTACTCTTTGAGTAACATTTTACTCTTACCTTAAACGTATTCAAAATGTTAATAATAAGCATGTTGAAAGTTGACAAAACAGTGGAAAAACTATAGTATTCCAGTTTATAAACCATCTTTTAGATTAAGTTGTGAATATAAAGTCAAAACAACTAAAGGATGAATTATACAGGTTCCCTTAGTAGACTTACGTTTTCCACGGGCTGAGTTGACGGTCGATTCTTCCGCAGCGATCACTGACTAATGTAATAAAATTCAATAGTCTACTAACCTGTAGGCGCAGCGGTAGAAGTAGCACCAAAAGTCAATCCACCAGTCGCTTGTGACGTTGCCTGCCCAAATGCCGGCGGTGCTTGTGACGTTGCCTGCCCAAATGCCGACGGGGCTTGGGACGTTGCCTGCCCAAATGCCGGCGGTGCTTGCGAGGTGGCCTGCCCAAATGCCGGCGGTGCTTGCGACGTTGCCTGCCCAAATGCTGGTGGTGCTTGTGACATTGCCTGCCCGAAAGCTGGCGGTTGCGACGCAGCTTGTCCAAAAGCAGGCGGTTGCGACGTCGCCTGTCCAAAAGCAGGAGGTTGCGATGCAGGTTGCCCGAAGCTTAGCGCTTGTGTTGTCGCTGTACCGAAGCTAAGGGAAGATTGTGGTTGTGAAGTTGGTTGCGCTGGTTGCGCGCCGAAGCTCAGGTTTGTTGGTTGCGTTGTGGTTGGGGCTGGAAAGAAATGAACAAAATGATGATATGTGTTGTAATGACCGATTGGTCTGGGGGATTGTCGTCTTAGGTTTTCAATATCCTGTAGAAAAATCGACTTATGTGGCAAAAGTATTATACGTAAAATATATAAGAACAAAAAAAAAATAAAAAAAATATGATTATTTACTAACTAGAGGTAGCTGGCGATCCGAATGCAGTTCCACTCGCGGGCTGCGTCTGAGCCCCGAAGGCGCCGCCGCCGAAGCTGAGGTTAGCTGCTGTGGGCTGAGCGGCGCCGAACGCGGGTGTGGCGGCCGCTGAGGAATACATTGTTATTAAGTATAAGATATATTTATTTATTAAGTTGGTACTTACACAACTACAACGAACACATCCGACAGAGAACCAAAGTTATCGACATAGCTCTAAGAATTAGCAAGCTGAAGCGGCAGTGGGCCGGCCATAGCTCGCGAAAAACCGGTGTCCACTGGGGCAAACGTGTTCTTGAGTGGAGACCAAGACTCGGTAAACGTAGTGTAGGACGCCCTCCGACCAGGTGGGATAACGACCTTGGCTGTTTATTATTATTTATTTATCAGAATGTCCTAGTTTGACGAATTCGTTATGAATGTAAGCGGATTGATTACTGTTTATTATTCTAGTGTAATAGGGGTGTAACTACAACATCTCGTGTCCCAAGCCAACCTAACCTGCACGTGGTACACCGTGCTAGATAACGATCTAGGCTCTGCTGAAAACACTATACAATCTTCATAACTTGATAACTCAGATAATTCACAATTATTTTCCATTACTTGACACTGGCAGAAAGTGTCCAACCAGGCACAATAGGATAGTGTCCTGGGTAAATAATATATTTTTCAATTTAGTCCGTCAGTTAGATTATCAGAAGATATTTTAAACGTATTTTTTCTTTTGTCAATCATATACTGACAAAAATAAAGCGCGTCTAAGTTTAGGAGTGGGGGCTCGTGTCGTGACGTCACAACTTGCTAAAAAATGTAGCAAGACGTGACGTCACGTGGAACTTTAACTGGCTATATCTTCATATTTTTTTGCTTAATTAACAAAACATAAATCACGGGTCCAATATCTTCTAATAATCTAACTGACGGACTTAGTAGATTCTTTAAGACACTAGCCTATTGCCATGAACTAAGAATCATCATTGTATTGTAATACATAATACAAACCGGTGGTAGTCGCCGCGCCACCAAAACTGAAGGAGCCACCTGGTTTAGCTCCGAAAGCAGAGGTCGCTCCGAACGCCGGCGGCGCACCTTGAGGCGCTGTCGTTGTGGCTGCCTGGAAATATAACCTTTTATAAACTACAGGCAGTGGCCGGCCATATCTCGCGGCTGCCGGGGGAAACATGTTCTCGAGTGGAGACCACGACTCGGTAAACGCAGTGTAGGACGCCCTCCGACCAGGTGAGATGACGACCTGCGAAAGACTGCAGGTAGATGCAGCGGCAAGCTGAAGACAGGGCGCTATGGCGCTTATTTGGGAGGCCTATGCAGTGGACTGCTATAGGCTGATGATGATGATAAACTACAAGCTTATGACCGCTGCTTGGCACGCGTTTTACGGGATACAATACAAATCCAGCACCAGAATTCTGTTTTTTAGAAGTTGTTGGTATAGTGGTAACGGAAATACATCATCTGTGAAAATTTCAACTGTCCAACTATCACGGTTCATTCTGTATATGACCTTAAAAAGAAAGTTGGACTTTTAACTTTTTAAAACTTTCACGATTTGTTAACTTTGACTGCGATTTTTTTTCGACGACTGCGATCTTTTTTTTAACCTAAAAAATTCGTGCTGCCGCTCTACACAGCAGTTGTGTTGCGCCGCACATGCGTTTCGTTCGAAAAATATTACGGCTTTGCTGAGTCACACAGATCTGTATTTTCTCAGCCGCTGCGCTAGTATGGATTTACGCATATTAGTCACTAGTAGAAAACACATACCGTGAGATTTCAGCAATCAAAGTGTTAATATAATTAAACTAACCATTTGAAAAAAAAAAACAAAGGCTTTTCGTTAACTGATAAGATTTCGCGTTTTAATCATCATCATCACCATCAGCCTATATTAGTCCATTGTTGGACTTAGGCCTACCCCAAAGAATGCGTTTTAATACATAATAAAAAAAATATGTGACGTCACGAATTTATGGATTCCCCCTTAGCTCTTACAACATCCACGGCGAGTTCAAAGGGTCTATTCCGCCAGGACAGGTACGGCCCTGATCAGCCTTTCAATTCCTACCAAAAGTGTTGTTTTGAATATGTTCATACAAATTTCAAAATGTTTTAATATATAAGTCTGAACATAGTTTTAAAGCCACCACACACAGAAACCGTGGCCAGGTAGGAGGCGAAAGCTTGCGGGTTGTTTTATACAAATTTACGTGCACCGCTTAGCTACCGCTCGGCGGTGTATGTGTAGTATTCCATATAAATTCGTATGATATAACCCACGCCTCCGGCCCGGCCACGGTTTCTGTGTGGCGGCTATTATAATTTATATTAGTTTTATAGTGAATAGCATAGGATAGTGAGTGCTTTGTACACACTGTATTCTCCTATCTTTAACAAATAAATAAATTTAACTCACAGCGGGGGTCACGGCCGTTGAGAATCCGGACGCGGGTGTTGAGAATCCAAAGCCAGTGGGAGTCCCGGCGGCGGCGAAACCGAAGCCCCCACCGGAACTGGCTGGAGTGCCGAATGCTGGGGCCGCTATGAAACAAAACAATTCAATAAATAAATATATTGTATTATATTTCTTTATTCATAAAAACTTATTCTAATCTTATTTCTACAACACTTTAAACCAGATAAGGTTTGTCTAGTGTCGACAGTTACAGCGTGTTGCCATGCCACACATTAACTCACGCACATAAAATATACAGAGTCTAAGCACCTACTAGCATTATCGGCACTTGGATTCATAAGTTAGGTCCAATAGCTACCTGCATACAGGTTTAACAGTAAAGGGTGACTAGCGGTCGCTATATGGAAAAAATAAATAAATAATTGATCGTAGTAGATAGAAAATTAACATTGTGTTATTGTTATACTTTACAAAGCAATTAGGTAGTTATATATTTAAAGTCATACATATTTCACTATAAATTATCTAAGAAGTGTTTTTTGTATTTATGTGAATAGTTTTTTGTGTTAACTTCTTCTAGTAGTTTGCGTGGTAGTTCATTAAGCATAGTAGGTATTAAATATTCTGTGGTTCGCCGGCCATAATAATTATTCATTTTAGGTATACTTAGTTTATTTTGTGTGATATTCCTAGTTGTTATTGTATGTGATACGGGCACAAGTATAGCTGTATTATGAAATTGCTCTGTAAGAAGGTTAAGTTTTATTCTCTCTTGCACCGGAAGTATGCCTGAAAACTTGAATAAGCCCATGGCATCTTGGATATCATTTTTAATTTTTTGAGGTGTTATAACTTTTAGAATCCTATGCTGCAAATTAAATATTTTATCAATTTCTGTTTTGAACGTACGGCCATAGCAGGTTATGCCATAGGCTATAACTGATTCCCCTAGGGCAATATATAGGTTAAGTAGTACATGATAAGGTATTTTATATTTAACTATTTTTAGCTTAGCTAGAATGGCTCTTAGCTTGTCACAGACAATGTTAACATGTTGATTCCAGCTAAATCTGTTATCAACAATTAATCCTAGATATTTAAAACACGGTACCACTTCTATCGCGTCGCAGTCGCAGTTACTTGACGCGCTTTGATTATGCAGGCAGTGATGTACATGTGCGATTATGCTGAACGAGTCTTTTGTTTGAACGTGGCTAGAGTGTACGTGAACTATTTTCGTTTTGCTTGCATTTATAACCAGACCGACGTCGTGAGACCATTTACAAACTTCAGTAAATTCGTATTGAAGATAATTGGCGGCTGTTTTAAGATTTGTGTTTGCGGCTACCAGACAAGTATCATCAGCATATTGGTACACTGAGCATTTGTTTATAACATTGCCCATATCGTTAACATAAGCTAAGTAGTGAAGGGGTCCTAGAACAGATCCTTGTGCAGTTCCGGTTGTAACATCAACTACATCACTCAGTTCATCGTTAACTTTTACAAAATAATAATAATAATGCTGGACAATTCATACACCATTATCTAGCTCGAAGATAAGATTATTTAGTTTTTAAGTTAGCTTGTGTTTATTTTATAATGTATACCAGATAACTGATATACATAGAAAACGACCAGAACACTCGAAACTAATTATCTGCAGATGGTATAAACATTTGTTCCGAGGCGGGCTCCTGCGTCGCAAGCGGACCTTCGCCCACCTCACCACAGAGCTCATTTTATACTAGCTGTTCCCCGCGGTCTCACTCGCGTTAAATTCAAATTTCACTTTTTTAGGTGATTTCTTTACACCTTGGGTGTTTTTTGTTTTTTGTCATTATTGTAGTGTTAGTAAGGAACCCTAATTTTTTTTAAATATAATATACCCTATGTCACTCGGGGATAGTGTAGCTTCCCAACCGAGAAAGAATTTTTAAAATCGGTCCAATAGTTACGTAGCCTATTGAATGCAAACAAACAAACAAAAAATCAAATCTTGCGCCCTGCGGTTTCACCCGCGTGGTGATAGATATTTTGGATAATATACAATATATCTTTATGAATTGTAACCTATGTGTTATTCTGATGTATAAGCTATATTATTGTAAAGTTTCATTAAAATCCATTCAGTAGTTTTTACATGAAAAAGTAACAAACATCCATCCATACTTATAAACTTTCGCGTTTATAATATTAGTAGGATAGTATAGACTTGTATTTTGTACATTATGTCCAATATTTTATCTATTCCGTTTCTATTATTTTCTGTAGAGTAGGTAGTTTTGCTTACCTTGTGTTGTTTGTTGAGCTCCAAAAGCAGAAGGCTGTGCTGACTGCTGTGGTGAGACCAGAGAAAATGGCGTGCTTTGAGCCTGAAAATCATAGAGAACTGATATCAATACGATACAAAATTAAGAGTATTTTCTACAACTGACATAAACAATAATTATTAGACCTCTATGGCACAGCGGGCGAAGGTCCGCCTGCGACGCTGGATGTTACAGATCCTTTTCCCGCTTCGGGACAAATTTTTGTACGATCTGCACATAATTGGCGGCATAATGACGACCGATGTGGCGCGGTGGGCGAAGGTCCGCCTGCGACGCAGGAGGTTGCGGGTTCGATTCCCGCCTCGGAACAATTATGTGTACGATCTGCAGATATTTGTTCCGGGTGTTCTGGTCGTTTTCTATGTATAATAAAAATATCTATCTATGTAATATATTGTATTATGTATATCAGTTGTCTAGTACCCATAACACAAGCTCTGCTTACCATGGGGCTAGATAATGCTGTGTAAATTGTCCAGCATTATTTATTTATTTAATTGTTCAGTGTGTTTTCTATGTATAGTAAAAAATATCTATCTAAGTAATATAATGCATTAAGTATATCAGATATCTAGTAGGTTAGGAACCCATAACAGAAGCTCTGCTTAGCTTGGGGTGTGGATAGATTATTATGGAAATTGATCAATATTATAACTTTGTTTAATATTACACAAAACGCCGTGTTTTGCCTAAGAGTTTGCACCACACCAACTTTTCCCGCGGGTGTAGTAAGAGGCGACTAAGGGATATCCACCGGGGGGCGGGCAGTGACTATAACAGTAGCTCTGCTTAGCTTGGGGCTAGATGTTGTCGTGTGGATTGTCCAGAATTATTTATTTATTTATTTTGTTGTAAGAACAATAAACGCCTTCAAGAATAAACTCGACAAAAATAACAAGCTAAAAAAGTAATGTAATTAATAAATTCAACACTGTGTGATATAGACACATCAAGATGCTGCCCGTCCATCACTACATAGTATAAAACAAAGTCGCTTCAAGCTGTCTGTCTGTCCCTATGTATCCTTAGATCTTTAAAAATACGCACCGGATTTTGATGCGGTTTTTTTTAATATAAGAGTTATTCAAGAGGAAGGTTGGTATAAACCATTTGACATTTAGATCTCCACACAGGCTAAGCCGCGGGGCGCAGCTAGTTAACAATAAATAAATAAACTAATTTATTGAAATTCCTTACCTGTGCCTGTCCGAACCCAGGGCTGCCCACGGTAACATTAGGAGGCCCTCCAAAGCCCTGCAGTGGCTTTGAGGCGCCGAATGCAGCGCCAGTGTTTGTAGTTGTGGGGGAGGAAACTGAAAATATAATAGTTAACACTTCATTATACCACACAAGACAAAACAATACAGAAATAAATACTTCGAATAAAGAAAGTATAAAGGGTGTTATCGCTGAGAGCGATCTCTTCCAGTCAACCTTAGGATGGACCGGACATGAAAGAACAATATAGATGGTGGCACATTTCCAGGTATTCCTGGTATTTTCTATGTATAATAAAATCAATTGATGTAATGTATTAGAAAGACAGAAAATACATTTATTTGACACAATATTATATAACACATAACACAACAAACATATTGTCACATATGTATTGTATTATGTATACAAGTCACCCATAAGTTATGGGTGACTAAGCAAAGCAGAGCTTCTGTTATAGGCCATAACAGAAGTTCTGCTTAGCTTGGGGCTAGATAATGCTATGTGTTGTCCAGCATTATTTATTTAAGTTCTAAGCTATCATTGTTTCTGTGATCACTATGACTATGAATTAAATCTGTCATTGTCATTGATGAGAAGCAATACTTACACAAAGATGAAGTAGCAGCAGTAGTTTTAGCTGCACCGAATGAGAACTGAGCACCAGCTCCTGGGCTTGTGAAGTTAAATCCACCAGACTTGTTGTCTAAATAGAACAATCCATGAAGTTAATATGGCTTAGGTATTTTATTTAGGACATTCCACACTTAGCGTTGGGTGGGCAAAGACCACCACAGAGTGGAGCCCACCCAACGCTAAGAAGCGATGTGGACGGCCCAGGATGAGATGGCGTGACGAGCTCGAGGCACATCTTCCATCATGGCCTGTTGCAGCTTTGGATTGCTAGGAGTGGAAGGAGAAAAAGGGGGTCTTTGCCCAGCAGTAGGACAGTGGGTCAAAATAAATATTAACATTTCCACAAATGGGTTGCTAGGGAATGGCCATGCAGTGAATTAAAAGTATGGGTTCTTTGAAAAGTTAATAAGACAAATTTATTTTTAACACACTCAGCTAAACGGTTTAATTTCCAGGGTTTTTTATTGCAGAGGTGACTTTAAATGGGACATTTGCTACTGGTTCTACTGCAAAAACCTTCTTTAATAACGCTCATAAACAAATATTCTCTCTTAATAGATTTTCCCTTATAATTTTCATACTGTTTTACATTTTGGAGGCCAACCCTATATAGTCCCCTATCTTATACTAAAATGTATGAAAAGGTGTATAATTCTCTAAAAACTCAAAACTTAATAGCATTTATTTCTTTAGGCATACAAAATAAGCATTTAGACAAGTAAAATTTTATACTATTCTTTATTATCAAATAACATTATTTTAATTTTAATGTTTACTTAAATTTTTTGTCCATTAGTGGAAGAAGTGGAAAAGAAACCACTATATTATTATAGTATGTTCATATAACTTATGTAATACATTAAATTTGCTTATCTAAATCTCATCTCGATCAATAACACTGGGCAACAAAATTCGAACTTTGTCGCGCCACACGGACTTCACTTTTATTTTTTACTTTGATGGACGACTGTTAGTGAAAATAAGTAATTAAAAAAAATCTATTGGCCAAGAATTTAATTTATTGATATAGTTTAAATATTTAAAAATAGTGAATTTCTGATAAAAAAAAAAAGCGAAAACGTTCTTTTATGAATGTCCAATTTCAGATTTTCTGGCATATTTAGCTTCTGGTTGGTCCCTTTTTATCGTCCAGCAGTAATCAGCCAATATCCTTGGGTTCCATTTGCCCTTATAACGTTTTTCCATATGTGAAATATCCTGATGGAACCTTTCTCAGTGCTCATCGCTCACAGCACCTAAATTCTCAGGAAAAAATCTAGATGCGAGTCTAAAAAATTAATCTTAAGTGACAAGTTGCAAGTTGCAACCCAAAGCTTGATAAGCCAATAACAACTCGCTAACAGACTCCCTGTAATTGTCCTAGAACCTAGAAAATTTGTCTCAAAAGATATCCATGCTCGTTTTTTCCAGATTATTCATTTTTTCTTCAAACTCTGGATCTTTTACTAACTCCCTAATTTGAGGTCCAACGAAAACAGGTACCCTCTTTTATGTTCGCATCACTTATTCTAAGAAAATTTTCTTTTAAATACCAAAATCCGTTTCCATTGCGATCCATCGTCGTAGCAAAATTTTTAATGTAGCCTAATTTAATATGTACTGGTGGAAGAAGTATTTCGGACGGCTCTACAAGGGGTAATATTTCACATTTTTTTGTCCAGGGGTTAAAGATGCTCGCTTAGGTCATACTTTTTTATGATAATGTTTTTTTTTTATTAAATTTTTCTTGTCTTTGTTTTTTGAAAGTTAAATCACCACAAATATAACAAAATGAACCCGGATCGTTAAAAAACTTTTTCAGCATACTTACACAAACTCAACAAATACTTATAAAGCACTAAATTTGAATAAATACAAAAATGATTAATTTTATGTCTATTTATTCGCTACCGTTTACTTGCGTTTATTGCCCTAGTACAGATTATGCTTATGAACACATCACAAAAAATCTGAGGCCAATCGAAACAAAACTAATGCAATTTATTAATGAGGGTACGTGGCTAAAACAGTATTAGCTATCAGAGTTCCTGTGGCATGACTAGTGTTGGCCAGTGTAATCAATGATACACCTTGCAAAAATATCCATGGTACATGCATCTTTCACAACACATTGGCCTGGAAAGATGCCAGTTTGTGCATCGAAAGTACACTGTCGCTGATTCATCTGACAGAATTTTATTTATTTATAAAACAAAATCCAACGTCTTTAAGAACTAAAATTGAACAATCAAACAGAAAGCCAATACCGGATTTACTGTACTTAGTTTTAAGTCTAAGATAACCAACAAAGCTGCAAATTTTCTGATTATCTTTCAAAGAACATAAACCATAGCTGAAATTAGTAGTCTAGAAAGCTTCAAAGACTCATACGATTACTAGTCTTGTGATATTTTATTTTTTTTACCTCCTGTTGTTGCCCCAGCTCCAAATAAAGATTTGGCAGGCTCACCCCCACCGAACGAAAACCCTGAGAAATGAAATGAAATTTTAGAAACATGTTAGAACAATTCAAATATTATGCAGGAATTGGCGGACTACAAATTACTGAATTTTGAGGTTAGAACACAGGCACAGTAAACATAAAAATTATGAATTGTTATGGCACGGGTAGGAATTATAACGAAAGAAATGTCGTGTAATACATTAGGATTGTGCTATAAAGCAGGAATTATGCTGATAAATTACCTGTAGAAGGAGTTGTAGTCCCAAATGTACCTGCCGCTGTTGTGGCGGCTTTGAATGCGTTATTCATTTTTATAACAAGTTTTTTACACACAACAATATTTTAAAACACTCGCACAGCCCGAAATCAATATTTAATTCTATAGCCCGTAAATTGTCAATACATAACTTGCTGAAAAAAGATTTTCCGTTACCACAACAAACAAGTGCCAAAAGTGCCAAAATAAGCGGCACGCGCCATCTTGTTTTGAAATGTTGCCACCAGCAATTTATGTTAAAAATTCCTTGGTTGCCCTTGCATGCAATGAGACGAGATAAAATAAATACGGAGCCCTAAAAGTTGTGTTATAGAAATATTGACGAGATGATGCCTAGAAATATTTTTTTAAAAGCTGTTGCGTCATTTGTTTTTTATACAATAAAACGTAATTTCGTTTTAAAAGTATATGAAAAACAAAAATGGATCGCGGCAGATTTCTATAATTTACCTTTAGGTACTCGTCCCTTTTTCTTACCTATAACCTATCATCCTTGGCATAAGAATTTAAAGCTAAAATCACTCTTTTCATGAATTAAATCTGGTTTAAATCCAACGTGTAAACACGCAGTAGGGATGATTTGGTAAAACCCGTTGGCGATGATACCTTGAGCGCTTCTGGCGTTGCGCCAACCCTGGCGCGGACTGGGGGCCTAGTTGATGTAAATGTTGTGATCCTGTGTGAATCCGTTGAAAACATAGGTACCTAGTTACTACCTACCTCGGTATGTATGGTAGGTTGCATGTGTAGGTACCTACCTGGTACAGCTTTGTTAGACCTAAACTATAGGTTAAGTAGGTACCTCTATGATACGTATGTACATAACCCTCAGAATACAGAAAGTCCAGAAACCGTGAGCGCGCCTAATACTGACGCTACAAAAACTACTCTTAAATAGAGTAGTTTGACGCTCAACTGATCAGTTACTTTGTGAACGTCGTATCGCGTGACGTATTTTAGCGGTGACCAATTTAATAAATTATGCTGTCCTGTGTCGTTCCTACCTGTAAAAATGCAGCGAGTCTAAAAAAGAAACAGGATGGGATCACATTTCACGTGTAAGTATCGCATTTAGGTATCGTCTTATTTAAATAATGAATTAATTTCTCTGTTTTCAATTGTCATAGAGAGTGATGCGTCCATCTTGTTAGTGTTGCCAATATAAGAGTTTTGATTTACCCTTCTTTTTATTACCTTTTGAGGGCTTTTATTCGCTGTAGAATATTAATAAGTTGTGACGACCTCTGTGGCGCGGTGGGCGACGGTCCGCCTGCGACGCAGGAGGTTGCGGGTTCGATTCCCGCCTCGGGACAAATGTTTGTACGATCTGCAAATAATATTTGTTCAGGGTGTTCTGGTCGTTTATGTATAATAAAGAAATATAATTTATCTAAATGTAAATCTTTGTTAATTAGTTCAAACTACAAGAGACAATATTTTAGAAAGCCTACCCAGCAAAAAGGAAATTAATTATTTTTTTTAATCTTAACCGTGTTTTATTTGATGAACCTATCTATTTCTTGAGATAATCAGGTAGGTACATAGTTATATAGAAAAGGACAATTTTTATTCTATTATTATCTTAATTCCAATACTCCCAAAATTTACCCCAAAACGGGCAAATAATGCCTGAGCTAACAACATTACGCGGGTGGGAGGTGAGGCGGGCGGGGGGACGTTGTTTTGTTTCTGGACACAGCGTGTAGCTTGCAATTACAGTTGAACGCGGTTTCTGGACTTTCTGTATTCTGAGACATAACCCATACGGGCTACGGATATAATAAGGGTTACAGGTACCAACGTACGTACGTTGGTAGTATTTTTACACTAATAGTGCGGTTATCTTTCAAGAATAAAACCAGAAAACATAGAAACAACCATATTTATTCAAACAACATTATATCTAGGCCTAGGCGCAAACGGCACTGGGTTAGTATCAGGCGCTAGCAGCAACCTAACGTTAACATTTGCTCGCCTCCACCTATTCCACATCACGTAATGGTCTTTCCACAGTAGATACACGGTGACAGAGTACCCGCATAGCACTATAGCCATGAAAAAGTCCATTGCTGTTTCTGTGATGCGGTGGGATATACCTGACGAGGAAAAGAAGCGGTGGTTACTTAGCTCGAGCTGTTTGTTAAGTACTAATAAGTGCAATATAACATTAAAATTAAATTAAAAACACACCGACTCGGCATTTTTTGGTTTTCATCAAATATAGCTAAGAACACTCCCGACTAATTCACCTTTCAAACAAAATCTGTTCGTTTGTTCGGGAACTACGATGCCACAGCCAGACACACAGACACGGCAAACTAAACTTATAACACCCAGTCATTTTTGTCTCACCAGCTAATAGCTAATTAACTAAACTGTTTATTATTTGAAGCAGTATGTACCAGTACCTATAAGGCTGCCTGTCCATTGACGCGGAACGATGGAGTAAATCGGAGTAGAGTTTCGGAATGTTCATTAATGAGGAGCTCTCCGCTTTAGTATGAATTCCACTCCGCTTCACGGTTTTGTATGATTTTTAATCTAATCCCTGTACACTGAAGTGGAGCGGAAATTTTATGCATTTGGCACTGCTCCGCTCCTCTCCACTCCAGTGAACAGGCAGCTAAGCATATCTAAATACAAAAATAATGAAAACAAAAACACACCTCCTTCCTCTTTCAAAGCACCGGCTGTGTCGAGCTTACCAAATTTGTTCCCCTCAATGACAAAATACTGTGTGCCAACGATGCATACTGCGAGCAGACCTGCCGTAACGGTGGACAGGAGCCAGAATATCAGGCAGTCGGACTGAAACAAAATTATTAATTACTTGCATCTGCCCGCGGCTTTGCACGCGTTTTTAGGCATCTTATGCCCGTCTCCGGGATACCATTTACCTCTCTGCCAAATTTCATTAAGATTCAATAAATATAGTTTAACAGCTTAAGAAAATATACTTGGTTTTTTTTTATGTACCTAGTTAAGTTAGCTAAATCTAATTCAAAACCATCTTAATTATCCACCAACCTAAATCAACCGAAATCAGCAAACTAGCTGCTGGTACACGCGTTATACGTAGTCGATGACGCGTTAGGTGGGCATTAATTAATGAAGTACCAAATTAGTAGTCCAATCCAGCTTGATTACAATTATCGACTAGTTCGAAACGCTGATACGGGAATTACTTGCCGTATCAGTATTTGAATAGATGATCGCTGTGATTAAGTGCTTAGCAAGTCTCAGGAAGCACTTTGGTCAATTTAGGTCTATGGTGTGAGGCGATGATCCCTCTTCTGATGCGAAATGAGTCATCATTGCAATAGCTGCATATTGCAATGATGACTCATATGAAGAAGGGGGCGAGGTCCGCCTGCGAAGGTGGAGGAGTTTTCTATGGATAACAAAACAATATCTGGCTATGTAGTAATTCTACTATTACACAATTTTGTACACATATACCTATTACCTAAGTATATCAGTTACCTAGAACTTATACCTAACACAAGGTTTGCTTAGCTCGGGGCTAGATGGTACTGTGTGGATTGTCCAGCATTATTAATTTATTTGTTTAATGACCCTGTCATTGAACACAGAAAAGGGCATGACAGAGGTAGCTAAATGCTAGGTAGTTCTTGTATAATCACATCATTTTGATGCCTTCAGCCTTCGAATCCTGGAGTTCTTAGAATCTTGGTTGGACGTATTCGAATCAAAAACATTTCAAATGAAAAGATTCATATCGTAGCTACTTAACAGAACGAGCACTGGTATGATATCAAAAGAAAATCCTCAAACAAGTAAGTAGACACAATCAAAAACTTATCTCAAAGCAAAGACAACGACAAGAGAAAAGTAAGTAGGTAAGTACCAAGTAATTGAAAATTCATAATAAAAAGTTTGGTACGCTTTGCAATAAATAAAGCTTTTGAGTAACATTAATCATGTAAAATTAACAACAGCTGAGACGTGAGCAAATTCAATATGGGCCTGAGATGAGGAGAAGACAGAATTCAATAAGTGCGTGTCATTTCAGAAGCGGTGTCATCTTTGAAGGCGGTTTTTGAGTGACAGCGCCATCTTGCGGTCAACAGCGAGTATGAAATATCGAGGGATATTTTCGTAGAATAGGGTCAGTGCCGGATTTAGAGGTGTGGAGGCCCTGGGCAACAAAGGAGGGGAGGCCCACTGGCCCCAAATTATTTTATTTTATACTTCTTGCACGAAAAACAACACAAAACTTATTCTAGAAAATTTATACAACGCTAACTTAATCATCAAAAGGGTTCTCTTCCTGCAAACCTTATTGGGAGAGAGTGACAAAGTGAAGAGAGAAGTGGGTACAAATTACACAATACAAATTTAAAAAAAAGTAAAAGTAAATAAACGTTCAAATTATTTTCAAAATAAAACGAACAATTGTTATAGTCGAGTTTTCCAACAAATGGAAATTCGACACCTTGACCATTTGTTCTTCGATTTTTCCTTAAACTATACAACCGATCCCAAGTTTACATACGTTTTGTAAAAGTTAAAAGAATGTACATATTTTTATAATAAAATAATGTGCACGCCAAGTGTGTAAGCATGTTTTTTTTATTGACATTATTTTGGATTGCATTAGAAAAAATAATGAAAATTCGTGATATTTCCGGATAGTATATCCTAATAGGGACATACAAATATCAAAGGAAATGTGGTTTACTTTACAGCTTTACTAGACTCAATTAGATTTTTTTCCGAGGTCTCTATTGTGGGGGCCCCTCTTTTGTGGAGGCCCGGTGCAGTAGCCCCGTTAGCCCTCCCCTAAATCCAGCCCTGAATAGGGTTATGTTTGTATATCTCCAAAGCTATTTTGAGAAAGGGTTATAATTATCTATAACCCGTGCACAGTTTCCTCCCACTGCTGCAAAGTATTAAAATGTTTATATCCGTCCGTATTATTAAACATATTAATTTATTATTTATAGAATTTTATTACTTAATCTGGATGCACCTTTCTTCAAAAATCAGAGCAAAGTCGTGGATAGAAGTTGGATAGTAATAAAGAAACTTCCTAAAAAACCCTAGTGGCAGGTGGCAACCCTACGTCTAGCTAGGCTCTGTCATGTCACATCTGTGAAATATACGTTGTTTTTACAGTTCTGTTCCAAGTTTGAAAAATGGGACACTATTTTAGTTGTGGCAGAACCGTCCGGGGCAGTCCGGTTCCCTGACGTTGACTAGCTGGATGCTTCGTAAATATCAGCATGCAACGTACGTTCGAAAAAATTGATAAATAACAGCGACATCTCATAAAAAGACATAAAGAATAAAACCCACAGCCTGGCGACATGACGTATCCTCACTGTGGCGTTGTGACATCGAATTTCGTCACGTCCGCCGCTCTTGCATACAAAGCGAATATTTTCCGGGTTGCGTAATGAGCAGCGACAAAAATAACAAGAGAAAATGTTGCTGAGAGGGTCGTAATGTAGTATCGATTTTTATGACCTGGAAGAAGGCAAATAAGCAAAATATTAACTGAAACCGTATGAAAATAATTTTAGCCAACTTTAAGTTATATTTTTTATACGGTCAAAGTAGAATAGAATAGAATAGAAAAAACATTTATTTAGACACAGGTACAAAATACAGGCATAGAATAAACAAACAAAGAAGTTTATCATGGGGGTAAACGACACAAATAGGTGATATTAAGACTAAAATAAGACTACCTCCATGACCCTGCGCCGAAATAGGGGTTGGCTCAGCGTGTGCTGAACATTATTATATTCAGCGCTGTTTTTCAGCCAAATACCTTAATTACTAGTTGAAGTCACGGACGACAATTCGGTGATAACAAAGAGAAAAATATTTGATACAAATAAACAAAAGTAGAATAATAGGAGAGTATAATATGTATATGTCTAGTAAACAGATGATATAAAATAATAATAATAATGATAAACGAGAGAAAAAAAATGTAATATAACAATAATAGGTGCGTGTAATATAATAATAAAGTGTCAACTTTGTAAATAATTTAGTAGTCATATTAGATAATTTAGTTAAATAATTAGGCTAAAAACCCCCGTCCATAGTCCATTAGTACTTAGTAGGGTATTGGACGGGGGTTGGGGAGTATTTCACATTGGCTTCCGTTATCAGGTAATTAAATACCTATACTTAATTATCTGACAACGGAAGCCAGTGTGTGTGAAATAAACAATTTTCTAATTAGGAAACTCTGCGACAGCCAAGCTATTAAGTGCCAAAGCTATTCCATTCTGGTTCAACTCTTATTCAGTCCCAATTTTCATCAAAACCGTCAACGTTATAAGGTCGTAATTTTTCCATCGATCGCCAAATTCACCAATCTTGAAACTGTTCCCAAATCAGGCTTAATTAATTAGCCCTTAGCGTCGTACAAGTTCCGAGTGACAGATTGCGTTCTCCCCAGAGGGCTAAATCAATAAATTCGCGTCAGCTTTATTATTGGGCTTTAAGCTCGACTTCCTAATATAGATTGTTGGCAAAATTTTCCAAATTAGATTTAATGACGTCGTTAATATTAAGTAGGTAAGTCAGTTTCGAGTTTAGAATAATGGGTTCGTAGATATGGATAGGCACCAAGGTTTGTTCTTCATAATTAAAAATTAAATAAATTACAATAATAATAAATTAGTTAGTAACGATATTATAATTCTGAATAAATTCTGACAGAAAGCAAATTAATTTTATGTATTACTTAATTCTACAAGAAAATAAAATATTAAATCCACGGAACCCTTCCTGTTGGCAACACTAAAACCTACAATGACCAATCATCATTATGACGATCGGTGATTGGATAGTGAGTGAAGTAGAGATCTCTCTATTCAAAAAAATTCTTACAATCAGAACATGATTTTCATTTTTAACCAGGTGGAAAATGAAATATTTAGAAGTTTTTTTTAATAATAATTGCTTCTATAATCTACGCCAATAAAATAAGGTTGTAAATGATCGCTACCAATAACTTGTGTTATTATTTTTATGATATATATGAGTTTTTATATGTTAGATTTTATTTCCTAATTTAATAAGTCACAATTATTGCTGATTTGAATTTAATAAGTCAAAGTCATAATATAGAATATAGGTAGTGAGACATGCATGAGTGCATTATTTAGAATTAAACCACCTTTATTTTCTTTTTATTTATTGTCTTAAACCATGTTTCTATTTATACAATATTTGACGCAATAAATATACGTACCTATATTTGAATTTGAATTAGTGCCTACATCAAGCCCATCAAGTGATCAATATTAAAGATAGACCTCACAGATTAGGTAGGTACTTACAGAATTCTTTGTAATAAGAGGCACCTGTGCCTAAACTTTGGAGAGTGGAACACATAAATAAGAAGTTTGATAAACTGATATTTAATACTTAACTACATATGTTTTGCATGTACTCTTATGCCTGCAGGTAGCCTTAACCTAGGTTGTAGTTAGTACCTACCTGTATCTAGAGTTTTTGTATGTACCTACCTACCTACGTACCACGAGAGCCTATTCTACAAACATTGTTGTGATATCAACCAAGACAATGTATCGTACTGACATCCAATAAAATACCCTTTACGACACAAACGGCCATTTGAACGCTCGTCCCGGCAAAAAAAAACATTTGAAACTGAAAAAATGTGAAGACGAATTGTGTCCCAAATGGTGCTCGGAAAATCGACATGGAATGGGTTAATAGGTTTTATGCAGAGGAAACCTTTACTTAATAAATAGATCGTTTATTATGGAATAAAAACAATGCCTACATAATAAAGTTAAAAATGAAAAACGATGTCATCTGCAGAAGTTGAAAAACTGTGTCGCAAATGACAACGCCCTCCTCCGAGATAAATGTGGATAGAGTTCCAAAAAAAAATTTACAAAACAGAACAACAGAAGTAGGTAGATAGTAGCACCTACTACTATCTACCTACTTCTTACGTACAATACAGTACCTACTCTGAAATAGGTACCATGAGAATTTACCCATCTTCCTAAATCTCATACATAGAGTTAATAGAGTGCAAACCTAACGAAAGTGAAGATAATCTTTGGTGTGGTACGGACCATAGAGTAAGTAGGTGAGATCCAATGAGGTCGAAAGAGCGTAGGTACATGGTAACAATCGGAATCGAATCCGCAAACCTCCTGCGTCGCAGGTCAAAAAAAAACTCAAGGCAAGGAGTAAAAGTAGCTCAAGGTGTAAAAACTCGTAACAAAATAATAAACCAACCTGCAAGTGGCTCCTGTTTCTCGGATTGCCAAACCACAGCCTCAGGGCTTGCAGGACCGTGTACCGCGGCGTCCGGATGGCAGGGTAGCTGAAACAAAAAAAAATGCAAAAAGTAAGTAGTCTGACGGGATTTTAACCAGCACCCTACTGTTAGTAAGGGTAGCTTCTGATGCGTTCTTCCTGCACAGAAGGGGCGAATTCGCAGCGAATTGTTTCGTGGGAATTCATACGTGCGTTAGCGACGCGTTAATTCATTGCGTCCACAAGCATCGTGCGAATACTAAATTCGCTCGTGAATCGCGTTGACTTCGCCTACTGGTAACGCGCCTCGGCTTCATACTGGTAGCCGGTAATATACTTACTGATTTCATAGAACTTTCACAAGTATTTGTACCTACCTACGCGGCGCATTCCAGCAAAGCTTCCAGTGGACCGTATGAAAATCTATTCGGTATTTAGTTTTCGAGTTCATCGTGTTCAGACAGACGACGCCTAGATGCAGCTAGGAACATTGATTTTATATAATTTGGCGTGTTTTAAAAAACACAGTTAAAAAACTATAGGCCGACTTCAAATTCCTAAATATTGAAAATGGGCTTAAAATTTAATTTTAAATCATCGAATTCGGTTGGCGTGATATTGAGTTATTCGTCCATTTGTCGCGCACTTTAAGACTTATATGGTTTTATCATGGATGCCATTGTAAGAACTGGAACAAATGCCCACCGGACCACACGGAAAGCACCAGCTTTCAAATAAAAAAATCGGTTTAAATCGGTTCACCCTGTCGAAAGTTCAGAGGTAACAAAAATAAAATACAGTCGAAATGACAACCTCCTACTTTTTTTTTTAAACATTTATGTAGTGAAGTGATATTACAAAGTGTTGCCACCACAGAACCCATGGTGCAACCATTTGGATAAATCCATTGAATTCTTACCACAAACAACTTCATAAATTGATAGCAAACCAGAACAGAACAATAAAAATAGTTGCATTGCAAACTTTTATCGCCCAGGTTTCATTCGCCAGCAGGCCGGTACCTAGATTGTTAAAAACTTATTTAACGGCTTCCTTAGAGTGGGGATGGATAGGTAATAACAAAATAGTGGTAAATAGTGGTAGTGGTAAATAGTGGATAACTCAACGTTGCAAGATCTACAATTTATACTTTTGCATTCAAATTCAAATAGTTTATACATATCAGGCATGGTACATTAGACAGGTGGCATTACAAATAAATTGATCCTCATATCTCGCCACATCACTGGCATTTGAATACATAAAATGTTCCAGTTAAGTTTCACAAACAACAAAATATTTCAAATAATAATTCTCATGCTAATTAATAAAAAGTAATTAAAGTAAAATTTAATTAAAATAAATGTCAAGCTAAGCATTCAATGATAAGATACTCTATTCACTGTTGTACCTGCATTTCGAACTTTCTTTGTTTCAATTTACGATACCGAAAGCCAAATAATGATGGCTGTATTACACTATGTGAAGTGTCCAAGATATTTTTTATTTCACGCCGACTGCGAACTCTTTTTAAACCTAAGCCATTTTTCGTGCTGCCACTCTACACAGCAGCTGTGTTGCACCGCACATGTGTTCTTTAGAAAAATATGTTACGGCTGTGCTGAATCACACAGATGTGTGTTTTCTCAGCCGCTGGGCAAGTTCGGATTTACGCATATTAATTTGTGATCACAGATATTATGCATGGCCAACACGTCAACGTGATAATAAAAACACTATAGAGTTACCTAATATCTTTGTTAATATATTTGACTGCAACAGAGTTCAACTCTACCCAATCGGAACGACTTCCACCGCAGTGGCTAAAGATTTACAGAACTGGGTTTCTATTTAATCGGGTTAATTGAAGTGGCGAAATTGAAGCAATCTGGGCAACTTGTAGATTGTAGGTGCATAATCATCATCAGAGAACTGGACTGTCCACCGCTGGACGGCGTTGTGTCAACTGGAGAGTTTGATCAGCCATTACTCGATCTTTTATTGCTTAATCATTATCTTTTATTGGAATCGAACCCGCAACCTCCCGTGTCGCAGGCGGACCATCGCCCGTCGCGCCACATCGGTCGACGTAAGCTTTCTTCCATATAGGCTGGACACAGGCCTCTCTCAATATTGGCAGTGGATGTGGATGTGATCGGCAGCGAACACCGCTGCATAAAACTTCATTCTTTACCGACTTCTAATGGCCCTAATAGGCGAGCTGTTATTTAACTTACGTCTTTTCATTCCTATGTGACCTGACTAAGCTTGCTTTGCCTGCTTTTTATGACGAATTATGTTATTTTTTTTATTGCTGGGTGCCATGGTTGGAATTACGTTGAACTTTAACTATTTTAAAACCTTTGTCTAAGTTCGTTTGTAAACTACAAACAAACTAACAAAAAAAAATTTAGCTGTAGCTATATTCACGTAAACGGCTTAGCTATGATTTTGTATGTGACCCGAAATCTAGATGTATTGGTGATCGCAGACTCTAGGTAATGTTTTCTACCTGAATCCGCAAAGCTCGCAGTGGTTCCTTCCGACCTGGTTCAGCCAGCGCTCCAAACAGCTGAGGTGCACGTTGGCTAGGGAACCTTTGCAGTTGCACGGCGATATTAACCTGGAAGAAGCAGATGTATGCAGCTTCACAATAATGTAGGTACATGTTACAGCTATACCCTCCATCTGCTATGTGAGTGTGGAGCACTGATGCACAAACTCTGTAGTGATAACTTAGTAATTTTCTTCTTATAACTATGGCTGTTTTTAGCATTTTCTTCGGGGAGATGTCTCGTAGTATAAAACAAAGTCGCTTCCCGCTGTCTATCTGTCCCTATGTATGCTTAGATTTTTAAAACTGAGCATTGGATTTTGATGCCTTTTTAACAGATAGAGTGATTCTAGAGGAAGGTTTATAAACCATTTGACACATAGATTTCCACGTGGGCGAAGACGCGGAGCGCAGCTAGTTAAAAAATAAAAACATTGTAAGCGGAAGGGAGGGACACATCCTGCGTTTACAGACGCATGACATGTGACCATAGAATGTTATGCATTAGTGTCAATCACAGAACAGAGAATACATAGAAATAGTAAGTAGGCGGGGCCCGCGTCTCACCTAGTAGGCGCAGTACTGCGCACTTCAAGCTCCGCTTACATCAGTCGTGTTTTAATTTAGCTAGAGTAAACATACTTCAAAAAAAAAACAAATAAAATATAAAAATACCGTATTGTGCCGTTTTAGAGTGTAAAAACGAAAGCCGAACCAAATATTTAACGAAAGGGGGCATATCATATCAACTGTCAGCATTATTTTATTGTTTTTTTGTTAGTTTTGTTCAAAATGCAAAACCGTCAAACAAAAATAGAAAACAGACATAGAAAAATAGACTGTGAGTCATAACACTTAAGGTCGATTTTTCTTAAACCGCAACTTTCGCTACTCAATTAGGGATGTGCCGTAATAAATACAAATGTGCTATCGATAACTTTAATGGTTATGATTTCGTAAACATTACCCATTTATGTATGTTTTAGGGCGTTAATTTTTGTTTTGTTTTTGTGATGAATCTGGATGTATTTTATACTATGGAAGGGTAATAAAAAAATAATTTATCATAATGAAAATATTACGTAAGTATGTTGGAGAAAAACTGTTCGAAAATATAAACTTTCATCAAGTCGGACAGTTTCCCGTATCAAACCATGTCAGTGATTTGATAAAAGCCATAAATGTGCGTATCCATCATTTATTAAAATTAAACGTAAAACTTACGAAAAGACAGTTATTTAACAAGTACGTCCTATTTCAAGGACAATAAATTTTCATTAATTGTCATTAAAGAATAAAAGAAAAGGTAAGCTTTTTATTTCGACCACCACAAATATAACCTGACCTGACGTACCTATTTCGTTATTCATCAGTAGGTAATAATCGATATCGATAGATTCGTCTCGTATTCTCATTGGTACATCACTAAGGCAGTAGCTGTGTTTTCTGGGTAATCGATAAACAGCCATTGTATTATCGATCTTATGGCCCGTTGTTAGAGACTATAATAAAAGTCGATAGCAATAGCGCCAGCGCCATCTCTTGTTAAGTAGCTTTGTGTTGTGTATAATCAAGAAAGGCAGCCATTGTATTAGTAATCTTATTTGCTGGGAATAGAGACTATAAAAATATTTGGCAAAAGCGCCATCTTTTGCTAAGTAGACAAAGTAGATATTCATTTTTTATCGCTGTTTATTTTATTGAGTTTTGAACCATGTGTCTACCGAAATAAGGTTTAATATCAATAAAATTATTTTTATGGTTTTATGCCCTTTTAACGTACTCTTTCAACCAATAAGAATTTTTATTTCTATGTGTGTTAGTTTATACATGTGTGAGTTTAGAGACACTAGTTCTCTTAGTAAAAAGGCATCATGCTAATTCTATGTATTCTCTGTTCTGTGGTGTCAATCATCAGATGGTACACAATATTGGCTTTTATCTCATGGGGAGTAATGCCCATAATCCTAACGCTGGGCATGCGGGTTAGAATCGCAGGTCGGTGGTAAATTGCTCTACAAGAGGTGCTGCTGCCCGCCCCCCCGATGCCGGACTAGGTAGGTACCTAATTATTTAGGTAAGTATTCATTTAATGAAACATTTGAAGAAAATAGTTCCTACAAAGAGCATACGATCTTATTTCGTAGATTGGCCCGCCTGAAAGGTACCTGGTTTTTTTTAGAGAAATAATGTAGAAAGGGAACGTAATTGGAAGCGTTTTTTATTTATTGATAATGGATACTTAGAAAATGTGTAGCAAATTATTTCCATCGACTGTATCAGCTAAGTACCTACCTAGTTACCAGTACCTACCAAGTGAAAGTCAAACAAACGAAGTAAATTTGCTAAACATTAAGTCCAACTTTCTCAATTCATTTAGATTATTACCTTTAAAACCGTCTAGTCGACACAATAAAGTTGAAAAATAACGATTGAAATAAACTTCAACAATCGGCCACGACAATCTAGAAGTATCCCGACTGAGACCGTTACAAAATGGCGACCACAATTTAAAATGGCAGCCGTAACTAGTAGGTACCATCTATTTCCTAACAATAGTCAAGTTTGGAATGTAAAACGCACAAAATGGACAAGATAATGCAGTAACAGGGTGATTGTAAAGCTAGATTTTGCTGCAACCCTTTTGAAAAGTTTAGAATGAATTAGGACTAATGATGGCATTGGCAAAATCTTGAATTGGGTAGACTTCTTGATGGGAGTTGTAAAATACATCTTGGAATAAAATCAAAATAAAGTTTCGAGAAAAAAATATGGGCCTACGAAGTTTAACACTAGTTCGGCATATGCTTTAAAAATCGTTAGCATCGCGACAAAATTTACCAAAACATAATTTGAAATGTTAGAAATATTTATTTTGCTTTATTCCTTGATATTTATAGGTGTAGCATTCAGCAAAAACACCATGTATAACAACTATTATCGAAATTGGTAGTAAAGCAACCAAGTTTACGAAGCAAATCTAAAAGTTGTACGAAAACAGACTCGATAGCATCTCCAGCCAGTATTTCTAGATAATAAACTACACAAGTTACATTTGGAGTTGTATGGACGGACACACTTGCTGCAGTTTTATCTTAGGTGCTCTATCTATAGTTACTAGGTACTATGGATAGACCTTTAGGCCCCGCTCACTTTGGATACGAATTTTTTCGTACGTAAACCTACGAGTACTGTTCGTACGAATTGAGTGCTCACACTGAATACGTTTTTCTCCGTCAAATAGGCAGTGCACCGGTGATATAATTTTTTATGTCAAACTGAACGTACGACTGCGTGATAAATCCCAACAAGTTCAAATTGTATTCGGACGTCGTAAGTAAACGTACGTATACGTACGACTGGTCGCATGCAGTGTGAGCGCTCCCATAGTCCTTGGAAGGTCGGGATAATTTCTGCGTAGTCGTACGTTTACGCGCAAATCAAATTCGGATGAAATCGTATCCAAAGTGAGCACGGCCTTAGGGTCGATCCACATCTGACGGATAATGCGTTTAGCGTCGCGTCTATTGGGTCTAATAAGACCTGTCACACTACCAGTCTAGTCAGCTCAAACGGTCTGTACGCAAACGATCTCCGATGATGATACGCCTAGTTTGAATGCATCAATCAAAGTCGACCGATTATGCGTTGACGGAAACGTAACAGACGCTGTACGCTCTACGCACTAACGCATCATCGGTTGAGTGTGAAAGGTTGAATGTTTTATTATATATTTGCCTGTTCTGGCGTAACACGACCGATAATACGCGACGCATTTTCCGTCAGATATGTACCGACCCTTATGTAACTTGTAACCGTTGTTACTTTAAAGAGGGATAGGTATAGGTACCTATCTTTGTTTGTATTTTATGACGACCTCTATGACGCGGTGGGCCAAGGTCCGCCTGCAACGCACAAGGTCGCGGGTTCGATTCCCGCCTCGGGACAAATGTATGTACGATCTACAGATATTATATGTTTGGGTTCCGGTCGTTTTCTAAGTACATAGTTTTCTATATAAATAATATTTATCCAAGTGATGTATTATGTATATCAGTTATTTGGTACCCATAACACCAGCTCCCTTCGCTTGGGGCTAGTTTACACACCAATATTCTTTCTTCTAAAGAAAAAAAAAACACCCTATCTTACCTCTCTCTCCCTCTCGTCATACAAATCCTGCATACATTAGACCCGATGCTGGACAGCGAATCCCTCGCTGCTATCCCCAAGTCCGACCGCTCTGACAGATTCCCGGACGTCTTCTTCTTTTCTTTCAACGCCTTGGAGTCCAAGTTAGTGACTATGACTTGGTTCGATGGCAGGATTGGTGGAGGCAGGCATTCTGTTTGCACGTTGCAACTAGCGATTGGTACCTATAAGTTAAGTCTATAATCAATGCAAAGCGCTTTATGCACATATAAAAATGCAAAGTGTTCACTTTTTTCCTAGTTTAATTTGAAAAAAGTAAAAAATCATTTATGTCTTTAGGCTTACAAAATAAGCACTTAGACAAGTCATATTTTATATAAAAATTATTATGAAATAAAATTATTTTACTGTTCACTTCAATTTTTTGTCCACTAGTGGATGAAGTGAAAAGAAACCACTAGCATGATCATCTCTTATATGTCTAATACATGGTTATTTGCCTATTTAAGTTTGAAATTTCTGACGTGTCCCAGAGGTAAGGTCAAAAGGAAATTAAGTTTTTCCTTGTATATTATTTAATTTTGTATAATATTTTTAGTATAGTTTGACAATGTCCTTATACAGCAGAATACTTTGACATTTTATCTAATTTATTATTCCATTTAATTTATACCATTATTTATTATCTGTTTTACTGTGACAAATTATTAGACTTTACATACATACCTTGGATACGCCGCCGTTTTGATGCTAGAAGGTAATCAAGAGAGAGTGTATGCCAACCATAACATGCGAAAAATTATAACCCACGCTTCGTGGTAAAAAAAATCAAAACTTTACCTTCCTTACCTCATGATTAGGTCCCTCTGGCACCGGTACCGTATGCACAGCCTGTAAGGGAATCTCGGCCACCTTCAGGGGAGTCTCCCTATTCAGCTTGAAGCATGACGCCATGAACTGCTTGATGTCAAGCAACGTGGCTGACGTGTGCTCCGGACCCTCATTCTTGATGGGAGGAACCTTGAGATATTTTTAAGATATTTAAATCACATCACATAATCAAGTTGGTAGTATAAAAACAACATTTTGAATGAGTTATGAGTGAAAAGAGAATGAGCAAAATTGGTCCACATTTTGACCATGATTGAGAAAATGTACTATTATACATAATAAGAACAAACATGACCATACCAAAAAAACCCCAGGACAGAATTTAATAGGCTTTTCCCAGAATCATACTATAACTACGTCCTTTCATTCCCCGCAAGGCCCAGCAGTGGAGGCTCTTGGACCAAATTCCATACAGTTTTGCCCATAGGCCTTTGCAATATATACAGCTGTGCTAATTCCCTTTTTTCTGTATTATATGTGTGTGCTTCAAATTAATTATAAAATCTCATAGATATCGGTTTTATTAACCGAAAAAACACGGGCGAAGTCGCAAGCAGAAACTGATACCTACATATACTTAAAAATATATCATGCTGGATATTTAAAGCAACATCATTTAACTCTACATTTTTATATACTTCATTACTGTCCCTCCGAAAATTCGATAGGAGTTTCAAGGGCTGTTTTTTGGGAGGCCTTTGCTCAGCAAAAGGACGAAATGAAATGAATTAGGTATATTCAACTGAACTTAACTTTACAGATGTTTATTTTTTTTTGCAATAAATAAATAAATAATGCTGGACAATTCACACAGCATTATCTAGCCCCATGGTAAGCAGAGCTTGTGCTATGGGTACTAGATAACTGATATATATTATAATACAATACATTACATAGATATTTTTTATTATACATAGAAAACGACCAGAACACCCGGAACAAATATCTGCAGATCGTACACACAGTTGTTCCGAGGCGGGAATCGAACCCGCAACCTCCTGCGTCGCAGGCGGACCTTCGCCCACCGCGCCACTTCGGTCGTCGTGCAATAGTTTGCTTAAGAGCTTGATGACGTACGAACACACATAATAATCTATATATATAAAAGAAAGTCGTGTTTGTTACAACACTTATAACTCGAGAACGGCTAAACAGATTTAGCTGAAAATTGGTGGAGAGGTAGCTTAGAACCAGGATTTTAACATAGGATACTTTTTATCATTTAAACTATTTGACACATAGATTTCCACGGGGGCGAAGCCGCGGGGCGCAGCTAGTTATTTATAAACAAAAACTCAACATCAGCTTATATGCTAAACAATTACGAACCCAGTTCATAGCTTTACCCAAACAAATAGTACCTTCATATCAACGTTGAAATTACTAATAGTCGTCGGCGCTCCAAAGCTCAGGGATTTAAGGGCATTAGAGACGTCCTCAGGGGTGATCAGTCTAAGGTTGTGTTCAGACTTGGACAGCCCAGGGCGACCCTTAGGGCTCTGGACCGACCCCGGAAGGCTAAACCCAGAAGGGCCAGCATTATCGGGGTTCACGCTCTCATTATTTTTTTCTTCTTGTATGTGCTTGCTAGGCCTGTTATCCATCAAAAATGATTCATTTGTATGTTGTTATTTGATATTATAAAATGATTGTTGTTGCAGTTACTGTAATTCGGTGACAGGTCCTTACGTGGATATTGTACTCTTTGTTCGGTGACAGTTGATTTGTTGACATAGAGAAAAAAATTAAGTGAAACCTCTTTGGTATACGAAGTTCTATAGCAAGTTACACTTACTCTATCGAAAGAGGTAGATAATGAAAAGTCCCACGTTTTAAGAAAAGTCTAGTAGCATTGGTATTTTCTTAGGTTGATTTGTTGTGAAAAAAATGAAGTAAAACCTTTTTAGTACACAAAGTTCTATACCATGTTAAATTCTGTCTATGGAAAGAGATAGATAATGAAAAGTCCAACGTTTTGAGAAACGTCTCGTAGGATTTGCTACAGAGTGCTACGAAAGAGCTACGAATGTGCTACGAACGTGCTACGAACGTGCTACGAACTTGCTACAATGCTACGAAAATGGTTGTCTACTACGAAAGTGCTACAATAAATATACACTAGCTGCGCCCCGCGGTTTCGCCCGCGTGGAGCAGAAAAATTTTGGCTCCCATAATAACAAGTATTAAGCTCATCCCAGACAGTATTCAGTGAAACTAGTAAAAATAAAGCCCGTGCTACACAGTGGATTACACGCTCCACACAAACGGGAAACCACAGCCTCCGTAGTTAGCTCTAAATAGCACTAATTACATGCTACACTAATGTATCTTTTGGTACGGTTGAATGCTAATTTATTAGGTATGAAACCAGTTGAAAGTTTGTTTTATCAATGGTTTTGATTAGGTAGTATTTAGTACTAGTTTCTGCCCGCGGACCCACACGCGTTTTTGTAAACAACAGCCTTTTATGTTTGTTTTTTATGTGTCAGTCTCTGTCTTGTTATTTATTTTTGGCCATGGTTGTCCCACCCAGCGGCCGTCGGTTTTCGCGAGATATGGTCGGCACACTTCAGCTTGCTAATTCTTTGAGCTATGTCGATAACCTTGAGTGGAGACCACGACTCGGTAAACGTAGTGTAGGACGCCCTCCGACCAGGTGGGATGACGACCTGCGAAAGACTGCAGGTGGATGCTGGATGCGGCAAGCTGAAGACAGGGCGCTATGGCGCTCATTGGGGGAGGCCTATATCCAGCAGTGGACTGCTATAGGCCGATGATGATGATGATGATAATATTGTCCCACGGCCTGCAGTGGGACAGCAATGGCCAAAAATAAATACCTCTTAATATGTACCTTTGCCTTTATTCAGGCCTTTGCCCCAAAGACAGAAACGAAAAGAGAGAAAGTTTATCCGTTTATCCAAACAAAATCATCATCATCATCATCGGCCTATGTTAGTCCACTGCTGGACATGGACCTCCCCCAATGAGCGCCACAGCGCCCTGTCTTCAGCTTGACGCATCCAGCATCTACCTGCAGCCTTTACAAGCTCCGAGTCGTGGTCCCCACTCAAGAACACAATGTTGCTTGGACCCTGTATATTCTGTGGTAATTAAATTAAGCAAGTAAAACAATTGACAAAAACTAAATTAATCGCACGACCCTAAATTAGGTTCGAATTACATTTGCTTTCAAGGTAATTAAGTGTAATAATATTTGAAACACAATTATTCTGAAACTTTGAACAACTTTAATGTCTTTTCAATTAAAATATTTTCAGTAGCAATGTTATATAAAAGATGCTTTTATTAATAAAATTATCATAACTTTTTCGATTTAAGCCTGGATTTTTAGACTTTTTCGTTTCAAATTAAATTTTGTTTATACGATTTTTTATCAAAACCTACGCTCTTGAGAGGATAGCAAGTACCTTTTACCATAATTATTAATTACTAGCTGCGCCGGGATGACGACCTGCGAAAGACTGCAGGTAGATGCTGGATGCGGCAAGCTGAAGACAGGGCGCTATGGCGCTCATCGGGGAAGGCCTATGTCCAGTAGTGGACTGCTATAGGCTGATGATGATGATGATAAAGCAACATGTAGGTTTGGGTTCTTACTAAACTCAACACTTTCATGACCCAAGACGTACATGCCGTGAGCGCCACCTTGTAGCAGCAACGCACATGCAATATGCATGTCGCACCGCCTAGGCTGAGCAGTGAAGGCGTCAACTAAGCTTTTTATAGCCCTGTCTGTCACGTCTCTAGTTTATATTTGATCATATTAAAGATATGCCAAACTTATTAATTGTTACGTGTCATAAACATTAATATCTACCTCCGTTAAAATAACAGCTGTTTAACTTTTATGAGGAAAATTTAATACATATATAAAATAATGGTTTTGTACGTACGCAGTTTAATAACTGCTTTCATAGAGAAGTTATTCTATTATTTGTATTACGATTAATATCATGTCTTTTACTCTATGATCCTCCAGACTTTTAAAAACAAAGAAAAATCTATATTGTACGATAAAATTCTACCAACTAAAAATGTGGTCGTCAAAAGTGCCCAGAATGCTGCATTACCACGTTGAATGGCAATTCTAATAAAAGCCAGCATTACGTTCATCTCTGTGGCGCGTTGGGCGAAGATCTGCCTGCGACGCAGGAATTAGCGGGTTCGGTTCCCGTCTCGGGACAAATGTTTTTACGTACTGCAAATATTTGTTCAGGTTGCTCTGGTCGTTTTCTATGTATAATTCAAAATATCTATCTATGTAATGTATTGTATTATGTATATCAGTTATCTAGTACCCATAACATAAGTTCTGCTTAGCTTGGGGCTAGATAACGCGTAAATATATGTGTGGATTGTCCGGAATTATTTATTTATTTATTATAATTATTTATCTGGACTCTATGAAAAGTTTAGAAAGCCCTTTTAATATTTCGTCTGTCCTAAGACCCCAAGGGTCCACCGCAAACGCCTTGAATAATTAAATAAAAAATGCTGAAGATTTTCACAAAGCATTATCTAGCCCCATAGTTGTCTAGCTTCTGATGGGGGGTCTGATTAAAATACATACGTAAATTTGAATACACATAGAGACAGAAAACACATTCCCAAATAAACTGTCTCACAGCGGGAATCGAACCCGAAGCCTCGATTCAGAAGGTTGCCTTAGGTCGACCACTGCGCCACTGAGGTCGTTTGATTTAAACATAATAATCAAGACTAATTTTGCGAAAATTACATGTAATTTAATGAGTTATTTTCCTAAATGAGGCGAATCGCGTGTTTTATACCAATTTACTTTGTATAATCCTTTTGTTCCCAATAATATTCTGACAGTAACTGTTATCTACCCATTAAAGCAGGACTGACGTTAATGTGTCTATCGGAGATATTTTTTGATATTACTTACTAGCTGTGCCCCACGGCTTCGCCCGCGTTGAATCTATGTGTCAAATGGTTTATAAAACCGCATCAAAATCCGTTGCGCAGTTTTAAAGATCTAATTATACATAGGGAGAGAAAGACAGGAAGAAGTGACTTTGTTTTATACTAGGAAGTAATAGTGATAGTGAAAAATAAAAGTAAGTTTGACATATTTTTTTCGATTTCTATGCGTAGTAATTATTCTCTAATTATTTATTGTACACATACAAAACTTAAAAATAACTTAATTAAAAATGAAATTATAATAAACTTAAATAAAGATATGTACATAGGCGAGCTTGACCCTGAGTTAGAGTTTTCTTCCAGCAAACCTTAGGTTTACAGGAAAGGCGATGGAATAGATAGAGGAAGTGTACAAAGAAACAAATTAGACTAATAATACAACACGGAATGAGATTATAATATAAATACATAAATTATTTTAAAAAAAATATTGTCGCACTGCAAGACTAAAGCAACAATAATTCCTTTTCACACTTACAAAATAAAGCTTCTCTGCCAACCAAGGTGACTCATTAGAAAAAACAAAGTAAGTTTCAAAAGATATTTTTCGATCTATACACAGAAATTAGTATAAAAAGAATATTGTCGCACTGCAAGACATAGGCAAGAATACTTCCTTTTCAAATTTACACAAAAAAGCTCCGCCGGGTTGACTCAACCATCGCCTACAACGCGAATGAAGTTAAAAACAAAAAAAAAACAAGACAGCAGCCATCTTGTCGCGTATCTTTTTAGTGTTTTATCACAGCTGTGGTGTAGCCGCGCCTTTAAAATGTTTTTATTGATGTGCACAATTTTTATGGATAAACTTGAATAAAAACTTTGGAAGTGTCGTAAAGAATTAGAAAAGGGACATCCCACCTGATGGTAAGTGGTCTTAGAAGGATAACTTTATCTTGTTAACTTGATATTACCTATATATACAAGACCATGAAGGATAGGATTCGTAACGAATACATCCGACAGAGAACCAAGGTTATCGACTGCTCTCTGTCGGATTTATTCATATATATGACGGGGAAGGGTCCCGAGGCCTGCCGTTCGGAGCGTCAAACATGCCTCGAAGTCCACAATAAAAAAATGCAACGTATGTGTAGTCCAGATGTTTATTGGTTGATCACTTCGCTACGAACAATACCGCTAATAGTGAAACGCGGCAAGTTCAAGACAGAGGCCAGACGGGACCAGTGCTTTGCTCGGAAGTCGCCAAAAAAGTGCCACACCTCACCGTCCATCCTAACCTCACTGACACTCTGTTTTGACCATGCCCAAGTGACAATGACATTTGTCTACTTGACGTTTCTTACGAACTACACACTCCTCAATGCGCTAACAGATGGCGTTGGAGACCAGACTGGACCACAAATGAATCATCGCGGCAGGTTGATCTCCGACATATATATATATACTCAAAATGTTTTGGTCGCGAAGTTAAAAACAACAATCTTGCGTATCAACAAATTTGTTCTTCCAAAACCAATTAACAACTTACACATAGGTACTTATTACCCCATAATTTGTAACTGGGTCAAACACCCACATGAAATGGCTTAAAGCGAATATTTTAACATAATATGGGCATTAATATTCATATCCTTAATTAATACGCTCTGATATCCTTAGATTCGGAGTAGTTACGGAGGTGACAGTGGGAGAAATGCTAAGCTATGCTATTAGTGACACGCCCCGGCTTCGCACGGGTGCAAATGCATGTTTTATATACATATAAACCTTCCTCTTGAATCACTTTATCTATTTAAAACTATCTAATTAAACCGCATCAAAATCCGCTGCGTAGTTTTAAAGATCTAAGCATACATAGGGACACACAGACAGCGGGAAGCGACTTTGTTTTATACTATGTAGTGATAGCACAGGGAACTAAAGAAATAAAATATTTTTATAATTTATAATTCTAGGATAACAAAGAAGAAGACTACTTAAATTCTGATGGAAATTAACAAAGAGATAGTAAAGGTTTTGGGAACGTTGTCAGTGTTTTTAAAAACTAATTTTAAAGGAAATCTATTGGATTTTGACAATAAAAGTCACTTTTGAAAGAGACGTCTATGAGCGTGTTTAATCTCAATACGACTGAATTAAAAATAATTAAATCAAACTTAGATCCTAAGTACCACCGACGGACGCGTCGCAGACGCGCGTGGGCGATGCATGGCGAGGCGATAAGCATTCGCTGTAGAGCCCACCCAATAGAGCAAGATTGCAATTTAGGCATTTAATGTTATGATGTCTCTAGTGGCTGGATGCATAACTAGATATTAAGATAAGTATTTTAATTTCAAAGGTAATTCTGGTCGTCTGTCTGTAAGGTACCTTTCCACGCGAAAACAATTGAACGGATCTGAATGAGGTTTGGCAAATATATTATACCTAGATATATAGATGCTATTCCGGACACGGAACCTACTTTTTATCGCATATGGTGTAGAAGTTAGTTTCATTGCTTGTTAATTTTTGTGAGAGATTTAGAAATAATAATAATTCTTCTTGTTGCTAGCCATCGCTTCGTATGTGAGACACAAGCTTTATAAATAATCTTCTTAGGCATTAATACAATTAAGTGGTTTTGGCACGGCGGCGTGCCTCCACTTTATTTTGGTTCACAGATACGTTGTAAAGATAATAACAGGTAGTTTTCTATACATATTGAGTCGTTTTCTGTAAAAAAAACAATGATTCACAAGTTTGTAAAAGTGGACGGCTTAGAAATCTTCCTTTAGGTATCGTAACTACGACTAAGAGATATTAGTACATCTGAATTTGGGAGAGGTGCTAATGCATGGCTAAGATGCGTTCAGTCAGCGAATTGATATGAGCGTCTAGAGTAGGCAAAATAATCTGAAAAACATAAAAGCAATTTGATATAAGCAGTTCGAATCATCATATTGTTGTAAGCACCCAAGGTGTTCAAAATATATTACTAGTCATTGTTTCATATTTATGTGAACAGTCAGAGTGTTATCTTAGCAAACAAAGCTCTCAAAGGTAGTATGCAAACTCTTTTGAGTGAATACTTGATATGTCATAGATACTTGAAAAAGATAACTTTGAGAGCTTTGTTAGACGCTCATATAATTTGACGCTGACTGTGCATTGCGTCTAAGATGGCACCGGCATCTTAGACGCATTAGATGTACGAAGGTAAAAAGAAAAATAATAAAATTATTTGAGGTCTCTTAATTATTAAACGAAATTGCAAAATACCGTTATTTGCAAAAAAAAAATCATATTGTACTACTAGAGTATACATTATGACACGCCTCAACATACTTTGATTTGGATTAATATGCCCAGCCGTGGGCGTCATCAAGCTGAGATAATGATAACAGCAATGTATAATTTCGTAGCTGCTACGCCGTAGTTTACGGTATGCTACGGCGTAGCATTAGTGCTACGAAATATGCTACGAGGCGTCGTAGCTAATACATATATATTAAAAAAAATGCACTTGTATGTTACACCGTTGTTACACAAGTATAGGTTAAGTATGAATGAAGTTACTTTGTATTGACGGAGAAATCGACGAACATACATACTGCAGAATATAGAACTCGTTTTTCGAAGTCGGCTAATAAAACGAAATGACACAAGTGTTCCCGCACATGTTATTCACTTTCCATAGCGAAAGTCCCTTCGTTTCACGAACTTTGTTAAAACTGGGAACATCCAAACTAGCAGGCCAATTGTTTTTGTGGTTCGACTCGTTAGCGACCTCAGCAAGCCTCGGTTGTTTGCTGATGCTGTTGGTTATTCCTTGGTCAGTGTTTCTATGGTCTGGTATGGTAGCTCTTGCTGAACATAATGCTGAGTCGGACGCCATTTTGTAGCATTTAAGTTTTTTAAGTTATGTAGTTATGTAGTCTTTATAGTGTTGGGTATTTAAGGAACTGGTTTAGTAAATTTGTTAATGCTACGAATAAAGATTATCTTATTCTTAAATGACCTATAACGGGTAATTTACCGTGATTTATGTTATTCTGAGTTTAAATACTAATAAGTAATGCTGGACAATTCATACCGCATTATCTAACTCCGAGCTAAGCAGAGCTTGTGTTATGGGTACTAGATAACTGATAATAGTTAATACAATTTATACCTAGATATTCTTTATTATATAGAAAACATGCAGAACACCCGGAACAAATATCTGCAGACCGTACAATACAAACGTTTGTGCAAAGTCGGAAATCAAACCTGTATCCTCGCGCGGGCATTCGCCACGTAATTTATAAATCTGTACGGTTAGCAACAAAACTATAATATTCTATTATAATATATTTTAAAGGTATAGCTAGATTGATGTATTGACTTGATAGCATAACATCTTTAATAAATACATAAATACTAATTCAAAAATAGACAAATGTATAGCGTTTGTTCACCATTATATATATACCTATATAAATAATTAATATATAAATATAATTACTCTAGAATTGAGGAGTTAGGTTCCTCAATAAGTCTTCAGATCTAGAGTCTATAACTATTTTCTTTCGCAAGAATAATTCGTTACGTAATTATCGACGACCGATGTGGCGCGGTGGGCGAAGGTCCGCCTGCGACGCAGGAGGTTGCGGGTTCGATTCCCGCCTCGGAAAAATTGTGTGTACGATCTGCAGATATTTGTTCCGGGTGTTCTGGTTGTTTTCTATGTATAATAAAAAATATCTATCTATGTAATGTATTGTATTATGTATATTAGTTATCTAGTACCCATAACACAAGCTCAGCTAACCATGGGGCTAGATAATGCTGTGTGAATTGTCCAGCATTATTTATTTATTTATAATTATATACTTATCAATTATTTTTATAGGTATATATATTACTGTTTAAGTATAAGTAGCTTAGTATCATTATGAGTAGTATATTTTATTATCTCTATTATATAGCACTACCTACTAAACTGTTGTTCAAACTACCCAAAGGTTAGCGGTAGAGAATGCTATCTAGCATTATGCTCGCCTATGTACAACTTTTGTGCAATAAAGTATATTCTATCTATCTAAATCAAAACCTAATAAGAGAATGCTAAAGTTTCAAGAACCGAGGCTCACCAGTACTTGACCAAAATGTTCGCAAATTTAAATTTTTAATCCCTACATACGTATTCCAAGGTTCAGTAAATATCTGGGAATTAAAAGCGTAAACCGCTAATTATAATAAATAATAAGCTTCATTATTTTCTTCCGCCTTGCCCTCTGCGATAATTCGGAGGTTTTTGGTTACTCGGGAATATGCTCGTGCGATTGTGGGTCTGAGGTAGGAAACGGCTGGGTCTTTCATCACTGTGTGAAGACCAACCTCCTATAGGGGTCGTCACACATGTACAAAAAAGGTGCAATTCCAAGATGGCCCGCAGGCCGCAAACTGCAGCTGCAGGCTGCAAGCGACACTACTAGTTTCTATGCATCTGTTTATTTGTTTGTTTATTAATTTCTACCGTAGGTATACACTTGATGTCGTAGTTCTATTAGCATAAAAAATATATTAAAATATAATTAAAATTTTATTATATAAGTAACACATTAATTTTGAAATAGGAAACACCATAAGGAATTGTGTTTTAGAAAAAGCAGATAGACTCTTTTTGATTTCTTTAAAAATTAAAAAAAAAACATATTGTGTATTTCATAGTTTTAATTTCATACTGTGGCCTGCGACCACAGACTGCAGCGCCAGTGGTGTCGAGAACCGTGCTTAGAAATAGAAGCGACCGCGACCGCAGACAGCACTGCGGTCAACCGCAGCCGCTAGCTGCAAAGTCGCCTACGGTTTCAGTCTGCAGCCCATCTCAGACTTGTACCTGAAGTGTGTCTCTGGCTAGGCCATCTTATTTCATACAAAATACATTTGTCCAGACATACAAAATTATTTATTTGCCATTTCACTTATATGTACATATTTCTGGCGGCCCCCGCACGAGGCAAGCCTGTGTCGCCTGAAGCCTGTTTACATACATAGGTAACGTTAACGATACAGATTTAAAGAAACTGATACTGATGATGCTGAGTGGATTGATAAAGATAAAGATTTATTTATATAAGACCCAGCTGTACAAAACAAGCTACATTTAGAACGCCAGGGGATATTTTAATTAGGTTGTCCGAGCCGGCTCGACTCCGACTCTACACACGTCGGATTGGGTTATGCCGAACGGAGTCACGTAATCTAATAAGCCTTCGATGCAAACTGTAGTTTTTACTACCTTTACTGCCGCTGGCAGGTCTTGATTGGATAAAGCTTTGATAGGGAGTGGATTATGTTGCAGTAAAGCTATTTTAGTTTGAAAATAGGCTACGTCTAATAGCTGGGTGAATAAGTTTAATAAGTAAGCTTGCGCATAGAGAAATACATATACAAAAATATATAAAAAATATTTATTGGCCATTTCACTTATGTACCAAATACTGGTGGCCCCGCACGAGGCAAGCCTGTGTTGCGGGAAACCTGTTTACAGAGGTAATTTTAACGGTTGAGTTTTAAAGAAACTGATACTGATACAGGGCAAACAAACAAAAATAATAAATAATAAAATTAATAATAGAATTATAGATTATTGGATTTTTAATATATTTTACTGGAAAGGAATTTCTGTAATGTGTTTTGAGTCAAAAGCTTTTGACTGAGTTATTTTTGTTTTTTTTTTAATTTTACTTGTTTTGTTCGTACAAGGAATACTCGACAACCATTTTCTAATATCTTATGAAAAAACGGACTTCGATTTACTGGTATTTTTGGAGCAATTGGGAAAGAAAGATATTTCGGGCTAAAAATCAACACATTGTCATAGGAAAATTAATAAATAAATCCCAGCTCCCAAAAAACAATTGAATCGAAGTTTGTTTCATCCGTAGGTCATCAATAAGTCCGTAGAAAATGGTGAACAATTTCTGGGAAATTAAATATTTTGCCGTTTTTTCCTGAGTAAATTAAAAAATGCAACAAAATTAATTTCTCACCAACACGAAACGATCATCCTTTAAAGTAAAATTTTAGAATCAACCGGTTTCTACGCATTAACTCTATAACTAAATAATAATTTATTTTGTGAATTTTAATTTGGCGAGATAATAATTAATTGACATGAGATTTTATCATTTATATGTTAGATAATTACCATTATGGGTAAGGTGCTGTAAAGTAGGTTTTGTATTCGCAGCCGTTCTAGTTTTTCAGAAAACAATGGAAGTAAAATGGGAAAGGATTTTCGTCAGTCTTCAAAAGATGGCCGGTGGCGTAGGAAATATTCTTTAGGGACTAGTCCTAATAACCAAGTAAAAGTTTTGTCTCATTATTCTATTTTACCAACAAACCTTTTTCTATAATAGTTTAATAGTAGTACCTATAGTATAATAGGTTTAAAATAAAACTAACGTGCTTGCTTCACTCTTGTATTCACCGTCCGTCACACCTAGCTGCACTTCTGACAGCCAGGCGGCTGCGGCGGTGGCGCACTAATTTGTAATTAGTGACGTCATACAAAAATTAATAGTCCCTGAAAAGCACCTCTACCGAGAGTTTTCGCGAACTATACCCGCCTTAATTAAATAAATTGCTCTTTGTTGCATGAACACTTTATATATATAGTAAAATTCACTTAAATAGTTGTGCAATATATATAGTTGTCCGACCAGGTGGGATGACGACCTGCGAAAGACTGCAGGTAGATGCTGGATGCGTCAAGGTGAAGACAGGGCGCTATGGCGCTCATTGGGGGAGGCCTATGTCCAGCAACGGACTAATATAGGCTGATGATGATGAGTTTTGCAATTCGATATAAAAATGATTCCAAAAACAGTGTATATATACTCTGAAATTTGAAGTCGGGTTTTAGTTTTTTCAACACAATCAAATTATTTTTATACTAAGAAAACGGTACTACAAAAAAACTGGAAAACTATCGTTGGCATTTTCTATTCACCAGCTAGCAAATGGGCACAGACCAGTTACTCGATTGCGTTTGTACTCACATTCTGCAGGCTCGTTATATTATATATAGTAGGAGTATTAGTTAGCTTGGATTTTGCGTTCCGTTTCGCACGGTCTGCGGCTAAGATAAAAAATATATGTCGTCACTTAACAATTAATATAATAAATACATGTACCATACTGTTCTCGCCCAATTAGAGAGACTCGTAAGCGTGCGTTATTCGCTACCACTCCTTGCAAAACGAACGCAGGTGTGCGTGCTCCACTGCATAGAATGACTACGGCATATAATAAGTACTTCTCTGAAACAGATCCATTTGCTGCTTCACTAGCTTTGTATAAGACAGCCATCAACTGATACTATTTTCGATTGTACTTTACTCTTCATGTGAATTACATTGTTGCAAATGCTCACTAACACCACCCCTTGTACAAGTAATAAGCGGATAACGGGGCTGGTTCACTTCTAGAATTACGTTTATTTAAGTTTAATAGTTTATAGTTAATTTTTAAGTGATACTGTTTGTTATCCCTAAGAAAGAAAAATAAAAATAAAATAAAAAAAAAGCGATCTAAAAACACTTAGGTAATCGATCCACGATAAAAAATAGCGACAAACATGTCCAACATGAGATCGTTATACATATAATAGAGACAGCTAGATAGATAATTCTTTTGTTGCACACTTAAAAATAAAACAAACAAGACAAAACAAAATACAAAATATGTGACAATTTAACTAGAGACGATAGTAATTATAAGTATGGATACAACGGCCGGGTGATTATGTAACTCGCGACCGGTTTGCGACAGGCGTAAATTAAGCAATCAGTGCTGTCAAACGTCAATTTTGACACCAGCTACAACGACAAAATTGGTCAAACTTGGCGTTTGACAGCACTGATTGCTTAATTTACGCCTGTCGCAAACCGGTCGCGAGTTACATAATCACCATACGGGTATCTATCGCGTTTATTTACCTATTTTTCCGACGTTTCAACAGGTTTACACTCAGTCGTGGTCACTTGTTCTCTGACCTGAATTTCTCGTGACCGTAAATTATCGTTGGAAGTAGTCCAACGATAATTAACAGGTAAATAAATGACTGCTTGGCGTGAGTTTTCTGATCGCTGAGCGAGTGTTATTTTCCTGGCTCTTATCGCCTAGCGACAAACTAGTGAAGCGAGTTCTCGCCGGCATTGTGAACAGTCAGCAATCAACTATTTGTATATGCATCTCTTTTGTTTACACGCAATGTATTATCTAACTGTACCTACGTTTCTTGAGCGAGAAAATAGCCGATAGTTAGTAGTTCTCTCGCCGGCGCGCGGCGGTGAGACAACTGCCTAAGTGACGAAATCCTTTCTGAAAGAGTTTTAGAGTCTGTGCAAAAAGAGAGGTCTTGTGGCGAAACGGTGAACTTTCATATTAACGCAACAAAAGTAGTACCTACATTGGCACACGTGCGCCCTCAATTCCTTAGAGACTTCTCTTTTTGCAAAGACTACAAGATGCAAGAGGGTGTTGATGTGATAATGTAATTTTAAAATGCGATTCAATAATACATGCACCGCTCTAATAAATCATTGTAAGATGTAAATCTTTGTCTTGGTTTAGAATTTCTTGGATGAAAACTAGAAGAAAACAAGTGGATATGTAAACATTTATATACATTATTATTTCCTTATACAATACTGAATTACGAAGATTTCACTTTAGTTGTATAGCAGATGCGACTTTTTTCACCAAGGACCACCGGATGACATCTATCACGGTCGTACCAGGGAAGTGCCAGGCACGACAAAGACATGAAAGAAAATAATTTAACCACGGCCTTGTAATGGGCCGGTCACGATAATAACTCCATGTCTTGTATTCATGACAATAGTGTGGAATCTACACTGTTGTCATGAACAAAGACATCGAGTTTAAATACACTGTAGATAAACCAAATTGAAGGCGGTATTGCGCTCCAACCATTCTCAATATACTCGTATATCTATCTATGTAATGTATTGTATTATGTATATCAGTTATCTAATACCCATAACACAAGCTCTGCTTACCATCGGGCTAGATAATACTGTGTGAATTTGTCCAGCATTATTTATTTATTATATAGAAATATTGAATACAAGTTACTGAGGCTTTGGTCTTTTGACCAAAGCACCAGCTTTGATCTTTTTGATCTTGGTCATAACACAAACTCTGCTTAGGTTGGGGCTGGATGATGCCGTGTGGATTGTCCAGCATTTCTTTTTTATCTAGGTTACATTTGAGAGGTACTTATAATACGCGTAAATACGGAAAAATGGCAATTATAGAATAAAATAGAGATGCAGTAAAAAACTCTATTAATCATCATCAGCATTTCGACCCTGTTTGGTGGTTAGGTAGATAGGCCTCATCTATAAATATGTCATCATCATCAATATTATGTTAGTCCACTGCTGGACATAGGCCTTCCCCAATGAGCGCCACAGCGCCCTGTCTTCAGCTTGACGCATCCAGCATCTACCTGCTTCTTTCGCAGGTCGTCATCCCATCTGGTCGGAGGGCATCCTACACTACGTCACCGAGTCGTGGTCTCCACTCAAGAACACGTTTGCCCCAGCGGCGTATAAATATGTACGTGGAAGAAATGAATCCCCTAAGGCGCTAGGCAGATCGATAAGGAATGAAAGTTTGAATGGATTTGGTTCTCGTTACAAGAAATGGACCTGAGCAAACATCTAGCTTTCTGCGAAGTGGCCGAAATATAGAGTTCGATATTAATAAATAATAATGCTGGACACAATTCACACAGCATTATCTAGCCCCATGGTAAGCAGAGCTTGTGTTATGGGTACTAGATAACTGATATACATAATACAATACATTAAATAGATAGATATTTTTTATTATACACAGAAAACGGCCAGAACACCCGGAACAAATATCTGCAGATCGTACACACAATTGTTCCGAGGCGGGAATCGAACCCGCAACCTCCTGCGTCGCAGGCGGACCTTCGTCCACCGCGCCACATCGGTCGTCAAAATATTGCATTCGGTAAGGTTATTATGCCTCGAGGAGTCGTGTAAAATAATGATTATTTATTCTCTCACGCGATTTTCTCGCTTTTCAGGAAAAGTATTTTATTATCTTTGTCACGGATGTATTAATATTAAAATAGTACCTTTGTCCTTATTCTTATTATATTTCAAACGAGGAAAATAATTGTTCGTAATTCGACGACCGATGTGGCGCGGTGGGCGAAGGTCCGCCTGCGACGCAAGAGGTTGCGGAGTTCGATTCCCGCCTCGGAACAATTGTGTGTACGATCTGCAGATATTTGTTCCTAGTGTTCTGGTCGTTTTCTATGTATAATAAAAAATATTTATCTATTTAATGTATTGTATTATGTATATCAGTTATCTAGTACCCATAACACAAGCTCTGCTTACCATGGGGCTAGATAATGCTGTGTGAATTGTCCAGCATTATTTATTATTATAATTTGAATAAATAAATGATACTGGGAAACCTACACAGCATCATCTAGCTCCAAGCTTAGCTAAACCTTGTGTTGGTATGGGTACTAGATGACTGGTATACATAATTCGATACATAACTTAGATAGGTAGATATTATTTATTATACGTAGATAACGAATCGAACCCAAATACACAGTAAATACAGTAGACGAAGAGATGACCATCTTGTTTTGCCTACGATAAAAACTCAAGAGGGTAAAAAGACGATTACTTTCGAAGGTGCCCAGTACATTACTATTTTTGCCCGCGACTCGGCAAACTTGAACTCCCTCCGGGCAGGTGGGATGACGACCTGCGAACGACTGCAGGTAGATGCTGGATGCGGCAAGCTTAAGACAGGGCGCTATGGCGCTCATTGGGGGAGGCCTATGTCCAGCAGTCGAACTAGTATGACTAATACCTGCAAACATTTTCAATCTATTCCGGCAAGTCGTATCTGTCAGAGGTAGGCACTCGATCTAACCACCAATTGCGGCAGCTTGGACAATAGCCAACGCTGCGGTGCCTTGACCAATTGTCTTCGGAACGGCTGATATACCCGATACAAGTTACTTAGAGGATCGGGATGCAATTCTATTAACTATGTAGTTACCTATATTTATTGTTACAAAATTGACTCCGAACTTTTTTGTAACCTAAGCCTTTCGTGCTGCCTTTGCAACACAGCAGTTGTGTTGCACCGCACAGTCGCGTCGTTTCGTTCGAAAAAAGTGTGCCCACACAAGTGTCACTCGTATAAAACACATATGGTGTGATTCCAGCATTCAACGTGTAGGATGGGGTTGCAATTCTATTAACTATATAGCTATATTTATTGTTAGAAAATGGTTACGATTTAGCGTTAATAGCGACTTAAATCTTAACAAAGGCTTTTCTAGCTAGACACTACCATAAATAATATAATTTTAACAATTGAGCAAACTGTCATGATCATCATCAGCCTATAGCAGTCCACTGCTGGACATAGGCCTCCCCCAATGAGCGCCATAGCACCCAGCAGCTTACCGCATCTAGCATCTATACCTGCAGTCTTTCGCAGGTCGTCATCCTTCCTGGTCGGAAGGCGTCCTACACTACGTTTACCGAGTCGTGGTCTCCACTCAAGAACACGCTGGCTGCATTGCCCTGCTGTATGACAATGCTGATGCGCTGCGCCAGATACTCACCAGCTCTCGGTAAATTAGGTTGCGTAACGCTAAAGAATTAGCGGGTGGCTAACAGCTAGTAATAAGATAATACCTATACACTAGCCACACTCGTTGAAGAATTTTGTAAACAAACCACGACACAAATGACTACAACTAACTTGCTTGGCGTCGAGTTTCAAATAATAAGCAATATTTATTGAAGGAAGGATCGACAAGTAATGTAAATCGGATAGCAAAAGACGCAGCAATAGAGTGAATTTTAGTTTATGACTGGGCGGATTGTTCGCAGACATTCTACACCGAGTTTGGCTTGTATATAGGTACCAAGATTTTTATTTTTAATATTAATCCTCTCTACAGTTTAGGTGGGAACTTGCGGTCTGCGATGGGAAACGATCTTTAAAATCTCCATTTCGATACCAAACTAGCACTCAACCTGATATAAAACCGTAAACATTCAAAACGATACTTATGCAAAGCAGAGCTCTGTCATATGTATGTAGATATTAAAGACATAACCTCTAGAATGTTCTTACATAAATATTTATTAGGGTCTTTCGAGACTGGACGGTGGTGTCAATGATCGGGTGCCCATAAAATGTGAGAATGGGGGATTTTTATAGTTAGTTTGAAGGTGTCGTTTTAGCGGTGTTGTGAGTGTTTGCGCAGAGAATAGTGTCGTAAAATGTGAGAGATCTTTAGAGTAAACGAGGTTTTATACCTATTACCGAATATGATGATGTATTCCGAAATGAAGGAGATATTGGATATTGGACATATTGGATTCACAGCTTCAAAACAATTGAAGCAGGATGTTTTTCACCAGTGCCGATGCCAATGTTAAAATAACTAACGTTCAATTACAAAATTTGAATAACTTTTTTTGAGACACATTCTGACATATTGCGATTTTTACACAACTCTGAAACTAAAATCTAAAACTTTATAAATATTTAGGAATTGTAAGAAAATTTAAAAAATTATGTATGTATATTATAATCTCATCCCATAATGTATTATACTATTCGTCTAATTTGTTTCTTTGTACACTTCCTCTATCTGTTCTATCGCTTCTCCTTTAAACCTAAGGTTTTGTTGTAAGAAAACTCTTTGTTAGGGTTAAGCTCGCCTATGTACATATCTTTTTAGTTAAGTTATTTTTAAGTTTTTTGTGTACAATAAAGAATTACAAGAAAAATTTGGAAAGGGAATATACGAGTAGATACTTGATAACATAAAGAAGTAACAAGTTACTTCTTATCTATCCGGTACGGTCTTAACACTTTGACTGCTGAAATCACACGGTATGTGTTTTCTACAAGTGACTAATATGAGTAAATCCACACTAGCGTTAATAAGTAATAATATTTTTCAAACGAAACGCATGTGCGGCGCAACACAACCGCTGTGTAGAGCGGCAGCACGAATTTTTTAGGTAAAAAAAAATATCGCAGTCGTCGAAAAAAAATCGCAGTCAAAGTGTTAAGGAAATAGAAAATATTTATTTTTATTTAATGTTTTTTTTATAGTTCGTAAGCCCTCGCATTGGGGGTAATTTGATGGGAAAATATTTGATATATTATTTATTTACTGAGCTAATGTAGAAATTAGCTTCCAATTACGCACAGAGGTTAGCTACAATTCAATTTGATTTAATTTCAATGTCATAGTTAATTAATATTTCTTTCAATTTCAATGCCAGAGTGAATTTATATTGCTCTGATTGTCTCATACAAAATATTTTATTTTCCTGAACTGACCAATTCTTTTATCAAATAGCCCGAACGATGGTCACCCTAACCGACGCTTATACACAGGAGGCGCATAAAGCGGGACAACCCGAATTGGCAGGGCTCTTAATGTGTGTAGTTTTCAGATCACACTGTGCCAATATCCTTTGTTCAAATATTGAGTTGTTAAAGGTTGAACCATAGTTGTTGGAAGGCGACGCATTGAAGAACTTAAGAATCAAGTAAAAGTGTATGTAGTATGCAGATCACACTGTGCCAATGTAGAAAGAAAATTATATATCTATAATAAATATATTGAATTCGATAATTAATAATAAAAGTGACCACTAGACTTGTTAGTATTAAGATCCTTTATTATTATATATTTTTTGTATTAATGGTGCAATAAATATATATTGTATTGTATTGAAATAATATATCCTAATAATATGACACACAAGAAAGGTTTGAAAAAGGTTAAAGGTTGGACTATATTTGTAAGAAAGCCAAACAACAAGGTTTTAATTGACTAGATAAAGGGAGAACTCAACAGGCCAGGTAGATCTGTCTCGTCCAAGTTGTTAGAAGTTATTTTGTTGCACCACAGCATGACCAGTTTCGAGGCTACTGGCTACGACTACCTAAAGGCTTTGGTTTTGGGTAAAAACAGCTTATGAAAGATTGCATATTTTAACAATTGTTGTAAAGAAAATAAAATTTTCCGAGCTTTGCCGACCACACTATCGCGCGTCTCGATAAAAAAAAATCACGCAAGAAGTCTTTGGGGACTGCCGATAGAAGTGAAAACTAAGTCATTTTATTATATTATTTGTAATAGGAAGCGTGCGGTACCGATGACGCGAGTTTCACGCTTTTTATTCAGCCAAAATGTATATACACAGTTAGTGTTCTAGTCACGCACACTAGGCACGCACAAAGGTTGCCTGGAAGAGATCGCTTCTAAGCGATAAGGCCGCCCATTGTACTTGTCGCACATAATGTATTTTTGAAATGATTTAATTATGGTGTACGATAAAGAATTTTTGTATTGTATTGTATTGTACTAGAAAAGCGTTCGGTGACGATGACTCGCGCTATTTGTTCATTTTTATTCACCTAAAAAGTACTAGAGAACTCGAGTCTGTAAACTTGACATCAGTAAAACGGTCTTCAACGTCCCCGAGAGTGCCTGAGAGCCTATTCCTAACCCTAAACCATCTCCCAAATGACTTGAACGCGTTGGACGCTCAGCCGTAAGATCGGTCGCACATAAACGCGTTGCGATGCGACGCGTTACGGACTAAGCTAATAATTGGTAGGTATGCACTTATATTGAAGACCTCTGGGGTGTGACCGCGGTGGGCGAAGGTAAAGAGTTATAAAGAGTTGTGTATACTAAAGAGTAATATGTATACTATATGCAGATTTTTAGTGGACTAAATCCTCAAACCCAAAGCTTCAGACTATTGTATTTCTTAGGTACTAAACGATTTTTCATTACGAAAAAGATTGGCCGCAGCAATCGCGTGTTTAAAGTTCAATGGTAATGTAATTAAGCGAGGAGCAAACTTTGAAATATAAAAAGATAATCGTAGAATATCTAAGAATATTCACTTTTAAAAACGTTGTAAATGTAAATGCGGGAAATTACGGCATACGGCCTTCATCGCAAGCATCGGCGGCGGCTTGCGTCGCACCGCACTCATGTGGGCTCTCTTAGGAATGGGCTACCACCGTTTCTCCAACATTTTTTATAGACCACAAAATGTGGTAAAGCCCCAAAAATTATTTATGTAACGCTGTAACTTGATGCGAGGCGAGCTTTTAGTGAAATAAAGTAACGTAAGGAAAAAGTTTTGCACCAATAAAATACGCGGTTTTTAGGGTTTCGTTACCGACGGGTGAAAACAGGACCCTATTATTAAGACTCCGTTGTCCGTGTGTCCCTCTATCATCAGGCTGTATCTCATGAAGCGTAATAGGTAGACAGTGATGACACAGATGATTCATTTCTGTTGCCGCTATATCAACAAATATAAAAATACAGAATAAAATAAATATTAAAGGGGGCTCTCATACAACAAACGTGATTTTTTATAGGTAATGTAGTACGGAACCCTTCGTGCGCGACTCTGACTCGCACTTGGCCGGTTTTATTTAGTATTAAAGTATGGATTTATTTTCAGCCTGTCCTACAGCTAGGCAAATGTCAGCACAAATCTTCTATCCTCTATACTCGTAAAAATGTATCGCTGAATGTGTTGCTAAGCGCAAATCTCGAGAGCAGCTGAACCGATTTCGCTAATTCTTTTTTTAGAATATTCCTTGAAGTACGAGGATGGTCCTAACGAGAATTTAAAAAAAAATTGCCTGGAACAAATGGGCCGCTAGTATTTTGTATTGTAAAAATGTCCGTAATAAGTACAAAAGGTAGAGGAGGCAGTAAAAAGCCATGTGTTCCGTGTCAATAATTATTTTTCGCATAAAATCAAATTTTATGCAAACGATCATTTTATCCTTTAAATTCGTGCAGATAAATGTAATTTATTACGTGTGTGAGACGAATAAATTACCGGATCAGATTAAATATAATTCACGAGTGTGCGAAGTGAATCCACAATGGCGCTGTTTGGCTTCATAGCTCTTTCGTCCAACTCAGACAAAGCCTGCCCCAAACAAAGTTTGAACCGGTCCTGTAGTTTCCTGTAGTGCGGATTGGTAATCGTAGTTGAGTTATTAAAAATACACAGAAGCTGCTACCTTGGTTTATTAAACACGTCGATTGCTGAAATCACACCGTATGTGTTTTCTACATGTGACTAATATGCGTTAATCCACACTAGCGCAGCGGTTGAGAAAATACTATCTACATTGCAGGTGTGCAATAAAGAGTATTTTTATTGTATTGTATTGTGTCTACTATTATTCTAAGCCTTCTTCTATGTTATATGTACCTAACTATTATATTTTCTTTATAAGTAGATCCTTTTCTTAACCTCAGGAGATGGTCACAAGCAGAGTGGCCCACCTGTCTCTGACAGCAGCTTACGGTAACAACTACCTGTTATACGATAAGCTGTCCAATGTAACGTCCAAGCTATCCTCCACTCGACGGTGAATTGAACCTGCAGCGTTATCTATAAACAAGTTTAAACTTAGATTAAACCACTGGAATAACTTTATGCGGACTGGACTGGACTGGCAAAGAACCCGGCTCGTTCTGGTGACTAGTTTTCTCTGGTGTAGGAGGCCAATGTAGTAAAAAACCAAGATTAGAATTATTGTGTTGGCAAAGTACAAAATACTTTGTTATTGAATGATTGTTTGTGTGTCTTAGGTACTTACTTTTTAAAACAATTCAATTTTTGACCTTATTTCCAAATTAATTCACACGGAATGGGAAACAAATCGAAGCAAGTCTCAATGACGACCTCTGTGGCGCGGTGGGCGATGGTCTGACTTCGACGCAGGGGTCGTTAAATAATAAATGGATCCTTTTCTTAAGCTCAGGAGAAGGTCGCAAGCAGAGTGGCTCACCTGTCTCTGACAGCAGCTTACTACCTGTTATACGATAAGCTATCCAATCTAACATCCAAGCTATCCTCCACTCGACGTTTAATTGAAACCTGCAGCGTTATCTATAAACAAGTTTAAACCTAGATTACCATCATTCTAATCCAAACAGTCTGCCTGCATTTAAAACAAAACTAAAACGCTGGCTTATTGAGCAAACGTTCTACGGCTACGATGAATTTGTAGCTCTTAAGATTAGGTGATACATAATCTATTATTATGTATTTATTTATAATTTCGGAAACGATTATGACTTTTTAGGTGCTTATTTTGATTTAATTATTTTAATAACCTTATCGTATATCCTATGTCATAAGTATATGTATGCAACGAAGAATGTATTTTAGAGTGTTGTAAATGATTAGGTTTTTTGAAACCACTGGAACATCTTCATGCGGACTGGACTGGCAATGCGAGGGAGTATTAGCACAACGTATAGAAATCCTCAACTTGCCGAGGTCGCTCCGCGAAGCCTGTGAAGACCCCAGGAAGATTCTGCGCTTCTGGACGGAGCTAGGCTGGCTATGCTAGCAAACTACTACGCATAAAGAACCAACTGGAGTCCAAATGCGGAAAATGGAGTACCTGAACCTGAACCTGAACCTGGACTGGCAAAGAACCCGGTTCATTCTGGTAACTCTGCACAAGGCATCTCCAAATAAGCGAAGCCTTTTTGGCGCTTTTTCACAGGGGTTAATTCCCTAAATCCCACTAATACTATCTAGATTTAGTTTGTATTAAGATATTTTATTATTATTATTTTTTGTATTGATGGTGCAATAAAGATGTATTGTAATCCATGGGTTGGTTGGGAACGTTTACGGAACTTCTTTACCTAACTTAAACCGCAGAATTAGGTTTAGTTCAAATTTTACTCTCCACCCCATTGTGCACGGCCGCTAAGGCTTTGTACACAATGATATATGATATTATTAGATAAAGTAAATAGTGTGTGATTGTAAAACGGGACTGGCATATTCGCTGAGCAAATAAAGTCCTTAAAAAAAAAAGAATAAAAAAAAAAACCAGCCGATAACTTTTATTGACAACCTGCCGAGTGCATTACTGGAATATCTTGGAAGCAGACGAAGGAACCCAGCAACCCGGCAACCCTTCCACGGCTGCCACGTATACTATTACGACATAACGACAGCTACCCTGAGAGATTTCACACTTCATGCTCTGTTCACACGTATTTAGTTACCGTGCCTGAAGCTCGCTTGTTGAATCGCTCTAACACTTCGAGTGCTGGATGTGGCTCGTTTGCTACAGATTTATGTTTGGATCACAGCCTCTAAATCAGTTTTGTATAGCAACGGTGAATCTTGTTTTTCAGTAGATTAATTTGATATGGCCGTTGTTTGGCTATTTCCATAGGTGAGATCAGTGTCAAGTAAAACATCGTGACGTGGACCAAGCTTATAAACAGTAGTAGGTTAAAACTAACTACATTTTACTATTTAACTACGGTACACGAAGATAGTTAATAACTAAAAGAAGATTTATAATTATTATAGCGGAATGGATTTTAAGCATACATGTCACGTTGTCAAGTGCAGTGAGAACATTGAGAGATTTACCACTTTATGCTCCGTTCACCGCAGTTTAGTGACTAATGATTCTTGAAATATTTGCCTCAGCTTATAAATCATTTCTTACAATACTTTTTGCACGGCGTGCAAAATTCATAAGTAAAGCTGTATATCATGTTAAAATTAACATAATTATATCGAATAATATTTTACTTAATTATAATGTGAGAAAAACAATTTAATGAAAATATTTCTTAACGTCATAAAACATTTGTCCATGAACCATACCTTAGTTTTGAATGCTGGTTTATTCATGAAATTTATTGAGCGACTGGTTCATACTATTTTCGCCGCTCATTTCTTCATTATTCGAGCTAATTTGATGCGAAAGTTACAGCAAGTGACTCGTTTAGACAAAGCGAGTCACGTGTTTTCACATTTACTGCCCGATTCCACTTCCCAATTTACTATCTCGCCATAAACGGGCGTTTAACCACGTGAGCCGGGGATCGCGGTCCTACATGACGAGAATATCATATGATAATGACATGTCATTTCAAACGGTCCACATTAATATTTATGCCATGTGATTTATGTACCCTACGGTATCTGACTACTCGGTAATTTTAAATGTTTCTGTCATTTTTCATCGGATTAAATTGAATCCTGGAATAACGTAAATATGTATTGTGTTCACGTTTACGTGTCGGCATTAATCCGTAGATTAACCGTGTCTAAATATCCACCGGCCGGCGGCACAAGGCCGGTGGTCGTACACGGTCACCTTCTCGAAATCGTTTCCGAATACACATACCTCGGGCAGATTCTGCAGTTAGGTAAAAACAATTTCGAGAAGGAGGCCAAAAGGAGGATCCAGCTGGGCTGGGCAGCGTTTGGGAAACTACGTCGAGTCATCCATACCGCAATGCTTGAAAACGAAAGTTTTCAACCAGTGCGTCCTACCCGTTATGACCTACGGAGCTGAGACGTGGACAGAGAACCAAAGTTATCGTCATAGCTCTGAGAATTAGCAAGCTGAAGCGGCAGTGGGCCGGCCATATCTCGCGAAGAACCGACGGCCGCTGGGGCAAACGTGTTCTTGAGTGGAGACCACGACTCGGTAAACGTAGTGTAGCACGCCCTCCGACCAGGTGGGATGACGACCTGCGAAAGACTGCAGGTAGATGCTGGATGCGTCAAGCTGCGAAGACAGGGCGCTATGGCGCTCATTGGGGAGGCCTATGTCCAGCAGTGGACTAATATAGGCTGATGATGATAGTAGTGTTATAGTATTAAAGTTTACTTGTGAAAGTGTATATTTTGTAAACATAAAGAAATAAAGAAAATATACTTTTCAATATTTTTGCGTTCAATATATAGTTTTAAGTGCAAGTGACACGATTATTTTAAGTTGTGATGTATTATTAAGTTAGTCTTTAAGGTATTTATAATATGGGCTATAGTTAAGTTAATTAGTACTTTATTTTTACACAGAATAAAAGTCTTTATTAACAAAGAAAGTTATAATTAAATAGGGAATATTAAGAAATTAGAACTACTGTTTACATTTAATTGTAAATACTAGTGCTAATTGGTTTCTATTATTTGATAGTGTATTGTTTCTTTGTTCTTGTCTTGTGATGACTTTTAATAAATGATTATTAACATATGTATATATATATATATATATATACACACAGATCCCCTTTTTCAATCCAACGATCCTATCCATTCACGGTTGTCTGGTAGAGATCGCTCTTGAGCGATAAGACCGCCAAATTGTCACATATCTTGTATTATTATTTTTTACCTTGTTTGTTTTATTTTTAAGTGTGCAATAAAAGTATTGTCTATCTATCTATCTATATATACAAAACATTACACAAAATATATCATAAAAGAAATATCATAATTTTACTTGTGTGGTACAAGTACACAAGAAAAAGTGTGAGTTTGAGTAGTGTGTGTTTGTGTAGTGTGTGTGCTCTATTTTAGAGCCTTGACCCAATGTCCCAGCACCTACGCTGGGACATTGGGTCAAGGCTCTTAAAAATATGGAGGTTTCAACTTATTACGCGTTTTCCTTTCCCAGTGTTAAGAATCCAAACCGCCATAATTTACAACACGGAAGCGTCTCAAAAACGAGTGCGCATGGCTGCTTCAGGAAGATCCTGAAACTCATGTTCTTGTGGATTTGTTTGAGTTATGGTTACTTTAATTTTATTATAAAAAAAAGTAAAAAAAAGTAAAAAATCATTTATTTCTTTAGGCTTACAAAATAAGCACTTAGACAAGTCATATTTTATGTATAATTATTATCAAATAAAATTATTTTACTGTTCACTTCAATTTTTTGTCCACTAGTGGAAGATGTGAAAAGAAACCACTAGCATCTTCATCTCTTATATACAAGACTACTAGCTGTGCCCTGCGTCTTCGTCCGCGTGGAAATCTATGTGTCAAATCACTACATAGTAGGTACAAAACAAAGTCGCTTCCCGCTGTCTGTCTCTACCTATGTACTTACCTACCTCAAAATCTTTAAAACTACGCAACGTATTATGATGTGTTTTTTTTTAGATAGAGTGTTTGAATTTTTTACCTAATGAGCGCCATAGCGCCCTGTCTTCAGCTTGCCGCATCCAGCATCTACCAGCAGTCTTTCGCAGATCGTCATCCCTGGCCGGAGGGCGTCCTACACTACGTTTGAATAAAAAGGTCATGTATCTATTGGTCCGTTAAAGTTACCAAAACTTCTTGCTTTTGTACTCTCTACCAAGAATGTTTTAATTACGAAAACAAAGTAAATAAACTTTATCAATAGGTGTTTTGTCGAAACAATAATCTATTGTTCCAACTTCATACTTATTATCGCCATAAATTGTATTGGCTTCGCAAAAGTTTTTGGAAACAAGATCATTACAAGATTTTAATTAAATTTCCTGGGCGAAAGATAAAACGGTCGTCTTATATTTCAGAATTGGATATGCCACTTTACATTGACAGGGTCTGTTCTACTAAAGGAAATCAAAGCTTGCTAGCGACTTTGTTTTTCTATAAGGTGCGATTTCGCTTGGCATGAGCAAGAGTAAGTTTTCATTGAACGATAATAAAGACATAACAAAGAGAAAATCATTTATGGTCATGCGGGGTCTAGGTACATGGATTACCTATACCAAACTGCCTGAGGAAATTGCTATCTTTGAAAAGATAATTCAACAATTAGCCACTTTGTCGGTTATAGTTGCCGGCAAATATCTTGTCCGGTGACGGGCAGCGAGAATGGGAAGTTTGCGCAGATACACTCACGGATATCATTCATATGCCGGCGGCATATGAATGATATCCGTGAGTATCCGAAAGAGTAACAAACATCCATCCATCCATACTTACAAACTTTCGCGTTTATAATATTAGTAGGATGTGATATCACGATCACATCTAAATACTGTCGTCAAATGGACTGGGAGCCCTGAACGGTTAAATCGTTTTGCTTTGTTTGTCAAAGGTTTTACGACATTATGTCTAAACCAGCAACTAAAACTATCGACCGATCAAAACTCTTTAGTTTAGCTCAAGAAGGCTGCATAAATGTACCGTAATTTACCCGTTTTAGAGGCGTAGAACGGGTAAATTGCAGTACAACATTTTATGCAATTGTACGACATTGCCAATGGGGAGCCAAAGCTTGTAAGGCCAGACTGCGCTTAGCAATGTTCTTAGAGAGTTTGCACGAGTGAAATTTAAATTGTATTGTGCATTTTTGTTCTGGAAGTTACTGACGCGACGGGATACGGTAGTTTTCGATGTATTTAAAAATCGAATAGGTACGTTGACTTTTTAAACTGTTTTAAAGTGTAACATGTTTTTTTTGTTTAGTTGTTTTGTTGTCCGTGGTCAGGAATACCTTTTTACTCAGCAAATATTAAACAATTGGAACGGATTCACATATTATGTAAATTTGACGACCGATGTGGCGCGGTGGGCAAATGTCCGCCTGCGACGCAGGAGGTTGCGGGTTCGATTCCCGCCTCGGAACAATTGTGTGTACGATCTGCAGATATTTGTTCCGGGTGTTCTGGTTGTTTTCTATGTATAATAAAAAATATCTATCTATGTAATATATTGTATTATGTATATCAGTTATCTAGTACCCATAACACAAGCTCTGCTTAGCTTGGGGCTAGATAATGGTGTGTGAATTGTCCAGCATTATTATTATTTTCAGGTTTTTTTGCGTTATTTAGCGGTGAGCGTGTTTAATTGGCTTATTTTTACTACATAAAAATACGTCTTAAATCCAAGAAGCCAAGCAGAAAACTTACGGCTAATTCTTTAATTTTATTTTAATTAATATTATAATAAATTTAAATATAACGGATGGGCTATGAAAAGTTTTACAAATAGTATAAAAGAGTTATGAAAAGAATAAGTTGTGGACGAACAAATTATTTGTGAAGTTATGAAATACTAGCGGACCTTCCCGGCTTCGCACGGTTTTAGTACGGATCCCTAACTTTTTTGAAAATATAATATAGCCTATGTTCACCGCGGATAGTGTAGCTTCCCAACGGTGAAAGAATGTTTCAAATCGGTCAAGTAGTTTCGGAGCCTATTCATATCAAACAAACAAACAAAAAATCCGATCGCGATCTATCGTTAAAAGAAAAATAATGAACCAAACGAACTTTAAGATAACTTATTCTACACCCCCACTCAATAAATCTTTCACTTGAAAGCCGCAAATTCAAAAACGTAAACGCCCAATAGCTATTACAATCGAATAAATCTTCCATCGATTAGAGTGATGGACAATCGAGATGTGATAAATCGATGTCCGAGCGATTGTGATTAATCGCCCCTAGGTAATTGATTCCACGATGTCTCGATTAGGAATATGGAGATAATAATAGTTGGGTACAGTATCTATCTATCTATCGAAGAACCGACGGCCGATGGGGCAAACGTGTTCTTGAGTGGAGACCACGACTCGGCAAACGTAGTGTAGGACGCCCTCCGACCAGGTGGGATGACGACCTGCGAAAGACTGCAGGTAGATGCTGGATGCGGCAAGCTGAAGACAGGGCGCTATGGCGCTCATTGGGGGAGGCCTATGTCCAGCAGTGGACTGCTATAGGCTGATGATGATGATGATGATGACAGTATCTAGCCCAGACTTTATACGAGCATTACTTAAAAACCTTCAGTTCGAGAGTTTTGAGCTTTCACAATATTTCGACACAGTTTCATGCTCCTTAATCACGGAATAACTGAAGTCATTGGGAGACAGTTTTTACTCACTTGCAGTTAGTTCAGTTATTCCGTCTATAATAGTAAATATCCCGTTGCAAAATACTTTACAATAGAATATTTCTTTATTGGGCGCTATGGCGCTCACTGGGGGAGGCATATGTCCAGCAGTGGACTGCTATAGGCTGATGATGATGATTTCTTTATTGCACCATCAATACAAAAAATACAATAATAATGGATCTTAAGAGTGTATAATACCTCAAACTGCTAATTTTCAACTCCGCCGGATGTCCATATCGTCTAAACTACTGAATATTTAACTTTGAAATTGATATATGGTAAAGTTCAGGACTTAATCTATCGATCATATGTTTCGAAAACACGATTCCATAAAATTTTCTCGATAGAAAAAAATCGCAAAGTTACCTCTAAATTTTTACTAAAACCTAAATTTCTCAATAAATACAGAAGTTCAGATCTTGACAATAAGCGTGGTAATAGAATAAAGTATAAATAAAAATGTTATATGTTTCGGTTTTTTCAAATAATGTCCTAATTAATAGGTAATAAGCTAAAACTTGATTCTTGTGTTGCAATGCCCTGTCCCGCTCTTATGAACGCAAAATCATATGTCTAGCCTTTTCACACAAAGTTGAGGTTGTATGGGCCCTTAATACTAACTAAGTCCAGTGACACAATCGTAGTGGCACTTTAGTGTTAATAAATATGATAGTTTTAAGTGTTTTACCGTCAATGCGTTTGTAAAGGTATCGGTAATTCTCGTGACTTGTATAGAATTGTGAATTTCGAGGAGAAGGCCAAGAGTGGGATTCATCTAGGCTGGGCAGCGTTTGGAATAGTTTCGAAAACTACGCTGAGTAGAACCTACCGTAATGTATATTCTATGTTTTCATCATCTGCAAAAAAGATAAACAATCCCGCGGTGTATAACCTTGAATTAAGATTCTTGTAGTTGATTTAAAAATATATATATATGTAGGCGCCACGCTTTGGTTAGACTCTGAGAGCACGTGCACAGAGGCGAACAAAGGGACGCTACCTGCTCCGAGCCGCCGCCCGTACCTGAGCGACCGCTCGTAGACTTGTTTACCCCAACCGCGCGTATTTAAGGCGAGCGCGCGGCAGCAACAGGCAGTCTTGCTTCAGCTTTCGTTGAGTGCACATTCTGTCGTGGTTCGTTCGGATTATGGTAGTTGACGCGTCTAGATATAGTGGTATAGATTATTAGAGATATCACAATTACTGTTAATCAGAGTTTATAAAATAGAATAAAAGTATTGACGGGGTTATTCCTGGTTTTATTGATGTCTGAGCTACTCCCTCTACGACATCAGAAGTGGGATGTAATCCCGCCCACTATATGTTTTGGCTCATCCGTGTTTCTTATTCCAAGTGTGCTTCGGTGATCTACAGTGCAGAACCTAGCTTCGAGGAATCACGTGTTGTTAAGTAATTTTTTTCTTTCTCGTAGCTCCACCCAGAATCGCAGCATTTTCCTGGGGTCTTGGCAGGCCTCACCGAGCGATCTTGGCAAGTTCAGGATTTCTGTTCCTTGTTCACATTCCAGGACTACGTGGGTAGCTGATTCGCCACCGCTGAGGCATCATCTGCAAAGAGGGCTGTGTGTCGCTCCAATGGTGACTAAGTGCTGGTTCGGTGATGTTGATGTAAGTGCCAACCTGGCTTTTCTGCAAATTAGTTGGCAAGTCTGACGTCCGTTTGTTTCTCTAGTTCAGAGCCTAGTTCATGTCTAAAGCCGTCTCTTCAGTGGTTATCTCGAATTCCTTCCGTGCCAGTTTGTCTGCAGCGTCATTACCTAGCGATCTGCTTTGTCTCTAGATCCATTGAAGTTGATGATCCTGTTCTTTGTGGAGCCTTTCTAATAATGTGTGACATTCGTCAACAAGCTTGGAGCTGCAGCTCATTCCCTTCAGAGCCCTGAGTATAGAAGCACTAAGTCGGCGAGGATGCGTACGCGTACACGTTGGCCTTTGATTCCTCTCTTTTGCTGTAGCTGCCTGGGTTATTGGTACGCATTCACATTAGAAAATTGAGCTATGTTTTCGATATGTCTAGTAAGTGAACTCCGGCACCCGTACCAGTATCGGTGTTGGAGCCATCTGTATAGATTCTGATTTTGTGAGTTCCTGGTCCATCTCTTTGGTCCACGTATAGTTGTATCTGCTAGCATTCGTTTAGTATTGGTATACTGAAAATTCGGTCACCAGGAGCAGCCATGCGGGGTTCTTTATTTGCGATGAAAGTCCCCAAGGTTTACTAAGCATTCTGCTACATTGGTACAGAATGGCGGTAGGACGCTGAAGTTTCTAGTCAAATGTTTATTCCGTGGCAGTTTTCTTTTCTGTTTTAGCTTTATGTCTGTGTTAAACAGCTTTAGACTTAAACAGCGAAGTTTTAGGTTTCCCAGATGTCGCTTGTTTGTGAACAGTATCAGTTCCGTTTTTGTTAGATTAAATAAAAAATAGTGGTCATTAGGTAATCGGTCAGCGTATCACATCGTGACCAGTCCATGGTCATTGAACCTGCGAATTAGCTCTTCAACAACTGTGTTTCATAAGAGGGGCGCTCTGAAGGCAGACCCTAGCAACTGTACTTCAGGTGTTTATTTTTTTTGGAGTCTGATCACGTTTGAATAATTTTATCGATGAATAATGGTTATGACGACTATGACGTCGGAAATAGCAGAGTTGATTTGCGGTACCCTTAAAATTTGGTATTCACATTTACGATCAACATTGTCGTGACAAATATAGCTTGACTTGTCTATTTAGGGTGATCGTCCTAATTTTAGTCGATCAACGCAACACTGCCGCGATTGTTATGAGAAGAACCTAGGTTTTGTCAATTGGAATCAACTACATCGTGATAGCTTATCGCTTATAATCGCGGAACTCTGTAAGATTCAAGTTTTCATTGGTTAAGAGATTCCATTAGTAATAAAATGGTCGGAGTGATTGGTTTCAGGTGCACGACAAACCGTCGCGCACAATCGGCGAACGAAGGACACACGTTGGCATTGTTTATTACTACGGTGACTCCTATTATTGCCGTAGGTTAATGTGGGGATGAGAACGGGACTAATAATGCTGCGTCGTATGGACAAAGGAGACAACGCTGAGGTCGGTGTTGCAGCTTCTGTTACAAATCTGTCCATTAATTCAAGAGTTTGAGGTAGGATTTCGTTGTGGTTAGCCGAGTTTTATTGCTAAGCAATTAGACACGATGTTTATAATGACCATACCAGCTGTTAGGGGTGAAGTTGTTGACTCAAGTCCGAGTTCTAGTCGGAGTTCGTATATCTCTTTATATTCTGAATATTATCCAGTAAATTTAGCGTTGGACAGAAGTGATTGGTGAAGTGACAAGATTACAATTTCGAACACAGATGACTGATTCTTCGGTGTGGTTTTTACTTCTACTGTTATTATTTCAATCTATCGCTTTGCTTTATATAACAGATAAATTAGTGATAAAACAACCTCCCTGTGCGTTAATTTTTATTTGTTTTTAGTATTTAGACTGCCCCATGACTGGAAGCTGTCATCGCTTGGAAAGGTGCGGTTCACGCGCTAGCGTCTAGCGTTAAGGACCCCTCTCCACACGCTGCGCTGCTCATGGATTGCGCTGAGAATGTTGCTGAGGTTGTAAGCGTGATTATTGAAGGTGCCACCGGACTGGATACAGCGGTGAGACTGAACCAAATTATTTTGTGTGACATTATGTATCATCAGTCAAGGCTAATTTGGTAGTAGTTTGTTGAGTAAGTACTGTTTTGAATATACGCCTCCACTTTGGACTGTCTAGTTAGTGTTCTCAACACTCTCAATCTTAAATTACGTATTGTCAGTTAAAGTCAACCTGTCACCTAAGCTGTCTCCTTCACGCCCGCGTTAAATCGAACACTTACGGGCAGTACGTCATGCTCTGATTGATATTGTAGTAAATTACAGTGATGACAACGTGACGGTGCCTGATAAAAACGATGTAAATAGTTAACAATAGAGCGTCCGATAGTTGAAGTATTTTAGCAGACTCCTTTTTATCACTAGTAGCATTTCTTCCTAATATTGACGCTAACTTGATAGCTCAGTAGGCTATTTTAGATCAAGGGCTGATTAAGGTAATAAGTTGTACAGCGAGAAAATAGGTAAGTTTTGAGTCTGATACTATATCGATCAGGATGATATACGGTTCTACTGGTGTTCATTTCTACTGAGTCAGGATGTCTACCATAGATGATGATGGTGGGTTAAAAGTGATTATCTGATTGGGTTTAGGTATGGTAGATAAAAAAAAAAGGTTAGATAAAAAAAAAATAGAGAAAACAATGAATGAGAAAAAAAAGTGAAAAGAGAAAAAAATGTATAGCGAAAAAAAATAGTCGCAGGTCAGTACTGAGAGGGTAGCGAAAAAGAATAGTCGCACATCAGTACTGACGGGATATAGGCGAAAAAAAATAGTCGCTGAAGCCCAAGCCAGTACTGAAGGGATAGGCGAAAAAAAATAGTCGCTGTAATCCGGGCCAGTACTGGTGGATAGGCGAAAAAAAATAGTCGCTGAAATCCAGGCCAGTACTGAAGGGATATGCGAAAAAAAATAGTCGCTGAGATCCGGGCCAGTACTGAAGGGACATGCGAAAAAAAAAACGCTGAGGTCCAGGTCAGTTGTACACTGAAGGGATTCTGAATTGAGTTATAGAGACAGAGTGACTGGGCTAGGTGTTTTTGACCTAGAGATCGATTGAATTGAGTTATAGGGACAGTGTGTCTGGGCTATGATAAATTGGGGCCAACTATCTGTTCTGGGTGTTTTTTTTTACCTAGAGATCGATTCGAGTAGTATATCAGTTTGTTGTGTCAGGATGAACGAGCAGTAATGTTGTTTTGTTCTTTTTCTCAGATGATATCCTATGAGCTTACGCGAACGAGGACGTTCGCAGGTCAGAATGGCCGTGTAGGCGCCACGCTTTGGTTAGACTCTGAGAGCACGTGCACAGAGGCGAACAAAGGGACGCTACCTGCTCCGAGCCGCCGCCCGTACCTGAGCGACCGCTCGTAGACTTGTTTACCCCAACCGCGCGTATTTAAGGCGAGCGCGCGGCAGCAACAGGCAGTCTTGCTTCAGCTTTCGTTGAGTGCACATTCTGTCGTGGTTCGTTCGGATTATGGTAGTTGACGCGTCTAGATATAGTGGTATAGATTATTAGAGATATCACAATTACTGTTAATCAGAGTTTATAAAATAGAATAAAAGTATTGACGGGGTTATTCCTGGTTTTATTGATGTCTGAGCTCTCCCTCTATTAAATTACTTGCCGAAAAAACACGCACCAAGTGAATTTCAGTTTTTGTTATTGGGATTTGTTGACATAATTTAATTTCAGCTAAATAACAAAATAGATTTATAGATGACTAGCTCTCATACGAGGATATTATTAAAAAGACACCATAAGATACCTACGTCTTATAGAGGTCACTACCTACCTGCTTTAATAAGCACTAAATTCTAGAATAAGAGCAAACACATTGGACCTACGTTTTATGTTTTATCTTAACCTTCTTCAGGCAATGATGTTATTTCCCATCAAACTATACTAACACAGGGCTTACGAAGTTATGTGACTTCATTTAGTGTAATTTGCATATAAAACACCCAAAGATACAAAAGCTAGAGCTATAAAATGCAGCAACGATCGCCGATCTATTGCGATTGACGCACCCCCATTTAGCTTAATGACGCCATGTTACGGGGTATTGAAGTTACAGACTATTGACGAACCGGCTAGAAAAAAAATCTTTTAAATTTCTTGTAAAACTACGTTTTATGGTCATTATCAACCTCTACTAGTCCTATGCTGGACATAGACCTCCCTTATTGAGCGCCATAGCGCCCTGTCTTCAGCTTGCCGCATCCAGTATCTGCCTGCAGTTTTTCGCAGATCGTCATCCCGCCTGACACATTTGCCGAATCGCGGTCTTCACTCAAGAACACGTTTAGCCCAGTGGTTCTCGGTTCTTCGTAGAGACATCTCAGCACTTCGGTTTACCGATAGGCAACGCTCTGTAACGATTCCAGAACAGCCCAGGTTTCAAGGGAGTCAAACGCCTTCTTACATATAGTCAAGACACAGGAGCTGATACACTTCTCGGACTGCTGTATAGAAACAAACCTATTAATAATGGAATTACTGCCAAAGCATCGAGTCTGTTAGGTCTGTAAGGAAATTCATTCCTGATCAAATAAAATTGCTTAGTGTTATCACATCATAATGTTGGTCGAGGCATGAAGTGCCTTGACTCTTATTTGCTTGTTCAGCTTGTCAAATAAAAACCAAAAGACGTAAAATACGTTTGAATCGAGCGGATTGTAGACAGACCTTTAACAAACTAATTTCCAACGAATCCCGCAACATACTACATTTATTATCGCATAAAATGCTAATACAAATCGTAACTTACATAAACGACTCGAAAGAGTTCTAAGAAAAAAACTCTAAACGAATTTGTGCACGTAATTTTCTAGTTTTGTGCTATTTTCCAAGTATTTTCCTCAGCGATCGGCGAAATTGTATCGACTTCAGTCTGTATCGATTTAACCTTTCAATGCTATTAGGGTTCCTTTGGGAATTGTGGAAACGGTCTATGCAAATAATTTTGTGGCGGTTTGCGCGGAATTAAGTTAACATTTTGGGTTTAGCTTGTGGGTATGGGCATTAATATTAACGTTGATGTGGCAACATGTGTCTAGGTACAAGCATGTCTGATAAACTGACAGACAGACCCAGCTTCGTTAATTACAGCAACTTGTTTGGAGTGTCTGAGATACCTACGGTATTCGGTTTAAAGATGTTTATTTCTCATATAAACAAAAATCTTTTATAATGCGACTCAGATAATGCTTATGAGTTATTTTGTTATGCCTCCGGGGCTGGTAATTATTTCCTACCACCTAACATAAAAAGCCTTCTTATTACTTATACAAAGAAATATTCGCTTTTCATAATGGTTTTTCAATCAACAAGTTTTTGTATGTTCTAACGTTATTTTTACGCGAGTACCTAATAATTACACAAACAAACAAAAAAACGGTTTTGTTTGTGTCGAGTGTTTTTTTGTGGTCGGCTGACACTCTTTGTTACCTCCAATAACCAAAACGGTTAAATCGATTTTGAGTGGTAACGATTGATGGATCTACGATGATTTTTTATATGGGTTTTGAACAATTAACTAGGTACCTACTTGATAAGTGTGCTGTGCTGTCGAGACTTGAAAATGTGCGCTTGGGTGTTTGAGAATTATACAAGGCATTTAAAAAAAATGAATATACATAACTGGGAGGACCAAAAACCTTAGGTACCTACATTAAAATACGAAGGGAAACATAGATCTTTCCTATCCGTGGTAGTTAAGTAGTCAATAAACAAATAAAATTACAATTTAACGAATATAATCCCATTAGAACTAAGTAGTATTTACTACACCAATTGAAACAGTTGAGCTGACTGCAGATTGTTGTAGAGGTAGCTCAATCTGATCTATATCAATAATAGGGTAAGTTCTTGGAAAAATCCACGGAACCATCGTTAACGACCGAAATGATCTAACATTTTTCCTTAAGCATTCCATAGAGATAAGTGGTGCCTACATTGAATAAAAAAGGGTTTTGGTCGAATTGCTAACACTTTAAAAAAACCTTTAATTAAATTGATTTAACTAATTTAAATATTTTGTATGTATGTCAAATATATTTTTGTAAAACATTAGTTTTTTCGTCGATAATTTTGTAAAGTTTCGTTTCTGAAATATATAATCGTTCATCGTTTTGACTTAATTTAATGACAGCTCATAGGGAAATAAGGTCGTATTGAGCTTATTTGTCCAAGTTAGATTTGCTCCATGCTTATTAGATTATTCCTGTTTGTCGTTAAATAAGCATACAAAATGCAAAACGATGCATTTTGATCAAACCTATTATGGAGTCCTGTCAATAAATTGAATTGTTTTTTTCTACACGAAAAGTTAAACAAGAAACAAAGCTTATAAAATCTACAGTTATTAATAGAAATGGTTACACACAAAATAAGCCATTGGGTATATTTGATATTTTAGAGTTTTCCTTAAAATAATACATTTTTTAATGTTAAATTCAAATATAAATCTTTGATTAGTATCTAAAGATATTTGATAAGTACTCATCACGGTAAACTTCAGTATGAAAATTTGCATAATAGTAGTTCAATAATTGGATTTACCAGCCCCAAAGTCGCAGGCAGAAGCTAGTAAACTATAAACCAACTTTCGACGAGGATTTCCATGTAAAGCAATCAGTTCAAGACCGATTTGCTTCTGTAGGTTTCTATCTTTTTCTGTAGGTTCTTGGTCTAATCATTTTTATTCAAGGTGGGCGACACAACTCGCGACATACTACCTTAACTTATTCTACTTGGTGCCCCGTGCAAAGTTTTATGACTTAACCGTATTGATTCATTCTTTTTTCGACCTACTATCCACCAGTGTTCCCTTGTACCTTGCATTTGATGGTTTCTTTTTGTACCGTAGTTTTCCATCGAGTCTTGTCTTTAAGCTTTGTCGAAGAGTTGCGATTTTATAGTAATAGTTTGTACAAAAATGTAAAAGGCAGTTGTAAGGTAAGAGCTGGTTAGAGTCTCTTAGTGCATGTGTAGCAGACTATGTTGATAAGACCAATTTTAGTGTTGCAAAGTTCGAATGACACGAACCTATCATCAGCCTATATCAGTCCACTGCTGGACATAGGCCTCCCCCAATGAGCGCCATAGCGCCCTGTCTTCAGCTTGCCGCATCCAGCATCTACCTGCAATCTTTCGCAGGTCGTCATCCCACCTGGTCGGAGGGCGTCCTACACGGACCTATACATTTTATATATTATACCACGGCTTTTATTCATAATAATAAAAGCACAGTATGGCCACAGATTTATTTAAATTTCAGTACAGTTCAGTATAGCTACCTACCCTAAGTCAAAATGCTTGTCAAGTCACGCTATAGCCATGGCTAAAACAAGATCTTCATTACGACTAAATATTTATTTTATATTTATTTTTCGTTTATTATGGCACAAACAGTTTACAGTATTCTTAACACTTTGACTGCGATTTTTTTTTCGACGACTGCGGTCTTTTTTTTAACCTAACAAATTCGTGCTGCCGCTTTACACAGCGGTTGTGTTGCGCCGCACATGCGTTTCGTTCGAAAAATATTACGGCTGTGCTGAGTCACAAAGATCTTTATTTTCTCAGCCGCTGCGCTAGTGTGGATTTACGCATATTAGTCACTTATAGAAAACACATACCGTGTGATTTCAGCACTCAAAGTGTTAAAGTTAACAGTAATATACTTTTGTACACACCTTTAGTAGTAAAATACATAGCACGACACACAATAATACTTAGATCCCTACTTGCTTATTAAAACCGCCTCAACAAAAACTCTGTTTTTCTACTTTCGGCTTACATTAACTTCACAAGATCTCCAAAAATAAAGCCGAGGTAGTACAAACAAGTAAATAGGCTAGATAGGTGTGCTTACCTCAGGGTCGGAGTTTGGGAAACTCTGAGATTTCAGTTCTGGAATCGAATATCTGCAGTTAAAACGTATGTATGCTTACTTTGCTTTTGAGGCACTAAGCTTAGAGTAATGATGAATTTCAGACTGTTAGAAGTATATTTTACTGAATGAGACAGAATATATAGCAGAAAACATATAGCAAAGTGAAATTACTCGCTGTTTTTCACAGCAAATCTTTGTATCATTCCTTCTTGACTAAATTCAATTAATATGTATCTAAAACCAATCACACAGTTATACAAAAACTTAAAACTAGGACTTGGTGTTTTTAGGTGTGTAGTATATCAGTCATCTGCCACCAATAACACCAGCTCTGCTTTCTACGCGGCCAGATGATGTCCAAATTTTCCAGCTGATAGTTTCAGTTGAATTACTCAAAAACAATTGACATTGTGTATGAATTAATGAATATAGCTCTACAAATAAATCTTACAGGTATTATAACATTGACAAAAAAACAAAATAATTCTAAATAAAATAAGAAAAAAAAAAAAAAATTGCTTGCTTTTTATATAAGGTAAGTACCTATATAAAAAGCAAGCAATTTTTTTTTTTTTTTTTATTTGGCCTGTTTCGTCCCACTGCTGGGCAAAGGCCTCCCCCAAATCTTTCCACTCAGTGCGGTCACGTGCGATCTCCCACCAATCTCAGAGGAAGGCGTTAAGGTCGTCTCGCCAGCGCTTTCTTGGCCGACCTCGCCCGCGGCTTCCTTCCGGGACCCAGGGTGTTGCAGCATTACAAATTACATTAGCATTACATGCAATTTCAAATGATTCAATTCATTGTTGCTATCATTACATCTACTTTCATCTGATAAGTTTTCTGTGTATAAAACTGTTTGTCTTCCGAATAAAGCCAAATAAAATAAACTTGTGTATATAGATCGAAAATATGAGAAAAAGGAGGCCTTTGCCCAGCTGTGGGACAATAATGGCTCAAATGGCTGGACAATCCACACAGCATTCAGTTCAGTTATCTAGCCCCATGGTAAGCAAAGCTTGTGTTATGGGTACTAGATAACTGATATAAATAATACAATACATTACATAGATAGATATTGTTTATTATACACAGAAAACGACCAGAACACCCGGAACAAATATCTGCAGATCGTACACACAATTGTTCCGAGACGGACCTTCGCCCATCGCACCACATCGGTCGTCAAATAAATAAATATAGATATCCGAGTCCAGTAGTTCAACAGCTCTCGCCGAAAACTCCTATTAGCACAGGAGTTGGTATCTGTCCCGCAAACACTTAGCTGCCCTTATTTAATCAGTCCCTACCTCGCACACCTGCTTCGATCCATTGTTGGTTGGGAGTTCAAGATACCTGGGAAATAGACGAACGGCATGGAAATAGAATTCTTTCCCACACAATATTCGCGCTAGCCCCTCACTCTCCATTTTCAAGCGTAAAGTCAAGGAGCATTATCTGTATTCATGATTCTGTTGTATTTTATGTATTTAATATATGTATCTATTAAGTATATGTATTATATGTAAGTATAGAATTTAGCAGTATATATAGTATTTAGTAGTATATTTAATAAGTAAGTTAAAATTTAATCTTCTGTCTATTTATAATTTTATTTATGCACATATACCCACTTCTCTCTTCACTTTGTCTCTCTCTCCCAATAAGGTTTGCTGGAAGAGAACTCTTTTTAGGGTTAAGTTCACCTTTGTATTAATTTTCTAGAATAGGTTTTGTATATAGTTTATCGTGCAAAAAGTATAAATAAATAAATAAATAGATCTACTACCGTCTATACTTAGTCTTGTTCTAGCACTTCATGTCCATCCAAAGGTTGCCTGGCAGAGATCGCTCTTAGCGATAAGGCCGCCCATTGTACCACAGGAAAAGAAAAAAACAAATACAAAATATGCTGTATATTATGTATTTGTTTTTTTCTTTTCCTGTCTTGTGTATCTTTTACGTATTTGGCGTGCAATAAAGAGTTATTGTATTGAATTGTATCTACATTCGGTTCTCAGTTGTATTTGGTTGCTGCTAAAAACTTGTAGACAGGGCGCTATGGCGCTCATTGGGGGAGGCCTATGTCCAGCAATGGACTAATATAGGCTGATGATGAAAAACTTGTAGGCAGGGCTACGGCGATGTACAGAGAAGTTCATCTCTTGCTTAGTTTTTCGCTAATAGTTTTATTTTTGTGAATACAGAAAATATCAACTCTGAAAAATCTAAAACGGCCTTAAAAGTTTTTTTGAGAGATTTCTAGATATTTTTTCTACTAAAACGGTCTATTAAAAGTTTTTGATGACAGATATCTATTTCATCTACTACAAGTTTTCTTTTACAGATTTCTAGATCTTTTTCTACTAAAACGGACTACTAAAATTTTCTTTGACAGATTTCTAGATATTTTTTCTACTAAAACGGTCTATTAAAAGTTTTTGATGACATATTTCTAGGCATTTTTCTACTTTATTACGACTACGACACCCTCATATCTTCAGACCGTCAAATTTCCAAGTACAATATTGTCTGTATTATGTTAGTTCTATTAACCAAAACTCATTAAAATCTAGCGACTAATAAATACCAGTCTATACCAAAACCGAGACATTTGTTTGATAAAGTAGACTCTGCAAAGTTATATAGGGTATGCGGTGACACGAAGTTAACTGGTAATTGGTAATTAATTAAACGTTATTTTAGTTGTAGGTACTAGTTTTTGCCCGCTTTGTTTCGATGGAAACGTTTTAAGTTTACTTATATCCCATGGGATATAAGTTTCACTGATTTAAGGGACAAAAAGTAGGCTATGTTTTATTCCGGGCCTGGGATGTACCTGTATACGAAATTTCAGCTCGATCCGCTCAGTAGTTTTTTCGTGCAAGAGTAACAAACATAATATACATTATACATACAAACTTTCGCGTTTATAATATTAACTAGCGGACCTTTCCGGCTTCGCACGGTTTTAGTATGGATCCCTAACTTTCTTGAGAATTTAATATAGCCTATGTTCACCGGGGATAGTGTAGCTTCCCAACGGTGAAAGAATTTTTCAAATCGGTCCAGTAGTTTCGGAGCCTATTCATTACAAAACAAACAAACAAAAAATCAAATCTTTCCTCTTTATAATATTAGTTGATAGGATGTTGGGGTAGACGTAACGGTAATTATTGGAATATGATAACTCATCTATGGCTCAGCGATATAAAATGGATGTTGGCATCTGACACAAGACTTCTTTAAGCATCTCGGTTCTGAGATGTCGCGTAGGTCGGTTTCCACTTCGTAATTCAACAATACTATAATATAATATATAATGGCGACGGTGTGGTAACGTCGCCAATTTGGAAGCCTAGCCACAAGCGACAGCCCCCCAGGTGGCTTCTGGCTACTCTGGCGGCCTGGCGACGTTGCCACTATAATGTACACGTGTAAACTGCACCTCCCTCACTCAGTCGCCAGTCAGCCGCCATTTTGGACGCTCGCTCAAATATTTATTTGTATTTGATGTTGAAAAAAATGAGTTTCGATACTGAAAAATTTATTATAAAAATTCAAAACCGTCCTTGTTTATGGGATAGTTCATCTTCATCATTCTAGCTCATCTTCTTTTCTTTTTCCATTTTTCTGCGACGTACATAACAAAGAAGTGCAATTTCTTCTACGTCCATTCCTGATGACTTAAACGAACTGACTGTCGAGACGCCATGGCCACTCGACATGACGACCTTCGGTTACCAGAAGTAGCCAGACTTGCGCCGCCGGCGACGTCACCATGGCGGCCTAATGAGGCAAAGCTCTAAAACTAAATTTTATCTAACACTGAATAATTTGGCTGCCGCATCGCTCAGTGGTGTGGCTAGTATAAACAAGCAAAGCTCTTTTGATTATAGACATTATCATATATAAAACAATCTCTTTGATAATAAAACGTCCCAATACGTCACCTAGTCCTTAATTTGACAATCCAAACGTCAAAATGTGAACCAATCACACGTCAAAAAATCGAAATGTTTATTGTTTACAATTTTACACGTTAATATTTTTATAAAATTTTTGTGGTCATGAGTTTTTAATACCAACCAGAAGCTCTAAATCATTTCAGAACAAACGTAACAAAATTATAAACTTTTAAATACAAATCAAATATTTCAAAATTGTGATCGGAAAGGTCGAAGGGTAAGAGTTTCCAATATTTATAACTATTTGAATGTGTGAAATTTTAGCAATGTATTTACGGACAGGCAAAATGTTGGATCTAAAAGTTTTGTTGTCATTCAAAACATCTGTATACATCGGATGGACGTCCTGCGTTGTTTGGTTGATACTTCACTCGTTAGGTGCTTCTACGATGGATATTTGGAAACTGAGGGCCGTAGATCTACCAAGGCGACAGCATTTTAATTTTAATTTTAAGAATATGAAAATCATGTATCACTACATAATATAAAACAAAGTCGCTTCCCGCTATCTGTCTGACCCTATGTATGCTTAGAAGATATATCTGCAGATCGTACAAACATTTGCCCCGAGGCGTGAATGGAAAAGGAGGTTGCCTCCTTCGTTGAAGGCGGACATTCGCCCGCCGCACCGCAATCACTAGCAAAGCTCCAAAATTCCATGCAAAAGTAGACACTGTTGTTTTTTCCTCTTTATTATTTAAGCCTTCGCCCACCGCGCCAGAGAGGTCGTCAAATCTTAACAAAAACCTGCTTTCAGCTATAAAAAAATAGAAAAAAGCGAAAATGACGAGTGCACAGGATGATATCATGAAGATGAGGCTGCTAGAGGAACGCATACGGGCACCATCCATCTGGGGCCGAGCTTTGTGCGGAGTCAGGTTTGAGGACCTGCAGGATAAGAGGTATGATGAAGCTATCAGGCTGCTCAAGAAGCACTATCTACCTGAAGAGGTAAGGGTTTATTGTATTTCTAGTTTCTGCCGCGGCTTCGCTACCGTCATCATCATCATCAGACTATAGCAGTCCACTGCTGGATATAGGCCACCCCTAATGAGTGCCATAGCGCCCTGTCTTCAGCTACCGTAGCTTAGGTTATACCCATGGAAGATGATTTATGCGATAAAAGAATTGCCTATGTTAGTTCAGGCCTAGCCTGTATGCATTTTTTTAGTTCGACCCGTTCAGTAGCTTTGTTTGCGTAATGGATGAGATAACACATCCAAACAGTCAAACATTTGTATATTATCATAGTTTCGCAATTATTATATTGGTTTGACTACAAATTAAATCAAATAAAACGAAAACTGAAGTAATTACATACCTTACTATTTAATAATTATTAGACTTGGAACCGCCAGGTGGGTCAGCTAACGATGAACGCCACTTTAATTAAAAAACTAAACGAAACAAAGCACAAGGCGGTCTAAAAGCAATTGAGCTAACTGCAGACTGTTGCAAACAATATAAAGGTTGCTCAACTGATCTATATCAATAGCAGTCGGAAGCGTTCTCAAGACGGTGGCTGATTATGATGACGATGGGGCTAGATGATGCTCTGTCAATTGTTCATTATAACATATTTCGTTACAAAATTGGGTATTGGTGTTGGTTTTATCGATGTACCTTTAGAATGGACCATATTATGACCTTCATATTGAAATTCGTAATAAGTAAATAAAAACCTCTCAACGCCAACCGCTTCAGGAAACCCTTACACAACTTTTTACTCAGAATCTGTTAGAGTTCTTAGGAAACATTAAACTTTGCCTACAAAAAGCTGTTTAAAGCATCACAAGCAATACACAGCAGAACTACGCCTCCCCGATGCTTTAATTAAGAAACTGACAAAAAAGATGAATAGCCACTCTGAAAAATCTTAATTTAGTTAATTAAGATATTCTGGAGCTGGGAAAAAGTGACCGAAAAACAATCAAGTAAGGTTCAGGTTCGGTTGTATCGAAGGCGTTTGTTCTAAGGCCCGATTTCACCACTAACTTGAGGCTAATGAGGCGATTAACGAAATGAAATGAAATGATATACATATACTAACTGTTATCTAACTAGATAGAAAATTCTTTATGCGTAAAACTGATATCTACTCGTAAAATAGAACTGTGAAAATTACACGAACTACGCCTTATCGCTTAAAGCGATAAAATTTTAATATTCTTCCAGGCAACCAAAGATAGATAGATAGATAGAAAATTCTTTTATTGCACACTTAAAAATAAAACAAACAAGACAGAATAAAATAAAAAATATGTGACCATTTGGCGGTCTTATCGCTCAAGAGCGATCTCTAACAGACAACCGTGGATAGATAGGATCGTTGGATTGTACAATGTACAATCCAACGATCCTATCCATCCACGTTAATTAATAAATTAATAATACATGGGGATCTGTGTGCATTATATTAATTTATAAAATATTGCACGAAAATAAAAAAAAGCTAAAAAAAGCCAAAGCTGTAGCTCGTGAACCGTGGTATGTAGTTAGACAGTTGAAATTTTCACAGATAATGTATTTTTCTTGCCGCTATAACAACAAATTCAATACAAACAAACAAATAAACATAGGCTGTTCTAGCGGACCGTCCTATGTAGTTTTTATAGCATATAACACCCTATGGTGTTGAATGCGTAAAAACAAAAAACAATATAATAAAAAAAATACTAAAAAACAGAATAAAATAAATATTTAACGGGGATCCCATGTATTTTTTTGCTCGTTTTTATAGAATCGCACTTGGCCGGTTTTTTTTATTTTCAAGTCAAAGTCAACATCATTCTTTAGGCTTACAAAATAAGCACTTAGACAAGTCATATTTTATTCATTAAAATATTATCAAATAAAATTATTTTACTGTTCACTTCAATTTTTTGTCCACTAGTGGAAGAAGTGAAAAACAAACCACTAGTATGTCTCTTATATGTCTAATACACTATTATTTGCTTCTCTTCTTCTTTCTCCTATGTTTGTCTCGTGTGTTTGACCCAATAGAAGAGTTTGTGGTGAAGTCATCACCCAGGGTCACATTAGTCTTGCGACTATTAGGTACTTGTATTAGCTTTAGTGTACGGGTAAATTTAAAAAGAAAATCCTACAGTTCCTAGCAGCTGCAAGGGTTAGTGGCGAACTATGAACGCTACAGCTTCGGGGCTGAACGTATACCTAAGTGTCGATAACAATAGGCCTATCATGGCCGCTGTGATACCCAACCCTTTTAAAATCAGGTAAAAATTATAAACCCGTTACCCCTACTCAATATCACTGATTTCTGCTAAACTTGCCGGCTTTGACATATAAAGTCCTCCGGGTTTGGGCAAGCAACCCGCCGAAAGAACCACCCAACCTTAATATTTTTTACACTTGCAAATTCTTCAAATTTTCGGAATAAACTTTAAACTTCATAGCATCGCTATCAAGTTACCAGATAATTTCTTTCGCGATTGGCTAGTTTGATTAAAAATTTCTCGAAAAACTCCCAACAATTTTTAATTTTGATTCTCCACGGCGGCGCTTTATTTGTTTTGTAATTAAATTCTTTGTTTTCTGTGGAAATATTGTTGTTTGAGATACGCGTTTTCCTGTTGCGATTGTGGTTACAATAACTAGGTATTAAATATTTTAATATATTTTTTTTAGTACAATAAAGAATTTTCTATCTATTTTTAAACTTATAGATGCGCTAAATACCCGTTGTATTAATACTTATCATTCGCTAATTCAATGAAATAAAATGAAATTCCCTTAAGGTAGTTTTGTTGACTATACTATACATTACATTTAAAAAAATCTCACATCCAATCTCGGTTAGATACAACGTTTCTTTTTATCAAAACTAGTTACCGAACGCATCTTCCTGCTTAGAAAAAAATCAAGGTGACGGTGACATTGACAGTTTAGTGAAAAGCTTCAAAACTTTAGAACTTTCAAAACTTTAGAAAAAATGCACTGCTACCTTAAGGGTTTAAAAGGTTTATTTGACACGACACATTACAATTTAAAAAACACAAAGGATAACTAAGAACTAGGCACAAACTTAATTACTAAAATAATAGAGGTCAAACAGTTATATACTTAAAAAAATACAAAACAAAGAAAAAACAAAATACCCCCAAATTATTTTAGATCTCAAAAATTTATGATTAAAAATAAAAAAACTAGGTACCCAACCAATAACCTCCACAACTTGCCTGGCAAAACATTTGGTGTCGAGTCAAAAAGGTGTCAACTCAGCATGTTGCTGGGTAGATAAATATAGATACCTACTCCGCTGGTATTATGTTGACCCTTTAGAAATAAGTTACATTACAACGTCAAACCTCTACGCATACTGACAAAATTATCTTGTAATTATGAAGTTAAGGATTTAAATAGATGTACGCACACATTGGGGGAGGCCTATCTAGTATCTGCCTAGCAGTGGACTCCTATAGGCTGATGATGATGATTATTAATACTTATAATTAGTCAATCGCACCGCTCTGCTGTGAGAATCGAGACATAGTCATTATAATTATTTCTTATTTTTTTATTTTGTTTATTTCATTTTAAAGTGTGAAATAAGAACTGACAACCGCTGGGGTAACGTGGTTTTTGAGTGGAGACCACGTTTACCCCAGCGGTTGTCGCTATAAATCGATTGGGCTATCAGCCACTTCTTTAGATGTACCTTAAAAGATTGTATGGATTTTGCGCTGGTGATAGAAGTTGGAATACGATTATAAACAGCCGTCCCCATCACGTGTTGCAGCTTGGACGATTTCTCCAATCGCCGAGGTAGCGCCCTTAGTCGGTGTGCGTGTCTCGTGTTGTATCTATGACCATCCCTGTACCAAGCGGTGACCGGATGATGATGATGATGTAAAATAAAAAAAAACATCTATCTTCTTTTCCAGCTAACCTACAGATCAGTGAAGTTAGCGGATGACCGGGAAGGCACAGACGAGTTTACGCACAACTGTAGGATTTGGATGAAGGACAAAATGTCTATAGCTGCTGTCAAAGAGGGTACGGATAAACTTGTCGGCGTGCTTATTATGAGGATACAGGAGAAACGTAAGTCCTTCTATATTATAATAATAATAATATAGCCCGCAGTGCAGCTTGTGGCGTGCTGAAGTTCCTGGTTCTCGTCTACGCTTGCGGAGTGGCATCCCAAGAGAACCAGATCCCCACCTCTTGCTTGCCTTCATTGGCCGGTCTGAGTGGAGTCGCGAGAGATGCATCTTAGGATGTAGACTCGGGGGTGGAAGTTTCTAATGGCGTAATAGCGAGGTAACTCTCTCACGGGCAGTCTTCGTGATGGTGAAATCGGGGCCGCACCTCTCGACACCCCTCAGTCGTTTGCGCCGATATTGTTCCTCTCCGGTATTTACGCTGGATTTTTAAGGAACCCATCCAGCATTCGGCAAGCCACCGTCTGCCACTCTTAACATTATGATTGACTTGTTTATGGCAGACGTCCGAAATCTCCCCTATAGCTATAGCCCGATTACCCAGTCCATCCATCCATCACAATAGCCTGGTTTGATTTCTTTCATTTTTCTTTGCAATAGTCTCTACCGGTAGAACAATTTACTATTGAAAATATAATAAAACTAGCTGCGCCTCGCGGTTTCACCCGCGTATACATATTTTGGATAATAAACACTATATTTTTATGAATGGTAGCCTATGTGTTATTCTGGTAAGTAAGCTATATTATTGTAAAGTTTCGTCAAAATCCATTCAGTAGTTTTTGCGTGAAAGAGCAACAAACATACTTACAAACATCCTGACAAACTTACGCGTTAATAATATTAGTAAGATTTTCCCGACGTTTCAACAAATATAATCGTGATACAGAATGACTCTCATGTCATCCCGTGATCACAACAGTGTGTAAACCTGTGTGCAGATCGCAAGTTTAAAAAAGTTCCTCTCTATTATTATTATTATTTAACTTTATTTATTTAAATTCTCGTTATAAAATACATTCTTTACTATAGAAAATACAATAAAATATTATAAAACTATTCTACAGTAAAAAATATATCAAAATGGTAGATTACCTACTGACGGGAAAGCTAGATTCAAGCGGCCAGTGACTAGGGCTGCAGTGAGAGGAACTTCCTGACGATACGTGCTGAGTCCACAAGTACCGCCTTTTGGAGCTGGCCCTTGATACCAATTTTCTAGTTGTCTTTCTTTTAACTTAGTATTGGACGCCTTCCGACCAGGTGGTATGCGAAATACTGCAGGAAGATGCTAGATGCATCAAGCTGAAGACAGGGCGCTATGGCGTTCATTAGCGGAGGCCTATGTCTAGCAGTGGACTAACATAGGCTGATGATGATACCTACACAGGACAAACTCAAAAGTTTTCCTCTATAGTCCAACTGATTTCAATTCCTTTCTTTGATTCAAAATTCCAAGTATAGATCTTAAATTCACAAACGGACTGTTCAGTAGCTATTTACGTATTGGTACATATTTGCTTATATACAAGTTCCCTCCGTATCGTCAGTAACATTAGGGGCCTTCCTTGAATGCTTTCGGCCTAAATTTTTACTGCATTCGTAAAAGAATTCCGATTCAGCTGTAGGATTTGATGTTTGGCTCAAGATAGAAGAGCTGGATAGTATTAACACAACATTTTGATAAATAACTCAGTGATTGACTTCATTTTCAATTTAAAAGTCGCTCAGCGAGCTATTGAAAGGGCTATGCTCGGAGTTTCTTTGAACGATAGGATTCGTAACGAATACATCCGACAGAGAACCAAATTTATTGACAGCTCTAAGAATTAGCAAGCTGAAGTGGCAGAAGGCCATATATCGCGAAGAACCGAAAACCGCTGGGGTAAAAAACGTGTTCTTGAGTAAAGACCGCGACTCGGCAAACGTAATGTAGGACGCCCTCCGGCCAGGTGGGACGATGACCTGCGTAAGACTGCAGGTAGATGCTCGATGCGTCAAGCTGAAGACAGGGCGCTATGGCGCTCATTAGGGGAGGCTTATGTCCAGCAGTGGACTCACATAAGTGGTTTATGATGATGAATTAGAGCATCTGAGAGCGGAAGTGGATCGGAACTTAAAAGTTTTCTCTCTTATGGCCTAGCATCTACCGCTTGTGCTTGAAACCAAATTCCTCGTACGTAAATTGGATTCCAAGTAGTCGATAGGGGTAGGTCTATATTAAGGGAATGTTGATGGTATCGGGAGAATAAGGAAGGTTGTACAATCGTTACGAGGTAGGCCTTTGAACGCGGTTTTTGCACAATCGGGTACGATCCTATTGTCACCTGGTAAATTCCGACCAGCATTTTAGTACAAGACCTCTTTGTTAAGGATCCAAGTCTATATACGACTCAAACCAAGCCAATAATATTACCGTTTCGAGAAATAGGTGCAGATTTTCGACAGTTCCAATGGAAACGTAAGATTGCGCGAGCAATATTTATTGAATATTGATGACTTGTAAATCTTGGTCTTTATAACATGATCCCTGCAAATCTTCTGCCTTAGCGACACGGATAAATGCAATCGCCACTCAGCAATATACCTAATTGCAACGAGTTAATGCTGCATTTCCATCAGAGATTTGCGAGGTAGCAGAGCGGTGCGAGGATGCGTTGCGAGGCTGTGTAATGACGTAAGTCTTTCTACCAGAGATGTGCTAGCCAGCTGACCGGTGCGAAGTCGCGGCATTCGTCCTTAAGGCACATTTCTCATCTCACATCCCTCGCACACACCTCGTTTTGTATGTACAAAAACCTAGCTCCGCGGAGCCGTTTCCACCAGAGCTGCGCTGAGCGAGGCATGAAGTGATTCTATTTGTTGTTACAAACACATTCCTCGCTACGCTTATCTGGTGGAAACGCTGCAGCCTTACAAAGGTCTCGTCACTATACCTTCACCCTAGAGTTGGTATTATAAAGAGTTCACATTTGATACATTTGACTTGTCTAAGTGCTTATTTTGTAAGCCTAAAGAAATAAAACAATTTGAGTTTGATACTGATACGTATGCTGCAACGAAGCTGTCAATGACCAAAATACCTGCTCCGTTACTTAAGGGAGTTGAGCTGCTCAGGGCTAGCTAGGCAATGAACAATACGACCCATATGCGAGTTGTGTTCAGATCTCAGTTCCTCTCAACTGACAATAATAATGCGGGTGCGTACAGGAATCAGCCCACATACGAACGGGCTGTGACTCTTTTGTGGGCACGTTTCGTAAATTGAGCGGAACCGGCGCTAAATAAATAAAGCAGAATGTTACGGTGAAATTTTAACAATGGCCTGTGAAACTGAAACTTGAGGTTTGCTCATTGCTGGTCGAGTGGCCATTGTCGTCATATTAATTAGCCAGGCTTTTCGCATCGAAATTGTATGCATAATTTTCGATTGTGCATTAAGTGAGGCGTTCCGTAGACGATTGGCATAATGCATAAATTGGCTCTATGTATTGGTAAAATTACCAAAGATTTATATATTGGTAAAATTACCAAAAAAAGAATTATAAAATTATTTATAAGAAACCCCTGTAAACTCCTGTGTGTATGATTTGTAATTCGTTGTGTATTTTTTTGTTACTTGTATTATTATGTTTGACATACAAGAATATTCTTATCAATAAATAACTGAACTGAACTGAACTCTGTTATTTTTTATATTCACATTTATTTTATTGCATTATTGTGTACATTTGTAGGTCTTAGTATCTACTAAGGTGGCAATAGTTCCATTTTCTGGCAACGACACTACCAGCCGCACTACCAGTAGTGTGCCAAAGGAACGACTCTACCGCGCCTTTAGATCAAATTGTACAGTCAACACAAGTAATTGATTCTAATAGCAACCTATCTTAAGAAATGTAACTCTTTATTTTTATAACTAAATAAAAGCAAATTTATTTGGACGAACCTCAATGAGGAAAAAAAAATGTACTCCTTAAATTATAAGTGACCGACTGTAACTGTATCTCCTTATCTGAGTTTATCAAGTGCATGGCCTAAGGTTATCTCAGTGTTTAAGAGTTGCATTTGCACATGCTGAGAGTAGAAATTTGCATCGCATTAAGCGTTTATGTCATACCCATTCGTCTGCAGCTGTCACCACTACACTTGATCCATTTTTAATGTTCAATGTTTGTATAAATAAAAAAATAAAATAAATAATGCTGGACAATCCACACAGCATTATCTAGCCCCATGGTAAGCAAAGCTTGTGTTATGGGTACTAGATAACTGATATACATAATACAATACATTACATAGATAGATATTTTTTATTATACATAGAAAACGACCAGAACACCTGGAACAAATATCTGCAGATCGTACACACAATTGTTCCGAGGCGGGAATCGAACCCGCCACCTCCTGCGACGCAGGCGGACCTTCGCCCACCGCGCCACATCGGTCGGCGGCCTTATCGCTAAGAGCGATCTCTGCCAGGCAACCTTTGGATGGAAACAAACGTGTCTGACTTATTGTTTTTGTAATTTTAGTTTAAGCAGAAACTGTTCTAGCTTTATTTATTCATATTTGAAATATATTGTTATATCAGTAGTATAAAATAAATAAATAAATAATGCTGGACAATCCATACAGCATCACCTAGCCCCATGGTAAGCAGAGCTTGTGTCATGGGTACTAGATGACTGATATACTTAATACAATAGATTTCATAGATATACATTTTTTATTATACATAGGTAACGACCAGAACACCCGGAACAAATATCTGCAGATTGTACACACAATTGTTCCGAGGGAGGTGGGAATCGAACCCGCAACCTCCTGCGTTACAGGCGCACCTTCGCCCACCGCGCCACAGAGGTCGTCGCTTAAGCTTTTTGTTACAATGCACAAGCTTATTTTTTCCCAAATGAATAATAAATAATATATTTTTCTTCAGAGGCCTTCTCGCGAACTATGAGTCGAGTGAAAATTACCCACAACCCGGCCTACTCGACTGTGATGACGTTTTACAACACTGTGGAGGAACCAGTCTGTATATTCTCCGCGCTGAAGGTTAGGAAATATCTCAAGGTCTACATCATGATGCTGAAGAATCGGTACAGGCATAGAGGTGAGCGAACACATATTTTTCGTAGCAAATTTTTAAATCTAAAGTCATTTAAAACGGGATATTTACCATGATTTAATTTTTTTTTTAATATTGGTAACGTTCGTAGCAAAAGACAGAAAATGAGGGTAGATCGGTATATCTGCTCATGAAAACGAACTCGCAGTGTCTTCAGTTATTCCGTGATCATGGCGCATGAAACAGTGCCGAAATATTGGATAACTCAAAAATCAAATCATGGTAAATATCCCGTTTTAAATGACTTGAGTGTTAATAACGATGATAGTTTCAGAAGTTTTAAATTTAAATAATTTATCTTAAAGCATTTAGAGATTATTTAGAGATTAAAGGATCATGGGGTATTTTGTGTGACGACGAAATAAAGAAAAATAAAGTACTCTTCAAGAACTTTCAAATGGCATTTGCTTTGCCATTTTTGGACAAACTTTGAAAACGGAGCCCAAAATTATATTCTTGGAAAATATTACAAAAAAGGACTTTTTGTTGTTTTTTTTCAAAAATGTCAAATCCGTTTCAAAATCCGCAAAATTACTTCAAAAATATCCACGAGCGATCAAAACGAGATGGAACCATTTCTGGCTTATGTGTGGATGGACGTATTTCTACAAAGTATTTTTAGACAATGCGCGGATTGTAGGTAGAAAAAAACCTATTATAAGCCTTTTTTAATGACGACTGATGTGGCGCGGTGGGCGAAGGTCCGCCTGCGACGCAGGAGGTTGCGGGTTCGATTCCAGCCTCGGAACAATTGTGTGTACGATCTGCAGATATTTGTTCCGGGTGTTCTGGTCGTTTTCTATGTATAATAAAAAATATCTATCTATGTAATATATAGTATTATGTATATCAGTTATCTAGTACCCATAACACAAGCTCTGCTTACCATGGGGCTAGATAATAGTGTGAATTGTCCAGCATTATTTATTATTTTTAATGACTCTATAATAGTTTTATTTTGTATAGTTTAGGCAGAGATGCAAATATAGAGTTTGGTGGCCATGTCGAGTCTTCGTAAGGTTATAATATTTCAATAGTTTATAAAAGATATCATAAACTGGCCAATGATAGGCTTTCCTTCGTTCATAATAATAAGTTAAAATAGTTGGCGGCGCTAGTGTGCCTCGGGGTACGCCTTAATTGAATAAGATATAATGACAATCTAATGAGAATCTAATGTATACCCACAAAAATAAGGATAGCCTTGTTCAACAATCTACCAAACAATGTAAAGGAGTGTACTAATTTGAATGCCTATAAAAATAAACTTAAATTACACGTACATACTCTGTAACAGTACCTACCTACACGAATAAAATACTTACCGGTCTTTGATTTACTTCTGGCTGCTATAATGTTGGTATTTGTATATGTATAATAGTAGTAGTATAATAGTAGTAGTATAAAGTCATAAATAATATTTAGTATAATTTGCTTTTAGGTACCAGAGGCTAGTTTTAAATATTGTAAAACATAGATTAATTTTTTCTTTATGTATCTCATTATAAGTGAACCATGTGTGTTTATATGAGAATAAAGTTCTTTAAACCTAAAAAGTGTGATGTTCACAATAGAAATACAAGAAACAAGAACAAGTTACACATCCCATCATTTAGATTACACAAGGTAGGGAAATCATTTATGGGCAATAGCGTGCGCTTTTATAATAAGCTTCCATCTGAAGCAACTGAGCTCCCTTTTCGTAAATTTAAAAATTACATAAAAATAAATCTCATCAAGAAGGCTTTCTACTCCATAAATGATTATCTCAATGATGTTAATGCTTGGCCAGATGTCGCTCAGTTCCGCACCGACAATAGTATGTAAGTAATTTGTTATTGTGCATAGCTTTACTTAAATATTGACATGTATCGAATCATACTATATTTAGACTTAAATAGGCAAATAACCATGTATTAGACATATAAGAGATGAACATGCTAGTGGTTTCTTTTTCACTTCTTCCACTAGTGGACAAAAAATTGAAGTGAACAGTAAAATATTTTTTTTTGATAATAATTTAATGTATAAAATATGACTTGTCTAAGGGCTTATTTTGTAAGCCTAAAGAAATAAATGATTTTTTACTTTTAGTTTACTTTACTGACAGTATAAGTGTAAATAGAGATGCTAGTATATGTTGAATGATGTATGTTACATCACGCACTGTGTGTCGTAAGACATAGACTTTATGGTTCCTCACGTTCTGTCTCAGCATCACGTATTCTAGGGCAGAAACAGCGCCGTTTTTAGAACTCTAGCGATCGGCCATGGTTTCACACGTATTTCTGAAATAATTATTTTCCAAAAAAAGAATGATAAAATTGGAATTAAGTTTTTGCAAGTGCCTAAGAAAGTAACGTTCAAATAATAAATAAATAAATAATGCTGGACAATTCACACAGCATTATCTAGCCCCATGGTAAGCAGAGCTTGTGTTATGGGTACAAGATAACTGATATACATAATACAATACATTACATAGATATATATTTTTATTATACATAGAAAACGACCAGAACACCCGGAACAAATATCTGCAGATCGTACACACAATTGTTCCGAGGCGGGAATCGAACCCGCAACCTTCTGCGTCGCAGGCGGACCTTCGCCCACCGCGCCACATCGGTCGTCAATATAGAAAATAATAGAAAAAAAATAGAACTAGCATTTACAATTGAAACAATGGAGCTAACTGATGAATATCAATACCAGTCGGAAGCGTCCCCAAGATATTTAATAAGGTGCCTGTTTCTACAACTTAAAAGCAAGTTAGAACCATCTCTCCTATAAACCTAAGGTTTGCTGGAAGAAAACTTTTTATTAGGGTTAAACTCGCTTATGTACATATATTTTTAGTTGAACGCTTTATTAGTTTTGGACTTACTTTTGCGGCAAACTGAAGGCATAGCGCCCTGTCAACAGCTTGCCTGCCTGTCAGCAGCATGCGAACACAATAGGCCTATCATGGCTGAAGTGATACCCAAGCCACCCAAAGATAATAAAAAGAATAATAGGCTTTAGAATAATACATTTTATTATCTTTGGGTGGCTTGGGTATCACTGCAGCCATGATAGGCCTATTGTGTTCGCCAGTTACACGTTCAGCCCCGAAGCTGTAGCGTTCATAGTTCGCCACTTACCCTTGCAGCTGCTAGGAACTGTAGGATTTTCTTCGGGGTGCTGTCTCGCAGCTCGTCTGGGCTATGCAGAATCTTGCCCGGATGGATGCTGCGTTTGTGCATCAGTGCTCAAAGGCCTATGTCCAGCAGTGCACTACAATAGGCTAATGATGATGATGTTGACGAATGTTATCGTCCACATGACCACACAAATGTCCACTGCTGAAAATGCCTTCCCCAAAATGGGGGCTTTGCCACAATCACCACGCTTGTCATACTTAAGTACTGTATAATTCAAAAACTAAATAAGCACATGATTCCGGTGCCACTATCTCATGATACAGCAATATTTATGCATTCAAATATGGGCTTAAGGGCTAGCGCATACATACAACTTTTAGTTGAACAACTGTTTTGTTGTGTATCATATGTTTAAAAGAATATATTAAAGCGCATATACTGTCAACTCGATAGTTGCTCGACAAAAAAGTCAAAAAGCTTTATCGATTTGCTTTTGATTTAAATTTGGACAACTATCGATCAAGCGCTCAATTTGTATTGCATTGTATTGATGTGCGCAGACCATCGACTAAACAGTCGATCCGCGACTGACCGCGACTGCCAGTCTCGTATAAGCATTTGAAGCGGCGGGAACTATTACGGACGACACGGAGGAGTTCATTAATAGCTTCATTCATTCATTCATTCATAGCATTCGTTCATTGTATTATTGGTCGATTTGAGGAGATAAAATTTTTTATTGTATGCGCATTTCCATCAACTAAACTGTTTAGTTGAGTAGAAATCACGAAAAGTACAAAACTCGACGAAACAGTTTAGTCGATGCAACAGTTGTATGTATGCGCTAGCCCTAAAGTTGTCATCTTTTGAAACATTTTACAGTGACATAAATGCTTACCTTTTTTATTGCTTAGCTTTAGAAATTATTTGTTTGTAATGAATAGGCTCCAAAAGTACTGGACCGATTTGAAAAATTCTTTCACCGTTGGGAAGCTACACTATCCCCGGTGAACATAGGCTATATTATATTTATATCCTATGTCCAGCAGTGGACTGCTATAAGCTGACGATGATGATGATAACAAAACATATTTTTTTTTACTACGGCAGTATTTCAAACATTAGCCATCAATCTGTTCTCGAAACGCACCTTTTCACGCATCGGCATCACTTACCCGCAACGCTTTTTCAGGCCTAGGAAAATTGATGCTCATATCAGCAACAAAACTTGCCCAGAGCGGGAATATTCCCGCTATAACAGGAATTTTCACCACTAGCAGCTCTCAACGAACATCAGAAAATATTGGCTTTAGGAAGTTCAACGAAATCTACTATGTCAGATATCTTATCGATGCAGAGGTAAGTCCTGCATAGTACACCATTTTGCAGGATTGCTTAAGGCCATGGTGAAAGCGGCTGAAGCAATGAGTGCTTGTGCTAATATCCCAGCCATTACGGGGATTTTTACGTCACAGAGAAGCCAGCAGATTGCGGACGATCTTGGATACATAAAACTGAATGAGATATTGTATGAGAAATATCTTGTTGAAAATGAGGTACGCTATATTCATCCATGTCATTGTTTTTTCATGCCAATTGACCAATTTTAATTGTAAACTGTCAAAGAATCGCGACTCGAGAAGTGTTTAAAACTTAGTTTCTTTTGAGTATAAGGGTTATTTTTTTATAGAATATTTCATGTACTTATAACATGTCTTCCTTTTGTGTGTAACACGTAACATACCTTGTTATCATATATTACTTCTATCACCTTTCAATATGTAGTTTAGTAATGGTTTATTGTAATCAGACCAATTTTTACATTATTTTGATTTACTTTAACCTGCCAGTATTCACACTTCAGTTACTATAATATCTTTCAAAAATATAAGAAGTTATATTTATGTATACATTATTAAACCACCTTTATATAATATTTAGTAATTTATATGATTAATTGAATCTAATTTTTAATTTATTTCGAAATCTAATTGTTGAACACCACACGGTTTGTAAAGCTGCGGTAGTGTCATGTTTTCAATAGGTTATTCTGAATATTTTTACATATGATATCCTATGTAAAAATATTCAGAATAAAGATTTTTATTTATTTATTTACCTATTTTGAGAGCCTTATCACACAAGCTTTTTATCTTGTAAAGATTGCGCGGCCTGAATTCCTCGTGGCGTGCTCGTTGCGCTGAAATCGCCATTGTAAAATAGCTCTAAGACGTCCTTGACAAAAAATATGTAATTTCCACAGATTGTCTTCTGGGACACCGGTGTCGGTAACTACGGGGCAGCCCTCATGGGGTACCGGATACCCAACGTCGTGGAACCACAGGAAATGAGACCCCAACTGTCTTCGAGGTTCGCCTTGCAGGTCGGAGCTGAGGACATAGAGCCCGAAGACACGCCAAAGGCGAAAGAAACTTGATTGTGCGAGTTTGTGGTGTGATCGTGGTAGTTTATTTTGATACTCATTTCATTTCATTTTAAACTATTTATTCAGAAAATATGTATATACATGGTTTTACTTAAATACGATTGCTTAAACTACATCTAGTATATTATCTGTTTGCCCTCTTTTGACAAAGGCCTCCTCCAACCCCTTCCACTTTACTCTATCTCTCGCCAACCTTATCCACGTTTTCCCTGCTACGTCTATTAGCTCGTCCTCCCATATTTTGAACTCTCTCCCTCTATATCGCTTATTGTATCTTGGAAACCAATCCATCAGCATTTTGCTTCATTTGTCTCTTCCTCTTGCTGTATGTTCAGTTCAACTCCATTTCAGATTCCTTATTTTTACTATAGCATCTTCTATTTTAATTATTTTTCTGATGGATTTTGACTTTATCTAGTTTCCTTTTTGCTAGCATGCTTCGCTCCATAGCCGATTGTCGTTGTTGCCCAGGTCTGATACTACATAGTTCTAAATCAAAGATTACTTTACAACTGCTCGTTAAATGGCTCCCTCCTTTTCTGTACAAGTGCCCGAAAGTACGGCCAACGGGCTTCAAATCCAAAAATCTTTTTATTTTAGCTAAGCTAATTATTTTATATAAAATCCAGTTAGTTTAACATGTGAATATCAATGGTGACTTTTCCTGACGAGTGGTTTGAATAAATCGTAAGCAGTATTAAATGTTGTTTTGTTTCCATGCCTCATACTTAACACAGCAACTGTATTTAAATTCAGTTCAATTCATTTATTTTCTCAAACAATTTACATTGTGTCGGAAATTGTACATAGGAGCACATGTTATTCATAAGTAAATTGTTAGACTATAGAGCGACAATTGGTACAAAAATAGGTACGAGGTAAACAGAACAATGGAATACAGTATAAAATCACTTAGAAACATAAAATAAATAAAAAATAAAAACAGCTTTATTCCATATCCCAATAGTTATTAGTATGTACAATTTTAAAACAATAATAATAGTAAAAGAAAGAATTAATAGTGGTGTAGGTACATTATAATTTTAGAATTGAAAAGAAGAAGTTGAAGTTGTTGAAGTTGAATTTAGAATTAATTATGTCAGATTTTTGTTGTGTCATGTCCTGATATGGTGTATGCCTCCTTATAAACATAGACAATTAAAAAACAATAAAATGATGAGTATTCAAAACAATTCTAGAATGTTTAGTTGCAACACTAAATCGCTAGGCACTTTATACACTATCCAAACTCAATTCAGAATGTGTGTAAACAAACCAAGATACCAATTTGCTCGGCGTCGATTTTCCAATATAATTGTCAGCTATATTTATTGAAGGAAGGACATCAAATCGACAAGTAATCTAAATTGCATCTTAAAAAATGCGGCAGTAGAGTGAATTTTATTTTATTACTAGATGCGCCCTGCGGCTTCACCCGCGTAGAAATCAATGTACCAGACGACCGATGTGGCGCGGTTGGCGAAGGTCTGCCTGCGACGCAGGAGGTTGCGGGTTCGATTCCCGCCTCGGAACAATTGTGTGTACGATCTGCAGATATTTCCGGGTGTTCTGGTCGTTTTCTATGTATAATAAAAAATATCTATCTATGTAATATATTGTATTATGTATATCAGTTATCTAGTACCCATAACACAAGCTCTGTTTACCATGGGGCTAGATAATGCTGTGTGAATGAAATGAAATGAAAATATTTATTAAAAAAGAAATACACAATAACAATGGTTAACTCTATGTTAAGCTAAAGTCAGGTGTTATCAGTTTCTCGTCAATTAAATTAATTATAATTACATAAGTTCATTTGAATTAGGCATGTAGAGATCAGGAAAGGTTCGTCTTTGAGGAATTGCTCGGAGGAATTGTCCAGCAAAAAAAAAAAAAAAGATTTAAAAACCTTCCCATTGAATCTCTCTATCTATTTAAAAAAACTGCATCAAAATCCATTGCGTAGTTGTACAGATCTAAGTATACATAGGGACAAACAGACAGCGGGAAGCGACTTTTTTATACTATAGTAATTCTACATCGAGTTTGACAAGTATATGTGTACCTACTCGTATCATGCCTCAGAATAATGTCCCATAACTCTAAGGCCGCTGGGGCAAACGTGTTCTTGAGTGGAGACCACGACTCGTTAAACGTATTGTAAGACGCCCTCCGACCAGGTGGGATAACGACCTACGAAAGACTGCAGGTAGATGCTGGATGCGGCAAGCTGAAGACAGGACGCTATGGCGCTCATTGGGGGAGGCCTATGTCTAGCAGTGGACTGCTATAGGCTGATGATGATGAATTCTAAGGCAGTCCGTCAAATCTGTCCCCAAAGGACACCTGTAGCACCATAATATAGGATGAGACATAATAGGACATTTATTTCCCTCAATTCCTGTATGTCCGCCGATTACGGGTTTACTACGCGCTCGTAAAAGAAACGACCACTTGAACTGGAGTTATGCTATAAAAACGTTGTAAACTTAATTTTCATGTTTGTCATCCGTCGTTGGATTTACAATGTGGGTTTTGGTTGGACAGTTTTTAAAGGAAATAATTGCGTTGAATCTTTGAGTAGGTACCTAGGTACCTACAGTTGTTTATAATCTCAGCAGTTGTAAATCGTCTGCGGTTTGATCTTAGAAATGTCCCGTAAAGTGAAATCTTTAATTGTAAGGCGAAATTGATTTCTTTCTATTGAAATTTTTAAGATGTGTTAACATATTAACTATTATTTTTGACTTAAAGAATATTTTTGATTGCTGCTGTTCGGAACTGGTTCTTTTAGTTTGCCCTATGTATGATCGGCCGCAGCTACAGCTAATTTGGTAGATGTCTGGTATTTTTTTGGTGTCTTTTGGTGTTCGTTGTTGCTGGGCAACTTTTGTGTGGGATGTAACGACCTCTGTGGCGCGGTACAAACATATTTCCTCCCTCGGCAGTAATCGAACCCGCAACTCCAGCGTCGCAGGCGGACCTTCGCCCATCGCATCACAGAGTTCGTCCGAAATATTATTAACAATTGTAATAAACTTAAACACGGATTGAACAGGTAGGTATTGAATCTGCCCGGAAGTACTTACTTCCTCATTGAAAAGCTTTCCGACCACTTTTATGTTCTTTTCACAAGCAAAAGTTTTGCGAAAACAAAACAAGGAACTCGACAATCCATTTAGCTACAAGCATTAAGGAATTAATTTAATTCAAAGTTTTCATTCAAGAAGTAAACTACAGAGGCGCGCTTGAAGGTAAAGTTTCCAACTATTAGCACTTCTATAGCGAATTTTGTGGCAGTTTTTTTCCGGCTCATATTTGAAGAGAAATACTTCCCTGTAATAAATATTTGGCTCATTAGCGAAATTCCCTTTTTATTGTTTTGTACATAAAAGGCAATTTGTGTTTCGGCTGATCTAAACAACATTAACAGAGGCATATCAGTTTTTTTTAAATCAATTTATAATATTATTTATTTAAAAAAATATTATTTTATTTTTTTGACACGCGGAAGCCTGAAGTGGAACTGGGCCGGACACGTCTGCCATATGTCCAGTAACTTGTGGGCAAAGACCACCACAGAGTGGTGCCCACCCAAAGCTAAGAGGCGACGTGGACGGCCCAGGATAAGATGGCGCGACGAGCTCGGGGTAGGTACATCTTCCATCATGGCCTGTTGCACCGTTGGATCGCGAGGAGTGTAAGGAGAAAAGGGAGGCCTTTGCCCAGCAGTGGGACAATAACGGCTTAAAATAAATAAATAATAATAATTTATTTATCCTACATTTACTTTTTTAAATCGTGTTGTGCTTGTTAGTCCAGTTAGATACATATTTATGTTTTGTTTTATATTCCTCTAGCCGTACATATCTATCAGAATATTTTTTTCAGTTTCATCTTTACAGCAGCCGTCCAAACGAGCCTTTGTAATTTTAATAGGATACCTAAAGGTTTTGCCCTTCTATAATGGTGTTTGTATAAGGTTTTTGCGTTTCTATAATGATGTTTTGCCATTCTATAATGTACAGGCACACAGGGGGTAATTTCAAAGAATTTTAATAACTTGCTGATCTCTCTCTGTTACCTTATCTGATCGGCGCTGAGTCCGACGAAAGTTGCAGAATTTTTCAACTACTACGTCACTTGATCTCTTGGTGTAATAGGTGGCCCATCCCGTACCTTCTGTGGGAGGGTTGCGGGTTCAAATCCCATCATAGACGAATATTTTTTGGACATTATAATTTTTTTTATTAATAAGTGGGAAGAACACCAACATTACATCCGGTTACATCCGTAATGAATTCGTCAACTACGATAGTAGTTATACTAAAATATGAATAGGATACTATGCGAGTAAAACCGCGCTCAGAAAGTAGCAAGTAACGTAGTTAAACATTTTTTGCATCTTCAATGAAGAAGCTTTGTTTGCCAAGTCCTTAATGATGTTTCATCGAAGTTTCCTCAGAAAAATAACTTGTTTAATTTAACTTTCATGATACGAATCTTGGTTTCATTAAAATGTCAGGATGGGCATTAAGAGGTACCTACTTTGTCGATCAATCATTTTTGATGTTGTTTCGATAACGTAGCTGTAAAGGAGTCTACACACCATACTCGCTGTTGCCAACACGTGGGTTGATGTTGGCAACTATATTTTAAAGATTCATGTTGCGACAATGCACGAGGACTTCTTGCGGCATGTTCCCAACAAAGTCGGCGGCGGCTCGTTTGCCACAAATTTCTGCTGCACCTTGGCTGGCATATGCCTATGATACACAATTACTCAGGTAGCTTGAAGCAGTCAGTCTACTGCTTCAAGTTGGCGACTGCATAGTGAACTACTACTTGTATCTTCTATTTCATACACGGAACGGTCGAGCAGTTGCGTAGATCACTATAGAGTCGCAACGTGAAGCTGTCGATTCAGACTGCTTCAAGCTGCCCGTGTATCTAATATGACCTACCAAGCCGGCAACATCCAACGCGCAGGACTGAGTTGGCGGCGTTTGGTGACTGGTGTAGACTCCATAACACCTTAGTGCGTGTCATGGGAGATAGCGTGCCGCTCAAGCGGATATCGAAGCGGCGAAATATGCGGATGTCTGAATACCACCGTATTTGATTCTACGCAGCGAGTTTTGTATCTATGATTAAATATTTGATTCGGAGTTTAAGCATAGTGCGTAACTTTATATCAGATGCTCTTGCATATCAGGCGGACCTTCGTCTTTAAAAAGCATATTCTATATACATATATATCTGGTCCGCGTGCGGGGGCCAACTAAAAAACTATAATTTCATTATATGTTTTTCCTATCATGCGGGCCACGTAGAACGCGAATTAGCTTTAGCAGTTATAGTGTTCCGTGACTCGCAAGCGGACCAAATTCACACGCGGGGATATTCGCATGACAGGAAAAGAGCCCTAAATCCGCGTTTGGTTTCATTTTATCTAACCCTGTTTTGTTATAATTCATATTTTAATTATTTAATGTTATATTTCATATTTTATATAAGAAAAATATGATTTGCTAACATAAAAAAAGTAACAAGCCTACATTTTGTATCTGACTAACCTCCAGTTTCGCGTCTAGTATAGTTTGCTTATAAAAAGGGGGAATCCCCACCGCAGCCCCTACTCCCGTCTTTGTATTTCAAGTCGACACTCCTGTTTTCCTATTAGGTGGAATCATTATTAATTTCAAAGGACCCGTTTTATTTAAATCAAATATTTCACTGAAATGAAGAGGCCAACGTCAATCAAAATGAAATTAAGATGTGTGTACACTTGTGCGTTTTCGTAACAATAGTTAGGCCATTCCTTCCATTTCTCTGAAATTTCGCTGCTCTGCTACGTTTGGAAAGATTTATCCCTCGGGAAAATGTTCGCTAGCGGCGGGGTGCGGGTTGGTTGCCCGCCTCGGGACAAATAAAACATATATAAAATAATTTATTTACCTATACAACACAATACGTTATGTATTGTGTTGTATAGGTAAATAAATTATATACATACAATACATATACAATACATAACTCTTTAATGTACACCACAAAATAAACAAAAAGCACTATAAGAACATTATTATTATTTAGTAGCCTAAAAGTTCTTCTTGTTGTGGGGCTAGATGATGCTGTGTGGATTGTTCAGCGTTATTTATTACTAGATTCTGCCCGCGGCTTCGGTCGCGTTGTTTCTATGGAACCGTTTTAAGATTATTTCTATCTATCGGAATTAATTTATGTGATAAGAGTAAAGTTTATTCCAGAGCTTCAATTATCATTCGTTTTGGAGTACAAAAGTAACAAACATCTATCCATCAAAACTTCCAAACTTTCGCATTTTTAATATTAGCGTGATTGAAATACTTACCTTTGCGTGTATTTTTATATTATTTATTTAAATAAACTAGAAAACCTACCATTCAAGCAAATAAAATATTAAATAAAATATTTTAATGAGCTTATGAAGACTTATTTTATTTTTCGTTTATTAAGGCACAAACAGTTTACAATATTCTTAAAATTAACAGTAATATAGTTTTGTATAAACCAATCAAGATGCCACTAATAGAAACATTATATTATAGTTAAAAAAAAAAAAAAAACATTTCTTTTCTATAAATAAATAATATTAAAAGAACACAACAACGTTACAGACGCTAATTTGGAAAACGAATAAAACAACAAATCAAAATAGACAAATCATGCATGAATTATACAAATATATACAAATTATATAAAGCAAATTAACCTAAGAGAGAAACTTGTTTTTTAAAGTTATTCATTGAGAGCAAAAATATGTCACATTCAGAAAATTGTTCGTTGTGCAACGTACTTACTCTAGGAATAAAAGAATTGCCTGCACAATTAGTTTTATGACTATTTAACATAAATAGATTATTTGTTTTACGAGCATTCATACGTGGACATTTTATACCAAAAATGAAGTCGATTTAATTCTACTCAGCAAGCTAATAGAACGGGAGTGTATTCTTTCCCTAATTATTTACCTAGAAGAATGCTTTGACTTGATAATAGAGTTATTTTTGCAACCACAAAGAAAACTAGATTATTTGCTTAGTTTGGAATGGAAGAGAATGAGCATTTTATTCATTTTTAGTAGTATTTTAAACGAAGATTAGTTATTATTTATTATTTCTAGCCAGGTATAAGAAAGCCCCGTCAATTAATATAAATTCCAAAGCTTATCTTATCCATACTAATATTATAAAAGTGAAAGTCATGTGTGTCGGTATGTTTATCGACAGAAAAAAATGCGAATGTTTCCTTAAATATTAATTTTTACAAAGATATCTTAACGGAAAAACCAGTTTCATTTGCTAGTTATTTCATATTATTGTAATGAAATTTCTTCTACATGTTCCCAAATAAATACTTTAGACGATTATGGTTTTAGTTTTTTGTGAATCAGTATTATTTTAGAGCAATAACAAATTTAAAAATAAAAACCTGTGAAATTGCGCGCGGGCCGGTCATTCCGCCGCTCTTGCCTCCCTTTCTCACTTTCCCCGCGCAGCGTTCGTTCGTCTTTGTCTCAAAAAAGCAAACTCACTTCGCCTAGCATCTGAGAAATCGCTGTTGAGCGATAAGATCGCCAAATTTTCACATATGTATCTTGTATATATTTTTAACTTGTTTGTTTTATTTTTAAAGTGCAATAAAAGTATTGTCTATCTATCTATATAGTTACACTGACATATAGATAACTTGACAAATGACAGCGCACAAGTGTGTAAGCTGTCGCTGTAACAGAGAAAGGTATAATTGCGAGCCACGCGTGCGTAAAAGAGACGAATAGCCAGAAAGCTTAATCAAAAACAATCCATTTCAATATTATTTATTAGCAAGGCGAAAGGGTTTTGGGTTGGATACAATCAACGTGTTAATTATTGGATGTGGCAAATCGGAAGACTTTGATAAAAAATATAGGTCTAAAAGTTTTTTCTAAAGCTACAGCAGCTTTATTCATCTGTCTTAAACATTTTGACGATGCTGAGTGGATTGTCCAGCAATATCTTAAATATTTGTTTATTTTATATCACATACTATCTAAAAATTCAGTTTTAATTATTTGATTCACTTTACAATAATTTTTATTTGGAATTTATATGACGAAGCGTCCTCGATTGCTATTTATTTGGATTTAAGTGCCTATGCACTTAAGCCTAAGCAATTTGTTTGGAAGCCTGAAGGAATAAAAGATATTGTTTTTTTCAATAGAGCTACCTCTAGATTATTTGCAACAATCTGCAGCTGAGTGCAGCTAGTTACAATTGTAAATTCTACCTCCAATTTGTTTCCATTAATTAATTCTCAATCAATTTCTTAAATTTTCTTTTATAATATAGATTGTATAACAGAAACCTTTATCTTGTTAGGCCATTAACATGCCACATCCGACCCTCAGCTCCCTTCTCGCTCACAATTACTCAGTCTATGTAAATTAATCGAGTTTCGTTTACTCGTAAACGTCAGTCATTATTACAGAATGATTCAATTTCACCTTTAACCTCGCGCGGCGGGAATCGGAATAAACACTGTGTTTAATCATCATCATCATCATCAGCCTATATTAGTCCACTGCTGGACATAGGCCTCCCACAATGAGTGCTATAGCGCCCTGTCTTCAGCTTGACGCATCCAGCATCTACCTGCAGTCTTTCGCAGGTCGTCATCCCACCTGGTCTGAGAGAGACCCTCAAGAACACGTTTGTCCCAGTGGCTGTCGGTTCTTCGCGAGATATGGCCGGCCCATTGCCACTGCAGCTTGCTTATTCTCTGAGCTATGGTTATAAGCTGTGTTTTAATAATGCCGGGGTTCACTTGTATTTAGATGGAGGATAGCAGTTTAGCAGTTGCAGTTGTTAGCAGTTGTTTCTGGACTGGTTTCCGCAACTTGGCCGCCGGTGGGCCTTTTTTGCGTGTCGGGTGGGGGGGTTGCTTATGGAGGATAGCGGAGGATGGAGGATAGCAAGCGAAGGCCGGTCTGCGACCCTTCTGACCACCGTACCTCCGACCATACCTCCAGTGGTACCGTCGGTAATAATTTTAAAAACAATACCACCAATTAATGGTTATGTGACATAGGGACATTATTTCTCCCCTAAATGATTACAATTTATAAAGATATATTGTATATTATCCAAAATATCTATCACCACGCGGGTGAAACCGCGGGGCGCAGCTAGTATAGACATAAAACAAAATTGTAGGGCAATTTTGAAAGCCTCGGTTAATTCATCCGACAATACAAAACGAGACGCCAAAACCTTTTAACTCCGATGTCTTTATTAAGGGGATAAGAATAAAATCCTATTTCTTAGAGATCTTATTTTCAAAAAGTCCAGGAATAAAATCAAAATCTCTTAATAGCACAAAGAGCCTGAATGTCTCGCTATTTCTTAGGAATGGAACCACCAAATGACAACAGTCAGTGGTCTGACACCTCCCGGTCTATAAGGTATCTAAAATATAATGAGACTAGCGGACCTTCCCGGCTGCGCGCGGTTATAGTACGGATCCCTAACTTTTTGAAAATATAATATAGCCTATGTTCACCGGAGATATTGTAGCTTCCCAACGGTGAAAGAATTTTTCAAATCGGTCCAGTAGTTTCGGAGCCTATCCATTACAAACAAACAAAAAATCAAACCGTTTCTCTTTATAATATTAGTATAGATGAGATGTCATCAAAATATATGATCGGTTAACTTTGTAACTTGTTTTTTAAAGTAAACTTCGCAAAACCATTAGTAGTACCTTTCATTGTGAAAATTATCACGTGATGATATTTCGTATACGCACATATAAATTATCTTGAATCAAAACCACCTTTTATATTTTGAAATTCATTTATACCACATCAAAACCAATTGTTATACAACAATGAAAGAATCATTATCTATTAATGATTTGCGAAGATATAAAAAATATTGGCTAGTTGGTCATGATTTTTCAGTATTATGATATATTTTTAAGATTGATAGGATTAATACGAATCCCTAGGGAAAATAAATTCTATGGGACCATTTCGGGTTCATATTTATACAAAAAAATAAACTACAAAATCGGTTAACTTATGAAACAAGGTATGATGCGTCAAGTTGAAGAAAGTGCGCTATGGCGCTCCATGTGGGAAGCCTATGTCCAGCAGTAATAGACGTAATCATAACCATGAGCCCATGTTGAAATGCGCTCTCTTTTCAGTGTATTCCAACTTTTTTTGACTTTATAAAACGCATCATTGTTAAAGAAAACACAGCGAAAATAGGTCACCATCCACGTAACTAAGCCGAGTGCAAATCTCTAAGTCCTGATTATTTCAGTGTGTATTAGCATCAAGTTTGAGTGGTCCCTACATTTTATTCGTATTTTTATTATATTTCTAAAACGTTTTGAATGCATAAAAGTGTTTTCCGGAATAATTATCAAGGTACCTACTTAAGTTTTACTGAAATCACCAATACTTCTTTCGGTCTAAGCGCGGTCATTATTATAAACCCCTGCCATAGATTCCCGCATTGGGAAAAATGTTTGTATTATACAATCTGCAGATTGAGGGTGTTCTGGTCGTTTTATATGTATAATAATAAATATCTATCTATATTGTCGCTACATAATTCAAACCAAAGTCGCTTCCCGCTGTCAGTCTGTCTCTATGTATGCTTAGATCTTTAAAACTACGCAACGGATTTTTATACTCTTTTTTTTAATAGATAGGGTGATTCAAGAGCCACGCGGGCAAAGCCGCTGGCCGCTGCTAGTATTATATATATCAGTTATGTTGTACCCACAACACAAGCTCTACTTAGCTTGAGGCTAGAAGACGCTGCGTGGATTGTTCATCATTATTTATTTATTTATGTGTTAAGTTTAAACAGCGATTGCAAGCGTGCTTATCTCGAAGCACACACGAACGAGCACAAATAATCTAAATGAGCTAGTGAACCTTAAATCACGCGATAGGAACTCTATTTCTATCGGCTATTATGGCTAATTTTAAGTGTTTTTGTTATGATTAGGGGTTTTTATTATTCAGTGATAAAATTAATTCAACAAGATCCTAATTACATCAAACTTTATTATACATTTGTTTCTACCCGCGGCTTTGCACGCGTTCTTTCTAGGGAAATATTTTAAGGCCAATTGGAAACGTTTTAAGGCCAATTGGAAACGATTTAAGGCCAACTGAAAACGTTTTACGGCCAATTGGAAACGTTTTAAGGCCAACTGGAAACGTTTTACGGCCAATTGGAAACGTTTTAAGGCCAATTGGAAACGGTTTAAGGCAACTGGAAACGTTTTACAGCCAATTGGAAACGTTTTAAGTCAATTGGAAACGATTTAAGGCCAATTGGAAACGTTTTAAGGCCATTGGGAACTGATGTATGGACCTACCTGTATACAACATTTCAGCCCGATCCGTTCTGTAGTTTTAGCTTAAAGAGGCTACAATCCTTCCATTCATCCATCGACGCATTTATAATATTAGTGTATTGAAAGTTTGGATCGTCAGGTGTTTGTTTTTTCTTCACGCCAAAAATAGTAAACAAAACGACGATTTTACATAGATCTTTTCCAGACCTGAAATAACAACCGTGTATTCCGGGATAAATAGAACCATATACTCGTATAGTAAACGGATCGAGTTGATATTTTACGAAATAACATACATATATTCTTTTTATCCCAGAATACGGTGGAAGCCGCAGGCAGAAGTTAATACAACGTAAATAAGCTTTCGCGATGTGACGAATAGTATTCATGAAATTTTAAACTTTACGGTTATTCCCAGTTGTCTGACTGACTTCATCAGACTTTGATGGCAAACGGGAATTTCAAAATGATGCGTACATAATCACCCTGACAGTAATATACAGCTCTAGGAATTAGCAAGCTATGAAGGACAGGACCTAGCATAAATCATGATAGCTAAAGCCGGACTTTCGTTCTTCTAGGGATTAGTTTTCCGGATTCCATCATGTATAGAAACTCCAAGCTTCCATAATGATGAAGATCGAACTGTAGAGCAGGAGGTTGCGGGTTCGATTCCCGCCTCGGGACAAATGGTTGTACGATCTGCTGATATTTTATTGTTCCGGGTGTATTGGGTGTTTTCTATGTAACATGAAAACTATATATAAGTATCTATGTGTTTTGTATTCAGTATTATTATCAGTTATCTAGTATCCATAACATAAGCTCAGCTTGGGGCTAGATGATGATGTGGGGATAGAAAACACCGATTTTCGACATTTTACAAATATATTAATGCTGGACATTAATATATTTGTACAATGTCGAAAATCGGTGTTTTCTATTTATCTTAAAAAAAATCGATGTGTTGTGTACAAAGTATTATTATCAGTTAACTAGTGCCCATAACACAAGCTCTGCTTAGCTTGGTTCTAGATGATGCTGTGTGGATTGTCCAGCATATATCTATTTTTATTTTACGAAATGTTGAAAATCTGAGTAAACGATAGGTAATTATTTCCCGTATTTTAGCAGCCTGGCCTAAATAGCCTAGTTTCCGCCGACGGTGGCTATTGCATTTTGATGCGGTAATACAGTCGATTATTGCAGTTGAGTGACCGTCATTGGTGCGAGGCGATAGCGGGGCGACAGGGCTGGATTTAGGTGACTCGCGATGTGATGCTTACTTACTTACTTGTTACTTGTTTCTGGACTGGTTTCCGCAACTTGACCGCCGGTGGGCCTTTTTTGTGTGTCGGGTGGGGGGGTTCCTAGTCTAACCACCCGATATCCTCCAGGAAGGCCAGCAGCTCGCTGATACCGGTGCATGCCTCCCTAGGCGTCTTCGGTGTCCCAAGGTGATGCAGTCTTTGAGAAGCCACGCTGACGCAATCTACAAGAACATGCGCTACCGTCTCCTCTGCATTCATGCACCCTCTGCAAAGGGGGCTGTCCGTGATACCCAAATTGCGATGTGATGCTTTTAATCAATATATTTTGATTTTTACCGAAGTTTTTTTGTAAATATATTTGGAAACTTGTGATTAGCCCTCAGTAGCTTATCATATTATCTTAAGCAAAGACATTTTTCTAAAATGATTGCTGTAAGAATTTTTAAAGAAAATAATTAAATTTTTAAGGTTTTTTTTAATTTTTTACTATTTTGGTTTACCACTGCGTGTTACCGAGAAAAGACGTTAACAACTTTCAGTTTCCATTATATTAACTTATTTCGAAAAAAAATATTATACTGATATTCATGTCAGAAGTTGAGTATATATTGATTGTGTTTTACAAAAAGTGTATTTGCGCATGTCGTGACTTTTATTATAGAGTTTTATTCTTATTTTATCGTATTATTTTGGGATCTCTTTTGTAAACTGTAGTTGGTTGCCCTCCACCCAATAAAAAAATAAATAAGTTACCAAATCTACCCTAAATCCACACCTGAACTCGCCAACCAAATAACTGTGAAATTCACCCCTATTATTAGTTTACGCAGATACCATGGGGATCTACGTGCTAATAATAATGGGAATTATGCTAATTTCTGCCTAAGCAGTCAACCGCTCTAAATCGGATGCTGTGTGTTGGTAGAGTCAACATGTATGTCAACAATAAATTACGTTCTGGGACTATTTAATGTTACCTATGCCTCCGGCTCTCCTCGGGTTATTATTATTATCATCAATCTGATTTGACCCACTGTTAAGCTTGAACAAACAATTGACTTACCACGCGACCCAACGAAACGCGATGCGTGCTTAAATGAAATATGTTAATCATGTAGCGTAAATAAATAATGCTTGATAATCCACAGCATCATCTAGTACCAAGCTAAGCAGAGCTTGTGGAATGGGTACTAGATGTCTGATATAAATAATACAATATATTACATTGATAGACCTAGATTGGCGCTCATTGGGGGAGGCCTATGTCCAGCTGTGGACTGATATGGGCTGATGATGATGATACAGCTACATGTTGTTAAATAAATAAATCCAAAAATGTTTTATTATACATAGAAAATACCCAGAACACCCGTAACAGATATTTGCAGACCGTACAAACATTTTTGTATTAATGCGGGAACCGAACCCGTTATAGGCGCATCTTCGCCCGCCTCCGCAAATAATATAGAAACTGAAAATGTTACATTTTTATTATTTTGTTTTTTTCGAGCAGTTGTCGGTTACAAATTTAGAATACATCTAAGTCTAAGGTACCTACAGAAGACATGATCAGTTGAAACGGTCGGACGGACAACGGTTGAAAAATCCTCACACAGTAGAAAGGCTAACTGACTGAGCTCTGAAACTGATAAGAACTATTCTATTCAAAACAAAACAACAAGTTACGACAAGTTTTTACGACACGTCACGGCCTGTCCCGTACTTACGCCAATAAAACCGGACATAAAGCCTAATTTGATGGCCCGCTGACACTTCTTTGTACCGGATACGGATGTGGCGGTGAGGAAATTAATGCCTCGTAAAAATGATGTAAGGCGCTTTAGAAGTTTGGTTAAGGCGATGTCGAGCGATGAGTTGTCCTTAATTCAACCCTGTCATTTCGAATTAGTGAGGTTTCTGATGTTTTGTTGTGATGCTGATTAAATCTTAGATCGAAAGGTATAAGGTAAAGGGAAGCTATATTTGGCACTAGCGGACCTTCCCGGCTTCGCACGGTTTTAGTACAGATCCCTAACTTTTTTGAAAAAATAATATAGCCTATGTTCAACGGGGATAGTGTAGCTTCCCAACGGTGAAAGAATTTTTCAAATCGGTCCAGTAGTTTCGGAGCCTATACATTACAAACAAACAAACACATTATAAGTTATCTCTCATTCTATTGCACAGTTCTTTAGATGGGTCGTTGTATATATGCCACAAAGTGAATTCGTCACATTTTAGTGATAGGTTTTTGGCTTCGTATCCATCATAAACAATAATATAAGCGATAAGGCTGCCTATTGTACTTTTTATGTGTAATATTTAGATATAAGGTGTTATTTTATAGTTTTAAGTGCAATAAAGTGTTAATTCATTCATTCATTTGACGACCGATGTGGCGCGATGAGCGAAGGTCCGCCTGCGACGTAGGAGGGTTCGATTCCCGCCTCGGAACAATTGTGTGTACGATCTGCAGATATTTGTTCCGGGTGTTCTGGTCGTTTTCTATGTATAATAAAAAATATCTATCTATGTAAAGTATTGTATATCAGTTATCTAGTACCCATAACACAAGCTTTGCTTACCATGGGGCTTGATAATGCTGTGTGGATTATCCAGCATAACTTATTTATTCATTCATAAATAAACGGCTAGTAGTTTGTAACTAAATTTTATACTTACTTTTTATGTCAACAAAAATGAGTTCTATCCTAATCACCCTAAATTAGGTATTCCCTCAGAGCCTTGATCCTTTCGAGACAAATTAGATTTGGACACACAAATTGGGTTGAGTTAGGTTCGCCGAAAATATCCTTACAGCTAGATTTGTTATTAGATTTAATATGAAATGGACTTTATATGGTTTAACATAAAATCTATTTAACTTTTTGCTTTCTCGTAATTTTCAAAGGGATCGCTAGTGGAGCCAATGGACAACCGATAATGGATAATACAAAGTAAGTAAAGTAAAGTCAAAAATCATTTATTTCTTTAGGCTTACAAAATAAGCACTTAGACAAGTCATATTTTATATATAAATTATTATCAATTAAAATTATTTTACTGTTCACTTAATTTTTTTGTCCACCCGTGGAAGAAGTGAAAAGAAACCACAAAATTATTACATTCGTATAAATAAAAAAAAAAAAGAAACATATCGTGGGCGTAGAGCGAAAAGTCATCAAGTAGGTCATTTGAGGAGTGGTCGAACAGAAAGTCACTTTTCCACTTTTTCAAATTTTACAAAAATTAAAAAAAACTGTAGCGTTTCAGATTTGTGTAAGAAAACAAGTATTAAGTTTTTAGCATCAAATTAGATAAAAAATAAACAAATCGAATGTGCTTTTAATTTTTTAAATATTTTGTACTGTTCCAAAGTTATTTGCCAAATAAATTTGCAGAAGTTACGTTTTGATGGGTAAAAAAGAAAAATGTCTTTTTGTGAGGCCACTTTTTGGAAAAGTGATCTTTTAATAGGGATGCCTAAGGAAATGTGACATGTGATAAATAAATAAAACGAAGTTATATACGAAACAACTTTAATTAGAATTAAGATAGGTAGGTACATGTATTTTATACGTGAACAGGACAGTGTTCGAGGTTGATACATTCGCAAGTTTCTTGCATCTCCTCATCCCGGTCACCTACTTCTCCACAATTTTCTACGTCTAATATTTCCTTGTACCATGTGAGGTCCTCATTATCCTTTCACTTCTCACCGTAAATTTTTGTCAAAAGAGATATTACGTCATTCTTTTTGGCAGTATTAATGACACGCCCAATTCGCAATGTTTTTAAAGCAATGACAGTATAAAAGAAATCAGAAATCTCAATAGAAATAATAAGGTAACACATAATAATCATTATTTAAGGAAGGAGGGTAAGTAAGTATTCTTATTTCACATAAAACACAGTTGTTTCAACAAAATTTTATAGGAAGGTACTTACTTGCTATTTCTCAACGCAATCATCCTTCGTTCAGCATTGCCTCTTTTTCTTACCCCGCTGTTAATTTGTTCTATTGGAACACAGGCCATTTCAGCATGTTTTTATGACGAGGTCACGTTAATTTTAAACTTTTTTAAGCACGAGAGAAAAAAACGGATTTTAAATTCAAAAACTTTAACTGACTCTGACACTGACACATCAATTCGGTGTTGCTGTAATAATTGTAATAATTTATATCGGAAAAATTGCGTTTTGTAAGCACTAAATTGTATCAAAACCCATTTTGTACTGAAAAAGTAGCTTTTTGAAAATCAAAGAATGAAAGGCCGTAACTAATTTGAAATATTTTTAATAAAAGTGTCGTTTTGAAGAGACCATTGTATTTTGAAGTCAATTTTCTTCAAGAAAGGATGCTTTTTGACCAGTTTTTATGGCATCAAACGATAGGTTTCAGGGTTGCCAATAAGAATAAAGAAAAAAAAACAAATCTCCAAAAAATGGAAAAGTGACTTTCTGTTCGCCCACTCCTCATTTGGTGTTTTGAGTTATGAAGATTTAAAGTTTCTCAAATGAAAAAAAAAACATTACTTCCGTTTGGTATATGATATTTTATATTTTATGGTCTCATATCATAGAAAATAGAAAAGCGCATAGGTTTAAAGTACTACATTTAATGTAATTTGTTTTTTTATAAGAGATTTCGACATAAAACTTACTTGGTTATTTTTCGTCCTCAAATCCTGCATCGACATTTTTAATTAGTGATTTGTTAAATAGAGTTGGTTACTTTTTGCCCATGTTTTGGCTATTTTGAATGAGAATTATCTTGAGTTAGTTAAAATAAGACTAGCTTTTGAAAATTCAAAAGGTATTTTAGTGCTTATTTTAGACTCTCTACTTTAACCTATTTTTTGTTTTTATGTCACCTTATCAGATAATAGAGACAAAAATATTAGGTAATAAAATGAAATTGTCGTAATTTTATAAAAAATATAATAAAAACACATGCAGAAACAGAATAAACAAGGAACACAGTTAAAATTTCAAATACGAGTAAACAGTTCAATGATTACTAAAAACTAAAATCAGCGGGTTCAAACCTAGATCTTAACTGAAGTTTATGATGACATTCTAATTTTATACAATGAGTCTTCATCTTCTTCGGTGACATCGGGCTCTAACAGCCTGTCAACAACGTCATTGTTGGTAGGTAGAGATTCATACCAGGAATGTAGCTCTTGTGGAATAATTCCCTTGCTACAAAGACCAACAAGATCTTTTTTAATTGCCTCAGAAATCGGAAGAGGAGCTGTGTAAGCCATAGGGATTTTGAATGCCTTTAGTTGACCAATCAAATCACTTTCTCTTGCGCTATAGCCTTCCTGAAGCCTCATTCTTTTCCTAATTCCTAGTTCGTGGGACTTCCCTTTTTTGTTTTTGGCACGCATCGAATTCGGAGTACGGGCCATTGTGACTGTACCTAAACTTTACTATGCCTGGATATTCCTTTTCGAACCTGAGACATTTTATTTTTAGCCACATTATTTTTTTCCCGTCTTTATCCTTGCTTGTGTTGGTAATAAATTTCTCTGTCAAGATCTTGACATCAATCATTTCTTCATAGGTAAGTTCTTTCACTATGTAAGGTTCTGCTGACTCTTACTTTCTTTTAGAGCGTGCGCGAACTATAATTGATTTCCAGTCAATTATCGAGTAAACTGGCGTGTGCCTCTGTTCTTTTTCTATTGAGCTGTGCATCGAATAGACTTCCATATGTGTACTCTCCAAATATTTTTGCTCGAAAACATCAAGATTTATGTCGGGTCTTTGAATCAAATGCACCAAAAATGCGGTTATAAATTGATTTCGGTTCTGGTCTGCGCAAGTGTCGCTGTAAATAGTGACTTCTTTAATAGTAGATGGTACCTTATTAATCCACCAGTTTATGGCAGATGCAATCTTAACACTCCCTCTTTTGTTAGGAGGCTTTGCAGTATGAATCGTGTAGTTCTGCACATTCAGCTTTCGGGTATAATAGAGGATGCCAACACCACAAACAGGAATATGAAATGTTGATTGCATGTCAGCTGTGAGTACAAGATTTCGTCTTCAATAGATCGTTGCTTGTCTAGTTCCTTGGCAGCTTGTGCCGCAATTTTTTTCGCAATATAGGCATCATAATCTTCTTTAACGTGTGCAGGTCGACCGGTAGTATCATTACGTGTACATATCATGCACAGATCCTTCTTTAGCTCGAAAATTGACAAGTTGAACTCCGATCCAAATATTATTTGGAAACATACAAAGAACTCGGTTTTTTGTTAGTCAGCGCCAGTTTTTCTTTGTAAAGCTCGTACATTTAGCAATGCTTAGTTTGCTGTCTAAATACTGTCTTTGGGTTGTTTTTCTGCAATAATGAGATTCTTGACGGGGAAAGGAGTTTATGAGATCAATATTTTTTTGTTTGGAATCAGGACTTGTTTTATTCACATGGGAACCACGTCCGTCTTTCCCCGCAAAATTGCCGAACTCGTTCTTATGTTTCAGTGCTTTATTTATTGGTCCATTTGAAATGCACAGTGTTTTCATAAAAAACGGCTTGCACACCCTTATTTTGGTGTCATTTTTGATGAAATAGTATTCGTTTGAGGTACATTGATGTTTTTGATATGGAATTCCAGCCTTTAATGTTTTTACTGGCATGGTAACTATCAATTGCAATAAAAACTGTTTTTGAGCCACATAATCATTGATTTTCCAGTAGTCTTGACAGAGTTTTACTCTATCATCCTCTGTAAAGCTACCAAAACAATGGTGCCGGCATTTTGTATCGCAATCCACAGGTTTCGGCTTCTTTGCAGGCATGTTTTTACCTGTTTTACTCTGATAAGGTAAACATTTGCTTCTATTGACTTTAGCTCGAGTCTTTTTCCATTTATTGGGATTTCTTTTTTCCAACGTTTATTATTTTTACTGATTAAATTGGTAGCACCAGTGATACCTGATGTAGAGTTTTGGAGTTCAACAGATCCCTGTGTATCTATCATTGCATTAACGTTTTCGTCGTAGTTGTTTGGTGATGCTGCCAGTATCATATTGGGTTCCTCTTCTTCGCTTGCACAAAAAATGTTACTAGATGTGTCGTCATTTCTGTTGGAGGGTCCTGGTTGATTTTCGACGATTAACTGACTTTTTCTATTCTTACTATGTATCAATATCAAATCATCGCTATCACTGCTATCACTTGAAGATAACGTGATTATCTGCCTTTTTTTTCAATTGACGTTTCTCCTCGCTATCTGGATACCAAGAGACGCTAGAATCAGAAAAGTCCCCAACAGGAGTACTGCACAAAAATCGGTAAAATCAAAAGCGTACAACCGGTACAACTACATATGTAACCTAAGTTGCGCGCCAAATTCGCCCGACGAACGGAGATTTTGAATGAAAAATCATCAAAACACTTTAACGACTATTCAAAACAAAGCTTTGTGTCCACAATTATTAGGATAAAACTCTTTAAACCAGTTTAATGATTTCTTGCTCCTGCATAGTTAGCGTATTTTTCATAAATGTTGATCGAAAACTCAGTAACTAGAGTTGGTTAGTTTTCGCTTTCATGTTTTGTATCGAACCAGTCATACTAAAACTAATCAAGTGGATTAAGTTAGTTTTGGGTTCTTGTTAGTATTTTATAATTACCTATTTTATAAGAAGGAAAAGTAAACAACTCGACTTAGGTATCGGATTGCGATTTCTCCCAGTAGAGAAAAAATACCTAAGTAAGTTAATTAATTTTCGACTACAATATTATAGTCCAAATGTAGAATTAGTGTTTTTTCGCATATTCTGAAATAAAAACTATGATAGCTACAGATATGTAAGAATGAAAAATGAAGAAAAAATCCGTGATTTTCATGACATGTTTAACTCAATTTGGGCCAAATAGCGAGTTGATGATTTTTCGCTCTACGCCGACGATATTCTAACTAGTTAGTAGGTAAAATTGAAATTATAATGGTTATTAACATTAAAGTAATTTTAAAATCAAATCATGGTAAATAAATATCCCGTTTTAAATGACTTTGTAGGTATTTACTGTGAATGCCGCTATGGATCAACCGCTCTCTTTTTGTAGTCTGTAGACTGCTTGAAATAATCTAGAGCTAGCGCCACTGATTCATAATCATAACCTGTACTCAAGTATTATTTATAACAGCTATATCGGAAGTGTCGTCCCCAAGAAGACGCTCGCTGCATTGCCCTGCGTATGGCATGCTGATGCTCTGCGCCAGATACTCACAGTTTAGTCGACTCTTCTCGTCATTATTCGCTTATTAATTAATTAAATAATTGGAATAATATAATTTTACCACTACTTATATTTCAGATTTTCTGCCTACTCAAGCAGTAGTGGCTGAATTCAAACTTTTGATCAAAATCTTTGTTGTTTTGATGAATAAGTAAATTGAAAAACACAATGTAACTTGTTCACATCAAACAAGAAAAATACTGGACGAATCGAGCTGATATGATATGACTTGCATACAATAAATTTATGTGAAGCCACGGGCAAAAGCCAGTAGCTGGAAGAATAAACTCTCAGGTCATTCGTCTCTTCTAAATCGACTGTACTAAGAAAGAATTTTACTTCGAACCATTCAACATTCTTTGCGACTGCACTTTAGAATATCATCGAATAGAAAATGGAGGCATGCATCCTGCATACATGATTCCAAAATATTCTACTAGATATTATGGAAATAGACAACATGCTAGTGATAAAATCATATGGAAATGTGCCTGTCGGCTCGTTTTACTTCTGGCAAGCTATTGGGAGAAAGTTTAAATTTGACGACTTCTGTTGCGCGTTTTTTGGTGGCATGTTCGATTCCCACTGTAGGACAAAGTTTTGCATCATTTATCTTCAAAATTGCTTCTAGTTGCTGATTGTGAAAGAACGCATAGCCTTACCTATGAACCAGCTCTCTTTATCTGCCTGGAAACTACCTAATTAGGTAGATGCAGACACAAAATGGTACCTAGAGGCTTGATATCAACAGCATCAAGGTATCTTGATATAATCTTGAAAATAGGACTCCACACCTGTCGATCTTCGGACCGTCTCATTTCGTCTTCTGTGCCTTTCAATGTCTTCTACCTTACAACGACTCGATAAAAACAACGAGGATTGAAATAAAATATTCTTTCGTATACACACAGTTTTCTGCCAACAAGTAATGTAAAATAATTGGAAATTAACTGAGTTATCATATAATGAAGATCGTTTGATATTTTCACTAGAGCCTAAGTTTAAATCCTCATCAAAAACAACTTTTTCAAAGAGATTATCCTAAGTAGGTTTGTATCTACATCCTGAAATTCAACTGATCTCAGTTGACTTTAATCTTATTCAACATGAGTAAAAGATGTTTACAAGAAAGGGAAGGTAAGGTACCCCATTACGTGAAGCTCTAAGCCATAGCAACGTTTTGCTACACCATAGCAACGTAACGAAGATGGCAACACAGCGTAATAAATATAACGGAAAATCCTCTTTCCTTTTGAAATCATACAAAGTAATAAATGTAGAGGGATTTTATATCAAAAGACCTTTTTTTGGAATTGACGTTTGTGTCAATTTCAATAATTTTATTTCAAGTATAAAAACTATGCCTATTACGTTATTAACCTACTTACTGATTTGTTTGTGAAACACATTTAATTTATAGTTTTATTTGAAATTTAACGGATGCAGACTTTGTGCTTTTAATTTTGTATTAGGATTTCTACTATTGCCCTGTAACCTACTGCGTTGACAAATCTTTGGACCACTGACGTCTCTAGACAAGAAAGGTTTGATAATCTCATCTCACAAGACAACCTAACCTGCACGTGGTACACCCTGCTAGATAACGAACTAGGCTCTGGTGAAAATATCAAACCATCTTCATAACTTGATAACTCATATATTTTACAATTATTTTCCATTGCTTGACACTGGCAGAAAAGTGTCCAACCAGACACAGTTGCCATTAACAAAAATCATCATCATCTCAATAAAATCCTGGACAATTCACACAGCATCATCTAGCCACAAGTCGCAGCCATAGTAGAGCTGTCTTATGGGTACTAGATGACTGATATACTACTATACTACATACTCGTAGATATATATTTTATATTACACAGAAAATACCCAGAACGCCCCGGCCGTTTTAGCTATTTTCTGATACGAATATTTGCGGATCAGTCAAGCTTTATTTGCGAATTATGTAGGTAAGTATTTACAATCCTCCTCATCGATTGTGATGAGGGAGACTCTTGTAGGTTATAAGTAGGTTTGTAAGTCGCACAGGGTTATTCATATTCGTTATGGAAGTAGCTATGCATTGTCATGTGGAAAACGTTATTCTTATTTATTTTTTGTTGAGTTTATGTGTTATGGTATGTTTATGTTTATGTTAATCTTAGGGTTGTAAGATGCCAATTTATTGTATATATGTATATATATTTTTGTTGTTTCTGTGGTCTGCCACCCGTGTTGGCACGCGCCAATGGTTCTGTCAGAAAACCAGCGTTGCTCTACATCTTGTGGAGAAGTAGAGCAACATTATGCTGAGACAGGACCAATTGGTTCGCTTTTTGGAGTCGCTTGTTTTTTTTATAGTTTAGTAATTAATTTTTTATTTTATTTTATAAGTACTATGTAGTACAGTGAATCAATAAATATATTTTCTTTCTTTCTTTCTTTTATGAATATAAAGAATAAATAATGCTGGACAATTCACACAGCATTATCTAGCCCCATGGTAAGAATGGATCTATTATGGAAGTGACGTGACATAATCACTGTGACAAAACTCCATACTAATAAATTAGCTAAAAAAATATAAAAACAATGTCCTACGGCAGGCATCGAACAGCACACTCCGCGCGCATATGCGTCACCGTATGCGGAACCAGATTGCAAGCGAATTATTGGTAGGTAGGTACTAACAATGAAACATCTAACTACACCTGATGAAGATGATGTCCTGGTAGCTGAGTTCCCGCCACGGCAGCCAGTCCCAACGCAGACTAGCCAGGGTGTGCAGGACATATTGCACAAGAGTGTTTACAAACATAGATGCACCTTTGTCTCTCTCTATTCCTAACCCATAATATGACAGGACGGCCTACCGACACGACCGGGGTGAGGTTAGACGTAGGACCAAGTAGGGTAAGGTTAGACGTAGGTACTTCAAGTGCTTTCTAATGCACTCGTGTGTAACAGCGCCAGCTCTCTGACAGGACTGATACTGTGAATTTGTCTTGTCTTCACCCACCTTTCATCAGAATACCTATCCAAACTTAGCAAATAACAATATCCACGTGTCAGTAAAATCGAAGTTTCCCGAATATATGTGACCGTAAATATGATTTATCACAGGAAAAGTATTATAACCGTACATAATATTTTATTCTGGGATACGCCATTAAGCAGTGCCAACGATGTTTTCAAAAACACCCTGACGCGAGGTATCGTTTCTGAGAAAAATAAGCTCGAGAAAGTTCATAGACATATATTTTTCTGTAAATTACTTAGATAGATAGATAGAAAATTCTTTATTGCACTTTAGCTATAAACTATGTACAGTAAAAACTTAAAAATTAAGTACAATTGGCGGTCTTATCGCTCAAGAGCGATCTCTACCAGACAACCATGGATGGATAGGATCGTGGACAGTACCAGGGGATCTGTGTGCTTGTTGGGGATATTATAAATAAAATACTTATAGTACTTACATAGAAATATACTACATATATATCATAAAATATACATATACTACTTATAAACATAGGATCTCAGTTATCTTCGTTATATAGAACGTTATTCGTAGATCTTAGTTATATTGTAAACTAGTTACTGCACGTGGCTTCGCACGCATTGTTTATTGTTAGAATTTCTATCTCCTGGGATTTTTTTTAACCCATTTTCTTTTATTAGTTTTGGCGTAAAGAAGTCTAAACTATCGCATTAAAAATATTAGCTTCTGAATGCCACTTCGCACGCGTTGTTTGTATGGAAACGTTAAAAGTGTATTTTTTGCCATGGGAACTGATTTATGTAAAGTAAACAAAACAATCTAACAAGAAAGAACCCAATAATTATTGTGCCCTGACAAAATTCAATATATTTTATTTCTTTAGGCTTACAAAATAAGCACTTAGACAAGTCATACTTAAAACTATAAATTATTATCAAATAAGATTATTTTACTGTTCACTTAAAATTTTTGTCCACTAGTGGAAGAAGAGAAAAAGAAGCCACTAGTATGTTCATATCTCTTATATGTGTCTAATACATGGTTATTGGCCATGGTTTACAGGGTGTTTATGCATTGTGTAGGTAGGTACCTATACTAAGATATAAAACCTTAGAAAATTTGTGTGAAAAAAGTTATTTCCTATTATATTTGGAGTACTTTATTATCACGCCTTTGTTTTTAGACTCAGGGAACCTACAAGAGATAGCAGTTTTATTCTATGTTTATTCAATTCAATTCAATTCAAATTCTTTATTATCAGACAACAAAGGTCCATACAAAACACATACACAAAGTTACAAAAAGGAAAATACAATTACAACGAAGAAAATAAAACCAAAATAACTAAATCTAGAGTATAAGTAATTTCACCCAGTGGTGTCGTATTGGACAGTCATATTTACTAGATATTACTTTCAGGATGCTGTTGTTACTGCCTGTCACTCTACTTATCAGAGATGCCACTCGCTTTCGCATAATTGCCGCGAAGCCATCTGTGAATGTATTAGTGAACATCTCAGATGCACTGCAGTAACGAGGCAGGCCCAACAAATTTTTATACCTAGGAATGGGTACCGGAGGTGTCAAAATACGCACACATTTTAACACCTGCGATACCCATTCCTCCATTTTAGTAAAGCCATACACATACAAACAATTATTATAGCAATAAAATAAAAATGGAACCTTCCTCAATGAAAAAGCGATGACTCTACAAAATGGTCACAATGGGCCTGCTAAGAGGCACTTACTTGTGGAGTCAATAAATACGAAATTATAGACGCCGCGGTTCTAAGAAATGTTATGACCAAGTTATGGAGGAAGTCATCAATAGGTAGCGAATAGGCTGGATCAGCGCTATCAACCTTTAAAACTATGTTAAAGGAGCACTATTTGTCCTGCTGTCACTAATGCATAACTGAGTCCCTATGTATATAAGTATATATATATTTTATGATAATGTATGTAGTATATTTCCATGTAAGTATTATAAGTATTTTATTTTATTTTATAATATATAACCGGCAAGCACACAGATCCCCTGGTACTGTCCACGATCCTATCCATCCATGGTTGTCTAGTAGAGATCGCTCTTGAGCGATAAGACCGCCAATTGTATCTAGTTTTTTTAAGTTTTTATTTTACATTGTCATTTTATACTTAGTGTGCAATAAAGAATTATCTATCTATCTATCTATCAATAGTCGAAAGCTAAGGTCGAAAGTGACTAGTTATTAATAGCCTGATACACCAATACAAACCAATGTTGCTTGGTAAGGCATTTTATGCCGGGGCGGGGCGGTGGCGGGGCGGCAGCGCGTCGCTAGTTGAAATAAACGAAAACAATCATGGGGTGTTTTGTTCATGCCATCTTGATATCCGTTTCAACAGAATTCCATAAATCCAGACGCAAAGCCATCTAGCAAGAAGTTAAAGTTCAACTCCTTTTGAGAATGCACCTATTCTATTTGCATCCGTTTGTGTTTCTTCTAGCTCTTAGCGCAACCAGTTCAAAGCTCTTAATAAGCTTTTAGGAGCAAAGGTTTTAATAAAAAGCTGAGCTTTGGTACGTGGAGCGAGCATTGTTGTTTGACACGCAATATCGTGTCTGCTGGGTTGGTGGAGAATGGAGTAGTGGCTAATTTAGGTCACCGATAGGGTTTATTAATAAATAAATTAAATCATTTTATTTCAGATAACAATAGTGATCCATAATTGTTAGTAAATATCATCATCATCAGCCTATATTAGTCCACTGCTGGACAGGCCTCCTCCAATGAGCGCCATAGCGCCCTGTCTTCAGCTTGCCGCATCCAGCATCTACCTGTAGTCTTCCGTAGGTCGTCATCCCACCTGGTCGGAGGGCGTCCTACACTACGTTTACCGAGTCGTGGTCTCCACTCAAGAACACGTTTGCCCCAACGGCCGTCGGTTCTTCGCGAGATATGGCCGGCCCACTGCCACTTCAGCTTGCTAATTCTCAGAGCTATGTCGATAACTTTGGTTCTCTGTCGGATGTATTCATTACGAATACTATCCTTCAGAGAAACTCGGAGCATAGCTCATAGTTAGTAAATATATTAAGAACTTATTACTAGGGTTAGTTATACCTAATACTAAAAATTAATACTAAATCGATCACTCTCCCCATGAAACATTTCCACAGGGTGATTCTACCTGATGTAGTGTTTAGGATGGTGTTGGGGCTGTCGCGTACCCTGCGCAGGGATGCGGTCTTTTTACGGAGGATGGATTTTATGAAAAACCACGCAAGTGTAAGTCTGTATGGCGTAATAATCTGTTCTGTGCCACGTTGCATAAGTAAGAAAACCTTATAAAACAAATTTTAATATGGTTTTATGTAAAGAGTTTACAGATAACTGCATTTACGTAGGGGTCTGTGGAGGTCGGACACATACCAAAACACAGAAAAAGGGTGCAGGGTTCCATACCCGCAAAGGGTAACCACAGCACCCTTTGTGGGTACGGAAACAAACAAAAACACAAATAATTTTCTTTGGTGTTGGAATCAGTTTTCTTTTCAAATTGATCTATAAAATGTCGGATTTAGCGTTATTTTATCTTTATGAAAACATTGATAGCTCAGTTTTCATAAGAATAAAATAACGCTAGTCTTCCAGTCTTCTATACTAATATTATAAAGAGGAAATGTATGATTTTTTGTTTGTATTGAATAAGCTCCGAAACTACTGGACCGATTTAAAAAAAAATTCACCGTTGAGAAGCTACACTTTCCCCGGTGAACATAGGCTATATTTTATTTTCAAAATAGTCAGGGATCCGTACTAAAACCGTACGAAGCCGGGAAGGTCCGTTAGTATCTTTATAAGAATGTTAAGCTTGCAATTAATTATAAATAAATAATGAAGAAAGGCTATCTAAATTTTATCGGGCGAAGCAGCGGCGGCGCGGATTAAGTCAGTATTAAATAAATAATTCTATTACTTCCTTCTTACGTCCCACATAGAAGTTTTCAATAAACTCAATCCTTGAAAATCCAGCCGGTAGTTTTAAGCCCGCTGGAAACTCAGTGTTTCCAACTTTTACGAAGTTTGTGTTAGATCCCTTGATATCTTCTCGCAATACCTTCGCAAAAGAGATACACTTCAGTGATTTATTGTACGTAAACAGCCAAGAGGGATGTGCTTTTATAGAAAGGCTTAGAATAATCTGACCCAAATTCGAATGTACTTAAAATAAATAATATTCATAATTTGGCGTCTTTAAAAAAACTAAAACGACTTCAAATTAGTGAAAAATTAAAATGGGTTTCGATGGCGCGATCTAATTTTTCAAATATCAACATCTAGTTAAAATTCATTCGAGTCTTATTTAGTTTGATGTGATGAGATGACACATGAATGAAACGACGAATGGAAGGAGGCCTACTTTGAAACACGAAATACAATGTTTCGGTTGACGGATCACATGAGACGAACAACCTTATACTGCTGAACGTGCAGATGTGCGTTGCTTCGGATGTTTTGTTTCGGATCTCTAAAAAATGTCACGAACATAAAGATCATTCTTTGTTTTATACGATAAAAAAATATTGTAAACCTGTGTTATGTAGGTACCACCTATGCCTCATACATAAGGCTCATGTCAAGATGAGATCATTATTTTTAAAATGGTTGCAGTATCAAATAAATACTATATCTATATATGTATGTATCTAAGGATTTATCCTTAATTTAGTATTTGCTGCGTTATTTAATATACTGGAATGGCAGAAGGGATCTGTCACTTTTTATAGTGTAAACTCAGAGTCTTACCTATAGCTCGGAATCAAGAAGTTGAAGCTGACGAACACTGAAGATTTACTTCTAACATTTTATCAACATCTTTTATTAATTACAAATAGGAATTAAAGGCATTTAATGCTGTTTCTTCTGTGTTACAGGTCAGTGATTATTTGCTATTCGTTTTAATGTAATAACTAGGCTAAATTATGTTGTACCTAACTTAAATAAAACTTCTGTGTTACAGATGAAACGATAATTGTCTTTGTTTCACAATATCCATGAGAAATTACTAGGAAAACAAACAAATCATTATATGTATTTAAAGCTGTTATTACTTTACTTTTGTTACATACTCGTGGGAATCAAAAATACCACTAGATTTCTGAAAATTAAGGTCAACTGAAATGAAATCTCACTTCTTAACACCAGATCCGTATTGAATTGTATATAGACTTCCACTAGAACGGACGATACTCGACTTTATCCCCATAAAAATAAGATATGGAGTAGCCAGGGATAAGAAAAGACATTTTCTTGGTCAATAAAATTGCAATTCTGCTGAGAGCAGTTATCTTTTCTCTGTAATATTGCAACGTTTGTCACCTTCGACTGTCGGGAAATCCCCGGATGGGAGAAATGTTGGGTTTTCCTTCAATTTATTGGGTACTAGCTTCTGCTACGGGCTTCGCGCGTATTTTACCGGATGAGAAGTAGCTTTTGTTACTGACAAAGGTTCGCTGGTAGAAAAAGCTTTCTAGCACTAAGCTCAGCATGATATTAATTTCGGTTTTATATGAAAGTGTATTACTTTAAAACGAAATTAATGTCCTGATTATATTGAATAGAAAATATTCATAACAATTATAATCTCTATCCTGTTATTTGCCACTAGCTTTACTCCGCGGCTTCGCATGTCTGACCTATATGCTAATTCCATAAATCAATTCGGAAAGTAGTGTTCCAAGTTTTTCGGGACAGATACTTTTATCTCTCTGGAATAAAATGAAAAGAATTAACGGAGAAATCGTCAAAAAAATACATACACCTGAGCAAGAACCTCTTTTGTTTCTCGTTTTGTCGGTTCACAATAAATCTCCGTAGAGCACATTCAGAAAAGAATAGACCGTCACATCAAAAATTAAAATTAAAACAATACGGAAAAAGTGAATAAACTCCGATATGACATGAAAGAGAACATGGTTATCGTTTGAATCGCGAATTTTTCGCCGCTTTACATGAACAATCAGAATAAAGTCGCGTCAATAAGGTAGACGCGGGTAACACTGAAAAACATCGTGTTGTCGAATCATTGATTCCAACTGAGGTGTGGTATATATTCGGATATTTTTCGGAGTACTTTATAATTTTCGGACATATTTCCGAAAAGTTTTATAATTTTTTATAATACAAGGTGCCACAGGGCTGTGATGTTTATAAACAAAATGTAGCTGTATTATAAGTATATATTCACGGTTTTTATCCTTTATTTTGTATGCGACCCGTAATCTAGATATATTGGTGATCGAAGGATACCATTAAAAAATAGGTTTGGACGCTGAGTCGTATGTATGTATCCTAGGACTAAGCGTCCCAAACTGGATTTTTCCTCTGACACCAGACTTCTACACCTCGTCTGCTTCCTGAGAGGGCTGCTTACCTAGTACCAACCTAATGCTAACCTATTTGTGTTAGTACATTTAATATTCACTTGTGTTTTTTTTGTCTGTATACATGTTATGTAGTACTAAGGAGTCCTATATTTCAGTAACTAAATTTGTGTGTGTGTGTTGTGTCTCATAAATAATTAACGCTTTCGTCTTCTACACGCTTCTCGGTTCTGAGCTGTCTCTTGCCATCAATTAATAGAACATTCGGAATATTCGGAATAAACCGTGAATTTCCGAACAAACTTTCGGAGTGCCAAGCACTAGTTCGAATAGCATCGAATGTTTTTGACGTAAAATTGATATGGTTTGGGAATAAAATAAGCGTGCCAGGGGGAACATCGGTCGCGGTTGAATAACTTTTATGGGGTATCAACTGAAATAACAGAGTTGTCAAACGATTGAATGAAAAGTGGTATTTTTTCCTTGTACGCGGTCATCAATCAGGTATTCGCCGTCTCCTATAGGTAACTCAATGTGCCTACTACAATTTTGAGAAAAATCTCAATATTATACATCAATTTACATAAATAAATAAGTAAGTAAAGCTTGGTCTCTTTATCTGTACGCAGTTCGCTGCGATATGCGGCACAACGTAGCGCTGCTACGACGCAAAGTCGACTGTCTGTCCAGAGATGTGGTCATTTAATTTTTACACCACACAGCGTGACTGACTTCTTACTTCACCGCACTTGCCCTCACTGCTGATGCAGACTTCAACGGAACGGAACAAAAGACCACTCTAGATTCTTTTTATACGATTATGTTTCCGGCACCGCATACCGCAGCGTACTGCGTAGTGATCGAGAATCGAGACCGAGGTATTATACGGATTTCATAATAATTTACCTTTCCTAGACTGGTTCAATATTTTGAATTGAATCGCACTACCTGCTTTGAAAAACTTCCATACCTACTTCCAAGAAATATTTAGCAACATTCTGCTTTACCGTTTTCAAATCTCACATTATAGTTGCCTCTGCGTCCAGGCAAGTCGTGACTTTCAATGAATCAAGTCTAATGTATTATGTAATGTCTGTTATAGAAGAGCGAGACCTTCTAACACAAGTACTTATACTTAAATGAAGGTCTCCACTACGGTGTAAAAATTGTTGCAAAACTGTTACAGAAATAAATTTTATTTTATTTTTTTATTTAATCAGAAAATAAGGAGTAAACTAAACGTTTACTTCCAAAAAGAGATACGAAATAGAGTTTTCTCAAGTATAAGATGTGTTACACGTGCTTTATCATACTTAGTGCATTGTAATACATATGAATTGGTTTTATTATGTACCTACATATATATAGCGTAACTTTTTAAATGAACTCACAGCATCATCTAGCCCTAAGCTAAACAGAGCTTGTGTTAGGTACCTAGTAACTGGTCTAACTATATTTTTTTAGTACGGAACATATGAAAAAATATTAGATAATGAGAGTGCATAAGTACGTATATTACAGCTAACATTGTGAGAGACTTGCTTTAGGTTCAGTATAAAGCTCAGTATAAATTAGGTTAAGGGGCCTCCGGAGGGACGAATTCTTCATACAAACGTGATACCAAAATGATTTCCAATTCAAGCATATTTCCACTATAATATTGTATTATTTTTATTTGAATAGTATTTATCTAGGTTCCTAACTAGTTTTTTTTTCAAAATACTTACCTAAAATTAAATGAAAGCCAATCGCATTTTGCACATTTTGATGTGAAAATGGACAAGTTTTCTTGCTATTTGTTTCGTATTAGAAACATAAATATCTTACGTTTTATTTATTAAGGAACATAGCTTATATTGTCTTGTTATAGAATAACAATACTTTGTGAAGAATACAAAAAGTTTTCAGTCGTAATTTTTGGTAATACCAAACAAACCAAATTTTGAACGGCTAATATTGCTAACGCGCACGCATGGGGCGAGGCGCAAGGGTTAAACAGGGACAGCGATATTCGTAGCGATTTTTGCAAGCGAGGGTCGCCGGACCCTTAATAGGCTTGTAGCAAAGCATGGCAGTAGATATCAAGCAATCAAATTATTTAATGTCCTACTGAATTGAAGGCAATTGACAACTTAAGAATGATTAAGAATAATATGAGGAAACTTTTGCTGAAGGGGTGTTTTTATACAATTGACGAGTTTATCAGACGAAAGTAAATTATTATGGTACCATCAATGAATTGAATTATTTATAATTGCATGTTTTTAATTCACTTACCTATTTTTATTTTATTTAGAATGTGTTTAGATTATTTGTAGCTATAAGTATTAATTCATACACAATGTAAATTGTTTTTGAATAAATAAACTGAAACTGAATTTAAAACAGAGAGGTCGCTATATACCGAGACTTGGATCCACAAGCTGAACCGCCTTACCTTTGTAGATGTTGAGCTCCCAGTTTGCAGGGAATTACCTTAATACCCACACCGAGAACTGTTATTAATTCTGTTTATCGTACGCTGGACTGTAAGCGGGTTCTTACCCTATTCAAACTGTTTCTAGCTCCTTGTACTCAGTTTGTTTCTAAAATACGTACAGGTTTTGCACTTAGATTATAATCTAAGGTTTTGCAATACATACGAGTAGTTATCATCATCAGCATATAGTAGTCCACCGCTGGACATAGGCCTTCCCTATGCTATTATATAATGAGCGCCGTAGCGCCATGTCTTCAGCTTGACGCATCTAGTATCTGCCTGCAGTCCTTCGCAGGTCATCATCCCACCTCGCCGGAGGGCATACTACATTACGTTTCCCGAGTCGCGGTCTCCACTCACGTTTACCCCAGTTGATGTCGGTTCTTCGCGAGATATTGCAATATAGTTAACCAAGATAGTAGATAGTAGGTAACCAATGTAGTTGCCGACATAGCTCAGAAAAAGCAGGCTAAAGTGGCAATCGGCAGGCCATATAGGTCTCAGAACCGATAACAGCTCTTCTCGAATGGCGACCGCGATGCAATGCCAAACGGAGTGTGGAAAGACCGGTGGTCTTTTCACACTCCGTTTCGCATTACTCGATGGACTGACGACATTGTAGCGGTAACAGGGGTCGATGGATGGAGGCAGCTAATGACTGCTATAATTATGTATACGTGGCGTCATCATTCGAGGGAGGCATTTGTTCAACGTATTGGAAATTTTAAAAAGAAAAGGGTTGCTATAATCTATTAGTTTATTTCAAACGATTATGGCAACTTTGTTATATTTTTGTTACTACTTAGCATGCTCTGAAAAGGGCGATTTCAAACAACTACAAACAGCCTTCTGTTTGTAGTTGTTTGAAATCGAGAATGTCTCTGAATTCTCCTTTTTTTGTAGAAAAATACGTTCTACTTTCCAAACTAGCCTGCAAAGCATAGCCTGTAGCCTGTCCATCCAATATCTGACGTTCCGAGACCGCGCAATCAATAGTCAAAACAAGGCGCTTGTTGTTCCTTTTGTACAGGATATTGCTTTCCTTGTTGTTCCCATCTGTAGCTTTTGTGGCTTGACTATTTATGCACAAATATGTATCCCACTTCCGATAATACGCACTGATTAATAGCTTCTCCAATTAAAATAATGCAAAAGACTGTAGGCAGATGTTGGATGCGGCAAGCTGAAGGTAGGGCTTTTTGGCGCTCATTAAGGGAGGCCTATGGACTATTATAGGTTGACAATGATGTGACAATGTAGATCTTAAAATAATAATTAATAATACGTCCAACTGGACGTATTATCGTTTTAAGATCTATATACATTGTCTTTCTATTTACCTAACAAAGGCATGAATGACAATTTTTTTCTTCTTTTTTGCCATATCGTCGGCTTGCATTGATGAAAGTTAATTAAAATTCTTTTAAAATACGTTCCTAAGCAGAGTTAAACAAGGTTGCGAATATCAACATGTTAAATCGATTATAATCAATTGTATCTTATTTTCGTCCATCCCTATTATTGTTATACATCATTTGAAGTATGGCAGAAAATCGGTGGTTGCGGGGGCGGCGGCAAACCATGAAATTGAATGTCCAGTGGTTTTTAACGGCCCCGGCGAATGCCAACCTATGCCGTGGTTGCAGACCTGGGAATACTAGATATGATTATTATTATTTAATCAAAAATATTACGCTAAGATTACGCACCTTTGCATGTGTTATGCATTATCTGCTTTTGTGTTTCACAGTTAATAGTAAATATATACAATTTAATTTTTAGATTTTTATGTAAGTAAATAAAGATTATTTTATTGATATATCACTTAGTTTAAGTGATATATGAATAATCACTTAAATTTTCACAACTTTTTGGCTGTTAATTAATTAAAAAAAAAACTAAAACATAAATTATTGAGCGTCAAAAATATAACGATAGGGTATACTAAAGGAACGTCCTTTTGTGTATAGTTTTATATGAATATATTCTTTTTTGTAATTATTATTGTAATTTTAATGTGGTTGTTCTATAGTCTACTAGAATATACCGGTTTAGGCTAAGTGCTTCTGTTATGAAAAGGGAACAAAGGGTCCATTTTAATAACTAGTTATGAAACAGTGAAGGAAATTGCCTTTTTCGTATCTAGTTATACAAAACATTTATGAAAATGGACCAAGATTTTTGACATGTTATAAAGTATTTCTATGATGGTCATATAAAATTTGTCCCACGTCCATCCATGCCTTTAGAGTAGTCCTTTCCAGTATTTTTATATCTCTTGATTGGAAGCTGCCGTAAGCATTTCACATACATCATCTTACTTCAATTTTTGTAGCAAATGATCCGACCCTCGTGTACATTAAAATTTATACCGTAACAAATCAATTTCAGATATTAAATTGCTGTAAAAAGTATTTTTACATCCAATAATGTGTTTTACTAATTTTAAATGGTAAATTTCGTTTCACTGTACCAGTGTATTGATTGGAAACTGAGGAACTTGAACTTGTGAAAAAAATATTTCCATACTATCGGTTAAAAATAGACATACATATATAATAAATAAATAATGCTGGACAATTCACACATCATTATTTAGCCCCATGGTAAGCAGAGCTTGTGTTATGGGTACTAGATAACTGATATACATAATACAATACATTACATAGATAGATATTTTTTATTATATGTATATAGAAAACAACCAGAACACCCGGAACAAATATCTGCAGATCGTACACACAATTGTTCCGAGGCGGGAATCGAACCCGCAACCTCCTGCGTCGCAAGCGGACCTTCGCCCACCGCGCCACATCGGTCGTCATATATGTATATGTATTACGTAGCGGAGACAGAATGAGGATTCTTTAAAAAAAGTAAAATGAAATCACAATTCATCTAATAAGCGATAAGGTCGGCCATTGTGCAAATCTTTTGTAGGTAATATCTCAATGTATTTTTGCAGGTGTAGAATAAATTATTTTTATATTGTATTAATTTGTATTATCTTAGCATCTGGTCGAAGCGACACGTGACCCGTGAGCTGGTTAGTATCTGGCGCAGCGCTTCAGCATTGCCATACAGCGGGGCAATGCAGCCTGCAGCGTCTTGGTGACGCTTCCGACTGGTATTAATTTGAGTCAAAAAACTGGTTTTGATATGGATCATTTGAGCTACCCGAACATTTTTTGCAGCAGTTCGCAGTTAGCTCAATTGATTCAATATTGTAAATTCTTATTTGTCTCTATTATTTAATTAAATTGTAGAACATGAAAAGACACGAAAATACTTAAAGCCTAGACTGTGTAGAGAGTTCACACTAAACTTAACTTGCTAGCCAGGTTAAACGTAAAACGTAAACCCAGAGGCGTTAACTAGCATCTCAAAACTAACTACATCTAGTGTGGAAACCACGGAAATCACGCCGTGAGCCAATTTTAATCAAACTTGGTTCAAACTCCGACGCGAAATAAAGATAAATGTTTCAAGTTAATCCTACTGCAGAACGATTTGACTTAATCTTAGTTATTTGGCTGGTTAACTTTTCTCTTGAATTGAGTTTTGTGGTGTTTTAGATGAGATTATGGAGACACGGGCTGGCTGAGATTGGAGTGAAGAAATCAAAGCTTTATTTCTAGTTATAAGTTTGAAATATCTATTTTCTTTTCTCAATTCCCTGGCGGGATGAGCTCGACCTATACAATAAAGAGTGGGTTCTCCTTGCTGAGGACCGAGATGAGTGGAAGAAGGGGAGGGAGGCCTTTGCTCTGCAGTGGGACACCCCGGGCTAAAATCCTGTCCGTACAGGGAATTATTATTATGTTAGCCCGGGGAACTTCCAGAGAACTTCCAGTTCTTTATTATGGAAGTGAAGGTGTGCGAGTGGGAGGGATGAAAATAGTTATAGCACCTCGGTCAAATTCTCTAGCATGTTTTTTTAGGGTCTTTGTATTAATTAAGATGCGTCTTACATTCGGAAACATTTGAATTTTGTTTCAAACTTCCTCCGATAACAAAGCAGAAGACAGTCACGCTTTTTAAAATACAATACAATACCTGTAGTATACATATCTTGTTGTATCTGAATGTAACGCTGTGGTTTACGTCAAAAAATATAAATTTTTTGATGTAAACCACAGCGTTACCATTTTCATTAAAATTCATATTTCTAGTGCCGCACGTTATTATCATCATCATCATCTTCATCAGCAGTCCACTGCTGGACATAGGCCTCCCACAATGAGCGCCATAGCGCCCTGTCTTCAGATTGTTGCATCCAGCATCTACCTGCAGTCTTTCGCAGGTCGTCATCCCACCTGGTCGGAGTTATTATAAGTTCTATTAATACTCTACAAACCCGTTGCTAATTAGTTGCAAGTTCTGTTTAGGTTTATTTTTAGTTGAAAGTTCTTTTTAGATTTATTTTTATTTATTTCTGTTTGGTAAAAGGTATAGCATCAATAAGGCCAAAAAGGTATAGCACAGTGTTATGGGCACGTGTAGCAAGCCGTTCGCGCGAAAAAACGCGTGATTTGAGTCATAAACATCGCAATATTTGGCTCGAAACGTACAAAAATTTGCTACGAATAAATATTATCCTAACATACATAAACATTAAGGCCGGAGTAATAAATTCAAACCCAAAAATCCGGCCTCCCTTTTGTCATATCGCATAGGTACATTGGACTTATAGATTCATAGTCGTATCGGGTGTTAGCATAGTGAAATAACTTAATCATTACCATCATCAGCCTTGCTAGTTCATAGCCTAGCTCGATATCCTTATCAGTACCAATTTTGCTTCTAAACTGGTCATAATATTGAGAGGGAATTCTAGACTAAAATTTTAATTAGCTTTGTAGTTTCCACCCCAAGTCAACGTGACGACGAAGGCGCAAACTCGTCTAATGTAAATGAATAAATGAAGATCATTCATTCCTAAAACGACCGCGTGAAAAATGTGAAGAGACCGAAGACAGAAGAGAGAGAAGAAACGAGTTATTCCACTCTGCCCCACCAAAAACTGTAGATTGCATTTTTTCTAAATAAACTTATTACAACTTTTGTATAACTAAACTATGTTGGAACGGGCTTTAATTTAAATTTTTCTTTCTGCGTACAATATTTAGTTTTTTAAATGTATACATTTTTACCGATTTGTGTAGATATACAAACATACATAATGGCGAGATAAATGAATAAATATCCTTAGTTTTGGATGGTCAACATCAAACAGTGTAATAATTACCCTCCCCTTCCACTTTTGTATGGGAAGATGAGCGACTTGTTTAGCCTTGAGGGGGATTTATCAAGACGAAAACTGGTATAAGCCAATAATAATTCATACATTTATAATTCAAACAAAAACAAACGACTATTCCGCTGAAAGCTGCGCTTATCTCCCACCCATTCCCTCGCTAGGTCTATTCCCGTGCGCACCCATCGATCATCCTCTGCTCACATCCGGTACGGACGCGCGGGATTGGCCGTTTAATTGCAGTTCGGCTTAAATCTTGCTAAATAAAGCCAATAAGCGTTAAGGAATACGTAGGCTTTGTTTGAAAGCTTTTGATATGGCCTTTGCTTCTGATTCTGTTAGTTAAAATACTGATGTATATGGCAGATACTGGATGTGGCAAGCTGAAGACAGGGCGCGATGGCGCAATTCAATAAACAAATTGTAAAATATTGATAAAAGGTTTTAACAAAAAAGGCATTAGTGTTTTCTATATTTTCTATTTTAGTTCTGATTTCCATCCATGACAGTTTTAAAAAAGACAATTTATACAAATCTCGAGATAAAACACTTCAAAAATGGGCCAATTTGTTTCCAAAAAGAGAGATATTTAATTTTGTCATCTTTAAAAGTGGCTGGGATAGAAATTTAAACTGTGCAATTATTTGCGATCTAGAATGCTTTAGATGACTTGTATACATTATATCACAAAATCTATAGGCACTTTAATTAAAGTTCAACAAATTCTCGTTCTCAAGAATCTAGTTCGCTCTAAGAATTAGCAAGCTGAAGTGGCAGTGGGCCGGCAATATCTCGCGAAGAACCGACGGCTGCTAGGACAAACGTGTTCTTGAGTGGAGACTACGACTCGGTAAACGTAGTGTAGTACGCCCTGCGACCAGGTGGGATGACGACCTGTGAAAAACTGCAGGTAGATGCTGGATGCGGCAAGGTGAAGACAGGGCGCTATGACGCTCATTGGGGGAGGCCTATGTCCAGCCAGTGGACTGCTATAGGCTGAGGATGATGATGGAATTCTCGTTCTGAATAAGTCAAGTAATTTAGAACCTTATTACCTACATAATAAACAAATCATCATGTCAATATATCACACAAATGCGGTGGGAACGAAAAAGAAATCTAATTGCCAGGAAAGAGGGTTGAACGTTGAGTAACTAACTTCTGGATTAAAAATTAAACGAAGGCATGATGGTTGCCAATTACCCTGAAAATTCTCAAAAGCCGGTTGACGGTAGCTGCGTGTTGGATTGCACACAATTTTTTTTTGTATCAAAATCCACAGCGCTAAAACTAAACAATTCTTACGTTAGTAATCAAAGATTTACATTTTATAAAAGAAGTATAAAAAATACCAACTGTTTAACATAATAAAAATAAAGTAAAACTTACAGAAATTATTAGAAAGGTACAGTTAATTAGAAAAAAAGACTTAAAGTCAAAAGTCAGCTTTGATTGTGTTGCAATTTTGCTATTTGGAATTGATTAATTTTAATGCAGTTATGTATTAATTTTTAATTAAATGTTAATCTTTGACTGAAGATAAAGGGTAAGTGTCCAGAAGTTACATATTCCTGAGCTCAAACATTATTTTTCTGAGGAAATAATTTATTTCCTGACAGCGTATTTTCCTGTTAAGATATCACAGTAGGTACCTATTCAAGCTATAAAATACACAAAATATTTGATCAGGGAATATGCTCAGCTGAATAAAATAATAGAATATGTGGCTGGCGGAGTTTCTCTGAAGGATAGGATTGGTAACGAATACATCCGACAGAGAACCAAAGTTATCGACAGCTCTAAGAATTAGCAAGCTGAAGTGGCAGTGGGCCGGCCATCTCTCGCGAAGAACCGACGTCCGCTGGGGCAAACGCGTTATTGAGTGGAGACCACGACTCGGTAAACGTAGTGTAGGACGCCCTCCGACCAGGTTGGATGACGACCTGCGAAAGACTGCAGGTAGATGTTGGATGCGGCAAGGTGAAGAGGATGGTGACCTACACTACATTTACCGAGTCGTGTTCACCAGAAACGTCTCCACGTTGTTGTTGTAAAACTATTACTAACTAAGATGTTGGCACATGAAACAAAAACAAATCCCACTGAAATTGTATTACCCTACGTTGAATTACTTGTATAAGAAGGCTCGTTAGAACTCAAAGTTCATAATCTCTGTTTAATCTGTACTGAAACTTTTATCGCGTAATGAATTTACAAATCCGTTAGATTATGTCTCGAGTCTCGAGTAAGGGTGAGTTAGAATGAGTAACAACAAGAATAAATTAATGAGCTTTATTTATTAATGAATAATCAATAAATAAATAATGCTGGAAGATTCACACAGCATTATCTAGCCCCGTGGTAAGCAGAGCTTGTGTTATGGGTACCAGATAACTGATATACATAATACAATACATCACATACATAGATATTTTTTTTATTATACATAGAAAACAACCAGAACACCTGGAACAAATATCTGCAGATCGTACACACAATTGTTCCGAGGCGGGAATCGAACCCGCAACCTCCTGCGTCGCAGGCCCCACACGCCCACCGCGCCACATCGATCGTCGTCATTCAATCAATAATCACTTATTTCGTATATTTCATGAGTAACACGTCACATTTGTTTATACTACGTAACATATTGTTTTCAGTATATCAGCATCCCCTTATAACCATATCTTATTAGCTCTTATTATTAGGAGATGATCCTCTTATCCCCACGCTGGACATGCCATTGGATCGAAGTTCAGAATGATGGATGAAGTTGTTATGCAGAAGCATTGCTGCTGACCCTCATACACCCTTAGTTACCTCTTACAACACTCGGGGGAGTTGGGGTAGTGTAAATCCTAAGCCAGTAACCACGCGATATTTTATATAAATGCAGAAAGTGAAAAGGTATTTGAAAGGTTTTTATCATTGATATGAAATGAATTGAAATGAAAGTTTATTTCTTTAGGCTTACAAATAAGCAGGGTTGGAAAAAAAACCGTTTTTTTTATATTTTATAAAACAAACAGTTCAAAATGTTTAAAACAAGTGTTTTTTTTGTTTTTTTTTTGTTACTTATCTATTTCAAAATGTTTAAAACGAGTGTTTTTTTTTCATCAATTATAGCGAATAATAAAATAACCAATTTCTAAACTGTTTCCTAATTCACATTAGTAAAAATTAACAAAACAATAAATATTTACTTTTGTTGCATATCTCAGTACCTCTAATCTAATTATTAAAAATTATTATTATTATTAATCAATACAAAACACTTTACATACACCTTGTATGTAGTGTTGTAGGTAGGTAGAGAACTAGAGAGAGAGAGCGGGGAATAGGTACCGTACCCATTAATCCAGTGAATTACTTTCTTTCGACGGCCGACATAGGGACTTTCCCTGCGGGACTTTACTGGCGGGGAGTTACCTATGCAGTGTGCAGTGTATAAAACGGCCGCCATAGGGACTTTCCCTGCGGGAATTTACTGGCGGGGAGTTACCTATGCAGTGTACAAATACCACAGCCTGTCTGTGGTATTTATACACATTCATTTGCAATTAAAGGTAGTTTTAAACCTTGTTTTTTTCTTAATATAAAACATAGTTTTATTTCAAACTGTTTTAAACACTGTTTTAAACACGTGTTTTAAAACAACTTGTTTTAATCATGCCAACCCTGCAAATAAGCACTTATAAAGCTTGAACAGTGAAACAGCAGGCTGTAATGCACATTTTTATTTAGTTGTTATATCACAGATTAGATAATGTTACCTATAATATTTATGATAAGTGTACCACAGGTGTACCATATATATTTACGATAAGTGTACCAAGGTACTCTTGTTTCATAGACAAATCATTTATCTATGAAACAAGAGTACTTACATATATGATCATAAGATCAACCACTTCAATTGCCATTGACACCACTCATCGGAAACTGAATCACAGAATTAAACCATAGTCAAAGATGAATCTATATTACTAAAGTCATTTAAAACGGGATATTTACCATGATTTGATTTTTGAGTTATCCAATATTAGTTACTCCTACTTAGTTATAGTTACTCCGTGATCATGGCGCATGCAACTGTGCCGAAATATTGGATAACTCAAAAATCAAATCATGGTAAATATCCCGTTTTAAATGACTTTAGTATTAATAACCATGATAGTTTCAAAAGTTTTATTGAATCTATATTAGTTGACAAGTAAATCTTTAGTGCTTTCATGCACTTATACGAATAGGAAGTTGAGATTTATTTGTCGCAATTTTAGGTACTTTCTCTATATATTTATTGTTGTCATTATATTTAATTAGTTTTTTCCTGGCATGCTCTAAACGATAAAGCCACTAATCCCATTATACTGAAATGAAATGAAATGGAATGAAATGAAATGAAATGAAATGAAATGAAATGAAATGAAATGAAATGAAATGAAATGAAATGAAATGAAATGAAATGAAATGAAATGAAATGAAATGAAATGAAATGAAATGAAATGAAATGAAATGAAATGAAATGAAATGAAATGAAATGAAATGAAATGAAATGTAGTAGTATCTATAATTCTGAACCTACCTACTTCCCTATCCCAAAGAGTTAATCAATAAACAGGAATTTCCATATCAGCCAAGATTAGTATCTGATAGATAGATAGATTATTTATTCATACAAATAGGTTACATCAATAAGTTACTAGTGCCTTAACAGCCTTACACAGCGGTTGTGTTGCGCCGCACATGCGTTTCGTTCGAAAAATATTACGGCTGTGCTGAGTCACAAAGATCTGTTTTTTCTCAGCCGCTGTGCTAGTGTGGATTTACGCATATTAGTCACTCGTAGAAAACACATACCGTGTGATTTCAGCAGTCAAAGTGTTAAAGCCTATGTTAGGTTTGTCTTAGCACTATAGTTCTCACTTAATTTAAAATAAATTGATAATCTAGGTACTGTAGTTAACGAACGATCTGACAACAATACAAGATATTAAATTATTATCCTAGATCTTACATTAAAAAAACTCATTTATATCTAAGCATGATAAACACACTCACACTTACCTAATGCATAAAAAGTTTGAAAGAATGCTGCTAATGCGTGAAGCACTAGCCGCTTATCGCCACTGATGCACGCGTTGACAATGTATGGAAGTGTGTGTGCGTTCACCATCTACAGGGTACTCCAAGTTAACTAATGGTTTTCCTAAAAAGTGTTTAATCAGAATTGTTTTTATATTTTTCTTATTTATTTTATTTTTAACTTCTATAGGTAGTTTGTTAATAAGGTGGGGAATTAAATACTGGGAAGTTCTTTGGCCATAGAGGTTACTAAATCTAGGTTTTATTAATATTTTTTGCGTAGTGCTTCTAGTAATTATCGAGTTATTTACTGGAATTTGGATGTCTGTGCGAAAGTATTGATCTAAAACCCTTCAATGTAATATAACCTCCCCTTTACGAAACTCGAAGAAGCTTTATGTGAAGCTTTAACTTCGAATATTGTTCTTTTGCGGCTCTCCACGGACCCTGAAAGAGAATAGAATTCATTAAAGCAGGTTACTTAAATATGTTACTTCCGGCCTTGTAAGTAAAGTTCATAATAACAATTTGATGTTGTGTTGATTAATGTAAGACGTTAGACAAGTAAGACGAGTAACACGTAAGACGAGAAGCTTTAACACCTGCACTGCGATGTGTAATCCGCCTGCCAAGTTTGGTGATTATGGCTGTAGGGAAGGGTCCTAGCTTCCTATCACTTGGTTTTTAGAAGAAAAGTCGAATCAATTTTAGCAAACGTAAAATATCGAGCGCAAAAGCTCAGGCCCGCCAATGTTGGCGGCGCACTCGCTTCCTGCAGTCTCCTCTTCGTATGTATATATGATGTAGTTACCCTAAATGGCAAAACCCCCTACATTATAGCGGTCGCAGGGAGTTTATAGATGGAGGCTTCTCAGGACCGCTATTTGTGACGTGTGGCATAGTATGGGGGAGATCTAATGTCCAGATGTTGAAGTTTGTGGGCTGATTATTATGATAATGACGCGACAATACGCATTACTATGGTGGATGCCACAAAACAGAAAGGCCTAATGACTTAGTAGACCTTAGTAAAATATATCTGCAAATATTGTGAAGAAAAATCTGTGCTTTGAGATTCCCGCCCTGTAACTTACATGCAAAACATTTTACTTTGGACAACATTGTGGATTCTAAAAATATAAAAAAATAACACACAAATTGCACGTAACTTTAGTCAGGATACCAAAATATCTAGATGCATTTTCTTTAAGAAATCCTTACCAAATACCACACATCCAATTCACTTGAGACCGTTTACCCTATACAGAGAAACTAAAGCGAACCTGAGCTAAGGCCTTGAGCTATCATACTCGGTACCAGGGCAGCATAAATGCATAGCTGTTACACAAACAAAGCTTCACAGGTCATCCATCACAGCTGCTGCTGGGCTACAGTCACACCGGACATGTGATAATGTTCACCTATAGGTACTTTATGCTGTCATATAGAATATAAGACAATAGAGATACATTTATTTATAAAATGTACAAATTACACACTTATAGAATTATTATCAAAAGGTTCTAAATCAGAATAATGCTGGTTAAGCTCTGTAAAAGACCTAGCCAGCCCTGATCTTCCGTTATAGGTGACGTCACACGACGGCCTTCCCTATGTGAAGAATTTTTTTATAAAAAAGTCTAAATAAAACACTTGAATGCAGTTTACAAATAACGTATACATAATAACTATATATCTTAATTACTAAAGTAATATAACTAATAAATTGATTTAAGCCAACATAATTTTTATAAAGTAAAAAAAATATCTCAAGATATATCTATTTTGTATGGTTTTTAATTCACACAACTGAAATCAGTACTAAAGTTACTACGTCCTAACTACTGTGTAAAAAGCTAAGGAATGTACCATTATAACGTCGAAGCTAGCTAGCTAGCTACGACGTAGCAAGGTACGATCAAACTAGCTACGCCGCCGTAGCAGGCTACGGCAAAGGAAGCAACATTACATTATAGTCTAGTTAACTTGAGCACGTTACATTTTATATGGCCCATTTTTCATCAATGCGAAGCAAATTGAAATGTTGATTTTTAAAATACCTTGAGTGCATGTCGTTATAGATATTTCTTGGTCACCAAATCTATCGGTGTGAGTGCGCCCTACAAACGCTTTGGTCCATGTTGCATTCGGTAACAGTCTGCACTGCCAGTGCGCTATGTTTCCCTGGTGTCACGTGCCACCGCTGACGTACTGCGATGCAAGTCAGATTACGGACTTGTATGTGCCTGTTACGATTTGTGATGGAGAAAAATTGCTGGTATTTACTAAACATAAGTAAAATTTCTAATAAATTTTATAAAAATACATAGGTACTTATAGTTTCTGCGCGTGGTGATCTCATTAAGTCTACACACGAAAGACACGACAAAATGTTACCTATTATATTAGGTATAGTTTACCGCGATATATTATAGATTCCTTACACTCCACGAACTCATCCGTGAAACTGGGCTGACCAGAGAGACTGCTGGACAAGCATTTAAATGGGGAGAATGTTTCTATGTTTTTTAAATTTAAATAAACTGTCACTCGCTGTTTTTCCAAAAATATACGAATGTACAAATTGTTTATGATTTTGCTTAATTATTTTACATTATGTATTATTAATAGAACCCTCGATAAACCTTTGTATTAACGGTAAATTGTAACAACTTTGTAAAGATAAATTTAAAAAAGAAGTGGGAACGTAAATATCGAGTGAATGTGAACTGAGATTATAAATAAATAAATAAATAATAAATAAATAATGCTGGACAATTCACACAGCATTATCTAGCCCCATGGTAAGCAGAGCTTGTGTTATGGGTACTAGATAACTGATATACATAATACAATATATTACATAGATAGATATTTTTTATTATACATAGAAAACGACCAGAACACCCGGAACAAATATCTGCAGATCGTACACACAATTGCTCCGAGGCGGAAATCGAACCTGCAACCTCCTGCGTCGCAGGCAGACCTTCGCCCACCGCGCCACATCGGTCGTCAGATGAGATTAATACTTACATCATTTTACTCCCTGTTCAACCTTGAAATTAATAAACCTTGATAGTCCACGAATATGTGGGAAAACCCCAATATCAATCGTACGGAAAATCCCATCACGTACAAAAACCATTTGCATAGGCACCTACCTATATCTAGGTAGAAAAATATAGATTATACGATTCAATCATCGAAAATAACTTTGCCCCGTCTCACAGTCGGCTAATAAAAGCTGAAATCGTTTGTCACATCAAAGAAAGGGCTATTAGGCCGAATCGTGAGCTACTTTTAGCAATAAAATATTTTCAGAATAAAGCTTCGGATGGAAGATCGAAGGCCGGATGCAGATTACAACATAGTGACACAAATTTAAGGGAACTTTCACTACAATCTTAACTTTTACGTATAAAAATTATCATACATATTGTAGATAGATACATAAAACATAAATAGGAGTAAGAAAGGGAGAAGCTATTGCATGTACTTACCCATCGTAATATTATAATAAATAGTAATGTTGCATATGACGTAATAACTAACTAAATAAATGAAAATTTTACTAAATAATTTAATCATGTAGAACCAATATACTGGTGTTTGGATAGAAAATTCCAACGAACCTCACATACGAGTAGGCCTCCCCCAATGAGCGCCATAGCGCCCTGTCTTCAGCTTGCCGCATCCAGCATCTACCTGCAGTCTTTCGCAGGTCGTCATCCCACCTGGTCGGAGGGCGTCCTACACTACGTTCACCGAGTCGTGGTCTCCACTCAAGAAAACGTTTGCCCCCGCTGCCGTCGGTTCTTTGCGAGATATGGCCGGCCCACTGCCACGAACTCATAACTCATATAATATGCCAAATTTCAGCACAATCGGTTGAGGATAACACAGTAACTGGAAGGATAACCTGTGTGAACTTCAATGTTTTCCTTCTATGCGAAGCTGAAGGAGCTAAAGTCCATCGGAAGTTCCAAATATTATCGACTCGTTAATTACTTGAATTCGTGCCTCAGTTGGTTAGAGCATTCCCGTACTGTCTTATGTATGTATATCACCGGCTTCCCACGGTGCGTGATATTGCGGACGCACGCGCACCAGCCCGCACCACGCATCGTGGGAAGGGTCTCATCCGTGGTCGCAGAGGACGTGTGGCGGTGCGCCGGTATCCGTCGCGAGGCGGTAACTTCAAAGGTGCGGTGCGGCGCCTCGTTTCACTCGCGTGAACGCGTTCTCTTTCACTTTGCATTTTGAAATGAAGTTATCAAAAGATCTACACAGACCGCACGCACCGTTGGAAGAACCCTGTCTGCGTGCGTTGCCGTCCGTGATCGTCGGCTGTGCGTGATGATCCGCAGAATCGCGGACCGTGGGAAGCCAGCATTAGACATTACCCCGAGTGTGAGGGCTTACGCATCTTAATAATAAAAACTTTATAATCAGGCTATTTATTTCCTAAATAGTTCAACCTTCGGGTGGTATTTTAAAGCCAACAAATACATAATTAATGTAATACCTAGCCTACAGAGGCTTAGTAAACTTAGCTTAAAACCTTATAGAAGTCCTGACGCGTTACTTGTTTCTTGTTTCTGGACTGGTTTCCGCAACTTGGCCGCCGGTGGGCACTTTTTGCGTGTCGGGAGGGCTTTGGGTTGCTAGTCTAACCATCCGATGCCCTCCAGGAAGGCCTGCAGCTCGCTGATGCCGGTGCATGCCTCCCTAGGCGTCCTCGGTGTCCCAAGGTGATGCAGGCTTTGAGAAGCCACGCTGTCGCAATCTACAAGCACATGCGCTGCCGTCTCCTCTGCATTCATGCAACCTCAGCAAACGGGGCTGTCCGTAATACCTAAATTAAATAGGTGTTTTTAGTCCTGACGCGTATTTTGATATAAATAATAATGCTGGACAATTCACACAGCATCATATTCTAGACCCAAGCTAAGCAGAGCTTGTGTTATGGGTACTAGATGGATGAGATGACTGATATACTTGGTAGAATACATAGAAATATATTTTTTATTATACACAGAAAATACCCAGAACGCTCGAAACAAATATTTGCTGTTTGTACAAACATTTCCATTGTAGACTTGCGATACAAATACACAAAAATTCAAAGCTTGGCTGTTCGATTAAAAATCCAGCCATGCTAATAACAACGGTGACAAGAACCTTTGTGGGGATAAACGCACTCATTTTCCACCCTAATCCCATAGCTTCAAAGCTTAATCTCCCCTGACAGCCGTGATGAGTGACTGACTCGTCCCAAATAAACTTGAGGAGTCGGAAACAGGCTCTCATCGACGAAGGATTTGTTATTCAATTTCCTGTATCGAAAATCTTTCTGGTGTAGGTACTTATTTGTAAGCTTAGAGGAAAAATATGTCATATGAAAATGAAAATGAAAAGTTTTTATTTCTTTAAGCTTACAAATAAGCACTTAGACAGGTCATATTTTATACTATTAAATTGGAAGCCAGTGGAAGAAATGAGAAGAAACCACTAGTATGTTCATAACTTATGTGTCTAGTACATTTGATTTGCTTATCTGTAATTGGTAGATTTTGAGTTGGAGTAAAACTCGTTCCAAGCTTTTTTATCTTCTAAGTAATCTGATATTTTGTAATAAGCTTTTTTACAAAGAATATGTTTCATGAAGAACATGTTCCATAGGAAACAGAGTCTAATTGCAATGTCATCAAAGTTCATAATAACAATGCATTTTAATCAGTAGTGAACTCCTAGAATTAGGTTCTTATTTGTATAAAATAGATTTGAGCAATTTGTTTTACGAAAGTATGCCTTATTTCTAATGGAATTAGTGAAAAATGGTGCCAACATTGAACTTTTACATACGAGTAAGCTGTCCGCGCCGCCGGATTATATTTTGTGTTTCTACATATATTGTCTAATAATAATAATGTATACCTGTCTGTAATAATAGATGTTATTGTGCCTTGCACAATGCAAAGTACCTACCTACACATTCAGAAGAAGATTTAAAGAAGGGTGATTTTCCCTCCATGATAATTCTATCATGGAGGAAAAATCACCCTTCTTTTTATTAACATCCAATAATCACCAAAAAGGCGCTTTCAGTTCCATTTTCAATAATAAATTCAAATGAAATATATGTAATTATGTGCTTTGTAAATGGAACATCAAAAAGTCGAGTCTTTATTTAAGTTGATAATATTATCTTGTACTGGCTAAATTAAAAAGAAAAATACTTTTTATCCCAAGGGCGTAGGCTGTAGTTTTACGCCCGCTAAGTTACGCTATAATGACACGATTTTTGAGCAAGAGAAGTGAAAAAGCATTATTTAGCTAACTTATATATCAGTCGTCATGCATAGCCATAACACAAGATCTGCTGACTTTAACCCTAGATGGCGCTGCAAAAAAATACGAATATCATTGTCCTTGACCTTTTAACAAGTGTAAATTCGAATGATACTTCTAAATTGATAAACTAACTCTACTTTGACCCACCCAGCCCTTGCGATAAGGCCTCCCTTACCATTCTAATCTGTAGGACCGGAAATTGAATGGTCGAAGTTGTTCAAAGTATCTTTGATGTATCGGACAATGGGATGATATTGCTACTCGGATGCTGTCAGAAAGATGGATGGGTACTTGGCTTTATACGGTTTTCAATAGGTTTGGATTATTTTGTTACGTAAAGGAGGAGTTTTCTCATATTTAGAGTCCAAATTTGTCTCCAATATAATGTAGGTACTTGTACTTAGGTACCTATTATATACTACTACTAATAGGTACTGAAAACAGCGCCCTTTCAAAAATTACCTTTGGTTTTTATGAAAGCAATAAGCTGAGTCAGGACAGGACCAATTAGACCTACACACACGCGTTCGTCTACATGGTGAGTGGGCTACTTAGTACAACTTGTGTTAGTACATTTAATATTCACTTGTTTGATGACCTCTGTGACGCGGTGGGCAATGGTCCGCCTGCGACAGGAGGTTGCGGGTTTGATTCCCGCCTCGGGACAATTGTGCACGATCAGCAGATATTTATTCCGGGTGTTCTGTTATATGGTATATCTATGTATAGTAAAAAATATCTATCTATGTAATCTATTGTATTAAGTATATCAGTCATCTGGTACCCTACCACAAGCTCTGCCTATCTTGGGCTAGACTATCCTGTGTGAATTGTCCAACATTGTTAATTTATTGATTAATTTGTGTTTTTCGTTCTTTTTACGTGTTGTTAAGTATTAAGTAGTCTAATATTTTTGTAAATAAGTTTGTTTGTTGAGAAATTTACTCGGCCAGAGCAACGCCCACTCGCGACCGGTCGACTCTCGACTCAAGATGACGATGACTTATATTTTAGGAAAGTCGTATAAGTAACTAGAATTTGCACTGATGCACAAACGCAGCATCCATCTGGGCAAGCATTTGCATAGCCCAGACGAGCTGAAAGATATCACCCCGAAGAAAATCCTACAGTTCCTAGCAGCTGTAAGGGTTAGTGGCGAACTATGAACGCCACGGCTTCGGGACTGATGTAAAAGTGGCGATCACAATAGGCCTATCATGGCCGCCGTGATACGAAAGCCACCCCAAAAGAAATAAAAAAAAAAACTAGAATTTCGAGTAGCAAAGTAGATAAAGCTACATAGGAACTTCTAAAGGCCGAGTAACAAACTGGAAATATCGATATCGCGAAAGCAAATAGACAAATCGAATCGAGCCGGCGTTTTAGAGCCGAAAGTTGAAATGACTTTGCTTTTTATGGCGGACCCGTTTTTGTTTAGTTTGATCGAGTTCAGTTATTTACCTTTTGAAAGTTTAATCGGTATACTTTAGATTTGTTTAGGGCTGTGTTCTTGGAAAGATAAACGGCGAATTATCACAACAGTTAATGGCGACAGGAAATGTATCAAAACTTTCGTCAAAATGTGAATACCATCTGATTTATATTAAATAATTTTGAACATTTTGTCCCAGGACGGGAATCGAAGCCGCAACCTCTTTCGTCACAGCCGGACCTTCGCCCCCCGCACCACATCGGTCGTCAAGAATTAGGAAGATTACTGGAGAAAGGAACTCTCATTATGAAGAAAAATCATAAGAGCAATATTTTCATCTGTATCTCTTATACCTAACTAGCTGCTCCCCGCGGCTTCGCCCCCGTGGAAATCTATGTGTCAAATGATAAAAAGTATCCTATGTTAGACTCCTGGTTCTAAGCTACCTCTCCATCAATTTTCAGCTAAATCGGTCCAGCCGTTCTCGATTTATAAGTGTTGTAACAAATACGACTTTCTTTTATATATATAGATAATATCTCAGAAACCTGAAGCTAAAAATAAAAAAAAGCTTTATAAGACATGTTATGGACCATTATTTATTTAGATATATAGATAGAACACACTTTATTACACCACACAAAACCGAAAACAATACTGATATAATAAAAATTAGAATAAAGGAAGTATACAAGGCGGCCTTATCGCTGAGAGCGATCTCTTCCAGGCAACCTTAGGATGGACAGGACATGAAGGAACAATATAGACGGTGGCACGTATTATTAGTGGCAGTGGGCCGGCCATATCTCGCGAAGAACCGACGGCCGATGGGGCAAACGTGTTCTTGAGTGGAGACCACGACTCGGCAAACGTAGTGTAGGACGCCCTCCGACCAGGTGGGATGACGACCTGCGAAAGACTGCAGGTAGATGCTGGATGCGGCAAGCTGAAGACAGGGCGCTATGGCGCTCATTGGGGGAGGCCTATGTCCAGCAGTGGACTGCTATAGGCTGATGATGATGACGTAATATTTGTATTAGATGGATAGATATTACGACCACCCTCCATACAAACCCCCAAACCCTTTGCATTTGTCAATATTTGTGACAATCACGGTCTTGGATGCAATTAATTAGGTACCTATTCTCTGCAAATATATGCAATGAATTGATTTGAACTTTGCTATGAAAAAAGTATTAATACCTTGCCCGCAGCCCTGAGACAGGCCGAAGACAGAGTGGGGTGGAAGCGGTTCATCAGCGTCACCGTGAAAGCTTTCCAGGACGGGCACGACCTTCAACGATGAAGACTACGACAAAGGAGAAGTATTAAATATTTTTACGTCTGTGTAAACCTGTTGAAACGTCAGGAAAATAGGTAAATAAACGCGATAAATACCCGTTGTATCAATATTTATAATTAAAAGAAGTATGTACTGTACATAAGTGCTTTTTATCCACGTTCCTATATTTCCTACATGACATTTATTTCGCCCCTCGGATAAAATTGAGTGGTTGCGGAGAGAAAAACATTTCTAATCAATTTACTAGATTATTGTTCACTTCAATCGAATTCCACCTACAATGACACGTGTCAAATGGAATTCTAACCAATAAATACAAATCATTGCGCCCTCCTCCAATATCTCAGGGGTTGGCAACCCTCGGCAATATGACCTGTCAAACTGAGATGGATACTCACCCCTGACGCAGGAAGGTAAGCATTTTATAGAAATAGGAGAATGTCAACTCACTTGCCCTACCTTTCCTGTAGGTCGGATTATTGTTTTGCGGACGCGACTGTTTTTTTGTAAAATCATCGCAAAGGCTGTTGTATCGGTAGCCACATATTTTTAAAACGTAGTTCTAAATTATATTCTAAAGTTGTTTTAAGCTTGACGAGATTTCTATACAGAAAATAATAATGCTGGGCATTATATACGAATTTGTGACGAGTAAACGCATCAATAATTTCATTTAGGTTTGCTGTACATTTTATACAGCTTAGGTGTAGGGGAAGCGTTAGGACACAGCATCGCAGAGCTTGTGTTATGGGCTACTTAATACAATCTATTTCATACATAGATATTTTTTATTATACATAGAAAATCAAGAATCATCTTTGACGATTGTAAATAATCTGGATTTGTCTGAAATCATTTCATTTCCGAACAACTCAGTCTTATTTTCAGTCAATACCGATAAAGCTCAGTATAGGACCATAGAATATTCTAGTCCAACTCGTACAAATAGCTGATATTAAACTAAATATCTACGAAACACAGTCATATAAATAAGAGCATGTATTTTACTCGTGCATTTAGTAAATTACAGCTGTTTACTGCAATGGCTGGAACTCCTGAATCAAATGCAAAATGCCGGGCGTAGAGCGAGGGAGCATGGTAAAGAACACACAACGATCAGCTGCTCTCGAGATTTGCGCTTAGCAACACATTCAGCGATTCATTTTTATATTATAGATAGTAAAAAATGTATTTTCTACGAGAATTTTAAATAAATGAGTATATCTAAATTACTTATTTATTTAAAATTCTCGCTAATAATTTTTTTATTTCCTTGAAGTACGAGGATAACCATCCTCGTACTTCAAGGAAATAAAAAAATTACTTACGGCTAGAAAAAAGAGAAAATTTAAAAAAAATTGCCTGAAACAAATGACCACCCGGGTGAAGCCGGGACGGGCCGCTAGTAGAAAATAATACAATAAAATATAATAAAACTTTTCTACTTTAAAAAATATATCAAAAAGGTAGATTAGCGGTTAATGGTTGGCGTGATATTGAGTTATTCGTCATTTTGACAAATTTAATGATTTTCTCATGGTCAGAACTGGACCGAATTGAAATTGGACACGTGAAGCATCAGCTTTCAAATAAAGAAAGAATCATTAAAATTGATTCTCCTCTCGAAAATTCAGAGGTAACAAACATAAAAAATAAATACAGTCGAATTCAGAACCGCCATCTTTTTAAAGTCAGTTTTAAAAGCAAAGATATTCCGTAAGACGTAGGCTCCCGCTCTACACCCAAAGGCAATCAACTGCAACCACATTTCAGACTCAACTCGTTCTTGTCCAAGTATTCTAGCGTCCTTTCAATAATTACATGCCTGAAAATGCTCACCAAAAGTTCAGCTTTAGTATTTCTACTGTGTTAAGTTTTTTCTAACTGCATATTTATAGATAGATAGATATGTAGATAGAAAACAGTTTATTATACCACACAAAACAGAAAACAATACAGGAATAAACAATAGAATGAAGAAGTATAAAGGGCGGCCTTATCGCTGAGAGCGATCTATCATATACACACACACATTTATCTTTACTGATATTATTAAACATAAAAGCGCTTTATTTCCTTTAGACCTTGGACTCTTGGACACGTCAAAAATTTCAAATAGCACAAGTGGTAAATGGTAAATGTTAGTATACATAAATAAATAATGCTGGACAATTCACACAGCATTATCTAGCCCCATGGTAAGCAGAGCTTGTGTTATGGGTACAGATAACTGATATACATAATACAATACGTTAGGTACATAGATAGATATTTTTTATTATACATAGAAAACAACCAGAACACCCGGAACAAATATCTGCAGATCGTACACACAATTGTTCCGAGGCGGGAATCGAACCCGCAACCTCTGCGTCGCAGGCGGACCTTCGCCCACCGCGCCACATCGGTCGACATACATATGTATATAAAACAAAATCGGTTTTGTTTGAACACTTAGGTATATCTTAACTCGAGAACGGCTGGACCGATTTTCATGGATTATGTTGAATAGATAAAACTAGGATATAAAGTGATCACTTTGATTTTTTGTCCACTTCAATCTTTTAAGGTTAAGTAACGAAGCGAACAAGAAACCTTTAGCTTGTTAGTTGTTAGTAACTACTGATGTGACGATGCGGTTAAAGTTGTATCTAGAAACCTATGTTTTACTATTCTATTCTAAGATAGCCTGGCAACTGACAATGTGTGGATATCGCTTAAGATATGTGCCTTTAACACTTTGACTGCTGAAATGTGTTTTCTACAAGTGACTAATATGCGTAAATCCACACTAGCGCAGCGGCTGAGAAAATACAGATCTTTGTGACTCAGCACAGCCGTAATATTTTTCGAACGAAACGCATGTGCGGCGCAACACAACCGCTGTGTAGAGCGGCAGCACGAATTTTTAAGGATAAAAAAAAGATCGCAGTCGTCTAAAAAAAACCGCAGTCAAAGTGAAAAAACTTTTCATCGTCGTTTAACATTAGGTTTCCAAATACCCTATACGGTTACAAACACTTTGACTTGGTGAGATTGATCGTCAAGAAAAAGTATTAAAAAAACTTTATTGGTCCTACATAATTACAGTTTTTTGAACCATTAACAGTATTTCGGTACAAATGAAGTTTCCAGTGTGTGTAGAAAAAAAACTCAGAACACTGAATGATATGCTGCAGATCCTACAAACATTTATCCTGAGTCGGGAACCGAATCCCGCAACCTCCTGCAGGTGGACCTTCGCCGGCTGCGCCACAGAGGTCGTCAATGGAAAAGAAGGTATTGTTTAACAAAAACAAAAAAAATGAAAAAAGGTTGCCTGGAAGAGATCGCTTCTAAGCGATAAGGCTGCCCACTGTACTTGTATCATGTGGTCTTTTATAATGATCTGTAACTGGTGTACAATAAAGTATTTATATTATATTGTTTTTAGTATTGTATTGTTTTTTTTTGTTGTCTTTTATTTCAATGGCGAGCTTTAAAGCTATATCTTAAGGAGCTAGGCCATCAAGTTTGATTAAATTTTCACACCATTTCCCTGTCAATGCCGTCCCCTTAAAAACACGACACACTTGACGATATTTCAAAAGTCGTCGAAAATCTCATTTAACGTAAAGGTTGAAAGGCACTTCGATTTATACATATAAGGGACATACGGTTATGAAGAAGTGCGAACAAAATCACTACCTACGTTTTGTTTTGTGTGTTGTACCTAAGATATACATTATGTTTAAGTCTACTTATAGTTATTATGTAATCTATTGTATTAAGTCATCGACTTAGTCGATGTATTAAGTTTTAGTGTGATCAGAGGCATAATACACAACCCTCTTGTTTTAATGCATATAGGGCTGCACGTACCTAATAAGTATGTATACGCACGCCGAAGAACTAAGCTTCTTGCGATCCCGAAAGCAAGAACTAACCTCCTGAGCAAGTCCCCGTTCACACGGGCCCTTCGGGCTATTAATACTTTATGTGCAGAGGAGGATGTTAACATATTCTGTATGTCCTTACCAAAATTCAGGGATGCGGTTTTAAAATTTTTGGATAGGACCCATAGGAATATGTAAATAGGTTTATTTTAAGTTTAATATTAAGTGGTAGTTAGTAGTGTGTAGAATGTTAGTTTTTTGGTTTGTGTTTAAGTTTAAGTTTTTTTTTGTTATATTTCTTTGTCGCTTTGGGGTCCAACTGTAAAGGCATTGTAAATAGTTTATCAATAAATAAATAAATAAAGTTAAATAAAGTTTAAAAGTATATCAGTCATCTAGTACCCATAACACAAGCTCTGCTTACCATGGGGCTAGATAATGCTGTGTGAATTGTCCAGCATTATTTATTTATGTAAACCATCTATTTATTTATGGGGGAGGCCTATGTCCAGCAGTGGACTGATATAGGCTGATGATGATGATGATCTATTTATTTATATATAATTTACCACCGAACTGCGATCCCCAACCCGCATGCCCAGCATCGGCAAAATTGGAATTACCCCCATGACATAAAAGCCGATAAGGCGCTTATCAGGGGCAGGTCTGTGTCCAGCAGTGGACCAATGAAGGCTGTTACAATAATAAAAAATAATAAAAACCATTTATTGTCTATAAACTTCTTAACCTAAACTAAAATTAAACACAGCGCTGCACTGGCTTGTGTCAATGTAGCATTTAATGCTGAGCCGGTAGCCTCTCTGTGTTCTCGTATTTTAATTATTTTATTCGTTCCTAATTTGTTAAGTTAATAATACAAATTAAGAACTAATAATAATAAAGATACAACTCGGTCACATACAACATTTTGTATGGCTCAAGGTGCACAGATATTGTGACCGAGTTGTATCTTTATTATTATTAGTTCTTAATTTGTATTATCTTATATGAAACACAAATAAATATTATCTATTTCTATTTCAAAACAAACGGCAAACGTGTTCTTGAGTGGAGACCACGACTCGGTAAACGTAGTGTAGGACGCCCTCCGACCAGGTGGGATGACGACCTGCGAAAGACTGCAGGTAGATGCTGGATGCGGCAAGCTGAAGACAGGGCGCTATGGCGCTCATTGGGGGAGGCCTATGTCCAGCAGTGGACTGCTATAGGCTGATGATGATGATGATTTCTATTTCAATAATAAATGACTGATAACAGGCAAAGGGAGTACCTATATTCAGCATTGTGCTGCATGCCAAAACATGCGGCGCTGGTTTACAACATACTCCGGTCTGTTGAGAAGGTTAGATTTAGGTACATAGATAAATTAAATTGAGTGATTATCTTACTACTCTGCTACCCATGCGAAACCAGGTTGAGTTTGTAAATAAAAATGCGTGAACTAAAGTCATTATTTCTGCAAGCTTTAACTTTAGGAGTTTATGATGTTGAAAATGTTCAGCTTTACAGGGAGTTGGTTTTGGTTGGAAGATCATCGCGAAATGTTTATGTGTTTTCATAAACTTAGACTGCATGTTTTGGACGAATAAATTTACCTTTTGGCAAGCAAAATCGTTGGTGTTGAAGGTTTTTTGTCAACTTTAGAAATGCGTCTAGAGTGCTTCTCACGAAAGAAGTCACGCGGCAATTAATTGAACTTAATTCATTCGGTCGCACTACCTACAATGCTACGGGGAACTCTAAGGGACTTATTGTGAAAGCATTCTGTCTAAAAGCATAAGAATAGACAAGTTATTATCTATTCATATACTAAAAGTCAAATTTGAAAGGTGGCAAACAATCGCATTCGATCTCCAAATTGTAATAGCTAAATAGCTTTTTTAATGTATTTTTTAAAATAGTTTTTTTGATGTCTCTTAACACTTTGACTGCGATTTTTTTTCGACGATTGCGATCTTTTTTTTAACCTAAAAAATTCGTGCTGCCGCTCTACACAACGGTTGTGTTGCGCCGCACATGCGTTTCGTTCGAAAAATATTACGGCTGTGCTGAGTCACAAAGATCTGTATTTTCTCAGCCGCTGCGCTAGTGTGGATTTACGCATATTAGTCACTTGTAGAAAACACATACCGTGCGATTTCAGCACTCAAAGTGTTAAAAAGTTTTATTTTGTAAAGATGTGCAAAACGAGTTTGTTGGCCACAGGGCAACTTTGTATATCAGTGCTAGTTTGACTCGGAGACCCGCATTAATAGAGCAGAAAGGTACTAGGTATCAAAGCAATTTAAGGTTTTTGTTCAGTTTAGTTCAGTTATTTATTGATAAAAATAATCTTATATGTCATACATAATCATCATCATCAGCCTATAGCAGTCCACTGCTGGACATAAGCCTCCCCCAATGAGCGCCATAGCGCCCTGTCTTCAGCTTGCCGCATCCAGCATCTACCTGCAGTCTTTCGCAGGTCGTCATCCCACCTGGTCGGAGGGCGTCCTACACTACGTTTACCGAGTCGTGGTCTCCACTCAAGAACACGTTTGCCCCATCGGCCGTCGGTTCTTCGCGAGATATGGCCGGCCCACTGCCACTTCAGCTTGCTAATTCTTTGAGCTATGTCGATAACCTTGGTTCTCTGTCGGATGTATTCATTACGCGTGACAAAGCGTGTCAGCTGCAATGAATCACAAACTCCCCAACGAATATATTATAGAAAATGTTTGTAAGCCCCATAATACGTTTGAAAATATAGTTAACTACAATGCTGAACAGAAATCAAAGATGGAGGCTCTAATAATACTAATAGGGGACTACCAAACTGTGAAACATGATATCCATGGTTACCTTAAAAAAATAGATGAAGCTGCCAAAGATATCTACGTAAACAATAAAAGGTTGATAATAACCACAATCTCTTACACTGCTCATAGAGAAGTCAACAAAAAAATATCTTATGTTAACAGCAAGCTCTTTACTATTGCTTCTCTTAACAACAATATAACTATTGTTGAAATAAATGCGTATGCAACGAAAACTGGACTAGGTGTACAAAATTTCATAGCAAGTAATATTATGAACAACTTGCTAAATGGTGGAAGCAGCAAGAATCTTATTTTAATATTTACAGGTGCTATCATTCCACCGCCCACGAATATAAATGTTGGAAATTTTCCCCAAGCCACAAACATAGGAGTGGTGAAATGATTGTGTGTCATCAAAATGTCCAAGGTGTGTACAATAAGGCCTATTCACTTGGTCTATTTCTACAAGCTGAAAATATAGACATTATGTGTATGACTGAAACTTTTCTTAAACTAAAGAATACTCCTGTATTCTGTATAGAAGGTTATGTTAAGGCGGCTTCTTTCTGCAGAACTGCCCATGAAAAAGGAGGCTGTCTTATCCTAGTAAAAAACAACATAAAGTTTAAAGTTAGAAATGATGTATCCCATTTGTCTGAAGAGTTTGTTTGTGAACTTTTGTGTATAGAACTGCAAGAAGCTATAATCGTGTTAGTATACAGATCACCTACGGCTAATCTAGATCTTTATGTGAGTAAACTTGAACAATGTCTGAATAGAGTAACCTCGAATAATAGCAAAACCATTGTAGTATGTGGAGATTTTAATGTAAATTTCTTAAGTCAAAATAAAGATAGCGCTAGTCTGTTTGATCTTATGAATAGTTTTTTGTTAAAACAGCAGGTATTTGACTACACTAGGGTTACAGCAACATCAATGACATGTATAGACAATATTTTCACAGATGCTACTGAAACAAAAAATGTACGAGTAATAAATGGGGTAAAATCTGATCACTACGCTCAAACTGTAAATATAACCCTTAATGTAGAACATTTAAAACCACCAAAAGTGATGCATAGACGAATAAATAATTTTAGAATAAACCTATTAAAAGAAAACTTAAGAATGAATTTTATAAATGATATGATATACACCGATTACGATGACTATTTTAAGTATTTTTTAAGAAATTTGAATATGTGCATGCCTGTAGTGGAAACTAGCCCCATTGTGAATAACAAATTTAACGAGTGGGCTACAAAAGGTATTACTATATCTAGAAAACGACTTTTTGACCTCTATGCTTTAGACAATATTAATGAAAATCATGTGCTTAAGTCATATATAAGGAAATATAGTAAAATCTTTAAAAAAGTCTGCATGATGGCTAAGCAGAATCATATAGCTACAAGAATAGAAAGCTCTGGTAATAAAATAAAATGTGTATGGAAAATTATAAAGGAGGAGACAGGGAAAGAGTGCACAACTAATTATAATATCTGTGATAAAATACATTGTGATACTAGTAATAAGTTTATTTTAGATAAGATTGACATTGCGAATTTTTTTAATGACTATTTTGTAAATATTGCTAATGATGTGACATGTAATTTAATTTGTTCAATAGAGAAATCTCAATCTTATATGAATCAATTTATTCCATCTGTAAAATCCATATTTATATTAAAGCCAGTTGACATTACCAGAACTATAAAATTAATAAAAAGTTTGAAACCAAAAAAATCTAACGATTTCTGGTATATAACTCCATATCTGTTAAAGAAAGTTGAATGTGAAATCGCTGAGCCAATGATGCATATTATTAACAATTGTATCCTAAACGGGATATTCCCCAAGCAAATGAAACTTGCGAAAGTTGTACCAATACATAAGAAAGGAAATAAGGATTTGTGCAATAACTATCGCCCTGTCTCAGTACTCCCTAGTATAAGTAAGATCTTCGAAAAGTATATAGCTGAAGAACTTGCCACCTATGTTGTAGACAATGATCTGTTAAACTGTAGACAATTTGGCTTCCAGAAAAGGAAATCGACCAAACATGCTATTACAAGGCTTCTAGAAGATGTGTTTGCAGGCCTAGAGAAATCACAAAAAACTTACGGAGTATTTTGTGATCTCTCTAAAGCATTTGATTGTGTTTCACATAAAATTCTTCTTAATAAGCTAGAGCATTATGGTGTAATAAATAAAGAACTCCAAATATTTGAATCCTACCTCTGTGACAGAAACCAAGTTACAGAAGTAAATGGATGTAGGTCTGATGTAAATAGTATATCACTAGGGGTACCTCAAGGTTCTATTCTAGGTCCGCTATTGTTTTTATTGTATGTGAATGATGTTTCGATAGCTTGTAAGGATATTGACATAGTCTTATTTGCTGACGACACTAGTTTAATAATTAAGGACAAATGTAATGTTAATCTTAGTCATAAGTTGAAAGAAGTCATAGTTGATTTAAAAGAATGGTTTTCCGTAAATAACCTACTGCTTAACGTTGACAAAACTCATGTTGTAAAATTTGGCTTAGGAGCAAAGGGGAGTACTAATAGCGCTATGGTTGACACATCACTAGATGAAATGGATGTACCAAGAAGTGACAAAATTAAATTTTTAGGAGTATGGCTTGATACAAAGTTAACGTGGGAAACTCATATAGACGAGCTATCAAAAAAACTGAGCTCCGCAACATATGCGATTAAAAAAATTAAAGAAATAGGCGGAGAGAAAGCAGCAAGGGATGTTTACTTTGCTTATTTTCATTCTCTTATGAGTTATGGACTAATGTTTTGGGGCACTGCAGCTGATTGCAATCGAATATTTGTTCTGCAAAAGCGATGCATTCGATACATACTAGGCTTAAAATATAGAGACTCCTGTAGAGGTAAATTCAAAGAACTTAATATTATGACCATGGCTAGTGAGTTGATTTATCAAAATATAGTCTATATGCTAGAAAATATTGAAGATGTTGTAACAAATGCAGAGGTTCATCATCATAACACTAGAAATAAGGCAAATGTAGTGGTTCCTCGGACCAGACTAAGTAAAATTTTGAAAAGTTTCAAATGTATATCTAAAAAAATTTACAACAAAATACCAATTATTATAAGACAAAAACCTAATACTGTATTATTAAAATATGTCAAAAACCATTTAATTAAAAAATGTTACTATACAATTGACGAAGCTATGGCTGACACATCTTTATTTTGTGAAGAAAATTCTAATATTTAATAATAAGTGAGATCTAGGTACATTGTACAAATTTTATGTAATGTTTCGACATGTCTAAGTGCTTTAAATAAGTTTAAAGATGAAATAAATGACTTTAATGACTTTACGAATCCTATCCTTCATACATAATAATACACAAATAACAAAAAAAAATATTTGATAGCCTATCATGATATTTGAGGCACAGGGCACCAACGCAACACCGCCATCTCCTAACTGCGGGCTGCTCTTGTGTTTTTTTCTGCCAGTAAGAACTGGCTGGTTCGTGGTCGCCGATCGCAATAATAAAAAATGAAAATTTTACACCGTGAAATGCTTTTTTTTTTTCCCACTGCTGGGCAAAGGCCTCCCCCAAATCTTTCCACTCAGTGCGAAATGCTTAGCATTTTTAAAAGCCGTGTGTATCAAGGGTTATTGAATAGCCATTGTACGAAGATATTATTGAGATATCTGAGGAATGAAAGGCCGTCGGATTTCATATTGTCAGATTTGCGAAATTTTTGTCATCGATTATTGAGTGCTCTTTTTCCGCAAACGTGTGGCGGAACTCTAAAGGCGAATAGAATTCAGCCTTATTTTATCCGGTTCTAAAATTCAAGATATATTTCTAAACAAATACTTATTATGAAAACTTAACAAACAGTGGTACCTAACAATAACATGTAACAATAAGCTAACAGCAGGGTAACCGCTGTTAACCAAGAGAAAAACTTCAACTGGGCATACTTATGACTAAGCTCTCACTCGCAGTGAAAAAGGTGCAAATCTAAGTTTAAGAATGAACGAATCTGCCAAGAAAATTATGAATAAAAGCTGTCAGAACCTTAAATTGTTTGGACCTGTTCACCTACACAATGTTTTCATAAAAGTTTTGACGACCGATGTGGCGCGGTGGACGAAGGTCCGCCTGCGACGCAGGGTTCGCTTCCCGCCTCGGAACAATCGTGTGTACGATCTGCAGATATTTGTTCCGGGTGTTCTGGTTGTTTTCTATACATAATAAAAAATATCTATCTATGTAATGTATTGTATTATGTTTATCAGTTATCTAGTACCCATAACACAAGCTCTGCTTACCATGGGGCTGGACTAGATAATGCTGTGTGAATTGTCCAGTTATTTTTTAATGAATTTATTATTTATTTATAAAGGTGTTTTAGTTGAGAGATAGATATATATATATAATAAGAAGCTTGATCATTTATTACACAATTAAAAATAATTTCGTTTACGTAGGTAGGTACTTACGTTTTATCAAACAATATTAACTTCTATAGAATGTACTAGGTCATATATTTTTATGTCCTAACTAAAAATAGATTTTCTTTTCCAACTTATAAGTGCACGCATTTTGTTTTCAAAGACTACAAATCTCTGGGGGATTTTTCTCAGAGCTCTAAAACTTTTATTAATAACTTTTTCTTGACATCGATGCTTGTAACAAGAATGACATTTGAGAAAGTCAAACAATAACTTAGGATCCAATTATAAGTGCTAAGGGTCACTTTTTGATGAGTTTTTAAAACTAAATTATAGCAATGTTGCTTACGACTGGTGCCTCGTTTGGACGATCCATTAGCTTTGTTTTTTTTTTAATTTGACTTTCAATAGGTACAATACAAAATTACTTTATTGTACACCAGATACAGATAATTACAAAAGATATTACATGCGACAAGGCCTTATCGCTTAGAAGCGATCTCTTCCAGGCAACCTTTGAATGGAAATAATTATGTGAATTTAAGAAAGGCAGGGGGTTTACCACTTTCGTTTTGTTTTAAAATATGTACATACATTTTGGTTATTTTTTATGTATAATAAAATATATCCATTTATGTAATGTATTCTATTAAGTATATCAGCGAATTAGGGACTCGAGTTTAGCGCGCTACGTACAGAACAAGTTGTATGGCTGAAGTTTCACGGGCCGAGGGCACCGCGAGGGTATCGAACGAGGCGTTAGAGTCTGTATGACCACGGATATGAGCAACCCCCCCAAAAGCCGCTAGCATACCGGGGACCGAGAATTAGAATAGCTCTACGATCCAATGAACTACTGTCCTATGTAAAAACGGACTCCTCCTACATAGGTATCAGTGATTTAGTACCCAAAACACAATCGCTCTCGCTATCACGCTCTGCTTAGCTTGGAGCTAGATGATGCTCTGTAGATTGTCAAGTATTCTCAATGTATTTATTTATAACATACTAAGTTACTGCCGTCCCTTAAATAAAAGGACTATCTCTTTTTCTCTAAATAAAAATTATGTAAAGTAAAAGTAAAGTAAAAAATCATTTATTTCTTTAGGCTTACAAAATAAGCACTTAGCACATTACATTATTATCAAATAAAATTATTTTACTGTTCACAGTTTTTTGTCCTTGATGTCTTCTATCTATCCAGTAGGACGAACAGAAACTGGTCTCGCTCGTGGTCCTACTAGTGGGACCACGAGAAAACGGCCTTATTGAAGTGTGAAATATTTGAATGGAAATCCATTCTAACTTCTCATTATTCATTTATATTAAATTTTCCTCGCACTAAATTTAAATGGCCCCATACGATCAGCTCGTATTGTATTCCACAATAATTATGAGACCGTATTTTAGCTCTAAGTATGGTTAAGTTCAAGATTCTAAGTGATTCGAAACTTACCTCTATTGTGTAGAGCTATTAATTCAATAATAGGCAGGGTTTGCGTCTATTTTCGGAGTCCGAAGGTATATGATTTCAATATTTACTTCAATATATACAAGTAAATTTATTAATTGAATTTTTGTTTTTTAAGATACACAAATTTACATATTTATAATACACAACAAATATGTATTAAAAAGAAATAAAGTAATCCACTATTATATTTTAAACACTCTGTGGGCCGGCCACATCTCGCGAAGAACCGACAACCGCTGGGGTAAACGTATTCTATAGTGGACCACAATTCGGTAAGCATTGTCTATGATGCTCTCCGACCAGGTGGGATGATGATCTGCGAAAGATTAGCATGAGATGCTGGATCTGTCAAGCTGAAGATAGAGCGCTGGCGCTCATTGGAGGAGGCATACGTCCAGCAGAGAACTAACATAGGCTGTTGATGATGATGACCTTGATTGTCTAGACAAGAGAAAAATTACGTCACATCGTCATCGAATGCGTTAAATATTAAAAAATAATTCCTACAACTTCAATAACTTACGCAATGTATGACGATTTGATATCGTTTTCGTGGAAGAGATCGCTTCTAAGCGATAACGCCGCCCATTGTACTTGTATCATGTGATGTCTTTTATAATGATCTGTAACTGGTGTACAATAAAGTATTTTTGTATTGTATTGTATTAAAAATCAACTCCGAAAAATCACTATTGAATTGGCTGTACGACATTATTTGTGGCACATCCCTATTCTGTAGAGGAGCAGGTAATACAATAGAGTTGAGAATTTATGCACAGATAACTTGATTTATGTTGTAACTTAAACGTTATTAATGTTTATTTCGTGCTTTGAATTTAGTTTGTTATAAGGGAGTGAAAACCTTTTGGATTATTATGGTTGACCACCTCTTGGGCGAGTTATCTATAACGATCATAATTTTGTCCCTGAATTCTGTCAATTTATGTTATTAATTTTTTTTTTTATATATTTGTTTCACAGTAAGCATATATTTTGTCTAGAAGCTAACTTAAACGGTAATTCTGTTTGTCCGTAAGCCGTTACTTTCTATGGTATAATATGAAAATAAGATATCATGATACATAGGCGAGACAAGAGGCGATGGAACAGATAGCGGAAGTGTACAGAATTAATTAAATCGAAAGTATAATTAATGAAGCATAGCCACCCACGCCTCGACTCTACGTAGAGATCACGCCACGTCCGGGCCATGAAGCCGCCACTGCCTCGACATCGCCTCGACTGACTAAACTAATGAGCAAATTGAGCAACGCGCCTCGATGTGTTAAAATGAATGAGACATTCGATTATCGCCGCTTTGCCTCACAAAGGCCAAAGGGAAAGGATAAATTCAGGTTTTATAGAAATTATTGATATTTTGAATATTGATTCACATGTTTCCGATTGAATTTACTGGAACTGGGAGACTTTCGCTTTTGATTCTCCGTGTTGAAATATAATTATTTGTGATCAAATAAAATTTGATCTTGCTTGTAGCAACGCGTTTAGATAATGTGTTTACTAGGCAAAGCTACGGGGAACGAGTAAGTTTTTACATTTTGTTTTTCAATTACCTTTTGGGGCTATTTAATGCTGCAATGTGTGAATTGTACAGCATTACTATGTCTGTCATTTACCATGATCTCGGGCCATAAAGTGACCCGGTCCTTTGGAAGGCTTGCGTGGGGCCGAAGCCAACAGCACAGAGGCCCTTTGAGAAGTTAATCTTAAGGCGATGGGTACACATAGCGGCTATCATCCTCGGGTGCACAACATGATACACCCAAAGATGGTATCCGCGAGGTGTAGAGACTATTGCAAAGAAAAATTAAAGAAATAAAACCAGGCTATTGTGATGGATGGATGGACTGGGTTACTATTATTATTATTATATTGCATTTTATTTAAACTGTCAAAACTTCTATCTAAAACAATAATATCGTGCGACAAAAATCGTGGTGCACTCTCGGCATTGTTGAATGTTAGGTATTTCAGGTATTTGCAGAAAAAGTTTTGGGCAGTCACCGCCAAAAAAGGTTTAGCGGACTCCAAAGCCCCGTGTACGGTGACTGTATTATTTAAAATGAAGTTATGTAGGTACTTTAAAAAGTTTAGGGCAGGCGCCGCCAAAAAGTGTTTAGCGGACTCCAAAGCCCCGTGTACGGTGACTGTATTATTTAAAATGAAGTTATGTAGGTACTTTAAAAAGTTTAGGGCAGGCGCCGCCAAAAAGTGTTTAGCGGACTCCAAAGCCCCGTGTACGGTGACTGTATTATTTAAAATGAAGTTATGTAGGTACTTTAAAAAGTTTAGGGCAGTCACCGCCAAAAAAGGTTTAGCGGACTCCAAAACCCCGTGTACGGTGACTGTATTATTTAAAATGAAGTTATGTAGGTACTTTAAAAAGTTTAGGGCAGGCGCCGCCAAAAAGTGTTTAGCGGACTCCAAAGCCCCATGTACGGCGATTGTACATTTAAAATGAAGTCACTGAGTTAAGTATGAGCGCAAAGCTAAAATCACTCGTCATTTTCAAAAGTTGATTAAACCTGACGTGAAACACGTAAAATGTAAACGATCAGTCTCTGACTGTTTTATCGCGTCTCGTTCATTAGAACACCAATTAGTAAAGGCGTAAAAATGCGAATACAGTAAAGCTAGATAAGTACTTACTGTTAATTTATATGTGTATTTTATATTTATATTATATATTTGTTTGTATTTATACTTATAGCTATCAATATGTATTTGTTAGTATGTCCCAATTAAATATTATATACTTGTTCTAACTCTTCATGTCCATTCAAAGGTTGTCTGGCAGAGATCGCTTTAAGCGATAAGGCCGCCCATTGTACAACACATTCTTTATTTGTCTTTTTCCTGTCCAGTGTATCTGTTTTTATGGTGTGCAATAAAGAATTATTGTATTGTATTGTATTGTATTGTACTTAGTAAGTCTTCGTACTTCCCTGGTAGGTTTTAAAAAGCTGATTCTCTTTTGTTTCTTCATAAAATTAACCACGCTTACGTCACAAATCCGTCGATACGGGAGGCTGAAGAAACAATGGACAATCGAGCCAGTTCAAAAAAATCCGTATATACATACATACTAAAATACAATACAATACAATAACTCTTTATTGCACACCAAATACATAAAAGATACACAAGACAGGAAAAGAAAAACAACTACAAAATATGCTGTACAATGGGCGGCCTTATCGCTGAGAGCGATCTCCGCCAGGCAACCTTTGGATGGACATGAAGTGCTAGGACAAGTATAGACGGTGGCGTGTAGTACAGAATAATATTTAATAGGGACATACATAAAATACCTACTGATATACATAGCTATAAGTATAAATACATAAATAATAGTAATAATCTATATATATAAAAGAAAGCCGTGTTTGTTACAACACTTATAACTCGAGAACGGCTGGACCGATTTAGCTGAAAATTGGTGGAGAGGTAGCTTAGAACCAGGAGTCTAACATAGGATCTTTTTATCACATTTAAACAGTTTTACGCATAGATTTCCACGGGGGCGAAGCCGCGGGGCGCTGCTAGTAATTGTATAAATACTAGATTTCTATACGAAAAACAAAAGAGGATAGCGCGATGTTTTCAAAATTATAGTACAAGTCGCTAAACCTGCAAGACAACATACGGCGAAATGAATACCAACCTCAAACAAAAATAAAAATAAACCTTCAAGTAGAATTTTAATCAAAAGAGGTCTTCAACTCAAAAAACACTTCTTACCCAGCTAAAATGTTAAGAAAGGCTGAAAATTCAAATTTATTCCCTCCGACGCAGAAGGTCTATAACACGCAAGTAACTCCGCGCAGTTAACTTAATATATGGGACCGGGTGCAGGGCTAACGTCATTTTAAGCTGCCCATATTACTCGGTTTTATTCAAGCAAGAAAACTTGTACGAGATAAAGTGTATAATCCATCATAGTAGCTCTGAGGGGTAGTATGAGTTTTTTACGAAGAGGAATCTCTAGGCAGAAAGCGATCAACTAACATAGATATATATTTACTGTTATAAGATAATACTTTTATTCATCATCAGCCTATTTTAGTCCACTGCTGGACATAGGCCTCCCCAAATGAGCGCCACAGCTCCTTGTCTTCTGCTTGACGCATCCAGCATCTACCTGCAATCTTTCGCAGGATGTCACTCCACCTGGTCGGAGTGCGTCCTAAACTACGTTTACCGAGTCGTGGTCTCCACTCTAGAACACGTTTGTTATTCTGTTATGTGTTATTCTGATGCTATAGCTATATTATTTTAAAGTTTCATTAAAATCCATTCAGTAGTTTTTACGTGAAAGAGTAACAAACATCCATCTATTCATCCATCCATACTTACAAACTTTCGCGTTTATAATATTAGTAGGATATGTAAATTTTTCGTAACCGTCTAAAATGAAACACAGATTTTTGTGTTTGGTTGTGCCTAAGTTTATTGTTAAATTAATTGCATAATACGCAATAAAAATATAAATATTTCGCTTTGGATTAAAACATAAGAAGCGAGGTCAGAACATCAGAAGTCAAGGTCAAAACGAGGTCAGCTTGCTTATTTACGTACATTAATGAGTGCATCTCGCATCATATTTTCGCCGCTTATTTCCTGCACTTAGAACACGAGAAAAGGAATAACCTTCCAGGACGTCCTAGCTAACCCATGCTAACCCCACATAATAGCGGAAGAATGAAGACCAACTTTGAAGGGAATGAAGCAATTTAAGTTACGTGCTAACAACTAAACTGCAACAATTTTAAACCGAGTTAGAGTATTACCTACGTGCGGTATTTAGGTACCTAATGCTTTGAACCAATGCTAAACTACGTGGTAGGTATCTACTTAAAAAAGAATTCGAAAAAATCTTCTCTTATCAAAAAAATCTACAGCATACAAACTATTTGACGACCGATGTGGCGCGGTGGGCGAAGGTCCGCCTGCGACTCAGGAGGTTGCGGGTTCGATTCCCGCCTCGGAACAAATGTGTGTACGATCTACAGATATTTGTTTCGGGTGTTCTGGTCGTTTTCTATGTATAATAAAAAAAATATCTATCTATGTAATGTATTGCATTATGTATATCAGTTATCTAGTACCCATAACACAAGCTCTGCTTACCATGGGGCTAGATAATGCTGTGTGATATGTCCAGCATTATTTATTTATTTATTTATATTTATCCTAGTTTGACGAATACATTTCGGATGTAAACGTTGGTGTTCTTTCAACACATATAAGGTTTGTAGTCGAGACTTCTCTTCATCCATACCACAATGCTTGAAAACGAAAGTTTTCAACCAGTGCGTCCTACCCGTTATGACCTACGGAGCTGAGACGTGGACACTCACGATAGGGCTGGTCCACCAATTTAAAGTCGCTCAGCGAGCTATGGAAAGAGCTATGCTCGGAGTTTCTCTGAAGGATAGGATTCGTAACGAATACATCCGACAGAGAACCAAAGTTATCGACATAGCTCTGAGAATTAGCAAGCTGAAGTGGCAGTGGGCGGGCCATATCTCGCGAAGAACCGACGGCCGCTGGGGCAAACGTGTTCTTGAGTGGAGACCACGACTCGGTAAATGTAGTGTAGGACGCCCTCCGACCAGGTGCGTTTGACGACCTGCGAAAGACTGCAGGTAGATGCTGGATGAGGCAAGCTTAAGACAGGGCGCTATGGCGCTCATTGGGGGAGGCCTATGTCCAGCAGTGGACTGCTATGGGCTGATGATGATGATGATGAAGGTTTGTAGTTGACCCGCTTAATGTAATGTACAACCCTTAAATCTAGATAGTCCAAAAACTTAATACTCTCAGTTACAAATTACATATGTGCTGTACTACTACAGGGATCTTGCCTAACTATGGTGTCCTACACAAAATACCTTTGTTATCTGTACATAAATAACATATTTAAATTTTTATTTATTTATTTAAACTTTATTGCACTACTAAGGGTACAAAGGGTGGGCTTAATGCTGATACATTTTCTACCTGCCGACCAGGAAACACATATTTAAAATAAGAGGGTTGGCGTGCTAACCTTACATAGAGAAATATATGTAAGTATAGTAATTATGATTATATTTAAGTAATAGGTATAATCTTGGCTCTTTAGGGGAGGCCTATATCCAGCAGTGGACTACTATAGTCTGATGATGATGGACGGTGGAATAAATGAAATGAAATCCTTTCTTGTGATGAAAATTAGAAAATTCTTGCTCAGTTCTCTAAAACCTATAAAAAACGCAGCCTACATTCAGCAAGAAATATAAAACGAATCCCGAACGAAATAGTCATATTAAAACATGACCCAGAAAGCTTTCTACGTCTCAACGGTTAAAAGCACATTTTGCAGCACTGCAGGTGTTGCCACCTTGCAATATTGTAACACGTGTAACCTGTATGTTACAATAACATTGTTATATTGTTACATGTGTTACGTGTTACAGGGACAAAATGCAATATCAGTATTGTGCCCCTTGTTGTGGCGTTATGGTACCTCGTAAATCTTAAAGGGTCACCTAAGGGAAACGTTTCCGTGGGTAGTGATGGGGTAAATTACTATAATTCATCGACACTATAGTGTCGATGAATTTTGTCTCATGTACATCATATGCGTATGTTTTACTCATGTCATAGTTTTAAACCACGTGTTCTTGAGTGGAGACCATGACTCGGTAAACGTAGTGTAGGACGCCCTCCGACCAGGTGGGATGACGACCTGCGAAAGACTGCAGGTAGATGTTGGATGCGTCAAGCTGAAGACAGGGTGCTATGGCGCTCATTGGGGAGGCCTATGTCCAGCAGTGAACTAATAGGTTGATGATAATGATGATAGTTGTAACCTCAACCTCAACCTCCTATATAAGTCTACTACTGAACGCATGCCTCCCCCTGATAAACGTTTACACACGCCTTATTCGCTTTTATGTCATGGGGGGAAATGCCTATAATTCCCACGCTGGGCATGGCGGTTGAGGATGGCAGTTCGGCGAAAATTGTTCTGCAGGAGGCACTGTTGCCCGCCTTCGGTTAATATCCCGTACTCACTTTAGTTTGTTATAATATACATTAACATTACTTTCAAACCAAAGAAAACGTAAAGACACGTTATAAAATTAGCTAGGTCAGGTATTTCACGATTTTAAAATTATTATTGACTTCGTTAATACCTTATTAAAATTACATCCTTATGTTGAGCGTTATTCTGAAAAGTTATTATAAAAAAGTGGGATAATGTCGATAGTTATTCATCAAAATATGCTTTATTGAATATTTACTGACAACTTACTAAAATATTTTCATCATGTACTCGTACTGCATAGCATAAACATTACGAAATACATATCTGAACTACCAATGTAGTGCGGCGGGCAAATGTCCGCCTGCGACGCATTCAATTTCCGCCTTGAGAGTTGTAATATAGATAAAATATCTTTGGATAAAAATATTCTATTAAGTTCAGTCATTAATTACTCATCACTTATCCACAAGCTCTGCTTAGCTTAGGACTAGATGATGGCTGTGAGGATAGTCCAGCATTATTTATTTTCTTTATTTCATCGATAGTTTTCCCTCAAAAGATGACTAGCAAGTTTTACCCCATCACTATCCCTAGCTTCCGTCACAGGCGTCATAACAAACCCCGCACTACGAGAAGGTAATGTAAATTGTTTGAACGTACTACAGGTAGTGGTCCTTGTGGACAAAATGGTTGCTTGGTAACAATATTTTAACTGATAACAATTACTCCACGGGCAATAGAAGGGTTAAATTATTTTGGGCTGAAGCTGGGTTAAACTAATTGTTTATCATCAGACTAATATTATAATTTACTAGCGGCCCGTCGGCGTAGCGGGTGGACATTAAGCTTAAGTTTAATATTAATTTTTCTCAAAAAGACAATTTATATGAAGCCACTTACTTGAGAACAGGGTTCTTTCTTAGGTTAAGTATATATATATATATATGTACATAGGTTGTGGTCATTCAATAGCTGGCTCATTTAATGTGTTCACTTAATAAGAAGTTACTCATCATTTAATTACATTAATTTATTTTCTAAACCTATAAATATAACATAAGTTACTCAGGGATAATGTAGCATTCTAATGGTGAAAGGTGTTTTGAAATGGGCCTAGTAGTTTTCATACTATTTAGCACATAACGTTACACACGTTATTAACGTTATAACGTTAATTTTAGCGTGAATAACGCGTGAAACGGTGTAAAAATAGAATATACGGTGTACAATTATCGCCTTTTCACGAGTTATTCACGCTATACTTAAAATTTTCACCGTATTTGTTCTGTGCTGTAACTGAGCTTGGTCCAATAAATGTCTCTCTATCTCTATCTATAAAATAAGAAATGCAGCTCGTTAGAAGCGTCAAGAGCTTTTATAGAACTGAACATCGCTGAGTGACATAAATCGGTCAAGTGAGTCGGTATTTTCTTGCGGAATTCAATATAATAATGGAAGTAAAAAAGTCGAGGTTGTCTTTGTTCTTTTGTTTTTACAAGTGCCTTACAAATATTATTGAAAACATTAAAAATTTGTCGCTCAACGAGCTATGGAAGAGCTCGGAGTCTACCTGGACGATAGGGTTCGTAACGAAATCATCCGACAGAGAACCAAATTTATCGATGAAGCTCAAAGACTTAGCGAGCTGAAGTGGCAGTGGCCCAGCATATACCTCTATTGCGAAGACACGGCAAGCGCTGGGGTAAATAAACGTGTTCTTGAGTGGAGACTGACGTTTCGGCAAAAGAAGTGTAGGTTGCCCTGCGGCCAGGTGGTATGACAACGTGGAAAGACATTTGCTGGATGCGACAAGCTAGAAGACAGGGCGCTATGGCGTTCATTAGGGGAGGCCTATGTCCAGCAGTGGATTATTATAGATTGATGATAATGAAGTAATTATCACCTGAAAAATTGTTTTGCTGATGGCGTGTCCACGCTCGGTAGGAATAGGTATTATACTAGACCTCCGAAGCACGTTGCAAAATAATTAAAATGTTGATAAAATGTGTAGTAATTTACATACTAAAATGTATTTTACTATAAAAGCTATCGACAACCTCTAGCCTTGTTTGTAGTAAAAGAATACCAGCCAGCGTGCCATCCTTTAACAAGATTTCTGAAGGGTGAATGTGGTGCTAGTTTAATGTTTTCATTTTACATAAGGCGGTTACCCTGAGGCACACTAGCGCCGCCACCTATTTTATCTTATTAATACGTTGAATGAAAATGAAAAGTTTTTATTTCTTTAAGCTTACAAATAAGCACTTAGACACGTCATATAAAGACTTACACACTTAGACACGTCATATGAATAAAAGAAACTCCAAAAAATTCTTTGGGCTGTTTGCTATACCCATTAAGCAATACAATACAAGTACATACGCTTTATTGCACATCAAAACAGTGAAAAAAAACAGAACAGAACAAACAAACAAAGATACAGATGCACAATGGACGGCCTTATCGCTAAGAGCAATTTCTAATTATTATCCTTTCTTTCTTTAAATGTCTATTCAAGAGCCGTCGCTCGTCTATATTGTTCCTTCACGTCCAGTCCATCATAAGCTTGCCTGGAAGAGATCGCTGTCTTCGAGAAGGCTTTATACTTCTCTTATTCTAAGTATTAGGTATTTCTGTATTATTTCCTGTTTTGCGTGGGTATAGTAAATTGTTTTCTCTCTGTCTAACTACTATACAGATTTTTTAATCGCAGTATATAGTTCCTACTGTTATTAGAGATTTCTATTTCAAAGGTCTCAGTATATTTCTTTCATCTCGCATTTAACCATGTTCGCTTGTTTATTCTGATTTAGAAAGTTGAATTGCTCCCTACGGGCATGGAATGTTATACACCCTGTATGATGTTTTCTTACGATATTGTTTGATTAGGTACAAACTTCATCATCATCATCAGCCTATGTTAGTCCACTGCTGGGGCAAACGTGTTCTTGAGTGGAGACTCGGTAAACGTAGTGTAAGACGCCCTTCGACTAGGTGGGATGATGACCTGCAAAATACTGCAGGTAGATGCTGGATGCGGCAAGCTGAAGACAGGGCGCTATGGCGGTCATTGGGGGAGGCCTATGTCCAGCACTGGACTATCATAGGCTGATGATGATGAATGAAAACGCAGCCAATGAGCTGCAAAAATAGTATGAGCGATACACTCATCTGAATCGATCAGTTGACTCAAATCTCATTTTGAATTTGTAAATCTACCAACAAAATGGCTGGAAAATCAAATTGATGTTGGTACAAGATCGCTGATTCAATGATCCCTTAATTACATCCAAAACCAGCAATAGGATTAAGCGGACACACTGCTCAATAGTTTTTGGAGTAATTTCGATTTTCAATTTCATTCCTTCCACCGTAGGTAGTTGATACACTTGATATCGTTTAAACTACTTTACTAATAAACATATTACTTATAATTATTTAAAATAATATTTATACATACATATAACAAATGTTTTTGAAGGAAGAAAACCCCATAAGGGATTATATGGAGAAGTCGAGATAAAAAATAAGACAAAACAGTGAGCCTATTAAGACACATAAAAATTAACAGTGATTGGCTGTAAAGGGGCCTTGAATTATTAATAATAATGTCAATAGCAACTGTTTTTTATTGCGGTTTTAATGAAGCCCTTAAGCCTTAACTACATATAGCCTTAAAATTGGCTTAACTCTTAGGGATAGAACTTTAACTAGCCATATGGTATTTGCTGGCGTAGAATTTGCACCACCCCAACGCTTCCCGCGGGTGTTCTAAGAGGTGACTCAGGGTTATCCACCGTGGGACGGGTAGCTAGCAGTGCCTCCTGCAGAATAATTTACCACCGAATTGCAATCCCAAACCCGCATATTCTCAGCGAGGGGATTATGGGCAACTTTTATATGTTTTTTTAATGCTGTACAGTACAATCCACATACACAGCGTTATCTAGACCCAAGCTAAGCGAGCTTGTGTTATGGTTACTAGATTATACTGATATACATAAAACAATACGAACCTAGATATTTTTATTATACAAACCCAGAACTTCCGGGACACATTGTTTCCAGATCGTATAAACATTTGTCCCGAGGCGGGAATCGAACCCTGGAAACCTCTAAATCACGACAAAATTGGCCTTATAACGATTATAACGTACGTTACCTACGATACGTGCTAAATAGCGTGGTAGGCTTCCTGATTAATTAGTAACATCACATGTGAGAGATATTAAGCAAAACCACTGCTTCCCAAACTTACACACCGTGTGTAAGAAGCAGTCAGAACTCAGAACCCAGTTCGTGAATAAAGGATTGTTCGTAAATGACACAATGATTAGGTTCCGGCTATTGTCGGAAGAATCCCGATTTCTCATTACAACAATACCTACCTACATATAATACCTACCTACTTTATGATACCTACTTACAAGAGCAAGCATTGAATGTAGGTCATTTCCCATACGAATGGATTTGCTGATAGATGCTCAAATTACCTTACATAAGTTCTACTTAGAATGTATAGCAAAGCTACTTGGATTATTTCCAATATGTTCGGGGTTTGATAGCAAATAATCGATGAAGAAAATAGATTTATACTTAGGTGGGTATAGGTACTTAGGATTTAAAAAAATCCAAATTATCAGAATTTTAAAAATCCTGACTATATTGCACTAGTTTGTTGGATATTTCACAATTTTTAGAAAATAACTCCACATTGCAGGTAGTCAGTACCTAAGTGTAATCAGCAGGTAGTGCAATAGTGTAAAATAATTATTCTGTAATCAGATCAAGTATTACTAAAAATGATTACTTCAAGGGAGTAAAATATAAAATAAATAAATATAAATGTATAGATGACCGATATATATACATAATACAATACATTCCATAGGTAGATATTTTTTATTATACATAGAAAATATCCAGAACACCCGGACCAAATATTTGCAGATCGTAAAAACATTTGTCCCAAGGCGGGAATCGAACCTTTGCCTACCGCGCCACATCGGTCGTCCACGGAATTACTAGAATTCTGAATCTGGCAGATTATGGCTATTATCTTATGCAAAACAATACGTAAATTGTACCGACAGGAATAGAATTATCACAATTGCTTATTTATGTTAGTTTTAGCTTCGACATGTGAATTAGATCCCCAATCCCTCTAAGCACAACCGCAGTCAGAGGAAATTAGTAGGCGAAAGATTTATCGCAACTAATTCGTTTAGAAAACACGATTATTCCATCTTCACTTGAATATAGGGTAACCATAATTCAGTAAATTGTGACCGGATTACACGTGTTTTTTTTTATTCATAGCTAAAACCATCGATCTCCGTCCATTTCTCTCGAAGGCTAAAGCTGACTAATTTCTTAATTGGTAATTGTGTTTAATTTACTTGACGGTCTAAAGGTTAGCAGTCCACAGCTGGACATAGGCCTCCCCAATAAGCGCCATAGCGTCCTGTCTTCAGCTTGCCGCATCCAGCATCTACCTGCAGTCTTTCGCAGGTCGCCCACCTGATCGGAGGGCGTCCGGCGTCCTAGTACCCATAACACAAGCTCTGCTTGTCTTGGGGATAGATGATGCTGTGTGGATTGTCCAACATTATTTATTTATTTTAACATACTTACATTTACATAGGGACCACCACAAAATGGAGCCCACCCAACGCTAAGAGGTGACGTGGAAGGATGATATGGCGCGACGAGCTCGAGGTACATCTTCCATCATGGCCTGTTGCAGCGTTGGATCGTGAGGAGTGGAAGAAGAAAAGGGAGGCATTTGCCCAGCAGTGGGACAATAATGGCTTAAAATAAATAAATACATAGGGTGCCAGCCTCATAACCCTTCTCCGCTAGTAGTCGGGTAAAAATTTGGGGAAAAACTAATCCAGCCTTATTGATGGTAACCCTAACTAGGTCTGACGTGTGTAAATACACGCTGTGATTCTGAGTAATCTTGCCTAATTCGCTAGTTGGGTTTAGATTATTTGACTGTTAAATATTGTTTTAGTGAAACATATGCTTTGTAAGCATGATGAAATGGCGAATTTTGATTGAAGATGAGTGAGGGCGAAGAGTTATTTTTAGCTACAAGTATATTTTGAGTTTCTACCAAGGCCAACTTTGATAAAGAACGTTAGATACATCATTTATAAAGTATAAGTAAGTTACTTAACTTAGTTAACAGTGGCTACACTTTGACTGCTGAAATCACACGGTATGTGTTTTCTACAAGTGACTAATATGCGTAAATCCACACTAGTGCAGCGGCTGAGAAAATACAGCTCTGTGTGACTCAGCACAGCCGTAATATTTTTCGAACGAAACGCATGTGCGGCGCAACACAACCGCTGTGTAGAGCGGCAGCACAAATGTTTTAGGTTAAAAAAAAGATAGCAGTCGTCGAAAAAAAATCGCAGTCAAAGTGTTAAAGCCTGTGTTAGATTTTCTAAGCCTATATATACTATGATATACTAAATTTATGTAAAATAATAGAACCAAGCTCATCCTACAATAATTCCGCGTCACCTACTATAGTTTGACCGAAACCGCTGTACCGCTCCTTAGGAAAGTGCGGCGAGGTGGGGGGCGAGGAAAAAAGAGCAAGAGTACGCGTTGACGGCAGACTGATGGATCGGAGCGGCCGATATTTTCCCCCCGTCTCGCAGCTCGCATACCTCAGGCGCGGTACAGTGGTTTCGGTCAAACTATAGTTCGTTCTGTGCTCTCTCTTTTGCTAGAAATGTCAAATTTAAGTAGATCTGTTTTCAGTATTTTTTCAGTAACTAGCAACCTGCCCCGGGTTTGAACGTGTGCAAATGCATGTGTTATATACAAACCATTCTCTTGAATCACAAAAATAAAATCCGTTACGTAGTTTTAAAAATGTAAGCATACATAGGGACAGACAGAGAGCGGGAAGCGACTTTGTTTTATACTATGTAGTGATAGTGATAAATACCTGGGGCAGGGTTTACGACTGCTTTTCTTGATCCACTTTCATGATATTTCGATCTTCCTCTATTTTGTCGTTATTTATTTTATTTTAACAATATTCAGGAAATTAACAGCTAGCTTAATGAATAGGTATCTGACTTCATACTGAAAGCTAATTAAAAATTTCCACAAAAACTAGTGAAATTAATGCTAAACAAAGTTACAGGACGACTAATGATGGTAAGATTATTATACTTAATCTAAAAGTTTGTACACATATAAATTTCTACCAATTTTGGTTTATTATACCTCTACGACTTAAGAAAATAATAGTAGAAAATAGTTATGGCGTGTCTATAAACACTCCAAAAAAGAAAAGACACCTTGAATCTTCAATTCTTGAAGATTCAAGGTGTCTTTTTTGGAGTAGTCACTTGAAGACTTTAAGGTGCATTTCTCTTGAAATCTGACATTTCACATCTAAACATTCATAAAATTTGCGATGCTTTTGTTCTGCGAAGCCAACAAAAGTATTATGTAACGAAATACGAACTCAAATACCCCGAAAATATACCAACACATCCGAAAAAATACAAAATTTCCTTTAAAAGAGCGCAAATAATAAAAATTTCACTTCCCCAGCCTAAATAACGCCATACCGAATTGTAGTTCGTAAAAAAACACTCCCTCTAAGTATAATCCGTGACGCTGAGTTCCACAAAAGCTTACTTAACAAAAGCAATATAATTGAGGTGGTCGTTTTCATGATAACAGTGAACGAAACGGCCTTACTGTGGACAGTTGAATAGAGGGGTTCTGTCGTTGACGCGAGGAAAAAATTGGCCTTTTTAAAGGACGGCTAGATTAACCGCGGCTGTTGTTGCGGGCTATTTTATGAAAGTTTCTCGTGATCTGCGCGCGATCTTAATAGGACGGGTTGTTGACAAAGTACATTCAGATTTATAGAACAATCGGCATTGGATGGCGACATTTTTTTATCATGATTAGACCTTCGCTTTACCACAATCTCACCTGATGGTGAAATTGTGGTCAAATTAAATATATTTGTTTAATATTATTTGTTCCAGGTGTTCTGGTCGTTATACAATAAAAAAACAGGTACGTACAATAAAAAAAATATCTATCTATGTAATGTATTGTATTAAGTATATCAGTCATCTAGTAGGAACCCTAAAGTCATTCAAAACGGGATACTTACCATGATTTGATTTTTGAGTTATCCAATATTTCGGAACAGTTTCATGCGCCATTATGGATTAACTGAAGGCACTGTGAGTTTTTATGGGCAGACATACCGATCTGCCCAAATTTTTTGTCTTTTGCTACGAACGTTGCCACTTAAAATCAAATCATGGTAAATATTCCGTTTTCAATGACTTTAGTGTTAATAACCATTATAGTTTCAAAAGTTTTACTAGGAACTCATAACAAAAGCTCTGCTTAACTTGGATTGGATGATGCTGTGTAGAATGTCCAGCATTTTTTTGAATGAGTAAAGTATGTGACGAAGTGGCCTACAATCTAACACGATAAGTAAATAAAGTAAATGTTTTCCGTGCTTGTCAGTTCACTCAATTTATTAGCCTGTCACTGCATGTTTAAAGAGGATCACATGCTGATCATACCTTTATCCTTATTTAATGAGTTTAATTTGGGGGAGGTGTTGTACGTAATTAAGCACGCTGGGGGGAAACGGACTCATTGTAGTTATAAGTAGATATAATATCGCCTTAGGGCTTTATAAAAAAAACCTATAATGATGTTAATATCTCGGAACAATTGTGAACAATTGTGTGTATGATCTGCAGATATTTTAATAAAAAAAATATCTATCTATGCATGTATTGTATTATGTATATCAGTTATCTACTACCCATAACACAAGCTCTGCTTACCATGGGGCTAGATAATGCTGTGTGAATTGTCCAACATTATTTATTTATTTATTTTAATATCTTAATAAAGAAATAAATAATATTAAAAAAATACGCTTGTACCCTCGCTTCCTCAGTCCACTATAAACAAAACCACTTCACGTGACCAAGTTGACTTAAATTTTTTCATGTTTTCAAAGTTATATTTTTTCACACATCAACAGCGTTTATCAGTCCACTGCTGGACATAGCCCTATTTTGACAAGTTGCTTATGTAAAACTTTTTAAACTATGCAGGAAACGGTACCGAAATATTGGACACTCAAAAATCAAATCATGGTAAATATCCCGTTAGAAGTGGCTTAAATGCCTTATTTTCTCTCATCATTTATTTATTTATTTATTCTTCTTGCACGATAAACATTATTCTAGAGAATTATTACAAAGGCGAACTTAACCCTAAAAAGATTTCTCTTCCAGCAAACCTTATTGGGGATATCATTACACTGGGTTGGTTATTACGCTGGACTGATGGGGGGTGGATATTTTTTTAATTCATACTGAAATAGAAAATGGCTCAGCACCTGCCTTTTGCCGTCAAGAGTTAGAGATTTTTACGATCCCAGAATGTAACTAGGTCTGCTTTTGTAAGATTACAAATGTAGCAGTAGAATGGCGTCCTTGCTCATTGCGCTTTTCATTTCGCTCGCCTTTGCGTTTGTCTTTTGTCTATAGTGTGAATGGAATTGTTCGAATTTAACATCATTTTTTGACGAGCATTTTGTTCAATATGTTTTTTATTTTATGAAACTAGAGTTGTATTTTTGTAAATAATAAGGCGCGACTCGGCAAACGTAGTGTAGTACGCGCTCCGGCCATCCAATTGCTTCCTAAGACGCTTTAAAACTAAATAGTTTTTCAATTTGAAAACTTCCTCACTTCATAATCATTTCTATCACCTGTAAAATATTTAAAAATAACATTTTCAACCTCCAAATAACTTAATACTGGGCGTAACAATGCTGAGAATATAGATTTTTTATTCGTCCGATAACAATTCAAACTGAATTTATCACTTCAATTATAAAATTGATATGGAGCCGAAATATTTTTATTGCGTTTCAGTTTTGATCTGGATTTATGCTGGGAATTATTTAAAAATTTATTGGTTTACTGTGCTAACTGTTGCCTCTAGGCACAATTTTTTTCCTGAAGTGGCATTAATAACACATTTACTTAAAATTAAATGCTTAGATAGAAGATTAGAAGGCTTGCGGCAAGAAGATTCTTGTGAAAATTGTCCAGTATTTTGTTTGTTACTGCTAACTTTTGCCTCGAGCCACAAAAAAAACTTTTTTTGTTAAAGTGGCATTAATAACACATTTACTTAAAATTCAATGCTTAGATAGAAGATTAGAAGGCTTGTGGCAAGGCGATTCTTGTGAAAATTGTCCAGTATTTTCTTTATTAGTTTATACTACTAACTTTGGGGCATTCCTCTAAGCGCACCCAAATGAAGCGCACCTAGGCGAAGCGCACCCAAGTACTTCCACATAGCGCACCCGTTTAGGTGCGCTTCATTCAGCCTGTATAAATATTAAGTTTTTATTCCTCGAAGCGCATTGAAGTTGGGTCTAGTGATGAGATAGTAAAATGTGTCATTATCACTGATGAAAAGTTATTCAGTAACTATTGAGTTATGTGAATATGTCCAGTGTTTTTCAGCGTTTCAAATTGACTGTTCTCAAAACACTTACAGAGTAGAACTGCATAGGAAAATACTTGACCAGCTGTCAAATTGACACTTACTGTCAAAATGACAATTACTTTGCCTCGAGCCACAAAACAACTTTTTTGCTAAAGTGGCATTAATAACACACTAAAGTCATTTAAAACGGGATATTTACCATGATTTGATTTTTGACCGTATTATCTTACTTTATCCCGTTTTAACCCTCGGCATGCCTGGTAGGGTCTCTCAGACCCACCAACGCAGAAAAACCGTTGTATTGTATTCGATTGTGAATTTCACACTTTACCGCTCTCAGTAGCTGACCGTTGTGAACCCCTTGACACAAACCGCTAGATTTCACAGTCTGAGGCGTGTTCCTGTATGTAAGAGACACATTTACCTGGATCACGCTATAATCCATTGTGCAAACTGCTTTCAAAATGAGGCTCTTGAAAAAGATGTTTTAAGTGAGGTTTGTTATTAGATATAATTTTATAGAAGTTTCTCTAATGTTTCCTGAAGTCTGATCCAGATCTCTTTTGTTTCAAGTTGATTTTGCATGTTACTTTAATTTCACGTTCAAAATAGTATAAAAGTTTAATAACAGTTTTTATGAATAAAGCTATTGATTTTAATATTTTTTTTACTTATATCCTTTAAATATAAATTAAGTTTCAATAAAAAACAATAAATTATGATAATTGTCCACAGCATATACCCCAAGGTTAATTTTAAAATCCGGGTGCCACAGACCCACCAGGCCATACCATGTAACTTTTTACCACCAGGCATGCCGAGGGTTAAATGACTTTAGTGTTAGTAACCATGATAGTTTCAGAAGTTTTATTAATAACACATTTAATTCAAATTCTATGCTTAGAAAGAAGATAAGAAGGCAAGGCCATGCTTGTGAAAATTGTCCAGTATTTTCTTATTATATATTGTCAGTATTAGTTTCTGTCCGAGGCTTCGCCCGCGTTGTTTCTAAGAAAACGTTTTAAGGTTATTCGGTTATTCTATCCCATGGGAACGGATTTATGTGATAAAAGTAGCCTATGTTTTTTCAAATTAATATTCTATTAATTCTTAAAAAAATACAAGGTTTTTCAAGATGTTACTTTTCTTTAAACACAGACTTTTAAAATCACAAGCTTTCAAATAGAACCAGAGCATCTTTACCGTTCGTTGAAGCAAAATAATTGCACAAAATTGTACCTAAATTCAAGATCTTTCGAGTTTAAAAAATTCAATTTACTTTTACCGACGAATTTAAGAAAGCAAAGTAAGAATAAGAATATATTTATTGTAAAACTGTGTAAAACAACCATAGGAAAGGTCTTAAATCTTAATTTGGCAACAACAATTTATCCATTTCGGACATACAATACTTGACAATTTAATATATGTATATTTTCTCGTGTTTTTAATCTGGCGAGTTTTCAAAAACATAAACATGCAAAAATACATTACTAAGTGACGTTTCTACCCTCGGATGATCACCGACTCGTGGTCCCGCCAATTTTGACTGGTCGGTCAAAATTGGCGGGACCACGTCTTAGTCCCGACCGACTAGCTTAGGGCTAGTGGTCCCGCTACTTAGTCCCACTGATATGAATAATCAGATTACTGACTCGTGGTTCCACCGTTTTATTTAGGTACTAGCGGACCTTCCCAGCTTCGCACGGTTTTAGTAAGGATCCCTAACTTTTTGTAAATATAATATAGCCTATGTTCACCGGGGATAGTGTAGCTTCCCAACGGTGAAATAATGTTTTCAAATCGGTCCAGTAGTTTCGAAGCCTATTCAATACAAACAAACAAAAAATCAAAACTTTCCTGTTTATAATATTAGTATACACTATCTTAGTACTAGTGGTCCCACTACTAAGTCCCACTGATATGAATAATCAGATTACTGACTCGTGGTTCCACCGTTTTATTGAGGTACATAACACCAAGAAGAAGTCAAAATATATAATTAGAATAGGAAAACTGAAGTGGTCTTTGAAAAAGTTTGCTAAGGTTGTTTTTAGCGATAATATATTGCACGAATATTGGTGAGTTAGAAGTCTGTAAAGTTATCTCTAGAACTAAATCCATACAAGAATCAGCAGTAAAGCCATAGATAACAAACGAGGGCCTTATTCTACGAAACTAATCGTTTTATAGTGAAGTGATGAGTTCATCATCATCATCAGCCTATAGCAGTCCACTGCTGGACATAGGCCTCCCCCAATGAGCGCCATAGCGCCCTGTCTTCAGCTTGCCGCATCCAGCATCTACCTGCAGTCTTTCGCAGCTCGTCATCCCACCTGGTCGGAGGGCGGGTCCTATACTATGTTTACCGAGTCGTGGTCGTGGTCTCCACTCAAGAGCACGTTTGCCACAGCGGCCATCGGTTCTTCGCGAGATATGGCCGGCCCACTGCCACTTCAGCTTGCTAATTCTTAGAGTATGTGTTCATAATGTTCTGTTGTATCTGGTGTATAAGTATTTTTGTATTGTATTGTATTATATAAATAACCTTTTGTTAATAACCATGATAGTTTCTAAACATTGATGTACCGTCCTCTTAGCTAAGTCAGCCGTATATATCAAAAAGCAGATTTAACTTGCGAGCCCCATACCAAAAATAAATTTTATAAATTTTCCACATAAATTTGACCAAGCTCAATAACATAAATAAGTGGTGCCCATCAATTTCTATATTGCAAAGCAATGTAAGACGTACTCTGCAAAACCCAAGAGCTATATTCCAAAGCAAAATAAGTCAGTGTATAGGGTAAAATAGGGTAAAATGCATCGTTTGCACATTTTATCGGTGAGATGATTTATTGCGGACCCCATTGGGAAATAATAAAGGCTACCCACACGTCCGTTTCGGTAGGGTGGCCATAATAAATGAATACAATAATTGGCGACATCAACCATACACTAAAAGTTTTTGGAACCAACCTTTTAAGTTTATTATTCTGATCACATAATTTTTATGAAAAAAGAAATAGGAAAATAAAAAGTTGTCTGTCACAGTCTATTAATATTTTTAACGTGGCATTTTGGATTATCTACTTACACGTAAATAAAGCAAGAATGAAAAGGTAGTCAATAATTTGACTTTCTCTGATAAAATCTATCGTATCTATAATAACTTATACAAAGTACATAACTCGAAGAGGCTCAAAAAATCCGCCATTTTGAATTTAATTTTCACATTACTCGTCCTCCTCTGCACTGCTATCTATGTCCACTTCTGAACATGCCATAAACAAGAGAGGTTATTACATAATTACCATGCTTAGCAAGCGTATTGGTGATCGCAATATATGTATGCAGGTGTTTAAAATACCCAAAAGGAAGCTCCTGCCCTGCCTCTGCTAGGTTCACTTAAAATTAGTAAATCATGGTCACTGTCGGAAAACGATACCGTGAAATGAAAACCACATTGTCGCGACGAGCGAACCCAATCTCTTCATTTAATCGATTGCATTTCGCTACGCGAGCGTCTTATCAAGGTTTTGATCACCTGAGGCAATTTCGTTTCTGGATAATTGGAATTAGAAAGAAAAGAAAACAGTAGAGAGAATAGAGTACTGGATTGAAAGTATTGGATGGAAAATTGCCACCACTTTCCGATATGTTCCAATACAAAATTTTGTAATCGATTAGGTACTATATATAAAACCGGCCATTCGCAGTGTCTCCATTCCTCCTCCAGTTCTTTATATAATATAATTTTCATCATCATCATCAGCCTATAGCAGTCCACTGCTGGACATAGGCCTCCCCCAAAGAGCGCCATAGCGCCCTGTCTTCAGCTTGCCGCATCCAGCATCTACCTGCAGTCTTTCGCAGGTCGTCATCCCACCTGGTCGGAGGGCGTCCTACACTACGTTTAACGGGTCGTGGTCTCCACTCAAGAACACGTTTGCCCCAGCGGCCGTCGGTTCTTCGCGAGATATGGCCGGCCCACTGCCACTTCAGCTTGCTAATTCTTTATCTTATACAATCTTATTTGCCTTAAAACTTTAACTTGACACTTATTTAGACGAATAGGGATAGTCATCCCTAGTGTAAAGTTAGAGGTAAACAGTAGGTAAGTAAAAATCTCTGCATTTACGTATTTACCGAAATATAGCCAAATACTACATCAACGTGTATTATATTTTTATTTTTATCGAGATTTATTATTGTTTTGATACTCGTAATATAAAACTAGAAAATACATCAATCCGCCATTTTGTTTTGGTTCAGTAGTTTTTAAAATAAATAGAAAGTCTTTTTTTGGCAGCTACAAGTCCAAAACATAATGCGGAACCAGCAATTCTGCACATAAACCATAGGTAACTTCAGTAATAAAATCATAATGCCGGGTTTTATTCCCGAAACCTTCATCCAAGTACTACTTCAGTCAGATCTCTTTATGACAGAAACCATCAAGGTTATATTAATCTTTAAATTTCCCTCTGAGATTATTCGAGTTTCGTTGTAGCACGCTAATAACACTCGACAGGAGGGTAGGCCACGATGTTATTGTGTTGGTTTACACCCAGAATGTAACGTTAAAGAAAGAAAGAAAGAAAATACATTTATTGATTCACAAGTAGGTACAGCTTGTTACTACATAGGTATTATAATATAGGTAAATAAGAACATAAAAAAATAAAAATAAATTAACTACGTATCTATATAAAAGCAACGTTAGGAATAACATTGACGACCGATGACCGATGAAGGTTCAGGTGCTTCCTGCTGGCTTGATTCCCGCCTTGGGACAAACAATTTTGTACTTTCTGCATATATTTATTAAGGGTCATCTGGATATTTTCTGTATATTAAAAAATATCTAATAGGTGTGTATAAGTGAGTGGAATACCTTAATTTGACACAAGTAGCTGAAAATTTATGTAATGTAGGATCCACACTTACCCTGAGGATCTCCCCCATGAAACGTTGGTCAACACAAGCTAGGTTCGTAGCTAGCCCGCTCAGATACATAATAAGTTCGTCAAACTACGAAAGCTTTAAATAAAAGTAATGTAAAAAATACAGGGCCTGGCCGGGTCCTTTTATAATGAGGCTTCCTGCGACATCATTCGTGTGATGATTTTTTCATTCGATTGTATCCAAAATATTATGCAACCACACATCATTATTATGTCAGTGTATCGTTCTTCTAGTCGCCTCAAAGGGTAATAATGAAAATCAGTGTTTTGCTCTTAGAGCAAAGCTTTTCGCTGAGCTATTACCTTTTTGACAGGCTGCAGCACGCACACCATTTTTAAATCTCCACTTTTTATTTGTTTTATACTATAACTTATTGTTTACTATTACTTTTACTATTGATACCTTATATCATGTGCTGCAGTGTCGAATAAATGCTTTATCTATGATTGTAAACTAAATGATGCCCGCAGTTTTGCACGCGTTGGTTAAGGTTATTTCTTTACTATGGGCACTGATTAAACGTAGGAATCAAACCTAGGGTACGTTTTATCCCATAATAATAAAATATAAACAGTTCTATGGGTAAAGATAAAGATAAAGATAAAGATTTTTATTTTGCCACAGACATGTGTTTGTAAGGTTACAGGTATACATTTCATGGTTCAACATGCTTGACCGTTAGTCGGTATGCAAAGATATTTGAGAGAATGACATGCACTAGTATAACATGAATTAAAATTTATCATTAAAAAAATCGTCAATACTATAGTAACATTTACAAATTAACAACATTTTTAATTTCTTTCTAAAGAGTACACCATTTAGCTCTTTCAACTGTTTAGGTATCTTATTAAAAATTTTAAGAGCCATACTAACAACACTTTTTCGCATTAATGGGATACAAATAACTTTTTTATAGGCTGAACGCGTGCTAAGCTGGGCTAGCACGCTAACTAGTTTTGTTTATAATTCTGTAAGTCTTGTTATTTCTATATATGCATTCATGGACAATTGTGACTCATCATTTGCATAAGATATCGAGCCCAGAAATACGCGAATAAGTAATCGTGTTTTTCGTTTTTTTCGCACCTAATTGGAAGTAGACCTTCTGGGCGGTGTAAGCCATAAGTATTTTGTGCCAAAGCCACAACTCTACGCTATAATGAAGGGAAATTACAAATTGTAGGAAGATAACGAAGGTTTAAAGGAACTTTAAATGTTGGTCCACAAAGACTTCTACCGAAAGTAGAAGTCTTTGTGGACCAACATTTAAAGTTTAGTAAACGAGGAATAATTGGTTATTATTTAATTTAATATAATTAATATGTCAATAACTAATCAAACATCAAAATGCCCCATTTCCCTTAGGCCTTAGCTAGCTAGAAAATATGATAACTTTGATTTTTTGTTCATTTAAACATTTTAAAAGGTAATGTAAATAAGCGAATACGAAACCTTTACCTTGTTAGTTTTCGAGTTGGAGCGAAAAGTTCTATTATCCTCTAGTAAATTAAAATTTTGTAGTAGGTAATCCTTTTTAACAAGGGATATTTTTGACAATTTGTTTAAATATAATTATTAAGTTGATAGTTTTTGCAAATCACAGTTGTGGACACAGTGAGTTTATTCTTATTTCATATAGGACAATTCTGGACAATTCACTTTTTATATTTAGCTTGGGGTTAGATGATGCTGTGTGAATTGCCCATCATTATATATTTTTATTAAAAAAATTAAGCCAAGTATTATTGCATCATTTGTATTTTTATATGCTGTGGTTGACATTATTTCTCAAAGTTTATTAGTAGCATTTGAAACTTGCTTTGAAGTAATAAAATCTACAATACAATCCAACTCAAATTGCCACTCTGCCAACTTCACCAGTATTATAGCGCAGTATTCACTTTAATCGGAGTTAAACTCAACAAGGTACGCTTAGAAACTATTTGTGAGCTAATTTAGACGACAAATGAAACCGTGGTCATGGCAGAGGCTTGAAAGCATGGTTGGAATTTGCCGTCCGATTAGGAATGGGCACTAACAGCCTTTTCACACTGACGACGGCGGCGGCGGCGCGGCGATTTACCAGCAATGTTGAAGTGGTACGATTGCGTAGCGTACACGCCCGCGACAACGACACAGCGAGGACTTTAATCACTGATTGATTTTAATCACTAACGCTAATAAAATTGACGCTAACTAAATTAAATTGTTATTATTGGTGATTTGTGTTGTGTTTAGCGCTGCATTCAGCACCCTGGCGCCGCTGAAAACCAGCGCTGCATTGGCACTTGTGTCAATGTAGCATTTGATGCTGAGCTAGCCTTTTTGTGTTCTCGTATTTAAATTCTTTTGTTAGTTCCTAATTTGTAATATATATTATTATTAGTTCTTAATTTGCAAAAGGTACTAAAACTGTACTACAATATCTTACGTTTGTGATTAGCAGTGCTAAGCAATTATTGCCTCCACTTAGCACTGTGATGTATACTATACACACTGACATAACGTATCCACCCAGCGTTAGTTTTAAGTGGACATAGAGGACTTGGTTTTTCCAATGGAACACGAATCCCTGGGCATCAATCCCGAATACACCCAATACATATATTATTATAATAGCTAAAGTTTGGAGATCCAGAAATTTTCAGTCTCTGAAATTTAGTTGGTTTGAACATTTACACTGTGTATTCAGTAATTTTAAAGTAGATCGCGATGGTTGTTTCCGCGTCCGGTTTAATTGGTTGGAAACGTGTTCTCACTTGGAACTGCTGTTCCAATAAACAGAGCATTGTCTCTGTCATAGGCTTATTGTTTAACTGGTTAAGCTTACCCGGACACTTCTAAAACTGTCCGGGTAAGCATATCCAGTTAAACAATAACCATATAATTTGCTTCTTGTATATCCAAGAGCGAGCAAATTTAGTAGGGAACAACTGCAAGCTATATTGATGCGTTTATTCAGCTGTCTGCATTATTTTGCAGGTCATCATCCCACCTGGCCGGAGGGCGTCCTACACTACGTTCACAGAGTCGTAATCTCCACTCAAGAACACGTTTACGCCAGCGGTTGCCGGTTCCTCGCCAGATATGGCCTGCCCACTTACCTACTTCCAGACTACACCTACTTCTCGTAACTGCGAATTTTTCCTCGAAATATACAAGATACTTAAGTCGGTGTATTTTTCGAAATAAGCCTATTCCTCAAACTTCTTTAAATTTCCTATTATTAGGCAATCTTTTTGCAGTGAAAAAGATATTATGCAAAAATCCGCTACTTAGAATTTAGAATGAAAACATTTCCTCAGTTGTAATTCAAAACAAGCTGCATGCAAACGTATAAACCAATCACCGACCGAACCGCGAACCAATTCAAAAACATTTCCTAAACGATTTTTTATGTCACAAGCACAAATAAATCCCTAATTATCCAGAGAAATGTGACCATAAATCGTATGGAACAAGCAAAACATGTTACTACCCTGGAATAACCATTGCAAAATACAACCAACATAAATATAAATTTTGTCGTTCGAAAATAGCATTTATGTAGGAGTTACTAAGGTAGAGCAAAGGTGAGGGAATAATTTTGTCGAAGCTTCGAGTCATGATATCGTTTAACCGTAGAAATACGAGATGCAGGGACGTTGCAAGGTTTTTTTTTATTGGGGAAAAGCACATAGTTACACCATAGCAAACGCAATCAAAAGCACTGGGTTTACTGTGTTAGATTTTTAAATAACTTTACCATTTATATAATAATTATAATAATACTTATAATAATAATAATATTTTACTATTATTATATTCTATTATAATATTTATTATTTTTAGATATTGAGTGAAAAATATACCTGCAACAATCTGAAAAAATGCTTCTGATTGTTGCAGGCATGTTCTTTAGGTTATTTTTTGTGGCAATCGAAGCGGAAGCGGGAGGTTTTGCCATAATTGCCATGACAAACGTTGACGTAACGGGAACTGGGAAGATCTATGTCCAACGTTCAGCGGGAACATCTTTCAACTAAGATGAAGAAAATAAAAATCAAATATACTTATTTGTAACAAGACGTATGCACTAAGAGAAAAGATACTCTAAAAGTACAGAATAAAACTAGAAGTGTGTGAGTAAAACTTAAGAAATAAACTACTAACATTCAACAAAATTGGCCCTGCCTTTATATTAGGTGGTTGACAGAATCGTTAGCAACCAACACTTCCTTTGTAAGTGTTCGTACATTCTATGTGTGTTACAATCTCCGGTTATAGTTTACGTACAAAAAAATACAAAATACAAAAAATTTATTTACCAAAAGTTTACAATTATAATAACACCTTAACTTAGTTTATGTACATACATTTAAGAGTTTATTGGTTGAGGTGTTGCACTTAACAGTGACCCCCGCACTAGGCTAGGCCTGTTTCGCGGGGTATCAAAGCATTTTCTGTTTGCTCGTCGGGTAAGGAAGTGCACTAACAAAAACTTTAGTAACAATATAAAACTAAATCTAAACAAAACAATTAAGGCAAGTGCCAAAGGCCATACATGTGACCAAAAACAATCAATAAATGAGCTATGAACTACATGAATCTACTAAAGAACAAGAAAAAACGAGTAATGAAGTAAAGTAAAAGTCACGGACATTGTTATACAATTCCTTCTGCCTGCAGGATGCTACCAAAGAACAGTGAGTACCTCTGATAATATCGAGAAAAAGGAAATGTGTCGCGAAAGAAGGTACGGCAATGGCGTTGTCGTGTAGGCATTGAAAGTACGAAAGTAGCGGATTTGGTTGCCCAGAGAAAATCTAGAAACGAACGAAAATAATAATGGATGCAAAAATATATAATATATAAAGTAAGAGTGGAAGGGAAATGATTAACTAATGATAGCCCATCGTCGTGCCCATCATCAGCCAATAGCAATGCACTGCTGGACATAGGCCTCCCCCAATGAGCGCCATAGCGCCCTGTCTTCAGCTTGCCTCATCCAGCATCTACCTGCAGTCTTTCGCAGGTCATCATACCACCTGGTTGTAGGGCGTCCTACACTACGTTTACCGAGTCGTGGTCTCCACTCAAGAACACGTTTCCCCCAGCGGCCGTCGGTTCTTCGCAAGATATGGCCGTCCCACTGCCACTTCGCACTTGCTAATTCTTAATGCCCCTTCTTCACATGGCCTTAATACAACCCTGTAAATTGTTCATGCACACGGTTATGCACTTGTGTTTTACGGGAATATTTCCCAGTATTTATTGATTTCGTTATTTACACGATAGTTAATTTGGATTGCTCGTACGTATTCGTGATTCTGGTATTTATTTCGCGTGATGCTTTAATTGTACTGCTTGGTATGTGTTTCGCGGAAAAGGGAAATTTTATTGTAAAATAATACTTGCAGCGCCCCGCGGCTTCAAACGCGTGGAAATTTAAAAAATATGAAATGGGAAGAAAGGAAGAAAAAAGAAATGTAGTTTACGTCTTATTCTCAGACCTACCGAATATACACACAAAATTTCATACGAATCGGTCAAGCCGTTGAGTATGGCTACTAACATTCTGACACGAGAATTTTATACATGAAGATTTCCCTTTACCGCAAAAACGATTTCTTAGCTGATTTCTTCAAATCAGTATGTTACGAGTACCTAAACTAATTCTGGTAAACTCATTCTGCTCTATGGAAGTTCCGTCTCTTCTTACGTAGTTATTGTATTCTATTATTTTTTGGTGTTTACTGTCTGGTTGCATCGTAGTAGGTCGCACCAGTCTAGTTTCTAGTAAATTCCTTTTCTTTTATGACATGACACTTCTTTCCAAACAGTTTTGTTGTCCCTGGTTACCGTTCCATGAGACGGTAACGGACAGAACACAAATGTATAATAAGTTAAATGTAGTCCTTTGTTATTCCTCAATAAATAAAAGATTTACCAGTCAAATCTAAGACCTAAGTTACCCATAACACAAGGTGCGGACTTAGCTTGGGGCTAAATATTGGTGTGTGAATTGTCCGGTATTATTTATTTATTTTATGTTCATATTAAGGTATTTTTGTAAGCTTGTTTGGAAATAAACATTTTATATTTTTTTTAGGTTTAGAAATGCCACAGTCTGCGACAAATATAGTAAGTTCACTGAGCTGTATGTAACCGGAAAATGGTAAAATGCGAACTGGTATAATAATGAGTTCAGATCAAATACAACTGGCGGTTCAACTTGCTGACCTACGACTGCTCAGGCATTTATTACGCTGTGACATAGGCGAATAACGTTATGGCTAGGTTAGTAATATGATGGGTCCTGTTCAGTCTAAGCAGATTTCCATCCAAAGGTGTCTGGAAGAGATCACTTCTTGAGCAAAAAAGCCGCCCATTAAAGATTGAAGTGAACAAGCAATAAAAGTGATCAATTTATTTACTAGTCTTACATGTTATTTGTATTTTGTGACGTATTAGAGTCTTGGAAGGTCTAGAGCAGTTTGATTGTACTTAAATAAATAAATAAATCATGTTGTATGGACATACAGTATTATCTAGCCCCAAGCTAAGCGACAGAGCTTGTATTTTGGGCTCTGGAAGACTTATATACTTAATAGAATACATTTCATTGAAATATATATTTTATTCAACATAGATTGCGACTAAGCACTGATTTTCGAAGTACAAAAAATAAATACTAAAGTATTTATTAGCCATTTATTTATTGCAGATCGGATAAACATTTCTGAGACGGGAGAATTGAACCCCCCAATGCTTCCTACGTTCTCGCAGGTGGACCTTCGCCCGCGGCGCCACATCGGTCGTCACTTGTTTCTTATGTAATGTCTTGTATATATTTAGGTGTACAATAAAGTATTTTGTATAGTATAGTATTTAGACTATTGCTACTGTGTGATAGCTCGCGCCATGTCTACCCTTTGGCTTTTGGACTATAAACCGACAATAAAGCTGAGGAAGTTCTGACTACACGGAGGAATGAAGAGTTTTAAATATGAATAATAAATAAATAACCCCTTGAGGGTGTACGCACCCCTGGTGGGGTGTTTCACTGCTCTATAAGTACCCGTAGAAGCAAGTGCGTCAGTGGTAGTCAGTGTTAATGCATCAGCTGTTTTCAATGCGCTGTGACAAAACCACGTATTTGCATCCAGCTGTGCAGTTAAAGTTGGAATATTAATTATTAACGTACTAAAGTAGGTAGGGACCTGTGTTTTACCGTGGAAATAAAATGTTATTAATTCGACTGAGACTGGACGTGGAGAAGGAAAATAATTTGAGTTTTCATAAGTTAATTGCGGTCTGACAGGAAAATGTGTATTATTCTTTGTAATACCTCCAAAAGTGGCCAGTTTTATAAAGAAACGTTTAATTATTCTAAGCATGTCTAAGTTACAAAAGTCGCCGAAATTCAGCAATTATTCCATAAATTGATGCACAACTCAAGTCGTTATTCAAATCGACACAAATAATGTTTTGTTGGTAGGTAAAATATGCAGCCAGCGTCTTGGGGACGCTTACGACTGGTATTGATATACATAGATGAGTTGAGTTACCTGTAGATTGTTTGCCACATGCTGCAGTTAGCTCAATTATTTCATTAGTACAAGTTCTATTTTTGTTCTATTATTTGGTTGTCATTTTTGTAAGATGAGATAAGAAAAGTGCCAATGGACACATTCTTAGTAATATGTTGATATAAAAATAAGTTAAAACTAAATTAACCATTAGCCAACTCTATGGCTAGATTGTAATTATACTGTGTATTTAATATTTATTTAAAATGGGTATACGAGACAATAAAAAAAATATTGCAAGATTTTAGGTAGGTACATAAATTAAGCTTTTTTTCAAACCAGAAATAAAAAGGTTATGTGCCCTACCTAACTCCACCATGAACTAACTCCACGCTTATCAAGGAAGGCATGCGTTCAGCAGTGGACCAATTAGGCTGTTGAGGATGAGCAACCTCAACCGTATTTGCACGTTTTTAGAGAAGTAACTCGATTAAAACATCGAGTTGCTCCGATATATTTAGCCTAATCTTGTCCATCCCTAGCGATTGCCTCATTCTTTAAATATCTTGAGAAACAAAGCTTCCTTTCTATTGGAAAATATTATGGAATTGACCCTCAGTCATCGTGAAATTAACAGTAATCGAATAAAAAGCTTTGAAGGAGCAATCAAACCCGAGCAAATAGGATTACTGCAATTTCTAACGGGTCAACGGTTTGTTTACCGGCTACGCAAACTTTTCGGATCTGGACCACATGATACCGATTTTGAACTACAGGGATAAAAAGTTTTAACAGTTCTATGACTTAACAGTCCTATATAACAAATGGTATTTAACCTTAAAAAATATGATCAATAAGTATAATAATATACATCTAATTTTTCGGTACATAATACAAACCAATTTTTTTATATACCATAATATACAGCCCAAAAAAGTCATTTTAAGGACATGGGCCGCGCCCAAAAAATGCGATAAGAGAAATTCACAATTTCAGTACACTTTGATCTCAGTGTTAAGCTTGGTAGGTGGGTGGGTGATCTTAGTATTGATGTTAAATACTCAGGTGGATTCTCATCCCTGGTTTAGACTGCTGGCCCTGTACTTGGACACACATTCTGGTGGCCTCGTAGAAATATTTTAGCAAGTTGGTTAATTTTATAGACTTATTTGTTTATGTATGTATAGTACAATCTCTCTACAGAGTGTTTTAGATGCTTTAAAAAATCTATGCGAGGTAATCCCGCAGTCACTTCTTACGACATTCACGGAGGATAAGGAGAGGCCCATATTCTTCCAAACTTCTAGAACCATACTCGTACACGTACACTTATGCACTATACCTCTGATATGTCTTGTGCACAGTCCTCGTTGAGAACGCCGCCGTAGCCTACATTCGTAGTCTACAGTCTCAGAAGGGGGAGAGGTTATAAAATTTAAAAAAACACTATCACGTGATTAATGAACGTAGCCCTAACTAGCTGAAGATATTTGGCAGGGACGTAGACGATACTTCGAGGAAGGACATCATAGGCTATACAGACAGAAAGTACCTATTTTAAATGGTGAATAACATGACAATGAAAATAGATAAACCCATAAGTTTTGGAGGATTTGTAGATTAAATTATGAAATTTAATACAACATGCAAAAAAGTACACCTCAATAACCCAGTTTTAAAGTTACAGATCAAAAATAAAATAAAAATCTCTTTTTTTTGCAAATTTCTAAAAAAATATTCATTTTACTAGGCTTATGTACCGATATTGTATTTTTTTCTTATTTTATTAGCTAGGTAAACTATCTAGCTTTCAAATGAGACTACTTTGAATAAAAAACACTGTTTACTCAAAAAGAAACGAAGAAAAAACCACATGAATTAGTTTTCATTAAAAAAAATATTAAATCGGCTTTATTTTTCAGATAGGTAACATATAATTTTTTATTTTTTTATTTTTATCGATAAACATACGTCGTGTATCCGCAAATCTCGTTTGATCAAGTTTTGACAATACACATTGTATATTAATTTTATACACTATGCTAATTCGAATATGGACACTTCAGTTGTTTTTGTATCATAACTTTATTGATGTCTGAAATAAACGTATTGAATTGAATTGAATAGGCATACTTCTAAGAGCAAGCTTCTAGCTGAAGTGGCAGTGGGCCAGCCTTATCTCGCGAAGAACCGATAACCGCTGGGGTAAACGTGTTCTAGAGTGGAGACCGCGACTCGGAAAACGTAGTGTAGGACGTCCTCCGGCCAGGTGGGATGACGACTTGCGAAGAACTGCATGCAGATTTTGGATGCGACAAGCTGAAGACAGGGCGCTATGGCGCTCATTAGGGGAGGGTTATGTCCAGCTGTGGACTGCTATAGGTTGATGATGACGAATAGGCTACTTTATATCCCGAAAAAAAAACGCATGCGAAGCTAGTTTTTAATAAAATAGAATTCCGTCTACATGTAGTCCATCCCCACAACCTTAGTTACCGATACCCTTTAGTTCTCGCCCTTGTCGGAATCTGAATAATCCTAACAATTTTCGGCTTGTCAAGCTTAACAGATTGTTGTTTGGGTATTGTTACCGGCATAGTGGCCGTTTGTAGAATGGAGTTTTGAATTTGGGTCTAATAATACGGAAATCAATATATCTATAGAACACTTATAAGTATTGATACAACGGGTATTTATCGCGTTTATTTTTTTTTTCCCGACGACGTTTCAACAAGCTTACACACTGTCGTGGTCATGGGAAAAATAGGTAAATAAACGCGATAAATACCCGTTGTATAGGTATTTGTACTAATGTCAAGTAGTTTTGGTTTAATAACACGTAGTTTATGGAGGTTTCTCTGTTATTATCAAAGATTCAAATATTTAGTTGCGTCAATACGGGAGTTATTATTTTTTTCGTAACTTTTTCGATAAAGATAACGGAGAAAAACGGTTTTAATGTAACCCTAATAACGTATAATTCACTTTATATCTACGCTTTATTAACGCCACTTGAGGGTTAGTCCCTGGACTTATTGAACGATCTCGTATCTTTTACATTTTGAAAAAAGGCCTAGCTAATCAAGGTATGAACTTTTTCGCTGAACCTAACGTCCAATATAATTAAACTTTATTAATTACCTATGGTATTGCTTACCTATGTAAAAAAATATTGAAAAAACGACCCGTATTTTTGAAGTCCTCGTAGTATTCCTTACACAAAACTTCAAGTAATGCCAATTTCTATTCATAAAACTTCGAGTCACACATACATAGATGCCTGTCGGTACATTTTCTCGAATAGAAATCTTCGCAAATCTCCCCACGTCGCGTCCCGACTCGGTATCTCGTTTTATTCGATTTATTCCGATGCATAATAATAATCGGTATGCGTTTATACGAATTCCTGCACGGAAAAAATATTATTTTTATACAGAAGTCGCGCTCTGTCAACAGCCTAGTCCTTATCTAAGTGGTGTCCTTGTGTCTGTTAACCGTAACCAGATTAAATTTAGATTTTTATAATAATTCAAATCAAAAGATAACTACAAAATTAAAAGATAACTATAAATAGATCCAAAAGACGGTACTCCAAGACTCAGCACGCATCGTCAGGAAGTACCTACCTCTCTCTGCAGCGCTAGTCACCGGCTGCGAGCACAGCTTCACGGTCGGTGTACTATCGTTTTGATATATTTTGTATGGTAGAAGAGTTTTATAATATTTTCTATAGTAACAAGTTTATTTTGTAACGAGAATTTGAACAAATGAAAATAATAATATTTTTTTTTGACAAATACACTTACATAGGGATTTCCAAATACACTTAGGGGGAGCCCTAGTTAATTACTAAACAATACACAAAAAATATTTTTGCCTCTCGTATGTTCCCAAAGTTGGCTCTTACACATCCACGGGCTGATTTGGAGGCGTCAATTCTTACGCCGCGACCGCCATGCCCAATTTGAGTTTACTGTAAGACATAATGTTTTTACTGTGCCCCCGGTGTTGGCGATTCGCATCGATTCTCAGTTCAGTTCAGGACCTTTTTTCGTACGTGAACCGACTCATAGATTGGGGGAGAATTAACGGTTTTTCTTTTGTCCGTAATATTATCTATAGGTATGTCAATGTTAAGGTATTTGGGAACTAAGTTGGGGCTTAATTGAATTCGTCGAGGTGAGTATTGAACGATTTATCGGCGTTAGTTTTTTGGGCGAAATTTTGTTATCTCTCTACATCTGTTGGGTCGCTAATGAAGTTCAGTAACTGTTAATCTTTTACTGAACAACTAACGCAACTCAGATTTAAGCCCGTCTCAAGTGATGATTTTCTGACAGATTTTCATTGAAATCTGTCAAAAAATGGCTACTTGAGACGTTCTTATATCTGAGATAGTTAGGTTATTTTTGCCGCTCAATGTCTCTTCACATCTGATTAAGATAATACATAGCATCTTAAAACTGAAAGAGAATCAAAAAGACGTTTATTCAAGCATACCAACAAGTAAATAAAACCTACTTTACATCTAACTTTCTCATTTAAAAATGAAATGAACCAACGTCAAAAATGGCTGCCAGTTTCTTTGTACAACCTCTTTTGTTTCTCACTTTGCTCTATTAATCCGACCTAAATTGGCTGTAAAGCTTGCTACACAAGTCGTTTTTTTTGCTTGTAATTTTTTTATTAATATTTCACGCTGGGATGGCGGTTTGACCTGTATAGTTAAAGAGCTTGCGTTTTCAAAAACAACCTTATTTGGACCAAGTTACTAAAGATCGTGATTTTTTTAGCTTTATGAAACAAGAAAAAACTATTTCACATAAAATATATTTCAAAACCAAAACGTTATTCTTGCTGATAGTGGAATGATATTCATGCCTCTCACGGCCTATTGTGTAAGGCCTTTCAAACACGCCATTTTCCATGTGCCTTAATTATTCGCGATCAGCATTTGCAGCGGCAATTCTTCCTAAATGACAAGCTTACCGATATAAAAATGCAAAAATATTCTGGAACAAGATGAGGTGTAAACCGCTATCTCTCCATCTACCAACTATTAAAGCTGAGCTACCGTGAAAGTAATGTATATTTTTCTTAAAAACCGCAGAGCAGTGGCGTGACTTCGCGAAGGATTAATTTGCTGTGTAAACGCTTTTGTTTCGTAGTTTAAAGTTGGAACGAGTTATGTTAGTTTGAGATGAGGTGTAGTTTTGGTTTCTTGGCTGTTTTATTTTACTTTTTTATGGGAAAATTCCACTATATCCTAGGTGGAAGAATAATTGCCCTCTATTACTTGTTCTAACACATCATGTCCATTGTCCATCCAAAAAACAATCCTGAACCATTTCATCCATCAACTACCTGCGACCGTTACAAATCGTTAGTTCATAGAGTGGGAGGACTTCCCAAACTTCGATTTATGTTTATTTCATACTAATTGCGCCTGCGGTTTCTCCCGTGTGGAAATTTCTGCGTAATTTTACCATATTTTCTCACCGTTTAAACGTTCCCTGGACCGCGACAAACATTTCAAAATAAACATCAGCTAAATCGGCTCAGCCGTTCTCGAGTTTCAGCGAGATAAACGAACAGCAATTGATTTTTATATCTATAAAAAAAGAAGATAGTTATATTCAGAATTATCTCGACTTTATTATTGATTCACCCTTTACTTTTCAGCTCGGACCGCGCCTGTTATCTAGTCATAGAAAAGTAAATAAAATATAAAGTTTATTTACAAAAAAAACATAAGCTTTAAAAGTGTGTAAACATCCTTTCTTTTTCTATTTTTCTAAGTGTGAACTCTCCACAATTCTATCAATTGACCGACCAACAGAAAACCTGCACTCCATAAAAGTAGTTCAATTGACTAGAATTTAATTAACCGACCGGAAGCGGATGCCTTTGTTTCAGTGTTGTATTTCCTGTTAACAATGGTTACTTAGAGCAGCTTATTAGAGAATTGAGTTCAGCTTGTTATGTCAGTTTGTTTGTTTTAAGATATTTTTGCTTTGTTTTGATTTTTGAACAGCTCTGTTTAGAATATATTTAATTACTAGCTGCGCCCTGCGGTTTCACCCGCGTGGTTATAGATATTTTGAATAATATACTATATATCTTTATGAATTGTAGCCTATGTGTGTTATTCTGATATGTAAGCTATATTATTGTGAAGTTTCCTTAAAATCCATTCAGGAGTTTTTGCGTGACAGAATAACAAACATCCATCCATCCATCCATCCATATTTACAACCTTTCGCGTTTATAATATTAGTAGGATTTGTAGCGGAGGAAGTGCTGTTTGAAGAGTGAGAGACAGAGAGACTTGTGTATTCGATTTATGACAAAAAAATTGTTGCCAGCTGATATTTCGCTTGGGCATGGATATTGTCTATGACTTACAACCACATAATTAAATCTTCTCTAATAATAATCAATCATTTAATCAAAAGTGACTTTTTTTTCTTGCCCATAAATCACCTAAAATCTTATCTAAACGAACTTTTGGACAATAAATTCAAGAAAAGTAAAACCTGGCTGAAATTCGCCATAAAAATAATAGAAAATGATATTCTTCTGAGCCATGTACGCGGGAAATATTCAAATATTAATAAAGTTAATATTTATTGAACTTACTTTATACACTATAAATACAGGTTCTGGAGTCTTTAAGGCGAACTAGGCTCGATTTTGCGAAAAGGAAAAGCAAAAAGAAGGCCAAATCCTCATGGCAAAAAAAGTATTTATTAGGAAACACGTAAATGAAATTTCATTAAAATATCTATACTTAATATGGGTGTACTTCCGTTTAGAACATACCTCCGATCGATCTGAAAATTGGTATGCTTATGTATTTGGATGCCCTGATCAAGAATATCATACTCAAAATACCCGCAAATTCGATTTTCAAGGTCAAATCGACGAAAAATCGATTTTTTGGAGGTTTTTTGCATTTATTATAATATTCGTTATTCTTCCCCGAAAAATAAACCAGGAACACAACCTTTGTCTTGAATGACTGCACCCATCCCACCATTTCTCACCCACCATCCGAGGTGCACTGCACCCAACCCACTATTTCCCACCCACCATCCGAGGTGCACTGCACCTCGGATGGTGGGTGGGAAATAGTGGGGTGGGTGCACTACCTTTGTCTTGAATTACTGCACCCATCCCACCATTTCTCACCCACCATCCGAGGTGCACTGCACCCACCCCACTATTTCCCACCCAGCATCCGAGGTGCACTGCACCTCGGATGGTGGGTGGTAGGTTAAATAGGTTTTTTTTTTTAAAAACCAAAAAAAAATTTTAATCATACATAAAAAACAAAAAAAAATTAAAACATACATAAACAACCAAAAAAAAAATTTAAATATACATAAAAAACAAAAAAAAATGCACTTCTGAGACCAAACTCCAACCTTCTCGTGGTGAGTGCGTGAGTAGATATTAGTATCGAAACTAATGGAGTTTTGGCGAAAAATACCAATTTCGGGTGAATTTAGCAGTTTTCTCGGAAACCATTGGTCCTACACGAAAAACATACTGAACAAAAAATGTCAGTTTCATCATGGTCCATAACTTTTATTTGAAACATTTTTCTTTAAAATTCATATTTACTGCAATAAATACGAAAAACCTTTAAAAAATCGGATTTTTGTCGATTTGACCTTGAAAATCGAATTCGCGGGTGTTTTGAGTATGATATTCTTGATCAGCGCATGAAAATCCATAAGTATACCAAATTTTACATTGATTGGAGGTATGTTCTAAACGGAAGTTTATCCCCGATTTGAAAAATTCATTCACCGTTGGGAAGCTACACTATCCCTGGTGAACATAGGCATTTATATTTTCAAAAAAAGTTAGGGATCCGTACTAAAACCTTGCGAAGCCGGGAAGGTCCGCTAGTGTTAAATAACTAGCAAATGAAACTGCTTTTTCCGTAGACGTAGTATCTCTGTAAACACTTCCATGGTTAGGTACAAAGAGATTTTACATATAGAGATGTCATACTCATTGTAAAGAAATAAAAACATTGCGATATTTTACTATAGCTACATACTAGCGTCGACGTTCGAACATACAACGCCGCATGGCATTATCTCTGTCACTCATAAACTTAACGCATTGCTTGTTTCGTTCGTGATCAAAGCGGCAACGCCACGCGGCAATGATTGTTGAGTAAAATAAAATTCACCATTTTACATATTAAACAGTACTTACGTATGAAAAGATACACCCTTTCTGGTTTTTATTGTCCTTGTGTAGTTATTGCACTTTCGGAACACACAACTTGGCATTTTCGAGGTTTATTTAAGTATATTCCGTAAGTAACCTCGTGTTCAACGAACGTGCGCGTCGCGGCCAGGAGCAGGACGGACTGAGTTCAATAAGGATACGTACCTGATTTTCGTTTTGTAAGGCAGACCTCGATACAACGTATCTACGTATATATAACATCATTGGTTAGGTAGCTATATGCTACCAACCATAATTTAACAAAACCCTTAATAAATTAATAATCAAAGGGTTTCTAATAACGACCCATTAGTTAAAGTTTCGCTGACGTAACTATTGAAGTTTACTTAACTAGATATGTACCTATTAGGTAATATTAATTATGCTGATGTTATTATCGTTAATTAGTTAGCTAATGTAAACAGTGTAATGTCTAATGAGAACCGGCGTCTACTTGGATTATCAGATATTTGTCATTTGTCGCAGGCTGACCTTCGCCCACCGCGCCACATCGGTCGTATGTATATAAAGAAATATCTATCTATGTAATCTATTCTATTACGTACTAGCTGCGCCACGCGGCTCGTCCCCGTGGAAAACTATGTGTCAAATGGTTTAAATAGTAAAAGTATCATATGTCCGTCTCCTGGTTATAAGCTACCTCCTCACCAATTTTCAGCCAAATCGGTTCAGCTGTTCTTGAGTTACAAATTATAAAAAGTGGAACTTACACGATTTTAAAGTAATTTAAAACGGGATATTTACCATGATTTGATGTTTGAGTTTTCCAATATTTCGGCACAGTTTCATGCGCCATGATCACGGAATAACTGAAGACATTGCGTGTTCGTTTTTATGAGCAGATATACCGATCTACCCTCATTTTCTGTCTTTTGCTACGAATACCACTACCACCGGTTTCATTATTATCGACCACAGCTCGATCACGACACACAACACTGACGGTATCGGAACGCGGCGCGGTTGGTACATCACTTCTTCGGTTTTTACACATTGTCACAACAGGGTTCCAGGTTCCCGATAATTGGAAACCATCTTCTCGATTGAAGTTCCTGTGTTTCCTAATCTCAATGGCCTCCACTGCTATTCTTGGTATGTAGTGTCTTTAGTGTTAGTAACCATGATAGTTTCAGAAGTTTTAACACGACTTTCTCATTTAGTACATATAACACAAGTTCTGCTTAGCTTGGGGCTAAATTATGCAGTGTGAATTGTACTGTATTATTTATTTGACGACGACCGATGTGGCGCGGTGGGCAAAGGTCCGCCTGCGACAGGAGGTTGCGGGTTTGATTCCCGCCTCGCAACAATTGTGTGTACGATCTGCAGATATTTGTTCCGGGTGTTTTGGTTGTTTTCTATGTATAATAAAAAAATATCTATCTATTTAATGTATTGTATATCAGATATCTAGTACCCATAACACAAGCTCTGCTTACCATGGGGCTAGATAATGCTGTGTGAATTGTCAAGCATTATTTATTTATTTATCGCCTTAAGCCGCTGTCCCACCTATGCACGAATGATGATACTACTTTATTGATGTATTTATTTATTAACTAGCACGATTATATTGGAACCAGAAAGAGAATTACACACTGTTAACGCTAAGGACGCGGTTCAAACTATGTACGCAGTACCCGCAATGCACACGGTGCACGCGATTCATGCAGTGCACGCTGTACACGCAGTACACGCATGCTCACTGAGAGACTTGGGACGGGCTTATGCAGTGGCTGCAGTGGGTTCGTAGACCCACGTTGACAAACAAACAAACAAACCCACGCAACTAATATGCGTTTCGTGCATAGCGTTGCGTTGGGACAGCTGCTTTAGCTTCTTCGACCTTATTTCTTTATGAATAAAGATCACTAAGGCCGGTTACTTTGCGGTGGACGTAGAACTGAAGAAAAATATCTAAGGCTCTAGACAGACGGTCCGCATTTCAACTGCAATCCAACCGCAAATTTTCAGTTTGAATGCAGTTGACACGACTGCAATAGGACCGCAAACTAACTGCAGTTCATTTGCAGTTCTATTGCAGTCGGCGTGCAGTTCACTTATGTCACTAGCATTTCATCTATACCTTACTCCGATCAGCTATTATAATTTTTATATTTGAATTGACTCCATTGACATTATATAACTAAAAATGTGATAAAATATCTTTTGACTTCATTTTATGTTTACCTATCTTTATTTTTTTCTATATTAATGTTGTAAGCCTGACCATGGCAGACTAGAGATGCATGATACAATACAATGCAATACAAATACGCTTTATTGCTTATTTAAACAAACAAAGATACAGATGCACAATGGGTGGCCTTATCGCTAAGAGCGATTTCTTCCAGGTAACGTTTAAAAAATTAGTGTTCAACTCATTTCACAATTTTTAGAAGTTAACATAATAGCAAGGACATTCCAGCATATTTATTTATCTATGTCTGATGCTAGAATCCAATAGATTTTTTGTAAAAATAGTGGTTAAGAAACCAAATAAATATGCTCGAAAATATTCATACGATACTGGTAAATCATTGGAGCAAATCGCAGAAGGTTGACACAATTTCTTAGAAATCTCAACATTCCCGAGTGTAAGGGCTTACATCCTACAAATATTATAAACGCGAAAGTTTGTAAGTATGGATGGATGGATGTTTGTTACGTTTTCACATAAAAACGAATGAATTAAATTTTAATGAAACTGTACAATAAATATAGCTTATACATCAGAATAACAGATAGGCTACAATTTAAAAAGATATACGTATATTATCCAAAAAATCTATCACCACGCGGGTGAAACCGCGGGGCGCAGCTAGTACTTTAATAAGAAGCTTAGAAATGACATATTTTTTAGTTTTGACAGCTTTCAATTATCTAAAGACTAGATAAGTCGTGTAGATGGATTGAAAATTAATGTCAAGCTGTCTTTTTTAGATCCTATTTGTCAAATAGTCATCTTAACGGGACAACATTTTCAATCACAATCTTTATTTACACGGTTTATATCTTTTTTCTTCAGAACTTTCTCAAAACCCTTGAGAAAGCAATTAACTACGTTCACTATTTAGACTTCAAGCCTGAAGGAATCTATTCCCATGAACCCTTATGAAGTGCCAAGAGACTACAGTGTGTCTACTATGTTTTCTAATGTTGGACTTCCTGATTTTTCTCATAACAAGGATAGCCTTCTGTACAGCCTATACACCTGTTCCTATCTGGATTAGGAGTAAGGAGTACTTCAATGAATATTCGTATTTAATTTTGAATAAAATGGCGTATAGTTTTCTTGTTTTTGCATTACATGGCAAAAGTTATAATGGTAAGGAACGAATGAGTTATGAACAGAATGAAAGAAAAATGAATGGAAGAATGAGAATGATATACAGATTAGAAATAATTTTGACAGCTATGGGTATCATTGACTCTGGTTCATGTAGTTCCACCGTGATCGGGTAGATGGCGCTAGACGTGGCTTCTGAACACCTAAGGTCGACTAAGAAGCTCCCATAGTCATCCTAAAGGAGTTCTTACTACCAGGGGCCGAATTTGATAATTTTCGATAAATCGAAATTGGATAGAATACTTTCAATCTTGACAGTTTTAACACGCGTCCCTCCTCCGCTCCGACTGTAGTTTTTTCATTAATGGTGAAACAATTTATTTAGTAGAATTAGGGCCCTGGCCAATTCCATACAGGCACTAGATTTCTGTCCACACCGAAGGAAATAAAATATGGGTATCTTACCTATGTTAATTTTAATACTTTTACTGTCTATTTTCTTTAGTGTGCACTGTATTTTTGTAGTTGATATAGGTATTTTTGTGCCTGCACATAAATTATTTTATTTATATATTATTTACCATGATTTGAGTTCCGAGCTTTTCAATATTTCGGCACAAGTTCATGCGACATGATCACGGAATAACTGAAGTCACTGCAAGCTAGCTATTTTGTTGGCAGACATACCGATCTGCCCTCATTTTGTCTTTTGCTACGAACGCTACCATTACCATCATAGTAAAAATCCCGTTATGAATGACTTGTGTTAAAAAAAATCATCATCATCATCATCATCAGCCTATAGCAGTCCACTGCTGAACATAGGCCTCCCCCAATGAGCGCCATAGCGCCCTGTCTTCAGCTTGCCGCATCCAGCATCTACCTGCAGTCTTTCGCAGGTCGTCATCCCACCTGGTCGGAGGGCGTCCTACACTAAAAACAATGATAGTTTCAAAATATTGCATGCGGCACGCAAAAAATATAGATAGGCTTTACATTAAAATACAATAACTAGTTGTTACACTCCAAATAAAACAGATACACAGAACAAGAAAGATGCAGATATCTAACGCTGTTCCATGGGCTTTATCGCTATGAACGATCTCTGCCAGGTCATCGAGGCTTTATAATCATAGAAGGTTTTTATTAAGTAGTTTCCAAACAACAAGCAGAACAGTCTGTTTACAAACTTTTTGCTATCTCTTCCCCAGTTCGATACCTACAGTAGTTTCTGGCATTGAAGAAGATATCACCAAAGTTTTCTGCAAGCTTGCACCGAGGCGAGTACCTTGTAACGAGAAACAAGATAAAACAACGCGACTTTCTCTAATTGTACATTTGTACCTACGCTTGTCTTGTATTGTAAAGAACGGTAGATATTAACCTACTTAAGTTTGCCCCCATGTCTCTCGTGTATTTGCTCAATATTTTGTCTCAAAACAAATATATATATATATATTACCAAAACCTGCCGAAAGCCATGGAAATGGCATAGCATGTTATTGAAACAAAATGTGTAATAATCACGTCGCGGTAAATCGCTGGATGCGGGCAGCTCGAAATCTGTCATTGTGGAGACCTTTAGGGTAGGCCTATGTACAGCAGTGATCGTCGTTCGGCTGATATCTATATATCTAATCAGCTAGTAACACCCACTGCTGAGTATAGGCCTCTTCATTATCTCGCCACCCCTGGTCATGTGCCAGGTGGATCCACATGCTTCCCTACAGCCCCCATATTGTCGTCTGACCATCGGGCGGTGTGCCTCGACGCCGGCTGATACGATGATGATAATTTGGATAAGAATAAGGCCAAGGTATCCGAAGCATTATTGTATCAGCGATAGTAAAGCACAAATATATATATATATAGGCCTCCTCATCGATTTCGATGACGGCGACCCTAAGTAATCACGGATTTTTTTCTATCATGAGCTCTGATATGGCTCGCTAGACCGAACTTGGTCTTGAATATCCTACGGCACGAATGGCAGTAGAGTTGGCCCGATGAGTTATATGTATACGTGTAGGAGGGCTTAGGTCTCTGTTTACGTATCTGGCGTCTTGCGTCCATTGCCTCGATGCGATTTTCCTCAAACGCTTTGACTCTTTTGTAAATAGTAGATCGCCAAGATGACCTACGAGAAGCAAGCTTCTCCCAACACCCCGGGTCAATATCGCAAGCGGTGAGGTGTCGTTTGAACACATCCTTGTAGCGCAGATGCTGACCGCCGTGTCTTCGATTACCCTCTGCCATCTCCGAATAAAATATATTAAAATATATTAAAGCACAAATAGAAACTTTGTAAACGTAAAACGAGATAAAACGACAATGGGAGCGAATTTATTGCACGGGTCAAATGAAAATTCTTGTCTTTACTGTGTTTTGTATCTTATTAGACTACTTTGAAAAATGTTTCGTGTCTCAGCTTCAGCTCTGCCACCTTTGATCATTTGGTTGTAAATATTCAGGTAGATCGTATATTTTGAATAAATAAATAAAACATGCTTGACAGTTCAGATGAGGCTATCCTCATCAAGCCCTAAAGCAGAGCTAAACGAATAAGTAATTTGACTAAACATTAAAAACTACAGAAAAAAACAATTAAAGAGACAATAAGAAAGTTGCCTATGGATACGTTCTTAGTAATATGTTGGTAAAAAGAGTTGAAACGAAATTACTCATTAGCCAAAAGAAATAATTATAAGGTTACATTGTAATTATAATTAGTGTATTAAACTTAGCATGTGGTAAACGTAGTGTAGGACGCCCTCCGACCAGGTGGGATAACGACCTGCGAAAGACTGCAGGTAGATGCTGGATGCGGCAAGCTGAAGACGGCGCTGTGGCGCTCATTGGGGGAGGCCAATGTCCAGCAGTGGACTGCTATAGGCCGATGATGATGAATTAAACATTAATTTAAATTGTGTATACCAAAATATAGCAAAATACCCATTAGCTCTGTAAAATAATTGACTAATTGTGCTATTCTTTTGCAATAACGATGTTTGTTTTCTATGTTATAGCCAACTTTAGATCACGTTTTAAAATAAGCTGTAGTTCGAGCTCGTCTGTGTATTTACGACTCTTTGATGAACTTTCAAGTCTATTAAGCTATAAAATGTATTACGACGCCAATTTAACAAGAACTTCAGTGGCTTGACTGAAATAAAAAAAAAAGAAGCCTTTGACCGTTCTCATATTTTTTCTTGTTTTCAAGCTCCGTAGCTTTTTGTATGCATCAACGGATTAGACAGTGTTTTGTTTACAACTCATAACTCATTAAATAAATAAATAACTTCTGTTACACCTTGGGTGAAAGTCCGCCTGCGACGCGAGAGATTGCGGGTTCGTTTTCCGTCTCGGGACAAATATTTGTAAGATCTGTAGTTAATTCTTGCGGGTCTGTGTATAAGTATTATCATGATACCCATGAAATCATCTGCTTACTTTGTGGCCAGATGATGCAGTGTGGAAATATCCTTCTCAGGAAATTTTCAGGAAAGATGTTTTAATTTTTTACTACTACCTACCACTTCAGCCCGCGGCTTTACACGCATTTTTCCATGATAAAATAAATAAATAATAAAAAAAATAATGCTGGACAATTCACACAGCATCATCTAGCCCCAAGCTATGCAGAGCTGGTGTTATGGGTACTAGGTGACTGATATACATAATAAAATACATTACATAGATAGATATTTTTTATTATACATAGAAAACGACCAGAACACCCGGAACAAATATCTGCAGATCGTACACACAATTGTTCCCAGGCGGGAAATGAACCCGCAACCTCCTGCGTCGCAGGCGGACCTTCGCCCACCGCGCCACATCGCATCACAACCTTTCCAATTTGGTATCAAAACTATAGAAGTAAGAAGTAGGTATAAGCAAAGAGTTTTTACTACTAAGTACGGTAAAAACCTCTAAAGGTAAACACTATCCGAACTCTATGGGTAATCTCTAATAAGTAAAAACTTTTTGCTCAAGGCTCAGCTTCGTATGCCAAGGATTTTGAAGAGTTCAAGTTATACTGGTAGATTTCAAGTGTAGACAGTGTTCGTACAGATTGTTTGCTCCGCGGTTTATGGGTTAAGATAATGGTGGGTACCAATGGCAGATGGGTCTGTTCTAAGGCTATGTGCTGAGCGATTTTAAAGGTTATTGTTAGTGAAATGTATTAAAATTCCTATGGGCTTTAGTCACTTAATTCTTAGACGTTATTTTGATCTGGTTTGGATCGAGAGAAAAAAATATTGTTTTAAAACAGCTAAAAACCAGGAGGTACCTAATCGACTCCTATAGATCGATTCAGTGGTAGTTATGAGTATTTCATCTACTTTTTTACGACTTTCGCAGATTATTGGCAATTTTTTTTTTATTAATTAATTAGAACGGCACAATCACCAATTACACTAATTATTTATAGTTACAAACAAAACATGCTACTCGTATAGTTTGATGACGAATAAATAACAAAAAAATGATTGGCGAAAATACTATCAGTGATACACTCACGACTGCAGCTGGATTCAGATGTGATCATCTGAATCCAGCTGCAGTCGCAATAAGTCCCTATATGTACGAGTATAATAACTACATAGAAAAAAAGTAGCTTCCCTTTATCCGTCTGTCCCTATATAAGCTTAGATCTTTAAAATTACGCAACGGATTTCGATTGGGTTTTTTAAAATAGATATAATGATTCAAGAGGAAGGTTTATAAACTATTTGACACATAGAACTACACGCGGGCGAAGCTGCAGGGCGCAGCTAATAATTATATAAAGAAGGTACTACTCTTGTCAAAAATGTATTGTGATTGTTTTTGAATATGTCACGAAAACCCCCAAAACCCTCAAAATTACAATAAAAATTACTTATCAAGTAAAAATAAGTACATGTAATACCAACCTAACAATTAAATTGCACTAACGATGTGAAGTTAACAACACAATGAAACTCGCGATTTTAATGTCCACAAGACATTCGAGATATTATTCTCTGTTTGAAACTTTCTTGTCTTTATGTTCTTCGTGTGTGAATTTATCTATGGTTTCTGTTTTGTCGTCACTATTGATAAACGTTTTTATAAGCTTTTCACATCATGCTTAAGAATTGTTTTCACATTATATTGGTTGATTGTTCTTTTTTCTATCATAATGTTAGTTTTTAAAGTTGACCTTGAGAGAGCCTTTTTTCTTTTTCTTTGTTTCAACTGAAGCTGAATTTCACTAAATTAATCGCTCGAGGTAGAGACACCGAGGTAACGTCATTCAAACTAGAATACGAGACCCCTTCACCATAACAATGCTATCGTCTCATAATGACATATTTTGACATTTTACCTTTGATGAAAGAAACTACAGATGGAGGGACTCAAAATTGTCAAGGTTGAAACCAATCTATCAATATCTCCGTAAAAATAGCACCGCACGTACTATCTAGAGTTTGTTTAATCCATGGGCGATTCCGACACGATACCATTGTCATAGTAAAGCGATTGGTTAGCAGAATTTGGCCCCAGAAAATATGTAAATGGAGGTAATGCTAAGAAATAACAAATTTGTTAAAAACACATTTGGTATATTTTTGATGGTTTACTTAAACTTCATAGGATTTCCACAATATTTACATTTGTCACACGATTTTCTATCAATAGTTCTACTGTACTTATTTCACATACATTTTTCTAATTAACCTTTTACTTGTTTCAATTCAGCCATTCTTCTTTTATCATATCAGAAGCTTTCTCTGCAATCATAATAGTAGGTGCATTTGTATTAGCTCTAACAATTACAGGCATTATCGATGCATCAATAACTCTGAGTTTATTGACACCATACACCCGTAATCTCGGGTCTACCACAGCATCCCGATCCCATTTTGGTCCCATCTTACACGTGCCAACGGGATGATAGATCGTTGATGTATATTGGACCAACAAACAAGTAAAATATTCGTCACTTCCCCAAACGTACTCAGCGCAGGCTTGCACAGGGACTTTCACATAACTTGCTTGACTTCTTCTAAACGCTTCTGTCTCTTCTAAGCTCACAACGTATCTTAAACCTTCAATCAAAACTGCTAGATCTATCTTTTCCGTGAAGAATCTGGGATATATCAATGGCGGACCAAACACTGGGTCTGTGTTGTTGAGTAGTATAAAACCTCTGCTTTTTGGTGTCAGTAACAAAGGCCTAGCTGCTAACCCATCATAGAATGCGAGCGGTAGCACGAAAGTAGATATTGTGGTGGTTGGATCCGAGTAGAATTCTTGCACGTTTCTCGCATCGAAATGGAACTGAATATCAGGTGCGTTGTCTTCAGCATAACTTGTTTTGATAAAAGCTGTTCCACTGAGCGTACCACTGGCTGATAATGGTCCGGACTTCTTTTCAGGTTGTAAATGATATCTGTAGACTTCTTCAAGTAACTGCTCTCCTTGAACTGCCGTCGATGTTTTGTTTGAAAGCCCTAAAACCAGCGCATCCGTTGTAACATGATCCTGGTAGTTGTATCCAACTTTCAACTCAGAAAGAACAGGTATGCCCAAACTTTCTAGATGGTGTTTTGGCCCTATGCCAGATAACATCAATAGTTTCGGAGAATTCGCTGTACCAGAACTGGAAATCACTTCTTTTTTTGCTTCGACGGTATGGTATACTCCGTCTTTGATGTACTGCACACCAAAAGCAGTTTTAGTTATAGGATCTATAAGGATTTTAGTTGTGAACGCGTTTGTGATTATTTTGAGGTTTGGTCGAATATTTCTGATTGGTCTGATATAAGCGGCGTTGACGGAGAACCTTCGGCCATTGAGGGACGTTGATTGAGCGATGTCAGTTCCAAGCTGGTTTTCTCCGTTGACGTCGGTTACTGGGAGTCCCTTTTCTTTGAAGCCCTGTACTAGCATAAGGGTATTGATGTCGATGTAGGGAAATCTTTCGACGTTCAGTGGTCCACCAACCGAGTGGTAGTGTTTGTTTCTTGACTCGATATCTTGGTTGTTTTCCGCTTTCTTGAAGTATGGTAGAACCTGAAATGTTTGAAGTGTAAATTAGTAGTAGTAATGAAGGATTTATTGCGGTTTTTTACTACCGTTAAATAACGAATGTTATTTGTTCATACATTTATTAAGTTTTTTTTAAATTTTATAAGAGAGTATTTATGGCGCTCATTAGGTTAAAAGGAGGCATATGTCCAGTAGTGGACTACTATATATTGATGATGATTATGATGATTTATGTGTAAATACTCCTCTGGACTCCAATTATAATGGTCCTTTGCTACATTTTGTGGGCTTTTTTACAGAAACTATGTAGATTTTATTTAATTACTTGTTAAACGTTCATGCTTCGACAGAAAGCAGTTAGAATGCTGAAAATATTCATACCTCAGGATAACTCCACCCAACATTGCCCAGCTCTGCCCAACTATCGTAGTCTTTTCTGTTTCCTCTCATGTAGACCATGTAGTTGACTGCACTGGAACCGCCCATGGTTCGTCCTCTAAAGTATAGAAAAAAGGTTTGAGTTTGTTTTACAATTTCTAAAGCGGTTTGTTTTCTAAAGGAGTAATGACAAACGAATGCATTGTTAGAAATGAATTATTTAATAGTAAAACAGTTATTTAATCTAATCATCATTATAATATACATCAGGCATTATTATTTGATTGATTAATTGATTTAACAGTTAATTATTTAATTGTTAAACAATTAAGTAATTAATTTAATTATCTGTGACTCTCTCAGATTATTGTTAACACTTTCTCCTTTAGAAAACAAACCAAATGTATAGCCAGATTCTAAACTAAATCAAATTCTATTTTCTACTTCAAACTAAAAAAATATAAAATACTAGCTACGTCCCGCGATTTCACCCGCATGGTGATAGATGTTTTGTATAATATATCCAATATATTTAGATGAAATTTGAATAATAGTAGAATATGAAGAATATGAAATCCTACTAATATTATAAACGCGAAAGTTGGATGGATGGATGTTTGATACTCTTTCACGTAAAAACTACTGAATGGATTTTAATGAAACTTTACAATAATATAGCTTATACATCAGAATAACACATAGGCTACAATTTATAAAGATATATTGTATATTATCCAAAATATCTATCACCATGCGTGTGAAACCGCGGGGCGCAGCTAGGCTGATCTAAAGCTAAAACGGCGTCAGCTATGCATGCTGTCATGCTACACAACAATAACCAATTTACATATTCCAACATTACGTACTAAAACAAAGGAAAATACGACATCAAATAAATTTCAATCTTCAATACAATCATGTAAATGTGCAACAACAAAATGTACAAAACGACATTAATATAGAGCAGATTCGCGTTAAAGCTCGTTCCCACTATGTCGTCTGTCGGATTCCGATTTTAATCGGGTGTCGGCGCCTCTGTTCACACTAGTCGGCTGTCGGCCACGACCGCAGCTGGTGCCATTAAACGACAGTCAAAAAGAGGCTTATGTACACGATGGACGTCGACGAAGCTTTTGTTGTGATGTATTATTTGTGGAGTAAACGAAAGACAGCTAAAAATAGAAGATATTGGGTGCACCCAATTCTGAGGGAAAGATTTACTTTGGGAATATTTCAGAACTTAATAACTGAACTAAGAAGTGAAGACGTTAAGTTTTTAAATTATTTTAGAATGGCAATAACTACATTCAACGACCAACGGCACAGGGGGTGCGGCGCGGGCGGGATCGGCCCGACATCCGACAAATGTGAACAGCGCCATTTGCGATTATATGCGAGCGTTGATTCGACACGTTTATATTCCGAACGGGAGGACTGACAAAACACACGATAATTTTTGTCGGATCCGACACAAAATCGTTGTCGGTCAAGTGTGAATAGCTTCATATAAAATGTTCTGCCGCTACGACACACGATAAAAAATCGTCCCGACAGACGACATAGTGGGAACGAGCTCTTAGCATCGTTAGTAATGTTTTACTACTGTGCAGTGTGTATCTATGAAATATCTACTTAGTTCATTTGAGATAGTACCTACCTATAAATACTACTACCTAGCTTGCCCTGGATATTTTTATTCTGTTTACTGAATAACGAGTTTCACCTTGAACTTCCGTATGAAATTGATAAAAAAATATTAGAATTTTATGTGTTTATTTGAATTTACATTTAATAAATTATCAGACCCTGTCGAAAAAATATAGTACATCCAAATTATTCGATTAATTCGAGAATTAAACCCATGAATCGATTAAATATAGGATTTATTTAAATATCCGAATAGCTTTTTGATTCGGACTTAAATTACGACTTATGTGGTTCTACCAATATTTAATGACCTTATTGCTTGCTGCTAAAATAATAATATAGTACATATGTCAATACATTTCCACAATTTAAAATGAGTGCGAGTTTCCAATAGACACTCAATTATCAAAATGTTAGGTAGGGACTTTCACAAATGAACTTCATTACATATTTGTCTGAATATGGAGTGGACTCACCGGTATGTAAATACAATTAATGAAATGGAGTAGGTACCATGTGTGTTCTGTTGAATAAATGCATCATCATCATCATCATCAGCCTATAGCAGTCCACAGCTAGACATAGGCCTCCCCCTATGAGCGCTATAGCGCACTGTCAGCTTGCCGCATCAAGCAGTCTTTCGCAGGTCGTTATCCCACCTGGTCGGAGGGCGTTCTACACTACGTTTACCGAGTCGCAGTCTCCACTCAAGAACACGTTTGCCCCAGCGGCGGTCAGTTCTTAGCGAGATATTGCCACTTCAGCTTGCTAATTCTTTGAGCTATGTCGATAACCTTGGTTCTCTGTCGGATGTATTCGTTGCGAATCCTACCCTTCAGAGAAACTCCGAGCATAGCTCTTTCCATAGCTCGCTGAGCGACTTTGAACTGGTGGACCAGCCCTATCGTGAGTGTCTACGTCTCAGCTCCGTAGGTAATAACGGGTAGGACGCACGAAAAAACGTTGAATAAATTAGATAGGTATTATTTAAATGAAACACAGTAAAACTGCTATTGGATTTATTGTTTATTGAGACAGCATAATTATTTCGTTACAGGTTATTAGACATTCAATCGTTTTCTTCCAATCATTCGTTTAACTTTTGACTCATGTTTATTAATGATTGCTATTTTGGCAACAGGGTCAAAACTTTCCAAAAGTTTCCTTGATTGACTCCCACTTCAAAAAGCTCTGCAGATATTACAGAGACTTCGCAAAGTCATCATAAAAAGTGCTTCCAATCTTCTTTAACCATATCAGCCACCTTTTCTCCTATCATTATGACAGGAGCGTTTGTATTTCCTCGAACAATATTCGGCATAATAGACGCATCTGCGACTCGCAAATGATTTAATCCGTGAACTTTTAGTCTTGGGTCTACCACTGCATCGACATCGCTCTTGGGACCCATCTTACAAGTGCCTGATGGATGGAAGATAGTGGTTGTGTACCTTGTAAACAAACAAGCAAAATAATCATCTGTACCCCAAACGTGATTTGAACACGCCTTAACTGGTTCTTTGATAAACTTGACTCCATTGTAAATGAATGCTTCTGTGTTTTCCATCTTTACAAAAAATCTAAACGCAGCAACTAAAGTATCTAAATCACTTTTCTCAGTGAAAAATCTAGGGTAGATCATGGGAAGACCGAAGATGGGATCCGTTGTATTCAAAGTGATGTAACCTCTACTCTTCGGTGCCAATAGAATGGGTCTCACGTTTATGCTGTCATAGAAAGAAAATGGTAATTTGTTCGTTGCTAAGTATGTTGTGGGATCTGAGTAAAACTCCTTATAGTTACGACCATCGAAGTGAAATTGTATATCTGGAACTGGGTTTGTATGTATCGTATTTATGAACGCTGACAGCTGCAACGGTCCTGTTGCGGAAAGTTGGCCGTATTTGTGTTTTGCTTTGTAATACTTCTTTACTTCTTTTAAAATTTGATTACCATTCAACAAAGTTGATGTTTTATTTGATAGTTTCATTAGCATAGCATCTGTCGTTACATGATCTTGTAGATTTCTCCCAACTTTCAAATTGTTTACCACATGTATTTTCATAGCTTCTAGGTCGCGCTTTGGTCCAATGCCAGACAACATCAGAATTTTAGGAGAGCCTAATGCACCTGCACTAAGTATTACTTCTTTCGTTGCATGGACCTCGTGCCAGACTCCTTGTCTAAAATATTTGACTCCATAAGCTATCATTAACTTTTTATTTATTAATACTCTCGTCACTTGAGCTGTGGTGATTATTTTAAGATTCTTTCTCGTGTACCTCACTGGTCTAATGAAAGCAGCATTGGTTGAGGCCCTTCTACCATTTCTACTAGTAGATTGAACTATGTTTGTACCATATTGATGTTTTCCATTGAAATCTACCAAGGGTAAATTACGATCTCGGAATGCGTTGACAAGGACTCCAACATTTTTGTCTCTATAACGAAATCTTTCAACATTTAAAGGTCCACCGGTACCATGGTATTTGGTATTATTTGCTTCTATATCCTGATTGTTTTCTGATTTGATGAAGTAAGGTAAGACCTGAAAAATAAGCTTATTACTATCATTTTGTTCAATTAAAACTTCACAGACATCTGTCCAAAACAAAAGCACCGAGGAAACCCAAAGAATCTAATGAAATAAAATCAACTCTGGTGATTTGTACCACACCTTACAAATGTGTAAAGCTTCATATATTTATTAATATTGATGAAATTCTTATTAAAATCAAACAAATAAGTAGTGACTTCCCTGAACCCCTTAGTCCTAAACTAGAGTGTGTTGAGTGTCACAAGTCAATTCCTTTCCATAAATAGAAAACATTTTCTAAGATTATTTTGGCTTCTTCAGCGCTTTTTGTTTTGAAAGGTGAACAGCTTAAGCGTCCTGTACACATTTGGCAAATTCGCTGGGCCAGGATGTTGGGCCAACTGATCGGATTGCGTTCACACATTGGCGTACGATCATTCCGCATTGGCGCTTCAACCAAGATGGACGAGTGTCTTGCTTTTGTTCCATATAATCGGTTCATTTCGATAAATTTCTATGAAATTTAAAGTTTCGGCACTTGTCCATTCCATCATCGTAAATACGCAACACTAAAGAGACGAACTGACGTCTTTGCTGACGAATAAAGACGAACTAATAAGACACCAACGTGTGAACACTGTTTGCGGAGCGCACCAAGATCCTTTGACGTGTGCATGAAAAACCGACACTAGTCGGTTTACGAGCTAATGTTGGACGCCAACTTCCAACATGCGCCAAGTTCTCTACACGTTGGCCTAACGCCTTCGCCCAACGCATTGGTCCAACGTGTACAGGACGCATTAAACCTTTATACATATATTCAAAGACTAGTAAATACTTCTCTGTAGCTCCAACCACGATTTCCTAATGCCGCCCAATCATCGTAATCTTTTCTATTTCCTCGCATATAAACGAGATAATTCAAAGCACTGGAACCTCCCATAACTTTGCCGCTGTAAATTAACACAATCATTATTTTTTATTATCAAACCTACAATAAACTCCCAGACAAGGTTAGGGACGCACCGAGTTTAGAAAAGTTCAAACTAAAACTAAAAACCTGGCTCGTAGAGAAGACGTTCTATACCTACGAGTTTTTAAATTATGCGTAATGTAGTATAATTTTATTTTTAAAATGTTATTATTATTAGTTATTATATTTTTATATTAGAAATATAATGATTTATAAATTGTGACGTTTTATTAATTTGACATATTACGAATAAAATGTTTATCTGTTTACCAAAATAAATTACGATAGGTCTTGTAGTAAATAACACAATCATGTTTGTCAAAGTTGGTAAATAATTATACTAATTTATCATTTTACCGCAGCATCCAGCATCTACCTGCAGTCATTCGCAGGTCGTCATCCCACCTGGTCGGAGGGCGGCCTACACTACCTGCGTCTCCACTAGTCGGTAAACGTAGTGTTCGCGAGATATCGAGTAGTCTAATGAAAACATTGAATAATCTAAATGATCTGATCAAATACTGTTGTAATGTTGTTTCTAGCAGGTATTGTCTCTTCACACACAAATCCTGCTAGTAAGGTCGTAGGTTTTAACCTAATAAACCCAAGGTAACCAGTTAAACCTACATCCAAGACCACGGGCCTTGCTTTGTCGGAAACTATTTTAATCTGTTTTATAGCTAGAATTAAAACTTTCTACGTAAAAAACTTTAAACGAACTGTATCTACCTGCAATGTAGAATTTAAAAAGCTGCAACAAAAAGTCCAGAAATACGCTATTTTGAAGGAGAAATAGACTTAGTTTATATAGACCGTACGTTTAAATGAAATAACAGATACAAAATTAACTGTCACTCAAAGAACAGCATTGTAGGTTAATTATCTGTAACAAACTGCTATAAAATTGATTAATCTAGAACACAACATCATACTAATAATTGTGAAAGTTTGAATGAATATCTAGTGATTCATGTATCTACATGGATACTCTGTATAGGAAATGAATAATAATAAGGAAATGAAAATCAATTAAATAATAAATAGGTCACCCAACATACAATCTTATACATTATATAAAAATCTATTGCTGTTCGTTAGTCTCGCTAAAACTCGAGAACGGCTGGGCCGATTTAGCTGATTTTGGTTTTGAAATGTTTGTCGTAGTCCAGGGAAGGTTTAAACGGTGATAAAACATTGTAAAATTACAAATTTCCAAGCGGGCGAAGCCGCGGGGCGCAGCTAGTTTTTAATAAATACATAAATATTTCATACATTTCGTTGCGTTTGGAAACCTTTTAAGAGTATAATAATTATCCATTGGATTTTCTTTAAAGTTTTGTGACTCTCCGGTGAAAATTGTCTATTCCTTGTTCCTTTAAATATACGTACTACGAAAACCACTGTAATATGTAATATGTTTGCTTTTATGATGTTATTGTAATAGCTAACATAGTTTGTTTTGTATAATTAATTTCGTTGTATAATTTAGGTTCTAGTAAAAAAAGATATGTAGATATCGAGGAAAATCTCATAGACTAAGATTCCGTTAAATTTAAGTTGTTTTTTTTATATTAATGTTTTCTTTATCTTGTTATATTAAGCACTATTGTAAATTAGAATTACGGGGGTGACATGCCATGTTTGGCAAAACCCTCATGAACCAAATAAAAGATTATAATAAAAAACCTTTGAATTGGCTCTCTTTTGTATAGGTACCCCTAATGTGAAAACTTTACATAGGTACCTGATGAAAGAACAAGTCTGCCCTCTCTGGGCGCGACACGACATCTCCTCAGGCTGTGTCCGGTACATCCAGTCTATGCTTGACCTGGCTAGTGCTGGGGCCAGCGCTGGGACGCTCGTGATCTCCGGCTCTTCTGGACCTGCTTCTAGCAGCAGTATCTGTGAAAAGAAGAGAAATAATAATAAATTAACAACGCTATGAGGCGACGTGGAAGGCCCAGGATGAGAAGGCGCGACGAGTTCTAGGTACATCTTCCATCATGGTCTGTTGCAGCGTTGGATCGCGAGGAGTATAAGGAGAAAAGGGAGGCTTTGCCCAGCAGTGTTGGATCAGTAGTGTATTGGGCGAAGATTTGTCTGCCACGCAGGAGGTTGGGGTTTGATCATACAGCATCCCATTCTTTAAGCATAAACAAGTCAAGAACGGCGTAACTCCTCTGTAGGCGGGGCTTAAATAATAAATAAATAATGCTGGACAATTCACACACCATTATCTAGCCCCATGGTAAGCAGAGCTTGTGTTATGGGTACTAGATAACTGATATACATAATACAATACATTGCACACATACATATTTTTATTATACATAGAAAACGACCAGAACACCCGGAGCAAATATCTGCAGATCGTTCCGAGGCGGGAATCGAATCCGCAACCTCCTGCGTCGCAGGCGGACCTTCGCCCACCGCGCCACATCGGTCGTCAAATGATGAGATACATTATACATATTATACCTATACGATATAATATTATGCATAGTTTTGGATGGTCAACATCAAACAGTGTAAGGGTAAAACGCACCCTTCCAAGAATGTATGAAAATAGGAGCACCTAAAATGGTGCTCCTATTTTCATACATTCTTCATAACAATCATAACATAACATAAGCCGGGTGATTATGTAACTTGCGATCGGTTTGCAACAGGCGTAAATTAAGCAATCAGTGCTGTCAAACGTCAATTTTGACCAATTTTGACGTTGTAGCTGGTGGCAAACTAACACAAAATTGACGTTTGACAGCAATTGCTTAATTTACGCCTGTCGCAAACCGGTCGCGAGTTACATAATCACTATACCGACCTTAAGCACTCAGGTTACATATAATCAAACGTTATGTGAGGTAAAACTACCTTAAAATGCAGCTGACATCATGTTGCCAGTTCATAACCGCTTCGGTATAAATGATAAACTAAACTCATTTCGCTCCCCGCAAAGTTTGATTGGGTCTAAACTATCAAAATCAAATTAATTGCCGACGACTACGAAATGCGGCGAACGAAACTCTGTTGTATTTTACGTTGGAAGGCTAGTTTATCATCATCATCATCATCAGCCTATAGCGTCCACTGCTGGACATAGACCTCCCCCAATGAGCGCCATAGCGCCCTGTCTTCAGCTTGTCGCATCCAGCATCTACCTGCAGTATTTCGCAGGTCGTCATCCCACCTGGTCGGAGGGTGTCCTAAACTACGTTTACCGAGTCGTGGTCTCCATTCAAGAACTCGTTTGCCCCAGCGGCCGTCGGTTCTTCGCGAGATATGGCCGCCGGCCAGCCCACTGCAACTTCAGCTTACTAATTCTTAGAGCTATGTCGATAACTTTGGTTCTTTGTCGGATGTAGTCGTTACGAATCCTTATATCCTTCAGAGCTCTCTATCTTCTCTTTCCATAGCTCGCTGAGCAACTTTGAACTGATGGACCAGCCCTCCATACAGACTTTTAATTCAAAATCAAATTTCCGATACCGTATTTCCAAAACAAAAGCACCGTTCACGCTAACTTTTCCAGTTGCTTACCAGCTGAGTGCGCCTTACAAACTAGATACCTACTGACTGCCAACTTCGACTATGATTAGGCAACTAGACCAGATAGAAAGGTCACCAACACCGAATCCTAACAGACTTCGAATTAGACAAATTTACTCCGAATTTTATGCTTCACAGGTTCTCACGATTAATTTGAAGTTCAGTACTCCTTTAATTCTTTTGTTCTAATAAGAATTTCTTTGAACAGGGAAAGTTTTAAAGCTCTATTTTAAAATATGAAAAGGATCCCCTACTCAGAAGTGGAATTATTGAGTTAACGTAGAATAAATTGTCAAAAACATTTGAAAAACTAAATCCAGTTTCTGAATGACACTGACGTGTTGAATATTTTAGTTTGACGTACCTAGCTTTGTCACTATAGCTGAACGCGAACCTCCGCGCCGCACTGTCCGAGACGCAGTCATCGCATTTAGAAAAAAAACAAAATTCAAAATGCGGCTCTTGCGGCGCGGACAGGTGCGCGTTCAGCTTAGGTAAACTTTTAGTCTATATGCAATTTCGAATTTCCAATATTTTGGCACAATTGCATGACCCATGATCAAGTTATAACCGAAATTACTCCAAGTGCGTTTTCTATACTAGTAATATAAAGAGGAAAGGTTTGATTTTTTGTTTGTTTGTATTGAATAGGCTCCGAATCTACTGGACCGATTTAAAATTCTTTCACCGTTGGGAAGCTACACTATCCCCGATGAACATAGGCTATATTATATTTTCAAAAAAGTTAGGGATCCTTATTAGAAATCCAATTATGTAACCCAAGGTGTAAAAAATCACATAATAAAGTGAAATTCGAGTTTAACGCGGGTGAAACCACGGGGAACAGCTAGTTATTAAATATAGGTATAGCGATCTACCCTCATCTTATGTTTTTAATTATTCACATGTCATTCTTGCGTCATCATCATCACTCGTCTACTGCTGAACTTAGGCAAAAAAAGACGCCATAAACAAAGAAATCTAAGTTGCTGATTCGTTTTCATGCAAACGCTAATCCTATGCTCGCGAAATAAGTTTTAATTAAGTTAAGAGTTTGTTTTGCACAAAAAAGAACCACAAACTTGGATTCTCCTTTTCCGACTAGTCTCGCAGCGTCCATCCATCGACTCGCTGCGACTTTAAGTCGCATAATATAGTCGTAGAGGTCTTCTCAAACCCGCATTGCATCGTGTTCGCAACTTGAAAAGCTTTTTTATTGTGTGTGTGAAACGCGAAAGCAAAAGATTCGAGCTTTAGATGATATCTGATTTATTTACGCAAATTTATTTCAGTTAGTCCCTTATATAGTAGGTTAGATAGTCCTTTATCGTAGATAATGACGTTATTATTTATGAAAAGGTTGCCTTACAATGGTGTCCTGTTCCTCAACCTTATTTTAATAATATTATTATTATTATTATTATTATTAAAAACAGGACTAGTCTTGCGAATAAGCCTGATATGGTACTGATAGATCGGTTAGAACGGAGGGCGGTGCTCGCTGATGTCACCATACCACATGATGCTAACCTCGTTAGAGCTGAGAAAGATAAACTTAGCAAATATCTTGACTTGGCTAACGAGGTTGTCAGCATGTGGGATGTAGATTCAGCGACTATAGTCCCGATAGTCGTTTCGGTTAACGGCGTGATAGCGAAGAGCCTCGATCAACACCTGAAGAGACTCTCGCTAGGAAGTTGGATCAAGGGCCAGATACAGAAGGCGGTACTCCTGGACTCGGCACGTATCGTCAGGAAGTTCCTTTCTCTGCAGCCCTAGTCACCGGCCGCTTGAGCCTAGCTTCGCGGTCGGTGATCTACCGTTTTGATATATTTTTTACTGTAGAATAATTTTATAATATTTTATTGTATTTTCTATAGTAAAAAATGTATTTTATACGAGAATTTAAATAAATGAATGAAATAATAATAGTAAACAATGGTCTAATTACATATAAATAGTATTAATTATTAGATTAGGTACAATTACTATTCGTGTATGGAGTACTGTATATACAATGTATAGCTCCTAATACAATATACCTATGTGTCTATATAGGTACATATATTGTATTCAAAGTCGCTCAGCGAGCTATGGAAAGAGCTATGCTCGGAGTTTCTCTGAAGGATATGATTCGTAAAGAATGCATACGACAGATAACCAAAGTTATCGACATAGCTCTGAGAATTAGCAAGCTGAAGTGGCAGTGGGCCGGCCATATCGCGAAGAATCCTACGGTCGTTGGGCAAACGTGTTCTTGAGTGGAGACCACGACTCGGTAAAAGTAGTGTAGGACGCCATCCGACCAGGTGGGATGACGACCTGCGAAAGACTGCAGGTATATACTGGATGCGTCAAGCTGAAGACAGGGCGCTATGGCGCTAATTGGGGGAGGCCTATGTCCAGCAGTGGGCTAATATAGGCTGATGATGATGATGATGATGATGATGATGTGTCTATAGGTACTTACGTTCTAACCCTACACTTTACTCCCCAACAGTTATTGGTTCCGCGACCTAAATACCAATAATGAACTCCGAAAACAAGCGCATCCCTACTGAACAGCGTTATTTACTCCGAAACTAGACTCGAATGAAGTTAGCGATGGCACGTCAGAAGAATATTAATATTTTACGGAAGCGTATCAAAGTTGGGACCTAATCAAGTGTAGGTAGCTACTACAACAAACACAACCACAACTAATTATTATCGTGTCTACAGATACAAAATCAAAGATAATGTAAACGCTTTACTACAAAATAATCAAAAAAGGCGTAACCTAACAAAAGAGTTTCCATACAGTAAATTGTTATCAAACCTTTGTTGTCAAAAGAGCGTTGCTAAGCAACCACGTTTATTTAGAAAAAATGGCGTATTATATCAATACGCCATTTTTTCTAAATAAACGTGGCAAGGAATTTTATAGGTACATTTTTGATACCTTGGGTTACATTATTGGAGTTTTAGTAAGGATCCCTTACTTTTTTGAAAATATAATATAGCCTACGTTCACCACGAATATTTAAGCTTCCTAACGGTGATAGAATTTTTCAAATCGGTCCAGTAGTTTCGGAGCCTATTCGTTACAAACAAACAAACATACAAACAAAACAAACAAAAAATCAAACCTTTCCTCTTTATAATATTAGTATAGATGAACTGAACCCTCACAGCACTTACCTATCTAATAGTGAGTATATAGGGGCTGTAACGATGATCACATCATCTGAGATGACGTTGGTTAACTAAAAACTGACTGGTTTCTTTCTTTAAAATGTTCACTGTCTTTTGTATTTCAATTAAAAATACGCACTTTCAAAACAGATTAAGGGAGGGGGAAATTTCTTTTCGCAATTGCGGAAAATACTATTGATATAACACTCCAGTAGTTTTTCCATCCCTATGTGGATAGTTTTTCACCCCCAACATTCATTGCTACTCCAATCTAACTAAAAGGAAGAACAATATCTCCAAATCTCCAAATATAAAACTATCTCACGGTTATCGCCGAGGATTGTCTTTAAATTAGTGCGTCCTTACAAAAACTTATTGAGATATAGAGTTTATAGAATAGCCCCTCACACTTGAGTTTCCCTACCAGTAGAAATAGAGCAGTAGGGATATGTGGTACAGGGGAGTTTAATCTGTCTCCGCACTCGACTGCTGAGGAAAACAAAACCTATGTACTTTACTTTTTGACATCAGCTGTCCATAAAGAGTGACACATTATGTAAATCGGTAAATTAAAAATGTTTACCGTTCATTTGGAAAGCTATGTAATACTTTATATTATCTTTGTAACAAATTCTAGTATTAGATGGGTAACAGCTTGATGTTTTTTAAAAAAACCTCTAAAACAGACTTCGAATTCCTTTTAATTTTCGATAAAGATTCCTATCAAAAAGCAAAATTGGTTTTATGATTGTTTATTTATCATCAGCCTATGTTAGTCCACTGCTGGATATAGGCCTCCCCCAATGAGCGCCACAGCAGCGCCCTGTCTTCAGCTTGACGCATGCATCTACCTGCAGTCTTTCGCAGGTCGTCATCCCACCTGGTCGGAGGGCGTCCTACACTACGTTTACCGATAGTTTATTAGTATTATTTATTTATCTACATTTCAAGCCTGCAAAATTTCCCTGAATTCTACAAAGATTATTCCATAAATCAGTATTCAGGTTGACAGAACACAGAGCAAAGTTGAATCAACTCTCTCTAGAAAAAATCACGGTTGATTAACTTATTTTGAAGGGACGGGATTTGCCTGAAGAGGCTCTTTCCTTGAAGTGAAAAATCAGGCAAATTGACGGCGTATCCAGTAACATATAAGTCAAGTATCATAAAACTAAAACAAAGGGAGATTTTGTCCCGAAGCGAAAAACTTTTACAATCGCGCTGCCATAGTAACTTCTATTAAGCGTTTTGCCAGACAGCTGGTATACTCAGGTTAAGCTCTCGCACTCCGGGTAATCTCTAAGAGATTAAATAATATCGCAAAAAAAAAACGCCGATTAAAGACTCGCCGAATTCGTTTTTTTATCATCATTATCATCAACCTATAATAGTCCACTGCTGGATATAGGCCTCCCCTAATGAGCACCATAGCACCCTGTCTTCAGCTTGCCGCATCCAGCATCTGCCTGCAGTCTTTCGCAAGTAGTCATCCCACCTGGCCGGAGGATAGGACTTCCTCCGACTTCAGGTGGGATGATGACTTACGTTTGCCGAGTCGCGGTCTCCACTCAAGAACACGGTTACCCCAGCGGTTGTCGGTTTTTCGCAATTATCTGGCCGGCCCACTGCCACTTCAGCTTGAGACGTGGACACTCACGGTAGGGCTGGTCCACCAGTTAAAGGTCGCTCAGGGAGCTATGGAAAGAGCTATGCTCGGGGTCTCTCTAAAGGATACGATTCGTAACAAAATCATCCGACAGAGAACTAAAGTTACCGTTTTTTTTAAATATTATTTAATTTCTTATCTGTTATTACTGCTATAAAACTTGGCCTTCTACTTTCACATAACCCGGTCAAGGTGAGCCTCTTATCCCCTTAAACTTGATACTCGAGTGTTTGGAGAGAACGCAACGCATCGTATTTATTTAATTTTAAAGAATCCATAAAAGCCGCCACACACAGAAACCGTGGCCGGGCCGGAGGCAAAAGCGTGCGGGTTGTATCATACAAATTTACGTGCACCGCGCCGCCGCCACCGCCCGGCAGTGTACCTATTTCATATAAATTCGTATGATACAACCCGCACGCCTTCGCCTCCGGCCCGGCCACGGTTTCTGTGTGTGGCGGCTTTTTGGTGTTTTCTATGTCAAAATTGGTGTGTGTTATATACTATAATTGTAATATACTTCTTAAGCTCATATAACTTAACGACATCAACTGTAACATGTGTGTCATCAAGTATTTCAGTCTCTTGTCACGAATTTTTTATAGAATTTCATTGAAAACTATCCCAAAACAAAACACAATCCAACAAATTTATATAAAACAATCCTACTATTATAAACGCAAACGTTTGTATGTATGGATGTTTGTTACTCTGTCACTAAAAATACTGAACGGATCGGGCTGAAATTTGGCATACAGGCAGTTCTAGGCCCGGGATAAAACAAAGGCTACTTATCTTATAAATTCCAAACTTTACACTATGTGTTGAGCGACCTCTAAAGTGCTTTAGCTATTCGCTATGGACTATGGCGATAGTTATTGGCGCAAAATATTCCTTTCGTTATAAATGAAGCCGGAAGTTTTAATATCGCTACAAAATAATTGTATTAATTCATGGAAAGTTTGAAATTGGCTGGATCGGATTATAAATTCGGTAGGGCTCTTTCCATACAAAATTATTTTAGTTCTGTTCAAAGTTGATGATGAATGTCGAGATTTATTTATAAATTCTAAGAAAACTAGCTTCTAGCCGTGGCTCCTATCGTGTTTTTATTCAGGTAAATTGTATAGCCTAGAATCATCTCTATTTCGATGGCAAAATCTACCCGTTTTTCCATAAAAAAAGGAATAGGTAGATCGATAGAGTTTAGTACACAAATTAATAATTAAAATGTATTCAATGGTTTCTGCGAAAGACTGCAGGTAGATGCTGGATGCGGCAAGCTGAAGACAGGGCGCTATGGCGCTCATTGGCGGAGGCCTATGTGGACTGCTAAAGGCTGATGATGATAATTATGAAGATGGGGCAAGAAAATGGCCCGACTATGTGCTGGGCACGTAAACTATAACACACATAGAATGTACGAACATTTACATACAAAGTGTTGGTTGCTAACGATTCTGTCAACCATCTAATATAAAAGCAGGTCCAATTTGTTGAATGTTAGTAGGTTATATGGCCTATGTCTAGCAGTGGACTGCTAAAGGCTGATGATGATGATGATGATGATGCAGATGATTCAATGGTTTAAAAATATTGTTGATGTCGTTTTTTTGCGATTGATACCCTAAGTTAAATGAGTTTAATCTGTAATAAGACAGAGGCTGTTACTATAACTACGCAAATAAACTAAAAAGCAAAGTTCAAAAGCAGAAAACCAGCGCAGGTGTTTTTTCTAACACCTACATAAGCTGAGTTGGGACCATTTTGTAGTTGAAACTTAGTTTAATCCTACTAATATTATAAACGCGAAAGTTTGTAAGGATGGATGAATGTTTGTTACTCTTTCACGTAAAAACTACTGAATAGATTTTAATGAAACTTTACTTTAGCTATACTATATTTTTGTTGTATGTCGCATTTTCTTTATATAGTAACGGTTTTTTTTCTAATTGTACATTTATGTTTAACTACAAATGAACGCTTTATAAAGCTGGACAATTCACACATCATTATCCAGCCCCATGGTAAGCAGAGCTTATGGGTACTAGATAACTGATATACATAATACATTTCATAGATATATATTTTTATTATACATAGAAAACGACCAGAACACCCGGAACAAATATATGCAGATCGTACACACATTTGTTCCGAGGCGGGAATCGAACCCGCAACCTCCTACGTCGCAGACGGACCTTCGCCCACAGCGCCACATCGGTCGTCTCGTAAGTCGCTTTGATTTGATTTGTAAAGCGTTTGTATGAAAACAGCTCCAACACTGACTTCATAAAGCTGATTGCATTTCCTTGTTGCATTGAGAAGGAAAGTTAAAGAAGTAGGTGCTCAAACTTTGCCGCTATTCTTTGCGTTTTATTGAAACGAGTCGTTTTACCGGTCTTATAAAATTTTACGATTTCAATCACAAATACTCAGATTTTTCCGAGTTGCACTTTAAGAACTCACCTGACTTTTTACACACCATAAAGTCTCATTGTGCTTACATTGTAGTAACAGAGTATAATAAAAAGTTTTCTATGTATAATAAAAAATATCTATCTATGTAATGTATTTTATTATGTATATCAGTTATCTAGTACCCATAACACAAGCTCTGCTTACCATGGGGCTAGATAATGCTGTGTGAATTGTCCAACATTATTTATTTTATTATTTATTAGAATCTTGTAATTGTACGCAATTTAGTGACTTAAAATTACAACCGTGGCAGGCGACCGCTAGAGCGAAAATATTTAGACTGGTTTTATTGTGCGTTTCGGCAGCGCGGTTGGAGGGCGCGCGTTCGGTGATGTATGGGGGTAGTAGTTGCGTTTCAAAGTCGCGCGCTTGTTCAGCGCCGTTCAGTAAACGTTAACACGTGACTATTGAACCAGCCTTAGGGTTAGGCTCCTATACACTAGCGGTAAAACGCGGAGGTGCCAAGCCGCTTTTGCGGTAGTTAATATGGACACCTCTCTTGAGAATGTTGGAGCTTCATAATCCAGTATAGTGTAATATGGGTTGACCAGTAGACATGGAATGTCTACTGGTCAATCCATATTACACTATACTATGATACAGCCCGCAAGCTTTTGCCTCCGGCCCGGCCACGGTTTCTGTGTGTGGCGGATTTTAGGGATTCTTTAAAAATTAAATAAATACGATGCGTTGCGTTCTCTCCAAACACTCGAGTATCAAGTTTAAGGGGGTAAGAGACAGGCTCACCTTGACCGGGTTATGTGAAAGTAGAAGGCCAAGTTTTATAGCAGTAATACCAGGTAAGAAATTAAATAATAATAAATAGCGGTAAAACGCGGAGGTGCCAAGCCGCTTTTGCGGTACTTAATATGGACGCCTCTCTTGAGAATGTTGGAGCTTCACAATCCAGTATAGTACCTGTAATATGGGTTGACCAGTAGACATTCCATGTCTACCGGTCAACCCATATTACAGGTAGGTACACTGCACGATACTGCACTGTACTCACACTACATGCGAGGACACATAAATGGTTAAGTATTTGTTATTATTTAAGTTATCTGTTAAGTGTGTAAAACTGTTTGTCTTCCGAATAAAGCAAAATAAAATAAATACTGCACATGTACACCAGCCAAATTTAATGTGAAATGTTTGTAAACAAACCACGACAAAAAACTAAAACTCACGTGCACGTTGAGTTTCAGATACCTATAACATTAATTATGTTTATTGGAGATGCTAGCTGATGCTGAAAAGAAAAAAAAAATTGGACAATCTACACAAGATTGAAATATACATACTTATAGCTAGTTCCTAGTTCAAGCGTAGTGTAGGACGCCCTCCGACCAGGTGGGATGACGACCTGCGAAAGACTGCAGGTAGATGCTGGATGCGGCAAGCTGAAGACAGGGCGCTATGGCGCTCATTGGGGGAGGCCTATGTTCAGCAGTGGACTGCTATAGGCTGATGATGATGATGATGATGATAGCTAGTTCCTAGACAAATAACTGATGATAAATTGACCTTTTGTCAGAAAAATCCCAACTCAGCGGTGCCTAAACATAAATGATCGGTATTTACGGACAAAGATATGAAATTCCGGTTGTATTTTCCGGGTAAATGGTAAACAGGTTATCACAAACAGTTAACGGAGTCATTAACTAGTGATTTATAGAACTGACATTCGTTATTAGTGTGTCTGTTTCACCATCGTTATATTTGAATCGCTTCATCGATTTCTTTTCATTCCAAAAAAACTTTTTCTTGGAAACCTAAGCTAGACGCACGTAGCGGCTCTGTGCATGGCGTTGGGACAGCAGCGGTAACACTATTTTGACCTACACTACGCATGCCGGTACCTAAAGCTCCGTTTAGGCATGATTTTTCATGATATTTCTTTCCTTCGTCATAGGTATTTCTGGCAAATTACCCAAAACCCTAAGAATAACTTTTTCCTTCCTCATGAATCACTCCGCCAATTGGTAAAAACCTTTACGAAAATCCGTTGTAAGAAAAACGTTTTTGAGTTTATCACGTCGTCAGGGGATTTTTGCACACTTCTCATTAATAATACTAATACCTATCATGTACTAACATACTTTATAGTTATAATATAATGATAGTACTACCGTACTGTATAACCTAACTTAACAAAGTTAGAATAAAATAAAAATAAAATAATAATGTTGGACAATTCACACAGCATTATCTAGCCCCATGGTAAGCAGAGCTTCTGTTATGGGCTTTAGAGAACTGATATACATAATACAATAGGTACATTACATAGATAGATATTTTTTTATACATAGAAAACGACAAGAGCACCCGGAACAAATATCTGCAGATCGTACAAACAATCGTTCCGAGGCGGAATAATAACAAATGTGGCTTTATTATTTCAAAGTGTGATTCTATCTTTACACTTACTTTGGACCTGCTCTATAGACAAGTCCACAACGTACCTAGGTTTAGTAAGTGTTGTATTGTTACGCGATCACAAACACGTGTCGGGCAGTTTGTTTAGCACACGGAAAACATCGCGTTTCGATTGATACGCAAACATATTTGACGGGACTATTTAGCCTGTACTAAATGATGTTCTGTATGTTGTACATTCGATGGCAGTCTATCATGCTTTAACACTTTGACTGCTGAAATCACACGGTATGTGTTTACTACAAGTGACTAATATGCGTAAATCCACACTAGCGCAGCGGCTGAGAAAATACAGATCTTGTGACTCAGCACAGCCGTAATAGTTTTCGAACGAAACGCATGTGCGGCGCAACACAACCGCTGTGTAGAGCGGCAGCACGAATTTTTTAGGTAAAAAAAAAGATCGCAGTCGTCGAAAAAAAATTGCAGTCAAAGTGTTAAAATAAGACTTAAACGTTGGCTTGTCGAGCAGAATTTCTATTCTGTGAAAGAACTATTACAATTGTAAACCTGACTTTATTTTAATTTACTATTTCTATGATTTAATTTAATTTTCAATTTTAACAATAATGTACCTATTGTACCTATACGAAAAAAAAAAAAAAATAAAAAAAAAAAAAAATAATGCTGAACAATTCACACAGCATTATCTAGCCCCATGGTAAGCAGAGCTTGTGTTATGGGTACTAGATAACTGATATACATAATACAATACAATTACATAGATAGATATTTTTTATTATACATAGAAAACGACCAGAACACCCGGAACAAATATCTGCAGATCGTACACACAATTGTTCCGAGGCGGGAATCGAACCCGCAACCTCCTGCGTCGCAGGCGGACCTTCGCCCACCGCGACACATCGTCGACACAATGTTACATGTAAAGTGGTTTTACCAATAAAATGTATTTCTGTATTTATTTCTAGTGTAGCTGAATTGGCTACGGGGCGGTGGCGGCGCGGCGGTCAATCTATATTCAATCGTAAAGCATTTCCTATGAACCCATGGTAAAACTTTTGGCGTGACGGCCAGTCTTTTGCAATAGCAATATCTATAGCCATTCTGGTATGAATTTCGTTTCTACACAGTAAAGTAGAGCATTGGATCGGGGAGCTATTTTAAATCCTGGTCCCCCAGGAACTCTCTGGGTTAAGCAGGTTTGCACATTTGCAATGGACCTATCTCGTGAAGCCTTCGCGGAGTCCGACAGCCCTGACATACGTCAGGCCGGCCCGTGAACACAGCGTACGAATCCGAACGTTTTCTCTACGTAGCGCGCACAATCAAGTCTATTAGAAATTTGTTTTTTTTCCGTGGTATCAAAAATGAGGACTGAAAACGATTTGTATTTTTCACAATATAATATTCTGTTACTAGACAATTATAAGCTATGTTCCTTACCAAACAAAAGCTAAGATATAGAGAATAGGACGAAAACATGTTATTTCCGACGTGTAGTTAAGTATTTTTAAATTTTTTTCAGAAAATATGTAGACATTTTATTTCGAAAATTTATTCGGCTTGTGTATATGTACCCTAATTACGATCAAGCTATAGTTACTTATATATAATAGGCCTCCTCATCGATTTCGACGACGGCGGTCCTAGATATCACGTATTCTTCTATCATGAGCCCTAATATGGCTCGCTCTTAGAGAATTAAACGGCTCGCTAGACCACACTTGGAGACAGCGACCTAAGCCCTCCTACACGTATATATACGTATAACTCCTCGGGCCAACTCTACTGCCATACATGACGTAGGGTATTCAAGACCGAGTGTAACTTATAAAATGTACTGGTACAAACTTCGATAAAAAATCTCTCTTTTCACGGTTGGTTACGCCGCAATTTATCTTCACAATTAACAAGGCACTTAATTACGTACTCGGTCATGGGCGTTCGTTGCAAAACAAAATTTTTACTTTTTTTTGCGAGATCTTTACTGACCAATATAACCTTAACCTTCCTACAAAGTTCGACAACCTCTGTGGTGGGTTCGATTCCCGCCTCGGGAAAATGTTTGTCCGCAAATATTTGTATCGGGTGTTCTGGGTACTTTCTATGTAAAAATATATGTATATATTATATACGTGCACAGTCATCTAGTACCCATAACACAAGCTCTGCTTACCTTGGGGCTAAATGATGCTGTGTGGATTGCCTAGCATTATATATACTTTTTATTTATTCGAAAATGATCTGCCATGGAATAAAATAACCATTAAAAGTTTTCATAGAAACAAAACGCGCGAAGCCGCGCGCAGAAACTAGTATTTTATTGTACTAGTTTCTTTTATTTTCGAAATGACTAAAATGCTGTTGACCGCAGATGGCCATGACAGCATTTTAACCTTTGTTATTCATTTGTTTTGTTCTTTATATAGCTAGAGGCAGAATCTAGGCTTGTATAAGTGAAACTGACGACCTCTATGGCGCGGTGGGGATGTTACACCTGCGACGCAGGAGGGTTTGATTCCCGCCTCGGGACAATTGTGTGATCTGCAGATATTTGTTCCGGGTGTTATGGTCGTTATCTATGTATAACAAAAAATATCTATCCATGTACCTAATCTTTTGTATTAAGTATATCGGTCATCCGGTACTCATAACACAAGTTCGGCTTAGCTTGGGTCTAGATGATGCTGTGTGGATTGTCCAGCATTATTTATTTATTTATTTAACTGTAAAGAATCATTACCTCCTTTTAAGAAGGTTGTCAGGCCCCTGGATTGATAGTTTTATTGACGTGAGGGAGGGTTTTAATCCTTAGGGAGGAAAATTGTGCGTCTACAAAACGTCCTAGTGAGATTTATACGGAGAACCTAATAGAAACTTTGCATTTTTAGGGTTCCGTACCAAAAGGGTAAAACGGGAACATATTACTAAGACTCCGCTGTAAATATTTCAAACGTTTTAGTGAGATCTACGGAGAACCTAATAGAAACTTTGCTTTTTTTAGGGTTCCGTACCAAAATGGTAAAACGGGAACATATTACTAAGACTCCGCTGTAAATATTTCGAACGTTTTAGTGAGATCTACGGAGAACCTAATAGAAACTTTCCTTTTTTTAGGGTTCCGTACCAAAAGGGTAAAACGGGACCCTATTACTAAGACTCCGCTGTAAATATTTCGATAAAAAAAAACACACATACAAAAATTTATCATTAGATCTTGTTACTGAATGCGGCTTTGACTAAACTAGATTCTTAAGTAGTATAAATGTATATTTTTTTCAAAATTATAATTAATATTGTCTGTGTGTATGATTTTAAAAATTTTAAAAGCGCGGCCTTTGCTGAGATCATTTTGTCATAAATAATAACATTGTAAATAAATAAAAATAATGCTGGACAATCCACACAGCATCATTAAGCCCTAAGGTAAGTAGTGAATGACATTGTATTATGGGTTCAGGAAAGCTGATATGCATATTCAATACACTACATATCTATATAATATATATATATAAATATAATAAATTCTTTATTTCCAGACACGAGATCCATATTCTTCTTAAAATAGTTAGAACTAATACACAAAACAATAAATATACAATAAGATGTAGGTACATACATAGGGTACCTAGGTCAGAAAAATATAATAAAAAAATATTCTAGGTGGCAATAGCCACCCACCGTTTGTACATATCGGACAAGATCAAACGATCTGCCATACTCCTTATGATTGAGTTTGTACACATGTCAACTCTGGACATAAACGAGGCTATTCTCTTCCTCTGGATGGCATTGAAAGAGTCAACACGGGATGTTGTGTACATTTCTGAAGCGCTACAGTAGCGCTTCAGTCCCATAAGATGCCTGAAAACATTGTTGTATGTCACTCTGATACTACACTCTATGTAGTGTATTGGATATGCATATCAGTTTTCCTGTCTAATCTAAGTATCTAGTTAGATTGGATTACAGATACAATACATCCATAATAAATTAGACTTAATTATCCGAGGATCTCATCCTTCCATCTTAACTTTTTGACGACCGATGTGGCGCGGTGGGCGATGGTCCGCCTGCGACGCAGGAGGTTGCGGGTTCGATTCCCGCCTCGGAACAATTGTGTGTACGATCTGCAGATATTTGTTCCGGGTGTTCTGGTCGTTTTCTATGTATAATTAAAATATCTATCTATGTAATGTATTGTATTATGTATATCAGTTATCTAGTACCCATAACACAAGCTTTTCTTTTTTTATATTTAATTTAATTTAATATTTTAATTTAATTTAATTTAACTTCATAAAAGTTAAGATACTTTGGGCAGTGTGCGTAGAGGTTTGTCGTTGGTGATGTAACTGCTTCACAAGGGTCAAAATAATACCAGCGCTGAGTTGCGGAGGCTATTGGTTGGGTACCTACTTTTTAAAATTAATTACTTTTAGTTCTAAAATAATTTGGTGAGAATTTTTTCATTTGTTTTGTATTTTTAAGTAGATAACCGTTTCACCTCTTTTGTTTTAGTAAGTAATAAGTTTGTACCTAGTTTCAGTTTTAAAATGTACCTTATTGTGTCGTGTCAAATAAATTTGTTTAATTCATTTCATTTATTTTACATCCAGAACACCCTGAACAATTATTTGCAGATCGTACAAACGTTTGTCCCGTTTTGAGGCGGGAATCGAAAATATCTAGCCTAATTACACTTGCGATTTCGAGCAATATCAAGCAAGGTCGCTGCGCAATCGCATCGGCTGCACTTGACTCTGTGCCTTACCACACTAAAAGTAAAGTAAAAGTATATTTCTTTCATAATAACATGTTAAAGGTATGGTACAGAAAATGATAATGTAGCAATATAATTTGCCAAAAATGGGCGATTATGAATCAACTCGTTCTTGCCCTCGGCTTTGTACGCGTGCTTGCTATGGAATGTTTTAAGTATATTTCGATACCATTGAACTGATTTGTGGATATTTAGCCGTCAAAAAACATGCACTGGGTCTTTCCAGACAATTCTATATAATTATGTATGTACCTCATTAGTAAACCTAGCTGTAAGTTTCTCCAAAATTTTGTAAATAAATAAATAAAAAGTAACTTTTTTATTCCAGGCCTAGAGGTACCCGTATGATGTAAATATCAGTCTGATCCGTTAACACTTTGACTGCAATTTTTTTTCGACGACTGCGATCTTTTTTTTAACCTAAAAAATTCGTGCTGCCGCTCTACACAGCGGTTGTGTTGCGCCGCACATGCGTTTCGTTCGAAAAATATTACGGCTGTGCTGAGTCACAAAGATCTGTATTTTCTCAGCCGCTGCGCTAGTGTGGATTTACGCATATTAGTCACTTGTAGAAAACACATACCGTGTGATTTCAGCACTCAAAGTGTTAAGTTCTTTTGGCGTGAAGAAGTATAAAGCATTCATCTAAACATCGTCATTTTTGCCTTTATAATATCAGTGTGATTAGTGTTTAGCTGCCAAAGTAGTTTTTATATTTAAATTTTCAATTCAAATTCACTATTTTCGGACAACACGGTCCAAAAAAAAAATTACAAAAAAAAGAAATAGAATTACAGCGAAGAAAATAAAAAAAATATCCTATGTAACCACAACCATATCCATACCGTATAACTCAAACTATTTTTAACTACTCATTGGTTCAGCTACATTCATAAAAAAATTATTAAACTTACTACCTATATTCAAAGTTTTTTGTAAAAATTAAAATTTACCTTCCATTTCTTGACTTCCGATAGGCGATTAGCCACCACACACCCCGCCGAGCCTGCACCCACGATGATGAAGTCAAACTGCTCCACGTGCCTCTTCTGCCTTCTTCTCCTCTTCTCTTCATGCCTCGTACTCTTCTCTTCTGGTTTCGTCTTTTCTATTTCATCTCGAGCAACATCCGGCAGTTTTGATGCATCCAATGCGACTTTCGTGTCAGCTGATTCCAAATCAAAACTTCGTTTGTTGACAACATTGAAATCGAAAACGGGACTCGAATGAAGCGATCCAAATTTAAAATCACTTTTCTTCATAAATGGATTAGGTTTCAGATGGAACGAACTCTCGGAAAAACCGTGGCTGCCTTTGGGTCCGTGACTGGCAGTTTTTGTACCATGATTGATGGAAAATGCCGTTTGTATGCCTAATCCACTTGTTTCAAAGGGCCCCTGACTAAATCCTGTAAAGCCAGAATTCGGAGAATTTGGAGTGCGTCGAAACGGTACAGTCGGTCTTAACGGCTGGCTGAATCCTGAAGACTGCGAAAGCGTTTGAGTGGGTCCCAAAACAGGATCGTGTGCCGGCGATGACGCTCCGAACGGCGGTGTTCCCACTGATTGAGCAAACACACCACTTTCCTGGAAGCTAACACTTTGGAACTCGAAAGGGTTTTTCGCGACACTGTCTACGGATCTCCCGAATAGTTGGGAGAGGAGAGATAGGTACATAAATCCGATTTGCGAGCACGCTGTGAGAGGCGTAACAGATTCGGGACATATTGAAGAGATGTCGGGTGGGATCCAGTTTTGCGACATTTTGGGAACACCTTGAGAGTTCTGCACTTTTTAGAGAGAACTTTTGAGTTTTAAAAAGGATGTAGCCACGGTCGCGAACCAAGCACTAAGCCAGTCGAGTAATAGCAGTGCAGTGGCGTGCGAACTGATCAAGTTGAAAGTAAGCGGGAAAAATGCACTGGTAGTGGGAGAGCTGGTAGGTAATTGATGATGTTATCGAAAAGCTTGGTTGCTGTAAGAAAGATAGATAAATTTCTTTATTGCACACTTATATCGAATAGAAACTATTTACAGCAAACTATTTAAGAACTAAACGACTTTAGCTTATCGTTCAAGAGCGTATCTCTACTAGATAACCATGGATAGGATCTTTGGACAAGGGGATCTGTGTGCTTATGGTTTTATAATATATTAATTATGATTAATCATAATTATAATAATAGTCTCTCGCTAGGAAGTAGGATCAAGGGCCAGATCCAAATGGCGGTACTCCTGGACTCGGCACGCATAGTCTGGAAATTCCTCTCTGCAACCTTAGTCACTGGCAGCTTGAACCTTGCTTCGTTGTCGGTGATCTACCGTTTTGATATACATTTTTTGATACTATAGGATAGTTTTATACAATTTTATTGTATTTTCTATGGTAAAAATGTATTTTAAAACGAAAATTTAAACAAATGGAAGTATAAATAAAATGCCGGACCATTCGCACAGCATTATAAATACAATACAATAATATTGCCCCAACAACCTAAGCAGAGCTTGTGGTATGAGTACTAGATCACTGATATACATTATACAATAGCGGCTGTAGATAGATACAATACATTACATAACATAAGATATACCTAAATACACTACTTGAAACCTCTTTGTAAGACTAAAGTCATTTAAAACGGGATATTTACCATGATTTGATTTTTGAGTTATCAGTTCATGTTATCATTGAGTTATCAAATCATGGTAAATATCCCGTTTTAAATGACTTTAGTCTTACAAAGAGGTACCGTACTTTAGTATGAATAACCATGATAGTTTCAAAAGCTCTGTAAGAAATAAAATGTTACTAGGTAACTACTATTTTCGAAAAACGAGCAGCTAAGAATATGGACCTATAAGTTCAAATATACAGAGAATCGACGTAAATAAACCTTACTAAGATCTGAGTTACATAGCTGATAAGCTAAGTTCTTATTGTCAAGGTGACAGTGGACCAGTGGAGGGATTTTAAATCGATGACCTCTAGAAAAAGGAATTTATGCAACGGTTATTGAACTCGGCTGAAGTTGTGAAATCTGAAAATGAAGAAAGAAATAAAATGATGACTGGTCTGAAATATATTTAGGCTTTTGTCATTATTATTTTATATATATATATTATTTATTTATTTTTTATTTTGTATTGGTTCGGAGTGTCTTTTTAAGCTAGATTTGCTTGTATTAGAGAACACCGCTAGTGCCAGAAATATTAACACTTATAAGTCGGTGCACCACAAATATTTGGTTAGTTATTATATTAGATAATCACTACATATAGTATAAAACAAAGTCGCTTCCCGCTGTCTGTCTCTCTTTATAATTATATGTTCCCCAGCTGGGCCCCGCGGCTTCACCCGCATGGAAATCTGTTTCAAATGGTTTACAAAGCTTCCTCTTGAATCACTCTATCTATTAAAAAAACCGCATCAAAATCCGTTGCGTGGTTTTAAAGATCAAAAGCAGACATAGTGACAGACAGACAGCGGGAAGCGACGTTGTTTTATACTATGTAGTGATGAAGTGGTACCGTTACCTCCCAGACTATTACAAGGAACATTGGCATTGTCTTGTAAATACTAATGGTTTTACGCTTTTTAATCTATTGCCCAATACCATTGCAATAGCAAGCCAGAATACAATGCAAAATCAAGACTATTCGTACCTGAATAGCACGCTATTGGAAAGCCATAAGGTTAAATTCTTAATAGCTTGTAGTTTATTCAAGTTTTTATTTCTACAAATGAAATTGAAATTTGAAGGTTGTGGAATGCACTACCAGAGTCCATTAGAAAAACTATATCCTTGCCTGTTTTTAAAGCTCACGTCAAGGAGTTTTTCCTGCCAAAAGAATGAAAAGAATAAATATTGGTACTTACTATTTATTTATTTATGTATTTAAGTAGTGTATTATTTATTTTGGAATTTGTAATATTTATTATTTGTTTTTTAGTATTCTTATTTAGATAAACTGTCGTACACCCCCTGCCTTTTCTTAAATTCATATAATTCTTTCCATCCAAAGGTTGCCTGGAAGAGATCGCTTCTCAGCGATAAGGCCACCCATTGTACCTGTCGCATATAATGTATTTTTGTAATGATTAATTTGATTATGGTGTACAATAAAGAATTTTTGTATTGTATTGTATTGTATTGAAATAATGTAATCTGTCTATGACCTGACTTATTGGGCTGGCAACACTAGTTAAGTTATCTGTGTCCATCTCTCACTTACCTTTCTATCTGTGATCCAATCTATGAGTCGAATAATAAAACAAGTGTGTGAAAATAAAAGGTTTCTTTCATCCAACTCCATCCAATCCATAAACTGGAATAGAACCGATTCATACATAATCACCTCTATTGCTATGGAAATAAAGATCATAATAATAAAGGGTGTCGCTTTAGTACGAGAAACTATTAATTTAATTTAGAAGTGCCTGGTAACAAATTTATAGCTCTAATATTGTAATTAAATGAAATCGGAGTAAACTTGAAGTAAATATTCGAGGCTTCGAGTTTAATTTCAAATTGGAAAGCTTATTAAACTACTAACAGATTAATTTTGAGCCAGTTTCTATGAAGATGGAGTAGATATTTGTAATTTTTTAAAGGAATGTTTGTCGGTCATACCATTTTATAATTATAAATCATAACTCATCATCATCATCATCATCAGCCTATATCAGTCCACTGCTGGACATAGGCCTCCCCCAATGAGCGCCATTGCGCCCTGTCTTCAGCTTGCCGCATCCAGCATCTAGCTGCAGTCTTTCGCAAGTCGTCATCCCACCTGTCGGAGGGCGTCCTACACTAGGTACGTTTTCCGAGTCGTGGTCTCCACTCAAGAACACGTTTGCCCCAGCGGCCGTCGCGTCGGTTCTTCGCGAAATATGGCCGGCCCACTGCCAATTCTGCTTGCTAATTCTTTGAGATATGTCGATAACCTTGGTTCTCTGTCGGATGTATTCGTTGCGAATCCTATCCTTCAGAGAAACTCCGAGCATAGCTCTTTCCATAGCTCGCTGAGCGACTTTGAACTGCTGGACCAGCCTTATCGTGGGTGTCCACGTCTCAGCTCCGTAGGTCATAACGGGTAAGACGCACTGGTTGATCTAACAATAGTAACAATCATAAATATAATAAGAATAATGCTGGACAATCCACACAGCATCATCTAGCCCCAAGCTAAGCAGCGTTTGTATTATGGGTAGGTACTAGACAACTGACATACATAATACAATATTTATTACATAGATAGATTTTTTTTTATTAAACTTACGTAGTATATTATACCCAGAACACCCGGGACAAATATTTGTACGATCTGTACAAATATTTGTACCAACGCGGGAATCGAACCCGCAACCTCCTGCGTCGAAGGCGGACCCACCCCGTCGAGCCAACTTATGTATTAAATAACTCTTCACACTTACTAATCTTAGAAGATTTCTTTTGAAATGCGCTCGGAACTATTAAAGAAATGCATAATCCAGTTCTTTAAGAGTCCTGGAACTAGTTCAGTAACTTTTTGCTAGTCTCTCGTTGTTTAAAAGTACAAGAAAGTAGTATTACGCTATTGAATAACTATCTGAGGTCTTATTTAGCTAAACTATCGACGTAGCTCAAATAATTAGCAAGCTGAACTGGCAGTAGGCCGGCCATATGACAAAGAACTGATAACCGTTGGCGTTACGTGTTCTTGAGTGGAGATCACGACTCAGTAAACGTAGTGTAGGACCTCCGACCGCCCTCCGATCAGGTGAGATGACGACTTGCGAAAGACTGCAGGGAGATGCTGGATGCGTCAAGCTCAACAGGTTTACACACTGTCGTGGTAACGGGATGACACGCATATAATTACATAAAAAAACTAAACATAGAACATTGAGTTTTAAAAATTAATAGACCAGAAAAATAATATTAGCAAAACCCAATTAAATATATGGGTGGCCTTATCGTCGGTCTTAGATGCGATCTCTTCCAGGATAAAAAGTTAACTTTAAAATAAGCTAAACTAAATGAAATTATATCAAACGAAATCAACATAATAATAACCAATGTTACTCGCATTCAGTATTCTTCATGCAAAGTAAACTAGTAAAGTTTTGAAGACAAATAAAATCGGGAACGTCTTGTAACCACTTTGCATTGTCTCGAAAAGACACACGGTGAAATAAACCGGTCCTACCATTTCGGTGTGATCGTAACCTTAAAATAAACGACTTCCGTTTGAGCAATGGCTAATAAAAAATGAAATGAATTAATTTGTTATAAGACTTACACAGAACATAATAAACTTAAACTAAGAATAAACGTGTTAGTGTGTAAGTCCAGTAACAAATGGCTTTGCTTTTTGATCCAACTCATGCTGGAAGCAAAGCCATTTTGACTAGCATGCTAGACATCAAACTACCGAGTATACGCATGTTGAGCTTGGTTTCTGTGAAATAAGCCTTATGCTATAGAATTGCGACATATTTTGACAATCACAACGGAATCGAAAACCTATACCCGTATCTGCTGTATTTCGGTAAGTACCTATTACCCTTGACCTAAAATGATGAAATCTGGCAAGAAGCCAGAGGTAAAAATCAGAAATAAATAAATTTGTATTAATCATACTATACATCACGAAAAAATCTTATTGTTTGCTTAAAACCCTAGCTTGGTGCGCGAGAGATACACGCACTTGGCCAGTTTTATTTTAAATAAAATCAAAAGCGAATACTTTAGTAAAAAATATCATGCCGCGGTGCAATCACCGTGTAAAAATGACACACTAAAATTTGTTTTAGTCTACCCTGAACTTTCCGTACATGTATGAGTTTCGGCGAAATGTGCTCTGAAACTCCATTTCAATGACTTTTATACCTAACAGTCGTCTGGGGAATTTTAGCCACCGTCGAATAGGGAAATGTTTTGTGTGGGAATTCCATTATGTAAAAAACACCGTGGATCCCCTCATATCCAGTCCTTGGAATTCTACCTCTCAAAAATACATCTACATAGGTTAGGGTACCTATGTAGATGTATTTTTGAGAGGTGTGGTATGTATTGTGTAGTCACAATACATACCACAATGCTATTCCAAGTCGAAGACTAGCTAAAGTAGGTAAGTTTTTACAATAAACTACCGGTCGACGTGCGAAACTTACGTTTTCGAGAATTTAGCAGGAAAATTAGATTATTTTTACTGTTGAAATCCTATTACGATATTGACGAAGCCCTGACTGATGAATTCTGTACATAGGTTACATCATCATCAGCCTATATTAGTGCACTGCTGGACATAGGCCTCCCCCAATGAGCGCCATAGCGCCCTGTCTTCAGCTTGCCGCATCCAGCATCTACCTGCAGTCTTTCGCAGGTCATCCCACCTGGTCGGAGGGCGTCTTACACTATGTTTACCGAGTCGTGGTCTCCACTCAAGAACACGTTTGCCCCAGCGGCCGTCGTCGGTTCTTCGTGAGATATGGCCGGCCCACTGCCACGTCAGCTTGCTAATTCTCAGAGCTATGTCGATAACTTTGGTTCTCTGTCGGATGTATTCGTTACGAATCCTATCCTTCAGAGAAACTCCGAGCATAGCTCTTTCCATAGCTCGCTGAGCGACTTTGAACTGGTGGACCAGGCCTATCGTGAGTTTCCACGTCTCATCTCCGTAGGTCATATGTATTTTCAGGTAATTACGGGAAAAGCCAACCTACACCTTTAGTGTTTATGCAAAAACATAAATCTTTAAGTAAGAAAGTATAATTTTAGTTATCATAGCCAGAAATCCCCATTACGGGATTAGTCTTACCTGAAACACAGAATCCCAAATTAGTAACTTCATAGAACAACGCCTAACAAACCTTGGTTAAAACCTTTTTACATCAGATTGACAGCCAACATCCAAAACCCATGAGCATCAACCAACCTCTTTCCACGAAAGGATTTTACGGAAATTCCCACGGGGTGTTGCCACCAAAATCCATTTACCAACGAGCCTTGCATAATTCAAGAGCACAATGAATTTCGTAGAAAAATCATCAAGACTTGGAAACAATACGGCGTACTCTCGAAGCAATAATATACCCGGTTTTTGTACACAACCTAAATTACATGTCATGCGGCGTGAGATACATTGTGCTTGCACGAGGCATATACAAATACATACAGCGGAGATTTTAGTTGCTTTCGAGATGAAGTTTCACTATTTATGATAACCACTGTAATCAACGTATAGGTGCATTTTCCGGTGGCACTACCTACCGGAAAATGCAGAGATGGTAAGCAAATTTTTGACAGTTTTCCATAGAACGTTATATAAAAAGTAACATTTCATTGTTAGCTGACCCTTCTGGTATGTTTGAAGTCAATTTCTATTAATACGAAACTAGTATACTAAGCTATATAGGGCATCATCATCATCATCAGGCATCAGGCTCATCAGGCTCAAAATATTTCTGACATAGACAAAATTAAAGTGAAAGCAAAACCACCAATTTTTATGATATTAAAACTATACCTCCCAATTGTCCTAGTAACAACTGGGCAAACGTGTTCGTGAGTGGAGACCACGACTCGGTAAACGTAGTGTACGACGCCCTCCGACCAGGTGGGATGACGACCTGCGAAAGACTGCAGGTAGATGCGGCAAGCTGAAGACAGGACGCTATGGCGCTCATTGTGGGAGGCCTCTGTCCAGCAGTGGACTGGCTATAGGCTGATGATGAATATGTCTTTGGGAATAATTTATATATTATCTCACCACGGGTTCGTTCTCAGAACAATAGCGAAGAATTAGCGGGTATTTACAAAATCGTTCCATAATAAAAAAAATTAAAAAATAATAATGATATATTATATTAGCTAGAATATTATTTGTTCATTAAAATGTTTTTACGCCTAAGCGGCAGTATCTAGCGATCTAAAATAGGTCTTGTGTATCTACTGACTATCTATTACCCTGATTCACAAACAGTAAATGAATTATGAATTATTATAATTCACAAAAATCGACGGACAGAAAAAAAATACATAAAATCGGACATAGAGCCGCCTCCTCTTTCTAAGTCAGCTAAAAACAGAACCGATCGATCGATCGTTGCCAGATTTCGAAACAAAGCAATTCAAAAATTTACCAGCAGCACGTGTCCATTGACCACGCACTATTTCATTTTCGAACTCTTTCACGTAAAGCTGGCATTTTAAATTGTATACGAGCGCGGACGCACCTGCGACCCAATTTAAATGTCCCACAGGCTATCGAAGCTAGAGCACAGTGGAATAGTGACACAACATGCAGAAGTGTCGGTTTTACTTTTAAAACAATGTTAATATTTAAGTAGGTACTAACAATTATTATTATATGTATCATCATCATCATCATCAGCCTACAGCAGTCCACTGCTGGACACAGGCCTCCCCCAGTGAGCGCCATAGCGACAACCAACCTGTCTTCAGCTTGCCGCATCCAGCCTCTACCTGCAGTCTTTCGCAGGTCGTCATCCCACCTGGTCGGAGGGCGTCCTACACTACGTTTACCGAGTCGTGGTCTCCACTCGAGAACACGTTTGCCCCAGCGGCCGTCGGTTCTTCGCGAGATATCGCCGGCACACTGCCACTTCAGCTTGCTAATTCTTTGAGCTATGTCGATAACCTTGGTTCTCTGTCGGATGTATTCGTTACGAATCCTATCCTTCAGAGAAACTCCGAGCATAGCTCTTTCCATAGCTCGCTGAGTGACTTTGATTATATGTATATATCTAGGTATATATTTATATCATATTTTCTCACCGTTTAAACATTCCCTGACAAACATTTCAAAACTAAAATAAGGTAAATCGGCTCAGCCGTTCTCGAGTTTCAGCGAGACAAACAAACATCAATTGATTTTGTATTATATAGATTCTCGTGTCACAATGTTAGTTGCCATAGTCCTCCGAAACGGCTTGACCGATTCTGATGAAATTTTATGTGTATATTCGTTTAGTCTGAGAATAGGTCGTAAACTTTCATACTCCATTTCATATTTTTCTAATTGTTTTGCTGTGACGGACACAAAAAAGGGAAATCGAAACAATACAGTGTGAATACTAACCAGAAGAATGTTGATTATAGAAATATAAATTATTTATTTGCGTTTCATCCTAATAATATTATAAACGCGAAAGTTTGTAAGGATGGATGGATGTTTGTTACTCTTTCACGTAAAAACTACTGAATGGATTTTAATGAAACTTCACAATAATATAGCTTACATATAAAACATAGGCTACAATTCATAAAGATATATTGTATATTATCTAAAATAACTATCACCACGCGGGTGAAACCGCGCGGCGCCGCTAGTATAAAATAATACAAATTAAGAACTAATAAAGATAACAAATAAGGAACTAATAAAAAAAAAAAAATACGAAAACACAAACAGGCTACCGGCTCAGCTGCCACAAGTGCCAATGCAGCGCTGGTTTTCAGCGGTGCCAGAGTACCTCTTTCGTGTAGGTATTTGTACTGTGCCTCCATCGCTTAGCTCCATAAAGTAAGCGCACGATTCCAATACTTTTATGGCACCGCGATTGTTGTGAATTTGTTCATCCAGCGGTTTTTGGTGCCAGAAGGGTTTTGGAGCAGTGCCTTGTTCATGCCTTGTAGTTTGCTTTTAGGGTATTAAATGGCTTAGGAGTAGGTAGTGCTGTTGGTAGGTATACCAATCTATAGGACTTTATTGCCACGGAAAGAAGCTAAGACGTCAATGGTAAATGAGACATTTAAAGCAAGTTTTTAACCCACTGTTTTTTTGTCATTTCAGTATACCAGTATTAAGTTCCTAGGTATAGTGAAGCCAATCAAATTGTGGGTGCAACATTTTGAAGTTTGAAGTTGATCAATAAATAAATTCAAACAAATTGTCAAACATATCCTTTGTTACATTGATTAAAGGGTTCTTGTTCGCTTCATTACTTTAACTTAAGGGGCCTCCGGAGGGACGAATTCTTCATACAAACGTAATACCAAAATTAATTCTAATTCAAGCATATTTCCACTATAATATTGCATTATTTGTATTAAAATAGTATTTATCTAGGTTCCCAAATAGTTTTTTTTTTCAAAATACTTACCTAAAATGAAATGAAAGCCAATCTCATTTTGCACATTTTTATGCGAAAATAGACAAGTTTTCTTGCTATTTGTTTCGTATTAAAAACATCAATATATTACGTTTTATTTATAAAGAAACATAGCTTATATTGTCTAGTTACAGAATAACAATACTTTGTGAAGAATACAAAAAGTTTTCAGTCATAATTTTTGGTATTACGGAACAAACCAGAGTTTGAACGGCTAATATTGCTATCGCGCACGCATGTGGCGCGGCGCAAGGGTTAACCCTTGCGCCGCGCCACATGCGTCGAAAATCGCTCCGAATATCGCTGTCCCTGTTTAAACAGGGACAGCGATATTCGGAGCGATTTTTGCAACCGAGGGTCGCCAAACCCTTAAAAAGATTGAAGTGCACAAAAAACCAAATTTTTGTAAAAAAAAATTTTTTTACAAAACTTAGGTAATAGGTATTAAGTTATCTGTATGTAGAAATAGGAATCGAAAAAAAAAATGAAAAAATGAAAAATGAATAGTTTTTTTCTTTAAGCTTACAAATAAGCACTTAGACAGGTCATATTTATACTATTCATTATTATCAATTAAATTATTTTATAGTTCACTTCAATTTTTTGTCCACCAGTGGAAGAAGTGAGAAGAAACCACTAGTATGTTCATAACTTATGTGTCTAGTACATTTGATTTGCTTATCTGTAAGTTGGTAGATTTTGAGTTGGAGCAAAACTCTTTCCAAGCTTTTTTATCTTCTAGGTAATCTGATATTATGTAATAAGTTTTTTTACAAAGAATATGTTTCACAATTTTTTTTAATTTAATTATTGATAATTTTTGCAACTCACTTGTGATATAATCGAAAGCAACGTATCCAATTACGTAGTATCAATAAAGCATTTAAGTTACTAAAAATCTATTGATGTAGGTCTATTGTTAAAAAGAAGTGATCGTGAACTAGTGACGAAACTTCATAAAAACTTATTTAAGCGGATCTAGTTTTTGTTAGGACAACCTAGGTAGAACTAGAAACTCATTCCAATTGAGAAACGATTTGACATGCAACGCAGATTTCATTCGAAAAATATCTAAATTTAAATGGACCCCTGTTGTGAGCTTGATACGTTTTTAGTCCATTTGATAGGTTAGCGAAAGTAATGTAGACTTTCAGATATTTGGTTTCGGGGTCATTTATATCACAATCAATATAACATTTGACGACCTCTGTGGCTCGGCGGGCGAAGGTCCACCATGCAAGGTTGCGGGTTCGAATCCCGCCTCGCAACAATTGTGTGTACGATCTGCAGATTATTTGTTCCGGGTGTTCTGGTCGTTATCTATCTATGATACAAAATATTTATCTGTGTTATCTATTGTATTAAGTATGTCGTCGTAGTCGTCTAGTACCCATAACACAAGCTCTGCTTACTTTGGGGCTAGACGATGCTGTGTGGATTGTCCAGCATTATTTATTTATTTATATTTAATTTAAAAAAAAGCTTGATTTCGACCTCTAGTGTTCTAACGGCCAGCTCGCAGTGGTTAGCGAGATTAATTTAAAAAGCTGCAGGGCTCTGTATTTGTAACTGAAGATTGTGGCAGCGGTTCTGGCTGTGTTGCTTGGCCGCGATCCTTGCGGATATGGGGCTTATTCGAATTCTCCAACACGATATTGCGCGTATCGTTTCGGCCAATTGGTATACTCTAACACTGAATTAATGTATTAATTTTTACAAAAAAAAAATAAGTAAATGAAACGAACGATTGCGCCATTAAAGTCATTTATTTCATCTTTAAAGTTTAAAGATGAAACAAATGACTTTAATGGCGCAATCGTTTTAAACTTATATAAAACATATTGAAAAAAATTAGTAAAGTCATTTATTTCATCTTTAAAGTTTAAAGATGAAACAAATGACTTTAATGACGCAATCGTTTTAAACTTATATAAAACATGTCGAAAAATTACATCTCGCTTATTCAATATCAGAATTATTATCTTTACGAAATTGAAATGTGTCTGCCGCGCCGTAGCTTCAGTGCAAAAACCATTATACATAAAAAAAACATTATATGGTTTTTAACAGATCTTACGTTTTTGCCTTAGGGTTTTATAATTGGTATTTATAATTGTAAAATTTGCGAGACGCACCTGGCCGGGCGGTGTCCTACTCTACGTTTATCCAGTCGTGGTCTCCACTCAAGAATACGGTTACCCCAGCGGTTGCCGATTCTTCGTGATACATGGCCGGCCCACTGCCACTTCAGCTTGCTAACTCTTAAAGCTATGTCCGATAACTTTGGTTAAATTTTTTACGTTAGCAGAATGTCCTTACCTTTGCGGCTTTAACCACCCCCTTTTAATTAATCTCTGGGGATTCAAAGTACCCGGCATCCAAGCATAAGATGAAATATTCTGCAATGAGGTCCGGGATAGAAATTAGGATAAAACGACAAGTTTGGGAGCAGGGATTTTGACTTGGGTTCCGTTGATAGAAGTGTAGAGGAATGTGCACTTTAACAAAAATGTTAGTGATCAGAGTTTATTTTTTGAAGAAGAGTTCTTTGAACAAACAGCCAGTCCGTTTGTTCAAAGAACTCTTCTTCAAAAAATACTATTCATTCAAATAAAGAAGATCTCTGGACTCTACGACTATATAGACTCGATCTATAATATAGTCGTATTATTTTTTTTTAATTACAAAGATATGGTGACTTTCTTAACAAAGTTTCTATGATTTTATTTCACTTTTAAATAAAATCATAGAAACAAATCAGAAGTAGTATTTAAAATTAAAAAAATTAAAATGAGGCTTTCATTTCAATTGTTTTTGCTGACTGTTACTAACAATCTACAAGTAGCTCAACTGAACCATATCAATACCATTCGAAAGCGTCCTCAAGATGCTGGCTGCATTGCTCCGCTGTATGGTAATGCTGATGCGCTGCGCCAGATACTCACCAGCTCTCGGGGCACGCGTCACTTCTACCAAACATTTGTTTTAACCGAGTTCATAAAAGGAGGGCGGACTATGTTTGACTGTATTTAATTATGTTTTTTTAAACTTTTTTATGTATGTTCGTCGATTTCTCCGTTAATTACGGGCCGATATTTCGCTTTGGTAGTAATTTTTTTCCCTTGTAATTAGTATAAATTGAAAGAAAGAAAGAAAGAAAATTATTTATTAAACACTAACACAACACACAAACAAGGTTAATTACACATAATTATATTAGACTACAAAGTACCTACTTAGGTACCTATTATAAAACACGTAACATAAACAAAATATAAAAAAAAGTGAAAAGGTACAAAATGTAAGTAGTATTTGGTACTAAGTCGCCCTCACAGAAAGTGGATAAGCGCGCGTGTGTAGGTCTAATAGGTCCTGACTCAGCTTGTTGCTCTATCACAATAACCCATGGTCATTTGTGAAAGAGCGCTGGTTTTCAGTCAGAACCCGGTAAAGTGGCAATTTAAATTGTGTACCTATTGTGAATTTTGAGGGACTTGTAACCCGTAGGTAGCCTGCCTCACAGTTATTTTTTTGGTGTAACCAAAGTTTCTTTGTCGTTATGTTGCGTAAAAGCCAAGGTATAGTAGAAACTTAAAACAAACGTCAAAAATCGTCACACATGTTAATTTTTCAACACTTTTGTTTACCTTATCAAAGACTAATAAAAGTATTATACTATGACCTCATTTTAATTTTACGACGAAACCCTAAAGATTATTTCAGTTTTCTGAACATAATCTCTGATAATGCGGGGCGGAAATCCCAGTATGGGGTCATGGCTTCCCATTGTGCCAGGGGAATCAATATACTGTGTTTTTCATCCCGGCAAAACAATGGAACCTGATAGGAATCTTTATAATGTATGTTCCTTCCTACCTGCTCATCGATTTATGATTCAAGACGTACAGGTAAAACCGATTTCATAAATTATTTCGTTTTTGTTGTTAATGAATGAATGAATGAATTAGCACTTTATTACACTTAAAACTATAAAATAACACCTTATATATAAATATTACACATAAAAAGTACAATAGGCGGCCTTATCGCTGACAGCGATTTCTCCCAGGCAACCTAGGCATGGAGAAAAAGATATAGGTTAACTAAGAGTTGGTAGATCACAAACAAATAGAGGGATAGAGAAATATCAAAAACAAAAAAAAATAACTTAAATTAGAATCTAACCTAACAGATAAATTACAAATAACAATAACTACATACAATAGGAAGGCACCACACAGATAAATTTAGATAAAAAGGTTGCCTGGAAGAGATCGCTTTTAGCGATAAGGCCGCCGATTGTGACACTAGTTATAATTAGTATTAAGATCCTTTAGTATTTTTATTATTATTTTTTTTGTATTGATGGTGCAATAAAGTTATATTGTATTGTATTGTGTATTGTAAATCTGATCACAGCTGGAGCAACAAGACACATCTGAAGTGACAGTAACTGAATGAGAAAGAGAGAAGAATGAAGGAAAGTGTGTTATTATGTATAGTAAATTTTGAGGAACTTATAACCCGTAGCTAGGCCTGCCTCACGGTTTTTTTTTGGTGTGACCTAATTGTGATAATTATAATTTACTAGCTACGCCCTGCGGCTTCGCCTTTGTGGAAATCTATGTTTCAAATAGTTTATAAATTAACGCATCAAAATCCGTGGCGTAGTTTTAAAGATCTAAGCATACAAAAGGACAGACAGATAGCGGGAAGCGACTTTGTATACCTTAGATTATTTTATACTATATAGTGAAGCACCATTTATCCAGTCCCGAGTCATATTTTATTTCATGTAGGTAGGTTGTCTTCGGATAATTAGGTAAACACACTTAATTGGTTGGTAAAAGCAAGATATGTTTTCTTAAAATCATTAATATTCAGGTAATTACTCTATTAGCATTATTATAATCCTAATTTTCACGTAAAAATTCTCGCGATGAAATACAAATCTTGTATGAAAATGTACATTGTTGGTAATTAAGGAATATCAGAAAATAACATAGGTAAACTGAAACAATTTAGTTGGATGTTTTCATTTTCGTAATACATTATGATTTATGAAAATGAAAATCTTCAACGAAATTTTACTAGCTCAACGCGCCGACAGAGAACCAAAGTCGTCGACATAGCTCTGAGAATTAGCAAGCTAAAGTGGCAGTGGGCCGGCCATATTTTGCGAAGAATCGACAGCCGCTGGGGCAAACGTGTTCTTGAGCGAAGACTACGACTTGGTAAACGTGTGGTGTAGGACTCCCTCCGACTACGTGGGATAAAGACCTGCGAAAGACTGCAGGTAGATGCTGGATGCGGCAAGCTAAAGACAGGGCGCTCTATGGCGCTCATTAGCCCTTAGTCGCTTCTTACGACAGGCACCCGCGGGTCTATATTATTATGTCTCTCATTTACCATGATCTCGGGCCATAAAGTGACCCGGTCCTTTGGAAGGCTTGCGTGGGGCCGAAGCCAACAGCACAGAGGCCCTTTGAGAAGTTAATCTAAAGGCGATGGCTACACATAGCGGGTATCATCCTCGGATGCACAATATGATACACCCAAAGATGGTATCCGCCAGGTGTAGAGACTATTGCAAAGAATAATGAAAGAAATAAAACCAGGCTATTGTGATGGATGGATGGACTGGGTAATCGGGCTATAGGGGAGATTGCGGACGTCTGCCATAAACAAGTCAATCATAATGTTAAGAAGAGTGGCAGACGGTGGCTTGCCGAAGGCTGAATTCATTATTATTATTATTACCTTGTAAATTGCCATCGCGATGAAACCTTGGTGCTCTTCAAGCACAAATCAGGTTCGATGGTAACCCGCTTATTCATATTGATATCTGTTTAATTATGATACTAATTTTATTTATTTTTAAAAACTATATTGCACTACAAGGGTGCAAAGGGTGGGCTTAATGCCGAGACATTTTCTACCTGCCGACCAGGAAACACAATGTATAATATAAAATAGTTGACGTGCTAACACTATTATCTATTTTACAAACCTGTAAACCACAGGAGGAATAGACTATGTAAATAAAAATAAGGCCTGAAAGACAATATCATTTTTGAAAACTAGGTAAATACACATATTTTAAGTCCTAAGTTTTGTAGATTTTTAAACCTCTGTTGCTACTAGCAAAAGATATTTCAAAATAAGAAATATTGCGGATTTAAAATACATTTCGGCTAAGACCTATGTCTACAGGCAATTTGAATACTAAAATGAGTTATCCAAGTGTGTCGTTGGCTGAATTAAGGCACATGTCTTCAGAATACATGATTGACCTTATTAGCTCGATTAGGGAAAAGAATTGGAGCGAGAACCTTTCTGAATTTTAAGAAAAAGTGGGGACATTATGCGAACAAATGATTAAACCGGGTTCTCACTAGCAAATCAGTCACGCCCTAGATCGATAATAATCTTATGACCAGTCAAGAATCCAAGGTATTTTTGTATTTGGCTCATAGAGAAATGTTTTTATGACATTAAAAACTATAAACATTAAAAACTATAAACATTAAATTACCTAGTTATATAAGTTAAATATTGTATGACCACCACGGTGGGAGTGGCGCCCACCCTACGCTAAGAGGCGACGTGGAAGGCCCAGGATGAGATGGCGTGACGAGCTCGACGCACATCTTCCATCATGGCCTGTTACAGCGTTGGATCGCGAGGAGTGGAAGGAGAAAAAGGAGGCCTTTGCCCAGCAGTGGGACATAATGGCTAAAAATAAAAATAATAATAATTAATGGATAAACTGGTTGTTTCATCTAGCTTTTAAGATCTTTTTGTACTCAGTTTCTACAATAAGTTTATTTGAATTTTGAATTTAAACAAATACATTCATGTATAAAAACGTTACTCAAACTGATAGTGATATGATAACATAGCCAGAAAGCAACAAGATAGTAAAAAACTTTTTTTGAAAGCTTTCAAAACCAAAACTTATGTTGACCTTCTGCTATGGTACCCGTAAAATATTTTCCACGTATAGTTTTTTGGTTTAGTCACTACATTACCTATATACGACGTTTGAAAAAATATCTAGTATTCAGATACCATGATCTCGGGCCATAAAGTGACCCGGTCCATTGGAAGGCTTGCGTGGGGCCGAAGCCAACAGCACAGAGGCTTTATAAACCTTCCTCTTGAATCACTCTATCTTTTAAAGAATCCGCATTAAAATCCGTGGCGTTGTTTTAAAGATCTAAACATGCATAGGGACAGACAGACAGCGGGGAGCTACTTTGTTTTATAATACACTTGCTGCGCCCCGCGGTTTCACCCGTGTGGTGATAGATATTTTGGATAATATACAATATATCTTCATAAATTTGTAACCTATGTGTTATTCTGATGTATACTTAAGCTATATTATTGTAAAGTTTCATTAAAATCCATTCAGTAGTTTTTACGTGAAAGAGTAACAAACATCCATCCACCCATACTTACAAACTTTCGCGTTTATAATATTAGTAGGATTATTATGTAGTGACAGTGATGTTTCTTTATGTCGAAGTAAAAGTGTTTTGTTTTGTTATAGCTATAAAAAGACGAACAAAAACCGACAATTGAACAGATTGGCAGATATTATTCAGTCTGTTTGTATTTCGTTCTATAGACAGTTAGAACAAAGAGATAGAAATAGTAAATGAGTGCGGGTAGTTGAATAACAACTAGTATCCGACGAACAATTACAACTCAAAGCTGCAGGTGTACTGGGGCGCGTGAATTGTATGCTCCAAGGTACAGGTTTTATGGCAACAGCTTAATAAATTCCTTCTGGAAGTTTCTGCGGTATAGTGTTGGGTAGGACATGGTTTCGAAACGAGTTTGTATGTCCTCATCCTATTTCGTGAGGCGGGACAATGTCATGCTTCAAATGTCATGTCACGCCTTGACGACCGATGTGGCGCGGTGGGCGAAGGTCCGCCTGCGACGCAGGAGGTTGCGGGTTCGATTCCCGCCTCGGAACAAATTGTGTGTACGATCTGCAGATATTTGTTCCGGGTGTTCTGGTCGTTTTCTATGTATAATAAAAAAAATATCTTTCTATGTAATACGTATATATTGTATAATGTATATCAGTTATCTAGTACCCATAACACAAGCTCTGCTTACCATGGGCCTAGATAATGCTGTGTGAATTGTGTCCAGCATTATTTATTATTTATTTATTATTAAATGTCATGTTGCGAGGATGTATTATGTAGTTCATTCTACTCATTTGGTCATCCAGGACATTTTTGTCACAAGAGTTGAGGTGTCTTAATGAGTTCGGTATCTTAAAAACTTCACCCGATCATTGGTCCAGCTCATGTGGGCATGCACGTGTTTGTCTGTGCTTTCGTAGCTTTTACACGGAACAATATATACATAGATATACTAGCAGCTGCGCCCCGTGGCTTCGCCCGCGTGGAAATCAATGTGTCAAATGGTTTATAAACCTTCCTCTTGAATCACTCTATCCATTTTAAACCGCATCAAAATCCGTTGCGTAGTTTTAAAGATGTAAGCATTCATAGGGACAGACAGCGGGATGCGAATTTGTTTTATACTATGTAGTGATACACACGTATTACAAAGAATGAATGAATGAATGAATGAACACTTTATTGTACCCAAATAACAAAATAACACCTTATATCTAAATCTTACAAAGATGTTCAGACTTAAAATTAAGAGCACTGTGATCTGCCATAATGCAGCGTGGTTTCGGACATTCATTATAGACATTATAAAGTTAAAATCCTCACTATAAAACAACCTTCTTATATAAAACATGTGTTTCCTGGTTGGCAACCATTATGTTTTTTTTTTTACATAATAAATATATATTTTTTTAATCAAATATTTTCTAATAATTTAAAATCTTTAATTAAAATTAATTTATTAATTAATTTTATAAAAAAAAAAAAAAAATTTAAACGCCTCGTCATTAAGCCCACCCTTTGTACCCTTTGTAGTGCAATAAAGTTTTTAAATAATTTAATAAATATAAGTGCCAGGACTGTTCGTTCAAAGCTGCAAAAGAAATCCATCTCTCCATCGCCTGTAACATGGGCCGGTACTCTAGTCCGGCTTCGCATCCATTAGCCAAGCGGTATTGTTCGCGGAATAACAAATTTGCATGCTCAAGCTCATTGTTCCTAGTAAAAAATGACAATTAATCAGCCCCGAGCATGGTATGAGCTGATGGAGTGGAAAAATGCTTTATGGGAGTTTCTGGATACTGTTGTAGGAGTTTTACAGGTGGTGCTTGCTTTTTGACGACCGTGGCGCGGTAGGAAAGGTCCGCCTGCAAGGCAGGAGCGGGTTCGATGCCTGCTGTAGGACAAGAAACCTTGCCTTGAACAAGAGGCCGTGAGTAGATACGACGCGACGAGGGGTAGACAAGGGCGCGGCGTCAGCGCCGCCTGCAAAGAGCTTACACAGGGATTCCATACAACACTGACGATCGAAAATACGGCGAATTTACGAAGAAAAATCGTGCGTGGAAAAGAGCCCACGCATCTCTGACGTGGGGCGAACGTGTTCTTGAGTGGAGACCACGACTCGGTAAACGTAGTGTAGGACGCCCTCCAACCAGGTGGGATGATGACTGCAGAAGACTGCAGGTAGATGCTGGATGCGTCAAGCTGAAGACAGGGTGCTATGGCGCTCATTGGGGGAGGCCTATGTCCAGCAGTGGACTAGCATAGGCTGATGATGATGATGACCTCTGACGTTCGTTGAGCGCCACGATATACTTGAGTTGCCAGTGTTACCTTCACTCACAACAGAAAAAATAACCTCTCAATTTTTACCATCAAAACTCAATCAACTTAATCTACATATATGCGGTATCTACAAAGTATGTTATTTTATTGAATAGAACAAACCGGAGCCTCATTACGCTAAATGGTAGGTACAAACAAGTCATCTTAAACTTAAATGACCTTAATCAAGCAAATCTAAGTTCAAAGTCCAATATCGTTTCAACTCGCTATCGGAAACACTAATGGGGCTGATACACTGTTACGATAACTTGATAAACTTAGTGCTGTCTAGTCAATCTAGCTTGTCAAGCAAAAGAGGACAAAGCGTCGTCGTCGGCGTGTATTTTTTAATAATCAAGACGACTACTTCTTCGTCAACCACAGGTGGTTGCGGTTTTCATTCTCGCTTGAAAAAAATGTAATGTACTACGTTCTGCTAATATTTGTTTTGGGTAGTCTGGGTATTTTCTATGTATAGCAAATAAATATAATATCTATTTAATTAATAAGATGATGCTGTGTGAATTATCCAGCATTATTGATGATTATTATTATCATCCCGTTTGAGAACAGGCATGTGAATATATTATATAATATGTACATACTACATGTTATGTAACTAGTAAGAGAAATTATGCAGTATCGGCAGTGGGCCGGCCATTTCTCGCGAAGAACCGACGGCAACTGGGGTAAACGTAGTGTAGGACGCCCTCCGACCAGGTGGGATGACGACCTGCGAAGGACTGCAGGTAGATGCTGGATGCGGCAAGCTGAAGACAGGACGCTATGGCGCTCATTAGGGTTGGCCTATGTCCAGCAGTGGACTGGTATAGGCGATGATATGATGATAAAGAGAAATTATAAACTCGCCACCAATACACACTACAAACCACTTTATTGCATCCCGGAACTGACAGTGTATCCAGGCCTTTTCTAACACAGTCGGTCATGCAATGCTATTCCATTGGCGCTTATACACTTGTATATAAACATTTATGCGACATTGAATGCTTCATGGAATTGACTAGTTCGCTGCAAACCTATTAGTTCGGCTGTATGTTGTTATTATTGAATGTGACTGGTTGGTTTGCGACTGAGGTTTAGGTTTGCAAATAGGATTTACTCTAAAACTAGGTGGGTATGCTTACTAATAAGGTTGGTTTATTTTGGTCTACAAAGTGAACTAGAAATAGCACAAAACAGACCAAAATGGAGACTTCTCTTATCGGAGGCCAAGACATATGGAGTTCGGGTTGCTTAGCCATAGGAATAAGTATCATCATCAGCCTATATCAGTCCACTGCTGGACATAGGCCTCCCTCAATGAGCGCCATAGCGCCCTGTCTTCAGCTTGCCGCATCCAGCATCTACCTGCAGTCTTTGGCAGGTCGTCATCCCACCTGGTCGGAGAGCGTCCTACACTACGTTTATCGAGTCGTGGTCTCCACTCAAGAACACGTTTGCCCCAGCGGCCGTCGGTTCTACGCGAGATATGGCCGGCCCACTGCCACTTCATCTTGCTAATTCTCAGAGCTATGTCGATAACTTTGGTTCTCTGTCGGATGTATTCGTTAAGAATCCTATCTTTCAGAGAAACTACGAGCATAGTTCTTTCCATAGCTCGCTGAGCGACTTTGAACTGGTGGACCAGCCCTATCGTGAGTGTCCAGTGGAATAAGTATGTTTTGGTCTAAAGCGAGGTATTTAGCGATCATAACGCTAAATTGTCTTACAGGCAGCCCTTGGGTGGAAAGGATTCAAACCAAATAAAAAAAATAGCATTAAAATAACTTGGGGTGGAGCGTTTGCCATAAAAAATAAATAAATAAGTTAATTAAGTTCTAAAGGTCCACTAAATGTTGAGATCTATTTTTTTTCCAAAACAAAAAAATCTTTGACTTTTTTTAATGCAAAACCTATTTTTTTCATAATCGAAAACCTAACTTGACTTTTCGATAACTCTTACGGATTCAGACTTCCATACAGTGGCCCTGAAAAAAAAACTGGCACTAAGTAATAATGTAACCTATATAAAGTGCTTAGCTAGCTTCAAATTAAATCATTTCAATAATTAAAAAATTAAATAATAATTAACTAATAATTAAATAAGAATTTAATGATTTAATATTTAATTATTATTGGGGGAGGCCTATGTCCAGCAGTGGACTGCTATAGGCTGATGATGATGATTATGAGTAATTAAATGTTGAAGTGTTGAAAACATGGAGTTGAACTCAGCCCCTTCTGACAAACAAGTAACAATCAGAGTCTCTTTCAACATTTCTTACATTTACATGACTATTTTCAGAAAGCTTCGTTTATTCAAATTACAGGACCGCAGTCAAGAGGATTTGTATTAATCGTAATTATGGCTGAGCCCAGTTGAATTATACATTTTGCAGAAGTGGACTTTGCACAAAATGGGTAAGGAACTTTAAGCAGAGCTCTTTTTAAATTGGTGAATAGATTCTAGTGACACAATCTGTATCAGAACATATGAGTTAAGAAAATTTTTTTTGCATCGTTTTGCATCGAAATTTACTCAAACCCCTACGGTTAAAGAGTGATAAATATAAGAAATCATGTATATTCTTTAAAAATAAATAAATACAAAATACAAAAATACACTGCTGAAAGTACCTATCACAACGCAACAAATGTAGCACAACAGAATTTGTTACGGTAAGTGTACATGGGTCTACAAATGAAATATTAAGCTTATTTAAATTCTTATTTTTTCTCAACAATTGAAAAATACAATTAGAACCCTACGCACTTCATGATTTCCCTAAGTTTCATTATTATATTATTTATTATATTATTACCTATTACTTTATAGATGGCGATGAGTGGGTGAAAAAAAATAGAGGACATTATTTATAGAAAAAATAAGTTTTAAAAAAACTTAAAAACTGGGTTACTTTAGGGTTCCGTACCCAAAGGGTAAACAGGATCCTATTACTAAGACTCCGCTGTCTGTCCGTCCGTATGTCATCAGGCTGTATCTCATGAATCGTGATAGCTAGACAGTTGAAATTTTCACACATGATGTACATATTTCTACACTCGCTTTTCGCTACATTACATATGTTAAAGTTTAAATCCATACGACTTGTTTTTATGTATTTTTGTGTGTTTCCTTTTTTTGTAACTCTGTTTAACATTGTGTGTGTGTGGTTATAAATAGATTATTTTATTTTTTTATTTCTGTTGCCGCTTTAACAACAAATACTTAAATACAGAATTAAATAAATGTTTAATCCCATACAAAAATTCAAATTCAAAATAGATTTTAAATTTGACACAGTTATATTTTTGCTCGTTTTGATAGATAAATGGTACGGAACCCTACATGCGTGAGTTACTCACACTTGGCCGGTATATTTATGTAGTCCTCTCACTCCCTTTGCTTACAAAAAAATCTAGAATTCTAGACTTAGTTACGGTGCTACAAAAAATCTAGAATTCTAGACTAAGTTACGGTGCTACAAAAAAGCGAAAGTCAAGGTCATTTCATTGACTCGACAATTTGACACGCTCTTAATTGCTTTAAAAGCTATTAAAGAAGCAATTACCCATTAAATTAGATTTGAAGTTATATTTAACTTCCTTTATAAATAAGCTATTAAAGGCAAAGTAAAATTATAATTCCGAATGTTTGAATGGATGTACATAATGTATGTTACCTATGGCTATTTCTTCAAGCCATTTCATACTAACCAATCCTGTTCAACTAAAGGTTGCCTGGAATAGATCGCAAACTGCTAATTTTCAACTCCGCCGGATGTCCATATCGTCTAAACTACTGAATATTTAACTTTGAAATTGACATATATGGTAAAGTTCAGGACTTAATCTATCGATCATATGTTTTGAAAACACGATTCCATAAAATTTTCTCGATAGAAAAAAATCTTAAAATTACCTCTAAATTTTTACTAAAACCTAAATTTCTCAATAAATACAGAAGTTCAGATCTTAACAATAAGCGTGGTAATAGAATTAAGTATAAATAAAAATGTTATATGTTTCGGTTTTTTCAAATAATCTCCTAATTAATAGGTAATAAGCTTAAACTTGATTTTTGGACTTGCGTTGCAATGCCCTGTCCCGCTCTTATGAACGCAAAATCATATGTCTAGCCTTTTCACACAAAGTTGAGGTTGTATGGGCCCTTAATTAGTGATTCCTATATAAACACATAAAAATTTACAAATGTTTCGCTGTCAAGGGGCTTAGAATTAATAATAATAATAATCATCATCATCATCAGCCTATGTTACTCCATTCGTCTGGCTGTAGTCCTCCATCAATGAGCGCCATAGCCCCCTGTCGTCAGCTTGACGCATCCAGCATCTACCTGCAGTATTTCGCAGGTCGTCATCCCAGGTGGGATCCGATCAGGTGATCGGAGGGCGTCCTACACTACGTTTACCGAGTCGCGGTCTCTACTCAAGAACACGTTTGCCCCGGTTATCGGGTTTAATAATAATGTAATGTACCTAGTTAAATTAATAGAACATAAAAAAGCTTGGAACGAGTTTTGCTCCAACTCAAAATCTACCAACTTACAGATAAGCAAATCAAATGTACTAGATACATAAGTTATGAACACACTAGTGGTTTCTTCTCACTTCTTCCACTGGTGGACGAAAAATTGAAGTGAACTATAAAATATGACGTGTCTAAGTGCTTATTTGTAAGCTTAAAGAAATAAATCATTTCATTTCATTTCATTTCATTTCATTTCATTTCATTTCATTTCATTTCATTTCAGTTCATTTCATTTCATTTATATGATGAAAAATCTATACAGCTTACAGCGTCTAGTCCCAAAGTAAGCCGTAACCTATTAATTATTGGGGCTCATTAAAGCTAATTTTCTGCTCACGAACAACCAAACAATAGATAATATATCCCAGGGCTATTTGTTTGCGATATGCTGCAATAACTTTACAATTGCTGGGAAAAATCATGTAAAAACATTATGTGGGAAAATTCTCTTTAATGTTCTCAATTATGTGTATGTTTTTGATGGTATCTACGTCACTGCCTAATCGTAGAATAAATGAATAAAGTCGCTGTCTCTTTAAAAAATATTTAAAATTGAATTAGAAAGAAACGAAAACGAACTGAGATAAATTAAATCCTCATTTAATTTGAAAATCAAAACAAAAATTATTTCGAATACTAGCTGTGCCCCGCGGTTTCACCCGCGTGGTGATAGATATTTTGGATAATATACAATATATCTTTATAAATTGTAGCCTATGTGTTATTCTGATGTATAAGCTATATTAAATAAATAAATAATGCTGGACAATTCACACAGCATTATCTAGCCCCATGGTAAGCAGAGCTTGTGTTATGGGTACTAGATAACTGATATACATAATACAATACATTACATAGATAGATATTTTTTATTATATATAGAAAACGACCAGAACACCCGGAACAAATATCTGCAGATCGTACACTCAATTGTTCCGAGGCGGGAATCGAACCCGCAACCTCCTGCGTCGCAGGCGGACCTTCGCCCACCGCGCCACATCGGTCGTCGTATATTATTGTGAAGTTTCATTAAAATCCATTCAGTAGTTTTTACGTGAAAGAGTAACAAACATCCATCCATGCATACTTAAAACTTTCGCGTTTATAATATTAGTAGGATTTTCCACCAATATTCCTTGGCGATTGTGACCCCTTGCCCCTTGCATACAAAAAATATCCAGGATTTGGACCAGCCCTATCGTGAGTGTCCACGTCTCAGCTCCGTAGGTCATAAGTTCATAACGGTAGGACGCACTGGTTGAAAACATTCGAAATATAGATATACATATCCTATATTGCGATATTGATAATTTAGAAAGTGTACTAACAACAGGCAATGTATCATACAACTAGTTCTTACTTTGTCCGGTTAAAGCTGACCCACTGACCATGCCAATTTTAGTGTTTGCCCTGCGAAACTCAGCAACTAAATTTAATAGACTTACTTACTTAGTCATAACTTATTGCATCTACATGCCTGCGCCTTAGACACAGTTGGCAAGCCACAAAAGAGTAACAAAGACTGGTTTGATACATCTGACAACGACATCACAGCTCTTGTGGAAAGGTACAGACATGAACTCAACTCTGAATCAACGGATGCACGCAGTAAGAAGGAAGCCCAGCATACATTAAGAACTAAAGTTCGTGAACTAAAGGATAAATGGTGGAAAAATAAAGCTGCTGAATTACAGCACTACGCAGATATTCATCAAACTGGCAAGTTCTTCGAAGGCATACAAGCGGTTTTTGGTCCACGGGTAAGAAAAACAGCTCCAATTTACTCGAAAAACAGGCAACACAGAGTTACGGATAAGAACTCAGTATTAAAGCGATGGGCTGAACATTTTAATGATGTTCTTAATCCTGATACGGTCAGTGTTAGCCTGCCTTATATTAACTCGCTTGAAGAACTGCCAACTCAGCAGAATTTAGATGATCCACCGACTTTCGACGAGTTCGTGAAAGCAGTAAATCGTCTCAAAAACTCGAAGACTCCCGGAATGGACAGACTTCCAGCAGAAATCTACAAATACAGTGGAAAATATACTGTCAACAGGCTGTATCAACTTGCCTTGAAAGTGTGGGAGACTGAACAGGTTCCACAGGACTGGAGAGATTCGGTAATTTGTAAGCTGTACAAAGGGAAGGGGGATGTCTCCGATTGCAGCTCTTACCGAGGAATATCGCTCTTATCCAGTGCCGGTAAAGTCATCGCACACATCATTAACGCCCGCCTTAGCCAACTAGCTGAACAGAGCCTCCCTGAAACCCAATGTGGTTTCCGTCCTAGCAGGGGAACTATTGATGCCATCTCTGTTGTAAGGCAACTCCAGGAGAAAAGCCTCGAACACCAACGGCCCCTCTACATGTGCTTTGTCGACCTCGAGAAAGCATTTGATAGAGTTCCACGTGAGGCCCTCTGGCTTATTCTCCAAAAATCAGGGTATCCAAAGAAGTTTGTCAACCTTATTCGCCAATTCCACGTTGGCATGAAAGTGCAGGTTCAACATGATAACGAACTTTCTGAAGAGATCTCAATCACAAGTGGAGTGAAACAAGGATGTGTCTTGGCCCCTACACTTTTTGCCATATACTTTGCTGTAGTTATGAGTGATGCACTGGAATGTTGTGACAACCAAATACAACTAAATGTGAGAACTGAAAGTGTGTTTGGCATTACAAGGTTCAGAGCCAAATCTAGAATCGAAAGAATCTCCTTACTGGAGATACTTTACGCTGACGATGTCTGCCTTATGTCCGACAGTATGGCACATCTCCAAAGCTACGTTGACGCACTTCATCTATCCTGTCAACGATTTGGACTTGTTATTAGTACTTCCAAAACTCAAATCCTCAAACAGCCACCAAGAGGCAGCCATGCTGATACAAGTACACTAAATCTAGATGGGAAACCACTGCAAGAGGTTTCACACTTTAAATATCTTGGAAGCACTATTCGAAGCGATAACACTTTGGCTTCGGAGATACCATCCCGCATTGCAAACGCCGCTGCCAACTTCGGGCGACTCACTGATCGTGTATGGAGGTCCCATGATCTGAAGCTGGAGACGAAAATAAGTGTCTATAAGGCGCTTATCATCCCTGTCCTGTTATACGGCGCAGAGACATGGTGCCTCTACAAGCCAGACATAAAAAAGCTTGACACTTACCACCTTAGATGTCTAAGATCCATCTTAAAGATCAAGTGGCAGGACCGTATTCCTAACTCTGAGGTTTTGCGTCGCTCCGGGATGTACGGCATGGAAGCGCTTCTGATGCAGCGACAACTTAGGTGGTGTGGACATGTCCTCCGCATGGAAGATCGTCGTTTACCAAAAGCTGTATTTTATTCGGAGATGGCAGAGGGTAATCGAAGACACGGCGGTCAGCATCTGCGCTACAAGGATGTGTTCAAACGACACCTCACCGCTTGCGATATTGACCCGGGGTGTTGGGAGAAGCTTGCTTCTCGTAGGTCATCTTGGCGATCTACTATTTACAAAAGAGTCAAAGCGTTTGAGGAAAATCGCATCGAGGCAATGGACGCAAGACGCCAGATACGTAAACAGAGACCTAAGCCCTCCTACACGTATACATATAACTCATCGGGCCAACTCTACTGCCATTCGTGCCGTAGGATATTCAAGACCAAGTTCGGTCTAGCGAGCCATATCAGAGCTCATGATAGAAAAAAATCCGTGATTACTTAGGGTCGCCGTCATCGAAATCGATGAGGAGGCCTATATATACATAACTTTGTTACGTGCTATCAAGTATGTTTACAAAGTTTATAACTCTAGCATCTACTGGCATCTAGAATAGTCCTAATAATATTATGAACGTGAAAGTTTGTATGTATGGATGGATGTTTGTTACTCTTTCACGCAAAAACTACTGAACGAATCGGGCTGAAATTTTGCATACAAGTAGTTCTGGGCCCAGAATAAAACATAGGCATATTATTATTATATTATTTTACCATAAATCAGTTCCCATAGGAAAGAAATAATCTTAAACGTTTCCATAGAAACAAAGCGTGCGAAGCCGCGGGCAGAAAATAGTACTTAATTAATAATACTATAAAAAATATTTATTGCCCATACGTTTTAAAACCTAAACACCAAAATTATACACATACATATATAAAACATACTAATATTACAATTGCGAATGTTTGGATGTTAGTTACCTCTCGCCAAAACTTTTAAACGGGGGCATTCCTCTAAGCGCACCCAAATGAAGCGCACCTAGGCGAAGCGCACCCAAGTACTTCCACATAGCGTACCCGTTTAGGTGCGCTTCATTCAGCCTGTATAAATATTAAGTTTTTATTCCTCGAAGCGCACCAATGAAAAAGTTGGGTCTAGTGATGGGATAGTAAAATGTGTCAATATCACTGATGAAACGTAATTCAGTAACATTTGAGTAATGTGAATATTTTATTATATTTTATTCGGAAAAAAGACAGTTTTTTAAAACTAGATAAAGAAATAAATTAAATAAACTATATACCAATTATGTGCTTTCGCATGTTGAGACTTATTACTTACAAAAAAAACAGAAATTGAATTACTACCTACTTATGTAAAAAAAAGAGAACAATTAAGTTTAAATTTTGGGAGACTAACCAGCTGAGGCACCGATTCAAACCAACAACGTTTAGCAAAAGTGAAAGGGATTTTCTTTTGGGATATTTTGAAAATAACTGCAACAACTTTTCTGCTATTCGCATAAAAATGCCAACATCTCAAAAGCAAAAAAAAAGCCAAAAAGAGGAATTCATTAATTAATGCAATATTACAAGAATACAAAAATGGCCAAATATCTCTCGGGCATTGCCTAGAGAAACTCCGATTTTAATAAGACCGGAAGTTTAAAATGTTACAACAACATTATCTAGTTTTCATTAAAAAAACGTAGTTTTTTTGTTTTTATACTAATCGATACTATAAAAAGTAAACTATCATTAACAATGGAACTGATGTGATTATTTAAATTTAAGTACAACTAGACTAAGGGATATAAGCAACGTGAGACTGATGTTCTGAATATTTGTATGTTCCATTGAACGATATTTACAGGTCGTTTCAAAAGTTATGTTTGTATTTTACAGGTATCTACATAATATTATTACTTTAAGCACCTGTAGAAAACAAACAATACGGTTAAATTTTATAATTGGATGATCATTTTCATTTGATTACTAATATAAGACTGATTGTTAAAAACTTAATAAAAATATTTATTGTTAGGATTAAAAACCTAAAGTAACGCGATTTAGTAAACAAAGTTACTTAAATAAGAGTGTAATAATAAAATAAGAACTCAAAATGAAACTTTGTGATTTTAGAAATATAAGTAGATAAATTATATATAGTATATAAGTAATATAAATATGTACACCTAATAAAAATCTGATTGTAAAATCATAAATCTAATACCTACTATTTAAGTGTTAAGTGTGTTCTAGTTTTCTGTAAGACTGATTTTCTAAAATGTAATAAACGATATCTTCAGATACTCGTATTGTATTTTATGCTGATGTGTATCCAATCATCCAAATAAAAATAAACATTTTGAATTTTAATTATATTACTTTTAATTACCTAAATCCTAATTATATTTATTTATTTTAGAATTTTATGCAAACTTACAGATAGGTACACAAAACATAATTTACTATCAGAAATATACATGCTGGGTACATGTCAGCTGAAAGCCAATTATACATTTCCACTATAGGTTACTAATTAGATGAAAACAACCCCATCACTAGACCCAACTTTTTCATTGGTGCGCTTCGAGGAATAAAAACTTAATATTTATACAGGCTGAATGAAGCGCACCTAAACGGGTGCGCTATGTGGAAGTACTTGGGTGCGCTTCGCCTAGGTGCGCTTCATTTGGGTGCGCTTAGAGGAATGCCCCTTTAAACGGATCGGGCTGAAATTTTACATACAGGTCATTCTAGGCCTGGAATAGAACATAGGGAACTCACATATGGGAACTCCCGTAAAACAGTTCCCATATGATATAATAATAATAAATAATGCTGGACAATCCACAAACCATCCTCTAGGCCCAAGGGAAGCAGAGCTTGTGTTATGGTTACTAGACGACTGATATACTGAATACAATACATTACATAGATATATATTTTTTATTATACATAGATAACGACCAGACCACCCGGAACAAATATCTGCAATTCGTACACACAATTGTTCCGAGGCGGGAACCGAACCTGCAACCTCCTGCATCGCAGGCGGACATTCACCGCGCCACAGAGGTCGTCTAAAAAAAAACTAAAATATACCTTGAACAACGCGTGCCAAACCACGGACAGAAACTAGCCGAGAAGAACAGGCAAAGGGCAGCATTGCTACAAGCAAAGAATAGAATATAATAGAAAGACATTTATTCATAACATAAAATTAACAAATAACACACTTATAGAATTAGGTACATGTAGAGAGTTGTTAAAAAAAGGCTCTAACTCAGCATTATGCTGGCTAAGCTCCGTAAGAGACGTAGCCAGCGCTGGTTTACCGTTAGAGCCCGTACAGGTGACGTCACGAACAACCATACGCAATGACATAAAAAAATATAGTAAAAGAAATACTCGATAAAAACACTTAAAAAGCTGTTTACAGAAAACAAAGACATAACACAGACATAATACCAATGTATATTATGACTTGATTAACTTAATTTAAGCCAACATTATGTGAGTAAAAGTAAATAAAGCAAAATATAAAGAACATGCGGCGCTGATTTAGAAATTTTTTTGGGTTGTTGGTCACCGACCGGGCTGTGATAGGGTTGAAAGTAGGTTCCTATACTGCCAATATTATAACTAAAAAAAATTAAATACGATTTACATATTGTAAACAAAATTTAAAATAAACAAAAATTAAGACCCGTTTATTTTAAGGCTAGCCTACTAAGAAAACTTTTAATGGTATTCAAATTAATTAGTTTCGGCTTGAGACTTGAGGCTTAAAATTTAAAAAGTTATAACAATTACATAATGGATTTATTTATTGCGTCTAGAGGGTTCTGTTTTATAAATACTTGTTATTTTAATTATTAATCGGTATTTGACGACCGATGTGGCGCGGTGGGCGAAGATCCGCCTGCGACACAGGAGGTTGCGGGTTCGATTCCTCGGAACAATTGTGTGCACGATCTGCAGATATTTGTTCCGGGTGTTCTGATCGTTTTCTATGTATAATAAAAATATCTATTTATGTAATGTATTGTATTATGTATATCAGTTATCTAGTACCCATAAAACAAGCTCTGCTTACCATGGGGCTAGATAATGCAGTGTGAATTGTCCAGCATTATTAAAAAAAAAAATTATTTTATTTAAATTTGATTTCATATCATGTAGTTCAAATTAGGTATTGTTTAAAGTTTATTCATATTGACCGATTCGACCTCTGAGGCGTGGTTGGTGATGGTCCGCTTGCGACTCAGGAGGTTGCGGGTTCGATTCCCGCCTTGCGCCTTGCTTGCTTGACATTCCCTTGGGTCAATTGTGTGTACGATCTGCAGATATTTGATCCGGGTGTTCTGGTCGTTATCTATGTATAATAAAAAGTGTCTATGTACATTATGTATTCTATTGTATTAAGTATATCAGTCATCTAGTACCCATAACACATGCTCTGCTTAGCTTGGGGTTAGATGATGCTGTGTGGATTGTCCAGCATTTTAATTTTTTTTTATTTATCGACAAAATCGTCCGACATTTTCGTAAAAGAATTCTTCAACATCGCCGCACTTAGTAACTTCCTTACCTTAGCCCGTGCCTTTAGCAGAAGTAAGCACTGAATAACTTCACTACGAACAGTTGAAATTTTCCAAGTTCTGCAGTACCAGACACTTTGCTGAACCCAAACACTTCATAAAGCTAAGGCAAATAGTCTACAAAGGCGCGCCCCAGGCGGAATCATTACACCAGCGCCGTTTGTCCTCTGAGCTCGCTGCTACCCTTTTGATAGCACGGCCTTTTGTATTTATTGTGCTTATAATACCGTGGGTATTTATTATAAGCACTGGAAAAAACTAAGGCATCATATAACTGCATCAAAGACTAGAAACTAATAAAGATTCTAGTATTCATATTAGAATCTTTCTTAGTACAGCTGATAGAGCGCGCTAAAGCTACCTAACGTATCGTTTGCTGAGTCACGGTCGGCACTCAAGAACACGTTTACCACAGCGGTTGTCGGTTCTTCGCGTGCTATGGCTGGCCCACTGCTACTAGGTAATTCTTTGAGGTGTGTACCTCTACAATAACTTTGGTATATAGGTAAGTTACAACCAGTGGGAAATAGAAATAGCTAGGTAAAGAATAATAATATTGAGGTTTTCTGAACATACATAAATTATACTGTATAAATCCCCTATTAAAAATAGATAGAATTTCATCTCAATAACAGCCAAAACAACGTTTCTGAATTGAAAATGTTGATAGATAATAAACCCACCCATTAAAATTTTATTGCCAAATATTTTCAACTATCGCAATGGATACAATGTCTATCATTTTAACAACAAAAATCAGACAAGGGCGAGTCATATATAACACAAACAAGGTCCCGTAGTAGGTTAGTTTAATTATAAGTATACAACGGGTATTTATCGCGTTTATTTATCTTTTTCCCGACGTTTCAACAGGTTTACACTCTGTCGCGGTCACGGGATGACTGGAGTACTGGAGTTACCGCCTCAGCGAAACGGGGGCTAGTTTATTTGGAATTACCTTCATTTCATTTTCAATAGTAGGAATGTCCATCTGCACACTCGGACGACACACAACACTAACAGTGTCCACGACGCAATGAGAGACCGGATTACCACGACTACACTTTGCTATCACTGGATTCCACGAGGCAGAGAGTTTGAACCCGTCTTCACGATTGTATCAATAATACTTATAATTATGTGTTCTGATCGCGTAAGTTTAAAAATATAGGTTAGTATACATTTAAACATTAACTAGTTGCGCCCCACGGTTTCGCGCGCGTAGAAATCTGTGTCAAATGGTTTATAAACCCTTTCTGTTGAATCACTCTATATATTAAAAAAAAAAACCGCATCAATATCCGTTGCGTAGTTTTAAAGATCTAAGTATACATAGGGACAGACAGACAGCGGGAAGTGACTTTGTTTTATAATATGTAGTGATAGTGTTATGTACTATTTTTGTCGTCCGAGCTATAGTCGCCGCGTGGACTGGACAGCATGCAGCTGGCACAATTTGAGGCCTAAGCTTTGCGTAGGTACTTTATGTAATACAATACCGCTGCCACGCAGCACAAAAATGCATTTCAAACCTTTATTCCGCTGCCACCCTGTATAAAGGTATATAATACTAGCTGTTTCCCCTGGTACCAGCGTTAAATTCGAATTTCACATTTCTAAAATATAATAATAGCCTATAAAACTTTAGAAACTATCATGGTTATTAAAACTAAATTCATTTAAAACAGGATATTTACCATGATTAGATTTTTGAGTTATCCAATATTTCGGTATAGTTAGTGGTAGCGTTCGTAGCAAAAGAAAAAAAATGAGGGTAGATCGCTATGTCTGCCCATAAAAACTTACTCGCAGTGCCTTCAGTTATTCCGTGATAATGGCGCATGAAACTGTGCCAAAATATTGGATAACTCAAAAATCAAATCATGGTAAATATCCCGTTTTAAATGACTTTTTTCAAATCGGTCTAGTAGTTCCGGAGCCTATACAAACAAACAAAAAATCAAACATTTCCTCTTTATGATATCAGTATAGATGTACAGTTAGAAAATATGATTTACCGCGCAAAGGTATCGTTTTCACACAGGGAGTACAGACCCCTAAAAAGTCTAACTTTATAGACCACTTAAAATTTTATGTACGTGTAAAAATTCAAGTTTGTAGTTTCCATAAGGTAAAAAGCTCAAAGTTTTAAAAACAAAGAAGTCTCATTATAGACCATGTGTTCCAAGCAGTACCGCTACTGAGACAAAGTACCAGGTACCGAGACTTGAGAACACGGTGTATTTTAAACTTAATGTATCTGCCAGTTTTGCAATGTATAACAAAATATTTGTAGAATTTCTGGAAGGTTCAATGCTGTGCTGTTGTCCATTGTTTATGTGTGTCCGATATTTTTTACTTCTCGATAGTTATTAGCATAATGTATTGCTTTTACCTACTACTTTTTTCGGCCTGGCCGGCGTTAATTCTACGGCGCCAATGATAACGTTGATAATAAAATGTTTAGACATTTTTTTTTTAATAATTGTAATTCAAAAATACCTAATTAACGATATACATAGATGATGTATGTAGACCAGTTTCATTATGTTCAACGTCTTTTATAATAGATTTTTTATTTTTTTGTATGAAATACAATAATTTCATACAAAAAAATAAAAAATCTATTTATTGATTACATTATGTGCATATTTTATAACTATTATCTATCCGTGAACATTTTCAATAAGCTTTTTGGTATTTATCGATTTGTAAGTCTGTTAATCCTCTGTCTTTCATTCAAATAAATATTAATATCATCATCATCATCAGCCTATATCAGTCCACTGCTGGACATAGGCCTCCCCCAATGAGCGCCATAGCGCCCTGTCTTCAGCTTGCCGCATCCAGCATCTACCTGCAGTCTTTCGCAGGTCCTCATCCCACCTGGTCGGAGGGCGTCCGTATTACGTTTACTGAGTCGCGGTCTCCGCTCAAGAACACGTTGGCCCCAGCGGCCGTCGGTTCTTCGCGAGATATGGCATGATCTAATATGATGAAATATAAATATGATCTTATGCAACGAGAACAAAAGCGCAATAAGAATCTTGAATCTCGTGCTAAGATGGCAAAAAGCATTTACACCGCTGCGCCTTTCACCGCGTCCCATTTGAAGCGAATTTCAGTTATGATTGTGAGAAGGAATTTTGCTTGAATTTGCTTGCTTCCGTGGCAAAGAACTTTGACAATGTATAGGTTTTACAGTAGGTAAGTCAAGTTAAATCATCATCATCTTCCGGTCTTTATCCCTCGCTAGGTAAGGTCGGCACAACATGTAGGTATTTTTGTTCAGCTTTACATGCATCCAATATTGCAGGGATCTCTCTGCAATATTTCGCAGGTCGTCATCCCACCTGTTTGGAGGGCACCCTACTCTACGTTAATCAAATCGTGGTCTCCACTCAAGCACATGTTTACCCCAGCGGTTGTCGGTTATTCGCGAGATATGGCCGGTCGACTGCCACTTCAGCTTGCTAATTCTTAGAGTTATGTTGATAACTTTGGTTCTCTGTCGGATGTGTTCGTTATGATATTATTATCCTCTATTCTCATGCAACAGTTCAATTAACAACAATAGCAATGCTGCTTAATCCATACAGCATTATCTATTTAATTAAATTTTATTGCACCACTAAGGGTACAAAGGGTAGGCTTAATGCCAGGGCATTATCCGCTATTATAAGTTTTACTATTATTATTACTATTATATTATCCACTTAGATCATCAATCCGTCTACCGTTTTGCCATAGACCAGTAAGTTTTGCCATAATCACCAATCATGGTGACTATGGCAAACACTTTCTTTGCTTAGAAGAGTTGAGTATACTGATAACCCTCTACAGCATGTAGGCTCTCAGTATAATTACTTCATTATGTACTAGCTGCGCTCCGCAGTTTCACCCGCATGGTGATAGATATTTTGGATAATATACAATATATGTTTATGAATTATAGCATATGTGTTATTCTGATATGTAAGCTTTATTGTGAAGTTTGGTGAAAATCCATTCAGTAGTTTTTGCGTGAAAGAGCAACAAACATCCTCACAAACTTTCGCGTTTAAAATATTAGTAGGAAGGATGCCTCGTCATGTGAAACGTTACCAGGTAGGTAATCTACCTGAAAGCGTTTGTCTAAAGGCGCATTCACGCCAAACTTACTGGAGCAGTTAGTCGGTTGACATTCAACACACAGTAACAGTTATCTTATTAAACTAATGAAATGGTCTAGACTAATGAAACTCTGCTCAAAAATATATAGAGTTTTGTGTGGCTATGTAATTTACTATGATTAATATAGGTACTGCTTCGTAAAATATGAAAACGAATTAAAATAATGGCATAGAATAATTTTAACACTGTCACGCGGCATGGAGCAAACTTCGATTTGACTCTCAGCATTTGTTTCATATAATTATTAGAACTTTAATTTATTCAATATACCTATGAAACTCATGACATACTAGTAAGCCATTCCAAACTTCAACGGTAAATGGACTATAGCCGAGCGGTTTGCGCTACTGTTTCATATTTACTTTGTCAATCAGACAGAGAAATACAGCGAGACAAGACCGCGCATTGTAGGAACTGGTAAAAGTGGCTAGCAGCGCTGCGGGTGAAGTGAAGAGGAATGTTTTATTGGAACCAAAAGAAACTAGGTACAGCTATACGAATCTAGGAGATATAAAGTATTTTAAAAACTACTTACTCCGTGATCATGGCGCATGAAACTGTGCCGAAATATTGGATAACTCAAAAATCAAATCATGGTCAATATCTCGTCTTAAATGACTGTAGTGTTAAAGTATTTTATTTATAATATCTCATAACTTACAAGCACACAGATCCCCTGGTACTGTCCACGATACTATCCATGCATGGTTGTCTGGTAGAGATCTTCGGTCTTATCGCTCTTGGCGGTCTTATCGATCTTGAGCGATACGACCGCCAATTGTACTTAATAAAAAATAATTACCAATAATATAAAAGAAGCAAGTTTTCTTACGATATATAGGTAGGTATATCTCTGATTAAATTTTAAAGTGTCTAACATAATCACCTACAGAAACTGGTGTGAAACAATCTTCGAAACTTCAAAAGATTAACCTGTTCAGAAACTAGTATCTAGAAAAATACATGCGAAGTTAGTTTTCTTTCGAACTAGTAAAAAAAAATCATTTTCCGAGCTATTTCGATTAAATTCCAATCAGATTAGTATGTAATCCAGAAGTCGATTGAACCACTCGATTCAACGTACAAAACTCGGTCGAGAATGCATCGACTAAGTGAACCGGCATCGTCCTTGACGGTAATAAGGTGTAGGGGACAGGCGTTTAGATTATTCGTTGTTTTCTATCTATAATAAAAAATATCTATCTATGTATGTAGTGTATTGTATTATGTATATCAGTTATCAAGTACCCATAACACAAGCTCTGCTTAGCTTGAGGCTAAATAATGCTGTGTGAATTGTCCAGCATTATTGATTTATTTATTATTATTTTATTTATAAAATAACACAGCATCATCTAGCCCCAAGCTAAGTAGAGAATGTGTTATTGTTGGGTACTAGATGACTGATACACAATACAATAAGGATACATCTGGGACCAAAACCAAATAAAAAGAACAATCGAAAACATGTTCCAAAAAAAAATTGTAGGGGAAAAGAGTTAAAATTTCGGAAAATTATTTATAAACACAAAAAACAGGATAAAAAAAAATTGAAAAGCGTTAGGGTCTTCTACTTCAATTTTTACGTGTTTGTGTTTACAAATAGGTGGTCCACCTACACACCCACCGAGTTTGTCTAACCCTCCACCAAAAACCCTGTATATAGTGTAGGTATTCGTTTTCTTTTTTTTAATCTATCATCATCAGCCTATATTAGTCCACTGCTGGACATAGGCCTCCCCCAATGAGCGCCATAGCGCCCTGTCTTCGGCTTGACGCATCCAGCATCTACCTGCAGTCTTTCGCAGGTCGTCATCCCACCTGGTCGGAGGGCATCCTACACTACGTTTACCGAGTCGTGGTCTCCACTCAAGAACACGTTTGCCCCAACGGCCATCGGTTCTTCGCGAGATATTTTAATCTATAATATTTACTAAAGTACCACCGTCTTTTTTGTTCCTTCACGTTTTTATCGCAAAAGCCTGCGCTGTACACCAAATCAATTTCATCGCTATCGTCGCGCAGCGCGCTATGGACTGCAGAACCGACTTAATTATTGCTCTACAATTTCACGAACTGTTGGCTTTCATAAACAAAGATTAGCTGCCATTTAATTAAGGAATTTATTTTGAAATATCATGGGATTTGCATGAACAGGCTTCATTATCATAAATGCGAAAGCTTGGACGTGTTACTTCTGCCAAGAATAACTTATCTAGCAACTAGCATTTGGCAAAGATTTCGTAACTTAAGCTTGAATAAATATTGGATAGGTAATTTTTACGTACGTTACAGCGACCGCTAGTCACCCTGGAGGTTTAATGAAAACCCGTATGCGGGTAGGCATTAAACCTCCACCTTTAAAATATCCCACATGTGACCGAGAACCATTGGAAAAAACGTATTCTTGAGTGGTGACTACGACTACGACTCGGTAGACGTAGTGAAGGACGACCTCCGACCAGGTAGGATGAAGACCTGCGAAAGACTTCAGGGAGATGCTGGATGGGGCAAGCTCTGGCGCTATGGCGCTCATTAGGGGATGCCTATGTCCAGCGGTGGACTAACATATGATACTGATTTGACTACTGGTGTGTATTGGTGCCTTGACTTTTAGTAGTAGGTTGGTACAATTTGTTTCAATTGCTAACAATTTAGATACTTAGACTTAGTTTGTTTATGATAACAATAAATTATGTTTATCTATATCTTCATGCCAGTAGGAGGAGACAAACCTTATCTTGTTTTAAGTGTCTTATTAAGAATAGTTTAAGTTTTTAAATTCAATACATTCATTTGAGTTTTATATGAATTACATAATAAAAAACTGTCGGATATAGATGTATCTAATTTACCATTGCCGAAGTTCCATAAAGAAGTTCAACTATGCGTTGCCAAGGACTCATTATAATTAAGTATTAAGTTGTATTAATATAGGTATCTATTTGGGTATTATTATTTATTCTTTTTATTCATGTATACGTATTTTCAACATAAGTTTTTTTCTATTGCTCTGTTTTTATTTAGCTTTATATGTGTTACATAATAGAGGAAATTATTTTGGTTTTTGTATATCTTAAGTTTCGTAGTATTAAGTTTTATGCACTGTTTATTTCCCAAATAAAATAAAATAAAAAAAATAAAATACAAGAAAATTGCGCAGGCAGAAGTTAGTGCGTATGAAACGTCTCACTACCTGCTCTGCTGTTTGTATAGGTATATGTTAAGCTATAGCAACATATACGTGTATAGAAACATCATCATCTCAGCTGTATTCGTCTACTATTCTGACCGTAGGCACAGAATAACTATACCTATAGTACTAACGTAACTTAGGTCTCCCCTAATGAGCGCCACAATGACCGACCCTGCACTAACCGCAACCGGCGGTTTCCCGCGATCTTCACGGTCACTGGTCCACATTCAGGCACAGTGTACGTATGGACAGTATGGAAACCAGGAACAAACGCTCGAAACAGCACACTCACACAAACATGCGCATCGACACGACCTCTAAGGGGTTTTCGCGATCCTATCAATAGCGGTTGTCGCGTCTAGACACAGTATACGTCTATGAAAATGAAATGAAATTAATTTATTTGTTAAAAGACTTACACAGAACATAATAAACTTAAACTTAATGTAAACTAAACGTGTTGGTAATCATGTAAGTTCAGTAACAAAATGGCTTTGCCTCAGCATGAGTTGGATGACTAGCATGCTAGCAACCAACGCTGGTCTTCCGGCAAAGCAACGTGTTGGCGTTAAGGACTGACTACTATTCTATGTGTACTGTGCTTCAGCGTATGCTATGATATTGTACCTCTATGTATGTATAAGGTATTATATACCTTAACTTACCGGTAGGCAGGTGATACGTCAGCATCAGAAACGATACAATCTATGATTTTGCTGATTTTCTTGATCTGATATTTAGGGTTCCGTAGTTGACAAGGACTCGTCAACTCAACAAAAGGCTCGTCATGACAACCACGACCGTTCCGCCAAGAACGCTACGAATGAGAAGAAGTCAACAAGGATCCTTATTATATAAAACCGCCTCGCTGTTGCGTAGAACATGGAGCAGTACTAACGCCATCCTTGGGGGCTGTTTGCTTCGTCCATTATGCAGTCTTTCAACAGAGTCTTTACTCTTTAGAAAGAAAGAAAAAAGAAAATACATTTATTGATTCCCTGAAGTAGGTACAACTTGTTACTTCATATTATAAAATTAAATAAGAACATAAAGAAATTAAAAATTAACTACGTAAATACATAAAAGCAACAAGCGACTCTACAAAGCGAACCAATAGGTCCTGTAATAGGTCATATTTCATATTTATTTTATTGCATCATTGTGTACATTTGTAGGTCTTAGTATCTAGGTAATGTATAAGAAACACAATGGTACCCAAGCAGGGTGTGGCAATATGTAGTACTTTGAATGAATAAATAATGCTGGACAATTCACACAGCATTATCTAGCCCCATGGTAAGCAGAGCTTGTGTTATGGGTACTAGATAACTGATATACATAATACAATACATTACATAGATAGATATTTTTTATTATACATAGAAAACAACCAAACACCCGAAACAAATATCTGCAGATCGTACACACAATTGTTCCGAGGCGGGAATCGAACCCGCAACCTCCTGCGTCGCAGGCGGACCTTCGCCCACCGCGCCACAGAGGTCATCCATAACAGCTGCATAAGAGCTTCAGTAGATTCGTATGTTAGACATAAGAGCCACTGGCGGCATACCAATTTACAGTTGTATTGGTATGTATTTACAGTTTTGGGTTTACAGTTGTGTAAAACAGGCAGTAATAAGTACTATGTGATTACGATGAAGTGTCGGTAATTACGGAAAAGAGCGTATGCCCCAGTAATGCTCTTTACGAGTTTATTACTCTCTTTTACACCTCAATTCAAACCGCATGCAATAAAAATAGTGCATGCAATATTTTACGACGCAATTTAATTTGTGTGCCAAGCAGTTTACCACAACTTGAACGTGGGGTGATAAATAAAAACTTCTCTAGAAAAACACCGTAAATTTCTTCTAAAGGGGAAGTAAAATTTTACGCTCCTTTACTGAAGCTTGCTGTTATATGACTGCATTTACTCCCGTGGCAGGTAATCGGTACTTTGTGTAAATAAACTAGACACTTGTAGCTTCGCATAGGCAGCAAAAATCAATTTAAAAAATCACGTACCTATACTGTAAATCCTACTAATATTATAAACGCGAAAGTTTGCACGTATGTATGGATTTGGATGGATGGATGTTTGTTACTCTTTCACGTAAAAACTACTGAATGGATTTTAATGAAACTTTACAATAATATAGCTTATAAATCAGAATAATACATAGGCTAATATTTATAAAGATATTATTGTATATTATCCAAAATATCTATCACCACGCGGGTGAAACTGCGGGGCGCAGCTAGAAATAAATAAAACAACGGTCCTTTTTTAAATTAGTTTTTGGTTCACTTTGTGCAGCTAACTGTACAGCTGGTAACAACCTAATATAATATATACATAGGAACGAAGATATAATAATATACCACCATGGTTACCGGTTTCATACAAAAATTCTCTGTTTCGTCCAATTTCAGCCAGTGGGTTTACGACAGAGAACTAATTGAAAAGGCCGTAAAAGCAGGTTTCTAGCAGCTTATGACCTCGTTGGCTTATATTGTCTCTATATTTCATTCAATTTAGATGTTAATCGACAAGAATGGTTCTCCAAGCTTTACTACCTCTATTAATTATTTTAAACTTAAATTAAAACAAATACTTTCAAAACTTTAAGTTCCTATTATGTGAGAAATAACTAAAGGACTTTAATCTTTATTTCTATAAAGATATAAATAAATACAAAGGTTTAGTATAGGTAAAAAGTCACTGACGCTTTTTCCAACAAAATTAGAAGTTTTTAGGACAAACCCTTTCAGCAATAACATAAATACCTCGCAGTACAAGACTGTAAAAAAACCATAAAAAGTCTGTATTTTGTCAACAAAAAACTGAAAAAACCTTTACAGAGCACAAAAGGTGAAAACTCTTAACGGCTAAGTGTGAGTGAGAAAGAGAGGGTTCCGTAGAAATATTTTATGATGGCGGATGAAATTATGTGCACTGTCTAGTTCAATTTGGGTTGTTGTCGGTGCTTAGGGATGATGATGTCTTCGTGAATGTTTTATTATTTCAGCGTAAATGGATTTTGTTTACGCTTTATCCTGATTTATTTGTGAGGAAAAACATATTCAATCCGATTACGGATAACCGAATGTGTTCGGTAGATTGAGTTCATGTTCCAAGCTCTTTTGTGATCCATATTTAGTTTGCTTAAATTTCAGAGTAGAATTATTTGAAATTCGCATAAAATAACTTTATGCTACAATTACTAAAATATGTAGGTAGGTTAGATACCTATATTTAAAAAAATTCGTCTTCTTCTTTTAAGTTAGTTTAGTTTATTGGTGATTATTTCTCCTATTATGTTAAAAAAAAAACATGTGCAAAAACCAACCAACTAATAGTTCATCTTAATAATCGTAATTTCTGATCTTCTAAAATTATAAATTATTATGCCTAAAGTTCTTTTACTAATAATATTTTTTTATATTTACATTATAATTAATATCCATGGGGTTTTAATGAACCTTGCAGAACCTTAAAATATAACCACCCCGAGGCACGCTAACTATAATTGCAGCTTCAGGCAAAAAGGGGAGGATGAAAGGACACTCTTACATAAAGGCTCTAAGAGCATGAATGTAAAACCATCTTTATTTTACAGGGTTTTCTAACACCTTAACTCAAAAAGTTAAGGTTCAGTTTCCTTCAGCGAGTGAAGGTTTTAACTTGTTTTTGTACAATGTCTAGTTTTCTGTCTGGATTGCCGTAGAAAGGTTAATCGTTGAAGCTTTGGTCTTAAGCATGGATTTCGAAACTTGACGGATGAAGCTATGGAAGGAATCTCACCCGTATGCTTAGGATTAGAGAGCCTAAGATTCTGTAGCAAGCAAACCTTATCTGTTTGCTTGCTACAGAATCTTAGGCTCTCTATCTGAGTTACTAGTCAATGAGAAAGTGTTAAGTCTTTGCAATTGATAATAGATTTCAAGATCCAGTTCTTGAAAGAAAACTATTTACCTAGTTTCCATATGAAATATTGATAGCATTATCTTATGTCTATGTAAGTTTATTATAATGTTTGTAATGTAGGTATTCAGTGTATTTGTTACCAATTATTTATTAAAGTGCCACCGTCTATATTGTCCGTTCATGTCCAGTCCATCCCAAGGTTGCCTGGAAGAGATCGCTCACAGCGATAAGGCCGCCCTTTATACCTTTATTCTAAGTTTTTATCTCTGTATGATTTTCTGTTTTGTGTGGTGTAATAAAGTGTTATCTATCTATCTATCTAGTTTGTTAAAGAAATCTAAGTAAACAGCGTCTGGCATCTTTTTGTTAGTAAACTGCTTTTACAAGCTCATAAAAATTATAACCTAAAAACATAGGTAAATCAAATAAACGAAACAAATCGGAGCTAGTATTTATAATTGAAACAATAGAGCAAACTGCAGACTGTTGCAAACAATCTACTGGTAGTCATACTGATCTAGGTATGTATGTATGTGAATCATACTGTATTTATAAATTTCACATAGAGGTTTTTTTATGCCCTTGGGAGACAGTTCATAATAGATGGGGAAAATCGTCGAACATAAATAAATTAGAAACATACATGCAGCCGAAGATAAAACCTCAGCCTTGAAACGTTCCTCTTGAATCACTCTATACATTAAAAAAACCGCATCATAATTCGTTGCGTAGTTTTAAAGAACTATTTAGTTTAGTTTAGTTTATTTATTTCCACCGTAGGTACACAATGTTACACTTGATGTCGTTAAATACTATTTTAAAAGACAAACTACATTTTTATTACACACGCTAACTTGCTAACTTTTGACAAAGGAAACACCATAGGACATTGTGCAAAAAAAAAAGCAGACAGACATGCCTTCTTTAAAAAATTAAAATAAATTCATTTATAAAAAATTGTCACAATAAAACAGATAATAAATAATGGTATAAGTTAAATGGAATAATAAATTAGATAGGTACATAGGGATAGACATACATAACGAGAAGCGACTTCGTTTTATATAATAGCGGAAAAATATTGCCTCGTTGCTGTTCAGGCTGCACGGTAGTACCAACATCATTCTGAATGCATTATCCAATAAATGGGATAGCCCGGTCCTCAAGCACTGCAACCAAGTAATGATGAAATAATCACTTTCATCATTATTTGATTGCACTGTTTGTAATAATTTACATTAATTGTTAATAACTAACATAGAATTAAGTAATATTTGCTACTAACATGATATGGACCTAAATTTAATTTTAATTATGATTTGTCGTTGTCCGAAATAAATGAATTTTGTTTTTTTTAATAATGAGAAAGAGAAACATTAATTTCGGAGAATCTTCACAGGAACTACATTACCTGTTTTTTTTTATTTGATGAAATGAAATGAAATGAAAGGAAATGAAATGAAATGAAATGAAATGAAATGAAAGTTTATTTCCTTAGGCTTACAAATAAGCACTTAGACAAGTCATATTTTATACTATTCATTATTATATTGATGTTCACTTCAATTTTTTGTCCACCAGTGGAAGAAGTGAGAAGAAACCACCAGTATGTTCATAACTTATGTGTCTAGTACATAGATTTGCTTATCTGTAAGTTGTTAGATTTTGAGTTGGAGCAAAACTCGTTCCAAGCTTTTTTTTTAAAAAAGCATACAAATATGAACGCATCACTTGGCAACACAGATCTTAAGTTCCAATACCAGTGAATTACTACTGATCCAGGGAACATATAAATTTATTATAGGCCCCCGGGACCTCAGAGTTATGGCTCCGGTTTGAGACGGGTTGCGAATATTGAGCTAGATGATTTACTCTCGTAAGTCGTATTAACAGATATTATAACCGCTTTACACCGGTAAATGTGTTTTTAGCTTTCCTATATTTTGGCATATTTGTTATTCCTTGATGGCGCATGCAACTATGCGTAAATAAGTATAGGAAAGCTCAAAATTTTACGGGAATTTATCGCTTTTATTTACCCTTCCCGGGTTCGCATGGGTATTTATTATTATTATGTATCTTATCTATTTATTCTATATTATCTATGTATTCTATATTAACTAATTATTCTATCTTATCGTTTTATTCTATCTTATCTATTTATTCTATCTTATCGTTTTATTCTATCTTATCTATTTATTCTATATTATCTATGTATTCTATATTAACTAATTATTCTATCTTATCGTTTTATTCTATCTTATCTATTTATTCTATATTATCTATTTATTCTATCTTATCTATTTATTCTATCTTATCGTTTTATTCTATCTTATATATTTATTCTATATTATCTATGTATTCTATATTAACTAATTATTCTATCTTATCGTTTTATTCTATCTTACCTATTTATTCTATATTATCTATTTATTCTATCTTATCGTTTTATTCTATCTTATCTATTTATTATATATTATCTATTTATTCTATCTTATCGTTTTATTCTATCTTATATATTATTATTCATAATCTATTTGCGGCAGTTTATTTCTTAAGAATAACATTAATAGGTTTTCGCAGCGCATGCGATGTAGGTAAGAATGATTTTTTTAGTAAATTTTATTACACCTTGGGTTACATTATTTGAGTTTTAGTAAAGATTCCTAACTTTTTTGAAAACATAATATAGCCTATGTTCAACGGGGATAGTGTAGCTTCCCAACCGTGAAAGAATTTACAAATCGGTCCAGTAGTTTCGGAGCCTATTCAATACAAACACACAAACAAAAAATCAAACCTTTCCTCTTTATAATATTAGTATAGGTTACTTAATTCTGATTTATATCCTTTCAGGTTAAATAAATTTGTAAATAATTGCTTGATATTGGTTCATTTAATTCATATATCTCATATGGGAGTGACATAGTCACTTTGTGACAAAACTCCATCAATAAATAAAGATATAAATAAAATAAAAAATGAATACTACATTAATTATTATATTGAAATTGAATATTACATAGGCATGTCCCTCTCCCAGAGTGATCCCTATAATAAAGAGATATTTGCCGGGATTGCGAACAAGGCATGCCCACAGCGGGGACGAGGATCAGCTACCTATTGACCAAGCTTTCAAAATACAGGCCTAACTCTCATCTCTTTGGTCCTTACTTGAACTAACTTGGACTTCGTAACACCTTTGAAAGTTTTTCATAACATTTCCTCTTTTTCCTCGAACACATTTAGCACCATCACTGTGCTAAGGCATCAAAGCCCATGCCGTAAGTAATCCGTCACGAAAGCCTTGCTATTTCTCAGTCTTATCTTTCTTATTGAAACTGTACCGTGGCCAGCGGGGGATGAAAAATTGCCCACTTTTACCCCATCTACGGTGGATGGGGTAAATCTTACCCCATTTCACCCCGTAGGTAAAAGATTATTGCGGGATAATGATTGGTTGACCGTGAGTGTTTTAAGGTGAGGATAAGGGTTTTTGGGGTTTGTTTGGAGGGGCTAAATTGTTTGCTCTTTTACTATATAATAAATATATTGGCGGGTAATGATGAAAGGGTTGAACTTTTGGGCATTTCATTAAAGGCTCGTTTAGGTATTTTGCCCTAATTGCGATTTCTTCGAAGGAAGAAGAACGAGGTATGATAATACTTCCCCGTTATAAATGGCTTCGTAGAAAGCTGTCAAAATTCCGCTAACGCTCTCTGATAACTTAAATGACAATAAATAATGCTGGACAATTCACACAGCATTATCTAGCCCCATGGTAAGCAGAGATTGTGTTATGGGTACTACAGGAAACAAATATCTGCAGATCGGACACACATTTGTTCCGAGGTGGGAATCGAACCCGCAACCTCCTGCGTCGCAGGCGGACCTTCGCCCACCGCGCCACATCGGTCGTCAAAATCGATAGTGTAATTACCTGTAATATAATGTAAAATAGTGATATACCTTTCGTTTCTATTAAGACAAGACGCGACGTCCGGTCATTCTGTCTCGGACTCAAAACCCAGAAAAGATGTCCCGACCTCGTTAGATTTATAACCCCTGGATTGAGTAAATGGTTTACAAGACAAAGGAATAAACGTACCAACAGGAAATTCGAGAACATTGTCTAATAGGTCGGAACTGGCGGTAAGTGGCGTGACTACACACCCTTCACGGTTCACGGAGCGCATATTTCTTGACCACAACTATCTGGTAAGGTAATATCAGCTTTATAACGGTGGTGCAGAACTTATTCTTCGCCTCGCGCATTCTTTAAGCATTGAGATACTGAAATACCTAAATGTAACGTTATGTAACAAGATTCAATTTAAGAATTTCTGGACTTAAGATGAGCTGGGACGAAAGAAAGGTTTCGTCTAAGGTAAAATCTCAGAACAGGGGAATATGGGATAAACTATCGGGGCGTGGACGAACGGTAGCCCCAGGTAAAGCTATGCTAACGAAGTTGAAACCGATCTTCACATGTACGGTTCTTGCCTTACGAGATACATAGAGGTATTTACAGCTCAGAATCCAAATTCCTGGACAAGTCTTGTTTTGGATACATTTATCTAGATGTTACTAGCGGGCTCCCCCGCGGCTTCGCTCTCTTGGAAATCTACATATATATGTCAAATGGCTTAAATGATAAAAGGTATCCGCGTCCTGGTTCTACCTCGCCACTAATTTTCAGCCAAATCGGTTCAGCCATTCTTGAGGTTTAAATAGTGTAACTAACACGACTTTAGTTTTATAGATTTCACCTAAAAACACTATTAAGCTCTGCTTACTTTCGGGATAGATAATGCTGTATGGATTGTCCAGAATTATTTATTTTATTTATCTTCGAAGGCTTACAATTCCGTTCTAAAATGGCAATTCGTATACAATATGTTCGTGAAAGCGACCACTAAATTGGCTTGACCAAAGTAGGTACTCGTACAGTTTGAAGTTCCACTGCAATTCTTTTAATTGGCGATTACCCTGACAAAGTACAGTTGTGTCGAAAACACACAATGGTTGAACTCCACTTAGTGAGGCAATTAGCCCAGTGACTGTTGTTAGGGTTGGCAGCTTATGAGAATTTCAAAGTGGAATAAAAAATAGGTTCCTACTAAAGACGTTTTTCACTCATTGCAACATTTAAATAGGTACAGTGGCATTCATAGTTAGCTGACCCCCCCCCCCCCCCCCCTCCTGTTACGTTTGAAGTCAGTTTCTATGAATATATCACTATTTTAAAACTAGAATGTATGGTGAAATAAAACTAGCATACCATTGTTATACAAAAACAATAAATTTAACAAGTTAACTATATAATATAGGTATGTTATACCTCTTTCCGTGATCATGGCGCATGAAACTATGCCAAAATATTGGAACACACAAAAATCAAATCATGGTTAATATCCCGTTACTTTTGTCCTATATCAAATACTAACCAAATAAAAAAAACGATAATGCTATTTGCCTACCCAACAGAAAATCAAACAAAATATTTTTCATCGTTCTATTCTTTTTTCTCTTTCATAAAATTAATACAATTTGGTACCAACCCTAATTTTATTAGTTCTACGAAATGTCAACATTATGTTCTTAGAAACCAGTTACTAGGATTTTTGCTCGGTAAACTCACGTAAAAGTACTTTAAGTAACGTGTAAGTAGAAATTGGTTTAGCTTTATTTCAAGAAAAATAAAAATAAGACACTAGATCAAATTAATTTTAGTGTTATTTTGTTTTCAAAATATCAAACGATAAGCTTTGAAAAAACTTTATGGTTCTGACTCGCTAAATTGTGAAACGGACGAAGTGAATTTCATATGAGAATAAGTGAAAAATTGCTACAAAATAATGTCCGATATAGATATCCGTATCTTAATATAGGAACATTTTTGCGAGCTGATTCCTAGGAACAAATATGAGTGACATTAGTTCTTTTTTTTAAACACACTGTTTCACAATAATATTTTAGAAAATATGTGTCGTTTAAAAAAAAAAGGATTGTCTATTGAAAATATTAATAATAGTGGTTTTTAAATAATTTTAGACAATCCTCATTTTTTTTAATACATTGCGCAGTTTTCTTAAATAATATTGTCACTAGAATTTTGAACATATCCGAAGTTTGCTAAGGCAATATAAGGCCCACATAAGCCTGGTGCCGTGGTCGTATAAATCATTTTCAGTATAATATCCTACTGTGGTTTAACAATATGGAAGTAAACAGTATTACCACTTTTGTAATGACACAAAAAGTGTAGGGATTTAGATTCTGTTGAGTTGGAAGCTTGTTCTTAACTTGGTTAATTTTAATAATGGAAATACTGTGGCCGGCTAGTGCATCGTAGATGGTCTATTTTCAAACATATGTTTGACACTACATTGTGTAGATACAGAAGCAAGCATTATTTTTTATTAACTTTAAATTTATAGGTACGTTAGATAAGATAACGAATGCAACAAAATTTTAGAAATGTGAAAAATAATACGAAAGACGTACAATATAACTGTTAAATTGTAAGGTTTACGAAACAAAAGATATCTAAATAACCATATTAATACAGACCAACTTTCTTTCTAAACCTATAGAGAAGCAATGCCCTTGGAGGGTGCATGTTGGACTTATATATTTTTAAGACCTTTCGTACACATGTAAGCAATAAACCATTGATTATTGAAGTCATGTAAAATCAGGTGCCATTTTCATTGGCACTAAACGGGTATTTAACACTTTGACTGCTGAAATCGCACGGTATGAGTTTTCTACAAGTGACTTATATGCGTAAATCCACACTAGCGCAGCGGCTGAGAAAATACAGATCTTTGTGACTCAGCACAGCCGTAATATTTTTCGAACGAAACGCATGTGCGGCGCAACACAACCGCTGTGTAGAGCGGCAGCACGAATTTTTTAGGTTAAAAAAAAGATCGCGGTCGTCGAAAAAAAACCGCAGTCAAAGTGAGGTTATAGGTTATAGGTGATAGGTTAACGTTATTTTGAACTTTGATTTATTTGGAGCTTCTGTGTACCTATATGATTTTGTTTGGTGGTATTATGTATTGCTGTGGTGTACTAAAGTGATTCTACTGCTGTTTGTCAACATTGTGGTAATATAGAACGCAATTTCACGGGTGGCATTCAAAAATGAATATATAGGTAAGTACGTATTTGTTGCATTGCGCTAGCGGTACGGAATGTATCGCAGGATTGTACTGCCGCGAGATTTAGGGAATTTGGAAAATGTTGCAGGGGATTTTATTATTTAGATGACAAAAAGCATATAAATAATACATTAAAAGTGGTGGTAAATATAAACCTGATTTTATGAGGTTCATAGAAAAGTAAACAATATTATGAACTAAATATATTCTATTTAAATTTTTTTCGTGACTGTACTTTAAAAAAAAAAAAATGAAAATAATAGTAATGTAAAGCCATTTGAAACTATACTGGTAATTAACACTAAAGGAAAACTCAAAAATCAAATCATGGTAAATATCCCGTTTTAAATGACTTTAATGTCAAGCCGTTTCGAAAATATAATATTCAAGTTTATATTTAACTAGCGGACCTTCCCGGCTTCGCACGGTTTTAGTACGGATCCCTAAAGTTTTTGAAAACATAATATAGCCTATGTTCAGCGGGGATAGTGTAGTTTCCCAACGGTGAAAGAATTTTTCAAATCGGTCCAGTAGTTTCGGAGCCTATTCATTACAAACAAACAAACAAAAAATCAAACCTTTTCTCTTTATAATATAAGTATTTGTCTATACTTACACCCGAAAAAATGTACAAGTGCCCAATAAAAAAAAGTTCTACTGCGTTCAAGCCTTACCTAATAAGAAAGATGGCCGACGGTAAGTTTTGAAATAAAATGGTGGATTCTTCAAACAAATCGCACCTCCCTTGTCGGCGGAGCCAATTATTGAGACAAATAGCACCTACGGGACCGTCCTGACGACTTGACGTTTGTAAAGTGTTTATTTTATTGTACTTTAGAGAGAACAAATGGCTGATAAGGTTATTTTTTTAAGTTTTAAGGTTAGGAGATTTATAAAGGTTAAACCTTTTTTTTTTGACTGGCATGTTCGCTAATCTAATCATCATCATCAGCCTATAGCAGTCCACTGCTGGACATAGACCTCCCCCAATACGTGCCATAGCGCCCTGTCTTTAGCTTGACGCATCCAGCACCTGCAGTCTTTCGCAGGTCGTCATCCCACCTGGTCGGAGGGCGTCCTACACTACGTTTACCGCTAATCTATAATTTATCTAAATTATTTTATTTTATTTTTGATTTTGTTGAAACAATAAAAATAAAATAAATAAATAATAAAAAAGTCCATAAAAAGGACCTGACGATGCCAAAGGAAGCCTAGACTTCTACGTAAGTGCCGAAAAATTATCACTACATAAACTTTCCTCTGTGGATGTAATGACTATGTATAAGCATGATAAAACTAACATGTACAAAAAATGATATTTTTTCCTCTACATAGGATTAAATAATTATAGATTTCATTAACTGTCTTTCCATATTTAAAAAAAATAAACACTTAGACTGGTTAAAAACACAAAAGTACATATTTTATTTTATAATTACTGTCTGTCAAAGATATTTTTTTTGGTTTTTTATTATAAAGTAAAAATTTATAATTAAAAGCTCTACAAAATATCAAGTTACCTGTTTAAGTGGTCAAGTAGGTATTCGATATTATGTTGCCAGCTATCTCCCTCCAATTTTCGTTGGGATTCTCCGGAAAATAATAAAATATTATCCATGTCGTAAAATTTCATTGCGAGCGATCGATAGCTTTGTTGAAATGTAAGCAGAGCTTTGAACTAAAATACCAAATTGCCGTCTTCGCTCAGATCAAATGCAACACCACGGAATAAAATTTCTCTAGGAATAGATTCTTAAATCTATTCAAAATCCTCTTCTACGGAAGAGAATTTTATTTAGTGATGTTTTTCGTATATGTTTTTTTTTGATGATTTGAGAGCATATAAACAAAGCTCTTGTAGTTAAAAGTCCTTGCGTAAAGTAAAAGTCGGTTGTCGAGGCTGATCTATACTAATATTATAAAGAGGAAAGGTTTGATTTTTTGTTTGTAATGAATAGGCTCCGAAACTACTGGACCGATTTGCCAAATTCTATTTACCGTTGGCAAGCTACACTATCCGCGGTGAACATAGGCTATATTAAAATTAGAAATTTGAATTTAACGCGGGTGAAACCACGGGAAACAGCTACTCAGGAATAATCAGGTTGAAATCTATAAGATGAAGCGATAATTCATTATAATCTGTAAATACCCAATCAAAAGGGATTTTTTGACATTTTGCACCACTAAAACCCCTTTTTTACGTATTGTTAGATAGACCTTCGTTTGACAACAACTTCACCTGATGAAGATATGGCCTACGGTGTTTTTACTAACACCTGCATAGTGCATATGCTGAGTTGGGACCATTTTGTAGTTAAAACAAGTTTAATAATATTATATTTTCGTTGTATGTCGTATTTTCTGTAAGTAGCAACGATTTTTTCTGTTTGTACATTTTCGTTTAACTACAAATAAACACTTTGATTATATTTTGATTTTTCTGTGTATCACGAAACATACCGGTCTCAAAGATACCTATTGACTCTTGTCTTGAAGAGACCCAGGTTAAAACATTTGAAACTATCATGGTTATTAACACTAAAGTCATTTAAAACGGGATATTTACCACAGTTTCAAGCGCCATTACGAGTTATACGTCATAGCGCATGAAACTGTGCCGAAATATTGGATAACTCAAAAATCATATCATGGTAAATATTCTGTTTTAAATGCTCAGAAAGCCAGGTTGTAATTTACCGGGAATACAGTAGCAGTTGATGTAAACCCACCTAACAGATAAAGCCTATTTCGAGCTAGAAATCAATTGGTTTCGGCTTTGGAATACCCACAGCTTGGTGTTCCGATTCTCGCCCGCAATCGATTACAGTGAATTTGTAGGAATGTACATGTTTCCAATTTGGGACTATGACTTTTATTAAGGATTTTATTTTTAACATTCTCGGAAGTTAAGGTAATCCCTTAATTATCATTAGGTACCAAAAAAGCTTTTTCAAAAAAGAAAAGTACCTATTTGCGTCCTTGTGTAACTAGACCTACCTACTGACGGATGTTTGGTGGCGGTAGTTATTTTATTACATTAACTCAAATTCAAATTCTATTATCTTTGCCTATATGCTTAGAAAATAAGCACTTAGACTTGACCAGTCTAAGTGCTTATTTTCTACTATAGACTGGTCAAGTCTAAGTGCTTAGAAAATAAGCACTTAGACTTGAACAAGGTAAGGTAATGTCAAAATAGGTAGGTAATTAACGACTCGCTTTTAAGCAATAAGGCCGCCCATTGTACTTGTCATATGTAATGTTTTTCATAATGATCTGTATCTGGTGTACAATAAAGTTTTTAATTTTTTGTATTGTATTGTAATTACTCAGTTAAAAAGCAATAAAATAATTCGAAAAACGAAAATAGTTCCTCCGAACTCCACCTACACCAATTTCCATACTAAATTCCACTTCTAAATTCAAATAAATTCAAACTTCGAACAATCCGATCCTCCAAGTGCCTATAAAAATACACTGCATGCAACAAAATATAGACCGTACCGTACATTGCAGACCACATCTGAATTTACAGTCTCCAGCGGCCATAAATCACACTTAGGCTTTCGACGCAAGACTCTCAACATTTTGAGTTTGACACTTAGTGTCAATTATTTTGCACTGCAGTGTATTTTCTGTTCATAAACTGGTGTGAGTTTTGATTGCTTTGAATGCATCGATTGGAACACATATTGCTTTTGTATTTAGAATCTTAAATTATTTGCCAGTGTATCCTACTAATATTATAAACGCGAAAGTTTGTAAGGATGGATGGATGTTTGTTACTCTTTCACGTCAAAACTACTGAATGGATTTTAATGAAACTTTACAATTAAAAGCTAATACATCAGAATAACACATAGGCTACAATTTATAAAGATATATTATCCAAAATATCTATCACCACGCGGGTGAAACCGCGGGGCGCAGCTAGTTACTGATATTTCTAGTCTATGCAGGGCACTTTGAAACGAATAACCATTTTCCGTAAACCACATAAATTTAAGGCAATTATTCATTGTTTACTGATATAATTTCTGAACGGATTTTCAATAAATTCCTATTGTACAAATGTTTTCATGTTGTTTGATGTTTTGAAGAGCTATGCTCGGAGTTTCTCTGAAGGATAGGATTCGCAACGAATACATTCGACAGAGAACCAAGGTTATCGACATAGCTCTAAGAATTAGCAAGCAGAAGTGGCAGTGGGCCGGCCATATCTCGAAGGCCATATCAGCGACGGCCGCTGGGGCAAACGTGTTCTTGAGTGGAGACCACGACTCGGTAAACGTAGTGTAGGACGCCCTCCGACCAGGTGGGATGACGACCTGCGAAAGACTGCAGGTAGATGCTGTATGCGGACTACCTGAAGACAGGGCGCTATGGCGCTCATTGGGGGAGGCCTATGTCCAGCAGTGGACTGCTATAGGCTGATGATGATGATGATATCTTCTTTATTATTATTTTAATAATTAAAACCGAACAACGTTCATGAAGCTTTAAATTTAAACAATTTCGTGTGTGAGTTTGTAAATGTTGCCAACAAAGGAAGTTAATTAGGGCTGATCGACATTGATTGCATTAAGTAGGCTCAGTGTTGCCACAGCGGCAATCTTTATTCTGACATTGTCGGGATTTAAAATTTTAAACTGGATAGAGAAACTTAATATAGTCGGCCAACGAACTTATGGCACGAAATAAAGTAAAACTTGTGTTTTAAGATGTATGAAGAATTACAAATTATTTTTTGTGACCATGATGGTTAAAACAGTTTTTCAATAAATAAATAGATATTGTAGAAATATCATCTAGCCCAAGCTAAGCAGAGCTTGTATTATGGGTACTAGAGGACTACCCAAGTAACATTTTGGACCTATAACTTAGGTTTATATCACTAAAAGGTTGAGTAACCGTCGTATAACAATTGTGTGTACGATCTGCAGATATTTGTTCCGGGTGCTCTAGTCGTTTTCTATGTATAATAAAAAAAAATCTATCTATGTAATGTATTGTATTATGTATATCAGTTATCTAGTACCCATAACACAAGCTCTGCTTACCATGGGGCTAGATAATGCTGTGTGAATTGTCCAGCATTATTTATTATTTTTATTTTATTTATTACTTCACCATGTTATAGAGCCATTATAGGCACTAGGCAGGTATTATAAAATTTTATATATTGCGTTATAGCAGTGTTGAATATCCAACAATAGAACCATTTAGTGACATCGTGGTTCCACAAACCACTGCAATAGTCCATGGTCTTTAGTAGTGTTAACGACGCCATAATAGAGCATTTTTGCTCTATAGCGGATATTTCATCACCTTTATAGGATAATTTTACTCATGATGGCGCCGGAAACTTTGTCATGAGTACTATAGTTGGCCAATAAGGGTTACGGAGTTACCATTTTGCTCTATAGTACAAAACTGCGGTACCTTTAATATTATATTAATATTTTTTTTTATTTAAAACTCAATAAACCGGAGGCGCGTTAAAAATACTAAATAAAAATAGTACTAATCTATCGGTAAAAATTTTGTCGCACGAAAATTTTGCAGTATTGAACGAGTTATTCAATGTCAAAATAAGATAATATAAACTAACCACATTACAATCCTTGAACTGAAATCACTTTACACAGATAATTTATTTTTTCGACCGTGCCGATCTGCCGATGCCGAAAGAAAGATATTTGTGATGTATCGGAATTACGGACTCTACTATAGAACAAATTGGCACTTTAATGGTAACACGAACGCTACTACAGTATAAAATGACACTAAAGTAGCGTTACTGTACCCACTATGTCAATAGATTGTCATACGATTACCACTATATCAACTTTATAGAACAAAAATGTCACCGTTAACACTTCTACAGGTCTACTATGTCACTTTTTGGTGATATAATTGCGCCAAATCGGCTTTACTCGACCTTCTTTGGGCCTTTATAGTACCAAAAGTGGTGTTTGAGATACGTTCTATGGACTGCTATAGAACCAGAAATTGTTACTTGGGTAATACATACATAATACTTTCTAATTTATACATACCTAATACTATTTATGAAAAATATATATAAAGAGGACCCAACTTAAAATAGACTAAAAAGTATGAAAAAAAAAATGAAATTAATTAATATCTTAATCGTTCTATAACAACTTTTCTCATATAAAAGGGATATATTATAAAATATAGTAAAATATCATCTTCATCAGCCTATAGTAGTCCACTGCTGGACATAGGTCTCCCACAATGGGCGCCATAGCGCCCTGTCTTCAGCATGACGCATCCAGCAGTCTTTCGCAGGTCGTCATCCCACCTGGCCGGAGGGCGTCCTACACTACGTTTACCGGATTGTAAAATATAGGAATATACAGGGTGAATTTTTGAGACGGGACAGTAAGGGCAGGTACCTTAACCGTTATAGTTACAGGAAAAGGCTTTTAGGAGACTATCAATACATTTTATGATATTCTGAACTGCATTTACAGATTTTGGAAAAAATGTACAGTCAGCAAGAAAAATCATTTTACACAAAAACTTTTACTGATGCCAATCGATCCTGTATTATACCTACTATGATTGTAGGGTTAATGAGCCCCAATCCTACAAATACGTTAACCCTTCAGTAGGAAGGTACCAAAGCTATTTAACCTCTCAGTGTACAGTCGCACGGCCGGCCGGTGTGGATACGCGCTGATTGGTGGTGACAGCCAATTGGACCTTTTCAATCAACGCGAAAACATGGTGACCATTGGTACTATTGGATTATCTACGTAGTAAAATATATACAATACAATATATAATTCTAGGTGTGTAAACGTCGGGAAAAAATATCAATAAACGCGATAAATACCCGTTGTATTAATACTGGTTGTGGAGACCACGACTCGGTAAACGTAGTGTAGGACGCCCTCCGACCAGGTGGGATGACGACCTGCGAAAGACTGCAGGTAGATGCTGGATGTGGCAAGCTGAAGACAGGGCGCTATGGCGCTCATTGGGGGAGGCCTATGTTCAGCAGTGGACTGCTATAGGCTGATGATGATGATGATGATGATGTTGATGTATTAACAATACATACAATAAACACATAATAACAATTAACGGCTTCATCGGCTAGATTGTACTTGCTTCTAAGTTATGCACTAGCGATTCCATCCAGGCAAACTCTGATGGATAGAAAATTGAGAATTAATATAAGTCACAATAAATTATAAATAAATAATAAAATCCACAAAGAATCATCTTGCCCAAAGCTAAGCAGAGCTTGTGTTACAGGTACTCGATGATACTGATAAAATTATAATTCATTTACATAGATAGATTTTTTTATTATACATATAAAATACTCAGAAATTTTCAGATATTTGCAGATCGTACAAAAATGGCGGGCCATCGCCCGTTGCGCCACATCGGTCGTCAAAGTCGTCATGGATGACTGCTGTCATTGTTTTTATGCGTACTAGCGGACCTACCCGGCTTCGCACGGTTTTAGTACGGATCCCTAACTTTAAAAAAAATATAATATAGCCTATGTTCACCGGGGATAGTGTAGCTTCCTAATAATGAAATAATTTTTTTTAATCGGTCCAGTAGTTTCAGAGCCTATTCATTACAAACAAACAAACAAAAAATCAAATCTTTCCTCTTTATAATATTAGTTTAGATAGTATGTAAACAAAATTGTTAATTGGTTCTTTCTTCAATCTAATTAAGGGTTAAAAGAGGTTGCGTTCGTTTCGCAACCAATGAGTTTTGGTCACCAGCATCAGTGTGTCACTCTTGATTTTCCAATGACGTTAATAACCTGAAAGATCGGAAATACCTAGTGTCAATTCATCAGTAAATTCGCTTCAATTTATCCCGAGTTACCCGCAGTGCCAAAAATACTGGGACATTACAACCTATGGACACTAATTTTTGTTGGGAAAAATATTTGGCTGTGAATATTGGTACTACCTATTGATTACTTGGTATTTAGGTACTTGTAACATTTATTTAAAAGTATTCATAATGTTATGTTCATATTTTGCTTATCTTTGGTACAACCCCTGCTTTTCATTCACATTATTATTTCTAACCAAAGTTTGTCAACCAGGCAGAAATTTAAGGAAAAGAATTAAGAGCATGTTGTAATGTATCCGACAGAGAACCGAAGTTATCGACATAGCTCTAATTAATCTCGGAGCTCCAATTAGCAAGCTGAAGTGGCAGTTGGTTGGCCATATCTACCGCGAAAGACTGCAGGCAGATGCGAGATGCTCGATGCGTCAAAGCTGAATACAGGGCGCTATGGCGCTCATTAGGGGAGGCCTAATCCAGCAGTGGACTAATGTGCTGATGATGATTATAATGTAGCTTGATGTCAAGTCCAATAGCTAGTAAGTCCATAATCAGGCACCGTGTTTCGACCCGCGTGTTCAACAATATTGCTGATATGTTAATCGCAATATGTAATTCATGTTTCAATATGTTTGATTGCTGTGAAATTTTATAAAGGAGTACTTAAATGTGAAACAAATGAAGTCGGCAGTCTTTTGTTTTTGATTTCCGGCTGAAGATTTTTAGGGTTCGTGGCTTAGGCCCCCAGTAAGATTATAGAGAGCTTTGAGAACCACTGTGGCGCGGTGGGCGAAGGTCTGCTTGCGACGCAGTAGGTTGCGGGTTCGGGTCCTGCCTCGCGACAACTACGATCTGCAGATTTGCTCTGGGTGTTTTGGTCGTTTTCTATGTATAATTAAACATATTATATATCTATGTAATGTATTGTATTATGTATATCAGTCATCTAGTACTCATAACATAAGCCCTTCTTAGATTGGGGTTAGATGATGCTGTGTGGATTTTCCAGTATTATTTATATATTAATATATAAATAATATTTATCCATCCATGGTTGTCTGGTAGAGATGGCTCTTGAGCGATAAGACCACCAATTGTATCTAGTTTTTTTAAGTTTTTATTTTACATTGTCATTTTATACTTAGTGTGCAATAAAGAATTATCTATCTATCTATCTATCTATTTAATGAGTGGCGAAAATAGTATGAGTGATACACACACTCACGAAGACATCTAAATAGACCAGTATAGTTTTTATTTTTGTTTTATTTTATGTTTTTGTTTTATTTACTTTTACTCACATAATGTTGGCTTAAATTAAGTTAATCAAGTCATAATATACATTAGTATTATGTCTATGTTATGTCTTTGTTTTCTGTAAACGGCTTTTTAAGTGTTTTATCTAGTATTTCTTTTACTATATTTTTTAATGTCATTGCGTATGGTTGTTCGTGACGTCACCTATACGGGCTCCAACGGTAAACCAGCGCTGGCTACGTCTCTTACGGAGCTTAGCCAGCGTTATGCTGAGTTAGAGCCTTTTTGTAACAACTCTCTACATGTACCTATTTCTATAAGTGTGTTATTTGTTAATTTTAGTTGTTATGAATAAATGTCTTTCTATTCTATTCTACCAGCAGCATAATAAGGCACTGCACTCTCAGATTTAAAAAAAAATGCTGATCAATCACACACACACATCATTATCTAGCCCCAAGCTAAGCAGAGCTTGTGTTATGGGTACTAGATGACTTATATACTTAATACAATAGATTGTACCTACTAAAAAACTAAACAAGAAAATGTATACTACCGACCTCACAAGTGGGGTAAAGCAAGTGGTATATAAAAAGGGCCTAAATCTCCGGGATAATAAAATATTAAACGACGCGTCGCCGTAAACGGTTTATGAGCTCCCGCATTGCGACTGACAGGAGAGCTCCTGAAGGAGTGACAGGCACTTGCCTTCTGGCAAAGGTTCTATATGAAGGAAGACGTATTAAGTTTTTAATTTAACTGTATTTATTTATTTACAACATTTTGGAGAAACTTACAGCTAGGTTTACTAATGAGGTACATACATATAGAACATGCCTGGAAAGACCCAGTGCATGTTTGCTGACGGCTAATTAAAAGTTTCCGCTGATAGATAATTAAAAATTTTAAACTTTTGAAACTATCATGTTATTAATACTAAAGTCATTTAAAACGGGATATTTACCATGATTTGATTTTTGAGTTGATATTTCGGCACAGTTGCATGCAACTGTGCCGAAATATTGGATAACTCAACTTTGACTTTAGTAAAAAAAATTAAGTTATGAAGCTAAGTAGGCTGACGACTTTATGAAGATAATAAATAGAAATAAATATAGAAAAATAATGAAAAAAGAAAACTAATTTAAACAGATAACATAATGTAGTTTACACTTTAAAGAATTGGTCACTAAGTAAGAGTCTAAGCTTACTTGTACTGGTATTGAATAAATCTACCTCACTATTTCTGTTAAGTAATGAATTAAACGAGCAAGAAGCTCTTTAGATAAATGCATTCTGTTTGTAAGAGGTACCAGGGGGTACAGAGCGACAGGGCGCTATGGAGCTCGTTAGGGGAGACCTATATCTGGGTGGACTATTACTGTCGATGACGATGATGATTCTAAAAGTAAAAAAAAAAGTAAAAATATTTTTATTTTGTCAGAACAGAACTGAGACTCTTATAAACTAAACTTAGATTAACAGACGACAGAGACTGACAAAAATCGGTCTCCACTCAGCATGTGCTATGGTAGAGCAGATCGTACCATAGCGCTGGTCTTCCGTCTTCCTTATTCAGTAGTTTTGGTATCTTTACGTAAATATATCAGCACGAATCCGTCGAAAATATTAGTAGGATCTAAAGTTACTTATAGTGGGAATTTGAATTGCCTATGCACCGTATGTTCAAACCATGTTATCATCAACACCGTTATCATCAAACACAAACTAATCCATTAACACACCAAACACCGGCTAGTCACAACACCTATACATTCAGTGCACGTCTAAATTCGATACACAAAATTGAGTTGCTCGCTCAAACCCTGCTCGGTGGGGTATAAAATATTTTCGACCAGTCATAAAATATACTAGTTATAGATAGAAGAGTAACTCGCGATATATTAACTACATATGAAACAAAGTCGCTTCCCGCTGTCTGTCATCATCAATCAATAAATTTCTTTCCGGCACAGAGAGGGGCCTCGAGGCTTGGCCTCATTACCCCGGCGTCAACTCGAGGGGTGACGACCCCTCGGTCCTTGGGTTTTGTGGGAATATCTTCTTTTCCCCCTTCTCAATGTTTTCTTTTTTTTTTGGCTGCAAATGGTTTGTATTTTTTTTTTTTGTTTTTTGTTGTTTTTCTTTAATTTTTTGTGTTTTTTTCCTTTTTTTTTAATAAACCCAAGGACTATGGTGGTTCTGCAGGGATCAGGTCCCGCGGAAGGGGTCACCATGGGCGGTCGTCTTCCTGGGGTCTGTCTGACCCTATGTATACTTTAAAACTACGCAACGGATTTTGATGCAATTTTTTTTATAGATAGATTGATTCAAGAGAAAGGTTTATAAACCATTTGACACACAGATTTTTGCGCGACCGAAGCCGCGGAGCGCAGTTAGTATTAAGATAAAAAGAAAAGAACGGGGCGACAAAGAGTCTGTATACATGTAGAATATAGGTAATAGAAAAGCATGTATTTCTACACACACATAAATACATCAAAACAAACAAAAATAAAAATAAAAGTGTACATACCATGAATCAATATTGTTTGCAATAAAAGAAGAGATTGAAGTTTTGAAGTATTAAAATGAACAGCTAAATATTGTAACTATTAAAAAAAAATATCTACTATAATATATCTACTTAATTATGATGTGTAACCCTGCCTCTCTCGCCTGCAGGCGGGAGATCCTCGTTATACATGCATACAAAATAAAACCTGTGTGTTATGTTCCATAGGGTCGGTCCTATAGAACATAACACACAGGTTTTTTTGTGCGTTTTCTTACACTTTCAAAGTTCACTTATCCTACTGTTCGCGTTTCCGTAGCCCTCTGCGCAAAAAATAGAACACACTACGATACAATATGAAAGGTTTTACATACACAATGACGTAAGAACCTCTGCTCTTAAAATCCGGAGTTTCACATCTAAACGGCAATATAAGCTCTTGCACAGCAGCCCCAAGCTACAAATTACGGGCGATGCCGAGTGAATAAACTAGTAAACTTGGTCTGTATCCCTGGTCTATCGCCGATAGATGCAATAGCGGTTTCAAAGAGTATCCAGTTTATTGCTTTAGAAGCAGATTATTGATAGCTTTACACGGGTATTTATTTTCAATGTGAATACTGTGAATAGCTTTATCAAAACATTTTTTAAACTTATCGAAATCAGTAACGATTAAATAATATTATTTAAAAAATAAATAAATAATGCTTGACAATCCGCACAGTGGCAATGGGCCGGCCATATCTCGCGAAGAACCGACGGAGGCTGGGGCAATGTGCTGGGGCAAGTGTTCTTGAGTGGAGACCACGACTCGGTAAACGTAGTGTAGGACGCCCTCCGACCAGGTGGGATAACGACCTGCGAATGACTGCAGGTAGATGCTGGTTGCGGCAAGCTGAAGACAGAGCGCTATGGCGCTCATTGTGGGAGACCTATGTCCAGCTGTGGACTGCTATAGGCTGATGATGATGATGATGATGAATCCGCACAGTATCATCTAGCCCAAGCTAAGCAGAGCTTGTGTTTTGGATACTGAATGACTGATATATTTGATATAATACATTAAATTTAATACAAATGGATTTATTTTTATTACACATAGAAATTACCCTGAACACCCTGAACAAATATCTATAGATCGTACACACATTTGTTCCAAGGCGGGAATAGAACCCGCAACCTTCTGCATTGCAGGTGCACCTACGCCCACTGCGCCACAAAAGTCTTCAAATGTATGTAGGTATGTAAACATTAAGTCATAAAGTAGTACAGTAAGACTTTTAGACCCAAATAATTTGTTGTCCCGAATTGTTAAGAAAACGCCAATGCTACCCACACACACAAGATAACAAAACAGGATACAGCCCCTCTCGTCAATCTAACAAATAGATCCAAACCTTACACATACAAATGTATGCCATTCTTCACAAGGGCATCGAGCCTTAGAAGTGTAGACAGGGCCTTTATACACTACGATCTTCTAGACCGATTGTGAATATGGCTCTGAATTTAGTATAAAAACACATTTGACGACCGATATGGCGCGGCGGGCGAAGGTCCGCCTGCGACGCAGGAGGTTGCGGGTTCGATTCCCGCCTCGGACCAATTGTGTGTACGATCTGCAGATATTTGTTTCGGGTGTTCTGGTCGTGTTCTATAAAAAAGATATATCTATGTAATGTATTTTATTATGTATATCAGTTATTTAGTACCCATAACACAAGCTCCATGGGGCTAGATAATGCTGTGAGAATTGTCCAGCATTATTTATTTCTTTAGCTGTTTCCCGCGGTTTCACCCGCGTTATATTCAAATTTCACATTTATCCGCGGATAGTGTAGCTTCCCAACCGTGAAAGAATTTTTCAAATCGGTCCAGTAGTTTCGGAGCCTATTCAATACAAACAAACAAAACATCAAACCTTTCCTCTATATCATCCTAAAATATTAGTATACCTATAGATAAAATTCTGAAGCTTGAACATTGAACGAACACCGGAGTTTAAGAGCCTAAATCGAGCCAGGTGGAGCAATAAAGCTTCTATGAGGGTTGTTTATTTAGATCTTGAAGGCTTGCGTGGGTGAAATCATAGGTAGGTTCGGTTTTGTTTGAGTTGTCCGCCGGCGTCTAATTTATGTTGGAGTGAAAGCCAAGAATGGGCTTTATTGGGCAAAGCAATCAGCTGAATATAATCTAGAACAGGTCAGAGAGTGGGATGATGTAGATATATAAGATATTGAGGTAACTGGGTTTATTAATAAGCGTCTAGGGACTGATGGTGGATTTTTGAATATTAATTTGGCCCGTTATTATATTTGTAATGTGATGTTTACCACTGCTGCACATGCCTCCCCGAAACAGGGAGGCTTTCCCGTCATCCATTGCGTAGTTTTAAAGATCTAAGCGTACATAGGGACAAACAGACAGACTTTGACTAGCGACCTGAGTGAAACGACCGCAGTCGGTTGGTTACACACTGGTTTATTGCACTGAGGAGTGCCTCAGTGCAATAAACCAGTGTGTAACCAAGCCACTGCCCAAGCCACTGCTTGGGTTGGTGTAGGCACGCACACATGCGTAGATGCTTACATATATAGATAACACTTTATTATACCACACAAAACAGAAAACAATACAGGAATAAAGAAAGTATAAAGGGCGGCCTTATCGCTGAGAACTATCTCTTCCGGGCAACCTTTGGATGCACTGGACATGAAGGAACAAAATAGACGGTGGTACTTTAGTGAATATATAGATAACGGAAAAGAAAACAAATACACTACATACCAAAATACCTATATAACAAACATTATAATAAACTTACATAGACATAAGATAGAGCTATCAATGCTTTCATATGGATAAATAATGCTGATGCAGGATTTTTTTGAAGATAGGGAGTGATTTTGCACGTCTGATGTCCACACGTTACAGTCTAATACTATGCAGTGATCATATAATAAAGATGTTGAATTGCCCACACAGAATCGGAATTCATTTCTTTCTCAGAAAGGCGCGTTCGGATATAAATAAATAAATAATGCTGGACAATTCACACAGAATTATCTAGCCCCATGGTAAGCAGAGCTTGAGTTATGGGTACTAGATAACTGATATACATAATACAATACATTGCATAGATAGATATTTTTATTATACATAGAAAACGACGAGAACACCCGGAACAAATATCTGCAGATCGTACACATAATTGTTCTGAGGCGGGAATCGAACCCGCAACCTCCTGCGCCGCAGGCGGACCTTTACTCACCGCGCAACATCGGTCGTCGAAATATAAAATATAAGTAGATATTGCATTAAAAATGGCACACCTCAGTGTTGCCATCAGTTGCCACCGCAATCGAAAAATACCGGCAGTTCAGGAATTTCATATCCACACAGGAAATTCGAGAAAAGTTCGCGGAAAGGCTACAAAAAGCATTAAACGTAGCACGAGAGTAGTTTATTCGTATTGCTGAGTTGAATCGGAAAATTGTACTTTGATGAAATGAAAAATGTAGAGTTCGCACGTGAGAGGTACGTAGGTTTGATACAGGAGCTAAAGCTTACTAAAGTTACTTAACACTTTGACTGCAATTTTTTTTCGACGACTGCGATCTTAACCTAAACCCTAACCTAAAAAATTCGTGCTGCCGCTCTACTTAGCGGTTGTGTTGCGCCGCACATGCGTTTCGTTCGAAAAATATTACAGCTGTGCTGAGTCACAAAGATCTGTATTTTCTCAGCCGCTGCGCTAGTGTGGATTTACGCATATTAGTCACTTGTAGAAAACACATACCGTGTGATTTCAGCAATCAAAGTTTTAAGACTTGTTAGCGTCTCGTGGGTACCTACCTCCTGCAGTTGATTTTGGAAACTAGGTTAGCATTAGTAGCTAACATTATATTTCCAACCTGAGCTAGAAATTTAGATAACGTTTATTATAAAATATTGAAAAGATAGCCAAATCCAAAGCGAATCGGGCAATACTATGGACATTATTTTGCACCATACGCTTAGGTTATATATTACTAAAGGTATCATCATCATCATCATCATCAGCCTATAGCAGTCCACTGCTGGACATAGGCCTCCCCCACAGAGCGCCATAGCGCCCTGTCTTCAGCTTGCCGCATCCAGCAGCAACCTGCAGTCTTTCGCAGGTCGTCATCCCACCTGGTCGGAGGGCGTCCTACACTACGTTTACCGAGTCGTGGTCTCCACTCAAGAACACGTTTGCCCCATCGGCCGTCGGTTCTTCGCGAGATATGGCCGGCCCACTGCCACTTCAGCTTGCTAATTCTTTGAGCTATGTCGATAACCTTGGTTCTCTGTCGGATGTATTCGTTACGAATCCTATCCTTCAGAGAAACTCCGAGCATAGCTCTTTCCATAGCTCGCTGAGCGACTTTGAACTGGTGGACCAGCCCTATCGTGAGTGTCCACGTCTCAGCTCCGTAGGTCATAACGGGTAGGACGCACTGATTGAAAACTTTCGTTTTCAAGCATTGCGGTATGGATGACGTGAAGACTTGACGTAGTTTCCCAAATGCTGCCCAGCCCAGCTGGATCCTCCTTTTGGCCTCCTTCTCGAAACTGTTTTTACCCAACTGCAGAATCTGCCCAAGGTAAGTGTACTCGGAAACAGTTTCGAGAAGGTGACCATGGTGACTAAAGGTATGGAAATTAAGAATGATAGACAGTTTCGTGAGCCCAGCAAGGACCATGGTCCAAAGCAGAGTAGAGACCAAAATATCCCGTGGTCTCGACTATACGTCATATTCATATTCATATAATTCTTCCATCCAAAGGTTACCTGGAAGAGATCGCTTCTATGGTGTACAATAAATAATTTTTGTATTGTATTGTATTACTCGTATTATCAAACAAATAAATATAATTACATATATTATGGAATGCTAGGGTCAAGTGCAAGTTGCAAAATGAGCATGTCGAGGAATTCCCCTATTTCTATACCCACTTTCCCAACAGTTTATAACAGAGATTAATCTGCACTTGACCGCTTCACCCAATTTATTTCCTCCTCACAGAGTTCTTACATCACACGCCACTGTTTCCGTCGGAAGTTTGTACGATAAATTATATTCAAAAGAATAAAAACCTGCTCTCGACAGCTTCGAGAGCCGATATCCGGAAAATCGGGCCGGTCCGTGGAAATTAAATCTACCTTACCTTTGTAACGTTAACGGAGCTTATTTATAACTATGGATGTCTTTGTAAAGGCTAAGAAGGGAAAGTTATTTGAAAAGGATGACTGTGGATGTGGATGACTATTAGGGCGGTATGGCGCTCGTCAGGCGAGGCATAGGCTAGTAATAATTACTAAAATACATAATTCAATTATCATCATCAGCCTATAGTAGTCTACAGCTGGACATAGGCCTCCCCTGATGAGCACCATAGCGCCCTGTCTTCAGCTTGCCGCATCCAGCTTCTGCCTGCAGTCCTTAGCAGGTCGTCATCCCACCTGTCCGGAGAAAATTGAATAAAGTGGTTTATTCTTCTCTCATATATTATGTAAGTACCTAGTAGTATAATACTTAATAGGTATACGTACGTATGCTTTTTTGTATTTTCAAAATATCTTGAAATCTGACTTCAATAATTTCTTTACTATCAGATTAGTACTGTAATAATGGAGAAGGAGGCCAAAAGGAGGATCCAGCTGGGCTGGGCAGCATTTGGGAAACTACGTCAAGTCTTCACGTCATCCATACCGCAATGCTTGAAAACGAAAGTTTTCAATCAGTGCGTCCTACCCGTTATGACCTACGGAGCTGAGACGTGGACACTCACGATAGGGCTGGTCCACCAGTTCAAAGTCGCTCAGCGAGCTATGGAAAGAGCTATGCTCGGAGTTTCTCTGAAGGATAGGATTCGTAACGAATACATCCGACAGAGAACCAAGGTTATCGACATAGCTCAAAGAATTAGCAAGCTGAAGTGGCAGTGGGCCGGCCATATCTCGCGAAGAACCGACGGCCGATGGGGCAAACGTGTTCTTGAGTGGAGACCACGACTCGGTAAACGTAGTGTAGGACGCCCTCCGACCAGGTGGGATGACGACCTGCGAAAGACTGCAGGTAGATGCTGGATGCGGCAAGCTGAAGACAGGGCGCTATGGCGCTCTTTGGGGGAGGCCTATGTCCAGCAGTGGACTGCTATAGGCTGATGATGATGATGATGATGATGATGATAGTATTGTAATTATTGAATCAAATGAATTCTAGCACATTGCAAAAATAAGAAAAATAAATATTTTATCATAAAATAAGCAGAAAATAATGAAAAATAATCACAATTATTTCTATAGTTCTTCATCCGGGCAAAACCATATGCTGTGGATTTGGCTATATTTTCCATACTTTATAATAAACGTTATTTAACACTTTGACTGCGTTATTTTTTTTCGACGATTGCGATCTTTTTTTTAACCTAAAAAATTCGTGCTGCCGCTCTACACAGCGGTTGTGTTGCGCCGCACATACGTTTCGTTCGAAAAATATTACGGCTGTGCTGAGTCACACAGATCTGTATTTTCTCAGCCGCTGCGCTAGTGTGGATTTACGCATATTAGTCACTTGTAGAAAACACATACCGTGTGATTTCAGCAGTCAAAGTGTTAAATTTCTAGCTCAGCCTGGAAATAATAAAATTCTAGCTGCTAACCTAGTTTTCAAAAGCAACTGGAGGTATCTTATCTATCTAGGCTTCAAGAGAGTTTGTTTCTGTAAATATTGTCGACCTTATTTTTTGTATCTGCATTGTTGCCACTTGATTTCTAGATAAAACAAAATTAGGACGAGACTAGAAATCAGCGAGACCTATTGAGATGTATCAAAATAATTGAAATCAGAACATACCGATGTTTTTCTAAATCTTCAAAGATTCAGAGCCTAATAATCTCATCCCGACTATTTCAAAAAAGGTAAAGTCGTAAATAAAAGAAATATAGTATCGGGAACAGGAAAATGAGATTCTCGGTCACGGAACGGAATCAGAGTTGCCTCGCCGCCATTATGTGCAAATCACGCGAGTTTAGTGTGTGTTTTCACGGTAGGACGATATTTTATCGTTCGAATGGACGGCAACGGCAAGAGAATATTTATATTCATTTATTTATTGCACACACATACATTGTCACATAATTTTAGCTAAGGTGTCATTCGCTTAGAGGTAGGTACATGTACCTACCCCGTAAGGGCGCAGAAATTTATTTAATATTATGTATTGGTAGAATATATAATGTTTTGCTGGTGACGGAATGGAATCACTCCTAGTTACTGAATTGTGTGCAACATTAAAGTTTATTCTGTGGTTTAATTTTATAGAGCCACTATATTGTTCTTATTAATTAGTTGAGGTAATTTTATGAGTCTTTGTCGGCAATTGTCGGTAAGGAATCTGATCGAATTGATTTTTAAATTTTGACATTAGATACATTCTACATTTGTACGCTCAAACTGAGAGTATGTTTTAATAAACGAATGAGGTTTCGTTTGCTTTTCAAAGTTCCAAGGAAAACATTGTGATACAACGGGTACTCTGTCGTGGTCACGGGATAACCACGACAGAGTGTAAACCTGTTGAAAAGTCGGGAAAATAGGTAAATAAACGCGTAAAATACCCGCTGTATCAATACTTGTACGTACTTGTTAATATGTGTTCAGATCGCGTAAGTTTAAAAATATTTAAGTATTTATGATATATTACAGACGCATGACGTCTAAGTACTGAAAATGGAAAAGAACCGTACAGATTACATTGCAATATTTGCAATATTCCGTAGCCATTATTTTGTTTTATTTACTCTTTTTGTGAATGTTCAAGCGCGATTGTGTTGTTATGTGGATTAGGGACACTTTCGGGGTTAATGAAAGGTGAAAATATGATGTTTTGAATGTCATTTCATTGTGTGTTTTCAGGTTAACTGTAAAAAAATGACATTTTGGTTAAACAATACACATTTAACGTTAAGGCTTTGTTTCAACCGCTTTAATATTTTTAGGTATCATTTTAGAAGAAATCCGATTGTGATATCAAGGATGTAGGTTGGTAGGTTGTGCGCTGTGGTGGTCGAAGTAAGTAACACACAATTCAGTCACAGGCCTTTATTCACTACATTTAAGAAGGCACAGTAGTTCGTAGATTCACAGAAAGAGTTCACAGTAGATAGTAGGAGAAACAGAAGATAGAATGAATAGCGATAGCGGTAAGTACGTAAAGATTAGAAGCAACTTGAAACAAAGTAATGCGCGTCGTATCGAGATTCCAAGCGACTGACTGGGTGACACGAGGAAAGAGGTAGCGGGGCGCGGGGGTCCCCGCCCCGCGCGCCGGCCGGCCGTCGTCGGGCCTAAGGAATGCGCGTGATTGCGAAATATAATACAAAAGAAATGGAAGAGTAGTGTGTAAGAACAAGGTGTGATAGTATGAACGTTAAACAAGTATGAATGATAGAATGTATGGACAGTGTACGAACATAGTAATAAGTATGTGTGAACGTGTAAATATATAATTTAGATATTATATAATGAGTAGATAAATAAATAATATACTTAAATAAAGTGTTTAATTTGAATACTGTTGGGAGATCCCTACATCACTCCCTTCCGAAGACCGTCACTACGGGCGATAGAAATCCGGGAACCGGACTCTTCTACCGGAACGTGTAGTGTACTCAGAAGGGGATGGTTCGGGAACTGGGATAGGCCTGGGGATTGGGATAGGGTCGGGATTAAAGATAGGCTCGGGATTCGAGATGAGCTCGGGATTCGGGATAAGCTCGGGATGCGAGGAGTTCGACAAGATGAAAGCCGGCTTTAGGCGATCTATTGACACATTCAACGCTTTGCCCTTGAATAAAATTTTGAATATTTTATGTCCACGCTGAAGAACTTCATGTGGACCGGAGTACGCAGGCTGGAAAGCTCCTCGCAGCGTTTCTTCCCGAAGGAATACGTGCGACGAGGAAGCGAGGTCTTTAAAAACGAAACTTTTGTTATTTCTGTGGCGAGACGCAGGAGCAGGTTGCAGTTTACCTACAATGGAGCGTAGCCTAGCAGTAAAGTCTGTAATATCGGTCGTACTGGTGATGGCGCTGTGAAAGAACTCACCAGGGAGTCGTAAGGGCTCACCATACACCAGTTCGGCCGATGATGACATAAGGTCCTCCTTGACTGCGCTACGTATGCCTAGTAGGACTAATGGAAGAGATTCTGTCCAATTGCTGTCAGCGTGGCAAGTGATTGCTGCCTTCAGCTGGCGGTGGAATCTCTCCACAAGACCGTTGTAGGCAGGATGGTATGCAGTCGTCTTGCGGTGTTTGAAACCGGCTAGTTTAGCCATGAATCCGAATAGCTCGGATTCAAACTGTCGCCCACGGTCAGTTACAATATCCGTGGGGCATCCGAATCGGGCGATCCAACCAGAGAGTAGGGCTTTGGCTACCGTTTCTGCCGTGATGTCCGCAATAGGTATGGCCTCTGGCCATCTGGTATAGCGGTCAACAGCAGTAAGGCAGTAACGGAAGCCGTTGGAGATTGGCATAGGGTCAATGAGGTCTATATGAATATAGGCAAATCGAGCTTTCGGCAAGTCGAACGAACCTAGTGGGGCGGAGACGTGGCGGTTGATCTTTGAGCGCTGGCAATCCAAGCACGCTCGTGACCAATCTCGACAGTCTCTCCTGATTCCTGGCCAAACGTAACGCTGAGCTATAAGTTTAGCAGTAGCGTTTGCGCCAGGGTGACTCAAGCAGTGGAGGCTGTCAAAGACTTGCTTTCGCAGAGGTTTGGTGACGAAAGGTCTTGTAGTGCCAGTGCTCGTGTCACAGTAAATTAGCACGTTGCTACCGGGATCCCTAATCTTCTCTAAGCGAAGCGACGTTGGTTCGTCATAGAGAAAAGAAGAAAGCTCGGCATCAACGGCTTGGGACTTGGAAAGGACTTCCAGGTCAACTGGACTTTGAAGCTCGTCAATTCGCGAAAGCGTATCGGCAACGACATTATCCTTGCCGGATATGTGCCGAATGTCACTTGTGAATTGTGAGATGAAGTCCAGATGCCTATATTGTCGCGGAGAACAAGTGTTCTTCCGCTCGCTGAAGGCGTGGCAAAGAGGCTTGTGGTCTGTGTAGACCGTAAAGTCTCTTGCTTCCAGCATGTGCCGGAAATACTTGATTCCCTCGTAGATCGCGAGTAGTTCGCGGTCATAAGGAGAGTACTTCTGCTGGGACGGACTAAGTTTCCGGGAGAAGAATGCCAGCGGTTGCCATTCCTCATCCTTATGCTGCTGGAGTACCGCTCCCAATGCGAGGTCGCTAGCGTCAGTGACTAACGCTAGTTCGGCTTGGCAGTCGGGGTGGGCTAGCATGGCAGCATCGCAGAGGCTCTCTTTGGTAAGCTCGAAAGCTGCGAGGGATTCACCTACCAGGTTCACAGGGTCCTTGGGCTTCACCGAGCCGGCAAGTAGGGCGTTTAGAGGGGCTTGAATTTTTGCGGCGTTCGGGATGAAGCGCCTGTAAAAATTCATCATACCTAGAAATCGCCTCAATTGCCGGATCGTTGTTGGAGCAGGAAACTCTTTAATCGCTTGAACCTTTAAATCTAGCGGCTTCGTTCCGGCGGCAGAGATATTGTAACCTAAAAAGTTTACCTCTGGAACGCCGAAAACGCATTTCGTGGTGTTCACGACGATCCCGTACTTCTGCATACGCTCAAACAACTGCCTAAGATGACTTTCATGCTCTTCATCCGATCGGCTGAAGACCAAGAAGTCATCGAGGTAGCAATAACAAAAGTCTAGACCACGCGTTACCTCGTCCACGAACCTCTGGAACGTCTGTCCGGCGTTCCTGAGCCCGAAACTCATATACGGGAATTCATATAAGCCAAACGGGGTCGTTATGGCAGCTTTCGGGATGTCCTCCTCGTAGACAGGGATCTGGTTGTAGGCTTTAACCAAATCAATGGTCGAAAAAACCTTACAACCGGAGATGCTGTGGGCAAAGTCGTGAATGTGCCTAATAGGGTACCTGTCGGCGATTGTCCGAGCATTGAGGAGTCTGTAGTCTCCGCATGGGCGCCAGCCATTGTCCTTTTTGGGGGCCAAATGCAAAGGAGACGACCACGGACTCTCGGATGGACGCGCTGTACCGCTGCTCAGCATCAAGTCGAACTCCTGCTTCGCCAACTTGAGCTTGTCAGGAGCTAACCTGCGAGGGGAACAAGAAATAGGGGGGCCGGGTGTGGTGCGTATGTGATGTACGGTAGTGTGTTTGTGAGTGTGGGGAGTGCCAGCTGGTTTGGTGATATCAATAAACTCAGATAGAAGTTTGTGAAACCGCGAGTCGCCGGATGGAATCTTTACAGAATAGATATTACAGTTAGGAACATAATCAATATAAGCTTCGGTAGATAAAGAAGTGACATTATCGATGATACGTCCTATGCGCTTGTTGCGAATATCAACAATAAGGCCATAATGGCTTAAAAAGTCTACTCCAATTATAGCCTTAGTGACGTCGGCCACGATGAAGTTCCAAGGGAAGTCGCGCCTAAGACCTAAGTCTAGGTTGAGCTGTGTCGGGCCGTAGGTGTAGATGACGCTTCCGTTGGCGGCTCTCAGCTCGTAACCGGTCTTGACTCGACGCTCCTGAAGCGCAGATCGAGGGAAGACGCAGACGTCGCTTCCGGTATCCACTAGGAAGGGGATCTTCGATCGGCGGTCAGTGACGAAGAGGCGACCAGGTGAAGTGGGGCAGTCGTCTGTCGCCATTATCGACTGCCTTGGGCGTTTCCCGACTTCTCATAGTCGCAGGGCTTGACGCAGTTGTTCGCTTTGCTGCCGTGTCGGTCATGGTACCAGCAGATCGGGAACCGACGGTAGCTGGACTGCGATCTCGATCTGGAGCGCCTGCGCTGGTCGTTGTTCTGCCGGCGTTGATTGGAGCGAGAACGTTGTCCTGACTGCGGCTGTTAGTTGAGTTGCGTGGTGAGGTTCCTGAATGCTGCCTTCAGCTCTGCGATGTCGTTGGCCATCGACTCCATGGAACCTGGGATGGCTGCAGTGGAGGTCGAAGCTACGTGTGCGACGGGTGCGACGATGTCGTGAACACGGTCCGCCAGATCAGCAGAGGCTTCGAGTGAAGAGGCTGGTTGCGATGCGATGAGAGTCTGCAGGTTACTAGGGAGACGGCTGCACCAGATGCTGCGTATGAACTCGTCAGGTACGGTATTTCCAGCAAGGCTTTGCAGGTGCCGAAGGAACTGTGACGGTTTCCGGCTTCCTAGCTCTTCATGCATGAGAAGCTGCTGTATTTGGCGTTCTCTTGACGCGGAAAGACGTTTTATCAGCTCTTCCTTTAGCTTCCCGAACTTGTTGGTGGCAGGAGGGGACGTAATGATGTCTTTCACCTCTTTTGCATACTGAGGTTCCAGATGACCCGTCACAAAATAAAATTTTGTCGTATCGTCTGTCACGTTCGATACGACAAATTGTCCTTCAACTTGCGCGAACCATAGTTCCGGCTCGTCCGGGTAGAATTGCGGTATCCTTATCTGAACCTTGCCCTCAATCTCACTTTTCGCCTGCATCCTAATTTTACGCTCGCTCGACCGCTTGGTCACCTTATTACTCTGCGATTCTGCCGAGTCCGATAAATCGCTCATTTAGGTATAAGCTCAATGGATAATCTCTCTATGGTATCTTAGATTATAATATAGGTACCTTCTTGGTTTTGTTCCATTCACAGGGGTCACCAGTAGGTTGGTAGGTTGTGCGCTGTGGTGGTCGAAGTAAGTAACACACAATTCAGTCACAGGCCTTTATTCACTACATTTATATTAAGAAGGATTGGAAGAAGGCACAGTAGTTCGTAGATTCACAGAAAGAGTTCACAGTAGATAGTAGGAGAAACAGAAGATAGAATGAATAGCGATAGCGGTAAGTACGTAAAGATTAGAAGCAACTTGAAACAAAGTAATGCGCGTCGTATCGAGATTCCAAGCGACTGACTGGGTGACACGAGGAAAGAGGAAGCGGGGCGCGGGGGTCCCCGCCCCGCGCGCCGGCCGGCCGTCGTCGGGCCTAAGGAATGCGCGTGATTGCGAAATATAATACAAAAGAAATGGAAGAGTAGTGTGTAAGAACAAGATGTGATAGTATGAACGTTAAACAAGTATGAATGATAGAATGTATGGACAGTGTACGAACATAGTAATAAGTATGTGTGAACGTGTAAATATATAATTTAGATATTATATAATGAGTAGATAAATAAATAATATACTTAAATAAAGTGTTTAATTTGAATACTGTTGGGAGATCCCTACAAAGGACAAAACCAAAGCGCCTGCTTTTCAATGCGGTCAAACACCAATTGTTTGGCAAAAGGACTGGATCTTACAACTTGCTTCAAACGAGCAGTCCACAAGCGGCTACAGTGAGTGGGTCACTCATTTGAAGCAAGGCTGCAACCAAAATTGCTAGGTTGAGGCATGCACGCTTACAGCATACTATTTTATGATATCACTGTAAAATGTAAATATCTAATAACTATCTGAGCCTGTGGCTTCCCTCGCGTTGAAATCGATGTCTCAAATAGTATAAAAACTTTCCTCTTGAATCACTATCGATAAAGAAAAACCGCATCAAAATCTATTGCGTAGTTTTAAAGTTCTAAGCATCAGACACACAGGACAGGGACAGACAGCGGGACAGCGGGAGGAGATTTTTGTGCTTTATGGTATTGGTTGTATGTGCTCTTCCCCTGACTTTAATTAACTCATGTACTGGATTTTGGTTCTCTGTATCAAATGATTAACTCTATTAGAGCAAGCCAGAACATCCTAGCTACCTTAAATCGGATTCCGTACGTCCCAGCGACTTTAAATCTCCAAAGGCTTGCTTCCTTCCTCGCGTCTATTACGAAATTATTCAACTCCATCTTGAGAGCTGTCTACTTAATGCAGTGCCGACCTCTAGGGTCCAATACGTTTTACATAATAAATCGATGCTTTAAGTTTGTCATGTCTTGTCGCACATGAGCGAATATCCTTCTGGGAGTATACTAGGTTACTTTGAGCTGAATTTTGATGAGACTTTAAACTTCTTTGAGATTGTATCTCCCGGAGATACAATCTCATCATCAAGGTTGAATATGGGAGAGCTAAGCTATGCATGCTGTGGTGGTAAGTTTGTATAAGTCATGTAGATAAAGAATGAATGAATGAATAATAAATAAATAATGCTGGACAATCCACACAGCATTATCTAGCCCCATGCTAAGCAAAGAATGAACACTTTATTCAACTAAAAAAATAACGAAATAAAAACCTTGTATCTAAATATTAACAAACAGTGCAATAGGCGCCCTTATCGCTGATAGTGATTTCTCCCAGGTAACCTTTGGATGGGGAAAAAGATATAAGTCTACTAAGTGATGGTAGAGCATAAACAGTAAATAAGTAAAGTAACAAAACAAAAAACTACATAGGTACATTACAGAACAAAACTACTAAATTAGAAATTAGAAACTAACCAAAGTATAAAGATTGGGATTGTAAATGCCATGCTATTCCGATGAGATTTATCATCAGCCTATGTTAGTCCACTTCTGGACATAGGACTCTCCGAATTATCGCCATAGCGCCCTGTCTTCAGCTTGACGCATCCAGCATCTGCCCACAGTCCTTCGCAGGTCGTCATCCCCTCTGGCCGGAGGGCGTCCTACACTACGTTTTCCGATTCTCGGTCTCCTCTCAAGAACACGTTTACGCCAGCGCACCGGTTGTCGGTTCTTCCGATGAGATTATATGTGTCAAATCTGATGTAAATGAGACAGCGTGACAAATTCGATCACAGTCGCAATCTATGCGACTTATGTACTTGTAATGACTTTTTTTATTATCTATAATAAAAAATATCTATCTATGTAATGTATTTTATTATGTATATCAGTCATCTAGTACCCATAACACAAGCTCTGCTTAGCTTGGGGCTAGATGATGTTGTGTGAATTGTCTGGACAATTCACACATTATTTATTTATTTATTTATGTATATATACACTTGATACATGCGTGATGTACAGGTCAATCCATGATCATACACATTCTATTGTCGCGTACCATTGACTGCATTTTGATACCGATTAAAACCTAACAATATGAACCGATGAGCAATAAAACTAGCAATAGAGCTATGGAAAGAGCTATGCTCGGAGTTTCTCTGAAGGATAGGATTCGTAACGAATGCATCCGACAGAGAACCAAGGTTATCGACATAGCTCAAAGAATTAGCAAGCTGAAGTGGCAGTGGGCCGGCCATATCTCGCGAAGAACCGACGGCCGATGGGGCAAACGTGTTCTTGAGTGGAGACCACGACTCGGTAAACGTAGTGTAGGACGCCCTCCGACCAGGTGGGATGACGACTTGCGAAAGACTGCAGGCAGATGCTGGATGCGGCAGGCTGAGGACAGGGCGCAATGGCGCTCATTGGGGGAGGCCTATGTCCAGCAGTGGACTGATATAGGCTGATGATGATGATGATGATGATGAGCAATAAAACTAGTATAAATCCCATGGAATATCACAAATGCATATTAATCATTTTATTTGTGCGTTGTTTCCATCCCATTTTGACAATACGCGGATAAACATACATAGATAACGACCAGAACTCCCGGAAACAAATATCTGCAGATCGTACAAACATTTGTCCCAAGGTAGGAATCGAACCCGTAACCTTCTGCGTCGCGGGCCGACCGCCCACCGTGCCGCCGAGGTCGTGGTTAGAACAACTGAAATGACTGTATCATTTCAGTATTTTTTTTATTTAGCCTGTTTCGTCCCACTGCTGGGCAAAGGCCTCCCCCAAATCTTTCCACTCAGTGCGGTCACGCGCATCATTTCAGTCTTAGGCTCTAGACAGACGGACCGCATTTCAGAACTGCACGCCGACTGCAAATGAACTGCAAGCCAACTGCGCAGTTCGATTACAGTTCATTTGCAGTCGGCGTGCAGTTCACGTGAACTGCACGACGACCGCGATAGAACTGTCGTGTCAACTGCATTCAAACTGCAAATGAACTGCAAATTTGCGGTTGGATTGCAGTTGAAATGCGGTCCGTCTGTCTAGCTAGAGCCTTAAGTAAGTATTTTTATTCGAGACATTTTAAAAACGTGTATTTATTTAAATCGACTCGCAAAACAGCATCCATTAAAAGGACGTTGTAACTATAACGAGTTTGACTTTGTAGCAAATAAATAATGTTTTCTTACTTTGATACTTTTGAATAAAACGAGTAAGTTGAGATTGGAGGACCTACGAAAGTTTCGATTAGTCGAGCAGACATAGTTTGTAACGAAAATTATTTAGACTAACTATGAAAATGTATTAAAAATAGTATAAAAAGTAGCCCCTAGCTTAGCAGGAGCTTGTGTTACATAATTATGGGGCTGCCCCGCTACTGCAGCGCCTCAGGGATGTTTGCGGCGGCGCGAGTCGACTGTTTTCATACCACCATGCGCAAGCGCGCCGCCTCCCTGGTGCGCAGGTTGCGGGCCAGCTCCAATACCGTTCTTGTAATGATAGCTGGGAGAGTGGACTGCCCGTACACCAGGCACTATTGTGAGCGCCACCTTCCCAGCAATCCTTTTAGTTTTTAAGATTATCTTGTTTATTTTGAATATGAGTGTAAATGCTTGAAATAAATACTTTTTTTTTTTATTATTTTATTTATTATAATTATATGTGCTATATAATATCCATAATATAAATTCATCATCATCATCATCATCAGCCTATATCAGTCCACTGCTGGACATAGGCCTCCCCCGATGAGCGCCATTGCGCCCTGTCTTCAGCTTGCCGCATCCAGCATCTACCTAAATTAAAATAAAAATATAAATTCGAAAGTACATAATTCTGTTTCTCTGCCTCTTACCTTTAAATAAGGAAACGACTAAATGCATCTCAATGATATTTGTCGGGGAGATAGATAATATCCCAGAGAAGGACGTAGTGTAGAAATGTTTCATGGGGAGAGTTATTTATTTAATTTAGTATTAGGTATCCTTAGTAATAAGTTCTTAATATATTTACTAACAATTTATGGATCACTGTTATCTTAAAAATTGATTTTATTTTGTTAATTATTTTTTTATTTAATTATAGTTATTTTTTATCCCGGAAAATTGCGTTTTAAGCCGCGGGCAGAAGCTAGTCAATATTAAGAGACCACATAATTAGATCAGCGATATTGGAAATATGGAAAAAAAGAGGTCGTTAACCTCGTCATTCCCAATTAAGTTCATAACTTTATGACTCAGTATAATTGGTACACAGACAGGGCGCTATGGCGCTCATTGGGGGAGGCTTATGCCCAGCAGTGGACTAATATAGGCTGATGATGATGATAATTGGTATCTACCAAATTAGACGTAGTAGCTTTTGTATTTTTTTTTATTGAACGCGAATTTTTTTCTTTGCAACCTCAATTACTTGAAAGTTTCTGTCATGTCGTTTTATTTAGTTTGCTATAACTAAAGATGTTTTTTTTAATTTTATCCTATGTGTCGACGTAGTTTTGAATTTATTTTATGGTAATTTGGTGTAAAAGTGTTTTTTTTTGTTTGACCCATAATATTTTCATCAGAGGCTGTTTTTGTATGCTGAAGCTACGAAACATCATCATCATCATCAGCCTATAGCAGTCCACTGTTGGACATAGGCCTCCCCCAATGAGCGCCATAGCGCCCTTTCTTCAGCTTGCCGCATCCAGCATCTACCTGCAGTCTTTCGCACGAAGCTACGAAACACGAGATTTAAAACTATAGAGGGGTTTTAGGAAACATGCATTACATTGAAATATGTCATCTCTATGCAAAACAGGTGTTCACAAAGGCTTATAGTGGCAGTGAGGGCAAATTCTCCAAATTCCATTGAATCGAAAAACCTTCCGCGTCGTTAACACCTCGAAGGCTGTATGTGTTAATCCCGTTACTCCAACGGCATTCAGGTTAACGATCTACGAAGCGAACTAACGATTATTTCAGCCGTTTGGAAATGGTTTTGGAGTGTTTGGCTTTGTAAAGGGTGTGTACCCGTTATTGTAGTGCGGGAGCTCGTCATCAGATATAAGTTAAATGGTTTGACTGTTTTGAAAAACAAATACTTACAGATCGTACAAACATTTGTCCCAAGGAGGGAATCTAACCCACAACCTCCTGCGTCACAGGCGGACGTTCGCCTACCGCGCCACATCGGTCGTCAAAATAATTAGTAGTATTCGACGAATCAATAGATTACTATTGATTCGTCGAATGCTAATAATTATTTTAACGACGATTACCTCGTACTTAAAAAGATATAAAAATCAGAATTTAAACGGATAGCTGTTTTGCCGGATAGTAAATATCGGATATCCAGCCGTCAAATATCCGGCTAAACATAGCCACGATCGAATAGACTCCGATCGTGAGTACGTGCCTTTTCGTCAAAAAAACGTAGCCGAACATAGAAACCCTTTTTTGAAGTCGATTAAAATATATAAACGACAGGCAGAATTTTCCAAAACAACTTCAAATTCTTATGCCAAAATAACTGAAAAGAACTCGCATCATGGTAATATCCTACTAATAATTATAAACGCGAAAGTTTGTAAGTATGGATGGATGTTTGTTACTCTTTCACGTAAAAACTACTGAATGGATTTTAATGAAACTTTACAATAATATAGCTTAGATATCAGAATAACACCTAGGCTACAATACATAAAGATATATTTTATATTATCTAAAATAAGTATCACCACGCGGGTGAAACTGCGGGGCGCAGCTAGTCATTTATATTTCAAGCTTTCATTTTAGTAATTACTTTTAATAATTATTTTATGTTTTAATTTTGAACTTGTTATGATTAAGCCAATTGTATGTGTGTGTTTTATGTGTCAAATAAATCATTAACTTACTTACTTACTTTCACGGTAGGTATAAAATAATCTCAATTTCAATTCCTTTCCGGGCACTTAGCATTTTACCCGAACAACGCGATTTACTATGCATGTTGCAGTCGAAGTAGCACGTGTCAAATACTGGAACACAAAATATTCGCTTGAATTTTTCTGAAAAGGTTCTTCATGTTTGAAATTGAGAAATTTTGTTCCTTTTTGAATTGTAGTGAATTAAATTGCTTTAAAAATCGAGAATTCAGGTTGAAATCTGTATGATACATTATTATTTTAAAACTAAACTCTTAATTCTGACAAGTTAGACTAATGAATGGTCTAATTTGTCAGAATTAAGAAGTTAGTAGAGTAGAGTAGAAGACTATTTTATTATAAAAAAACAGTAATTATAGGTACCAATAAGAGGTAGGTACTTGCCTATTTAACACCATTTTTTTTTTGTTTTGCCTAGTTATTACTCATTTGGTAAAAAAGTCATTTATAACGGAATATGTACCATGATTTGATATCATCATGGATTGCATCAAATTCAAAAATCGAAGGGAGGCACTGATGATTGAACTTAATTTAAATAGATTTGATTTAGGTATATTCATTAACATTTTAGCGGAACCAGATTCAGCAGCGGCTGTCTCATTATTCAAAATTTTTATGCATCAGTGACTCCCTTTAAAAATAGCCACAATTTATATGTTTTTATTTTGCTGTTTATTTTGTTGTGTTTTTTAGTTATAAGTTTAGGTTATGATAGGACTGGCATACTTTTGCGAAGTAAAAGTCCTTAATAATAAATATGATTTAAAAAAAAATATATATATATATCATCATCAGCCCATAGCAGTCCACTGCTGGTCATAGGCCTCCTCCAATGAGCTCGCTGAGCGACTTTGAACTGGTGGACCAGCCCTATCGTGTGTGTCCACGTCTCAGCTGCGTAGGTCATAACGGGTAGGACGCACTGGTTGAAATCTTTCGTTTTCAAGCATTGCGGTATGATTGACGAGAAGACTTGACATAGTATCCCAAATGCTGCCCAGCCTAGCTGGATCCTCCTTTTGGCCTCCTTTTCGAAATTGTTTTTACCCAACTGCAGAATCTGCCCAAGGTAAGTGTACTCCGAAACAGTTTCGAGAAGGTGACCATGTACGACCGGCCTTGGATCAATGAGACCATTGATTTTGACTTTGATTTTATCCAAATGTTTTCAAGTGTTTGAAATTGTTACCCAAGATGGAACTGAAATAAAAATAAACACGTTTATTATTAAATTTAAATTGACTACTGTACCTTCCTAAGTAAAATAACTCGAAGCTTTAAAATAATAATAAACCTCAACATTCCAGGCACGCTTCTACGGCAATGCTGTTTCAAAGAACTAAATTAAAGGCCAAAACTCAACCAGGCCAATTTGAGGCCAAAGAAGTAAAAGGTAGAGACGATGTTCGTATCTATTGAATTTTTAAAACAGTATACAGTTGCCAGCTGAATTTTTACAACTCCTTTCAGATTTATGTTTACAGTTTTAATTTCAAAAGTAGCTGAACAACTAACAAGACAACAAAATTCGTGAAACAACAAAAATGTCTTGTGAAAAAAAATATTCTTTCAATGTATTTTTGATCCAATCAGCAAATGCGACTAGAACGCATGTAACTTTTGACTTCATTTTGATAACACTCATGTCATCATCATCATCAGCCTATATTAGTCCACTGCTGGACATAGGCCTCCCCCAATGAGCGCCATAGCGCCCTGTCTTCGGCTTGACGCATCCAGCATCTACCTACAGTCTTTCGCAGGTCGTCATCCCACCTGGTCGGAGGGCGTCCTACACTACGTTTACCGAGTCGTGGTCTCCACTCAAGAACACGTTTGCCCCAGCGGCCGTCGGTTCTTCGCGAGATATGGCCGGCCCACTGCCACTTCAGCACACTAACACAACACTCATCTGTATTTTTATTATTCCACTTAAGTATAGTTAGCAGTATGGCTGTAATAGTTTAGGTACAAAGCTGAGACACTTGAATAATGAGATTTGTATTTAGTATTTTAGTTTTAATTTTCATGTTTCTTTTTGTTTTAAATTTAGTTTATACTCTTTTTTTTCTTACATATGTTATTCAAATTGTTTTAGCGTTTATTAATTTGATTTATAGTGATAGTCATTTTTTAATTTTATGCAAAGTAAATCCTTTATTGGCCTTAAGTTTAGTTATTACTAAGTATGTTAATTAGTTAATTAGTTTTAAAGGCTGTGGATTTTGTTTCTTAAACAAATAAATAAACTGTAAAACCGAGACGCACCTTTTTGCCTTTACAAATTTAAGCCACAATATGGGATTCACACAATTAGTAAAAAAAATATCAAGACATGTCCTAATTTCCATATCAATTTAACAAGGCTTTCACGTCCACTATAATTTGTCAAGCTATATTTGATCGCCACAGTTGTTCATCTTCAAGTATAGTACAATTTAAGTGTTTGTTTATAGTGTGCTGCAGTGTTTGGGGGTTTATGAGCCGATTCCCGTTTTATGACTGTATTGTTCGGTTTGCAAGAGCTCCATCACTTGAAATAGGTTAATACTGAACGTAATAATCAAATTGGATCAGATACTGGGGAGTTTTGAGTTTGGAACTCGATTTTACATGAATAACCCCCGATCGAGGAGGAGGATCCAGCTAGGCTGGGCAGTTTTTGCGAAACTTCGCCGAGTCTTCTCGACAGTCTTACTGCTATGCTTGAAAATGAAAGTTTTCAATTAGTGCGTTCTGCCTGTCATGATCTACGGAGCTAGACGTGGACACTCACGGTAGGGCTGGTACACCAGTTCAAAGTCGCTCAGCGAGCTATAGAAGACCTATGCTCAGAGTTTTCTAAGACTAATATTATTACCTCGTAGCGTCTAAACGGCTATAGCGATTTTGATGAGATAGATAGATAGATAACACTTTATTACACCACACAAAACAGAAAATAATACAGAGATAAAAACTTAGAATAAAGGTACCTATAAAGGGCGGCCTTATCGCTGAGAGCGATCTATTCCAGGCAACCTTGGGATGGACTGGACATGAACGAACAATATAGACGGTGGCACTTTAATAAATAATTGGTAACGAATACACTAAATACCTACATTACAAACATTATAATTAACTTACATTAGACATAAGATAAGGCTAGATAGACATAAGATAAGGGAGACAATGAAATAACTAGATTAGAATCCTACCAAAGTATGTAACGACATCTAGTAGGCCTTTGCCCCCATTTTGCGATATTAGATACCGCAGATTTGACAATAAAATAGAACTCAGACATGGTTTGCCACAGCAAATCAATTAGCTTGTTAGCCGAGCATAACAACCTCTGTGACGTAGTGGGCAAAGCTCCGCCTGCGAGGCAGAAGTTTGCGGGTTCGATCATAAAATATTATTATATGTATTTGCAGGTATTTGTCCGTGTTATCTGTGTGTTAACCGACTTAACACTTTGACTGCGATTTTTTCGACGACTGCGTTCTTTTTTTTTTCCTAAGCCATTCGTGCTGCCGCTCTACACAGCGGTTGTGTTGCGCCGCACATGCGTTTCGTTCGAAAAATATTACGGCTGTGCTGAGTCACACAGATCTGTATTTTCTCAAATATATCTGTCTATAATGTGTTAGGTATATCAGTTACCCACACAATAGGCTCTGCCTTGCTCTTTGAAAATTCTGTGTAATTCATTAACAAAACTCTTGTGAGATTTCTAAATGTTTCTTCTACGTAGAAAAACTTAAGGTGGATACTAACCGGCATTACAGGTTGTAATGTAAGGTGTTACACAGAGAGCGTTCGAGCAGCCATATCTCGCGAAGAAACGACGGCCGCTGAGGCAAACGTGTTCTTGAGTGGAGACCACGACTCGGTAAACGTAGTGTAGGACGCCCTCCGACCAGGTGGGATGACGACCTGCGAAAGACTGCAGGTAGAAGAGTCGGTCAGTACGGGGAAAGGAGGCGTTCGCAACGAGCAACGAAACGTATTTTTTGACCTTTCATGCTATCATCATCAGCCAATAGCAGTCCACTGCTGGACATAGGCCTCCCTAATGAGCGCCATAGCGCCCTGTCTTCAGCTTGCCGCATCCAGCATCTATCTGCAGTCTTTCGTAGGTCGTCATCCCACCTGGTCGGAGGGCGTCCTACACTACGTTTACCGAGTCGTGGTCTCCATTCAAGAACACGTTTGCCCCAGCGGCCGTCGGTTCTTCGCGAGATATGGCCGGCCCACTGCCACTTCAGCTCTTCATGCTATATGGCAATGGAACATTACGCCCCGTAACACCAGTCAGTACCCAGCTTAAAACTTCAACTGAAAATGTCGTCAAAATTCGTCGACAACTTAGGGGTCCAATAAAGCAACTTAACGTCAGAGCTGAGCAATGAAAAAACGCCCTTATACTCGCCTTACATACGAGTAAGTTTCAATGCAAGAAAATAATTAGTTAGGTATCTAGAAGGGTCATGACCCCCAGACAGATTTCAGAACATTCAAAAAATCCAATTACAGCCCTAATGTGGCGATCCTGCTGAATCTCACAAAATCCTTTCTCCACAAGCCCTAGGTTTACACAGATTTGTAAGCTTGTTGGATTTGAGTGGAATTTGAGTAGACAAATACATTTATGGATTACTGCAGATGAACAAAGATGTAGAAAATGAGTTAAAATATGATGTGTTGTGTGGTTACGTGTTGTTGAATAGAGACCGCGATTCGGCAAACGTAGTGTTGGACGCCCTCCGGTCAGGTGGGAGGACGACTTGCGAAAGACTGCAGGCAGGTGCTGAATGCTAACCTAACAAGGTAAAGGTTTCTTGTTCGCTTGTTTCCTTCACCATAAAAAGACTGATAATTATGAACAAAATATCTAAGTGAATAATAATTTCCTTTTTTTTTGTATTGTATTTATTTATTCCAGATAATAAATTCCATAGCATAGAATAACATTGAAATATATAGATATAAATATAATAACAAAATTCAAAAAGAAAAGTAAGTCCTGTAAGTAGAGTCCTGTATTTGAACTTTTGTCTGCCAATCTAGATACAAAAGAGACAACAAAACAGTGTAAATGCGTCTAGCGAGACTGAACTTATGACAGAAGAAAATTGCACGAACCCAGATTGTACGTGATTCGTTTGCAATAAAGCTGCTGCCCAACCGCCAAGCATGGAGAGGCTACCCACGTGTGTCTAGCTTCGTTTTGCAAGAAAGTGTATGTGATAGATAACATCCACTGCGATGAACACGCTACGCACGAATACGAGATCAATGATGTCATTGCTGAGGTGGCAGTGAGCCAGCCATACCTGGCAATAAATCCGCTGTCCTTCCACCACGCACGGAGATGCTACGCACGTGTCTAGCTTCGCTTTGCAAGAAACTGTATGTGATAACATCCACTGCAACACGCTACGCTCGAATACGAGATCAATGACGTCATTGCTGAGGTGGCAGTGACTCAGCCATATCTGTCAATAAAGACGCTGTCCTACCGCCACGCACGGAGATGCTACGCACGTGTCTAGCTTCGCTTTGCAAGAAACTGTATGTGATAACATCCACTGCAACACGCTTTGCTCGAATACGAGATCAATGACGTCATTGCTGAGGTGGCAGTGACTCAGCCATATCTGTCAATAAAGACGCTGTCCTACCGCCACGCACGGAGATGCTACGCACGTGTCTAGCTTCGCTTTGCAAGAAACTGTATGTGATAACAGCCACTGCAACACGCTACGCACGAATACAAGATCAATGACGTCATTGCTGAGGTGGCAGTGAGCCAGCCATATCAGGCAATAAAGCCGCTATCCTACCGCCACGCACGGAGATGCTACGCACGTGTCTAGCTTCGCTTTGCAAGAAACTGTATGTGATAACATCCACTGCAACACGCTACGCTCGAATACGAGATCAATGACGTCATTGCTGAGGTGGCAGTGACTCAGCCATATCTGTCAATAAAGCCGCTGTCCTACCGCCACGCACGGAGATGCTACGCACGTATCTAGCTTCGCTTTGCAAGAAACTGTATGTGATAACATCCACTGCAACACGCTACGCTCGAATACGAGATCAATGACGTCATTGCTACACGCGTCGCTTGCTCGAATATGGTATCCACGCAGTTTAATGCTGTCAACGCTATGCTCTCGGTTCGTACTGAATTAACAACTAATATACAAAACTCAAGCGAAGGGAACCAAACCCGCAATTTCCTTCATTTTTCAGCATTTTCCCACTCCGCTGCGATGGTCAAAGAATTAATTTGTTACACTTTTATCGACTTAGTAAGGAAGTCTTCAAAGTTTTACGAGTTAAAAGCTTTTCATTATAATGAGAGGAAAGTTTTGTATTTAACGAGCAAGTTATTACTTTTATGGTTACCTCCATGAATGCAAGTAGATGGGAGTTTTCAGCTGAACACTACTATGATATCTATACTAATATTATAAAAAGGAAAGATTTGATTTTTTATTTGTTTGTATCGAATAGGCTCCGAAACTACTGTCCCGCTTTGAAAAATTCTTACACCGCTGGGAAGCTACACTATCCGCGGTGAACATAGGCTATATTATTTTAGGTATAGAATTTAGAAATGTGACATTTGAATTTAACGCGGGTGAATTCGCGGGAAACAGCTAGTAAAATATAAAAATATGTTTTTTATTGCTGCTAACTGATTCAAAATTTGTTAGTACCAGAAATATCTCCTAAATGTTAAGTATATAGCTATTCCATCTACTCAATACATCATTCATAATTCCATTAAATAAAATAATAAAAAATGTAATTAAAACAAATCAAATAATATAAAACTAATTATTATTATAAATGTTATTGTTTTGGTGATATTAAAATAAAAAAAACTATAAATAGAAGAAGTCGTATATAAGGTATATTAAGCCATCTCTAATAGGGCCGAAATACCCCTAACTCCCATTGGATTTCTTTACTCTTCTTTACTTCATAATCTCGCTGGAAATTATTTTAACAAATCTATTAATTACTGGAGCTAAAGCTACAAATAGGTCTCGCTAATTGTCTCCTGAGAGTCCATGACACAGCTCAATAGAAACAGCAAGTTTATTAGTTTCAAAAATGAAAAACGTAGAACGTACATAATGTAGATAACGACGACCGCGACGTGAAAATCTACGATGCGACGATCTCTGCGGTGTAAAATCCCAATCTTAGAAAACTTTGGAACTCTGCAACTTGGGCAACATTTTAACTTAATTTCTTTTAAATTCCAGAAAAGAGTGTGCTATGACGTGGCTGAGTGGAGACCACGACTCGGTAAACTTAGTGTAGGACGCCCTCCGACCAGGTGGGATGACGACCTGCGAAAGACTGCAGGTAGATGCTGGATGCGGCAAGCTAAAGACAGGGCGCTATGGCACTCATTAGGGGAGGCCTATGTCCAGCAGTGAACTGCTACTGATGATGATGATGACGCGGATGGTGTTAGGGCGGTCATATTTGCATTTTCTTTAAACTGATATTATTCAATCTCACGAAAAACACGGTTTTTACTTCAGTATTTCCTTTTAAAGTGTCATAAACCCTTCCTCTGCACTCTAAAGGGGTTTTCTGTTTTCATTGATTTATACATAATATTGACTGTGCTTACGTGACCTCCCATTCCTGTCCTCTTCTCTTTACGAAAGATACCCACCATTTATTGAATTCTAATGAAAACGTTTTTTTGTGAATGTGGCATAGATCTTGCATTATCATGGCTTTGGATGTACTGTCATTGCACGCCGTGCGTATACAATAGCAGTAATTGACTTTTTTTAAACATTATGATGTCTTACGAAAGTTTTTCATAACGGACATTTCAAAATGAAAGTATTTAAATATAATAATGTTCAGCACACGCTGAGCCAACCCCTATTTCGGCGCAGGGTCATGGAGGTAGTCTTATTTTATTCTTAACACTTTGACTGCGATTTTTTTTTCGACGACTGCGATCTTTTTTTTAACCTACAAAATTCGTGCTGCCGCTCTACACAGCGGTTGTGTTGCGCCGCACATGCGTTTCGTTCGAAAAATATTACGGCTGAGTCACAAAGATCTGTATTTTCTCAGCCGCTGCGTTAGTGTGGATTTACGCATATTAGCCACTTGTAGAAAACACATACCGTGTGATTTCAGCAGTCGAAGTGTTAATATCACCTATTTGTGTCACTTACCCCCATGATAAACTACTAATCCCTACTACTTAAGTTGTTTTGTATTTTTTATGTGTTTTCCTTTTCTTTGTAATTGTTTATTATTGTGTGTGGCTATAAATAAATTATTTTATTCTTTTTACTTTATTTTCCGTTTGTATTCTATGCCTGTATTCTGTACCTGTGTCCAAATAAATGTTTTTTCTATTCTATTCTATTCTTTAATAAATCCCTTTCGTTAAAAGCCTTTCGTTTGTCTAACGTAAGTTAGCTGTCTATGGAAAGCATAGATTACACTTTTAAAGTTTTCGCGATTTGTTAGCATTTTAAAGTTTTCGATTCAGTCGCCCCGTGACCACGATCGCTGTATCGTGATATAACTTATAGGGGAATCGCGATAAATACCCGAAAAATAATCTTTAATACCATAGATGTCTCTATGCCGTCCGTGGATACATCATCCTTCTTCAGAGTTTAAGCGATGAAAAGGTATTCTTTTTTGTCAAATGCCCAATTGAAGACGCAATTGGACATTCTCACTCTGCAGCCTTCATAACCCAGCTTCCCTCTACCATCGCAGTCGATAAAGAACACCCGCCGGCGCCACTTTGAAGTTTTAATACCATCAATTTAAATAATTGAAACTTCATCTTGTTTTGTAAGAGGCTGTCGCTTAATAAATCCCTTTCGTTAACCGAATACCCAGTTTCAATTTGCAGGGCTCTGTACTTTTAATGAGGGACAAACAAGCGTCGCTGTGGTCTTTGTCTTTTGGATAATCTATGTCTTAATGCGAATTCAGGGGAGAATGGTGTGGTTATTTGTTGTAATAAATTATTCTGGACATTTTATGATAGTACCTACTTAGTATCTGCCCGCTGTTTTGCACGCGTTTACTCGAAATCATGATGACGTGTATTAGGCCACCTTCTAATCTCTAAACATTTTTGTATTTTTACTTTATGATGTCGAATTTGGGATACGACGACCAGTCTCGCTATAGTAACTATTTCACCGTGTGCGCAGGACATTATAATCTGGGCAAGTGTGCGGACGACATTATTACTGTGGGCAAGTGTGCGCACACGCAGGTAATTACACTCTCTATACTTGCACTCCATAATCCCATGAGATGGCAGCCTGACACGATCTGGAGAGGTCAGGCGAAAAGTCATCGGATAAGGAGTCTCAATATAGTAGACTTCTTCGCCATGTGCGCAGGACATTATAATTGTGGGCAAGTGTGCGCAGGACATTATTACTGTGGATAAGTGTGCGCAAACACCGGTTAGGTACAGTCTTTATTCCCACACTCCATAATCCTATGAGATGGCAGACTGACACGATCTGGAGAGGTCAGGCGAAAAGCCATCGGATAAGGAGTCTCAATATAGTAGACTACTTCGTCATGTACGCAGGACATTATAATTGTGGACAAGTGTGCGCAGGACATAATTACTGTGGGTAAGTGTGCACAAACACAGGTAGGTACAGTCTTTATTCTCACACTCCATAATCCCATGAGATGGCAGACTGACACGATCTGGAGAGGTCAGGCGAAAAGTCATCGGATAAGGAGTCTCAATATTATGTAGTAGACTACTTCGCAATGTGCGCAGAACATTATTACTGTGGTTAAGTGTGCACAAACACAGGTAGGCACAGGTGGGTACAGTCTTTATTCCCACACTCCATAATCCCATGAGATGGCAGCCTGACACGATCTGGAGAGGTCAGGCGAAAAGTCATCGGATAAGGAGTCTCAATAATAGTAGACTACTTCGCCATGTGCGCAGGACATTATAATTGTGGGCAAGTGTGCGCAGGACATTATTACTGTGGGTAAGTGTGCGCAAACACCGGTTAGGTACAGCGTACAGCCTTTATTCCCACACTCCATAATCCCATGAGATGGCAGACTGACACGATCTGGAGAGGTCAGGCGAAAAGCCATCGGATAACGTATTTTCCGACGCACGGCGGTGTAGCAACGCCAAACAATGCTATTCTGAATGATGTTACTTTTCGGAATACGCATGCAAAATTTCAGAACAATTCCTGCAAGTAATTTTTTGTGTTCGTGAGTAAAGGTAAAGAAAATCGTAATCAAAATGCAGCCCATGAAATAGTCGAATCGATTGCCTTTGTCAAAAAAATAGGTACCTACTCGTAACTTACTAAATTAAATGAATACAGTAAAGCTACCAAATACCATGAAGCCCCGTTCGCTAAACCAAGACTGCCACGTTTATTTCATCAATAAATTATTTTGGGTCTCAAATTGTTCGGCCTGTGTTCACGGTAGGCTTTATTGCGTAAATCTTGTGGATACTATAAGTTATAACGTTATTAATGTAGCGACAATATGCCGTATTCGTAACTTACGTAACGTAAACGTAGGGTTGGAACGAACGGTTCGTTTACGGTATTATTGTTCTCGTTCAAGAAAGAAAGAAAATATATTTATTGATTTAATGAAGTAGGTACAAGTTGTTGCTACATATTATAAAATAAATAAGAACATAAAACTATAAAAATTAACTACGTATATATAAAAAAGCAACAAGCGACTCTACAAAGCGAACCAATAGGTTTTGTCTCAGGATAATGTTGCAAGAACGAGTTATCTCTACGGGTAAACAAAAGGTATATGTAATATTTTGTGTATGTAGTGGCAAGTAAATGATATGTCTAGTCTATGCCTATATGAGCGACGCAAAGGGGGAGTAGGTTAAAAAAATACGGGCCGTTTTAAGAAAAACAAATGAACGTCGGAATATGTTACGTTTTTTGAAGATAACCAAATTTTCTTTTCATATTTCTCATCATTATGCCTACATAGAAAATACCCAGTACATCCGGAACAAATATTTGTAGTTAGTAAAAACATTTGTCCCAAGGCTAGAATCAAACCCGCAATATCCTGCGTCGTAGACGGGCCATCGCCCGCTGCACCACATCGGTCGTCAGAAAAGGTTTGTCTAGTAGATGTCAGTGTAGATGTATGTATTTATGTAGTACTAGCTGCGCCCCGCGGCTTCGCCCGCTCGGAAATCTATAATATGAAATGGTTTATAAACCTTCCTCTTTCATCACTCTATTTAATTTAAAATAACCACATCAAAATCCGTTGCGTTTTTAAAGATCTAAGCATGCATAGGGACAGACAGACAGCGGGAAGCGACTGTGTTTTATACTATGTAGTGATTTAATTCTGGTACCCATAAAGCAAGCTCTGCTTACTGATGCTAAAGATAATTTTACATACCATCATAAAAAAATATAAAGAAGCATTTCCTTAATTGCGCTAAACAAATACCTAGGCACATTGAAACTTTCATTCGCTTCTACAAATCTTCACACTCATCAAATCCATTGTCCTTTTACATTTTCAATCCCAAAATCCATATCTCTCTGTTCACGCTTCAAAAATACCTGCATACAAAAACCGTCGAAAATTTCCGACATGGTCCACTGAATAGCTTACACGAAACGTCGCAAAATCCCTGGCCTATGTCACGCGAAACTGTAACATATAGCTTCACTCCGTCAGGCTTGTGCTTACATGGATTTATAAGGGTTTTGTAAGGTTTATTTTTGCATGGCGCGGATGATGTTCGGATGGAATATGTGATGGAGAACAGTGTAAAGATAACAGAGGCTTAGTTCAGGAAGTCTACTCCACAAAACGTTAGTTGACTATCGATTGAACGGAGCCGTGATCGATTAACCAGTTTCGTCTTACTTTTTAACACGATCAACTGCTCTCTCACATAATTCATCCGAAGTTTCGTAGTTGTTTAATGATTTCATTATTTTAATCGACGTCTGACGTTTATTTGATGTCATCATGTGTCTAAGTAGTCTTATATTCGTGTAATTAAGTTTGTTTGTAACAGAAATAGAAAAACATTTATTTGGACACAGGTACAAAATACATTATTTATAGAAGATCTATCGCCTCTTGAATGAGGCGCGTGTTGGAGCTCCGAAGGTCGTGCCGTACCATCTGCGCAATCCGCTTGTTCAGGTCTGACCTCTGACTTTTTTTGGCGTGTCTACTTATATGGGGTGGAATGCCCATAATCTCCACGCTGGGCATACGGGTTGGGGATCGCAGTGCACTGCAAGGGACGCTGCTGCCCGCCCCCCGGTGTATGTCCCTTAGTCGCCTCCTACGACACCCACGGGCAGAGTTGGGGTGGTGCTATTCTATGTAGGCCTACTGGTACGATATTATTATAGGCTAATGATGACAAAATACAGGCATAGAATAACAAAACGGCAAATAAATTAGTTTATCATGGGGGTAAGTTTGTGTGTTGTGTCTTATAAACAATTTGCCGTCTTTCATCTCCATGCTGGCAATTACAATATTATAATAAATCCAAAAAACAACGTAATATTCATAGAATCTCTACGTACTGCTGTGTAAAATCGCGTGGACTAACAGACAAACAGAAAAGCCATGGTCCAACATCATCATCATCATCAACCTATGTTAGTCCACTGCTGGACATAGTCCTCCCCCAAAGAGCGCTATAGCACCCTGTCTTCAGCTTGACGCACCCAGCATCTACCTGCAGTCTTTCGCAGGTCGTTATCCCACCTGGTTGGAGGGCGTCCTACACTACGTTCACTGAGTCGTGGTCTCCACTCAAGAACACGTTTGCCCCAGCGCCCCAGCCCACATGGCCCAACAGTGGGTCATTAACGGTAGAAAAAATGTTCGTAATAAAACCTGGAGCTTTCGGAATCTCAACGGCCGTATATCACAATAATGTTACCAACTACAAAAACTCCAAAAGCTTACTTATTCGTTATTATGACAAAGGCCCGTTTTCAAGCCCAAAGGGTAACATTGCAACCCGAAACTGTCCTAAAGAGGCTCTCGTAAAACCTAAGGCTTATCATAGACCGGAAGTTTTTACATTAGCTCCTTTATTGTGCTGTTGAAGTCGTTTTGGGCTAATTTCGCTAATGAACGTGGGCTTTGTTATATTCTTTGGCTATTTAGTGGACTTTCAGACAGAAATACTAATGATTTTTTAGAAAGATTAAAATCTGTCTTTTCATTTCTTTGCTAACACAGATTAATACGTTTTAAATCTTTTTAATCTTAATGCTTAAGCTTGGTAATAAGAAACGATTAGTACCTACCTATGTTATGCCCTCCATAATTTTTTTCTTTAACACTTTGACTGCGATTTTTTTTCGACAACTGCGATCTTTTTTTTAACCTAAAAAATTCGTGCTGCCTCTCTACACAGCGGTTGTGTTGCGCCGCACATGCGTTTCGTTCGAAAAATATTACGGCTGTGCTGAGTCACAAGATCTGTATTTTCTCAGCCGCTGCGCTAGTGTGGATTTACGCATATTAGTCACTTGTAGAAAACACATACCGTGTGATTTCAGCAGTCAAAGTGTTAACGGGGCTATTTAAATCTAAACTTATAAACAGATCTACCCTGACTTAACAATGGTATGTGATTTCGGTGGAAAACAGTTTACAGGTGCTTTTTTGAGTTGGAGGTGAATTTTTTTAATATAACCTGTCGTTTCCAAGAACGTTTTCCTGGTGATAGGCAGAACCTGCAATTCACGCAGTTTCAGTTTATTACTAATAACCCAAGTATTGTTATTATCACTGAGTAGCTAGAAGGATAGGATTCGTAATGAATACATCCGTCAGAGAACCAAAGTTATTGACATAGCTCTAAGAATGAGCAGGCTGAAGTGGCAGTGAGCCGGCCATATCTCACGAAGAATCGACAACCGCTGGGGTAAACGTTTTCTTGAGTGGAGACCATGACTTGGCAAACATAGTGTGCGACGCCCTCCGGCCAGGTCGGATAACGATCTGCATCTGCCTGAAGGGCAAGCTGAAGACAGGGCGCTATGGCGCTCATCAGGGGAGGCCTATGTCCAGCAGTGGACTACTCTTGATGATGATGACCTAGAAGTCAACGAACTTCTCTGTCTTCTTCAGTTTTGTTTGTTGTAAAGACATAACGGGTCTGGCTAATAGATAAATTTAAACTAAATACCAACAAAATAACTAAAAAGAGGCTAAAACTTAGCATAAATAAGATCTAGAACTTATCTATGCAAAGTTATGTTATTCCAAGTCTAGACTTGAAGACTGGGTTTAATCCAGAAAAACGAGTTTACCGCGGGGAAGCAATAACATTGTTGGGAGATTTCCATAAGACCTCAGCTTAATTTAAGTAGCTTGCAATGTATGTAGTTTTTTTTTTTTTTTTTTTTTTTTTAATTTTTATCTATCTGTTTGTGTTTGTGATCTATCAACTCTACGTTAACTTATATCTTTTTCTCCATGCCTAGGTTGCCTGGGAGAAATCACTGTCAGCAATAAGGCCGCCTATTGTACTTTTTATGTGTTATATTTAGATATAAGGTGTTATTTTATAGTTTTTAGTGCAATAAAGTGTTAATTCATTCATTCATTCATTCTTGCTTGGTTATTTGTTGATGCAGTGGGCCTTTACCCACAGCATCAAGGAGCCCATCAGGCAGGCACCTTGTAAATGGAAAAATTAAAGTCGATTGTAAATGGAAAAATTAAAGTCGATTGTAAATGGAAAATCAGTTATTTCTAATTCAATGTACAAAAAGATGCCTTTGCTCAGCTGTGTGTAGGTTAAAACCCGGATAGATGTCCCACTTGATTATATGGCCTTGTAGTTAAAAAATTATGTGTCGTGATTATTTTTTATGAATAAATAAATAATGCTGGACAATCCACACAGCATTATCTAGCCCCATGGTAAGCAGAGCTTGTGTTATGGGTACTAGATAACTGATATATATAATACAATACATTACATAGATCGATATTTTTTATTATACATAGAAAACGACCAGAACACCCGGAACAAATATCTGCAGATCGTACACACAATTTTTCCGAGGCGGGAATCGAACACGCAACCTCCTGCGTCACAGGCAAGAATAAAGATAGTTTCATCTTTTTATTCATATTGATAACTAGTTTTACTGACTCTTACACTTTTTGTATACCCTTTTTATTGGAATAGATGCCTGCCTACTTACATATTATATGGCAATGAATGAATGAATGAATGAAAACATGGTGGGGTTCATAGAAATATATCATAGCTAAAGGAGGATATATTCCCTATAGAATAAAGTAAGTATAGTATTCGACTAAATAAAATGAATGCATTTGTGAGATTGACGCCACATCTGAGATTATGCGTTGTTAAAGTTGAAGAAATGTGTTTTAGTTTTTAATTATAACCTTGTTGTTTTTTGTTATGGTTGTCAGTTTTTGTTAAGTTTTCATTCATATGTGTCTTCGTTGACATGAAATATCTTAGATTCTGAATCGGTGCATAGCCTATCTACCTATATCTGTTAAATTGCAATATTTTTAACCCATTCTGTAACTAAAGACTATCTCTAAAAATGCAAATATTTTTAACCCATTCTGTAACTTAAGACATAAGCTAAATCGAGCAACATCAGCGTAATCGGCGAAGAACTAGCAGCATCCTAATGCCGTCGTCTGAAAGCAATTTGAGCAGCGTGCGGTCCTTCTTTCATTACTAATGGTAGCTTGTACGTGAGATGTGAGTATACAAAATAGTTGTTTTGTTGAGCATAAAGGAAGAAGGACACAAAATAGGAATGATGTGATGACAAACCAAGAAACACAATAATATTTACACATAAGCATCTTAAGGGTAAAACATGTCAAGGGCGAGAACTTGTCGGTAGGCGAGGCGTGTAATGTATGCTGTCTCAGTTGATATATTGTGCGAAAGGGCGCGCCAGGATTCACTGATTACCTTACAACCACCACGATTAACTAACAATTATTAATCGCTAAACCCCCCGATATTTGCTGAATCCTAGGCCCTGAATTAGATTTTTGGATCCTGAGTACTAGAGACACCTAGGCCGGACATAAGATATAAATACCAGAAGATTATTCAGATAATTATGTCTCAAGGAAGAAGCTGCAAAAGTTTCGGCCTATCTCAAATAACCACCACCTAATTAGACAAAATAGAGACAGAGTTCTAAATCTACATCATATTTTGAAGCAGTTCTGGATAACTGGTACATAAACCCTAGTATATTTTCCTTTTCTGTAGATACATTAAAGTGCCTCGGGTCAAGCTAGTTTGAAAATAAAAATTAATATGAACGACCATTTTTTGTCCGCGACTATACCTGCAGTCGTGACAAAGGATCAAATTATTCAAGCTCCAGGCCGGATTTTCACACATTTTTGCACACCTCTTTATTCGAAAAAAGGTTTTTTCATCCGCACTACGGGACTCTACCTGAACAAAAGTGCTAGTGGATTCTATTCGAAAGTGGTCTCGTTATGGATTCTATGTCATGTACGTGCTGTTTTATTTTTGGTGATTCCGAATCATATTTTATTTGACGCTATTTATTTTGAAACTTCACGTAACTTTTAACGTTAGATCATTCGTAAAAGCTCCACGTGTAGTATGATGGTTTTTTTCGTATTTTGCTAACTGAATCATTTATTATATTGTATCATGTTTAGTTTGTTTTTGTTACAAGGTTTTGTTTGTTTTTAGTACTTTTGTGACATGTTCTTGTTACGTTGTGTTTGTTACCTCACCTCAACAGCCTATATTGGTCCATTACTGAATGCAGGTCTCCCCCTATAGCGCCTTACTGGATTTTAGCTCATGGGGCGACAAAGCATAATTCCCACGCTGGGCATGCAGGTTGGGGATCGCAGTTAGGTGACTAATTGTTCTGTAGGAGGCGCTATTATGACTATTATCCCTCAGTCACCTTTTAGGACAACCGCGGAAAAAGTTGGGGTGGTGAAAATTCTAAGTCCGCACCACAAGGTTTTTGTAATAATAAACTACATACTAACTATGGAAAACAACTACCAAAAACTAGTCCATTGATTTTATTTGCATTTTATCTGACCCACGTTCCTAGTTTTATTGTGTTGTGTATAAAACGTTTTTCCCCTATGTAAGCAAAGCTAGCTTACGAAACTTATAATATTTTCTATTTTACGCCAGGTAAATTATTCACAAGCATACCCGTAAGTATGAAAAAGCTCCCGCGGAAAGGATTTGCTAAAAATACTCCTTTCACGGAAATACGTGGTTTTTTTTATAAAAAAAAAAACATTTGTACGTATTGAAGCAAACGTGCGTTTTTGTAAAGCAAATAAAACGGTAGGTACAAAACGTATGAAAAGGCAACCTTTGCCCTATTTCCGTAGTAATGAAGTATTCATCACTCGATGGTAGGTACCTTGTGGTGTAAGTCAAAAGCGAGTAGCTTGAAGCTCTATAAAAAACTTAGAATAACGTCGACATGTTCACCGAGCCGCCCAAATTACTTTTTCACCGACTTTAATCACAATAATACATTTATTGGTAAAAAAAATTACATGTCAAAATTATTATTATAACTAATTATAATAAAAATTATAACTTTATTTGTTTTTCTAATATCTATAACACAAGCTTTGCACCTCCACAACATCGCCCCGCCCCAGCCCGGGCCCCAGGAAGACGACCGCCCATGGCGACCCCTTCCGCGGGACCTGATCCCTGCGGAACCACCATAGAGTCCTTGGGTTTATTAAAAAAAAAAGATTATAAACGGAATGATGCCAAAAAAACATTGAGAGTAAGGGAAAGAAAAGATTCCCACAAAACCCAAGGACCGAGGGGTCGTCACCCCTCGAGATGACGCCGGGGTAATGAGGCGAAGCCTCGAGGCCCCTCTCTGCGCCCCCACCAGGGCCGGAAAGAAATCTATTGATTACAAGCTTTGCTTAGCCTGGAGCTTGATGATGCTTTGTGTGTTTTTTTTTACCAAAAACATCCTCGGTCTGCCTTCCACTTGTATAAATAATAATTAACCCTTAATTTGTCGCGTGGGGTGTTTAACACCCCAGCGTCTGTTTGATCGTCTCTAGTTATTGGAGTTTCGAATTTACAACGCTAATTTTTAAATCTTAATCATAAATAAAAGTCTGATTGTGTATGTATTTAGTAGTTTTTTTCTAATTCTAAAATTGGGGTGGAAAACACGCCACGCGAGTACTTATGTATGTTTTTATGCGCGAGTAACTAAGGGTTGAGTTTTGAGTATATGTAATAATATAAATAAATTGAGTTTGAGTATTGAGTGTTGATTAACCAGCATTTATTTATTTAAGAATGTCCATTCTTTAAGTTTGTAACTTGAGCCGGTCTTTAGGCAGCATTTTGAGTCTTTAATGAAACGCTATTCGATGCTTTTGATACTCGCTAATTATGTCTCAGCGATTGGTACCATCTAGTTTGAACCTGTTTCACCCCGGCCTAACTGGTGTTAACCTGTTTCTGTCAATCGATTCATTTGTGAATGGGGTTGGAGCCTATTCTATAGGTATATTGAGCCAATCACCAGATAATATAATAACCACCTGGCCGGAAGCCCTGTGTTTATGTCCAGGATGAGTGATCATCATTATCATCAACCTATGATAGTCCACTGCTGCACATAAGCCTCTTCTAATGAGCACCAAAGCGACTTCAGCTTGCCGCATCCAGCATCTGCATACAGTCTTTTACAAGTCGTCATCCCACCTGGCCGCCTGGAGGGCGTCCTAAACTACGTTTTTACAAGTCGCGGTCTCCAAGAAACTGTTTACCCGCTTGGGTAAACAGGTTCTTGGAGACCGTTGTCGGTTCTTCGCGAGTTATGGTCGGCCCACTGCCACTTCAACTTGCAAATTTTTAGAGCTATGTCGCCCAAGGCCGTGTCCTTTAGTTCTCTGTCGGATTTATTCTGTACAAATTATACTTCAGAGAAATACCGGCATAGCTATCTCCATAGCTTGCTGAGCGACCTGGGTACCTATTTAGGTGTATCGTTCTATAACCAATTTACTTTTAATCTGTATTGGATTGATTTAATGAATGTAGGTAAAGTAATTGTAACAAACGCGACATTTCGAATAAAAAAGTTCTACTTAAATATACTACGCTTACATTTAATGTTTAATTCGCTTAGCAACTTCTCAAAACTCCACTTTTGCGTGAAAACGTTTTAGGGTTAAACAAAATTTGGGCCGATCTTTTCCCGAAAATTATGTTAATTTATTAACCCTGTTCTAAACAAAATTAAAACTTTTCGCATTGATATAAAATAACTTTTCACTTAGCAAATTTTAACAAACAATTAGTGTGTTTACGCACTGCGTTCCGTGTCCGTATCAAAGTCGTGAATTTGTAACCGTGAAATTACTTTGAAAAAATAATTTTCACGAAATTGTAACTGCGGGTTCGCGCGTACCACGGGCTAATTCACACGCTAATTCATGATTCACTGTTACCTTAATTTGTTATTGATGTAACTATTTTTAATAATATTAAAATCATTTATTTCAGACCAGTTGATCCTTTGAAAAAACACAATAACACAGTTAAATAAAATAAAAATATTATACACTATGAATTAAATTAAAATAAACAAATAATATGAACTGAAATACCTAAATCTAAAATTAAATAAACTCTGTGGCCTAAGCAGATTATTGATCCAGTGGCCCAAGACAGTTAATAATTAATAAAGAAATAAATAATGCCTGACAATCCACACACCATCATCTAGCCCCAAAGTAAGAACAATGAACGACATAAATCTTTTACCTTTGCTACCTAATTGTAGCTTACGATTATGCTTGATTAAATACGACAGAAATCTATCGTGAATTCTTTCACTGGCCATAGAACAAATTAACGCAGACTCTTCCTTTGCGAACAAAATTAATTCAACCCAAATTAAACCCTATGTCACACCTACATAAGAAACTAAGTAATAAATCTAGCCTTAATAGGGATAAAAGCTCCAGTGTAGAGAAAAACCTTACTGACCTTTTAATTGCCCTAATTTATGAGTCAATTAGCCTACGATAAGACCTAGATTCAGGGTAATAGAGTTCAAATTATGGTGGCGATAAATTGTTTTACGTTGATTTACTAATTAGTTTCTTCTATCAATTTGGTGGACTTGATTGGGACTGACGACTGACGACTCGGTAAACGTAGGTAGTGTGGGACGCCCTCCGACCAGGTGGGATGACGACGATTTTTATATTTTGTGTTTGTTTTGACAAAATTTTTAATACAGTAAACGTTAAAGTTTTAATAAAGCTGAATAAGAGTTTAGATACATTTTAAGCGGTTGTTTTGATACAGAAGTCATTTTTATCGGGTTATTGGACGACCGATGTGGCGCGGTGGGCGAAGGTCCGCCTGCGACGCAGGAGGTTGCGGGTTCGATTCCCGCCTCGGAAAAATTGTGTGTACGATCTGCAGATATTTGTTCCGGGTGTTCTGGTCGTTTTCTATGAATAATAAAAAATATCTATCTATGTAATGTATTGTATTATGTGTATATCAGTTATCTAGTACCCATAACACAAGCTCTGCTTACCATGGGGCTAGAAAATGCTGTGTGAATTGTCAAAAAAAAAATGACTTTTTTTCGACGTTTTTGACACATACAAATGGTCACACACAGTACAATTCTGTCCGATTATCTATTGGTCCAGCCCAAATGTGGCCTGATTGAGGCAACTTGCTGATAGAACACTTATCATTATCTGAACTGAATTAGCGCTGAACCGTTATGGATTGCCTAATCTAGTTTAATTTATATTCGACTTTGCTGGGCTAATTAACGTTTGATTTATAACAACTTCGTTATTAATATTGATTTATGCTACAGATTTATTTGATAGTATATCATTTAATTTGTAAAATTAAGTTGAATTGCTTAATTTAAGCCACACAGTAGGCAAAGATTGGGTAAATATTTTAAATCAATAAACTGAAGTACCTAGCTACCTCAATTCGTACGGCAGTGGTTTCATTCCATTCATTTGACAACCTCTATGGCACGGTTGGCGAAGATCCGCCAGCGACGTAGGAGGATGCGGGTTTTATTCCCGCCTCAGGACAAATGAGTATACGATCTGCAGATATTTGTTCCAGTTGTTCCGATTGTTTTCTATGTATAATAAAAATAGTATTTTATTATGTATTAAAATGATGTGTAGACCTCTATGGACATAACTAACACTACCTAAAGGCCTATAGGTACCTCTTAGGTAAAAATATAATTCCTATGTACATATGTATATCCATACCGGTAATGTCACCGGTAGTTATTCGATTTTGACCTTTATCGCTTTGATATAAAGTGCTCGTAATATGCGACTAAAAAAAAAATCCCTGCACATTTTCTCGCAAGAGGTGTCAAGACAACGCCCAAAGTCACATCGACCTAAATGTGCCAGTTTATACACGAGTGTAGTAATATGTAGACAGTACGACAAGTTAGAAGTGCAAGGTTTATAATAATAAATAAATATATAAATGCCTTTCCATTATATAATTATATATATAATTATTGCTGGACAATTCACACAGTAGCCCATGGTAAGCAGAGCTTTTGTTTAGGTACTAGATAACTGATGTACATAATACAATACATAGATAGATATTTTTTATTATACATTCAAAACGACCGGAACAACAGAGGTCGTCGAAACAAGGCAACGCGCAACGTCTCGTTATTAAAGGTGCCATGTATGTATTTGATCTTCTGAGTTTCGACTCCACTATGTCACAGAAACCCAAGAAAACAAAATAGGAACAAATTGCATAGTCAGTCGTTTATTCAAAAAGTTTTGCGTCGAACCATTTAACCGAACCATATTCGTATCGATTGAACATTTGTACCTAAACAGGGGGAAACGGTGAGTTGGGACTGGAATTAAACTTTTTGTATTGTTATATTTTTGAAGGTAAGTAATTTAATAATGCCTTCATTTATATATTCGTGAAAAAGTTAGGTATTTACTAATAACTTTTGTTTCACTAAATCAAGTTCATAGGAGGACATAATTTTTTATTTAGTGGTAGCGGCGCGATGCGTGCATGATTGCTTAACCTGAGCATAGGCCGTGCTCTGCGTGCGTAAAAATGTAGCGGATTTTTTTCCACGTGGATAACGTTAGAAAAATAAATAACTCAGCCTGCATCCTCAAGGCCGTTGGCGCATACAAGCACCTACATCGTCACAAATAAAAATGTTCTATGGCCTCTTGTTACAACAACGGTTAACCCTAATTCAATGCAGCACCCTGTATTAGTTATTGCTGCTACAACATTTATGAGAAAAGTTTGTAGTGTTGCGGATATAGAAATATAATCAGGTTTTCTGTAAAAAATAAACGAGAATAACTTTGCTGTTATACCCGAGTATTGATTGATTTATTTAGTACGGGTTAACATGCCAAATGTAATACAAAAATTATAATGTTATTTCGTATAAATCAAGATTACTATTATAAATAAACAGTATATCTGCACAAATTTAACTGACGAGCCACTTGACTTTGCTTCTGCCCAGCTTCAATTAGTGCAACCACTTGAGATGCTGCTTTCGGTGTGGTATCCATTTTCTTGCTTAGACTGATGACGTATTCGATAAAAGACTTTTCTTCCTTTCTGACTGCGAGTTGGTATGTATCAGATATGTAAGACTATCTATAGTTTACGCGTAGGTACGGTTGCACCGCACCTCGCGCAGTGGCGTAGCTAGGTGGACAAGGGCCCCGGTGCATAAAGAAGGAATCAGGCCCTCACCGCCCCTCTTTACAGCTTCCACGTAGCAATGAACATCATACATTAGAATAGATGCAAAGTAAGAGCGAATAAAAAATTAACTAAAAAGTTGACGGCGTCAAGCACGTGAGCTTATCGCTGATACAATGTGCTACGGACGTACTCAACCAAATTACCAAATTCACTGATTGTTGATGTTCATTTAAAAAAAACACTTGTGAGCGGGCTTGAAGCCTAGCTTCGGAAGCTGGCTGACCCTATCTTTTCAAAGCCTATATTAGAGGGCCCCCTGAGCTCCAGGGCCCTGGTGCACTGCACCGCACAGCCCTACGATAGCTACGCCACTGACCTCGCGTCAGTCCAATAAACCAGTGTGCAGTAAGCCGTCTTTCCTTACGCATGTCCCGCAGTCCGCTCCCCGCTCGGATACAAAACAGTATGCAAATGATATATTTCAATCATCTCTTAACCTTTTATACCTGCTCAGAATCCCACAAACCGATTTACCTGAAACGAGCTAATTAGGGTCATTCTATTGTTATGTTGCTACTGTAAAGGTTTCGAAGGTCAGGCATATGGGTTTTTAGGAAGCTAACAGTGTGTATTTTAACTTAATTTAAGTAATATTTAAAATTAAACTTTAATTTAAAAAAAAAGGGTCGAAATGAAAATGTAGGGGGTGTGCAATGTCTATGCTCCCGAGTGTATATTTATTTATTTTACTTCATCATTATTATAATTGCTACTACCTTCATATTACAATTACATCATACCCATTCTCTAAAACATTGTAACACTTAAAAGTTGTTTATTTATTTACTGTAAAACTTCAGTCTCCTACAAAAAGAGACATAAAACAGTCTACAGAAACGAGCAAACCGCTCAAAGACACTGGCAACAAAAAACAGTACAAAATTGAAGTTGCCAAGCGCGTGTTTAACTGGCACACTCAGGAGGGTTCTCTTTTATATTAGGTAGCTTACACCGATAAAAATTGTGCTCTGTGAACTAAAAAAGTAAAAATCTCATTATTATAAATGCGAAAGTTTGGATGAATGTTTAGATCACTAAAGTTATTTAAAACGGGATATTTACCATGATTTGATTTTTGAGTTATCCAATATTTCGGCACATGAAACTGCATGCGCCATAAAAATCAAATCATGGTAAATATCCCGTTTTAAATTACTTTAGTGTTAATAACCACGATAGTTTTAAAAGTTGACTGTTTACATGTTTGGATGTTTGTGGCGTTATGAGGCATCATCAGCCTATAGCAGTCTACAACTGGACATAGGCCTCCCCAATGAGCGCCATAGCGTCCTGTCTTCAGCTTGCCGCATCCAGCATCTTACCTGAAAGAAAGAAAGAAAGAAAATACATTTGTCCTTATATACCTGTAGTCTTTCGCATGTCGTCATCCTATCTTGTCGGTGGGCATCCTACACTACGTTTACCGAGTTGTGGTCTCCACTCGAGAACACGTTTGCCCCAGCGGTTCTTCGCGAGATATGGCCAAGCCAGCCCACTGCCACTTTAATTCTTAGAGCTATGTCGATAACTTTGGTTCTCTGTCGGATCTATCTATCACACATCTACAAACAAATCAAATAGCCGAAGTAAATTAAGAAATTTTTACCCGTTGCCATCTCTAGGGCACGGAACCCTCAAAAGAGAGAAAACCAAGGACTTTCCTTCTTGAAACTTCCCTCAATTCTTCACTGAAACACGTCTTAACTCTCATTTTAAAATACATAATTCAGACAGAATTAATTCAGACTAGTTCGTGAATTCGAATAGACTTCTGTAATGCCTAGGAGATTTGAATCAACATAGAATTCTTTTAAGGTGGACTTGCGAGTTGACTGGTTGTTAGCAACTCTTTTTAATAGCTTTTAATAGGTAAAAAAAACCTATTATACAATAAATATAATAATTATTCATCTTCATCATCATCATCAGTCTATGCCACTGCTGGACATAGGACATAGGCGCTATGGCGCTCATTGGGGGAATGAGCGCCATAGCGCCCTGTCTTCAGCTTAACGCATCCAGCATTCTACCTACAGTCTTTCGCAGGTCGTTATCTCACCTGGTCGGATGGCTATTAATAATTATTAATATGTAAAACTACGACTAATATGATGGTAATGAGTGTGGTTTAAATGGCTGCTGGTGATGCACTGACCTATGTAGGCGCCCGGTCTGCGCTCGCGGCACGAGTAACCTACTTAGGTCGAATTGCTGATGCTGCTAAAATCCTCCGTGTTCGAAGTATCGAACAATAGTGTAATAAAAAACATAGTGCATAAACAATTTTCAATGCTATTTAATGAATTAGAAATTTAATGAAATATAAACAATCGAATGAGGTAGTTATTCCAGTTTTTGGTTACACAAGTTGTATTACCTTTTTCTAGCGTAGTTCTATCAAATAAGATAACTTAAGTATTCTGCAGAACACATACTGCAACTACATATTGAATTGAAATTTGTTTTTTTTTTAATTAGATTGACCAACTACATGCATAATAGTTTTTAGAACATTATTTTATACCCATGGTGAAACGTATATAAAAAGAGTTTGTGCTAATATAAATACCTATTTGAATTTATATTGAATGTATGTTTGTTTGTGTGACGGCTGCTTCTGAGGACTCGGGTCTTTTATGAGTCCGGGCAACAGGAGCTCCTGTTGCCAGAGAGTATTTGTGAGAGTGTGTATGCCTGAGTGTGCATTCTGTTAAAAACAGAATAATATGAATGGTATCTGTTGCAATTAGATTGAACCCGAATGGAATTTCCACACTACCTACGTTTAATCAGTCGTCGACTATAACCAGGCGCTCGATATCGCCTTGCTCGGAAGTTTACCATTACATCACTTGACTACTCAGACTCACTTTGCCGGAAAGTCGTTGTTAGAAATCCATTTGTAGAATTGTTCTGGACATCGGGGGCAAATAGATAACTTTTTAAAAATATTTAATGGTATTATGTAGGTCAAAACTCGTCAACTTTTTAATGTAGGATAATGAAAATGTATAGAAAGCTCGAGTTTGAGAGTCTCTTTTATTTTAATTGGGTCAGAAAAGTTTGAGACATGATTAAATAGAAATAGAAAGACATTTATTCATAACAACTTAAATTAACAAAAAAAGACACACTTATAGAATAGGGACATGTAGAGAGTTGTTACGAAAGGGCTCTAACTCAGCATAATGCTGAGTTTTGCTGTTTTTGTGCTCAGCATAGTGCTGTTTGTTGCTCATATTCATTAAGTAAAAAGGTATTTTAATTTATCAAGTAACTGAAGAGAAGTACAGCTTATCCTATCTACATATCTATCAACGTAAATAAATAATTATAACTCTATAGAAATAACACAAGCTCTGCTTACCTTGGGGCTAGATGATGCTGTGTGAATTATCCGGCATTTTTTATTTATTTATCTATACCTACCATTCATTAAATAAATAACTCATTGACTGCGTTCTTAATACTTGAAGATAAAGAAAAAAAATGAGCCAGTCAGATAAGTACTGAATTGTATAAATTGGATTGAAGAATCGCTCTATTCAAGTAGATATATACTTGACTCAACTGAGGTGGTTCAATCAAATAAATGGAACTGATCTTTTTTCAGTTAATTCAATAATTCGGTCCACGTCCACTTTATAGTCTTGTCTGGTATTTGAACCCACAACCTTGGTTTAGAAACTCCTCCCACTGGGCCAGCACGTGCAAAATGCATTTATGGATCAGATTGGAAGAAAATTTCTCTAGTAAGAGAGTAATCTACTAAAGTACTACAAAACTAAACTGTAAAGTATATCTTTTGATTTATTTTCCCCTACGCTACTAGATAAATAATCTTATAAATAATACCTATATTAACAAATCGCAACAGATTAAAAGATCCGGTCACATAACATTTTTCAACTTCAGTAATTTTGCAATGTACGTCTAACATTGTCATTTTTCTATTCGAACCTACATAAAAATGGCTGTGGCAAAAGGCTAAGGCAGCTGATTTCAGGGCTCACATAACAAAGTAATCCAAAGTTTCTGTAGATGTACTAAAAAAATGTACACACATTTTTTAAGTACATATACAATGTGTATTTTGGGCTGATAGGACGATGATTACAGGCCCATAGCCTTGCACGCATTTTTCAGAATAAAAAAACCATCGATTAGACCCAGACCTTCTTACACGCATAAATTTAAGTCCGATTATTTCAGTAGCTTTGGCGTTTACTAGCGTAAGACGTAATAAATGTACTGTCACTAATAAACGCCAAAGCTTCTGAAATAATCGGACTTAAATTTATGTATGTCCGATTATTTCAGTAGCTTTGGCGTTTACTAGCGTAAGACGTAATCAATGTATTGTCACTAGTAAACGCCAAAGCTACTGAAATAATCGGACTTAAATTTATGTATGTCCGATTATTTCAGTAGCTTTGGCGTTTACTAGCGTAAGACGTAATTAATGTACTGTCACTAGTAAACGCCAAGGCTACTGAAATAATCGGACTTAAATTTATGCGTGTAAAAGGTTATGGGTCTTAACGATGGTTTTTTTATTCTGAAAAATGTGTGCAAGGCTGTGGGCAAAAGTCAGCCATCATCGTCCTATCAGCCCATAATATGCGTCCATTGCTAGATGGACATAGGCCTCACCAATATGACGTCATAAAGTAAAAGTAAAGTAAAGTAAAAAATCATTTATTTCTTTAGGCTTACAAAATAAGCACTTCATAACTTGCGCACTAGGGAAAGGCTTATTTATACCAAACAGTATTTTAATTAGTTTTATTTTGTGAGTTTAATGTGTTTTCATTTATTTTTCTTTTAAGTTGTACTTTCCATTTTTGTGTTTGCTATTATAAATTACATTCTATTATCTTAAACAATCCTGAACCGGCGCTTTGCGTCGCTTTCCTACAAAAAAAGCCAAAGCCCTTTTTAATAAAATCTACATCGTTTTTATTTAGCCTATTCTAGAGCTAAACAGGTAAATAACCTAATAAACGTAAACAAATACTATTCATTCTGTTCAAGGAGTGTCTGGCAAATTAGAGTGGCAGGCAGGCTTCATTTAAATTTCATATCCGACTTGCATCCGGCTAGCTCGAGTTTGCATTAGGAACTTTCTTTTAAGAATACCTTTGCATAGTAATCGGCTTAGTAAGCTCTCTTTAGGTTTTGTGTCAAAGGGACCGGTAAAGACGCCATTTTGATTGTTTCTGTACAGCTTTGCATAAAATGGCGGAGGGCATTTTACGTGTAAAATCCGCCATTATTGGGGCCAACCGCGTGGGACTCAAGCAGATAGTAACAACACACACTGATGGACACACGTGAAGCTATAATTTTGACTCCTCATTTTTGACAAGTTTAAAAAGGACAGAAAAAAATCTATACAAATAAATCTAACATAGTCCCGAGAATAACTGGCGAGTACCTGCCGCAGTTCATCAGCGGGACAATTCATGCAGCGTCTTGGGGACGCTTCCGATTGGTATAAATATGGATGCTCTAGATTGTTTGCAATAGTCTGTTTCAATTGAAACAAAAAATAGTTGATGGTAAGGAAATAAATGATTAAGATATTTTAAAGCGTGCAAACTATGCCCGACTAGTTCATTAATAAATGGGCAAAATTTAAAAATAATAATATAGGTTTATTTATTTAGCCATAAATAGGTGCCTACATACAGGTTTGACAAGGTATCTAATTATTATTATTCCTTGTAAAGGTTTGGAGCATTCATTTAGTTCTCCACACTAGATGGACACTCACGATAGGGCTGGTCAACCAGTTCAAAGTCGCTCAGCGAGCTATGGAAAGAGCTATGCTCGGAGTTTCTCTGAAGGATAGGATTCGTAACGAATACATCCGACAGAGAACCAAGGTTATCGACATAACTAAGAATTAGCAAGCTGAAGTGGCAGTGTGGCAGGACCTGGCCACAGCATGAGCCAAGTAAGTAGATACATTATATACATAAACACAAATACAAGCAAAGACTACATTGGTTACTTTTTGCTGCATTTTCAAAGGATTCTATAAAACTGCTATTTCTGGTCCTTAAGATTAAGTTTATCGTTCATTCCCGTCCCGTTACTTCATAAAAGATGGGACACTTTCTACCGCTATTAATTTAAATTGCGGACGGTTTTTGGAATAGAAAGTTAAGGGATAAAGTTAAAAGGGCTTCTCCTTCGCGTAAGAAAGCCTCAGAGTGCGACAAACTTACTTGCACAGTTGGGAAAATTTGTAGCGGTCGCTGGATGGACTTAGGATCGTTTTTTGTGGCATCGTCAAGGAGAACTCTTTGTTGCAGTTGAAATAGAAAACTATGTACAGAAAAAACTTAAAAATTTATTACAATTGGCGGTCTTATCGCTCGAGAGCGATCTCTACCAGACAACCGTGAATGGATAGGATCGTGGACAGTACCAGGGCATCTGTGTGAAAAAAATATTGTATTTATTTATTTTAATATCTAAAACTATAATAAATTTGTGGAAGATCTGCCAAACTGTGTAACAATTAATAAAAAATTGTGTTTTCGGTTGTTTTTATGATAAAGTTTGAGCACATGTGGTTCCTTACCCTCGTTGCCGTTTCTTACCGCTACCGCTAGCGCCGCTGTTGAGTGGACAGAAAAGTTGGTAGCATTTTAAAATTGCAAATTATTCTTTAACTTGCCTGACATTATGCTAGTCTTGATTAAAGGTTTGATATAACTTGATTTAGACAAGGCTATGGATGGATACTCGGTTTTGAATTAAATTATTAGGCTTTGAGATTTCTGTCAAAGGGTTTAGATGCGGATTTTTCAGACAAAATGATTAACATCAACGGACGATGAAGCAGGAAGCAACGAAGACAATTTTTTTTATTAAAAGCTGATTATCTAATTGGCTGTAGGTAATTAGAAAAATAAAACTAGAAACTTAGAGTAAGGTCACCCCATAATTCAATGAAAGTCGTAAGTTTTCAAATTCAGGGTTTTATAACTCATAATTACTAAGCTCAAATTAATAGAAATAATCGATGTTAAGATGTTAAGATGTTTGAATTTTTGTTAATTCTTCTCCCCAAAAATACTGAACGGATCGGGCTGCATATAGGTAGTTCTACGTCTGGAATACAAAATACAAATACAAAATGATATGAAAGTTTATTTCTTTAGGCTTACAAATAAGCACTTAGACAATGTTTATTCTCTAAAGGTAAATTTACATTGTTCCGTGTTCGAGACCTCCTCTTTTAGGAGGTCTCGAACACGGTCTTGTATTAGGAGGTAACGCTCTTCTTTAACATAAATTATTAGTTTATATTATTACTACTTATTACAAAAATAAAAACATAGGCTTTTCGTACTTTTTATCCATCCATGGGAAAGAAATAACCTTAAACAACGCGGGCGATGCTGCGGGCAAAAACTAGCAATGTTATAAGTTCTTGAAAAGTTAAGTGTTACCTTTCACGTAGAATACTTATACGAAAGTAAGCTCTTATAAAGACTAATAAAGGAAAGAGCCGAGCGAACTCGACTGCAATGAATCAAGCTTCGCGGAGTCGAATAAACTTTTCTCTGTCGTTTGTCTACTTTAAGAGCTGGAAACACTGTGGCTGCTTCCACATTCGTGCGAGTTAAGTCTTAAAACCCACAGCCTGGGCAAAAGTGTTCTTGAGTGGAGACCACGAGTAAACGTAGTGTACGACCTGCGAAAGACTGCAGATGCTGGATGCGTCAAGCTGAAGACAGGGCGCTATGGCGCTCATTGGGGGAAGCCTATGTCCAGCACTGGTAATGGGCAAGATAGAGTGGAAAAGACCAAGGGGACGGTCACCAACCCGCTGGTCTTATCAAATTAGGGCAATAACGGGACTCACATTGCCTGCAGCCCTGAGACAGGCCGAAAACAGAGTGGTGTGGAAGCGGTTCATCAGCGTCACCGTGAAAGCTTTCCAGGACGGGCACGACCTTCAGCAATGAAGAGTACGACAAAGAAGAGAAACTAAAATTACATTACACAAAATTCAATACGATGCCATGGAAGTAAAAGGTGCGAAAGAACAAGTGTGGACACAGCTATCGATGCCATGCCACCTTAAGTACAGTTGAGAAGTCAGCTGATCATTAGAAACTACTTTATACCTCTTTAAGGCGAAATGAGTTCGCTTTTTCGAGACAAGGACGAACGAACGCCGCGCGGGGAAGGCGAGAAAAGCAGGCAAGAGCGGCGGAATGACCGGCCCGCGCGCAATTTCACTGGTTTTTATTTTTAAATTTGTCATTGCTCCAAAAAATACTGTTTCTCACAAAAATAAAAACCATAATTTAAGGGCTGATAATTAACCCATTTAACCATAAAGTGTTCAATTGACTTTGAAGTCGACTGTACATGCTACGTACATATTTTATAATCACGTAAAAGCTAAAATGAAGGATTCTCGGAATAAAAACCAATTTCTAACAAAGCTACGAGGTCTCTTTGATATAATTTGTGGCCATGGAGTATTTACTGCACAAAGCCAAATCGCTTCTCTGAAAAACAATTAATCATGGAAACATACCAAAGTTTACTCAAATATTAATAAAAAAACTAATTAATTTTGAACAAATATTTGGATTTTGAAGTACTTGTCACTAAGAAGTCAAATGTCTTCATGATAATATTATGAAATGTATAGACCGGTGTCTATACAATACTCAATACTCAATATTATTGAATATTGAGTAACCAACTAAATATTATTGAATTATAAAATTTTATGTTAATATAGTAATTTGGAAAACAAATTAGTTTTATTTTCCACCTAAAACACGAAAACGTCAGTATGTGCTTTACACTTTTGGCCAAGGCTATACATTTCATTTCATATCGGTCTATACATCATCAGGTCTACATGTAGACCTGATGATGTATAGACCGATATGAAACAGATAATTTTATGTGATATGTACATAGATAATTTTATGTGTCTTACTATCTAACGGACCGTTAGATAGTGATTTGATTATAGTCCGAAGGCCTATGTCCAGCAGTGGACTGCTATAGGCTGATGATGAAGTGATAGAAGTGAGTGCTAGAGCATGACTCCCTGCCGTCATAAGCTCGTCGCACACCTGATCGCATCGCTGCAGCGCAGCACATAAATGTGCATTCAAATATGGGCTTTAACTTGTAAAATTTAGATCTATTTTTTATTGACGGCAGATGGCAGACGATTTGACAGATTTGAAGCTTGTGGGAAACCATTTTGTGGCTGTAAAATGAATCTAAAGATAACGAATTTAAGCCCATATTTGAATGCACATGTGGATGCTGGTATTGGACTGATCGGTGCATTCCTATACAATGCAAACTTGTACGGAGGAAAGTCTCTTGAACGTTTTAAACCTCGTAATTTACAACTTAATTGTAAATAGCCCAAGTTTCAGAAGTTAGTTTTAAATAGAGTTATATATACTAAAGTAATTTAAAACGGGATATTTACCATGATTTGATTTTTGAGTTATCCAATATTTCGGCACAGTTACTCCGTGATCATGGCGCATGCAACTGTGCCGAAATATTGGATAACTCAAAAATCAAATCATGGTAAATATCCCGTTTTAAATTACTTTAGTATTAATAACCATGATAGTTTCAAAAGTTTTAGAGTTATTTATGTTAAGTACTAGTTACGTACCTAAGCCTGTTAAATTAAGTTATTAAATAAATATTAATTTTTCATTAAAAGTGAAGAAAACATTGATAGGAATTGAGAAATATCGTTACAGTAGATGGTACGAAAGGGCCTATTATTTACTTCGTTTAAACATTTTCTGAAAAAACCCTGAAACCGCCTTTTTCAACGAATTTTCCTGAATCCAAGACATTTTAATAAAGCCAGCAGCTTTAAAACAACTTTTTCAGTCAAGAAGTTGGATGCATATTCATGAGGGCTAGACTCATTTGCAAAATTAATCTGAAAGCCAGGGGTATCTTATAGCTTAACAGCTGATTTGCTTAAGGAAATGATGGTTCTTCAACGGAAAAACTAACAAAAACGGTCGACTAGAGTAATGTTGATACTACACCTCAAAACTTCTACTGCATTAGTGTGTCTAGATGTACTCGTACAAGTTTATAAATAAAATAAATTAATTGTTTTGAATAAACAAAAACACCGAATCCCTTAGTTTTAGTATCTTTAACTAGCTTAGCTAACGTAAACGGTAATAGGTTAGTGTTTTAAAAAAATCTACTAAGTCCGTCAGTTAGATTATTAGAAGACATTGGATCCGTGTTTTTTCTTTTGTCAATTAAACAAAAAAATGTGAAGATATAGCCAGTTAAAGTTCCGCGTGACGTCACGTCTTGCTACACTTTTTAGCAAGTTGTGACGTCACGAGCCCTCACTCCTAAACTTTGACGCGCTTTATTTTTGTAAGTATTTGTTTGATAGATAAAAGAAAAAATACGTGTCCAATATCTTCTGATAATCTAACTGGCGGACTAAATAGAAAAATATATTTTTTACCCAGGACACTACCCTATTCTGTTTGTTCGTATGCCTCAACTGCCAGTTCTAATGTTTTTTTATAAGTTTGCGGGATAAATACTAATTCTTCGGGAATACAATTTTAGGGACCTTTTAAGGATCATCCTCTATACAACTGCAAAACTGGTAGAGACTAACAAATGTTTGTACGATCTGCAGATTTTCGTTTCGGATTTTCTGGGTCTTTCTAGTATGTATTACAAAAAAATATCTATCTGTATATATTTACTTCCAGTTATAGTACCCAAAAAACAAGATAAACTTAGTTTGGGGCTAGATGATGCTTTGTTAATTGTTCAGCATTTTAATTTTATTTTATTGGACACTCTTAACCATATCATTACTTATCTCGGCCATATCTCGCGAAGAACCGACGGCCGCTGGGGCAAACGTATTCTTGAGTGGAGACCACGACTCGGTAATCGTAGTGTAGGACGCCCTCTGACCAGGTGGGATGACGACCTGCGAAAGACTGCAGGTAGATGCTGGATGCGGCAAGCTGAATACAGGGCGCTATGGCGCTTATTGGAGGAGGCCTATGTCCAGCAGTGGACTGCTATAGGCTGATGATGATGATAATGGACACTCTTAATATCATTCAGTTTCAGTTGATGTTTCTGTTTTAGCTAAAGACATCGTTTAGCATTCCGCTTTATTAAATTCGTGAGTCGAGTTTTGAATTTTAAAATGTCTTTTGTTTTGTGACGCAACAATGAATATACATTACCACTGAGCCTTTAATTAGTTTGACTGTAGAGTAGGAGCTAGATAATCTTCTTCTTCATCATTTCAGCCGAAAGATGTTTAAAACAAACCATAATTATCGCCAAAGGAAATAATAAATTCCTTCGGAGCACTTTGCTAAGTAATGCTACGAATCTCGTAGCAAACTTCGTAGCATATAGTTTTTGTGTAACTAATCTTGGTTTCGCTGACATAACATTTATAAAACATAGGACGAGTATGTACTAGACTTAGGTTCTATTAATACACTAAATAAACAAATCTATCTATGTATATCATTCATCTAGTACCCATAACACAAGCTCTGCTTAGCTTAGGGCTAGAGAACGCTGAGTGGATTGTCCAGAATTAATTATTTATTTATACCCAGCATTCAGAGATATTATGAGACTATCTGGAACTGAAATATTGGACAGGAAATAGAATCTATTGGTTTGATTCTTTGGTTAATTATAAGTATTAACCAAACTATCAATCAACGGTTTTTCCGGCGTTTCAACAGGTTTACACCCGATCGTGGTCACGGGATGACACGGGTCGTTGTATTAATACTTATAATTATGTGTTCAGTTCGCGTAAGTTTCAAAATATTGATTGTTTGGTTGTTATTATTATAGCTGCCAAAGGAGTAGGTATGCGTGACTTCTCGCCGCGTGATTCAGAAGGAAAAGATAGAGTAGGATTTCCAACAAGCTCATTTGTGCGTTTTAATTAAATTGCAAACTAATTAATAAAATAAAAATGAATTGAATATGAGCAAGCGAGACAAGACAAGTGAGGGACAGCAGCTAGTGCGCGCGCGTGAGTGTTTCGGAGGAGGGAATCCGATGCATGCAATGCAAGTGTGGTGCGCTGGTCGCTCCCCGCCGCGTGGACGCAGCCTCGTCTTGTAAGCGTCGCTGGTCTCGTGTCCCCGACTCTTAGTACACGCCCCCGCGTGATGTGGTTGAGCCGCATCTCGCTGTAATTGCTTGCAATGGAGATTCTGAAAATAAGATTGATGGGATTAGGTATACTTAGTGGATATACCAATTAGGCCCCACATTATGTTTCTAACTTTACTTCTGTCTCTCGCTCTATAAGAAATGTAGGTCGCGCGATCAAAGTTTTTAAGCCAGGGATGTTATGTCTCATCATTCCCATGAAAGATTATTATTTTACTGTTTCTTCAGCTTCAGGAAATTATACTTTTGCGGTGAATTTAATAAAGCAGAAATCAGATTAGATTAAATCATTCGAGGATAAAGGTGGCTTTTATGTCTTGGGGCTGTATTGTAGAATGGAGTTTAAGTCTTTACTGTATGGATGGATAAACCCGTGCTTTCCTGTTATCGACTAAAGCGAAGCGAAGATGCTGGATACGTCAAGCTGAAGACAGGGCGCTTTGGCGCTCGTTGGGGGAGGCCTATGTATATCTGATGATGAATGACCTTATGCCGGTACCTTGGAGAAGTATGGCAAATTAAATCAATGTACGTACCTAATAAGATCAACATTCACGTAGGTAACTATTATTCAAAGACAAGGAAATCCCGGAAGAAAATCACAGGAATCGCCAAGTATTCACAAATCCACGCGCAAGTCGCGCAATGTAAAATAGATCGGACACAGAAAAATACACTTGGAAACGGTAGACACGACTTCAAAAATAGGTTGACTTTGCATTATTCTAATTATTTAAGATAGATTGTCGGAAATGGACTAGGTAATCGTATTGTTATCACGATTTAATGACATCTGTAACTTCCTTTTCACCCGAATTCAAAAAATAATAATAAAAAGAGAAACTCAATATCACGCCAACCGATTTCGATGATTCTTTTTTCAAAATTAAGTTTAAAAAAATAATCATCTTATTTATTGTTATATTTTTGTTTTTTTTCTTATTATGTGACGTCTCCAGACGGTTATAACCTAAGCTAACAAATACCGAGTCAGAGACTGTTTTGTATCTCAATGCAAAAATAAGTTTGCTTTTTCTTTTGTTTGTATATATTGCTAGGTTTGACGACCGATGTGGTGCGGTGGGCGAAGGTCCGCCTGCGACGCAGGAGGTTGCGGGTTCGATTCCCGCCTCGAAACAATTGTGTGTACGATCTGCAGATATTTGTTCCGGGTGTTCTGGTTGTTTTCTATGTATAATAAAAAATATCTATCTATGTAATGTATTATATTATGTATATCAGTTATCTAGTACCCATAACACAAGCTCTGCTTACCATGAGGCTAGATGATGCTGTGTGAATTGTCCTGCATTATTTATTTATTTATTTATATTGACTGTGATGTAAATAAAATAAGTTGTATGTGTTCTGCTCAGTATAGATGCTTTTACTGTGCCTGGCCAAGATAAACGGTACAGAAGCTATGTTTGGGACAAGGATTCGAATGGAATTCCATTAAGACGTCTTTGCCACTATCCTGTATTATCTTTTTCTATTTGCGGAGCTAGTGTTGTGCTGTGTTCATCGATATATTGTACTAATAATGAACAAGGCAAAAGTATGTGAGTGAAAATGAAAACATGTTTGTCACCAAATATCTTCGAAACTACAGAGCAGGATCAAAATGTAATTTGACGTCAATTTAGATCATAACTTATGTAGTAACTTTCCTATATTGAATGATTTTTTATCGGGTAAAGTCGTGGGCAGAAGCTGTGTTACCCATAGGTTACTTTTTTAATTTTATTTGATAATAATTTAATGTATAAAATATGTCTTGTCTAAGTGCTTATTTTGTAAGCCTAACGAATAAATTATTTTGACTTTGGTTAATCTATAATAATGATATAATATGAATATCCCTGTAAGGGGATAATTTTATCGATGTAAATCTCTGTCTACCAAAATAATTATAACCAGTTTTCAATATTTTTTGCAAACGATGTTGTACGATTGATGTACCACGTATAAAGGACCAACTGGAGTCCAAATGCACCAAGGCACCACGAGCACCTCCACAACATCGCCCCGCCCCAGCCCCGGCCCCAGGAAGACGACCGCCCATGGCGACCCCTTCCGCGGGACCTGATCCCTGCGGAACCACCATAGAGTCCTTGGGTTTATTTAAAAAAAAAAGATTACAAACGGAATGATGCCAAAAAAAACATTGAGAGTAAGGGAATGAAAAGATTCCCACAAAACCCAAGGACCGAGGGGTCGTCACCTCTCGAGTTGACGCCGGGGTAATGAGGCGAAGCCTCGAGGCCCCTCTCTGCGCCCCCACCAGGGCCGGAAAGAAATCTATTGATTGGAGTCCAAATGCGGAGAATGGAGTACCCCCACCTGAACCTGATGTTATTATTGTAACATAAAAGTTATAGCACAAAATTTTTGTTTACTTCTTTATAAATAGATATATAGATAGATAACACTTTATTACACCACACAAAACAGAAAATAATACAGAGATAAAAACTTAGAATAAAGGTAAAAAGGGCGGCCTTATCGCTGAGAGCGATCTCTTCCAGGCAACCTTGAAAATCATCGATATAATTATACATTCTTACATACAAGCGTTAACACTTTGACTGCGATTTTTTTTCGACGACTGCGATCTTTTTTTTAACCTAAAAAATTCGTACTGCCGCTGTTGTGTTGTGTGTGTTGTGTACTGTTGTGTAGCGCTGCACATGCGTTTCGTTCGAAAAATATTACGGTTGTGCTGAGTCACAAAGATCTGCATTTTCTCAGCCGCTGCGCTAGTGTGGATTTACGCATATTAGTCACTTGTAGAAAACACATACCGTGTGATTTCAGCACTCAAAGTGTTAAGTAGACCAATTTAAGTTACTTTCCTTACTTGTTTACTAATTATAACCTTTATTTATCTTATCCATTAATTCCTTTAATGATAGAAAACCTAACCTTTAGGTTAACCTAACCTAGGCTTAACCAAGCTTAAATTGATAGGCATTTATCGTCTTCAACACAAATACACCTACCTACTTCCCCAACAACTCCAAATTACCAAACTCTCCGATCACTCAAAACATAACTAACTACTATCGATATAAATAGACTACATATACATATATAAAGGTACATCACTATTCCCCAGTGCGCTAAAGTTTAGCTCCAACTTGTGTTCGAAGTGTCTTTGGATTCTGTTGCGAGTTAGATCGAATATTCTAACCTTTTTGTATTCACTACCTGTTCTTCCAACGTGCAAGTTATCGGCTAAGTTCCTAACGAAATAACCTAGCTCAGGTTGGTAGATTATTTCCAATAACTTTGCTCGATTATAAAGAAGCATCTACATTAACTAGACTTGTCGATAGACCTCAGATTTTATAAATGAGTTTTGAATTTTGTATATCTACGTACAAGTGAGCGACATAGCTTTGGCAGTGGGCCAGCCATATCTCGCGTAGATCCGACAACCGCTGAAGCAAACGTGTTCTTGAGTGGAGACCACGACTCAGTTAACGTAGTGTAGGACACCCTCCGGCGCTGTGTCCCACACACAGCGCCTGGATGCGTCAAGCTGTAGACTGGGCGCTGTGGCGCTCATCGGGGGGCCTATGACCAGTGGTCTAACATAGACTGATGATGATGACGATTGAACGCGCTTAGGGAGACAAACAAATACAATCCATAATAATAAATCTTGATTAGTCCAACCCGGCGTGATGCGTGACAAGTTTGCAAAGTTTCATAATATTTTATACAGTGTACTATTTTTATTATTACAAATTTCTAGGCGCGTTCGTCTCGGAAAAAAATATAATTTTCCGACATTTTCCGTGACGTCACGAAATGGCTTTGTCGGAAAACCAGAACTGTTTCAGCATGAAGACTGTTTCGCAATTCAAACAAGCTGTTTTATTTCATAGATGTTCTTTTTTATTGTATTGATTTAAAAATAAATGTAACTACACTTTTTAATATTATGTTTTGCTAAATTCTTATTATTTTACAATCCCCTAATGATATTAATCTGAACAGGCGCTAAGAGCACCCTATTCTATTCCAAACACGTCGACAGTAAAATAAAAATAATAACACAATGACGGTTGACAACAAGATACAATAACGTGGTGACTTGCCATTAAGGTGTTGCTGCGCACGCAAACGAATAGATACGGGCTTATTATTTTATCGATATCGAGTAATAATATAATTATCGATAAATAGGTGTTTTACGGCAGGTAGGGCGAGATGATAATGTAATAAAGTTGACGATAAGTATAGGTTGAGGTATTATAAATTCTGTGGTTTCTTAAATAGCAAATGAAGAATGAGTTCTATCTTATTTTAATTAAGATTATAGGCTGTAGGTATATTTTTGCATGCATGAAAATGTAAAATTTAGCAAGAAATGTTTGTGTCCGTTATTCTATTTAATGGTTTTAAAAACCACACCTGTAAATTTTCTCAACTACATTATAACCTTAAAAATAATTATCACATAAAGTTAAGAAAGCAAATAACACGTATAGTTATACTAGCTCTGCCCGCGGCTTCGCACGCTTTGTATATGAAAACGTTTATAGGTTAGTTCTATAACATGGAAACTATTTTATGTGGCTATGCTTGCAAAAATTCAGCCAGATCTGTTCATGAGTTTAAGCATCCATCCATCTATCTAAACATTCAAACTTTAGCACTTATATTTGATTTCATATTATAATACGTGTTTAAAAAATTTATAAATTACACAAGTAACAGTTTACCTCTTTGTTAAACCTCTTTGTTTTCCGTTGGATTATTCTATGCCTGTATTTTGTACTTGTGTTCAAAAAAAAAAATTATATTCTATTCTAGTAGATTGAAATAGGAACATAAATATCGATAACTCATCAACCTTAACCTCAACCCTAAACCACTTCTCTGCAGTCAAGCATAGTACAAGTACCGACGCAAATTGGCGAAGCCTGAACCCTCTAAGAAACTACCGGGTGTTGCAAGCCAGATGATAGGCTTGTAGCCATTCTCAGCTTGGAACGCAGACTGGATGCATGCTTGAATACATTTGAAAAGGACCTTTACAATTATCAATGGGCTTTACCATTGATTGATTTGTTTGACATTTGATTGGTAGCTAGGCTAAGTAGGCCTCCTATCGGTCCTAGCCTTAGGACCGATATTCATCGTGTCGTTCGTTTTTGGAGGAGGCCTATAAATAAATAAATAATTCCGCACAACTGACAAAGAATTATCTAGCCCCAAGGTAAGCAGAGCTTGTGTTATGGGTACTAGATTACTGTGATACATAATGCAATACATAACATAGATCATCATCATCATCATCATCAGTCTATATAAGTCCACTGTAGAACATGGACGACCTCTGTGGCGCGGTAGGCGAAGGTAGGTATACGGGCTCATGAAGATGATTCCTTGAGACCACGCTGTATGAATGGTAGCTTGGATAATGGATGAGAAAACACGCACGCGTTGTTTATATGGAAACGTTTTAAGATTATTTCTATCCCATGAGAACTGATTTTGGGGATAAAATGTGTATGATTCCTGGAAGTTCTTGTGTGCAAAATTTCAGCCCAATCCTTTCAGTAGTTTTTGCGTGAGAGTATAACAAACATCCAAACATAAATATGTACTTTCACATATATAGGTAATATCCGCCTGAAACAGGATTACCTAGTTCAGGCTAAATTGTTATACTTAGCTGTATTTATTTATTAAGTTCACTTGTGTTTTGTCTAGCTTATTTTTTATTAGGACTGGGCTTTTTCTCTTTCATATTCAAAGTAGAGGTAATATAAAACCACAGAGCAGATTAGGTTCAACACAAGTAAATGTCAGAGAAATCAGCACCGACCTCGAGACGAGACAATACTTTATTCGTTGCTAAATGGCTCCACCACTTAGCAAACCCATTTAGGGTACTTCAAGTCCCGCGATATAAAATAAACTGGGAATCGCAATATTTTGCTAGACTGCTGTCGACCAAAGTGATTCTCGGCACGCATGTTGAACTTTTTGAAGAGTTGGCTGTAGTTAAGTAGTTTTCTCAATACGAGTACACTTAGTTAAAAAAGTACACTGCATTTGAAGGTTAATTATTTTATAGAACATCCTTCATTTTCTATAGATATATAATAGTAGTACAAAGTAATAGTCGGAGAGGTCCGTATATATAATGGGTACCTCAATCTACAACAGGCTGCCGGATACTATTAGAAAGGCAGCTTCCACCATGATATTTAACCCTTAGTTACTCGCGCATAAAAACAAAAAATGGCTCCTAGAGAGCTCTTTCTACTCTGTAGACGAGTTCTACGCTTTGCCTATTTTATAAATTTATTATAATTTTTCCATATTACAATTGATCAATTATAATTTTTATGACAAATTACATATTAGTTATGGACAATATTGGATTATATTGATTGCCTTATTATTATTATTGACGACCGATGTGGCGCGGTGGGCGAAGGTCCGTCTGCGACGCAGGAGGTTGCGGGTTCGATCTGCAGATATTTGTTTCGGGTGTTCTGGTCGTTTTCTATGTATAATAAAAAATATTTATCTATGTAATGTATTGTATTATGTATATCAGTTATCTAGTACCCATAACACAAGCTCTGCTTACAATGGGGCTAGATAATGCTGTGTGAATTGTCCAGCATTATTTATTTATTTATTTATTATTACGTGTTACTTGTAACTTGGAGTTATTAATAAAGAATTAGTATTTGTATTTGTAAGGTAATATAAGTTTCATTAAATATCTCTAAGCGCTGTTGATTTTGTAAATAAATGAGAGTATTTTGTAAAGAATTTAAGCTTGGTTATTAATAATATTAATACCTACATATTTATTGAAAGGAACCTATAAGAAAAAAGATGGCTGTCTTATTGCGTAAACCAAAACTTAATTAACTAACTACTTTTTAGAATATAGTTGCGATAAAATAAAAAAAAGTAGTTTGAATTCCTTTAAAACCTGTAATTTTATATTAAAGGTAATAGACTTTCAAAGAATCCTGCGCTGTCATTATAAAACTAATGAGTTTCTGAAATAATTTTCGTTGCTTCAGTCGACGTCACCCTTTACATAAGTAGGCACGAAGTTCTTTAATCTCGACGGATTAATAATCTTGCAAATTACGGTACTTTAGGTATCTACTTCCCCGCCATAAATATTCAAAAGTCTGGTTATTGGACCAGTAGGTCATAATGACATTGTATTATGCGATTTATTAAAATTAGCCCAGATTAGAAGATAAATTTAGGGAATTGGGTCGAGGGTGTGTTTTGGTTGGATGGTGGGGATTCTATAGGCGAGTTTAGCGCTTGCGACTATTGATGGAATGTGTCCAGAACTCGCAAGAGCTGTAATATTAAAGTCATTTAAAACGGGATATTTACCATGATTTGATTTTTGAGTTTCAGTTATTCCGTGATCATGGCGCATGAAACTGTGCCGAAATATAGGAAAACTCAAAAATCAAATCATGGTAAATATCCCGTTTTAAATGACTTTAGTGTTAATAACCGTGATAGTTTCAGAAGTTTTAGCTGTAATATTATTTTTAAATATCGATAGCAGAATAACATTGATTGATCTAAATATCTGAATGTAAATAATGAATTGAAAGAGCTTTAATTTTAAAGTTTTATATTAAAGTGTTATATATTAAATGTTATCATGAGCTCGACCTGTACAACAAAGAGTGGGTCCTCCTTGCTGAGGACCGAGATGAGTGGAAGAAGGGGAGGGAGGCCTTTGCTCTGCAGTGGGACACCCCGGGCTAATATAATAATAATAATATTAAATGTTACTATAATATCGCAGACGATTTTTTAATGATCAATTTTAATTCATATTAAATTAGTGCACTTCATTCTCTCAAATATTTTATGCATACCGACTAACGTGCTCTATTTTTATATATGTACGTTCTTAATAAATATTAATTATTTTATATATTATATAATTATCCTAAATAATTACGCCACCGTCAGCTTTAATACGTACCGATCCAAAGGTTGCCTGGAAGAGATCGCTTTTAGCGATAAGGCCGCCGATTGTGCCACTAGATTTAGTTAGTATTAAGATCCTATTTTTATTATTTTCTTTATATTTGATGGTGCAATAAAGGTATATTGTATTGTTACGGTCAAGCATGTTGATCTACGAAATGTATTATTATTACTGCTGCAACCGTAGGGTTGCAGCAGTAATAAAAAAGCCTTAAAGCCTACATAACACATGTGTGTTATGTAGATAACACACATGTGTTATGTAGGCTTTAAGGTAATTGCAGGTGGTTTTGCAAATACACAACTTTATATTTATCTATCTAGAATAACAGTTAAGAGATTAGCAGATATTAATATTTTAATAAAATCACAAATCAATTTAGAACTTCATGACTGGCATTAGGAGTGTAGGGTCTATTTCGATAGGCAGCGGATCAAAATATGCAATGGCAAAACTTTTAACAAATTTTCTTTATTTTTTTCAAACTTAATTTTATTTCAACTATTGAAAATAAAAACCTTAATTTAATAGCTCAGGTTTGGCAAAGCTGCGGATAGAATCAGAAGTCAAGTCACAATCACAAAAATCCCATTTTGTACATCTGTTGGACAAAATGCCTCTCTCAAATTGTCCTTCTGACGAAGTCAGATATCTTAACCCTTTGACTGCGATTTTTTTTTGACGACTGCGATCTTTTTTTTAACCTAAAAAATTCGTGCTGCCGCTCTACACAGCGGTTGTGTTGCGCCGCACATGCGTTTCGTTCGTAAAATATTACGGCTGTGCTGAGTCACAAAGATCTGTATTTTCTCAGCCGCTGCGCTAGTGTGGATTTACGCATATTAGTCACTTGTAGAAAACACACACCGTGTGATTTCAGCAGTAAAAGTGTTAAAGTAAACTAGGAAATTCAATGATAAACTAGATTATTTATGAATTAGGTCATATCCAAAACAAACGTGACGTCAACGTTACTATTATAAAATAAAACGAACCCAATTCTAAATGAGCAAAAGGTTTCTAAATTCCATACCTCCATCCTGAAAATCATTATTCACGCTCACTGCGGCGCATACAGCTCAATTAAACATTTTATTTCGGTTTATACTGGTTAATACCAGCTAGAGCCGGTTAAAACCAGATATTTTAAACGTTTTATGGGAGTTTGCCACGCAGGTTTTATTGTTTCGAGTTAAGTATGTCGCATGTCGTAAAAGAGGGGTTCAAATTTAAGAGTTATTTATTTTACGCTCTTATTTGGCTTTAGATTATTTTACTCATACATTGAATCTGAACAGGAACAGAACCCTGAATGTTTGGTCCTCACTTATTGTTACACACCCGTGTTTTAAAAAACTATAAGCCGACTTCAAATTTCAAAATAATGAAAATGGATTTCAAAACGTAGGTTTTACAAAAATAATCATCGAAATCGGCTGGTGTGATATTGAGTTTTTCATCCATTTGTCGTGCACATTACTGCAAATTTAAGACTTATATGATTTTCACAAGGACGTCATGTCATTGGCAGATCTAGACAAAATTGAAATGAACGGGAAGCACCAGCTATTAAATAAAAAAAGAAACATCAAAATCGGTTCACCCAGTAGAAAGTTCTGAGAAAACGAATATTAAAAAAATACAGTCGAATTGAAAACCTCCTTTTTTGAAGTCGGTTAAAAATTAATATGCCCGCTTGAATTGCGCATAACAGGCTTAATAAGCTTATTATTATTTATTATCTATTGATTAATTGTTTTTTTTTTGTAATTTTCTGTACCTACTAAAAATTCTCAATTTGTGTTATACTGTGTTACTAACAAAATTGATGTTATGTCTGAATTAATAAATTTTCAATTTCAATTTCAATTAATAGTCTTCTAAAAATGATCTCGAGGTTGATATCAAAATCATAAACCAATCCGCCTAAATCACAAAACCATATGGTCCGTTGAAAAGACAACGTTTCAAAAATAATACAACGTCATGTCAAGCTTACAAGAAATCGTTTCGAGGAAGCACTCGATCTCAGATTAGTTTTCTTAGAAAAACACAACGAAATCTCATCTTTAATGCATTATGTAGTAGTTCGAATGTTGCTCTCAATTTTCTCTCATAAAGGTTCTTGTCTACTGGATTAAGTCTTCATTTATTTATTTAATTTAAGGAAGGCTTATATACATGCAAAATAAGTTACACGAACCTAGCAACAGAAAATCCAATAAATGGCCTTCACGGCTAAATAACAATGTGAATATGCAATCAGATTTGAAGAAAAAATTATTCAAATGAAATGAAGATATAAGAAAATGTTCGATATACAACCTTCTTTCGTACAAACTTAAGATTAATTGTCTTTTTAAACTCTTGCAATATTATTTAACTGGTTAGTAGGTTAAGTATAGGTACCGGCTATGGGCTTTCCTTAGAAGCACCGCTTGGCTGACGACCAGTCGATCGGCTATTGGTGGAAGGACGAAGTAGAGAAAGACCTTCCCTCACTTTAAATCTTCGCACCAGACCTGATGGGAGCGGCGCAGGACAGAAGCCAGTAGCGATCTATAGTTGGAGGCCAAACCCCATATCTTTAGTCGTTACCTCGACCACAATTCAACCTCTACTCAACCTCAAAATGCGTTTCGTTATGCTTGATTGTAAAAAAACCCTTCACGCGAACTAACGTTATTTTTTTATACGAGTAAAGAAATTAACTGTCTTCTCAAGGTATGGTTATTGAAAAATTGCAAGGATCCTTTAACAACGATTTTGTATGGGTAGGTCTTGTTTGGAGCAACTTGTACCGCAGAATTAGGTAAGATCACAAACAAGTAGTTCATTAATTATATTATATTATTGTGTAAGTATCCTTAAGTACTTAAGAATTATTATGGAATTTACAATTTTACAATTATATAGTGTAATCTAATTTATGCAACCGTAGTTCTAATTGTTTGTTACCATATTTTCTGTCTTGTCTCAATAACCTGTACTAGATACCCAATAAGAAGAGAACTCTGCTTAGGGTTAAGTTCGCCTTTGTATAAATATTGGGAGTGCTAGTAGTCAAGAACCTTTACCAATGACTGGCTAGAAACTTTAATTTCGATTCTCATGATCGGAGCTATGACTTGCGGTTGCGATGCGATTACTTTCCGATATCCATCCTCTATATTACTTGGTTTAGTAGTATTTAAATATAAATAGGGTCTTAGTTTGTACCTTATGTAGACGTCGCCGCCAGATCTTCGAATCAGCCCATTAGTGAAACGGCTAAGCAGTTTACAAAACGCCTATGTGTAATGTAGAACAGTCAACGTTTTACCAGCAACACTGTCAATGTCTAAATGTCTTGGATGTAATGCTTAGTGACGGCTTCAGTGTCAGCCGTTTCATTTGGACTATTTATGGATCAGCTAGCCAATTCGTTGAAATTTGTACAATAAATTAATATAATCCTTTAAGCCTTGTATTAAACAAATATTCAATTGGTTTTAATTTACCAAGAATTTAATGCTCACTCAATGTCACTCAAGTCACTTCTCCTCTTCCATTGTCGACAAATCATTGTCTGGTCAAGTCGAAGTAGACAGCTTTTCTGATATCCACTGAAATATTCTCATCGACGGCATAATGAATAATTCAATAGATAAGATATTCACAAGGTGAAAGTAACGTTGCGGTAAAAACTCGGGATTTTTAGAGCGTGAAATGTTCTAGCAAGCTTAAATCTCTTTGTCTCTTTTCACCTATCTGTAAATAATATCAGTAAAATATTAAAGTTTTATTATGATTTCATTACATATTTATCTCGCGAAGACCCGACGGCCGCTGGGGCAAACGTGTTCTTGAGTGGAGACCACGACTCGGTATACGTAGTGTAGGACGCCCTCCGACAAGGTGGGATGACGACCTGCGAAAGACTGCAGGTAGATGCTGGATGCGGCAAGCTGAAGACCGGGCGCTATGGCGCTCATTGGGGGAGGCCTATGTCCAGCAGTGGACTGCTATATGATGATGATGATGACATATTTATCTAAATTCTAAGCGTTCTTTAAAACTAATCCTTGCTGATATAAAACTTTTGAATCTATCATGGTTATTAACACTAAAGTCATTTAAAACGGGATATTTACCATGATTTCATTTTTGAGGTATCCAATACTTCGGCACAGTTTCATGCGCCAAAAGTAGTTTCGTAGCAAAAGACAAAAAATGAGGGTATATGTATGTCTGCCCACAAAACTCGCAGTGCCTTGCTGATACTAATGTAAAAAATCTCTAACATTTTATTTGAAATACTACAAAATCCCAATTGATTTGAAGTTTGATGAAGCATTGGTGTAATCATTAATAAAAGGCAATGAATTATTATCGAATGGTTTGAACTTAAACAGATGACCGGACATTACACATGGCAAAAATAAAAAAATAACTTCGTTCGATTTTCTTATAGTGGACAATCCATTATCTACTCGTACTTATCTGTTAGTTATAGTACTTATGAATTGCAGAATATCCCATAATCTTTAAATGATGGAATGTACCATATAAAAGCAAACCATCTTAAGATGTGATGCCCCCGCTAGTACCTACTTCCGAATTAAATCCGGGAACAATGGGAAGTTTTTTAATAAAACCGCAAACCGACAGGTGGTTGACGGCTGATTTATCGAGTTTCCCAATTTATTGCTAGAAATGTCAGTTTTCTTCTCACTTAGTCACTTTCCGGAAGTGTGACTTCAAGTCATAGTGAACCAATATCTTTACTTTGACTCAAGCCATTGTAAGTGAGATTAAGTTAAAAACGTTTAAATAACAATAGTACCTAATGCTGGACAATTCACACAACATCATCAAGCCCCAAGCTAAGCAGAGCTTGTGTTACGGGTACCAAACAGGAAGCAGATAACTGATATACATAATACAATAGGTACATTACATAGATAGATATTTTGATACATAGTCTTCAGTAACAGATGATTCTTTCCATAATATATAAAAGTTTTTGAGGGCACCCTATATAAAATCTTGATCCTCGACCGAATTGCCGTAAAACGTCTACATCTAAATTTATTTATTTATTTATTTAATGTAATTAGAACGACCTTAAATAAAAGTTAAGAACACATACTATAAATACAGTTAAAATAAAATCAAATAATCAATAATGTCAATTGTAAATTCAAATTATTGAAGAGTCAACATAAAATTAAGAATGAAATATAGGTAAGTCAAAAATAGGTCAAAATAAATTTTTAGAGATTAAAAACATTGTCAAAAATAGCATTCACAAAAAGTTAAACATATAAGCATTAGACTTCTCCACTCGTCCGCAAAAATGTCGGTATCCGGAAAGGCCACCAGGAGTCTGATTAGGGCTTCGGGGGTCCTAGGTATGGGAGAGCGGGCGCGCGCGACCTTGCGGCAGGGAGGCGAAGCGAAGAGCCTATGAATGATTCCTGCCGCGCAGGTAGTTTTCGGGTACATAGAGTCGAAGTGACTCATTCACCAAATCAGGCGAGTCGAGACCTAAAGCATCATCACATGATAATTGTAACATCACTCGTAGAAAATTGTTACTATGGCAACGGGCGTAAACAAGGGGGTTTATTCATTCGTCGTTTTATCCATGTATCATATCTATCACTCATCACTTCAAACTGAATTAGACTCGAACGATGCTGTGTTGATTGTCCAGCATTATTTATTTATTTAAATGAATTGAAAAATACGTATGTATAATTCTGATGAATTATATTTACGTTACTTACTAACCTTTTCATGCTTGGCAACTCGATCACTGAAAACTCTTAGAATAGAATATCCTATTAGGGAATAGCAAGTCTCAACATGGCCGCCGGTCTTCTAACTCCTTAGAGGGCCGTTAGCGGCTGGAGTCCACAGATGGAATGCTGCGCTGTAGATAGCCAGCTATTTATAGCTTGGGATAGTTGTAACTGGGTATAAGATGCATGATCTCTTGAATATGTTTCTCAAGGGGAAAAGAGGAATAAGACAAACCGTTTAGGAGGAATTCTGGACCTTTATAAATGAAGTTAGATTTCTCCTTGAATAAATTTTACACACTTTTGTCTTTCTTAAATTCACATAATTATTTCCATCCAAAGGTATAAGCTTATAAGAAATCGCTTCTAAGCGATAAGGCCGCCCATTGAACTGGTCGCATGTAATGTATTTTTTTGTAATGATCTGTATTTAATGGTGTATCATAAAGTATTTTTGTATTTGTATTGTATGGTATAGTAAATTTTTTCAACGGTGAAAAGTGGAGTATGTAAAAATGTTGAGGTGGAATTCTGGCCTTTTTTATTTCACGTTTTTGCCTTAAAGGGAAATGCTTGCTCACTTTGACTGCGGTTTTTTTTCGACGACTGCGATCTTTTTTTAACCTAAAAAATTCGTGCTGCCGCTCTACACAGCGGTTGTGTTGCGCCGCACATGCGTTTCGTTCGAAAAATATTACGGCTGTGCTGAGTCACAAAGATCTGTATTTTCTCAGCCGCTGCGCTAGTGTGGATTTACGCATATTAGTCACTTGTAGAAAACACATACCGTGTGATTTCAGCAGTCAAAGTGTTAAGTTGAAAGGTAAGCAGGTTTTTTCAATGTTAGCTTTACATAAATATTGACCTATATGTATAATCACAATATACATATACCCTAGGAGATTCAGCATTATATAACTTTTTGTGAATGCTATTTTTGACATTGTTTTAATCTCTAAAAATTTATTTAGACCTATTTTTGACTTACCTATTTTTCATTCTTAATTTTATGTTGACTCTTCAATAATTTGAATTTATAATTGACATTATTGATTATTTGATTTTATTTTAACTGTATTTATAACATGTGTTCTTAACTTTTATATTATACCTCTGTAATTAGTATAATTGGCCTAAGGTCGTTCTGATTACATTAAATATATAAATAAATAAATACATATTTATATTAAGATTAGCTAAACAAATATGATTCAAAAACATTTCAGTGATATTATATGAAAATGAAAAGTTTTATTTTTTTTCTTTAAGCTTACAAATAAGCACTTAGTCACGTCATATTTTATAGTTCACTTCAATTTTTTGTCCACTAGTGGAAGAAGTGACAAGAAACCACTAGTATGTAGATAACTTATGTGTCTAGTACATTTGATTTGCTTATCTGTAAGTTGGTAGATTTTGAGTTGGAGCAAAACTCGTTCCAAGCTTTTTTATCTTCTAAGTAATCTGATATTTTGTAATAAGCTTTTTTACAAAGAATATGTTTAACAATTTTTTTAAATTTATTTATTGATAATTTTTGCAACTCACTTGGAGTTTTGTTGTAGAAGCGTATACATTGCCCTTTAAAAGATACATTTATCTTGTGTAGCCTAGTTGTGGGCACAGCGAGTTTATTCTTATTTCTAGTATTTACATTATGTATATCACTTTTTTTGGTGAACCGATTGATATTTTTATGGGTGTACAACAAGTTTTCATAAATATATTGACACGGTACTGTCATTATGTTTATTTCTTTGAATTTTTCACGTAGGGATTCTCTGGGACCCATATTATATATATGAATGTCCTAGTGGTTTTTTTTTCACTTCTTCCACTAGTGGCTTATTTTGTAAGCCTAAATAATAAAGGAATTTGAATTTTGAATTATGCAAGCTAATTCAAAAGCTGCAACTATCAAATAAGTTAAACTGAGCAGAGCTAATTATCTGTATAATGAATCTATTTAATTATACACAGCATACAAGGCGTCTGGAAAGTTTGTTTTAACGACATTACAAAATTTATCTGATACTTAATTTCTGTAAGTCGCACGAAGTAATTAGTTTGAAAAACAGGCTTTTAAAGGTTCTTTATGAAGTACTCGGCCTTCAAGCTTGGTCGTCATAGCAACTGTTCGCGCTATATTGATAAAAAATAAATAATAATCCTGGTCAATACACACAACATTATCTAGCTCCATGGTAAGCAGAACTTGTGTTATGGGTACTACATAACTGATATATGTACATAATACATTACATATTCATATTCATTTATTTATTGCACAACCAAAGTTATCGACATAGCTCTAAGAATTAGCAAGCAGAAGTGGCAGTGGGCCGGCCATATCTCGCGAAGAACCGACAACCGGTGAGGCGAATTCCGACTAGTTGGGATGAACAATCGTTGAATCACTCTATCTATTAAAAAAACCGCATCATAATCCGTTGCGTAGTTTTAAAGATCTAAGCATACATAGAGACAGGCAGACAGCGGGAAGCGACTTTGTTTTATACCTACTATGTAGTGATAAAAGCCTCGATGTTCGATCTCGGCCTTCATTTCAGCTTGTCCATCAAGGGCTGCAATGCTGAACGCGCTGTGATAGCCTGGACCTGAGCTATGCTGTGCTTTCAGCCATCACCCTCGCGGCCAGCAACCCACCCATAACTGACCTCGTCAGTAACCATCATGATCAACCTATAGTAGTCCACTACTGGTCCTAGGCCTCCCTTAATGAGCGCAAAGCGCTCTGTCTTCTGCTTGCCGCATCCAGCATCTGCCTGCAGTCCTTCGCTGGTCGTCATCCCACCTGGCTGGAGGCCGTCCTACACGTTGCCGAGTCACGGTCCATGCAAGAACACGTTTACCCAACGGTTGTTAGTTCTTCGCGAGATATGGCCGGCCCACTGCCACTTCAGCTTGCTAATTCTCAGAGCTATGTCAATAACTTTGGTTCTCTCGTCAGTAATGTACTATATGTCGACGACCGATGTGGCGCGGTGGGTGAAGGTCCGCCTGCGACGCAGGAGGTTGCGGGTTTGATTCCCGCCTCGGAACAAATGTGTGTACGATCTGCAGATATTTGTTTCGGGTGTTCTGGTCGTTTTCTATGTATAATAAAAAATATCTATCTATGTAATGTATTGTATTATGTATATCAGTTATCTAGTACCCATAACACAAGCTCTGCTTACCATGGGGCTAGATAATGCTGTATGAATTGTCCAGCATTATTATTATTATTATGTATTTAGGTAGGTACACATTACATTTTCTAGACACTAGTAGGTAACATCAAATACATAAAATCCTCCACTATCTCAACCTTTGTAAAGCATTTACAGTCCTATTAAATAATATAAGAGATAATCTTCAAAATAACCGTAATAATTCCATCCCTTAAGGTTGTTAAAACAAGTCGTTATCCTTCGGAATTGCCTGCGCCTACCCCTATGAGTGCCGCTTAAACACGTTAGATTAATGAATATTCTAATTTTAGTGGTTTGCCAGAATTATCACTCGACTACCTACTTAGTAAAGATACATACTACTTACCGCATAAATACGAGCTGTGACGAACGATATGGCGTGAGCGAAGGTCGCCTGCGACGCAAGAGGTTGCTGGTTCGATTATCGTCTGGGGACAAATGTTTGTACCTACGTTCTGCGAATAGGTTTATATGGTTCTAAGTATTTTCTATGTATCTTTTATGTATATTATATATGTACACATTCATGAGTAGTTAATCACACGACACAACATTTGTATTCGTACCTACCTAACCAAATATATACATACCTATATTACTAGCTGCGCCTAGCGTTTTCACCCGCGTGGCGATATAGATATTTTGGATAATATACTATATATCTTTATGAATTGTAGCCTATGTGTTATTTTGATATGTAAGCTATATTATTGTGAAGTTTCATTAAAAACCATTCAGTAGTTTTTACGTGAAAGACTATCAAACATCCATCCATCCATACTTACAATCTTTGACGTTTATAATATTAGTAGGATGTTTCAACCATCAACATTCCTCAGGTCTTCGTGCAAACAACGAATAAAATCTGGGTTATTCCAAATGAGCATTCAAGTACTGAAACGTTAATTAAAATCAAAATTACAGTGGCTGTGTTACGCCAGTTTTTATACAAATTCTTTTACGTTTTTGCTTTTAATTTTAACTTTATTAACTGCGGTGTAGAATTGCATTTCTTTTGGTATTCTTTTGATGATAATTAAATAAAAAATGTGTGGTTTTAACACTTTGACTGCTGAAATCACACAGTATGTGTTTTCTACAAGTGACTAATATGCGTAAATCCACACTAGCGCAGCGGCTGAGAAAATACAGATCTGTGTGACTCAGCACAGCTGTAATGTTTTTCGAACGAAACGCATGTGCGGCGCAACACAACCGCTATGTAGAGCGGCAGCACGAATTTTTTAGGTTAAAAAAAAGATCGCAGTCGTCGAAAAAAAAACCACAGTCAAAGTGTTAAGCTTACTATAAATAGATAGAAAGATAGAGTTTTTATTAGGTTCACATAAAACAGCACAGGAAACATTATAGAAGAGCATAAACAGAACTTTAGCTACACGTAATATGGAAGCAAGTACGAGTACCTCCACTGTTATAAATTTGTAACACATGAATTTAAAAAACAGAAGATGTAAGAGAGAGCAAAGCAGCATTTTATGATACAAGAATAATATACCTGTCTACCAATAAAAAAAATAGTAAATAAGGCAAGAGATGTATTATACGTAAGTTTCTTCTTATTATTATTTCATAGTAGCTGTAGGTGCCGGCAGGGTAATGGTCTTTTTACAAAAGATGATCAAATTGGCTGACTAGAGAGCCAGGCTGATTCATATCCTCATATCAAAGACATTTTCCACTGTCTTTGCCTCATATCCATACTTACTAGTCGGCGCGCTTCCCCGCGACGCTGCTGGCTGCATTGCCCCGCTGTATGACAATGTTATTGCGCTGCGCCAGATACTCACCAGCACTCGGGTCACGCGTCGCTTAGACCTGACACTCAGATAATCTTGTTTTTAAGGAAAATATGCTTCTATATGAATTAAGAATATTTTAGCGCCGACCCATTATGGTATCCTATGAGAATGTTCTAGAGCCCACGTATTAATTCATTCAATAACTCCACCCGACCTTTAATCCTGCGTCAGCACAATGAAACGCTCCATCATCAGACCTTAGGACTACTCAGAAAGTTAATCGCGGTGGCATTCACTTTTCATGTATCGCTGGCGATATTCTCGTAACGTCACTAGTAACGTAAAGACATTTAAAACGGGATATTTACCATGATTTGAACTGTGCCGAACGAAATATTGGAGAACTCAAAAATCTAGTCATGATTATTTACCATCCCTGTTTTAAATGACTTTAGTGTTAATAACCATGTTAGTTTCAAAAGTTTTACTAGTAACGTACTTTATTGTATAGGATCGGATATAGTAGAGATTATCAGATAATTATCACTCGTCCCGTCTTTCATGGCCGACTACGATGTGCGTCAATAATAATGCTAGAAATGTCATTGATCAGTAATTAAATAAGATTTTTTTTTGACATAATAATTTTGGACTTGTTTAATTTTTACATATTCCTAAGTTTTGTTGTAATCTTTTTACATTGACGTTGTCACGTCATGATCTTTCGTGTTTGTTTCATGTATTTACCTAACAAGATTTAATCTACAACACACTCAGACAGACACAGACAGTGCGCATTTTATGCATATTATTACATCTAATGACTTTGATATTCCACGGACAAGGAAAAGTTTTGAGCCAGAACACACCGTTGTTGATCGCATGCATTAATATTATATGTACATACAAGCGAAAGCAGATTTTAAGGCAATATACAGATAGACTTTCTGTCTGTCTATTAAGACTGTCATTATGCCTAAATGGCTGAACGAATATTAATGAAATTATGCAGGAAAGTAAACGGAATCCCGGGAACGGACATAGGCTAGTCTTTACCCCGAAAAAAAAAACGTGTGAAGTAGCTGTCCGAACGAAGTTTAAAACATAACTTTGATTTTGTAACCGTAAATGTATTATCAGTTTCGCAGTAGCGCCCTTATCTCAAAGGGTCACGTCAGGCCCTGATTGCTTCCCCACATGCCCTTAATCGATCGCCGGCAGTCATAACGGAAACTCCGCATCACGTCGTTATTGGACTGTGTCTGTGTTTCAAACTCATCTCAGGGTTATAAGGAACGTAATGTACTTTTGCGATTCCTTGACATATAAAGGGCTAGACTCCACCAAAGCTGAAAGAAAGATGTGGGGTTAGAAGCTTTAAGGTGAAATGAGTCCCAAAACGCACGTTTTGGCTAAACGGAAAATCAATTTTAAGGGATCAAAACACCTATTTTTCGAATATATTTTGATGAGGATCAAAAGTTTAGGATATTAGTTAGTAAGTTATGGGAGTCGAAACACGATTGACTAAACTTGACTCGATAGAAAAAAATACCAAAGTCTTAATCTTCATTTTTACAGAAAACGGAAAAACCAGTTTTATTTGCTAGTTATTTAATGTTATTGTAATGAAATTTCTTTTACGTGTTCCCTAATAAATACTTTAGACAATTATGGTTTTAGTTTTTTGAGAAACAGTATTATTTTAGAGCTATAACAAATAAAAAAATAAAAAGCAGTGAAATTGCGCACGGGCCGATCATTCTGCCGCTCTTGTCTCCCTTTCTCGCCTTCCCCGCGCGGCGTTCGCGATGTTGAGTTCGTCTTTTCGAGACAAGGACGAACCTTGTCTCAAAAAAACGAACTCAACATCTTGATTTGACTAGATATGACTAAATCGCTTTCTGACTAAATCTCGATATGGCCATATCGCGTTAGGACTAAAAAGCTATCCGACTATGCATACGACCTGTTATCAAATTGATTTGATATTGATATGACGGAGAGATATATGTTTTAAACAACCTTTAAAATATCGTTATTCACACATTTGGTCTCCGCTTATGTCGAGACTACTGATCGGAGATGTATCATGTTTGTATGCGAAGAAACAAAGAAATATTAAAGGGGTCGATATTGACCACTTTGGGAATCCCTGTATTAGACGCAACGCATGTTTTTTATTCTTTATGTATAAACAACATTATGTGGACAGAGTTGTGGGCCAAATTGTGACTATCGCCATCTTTACATAGTAAAGTACAAATCACTACATAGTATAAAACAATGTTGCTTCCCGCTGTCTGTCTTACCCTATGTATGCTTAGATCTTTAAAACTACGCATTGATGCAGTTTTTTTTAATAGATAGAGTAATTAAAAAAAAGGTTTTATAATGTGTATAATACATGCATTTACACCCGTGCGAAGCCGGGGCGGGTCGCTAGTGTACAAGTTAAATGTGGTCGTTTGTTATTCCTCAATAAATAAATTTCTAGTACAGGTACTTGGAAGTACCTCCTCATCTTGTACTCATAAGTGCTAATTATAAGTATAGTGTGTTTTTACTTATTAGTTTGCTGTACTTAATAAATAATGCTGGACAATTCACACAGCATTATCTAGCCCCATGTTAAGCAGAGCTTGTGTTATAGGTACTAGATAACTGATATACATAATACAATATATTACATAGATAGATATTTTTTATTATACATAGAAAACGACCAGAACACCCGGAACAAATATCTGCAGATCGTACCCACCTCGCCACAACGGTCGTCATCGTCAATGATATATAATGATTTTTACCTTATCATTATTTCTTTTAACTGTCAATAAACCCGGTTTGGACACTAACTCAAATATCAAAGCCCGGATCCGACAATAAAAACTAGTAAGTGAATCTCGACGCTCGCGGCAACCTGAAACTCTATTTGCAACCGAATGCAGTACTTAGGTGTTAAGCTCTGTGCACATTTTTTATAATCAATATACCTTCGTTTGACCACAATCTCACCTGATGCAAAGTGAAGATGTAGCTGATGATGACGGAGGTCTAGAAGATAGATATCTGTACCTTTAGGTAGGTACACCACACATATGTACACGGACACCTAAAGGTAGGTACACAAAATTCATCATCATCATTAGCCTATGTTAATCCACAGCTACACACAAGCCCTCCTAATGAGCGCCATAGCGCCCTGTCTTCAGCTTGACGCATCATCATCATCATCTTCCCTGCAGTCCTTCGCAGGCCGTCATCCCACCTGGTCGGAGGGCATCCTACACTACGTTTACCTAGTCGCGGTCTCCACTTAAGGACACGTATATCCCAGTGGTTGTCGGACACAGAACTATTGTGTGTGGGTTAATGGTGCAACATCGATACACACACACCTCTTTAACCTGTCTAAATAAATAATTATATTCTCTTCTACTGCGTCATTAATTCATATAATTCTTTCCATCCAAAGGTTGCCTGGAAGAGATCGCTTCTAAGCGATAAGGCCACCCATTGTACCTGTCGCAATGTATTTTTTTAATGATTAATTTGATTATGCTGCACAATAAAGAATTTTTGTATTGTATTGTATTGTCATTAATCCGATACTGCAACCTACCACCCAGCACAAAAATGTGTATTCAAATATGAGCTTAAACTTGTTATGTTTAGGTACATTATACAGTGACAAAATGGCTTCCTACAAGCTTCAAACGAGTGGCCCGAGAGCTGTCTATCTAGTCATTATTTGCGTTAACTGAGCCTTAGGCACATAAAACAACACACCTACTCCTTTCTAAAACAACGTCGTATAACATTTCCGGACAAAATTCGAATTCCATATTCAAAAACATTCCAATTTGCAAAACATTCGATATGGCAACAGGAATCGAATTCGAAACACTATCTCTCGAATTTTGAAATTCGATAGCAATTCTACCACCGGACGTTGGTCTGTCCCTCTGTAAACTAGTCCACAGCCGTAAATGAGTTTTATTGCATTGACATAAGATTCAATAATGAATGAGGAACAAATTGGATTCATTTACGACCAAGTTTGACTGTCCGGATACAATTTTAAAAGTCAATTTCATTCAAATGTCAAAAAACTTAACTACAGCAAGAATTTGAAGTGGTCATCATTTGAACATCTCATAGTCAATCTATGGGGTGTGACTCTTACATCTCGTGTCCCAAGTCAACCTAACCTGCACGTGGTATACGCTGCTAGATAACGAACTAGGCTCTGGTGAAAATATCAAACCAGTACTTCATAATTTGATAATTCTAATTTGACAACTATTCCCATTACTTGACACTGGCAGAAAAGTTGCCATTTAGACACAGTTGCCATAAACAAAGAATCATAATCAATCAAGAAGTTGAAGTCCATCTAGTAAGCAAGTTTAATTAATTTGACAGGAACAAATTGTTGCATCCTTATTGTTACGATTGTTATCAAAGGCTATATTCTTAGTGTTGTCAAGATATTTTGGTTCAGTTTTTCCGACATCTGAATTCACCTTTCCCCACTGTAGGCAATGTGAAATAATTCTCCTGGATTCGGCACGCATCGTCAGGAAGCTCCTCTCTTGTTGGTAAGTGTTTATTAGGCATCTGGTAACCATTACAACAGGTTCTGCTGACTTTAGGTTTCGATCAAGCTATAAATATCCAGTTCTTTTTATTTGTTTATATATATCTAGAAGTTGTAGTGATACAACTCTGCATCAGTGTAACAGTGTCATCTGTACCGGACGCAAGCCGGCGTCCGTCCGTCGCCGGAACGGAGGCCTAATCGCTCGATAGTTCTGATTTTAGATTGGTCTATTACGGTAATTAGGTTGGCTTTTAGTTTGGGCGGCGCGTCCGGTTGTTGGTAGCTTCGTGGGAATGTTGTTTTAATTTTTTAGCAACATAACATCCGCCAGTCTGGAACTGAGACATAGGATTTTTAAATAATGGAGCAGTTGAGAGCTCTTATGGTCCGGGAGCCAGTGACAGATTTTCATGACCAAGTCCCTCCCAAGAAAAACTTCGTAATATTATGAATACTCGTGATCGTCAGCTGCGATTCCGTGGGTGGGATGGGCAGTAGCAGCGATGACGACATTATTCCCATGGAATAAAGTTAAAATCAAATCAAAAGAAATTAAAATTAGCATATTCCAGAATTCTGATTTGAACCTTATCCCATGGAAAATTATTATAAATTTTATATAGTTTTGCTCCAAATCGAAAACTAACAAGGTAAAGGCTTCTTGTTCGCTTCTTTACTTTACCTCAAAAAGATTGAAGTGAAAAAAATCAAAGTGATCTGTCTATTTCCTAGTTTTACTTTTTTTATTTAGCCTGATTCGTCCCACTGCTGGGCAAAGGCCTCCCCAAATCTTTCCGCTCAGTGCGGTCACGCGCGATCTCCCACCAATCTCTGAGGAAGGCGTTAAGGTCGTCTCGCCAGCGCTTTCTTGGCCGACCTCGCCCGCGGCGTCCTTCCGGGACCCAGGGTGTTGCATTATTAGTTTTACTTATGCAATTTTAAATTTGTGACATGTTCAAGATTCCTGTAAGGTCAAATAGAAAAAAATTATGTTTGATGTAAGATCTTACAAACATTTGTCCCGAGGCGGTACTCAAACCCACAACCGCCAGGTGAACCTTCACCCGCCGTGTCACAGAAGAGGTCCAAATCAGAATATCACTTTATTGGTGCTACAATAAACTAATATTCTATTCCATTATTAATTAAATCGCTGCGATATTTGTCGCTTCAAAATTATCCATAATTTACCCTTTAGCAGAATTATAAAATATAAAATCAATTTCTAGTTTCGTTCACGATTATCAAACCCGAAATAGTTAATAAAGCCATCACTTAAATTCAACTACAGTTAACGTACCTATAAGTGCGAATTAAAATCTATTTCGGGCTATTTATTACTGAACATTAAAACAATGGTTAGATTACTATCGTGGTTTCAAATTACATGCAAATGGAGTTCTATGCTCATATACGACCCGCGGAATGATATTATGCGGGTATAATTACCTAGCTGGGAAGTTTGGAAAAAGCTTCGCTTTTTGTTAGTGATTAGGGTTGGAAATTGTGGGAACCCAACTAGCGCGACTAAAGTAGTCTGTGCATTAAAACTTCACAGAAAAAACACTACTACTACTATAGTAGTGTTTTATACTACATTACATATGTAGTGAACAAATGTAATATATTATAATACACTACATAGTATAAAACAAAGTCGCTTCCCGCTGTCCCTACGTGTGCTTAGATCTTTAAAACTACGCAACGGATTTAAGAAGGTTTATAAACCATTTGATACATAGATTTCCACGCGAGCGAAGCCATGGGGCGCAGTTAATCATAAATTTTAAATCTAACTAAGCATAGTTTCGTAATAAATAATACTATTATTTATAAATATCTTTAATCTACTTGTTTTTTTGCAAGCTCTAAAATGTACCATCTTATAATTTAGTATAAAAGACACAAGAAGGTTTAGACAATAGATCGTATAATCTTACAAGATATAGGTAAGTAATCACATTAAATTATAAGGTAATAAGGTAGGTATCTATCTAAATATACTTTACTGTGTAATAATCTAGCTAAAGTAAAGTCAGACTAGGTATTAGCCAGTTGTAGTTCACTGTTCGGCGGTCAGGAGCAAAGTGGAGTGTTCTCGTGGCTCTCTCGACTCGATGGCTCGGCTCGGCTCGATGGTCGCAGGTTCGAGTCACGATGCGAGACTGTCGTATGGACTGACACATGACGGACGGACTGACGGACCGTCAGAGGCACGCTTCGTTCATGTCACTGCGTGAAGGGGTGAAAGAAACGAGAGCGACAACAAGTAACAGGGTACATGTTGCGGGAGAACAGAAACATTACTGATTCTTGCAGAACTGAAGATCACAGGCAGCTTCCATCATCAGCATAACCTAAAAATTGGGAAGGTTGCTTCGTTGTGGCGGATTTCTAATATCACGAGGGTGGTTCATTCTCTCACCGAAGAGCATAAATCCCTTATGGTCCGGGAGCCAGGTACAAATTTGGTCAACTATTTCCTCCCGAGCGAAAATTCGTAAAATGCATTAGGACCTCGTGACCGTCAGTTGCGATTCCGTGGGTGGGTTGGGCGGTGGCAGCGATGACGACATTATTCCCGTGGAATAAGGTTAAAATCAGAAATTACAATTAGCATATTCGAATTCTGATTTGAACCATGTGGTATGTTCAAATAATTGAACAAACTGTAAATAAACACTTCAAAATAAAAAATAAACTTACCTATACTAAACTATTTTTAATTTCACTGAGTTCACACTTATAAATTTTTAGAACAGCCCACGTAAAACATTAATTTGTTTAGCGAAATAAATTAATAACCTACCGTAACAGATAGTGGGTATAATCAATTTCCATAATTTGTTAGTGTACGCCATTTACGCCCTTGTGGATCACTATTTATGATTTAATGCGGGTAGTTTATGCTCACATCGTTGGTCTGTGCGGGAACCAGCCGACCGCATAATGTCAAATGGTGGGTACCGCAAACTGATTCCGATGGGTTACTGGATAGTTTCGGTTTCAATATTATTCGAAGCTATCACCAACATCCGCAAACCGACGTTTCCCACTGCTGGGTAATAAATAAAATAAATGGACTAACAGCGCTTGAAGCATTTGAAGCATGCTTTATTATGGATCGATTAGAAATTCTTCTACTGCGATCCCAAATCCACATGCAATATAGAGGCATTACTCCCTAATAATAAGACCCAATAGGGCGCTGAGGAGGCCTTTGTTCAGCTGTGGACCGGAAAAGGTTGATAATTTTAATGATAATAAATAACGCTGGACAATCCACACAGCATCATCTAGGCCCAAGGTAAGCAGAGCTTGAGTTATGGGTACTAGATGACTGATGTACTTAATACAACACATTATTATCTGGCCTCAAAGTTTAATAAAATACTAAAAAATTCTAATAAAATATTATCATTACTAAAAGTCGATTTAAATGATGTGGTAATTATACGAAAAACCGATTTTGTAATGTCGTGTACAAAGCCGTTCAACGGAGAGGGAAAATTGTTTTAACATATCAAAGTCAAGTACGGCAAAATGAGTTTTCATAATAGGCTTTAAACTTGTTATTCATAAATTATGGAGTGGAAAACATTGTGTTTGTGACTGTATTCCTTAGTTATTACGATAAATATATCACCAACTCAAAAAAAAACCTATCTTAATTAGCTGTTTTACGAAAATCATACATTAGATGAGAATAACTTGGCTACCAAAGCAGCAGCGTAAAGCTTTGTGGTGGTTTTGGGTAGAATGAAAGGTCCACCAGCTCAAAGTCGCAAAGCAAGCTATGGAAAGAGCTATGCTCGGAGTTTCTCTGAAGGATAGGATTCGTTGTGAATACATCCGACAGAGAACCAAAGTTATCGACATAGCTCTGAGAAATTAGCAAGCTGAAGTGGCAGTGTGCCGGCCATATCTCACGAAGAACCTACAACCGCTGGTGTAAACGTGTTCTTGAGTGGAGACGCCCTCCTCCGGATGACGACCTGCAAAAGACTGCAGGGACTGCTGATGCTGGATACGTCAAACTGAAGACAGGACCTATATGGCAACCTATATGGCGCGCGGATTAGGGGAGGTCTATGTCCAGCAGTGGACTTACATAGGATGATGATCACGGACGAAAACTTATATATAGTGTTAATTGACACAACTGAAGTTCCAAGTAGGTAGGCACTTTCGCCTAAGTTAAGATACTTACGGCCTTTGGCGAATGTTAACTTTGGACAGACTTTGAAATGTTTGGACTTAGGAATATAAGTTAGTTTGCCTGTATTAATGTTTCATTCTCCAATTTGCTTTGAGTTATGACATCAGTGAGCGGTGAACATTGTTTTGTAGTTTCTGGAAGATCACTTTGAACTTTGACTTCACATTAGATAGATAGTTATAGAAAACACTTCATTATGTAACTAGATCCAAGGTTATCGACATAGCTCAAAGACTAAAGTCATTTAAAACGGGATATTTACCTTTAGTGGTAACGTTCGTAGCAAAAGACAGAAAATGAGGGTAGATCGGTATATCTGCTCATAAAAACGAACTCGCAATGTCTTCAGTTATTCCGTGATCATGGCGCATGAAACTGTGCCGAAATATTGGAAAACTCAAAAATCAAATCATGGTAATATCCCGTTTTAAATGACTTTAGTGTTAGTAACCATGATAGTTTCAGAAGTTTTATAGCTCAAAGAATTAGCAAGCTGAAGTGGCAGTGGGCCGGCCATATCTCGCGAAGAACCGACGGCCGCTGGGGCAAACGTGTTCTTGAGTGGAGACCACGACTCGGTAAACGTAGTGCAGGACGCCCTCCGACCAGGTGGGATGACGAACTGCGAAAGACTGCAGGTAGATGCTGGATGCGGCAAGCTTAAGACAGGGCGCTATGGTGCTCATTGGGGGAGGCCTATGTCCAGCAGTGGACTGCTATAGGCTGATGATGATGATGATGTAGATGCGCCCCGCGGCTTCTTCCGCATAGAAATCTATGTTTCAAATTATTTATAAACCTTTACATCTATTAAAAGAAAACGATTAGAAATCCGTTGCGTACTTTTAAAGATCTAAGCTTATGTACATAGGGACAGACAGACAGCGGGAAGCGATGTTGTTTTATACTATATATAGTGATAATAATAGAGCCCTTTTATTTCATTAATAAATTAAATTTTAGTAAATGTAAAGTTAATGCACGTCATTCTCTTTCAAATGTTATTGCATTCCGACTAAGGGTCAAGAATGTGAATTCATAAAATGTATAGGCTACCTTACATAGCACATACATCATAGCCTGTATCAGTCCACTGCTGGACATAGGCCTCCCCCAATGAGCGCCATAGCGCCCGGTCTTCTGCTTGCCGCATCCAGAATCTACCTGCAGTCTTCAAAATATCTCGCGTAGAACCGACAGCCGCTGGGGCAAACGTGTTCTTGAGTGGAGACCACGACTCGGTAAACGTAGTGTAGGACGCCCTCCGATCAGGTTGGATGACGACCTGCGAAAGACTGCAGGTTACATAGCACATGTTTTGTCAAATAAAAAATCCATATCTTTATCCCATGAGGAGCATAGGGACCCGTATCCCATGTTCCGCCCAATAGCAGTAACTAACAACCTAACAAGGTAAAGGTTTCTTGTTCTCTTCTTTACTTTACCTTAAAAAGATTGAAGTGTACAAAAAATCAAAGTGATCACTTTATTTCCTAGTTTTAGTAACGTAATTTGATTTTTGTGACATGTCTTCTTCTTCTTTGTCGTTGCCTTCATTGCTGAAGGTCGTGCCCGTCCTGGAAGGCTTTCACGGTGACGCTGATGAACCGACTCACTTTGCTACAGGCAAAGTGGGTCCCATTATAGCCTTAATTAGATCAGACCAGCGGGTTGGTGAACGTCCTCTTAGTCTTTTTCCCTCTATCTTGCCAATTACCACTAGTTTTTTGAGGTTGTCAGGTTGCCTTCTGGCTATTATAGCCAAAATAGCTGAGAACTCGTTTTTAGGCGACAATCTGGTTCTGATATTCAGTTGGTCGAGAATGGATCTGTTTGTTCGTTTTGTGACATTTCTAATAGTCCTAAAAGAAATAAAGCACATTGATATTTGATACTAGCTGCGCCCCGCGGTTTCACCCGCTTGGTGATAGATATTTTGGATAATATACAATATATCTTTATGAATTGTGTTATTCTGATATGTAACTATATTATGATGAAGTTTGATCAAAATCCATTCAGTAGTTTTTGCGGGAAAGAGCAACAAATCCTCACAAACCTTCGCGTTTATAATATTAGTAGGATTTGAGTAAATAGTTGGAACCACCCAAAAAAACATGACACAAACGCGTATGTCGTACCTGTGACAATTGATCATGGATCATCATTTGTGCCAAACGATTCAAATTTCGTACACGCGTAAAACGATTTGTGGTTTAGTCCGTTTCTCAAAGAACAAAAGACGACGCGATTGTAAACCGCAAAACCCAACACTCGATCAGACGATGATTCGAAATTTGATCGAGTGTTGGGTGTTGCCCACTGCTACCACTAGGATTTCGGTAGAATAGTAGAAAACAAAATGAAATCGAACACATTGCTTGATTCCATTCAAAGGAACCATCAACATAATTTCGAGAGATTGAAAATCGGTTGAATGATTCTTTATTTTCTCAAAGAACAAACATAATTAGTTCCTCTATATGAGAAAAACAAAACTTGTTGCTGGTTAAAATGGTATTGAGATTCGATTTTTCAAAACTATCATGGTTTTATTATTTAACGTGTTTTTATTAAGAAATATTTATGCAGTACCTCTTGTGTTATTTTCCCCTATGTTTCTATTGCGTTACAGCGACCATGGTCACGGGGCGACTTAGTCGCGATATATCAAATAATCGTCAAATGATCGACGACCGATGTGGCGCGGTGGGCGAAGGTCCGCCTGCGACGCAGGAGGTTGCGGGTTCGATTCCCGCCTCGGAACAATTATGTGTACGATCTGCAGATATTTGTTCTGATATTTGGTTGTTTTCTTATGTAGTATAATAAAAAAAAACTATGTATGTAATGTATTGTATTATGTCTATCAGCTATCTGGTACCCATAACATAAGCTTTGCTTACCATGGGGCTAGATAATGCTGGATTGTCCAGCATTATTTATTTATTTAATCTTCAATGATTTAAAATATCGCATATTATGAATGCGAGGATCCCATAAAATCCCATTGTCATAGTGCAGTTATTAGTAAGCAGAATTGGGCCCCTGACGTGAAACGAAAGAATTTTCACTTGCAATACGGCTTTGCTCATAAAATTTAATGCTGGTAGTAAGTAAACTAAATAAATTGCATACATCTGCATTAGCTACCCAGCTTTACGAGTGAACTTGCGACGTAATAAACGAATTTCACCTTGTAGCTTAATTAAGAGCTCAACGTACATACATACATATTTGATATGGCTTAGCATTGGCTTAGCCAACTCAGCCGCATTTACAATGAAAACAGGGGTATTATTCACTATCGTAAATCAAAACATGATGCACACATATGAAAAGACAGCGGCGTTTACGGTACGGAATAAGCTTTTGTACGATTCCGTACAAAACCGTATTCCCTAAGTCATATTGGTCATTCTTTATTTCTATAAGCTTACAAAATGAGCACTTAGATTCACAAGGCTCGTGATTGGATAAAGGTTTTTGAACGTGGTAGGAATGGGATACAGGTACAAATCAACGGCGTGAACTCATCGGGAGTATTACCTATATATTATCAAGTCGCACACAAACGAACAGGGCAAGTATAATAAAAGCTTGTAAAATAGACGAAGATAGAAGAAACCTACGGCCGTTCTTCTGGTATAGGTAGGCCCTTAGTTGTCCCTTACGAAACCCACAGTCACTGAGTTGGAGTTGTCGAACCTTCAGTGCGTTTCATCCCTTATGGGTAAACAAGTTAACGTCGCGAACTTGGGTTCATGCTCCGGACTGTGCGCCCATATTTTGGTGAGCAGTGCGTCACTCGTCTACAATGCGTTCTGTAGCGCGCCGCGGCGACAACAGTACGCACTATGAAGTAACGCGAAGTTACACGGCGCGGCCGGCGGCGGCACGACCGCGACGACGACGAGACGTGGACGAGCGCGCCGTGCGATATCTCGCTATCCTCAGAATGCACCCTTCTAGTACGCTCGTCGTTGTATGGCGCACTGTGGGCTAGCACTCTACAACATGAACGCACAGTGGGAAGCATCATTCCGAACTTGTCGGTAGGTGAGGCCTAAATGTATACTATCTCACCTGACATAGTGGGCGAAAGGGCGAATTTGGATTAAATTTACAATGATTGATTCCTATATCGACCGCGTAAAAAAATGTGAATAGACTAACACAACGGTTATTTATAGAAAAACTATTGAGTGTATTTTTTGAAAATAAATTTAATTCATTCCTTTTATCACAAAACTATGTAGGACGGACTTTATTTTTAAGTTCGAAAGCTTAGAAGTTTATTATTTTTTAATTTTTCAAATGACGAGATTAATTTTGATATTATCCTTAGTTTTGAATGATAAACATCTAAGAAAGAGTAATTACTCTCCTAAGTTTGTATGGAAAGATGAGCGACTTGTAAAAACTTAAAATCTGCTTAACAGGAGTTGATATTACGCCACTGCTAGTAAAAGCTACAAAGTGCTTTGACATGAATAAAGTGCTCTATTCAATTGAGCTTATATTATAGCAAGGTTTTAGGAGTAAAGGTAGGTAGAAATAAATAAAATATTAAATATTCGTTCCTAGTTCTTCCTTAACGGTACGGAAAGACTCGAAAATCTTTGGGACTTCCTGAATCAAGCTCTGTTAACTCCACCTACAGGGGAAACATTCAGGTTTATCCAACCCTGTTCAAAGACTTAAGTTACATTTAGTTCGTTTGACGAAGAGTGTTTCATTTGCTCAAAAGAGCATACTCTTAGAACATAGAGAAGTTAGCGGGTTCACGTCCCGCCGATATTGAAAGTTTTTTGGGATATTATTATATTTAATTTCTTAGTGATTACCCAGAGTACGAGGGATTATTACAATACAATACAATATATCTTTATTGCACCATCAATACAAAAAAATGGATCTTAATACTAAATAAGTCCAGTGGCACAATCGGCGGCCTTATCGCTAACAGCGATTTCTTCCAGGCAACCTTTGGATGAATAGGATCGGTACGTATTAAAGCTGACAGTGGCGTAAATATTGAAGATATTATGTATAAAATAATTATTTTTTATCGTATGAACAAATATAGAAATAGAGCAAAAATACACAAAAAAAAAACAGGAAAAATTTACATAATAACACAGAAAATGAAAATCAAGAAAACTTATCAAGAGTGTCAGATAGTGTTGATGAACCATACTTTTGAAGATAGGAAGGGATTTCGCTTATTAAGCAATGACGAAACCTCAGTAGATACGACGTTGTTTACAGAACCAGCTTTCTATACAAATTCTTCTAGAACTTAGAGCAGTTTGCTTAAGGCACATACGTATTAACATTAATTGCGTTCAAACATTCAATAGATGGTGAAATGAACTTTGTATAAGTGCCCTTGTTTAATATTTGTTATTCAGTCAGGGTTAAAAGCTGTGAAAAATTAATCAGTTGGATTTGGAGAATCGATTCACCGATTCAATATTTTAAACGCGTTCATTACCAAGTTTCTTATTGATACGACCCGAGCGTCTCGTTGCGCAAGGAGCTGATACGATGTCGGTGGCAGTCAAAGTGTTAAACGTTCCGGAGCCTAATTCCACTATTATTAAAACAAAGATCACAGTACTATTGAATCTTTCGTTTATTTGGTATCCTATCAGCTTCTCATAGTTGTCTCAATGACTTATTATAGCGTAGCTATACTGAATAGCAATTGTGTTAGTGGAATTAGGCCTCTGAACACATTATTTTAAGTATTATTAAACGGTTATTTAACGAAGTGTGTAAATATGTTGAAAATTTGGGAAAAAATTGGTAAAGATGTAAAATAATAAAATGGTAAAACCGATCATGGTGGCTATCTTTGGAGGAGGTCTTGACCAGCTGTGGACGTCTCATATTTCTAAATGCTTATTTTGTAAGCCCTGAAATTACTTTTTTTTATTATTTTAGAAGGCTTGAGAATGATTAGTTGAACTACCTTTAGATTGTTTGGAACAGTCTGTAGTTATCTGAGTTGTTTTATTGTAAACTAGCTGTTTCCCGCAGTTTCACCCGCGTTAAATTCAAATTTCAAATATCTTAGTTTTAAAATAGCCTATGTTTTGCCACCGCGGATAGTGTAGCTTCCTAACGCAACGGTGAAAGAATTTTTTATATCGGTTCAGTAGTTTCGGAGCCTATTCAATATAAACAAACAAAAATCAAACCTTACCTCTTTATAATATTAGTATAGACTAACTGTCACCGCGGCTTCGCCCGCGTGAAAGTCTTATGTGTTAAATGGTTTGTAAGTCTTCCTCTTGAATAAATCTATCTATTGCTGCAATCCGTTGAGTAGTTTAAAAGATCTAAGCGAACAGACAGCGGAAGCGACTTTTTTTTACATTCTGTAAGGATACTAAGTTCTAATCGTTTTTTCAATAATTCCATTTACCGCTTAAACCAAAAATGGTTTTAACATTACAAAGAAACCATTTTAAATTGTAAAAGCCAAAAGCCCGGCTAAACACCCGCGAACTGAGGCCATAAAGCAAAATTGACGGTCTCGCATTATACACAGTCGTAAAAAGTAGATTTAGGTGATGCGGCACTTTATTATCAGGTTTACGGGGTATTGACTTAGAACTAAAATGTTTTCTTCTTGGTGAAAATAAGACCAGAAGTTTCGGAGTCAGTTTATTTATATTTAAAATAAAAAAAAATACATTATGTATGAATGTACTCGTACTCGTAGGTCCAATAACATTTACCTATTATAACATTGATTAAAAGTACAAAACGCAAACTAAATAATAATGTTAGTAAACTAAATAATAATTATATTAATAATTTTTTGACAACCGTGCAGCAGGCAAAGGTCCGCCTGTCAGGGTTCGATTCCCACCTTGAGACAAATATTTGTACGATCTGAAAATCGTTGTTTCGAGTTTTCTGGGTATTTTCTTTGTATAATAAAACAATATCTGTAGTGTATTATATATCAGTCATGTATTGTATTAGGTATACCCATAACACAAGCTCTGCTAAGCTTTGGGCTAGATGCTGCTGTGTGTATTGTCCAGCATTATAATTCTATTTATTTATTTAAACATCATCATCATCAGCATATAGTAGTCCACTGCTGGACATCCCCTAATTAACGCCATAGCACCCTGTCTTTAGCTGCCGCATCTAGCATCTGCCTGCAGTCCTTCGCAGGTCATCATCCCACCTGGCCGGAGGGCGTCCTACACTACGTTTGCCGAGTCAAACATGCAAATTAGGTATAAATTTCTTACTATATAAGTAGATAGTAGTCATTTTATCATCCCCCACCATAATACTTTGATAGATAAGAACTCGTCGATGTTTTTTTTAGCCAAAGACCTTTTTGTGGGCGATAAGGGTGATTCAGTCGGTTGTCAAATAAAAAAAATGACATATTTTTAGAACAAAACAATTAAATTCAAGGCAAAAACTTCTCAAATGTCACCTTCATAAAAGTCAGCAATTCATCGAATTTACTGAACCTAGACTGTTTCTAATGAAAAAACTCACAAAATTTCTTATGATTCAAAAAATAATATTGAGAAATTAAGTCGAATGGAAATAATTGATGAGTGAAGGACGTTCAAAACTGTAGTAGGTTCTTCAAGGTGATGCAAAGGGTGAGCTGTGGCAGCCTGGCGACTTCAGTCGCCTGATTCTCATCAACCATTATCGTCGACGTGATTTGACGATCTCTGTGGCGCGGTGGGCGAAGGTTCGCCTGCGACGCAGAAGGTTGCGGGACAAATGTTTGTACGATCTGCAGATATTTGTTCAGGGTGTTCTGTTCGTTTTCTATGTATAATAGAAAATATCTATCTATGTAATGTATTGTTTTATATATATCAGTTCTCTAGATAATGCTGTGTGAATTGTCTGGTATTATTTATTTATCGTCGCCATTATTATCATTTGATGACCTCTGTGGCGCGGTGGGCAAATGTCTAGCTTTTTTCAAGCCTCGGGACAAATATTTTTACAATTTGCAGATTTTTGTTTTTACAGTCAATAGATTTTTTTTCATGATTTTCAATAGTTATTTTCACGATCTGCTGATATTTGTTCCGGGTGTCCTGGGTATTCTCTATGTAGAATAAAAGATATCTATCTATTTAATGCATTGTACTAGATATATCTTGTACCCATAACACAAGTTTTGCTTAGCTTTAGGCTAGATGATACGGTATTTTCCAAGATTATCTTTTTCAAACTCATTTCACCCATGAGCAACTAAAAATTGCCCGTCTACTTGTCTTGATTTGTTATTCTGTACCTAATGAGTCCTGTGACTTGATAGAGCGTCAAAGAATTGATACATAAAGAGCTTTAATACATTTAAAAATAATCAGTCGATTAAGTATTTGAAGTTTACTTCTACTCAAAGGAATATTTTATTAAAAAATTCTGTTCATACACAGAATCTTTGTCTAAAAATACAACAAGGTTACTCATATAAAAATATAGGTTTAGTTGAAATATTCGAAAGCCGAAAACTGGAATCTTGGTAAATATCTCGTTGTAAATGACTTTACATACCTACCTGCCTATACTACAATCGTAAAAAAGTGTCTATCAGATGTAACGAAACTGGTTAAATAGCTACCTACTTCATACCTACTTTAATTATTAATTGATATCAACTTCAAATCGATTATTTCTATCAACTAATCTTTATAGTCAGTAGTCACAGCACTAATTGCAGGTAAACTCGTCAACTCGCTGCTAAATTCACTACGTTGATGGAGGATTGTCGATGGTCTTGCAACTCTGACGTGTTTTGCACTGCGCAAGAGACGATGAGACGCCATTTATAAAGTACGTAACGTTTATAACGTAACACCACTTTTCTCTTCAAATAATCTACGATTGATAACACTAGTTTTCAAAACTCAACTTTTTGTCTGTAGCTGTGAATTTTGTAGGTTATATAGTTCACTAATTATGACATACAGATCTACCCTCAACAGTTTTTGTGCAGCTCGAATTTCTTTGTCATGGACCTTATTAGCCGCGCGCACATAGGGAAAGACCAGTTTTTCTTACACTTGGGGACGCTACTACCACGCTACACTAAGTATAAATCCCTATTGTATGTTGTTCTGTATTTTTGTGTTTTCCTTTTTTTTTGTAACTGTTTAATTATTGTGTGTTATCATTTTATGTTTATTTATAATTTTTGCGTATTTATCCGTTTATAACGTGGGTATTTTAGTGTGATAAGATACATTTTTTAAGTTTTTGCCACATGAGTGGTTCAAGAAGTTGTTTAAATAACCCTAATAGGGACAATATTTATGAAATATATTCATTATTTAGCAAATATTAATTGTAAAACTTTTGAAACTATCATGGTTATTAACACTAAAGTCATTTAAAACGGGATATTTACCATGATTTGATTTTTGGGTTCTCCAATATTTCGGCACAGTTTCATGCGACATGATCACGGATAAGTTACTCCGTGATCATGGCGCATGCAACTGTGCCGAAATATTGGATAACTCAAAAATCTAATCATGGTAAATATCCCGTTTTAAATGACTTTAATATTTATATTGAATAAATAAGTGTGTGTATTTCAAAAACTCCTGTTGTATGTTATGCACTGATTTTATTGTAGGCTGGTAGACGCTCATTCCTATGCTCAATGAATAACATGGGTGAATTGGATGCAGTGGACTGTATATTTTATTTTCTTCCTTAGGGGTTTTCGAAATAATACTCCAGTTCTCCAGTCTTCCCTTTATTCAACTCGCAGACAAGAACTGACCAGTACTAAACAAAAACTACCCATGAACTACCCTAATCGTAAACAGGTTCGGCCTTTTATACCTCCGTCGACCCTTACTAGAATATTCTACGATTTACTGGGCTATACCTACCTCTTTCTAAACTCTAGAACATTTCTGTTATCCTTTTCTTTCCTTTTCAATCGTTCGAGAAAATGTAAATAGTTAGGTAGGTATGTACGAGCCAGTCCATAACAACTATATCGTAATCTATGTCGTAATCGGAGGCGCGAGTACTATTGCCTATTCTGTGTAAGACATAACTTCGCTAATAGTATCAATTAGCCATAGATTTTAAAAACAGACTCGTCGTGTCCAGAACATCCTCCCCCCGGCGTAGCTCGCGAAGCCTCCTCTTTCACCAACACGACGAGTTTGCTGGTTGGCCGCTTGAAGACGCCAGTCTTTGTCCGGACATCTGCCACCCGTACGCCTCCGTCTGATCCCTCGTAGCTGTGCTCGACGACACCCATTGGCCACACGTTTCGAGGTAGAGTGGGGTCCACGATGACCACGATGTCTCCTTCTCGAAGTGGTCGTCTCTTGCTCGTAGGCTCGCCGCGAGGTACCAATGTCGGTAGGTCTCCCGTAGCTGGTGGTTGAGGCTTCATCTTCCGTACTTGGCAGAGTCTGCATTCCTTCTCAATGCCACGTACTGTCGGTCGTAGATGAATCACCCAATATTTCTGCCTCAGGTCGTTAGTCACGCGCTCCCTGTTAGCGTGACCAACTGCGCAATGTTCTCGTAGAACAATGAGTCTTGTGATGCGGTGACAGCCGTCGAGTATTACAGGTCGCTTCATCTCCATCGGTGCGTCGGCAGCTCCGATGCGTCCTCGTACTCGTAGAATGCCATCTTCGAAAATCGGGTCCAATCGGTACAGGCGACTCGATTTCGTGATTGGACGAGACGCTTTTATTCGTTGCAGCTCTGAGAAGCTCTCCCTTTGTGCGTGGCGAATAAGCGCACGTTCCGCGTCTTCGATGTGCCGGGTCTCCATAATCATGGCGCGTCGTCGACATCTCTCAATGAAGAAGAGTACTCGTGCTGCAGCTCGAACTAGTGTCTCGTATTTAGAGAAGTGTGATGGATTCGGCAGCCATCCATCTGTCTTCTCTTCGTCCACTCGCATGTGTAGGACTTCTTCCTCGTGGTTGCTGTCAGACGTCTCCTTCGGCCACTGATGCTCTGGGCAGCGACGGAAGTCTGGCCCTCGGAACCATCGATCTTCTACCGTTATGCGTGTGTCCACCAGCCTTGTCGCGTCGTTTGCAGTATTCTCGCAGGTCGGTATCCACTTCCAATCTTCTTTCTGGGTAAGTTCAGATAGCTCCCCTAGACGATGCGCGACGTAGGGCGTGTATTTTCTAGCATCGTTCCGTATCCAGTGTAAAACTGTCATGGAATCGCTCCAATAGATCGTTCTGTTGACTTCGACACGATGTTTCTTCTTGATGGCGTCGGCCAGCTTTGCTCCGATGACTGCTGCTTGTAGTTCTAGGCGGGGAATAGTTTGTGTTCGCTTTGGAGCAACCTTAGACTTGGCGGCGACGAGACAAACGCTGAAGCTTCCATCCGGTTTCGTGATTCTCCAGTACGCCACGGCTGAGTAGGCTTGTTCGCTGGCATCACATAATATGTGGAGCTGCAGGTCCGTGTGGTCTTGAATCGCGTACTGTCGCTCCAGCCGAAGACAAGTCAGGTCATTCAGTTGTTCCAACCATGCGGCGAACAGCTTATTCTCTTCTTCCGGGATTGGTTCATCCCATGACATCTTGATGCGCCATAGATTCTGTAGCACTATTTTTGCTCGTATCGTATAGTGACTCAGCAGTCCGAGCGGATCGTAGATGGACATTACCGCGCTCAGTGCCTCCCTTTTCGTTGGCGCGCGGACTCGTGTTCGTACTTCGGCGGGAACTCTGTTCATGGAAGTGTTGAATCCAAGTTCATCTCGTTCGGCGTTCCAGTAGAGTCCAAGGATCTTGTTCTCCGATCCCTTTCCGTCGAATTGCGTCGGTGTTGTAGCTCGTAGCTCATCCGGCACGTCTTCCAATACGCAGTCCTTATTGCTGTTCCGTCCTCGCAGCGTGAACCCAGCAACCTCGTGTACTGTGCGCAGTTCCGTGACGGCTCGATGTGCTTCCTCGTCGTCATCATAGCTCGCTACTAAATCGTCCATGTAGTCTTCTGGTGATGGCTTCGCAGGCGAGGGGATGAGTATGAGCATATATCCTCGCGTTGTGGTTTCGAACAAAATGCGCCATGAATGGAGAACTCGCAGCACCGAATATCATGCTTGTCATCTTGAATCGTTGAGGCGTCTTCTTTTTCTCGTTGCCTCTCCACAAGAATTGTTGAGCTGGCTGGTCCTCTCGACGAATCTTGATCTGAAGAAACATCTCCTGTATGTCGGCCGTAATCGCGACTCGTTTCTCTCTGAATCTGTACAGGATGCCTGACAGGGACATCAAAAGGTCAGGTCCCTCCAGCAGATGGTCGTTCAGGCTGACTCCATTGCTCTTCGCTGCTGCATCGAAGACAAGCCTTATCTTCCCGGGCTTATTGGGGTTGCGTACTGCGAAGTGAGGCAAGTACCAGCAGATGGTGCTAGACTCCTCAGATCCATCGCAAGGTTCAGCATACCGCTTCTGAAGCAGGTTCTCGATCTGCTTCGTATATTCGTCGGCGAAGACTGGGTCAGCGTCCATCTTCTTTTCAATGCTGTGAAGACGACGAAGTGCCATGTCGTAGTTCTGAGGTAGCTTCGTGTCTTCTTCCTTCCATGGTAGACCAGATTCATATTCTTGGTCTATCTTCTTGAGACCAGATTCATATCCTTGGTCTATTTTCTCGAGACCAGATTCATATCCTTGGTCAATCTTCTCAAGACCAGATTCATATCCTTGGTCAATCTTCTCAAGACCAGATTCATATCCTTGGTCAATCTTCTCAAGACCAGATTCATATCCTTGGTCTTTTTTCTTGAGACCAGATTCATATCCTTGGTCTATCTTATCGATTGTCTCTTCGACAATTTTTGTAGCCCGGAGATCTCGTTCACTCGTACGTGGCTTTTCGGTGATGCCAATTGCTTCGATGCTGAAATGCTTCTCTATCAGTTCGTGCAACTCTTGGTTTTGCTTCGCTATGGCTTCAGGTGTGTAGATGTGCAGCACACTGTGTTGATTTGCGATGATGCTGCGTGGTATGGTTCCGTGGATGACCCATCCCAGCTTTGTTCTCGATGCGGCTGGTTGGTTCGCTCTTCCAACTCGTAGTTCCTGTGAGACTATGTACTCCCAGTGGTCCGCTCCAATCAGGATCCCAGGATGTGATGACTCGTAGAAAACTTCATCTCGTGGTAAGTCTCTCAGGTGATCTTGATCCAACAGTCTCGCGGGGATCGATTGTTGCAGCAGCTTCATATTCCTTATGGTTCTTGCCCGAAGTGAATGTAGCTTGCTGTTCTCGTTCTTGCTCTTCAGTTGCACGGTGACAAGTTGGCTTTCATCCTCACGTTTTGTAGTGTTGACTCCACGCATTCGTAGTGGCAATGAAGTTCCTTTTGCTCCGATTGTACGCGCCAGCTTCTCATCAATCAGAGAGACTGTGGCTCCTTCATCCAAGAGAGCGAGCGTCTCGATCTCCCCCCGTGGACCGACGACGGTGACTTGACACATCTTCAGCAATACTGCCTTGTCATTCGGGGCAGCAGAGGCCACTGTCAAGACCGCTTCGGTTGGGCTTGGACTTGCACTGTCTTCCTTCTTCTCTTGATGTAGCGTTCGATGATGTAGACGCGAACATTGGTTAACACCACACGAAGTCGCCTTGCATTTGTAGCGTCGATGTTTCTTCACAATACACTTGAAGCACAACTTGTTCTTCTTCACGTGTTCCCATCGCTCGTCAATTGTCATTGCTTTATATTTGGGGCAATCTGTCAACGCGTGTCCCTTCTCGCAGCATGAACATTTCTCTTCAGTTTCAGTGAGTTCTTCAGTAGTGTTGTACACGGCGTTCGTCTTTTTCTTGAATGCTGTGTTCGGTTTCGGCGTGTGCTCCTTCTTGCTGGTCGGAGGTGCATAGCTGAATCGCAGGGCTCGGTCCGCTTCGCGCATAAGAAAGTGTGATAGCAATACGATCTCTGGCTCGATCGTTCCTTGTTCGGCTGCGTAGTCACACCAGCGTGAGCGAATGTGTGGGCTCAGCTTGTCCAATGTTTCCCTCGCCAGGGTCGGATTGTACAGGTAGCCTCGATTCCCGATGTTGCTCAACACGCAGACCACGTTCTGAAGCTTGACGGCGAATGAGTTGAGTTCTATTGCAGATGGTCCGGGTTTCGGTAGTCTTCGAAGATCATCAATGGCCCGGTCTATGATGATCTCTGGTCTTCCGAAGCATTGTTCCAGAGTCTTCATTATTATCTCTGGATCGCTTGCGGTGTACAAGAGTGAAGCAACTAGCTCTCTTGCTTCCCCTTTAAGGCTGCTCCTCAGCCTTTGAATGTTCTCAGCACGTGTCAGCTTGTATGTTCTCGTTGAGTCTCTGAAGGCAGCTTTGAATGACAACCACTCGTTCGGTGAACCGGAAAAGGAGTGCAGGTCTGGGCACTTCATCCTTGGTCTTGCTAGCTTCTCTATTGCTTCAGCTAGCGCATCGATGTTGGTCGAACTCTTAGTCCTGACTGGCGTAGTTGATACATTCCTCTCGTTGAATTGGATGTTCTTCTCGGTTCTTGGAATAGTGTCATTTTTCTCCTCTTCAGCTGTCTGCATCCACTGCTCGACTCTCTTGCTGTGTTCCGGCTGATAATCATCTTCATGTATACTCCTTTCCTCGTCTTCCAATGCTGCTAGGTCGGCAGCCAGTTTCTTCTTGACGAGGTCAGCCTCTATCTGGAGTTCTTTCCGTTTAAGTTCCGCCAGTTTCTCCTCCGCCGCTAGTTCCGCTGCCCGTGCCCTTGCTGCTATGCTCCCGTTTGATCGTAGAGAGCACACAGTTCGGGCGGGAGAACGCTCACTCCTATAGCGTTCCATACTCGTTCCGGCGCGGGCGAAGTCGGGTGCGGACATTAGTGCTAGGTCGTGACCGCGACGGATGGCTACTTGATGTGAGGCGGGTGACGTTGGTGGTTCCAGCGACAGTCTTCGTTCCGGCGCGATGGCCTCCAGTTCGGCGCCTTGCCGACCAGCCACTTCCTGCAGAACAACGCCTTGTCGTTCTGACGCGTCTGCCTGGCTTCTGGTTACAACCATGCTGCGCAATTGCTCGATTCTTCGTTCCTTAATCCGGTGAGCGCAGGACCTCTTCACTCCGATCTCTCCACTCCAATCCGGTAGGCGCAGGATCTCTTCACTCCGATCCCGAAGAATCAATGAACGTGGACGCAGGATCTCTTCACTCCGATCCCACTCCAATCCGGTAGGCGCAGGATCTATTCACTCCGATCCGGCTCCCCTCCAATCCAGTAGGCACAGGATCTATTCACTCCGATCCGGCTCCCCTCCAATCCAGTAGGCACAGGATCTCTTCACTCCGATCCCGACTCGAAGGACCAAGACTGAATTGGATGCAGTGGACTGTATATTTTATTTTCTTCCTTAGGGGTTTTCGAAATAATACTCCAGTTCTCCAGTCTTCCCTTTATTCAACTCGCAGACAAGAACTGACCAGTACTAAACAAAAACTACCCATGAACTACCCTAATCGTAAACAGGTTCGGCCTTTTATACCTCCGTCGACCCTTACTAGAATATTCTACGATTTACTGGGCTATACCTACCTCTTTCTAAACTCTAGAACATTTCTGTTATCCTTTTCTTTCCTTTTCAATCGTTCGAGAAAATGTAAATAGTTAGGTAGGTATGTACGAGCCAGTCCATAACAACTATATCGTAATCTATGTCGTAATCGGAGGCGCGAGTACTATTGCCTATTCTGTGTAAGACATAACTTCGCTAATAGTATCAATTAGCCATAGATTTTAAAAACAGACTCGTCGTGTCCAGAACAATGGGCTTTTTTTATTTTCGGCATGTCATCTGGTTCCCTACACGGGCTAAGGTATTTTATACATCTGCATTTTATTTCGCTGCATTTCTTTTCCATTTCATTCTGTATCTTTTATTTATTCTTAGTACATTCCTTTTTGCACCTTGTATTTCTTTTCCACGAGATTTTCGAGACCACGACTCGGTAAAACGTAGTGTAGGACGCCCTTCCATCAGGTGGGATGACGACCTGCGAAAGACTGCAGGTAGATGCTCGATGCGTCAAGCTGAAGACAGGGCGCTATGGCGCTCATTAGGGGAAGCCTATGTCCAGCAGTGGACTAATATAGTCATAGGCTGATGATGAATTATTTTCACCTCACGTTCTGATTGTGAATTCCACGGCATCATAAACATTTAGTGCTTTTGCTTTTTGTGCTACCATGGGAGCCCAACACCCTACGTAGACGTGGCTGTAATGCCTCGTTTGTATGCCTATTCCAGGGTTCAAAGTCCACACTAAGGGCAGTCTTCGTTTCCGGCCGGACTTTCCACGAACTGCTCCCTGTTTGGACCTGTCCCACCAGCCAGAGCTTGGACTTTTCTTCGAGAGTCTTCGGATTCTACTTGATTCTTCCTTTATTTTTTTCTTTCGTATATTGGTGGTAGTACCTATCATACAAAACGTACCTTTTCGGTTTTCCTATCATAAACTACTGAGGTGTATGTAAGTAACTATATTGTTTTTTTTTGGAAACATTCTTCTTTGTCAACACTAGATAAACAAAATTTTTTTTGTACATTTTACATACTTCTTTGAATTGTTTTATGAAATTATTCAAAGACTTTACGTATACAACAATCGTCAGAAAAAGTCTATCGGAATATCGCCAAAACATTAATAATTCTAACATCAGTAGGTACCAACCGTAACTAAGGAACATTAATTTCACGAAGCCATACTATAACAAGTTTTAATCAAAAGCGTTGGTTATCGAAATTTAATCCAAATTCAATACAAAACACTCAGAGGCGATGGGTAAGTAAATCTATTTAGAACCGATATTTATTAATATAGCATCCCCTATTTCTCAGGCCCGAAAACTTAAGCTCGGCGTACATATAGGCCGCACTATTAGCATTTACATTTTTAATTTTATATTTAATTGGATAATGCTGCTTTACAGCAGCATTAGTAACAAGTTCTTTGACAGTTATTTAACTCTTTGTTTTTTACAAATTTGTATTGATATAATGTTTGAAACCTATCTTTATTTGTTAAGGCCCTTATTTATAGAAGTACATTATGTATTTATGACATTCCTTGACATGTACCTACATTTTTTTATTCATGACATTATTATTTTATTTTTCTTTAAAAGTAAAGTTGGGCAGAAATCAGTATTGAAATACGATTTTTTTACGATTTTGGGCTTATCCAAGTACAATTTTTTTTTATTTTTTAAATAGTTATTAACCTTAACGCCTTCCTCGGAGATTGGTGGGAGATCGCACGTGACCGCACTGAGTGGAAAGATTTGGGGGGGCCTTTGCCCAGCAGTGGGACGAAACAGGCTAAATAAAAAAAAAAAATAGTTATCCTTCCATGGAAAGATCAGTGTTGAGTCGTCACTTTAATTTAACTTTATATTGACGGTATTACATCACGGTACGACAGACGGCACAAGAGATTTTGTCGCTGTAAAATGTATTGAAAGTAAACGAGTTTAAGTCTATATTTGAATGCAAATTTTTGTGCTGGGTGGTAGCGGTATTGGATTGATGAGGGCCGAACATTAACCAATGTATTTATTTGCTCGGTTCAATTCAATTTATTTATTATCGAGCTGCGATCAGGTGGGATGACAACTTGCGAAAGACTGCAGGTAGATGCTGGATGCGGCAAGCTGAAGCCGGGGCGCTATGGCGCTCATTGGGGGAGGCCCGTGTCCAGCAGTGGACTGATATAGGCTGATGATGATGATGATGATGATTATCTAGCTGTACCCCGCGGCTTCGCCCGCGTCGAAATTCCTGAGCAATTTTCTTAATTTTTTGCGGTGGGCGAAGGTCCGCCTGCGACGCAGGAGGTTGCGGGTTCGATTCCCGCCTCGGAACAATTGTGTGTACGATCTGCAGATATTTGTTCCGGGTGTTCTGGTCGTTTTCTATGTATAATAAAAAAATATCTATCTATGTAATGTATTGTATTATGTATATCAGTCATCTAGTACCCATAACACAAGCTGCTTAGCTTGGGGCTAGATGATGCTGTGTGAATTGTCTAGCATTATTTATTTATTTGATATTTAAGTCTCATTTTCAATATTAAAAATTAAGTTAGTATGTTATTTAAGAACTAAAACCAGCTCGGACCGTGTGGAAAGTAGGTAAGCAAAGCTCCAACAACCATCGATCAACAGTTGCGAATCTGGTTAGCGAGCGAGCCAGCAAAGCTTTGAATGTTTAGCAAGTTAGTTTGCAAACTTAGATGTATCATGGAGAAAATATTCAGTTTAAATGCGAAAACGAATGGCGAAATCCTTATATCTACGTGATCGATAAGGCGCGGCGGGAGATGGTCCGCCTGCGTCGCGCGTTGCGGGTTCGATTCCCATTTTTGGACAAATGTTTGTTCGGTCAGAACAGAAGCTGGCATTATTATGTATCTCATTACCATGATCTAGGGCCATAAAGTGACCCGGTCCTTTGGAAGGCTTGCGGGGGGCCGAAGCCAACAGCACAGAAGCCCTTTGAGAGAGTTAATCTATGGCGATGGCTACACATAGCGGGTATCATCCTCCAAAGATGGTATCCGTCAGGTGTAGAGACTATTGCAAAGAAAAATGAAAGAAATAAAACCAAGCATTATTTACAGGTTCAAAGTGACACTCACGGGTAACAGAGTGACGTCAGAGTACCTGTTGAACGTCGGGTAAAATAAATAAATAAACGCCATAAATACCCATCATCATCAGCCTATAGCAGTCCACTGCTGGACATAGGCCTCCCCTAAAGAGCACCATAGCGCCCTGTCTTCAGCTTGCCGCATCCAACATCTTCCTGCAGTCTTTCGCAGGTCGTCATCCCACCTGGTCGGAGGGCGAACACGTTTGCCCCAGCGGCCGTCGGTTCTTCGCGAGATATGGCCGGCCCACTGCCACTTCAGCTTGCTGATTCTTAGAGCTATGTCGATAACTTTGGTTCTCTGTCGGATACCCGATAAATACTCGTTGTATCAATATGTACTTATAATTAGGTTCAAAGTGCCCTTTCAATATCCAAGCTAAAGTTGAAAATCTACGCGGCAACTAACCAAATTGCCTCGTCGGTTCATTGTTTTGCTAAAGTTCTTACTTGCGCTAAAATGATTCAATTACGCTAGCGAAATTGTTATTGACGGGAGTAGGCACAAATTGGCAGCGTCTGGCCCTGATCACAGCTTAGATGGACAGACGCTGGGTTACTATTATACAGGGAGCTAGGCAACATGTTTGCTAAGACGGAAGTGAGTGATTGACTAGACTCTCAAAGTGTGAGATGATAGTCTAGTGTTTTTATTTTAATATTTTATTAAATTTAAATAATGTGTTTTTACACGCACTTTTGCAATATTTAAAATTATAAAATGCTTCACAAATGTGTCTTGCTTTCTTTTTTTTTTAAATATCTACCAGTCTTTTGTCATGAAACCATGTACAATGAATTTATGTAAATCCTTTGAATTTTCAACAATAATTTAATAATGCATATTAAAAAACTCTAGAGTAGCAAATAAAAGAACAAAATTAAAAAATCGTTGTAAATTAGTTAATTCTCTCGGGGATAATCACCACTTTTGGCTCCTTTTTTATTTGTGCTTGGTACCCTGTACTCGCTCTTTCAAATAGCCCATAGCGTATTCATACTGGGACCATCTTCTATCTCGTATACCTATCGTGGAACTGTACCAGCTATTTCGCAATTCACTGCACCCTAAGTGCTGGATTCCGGGGTTGGCGACCCAGACTGTAATCATTGTTTATTTTTTGCGCCTTTGTGTCACGATTGGGTCTCTATTTTTGCATTTTTATGGCGCAGTCGAAGACAAATGCAAGGTAAAATATACAAGCCTCATCTGGGCGGGTGTTCCAAATAAGTAACCCTGAATAAACGTGAAGAATAATATTCTCTTGGAAAAACTGCGATGTTTCTAGAATGTTTTTTCAGCTGAAGGAACGGTATGAAGTGTTAGAAATAAATTGAAAACATGGTCGGTAGAAACTGCCAGCTCACTACAATCAGGTCAACCAAAATAGGTTTTACTTTGAAACTACCCTCAGATGACGAATGTGGTTGCTAGTGGTAATCTAAGGCTGGCAAAAACACAAAATACACAACAACTCCGTATATAACCTTTACAGGGTTGTTGTATTGTATTGCTTCTGTACTAGCTGCGCACCCGGCTTCGCGCGCGTGGAAATTTACATCTATATACTCGGGTTTTATACATTTTAAAGCCGGCGGGGAAGTGGAAACGCGCTCTAAGATCTACAATAATAATAATCATAACAAATGTATGTATGTTTCTTGTTATACCAAAAAGTCGAGTCTTTATGTAAGAGAACGAATGTCGTGTACTGGCTGATAATATCAGACAAAAATTAAGAAGACAAAATACTTTTAATCCCTAGGTAATGAATGACACACTTTTGGGCAAGAGAAGTGAAAATTGTATTAGATTGAATTCATCGTTAGAACTTCGTAGTTAAACGAAACCCGAAACCGTCTAACTGTGATCCATTCAACACCTCAACTTCGCATTCGAAGTTGAGACTTCGCCAAATTTCAAACTGATTATACCTATTTATTAAAAGCGATAAGCAGGTCAGAGTTGGTAGATTGAGGTGGTACAGTTGGCAACACTAGTGACTTCTAATTAGTTAATATTTGATCAATCTATAAATGATTTTTTAACGAATAAATAATCATAAATGTAACATTACAGCAATTTACAGCTAAAAAAAAACACAAAATAGACAGAAAAAGAAAATCTGGCGCAACGCATCAGCAATGCAATACAGCGGGGCAGTAAATAAAATAATGCTGGACAATCCACACCGCCGCACCGACAACCGCTGGGATAAACATGTTCTTGAGTGGACTGCGACTCTGCAAAGTTAGTGTAGGACACCCTCTGGCCAGGTGAGATGACGACTGTGAAAAACTGCAGGCTTGATATTTTTATTATACACAGAAAACGATCAGAACAAATATTTACAAATAGTACAAACATTTGTCCCGAGGCGGAAATCCTGCGTCGCAGGCGGACCTTCATCCACCGCGCTAAAGTTGTCTTCAGGTCCCAATGCTGTCAGTGTCCTGTGGACGCTTTCGACTGGTATTGATATGGATCAGTTGCTACCTGTAGATTGTTTGCAATAGTCTGCAGTTAGTTCAATAGTTTTATTTGTAAATTAAATACTAGTTCTAATATCTTTCTATCATTTGATTGTTTACACAAATTTTCAATTTCTTTTTAAATAAAGATATTTTTGAACAAAGTATAGTATCGTCATAAAGGAAGTTTAATCGATTTAAGGGTCCGGCGACCCTCGCTTGCAAGAATCGCTCCGAATATCGCTGTCCCTGTTTAACTCTTGCGCCGCGCCCCATGCGTGCGCGATGGCAATATTAGCCGTTCAAAATTTGGTTTGTTCCGTAATACCAAAAATTATGACTGAAAACTTTTTGTATTCTTCACAACGTATTGTTATTCTGACAATATAAGCTATGTCCCTTAATAAATAAAACGTAAGATATTGATGTTTTAATAAGAAACAAATAGGAAGAAATCTTGTCCATTTTCGCATAAAAATGTGCAAAATGCGATTGGCTTTCATTTAATTTTAGGTAAGTATTTTGAAAAAAATAACTATTTAGGAACCTAGATAAATACTATTCAAATACAAATAATACAATATAATAGTGGAAATATGCTTGAATTGGAAATAATTTTGGTATTACGTTTGTATGAAGAATACGTTCAGTTCAACTTTAAAAGATCAAAAGATTTATTAATATAAGTTTCAACGCGGTATAACTTACCGTTAAAATTGTTACCGGCGTTCGGTGAACATCCTTGTGAACAAGGCCTTAAAATGTTCATCCCCAACTTAGCATGCAGGCATAAACTAGAGACGTAAGCTGGTATGACATTGTGACTATGCTGTACATGGTCAAAATGTCAGATCTCCCTAGTTTATCACTTCTGTGGCTACCAGTACCTACCGTAGCTTTATCTCAGGGCGGTTCCGATTAGTATTGATTTGATATACATTATATCAGTTGAGCTAAACTCTAGACTCTTTACAACAGTCGCCAGTTAGTTTAACATGTGTTTATAAAAGTTCTCATATAAAGAAAAAGTAAAGTGAAAGAAATCTGCAATTAAAAAATGAATGAATGAATGAATGAACTCTTTATTGTACTTAAAACTATAAAATAACACCTTATATCTAAACATTAAATATTAAAAGTACAATAGGCGGCCTTATTGCTGACAGCGATTTCTCCCAGGCAACTTAGGGATGGAGAAAAAGAAAAAAATATATATACAAACTATATACATTGCATGCAATACAAAGCTACTAACCTAAAAGATAAACTATAAAACAAAACAAAAAAAACAACAAAATAACTGAATACAATAGGAAGGTACCACAGAGATAAATTTCGATAAAAACTGATCGCAGCTGGAGCTACAAGTCACATCTCAAGAGACAGTAACTGAGTGAGGAAGAGAGAAGAATGAAGGAAAATTTTAGATAGCTAAAGATAGAAAGTGGGACTTGAAAGTGGATTAAAGTACAGAAACAAATTGTGTTTTGTGTTAAATTCTAGTTTTCTTAAAATAACTTTTGAAACTATCATGTTTATTAACACTAAAGTCATTTAAAACGGGATATTTACCATGATTTGATTTTTTAAGTTATTCAATATTTCGGCACAGTTTCATGCGCCATGATCACCTAATAGCTGAAGGCACTGCGAGTTCGTTTTTATGGACATACCGATCTACCCTCATTTTTGTTCTTTGTAGTTTTCTTTTCATTCAACTTATCTACTCGTCAATATATCGTCGTCGATATAATACGTCAATATAACACTAGCTTATAATTATGTATTATGGAGTTTATCACTTCTGTTGCCGTCAGTACACAAGCTTTATCATACGTAAGTATTCGAGCCTAATGAAAGCGTTACTAAGTTTTGGCTGAGAGTTAGAAATGTCTTTGATAACGTTGATTTCTGAATACTTGGAGCTTTCAACCATTGCTTTGATAATGAGGTAGAGTTATGTGTTGTAGAAGAGACATTTTGATGAGTATACGTGAATATTTCAAGGAATAACTCTTTTTGCCAAGGGACAAACAAATACTGCGAAAGAGGACGCGTTCCAATTTTGATTCAACCGATTTCATAAAAAACGTTCTATGCTTCACTTTGGTACTTTATGTTTTTTAAGAGGTTTACCAATTTATCTATATGAAAAAATGGTGTCATGACTTGTATGGCATAGATTATTATGTATTTTTTTCGAAACTCTTTCAATAAAGATAAATGAGAAAAACTTTATCAATGTAACCCAAAAACCAATCATTTCACATATGTATATCCTAACGTTTTCTTGAGTGAAGACCACGACTCGGTAAATGTAGTGTAGGACGCTCTCCGACCAGGTGGGATGACGACCTGCGAAAGACTGCAGGTAGATGCTGGATGCGGCAAGCTTTCTTAGCTTTAAGATCCCCTGTACCTGTACCAGAGGTTAGTTTGAATACAACATGCTGGCAATAACAATATAGAGTACCTATTGAACCTGCCTACATTTTTAATATAACTAAGTTTTATCTACCCAATTAAATTTCTATCTATATACCAACACTTAATTAATTGGGTAGATAATATTTAGTTATATTTAAAATGTATGTAGGTTGTCGGGTCGTTTGTATTTCTATATAAACGGGCTTTTGATTTCCATGAAGGTCTTAAACTGTAAATTAAATAGTGCCAGCTAATTTTCCAAGCATGATTTAAATATTTCGTTGAATTCTGGTTTTAGTTACTAAGAGGGTTTACTTTCCCAGGTGAAATCTCTATGAAATCTTGTAGGTAAGCAGACAACGTACCGTTGGTTCTCGAATTTGATTTAATTACCGATGTGGCGCGGTGGGCGAAGGTCCGCCTGCGACGCAGGAGGTTGCGGGTTCGATTCCCGCCTCGGAATATTTGTGTGTACGATCTGCAGATATTTGTTCCGGGTCTATCTATTGCTGCGTGTTCTATGTATAATAAAAAAATATCTATCTATGTAATGTATTGTATTATGTATATCAGTTATCTAGGACCCATAACACAAGCTCTGCTTACCATGGGGCTAGATAATGCTTTGTAATTGTCCAGCATTATTTATTTATTTAATTACCTAATAGCCTGTACCCAGCAGGTAGCCTAGGATACCTGTTCGAAGATTCTTCCAGTCTAATGATGACGTTCGATTCCCGTCCATAAAAAACTGCAAATCATACAAACATTTGTCGCGTTTGTACGATTTGCAGTTCTTTATTCCGGGTGCTCTGGTCGTTTTCTATGTATATTAAAAAAATATCTATCTATGTATGTAATGTTATTGACCAAAGTTATTGACATTATGTAGCTCTAAGAATTAGCAAGCTAAAGTGGCAGTAGGCCGGCCATATCTCGCGAAGAACCGACCACTGCTGGGGTAAACGTGTTCTTGAGTGGAGAACGCGACTCGGCAAATGTAGTGTAGGACGCCGGCCAAATGGGATGACGACTTGCGAAGGACTGCAGGCAGATGCTGGATGAGGCAAGCTGAAGACAGGGCGCTATGGCGCTCATTAGGGGAGGCCTATGTCCAGCAGTGGACCACTATAGGCTGATGATTTTAACTGATTTGCCCATAGAACTAAACATAAATATTTCAATTTAACCTTTAGTTAAGCGGATTTACAGTAACACTGAAAGGTTTCATCCCATGCAAACGTTGTTGTTTGAAGAATATTCAAGAGAAAGGGTCTTACTTGTTTGTTTGCCCAAACTTGTGGTCAAGTAGTGAATAGCAGTCCCACCAAACTCACGAATGAAATAAATTTACCCTAATTAACAGCTGCAATCAATAGGCCCGGAATTCACCGGAAACGATAGTAGCGGCCATGTTTGTTTTGCGGCATCTAGAAACTTCCGGCCGCCATCTTTGTGGAAGTTCCCGAGCACATTGTTTTTGAGGCAAGTGGCGCTTAGCCAACTTTCGAGTTTGGTTTTTGCTTTCAATAATGCGCAGAAATTATATAGGAGCTGGAATTACCGTAGGGGATTTAATGTACCAATGGGATCCTACGCACTAGCGGAGGTAATCAATGTTAACGATGCTGTTTACTGTAATCCATGTAGAAACATATTAATAACCTACTAGCTGCGCCCTGCGGCTTCGCCCGCGTGGAAATCTATGGTTTATAAACCTTCCTCTTGAATCACTCGATTGCTGTAAGCTGCATTAAAATCTGTTGACTTTTTTAAAAGATCTAAACCAACAGACAACGGCAGCGATTTTTTTTATACTATGTAAATATATATGAAGTAGCGGTCGGCGTTGTAAGAATTGACACTTCAGCTCCACCCGTGGATCTCGTAAAAGGCGACTGAAGGGAAGATTTCCTTTCATATACCAGAGAAAAGGCACGCAGCAGCTTATCATCATTATCATCAGCCTATATTAGTCCACAGCTGGACATATACCTCCCCCAATGAGCGCCATAGCGCCCAGTCTTCACCTTGACGCATCCAGCATCTGCCCGCCCCAGTCCTTCACAGGCATTCCGCAACAGCGTACTTCTGATTTTTTTCGACGACTGCAATCTTTTTTTTGACCTAAAAAATTCGTGCTGCCGCTCTACACAGCGGTTGTGTTGCGCCGCACATGCGTTTCGATCGACAAATATTACGGCTGTGCTGAGTCACAAAGATCTGTATTTTCTCATCCGCTGCGCTAGTGTGGATTTACGCATATTAGTCACTTGTAGAAAACACATACCGTGTGATTTCAGCACTCAAAGTGTTAACCGCCTGCCTAATAGTCCTAATATTTTTAAAACCAAATTTATAATTTTTAATTTTTTTTTCTTTTGTTGGAAAAGTGCTTGTACTCATTAGATGACCTCTAAATTTTGATAGTATTATTTAGATTTTAAGAGACGTGGTATTTAATCTTCTATATAATCAAATCACATTAATGTTTTCTTCACTTCATTAAGTCTATTTTAAGATACTTTATTAGACTTGTTTAAAAACGTTTTGTAGGTACTTTACCTAACGGTTCTAACTATACATAGATAGATAGAAAATTCTTTATTGCAATTTAACTATAAACTATGTACAGTAAAAACTTAAAAATTAAGTACAATTGGCGGTCTCATCGCTCAAGAGCGATCTCTACCAGACAACCATGGATGGATAGGATCGTGGACAGTACCAGGGGATCTGTGTGTCTGATCTTACATAGAAATATACTACATATATAATCATAAAATATATACTACTTATAAACATAGGATCTCAGGTATGCGTTAGTGACAGCAGAACAAAATAGTGCTCTTTTAACAGTGTTTTAAAGGTTGGTAATGACTTAGCACGCCTCACCGATATTGGCAATGCGTTAACTATCGTGTATGTTGACCTTACCAATCAGATTTCACGTGGATTTCAGCCATTTTCAACAGCAAATTTAAAAGTCCAAACATTAAACTTTATTCGAAACGTGTTAAAGTATAAATTCTCTAAATCAAATTCAAACAGAAATGTGAGAACAGAGTGTTTCACGAAATCCGACCCAACTCAATGGGGAAACTTTTTAATAGCTTTATTTTATGCCGGTTCGATTATCGGCCGGGGCGAAAACTGGTCATTATCCCAAAGGTCTGCCATTGTGATACAAAGCTGAATAATTCACGGGGGAATTAAGAGAGACATGGGGTGAGAACGTTCTTTTTAGTTTATCGATATCATTTTCCAATATATAAATAAACTAATATGACGACCGATGTGGCGCGGTGGGCGAAGGTCCGCCTGCGACGTAGGAGGTTGCGGGTTCGATTCCCGCCTCGGAACAAATGTGTGTACGATCTGCAGATATGTGTTTCGGGTGTTCTGGTCGTTTTCTATGTATAATAAAAAAAATAAAAAACTATCTATTTAATGTATTGTATTATGTATATCAGTTATCTAGTACCCATAACACAAGCTCTGCTTACAATGGGGCTAGATAATGCTGTGTGGATTGCCCAGCATTTTTTTTTTTTAGTATCGTCCAGCGATCTTTTGCTGATTGTTATTTCAACTGGCCACCTGGTGTCCTACCTACGTTCACCGAGTCGAGTTTTCTACTAAAGATGCATAATACGCCGTATGGTGCCGGCTTAGAACTTGCACCATACCAACTCTATCCACCGGTGTCGTAAGAGACAACTGTGGGATATCTACCGAAAAACAAAGGAGAAGAGGGTTCTCTCATCATTCTTGAGCGATAAGACCGCCAATTATAACTAACTTTAAGTTTTTATTGTATATACTTTCCTATAAAAAAGTGCAACAGAGTATTTTCTATCTATCTATTATTATATCTATTATTATATTTTATTATATTATATCTATTATTTCTATCGCTCGGCTGTATTGAAAGAAAGCAAAGAAAGTACATTTATTGATTCACAAGTAGGTACAGCTTGTTACTAAATAATAATAATCTATAAGGTAAACAAGAACATAAAGAAATAAATAAAATTAACTACGTATGTATTATATAAAAGCAACAAGCGACTCCACAAAGCGAACCAATAGGTCCTGTCTCAGCATAATGTTGCTCTACTTCTCCATAAGAAGTAGAGCAACGCTGGTTTACTTATTTATTGTATGTATGTTCGTTGATTTCTCCGTGCAAATCCAGATGTTTGTGGCGCGGTGGGCGAAGTTCCGTCCGCATCGCAGGAGCATGCAAGGGTTCGATTCCCGCCTCGGGACAATTCACTGTACAATTTTCAAATATTTATTCCGGGGGTTCTGGTCGTTCTAATATATCTATGTAAAATAAAAAATATATATCGATGTAGGTACTCTTATGTATTGTATTATTAATTTATTATATATCAGTCCTTGGGGGAGGCCTATGTCCAGCAGTGGACTGCTATAGGCTGATGTTACATGATGATACACATCATAAGCTCTGCTTACCTTGGGGCTGGATGATGCTAAGTCCAGCATTGTTATTTTTATACTGGGTCGGATTTAAGTTTTTTCAAAACAATCAAATTACAAAGATTACCTAGCAGTTGTCCAGCTTATATTCCTCATTTCCTAATACATATGTACTAAAGATGCATTCCTATTCCAAAATAAACTCAATTGTAAAGCTATAAAGGTCAATTTGCTACCTGATTGTTTTCTCCGTATATTATCGACAAGCGCGTAAATCCGTTCAACTAACCCTTCGATTAACTGATTCGATTTATCCAATACTTTGAACTTCTAAACTGATATAATTTAATGTCGCTGTACCGTGGAATTGTAAAATTCCAAATTCCAATTCGTTTATTACAAATAAAATGAATCATTCAAATTCTGAACCCTGAGTTTGGGTTGACAATAGTATAGACACGTCATTCTGACGTCTAAATTTTCTATGACCGATCAAACCTATTTCTACCTTTTTAGAATGGCTGTTTTTAAAGATTGGCTTTTATTGGCTTCGACGACCGATGTAAATAAATAATGCTGGACAATTCACACAGCATTATCTAGCCCCATGGTAAGCAGAGCTTGTGTTATGGGTACTAGATAACTGATATACATAATACAATATATTACATAGATAGATATTTTTTTATTATACATAGAAAACGACCGGAACACCCGGAACAAATATCTGCAGATCGTACACAGAATTGTTCCGAGGCGAGAATCGAACCCGCAACCTCCTGCGTCGCAGGCGGACCTTCGCCCACCGCGCCACATCGGTCGTCAAAATGTCATAAACGAAACGAAATGTCAGCCTCATCATTTTTGTAGTCCCAAAATTCGTTATGAGATTTCAAAAAAAAACTTCGACCCTCATATTAATATTTCTATTATTGTAATGAGGAAAATAATCCCATGGCACCATGAAAACAGATACCTAAACGAAATCTCAAAAATAGTGCGTCGTCGCTCAAATATAACGATAATTTCACAACACAGCAATGAATTTATGATTATAGTGTGCGCGAGCTGCAAGCAGCTAGCTGCTGTTGTGCTTATTTATAGTGTTTTGTATTTGCCTTTAAGTAACTTACGTCTTTGATTTTGTTCGATTGAATAAATGAAAAGTACGATATAAAAAGGTCAGCCATCTTGGATTTGGAAATCGACATCTTTTCCGTAACATACACCCGTCTTTATCAAAAAAAAATGTTAGGTCATATTACAATCCCCAAAAAATCCTTTTGTGTCACCTTAGGCACATTCGATTTGATAGTTTTGTCAGACACCAACAGGAGTTCGTACAAACATCAAAACATTAAGAAACAAACACAGAACTCGACAGAAACTATCTTATTTATATAATCAGCTGTTACAAACTAACAAGTAACAAACATTGACCATTTATCACTTTGGTAACTTTGGAACTTTCTGGAAGGAAGTAGGGGGAGGACAAAGCTTCGAGGTAAATAGGTGATAAATCAAAAGAGAAAGTGATGATAGAATCATATATTTCAATTATTTATAAGCTGCTTGGTGAAAGTAGCTTAGGACCTTGTCCGGAAGGGGCGAATCCGCCGCAAATCGTTTAGCGATATCTTGCCCTTATGAATTATCATACGGGCAATAGCAAGGTATTGTTCTTCAATACATACGTCCGCATGGTGTAAATTCTAAATACGCCTTCGCTTACTTCGCCAGACTCTCGACTCGCGCTTGATAAGCGCGTATTGCGCGTGAGTCAAGGTACTAGAGGTGCCTTGAAGTGTCCAGTTTACTGAGCCTCAGAACGATTCACACACGTATCAAGGCAAATCGAGCGAACCAAATTTTGATACGGAATTCGCACGCGCTAGTGAATCGGACTCGAGCCTACTAACTAAGAGCTTGTCCAGAAATGGCGTATTTCCCCAGAAATACGCCATTTCTGGACAAGCTCTTAGCTCTTAGACAAGTCCAGTCAATGATGAACAAACAAAAATCGCTACTGTACTACACTTTTGCAGAATCATAAAAAAAAGCTTTATTTAAATCCGAGGTTACTATCTATAGCCTACACAGCTCCGCGTTATTAGGTTTAAGTATTTAATGTATATCTATCGTTAACCCAACCTTTCTTTGACAGATCATCGAAACCATATTAAAGTTATTGCTTTATCAGAAAATCTAACCCGCATTTACAGTGAGCGTTGAACGACTTTTAACAGCTTTCTAGAGTAATATTGGGCCACCGTACTAGTAAGACCGGAAAAATATTCTCGCAAAAAAATTTACCCTGAATTTCGGGTGATTCTCGTTAAATGCATTGACTGTATCCATGATAGATCAATTGCAACTCGTATTTCTCATTAGATCTACTTTGGAAGGTGTGCCTCTATCGAGTAAGTACTTTATTTTTCAGTAGATCCATGGCTAGATCCGTGATGGATCTTATTTATATTACAACTCTTTTCAAATATTGTATATTATAAATTCTAATTTTTTTTTAAGAATAATTTAAGGTATACTATGTAAATTACCTATTTTCTAGACACATTCGATAACAGCCTAAGCTTTCTAGAGTAATATTGGGCCACCGTACCAGTAAGACCGGAAAAATATTCTCGCAAAAAAATTTACCCTGAATTTCGGGTGATTCTCGTTAAATGCATTGACTGTATCCATGATAGATCAATTGCAACTCGTATTTCTCATTAGATCTACTTTGGAAGGTGTGCCTCTATCGAGTAAGTACTTTATTTTTCAGTAGATCCATGGCTAGATCCGTGATGGATCTTATTTATATTACAACTCTTTTCAAATATTGTATATTATAAATTCTAATTTTTTTTTAAGAATAATTTAAGGTATACTATGTAAATTACCTATTTTCTAGACACATTCGATAACAGCCTAAGGAACAGACCCATTGGAACTTTTAAATATACCCCAAAAAGGTCAGTAGAGTTCATTGTCCCAACATTTCAATTCCATTCACAAATGTACCGGAATGAAGTACAAGAAAAATCCAAGTAAAATTAAATCGCAGCGTTGGGACGAACTTCAACTCGTCCCAGAACTAAACCCACATGGGACGAGATTTATTTACCGAAAACTTTGAAAAAGAATCTGTCATCGGATAATTTTAACTGGTTCGGTCGTAGAAAATGTTTCACATCTATTGAACCTCGAAAGCAGCATCACATACATTAATATTTTTTATTTTTGAGGGCCGATAAATTTATAACCACGATATTTATAAGAGTACCTATTTGTCAATGTATAACTTTCATCAATACGTATAGGCTTTGGTAACATAGTTATTATCATCAACCTATGTTAGTCCACAGCTGGACATAGGCTTCCCCCAATGAGCGCCATTAGCGCTCTGTCTTCAGCTTGACGCATCCAGCATCTACCTACAGTTTTTCGCAGGTCGTCATCCCACCTGGTCGGAGGGCATCCTACATTGCGTTTACCGAGTCGTGGTCTCTCAAGAACACGTTTGCCCCAGCCGGCGGCCGTTGGTTCTTCGCAAGGTATGGCCGGACCACTGCCACTTCAGCTTGCTAATTCTTAGATCTATGTCGATAACTTTGGTTCTCTGTCGGTAGTAACATAGTAGTAACAAGACCGGTAATTGTCATTATTAGTTTTAAGCTGTTTTGTTGTGGATTGTTTATTTTTATTTTATTATATTAATGTATGTATTCGATTGATATAATAGGCACATGACCTATTAAAGCGGGATACTAAGTTGTCCTTTTCATTTAGGTATAATAGACAGGTGGCGGCGTGTTCTTGATTGACTCGGTAAACGTAGTGTCGACAGCTGGCCCATTTTTTATCTTTGTTTTAGGCGAGATGTTACCCATAAACAATTCGAACACAGAAACTAGTCCTACAAAGTTGAAGATTGTGGGACCAGTTTCAGCTCGACTCGGCATTTCCTATCGAACTGCTGAAACTGAGAATTCTCCGTTGAAAACTCATTCGACGACTATCCTGACTTTTATTCCGATTATTCGGTTTCTATTCTCAATCTGATGGGGTTAAAGGAATTTTCACTTTATTTGTGAATCTACAAAGCTCAGTTTTAAAAATTCTTGTTCGTGTTAGAAATTGGAATCAAATAGTAATAGAAAATTTTATGTTTTCCTTAAATTTCGCTGCTGGTTTTATTCTTTCTATTACTTAGGATAAAGCGTGAGAGATCAATCAACAGATAGGTACTCTTCATGGAAGAATTGAACGATGAATAAAGGCGCGAAATAATGATAAAAAACACAAGTTAATGAGCAACTTCTTTGAATTTTATCGAGAAGCGTAAAATAAAGTTTAAAATTAAACACAATAAAATTTTAACTCTTTGTTTTTATACGAGGTATTTTAATTCGTGTTTCTGGAACAGTTTCACAGTTATTACATTATAAAGTTAGCGTTATATGTTTATGTTTTTTTTTAACTTCGCATAGGTAGGTACATTGTCATCTAATTAGGTAACCCTGTGATGTTGTCCATCTGTCCATCTAATACCTAATTAGAGCTGTCTAATACCTAATAAGAGCTATCTACATAGCTCTCATTAGGTCTCATACTTGGAAAAAGCTATGCTCGGAGTTTCTCTGAACGAAAACGACCGACAGAAAACCAAAGTTATCGACATAACTCTAAGAATTAGCAAGCTGAAATGGCAGTGGGCCGGTCATATCAAAAAAATAATAATAATAAAAGAATTTATTTATAGCCCACAATGTTAAACAGAGTTACAAAAAAAAGGAAAAGATACATAAATATAGAAAAACATAAGTAGTAGATTAAGAAAAACTGGTCTTTCCCTATGTGCGCGGCTAATAAGGTCCCGTCTCAGCTTGTTGTCATTATCGACCGAGGACGATAATGACACTGGTTTTCAGGCTAGACCTTAAATTGGGGTGACATCGTGTATCGAAAACAACTGACAACCGCTGGGGCAAACGTGGTCTTGATTGGAGACCTCGGTGAAGTAGTGTAGGATGCCAGGTGGGATGACGACCTGCAAAAGACTGCAGGTAGATGTTGGATGCGTCAAGCTGAAGACAGAGCGCTATTGCACTCATTAGGGGAGGCCTATGTCCAGTGGTCTAACATAAGCTGATAATGATGATGATACTTGTATTGGAATATCGTTTCTACAGCTTATATTTATACCGGAAACAAAGCTTGTAAAGACGCTGGTAAAAACTAGTTCGTAAATAATTTATTTTTTCTTTACAACAGAACTGTAAAACACTGCAGCGCAGGTAAAGTGCACCGTTCTACTTGAGTTGGAAGAAAGAGCTTTAAAATATAATCGAAGGCACTCATGTTAAACAATGGGCGGGAATAAATACCTATATTAAAGATTGCTTTCATTTTAATACAGGTTTTGAAATGTAAGAGGAAGCGTGAACACGTTTATTCTGCAGCTATAATTTTAAGTTTTACCTAATGGATATTGGTGTTATCCAAATTATATTAGCCGCACCACTTTTTTTTACGATTCGTCAACTCACACCAGTTGGGACAAGATTCATGGTGTGAGTTGACGAACGACCCTGAGTGATACGGCAAATAAATTATTCAGGTTAGTTTTAGATATAATTTGGTTTTTAGTTCCAGTTAATTGATACGGGACTGACATAGTCATTAAAATGACTCAAGTCCCAATAATATTATAAAGAATTAAAAAAAAGATGATAGTTGATGCGAATTGTATTAAAGCTAGCTTAATACTTTGACTGCTATTTTTTTTTCGACGACTGCGATCTTTTTTTTATTTTAACCTAAAAAATTCGTGCTGCCGCTCTACACAGCGGTTGTGTTGCGCCGCACATGCGTTTCGTTCGAAAAATATTACGGCTGTGCTGAGTCACAAAGATCTGTATTTTCTCAGCCGCTGCGCTAGTGTGGATTTACGCATATTAGTCACTTATAGAAAACACATACCGTGTGATTTCAGCAGTCAAAGTGTTAACGCATTTACTGTCAGCCTCGAACGCAGAATAGGGTCCCTGAGGACATATTTTGCTAATCTAATCGCTTCAATGACGACAATATCGTCACACAAAACTACAGACAGAAGGACGCGCAACAATAGTGACAAGGCTGAAAACATTTTATCAATATCTCGGCTGAGACTACCTCTAGCCATCTAGGAAGAAGTTGAGACTACCTCCATGACGCAAGAGGTTGGGGGGTTCGATTCCCGCCCCGAAACAATTCTTTGCACAATCTGCAGATATTTGTTCCGGGTATTCTGGATATTTTCCATGTAACTATATTTTTTTAATATTTATATATAATATTAATTTAATGCTAGACAATTCACACAGCATTATCTAGCCCCATGGTAAGCAGAGCTTGTGTTATGGGTACTAGATAACTGATATACATAATACAATACTTTACATAGTTTTTTTTAAATTATATATAGAAAACGACCAGAACTCCCGGAACAAATATCTGCAGATCGTACACACAATTGTTCCGAGGCGGGAATCGAACCCGCAACCTACTGCATCGCAGGCGGACCTTCGCCCACCGCGCCACATCGGTCGTCTTGTGTAAAAGAAATAAAGAAACCTTTATCTATACTAATACTATAAAGAGGAAAGGTTTGATTTTTTATATTTTTGTTTGTTTGTAATAAATAGGCTCTAAAACTATTGGACTATTTTAGAAATTCGATTTGAATCATTCTTTCACCGATGGGAAGCTACACTATCCCCGGTACATAGGCTTTAATTATGTTTTCAAAAAGGTTAGGGATCCATACTGAAACCGTGCGAAGCCGGGAAGGTCCTGTAGTATTTGACACATAATGTTCAATCCATTTTATCCGCTTGTATCTTGGTCCAAAGCTTAAAGTTTCAATACATCCCCCGTCAAATAGCACATGCATTTTGGCATGGTTTCACATCAATCTTCATACGACAAGCTTTACCTTTAAGCTCGAACGATTTTTGCAGCGCAAACAATTGTACCTACCATATTGAATGGGTATTTATTTTATAACGTTGGCAACTTTTGCCCAATGGCATATTATAAATAAAATAATTTTTATTTTTAATACCATTTTATTCAGAGAATTTTATTTCAGATTACTGTGATCCATATCTTGTTAGTACCTAAAATTATCATAACATAAGCTCTGCTTAGCTTGGGGCTAGATGATGTTGTGTGTATCATCATCATGATTATCATTAGCCTATTGCAGTCCACAGCTGGACATAGGCCTCCCGTAATGAGCGCCATAGCGCCCTGTCTTCAGCTTGCCGCATCCAGCATCTACCTGCAGTCTTTCGTAGGTCGTCATCCCACCTGGTCGGAGGGCGTCCTACACTACGTTTACCGAGTCGTGGTCTCCACTCAAGAACACGTTTGCCCCAGCGGCCGTCGCGTTGTTTCTCCGCGAAATTGTGAGCATTACTACATAATATTGATCAGCATTACTACATAATATTTCTGAAGTCTGTTAAAAAGACGGTTAACTAGCGATTCGTTTTGCACGTCATATGTACCGCCTGTGTAAACCGTAAAGCTTCAATCGTCTCAAGTATTACTGTGTAGAAAGCAAGGCTTCTCTGCAGAACTAAGAAATTTAACGCTAGTCTTACAAAGCGACCGCTAAGCTGAGACTCAACTTGGATCTTATGCTGCCTTTTTTTATTTTTATTTCTTGTTTTTGATACTTCTCCATTTGTTTGTTTGTGATGTACCAACTCTTAGTTTGCTTATATCTTTTTCTCCATCCCTAAGTTGCCTGGGAGAAATCGCTGTCAGCGATAAGGCCGCCTATTGTACTTTTAATATGTAATGTTTAGATATCAGGTGTTATTTTATAGTTTTAAGTGCAATAAAGAGTTAATTCATCGAAGCCACCTAGCACAAGTATTTTCATAATACTCAAAAGGTGGCTTCAAATATGATTATGACTTCATCATCAGCCTATATTAGTCCACTGCTGGACATAGGCCTCCCCCAATGAGCGCCATAGCGCCCTCTCTTCAGCTTGACGCATCCAGCATCTACCTATTATTGATTATGACTTCGATCCTTTATTATTGAATAAACATTTTGTATTTGTATTGTATTTGTATTCATTCATTCATTGCATTGTCACCGAACTTATATATTATTGTATACCAAATTTCAGCTCAATCGGTCGAGGATAACAGGTCTAAAAGATCGTTGCAAGATTTGTTCCACTAAAACTAACATATGATAAAAGCTTGGAAAAACAGATAAAAGATCAAAAAACTGTTGTACAAATAGGTAATATTCAATCTCATGTTCATGTTCATTGTAAAATTTGGTGTATCCACAGATTATTCTGACGCTCGTATGTATATACTCGTATTTTAATCTGAAAACACATTTCATTCAAATAAATAAATTCCCCAAAAATATGGAAAATAACAAAAAATTCCGAGAACACTGCAATTGGACATTGAAAAAAAAAGGTTATTTTACAATAAAATAGCTTTAACACATTATTTAATAGCGCGAAACAGAAAATTCATTTTGATTCGTTATTGGGCATGCGCAAAAATGTTCTCCCGGTACACGCACACTAGCAAATCTTTAGGTGATCGGTTACCCACACAGACAACAGTCCCCTCCGAAAATTCTCGCACACTGCCGTCCGCGCTTCACACTTCCATGGTTTGAATAGCGTAGGCACACAGTGTAAGATAGGGTTGCACCCACACTAAAGAGTTTCTACCCAGCCACGTTAGTCGTTGAGAAGGTGACGTATCGGATAGCCGTGTATGGCAAAACTACGTTTCGTGAAACGTGCCGTGAAATGAATCCGTGAGTGACGTAATTAATGAACGTAAATGTACGTTAAAAAGTTTGTGGCGACTTTACGAAAGTTACTGTGAAGTGATTTGTGTGTGTTTCTGTGAATTTATTTTTATTGGAGATTTTGCATGGGTGAACTATAAATTGGTAAGTTTATTTTTAAGTTATCCATCCGTATATTAAAAATAAAATGAAATCTATAGAAACATTACTATAGATTTCAACTGAAAAAACATTAAATTAGAATTAATAAAACGTTTTATTGTAAGAGTTTCAATATAAAATATGTCTTACCTATAAAACCTCCTTAGGATTTTTCATAATTGTCCTATATATATATATAATCAAATCACAGACAGCTACATAACACCCTGACTTAAAATTCCACTCAATGCCGTATTAAACGTATAAAGTGTCGAAAAATCGAAGAACCTTCTAATAATAAAACGAGCGAGGTTATTGCTATAGATAGTATAGTTAATTATTTGTCGATTTCTGTCGTTTCCCTATATATCATAGTTATTTTGTACTGAAAGTCGTAAATGATAGGTTGTCTTGATACATAGGTAGTTTATGTATCTTAAAAAGATAACAACAGCTAAAGTTGCAGTGGGCAGGCCATATCTCGCGAAGAACCGACGCGACGGCCGCTGGGGCAAACGTGTTCTTGAGTGGAGACCACGACTCGTTAAACGTAGTGTCGACGTTGTAACGCCCTCCGACCAGATGGGATGACGACCTGCGAAAGACTGCAGGTAGATGCTGGATGCGTCAAGCTAAAGACACGGTGCTATGGCGCTCATTGGGGGAGGCCTATGTCCAGCAGTGGACTAACATAGGTTGATGATGATGCTGAAAAATATAATGTTACGTTTTTGTTACTCGCTACTATACTCTATTTATTGTCCGGAAGGTGAACTTTATGGATCTTATAAAAAACGAAGAAAATCGAATAATCTAGTAAATTAATTTATTGAAAATGGATTTAGAAACATGGCGATATATAAATATTATATATATTAAACATATAACAGAGCCATTCATATTTTTAGATTTTAAATTACTTTTTAATTTTTTAGGGTTCGATTCCCGCCTCGGAACAATTGTGTGTACGATCTGCAGATATTTATTCCGGGTGTTCTGGTTGTTTTCTATGTATAATAAAAAATATATATCTATATAATGTATTGTATTATTTATATCAGTTATCTAGTACCCATAACACAAGCTCTGCTTACCATGGGGCTAGATAACAAAATGTTATTGAAACACAATTATAAATTATTTAGTATTGTGTGTATATACAAAAATATGTAATTTTTAATATAAGTAGTTATAACATCGCCTTAGGGCTTAATAAAAAAACCTGTTATGATGTTATTATCTCAATAAATAAATAAATAACGCTGTGTGAATTGTCCACCATTATTTATTTAGTTATTAATGCAACTACCTAGGTACTCATTCGTTTGTCTTCTTCTCGACTTGGCAGGGTCACTATCGTTGTCTATGATACTTAAACTACTTATTTGAAAATGTACCATTTACTGGTAGGTATTTTTATACGAGTAAAAAGCTAGTATCTAGGTAGAAAATATAAGTTAAATTGTGTTGAGTACCGCATTAGCTATAAAAGCAGTAAATAGCTCACCTTTAATCGCTTCAAAGAAAAATTCACTGCAGGATTTATAATAGCTCTACTAACGGTAGACTGTACAAAACGAGTTGTTATATAAAATGTATATTTGGGGAGGCCTATGTCCAGCAGTGGACTAACATAAAGCTGATTATGATATAAATATACATAATCAGCTTTATGTATATACTTACATAAAGCTTAATGACTGATTATGTGGCTTAGTCGAAAGAGATTCCGGACCGGATTTCGGAGGGTTCTCAAATAAGACAACAGTTAACAAGAAACTAAAAAAATTAATAAGGTTTGTTATTATCTGGTTTTGGTCGATTCCGATCATTTTTCAATTGATTGTTAATAGTAATTAACGAACTTGAAAATGGGGGCAATGTGATAGTTTGTTTCAGATTACGTTGTATTTGAAAGCATTTCAATTGTGTGTACGATCTGCAGATATTTGTTCCGGGTGTTCTGGTTGTTTTCTATGTATAATAAAAAATATCTATCTATGTAATGTATTGTATTATGTATATCAGTTATCTAGTACCCATAATACAAGCTCTGCTTACCATGGGGCTAGATAATGCTGTGTGAATTGTCCAGCATTATTTATTTATTTATTTGAAGCCGATTTTTGATAATAAAATAGTTTCACACTATTGCCGACCTTTTTGGACATTTCATGGCTCCTCAAAACGATTTTATAACTGAATTTTAATTTAGAGAATATTTTCTATCTCAACGTAAATATGTGCAATAAATTCTTATTTTCTTATTAACACATTGACTGCGTTTTTTTTTCGACGACTGCGATCTTTTTTTAACGTAAAAAATTCGTGCTGCCGCTCTACATAGCGGTTGTGTTGCGCCGCACATGCGTTTCGTTCGAAAAATATTACGGCTGTGCTGAGTCACACAGATCTGTATTTTCTCAGCCGCTGCGCTAGTGTGGATTTACGCATATTAGTCACTTGTAGAAAACACATACCGTGTGATTTCAGCAGTCAAAGTGTTAATTCTTATTCTATCTAAATTTTTTTGTAAAAACTTCTGTACTTACGAGTACTATCTATAGCTATTTTCTTTCGCAAGAATAATTCGGTACGTAATTATAATCATATATTAATTATTTATACAGGTATATATTACTGTTTAAGTATAATATAAGTAGCTTAGTAGCATTATGAGTAGTATATTTTATTATCTCTATTATATAGCACTACCTACCAAACTGTTGTCCACACTACCCAAAGGTTAGCAGGTAGAGAATGCTATCTAGCATTATGCTCACCTATGTACAACTTTTATGCAATAAAGTATATCAATAATCAAATCATTTATTTGCTGTAATGTAGGTACAAAAGTTCTTAATTAAAAATGGTATTTCCAATACATTACTACCTCTTCGAGGCGTGCAAAATTAAGATAGCATGCAAATGTCACAGTAGAGTTTATTAAGGTTCTAACCTAGGTATATTGTAGATAATTTTATATAATGTCAAAAATCTTAAAGTAATAATAGTAATAGTAAGAGTCGCAATAGTAAAAAAGGTAATATTCTATCTATCTATTCTATCTACTATGAAAACCACGTCCATGAAAATTCAACGCTAAAATCTCTCGCTATAACGACTTTTTAATCACTTGCCCACCCTCATTCTAGAACACTTACCCACTTCTAGCTATCTTTTTGTTTTACGCAAGTATTTTATTTTATGAAACTTGTAAACATTTATAATTATGATAACGACCTTTATTTTACCTAGTTTTTTTTAAATAGAGGTCTCTGATCTCTATGTGAGTGTAAAAAGGACATAATACCAAATTTTTATGGAAAGAGAATTGTTCCAATTTCTTAGTTTGACCTATTTGTTTGAGATTTAGGGTTCACTGAGAGCCTGTTTGGTAGTTTTACGTTTTGTATTGATACACACACTGTCTGGGTTACACTTTTAGCACTGTTTATATCTAGTTACTGTCTAACTTCCCTATTTATGAATTGATTTATTGAGAGCTAATGTTCGCGTGTTGACAGCCGGTTGGAAGAGAGGGAGGCACGTGCCAGACAGAGATAGATAGCTACATTTAGGTGAATCCTAAACACTTTTTTTAAAAGACCATAGATACCATAGAGGTGGGTTTAGTAGTTTTAAGGTCTTTAATAAAATAGTGCGTACGAGTCCTTACAGTCGGGGTTATTTCTAAAAATAAAAATATAGTAAGTTCTTTTAATAAATATCTATCGACTATAAAAAAATGCATTATTTATCTGTCCAAAGGCATAATAAAACTATCTATACTATGTACATAATGTATCCCATCATCATCGTCATCAGCCTATAGCAATCCACTGCTGGACATAGGCCTCCCCCAATGAGCGCCATAGCGCCCTGTCTTCAGCTTGCCGCATCCAGCATCTACCTGCAGTCTTTCGCAGGTATAATGTATCCATTAGGTGCATATCACTACATAGTATAAAACAAAGTAACTTTCCGCTGTCTGTCTGTCCCTATGTATGTTTAGATCTTTAAAACTACGCGACGGATTTTGGTGCATTTTTTTTTAAATTGGTAGAGTGATTCAAGTGGAAGGTTTATGAACCATTTGACACATAGATTTCCACGCGGGCGAAGCCGTGGGGCGCAGCTAGTTATATGAATAATTTATTATTATTTTTATTCGTATTGTCCAGTTTTGCTCAACAAACAAAAGATGTCATGAGATAGACGCACGTATCGTCTGTCTTCTTTTTTATTTCTAAAGAAGCATTGTACGAAACTTTTGTAATGTTATACTAGATGCGCCCCGCGGCTTCACCCGCGTCGAAATTTCTGCGCAATTTTACCATGTTTTCTCACCGTCTAAACCTTCCCTAAACTACGACAAACATTTCAAAACCAAAATCAGCTAAATCGGCCCGCCGTTCTCGAGTTTTAGCGAGACTAACGAACAGCAATTGATTTTTATATATAAAGAAGATAAATAAAAGCGGAATACATAAAAATTATTCGGAATTCTAAGTTTCTTAATTTCCTCAAACCGAATATTCTCAAAATGTATAATTGCTTACATTACTAAACTGTTATTAGATTTTTCCGGGAAAAGTATTTTCAGGGCAAAGGTATTTCCACCCACAATCCTAAGTTCGGAAATTGTGGAAACCCTTAAAAAAAAATTACTTATTTTGTTACACGCCATTCCACAACTACAACGCGTCACTGTGCCATTTAATTTTTAATATTTTACGTAGGTATTTGTGATATTTTAAATCTTAAATTAGTTTCTGACCGTGCCTTCGCACGAGTTGTTACAGTTTATTTCTTTCCCATGGGAACTGATTTATGAAATACTAGTGGACCTTCCCGGTTTCGCACGGTCTTAGTACGGATCCCTAATTTTTTTGAAAACATAGTAATAGCCTAGGCCCTAGGCATTAAACAATTACCTTCCTACATTGTATTTCTCTGTAACAATAAATGTTTTGTAATAGGTACTTATAATAATTATTTTTCATATAAAATTTGTTCTTCCTTCTGAGTCTAGAAGTGAATATATTCAAAATACGTAAACACTTAAGTTATCAAAACAGCCAGCTAGGGTTCCGCCAAAAAAATTACGATCAATTAGGGATCCATAGCCAAATAAAATTGGGAACCTCTGGCCTAGGGGATAGTGCAGCTTCCCAACGGTGAAAGAATTTTTCAAATCAGTCCAGTAGTTTCGGAGCCTATTCATTACAAACAAACAAAAAATCAAACCTTTCCTCTTTATAATAAATATTAGTATAGAAAAAGGAACCTATGTTTTATTCCAGGACTAGAAAATTACCTTTATGCAATTCAGCTCCATCAGTTTATAAACAAACACTCGGATTCAGATTCAAAAACGACATTTCTTTAGGCTTATAAACTAACATTTAGACAAGTCCAGTTTTATATACTCTTCCAATAATAAATTATGATCAAATAAACAATAAGGGTTTTTTGACATTCTCTTAACTTAGTTAAATTATTTGTCCACTTGTGGAAGAAGTGACAATAAAATCACTAGTACCACAGATAATATAATACGTACTTACATTGATATCACTTGTGTGTCGAATACATGTTTATTTTGCATATCCAAATCTTAATAATAATAATGCGATTTTAGATACAGTCATGTCAGAATTAAATACAGTTAAGCACTACATTGAATTTCTTACATACTAATGTAGGTGAGATCAGGTGAGATGACGACATGCGAAAGACTGCAGGTATGCTGGATGCGTCAAGCTGAAGACAGGGCGCTATGGCGCTCATTGGGGGAGGCCTATGTCCAGCAGTGGACTAACATAGGCTGATGATGATGATGATGAATATCGGTGCAGAAGTGAGCGACATCTGACTGCTGGCATCTATGAAGAAAAATTATTTCTCACCAATCTCAATTATTACAACTGGCAATCAATTAAGATCCTTATCTCTGACCTTGCACAAAACTGCGTCAAAAGAAGCTTCTCAAGCGTATCGTACCCAATACCGTTAAAGCGCTTTAAATCTTACTCGCAATGTAATTCAGCGCTTGAAAGCTGAACGTTGATGTATCCCACGTGAATAAGAGAAAGATTTATATAAATTGGCGAGTGATAATTCGTGCCTCGCTTTTAAATCGCTGAATCTGCTTTTTGTTGAAAAGTAGAAAAGGATTTGAAGACGATTCGTTTTCATGGTTCAGATAGATGTTCGCCGAGACACTGAGCCGTGACTCGCTTAGGCACCGACCGCACTGCAATTTGGTAGCCAGGCGGTGAACTTATATACCTAATGTGTTTATGTAATATGTAAGTGGGTTAACAACGAACCTGTTTGTGTTAGTATAACATAACGTTTCATCCATAACTAGAATAGAATAGAAAAATACTTATTAAATAAATAAAATAAATAATGCTGGACAATCCACAAAGCATCATCTAGCCCCAAGGTAAGCAGAGCTAGTGTTATGGGTACTAGATGACTGATATACTTAATACAATAGATTACATAGATAGATATTTCTTTATTATACATATGTGTGACGACCAGAACACCCAGAACAAACATTTGCAGATCGTACACACAATTGTCCCGAGGCGAGAATCGAACCCGGAACCTGCAGCGTCGCAGGCGGACCTTCGCCCACCGCACGACAGAGGTCGTCTTACTTATTACCTTAATTGAATAAAAAACACAAGCTGTATATAGCAGACCTAATCATTATTTATTTATGACCAACGTTCGTCTTTAATTATTTTTATCTGAGTATTCATTATTCCACTATCCCATGGTTATTGTCAGTTTTTCTTATTTTGTGTATGGTTTTCTATATTACCTCATCGTATTATCTTCCAGCCAAATAAACCTGTATTATGTAAGTTTTTTACACACCCTCTAAGGTTTCTGTAGTGTGTTCTTGTAGTGTGTTCTACAGTTATAAGTAAAGTGGGTTTAAGATCTAGAGGGCAGGATAAAGAACGAATCAAACCCCCGAGTGATCGTTTGACACAGATTTCATTTTTCATTTTAAAACCTTTTATTCAGAAAATATTTACAGTATATGGTTTTACTTAACTACTATTGCTTAAACTAGGTACATCTATATTATCTGTTTGCCCTCTTTTGGCAAAGGCCTCCTCCAACCCCTTCCACTTTTACTCTATCTCTCGTCAACCTTATCCACGTGTTCCCTGCTGCGTCTCTTAGCCCGTCCTCCCATCTTTTGAACTGTCTCCCTCTATTTCGCTTCTTGTATCTTGGAAACCAATCCATCAGCGTTTTGCTCCATTTGTCTCTTTCTCTTGCTGTATGTCCAGTCCAACTCCATTTCAGTTTCCTTATTTTTACTGCAACACAGATTTAATTCATTGAATTTACAATAAAACGTAAGCATTTATACATGTGCGAGTAGTTGAATCTGCTGACCTAGTTTATTGACATTACCTATCGTGCGGTATTCCGTACAGTTCCTATTTGGTATTTGATTAAATTATAGATTTTCGCCTCCACTAGACCAAAACCGTTCTTCCCAGAAACCAAACCTATTCAACCAATTGACAAGGGTTTTCTAGCAAAGAGTTTTCGATTGAGATAAATTAGAATTGATTCGCGGTTTGCACAGAAATGTGGCAATGAGGGACGAATCGGCCTTTGGCGAGCATTCAACCGGTTAACTTGACCTGGAGTACCTACAAGTATTTCTCGTAGATTTTAAGTGGACGAACCAAGTGTTAGACTGTAAACCGCGTTCATTTTGTTCAAGCCGCTATCTTTTGTGGTACGAGAAATTATAAAAGTTTTCTCAATATTATTACTGGTATGGTTTAGTACCTACCCATGTATATCATCATCATCCTAGAAATAGTGCACTGCTGGATAAAGGCGTCACCTAATCGGCGCCATAGCGACCTGTCATCAGCTTGCCGCTTCCAGAATCTGCCTACAGTCTTTCAGGTCCTCACCCCTCCTGGCCGCAGGGCGTCCTGCCACTCCAGCTTGCTAATTCTTTGAGTTATTGTCACTAAATATTTCTGTCGAATGACTTTGTTACGAACACACCTACCTACATATTAAAAACGAACGAAATACAAAATTCGAACTCCATTTGGAAGTTGCCTTCACTTCAAAATAGAGTTAGATTCGATATAATATACACTTTTGAAGAGCGTTTAATTAACAGTTCGATCTTAATTTATTTGAAGTTATCTTGAAGTTTTTAGTTTCCTATTAAGGAACCAAAAAACTTATATAACACATTTGCGAGTAGATTAGAGAGTAATTTAATCGTCAATTAAAAACCGATATTCTTTTTGTTGATTTTTCAAAAATAATACGTCATTATTTTGCTTGCGGATAGCGTCCAGTGATTCTCAACTATGACCGTAATACCACAGTATGTAATACTATGATGCTGTCCCATAACGACAAATATTTAAGGTTGGGCATGAAGAGAACAAGCACAAGGGCGCCTATTCTAGGTCCTTGGGCCTCGGTTTGGGCTGGTGCCAGGGTCGAGACGGTCAGTAGGTTTATGTCCAAATAAATCATGCAAAGCGCAGCCACAAGAACTCGTAGGGATTAGTTTCTTGACCGTTATCTTGGAGGATATCGTCTAGTCTAAGTTTGTACTAACACTTTTGTACCTGCTTTTGGTTATTGAGAGCTGATTACTTATTGAATCACTCTATCTATTGCTGAAAACTGCATTAACATCCGTTGAGTAGTTTAAAAGATCTAAGCGAACAGACAGCGGAAGCGACTTCATTTTATAGTACGTAAAGAACACATAGTTCGCAAAATGAGACTTGCTAGTTGCTTTTTTTGGCTTCACCACGTTTGTGTGAACATTCATTCTATGCCTTCTTTAAGACTACATGAAGTTGTAGTGAGAGCGATGAGCACAGAAGCTTTATAAACTCTTTGCAAGAATCAATTTGATTTGATAATGGTTTTGTTTCTCTTAATTTTTCTATGGAACTCTAAAAAGCTTCTTAAGCAATTATTCTTTCCTCTCAACTTCATAAGGCCAATTTTTAACTCCTTTTAAATGTTGTTAGTCTAAGCCCTTTACCCTTTTCAAGTATAAACCTACTTTTTTTTTACTGACCTAATTTTTGTTACAAAAAAGGCTCATTATATATTATTATTTAAGTTTTTATCACGCTTTTATTATCTTCACCTGTATGTATGTTTGTTTGTAACCGACTCCTTTGGACTCGATTTCTGCCCACTTCCAACGTACAGATTTCATTTAAACTTAGTAAACTTATTAATGACCGATGACAATACAATAATTTGATAAGACTAAACTAAAAAAATCAAAATAAATAATAGTTTAAACAAACTAAAAAAACACGCTTTTATAAATAAACCGAACTTAAAAGTAGAAAATATTTTTTTAAATAATTCAAATTATGGTTAAGAGTGATAAATAAAAGAAATTATTTTAATGTAAAAAAGCGTCATCATCATCAGCCTATAATAGTCCACTGCTGGACATAGGCCTGCTAAACGGAGCATGCTACCGGGCTATTAAAAGCTGAACAGTGAATGCGCTAAGTGTAGTTCCAATTCCAACTCTGTCTTTCTGAAAAAAGACCGTATTATTCCAAGTATAAAGCTTATTATGCCAAAATCCATTCACACTTACGGTTTGGACGACTGATGTGGCGCGGTGGGCGAAGGTCCGCCTGCGACGCAGGAGGTTGCGGGTTCGATTCCCGCCTCGGAACAATTGTGTGTACGATCTGCAGATATTTGTTCCGGGTGTTCTGGTCGTTTTCTATGTATAATAAAAAATATCTATCTATGTAATATATTGTATTATGTATATCAGTTATCTAACACAAGCTCTGCTTACCATGGGGCTAGATAATGCTGTGTGAATTGTCCAGCATTATTTATTTATTTAACTTACTTAATGTTTTAAGTAAACTTTATTCCAACTCTGTCTTTCCAAAATAAGACCGTATTATTCCAAATATAACGCTTATTATGCAAAATTCCATTCACACTTACTTATCAGACTGCGCTGTGATTTATGGTTTCCATGTCTTCGGAAATTCTAGATTTATGACTCTATCGTATCTAATATTGATCTGGAACCTCTATGAGAAATGTATCTATTACGCTGACTAAGCGCTACTAGAGTGTTAACCGAAAATAGTGTATTTTAAACTTGGACTGACTAAACCTAAGATTTCAAATAATATCTCAAAAATTCAGGAGCTTAATTCAAGGAGACTCTGTAACCCATTACAGATTTTAGCTCTTTTATTTTTCCTGAGGGCGGATAAGCGACAGAATGTATTTATCTATAGAGCTTCTTGCTCGTTTAATTCATTACTTAATAGAAATAGTGAGGTAGATTTATTCAATACCAGTACAAGTAAGCTTAGACTCTTACTTACTGACCAATTCTTTCAAGTGTAAACTACATTATGTTATCTGTTTAAACTAGTTTCCTTTTTCTTTATTTTTCTATACTTATGTCTATTTATTATCTTCATAAAGTCGTCAACCTACTTAGCTTCATAACTTAAAATTTTTAATTATCTGTCAGCGGAAACTTTTAATTAGCCGTCAGTAAACATGCACTGGGTCTTTCCAGGCATGTTCTATATATTTATGTACCTCATTTGTAAACCTAGCTTTAAGTTTCTCAAAAATTTTATAAATAAATAAATAAGCAAAAAAAAGAGGAATAAATGTATTTTATAACTATTAGATAGTGGATACAAAACATGATTAGCGGTACTAACTACTCTTAATTATGAGTATCTCCCTACTTTGAGCTAAAGACTTTGATTTAAGGAAATGAAATGAATTTATTTGTTATTAGACTTACACAGAACATAATAAACTTAAATGTAAACTAAACGTGTTGGTAATCATGTAAGTCCAGTAACAAAATGGCTTTGCCTCAGCATTAGTTGGATGACTAGCATGCTAGCAACCAACGCTGGTCTTCCGGCAAAGCAATAATAATCAATAATCATTTATTTCGTAACTTTCATGAAATACACGTCACATTAGTTTCGGCTACAGATACGTAGCCATTTTAAACTTACTAAGGTAAAGTCAATTAACAATATTGAATTAAATTATACATTATTACAATAGAAATAAAATAAAAGGAGTTTTATTTTATTTATATTTTTTATTTTATTTTTTATTTTATTTTTTATTTTTCTTTCTATAACACAACATGTTGGCGTTACGGACTGACTACTCACTCAAGGAGTGCTTTTTTAGATTATTATTTGGTTATAAAATTTGGTTAACCTTATAATAAGACAAAACTACCCATATTATTACTATCTACTGTCTAGAAACTAAATAAACTAATACAATACTTCAAGAGGAAACATTCATGACTACAATTTAAACCACCCAACATTGAGCTTTGAGTAAGACGTGATATTTTAATTCCTACTATTTATCCTGATACAGGGCGCTATGGCGCTCATTGAGGGAGGCCTATGTCCAGCAGTGGACTGATATAGGCTGATGATGATGATGATGATATTATAAACGTCAAAATTTGTAAGTATGGATGGATGGATGTTTGTTACCCTTTCACGTAAAAACTACTGAATGGATTTTAATGAAACTTCACAATAATATAGCTTAAATATCAGAACAACACATAGGCTACAATTCATAAAGATATTATAGTGTATTATTCAAAATATCTATCACCACGCGGGTGTAACCGCGGGGCGCAGCTAGTACATCAATAAGAAGAAAACGAATTCTTGTTTAGAGATGAAAGAGGTCAACAAGAAAAGGAGTTATTCCCCGAATACTCAAAAGCGAATCAGATTTACCTAAACTCTGCTTACTTAAATAACGAACTTTTTTCTGATTTTCGTGGAAAACTTTCAGAAAAATAGCAAACCGAAATGTCTGCTTCGTTAGCAGAAATTTCAGATCGTTTTCCGAGTAGGCCTCCAACTCAAATTTAGATTTCATATAAGAATTCAAGAATTATATCATTTAAAAGAATGAATAATAAATAAATAAATAATGCTGGACAATCCATACAGCATCATCTAGCCCCAACCAGATGAAATATATTTTGAATTTTTTGTAGAGAATACCAAATGTATACAGCTATTTGTGGCATCATAATGGAGAAGCTTATGTCCACATGTGGACGTGAGGGCTAGTATGATCATGATTATCCACAAACATACCTAAGTTCTCACTTTCTGGCTAGATAACGATGTGGATATTTTTATTCATTATTTTTTTTTTACAATTTTGGGAAAACCTACAGCCAGATAAAAATTAGATACAAAGAATATTTAACTTAAAACCTTAGACTTTTCCATATACATCTTATGACCGCCAATTGTACTTAATTTTTAAGTTTTTACTGTACATAGTTTATAGTTAAAGTACAATAAAGAATTTTCTATCTATCTATATATCTATAATAAAAAATCAGCGACTTACAAAGGTTCCCAGAAAGAAGACGATTTATATTTATTTTGAGCACCTTATTTATCTACTTGACAACAAAACTATTTCAAACGTGATATTGTCGTATGTTCTTACCCAACACGTCGCGTTGCGGAATAGGACGTTTTATATAGACTTCAATACAGTCACTTCTTTATTTCGCCCCCCAATCACTTTCATGTCGACAGATGAAATTGAGTAACGTGTTGACACAGGGACGATGTTGGTCTTCGAGTACAAATTATATTTGCGCATGCTTTCATAATATTGTATCTACAGTATTAGCTTACGGGACGTTTGCTTTTAGAATTGCGAATGGGATTTTATATGAGTAAAACTGCGGAGAAGTTTCAAACTGACGAAAGCGTGGTTTTAGTATTTACATCCGCCGGGTGATTATGTGACTCGCGACCGGTTTGCGACAGGCGTAAATTAAGCAATCAGTACTGTCAAACGTCAAATTTGTATTAGTATGACGCCAGCTACAACGTCAAAATTGGCGTTTGACTGATTGCTTAATTTACGCCTGTCGCAAACCGGTCGCGAGTTACATAATCAATATACGGGTATGAGTTGACAAAACCTAGTAATTTTTTATCGTGAACATTGTATTGCGCATTTAATATAACTACAGCTGGGTACTAACTGCGGTGTAAAGCTACAGTCCCACTACTGTGGACGGAGAGGCTACGCACGTGTGGCTTCGCATTGCAAGAACATTAACCTATGTATGTGATAACGTCCACTGCAACCCACGAACACCCTATGCACGAATACGAGATTATCGATTTAATTGCTACACGCGTGACTTGCTTGGATATGACGCCTACGCAGCTGAACGGTGTCAAAGCTTTTAATTAAGATTTTCCACAAGGTGTATGGTTCAAAACATAGTCGTGGAATTATGTTTATGCAAGTACCTATACAATACAATACAACACAATACAATACAATACCATACAATACAATACAATACAATACAATACAATACAATACAATACAATACAATACAATACAATACAATACAATACAATACAATACAATACAATACAATACAATACAATACAATACAATACAAATACGCTTTATTGCACATCAAACACAGAAAAACAAAGATACAGATGCACAATGGGTATAATGTGTCCTATAGTGTGTGTTTCAGTGGAAACGTAGATAAACTTGGTATGTAGACCCTAACAGAAATACCCAAATATTATATTTAACTACTCTCCTTACTTTAGTGAAGACCCTAGAGTTCAAAACTAATTTCCTTATTCTGTGAATTTCTCTGTGACTCTAAATCACTGACGAAACTCAAGAAAACTATATCGCGAAACAATATCTAAAGATCTACTTTCCATAAATTCAAAAGCTCGTCTCGTTCTTCCCTTTTCATCGCTTAGAACAATCCACTCGTTTTGCTGAGGCGTCCTCATTGAACTCAGAAGGATGGGCCAATCTACATAAAACTGAACTAAAAGAAAGAACAGGCAGGCTGATGAAGCGAGAGATATAATATTTTTTTACACTAAATTTTTAGAGATTTTAGTATAATTTTTCAAATTATAGGGCGTTATGGCATTGGTCAGGTGGTTATGTATTACTTCTAGCCGAATTTAACACTTTGAGTGCTGAAATCACACAGTATGTGTTTTCTACAAGTGACTAATATGCGTAAATCCACACTAGCGCAGCGGCTGAGAAAATACAGATCTTTGTGACTCAGCACAGCCGTAATATTTTTCGAACGAAACGCATGTGCGGCGCAACACAACCGCGCTGTGTAGAGCGGCAGCACGACTTTTTTAGGTTAAAAAAAGATCGCAGTCGTCGAAAAAAAATCGCAGTCAAAATGCAACTGCCTCCAGTCTCAACAAAGACTAGCTAGTGCGCAATTATTATTGTACTAGCAGCGCCCCGCTGGCTGCTTCGCCTGCATGGAAATCTATGTGGTTTATAAACATTATTCTTGAATCACTTTATCTATTAAAAAAAACTCATTAAAATCCGTTGCGTAGTTAGGTATATATGAACAAGCATACATAGGGACAGACAGACAGCGGAAAACTTGTTTTATCATCATCATCAGCCTATAGCAGTCCACAGCTGGACATAGGCCTTCCCCAATGAGTGCCATAGCGCCTTCAGCTTGCCGCATTCAGCATCTACCTGCAGTCTTTCGCAGGTCGTCATCCCACGTAGTCGGAGGGCGTCCTACATTACGTTTACCGAGTCGTGGTCTCCACTCAAGAACACGTTTGCCTCAACGGCCTTCTTCGCGAGATATGGCCGGCCCACTGCCACTTCAGCTTGTTAATTCCTCATCTTCTCAAGAGCTATATCGATAACTTTGGTTCTCTGTCGAATGTATTCGTTACGAATCATATTCTTCAGAGAAACTTTCTTTTATAGTGTTTCGTTATTATTGTGAACAATAATTGTGTAAACAAACACAGTTGCACCCTTTATCCACCGCACTCTCATAATATCTTGGACTGAATTCAGCTAACTAATCACTTAACTATGACAGTGGTATAATCGCAGTATCGTACATAGATGGCAGAAACTTTAGATAGTGCGTGTTATGCTTTTACATGTTTTAGTTATAAATAAGAGATGACTTTTGTTTTTAGTAAATGTTTTGAGCAAATAAATATTTTGTTTATCTTGATATATTTAGTATTAGTAGTGCCATTGGTAATGAGATAATCCATGGGAGATTTTATAATATGCGTTTAATCAGCCAATAAGAATGGTGGTGTCACGGGAAAGTAAAATTTCTCTTGACTCTACTAGTAGTGCCAAGCGGTAGTGCCTAAGAAAAGAAAGGCTATTTGCATGGAGAAATTGATACAGTGTTTTCAACCTTGACACTTTTGAGACGCGTCTCTTCATCTGTATTTTCCATCAATACCAAAATCTGTCGTTCTGAGACGATACCATTGTTATCACGAAGTTTTTTTTTTTTTTTTTATTATTTTACTTATTCCTCTAACATTATCAGAGACTATGTATCTAGTTTTAAATTAACATTATTATATTTTACTTAGGTACATTGTTAATATCTACTTATTCTTATCTAACTGCTTAGCTATTATATGTATGCTATATTATATATTTTAATATATAAATATACATCATATCTTATCTACCTATTTCTAAAAATTACCTGCTTCATTATTCTTACACAATATTTTAGATACTTAGGGCGTAGATACTTGTCATTTATGTATTTATGTCATTTAAAATATAGATGTAAGTTGTTGCTATTTATTTGTACGTCCAGTTCGTTTTCTAAGTCGAATCTTTCGCGGCCGAAAACAGGACAGTCGAAAAGGATATGTGGCACGATTTCTTCTGTGTCAGGTTCACAGATGCACGAAGGGTTTTCCTTACACTTAAACCGGGCAAGGTATTCGGAAAACCCACCGTGGCCCGCCATAACCTGTGTCAGCACATTGTTCATACTAATTTTTCTGACGGTTTTATAAGCTTCAACCGCGTCCGGGAAGAATAACTTGGTTACCGCAGCCTTATTCTCAGTCTTGTATCTTCGGTTCCATACGTCAAGCGATTCGTCTCTGATTTGTCGCTTGACGTATGAAGCCGGACACAAGTCATAGTCTGGCTTTCTTTTGGAGTTCATTGCTGCCTCTTTCGCAAGCATGTCGGTGTTATTACGAAGTTGTGAAACGATCAATTAAGTGGAATTAGAGCCCAGTTTCCAATCACTCAAACATTGATAACATTGACGACCGATGTGGCGCGGCAAATGATGTTGATGATTTTCTTGTTGATGTGTGGATCTGCAGATATTGGTTTTGGCCGTTTTCTATGTAAAATAAATAAATATATATCTATGTAATGTGTCTTATTCTGTAAATCAGTCATAGTATCCGTAACACAAGCTCTGCTTAGCTTCGGCGTAAAGCTAGATGATGTTGTGTGGATTGTCCAGCATAATTTATTTATTGTAAGGGCTATATCCAACCTGATCCCAAATTCGCCTACACTTTCCACTGAACAGTGAAATCCCTATCGCACTTCGCAGAAACTCTTCCAGTCGATTCGATTCCAGTGAAGCCCATAAGCTAACTAGAAATATCGACATACGTAAAAATACTTTATTACTACGTCTATGGTTCTGTCCCCGGAGGAGTAAAGATTAAGAAGACGTATGCTATGTGGGTAGATTCTGTTGTTCATACTTGAAACTAGACTATACTAACTTAATACTAATAGTAATAATTGGTTCAGCAAAATTCCAGCACAATACGTTCAGTGGTTTTGGTAAATAATTTTGCGAATATTCTAATTTAACTGTTGATTTAGGTAATGAATTAACATTTTAGAAAACTCTGATCATGAATCTCCCCGAGTTGATTGATATATTTTTTAACTGAGTTCAATTAAAGTTCATGGTTCTATGTATGCTATTTTCTTTTTTTTAGCTTTTTGGTCGATTACTCCGTCAATTGTGACGCATTTGGAAAATGCTTTTGCTATTAATAATAATCTTGAGATGGTCTCATAACTTGTTTTCCTGAGAGATTTGTATTAATCTCGCAAAACTTAAAAAAACAGTGTAAATATTAAGGAATTTGAGGTCGGTCTTATTTATTTCAAAACTTTTATTATTATAATCGAGATTAAGTGGTCTCAGCCTTCATATAACAACTGTCTTAAAGCTCAATAAATAAATTTAAAAAATTGTTAAAAATATTCTTCGTAAAAAGCTTATTACAAAATATCAGATTATCTAGAAGATAATAAAGCTTGGAACGACTTTTGCTCCAACTCAAAATTAACCAACTTACAGATAAGCAAATTAAATGTATTAGTTAGACAGATTAGTTATGAACATACTAATAGTGGTTTCTTTTTCACTTCTTCCATTGGTGGACAAAAAATTGAAGTGAACTATAAAATCATTTTAATTGATAATAATGAATAGTATAAAATATGACCTGTCATCTAAGTGCTTATTTTAAGCTTAAAGAAATAAAACTTTTTTATTTTATTTCATTTCTTAAAAGCTCGAACTTCCACTGTCTAATGACTATGACTCTCCGATCTCATTCTTCAGACCTCATAAAACATATAGAGGTCGGCTCCTCAGGGCGTAGTGTTGAGGAATCAGAGGCGATTCAATTCTACTGGTGTTCGTACCCAATCATATCTTGGAAGTTCATTGTCATAATTTAGTTTATATCTAATAGGTTTTTTTTCTCAGCACATGTAATTTTTCTGAAAGCGTCTGTAAGAAAAATATGAACTAGCTGCGCCCTGCGGCTTTGCCCTTGTAGAAATCTATGTGTCAATAGGGACAGACAGACAGAGGGAAGCGACTTTGTTTTATAACATGTATTGATTTCAGTATTGTTCTCTGTTTTATTAGGTATAATAAAGTGTTTTCTATCTATCTACACCTACAGACTACACTGGTAACCAGATACTGGTAACGAATAGGCTTAATCACTTCCTAGGACTTCCTGCCTTGTAAACGGACTATTTACAAATACAATTGAATTGTTTATTTTGATACTAGCTTCTTGTGGAAATCTGTATGTCAAATCCTACTAATATTATAAACGACAAAGTTTGTAAGTATGGATGGGTGGATGGATGGATGTTTGTTACTCTTTCATGTAAAAAACTACATATAAAATTCGTGTTTATAATAAAATTAGTAAGATCTACCCTACATAACAATACCGGTGCTTGGCCGGTAGAATCCAAATAATTAAAGCTGCTCTGTAAAAGGTCGTACCTACCACTAGGCAAGCACGGCTCAGTCTAACAGCCAGTGAACTGTCCTTACCAAAACCAATGCACCATTTCAAAAAACCACAGCTAAATACAAACGCAAACAATTTCGCATTCCAAGTGACCTATAAACTTGAGGGGCAATTAAGAGTACGTGTTGAAATCTTTTAGTTTGATTAAAACGAATAAAACATCGGTAAATGTACTTAACTCTAGCACAGCCTTATTGTGAACGCGATAAAGTTCAAATGGAACTGCTTCTTGTTGTGCTTTTTGTTCGCACAAGAGATTTGAGTGAACTCCTTTTTTACTGTTGAATTGTTTACAGAAATTGAAAACGCTTTTACAATTTTAGTGAGTTTTAGTGGAGATTTAAATATGGTTCTTATTTGACGAAATCGAGAGTTAACACTTTGACTGCGATTTTTTTTCGACGACTGCGTTCTTTTTTTTAACCTAAAAAATTCGTGCTGCCGCTCTACACAGCGGTTGTGTTGCGCCGCACATGCGTTTCGTTCGAAAAATATTACGGCTATGCTGAGTCACAAAGATCTGTATTTTCTCAGCCGCTGCGCTAGTGTGGATTTACGCATATTAGTCACTTGTAGAAAACACATACCGTGTGATTTCAGCAGTCAAAGTGTTAATAAAGTTTAAAAGGTAAATGGCAAGGACAAAGTTGTCAGCTGTCACACTAATATACCTACATCTAATATGCATCTAATAATACATCTAATATATTATATAATAAATACCTAAAAGTTTGGATGTTGATATGGATGTATGCATAGATGTTTGTTACTTCATCACGCCAAAACGAATGAACAGTTCGGGCTGAAATTGTGTATGCAGGTAGTTCTGGACTTGGAATAAAACAAATTCTCCTTTTTAACCGGAACAAATATCATATCCACAAATTCTGCAGATATTTGTTCCGGGTGTCGTTTTTCCATCTTCTATAATATAAAAATGAATCGCTGAATGTGTTGCTAAGCGCAAATCTCGAGAAGCAGCTGGACCGATTTAGCTAATTTTTTTTTTAGAATATTCCTTGAAGTACGAGGATGGTTCTTACGGAGAGAAAAAAGAGATTTTTTTTTAATTACCTGAAACAAATGACCACCCGGGCGAAGCCGGGAGACGGGCCGACGACGGGACGGGCAGTGTATAATAAAAATATCTATCTATGTAATGTATTGTATTATGTACCTATATCAGTCATCTAGTACCTATAACACAACTCTGCGTGCTCTGCTTAGCTTGGAGCTAGATAATGCTGTATGAATTATTCACCATTATTTATTTATTATTTTACATAGTGCGTGTGGTGCATGGAGAGATTGATAGAATGATTTCAACTTCAACTTCTTCCTAAATGGTTCCTAGGATGCTTCCTAGGTGGCGTCTGGATTGACGCAATTCTGCCAATGTCCGTCTCATTATAGCATCGCAAGCTTTCTTTACTGAATTTGAATTCTGGTAACGCACTAGTATAGTTAAAGAATAAAATGATGTCAACCATGACACTTTTGACGCGCGTCCGTAGCTATGTCAAAATGTGACATTCTGTGACGATAATAATGAAGCGAGTATTTTAGCAGCATATGATGTCCAATCAGTGTTCAAACCAGAATCGATCGTATGCCTGTTGACATTGATTTAATTATCGCTCTGATCGTTAATCCCTAGGGATTGTCACGCGTTAAATTTACATATCCACAACTTCACAAATTCGCGCATATGAATTTTAGTAAAAACTTCTGAATTAGGTATTTTCAGAAGTATTTGTGAGTCATGTAAAAAGACAAAGATATTAATTCAAATAAAGAATTAAGAATTTTGTGTATAATAAAAAAAACTATGAATTTAATGTATATAATTGAGTTTATCAGTTATTTAGTACGCAAAACACAAGCTCTGCTTGGCTTGAGGCTAGATGTGTGAATTATTGCCCATTATTATTATAATATTATATTCCAAATAATGGAATGAAATAATGCGTGTGCTTGAACTCGGTAAAAGTATGTTTTCTAGAAATGTTAGTTTCCGATTTCTAGTAGATTTAAAACGCGAAATCATTTCGTAATTTTACCTTAACATATCCTTTGCATTTCTACCCTTCTGGTAGGTACTTTAAGTGAAATAAACATAGTTCCAAAATCTTTGGGGAATAGTTATGATAAATCAAGTTGCACGAGACGTGTGACGATGATTACTTTGGCTACTTTTCTGTTAGAAATCTAAAAATGGAACGAAAGAGAAACGAAATCAGCATAAAATTCTATTTTCCGTATTCGAACTTCTTTGGGCCCAAGCGATTGGGACTGACGCGAAACAGATGTACGTACGTACATACATTGAACTAAATAAAAAGAAAACAAATAAACTGCGCTTACATCTATCCAAGATTTACGACGCACTAAATGATATTACTGGAATATTGTGTTTATATTTATTTATGTTAACGAATACGGGCAAACGTTGTTTTGTAACATATCGATGTTGGTAACAAATAAAATACAATTCGAAGAATCACATTTACCAGGAATATTGAAAGCTCCACACATTCTCTGTGGAGCTTTTAATATTCCTGGTAAATGTTTTTTTATTATTTATTTGAGAAAACTGGCGAAAAGGTTTTAGTAAGTCAATATGTCAAGTTTATATTGGTTATAGTCTACGAATAAATAATACGGTTATAGTAAAGTCGATTTCACGCTGTCTATCTGTGCCTATGTATGCTTAGATCTTTAAAACTACGCAACGGATTTTGATGCGGTTTTTTAAAATTGATAGAGTGATTCAATAGGAAGGTTTATAAACCATTTCACACATAGATTTCCAAGCGGGCGAAGCTGGCAGGTAGTCGAAAATAAAGACAATAATTATGCCGGTCTCGATAGAGCCTCAGCAGGCCTATAGGTCAATGGGTACCTAGGCTAGTCGGGTATTAAAAAAAATATTGCAACTCTTGGTCTAAGGGGCGCTTGATGCGAGAGCCAGTGAGTTGGAAGTCCTGTTTTTTTACGTGTTTTACGTGTGTTAGAGCACAAGGGATGTTATAGAAAAACGATTGAGTATATCTCTTCAAAATAAATTTAAAGCGAAAGCGAAGGAAAAATGTCCGTTTCGACATAGTTTAATATCGGAACGGGCTTTTTTGTATAGTTTTCTTTCAACGAATATTATTTAATTTCTCCCAATGTTGGGCTAAAATCAGTGTTGAAATAAGAAATAAATAAATAAATAATGCTGGACAATTCACACAGCATTATCTAGCCCCAAGGTAAGCAGAGCTTGTGTTAACTGATATACATAATACAATACATTACATAGATAGATATTTTTTTCTTATACATAAAAAACAACCAGAACACCCGGAACAAATATCTGCAGATCCTACAGACAATAGTTCCGAGGCGGGAATCGAACCCTCAACCTCCTGCGTCGCAGGCGGACCTTCGCCCACCGCGCCACATCAGTCGTCAGAAAGTTTATAAGCTTCTCTATTTTTAAAATGTATATTTTTTTATGGTTGTAAAAATTTATACATCTTGGTTGTTGTATACGAAAATATCCAATGAGATTTTACATTAGAGACGTCATACTCATTTTAAAGAAATAACAACATGGCGATATTTTATTATAGCTACCTACCTATGACATTATGGAACTATGTCTATCTCGCGGCCAATGACAGCCTAGGACGTCACATCGGCTATCAGTTAGAGGAAACTGGGCTAAAATATATAAGGGGTACCCAGCAGGCAGCATGAAGAAAAAATTCAGTAAAATTTTATAAAAATGAGGTTTATTTACAAAAATTATAAATTATACGAAATTATAAAAATAAAATTATAATTGTACGATATATATTTTTATAATCTATACTAATATTATAAAGAGGAAAGATTTTGATTGTTTGTTTGTATTGAATAGGCTCCGAAACTACTGGACCGATTTGAGAAATTCTTTCACCGTTAGGAAGCTACATTATCCCCGGTGAACATTCACCGGGGATAATGTAGCTTCCTAACGGTGAAAGGCTATATTATATTTTCAATAAAGTTACGGAACCTTACATTACTATATACTATATATTACTATACTATATATTACTATATATAAAAAGAATCATCAAAATCGGTTCACCCAGTCGAAAGTTCTGAAGTAAAAACATATTAAAAAAATACAGTCGAAATGAGAACCTCCTCCTTTTTTGGAGTCGGTTAAAATATGAGAAATCCACTAATTAAGTCCAGCTTTTAAATATAAAAAGAATCATCAAAATCGGTTCACCCAGTCGAAAGTTCTGAGGTAAAAACATATTAAAAAAATACAGTCGAAATGAGAACCTCCTCCTTTTTTGTAGTCGGTTAAAATATGAGAAATCCACTAATTAAGTCCAGCTTTTAAATATAAAAAGAATCATCAAAATCGGTTCACCCAGTCGAAAGTTCTGAGGTAAAAACATATTAAAAAATTACAGTCGAAATGAGAACCTCCTCCTTTTTTGAAGTCGGTTAAAATATGAGAAATCCACTAATTAAGTTGAGCTATATACTATCAGCGCGCTCTTACCTCCCAAAGACCAATTTAAAATCGTGAATAATAATAAAAGTAGTTTTTTTACCTTAATAACGGGTACTGCTGTCTTTATCAGTTTGTGAAATTTTTTTTTTGTAACGTATTTGTCACTTTCCACAAAGTGTTCCGAACAAATTGTTGAGTATGGTGATGGCATCCATTCATCTTCTCGTCTCTCGGTTCTTACTTTTTGTACCCATTTTTCTTTTAGCAATTCGTCTTTATGTAATCTTAAACAAAATATAAATTATTGTTTAAAGTGTCTAAAAATGTCTAAATCTTTATTTTTACTTACTATGGATAATATTGGATACCAGCACAGAACAGTGGATACCAGTGTCAAATCACCCCAGTATCCCCTAGCGTCCTGTTTCTCTGTCACTCGCACTAGAATCGCACTACTTGTCTCATTCGTGTCATTCGCGCGGCGTTGCCGCTTCGCTACCAAAGCGGCAACGTCGCGTTGCAATGATTGTTGAGTAAAATAAAATTCACCATTTTACATTTTAACATATTAAACAGTACTTACGTATGAAAAGATACACCCTTACTGGTTTTTATAGTCCTTGTCTAGTTATTGCACGTTCTGAACACACAACTTGGCATTTTTGAGGTTTATTTAGAAATATTCTGTGAGTAACCTCGTGTTCAACGAACGTGCGCGTCGCGGCCAGGAGCAGGATGGACTGAGTTCAATTAGGAGACGTGCCTGATTTTCGTTTTGTAAGGCAGACCTCGATACAACGTATCTACGTATATATAACATCATTGAAAATATCTCAGTATAAGTATATGTAGATAATGCCTAGATAAATTGATATTACCCTTTGGACTGTTAACATCAAACAGTGTATGTATAGCAAAGAGATTTTACATATAGAGACGTCATACTCATTGTAAAGAAATAAAAACATTGCGATATTTTACTATAGCTACATACCTAGCGTCGACGTTCGAACATACAACGCCACATGGCATTATCTCTGTCACTCATAAACTTAACGCATTGCTTGTTTCGTTCGTGTTGGTGGCAGTGCGGCAACGCCGCCGCGCCGCGCGGCAATGATTGTTGAGTAAAATAAAATTCACCATTTTACATTTTAACATATTAAACAGTACTTACCTTAGAATAACTAGGCTTAGAACCGCAGTAGGCGCACGCGAAGTGACGCAATTTCAAGTTAGCCTTTAAAGGCTACGTACATCGCTCGACACGTCAGTGCTCAAGGTCAAGACCTACTGGAAAGAGCTCCGTAATTTTTTAATAATAATGACTTATTGTGCAGTAAAAGGGTGTAACAACTCTTCTCATAATAATCAGAAACAATAGAAGATTCCATTTCACGGGTAGATACAATCTGGCATCTTATATTCTTGAGTAAAACATTGGTATAAGCACAAAAATAAATCGTAAACATGACAGACGCCATTACATAAAAATGTTGCTAGCTATTAGAAAAATTATTTTCCCCCATAGGTACTTATTTGTTTAATCTATTTCTACTTTACACTTGTAGGACTTTTATTTGCCAGATATAATTAGGGTTACCTACTAACTTACCCGGATTTTTAGTGAAATATGTACCTATGTTATATTAAGCTTGGTATAAATAATCAAAAACTTTTGTTTTATTTTCACGGGCAAGGAAATAGATTGTTACAGACTGTCCGGATGTTGATGTAGTCGGAGCGTTAAATATAAAAATTTCATTGGTTTCATTAGACGATGAACCCTAGTTTTATTAATGTCTTTATATTCGTTCTTAGATTTCCTTCTGATCCGACTTCAGTTCAGTTCTTTATTAATAAGAATATTCATGTTGTTTTGACATTATGTCAAACAAAATAATACATACATATGTAGGGTAACAAAAAAAAACATAACGAAATAACACGAAAAATAATATAGACTGTTGCTTCCCGATTGGTTGAAAAACTTAGACGGAATTGCAAAGAAAAGTTTTGCAAGCCGACTAAATACACTAAGACTATACACTAAAAAAGAAATACACTACACTGATTATGTTCTATACATTTTGAAGAAAATGACAAGCATATCACGAAAGGTGGTTTATGCAAATTACGAGAGGGTGCTATCCCAACAACGGTATGAAAATGTTTCGGCCATAATATTTATTTCTATCTATTTAACTAATTCGCTAACTCAACACTCCCCTGTATGTAAACACCCATAGAGTATATAATATTTACAGGAATTTTTCTATTAATGAAATATCCTCTAACAGAAAAGTGATAAATATGATAATCATTTACTCCTTACAAAATGTTACTTTCCCTACCTTATGGGGAAAATGTTAATAGCTTGCAACATTATTTGTGCACTTGTGTGCGTGTCGGCTCTTGTAATGACGTGCCGCTTACGCACAGATTGCTTGGTTTTTGGCTTCAACTTAGAGCGGAATGTTTTGTGAAATCAATACAAAATGTCTTATTACTCTGAGGTACTTACGTATGAAAAGATACACTCTTTCTGGTTTTTATAGTCCTTGTGTAGTTATTGCACTTTCGGAACACACAACTTGGCATTTTCGAGGTTTATTTAAGTATATTCCGTAAATAACCTCGTGTTCAACGAACGTGCGCGTCGCGGCCAGGAGCACGACGGACTGAGTTCAATTAGGATACGTACCTGATTTTCGTTTTGTAAGGCAGAGCTCGATACAACGTATCTACGTATATATAACATCATTGATGTATAGTACTTACCTTTCCACGTTTGTATAGAAAGATGAGCGGTTTATTTGAGCTTCACGACACCATCTACAATATGGTTCTAGAATATTCCAATAATACTTCACATCACACCAATGAAAAGTCGGTCGTGGCATATTATGAAATCAGTTTGACAGCCCATCTGACTAGAACAGGAGACCGATACAAAAAAAATTACCAAGAATAGTCCAGTCATTTGGTAGTTTTACCTGGAAAGTTTTCAGGGAGTTTTGAAAATGGCTAGTTTTATAGATTTCGATGTGCGCTTTCCGAATTTCAGCATCGCCACATCGTATATTTTTTTGAATTTTCAGAACTCCCGGAAACTTTTGCAGGTTATTAGGGTGTTAGGACCTATTTTCGAACCAAATCACTGGACTAGAAATCAAATCGGTTTAAAATAACATAACTAAAATTAGAACTCAAAATATGGCGCGTAATCTTTCATGAATGAATAGAGATTATACTCGTTTTTAAATTTAATTTAAATTTTATAGGCCCAAATTTAAATAATCTTTTTAGATGAAAAAAAAACTATTTATTTTGCTAACGTAGGAGGGCGCTAACTACGCTACAAAGGTTTTTTTTAACTTTTGCGGTTATCATCATCAGCCTATAGCAGTCCACAGCTGGACATAGGCCTTCCCAATGAGCGCCATAGTCCCCTGTCTTCAGCTTGCAGCATCCAGCATCTACCTGCAGTCTTTCACAGGTCGTCATCCCATCTGGTCGGAGGTCGTCCTACACTAAGTTTACCGAGTCGTGGTCTCCACCCAAAAACACGTTCGCCTCGGCAGCCGTCGGTTCTTCGCGAGATATGTATTGTACCCTATACAATAAGTAACCTTTTTTATTTTTATTTTTGCACCCTCTTAGTCAAGTCGAAAGATCATTTTCCCGATTTGGGAAAAAGGAAAATAGGCCACCGCAACCGTCGCAGGTGGCCCTTCGCCTACTGCGCCACTGAGGTCGACAATAATATTTATATCTACTCAATGCTCTCTCAGTCTATAGAAGAAAACGTCACGTCTCTTCAAATCGAAGGCACAGTAATAGAACCAATCATTCCTATATCAACGCGTATGTGTGCTGACACTGGGTAGATTACTTTCTCCGGGTTTATGAATAGAAATGGGTCTACGGGTCGTGTGACCCTGGAGTTTCCTATCGGGTAGGATGTAGTTTTTAGTTTTGTGTCTTTGTTACGAGTTATAACTCGTAAATTAATTTTTATATTTTACTAGCTGCGGCCTGCGGCCTCGCCTGCGTGGAAATCTATTTGCAGAGTTGGCATGATTAGAACAAGTTGTTTTAAAACACGTGTTTAAAACAGTGTTTAAAACAGTTTGAAATAAAACTATGTTTTATATTAAGAAAAAAACAGGGTTTAAAACTACCTTTAATTGCAAATGAATGTGTATAAATACCACAGACAGGCTGTGGTATTTATACACTGCATAGGTAACTCCCCGCCAGTAAAGTCCCGCAGGGAAAGTCCCTATGTCGGCCGTCGAAAGAAATTAATTCACAGGATTAATGGGTACGGTACCTATTCCCCGCTTTCTCTCTAGTTCTCTACCTACCTACAACACTACATACAAGGTGTATGTAAAGTGTTTTGTATTGATTAATAATAATTTTTAATAATTAGATTAGAGGTAGGTACTGAGATATGCAACAAAAGTAAATATTTATCGTTTTGTTAATTTTTACTAATGTGAATTAGGAAATAGTTTAGAAATGGATTATTTTATTATTCGCTATAATTGATTTGAAATTGATAAATAAAAAAAAACAAAAAAAAACACTTGTTTTAAACATTTTGAACTGTTTGTTTTATAAAATATTAAAAAAAAACAGTTTTTTCCCAACCCTGTCTATTTGTCAAATGGTTTGTAAACGTTCCTCTTGTATCACTCTATCTATTTAAAAAATCGCATCCAAATCTGGTTGAGTAGTTGTAAAGATCTAAGGATACATAGGGACGGGCAGACAGCGGGAAGCGACTTTGTTTTATACTATGTAGTGATGACTAGAAATACCCATAAAACAAGCTCTGCTCAGCTTGATGCTTTATGATGCTGTGAGAACTGTCCAGCATGATATATATTGTTCACTAGTTTCACGATTCTGAACACCGAATCTGTGCTATTATATATATTAGATTCCCTTGTTTACCTCAGTGCTTTTGAATCATAAAGTTCAGATATAAACTCGATTTTTTTACTTTTATGCGATACAAATAAACACGAAATAAATTGCCAAGGATTTGCAAGGCTTGAATAAGTGGTAGAAGCAATCGACAGTAAAATATTTGGACAAAGATGTTGGGACCGTCATGAAGAAATCGACAAATTCATTCGATCGCGAACATACAATTCCAAGTTTTGGATTGGTCTCAATGATGTTATATATACGTAGATACGTTGTATCGAGGTCTGCCTTACAAAACGAAAATCAGGTACGTATCCTAATTGAACTCAGTCCGTCCTGCTCCTGGCCGCGACGCGCACGTTCGTTGAACACGAGGTTACTTACGGAATATACTTAAATAAACCTTGAAAATGCCAAGTTGTGTGTTCCGAAAGTGCAATAACTACACAAGGACTATAAAAACCAGAAATGGTGTATCTTTTCATACGTAAGTACTGTTTAATATGTTAAAATGTAAAATGGTGAATTTTATTTTACTCATCAATCATTGCCGCGCGGCGTTGCCGCTTTGCCACCAACACGAACGAAACAAGCAATGCGTTAAGTTTATGAGTGACAGAGATAATGCCATGCGGCGTTGTATGTTCGAACGTCGACGCTAGGTATGTAGCTATAGTAAAATATCGCAATGTTTTTATTTCTTTACAATGAGTATGACGTCTCTATATGTAAAATCTCTTTGATTGGTCTATATTTTATCATCATAGTGACGAAGTTAGAAAAAACTGTTAGATAATATTTATAAAGATATTTTTTTCACTTCTTTAAAATTATGAAATAAAACTGAGTGATCTCTTTATTTAAGTAATTTAAAATTTTTGACGTGTCCTCTGAATTCCTTTATTTTTAGAAAAAAAAAACGGATTCTTGCGATTTGCCGAATTTATCTATGGTGTATCAGCCATACACTTAAAGATACCATTTGTTAAATGGGAATTTGCACTGCATTTAAATGTCAAGAAAAATTGCAGACCAAGTAAAAATATTATAACCAAGATAAACAGACTAAGCTTAGCGATTAGGAAATTTTAGCCATCGCATACAATTCGAGTTTTTTATTGTAAATGAAAAATGAAATGAAGCTTTCATTTATTTGGCTTTTTTCTATTAACAATTTTCTGAACAAATTCTTTATTGAAGAATGCTTCTCAAACGTATCACAGTACCTACCAAAAGCCTCTGAACTTATGGACCAATGAATTGGATCTTGGTAATTGTGGTTAACTGTCACTGAAAAGGCCCAACAGACCAATCAAGGTATGCCCAAATTTATTACCCTGCCTCATCCCTGGCTACGTTAAATTGAAATCTTGTTCAGGTTAAAATTTCTGCTATAAATTTGGAATTTCACCAAATTTAGAACTCACTCACGTAATATAGATAAAGTTAAAGGCCTAAAGAGCTATAAAATTTATCCGCGTTATCAGAAAGCAATTTATATTTATAGGCAAGTAGGTAATCTCCAAGTAATATTTTTTATTTGTACTTACTAAAATACTCAGTAGGCACAGTTTAGTCAGTCGTAAGCAGTAAGGATGCTTTATTACAAGTCTTAAAAATACGAGGAAAACTTGAATAAATTTCTTATCGCACATAATATTTTATTTGCCTTTGTCAGTCATCTCATGGCTGGAACAAATCAGCTCGTGCATTCGTGAGTGTATCACGCATTTTTTTGCCACTTTTTGCCTGCTCTTTGAATAAGAAAAATACCAATAAGCAGTGAAAATAGAATGCATGATACACTCACAAATGCACGTAGGCCACGTAGCACTGGTTGTACGTACAGGATAACACGAAAATTGATGATTACCTACTATTCGATAAAAATTTTGAATTGCAAAATTATTAAGATGTTTGTACAATTTTTTTTGACAATTTTTTTGTGTCGTGTGGAAAGTCAAACAATAAATTAGGTTTTTTTATGTCCCAGTTTTGTTTTCGCTTCTATCTATACATTTAATATTTATGTTTTCGGTTTGACATTTTGCATAGATCGTAGATATTTCTAGACCTGGGATAGCAGGCTACTTTTCATGCTGGGAAAACGGATATGAAACTGCGGACAGAGGCTAGTTATTTATTATTATTACTTGTACTTTGATTTATTACGTTAAAACTAAAATTATTTTTCGTGATTTGATTTATTAGGTTAAAGCTAAAACATAGAGGTAGAATGGAATGACCAAAATACCCTAATGTATGAAATTGTTTCAAACGTTGCGTTTGCTATGAAACCGCTTGCATTAGTGACTTTTAACTGCGGTTTGGATAATGGAAATTGGTTTACAGATTAATATTCATTTAATATGCTCATTTCAAATACAACAAAACTAATTGGTAGGTACTGATTTTGCAATAAATTCTTAATTAGGTACTGAAAACTTATTTGTAAACAAAAAAAAAATATTTAAAATTTTCGAATCTCGGTCAAAATGGAAACCAAATTGGGAGACTGGGGTAATTAAAAAATTAGGATTCATACAAACAACATAAAAAAATTATAATATTCTCGTTATTAGTGCGTAAGCCCTCGTCGTACTCTAAAAAAATATTATGATCGCGAGGTGTGGCTAATTTTACAAATAATTTTTGGGAGTTTCTGTGTGTTTATCCTTTATTGCCTGGAAGGATCAAAATGACTGAAGCTATTTTGATAAATGAGGTAACATAATACATTACCGGACTTCTTTATGGGTTGGGTCTTAGCTAAATATTGAAGGCCTTTTCGCTCTAATTTTGTGAAAAAAGTTAAAAAGCGGAGACCAAGTCGGTTTTCTATCGTGTTCAATTATAAATTTCAAATAAATAAATAAATAAATAATGCTGGACAATTCACACAACATCATCTAGCCCCAAGCTAAAGAGAGCTTGTGTTATGGGTACTAGATGACTGATATACATAATACAATACATTACATAGATAGATATTTTTTATTATACATAGAAAACGACCAGAACACCCGGAACAAATATCTGCAGATCGTACACACAATTGTTCCGAGGCGGGAATCGAACCCGCAACCTCCTGCGTCGCAAGCGGACCTTCGCCCACCGCGCCACATCGGTCGTCAAATATAATTAATATCGTCATGTTAAAACAAAGAAGACGAAGTTAAAAAGATTTAACTCGCAGTTCGATGTTGATTTTATTTATACATACAATTATTTACAGTTTGGCGACTGTAAGGTGTCCGGCCCTACACCTTTAGATGATACTGATAAGAGATGGAGATGATAATTGATATAGAGATGTTTAAATTGATCAATGGTGATATTGATCCAAGGCCGGTCGTACATGGTCACCTTCTCGAAACTGTTTCTGAGTACAATTACCTTGGGCAGATTCTGCAGTTGGGTAAAAACAGGTTCGAGAAGGAGGCCAAAAGGAGGATCCAGTTAGGCTGGGCCACATTTGGGATACTACGTCAAGTCTTCACGTCATCCATACCGCAATGCTTGAAAACGAAAGATTACAATCAGTGCGTCCTACCCGTTATGACCTACGGAGCTGAGACGTGGACACTCACGATAGGGCTGGTCCACCAGTTCAAAGTCGCTCAGCGAGCTATGGAAAGAGCTATGCTCGGAGTTACTCTGAAGGATTCGTAACGAATACATCCGACAGAGAACCTCGACATAGCTCAAAGAATTAGCAAGCTGAACTGGCAGTGGGCCGGCCATATCTCGCGAAGAACCGACGGCCGCTGGGGCAAACGTGTTCTTGAATGGAGACCATGACTCGGTAAACATAGTGTAGGACGCGCTCCAACCAGGTGGGATGACTACCTGCGAAAGACTGCAGGTAGATGCTCGATGCGTCAAGCTGAAGACAGGGCGCTATGGCGCTCATTGGGGGAGGCCTATGTCCAGCTGTGGACTGCTATAGGCTGATGATGATGAATACACGGGACAGTGGTCGAACGCGTACTGAGCTGTCCAAGCTTAGGTAGGTAAAAATGCACTGCTTGCAGAAGTGCAAAAGTGCGGTTTATACATAAATCGTACAGTGACTTTATTTATATTATTATTTAAATGTATTTCTGTTTTGACCCTAAACTGTGCCAGCACGATTTATAGTCCCAATAAACCTGTTACGTCGTCACATAACCAATTTAATCTGTCTGCGTTTGATAGCCCACGATTGCTAATAAAAACGGATTAATGTTTGAGGAGTCAGCAGAAGTACTTATATATTATTATTGATATTTTTTTATAATATCTATCTTCTTTCTACTAATATTATAAACGCGAATGTTTGTAAGTATGGATGGATGGATGTTTGTAAGTAATAACTACTGAATGGATTTTAATGAAACTTTCATCGACCACGGAAGTATATTAGCTGCATCATCAGTTCGACCTAAGTAGGTTACCCGTGCCGCGAGCGCGGACCGGGCGCCTTCAGAAGTCAGTGCATCACCAGCAGCCATTGAAACCGCACTCATTACCATCATATTAGTCGTAGTTTTATACAATATAGCTTTTGTCCCTATACTCGACTATTATTACATCAGCATCCCGGGAAGAGCTAGCCGCGATTCCTTCATGGTCCTTCGAGCCGGATAATATAGCTTATACATCAGAATAACGCATAGACAATTTATAAAGATATATTGTATATTATCCAAAATTTCTATCACCACGCGGGTGACACCGCGGGGCGCAGCAAGTAATATATAAAAACGAATCCCTGAATGTGTTGCTAAGCTCAAATCTCGAGAGCAGCTGAACCGATTTCGCTAATTCTTTTTTAGAATATTCCTTGAAGTACGAGGATGGACCAGAAAAAAGATATAAAATTGCCTGAAACAAATGACCACCCGGGCGGAGCCGGGACGGGCCGCTAGTTTAGATATAAAAATGAACCCATATCTATCCTGGCCATACTATAACTCGAGAATGGCTTTACCGATTTCATTCATCTTTTTTTTAAATGTTTTGCTTAGACATAATTGTATGTAAATATTAGTTGGAGAATCCATTGGTTCCTGAAACACAGTTTTTTACTATGTAGTTTAGGAGGCTAATATGACGAATAGGCTCCGAAACTACTGGACCGATTAGAAAAATTCTTTCACCGTTGGGACTACATCCGTGGTGAACATAGGCTATATTATATTTTCAAAAAACTGGGGTTCTTAAATAATATCGCAAAAAAATATTTTCGACGGGACTTTACCTTAAGGGGAAGGTCGCGGGTTCAAGTCCCGTCGAAATATTATTTAACACTTTGATTGCTGAAATCACACGGTATGTGTTTTCTACAAGTGACTAATACGCGTAAATCCACACTAGCACAGCGGCTGAGAAAATACAGATCTGTGTGACTCAGCACAGCCGTAATATTTTTCGAACGAAACGCATGTGCGGCGCAACACAACCGCTGTGTAGAGCGGCAGCACAAATTTTTTAGGTTAAAAAAAAGATCGCAGTCGTCGAAAAAAAATCGCAGTCAAAGTGTTAATTTATTAGAGATTACCCCGAGTGCGAGAGGCTTACGCGCTATAATAACAAAAACCTTAAAACAAAACACATATATATATTATCATCATCAGCCTATAGCAATAAGTTAAGACTGATTTATAAAACAACTAAATAATTAACTTTATAAACAAAATATGAAAGATATTGGCTATTAATTTATATGTTTGACTGTACCTATGAACGCGACATAACTGGACTCAACATAAAGGGAACACATCTGATTCTGCTGGACATAGGCCTCCCCCAATAAGCGCCATAGCCATAGCGCCCTGTCTTCTGCAAGCCGCATCCAGCATCTACCTGCAGTCTTTCGCAGGTCGTAATCCCACCTGGTCAGAGGGCGTCCTACACTTTTACCGAGTCGTGGTCTCCACTCAAGAACACGTTTGCCCCAGCAGCCGTCGGTTCTTCGCGAGATATGGCCGGCCCACTGCCACTTCAGCTTTATATCAAAATATCTAACTTCTAGGTATTCCATGCCGGAAACCATACCCCTAGAGCAAACACAGGATTATTCCCACAATCCCCTTAATTTTACCAGTCCGTGGAGATTACTATGGGATTACTATACTGTTATACTGTAGGTTAGCGGAGATTATTGTGTACGGTGCTTAGTGTTGGAGTAGGACTGGACAGTAGATGTATTATATATGCCTCTGCTGGTCGATTTAGTAGGTTTAGCACCACTATAATATTATTTATTTATTCTTTCTTGCACGATCAATTCATCATCATCATCAGCCTATAGCAGTCCACTGCTGGACATAGGCCATAGAGTTCTCTTCCAGTAAATCTTATTAAATTAAATAAATAAATAATTCTGGACAATTCACACAGCATTATCTAGCCCCATGGTAAGCAGAGCTTGTGTTATGGGTACTAGATAACTGATTTATAATAATACAATACATTACATAGATAGATATTTTTTATATACATAGAAAACGACCAGAACACCCGAAAAAAATATCTGCAGATTGTACACACATTTGTTCCGAGGCGGGAATCGAAACCGCAACCTCCTGCGTCGCAGGCGGACCTTCACCCACCGCGCCACATCGGCCGTATTGGGAAAGAGATAAAGTTATAGACTTCTATAACTTTATCTCTTTCCCAATACGTGTGCTGATTATGATTAAGTGTGGTCGGATGCTAGATGCGGCAAGCTGAAGACAGGGCGCTATGGCGGTCATTGGGGGAGGCCTATGTCCAGCGGTGGACTGCTATAGGCTGATGGTGATAATAATACTTTTTCTGCGGTTTGGGGTGTATACAAACATAAATTAAGACGAAATAAATTAATATTATCCATAGTTTTGGATGGTCAACATCAAACAGTGTAGTAGTTATAAGTACTAATACAACGGGTATTTATCGCGTGTATTTACCTATTTTTCCAACGTTTCAAAGGTTTATCTAATAAATTAACCCTTAGTTACTCGCGCATAAAAACATACATAAGTACTCGCGTGGCTTTCCACCCCAATTTTAGAATTAGAAAAAAACTACAACATACAAAAACATGCGTCAAGCCGAAGACAGGGCGCTATGGCGCTCATTGGGGGAGGCCTATGTCCAGCAGTGGACTAATATAGGCTGATGATGATGATGATGATACAAAATCATACTTTTATTTATGATTAAGATAAAAAAAAATAGTGTAGTAAATTCGAAACTCCAATAACTAGAGACGATCAAACAGTCGCTGGGGTGTTAAACACCCCACGCGAGTAATTAAGGGTTAAACGCTTGAGTCACAGACAAGAACTGACTTTTATTTGTAGAAGCATACAGTACGCTAGATGGCGCTACTAGCTCGTAATGTGTGATATTGTCGATACAAATTAGACATAAAATAGCACCCCCACTTATCGCACACCCCCACTTAAACAATTTTATACAAAATTATTCTATACAAACTATGCCAAGAAGCAACGTAAATTTATAATGTTTGCTTCTTGGCGTAGTTTGTACTTATAGAATATATTTTTTTTTAATAATTTTTCATAAAAACCAGTGTACACACTGACCTGGTAGCGGGATTGTGATTATGTATTTAGATCGCGTATATTTATATTATTATTTATATTAAAATATTTAGTGCTGTAGTTATCCTGCCACGTTTGTATAGGAAGATGGGGCTTGTTTCACCGTAAGTTGCTAGTGTGCACTTCCCCTTATCGACCTCCTCCAGATCCTGACCTAGTTAGGGGATATACATAATTCATCAACGTTTTTGCGATGATATATTGGGCCGCCACTAAAATCTTAAGATGATTTTCGGGGTAATTTACTTAATTAATTGTAGCCACTTAGGGGATAAAATGTTTATAGCTTGCGACTTTGTTATACCAATTTATACTTGGATAGGGAAGTGGGCAGAAGCAATATACTTAGCTCAGCTCAGCTAAGTAGGTTCAAGTTCAGTTCAACTCAGTTAAAAAATTCTAGATATCTTTCTAACTACCCCTTAGTTACAAAGTCAAAAGAAGGTGATGACATTAGCATCATCGCAAAATCAATCGCAGAATGGCGAAACAATTTTTGATTGAAATCTAGTTCGTCTCTCGTCCGTTTTCATATTCGAATCTTATCGTTGTTCGTTTGGCGTGTGCAATTAATAATTATGCATTTTGGAGGTTTAGTAAGCAGAAATGTGTTCTTTAATGGAGATCGCGGCTCGGCAAATTCAGTGTAGGACGCCCTCCGGCTAGTAGGGATAATGATCTGTGAAAGACTGCAGGTAGATGCTCTGTCAAACTGCGATCTCGAGAGCGAGATAAAATCCGATAAAGGAGTATCCGGAGGAGGCTTGCGTCCAGCCGTGGACCAAAATAGGCTGTTGAGGAATTCAAAATGCAGCCAATGGGCGTTGAAAATAGTATGTGAGTGATGCACTCACGAATACATGATTGTTCTGCTGGAAAAAGACAATTATTATAAACCTCTTATGCCAAAGCCTCATACATAATCGAGTATTTCCGGATATTGGCTTCCGTAAGAGAGAATACGAAAAATTGCCTCTTCCTACTTTAGTCGTATTTACCGTATTGGCATGAACGAGCAGGATCTACGGATGCCAATATTTTAGTATTCTTGACCACGTACTTTATGAGTCGTAAAAATCCAAACTTATGCGGGAATTCCGTTCTTGTGGCATGGATTTCTTTGTTAAGTATGCAGACTTTGTTTGCGCTTTGCGTTTTATACGGGGATTTTTAGTGTGACACCTAAAAAGTAATTTTGAATAGATAAAATGTTGCAGTTGTACCAACTACTTGCAGTAAGTTAACATCGGATATTTTTTTATTTATAACATAGACATCGTTATATAGTTCGATTCCCGCCTCGGAACAATTGTGTGTACGATCTGCAGATATTTGTTCCGGGTGTTCTGGTCGTTTTCTATGTATAATAAAAAATATCTATCTATCTAATGTATTGTATTATGTATATCAGTTATCTAGTACCCATAACACAAGCTCGATAATGCTGTGTGAATTGTCCAGCATTATTTATTTATTTATTATTTATCTAACAGAAAGCTCACACTTCGTCATAAACAAGCACAACATTTCCATATTAATAACGAAACCTTTTATCGAGGTGGTAATTTAGAAGGTGTTTCAGCTACATCCTTTGAAAGTGAACTGTTACCAGCACACATTAATCTTACACGCACGTCAGGCTTGTAGGTACAGTCAGCGTCAAATTGATATGGGCGTCTAGAGTAGTCAAAATGATCTGAAAAAACATAAAAGCAATTTGATATTCACGGTTGTCTGGTAGAGATCGCCCTTGAGCGATAAGACCGCCAAATTGTCACATATCTTGTATTATTATTTTTTACCTTGTTTGTTTTATTTTTAAGTGTGCAATAAAAGTATTGTCTATCTATCTATCTATCTATCTATCTATCTATCTATCTATCTATCTATCTATCTATCTATCTATCTATCTATCTATCTATCTATCTATCTATCTATCTATCTATCTATCTATCTATCTATCTATCTATCTATCTATCTATCTATCTATCTATCTATCTATCTATCTATCTATCTATCTATCTATCTATCTATCTATCTATCTATCTATCTATCTATCTATCTATCTATCTATCTATCTATCTATCTATCTATCTATCTATCTATCTATCTATCTATCTATCTATCTATCTATCTATCTATCTATCTATCTATCTATCTATCTATCTATCTATCTATCTATCTATCTATCTATCTATCTATCTATCTATCTATCTATCTATCTATCTATCTATCTATCTATCTATCTATCTATCTATCTATCTATCTATCTATCTATCTATCTATCTATCTATCTATCTATCTATCTATCTATCTATCTATCTATCTATCTATCTATCTATCTATCTATCTATCTATCTATCTATCTATCTATCTATCTATCTATCTATCTATCTATCTATCTATCGATCATTCGAACTGCGTATATCAAATTGCTTTTATGTTTTTCAGATCATTTTGACTACTCTAGAAGCTCATATCAATTTGACGCTGACTGTACCTACTTAGGTTAAGTAAGAGTGTTCTAAGCGTGGATTGCTAATGTAACGACTTTGTACTTTGGTGGTTTGAGCTTTAAGGAGGTACCCAGAGGCATGATAGCGCCAAGCCTTTTGTATGTTTTTATTCGAATAAAATAGGAGATATATTATCTTATTAATACATATTATGTATGTACGTTAAACAGGCTCAGTTAGAGATACGGATATTGAGTTTTGTTACCTGCGGTAATTAATACTATCTAGATTTCGGGTCACATACAAAAATCAAAAGCCGTCTCCGTAAATAAGAGACCACTTGGAATGTGAGCTCTTATTTTGTTTAGTTCGATTGAAACAGCCAACGTGAACATACCAGGTAGGATAGCGACCTGCGAAAGACTGCAGGTAGATGCTGGATGCGGCAAGCTGAAGACAGGGCGCTATGGCGCTCATTGGGGGAGGCCTATGTCCAGCAGTGGACTACTTACTATAGGCTGATGATGATGATGAAGTTTACCTATTAATAGTATGATCATAATGCCGTAATGTGTATTCAAAAGTTGCAAAAAAAAATTCAAAACATTGTGAAGTTGAATGTATTTCAATCGAACTAAACAAAATAAGAGCTCACATTTCAAGTGCGCTTATTTACGAAGACGGTTTTTTTGCGTCGACCCGACGTCTATATAGTATTTTTGATTGCATTTGGCCACCAACGGCAATGTATGTATTGTATTACGTATTAGTGGAGCTAAAAAGTAGGACGAACAAAGATTTTTTGAAAAAAAAAAAATATTATGGGCCGAATACGGCATATAAAATAAAAAATTAATAAATAATGCAGGATAATTCACACAGCATTATCTAGCCCCATGGTAAGCAGAGCTTGTGTTATGGGTACTAGATAACTGATATACATAATACAATACATTACATATATAGATATTTTTTATTATACATAGAAAACGACCAGAACACCCGGAACAAATATCTGCAGATCGTACACACAAACCTTCGCCCAACGCGCCACATCGGTCGTCAAATTAATAGATAATGTGGGATGAAAGCATTTTTTCATGTGGGCCGAAATTCCTATAGGGCGAATCTGGCATAAATCTATTAGTCATTTTTTTTTTTTTTATTCTCAATATTATAAAGGGCTTTGTCGCACACGCGATTATGTCGCCCTGGTGAGTTTAACAGAAAAACACAAAATCAAATCTAAGTCATCTAGTACCCATAAAAGAAGCTTAGTTTGGGGCTGTGAAAAAAACCAACAGGCTGTAAAAATAATATGAGTGACTCAATCACTGAATATCATAGTTTGAGCGGGTAATAGGAAAAAAAACCTGTGATTTTAAATCTAACGCTAATAAGGTTCTGGGATCCTGGTAGCTTATCCTAGCTTCGTGCTGTGCAATAAAAGACCGTTCCGTGCCGGCACAGAGTCCATTTTACAAATCCCTGTACAATCACACAGCTATTCGATAAGCTTAGCTGAAAATCCGATACGAACACACAATCCTAAGTCAAGCTACACACGGTCCGGGACATTGCTGAAAACAAAACTAGGAATTTAACTTAACACTTTGACTGCGATTTTTTTTCGACGACTGCGATCTTTTTTTTAACCTAAAAAATTCGTGCTGCCGCTCTACACAGCGGTTGTGTTGCGCCGCACATGCGTTTCGTTCGAAAAATATTACGGCTGTGCTGAGTCACAAAGATCTGTATTTTCTCAGCCGCTGCGCTAGTGTGGATTTACGCATATTAGTCACTCGTAGAAAACACATAACATGTGATTTCAGCAATCAAAGTGTTAACCTGCCTTGTTCTGTGGAAGTTTATTTATGTTATTTAATTGTTGGAACAGTGAGTCAAAGCATTCTTATTCTCTCAAATCTGGTATTTAGGTATATGTATGGATGCACATTGGGGGAGGCCTATGTCCAGCAGTGGACTAATATAGGCTGATGATGATGATGATGGCGGATGCACAACTCCAATAAAAATAAATGATCCATATTTATTGAAAGACTGCAGGTAGATGCTGGATGCGTCAAGCTGAAGACAGGGCGCTATGGGGCTCATTGGGGGAGGCATATGTCCAGCAGTGGACTAATATAGGCTGATGATGATGATGATATATTTATTATATTCTGTTTTCAAACAAAAATAGGTGCAATATTGTTCTGTAAGTCAAGTATGAATAAATGAATAAATAAATAAATAATCTGTGAACTGTCGATCACGGTTCACGGTTCACGGTGAGATACAGCCTGGTGACAGACGAATAGATAGACAGACGGACGGCCTGCGGAGCCTTAGTATATAATAGGGTAGTATATAGGGTAATAGAAGGGCAATAATAGGGTAATAATAGGGTTGGTAATAGTAGGTAATAGGGTCCCGATTTACCCTTTGGGAACGGAATCCTAAAAAGTATCCGATTCTGAAGTAAGCGCCCGTGTGTAAGAGCCCTAAAGCCCCACCAGAACCAATACCCAACAATGGAATGACCACACACACATACACACAATCTACTTCTTTCTAACTCCTATTGATTGAACAGCACTATTTGCTTTACCTATCACACAGCAACAATCAAAGAATAATAAACATTTCAAATAATAAAGATAAGATAAAACGACCAGAACACCCGGAACAAATATCTGCAGATCGTACACACAATTGTTCCGAGGCGGGAATCGAACCAGCCACCTCCTGCGTCGCAGGCGGGCCTTCGCCCACCGCGCCAAATCGTTCGTCAAGGTACATTTACGAATACACTTATACTGACCAACTGTGGTCACCCAGAAACCTTACAAAATAGTGAGGACACACAGTTATCAGTTCGGCCGTGTAGGATTCTATTGAAATGAAATGAAATGAAAGTTTATTTCTTTAGGCTTACAAATAAGCACTTAGACAAGTCATATTTTATACTATTCATTATTATATTGATGTTCACTTCAATTTTTTGACCACCAGTGGAAGAAGTGAGAAGAAACCACTAGTATGTATGTTCATAACTTATGTGTCTAGTACATATGATTTGCTTATCTGTAAGTTGTTAGATTTTGAGTTGGAGCAAAACTCGTTCCAAGCTTTTTTATCTTCTAGATAATTTGTATTTTGTAATATTGTTATTAATATTATGTCTGATATTTTGTAATAAGCCTTTTTACAAAGAATATGCTTCACAATTTTTTTAAATTTATTTATTGATAATTTTTGCAACTCACTTGGAGTTTTGTTGTAGAAGCGTATACGTTGCCCTTTAAAAGATGCACTTATCTTATGTAGTCTAGTTGTGGAAACAGCGAGTTTATTCTTATTTCTTTTTTTTTTAATATTATCTTTCCTATTTCATTGGTAAAAGGAATAAATGCAAAATCCTTTTAAACGAGAAACTTTTTATGCGGCATTTGGGCATTCAGGTCAGTATTTTTGCTCGAACAATCACAGGGAAAATCCCACGTCAAGAAAAACAAGACGCTGTAAAAGTTAGTGTTCATAACAGGGGGAATCCTGTGGAGGCGGCCGGCGGCTGGGCGGTTGCCAATTCATTTTGCTGCCGTCAATGCCACGATACTAAAGTGTAAGCAGTATGTTACCAAGAAGCTGAGGTTTCGCAGGAACAAGAAAGGCCTACTTTTCAAAGAAAAAAATATAAAAAATAATTCAAAGTCAAATATTATACCTACTAATATTATAAACGCGAAAGTTTGTAAGTAAGGCTGTTTGTTACTCTTTCACGTAAAAACTGCTGAATGGATTTTAATGAAACTTTACAATAATATAGCTTATATATCAGAATAACACATAGGCTACAATTTATAAAGATATATTGTATTTTATCCAAAATATTTATCACCACGCGGGTGAAAACGCGGGACGCAGCTAGTTATGTATATATATATCCAGAAATACCTTACTTCAATAATTTACAGAAAAATTGTTTATCTTAATTTAATATTTTTGTCAAAAATAATAGAAATTCATGTCATTATACGTACACATGAACGTGCCTAAATTGAAAATTGACGGAATAGGTCAAGCGACCTATCCCGTCCTTGGTATTTTAGCTGTTGTTTTTACTAGAAACTAAATTACCTATATGTTTTTTTTTCTTTGCTTTATTTATATTTCACAATAATTGCATTTTAATCTAAAAGCTAACTGAAACGGTTGTTCCGTTTGACCGTAAGCTCCTTAGTCTTTATTAATTAAAACAAATATGTAATCGTATCTACCTAATTAAAAAATAAGCCACACCCTGCAAGTAAAAGCGGTAAATACCCTTAGTGCTATTATAGATCTTGTCTGTTGACTTCTTCACTAAGCTAAGAAAATGTTGTTCATTTACTTTTGGTTACGCGTAAACGCATGATGGAATTTGCGGAGTAAGTTACGAAAGTCCTTAACCTAAACTCTAACCATTACAACAAGCTAAACAATTAAAATAACAGCTCATAGACAATCAAATAACAAAGTTTGTTTTTGAAACTTAAGTACCTCTAGCTATTATTCTGGGTTATAACTAGGGCGTGCAAAACCAGTTTCTGGTTTTGCTGAAAACCGGAATAAATTTTTGAAAACCGGTTTTGAGAGACGAAACCGGCTTCAATTCCGGTTTTCCCGTTAATGAATAAAATCTCTACTTTTATCCACTTTTTTCGAATGCACTCAAGAAATATGTAATTTTGAGTCATCAAATATATCCGAATGCAACCTAACCTTACACTCCACCTTCCGCGACCCCCGCACCCGCGACGCGACTCCTGCGCCCCGCCTACCTGCTTTGTCATTCAAGCATTGAGTGCGCAAGTTTAAAGAGACTTAGAATACAATGCTGGATTAATCAAATGGGTGCTTAAAGACTTCGAGAAGGAGCATGAATGTCGACCGCGTACGCCAGTGTGTTATGAACAACTCACGACAATCACTATGATTACGCGCAGCTTCGTTTAATTTTAATGAATCCGCGCTTCGTCGCATTATTCACAAAGATTAAAATTTTAACCTATATAAAATTTTAAATGTTCAAGCAATTAGGCCGGTGAACCATTGAATGACTTGAATTCTGTAGGACAGTGAGAAATCGTTTTAGGAATTTCAATATCGTCTGACTCTCACACAAATCGAATATTACATAAATGGCCACGTTAACAAACAAAACTGCACCCAGAACTGCCAGTTATCCGATAGAACTGCATCAGGAATCACTAAAAGTTTAAATTGAAATGTGTCCTGTAGACCAGATACGTCGAACAGTTGTGTAAGAAATGTAAGAATAGTGGTTTTTATTAAACGCTCGCATGCAAAATATGCGCTGCACTCCTGCGATGTGTTCCATGACTATTAAACTGAAAAAGCCCATCAAGCCATTGAGACTACTCCCCAACCCCTGCTGTTTGTGGTGGCCCGTTATACTCAAATCAAAAACGAAAAACATTATGAGACACCCTTTATGTTTAAAAAATATTATTCTTGGTAACTATTATTAAATATTATTCTTGATTCTTAGTTGTTGTTGATTTGATCTCAGTTAGTTAAAGTTTATTTTTAAGTTCATGTTAACTAATCAATTAATGTGGTTGTTACTAAGTAGTAGGCATAAATGGTTGATTAAAAACAGGTAAATCATAAAATGTTGTATTTGTAGGTTTTGTGGGTATCTAAGAATATCGTTTTCTTCTTCACAATCTACTATACAAAAAAATATAAAAATGTTGCCAAAACCGGTGCTAGCATCGGTTTTCGGTTTTGGCCCTCAAAACCGAAATTCAAAACCGGTTTTCAAAACCTTCCGGTTTTGCACGCCCTTATAACTTAGAACAGAGCCTCTATTACGAACTATTAAGTTTATAATCTTGTCAGATAATGGGGAAACATATTTGAACCTTATCAAAGAAGCAAAAGCAAATCAGTCGCTTGAAGCAAATACAGCCCTTTGTAAACAATCACAAATCATTCTACATCGTAAAACGCCACGGGCATTTGGGACCCTTAATACTGCCCTGGAGAAGGTGGCACAGAACATCTGGTGTATTTAAAAAAGACGAGACTTTTAAGACTACGTGGGAATAACAAGGCTCCAACGAAATATTGCAGTAATACACTTCATACTGCATATTTTTATCATGTTTTTTTTAAGGGAATACACTTGTCTTATTTAAAAGTCTTGAAAAGAGGTTCCTGATAACTCTCTTCAAGACTAACTAAAAACATGAATGAAATAAAATGGGCTAAAAACGTCAAAATTTAAACGATAGCGAGAGACGGCGGCTTTAAAACGTTCGACGTTTTTGCGTATAAAATGAAATGAAATGAAAATGGAATGAAATTCTTTGAGCTTACAAATAAGCACTTAGACAGGTCATATTATATAGTTCACTTCAATTTTTTGTCCACCAGTGGAAGAAGTGAGAAGAAACCACTAGTATGTTCATAACTTATGTGTCTAGTACATGTGTGTGTTCCTATTTTAGTTTGATATAATTATAATATATGTGTCGCAAATACTGATAAAATTATTTATTGATTGGAACGACTGCTGGTTGGTTACACACTGGTTTATTGCACTGAAGTGGCGAAGGCTGGTGTAGGCACGCACACATACGTAGTTCCTTACTACTACATACATAAGAGTACTGTTTGTATTAATAACATGACAAACATACGACTTTAACTTGACTCTTCAGAATATACAAACTTACTGCAGGCCACCCTGTACCTATAGAACAGTCTTGGTCCCAAATTTATATTATGCCAATTAATAACCAGAGGTCCTGATGGGACCCACGTCATTGTAAGTAAACAAGATATAATTTATATTTTGCCGTTGAATTTTGTCGGTTTATCGCTCTTCTTCAATAGTTAAAGATACAGTGGCCTATGTATTATATTATATTATACAATACAATACTATTACATTTATAATTTAAGTAGTTTTGTTATGTAATATTTGTAGTATTTAATTTTTGTTTTGTTAAATTTCATTTATTGTTTGTGCTCTACCTTCACTTAGTAGATATATATCTTTTTCCCCGTCGAAGGGTTGCCTGTGAGAAATTGCTATCAGCGATAAAGCTGCCTCTTGTACTTTTTATTAATATCTAGGTATAAGATTTTCATTTTGTTATTTTTTATTTAGTGCAATAAAGTGTTCATTCATTCATTCATTACTATACAATACAAAAAATATTTATTGTACACCATAATCAAATCCTTACAAAAATACATTATATGCGACAAGTACCAATGGGCGGCCTTATCGCTTAGAAGCGATCTCTTCCAGGCAGCCTTTGGATGGAAATAATTATTATGAGTGTACACACACAAGTAATCTAAATATGAACATAACAACAATACTAAAAACAAATAATATATATTACAAATACCAAACTAAATAATAAATAAATAATGCTGGGCAATTCACACAGCATTATCTAGCCCCATGGTAAGCAGAGCTTGTGTTATGGGTACTAGATAACTGATATACATAATACAATACATTACATAGATAGATATTTTTCATTATACATAGAAAACGACCAGAACACCCGGAACAAATATCTGCAGATCACACAATTGTAATACACTACGAGTACTTAATTCCTTCACGTTGCAGGCCGCCAGACTCTGGAACGCCCTTCCCGTTTCTATCCGTCAAGCGAAATCCCTTCCTATCTTCAAAAGTATGGTTCATCAACACTATCTGACCACTCTTGATAAGTTTTCTTGACTTTTATTTTTATTTTCTATGTTAATTGTTCCTGCTTTATGTATATTTGTGCTCTATTTTTATATATGTACGTTCTTAATAAATATTAATTATTTTATATATTATATAATTATCCTAAATAATTACGCCACCGTCAGCTTTAATACGTACCGATCCTATCCATCCAAAGGTTGCCTGGAAGAGATCGCTTTTAGCGATAAGGCCGCCGATTGTGCCACTAGATTTAGTTAGTATTAAGATCCTATTTTTATTATTTTCTTTATATTTGATGGTGCAATAAAGGTATATTGTATTGTATTGTATTGTACTTAAATACATAAATAAATAAATAGTAAGTTATAGTTTAGAGATAATAGTTTTTGTTCTATATAAGTTTTGATGGCCAGATCGTTCGTTTACAACTTAGCCTCATTGTCTCATGGGAAAAGTTCAGTAACTTTTCTTGAAAATGGGGCCAGGGATTCGGATAAAAGTTTTACTTTATCCTAATAACAAAGGGATAAATATATTTTGGCGGAGCGAAGGCGAAATCTACTTTCTAATTCAGGTTCTCGGGTTCGACTTCTTTCAAGCATCAATGGATTTTTATAGCTTTGATTGATTAAGACGATTACAAAGAAGAATGAAAGAACGATGCATAAATACAATACAATACAAGTACGCTTTATTGCACATCAAACACAGAAAAAAACAGAACAAACAAAGATACAGATGCACTATGGGCGGCCTTATCGCTAAGAGCGATTTCTTCCAGGCAACCTTTGGATGAATACCTTTGAAATAATATTATGTTAAAATATTAAAATTATTCAAAAATATTTTAGGTGCTGAGATCTAAAACCAAATATACACTAATCATACTTTTATTATAAATGCGAAAGTTTGGATATTTGGATGGACATCTTCCCGCCAAAACTACCCAAATAATCGGGCTTAAAATTTTGTATGCATGTACATACTTATGGGCCTGGAATCAAACAAATACTACTTTTCATTCATAAAACAATTCCCAAGGGAAAGAAATAAACCCTTTAATCACTTTTTTTTTCGACGACTGTGATCTTTTTTTTACCCTAAAAAGTTCGTGCTGCCGCTCTACACAGCGGTTGTGTTGCGTTTTATATGCGTTTCGTTCGAAAAATATTACGGCTGTGCTGAGTCACAAAGATCTGTATTTTCTCAGCCGCTGTGCTAGTGTGGATTTACGCATATTAGTCACTTGTAGAAAACACATACCGTGTGATTTCAGCACTCAAAGTGTTGACGTTTCCTTAGAAATAACGCATGCGAAGCCGCAGACCGTAACTACTAAGCTTTCTCAAAAATGTTACGAAACTCTCTCAACACACGTCATGTAAATTTCAGAGATCTAAACAGTGTGCCAAGTATTTTACAGTTTATGATTGTATATCATCTTAATAGCTAGCAAGGAAATTTCTAGGGTTGCCATCTTCAAAGAGCCTTGAGACGCGACTCGCATCAGAAATTTGCAAGATTTCGCATAAATTTTCCACTTACACTACAATTATTTGAGCTTTGTACTGGCATGGAAGCTGTTTAAAACATAATTGTAGAGTGTTGTATTATTTGCTTTGAAGGAAGATATGGCAAAATGTTGTTAAAGATAAAAAGTACTAAATATGACTTTGACTGACTTTAGAATAGAAAATAAAAAACAAAACGAAAAATATAGAAAAATATTTATTTGGACACAGGTACAAAACACAGACATAGAATAATAAACGGCAAATAAAGTAGTTTATCATGGGGGTAAGAGACACAAATAGGTGATATTAAGAATAAACTAAGACTACCTCCATGACCCTGCACCGAAATAGGGGTTGGCTCAGCGTGTGCTGAACATTATTATTTTCAGCGCTGTTTTTCAGCCAAAGACCTTTAATACTAATTGAAGTCACGGACGACAATTCGGTGACAACAAAGTGAACTATATGGAAAACGAAACCCAAGATTCATAACTCATATTCTTTACTCATATTTCTATCAACAAATAAATAAATAATAAATAAATAAATAATGCTGGACAATTCACACAGCATTATCTAGCCCCATGGTAAGCAGAGCTTGTGTTATGGGTACTAGATAACTGATATACATAATACAATACATTACATAGATAGATATTTTTTATTATACATAGAAAACGACCAGAACACCCGGAACAAATATCTGCAGATCGTACACACAATTGTTCCGAGGTGGGAATCGAACCCGCAAACTCCTGCGTCGCAGGCGGACCTTCGCCCACCGCGCCACATCGGTCGTCGACAAATCACAAAGAAAGTTACAATTAATTAGAAATTACATTTAATAGAAATAAATGTTGACCAAATTAAAATAAAACTTTTAAAACTATCACGGTTATTAACACTAAAGTCAGGAAAGTAGTGGAATATTTACCATGATTTTGATTTTTAGGTTTTCCTATATTGTATTACACAGTAGTTGCAGTTTTTAATATTTACAATTGAAACATTTGAACGAACTGCAGACTGTTGCAAACAATCTACTGATAGCACAATTGATCCATATGAAGATTAGATTCATTAATCATTATCATCATATCCGATCGTTGCCACCCACTTATTGGTGTGCGAAACCTTAAAGGTACAATTCCAAGATGGACCGCAGGCCGCAAACTGCAGCTGCTGGCTGCGACACTACTTGACAAGCGCGGCAACTCTGCAGCCAGGGGCTGAGGCGCGCAGCGACCGCCAACTGCAGCGCCGCGTGTCGCGAACCGTGCTTGGAAATAGAAGCAATCGCGACCGCAGGCAGCACTGCGGTCAACCGCAGCCGCTAGCCGCAATGTCACCTGCGGTCGCAATCTGCAGCCCATCTCGGACTTGTACCATTGAAGTCATTTTATGTCATTCAACGCGTTATACGGGCTCTTTTCTGCCATGCGGATTTCAACCAGCACGATGTTCTTCCAATTATGCGGGCCACACGCACTCGGAAAGCGGATTGGCTAGAACAATTTTGTAGATTTCGGGCAAACCCGCACGCGGACCAGATTCGCACGCGGGCGGATATCTGCATGACAGTAAAAATGCCCTTTGCTCATACAACTTTCGACACTCATTGGTTATTTTGTCACAATTCAAAATACATGAATTGACTTAGTGTCTTCAGGCTTATAAAAACTTTTATTCATAAAATATTCAAATCCTATGCATAGAAATTTACGCTCCTTGAGGCGTTAACTTTGCCATTTCCGTGTTTAAATTTACTAAAACCACAAACATAAATGCCCACCGGCTAGGTATCTCAACACAGTATAATTATGCTGACGTAGACGCTATTTTGAAGCATTAAAGTTTTTTTAGACGTGTTCTTGAGTGGAGACTACGAATCAGTAAACGTAGGAAAGGACGTCCTCCGAACAGGTGGGATGACGACCTGCGAAAGACTGCAGGTAGATGCTGGATGCGGCAAGATGACAGGGCGCTATGGCGCTCATTGAGGGAGACCAATGTCCAGCTGTGGACTGCTATAGGCTGATGATGATGATGATGAAGTTTTTTTTTAATTTAGGTTTTACCTATATAATTTTTACGGTGAAGTTATAAGTAAGTAATTGTGTACCTAATGCTGCAAATGAAGTATTCTTATTCAAAAGTAACCGATGCCTGAATTCAAGCCAGTTTAGATAACGAAAAGTTACTACCAACCCTATTAAACGTAACTTATGCTGGCACAAACTTGAAGATATGACTTTTAACTTACTCATACTTTCGGGTAGCGACGGAAGTTTAAAATATGGTTGTTCAACTGCCTGTTTATTGTATTTTCAATTCTAAATAAATAAATAATGCTGGACAATTCAAAAGACTACCATAGGGTTAGACAAATAGCCCTATGGTAAGCAGGTACTAGATAACTGATATACATAATACAATAACATTACATATATAGATATTTTCTATTATACATAGAAAACGACCAGAACACCCACAACAAATATCTGCAGATCGTACACACAATTGTTCCGAGTCGGGAATCGAACCCGCAACCTCCTGCGTCGCAGGCGGATCTTCGCCCACCGCGCCACATCATCGGTCGTCAAAATCTGTAAGCTAATCTGTAGCTACAACGTGGAAATCCGATTGTCAGCAGACTTTGAGGATTACTGTCAGCAGAAAAATTGAGAAATCTTCCAAATAACTTGACTAGACGGATTCCAAAGAGCTGAGTCAATTATTGATCCTTTTTTATCCTTTTTCGGGGGTCCCTTAGAATCCTTACAATATGTGACCTACCATAGGGAAAGAAAATAATTTCAGACTATGCCCTACTTTCGTTCTATAACACCATGCCTAAATCACACTTCGGTTGATCAGATACCTAAATGGAATACGCTGTGTATTATTAATTATACATCATCATCAGCCTATAGCAGTCCACTGCTGGACATAGTCCTCCCCCAATGAGCACCATAGCGCCCTGTCTTTAGCTTGCCGCTTCCAGCATCTACCTGCAGTCTTTCGTAGGTCGTCATCCCACCTGGTCAGCGGGCGTCCTACACTACGTTTACCGAGTCGTGGTCTCCACTCAAGAACACGTTTTCCCCAGTGGCTGTCGGTTCTTCGCGAGATATGGCCGGCCCACTGCCACTTCAGCTTGCTAATTCTTTGAGTATTAATTATACAGCTGTGTATCATATAATGTTTCAACTAAACCGCAGAATTTAGCTCCATAATCAAAAACCCTTGTAAACTAAACCTCCAAGACGATAGTTTAGCTCTAAATAACATAGGTAGGTATAAAAGTGAAACAGAGACCCCACACTGCCAAGTAGAACACACCCCGAGCCAAGTCGGAACAGCTGATATTAAAGACTTGTTTTTTTGCAACAGTAATCCCTTCCTGTGATACAACAACGAACAGCCAGTGTTGTGTGGTTTCGTGGGTTCCGTATAGAAGCTTTTGTTTTTGAAATGAGGATTTTTATCCTCCTGTAAAGGAATATTTTACAGAGGTATAATGCATTTGTTCTTACACAAAGTAAATGAAAGTTTTGACTTGATGCTACGTTCTGCCAAAGGCAAAATATTTAGTACCTACCTCCTATATTATACAGTAGCATTTTGAGGTCGGGAAATAAATAGTTATTTGTTTCTCTGTTCATTCACAAATCTATAGACGATCTATTTGACAACCTCTATGGCACGGTGGGCGACGGTCTACCTGCGACGCTGGAGATTGCGGACAAATGTTTGTCCTATCTGCAGATATTTGTATCGGGTATTCTGGTCGTTTTCTTTGTGGAATAGAAAATAACTATCCATGTAATGTATTGTATTATGTATTTTATTTTATTTTATTTAAAAACTTTATTGCACTACAAGGGTACAAAGGGTGTGCTTAATGCCGAAAGCCGAGGCATGTATGTATATCAGTAATCTAGTACACATAATACAAGCTCTGCTTAGCTTGGAGCTAGGTGATGCCGTGTGAATTGTTCAACGTTATTTATTTATTAGCACTCTAATTAAGCAAAACTCTTATGATGCAAAACGTTGCCAAAAATTGAAATCAAAATCGACAGCGTTAGCAATTGCTTAGTCACCATTTTTGCAACGAAAAAAAAATTGAAGACCTTAAATAGATCCACTAAAGAACATACAATTAAGGAACTCTGTAACCCTATATTCGGGGCGTTAATGCACGCGACACAGTTATATATAACTCGTTTTTACACAAGTTAACTATTTCCCTTGTATTTATGTTCCAAACAAAGATAATTTTGATTTGATTTTGATTTTGACTAGTTTTCCAAATCCTTATAGACAGCCGTTTTTAAACATTCAAAATTAACCCTAAAACGAGTGCTATGCCATTTTAGATGATAATGGCGCTCTGTACGAGTAGGTTTTTGGGTTCTTTTGTAACTGACAGTTAGTCTTGTTATTTGTGGGTTATTTTTGCGGCTGCGCGTTTTATTGCCCGAAAGCGATGGAGGGTTATGTTTTTCGGACGTTATGTAAGTATGTTTTTGTGTTTTTCATTCCCTGGTAGACCATGAAAGCTTTAAGTGCTTGATGTCCGTGAAAGTTGGAATGACATGATGTTAAGCTGAGAAATCTGAGTATAATTTTTGTTGGTCGTTTATGTTTACGTTATCGACAGAGGTTTTAGTTTACTATGACTGAGTGCTCAGTTACGTTGAGTACCAGGGCTGACGTTAAAATGATACACAGTTTTTATACTACACATCATTGACGACCGATGTGGCGCGGTGGTCGAAGGTCCGCCTGCGACGCAGGAGGTTGCGGGTTCGATTCCCGCCTCGGGACAATTGTGTGTACGATCCGGAGATATTTGTTCCGGGTGTTCTGGTCGTTTTCTATATATAATAAAAAATATCTATCTATGTAATGTATTGTATTATGTATATCAGTTATCTAGTACCCATAACACAAGCTCTGCTTACTATGGGGCTAGATAATGCTGTGTGAATTGTCCAGCATTATTTATTAATATTTATTATCATTAAAATTATCAACCTTTTCCGGTCCACAGCAGCTGAACAAAGGCCTCCTCAGCGCCCTATTGGGTCTTATTATTAGGGAGTAATGCCTCTATATTGCATGTGGATTTGGGATCGCAGTAGAAGAATTTTTAATCGATCCATAATAAAGCATGCTTCAAATGCTTCAGGCGCTGTTAGTCCATAAAAATACACTATGAAATAACATCCAACCGAGACAAGACGAAATATTACGAAAAATGTTTCTATTCTATGACCAAATTGTTACAGACAAACTAAAATTACATCAACTTATGACGAAACAATAAATTACTAACCATTCATAACCGTTGTATAATCATCATCAACATCATCAGCCTATAGCAGTCCACTGCTGGACATAGGCCTCCCCCAATGAGCGCCATAGCGCCCTGTCTTCAGCTTGCCGCATCCAGCATCTACCTGCAGTCTTTCGCAGGTCGTCATCCCACCTGGTCGGAGGGCGTCCTGCACTACGTTTACCGAGTCGTGGTCTCCACTCGAGAACACGTTTGCCCCAGCGGCCGTCGGTTCGCGAGATAAGGCCGGCCCACTGGCACGCTGTATAATACTTATAATTAACCATTCTGGCTTCTAAATAAAATGAAATGTTTTGTATCCCCATGAAACTTATTTTATTGCATTTATTTTATTTTATTGTTTAAATTATGAAAGTATTTTAAAATTCTATTTGACATGTGTAAATAAAGTCGAACTCAGTTTTACAGTGTCTTTCCAGGGTGCATGTAACGACTTAACTAACCTATTTACTTAGACTTAAGAATTATAATAAATATAATGCTGGACAATTCACACAGCATTATCTACCCCCATGGTAAGCAGAGCTTGTGTTATGGGTACTAGATAACTGATATACATAGTACAATACATTACATAGATAGATATTTTTTATTATACATAGAAAACGACCAGAACACTCGGAACAATTATGTGCAGATCGTGCACACAATTGTTCCGAGGCGGGAATCGAACCCGCAACCTTCTGCGTCGCAGGCGGACCTTCGCCCACCGCGCCACATCGGTCGTCATTAATATCATAATTAATGTATATGTATGCAAAAAAAAAATATGCATATAAACATGAAGACCATGACCAAGGGCGGAAACTGGTACTCTAATTTCCCTAAAAATCCTCGAGTTAACTTTCTAAAATTCTTTGTACATCGGCTGTATAATAAAGAAATGAGGCCGGCCACTTTAGCCCAGAGCGGCTTCTTGAGCCCAAAATAGGACTGCGGCCTGTGTGTGTGCCTTTAGAGTTTAGACCCTTTCAAATTTTCCAAATTACATGATCGTAAACCCTTGCATCATACGATGCCCACTCTAGTGTAGAGTGTTATAAATTTGACAATTTACAAACTTCTAAGACTGAGTAATTTAATAAATTTGGGTTACTGCTCTGGTTAGGTAGGGGCTTGTAACAACCGTCAGGACTCAATCTGCCTGTTGTTCGCAAATATAGGATTTAATATGTATTCGTAATTATTACAAGATCGGGGTTCGAGTTAGTGGGAATTTTCTCATAGCAAATTGAAAATATCTGTCAATGATTAAATCAAGTTCACAGGTTTTACCAACCGTAATAAAATAGCCAGATTTATTGTTCTATTTCCACTTAACCATAACTCAGCTTTGTTTATTATTTAAAATATTAAACGATAACATTTGGACTCCCACGGGACAATCAGACCCTATTCTTAATATAAATAAACGGATCACTTTCAAACGATAAGTGAAGTGCCTAAAACTTTTGGTCGGAATTTGGACCTTAGGTGCGCGGGAGTCGCCCTGAAGGGATAGTTTTTCGGGAAGCTGGAGAGGACAGTCGGGTTTTACGAGTCTAGGGCAACGGACCCCTAACTAACGCAATCGCGCGCGGTCTAATTAATATTTGAAAGTTAGTAATTGATTAAATTCAGTGTAGATTTGAACTTAATATAATTTCAGTGATTTAATTAACAAAAAGCTTGTGATTCATTTCATATAAAATTTGCCTAACAAATCATATAAAATAAAGGCAGATTTTGCTTATAATAATAAATAAATATAGAGTCTGTGTTTGGATCCATAACATTTGTTATGTGAATCGTGATTAATTCAGTGTAACGTAGAGCCAGTTTTTAACAGTCGCTCGAAGTCCGGTTCCAGCCAGAGCTAAGTTGCATGTTTTATTATTTATTCGTCAGATATTTGTTAAATTATAACTTTTATAAAATAACAATTTTCATAACCAAAATCTAAATAATTCGTAAAAGATTATTACATTAATGTTTTGACGTATATCACACGTATCATCGCTTCACGTTTATTACATTATGTATTTCAATGTGTACCTATTTTCAGCAAAGGAGTTTTGTTTAGACAAATACTGCAATTACATATTTTATTTGTATTTATCGTTTATTGAAATTTTACTGTGTTTACAGTTATCTCCAAGAGAGAGATTATTAATATATTGACTGTATTTTCAGTCGTCTCCAAGAGAGAGACTATTTATATTTTAATAACGAAATTATCTTATTAGCTCGTTGCAGTAGCACCATGGAAACATCCGAAAGTGATAAGTCCATTGCGAGTTATAAGACATAATTATGTAAATTGAATAATTACTAAAAATAAATACCATAATGGTATGATCTGGTTCCAAGTATGGATATGAATGACCTAATACAATTTTAACTGTATATTCAGTTGTCTCCAGGTGAGAGACTATCAATATTTTGATATCAATCTGACAATAGTTCGGTGCGTAAGTCACCATGGATACAATCCGAAAGTGATACCTTCCATATGAACTATGAGACGTATGTTCTCTGTTGGTTGAATCATTATATTACCTCTATATCTGGAATTATCTGGATTACAACATCAAGTAGAAAAACTTGAAACTAGAACCATACTACGGTATAACGCTGTAGAGTTTTGGCTGTGTAAAGAAGCCTTTATATATGTGTACTCCTGAGGGAGAAAATAGGAGCTTTTCGGTACTGGTCAGATATTATACATATATCTAGATTAGTAGAGTTAAGCCCCGCAGATAAACTTAGAGGACTGACTTTTTGATATGAATGATTAGTTTCAATAAAATATCACAAATTAATATTCCCCTTTACTAAGTTAGATTAAATTCCGACAGACACTGACTAGACGTAGGAGCTTTGATAAAAAATAAAGTCCTCTTGTCCCGATAATTATTTGTGATATGTTGTCCAATTTTGTCACAAACTGGAAAGAGAACTAGCAGTTTGTAGACTATATCGGAGGGGGCCTGTCCAGTCTGGAGCCGAGGGTCACTGGTAGGGGCGGCAGGTGGAGCCTCTATCCTTAGCCGTAATAAAATCAATTATACAAAATAAGATTGTTAAATTCAATATTTACTAATACGTTACTAGCAGTCCAAGTTCTAGGCATGGTAATTAAAGAAATCTATCTGATGTTCATACTAAAATTGTTCTAAGTTTAGAATACTTTGAATTTTAATATATGACAATAAATGATTACGAGGAATGTAAGAAATTAAATCAACTTCAGCATTAGTCCGTTTGTCTTTAGCATCAAAAGAATCGAGTTACTATCAACACACAACGTAGAGTCCTACCACTTATCGACGATCATTGGCCACATTATTCATTAATTCTACATTTAATAGACTACGATTCAGTAGGTATGAGGAATCATGTAGATCATTGGGATTTAGGTAAAGTAATTAGGAATTAAATTAAGCGAAAAATTAGATTAAGGAGCCGGCGGTTAAGATTTAGTAAGTCAAAAAAAATTAAGGGGTCGTTACAAATTTTAGATCATTACAATTTGGTGCCGTGACCAGGATGATATTTATATATTACAGGATGTAATTCATATATTACCAGGATATACAGATTTTCAGATATACAGGATTTACAAACCAGGATATTCATTTATAGGATGTAGTACATATATGACCAGGATGTACATATATTACCAGGATTAGAAGTCTGCCATTACTATTAGTGCACGCGTGACTAGGATATATATATTTAGATTTAAATTAGGATCAAACTAAGTTAATATATACAAAATTTACATAAGAATAGGTATACCTTTTCAGATAAGTTATTTGTCAGTAGAATTGTACAGAATTAGATTTATGTTATAAGAGCGGGGGTCGTATAGAACTAAAATATGAATTTTGAATTAAAATAAAGTAGGGAAAATTATTTTATATTAAATTATAATAGGTAGAAACCCAAAGTGCGAATCTTTCGCACAATTTGCTGCTTGTGAAATGGAAGGTGCTTAAAGACAAACGGAATATATTAGGGATATCTAGAGACGTAACTAACTTTGAATTATTATAATGTTATCAGATGTTGCGGGTTCGATTCCTGCCTTGATGCAGATGTTTGTGCGATCTGCAGGTATTTGTTTTGGGATTTATGGGTGTTTTATCCAGAATTGTTATTATCATTATACCTTATTCAGTTATATATAATATGTGGTTGTGGGTTCGATTCCTGCCTTGATTCTGGGGTTTATAGGTGTTTTACTCAGCATTGTTATTATCATTATACCTTATTAAGTTATAATATGTGGTTGTGGGTTCGATTCCTGCCTTGATTCTGGGGTTTATGGGTGTTTTACTCGGCATTGTTATTATCATTATAACTCATTCAGTTATAATTATGTAGTTGTGGGTTCGATTCCCGCCTTATTTCAGATGTTGGTGCGATCGGCAAGTGGTTGTTCCGGGAGTTTTATCCAGCATTGTTATAATTATTATTATTACCTCTTTAGTAATACGTTTTATAAAAAAAAAAAGTTAGCCTTGTTTTGATTAACTGTCTATAAGCTACTGTTAAAGGATATGACTCAGTACAGATTCAAGTTCCAGCTTGTGGATATTAGGTACAATAAGTATATGGTAAGGTAACTAATACATAACTAAGCTTACTTTGGGGTCGGTTATTAGAGTGTAAAAATACTTCGGCGTATTTGAAAAAAATCTACAATGGAAACGTCAGAAATGTTTATGACTTTATTAGATAAACAACTACATACATTGAGGATTTAAGGACATAGACTCTGGGGTCGGGAATAATTAATTTAGGTAATCTTATATTTTACTTCTATTTGATTTTAGATTCTTTATATTTTAATGAGAATTTAAATAGCTCAGTTTACGATAAACATAGGGTGGTAATAAAGTAAACAGATTTATGGCATTTTTTACAGCTATTGAAATTTAACGTTAAGAGCTATGGTATCTGGACACTTGAGAATGAACTGATATTTTGAGAACACTCATAACTAACAGGGTTCTATTGCTGAAGTATGACGTTAATGGGTCGACGAATAAGTTAAGTAACAGGTACTCATGATAATATTTTGGTTCACAGCGATAAGTGTTTCCCATAGGTCTTGCTAGAAAAAACAAGGTAAGAGCACTTGACACAACTTTAAATAAATAAATAATACCGGAATATTTTGATGCTGATATGAACCTTAAGACGCGATTATAATTCCGATGAAATAGTCATTGTTCCCAATACACTTAACAATACCTATCGAGAGTGAGTGGTCACGGTTCGATTTCATTTCAGTACGTATTTAGACATCTTGCTACTGGTCTAAGAACATTTTTGAAACGTACAAAGTATCTTACAAGAAATACTAGTTTCAGAATAGACAGGCGCTCTAGAAAATACTTAGGTGATGTGATAATGATGAAATTCAACGTTGATCTTTATTCCCATCTGGAAAATGTCCGCTGTTGCCGCAGGTTTCAAAAGTATAGATGGATGTAAACTAATAAATGATATTTCATTTTATTCAGTCCGGGAGATTAGTTTATCCGCAAATACTAAGAGAATAAAATTAATAAGGATCAGTCTGACATTTGAATCTAAAGATAAAATAATAGAATGTTAAGCAGCTTGAGGTAGAATTAATTGCACAGTTCAGTTTCGATTGGAAACATATTGGACTTACATTTCATATAAGAATCAGGTACGTGTAAAAGACACTCTATTAAGATTACAAGGGATGAAATAAAAAAAATATATATATTGGAATACTTTCTTGGATTGTAAATCACATAAGCTCTGTGTCACAGGTTAGAATGGTGTGCTAATTCAATTGGGAGGATGAGTGAAGCGATTGAGGGATTTGATTGTTCATTTGTACTGAGTGAATATTAGACATAGCTTTAGGTTGCGTGAGAGAAGTGAGTGAATAACTTGTGTGCATTATAGTCTTTTAAAGAGCCCACTTGGATTATCACATTTCAGAACCTTTGACGATTTGATGGAGTTGGAATCATACATGCACCACAATTAAATTTTATGAAGGAATAATTTTGGTGTTAGGTTAAAGATCATATCAGATAATTTTATGAATCTGAGATCTAAATTGCAGCTGCGGCTGACTTCATAAAATTTCACACTATACACGCTAGGTTCGAACTAAGCACACTATACACACATTCCAGAGTTGAAAAAGGTTGTTTTCGGATAAATCAAAATTGAGTTATCAGTCGATTTGGAATACAGATAACGGACAGTTGTGCAGGAGTTAGCGAGCATTTCGTGCGTAATCATAATGTAAGATCACAAAGAAATCGTTTGCTTACTATTCACTAGGAATTATCTCGATTCACAACCGAGGTACCGAAGTCAACTGTACTTATTCTGTCAATGAGCTTGGTAAAACAATATTGATTTAATTTACATTTTGCTCATGAACATTTCATGTATTAAATTATTCTCTAAATGTAGGTACTTACAAAAATAAAAACAATCATTTTCAATCTGGATTTACACACACACACACACACACACACACACACACAAACACACACACACACAAAATATGTATGATTGCAAGGTCCAACAGATTAAGAGCTAATAAAGTTCATATTATATTTGAGAATGAGGAGACAATCCAAAAGTTATATTTGCGATGTTAAATTTATTAGGAAATCTTTACTTCGGTTATCTAATTACCACCTGCATAAAGATTTGGGGTCGATTGTAACAACCGTCAGGACTCAATCTGCCTGTTGTTCGCAAATATAGGATTTAATATGTATTCGTAATTATTACAAGATCGGGGTTCGAGTTAGTGGGAATTTTCTCATAGCAAATTGAAAATATCTGTCAATGATTAAATCAAGTTCACAGGTTTTACCAACCGTAATAAAATAGCCAGATTTATTGTTCTATTTCCACTTAACCATAACTCAGCTTTGTTTATTATTTAAAATATTAAACGATAACATTTGGACTCCCACGGGACAATCAGACCCTATTCTTAATATAAATAAACGGATCACTTTCAAACGATAAGTGAAGTGCCTAAAACTTTTGGTCGGAATTTGGACCTTAGGTGCGCGGGAGTCGCCCTGAAGGGATAGTTTTTCGGGAAGCTGGAGAGGACAGTCGGGTTTTACGAGTCTAGGGCAACGGACCCCTAACTAACGCAATCGCGCGCGGTCTAATTAATATTTGAAAGTTAGTAATTGATTAAATTCAGTGTAGATTTGAACTTAATATAATTTCAGTGATTTAATTAACAAAAAGCTTGTGATTCATTTCATATAAAATTTGCCTAACAAATCATATAAAATAAAGGCAGATTTTGCTTATAATAATAAATAAATATAGAGTCTGTGTTTGGATCCATAACATTTGTTATGTGAATCGTGATTAATTCAGTGTAACGTAGAGCCAGTTTTTAACAGTCGCTCGAAGTCCGGTTCCAGCCAGAGCTAAGTTGCATGTTTTATTATTTATTCGTCAGATATTTGTTAAATTATAACTTTTATAAAATAACAATTTTCATAACCAAAATCTAAATAATTCGTAAAAGATTATTACATTAATGTTTTGACGTATATCACACGTATCATCGCTTCACGTTTATTACATTATGTATTTCAATGTGTACCTATTTTCAGCAAAGGAGTTTTGTTTAGACAAATACTGCAATTACATATTTTATTTGTATTTATCGTTTATTGAAATTTTACTGTGTTTACAGTTATCTCCAAGAGAGAGATTATTAATATATTGACTGTATTTTCAGTCGTCTCCAAGAGAGAGACTATTTATATTTTAATAACGAAATTATCTTATTAGCTCGTTGCAGTAGCACCATGGAAACATCCGAAAGTGATAAGTCCATTGCGAGTTATAAGACATAATTATGTAAATTGAATAATTACTAAAAATAAATACCATAATGGTATGATCTGGTTCCAAGTATGGATATGAATGACCTAATACAATTTTAACTGTATATTCAGTTGTCTCCAGGTGAGAGACTATCAATATTTTGATATCAATCTGACAATAGTTCGGTGCGTAAGTCACCATGGATACAATCCGAAAGTGATACCTTCCATATGAACTATGAGACGTATGTTCTCTGTTGGTTGAATCATTATATTACCTCTATATCTGGAATTATCTGGATTACAACATCAAGTAGAAAAACTTGAAACTAGAACCATACTACGGTATAACGCTGTAGAGTTTTGGCTGTGTAAAGAAGCCTTTATATATGTGTACTCCTGAGGGAGAAAATAGGAGCTTTTCGGTACTGGTCAGATATTATACATATATCTAGATTAGTAGAGTTAAGCCCCGCAGATAAACTTAGAGGACTGACTTTTTGATATGAATGATTAGTTTCAATAAAATATCACAAATTAATATTCCCCTTTACTAAGTTAGATTAAATTCCGACAGACACTGACTAGACATAGGAGCTTTGATAAAAAATAAAGTCCTCTTGTCCCGATAATTATTTGTGATATGTTGTCCAATTTTGTCACAAACTGGAAAGAGAACTAGCAGTTTGTAGACTATATCGGAGGGGGCCTGTCCAGTCTGGAGCCGAGGGTCACTGGTAGGGGCGGCAGGTGGAGCCTCTATCCTTAGCCGTAATAAAATCAATTATACAAAATAAGATTGTTAAATTCAATATTTACTAATACGTTACTAGCAGTCCAAGTTCTAGGCATGGTAATTAAAGAAATCTATCTGATGTTCATACTAAAATTGTTCTAAGTTTAGAATACTTTGAATTTTAATATATGACAATAAATGATTACGAGGAATGTAAGAAATTAAATCAACTTCAGCATTAGTCCGTTTGTCTTTAGCATCAAAAGAATCGAGTTACTATCAACACACAACGTAGAGTCCTACCACTTATCGACGATCATTGGCCACATTATTCATTAATTCTACATTTAATAGACTACGATTCAGTAGGTATGAGGAATCATGTAGATCATTGGGATTTAGGTAAAGTAATTAGGAATTAAATTAAGCGAAAAATTAGATTAAGGAGCCGGCGGTTAAGATTTAGTAAGTCAAAAAAAATTAAGGGGTCGTTACAAATTTTAGATCATTACAGGCTGAGGGTTGAGATGAAGCGGGTTGTTGGTGTCTTCTATGGTAAGACGTCTCTTGCCTCTTCTATTGCCATCGTAGGGAAAGAGCTAGGCATTTATGTAGCGAGTAAAAAGTGTTCTTTATTTATGCTAAAGTCATTTACTCTTATGCTTTGACGACCGATGTGGCGCGGTGGGCGAAGGTCCGCCTGCGACGCAGAAGGTTGCGGGTTCGATTCCCGCCTCGGAACAATTGTGTGCACGATCTGCACATAATTGTTCCGAGTGTTCTGGTCGTTTTCTATGTATAATAAAACATATCTATCTATGTAATGTATTGTATTATGTATATCAGTTATCTAGTACCCATAACACAAGCTCTGCTTACCATGGGGCTAGATAATGCTGTGTGAATAGTCCAGCATTATTTATTTATTTATTTACAGCTAAGTCGTTTCATTGTGTAAGACTTATAAACATGGCAAATGGCAAAGAACAAACACGAATTACAACTATTATTACATATCACTACATTGTCTAAAAAAAAGTCGCTTCCAGCTGTCTGTCTCTCCCAATGTATGCTTAGATCTTTAAAACTAAGCAACGGATTTTGATGCGGTTTATAATAGTTAGAGTGATTCAAGAAGAAGGTTTATATGTACATATGTACATGTTCAGAAGTCGGGGCGGGTTGCTAATACTTCATAAGTATATAAATTCCCTAAAAGTCCAATCCGTCACCAGAGAGCAGAGTGTCCAAAACGCTATAGCATTACCACGTTGAATGGCAATGCTAATTCGTTAATAGTAGCAAGCATTCATCTGTGGCATTCATAAGTTATCGACATAGCTCTAAGAATTAGCAAGCTAAAGTGGCAGTGGGCCGGCCATATCTCGCGAAGAACCAACGGCCGCTGGGGCAAACGTGTTCTTGAGTGGAGACCACGACTCGGTAAACGTAGGCCGCACTCCGATCAGGTGGGATGACGACCTGCGAAAGACTGCAGGTAGATGCTGGATGTGGACAGCTGAAGACAGGGCGCTATAGCGCTCATTGGGGGAGGCCTATGTCCGTGGACTGTTATAGGCTGATGATGATGATGATGATGATTCATCTGTGGACTCTAAGAGCATTATATACTTCATTTATTTTCTTTTCAGCCCATATCCACTAATTGCCCGTAAAAGCCATACCTGTCTGTCATGTTAGAAAATTAATTTCAAGTTTATCCTCGTCTAAAATAACTCGACTCCCACCCAAGTCTTGTACCACAACACATTAGTAAGTTTGTTTAGGTGGTCCCTCGTAACCAAGGGACTCAACTAAATTTAATTTTGTATAACTCTACTCGAGCTGGCTCTAAAAACACTCGCAGTAAAGAAAGCGTGCAAATTAAAAGGGATTTTAGGGTACCAGACATAAAATAAATTAACCCTTTCAGCTAATTCTAAAAGAGTTTTGTGAAACATCATTTTAGTCTATACTAATATTATAAAGAGGAAAGGTTTGATTTTTTGTTTGTTTAATAGGCTCCGAAAAGTACCGGACCGATTTGAACAATTCTTTCACCGTTGGGAAGCTACACTATCCCCGGTGAACATAGGCTATATTATATATTTTTTTAAGTTAGGGATGCGTACTAAAACCGTGCGAAGCCGGGAAGGTCGGCTAGTCAGATATAGATTTAACTGAATCCCATGGTAATAAATGTGTTATTTATCACCCTTTGTCTTTATCTTTATTTAAGGATCACGAAGTAGGTACTTATCTTTAGAAAAATTGTAAATTAAGTTTTAAAATTATTCAGAATGGATTTATTATTGGTATTAGGTCTTTAAAGAAGAGATCTAGTGCCTAGGCACTCTCTAGAGAGTGCTAACGTTAATTAATATTCCCGAAGAACATATAGAATAACGTTTCTAAGCCCACTTTCCTAAATTACCTATTTAATTAAAATTTTCTGTGTTTATGAATTAATATGTAATGATAACTATTGTACTATGTAGTATAAAATGTAATTTTGTTTTCTATTAATTAATTTAATTGGTTTTGTAACCGTGTTAATTATTTAAATAAATAAATAAATAAAAATAAATTTAATAAATATTGTTGGACAATCCAAACAGCTCCAAAAGTAAGCAGGTTTTTTGTACTATTTTATTATTTTATTTTCAAAATTTTGGGAAAACTTACAGCTAGGTCTTAAAAATAATTATTTAATTAGTACATGCCGGTAAATACCAGCGCATGTGTGCTGAGGGGCAATTATGAAGTTTCCGCAGATATGTACCTACATACTGAAATAGAATAACAAATAATGGATAGTGAAAGTAGACGACTTAACACTTTGACTGCGATTTTTTTTGGACGACTGCGGTCTTTTTTTAACCTAAAAAATTCGTGCTGCCGCTCTACACAGCGGCTGTGTTGCGCCGCACATGCGTTTCGTTCGAAAGATATTACGGCTGTGCTGAGTCACAAAGATCTGTATTTTCTCAGCCGCTGCACTAGTGTGGATTTACGCATATTAGTCACTTGTAGAAAACACATACCGTGTGATTTCAGCACTCAAGGTGTTAAAGAAAATTAAAAGAAACACACAACACAAAACGATATAAAATTAAGTTATTATAAAAAGAATTCACCTTAACGGTGCAAGCGTTTGAGCTTACTTGCAGATGTGTTATATAAATCAACATCATTGTTTTTGTTGACCAATGAGTTGAACGATTTGCTAGCTCGTAACAAAAATGCTAGATATGATAGATAGTGAAATGATAAACTAAATTACGTAAATTGCATTACTAAAATATTTTTTGTTATCCTATAGACACCCAGAATTCCAATCAACCAGAATAAATATCTGCAGGTCGTACAAATATTAGAGAATCGAACCTGTAACCTCATGAGTCGCAGGCGGACCTATGCCCGCTGCGCAACTGAGATCGTCTAATTTTATTAGAGCTATTGCAGCCGACTGGCTTTGTTCTTAAATAGCTTAATTCTTTTGATAGACATCGTGAAGATTTCTTATTATATTTTTCTTAGCAAACTTTCTTTCTTTGTAAGGCTCAGTTTGTATGAAAATAAGTTTTTGCATTTCGTAAATTAAGATGGGTTTTGTTTACAAAGTGAAACAAGCTGAAATAAGAAAAGTGAAATAATAATTTGCAGAAATAACTTGAAGGCTACTTGAGTCTTGAGCAATGGTAAATAATGGTTTTATGTTCTGAAACTTTTACGGGGCTAGGCTTGTGCTTGGAAAGTGGCATGGTAATACAATTTCTTTTTATTTAGCATTTTTACTTATCCCCTATCGACCTGAATTCCAATGTCTCGGCCCGGCGACGTGTTAAATAATGGTAACATGGTCGGCAACATATTGGAAGTCTTACAGTCATCAATTTTTATTAGTTTATTTAACTATAACTTAAAATTAATAAGTTTATTTTGAATAAATTATCGAATAAAATATGTACATTATAATCAGCCAGATTAAATTTTTTTTAAAAGAATTTGATTCTGAACTTATTTATCTTTTTCTATAATAAATGTAATACAAAACGCCAAAGCCACCGGGATTAGTCGCAGGGTTGGTAAACATTGTCGGCGACTCCTTCAGCATGTCACAGGCTGATTTATATTTTATGTATGCTAGTTTTAAGGTATATATATTACTATGGACCGTAGAATAAGTTAAATAGGATCTCTTACTTTTCTATGGTCTGAAATGGTTTATTATTATATTAAATTAACATCATTTGCGAAGGCTTGACCAACACGAGGACGGTCCATCAAGCAACGTCCAAGTTAAAAGCGCCAAAAGTTTAAACAACTTTTTACCCTGAAAAAGTTCAAGCAAGAAAACATCGTTACTAAAGATTAAAATGGTCTGCATCGGAGGGTTTCCTGAAAACCAATCAACTCAGGTAAAAAACTCTATCGATGTTTTATAAAGTTTGTTAAACCTAGGTTTAGTTATCATAGCCCGTAATTAATTTTTTTGGATACAGTTAAATTGTATCCAAAGTGAATAAAAACTCATTTTATAAAGGAGTTTAAATAAAATTTGAGATAAAACGCAATAAAAACGAACAAAACACGACTTGGTAAATGAATAAAAATATCGACGATTTGCTTCCAGCGCCTTCGCGTTTTTTCGGTTTTAAAAAAAGCCAATTATATTATTCTAGACTCCTCTTTCAAAATCCTAAGCTTAGTTTATACGAGCGAGGCCACTCAAAAGCAAATGATCATCAGTTTTCATCAAAAACTATCAATTTCAATATAAATCCCGTCAAAATATCAACATGCTACCCACTGAGCTTGGTTTAATCGCTGACAACCTGCCATAAGCTTACTAAAACCTTCGAAAGACTTTCGTTTCATGCACACGTTCAAACTAGACTAGATCATCCTGATTTACGAATAACGCAGGATGCAAATAACACCCCGGAAACCTTCACAAAACGAAGCTTCGATGAGATGTCAAACAAAAAAACTGTTTTCATCCTTTGATCCTTCCTCCAGAGTTCCATTTTCTTTGTTCAGGAGTTGTTTATTGGCAGTCGTAAGCCGGTAATGATGGCAATACTGATATATTACCACTTTAGTGGCTGAAGCGAACATGGGCCGATGTTTGTTTTACGATTGCTCTTAAGATAAATTATGCTGATGCTTAATTTTTGCGAATAATAAATTGTTCGTTTTATTTCTGCTGACGGCTGCCTCACACAATTATTTATGATGCGTGTGTGAAAACGGGATTATGTTATTGTGGTTTACATTTTCTGGATAGAGACAATTCATTATCAAATATATTTATTTATTTTAAGCCATTATTGTCCCACTGCTGGGCAAAGGCCTTCCTTTTCTCCTTCCACTCCTCGCGATCCAACGCGCCATGATAGAAGATGTACCTCGAGCTCGTCGCGCCATCTTACGGTAAGTCTAGGTCTCATTAAAGTAAAGTTACAAATACATTGTATATTAACCTCAGCAGAAGTTAAAATGGTTCGGTTAGGTTTCTCAATTAAAGTTATTAACACTTCGACTGCGGCGATCTTTTTTTAACCTAAGCCATTCGTGCTGCCGCTCTACACAGCAGTTGTGTTGCGCCGCACATGCGTTTCGTTCGAAAACATTACGGCTGTGCTGAGTCACACAGATCTGTATTTTCTCAGCTGCTGCGCTAGTGTGGATTTACGCATATAAGTCACTTGTAGAAAACACATACAGTGTGATTTCAGCAACCGACGTGAATGAATGGTGGTTGTTTAGAGACGAGATGTTTTCGTTTAGCATGAACAAAAATGTTCCAATTAACTCCCCTTAACGAGATCACTGGTTTTCGATTTAGATTTAAATAATAATAAAAATAGTAGTCCCAATGAAATCGCTAGAGGTTAAAGCTTCTAATGGGAATAATAGTATGTCAATGTCAAATAAAAGCTTTATTTATTTTATTTATTTATTATTATTATTTAGGAATTAGAATTCGGTTTATAGTTTTTTAATATATGTAGGTAGGCTAAATTATTGTGCGTGGGTTGCCTCGCTCCTTTTGCTCGCCTTTAAGCTTCCTAAAATCTAAACACGTCCTTGCAAACACAATCTTTCCGCCTTGTTTCGACTCTCCACATTTCATAACATCAAAGCCTGAAACTTTCACTTATATCAACTGAAGTAATTGTATAACTTAAACTTTGAGTTATAACTTCGTAACTCGTAATTGTTTCGTATTTCTTGGCTCAGATAGGGATACTGAGGGACTAACTGTTCTTAGAAGTTGTTGAATGTTCCTTGACTTAACCTAACATTCCTTATTGTCGCTGAGTAAATGGTGCCTGCTGAAGTTACATTGAGATTAATAGATTTGGGCGTTATTCTTTGGAGGCCCACTCTACACCTCCTATAAAATTAGGTTTATGTAGGAAGAGTTCAAAAAAAAAATCAAATCAAATCAAATCAAAATCGTTGGAGTTCGTTCGAGTTGGTCCGCAGTTGGTTCACTACAATATCAAAAAAACGCTACGAAACTTATCCGCTGAAAACACAGCATAATTCTTCAGGAAAATCACGACTAGCTACATAAAAAATTGGTGATATCTTAGCCAATTTTTAATGGATTTTGATGATTTATTTGCTTTTTTTATAAATTTGATTTTGATATGGTCCCTTACAAGGCTGATCCTCGAGGTAAAACGTATCTGAAGTAATTTTCACATCACTTGTATTAATTGGTTTCCATGGCAACGGGCGTAAACAAGAGGTCTTTTCATCTGTCTTTTATCCATAATATGTCATCCATCACTCATCATATCAAGTAAAGTTGTTATTCAAAAAATGGGGCTAATACCAATGTCCACCCTTTACCTTTAGAAATAGGGCAATTAATAATAATAGTTTTGAAATAAGATTATTTAAATAAAACGTGTTATTCCCTCTAGATTTGTCAATTTGAATCATCCAATGTGTATTTATGAATTCAGTCATTATAAGCTAGTATTTAGAGCACAATATGCTTTGATGAAGATATTTTAGGTACCTACCTAAATCAGAAGTGAAAAGGTGCACGCTCCGATAACAAAGCAGTAATCTTGAATGGCACTCATGGACCTTCCAACTCAAAGAATAAGATACCATGATCTTTTGTAAAAAGGCTCAGATTACAATAACACCTACCCCAAATTAAGGTCGAAAGATAATCATTACGGGATGACTGCCCTACCAATAATACCTTCTTACTTATCCATACAAAACGAAAGCATTGTCATAACTTCAACAAAGACAAAGATAGCAAGATGAATACAAGACAAAGGAGAATAAAGACAAATATACATAAATTCATAGAATTTGTACTATACAGTGAAATACCAAAGGCGTTCACCTTTGCAGCCTCACAATGGGTTCAAAGATCCCACTGAAAATGTTAGCACGGTGTAAATATTGAGATAAACAGTAGTTAAACTTGAATATGCAAATTCTTGCTATACTGCCTTGCCGACGAAACGTAGTAAAATTTACCATTTGAGTATTTCGTATTTTTTTTTCTTATTCAAAGATCAATTTGTATTGCTACTCATTCTATGTTCCTCTCATTGGTTCATCTTCTTTTGTTTTATTTGTAATAAACAACAGCAGGCAATGCGCGGCGAAAATATTATGTCACTTACGTCACGTTTACGTCTGAATCGATCAACAGGGCAAGAAAAACTTACAGATCATTAGAAATAGAGTAAATAAAAATAATAATATAAATAAATAATGATGGACAATTCACACAGCATTATCAAAGCGCCAATCTAAGCAGATCTTGTATTATGGGTAGGTACTAGATGACTTATATACATAATATAAAACATCAGATAGATAGATATTTTTGTAATACATAGAAATAAAAGTTATCTATTTATCTATACATACATAGATTTATGTATGCTTTCCCCAACACAAATTTATTTCCACTTCTATTATTATAACGACCTGGTATTATATACGTAATCTTTGCTACTGATGTAATATTATCCTTACTGTGCTAATGTGCACATAGAAAGTAGTTACTCTATCGCACATGAGAATTTAATGGCCAGAATCTAATTGTAGAAAATTAAACCGTTAGCGTAACAGAAATGGGTGCAAAATTGCTCGTGCCTATTTCATTCGAGAAGTCAATTTAGAGCTTTGTTGAAATGAACTCCGTTTCGAAGCTAATGTTTTCAGCGAAATTTTTGTCATGAGTGAACATGCTTTTGTCAGAAAGCTGTAAATGAATAGGCAGAGGTAAGTTAAGCTTTATTGCTAGACGCGTAAGAATCAATATTGAATGGCTACCAAAGTGACAGCACGTTGAAGATAGGATTTAACGAAATAAACCTAATTCAATAAAATTAATGTAAATAATAAAAAATGTATCATAGGAATAGGCGGCGTATACAAAAGGTTTTTATGCAAGTAATTCATATAAAAGCATTAACTGCTGAGCTTCTGCAGCGGTGCGAACGCGGGGCGACATCTACACCACGTTTATGGTACGTCATGAGTAATGGAAGTATTAAAGAAAGTAACGATCATGCATACTACGACCAATGTTCTAGGCTGAGTTGAGTGGAACTGAGGACTTAAGAAGGCTTGGCTTTGGTGCGGTCGGCTCCAAAAAGTATAAGTACTTTAAACTGCATGGTACCAGTACCATATATTTATTTACATCTACGTGATGGGACAAAACAGACAGATTCTTCCCTGTACGATTTAGTTATCGGGTATTTATCGCCTACCTTTTGTTATATTTTCCCCTACGTTTGTTTCCATCATGTTACAGCGAACGTGGTCACGGACCGACTGGATGTACTTGGAGTTACAGCCGAGAATTGACGGCAGGCCACGACTATCTTCCATTCGTCTTCAGCAAAAAAACTTTAATATGATGACAAAACTCGACAGTTTTAAAAGTAACGACTTTACGAAACGACACATCGATTTCTATCAAAGTTTAATCGATTATCTGGAACATCTTGGTAGCTTATGTTTTAAATGATTTTCATTTATATTTTATTTGTACGCACGTAGCGTGAGGTTTAAGTGGCGATACGATGACGTATTTCATGAAAACCCATAGACAATAAACACGTCAAACCCCTCTCAATCACACGCAAACTGCCCACCGACATTTTTCGAAACATTTGCTTCCCAAAACTACGATCGCGTTCCCTCATTAAATGTTTGACAAAATGCTACTTTGCCCGCTGCGGGAAACGGTAATTGTGGTTTCGGACCTCAATTGGGTCACCAGTTCGATATCGAAGTCTAGTTTTGAGTCGAAACAGCAGTTTTGATTTTAGAATTGGCTGTTCAAATGAACTGAGGCTTTAGTGCCAATAGGATAAAGGGTAGTATTAAGAAGTGTGTACTAAGATTATATTTCATAGTTCCATTAGTAGAAGACAATTTAACAAAGGTAGTAACCTAATCCATTCGGTAGCATGAAGTGAGCCTTTGTAAAATTGTCTTCTACTAATGGAATCTATTCATATAATAGCGATTGAACTTCACTAGTTAAGTTCTTTTAATTACCTATTATTTAAAATGCAAAAGTTTAGATTGATTGATGTATGTATAAATAAATAATAAATGTTGGACAATTCACACAGCATTATCCAGCCCCAAGTTAAGCAGAGTTTGTCTTTAGGGTGTGATATATATTTTTTATTATACATAGAAAAACAAGCAGAACACCCGGAACAAAAATCTGCAGAATCCCGCAACCTCCTGTGTCGCAGGCGGACCTTCACCCACCACGTCACAGAGGTCGTCTCTCATAAGGTTGAAATTTTGCGTAGTTGTAGTGTGCTATTCCAAGTCTAGATAGACCTGGAATAGCACACAGGCTAATTTTTAACCCATAAATCAGTATCCATAGTTTCTTTTAACGTTTAGAGACACAACGCTCGCGAATCTTCGAACAGAAACGAGTAATATACATATTTTATGTTAGTTCGTTCTCTGTTGTTGTTTGTTCGTTTGCAATCACTCTTTTCGAAAGAAAACTCTATGGTATTAGAACAGCATAGCGCAAGTTATTATGCAAAGTTCTGTTTTACGGCCTGGTAAGCGCCGCCATGTTTTATTCCGTTTTGAGCTAAAAAAGTTGACAGATTGGTTTCGTCTTTAAATAAACTCTAGACGGCAACTTTGTTCTTTCGTTGTTTGTCAATGGTTGCTAGACCATCGTTCATCAGACCATTAGACTTGGTCCGAAAGACCTTGATACATAATCGGAAGAGACCGTACAAAAATGTCAAAGAATGTTGAGCAATAAATATTTCTAAACTCACGCGATCAGAACACTTAATAGTAGTAGGTAGTGAGTAGTCAGTCCGTAACACCAACAAGTTGTTTGCCGGAAGACCAGCGTTGGTTACTAGCATGCTAGTCATCCAACTCATGCTGAGGCAAAGCCATTTTGTTACTGGACTTACATGATTACCAACACGTTTAGTTTACCTTTAAGTTTAAGTTTATTATATTCTTGACTGCTGAAATCACACGGTATGTGTTTTCTACAAGTGACTAATATGCGTAAAACCACATTAGCGCAGCGGCTGAGAAAATACAGATTTTTGTGACTCAGCACAGCCGTATTATTTTTCGAACGAAACGCATTTGCGGCGCAACACAACCGCTGTGTAGAGCGGCAGCACGAATTTTTTAGGTTAAAAAAATCCACGGGCCCTTCTAAGAAGCTATTTTCAACACCTTAGCAAATTGCTCTCTATTACTTTACGGGGTGTAAAAAACGAACGCTTCCTTAAGTTTTCTAATAAGCATTTTCTAATTATGATAATAGCTTTTATCCAATGAAACACAAGTACATAGTAGGGAAAAACTCTCAAGAAAATAATGTTGGCAAGGAAATAAGTGACCTGGAATAGACCTTTTGACGAACTTTTGAGTTATGGTTATGGCGCGCCGGTGCTTTTATCATTAGTCTTGTTTTTATCTTACCTTTTAAAGTAAAGAAAGATGATGAAAAAACATTATGCTAACGAAAATACTGACTTTAAAGTCATTTAAAACGGGATATTTACCATGATTTGATTTTACTTTAGTGTTAATATCCATGATAGTTTCAAAAGTTTTATACTGCCTTTCTTCTTTAACCCCTAATTACTCGCGTGGGGTGTTTAACACCCCAGCGACTGTTTGATCGTCTCTAGTTATTGGAGTTTCGAATTTACAACGCTAATTTTTAAATCTTAATCATAAATAAAAGTCTGATTATTTATATATTTGGTAGTTTTTTTCTAATTCTAAAATAGGGGTGGAAAGCACGCCACGCAAGTACATATGTTTGTTTTTATGCGCGAGTAACTAAGGGTTAATTAATTTATTGTATACACAAAATAATACATAGAAATAACTTAAGTAAGAAGATATGAATATACATTGACGAGCTTAACCCTTGGAAAGAATTTTCTTCCAACAAACCTTAGGGTTTATATGAGAATCATTTCATAGAGAGGCTTAACATAAAAACTGTAAGTTACTAATAACCAAAGATCAAACTGAAAAAATGTGTGCTGAAATTATATTTCCTATAAGTAGTAAGGAAATATGTTTTATTTACTCATTCATAGAATGAAAACAGGTTTCCTTTTTATTCCAAATCGGTTACAAAATCTTGGTAGGAATTTGACAATATTTAAAATAAATAATGCTGGACAAATTCACACAGCATTATCTAGCCCCATGGTAAGCAGAGCTTGTGTAATGGGTACTAGATAACTGATATACATAATACAATACATTACATAGATAGATATTTTTTATTATACATAGAAAACAACCAGAACACCCGGAACAAATATCTGCAGATCGTACTCACAATTGTTCCGTTTAATAGTTACAAAGCTAAAATACTTCTATCATTTTTATCTTTCAAGGTCTTTCTAAGTCCTTTTTAAACAGTCCAAAAATACAGAGACGCACTTCATAGAAAAAGTATTTTATACCTTTAAGTTTAGTTACTTTTTAGTCCTTAAGAAATAAATGCGTTCACGGAAAAAAATCCCCGCGAACTGTTTGTTCAATTTGGTACCGAACTCAACTTTTGAAACAGCTACAAAAAAGTTGTGTTATTTTATTCAATCAAGCCAGATATTAATCGATTGAACGTGTGTTGGGTGATCAGAACGCGACGCGGTTGGTACATCACTTCTTCGGTTTTTGCACATTCTCACCACAGGGTTCCAGGATCCCGATAATAGGTAGATCGGTATGTCTGCCCATAAAAACGTACTCGCAGTCGCAGTGCCTTCAGTTATTCCGTGATCATGGCGCATGAAACTGTGCCGAAATATTGGATAACTCAAAAATCAAATCATGGTAAATATCCCGTTTTAAATGACTTTAGTGTTAATAACCATGATAGTTTTAAAAGTTTTAGAGCAGAGTATATTTGTAATTGGGTCACAAAAAGTCTCTGCATGAGTTAGTTATAAACACGTAATTGTATGTACATAGCTTTTGAGTTTTGCGGGTTGCATAATTTTGGCATTGGCATGCAACAAAGACAGTGAGTAGCTAAAATAATAATTGAATTATTATTTATGTGTTTAAAAATGTTCATAAAAAAAACAATACAAAATATAATTGCTTTTTTTTATTATTAGCAGATATTGCAGCCATAAAGTATTAGGACTCCGTTTAAGCCTCGAACTGGTCCATAACTAAAATTCTGGTGCGGTAAAATTATTATGTCTTGTCAACAAACCTTACCATGACACAATTTTAATTTAATGACTGGTTTTCTATATTTTTTCCATCTATATTCATTTACTTTCAATATCCCAGCTAAAAAAACCTAATTTTCCTCAAAAACTGCCTGAGGCGAGACCCAAAAGTATTTATATTCCGCCAATATTTTTACGCTCCGAATATTCCTAACAGATTTTCTATCTAAATGAAAAAATCCTTTCACAAACTTCTCAATTAGTGAGTTTACCGCTTTTAAAGAAAGTTTACCAGAACCTTCTCTGGACGTTAAACTTTTGGAATCACCGAAAAGTTTTGGAGCAAGTTTTAATGTTTCGGTAGGGGTGAAAATAAGGTTCGTGCGGGGGGGAGGAATGACCTCACACCTGTGTCCGATTCGTCCAATTTGGTCTTAGAAGTGTCGTTGTTAAAACTCTATTTGTATTCGTCCAGATAGAGGACCAAAAAAAATGGTGGACAAATCCACACAACACCAAGTTTATCAGTCATCTAGTACCCACAATACAAGCTCTGATTATCTAAGGGCTAAATGATGCTGTGTGGATTATCTAGCATTATTTATGGCATCATGCATTTTGTTACTGGACACTTACACGTTTCCTCTTAGTTTAAGTTTATTATTTTCTGTGTAAGTCTTATCAACTAAAAATTCATTCATTCATTCAAAATCTGTTTCGCGCACCTAGCCGCAAGATACCAGCGATAGACTTCTTAGCATGCCTCTACGAGGCGTAGCAACGTTGTAGCAATATGCTGCAAAGTGTAGCTAATTGAAGCTCAGCTAGAAAGAGAAATAGAAAATGTTTACCTTTGTTTCGTGTTAAAATAATACAAATTAGAAAATTATAAAAAAACCAATTAGAAATTAATAAAAAAGAAATTAACGACGAGAACATAAATAAATAAAACAATGAAGCATTTCATGCTGAGCTGGTAGCCCAGCTCACAGGACACAGGAGCCAATGCAATGCTGGTTTTCAGCGGCGCCGAGTACTAAGCTGGGGTACTGAGAGTAGCGTCAATGTAATTATTTCTATGTACGTATATTATAATGTTTGTAATTTAGGTATATAATAGCGTAAGTATTTGTGTTCTTTTGTATGTCAATATTTTTTATTCCTGTCTAAACCAACACGGTAAGAAATGAGTTTTACAAATTTATCTAACAACGTATTTCTTCTGAGAAACCTCTCAAATAAGTTCAGTTCCGCACGCAGTCGGAAGTTTTTCCTGTTACGGCTTTCTCGTGGGTAATGTATAGAAAATACGCTTCTTAGTAAATGTACCAGACGTAAGTGTTATGTAGATCTCAAGATTGAATAGCGTGTGTTATTATGATAGGGTTATGATTTTTTCTCAAGTCATAGGATTCACCTGATAAGAATTTTTACAATTTTCACTCAAAGTCAAAGTCCAAAATCATTTATTTCTTTAGGCTTACAAAATAAGCACTTAGACAAGTCATATTTTAAACATTAAATTGTTATCAAATAAAATTATTTTACTGTTCACTTCAATTTTTTGTCCACTAGTGGAGGAAGTGAAAATAAACATTATTATATTTTAAATAACTATCATTAAAATATCTTACTGAGTGTAAAATATAAATAAATAATGCTGGACAATTCACACAGCATTATCTAGCCCCAAGGTAAGCAGAGCTTGTGTTATGGGTACTAGATATCTGATATACATAATACAATAGATTACATAGATAGGTATTTTTTATTATACATAGAAAACGACCAGAACACCCGGAACAAATATCTGCCGATCGTACACACATTTGTTCCGAGGCGGGAATCGAACCCGCAACCTCATGCGTCGCAGGCGGACCTTCGCCGACCGCGCCACATCGGTCGTCGAATAAGGTTTACAGTTACCTTTTTAGCTTAGCTCCAAGCTAAAAACTTGTATTTATGAAGCTAAGAGCTTGTATTTATGAAGTTTTAATGAAATTTTGAAAGTTTTAGTGAGAGGTGCCAAAATATTACCCAACTTTTTTCTGTAGCTTTGGTTTTTAGTCATTATAAAAGGATTTAATAGAAATTTAATTTAATTGAAGGAATAAAATTCATTCCACATAAAATAAAGTCTGGGCACTCTGAATATCTAAAAAATCTGGTGACGGTTTAGATTTTTAGGACATAGATATAAGTGGAAATACAAGTTTTAATTATTTTATTCTGTCATTCTAATATCACATTATAATACAGTATAAAACAAAGTCGCTTCCCGCTGTCTGTTTGTCCCTATGTATGCAAAGATCTTTAAAACTACGCCAAGGATTTTGAGAGGAAGGTTTGTAAACCATTTGATACATAAATTTCCACGCAGGCGAAGCCGCGGCACGTAGTTGGTTCTTAATAAATCAACTTTCTATAGCTTATAAACCAAATTAATTAAAAACTACAAGAATCTAAAATACTTTAAAATGCTTGGTAAATCACTGACACTAAGTAGGTGTGTCTCAATCACAAGTGAAATTCATCGTATTCTTCAAACCAGCTAACTTATTAAAATACCCATTTAAGGCGAAATGACTTCGTCTTTTCGAGACTAGGACGAACGAACGCCGCGCGGGGAAGGCAAGAGCGGCAGAATGATCGGCCCGTGCGCAATTTCACTGCTTTTTATTTTTTAATTTGTTTTTGCTCTAAAATAATACTGTTTCTCAAAAAACTAAAACCATAATTGTCTAAAGTATTTATTAGGGAACACGTAGAAGAAATTTCATTACAATAATATTAAATAACTAGCAAATAAAACTGGTTTTTCCGTAGACATATCTCTGTAAAAATGAAGATTTAGAGGTAACGCCATTTTTTTCTCTCGAGTCAAGTTTACTCAATCGTGTTTTGGCTCCCATAACTTACTAACTAATATCCTAAACTTTTGATCCTCATCAAATTATATTCGAAAAATAGGTGTTTTGATCCCTTAAAATTGATTTTCCGTTTAGTCAAAACATGCGTTTTGGGACTCATTTCACCTTAACCATATTATACATAACATATTCTTGAATAGACGCAGAATCTTTCCAATATTCGATATACCGTCGTGGAAAAAATGCATCGCATACCCATCATACGGTTTTCATCCTCTTTCCGTACAAAGCTTTTGAATAATGTATCAGCCTGAATCTTTATAATATTGGCGAAGCCGGCAGACTACGCTGTCCATCAGTAGACGGAATACGAAGTAGCTACTTTAGGATCAAAGTTTCACTTGATTATTCAGTTCCAAAGATAAAATAAATAAATCATGCTGGACATTTTTATACAGCATCATTTCACTCTATGGTAGGCAGAGCATATATATAGATATTATAGGTAAATAGACGCGATAATAGTACTTAATTAGGCAGAGCTTATTTTATGGGTAGATTACTTATTATAGATAGTACTTATTTACGCAAACTTTATCTGCAGATCATGCTTATATTTAATATCAAGGGGGAATCAAACCCGCCACTTTTTGCGCTTTTTGTTTGCCCACTGAAGAGGTTTTCAACAATAATGTTAAGCTACGCTATTAATTCTCTATATTTAACCAACACACGTGTGAGGAATAACATTGTAACGAATTCTATTATTTTCTTCAGAATCCTTGGAGGTAAACTCAAATGTTTCGCGAGTGTATAACTCTTATTTTCGACACTAATTAGCCACATTTTGATTACAAATTTTGAAAACAAAAGAAATTAAACGGCGAACATATTGTGAGTCATCCAACTGAGAGGAGGGCGTTGTCATTCTGCGACACAGTGTTAAACTTCTGCAGATGAAATCGTCTTTCAAAACTGTTTTTTATTCCATGTCATGTATACCAATAAACTATTTATTTATTTAAAAAAACTTTTGAAATGAATCACACAAAAGTTATTTATAACGGGATGTTTCCATGATTTGATTTTTGAGACAGTTATTCCGTGATCATGGCGCATGACACTCAAAGTCTTTGACTTTGAGTCAAACTCATTTATTCTTTAGGCTTACAACACTGTTGATATAATCAAAAATTAGAAAATAAAACCACCTTGTTATAAAAGACTTTTATATTATGAGTGATACACTCAGACATACATCTGAATTGACCAGCTGGACTTCCTCGCCCCAATCGTCTAGGAAAATTTTTCGTTCAGCGTAAAAGAGTGACGTAGGCACATCGATACGGGAAAAAATATGTATCCCCTAGCTTTGAGGATACATCATGAATAAATTCCCGAGAATACCGGGATCCCAGGATACTGGGTCTTTTTCGATAATGCCGGCCGGGACTTGAATGAATTTGAATTATGGAATACCAGTGTTTGTTTTTAAATCTGCGTAAAGACAACGAGGTGACTTGCAAATAAAGATTTTACTATAGAAATACAAAAAATACGATCAAAAAAAAGATCGCAGTAACGCAAATTCAAAGGCACATAATTTATGCAATATTTATTATGAAATTATATTAATTGAAGTTACTACGATAACAAAAACATTTTGTTAAGGAATCCTTGCCCGGAGCGATTTTACCTGAAGTTATACAACGATATTTACTTTGTTTTAAACGGAGGCGGTAAAACCGAAAAGCCTCGGTTTTTGATTAATTAAGAGCTATTTAAAATAGCTGCGGGTTGAAGTAGTTCCAAACTTTCTACTGAAATTTTGTTGATTCAATTTTACACAATGCCTGTTCTGAATTAAATATTGCTTTGGTTCTATTAACTTGCAAGAATTTCACAAGATTTGGTTTTTACCATAACTATATTTTGTAGATAAGTAAATAATGGCATTATAGCTTGGTGTGAAGATATCGTCACCTTAATACGCATTTAACACATTATATTTGAGATTCTATTCATGGCTTCGTGGTCGGACGACCGATGTGGCGCAGTGGGCGAAGGTCCGCCTGCGACGCAGGAGGTTGCGGGTTCGATTCCCGCCTCGGAACAATTGTGTGTACGATCTAAAGATATTTGTTACGGGTGTTCTGATCGTTTTCTATGTATAATAAAAAATATCTATCTATGTTATTACATAGATAGATATTTTTTATTATTCGTTGTTATTGTATTATGTATATCAGTTATCTAGTACCCATAACACAAGCTCTGCTTACCATGGGGCTAGATAATGCTGTGTGAATTGAATTGAATTTAATGCCTAGTGGTAAACATAATGATGATTTTTAACCGACAAAAAACAAAAAAGGAGTTGTTTCTATTATAGGTACTATTTAACGGGTATTTATGGCGTTTATTTACCAGTCAGTTAATAAGATCGCGTAAGTTTTAAATATTTGGGACTTTCTGTGTTTCAGCTGCATGTATGTTTTTAAAGTATGTTCGTCTATTTCTCTGTCAACTATAGACCGTAGAAAATTATTTCGCTATTGCTGAGGACTGAGATGAGTGGAAGAAGGGGAGGGAGGCCTTTGTTCTGCAGTGGGACACTTCGGGCTAGTATAATAATAATGTTGGCTTCGGCCCCACGCAAGCCTTCCAAAGGACCCCATTTACCATGCTCTCGGGTCACTTTATGGCCCGAGATCATGGTAATGAGATACATAATAATAATAATAAATGTTGTATAGAGAATGATCACAAGGTAGTCCCTTAATTTTTTTTACGAGATATTAGAATAAGTCCTGAAAAACTAAAAAAACCGTGTAAATAATTGAATTTGCAGTCTGTTTTAAGTATTTTCAAAACAATCAAATAAGATCCAAAACGTTTGTATTTGGAGCAACAAACGAACTTACATAGAAGTGTTCCTTATTTACAAAATGCATAATCGATTTTCAGCTCAAAGTTATCGTTAATTTGACGGTGTTCAGTGAACTTAAAACCTACCTGAAGTGTCAATACGGTAGAAATAAAAGTGAACATGTTCATTGAACACAGAATCTATTTACAGATCATCGAGCAAACTCCCAGAGTAGTAATTTGTAGACTAAGAAAAAAACTTTAAAAATATAATGTAGTTTTTCCTTCAGTTGGTGAATGAAGCGCTTTCTTAATGTTATAGAATAGTTCGATCGTAGTGAATAGATGGCGCTTATTGTTTGAAATTAAATACAATAACATTGGTGCATTGGGTGACATGACCATGTGTACCACAACCTTTATTCTTCCGCGAGAGCTACCTGCCATCTATTAAGGTAAATAGGGGTCGAGTCGAGTATGAGTCGAGATGATAATATCCTACAGTATATAATACAAAGGTTACTCAACATAATCAAAAAAAATATCGCTGCAAAGTAATATGTCGTGTATAAGAATGAAACTAAAAATGTTAGTGGGACAAAAAAATTTTAGTGAATATTAAAATTAAAATAATGTAATTTGATAATAATGATTAGTATAAAATGTAACTAGTGTAAATGCTTATTTTTAAGCCTAAAGAAATAAATGCTATTGACTTTTACATACTCCCGCTGTGATCTTCAATCCCATTCTTTATTGACTACCGATGTGGCGCGGTGGGTGAAGGTCCGCCTGCGACGCAGGAGGTTGCGGGTTCGATTCCCGCCTTGGAACAATTGTGTGTACGATCTGCAGATATTCGTTCCGGGTGTTCTTGTTGTTTTCTATGAATAATAAAAAATATCTATCTATGTAATGTATTGTATTATGTATATCAGTTATCTAGTACCCATAACACAAGCTCTGCTTACCATGGGGCTAGATAATGCTGTGTGAATTGTCCAGCATTATTTATTTATTTATTTATGTACACGAGTTATAGCAACTGAGATTTAATTGAAGCAGTCTCGCCAAAAGCAGTTGACACAAAAACAGCATAAAGTGCAACAGCCACTATTTACCATACTGCATGCTTATTCATTCATATTTGGACACATTCCAAATAGGTTTCGGTACGGAGACCGTTTATTTATTAAGTCGCATATATTAGACACTCGTGAATTTTAATGTTTGCTATAAAGTGTCGGATTTTGGAAAAAATCCGCAAGTTTTTGGCGCTTAAACAGAGTTATTTGATCCGGCGAGGGAAGAGGCGAGCAGCGATGCCAGTGTTGAAATAAACCACTCCGAATGCAACTTTATTTGGGAGAAATAAAGTTCTTTTTCTACTGTAGGATTATTACTGGGAAAAACTGATATAAAATGCGTGTGTATGCTTCATGACGAATTTTCAAAAATGTAGCTCGTTTTCTGGTTGCAGGTCGTAGGTCAGAACTTTAGAAGGGCTGGCAGGCGATCGCTGTATATATATTGTTGGTGTAATTTTGTGTTTTTTTTCACTATGATCATTAAAAATTATTGGTCGCACCTAAGTTATCGTTTTTATATACAATTTTAATGTTAATTGGTTATTAATAATCGGTTTTAATATAAACGTGCTAGTTAATTACTACATAGTATAAAACAAAGTGGCTTCCCGCTGTCTGTTTGTCCCTATGTATGCTTAGATCTTTAAAACTACGCAATGATTTTAATGCGTTTTTTTTCCACACGGCCGAAGAAGTGGGGCGCAGCTTGTTTTTTTATAATATTATAATACTTTAAATATTATACTTTTTCTCGAGACACTCACGAATAAATCTGAATCGACTAAGACTTAGCTATTTTGATGACTTCAGAGGGTGTTTAGAAAAAACCGTTAAGCTGCAATTAAGTGGGCCAATTAAGAAATGGGTGTCTTAAGAAACAGCTAGTTATTATTTCTGGTAGAATGGAAGAATCTAGAATTCTTCAATATCTAGAAGGTATCGTTGATTGTAACCACTTACGACCCATTAGATGCTGCAGATGATGCATCAGGAAGATGCTGGATGCGGCAAGCTGAAGACATAGCGCTATGGCGCTTATTGGGGGAGGCCTATGTCCAGACGTGGACTGCTATAGGCTGATGATGATGATGAGGACCCATTAATAAGGTCTGATCCGCTGCTATTCTTGTACTTCTTGAAACTTCATAAGCGAAACAATTATTCGAGAATTAGAGACACAATTCAGTTCGACCACTTTACCCAAATCTCAAGAACTTGAGAACTCAATTATATCTCAATACCGATATGAAAGGGCCACTTCATCCCAAATCAAGAGCTTTTCATTGGAGCAAGTTAAGTAAAATTAGGTTTAGGATTGACCTCTTCTGGTGACCATCTACTTCCTTGTCGACCACAAGTTACCGCAATATCATCAAAACCAGATAAGAGACAATGGTCCATGTCCTTACTCGAAGATACCTAAAAGAGGGACCTTTTCCGTGCCCATCGAAGAAGTGGGACACGATCTATACTGGTCTAGAATGTCCTCTTCATTTGAGGTAGGGTACAATGGGCTCGTTCTTGAATTTCGATTCGGATTAATGGAGTAGAATAATGATTAATGGCCTGAACTTATAACTAGGTATTTATATGTATATACTACATAATGTCCCACAATGATGATGCCTCTTCATTTCTTTTAATTACTTAATTACGTTGACAATCGATGTGGCGCGGTGGGCGCAGGTCCACCTGCGGCGCAGGAGGTTGCGGGTTCGATTCCCGCCTCGGAACAATTGTGTGTACGATCTGCAGATATTTGTTCCGGGTGCTCTGGTCGTTTACTATGTATAATAAAAAATATCTATCTATGTAATATATTGTATTATGTATATCAGTTATCTAGTACCCATAACACAAGCTTTGCTTACCATGGGGCTGTGTGAATTTTCCAGCATTATTTATTATTATTTATTTATTTACATATATTTATTTGAGTGAAGTGATAAGATTGAACACTATGAAACCGGTCTACCACTAAACCTACTAGGTGGTTGTCCGGGCCAAAACCCTACCACCATATTTCTGTCCTAGAATTACTGTTTTATGAACAATTGTTTTAAACCTACAAAGGTGACTCAAGTTCTTGAAATTCTTGTTTTTTTGTTTTAATTTCTATTTTTCCTCTTACTTCCATCGAAATAAACGTTATTAACTTCAATTCTGAATAAAATTTCTACTATGTGTAATTGCTTTAAGTCTTGGTAGATTAAAGAACGCTTTGATCGATTAGAAGCCCAATTTCTTTCGCCCTCTGGTAATTTAATCTTTTCAAACAAAAACAATTCTCAATATCTGTAAAAAACTACCGAAATTGCTATCGACAGCTGATTTATTAACTTAGTTTAAATGTCTGAAAGTTTGCAAAGTAGATTAGCCCTTTTCTGCCATATTGAATCTCATTGATGGGTGTTGAAGTTTTAAAACGCTTAGGAATCCGATCATACTAAGTTATACTCGATTGTAAGTCACACGAAACTGCGAACGTAATTTCGAGAGTAGAGGTTCTTCATAAAACGCGTTCTAAAATATTTAAGGGGTCGGCAACGTGCGTGTTATGTCTCTTGAAATTGCAGACGTCCTTAAAGGCCGCGGTAACCGCTTACCATCCAGCAGGCCACACGCCTGTTTGCCATCAAAAAATAATAAAAACTTTTCCATCTCAGTAACTCTACAAAACAACCGTTTTTAATACCAGAGATCCACCGGGTGATTACGCATCTCGCGACAGGTTTGCAACAGGCGTAAATCTCGCGAATATTGCTGTCAAACATCAATTTTGTATTAGCTGACAGCAGCTACTATATCAACAGCAATCGAGCAGTAGGTCCCTCTGCTGGACAATCGGTTAACTAAAAATTGCATTTCTATCATATTCCCGGTGCTCATCGCGCAGCGCAGACGTGTACGCGAGATTTTATGCATTATTTTTATTCACATCTTTACTCCGCTGTAACACTTCAACTGTCATAGACGTACTTGCCGTACGTCAATACGTACGGTGACAGAGCAGCAACGTGACACACCGAGCGGGTCGCATCGCTGACGCTTAGCAGTGAACGCGTTGGGTACTCACCAAACTTTATGGATGCGGTCAAAATTTCTGAACTCCGTAGTACCTAACGTCGAACGAATCGTATGCGAACTTTGAACTCGTCCATGGTGAACTTAGTTTTATGTTTCGTGAAACAGGATTTAAAATTTGAGATGAGACGAGTACATAGATTTCGCTCCAACCGAATAAATGAGTTCGAGAAACAAGATGATATAAATGGGTAAAGAGATTTTTGGATAAAACCTCGGAGCACCACCATATTTAAATACGAGTAGTTATTATAGTGAAATATATATAAATCATCATCATCCGCAACCCGACATCGCCCATAGCTGGGTATAGGCCCCCAATCTCTTGAGCCACTCCACGCGGTCCTGCACCAATCTCATCCAGGTTCATTCAGCGACGTGAGTGATATCGTCGGCCCATCTAGCGACCTAACATAGTTCTGTATAATTACAAAAAAGTAGCAGAAATTTACTTTTACTTAAATGACAAAAAATAACGGAGAACAGTATAAAAGATGAAGATATATGTGTATTTCATACCATACGTACATGCATATACTAACTGTACTTGAATGAAACAGCAATCAATTTGAAACAGTCGAAAACCAACAGTACCGGCGTGTTTTTAGTCAAACTCGATCCATCAAAAGTTCGCTCTCAAACGACATCTGGCGACAGAAAAATTAAGCACCGAATCGTTTTTTGAGCGAAGGCTTTGGGGCTATTCATCATGCAGACTTTTCTGATTTTTCAATGTCTTTTTGAAACTGAACCCGCTGTTTTTCTGCTAATAAAATGAAGAAAGTGTTCTCATTGTTTTCGACTATCTTTTTAGTTGCTATCTGCATTACATCAAACCACCGTCGATTCTGGTGTATTCAAGAGTATATAGTGTTGGATCGTTTACTTTTTGTTATATTTTTCTTTGCCTAATACTTAAACTGTAATAATTTAGATAGATAGATAACACTTTATTACACAACACAAAACAGAAAATAATACAGAGATAAAAACTTAGAATAAAGGTATAAAGGGCGGCCTTATCGCTGAGAGCGATCTCTTCCAGGCAACCTTGGGATGGACTGGACATGAACGAATAATACAGACGGTGGCATTTTTATAAATAAGTATAATAAAAAATATCTATCTATGTAATATATTGTATTATGTATATCAGTTATCTAGTAACCATAACACAAGCTCTGCTTACCTTGGGGCTAGATAATGCTGTGTGAATTGTCCAGCATTATATATAATTATTACATATATATATATATATACAAAACGAAATCTAATAAGGTGGCAACCCTAAGATTAACCCTTTAACCATTTCATAAAGCTGAAAAAAACGTACCTTTCAGCCTATGAAAATTCTTCAGAAGCGTAGAACCTTGAGGTGAGTCCACCTTTGATCTTAGCTTTAAGGCTAGCTACGTTTGACGTAGTAAGCGTAGCTTTATGAAACGTAATCCGGGGATTACGACAAGTTCTTGCCGTCTGTCGGAATATAGTAATATTGGGAAGAGTTTTGAGGGTTTTATTGACTTGTACTCGTGGCACTATTTGTCTTGCTGTCACTAACGCATAGCTGAGTCCCTATGTATATAAATAAATAAATAATGCTGGACAATCCACACAGAATTATCTAGCCCCATGGTAAGCAAAGCTTGTGTTATGGGTACTAGATAACTGATAAACATAATACAATACATTACATAGATAGATATTTTTTATTATACATAGAAAACGACCAGAACACCCGGAATAAATATCTGCAGATCGTACACACAATTGTTCCGAGGCGGGAATCGAACCCGCAACCTCCTGCGTCGCAGGCGGACCTTCGCCCACCGCGCCACATCAGTTGTCTGTATATAAGTAGTATATGCATATATATTTTATGTAGTATATTTCTATGTTAGTACTATAAGTATTTTATTTATAATATTTGTATAACCTACAAGCCAAGGCCGGTGGTCGTACATGGTCACCTTCTCGAAATCGTTTCCGAATACACAGACCTCGGGCAGATTCTGCAGTTAGGTAAAAACAATTTCGAGAAGGAGGCCAAAAGGAGGATCCAGCTAGGCTGGGCAGCGTTTGGGAAACTACGTCGAGTCTTCTCTTCATACATACCGCAATGCTTGAAAACGAAAGTTTTCAACCAGTGCGTCCTACCCGTTATGACCTACGGAGCTGAGACGTGGACACTCACGATAGGGCTGGTCCACCAGTTCAAAGTCGCTCAGCGAGCTATGGAAAGAGCTATGCTCGGAGTTTCTCTGAAGGATAGGATTCGTAACGAATACATCCGACAGAGAACCAAGGTTATCGACATAGCTCTGAGAATTAGCAAGCTAAAGTGGCAGTGGGCCGGCCATATCTCGCGAAGAACCGACGGCCGTTGGGGCAAACGTGTTCTTGAGTGGAGACCACGACTCGGTAAACGTAGTGTAGGACGCCCTCCGACCAGGTGGGATGACGACCTGCGAAAGACTGCAGGTAGATGCTGGATGCGTCAAGCCGAAGACAGGGCGCTATGGCGCTCATTGGGGGAGGCCTATGTCCAGCAGTGGACTAATATAGGCTGATGATGATGATGATGATGAACCTACAAGCACACAGATCCCCTGGTACTGTCCACGATCCTATCCATCCATGGTTGTCTGGTAGAGATCGCTCTTGAGCGATAAGACCGCCAATTGTAATACATTTTTAAGTTTTTACTGTACATAGTTTAGTGCGATAAAGAATTTTCTTTTCTATCTATCTATCTAAGAACCGAGAAGGCTGGCGTGAGTAAGTGGGCTTCTCTTACACCTAATGGTACCGCAGAGTGTAAATGGAGATTGTGCACGACTTAGTATTAAGATAGTATTATAACCTATAGCTTTGTATAAGATAGACAGATTAAGAAACAATAGCTATGTATGTATACCACTTTATGAATAAAATTTGCTCCTCAATGTGCATAACGGCGCGGGAACAAAGAAGTATTTGTAAACCGACACATTTGTCGGACACGTGTTCAAGTAACGGACCGAAGCTTTGTATCTTCGGTCGGCCACGTGTTCTCAAGTAACGGACTGAAGCTTTGTACAGTCAGTCAGCCACGCGTTCTCACAAGTAACGGATCGAAGCTTTGTACCTGCGCCGCGCCCTTTCAAGTTGTAAGTAGAAGTTCTTTCATTTCTCGCCCGCACCCTACCCAAGCAAGATACAGTCCACTACAATTAGGCAGGAGGAACAGAGATGATTAGGTATCTTATGATTTATATGTAGATAGATAGATGGACAATAATTTTATTGCACACTTAAAAATAAAACAAACAAGGTAAACAATAATAATACAAGATATGTGACAATTTGGCGGTCTTATCGCTCAAGAGCGATCTCTACCAGGCAACCGTGGATGGATAGGATCGTTGGATTGAAAAAGGGGATCTGTGTATGTATCTTGATATGTATGCCTGCGAAAGACTGCAGGTAGATGCTGGATGCGTCAAGCTGAAGACAGGGCGCTATGGCGCTCATGTCCTGCAGTGGACTAATATAGGCTGATGATGATGATGATGATGATATGTATGTAGGTATCTTATCATAAAATAACAGTTGCCTAAATCACGTACTAACTACGGTAAAAAAACAATATTATCAGATGGAGCTCAATTATTCAACAATCTATCAAACAATGTAAAGGAATTTGTTAATTTGAATGCCTTTAAAACTAAAGTTGAATTACACGCACATACTCTGTAACAGTGCACGAATAAAATACGGCAAGTAATCCTGGAATGCGAGGGAGTATTAGCACAACGTATAGAAATCCTCAACTTGCCGAGGTCGCTCCGCGAAGCCTGTGAAGACCCCAGGAAGATTCTGCGCTTCTGGACGTTCATTTCATTTCATTTCATTTCATTTCATTTCATTTCATTTCATTTCATTTCATTTCATTTCATTTCATTTCATTTCATTTCATTTCATTTCATTTCATTTCATTTCATTTCATTTCATTTCATTTCATTTCATTTCATTTCATTTTAATGAAGGACTTTGAGTCCAACAGTGAATCATTTTAATATATGTCAACTGATTTTGTTCACTACAGATATTTTGTGTCACAAGGATCACATATTTATATATCTCAGATCATTTTGTTATCAACAAAATAACAAGTTTAAACGAGATATTCAATACGTAGGTATCTTTTTAATTCCATAAATGAATTTTATGTGCCATTTCTGAATTTTCCTTTTTCGCAACCGGAATTGGTTGAAGGGAATTTAATTCCATTAATTGCTGGTTCCAAAATAAAATTCGAATAAACGAAATTTGCAATTTGGCAGACTTTTCCCTATTCGACATTAACATTTCGCCTGACTGCCGACAATCGACAAATCTTGGTAATTCTACTTCAACGTAGTATTTTTCCCCCGACTTCATTCATTTATTATGAGTTCATGCATACAGGTAGTATCTTAGGTGTAGTATTTTAGTGGGTACACAATGCATAAAAACCCTGTCAGGGCACAACAATTTCCGGGTTCTTTCTTGTTAGATGTTAGCTAAAATTATAAACAATCATATTCAAAAAAGGAGGAGGCAAATAATATTCTTTCTTGTTCGGCCTTTCGTATGTTGTTTTATGTATGCCCGTCGATTTCTTCGTCATTTATGGACCGATATGGATAATTCTTTTGCAGTTATATGAAAGACCATTACGAAGTGGTCGTTAAAAAAATTATTGCTAAGAGATTATTAGTATTTGTCCCGCAAAACTTCAAAACTGTTTGATATCATGGGATTCGAATTCGGTTTTCTGTTATTCAAACCAATCAAAGCACTATTTCTACATGCTGATGTCATAATCATCATCATCCCATGTTAGTCCACTGGACAACGGCCTCCACCAAATGAGCGCCAAAGCGCCCTGTCTTCCGCTTGACGCATCCATCTACCTGCACCCTTTCGTAGGTCATCCTACTTGGAAAAGAGCCGAAAACCACTATTGAAAACGTGCTCTTAAATGGAGACCACGACTCGGTAAACGTAAGGACGCCCTCAGCCAGGTGGGATGACGACCTGCGAAAGACTGCAGATATATGATGGATGCGTCAAGCGGAAGATGGGCGCTATGGTGCTCATTAGAGAAGTCCTCAACCATTCGACTAACGTTGGCTGGGTGATAGTAGAAAACCAAACGTAAGGAAGTAAAATATCAAACCAACAGTTATGACAATGTTCATGCGAGTCTAGCAACAAGGTTAACAACATAAAAGTATATCCTTGAACGTAATAGGCCTCAAACATGATACTTGACTTTGTGCTAACACATACTGCGTAACAAGCAACCTGTTTATGTTTCTGTGTCATCGTTTTCGCCTAGAATGGGCTCGATTTACGGGGACATGGAGCGTCATCATCATCATCAGCCTATATCAGTCCACTGCTGGACATAGGCCTCCCTCAATGAGCGCCATAGCGCCCTGTCTTCAGCTTGCCGCATCCAGCCTGCAGTCCACCTGCAGTCTTTCGCAGGTCGTTATCCCACCTGGTCGGAGGGCGTCCTACACTACGTTTACCGAGTCGCGGTCTCCACTCAAGAACACGTTTGCCCCAGCGGCCGTCGGTTCTTCGCGAGATATGGCCGGCCCACTGCCACTTCAGCTTGCTAATTCTTTGAGCTAGTCGATAACCTTGGCTCTAACCACTGCGTAACTAACATGGAGCGTATCATACTAATATTATAAATGCGAAAATTTGTCTGTCTAGATTTATGGATGTATGCATGTTTGTTACTTCTTCACGCCAAAACTGATGAACGAATCTGGCTAATCTTTGCATAGATGTAGCTCGAAGCCAAGAATCAAAGATAGGCTACTTACACCGTCGTGTAATTATCATTTTAAAAGCCATATTAATGGCCTTCTCATTCACATTTGCAAATTACGAAGGCCACTTAGGCCTCTAAGATGACAATACAGGATGGGTGGTTTATGCGTCATTCCATAGCTGGTCTGCCTCAGTAAAACTAAAGTAGAAAGTAAATAAGTATTATACAGCAAATGACATCATTTGATTTAGGTACATATTCTTAGCACTGTCATTCTATAATATTCTACTACACCTTAGTTGCCTGGAAGAAATCGTTAGGCTGTCAATTTCATTGCCTGTCTATAGATTAAGTTTAATCATGTACTAGATGATTTTTAAGGCGATGAAATAAAGCATTATCTGTCTATCTACGAGTATATCTATCTATAGGGTGTTCTAGGTATTTTTTATGTACTTATATGAATAAAATCTATCGTTGCAAATGTATTCTATTAGGTATATCAGCCACTTATGGGTACACCTATGGTTATTATGATATGACACAAGCTCTGCTTTGCTTGGGGCTAAATTATGCTGTGTAGTGGTGTCCAGTATTATTTATTGTATTCTTAACTGCTTAGATCCACCCTGTTTTACAAGGTGGATCTTACAAAGTCACCGAGTTCGTAGGTCATCTTGGCGATCTACTATTTACAACAGAATCAAAGCGTTTGAGGAAAATCGCATCGAGGCAATGGACGCAAGACGCCAGATACGTAAACAGAGACCTAAGCCCTCCTACACGTATATATACATTATAACTCATCGGGCCAACTGTACTGCCATGCGTGCCGTAGGATATTTAAGATCAAGTTCGGTCTAGCAAGCCATATTAGAGCTCATGAAAGAAAACATCCGTGATTACTTAGGGTCGCCGTCATCGAAATCGATGAGGAGGCCTATATACAAAGTCACCTTTGTACTAAATTTTTATAATTGCTTAAAACGACCAGCCGTTTCCAAATGTGTGTTGGATGACTGTAAATTGTCACAAAAGATTGATAATATCCAGACTATTCCCAAATTTTCCCTGAGAAACGTGAACTTTTAAGTTTTTATTCGCAAAACAGACGGACAGTAATACTCCCAACTTGGTAAACGTTCTCGAAAGCGCCTCTACTATTTGTTTTCCCGAACTTTTTCATGCAACGACTTGAATACTAGGTCATTTCACGATCATGGTTTTCACGTTTAGTTGATATTGCCATTTGCGTGAATACATTTTCAGAATAGGACCGGAAGGTTCCGAATCACAACTTGAGACGAGTTTACAACCTTTAAAATTTATCACATATACATATATTTTCATTGAAAACTGTCAAAAAATCACAACTTGAGACGAGTTTACAACCTTTAAAATTAATCACATATATATTTTCATTGGAAACTGTCAAAAAATCACAACTTGAGACGAGTTTACAACCTTTAAAATTAACCACAGATTTTCATTGAAAACTGTCAAAAAATCACAACTTGAGACGAGTTTAAATATGATTATCGTTTTATTTGCGGAACTTTAATAAATAACGAATATTTTACCAATAAATAACGAATTTTTTAAGAATCCGATAGTAGTGGCCTCTTTGGTAGATCTAAACAGTTCGTGTTCGGAACGTCAACTCGAAGAACAAGTTTCTAGAAAACTCCGAAGAATATACTGCGGAGTTTTTACTATAAGATATATATGGACGCATCTTACGTTTATAGGATTATGTGCTTCTTGCGTTCTACAGATGAAAAATGGAGTTCCTACTTTAATGCAGTTTTGTTGAAACGAATATAAAGTTACGAAGAAAACTGTACAAATAAAAGAATAGAAAATAGTTCTCGCGTAACTTAAAGCCCAGGTTCCAACGCTACGCACGGGCACGGCTATATGGCGCATTGCAGCCGCGTTTGTTTGACAACGTGAGTCTCATTTACTGGTTTATGTGTGTCTGAACTTGGGTCTCATTTACGCAGGCGGTAAAACGTGTTTTACCTCGCGAAGAACCGATGGCCGCTGGGGCAAACGTGTTCTTGAGTGGAGACCACGACTCGGTAAACGTAGTGTAGGACGCTCTCCGCCCAGGTGGGATGACGACTTGTGAAAGACTGCAGGCAGATGCTGGATGCGGTAGGCTGAAGAGGCGCTATGGCACTCATTAGGGGAGGTCTATGTCCAACGGTGGAGTATTATAGGATGATGATGATGTGTAATTATTTCCATCAAAAGGTGGCCTGGAAGAGATCGCTTCTAAGCGATAAGGCCGCCCATTTTACTTGTAACATGTAATGTCTTTCATAACGTATCTGGTGTAAAATAAAGTAGTTTTGTTTTGTATATGTACCGCGTGCATAGCGTGTATCATGCGCATAGCATTGACAGCCTTCAGCTGCGCGGGTTCAAGCAAGCCACTCGTGTAGCAATGGTATTCGTGCGTAGTGTTCGTGGGTTGCAGTGGACGTTATGAACCTATACAGACGTGCGTAGCTTCTTCAGGCTATTCAGTGGGATAGCAGCTTAAAATAAAAATTCTGAGAAGAGCCACGTTGCTTCGCGCGTACGACTTTAGTACCTTGTCGTTTTAAAGTATTATTCGACGACCGCATTCTGCCTGCCAATAAACACTTTAGTATACAAATAAAATAAATAATTAAATAAATCATGCTGGACAATCCACACAGCATCATCTAGCCCCATGGTAAGCAGAGCTTGTGTTATGGGTACTAGATAACTGATATACTTAATACAATAGATTACATAGATAGATCTTTTTTATTATACATAGATGGTGGGCGAAGGTCCCGCCTGCGACGCAGGAGGTTGCGGGTTCGATTCTCGCCTCGGAACAATTGTGTGTATGAACTGCAGATATTTCGGTTGTTCTGGGTGTTCTGGTTGTTTTCTATGTATAATAAAAAATATCTATCTATGTAATGTATTGTATTATATATATATCAGTTATCCAGTACCCATAACGCAAGCTCTGCTTACCATGTGGCTAGATAATGCTGTGTGAATTGTCCAACATTATTTAAATGTCAAAATATACAATAAATTAGATTAAATAAACTAAAAATAGTCACTCGCTCCATCCGTGACGTAAACTGTACTCTACGCCAGGACTCCTATCCATAAATAGAATAGAAAAGGCTCCGCGCAAACGAGCCACCGACCACAGCCACTGGTGGCCAGCGACAGCCACTTAACATTACATTTTCATATATTTTGTATAGACGCGCCGCATACGTGTAGCCGGTGGCGGCCACTCGCTACAGCGTATATACCGTATGTGGTGGTAGCGCGCGACAGCCATTGGTGGCTGTGGTCGGTGGCCCATTTGCGCGGAGCCAAAGATCCGATAGGTACGAGCTCTATCCAATTGGATTGTGATGTATAAAACTTGAATGTATTTGACGGGATGTCACGTGCCCACTGAAGCAAAATGTACGTACCTATATTTTCAATCATATAGCATTTTAGTCTGACGTGGAACATTTGTTATAAAGAAAATATTTGAGCCTGAGGAATCAGTCACAAATCGGTTAAAAAAGGCTTGGTATCAATTTCGTAAGTGAAATTGCAAATACGAATTTTCTTATTTGAAGGTCTGGAACATAGCCGCAAGGTCGCTTGTCTCTCAAACTTTTATAGGGATACATTTCGGAGAATAAATAAATAAATAATGTTGGACAATCTACACAGCATCATCTAGCCCCAAGGTAAACGGAGCTTGTGTTATGGGTACTAGATGACTGATATACTTAATACAATAGATTACATAGATCTATATTTTTTAGTATACATATAACGACCAGAACACCCGGAACAAATATCTGCAGATCGTACACACAATTGTTCCGAGGCGGGAATTGAATCCGCAACCTCTTGCGTCGCAGGCGGTCTTTTGCCCACCGAGCCACAGAGGTCGTCAACATGGAGAATCCTCCTAGGAATTTCAAGACCTGTATCCGTTTAACGGGATCTGCAAATATTTGTCCCAATTTCTGGGTATTTTATATGTACGTATTATAAAAATATAAATTATAATTATAAAAATGTATGTATTATAAAAATATCTATTTATGTATATCAGTCATCTATTACCCATGAAGCTCTGCTTAGCATGGAGTTTGATGATACTGTGTGAATTTGTCCAACATTATTATTATTTCTCTTGATTTCTTTAAACTCTCGTTATAAAAAACAGGTTTTACTCTAGAAAATATCATAAAAGATTAAAATATATATTATGACGGTAGATCACCGAACTAGAAGCTAGGTTCAAGCGGTCGGTGACTCGGGCTGCAGAGATAGGAACTTCCTGACGTTGTGGTGTGGTGGCATGCCGAGTCCAGGAGTAGCGCCTTTTGGATCTGGCCCTTGATCCTAGCGAGAGTCTCTTAAGATGACGGTCTAGGTTCTTCGCTATTACGCCGTTAACCGAACCGACTAACGGGACGATGGTCAATGAATCTACATCCTACATGCTGACAACCTCGTAAGCCAAGTCAAGATAATTACTAAGTTTATCTTTCTCAGCTTTGACTAGGTTAGCATCATGCGGTATGACATCAGCGAGCAACGCCCATTAGTATTATGTAATATACACGATGTACCATACTTTTAAAATCTATTCGCTGTGTTTTAGTCTACATTGCCAATTAATATGTATTGGGGACACGAGAGATGCCTATAAAAATACCTACACTTGCTGTTTTAGGTCTTTTCTACCTTGTAACAGTTGGCAGACGAGAAATTATGCTAGCTGGACCACCGATTATGAACCGCTCGATTTCAGAGAACATTTACAATAGATGTAGATATCATACGTAATTTTAGGAGTTATGTCCTGCGTTTGAGCATTTAAATAATAATGCTTCTGACAAGAACAGACAAGTCGGAACAAGTTTACAAGCGGTCGCTCAGGTACGGGCTGCGGCCCGGAGCAAGTAACGTCCCTTTGTTCGCCTCGGTGCACGTGCTCTAAAAATTCGAACCAAGGCGGGGTGCCGTCATCTGTATACTGAATACTTATTGTCCGTAACTAGTCACGAGACTTAAAATTATTTCGATATTATGAATCTACATTTATCTTTAGAGCTTATTAAATTCTACATACTCAAATAGAACACCAAAAACGGCCAAAAACTGGTTTGCAATATTTACTTCAAGTATCGTAGCGATTCACCGCTGCTGGTCGTAGCATTGCTTTATACGTAGTCCCTCTATTGAGCTCGTAGACAGTCTGCGAAGATCGTAGACCGTCTACAAAGATCGTAGGCCGTCTACGAAACTCATAGATGGAATACATCGTAAAGATTATTACTCAGTTTGTGTTCATATATTTGCTCGGTGTATTTTATGAACAGGGTATAATTAAATCGAGCGGTCTTAAATCCGCCATAGGACCGTATTAGGAGATTATCTGAATATCAGTCTGTTTTCATTTCGACTTTGAATAGATTTTGTGTAAGCGAAATTCAGAGTGGACTCCAAAACATTTGATAACTTTATTTTAGTAAAGGCTACATTTGCGTCATAAAGCGTTAAACTGTTTGAAATGGGCTTCAGAGCCCTCAGTGTTTGTAAAGGAATTCCGACGATTTCGAGACAATTCTACATAATTTGGAAAGGGCCTATTCTAACCCTTTCGTCGGAAATTTCCACTGATAAGGCTAAATGTATATCACTTAATATAACCGAATCGTGCCGAATCTTCAAAAGAGAAGTCAATCTGAAATTAAGTTAAATATTAAACTAAGAAACCCATACTAATATTATATGAGCGAATGAGCCCTTGTATCTATAAACAAGTAAAAACATAGTTAGAGCAACGAGGTATGTTACTCGTGCAAAAACTACTGAACGGATAGGGCTGAAATAGTACATACAGGTACACCTTCCCATTTTTTATCAGTTCCCATAACCCTAAAACGTTGCCATAGAAACAACGTGTCCGAAGCCATATATATCATTATCATCATCATCAGCCTATAGCAGTCCACTGCTGGACATAGGCCTCCCCCAATGAGCGCCATAGCGCCCTGTCTTCAGCTTGCCGTATCCAGCATCTACCTGCAGTCTTTCGCAGGTTGTCATCCCACCTGGTCGGAGGGCGTCCTACACTACGTTTACCGAGTCATGGTCTCCACTCAAGAGCACGTTTGCCCCAGCGGCCGTCGGTTCTTCACGAGATATGGCCGGCCCACTGCCACTTCAGCTTGCTAATTCTTAGAGCTATGTCGATAACTTTGGTTCTCTGTCGCAAAACAAACGCCGCAGGCATAAACTAGTGTTAAATATTTAAGTTTAATTTGGTACAAGGGAGTCAACATACACTGTTAAACACAAAAATAAAATTAGATAGATAGATAGATAGATAATTCTTTATTGCACACTAAGTATAACATGAGAATGTAAATTAAAAACTTAAAAAAACTAGATACAATTGGCGGTCTTATCGCTCAAGAGCGATCTCTACCAGACAACCATGGATGGATAGGATCGTGGACAGTACCAGGGGATCTGTGTGCTTGCAGGTTATACATATATTATAAAATAAAATAAAATACTTATAATACTTACATGGAAATATACTACATACATATCATAAAATATATATACTTATATACATAGGGACTCAGTTATGCATTAGTGACAGCAGGACAAATAGTGCTCCTTTAACATAGTTTTAAAGGTTGGTAGTGACTTAGCACGCCTCACCGAAACTGGTAATGCGTTCCATAGTTGAACAGCCCGGGCAGTAAAGGAATGGGCGAAGAAAGAAGTAGAGTGAGCTGGTACTTGAAGCAAAAGGGTTGCCGAAGAGCGCAGAGAAAGAGTGTGAGAAAGATGAAGAAAGGTGAAACGCTCTTTGAGATAAAGGGGTTAAAATTAGACAGAGTTCTGAAGAAAAATACGTTTTGAATTCATTGAACCTATTTTTTACAAACATCAATTTCGAAACTCATTCGATATCTATAATTCCCAAGTCAGCTGAAAAATATGTTTTAGTATTCTTTTTATATTATATATATATATATATATATTAAAGGTTGCCTGGAAGAAATCGCTCTTAGCGATAAGGCCGCCCATTGTGCATCTGTATCTTTGTTTGTTTGTTCTTTACTGTTTTTTTCTGTGTTTGATGTGCAATAAAGCGTATTTGTATTGTATTGTATTGTATTGTATTCTTCAATTTTCGGATTATTGCTTCAAATCAACCATCTAAATGTCAAAACGGTCGTGTAATTCGTTTATGTATGAATATTATACCGAAATAAAGTTTATTAGACCGCAATATAAAGCTGTGTCCACAGAAAGTAACAAATTAATAAGGCTACTTGACACACAGACCTACTCGTTGTTTTTAGCATTTGATTGTGTTAAATTTTCTAAGTTGAACTTAGAATAACTTTTTTAGTAGGCAATGGTGCATTTAGTTCCCCAATATGCCATGTACTTATCCTACTAAACGCGATAATTTGTAAGTATGGATGGATGTTTGTTACTCTTTCACGCAAAAACTACTGAATGGATTTTAATAAAACTTCACAATAATATAAATTACATATCAGAATAACTCATAGGCTACAATTCATAAAAATATATAGTATATTATCCAAAATATCTATCACCACGCGAGTGAAACTGCGGGGCGCAGCTAATTCAAAATAATTGCATATATATGTATTTTGAGAGCGGTAATGCACTGCATTCGATCTCAATATACATATATGTGTAAATTTTTTTTCTTTATAAAACTTCTTGAATTACTCTATGACAAAAACTTGCATTAAAATCTGTTGCGTAGTTTTAAAGATCTAAGCATACATAGGGACAGACAGACAGCGGGAACCGACTTGGTTTTATACTCATCATCATCATCATCAGCCTATATTAGTCCACTGCTGGACATAGGCCTCCCCCAATGAACGCCATAGCACCCTGTCTTCAGCTTGACGCATCCAGCATCTACCTGCAGTCGTTCGCAGGTCGTCATCCCACCTGGCCGGAGGGTTTTATACTATGTTGTGATTATTTACTACGCTACGAGTTACAGCTAGTATAACTGTCAAATCCTGTCACTGAAATATTATGTAGGTAACTCTAGTAAGCAGCGAGCTTTAGAAACTTAGCTCTGAACTTGAAGAATGCCAGTGTCTTCTAAATTGGCTAAATGTGAAGGTGACTTCCAGATCTGACCGCGAAATTATGTTTTTGTTGGCTCAGAAAATGTATTATTTATTTCCACGGTTTTTGTATTTGCAGAGATTTCTTAAGCATTTTGTTTGATTGTATACCTACAGTGACAAAACTAGTATTACTTATCTGATTGTTTGCTCGAAGCGACGCGTGCCCCGAGAGCTGGTGAGTATCTGGCGCAACGCATCAGCATTGCCATACAGCGGGGCAATGCAGCCAGCGTCTTGGGGACGCTTACGGCTGGTATTGATATGGTTCAGTTGAGCTACCTCTGGATTGTTTGTGACTGCACCTAGTTGAATAGTTTCAATTGTAAATTCTACGTATTATTTATTTGCATTATTCAAAAATTTGTGATCAAACTGTTAAAATGTTAATAATGTTTGTATTCTTATATCCATTATTAACGATTGAATATTAACTGTCGAGGTAGTTTTATTTTAAGTTAAAAACAGATTAATACTAAGTGTTTGAGATTTAGGGTTCACTGAAAGCCTGTTTGGTAGTTTTACGTTTTGTATTGATACACACACTGTCTAGGTTACACTTTTAGCACTGTTTATCTAGTTACTGTCTAAATTCCCTATTTATGAATTGATTTATTGAGAGCTAATGTTCGCGTGTTGACGGCCGGTTGGAAGAGAGGGAGGCACGTGCAAGACAGAGATAGATAGCTACATTTAGGTGAATCCTAAACACTAAGCAAATAAAGCGATTTGTTGGTAATTTTTCACGTACCTAAACTAGCTGCGCCCCGCGGTTTCACCCACGTGGTGATAGATATTTTGGATAATAATACAATATATCTTTATAAATTGTAGCCTATCTGTTATTCTGATGTATATGCTATATTATTGTAAAGTTTCATTAAAATCCATTAAGTAGTTTAACGTGAAAGAGTAACAAACATCCATACATCCATCCATACTTACAAACTTTCACGTTTATAATATTAGTAGGAGTAAACTCACACAGTGAACTCCAAGCAATGCCTCTACCCTCATTTTAAATCTATTGACGGAACATTTTTTCTTTCCTATTGCTTAAGTTTTCCATTTTCGTTAAACGTATAGTCGATGCCAAAAGAACGAAAACTACGTCTTTCAAATTAAAAGTCATTCCTCCTAATGCCAACTTGTACGAGTACAAGGTGACCTTGAATCCTTCAAAGATCTCATAATTTGATTTTGTTTACTCGAAATGAAATCCAATATTAATGCTAATAAGTCTGATATTGGCTTTGTAAAGGGCGCGTGTAAATATATGTACCTACAGAATTGTGTGCTTTAACACTTTGATTGCTGAAATCACACGGTATGTGTTTTCTACAAGTGACTTATATGCGTAAATCCACACTAGCGCAGCGGCTGAGAAAATACAGATCTTTGTGACTCAGCACAGCCGTAATATTTTTCGAACGAAACGCATGTGCGGCGCAACAAAACCGCTGTCTAGAGCGGCAGTACGAATTTTTTAGGTTAAAAAAAAGATCGCAGTCTTCGAAAAAAAATCGCAGTCAAAGTGTTAAGTACATGTATATAAGTACTTTCAGCGCCTGATTCTAAGCTCTGAAAATCCTTGAGAAGCACGTTATAAAAATATTACAAGTAAGAATTTTAGAAGTGTAAAGCTGTGTTAATTGTCCAGCATTATTTATTTATTTATTATCTTCTTGAAAACCATAAAAAAACTGTGTTAATATGAGACCAGTTTCTACGACAAATCCTTCTCCATCCAGGCCATAAGGTTGTGGTATGCACTACCAGAGTCCATTTGAACTATTTCCATGCCAGTTTTTAAAACCCACGTCAAGGAGTTTTTCCTGCCAAAAAAGTGAATATTAGTACTTAATATTTATTTATTTATGTATTTAAGTTGTCTATTATTTAGTTTGGTATTTGTAATATGTATTACTTGTTTTTTAGTATTCATGTTATGTTCATATTTAGATTACATTTGGTACACCCTCTGCCTTTTCTTAAATTCATAATTATAATTATTTCCATCCAAAGGTTGCCTGGAAGAGATCGCTTCTAAGCGATAAGGCCGTCCATTGTTCTTGTCGCGTATAATGTATTTTGGTAATGATTTGATTATGGTGTACAATAAAGATTTTTTGTATTGTATTTTATTGTAATATCAAATTTGTACTTTGGACTTTTGTAGACGGAACCCTAAAATAAAAATGTTTCTGATTTCACTTGTATATCTCGCGAAGGGCTTTAGGCTCATCAAAAACATATTACTGTGCTTTGTTTTAAGTCGTGTTTGGGGACGCTTTGTCGTTTAAACTGGGGGAGTGTTGTTGGTGGTAAATTCTGGATTTTTAGAGTAACTGGAATTCTGATGTTTTAATTTATTGTTTCTCGGAAAATAAAGATGAAATAAATAAATAAAATAATGCTGGACAATTCACACAGCATCATCTAGCCCCATGGTAAGCAGAGCTTGTGTACTAGATAACTGATATACATAATATACATACAAAACATTACATAGATAGATATTTTTTATTATACATAGAAAACAACCAGAACACCCGGAACAAATATCCGTAGATCGTAAACACAATTGTTCCGAGACGGGAATCGAATCCGCAACCTCCTGCGTCGCAGGCGGACCTTCGCCCACCGCGCCACATCGGTCGTCCGTTTAAGGTGGGGGAGTGTTGTTGGTGGTAAATTCTGGATTTTTAGAATAACTGGAATTCTGATGTTTTAATTTATTGTTTCTCGGAAAATAAAGATGAAATAAGAAAGCAGTTGTAAGTTAGATAATTTTTTTTTTATATTGTTGCAAACTACTATGACTCATCAGACCACTGGATCTGTAAGTACGCTAGTTTGCGGTTACTCTTAACACTTTGACTGCGATTTTTTTTCGACGACTGCGTTCTTTTTTAACCTAAAAAATTCGTGCTGCCGCTCTATACAGCGGTTGTGTTGCGCCGCACATGCGTTTTGTTCGAAAATATTACGGCTGTGCTGAGTCACACAGATCTGTATTTTCTCAGCCGCTGCGCTAGTGTGGATTTACGCATATTAGTCACTTGTAGAAAACACATACCGTGTGATTTCAGCAATGAAAGTGTTAAAATCCATAAAAAACTATTGCTATAAATGCAACATCATTTTTGACTTCATACAAAGAATTTAACTAGTAATTGGTATTATTACATTAAATAATCACACACACACACACACAGACACACATACATTGTAATACGATTACAATTACTTAAAAGCCCCGATCAAAATTTTACTTTGTACCATCATAAAATAATAATCATCATCAGCCTATAGCAGTCCAAAGCTGGACATAGGTCTCCCCCAATGATCCCCATAGCGCCCTGTCTTCAGCTTGCCGCATCCGTCATCTACCTGCAGTCTTTCGCAGGTCGTCATCCCACCTGGCCGGAGGGCGTCCTACACATCTTTAGCTATCCAACGAGGTATAAATACATGCACGGGTACACCATAAGTAGTTGTAAATTCGGTTTGTATTGTTTATACTTTTTCACACTTTTTATTCACAAACCTATTACCCGTAAAATGCCGTATGACAAACCCACACACACACGTCTAGCTTGAAACACTCCTCTATTTCACGAGAGCTAAAAAGTAAAGTAGTAGAGTTATTTCAGCTCATTTCATACTTTCATATCTAAACTGACATGAAATGTGGTCTGAATAATATTTTCTCGTGCGCGTAAAAACATTAAAATAAAATGTAATCCCTATGAGAGCCGGCTTTTGGACACCGAATAGGTTCAAATGAAAAAAATATGTAACAAAAAATTCTTATAGAAGTGAATTTTGCAATTTCTCTTTTTGCAATCTTCGGCTGGCGGCAAGCGTTTTTCGTCCGATTGCAAAAAATGTTCTGAATTCGGCTAGATTCTTCAAATGTTGTCTAATTATTAAGGTGAAATACGTCTTAAAACCCACGTATTTACTTAACGGAAAATCAATTTTAAGGGAACAAAACACCCATTTTTCGAATATATTTTGATGAGTATCAAAAGTTTAGGATATTAGTTAGTATGTTGTGGGAGACGAAACACGATTGATTTAACTTGACTCGATAGGAAAAAATGGCAAAGTTTCCTCTCAATCTTCATTTTTACAGAGATAACGGAAAAAGATTTTTTTTTGCTAGTTATTTAATATTATTGTAATGAAATTTCTTCGGTCAGTTGTGTCGACAGTATTTGGTTGAATACGAACTAAAAATGGATATCTAATAAAAAGTAAGTTAGGCCAAGTTGTTTTAAGTAAACTAAGTTTCGCTTCTACAAAACTATCAACTTCGAACCAACAGTGTGAATAGAATACTCCTAAAACAATAAATCATCATTTCCAGTGTAAAAACTCTAGATTTATACCTACTCTAGGATCAAAAGCTTTTAGCTCTACGGGATATCCACTTTGGGCTATTCGCAAAAGAAAAAAATCGTAACGGGGAATTTTTTACTCTATACATAGAGTAAAATACAACTGTTAGTTATTCAACGTCAAAAGTGTTGAAAATATGTTTTTTTAGCTAACAGTTTTCGGTGGGTTTGTCCGCACTTTCCAAACGTTACATTGCGTTGCATGGATTTGATTGGAATTTGATGGAGACTATACACAGAAAAATTACTATCATCATTTTGAGCCTTTTGTAGTTGGAAATAGGCGTCTCTCCTCCACGCATCGCATTTCGTCGGGTCGCAAGGCATGTGTGGTTATGTGTATGATTAATTCGTGTATCAAATCAGCAAAAAAAAAACAAATCAAATCACACAGTAAAGGTACAAGTCTGAGATGGGCCGCAGACTGCAACCGCAGGCGATATTGCGGATAGCGGCTGCGGTCGACCGCAGTGCTGCCTGCAGTCGCGGTTGCTTCTATTGCCAAGCGCGGTCGCGACATCTCTGGTGCTGCAGTCTACGGTCGCTGTGCGCCGCGGCCGCAGGCCGCAATATCGCCGCGCTTGGACTCAATTTCATAGAAAGCAGTAGAGTCGCTTGCAGCCTGCAGTCCATCTTGGAATTGCACCTTTAAATTATGCAAGAGACTAAACTCGTATCGATATCCGTAATCATCCTGTGCGCACTAGAAAGCCTGGCCAACATAATACGACATCTTTGGGAAGGTATATTTAGCGCTGGACGTCTGTGGACGGACGAATAATCGACTCGAAAACTAGCTGCAGCAGTTATCGAGTTTTAGTCGTTAAAACTTGCAATCCATATTTTTAGAACCCTACAAATTGGCAGGTATCATTCAATATATACAGATAAGCTTTGACTTATTCATAACTTGTTTACCTACATATATCAAAATCGAGACTTGTCTATAAATGATATTGCCAATACAAAGCTAATCCAATTTGGCTCTGTTTTGAATACTAATGCCGTCTGGTTACCTATTGCTGCATCATCCGACATCCGGTTAGGTTAGGCTATACACTGTTTAACATATTATGTTGTGCTCGGGGCTTCACTCGCATTTTTCGAGGATACAAGTAACTTTAACTTTAGATCAGATCAAGAACTACATCTACGCAGAGTTTCAGCCATATCAGTTTAGTAGTATTAAGCGGTATCATAGCCAAACAAATTATGATCGCAACCTTCCCCTTTGTTGTTATTAGTAGGTATAATTATTGATTTGCTGTAAAATACATGTTTGCTGATGCTAAATGACGGCCGCTGGAACAAACGTGTTCTTGAGTGGAGACCACGACTCGGTAAACGTAGTGTAGGACGCCCTCCGATCAGGTGGGATGACGACTTGCGAAAGACTGCAGGTAGATGCTGGATGCGGCAAGCTGAAGACAGGGCGCAATGGCGCTCATTGGGGGAGGCCTATGTCCAGCAGTGGACTGATATAGGCTGATGATGTGTGTGATGCTAAATAGCATATGCTACGGCCTCAGTGGCGCGGTAGGCGAAGATCCGCCTGCGACGCAGAAAGTTGCGTGTTTGATTCGTGATATATTATGTACCAGTTATCTAGTGCCCATAACACAAGCTCCGCTTAGCTTAGATGATGGTGTGTGGATTGTTTCGCATTATGTATTTATTAAATATAGGTATACCTATCTATTTATTTAATAAAAACTTCCGAAAGGATTATATTAGTTTTTATCTTGCAAAACCATAACCAAATAGTATACATTATCGATAGGGAGCCAATCAGTTTTTAGTTTTTTCAAAACAAATAAACAATTGTCTGTTGTACTGACTATGCCTATGCTTGGTCTACTGTTCTTCCTTAGCATGTAGATTTATTTTATTACATCACGGAAGCTCTGTCTCCCGCAGGAATGTGATTGTTCCAAACTCGCAGACACAATCAATGCCTTTGACAGCTTTGTTACTGCTCCGGGAGTTTCGGAACGTAACAGGGAATTTACGAAGCTCTGTTTCTACACTATACTTATAATTTTTAACACTTTAGCTGCGATTTTTTTTCGACGATTGCGATCTTTTTTTTAACCTAAAAAATTCGTGCTGGCGCTCTACACAGCGGTTGTGTTGCGCCGCACATGCGTTTCGTTCGAAAAATATTACGGCTGTGCTGAGTCACGCAGATCTGTATTTTCTCAGCCGCTGCGCTAGTGTGGATTTACGCATATTAGTCACTTGTAGAAAACACATACCGTGTGATTTCAGTAATCAAAGTTTTAATAACATTTCAGTTCTAATAGTAACTGCAAATTTTTTGTTAGTTTCGCTCGCGCGTTTATTTTTTGCTTTCATTTGTGTAAATAGAAAAAATGCATAAAGAATTTTCATTTCACGTCTCTAAATATACGCTCGAACTAAAAATGTAAAATGTTACAAACTAAAAACAAATCTCATGGATACGTTATCCCACTCACGTCAAAAAGCCGATTAATTCGAAAACGTTTGTCCTTGACGGATATTCTACGCATGAGGCCGAAGTTCATCTAAAATCCATTCAACTTTTTTTCAAAATGGACTCATAAAAAGAAAGCCCCGAATAAAGCTAGAATTGGGGATTTATCAATTTTTCTGCTGGGCCGGGCGACCACAAACAAAAGGAGGCAATTTTTCCCCGCCCATAAAAACTTCGGGGCGAGTTGGGCTCGTTTTCGGAAAGCCGGAAAGTTTCACTACTTTACTTCTTACTTCAGGGTTTTGAGTTGCGAGTAGTCTGGATTGTGACCAGTCAATAGCAATCACATATATTTTTATATATATAAAACTAAGTTAAACAAATTATGAACAAACTACGAGTATATTACATTACATTCAGACAACTTTTTATATATTTTTTAGTTTACTGTAGAACATTTTAGTCTACGTTAAGAATCCGGCTAAACGTAGGTTCATCATCAGCCTATAGCAGTCCACTGCTGGACATAGGCCTCCCCCAAAGAGCGCCATAGCGCCCTGTCTTCAGCTTGCCGCATCCAGCATCTACCTGCAGTCTTTCGCAGGTCGTCATCCCACCTGGTCGGAGGGCGTCCTACACTACGTTTACCGAGTCGTGGTCTCCACTCAAGAACACGTTTGCCCCATCGGCCGTCGGTTCTTCGCGAGATATGGCCGGCCCACTGCCACTTCAGCTTGCTAATACGTAAACGTAGGTTAGGCTTGTTTATTTCTCCGGCTTTTTGACCTATCAACTCTACCCAGTGAACAAACAACGTTTATAAATGACGCCCTCGTCCAATTTCACTTGATTGAGATGCTATTGTTGATCAACCCAGGCTTTGCTTGATTCAATAAAATATATAAATGTCCTGAGTTGTTTTTGTCTGTTTGATATCTCTACTTATGATCTTTGTTGTTTATGACGTACAAATATTAGGGCCAATCCAATTCCGTATCAAACAGGTGTACCGTAAATTTTGTTTTCCGTTCGCAAAAAAACCTATTCCGCGGTTCGTTGACATAGTTGACCGAATCATTGGATATCGTTTATTTTGTTTGATTCTCAGTTTGATTTGACTGTCCGCGCTACTCGAGTCAAGGCTCACCGTGACTAAGACAATGTTGACTTGCTATTCCGTTTTAGAATCAATTGTGGTTTCAAACTAGGCTCAAAAGGTATACCACTTTGTGGAGCAGATTTCCCAACCTGTCAGCTGTCACGTTGGTAAATTTGGTTTAACTGACGAGCAAGACATATTTTTCCACTGCGGGGCAAATACCAAATCTTTCGATTGATCTGAACGAATGAAGAAATGAATATGTACCTATTTGTATTGTTTTTCATGCTTGTTTTTTGTAAATTTCTCAAGCGTTGAGAGCAAGAAATCTACCAACATTTATTTACCTACTGTAGGCCACAATTTTGTGGCCTACAATTTTACAAATAACATCCTAAAAAAATTGAGTTCAACGAGACTTGAACCGATTGTGAAGGCTTAGTCACTTTGATAAACAAAGGTACCGAGTTTGCACAGAGATGAATTCGATTTTTTTTTCTTCTTTTACAGATAATGCTTCAGAAACCAAAACGGCCAAGGCGTGTTAACCCCCCGAATGGAGGCAGAAGTGCGAAGACATGAGCTGGCGAGGGGTTACCATGTGCGCGCTGAGCTACCGTCTCAAGATCGGACTGGTGGTCATCACCACCATGGTTCTTGGGTTCTTCAACGAGAGTCAAGGTACATTTACTAATAATTATGTACATATTAGTAATTAAATATAATATTAAGGTTTATTCAATCAATACTTATACTGCTTTATAACTGATTTATATATTTATGTGGAGTAATTAAAACATATATTAAGAAGGTCAACTCTCCCATTTCGTTTTGAAAAATTACTACAAAACAAAAACTAAACTTTGGTAGACCACCTTTGACCTTGTAAAGGTCGCTTGAAAACTCAGACTGCGAGCATTTTTATAGTTTCAACTAATAAATTAAGTTTTAATCTAATAGGTGCTAGATAGTAGGTTCTCATAAAATCGGAGCCGTTGCAAGCCTCGACTAGCTTCCATACATTTATTTTAAAAAAATTCAGCGTGTTCCAAACCATAACGGTGCGAATGATGAACGTAGAGAAAAACCGCTTAGTGCGACTGGAATGCACTCAAATCAAACGACGTTTGTGGGGAATTGGCCTACACGGACACTTCCTATAAAGTACCTGCTAACCACAACCTTGAGGATAGAACCGACTGATAGCTAATATCTAAGACATAGCAAAAGATAAGAAACAATGCCTCTATAATAAAGATGATCCGATGTAATAACATTATTAGTACCCCAGTCACATTCACAACCCACACGAAAAAGTTCACAACACGATTTGAAATACATTCGGATAATGGTTTGCTTATTCCGTTCGCGGCGCGCTCGCATTATGTTGGAATGGGCATTGAGGGCGTGTTCATATGCTAAAAACATTACCCTTCTTTGCAGGGTTAAAATGGGGTTATTTCTTTAAAGAATTGTTAATTTGGTTGATTGTGTTTTGATCCTGAAGCCGCGTTGACTCGATGAGAGTCTACTCAGACTGAGTCCACTCAGACTGAGTCCACTCAGACTGAGTCCACTCAGACTGAGTCCACTCAGACTGAGTCCACTCAGACTGAGTCCACTCAGACTGAGTCCACTCAGACTGAGTCCACTCAGACTGAGTCCACTCAGACTGAGTCTACTCAGATTTGGATATCTATTCGGATGCAAATCGACGTTTTGTGGTAAACAAATCCGACTAATCCGAGCGTATTTGGATGAAACACGACGGCGTCCGATCTAAGTAAACTCTGACCGCGTTTTACTTTTCTGAGCTAGCCTGTATAGAAGTTGAAAATAAGGATATTAAGTTACGGTTACGGCAGCAAAAATGGCCTACACTATAGCAGGATTTATCAGGATAAATCCTGCCATAGTATTTGAAATGAAGCGCTATGGCAGGCGATAGCGCTGGTTTTCCGTGGTCGCCAGAATGAAGTGCACGTGCTGCACATAAACTTAATAAAATAAAATATGAAAACATAAATAAACATATGAAAAATCAAACGTCAACATAATTTTAAAATTTGTTTTCAACCTTAGTATTTAGTTGGAAAACGAAATGGTGTTTAGTAAGAACAACCAAACGTCTCATGACTTTGATGTTGACTACTAAATGATCCGTTTTGGACTTGTCCGAGCAGACTATTTAGATGATGCTGTGAGCATTTTTCACGTTGACTTATGAGAAGGCTCTTATTGTGTTCAACTCCTTGCTAATAACACCTAAGTTATTAGCCGAATAACACAAAGAGGGGGATTCTTGGAATCATACTCATAAGAGCCGAAACCGTCGCACAGATGTGGTAAATGTTTCATTAGGGAATCAGCTGCAAGAATCGTTACTAGTTAGTAGATAATTATGGGCATGTGTGTAACGTTTTGCTGAATGTGGAGAACGAGATTAAAACTAATAATGTGAACATATAGGGCGATTATATCTTTACTAATATTATAAAGAGGAAAGGTTTGATTATTTGTTTGTATTGAATAGGCTCCGAAACTACTAGATCGATTTGAAATATTCTTTCACCGTTGGAAAGCTACAATATTTGCGTTGAAAATAGGCTATATTAAAATTTAGAAATTTGAATTTAACGCGGGTGAAAGCGCGGGAAACAGCTAGTAATGTAATAACAAGGCTGGGTTTGAAATTGCGTGTCAAATAAATTCTCAGTATTTCTGTATTGTGTGGTAAAATAAAGTGTTTTCTATCTCTATCTATGTATTTATCTATAAATATTTTTTAAATTACCCGATCTAAACACATAATCAAATAAATAAGTAAATAAATCATCATCATCATCATCATCAGCCTATAGCAGTCCACTGCTGGACATAGGCCTCCCCCAAAGAGCGCCATAGCGCCCTGTCTTCAGCTTGCCGCATCCAGCATCTACCTGCAGTCTTTCGCAGGTCGTCATCCCACCTGGTCGGAGGGCGTCCTACACTACGTTTACCGAGTCGTGGTCTCCACGTAAGTAAATAAATAATGCTGGACAATCCACACAGCATCATCTAGCCCCATGGTAAGCAGACATAATTATACGAACATTTTAATTAGTTTTCGCAGAGGCGGTAGCTCCAGTAGTTACGTCATCCCGGGACGATGATAGTGTGTAATCATGTTGAAACGTCGTCGGGAAAAATAGGGATATAAATGCGATAAATACTCATTAAATAAGTTAAATAGTACTTATAATTATGTGTATGAGATAGGCTTTGATCGTGGTATTTACATGGTGTATTGTTGTATCAGCCACTGGCAGCTCAAAATAAACGTAAATTTAATTAAAAAGAAAACGGGCGACGAACCATACTTGAGTCGTGTCGTGATCATCATCATCATCATCAGCCTATAGCAGTCCACAGCTAGACATAGGCCTCCCCTCATGAGCGCCATAGCGTCCTGTCGTCAGCTTACCGCATCCAGCATCTGCCTGCAGTCCTTCGCAGGTCGTCATCCCACCTGGCCGAAGGGCGTCCTATACTAAGTTCGCCGAGACGCGGTCTCCACTCAAGAATACGTTTACCCCAGCGGTTGTCGGTTCTTCTATAGCCGGCCCACTGCCACTTCAGCTTGCTAATTGTTCTATTTCCTCTTTGCGTATTGAACGGACTAGGTACCTACAGGTACTTACCACCCAAGGTACCTACACTGATGTGCAAATGAAGGCCTCCCATAAGGCCTTTAGCGGCTAGTTAACTCATGCGAAATCAGTTAATTAGTAAGCACGCCAGTAAATCAGGAACGCGACGGCCGCCATAACTGATGTTGCTTAATTAGACATTAATATCAGTAGTGCCAAGTTTCAGCTAAACTAGGTCTAATGGGGTGTGGTGAGTTAGGTTATCTAATTAACTAAGTAGTATTAATTACCATCAGTCATTGCTAGTTCACTGCTGGACACAATATTTCCCTAAGGAGCGCCGTAGAACCCCATGTATTTAGCTTGCCCCATCCAGCCTCTATCTGCCTGTGTATTACATCAATTTTTACAGGTATTACGTAATACAATAGAGTAGTCAACATAATAAATCACAAACAACGAATAAAACCAATAATCCAATAAACATAACAATAAGCAAAAATAATTCAATATATAGTACATAAGTCTTGTCAATAAGCAAAATGAGATAATGTAATACAATCATCAGAAAACGTATTAAAATAGGTCAATACAAATGTCCACAAGAAAAAAATTAATCGATTCTTGTGTAGATAATGTGCTTGTGTAAGTTTTTCGTTTAGCAAGAAGCCTGAAAATATCTGCCAAAGAATTCATGAACCGAAACAGTTTGTTCGAATGTGCGCTGCATCGACGAAATGGTAAACGTTATACGACACGCAAAAAGGACAATGATATTTAAAAGGTAGTGGATATCCACATTGTTGGGTTTCACCAAACATTGTAGACAGGTAAAAAAGTACAAATAGTAGGTAAAAAGCTCTGATTAATAAAGAATAAGGTATCGGTTTCTTATCGTTTTTTTTATGCCAATTATTACGCTGTTAGCAACCGATGTGGACCTTGTGATATTCTAATTTCATAAATCCTTATAGGTATCGCTATGGCTTGAAGGCGTTCCTGACCTCTTTACCAATACTGTATACCTATAGAATACTAGGACAAGGGCTTAAAACCTCCTTTTTGAACGTGGAAATAATACTGGCAGCTCAGAAAAAACAAAAAACTTTGATTGAACCTTTATTTGTTTGGTTGCAAAACCGGCCAGTACTATTTTCTCTTCATAGAGGTAAGGTACCTATTCTATTCGTACAATATCTTTGCCAATAATAACATTTCATCAAATAAATTGGAAGACTTCGTCCAATTTACTATCAACTCCGCTTTTTGATGTAAGATTGACAATAGTTTCTAGCCCCGGCTTCGAACCTATTTTTTCTTTGGAAACGTTTAAATGTTATTTCTTCCCTATGGAAACTGATATGTCATGGATTAAAAAGAAACCTACTTTTTATTCCAAGTCAAGAACTACACCATAAGCTTCACCTATGCAAAATTTCAGCCCGGTCTGTTGAGAAGTATTGGCGTGAAGAAGTAACAAACATCCATCTATCCATCCATCCATCCATACCAACTCTCGCATTTATTTTAATAATTACAGTGATGTGATTTTTATTAGAACTCAAATTACAAAGTAATAAAAATATTTGACGCGTGGAATGGGCATCCAATCCTATTAATTTGATCAAATGTTGGGCATAGATTTTTTTTTTTTTTCAAAATTTTGGGAAAACTTACAGCTAGGTCTTAAAAATAATTACTTTCTTTGTACATGCCGGTAAATAATACGGCCTTATCGCTTAGAAGCGATCTCTTCCAGGCAACCTTTGGATGGAAAGAATTATATGAATTTAAGAAAAGGCAGGGGGTGTACCACAGGTTATTTAAATAAGGACATAACAAGAATACTAAAAAACAAATAATAAATATTACAAGTACCAAATTAAATAATACACTACTTAAATAGATACATAAATAAATAAATAGTAAGTATCAATATTCATTCTATTGGCAGGCAAAACTCCTTGACGTGAGCTTTAAAAACTGGCAAGGGCATACTGCAGAAGGTAAATTCGTTCTTACACTATTTTATCGTATGTTCCATTTGCATGCCCATTTACAAGTCTGTACGATATAAAGCAAGCTATTACCAGCCCAAAATGCAAAATAGCTGACGGAATAATTGAGTCAGTTAGTTCTGTTATTATGTGCTAACTCCCTGAGGTCATAATGTCCAAGTGAGCTGTGATAGTGCGAGAGTAAGTGGTTATATTCTTACTGCATCTATTCTGCATAATTCGCAGCCTGATTTTCTTTACTGCTAGGTCATAAAAAGTGAGATTCGGTCTTCGCAAATATTTCTTTTCAAAATTATGTGACAATAATGTTTCAAATGAAGTTTTTGTATTTTTTATTTGTATAATAAAACCAACACTAGATATACCTAATAGGTAACCCTTGTCCGTTGTAAGTCGGATGAAAATAAACCTGATTGGTAGTGCATTACCATCATTTGCTAAGGGTATTTGCACATGCATGCGGTCACGACATGACCGTGCCGTATAAAGTAGAAATATACGTCACGGTACCGAAGGTCGTCCTGTCATGTGAAAGCTGTCCATTTAGTAGATAAAATGCATCTTACGATGATTGTGTTGTAAGGGTGTATAAAAGGCATTATACATACTAGAATGAGGTATTTATACTTCATAGTTTAGCTACTAATTACCTCTTCACATGCATATGGTCAGTACGGTCACGGAACGGTGGCCGTGCCGCTTAGATTAACAATTTAAGGAAAATGTATGCTTTTGCATGCATTCAAATGACGATGTTTATGAAAGTATTGTAATACTTTCATAAACATCGTCATTTGAATAAAACTTTTGAAACTATCATGGTATCAACACTAAAGTCATTTAAAACGGGATATTTATTTTTGAGTTATCCAATATTTCGACACAGTTTCATGCGCCAATATTGGATAACTCAAAAATCTAATCATGGTAAATATCCCGTTTTAAATGACTTTATCGTCATCTGAATTTTATCCCTGTCCTCGTAGCTTGTACAGAATCCTGTAGTGGTATTAACCACGTTCTGCGCTAGCCCAGAACCCTATTTTTTATCATGACCGAATAAGATCAGAGTCAATAAATGAATTATCATAATTTTGACGAAGAATTACAGAACATAGCATATTTAATATTCACACTGTAATTTAGCCGTGAATGCCATTTATTAGCTTTTCTGTTGCTAGGTAAATGTAACTTATTCTTAATGTGTTTAAGTTGTAGGCCTTCCTTAAATTAAATAAAAAAAACAGTAAAATATACCATAAATCTTCCACCACAGCTCCTGCTCTAGCATGCTCAAGTTTGCGGGCTTGCAGACTTGCCCCAATTGTTGTGGTTTTCAGTCTATTCTTAGAGCTAGACTGGAGTCAAATTGTAGTGTAGGTTCTGAACACTAATGGCTTAACTTGGTCAGTTGTTGCCTATTATTTTAAACGCTTGGATTTATCTATAGTAGGCGAAGCATAAGGATTGTTCTCTAGGGTAAAATATACAATAATGACATCGCATCAACCGTGTGGTGCTCGCTTACGATTTGTACCACCGCAACTCTTCCCGCGGGCGTCGTAAGACGACGGGATATCTACCGGGAGCAGGCAGCGCCTCCTGCAGAACAATTAACTAAAGAACTGCGATCTTCATACCGCTTGCCAAGCATTTTGTCTTTTCTACCCCGGTCAATGATTCCCGTACTTAGCCTTCCCGGCTAAGCCTCAAAATTAACCCTATATATTTTTATCCCAATTATTACGCTGTTAGCAACTGATGTGGACCTTGTGGTATTGTAATTTCATATAGGTATCACTATGGCCTTAAGGTGTTCCTGACCTCTTTACCAATCCTCTATACCTGTTCTTTTCCTAGGGCAAAAGCTTAACACCACCTTTTTGACCGTAGAAATAATACTGGTAAAAAACAAAACTCTTCGGTTGTACATTTATTTTTTATAAACACAAGCGGCCAGTATTATTTTCTCTTCAAAGAGGTAAGGTACCTATTCCAGTTGTCACTTGTCAGTTGTTGCCTATTATTTCACTGATACTGCGTGAACTGCTGGCTCTTCATTGTGATGAACACGTTCGTGATGACTGATGATGCCAGGTCTAAATTTTTAAGCTTGGTAAAGAAGTAATGATATAAGTGGTATCCCACTTCATTCCAAACTCGTTTATTGTAGAGGAGCTTTATTTAAACTACTTTAAAAATATAACATAATGTATAGGAATTCGAAGTTGATTCTTAGTATTTTTGAAAACGTTCACATATGAACCTACATTGACTTTTTCGAGGAAAAAATATGAAACAGTTAGGAACGTTGTATTTATTCCAGTAAATTTATTATTTACCAAACTATTCCTTTACTGTTTGGATAACTAATGTGATTATTTTGTACAAATAAACTCGCTTAGCGTGCCTAGTATGGGTTTGCACAATACCAAAACGGAAAAGCTGTACTGCTAGATTAAATAAAATAGCGCTTTGGAACCATTTCAAATCTATCTCTTCTTTTTCTATAGCTAGCAATTTTAGTATCAAACCAGTTGCCTAAACTAGACTGAACATTCTGTATATAGGCTTCTGTGCTTCCCTAAATGCAACAAATCAAACAAAATCATTCGAAAACTGCAATCAAATTACCAAAACTGTGGAAAATACTCGCCTGACAAGTATTTGGTAGTTTGCGCCTAATGTATAGGTCATATAGCCTAATATATAGGTAAATAGACGAAGACGAAAATAGTTTTTGTAAACTATGCTAACCCATACTAAGGACTAGAGCACTCAGATTATATCGTTTTGTGATGTATGCTTTACCCCTAGGACGCCGGGAAAATATTCTGTTATTTTATACTATCTTAGTTATTTTTAAATTTGAAATATCGCTTTATATTCAAGCTTAGTTTCTATAAAAAATAGATGGCGTGAACTAATGCAAAATGTTTTTAATTTCTAGCCGCGATCATGTTAACTTACTGCTATAATTTTAGCGTTTCTAGCCTGTTTGTGCTTATCTGGGGCTTTTTGTAACCCCGAAGCATCAAAACGACTAAAGCTATTTTAATGAGCTATCAAAATACTCGCTGCTTGCTTTATTTTTCACAAGAAAAAACGTACTCAAATACGTTTTTTCTTGTGAAGAGGGCTGAACGCTAATAGTTCATTAGCGTTCAGCCCTACGAGAGACCAACATCTAGAAAGGGGCCGAACAAGATTGTATATTTTTGTGAATAACTTATTTAATAACACTTGTGTATTATTAGACGACCGATGTGGAGCGGTGGGCGAAGGTCCACCTGCGACGCAGGAGGTTGCGGGTTCGATTCCCGCCTCGGAACAATTGTGTGTACGATCTGCAGATATTTGTTCCGGGTGTTCTGGTCGTTTTCTATGTATAATAAAAAATAACTATCTATTTAATATATAGTATTATATATATCAGTTATCTAGTACCCATAATACAAGCTCTGCTTACCATGGGGCTAGATAATGCTGTGTGAATTGTCCAGCATTATTTATTTTACACCTAGGCAAATAACTTCCCCTTACTTAAGTAAATATCACCGTACAAACGCACATAGCAAAACCCATTCCAAGCGTTTTGCTTTTAAGTTTTTTATTATCTAGAAAATCAGTTAAAAGAAACTAATTCCATAAAACGAAAATAGAAAATAAAGCAGAATTCATTAAACAATTTACGTTAAAAACCATTATAATTCCGACACTAACCAAAAACTTACCATTAAATTGCTATCACCATCCAACAAGCAACTCTATCCACATCTCTTCAAGTTTGAAACTTGTTCGGCAGACCTTCTTCAGCCGAAATGAAAAGCTTTTACATAATGTAGTAAGATAACACTCATTAAGGCTGTATGGAGGCAGTATGTTACTTATATGTTACTCGTATGTTACTCAGCATAATGCACACGTTTCGTATAACGAGCTCAAGTTTTACAATGGACTCTTTACGGCCCTAGTGTTACAGTGGAGGACTTGGAACGTGATAATTGTTAGAAAACTCACGGCACTACTTCTGTTTTACGCATAGAGGTAGTTCTTTATTACAGCTAGATTTTAATGGTAGAATTACCTATCTAGGTACATGTAAGCTGAGTCATCATCATCATCATCATCAGCCTATAGCAGTCCACTGCTGGACATAGGCCTCCCCCAATGAGCGCCATAGCGCCCTGTCTTCAGCTTGCCGCATCCAGCATCTACCTGCAGTCTTTCGCAGGTCGGCATCCCACCTGGTCGGAGGGCGTCCTACACTACGTTTACCGAGTCGTGGTCTCCACTCAAGAACACGTTTGCCCCATCGGCCGTCGGTTCTTCGCGAGATATGGCCGGCCCACTGCCACTTCAGCTTGCTAATTCTTTGAGCTATGTCGATAACCTTGGTTCTCTGTCGGATGTATTCGTTACGAATCCTATCCTTCAGAGAAACTCCGAGCATAGCTCTTTCCATAGCACGCTGAGCGACAGACAATAGGTAATAATTTAGCCTGTTTCAATAAATATTAACCGATTTCAAATTCCTAAATAGTGGCGACATCTAGGTAAAATTTGAGCCTAATTAGTTGATGTTATAGGTGATGGTTGATACATGGTTAAAACGACGAATGAAAAGACCTCGTGTTTACGCCCGTTGCCATGGAAACCATTGTTTTACGGTGCAGATCAGTTCCTCTACTAGGATAAAACTTTTATTTATAAGACCACCTCAAAATCAACTTTTATACAACAAGGTAAGAATAATAAAAATATTGTATGGGGCTTGCCATGACTTGGCAAACCACGACCAATTTTAAACTGTGCCGTTATAGGTTTTTGTTAATTAGATCATTGTTAATCGTCTTCAAAATTAATTGCAAACTTAAACGTTACGGAAATATTATAATTTCCATAACGTTTAAGTTAAGTAAGTATCGGTAAAATCAAATAAAGAAAATAAGCGGAGTTTCATTCACGCAAAAGACCCGTAAAAACGTATAATCCTATGATAAATTACATTTTTAAAGACCTCTAAGCTCCAAATTTTTCCACCATCGAGCAATTTCGTCGTCTTTTCACAAATTCCACGAACAATCAGCAAAGAATTTATAAAAAGAACATCCAATAACATCAATCGCTGTCATCGAAACACTTGAAGAGCAGAAAATCACCAAATTCATACCTCGAAAGACTCGGAAAGTTTTGACCCGCGGGAAAAAAACCGATCAGTATTCCGACCGCGATTGTACTTGACCGTTGAACTGTTCAAACTTATTTGTGCGTGAAAATGTTTGTGGCTTTTTGTTGAGATATTTATTGGCCAAATAATTCCGTTCGCGGCTTTGGCAGCTACTTTCGAGAAAATTTATGAAAATGTATGACGGTTTTTAATGTACGTCTTCTGTTTTCAGTCCTCATAAACTCATGCAGAAATGTGCACACGTATAATTATGTATAGGCATCCCCTGTACCTGTACTTAATTATACATGTGCACATTTCTGTATAATCGGGTCGGGTATAATCGGACGGCGGGTAAAGACCGAAAGAGATTGCATTGCAGGAAATATTAGTAATATGGCTAAATTCGACCTAGTTAATGTTATACCGTCTTTAGCCCGCGTCCAATCATACCCCAACTTACCTCATTTTTTATTTAAAGATTTTGTACAAAACACTTCTAATTATATTTCATAGTTAGAAGACAATTTTACAAAGGTAGTAACTTAATCCATTCGGTAGTACGCACGTTTCAGAGAATCGATTTAAATCGATGCACAACACTAAAATGCCTTCCCATCCCTACTTCGCTAGCAGAGCTTCATTCTTTTTAGAGGATAACAACCAAAAACTTGACCTGGGATGTGGTGGGTGGGTTCTTATATCTTCTACAAATGGATTCTATTCATACAATAGCGATTGAACTTCAATTGTTAAGTTCTTTTAATCACCTATTTTATGCTGTCTGTCTTGAACCCTATCTAGGTGTACACAGCATATAAAATGTATTCCTTTTCCACTCTCCTCTATAATTTGTCAGCTCCTTACATATACACCTTTTACTATCTTAGCTACCTTAGCCTTAAGCGTCAAAGTTGTACCCATCTATCCTCATTAAGGGTACACTACATAAGTCGACGACCGACGGCGCGAACTTGTCGTTAGGCGAGGCCTAAGTGTATGCTATCTCACCTGACATAATGGTTCTTAGGGTTATCAGGGGGACGCCTGCGTCCAGCAGGGGACCAATATGGGCTTATCATCAACATCATCATCGTTATCATCATCAGACTATTGTTAGTATATTGCCGAACATAGGCCTCTACCAATGGGCACCACAGCGCCCTGTCTTCAGCTTGCCGCATCCAGCATCTACCTGCCAGTCTTTTGCAGTTCGTCATCCCATCTGGGCTAATGAGGATGAGAAATGTGCGAAAAGGTGCGCTACGATTATGCACAATTATTCATTTCTAAAGCGACCGCGGAAGAAAATGTTAACAGCACCTTTGGCACAAGGTTTCTTTTAGAAATTCAATAGAGATTATCTTTACAACATAAACTTAATGCAACTATTGAGTAAGTAAACTATGAAATGGGCTTTATTTTAGAGATCTTTGTCCCCTAGCTATTTATTTATTTATTTTTAAGTAGGAACGTAGTTTCATGCAATATTTTATAAATTAATATAATGCACACAGATCCCCATGTACAATCCAACGATCCTATCCATCCACGGTTGTCTGGTAGAGATCGCTCTTGAGCGATAAGACCGCCAAATTGACACATTTTTGTATGTTATTCTGTCTTGTTTGTTTTATTTTGTAAGTGTGCAATAAAATAATTTTCTATCTATCTAGCTATCTTCTCTCTAATGTCCCGAAAAATTAAAAGAAATCGAGGAGTTTGAATTCGATTTATTTATTTTAAAGCAATCAAACAATTTTTATAGTTAATACAAATACGGTTTGGAGCGATTTTATTATCAAACGTGTTATTATTTCATTCATAAAACAACACGTATAACCAATTTAACTACAACCAGTGCATAATGTTAAAATAACGGGTAGTCGTTACGGTCGGGAGATCGTTAAATCACTATCTTTTAACCCCCATCCCCCACCTCACCGACCAGTGGTTCCACGTACGAAACTTTCACGCAAGCACTATCAAAGTTGTAACACCTCGAATGCACTTTCAGAGACACTGAGAATTTGGACAGTACTTTGTGAAAACTATCCTCGGAGTCTTGTTGTTTGTCGCTTGCATGAGTGTTCGGCATTCTTGCTTCCTCGGCAGTTTGCTTCTTTGCTACTCGTAGACAGTTGTATAGGTACGTATTAAGCTACTACGCACCGCATTTAAGCTGCATGGGTTCGCTTGTTTGATGTTGTCTATGCACTGCATGAGTCTTTCCACTGCAGCACACACTCAACACGCACGCTGTGCATTTTAGCTGCCTATGCAGCTACACAAGCCTTCCAAAGGACCGGGTCACTTTATGGCCCGAGATCATGGTAAATGAGAGACATAATAATAATAGTCTCTACACCTGGCGGATACCATCTTTGGGTGTATCATATTGTGCACCCGAGGATGATACCCGCTATGTGTAGCCATCGCCTTTAGATTAACTTCTCAAAGGGCCTCTGTGCTGTTGGCTTCGGCCCCACGCAAGCCTTCCAAAGGACCGGGTCACTTTATGGCCCGAGATCATGGTAAATGAGAGACATAATAATAATAATTCATCACATAGTTCACTTTTTTGACGACGTGAGTCTACGTTTCCACTGCAGCACACACTAATCTCGCACGCTGTGCACGGCCACGCAGCGTTGATAGCGTTGAGCTGCGTGGGTGCCCATATTCGAGAAAGCTTCACGTGTAACAATAATATTAATATCCTATTCGTGTGCAGTATTTTCATAGTGGACGTTATCACATTGGAAATGTCAAAATGTGTCAGTATAATAAAAAAATCTATATTAATGTATCGTATTTAAAGATTGTGTGGTGGTACACCCTGCTAGATAACGAACAAGGCTCTGGTGAAAATATTAAACAATCTTCATAATTTAATAACTCGTCGATTTTACAATTACTTCCCAGTACTTGACACTGGCATAAAAGTTCAACCAGACACAGTTGCCATTAACAAAGAACCATCATCATTAAGGTTATGGTCGTGGTCGTAACCCTATTAGTTATTCATCATCATCATCAGCTTATACTGTACACTGCTGGACATAGGCCTCCCCCAATGAGCGCCTTAGCGCCCTGTCTTCAGCTTGCCGCATCCAGCATCTACCTGCAGTATTTCACTACGTTTATCGAGTCGTCTCCACTCAAGAACACGTTTGCCCCAGCGGTCGTCGGTTCTTCGCGAGATATGGCCGGTCCAATGCCACTTCAGCTTGCTAATTCTTAGAGCTATATCGATAACTTTGTTTCTCTGTCGGATGTTATTAGTTGATGGTATCGTATGATAGAAATAGTAGAAAACATTTTTGATTGTAATACAATACAGAGTTTGGAGACAGAACCTAAATAAAACAAACATGAAGGAAAATGAGAGATCACAGTTGTGGAATAAAACTAACGAGTATTATGTATATCAGTCATCTGCTAAGCTTGTAGCTAAATGTTGCTGTGTGGTCCAGCATTACTTATTTTATACAATCTTAACAACAACATTTATCTTCTATCTACAATATCATAAAATAATAGTAGAGAACGTTAACTGACCACTGCCCCCATTCACTGTTCCACTTCACTACAAAGTGGAGTATTCCCAAAACCACAGGCGTCCAAAACCACGTCATACTTCCCGCTACAATTAACACCCGAGGTGTAAATAGCGCCTGTGAAAAGCTTCATAAAGTGGCACATTTTGCCGGCTTTATAAGGCATGGCTCACACTTAGCCGTAAGCGATTTAAGGTGTTGGAGGGTTCGTATGAAAACTGTATGGACATTAGGTGTTGCCGTTTGAAAAGTGAATTTTAGAGTTTTGCGACGAAAGTGACAGATTTAGATAGCTTTTATTTAGGAAAAGAGAATGGTAAGGTAAGAAAGGGGTTTGAAGAATGAAGGGACTTGGTAGTGGTAATGTTCGTAGCAAAAGACAAAAAATGAGGGTAGATAGGTATGTCTGCCCATAAAAACTTACTCGCAGTCGCAGTACCTTCAGTTATTCCGTGATCATGGCGCATGCAACTGTGCCGAAATATTGGATAACTCAAAAATCAAATCATGGTAAATATCCCGTTTAAAATGACCAAAAGTTTTATTATGAAGGGACTTGGTGCTTTTAAAGCTCCTAAGTCTATTTACAATATACAAAATACTGTATTTACGAAAAAATACATTACATGCGACAAGTACAATGATGGACGGCCGTATCGCATAGAAGCGATACCATCCAGGCAACCTTTGGATAGAAAGAATTATGTGAATTACATGATAGATAGATGGATAAATTCTTTTTTTTTTTGTTACATACTACATCCTTGTTAACATATGGGTATACATAAAGAATTTTCATACCCATAACCCAGGTATGAAAATTAGGATAGAATAGAAAACACTTTATCATAATACCACACAAAACAAAAAACAATACAGAAATAAAAACGAACGAATTAGAGGAGAACGCTTGTCGAAAAGATGATTTTAAAGTTTGACGACAAATGTGTAAGAAAATGAAAGTAATGGTGGGAAAATTGTAAAGACACTGACATCTAGTGACATATAAAAATGAATTTTACACCTAGTAAAATTCATTTTTATGTATGTACTAGTAAAAATCATTTTTACAAAAACAAAGTGTAAATGAAAGTAATGGTGGGAAAATTGTAAAAACACTGACATCATTGAATTTTACTAGGTGTAAAATTCATTTTTATATGTCACTAGATGTCAGTGTCTTTACAATTTTCGTGTAAAATTCATTTTTATATGTCACTAGATGTCAGTGTCTTTACAATTTTCGTGTAAAATTCATTTTTATATGTCACTAGATGTCAGTGTCTTTACAATTTTCCCACCATTACTTTCATTTACACTTTGTTTTTGTCTTCAGTCTCCCATTATTTGACCTATCTGAACTTGCGATTAATTTTGATTAACTTTTAGTAAATAATATATTCGTTCCAACAGGTTGAAAATAACGGAAGAAACATCAGACCGCAGTGGAAATTTTGTCTCTGCAGTGTGACAACCTTAACACATTCACTGCCATGCCATGACCGCGCTGCAGCTGCTGCTATATTAGTCGTGCGTGGATGGCAATGTAAATCATTCCAGTTTTCCCCCTTAGGGGGTATCAGGGGGAAAACTGGAACGTTATTTTTTATATTCCAGTTTTCCCCCTTAGGGGGGTATCAGGGGGAAAACTGGAATGATTATTTTTCCATTCCAGTTTCACCCTTAGGTTGGATTTTAGAAATGCAAGGCAGTCTTTCGTACGAGTCCAGCCTTAATGTAACAAGCTTAGCTTAGAAACCTCACTTGACCTAATAGCCTTAGAGTAAAGCCTCTTAGAATTTTAAAAGGAAATCTAGGATGGATTCAGCGACTACTATGACATGTTTCATATAAAGTGCTTGAAATTGCAACCTAAAGCAACTTAAAATGTTCAAGCACTTTAACTTCAAAGCTTAACGACATAAAGTCCTTTTTAAATAGACTTGGAAAAAAGATGAGGTTCTATATTCGACTTTATGTTCAACGATTTTGTCAAAAATATAATCATAATCAAAGTCGCTCAGCTAGCTATGGAAAGAGCTATGCTCGGAGTTTCTCTGAAGGATAGGATTCGTAACGAATACATCCGACAGAGAACCAAAGTTATCGACATAGCTCTGAGAATTAGCAAGCTGAAGAGGCAGTGGACCAGCCATATCTCGCGAAGATCCGACGGCTGGGCAAACGTGTTCTTGAGCGGAGATCACGACTCGGTAAACGTAGTGTAGGACGCCCTCCGACCAGGTGGGATGACGACCTGCGAAAGACTGCAGGTAGATGCTGGATGCGGCAAGCTGAAGACAGGGCGCTATGGTGCTCATTGGGGGAGGCCTATGTCCAGCAATGGACTGCTATAGGCGGATGATGATGATGCTAATCATAATGGACGCCCTCTGAATCCACAGCATTATCTAGCCCCAAGCTAAGCAGAGCTTGTGTTATGGGTACTAGATGACTGATATACATAGGTACTTATATAATACCTCTAGTTACATAGATATATTTTATTATACATACATATGTAGATAACGACCAAAACACCCTCATAAAATATAGATCGTACAAACATTTGTCCCGAGGCGGGAATCTAACCCGCCACCTCCTGAGGTCGTCAACAATTGATGATTATTTTTATTATCGAAATTGATCCGGGGCTCCATAAAAACATATTTCTATACATATTATAATAAAATTTGTCTCGCTAAACATAAAAAACAGAGTAAAATGGATAAAAAAACAAAATCTGTTTTTAATAATTGTTAAAAACATCATTATTATAATAAAAAAAATATTATTGAGGGTACTTTGACTGGCTTTTGTATAAAAATTATTACGTGAAGACTGTAAAAGACAGGAACGACGGGGGCTGATAATGTAAACGACATTCAAATTGAATTTACATAATCATAGCCTGCACTAGTTTTCCTATACTTTGAAAGGTAGAAGAATCTAATTGGTTTATCTAGAAACTCCGTTTTGTTTACTTACCCAGTAAACAAAACGGAGTTTCTAGATAAACCTTGTTATAGATCTTCTGACAAATATGACGGAGTATTTTATAACACTAATTTTCTTACAGAAAGAATTCTACTAATATTATAAACGCGAAAGTTTGTAAGTATGGATGGATAGATGGATGGATGGATGTTTGTTACTCTTTCACCTAAAAACTACTGAATGGATTTTAGTGAAACTTTACAATAATATAGCTTATACATCAGAATAACACATAGGCTACAATTTATAAAGATATATTGTATATTATCCAAAATATCTATCACCACGCGGGGGAAACCGCGGGGCGCAGATGGTATTAAATATTTTTTCCTGATTATGAACACCGTACTTAACAACCAATGAAAATTCCTTCGTGCCAGACAACCGCCTTTTTCTTAGACGATTTTTTTTTAAATTCTGATGTCTACGCAGACTTCATAGTGATTTTATTAATTTGATGTTATCATATTTGTTCATTTAAACCCCAGTGAGGTGGTTAACACTTTGACTGCGATTTTTTTTCGACGACTGCGTTCTTTTTTTTAACCTAAAAAATTGAACGCAGTCGCTGCTGCCGCTCTACACAGCGGTTGTGTTGCGCCGCAAATGCGTTTCGTTCGAAAAATATTACGGCTGTGCTGAGTCACAAAGATCTGTATTTTCTCAGCCGCTGCGCTAGTGTGGATTTACGCATATTAGTCACTTGTAGAAAACACATACCGTGTGATTTCAACAATCAAAGTGTTAAGTCATAATATCAAATAAAGTGCTTTATTTCCTTTAGACCTTGGAAACATATACGTATTTCTTTAAACTTGGAAAAAAGCACGAACATTTTTTTCCACTTTAGTGGCTGGAACGTGTATACTACTACTTAGTTATACAAACCCAGTTTAGTTTATCCTCTTTTCATGCATACATAAGGTAAGAAATTAACACATCACTTTAATTAAATTACCAACAAAAACACACCTCCAAATAAAACAACAAATTTTCACCTTTATTCCTACCCAATAAAGTCCACGACAATTTTAGCGGTACTGTCGGGTTCTGTACTAATAACCAGAACTGACTCAGTTTCCGCGCGAATAAAATCCAACTCAATGCTCGTGATAGAGAGCTGAATTTCGTTTGCGGTGGAGGTTTAAAAACGGGCAACAGAATCGTAAAAACAGGGTAAATGAGATGTGAACCTCGCGATTTAAGTCAGGCAATTCGGTTTAATGACGAGCGCGGTAAAGGGTTGGCGATCTCTGGAAGGAATACCTTGTTGGTGAAAGCGGTTACAAAGTTAGGTACCTACCGCTTTTCCTCAAATAGTTTACATTTCATATTTTATACTGCATTAACTTCTTGATATTCTGGCAATTTTTAAGGCATAATATTACTAAGTAGACGGAACTTAAATGATGCCACCCTTAGATAGTTTTTAGGTGTCTCTGTTCCAACTGTGAACTATTGAACGGAACCATTGGTGTATTTGATTTCAAATTTTGTTTGACTCTTACACATAGCCTGGATATCAGTGGTGCAGATTACAGATTTTAATTCGAACACAAATGTTTCACCATTAGATTTCAGATACGGAATTATTTTAATTCGTCCGTCTGTAAGACATATGGTAGGTGGTTGTGTGACCAGATTAGGCGGTAGGTGGTAGAGGGTTAAAATAATTCTAGAACGTACTACGACCCTTCTTGATTGCTATTAGAATCTATTAGGAGAAATATTTAAAACTCTGTGGACAGAATTAGGCAATCGCAGAGCTTAAGAAAGTGAAGATGCAATCTACCTTCAATACACACTGACCTGTTTCACACCGTGGCATATAAAAGACCTGAATTATTAACAAGACAACGTCGAAAGCGTATTCCCTGTCTTCACTGTAAATTCATCCAGAGTATTTCCCGTACCAACTATTTTTGATAGCATTAATTGAGAGTTCAACGTAAGCCTGGGTTGAAAACTGAAGCTATAAAAGGGAATGGGAAACGTTAGTGTAAGGAATACCTGTATTGTTTCAACGGACTTTAAAATGTGACTCACTAGAAACTAACGTGTACTTTATACATGTAGTTATAAAGCCTATTTTGAGTTGGAATGGACTAACGTGGTGTTGGATATAATAATAATGATTAACCTTTATGTCTGTGAGTATATGGCTTATTTTTGGGATTAATTTCGTTCTACTTTTCCAAGCTAGCTCATGGACGAGTAATTTAAATTAAATTTGAAATAAAACATTATTTCTGCTCGTTCATTAAGCAGCGTTGACACAATATGAGTTTTCTCGAGTCGAGTGGACTCGGATAAATACTCGGACGCTACTCGTAACTGACCCCTAGTCTGAGTTTACTCAGACGACGTCCGATATAAGTAGACTCGGACCTCATGGACGAGTAATTAAAATTAAATTTGAAATAAGAGATTATTTCTGCTCGTTCATTAAGCAGCGTTGAGACAATATGAGTCTTCTCGAGTCGAGTGGACTCGGATAAATACTCGGACGCTAGTCGTAACTGACCCTGTTTGTACAGCCTATACATCTGTTCCTATCTGGATTAGGAGTAAGGAGTACTTCAATGAATATTCGTATTTTAATTTGAATAAAAATGGCGTATAATTTTCTTGTCTTTGCATTACATGGCAAAAGTTATAATGGTAAGGAACGAATGAGTTATGAACAGAAAAGAACGAAAAAATGAATGGACGAATGAGAATGATATACAGATTAGAAATAATTTTGACAGCTATGGGTATCATTGACTCTGGTTCATGTAGTTCCACCGTGATCGGGTAGATGGCGTTGGACGTGGCTTCTGAACATGCCGGCCGCCTTGGAAGATCCGGGACGGAGACTTCCAACCTGGACTGCTCTGGCTCACTGGCTCGATGGTTCCGGCAGCAGCGGGCAGATCTTCGAAAAGGCTCGCCGAAGGATGCCGGTTGATGTCCGAATCTCCGCCACTCGTGAAACACCATCTTTTCCGGGGAACAAACGTGTTACCCGACCCATCTTCCACTTCAGGGGAGGTACATGGTCTTCCTTGATGAGGACGAGGATGTCCTTGTCGATGTCTTGGCTATCGACCTTCCATTTTGTGCGCTGTTGGAGCTCCGACACGTACTCCTTTGACCAACGCTGCCAGAAATGTTGTCGAAGCTGCTCCACCAGGTGATAGCGGGTTAGACGCGTAGGTGCGACGCTCGTCAGGTCTTCGCAGGCTGGCGCTGTCAACGGCCGGCCAATAAGGAAATGGGCCGGAGTAAGGGGAAGGAAGTCATGGACATCTGAGGAAAGAGGAGACAAAGGCCGGGAATTCAGGACGGCTTCAATCTGCGTTAATACCGTACTGAACTCCTCGTGCGTTAACCTTGCATTGCCTAACACTCGCCTTAAATGATATTTACACGATTTGATACCAGCCTCCCAAAGTCCGCCGAAGTGAGGACTGTAAGGGGGAATAAAGGTTAAACGAATTTTATTATTACTCATGAAATTCGAAACATCATCAGAATGTTCGAAGAATTGATTTACATCTTTAAGTGCCCCAACAAAGTTTTTTCCATTATCGGAGAATATTTCTAATGGCTTACCGCGTCGTGCTATGAAACGTTTCAATGCTAGTAGATAGTCCTGTGTCGATAAACTTCCTACCAGCTCAAGATGTACGGCGCGAGTTGTGAAACAAACAAATAAACATATATACGACTTGATTAAAATAGCACCTCTGCCTTTACGATTTAAAATGGAGACAGGTCCTGCAAAATCAGTCCCGCAACGCATGAAACAGAAACTCCCGACTTCCAATCTTTCCTGGGGTAAATTACCCATTTTTGGGGTAAAAGTTTTACCTTTCAAACGCATGCACGTAACACAGTTATGGACTACTTGCCTAGCCAAGTTGCGCGCTCCTAGCACCCACCACTGCTCACGCATGGAATATACTAGAAGCTGAGGCCCAGCGTGTAGTAATTTCTTATGCTCATACTCACACAGCAATCTTGAAAATCGATGTTTACCACTCAAGAGCACGGGATGTTTTTTGTCGTAGCTAAAATCAGTTGCGTTAGACAACCTGCCACCTACACGAATTAGACCGTTGCTATCTAAAAATATACTCAAACCCGCAATTTTATATCCGGTTTTACCATTTTCTTTGAATGGTAAATTATTTAATAACCTATGATACTCATTAGGAAACGATTCCTTTTGCACTGCGCGTGTTATGGTGATAAGCGAACGTTCCAGCTCTGCCGCCGTTAGCAAACCGGTTTTGTGGCTAGGGACGCACGGCGACGACCGCGCGTTATCGATGAAACGATGGAGATAGGCACAAACACGCTGTAAGCGAATAAAGGAGGAAAAGCGTTCACAATTAAATAACGGACTCGTTTGCGTACAAATTAAATTAATTGTGTTAGGTTTCTGTTCCGGTAAATCATCGCTACACGGTACCTCCCTATTGTTGGACCAGCTACTGCTAGGTTCGCCTAAAAACCTAGGTCCACACCACCAATGATTACTAGTATCGTACTTTAATGAATCTAAATTCGCACCGCGCGTGATAAGGTCGGCAGGGTTTTCCGTGCCCTTAACGTGCCGCCAAATCGTATCGTCGGTTAGTTCATTAATTTGAACGACCCTATTTTGTACAAACGTTTTGAGAAGATGCGGAGACATACGCAACCATCCCTGCACTATTGTAGAATCCGTCCAGAAATATACTTTATCGAAAGTTATACAGAGGGATTCTTTTATTTTTACGAATAATTTCGCACCTAATAATGCACCACATAACTCAGCCCTTGGAATAGAGACAGATTTGATCGGATCTGAAGAGGTGGGCCTATATGTTGTATGTCATTTAATGATTTATTAGAAGTTGTTTTGGCACTTGCATCAAAAACAACTCGTAATTTAGTGGTTTGACTAGATTCGCGGTACACGCCGTGATGCGGCAGGATGTAGTACGGTTTGTTCGGGTCCGGGACATTACCTGGCACCGGGGACATGTGACCTAATGCCTCGTACTCGCGCATGAAATCACAATATAACTGTTTATATTGTAATGACGAATCTAGTTTCCTCTCTAGCGATAAAAAACGTTTTTTCGCCGTGGTAAAAGAATCTCCTAAAACGTCAGCAGATTCCTTAAATGGAATGCGCACAGAAAACCTACCCTGCTTATCGCGCTGTGTAGTTTCTGTAAATAACGATTCGCAATACCTATCCTCCTTCGTCAACGCAGAAGGTAAGTCAGTCAGCTCCTCTAACTCCCAGAATTTACGTAATTGAGAATCAATTTGAACAAAATTACACTGAACATTTTTCATGAGATATGACTGAACATTGTGGATAGGTCCAGAGATGATCCATCCTAACTTCGACTCGTATAGGTATGGACCAGCCCTAAGTTTTATTCTGTTTTCCTTGAGTAGGTCCCAGAATACGTCCGCGCCTATAAGTATATCTACCTCGGCCGAGATACTAAACGTAGGATCAGCGAGCGAGATGTAGCTAGGTATACCTATGGAATCGCAGTTGACGTTTATCGAAGGTAGCTTCGATGTTATGCTAGGTAGAACTAAGCATTGGATTTCCTTGATGAAATCACTAGTTTTTGAACGAATCTGTAATTTACAAGCGTGAGTACTTTTTGATACGGTTTGACCTACGCCTGTAATCTGAACAGTGGACTGTATAATTGGTAACTGTAAACGAGTTACTAACGATTTGGTAACGAAACAGTTTTGTGACCCATTATCCAAAAGAACCCTAATAGTGTGATACCGATTATCCGAATCGGGTACATCTACTAGCGCGGTTGACAACAAGACTGGCTGTATAAACGATTGACAGGACAGTGCTGTGCTTTCGCCGCGATCTTTCGGCGCATCAGCTGACATTTGTGAGTCATCATGACACGGGGACATTAAACTGGCGGCGACTGTACTTATGGTTTCACTAGGAACGTGAAGCAGTGTGTTATGCTTCGCACTACATAACTTGCAAGGGCCGTAGGTACAGTCATTAATAGAATGCTTGTCTGAACGCAGACAGTTAGAACAAAGTTTTTTAGTAGCGACTATTTTTTGCCTATCTAACACAGACATGTTTAAAAACTTTGCACAAGAATAAATATAGTGATCTTCGCTACAATGACAACATACACGCTTTTGTGTTGTCTTATCAGTGCTCGATTTATTTGCTGACATGAATGCATGCACTTGATTCGATTTATTTTGTTTCCTATTTTGCTGATAAGAATTTACCCTGCTACCTTCGCTATTTTTAGATTTAGACGGAGAGGAACCTTTTGTGCTATTAGAGTTTATCATTTCTAGCATGTCGGCCCGGTTTCTAAGAAAAACAAGTAAATCGTCTAACTTGATCTTAGCCTCAGTACCTACCTCACCTCGCTTTGAAACAATAATGCCCTTTTGGGATTCCCACTCACGCTCTGTGACTGAATCAAGCTTTGTTACAATTAAATATACAATTAATGTGTCCCAAGAGTCCGTGGGTTCTCCTAGGGACTTAAGGGCTCGTAGATCCCTTAACGTAGAATCTATAAGGGTTCTTATTTGTGCCGGTGACTCTGAAAGCAAAGTTTGAGTGGCAAACATCGACTGAACATGATTCTGTACGAGTAATCTGTGGTTTTGGAACCTTTGTTCCAGCAAATCCCACGCATGAGCATAGTTGGATTCTGTGAACTCCAACGCACTTATTACTTGAGCAGCAGTAGAAGTTAAGGATGATTTGAGGTAATGGAATTTCTGTATCGCGCCTAAGTCAGTCCTGTTGTGAATCATCGTCAGATATGAGTTTCTAAACTCTATCCATTTATTATAGGATCCGTCAAAGGCAGGTAAAGTTATTTGAGGCAACTTTATTGACACAGAACTACCTATTGAACCATGTGGTTGTTGTGACTGATCGTTTAATATGCCTTTCGCAGTGGCCATTAGAGAGAAGTATAATGACTCAAAGGATTCCCTATACTCCATTTGAGTCACAAGATCAGTTTCATCATCTATTAATTGTTCTATTTCCCCTTGGACGTCATTGAAACTCTGGAAAATTGCTGTATTTGCCTCTACACGTAGCTCAAATTCTACCCTATTGCTAGCTGTTTGGTTAGGATTGAGATCTTGTTCCAGCTGAACATTATTAATATGCTTTCCAAACAGAGTTAACCTACATTTGAGGTTAGCTCGTTGCTTTTTTAACGACGTAAGGCGACTTCCTAAAATATTAGGCACCTGCAAACGTGGGGACTTTGGCCTATCTAGCTTAGTGGAATCGCTCGGATCTAGACTCATTTTATGTCAATGCAAACACTTACGATTTATCTGCGGTGTAGGCGATGCAAGGTACACAGGTAACGCACACACGAAACGCACAAAGAGCTGAAAAACGAAACGAATATTAACGCAGACTGCAGAGAAGTGGGAGAGGAAGGATGGGTGAGATGAACCGACCGTTGTAGGCGCTCGCTGCTACTCCAGGCTTCTTCCACGACTCCACCACCGGCTTCCCAGTTTCGACCGGGAAAAACGTGTCCGGCTGTCCGCGTGGCCGCTCGACTCGGCAAGGCGGGTTCTTCGTTTATTTGGCTCGAAGGATCAATGTTTGTACAGCCTATACATCTGTTCCTATCTGGATTAGGAGTAAGGAGTACTTCAATGAATATTCGTATTTTAATTTGAATAAAAATGGCGTATAATTTTCTTGTCTTTGCATTACATGGCAAAAGTTATAATGGTAAGGAACGAATGAGTTATGAACAGAAAAGAACGAAAAAATGAATGGACGAATGAGAATGATATACAGATTAGAAATAATTTTGACAGCTATGGGTATCATTGACTCTGGTTCATGTAGTTCCACCGTGATCGGGTAGATGGCGTTGGACGTGGCTTCTGAACAGACCCCTAATCCGAGTTTACTCAGACGACGTCCGATATAAGTAGACTCGGACCGCGTTCTACTTCTCCAAGCTAGCTCTTATACGAGTAAGGTAAAGTAAAAAAGTATATATTGCTGCAAAAGAGTAGGAAGTTACATTCGATGCACATTCTTAAATATGTTTATTTTATTTATATCTTAAGAAGCGTCACAATCTACACATAGTAAAAAAATAACTTTCGCATTAAAACTTCTGAAACTATCATGGTTATTAATACTAAAGTCATTTAAAACGGGATAGCCTAGATATTGATAGATATTGACAGTTGCATGCGCCATGATCACGGAGTTACTCCGTGATCATGGCGCATGCAACTGTGCCGAAATATTGGATAACTCAAAAATCAAATCATGGTAAATATCCCGTTTTAAATGACTTTAGTAATAACTTTCGCGTTTATTATATGTCTCGTGTTTTCTTCTTCACGAGTTTAATACATTTTAAAGTCTGTACTGTACATATTTCACAGCGACTACCCAAAATCATGAAAATTAAAAATTACATCCAGATAAAATCTACTCGGGCAAATGATACGTAAACTTAACGACAGTAGGTCACATAAAGGCTTCAAACAGCTCTATATTCATAGTTATTTTAGTTCTATGTAGATGCAGTAGAAAGATCAATTTAGCGTGTGCAGTTTCAGAATTCGTTTAGATAAATATTTAACAGGCAGTTGCAATCGAAACGGAATGTAAAGAGAAAATTATTGAAACACTCCTAACCTAGTTATAAAGTTTGATTTTGTAGACTTTTCAAAGGCCAATAGAGTTTTTGTTTTAAAAAGGTTTAGTCTTGAAAGGAAGAATCGGTTTTTATATAAAACGCTCCTCGAAAAATTGCCCAATTTTACCGTAAAACTAATTAATGTGAATAAGAATGTAAAAATAATATATGTACATATATATAAGTAATGAAACTAATCACAAAATATTTTCCTGCACATTTACTTTTGACTAGTCCAACAAGGAAGGAACCTAAGAAAGTAGGTAGTAATTTTTGACTGAATATTCGCTCTGTAATTTTGATTTACCAGAAGAAACCATTGAAAAAAATATGTAGATATCCTTTGCTGTGCATAGGCCTCTACCAGATCCTCAGCAGGTACTTCCACCGAGTGGGAACTAAAAATAAAATAAACCTTGAAAATCATTCACCATGCCAATTGCTAAAAATTTCTGCTGGAACTTTTCACGCTGTGGTTCTATGGAGCCAATTTCACCATATTGAACCAGCAAAAAGTAAAATCTGCAAAATTGGCTTCATCATAGCGTTTATCGGGCGAAATGCCAAACATAAGTCGGGCTCAGGACATAAAAAATCCATGGGATTTTATGATAATGTTTCATACGCTTATGGTTAAGCCTTGTAGAAAAATACTTTGGAGCACGCATGTCTTCTTATAAATCACTGCTAGAATACCTACACCTATCAGATATTTACATCGATAACCAAGTTAAAATAAGAAGCAGTACATAATAGAATAGATAGATAGAATATACTTTATTGCACAAAAAGTTGTACATAGGCGAGCATAATGCTAGATAGCATTCTCTACCTGCTAACCTTTGGGTAGTGTGGACAACAGTTTGGTAGGTAGTGCTATATAATAGAGATAATAAAATATACTACTCATAATGATACTAAGCTATCATTTTATACTTACATTATACTTAAACAGTAATACACCTATATAAATAATTAATATATAATTACGTACCGAATTATTCTTGCGAAAGAAAATAGCTATAGACTCTAGATCTGAAGACATTTATCGAGGATGCTTCGCGATATTCAGTGGGAAGACTGTTCCATAGCCGAGTGGCCTTTACAGCGAAGGTTCTATGATAACCTACTGTACAGGCGTCAGGAGTTCCAAGCTGCAGTCGTTTAGAGTCTCTCGCAGGTCGCCGTAGAGTGGGCTGAAGGATTCGGAGAAGTAGTTAGGGGATAGTGGGTTACAGAGGGTTTTATAGAGAAGGCATAAAGTGTGCAAATTTCGGCGCTTTCTAATTTTCAGCCACTTCAGTTGGGTGCGAAAGACTGATACATGATCGTATTTTCGCAACCCAAAGACGAAACGGATGCAGAGGTTTTATAGTCGCTCCAGTTTGTTTAACAGCTCTTCTGTAGCGTCGGGATAGCACACATCTGCATAGTCCAGGATAGGGAAGAGCAACGCGTTAACCAATGTGATTCTAGTGGATTGTGGTAAGAAGTTCTTCATCAGCTTAAGAGAGTGCATGCTTCCATACATTCTCCTACAGTATATGCATATGAAATACAGTACATATTAATACTACTTCTTTTTTTTAAACTATCATCGTTATTTACACAATAAACACACAAATTATAACGGGATTTCAATATTTCGGCACAGTTTCATGATCACGAATTACTAAAGTGTAGCGAGTAAGTTTTTATTGGCAATATACTGCCGTGCTAAGCGCAAAAGCGGTATCTCAAAAAAAATCTAAAATTTGATTTTTACGGCATTGGGTAGCTTAAAGAAATACGCATCCAATGAACTAAGCCAAATAGCGGTATCTTATTTAAAACATATAGAAAAAACCTTAAGAAAGTTTTCCCTATCTCAGTTTTACCTTAAATTACTAAGAGATGAAGAGGTATATCAATAATACGTAGACAAATAGCCGAATATTTGACATACCGCCAAAACTAAAAAATAACGACAGATATTCATTGCAATTTTTCGAAGGCTATTAGCGGCAAGTGTGACAAATTGAATCGAATACTGAGTTACAGCTATAACGCTAAGTATATGTGTGCAATATCGTTTTTTGAATGATGAGATACCGCTCAATAGTAGATTAAAATGATCCTTAAGATTTGAATGATAAGGCCGGATTTCTAATACAAATTTAAAGTGCCGTTGCAGCGGCAAATTAAATTGATCTTTCAATTTTATTTGTTATGGCTGAATTTCTAATACATCTAATAGTGTGTTATCCTTTGCATACCCACAGGATAGTGGTTTACAATGAAAGATTTGTACCAACTGGTAATGGCCAAAATGAATTTTATGTTGTCCCTGTACTATGACATAAGAGATTATTTGGGCGCTCGAAAGATGAAATTATAAGCGCAAATTGCCTTTTTTTTTAGAGATGTCACTGAAGTAGATTTTAATAACTGGGAAAATTACACGAAACAATTTAAACTTTCACGATTTAACCCACGTCCATACATTAGTGAAATATAAGTAGAAATCAATAGAGGCAGTTTTGATCTGACATACAAAATCGATATAGACCCTAATACTGCGAGCATAGTTGGAAATAAACTCTTGAAAATCCAATTTTTACCTCCACCCAAGAAGAGAACTTCACCACAGGGCATTTCCCTAGACAAAAAGAAATATATTTTGAAGTCTCTTCAAAATATTATCCCACAAAGTAGAATTCCTTTTGGAAAGAACTCCCTACCTTTAACTGATAAAAAATCATAGAAAGCGTTTCTTTTTTAAATATTTTCATATGTGATATTAATTATGAATAATAAAAGAGTTAAAAAATATAATTTGATTTAAACATTTCGTTAATATAATATGTATTTTATTTCCTAAAAAAATCATATAGTTTTGTATGGCAGCATGTACGAGAATAGCTAACAAACAAGCGGTAACTCAATTCTTCATTCTATATACACTAGGCGACATGGCGGTATCTCACGAAAAAAGGTAATACACTAGCATTTTTGATATTTTGACTAAACGAAAAAAAAATATAACAAATATTATGTATAAATTCCATTAAATAAGTACAAAAATCGACCTGCAAAGTAAAAACAAAACACTATTTACAAAACCTCAATTTACTCCAAACTAGATTTTTTGAGATACCGCTTTTGCGCTTAGGACGGCAGTATACCGATCTAGCTTAATTTTTGTCGATAATAAAAAAACAATTGATTTCATTCGGGCTAGCTATCAGTTAGCATCTCGTTGAACGGCTGAATATACATTGATCGTTCTTCAACCAGCTTAGCTGAAACGCTCAATTTTGTAAGCTGCCTAGCCGTTTTTCAAACGGGTTGATTCAACAATCCGGTAGAGTAGATAGACGAGGCGCTGTATCAATCCGATTAAATTTACATGCTAAAAAGTATTCCTTTCTGTCTCCTTTTCTGTTTTTATACGAAACGCCTACAAGTCGTAACTGAAGTCACCAGCTGTTACAAAATCGATAGCCGTTAAGGTGGCTTTACAATGTAAAGGACGTCGGGTGCCTACGAATTGTACAATCGGCTGCGCTTATGTACACTAATAGGGCGATTCTTCGGTAGCCGACCCGACGACGCGACATTGGCGCTTCTTATAAGAAGCGCCAATGTCGCGTCGCGTCGCCACAGTGTGATAGTCTATTGCCTAGAATAACATTATAAGAACAATGTATGATTTCGGCGCCGAATGCCGACTTTCGTATTTTGCCACTTTTGCAATATTTAATGTAAGTATTAGCGGAATGCCAACTTTAAAAAATTCCTCTGTATTTGTTGATTTCGTGGATTTATCGTTTACCTTTAGTTAGTTACTGCGCCCCGCGGTTGCACCCGCGTGGTGATAGATATTTTTGGATAATATACAATATATCTTTATGAAACGTAAAAAAAGCGAAAGCCAAGTCTCTTATCCCCATGGGACCAGTCTATACTGATCGTTGCTTTACTAGTTCGGCCAAGCACCGAAAAAGAATTCGGCTTCCTCGAATATAGTTGGAGACGGGCTGTTATGTCGTGTCGTATCGGCCAATGAAGAATCGCCCATCGACTGACGTAAGGCAATCATTGAATATGACAACTAAGTACAGTGACCTAAGTTGGAAGTAAACTTAAGAGCTATTAGGAACGTTTTTGTAGCACATGAATGCACCGTTGCATTTCTAATAGAACGAAAGACAAGCTAATTTGTATATACAAATTAAACGATCACTTCCGAATATTTTACTATACTTTTGCGGGTGTAGCGATGCATGTTAGAGAGGTTCATAGTCATAATCTTTATTTGCATGAATGTATGTATAAAAGGTCTTTATTCTAAATATGTCCAGATACAAACTACCTAACTCAGGTGTGCAAAATCGTTAATGTCTCTAATGTCAATAAAAAAATCATACAAAATCTTAACCAATATCTAATGAAAAATTATACAGATTTAAATAGAAAGAAAAAATAGTATATAAAGCAATAAAATTAAAATAAATTAGTCAGACAAGTACGTATGTCAATTAATTTTAAAATTCAAATATTCTTTGACATCATAAAAACAGTTGCACAGATGACTTGAATTCTTTGATATTGCTCTTCTCTGCTAAGCTTTGATGCGCTCTTCTCTTCTTGCATATTGCTCTATTTCATCGCAGATAACTAAGTTGGGTAAAAAGTCATGAAATTATTTTGGCAGGGATAAGTTTTGTGATGAAAGTGCTAAGCTATCAAGCCTAGATTCTTCAGAAAATGGTAAAATGTAGTAATAACAGCCACCTAAGGGTATTTTTCGTGTTAGCGACTCGTGGCCTTCTAGATGCAAATGAGAAAGCTAAGCTTGTGTTCCGAAATTGGGGTAGGAACAAATCTAAATGTAATTATTATATTTTCAATCCGTTTTCGGCTTGAGATAATCTCAAGGTACCAATTATACAGAATCCTACTAATATTAAATGACGAAAGTTTGCGAAATGTGATTTTTATTTGGTTACCTAAGATCACCACTCCTCCTCAAAAACCACTGAACAAAGCAAGATAAAATTCTGCGTAGATACGTGAAAGCTGAGCATAAAACATATTACTCTTTCACGCTCAGCTTTCACGTATCTAATAAGGCTTTCTAAAATCCTTAAATCTAAAATTTTCAAATACGTCATTAGCTTACGCATTTTTATAACAAACGTCGCAAAACACAAATCCTCATATATAAAAACCTAACCCTTGAACGACCTTTAACCTACCTATAAGCCGTTTTGATAATTTTTTAATCAACGGGTAAATAGTTACATAATTATGGTGATTTTTAGTTCCTGTATCTTTTCGTGCGTTGCAATCACATTTAGTGAAAAACCACATAAAAACACTTCATTATTTTTTAATTAGTATATTTTTCCGTACGTATTGAACCTTACACTTTACAATAGTTAGAAGATTCGGCAAATTCAAAACGAAATATTTAAAAGTCATCAAAGTGAAATATCTGTAAAAATACTGCTAATATAATCTGTGAACGGAACGCATAGCGGAAACAAAGACATGTCTCATTTAAAATTCTTTGAAAATTTCTAGCATTACTAAAATGGTTTGTAAATAATAATTTATTCCTGGTCTATAGGTTTATACGTTTCCATTTTACAGTTTATTTAATAATTGCCGTCGATTTTTCATTTATTTTGATATTTTTTGCAACCCCGTTTCACTTTTTAAATCGTTATGAAAAATTAAATAGAACTAAACATTTTTTATGAATTTTTCATAACACTTTATTGATCACAATCACTGACTTCGATGTTTAGATGGATGGATGGATGGATAGATGGATCTATGGATGAATGAATGTTACTTCATCACGCCAAAACTACTGAACGGATCGGGTTGAAATTTAGCATACAGGTAGTGCATTAAGTAGTTCCCATGGTATAGAAATACCTTTAATTGTTTCAATAGACACAAAGCTTGCGAAGCTGCGGGCAGAAACTAGTCAATAATAAATTATTGTTGTCTACAAACTTTTAACATTCTGATAGTTCGGAAAAATGAACAAATCTTCCAGCTAACACCAATTACTTACATTTCCTACGTGCCTAAGAGTGGGTTACTGTGAAAGCTATCGGACAATTAGTAGTTTTTTCTTTTAACTTTCTCGTAATTACGTATAGTGTAAAACAGGCTTTTGCCCTAAACGTCAAATAAAACTTTTGTTTTGACTGTTGTAAATAATTTTGTTTCTTAACAAATAAACAACTGTAGTTGAACGATTATTATCATTCAAGAACAACCCCCGCAGCGAAGCAAAACACGGCGGCGTAGCATAAGAAGTTTTATTTACTAATTCAGTCAACCGGATTTCTTAGACTTTTAAAGCACAGTAAAAGTAAACCGGACTTTTGAGACTTGTCGCTATAAAAATAATGTCTAAACTCCTTTGTCAACAGGCACAGCGCACTATGGAGAAGATAGCGTGGGTTCCTTCCCTTACTTCGAGTACAACGTGCCTCGGAACGTGACAACCGTGGTAGGGCAGACCGCCTTCCTACATTGCAGGGTCGAGCAGTTGGGAGATAAGGCTGTAAGTTCAGTATTTTTATGAATTTCTTAAGTAAGGGTACATTTTTAGTGGAAAACCGGCACCGATGCGGAAGAAATAATTCGTAATACTGCGTTTCAGGTCAGCTAATTTGACGCGACCGCGAAGCATTATATGCTTTTTAAATTTGGAAATCAAAGATGTATTTGCCGCCGTTTCGGATATCTTCAAATTTGCCTGATAGTATTTTTAGGTAGTTTTTGAAATTATTGCTTTCAAACAGATAGACAGACAGACAGTTGCAAGACAGATCGGCGCGCCGCCGTGTCAAACGCGGCGAGAAACTCTGTTTATATATATCGGTTTAAAGACATTTATTCTCAAAAAGACACAATGTCACTTACATGAGAACTAAGTTACCTAATATAAAATAGTTTAATATAAAAAGTTAATGTAGGTTAATATAAAAAAGGTGTAAATTAAATTAAGGTAAGTCGTCTTCGTAGGTATTGATAATACCCATCCAATGCATTCAAATTTAATTATCTGATATATGTACAATGTTATGATAGTGATATTGCCTTAGACATATATGCTCGTAAAATGTTTGCCGTTTGATACAGAAGAATCAAAAGGACTGTTAAAACTGTCAAAAAGTCCAAGCCCTTGCCGCTTCCGCTTGCTACTAAAACATGTCCTTAGACCCTTAATTCCCAGCAATGAGATGAGGTGCTAAAAGATAAGAAAATTTACCCAAAATGTTTCATTAAAGGTAAGCTTCCTTATCTTCTTAGGAAGGTAAAATTAGAAAAAAACAACGAATAACGAAATATCTACTTGCTTTGCTGCATTTAAGAGATGTGTTGTAATTTGTTTAGAAGATTGTAATGATTTCTGACCTATTAATAAATCCAAAAGGTCTTCGATCAACAATACAACAAGAACTGCATGAAAATTAAGAGGAAAACCGATGTGGTGTCAAAATAGTTCAATGTGGAGGTCACCGTTAAATAATCCAATTTGTAGATGTCGTAAGAGGCAAATAACGGAACCTACCAGAGCAAGTCCAGTAACTTTTTTCTATGTAGCTAACTTCCACAGAGCTTACCAAACCGCCTGCCAAGTGGTTAAGGGAAATTACCCTTGTGTGTAATGTTACCCCAAAAAAGGGGAGTTTTGCCATAACCTTAGTAGTGGACGTTTAGAAATGATAGCTGCAGCCCTATTGTCTAACTTGAAGCCCATCACCAGTGAACTTTAAACCGATTACCAGTTGTGGAACCAGTCAGAATGTTTTCGGTATCGTCTAATCTAAGGTATTCAACTGGTCTTGGGCGAAGTCCAGTGAGAATTAGACAATAAGGCTACTGATGAGTTTCACTACAGATGAATTAAAACACCCTCATCCCTCATCCTGAACAGCCTATATTGGTCCATTGCTGGACGCAGGCCTCCTGATAAGCACCTTATCGGTTTTTATTTCATGAATTAATGAGGCCTACGAACAAACGGAATTTCCGCTTAAGATAGCTTCTAGATTATATACTTAGAGTAAAACATTATATTTTAAAATAATATAATAAAAAAATACAATTAAAACAAATAGGTACCCTCAAGTTATTTCACGCGCAAACAATGTCGTCGCGCAAGTGGCACATCTAGATAACTCTGCATCGAGCTTAAAATAGCTAATGATCAATACGATCTGAGCTGAAAACGGCTGAAAGCCATTGTATGCAAACTGGGCCGATGTTTCATTCTGCACGGCTATTTTTAACAATTCTTCCTTTTGTGGCGAAAAGATTAATGTCAGGTATATGTTAGAATTCTATAGTGATGGTTGGCTTATTGCATTTTTTTTATTTAAACTAAGTTTACTTCTATGGTATTTCTTCACTTTGAAATTGAGTATTTTTGATTAAACTTTCTTAATAATTACATTTTTATTTATAACTAGCTGCGCCCCGCGGTTTCACCCGCGTGGTGATAGGTATTTTGGATAATATACAATATAATATCTTTATAAATTGTAGCCTATGTGTTAATCTGATGTATAAGCTATATTATTGTAAAGTTCCATTCAGTAGTTTTTACGTGAAAGAGTAACAAACATCCATCCATCCATCCATCCATCCTTACAAACTTTCTCGTTTATAATATTAGTAGGATACATATGAGATTTTTTACATTTTATTAACATTAGATTTTACCAAAATTCATCTCCAATAAAATTTTTATAAACAAAATAAATTTTATAGAAACACGAAATACTTCTATCAAAATCAAATAGTATTTGGTCTAAATAATTATAATACATAGATAGGTACTTTTAGCTTTACGTATTCAATGTGAAATTAAACAACTAATTTAAATATAAAATTGGTTTGCGAACTTCACAGACGTTTAATCATGATTTGAGAACAAAAATGGGACGGAGACAGCCAAAAATTATTATATATTAAAATGTGTGTGACCTCGACCTGTGACCTCTCCGAAACCTTAAACAAAACTGTAAACCGTAATCAGTAACCGAATCAGTTATTTTTTAAGACTACTTTGATGTTAGTATCTCTAATATAGTGAAAATAAATTAAACATCTCAATATAACGAAAATTATTTATATCTAATCTTTATCTTTTGTCTAAAGAGAAAATATTATACTTCATAGATATAGCTATAGCTATACACGTCTTTATTTTATTAAATGAAAGCATGAATACTTAATTTTTCAACACAAATAAATAATAAAAAATATCAACAGTCCAAAGACGGCCTTATCTCTGATATAGATAAAGTCTTTATTTGCAACTTCAGACAAAATACAACAATTTTACAGTTAAACTTCTGAAACTATCATGGTTATTAACAGATTAAAGTCATTTAAAACGGGATATTTACCGACCGGGATATTTTGACGACCATTTAGATATTTTTTATTATACATAGAAAACGACCAGAACACCCGGAACAAATATCTGCAGATCGTACACACAATTGTTTCGAGGCGGGAATCGAACCCGCAACGTCCTGCGTCGCAGGCGGACCTTCGCCCACCGCGCCACATCGGTCGTCAAATCAAATTAAAAAATAACATGATTTGATTTTAGATTTTTGAATTTTCCAATATTTCGGCACAGTTGCATGCGCCATGATCACGGAATAACGATCATGGCGCATGAAACTGTGCCGAAATATTGGAAAACTCAAAAATCTAATCATGGTAAATATCCCGTTTTAAATGACTTTCGAAGTATACAGTACACTAGTAGAATAATATGTAAAAACTGAGAGTGATTTGATAACACCATAATAAAGATCTAGTCACCAAGAAAAGAAGAAACAACAGCAGTATAACAAATAAAACCCCTAATAAAAAGTACATACAACAAAACGCAGTAGTAGTAAAAGTGTCAATGGATGTAATAAACAGAGAAGTTTGTCGAGAGATTCACTCCATAGTTACATCTGAGAAACGAGGGTTCCTTTGTACCAATTGTTTGAGAAGGTGAGGACTTTATTCGCTTCCAGAATCCTAGATATTTATTGGAAACAAAAGGCTACAAATCCAGAGATATATCAGTTGAAAATATATGACGACATCTGAGAAAATCACAGAAGTTCGAAAAAAAATTTGGTTTTGAAAGCTTTTACTCGTGATATCATTCGTCTCGTATCCTTTAAATTTGATTTTGTACCTTTTCCGCTATGCTTCTACAAATATACGTTCTTGAAGTTTATGTCTTTGTTTTTAATGATTAGATAATCCTGTTTCATGCAATATTTTATAAATTAATATAATGCACACAGATCCCATGTACAATCCAACGATCCTATCCTATTTTTTTTATTTTAATGTATATCTGTCTTTTTGTGTTGTGTGCTAATAAAAGTGTTCTATAAAAGCCATCCACGGTTGTCTGGTAGAAATCGCTCTTGAGCGATAAGACCGCCAAATTGTCACATGTTTTGTATTTTATTCTGTCTTGTTTGTTTTATTTTGTAAATGTACAATAAAATAATTTTCTATCTATCTATCTTTATTTTCATCAGTTTTATATTTCATAGGTTTTCAATCACAAAATCTTTGTTGACAAAAAATGTTTTTGAACCTGAAACTCAGTATAGTTTTTGTCTTTACATCAAAAGCAAACACTTTTCTTCTTTAAGCTTTGATGTTTGATCGATAACTTTTCACTCTGACATCTCATTCTAGGAATATGTTTGGTTTATACTGCACGAAGACTACGTGTGTGTATCTAAGTTACATATTGGAATCTTGCTTACGAGCAAGACACGACAAATGCAATCGATATATACGAGTATCTTAAAATTTCTCTTAATTTTATTAATAACCACCTTCGAAAAAAGTGGAGGTTCTATATTCATATTGTATGTTTATGTATGTTCGTCGATTTATCTCTCAATTGGGCATCGATTTTTAAAATTATTTTACTATTGTATAGAGAATGATCCCAAGGTAGTAAAAACATTATAAAAAAAGGGGATTCGATGTAGGTTTTTAGTTTTTTCAAAACATAAAAATTATGACAACATCTGTGGCGCGGTGGACGAAGGTCCGCCTCCGACGCAGGAGGTTGCAGGTTCGATTTCCGCCTCGGAACAAATAAATGTTTGTACGATCTGCAATATTTGCAGAAAAAATATTTGTTTCAGAGGTTCTGGTCGTTTTCTGTGTAGGTATGATAAAAAACATCTAGGTATGTTATTATTGATTTATTTATATCTAGTACCCATAACACAAGCTCATATATACCTACTAGTGATTGCTTATACCCGGGTATCTACCGGTGAAAACCGGTTACTGTGTAGAAAGTATTTAGAACTTCAACAACACCGGTTTCAATCTAAGTCACCACCATCTCCCTTCCACCTCAGTACAAGCAAATTGACGGCTCAATACCATCCTTCTACCCGCACTAAGCGGTTTTTCTCCACCTTCATAATTCGCACCGCTAAGTAATGTAACTTGCTGCCTCTTACTGTTTTTCCGGCCAGTTACAACCTGGGTCTCTTCAAGACGAGAGTAAATAGGAGTCTTTAAGGCTTTTGTGATAAATCTTCGGATATATCGTCACTTATCATCAGGTGAGATTGTGGTCAAAAGTGTATTAACTATAAAAAAAAAACAATTTAGAAGCTACACGTGAGTTATTAAAGCTATTATTAGTTCTTACCAATTTTTTTATGGGTCTTGGTAACTTAATAAACCCTTAAATAGACATAAAAATGCTGGTTATCTTCACACAACATCATCTACCTTTAGGTGTAAAATAAGAAAAGCTTGAGTTATTGTTCCAATCTTTTTGATTACTTGTAAATCCTGCATTATTTACCAATAGCCAATTTCTTGAGCCGCCCACCAATTACGTACATACGTACATAAATTGAAGTTTCGTTTATTGGTATAAGCATGAGTACAGAATCATACATTATAATATCCAACCATTACTTTGTACTATCATTGTTAAGTTAGCATAATATAATGCAACTAGATGGCGTTCCTAGACTGCCCTATATCATGCTGTCAAGCTCCAGTAAAGCTAAACTACTATTAGATAAAGGGTAAATCCCTCCATGAGGCCAGGAGCGATACTTGCCGTACCTACCGCCATAAAACGTAACTTTGAAAGATAAAGTTTTAAAAGTTATGTTAATTTATAAGCTCAATAATTAAGTAGCTAAGAAAATAACCGAGAAAAAACCTTAGAGTTGTTCTTAAAAAAAAATTAGCTGAACAAATAGCAGCTTAGTTAACTTTGAAGAATAATGTATGAAAAAATTTATATAAATGTTTTCTTTGTAACTCAAATAAAAAAAATAGGCTCTAAAATATCCTAAAAATTAAGTGACAAAATAGATTTTCTTTTGTATTGAGTCATGAAACAGCACAACACATATTTTTTGTGTCTCTATAGTAAGCACGTTACAACCAACGCTGGAAAATGGACATCCAACAGAGCCATTTGGCAAAAACTTACATAAAATTTAGTTATAGTTACCCGGTTATATTTTGAAAGATAATCGACTTTTAAACGCATGTCTATGTCTTAGCCTATCAACTTGATTGTTACATTCAAAGTTCTCTTACAATGCGGCATGTACAACTGTCACTACGGCGAATACTCCTACTTTACCCTATTACTAAACTACTATAGATATAATACTCTACTACAGAGATAAGAGCTGGTAATAAAGCTATTTATTCTTAGAAATGTCGATAACAGAGCGCGACAAGAGTCAGTGAGGGCGGTGCGGAGTTATTGGATGTCTTCAAGTACCGCTTAGTTTAATACGGTCAGAATATGGAGAGGTCATTGGATTTGATACTTAGCTATCAATTGTGTTGTTTATTGGTATGAGAATAGGACTCATAATCGTTCAAATCTTAATAAGTTAAGTATGTAGTCGTGCCTGCGGCTTTGCCCGCGTAGAATTCATGATACTGGTTCTCTTTTTTCGCGATGATGATGTCCAAATTGATTTCCAAGACAATCAGCTGCCAGTGAAAGTCAGAATCGGCCCGGCAGTTTTTACAAACAGACAGATTTATACAAATTTTAATTCTACTGTTTATTTCCAAACAGACACTTTAATTTTATTTATTGGATAGATTACTATACAATACAAAAATACTTTATTGTACAACAGATACAGAACATTATGAAAGACATTACATGTGACAAGTACAATGGGCGGCCTTATCGCTTAGAAGCAAGCTCTTCCAGGCAACCTTTGGATAGAGAGACTTAAATTTGAATTAAAGAAAGGCAGGGGGTTTATCAAGATAAATAAAATTCGCAAGTTTTGGAGTGAAGAAGTACCATCCATCCATCTAAACTTTCGCATATTTAATATCAGGTTCAACGACCATCCGAATTTAGCCTTAGGGGCGGTTCAAATATTACGTAAGCAGATTTATTACAATTATTTACGAAGACCCCCCCCCCACCCCCCATAGTGCTTACGTAATACTTGAACGGCCCCTTACGTCATGAAAAAGCCTCCACCATCTGACCTTACCCTCTAATTGTTACAGGTGTCCTGGATACGGAAGCGCGATCTGCACATACTAACAGCGGGGATATTGACTTACACATCCGACCAGAGGTTTCAGGTGAGCCAAATTACATGAAAATCTATCAAACTTCAACTTCAAAGTGCTTTATTTCCTTTAGACTTCACAGGACTCTTGGACACGTCACAAATTTCAAATTCATCACCATCATCAGCCTATAGCAGTCCACAGCTGGACATAGGCCTCCCCCAATGAGCGCCATAGCGCCCTGTCTTCAGCTTGCCGCATCCAGCATCTACCTGCAGTATTTCGCAGGTCGTCATCCCACCTGGTCGGAGTGCGTCCTACACTACGTTTACCGAGTCGTGGTCTCCACTCAAGAACACGTTTGCCTCAGCACTAAAACTAGAAAATAAAGTGATCACTTTGATTTTTTATTCACTTCAACCTTTTTAAAGTAAAGATGCAACCACCACTGGATATTGGTGTATTTTAAGTTTTGGAAATGCCAAAATATATTAAACCAATCAGATCCAGTGGGGCAGAACAAAGTTCTAGCAGTTCATCTTGCTATGCGTAAAACGTAAATAATTGAAAGTTAAACAATCTTGAAAATTCTACGTATATACAATGTGTATTATAAATATACGTCGTGTATTCGCACATCTCGTTTGATCAAGGTTCGACAATACACATTGTATAATGTAGCTAAGAGCGCATTATCACAGCGTCCGTTTTAAAAACAATCTGTTTTTTTCTGATGGCGTAGGTAGTTGTAGGTTCATACACGCGACAGTATTCCGTCGTAAAGACTTGTATAATATATACAAGTCTATATATTCGCAAAGACTTGTATATACTATATACAAGTAGGTATAAGGGATACCAATGACTTTTATGAAAATATAAGTGCCACTAATAATTTGAATATTAAATTTGTAGACACCCTAGACACCTAACCTTCGAATATACTCCTTTAAACCTAACCATACGTCGATTCGATGAACAATGTTTAGCGCTTATTTTTATATATTTTATTTGATTTTGTCGTTATTTTTATTACGTATATATAAAAACCAATTATTGTTTTAGTAAATAAAACAATCAATTTATGTTTTAACTATACATATATTTATTTGATACCTTATATTATTCGGCACTAGTTTTTTGAGATAAAATTACACATATACTTAGACTAATGAAAATTTAAAAAAAATAACACAAAATTGCCTTTTCTCTTTTAACAGCAAAATTTCTGTTCTGTACTCGTCGATTCGACGAAGGTTAGGTGTCTAGGGTTAAAAACGGATCTGGTTGTGTGAATGACCTTAAAACTATATAATGCATGTATGTAGAAAGGACGAGCGTCGACGTGTCCAGAAGAGTATTTTGATATCTTATTTATCAAAATAACTTTGGCAGTTTATATGCTTCGAAGTAATTAGTTAATACTTTATAAATATTTAGCTGCGTCCCGCGGCTTCGCTCATGTAGAAATACCATATTTTCTCACCGTTTAAACCTTCCCTGGACTACGACAAACATTTCAAAACAAAAATCAGCTAAATCGGCCCAGCCGTTCTCGAGTTCTAGCGAGACTAACGAACAGCAATTGATTTTTATATAAGATAGGGTAATGAATTTCCAGCCTTATTTGGGGGCGTATTTATGCTGTAGTAACTAAGCTTCCAAAACTATGAACCAATTTTGATGATGAAATGTATGCGATGAGCATACATTTCATCATCAAAAAGCGTGCTTAGCTCTCTTTGATAAAAAGTCTAACAAAGCCAGAAGATTTCGCAATTATTTGTCCTGTCTGTGTAGAAGTTTTCTACTACTTCGCTGTTTGTTAACTGTTTTAGTTAGTAACGCTTCCATTTCATTACAGCCAGACAATATTTCAGTTCCAAAACTTTGCCTTTCTAGGATCGATTGTTTGAAAGCATTACGTCTAATAAACGTTTCACGACGCAATAAGCTGCCGGCAACGTATATTGTAGAATGTCAACGTCACAACATGTATTTGACTACCGACTAATTGGTAGTCTGTTTGGATTTGAAAGGTTATTTCGGTACTGTGTTAACGAGTACCTTTCACGCACGATTTTAATTGATTTTTGGTGTTGTTTACAACCTTCTTTCTTCTTGTTTCTTTAAATGGGTTACCTGTGTCTGATAAAGGCTAAGAGTTAATTGAGGGAACGGACAACAAAAGTCCGGATAGTGAAATAAAATCTTCACAGTAATCGCCCTACGCTTTCATTAAGTAATCCCTGCCTGCGACGCAAGAGGTTGCGAATTCGATTCGTGCCTCGGGACAGATGTATGTCTCATCATCATCATCAGCCTATAGCAGTCCACTACTGGACATAGAACTCCCCCGATGCGCGCAATAGCGCAATAGCGTCTTCAGCTCGCCGCATCCAGCATCTACCTGCAGTCTTTCGCGATGTATGTACGACCTAAAATAATTTGTTCCGGTTGTTGCGTATGTATATTAAAGCTCAGCGTAATATTTTGCTAAATAAGCAAAAGCACTCATTTCCAGCCAGACCTTACACAGTATCTGAATCTCAAACAAATTGCGAGGGAATCGTACCCGCAACCTCCTGCGTCGAAGACGGACGTTCACCACATCGGCCGTCAAGTGTATATCGTCATCGCTAATCAAATATTCCTATCCAACAGGTGATCAGACCAGAAAAGTCTGAGAACTGGACGCTGCAGATCAAGTTCCCTCAAGAGCGGGACGCTGGTATCTACGAGTGCCAAGTCAACACTGAACCGAAGATGTCATTAGCGTTTCAACTTAACGTTGTTGGTGAGTCTTTTTTTCCCAGTTGGTTAGTTTGTCATTTGTCAATTGACACTTTGAAACTGAAACTTTAAATTTGCTGCGTAAATTATTGTTATATAGAATGATTTCGCGGTTGCGGAATAACATTCCACAGGTGAGATTTTTACTTAATACTTTTGAAAAAGTGATGGTGCTCATGAAGGGTGTTCATTAAACAATACGATGTAAGAGGGTTTTTAAAAAAAGTTCTGATACACGTTATTTTATAGAAGTTGTAAAATTTCATAGAAACATTAGGTACCGTTACAATATTACACACATGTTTTCAAATATTGCGCGCACTATGAAAGCAGTTGTTAAGCCAGCAGACATTAAATACTACTACAACATAAACTAAACTATAATTTTAACTACTAAAATATAATTTTCCGTAACAAAAGTTATTCTATCATATTATAAAAAATACAGAATTATGGATATCCTACTAGAAAAAGATGCATTAGGTACTACTATTGGCTCCCTCACCCGGCTTGTTTATTATGAAACACTACGCAGTCCAGTTTATGTACATATGTAGTTCATGGTTTAAAGCAGTAGTTCCCAAAGTGGTCCAGGTGGACCCCCAGGGGTCCACGGGAGACTCGACGGGGGTCTACGTTGGCGTGACAAAAAATTGGGGGTTCACAATTCGTAAGCGGGGGTCCACGAAAATGTATCTGCTATCGATAGTGAAGAACTAAAATGTTGGCTTGACTTCACCTATCAATGTAGGCAGATAATATTTTAGGAAGCTCGGCAACTGTTACTTTTGCCTTTGGCCAACTTTACTTTTTTGACATCCACTTACAGCGCAATCAATTAATTAATTAACCAATCAATTCTCACTTTTTTCGAAAACTATTAATTCGTGGTTGGAACTCAGCTGCAACGCAATTCCCATAGTTAGATCTAAACTTCAAATTTTTTGTCGAATTTTGGGAATATGGTAGAAATGTAGCTGCAGGGGGTCCACCGAAACCAGCAAAATTTTGAAAGTGGTCTATGAGTAAAAAAGGTCTGGGAACCTCTGGTTTAAAGCAAACAGAAATTACACGTAAACAACGGGCAATGAAATTATAATAAATGTTAGCTCAAACCAATAAGCTTGAAGAAAACCCTACCACAGTTTTACATAAAGAAAAAATGAAAGAAAGAAAATATTTTTATTTGCCTTAAAACTACCATACACAACAAACTTAAAACTACGCAAATTAATACTATATACCTATCTTACAAATTATTGTGCGTAGCAGTGTTCATGGCAAAATATATGGCCTTCACTTAGCATTGTGCTGGCATGTTCAATGTAAGATTGTAAATTAAGAAGTGCGTTATTTTATAACTAGATGTCGCTAGTAAATTGGTGCGACGGCTGAATCGCGCTGACGAGAACGCACGGGTTTGAATGGCGTCTAGTCTGATTTCCAAGTAAATAACTTCTACCGAGTTACTCGTTTTATTACGTATCTATCCCTCTAATTAGGATAATCGGAGTTGGTTCTGTGTCTTTCATGGTACATGAACGTAACTTCGTGTTATTTCAGAAATTAATAAATCGATTTCGGCGGGACATGAACCCGCGTCCGTCCTTCCTTCGTGTTATTTCAACGTGAGAGACAAGAAAATAGGGAGCTCGATAAATTGCGTAGGTAAATTGAAGTTCGTGAAAAGACTACTAAGATAAGTGGAAAATGTGGAACGTTTGCACGCGTTTCGCTGAAACTCAGCTTATTGTAATAGGTAACTAAATAAGCAAGAGTACAAGAAGAAAATGTAAAATTGTCTTCTAAGATTGCGCCATTATTCGTTGAATGTAGGTTACATGTGACACCACTTTTGATTGCGTAAATGTAGAAAAGAGTAGCAGCATTGTTTTATTATTATCTAGCTGACCCGGCGAACTTCGTACCGCCTAACAGTTAATGTCAATGGTTTAATTTTATTTTTTCGTCAATTTTTCATTGTTTTCGGAACGGAGACAAATACCTACAACAAACCAATAACCATGAAAATCGGTCCAGCTGTTCTCGAGTTATAAGTTTTCGAACAAACCCGACTATATTATACATACGTATTTATATTTTATAGATCAAAACCATTGGTGGACATTCCAGTCGTTGTATCATTGTATTGGCCATCACCAACTCACCATGGCCTTTGATACTCGACTTGGCAGACCTACTACCGCGGCCACTGATTTTCTGGATACGTCCAGCTGTGCACGCTGTTAGATGATGATGACGAAATTTTCAAACGCGGTTCTTGTATCAAATATTTCGGATACCCTAACAGCTTTTAACTTTGATATTACACTTTGATCAACTCCCCAATTACCAAGTTATTCACTATAAATCTGGTAAACGATATAAGGCTACGTTTCAAATTTCCCAAACAATTAGGGAAGACGAAGTTTGTTACCTTAACCAGCGAACAACAAATACTCGTAATTTCGATAAAGCAGAATCTAATAGGGGTACAAGTTTGTATTGCCGCAATTTCAGAGTAAGGGTGGTGAAGGTTTGAACAATGATTGTCAAAGAGATGATTCATCTATGTTCTATACTCCAATAGAGAATCCAAGATATTTTATGTCAATAAAGTCATATGAATGAAAACTTAGTACAGAAAACTACAAGATAACTGCAAGTTTATCACTAAAAATTAAAACATAAACTTCAAAATAATCTCTCGCAGCAAAAATGTTTGTAATTAACGATCGAGAGATCAATTTAATGATGGCTGAAAGCTTTCACAACCAAAAATCGTTACGATTCTGTGTTTTGCTTCAATGTCGTTAAATATTTTTCACTAATATTCCTTGGGTTTCGTTACCCCTTATACAAAAACATCCAGGCTTTTGAATCGGATTATATTTACCTACTCATTTACGAAATAATTTGATGGCTGAAAAGTTCTAATTTCGGAGTTTATAACATCTCACTCGATTAATTCTGAATCGGAATCGAAAAGTTTAACAAACGTCCCGCTATGTATGTATACAATCGTTACTTTTATTTCGATGAAAAACTTACCCTCGCACAACATAACTTTACTCTGTTCATTTCATAGAAAGATACTTGAAAAAGCTACGTAATTTAAGCCCACTTCGGTCGGCAGTCATTATATCTAGCTGGATGCAAACCGCTCTTTCAAATTTATTCCGCGCCACACTCGCGAGGCAACTGTAAATTTTATCTTGATGCGCTCGGAAATTTTACTTTGTTCGTACTTGCACGTATTATTTTACAATTTTGTGCTAAACTAGGTTTGAAAGTTTTTCAAATGTCAACTCCGAGTCCTTGGGAGCTAAGCTAGAGTAATTTTTGATGTCGATAACACAGTACATGGGATTTTAACCATATAAGAGATTTTTTCCCATTAATACCCGAATAAAATATTTTTTTTGAAAGAATCAGGTAGGTTTAAAGATCTTCGCAGGTTGCAGGGGACCGGGTAACCAGGTAAAGGTCATTGTTTGTCCTTGTTTTTGGGGAAGGCCTATATCCATTTTATGCCCTTTGCTTGTTGCAAGGTCCTTGCCTGCACATCTTGTTAGGTTAGGTTAGCTAGTTACCTTACAGTAAAACTTCCCCAGTAATGCCTTCTATTATTGATAGGACTTTGAACCACTTAAAATATAGTTCGGGTGTGCTTAATATCTGAAATTCCACAATCTATTGTCATGACTACTAAAATAGTTTTGAGTTTGGGATGCGAAATCAATGATTAGAAATGTAGTGGGGTAAGCATTGGTAAAGGAATATTCTACAGAAAACTCGGGGAAGCTTTCCATTGTAAACGTTTTACGAGAATACAGACAACCGATGTGGCGCGGTGGGCGAAGGTCCGCCTGCGTCGCAGGAGGTTGCGGGTTCGATTCCCGCCTCGGAACAATTGTGTGTACGATCTGCAGATATTTGTTCCGGGTGTTCTGGTCGTTTTCTATGTACCTATAATAAAAAAATATCTATCTATTTAATGTATTGTATTACGTATATCAGTTATCTAGTACCCATAACACAAGCTCTGCTTACCATGGGGCTAGATAATGCTGTGTGAATTGTCCAGCATTATTTATTTATTTATACAGCATAGACTTATATTGTAAAAATAGCGGCGTTAAATATTGATTCAACCAGTTTATAATGAGGTCCCTTAAGAATAAAAGCTACTTAAAATGTTTTTTTTATAAATGTAAGAAATCTTTTGCTTCACAAAAAACGTTTTTGGAAAACGATTACAGTTAATACAATTTCAAAATATCAAAATTACCTGACATCGTTACATCACCTAGCCTTTATTTATTGATAAAATTATTATAATGAATAGATTAATATTATGAATATATATAATTATTATTATGAAAGGTTGCCTGGAAGAAATCGCTCTTAGCGATAAGGCCGCCCATTGTGCATCTGTATCTTTGCTCTTTACTGTTTTTGTTTTTCTGTGTTTGATGTGCATTAAAGCGTATTTGTATTGTATTGTATTGTATTATGAACCACAATATTTAGGTATAGCCTCCGGCATAGCATTTTATATACCTTGACTAATGGATGCCCCTATAAAGCAAATTTGTATTTATTGTTTTGAAAATAGGCTATGCCTAAGCATTAAAATACTGCCATAATGCCTACCATTATTTTATATACTACTAGCTGTTCCCCGCGGTTTCACCCGCGTTAAACTCCAATTTCACTTTATTATGTGATTTTTTTACACCTTGGGTTACATTTTTGGAGTTTTAATAAGTATCCCTAACTTATTTGAAAACATAATATAACCTATGTTCACCGAGGACAGTGTAGCTTCCCAACGGTGAAAGAATTTTTCAAATCGGTCCAGTAGTTTCGGAGCCTATTCAATACACACAAACAAATAAAAAATCAAACCTTTCCTCTTTATAATATTATTATCGTGTCTACAGATACAAAATCAAAGATAATGCCCAACAAACATTTCTGTCATATAAGTTCTAGTTACGCGGCTCAAAATGCTATAAACATCGTATTGAAGTAATTTTTGCGTGTAATATGACGTTAGGCCTCTTTAAGTTTATACAACTTGTTGTCGTATATAGACATCGTATAAACTTCTATATGACTGTTTTAATGACAATTATACAACTTTCAGTAGTATAACCAATGCTGAAATCTTAGTAACGTCTATACGACTTTTCACCGGCATTACTCGTGTTAGAGTTGAGATAACTACTTTTACGTGACGTTCGTGTAGAAGTGATCAATCGTACTCTTATACGACTATAATGTCAATCGTATTAGAGTCGCTAGAACTACTTTTAGGTGACAATTGTATAAGAGTGGTAATTTTCTCTCTTATACTATTTTAAGTAAATATGAACACTTTTATCCTACTCTTTAACGACTAGATGTACTACCATATTTTTGTGATATACAAGTGAACTGTAAAAAAACTGGAGTTGGTTCTGTACAAGGTTTAATTTTGAACTCAGGAGATTTGAGTTCGGTGCAAAGTTATAATGTTGCTCAACGCACAGAAATGAGATCCAGTGGTTCTATAACAGTAGAGTCAGAAGAAGATGAAGTAGATTACATTTTTGATAAATTATGTCTTGGTTATAGTTCCGATTATAAAGTGAAAGCGAAGCCAGTAAAAATGATATACTTTGGGATGATTTAAAATTTAAAATCACTCATTCATACTTTGAAATAAAAGAAAAAATGACTATGGGTGGTTTTATTTATTATTAACCAATCAACATTTTATCACATGTAATCATAATCATTCACAGTATTTATTTAATTAATAAGGTAGGTAGATTCTCTCGGTACCATGGGTTAAAACTAATTAAAGTTTAACAATCATAAAAGTTTACTATATACATAGAAACCCCTTTTTCAACAACTGAACCCAAATTTCCTTGGCTTTCCAATATGGCTGACCCAAAAGAAGCGCACATAGTGAAAAGTCGTTAAGAAATTGTATTACGGTCGTGTCATAATCTCTTAAGTCGTATAAAGGCAACTGTTTACACATTCGTAAAATTAGAGTAAAATTACTGCTTAAATCTAAATAATTTATAAGGCGCGTTCATTATTTCGAGGTTACTAGCGCATATTACTCGATAAAATTAATTTCCCAATTGAACTATTTATTTGAACATGAATTTCGACGATGTACGTAATACGTAATGATAAAATAAAATGGCTTCCTTGCAAGATTAATTCTATCACAGTAAAAATAAATTGTGTCATTTAGTTTCATTCACTATCTCCACTTCACAATAAAATCCCGTAAAAAAAGTCGTAATTAACACTACATAATCGATAAAATGCCGTAAAGCAATGGTAATAAACATCTTAACTCGATTAAAAGTGCATCACACGACATCTATACGGCCACTACAAGACCATATTGCGATTAATACGACTGATACACGACTCTATTATGACACTAACTCGTATAAAATGGGCCCTTTTTGGGTCGTGTTAACGTGATAGCGACGTATTTACTACCAAAGTATAAAACCAAAAGTTAGAATCGGCACGTTGTGGCGACTTATGAAATGTTTGTTGGGTGTAAACGCTTTACTACAAAATAATCAAAAAAGGCGTACAACCTAACAAAAGAGTTTCCATACAGTAAATTGTTATCAAACCTTTGTTGTCAAAATAGCGTTGCTAGGCAACCACGTTTATTTAGAAAAAATGGCGTATTGATATGCAAGTAATTTTACAGGTAAATTTTTCACACCTTGGGTTACATTATTGGAGTTTTAGTAAGGATCCCTTACTTTTTGAAAATATAATATAGCCTATGTTCACCACGGATATTTAGGCTTCCTAACGGTGATAGAATTTTTCAAATCGGTCCAGTATTTTCGGAGCCTATTCGTTACAAACAAACAAAAAATCAAACCTTTCCTCTTTATAATATTAGTAAAGATTAATCTAACCTTATCTGTATGATATATAAATAAATAAAATAGCCTTTATTGCTGAACTAATTTTTACAATGTTTTACAGTTTTCTTACAAATATGCTTACTTTATAACAGTTACTTATCTTTTTACATAAATTAAGTATCGGTAAACGGTCGTTTCTGTATTTCAGCTTGTCTTTCGACATAGGCCTCCTCTAAAGATTTCCACTCTATTCTATCTTTCGCTATGCGGGTCCATATTGGACCCGCCACTTTTCTAATGTCGTCCTCCCATCTTCTAGTCTGTCTGCCTCTTTTTCTTTTGCTATCTCGTGGTTGCCATTCAGTTATTAGTCTCGTCCATTTCTCCTTCTTCTCTCTTATCATATGCCCATCTGTATGATATATCACTATATAAAACAAAATACTATTTCAAAGCTCCTGCTTCTGCCAACCGTCAAAATACAGCCTAGAATCATTTCGTAACCAAGGCGACGTCAGAACTGTCGCCTAGCTAAAGTGGTGCCTATCCCGATATCCGGCCTGTAATTCCATCAATAAGAGATAGTTAGCCCCTTGCCACAACGATGAGCAAATAGACCAATGCCACTGACACTGTCGATGTGCAAGTGACATCACGTTTATGACTAACTACAGAATACTCAAATGTAAGAGCCCTGCCTCATTAGACGCCATGGCGACGTCGCCGGCTATGTATCCAAGCAGTTAATATTGAAATGTATGTTACCTAACTTACTTGCGATGGTGTGGCAACGTCGCCAATTTGGAAACGTAGCCACAAGCGACAGTCCCTACGTGGCTTTTGCTACTCTGGCGGCCTGGCGACGTTGCCACTATAATGTATACGTGTAAACAGCACCTCCCTCACTCAGTCGCCAGTCAGCCGCCATTTTGGACGCTCGCTCAAATATTTATTTGTATTTGATGTTGAAAAAAATTAGTTTCGATACTGAAAATAATATTATAGAAATTCAAAACCGTCCTTCTGCGACGCGCATAACAAAGAAGTGCAATTTCTTCTACGTCCATTCCTGACGACGACGTAAACGAACTGACTGTCTAGACGCCATGGCCACTCGACATGGCGACCTTCGGTTGCCAGAAGTTGCCAGACTTGCGCCGCCGGTGACGTCGCCATGGCGGCCTAATGAGGCAGAGCTCTAACTGCAATAAATGCAACAATAACAAAGTTTTCACAAATTTTCAGGTGACGCGAGACGTTTCTTTGAGTATTCAGGTATAAGTGCTCGTTTAGAAGAAACTAACCAAATTTTAACTAGAGACTTTGGAAATCATTTTTGTACCATCATATTGGTAACCTGTTCTTCCATATTTGAGAAAATTTCTTAATTTAGTCGATTTTAGATGGTTTTCGGGAAACCTAATCAAACGAGCTAATAGCCAAAAAAAAATTTTTTTTTTATCCTTTATCAAAAAATAAAAATTTTTTGCTCTTTAGAAACGGCAACCAAGTTGGTACAGTAGTATGTACCTAAAAATGAAATTATGTAAACAAATAACTTTTTCACTCATCACGCCCACATCTCAGAATAATACCCGACATACAAAGTTTGCCTTTGAGTCCTTTAAGTCTTAACAAGTTGAAAACAACTAAGAGGCTCGTCGGTTATGATTCCAACGTCTTTGACACAAAGCCTTAGACACGAGTCCTTTTTGTCCTCGCAGTGTTATTAGAACAGCTTGCTTGGTTCTTTTTTTTAATCTTTGGAATTATCATCATCATCAGCCTATAGCAGTCCGCTGCTGGACATAGGCCTCCCCCAATGAGCACCATAGCGCCCTGTCTTGAGCTTGCCGCATCCAGCATCTACCCGCAGTCTTTCGCAGGTCGTCATCCCACCTGGTCGGAGGGCGTCCTACACTAAGTTTACCGAGTCGTGGTCTCCAGTCAAGAACACGTTTGCCCCAGCGGCCGTCGGTTCTTCGCGAGATATGGCCGGCCCACTGCCACTTCAGCTTGCTAATTCTTTGAGCTATGTCGATAACCTTGGTTCTCTGTCGGATGTATTTGTTACGAATCCTATCCTTCAGGGCAGGATAGGATTCGTAACGGCCATATCTCGCGAAGAACCAGCAGCTATGTGTGTGTGTTCCGTGGGCGAGCTTTAGTGAAACCCATCAACTTGTAAATTGTGGAAAAGTTTGTGAATTTGTAAACAATAATAAATTGATCCGTGCTGCATCCAGATCTGCATTTACATACATTACCTACAACCTGGTAGATCCTTACAATACCTATTGGCATTCCACAGAAACTATGTACAATAAAAACTTAAAAATTAGTTACAATTGGCGGTCTTATCGCTCAAGATTAACCATGACAACCATGATTAACCATGACAACCAGAAAATCATGAACTCTAGGTGGCTTGGGAGAAATCGCTGTCAGCGCCGCCTATTGTACTTTTAATGTGTAATATTTAGATTGAAAGGTGTTATTTTGTTATTTTAAGTACAATAAAGAGTTCATTCATTCATTCATTCATGAACGGATAGAATCTTGGAAAGTACCAGGGGATCAGTGTGCGTAGGCAATACAACTTTGAGAAGTCAGGGGTGTAAACTAAAACGTGTTCTGTTTTCGTTTCGTGCAAACTCATACTAACAACTCCTATAGTTCCGGTGCCCGCAATGCAACGGCAAACTACCAAATAGCTTGTGTAAATTCCTGAGTGCATATTTTGCCTCGTATCGGCTCATGAATATTGATATACGAGCGTATGGCCGCCCTAGTGCCAAATAAAGGGCAGCTGTTGTGATAGTCGATACGTATTGTGCCTAGTGTAGGCACTCTATGTGATCTAGCGGTCAATGACACCTGGATTGGTTTTCTCCATTCATTCATTCATTTATTCAGTTCCACCGTATGTACACATGTTACACTTGATGTCGGTCAGTTGTACATAAAAATAATGTAACAATTTTATTTAAATATATTTTATAAAATAATATAACAATTATAAATTATTTAGTATTGTGTGTATATACAAAAATAAGTAAGTTTTAGTATAAGTAGTTATAACATCGCCTTAGGGCTTAATAGCCTGTTATGAGTTATTATCTCAATAAATAAATAAATAAAAAATAAATATTATAAAACACACATTAATTTTGACATAGGAAACACCATAAGGGATTGTGTTTTAGTAAAAACAGACAGACATGCCTTCTTTAAAAATTTGATACAACATTCATAGATAATATTTATAACATTAAAATAATAATAAATTAGTTAAATTGAATTGATACTGTGTCCACGCGTTTATTTTCTTTTTGGCAGCCCAAGTGGAAATCTATTAGTGATGTCATACATAATGTGTTACGATTCGATTTTTATTATGATTTAAGTAATTATTCTCATAATAATAATAAAAACTCGCATAAAATGAATGATTAATTTTTTTTACGAACTCTGTGGCGCGATGGACGCGTGTCTGCCTGCGACGCAGGAGGTTGCGGGTTCGATTCCCGCCTCGGAACAATTGTGGTACACACAATTGTGGTACACACAAAGCAGAGCTTGTGTTATGGGTACTAGATAACTGATATACATGATACAATACATTACATAAATAGACATTTTTATGATACATGGAAAACGACCAGAACACCCGGAACTAATATCTGCAGATCGTACACACAATTGTTCCGAGGCGGGAATCGAACCCGCAACCTCCTGCGTCGCAGGCGGACCTTCGCCCACCGCGCCACATCGATCGTCTAATAATAAATAATAATAATAAATGTGATATGTGACGTGTCCAAGAGTCCTGTAAGGTGTATAGGAAATAAAGCTATAACATTTGAAATGGCTACTTGCTTCCACACTACAATAGGCCTGTAAATCTAGAAATTTCTCGATTCCTCAATATTCGAGCTAAGCCTCGATTTAGGGTTCAACTAGTTTCGTATTTCGTGGTTTCGTGGTTGTAAGTTGGTTCATTGTGAGCTCGAATATTCAGCACAGCATATCGGGAGCGGGATAAAGGGTAAACGTAACTGGGGTCCAATTCTGCTAACCAATCTCTTCACTACGACAATATGGCAGAAGCGCACGCAGACTCCTTAGATGAAAAAACTGTAGATAGTATTTTCCTGATATTTTACCCGACTCGGAGTAAGTATTATTACACATAGATACTCGTACATACATGACGACCGATGTGGCGCGGTGGGCGAAGGTCCGCCTAGGACGCAGGAGGTTGCGGATTCGATTCCCGCCTCGGAATAATTGTGTGTACGATCTGCAGATATTTGTTCCGGGTGTTCTGGTCGTTTTCTATTTATAATAAAAAAAAATCTATCTATGTAATATATTGTATTATGTTTATCAGTTATCTAGTACCCATAACACAAGCTCTGCTTACCATGTGGCTAGATAATGCTGTGTGAATTGTCCAGCATTATTTATTTATTTATTTAAATATAATGATTTAAACCTTAGTTCTTCTTTATATTTATTCTATGCCTTGACACGTACGATATAGTTTCTTTCATCTGAAGTAGAAAATCAAAACTTATCATTCTGTATGAAACTTTTGTCATTTAAAAAAAAAACTTAAATTTTGCTAATTTTGACTGTAAAGGTGATTAAAGTACAGTTCAAATTATTTTAGCTTTATCACACAAAACTTAAAACATTAAAAATGACGGGATTTAAAGTCTGTTCCTAACAGCGTTCTTTTTTCAAAACAATCAAATTGTTTATGTAATTATTTGATTTAATGTAATGTTATCTAATTCATTGTATTTTTGTTTTGAACCATTTCCTAAAATGTCAACAACATTTCCCCCTGTAAACAGTTTCGCCTGTTACGTTGGCACATGATGGGCGTTATTACAGCCCCATATGCAAACGAATAGTTTGCTATCCGGCTGACATAAGAGGTAATTATTGGCCTGGATGCTTTGCTCGCAGCATGTGTACCTTTAAGCCGCGTTTCCACTAGGGGACATTTGTTCTGCGACTCTGTCGCTCGACACGAAATTCACGTGTCCCGCGCCATGAACGCCCGACGTCGCCCGACGACGCGACACGTCGCTTGGAACATTTACGGGTCGCGCAGCTTGTCTGTCGCTACTCGAGCGTCGAGTATCGAGCTCTGCGAGCGTCGACACGCGCGACTTTCGTGTCCCTCGACAGTCGCCGGACAGGCTTTGACTGGTGAGAACGTTTTGTGTTCCAAAAATGGGGTCCTCAAAGATCCTCGGGCGACATACCGATCACGACTGGCTAGTGTGAACAAGTCATATGTCGCGGGACATTATCCCACAAATTTTGCAGACAACTACGTGAATGTCGGGCGATTTGTTCCCGCGACATGTCCTCTAGTGAAAACGCGGCTTTAGCTATAGGTAGCTAGTACGGTGTTTAGACGATAGTACGTAATAGGAGAGTAATTATTAGTAGGTACTCACCTGGACCACAAAATTTCTATGTAATTTTGCGGTGGAAAGATGTAAGAGATCGCTTGTTAGCGACATGGTCACTGTTTATTTTGTTTTTACAGTCCTGTAGATCAGTAAACAAGATTGAAGTTCACAGCTGTCTTTCTATAACAGCGTCAATATATAAGATTAGATTCATTTATTGGTACAAAAAAATTACATGTCAATCATTTCAAACAGAAAAGGAACAGATTTGGTATAAAAAAGGGAGGGCTCTTTATACCTTTAATCTAAGTTTCTGATTCTGTATTGTTTTCTGTTTTGTGTATTATAATAAAGTGTTTTCTATTCTTTTCTTTTCTAAAGGCTGTATTTCAAAAACACTTTTGAAATACAAAAAGAAGCCAGTAAGCATTTAATCGCTGCTCTATCAGCCAGATAAAACTATTTTGCACGACAACATTGATGATTGACACTATAGGAATTCCTATTGTCGTTTCTATTGAAAGCATAATTCAACGTGTCGAAATCCAAAACACGAAAAGCAAGAAAAATATTCTCCTATTTTTCCTGTTATATCCAGGATTGAATCTCTCCGTTATCACAGGCTTTCCTTCAACTATTTTACGCCCACAAAAACGCCTATTACTCCGCGAAGTGCGAAAACAAGCATTTTTCATATCACCCCGAGATAAAGCACATTGAGCCTTACACAAAAGTGCCGTTTCAATACTTAGAAATCCCAAGATAACAATGTAAAATGGTGGTCGGGGAAGCGTTGCGTGATAAAATTCGCTTTATTTCTTCTACGACGTTTTCGATCGTTCATTTATGATGGGTTTTTTAGGGCCAACACCATCAGTAGCCCTACTATACAAATAGCTATAATTGTTTATCGATATTATCTATTCCAGAGAAAAATTTACTTAAAAATGTTTTTCCGAAGGAACTAAAAACTACTAAGTCAAACGTAAAAAGCACAATAGCTCTTTCAAAGAAAGAATATCGTGAAAAGCATCATCCAATTTTACGTCCTTCGGATCCCATGCATTACGGCTTACGGAACAACGTAATGTTAACGTTACATTTAAGCAGTTTCGGATTTCATAATGAACATGGCGGTAAAGCTTGGCATAAAGTTTCTGGGTCACGCATGATCACGCTGCTTTGTTTGAAGGTCGAGGAAGGTCGTACGTGAGATGTATTTTTGTAAGCCACGTGGAAATTCGTACAGCTTTATCGATTCTGATGAATAAACTTATTATTATCGGCCTAGTGGAGATTGGACTCGCGCAAATACTTACGCCTGGTGTAAGCCAATAAATTAGCAATAAATTCGAGATCAAAGCAAAAGAATTATCAAGACTTCCAACCAGAAATAGCAGTTCCAGTTACGTGAAGTAATCGTTGAGTTTTTTATTTTGCCCTTGGATATAGCGTGTGACGAATGAAGACATAGACAAACAAACACAACTTAAAAATATAATCATGGTAATTATAACTTTATACTTATAAGTGACTTTTATGTTATTAATGATAGTTTTAAAAGCTTAAACATAACTATGGTCTAGGTACCTTACCTACTTAGATAGATATATATATTTATTTATTGATACAAATTTGTTACAGTTTGACGACCGATGTGGGCGAAGGTCTGCCTGCGACGCAGGAGGTTGCGGGTTCGATTCCCGCCTCGGAACAAATGTGTGTACGATCTGCAGATATTTGTTTCGGGTGTTCTGGTCGTTTTCTATATATAATAAAAAAAATATCTATCTATGTAATATATTGTATTATGTATATCAGTTATCTAGTACCCATAACACAAGCTTTGGCTAGATAATGCTGTGTAATTAAAAAAAAAAAAAAAAAAAGTTTGATTGATAGCATCTTAAATCCTAACATAGGTTTATCGAGACACTAGAGTTCTCTTAACAATACTGCAATACTAAGCTTAATGTTAGGCCCTCGTTGAGACTCTTCCCTATCCAATAGCAGACTTTCTTATCTAATTTCTGATATACCATTATCAGTAGGTACACACAATTACAATTTGAAAAAATAAAAAATAATGCCAGTTCTATTCGTTACAGGGGCAAGTCTCTGATATACCATTATCTGTAGGTACACACAAGTACAATTTGAAAAAATAAAAAATAATGCCAGTTCTATTCGTTACAGGGGCAAGTATCTGATATAGATATACCATTATCAGTAGGTACACACAAGTACAATTTGAAAAAATAAAAAATAATGCCAGTTCTATTCGTTACAGGGGCAAGTCTCTGATATACCATTATCTGTAGGTACACACAAGTACAATTTGAAAAAATAAAAAATAATGCCAGTTCTATTCGTTACAGGGGCAAGTATCTGATATACCATTATCAGTAGGTACACACAAGTACAATTTGAAAATATAAAAAATAATGCCAGTTCTATTCGTTATAGGGGCAAGTCTCTGATAAACCATTATCTGTAGGTACACACAAGTACAATTTGAAAAAATAAAAAATAATGCGAGTTCTATTCGTTACAGGGGCAATTATCTGATATACCATTATCTGAGGTACACACAAGTACAATTTGAAAAAATAAAAAATAATGCGAGTTCTATTCGTTACAGGGGCAAGTATCTGATATACCATTATCTGTAGGTACACACAAGTACAATTTGAAAAAATAAAAAATAATGCCAGTTCTATTCGTTACAGGGGCACCCGCAGAATACAATAATTAGCATCGTCATCATCAACCTATACAATTATTAGTCCTCTGCTCGACATAGGCCTCCATACCAACGCCATAGTGCCCATAGCTTGCCACATAGTATAATGTTTGTTGAAAGGGTTTGTACCTATGTTTTTCCGATTTAACAGTGTTTCTTATAAAGGAAAATAGATAAATTTTTCCTTCATTCTCCTCTCTTTCTTATTCAGATTCTTATTCCTGCTCCAACAGTGATCAGATTTTATCGAAATTTTATTTCTATGGTACCTTCTTATTGTATTCAGTTATTCTTATTTATAGTTTTTCTTTTAGGTTAGTTTTAATTTAAGTAGTTTTGTATGGCATGCGATGTATTAAGTTTGTATTCTTTGTTGTTTTTTTTTTACTTCTCTATTACTTTTTGTTTGTGCTCTACCAACTCTTTGTATAATATATCTTTTCCTCCATCCCTGGTTGCCTGGAAGAAATCGCTTTAAGCGATAAGGCCGCCTGTTATTATGTAAGATTTAGACATAAGGTGTTATTTTGTTATTTTGGGTACAATAAAGTGTTCATTCATTCATAGAGATACCCTACAGACAACTCAGGCAAGTTAGTGACATGGTAATATTACATTTGTAGTGTAGGTATCGTGTCAGTAATTATGATTCTTCGTTAATGGCAATTGTGTCTGGTCACTTTTCTGCCAGGGTCAAGTAATGGAAAATACATAAATATATTGTAAAATTAATGAGTTATCAAATTATGAAGATGGTTTGATATTTACACCAGAGCCTAGTTCGTTATCTAGCAGGGTGTACCACGTGCAGGTTAGGTTGGCTTGGGAGACGAGATGTTGTAGTCCCCCTTATTACCCCACATGGTAAGATACATTCGTCGTGTAGGTATATCTATCGTGTCAGTGCTTAAACCGTCTAGCAAATGTCAGTGTCATAAAGGCTTACAACATGTTCGTTTTGATAGGCATTTCACTTTGATATATCAACATCAGCTATTTTAGGATTATGTCGATAAAACACAGAATGTGATTTTCTCCGAGTAATGAAGCGTTGTTACATGTTACTGTCTTTAAAGACTACTTCTACAGGCGTGATACTGTCTTTAGGGATTACCTTTACAGGTGTGTTTAAGTCTTCAATTTTAGGATTATGTCGATAAAACACAGAATGTGATTTTCTCCGAGTAATGAAGCGTTGTTACATGTTACTGTCTTTAAAGACTACTTCTACAGGCGTGATACTGTCTTTAGGGATTACCTTTACAGGTGTGTTTAAGTCTTTAATTTTATATGTCGATAAAACACAGAATGTGATTTTCTCCGAGTAATGAAGCGTTTCAAGACGTTGTTACATGTTACTGTCTTTAAAGACTACTTCTACAGGCGTGATACTGTCTTTAGGGATTACCTTTACAGGTGTGTTTAAGTCTTCAATTTTAGGATTATGTCGATAAAACACAGAATGTGATTTTCTCCGAGTAATGAAGCGTTACAAGACGTTGTTACATGTTACTGTCTTTAAAGACTACTTCTACAGGCGTGATACTGTCTTTAGGGATTACCTTTACAGGTGTGTTTAAGTCTTCATACATCTATGTAAATGTATGTATCATAAAGTATGTCAGTCATCTAGTATCCATAATACAATTTCTGCTTAGCTTGTGGCCAGGTGGTGCTATGTGGATTGTCCGTATATTTTAATATACTTAAAAAAACATACGCCGTACCTATAAACTTCACCTTTTTTCGTAGTATGTTAAAAAACAGCCATCACTGGTAGCCTTTTCACAGCGGAACATTTAGATTTCTTCATGAGGATAATTGGATGTTCTTAAACGAAGTTTTTCAGAGATAAATATGAAATTCAAATGTAGGTCCCAGCTTTGTGGACTTATCTTACCAAATATAATTGGGTTTTCTGTTTCTAGGTTGTCTTTGAAGAGCTCGTTGACTTCAGTCTTGGCTTGCGAAATCTTTTTACTCTTTTCGTAAAGCTCTTTTTGGGTGAACCCTTTTGAAAGATCTTTTGGAATCAAGGTTGTCTACGAAACCTTTGAGAAGTATTTTTACAATACAGGCCATAATATTAATTTGTTCGTCATTATAATCAATAGGTACTATATTCAATATAATTCTTATACAACTCCAGCTAAAACGAACCATTTAAAATATTTTAAATATTTTTAAACAAAGCGCCCGTATCACAGAATAACTATAATATAGTAGATGCTACGCCTGTACTTAACCTTACATCAACTTTTGCTGTAAACACAAAAACATTCCACATCCTATTTTACTAGAGTATAACTAGATTTTATAAGAAAGGCTTGTTTGAACTATACGTATTAGTTGACACAGTTAGTGTGAACCTTAACTTGTATACGAGTATACAAGTCGTACTGAGGGAAGCTCGCGGGTTTAAGTCCCGCCGAAATCGATTTTTTTTGGGATATTATTTAATTTATTGTAGGCCGTTGTAATGATCGAGGTGCCCAAGCAATAATAATTATCTTGCCATCAGCCCGGTATATCATTTATTGTGTAGTTTCTAAAGTTAATCCTTTTGTCAACAGAAGCAAAAGCGAACATCATAGGTCCGATGGACCTCTACGTGAAGACTGGCAGCCAGCTCACGCTGACCTGCATCCTGAGCCAGGGTCCTCACGACCTCGGCACCATATTCTGGTATAAAGGTGAGTTATCGTCAACCTATAGCAGTCCACATACATATGGACATAGGCCTCCCCCAATGAGTGCCATAGCACCCTGTCTTCAGCTTGCCGCATTCAGCATCTACCTGCAGTCTTTCACTGATCGTCATCCCACCTGAGCGTCCTAAATGAGTTGTTGTCATCATTAGTTTCGTGCCCTATATCTTTTAACGGGCGGATTTCTTCGGTTTTTGGATTTTTTCGTATCATCGGTCGCGTCAAATTAGACCTGCCAACGCGTCTAGTCAGTTCAAACGGCCTGTACACAAACGATCTTCGCTGATGTTACGCGTAGTCTGAATGCATCATGTAAAATACACGTAGTCCGACACGTTAAGTCGACCGACGCGTTGCGTTGACGGAAACGTAACAGACGCTGCTGTACGCTCGACGCACTAACGCATCATCGGTTGAGTGTGGAAGGTTGAATGTTGTATTATATATTTGCCTTTTATGGCGTAACGTGGCCGATTATGCGCTACAGATTTTCCGTCCAATATGTACCGGCTCTTACGCTCAACGCATTGTATGTAAGAGGACGAAAGTTTTGCACTGGCTGATGATTTTAGACAAATATTAAAATGAAAAAAGATAAATATATTTCTCCCAAGGGCTGCAAGCTTGAGTTGTACCCCGGCTATGCTACGCTATAATGACACGCTTTTTTAGCAAGAGAAGTGAAAATGTTTTTTCGATTTTATATCTAGCAGTATGATTTAGAACCTAAATTAGTTAGCGGTAATCCATTTAGGGTCCTCTCCAAACATGAAGGTTCAGTCAAAAGTAAGAAGGGTTCGTTGATTTCTACCTGAGTCAGACTCTACGGTCAAAATTAAGAATTAAGCTAATTGAGGACCTGTGAGGCGTGGTGGGCGAAGGTTCGCCTGTGAAGCAGGTGGTTCCGGGTTCGTTTCGCTCCTCGGGACAATTGGGTTATTTTCTGCAGAAATTTGAAGCGGGTGTTCCGTTATCTATGTATAATTAGAAAAAAATACCGATCTATGTAATGTATTGTATTCAGTACTTGCTGCGCCCCGTGGCTTCGCCCACGTGGAAATCTATATGTCAAATGGTTTATAAACCATCCTCTTGAATCACTCTTTCTATTAAAAAAACCGCATCAAAATCAGTTGCATAGTTTTAAAGATCTAATCTAATACATAGTGACAGACAGACAGCGGGAAGCGACTTTGTTTTATACTATGTAGTGAAGCTAATATGTCACAGAATATCTATAATCGTCTTTGTTTTTGGATGTCTTATTTTATTCTATACTAGCTGAGCCCCGCAGTTTCACCCGCGTGGTGATAGATATTTTGGATAATATACAATATATCTTTATAAATTGTAGCCTATGTGTTATTCTGATGTATAAGCTGTATTATTGTAAAGTTTAATTAAAATCCATTCAGTAGTTTTTACGTGAAAAAGTAACAAACATCCATCCATCCATCCATACTTACAAACATTCGCGTTTATAATAGTAGGATAAACTTACGGGTAATGTAATTGACATTACCAGTTAAATTTGCATGAATATCCCGAATACCTGCTGCAAAGTTATCAAGCACTATACATGCACGAGTTTCCGGGCCTATTCAACGTTATCAGCTATCTTCATTCACCCCAATCAACGGGAGCTGATTGAGGCCGTGAGCGAAATCAGTTGGATCATTAATTCGTCATTTGCCTTATTCACACTTGCAAAGATTAGCTAACAACTTTGTTGTTTTGGATCTGTAGGAGAAACACTACATCTATAACCTAGTACGTTGTTATGTAACTGTTTAATGGGCCAATGATAATTGTTATTTATTTTAACCGACTTCAAAAAAGGATGTTCTCAATTCGACTGTATGTTTGTTAACTTAGAACTTTCCACTGGGTGAATCGATTGTGATGATTATTTTTTTTATTTGAAAGCTTGTGCTTCCCGTGTGGAATCAAATTTGGGCCAGTTCTGAGTTGACAATGATATCCATGAGAAAACCAAGTCTTTAATTTGCATTAAGTATGTGCGCGACAAATGGACGAATAAATCAATATCACGCCAAGCGATTTCGATGATTATTTTTGAAAAACTAAGTTTTAAGCCCATTTTCATTATTTAGGAATTTGAAGTCGGTTTACAGTATTTTAAAACACGCCAAATTATATGTAGTATAATAAAAAAAAATAAAAAAAAAAACTTTTATTTCGGTCTACTACATATCCATTATTTGTGAGTAATAATCTTATAATAAATGTTAGTAATTCTTACGAGCTAAAATTAAATTAAATTGAAATGAAAATTAAAATGAATAGTAATAAATTGGAAAAAATTTAAATAAATTAAAACAAATCAAATTATCAAAATCAAACAAAATCATCAATAAAAATTTAAATTAATCAATTACATTTCTTATTAATTTATGCCATATTGGCGAATCAATCCTGCCCGCTACAGTTTATAGGATGCTGTTGGGGCTGTCCCGCACTCATAATGGATCAATGACATTGTTATATACTATTATTGTTCCAGGGTCCGACATAATAGAATACAAAGAATCAGACTCTAACGACATCATCGAGCCACGGGTCCGTCTGAAGACAGAGTGGACTGACTTGCTGACGTCACGACTTGTGATAGAGAAGCTATTGCCCAGTGATAGTGGAAACTACAGCTGTGTGCCGACGATGGCTGACGCGGCGCATGTCAATGTTCACGTTATAAATGGTGCGTATTTTTTTTTTACTTTAAAGTAAATACTAGTCAACGACTAACGCTAGGTGGAGTTGATAGAACATGTATTTTTCTTCCGCTGTCCTCTATCAGGCGTAATTTTCTTACTTTCACTTTTCTTAGCCTACCTACATACAAACGATTAGTATTAAAATTTCAGCCACAAAAGGATTAAAATATGAAACAACAAAAATACTGACACTTAAAATGCTTACTTTATGTTAGGGCAATTTACGCCAGGGTGGCAATAGCTGACAGAAGTGGGCGGCCAGTAGCCGACAGAGGTGCGGCGAGCACTTTCAGTGTCAAATAATTTTAATTAAAACTACCTGCATACTTCATAAAAGTCGCTCAAAGTCGCGTCGCTGCCATTCCATTGTGAATTGATCTTACGTTATAAGACTCGAAAAAGGAATAAACACTGTACAATAAACTTGAGAACAATATACAATAGACTTGATAAACAAAAGAACTTGAGAACTTATTCACTTCAAAGTTTAAATTCAACTTAACAACAACTTAATAACATAATATTATGTCAATCCATTTGGATTGACAGTAGATATGATTATACATTTTAATACATTTCATATCTACTCGTATAATCATCAACATCAATCTAATCAATACATTGATTAGTATACAACACTAAAATGATAACTAAATACAATTTAATGTATGTTATGTTCTCGCAATCAAAATAATAGCCTAGTTTACCTTTAATCACAATAATGCTATTGGTTTGGTAGTCGACACTAATTGAAAAACATTAATTGATTTCATGTAATCACTGGATTAAACACATGGATGTGGACAAATATCCAGACCCAACTCAATTTAGGGAATTACAATACTGATTACGATCTATTTTGACAGAGTTTGTGAGAGTTTAATGTATTTTGGATACGAAGAACTTATTATACACACTTAATTTGAGAAGAAAGACGATTTAAGCACCGATCACTTAGAGTACTGACTAAAGTGTTTAAACAAAAAGTGCTATACTTCTTGTTTAAAAACTTTAATCATTATGATGTCATAACGCACATAAATCTGCGAAATTATTATTTCGCTTATAGTGTTTTTTGTAATATCAAGACATATGTAGATGTTATCTTTGTTTATTTATTAACCCAGATAAGCCTACCGTCCTACATACAGGTCGGTAGAAATAAAAAAATATTTACGTTTACCCTCTCAATTTGCGGATATTATTGTTTGTGATTTAAAGTGTGGAGGCTATGTGCTATTGAATAAAAAATATAAATCTAAAGTTATCCTGAGTTATTTACGAAATATTTGATAGATAAGTGTGCAAAAAAGTAAGTTGCAGATATGTCTAGCTACCGGTATACATACAAAATCAGTGTTTGTAAAATAGTTACATTTTATTGTATTTACATGTTGTTTATTATTGTATTTACATGTTGTTTATAACCTGTTCTGTACGATATACAATGATTTTATGAAATTAGGAATTTGAAAGTGGAGATAATTTGTTATAAATAGGGGTGTTCTGCATACAGGACAGTAGGATAATGCGAGTAACAATTTGTTGATAGACCGTTACTTGCGCATGAACATTTAGATGTTTATAAAAATGTAACTGATTAATAAGAGGATAACAGGGAAAGAGTAATATGTATTCTACCACTTAGGACACAGACTTAGGCTTAGGTGCAAGCCTTTTGTGACGTACTAATTTCACGAGGAAAAGCAAAAAAAGACCTATGGTGTACTGGAACTGTTTGTGAAAACAGACCATCTAGTTTTCCTCTTATCTCATCAAAGTTACTCAAGAAAAAATAACGAGGAGCTTTAGACTACAGAACGTTCCACGATAACCATCATTGCCAAATGGCATGATAATATATTTATTATTGCATAGCGGTTTTTACAAAGCAAAAAGAGAAACATCTTCTTAGAGGGACCCTATATGGTTGCAATAACAAACATATGGGAGGAGTAGACCAGTCTGATGAGAATATATCTCATTATAGAATTTGTATTAGAGGAAAGAAATGGTACATGCCAATCTCACACACATGATAGATGTTGCTGAACACAATACATGGTAAGTGTACAAAACAAACCATGGAAAACTTGATCACCTAGGCTTTCGCAGGATGGTAGCAATAGCTAGGATAGAATCTAATAGGAAAATGTTGAAAACAGGGCCAAGTCAACTTTCTCAGCATGAACACCCTGATAGTAGAAGATACCAAATCAATAATTTGGTTATACCACAAACCTGCCACGCTACCATCAGTGGCATAAAGATATGTTTGACCAGCTGTAGGAAATGCAATGTTGGAGTTGATCAAGCGTCAAAACGCTTGACACAACTCCAACATCGCATAATATTTCATAAAAATTAATTAGGGCAAAGTTTGTTAACCATTAGTAAGCCTTTTTCATATAAGGAATCAATACATGCAGTTTTATCAAACAACGTTTTTTAGTTACCTATTATCCTACTGTCCTACATAAAGAACGGCTGTTTTCCTGAAAACCTTACAGCCGATATTTTTTTCAGTACTTTCTGTATTCTATTTAGGACCCATATAACTAAAAAATATTAACGTTTTAAAAGTTTTCAAAAAAAAGTAGTTTCAGGCTTATCTGGGTTAAGGGTCTTGTTATTCACTTAAAAACTTATTTTTAATCATACAATGGTAGAATTGTATCGAAACAGACGTAGATCCTTAAAGATGAAGGCATTTAATAATGACGATTGTATTGTATATATATATTTTTTTATTTCTTCCACAGGGGAACATCCAGCAGCTATGCAGCATGGCAACGCAAACACAGCATCGCCCTGTGCTTTATCAGTAAACCTTCTGATATCCTTATACTGCACCCTCGCAACTCTCTATACTACTACTGTAGATGGATTCAGATGAAAATAACATACAATTTAATGGAGTGTTGGTTGATAGTGACACTGTGGTAGTGAATACAGAAATGAAAGGAAGCAGTTCATGTATAACGAAAGACATTGACCATGAAATTGCACTTAAAGTAACAAAAATCGTTGAAGCTGTCAAAGATGATCCTAACGCTAAACACAAACTCATTATGTTTATTAAAAGCAATAAAATTCATAAATGTATTTATTATCACCGTACATTTTTAACTGTGTAAAATTAAATATATTAAGTTAATGTCGAAACTAGATTTGATATATTTAAATGAAAACCTATCGTTTATATTAGATAAAATAATTGATATTGATGTTAATCTTGCCGAAAACTTTCAACGTAGGTATAGTTTCTTTCGCAAAATTTAATAATCAGTTATTATATTGTAGGTTTCTAATGAAAACTCTTAGTTTAGATATTAATTTTGTAAACTAATAGAGTCGAGCAATAACACAATCAAATTTAATAAATCTTTATAAGTGGCACCTAGTTACTGAGAAGTAAATATTCCTTAACTACTTTCGATTTAATCAATTTAAACGTAGAAACTGTACCTATTAAAATGGCCTTCTAATTTCGGCAACGAAAAGTGTAAATATTGGTTAATATTTTGTATTTAAGAACCTAGATATTGTTATAAGCATGATGTTTTAGAAAGATAATTGAAATTAGATAAATCTGGTTTGAATAAAGTAACAGCATAGACGGCACGTAAATTACCTCATGTTTTCTTCCTAGAACAGTTTTATACCTAGAAAGAGAACAATAGGACCAGAGGCTTTTTGATTTAGCAAGTAAACAAAATATTAATTAGTTTTAAACAAGACTTCGATTGATTTAGTTGAGAAATGATGTTTTTCATTACATATTTATTAATATTTTACCCAAAAATCTGTATCATTACTAAATCGATCAAAAGGACCAAATCATAAATTATACTTCAATTGCTTTCGTTTGTATCTTTGCTTTTTTAAATATTATTTTATATATAATTTAAGACAAGCCCAAAAACTAAGCTCTCAAATGATAATTACAAAGATGTTTTATTAATATGTCGAAAGGAAAGGGAAAAAAGGTTTTTGTCCGAGTTATTATGCCGTTTCCTTTTATCGCTTTCGGTTAATTCATCCCTAGCTTAATTCAATTTGTACGTTTGAAGGATTTGAAGGTAATATCGGTTTCATCATCTTAATTACTATTCATATCGTTATAGCAATGTTTTGAGGCAATTACTAACTTCTTTTAAATTTTAATTTTAATATAGATAAGTAAGGAATTTTGATAGTGAAATGGAAAGGGTGTTTGTTCAAACTTTCTGTAACAAGATGAATGCTTTACAACCTAACTCTTTAATTGTTATTAATTGTCTTAATCTAGTATTTATATTTTTGGTTTTGCTTCAAGCTGTTACGAAGATTTTTCAGAAACTAAGTACCTAACGAACTCAATGAAATCAAGTCTAATGTCACATCCATTTGCAGCAAAACCAAAATAAAAAGGCAATGTTATATACGTACTCTTGTTTTACACAAGAAATACCGTCAGGAATATAACAGGAAGTACTTACCCCTTATTCAATAATTTCTGTTGTTTACACCTTTTCCCCGAATACCCAGAAGGTAAGAATTTCTCACGCAACTTACCAAAAAGGTTGCTATTATAATGAATATTTAATGAACCGGAATGTGGTAAACGAGCCTTCTTAATACGATCCTTTTTTATTTTTGATGAAAATTAAAACTTCATGCAGTTTTAAATGAAATAACAATTAAATAGATGTAATTTATTGACGTTATGAATGAATATTTTTATATGTCTAAAATCATCATCATCATCATAATTAGCCTATAGCAGTGTACTACTGGACATAGGCCTCCCCCAATGAGCGCCATAGCGCCCTGTCTTCAGCTTACCGCATCCAGCATCTACCTGCAGTCTTTCGCAGGTCGTCATCCCACCTGGTCGGAGGGCGTTCTACACTACGTTTACCGAGTCGTGGTCCCCACTCAAGAACACGTTTGCCCCAGCGGCCGTCGGTTCTTCGCGAGATATGGCCGGCCCACTGCCACTTCAGCTTGCTAATTCTCAGAGCTATCTCGATAACTTTGGTTCTCTGTCGGTGGTTGTTTGTCTGTCACCAGTTCAAAGTCGCTCAGCGAGCTATGGAAAGAGCTTTGCTCGGAGTTTCTCTGAAGGATATCTAAAATTATAAATGAAAATACAATCAATTTTAGTTCCGTAGAAAAGGAAATATCGATAATAGGACTTACTTGACTTGGATAACCAGTCCCTCGAACCGTTGAGGTATCTTATTAGGCAAAACGAAGATCGTGTGAAACTGACGACCGATATGGCGCGGTGGGCGAAGGTCCGCCTGCGACGCAGGAGGTTGCTGGTTCGATTCCCGCCTCGGAACAATGGTGTGTACGATCTGCAGATATTTGTTCCGGGTGTTCTGGTTGTTTTCTATGTATAATAAAAAATATCTATCTATGTAATGTATTATATTATGTATATCAGTTATCTAGTACCCATAACACAAGATCTGCTTACCATGGGGCTAGATAATGCTGTGTGCATTGTCCAGCATTATTTATTTATTATTTATTTAACCATAAATTAGTAATTTATTTAATGACCTATTAGAATGTTACCAATAGTTTTTATTATTATCAAGCTTGTTAAATTTTAGGTTATAATATCCTTCTATCTACTGATGTCATAAAAAATCATTTATTATTTTGTTAAATCTCTAGCGGTTAATTGATTGTAAAATGTAAATTTAAATGTAAATAACTAGTAAGTTTTGTAAATAATATATTTAGTACTTTGTCATAATGCATAGATCAATTTCACTACGTTTTTATTTTAAATAATATAGATTTATGTTTCTAAAATGTTATAAATAGAGTTTTATTATATATTAGCTGCGCCCCGCGGCTTCGCCCCCGTTAAATCTATGTGTCAAGTCAAATGGTTAAAATGATAAAAAGTATCCTATGTTAGACTCCTGGTTCTAAGCTACCTCTCCACCAATTTTCAGCTAAATCTGTTCAGCCGTTCTCGAGTTATAAGTGTTGTAACAAACACGACTTTCTTTTATATACATATATAGATTGTTGATTTCCGCAAATTCTTATTAAATGTAGAAACAGGTAAAAAGATTATACATATTGCATTATAACTAAGTTATACTTTAAGAATATTTGACAAATAAAGATAAAAACTATGAAAAAAGTCTTTCATTTCAAAACACAAACGATATATTGCTATAACCTATGGAAAGAATATTTTAATGTGCGGTCTCGAGAAATAGGTATCTGGTATAAAACGATCCAGCCGCATCCCTTGAGTTCTCCATGGATTGACAATGGCATTTTGAGTCGTCGTGAAACTGTTATTGCATTGCGACTTCGATCCGGAATTCCGGACACATCCCAGGCAATAAATTTTTACATTTAATGAAAAAATCAACTACACCAAATTGCCTACTATGTAATTCTACAGACGATGTTTATAACATAATTATGGAGTGTGTTCGGAACGAATCGTTTAGAAATAGTATTTTACCATTTAGTTATAGGGATATAGGTCACTGTAACAGCGTTCTCGCTGAGCCTGTCTCAGACGCAGCTAGGGCGCTGTACAAACCCGTAACATTACGGGTTTGTACAGCGCCCTAGCTGCGTAATTCAGTAATTCAGTTAACTTTATTTTAGTTAGATTTGATTTTGTGTTTTTCTGTTAAACTCACCAGGGCGACATAATCGCATATGCGACAAAGCCCTTTATAATATTGAGAATAAAAAAATAAAATAAAAAAAACCGATAAAACTTTATAAACTTCTGCGATTTGTTTACATGCAATATTATTATTTTTTATCGGGTATATACGAGGGGCGTTCAATGTATTCTCGGTATCGGGGTGATTTATAATATTGTAAGTAAAAAAAACTACATCATTAGCTAACTGAGAGTATTAATATACATGTTGGCAACTTCATTTGTTTTTTTTTTGCAGACTTAAAGACTATGGAAATGACTGACGCAACAATGTTAACCCTATAAAGCTAACGTTCGTAATATTTGCACACAAGTGTGTGATTTTGATCTCGAAAAAATAGTGTCATATTACATTTGTGTTAATTGTACTTTAATGGTATAATATATTGATTTTTATGATAAATATCTTTCATTTATATCCTATATTTATGAACCCATATTTTTTTTTTATAAAAAATACAATACATTTTATTATATCCTCCATTATAGAATGATCGTAAAAATTACGAATGGTTAGCTTATCAAGGTAGTTTAGGAACGTTAGCTATGTAGGGTTAAAGAAAGTCGAGCACGGCGCTAAGATTAAATTCCAAAAAAATATCAAAAAACTAATTAAGAAATGGTAGCCGTTTATCAAGAGTTCCTTCATATCGACAAAACAAACAAAAGCGGTTTAGTGAATCCAAAAGGAACAGGGAAAATATCGAAAATGACCCCGGTGACCCCTCAGGTGAGCCGATCACAGTGTGAACATTTTCGAAAATCTTGTATTAGATTAAATAAATTAGAAGATGCACGTGTAAGAATCAAAATGATAGCAAAAATATCTAAGCTACCCGTTGGTACCATTCACCTACTGCACGATTATCTCAACCTCACAAATGTCAGTGCAACGATTGTGAACGATCACCGGTGGAGAACAAGATCTTTCTAAGCAAGACCAAGGCACTTGAGAGGTAATGGGAGTTTTCGTTTACATGGGTGACCGGCTGCAAGATACCTCTCCGGTTATCATCATAAGAACAAAAGCTGACCGCAAGAAAATAGTGTAGAAGTATATTTTTTGTGTTATTTGTAGTCATTGTTGCCAAGTTGTATGATACATACACTTGCGTCCAAAGTTTGACGACCACTGCCTTTCGTTTCCTCAATCAATCGTCTTCAACAGTTCGTCTTTCGAGCGAAATGCGGTTAGAATCGAACTAAGGCTCTTTCTTCTAGCTTCAACGTCGAGCGAGACGTTACTCGAGTCTTGAGTTACAGCAATGAGAGTCCTGCCGGCCTCTCAATTGCTGTTCAGCAGACGATTGGCTGCGATGGTCTTACATCATCGTGGTGTTCCAGCAGTTCCCGGGGAAGCGGTCGCCAGGAAGGTCGTGTATCTGGCGGCCTCGCGTGTAGGGGAGCGAGTCCGTTGAGGTGAGCGTGGCGGGAATTGTCCGCACGGTCGTACATCCTGCTTTCGTTTCCTTGATATTTTTTATCCATCACTGTCACCTCTACCCGCTGTTCTGTCATAATCACCTGACCGTTTGCTATGTTTGCTACAATATGTTGTTTGATACACTTCGCTATTATCAAGCACACTTTGTTTACAATTATTCCTACTGCGTCATTTATAATAATATACTAGCTGTGCCCCGCGGTTTCTACCGCGTGGTGATAGATATTTTGAATAATATACAATAATATCTTTATAAATTGTAGCCTATGTGTTATTCTGTTGTATAAGCTATTATTTTTTATCTTTCATTAAAATCCATTTAGTAGTTTTTACGTGAAAGAGTAACAAACATCCATCCATACAACCATACTTACAAACTTTCGCGTTTATAATATTTGTAGGATGTAACTTCCATTGCAAAATAAATAGATGTAAAAAAATTGTAAATCTGTGTACACATCATATAAATGCAATAATAATGTACTATAATAACTAGTTCATACCCACCATTATAGTGCTGCCATTATAATAATAAACCAGTTATATGTACAATCAGCAGCTGTGGAACATGCCTCAAACCAATTCCGCTTAATGCATACAACTCATGCATGTTGTATGAGTAGGAAATGCAATTATTTCACGTGGTTTATGTTTGGCTTCACATCGTTACGTTAAATATTGATCTCATTTGCATTAATGTCGTGAATTGTTTCACAAATAATTTAAAATTATTTACAAACACATATACATGCTCGCACACTGAAACGCACAGCTACTGAAATGAATTCCCTCACTTTACTGTTTTAGCAATAAAAAGTATTCATCATCATCATCAGCCTATAGCAGTCCACTGCTGGACATAGGCCTCCCCCAATGAGCGCCATACCGCCCTGTCTTCAGCTTGCCGCATCCAGCATCTACCTGCAGTCTTTCGCAGGTGGTCATCCCACCTGGTCGGAGGGCGTCCTACACTACGTTTACCCAGTCGTGGTCACGTGGTCGTTCTTTGTCGTGCGCATTAGAGGATATGTTTAGGTTGCTGGACTGGAAAGAAAAGGGCATAAACATAAACGGCGAGTACATCTCACACCTGCGCTGATGACATAGTCTTTATGGCGGAGTCGCGTAATATGTTTGTACTTATGTAAAGATCCCCCCTAAAATAAAAAAAATAAAAAACTAAATAAAGACCTTTATTCTCCTACTATATTGGGGCAGGCAGACGTTTCGCCCACTAAGTAAAAATCTTATCCAAAATTCCATGAAGCAAGATTCCCGCAAGAAGACAATGGATGAAAACAAAGCTACGCAGAAAAATAACATCGCTATATTGAAGTGTAAGAAGCCATGCCGTCAATATTGAAATTTCTCGCTACCAGACATGAAAATTGAATAAAACGAGATATTCGTGGATCTTTTATACCTACTGAGATGGAAAAAGCAAAGTAATCAGCCATGATAAGTGAGAAAGGTACCTAGACTACGATTTTTTTAACGTCCTGTTAGAGCGTGTTTGTTCTAGATACTAGCCACTTCTGGAATCTTCGCTTTTGTGCTTAACTTTGTGGCGTCCTAGAAGATGTGCCGCTTCTAGTGGAGTCTTTCCTTTACATGTTTTAAAAGGTCTAAGTTCGGCTATGATCAGCAAGCCATAGTTAAACAGTAGGCAAAACATCTTTACCTATAGTTAAATCAGCTTTACCTACTAGGTAAATCTGTTTTTCCTGTTTTTTTCTTTTTGTTTGAAAGGTCGCGGTCTATATACGCTGGCCATCTGCGGTCTATATATGTTGACCGCAGATGGCCATGAAAGGACATCCGCATAAAAGGAAAACAGCCTACCACAAAGATTACGCTTGTCAAAAACACGCAAGCCTAAACACCTAACCTGTAAACCCATAAATCATTATATAATTAAAAAGCTTGTGTTGTAAACACTGCAAGTACTCCCAAGTGTACAGACCCGGGGTAAATCAACAAAGGCGATTAAAAATTACCTTTTAATTAGAAGAGGGAAGAATGGCCGTCCCGAGACACGATTTGATAAATAGCGGCCTAAATTTAAAATGACGCAGAATTAATGTAGGGCAATGTTTTTACGCGCGGTTTTGCTTGAAATGAGTTCACGATGAACAACTATCATCACAAAGATGATGAATTATAAGAGCTATTATCAAGCCATATCGGATGACTTGAATATTAGAACACGCGATTTAAAATGCCTTATATACCACATTAGCCTTTTCACTCGCTTCGCTTTGAAATCAATTGCAAATCGTCTTTATTTTTTGTAGGCTTTTTAAGTGTTTTTATCTAGTATTTCTTTTACTATATATATTTTTAAATTGAATTGCGTATGCTTGTTCGTGACGTCTCTTACGGAGCTTTGCCAGCATTATGCCTCAGTATAAGTATATACAGTACGGAAACTAGGAACAAACACTCGAAACGGCACACTCACACAAACATGCACATCGACACGGCTTCTGGGTGATTCTCGGGGATGCTCAGGTAGCGGTTGTCGCGTCTAGGCGTGCGGTCGCGTGAAAGTGAAAAATGACCCGCTACAGATATTGCGTTGCATTCGGCTGTATGAACTCGGCTTCATCAAAAGCGGAGCTGTCGTTTTTTAAACTTCCTGCTGATTTTGAAAGGTAAGAATAATTTATTATTATGATTGTTATAGAATAATGAGTCCGTGTGATCGATCATACATAATGAATCCGTGAACTTATATGTAAATCAAGAATGGCTGCGGTTTTGAGGATTTTTAAAGTCAATTGACGACCGATGTGGCGCGGTGGGCGATGGTCCGCCTGCGACGCAGGAGGTTGCGGGTTCGATTCCCGCCTCGGAACAATTGTGTGTACGATCTGCAGATATTTGTTCCGGATGTTCTGGTCGTTTTCTATGTATAATAAAAAAATATCTATCTATGTAATATATTGTATTATGTATATCAGTTATCTAGTACCCAAAACACAAGCTCTGCTTACCATGGGGCTAGATAATGCTGTGTGAATTTTTAGCAGCATTATTTATTTATTTATTTAATGTGATTTTACAAATAGAGACGTCATACTCATTGTAAAGAAATAATAACTTGGCGATAATTTATTAAAGTAGCCTAATACCTACCTAGCACTGTTTGAGCAGACAACGCAAAGCGGCAACAGTGATTTTAGTTCGAACAGACGAGACGCCGCGCGCCGCCGCACGGCATAATATGTCCTTATCTCTGTCACTCATAAACGCAACGCACGCATTTCTTGTCTCGTTCGTGTAGGTGGCAAAGCGGCAACCTCGCGGCACTGATTTTTTAGTAAATATAACATCATTGTTTAAACTAGATTGTAGACTTTCAAAATTTAAATATAAGATGGCGGCTGCAATCAATTATGAAATTTTGCATCATGGGTATCGTTTTTATGGTTTTCGAGGGTGCTGAAGCCGATACTTCTGTCAAAATGTGAATCCAAGATGGCGGCTGCTATAAATTATAATTTTTTCCGTCATGGGTGTCATTTTCATGGTTTTCGAGGGTGCTGAAGCCGATACTGCTGTCAAAATGTGAATCCAAGATGGCGGCTGCTATAAATTATCATTTTTTCCGTCATGGGTGTCATTTTCATGGTTTTCGAGGGTGCTGAAGCCGATACTGCTGTCAAAATATGAATCCAAGATGGCGGCTGCCATAAATTTTCAATTTTTCCGTCATGGGTGTCATTTTCATAGTTTTCGCGGGTTCTGAAGCCGATACTACTGTCAAAATGTGAATCCAAGATGGCGGCTGCTATAAATTATAATTTTTTCCGTCATGGGTGTCATTTTCATGGTTTTCGAGGGTGCTGAAGCCGATACTGCTGTCAAAAAGTGAATCCAAGATGGCGGCTGCTATAAATTATCATTTTTTCCGTCATGGGTGTCATTTTCATGGTTTTCGAGGGTGTTGAAGCCGATACTGCTGTCAAAATGTGAATCCAAGATGGCGGCTGCTATAAATTATCAACTCGGATTTTGAAACGCGGTACGGTTCGCAGCCGCTCATGAGCGTTGCGCGCGCGCTGCCTGCGCTACAATGTCTGCGTGCGCCCGCTCCGACGAGCTCACGAAACGTTTACGTCCAACCGCGGCTCACACGCGACGCCATGAGATTACCTATTTGTAAGCTAGTTATTTCAATTCCATTTATTGATCAGTACAGAAAAAAATCACATTAATAAAAAATATATATCAAAAACAAGAAAAGTGACAACCCTAGTGCTATAATGGAGCGTAGGTATTTATTTCATCAACTAGGCTTAGTTTCCATACTGTTCTATATGTGTACTGTGATTATGCTGAGTTAGAGCCTTTTTGTAACAACTCTCTACATGTACCTATTCTATAAGTGTGTTATTTGTTAATTTTAGTTGTTATGAATAAATATCTTTCTATTCTATTCTGTTATGGGGCTCTTAGAGCGCTATCAAAGCGCGCGCGTCAAAACGCGTAATCAGAAAAATATTTTATTTTCAAATTTCAAGGGCTATAAAGCGCGCGTTCTAATAACAGTCATCCGATACATCCCAAACGCGCTCTTCTTTATACCTATTGAAACGCGCGTTTGAATCTGTACAGTGCGAATGTATCGGACCAGATGGCTTTCCAAACGTGCGTTAACAAAGTGCGCGCTTTAAAACGCCTGACGTGTACTACGTGTTATTTTCCCGACACGTTTCAACAGATTCACACTCTGTTATGGCCACGGCCGGCCTTTGAATAGTGAGGTACTAGTTCTGATTTCGTGAGATTTTTTGAGGTCGACTACTTTTGCATAAGCACCAAAAAAAAATGTTGTAGTTCGATATGTCGGTACATAACTGCCGAAACTATTAATTTCATCGTAATCAGCAGCCTAAATTATCCCACTGCTGGACAAAGGCATGCTATAATGAGCTTTATAGCACCCTGTCTTAAACTTGATGCATCCAGCATCCCAGAGGGCGTCCTTTGCTACGTTTGCAGAGTCGCGGTCTCTACTGTAGACGACCCTCGATAGTAGATTTCCAGACAGTTGATAATAACGTGAATCGTTCGACAGTTACAAATCTAATTTTAAAAATTGCCATTCCTCCGCCCCGCCCGCCTTAAATTCCGCCCAATAAATCTGAAGAAAGTTGCCAGGTAGCCTCATTTACATTTTATTAACTTAATTTTTGTGAAGGCCCGCCTGTGATTGAATATTCACGTTCAAGTTTCAAGGATGCTGTACGATCGTACAGCACTTGACTCGTAACTTGACCAATCGATCGTATTAAAGAACTTCACACACAGCAGCTATTATAAAGATGTATGTACATTATAGCAGGGCATAAACATAAACGGCAACTACATCTCACACCTACGATTCGCTGATGGCATAGTCCTATTGGCGGAGTCGCTAGAGGAGCTGAACCAGATGCTGGACGGCCTAGCTTCAGCCTCCCGATGTATCGGTCTTGGCATGAATTTGGATATAACCAAAGTCATGATCAATGGACACATTGATCCAAGGCCGGTGGTCGTACATGGTCACCTTCTCGAAATCGTTTCCGAATACGTATACCTCGGGCAGATTCTGCTGATGATGATGATGATGACATTATAGCGCGATAAATCTATTGACATCTTTCCATAGATATCGTCAGGAGACGCGACAGTTGTAATATGTTTAAATCTTCGTATCTTAAGATACGGAGCGATAAGAAAATATGCATTTTGTTTACTACAGTTACTGTTGCTTTTGAAAAGTATTAATGACTTGTTTCTGCCTGCGGCTTCGCAGGCACTGTTTCTATGGAAATGTTTTCAGGTTATTTCTACCCCCTTATCCACTCAAACGTGCACCACATTTGTTGCTAGAATTTTTTTTCCGGTTGAACGTACAAGCCACATTTGTTGCAAATTTCTCCGGCCGGAGCAACACTCGTTTTGTGCGTAGGTGTAGTACATAGCGAGATATAACGATTTATGTAAAAAATGGGACGCCTAACTTTCATCATCAGCCTATATAGCAGTCTACTGCTGGACATACGCCTCCCCCAATGAGTGCCATAGCGCCCTGTCTTCAGCTTGCCGCATCCAGCATCTTCCGGCAGTCTTTCGCAGGTCGTCATCCCACCTGGTCGGAGGACGTCCGTTAACCGAGTCGTGGTCTCCACTCAACAACACGTTTGCACCAGCGCAGCGGCCGTCGGTTCTTCGCGAGATATGGCCGGCCCACTGCCACTTCAGCTGCTAATTCTTTGAGCTATGTCGATATCTTTGGTTCTCATTAGTAACCAACTTTATCCTTAAGCATTTACGGATTAGGATACAAACTTTCAGATACATCCATTATTATGTGTCTACAACGTTAACGATGTAACGTTTGAACAAAGAAACGTATTGAGGTTTGATCACAAAGCTGCAAAGGAAAAATTGCTATGTTCCGAATATATTACAATCGTTATCCAGAATAGAGGCCAGCTTTATTAGTAAAACAAAGGAATATCAAATTTAATTAAGAAAAATTGTTTCAGGAAAAATAAATAACCGATATTGTGTTTCATGCGAATTCTTTAGGGTTCCGTAAATGATGGGAAAAATGTAAACTGTTTTTCAATTATGCCTTCATATACGTATAATCAGTTTGATAATTCACGGTGTTTTCCTAAAAATATAGGTAAAATATGATAACTCTAACCAAGTTAGACTATTTCTTATAATTCGATAATAATAATAGACAAAGCTGTTGATCCTGTGTAATTTTTATTATGATTTTTATGTGTTTTGCTGTCTAGAAAATAACGGCTTGGGCTAAATGGTTTTGTCATGTATCTCTGTAGTAAATTTTTTTTTTGTTAAAATATAGTTTATTTATTGTCATTTTATACACACAGGTCTTTTTTAAGTAGTCTTAGTGGGTACATAATGCATAGAAACCCTGTCGTGGCGTAACAATTATCTTGCGAGAACACCACCCAAATAAGAAAAACCTTCAAAAAGTTGTCTGTTTTTTTTACTTTCAACGGTAGGTAGGTTTATTATTATTATTTTTAGCCATTATTGTCCCACTGCTGGGCAAAGGCCTCCCTTTTCTCCTTCCACTCCTCGCGATCCAGGTTTATTATGCTAAAAGTAAATGAGTAGTAACATAAAACGAAAAAAAGTTATACGGAACCCAAAGGCACCGTTATACTCGCATTTTCACATTTTTCTTTGAATAATGATATCGTTTCCGTTTTGCAATTAGGCTTTTTGTGAAAATAATCCCATTTTAATTTATTTCATTTCCCATGTGAGTCTGCAGTTAATGATCTCACGAACTGTGTTAATTCAATTACTAAAACAACAAGTCATTATTTTGGTAAAAGACAAAAAAACAACTGCGTTTTTCATTTTAATCGCAGGACAAATAAATGTATGATTTTTTGATTTTTGTTCCGAGTCAAACTCATATTTTTTTTATTTAAATGAGCATACAAAATCAACGCTTAGACAAGAATACCAACAAATAAATAGTTATCGGTAAACGTAGTGTAGGACGCCTTCCGATCAGGTGGGATGACGACCTACGAAAGACTGCAGGTTGATGCTGGATGCGGCAAGCTGAAGACTATGGCGCTCATTGGGGGAGGCCTATGTCCAGCAGTGGACTGCTATAGGCCGATGATGATGATGATGATGATGATATCAGTTATCTACCCAGAACACACTGCTTATTTGAAATATCATAACATAACTGATAAAAAACTCGAAATACTTTTCAGAGACATTCATCAAATTGCGGGCTTAATAAGTACCTAATTGATTAATTATACGTATACAAAAAGTTAGTTTTTATTTTAGTATAAAGGTTTGATTCTTCGTTAGACCTCTATATAGATCATCATCAACATCAGCCTATAGCAGTCCACTGCTGGACATAGGCCTCCCGTAATGAGCACCATTAGCGCCTTACACACTACTATTATACTACTGCTATAACACTATTACATACATGTATCATTAAACACTGCTTTACCTTACCGAAAAACAATAACGAAACAAGAACGCCTTCTAATAAAGAGACAGTCCAAAATCAGTTCTCGTGCCTACATGTAAGGATCAAACTCAATGCCTAATAACGTAAGCCCCTAACGAGCATAATCAAATCTTATGAGATTAGCCCGCTGTCTAGACTCCGTTGAAATGTCAATTAATCATAGCTCTAATAGGTTATAATACGATGTAACTGTGCACGGTTATAGCATTCCGGCATTGGGCTGTACGAGGAAGTAAGGTACTAGATGAGATAGCAACTTCGCCCTTTAACTTTGATCCATGGAGAATATCTACTGCTGAAAATTCTCGCCAAATAAGGGGTGACCCTCCAGCCAGATGAAATGAAGAGCTGCATGGAGATGCTGGATGCAGAGAGCAGACAGGGCGTTTTATTGCCATCATAGCTAAACAGGTCTTGGTTTTGGTACATTCATACTTAATAATGTAAGTAGGAACATTACTTTGCACTTACGGGAGGACTTTATAACTTTTAGCCATAATTACCACTCCTTTCAAGTGGATCGGAAGAAAGAAGCTATTAACCTTTCTCTTCTAGGTTCTCTAAGTCAAATCTTAGGACATGCTCGGGCTCAAAGTCTGAGATGTATTCTACATTTTTATTCCACTCTTATTCAAAACCCCGATAACTGTACATAATGTTTTTTTTATGCTGTGCTGTTCAGTAGTTTTGTCCATCGTTACAGACATGTTCACAAACTTTTGCCTCTATAATATTATATTAGTAGGATAGGATTAATAATAAAAAATAATAAATAATGCTGGACAATTCACACAGCATTATCTAGCCCCATGGTAAGCGGAGCTTGTGTTATGAGTACTAGATAACTGATATACATAATACAATACATTACATAGATAGATATTTTTTATTATATATAGAAAACGATCAGAACACCCGGAACAAATATCTGCAGATCGTATATACACACAATTGTTCCGAGGCGGGAATCGAACCCGCAACCTCCTGCGTCGCAGGCGGACCTTCGCCCACCGCACCACATCGGTCGTCGTAGGATTGGATGTGATTTGTGATTTATGCATTTCAATTGTCTCTACATCCAAGTACACGCATAATTCCTAATCCAACGCGCTCTAATGAGATGGTTAACCGAACATTAATGGATGTAACCGGCCCGCTCCAATTCTCATGATAAATGATACCTAATAATTAATTTATAGGGGCCTCTTTCATTTGTTTACTTTATGTTACGCATTATCGTACGAGGTGAAAAATTTGTGCTTGTGTGTATGTGTGTACGTCATCATCATCATCAGCCTATAGCAGTCAACGGCTGGACATAGGCCTCGCCATAGCGCCCATAGCGCCCTGTCTTCAGCTTAACGCATTCAGCATCTACCTGCAGTCTTTCGCAGGTCATCATCCCTCCTGGTCGAAGGAATAACACGTTTGCCCCAGCGGCCGAGATATGGCCACATACTCAATATTTGTGTGTACCTACATACACAAACAGAAGTGCATTACTTGTTTATTATTTATTTATTTTGATCCATTATTGTCCCTACTGGGCAAAGGCCTCCCTTTTCTCTTTTCACTCCTAGCGATCAAACGCTGCAACAGGCCACGATGGAAGATGTGCCTCGAGCTCATCACGCTATCTCATCCTGGGCCTTCCACGTTGCCTCTTAGCGTTGGTTGCCTGTGCAAATAATAAAAAATAGCAAATGAGTTCGCCGGGCAGCGCTTGTGTAGGGCGTTCACACTGTCGCTAAACGAGTCCTTGTGTAGGGCGTTCACAGTCGCTAAGCGAAGATAGCAGTCCTTGTGTAGGGCGTTTACACTGTCGCTATGCGAAGATAGCAGTCCTTGTGTAGGGCGTTTACACTGTCACTAAGCGAAGATAGCAGTCATTGTGTAGGGCGTTTACACAGTCGCTAAGCGAAGATATTCCTGTCATATCCCGCCCAAGGCTATTCAACTTAATTGAAAGCCTCCATTTGATACGCAGTTCAAAATTATCGTTAAAAAGCTAATTGAGAACGTGAGATGAGAACAAAATGGCTTTATTTATGATTCTATTCATAACATTAAAGTTAGGTGGTTTTCTGAAAGATGAGAGCTTGTTAGAACCAAAGCTCTGTTATTTTTACCCGATTGCGCAAGGAAGGTTATGTTTTTATTTAAATGTTTTATGCTCAGGTTTCTACCTTTCTTATGATTATAATATAAAATCCTAATAATATTATAAACGCGAAAGTTTGTAAGTATGGGTGGATGTTTGTTACTCTTTCACGTAAAAACTACTGAATGGATTTTGATGCATCTTCACAATAATATAGCTTATACATCAGAATAACACATACAATTTATAAAGATACATTGTATATTATCCAAAATATCTATCACCACGCGGGTGAAACCGCGGGGCGCAGCTAGTATATAAAATCTTTTATTGGTACATTGTATGACATGGAACATGAACAGAAGGAACTATAACCACATAACTATGCCATAGACGACGTCTATGGCACAGCGAGAGAAGGTCCGCCTGCGACGCAGGATGAGCTCGATTCCTTCCTCGGGACAAATGTTTAGTTTTAAAAACGATGTCATCTGCAATAGTTTAACACTGTGACGCGGGATGACAACACTCTCCTCACAAAGTAATAGCACTATTTAATATATTTTAATTACATAAAGTCTAACCTAGTCTAATAAAATTATTCTAAAGCCAAAGATTTGAACGGCCGGGTGATTATATAACTCGCGACCGGTTTGCGACAGGCGTAAATTAAGCAATCAGTGCTTTCAAACGTCAATTTTGTATTAGTTTGACAGCAGCTACAACGTCAAAATTGGCGATTGATAGCACTGATTGCTTAATTTACGCCTGTCGCAAACCGGTCGCGAGTTAGGTACATAATCACCATACGGGTCAAATCCTGTTGTTTTTAACCGACTTTGAAAAAAAAAGATGTCCTTTATTCGGCTGTATGTAGGTATGTTTTCGTTGATTTCTCCTTCATTTATGAACCGATTTGGATGATTCTTGTGCAGTTGTATAGAAGGTGATCTGGAGGTGGTCTCATAACGATTTTCTTTCTCGAGGGGTTTTTATAAAACTTAAAAAAAAATTAAAAAGCTAAGGAATTTGAAGTCGTTTCTTAGTTTTTTAACAACAATACAATACAAATACTCTTTATTGCACACCAAATAAATAACAGATACACATGACAGGAAAAGAAAAAAACAAATACAAAATATGTTATACAATGAGCGTCCTTATCGCTATGAGCGATCTCTGCCAGGCAACCTTTGGATAGACATGAAGTGCTAGAACAAGATATAGACGGTACAACAGAACACGACGGTAGGGGCGAACAGAAAACGGTCTCCCTCATGGTCCCCCTAGGGAGACAAAATAGTGGTACCACGAGAAAACGGCCAACAAAACGATAACCTTCGTCAGTTAGTTCTTTCAAAATCTATGTAGATAAAAAATTACTCACAAATCTTACAAGACGTAAACGTATTCACGCATTTTCTAGATTTTGATACAAAAGCCTGGATTTTTCTGCCTAAAATATCACACCCGAGGCTCAAGATTACGCAATCCTAAAGTTTTTATTCATGAAAAAAATAACTAAAATGTTATTCCTGGGTTTTCTGAGCCGTATTTTTGAGTTAGGTTAAATTATGCCAAGCTATGCGGTGGCAGAAATGAAAATGAGAAACCTCACACACATGGTCCTGATGAAAAAATATACTTTACTTTATTTTGTAGCAAACAATTTAACCGACGGCCGCTGGGGCAAACGTGTTCTTGAGTGGAGACCACGACTCGATAAACGTAGTGTAGGACGCCCTCCGGCTAGGTGGGATGACGACCTGCGAAAGACTGCAGGTAGATGCTGAATGCGGCAAGCTGAAGACAGGGCGCTATGGCACCTATGTCCAGCAGTGGACTGCTATAGGCTGATGATGATGATGATGAAACAATTTGAAAATAATATATCCAGTAGCTTCCTTGTGTATATTAAGTGACTTCAAATAGAGGAGGAGGTTGTTTTGGCTGTATGTCTGTTTGTTATGTATTAGACATATAAGAGATGAACATGCTAGTGGTTTCTTTTCACTTCTTCCACTAGTGGACAAAAAAATTAAGTGAACAGTAAAATAATTTTATTTGATAATAATTTATATATATGACTTGTCTAAGTGCTTATTTTGTAAGCCTAAAGAAATAAATGATTTTTTACTTTACTTTACTTTATGGGCTTTGATTTCTTCCTCAATTATGGACTGATAATTCTAGCGCTATTATGTAAATAATGATGATAAGGTGGACCCATAATTACTTTACTATTTCATAATTACTTAAAACAGGGTCTACCCTGTTTTAAGTTTTGCGGGACACAAATTCATTTCACACACAAAATCAGATTTTCGCGCAGCGTTTTATAGTAGTTTTAAAATATTTATAGAAAAATAATAGCAACAAAATCATAAAAATTTTAAATGTATGATTTTAAAAAAGATGCTCTACTTTATTGGTAGGCTATTATTATATTAAATTAAATAAGGTATATCGGTAAAAACATCATTTAAAAATGTGAAGTATTCGTAATATTTCAAATTTTTTTAATTTTAATTTCTCATAGTAGGATACCAAAACCAAACATCTTTCTAATTAGATTTTTAGCCAAGAATCTCATCAGTAGGTTATATTTTTTTCTTAATTAGATATGTCAGTATTTTCTATTATTTTGAGCTTCGAAACTGATGCTGAAAGGGAAATTATGAAAACCTCTCACAAGTTATCTTGATAGAACGCGTACATACTATATTAATCGAAATATTTTATAGTCAAACTATTTGGACACTAAAATTTCCTAAAATTATTAGTAAAAAACATATACTATAAGATAAGTGGTTCATGATATAAACGGGTTTGAAAAGTACTGTTTCTGCGCATTTTAGGAATAAACGCTCTAAAATTACCGGATTCGAAGTCGGTTTAAGTATTTTTTCAAATCAGTAACATTATTAACACCTCCACTGCGTTCACCACGCCTGTAAGGCGTGATTAGTATGGCTGTCTTAAACTGTATCTACTCCACAAGCAAAAAAATAATAATAGTTGTTAAGTTATTGTTAACATATGTATATTAGTTAGTTAGTTTTAGTTTATAACAGTTGTGTGTTAAGAAAAATAAATATAATATAATATAAATATAATAAAATCTTTATTTAACATTAAGCACACATTATACAACACTTTAAAAATATAAATTAATATATAACTAAGAGAGTAAGTGGCTTGTTAGATCTATTATATAATTGCAGATCCTACACTAAGCCGTGAAGACTTGTATAAAGGTTCAATGAACCTTTATAAAGTACCTACGAGTACTTTGTAAAACTTTATGGTACCTATAAACCTATGGGCATGACTTCTCAGCTCCGTAATTGGTCAGTGCAACTCCATCCTGTAAGAAAACAGGGAGCGAACCGTTTGACCGCGGGCAATTTTTCGCACTATTTCACCTGTCCGCCGCAACATTCAACCGTTTTTACCGGTTTACAAAGAACGGGGGAAACTGGATGTGACTTGAAGTAATAATACCTATAATAATCAAAGAAGGGGCAAAAGAAATAAGTAGAAAATAAACGTGAACTCGTGTCTATTTTTAGTTGTGTGTTAATTTTTCACAACATGAATCTGGCTATTTCCAATCATTACGGAGTTTATTTCATAATAATTGATTGTTGAGTTCTTTTTTTTCGAGTGCTTAGATGGCGGTCGATGTACAATTTTTTTTTAAGAAGGCTAGAATTAAAAAATGAGAGAAGAGTAGAGTAAAATAAAACAGGAATATTTTATTACTGTAAATAAAAGTGAGTAAGGTACAGACAGCAGCATTAATTGGTTACCCCCCAAATAGCTAAAATTTACATTGCAAATCACTGTACGATTTACAAATCTTTTACTCAAATACTAAGTTAGAAGCAAAAATTGGGTTTACCTTACTTACATTTTTCATGACTTCACAGTATAATAAATAACATTTATTTTCCAAACTGGCTTTTAATTTTAATGAAACTGAACGCGGCAATTCTCTTACCGATTTGGGTAAGAGAATTGCCGTTAGTTTATTATAAATGGAAGGCGGCATGCAAAAGATACTAATGCAACAAAGCAGTCTTTGAGTTTGGCCTGCAAACCTTGCTTTGATCTCGTCGATTTCCTGAGACGACATCCGATAGCTGACAATACAAACTAGAGCTTTTTATTTTATATTTAACAAACTAGCAATTACGGAAATATACAGCAAAGGTATAGTTAAAATTTTATGCTCTGCAAAGGAAGGCTTTCACGAACCTGTTACTTTAAGACGAAATATAGGTCGAATACAAGGTTTCTAATTCATGAATATTGCGTCAACGTTAGTCGAATTGCCCCAAAATAATATAAGCCATCATATTTTGGGGCAATCAGACTAACGTTGACGTATATATTTGACGCAATCTAAATAGGTATGTATGATAGATTATATACCTATGCCATAAGATCGGTAGGTAGGTCATTATGTATGTGCATTCGCAACAATCAAGGAGATAGAAATCTACTTAGTTAATCCTTATCTTCCGCATACTCGTATGTAATTGCGTTTCTATATAAACTGGCCAGATATGTAGGCAGATATACCTATCAAGAAACTTTATAGATAGATAGATAATATATTTATTGCCTCATATAAAATAATTTAACAAACAGTCATTACTAATTGCCGACGGCCGCTGGGGCAAACGTGTTCTTGAGTGGAGACCACGACTCGGTAAACGTAGTGTAGGACGCCCTCCGACCAGGTGGGATGACGACCTGCGAAAGACTGCAGGTAGATGCTGGATGCGTCAAGCCGAAGACAGGGCGCTATGGCGCTCATTGGGGGAGGCCTATGTCCAGCAGTGGACTAATATAGGCTGATGATGATGATGAATTACTAATTAAATCTAATGTGGCACAGTCAGGGGCTATTTATTTATTTTATACTTTTTGCTCGATAAACTATATAAAAAACCTATTCTAGAAAATTCATACAAAGGTGAACTTAACCCTAAAAAGATTTCTCTTTCAGCAAACCTTATTGGGAGAGAGAGACATTCTCTTCCAGGCAATCTCAATAATTAGCTTTTTTTTTGTTTCGAAAAAACTTAAAACTAAATTCAAGTACCTCAATTTTACATAATACTCGTATTTTACGGTTTTGCGTGACAAAAACTTATCCCTCGGATTTTTTATGGAGCCACTTCGGGATAATTTTTCAGTAAATCATAAATTAACGGAGAAATCGACAAGCAGTTTCTTATGACTCGTCCGCTTTGTAGTATGTTTTTACGGAGACGAATCGCAGCTTTATAGGCCCAGGTGAGATGACGATCTGCGAAAGACTGCTGGTAGATGCTGATTAAGAGCGCTATAGATATAAATGATCTGTCTATATGTCTATGTCTATAGCACCCTGTTTTCAGCTTGCCTCATCCAGCCCTACCAGCTGAAAAATTCTTTACATCCGTGTACCTCCTGTAAGACCAAGCCTGGTTTTCTATGTAGGTCACTTATTTTCACTCCTGATTGGCTAACCACGGAACGGCGTCGAATCGTAATCATGTTCAAACAAGTCGAAACTTGGCTACAAATAAAGAGGAGAAACTTAGGGCAGTTTCACTCAAGGAAATAAGGGTTTTTATTTCTTTTAGCGCCTTTACGTAACCAATTTTAGGTTTAGTTATTTGTTTTGCTCACATGTGCAGGGGCGTTCATCGTTAGCTCACCCCGTGACAAGTAACAAGTCTCGTAATTTCCATTGCTTTGGTTTTATGTTAAACTAAATAGATTAATATTAAAAAAACTGCTATTTTTTTGATTTTCGTTTTAAAATATTCCTATATTTATAGAAATTTAGTTCAAACTTAATTCATTTAAAACGGGATATTTACCATGATTTAATTTTTGAGTTATCCAATATTTCGGCACAGTTTCATGCGCCATGATCACGGAGTAACTGAAGGCACTGCGAGTTTTTATGGGCAGACATACCGATCTACCCTCATTTTTTGTCTTTTGCTACGAACGACTAAATGTCTTTAGTATCAATAACCATGATAGTTTCAAAGGTATTATTAGTTCAAACTTAACTGGGGCTTACCTAACGATAGACGCCACTGCTTAGGTTCTTAATATAAGCTCAGGTCAATAGTATGCACCCTGTAATGCAAAGGAATTTATATAAAACAAAAAAAATGTAGTGGGGTGATTAAGTTTCGTACTTTTCAATCGAGTCTATGGTCTATGTTTTTGGCCACATCATCAAACGAAGGTAGAACAATAAAATACACAGTAATTCTCAATCTTATCTCTAAATCATAAAGATCAAAATACACCGACACAAGTTTCACATTGGTATAATCAGTAGTCTCTCACCTTTGCTAAATTTCCAATATCAGATATACTGACCTTTTCTTATATCTCTAGGCAATTTTGTTTTGGATCGTGTTGTTCTTCGGGCTATTTTTAACTTGATATATATTTGGGGTTTTCATCAGAGCTTGAATCAGAAATAGCTAGCTGGTATAATCAGGGTGCTTTTAGAATGGGGTTATGGACGTGTATATGACTATGTCCATTCCATGACATTGCCCAGTTTGTAAAACTTGCGTATTTGTGTGTCAATAACTTTGATTCTCTGTCGGATGTATTCATTACGAATCCTATCCTTCAGAGAAACTCCGAGCATAGCTCTTTCCATAGCTCGCAGAGCGACTTTGAACTGGTGGACCAGCCCTACCGTGAGTGACCACGTCTCAGCTCCGTAGGTCATAACTTTATAACATGTCATGGTCATTTAACTTGCCTGAGGTGAAATTTGATTTTAAATTATAGCTTGATTTTAAACCGAAAATGAATGTGTTTTACCTTGGTTTTACCTTGCTACCAAAACTATCGAAAAATTTGAAGTTTTTGGCTACTATTGTAAAGATCTCCAATTTTTTGTAATCGATACGTAACATTGAATCAGTGTTACGGTTTCAGTGCTTATTACAAAATGTAAAAACAAATCTGTTCCAGTGCACCCTATCCCTATAAATTTGGCACAAACTTCCAATTATTGTCCCCATTCTTTGTCCTTTCCCCTTTCCTTTTCGGCAGCTCGTAAACTTTGTTTCTTAGGACGTGCCTGATTTTATACCATACTAGCGACCCACCCTGGCTTCGCACGGGTGCAAATGCATGTACCTACTTTATACATTATTATATAAACATTCCTCTTGAATCATTCTATGTATTAAAAAAACTTGCATCAAAATCCGTTACGTAGTAGTAAAGATCTAAGCATACATAGGGACAGACAGACAGCGGAAGGCGACTTTGTTTTACTGTTATGTAGTGAAACACAAACAAAAATACCCTATTTAAGATTTATTATCAGAAACTAGTTTACTCGACTTGTAGGTCACAAACAAATAACTGGGCTGGAGCTCTTATTTATATATTTATACACTGTGTTTTTCGAAACTTGATCTAATGAAATGTGCGGATAAAGGACAAAAATTCTTAATAAAAATCGAAAAAAAAGGATGAATAAGTTAGCTAAACCAAAAATCTAACTTTTTCAAATGAAATGAAATTCTTTGTTTGTTTAAATTAAACAGAGAATTTTTTTTTCAAAGTAATTTAAAACCTAAAAACCAGGTGTAGCTAGGAAGATAAAATAGAAACCTCTGTCCACAGTGTTTGTCAATGATGCGTTTCACATAATACATCAACTCGCCTGTTATATGGCTGTCAAAGTACAGCCAAGCCCAAAGTCATTACAAGCACAGAAGACGTCCTACTTACAGCTAATAAAAAGGTGAAAATAAACGCGCATTCAAGAAATACCTTCAGGAGAATGTTTTAATTTCGTTGCTACCTGTACAGACTAAAGCAAGTTTCAGAATGTGATATTTTAATCCGACAGGGGATCAAAATAATCAAAAAATTTTTAAATTTTTAAGTTCTGTCACTTTGACTGCGTTTTTTATTCGACGACTGCGATCTGTTTTTTAACCTAAAAAAATTCGTGCTGCCGCTCTACACAGCGGTTGTGTTGCGCCGCGCCGCACATGCGTTTCGTTCGAAAAACATTACGGCTGTGCTGAGTCACACAGATCTGTATTTTCTCAGCCGCTGCGCTAGTGTAGATTTACGCATATTAGTCACTTGCAGAAAACACATACCGTGTGATTTCAGCAATCAAATTGTGAAATTTAAGATTTTTTTTTCACTCATAACATGGGTATCGTTTCATTGATCTAAGCTCGTACTCAAAAAGACGTTACAAGTTTTACATGTATGACTGTGTGCCGAGTAAATCCGATACAGCGTAACCGATCCGAGCGTGACAGTTCAGTTTTATTTTCTGTTCAGAAAAACTGCGCCTGGAGAAGTTTTCAATTCTAAGTGCTGCTAGCTCAATTGTTAATTCTAAGTTCTCATTTGTTTCTATTTAGCTGTTATTAATAAATATCCTTTGACGTCCTCTGTATCGTGGAGGGCGAAGGTCCTCCTACTCGTACAACGCCGTACGTGGCGGTTTCGATTCGCACCTAGGGCCAATTGTGTGTACAATCTGCAGATTTGTAATATCTTGCATTTGTTCCGGGTATTCTGGTCGTTATCTATGTATAATAAAACATTATATTTATGTAATCTCATCATCATCATCATCAGTCTATAGCAGTCCACTGCTGGACATAGGCCTCCCATAGCGCCATAGCGCTCTGTCTTCAGCTTTTATGTAATCTAATTGTACCTATGTATATCAGTCATCAAGTAGGTTCTTCTTAGCCTGGGACTAGATGCCCAAGCTAAGGAGAGCTTTTGTTCTGGATGCTGTGTAGACTTTCCAGAATTATTTATTTATTATATAAATAACAAACTTATAATGGCTAGGACTTATTATAAATACCTACTATGGTATGGTATGGTAAGTGTACTCCTGTTTCCGCACTTAGACTCCGATTCTCCGGTCCTTTGTGCGTGGTGTGTTTATTAGTTTAACCAGCCTAACTCCGACCAGAAGCGCAGAATACTCCTGGGATCTTCACAGGCTTCGCGGAGTGACCTCGGGTGGTCGAGGATTTCTAGTCGTTGCGCTGTTACTCCCTCGCATTCCAGGACTACGTGGGCAGCTGATTCTTCGTACCTACTATGTAAGGGTAATTATCCCATTTATTTTCAGAAATTCAGATAGAACCTTCAAGGTCAGTCGTCATGTCACCCGTCCCCCAATCTGAACAGGCTCTAAGATTGTTATCTCTTCCCGGTAATTCTTTGTCGTTATTTATTCAAGGTTTTAATTAAAATAGTTACTGGAGCGACTCAGATTTTAAACTTGCGGTTAGCTGGAGATTAATTACTTATTCTATGGTTTGTTTTGCGAGGATGGAACCGGGCTTTAGACACTTCGGAACTTCAAGGGTAAGTTTTCTGTGAGAAACTGAACAATGCTGTTTAAATACTTTAAACATTACAGGTAATGTCACGAGATAGAATATAGACATCTCCTGCATGAAAGCGAAAGAGGGCTTTGCTTTTTTCACTTCCATCCCCACTTTTTGGGGAAGTTGATATAAAGATAGATAGAAACACTTTATTATACCACACAAAACAGAAAAACAATACAGAAATAAACAATACTATAAATAATAAATAAATAAATATTGCTGAATAATCCACACAGCATCATCCTGCTGCCCAAGCTAAGCATAAAGGTAGTGTAAGCGTAATTTCGCGCTCAGCGGCCTTATCGCTGAGTGCGTAATCTTCCAGGCAACCTTAGGATGGACTGATTCTCAGGCTTTTACATTTATTCTGCTGATTCTGTTATTATACAATTTAATTTTGTATATATTAATTTGTCAACACAAAACAATAAAAATTGCAAAACATGATAAGAAATTTCATAACAGGAAAAGCCAGAATTCACCGTTTTCTTCACACTTAAATGGAAGGAAATGGAAACGAAAATTTTCTGTAACGGGGCTAGTACCACCTTATTTATGAGTCAAAATATCGCAATATTTACTCAAAAGGCTATTGGGTACACGCGGTAATACAAATATTGGTCCCAAACATCAAATAAAGTTTAACATAACTGTGGAGGCTCATCAACATTCCACTCAGGGTAGTCTCGTAAAAATTGGCATTACTTCACACTTAGTCGTTTGACACAGTGCGAGGGTTGCCAGCTAGGCTGTTCAACAAAGTCAAATCAATTAGACTAGAGAAAGGGTTCACAGAGTACACACGTTTTACCGTTTTTTTTTTCTCCCGACTCCTCGGGACAACTTGCACACGACCTCAGTGCCGTGGCGGGCAAAGGCCAATTCCACCTTGGAAGAAACATTTGTATGATCTGCAAATATTTGTTCAGGGTATTCCGGGTATTTTCTATGCATAATTTTTTTTCTATGTTATGTTATATATTTTATTATGTATATCAGTCGTCTAGTACCCATAACAAAAGCTCAGCTTAGCTTGGGGCTAGGTCAAGTATGTATATGGTCTGTGTGTATTATCCAGCAATTTTAGAATTCGCTTCGCACGTGTTGTTTCTATAAAAAAAACGTTTTTATGTTTTATTCCGGGCCTGAAGCTACCTGTATGCAAATTTCAGCCAGATCCGTTCAGTAGTTTTTGCGTGAAAGAGTAACAAACATCCATACATACAAACTTTCGCGTTTATATTATTATTAGCTGCGCCCTGCAGCTTTACCCGAGAGGAAATCTATGTGTTAAATGGTATATAGTATTAAATGCTTTCTCTCGTATCTATTAACCAGAGCTTTATAGAAACCCGGCTCACTTCCATTCACAGTACATATTGCCACGCCCTGCTTGGGTACCATTGTGTTTCTTATACATTACCTAGATACTAAGACCTACAAATGTACACAATGATGCAATAAAATAAATATGAAATAAAACTCCCTCTTGAAACACTCCATCTATTAAGATTCAGATTTCTTTATTGTCATAATTCTTACATAAAAGTGTACAATATAATATATTTATACCTTAATTATGCTAAGGATACGACTCGTCAAAACAGGTAATATACAATTTTGATGTATGGGAAACATAATAATTAATAAATAATAAATAAATAAATAAATAAATAATGCTGGACAATTCACACAACATTATCTAGCCCCATGGTAAGCAGAGCTTGTGTTATGGGTACTAGATAACTGATATACCTACATAATACAATACATAACATAGATATATATTTTTTATTGTACATAGAAAACGACCAGAACACCCGGAAAAATTATCTGCAGTTCATACACACAATTGTTCCGAGGCGGGAATCGAACCCGCAACCTCCTGCGTCGCAGGCGGACCTTCGCCCACCGCGCCACAGAGGTCGTCAATTATGTTATATTCTTAAAATTGTAAAAGTTAACGTTACTCTGGGTTGGGTTAGGTTAGGTAACGGCATGTCTGATTTTATTTTATATTTACTGTAATCGTTTTCTAAAAACTCTTTGATGCTATAGGTACAGCGTTTTGTCGATTAATTAAAAAAACCGCATCAAAATCCGTTGCGTAGTTTTAAATATCTAAGCATATATAGGGACAGACGACAGCGGGAAGCGACTTTGTTTTATACTATGTAGTGATAGTAGGATTTGCACTGGAAAATCTGCATACTTACATTTCCTCAACGACTCCAAAAGTCTACTAGCTAACTTACATCAGCTAGGCTACCACTTAAAATTCAAGTGTAACCCTCTTTTTTGCATTGAAGTAGACCATTACCTGGCTCATACGCAAAGACTCTGAAAGTTGGAAAGGACAGAGCTCAGTCGAGTGGAGTTTTTGTAAACAGTGGGTAGACGAAGTTTCAATGGCTTTGTCAACTTGTCTGTCGCCTTCTGAAGGCTAATAATGCAATTAATACTTGAAGTTTATTCAGCAAGTCGTTTAACTTGGTTATTCTTCAAAAAAATGCTGTAATTTACTATTTTGAGTTAATGTAGGTACCAGGTTGAGGCAGGACATATTAGATCGACACACGCGCTTTAACGGAATAGACTACTTCATAATATATACTACTATAGACTACTATTTATAATCAAAATACAGGTACCTAATTATTTATTTATTTTAAGCCATTATTGTCCCACTGCTGGACAAAGGCCTCCCTTTTCTCCTTCCACTCCTCGCGATGCAATGCTGTAACAGGCCATGATGTACCTCGAGCTCGTCGTGCCAACTCACGGCCTTCCACGTCGCCTCTTAGCGTTGGGTGGGCTCCACTCTGTGGTGGTCTTTGCCCACAAGTGGCTGGATATACGGCAGGCGTGTCCGGCCCAGTTCCACTTCAGGCTTCCGGCTGTCTGATCAACGTCAACGAAGCGTGTTTTGGAGCGTAGTATGCTGTTCCGCACGCGGTAATAATGTACCTAATACAGGTACATTATTTTAATATTTTTTTTTTATGTATTTTTGTGTAAAACTGTAATCTAGATAACTTAAGCAACCTTTTGAACGTTTTATTTATGTGTTCATGTTCTTGTAAATAATTTTCTCTTTTTCTGTCAATTTACAGACTTTTCGCAAGATTATTAATACACTAAAAAAAAAACTCAAATAGTTTAATATCTTAATATGAAACTTGAAAAAACATTGAATATCCAAATCAAATAAAGTCTCTGGTCTGTCAGTCTATCAGGGATTACAGGTTCGCCTCAGAAGCTTTTGATCTTTAAATTCACGAGTAATAAATTCTGGGAATTTTCTTTAAGTTTTCGTGACATTATTGCAAAGAAATAAAAAGTATGTTTGTATACGAGTTTGTGCGTTGGCATTCCTAGGGCGATTTTGAAAATAATTTTACCTACATTTACCATTTTACCATTTACAAGGCGCAAGCAGAAGCTACATATACTTAGTATTTTTCATTGAGGAAGCGTTCCCTGACTTTGGATTTAGATGGACTACGTTTCATTTCTATTGACTAGGATATTGACGAATAATCATTTCGAAAATTCAAATAATTTTTATTACCTTTAACACGTATCAATTATGCTATAAAATTTCAGTACGCCACTCAACTTACCAAAAACTAAATTTTAATTAGCTTCTACACTTAGTAAAAAATTTAAAACGTTTTCTTTATAAAATAAGAGGTAATGAATTTTGCGTAGAACGGAACGTAATAAATAATTTTAGAGATGGCACAAATGAAAATGGATCCGGAAAATCGATTAATCGATTAAAAATCGTAACTAGCTACATCATCATCACCATCTTACAATTTATTACGTATTCTTTTTTATTATTCATTTTCCTACCTTTCCTACCTATCTTAAAATATTATTATCATTCAAGAAAGGGCTTGAACTGTTTGTTGAGGTCTGTACATATTCGGTAATGTACGAATTTTATTTAGACCCGCCTATGGCTCAAAATTGATTGTTGAAATCGAGTCGCCGCGCGATTAACTGTAGAAAAAAACCCGTAGGTAGACAATTTAAAATTTTACTTTGACAAAATCAATTCAAATCATTAAAAAATATTTTACGAAAAATCGATTTTTGTAAGTCAATCTAGTCTCTAACATCGAATTAAATTATTTCGATTACACCTTAGGTCATTTCTTTAATTGTCATACTGAAACGTCAGGGAACGCTTCCTAAATGAAAGACTATAGTTGGTACACCAGTAAGTACTACTATGTAAGTAGTATTTATTTCTTAGACTTGATTAATTTAACTCATTTCGTTTAAAATATTACCAACATTTTTCCTACATGCATTGGGAAAGACGCTTCTTTGAGAAAATTTAGTACCTACATTATTAATGTATAGTTTTAAGTTAAAATCAATATCTTTTAGTTTATTCAAACTTCTTGAAACAGATGGCAGAGCTTTTAAGAACTATAGTTCCTAAATGAACTACTTATTTCATTTTCAAATACTGCGGTAAGCCACCTATGTCCAAAAAGGAGCTACCAAGTCTCCAACCTCTTCAACAATTTCAAACATTCATGACTCCAACACTTCTAAAAGCCACACCATTTATAGCTACAGAGCGGCTAGCATGAGTTCACACACTACCAAAACCATAAAAGTTTTCTTTTATCGCTGCCCTTGCAAAGTTGTACTACGAAAATGGAACAATCACTTATAATATCCAGCTATAGCTCTTAGAATTAGCAAGCTGAAGTGGCAGTGGGCCGGCCATATCTCGCGAAGAATCGACGGCCGCTGGGGGAGGTCTATGTTTAGCAGTGGACTGCTATAGGCTGATGATGATGATGATGACTTATAATTTTGGAAAACTATGATCGTATTTGTATGAAACTATTAGATCGCTCCACGATGAACCGAGTACTTCCAATCGCCCCGTTACCACGACCGCTGTAACAAAAATGGAAAATAAAAAAAGTACGTCATAAATACCCGATAAATAATCACTAGATAGTATATAACAAAGTCGCTTCACGCTGTCTGTCTGCCCTATGTATGCTTAGATCTTTAAAACTACGCAACGGATTTCGATACAGTTATTTTTAGACCGAGTTATTCAACAAGAAGGTTTATAAACCATTCGACACATAGATTTCCCCTTGAATCCGCATCAAACTGGTTTTTGTGAATAAATAGAGTGATTCAAAAGGAAGTTCAATAAACTATTTAACACATAGATTTCCAGGCAAGCGAAGCCGCGGGGCGCAGCTAGTCTTTAATATATAAGATCGCTGTCAAACTATGGATAGTTGCTTTCTATACGACAGGAGCGATTGTTCCTGAAACACAGTTTTTTACTAGTTCTGCCGACTCGAGACTCGTATTGCCTGATTCACTGTCTATTTTGTCAATATTTATTTTTTTAGTTACCTTGAATTAAACACTACCCATACCATAGTATACGTACTATGTTTAGTATTTAGTTACCTAGCTGATAGTTTTCCTAAAATTATAAAATAAAATAATAAAATAAACATATCCCATACTAAGGCTACTACTACAGAAGTCAACAAGGCAGTAACTTATTTCCGGATATCCGTATGCAAATCCCTTGGATATTTCTAAACCTGGTATTTTTGATATCGAATAAAATAGCAGGAACCCAGACATCACGCTCGCTTGAGCTTAAATAAGATGTTATCACGGGAACGCGACGATGGGACGTTCTGTTCTGCGGTCTGATGGATAAGCTGTAGCGTTCAGCATGTGGTTCAGCTCCAAACTATCACACGTTTGGCACCTACCTCTTCTAAGAACATGTTAAACATCAGACGTATTCTGCAACTAGTTTTGTTTGTCCTTCGTTGTGTTATGGCAAGAATGTCATAAAAATTACCCTTCTAATAATTAGCCGTCAATTAAACACCATGTTTTCTCTTATTTACCTAGCTGATAGATAGTTTTCCAAACATTATCAAATAAACTTAAAAAAACTACTACAAAATAGACGACCGATGTGGCGCGGTGGGCGAAGGTCCGTCTGCGACGCAGGAGGTTGCGGGTTCGATTCCCGCCTCGGAACAAATGTGTGTACGATCTGCAGATATTTGTTTCGGGTGTTCTGGTCGTTTTCTATGTATAATAAAAAATATCTATCTATGTAATGTATTGTATTATGTATATCAGTTATCTACTACCCATAACACAAGCTCTGCTTACCATGGGGCTAGATAATGCTGTGTGAATTGTCCAGCATTATTTATTTATTTATAAAAGCTTTATTTCTGAAACCCATTATTTAGACCGAATTCAATGATTAAGCGCTGATACAGACTTTCCCTCAACCACAACAGCCTATATTGGTCAACTGCTGTTGAGGATTAAATTTAAACTTATTACTTTATTTTAAACAATTGGACGCCGGCCCCCCACAATGAGCGCCATAGCGCCCTGACTTCAGCTGATCATCATCATCATCAGCCTATAGCAGTCCACAGTTGGACATAGGCCTCCCCCAATAAGCGCTATAGCGCCCTGTCTTCAGCTTGCCGCATCCAGCATCTACCTGCAGTCTTTCGCAGGTCGTCATCCCACCTGGTCGGAGGGCGTCCTACACTACGTTTACCCTTCAGCTGATGATGTTGATGATTAATTTTAAGAATATCTTTCAAAGACTCAGTTCTATTGACGACGTGTATAAGCACACCTTTTTATAAGTATTGATACAACAGGTATTTATCGCGTTTATTTACCTTTTTCCCGACGTTTCAACAGGTTTACACTCTGTCGTGGTCACGGGATGACTGGAGTACTGGAGTTACCGCCTCAGCGAAACGGGGGCTAGTTTATTTGAAACTACCCTCATTTCATTTTCAATAGTAGGAATGTCCATCTGCACACTCACGTATAATTATGTGTTCAGATCGCGTAAGTTTAAAAATATTTAAGCACACCATGTAGGTATGCTTCTGTTTTAGACCAAAACTGGAGCTATCTATGAAACCTGTCGGTCCTAAGCAAACGTGACGTGAGCGCGCTTTGAGAGTAAATTTAAAATTTTACTTTTAAAGTAACTAGTTATTGGCCTCGTGAATAATTCAGGATTGTGTTCCTTGTCAGGGTGTGAAATAAAAGAGATGTCGGAATAAACTTACCTGACATGATACAGTGAGCTTTTTTGCAAATTTTGTATCGAATTTTTTACAGCATAGATACACAAGTCTCTTTTAACGGGACATTTACTCATAGCATGAAACTGTGCCGAAATATTGGAAAACTCAATAATCCCGTTATAAGTGACTTTTGTGTTAATAACCATGATAGATATTATTTTCTAAATTGCTGCTTTTTTTTCAAATTATTTGTTTATTGTTATTATTAGTATTATTTGTTATTACTTCTAATTGGCCTTAAGTTAAATATTCTTGTATCTAATCTTTATCTAGCTGTAAGTTTTCCTAAGATTGTAAAAATAAAATAGTTTTAGCATAGATCATCATCAGCCTATAGCAGTCCACTGCTGGACAAAGGCCTCCCCCAATGAGCGCCATAGCGCCCTGTCTTCAGCTTGACGCATCCAGCATCTACCTGCAGTCTTTCACAGGTCGTCATCCCACCTGGTTGGAGGGCGTCCTACACTACGTTTACCGAGGCGTGGTCTTCACTCAAGAACACGTTTGCCCCAGCGGCCGTCGGTTCTTCGCGATATATGGCCGGCCCACTGCCACTTCAGCTTGTTAATTCTTTGAGCTATGTCATTGGGGAGGCCTATGTCCAGCAGTGGACTATCATAGGCTGATGATGATGATGTCTAAGTCTTATAAGAAATAAATACATTTCATTGCATTTAACAAACAAACGTTGCTTGGCCAACATGAGTTTTGTCACAAAAGCATGATGTTCGTTCTGCCTCGAATGTTTTATAGCGTCAACAATCTTTCGCGTCTTGTTCAGTGATCAAGAAATGTGCTGTCATAAAATGTATTGTGTATTCCGATACAAGTTTATGGGGAAAAGGAGTTATGGGTACAACATGCTTACTATCTTGTGGGAGAATAAATATAAAACTTGATTGTTGTGACGTGAACGCCGAACGCCGAGGAATATGGTTTTCGCTCAAGATTGTAAAGTAGAGAAGGATTCCTGATATGTACTTATTATGTTACATTGTTGTCTATCTATACAAATATTATAAAGAGGAAAGGTTTGATTTTTTTGTTTGTTTGTAATGAATTGGCTCCGAAACTACTGGACCGATTTGAAAAATTCTTTCACCGTTGGGAAGTAACACTATCCCCGGTAATGATAGGCTATATTATATTTTCAAAAAAGTTAGGGATCCGTACTAAAACCGTGCGAAGCCTTTTTTATACGTGCAGTCTGTGGGTTAACTACACGCAGAAATGCTGGAATGCCCTACGCGTCCAGTATAATAACGCGTTCAGAGTGCTACTGGGACTGCCCCGCTTCTGTAGCGCGTCTGGGATGTTTGCAACAGAACAGCATCCCTGATGCGCCGGGTGAGGGGCGGCACCAGTAGCTATCTGAACCTTGTAGCTGGAAGGCTGGACACGGACTGCGCTTTTATGAAGCACTGGACGCACATTCATAATGCCATGCGTCTGTGAACGCAGGATGTGTCCCTTCCAATAAATATGTTTTATTTTTAGTTTTTAAATTACATAAATGTGTATTCTAACTCTTAACTCTCTATGGCTGTAATATGTATTTTGTGAAGCTGAATTAAATAAATTGAATTGAAGCCGGGAAGGTCCGCTAGTATTATTATTATTTAGTAGCAAGCTGTACCTACTTGTGAATCAATAAATGTATTTTCTTTCTTTCTTTCTAGTAGGTAATAAACCTAAAGTGTGTCCACCTAAAAGTATGTATTCCGGGTGTTCTGGTTATTTTTTAACGAATGAAAAAAAATATCTATCCACATATTTATTTATTTTATTCATTTATTTACGAGGCTGAGACGGTAAGTTAAGTCTATAAACTTGAAACTTGAATCTTATTTACTTGAAAAATTAATCCCACATTGCGTCAAACAAACCAAATAGAAAAACCATACAAAAGAAAATAAAACCTAGATTTAGGCATGAAACGAGATAACAGAATGTAGCCGTCTATTTCCTTTTAGTTTTCTGAAAAACCAGTACCTTTATTGCTCAGCTGATAAGCCTTTATAGCCCTGCCAAAAGCTTTTATTCCTAACCAAAAAGTGGCTGCTATAAACAAAAAAGAAATCCAGAGCCCTCTAACTGAAAAGATAAGTAATTTTGGGGAAATCCCTAAATACGAGACCTGGGACCTCCCCTGCAAGCCTCCTATAAATATAACTACGAAAAGATTATCAGACAGTATGGAATGTTGTAAAAACGATATTTAGGGCTGATTTGACCAGCTTTATTTAACACTTTAACTGCGATTTTTTTTCAACTAATGCGATCTTTTTTTTAACTTAAAATTTTCGTGCTGCCGCTCTACGCAGCGGTTGTGTTGCGCCGCACATGCGTTTCGTTCTAAAAACATTACGGCTGTGCTGAGTCACAAAGATCTGTATTTTCTCAGCCGCTGCGCTAGTGTGGATTTACGCATATTAGTCACTTGTAGAAAACACATACCGTGTGATTTCAGCAGTCAAAGTGTTAAAACTAGGTTCTGTCTACGGTTTCGCACGCATTTTTAAGTTAAATATATATTACTATGGACCGTTACATAAGATCTGTTACTTTTCTATGGTCTGAAATAAATTTTATATTTTTATTATTGCTTCTATTTAAACTTTAAATGTTATTTACATCTCATGGGAACTGATTTACGGAAAGTAAATAGAAGCCTATGTTTGATTCTTGCGCAGGTCGTCATTCCACCTGGCCGGAGGGTGTCCTACACTAAGTTTTCCGAGTCCCGGTCTCCACAACAATATTTATCGTACGTAATTCGGTTGTGTTTAAGTATTTTATGCAAGAAATTGTGTGTTATTTAGGTACTGTAACGTAGATTCTGTTGTAAATTAAAGGCAGGTTGACCATAGACTATCTTTATTTCATAGCTTCATGAAGCTAGCCACAAATATACGACATCTTCCCTATTAATAATAAAAAGAAAAAATACAATATTTATACACTTTGTTTAGGGGCCGTTCAAGTATTACGTAAGCACTATGGGGGGTGGGGGGTCTTTGTTTTGCTTATTTTGGATGATATGATGGGGGGTGGGGGGGTCTTTGTTTTGCTTATTTTGGATGATATGGGGGGTAGGGAGTCTAGATGATGATTACGTCATTGGTAGTTATTTACTTTTTTACACGAATGGCAACCCTCACATTGTCTATGCTTAAAAACGAAACGCATTTTCGGGGATACCCGCAAATAATGCATACGTTTATAATTATAATATTAAAAAAATACATTCATAATTGAAAAATGTTTACGTAAGCATGGGGCGAGGGGTAAGAGCTTTGCTTACTTTTGCTGACAAGGGGGATGGGGGGTGGGGGAGGGGTAAATAATTGTAATAAATCTGCTTACGTAATATTTGAACGGCCCCTTACCTACTTACTAAGTAGGTACGGCTAAAGAAAATACAATAAAAATAAACTAGTTGCTAAGTATAGCTAAAGAATACAATTAGAAATAAACAGATGAACATACATTAAATAAATAAATATAAATAATGCTGGACAATTCACAAAGCATCATCTAGCCTCATGGTAAGCAGAGCTTGTGTTATGGGTACTAGATAACTGATATACATAATACAATACATTACATAGATAGATATTTTTATTATACACAGAAAACAACCCGAACACCCGAAACAAATATCTACAGATCGTACACACAATTGTTTCGAGGCGGGAATCTTACCCGCAACCTCCTGCGTCGCAGGCGGACCTTCGCCCACCGCGCCACATCGGTCGTCGATTAAAAGAAAACATGTGAACATACATTAAAAATAAAATCCCACCGCTGTCACCATGTTGTAAATGAAAGACAGGTTGACCATAGACTATCTTTATTTCATAGCTTCATGAAGCTAGCCTTGTGGCTAGCTTCATGAAGCTATGAAATAAAGATATATACGACAGATTCGAAACAAATGACTGGACTATAATGGTAACAGGGGTTTATACATTTTACACAAATGTGGTATAATAACGCCACGAAAAATAATTTCTAGAGTTCGACTGTTTTGTAAAGAAAATTTTCAAAAACACACGCTCGTCTCCTTTATCCAGTAACCTGTAATTGGTAAATAACTTTACTTGATGAAGACATTTCTATTATCAAGTTTCGAGAATGTGGTGAAATCGACCCAATGCTGGCACGTCGGTTTCAGGAGTTGGTACGTCAATTAGAGGCTAGCCAGGCATGACATTGTCAGAAGCTCACAAGAAACGCATTGAGACACCACTGTAGATAGTTCTGCATATTCCTAAGGTTCATCCAACTATAATTCATGGACGAGAGACCAGATAAGAGCTTAGTGAATTTCACCCATGTCTGACGTAGGTAGTACGTAATACTTGGTTTCGAAATCCAAGTTGTTTATTGTCGACAAAGAGATTTTTGTTTAACTGGACACGCGGTGGCTTACCAAGCCAAGTTTAAACTAATAGAACTGGCGAGCAGCACCTTGCGTAAGACATAAGGGTTAAATATACATTTAATCCTAAGTTATAAGAAGAAATGATTGTACGGTCCGTACACCATGTATAGTTACTAAGCTGGATATATCAGTAAAACTAGGAGATAAATTTTAACTGATATATTTAACGATAAACTGTAGTTACTAATGAGATGATAGTGAGGCGAGTGTGTCGATCGACAGGTGTTCGCGAACTGAATACAATAAAAAGTATTGCTATAATTGATGACTCGCGTATACGCAAGGTTGGCGTTAATTAGGGCAATGCACAATGTACGTGCTCTTACAATGATATTTAAAGATAATAAATATTTTGTCTTGCTTACTACATTTCAGGACTGATCATTGACCTTGATACCCATTTAGATCTCGCTTTTTTTGTCTTTGAACTTGGCTGTAATTTCATATTTATGTTTTTGATGAGATAAACTTAACAAAAAATTATAGTAAATGAATAGCAAGCTAGTCAATAAAAACGAAAACGAAAACTTCATCAACGCATAATTGGACACGCTCAGCGAATACGTGCAGTTCGGAATCGAACGAAAGATTTATGAAATTACTATAAGTGGATATAAATAAAATATTTTTTGAAGTTCGGTTTAAAGACATTTATTCTCAAAAAGACACAATATAAAATAGGTGTAAATTAAGGTAGGTCGTCATCGTAGGTAAAGATAGTACCCATCCAATGCATTCAAAAATATGTATTTTTTTATTTATTTAAACTTTATTGCACTACTAAAGGTACAAAGGGTGGGCTTAATGCCGAGGCATTTTCTAACTGCCGACCAGGAAATACATACATGTTAAAATAAAAGAGTTGGCGTGCTAATTCATTCATTCATTCATTCATAACGTTTATTTCAGACAATCAGTTTATAGTACAGAACAATAAAAGTGTCCATATTTTGCATACTTATATAAAATTAAAACAAATTAAAATTAAATTTACATAAAATAAATCATAATTTAAATATAATACCCCTACAAAATGATTAAATGTACTAATATTACTTTATAAAATTATTGAAAATTATTGAATTATCTGATACATACATATTTTGATAGTTTTGTTTTGAATGCATTGAATGAGTTCACGTTTTTAATAATGGAGGGTAGTTTATTGTAATACTGTGCACCTTGGTACGTAAACATCTTTTTCCCGTAGTTATTAGTACGCGGCTTGGGTAGGACTAAAAAACTTTGCTCTGCGAGTGTTTCGTTATTTGCTCCGGTAATAATGCCGTAAATTATCTCATCCTATAGGTATTACTTTAGTTTTTTTAACGCCCTTTTTTACAAAAATATCTAGATCTAAAAAAAGAGACATACAGAGATGATCTAGAGAGAGACACATAGAAAATATTTTATCGCACGCAATATACATCAAATAAAACAAAAGAAGTCTTCTAAAACCCAGTACACCACGCGTCGCCGTCTGGTTAATTGGAAAAGGAACTTTAAACAAGTAACAGCAGGGTTCTTAGCGACTATTTTCTCTACCTTCATCATTCACACCGCTAAAGTTTAGAACACGCTTTCCGCTGCTGCTTTTTCAGACAATTACAGACTGGGTTTCTTCAAAACAAGAGCGAATAAATAGATCTTCAAGAGCTTTATGATTCTGACACATTTTTATTTACCATCAGGTGAGATTGTATTCGACGAAGGTTTATTGATGCCCACCGAAAATGCCACAAAAATGCATGCTTGATGAAACTATGTATATGAGCATATACTTACGTTATAAAAGTAAAGCTCTGCGCACATTAATCCAACGCTAGCAATGGACGCACGCAGTGTACAAAAGTGCATCCAAATATTATGAGTATAAACTCGTTATTTTTAAATACACTTTACAGTGACAAAATTGCTTCCCACAAGCTTCAAATGAGTGGTCCTCGAGCTGTCTGTCATCGGATGCCGTCAATATAAAATGAAGCTAAAAATAACGAGTTAAAGCCCATATTTGAACGCACATTCTCATCTGACACCAACCTTTAAACAACCAGTAACTACATAACTAGCGTCCACCAAAGCATACCACTTAATTCTGAAACTACAAGTCCACACAAACTTCAATGTAATCCCAACACGCGGGAACGCTGCTGCTTGGATTTATTGCTCTAGTCGACGTTCGGCTTTAGGCTTAGCAGAATTTGAGAGAGGATTCGACTGACGTAGATTATTCGGCTTCATTGAAACGTTATTAAAAAAGCAGACACGCCTATGTTTTGTCAAATCAGGAGGCATTTAAAACATAGCCTTAAAATAGTGTGAGTTACTTTTTATACCCCGTTTATTATAATGACGTTTTCCAAAGGGAAAACTTACCCTAGGGAAAAGATCGAATAGCTAAATTGGTTGCAATGAGCAGTACCTAATAATTTAAAAAAAATCGTACATGGTTACGAAACTCAGTAGCGAAAGGTTTGGGACAAATTCTCAAAATATCTAATAAAATTAATTGGTAGCCGTGTAGAATTACAAATAGTAAAATTAACGTGCATATTCATACAATTTAATTACTTTCGTAATTTGCAATGTGAAACAAAATATTATTATAATTAAATTTAATGTTTTCGGCTTCAATTAGGTTGACATGTTTGAGACTCTATTATTTTATTTATTGATCATATTTCGCAGCTGAAACTTTTGTTTGTTGTGGGTTTTAGTTATATGAGTTTTAATTCACTTTAAAATGGAATAGAAATACGAGAATTATCTTTACATTTTTAAAACACAGCGGCAGTTTAAACCGAATACTTTAGGTATTATTGTTTTATCATATTCTAAGAAGCGTAAGAGTTTATATTTCTTTGCAACAATGGGCCTTAGAACTTCTAACCATGGTCACAGCAATTGGTAGATGAATTTGCCTTTTTTTAAAACAGAACAATTAAATTTCTTTAAGGCCCACTGCTGGGCAAAGGGTAAATAAATAATAATAATAAATAATAATAAGCCCGCAGGGCAGCTTGTGGCGAGCTGTTGGTGAGTAGCGACACCGGGTACCGAGTGCTCCCGGGGAAGTTCCTGGTTCTCGTCTCCGCTTGCGGAGTGGCATCCCAAGAGAACCAGATCCCCACCTCTTGCTTGCCTTCATTGGCCGGTCTGAGTGGAGTCGCGAGAGATGCATTTTAGGATGTAGACTCGGAGGTGGAAGTGTCTAATGGCGTAGTAGCGAGGAAACCCGCTCACGAGCAGTCTTCGTGATGGTGAAATCGGGGCCGCACCTCTCGACACCCCTTAGACGTTTGCGCCGATGTTGTTCCTCTCCGGTAATTACTCCGGCTTTTTAAAGAACCCATCCAGCATTCGGCAAGCCACCGTCTGCCACTCTTCTAAACATTATGATTGACTTGTTTATGGCAGACGTCCGCAATTTCGTTTCTTTTCTTTCTTCTTCTTCTATTTCTTTCATTTTTCTTTGCAATAGTCTCTACACCTGGCGGATACCATCTTTGGGTGTATCATATTGTGCACCCGAGAATGATACCCGCTATGTGTAGCCATCGCCTTTAGATTAACTTCTCAAAGGGCCTCTGTGCTGTTGGCTTCGGCCCCACGCAAGCCTTCCAAAGGACCGGGTCACTTTATGGCCCGAGATCATGGTAAATAAGAGACATAATAATAAATAAATAATAAGGCAATGTCAAGTTGAAAATGTAGTTGAAACGATTTCGACAAATAAGTACACCATTTAAAACTTTACACATACTTTCGCAAGTTAAATTATTTGTTGGTATGCTTCAATCGTTGATGCCTCTTTTCTCTCGTCTATTTTAAATACTTATCTCTCAGAACTTTTCGCTTTTGGTCGCAAAAAAACACCACTTGTACCGAGAAAGAATGCTCGGAGAAAATTATTAGTTTACCTCGCTCATCTGTCATACAGTTATCTCAAGTTATGTCGCAGCGAAACCCCATTTGCTTCCAAAAGAAATATTGCTAAAACAAATAGTAACAACTTTAACGGGGAAGGTAAGCCCTACTTTAAGAAAAGTTCCTCCAGTTAAAATAAAGTGAAAACTAGAGGAAACGAACGGTTTAAACACACAAAAACTCTAACAGACAAATACTATAGGTACTATAGAAACATGGAGAACAATATTTAAACAAGTTTAAGTCACTTTTTTTTAAATTTTACAGGATTATGACTTAAGATCTTTACTGCGATTAACTGCGTATCGATCAATAGGTACGTGACTCACGCGCAATGACTTCTTACCCCCATTATTATCGTTAGATAATTCTTCAACTAATCCTTTAGTCAAACTCGTCTTAGGTAAATGTCTCGAGCATTCCATAAGAAAGAAAGAAAAGAAAGAAAATTATTTACTAAACACTAACACAACGCACAAACAAGGTTAATTACACATAATTATATTAGACTACAAAGTACCTACTTAGGTACCTATTATAAAACACGTAACATAAACAAAATATAAAAAAAAAAGTGAAAAGGTACAAAATGTAAGTAGTATTTGGTACTAAGTAGCCCTCACAGAAAGTGGATAAGCGCGCGTGTGTAGGTCTAATAGGTCCTGACTCAGCTTGTTGTACCCAGGTCATTTGTGAAAGAGCGCTGGTTTTCAGTCCTTCAAAGCATACTCCAGTTTGGTATAGTTAGTCATTAGTAGGCTTCATGGTCATAAATGTCATTGAGATAGTTTCCAAATTCCATTATAAATAACAACAAGTTTTTTGTTTTCTCTACATATAAAGGTCAGCATGGCTACCACGCTATTGAGCACGTAAAAAAACGCACGTTATCAGCTTTACTTCGCTACTTTTAACGCGAATAACATGGAAAAACGCATGAAAAGGCGTTATTCACGCTAAAATGCGCCTTTTCACGCGTGATTCACAATTAGCGTAATAACGTTACGTTACGTAGTTACGTTATGTGCTCAATAGCGTGGTAGCCTTGCAGACTGTGCCTTCGCAGCTTCGTAATCAGTAGTCGAGTGTGTTTTTCAAGCTGTTTACACAGGTAGCTGTTACAACCAGTATTCACCTAAAGTATTCCGCGGTACACAACTGCAATGCTGTAGAAAACAAATGTCCCACGGGTCATACCGTCCCAATATCTCGCTTATCCGAGAGGACGTGCACTTTGATTTGTTGCTCTGCGCTAAATAATGTCCCAGATAAAAACCGTTAGTGTTATTTTTCTGTAGAATTCCTTGAAAACGTGTACTTTCAATGATACGATTTCACTTTACAATCTTCTACTTGCCGTTCTCATCTTCAACATTGATGTGTGGTGCCGCCGGTTCAGAATAAGCACCAGAATAAGCGTAAATTTTGGACCGATTTTGAAATTATTTCTATGCTACCTACTGTATAAATAATTATCCCGAGGTCCTATAAAAATGTATCCAATGGAATAAGTATTTATCTCGCAACACATAAATACAGTGAACATACTAATAATAATAGTATTTGAAATTCCTCCCGTGAAAAGGTTGCCTGGAAAAGATCGCTTCTAAGCAATAAAGCAGCGTATTGTACTTTTTTATATAAATTTCTTTTTCTGCTTTACGCTCAAGTATTTTTGTACTGTGTTCTATTTAATTTAAAGTCGGTTTTTAGTTTTTATTACACAATCAAATTATCGTAAATAGGCTTGTGTAGGCCACGGTACACAGCCTCGTTTGACCACAGTCTCAACCTTATGTCAAACGACGATATGGCCGACTACCTATCATGAAGGTCTAGAAGAACCTTCTTCCTCACATTTAAGCCTCTCTCATCGATTTTGATGACGGCGACCTTCTATCTTGACTTCACGGATTCTTCTATCATGAGCCCTAATATGGCTCAATAGACTAAATACCCTACGGCACGTATGGCAGTTGAGTTGTGTTATAAAGAAAAAGAAAAGAAAGAAAATACATTTATTGATTCACAAGTAGGTACAACTTGTTACTACATATTATAACATAGGTCAATAAGAACATAAAGAAGTAAAAAAGTTACTACGTATCTATATAAAAGCAACAAGCGACTCTACAGAGCGAACCAATAAGTCCTGTCTCAGCATAATGTTGCTCTATTTATCTACAAGAAGTAGAGCAACGCTGGTTTTCTGACAGAACCATTGGCGCGTGTCAACACGGGTGGCAGACCACAGATAAGACAAAAAAAACATTATATATACTACATATACATACATAATACATATAGGGGCAACAAAGGGCTTAGGTCTTTCTTTTCGTAACTGGCGTTTTGCGTCTATTGTCTCGAGGTGTTTTTCCTCTAATTCTTCCTTTCTTCACATAATATAAGTATAGGGAATGCTCTCCCTCTGGACATCAGACGTGCAAAATCACTCCCTATCTTCAAAAAACTGCTGCATCAGCATTATTTATCCATATGAAAACATCAATAGCTCTATCTTATGTCTATGTAAGTTTATTATAATGTAGTATTATGGTATGTAGTGTAATTATTTGCTTTCTATTTTTTTGAATCTATATATTTACTAAAGTACCACCGTCTATTTTATTCTTTCATGTCCAGTCTATCCAAAGGTTGCCTGGAAAAGATCGCTCTCAGCGATAAGGCAGCCCTTTATAATTCCTTTATTCTATTGTTTATTCCTGTATTGTTTTCTGTTTTGTGTGGTATAATAACTATTAATTAATCTTTGTTTTTTTTCTATTAATTTCTTTGTTTTGTTTTTTTAAGTATACAGGGTGGCACATTTAGAGCGGTCAGTATGGGTGAGTCTGAAACTATAAGACATACGAAGATCTCTTCATAGGAACTGAATTGGATGCAGTGGACTGTATATTTTATTTTCTTCCTTAGGGGTTTTCGAAATAATACTCCAGTTTTCCAGTCTTCCCTTTATTCAACTCGCAGACAAGAACTGATCAGTACTAAACAAAAACTACCCATGAACTACTCTAATCGTAAACAGGCTCGGCCTTTTATACCTCCGTCGACCCTTACTAGAATATTCTACGATTTACTGGGCTATACCTACCTCTTTCTAAACTCTAGAACATTTCTGTTATCCTTTTCTTTCCTTTTCAATCGTTCGAGAAAATGTAAATAGTTAGGTAGGTATGTACGAGCCAGTCCATAACAACTATATCGTAATCTATGTCGTAATCGGAGGCGCGAGTACTATTGCCTATTCTGTGTAAGACATAACTTCGCTAATAGTATCAATTAGCCATAGATTTTAAAAACAGACTCGTCGTGTCCAGAACATCCTCCCCCCGGCGTAGCTCGCGAAGCCTCCTCTTTCACCAACACGACGAGTTTGCGGACATCTGCCACCCGTACGCCTCCGTCTGATCCCTCGTAGGTGTGCTCGACGACACCCATTGGCCACACGGTTCGAGGTAGAGTGGGGTCCACGATGACCACGATGTCTCCTTCTCGAAGTGGTCGTCTCTTGCTCGTAGGCTCGCCGCGAGGTACCAATGTCGGTAGGTCTCCCGTAGCTGGTGGTTGAGGCTTCATCTTCCGTACTTGGCAGAGTCTGCATTCCTTCTCAATGCCACGTACTGTCGGTCGTAGATGAATCACCCAATATTTCTGCCTCAGGTCGTTAGTCACGCGCTCCCTGTTAGCGTGACCAGCTGCGCAATGTTCTCGTAGAACAATGAGTCTTGTGATGCGGTGACGGCCGTCGAGTATTACAGGTCGCTTCATCTCCATCGGTGCGTCGGCAGCTCCGATGCGTCCTCGTACTCGTAGAATGCCATCTTCTGAAATCGGGTCCAAACGGTACAGGCGACTCGATTTCGTGATTGGACGAGACGCTTTTATTCGTTGCAGCTCTGAGAAGCTCTCCCTTTGTGCGTGGCAAATAAGCGCACGTTCCGCGTCTTCGATGTGCCGGGTCTCCATAATCGTGGCGCGTCGTCGACATCTCTCAATGAAGAAGAGTACTCGTGCTGCAGCTCGAACTAGTGTCTCGTATTTAGAGAAGTGTGATGGATTCGGCAGCCATCCATCTGTCTTCTCTTCGTCCACTCGCATGTGTAGGACTTCTTCCTCGTGGTTGCTGTCAGACGTCTCCTTCGGCCACTGATGCTCTGGGCAGCGAAGGAAGTCTGGCCCTCGGAACCATCGATCTTCTACCGTTATGCGTGTGTTCACCAGCCTTGTCGCGTCGTCTGCAGTGTTCTCGCAGGTCGGTATCCACTTCCAATCTTCTTTCTGGGTAAGTTCAGATAGCTCCCCTAGACGATGCGCGACGTAGGGCGTGTATTTTCTAGCATCGTTCCGTATCCAGTGTAAAACTGTCATGGAATCGCTCCAATAGATCGTTCTGTTGACTTCGATACGATGTTCCTTCTTGATGGCGTCGGCCAGCTTTGCTCCGATGACTGCTGCTTGTAGTTCTAGGCGGGGAATAGTTTGTGTTCGCTTTGGAGCAACCTTAGACTTGGCGGCGACGAGACAAACGCTGAAGCTTCCATCCGGTTTCGTGATTCTCCAGTACGCCACGGCTGAGTAGGCATCACATAATATGTGGAGCTGCAGGTCCGTGTGGTCTTGAATCGCGTAGTGTCGCTCCAGCCGAAGACAAGTCAGGTCATTCAGTTGTTCCAACCATGCGGCGAACAGCTTATTCTCTTCTTCCGGGATTGGTTCATCCCATGACATCTTGATGCGCCATAGATTCTGTAGCACTATTTTTGCTCGTATCGTATAGTGACTCAGCAGTCCGAGCGGATCGTAGATGGACATTACCGCGCTCAGTGCCTCCCTTTTCGTTGGCGCGCGGACTCGTGTTCGTACTTCGGCGGGAACTCTGTTCATGGAAGTGTTGAATCTAAGTTCATCTCGTTCGGCGTTCCAGTAGAGTCTAAGGATCTTGTTCTCCGATCCCTTTCCGTCGAATTGCGTCGGTGTTGTAGCTCGTAGCTCATCCGGCACGTCTTCCAATACGCAGTCCTTATTGCTGTTCCATCCTCGCAGCGTGAACCCAGCAACCTCGTGTACTGTGCGCAGTTCCGTGACGGCTCGATGTGCTTCCTCGTCGTCATCATAGCTCGCTACTAAATCGTCCATGTAGTGGCATCTGGTGATGGCTTCGCAGGCGAGGGGATGAGTGTGAGCATATATCCTCGCGTTGTGGTTTCGAACAAAATGCGCCATGAATGGAGAACTCGCAGCACCGAATATCATGCTTGTCATCTTGAATCGTTGAGGCGTCTTCTCTTTCTCGTTGCCTCTCCACAAGAATTGTTGCGCTGGCTGGTCCTCTCGACGAATCTTAATCTGAAGAAACATCTCCTGTATGTCGGCCGTAATCGCGACTCGTTTCTCTCTGAATCTGTACAGGATGCCTGACAGGGACATCAAAAGGTCAGGTCCCTCCAGCAGATGGTTGTTCAGGCTGACTCCATTGCTCTTCGCTGCTGCATCGAAGACAAGCCTTATCTTCCCGGGCTTATTAGGGTTGCGTACTGCGAAGTGAGGCAAGTACCAGCAGATGGTGCTAGACTCCTCCGATCCATCGCAAGGTTCAGCATACCGCTTCTGAAGCAGGTTCTCGATCTGCTTCGTATATTCTTCGGCGAAGACTGGGTCAGCGTCCATCTTCTTTTCAATGCTGTGAAGACGACGAAGTGCCATGTCGTAGCTCTGAGGTAGCTTCGTGTCTTCTTCCTTCCATGGTAGACCAGATTCATATCCTTGGTTTATGTTCTTGAAACCAGATTCATATCCTTGGTCTATCTTCTTGAGACCAGATTCATATCCTTGGTCTATTTTCTCGAGACCAGATTCATATCCTTGGTCAATCTTCTCAAGACCAGATTCATATCCTTGGTCAATCTTCTCAAGACCAGATTCATATCCTTGGTCTATCTTATCGATTGTCTCTTCGACAATTTTTGTAGCCCGGGGATCTCGTTCACTCGTACGTGGCTTTTCGGTGATGCCAATTGCTTCGATGCTGAAATGCTTCTCTATCAGCTCGTGCAGCTCTTGGTTCTGCTTCGCTATGGCTTCAGGTGTGTAGATGTGCAGCACACTGTCTTGATTTGCGATGAATCTGCGTGGTATGGTTCCGTGGATGACCCATCCCAGCTTTGTTCTCGATGCGGCTGGTTGGTTCGCTCTTCCAACTCGTAGTTCCTGTGAGACTATGTACTCCCAGTGGTCCGCTCCAATCAGGATCCCAGGATGTGATGACTCGTAGAAAACTTCATCTCGTGGTAAGTCTCTCAGGTGATCTTGATCCAACAGTCTCGCGGGGATCGATTGTTGCAGCAGCTTCATATTCCTTATGGTTCTTGCCCGAAGTGGATGTAGCTTGCTGTTCTCGTTCTTGCTCTTCAGTTGCACGGTGACAAGTTGGCTTTCATCCTCACGTTGTGTAGTGTTGACTCCACGCATTCGTAGTGGCAATGAAGTTCCTTTTGCTCCGATTGTACGCGCCAGCTTCTCATCAATCAGAGAGACTGTGGCTCCTTCATCCAAGAGAGCGAGCGTCTCGATCTCCCCCCGTGGACTGACGACGGTGACTAGACACATCTTCAGCAATACTGCCTTGTCATTCGGGGCAGCAGAGGCCACTGTCAAGACCGCTTCGGTTGGGCTTTGACTTGCACTGTCTTCCTTCTTCTCTTGATGTAGCGTTCGATGATGTAGACGCGAACATTGGTTAACACCACACGAAGTCGCCTTGCAGTTGTAGCGTCGATGTTTCTTCACAATACACTTGAAGCACAACTTGTTCTTCTTCACGTGTTCCCATCGCTCGTCAATTGTCATTGCTTTATATTTGGGGCAATCTGTCAACGCGTGTCCCTTCTCGCAGCATGAACATTTCTCTTCAGTTTCAGTGAGTTCTTCAGTAGTGTTGTACACGGTGTTCGTCTTCTTCTTGAATGCTGTGTTCGGTTTCGGCGTGTGCTCCTTCTTGCTGGTCGGAGGTGCATAGCTGAATCGCAGGGCTCGGTCCGCTTCGCGCATAAGAAAGTGTGATAGCAATACGATCTCTGGCTCGATCGTTCCTTGTTCGGCTGCGTAGTCACACCAGCGTGAGCGAATGTGTGGGCTCAGCTTGTCCAATGTTTCCCTCGCCAGGGTCGGATTGTACAGGTAGCCTCGATTCCCGATGTTGCTCAACACGCAGACCACGTTCTGAAGCTTGACGGCGAATGAGTTGAGTTCTATTGCAGATGGTCCGGGTTTCGTTAGTCTTCGAAGATCATCAATGGCCCGGTCTATGATGATCTCTGGTCTTCCGAAGCATTGTTCCAGAGTCTTCATTATTATCTCTGGATCGCTTGCGGTGTACAAGAGTGAAGCAACTAGCTCTCTTGCTTCCCCTTTAAGGCTGCTCCTCAGCCTTTGAATGTTCTCAGCACGTGTCAGCTTGTATGTTCTCGTTGAGTCTCTGAAGGCAGCTTTGAATAACAACCACTCGTTCGATGAACCGGAAAAGGAGTGCAGGTCTGGGCACTTCATCCTTGGTCTTGCTAGCTTCTCTATTGCTTCAGCTAGCGCATCGATGTTGGTCGAACTCTTAGTCCTGACTGGCGTAGTTGATACATTCCTCTCGTTGAATCGGATGTTCTTCTCGGTTCTTGGAATAGTGTCATTTTTCTCCTCTTCAGCTGTCTGCATCCACTGCTCGACTCTCTTGCTGTGTTCCGGCTGATAATCATCTTCATGTATACTCCTTTCCTCGTCTTCCAATGCTGCTAGGTCGGCAGCCAGTTTCTTCTTGACGAGGTCAGCCTCTATCTGGAGTTCTTTCCGTTTAAGTTCCGCCAGTTTCTCCTCCGCCGCTAGTTCCGCTGCCCGTGCCCTTGCTGCTATGCTCCCGTTTGATCGTAGAGAGCACACAGTTCGGGCGGGAGAACGCTCACTCCTATAGCGTTCCATACTCGTTCCGGCGCGGGCGAAGTCGGGTGCGGACATTAGTGCTAGGTCGTGACCGCGACGGATGGCTACTTGATGTGAGGCGGGTGACGTTGGTGGTTCCAGCGACAGTCTTCGTTCCGGCGCGATGGCCTCCAGTTCGGCGCCTTGCCGACCAGCCACTTCCTGCAGAACAACGCCTTGTCGTTCGGACGCGTCTGCCTGGCTTCTGGTTACAACCATGCTGCGCAATTGCTCGATTCTTCGTTTCTTAATCCGGTGAGCGCAGGACCTCTTCACTCCGATCTCTCCACTCCAATCCGGTAGGCGCAGGATCTCTTCACTCCGATCCCGAAGAATCAATGAACGTGGACGCAGGATCTCTTCACTCCGATCCCACTCCAATCCGGTAGGCGCAGGATCTATTCACTCCGATCCGGCTCCCCTCCAATCCAGTAGGCACAGGATCTCTTCACTCCGATCCCGACTCGAAGGACCAAGACTGAATTGGATGCAGTGGACTGTATATTTTATTTTCTTCCTTAGGGGTTTTCGAAATAATACTCCAGTTTTCCAGTCTTCCCTTTATTCAACTCGCAGACAAGAACTGATCAGTACTAAACAAAAACTACCCATGAACTACTCTAATCGTAAACAGGCTCGGCCTTTTATACCTCCGTCGACCCTTACTAGAATATTCTACGATTTACTGGGCTATACCTACCTCTTTCTAAACTCTAGAACATTTCTGTTATCCTTTTCTTTCCTTTTCAATCGTTCGAGAAAATGTAAATAGTTAGGTAGGTATGTACGAGCCAGTCCATAACAACTATATCGTAATCTATGTCGTAATCGGAGGCGCGAGTACTATTGCCTATTCTGTGTAAGACATAACTTCGCTAATAGTATCAATTAGCCATAGATTTTAAAAACAGACTCGTCGTGTCCAGAACAGGAACCATGTCATCGATTTTTAGTAAAAAGAAAAACTGCATTCATACATTTTAAAAAAACTTATACTCAGCTCGGGAATCGAACCCGGACGTTTTGAAAAATAAAACTAACACTATTTTATATTTAGATATCGATTGTGTAGGTTATAAGCAGTAAATGTTACTGTGAAACATGATGTGTAAAATGAATAAAATGTATTGTTTTTATATCCTTTAGTTTATTTTAGTACCTAAGTTTTTGAAATGACCACCATTTTTTTCAATACAACATTCAACTCGCTTAGGTGCGTAAGATTGTCTCTATGGTTGTTTCCTCAAAAATGGATTGGTACGGACGGCCCTATCAAATGGCCCGCGAGGTCACTTTATCGATTGAACCCCACTAGACTATTTCTTGTGGGGTTACGTTAAGGATGAAGTGTACAAAACAAGCTACGATACCATTGAAGACCTAAAAGCAGCGTTAGAGTCAATTTTAATGCAAATTCACCACCTGAAGATACAAAACGCAATAGTGAGATCGTTACCTATACAATGCATTTTATTCATTTTAGACATCATGTTTCATAGTAACAATATTTAAATATAAATAGTGTTAGTTTTATTTTTCAAAACGTCCGGGTTCGATTCCCGAGCTGAGTACAAGTTTTTTAAAAATGTATGAATGCAGTTTTTCTTTTTACTAAAATCGATGACATTGTACCTTAGAAGAGATCTTCGTATGTCTTATAGTTTTAGACTTTCCCATACTGACCGCTCTAAATGTGCCACCCTGTATAACTGTTTGACCTCTATTATTTTAGTAATTAAGTTTGTGGCTAGTTCTTAGTTATCCTTTGTGTTTTTAAAATTGTAATGTGTCGTGTCAAATAAACCTTCTTCATTTCATTTCATAAAGTGTTTTGTAGGTATCTATCTATAGGGAATAAAATAATGGACTAGAACGCACTTCCTCCATCCCACCGTAACTCCCAAACTTTGCTTGTTCCAGTAGGCACCTACTATATTAATCTCGAGAGTTTCAAGGTGGCAACGTATTTAATTATTCACCTGCTATTTCTGAGCACTTGAGTCGGCGTCATTCCGTTGATTTGATGGAGTAGCTAAGTAGCTCAGTGTTTATTGAGGCTGTTGTCATACTTGAAATCGTTGGAATATTTCTTACCTACTAATTTTGCTTCGTTCATTTCTGAAAAATTTCCCAAATTTAAATACCAACGGCTTTTCATACTTATATTATTTATTACCGGTAAAATTAGGGTTAAAATCAGATTTGAAATACGAAAGATAAGAAGCTTGTATTTTTCAAATGTATCATTTATTTACTGATTTTTGACTACTTATAGCCAAAACCGTAAAAAAACTAAGAACGATTTAAATATGATGAGATGATAAGATAAAATGAAATAGATATTAACCTTAGTTTATTAAATATTTTATTTGACGACCGATGTGGCGCGGTGGGCGAAGGTCCGCCTGCGACGCAGGAGGTTGCGGGTTCGATTCCCGCCTCGGAACAATTGTGCGTACGATCTGCAGATATTTGTTCCGGGTGTTCTGGTCGTTTTCTATGTAGGTATAATAAAAAAATATCTATCTATTTAATGTATTGTATTATGTATATCAGTTATCTAGTACCCATAACACAAGCTCTGCTTACCATGGGACTAGATAATGCTGTGTGAATTGTCCAGCATTATCAATTATATTTATTTATTATTATTATTTAAAGTTTTAAATGGTCAAAATCAAACAGTGTACCTAGTAGTTACCATTCCATGTTTTTATTGAAAGATGAATGACTTTTTTAACCTTAACGGCAAAAGCTTAAAGTAGGTGCCCAGGCTCTTATGAACTTCAATATACCGTTCTGAGCCTACTTAAGAACAATATAAGTTAGCTCAAACGTACATAAAACTGCATTGCGAGTGCTTTAGACTATTGTACGGTATAACAAAAGTTTTGCGTACTTGTAGTCTCAACTTTATTATATTTTTCTTTATAAACTTTAGTTTGTTTGTTTCTCTAGCCCATCTTGCAGATAGATCTTGCTGATTATTTAAATACTAAAGTCAATTCATCATCATCATCAGCCTAAAGCAGTCCACTGCTGGACATATGCCTCCGCTTGACGCATCCAGCATAAATGTGATTAAAAGTGATTAACTCAAGGTTTTCTCTTTTCCACTCCGATCTCTAACTAAAACTTCTAACATCGCGAATTCGCGACCTACTTGAACATTTAGCGAAATGATCCAAAATAAACTGCTGAAATGAATTCTCTTCAAATATTCCTCTTTCGCACCATGCACGCGAAAGTTCCTGGGAGGGGTAAGGTTTTGGAGGAAAAAGTTTTGCAAGATCTAAGTGATCGACTTTTAGGTATGGCAAAGTTTTTATTGATTAACACGTCATCATCATACGTATACAAACCCGAACTTTCGGAGTGGAGTACATTCACTCCGACCGAATATTCCCCTACTAAAAATGTCCGGTAGTGGCCATAATGACCACGCAATGAGAAGGTACCAATTAAGCACAGGGTAAATTGGATCCTAAAGTTTCCATACGACCTTTACCAAAAAAACTATCTGAGGTCCTGTTTATGACCTTCCATCTGGTCTATTTATGACATTCAGCGAGTGACTCGCTCAGAAACAGTGCTAATAGAAACGAAATCGAACTTTCTCATTCGTTTTCGTGCAAACGCTTATCTTAAGCGATATAAGAGTTGGTTTTGCACGAACGCAAATCAGAAATTTCGATTTTCCTTTTCCAAGTAAGCCCCCAGAATAATGACTTTAATAGAATTTGCTGATGATGGCAATTCCCTCATCATATCAGCGCTCAAAAGTTGCAACTCCCTCATGATATGCATATGTACCTTACCCCCCGGTAATACGTTTAGAAAAAGAACCAACACACGATCTGATCTGGTAAACACCTCCAATTCAATAAAAAAAACAGGCAATACACAAACGGAAAACAAAAGGGTTTATCATGGGGGTATGTGACAAAAACGGGTTATACTAAAAAAAATAAGACATATGAAATGTATGTGAATGGTCCAGCTTTATTTATATATTTATACAGAAACATTATCATACATAACTTGAGCCTGACTACCATCAACAATTGAGGACATTCAGAAATTCAAATAATCTTTACCAGTACTCTCATCAGATGAATATCAACAAACATAGAAGCCAAAGCCATACCCTACCATATTTCACAAAGCATTCCCAACAATTTCGCGTCCGCAGACAAATAGTTCCCGAACTTACATAGAATGTTCTCGAACATACCGTTTCCCGCCAATTCTCCACGTTCATTACACGAACGATAAAGAGAGAATGCCATCTGTATTTGTTTTACTTCACACCTGTTCATTACGTAATGCCACTGGCTTGGCTTTAAGAACGTGGAAACGTCAATGGGGTTGCATTCACATGGTGTGAGAAACTCCATGGGGGTTGAAATTGGCAAACAACATTTCTATGACATCAACATTCTATGGTTGTATTTGTGGGCATGTGTGTTTAATTTAATGTACCTAATTGCGTTGTACCAAGCTATATATAGCTTGGTACAACGCAATTAGATACAAGGTAAGGTAAAAGGTAGAAGGTAGTTCTTCCAAAAGTGTTGCTAGGTTATAAACCTTTAAATTTTATCCAAATCTTTTCAGAGACAGACGTTGATATACACTTAAGTACTAGACACAAAAATAGATCAAATAAGGGTAAACGACATGGAACTAAAAATAAAATAAAACAAAACACAATAAACCATTTCGAACAACTAGCGCAATCATCCTTGATTTAAAAAACAATCTGACTTGTATTGAGCACTGACAGCTGATCAAATCATTTATTACGTGATAGAATTCTTGATTCTTATCACTATATAGTATAAAAAAAGCTTCCCGCTGTCTGTCTGTCCCTATGTATGCTTAGATCTCTAAAACTACGCAACGGATTTTCATGCGGCTATTTAATAGATAGAGTAATCAAATCACTCTAAATTTAAGAGGAAGGTTTATAAACCATTCGCGATGCACTTAGAACGGAGAAGTAAACAAATACTAATGGTATCATTGGGTAGCCAACTACCCAAGGCAGATATCACAGCAGATATCGAGTTTCAGGCACCCGAACCAATGACGTAAAGGATCAATGTAAATTTTGACAACCCAGCCACGTGCTAAGGACCCGCTTACTTCGTAATATCAATATCAGATGTTAAACGTGTTGACTCAAGAAGTTTATCCGAAGCTAATCTTGATGAAATAAAATGAGAGGCTCTCAGCCCATCCAATATCGGCAGGGCAACTTCTAAAATGAATGAAGAACCTTCTTTAGATCGTATCGGGATCTGTCGATAAAAAGCTGTCGCATCGTTTTTATTGGGGCAGATAATACGAAAATTGTATTTTGCGCTTCGATTTTTTAAGCCTCGGGATTTTTTGTACTTTACCTATCAAATAACCTCTCTGACCTTATTGTTCGAATAGGTCTAGAAGTGTCTCACTAACAGCGAATATTCGTCCATTGCTGGACACAGGTGTCCACCTGATAGCGCCTTATTGGTTTTTATCTGACATCCTGAATACCCCCCTATTACACATAATCCCATGGGGATGTGGCATGCGGCTAGGCATGTGGGTTGGGGATAGTAGTATTTATCTGCAGGAGGCGCTGCAGCCCATGGATATCCCTCAGTCGCCTCTTACGATACCCGCGATGAGTTGGGGTGGTGCAAATTCTAAGCGGGCATGTGTGCGTGTCTATGAAATCATCAAAATCAACAATAATTGACCAAGAATTCGGCGATCATAAAAAACATATCTACAGCTATCATAGAACCTCTTTTTTTCGAAGTAGGTTAGTAAAATAAAGCCTTTTCAGTTTAATAAAGAGTTTGATGAGTACATGAGCACCTATCGAGCGAAATCGAATATTGCTTAAACCTATCCGAATATCGATAGTATCCTAACCTAAGCCCATTTCTGTTATCAGGTGCTAGATTATTAAATCGAATGTGCCTATAAAATTCTTTTTACAGACTTTTTTAGGTCTATTGTGTTGTGTTATCTCTCTGAAAGGCGCGGGTTTAGTATATGATTTTGTCTACACCATCTTCGAAAATTATAGCCGGATAAGATTTTTTTTATAAAATTATGTTCTAGTTGCTAAATGGTTGCTAATTTACCTTTAGCAAGGTGGATTTTTAGTGGGCCTGCTATCTCGCTAAGAACCGACAACCGCTGGGGTAAATGTGTGCTTGAGTGGAGATCGTGACTCGGCGAACGTTGGACGCCCTCCGGCCAGATGGGCTGATGATCTGCGAAAGACTACTGGCTGGATGCGGTGAGCTGAGGACAGGGCACTATAGAGCTCAGTATAAGAGGCCTATGTCCAGCATTGGACCAACATAGTTCATGGTAATCATGATAATAAAATTTAAATTCCTTATTTTAATGTTAACCTTTCTACCTATCAGAACACATAGGTACGCACACATTTACTGCTAAACGTACCTCCCCCAAGCAAGGGGTTTTTACTATAATCATAATACTTGGAAATCAGATTGATCGCAGTAGAGGTGTTAAAATACACAGAAGAAATCTGCACCCCTTTCCCCTGGTAAGTTTCTTTAATTGGCACTTATGACGTCCAGGGGCTGAGTTAATACTATGGACCGTAGACCGTAGCACGTCCTACCTGGTTAACTTAGAAAGAAAATTAATTATTATTCATGCAACTTTTCGCCCTCGATTCTTCTCTGATTTCTTCTCTGTTTTGTTTTAAAACTTTCATACATTATTCTGTTGCTAAAATTCAGACGGTTTCCAAGAAAAAACAAAGCAAATTGAATGTAAGAGCCAACACAAGTTGAAATGGCCACGCTTTTACAAAGCGTTCAGAAAGACTTCAAGACTGTATTTTAATTAAAATTTAAGTTTTGTTTTAAACCGTTGAGCTACTTTCTAATGGTTGCTTCCACAGCACGGTGGCGCTGTGAAACAGATATTGAACCAATCTGGTTTTTTTTCAATTTGGAATAAATATCGAAATTCAACCTTGTTTATCAAAATGTTCCATTAAAGATTTTTTACATGCTATTTATTTTATTTTATGTGGAAGGAGAAAAGGGAGGCCTTTGCCCAGCAGTGGGACAATAATGGCTTAAAATAAATAATAAATAATAATTTATTTTATCGTTTCGTATCAAATATAAATAAATAATAAATAATGCTTGGCAATTCACACAGCATTATCTAGCCCCATGGTAAGCAAAGCATGTGTCATGGGTACTAGATAACTGATATACATACTATAATAAATTACATAGATAGATATTTTTTATTATACACAGAAAACGGCCAGAACACCCGGAACAAATATCTGCAGATCGTACACAAAATTGTTCCGAGGCGGAAATCGAACCCGCAACCTCCTGCGTCGCAGGCGGACCTTCGCCCACAGCGCCACATCAGTCGGGATATAGATTCTAGCCAGCAGTAATCCCGACCTAAAAACCTTACAGAAATGTAGCAAAGGCTTAAGATGACTCTCATGGGACAGTGACAAAAAACGACAATCTTGGCCGCAGCTCCGCAGTTCCAGCCAGCTGTAAATGGAAACAGAAAACTTATTCTTATTAATTTGTCGGGCTAGCTTTGAATTCGTTATTTTTATCTTTCGCTTTGCGTTTTCACGTGTTTTATTCATGCATACGGGCAACAAATCAATAGAAGTATGATTTTGTTTGTTACTTGAAAGCTTTTTGAGCAATTTGGAGTTGTGATTGCTCTAAGAAAAGTTATTTACAAATAACAATGTTTTAAGCACGTACCAAGGTTTGCAAAATATTATTTTAAAGTATTTGCGAAAAACAGGTAGTGATGCAGTAGTAGAGAAGTAATATACACACATTATACAAACATACATCTATAACGTAAAAACTTCTGTGAAATAATTTCTTAAAATATTTAATCAACCAACAGCTATGAGAGAAAGCCTAGTTATGTAAGATGCTGACAATGCTTCTATCATAATTAATTAATTTATCACAAACTCTAGTATTCAAATTTCTAAAGTTCTAATTTAAATATTTGATACCCTGTACAGTGTACACCTAATAAAAATTTGCAATAATAGCAAATTTAGCTATTTCTATGGACCAATGTTATTGTAACCAACTCATAGTTTGACAATATACAGGGTGGATAAAATCAATGGGTTCTAAAAGGAGACCAGTTTCAGTAATTAAAAAATTAAAAATGTTTGAATGCAGTTTTTTTTTATTTTTTTAAAAATATAAAAAAAAAACTGCATTTTTATAAAGGAAAGTTGTTTTATCTAAATCTATATTATATACTATATACTTTTAATAATATCTTAAAGATTTAAGTGTTCCGTTCAGGAACCTATTGATTTATAAGTAAAAGTCGTGAACGCTTTATAAATTACTAGCGGACCTTCCCAGCTTCGCACGGTTTTAGTACGGATCCCTAACTTTTTTGGAAATATAATATAGCCTATGTTCACCGGGGATAGTGTAGCTTCCCAACGGTGAAAGAATTTTTCAAATCGGTCCAGTAGTTTCGGAGCCTATTCATTACAAACAAACAAACAAAATATCAAACCTTTCCTTTTTATAATATTTGTATAGATGAATAATTAACAGAAGACCCTGTTAATTTTATTCACAACCTAGCTGCCAAAGAGCAAAAGCTTATCAATCAAAGTAGCGACAAAACAGTCAACGTATCAATCAGAGCCTACTTCACAAAGGACTGCATTGAAAGCCAGGAGGAGGAAGTAATGAATGTCTACAAAAAGGACTAGAGGGTGAGCCAAATTAATGAGACGAATAGCCAGTCATTAGATACAGTTAACAAGATTGAGGGCACGGCCGCACTAGAAATGGAAGATGGAAGATTAGAAAGCAAACGTATGATAATTTGATGTTTTAAAATTAAAAACCGATTTTTTTTTTAGTTTTGCGGGATAAACCGTCAATGCTCGGGAACACTAGGTACATACTATGGCACTACCCCGGGATCATTCTCTATACAAAACTATCAATCAAATAAAAAAAAAACGATCCACTATTGACGAAAAAATCAGTGAATAATTACATCACTACATAGTATACCTAAGCACTAAGTAGCTTCCCGCTGTATGCTTAGATCTTTAAAACTACGCAGCGGCTTTTATTGCGTTTTTTATGGATAAAATTATTCAAGAGGGAGGTTTATAAACCATTTGACGTATAGATTTCCACACAGGCGAAGCCGGGAGGCGTATCTAGTTTACATTAAAAATAAAACATCAAGTGCGAGTGAGCTGGATTTGCGCACTGATGTCTGTCATACGTCTGTTTTTGGATTCCGAACGAAGCCACGCACCTAACGGTATTATAAAGGCAATAAGACCACGTACCCGCCGACCATCTTGCAATGCGGCCGTCTCCTCATTGTGACGTCACTGGTTGTCGAGTGCCTGACGAAATGAATTTTCTTGACCATTGGTTTTTGATAGGATTTTCTGGCTAGAGATGCTTGAATGATTCTGGTAAGTAGCTTTTTTGTGTGACGACGCCGTCAGTTATACAGAAAGAGGGTGGCACAGGATAAAATAATTGTAAAATATTATTATTATGACCAGGTGATAGTACAATACAATACAATACAAAAATTCTTTATTGTACACCATAATCAAATCATTACAAAAATACAAAATATGCGACATGTACAATGGGCGGCCTTATCGCTTAGAAGCGATCTCTTCCAGGCAACCTTTGGATGGAAATAATTATATGAATTTAAGAAAAGGCAGGGGGTGTACCACAGGTAATTTAAATATGAACATAACAAGAATACTAAAAAACAATAATACACTACTTAAATACATAAATAAATAAATAGTAAGTACCAATATCCTTTAAAAACTGGCAAGGATACAGTTTTTAGTATGAACCGGCTTAAAATTTTCACCTCCTTCACCCTTCACCTTCACGAGGGTGTTCAGCAGTGAACTGGTGTAAAGGCTGTTGATGTGTTATTGTAACCTAGTCAATATTAGGTTGCATACCTAATACAGGGCTGAAAAGTTGCATTCAACTTTACAGCCCTCGATTCTTCTCTGATTTCTCCACTGCGTTTGTTTAAAAACTTTCATAGATTATGTTGCTAAAATTCAGACGGTCTCCAAGAAAAAACAAGCGCTAAACACGCCCATGGAACTGCCGTAATAGATAATTATCTCTCTCTAGATTCCCTTTCCCGCTAACCCCGTGCGTAAATCCCTTGACCTCAGTCGGACGTATTGCCCCTCACAAGTGTTTTGTTATCTAAGCTGTCTAAATCCCTTGATGCGGCATCTCACCTAGATTATTATCCATTATCCCGTAAGGGCGGGAATACATGGGATGGTCTTTCTGTCCAAGAATCAGAGAATAGAGCCCTGAGTTTGGTTTCATGATGGTATCAGACGTCATCGTGATTAAGTTCCAGTTTTCTTCCTGAAATTCCTGATTTCTGGGGGAAACTGGACGGCCACCAAGGCCACCTTGCGCACCACGGTCTCCACGGAAGACCAGAGCTATGGTACGATCTGCTCTACCATAGCACATGCTGAGTGGAAACCGATTGTGTCAGTTTCTGTCTTCTGTTAATTTAAGTTTAATTTATAAGAGTACTCTGACAAAATAAAAATCTTTTTTACTTTTACTTTTTTACTATTTTGACTGTTGAGGTTAAGGTTGGTGCAGTGCGGACAAGCAGTCCGCTCTGTACCGACCTTATTGGTTCGCTGCTGGACATAGGCCTCCCCCTAATAAGCGCCTTTTTGGCTTTTATCTCTCGGGTGAGTGAGCCCATAATGCCCACGCTAGGCATGCAGGTTGGGGATCGAAGTTTGCGGGTGATTTGTTCAGCAGGAGGCGCAGCTGCCCGCCCTTCAGGATATTCCTTATTCACCTCGTACAACACCTGCGGGGATAGTTGGGGTGGTCCAATTCTAAGCCGGCTGACTGTACTTAATCCCATCCAAAAATGGTAAGTCTCGATAATATCATTAAAGCGAACTCAGAGCTCTGATTGAGTGGGAGTGCAATGAAGTTACATGAAGGTATGCACGTATAGGTAATCATGCTAACGTGTTTGCTTTACTTGTGTTGACAATCAATTTGGTTCGTGCTGCGATAAGATTCTATGTGCTGCTATTACATGTTGCAGTTATACTTGATTTGCTATGGGTGGTATTTAAAGTCGGATACGGTCTGGATCCGTGGAAGAGGAAAAACTTATTTGAAATGCTGATGATCGGTTCCGCGGATCGATTCCGCATGCGGGCGGAAATCAGCAAGACAGGAAAAGGGCCCTAAAATATTCCTTAGAATTTTATTAAGGTACAAAAATCATTATTTGCATTGAGCTTAGTACGGTATATAATTTATTAAATGTATTATAATTTAATGACTGGCCAGATGGCCTGATGGCCGGAACACTCGGGAACTGGCCAAAATGGCCAGTGTTTTTCTTCCTTGTCGTCTTGGCGTGTTTGGACATCATCGCTTTGAACCATGAAAGCGCTGTAAGCGCTGACGTTCACCTCGGCAGCTGTGTTTGGGGCGCTATTGACTACTTTTCTAACTGCAACCAGGAGTGCAAGCGTCGTGGTTACCGCGGAGGATATTGTGGCAGTTATTGTTAGCTTTAGCAACTGTTGTTGCGAAAATTAGAGTTCCCTTACTTATAAAATTTTGTCCACTGCAATGGCTAAGCTTTGGTTTTATACTCTAGAAATTTGTCAATGGAGGAAAATCAAAGATTATAACGAACTATTGTAAAGTTGATAAACGTTTCTAAGAAAGAGGGTAATTCAATCAGTGGCTCAGAGAGTCACGGTGTCTTGCCATTGAGTCGCTATTTTGGTCTATCCAGCCAAAGTTCCTAAAAGTTATTCTGAAAGTTGATCTGGTTAATCTCAGGGATATTTTTGAGGTCACATATTCTGCCCTCCATACAAAGAATGCAGTAACTCTATAAAACATGTTTTGGAGAAAAACGCTGTTAAAAAAATTATAAATGTTTTTGTTATTACTCTAAAACTAATCAAGCTATTGCAACATGAAATACGTCAAAAGAAAGAGGGGAAAAACAGTTATTTTATGGAATCTTCTTTTTAAATAATATTTATGTTATTTATTAATAATTTCAAAAAATATACATATGCTTAGTATAAATTAACTGTCGCAGTTATGTATCCTAGCAATAACTGCAGTATATACCATAGTTACTGCATTTTTACGAAGAAAAAATACTTACAGCAATTTTACGTGCAGACGTTTAGTATTAAAACTTATTTCTTTCTCATCATAGGTGCAGTAACTGTGGAGTTACTGCACTAATTGTTACAAATTCACTCATTCTAAACTTAAAGTCTGCAGATAGATACTGCAGAATCACTGGACCTAGTTATTGTTATGGTGGGGCCACATATCATAAAAATAATAATAAAATGCAAAATTAATTATTACAAGTATTACAAAACTAAAAACATAATTAAGAGAAATACCACAGTAAAAGACACTAAATAAACAGTTTTGTTAAGAAACAAAACACAAAAGTTACAAATTTTAAAAGCCATAATCTTAAACCAGTTCATTATCTTAGAGTCCTTATTTTTAATTGAATTTGTGCATAAATAACCTTGCCAGTCTTTTGATCATTGAAGGCACTAATAGTTAATTATTTATTTTTTAATTTAGGTAAAGTAACTATACTAGACATCAGTGTCATAGCAAACTTTTTTAGTTATTATAGTGTTCTTAATTATTTTTTAAATTCAAGTAAATATTTTGGAAAATGGGTACATACTTCTATCATCATTCATCTTATATTATAGGAACTTCTTACTAATTATAGGAACGTTTTAAAATCACATTAGTTATCTTAATCGTTAACATAAATGACTCAGCCTTACACATTAATATTGCAGTCTTAGGCTTAACTATTTAATATTGCATATTAAATAATATTATATTACATTAATTAAATTTAAAAAAGTGTTAGTATACCTTAACTTATAAAAAAAGTAAGACAATGATATCAATCAATATCCTGATTCAAAAATAATTAAAGATCAATATGAGTATGTTATAATTAACTGTCTGCAGCTCTAAACATCTTTATAGTAGATCCGAGACATTGTTAGTAACAGGTAGATTTTCCCAAAAACGTCTTCTTGATTCTGGCATTAGTGGCAACAGTTTTGAAATGATTTCAGTTTTATGTTCAGAAGTGATTCATTATTACGGTGAATTTTTAGCTGAAGAAAGTTTAGTTCTTGCCACTCTTCTGATTCATGACCATGTTTAAATTTCAATGAATTAATTACCTCTTTTCAAACTTTTGAAACTATCATGGTTATTAATACTAAAGTCATTTAAAACGGGATATTTACCATGCAACTGTGCTGAAATATTAGATAACTTAAAAATCAAATCATGGTAAATATCCCGTTTTAAATGACTTTAGTACCTCGATTAACTTTTATCGCCATGATGTCTTTGAAATAAACCCTCGGCTCGCGTTTACGAATTATGTGTTGGGAACTAAAATCTTCACAATTGAAAAAATCTGCTATGGTCATGACTTGGACCACATTCTTCTTTGCGTTTGACGCCGCAACAGCATCCACAAAGTCATCAAAGTCAAACACTTTCTTCTTCTTCTTCAACTGTTTTTCCACTTGATGATGAAAGTGGTCTGCGGACATGTAGGAATGACCTGGCTAAAATTATTTTACTATAATGCATTCAACTGCAATTAAGTCGCTATTTATTATATTCACCAAGAAACAGATCAAAGCCCAATTTTCATTTTAGGCCGCGCAGTTATCAGCACGTAGAATGATCTCGTTAACATCTCGCTTGTGTAACAGAAAAGCTCTGAACGCCGAAATAATATCCTCTTGGTTTCTTCCAGCTACAGTTTCATTCCAAAGAACGGCGTATGTAAGTACTCGTATATACGGGACAATACTTTCATTGAAAGCTACTATTCTAGGGCAACATATTCCTGCTTTATATTGGTCCATTCGGGGAAGCGTTATTACTTTTTTCTGATCAACAGAATAGCAAATACTCGTACATGCATTGTCAGTCTGATTTATTCGGATCTTGTCGTGACTATATTCGTTTCGTGTAGCTTCGTTTCTTCTTCGTATCGACTGATTTCGATTCAAATAACCCCTCCCCGCACACACCACCAGGCACTATGCAACTGTAGTTAAATGCTAGTTACTGCACTCTTTGTAAGCCAGACATACAGAACTACAAAGTATTCGTTCTAAATTTATTTATCTCATAACCGCAGCATCTAACTGATACTGCATTTATGATAAGGTTCATTTAGTCTTATGTCAAAATAGACTTAGACTGAGTGCAGTATCTAACAGATACTGCACTTAAGTTAGGTTTATTTCATTTTATGTTAAAATACACTTATAAAAAATGCAGTATCTAATAGATACTGCATTTATGGTTGGATGGTCGAATAATATATTTTACATAGTACGAAAATAAAGATCGCAGTATCTTTACATACTGCATTATTTGCAAGAAAATTATTTACTGTCACACGAGTTGCTGCATTCTTGCTTCCTAATTTTCTGAGTTCCTGATGAAATTTTGATACGTGAGTGAAAACAAAATATGGCATTTTTTAAGGCGATTCGGAATATGTATCTAACTCAATTTTGGCAAAAATGCTAGTTACTGCATTTTTCATAAGGAGGGCAGTATTATATGCAATACCATTACATATTTTATTAATAAATGAACTATGAACTATGGTATAGTTTCATGGAAGACAATTGAATGTTGGTCTTCAAAAGTTAGCTAGATCGAGCAAGCTCGAGATGGGTTTAGAGCCCAAGGGTAGGCCTTTGCTCAGCCATGGGACACCTTCCTCCTAAGCACAGATATGTAAGTCCATTGCTAAACGTGCCTCCTTAAACCAGATATTTTACCAAAATTACCTCGCTAGGCCGGGGGGGCAAGTGATTGCAATAGAGTTGTTATAAATATAAATAAGAAAGCTGCTGCCCTTCCTCTGTTATCTTTCCTGGTTCGATTCCTGCGACATTCAAAGGTTGAGTTGGACAGGACTCTTACGCCTCGACCGCGACGCCAAAGCGGTGAGACATGCCGGTTAATTATATTTAAACAATCTGTCAATTCAACAGTTAAAGTCAAAGCCTAGCTTCAATCTAAGCGCCATACAAAAACCTCTAGCAACCTCACACAATTGCTATAATTTTTCATCAGCACAAATAATTTCTGCGTCAGAAATCTACGAAAATAGCAGCAGTCACGTAGCAACTAAGATTTATCCCTATTATACGAACAATCCAGGAAGGTGCTTACCTTAATCCGGTAGAATGGGATGATTTTCACATCTTTGTTCTTAATTAATCTTGTTCTGTAGGTACCTACATGTCTGAGGGCACACTTGGCTATTATCTGCCGCTGTCTTGATAATATATATTCGTTTTTTTAATGACGGAAAGTAGCAAAAACTTTTTAATTTTTTGGGGTTATCTTAGCCTACTAACAGAAAAGACTAAACCCTCCAACACTCAAATACTCAGATTGAGACAGATTTTTGACAGTTTTAATATTATTCTATCAAAAATTGGTTATTCGAGAAGTCCTTGAATCTGAGTTGAGTTTGTCTGTATTTTAATTTTAATGTTAAAGCTAACCGACGAAGCTGTTTATCAGAAAAATCATCTTAGGTACCTACCACTTTTTCATCACAAAAATTAATGCTTGTAGCAATCCGAACCGGCTTCTGCCACGCTTAACTTCCAGAAATACTTATCCTCCTATAGGTTCTGCTCTTCTATAGTAAAACGTTTTGAAACCAAAGTGCTCTCGAAGTGAAGCAAATTATTATTGCCTTCCATTCGTTCTAAAGGAAATGCAGTAAGTTGGTACGCTCTGCAAAGTGTTTATTAACCACTTTAGAGGCGACGCCCTGTTGGATATTGATCACTCGACGTACCTAGTTAGTGGGTGAAAACTGGCATATTTCGGAGGTTGATGAATTTCCATTTCGTCATTTCAACACCCAGTTACTTTATATTAAGCTAATTATTTCCGGAAATGGATAAAGTTGGATATTACTTCGAAAAACCTAGCTTCCTACAGATTTGGGCAGGTTGGGAATCATCTAATGCGGATCCAAAAGTTGGCTTAGTGTCACAAACGCCATCTAACCAACATATGGATGTCCTTTATGGTACAAAATAGGTTTGAGTTTTATTCTAAATCATATAATAAAATTGAAATCTAGCTCTCACTCTCTCAAACCATTAGGTTAGAAATTTTCCCATCCATTAGTGGGGTACTTGTATTCGATCCTATCAAAGACACAAAAAGATCAAACACGAAATACTTATAAGCAGGATTTATTGACAAGAAACACAAATTTAAAATACAAACATTGATCTGGTCCAACATGAAGTAAAGCATCTCAAAAACATGCCTGAGAGTAACCAGACCAACTTTTAGGAACTTTGGCTTGATAGACCAAAATAGCGACTCAATGGCAAGACACCGTGGCTCTCTGAGCCACTGATTGGATTACCCTCTTTCTTAGAAACGTTTATCAACTTTACAATAGCTTTCATTTTCTTCCGTTGACAAATTTCCGGAGTAAAAAACAAAGCTTAGCCATTGCAGTGGACAACATTTTATAAGTAAAGGGGTTTATGTTTAAGAAACTCTAGTTTTCGCACCAACAGTTGACGTTAGCGAAGCTGCCACAATGTCCTCCGCGGTAACCACGACGCTTGCACTCCTCGTTGCAGTTAGAAAAGTAGTCGACAGCGCCCCAAACACAGCTGCCGAGGTGGACGTCAGCGCTTACAGCGCTTTCGTGGTTCAAAGCGATGATGTCCAAACTCGCCAAGACGACAAGGAAGAAAAACACTCGGGAACTGGCCATTTTGTTTGATTTAATGAAGACAAGTGTACTGTATGTGATGCAAATGCTGACTGATGCATTAACTGGGGACGCTCAGGGTATTTATACAATCGAGTTTGCAGGGATGTGTGAAAACGCAGTTTGCTGTTGTCGACTTGTTTAAGTTACTATTTTCCTTGATGATAACCCAGATACTTGTGATTTTGCACAGTGGGTTTTTTGCTCTGGACAAGCTTGTTTTGAATAACTCTATCGATGGAAGTACTTATTTAAAGTTGGAAGGGTTGTTTATTGTCTTTTGTTTATAATTTTGATGTCGTTGTTTTGCGCATTTAGCAAATTATGTTTATTCTGTTGGTGCGTTTTGCTTTTTTGAAATTTTAGGAGCTTCAGTTTTATAAGTACCTACCTACAAAATTACTATTCCAAAATGTTGTTTGATTGAATTTACCCTTTACCTAACCAATATACCTACTTTTAATTGTATATGGACATTAATTTTATGTTGCTAGGTTATATAAATTTTCCTAAAAATCAACAAGCTATACCTACCTACTAGGAAATTCTTTGCCCAGCCGTGGGACAGTAGGTACCAGTTACAAAAATATTATATACATATGTATATTTATTATATATGTACCTATTTTGTCTTAAAATGTTTTCTGTGATAATTTTGCTTTGATGTTACGTATATATAATAATCTGAATCATGTTTAGTGGTAATTCTTGTTAATTCATCTTAAACATTTCCAACAATGAATTTTCCTGTATTACCCATCCATTGTCTCAAATCTCTAAATGGATTTACCGACACGTTAAGCGCAAACTTAGACAAAGCCGCGCGCTGACACAATCTTCTTTAGAAAGTTATGCAAACACGATAACCATACAAACTTACTTATTCAGTTAATAGTGGCGCTAGTGCCGCACGTGAAACAAGATCTATATGAACTAACGACTGCCCGCGACATTGTCACTACACAGTATAAAACAAAGTTGCTTCCCGCTGTCTGCCTGTCCCTATGTATGCTTAGATCTTTAAAACTACGCAAAGTATTTTGGAGCGATTTTTTTGATGGATAGAGTGATTCAAGAGGCAGGTATATAAATCATTCGACACATAGATTTCCAGGCGGGCGAAGCTGCGGGGCGCAGCTAGTAATCTATGTATTGACATTGATCTACATATTAAAAAACCGCATCAAAATCCGTTGCGTAGTTTTAAAGATCTAAGCATATACATAGGGCTGTCCCTATGTATATGCTTAGATCTTTAAAACTATATATAATATATATATAACTATATATAGTATAAAACAAAGTCGCTTCCCGTTGTATCTCTGTAGATACAACGGGAAGCGACTTTGTTTTATACTATGTAGAGATATTGAAAGTGTCGATGTTCACAAAATGAATCGTTGAATGTGTTGCTAAGCGCAAATCTCGAGAGCAGCTGAACCGATCTGCAGATATTTGTTCCGGGTGATCTGGTCGTTTTCTATGTACAATAAAAAATATCTATCTATGTAATGTATTGTATTATGTATATCAGTTATCTAGTACCCATAACACAAGCTCTGCTTACCATGGGGCTAGATAATGCTGTGTGAATTGTCCAGCAATATTATTATTATTATTTCGCTAATTCTTTTTTTAGAATATTCCTTGAAGAACGACGATGGTTCATACGGAGAGAAAAAAGAGAGAAATGTAAAAAAAAATCTGAAACAAATGACCACCCGGGCGAAGCCGGGACGGGCCGCTAGTTATTTATATAGAAATTGCCAAGATTATCATATACTAGTATGAATTTCTAGCTCGTTACGGCGATTGGTTCCAACTTCTTCCACCAGAATAATTATGTTGTCGGCTCGCTCACGCACCGCGCATTTGGTTTTCCCGTTCACATTTTCCTCAAACAAGTATTGAGGATAAGTTCTACAGGAAAACTAATAGGGTATAAGCAATTATATTTCTTATTATCTTTCGATTCCGAGAAAGTCTTTGATATAATATGGAACAAGATTGTATTGTTTCTTCTAGGTAAATCAAGGTGAACTAGAATGAATAGGATTTAGTTATATTGTAATTTACCTAGATCAATTCTAGACTAGGTATTTAGAATATAGGACCTAGGTATTTGTTTTTAAACTTACGGGATCTGAACACATAATTATAATTAATTTTTCACTACTTTATTATCACATAATATATATATATATATAGTAGCAATAAACACCCGTCGTATCTATAGGCATAATTAGTTATTTGTTGTGTACCTATACCCGAACCATTTCATACCAATGAATTGTTAACATTTTATTCATCATCATCATCAGCCTATATTAGTCCACTGCTGGACATAGGCCTCCCTCAATGAGCGCCATAGCGCCCTGTCTTTAGCTTGACGCATCCAGCATCTACATGCAGTCTTTCGCAGGTCGTCATCCCACCTGGTCGGAGGGCGTCCTACACTACGTTTACCGAGCCGTGGAGTCGTTAACATTTTATTATATGTCCGAAATGGATAAAATTATTGGTAGCTTCTTTAATTCGATTTAAGACCTCTACTTATGTATTATGTACACAATTTTTACATTAAAATGTTCTTATTATTATTCGTCAAACTTTGTAAACAAAGTCGTTGATTGTTAGCTAATCCTCCGGCATGTACGCAGTGCGATCTCAGCCCTCTATCTTAAAACTGAGCTCATGAAACAATATTGCGGGAACAATTTTTTTGCAAATTTTATGCTCTACAAGTTTATAAAATACGTCAACATCATTGGAGCTAGAGAAATCTAGTTTAAATGAGATTTATTTAACTCTTGTTGCGCCCTGCGGCATTGACTGCGTGGTTTATGTGTCAGTCAATGGTATATAAACCAAAACTGTTTATCTCTTGAATCACTCTATCTATTCAAAAAACCGCATCAAAATCCGTTGCGTAGATTTTAAGATCTAAGCATACATAGGGACGGACAGCGGGAAGCAAATTTGTTTTATCCTACGTATACCTATGTAGTGATTTACGTAACAATGAACGCCACTGCACATAGGTTTCTACCTAATTTGCAAGTGGCTTGTTATCTAGGTAGTCTAAAAAATCTAGGCAACATCTTTAAGGTTTTCCTGGCTAAAGGTTCCTTGTACTACAAGTTTTATAAAAAACCTGTATCAGCTTGTCATAGTAAAACAGGACAGCCAGGTTTCCGCATTCTTGAGATGACGTAGATTTTAGGTATTGACTATACCTAAAATCTACGTCATCTCAAGAAATTTAAATACCTATATGTATATCTCTGACGTCACTTCACACTCTTATATTGTCAATACGAAATTTTGGATGTTTAGATGGAGGGATGTTTTTTAGGTACTTCCTCATGCCAAAATTAACGAACGGATTGGGGTAAAATCTTTAAAATAAAAATGAATCGCTGAATGTGTTGCTAAGCGCAAATCTGGGGAGCAGCTGAACTGATTTTGCTAATTCTTTTTTAGAATATTCCTTGAAGTATGAGGATGGTTCTTACGGAGAGAATTTTTTTTTTTTTTTTTTAAATTGCCTGAAACAAATGACCACCCGGGCGAAGCCGGGACGGGCCGCTAGTTATGCATGAATTAGAAGTTACAAGTACAGCTTTACGCCTGAAATAAAACGTAGGCTACTTCACTACATAGTATTAAAAGTCGCTTCCCGCTGTCTGTCTGTCACTATTTACGGATTAGATGCGGTTTTTTTAATAGACAGATTGATTCAAGAGGAAGGTTTATAAACCATTTGACACATAGATTTACACACGGGCGAAGTCGCGATGCGTAACTAGTTTTATATCAATAAGTTCCCATGGTATAGAAATAGCTTTAAAACTTTTCTATAGAAAAAACGCGTCCAAAGCTGCGGGCACTAGTATTCTTCTAAATGAAAATAAAAAGCATTTATTTCGAGTACACACTTCAAAGAGAGATACAATTAAAAGAAACTTCAAAACTAATTGGCTTTCTGGACAGTTGTCGCTTACTGCAGTGCCTTATGTACGGGCAGTCCACCATAGCGGCTATCATTACCAGGACGGTTAAAGGACAGGATAATCCAGTATGAAACATTATTATATGTGTTTCTCATTGCCATGATACAATACAATACAATACAAATACGCTTTATTGCACATCAAACACAGAAAAAAAACAGTAAAGAACAAACAAACAAAGATACAGATGCACAATGGGCGGCCTTATCGCTAAGAGCGATTTCTTCCAGGCAACCTTTGGATGGACACGTAGCTATAGTATAGGTATAGACGGTGGCGTATTATAGACTAATGTAAATATAAATTATATACAAAAAAAAAACATACAAATACATATATACTTGGAAATAAATACTGATTATCTCAGGTCTTATACAAACCAGTCCGGTCTGATAATTCGGAAAGCATGCGGGGGGCGAAACCAACAGCACAGGGACCCTAATCTAAAGCGTGTGTCGTGACACCGGTCAGTACCAGGCTTAAACTATAGGCAAGGGTACACATACAGAGTTCCAAGTTATTTTGAAGCAAGATGATGTGTTGATCAGGGTCATCATCACAACCTCACTTGTCATTACAAACAAATAAATAAATTATCCTGGACAATCCACACAACATTATTTCGCCCCAAGGTAAGCTGAGCTTGTGTTATGGGTTACTAGATGACTGATATACATAATACAATAGATTACATATGTAGATAGAAATTTTTATTATAACTGAACAAAAACAAAAAAATATATATATATATAATAAAAAATATCTGCAGATTGTACACACAATTGTCCCGAGGTGGGAAACAAACCCGCATCCTCCAGCGTCACAGTCAGACCTTCGCCCACTGATACGCAGAGGTCGTCAAAATTACAAAGAAATTGGTCATAAACATCACGCTTGGGAGTATTAAGTACTTAATAATCTAGTATATACTATTTCAAGATTAGTGGACCTTCCCGGCTTCGCACGGTTTTAATACGGATCCCTAACTTTTTGAAAATATAATATAGCCTATGTTCACCGGGGATAGTGTAGCTTCCCAACGGTGATAGAATTTTTCGAATTGGTCCAGTAGTTTCGGAGCCTATTCATTACAAACAAAACACCAAACCTTTCCTCTTTATAATATTAGTATAGATAACCAGGTGCTCGGTAGATGCTGGATGCGTCAAGCTGAAGACAGGGCGCTTTGGCGCTCATTGGGGAGGCCTATGTCCAGCAGTGGGCTAATATAGGCTGATGATGATCATGAGATGGTCGGTACTTGTGATTTGTTATCAGATTGACCGTTGATTGCATGTATGTCCATCGAAAATTGAATGATTGTATCAAATTTTTTGCTGATTTTTTGATTAATTTATATTTTTGTTTGGTTCCTCACTATATTAGGCCACCTTGCGCACCACGGTCTCCACGGAAGACCAGCGCTATGGTACGATCTGCTCTACCATAGCACATGCTGAGTGGAGACCGATTTTTGTCAGTCTCTGTCGTCTGTTAAGTCGTCTAAGTTTAGTTTATAAGAGTGTCTGTTCTGTTCTGACAAAATAAAAATCTTTTTACTTTTACTTTAAAATTACTGAATAATTGTGTTATTTTGACACAGCCAATTTAGAAAATTTTACACAGTTACCAATTTAAGTTTACTTAATCAAATTGAACTATAGGCACGATTTATTTACTCCGATTTTAAAACCTAAGTGTATTTTATATACAAATGGTTATTTATAAATATAAAAGATTTTATTATTATTATTATGTCTCTCATTTACCACGATCTCGGACCATAAAGTGACCCGGTCCTTTGGAAGGCTTGCGTGGGGCCGAAGCCAACAGCACAGAGGCCCTTGGAGAAGTTAATCTAAAGGCGATGGCTACACGTAGCGGGTATCATCCTCGGGTGCACAATATGATACACCCAAAGATGGTATCCGCCATGTAGGTGTTGAGACTATTGCAAAGAAAAATTATTATAAATGCAATTTTGTAAATACTACCCTCTAATTTGCTTCTACAATATAATAATACAAAAATACTTTATTTTACACCAGATACAGATCATTATAAAAATCATCACATGCGACGTACAATGGGCGGCCTTATCGCTTAGAAGCGATCTCTTCCAGGCAACCTTTGGATGGAAAGAATTATGTGAATTTAAGAAAGGCAGGGGGTGTACAAGGATAAAGCTATAGAATAAATATGAACATAACATGCTTCTATTTTTTAATTGTAATTTGATTTGTTAACACTTTGACTGCTGAAATCACACGGTATGTGTTTTCTACAAGTGACTAATATGCGTAAATCCACACTAGCGCAGCGGCTGAGAAAATACAGTTCTTTGTGATTCAGCACAGCCGTAATATTTTTCGAACGAAACGCATGTGCGGCGCAACACAACCCCTGTGTAGAGCGGCAGCACGAATTTTTTAGTATAAAAAAAGATCGCTGTCGTCGAAAAAAACCGCAGTCAAAATGTTAAGTAAGAAGATATGTACATACATTGACGACGTTAATAGGCAGATTCCCTATTAATCAGTAGATTTAATTTGAATCGTTGACTTGCTTTAGTGTAACCATCAATTTAAGATAAACTGTTTATTAGGTACACTAGGTACGACGTAGTACCATTAACATCACTTCGGATAACTTAAGCAAATAACCATGTATTAGACACATAAGAGATATGAACATATTACTAGTGGTTTCTTTTTCACTTCTTCCACTAGTGGACAAAAAATTGAAGTGAACAGTAAAATAGTAAAATAATCTTGTATATAGTATGACTTGTCTAAGTGCTTTTATTGTAAGCCTAAAGAAAATAAAATATTTTGACTTTGACTTTAACAGTGATAACTGCGAGGAAAGGAAGACAAACTAGTTATAATATACCTAACTAGTTATAATATAATAATAATTGGGTAACAGCATTTCGATCAGCGCAATAAATATACTACTTTAATGAACTTCTGATTGATGATTATGTGTGAAAAATTAAGATTTTAATTAGGATTTATCATCATCATCAGCCTATGTTAGTCCACTGCTGGACATTACTCTAATAAGCGCCGTAGCGCCCTGTCTTAGCTTAACCCTTAGTATCCCACCTGGCCGGAGGTCGTCTACGTCGTGTCGTAGTTTCCACTCAAGAACACGTTTATCCTGGCTGATGATGATATAATGTGATTATATATATTATTTTAAATAAAAAAAATACAAATACATGTATTAGCTATATACCTAAGCTGTATAAAATTAATGAATTATTCATTGCCTATGACGCAAATGCCCATCTCCGGATTCACTTGTTAAAATCACGGCGACACGGCTCACCCCTTCATGTCACACCCATCAAATCTAATTTAAAAACAAGATGATTTCTTTGTTTAGATGAGGATTTTTTTTAAATTGGCTTTTAAAAATTAAACACTTAATAGATCAGATTAAATATATTTTATTTCACAAAATTAGTTAATTGCCGGCACATGCTGTACAAACAAAACAGATCAATTCTTGAAATCTGCAAGAATTGTGATTGATTTTATTGTCAAAGAATATAAGCTAGAAATCTACATAAAAATTCAAAACACAGGATATTCAACATCACAAAATGATATGTTAATCGTATTTATCCTATCTAATAATAAATATAGTTTCTGCGAGATTGAATTATGTATTTTCATTCAGAGACATCGTATACAACATGTTTACATAAGACATTAAATAATATCCCAAAAAAATCTATTTCAGCGGGACTTACGTTTTACATGACATAACAAGCAATAAAAAATACATTCGATGGAATAGACAATCCATACATCACAGATTAAGACTGATTTTGTGCTACTTGTGAACAAGTTTCACATAACATTATTAAAATTATTTAGAATAAGAGCTCAAGATTTTTAATTCTGATTTTGAGCCCTGATATAAACAAAAAAGGTTGGCTTATTATAGTTTTGTGTTTAATCAAACGATACAACGTAAGTAAAATTTAAAGACATTAAAAATGCTAGAGGGGCTAAGGGTCGCATTAGAACGGAGTTTAAAATGATTACAAAACAACATAAAGCTTGTTCTGACAAAGCAAGTCAACATCTTAGACTCTCCTAATTCTAAAATTTGAAATCGCCTGGCCTGTTTTGAAGTAGAGCCTCATATAAAACCTAAGGTTAGTCACAAAGTATCAAATAGCTTAATACACACAATTATACACAAAGCACGCCTGGTTGTAGATTCTTCAGTTGATTTGGTTATAATATCACTTCTCACACCAGCAGTTGATGTTTCCGAAGCTGCCACAATGTCCTCCGCGGTAACCACGACGCTTGCACTCTTTGTTGCAGTTAGAGGTATAGTTGACAGCGCCCCAAACGCAGCTGCCGATGTGGACGTCTGCGCTTACAGCGCTTTCGTGATTCAAGGCAATGATGTCCAGGCACGCCAAGACGACAAAGAAGAAAAGCATGCGGGAACTGGCCATTTTGAACTTGAAGTCGTCAAAAAACGGAATAAAATGAAAAAGAGGTGTATGGACTTCGAGGAGTTGTCAGAGACTGATGGACAATGCTCTCCGCACTTCCTTAAATATTAGCTTAGGGTGTTTTGGGAATTCCGATCTTCTCATTAGCATAAGGCACATGACCGTTTTTGCGAACAGTTTCCTTGTATTTGAAGATGTCAATAGACAAAGTACCTAACTCTTTTGTGACTTTATGTTAAATCCATAGTAAATGAATATTTATCCAAATTAAAAGTTTAAAATCTGTGAAAATATGCTACCAGTTAAATAATAATAATAATAATATGCACTAATTAATTTATTACAGAAGTGATCAATGAGAATATTATGGCCACTTTATCATCCCATAGAATTTTATTTTTATTATAACTTTTTGTTTTTTTTTAGAATACGATTGTGACGTGTTATTCTAGTTATTTACGAAATAAATGATAATTTATTAAATACTTTCAAAGATACGTGGAAGTTCTTAGGTCACATCTCTATAGGGGTATGGTTCCGTCCCACCCTACCCCCAGGGGTATGGCCAGGGGCACACCCCTGGGGGTAGGGTGGGACACACACAGTATGTATTATATTATCTGTGTCAGGGGTATGGTGGGTCCGAAGTGCTCCCTGATAATTTTGTTTTTGATTAATTTATTTTCGATCCCCGTTTCCAAGAAAATTTGAGGTTTGCCCCATACCATAGCAAGTGGCAGTACATAAGTACAATGAAACCTCATAGGTACATTCATTTTACTCTCGTATAACATATCCCTCCTTGGATATATGAACTTACTAGTGGTTTCTTTTTCACTTCTTCCTCTAGTGGACAAAACATTTAATAATAATAAATCATTTATTTCAGACCATAGAAAAGTAACAGATCTTATTTAACTTATTCTACGGTCCATAGTAATATATACCTTAAAACTAGCATACATAAAATATAAAAAAGACTAAATTAAATAACACGCTTTTTTTATTAAGGCGGCAGCGCAGCGTGTAGATATTGGGTGTCAGCTGACATCGGTGCACGTGGGCGGTGCAGCGGTGTCCCGTTGCAGGCGGCCAGTGAACCTTCGAAATTTGACCCTTCGGCCAAAACTCTGCGCTTAAGAATGTCGAGAGATGATGGGTTGGTACTCTCACCATAGATGAATTGAAGCTCACATTATGGCAAGAGTTCCACTTCTCGACACGCATCGTGAACCCGGTCTTCATGTGTAGGTACTCCTACATTAAATGAACAGTAAAATAATATTATTTGATAATAATTTATATTGTAAAGTATGACTTGTCTAAGTGCTTCTTTTGTAAGCCAAAAGAAATAAATTATTTTGAGTTTGAGTTTTGAGTTAACAAAAACGTAAACACCAAAATATAAACTATCTACCTCTTCGGTTCTTGATACAGCACGCTGACATATGGACGGACGGACAGCGAAGGCATAATGGGTCCCACTTTCACCTTTCAGGTATGGTGGAACCCTAAAAAGCCGATGACTAAAAAACCCATAAAGAGAAGATTCCTTATTCCTTATGTTTATGTTATTTATTTATATAGCTGGATTATTATTATTACTCTTTAGCTACATTTAAAATTAGTTATATCCTTAGTTTCTTAGACATATTGTAAGTAAATATTATTTGAAAGCCATTGGTTCCTGAAACACAGTTTTTTACTAGTTCAGGAGCCTATAATAAATAAATAAATTATGCTGGACAATTCACACAGCATTATCTAGCCCCATGGTAAGCAGAGCTTGTATTATGGGTACTAGATAACTGATATACATAATACAATACATTACATAGATAGATATTTTTTATTATAGGTACATAGAAAACAATCAGAACACCCGGAACAAATATCTGCAGATCGTACACACAATTGTTCCGAGGCGGGAATCGAACCCGCAACCTCCTGCGTCGTAGGCGGACCTTCGCCCTCCGCGCCACATCGGTCGTCTATGGACTCCTATTACCTGTTTCACTGTCTATTTTGTCAATAATTTTTTTTTTTTACTTTTTACTCGTGCATAACTAGCAAGCAAAGCAAGAAAGATTAGTATGGAAAACATGTGTCATTTTCATTGTCATGACGATGTTAATAATATAAGTGATTCCTAGAAGGTACTCATTTGTCACATTTACCTGTTTTGCAAAAAGTTATAAGACGCAATAAATTTTCGCAAATAACAGGTAAATCGCTCTGATCGTGACAAATAAATAATGTTGGACATTATATAGGAAATTATTTTGGTTTTCTGTGTATTTTTTATTATTTTCCAAATAAAATTAAATAAATAAACATTCCACAGCATCATCTACCAAGCTACAAGCTAAGCAGGGCTTGTGTTATGGTACTAAAGGACTGATATACTTTACTACATAGTATAAAACACGGTCGCATCTTTAAAACTACGCAACGGATTTCGATGCGGTTTTTTTAGTACATAGAGTAATTCAAGACAAAGGTTTAGAAATCATTTGACACGTAGATTTCTACATGGGCCTATATATAAATATATATCTAGTGATTCAAGACGAAGGCTTAGAAATCATTTGACACGTAGATTTCTACATGGGCCTATATATAAATATATATCTAGTGATTCAAGACGAAGGCTTAGAAATCATTTGACACGTAGATTTCTACATGGGCCTATATATAAATATATATCTAGTGATTCAAGACGAAGGCTTAGAAATCATTTGACACGTAGATTTCTACATGGGCCTAAATATAAATATCTATCTAGTGATTCAAGACGAAGAAGATTTAGAAATCATTTGACACATAGATTTCTACGAGGGCCTAAAAAATTACCAATCTAGCTGGTATATGGAGAATACAATAGATTACATAGATGATCTACATATGTATGTAATTTATTGTATTACTAGCTGCGTTTATATTTTTTACACATGGATAACGACCAGAACACCCGGATAAAGTATCTGCAGATCGTACACACAATTGTCCCGAGGCGGGAATCGAACCCGCAACCTTCAGCGTCGCAGGCTGACCATCGCCCACCGCGCCACAGAGGTCGGCGAGCGAAATGAGTACCTTCTTGCAATCACTTACTATTATTACCAATAGTAAAAGTGTGTACTTCGATACTTTACTACTATCAAACAGAATAATTCGTAAATTCTACTCAAAAAAAATACGCTTATGGAAGCAACATAAATAAAACAGTTTCCACTTACAGCATTGTTTACATCGCGCAATATAAAACATAAACTTTATCATAAAGGAACGGTATACAAATTATCGTTTTTAAAAAATACTCGTATTTTTCCTCAGAAGTTTGGACATGACTGATGATAGCACAAGTGTAAGTAGTCTTTTTACAAATTAATATAGAACCAAGTTTATCGACGGAAAATGCGTATTTTTTATTAATATTGAAATAATCTGATATATAACAAAATCCTTTATAAAGAGTTTAAAAAAAAACCACGTCGACGCGATGTCGACCTTATTATAAGACCTAAGAATTTTATCGACAGAAAATGCGTATTTTTTATTAATATTAAAATAATCCTATCTAAAAAAACCCTGTATATAAAGTTTTAAAAAAATCGCCACGACATCTAACGATCTTATCAACGGTGTACCTATTGAACTAAAAAATCGATTACTAACAATGAAACAAACAAAAATTGAGAAAAACCAATCATTAATAAATAATGTTTTTTTATAGATCATAAAACTTCTGAAACTATCATGGTTATTAACACTAAAGTCATTTAAAACGGGATATTTACCATGATTTGTGCGCCATGATCAAAAATCAAATCATGGTAAATATCCCGTTTTAAATGACTTTAGTGTTTACAGATCATATTTTTTAGAGGAGGTTCAATGTTCAGCTACATTATGTCTGTTTTTGATTAAACTGAAACTACTAAAACTATCTCCAAATTTATTTCCCAATTCGGATATTTTTTTCTTGCAATTGTATATGTAGATAGAGGATAATACCGAGGTGGTCCCAAAAAGATTATTATTATATTTATTATTATATTATATTACCCAAAAGATTATTATTTATCCCGCAAAACTTATTTATTTATTAAACAAAACCCACAACCCATAAGAACTAAAATTTACGTACTTAGACACTAAACACAAGACGGGACTTACTTTAATAAAACTTAAAAAATACAAAGTTAAAAATTAAAGGAATTCAAAGTCGGTTTTTAGTTATTTTTTTTCCTGGTATGGTTACAATTTGAAAAACCGGTACTTAGGTACTTAGGTAGTTTTTGAAATTTTTATCCTCATTTTTCTACTTAATTGTTATTCTGTATACGTACGTAAAAAATACGCCATAAAGTTTGCATAACACGTTACATTTATGGTAATTTAATGTGTAATGAAATGGCCCCTAAGTTATATACATCGAATAAATAATTCGTCCGTGGTATATGACCATTCGCTTCGATGATAACCGCGATCCCAGAGGGCGCAGGTTGCGTTATGTATCGGTACTTAACACTAGTATTTTGATTACATAGGGATAGTATTGAACAATGCTATCTGACTCAAAGTACCAGGAGAGTAGGAATATATAGGATGTAATGTAAAATTACGAAATTATTACACGAATACATAAACTCAAAGTCAATAGCATTTATTTCTTTAGGCTTACAAAATAAGCACTTAGACAAGTCAAATTTTATACTATTCATTATTATCAAATAACATTATTTTAATTTTAATGTTTACTTAATTTTTTTGTCCACTTGTGGAAGAAGTGAAAACATAGACAGATAGATCATTGATTAAATACAAATAGGTTCATCATCAGCCTATAGCAGTCCTATACAACACAGAACTGCTATAGGCTGATGCAGGGTGCTATGGCGCTCATTGGGGGAGGCCCATAGGCCTCCCCCAAGCGCCATAGCGCCCTGTCTTCAGCTTGCCGCATCCAGCATCTACCTGCAGTCTTTCGCAGGTCGTCATCCCACCTGGTCGGAGGGAGTCCTACACTACGTTTGCCGAGTCGTGGTCCCCACTCAAGAACACGTTTGCCCCAGCGGCCGTCGGTTCTTCGCGAGATATAGCCGGCACACTGCCACTTCAGCTTGCTAATTCTTCACAAATTGGTTACATAACTTAATTAATAGTACCTTAAAGCCCTATGCTAGGTTTGTCTAAGCACTTGGTTTTTACTTAAAAAGAGAAAAAATATATCTACGTACACAAAACCTACAATAAAATAAGTTATCCTGCGTCGCCTACTAGATCGTTTATTAACCAGCCTAAATATTTACATAGATATCCACGCAGGCGAAGCCGCGGGGCTCAGTTATTTTCAGATAAACGATATTTTCATCTCTAATTATAGATAGATAGAAAATACTTTATTATACCACACAGAACAGAAAACAATACAGGAATAAACAATAGAATAAATGAAGTATACAGGGCGGCCTTATCGCTGAGAGCGATCTCTTCCAGGCAACTCTTCTCTACCACACAAAACAGAAAACAATACAGGAATAAACAATAGAATAAATGAAGTGTACAGGGCGGCCTCAGAGCGATCTCTTCCCAGCAACCTTTCGATGGACTGGACATGGAGGAACAAAATAGACGGTGGTACGTTTAGTAAATATATAGATAACAGAAAAGAAAACAAATACACTTCACACCATAATACCAAAATTATCTTCCTGGTTCTAAAAAATAATTATTTACGAACCTGCTTTCTATCTACAAATTTCCCCTGCTTTCACTGCTAGTTCACCCAAACCCAAGTCAATTTGGCACCACTGCAGACTGACCCGATGAGCGGAAGTCATCAAGGATCGCGCGCTGACACTTGCAATCTGTCCGAATCGGCAGATCTCTGTCAAACACTAAGCTGGGACGGACCGCGCCATCTGTGAAGGAATTACTTCGGATAGGATAGAAGGTTAGCTGGTTGGGGAATTCGGAAAATGGAGCACGGAATTTGAACGAACGAAAGCTACGTCGGATGAAACCTGAAACCAAAGGCATTAGATACGGAGATATAATATGCACGTGCCTATCAGAGTGAAGGTTATAAAGTGTGCACCTGTTCTTACGCACAAACGCGTGCTATATATGTATAAATTAGAATGTTTTAAAAAACTGTTTATTTAAAGAACTGCCCTATTTTTGCCCTGTGGGCCTGTCACTTCCTGTCCATCTATAGGTTGCCTGGCAGAGATCGGTTATAATAATAAGGCCGCCCGCATTGTAAAACATATTCTGTATTTGTTTTTTCCTGTCTTGAATATCTGTTTTATTTGGTTTGCAATCAAAAGTAACTGTATTGTATTCTATTACCTTATTATATTTGTAGTTATTACCTTATTAGATAATATCATTTCATACAAACGCAGCTAGCTTTATAGCTTTTTTAGCTCGTTCGAAAGGACCCCTTATTCCAGTCTTAGCAGCATCAGCAGTTCGACCTAAGTAGGTTACCCGTGCCGCGAGCGCGGACCGGGCGCCTACAGAGGTCAGTGCATCACCAGCAGCCATTTAAACCGCACTCATTACCATCATATTAGTCGTAGTTTTATACAATATAGCTATCGCCCCTATACTCGACTATTATTACATCAGCATCCCGGGAAGAGCTAGCCGCGATTCCTTCACCTAGAAATGCATCTGTCTGAAACTACATATTTCTAAAGGGGGTGATATTCAGCACCTAAGTGTTTCCTATTCTATTCAGGTGAATACAAAGCTGGGTGTGAAAGCCGTCGTAACTTAGCTCAGAACTCTTACAATCACATTAAGATTCTTATTTTTGTTGCAAAAAGGTCCAAACTTCCAAAGTTCCTTTCTGGGAAAGAAGATACAAAGTTTCAAAAAGAAGTGTTGCGTTGATGTTGTGGAATGAAACAAAATATATATCGGCATATTTGTTGCCGTACTGTACGTAAACCTGACATCATAAAATTGCGGGCACTGTATAGGATATAGGGATATGTTTCAGCTGTACTGCAGTTGGACACGTTCAGTGTAGTGTGTCGTACTGTGAACTTGGACATTCCTGTTTCTGAAGTCGAATTAAGGATAATCGTGGATACTGCCGTCGATTCTCGGCTGTCACTCCGCGTACATCGAGTCACTATGTGACCACGATCGCTGTAACGCGATAGAAACGTAGGGGAAAATAAAACAAAAGGTACGCGACATACTAATCTTTAAGATATAGGCAAACTTACAAATCTCTCAAAAGCGAACTTGCCGCAACTTTGCAACTCGTTTGTTAGCGCCTTGCTTATAACAAGCTTCAACCGAGTGGTCCGCGGGTGTAAAGCAAGAGTTGCAAGAGCAGGCTTTTTGTCGATGCTAAATGTGCGTGGATGGGTGTATGGTATGTGCTGCAACCTTATTTGGGCTGACAGAGTTGAGTCGCAATACAAAAAAACGGCCACGGATAAAAGTAAAAAAAATCTGAATGGAAAAATATTACAGGTAGCCAACCAGAGCTGGTTGCGCGGGCTTATTCAAATTTTTCTCCCTGTAATACCTAAAAAAAAAAAATTCCAGTAACCCTTGAAAATCAGTCTTGAGGCTCTACCATTAATATTTTTCTAGAACAAAACAGCACTTTTATTATAAACTCTTTTAATTTCTGTTCAAATATCTTATCCCGAAACTATTCCAACAAATAAAAAGCTAAAATAAAGGACCCAGTGGCACATAACTTAAACACCTACATTCTATCTCCGGGAAAAACCCCTTTCGGCAAACGAGGGAAAATAATCTTTATGCTAAAGAGAATAAGGCGGTTAGGGGATGAGATACGGAAACATACAGTGTGCTTAAAAAACCGCTTTCATTTGTCAGAGGCAGATGCAGCCGAATCAGATGTGGGGCCACGAATATAGCGGCCATATTTTTTAAGTTTGTTACCTGTCATGAAAACAATGTGAGTTTACTATTTTTCGCACAAGACTGCTGGTTGGTTTTGAAATACAGAAAATGGAATGCACAAACCTAAAGTAGGTAAAATAGTAATGAGTCTAAGAAAAAAATTAAAGCAAGTATCTTCATTTCACAAGGAAGGAAAGACGGGACGAACGGCTACCAGCCGTATTTCGTCCCCAGATTGATATTCGTATTTTTTTATATCTAGCCCAGGTATGAATATAGCAGATTTAGGTTAGATTCAATAGTAAAGTTCTAACCGCTTTCAAAGTAAGAATTATCGTGCTTGTAGGAAAACCGTTCCAAATGGAAGCAACTTTGCTCTTACTATCACAACCTATCAAAAAGCATTATTTCTTCGTGCGACTGGGCTTACACGCTAATTAGCACATAACGTAACGCATTATCACGTTATCAGCGTTATTCACGCTAAAATAAGCGTAATAGCGCATTTAACGCTTTTATTTTTTAATTTATTTTGTCTTTATTTATATAATAATGCTCGAAAATGGACACTGTAATTGTTTCTCTAATAATAATTATTATTTTGATGATGATTTCGCAAGTCGCATTTTAACGTGAATAACGCGTGAAAAGGCGTTAACCACGCTAAAATGCGCCTTAACACGCGTTTTTGCGCTAAAATTAGCGTTATAGAGCCAATAACGCACGTTACGTTATGTGTTAAATAGCGTGGTAGCCTGACGGAGTATAATATTTGTGTAAGGCTGGTTTTATAGTCACGCCGCCGCTGGACGCGCCGCTGGGCAGCGCGTTGTTAACGTTTACTGAACGGCGCTGCACAAGCGCGCGACTTTGAAACTAAACTACCCCTATACCATACATCAGCTTTAGTGGCCCGGCCGCAGCTGCCAGGTGATTGAGCGCTGTCCTTTGACACAGGCTGTAGGAAAAATTATGCGGTTTTTGCGAATTCCCAGGTAAGTATTATGGACGCGTTACTTTAGCCCGGCTGCTTTTAATGGCACATTTGCACTGAATTTTTGTTTTACTGGAATATAAAGGGTGTATTTATTTCGTAGGGCTTTTTGTTGTATGTATTTTTAAACGCTGTGTGTTTTTAAGCGGTTTTTAATATTGGATGGTAATAACTCTGTTAAACTGGTTTTGTTTAAATTATATTTGGAATTGTTACGTAGTAGTGTTTGTATTTGTAGCAGGGTTGAGATGATTATTCAGTTGATTTATAAAGTGGTCTGATTTAAATTGATTGTTTTTAATAAATATTTATTTTAAAGAAAAGCAGAGGCTTTTAAATAACAGACTAACAAATTCATGAATACTAAAAAGCTTATTGAAGATTTTCAGGAATAGATAATAGAATAATACAACAAAATAAGACTGTGAACATAATTTTATTTTATTTATTTTAACAATTTTCAGGAAATTAACAGCTAACTTAATGAGTAGGTGTCTAATGTGACTAATCTACTTAAATCATCTAAAGAGTTAAAGTTAGTAAGTTTTTAAAGTTTTGTTAACCAAAAACGCACCCTTACAATTGTAACTAAAGCTCTTCAAGAACCAGATGTGCAAAACAATTACAAGTACTATTTACACTAATATCTATTTCCTTAAAAACCGATCCTCAGAATCCTCAGAACGTGTTCTTGAGTGGAGACCACGACTCGGTAAACGTAGTGTAGGACGCCCTCCGACCAGGTGGGATGACGACCTGCGAAAGACTGCAGGTAGATGCTGGATGCGTCAAGCTGAAGACAGGGCGCTATGGCGCTCATTGGGGGAGGCCTATGTCCAGCAGTGGATTAACATAGGTTGATGATGATGATCCTAAGAATGCTGGCAGCATTGCCGCATTGAATGGAAATGCTAATTCGCTGAGAAGAAGAAAAATATTGATTCTAAGCTCTAAGCTTAAAAATATTTTATCAGGTGATGTCTGACGAGAAAGCTCTGCATCTATAATCGGGGTTACAACCACAGCAACCTCCCGTTCCCAAATATCACAAAAATATAAGTTTTCACAGTAAACAAACAGCGCCTACCGAAGATGAATAGCAAGCCTCAATCGACCATCCATTCTATTTGCAATCCGATTCTTTTCCATCCAAACTGCTATCCACAATGGTTAATGTATTCCTACCATGAGTCGACATAACGAAATGACGAATGAGCCTTAAATACATACAATACGGAAACGGCCCTGTTTTCAGGGTTCCATTTGAACCTCCTAAGTCATATTTTTTGATAGCTTAACCTAGAAATAAAAAAAACGCTACACAACGTTGGAAACTATAATGGTTACAAACACCACATTCATTTATAACAGGATATTTACCATGATTTGATTTTTTAGTTTTCCAATATTTCGGCACAGTTGCATGCGCCATGATCGCGGAATAACTGAAGGCATCTAAAGAGAAATGCTCTTCAAGACTGGCTCCACTGCATATTTGTACAGGTACTAAGGAACGATTATAAAGAAAAACGTATATATAAAAAACACTAAGCACTAATTTAAGTAAGATAAACACATAATTGCAAATTAAATGAAGTAAGGAGTTATAAAGATTCACACATGAATGTCAAATTCATATAGTGTGTGGTGATTGTAATATTCGCTTTGAAACGTTTCGCGTCTCCCATTGCAACATCCTAAATGGGTACATACTCGTATTGTAGGTACTCTCTAATTGTTATAGTCAATAAGTTCTGACAAACTTTATCTACTATAATAATGAAGCAATAAAAAAAACTGGAGCTTCGTTACATTTACGGTAGAAGAAAAAATCTTCTTCGTACCATTTTCACACACGAGCTACAAAGCTAAATAGCAAATGTAGTTAATTGCTCCTTATATTTTTTCTTAGCAACCAACCAAGCGATTGCTATCAGAATCTTATCTTCATAGGTATTATTATTTGATAAGGAGAAACTGTGTCCTTAACTATACGGAACCTTCCCTAAATAGTGGTTAGACTCTTTCTTAACTTTTTCTTTCCTGCGAATTCGCTTATCTCTTTGTGCTTTTATCCTGCGATTCTTTTCAGTGAAAACTAATTTGTTTTTTTACGGACATAATATTTTTTTTTTGTTTTTCCTAAAAATGTTAGTGTAGTACTCGTATTTCTTTCTTTAAAATGAATTATAGGATATTAACTATGATAAAGTGATTATGTTGACTAGATGATAACGTTGATTGGACCATAACCACTCATGATAAGATTCATGAGTGGTTATGATGTTAAGTGTTCTACTCATCGTTTCGACCCATTTGCCTTCTCCATTTTTTTCGTTTTAGTTTAGAAGCTAGAATGACTCATTAATAGAAAAAATTTTGAACATTCAAGTGTGAGAGGGTTTAATTCATTCCTGAGTGGAGACTGCAACTTGGCAAACGTAGTGCAGGACGCCCTTCCTCAGACGAGTGTCAAAAGTATTTTATAAGGTTGAATCCATTCTATAAATCTATCTCATCGCTCTCATCTATCTCGCTATCTCATCTAGATTTTCTTTCATCTACGGACGATTCTGAGACGATACCATTGTCATAGTAAAGCAATTGGTTAGCAAAATTCGCTCCCTGTATGATGAATAGAAATGAATTTTTAAAGATTATACATACATTATGTATTTAAACATGTCATGATTGAATACCAAAAAATATATGTACGTAAGATTTCCTGGATGACATCTACCCAACCCTATAATTCATTTTATGCAAATTCCCAGTTCTGGGAATAATCCTAATGGGCTTCTGATAAATCATGTTTTTCCTACACCTTTTATTTTATATAGATTTCTCATTTTTCTCTAACATTTTCTTCAAAAATATTTCAGCTCTTTGTCATTTCGTCGGGTTATTCATATGTAATGGAACATACAAAATCGTGATTGATCGTTGCTTTAGAAAGGCCCTAATAAATAATGCATGTTTTTTGTATATTTAAATAAAACATTTGACCTTTCGACACATTCTATTTCTAGAATTATTTTAGAAGATTGCGTATATTGTCCTTATTTTTTAAGGTAAATTGTAAACTCAGATTTAGGGTTCCTTAAATAAAGGATATATGATATATTTGACGACCGATGTGGCGCGGTGGGCGAAGGTCCGCCTGCGAAGCAGAAGGTTGCGGGTTCGATTCCCGCCTCGGAACAATTGTGTGTACGATCTGCAGATATTTGTTCTGGGTGTTCTGGTCGTTTTCTATGTATAATAAAAAAATATCTATCTATGTAATGTATTGTATTATGTATATCAGTTATCTAGTAACCATAACACAAGCTCTGCTTACCATGGGGCTAGATAATGCTGTGTGAATTGTCCAGCATTATTTATTTATTTATGTCAAATATGAGTTAAGATAGCAAAACCGTCGTGACCGTGATCACAAAGCCAGACCACCGGGAAAAGTCGGACCACCGGAAATCAATGTGGTTTTGTCAGGAAAGTACTCGAATGGGTTATTCCGTAAAGCGATCTTTATTATATAATGGCCGTTTTTCCATTAGACGGCACGGTGGCACCGGCATTGTCGTGCACCGGCACCGGCGCTGTGGCTTCGTTTTTCTACTGCGTCGGTGTCGTTGCCGTTTTACGCCCGGTGAGTGGTACAGTACTGACACGACAACACGTTTAATAACTCGTATGTAGATAAAAATGGTCGCGGTGCAATGCCGTGCCGTCTAATGGTAAAAAGTCATAATCCAATTGGGTGCGTGAAACATTCAAAGAAATGAAAAATGAAATGAAATGAATTTATTTGTTAAAAGACTTACACAGACATAATAAACTTAAGGGCCCATACAACCTCAACTTTGTGTGAAAAGGCTAGACATATGATTTTGCGTTCATAAGAGCGGGACAGGGCATTGCAACGCAAGTCAAAAATCAAGTTTTAGCTTATTACCTATTAATTAGGACATTATTTGAAAAAACCGAAACATATAACATTTTTATTTATACTTAATTCTATTACCACGCTTATTGTCAAGATCTGAACTTCTGTATTTATTGAGAAATTTAGGTTTTAGTAAAAATTTAGAGGTAACTTTGCGATTTTTTTCTATCGAGAAAATTTTATGCAATCTTGTTTTCGAAACATATGATCGATAGATTAAGTCCTGAACTTTACCATATATCAATTTCAAAGTTAAATATTCAGTAGTTTAGACGATATGGACATCCGGCGGAGTTGAAAATTAGCAGTTTGTATTATACACTCTTAAATGTAAACTAAACGTGTTGGTAATCATGTAAGTCCAGTAACAAAATGGCTTTGCCTCAGCATGAGTTGGATGACTAGCATGCTAGCAACCAACGCTGGTCTTCCGGCAAAGCAACTTGTTGCAAAGCATTGTACTCTCATTGAAAATAACTGACCATCGCAAATATGAGTTTCAATACAAAGTCATATTTTAGAAAATTCCGTCTCTTTGCCATCAAGTAATTGTTTTTCTTTTTATTATCAACCTATAATTATAGTCCACTGCTGGACATGCCCGCCATAATGAGCGCCACAGCGCCCTGTCTTCAGCTTGACGTATCTCCCTGCTGTTTGTTTTTCGCAAAACGTTTATCCCAAATATCAATATATAGTAATCCTACTGATATTATAAACGCGAAACTTTGTAAGTATGGATGGATGGATGTTTGTTACTCTTTCACGTAAAAACTACTGAATGGATTTTAATTAAACTTTACAATAATATATCTTACACATAGGCTACAATTTATAAAGATATATTGTATATTATCCAAAATACCTATCACCACGCGGGTGAAACCGCGGGGCGCAGCTAGTATAAAATAATTGTAAGCTGGGCGAGTTTGCATGTTCATTCTTCGAATGTTCCATTACACAAAACTTTATTACATGAGTTAAATTATTATGTTTTAATTATCTTTTTAATGATATTCATATTAAAGCTTTATAACAAAAGGTTCGTTAAAAATAAAGGAGTATAATTTTAATTAAAATAACTAAGTTACTAGTTAAAAACGAACGACCTACGCATCCTAACATAGAATCATAAATAAATAAATAATACTGGACAATTCCCACAACATTATCTAGCCCCCATGGTAAGCAGAACTTGTGTTATGGGTAGAGATAGCTGATATACATAATACAATATATTACATAGATAGATATTTTTTATTATACATAGAAAACGACCAGAACACCCGGAACAAATATCTGCAGATCGTACACACAATTGTTCTGAGGCGGGAATCGAACCCGTAACCTGCTACGTCACAGGCGGACCTTCGCCCACCGTGCTACAGAGGTCGTCATCATTATCATCAACCTATGTTAGTCCACTGCTAGACATAGGCCTCCCCCAATGAGCGCCATAGCGCACTGTCTTCAGCTTGACGCATCCAGCATCTACCTGCAGTCTTTCGCAGGTCGTCATCCCACCTGGTCGGAGGGCGTCCTACACTACGTTTACCGAGTCGTGGTCTCCACTCAAGAACACTTTTGCCCCAGCGGCCGTCGGTTCTTCGCGAGATATGGCCGTCCCACTGCCACTTCAGCCTGATACTTCTTTGAGTTATGTCGATAACCTTGGTTCTCTGTCGGATGTATTCGTTGCGAATCCTATCCTTCAGAGAAACTCCGAGCATAGCTCTTTCCATAGCTCGCTTAGCGACTTTGAACTGGATTACATAATTAACAGTAAGTATTTGATTTAAGGGTAAAACTTAGTGTCTTTGCCCTAGTATGCCCCCATTCCCCCATATTTGCCAGTTGAGATTCCCCTAAGTAAGATATAAATGAAGATAATAAGCAAGTCTGAAACTCTCAGACATACCACTTGCTAAGTACCTGAGGGATGAAGTTTAATCAGCTAAGTTCAAACTAGGATCCGGCATAATTGATGCAGGAACGAGACAAGGAGTATGTAAAAAAACATGTTCACAGTTTTGTGAACATGAATTTTAGTTATGCAAATTGTCTTTACCTTAAATATATCTAGAGAGAATAAGAAAAGTGCCAATGGACACGTTCTTAGTAATATGTTGTCTATTCTTTTTTTTTTTTTTTTTGAAGGACTTTATTCGCTTAGCGAATATGCCAGTCCCGTTTTACAATCACACACTATTTACTTTATCTAATAATATAATATATCATTGTGTACAAAGCCTTATCGGCCGTGCACAATGGGGTGGAGAGTAAAATTTGAACTAAACCTAATTCTGCGAGATTCAAATTAAAATCATCGATTAATTGATTCCTCAGTGACTGAGTCCGAACACATTCCACCAAGAGATGGTGAATGTCTTCTATGACACCGCACGAAGTGCAATTAGCGGAGTCAACCTTCCTCATGAGGTGGTTGAACTTATTTAGTGGAATATGTTCGGCAGCCTGTGAGCTATAACAACCAGGTGACTACAAAAAAATTAGTAAAAATAAGTTAAAATGAAATTGCCCATTAAGCAATTCTATGGCTGCATTGTAATTATACTCTAGCTAAAAAAATAGTTCTGTATAGGTCAGGTTAGGGTATAGAATTATTAGTTTCTATTTATATTAAAAAATATATATCTATGTAATGTATTCTATTAAATATATCAGTCGTTTAAATCCATTCAGTAGTTTTTACGTGAAAGAATAACAAACACCCATCCATACTTACAAACTTTCGCGTTTATAATACTAGTAGGATATAAGTCATCCAGAACCTACCCATAACACAGCTCTGCTTAGCTCGGGGCTAGGTGATGCTGTGTGGATTGTCCAGCATTATTTATTTAATTATTTCTACGTACCGTTTCGTTCCCTAATTAGTGTACGTGTCAAAACAGAGGTTACTTGATTTTTTAAGTGAGATTTGTAAAAAGTTGTTAGCTTAAGTGAGGAAATCCTAAAGTTCTTTCAAATATTTACCTCCCTAAGTATTTTTGGCAAGTTACTAAGAGCTGTCTTAAAAAAAACGTAATAGGACCAAATATCTTGCAAGTTCTTCAAAAGAAATTTTCTCGAGGTCATAGAAAACTTTATATTACCTTCGTCCAGAAGAGACACTTTTTAACACTTTGACTGCGATTTTTTTTCGATGACTGCGATCTTTTTTTTAACCTAAAAAATTCGTGCTGCCGCTCTACATAGCGGTTGTGTTGCGCCGCACATGCGTTTCGTTCGAAAAATATTACGGCTGTGCTGAGTCATACAGATCTGTATTTTCTCAGCCGCTGCGCTAGTGTGGATTTACGCATATTAGTCACTTGTAGAAAACACATACCGTGTGATTTCAGCAATCAAAGTGTTAAAGTGATTTCGATGATTATTTCCTTACATCCAATGCCAAATATAAATTAATAATGTCTAGGTATTTCGGTTATCTTATAGCCATAACACGAGCTTTGATAATGCTGTGTGAATGGTCGCCTTTGTATTTATTTTCTAGAATAAGTTTCGTTTATAGTTTATCGTGCAAAAAGTATAAATATATAAATAAATGGTCGAGCATTATTATATTATTATTATACCCTCATTTATTTAAATTCTCGTATAAAATATTTTTTTTACTATAGAAAATACAATAAAATATATAAAACTATTCTACAGTAAAAAATATATCAAAACGGCAGATCACCGACCGCAAAGCTAGGCTCAAGCGGCCGATAAATATTATTATTATATTTAACGTATAATTTTTCATATAATTTTTACTGAAATGTCAAGGTTCGATTGTGGGTCTGATTTGAATTACTTATACTCTAGATTTATTTATTTTGGTTTTATTTCCTTCGTTGTAATTGTATTTTCTTTTTTGTAATTTTGTGTATGTTTTTTTATGGACTTTTGTTGACTGAAAATAAAGAATTTGAATTTGAAAATTCGTTCGAACCGTCCGAGTTTACCCCAACTCTCGATCAATAAAATCAGATAATCTTCTATATTGTTTTCGCTAGACCCTGTCTCAGAAGGATTAATAAAATGTAAATTTTCCGGCGGCAGCTTTCCCAGACAATTTCCCCAGTTCCTTCAAAATGTTCAAGAGTTTCTTGAAAATGTTCGGAATTTCGTAAAGTGTTCGGAAAAAACAGAGTTTGTTAAATCAATTATGTTCACAAGAAAGCAATGTTCGTAGGTATCGTGGATCAAATGGAACGGTGTTGGTAAAATCTGGTAATTATTTATTTTGGTGGACGTCATTGCGAAAAATAATAAAGAAGGTAGTAATTCATTTCATTATAAACCTTTGATTTTATTTTTGATCTTTTTAACAAGGCACCGTAACAGAATATACGTTTAATACTTTTTATATTATTAATATTTTAATAACTACGTGCTGAAGACAACTGGACGTATTCTACAAGCAAAAAACTAATGAAGTCCCATGATGAGGCTTCCGTTATTTGCTATAATTTAAAGCCTCAAAAATATTGCCAACAACAATATTTCAAAGCAAACACACTTCTGATTAAAACTTCATTACTAAAGGGAAATACTATTATGACGTCGTTTACTAATTCCCTGCTACAAGTTGACAAAGAAATTAGACTCAAGGGCCCTTATTCAGACCATACAAAGTTATAACAAGGCAATATGAACTGAACGTGGTAATAAAACCTTGGGCTATAGGCGAATGGAAAGTGTTAAAATACAAACACTTGATGGATAAATAAACTTTTACTGGGTAGGATTTGACAGAACTCGCAAGATGAACAGAATACAAGACAATTAGTACCGCGTGCTCGAACGAGGCAACGAGGTGCGCTCTCTGTGAAGTGCTTATTACGACTACTCTGGGGCGCCACACGTGACGTCTCTCGCGCATACAGCCGAGCTGACCGGCGGCGGCGGCGTGCGGAAATTCCATCCGCCGCGGCCAGCGCAGTGGCAAGGCCAAAAAAAGCTTCAATAATTATGTTATCCTAAATTATAAGTAGAACTAAATGATATGTTAAGTTGTAATAAAATATTTTATGTTGTTACCTATACCTAAATGAATTTCAGGACTGACCATTGATTTTGGCACCCATTTAGATTTCACTTCTTTTGTCGTTGAAGTCTACAACCAAGGCATATACATGATATCATAATATTGAACTTGGTTTCATTTCAAATTTATGTTTTTATAGAATTTGTCTCTTCAAACACTTTGGTCCTAGATGAGTATTGAAGCTTGTTTTTAATAAAGTTGTTTTTTGAATATTACCTACACATTTATTCATTAGTTTTGTCCATTAATGGATGAATATGTTATATTAATTATTATCTGTTATGACGTCTCCCTCTACCTAACTATTAAGCTAAGTTGAACTTTCCACCAAGAAACAAAAAACAACGTAATCGTCTTTGTTTTTTGCAAGCCCCCGTAGTGCTGCTGACGCATTTTGCTTGTAAAGCGCTTTACGACGGCGATAACGCGCGTTATTACGTAATTACAGCGAATACGGGCCAAGGTGGCAACTTTTAATATATTCAGCACACAATTTGAATTCTAAAGGCTTTGGTAAATAGAAATTGTTACGCTTCTATGAAAGGAACATGAATTATTACTGTAGCAGTTCATGTTACTTCCTAATATTATAGAAAAAGATAAATAGAAAAAACTTTATACCACACAAAACAGAAAACTATACAGAAATAAAATACTAAGTATAGAGGAAGTGTAAAGGCGGCCTTATCGCTGAGAGCTAGATTTAGAAAGATTAGAGAAGATGTTTGTCTCTCAGCTGAAAAGTACTTATGACGATAAGTAATAAAATAAGTGATATCATGGAGGGAGTAAGGAAACGTATTCCATTCCCGCCGCTTGACAATTTTTTTTATGTTCTGCAGGATATTTCTTTCGGGTTTAGTACTTTTTACATCAGCAATCTGCTATACAGGGTGGCACATATAGATCGGTCTGTATGGGAAAGTCTTAAATTATTGAAAAAAATGGTGGCCATTTCGAAAACTTACTAAAATAAATGAAATAATATGAAAACAATGAATTTTATTAATTATAGATATCATTAACTACTTTAGATCGACACAATATCTGAATATCAATAGTGTTAGTTTTATTTTTCAAAACGTCCGGGTTCGATTCCCGAGCTTATTACAAGTTTTTTTTTTTATGGATGAATGCAGTTTTTCTTGTTTACTAAAATCGCTGATATGGTTTCTAAGAAGAGATCTTCGTATGTCTTATAGTTTCAGACTTTCTCATACCGACCGATCAAAATGTCCCACCCTGTGTATTGGTGCTTGATAAATGATGCTATGAAAAATGTACACCATTTTTTTGATTATGGCACTTTATATCAACGGATTTCCATTTTTAAATTTCATTCAAAATTAAAAAGGCTTGATTTGACTATGAGATAGCTAGGGTGCTTTCACGTCAAAACAATTTCACCCTCTATTACAGCATCTACGAGTAAGTACTGGAAACTGTAACGCTAGGTACAATCTAGTAAACACAGCTAATTTCGGACCGTTTACACGCCTAATATCCGCTTAGTGTCCGCAGCTTTTGTCCTAGATTGTGTTTTCATGAAGTAGGGTAAGGGTAGGAGCGAAGTGCGAGCGTGAGCGTGCTTTGAAGTCCTAGGCAGGCTTCTTTACGTAGTATAAGGTTATCAAGGTTATATCATGAAGTCGCTGCTGCTATCTGTTCGCTTAGATCTTTTAAACTACTCAACGGATTTTAATGCAGTTTTCAGCAATAGATAGAATGATTCAATAGAAAGGTTTATAAACTAATTTGACTCGAGATATTAATATTTGATTCGTTAAATTAAAAAATTGCTTTATAATTACGGGAAATGAAGTCGTTTTGTAGTTTTTTCGAAACAATCTAATTATTATTATTGTTTTTCTGTTTTGTGAAGTATTATAAACTGTTTCTATCTATCTATCTATTGTAGAAAGCAGAGGCAGCGACAAAAAACTTTTGATAGTGCCAATGACCCATGCCTGTCGTACGCGATACTTCCCTCGTAAGCTGCGATCACAAATACTATCTAGATTTCGGGTCACATACAAAATCAAAGCTAAAAGCTATTTGCGTACACAAGAGCGCTCTTCATCATCAACATAAAATAGTCCACAGCTGGACATAGGTCTCCCCTAATGACCGCCATGGCGCCCTGTCTTCAGCTGGCCGCATCCAGCATCTGCCTGCAGTCTTTCGCAGAGAGCGCTCTTGAGGTAAGTAAATGTAGAATAATGTATATTTTAAACTTTAAACTAACAAATTATCATTTTTTTTGTTTATTTTTAAGTTGTTGTGTCATAATTTTATATGGATTTAATGATGATCTTAAATAAACGAATAATAATAATAACACTAACTCGCTCGAGTTTCCCATCGAAAACGCACCCTTAGAAGACACGCTCGCTTCACGTTTATGGCAGTATGAATGCAGGTTTAGTCAGCTTTTATTCCAGTGTGTTGCAGAATATAATTCTATTCCAGGACCCGGACACAGACTTTGCGGGGCTTCTCTGCTTACCGCTGTGTAAACCAAGCGCTTAGTTTTAGTCGCGACAAAACTCTTACCGCTCATTTGTTCTGAAAGTACCATTAGGTACAATACAATACAATTCTTTATTTATAACGCCAAGTTACAAGTCAAACGTAGTAAGTAATAATAATTACCCAGTCCATCCATCCATCACAATAGCCTGGTTTTATTTCTTTAATTTTTCTTTGCAATAGTCACTACACCTGGCGGATACCATCTTTGGGTGTATCATATTGTGCACCCGAGGATGATACCCGCTATGAGTAGCCATCGCCTTTAGATTAACTTCTCAAAGGGCCTCTGTGCTGTTGGCTTCGGCCCCACGCAAGCCTTCCAAAGGACCGGGTCACTTTATGGCCCGAGATCAAGGTAAATGAGAGACATAATAATAAGGCAAGCAATATAGGCTATGCTCGGAGTTTCTCTGAAGGATAGGATTCGCAACGAATACATCCGACAGAGAACCAAAGTTGTCGACATAGCTCTGATAATTAGCAAGCTGAAGTGGCAGTGGGCCGGCCATATCTCGCAAAGAACCGACGACGGCCGCTGGGGCAAACGTGTTCTTGAGTGGAGACCACGACTCGGTAAACGTAGTGCAGGACGCCCTCCGACCAGGTGGGATGACGACCTGCGAAAGACTGCAGGTATATGCTGGATGCAAGCTGAAGACAGGGCGCTATGGCGCTCATTGGGGAGGCCTATGTCCAGCAGTGGACTAATATAGGCTGATGATGATGATGATGAAGCAATATAGAATAAAATATTGTCCTTAACACTTAACGTACAGTTGCGTTCATTGTCAGCTGATCCCGGTTACGTTTGAAGATAATTTATATGAATACAGAACTATTTTAAAATTATATAGAATCACTAGCTGCGCCCAGCGGTTTCGCCCGCGTGGAAATCTATATGTCAAATGGTTTATAACCCGAAGGGCGTCCTACACTATGTTTGCCGAGTCGCGGTCTCCACTCAAGAACACGTGTTACGAAAACCGCTAGGGTAACACGTGTTACCCCGGCGGTTTTGGTTCTTCACGAGATATGGCCGGCCCACTGCCACTTCAACTTGCTAATTCTTTGAGCTATGTCCAATGTTGTTTAAAATCTCATTGGTTATGTTAGTAACTTTGGTTCTCTGTCGGATGATTTTGTTACGAATCATATCATTCAGATAAACTCCGAGCATAGCTCTGTCCATAGCTCTCTGAGCGACCTTAAACTGGTGGACTAGCCCTATCGTGAGTGTCCACGGCTCAGCTCCGCAGGTCTTAAGGCCACGTTATTCGAAATCATGCAATCTTAGATTCAGTTTTAAACCATCAAATATCCTTTGTTTTGATCGGAAAAAAATATATGTTGTAGTTGGATATATATTATAGAGCATTCTACGGTTCAAAACACGATATTTATCACTTCACCTGATGATAAAAAATCTCGAAAAAAGGTTAGTTTTTATTTGGTTTCTCGTTGTACTTCAAGTGTATAAACGTTGTACTCTCAAAAAATATGTCAGAAAATAGGCAACGAAGTTTAGAAGGGCATTCTCCGGTTAGTTTTTCTCAAAATAATTTTGTATTTTTTTAAAACGAATAATTATAGAATATAAGTACTCCGCGCTCAAGCGGCCTGCTTCAGTAGCCCGCCGGGCCTTGTTGAGGTAGGACCTGTGTCGCTCTTGCCGGCTCCCAGTACCCCCCGTGAATCGATCGATTTACCGTTTAAGAAAGAATTTAAAAATGGCAAATAAATATAAAAGTATCCAGACGAAAACTACGGAATCTTAAAATAGAAATAAGGTTATATATATATTACATATACTTATTTACTATCAACTACCTGAAACAGTCAACAAAAGGAGGGTAGCGTACAGACATAACAGTAGCGCAACTGTATGATCATTTTTGTTCAGTACATTTTTAACTTTGCAGCTCATCGATGCCAAGATACAAGGGCACGTTTAAAAAAAACAGCAAGTGAACAGTAATTAACTACCTACTAGGTACTCGATTAAATAAAAAGGTTCTAGGGCTTTACTATACAGGGTGCTACGGACAGGGTCTACTAAGCCGAAAAGGGGTGATTCTGGACATCGAGGGGGTCAACGTTTGTTCTAGGATTTTAAAAAAAATATAGTGTCGGTTTTTCTTCATTAGCTGGATTGCCTGTGACGTCACAACCTGTTTGACATAATTGTTCTCCTTGATGGTAAAGGGGGAGGTATATTTTTTTTTTGCGGAATCGTGTAGGTGGTGTCGGAATGACCTAGGAAAAATTCCGACTTTTTGAGATTTACCCCCCAGAACCCCCCCCCCCCCCATAGAGGGGACCCAAACGGAGTCATATTAACTACTATTTTCCAAGGGGTTGTATAGAGGGGTACTAGTGATATTGATTGCAAAAAAGTTGTTGCCCCCTTTGGCCCCCCAGAACCAAGGGGGGTTCTGGGGTTGAGGTTGCTACCAGATGCCGTCGTGATAGGGTGTTTATTGCGGTATAATATAAAGGGTTTCTTTTGTATTGGAGAAAAAAAACCCTATCGCCCCTATTTTCACCCCCCCTTTTGATATCTCCCAAACGAAGCAACTTAGAAGACAATTTTTTTCACAATCATATAGAGAAAGTCGAGTACTTACGAATTCAAAAATAAATTTACGTCCCTTGCCCCTTTAGACCCCCCCCCCCCCTTTTTTATAAAAAAAAACAAAATTTGGCCTATTTTTTCGTGTGGAGGCGAGCCGCAATACGACTATGGAGAACAGACTAATTTTTTTCGACTAATTTGAGGATGAGGATTTCGAATCTGACGTCGGCGGGGTCGAATTACGTTGAGCGAAGCGAACCGCAATTCGACACCGCTCGCCTTGCTATGTGACAGCACACACACCCACTGATATACATAACGAAACAAAAACGAAATATATTACATTTATTTTACCTAATGTTAAATAAGTTAAGGCTGATGTAAACGTAAAAGGAGAAACGTTAGAATCACCTTGGTTAGATAATAAACATAAATGGGCCCGCATATAGATAAGCTACCGAAGAGACTTAGTTCTGCGGCGTATACCGTCAAAAAAATCCGTCACCTTACAGACGCTGATATTTCTAGACTAGTCTATTTCAGCTACTTCCATAGTGTTATGTCTTATGGCATACTGCTGTGCGGGAACGCTGCAGATATTAACAGGGTCAGATCCGGCATTGAACCTGTTGATCACTGAGACATCTCTGAATATGTGCTTGCTATCTGCCATGATAAAGTCGATCTTATTTTTTGTCAGTTTCGGGCTTTCCCATGTCTAAGTGGACACGGCTTACAGGGTAAACCGAAGTTTACTCTGTAAAACGATAAATGTATTATTTTATTAAGAAACTATAAAACTGATTAAAATTCTTGATTTTATTTGAATAAAATTATGCTGCAATCAGACCAAACCCCAGTCTAGCTGCTGTTGTGTGTGTTGAATTGATATTGTATTATTTTCAATCAATGTTAAAAAAATATTCTAATATTTAGCGCTAAAAATATTAATTTTATCGAATAGTAAAATTAAACGAATAGTGCAAATACTTGTTCTACATTTTAAATAAAGCAATTTGTGTTATTTAATAAATGAATTTTAATTTTTATTACTATTACTTTTATTTATTTACTATTTATCTAAAGACTACAAACCTTAAAACAAAATTGGTAATTTGAAAAAACTATGTAATCTTACTTAAACTTGTTTTCATAATTTATAATTAATAAATTCGCATTTAGGTACTGGTACATTGGAGTTAAACTACTGTTACAAATTATACTGTGCACGACAGCGTGGCGCGAGCGGCGCGGCGCGAGGTCAGCGAGTTCATTTGAAGTTTGTATTCGCGCGACTTGCCACGCGGGAAGGGAAGTATCGTTAAATGCCTACTGCGCTCAAAGATCCTGGCCTTAACGGGTAGGACGCACTGGTTGAAAATTTTCGTTTTCAAGCATACCAGTATGTGATAAGATGCAAATGTGGATGATGCCAATGATGTTATATATACGTAGTAACGAGGTCTGCGTGGCAAGACGAAAATCAGGTAATTGTCTGAATTGATCTCAGTTCGTCCTGCTCCTGGCCGCGACGCGGACGTACGTTGAAGCACGACTTTGGATTTCGGAATATAAATAAAACACTAAAATGTCAAGCTGTGTGTTCTGAAAGCGCAATACCTATACTACGACGGCTGTAAAACGCAGAAAGGATGTATTTTTTATTTGTAAGTACTGTTTCAAATGTAAAATCATAAATATTATTTTACTCAACAATCATTGCCGCGGCGGCGTTGCCGCTTTGCCACCTACATACACGAATGAGACAAGTAGTGCGATGCACTTGTGAGTGACAGAGAGAACGCCATAATGCCGTGTGTAAAATATCGCCATGTTTATATTTCTTTTAAATGAGTATGACGTCTCTATATGTAAAATCTCATTGGTAAATTATCCAGCATTATTGACTAACTGTTAAATAATGCAACTTTACATAATAAATGTTATTTAAGGTACCAATATTTATTTATTCTTGAATAATGTGCACACTAATGTATTAGGAAAGTACAAAAGTGTTTAATATGGGACTAGTTAGAGAGATACGTATAGACACCTAACGTACAAAATATCCTGCACAAAAAGTGCCAGAAAGCACTGAACAAAGGTGGCTGCGACAATGCTTTGAGCGCCCCGCGTTAATTCAGTCAGTAGCGTAGCGATCTTTTGTTCTTTTCACTTCCTTTGATATATGCGCAGGGAATGAGTCCGACTTGTTGATTTTTTTCCTAATTTCACGCTTCGTAATGAAAAAGTTCAGAAAAAAAGTAATAGCTAGGTGGATTTGGTTCAAAATTTGCTGCACGAATATTGTAAAAATCTTAAATAGGTTTTCTCTGAATGCTTTGGAAGTTTGTCCTTATTCCGTTGGTATTTCAATTATTTTTTTTACCAAGAATTGCCATAAAACTGGTTAGATAATGGTTCAATAGTAAAAAATAAAACTTACGGCTGAACATTTTTGTTGGCCCTTATCAACCAGATAAATAAAATTTTACGACCATAACTGCCTAAAACTGTTAACCTCTACGCCCATGGCTTTTTATGCTAAAGTGTTACCACACTTAAACATCGTTTTATGAACCACAAGTGTCGTTAACTTGTTTTTGATCTGTTTCTTCAAGAAACTATACTCATATTTAGAATCCAAGTAAATAATTTAAGTCAACAAAGACATTTATGAAGGAAGACCTGACAATTACTGATAAAAATAACAGAAAACAACACGGTACAAGCAAGGATCACTAAAACACCAACTTCAATAATGCATCTCACATGTGCAGCGAAAATTTTACTTTTGCAAAACAAACGACCGATGTGGCGCGGTGGACGAAGGTCCGCCTGCGACGCAGAAGGTTGCGGGTTCGATTCCCGCCTCGGAACAATTGTTTGTACGATCTGCAGATATTTGTTCCGGGTTTTCTGTGTATTTGTCCGTCGTTTTCTATATATAATAATAAAATATCAAAAATAATAAGTAATGTATTGTATTATGTATATCAGTTATCTAGTACCCATAACACAAGCTCTGCTTACCTTGGGGCTAGATAATGCTGTGTGAATTGTCCAGCATTATTTATTTATTTATTAAACATTTATCCCGCGGCGGGAATCGAACGCGCAAACATGGTCCTTTAGACTTTTTCAATATGGCTAGGCAATTGTTTGCATAACGAAATTGTTTCCGAAAAATTACAAGATAATGTACTTATTTTATCAAAAAACGTTATAGATCCCATAGCTTAAAAACACACCGGTATGTTTTTTCACGGTCCTGCCCTCAGGGTATGTTCGTTACTACTTTTCAAACAAAACACAAAGTTCTTACCCTTTTGAGTAGGTAAACACGTACCCTAAAGTTAGACAAAAGTTACTTACAACTAATGGGTCTTGATAAAGTTGTTAAATAGCTTGACAGCAAAAATGTGTTTGCAGCTGCCTCAGAGAAACTAAAAAAAACCAAGTGTGAGTCAGAATCTAGCACGAAGGATTCCGTACCATTATCTATAAAAACGAGCAAAAAAAAATCATGTTTGTTGTATGAAACCCCCCTTAACACTTTGACTGCGATTTTTTTCGACGACTGCGATCTTTTTTTTAACCTAAAAAATTCGTGCTGCCCTTTCTACACAGCGGTTGTGTTGCGCCGCACATGCATTTCGTTTGAAAAATATTACGGCTGTGCTGAGTCACAAAGATCTGTATTTTCTCAGCCGCTGCGCTAGTGTGGATTTACGCATATTAGTCACTTGTAGAAAATACATACCGTGTGATTTCAGCACTCAAAGTGTTAAATATTTGTTTTATTCTTTTTTTTAGTATTTGTTGATAAAGTGGCAACAGAAATACATCATATGTGAAAATTGCAACTATCTTACTATCACGGTTCATGATATTGAGGTGTAGTATGTAACTATGTCCTAAGCTACTCGTAGATAAGATATATTCATTAGTAATAAACCAACAGTAGTCACATGCAGTCGTTTCAATTATAATACGAAACCATACCTCCCTTCATGGCGACCCTGCCAGGATTCGAACCTGGAATCTTCTGACCATACCTCCCTTCAAGATACAGCCTGGTGACAGATGGACGGACAGCGGACTCTTAGTAATAGGGTCCTGTTTTACCTTTTGGGTACGGAACACTAAAAGATCATCGCCGCGGTCATGTGCTGCTGTTTGGCGAGTTTGGAAAAGGAGAAACTTCTGAAACTATCATGGACACAAAAGTAATATAGTAAATGTGGAAATACCCGGTAAAATTCCGTGGTAACTGCCAGTGAGTGCGGGCTCTAAAATTACAACTTGTCAAGCTAACTTGTCAAGTTAGTCGTTCACTAATCCACTCCAAAAATGCTACCCTTTGTTATTAAGTGCGCTTTTTTTCGTTCTGCAACTCAAAAACAAAATGACAACGATAAGCGCAAATTTTCTCTGTGTTATGTTAACTCAGAGTTATAATAATTTATAATTATTATAATTTAGCCATTTATTATCAAAGAATAAATTACATAATAATTAAATTATAATCAAGAAATAGAAATAGTTTATTCATATCAGACATGGTAAATTAGACAGGTGGTATAACAAATAAATTGATCCTCATATCTCGCCACATTACTGGCATGTGAATATATAAAAAAGTTCCAGTAAGGTAAAGTTCCAGTTCCAGTAAGTTCAAGTTAAATTATTGAACATCGTTAGAAAAAAATAAGAAAACTTTAATTATAGAGCATTATTAAATAAGTATTTTAATAATTCTTTGATCTCTATTTGAGTAAAGGACTCTAGACTGTGCCATTTCTTTCTATCCTTCGCTAACTCAGAGTTATAAGACCTAGTTATTCCAGTTAGCTAGTTATTCTAAGTATGTTAAGATGTCCCTTAGTGATTGTGACTTACCCTGTGCTTCAGTGTCAAATAAATGTGCTATGCTTCTATAGATCTACTTAGGACAGTCACGAAAGGAAAAAAAACAAATGAAAAGCATGCGAAATATTTTTCATTTGCACTTCTTAATGAAACATGTTTCCGGGAAATGAGGCTATGGCTGTTCAACGAATATTAATTTGACCTTGCTGCCATTTTTTGGCGAAAACGAAAAAGCTTTAATAAAAGCCACGTTATTGACTATTTTATTTACTTTAAGCCATCGTAGTTCGACGATTTCATTGCGCATATTATTGGGTTTACTTTAAACCATAATGAGGGTGAAATGTTGGTGTTCTTCCAACACAAATACGGTTCGTAGTTAACCCGCTTATATACGTAGTGAATATGTAGTAGCTGTTTAAAATTTTCCTGTACTCATTGCGTCGTAAATAAGAAGCGTATACGTTACTAACTCCGGACATAAGTAACGATGCACCTAAGCACGTATATATATGTACATAGGTTTCTGTGTAATCATCATCCTCATAAGCCTATGTTAGTCCACTACTGGATATAGGCCTCCCCTAATGAGCGCCATAGCGCCCTGTCTTCAGCGTGACGCATCCAGCATCTGTCTGCATGTGTTTTTTATGCCGATTCTAACATGTAATTTTCACCGAGACTTCTGTTTTATAAACTAGTGATACAAAAACCTCAAAGCTTTACTTAGCGGTAAACAAAAATATCAAAACACTGTCGGACTGCAGTGTCGCAAATCCGTCATGTTCTTTTGGCAGAAAGAAGAAAGAAAATATATTTATTGATTCACTGTAGGTACAACTTGTTACTATATAGTACAAAATAAAAATTAACTACTTAACTATCAAGAAAGCAACAAGCGAACCAATAGGTCCTGTCTCAGCATAATGTTGGTCTAATTCTCCACAAGAAGTAAAGCAACGCTGGTTTTCTGACAGAACCATTGGCACGTATCAACACGGGAGGTAGACGGGTGTAGACTCTATTAGAATTTTTTAAAACCTTCTATACAGCCAAAGTATTGTCATTTATTTTTACCTTCGCTTTTTTGACTTCATATAGCTTATCTATCTTTTGTTTTATTTTCCTACAGTTTCCATCGCGTCACAGGACTAAAAAGTGAAGTGAACATTAAAATGAAAATAATGTTATTTGATAATAATGAATAGTATAAATAAATAATGCTGGACAATTCACACAGCATTATCTAGCCCCATGGTAAGCAGAGCTTGTGTTATGGGTACTAGATAACTGATATACATAATACAACACATTACATAGATAGATATTTTTTTATAATACATAGAAAACGACCAGAACACCCGGAACAAATATCTGCAGATCGTACAAACAATTGTTCCGAGGCGGGAATCGAACCCGCAACCCCCTACGTCGCAGGTGGACGTTCGCCCACCGCGCCACATCGGTCGTCGATTATAAAATTTGACTTGTCTAAGTGCATATTTTGTAAGCCAAAAGAAATAAATGGTATTGAGTTCGAGTTTGAGTTTGAATGTTTGTTGTCACGGGCTTGTAGCTTCCACAATGTTTCCACAAATTCTCATTATTCGAAAATCCGGACATTACCCAAACATCCAAAAATCCCATTCCTTTCAAACACTCTAACTAAAAGATGGATGGGCTAAATACAATATAGCAACCCTTCCAAAATGGAGTAAATGAATGAAACGTCATCCCTTATTTCCCTGTTCAAACTTCTACAGTAATTGCCGTAACCTAATTTACCATTTTCTACCTTAAATGGTGGATTTAGAGTTTATACTTGAAGGGAATTGTAGGGTTTTTTGATGGAAATTCAACGTGCGTGAATAAGCGGTAGCGTCAGCGTCAACGGAGCGATTTCGCATTCGCTACGCCCAAAGGAATGGTGACTGGTTTTGGGAAAACGTTTAAATCAAGTAGGTAGCTAAAGAAAAGAAGTTGAAGCAAGAGGCCTATAGCCTGGTCAAGATAGACAATCAGGCTTACATAAATTCGTATAAAAATGAAAATTAGTATATATATATATCTAACATAACTTGAAAAGTTCCCATAGATCCCACGTGGGCAAAAATAAAACAACGTTAAAAGTTTTTTTGATATTTCGATAGACGACCGATGTGGCGCGGTGGGCAAAGGTCCGCCTCCGCCTCGGAACAATTGTGTGTACGATCTGCAGATATTTGTTTCGGGTATTCTGGTCGTTGTCTATGTATAATAAAAAATATCTATCTATGTAATGTATTGTATTATGTATATCAGTTATCTAGTACCCATAACACAAGCTCTGCTTACCATGGGGCTAGATAATGCTGTGTGAATTGTCCAGCATTATTTATTTATTTATTTTTATTTATTTATTATTATTTCAGCTAAACAGTAGAACATCACATGACCTATAATTTTGTCACATAACACAAAACTTAAAACCTAAGCGGAAATAATAAATTTTGAGTATGAGCGATAAGTACTGTGTGATATAATAAATAAATAAATAATGCTGGACAATTCACACAGCATTATCTAGCCCCATGGTAAGCAGAGCTTGTGTTATGGGTGCTAGATAACTGATATACATAATACAATACATTACATAGATAGATATTTTTTATTATACATAGAAAACGACCAGAACACCCGGAACAAATATCTGCAGATCGTACACACAATTGTTCCGAGGCGGGAATCGAACCCGCAACCTCCTGCGTCGCAGGCGGACCTTCGCCCACCGCGCATCGGTCGTCAAAAAATAATGGTACTCATGAATACACATGAATTCATCTGCAGGCAGTTTACGAGTCATTCAAACGTTTCTTGCCTCTGCTCTGGCGATGAGCAAATACATTTTTGTAAAAAAATCATATAAATATTCAATAATTTATGTACCTGGACTGAATTAATATTGACGTGTATGCATGTTATTATTGTTTTAGCTTCTCTGATTCTGAGAATTTGGGCTCTCAGTAATCAAATATAGCAACATGGGGTGAAATGGAATTCCTGGAACCAACGAAACATCAGGAAATAAACAACAATATAACAGGTATATAATATTATACTTATATCAGCATAGTAAAGTGTATATTAATGTGAAAATTGTGTGTTTTCAATAAAATTGTTGTATTATGGACTTGCTGCTTTTTGGGACAGAAGAATTTGTGACGCACTGATCCATATATCACTTGTTGATTTTATTATTTTGTGGGTATGTATTTGTGATCAAATAAATTCATTGTTAAATGTAAATTTTATGGTCTTAATACATAACAAACAAAAGTTCAAAGTCGCTCAGCGAGCTATGGAAAGAGCTATGCTCGGAGTTTCTCTGAAGGATAGGATTCGCAACGAATGCATCGGACAGAGAACCAAGGTTATCGACATAGCTCAAAGAGTTAGCAAGCTGAAGTGGCAGTGGGCCGGCCATATCTCACGAAGAACCGACGGCCGCTGGGGTAAACGTGTTCTTGAGTGGAGACCACGACTCGGTAAACGTAGCGTAGGACGTCCTCCGACCAGGTGGGATGACGACCTGCGAAATACTGCAGGTAGATGCTGGATACGGCAATCTGAAGACAGGGCGCTATGGCGCTCATTGGGGGAGGCCTATGTCCAGCAGTGGACTGGTATAGGCTGATGATGGCTGCTGATACATAACACAAACAATGCCGTGATCAGTCTATTTATCAGTAAAAAAGGCAAAAAAAACCGTTTCAGTCATTTAGTAAGCGGATTTATTTTAGCACAGAACGGAAACTCAACTCGTTAATAAATAATGTAAGTTCCCCACCACCTAGGGAGTATTTCCCCATTTCAGAGTGTATCTCCCTTTGGAGTTTCCCGAAGTTCCCCACCACCTAGGGAGTATTTCCCCATTTCAGAGTGTATCTCCCTTTAGAGTTTCCCGAAGTTATTGCAAAGAGTATTTTTGGGAGTTACGATAAGTTTGTTAATGAATAAGACGGAATTCATTACATATTTACGGTTTTGAAGATACTGTTTTGTAGACGGTACGTAAATAATAAATTTGCTGCTAGTGGTTTTGTTCCTCTAATATTTATTTTACACTAGTTTCTGCCTCGGTTTCGCACGCGTTGTTTCTATGGAAACGCTTTAACCCTTAATTACTCGTGTGGGGTGTTTTACACCCCGGCGACTGTTTGATCGTCTCTAGTTATTGGAGTTTCGAATTTACAACGCTTATTTCAGAACACCCGGAACAAATGTCTGAAAATAGTATACACAAAATTGTTCCGAGGCGGGAATCGAACCCGCAACTTCCTGCGTCGCAGGCAGGTGTTCGCCCACCGCGCCACAGAGGTCGTCAAATTATGCTTCAAAAGGTTAAAATTTTATTAAACAACTGAATTTCTAAGATCAATGCCGATACGTCGTCTCGGAAATGTTCAGAAGTTTCTGAACTCAATTGGACACTGATCATTATTCAGTCGGTTTTCATTCTTCAAAGTCGGCCCTCGGCTGAAAACATATAAGCCTGTACCATGCTCATTAGATGACTGCCAAAACCGTGGGACGTTGGTGGAATAGGAGCTAGTGGGAAGCTAACGTACGTCATTCAAAATCATCAGAATTGATGCACTTGCTATTATTAATGTAGAGTAAAAATATTATTTATTGACGAAATAGACAGTGAAACAGGCAATACGAGTCCATAGGCTCCTGAACTAGTTAAAAACTGTTTCAGGAACCAGTGGCTTCTCCAACTAATATTTACATACAATTATGTCTATGCAACTAAGGTTATCTTATAACTAATTTTAAATGTAGGTACAGAGTAATGCAGCTAAATAAAAACATAACAAAAACATCGTAATCTTGGAGTAATCTTGGAGTATGCTTACAGAACTACGTTGCGATGTATGTTAATTGTTTTCAAAACAATCATCATCATCACCCAATGAGCGCCATAGCGCCCTGTCTTCAGCTTGGCGCATCCAGCATCTACCTGCAGTCTTTCGCAAGTCATCATCCCACCTGGTCGGAGGGCGTCCTACCCTATGTTTCCCGAGTCGTGGTCTCCACTCAAGAACACGTTTGCCCCAGCGGCCGACGGTTCTTCGCGAGATATGGCCGGCCCACTGTCACTTCAGCTTGCTAATTCTCAGAGCTATGTCGATAACTTTGGTTCTCTGTCGGATGTATTCGTTGCGAATCCTATCCTTCAGAGAACTCCGAGCATAGCTCTTCAAAACAATATGAAGTAGTAAATCTCTGTGAACTCCCGCACTATAAACTTGGCAACCTCTATTGGAGCGATACCCCAGCATTGATAACAGACCTATGCCAATTTATTGCCAAGTTTGAAGTCGCCCTTAATAGCTGTAGGTACATGTTTAAACGTTATGAGTTACTAGCTTCCGCTCACGGCTTCAAACACGTTTCTCCGGGAAAGAAAGAAAGAAAGAAAAAATAATACTACAACTAGTTCCCATGGGATACAAATAACATGGTTCCCAAGAAACAACGTGTGCGAAGCTGGAGCCATAAACTAGTCTCTCATCATAATATATATTTATTTATTGTACACACAATAATACATAGAAATAATTTAACCCAACAGGATATGTACAGTACATAGGCGAGCTTAACCCTGGTTTTTTTTATATTTATTTATTGTACACACAATAATACATAGAAATAATTTAACCCAACAGGATATGTACAGTACATAGGCGAGCTTAACCCTGGTTTTTTTTAGCAAACCTTAGGGTTATAGGAGAGGCCATGGAACAGATAGAGGAAGTGTACAGAGTTAATAAGCTGAAAGGATAATGTAGACCAATAGTAAAATAACATATGGAATATGAGATAATTTTTTGCATACTCAATAAACCTTATAAATACCTTTAGTTCAATATAAATTCATTTCATTTCATTTTAAACCTTTTATTCAGAAAATATGTACATATATGGTTTTACTTAGATACTAAAGCTTAAACTACATCTACATATATTTTTCTGTTTGCCCTTTTTGGCAAAGGCCTCCTCCAACACTTTCCACTTTAACCTATCTCTCGTCAACCTTATCCACGTTTTCCCTGCTACGTCTCTTAGCTCGTCCTCCCATCTTTTGAACTGTCTCCCTCTATTTCGCTTCTTGTATCTTGAAAACCAATCCATCAGCGTTTTGCTCCATTTGTCTCTTCCTCTTGCTGTATGTCCAGTCCAACTCCATTTCAGTTTCCTTATTTTTACTGTAACATCTTCTATTTTAGTTCTTTTTCTGCTGGATTGGTTTCTGACTTTATCTAGTTTCCTTTTTCCTAGCATGCTTCGCTCCATAGCCGATTGGCACACTTCTAACTTTTGTTAGGGCCCAGGCCAATATAAATAATATCTTTCAAATATAACTTAGATGTTACGACCTCCGTACTTCGAAAAGATGCCAAGCCGTTGGTTCTGAGCGTGAACTCTCCCCTGGTTGTATCGTTCTACCGTCCCATAAGATTAGAAGAGTTGGGCGTAGATAATGAATGAATGAACTCTTTATTGTACTTAAAACTATAAAATAACACCTTATATCTAAACATTACATATTAAAAGTACAATAGGTGGCCTTATCGCTGACAGCGATTTCTCCCAGGCAACCTAGATGCACCAGCGCTTCCACACACACTTGTGCACTATAGTACTATATATTTCCTGCACATATATGTAACTAGTTTCCATTGAGACCGGCCGCAGTGGCTAAAATTCGGCTAGCTAGAGAACATCATGTGATAAATACTTACTAAGTATATAAGTTGCCATTAAATTTTATCTAAGACAACCGGACTGAAAAATATTCCCTGAAAGTTCAAAAATGCTATTTTTATGACACAAGAAAATACCAACATACATTTCTGTAGAAAATACGAAGTGGTTTACTTCGTATTTTAGCCACAATAAATTCTCCAACCTCAGCTCTCATACAATTATGTGATCATAATCTTGAAAACGACAAATGCCTTCTTCTTTTAATGTGTACGAAATAATGTCTTCGCGAAATTGTTGGAGAAATGCCAGGGTTTATTCTGCTAAGTTCATATTCTGTGTTCATGTTGAAACAAGTTCAACATAAGTGAAAAAAACGAAATACTGGCCGCTTTCACGGAAAATCGATTTTTTTTCTGTTCGTGTCTGTTTTTTAGTTGTTTTGTGTGTAATATAATAATAAATAATAGACAGACAAAAAGTCTGTCTATTATTTTCTATGACCCTGTAGCTAGCCCCTCGTTTACCAAAGGTATAGGTACGGGGTTTGTGTAGATTGCGACAGCGTAGCTTCTCAAAGACTGCATCACCTTGGGACACCGAGGACGCCTAGAGAGGCATGCCAGTCCAGAAACAAGGTACTGGGTTTGATCTCTGGACCTTGAATTTTCGATTTCGATGGGACTGACCTTCCCCTCAGTACAGAAATGCCTTTACGAACATATGCAGTGATCGAGGAATCGAAAATCTTTGAGACTTCCTACGACTCAGCACCATTAGCTCCACCTACAGGGAAAACATCGCGGGGTCAAGTCCCGTCGAAATAGATTTTTTTTGGGATATTATTTAGTTTGTCAGTACTAACTAATATAAAATCGCCCAAAAATTTTTAAAACTAATAAAATCTATATTAAAAATATGGATTTTATTAGTTTTCAAAATTTTTGGGCGTTCGTATAACGCAATGTGTCAAAGCCTTCTAGTTTGTCTAACGCAGAAGCTCCATTACTCACATACATATATATAAATTCAACTCAAAAAATCCCAAAAAGCTTCGTAATGTTTTTTAAATTATGCCTGGTCCCATTTTAACAAGATTCTGGACAGATTATGGAAAGAAAAAAGCACGCTCGTATAATAGGCTAACATTATGTAAATTCGAAGCCACCTTGTTGACAGACAGACGAGTTGGCTACAGGGATGTAGCTAGGATTACGAGAGAAGAACTATTAGGTAAGACTTAATTAGAAGATTCGTTTCTGAAGACGACCTTGCCTATGCACGTATGCTTGCCGTTTTTATATGATGCACCTTAAAGTCTTTAGGAAAAACTGATATATTCTTATAAATAAATAATGCTGGACAATTCACACAACATTATCTAGCCCCATGGTAAGCAGAGCTTGTGTTATGGGTACTAGATAACTGATATACATAATACAATATATTACATCGATAGATATTTTTTTTATTATACATAGAAAAGACAAATATCTGCAGAACGTACACACAATTGTTCCGAGGCGGGAATCGAACCCGCAACCTCCTGCGTCGCAGGTGGACCTTCGCCCACCGCGCCACATCGGTCGTCTAAAAGTTATGATGAACTGGAAAGAATAGCTACAGTCTACATCTTAGTCTTCAAATAACACCAATATCATCAACTGTTAAAGTTAGGATGTTCAAACGTATGGACGGTTAGTTACTTCTTCACATCAAAACTATAATTAAACTGAACGGATCGGGATGAAATTACATACAGGTAGCTCTAGGCCTGGAATAAAAACATCGGCTTCTTTTATCCCATACAAAATTACACGTTATTTTATATATGACATTATTCCAAGTCCTTCATGTATGCAAAATTTCAGACCAATCAGTTTGAAATTAAAAGCATAATATGACAAACACAGCCCCTTATTCTCGGCACCTCCTAACCTACCCTTAACCCAGCCCTGCCAAGCCACTGAGTAGCACGAATGAAAAATAGCACTGCACTGCACAATGGGATAAATGTCTATATGAATGCTAATAGAGTGAATGAATAGGCTGAGACGACAGCTTGAAAAAATGAATGAAAAACGCGTTTCAGGCTAAATCGCATGATTTGAAGCCTGGGTATTGTGCTTGACGCGCTAGCTTTTCGATTATGACGGGTTTTGGGTCGGGAGAGATGGATTTAATCCAACAATCGAAATTCAAAAGCGCATAAAACATTTTTTGAGAAGGACGGTGATCGCCAAGTCCAAAACCACGATAGTTAGAAAAATTGTGCCCTCGATTTATAAGAAAACAATAACTGCATATATTTTTTTTAATCTTAGAAGATTCTCTTTAGAAGATTGAGAGATTTAGAGAGACACGAGAGTTAGAGAAAAGTCGTGAATTAGGACTTGGCCATCATCGCCATTCTAAAAAAAACACCCTGTATAGGTAGTACCTATACATATAATAGTTAGAAATCTTAAGCGGTCCCAGATGTACATTCACTCACTCGCGTAACTTCACTTTGCTGGACCCAGCCCTCCTGCTAAACGCCTTATTGGCTTGTATCTCATGAGGGGTAATACCCATAAACCCTGCACTGGGCATGCGGGATGGGGATCGCAGTTCAGTGGTAACTAGTTCTGCAGGAGGCGCTACTGCCCGCCTCCCGGTGGATATCGCTTAGTCGCCTCTTACGACACCCGCGTTAAGAGTTTTGGTGGTATGATGGATGATGGAAATTCTAAACCGATAGGTAAGCACTCGCGTAACTAACCTAATTCAAATATTCAAAGAAAAAAAATCTACTTTTCAAAGCTTTAGCAGAGAAGAGCAAAAACAAAATTAAAGCAGCGTTTCACATGCATTTCACTTATCCACCTACGTAATCTAGCGAATGATCACACGTTATAAACAGGCTTCTTTCTAAAAACATTCTGAAATATACCTTTCGCCACACAAAAAGAATGCTTGCTGAAATATGTTGAGTGAGTATTTGCATTTTGGCTTTCTTCTCTGTTTTGAGGCATTATATGCCTAGGTACTGTTTGTCAGAAGACGAAATGTTGTTACTTGAGCATAATATTTGGTTAGCGACTGTAGAGGTACATAATCAAGCTGAGTTTTATTTTATTTTTCTCTCTTAGGTATAACTAACAGTATAATGCAACACTTAAATATTAACTATATATCTAAACTTAAATAAACTTATTTTTAAAAGTTAATCAGCTCAGTTATTCACATCATTATCATCATCATTGTTAAAACTCTAACGATAAGTCTGTTCACTAGTTTTTTGTGTAGTGGAGACTTCACTGGTCTATGTAAATCTTTATTGTACCACTTTATGTTCTCTATATACTGTTTGTCTTCCAAATAAATAAAATAAAAATCATCATCAACCTATGTTAGTCCACTGCTGAACATAGGCCTCCCACAATGAGCGCCATAGCGCCCTGTCTTCAGCTTAACGCATCCAGCATCTACCTGCAGTCTTTCGCAGGTCGTCATCCCACCTGGTTATTCACATGTTACTACTATACAAAGGGATGGTGTAAGTGTAAGTGACAATTGGACGAGGTATGGCTTCCTTTAAAAGCAAGAATTTATAAAAGAGGCCGCGATATGGATACACATTTCGGCCCGCGCGATTAAAAATATTCACGGGCCAAAGACATTTCGACATTTTAATTATGCTGTCATTTCAAACTAAAGTGGTTGGTATTTTTTCCATACTTTACTAACGTTAGGTTACCATTACAACGAATACGATTATTTTTCTTTGTATATTATATGAGAACCAAGTGCTTAAACAAATCTAACATAGGTTTTAAGGCACTGTTAACTAAGCTATGTAACCAACTTAAAAATACCGTTTCCGAAATATTTCTACCGGGCCAAACTAACCTACCAAATTTTTATTTTTCTCGCGAATATCAATATATATAATTTATAGCAGTTATATAGGTATTTTAATTATTATGTGAGAACCAAGTGCTTAGACAAATCTAACATAGGCTTTAAGGCACTGTTAACTAAGTTATGTAGGTAACCTATTTAAAAGTACCGTTTCCGAAATGTTTCTTCCGGGCCAAACTAACCTACCAACTTTTTATTTTTCTCGCGAATATCAATATATATAATTTATAGCACGTATGTAGGTATTTTAATTATTATGTGAGAACCAAGTACTTAAACAAATCTAACATAGGCTTAAGGGACTGTTAACTAAGTTATGTAACCAACTTAAAAATACCTTTCAGAAATGTTTCTACCGGGCCAAACTAACCTACCAGCTTTTTATTTTTCTCGCGAATATCAATATATTTAATTTATAGCACTTATGTAGGTCAGAGCATGCCTTTGATGTATATTTCTCGACCTTTTCAACGCTTCTTTTTGTAAAAGGTTATTGGTTGTTTGCAGGCAAAATAGGATATTATTTTGATGAATAGGAAATAATAAAGTGTGGCGTTAATACCGCGTTGTGCTTTCAGTAACGAAAAGGTCAGACTAAATTGGAAAAAGTTGATTTATGCTTATTAACAGTGTTCTTTAAATACTTTCAATGAGGCAGGTACCAATTTAGGTAATATTAAACATTACTATAGGTAACTCAGCAATTTTTTTTAAACCCGGATAGCCTCGATATATGTTTAAGCCATCAATGTACCATCAACACCGATATGATTATATACGTCATCATATTCATCAACCTAATAATAATAATTACTTTAGTAATTGCCCTAGTCACCGGCCGCTTGAGCCTAGCTTCGCGGTCGGTGATCTACCGTTTTGATATATTTTTTACTGTAGAATAGTTTTATAATATTTTATTGTATTTTCTATAGTAAAAAATTTATTTTATACGAGAATTTAATTAAATGAGTGGAATAATAATTAAATTCATTTATTCAGATAATAATAATCCATGTTAGTTTGCTTATAACTAGATGTTAGTACTTATAATTAACTACAGATTTTGTCCTTTGGACCACTTGGTGCATTACCGGACAGTTTTCAATTTTCCAGCAATCGCGGTTAGGATGCTGTTGCCACTCCCGCGGGTTCCGCCAGATAGCATCGAAGGTGTCGGTGCGTGCCTGGGCGAACATGTCCGAGGCACTAACTAATACTTAGTAGTCAATAGCTTAGACATAGGCCTCCCCTAATGAGCGCCATAGCGCCCTGTCTTCAGCCTGCCGCATCCAGCATCTGCCTGCATTTCTTCGCAGGTTGTCATCCCACCTGGCCGGAGGACGTCCCCCGAACGTTTTCCGAGTCGCGATCTCCACTCAAGTACTCCTTTACCCCAGCGATTGTCGATTCTTTGTATCCGGCCCACTGCCACTTCAGCTTGCTCATTCTTATAATTATGGATATTATTATATTAATATGATTAAGAAAAGGCTAAAGTCCAGTGCTATAGGCAACCGAACTATAGAGTCTCGTCGAGCGACTCAAAAGAAGTAAAAAAAGATTAAAATATATCCTACTAATATTATAAACGCGAAAGTTTGTAAGCATGGATGGATGTTTGTTACTCTTTCACGTAAAAACCACTGAACGGATCTTGATGAAACTTGGAACATACATAGTATGTGTACTGGAATAACATAATAGCCTACTTATTATCCTGGTACCACGCGAGCGAAGCCGCGTGCGAAAGCTTATAAAAAATAATTCATCAAAATAATTTTGAACCATTAGTGCGTCTACACGTTACCAAGACTCGTTACCTGTATTAGACGAGCCATATATTCAAATTCAAAAAGAAAATTATAGTAAAAACTTACACCTAACGCAAAAGACAAGCCCTATAATTTGCTCCGTGCTCAGCTCTTTGGATTAAAACATCCCGTAGATTCTCGTAAATTCACGTAAGTTACGTCAGAATGGAACCTTTGCACGCTTTGTTTCAAGGTTACTGCTACCTGGAGTTACGAAGCACTCCAAGTTTTATATCTTTGGAGATTGAAATATTACGACCTCAGATATTGTATATTGTAGATACATATTATGTAGATGTACTTATTTATATCTTTGGATACCTAACACAAACTCAAATACATACTTTGTGGTCCAACAAAGTTATGTGAGAATTTCCAGCATTATAACGTAATATCAAACTTATATTATAAACTAGCTGCGCCCTGCTGCTTCGCCCGCTTGGAAATCTGTGTCAAATGGTTTATAAACCTTCCTCTTTAATCACTCTGTCTGTTTTAAAAAACCGCATCAAAATCCGTTGCGTAGTTTTAAAGATCTAAGCATACAAAGAGACAGACAGACAGCGGGAAGCGACTTTGTATTTTCGTGGTCTGATTAATTTGTCCAATTAATTGGATGGATGGATGAACATTTGTTACTACTTCTCGCAAAAACTACTAAATAAAGTCAGTTGAAAAACTATAAATTGTATAGTACCTTCTATTACCAGGCTGTTGCAAACTATTTAAAGATGCTTTTCAGCTATTTTAATAATATTGAATAGTTCTATACTAAGCTCAAAGATCGGATTATCTAATCAACGGAAATAACTCCCTGATTCCGCATCTAAGTGGTTTCCTTTTAAAAGGGATTCATTATAGTGACCCGTAAAGGCCAGACTCCACCAAAGCTGAGCAGAGCGGAGAAGAGATGTGTTTCAAACAACCAAATAACGTTATTCAGAATAATGACACATGTGTTCTTTCTCAGCTTCAGTAGATACCACCATGTTTTATATTTTATATGCGAAGAAAACAAAGAAAGATCGAAGCGGAGATATGAGCTAGGCCTTTTTTTACGATGGCAAAATGCTCTTCGCGCATTGGCTCTAGCCTGAAGAGGGCTAGAGGGGTATGTTGGGCTCTCCTCTGAGCTACTAACAGAGTGTTAGCAGATAGTGACATACCAACTAAAAAGCAATCGATACTTCCTCTCTCACCTTACTGCCAGAGCGTCAACAAACCACTCGTCACCAGACGATTCGTTTGACGGCGCGCTGGCACTTGACAGGGTTGCGGGTTCTCGGGCGGATTCGACCGCTACAGATATGAGCTAGGCCTAACAACTTGCAAGATCTAGTGTGACGTCACGCAACGGAGATGTGAGCTGTGCCTCGCTAGTCATCATCATTATCAGCCTATAGCAGTCCAGTGCTGGACATAGGCCTCCCCTAATGAGCGCCATAGCGCCCTGTCTTCAGCTTGCCGCATCCAGCATCTACCTGCAGTCTTTCGCAGGTCGTCATCCCACCTGGTCGGAGGGCGTCCTACACTACGTTGACCGAGTCGTGGTCTCCACTCAAGAACACGTTTGCCCCAGCGGCCGTCGGTTCTTCGCGAGATATTACACCGCGCTAGTACATTCATCATAATAAACATCCGACGCTCGCCGCACGCAGCTCAACCGCTCTAACCAGCACACATCTAAGCTTTAGCTTTCTTTTCATCTTTGATCTAGTCTAGCCAGTGCTCATCTCCTCATAGCTTAGTTGGAGACACCCTAGCTGAAAAACGTCTCTTCTCGTCTCCGCTATGGATATCTCCATACATCTCCGCTTTTGTGGAGTCTGGGTCTAAAGCTTAGGCTAAAGGAGTCTACACACCAAAAACGCCAAAGCTGCCGACACAGTCTAGGCTGCTTTGGCGGCGTTGTTGGCGACTTTGACGATATCTGGTTGACTTGGTCAGCTACATGTTGGTAGCTTCTAGAAGTCAACACTCAAGTCATGTCGCCGAGTTGGAAAACATTATTGGAGGCAGGAAATCATCAAGTTTTGAGCAGTTGGAAATATTGTGGACCGCCTACATCAAAGGTCTGACGCTCGCCACACGCTGTTCAGTAGCTTTAACCAGCACACATCTCCGCTTTAGCCAGCATACATCTTTGCTCCAGTCTAGCCAGTACTCATCTTTTCTCCATTCTAGCCAGTACTCATCTCCACACATCTTCGGTGGAGACACCCTAGCTGAAAAACTCCTTTTCTCGTCTCCGCTACAAATATTTCCGTACATTTTCGCTTTGGTGGAGTCTTGCGACATCAACCCGCCGGGTTGGGTTACCGAGGTTAGTGTGTAGACTCCTTTCCTCTTACACCCACGTTTTATACAAAATTCGTAATCGTTAAGGGTACCTTAGGTCTCTAATGGGTGACCCACCATGGGATCATAACCTTTAGAACCCGTGGGATGGAGGTGTACTAAATTATTCAATTTGTTATTTAGACGAGTCAAGAGCTTATTAGATCAATAATGAAATACGTATCAATAATGATTAATGAAGTAGTTAAACTTGAGTTTATCACTAAAAAAATAATTTATAAATTACTACTACTATAGAATATCTAAACAGCATCATCTAGCCTGGAGCTAAGCATAGCTTGTGTTATGGTTAAGATGACTGATATATGTCTGCAACAGTCTGCAGTTAGCTCAATAGTTTCAATTGTAAATACCAGCTTTAATTTGTTTCTATAATACAAAACTCTTAATATGGATGTCATTGTAATTGTCTGAATTAATAAACGAATTGAATTTATTTTATAAACAATACCCTTAAAACGATTTCATAAAACTAACGCGTGCGAAGCGGCGGCGGGCAGAAACTTAATTCAACTAAATTAAAAATGCGCCTATCTACATTTCCTACCTCCTTGCTCCAGCAATTTAAACTCAGCAAAGATATCACTTCAGAATTATTCTTTTAGATTATTAGATTCCCCACCGATATTAGAATCCAGCCGTACGGTTCGGTAAATTTTATTATGGACTTTGGGAATTGGTAAATTGATCTCCTTTTTGAATACTGAATGAATATCGCGAGTGATCTTTGATCGTAATAATTTCATTATCTGTTTCCTTAGAATGGATAAGTTATCTTCCATCTGATGCTTCCCGATACAAAATCATTTATTCGACTAAGAAAAAGAAGTAGAGCAACATTATGCTGAGACAGCACCTATTGGTATCTACGCTTTGTAGAGTCGCTTGTTGCTTTTATATAGATACGTAGTTTATTTTTTATGTTCTTATTTACCTATATTACGGTTTTACGGTTTTAGAAATTTATTTTTCTCAAAAGAATATACATTCACTTATAGAGAAATATAGGATTATCTTAAAACTTTGACTGCGATCTTTTTTTTAACCTAAAAAATTCGTGCTGCCGCTCTACACAGCAGTTGTGTTGCGCCGCACATGCGTTTCTTTCGAAAAATATTACGGCTATACAACACAAAAATCTATACTATGCAATATAATGTATATATATTCTAACTTTTATGGAAATATTCCAGATTCATTTGTGTAGAAAAAATAATAATGCAAAAGCGGGTAGACCGAAATATTTTTTCATCGTTTTAACTAAAACAATACATTAAAATATGTAGTAACAAGCTGTACCTACTTGTGAATTAATAAATGTATGAACTTCTACCATATTTTATAAGTTACTCTGTTTTAATTTACCTTTGTAACAGTTTATGCACATCTTTTGCGAACACTCGGTTTTTTTAATACAATTACCTGTAACTTTGAATGCGCGAACGTGTGCAGCAATCAACGGGCAGTGCGTTCTGAGGAGCGAGGGGGTAAAGTAGATGAACTTACAGAAGCATAGTTCGCATAATAACGTAAAAATTCATAAAACCAATACCACTGCAGTCACTGTGACCGGCGTTAGGTGGTTAAGGGTTAAAGCGCCCCTCCATCTGCTAGGTGAGTGTGGAGCAACTGGATGCACAAACGCAGCATCCATCTGCAAGCATCTGCATAGCCCAAACGAGCTGCGACATCACCCCGAAGAAAATCCTAAGTTCCTAGCAGCTGCAAGGGTTAGTGGCGAAGTATGAACGCTACGAGCTTCGGGGCTGAACGTATATGTGGCGATCACAGTAGGCCTATCATGGGCGCTGTGATACCCAAGCCACCCAAAGATAATAAAAAATAAGGGTTAAACTTAATAATTTTGTTAGTTTGTTGTTATTTATCATTTGTGTTGTCCTAAGTGCTGCACTTAGTACTCTGGTGCGGTTTAATTCTCTAAGTCTGGCGCCGCCGCTGAAAGCCAGCGCTGCATTGACGCTCGTATCAATGCAGCATTTAATGCTGAGCCGATAAGTTGATTCTCGTTAGTATGGACTATGTAGTATATTGTGATTCATATGTCTGAATCGATGTGATTTGACTTAATTTTAAAACAGTCTAAATTTGCTTCTATTGTAAACAAAACCTGGCTAAACAGAAAGTGGCTACTTTCAATTCTCACTTTATGGGTCGTTATTTTCAACAGACATGGCTTGCCAATTTTATTTTTGCGCTTGCCGTTAAAAATTATGACTATGGATTGACTTGACCCATATATTTCAATAAAAGCTCATAGATCAGAAACTCCTTTAAATCACTACATATTATAAAACAAAGTCGCTTTCCGCTGCCTGTTTGTCCCTAAGTATGATTAGATCGTTAAAACTATGCAACGGATTTTGATGCGGTTTTTTAACACTTTGACTGCGATTTTTTTTCGACGACTGCGATCTTTTTTTTAACCTAAAAAAATCGTGCTGCCGCTCTACACAGCGGTTGTGTTGCGCCGCACATGCGTTTCGTTCGAAAAATATTACGGCTGTGCTGAGTCACAAAGATCTTTATTTTCTCAGCCGCTGCGCTAGTGTGGATTTACGCATATTAGTCACTTGTAGAAAACACATACCGTGTGATTTCAGCACTCAAAGTGTTAATAAACAGAGTGATTCAAGAGGGAGGTTTATATGTATTATAAATAATAATACATGCATTTGCACCCGTGTGAAGCTAGGGGCTGGTCGCTAATGTTTTATAAAATCATTTCTAGATGCGGCTACAGGTAAAAATTGGCAGGAAAATTGCAATTGAACGTATCGCAATGAATTGCCGTAAATTCAGCCGCATAATTGCCGTAAACTCATGCAGATAGAAAACCGAAAGTGTACTTGCTAACATTTATTTATTTATTTATTTAATTCGGAACACCATCAGCTACTATAATATCTATAGACTTAAAAATGACAACAGAGAGCTAATAATAGGTATTCACTGATAGAATCTAAATAAGCTAAATTATGTGTGAACACTAACAACATTGTGACAAGAAAGAAAGCGTACTTTATGGGAAACCATAAAGTGTTGTACTTAAACTAATGATAAAAATAATTGAAAACATAATATAACACAATTATCAAGAATCAACCTAGACCTAAGTTAAGTGCCAAAAAAGTCAAGAGACATGTGACGCCTTGCCTTGTGAATGCTGGTATGAAACGGGTCAATGACAAACTTCTACATACCATATATCACCTACAGATTAAATTAGTAAGTACCTACCTAATCATGACATGAACCATGACATTCCTATTAACTAATTTTATAAATATGATTCTTTAGAAATTTAGGCTAACATTTGACAAGAACCCAAAAATTGTTGTGCCCTGACAGGGTTTTTATGTCTACCTACCCACTAAGACTACACCTAAGAAACTACCTGTATGCATGAAATATGAATTACAATAAATGATATGAATATGAATTGGTAGGTAATTCACATCTATAAGATTTTAATTTCCATACCCTAGCGTTTCATCCCATGGTGACCCTTTGATAATGAATCCATTGAGTTATTTGACGACAACCCTAGAGGTACTGATCAAAGGGGCCAGAGATTAAAAATGCTTTGGTCAAATGAATTTTTGGATGAAAAAGGTTATTATCCGCGATGAAGAAATTCGTTTGCGTTTTCTTGGAAACAATTTTAGCAGGAATTGTACTTTATCCAGAGCTGTCGAGTATAAGATAATGTGGTTTTACTCAAAAAAATATTTAATTTAGTGTAGATACAGCTCTACGAAAATTCCAAGATTTAGCTGAAAGCGGTACTATTCTAGATTTAGGCAAAGTATCGTAAACATTAGAGGTTTCGCGAAAACCCAAAAAGTTATCACCTATTTCTACTATTTAATTATTAAAAGCTGAAGTGGCAGTGGGCCGGCCATATCTCGCGAAGAACCGACGGCCGCTGGGGCAAACGTGTTCTTGAGTGGAGACCACGACTCGGTAAACGTAGTGTAGGACGCCCTCCGACCAGGTGGGATGACGACCTGCGAAAGACTGCAGGTAGATGCTGGATGCGTGAAGCCGAAGACAGGGCGCTATGGCGCTCATTGGGGGAGGCCTATGTCCAGCAGTGGACTAATATAGGCTGATGATGATGATGATGAATTATTAAAAGTACAAACAAAGCGGGTGGTTTGGAGGCTTCAGTTATAGTCTGACTAATAAGTTTAACTGGTACCTAATTTATTGAAAACTATGAAAACCCGATAAGGTTAGACTGGGCGACAGTGTAAACCCCGCTTTATAGAAATAAAAAAAAACTAACATAATTGTTTTGAATAAGTTAATTAATAAATGAATTTACTATGTAAGATTGGATTAGAAACAAACCTTGAATGTTTTTGACTGGCCTATATGCCAAATCACTCGTGAAGAAGTATGAGTTGTGTACATAATGTATATTACATTATGTACACAACTCATACTTCTTAGAAACGTCTATGTTTTATAATTAATTTTGTTTCTATATTTGATTGTAACTTTCTATTTAATTACTACGTTATATTGAATTAGAAACAAACCTTGAATGTTTTAATAAAACTTCTGAAACTATCACGGTTATTAACACTAAAGTCATTTAAAACGGGATATTTACCATGATTTGATTTTTGAGTTATCCAATATTTCGGCACAGTTTCATGCGCCATGATCACGGAATAACTGAAGGCACTGCTGTCGTGATCATGGCGCATGCAAATGTGCTGAAATATTGGATAACTCAAAAATCAAATCATGGTAAATATCCCGTTTTAAATGACTTTAGTGTTGAATGTTTTAGTTGACTAGTCTACACGCCAAAACACTCAAAATACATAACTCACACCGTGTGAAAAACATCCCTACGTATGTTTTGTAATTTTTTAGTTTGCAGTAGTTTTGTCTTCCAATAAATTAAATTAGGGAACATTCGCGGGTTCGAGTCCCGTTGAAATCATTTTTTTTTGATATACTTAATTTCTTAAAGATTATCCCGAATGCGAGGACTTACTTACTACAATAATTAAAATAAATTGTTTATTGGCCTTCAGCACACATGCGCTGGTATTTACCGGCATGTACTAAGTAAATAACTATTTTTAAGACCTAGCTGTAAGTTTTCCCAAAGTTTTGTATATCCTACTAATATTATAAACGCGAAAGTTTGTGAGGATGTTTATTGCTCTTTCACGCAAAAACTACTGAATGGTAATGATGAAACTTCACAATAATATAGCTTACATATCAGAAGAAGACAGGCTACAATTCATAAAGATATATTTGTATACAAGATGCGCCCCGCGGTTTCACCCGCGCGGTGATAGATATTTTGGATAATATATAATATATCTTTATAAATTGTAGCCATATTATTGTAAAGTTTCATTAAAATCCATTCAGTAGTTTTTACGTGAAAGAGTAACAAACATCCATCCATACATACAAACTTTCGCGTTTATAATATTAGTAGGATTATCCAAAATATCTATCACCACGCGGGTGAAACCGCGGGTCTAGTAAAATAATAAAAAACTTAGAATGTTTCTTCTATCAACCTACCACCAAGTGGAGCTCTTCAAAGCACGGCCAAGGGCGCGGGTGACATTCTTCCACAACCTTCGTATGTGACCTACAACCTACAGCTTTTAGGCGTTTGTAACATCCACGTTTTTAGGACTAGCACGGATCGCTTAATCCCAGTGTTTGTAAAGATGAATAAATCTGCAGTCCTTACTACGGGTTTTTGTGGGAGCAGATTTTTTTTATAAATGCTATGTCGTATGGTGTGTAACAGAGGTTCGTAAACAGTTTTTGATATTTTAAATTATTTATTACTTCATACATGAAAAATCTATGTATTTAGAAAAATAATCAGAATCAGGGACGAGTAAAAACTCTACTCGTCCCTGTTTTTAAGTTTTACTGGTCCCTGATCAGAATAATTTTATTGTACCCTCCGAAACTAAGTTGCAAAACTAAGATTTGTACACATACGTGCTCCTACCTGAGCCGCAGGAGTCACATTTTCTATGTATGAAATAGTATGCAACATCGCGCACTTATCCGCGCCGAACGCACCGCTTTTCAGTAAAAATTCGATGACTCCGGCGAATGCGGCTACTGTGGCGCGGACTGCGCGTACAGCTAAATTAGTTATTGTAATGGTTTGTCATAATTTGTATTTTAAGTTATTATGAAATGAAATGAAATGAAATGAAATGAAATGAAATGAAATGAAATGAAATGAAATGAAATGAAATGAAATGAAATGAAATGAAATGAAATGAAATGAAATGAAATGAAATGAAATGAAATGAAATGAAATGAAATGAAATGAAATGAAATGAAATGAAATGAAATGAAATGAAATGAAATGAAATGAAATGAAATGAAATGAAATGAAATGAAATGAAATGAAATGAAATGAAATGAAATGAAATGAAATGAAATGAAATGAAATGAAATGAAATGAAAATATTTATTAAAAAAGAAATACACAATAACAATGGTTAACTCTATGTTAAACTAAAGTCAGGTGTTATCAGTTTCTCGTCAATTAAATTAATTATAATTACATAAGTTCATTTGAATGTTCATTATTTGTTATGGATACTGTTAATCTTTTAATAATTTTAACTAGTTAGATATTGCTAATTTCTAATTCACATTTCGTTCATCAGATTTCTGACACAAAAGAAATGGGCGCTTCAAACTATTTTCAAAGTTCGTAACAACTTCATAACTATAAATCATGACAACGATATCATTTTGATGAAGGTAATTCCTTCCTCGACCGAACAGAACACTGCATAAAACATTCTTCATAAAAGCCCAATGATGATGATTATAATGAATTCCTTCGCGTGAGAATTCAGTGGAAATAACTAAAACCGTCTCCGAAAATGAAACATACATAAACATCCTTATTTCGAAAAATGAAAGTTTTCCTATAACTTATTTCCGAGAAAATCAAAATCAAAAGTTCTGAAAACGTTTTCACGTTTGGGAGATGTCACGCGTTCCGTTCGTGATTACGGAAACAAGTGGTAGGGGACGGTGAAGGGGGAAAGGTTAAAATAGACTGCTTGACAATGCGGTTGTTAGCGAGTATTGAGGCGCGTTATTCACTGTGGTGCCAATTCTGTGTTTACATTATTTTTTACTTATTTGACAGTGCCTAAAATGTTGCGATCTCTTTCAGTTTCACTATCAGTTTAATATAAGAGTGAATTGTCCATCCTCTCGATGAACGATTCACCCTCTCTACCCCAAAATGGAATAAATCTATTGCAAGCTAAAACATTATTTTATGGATCTATTCGGAAATATTGTCTTGGTACTAGCTTTTATTGACAAACGAAAACATTCCTAATTATTTCGAATCAGTAGACTCAACTATGTAATGTATAGGTATATAAAAGGCACAGTACAGAGAAAATTGAACAGCACTACGACTAGTTTATAGAGTTTTAAATCAGATACCCAACCAAATCTATACGATATTTATATACCCATACCACCAGAGTTTATAACCTTAGTGACGCTGACTACCAGCCCACACGAAAGTGCACCTTATGGGTAAATCGTTAAGGTGATAAATTCCCGTCTCCCTTTATTATTACGACCAAGTGATTTTTTAAGAGTGTTTGTAATCCCCTGTTTTCGTTGTTTAGATTGCTTGTTTACCAAATTATCTGTCTTGTTTGTTTTTTGCTTCGTCAATGTAAATGAGAAGACCGGCCTTGGGATTTGAATATTACAGATTCTCCTGTTGGTCATAACAAAAGTAATTTATGTTAGAAAGTTTATTTATTGAGCGATAACAGACTTGGATTCGTGGAAGGTTATGCATAACAATTAAAAATTTGTATAACAATAGACCTTTTTTGTATACGAAGTGTTTCCACCTTCCTTAGAGGTATTTTTGTAATTTGCACGCCCACCGTAGAAGGAAGAAATGATTTCCTTTGCAAAACAAATCACATTCATTTCAGACATAGTACAATGTTAACATACACAGTCCATATAGCGAGACACATTATCGTTCACAAAAAAACACAGAAAACATTAAAATACGCTAAAAAATATGAACTTTCGTCCAGTGCTGCATGAAGGGGGAGGCTGTGTCCAGCCTTCTAGCGATGATCTGCAGGTAGCTGTGGGTGCTGCTGCATACCCTGCAGATAGATAGGCCATAGAGGGGCAGCTTAAAACAACTGACGACGACGCGATGAAACGTAGGCCGGGTGATTATGTAACTCGCGACCGGTTTGCGACAGGCGTAAATTAAGCAATCAGTGCTGTCAAACGTTAATTTTGTATTATTTTGACACCAGCTACAACGTCAAAATTGGTCAAAATTGGCGTTTGACAGCACCCTGCCGGTGTTAACAATGTGGTTCTGGGCAAAGAAAATAATACGATTTGATTCAACTCAATGAAGCACAAGAATGTGTTCTAGAGTTAGGTACTAAAAATCTCTGCCTATCTATAGATTTCAATTGTTTTATCCACATGTAATCCGTAAACAAAACTTTGCAATATATTTGCAACTTACGCCCTTCTATAGGTACTACCCATATTGCTGCGTAGCATATTATGCTACGCAGCAATATGGGTAGTATAGAAGGGCGTAAGTCGCAAATAATAATTAATATATGGCGTAATATTTCGCCCTATATTCACATTTGAAAAGACGTATTACGACGAACATTTAACAAGTACCTACAATAACGTAGCCACTAAGAAATTAAATAATACCCAAAAAAAATCGATTTCGTCGGTTATGATTTCGTAGCTTAGTTGATTATACCGTTCCCGCACTGAGAGAAGGTTGCGGGTTCCAGTCCCGCCGATATAGTTTTTTTTAATAATATTTAATTTCTTAGAGATACCACATTTCTTAGAAATTTGTTTCGCTTGTTTTATTATAGTATATATATATTAGTATAATTAAATAAATAGAATACCCCGAGTTCGAGGATTATGCACAATAATAACATAAACATAGCCACTGGTTCTTCAACAAACATTTGCATAGGCTCTTACTTCGGTCTAAACAAAATCTAGACTACAATAACATATTATTGTTATTTCTGTGAGAGTTTCTATGTGTATTTACCCGAGGGGTATTCTAAATAAACGGGTAATATTTTGGCACGTTTCGTTTTCTTATGTAAACAAAATGTTTTGTTTATGTTACATATTGTTTTATCAATTTTGGAATCACAATACTGAAATTATTTGTACCTAGTTTTAAACTTACGCGGTCTGAACACATTATTATATTCATAAGTATTGATACAACGAGTATTTATCGTGTTCATTTACCTATTTTTCCCGACGTTTCTGTAGGTGTAAGCTGGTAACTCCAGTAGGTACTCCAGTCATCCCGTGACCACGATGGAGTGTAAACCTGTTGAAATGATTTGGGTTTTAATATTTGAAAAATGGTCAATTGTCTTATTGTGACTTTTTGATTATGTGCATAATGTTGACGACTTACCTGTAAATTTCTGTGTTACATCAATGATAAATAAATAAATAATGCTGGACAATTCACACAGCATTATCTAGCCCCATGGTAGCAGAGCTTGTGTTATGGGTACTAGATAACTGATATACATAATACAATACATTACATAGCTAGATTTTTTTTTTTATTATACATAGAAAACCACCAGAACACCCGGAACAAATATCTGCAGATCGTATATACAATTGTTCCGAGCCGGGAAGCGAACCCGCAACCTCCTGCATCGCAGGCGGACCTTCGCCCACCGCGCCACATCGGTTGTCAATGATTACTAACATGAATTAACAATAAACGATACCGATAAACTATGAAAAATCGAATTGAACAAATAAATTTTTGACATAGGTACACTACAATGAATCATCATCATCATCATCAGCCTATAGCAGTCCACTGCTGGACATAGGCCTCTCCCAATGAGCGCCATAGCGCCCTGTCTTCAGCTTGCCGTATCCAGCATCTACCCGCAGTCTTTCGCAGATCGTCATCCCACCTGGCCGGAGGGCGTCCTACACTAGGTTTACCGAGCTACAATGAATAATAAACTACAATTCCATCGTCAAATTTAGATTCACCTGTTTGCTTGTACCAATTAGCACGGTACACCGCCACCCGTTGAAAAGCACAAAGCATTTAAAAGGATTTCCATTGCCATAGATAAAACCGATGAACACCTTTGTTGAATACAAAGGTAAGCTCACACCCAAGGAACAAAACACACATTAAGAACGTAAACATTGTGGCTTCTAATGCAAAACATAATGGTACAAGGTTTTGTAGAACTAGGAATGTTTAGACAGGAGCTTTTTTTATTTTGAGCGTTCATTTTTGAGGTAATAAAGGTATTATACGCAACAACTTACAGATAAGCAAATCATATGTACTAGACACATAAGTTATGAACGTCCTAGTGGTTTCTTCTCACTTCTTCCACTGGTGGACTACAAATTGAAGTGAACATCAAAATAATGTTATTATATATAATGAATAGTATAAAATATGACCTGTCTAAGTGCTTATTTGTAAGCCTAAAGAAATAAACTTTCATTTCATTATAAATTCTCCTCTAATTTTATTGTTTTAAGATCTCAAGAGATACAAATATGCAGGTCTTAATGCGTGGCACCGATTGACTAGTTGGATCGACACGTAACCCTGCTGCCAGAGCTGGTGAGTATCTGGCGCAGCGCATCAGCATTGCCATACAGCCAGCGGTTCTTTTTTCACTGTAGTATAGAAATAATCCCGGTGGTCTCATGAAATACTCATCTTACGCAACATTTTAAAAAATAATTGAAATCTCAGGGTCTTTTTAGTTTTATTCAGATACGATATTACTAGCGTCATGCTAGTCGCTTGGATGTAGCGGGCGATAACTCTAAGCCACATGGCCTTTTTTCTGTTAAGAAAATGTTCCTGTCTAATCCTTCTTAGCACTACAAAGCAAAGTAAATGCAAACTTTCAGAGTCAGTTGTCTTGACAGTTGACAGGGGTGGAAATTTGTGTACGTCACGTCTTACAGTGTTTTCTTGCCCGCCTAATATTTTGATAATGTAACCCATCCTTATGTTTTAGTTTTGTGTGTGTGTCAAACACAGCCAACGTAGATTGTGTAGCTCACAGCCGCACAGCAGCATGACAGCTTGGATGGTAATAGCAGATGTGAAAAGGGATATGGTTGGGGGTTGTGTTAGATGGTGCTGGTTGTTGATACAGCCCTTTGGGATTGCTATTCGGTATAGTATTTGGTAAGTGGACAAGGCAAGGCACTGGTACGCTATGTTTTTAAGGTATATATTAATATGGACCGTAAGTTAAATAAGATCTGTTACTTTTCTATGGTCTGAAATAAATGATTTTATTATTATTTTATTTTTATGGTATGGACTATATTCACATGACACTTAACTGGTAATTAAACTACTGCCGCTAACAAAATAGTAAATGTTATGATTATGGTCGAAAAGGGTAGAACCCACGACGTTGGTGGTCGATCGCGGACTGAGTAAATTTAGGTAACCGCGAGCGAATACGCATTGAACTGCAAGCGCAGCTAAATGAATATCCGCTGCGTGGTTGGTTTACCCGAACATTAATAATTATGTCCGAGCTTTAGTCTCCAGGGAGAAGACCATATAGGTGCTAAATTACTTGTTATCATAGATATACGTCAAGCTTTGTCACAGCCGATCCTTTGTCAAGACGTTTCTGTTTATCTTTGCCTGTCTCTGATTTACACACGCATCTACATAATAGACCACATTTACACTGTTTGCTGTGGCGTTCGCGACGTAAGAATCGACCCCTCAAAATGATTAATCCTCAGCCGGTGGAAATCGCAAGTGTATACCGAAAATGAAACTTAGACAGATTCTTTTCGGACCTGATAGTTTTTCCTGTAGGTAATTGATAAGTTCAAGATACCTGTCTTTGAACGTAATTTTTACCGATAATTAGCAGCTTTAATGATCCACACACCACACAAATAATGTTCTTGATTGTAGATCACGACTCGGTAAACGTACTGTAGGGTCCTCCGAGCAGGTGGGATGACGACGTGCAAAATACTTCAGAGAGATGCTGGATGCGTCAAGATAAAGACTTTTTATTTGCCAAAGACATGTGCTTGTAAGGTTACAGGTAATAGGTATACATTTCGTGGTTCAACATGCTGGACCGTTAGTCGGTATGCAAAGATATTTGAGAGAATGACATGCACTAGCTTAACATGAATTAAAATTTATCATTAAAAAATCGTCAATACTATAGTATAACTATATCCTTGCCTGTTTTTAAAGCTCACGTCAGAGAGTTTTTCCTGCAAAAGATTGAAAAGAATGAATATTGGTACTAACTATTTATTTATTTATGTATTTAAGTAGTGTATTATTTATTTTGGAATTTTTAATATTTATTATTTGTTTTTTATTATTCTTATTTAGATAACCTGTGGTACACCCCCTGCCTTTTCTTAAATTCATATAATTCTTTCCATCCAAAGGTTGCCTGGAAGAGATCGCTTCTAAGCGATAAGGCCGCCCATTGTACCTGTCGCATTTAATGTATTTTTGTAATGATTAATTTGATTATTGTGTACAATAAAGAATTTTTGTATTTTTGTATTGTATAGTAACAACTGAAGACAGGGTGCTATGGCGCTCATTACGAGTAGGTAGATAGAAATATAGATAGATATAATGTATTTATTTATTGTTACAAATTTGTTACAGTTTGTCGATAGCATCTTAAATCCTAACATAAGTTTATCTAGAATAGGGGAGGCATACAACAAACGTTATTTTTTTTGCTCGTTTTTATAGATAGCTTACGGAAGCCTTCGTGCGTGAGTCCGACTCTCCCTTGGCGGGTAATTTATGTTCAACTGATATCTGCTTTCTGTATAAAAGTATCCTGAAGCTATAGGAATAATAGTGCGAATGTTGTTTATCTTATACCTACGCAGCTATTTCACATACCCTCATGACTACATAATAAACGAAGGAAATTGTACTTACTGTGTATTCTTTTTAAGTCTATCTTAGGACGATTTAGATAGCTATGTTGGTAAAGCATAGTTCCTACTATAAACTTTCGCTTCACGGAGCATTAAAGCACCAAAATCTGTTAAACACAGCGCCATCTAGGACGCTCATGTGGCACTACGTGCTCATCTTGCTTAGATCGATCGCTCCTTATGTAGTTCGGACAACCGCCGAGGCGGCGCTGTTGCACGGAATATAATAAGGAGGCATGGACGGTGGCGGCGGCGTTCTCTTCCCTCAACGAATCTTGTATACACAAACGTCACATTGTCTGAATAAAACTTCTTTCTGTTATAGCTAGTTGGCTTTAATTCCCTGCAATTTACAAAATCCCTTTGTAGTGTGGCATTAACCTAAGGCTAATGCTAACTCGCGAAGAACCGACGACGGCCGCTGGGGCAATCGTGTTCTTGAGTGGAGACCACGACTCGGTAAACGTAGGTGGGATGGCGACCTGCGGAAGACTGCAGGTAGATGCTGGATGCGGCAAGCTGAAGACAGGATGCTATGGCGCTCATTGGGGGAGGCCTATGTCCAGCAGTGGACTGCTATAGGCCGATGATGATGTAAGCTATAAAATAATTAGCCAACAAAATCAAATAAAAGGTCAAGTTGGTTAATTTATTCCTATTCCTCGTGATATTTAGTATGAGTAGCTTTTACTTAAAAAATAGGTCGTATCATAATTAAGGTAGTTACTATGTAAGTCGCCGTAATTTTTAAAAAACAGTTTTCCCTCCCCCTAGCCATGATAGATGCTAATGAGGTAGGTCGTTATAACAAAAACTTGGTGAGTTTTTAATTTGGCCTTTCGGTTAGAGAAAATGACGCAGTTTCGCTGAAATGTTTTTATGGTTATGTGAAAATTCTCGAAAATAGCTGCTAGGGCGAAGAATCACGGTTATTAGAAACTTTTTTAATGTATAATATTATCTCTTGGTCCAATAATTTTCAATCCGATAGTTTTTTTGTAGATTATTAAATTTGGTCGTTTATTTGATGCCTGGTCATCAAACCAGACATCTAAGAATTAGCAAGCTGAAGTGGTAGTGTGTCGCCCATATCTCGCGAAGAACCGATGGCCGCAGGGGCAAACGTGTTCTTGAGCGGAGACCACGACTGTGTAAACGTAGTGTAGGACGCCCTCCGACCAGGTGGGATGACGACCTGCTAAAGACTGCAGGTAGATGCTGGATGCGGCAAGCTGAAGACAGGGCGCTATGGCGCCCAGTGGACTGCCAAACCAAATACCTAATAGAACGTGAAACCTGGAAACTAAAACACTCGCTCGACAAAAAACAATTCAATAAATCCTTTCCGATCGAAATATTTCAGGCAAAAAGTATTAGCGAGCTGTTGGATTGGTTGGCGGATACCTACGCGTTAAATTGAATTGTTTTGTCTGTTGTTTCTCTTTTGTTTTTATAAAATGTGTCTGTTTTTGCGTGAAAACGTGACAATGACAGAACTCGATACAAAATCGTCCCATTCTCAAGGTAAAAAAAAAAAGACAATCCACACAGCATCAAGCCCCAAGTTAGGCAGAGCTTGTGTTATGGGTACTAGATGACTGATATACATCCTACTAATACTATAAACGCGAAAGTTTGTAAGTATGGATGGATGGATGTTTGTTACTCTTTCACGCAAAAACTACTGAATTTTGATGAAACTTCACAATAATATAGCTTACATATCAGAATAACACATAGGCTACAATTTATAAAGATGTATTGTATAATATCCGAAATACCCATCAGCACGCGGGTGAAACCGCGGGGCGCAGCTAGTAATAATAGAATACATTACATAGATAGATATTTTTTATTATACCCACTTAGAAAACGAAACAGGTAACCGTTCTTTTAGCGGAAGGTGTTCATTTAAAATTAAACTAAACTAATTCGGTATTATATAGAATTAATAACATTAATGTGATATACCTATAAGTTTGAATGTTTGTTACCTCTTCACACCAAAACTAACAAACTACTTTGACGACCGATGTGGCGCGGTGGGCGAAGATCCGCCTGCGACGCAGGAGGTTGTGGGTTCGATTCCCGCCTCGAAACAATTGTGATCTGCAGATATTTGTTTCGGGTGTTCTGGTCGTTTTCTATGTATTATTTATTTATTTACAAAATTTTGGAGAAACTTACAGCTAGGTTTACAAATGAGGTACAAATATAGAACATGCCTGGAAAGACCCAGTGCATGTTTGCTGATGGCTAATTAAAAGTTTCCGCTGATAGATAATAAAAATTTTAAGTTATGAAGCTAAGTAGGTTGACGACTTTATGAAGATAATAAATATAAATAAGTATAGAAAAATAATTAAAAACAAAACTAATTTAAACAGATAACATAATGTATTTTACACTTTAAAGAATTGGTCACTAAGTAAGCGTCTAAGCTTACTTGTACTGATAAAAAATATCTATCTATCTGTATTATGTATATCAGTTATCTAGTACCCATAACACAAGCTCTGCTTACCATTGGGCTAGATAATGCTGTGTCAATTGTCCAGCATTATTTATTATTATTAAATTTATTTATTCTAATACCTACAACGCAATCAATACCTACTTTCCTAATGTTTTTAATCTACCTTTTATGCCCGCCTTTTTGACACTCCCAAGGAAGTTAAACATAACCTATAGGGTACTTGGAGTTGACCTAGAATTATGATATTTGGCACATAGTCCTGTCTCCTGTGTTAAGTACAATTATAAGTTGTATGGAACCCACGGTGCGCGAGTTCGACTCGCAGTTGACGTTTTATTTATTTGCGACAATAGGACACACGTCACATCTGCGTCCATTCCTACTGTACCCTATCTCAGTAAGTTATTTGTCATTATCATCTGAGGAGAAAGGCCCAACCGCACAAGTTTCTACACAAGTAGTACAAACTTGCAGTACTAATCTGCGCAACTTTGACTGTCGACTGTCGTACTACGGCGTTATTTGTCGCTAGTTTGACTATCACAGATGCAAGTTTGAGAACATTTAGATACTACTGTAACGGGCTTTAGCAGGTATCGCTGGCAATAATAGAGATCGTCGTCATCATCATCACCAGCCTATAGCAGTCCACTGCTGGACATAGGCCTCCCCCAATGAGAGCCATAGCGCCCTGTCTTCAGCTTGACGCATCCAGCATCTACCTGCAGTCTTTCGCAGGTCGTCATCCTACCTGGTCGGAGGGCGTCCTACACTACGTTTGACGAGTCGTGGTCTCCACTCAAGAACACGTTTGCCCCAGCGGCCGTCGTCGGTTCTTCGCGAGATACGGCCGGCCCAGTGCCACTTCAGCTTGCTAATTCTTTGAGCTATATCGATAACTATTGGTTCTCTGTCGGATGTATTCGTTACGAATCCTATCCTTCAGAGGTACTGTACTTACATACGGGTATTAATCGCGTTTATTTAGGTACCTATTTTTTCCGACGTTTCAACATGTTTACACACTGTCATGGAAAAATAGGTAAATAATCGCGATAAATACCCGTTGTATCATATACTTAATAATTATTATGTGTTCAGATCGCGTAAGATAAAAATATTAACACTTTGACTGCGATTTTTTTTCGACGACTGCGATCTTTTTTTAACCTAAAAAATTCGTGCTGCCGCTCTACACAGCGGTTGTGTTGCGCCGCACATGCGTTTCGTTCGAAAAATATTACGGCTGTGCTGAGTCACACAGATCTGTATTTTCTCAGCCGCTGCGCTAGTGTGGATTTACGCATATTAGTCACTTGTAGAAAACACATACCGTGTGATTTCAGCAGTCAAAGTGTAAAAATGTAGGTACTTACTTACCTAATAAGTCCCTAGTGTTTTTTTTACAATAAATATAGCTTCCTCATTACGCTATCTTCATAATTACCAATTACGAGTAACTTATTTATAATTCGTACAACAGAAAGCCGTTCAATTTCGGGAGCTTACCGAAAATCAGGTTATTTAAATCAGGACATGTCGGCGCAGCCCACGGGGAGTTCCTTTAATTTCTGTGGGGAAATCCACAGGGAATACGAGATGATCTTTATCGTTATATTCTGAGGCAATATTGTCGGGCAACAGTGAATAGGTACTAAATATACTTAAATAAATAAAATAAATAATGCTGGACAATTCACACAGCATTATCTAGCCCCATGGTAAGCAGAGCTTGTGTTATGGGTACTAGATAACTGATATACATAATACAATACATTACATAGATAGATATTTTTTATTGTATATAGAAAACGACCAGAACACCCGGAACAAATATCTGCAGATCGTACACACAATTGTTCCGAGGCGGGAATAGAACCCGCAACCTCCTGCGTCGCAGGCGGACCTTCGTCCACCGCGCCACATCGGTCGTCAAATAAAATATTGTTGTAAATTATACCGTCATCTACAGGTTATACTTATATCACGACATTGTAAAAAACAAAGTCGCTGCCGTTGTCTGTCTGTCCCTATGTATGCTTAGGTCTTTAAAACTACGCAATATGGGTTTTTATTTAACTCAGAAGAATTAAACTAAAACGGCCAAGCATTTTGTCACTGAAAAATACATTTAAATGACTGCGATTTTTTTTCGACTGCGATCTTTTTTTTAACCTAAAAAATTCGTGCTGCCGCTCTACACAGCGGTTGTGTTGCGCCGCACATGCGTTTCGTTCAAGAAATATTACGGCTGTGCTGAGTCACAAGGTCTGTATTTTCTCAGCCGCTGCGCTAGTGTGGATTTACGCATATTAGTCACTTGTAGAAAACACATACCGTGTGATTTCAGCACTCAGTGTTAAAGATAACGATTTTAAGCCTATACTTGAATGCACATTTTTGTGCTGGGTACAATTGGATCAATAAACGCACTCTTTCAATGCGCGACCACCGCCACGGCAGCTATCAAGGAAAGATCGGACGATCAGATGCTACGTTGTCGTCGGATATAGCTTAGTATAATGTAGCAAAATATGTGTCATACAAAACAATTTACGTAAATAAATAAAACTGGACAATTGACTCAGCATCATATAGCCCCACATTAATGTACATAATCGTTCAATTATCATTTCGAAAAAGCCTCTTACGCACGATTTTCCTTGCACGTAAATATTGTGAAGGCTTAAGTAGCCACAGGAAAGTACTTCGCAACAGCTATGACATTACAGTTACAGAAACACGCGTTCGTTTCTATAAGTGGCTCGTTTACCCTAGCCTAATGAACGTAGCACACACACCCCATCCGCTGCCGCAAAGTACTGAAATAGGCATTCAAATATCAGGTTTATCGGATATTTATTTTGTAGCTTTGGTTTTATTTTCCTCAACGTTTCCATCGTGTTACAGCTATCGTGGTAAATTAATCGTTTATATAAATATTTTTTTATGTTTTTCACGAATTCGTGACCTAACCTTTTTATACCTTTTACAGTGACAGAAAAAAATATCAACCAGCGAGTCGTCAGTATCAGTAAGCGAGTTTCCCGCACTCGTCGGTTGACGCCTTACCTACCAAAAGCAAGCAAATTTCAAATTTGTGTCTCGCGCGCAGTAACCGCTTGCCTGATACAAGTTCTATCGTACAGCTTTTTGCCGAACATGCGTGGACAGCGAACTTGCTACTACGGAGTGGTGCAGCGTATATATGCGACAACCTTTACCCAGTAATAAGTGAGGTAGATATCTTTCGTGAAGCCAACGTTTAGTGAGGTTGGAACTCTTAATTGAATGTTTGATTGAAGGGTACATTGCCCTGAGGAGAACCTTATAAGTTACTTTATTTGTTTGCGATCTTTCCTTGCCTTGGTAAACTTGTAATTCGTTTTATTAATAAATTGTATTTCTGTAAATAATGCCTTGCACAAATATAGTCGTAGGGGATCAACTCAAGGGCTGGTGTTAGCGTAGGTTAGGTACCTAAATAAAACACACTCATTGTTCACGGCAAAACTACTGAACGTATTGGGCTAATATTTTGCAAAGATTTAGTTCTAAACCTGTATATATAGGGATAAACATATTTATATTTAGATAAGCAATACATTTGTATTGCTTAATACATATTATTTTATAAATTATTATTTAAATTATAAATTATTTTAGGTGTCTGATAAATCCTTCCGACGCACAGTACCAGAAACGCAAAATATCTTATACGCGGATGACCAGAATGTATCAGACACTTAAGTGATAAAATCTGTGAATGTTTGAATGATTTATATTATGATGAATGTACTAGTGGTTTCTTTTGACTTCTTCCACTAGTGGCCAAAAAGTTCAAGTGAACAATAAAACAATCAAATTTAAAGTAAGTATAAAATTTGATTTGTCTATTATAAAACAATCTTATTTGATAATAATTTTTAGTAAAAAAAATTTACTAATCTAAGTTTTGTAAGCTTTTATAAATAAAAAAATGAATTTGAATACTAACGTTCTTTCCCGAAAAACACGTGCAAAATCGCTGCTAAATATTATCATCATCATCATCATCAGCCTATAGCAGTCCACTGCTGGACATAGGCCTCCCCCAATGAGCGCCATAGCGCCCTGTCTTCAGCTTGCCGCATCCAGCATCTACCTGCAGTCTTTCGCAGGTCGTCATCCCACCTGGTCGGAGGGCGTCCTACACTATACTCTCAACTAAATATTAACCGCGGCTTAATTCTTAACCCGAAAACCACGTACAAAACCGCAGCTATATTACCTTATGATAATATTCTTGTGTTTTGCGTACATTACTTATAAAAAATACGGCATTACATTATTTACGTATTCATAAATAATTCCCATCAATCATGGTCCATCCACGACCTACTACATAATCACACAGCAAAGAAAACCTTTTACAAAAACATGCCTTCACAAGTTATTTGCGACAATACAGGCGACAATGATTGATCGTGTTATGTTCCTACGTTGTTTCTTGTGTACAATATTTAAATCCGGTTCCTCTTTATATTTGTTTTACCATAAAAAATATGCTTAGCTATTCACACAGCATCATCTAGTCCCAAGCTAAGCAGAACTTGTGTTTATGTGTGCTATGAATATGATATACAATGTGTATTGTCGAACCTTGATCAAACGAGATGTGCGAATACACGACAATTGATCGATAATATTAGATATTTATCGATAAAAAACATTTTTTTTTTGTTTTTTATCGAAAAATATATGTTCGTCCAATTGTCGCGCACATACTTAATGCAAATTTAAGACCTATTATAGTTATCTCATGGATGCTATTGTCAGAACTAGATAAATTGAAATGGGACCACACCCTAAGTGGAAGGCAATTTTGTCAAAGTTGTTCTTAGTGATCTAAGAACAACTTTGACAAAATTGCCCTCCATGATTCGTAAAGTGGTTTACCATGATCTGCGCTGGCAAAATAAATAAAGTACTACTTTATCGGCCTAAAATCTTTATGAATCTAGAATAATCTAGGTCGTTTGTACGCTACGTAGACGGTAGACTATGTCGAAAGAGTATTGCTAAAGTGCCAGAAACGACTTTAAAAAGTTTGGCTTCACTTGATATCTTTACAACGACACGGAAGGAAAATTCGATGCGAAAGTTTCTAAAAGCACATGCTAAAGTTTCGGTTTTCAGTATACTAACTTGGTGAAAGCTGAATTTCTACGAGAGGTGGTGCACTTTTTATTAAATAATTTGGCATGTTTTAAAAAAATATAAACCGACTTCAAATTTCTTAATAAAGAAAATGGGTTTAAAACTTAGTTTTAATAAAAGAATCATCGAAATTGGTTGACGTGATATTGAGTTATTCGTCCATTTGTCGAGCCTAAGACCTATATGGTTTTCTCTCTCATCGCTCATTGGGGAGGCCTATGTCCAGCAGTGGACTGCCATAGGCTGGTGATGATGTGATGATGGTTTTCTCATAGATGCCACTGTCAGAACTGGACCAAATTGAAAAAAGACCACACGGAAAGCTCCATCTTTCAAATAAAAAAGAATCATGAAAATCGGTTCACCCAGTCAAAAGTTCTGAGGTAACAACATAAAAAAATACAGTCGCATTGAAAATACAGAAAATAACGAAGCAATTTCACTTATGTATTTGAATCTTGTATTGCTGTAAAAGAATACAATTTACTGCCCAGCGGACACCACCAAGTTATTTCTAACCTACAAAATAACAAAATTGCGTTGTTAAAGATATTTTTAACCTACAAAATAATGAAATTGCGTTGTTAATTTTAACTCCTAACCAATGTTTTCTCTACAGTTAAATAAGTCCTAAAGTAAAAGCTAACTAAAAACCAAAGTTTACCTTTAGAATTACAGCAGTGAGAGTAACCCATTCAATTATGAATGCTGAACCAACGCACCTGTGGAGAAATGGCGGTCACTACGCCATCTGCCGGCCATCTTGGGAATTATTCAATGGCCGGCTACTTAGGCTCTAGACAGACGGACCGCATTTCAACTGCAATCCCACCGCAAATTTGCCGTTCATTTGCAGTCGGCGTGCAGTTGACACGACCAAACCAACTGCGCAGTCCGATTGCAGTTCTATTGCAGTTATGTCAACTGCACGCCGACAGCAAATAAACTCAAACCAACTGCGCAGTCCTATTGCAGTTGTGTTAACTGCGCGCCGACTGTAAATGAACTACAAACCAACTGCGCAGTCCGATTGCAGTTGGTTTGTAGTCGTGTCAACTGCACGCCGACTGCAAATGAACTGCATATTTGCGGTTGGATTGCAGTTGAAATGCGGTCCGTTTGTCTAGAGCCTTAGGTGTGCCTAGTGGACTTTGTAATGGTATTTGGTAGTAGTGGATCACTAGCTTATGCGTTTTTTGCAAAGTCTTGATCAAAAATGGGATTCAAGGTGTAAACATTGCACGTCAAAGTATAAATTACTGTCTTATTGTTGACGACCTCTGTGGTGCGGTGGGCGAAGGTCCACCTGCGACACAGGAGGTTGCGGGTTCGATTTCCGGAGACTGGAGGGAGGCAGATGCTGGATGCGGCAAGCTGAAGACAGTGCGTTATGGCGCTCATTAGGGTAGGCCTCTAGCAATGGACTTATTATATGCTTTAATTATGATATAGTAAAAGTCAATTTTTTTAATTTTATATCAAGTAAATCCTGTATTGGCTGATGTTTTATTGTCCAGATTTTGATTTACTTATAAATAAATAAATACAACATAAAATATAATTTTAGTTCAATTTTAAATTTAGTTTGTCATTTTGTTCTATTCCTTTTATGATTTATATTGTATAACTTAATATCTATATCTAATGTTTCATACATTAGATATAGATTATTAAGTTATATGTTAGTTTCTCTGAAGGATAGGATTCGTAACGAATACATCCGACAGAGAACCAAGGTTATCGACATAGCTCAAAGAATTAGCAAGCTGAAGTGGCAGTGGGCCGGCCATATTTCACGAAGAACCGACGGCCGCTGGGGCAAACGTGTTCTTGAGTGGAGACCACGACTCGGTAAACGTAGTGCAGGACGCCCTCCGACCAGGTGGGATGACGACCTGCGAAAGACTGCAGGTAGATGCTGGATGCGGCAAGCTGAAGACAGGGCGCTATGGCGCTCATTGGGGGAGGCCTATGTCGAGCAGTGGACTGCTATAGGCTGATGATGATGAAGTTATATGTGTTTAATTTTTATGTTTATTTTTAAGTTTTGTGTGTTTTTAATTTTTATATGGATTTAATGTAATCTGAAATAAACGAATAATAATAATAACACATTCTGTATTTCTGTTTTTTTTTTGGTGTGCAATCGAGAGTAGTATTGTATTGCAAATAAATAAAAATAAATTAATCTTGAATAGGTAATGTAATTTGTTAAGACGAGTGGATAAGTGTACGAAAATTAATGAAAATATCATGCCAAAAAATATTGTACTCTTAACAAGTGCTTACAATTCCTTTTCACGACGTAAATTGGAAGTAAAGACACGCACAGAAGCTAGTGTTCTTTAAACATGGGATGTGAGGATTAGTCAACGGAAGACAGTTCTGTAATTTAGTCTGTAAGGGATCCAAACCAGTGATTGTTGATTCAGTGGCTGAAACCGATGGACCATGAATGACCGCTCTTGACATTTTAGGAATATTGTTTAAATGGATAATAGAGAGATAGAATACACTTTATTATACACACACTACAGGAAACAATACACAAATAAATACTTTGAATATAGGACGTATTTATAAAGAGCGGCGTTATCGCTGAGAGCGATCTCCTCCAGGCAACCTTATAGTTATAGTAGTATAATCGGTGGCACTTACATTATATACCTACTTATATTTAGATATTTAAAAAACAATAAAACACATATACATAGGTAAACTCAAATAGACACAAAATAAGATAGTCAAACTTTTTGCAAAACACAAGCTCTGTTTAGCTTGGGACTAGATAATGCTGTGTGATTATCCAGCATTATTTATTTATTTATTAATGTCTCAAATAACAAGCAACCCTACATCTACAAATAATATTAATAATAATAAATAATGCTGGACAATTCACACAGCATTATCTAGCCCCATGGTAAGCAGAGCTTGTGTTATGGGTACTAGATAACTGATATACATAATAGATTACATTACATAGATAGATATTTACATAGAAAACGACCAGAACACTAGGAACAAATATCTGCAGATCGTACACACAATTGTTCTGAGGCGGGAATCCTAAAAAATGGAAAAAACTAGCCCGCCTTTACCTACTAAGGTATTCTAGTGCGGCCTTAGATATACGGGCCTTAATAACCTGTCTACCGCAGACCTAACACTACACTGAAGATAATAGTCCTAGAGCTCTCTAAACCTTTTCCTCCATCCGGCACACTAGAGCCAAGCCTCATTTAACCGCTTTTTCTCCATTCAACGCAACTCGAAAATTTAACCCTTAACAAGACGAATGAAGCCATTTCCATGTTTTAGTGGACGGTTCGTACCGTTTGGGTGTAAAACACAACCTTTATTGACTTCTTAAATCTTTTGGGAGCCAGAAAGGTCCGGGGCCAAGGCAGGTTAAATAATTTTGTGGTAGTTTTCGAGCCCTAAGGTCACTTTGATGGAATAAAATGGCGTATAAAGGACCCTGGTGATGGCTGGGCACACTCATTTCGAAGTAAAATACGCATTTCTTCTAGCGCTCTATAAAATGTAACTTTTTAGAAGGTTTCTTACCATTTTTCCTACATTTGTTCCAGGTGTTCTGGTTCATAAAAAATATCTATCTATTTATTGTCCCTACGTCACTGACCACACCCTTTATAAAATTAAGAGTATGTATTTATATAAGTAGGTATATAATTAGTTATATGTATTTATATTTTTTAATTTTTTTTTAAAGTAGTAATGTATTTTCATGCAATATTTTATAAATTAATATAATGATTCATGTACAATCCAACGATACTATCCATCCACGGTTGTCTGGCAGATCACTCTTGAGCGATAATACCGCCAAATTGTCACATATTTTGTATTATATTCTGTCTTGTTTGTTTTATTTTTAAGTGTGCAATAAAAGAATTTTCTATCTATCTATCTAATGTACTATATTAAATACATATGTATGTCATCAAAGTTGGGGCTATATATTATGTGCTGTGTAGATTGTCCAGCATTATTTATTTTGTGTATAACTTTTCCCTTGTGATATCTACCTGTCGGAGCGTCTGAATCAAACTTGGGATAAAATAAAGATCGTCTTAGATGACAGACTTATTCATTCTTGGTTTTAAAAAGTAGATTTAATATGTGAACAAATCCAAAATCTTAAGGGTCCGGCGACCCTCGCTTGCAAAAATCGCTCCGAATATCGCTGTCCCTGTTTAACCCTTGCGCCGCACCACATGCGTGCGCGATAGCAATATTAGCCGTTCAAAATTTGGTTTGTTCCGTAATACCAAAAATTATGACTGAAAACTTTTTGTATTCTTCACAAAGTATTGTTATTCTGTAACTAGACAATATAAGCTATGTTCCTACATAAATAAAACGTAAGATATTGATGTTTTAAATACGAAACAAATAGCAAGAAAACTTGTCCATTTTCGCATAAAAATGTGCAAAATGAGATTGGCTTTCATTTCATTTTAGGTAAGTATTTTGAAAAAAAAAAACTGTTTGGGAACCTAGATAAATACTATTTTAATACAAATAATGCAATATTATATTGGAAATATGCTTGAATTAGAAATAATTTTGTTATTACTTTTGTATGAAGAATTTGTCCCTCCTGAGGCCCCTTAACTCAAAGGACAAGTCTCTGTTTTTTGGCTGATGTGGCCAAGTCGTATTTAAATAATTGGTATCATTTCAGATAACATGAATTGAACAAGATTCAGATGATTATAATAATAATTTAGCAGGTATTTGTATTACTAACGACACAGGAGGCGGGTTCGACTCCCGCCTTGGAGCAAATACATATTGTACGAACTGCTGGTATTTGTTCTGGGTGTTTTCTATGTATCATAAAATATATCTATCCGTGTAATATAATGTATAAGATGGATCAGTCATCTAGTACCCATAACAGGAGATATCATTAGCTAGGGGCTAGAAGATGCTGTGCGAATTTTCTTGCATTATATATTTATTTAACCTACAAAACAACACCAGCATATACAGTCCACTGCTGGACCAAAAGCTCCTTAACAGACTCTGATTACTTTTATTTATTTGACGAGCGATGTGGCGCGGTGGGCGATGGTCCGCCTGCGACGCAGGTGGTTGCGGGTTCGATTCCCGCCTCGGAACAATTGTGTGTACGATCTACAGATATTTGTTCCGGGTGTTCTGGTTGTTTTCTATGTATGATAAAAAAATATCTATCTATGTAATGTATTGTATTATGTATATCAGTTATCTAGTACCCATTACACAAGTTCTGCTTACCATGGGGCTAGATAATGCTGTGTGAATTGTCCAGCATTATTTATTACTTATTCTACCTGTCCTATTCCATAAACCTAAATAGCATTGATCAGCAAGATTTTTGTAAATGACCTCAATAAAATTCTTAGATTAGAACTGAGTTTGAATAAAACAAGTTAGAATTAAGTCCAACTCAATTCTATCCCAGACATTTACAATTTAACCCTTAATGTTTGACGATTAGTCTGACTCTTGATTTGATAAATGTTTGTTCAGCAATGACTTTTGACACATTTATCTTTGACCTCAATCAAAAGGGTTATTTGTATTGAAAGTGAACGCTAAATTAGGGTTCAAACAAAGAGATTTTACATATAGAGACGTCATACTCATTGTAAAGAAATAAAAACATTGCGATATTTTACTATAGCTACATACCTAGCGTCAACGTTCGAACATACAACGCCGCATGGCTTTATCTCTGTCACTCATAAACTTAACGCATTGCTTGTTTCGTTCGTGTTGGTGGCAGTGCGGCAACGCCGCGCGGCAATGATTGTTGAGTAAAATAAAATTCACCATTTTACATATTAAACAGTACTTACGTATGAAAAGATACACCCTTTCTGGTTTTTATAGTCCTTGTGTAGTTATTGCACTTTCGGAACACACAACTTGGCATTTTCGAGGTTTATTTAAGTATATTCCGTAAGTAACCTCGTGTTCAACGAACGTGCGCGTCGCGGCCAGGAGCACGACGGACTGAGTTCAATTAGGATACGTACCTGATTTTCGTTTTGTAAGGCAGAGCTCGATACAACGTATCTACGTATATATAACATCATTGGGTTCAAATGTATTCAGCGACCTATTTTCAGGTTATTTCTATATTTGATATCTAATGATCAATTGGTAAGAAATCGTAACAAAAAATATTCCCTCTAAAATGAGGGTTCAAAGTATTTAAATAGGTATTCTATTTTGTTTATTTTTCTTTCATCTTTCAATAATGAACCAAAGCTACATAATAAATTGGACACAATTCAAATCGTATTCCTCTAAAATAAAGCTCAATATTAAAGAATGCCTATTTTAATTTAGTTTCTATTTCTTAAGAGCTAACAACTATTTCAAACAATAATAATCTTTCTTCTCACATAAGGAAATAAATGTTCTTGCCTAATCCCTTCAGGTCAAAACGTCCGACGTAGGCATTATGGCAATCGAATATTTTTATTTAAAATCGAACCTCTCACTCTCATCTGTGTTCTCTGTCTTCTTTCGACTGTTATTTGTCTGTAACTTTCTTTATATTAATAAATTTATCAGTGACATGCCCTAATTCAATTTATTGTTTTATTCTTGTAATTTAAAAAATATGATTTATTTTGTAAGAGCGAGATTCCCTAACACGGGTATTTCTGTTACTTAAAAGAGTATCTCAAATACTTTTCGATGTAGTAAAAAAACCGTGTCACTATCCATCAACAAAGCTAGAATGATCGAATAATAAATTGGGTATGTGCCCACATTAATACCGCCTTCATTAAATACAAATAAAGCTAATAAGTTAGTTTTTTTTAACCGTGTTATTATCTATCAACAAAAGTAGTTGATTAAATATTAAAGTGGGTATACCCATTAATACCGCCTTCATTAAATACAGATAAAGCTACTAAGTTGATCTAAAAAAAGGTGTTAATATCTATTAACAAAAGTAGTTGATTAAATATTAAAGTGGGTATATACACCCTTTAATACCGCCTTCATTAAATACAGATAAAACTACTTAGTTGATAAAAAAACCGTGTAACTATCTATTAACAAAGTAGAATGATTGAATATCTAATTGGGTATGTACTCATATGTACCCTCATTAATACCGCCTTCATTAAATACAGATAAGTTGAATTTCGTAGTTTCGCGGTAAGAAAGTTACGAGTAATTAGCCCTTATCAGCGTCTGACCTGGATTCCCAAGTTATCCTCCTAGAGCTAGAACCTGTGTTACTTACGAGTCACAATGTTCGTGCTATTTTCATACACCATTAAAAGAGATAACCGCGTAAGAAATGAAATTCTATAGAGTTTTCCGTCCCACATTTTATGACGCCCGCAATGACGTATTTTCTACCTTATGTTTGGAACTGGTATAAGCAACTTTCAGAGCAAGTTTCGTATAAAAAAAACCGTTTTAATCTCTGTCAACAAAGGTCGATTGATTGAATTTTAACTTAGTACCCATATTAATACCGCCTTCATTAAATACATACAGATAAAGCTACCAAGTGGAACAAAAAAAACGTGTTACTATCTGTTAACAAAGACATTTGTTAACAGATAGTAACACGGTTTTTTATATACCCAATTTTATACTTCAATAAATCTTTATTGAAGTATAAAATTGAAGTAGAAATACCTGTGTAAGGGAATCTCGCTCTTCCAAAATAAATCAATATTTTTTTTAATTACAAAATAAAACAATAAATTTGATTAATGTCTACTAAATTTATTAATATAAAGAAAGTTACAGACAATTAAGACCACAGTCCATAATGAGAGTTAGAGTTTCGAATTTAAACTAACTTCATAAATCTTTATTGAAGTAAGTATAAAATTGGGTATGTACATTTAATACCTTCATTAAATAAAGATAAAGCTACCAAACGGAATTAAAAAAACCGTCTTTCAACAAAGGTAGATTGATAGACTAATTGCTTGCGAAGTTGCGAGTTACAATGTTCGTGCTATTTTCATACACCATTGAAATAGCATTCGAACCTTGGAGTTTATTTTTTTGCATAATAAGTTGTTCGATACATCGACCACGGAGGTATATTTATTAGCAACATCAGCAGTTCGACCTAAGTAGGTTACTCGTGCCGCGAGCGCGGTCCTGGCGCCTACACAGGTCAGTGTATCACCAGCAGCCTTTCAAACCGCACTCATTACCATCATATTAGTCGTAGTTTTATACAATATAGCTATTGTCCCTATACTCGACTATTATTACATCAGCACTCGGGAAGAGCTAGCCGCCATGACTTCATAAGTGCTACATACTCTTACTAACCACGTAGATGCTGTAAGAGTCCACTATAGAAACCAGAGGAAGAGGTATCTTTCCTTCCAACGATACTTCTAATTGAAACGGGCGCTAACTAATTAACTAACGTAGACCAAAGTCGGGGTTGAAAACTATCTGATCGGGTCTGTGATTTCAATTCGCAGGTCACGGCGTCGTTGTCGTAACCCAAACAACTTTCAGAACACATAATTATAAGTACGTACTATAAGATCTCCATGCCGTACATGGTCGTACATGGTCACCTTCTCGAAATCGTTTCCGAATATACCTCGGTCAGAGTCTGCAGGTATAAACAATTTCGAGAAGGAGGCCAAAAAAGAGGATCCAGCTGGGCTGGTTAGCGTTTGTGTTATGGGTGCTAGATGACTGATATATTTCACACAATACATTAAATAAAACGGAAACATTTATTTGACACAGGTACAAAATACAGGCACAGAATAAACAAACGGAAAACAAAGAAGTTTATATGTAGATATTTTTTTTTATACACTAGCTGCGCCCCGCGTGGTGATCGATATTTTGGATAATATACAATATTATCTTTATGAATGCCTATGTGTTATCCTGATATGTAAGCTATATTATTGTGAAGTTTCATCAAAATCCATTCAGTAGTGTTTTTGCGTGAAAGAGCAACAAATATACTTACATACATCCTCACAAACATTCGCGTTTATAATATTAGCAGGATAGATAAATCTGCATTTAATCACAGGTCACGGCGTCGTTGTCGAACCCCAAACAACTTACAGATTCTCATCTAAGTAGGTTAGGTTCTGATCTACCTGCATTGATAATTATTATTAGCAGGATAGATAAATCTGCATTCAATTCACAGGTCACGGCGTCGTTGTCGAACCCCAAACAACTTACAGATTCTCATCTAAGTAGGTTAGGTTCTGATCTACCTGCATTGATAATTATTATTAGCAGGATAGATAAATCTGCATTCAATTCACAGGTCACGGCGTCGTTGTCGAACCCCAAACAACTTACAGATTCTCATCTAAGTAGGTTAGGTTCTGATCTACCTGCATTGATAATTATTATTAGCAGGATAGATAAATCTGCATTCAATTCACAGGTCACGGCGTCGTTGTCGAACCCCAAACAACTTACAGAGCTCTCATCTAAGTAGGTTAGGTTCTGATCTACCTTCATTGATAATTATTATTAGCAGGATAGATAAATCTGCATTCAATTCACAGGTCACGGCGTCGTTGTCGAACCCCAAACAACTTACAGAGCTCTCATCTAAGTAGGTTAAGTTCTGATCTACCTTCTTTGATAATTATTATTACACTAGTGAAGAAGTTACCAGCACCTATCCTTCAACCATCCATCTAAACATCCAACCATTCGCATTTATTTTTACATTATAGGCCGTGTGGTGCTAGCTTAAAATGTACATCACCCCAACTCTTCCCGCGGGTGTCGTAAGAGACGACTAAGAGATATCCACCTAACTATTATATAAACTGCTGGACATAGGCCTCCCCCAATGAGCGCCATAGCGCCCTGTCTTCAGCTTGCCGCATCCAGCATCTGCCTGCAGTATTTCGCAGGTCGTCATCCAACCTGGCGTTGGACAACCTACACTAAGCTTTCCGAGTCGCAGTCTCACTCATAGAACACCTTTTCCCCAGCAGCATGAAAAGTTCACACTTCTGTAATTCTTTATTGTACACAAAAACAAACTTAAAAATAACTTAACTAAAAAAAGATATGTACATAGACGAGCTTAACCTTAACAAAGAGATTTCTTACAGCAAACCTTACCTTAACACTTTTTTAAATTTTAAAATGTACATCATCATCATCAGCCTATAGCAATCCACTGCTGGACATAGGCCTCCCCCAATGAGCGCCATAGCGCCCTGTCTTCAGCTTGCCGCATCCAGCATCTGCCTGCAGTCTTTCGCAGGTCGTCATCCCACCTGGTCGGAGGGCGTCCTACACTACGTTTACCGAGTCGTGGTCTCCACTCAAGAACACGTTTGCCCCAGTGGCCGTCGGTTAAAATGTACACTGTGTGCTTATGTCAAAAGAAAACTACCGGAGCCGTGATAACGCCCAAGAAATGTAAAGTAATGAAAAAACTTAATTTCGCAGTTGTATTGTTGCACCAGCAAGCTCAGACGTTTTCACGCTAATTGGATTTCTTAGTATCGCATTACTAAAAACTTTCTTTGTTTCCACTCGACTGAGATGTTTAATTTAATTGAATAATGTAACATAGTTATTTTGTACCACTGAATAGAATAGAATAAATAGACATTTATTTATAACAACTTAAATTAACAAAAAAAAGACACATATAGAATAGGTACATGTAGAGAGTTGTTACAAAAAGGCTCTAACTCAGCATAACGCTGGCTAAGCTCCGTAAGAGACGTAGCCAGCGCTGGTCTACCGTTGGAGCCCGTACAGGTGACTGACTCCACGAAGAGGCATACGCAATAAAATGAAAAAAATATATAGTAATAGTAAAAACTAAATAAGAACACTTAAAAAGCCATTGACAAAAAACAAAGAAATAATATTGGCTAATAAAGCCACTGTCGAAGCTCAATGCATTGCCTCAAGATAACTCATCGTGCCTAGGCGATGTTACAATCGATTAGAATTAAAATGTTAATATTAGTAGGATAGTATTTTAAGTTTGTTTAGAAAAATAACTGTGGATTTTGTTAAATAAATAAATTAGCGCAAGCTATAGCAGAAAAGTCCAAATGGCTTTGCCTCAGCATGAGTTGGATGACTAGCATGCTAGCAACCAACGCTGGTCTTCCGGCAAAGCAACTCTTTGGCGTTACGGACTTACTTCACTACATTATGCTGTAATAAATAAAAATGCTAGACAAAGAACACATTTGACAATTTGGCTTTCCATTTCCACTAATAACATTTTAACGCTCGGACAGTGCCAGGCAAAATTGCAAAAATCACATCCAAAATACAAAACAGGACAGGATTTCCTATTTTCAGTAAAGTTTTTATGCATTTTTTGTCACTATAATATTCTATCCGTTTCGTTTTATTTTCCAACTCGTACTAGCCACTCTGGTTGGTTGCTTATGGCTGATTTTAGTGTCACGCTGACCATCGGCGCTGAGAGCTCAGCGCGTAGCAATCTGTATGGACGCTATAGAAACCTTTTAGAATAACGCCGACCGTTCAGCGCTGACTAGCGTCAGCGCTGACATTACGCGCGTCCTACGCGCCGCTCGTCAGTGCGCTGACCGGTCGGCGCCGACTAGCGCCCGCGCGCTTCTGTAGACTAACGCTCACTGAAGACTTTTCAGTGAGCGTTTTGGTGTCGCACTGATCGCACGCGCCGGTTTCGTACCATCATGTCAAAAACTATTAAAACAATTTGTTTCGTCATCCCTCAACTTGCCGTATAACGTGACAAATTCTCCCGCGACTAATCTCGGTTCAATTAATGGATGAACATGTAGTCTTCTTAACCGGATCATCCTACAATGGATCAAAGGACATAGTGGTTCGCTAGGAAATGATGCTGCGGACTGGCACGGAGAGGATCGGCGACAACCATAGAAGGACCACCGCCATTCCTACCCCTGCCATTCTCTCTGCTCCAGACATGGACCAAGCTCAGAACTAGAGATACACATAACGAACGATGGACTAGCCAAATCAATTGCAGACAAGCAAGGACGGCACTCCCATCAACATCACCGAAGCTAACAAAACGCTTACTAAATCTGAATAGATTGGACCTACGTGTCCTTGTGGGAACACTAACAGGACACTGTCCACTAAACAAACACTTATTCACCATCGGAGCGACGGATAGCCCTCTCTGTAGAGGATGCCTCAGCAACGACGAAACAGCTTCCCACGTAATCCTGGAATGCGAGGGAGTTTTAGCACAACGTATAGAAATCCTCAACTTGCCGAGGTCGCTCCGCGAATCCTGTGAAGACCCCAGGAAGATTCTGCGCTTCTGGACGGAGCTAGGCTGGCTATGCTAGCAAACTACTACGCATAAAGGACCAACTGGAGTCCAAATGCGGAAAAAGGAGTACCCCCACCTGAATCTGAACCTGATGTAGTCTTCTTCTTTGCATTATTTTTTCGTAGGCAATAATAATTAATGCACTCCTCATTTTTCTATGCGTCTGTACTCCGCGTCAGCAGAATACTAAAACGACCCGCGCTGATCGTCGGCGCTGACGAGCTACGCGCCGAGCTCTCAGCGCCGATGGTCAGCGTGACACTAAAATCAGCCTAAATTGTTATTGTGTAGTAGATAAACAGAAAAGGCCTGAATAACATTAGACTGATTAGCATCATAACTTCTAAGGCTTACTTATTATTCTGCCCACTAAAAGGATATTCACAGTAATTGTTTTTGCAACTAGACAATTAGCATTATTGTTTTGAATAGACAGTTCTAATTTCATAGGAAATTGAATTTGTTGTTTTATCCTAATTATTCAAGTGGCGTTTTGTGTGTGTTATCAAATTAAACACATTGTTTGGAGGTTTTGTGTATTAGAATGGTTTATATTCAAATGCGGGTAGCATTTAATTAATTAGGTTAGATATCTACCTACTTAATTAAATTTTATCCGCATGTGTCTTAGAACATTAGAAAATCTAAATTTTGTTTCATGACCGATGTGGTGCGGCGGGCGAAGTTTCACCTACGAAGACGATAGAATCCCTCAGGAAGATTTCTTTGGAAGCTTCAATAACCCCCCTGTCAAATTCATTCAGCTCTTCAAATATTTTCTCTCGGAACTGCAACCTTATTTCTACGAAATAGAACTCGTATCCATCATAGGTCAAGTTTGTCAAACAAAGCCTGGTTGGTTACCCTAAGAGACCATTAGAGCTGGTAAATATTTGCTATGACTGAGTATTAGTAAACGATATACTATAAGAGTGTGTTGGTGAAGTATACGTCGGTTTTTGTAAGAATTAGCAAGCTGAAGTGGCAGTGGGCCGGCCATATCTCGCGAAGAACCGACGGCCGCTGGGGCAAACGTGTCCTTGAGTAGAGACCACGACTCGGTAAACGTAGCGTAGGACGCCCTCCGACCAGGTGGGATGACGACCTGCGAAATACTGCAGGTACATAGATGTTGGATGCGTCAAGCTGAAGACAGGGCGCTATGGCGCTCATTAGGGGAGGCCTATGTCCAGCAGTGACATGCTATAGGGTGATGATGATGATGATGAAATAAATGAATCTTTATCTTTAATCCGAACCGCAACCTCCTGCGTCGCAGGCGGACATTCGACCGCTCCGCCACAGAGGTCGCCTATAGGCTTTAGGTACATGTTAACAGCATTAATTCCGACGGCCTTGTCATCTGTTCAATTTAACAAACGAACTCTTAACCTTCTCAATTTACTGAGCAAATAAAAACCTAGCCTCCCAGAGATGATTACAGGCTCCGATACGATTTCTGGGATAAACGGGTTACTGCAAAAATGTGCAGCCAAACGTAACATTTTTGCAATAATCGACCAATTTTTTTATGTTATATTTAACTGGAACGGCGGTTGCACGAATATCATCCCATAGAAATAGAACAATGTTTAGGTGACCTATAAAAGAAAAGAAAATATCCGCATCCAAATCTATTAATATACTCGTATGTACGTTTGAAAGCTACTGGTACGATGATGCTACAAACATACATACATTTATGAAAGCTAGAGCGAAAGTTTTTCCTTTTTAGTGTTCCGTACCCAAAGGGTAAGAGGGATATAAGGGGACCCTATTACTGAGGCTGATTTTTGTGTCACGCTGACCGTCAGCGCTGACAGCTCAGCGCGTAGCAATCTGTATGGACGCTATAGAAAGCTTTTAGAATAACGCCGACCGTTCTACCGACTAAAATCAGCCTAAGACTCCGCTGTCTGTCCGTCCGTCCGTTACTAGGCTGTATCTCATGAGTCATGAACCATAATAGTTAGAGAGTTAAAATTCACTCACAGATGATGTATTTCTGTTGCCGCTATAACAACAAATACTAAACAGCATAAAATGAATAAGTGGGCTCCTATACAACAGCCATGATTGATTTGCCGTAATAATGGTACGAAACCCTGCGTGCGCGAGTCTCGCACTTGGCCGGTTTTATTCTATAATAATCGTTGTGCTAAAGTTATGTTCACATTTTTTTACGCTGCCATTTTAGGTAATTGTGCATTTCATCCTAGTGCGCCCTTTCGCCCTTAACAGCCTATATTGGTCCACTTTTGGACGCAGGGCTCCATTAATACCTAATCATTATGTATGCAGTTGAGATAGCATACATTTAGATGTATGCTATCTCAACTGTGCCAACTCGTCAGTAGGGTTGGATAGTAGTTCGCGCCTTCGACTTGTACCCTTATAAAGCAAAAGTCGTCGACTGTAAATGTCACCTATAAACAAGGCTTACGATGGTACTGTCACTCAGTAGAGTCTCCACTTTAATACGGGCACGCCGGGAAATAGTTTTTCACCCTTCGCTCGAAACAAAACGTGATATTTATTTAGGCTGATCCTGTTACGTGGTAGGATTGATTGATCGAGCCCGAGCTAGTTATACAAGGTTTATAGTAATACTAGCTGCGCCCCGCGGCTTCGCCCGCGTGGAAATCTATGTGACAAAATGGTTTATAAACTATCTTGAATCACTCTTTCTATTTAAAAGTCCACCGCATCAAAATCCGCTGCATAGTTTTAAAGATCTAAGTAAGCATATTGTAGCTTTTCGACGACCGATGTGGCGCGGTGGGCGAAAGTCCGCTGCGACGCAGGAGGTTGCGGGTTCGATTCCCGCCTCGGAACAATTGTGTGCACGATCTGCAGATATTTGTCCCGGGTGTTCTGGTCGTTTTCTATGTATAATAAAAAATATCTATCTATGTAATGTATTGTATAATGTATATCAGTTATCTAGTACCCATAACACAAGCTCTGCTTACCATGGGACTAGATAATGCTGTGTGGATTGTCCAGCATTATTTACATATTTTTTATATATAATTATATAGGGATAGACAGACAGCGGGAAGCGACTTTGTTTTATACTATTTGAATATATAGTTTGAGGTTTATAAAGTTAAAACTTTTACTGTGGGGAAAGAAAATATCGGGTTCGCGTTAACCATAATTTCTTGTGTGTAACCAAAACTAAGAACTGACTTCTGCTGATTCCGACCGATACCAACTGATTCCTGTAAATTTACACTGTTTTTGAAGTTTTGCGGAACGATTTTTATTCCCTCGGGAATAAAGTTTAACTGGGACCGACCCGGAATCATTCTCTATAAAAAACCAAAGGTATCATCAAATATAGCACACAACGGACGTAGAAATCGCCGAAAATATATATAGATGCTGCACGTACAAACACCCTTGATCCAAGTCGTAACAGCCATTATATTAATATACTCAATTTCGAGGACTTGGATGTGCCAAAACCCATAACTAAACTAAAATCAAGTGACTCAGCTGGTCCAGATGGTCTACCCTCTAATATTTTAAAAGAAGCCAAGCGATCATTTACCTCCCCACTCCGCCATATTTTCAACCTAGCTTTGAAAACTGGTGTGTACCCAGTGGAAAATATCTAAATAAATAAATAGTAACTTCCTCCGTTTTTCGAATTCAGTTAAAAAACAAACATCCAGGTGAACATAGAACCTCCGCCTTCTTTCAAAGGCAGGTTAATAGGGTTAATAATTATTTTATTTTATTTGGGATATAAACAGTACATAAAACTGGTTAGTAGTTTCAGCACGCATCACTTTAAATAAAACCACGACCTGACCTAGTTAAGTTGAACAGCTCCTGAAGGAATATAAGTTTCAATTTTAAAATCTCCATATTGCCGTACCGCCCGAGGTTTTCTGAAAAAACGTATTTATTTAGGTTATGTTTTTGTACTATATTATAAGTAGTTTTTCATTCATGAATTTTACAAAAAGTTACTAAAACTAGATCACAGAAAAATTATATATCTAGTACTAATGTATAAACGTAAACGCAGTGTAGGACGCCCTTCGTATTTTTTATTCGCGATTTTTTAGATTTAAGCAAATGACATCTCTAGCTTTTCATTATTTATCAGTTTTATTTAAATGTATTAATTATTATATTCGATTTATTTACTAAGTATGTACAAATTTAAATTAAGTGACAATTATTGTAACCAGATTTTGCACGCCATAAAGGTAGAAATACATTGTGTCTTATTTAAACATACACCACCTATGTACCCTATTTACATGTATTTGATGCAATAAATATTTACTTTACTTTACTTTACTTTCGACCAGGTGGGATGACGACCTGCGAAATACTGCAGGTACATAGATGCTGGATGCGTCAAACTGAAGACAGGGCGCTATGGCGCTCATTGGGGGAGGCCTATGTCCAGCAGTGGACTGCTATAGGCTGATGATGTTGATGATGACTCTTGTCTTCAAAAGACCCAAGTTGTAGTTGGCCATAAAAACAGAAGTAGACAGACCAATTCAGCAATATTGTAAAGCTTCAGCAATAAGTATTCTAGAAATGACCCGAAGGCAACATTAATACAAGACCGTCTGTCCGTCTGAACGTAACATTACAAAGTCATTAGTTACTATCTAGCTTCAGGTCACGTTCGTGGCTTTGCTTGTGTATTTCTGCCTTTTTTCGCTTCCTAACCCTAATAGGTGGGCTATAACATTTGCGGGTTAAAACCATTCGGCAGTAAACTATCGAAGGTTGCCTGTAAGAGATCGCTCTTAGTAATAAGGCCGCCCTTTATACCTTAATCTAAGTTTTTATTTCTGTATTGTTTTCTGTTTTGTGTGGTATAATAAAGTGTTTCTATCTATCTATCTATCGAGTAAGACCTATTTGTACACATGGTAAGCAATAAACCATTGAGTATTGAGTAAAACCAATAACTGCAATTCTATGCTCTGATGCTCTGTGGCGCGGTGGGTGAAGGTCCGCCTGGAGTTTGCGGGTTTGAATCCCGCCTCACAAAAGACATTACAACGAGATATTTATGCCGAAATATTAGAAAATACTAAAATCGAATCATGGTTAATATAGACCACAGATTCGGAGTCCACGCGTTTTGCTTGAAACTATGTAAAATTGACTGATCTGTCTCTGTCTCTCTCTCTCTCTTCACAAATTCTTCAAATTATTGCAATTGAATTGTAACTAGCCGAGAGAAATTAATAATCGTAGTCCTACAATGCGAAAACAAAGTTTTGGGAGGACAAATCAATAAATAATATCCAAATATCCCGTTAAAATATGTCTTTATTCCCGGGGTAAATATTTCGTTAAAATTTACCTATTTTCCCGGGGTATATATCCCGTTAAAATGTACCCATGTTCGGGGGTAAATATTCCGTTAAAATGTCCCTATATTCCCGGGGTAAATATCCTGTTACAATGTCTCTATATTCCCTAGGTAAATCCAGTTCAAATGTCCTTATATTCCCGCTTGTTCCATAGCCTCTAGCAGACAAGAGGTCGCGCCGCGCCAGGAATGAGAAGTACACTCATTACCAGGCGGAAACAAACGGCAATTTATTGAATTTGTAGGTACACAGGATTAGCTGTTACTACGACGCGACACCCGGCTGAATTAACGGCTAACTGTAATTGAAAAGAAGGGTACGAGTTTATAGCTGTTTTTTGAGTAAAGAGTCGAGACACGTGATAGAGGCTTAGCCAGATACCATTTTCAGTAACTACCTGAATTATTTCGAGGGACTTTTTCATTAAGAGCCTTTATTCCTAAAATGCGCAGAAACAGTACTTTTCAAACCCGTTTATATCATGAACCACTTATCTTATAGTATATGTTATTTACTAATAATTTTAGGAAATTTTAGTGTCCAAATAGTTTGACTATAAAATATTTCGATTAATATAGTATGTACGCGTTCTATCAAGATAACTTGTGAGAGGTTTTCATAATTTCCCTTTCAGCATCAGTTTCGAAGCTCAAAATAATAGAAAATACTGACATATCTAATTAAGAAAAAAATATAACCTATTGATGAGATCCTTGGCTAAAAATCTAATTAGATAGATGTTTGGTTTTGGTATCCTACTATGAGAAATTAAAATTAAAAAAATGTGAAATATTACGAATATTTCACATTTTTAAATGATGTTTTTACCGATATACCTTATTTAATTTAATATAATAATAGCCTACCAATAAAGTAGAGCATCTTTTTTAAAATCATACATTTAAAATTTTTATGATTTTGTTGCTATTATTTTTCTATAAATATTTAATGAGCGACGTGACCACACTCTAGAAAGCCTCGCGGCGGACTGATTTTCGCGCAGCGTTTTATGGTAGTTTTAAAATATTTATAGAAAAATAATAGCAACAAAATCATAAAAATTTTAAATGTATGATTTTAAAAAAGATGCTTCACTTTATTGGTAGGCTATTATTATATTAAATTAAATAAGGTATATCGGTAAAAACATCATTTAAAAATGTGAAATATTCGTAATATTTCATATTTTTTTAATTTTAATTTCTCATAGTAGGATACCAAAACCAAACATCTATCTAATTAGATTTTTAGCCAAGGATCTCATCAATAGGTTATATTTTTTTCTTAATTAGATATGTCAGTATTTTCTATTATTTTGAGCTTCGAAACTGATGCTGAAAGGGAAATTATGAAAACCTCTCACAAGTTATCTTGATAGAACGCGTACATACTATATTAATCGAAATATTTTATAGTCAAACTATTTGGACACTAAAATTTCCTAAAATTATTAGTAAATAACATATACTATAAGATAAGTGGTTCATGATATAAACGGGTTTGAAAAGTACTGTTTCTGCGCATTTTAGGAATAAAGGCTCGCGGTAGATAGATTCTTTATTCGTAAAACTGATATCTTAGAAAAAAAACGTACATGAATTGGCGGCCTTATCGCTTAACACTCGCGACTGCGATTTTTTTTTCGACGACTGCGATCTTTTTTTTAACCTAAAAAATTCGTGCTGCCGCTCTACAAAGCGGTTGTGTTGCGCCGCACATGCGTATCGTTCGAAAAATATTACAGCTGTGCTGAGTCACACAGATCTGTATTTTCTCAGCCGCTGCGCTAGTGTGGATTTACGCATATTAGTCACAAGTAGAAAACACATACCATGTAATTTCAGCAGTCAAAGTGTTAAAGCTATTACTGCCAAGCAACTAAAGCTTAAAGTTACAATCAAAATACGGCAGAAGGTAAAACTAAAATAAAACGAAAACATACAAACTATTTAAATAAAATTAACATTTTTGACACACTTCCTCCATCTTCCTTCTCCATCAATTTCTTTTATAAATAAATAAATAAAAAAGCCTTTTATTCCTTTACTTTGTTAAATCTAGGTCAATTTCTTTTATCTAATGTAAATTACCTACGTTATTCTCAGACGATACCATTTTTATAATAAAGCGGTTAATTTAATTGAATAGGTCAATTCTTACGCCGCGACCGCCACGGCCTTAGTTGGTACTTATTATGTTGGAAGAAACTAATTTTAATAAAAAGAACTTCCCTACAACATTCATAATGATTATTATCATAGTTACTAATTGGACTAATTACATTTAAACTGCATTGCGGTCGCAGAAGCAAAGAGATCAACTTGCGATGTTGTTTGCAGTCTCTAATTAGTTTAAATGCTTTTATTGGTAAACAGAGGGAAATGAAAAGCATAGGTTTGAAAGCTTTAGATAGATAGATAGATAATGCGTTTTTTTGACACTGCAGCACATGATAACAATAAATAATAGTACCATCATCATTATCAGCCTATATTAGTCCACTGCGGGACATAGACCTCCCCCAATGAGCGCGACGCATCCAGCATCTACCTGCAGTCTTTCGCAGGTCGTCATCCCACCTGGTCGGAGGGCGTCCTACGTTTACCGAATCGTGGTCTCCACTCAAGAACACGTTTGCCCCAGCGGCCGTCGGTTCTTCGCGAGATATGGCCGGCCCACTGCCACTTCAGCTTGCTAATTCTCAGAGCTATGTCGATAACTTTGGTTCTCTGTCGGGTGTATTCAATTATTAGTATAAAAAACATTAAAAAGTGGAGATTTAAAAATTGAGTGCGTGCTGCCTGTCAAAAAGGTAATAGCTCAGCGAAAAGCTTTGCTCTAAGAGCAAAACACCGATTTTCAGTATTACCCTTTGAGGCGACCAGAAGAACGATACACTGACAAAATAAATGATGTCTGATTGCATAAATTTTGAATTTCAATCATTTAGAATACAATCGAATGAATGACTGTGCAGTGTAATGAGAACAATCCCTCCAACCTTCCCATGGTGCTGCCAACTTTGCGGTTACACAGACCGAAACTGTGAGAAAAGAGTCACTCGGGTGACTCCAGACTCTACAAATCCAACGCACTTTGTCCCGAACACTCTCCCCCTTCTGGGGCATGCCACATTACATTACAGACTTCATTGCCGGGCTGCTCCACCCCAGCTCGGTGCTGCTCTGTGCCCCCCATCCCTGGTCGAAAATGTGCACTCCTCAGCGCGCCTAGTTCTGTGCCAGATTTTGGCGAACCTTTTTAACATGCCAAATGGCTGCAGTGTAATGAGAACAGATAGGTAGGTATGTAAAAAAAAAAATTTGTAATTATGTGTTCTTGTTTCTGTGTGTATTTGAAACTATCATGTCAACACTAAAGCCATTTATAACGGGATATTTACCATGATTTAATTTTTTAGGATTTTCAATAATCAAGTTATTGCTAGATCATGGCGCATGAAACTGTGCTGAAATATTGGAAAACTGAAAAATGAAATCATGGTAAATATCCCGTTATACATGACTTAGGCATATTTTTATTAAAAAGTCCATTTATCTTTCTATCTAGGGGTTTATCAATTTCTAGTTTCTACCCGAGGATCGGTCGTCGATATCGTCAATAATAATAATTTATTATTATTACAAATGAAAACAGGTTTTCACCTAGTTCAGGCACACGTATTGTTTATTCCTACTTCTTAAATTTGTAATTCCTTTCCATTCCAAAGATATTTTGAATAAATTATTTTATATATTTACTTACTATACAAATTTTGCGGCCAACAATTTTTATCAAGTTACTTTGTCAAGTTTAGTCATTTATTTGAGATCACTTGATTATTTCTAAGACTTGGCCTATTTATTGATTCCGTATATATTTTCGCTTTTTTATGGTATATTTTTTGAGAGCGTAGGTGTAGTAGATAGCGAGATATAACGATTTATGTAAAAAATGGGACGCGCTCGCAGCCAGCGCCGTGATTTTTGTCCGCGAAGCTCAGACATTTAGGGCTAGGAAGTCAAATTGGCCGGGCGTGTGAGTGGCTATACAACTGTAAAAAAAACATCCAAATTGGTAAACAAATAACAGAGAAATCGACGAACATATACCCACAAACATAAAAATATTTTTTAATTTATGTATGTATATTATAATCTCATTCCGTATTGTATTATAAGTCTAATTTGTTTCTTGTACACTTCCTCTATCTATTCTATCGCCTCTCCTGTAAACCTAAGGTTTGCTGGAAGAAAACTCTAACTCAGGGTTAACCTCGCCTATGTACATACATATATTTTTTAATTAAGTTATTTTTAAGTTTTGTTTGTGTACAATAACGAACTAAAGAATAAAAAATGTACATACAGCCGAAAAAAGAATCTGTTTTTTTTTAATATGGCTAAAAAAACAAGATACAAATGTGCTTTCCCCTAATGTGATTATTGGATTTGCCTGAAATAACGATAATGCTAATTCGATTATTTTTCCCTAATTATTTTCCAAATACGGAAACATTTCGCATTCGAAATATCCTTATCTTTTCTTTAAGTAAAACCCGTTTTCCTTTTCCATAAAACAAGAAGATTATTAATATTAATTATTGTATTCCTTTGAATTGAACCGAGGAAATATTTTGGTAACATGCGGATCATTAGACAAAACAATGTTTAAGATAAATGTGTAAAGGCAGGTTTAGACAGGGTCAGTGCACAAGTCAGTAATAATAATAATAAATAATTGCCTTCATTGGCCGGTCTGAGTGGAGTCGCGAGAGATGCATCTTAGGATGTAGACTCGGGGATGGAAGTGTCTAATGGCGTAATAGCGAGGAAACCCGCTCACGAACAGTCTTCGTGATGGTGAAATCGGGGCCGCACCTCTCGACACCCCTCAGTCGTTTGCGCCGATCTTGTTCCTCTCCGGTAATTTACTCCGGCTTTTAAAGGAACCCATCCAGCAATCGGCAAGCCACCGTTTGCCACTCTTCTTAACATTACGATTGACTTGTTTATGGCAGACGTCCGCAATCTCCCCTATAGCCCGATTACCCAGTCCATCCATCCATCACAATAGCCTGGTTTTATTTCTTTAATTTTTCTTTGCAATAGTCTCTACACCTGGCTGATACCATCTTTGGGTGTATCATATTGTGCACCCGAGGATGATACCCGCTATGTGTAGCCATCACCTTTAGATTAACTTCTCAAAGGGCCTCTGTGCTGTTGGCTTCGGCCCCACGCAAGCCTTCCAAAGGTCCGGGTCACTTTATGGTCCGAGATCATGGTAAATGAGAGACATAATAATAAATCATTTATTTCAGACCGTAGAAAAGTAACAGATCTTATTTAAATTATTCTACGATCCATAGTAATATATACGTATCTCATTCTATGACAAACCTTTCACTGTACAAGCTACCCGTCTATGGAATGCTCTCCCTCTGGACATCAGACGTGCAAAATCACTCCCTATCTTCAAAAAACTGCTGCATCAGCATTATTTATCCTTATGAAAACATCGATAGCTCTATCTTATGTCTGTGTAAGTTTATTATAATGTAGGTATTATGGTATGTAGTGTAATTATTTGTTTTCTTTTGTTTATCTATAATAACTACTAATATTATATTTACTAAAGTACCACCGTCTATTTTGTTCCTTCATGTCCAGTGCATCCTAAAGTTGCCTGGAAGAGATCGCTCTCAGCGATAAGGCCGCCCTTTATACTTCCTTTATTCTATTGTTTATTCCTGTATTGTTTTCTGTTTTGTGTATTTTATTTTTTTTTATATCTTTTTTTATTGATGGAATTTTGTCACAAAGTGACTATGTCACTCCCATATGAGATCAATTCTTTATATTACAAACATGGCAAAATATGTACATACACTAAACAAAAAAAGAAACAACAATAACGTTTGCACCTCCATAAGGATTGTGGATAACAATGTGCGGCTTACAAACTACTTTGTGTATTATAATAACGTGTTTTCTATCTATCTCTACCTTAAAACTAGCATACATAAAATATAAAAAATACTATTTTATATATTTTATACACGCTTTTTGTGATAATAACGCCTACAGCGCGTGTAGATGTCGTAATCAGTTTGTCAGCTGACGTTGGTGCACGCCGGTGCAGCGGTGTCCCCTTGCAGGCGGCCTGTGAACCAGTATCGGTGACAGCGCCAGCCGCGCCGACTGTCTTCAAAATATTCGTGTGCGAATCACCAAGTCAGCACTGACTTCATATCAATTTACATTGGGTCAGCGCTGACTTGTCTCGAATTCGGAGTCAGTCACTGACCCTATCTAAACCTGCCTTTATACGAAGGGTCTACAAATGTCTACAGGGGTCTACAATGTCCACAGGGGTCTACGAAATGCTGCGAAGGGTCTACGGTACCCTTTAGTATTTGATATGACATTCTCTCGGGGTTGAATGGCCTTGTGACGTGATGGCGACCTTTGTACGATACCCAGAATTATAATCAAGTCTCTAATTGTTAAGGTAGGTACTGTGGCGGTGTGGTACCGCTTTTTATTTATTTATTTTAGGGTATCCTTACCTAAGGCTTGCTAGACTGCAACAACTGACAAACTGTTGTATAGTTTGGAAGAAACTGTAATGTAATTTTAATGGGAAATAAATAAATAAATACAAAGAAAACAATAAGAAGTAAATATATTTATATTATAATACATAGATAACAACCAGAACACCCGTAACAATCTGCAAATCGTACACACAATTGTCTCGAGGCGGGAATCGAACCCGCAACCTCAGCGTCGCAGGTGAACCATCACCCACGCCACAAAAATTTACAGTACAATACAAAAATACTTTATTGTACACCAGATACAGATTATTATTATTTATTTTATTTTTTAATTTTGGGAAAACTAATAGCTAAATAAACTAAATACTAAACACAGTGTGCACTACTAATAACTAAATACTAAACACGAAAATACATTAGTATTTTCCTTAGTTACACACTGTGTTTAGATTGATTGCCCATTGTACTTGTACACAAGTACAATGGGCAAGCGATCTCTTCCAGGCAACCTTTGGATGGAAAGAATTTAGTAGACATGTTACGTGGCACCCTATGTTTTGCCGTTCATATAGTTGAAAGCGCCACGTAGGTCATAAACCTGCAATATTCACAACACTGTCGACAAACTTTCGTCCAAATAATAAAATGTAGCTAAATTAACTGAAATAATGAAATGACACTGTAGCCGTGGTACAAAGTTGTTAAAATTATTGTGCTGGAACAGGTTAAGCCCATCTTCCCAGTCCCAATCATCATCATCATCATCAGCCTATATCAGTCTTTCGCAGGTCGTCATCCACCTGGTCGGAGGGCGTCCTACACTTCGTTTACCGAGTAGCGGTCTCCACTCAAGAACACGTTTGCCCCAGCGGCCGTCGGTTCTTCGCGAGATATGGCCGGCCCACTGCCACTTCAGCTTGCTAATTCTTTAAGCTATGTCGATAACCCTGGTTCTCTGTCGGATGTATGCATTGCCCCGCTGTATGGCAATGCTGATGCGCTGCGCCAGATACTCACCAGCTCTCGGGTCACGCGTCACTTCGACCAGACCATGAATAACATAACAGCTTGATAACTGCTGCAGTTTTTTAGCATGCATTTTTTCAGTAGTAAGCTGACCAGAGTTGAGCTCTGTGGAAAACGTGCAAACAAACTTTCCCTTTGCAAAGTAGTAGAAGAAGATGCGTTTGACGTGTTGTTTAACTTTAAAACTGACTTTAGATCACGTATTTTGAACTTATTTGAATGCTGTCAGTTTGCGAAACTTTAGAACTTCTCGGAATAGATCTGAGTAAATATACCAGTTAACTTTTTCGAACCCAACACACGTGAGAAGGAAAATAATTCATATTGGCCCGTTAGGGAGAGACATCTCAAATAGAATGCAAGACACATGCTATCTGCTTGGTTTAAAAAATTATAAAATAAATAATGCTGGACAATCCACACAGCATCATCTAGCCCCAAGCTAAGCAGAGCTTGTGTTATGGGTGACTAATATATTTAATACATTTACATTTACTACATTACATTTACATTCTTATTGTCATTATGGATATATGTTATCCGAAAATAAATGAATTATTATGTCTCTCATTTACCATGATCTCGGGCCATAAAGTGACCCGGTCCTTCGGAAGGCTTGCGTGGGGCCGAAGCCAACAGCACAGAGGCCCTTTGAGAAGTTAATCTAAAGGCGATGGCTACACATAGCGGGTATCATCCTCGGGTGCACAATATGATACACCCAAAGATGGTATCCGCTAGGTGTAGAGACTATTGCAAAGAAAAATTAAAGAAATAAAACCAGGCTATTATGATGGATGGATGGACTGGGTAATCGGGCTATAGGGGAGATTGCGGACGTCTGCCATAAACAAGTCAATCGTAATGTTAAGAAGAGTGGCAGACGGTGGCTTGCCGAATGCTGGATGGGTTCCTTTAAAAGCCGGAGTAAATTACCGGAGAGGAACAACATCGGCGCAAACGACTGAGGGGTGTCGAGAGGTGCGGCCCCAATTTGACCATCACGAAGACTGCCCGTGAGCGGGTTTCCTCGCTATTACGCCATTAGACACTTCCACCCCCGAGTCTACATCCTAAGATGCATCTCTCGCGACACCACTCAGTCGTTTGCGCCGATGTTGTTCCTCTCCGGTCAATGGAGGCAAGCCAGAGGTGGTGATCTGGTTCTCTTGGGATGCCACTACGCAAGCGGAGACGAGAACCAGGAACTTCCCCGGGAGCACTCGGTACCCGTGGTGTCGCTACTCAACAAGAGCTCGCCAAAAGCTGCCCTGCGGGCATTATTATTATTATATTTACAAAGATAGAATGTTTTATTATACATAGAAAATACATAGAATACCCGGAACAATTAGAGATTAGATATATAGAAAACACTACACACAAAACAGAAATAAATACTTAGAATAGAGCAAGAATATAGGGCGGCCTTATCGCAATTATCTATATATATAAAAGAAAGTCGTGTTTGTTACAACACTTATAACTCGAGAACGGCTGGACCGATTTAGCTGAAAATTGATGGAGAGGTAGCTTAGAACCAGGAGTCTAACATAGGATACTTTTTATCATTTGACACATAGATTTCCACGGGGGCGAAGCCGCGGGGAGCAGCTAGTAATTATATATAGTAGAATCGAATAGAACTCAATGTATCTCTGATCGAGAACTTTTCAATGAACTAATTCCATTTCCGGGTTCAGCTAACTAATGTATTTATGGGCCTGGTTCACACATTCTCCAATCTATTGTGACTGCGGACTACCGAGAAATATCAGAAAAGTTTTCTCCCAACGCTTTCAACGTAATCAAGTTGATTCTTCTACAGCGACTAATAATATAAACGCGAAAGTTTGTAAGTATGGATGGATGGATGTATGGATGGATGTTTGTTACTCTTTCACGTAAAAACTACTGAATGGATTTAATGAAACTTTACAATAATATAGCTTATACATCAGAATAACACATAGGCAACAATTTATAAAGATATATTGTATATTATCCAAAATATGTATCACCACGGTGAAACCGCGGGGCGCAGCTAGTAGTTCTATAAATTTTAAACCTATTTGACATGCACTTTCGCTATTCCCAAAAATACATATCTTCAACTGTTTGAGATTATTCATAGTTATTCGTGCTCGAAGTCAGTTGATAATACACCTGAATCTATTATTGCGCGGCGAAGTGCTACGAGCCTTAGCTACGAAATCCTAAATAATACAACCATACAATACAATAATAACTATATAATACATAATATTCGATTCAGCGTATACCTATGAGTAATGATGACAAAATCTACCAAACACGCTCATATTGGTTAGCTATGATATTCCTCAATCTTAAGACTTAAATAGGTGGTTTCTTTTTCACTTCTTTCACTAGCGGAAAAAATTTAAGTGAACAGTAAAATATTTTTTTTATTTTTTATTTAGCCTATTTCGTCCCACTGCTGGACAAAGGCCTCCCGCTAATCTTTCCACTCAGTGCGGTCACGTGCGATCTCCCACCAATCTCCGAGGAAGGCGTTAAGGTCGTTTCGCCAGCGCTTTCTTGGCCGACCTCGCCCGCGGCTTCCTTCCGAAAATAATTTTATTTGATAATAATTTTTAGTATAAACTATGACTTGTCTAAGTACTTATTTTGTTAGCCTAAAGAATAAATGCCATTGACTTTGACTGTGACTTTAATCCCATCCGAAACAAAATTTCACAGTACCGCCGTGAAACAATGACGTCACCATGCCGACGCCAAAGAGTCTGCGCCGTGAGGTCAACACACAGATAAACGTGTAGATCGAGTTGTTTTCCACGCCCGAGCCACGTTCTATGAATCATTAGTCACACAGTCATATCTCACTAGAAGTTGTACGATATAGAAGATAGAACACGGTAATACCCACTGGTCGATTCACATGAATTCGTGAGTTTATCGCTTCACTATTTTTGCCGCGCCTTAGTGCATTTCATTTTGTTTTTATTGGTAATACAAATACAGTGAATGAAAGGCAAAAATTGTATAACTGATAATCTCGAGAATTAATCTGAATCCTCCGGCTGGTCTCTCCCTAATGAGCGCCATAGCGCCCTGTCTTCAGCTTGACGCATCCAGCATCTACCTGCAGTCTTTCGCAGGTCGTCATCCCACCTGGTCGGAGGGCGTCCTACACTATGTTTACCAAATCGTGGTCTTCACTCAAGAACACATTTGAGGTCAAACTAAAGAGCGCCTAATGACAGAGGGAACACAGTAGCCAAATATTTTAGTAAGAAGGCTAGGAACGCCTCAGCCGGCACATAAATTTGATGCCGTTTCACGTCGAATGAAATGGAGCGCGTTATGACTAGTTATGAGTGAGAAACCATCAAACTGTATGAGTCTAACCATCATAATATACCAGACTGAGGCTGTTAAGCCCTAGTTCGGACTAGGCTACTACTTTAGTAGAGTAGCGAGTATTTTAGTAGCTAAACTACTCGCTACTGCCCTGAAATCGTTCGCATTACACCTAGCACCTTAACTTCTTTATTCGTTTGTAAGTAGGTAAGGTACCTACTTTTCGAATTCTAAAACCCAGCCCTGATGACTTTGACTACCAAAAAAACATGTAATTTTTCGGTCGTTAAGGCTGCAATCTACTGCTTTATCTAGATTCTATCAGTTCGGCGAAATCTAAAAGAAAAACCTGTTCTTGGAAAACTGGCACGAAATTTAGATTTCATCAGAATTTTGATAACAAATTCGAAATTCTGAGTACAAAATAGGTCTCATTACTTATTTATTGACGTGGTTAAAGAACTGTGTCATTTTTTTTACTTCTAAATCTCACGCAATCTTTATAACCTTAATTTAGTCGACTATCTGTGAGGGCGATGTTATTATGTTGTGTGTGACAGTTTTTCTTATAACTTTTTCGGTCATCATCGAATTCGAGTAGTTATTACAACCATGTAAAGTAAATTACTTAATTATACCTAAATAATTAAGTAATTTACTTTAATAACCTACACAGTAAATTACTTAATTATCATCATCATCATCAACCTTTATTATTCCACTGCTGGACATAGGCCTCCCCCAATGAGCGCCATAGCGCCCGTCTTCAGCTTGGCGCATCCAGCATCTACCTGCAGTCTTTTGCAGGTCGTCATCCCACCTGGTCGGAGGGCGTCCTACACTACGTTTACCGAGTCGTGGTCTCCACTCAAGAACACGTTTGGCCCAGCGGCCGTCAGTTCTTCGCGAGATATGGCCGACCCACTGCCACTTCAACTTGCTAATTCTCAGAGCTATGTCGATAACTTTGGTTCTCTGTCGGATGTGTTGGTTGCGAATCCTATCCTTCAGAGAAACTCCGAGCATAGCTCTTTCCATAGCTCTTTGTTGACATTATTTGTAGCTATCTCTAAACTAGAGTATAAATATATCATTCTTATTTTTTTGTGCTTGTAATATGTATATTATGTTGACTCTTGACTACTCTATTGTATTAGGTCATACCTGTAGGAATAGATGTTATTGTTTTAAATAAATACAATTATGTATAGGATTAAGGGTTTTCTTTTGAACCGTCTGGACTGTTAGAGTTTGCTAAAACATTGAAATAATCGCGTGCCATAAGAGACAGCTAAAATACGAGAGATTTCGAAGCACGATTTATCACGAAAACATCCCGGCTATTCGAGAGATGAAACGTTTTTACTCGATCATACTAAGCACTTATTTCAACTACGTAAATTTTAATTAAAGAGAAACATACGGACGATGTTCACTCAAATACTAATTAAAAAACCGTGCTTAGAAATGCAGCATTGGGAACTGAAAATTCAATTGTCTTTTAAAGGGAAATTACAGATACTTTTGTGTCTCCAATACCCGTAGCACTTGGTATCTCACTTCACATTCCTGTGATAAGTAATGGATAACTAATTTTAATTCGACTGGTTCAGTCCCAATCTGATCGCGCTCGGATTGCCTGCCAGTACATTTAATTCAAATATAATGAGGCGTTTTCTAAGGGCGATTCCCTTATCTATACTTCTGAATTATTATTATTATTTAATTTGTGCCGAAATATTGGATAACTCAAATATCTAATCATGGTAAATATCCCGTTTTAAATGACTTTCGTTTTGAATTAGTTCGATTATACTGAAATGAGAGCGCTTTTTACTTTGCTAGCTGGGAAGTTAATGTCGCATAGACCCTGTTTAGACCTTGCCTTTTTTGACATGTAATTTCGAAAATTTTAAGAACGTAGTATAGAATTACTGACTGGTACATTAAAAATATATATATATATATGACTATAGAATGCATTCAAGGCAATGTTTAATTATACGTTTATTATAATGTAGTTTTAGTAGTTTATTTAAAAACGTTGTGTGGATAGCCAACATTATTTAAATGTTGGACAATACACACAGCGTCATCTCGACAATTACAAAACACTTAAACAATAAAAGAAAATAACAGAAAATAAGATATGCCTCTGGACAAGAAAAAAATAATGATCTCTTTTGTGGCTACAACCTAGTAGACTAAACATAATATATAATGCATCATAACTTCATTCTACAAAAACTAGGAGGCCGATGCCTTATCCATTAGGCACACAAAAAAAAAACATTGAGAAGTAGGGAAAAAAAAAAGATATTCCCACAAAACCTGACGACCGATGTGGCGCGGTGGGCGAAGGTCCGCCTGCGACGCAGAAGGTTGCGGGTTCGATTCCCGCCTCGGAACAATTGTGTGCACGATCTGCACATAATTGTTCCGAGTGTTCTGGTCGTTTTCTATGTATAATAAAAAATATCTATCTATGTAATGTATTGTATTATGTATATCAGTTATCTAGTACCCATAACACAAGCTCTGCTTACCATGGGGCTAGATAATGCTGTGTGAATTGTCCAGCATTATTTATTATTTATTATTTATTAACCCAAGGACCGAGGGGTCGTCACCCCTCGAGTTGACGCCGGGGTAATGAGGCCAAGCCTCGAGGCCCCTCTGCGCCCCCACCAGGGCCGAAAAGAAATTCATTGACCAAAACTAGTCATATAATTTTCTACTAGCTCTAACTCTGTCTATCTCTCTCTTTTCAGCTTGTTAATATGGTGGTGGGTCAGCTTTTCTAATTGATTTCCTCCACTCCGCTACCTACCCAAGCTAATGTGAATAAAAACAAATTACCTAGTATCAAATATACAGACTTAAAACAATTACCTTATTTTCACCTCAAATAAAAAGCTCCGAACCTCAGCCTAAAAGAAAAATGAGCGGGAAAAATCATGCCATAATATTGTAATGCTCCAAGAAATTTTATTGTTTACAAAAGCCATGCCGACTGTTTTTTGCGGGGACTGTTCTTTCGAGAGCAATTTATCATCTGAGAAACCCTTTTTTCTCAGCACATTAGTACGTTGTATTCTGCGACAGTTTGGGTAGCAGATGTTGTCATAAGTTGCTGAACGAGTAGGGTAAGTTAAGTTCAGCTATTTTTGACATAAAATATGCTGGACCATTCAAACAGCATCTTCTAGCCCTAGACAGACCCAAACTAAGCAGAAGGTGTGTAATGGGTATTTTTTTTTAAATTAAAAATTCTTTATTGCATTAAAAGTGCTTGACACTTATTAAGTGCTCTCATTACCAATATAAGTTATTCAGAGAATAACTTGTGGTTTGGTAGTGAGTGCTTCCCCTTACAATTATTACGTTTTGTTATTGTAAAAGACACCATCATCTTAAATAATAAAAATAAACAATTTAAGTATTAGAAATAGTCTTGAATTATTATTAATGATATGATGTTTTTTTATAATACATAGAAGATACCTAGACCACAGTCTCTGTCAGTCTGTTATGCTATGAAACTGACAAACATGGTGGATTTCAAATACAATAATAATCTCCTATGCTGCTCATTAGCAGTCCACTTACAAGACTCCACGGAGTTAGTAGGTTTACATTATTTATGTTACATATAATATACATAAACTAACTTTATCAAAAAAAAAAAGGCTGAAATAGCCTTTATTTTTGATAAAGGTGTTAGCCGTTAGTAGGAGAACAGTATTTTGCTAATTTTTTTTCCGTATTGGAAAGGGTTTTAAGTTTGTTACTTTTTTGGCATGAATCTTTGGTAAGGGAACTTTGAATATTAAATACGTTTGATTATTTTGAAAGGTATGTTACGGTACTGGAATATTCTAGCATATATTTATGTGCAGATAAAACTGAACAGCATCCATTGGATGCTCAGCTCTTTATGACCGTAACTGATAATCGTATTCCACGACAGTTTATAAATGGTACAGCTTTGAAAATAATAAGGGTAGGAATCACTCGCCGGACTTATGTTTTGAAGGCCTTTTTGTTATGTTTCTTTTGTTTCATGACAGTTATTTTTACCTGTTTATTCTTCTGACGATACCTTCTGCTAAAAGTACCTATAAAAGACACAAGATGTACTTTTCCCGATAATAAATACTAAGTACATAAGTATTTCTTATAGTATAAATTATACAATACAATATATCTTTATTGCACGATCAATACAAAATAATAATAATAATAAAGGATCTTAATACTAACTAAATCTAGTGGCACAATCGGCGGCCTTATCGTTAAAAGCGATTTCTTCCAGGCAACCTTTGGATGGATAGATACTATATTTCATATAAGTAGGTAGTATATCTACCTACTAGGTACCTAACTTAAAGTGGGTATTTATGTAACCAACAGTTAAGCAATATTTGGGGAAAGACTTGAGTCACAATGATTGTTGTTTATAGTATCACCATCATCATTAACAGCCTATGTTAGCCCACTGCTAGCCATGATCTCCCCAATGAGCGCCATATTTACGTTTAACGAGTCGTGTTCTCCACTCAAGAACACGTTTACCCCAGCGGCCGTCGGTTCTTCATGAGATATGTCCGGCCCACTGTCACTTCAGCTTGCTAATTCTTAGAGCTATGTCGATAACTATATATCTGTCGGATGTATTTGTTACGAATCCTATCCTTCAGAGAAACTCCGAGCTCAGTCAATAGCTCGCTGAGCGACATAGTATACTCACATCTGGCACCGCTGAAAACCAGCTCTGCATTGGCACTTGTGTCAATAAAGCATTTAATGCTGAGCCTATTTGTGTTCTCGTCTCGTTTTATTAGTTCCTAATTTGTATTATTGTATATTTCGAAACACAAATTAATATTTTCTATTTCTATTTCTACATATTCTTGCTTTATATTGCGTCAAAAGGTTTATTATTTACCATAAATGGCTCTGAGGACCGGTTTCCACACAAAACTGTATCATTTTAAAGAATAATAGGACCTACCTCTGACCGTTTCTATGGCCCGTATTATGAAAAGGATTATGGGCATCACCCCATATGATAAGAGCCAATATAATGCTTATCAGGGAGGCCAGATTAAACTGATGGACGTGAAATAGCCAGCGTTGCTCTACATCTTGTGGAGAAGTAGAGCAATATTATGCTGAGACAAGAACTATTGGTTCGCATTGTAGAGTCGCTTGTTGCTACCAATTTTGACGACTGATGTGGCGCGGTGGGCGAAGGTCTGCCTGCGACGCAGGAGGTTGCGGGTTCGATTCCCGCCCCGTAACAATTGTGTGTACGATCTGCAGATATTTGTTCCGGGTGTTCTGGTCGTTTTCAAGTTGTTTTTGTAACAGTAAACGTTTGAAGGAAAGATTTGTATGTTTGTAATGAATAAACTCACAAAGTACTGGACTGACTTCAAAACTTCTTTCACAATTTATTTGTAATGTGTTTTGTGTATTTAATAAATAAAATAAAAATAAATTAGAATGCTACATTATCCCGAGTAGCATCTTGGCTATATTTATAGGTTTTAAAAATAAATATCCACCCGTGCGAAGCCAGGACGGCCCGCTAGCGATAGATAAAACCGATTTTTAAAAACTGCGTTCTCGTACAGTCACGAGAACGCAGTTTTTAATACTCAAGATATTATTGAAAGCTCGATATTTATCACCTCCATAAAATATCGTGATACTGAAAATTGGCTTCCTGTTCCTTATTCTACCAATTCCTACCACGTCCTAGGCATGATCTTAAAAACATTGCATTTGAAATATGATAAAATCATGGCATTTCTTAGCGTTTACCCAACGATTTCTAGTAGATAAGATAATGATTGGAGCTCCGCTGTGTCGAAAGTACCTAAGTGCAAACTATTAGCATTGCAGACGTCTAGTGGTAATGCAGAATACCGCACTAGACCGTGGGATACACATGGATTAGTAGTTTATCCAGCAGATTGCCGCTAGCAACGGCAATCTGCTAGATAAACTATGTATACTTGCTGTCATGCTCCTGACCTCTCCATGATGGTATCGGTCTGCCGCCGCCGTCCCATCGAATAGAATACCGCACTAGACCGTGGGATACACATGGATTAGTAGTTTATCCAGCAGATTGCCGCTAGCAACGGCAATCTGCTAGATAAACTATGTATACTTGCTGTCATGCTCCTGACCTCTCCCTGATGGTATCGGTCTGCCGCCGCCGTCCCATCGAATAGAGCACTCGCTATTCCCTCACTCTCAGACGTCTAGTGGCAATGCAGAATACCACACTAGACCGTGGGATACACATGGATAAGTAGTTTATCCAGCAGATTGCCAGCAACAACGGCTTAAAAGCAATCTGGTTGATGATAAACTACTTATACTTACTAGCCTGCGCCTGACCTCTCCCGGAACATATCGGTCTGCCGTCCCAAATAAGTGTAAGAGAACTATTATCTTATTCATAATCCGATGGTGTTCTATAAGCACTCTCTATTCCATCACTCTCAGACGTCTAGAGGTATTGTAGAATACAGCACAAAACCGTGGGATACACATGGATAAGTAGTTTATCAAGCAGATTGCCGCTAACAACGGCAAGTTTTAAAGATCTAAGCATACATAGGGACAGACCGACAGCGGGAAGTGACTTTATTTTATATTTACTGAAATGACACTGAAGATTTGATATTTATTATTACTAGGTAGTTAAATAATAATATAATCTGCGTTATAAAACCGGCTATTAATCTGCGCTTTTCATTTGTTTTCGTCGGTTAAACTGCGAGCTTACTTGTTCACCCATATAACCCGTCCCTCTCGACTCCTGCAGGAATTTGTCGGTGACAGTCGTCCCATCTGGTACCCGGATGGGAACCGCAATTTGCCCGGATAAAAATGAAATTAATTGATAAGGAATGCGAGAGGTTTAATGGATAAGGAAGTGGGTTGATAAAAACGTTACGTTTTTTGGATGTTCAAAATGGAAGGGAATAATTTGAATTGCAAGGACTTTCTGTAATTTGGTTATGAGCTATTTAATTGGATTCGGATTAAAATTTAACTTTTTCTTGGTAGATAACAGTGGTGGATAACAAGATTACATCATAAGGTTGAATAGTAGTATTCCTATAGAATAGGGCCTTTCAGAGTAGTTATCTACCTTTTAACACTTTGAGTTAAAAAAAAAGATCACAATCGGTTCATCTCAGTTTGTACCTTTTTTATACTAAATAAAAAAGGTACAAACTGAAAATCAGCGTTGTTCCGCGCCATGCGTGGTTCAGCACATAGCTGAGTTTGACCCTTTTTGGTCAGCAGGTGTATTATTATTATTGTTTCGCTGCAGTTTTATTTAATTTAATTTTTATGTTTGTTGTGTTTTACTGTTTTAATGTGTTGTTTTGTCAAACCTGTTTTTTTTTGACCAAATAAAATTATTTTCTTTCTTTCTTTCTTTCTTTCAATCGTCGAAAAAAAACCGCAGTCAAAGTGTTAAAGAACATTTTGTTGAATAAGCTACGCATAACATTGACAAGATACTTTTTAACGGGTATTAACCTATTTTTCGCGAAGTTTCAATAGGTTTATTCACTGTCGTGCGCAGCGGGGGCTGATTTATTTGTAGCTCCCGTCAATATTTATACAGATTTTTTACTATACACAACACCCAGAACAAAATTATCTTCAGATCGTACAAACATTGGTCCCGATGCGTCATTGAACCCGCAAGCAACCACTTGCGTCAAAGGCTGTGTCTGTACACTTGCATTTTATTTCTCGCATATCAGGAATCAGGATACGAGAAATGAAATGCATGCACCGATCTTTGAATTTCATGCTTCGCCCCCAAGCAAGAAATATCTGGTGAGAACGAGAAAGAAAAATACTTTTATTTGACACCCTAACACATAGCACTACACGTTACATAATAGGTAAGTACACAATCAAGGAAAATACTAATACTTTAAACGATTCCATGGACACAACGTGTGCGATGCCACGGGCAGAAACTAGTAATATTATTTAAAAAAAATAATTACGTCTGTTTGTTGACGACCGATGTGGCGCGGTGGGCGAAGGTCCGCCTGCGACGCAGGAGGTTGCGGGTTCGATTCCCGCCTCGGAACAATTGTGTGTACGATCTGCAGATATTTGTTCCGGGTGTTCTGGTCGTTTTCTAAGTATAATAAAAAATATATATCTATATAATGTATTGTATTATGTATATCAGTTATCTAGTACCCATAACACAAGCTCTGCTTACCATGGGGCTAGATAAGCTGTGTGAATTGTCCAGCATTTTTTTTTGTTACCTTGTCAGCCTGACACGGCTGATCGCTGAGTGGATCATAAAAAAAGGACAAAGGCTACTTTTACTAGTACACAAACAAGAAAAATATATATATGAAGGAAATAAATAAAACATACATATTGGTACGAAATTTAAAAAAAACAAAATATTTTATTTCTTAAGGCCTACAAAATAATCACTTAGCCCAGTCATACTCTATACTATAATTTTTTATCAAATAACATTATTTTACTTCAATTTTTTGTCCACTAGTGGAAAAAGTAAAAAAGAAACCACTAGTATGTTCATATCTCTCGCTCCGTATCAGAAGGTCTATCAAGGAAAATGTTATGTGTCTAATACATGGTTATTTGCCCTTAGTACAAATATTGTATAAGGAGCCAAAAAGTCTCAGCATTAAGAAACAATTCACAAAACACCCAGCTGCAAAACTAGCAGGGATTTCTCTGGAAGCCGCGTTTGTCTCAGACACCGAGTGAAATGATGTACCGGCGCCATTTACAAGGGAGATAGTAAACAGCAATACAGTCAGCTGCGGAAGTCACTGAACACTATAATTACCTGAACGGTTGTTCTCTCCATATGAAACTCAACGTAAATTCATGATCACTCTAATGTTATACATACGAGTACATGTGAAAGTTTGTATGTTCAGATGGATGGGTGGATGGATGAATAGTTTTAGTGTCCATAAATTTTATTTAATTATTATTATTCGTTTATTTCAGATCATCATTAAATCCATATAAAATTATGATACTAACACAATTTTGTTTTTTTTTATTTCTTTAGGCTTACAAAATAAGCACGTTAACTTATTTTTTTTTACACAAGTGGAAGAAGTGAAAAAGATGTACATTGTACACGTAACTATAGAATGTAAATTAATGATTACTGACTGAATTATTATACTTATATTATTATTATTATATTATATATGTACATATGTAAATGCGAAGTAGCCGGCTTGCAAGGGACACTAATTCCATAAATTGCTTGTTTGATACATCGATCACGGAGGGCACATATTAGCATCATCAGCAGCGACCTTAGTAGGTTACTCGTGCCGTCAGCGCACGACGCCTTCAGTGGCCAGTGCATCACCAGCAGCCATTCAAACCGCACTCATTCGTAATTTTATACAACATAGCTATTGTTTCTCTCATATTAGTGTCCCGGGAAGAGCTAGCCGCGATTCCTACATTGCTGAACACCAAGTTGTTTTGGAAATGTATTCGTGTAGCGACTTACGTTGCTAAGTGTAGGTAGGCAGGTACTTGGTATGGCAAACAGATGTAATTTGTAAAGATTTAAATGTGGAATAGTGGAACTTTAAATAAATTATATAGGTAGATATTTTCGTGGAAACATTTCAATAATTCTTTTGAATTTAAATGTTTTGTTTATAAAATAACATAATTTCTATGGAAATAAGAGGTTGAGATATAATAATAATAATGATGGACAATGCTAAGCAGAGCTTGTGTTACCCATAACACAAGCTCTGCTTAGCATTGTCTGCTAGATGACTGATATATTAAATACAATAAATTACACATGTAGATAGATATTTTTAATTTTACATAGATAATGACCAGAACAAATATCTGCAGATCGTATATACAATTGTTTCAAGGCGGGAATCGAACCCGCAAGCTCCAGCGTTGCAGGCGGACCTGCGCCCACCGCGCCACAGGGTCATTATTTTTAAAAAGTTAGCATAATGCGATAATAATAAGTTAGCTATTGTAAAATTGTGTAGATCATAGTTACATTAAATGAAAATATAGTAGAATACCAACAATATGTATAAAGCTGGACAAATCACAAAGACCACCTCTCTCACAACGTGTAGGTACTTCCCACCACCAAACTGACTGCTGCAAAAACTTCGCCACATTATTCAAACTTCCAAAGTTAACAATATCGACTGAAAAGTTGGACTTTCTCGAATATTTCGATAAACACGATTTGTCTCTATTCAGAGGAAACTCGAACTGCTCGAGAGCGTGTAAGCAAGATAGATAAGTACACTTTTCGTGTCCGGCAGTGTACTACCTCAAACTAGTTCAGTACTGGACTCCAGCTGGACCATTCAGATGTATTCGTGAGTATCACTTGTACTACAAAAATGACTTCAAATTCCTTTGTAGTAGTTTTTGAATGTTTTGGGGACAATTACTTATCCCTCGGGAATAATATTGATACACACAAATTTATCTAAATTGACCGTCTTGTATATAACACAGCAAAATCACGGGACGAGACAATTTTTTTTAAATACCTCATGTCCGCCATGAAAAACGTTTAAAGTCCGGAGCCATGCGTAGATGCGTTAAGTGGATAAGCTTCCAATAGTGATCCATTTTTTCTCTCAAGTCTGAGAGGTAGGGGAAGTTATTCACTGGTTGTATGCATTTTCTTTCACGCATATCAGGACCCAAGCAAGACGACATTCATCATCGTCATCAACCTACCCGTCCACTGTTAGACATTGGCCTCCCCTTATGAACGCCATAGCGCCCTGTCTTCGGCTTGTCGAATCCAGCATCTGAGATGAAAGCATGAAATATCTGATGACAGACTTTTGCCCTGAGGCGAAACGAACCCGCAACTAGGGCTTCGCCTTAGGGCTTAATAATAAAACCTGTAATGATGTTAATATCTCAATAAATAAATAAATTTAAAAAATACTTTGTGTCGTAGGCACTGAAAATTACGTCCAGTGGTTAACCCGTCTCGGTAAACAATGCACAAAGCAGTGGACTGGTAGGAATGAACTCTGCAAATATGCACAACTTCTGAAATACATCGTGCATGCTCTCTATATGGCTCGGTATCTACAGCTTTTATATGCTGCAAGTTGTTTATGAGTAAGATATAAAACTTTGATACTATCATGGATATTAACACGAAATTGATTTATAATGGAATATTTACGGTGATTAGAGTCTTGAGCTATTCACTAAATTTGACGGGTTAGTAGCTTTATGACGATATCTTGATAAGACTAGGTATTGCTTATTTTGTAAGCCTAAAGAAATAAATGCTATTGACTTTGACTTTGATTCAATATTTTTTTGATACGTTTTAATCAGAAGTGGGTATAGTAAGAGATGGACAGATAAAGCAAATGACTTAAAAAGAACTATCCTATATCGTCAAAAACCCTATCATGGATACACGAAATTATGATCCTCTTTATTTTAAGTATATTATGTTCTGTGTAAGTCTCATAACAAATAAATTAATTTCACTTAAATTGATTTGTTATGGTTTATTTACGGTGTGCTAGTAGTTTTGGGCTATTCAATATGTTGGCAGAGTTTCATGCACATTGCATGAAAGGTTTATGGGTATGCTCCAACTCAAAATCTACCAACTTACAGATAAGCAAATCAAATGTACTAGACACATAAGTTATGAACATACTAGTGGTTTCTTCTCACTTCTTCCACTAGTTGACAAAAAAATTGAAGTGAACTATAAAATATGACGTCGTGTCTAAGTGCTTATTTGTAAGCTAAAAGAAATAAAAAACTTTTCATTGTCAACTTCATTTTCAAAGCTTAGCCCACAGAGTAAATTTCTGATCAGAGAGACATGAAATTTACACTTCGAAGGAAAATTTTAAATCACACCCATGATTAAAAATAAGTGTTAAAAGTTTAGCGATTTTTTTTTCAATTCAGAAAACGTTAATATATATTATATTATTATATTAACCCGGGGTGTCCCACTGCAGGGCAAAGGCCTCCCTCCCCTTCTTCCACTCATCTCGGTCCTCAGCATGGAGAACCCACTCCTTATTGTCATTGGTCGAGCTCAACCCGCCATCTCCGCCTAGGCCTTCCACGTGGCCGTTGTCATTGGCGATCTTCGCCCACTGCTGGTCTGACTTATAGGCGTACAAAATTTTACGTGCAGATTCACTGAACAAATCGAACAGAAATGTAATAAAATATTTTCGAGATGTTCCTGGAAATGTGCTCGGCACGATTTTGCTAAAAATATACTTAGGCTTAAGCCAAATGTCAAAGTTTTACAGAAATACAGAAATACAATTTATTCATAGAACCACTTTACAAGTCAAAAATTCGTTTACATTTTGTGTAAATTCAATTAAAAATAAATCATTATTAAGTCGAATAAATAAAAATAATGTCATAGAATGGTTTACAATTGTAATAGTTCGTTAACAGAATAGAATTCTGCTGGACAAGCCAACGTTTAAGTCGTATTTTAACACTTTGAGTGCTGAAATCACACGGTATGTGTTTTCTACAAGTGACTAATATGCGTAAATCCACACTAGCGCAGCGGCTGAGAAAATACAGATCTTTGTGACTCAGCACAGCCGTAATATTTTTCGAACGAAACGCATGTGCGGCGCAACACAACCGCTGTGTAGAGCGGCAGCACGAATTTTTTAGGTTAAAAAAAAGATCGGAGTCGTCGAGAAAAAATCGCAGTCAAAGTGTTAAAACACGATAGACTGCCGTCAGCTGTGACAAAGTCTGGTAGTTTGTTATATATTGCCGGATCTATCACATGAGTAATAGAAATAACAACTAAATAGAAATAACTTTCTTGGTAAATTCTAGTTCTTATTTATTTCTTTTATTTGATTGTAAGTTTCTTTACTTTCTTTGTTAATATAGTAGAAGTTAATCGAAAAGAGTTTGTATGAAGTGTGCACTATTATTAGGGAGACTTCTGTTTGTTTGAACTACGATGCTCAGTTTTTGAGATTTCGTTTATCTGTTTACGTTATCTAATGAATAACAAAAATACATTATACAAATAAATTATTCTAGTTATATTTAATTTGATTTTATGTGACATTTTATAAATTGGATGTACATTATTATGGATTACGAACCTGAAAAAAAATGAGTTAATAATTATTACATCATTGAAAATAGCGGCCATAATCAGCCTCTCACACAATAGAGATTAAATCTCAATTTTGGAAATGTCGGTCAGTCTAAACGGACCAGCCAAGTGCGCAGGAAATATTATAGTGCACAGTGTGTCCACAAACACATGTAGAGTGCACTATTCCCTCAGTACATAATTGATCACTTCATTACTTTAGTAAAAGTCCCTGGTAAGATCCCTGAGTCAGATTCTACGTCATCCACGGGGGCGAGCAATTTTGCATATCCATGTATTGGTCCAAAGCTGGACATAGAGATGACCTAGTGAACACCATAAGCTCCTTTAACTAGACGCATCCAGCCTGGTCTTTGCTACCTGGAGGGCGTCCTACACTACATTTGCAGTGACGCGGTATCCAGTCAAGAATAAGTTAAGGCCTGTTTACACACTGCCACGCACCACGCTGCGTGTTACGTGTCGAGCACCAACGCGCTACTTGCGTAGATGCATTTTCTGTGTGTTGTACTGTACATGTATTCTATACAAAATACTTACAAGTAACTTTAAAACACGCATTCACGCAACATGGAGCGTGCTGCGTGGCAGTGTGTTTATTGCCTTACCCCAGTTTTCCCGTATAATGGTGAGAATTTCCCAAACCTTCAGGTTCAAGACCCGCTGAACCAGTTAGCAACACTAACGAGCCGATCCCGGTTGATGGAACCGAGTTAAACACCGTTTAGTACCGGACTCAAGGCCGGAGGTTGGACACCATATTGTAGGTAAAAATCAGCACCGCCACGTACATTTTCATCTGATGACGTAATATAGTAGATATGGACACAGAAAGTAAGACGATAACCAGTATAATTTAAAGTCATCAACAAATACTTCTACGCAAAATTTCTTCAACCTCTTCAAACGCGTAGAGTCCCTACACTTCACATCATCTTTAAACTCTATTGTGTAGAACGTAGACATACGCTACAGCATAATGTCTACTATATCCCCATACGCTACGGCGTAGCTTGTCTACAACGTTTACTTACACAACAACATCTACAACCGCTACGCCGTAGAATGTCTACAACATCTATAAGTGCTACGCCGTAGAATGTCTACAACAATTACAAACGCTACGCCGTAGAATGTTTGCAATATCTACTAACACTACGGTATATTTCTCTGATAGCTACTTAACTATATATATAATGTTTTAGTAAAATATTAAGATACGCATAAATCTTATATATATTTTGTCCTACAAGAGTAGTCCAATCCAAAGGTTGTGATTAATAGTCGCTAATGAACCAAGACGGACCGATCCAAGAGCTACGAAGAAAACTACCGTTTGAGAGTGAAAGTTTATATCTCAGTTAGCAACTTCTAAGTAGATTTGAGATACCAGGATAATTAGTTTAAGGGATCCACTTGATTCAATAAAATTTTGGTTAAGTTTAGTTTAGAGAAATCCTGTTTCAAACAGATTCTAAAATGTACCTAAATCATTTTACGACTTGTGTAGTGCAGCGGGCGACGGTCTGCCTGCGATAGAGGGGGTTGCGGGTTCGATTGCCGCCTTGTGACAAATGTTCCTACAATCTGGCAATAAGAACCAATTATAATAATTACAGAAGGTTAATATTTAATATAGGGGCAAACGTGCTCTTGAGTGGAGACCACGACTCGGGAAACGACGCAGGATGTAGGACGCCTTCCGACCAGGTGGGATGACGAATTGATTGCCGCATCCCGCATCTAGTCCTTTCCACCTGCGAAATACTGCAGGTGGATAGGACTAGATGCGGGATGCGGCAAGCTGAAGACAGGGCGCTATGGCGCTCATTGGGGGAGGCCTATTTCCAGCAGTGGACTGCTATAGGCTGCTGATGATGATTATGAATATTAAATATAGGTTTATTAGGTAAGTACACATGTTAGAAATAGTTATACAGTCAGTTAATTAATATTAATCAGGCTTATATAAATTATCATATGAAATATTCTATTATCTAAGTTATTTAAGAGTTAAGCAATATAAGCCAAACGGCTCTATCGGAAGAGGTTGTTGTTGTCTTACAACTAACTCATGCTGAGACAGAGACCGTTTTGTGACTCAATTGCAAAAAAAAACTGTTTTGGCTTTTATTTTTTAATCATGTTTATATTGTTTTTGTTTATTGAATTGCAAATAAAATATTCTAAGTAATTCATTCTCAAAAGCCAAAATTTTACACATGTGATCAAACTAATTAATTAAGCTTTCCTATATCCATGTAGGTAGATCTAAGATCCATGGCATCCATCGACTAAAGTGAAATATGTTCGTAACTTATAATAGTGTATGTATGTATGTAGTGTATATATATATATATATGGTACCTCGGAGGAAACTCACCTAGCTAGCTAATCGGGGTTCAACTATAAATAAATAATAATTTAAATTCATCAATGAAAATTCATCAACAAATGCATCTCCGCAAAATTAAACGCTACGGCGTAGCATATCTACAACATCTACTAACGCTACGGCGTAGCATGTCTACAACGTCTACTAACGCTACGGCGTAGCATGTCTACAAAATATTGTATTATCTTAGTTATTAAAGAGTTAAGCAATAAAAGCCAAAACGTACACATGTGATCAAACTAATTGATTAAGCTTTCCTACATCCATGTAGGTAGATCTCAGATCCATGGCATCCATCGACCAGGGTGAACTATGTTCGTAACTTATAATAGTGTATGTATGTATGTAGTGTATGTATATGTTACTTCGGAGGAAACTCACCTAGCTAGCTAGTCCGGCCCCCTGATTATGTAACTGCGACCAGTTTGCGACAGGCGTAAATTAAGCAATCAGTGCTGTCAAAAGCCAATTTTGTATTAGATGACACCAGGTACTACGTCAACCAACAATCGAGCACTAGGATTCCCTCTGCTGGACAATCGGTGAACTAAAAATTGCTTACTTATCAAGTACTTTTCATATATCTTGGTTCAAATTGGTATTACGTAAAAGCAACACGACAGCAGTAGCGACTCGATTTCAAAGAGAATATAAAGTATGACAGCGATTTGAACTGTCAATATAGCAACAACCTCAGCTAGTGGCGGATTTACCGCGCGGCGCGGGCGGCATATTTTAGGGGGCGGCAAATTTGCCATAAACATATTTCTTATCTAACAGAAAAAAAACAATATTATGTTCTGAATGTTATTAGATCCACACACACATAATTAAATGAACGCGTATAATGTTTCACCAATTACTCACTTAAATATTTTATGTATTTATTAAGTATTTGCTTGCATAGTCATAATGGGGCGCGGGAACGAATGTTTTTGACCCAGGGGCGGCTTTAGCGGGTGCGTGGTGTGCTCTCATGGTGACGGTAGGACGAATCGGCAAAATCAGATTTTTGTGCCTTGAAGCTTTGTGCTTTGTGCTAGAGGGCACAAAAAAATCTAAGTAGACAACAAATTTTTTGCGATTAGTTCCACAAGCCAATAAACATTTTTCCTTCTAGCTATACAAAAAAGCGAACCCGCACAAAATTCTAACGAAACCCACAAAACAATTAACCGCTCCGCTTTTTATTCATTTTTTCATTCTTTGAAAAAACTAACAAAAATTTCGATATATCTTTTGCATACTAGCATTTCTTTTGTATCGCCATAAAAATCTCGAAATGATGCGGCTATCTCCGTCATTTTCGCGCACCGCCACAAGCCGATAGCAATTGCTCCTTCTGGCTATAAAAAAAAGCCAAACCCACTTTAAAAAATAACGCAAAAATCTACCGAAAACCACAAAATTTTCGCGGCTCTCTCGCTGAAAATACTATAAATTTTGAGAGGTCAGTAGGGGCGGCAAAATTTGAAAAGCCTACTGGCGGCAAATGTGTAAATCCGCCACTGCTCAGCAATCAGCATCTGTTTATTTGGCGATTGCGATTGAGAAGTTATTCAGAATTTTATGAAGAATATGCCTGTGTGACCCCAAGTTATAAATAAAAACCGTGAAACGCTTTGATTTTTCATTGGAACGATAAAAATAACTATAGGTAAGTTGTAGTTTCAATAAATTATACCTTCCTTCAGAATCTAAAAATCATTACTTTGATAGAAATTGTCCTGTAATGTGTACCTTTAATACAATAAATAAATGTTTGTTGTAATTTCAAAGATATGGCACGTACTGTCCTTCTCGTAGAGGCTCTTGATAGCGAAGATGGGAGAGTTCAACTTGAGAGCGCTCGTTTGCGGCGAAATCTTAGAGATCAAGCTAATCCTTCGACATTTTCAGATATCTACGAGTCTACAGCCCATTATAGGCTCTCTAAAGAGTTATTCTCACGACACTGCCATAAACTTAAACCACATACCTATGCCTGCAAAGCGAAGACGAACAAAAGTGAGCTTGGAATGAAGAACCACATAGGGATCAAGTTGAGGACCAGAATCAATCCCAGATGCTACAAAACGAGCGTCGACAAGTTTCTATTCTACCATTGTGGAATAACAGAACATAGCCTGCACTGCATCACTACATATCTATTATGATATGTGATATATAAATGAGTAGCTTTGAGCTGATTTGTCTATATCACAGTGTTTTTAAAGTTTATTTCATTTTTGTTTGCCTTTTGTAAGTAGTTCAATTGTATAGGTACTGTTTAGTTCTGTGTGATTTTTAGTAAATAAATGTGTCTGTTAAATGTTTAGGTACACCTATTGTACAGTGGCATCCTATTTAATATATCTTTCTATTAGACTTAAATAAAGAAGGGAAGTAATATACAAGTTTATTATTTTTGACAATATGTCCAATAATTTATTGAGCATTATAGTGAGAGAGGCCTTTCCCCAACCTGGGGACCCTGCTAATAATCAAACATAGTGTTTTAGATATAATAACAGTACCTAAATTAGGAATCAATGTAGTAGGATCAAAAAAAGGCTTTTTTATTTTATTTGTTTATATATTATAGTGAGAGATGCCCCCGCCTGCTGGCGCGCGGCATCGGCTTGCGTTCGCGTTGTCTCTGCTATTATAACGGCGGCACCAGCCAGCTTGCCCTCTGCATTTACTCGTCTCTGCTCCAATTCAACGATGAACAGTCCACGATGATCCAACTCTTTGACCTATAAAATATTTGAATAAATTAGGTCAGCTGTTTATCGCAATTGTCATTTTCCTGAGAAAATATGATATAAGACTTAACAGCCTCAACCGCTGCCCTCGTGACTCCTCATGATGTTTGGTTTTCTTACACCTTTTGCACCGCTGCTGGCCAGTTTTTGTTGCACCTCCCCGCCGCCGTGACCGTTTAAGCCTCGTAGCAAGATCCTTTCATTCACGACCTATCCTCTCTCTCCTTTGACCTCTCTCCCAAGCCAAAGCCTTTGGCAAGGCTCGAGTGCGTCATGAGGTGCTGCAGCAACTAGTCTAGCTGGTCGTCTGAAGCTCGATGTTCCACTTAAATTACAAGAAGATTATAGAGACAGGAAACAAAACTACGCATTATAATTGATTGATAACTTACTTTTAGATCCAATATCCAAGGGAGTTTACGAAATCTTCTAAAATTAATTGAAAACTATGAAAAAAAATAGCAAAAAACAACAACAAACAAATCAACAAAGACGCACAGAATAAATTTTTTACCATAGATAACGTTAAAACTAGAAATAATTGTTTCCACCTATTGCTACTCTGTTGCTAGTGGCGCTAGTGAACGTTAAAACTACAAATAATTGTTTCCACCTATTGCTACTCTGTCGCTAGTGGCGCTAGTGTCCATGGGCAATGAGCAATCAGCAACAACTTAGCGATCGGTACGCGACAGGCTTCCGTAATACGGTTTCTAGTGACACTTTGCAACCGGTCGCGGAGCGGTCGCGGTCGCGTCGCTGTTGCTGTTGCTTTTACATAATCAGCCTACGGGTTCGCTGTAAGTTCTCAATTACGTTATTTGAGCTTGAGATTTACAGGGCGTTGTAGACGAACCATCAGCACAAGCAGAATTCGATAAAAATCGATAAATTATATCGATAACAGAGACAACTAGATAAAATAATGCTTGTCTTTTTTTGGTTTTTATTGAGCTTTATATAACTGGAAGGCTGGACACCATTCTTACCAAATTGTATCTACACGAAATAGAAAATCGGTGATCATTGTCCAAACATTTTAGTCCTGACTCTTCTAAACAATTGTGTTATTTTTTCAGCTATTCGGGATTAATACAAATCTCTGGAGAATATTTTCTTTAAGAGACCAATTTGCAATGAATATCTATATAGAGAAAGATATTTTATAATCGGTTCATAATTGACGGCTAAATCTAAAAACATACATACTTGTAGAAACTCTTCCAAAAGTGGGTAAAAAAATATTTTCGCCCCTCAAGCATCTGCTTGGCCAGATGCCGCTCAGTTACTCACCTACAATAGTATTATGTAAAAAATTCAATGCTATATAATAATAATAATAAATAATAGAATCTTATTGCTAAAAAAGAATGATTACAAACACATAACACACATATACCCACCAATTAGAATGTGTTTATCTGATAATTTTTAATATAATTGAATAGATACCTTATTTAGAAAAGACATATCACATTAGTGACAAATCTGCAGTGTGCCCTCTCCTATTTACACGCCAGTAGTGGCAAAACATGTAGCTCATATATAATATTTTAACATAATTGCATGCTCACACCATGTTAATACTCATGTTTTAAGCAAATAAATGATTCTTATTCTTATTCTTCTTATTCTTATAACATAATTAATTTGCAGTTTACATTAGAAACAAGTCCAGTATATTAAGATTCTAATCCAAACTTTTACGTAGCCTCAGTTGCCTAAATTAGACTGAAAAGTCTGTAATATAGGCACCTGTGCTCCCCCTACTATGTTACACAAATTGTTTGAAAGATGACGATAAAATAAATAATTTAACATACAACAAATTATGGAATTATGATAAAAATTGGTATATATATATATATATATATTAACATGTATCTAAAATCGCACTATATTTAGATTTACATAAGCAAATCCAATGCATTATACACATAAGTTATATGAACATACTAGTGGTTTCTTTTTCACTTCTTCCACTAGTGGACAAAAAATTAAAGTGAAATTTGACTAGTCTAAGTGCTTATTTTGTAAGCCTAAAGAAATAAATGCTATTGACTTTAACTTTGTCACTTAAGTGTCCAGTCTGCTGTAACCCCTAGATTTAGTGAAAACCCTGGCCAAAAGCTTACGTGAACTCAAGCTAGAGTAAATTTACTGCCGGTGCGAATTATACCGAGCTGCAAGAAGTATTTACCTGGGTATTAATTAACACTGGAATATTGAGCCTTAGTTGTTACCTTTTAAAGACCAATATTGCTTAACAATAAATCATTTGAAAACGTTTACATCCTATGTATATTTACGCCAAAAATGGCGTAAACGTAGGACTAAAGGTAGTAGATGTGGACCTCACTGGCAGTAGTTAGGGCTATATCTGCTACGACCTTTGCACAGCAGAAATATTTGCACTTATTCAACTGTGTGCAATAATTAACTGCTAATATTTCGATCCAAAGTAATCGACATAGCTCTAAGAATAAGCAAGCTGAAGTGGCTGTGGACCGGCCATATCTCCCGAAAAACCGATGGCCGCTGGGGTAAACGTGTTCTTGAGTGGAGACCACGACTCGGCAAACGTAGTGTAGGACACCATCTAACCAGGTAGGATGACGACCTACGAAATACTGCAGGCATTTTGGATGCGGCAAGCTGAAGACAGGGCGCTATGGCGCTCATTAGGGGAGACCTATGTCCAGCAGTGGACTATTGTAGGCTGATGATGATCATTTTATTTAGGTTACTATTGCAAACTACAAAAAAAAGGAAAAGGTTCACAGAGGAACAATGATTTGCTTCACGAGTTGAGCGTCGACTTTGAACTGTCAAAATTAATGACTAGGTAATAAAAACACAATATATTGCATATTGATCTTAATTTCGTATCAGGCGTAAACACAAATGATTTCATTGTACAAATTCGCGACTTTGTAAAACAGCTGGGCAGTGAATGCATTAACTAAACTTTATCTTTCATTACATAAAAGAATACGTCCTCTTCGGCAGGAGCAATAAAAATATCTTTCGTTCATTTTCCTTATCTGTTAACGTGGTCCCTTCAAGGGTCTAATGTTAGGGACGCTACGATACATAAATAGTAACCTAAGTACTGACGCGACTGTAAAAATATATTTTTAGAAATGCTACGGTCTTTTTAAACATGGGTAGTGTGGGAGCTGGAGTTTTTGAGGCTACGTTATTCAAAAACAATCACATAGAAAAAACATATGCCCTATAGATAGATAGATACAAAACATTTTATTATACCTACCACACAAAACAGAAAACAATACAGGAATAAAGAAAGTATAAAGGGCGGTCTTATCGCTGAGAGCGTTCTCTTCTAGGAAACCTTTGGATGGACTGGACATGAAAATTAACGACTAAGCATACCAAACTCGAGCATGGTTTGGAGGAATGCTCGAAACGCCCTTGAACAAGTTTGAGTGGAGAATTATTTGAGGTAATAACTAAAGATATGGGGGTAAGAATCAGTACAAGTACCGAGTGAAATGTTTTTTTTTAAATTATTATTATCTTATTTCGTTATTATTTTTCTAAAAGCACTAATTGAAGGCATTTCTATGACACTATTACGATACTAATGCACGATATTAAAACTACTGTAGAGTTTTCTAAAATTCACACCAGTGTTAGCCGATCGTCAAAAATCACACTCTATAACGTAAAGATTCATACAGTGAGCTTCCAGGCTATAGCGGACAAATGTTGCCATTCCGTGCCGATTCCATGGGTAAAAAACACTTCCCATATGGTGCCAGGCTTAGTAATTATTGTAGAAAACGGACCATTTCGCCACATTTAGGTTTTTATTGTATGATTAAGTTAGGTTGGATACGAAGCCTCTCGTATTCCTACTAATCGACGTAGCTTTAGGAGACTTGTTTCATAAGTTTAACATTTTTATCAGGTTTTGGTTAATGCATGCATTCATACAACGTCCACTGCTGGACATAGGACATATATCGAGTTTAAGCTGCCTTTATCTATCAACTCCCTGCGACGCTACAATGTCATCGGTCTATCGAGTGGACAGTCTGCCAACACTTCGATTCGCGTTGCAATTATATATGTATGTACAGTACATTGGAGAAAGATATTTGAAAGGGTACCTATGTAAAGGTTATTGAGCAACTCTGTTTTTGTGTTTATGTCTTGTCTTATTTCGTCTATCAGATACGAAAATATATAATTACTAGCTGCGCCCCGCGGCTTCACCCCCGTGGAAATCGATTTGTCAAATGGTTTTTTTTAATATCCTATGTTAGACTCCTGGTTCTAACCTACCTTCTCACCAATTTTCAGTCAAATCGGTTCAGCCGTTCTTGAGTAATAAGTGTTGTAACAAACACGACTTTCTTTTATATATGTATATAGATATAAGACTAGCTGCGCCCCGCGGCTTCGCCCGCTTAGAAATTCTATGTGTCAAATAGTTTACAAACCTTCCTCTTGAATCACTCTATCTATTTTAAAAAAACCGCATCAAAATCCGTTGTGTAGTTTTAAAAATCTAAGCATACATAGAGACAGACAGACAGCGGGAAGCGATTTGTTTGTGACTCTATACTATGTAGTGATAGGATAGACTGTATCCTATGTTATTCCTTATCTTTAACATGACAGGAACGTTGCAGCTATAATCGAAAGTAAACCAGCTTGTTTGCAATAACAGGGTGCTGATGGATTGGCCCGGCTCGCTTTGAAGCGAAGATTCTGTTTGCAACCTGCGATCACAAATACTATCTAGATTTCGGGTCACATACAAAATCAAAGCTCAAAGCCGTCTCCGTAAATAAGAGGGCACTTGAGTTAAGTTAATGTAGAATCTATACTAATATTATAAAGAGGAAAGGTTTGATTTTTTGTTTGTATTGAAAAGGCTCCGAAACTAGTGGACCCTACTGGACCGATTTGAAAAATTCTTTCACCGTTGGGAAGCCACACTATCCCCGATGAACATAGGCTATATTATATTTTCGAAAAAATTAGGGATCCTTACTAAAACTCCAATAATGTAACCCACGGTGTAAAAAAATCACCTAATAAAGTGAAATTCGAGTTTAACGCGGGTGAAACCGCGGGGAACAGCAAGCAAGTTATATTTTTAGCTTTAAAATAATATTTTATTTTTATTTTTGAAACTTTTGAATGCACTTTGCGGCATTGTGACACGTGTTCACGTTGGCTGTTTCAATCGAACTAAACAAAATAAGAGCTCACATTACAAGTGCGCTCTTATTTACAGAGACGGGTTTTCTGCGCCGACCCGACATCTAGATAGTATTTGTGATCTCAGTTTGCAACCGAATACCTAGCCTGGAGGGTTTGTTGGTCTGAACTTGATCAGATATTGAGATATTGAAAAAAATATTTGCCACGACTTGTACTCTACAACTAAGTATAATAATTAATTCTAAGGAAACCTTTTGTAATGAGAACAAATACAACACCATTATACCTCGGCAAATTGACATGTTGTTAGTCAAGTGAAAAAAAGGTTCATTGAAATCTTTTGGTAGAGTGGTAGACGAAACTTTTGCTACGTGGATCTTTGTTAAGTATAGGCAAAGAAAATCAAAATAAATTATTTAATATTGAGTTTAGCAATATTTTGCTCAGAAATATCTTCTTAACACTTTGACTGCGATCTTTTTTTACCCTAAAAAATTCGTGCTGCCTCTCTACACAGCGGTTGTGTTGCGCCGCACATGCGTTTCGTTCGAAAAATATTACGGCTGTGCTGAGTCACACAGATCTGTATTTTCTCAGCCGCTGCGCTAGTGTGGATTTACGCATATTAGTCACTTGTAGAAAACACATACCCTGTGATTTCAGCACTCAAAGTGTTAAGCATATTTATTATTCTATTACCTAAGTATATTTAAGAGACTTGGTTTAATAATTGACGACCCCTGTGGCGCGGTGCGCGAAGGTCTGCCTTCGACGCAGGAGTTTGCGGGTTCGATTCCCACCTCGGTACAATTGTGTGCACGATCTGCAAATATTTATTCCGGGGTTCTGGTCGTTATGTATGTATAATAAAAAATATGGAATGTATTGTCAGTCATCTAGTACCCATAACACAAGCTCTGCTTAGCTTGGGGCTAGATGATGCGGTGTGGATTGTCCAGCATTATTAATTATTTATTTAATGTTATTGGAATGTGGTTGAAAGTATTTAATTATCATTTTAAATAAATAAACAAAGTATATTATCCTGGTTAAAGGCGCGAATATCAACTAAGGGTTACTTTCAAAATTTATTTTGATACATAAAACTTCTGAAACTATCATGGTTTCAGAAGTTTTATGTATTGAAACTGTGCCGAAATATTGGAAAACTCAAAAATCAAATCATGATAAATATCCCGTTTTAAATGACTTTATTTTGATACATATCTGTAAATAAACTCGCTGTGTATCTATTTCCCACGTACCTAACTAAGTTTGCACACGGTGTGAAAAGTCGGGGCGGCTGAATCCCCCGGGCACAATCCCCTCTAACAAGACCTTTCTTGAGATACACGTATCCCTGGATACAAGAATGCAGGCGTGATTTGGACACTGTAGTATTGGTAGCGGGTCTCATAGTTATAGTTATTGTAAAAGTTTGCGTTTTGAAGTAAGAAAAGAAAATGGAGGTGATCCGCGTTTTTCCCACTCGCTTTGTTCCAAAGTAATCCGAACACGAAAAATAAAGTTTTATTCAGATGCAGATTTCATTTAAAAACAGTTTTTTTATAGCTAGCTCATAATATTAAATAAATAAATAATGCTGGACAATTCACACAGCATTATCTAGCCCCATGGTAAGCAGTGCTTGTGTTATGGGTACTAGATAACTGATATACATAATACAATACATTACATAGATAGATATTTTTTTATTATACATAGAAAACGACCAGAACACCCGGAACAAATATCTGCAGATCATACACACAATTGTTCCGAGGCGGGAATCGAACCCGCAACCTTCTGCGTCGCAGGCGGACCTTCGCCTACCGCGCCACATCGGTCGTCTAAATATTCGTACTAAAAAGGTTTAATTCAATATATTCTAAAAGGAGTCTAAAAAACCAGTTCAGACGGTAGGTATTCAAGTATTTAAGCAATAAACTTCTCGAAAGGCGCAATAACAATTAAAATTATTAAAAGATCAGGTTCAACCTACTCATTAATAACCAAAGCTTTGTTTTGATTACCTTCTCGTAAATTACTTTGGCTTTTAAGCTAAGAGCAGTTACTATGAATCATTTAGTTATAACTAGTTTCTTATGAATTGGTACCCAAATAACAAGAAACGAAGAAAAGGAAGACCTGCAAAACGATGGGACGATGACATCGTAAAAATAGCAGGGAAGACATGGAGTAGAGTAGCTAGAGATCGAGGAAGATGGAAGGAGTTGGAGGAGGCTTTCACCGCTGAAAGCGGTACTCACATATGTATATATAGAGATAATATATAGATTAGTATTTAAGTTAAGTGTGAGAAATAAAAGCTGTTTTATTTTATTTATTATTTTATAGTTTCTGCACGTAGCTTCGCGCACGTTGCGTTCATCATCATCAGCCTATAGCAGTCCACTGCTGGACATAGGCCTCCCCCAATGAGCGCCATAGCGCCCTGTCTTCAACATGACGCATCCAGCATCTACCTGCGGTCTTTCGCAGGACGTCATCCCACCTGGTCGGAGTCGTGGTCTCCACCCAAGAACACGTTTGCCCCAGCGGCTGTCGGTTCTTCGCGATATATGGCCGGCCCACTGCCAGCAGCTCAGCAGTTCAGCTTGTTGATTTTTTTTAAACATGATAGTAACAAAATTATAGGATTTTAATTAAAAATGAACTTTACATAGGCCAAGGTACATACAAGGTCAGTGTCCAGTTCATCCCCGTACCCGCTGTAAATCAAACCGCACTGCTTTATTGCTTTCCACTACGATAGATTTTCTAATTTATCGGCCACTAATATTTTCACGTTTTAATTTACAGGCCATTAACGTTTTCAGCGGAATGAATTAATCATTTATTATAAAAGAAAATTACAATTGCCGAAATCACGTACTAACTATGGTAAAAAAACAATATTATCAGATGGAGCTCAATTGTTCAACATTCTACCAAACAATGTAAAGGAGTGTATTAATTTGAATGCCTATAAAAAAAAACTTAAATTACACGTACATACTCTGTAACAGTACCTACCTACACGTATATAATACTTACCGGTCTTTGATTTATTTCTGGCTGCTATAATGTTGGTATTTGTATATGTAATGATAATAGTAGTAGTATAAAGTTATAAATAATATTTAGTATAATTTACTTTTAGGTACCAGAGGCTAGTTTTAAATATTGTAAAACATAGATTAATTTTTTCTTATGTATCTCATTATAAATGAACCATGTGTGTTTGTATGAGAATAAAGTTCTTTAAACCTAACCTATTTAGGATTTTCTTCGACAAATAAATATTCAATGTTTATTTTGCAGTGTCTAAAACATATTTGTTTTGCTTATCCAAATCTAAATATTCGATTATTATCGATTTTAGATAAATGTCAATATATTTTATGTAAAGCTAAGCACAACATTGAATTTCTTACATACTCTATTTATTATTTCTATTGTCTGCGCGAAACTGAGCGACATCTGGCCAAGCATTGACATCAAATCAACGACAAAATATACCTAAGCTGTAACCTATATCCCACCAAAACATAAATGTAAAAAAGGAGAGCCAAGTTCAATACAAAAATTATGAATGGCTGTGGGCTTCCCCGCAAAAAGAATGGAGATATAAATGAGTGCCAAGTCAAATCTATGTAAGTTAGATTTGACTTTGCCAGTTTTCATTACATCAGTCATTTTATAAAGTTATTCAACGTTTTAATTCTGATAAAAACTGGCCAAGTCAAATCTAACCTACATAGATTTGACTTGGCACTCATTTATATCTCCATTCTTTTTGCGGGGAAGCCCACAGCCATTCATAATTTTTGTATTGAACTTGGCTCTCCTTTTTTACATTTATGTTTTGGTGGGATATCATTACTTTTTGTAAAGAAAACTAGGCAGGTATTGAGATTTAATGTTCATCTTATCTTAATCAAGTAAAACACCTCAGAACACTTAGTGTTGGTTTATTGTACCGAATACATACAACTACGCACTTATTACAAAGTCACTGCACTGCACCCTAATAACTACACTGTATTCTATGGCGCAATCGGAGACGTTAGTACCAATATTGCTTATTCTATGCAATGCTTCGACATAGGTAAATAGCTAGGTAGGTATTAATACGGGCCGGTCCCTAAAAACTACACTGTATTCTATGGCGCAATCGGAGACGTAGTACTATTGCTTATTCTATGCAATGCGGATCTATTTTAATTTAAACCTTATTCCATTGACATAAGGTCGTCGTCGCTAACATTACTTATTTTTTGACTTTTTTTTATTTTTAGATTTTTTCCTACGTTTACTCACAATTACCGAGCTGGATTCCAAATTTCATACTTCTAGGTCATCTGGAAGTAGGTTAGATTTAGGTACTATATATATGTCAGTCAGTCAGTGTGAATTTTTACGACTTTTTGACCTTCATATCTTTATAACCGTTTGAGCTAGCTTCATGAAATTTGGGCTTCTACATGTCCTTATGGATATAACTAAACAGACGTAGTTTTATGTGTTTACGTTAAAGATGTTTTGAGTTATAGAAGGGTCAAAAGTGGCACCAAGTGGTTCGTGTAATGATACACTCGGCGCGTTCCTTTGCTTGAACTTGGCTTGAACACGCTGCCGCGTGTTCTAATACCTAACTGTCCACTGCTAAACAATAACCCTACCAAAAAAAGGGGTTTGCCATTACCGAAAACATATTACTTATAAATACATAGGTACGTATAAATATTAATTCACCCTTTCAAGTGATGGTCAGTTAAAGAGCGCGATTCTAATCCGCAGTTGCTGTTCTGAGTTCGGTCTATGCCGCTATATTTCTGAAACTATGTAATTTTAGCACGCCAACCCTCTGTATGAACATATACTTTTGCTGGTCGGGAGGTAGAAAATGCCTCCGCATTAAGCCCACCTTTTGTACCGTTTGTAGTGCTATACAATTTTAAACAAATAAAATAACCACGATTGAATGGAGATTCCTTGAAAATTGGTGAATAAATTAATTCTAACTTCTTTTTAAGGTTATGACTATACAAAACGCTGACCTATTTGCACCGCGATTAACACTGGCCAGAGATGCCAATCGGCAGAATTAAAGTGGAATCAAACAAAAATTGTATTTGTTTACGAATGCTGCTCGGCTCCACGCGAGGCTGTCATCAATCATGCCTTCTGCAGGCAAATAGGAGCGCCGAGTCTCCTGATAGGAAAACTTTTACATGATTTAAAGTTTTCTGTGCGCGGCGAATATTCTAATCAGTTTCTTGGTATCTTTCATGGCGAAGCATTTGTATACATATTGTTTTCGTGACTTCCACCATTGTTGTGTGACCAATCACTGGCTTTGATGCGATAGTGTGGATTGGTTGCCGAGAAGTAAGTTTACCAATCAAAAATTTATTAATTTATTAATTTATTTATTTATTTATTTATTTATTTATTTATTTATTTATTTATTTATTTATTTATTTATTTATTTATTTATTTATTTATTTATTTATTTATTTATTTATTTATTTATTTATTTATAAGTAAGTTTACCAATCAAAAATTTATTAATTAATTAATTTATTTATTTATTTATTTATTTATTTATTTATTTATTTATTTATTAATTTATTTATTTATTTATTTATTTATTTATTTATTTATTTATTTATTTATTTATTTATTTATTTATTTATTTATTTATTTATTTATTTATTTATTTATTTATTTATTTATTTATTTATTTATTTATTTATTTATTTATTTATTTATTTATTGCGATCATAACATCATAACAGGTTTTTTTATTAAGCCCTAAGGCGTGTTATAACTACTTATACTAAAAATTACATATTTTTGTACATACACACAATACTAAATAATTTTTAATTTTGTTTCAATAACATTTTGTGCCTTTTTCATGGCTTTCGTTAGGTTTTCGTAAATGTCTAGGTGTTCTAAATAAGCAATGATCAGAGCCCTGTGGCGTGGTGGGCGAAGGTCCGCCTTCGATGCAGGACGTTGCAATTTCGATTCCCGCCTTGGGACAAAATGTTTGTACAGTGTACAAAATTAAATGGTATGTATATATTTGATTATATAGCACTACCTACCAAACTGTTGTCCACACTACCCAAAGGTTAGCAGGTAGAGAATGCTATCTAGCATTATGCTCGCCTATGTACAACTTTTTGTGCAATAAAGTATATTCTATCTATCCATCTAAATGTTTGTTCCGATTGTCTGGGTATTTTCTAGGTACAAAAAAACTATTTATGTAGATACTATTTATGTAATGTATTATATTATGTTTAACAGTTATCTAGTAGCCATAACACAAGCTCTGCTTAGCTTGAGGCTATATGATGCTGAGTGGATTGTCCAACATTATTTGGTTATTATTCCAACTGAACCTACAACTTACCAACAGAATATAACCTCCAAAATCGAAAGGTTTTTTCAATATTCGAAACCGCAGGAGACTCAACAAAGGTTCACAAGATGGAGGTAAGTTTGCAAACATTGTTGAGTCATGATCATCAACTTTGGGGAGGTAGGCTGACCTACAATCGACTTTATAAACATTCTCATCATCAACCTATGTATAATAGTCCACAGCTGGACATGGGCCTCCCCAAATAAGTGATATAACGCCCTGTCTTCAGCTTGCCGCATCCAACATCTGCTGAATGCAAGTTGAAGACAGGGTGCAAAGACTAAAGACAGATGCTTGCAGTCTTTTGCAGATCGTCATCCCCTGGCTGGAGGATGTCCTACACTACGTTTGCCGAGTCGCGGTCTCCACTCAAGAACAAGTTTACCTCAGCGCGCGGTTGTAAGTTCTTTGCGAGATATGGCCAGCTCACTGCCACTTCAGCTTGCTAATTAATATAATAAATTATTTAGATAATAAATTATAGTCTATGTCTATTTATCTAACAAAATTTCGAAGTAATGTATTCTAAGTAGCTACAGAGAGAACAGTTCGTTGGCTAAACAATCTCGTTGGGCGTAATGACGGGCGCGGCGCGAATTATTCCGCATTATTGAGGTCCCCTACTATGGACCCTAGCTGCATTATTGTAAAACTACCTTCAAAAAATCACAGTAGGTAAAGTGAAAGTTAGGATCTTTGGCCCGCCGCCATTAACCTCAACACAGCAGCAATAAAATTCAACCGAAATGTATCGTTGTTTATCATAACAAATATAAAAAGAAACTTCCGCATCAACAGCAAACAAAGTGGAAACATCTGCAGTCTAAATAGTGTGAGTTCTCAACACGGCTAAAGAAATTAATGATAATAATTGCAATAGAAAAGGTAAAACTATTCATAATAATTGACATTTACAAGTATGTAGGTACCTATTGCTTGCATTATACTGTTCCAAGCAGCCAAACGTTCTATTAAGAACTGACATAATTCTTATCCGCTCCCACTGCCAACCGAAAACGCGAGAAAATGTCGCCTGTTTAACATCTGAGCCATGGGCGAGATGTGTAGACTTTAAGAACAAAACTCGAAGCCAACTCACTCTCCCTTGCACCAATGATACTCCTGAATTCAGAACGATAGTGCGGCGGTAACTACTGGTAATTTGTAGACTTTTAAAATAATACTCGAAGCAAACTCGATACACTTTCCCACGCACCAATGGTACTTCTGAATTCAGAACGTTAGTGCGGCGGTAACTACTGGTAATTTGTACACTTCGGGCCAAAATGAGAAATGGCGGGTCTCGGAGCGCCGCGGTGATTCAGAAAAATAGCTCAACCGGTATTACTGATGGGAATAAATCTGATTGGTGGAGCGGGGAAGCTTTTTAGGATCGTGAGTTCATGCTGGGCTTTGGATGCAGTATAACATCCAATTACAAGTAAATCTTAGGTTCAATCTTTATTTGACGACCCCTGTGGCGCGGTGGGCAAACGTCCGCCGCAACACAGGAGGTTGCGGTTTCGATTCCCGCCTCGGAAGAAATATGTGTACAATCTACAGATATTAGTTTCGGGTGTTCTGGTCGTTTTCTATGTATAATAAAAAAATATCTATGTAATGTAGGTAATGTATTGTATTATGTATATCACTTATCTGGTACCCATAACACAAGCTCCGCTTAGCTTGGGGCTAGATGATGCTGTGTGGATTGTCCAGCATTATTTATTTATTTTATTTATCCAAATTTTCGCATGTGTGTTAAATTTATGGTAAACTAAATGAGTTATCAAAGTGAGTACGAAGATTTTTCGATAATTATATTCAACAGAGCCTAGTTCGTTATCTAGCAGGGTACCACGTGTAAGTAAGGTTGGCTTGGGAGACGAGATGTTGGAGTCATCCTTACGGCTCAAATAAGCTTACTCTTTGTTTGCCGAATTGACGTTGACAAGAGATTTGATTTGATAGCGAAGTTTTGTTTATATGAATACTAGCTGCGCCCCGCGGCTTCGCGATGTTGAAGTCCCCCCTATACCACTACATGTGTGTTAAACTCAAAGAGCATTACATTAGCCTCAACACTGACACATCGCTGAAACACTACAAACGTGGCATTTCTAAAATTATCGTTGTGTTTAAGGGACATGGCAACCCCGCTGCGTTTACGCGATTCCATTTCAAACTCGACACAATGGCTCCCCTGGCATTTATTAACAAAATGCCAGTCAGATAATAAAATATTAACCCACATATTTCCCGAAGAATTCCACTTCACAACCACTTGTATCATCTAAGGAAACTGGATAGTGGGTACCTCTCTACTGTCAAACGCGACTGCAAACGTTTTGTGCAATACAATCGGCCATCATTTCCTGGCCCGTCTTGGCACTTCCTATTCTTCAAGCTAGTGGTAAATTCGATATCCTTCACGGCTCTTTTCTGGGTGGTCGCTCACGGTATTGGAAAATGGTTTTTATCTCAACAGTACCAGAGTGGTTTCTTGAGTGTTGTCGGTTTCTTGCATTCCTTCAGCGGAACTCAATTTAACGGTGGTGGAGCGAATTCTTTTTGTGGAAATAATATCATGAGCAGACATGAACCAATAAATATAATTATATATTTCATTGACCTTCTACTTGAACATATATGTTTTTATAGTGCTAACACTTACGGTGCTTGAAAACGAAAGTTGCTGAAAGTTGCACTTGCTTGTAAACGAAACTTTTGAATCAGTGCGTCCTACCCGTTTTGACCTACGGAGCTGAGACGTGGACACTCACGGTACGGCTGGTCCAACAGTTATAAGCTGTATCGATGACGATAAGACTTGGCATAGTTTCCAAACGCTGCCCATGCGCATCTCCAGTTCTCGTATTATGTTAATAAAATCTGTAGGTACCTTTGTGCGTAGTAAATAAAGTTGAAAGTTGTTTAAAGTTCTAAATTTCTACGAATTTATTAGGACTTACAATACAGTCAGTAACCAAATTAGCTAAGGAAGGGTCAGAAGCATTTTCAGAAGTAGTTTACCTTTACAGGTAGATATAACGACATAAACAAATTTTCTTGAATTTTCAGCAGGTAGTAACACCTACAGTTTCCAAATAGTACACGCCCCTGGGTGGACCTGGGTGGTCAATTCCTGGTACCCAAAAAAGCGTTGCCTCTCAATCCTATTCTAAACCAGCTTTTTCCAATACTTTTCGCTGGACCCGCCACTGACAGCGAGTTCTAGGTCGGCTGCGAATAGACGGGCAGGGTGGTTACTCTGGAAAACAGATCCAATTTGATATAACTAAGTCGATTTCGTAATATACGTATATTTTGAGTTTTTAGAAATCCGAAACGAAAAAGAACTTGAAATTAACCGTGAAAAAGGCCGAGACTGTCATGGCGTCTTGAATGACGTCACACCTCGCGAAACAACCTGTTCACTTTATACGAAAATGACAGCTACAACATGGCGTTCCGCGAGGTGTGACGTCACACTACCATGCGCTTCTCTGATTGTTGTTTAATGTCACGTGATTAAACGCCTCATTTTGTTGATTTTATTTTAAATTATTAATCTTTTAATATATTAATAAAAAAATGTATTTTTGTTTACTAATTATCATGGTTAATCATTAGAAACTCTAAGCCATCCGATTTACTCTAAGTGGAAACAAGCCTATTGCGATCGTGTTTGAAACTGTTCTCAGTAGTAACCACCAGACCGCAGCTTTCGATTTGCGTTCCAATCGGGAAATAGGACGACACTTACGGAATCACCTGTGGGGGTGTCTGCAGTGGGCTTTAGGGAGTTAGCGATAACAGCTTAGAGCTGATGACAAAATAATGTGCTAATACATTGATATGTTTCTAAGATGGCATAAAATGTAGACTTGGGCAAAACAAACATGTATTAGACACATATACAGGGTGCAACGAAACAAGTGTACTAAGCCGAAAAAGGTTGCTTGTGATCATTTTTCATCAACAATTTACAGATACAGATAGTTTTAGTTTTTCTTCTCTCTCCGATCCTTTCAATAGTTTTGGCCTGAAGAAGTAACAAACATCCATTTATCTGAACATCCAAACATACGCATTAATACTAATTAGTGTGCATCGTTTTTATTTTACAATTAAAAGTTAGAAACAACTTAGAACTGGTATACTAAGTTCTTTCTAACTGTTAATTGTAATTTTCTTTGTTAAGTAATAAAATATTACTTTCATGTGACATATTTCATGAAATTACCCGATCTAGGCACTTTATGACAAAATTTCAGAGTTTCCTAAAGTTTTTAATCATTACTAAAACATCCCCAGCAACTACGAGTTTCCGAATTAGGGTTGGATCACATTTATAGGTTCTTCTATCTTCTACTTCTATCTATCTATCTCTTTCTACTTCTATCTATCTATCTAATCAGCCGGTAACACCCACTGCTGAGTATAGGCCTCTTCCTTGTCTCTGTACCCGGCGGTCCTGTGCCAGTCGGATCCACTGCTTCCCTACAGCCCCCACAATGTCGTCCGACCATCGGGCAGGTGGTCTGCCTCGACGCCGGCCGCTTATCCCTAGGCCACCTTTCGGTAGGTACCTACTTACTGGTAGTTAATTAAACAAAATAAAGAATAAGCCCTTTACCATAAGAATTGACAATGATATGATCAAAATATATATTAATGGTCTATCCTTCAAATCTCTTATCAGATAAGCTTTTGATGATGATTATTATTAGTTAATGGCAATGGTTAATGGTTAATGTGTCTGGTTGGAAACGTTTCTGCCAAGTAATGGAAAATAATTGTTAAATGAATGAGTAACAAAGTTTTGAAGATTTTTTGATATTTTCACCAGAGCCTAGTTCGTTATCTAGCAGCGTGTACCACGTGCAGGTTAGGTTGGCTTAGAAGACGCGATGTTGGAGTCCCCTTTACACCCCAAATAAGCTTACTCTTTGTCTTGCCGAATCGACGTTGACAAGAGATTTGATTTGATCAATAAAAACAAATAAAATGTAGTTTTGTTTATATGAAAACTAGCTGCGCCCCGCGGCTTCGTCCGCGTGTAAATCTGTGAGTCAAATGATTTATAAACCATCCACTTGAATCACTCGATCAATTAAAAAATTGCGTAGTTTTAAAGATGAGATGGATTTTAAAGGGACAGAAAGACAGCGGGAAGAGACTTTTTACTATGTAGACATAGTAAAAACTCTCTTCTCTTTCTTTATTAACAGAAGAACAAACAAGCAGGTGATATATTTTTATTTTTATTTTAGTACTTAGTTTTTAATTTATAATATTTGTTAACCGACTAGCATTAGTATAGAAACCTATATAAGTAAGTGTGTGTGTATTTATGAACTTTTTATTGTGTTATATATAAGCTTCTGGTTTTCCTTTAAATAAATATAAAAATATAAATATAAATATAAAATATGTGGAAAATAATTAAGTGTAAAACATGTATGTATGTATGTATAATTAGATTAATTTGTAAGTATTTAGGTTTATATAACATTACAACATGATTTTGTCCACGAGAGCCGACAAACCTACGCAAATGTAATGTAGTTTAAGTTATGAAAATAAATAAATTATAATAATAAAATAAATAATTTTGACGAGCGATGTGGCGCGGTGGGCGAAGGTCCGCGACGCAGGAGGTTGCGGGTTCGATTCCCGCCTCGGAACAATTGTGTGTACGATACGATCTGCAGATATTTGTTCCGGGTGTTCTGGTCGTTTTCTATGTATAATAAAAAATGTCTATCTATATAATCTATAGTATTATGTATATCAGTTATCTAGTACCCATAACACAAGCTCTGCTTACCATGTGGCTAGATAATGTTGTGTGATTTGTCCAGTATTATTTATTATTATTATTAAATAAAAGAAGGAATAAAAATACACTTCCGGTATAGAATATGATGTCCATCCCGGTTGTTAAGCTGGCCATCATAAACTGGCATTAGTTCTGTAATAGTCTACAGGGTCATCTAATGGAGTTTATATTTAACACTAAACACCAACTTTAGAAAAGTAGAGAACCCACGGAGGAGCAAAAAGGAGTGGAGATGTCGTAATGGACGATAGAAAAAGATAAATAGTACCTACACGCAAAAAAATCAAAAATTCAAAATTAATTTATCGAATGTAATACATGTTTTAAAAGTTGTTATAAGTAATAGCTGTCATAATGTATTCTATTATATATATTCCGATACACAGTTCTTTAACTTTTGCGGTAGTCAGCCCACAACTGTACCCAATACTATAAGTCTCTTGTTTCATATAAAGATTTTTGTATTTTTTTTTATTCTGCCCTATTGGGCGTGCAATGTACTAAAATTGTCAATAATTCACTATAATTCTTAAAAGATAATAAATTCTCAAACAAATAAAAATAATAATAACAATACAATCAAAAAAAATTAGAAAAAGAAATGTCAATGTTTTTTATATAATAATAATTAAATTCATTTATTCAGATAATAATAATCCATGGTGTTAGTTTGCTTATAACTAGATGTTAGTACTTATAATAATTAACTACAGATTTTGTCCTTTGAACCAATTGGTGCATTACCGGACAGTTAAATTTTCCAGCAATCGCGGTTAGGATGCTGTTGCCACTCCCGCGGGTTCTGCTGAGTAGTGAAGCTGACTTTTTCCGCCAGATGGCATCGAAGGTGTCGGTGCGTGCCTGGGCGAACATGTCCGAGGCACTGCAGAATCGCGGTAGTCGGTATAATTATCGGTCATAAATTAATTAAAGGAGTAATAGCATTTTTGTGTCAATAGTTTAGTCACTTGCCTCCGATAGGTTGCCTGCCACAGAGAGGTTGTTGTCTACCAATTCTATCAAAGTTTATACCTAAACTAAAAACCAATCATCATCTGAACCTGTTGAAAGCCTGAACACTGCTGGGTAAAGAGATCTCTTTTTAGGACGCCAGCTCAATAGTCTATTTAATACACTAGCTGGATGTTTGGATGAATCGTGGATGAATGAAAGAATGGTTTGCTGGAAGTGAACTCTTTTTAAGTTTAAGTCCGCCTTTGTATGAATTTTCTAGAATAAGTTTTTTATGTGTTTTTGTGGGGTCTCGTTCTCTAGTTCGAATGACGATAGCCCGATGTTCATTACCGCGATGTATCTACCTCGGCGGTACGTTTCGTCGATGGGTCGTTACCTCGAAAGATGAGTACCTCGAAGGGTTTCTACCTCGACAGGTCTCTACCTCGACGGTACGTTTCGTCAATGGGTCGTTACATCGAATGATCAATTGATCAACAATACCAAAGTTAAGTTAATTTAAATTATAATTGAATGTTGTGTTTAACCAAGAAAAACAATTATGTTTTTAACCAAGAAAAACAGCCATCAGGTGTATTTTAATCCTATAAAAGGCATCAATTTTTCTATTTAATTGAAAAACTTGTAGCAAGCACCACTCCATGCCATCGTTGCGTGGAACATTGTTCGAAACATCACTCCAACCCCGAGGCCGCTAGTTTTAAACTGTTCGCGAACTCACAAATTGAGGTCTCTATACACCTAACGTAGGTACTGTCGGACTAGTAAATATGTAGATAGATAGATGGATAGAAAACACTTTAATATACTACACAAAAAAGAATACGACACAGAAATAAAAACTTATAATAAAGGAAATATAAAGGGCGGCCCTATCGCTGAGAGAAATCTCTTCCAGGCAACCTTAGAATGGACTAGACATGAAGGAACAATATAGACGGAGGCATTTTAAAATATTTTTTTTAATTTTGTGTACTTAGTTTGTTTACTTGGTTTTTTTTGTGAGGACTTAGTTTTCCTTGAAAAAGTGGAACTTTCCACCAGAGAGAGATTTTGACGTTGACATAACCTCAATTTCCACTTACCTAAACTTGGCTGAAAGTGCATGTAACTAACATACAGTGAAGAAATAAACGTCAAAGAAAAAATAAACGTCCACCAACGACGACAACTCATCAGCTACTGGCATACCTATAGCTACTAAGTGCCGGTTTAAAAGCCCTTCGCGGCTACTCGCACATTAACAAAAAACGGAATATTATGCAGTATTTTTTTTTATAAATCGAGGGCAAGATGTCATCGATTCACGACTTCTCAAACTCTCGTAGTTTCGGACTTGGACATCACCGCCCTTCTCAAAAAAACCATCCTGTATATGATAGGAAAACCACAAAGATTTCGGAACACAGATAGTGCGTAAAAAATAACTTAAAAATAATAAAAAAGAATAAAATAATTTATTTATAGCCACACACAATAATAAACAGTTACAAAAAAAGGAAAACACATAAAAAATACAAAACAACTTAAGTAGTAGGGATTTAAACTATACATAATGTAGCGTGGTAGTAGAGTCCCAAGTATAAGAATAACTAACTTACTGATTCGGCTGACTGTACTAGAAATAACTGTATTTGTTTAGCAGTTTCGGCGGGTTAATCAAGTCCGATCGCTAATGAATATTTTGCTTGAAGTTATCCAAAACTAACCACAACTAATTGTTCAAAGTTGTAAATGAAATTATCGTCAAAGTTTTTTCGGTTTTGGTGAACTTTACTTTGTAAAACTATTAATTATTTTATTCTGCTATTAATGTATTTTAGTTTTCTAGGCTGTTAACCTTTAGTATGATATTATCAAATCGACGACCGACGACGTGGCGCGGTGGGCGAAGGTCCGCCTGCGACGCAGGAGGTTGCGGGTTCGATTCCCGCCTCGGAACAATTGTGTGTACGATCTGCAGATATTTGTTCCGGGTGTTCTGGTCGTTTTCTATGTATAATAAAAAAATATCTATCTATGTAATATATAGTATTATGTATATCAGTTATCTAGTACCCATAACACAAGCTCTGCTTACCATGGGGCTAGATAATGATGTGTGAATTGTCCAGCATTATTTCATTTCATATTTCATAAATACTAACTGTACCCGCGACTTCGTTCGCGAGTGCCATACATCAATCAATATTATATATTGCAATCATATTTACAATGCAATTAGTCATTACTAACCTTTAAAAAGAGCACTATTTATCTTGCTGTCACTAACGCATACCTGAGTCCCTATGTATATAAATAAATAATAATAATAAATAATGCTGGACAAATTCACACAGCATTATCTAGCCCCATGGTAAGCAGAGCTTGTGTTATGGGTACTAGATAACTGATATACATAATACAATACATTACATAGATAGGTATTTTTTTATTATACATAGAAAACGACCAGAACACCCGGAACAAATATCTGCAGATCGTACACACAATTTTTCCGAGGCGGGGATCGAACCCGCAACCTCCTGCGCCGCAGGCGGACCTTCGCCCACCGCGCCACATCGGTCGTCACACAAGATACATAAGTAGTATACATAAGTATATATATATTATGATATGTATGTAGAATATTTCTATGTAAGTATTATAAGTATTTTATTTATATCTCATAACCTACAAGCACACAAATCCCCTGGTACTATCCACGATCCTATCTATCCATGGTTATCTGGTAGAGATCGCTCTTGAGCGATAAGACCGAGTTTTTTTCATGGATAGAAAGCTTTTTTCACTAAAATGACAGAAACATAAATATTATATTTTAGCTCAAAACAATACCCGAATAACCCGCGAATAAATTCGTCACTCAGCGTCCGTCATAAAGGCCTGTACAAAATTGTGAACAATAAAAATGCTCAGCGTACAAACGGCTTAGGCAAAGGGTGAACTGGCAAAAAGCTGTGTTCACACGCGCAGGGCCGCTGTAAGGACGGTCATAGGGGGGAAAGGTGGGTAAGTGTGAATAGGAGCCGAAATTATTGAATGTTCATATGCTCTGTAATTCTTTATTGTACACACACAAAACTTAAAATAACTTATTTAAAAAAGATATGTACATAGGCGAGCTTAACCCTGAGTAAGAGTTTTCATAACAAATTCTTTTGTTTCGTTAACATATTTATTTTTTATCACCAACATTGTGTATACTAAAATTAGTTACTATATGATGCAGGAAATCGTATAGTACTTACGTTTTGTATTAATCTGGCTCATCAGCATTTATGGCTGTAGTTATAATCGTAACGTAAAATATATTCAATATCTTACAGAACTATTTGTTATATATGTATTCCCAAACCAAGCTAAGATCCCATAACTTGACTCGGTTAAAAAGCGTCATACTTCTTTCCATCATTTTCTCTAGTCTTTCAATCCCTCTCTCTCTCTCTCAATATCAATATTTAGATACACCAATCAAAAGCTGTTCGATGAATTGGTGGTTTATATAGATTTACTTAATTAATATCTTCTCTTTATTAAATTTATTCCATTTTAATCATTGTTCTATTATTGTGATTTGATGCATGATAGTTGTTGTTAGGTGTACTCATAGTAGTCTTAGTAGGTAAACAATGGATATAACCCTGTTAGGGCCCACAGGCACGCCTCGTCCCCCATGAGGGTTTTTGCCCACCTTTGCCCCCTGAAGCCAGCCCTGCCCTGAAAATGTTTTTGTCTCGTCCGTCATCCCGTGACAAGGGTAACGGATAACTTCGCAGTGAACGCACCCTTTAATTATTCCCGGACTTTTTGCTCCAGCGGATTCGAATATGGAACGGATGAAGCGTGAAGGTAAATCCGGTATTTCTTTTGCGCTCTCGGATTGGCGGTTATGACGAACAGTGGATATGGCGGCTTATGCCGGTGAAGTCCGGTAGAGAATAAGCTTGTGGTGTAAGGGGGGGTGCGGAGTTTCTCTGAAGGATAGGATTCGTAACGAATAAATCCGACAGAGAACCAAAGGTATCGACATAGCTCTAAGAATTAGCAAGCTGAAGTGGCAGTGGGCCGGCCATATCTCGCGAAGAACCGACGGCCGCTGGGGCAAACGTGTTCATGAGTGGAGACCACGACTCGGTAAACATAGCGTAGGACGCCCTCCGACCAGGTGGGATGACGACCTGCGAAAGACTGCAGGTAGATGCTGGATGCGGCAAGCTGAAGACAGGGCGCTATGGCGCTGATTGGGGGAGGCCTATATCCAGCAGTGCACTGCTATAGGCTGATGATGATGATGATGAAGGGGGACTCCAACATCTCGTCTCCTAAGCTAACCTAACCTGCACGTGGTATACCCTGCTATGTAACGAACTAGGCTCTGGTGAAAATATCAAACCATCTTCATTTTATGATAATCATCCTGAGTCCAGTTGATTCGATATTATCGAGACGTGGTCGTATCGTCGTATTTTTGTATGGGAATTGCATAGTTCGCTGTCCGCGCGAAAGAGACGTTGTTAACCAAATCTCATAGAAAATAGATAGATAAATAAATAAATAATGGTGGACAATCCACACAGCATTATCTAGCCCCATGGTAAGCAGAGCTTGTGTTATGGGTACTAGATAACTGATATACATAACACAATACATTACATGATAGATATTTTTTATTATACATAGAAAACAACCAGAACACCCGGAACCAATATCTGCAGATCGTACAGACAATTGTTCCGAGGCGGGAATCGAACCCGCAACCTGCTGCGTCGCAGGCAGACCTTCACCCACCGCCACATCGGTCGTCAAATAAATAGATAGATAACACTTTATTACACCACACAAAACAGAAAATAATACAGAGATACAAACTTAGAATAAAGGTATAATATAATAGAGACGTTACGATCACCTTTCGATAATATCGTCAACAAGACTCAGGGCTTTGATCTCTGCTTAAACCTTGGAATACTGACTGGCTAAAATTGCTGTCCCACCGCGACACATAGGTCGTATAAAATAAGCAACAAATTAAACTGACATTTACCACGTGTCGCATACACGCTTTATTTTTCTAAGCATCGCAATTTCCCGGGATATTATCAACCGCAGTGCGTCAGACCGCGGGACTATCCGGGACTATCCGGGACCTCCGGGGCTTTCCTCTTAGATACGGGACGGTCCGTCCCAGGTGTAAACCCTTTCTGGGTTGATACGCCAGTTTTCCAACTGAAAGGAAATATTTTTTCCAGTTTGTTTCAGGAGATTGAATCGAGCACAATAAGGTCAAGTGTGAGTAACATAAGTATCAGGTTTAACGCCTTGTGACTTATCCTACTAATATTATAAACGTGAAAGTTTGTAAGTATGGATGGATGGCTGGATGCATGGATGTTTGTGATTTGACCCTATGAGGCCTATGTCCAGCTGTGGACTAACATAGGTTGATGATGATGTTAATTCAGTGGCAATGCAGTGTTATGGTACCATCGAGCTGGTCTGATGATGGACACAGAAGGTTTCGTAATTTGTATTGTACAAACCTTGCAACTGAATTTTACACTAGCTATCCTCGACCGATCGAGTTGTAATTTGGCATCTTTATGTAAGTTCCGTGACAATGCAATGGCCTTTTTTATTTATTTATTTATTTATTGTAATAAGTTTACAAAGCAGTTTACAATCACATTTACGCATTAAATAATAGAGTTACAGTAGTGAACCAGATTGTAGACCTAGATGTAAACATAACAAGTTTAGAAAAGTGTTGCAAACATAGCCATAACAATTTCCATATAACTAAATGTTTTTACGAAAGTGAAAGTTAAAGTTTTAGTTAAAGTTTCTGTTAAGCCTAAACAATACATAGTGTATTATTTAGGTATATATAACAGAAAATACATATATATTGTTATATATTAAAGTTAATTGCTCAGTATAGTCGAAATTAGTTTGCGAAATTTATTGAGGTTAGAGTCAAATATATCTATTTCATTATTATTAGCTGCCAACTCGTTATATTGACGACACATCCCAGTGATTGGGTTATAAAACGAAGTATTATTTTTGTAAACCCTCAACAATAACGTTTTCGGGTTTCGACACCTGTAGTAAGTGTTTAGTGGCCTTCCCTTATAAGCGCCATAGCAGAAGACAGGGCGCTATGGCGCTCTGTAGGGGAGGCCTATGTCCAGCAGAAAACTACTATAGGCTTATAATGATGATGCTTTCACATTAGGTAGGTACCCAACGTACCAATCAAACAATTAGCTCGATATCTTAATAATAATTTTACTCCCAATATCCGGTATTAATCACCATTATTGTTTATAATGGAATTATTCGGAATTACGGTACAAAATGTATACTTAAGATAGGTAAGATATGAATTATCTTTGTGCGACAATCTTGATTTGGAAATCCCAACCTGAAAGAATATTGAAGTTCTAGTCTAGAAAAAAGGTGCTGCGTAGGGAATCTAAACTAATATTATAAAGAGGAAAGTTTTGATTTTTTCTTTGTTTGTATTGAAAAGGCTCCGAAACTACTGGACTGATTTGAAACCGTTCACCGTTGGGAAGATGCACTAACCGCGGGGACCATAGGCTACGTTCAAAGTTAGAAATGTGAAAATTGAATTTAACGCGGGAAACCGCTAGTTATTAGATATATTGGTTATTATAGGTAAGTACCTACCTCATTAGCACCTACAGATACTTATTGAAGTATATACTAACTCCCCCAAATAAGGGGAAATTCAATTTAACTTCACGTGTGTAAAAATATATTTTTTTTTTTTAATTTTGGCGCTATGTAATTATTAAAACTATCATGGTTATTAACAAAAAAAGTAATTTATAAAGGGATACCTATTTACCATAAAAAACTGTAACAAAAAATCCAAAATCAAGGGGCAACGCCATCTACAAAATACGTCGGAACTATATTGGAAACCGGGTTTCGGTTAGAATGCGATGGTTCTTGAACAATTTTACCGCCCTTCGTTCCCTCAGGAACATGGCTTGCGTTTTAGTTCATGGAACGTCTCACAGATGTCATGGCAACTAGGTGAAACATATAAGCTGCTATAATAATAATGAAATTTGAAGCGATGCGACCTGCAGAAGTAAATGTCAAATACGGACCTATATGCTTGGTGAATGTTTAAAATAAAAAATATAACATATTACATACAGTATATTCACTTCACACACAGTCCTATTATTCACTAAAGATCTTCAACCCTAAAGAAGCCTTGTTCGATAAGAGTAAGTTCTTCAGCGTGTTCTTAAAGGAATTACTACTTATTAGCAGAATTCGATCTCTGCTTTGCGTTCTGTGTCTGTTTATTTCACAAGTTATTGTGTCGTATAACAACGTAACGATTAAAGACTTGCAGTAATTGGTTTATAAAATTATTATACTAATACACAGGAAACCTTAATCCGGAAGCCAACAGTGATTCCAAGAGCAGTGATTTTGATAAATCTAATCAAAAGATAGACTCATATCAATTAGATAGGACTGTTATATAAAAAACTTGATATCGATAATTTGCCATTGCGAAATCAAATTCGTTTAATCATGAGGTGGTTATTACTTGTGGTGTTATTTGCGGTAGCCTTCGCGGAAGAAGAGCCCGAACCTTTGCCCCTGGCTGAAACGTGTGACCCAGAATTATGCAAGCTGCCGGATTGTCTGTGCTCATCGACTTCTATCCCTGGAGGTTTGAATCCAAGAGATACTCCACAAGTAAGTAACTTACTCGGCATAGTAGTCGAAGACGTGGATGATGAAATCTACCAGAGGGAGAGGGAGTTTTCTTTTGTACTTTTGTACCTACCCAATTTTGGTAAGTTTGTAAATAATCAAGTGAACACACTTAAGATTATGTTTGCTTTTAACCCCCGACGCATAAACGACGGGTTGTTATGAGCATTTTTTTATGAATTAGTCGTGATTTTCTTTGCTATGTTTGATTAAAATTGATCCAAGATGGCCGTCGCCACAAAATGGCGCGTGAGGGTTATATTTTCAATTTAATTTTATGTTATTAACATCTCAACTGCGATTCCCCATCCCACTGCCAAGCGTGGTGTGATTATGAAAAACCCCCTTATTTTAAGGCAGAAACAAATTATACTTAGTGAGTGGCTCCTTCAATTTTTCTACCGACTTCTGCATGTTCATTAGGTTCCCGATTTCCCATTAAACTCTAATTTTCTCTTTACCAGTTCGTCACTTTAACCTTCGACGATGGCGTCAACATCATCAACATGCCTAACTACCGCGATCTTCTCTACCACCGCCGCAACAGCAACGGTTGTCCTGCCGGCACCACATTCTACGTCAACCACGAGTATACTAACTACCAGTTAGTAAACGAGCTGTACAACAATGGTTACGAAATCGCTCTGCACTCTATCTCCCATCAGACCCCTCAGACGTACTGGGCAGAAGGGACCTACGATGATATGGTGAAAGAGTTTGGACACCAGACCGAACAAATGTCACATTTCGCTAATATCCCCAAAGAAGCATTAAGCGGTAAGACACTTTGGATGTTTAAAATCACAGATTATTGTTTTGTATTGCATTGTCAGTCTACTGGGTTCTTATCTTACTGAAAACCAGCGCTCTTTCACATACGACAACAAGCTGAGTCAGGAACTGTTAGACCTACACACGCGCTTATCTGCTTGCTGAGAGGGCTACTTAGTAGGTACTATACCAACCAATGACTACTTGGGTGAGTACGATCCTCACTTTTTTGTTTTGTCTGCATTAAGTATTATCTAATACTAGCGGACCTTCCCTGCTTCGTATGTATTAGTACGGATCCCGAACTTTCTTGAAAATATAATATAGCCTATGTTCACCGGGGATAGTGTAGCTTCCCAACGGTGAAAGAATTTTTCAGAACGGTCCAGTACTTTCGGAGCCTATTCATTACAAACAAACAAACAACAAATCAAACCTTTCCTCTTTATTATATTAGTATAGACGAAGTAGTCTTGTGTAACTATATTTATCAAACCCAAATGAAATTACATAATCTGGTTTATTTAATGTTAGACCCACTGGCTAGCTAGACGAGTCAATTCTGTTAATGTTGTCTTCAAAAAACTGCTGCATCAGCATTATTAATCCACCTATGTAAAAATTTTGATATCCTTATCTTATATCTATGTAAGTTTATTATAATGTTTGGAATGTAGATATTATGGTATGTAGTGTATATTGTTTTTTTTATTCAAATATTTATCAAAAAGCCACCGTCTATAGTTAGCATTCATGTCCAGTCCTTAGGATGGACTGGACAAGATCGCTCTCAGCGATAAAGCCACCCTTTATACTTCCTTTATTCTAAGTATTAATTTATTTATTGTTTTCTGTTTTATGTGGCATGTTACATAAATAAATAATAAATTATTTCTGCTTAGCTTAGGGATAGATGATGCTGTGTAGATTGTCCAACAATATTTGTTTCTGGTCGTTTTCGATGTATAATATACATCGAAAACGACCAGAACACCAGGAACAAATATTGTTGGACAATCTACTATTTAATTATAGATAGATATTTTTTATTATACATTGTATAATAAAAAATATCTATCTATGTAATGTATTGTATTATGTATATCAGTCATCTAGTACCCATAACACAAGCTCTGCTTAACTTGGGGCTAGATGGTGTGAATTGTCCAGCATTATTTATTTATATTTATATTATATGAAGTTATATAAAGTGTTCTCTGTCTAACTATGTTTTGTTATAGGTATTCGCTTACCCTTCCTCCAACTCGCCGGCAACAACACATTCCAAGTCATCAAGGACTATGGCCTTACATATGACTGTTCTTGGCCAACCATCAGCCACATCAACCCTCCTCTATGGCCGTATACCTTGGAGTACGCTTCAACCCAGGATTGCCCTATTCCACAGTGCCCCTCTGCGTCTCTACCAGGAGTCTGGGTACAGCCTATGGTGTCATGGAGAGATCTACAGGATGTTGCGTGTTCTATGGTTGATGGTTGCTTTAATCCGTAAGTATGAAAAGCACATAATATAAAAAAGTCGCTTTCCGTTGTCTGTCTGTCCCTATGTATGCTTAGATCTTTAAAACTATGCAACGGAAATTGATGCGGTTTTATTTTATTCAAGAGGAAGGTTTGTATGTTATTTACACCCGTGCGAAGCCGGGACGAGTCGCTTGTAAATAAAAGAACGTCTGGCGTGTTTAAAATCAAATTGCAAAGATATAATACTTGAGGATGTGACGCTACTGGACTAAACATAAAAAGACGGAAAAATAATATATTATTAAGTATTGTTAATAAAAGTTAATTGATTGATAATAAACTATGAAAAAATTATATACTGGTCAAAATAAAAAAAAAACAATATAATGGAAAACTCTTCTGGAAAAAATCTAATCAAAAAAAAAAAGGTAAACATCCTGTTATAACTCTTGTACAAACTATATAATTAAGTTTGATAACCCCCATATTTTTGCAGGCCTACCCTCACTGACGAAGATGCTTGGTACAACTTCATCCTAACAAACTTCGAGAGACATTACCTTAGCAACCGCGCTCCTTTCGGCTTCTACATCCACGAATGGTACATCGCCAGCCACCCAGCTGTTCGGCGAGCGCTCGTCAAGTTTTTGGACTTGATTAACAACCTCAACGATGCTTTCATGGTAAGTTACCGCTCATCTTTCTAATGAACCTTACCCTTAGATAATACTTACACCTTATCTTTAGATAATACTTCACTCAAACTCGTCTGCAGTGTCTCGAGCATTCCTTCAGTATGCTGAGTCATTAGCAGTCTTCATCGTCGTAAATTTAATTGAGACATATGAATGTAACTAGCAAATGAGTTTGGAGTGATCACTGGGTAGTAAAACACTAGGTAATTAAACTAATGAATATGATTCAAAAAACCTAGAACTACGTATATACTATTATAGTTAATTAGCCATAATAATAATCCCCATATTTAAATTTAATATTGTATTACTATATCATATGGCTGAAAACCGGTTAGCTTAGAACCAGGAGACGGACTGTTTTATCATTTAAACCATTTGACACATATGTAGATTTCCACGGGGGCGAAGCCGCAGGGCACAGAGCACATATCCTATATAGTGCAACTGTTTACCTCCTAGAAAAAAATTCATCGCTTTCTGTAATTTTAACAAATTTGTATCCAGGTTAACTCTTACGAAGTCCTGGAGTGGATAAAGGACCCTATTCCCATCAATGAGTACATCCACAAACCGTGCAGGACGTTTGTGTCCACTGCTTGCGGAGCTCTAACCTGTCCTTTACGAGCAGATCATAACGATGTAAGTAATAATTAAGTCATTTCATCACTACATAGCATAAAGTCGCTTCCCGCTGTCTGTCTGTCCCTATGTATGCTTAGATCTTTAGAAACTACGCAACGGATTTTGATGTCTGTCCCTATGTATGCTTAGATCTTTGAAACTACGCAACGTATTTTGATGTCTGTCCCTATGTATGCTTAGATCTTTAGAAACTACGCAACGGATTTTGATGTCTGTCCCTATGTATGCTTAGATCTTTGAAACTACGCAACGGATTTTGATGTCTGTCCCTATGTATGCTTAGATCTTTAGAAACTACGCAAAGGATTTTGATGTCTGTCCCTATGTATGCTTATATCTTTAGAAACTACGCAACGGATTTTGATGTCTGTCCCTATATATGCTTAGATCTTTAGAAACAGACAGACAATCTATACTAATATTATTAAGATCTTTCCTGATTGAATTTTTTTATTGTTTGTTTTTAATAAGGCTCTGAAACTAATGGACCAATTTTAAAATTTATTTCACCGTTGGGAAGCTACTCTATTCCCGGAAGCTACATTATCTTTATCCACCTAGAAATGTGGCATTCGAATTCAACGCGGGTGAAACAGCGGGGAAAAGCTAGTGCATTCATAAAATAAGTCTTTATTTTTGTTTTTCTTGCAGCTGGAATATTGGATGGCCATTTGCAACAATAACGGTCCTTGCCCTCGGGTGTACCCGTGGTTAGGAAACCCACTGGGTCTATAGGTAATATAATAATGTTAATTATTGAAAAATAATACAATTTATAAAACATTTTTGTGTTTTTATTTTTGTGCGACTTGTGATTATCAACAAATTAGTGGCTAATGATGTTTTAAGTTTTCTACACGGGTGTAATCGTGTTTGATGAATTCTTTGATTAGAAAATTCAATATCATAAAATCTCTGTTTGTGTAACAGCTTTATCGTTTTTATTTTTTATATTTGATAAACTCCGTATTATTATCGATATATTATGAATAACATAAAGTAAAATTTGCCAATGAATTAGTAGATTAAACTTTATGTTCCGTGTTCTCTTATTAATTTTGTTTTGACGACCGATGTGGCGCGGTGGGCGAAGGTCCGCTTGCGACGCAGGAGGTTGCGGGTTCGATTCCCGCCTCGGAACAATTGTGTGTACGATCTGCAGATATTTGTTCCGGGTGTTCTAGTCGTTTTCTATATATAATAAAAAATATCTATCTATGAAATGTATTGTATTATGTATATCCAGTTATCTAGTACCCATAACACTAGCTCTCCTTACCATGGGGCTAGATAATGCTGTGTGAATTGTCCAGCATTATATTATATTATTTTGTCTTTTTATATTTTCAAAGCAACGTTCCGGATCATACTTAGTAAGAAAAAATACAAAGTTACTGTTACATTTATTTATTTTGACTTCATTTACATCAAATAGTTAATAAAGTGTTCTTCTACATTATATCAAAACGTTATTCAAATTTTGAAATAGTTTGGCAAAAAGAATATAATAAATATAGCCTTATTTTGAAATCCACTGGTTATTTGACATACTCTGGCCGTGTTCTGGCCATTTTGACATAAATAATTATACTTATATAAAACCCTTCAGGTTTCGTATGAAAATTCTTGGATATCTTGATCTGTGTGGAATACTAGTATTTTAACACTTCGATTGCTAAAATCACACGGTATGTGTTTTCTACAAGTGACTAATATGCGTAAATCCACACTAGCGCAGCGGCTGAGAAAATACAGATCTGTGTGACTCAGCACAGCCGTAATATTTTTCGAACGAAACGCATGTGCGGCGCAACACAACCGCTGTGTAGAGCGGAAGCACGAATGGCTTAGGTTAAAAAAAAGATCGCAGTCTTCGAAAAAAAATCGCAGTCAAAGTGTTAAAAAGCTATATCTACAATAAGACCAGTTTTATTATTTTTAAATATTACAAAAAGACCTACTATATACTATACTAATAGACATAAACAACTATTTCGCATAAAACCTAAAATATTTACAGGAGCAAAGTCTAAAAGATTCACAAAACATGATACTAAATGTTATTTATGCGAAAGGAATAAAGCTATCACAAAACTAAAGTAATAAGAATAAGTTACTAAACCTAATTCGATTAAACTTTTTACAACAGACATATTTCTATAGAAGTCTTACCAAAATACGTTAAGTTAATGGCATTAACGAAATATATTCCTTCATGAGGTAGAAAATCAAATTATATTAAGTTTAAAAATAAGTAAGTACTTACACAAACGGCCCCTAAAAAATTTAAATCTAAAAAATTCAGTGATGATAAATTATTATTAAAGTATATAGATTAGTTTGATACAACGTATATATAAAAAAATATATAATATTTTAGGAATTCGAAAATACAGTTTGGTAAAATAAATGAGTTATTGCCGGGCCAAATATTATAACAAAGATATTTACAACAAAAGAAAAATGCTTATTCGTTATGTAAAATATTGAGCTATCTACATTTTTACACATAAAATTAAATAAGTTAGTAATACTGTAAATAAATTTAAAGCTTAACATCAGAAATCAAATGAGCTTCTTAAAACTCCTAAAACAATTCAGTCGATCAAATGAATGGTGTTAATAAAAATCAATGAACAAATAAAATAATATTTACGTTTCATTATTTTTGTTTATGAATAATAAATTTATCAACAAAATATAACGCGGAAACAAAGGTGATATGATAAAAAAATGCAGTAAAGAAGTTTTGGATCAAAACTAGATACTACTCGCACCTACCCTAAATTCTAGAACACATTGATGTCGTAGTTAACGTACAAGTGAGACCACACACCAGACATACACTTGTATATCGACAAAAGTAGCGCCACATTTGAAACGCGACACATGTCATCGTCATCATCAGCCTAAGTTAGTCCATAGCCGGAAACGGAGCCTCCCCCAAATCCAGCATCTGCTTGCAGTCTTTCGTAGGTAGTTATCCCACACGGCCAGACGGCGTTTACAGTTTATCCCAGCGGTTGTCGGATCTTCGCGAGATATGGCCGGCCCACTGCCAATTCAGCTTGCTTCTTAGAGCTATGTCGATAACTTTGGTTCTCTGTCGGGATGTATTCGTTACTAATCCGACACACTAATGTCGGTCCTTCGTGTGCGTGCTAGCGCTCAGATTTACGGGGCAATTAAAGTCACGTTTCAAATGTGGCGTTACAATTGTCGTAATACAAGTATTTCTCTCTCTCTCTCTTTCAAGTGGTTCACAGCCTCACTTATGAAATAGTCTAAGAACATTCTGCTACACAGAGTATATTCTGTCAAAACTAGATGCCTCATATAAATACAAGTTAACATTAAAAAAAAATCTAAAACAGAATCAGCGGACATATTAAATAACCTTCATAATTAGGTATCAAGAAAGCATACTATGCTTCTACGGTTGGATTTAATTTTATGCTGTAACATAAAATGTAGGTAAACCAAATGCAGTACCTGCCGTCGTCGTCGGTCGACGACCTGTGAAAGACTACAGGCAAATTCAAAGTCAAGAAGACAAGGCGCTATGGCGCTCATTAGGGGAGGCCTATGTCCAGCATTGTACTGCTATAGGCTGATAATGATTTTGTTTTATTTTATTCGTAATCCAAAGCAGTCAAAGGCGAAAATAGTGTGACTGATAAATAAGAATTCATCTGAATTGACCGGCTGGCTGGTCGGTTAAACTAAAGAGCGCTTAATGATAGAAGAAACGCAGTAGCCAATATCCAAATAGCAGTGTTTGACGAACTAGTTGCAGAGATGGTGCGGGAGTGATTAACCTTCTTGATTCTCCGTAACTATAGAATTGTGACTATCATCTCAAAGAACAAATATTTCGTCCAAAATTGGCAAAATGATAGCAATCGAAACAATCGCCATACATATATCAGTTTAACATAAATGCGGCAGTGTTTGCCATAATGTCGCGAAGAACCGACAACCGCTAGGGTAAACGTGTTCTTGAGTGGAGACCGCGACTCAGCAAACGCCTTCCGGCCAGGTGGAATGAGGACCAGCGAAGAACTGCAGGCAGATGCAGGATGCGACAAGCTGAAGACAGGGCGCTATGGCGCTCATTAGGGGAGGCCTATATCCAGGATTAGACTGCTGTAGGCTGATGATGTAATGATAACGGCAGTGTTTGACGAACTAGTTGCAGACATGATGATCCCGTTTGAACCTGCAGATCTCGCACTGGACCTTGCAGCACCAGACAAACTTGCACTTGCATTTCTCCTCGTGGTCTCTCACGCGGGTCTGATAGCCGCGGCCGCAGCAGAGCAGTCTGCAGCCGTCGAGGCCAGCAGAGGTGCGGTTACAGGTGCGGCCACGGGTGCCGAGGATTCCAAGCCTGCGCAAAGAGATAAGAACGAAGTAAACAACAAATTCCCAACCTGTATGCCCAGCGTGAGGATTATAACTTTATTCTCTAACGATAAGAGCCAGTAATGCGCTTATAAGGGAAGGCCTTCCCTTGTAAGCCTAAGGTAATCCTAAAGGCTGTAATGTGGATGTGATTTGAAATAACAATTCATAGAAAGCATAGGCCTTCCCTTAATAAAAAAGGTTAGAGGAGTAGGTTCCATTGGCACTTTTGTTTAGCATGTGTATCGCCAGACAGAATAGAGGCTAACGCAGTCACTCAGACAAATATTGTGTTTTCATTGTCATCGGACTTGCCCTAAACTCACCCTAGACTGGAATGTAGATCTTAAGTACCCTCTTAACAAACACTAAGAGGGTTATGGTCACAGAAACCAATTCAACCAAGACTCTTCTGAACAGAGACTCTTATAAATTAAACTTAGATTAACAGAAGACAAAAACTGACAAAATCGGTCTCCACTCAGCATGTGCTATGGTAAAGCAGATCGTACCATAGCGCTGGTCTTCCGTGGATATAAATAAGCCAATAACATGAACAATAACGAGCTGAGTATACGATAAAATACCAGTACATTGGTGAATAGAATTGAATAACAAGAATGGTATGATATCTTAGTCACTCCAAGTCTTCAAGATCAAATCTTCAAGATAACTTAACTAACTAGGCTGGACCTGTTTAGCCGCGCACTGGGGAAAGGCTTTTGGGCTCAAAGTTTTATTGTGACAGTTTATTTTATTTAGTTGAATGTATTTTAAAGTATGTTTGTCTTTTTTGTTGTACTTTTCTTCAGCCTTTTGTGTGTACTAATAAAAACTGTTCTATTATATTTTAACTTACTCATCATTAGGTTCGCAGTAGTCCGGTGACTCTTCTAAGTAGACCAGGTCAGTTTTGTTCGGTTTCTTCATATCGGCGTGTATGGGACGTAGTTTCCGTATGTTCTTCCCTCGTTTTCTCTCCACCACCTGCAGTTTATAATACTACATTCTTAATGTAAAATAGATCGTTGTTAGTTTTGAAAAAAATCGTAGCTGTGAAATGTGTTAGGTAGATCATCATCAGGATATAGTAGTTCACTGCTGGACACAGACCTCCCCTAATGAGCGCCACAGCGCCCTGTCTTCAGCTTGACGCATCTAGCATCTGCCTGCAGTCCTTCGCAAGTCGTCATCCCACCTGGCCGGAGGGCGTCCTACACTACGTTTGCTGTATTAGGTACGTTATGACTAAAAATCGTTTGAATCGCTTGTTCTGTTGTTCTGTGAATTACCGAAATTCTGAGATTCGATGTAGTACTAATTACTGTTTCGTATTTTTATTGTTGAAAGATAAATAGGATTGATTACTAAGAATAAGAGATTATCAAATAGGAAATCCCCGTAGATTTTGTTTTTAATAATCATATTTGCCTACTTGATAAACTACATCGATTTATTTTGCATTAGCGTGCAGTCTTATCTTGAATCTCATTATCGTATTTGTTTTTTTATAATTAATTCCAACTTTGTTTGCATTAACATACCTAATTAGGATTTGGTGATTGGCACGTGTTTTTCTTAATGCACTTCTTGCGGATCAATTTTGCTAACCAATCGCTTTACACAGAATATACACGACAGCAGAATATAGAGGTTGTCGCACATCAAAGGCACTGCTACCACGCAGATTCAAAATGTGCAATGAAATGTGGACTTTAACTCGTAATATTTAGATACATTTCTCATTGGTGGCATCAGATGACAGACAGCTCACGGGCTACTAGTTAGAAGCTTGTAAGAAGCCATTTTATCACTGTAAAATGTATCTAAAGATATTTACCTTGACATGCGAGGCCCCTTCGTACCGCGTGGCCAAGTTGTCCCCAACTAGTCGAAGCTGCGGCAGTCGTCGCCAGCAGACCCTGACAGAGCAGGATCCTGACATGCCATGGCATTTGCAGACACGCTGCATTCTACTGCGGACCGCCTGGAAGCAAGAAATAGAAATTATGATTTGGAGGGAAACCAGAAGAAATTCAAACAGGACGCTATAGTTATTAGGCGAGTTTTGTATCCTGCTGTGGACTAGCAAACGCTCATATAAACGAAGAAGCTAGAAAAAATATAGCCACTGTCAATCTTGCTTTAGTTTTGTTTATTAGTTTTTCGGTTTTCGGAATTTGTGTAAGTGATTTGGACAGCAAATAGGTAGTTTTGAGGCCACTGTTAGCCAATTTCATATGATCCCACGATAAAATAAACTCAAAATCAACTGTCGGTTTCAAGTCCTTAGGCATGTTATACATTTATCAATAAAATAATATGTCGATAGCCTCCAATCCAGTCCATCAGTTTTTTTGGTATCACAAGCTTGATTACTTTGCGGGCCAAAAAACCTAAGAAATGTCAAGAATGAAAATAATATATATCTACTCAGACACGTACCCGTCGTCCAGCTTCATTGTTATGCAGGTTCACCAGTCCTTCATCGGTATTCTTATCCTCTTTGGAGTCAACGAAGTCACGGCTGTACATCTCACCATATCTTATGTCCTGAAATAGAGAAGCAAGAGCTGAATTAGAGTAGTTTTTTAGAAACATCTTAGTCTTCAAACATTTCAAAAAGTCGGTTAAAGAGAAACATAGACGTAACTACCATTTTCTGTTGATTCATATTTACTTCGTGTCTTTTTTTTTTTTTTCATTTTATAGGATTTTTAACGCGTCTACACTTATTTTAGATTATGTTACGTTAACGGAAATCACTGAGATATTAACATGCACATTTCTGAAAACTACGTAGACCAGTTAAATTTACAGTTGTCATCCTGCCAATTTAGGTCATTTTTTTTTGTTATTTTGCATTTTGATAACTAATCAAACATAATCTTAAATCTTATCAGAAGCGTTGAATAATGGGTATCAGATAAACAATCGATCGATGTTTTTAAAAATAAACTTACAAATGGCTTCGGATATTAAATATTGTTCCTACCTATCGTACTTTGTCAAAGCAACTCACGAAATGGCTTCCGATATAAACCACTGTCACGGTTTTTCTGTTAAAAAAGATGAACAGAACTAAATTAAATCACTACTGTGTCGGTTTTTCTGATATAGCAGATAAAACAAGTGAGGTAACACCACTTACATTCACAAATCTTCTGTTCAACACACATATGGAGCAGTGGACAGAGGACACCATGAAAAAACATAGTCTCTCACTGGTTCCTTAACTCATAACAGCCTCCCTACTGCCAATACGGTGGCGTACCGTGTGACTGCACACCCACTAATATGGGTATTGTTTTCAATAAACTCGACAGTGTTGGTTACGAAAAAGATGTCAATTTCCAAATCCAAGATTCTAGCAACCCTGGATTCACAGGTGCATTCCTTCAGTTCTCGTAGACTAGGCCTTGGCTACAGCATGCGCATTATCTTTGCTTTAACGTATTCATACAAGCCAATCTGGGAGAAATTACAAGCGATGTTGCTTTTGAATTAAATGGTCTGTTCTGATCCTAACCTTCAGAATAACCTCTCCACTGCCAATACTCCAACTCTTTAACCGTCGCAAGAGCATTAATTCAGTCCTCCTGACTACAGGCCATAGTTATAGCATACCTAACTCAGAAGCTTGGAATGTCTATCCTTGCTTAGTCTTTTAAATCATCATAAAGACCTAAACGAGAGCTGGCTGCAGGTATATTTTTACGGTATATTTTTTCTCGCTTAACGCTTTATTCTTTTGAAATGAATAGTCTGAAATGAGTGGTTTTTGACAGATCTTTTACCTCAGAACAACCGCCCCACTGCCAATGTCGCGGCGTCCGCTTCCGAACCCTGGAGTCGCATGAGCATTCGTTCAGTTCTCCAAGACTGCAAGCCCTGGCCACAGCATGGGCCAATGCTGCGGCTGATAGAGCATGCACGAAGGCTGATTCACGGGATTCTGGAATGCAGGGAAGATATTTATTACAACAATGTAATAACAAAGGATGCATTTTCAATGGACAGTCAAAGATGGAGGAGTACAGTTTCCTCAAAAACCCGCACCAGCACATTTGAAACAAGGGCTAGACAAAAGACAATAAAATCAATCATCTATCTATGCTGTGGGACTTAAAAGTTCTTAAAAGTCCCTTAATTATTAAAAATATTGACGAAGTGATAGTAATTTCAAACTGCCTATATTTATGTCTTGTCTTGCTCATACATGTAAAGTAGTAACGGAGAACATATTCTTAGATTTAGTGATAAATACATATATTCTATAATAGATAATAGAGAATCTTCTTATCATGTCTGATCTTAAAGATCATTTATTATTCATTTCTGCCTTAAATCCTAATTTTCAATCCTAATTGCTCACAACAGCCACTATTTTTGTATCAATAAGAATTCAAAACCAAAGCACACTATTTCATTGTTTTGTCAAAACTCAAGGCAACTTAAACAATCTATTCCCGTTAACCATAACATCAAGTTCAAAGCTTGTTCTTTGAAGTACACCTACAAAGCAGTATGTAATCCCATACAGGGGTTTTGTATTAGTACGTCAATCATCTTCACTTGTTTACTTTGTCTGGATCTTCAAATTTCATTGCTGACAGATGGGGAGGTGCAAGTTCTTTATTTTAGAAACCATGTGTTTTGAAATTGTTGGAAACTACGTACTTGTTATTCATCTAGTTTTGTGTGTACCGAAACTACATATATAACATGCGTCACTGGTCAAATGGTTTTGATATTCTGACTAATAAGAAGCTTTAGTTTTTATTTATTACGTAGATAACAAACGTAGGCTACGGTGGATAAGGACCAACCGATTAAGCCACGCAGGTAATATTGGCGGACCTTGATTCATGCGTGTTCTTTGCAACGATCCTATCCATCCAAGATCGCTCTTGAGCGATCACACCGCCAAATTGTCACATATCTTGTATTATTATTTTTTATCTTGTTTGTTTTATTTTTAAGTGTGCAAGAATTCTATGCAGATATTTTCGACGGGTTATATGCGTGGTTCTTATCAGTTGACCCTTTATCTTCCTAAGATCAAGCAGCCTACGATTGCTACAGTCCGTCCATATTTTCGACGGGTTACAGTTGTGATATTATTGTTAATTCTATAAGGGGTTTTTAAAGCGAATGTTTGACAGTTTTCAGTAGTAAAATTCTGCAAAAAAAAATAAGAAATTTGTTCAAATCACCGAAAGGTAGTTGACTATTCCAGAACTTCCTTGCACGGGAAATCTACCGGACGGAAGTGACATTCGGAAATTCGCAAACATCACTTATTTATAGGTACCACATTTACAAGCTGATTGACACCATCCTTTCAGCTGCAGCAAAACTTCAAGGAATCACCTCACGGTTTATTTTCAACTGTCGATAGCTCCACGTGCGGACTGAGCCGCTCAAGTTTTTGTAAACTATGAGGAACCAATATACGCTGGTCTACCAGCTAGGACGGAAATAGAAGGAGATGATGTGGCAGAGAGGTCGTTGGAACTGGTCAGTAGTTCACGGTCGATGACCTCTGTGATATTTTATCTTAAAGGTGATTGCTATGTGTACCTAGGTAACATTTTCTTAAATATCGCTTCATTAGTGATTGACATCAAATGATGGGCAATGTAATGTAAGTAGGTCCTAACTTCCTAGGATGCGCTTAGAATAAAAATAACCGACTGTCCTTAATTTACTTAGACACACCTAAAAACAGCATAAAACAGACCCCAAAAACCCAGTGGACAAAAATTATCTTTTTTGATAAAATGCAGAGCAATGCAAAAAATTACGTACGAGCGAATCAGCGTGAGTTATCAAATTAGCAAATTAGCTATTGGAGCAAGAAATGAATCCGCAAGGAAGTCTATAGACTAAGTACCTAATAGAATAAAAGTATATCGATCCATCTTATCGACCCGTGAGTGAATTGAATAACCAGTTGGTCAACTATCTATTGTGGACAAAAAATTGAATCTATGTATAGTGGACAAAAAAAATGAAGTGAACAGTAAAATAATTTTATTTGATAATAATTTAATGTATAAAATATGACCTGTCTAAGTGCTTATTTTGTAAGCCTAAAGAAATAAATGATTTTTTACTTTACTTACTTTACTTATTGCGACACTATGTCTGACCGTGTCTATTCTGACGATATAAGTAAATAAGTATATTTGAATAGGTATCAACTTACTGTATTTAAGCACCCCTCCGAAGATATCCGAGGAGTTATCAACCGTGCTGCAGTTCCACCGGCTGTGGCGGAACTGATGCTGGCATTCCTCCACTGTCTGCACCGCCCCCGTTTGTAACACCTGGAATAATAAATAAATAATAAATAATTCTGGACAATTCACACAGCTTTATCTAGCCCCAAGCTAACCAGAGCTTGTGTTATGGTTAACAGATAACTGTTATACACGGTGTCTGGTAGAGATCGCTCTTATATATATATATGTGACAATTTGGCGACAAGACCGCCAAATTGTTACATATGTATCTTGTATTATTTTTTTTTTATCTTGTTTGTTTAATTTTAAGTGTGCAATAAAAGTATTGTCTATCTATCTATACATAAAACAATACATTACATAGAATTTTTTTATACATAGCACGGAACAAATATCTACAGATCGTACCGAGGCGGGAATCAAACCCGCAACTTCGCGCCACATCGGTCGTCTATTATATTAATCTTATCGCGAAGCAATGAGGTTATCCCGAAAGAGAACCAAAATCGACATTGCACACGCTGCTGTAAGAATCAGGCCAAATGGCAATCATAAAAACTGCAACAAAAATTCAAAACTCATACGAACATCAAAACCACAAATCGGCACTTAGTCATGCTCGTGAATACTTGAGATTTCCGAACGGGAAGAAAGAATCGAGGAATCTCTCGATCCTATGTGAGTAAAGGTTTACGACTCGATTGCAGTCATCTTTTTTTTGGTGAATCAACGAAGAATGCAGTTCGTATGATTATAAGTTTCGGTTGGATCGCCTGTGCGGCTGCCAAGCCATGCAGCGGACAGCGAATTCACTATGCTTGTTTGCGTAAATGCCTACCCCGCTAATTACCGATGATGCTACCCTTAATTTTAATTTTAACCGTATTATTGTTAAGAGAACTCTAGTGTCTATATAAACCTATGTTAGGATTTAAGATGCTATCTATATATAAACTGTAACAAATTTTTATCAATAAATAAATATATCTAAAAAAAAAAACTACTACTAGTTGTTGAGGTGTGCGCGAGCTGCAAGTAGATCGCATGTTTATAGTGGTTTTTTTTAATTGTATTCCCCTTATCGCAACCTACACCCTTGATTATTTAACGTGTATTTATCGCGTTTATATACGTTTTTTTCCCCGATGTTTCAATATTTATTTAATTTTATATTTATTTTTGTTGACACACTGTCGTGTGTCACAAAGTACTGGAGCGACCGCCTCTGTGAAGCGATGGCAGCATTATTTGTAACTACCCTCACTTGGTTTTAGAAACTAGGCATGGTCATCATCAATACTAAAAGCGCTTATTGCTAAACTTATCGCGGCCATCGAGTTATCGAATTGTATAGCGACATAATCCTTCAGGTTGGTGCCTATAAAAAACTAAAAGCAAACTTGCTAGCAACTTTTTAGTAAGGTACAAATAAAATTATGCTGGACAATCCACACAGCATCATCTAGGCCATATTTAAGCAAAGCTTGTGTAAGTTATGGATAACTAGAGATATAGATATTTTATATCATTATATATACATAGAAATCCCCCAATGCACCTTGATTAAATATCTGAAGATCTTGCAAACATTTGTACCAAGGCGAGAATAGAACCCGCAATGGACATGCCTCGCATGCCTCCTGCATGGACCTGTGCAGGTGGACGACGTCGCAGCAATATCGGTTGTCAAAACAAAAACTCACCAGGCACAAAACAAAGCTACAAATTCGAGAGGTATTTGTACTTCTTCTTTGTTTTCTTTCATGCATATCTTCTATCCATACATGACTACAAAATACGATTAAGATTTCAATAAGGCTATCTACAGATCGATGATAACGTCAATAACTCGGTAAATGCCGATTAAATTCAATTAATTCACTGGTTTCTTCATTCAATTAACTTACAGTTGGCAACATTGTAGTTATTTTCTGTACCGTAGCTTCCCATCGTAAAATAATGGAGTTGTATTTGCATAATTATCCTGCAATTGCCTTTTTATCTCAGTTTAGTTTTTAAATACCTTGGTTTTAAGTATTAGGTAGTTACAACTGTACTAAAGACAAAGTGAGCAGATTAAAAAAAACTAAAAAGCTAAAGTTAAAAAGCTATGATACTACATTTTTCAACATAATAGGTAATCGGTTTCTTCACTTTGAGTGCTGAAAACGCACGGTATGAGTTTTCTACAAGTGACTAATATGCGTAAATCCACACTAGCGCAGCGGCTGAGAAAATACATATCTTTGTGACTCATCAGAGCTGTAATATTTTTCGAACGATACGCATGTGCGGCGCAACACAACCGCTGTGTAGAGCGGCAGCACGAATTTTTAAGGTAAAAAAAAGATCGCAGTCGTCGAAAAAAAACCGCAGTCAAAGTATTAATAGTCTCGAAATCTTAGCAATTCAAGGAAAGTGAAACAAAGTATAGGTAGATAAAACAGTCATCAGAGAAACTAAGTACAAAATACTCTGTGTGTTTTTAAATTACATGTTTAACCTACTTAGTTTTAAAACCTATGTGTTGTGGTGAGACATTGACTCCTCGCTCTAAGTACCTATGATAAAAAAAAACATCAGAGGTGGTATAAACGCAATCAATAGGCCCACTACTATCGTTCCTACTACGGTAGTAGGTACTACCCACCAAAATGACACCACCTCAATGAGACTCCTCAGTCCATAAGTATTTTATTTTACATAAAATTATCGTCAATGTAAGCTAAAAATGCCGATAGCCGTCCATACAAGGTTGAATGAATTGAAATGGACAAAATCAAAATCATGAAATAATAGGTACTGCCCCGATTCAAAATCCTGAATATTCTTTGTATACAAAGGGGTTACAAAACAACGAAATATTGGTGAAAAATATTTAACTATGGTCGAAAAAGTCAAAAAGTCAAAAATCATTTGTTCTTTAGACTTACAAAATAAGCACTTAGAAACAAAGCATAATAGCTCGGACCATATGCTAAAAAAATAAAAATGAAGTCTACCTGTATCATCTTATCGGACAGCATGCAGAGCTGTCTCTGCCGCTCCACCAGGTACTCCAGCCGATGGCAGCTCTCCTTGTGCAGGGTCTGGACTGACTCCAGCGAGTTGTTGCCGATGGGCGTCGGTCCTGGCGCTGCCAGATTCCTGGAAGGAGAAGTTCTTATGAATTAATGAATTAGCTGAGTGAATGAATTGAATGAATGAACTGAATGAATTAATGAATTGAATGAGTGTTGAATTGAATAAATTTTTATTTTAAATAATTTGTACATTATTGTTTTTTTTTCAGTATTATTGTGTTTTGTAGATTTAACAGAACATAAAAAATATAACAAAGAGGAAACGTGTAAGTCCGGTAACAAAATAGCTCTACCTCTGCATGAGTTAGATGACTAGCAATGATGATTTAGCAAAGCAACTTGTTGGCGTTACGGACTACCAATACCGCTTTACAATACAAAGAAACAAAAAAAACACTTACGAACGCAAAGAAAATCATCAAGAATATGCTCGTATTTGAAATAATTATTAAAATCAATTCTATCTATATTATTATAAATCAAATGTGCTTATACGAGTATGTTGCTACTGTGCAAAAAGCACAGTAGCAACATACTGCTAGCTGCATAATAGTTTGTAAACCCTGATGGATGATTTTCCTTTGAAGTATATGTATCGTAGCATTATAACTGTGGCTTGGACTGTTTTAGCCTCTTTCGACAAAAACCTATTTTAAAACTGGTTTCTTTAGGGTAAAAAAGTGTTCTTACTGATACAGCTCGAATACAAAGAATCTCCTTTTTAATTGCAAGAAATCAAAAGATAATTGTTACTCAATTTTATTTAAAGATCTTGGTTAGTTTTGCATTCTTAATTAATTACGAAAGTACTCGTACAACCAGTTGTTTATTCATTAGTTTTGAGTTTACATCTCAAACAAAAGACGTAATCCTGTATTTGTACAAACATCTTCAGCTACGCAATACAATGAAATAGCTACGACTTAGTGGCTCTACAATGAACAGGATGGCTTGTATGAAAACAACGCTAATTTGCTTGTTTTGTAAACTCATCTTGAGTACCAAGTTCCACGTAATAATATAACAATGTTACATGAAGCTGAAAAGCTTACAAGGGCGCTTAATGAAACAAAAGAAATTACGTAATTAGCTTTCGAGACGTCCGCTCCGCTCAACTACCGCCACTCGAATGAAGCACTCGAAACAACTCGCTATTACCTACCCTCTTTTGTTTTATTTTTAAAAAATATTTTTCTATTCAAACCGGCCAATGCGAAGCGGGTGCGGCTGTGTACGTTGATTGGCCGACGACCTCCGAGAAATAAAAGTGCTTTGGTAAATGAGGTGTTTTGTCTTGCTCCTGCTAACCAGGTCGGAGTGGGGTTGTCTCTTTCTGTTTTTCGTTTTAATTGCAAGCTTGAGAGGATGTAAAGGGTTGAGACCTTGAGTGGTACACGTGCAATGCGCTGCATTGGGGACATGCATTCAACATGTTTATATGGGGTAGGGAGTCTTAACGTCAGGATATCAAGTCCATGGCGCACTGCCGGGTCAATTGTGCTCATGTACAGGTTTATGTGATTTACGGAGTTATTGTTTGGGGAACAAGTGCACTCGTGTCTTTTAGATAGGTAATTTATTTGAGTAGTTGCTCTATTCAAAACAGTAAAGAGCTTTCAAGTGGAAGCATAGAGCGTAATGAATCTCAATAACTTTTAAGGAGGTTTTACTTATTCCTACATAAATTACAGTAAAATACTCTATCAATTAGCATTTAATATTATATTTAAAAAACATAACAAACATACATTGATTGTTAAAAATCTGTTGCTTGAAATAAAAGACAATAATAATTGTAGTTGCTCATTTAATTTGTTATTCAATATTTATAGTCGATGGGTCCTCTACCTTCGTAAAAAAAAAGTACTAATAAATAGGTGCATTCTATTACTTAACTTTTCGGTCAAGAATGCGTTATTTATTCTACAACATAATAGTAACAAAACTATATATTATGCAGCTTCGAACAAATTGAAAGAGCTTTAAAGCACTGCTTGACCTAAAAAGCGCATTCGCATTTTCATGCTAATTGCACGGCAGTTTGAAAACCGGAAAGAGTGAAACGAATCGCTACGTTGGAAGCACTATTAGTCAGTGTTGCCAACTGATGGTGGGAAGCACGCAATACTTTCGTTATTGTAACTGGAAACATTGAGTAATAGGATTAGGGGGAAACACTGTGGTTAGAACATTAAATTATTATTTCATACCTAGAATAAATTATTATTGCTTTTGCTTGTAAGGCTTTAGTGAATTAGAGACTTGAGTTTAGCGCGCTACGTACAGAACAAGTTCCGTACGCATGGCTGAGGTTTCACGGGCCGAGGGCGGCACCGCGAGGGTATCGAACGAGGCGTGAGAGCCTGTGAGACCACGGATATGAGCAACCCCCCCAAAAGCCGCTAGCATACCGGGGGACCGAGAATTAGAATAGCTCTACGATCCAATGAACTATTGCCCTGTGTAGAAACGGACTCCCCAACTCTAACTACAAAAAGACAAAGCAATACCAAAGGATATTGCTTTGACTCTTTCATAAGAGGTTTCAAATAGTACCTAGTTAATAATAAGTAACGAGGTCAAAAAGGCCAGAACATTTTTTTGCAAAATTAATGTGACTTACATGACCTAATAATACTCGTATTAGGTAGGTATTATTAGGTCTACCCGTACGATGAGCACCAACCAACGCAACCTTACCAGGCAGAGATTCTTAGCGATAAGTAAAGTAAAGTAAAAGTAAAATATTTTTATTTTGTCAGAACAGAGATAAATTAAACTCAGATTAACAGAAGACAGAAATTGTGCAGTGCTGTGAACATGTGATATGTTGGAGCAGATCGTACCATAACGCTGGTCTTCCGTGGAGACCGTAAGCGATTGACCAATAAAAGATGACATGAAATATTAAAAAAAACATTAAATAGATAAATTGACTTAGAAACTTTCATAAAATAAACTTTTATACAAAATAATGTTTATTAAGCATTTTTTTTAAATACTTTGTCGTTAGGTTCATAAAGCATCAATCAATACGTTTATCACTCATATAACAATAAACGAGTTCTGTCGGTCCGTTAGCGCTCGTAATAATGTTGTAAGGCTGTTTACACACCGGCGGTAAAGCGACCGACAACGCCGCAATGCCACTAGTGTTGTGACGCTTGACAAACGAACAAAAAGACGGACAGTTTGCAGGTAAGAAACATAACCCTGATAAAATCATACAGTTCCTAGCAGCTGTAAGGGTTAATGACGAACTATGAATGCCGCAGCTATAGTGGTAGGTACTCTCAGTAAAGAGAAGACTTAGATTTGGTGTTCCTTAGGAAATCATTTCAGGATCGTGACTCTTCCTGATCATTAATGATAAGAAATTAAATAATATCCTAAACTTTTCGACTTGAACCCGTGACCTCCCCTAAGTACGGAAATCCGCTAAAGACTGTGCCACGAAAGCCGACAAGTTAAGATTTATTTCTTAGTAATTACCCCGAGTGTAAGGGAAATATACTTTATAAATATATTAGTAGATAATTATTCCGAAATGACCCCATACAATAATAAATTTTATTCCCGAAGAATCAAGAAAAACTGTTTTATTTACCCTAAAAACAAACGCAACAGACTTATCTGACAATTTTAATAATAATTAATCATATTTGTTCAGCAAAAATTAAAAATCAGATTAAATTATAAAGGGATTTGAAGTAGATTTTTCGTTTTTTGTTTATAAATAAATGTTATCTTACCTAAGCAGATGACATTGACACAATGGTCGTATTCTGGAAAAAAAAGCCGGATCCTAAGCCTTCCCTAAGCTCCCGCGGTCGAGGCAATTACTCAAAAATCTCTCGAGTAAACATTTACAAGAGTGTGTGAACGAGCCAGCTTATCAGTGACAGCGTCGAGCTTGCATTCAATTACTTTTCGTTCAGTACTGAGAAGTGATTGTAGGCAAATATTGCGTTGATAGTTCATATAGAGTAAATTTTTATTATATTAGCCCGGAGTGTCCCACTGCAGAACAAAGGCCTCCCTCCCCTTCTTCCACTCATCTCGGTCCTCAGCTAGGAGAACCCACTCTTTGTTGTATAAGGTCGAGCTCATCCCGCCATCTCCGCCTAGGCCTTCCACATGGCCAAAGTAATGACTAATGAGTAAATTATGCTCAGATAAAAACCTGAAACATTTGTCACATTCTTAAAATCAGGTCTAAAATCCCCGGCACCAAAATGTTTGTAGGCCTGTGTAATCTTTGGTGCGTATGCGATGACATCTTTGATGCATCTCCCGCTAAACGTGTAATAGTAATAAACATACGTGCAAATAGGGGTCTCCTATCGATGTCGCTTACAATCTGATATATATGTTTTGAAAACTGTCAAATTCTGACCCAGCTTTTTTAAACTTAGCTTTTACGCCATAACTACCGAAAATAATGTTCTGATTCACACTAATATTATAAATAATATGCTAAAGTCATAGTAAAGTTTATTACTTCTTCACACCAAAACTACTGAACAGATCGAAATGTAATTGCTTACAGGTAGGAAGTAGGCCTGGAACAAACCATAGGTGACTTTTTATAGCCATAAATATAGTTCGAGCCATTAAAACCAATAAATCAGTTTCCAAGGTATAGAAATTAACTTAAAATGTTTCCATAGAATCAACGCGTGCGAAGCCGCCGGCAGAAACTAGTAATAAATAAGGTAGAAGCTAGTCTAAAATGACGTAGTTCCATCCTGACTGTAATATGTAAGAACCAACCAACCTACCAAGCAGTTCTAGCAAATAATAAGGAAGCTACACACGAACAATCGCAGGTAAGGCGATTTCACAGGCCGCTACTTCATAATGGCTGTCTGGGACGTAGAATAGACAGAAGTTGTTTGGTACAGGTACAGCTGTTAGAAGTGTATTGGGAATTAGTTAAGGTATGCGACAATGAGATTCTGTATGAAGTTTACTATGGGTTCTCGATTGTATAAAACTTTTTAGGCTTTCGCGATTTGTAAACATATTAGGGATTATTTAGTTCGCGTTACAGCTATCTGGATCATGGATACTGCTGTTAATTCTTGGTTGATCTCCGAGAACCTAAATCCAGTCGTCCTGAGATTAAGACCGCTGAACAAAGAGAAATGTAGGGGAAAATATAACAAAATGTGTACGATAAATACGTTTAATTTCACATACACAACTGTAAATAAAGTTAATAAAAATAAAGAAACGACCCATCAATCGTCCTTGCGCAATGCAGTTTTCGAGCAATTCAAAAAATGCCTTGTACTTCGCAAACACAAAAAATTATATGTCGATCTGAATTAAAACATTCTGTCGTCGCTTATGCTATCTTTTTCTCCTCACTTTTCATACCTCACCACCTCATAAACTCAGCAAAATTGAATCCGCAACTTTGTCATTCGAGAATCGTTGGTACCGCATTCTGGGAACCGATACAGGAAAGCGTTGGACTGCTTGCTTCGTTCGATTCGAGCTGAAGCTAATCGACTATAATATGTCTTGGGATCACAGGAGCCTTCTTAGAAGATAGTTCGTTATACTTAGTTGACTTAGTTATAACAGTCAGTAGAAAATTGATCAATGAAGACGCATCTGGATCGAGGGTAGCATAGGGTTACTTTTTGCATAATCATCTATCTTTTTAATTTGGGTATCACGGACAGCCCCCTTTGCAGAGGGTGCATGAATGCAGAGGAGACGGCAGCGCTGTGCTTGTAGATTGCGACAGCGTTGCTTCTCAAAGACTGCATCACCTTGGGACACCGAGGACGCCTAGGGAGGCATGCACCGGCATCAGCGAGCTGCTGGCCTTCCTGGAGGACATCGGGTGGTTAGACTAGCAGCCCCCCCACCCGACACGCAAAAAAGGCCCACCGGCGGCCAAGTTGCGGAAACCAGTCCAGAAACAAGTAACAAGTAAGTAACGCATCTGGATGCATTTTACGCGATTTTAAAATTCGATTTCATCATCGATTTTGTAACATTTTTGCTCTCTGATGGGTATTTCAAATTATATTTTTGGATAGCCTATGCTTGGTTTAAAAAATTACTTTAATAATTTTCCTACATAATTATGAATTACTAGGTGCGCCCCGCGTCTTCGCCCGCGTGGAAATCTATGTGTCAATTGATGTATAAACCTTTTTCTTGAATCACTCTATTAAAAAAACCCGCATAAAAATCCGTTGCGTAATTTGAAAGATCTAAGCATACATAGGAACAGACAGACAGAGGGAAGCGACTTTGTTTTATACCATGTAGTAATCATAGGCACATTAAGGTGAGTTGGAGTAAAGTCGATATATAGTTACATACGGACGCTAGTTTAAAAACTTTTTTGCATTACATAACTGTTTTTAAATTTATTTTTAACCCATAGGAGCCTATGGTTAAGCTCCATCTAAAAGTTAGAGCATAATGTTTTTATTTTTTATATTTTATGAATGCTAGTTTTAAGGTGAAATGAGTCCCAAAACCCACGTTTTGACTTAACGGAAAATCAATTTTAAAGGAACAAAACACCTATTTTTCGAATATATTTCGATGAAGATCAAAAGTTAAGGATATTAGTTAGTAAGTTATAGGAGTCGAAACACGATTTAACTAAACTTGACTCGATAGAAAAAAATGGTAAAGTTTGCTCTAAATCTTAATTTTTACAAAGATATACGGGAAAACCAGTTTTATTTGCTAGTTATTTAATATTATTGTAATGAAATTTCTTCTACGTGTTCCCTAATAAATACTTTAGACAATTATGGCTTTAGTTTTTTTAGAAACAATATTATTTTAGAGCAATAACAAATTAAAAAATAAAAAGCAGTGAAATTGCGCACGGGCCGATCATTCTGCCGCTCTTGCCTCCCTTTCTCGCCTTCCCCTCGTGGCGTTCGTTCGTCCTTGTCTCGAAAAGACGAACTCATTTCGCCTTAAGGTATATATTACTATGGACCGTAGAATAAGTTAAATAAGATCTGTTACTTTTCTATGGTCTGAAACTAAATTATTTATTATTTATATTTTATTATTATAATGTAAATGTACGAAATAAGGTCGGTCAGTAGCAGAGAAGAGCTAAGTTTTTAACGTATGTCCGGTTTTACTCAGTGGCGTAAAATAAGCACTTACTTAAAGAAAAAGTACTAAGTAAAAGTACCTACTTAAAGTAAACTTAGGCTTTATGAGGCAAGTAAATACTTAGTATATATTCAGATTGAGATTCTTAGCCATGTTTTCTGTTATTGCCAAAGGGATTCAATAAAAGGAATTTTAGTTTCTACACCATTTCTCTACTTTATAGCATCAAACGACCACAAACACTTACTAAAGGCTTTAGATAAATTGCATCTCTCCTAATAAGGCCTAGCTTTAATCCTCCATTCAAATACCTACCTCCAAGTTTATACTTTATATCAATTCCGACCGTATCCTCTACAGTCAAGGTGTAATTTTGAATAACTCTCGTATTCTAAAGGATTTTTCTCACCCGCTCGCGAAATGTAATAAAGGTAAATGTATACTGTTATCGTTTGAAAGGAATAACCAGAATATTATTGACTTAGCTGTAAAACGCAGGTTTTGTGGGCTGTGAGGAGACATAACGAAACGTAAGCTCGTTATGTGAAACGGAACGTGTTGAAAATTCTGATAATGCTGAATTTAAATATATTGTAATGAGGTACACAATTTTGGATTACTCAGGATTATTACGACATCTGTGGCGCGGCGGGCGAAGGTCTCTCTGCGACGCAGAAAGTCGCGCATTCGATACCCGCCTCGGAATAAATGTGTGTACGAGCTACAGATATTTGTTTTGAGTGTTCTGGTCGTTTTCTATGTAATATAAAATATATATCTATGTAATGTATTGTACTATGTTTATCAGTTATCTTATCTCGTACCAGTAAAAAGCTCCGCTTAGCATGGGACTAGATAATGATATGTGAATTATCCAGCACCGTTTATTGTGGATCTTTCATTTAAGTATATACAATATGTTTCCAGATAACGTCAAACGGGGTAAATATTGTTAAAAATGCACGTCAACACATACAAAATTCATTAGCAATAAAAGGTGTAGTAAATCGCACCCCTGCACTACACCTCCGTGAGTCATCCGTGACGAATTGGTATGGGGAAATTTTGAATGATTGTTCTAGAAACACCCCTGGAGAAAGGAAATTTTGAGTGTAGCTATCTCACGTTTGCAAGGGTAGGTACAACAAATAAATAAATAAATAATATTAGACAATTCACACAGCATTATCTAGCCTCAAGCTAAGAAGAGATTGTGTTAGGTGTACCAGATAACGGATATACATAATACAATACATTACATTCACATTATACATAGAAAACGACAGAAAGAACACCTGGAACAAATATCTGCGGTCGTACAAACATTTGTCACGAGGCGGGAATCGAACCCGCAACTTCCTGCGTCGCATAAGGACCTTCGCTCGCGCCACAACTGTTGTCGTCAAGTATGTCAGTAATGTCAAAGTAATGCCAGTCGTGATGGAAGCAACAGTGCCAAAAGAAAGATCTTATTATTGTCTTCATCATCATCAGCCTATATTAGTCCACTGCTGGACATAGGCCTCCCCCAATGAGCACCATAGCGCCCTGTCTTCACTAGAATATTCTTGTCTCAAGGATTTGGCGCCCCCATGAAACTGCCGCCCGGGGCAAGTGCCCCAATTTGGGGGATTTTATGACAAAACCCCCTAGTTTCCGGCACATTGACGCACGCTCTCCACTGGACGTCATAGCTGATCTGAGACTTCATATCAAGGTAACCACGGAAGCAACAATGCGAGTGTAAAATAATGCAAGTCTAAAATAGGGCGTCTACAGTTTGCAGGTAATTAGCCTGGATTCCGTTATCACAGGAAGGCGACTGTTGGTCCAGTGATGAAATGTTTAGTGACTATGTTTGCGTTATTACCTGTTATTTTGTAGCTAAGATTGCGTTTCTTTAGCGGTGTAAGTCTATATTATTAGAACATGTTCTTTATTTTGCCATTTAAAGCGGTACCCCGAACGCACACTACCGCTGCCAAAGATCTTATTACTAGCTGCGCCCTGCGGCTTCGCCCCCGTGGTAAACTATGTGTCTAGTGGTTTAAATGACAAAAGTATCCTATGTCCGTCTCCTGGTTCTAAGCTACCTCCCCACCAATTTTCAGCCAAATCGGTTCAGCCGTTCTTGAGTTATAAATAGTGTAACTAACACGATTTTCTTGTATACTTACTATATTCCTTACTGTATAGGTTTACCTATAGATTAAGTTAAACAAAGGAAATTTCCAAAATTTCATTGGGTAGTTTGTGATATTCTATTATAGGATTGTTTTATGTCTCTTTACTAGATGAGACGTGAGCTAAATGTGACATCAACATCACCAATAAAAATATAGGCCCCTCTAAAACAAACAAGGATTAAGAAATTAAGAATACCCAAAGATCGTTTGACCATAACTACAGTTAAAGAATATAACTTTGCCCTAACTTCAAGCTTTCTGTGTGCAAATAAAGCTTCTTATTTGACAACAGTAGTTACTTCTAGACGTCGTTTCAGCAGCGATAAAGAAAAACCATTAAAAGCGTTTATGGAAAAAAGTAAAGGAATTTTACGGTATAATAAAACTGTACAATATTGGCCATTGTGGAGGCTTTTGGAGTCTGTAATAGTTAACACTGTAAAATGGTAGGTTCGAAGTTTTGTTTTTAAGTATTACATATAAGTCGACTTCCGAAAGACTGCAGGTAGATGCTGGATGCGTCAAGCTGGAGACAGGGCGCTATGGCACTCATTGGGCGCTCTTAGCGATAAGGCCGCCCATTGTGCATCTGTATCTTTGTTCTTTACTGTTTTTGTTTTTCTGTGTTTGATGTGCAATAAAGCGTATTTGTATTGTATTGTATTGTATTGTATTGTATTGTATTGGGGGAGGCCTATGTCCAGCAAGTGGACTCACATAGGTTGATGATGACATATAAGTTTGCTTCCTTCCATTGGAAAAACACCAAAGGCGTGGAGCGGGAGTTTGGTGGAGCTCTTTTTAAGAAGGGAGATTAAATCCCTCCTTAAAAACAAAAATTACACTCCTGAGCCACGTTTATAAGCTGTTCTCACGAGTGTTCACGAATCGTCTCGCTCTAATTAGCAAGCTGAAGTGGCAGTGGCCCAGCCATGCGAAGAACCGCAACTCAGCAAACGTAGTGTAGGACACCCTCCTGCCATGTGATTAGTAGAATGCGACAACTTGTCATAATTGTAAGTTTCATAGATACGACCACGATACGACTGAGACTGAGAAAGATTGTGCTTGTAGAATACCATAACGTGTCAATGGTGGCGATTTAGACGCGATACTACTGCCATTGCGAGGCGATTGTGTTAGTGGAATTAGGCCCCTGGTGAGATGAAGTTCTGCGAAAGACTGACTTGAAGACTTCGGTACCAGATGATTAAAGGATTGTATTTAATTTTTTTTTTTATATTTAAAATCTTCCTAATTAAAATACATGCTATGACATTAGCTACCTATCTTCCTATGAAAGTTCCGTCAAAACAGGTCCAGCTGTTTCGAAGATCAGGCGAAACAAACAGAAAGACAAAAAACTTTAAAAATGTGGTGTTTTGTTTGATTACAAATTAACGGTATAATTACCGAGTACTAATTTTCCAAATGCATTTCGTAAAGACCTGTTTTAACACTTTGACTGCGATTTTTTTCGACTAATGCGATCTTTTTTTTAACCTAAAAAATTGGAAGCGGTTGTGTTGCACCGCACATGCGTTTCGTTCGAAAAATATTACGGCTGTGCTGAGTCACACAGATCTGTATTTTCTCAGCCGCTGCGCTAGTGCTTGGATTTGGAGAGTGGATTTACGCATATTAGTCACTTGTAGAAAACACATACCGTGTGATTTCAGCAGTCAAAGTGTTAAAATCACAAACAGATGCTTTAACTATTATTTATCGTGCTAATGTACCGCAAGGTAAGTTAGGAGTCACACAAGCATTATTATCAAAATAACGATTTAAGTGAAAGTTATCGTGCCTCGAGCCAATTCGTACACCCACAAATAAATATCTTTCCAAACTATGATAATAATTCAAAACAAAGCATTTACTAGCATAATTAATGCACATTAACCGTAAATAATACAAATTAACCAGATATTTAATCGTAATAATTTTGTTTAATGACGAAACCTCGTGTGGGCGTGGCTAAGTGTGATAATTGTGTATGCGATGATAGATATCGCATCTGTGTGTCAAGAATTAGGTTCGAGATAATATTTTATTATAATACCACCTAGGGATTATCTTCTATTTCAATTCAATTCAATTTATTAATTTCAGCTTCACAAAGTACATGTTACAGCCATAGAGAATTAGAGTACCTACATAATTTAAAAACTAAAAATAAAAACATTGTAGGATGCACACACTAGGCATAAGGTAAAAACGATTTATTGGTGGGATCCCTGCCTATCTTACCTTTCATTCATCTCGTCATTCTATGATATCGTTCAGCGATCCCACTCACTCAGGCAGTCGGGATCACGTATTCGGTCGATACGCATGTATTTTCTTAACACTTTGACTGCGATTTTTTTTCGACGACTGCGATCTTTTTTTTAACCTAAAAAATTCGTGCTGCCGCTCTACACAGCGGTTGTGTTGCGCCACACATGCGTTTCGTTCGAAAAATATTAATATTACGGCAAAAAATACAGATCTTTGATCTGTATTTTCTCAGCCGCTGCGCTAGTGTGGATTTACGCTTATTAGTCACTTGTAGAAAACACATAACGTGTGATTTCAGCAGTCAAAGTGTTAAACAACGAATAAATGACTATGTGAAACCCTACAACATATTTATTGGAAGGGACACATCCTGCGTTCACAGACGCATGGCATTACGAATATGCGTCCAGTGCTTCATAAAAGCGCAGTTCGTGTCCAGCCTTCCAGCTATAAGGTTCAGATAGCTACTGGTACCGCCCCTCACCCGGCGCATCAGGGATGCTGTTCTGTTGCAAACATCCCGGACGCGCTACAGAAGCGGGGCAGTCCCAGTAGCACTCTGAACGCGTTATTATACTGGACGCGCAGGGCATTCCAGCATTTCTGTGCATCCGTGTAGTGTCCAGCTTGTCGTGTTTTTAACCCACAGACTGCATCTATAATATACAACTTCAAAAGAATCAACCAAATCGGTCCATTAATGACGAAGAAATCGGATACCAGACCTACCAAAAAACATAGATAGTACTTTTATTGCAAACCTAAAAATAAGACAAACAAGATAAAAAATAATCATACAAGATATGTGACAATTTGGCGGTCTTATCGCTCAAGAGCGATCTCTACCGTGACAACCTACGAACCAACATACATACAGTCGAATATGTGGAAACATCTAATTGGTTAAAGTTAAATATTCTTGTATCTCATCTTTATCTAGCTGTAAGTTTTCCTAAGATTGTAAAAATAAAATAAAACCTTATTTTTTCGAAGTCGGTTAAAACACCAATTAATCCAAAAATATTTGATTAAAATCACTTTTCTTGCTATACTACACCGATACTAACCCCCATATCTTTAGTCATTACCTCAAATAATTCTCCATTCAAACTTGTTCAAGGGCGTTTCGAGCATTCCTCCAAAACATGCTCGAGTTTGGTATGCTTAGTCGTTAATTTGGTTATATATCAACCTCTTTTATATACCTTCGCGATGGGTAATTGTAGGTTTCATAGTCGTAAATGTAATTGAGATAGTCTCCAAAATCCATTGTAAATAACAACAAACTAATTCGAGGAGCATTCAAGGTAGGTAGCGAGGTACCTTGAGATGACAGTTCGTTATTCCACTCGTATGAAAAAATTCTCGAAGGCTGTTTCGAGTGAAGGATTTTTTTACGATCAAGCATACCGAAACGCATTTGGAGGTTGAGTAGAGTATGAATCGAAGTCGAGGTAATGACTAAAGATATGGGGGTAAATCACTTTAACTACGAACATAACATACTTTATGTAGTACACAAGAACCTATAATTTGGATCATCGCCGGTTCAAATTGATATTAATTGACTCCGCGCGAAATATACGCATCGTTTTCGATGCTATTGATAAGTAATTGTAGGTCTTGAATCCGTTTTGAAAGTTATTGCTTAGGTGTGGAAATATTACACTTTGTAAGATTTATTGCAAACAAAATGTATGGGGCTATATACAAATTGGGATCCCACAGGATGCTATACGAAGCGATATATTTTTGAGAAACGATTATATTGAGCATAAATGTCCCATATAGTGTTTCCAACCTATAAAAAAAACTTGTGTTATATCAGCATCATCATCATCAGCCTATAGCAGTCCACAGCTGGAGACAGGCCTCCCCCAATGAGCGCCATAGCGCCCTGTCTTCAGCTTGCCGCATCCAGCATCTACCTGCAGACTTTCGTAGGTCGCCATCCCACCTGGGCGGAGAGCGTCCTACACTTCGTTTACCGAGTCGTGGTCACTCAAGAACATGTTTGCTCCAGCGGCCGTCGTCGTCGGTTCTTCGCGAGATATGGCCGGCCCACTGACACTTCGGCTTGCTAATTCTCAGAGCTATGTCGATTGTGTTATATAAATAACATTAAGTAAATTATATGTATGTATATATATATATATATATATATAATAATAATAGTATATTAGATTAACAACATCAAGTGTATCAACATATACGGTGGAATAAATGTAATGAAATGAAATAATTTCATAATACGGCCCTTAAAATCACAGGTTGATAATAAAATATGTACGTAATTTTTTTTAAGACAATACGAATAAAAAAATCAGTAAGCTACTTATAAAGCTGTGCATCCTGAATCGTAGCGTATGCAGCGTAAGGATTTGTTGCTTTGTATTGATTTCTATGACAGCATCAACATGCACTGGATCGGCATATCTCCCGATACTGATGGCAGGCATATTGTAAATACCGACGTCACGTACGCTGCGTATAGTCCGATTCCGATCCTTTGGACGCACAGTTTAAAAGTTATTTTCAAAAGATAGTTTGAATAAAATAAGAGATGTTAACACTTTGACTGCGATTTTTTTTTAACCTATAAAATTCGTGCTGCCGCTCTACACAGCGGTTGTGTTGCGCCGCACATGCGTTTCGTTCGAAAAATTTTACGGCTGTGCTGAGTCACACAGATCTGTATTTTCTCAGCCGCTGCGCTAGTGTGGATTTACGCATATTAGTCACTTGTAGAAAACACATACTGTGTGATTTCAGCAATCAAAGTGTTAATAGAATAAACCTTTTTTTAAACCTTTGGAGGAGTCCTCTACCCTCCTTTCACCTGCAGAGGGATTCTTGCATATAACGAAGTAAACAATATTAGTACCTATATATAAGTTCTTCTATATAAACTAAATTAATTTCTAACATAAAATATAAATAGACCTACTAATCTACTAATATTCTGTCAAATTCACTGCAAAGAAATAAAATGTTTTTTTATATTTATTTCTTTAGTCAATAGAATAAACCAAAACCAACATAGTATACCTCTCTCCCTCTCCCGTTTACAACCAATTAAAAAGGTTTTTAATGCCTTCATAAACGTGAGCTTTATTAAAGACAAGAAAGCTTTATTGCACTGTTAATGGGGCACTTACATTCGTATCTAGCTGCTGGAGATGGTATAATCAAGACAAGTATAACTCTCACGATAGGGCTGGTCCACCAGTTCAAAGTCGCTCAGCGAGCTATGGAAAGAGCTATGCTCGGAGTGTCTCTGAAGGATAGGATTCGTAACGAATACATCCGACAGAGAACTAAAGTTATCGACATAGCTCAAAGAATTAGCAAGCTGAAGTGGCAGTGGGCCGGCCATATTTCGCGAAGAACCGATGGCCGCTGGGGCAAACGTGTTCTTGAGTGGAGACCACGACTCGGTAAACGTAGTGTAGGACGCCCTCCGACCAGGTGGGATGACGACTTGCGAAAGACTGCAGGCAGATGCTGGATGCGGCAGGCTGAGGACAGGGCGCAATGGCGCTCATTGGGGGAGGCCTATGTCCAGCAGTGGACTGATATAGGCTGATGATGATGATGATGTTGATAACTCTAGTATGTTCGTGTGTGTGTATGTATGTGTGGGTTGGATATAGTTTATGTGTATAGTGCTTGTCCGTCTCAAGTAGAGTACTCTGTGATATATACCACAGAGTATCTATGAGTATTAGTTTAAATGTTATTGATAATCTTTCATTGAACTTGTGGTTGGAAATTGATTTCGACGACCGATGTGGCGCGGTGGGCGATGGTCCGCCTGCGACGCAGGAGGTTGCGGGTTCGATTCCCGCCTCGGAAAAATTGTGTGTACGATCTGCAGATATTTGTTCCGGGTGTTCTGGTCGTTTTCTATTTATAATAAAAAATATACATCTATGTAATGTATTGTATTATGTATATCAGTTATCTAGTACCCATAATACAAGCTTTGCTTACCATGGGGCTAGATAATGCTGTGTGAATTGTCTAGCATTATTTATTTATTTATTGAACATCACAAGAAATAAAGATGAATTCTCTGAGCAGGCGAAAAAAAAGAAACAAAAAAACAGAAACCCAAGTTAACGAAACTAATTTTATACTGATGAATAGTATCGTCCACATCGTCCTCTACTATAGATGATTTGTCACTATACTATTTTAAGAGATTTATAACTGCGTTATCAATAAAGAACTAAACCAACAAAAACTAAAAGCAAAGGCATTTTAACACTTTGAAATCACACGGTATGTGTTTTTTACAAGTGACTAAATGCGTAAATCCACACTAGCGCAGCGGCTGAGAAAATACAGATCTTTGTGACTCAGCACAGCCGTAATATTTTTCGAACGAAACGCATGTGCGGCGCAACACAACCGCTGTGTAGAGCGGCAGCACATTATGGCTTAGGTTAAAAAAAAGATTGCAGTCGTCGAAAAAAAACCGCAGTCAAAGTGTTAAAGCGACTGTCCAAAAATAAATGCTCCATATAAAAATCTAAACACATTATCAAAAATACACTAAGTAGTTTAGTTCCGGGTCGTACAGAGTATATTACTGAAAAATTATAGAGAAATTGGAATTATTAAGAAACAACAACATTAACTTACTTTTAACACTTTGACTGCGATTTTTTTCGACGACTGCGATCTTTTTTTTAACCTAAGCCATATGTGCTGCCGCTCTACACAGCGGTTGCGTTGCGCCGCACATGCGTTTCGTTCGAAAATTATTACGGCTGTGCTGAGTCACAAAGATCTGTATTTTCTCAGCCGCTGCGCTAGTGTTGATTTACGCATATTAGTCACTTGTAGAAAACACATACCGTGTGATTTCAGCAATCAAAGTGTTAATATTTATGTCATCTTCAAATTTTGTTACTTGTTATGAGTAAACTTGTATGTGTGTGTTTTATGGTATGTGGTTTATGTAACAAATAAATTATTTTATTACTTACATACATTTAACTCACAACAGAGTTATCACAATTGTTAAAAGGCAACGTCATAATAATAATGATCTAGAATGAATCGGTTTTATTAATAACCAGCCACTGAATCTCAGTGAACTATTTGATCAAGCACAATCAGGATATTCGAATAGTCTTCAAACAAATTATGAAATCCGATATTCAAAGTGAAGAGCGATCCATCAAAAAATTCTGACAGCTGGTAGCAGCATCTTTTGTTTGGCTCGAGACTATAGATTTCTCTTTTTCAATTGAGTTAAAAAGGTAAACAAGTATTTTGTACTACTTTATTTAATGGAATGATAATATTTTTTTTATTTAATTCACTTAGATTTTAATCCATTTATAGACTGATTGAGTAGGTATACTATATATGCGAAGACATGGGTAGAAACTAGTATGTATTGTATTGCGGCCTATAGGTTTTTGAACGCAGACGGCTTTAGAGGCGCTTTAAAAAAAATAACATTGGTCAAAAATAGTTCTACCAGACAAAATTGATTGCTATCTTAAGAGGAGAAAGAGTAAAGTTAATAAATTAATTAATAAAAAAAGAAATGGCCACGACATTAATTCCATCCTTGATATGTCGAAGGCCTTTGATACAGTTTTGTATCACAGACTTTGGGAGAAGCTGGGGAGCGAAGGTGTACCGGCTGAAGTGGTGTCGATCATGAAATATTGGTACAAATGTCAAAAAAATCAGGTGAGATGGGACGGCGCTCTATCTGAGGAGTATGGCTTAGAGTGCGGTGTTAGGCAGGGCGGGATAACTTCTGGCCTCTTGTTTAACCTGTATATTAATGAGCTCATTGGTGAACTCAGCAGCACTCATTCCGGTTGTTTTATTGATGAAGTATGTATGAACAATATAAGTTACGCGGACGATATGGTGCTGCTGGGTCCATCGGTGGGCTCTATTCAAAAGCTTGTTAAAATTTGTGAGAACTATGCGGCGGGGCATGGGCTAACATACAATTCTAAAAAAAGTGAAGTCCTTATATTCAAAAGTGGAAATGTAAGGCCTGCCTATGTTCCGCCGATAGTGCTCAATGGTGCGGCTCTGAAGGTAGTTGATGCATTTAAATACTTGGGACATATTGTAAATGAGACCCTAAGCGATGACGCAGACGTTGAAAGGGAGCGTAGAGCGCTGGCTGTACGGGGAAACATGATTGCGCGTAGGTTCGCACGCTGCTCGAGAGAAGTAAAAATCACTCTATTTAAGGCCTACTGCCAGTCCTTCTACTCGAGTAGCCTCTGGCTCAACTGCACCCGACGGGCAGCCAGCGCTCTACGTGTCCAGTACAACAACATTTTCAGGATGCTGATGCGGCTGCCTCGCTTTTGCAGCGCGTCTGGTATGTTCGCGGAGGCGCGCACGGACGGCTTTCATGCGATTATTCGTAAAAAAGTCGCTTCCCTACTTCAGCGTGCGCGAGCCAGTAGCAACGGCATCCTGAAAATGATTGTTTCACGTCTGGACTGTCCCATCCAATACAAATGGATGAAAATATTGATGGGGTCGATATCCATATAAATGTCCTATTAGGTTAGTAAGTTTTCATTTTGTGTTTTTATTAATATTCCACTCATTTAATTATTAATATTATTATTATTTTTAATTTTCCCTTAGTTATATTATTCTATTTTTATTTAATTTTATTTGATTTTATGACTGATCTATTTTAATGACATTTTATTTTTAATTTTGTATGTTTTTATTTTTAAGTTTGTATATGGATTGAAAATCTGATAATAAATGAGTTAATATTAATATAATAATAATTAAAATTACTATAAACATATAGGGGGGAAACTAAACTAGATACGAGTTTATCGGTAAGTGCAAAAACACAATGCATTATGAAGTCATATAAAATGGAGAAAAAACTACCAGATAACATTTAACTATGAGCTATGCTCGGAGTTTCTCTGAAGGATAGGATTCGTAACGAATACATCCGACAGAGAACCAAGGTTATCGACATAGCTCAAAGAATTAGCAAGCTGAAGTGGCAGTGGGCCGGCCATATCTCGCGAAGAACCGACGGCCGCTGGGGCAAACGTGTGCTTGAGTGGAGACCACGACTCCGACCAGGACGCCCTCCGACCAGGTGGGATAACCTGCGAAAGACTGCTGGATGCGTCAAGCTGAAGACAGGGCGCTATGGCGCTCATTGGGGGAGTCCTATGTACAGCAGTGGACTAATATAGGCTGATGATGATGATGACTTCTCCACAAGAAGTAGAGCAACGCTGGTTTTCTGACAATAAAAAAGGTAGAACAGAGGTTAACGTTGGCAGTGTTACCTTAGTATTAAAACCAATTATCTACAGCTCGTAAAACTACAAAGTTCTCACTATAATTTCATGCTATCTCGGATTTTTTCTCATTTCTGTATCTCAAACTCCCGTACTCGTTGCATCATTAACATCTTTGTTGGACGCGACTTTTTTATTCTAGACTTTACAATTTAAGTAGGTAGGTAAATGTTTCAAGATACTCTAAAATTCTTAATATATACGGCATATAATAAGTACTTCTCTGAAACAGATCCATTTTCTGCTTCACCAGCTTTGTATAAGACAGCCATCAACCTGATATTGTCAACTGATACTATTTTCGATTGTACGTAACTCTTCATGTGAATTACATTGTTGCAAATGCTCACTAACACCACCCCTTGTACAAGTAATAAGTGCATTACGGGGCTGGTTCACTTCTAGAATTACGTTTATTTAAGTTTAATAGTTTATAGTTAATTTTTAAGTGATACTGTTTGTTATACATCCCTAAGAAAGAAAAATTAAAATAAAAAAATTAATGATATTTCGCTTCAGAATACCAAAATAGTGAGTCATAATAATGCATAAAAACATAGATTTCTTTGTTACAAATTAACACAGTATATTTATGAACTCAACTTGATTTATTGGTATTATAGTTAGGTACTTAGATAAAGTCTACAATTTGTATTTATTTGACATTACAACAATTTGTTTATTCAATGAAATACTAACAAAATTGCTTGCCTACGTACTTATAAGGTATTTCTTTCTCACTATTACTTTATATAACCAGCCTCCAGTATTTGAAAGTGCAACTTGAGATCTCAGTTTAGACCTAAGCAGTAAGCACGTCTTTAGGACGTTCCTGGTACGTCCCTGAGTTGCTACTCGAAAACCGGAAAGCTACTCAGTGGACTTTCCAAACCGATTAGTGACGCAGTGGAAGTTTGTCTAAGCCGAGAGATCTTGCGACTAAAAGTCGCGTCTTCTACAACCCTAGCTTCACCCAGGTACTTTCGGGTGGACGCACTACATTATTACCCTGTAGAATCGTAAAATTCGTCTCTATTATAGAGGGTGTCAGTTCAATTTATTTTTTCCCCGTAGACCGATGCAGTATCGTAAAGTTCCCGTCTGGGTCCTGTCTCCCTAGCATGTTATTGTGTGGGGTTGGACAAGAAAAGTAATTTGTTATACGTAGCTCTGAGGTCTTGAAATCCTACTGGTGTTTTTTTAAGCAATGCTGCTGTAGATTTTTTCCTTTTTGGTTTTATCTTGGGTTACATGTTGCGTGAGTTTTTATTTGCCTACAAGTTTTGATTACTGGTCAACTTCCTACGGATGCATACTAGAACGGAGTTGATATGAATTCAACAAATCAATTGGGATATAAACCTGTGATATCACATAGTATAAAAAACGTCTCTTCCCGCTGTCTGTCTGTTTCTATGTATGCTTAGATCTTTAAAACTACGCAAGGGATTTTGATGCGGTTTTTTTTAATAGATAGAGTGATTCAAAAGGGAAGTTTATAAGCCATTTGACACATAGATTTCGGCGCGAAGCCGCGGGGCACAGATAGTTATAATAATAAATGTATTTACCTACGTATCTTTAAGTATTAAGTATTAGGTATACATATTTTATGTGTATATATACATTTATTTATCTTTAAATATTCATGTTATGTTCATATTTATTCTAGCTTATCCTTGGAACACCTGCCTTTCTTAAATTCACATAATTCTTTCCATCCAAAGGTTGCCTGGGAGAGATCGCTTCTAAGCGATAAGGCCGCCCATTGTACTTGTATCATGTGATGTCTTTTATAATGATCTGTAACTGGTGTACAATAAAGCATTTTTGTATTGTATTGTATCTTTGTATAGCCTGTTGCAGCGTTGGATCGCGAGGAGTGGAAGGAGAAAAGGGAGGCCTTTGCCCAGCAGTGGGACAATAATGGCTTAAAATAAATAATAATAAATAAATTGTATCTTGCTCATTAGGTGCACTATAAAACTTTCCTCATTAGCTCACATTTCAAACCGGTTTTTAGATTCCCCCTGTAAAATGATATTGGTCGTAAAACATCCCCTAGCCACCCTATGCTACTTATGTCTGTGGTAGCACCATCAATGGTTTATTGGATGGGGGTTGGGGCTGCTGACGCGAAAAACAAGAGACTTTAGATTGACAAATGGAAAAACGAATGATCCTGTGTGAATAAATGTTCTTTGCGGGGGAAAGGAAAAGATCCTTTCCACCGCAAAGAACATTCGGGAAAGGATCTTTTCAATGCATGAAAATATGGAATGCAGCACGTCTAATAAACACTCTACAATTTTGTGGGCGATTATTTTCGGATCAATACCCCATCCCCTCGGTGACCACCTATCCGACGGGAGTCTATTGAAAACCAGCGCTGCATGTCTTGGCATGCAGCACAATGCTGAATATACTCCTTTTGCCTATTATAAGAAATTTCTTTTTGTATTTAATATTAGTTTAGATTAAGAAATGGCAATAAATGATTTTATTATTTATTTATTTAATATTTGTAGTTTGTGACATCTATTCTTGCGGTTAATTATTAATTAGCTTAAAAATATTTACTATCTACTAAAATATTTCTAGCAGGGAAAACGTGGATAAAGTTGGCGAGAGAGGTAAAGTGGAAGGGGTTGGAGGAGGCCTTTGCCACAAGAGGGCAAACAGATAATATAGATGTACCACTTTGACTGCGGTTTTTTTTCGACGACTGCGATCTTTTTTTAACCTAAAATGTGCTGCCGCTCTACACAGCGGTTGTGTTGCGCCGCACATGCGTTTCGTTCGAAAAATATTACGGCTGTGCTGAGGCCACCGATTTACATTAGATATAGGTACTTGTTACGTTGTTGAAATACAGAAATACATTTTATTGGTAAAACATGTCACATTTTCTTATAAGTACAATACCTATTTTTATAATTATAATTTTAACAAAATAAAATTGAAAATAAAAATAAATCATATTAGAATACTAAAGATCTGATAAACGAGAATCCCCTGAATGAGAACTTGTTAGATATAGGTATAATTTCCTTTGTTATTAGCTTAATATATAATTACAAGTAAAATGTAAATAGACGTAACCAAGTTTGCCTACAGCGAATAAATATATGAGGATAAGTTTTCAACATACATAGTTCATATTTCATACAAAAACTTTCAACCTCCAACTCAGCTTTTCTTGTTGGACATTACTTGGACAAAGCTTGTTAAACTTTGCCATTTAAGTTTCATTTTGCTGTCAATAACAGAATGGCTTAATTCTGAAAGTGCTGGCGTTGAGGAGATAATAAAGTTTCTCTACCAGACAAACCGAGACGTTTCTGTCAATAACAGTGTAAAGGTTTTGATGGAAGGTTCCTTTAACACTTTGACTGCTGAAATCACACGGTATGTGTTTTCTACAAGTGACTAATATGCGTAAATCCACACTAGCGCAGCGGCTGAGAAAATACAGATCTGTGTGACTCAGCACAGCCTTAATATTTTTCGAACGAAACGCATGTGCGGCGCAACACAACCGCTGTGTAGAGCGGCAGCACGAATAGATAGATAGATAGATAACACTTTATAACACCACACAAAACTTAGAATAAAGGTATAAAGGGCGGCCTTATCGCTGAGAGCGATCTCTTCCAGGCAACCTTGGGATGGACTGGACATGAACGAACAATATAGACGGTGGCACTTTAATAAATAATTGATAACAAATACACTAAATACCTACATAACAAACATTATAATAAACTTACATAGACATAAGATAAGGCTATCAATATTTTATATGAATTTTTTAGGTTAAAAAAAAATCGCTGTCAAAGTGTTAAAAGATTTCTTATTATATTTTCAGAGTATATTATTTAGTATCTCAGCTAATATATTCCTAAAAAACGTACATTTAGGATACTTATCCTATACATTTATAATAACTTAGATTATTAGTTTTTGTTGAGAATAATTCCCGAGGTATTCTTGAGACGCAAAATATTTAGCAAAAGTCAGATTTCACTCAAAATCTTACACACTCTATCGTTCTTTATCTTTCGATTATCTCTTACTACATTCATGTAGCCTCTCTACTCTCACATTGGCTTTTTGTGTTTCTATTTTAAATAAGTAAAAGAATTAGCAAGCTGAAATGGCAGTGGCCGACCATATCTCGCAAAGAACCGACAACCGCTGGCACCTGTTCTTGAGTGGAGACCACGACTCGGTAAAGGTAGCGTAGGACGTCCTCCGAGGTGGGATGGCGACCTGCGAAAGACTGCAGGTAGATGCTGGATGCGTCAAGCTGAAGACAGGACGCTGTGGCGCTCATTGGGGGAGGCCTAGGTACCTATGTCCAGCAGTCGAGTTTTTTAGGCAGAAATGATGATGATGATTTTACCACTTGCAACAGTCTTGAATTCTAAGTATTTCCTAACTAAGAATACAGGTGAATGGAGATTGATGCTATGTTAAGAGTGGATACAGGTTCGTGATCAATGTTGCCCATTTGTTCCTCTATCAAACGGTTTAGCTTCACACGATACTCAGTTACCACATTCGTAGCTGATTAGAAATGGCTTTGTTATTTATTTTGATGTTCTTTAGTGTCATAGAGATCTAGAGAGATGCCAATCCTATGCGCGAAGTACCGAAACCTAGTGTCGCAAGAAAAAGTCACGCACACACACTAAACAAAATAAAAACATTACTTTGCATTATGTGCTTGTCATGCACACAACGCATAGAGAGCAACTATTGGTTCGCACACTTTGTTTCTGATATCTGTGTTTAGTGTCATATAACTAACTTTTTTGCACCAATTTGTAGAAAATTCGACGAGAACAATTCGTCGAACGCAATTCGTCGAGAACAATTCGTCGAGCACAATTCGCCGAAAACACAATTAATTGTTCTCGGCGAATTTTCCGCATACGATCAATGTCAACATCTCTTAGATTCTACGGTAATTTTAAACTTAAATTATCGTTAGCATGTCCATTCTTATACTATTGTCGTAATTATTTTATATTTCCTTATCAAATATTGTTATTTTACTGTCATTTACTACTATACTAGTTGCGCCTTGCGGCGTCGCCCGCGTAGTAATCTACTTTATAAACCTTCCTCTTGAATCATTCTATCTTTATAAAAATCCGCATCAAAATCCGTTGCGTATTTTTAAAGATCTAAGTATACATAGGGACAGACAGACAGCGGGAAGCGACTTTGTTTTATACTATGTAGTGATTGATTATTCATCCTCTTCCTGGCATACACTATAATTTATTTTTGTAGTAGCGTGATATTTTCGAGGATTTTCAAGATGACCTATAATTTGTTTAAAAAAAACATCACAAACTCGGCTTAGCTTGGGCATAGATGCTGTGTGGATTCAGCATTTTTTATTTATTTAATAACATTTATTTATGATATTCTATGAACAAGTTCACCAGACGTTTAAATCTGCGCTATGCTAAAATATGTAGTAAGATTGGATACAAAATGGCGTTTGTGCGCCATTTCGTACAAAAGGTCAGGTAAGCCGTGATGTACCGACATGCAAATAGGGTTCATAATTGGAGAATGTCCACGTAAGACCATTTATGGTCTTCAGGCCTTATATGGTTAAATCCTCAATATTAACTTAGGTAATATATGGCCGTATTTAGTTGTCATGCTCGGTTTAAGTCTTGGTTTTTTTAATTTCGAAAAATAAATTATAACTTTATATAAATTAAATGATTAAAGCTTCCGTCTTGTATTGATATTGGTCAGTTGAATTACCTACCTTTAGATTGTTTGCAAAAGTCTGGAGTTCGTTTAATGGTTTCAATTGTAAATACTAGTCCTGATTTGCTTAATATTTTATTATTTATAATTTAACTGCAAATTGAAGACTGTAATTCATCGAATTAAAACTCAATTAGCAATGCATCGAATTATCGGTAAAACATCATTGATTTCGTTCGCCATCAACATAGACGACCGATGACGACCGATGTGGCGTGGTGGGCGAAGATCCGCCTGCGACGCAGAAGGTTGCGGGTTTGATTCCCGCCTCGGAACAATTGTGTGTACGATCTGCAGATATTTGTTCCGGGTGTTCTGGTCGTTTTCGATGTATAGTAAAAAAAATAGATAGATAGATAGATAACACTTTATTACACCACACAAAACAGAAAATAATACCGAGATAAAAACTTAGAATAAAGGTATAAAGGGCGGCCTTATCGCTGAAAAATATCTATCTATGTAATGTATTGTATTATGTATATCAGTTATCTAGTACCCATAACACAAGCTCTGCTTACCATGGGGCTAGATAATGCTGTGTGAATTGTCCGGCATTAATTATATATATTTTATATATAGGCCTAGGTTGATGGTGAACAAAATCAATGATGTTGACTGCCGGACAATAGGCCTCCCCTAATGAGCGTCATTGCACTCTGTCCTCAGCTTGCCGCATACAGCATCTGCCTGCAGTATTTCGCAGATTGTCATCCCACCTGGCCAGAGGGCGTCCTACGCTACGTTTGTCGAGTCTCCACTCAAGAAAACGTTTACTCCAGCGGTTGTCGGTTCTTCGTTCTTGTGTAAGTAAATAAATAAACCCTTTTCTACATATCGTTCATAAGTGGGCACATGTTAAGTAGCCAAAAGGTATCATTGTGACATAGTTACCACCGGAACTCGAGAATTGGGCCTGATGGGCTGTGCTAAGTGGTGCTAGGTGGGCCCCATTCGCACCTATTGTTGCAGAACTTAGGAATTTAAGGTGTACTGTAAAGGAGCTTTTACCTGGCTTTTTAACAGCGGGCTTTCTGTTGGAGGCAGCTCCAATTTTGATTACAATCCTACTAATATTATAAACGCGAAAGTTTGTGAGAATGTCTGTTGCTCTTTCACGCAAAAACTACTGAATGGATTTTAATGGAACTTCACAATAATATAGCTTACATATGTATCAGAATAATCCATAGGCTACAATTCATAAAGATATATTGTATATTATCGCGGGTGAAACCGTGGAGCGCAGCTAGTACAATAATACTTTATTGTTCACCAGATACAGAACATTACAGAAAAGGCATTACCTTAATAGTGGACATAAATTAATTTCGAGGGCATCATTCCAGAGATGAATTAAATTTGGCCACTTTTCAGGTGCAACTAGAACTGTCCAACTTAGAAATTTGTTTCGTAGTTTTTTGTATCTATAATAATAAATATCTGTATTATGTTGATTCGCAACGAATACATCCGACAGAGAACCAAAGTTATCGACATAGCTCTGAGAATTAGCAAGCTGAAGTGGCAGTGGGCCGGCCATATCTCGCGAAGAACCGACGGCCGCTGGGGCAAACGTGTTCTTGAGTGGAGACCACGACTCGGTAAACGTAGTGTAGGACGCCCTCCGACCAGGTGGGATGACGACCTGCGAAAGACTGCAGGTAGATGCTGGATGCGTCAAGCCGAAGACAGGGCGCTATGGCGCTCATTGGGGGAGGCCTATGCCCAGCAGTGGACTGTATAGGCTGATGATGATGATGATGATGATATTATGTTATGTACTATCAGTCATCTAGTACCCATAACACAAGCATTGGCTCAGCTTGGGACTAGATGATGCTGTGTGGATTGTCCAGCATTATTTATGTGTGTATTTATAATAAATAACAAAGCTAAAATATCCCAGCTTTGTGACTGAGCAAAGCTACAGCCTGAAGATAGTTTATCTAAAAAGTAATTGAATGCGAAAGATAGCAGCCCGTTGTGAACTGAACACAAAGGGCCAATAAACATGGTTTCAATTCAATTCATTTGGATTTCTCATAAGATTGAAAATGAAGTTGTAAAAAATTTTATTCTACTGCACATTGTGGTGTGAACAAAAAATATTCAGAGAAATCAGAGTTGACCTAGAATAAGTAAATAATTGACATTACTACGAGTATAAATCCTATTTCGAAGTCAATCGAAATTGTTTCGCAGAAAAAAACTAATCAGGTAACTGGGACCGCGGTCCCAGTTTTGTAGTGGGCCCAGTCGCCTGTATCCTCAGCATTTCATACCGACGTCGTTACATTTTTTAATAACAAATAATCGAGTGTTTTACACTGACACCAAATAAATCTTTATAATATATTGAATCGATATGTTTAGAGAATATATTTACCTAGTTACTGCCCACGGCTTCGCACGCGTTGTATCGTTTTAAGGTTTTTTTTTTATATCCCATCGGAACTGATTTATCCCAATCCCAGAACTACCTGCATGCAAAATTTTATGGTCGATCTGTTCATTGACGATTCATTGATCATTGTCGATCTGTTCAGTAATTCTGGCGTGCGTGAAGAAGTAACATACATCCATTTATTTATTTATTTATACTTTTTGCACGAAAAACATAACACAAAACTAATTCTAGAAAATTTAAACAAAGGCGAACTTAACCCTAAAAAGAGTTCTCTTCCAGCAAACCTTATTGGGAGAGAGAGACAAAGTGAAGAGAGAAGTGGGTACATGTGCATAAATGAAATGAAATAAGAAATAGACAAAAGATTATATTTTAACTTACTTATCCATCTAAACATCCAAACTTTGGCATATATAATATTAGTATGATTTGATCCCTATATGAATATTCAAAGGTGTCTCTCAGTCCATCGGCCGGGAGTAAAGAATATAAACTTGGTGGGGCGTTTCAACAAAAAACATTTTAAAACCTTCCCATTGTAACCTTTGTGCCGCCTGTCATCACAAACGGTCTTGATACTTGCATTGTTCTGATGTGTTCGGTAAGTAAATAAGACAGGTATTGCCAAAACGACAATGGACACCTACCCACATGCATGTACGGTTACGTATTGGACCTAAAAAATGAAAGAGATGTAAGAGAAACTACATAACCTGATCCCGCCATCCCCCTTCCAAACCAGGACAAGCAGACGCACAGCACATTACAACCCCTAATCGGTGGGCATACCATCCACTTGTACTAAGCGGTTTTCCCCCACGTTCATCCTTCGTACCGCTTGGATTAAAAACACGCTCCATGCTGCTGTTTTTCCGGTCAATTACAACATGGGTCTCTTCAAGACAAGAGTAATAAATAAAATGTTGGACAATACACACAGCATCATCTAGCCCAAAGCTAAACAGAGCTTGTGTTATGGATACTGATATTCATAATACAATACGATACATACTCGTAGATAGATATTTTTGATGACTGATTGATAAATTGATGCGATAACACCACTCTTATAAATAAGTCTTCTTCCACTGGACAAGAAATTGAAGTGAAACAGTAAGTCACTCTTATTTGATAATAATTTATACTATAAAATTTGACTTGGCTAAGTGCTTATTATGTGAGCATACAGATATAAGAAATATTGAATATGTATATTTTTGTTTTTATTTTTGTTATTTTTAGTATTTGCTTTTTTATTTTGTATCAATAAAGTATTTTTCTTAGTGTGAACTGCTGCCCTGTTTACAACAGTCTAGATTATTAGTAATTCTTTTTGTAATCCGGCCTCCCGCGATACAGGTTCTGAACCTAGTGCGGGGACCACCAATAAAATATAAGCATTTTTGTTCTGTTGGTAAATAAATGAATTTTGTATTTGTATATGAACTCAATAAAACTGTCGAACAGAATCAATGTGCCAGGACCAAGACATGTCCCCCGACCATCCCCGATGGTCAACAAAGGCGGCGAAGTGCACAAAAAACTGGAGAAACGGCTCCGTGCCGACAAAGTGACGAATACCACCGAATACTTTGGAGTGAGCCCGAAGGTTGCATTTATACTGAAAGATGTTACAATGAGCGTCGGGTTTGACGACACGGCAAAAGTAGCTGTTCACGCGCGGCAAAAAGACGCTGGCCAGAGTCATTTATAACGGGATATTAACCATCATGTGATTTTTAAGTTTTCAATATTTTTGCACAGTTTCATGCGTCATGATCACGGACTTGAAGGCACTGCGAGTAAATATTGGCAGACATACCGATTACCCTCATTTTTTGCACTACATAATTACATTTTTGTACACCAGATTCAGAACATTACAAAAATGAGTTAACATTAAATTGACGGCATTATCGCTTAGAAGCGATCCAATCCAGGCAACATTTTGATCGAAAGAATAATGTAAATAATTTATAAATTTATTTCAATTTACTTACACCAGGATAGCTCATATCCAGGAATACATTGTGTTCCGGTGGGATGATTAAATTTATTTCAATTTACTTACACCAGGATAGCTCATATCCAGGAATACATTGTGTTCCGGTGGGATGATTAAATTTATTTCAATTTACTTACACCAGGATAGCTCATATCCAGGAATACATTGTGTTCCTGACCAAACAATTCAAATACAAACTTATCCGCCACGGATCGTAACTAGTTAACTATGTATAAACCATCGACATATTTTTCACATAAATAAGACACCTTACAACTGTCCTGACCTGCAAGTTTTAAGCAAACCTGCGTTCTGTGTAAATGCGTCTGAGGTTTCTTGCCATCATTGTGCAGCGATTAACAGTCAATAACATTTTGTGGTATCGAAGTAAATCATTATGGCGGCGGTTTGGATTTCAACAGAAGTTATTGAATTGACCACTTGAAAAGAAGCTCTTTCTATGCTATTTGTTCGAAAAACTTACGAATTGCCAGGATTTTTACCCGGCTGCGCAAGAAGGAGGATTATTTTATTGAAAAAACGTTCGGTCTGTTTAATGATTTTCTTGCTTGGTGATATTTTTAAGGATTTACTTTTTTTTGTGTTCTGCGTTTTTTATTTTATTTTTATTAAATAACTTGATAGTAAAATATCCTTGGGATATTAGCCTTATGCAAAGCGTCGATAAGCAAAGGTACGAGTATATACATACAAAGATTGTTTCCCATTGTATAATGTTACTAGCGGACCTTCCCGGCTTCGCACGGTTTTAGTACGGATCCCTAACTTTTTTTGAAAATATAATATAGCCTATGTTCACCGGGGATAGTGTAGCTTCCCAACGGTGAAAGAATTTTTCAAATCGGTCCAGTAGCTTCGGAGCCTATTCATTACAAACAAACAAACAAATAAAAAATAATAATAATAATAATGCTGGACAATCCACACAGCATTATCTAGCCCCATGGTAAGCAGAGCTTGTGTTATGGGTACTAGATAACTGATATACAAAATACAATACATTACATAGATAGATATTTTTATTATACATAGAAAACGACCAGAACACCCGGAACAAATATCTGCAGATCGTACACACATTTGTTCCGAGGCGGGAATCGAGCCCGCAACCTCCTGCGTTGCAGGCGGACCTTCGCCCACCGCGCCACATCGGTCGTCAAAATAACACCTTTCCTCTTTATAATATTAGTATAGACAAACCATGATGCTCTTTTGTTTGTCTCCAGTTCCACTTGCATGTAACAACCCTTTCAAAGTGCGTTCAACCCTGAACAACCGACGTGTTATAGCCGTACCTATTCATATTGTTATTAGTATTGTAATATTCGCGGGTGGCAAGGGCTATTTAAAATACATCGTAGTAGCAACAGGAACGTGTCGGCGCATACGTGGCGGAATATTGGGGAGAGGCTGAAGCGATTTTGATGGTACTTAGCTTAGGTTTTTGTTATTAGTGTGTAAGCCCGTACTCGGCGTAAACTCTAAGAATTTAAATGATATCCCATAAACTTTTGATAAGTTTTGAAACTATCATGGTTAATACCATAAAAGGCTTATAAAACGGGATATTTACCATGATTTTATTTTTTAGTTTTCTAATCGGACGACCGATGTGGCGCGGTGGGCGAAGGTCCGCCCCTGCGACGCACGAGGTTGCGGGTTCGATTCCCGCCTCGGAACAATTGTGTGTACGATCTGCAGATATTTGTTCCGGGTGTTCTGGTCGTTTTCTATGTATAATAAAAATATCTATCTATGTAATGTGTTGTATTATGTATATCAGTTATCTAGTACCCATAACACAAGCTCTGCTTACCATGGGGCTAGATAATGCTGTGTGAATTGTCCAGCATTATTTATTTATTTCCCTCAGTACGGAAACGCTAAAACAAACCAAGCCACGAAATCGAGTAACCAACGAGTTGAAAATCTTTGGGATTTCCTGCACCAAAATGGACCCTATGCTTCAAACCGCTTCATCTTATAAAATGTGTGAGCTCTTAAGAACTTGCCGTGAAATCAAGCATACCATCACTGCGACCTCAGGATACCGGGGACTGTGACCCCAAGTACCAATAGCCAGGACGTGGACATATAGTACGTCATTATCATCATCAGCATATGTTAGACCACTGCTGGACATAGGCCTCCCCTAATGAGCGCCATAGCGCCCTGTCTTCAGCTTGACGCATCCAGCATCTACCTACAGTCCTTCGCAGGTCGTTATCCCACCTGGTTGGAGGGCGTTCTACACTACGTTTACCGAATCGTGGTCTCGATTCGTCGAGGCACTGAAGTCTAGTTCTTGAAAACCTTGAAGTGGACTTGAAGTGGATGTAGTCGGATCGGCCATTCTTCGTTTTGTACGATCCGACGACATCCGTCCACTTAGTTGGTTTTTCAATTTGGTTGTTCTTTCGGCGACCTTACTTTGAAATAAAATTGTTCGATTCGTGCGATCCATCAAATATCCGTTAGTTTCGTTGGTTTTTCATCGTAAATCTGAAATAAGAACGAAATAGCCCCAGCCTTATCTACAAAGTTTCATGTTACCATAATGGCTAAATATCTCTCAGACCATTTTAAACGTAATTCAGAGCATCCAAGATACGAAAATGCATTCAAAATTGAACCCTATCGCATTGGAAACCAGTTAGTAATGGCATGTACCTATATGATAGATGGCGATCCATGCAATCACCAGCTTCATTACTCTGTTATTCATAGCTAATCTCTATTCGGTTAGATAACGGAGTGTAATTAGTTTTCTTGTGATAGGTTCTACCGCATCAATTTAATCAGTTATCTAGATAGGCTAAGACTTTTAGATAGGATTGATGTCTGTTATTATCTCTAGATTAGGTTGTAAAAACTAGTAGCGCCCTGTCGTCAGCTTGAAGCATCCAGCATTTGCTTGCAGTATTTCTCAAGTCGTCACCCCCACCTGGCCGGAAGGCCTCGTACACAATATTTACCAAGTCGTAGTGTCCAGTTTACCCCAGCAGTTGTCGGTTCTTCGTGAAATGCCAGCCCACTGCCACTTCAGCTTGCTTTTTTTCAGAGCTATGTCGATGACTTTGATTTTCTGTTGGATGTATTCGTTAAGAAAGTAGACAGGGCGCTATGGCGTATGTCATTTGTCCAGCTGTGGACTAACATAGGCTGATGAGGATGATGACCAGGAAGAAACGCGTAGTACTACGTTTTTAAATAAATGCACATAATATTAACATAAATCGCTGTCGTTATTATTTTTTATACCAAATCGTGCAGCTTTATTTTGACAACTGTATGTAGAATATGTTGTATTTTCCCCCTATTTCTGTTGAGTTTTGCCGAAACAATCGAGAAATAAGAGTCATGAAAAATAATTCGTTCGTTATTCATTCCACCCATTTGTATTTTGCCGACCAGGTGGGATGACGATCTGCGAAAGACTGCAGGTAGATGCTGGATGCGGCAAGCAGAAGACGGGGCGCTATAGCGCTCATTGGGGGAGGCCTATGTCCAGCAGTAGACTATCATAGGCTGATGATGATGATTTGTATTTTGATTGAGTAGTTATTTCAAAAAATAAAAGGAGACAAAGAAATCTCCTTGTCCTAGTAAAAAAAAGATATTTAACTTTATGGGACATTGCACACGTTATCACATCGACTGTAGTCGATGCGTTATCACAACAATAAAGTTTCCAACAAAATAAATTACCTACGACTCTATCGCTAAGTGGCTATCATGTCCAAGCCTCTATTCCACGAGCTCAGAGGATGCTTTTAACAACTTCTATATGATTTACTTTCGAAATATATTTATCTATTTATTTGACACCGTCTGACAAAGTTAACAATACAAGACCGCCATCTTGAGAACTTCCGTTTCTTTGCAACTAAGGGATTTAACGGATCAAGCTTTGTTGGTCAAGATACTTCTTTAAAACACCTTGGACAAATAAAAACCCGTTGTTGTGAAATTGTTTGATGTATTCGTTTTTGGTTTGTTTGAATGCAGCGGAAATGCAATCTAATCTCTTTTTGTTAGGATTTAAAATCAATTGAAGTTAGTTTACCTAGAAGGTTATTATGGTGACCTGTAATACAGGTTTCTAAACCCTTTTCAGGCACCAGTCTCTCACAAAACAGGTTAACAGAGCCTATTACGAGCCAGTTAATAGATATAACAGAGAACCAAAGTTATCGAGATAGCTCTGAGAATTAGCAAGCTGAAGTGGCAGTGGGCCGGCCATATCTCGCGAAGAACCGACGGCCGCTGGGGCAAACGTGTTCTTGAGTGGGGACCACGACTCGGTAAACGTAGTGTAGGACGCCCTCCGACCAGGTGGGATGACCTGCGAAAGACTGCTGGTAGATGCTGGATGCGTCAAGCTGAAGACAGGGCGCTATGCCGCTCATTGGGGGAGGCCTATATTGTCCAACAGTGGACTAATATAGGCTGATGATGATGACGAATAGATATAATATTTTGTATACCTACCACATTAACCATAAAAATTAAATGATTTTATATCATAATTATTTTTGGTTTTACTAATCAAAAAGTCTTCGTTCTGAAGTTTTTGAACAAGAGACTTTTGCCCGGACTTGTTCTTATGTCACCAGTGAACTTTCTGCAGCGAAAATGCTATTTCTGATTCATACTCTTAAATAGCATAAACAAACACCCTATGCAAGTCAAAACTCTTTCGGAACAAATATCTGCAGATCGTGCAAACATTTGTCCCGAGGCGGTATTCAAACCCGCTACCTACATCATAGTTGGGCCTTCGCCCACCGCGCCACATAAATAAATAAAATAGCCTTTATTCAATGACCAAAGTATGATAATGATAAAATAAAAATAAATCGTGAATATTGGTACTTATTATTTATTTATTAACTAAGTAGTATATTACACATATATATATTATATTTAATACTTATTTATCTTTAAATACTCATAATTATGTTCATTTATATTCTAGTTCTATCCTTGGTACACCCCTGCCTTTCTTTAATTCACACAATTCTCTCCATCCAAAGTTTGCCTGGAAGAGATCGCTTCTAAGCGATAAGGCCGCCCATTGTACTTGTCACATGTAATATCTTTCATAATGTTCTGTATCTGGTGTACAATAAAGTATTTTTGTATTGTATTGTATTGTATGATAAATAAAGTATTATTAAAAAGTAAGTATCTTATTGATCCTATCATCTATGAACTAACTGAATTCTTCAGCAACCAGTTTGTTGGTCAGGTTGTCCTTCGACATAGGCCTCCCCTAGCTTCTTCCATTCATCTCTGTCACGAGCTAGTCTTCTCCATCCTTTTGGTAGGTCATCTTCCCATCTCTTGATTTGACGTCCCTTTCTTCTTTTTCCATTCCTAGGATACAATTCCATCACATCTTTCGTCCATTTTCCTTTATTTGTTCTGATAGTGTGGCCGGTCACCGCGCCACAGAGGTAGTCAAATCCATTGTTTTCTCAAACCATTCCTCAAAAAACAAAGCCCTAAATCCAAGCACCTACTTTCTAAATCGAGTAGCTATAACTCGAATCGATTGGCTATAACTCGGCTATAAGTGCACACGTGCCATTGTTTTGACTGGCGCGGTGTCTTTTTGCCTTTATTCTGTTGGGTGTGTTGACATGCGCGGGAGTGTTTTGTTGCTTTTAATCGAGGTATGTATCGATTATTAGTAGGTAAATTAAACATATTTAAACTAAACTTGATAGAAACTTTGTAGAAGGAGTATTATTTGATAATAATTTAATGCATAAAATATGTTAGTATGGCTCCTAAATTTTTTAATAAGCTACCTAAACAGTTGAAAGAGCTAAATGGTGCACTCTTTAGAAAGAAATTAAAAATGTTGTTAATTTGTAAATGTTACTATAATATTGACGATTTTTTTAATGATAAATTTTAATTCATGCTAAACTAGTGCATGCCATTCTCTCAAATATCTTTGCATACCGACTAACGGTCAAGCATGTTGAACCACGAAATGTATCCCTATTACCTGTAACCTTACAAACACGTGTCTTTGGGAAATAAAAAATCTTTAATCTATGACTTGTCGAAGTGCTTATTTTGGAAGCCTAAAGAATAAATGATTTTTGACTTTGACTTTGAATACTCGAAAGAGGAATTCATTAATGCTGACATTTGGCAAAATTGCGTCAATCCAGACGCAGAGCCATCTAGAAAGAAGTTGAAGTTGTTGATGATGATGATTTTTTGTTAATGGCAATTGTGTCTGGTTGGACACTTTTCTGTCAGTGTCAAGTAATGGAAAATAATTGTAAAATAAATAAGTTATTAAATTAAGAAGGTCGTTTGATATTTTCACCAGAGCCTAGTTCGTTATCTAGTAGGGTGTACCACGTGCAGGTTAGGTTGACTTGGTAGACGAGATGAGTTGAAGTCCCCCTTACAACCCAACTGTTGTAGTAGGTATTTATATAATTTTGTGTTTTGACATTATAATAGCCAATATTGTCTTTTACCATTTTTTTATAACTAAAAACTGCTAAAGACACCTTTGTTTACTAAACAAAGGTGTCTTAAGCACTTTAACGTTAAGGAAAGGTACTAAATTAAATTAAATACATTTTTTTTCTCATTTAAAATTTTAAAAAAGAAGGTATTGACCTACACTGGTACACATTACCTTTCCTTTCCTTTCTCACGACTATAAAGTATCTAACTAAACTAACTAATCATTGAATGAAGGTACTTGTGTCTCCTTGTCCACGAGACACCTGGCTGATAAACAAACGTACATATTCATCAGTTCTTATATTATTAACATTCACACGCTCACGCATTTCACCTATCCTAACACATCACCATCATCAGCTGACGGTAGACGTCTAAAAGTTGCGACTGTTGCTACCCGTACATCACTATTACATGTTGTAAAGATTTTGCTGAATTCTAGAAACATCTGGGCCCACCACACAATTAGTAAATCGCTACATAGTATAAAACAAAGTCGCTTCCCGCTGTCTGTCTGTCCCTGTTTGCTTAGATCTCTAAAACTACGCAACGGATTTTGATTCCTTTTTTTATAGATGGAGTGTTTCAAGAGAAACGTTTATAAACCATTTGACATATATGTAGATTTCCACGCGGGCTAAGCCGCAGGGCGCAGCTAGTAAATAAATAGAGTTACAAATACGGAAAGAGCTTTTGAGTTTTTTAAGTTTGAAGAATGATCTTTAGACGTTGCTCATAAAAGGTGCCTACAAAGATTTAAAAATGTATTGTACTTAAATTAAAATGTATTGTACTACGACCGAAGTGGCGTGGTGGGCGAAGGTCCGCCTGCGACGCAGGAGGTTGCGGGTTCGATTATTGCCTCGGAACAATTGTGTGTACGATCTGCAGATATTTGTTCCGGGTGTTCTGGTTATTTTCTATGTATAATAAAAAATATCTATCTATGTAATGTATTGTATTATGTATATCAGTTATCTAGTACCCATAACACAAGCTCTGCTTACCATGGGGCTAGATAACGCTGTGTGAATTGTCCAGCATTATTTATTTATTTATTAATTGAAGGCAACACAAAACTCCTTATTTTTTCAAAATGTAACCCAAAATACAAACCTGGCAACATTAAAAAGTATTTAAGGTTGCATTGAAACCAGCAATCATACCTTTTGAAAAACGGCATGATTTTGCATGAACCCTGTAATTATAACCATGCCACGCCCATGAGGGAAAGAGAGAGATATTAATGAAGACACCGATAGTTAAGGTAAGAAAGAGATGGATGGTAATGATGCACAGATTAAAAATAAGCGATTGAGGCTTTTGGGGCGCGCAGGTAAGACCCCAGTTTTTTTTTATTTGTCGGATTCCGGAAGTTATTTATAAAAACGATTTTTAAATTAACCTTTTCTGTTTTTTTTTGTTCTCAAGAGGTGTTTTTTAACTAATTTTAGAAAAACACCTCTTTTCAAAGACCGATGTGGCGCGGTGGGCGAAGGTCCGCCTGCGACGCAGGAGGTTGCGGGTTCGATTCCCGCCTCGGAACAATTGTGTGTACGATCTGCAGATATTTGTTCCGGGTGTTCTGGTCGTTTTCTATGTATAATAAAAAAAATATCTATCTATGTAATATATTGTATTATGTATATCAGTTATCTAGTACCCATAACACAAGCTCTGCTTACCATGGGGCTAGATAATGCTGTGTGAATTGTCCAGCATTATTTATTTATTAAATCTTTGATAAAAACGCATAAGTTTCTATAATACCATTTATGCTCAAGTTAAATCACCTTTAATGAATTTGTTTACCAAAGCTATTAAATATTATAAATTTGTAATAAATAAACAACATTTTTAAAAACTAGCTATTATAATCATCTAGAATCCAAGTGCTGGGAAGAAAAATAATAAAAATCGTCCGGGTTAAGTCGTCGTCGTTTCGTTTAAGAGTTCTACCTTCCACCCTCTGTCACCTTCTGTCTCAAAATTTTACAGATTTGGTATTGTTTAAGTAGACAGAATTAATTAACAAAAGTGCTAATGATTCCCACACTAGGCTGGGCCTGTATCGTGGGAATCAATATGATTACCTGGTAAGAAGTGCCTCAATTTAATTTCAAATCTATGCAGAGTTATACCAAATAAAGTTTAAAAGAAACAAAAAAAAAAGTCACCATTATCAGAACAGCTTGATGGTACCATGACATTGCATTGTCACCGAACTTACATCATCATCATCAGCCTATATCAGTCCACTGCTGGACATAGGCCTCCCCCAATGAGCGCCATAGCGCCCTGTCATCAGCTTGCCGCATCCAGCATCTGCCCGCAGTCTTTCGCAACCCGAACTTACATGAGTATGCCAAATTTCAAATCAATCGTTTGAGGATAACCGGTCTACATATAATTTAGTTGCAAGATTTGTCCAACACGATCAGGGCAAGTGGCAAAGTTCTACAACGCAGGAGGTTGCGGTTTCGAATCCCGCCTGGGGACAAATGTTTTTACGATCTTCATAGATTTTATTCCGGGTCCTTTCTATCCTTCTAATATTATAAACGCGAAAGTTTGTAAGTATGGATGGATGGATGGATGTTAATTACTCTTTCACGTAAAACTACTGAATGGATTTTAATGAAACTTTACAATAATATAGCTTATACATCAGAATAACACATAGGCTACAATTTATAAAGATATATTGTATATTATCCTAAATATCTATCACCACGCGGGTGAAACCGCAGGACGAAGAATATAATAAAAATATATTTGTAATATATTGTATTAAGTAAGTATATAATTCATCTTAACAGTCATCTAGTACCCATAACACAAGCTTTGCTTAGCTTGAAGCGAGATTAGAAAACGACCAGAACACCCGGAACAAATATCTGCAGATCCTACACACAATTGTTCCGAGGCGGGAATCGAACCCGCAACCTCCTGCGCCGCAGGCGGACCTTCGCCCACCGCGCCACATCGGTCCCCCAACATATAACATATAATATATATGTACTCTGTGAATTATCCTGCAATATTTATTCACTCTAATATGAAGCTTATATAGTCTTATTCAAGTACTAAACAAATAAATTCAATTTAAAATGAGAAGAGAGAAGTTAAATGATATTAAATTAACCCACAAACAAGAAACACCCAGTTTAAAAAGAACAAGAACAAAAGCCATCGGAATCGAATCTATAGGGATGGGCCGTTCCTAACAGTCTTGGTTTTGTAAACAGAATTACGCAGTGAAATACTGAGGACACGTCATAAACTGTACTACTTAATATTGACAGCTTTATAAGATGTCAAAATCAACAACCGTCTTGGTTTCAAAACCAGAATTACGCAGTGTAAAACTGAGACCATAATCATAAACTGTTCACTTAATATTGACAGCTCGATAAGCTGTTAAAATCAACAACCGTCTTACCGTCTTGGTTTTGACACCAGAATTACGCAGTGATAAACTGAGACCATAGAAACTATTCACTTAATTCATTCATTCATTTATTCAGTTCCACTGTAGGTACACATGTTACACTTGATGTCGGTCAGTTGTACATAAAAATAATATAACAATTTTATTATAAAACACACATTCATTTAGATATAGGAAACACCACAAGGGATTGTGTTTTAGAAAAAGCAGACAGACATGCCTTCTTTAAAAAATTTATACAACATTCATAGATAATATTTATAACAGTAAAATAATAATAAATTAGTTAAATTGAATTGAAATAAAAAATACATGTCAAGATAATTTAATGCAGCTATATAAGGGCATTGTCAATAAAAAACTAAAATAAACCTAGGTATCTAGCCTACAATAATATATCGACAGCTCTATACGATGTCACAATTAATGATTTAGGTATCCACTTTATATTAAGTATTGAAATCTTTTGAGTGATAAGAAAATTAAACGTAGGAAGACCAGTCTTGTTAATTGCAAGACTGCGTCGTCCCCTCACTACCCAAGCATCCAGTTGATCTGAGTTAATTATTGCTCAAATACAGCCAACTTTGGCTGCATTATAGAGATAATCTCAAACCAGATTCAACTCTCCAAGCCCTGTGCCATATTCTATACTAACTACGTCATACTCTACGTCAAATTCATCGGATTTGTCTACTAACTGTTTTGTATTCCGTGGTGGTTTTGATAGTAACTTTTTGTTATTCTGTTTATTCGATGGGCGAGGAACAAGTTGATTTTAATTATTTTAATTACCGCGTGGTTTGAAGCCTTAATTAATATTTAATTATTGCGAAGACGCTTTTAATGGAATGGGAAGGTACGTTGATTAGGGAATGAAACAAAAAGATGGTAAAAGTATTTATTACCAGTAAATAAATACTTATTTTACCATCTTTTTGCTCACGTGACGTTAAGACTGAATTTCAAAACACCTGGTTTTCGATACACCTGAATCCCAAAAAAACCTTTTCCCAAAATGACTGAATACTGTTATGCCCGAAAAGTTGAATGACAGATTGATATACAGTCCATGAAAATGTTTTCAGTTTTCATCTCCTTGCTATAACAATTAAGTAATAGCTGTAAGATAACATTATACCTGCTATAACAATTAAGTACATACCTGTAACATAACTGCATAACTGCTGCATCAGCATTATTTATCCATATAAAATATTGATAGCCTTATCTTATGTCTATGTAAGTTTATTATAATGTTTGTAATGTAGGTATTTAGTGTATTTGTTACCAATTATTTATTAAAGTGCCTTTATTTTTCGTTCATGTCCAGTCCATCCCAAGGTTGCCTGGAAGAGATCGCTCTCAGCGACAAGGCCGCCCTTTATACCTTTATTCTAAGTTTTTATCTCTGTATTATTTTCTGTTTTGTGTGGTGTAATAAAGTGTTATCTATCTATCTATCTATCTGTAGATAAATGATTATTGTATTTATTATTTATTTTGTACTGTACAAAAGTCATTTATTACTGAATATTTACCATGATTTAAGATTTTGATTTCCTATTGTGTTAAACATGATAGTTTTCAAAGTTTTATCTGCAGTACGTTCTTCACTTCCTATTTTAGGTTAGTTTCAAAATTTTAGAAGTTAGAAGTATAGCTTTATTTCGTAAGGCTTACAAAACTAGCACTTAGAGATGTAAAATTTTATACCATACATTATTTATTTATCAATTACATGTAACCATCCAATATTAAGAGAAAAACAATCATCTGTATACATTTTCCTATGTACATTATTCTAATGCTGCTACACACCACCCAGCTAAAATCACTTCCATGCTATTTTTGCTTAGCTATACACGGAATATGCTAGGTATATTAAACCGGGTTATTTTCGCAATGGGTAATAATATGTTCTCATGGATTGCATTTTGAGTTTGTCTGCAACATCCCGGCCAAATTTCGTACATTCTAGGAATATTACTATGAACTTCGGCTTATGTAAACATAACCAAGAAATGTCCGTGTAAATAACCTACCACACATGAGATTTGAATTCAAATTCAAAAAACTTTATTTCTTTAGGCTCACAAAATAAGCACTTGGATTTACTACAAATAAGCTTGCTTGCCCCGTGATGTCGGGCCATCGATATGTTCAACTTTGCAAACTCTGTAAGGGACAATTCACATGTACGACAACCACAACCACACCCCGACACCACGTGGTCGGATGCTAATTCGTATGAAAATTAATAGATTAATTCACGGACCACATTTTGTCATCGAATTTACCGTGTGGTCGGTCAGTGCCGGCCAGACCGCAACCACCAAACACACCGCTCACTAGCCGCCGCGCCGGCAACATTACAACTACTAGCGTCAACGCAACTACATCGAAATTTTGTAGTTACCTAAACGCTACTGTTTGTTTTGTATTCTGTGGTGAATTAGATAGTAACTTTTTATTATTCTGTGGTATCGATGGGCGAGGAACAAGTTGATTTTAATGTTAAAATCGTATTAAAATCTTCACTACTTATCATAAATAGAGAACACCCGGACCAGCAATCCACAGATCGCACAAACAATTGTCCTGAGGTGGAAATCGAACCCGCAACCCCGCGCCCTTCGCCCACCGCGCCACAGAGGTCGTCATCATCAGAATACGTACCTTTATATTTTCCTATTCACACGCTGCACGCACTACTTAACCACTTTTTGTCGCTGCGATGTGGCGTGTTTGTGGCTCGTATGAATTGTCCCTATTTTGTAAGGTCTCGCGCAGTAAGTTTTTACCGGCAGTCTGCGAAGTGGCTGATATGCAGTTTGACTGCAGCATCACTGCTAAGCAGCGATAACGCGCTTCTGTCGACTCCAATGCACTATTCTTATACTTAGGGTTGTCGCTTCAGAGATTTGAAAAAAACGTCTATAATAACACTCTAACTTTAACTTATTTAAGACTACTTTTAGTTTGCTTTTTTGTCATTGCGAAAAAGTTATATGTGCTTACGATATATAGAAATGGTTTGGTTTTTTTTAGATAGGCACAGTTTTTATTTCTATGTCTTTTAGCTCGCATAATACAAACTATTGAATAAGTCTGAACTTAAATGTAATTCGAAAACAATATTTTAACTATTGACGACCGATGGCGGCGGTCCAAGATCCGCTTGCGAAGCAGGAAGTTGCGGCTTAGATTCCCGCCTTTCGACAAATATTTGTACGATCTGCAAATATATCTCATGTAATAACTTGTATTTGTTTCATACAAAAAAGTACTGTATTATGGTTATCAGTCATCTAGTACCCATAACCCAAACACCGGTGCCAAACTGGGTCGCACCGTAGCTAAAGGCTGGGCAGTAAAAGCGACATAAGTCCTTATTTCCACGGTGAACAAACATTTTTACAACAGTGACAGCCCTAGCTAATGTTCGAGCCAAACATCTGCATTCACCTTAACTGTTGCTCTCTACCGCGAGCTAAAGTTTAACTTCATATCGCAAATTGAAAATTCCTGTTTCCAAGAGGACAAAAGTACATTCCCGGAGTATAACCAGGAATGCACGGGAAGCAAATATTTGTAAGTATTTATGAGTGTTTGTTGTTGCACTATGTTAAAGTTTCCATTACTACTTGTATATACATAAAGATATGGTATAAACTCCGCTCACGATTAGAATAGGGTGGAACCATTTCGAACTTCACTTTCGTCATTATGCCAAGCGCGGTCGGACTTTACTTTTACAAATTAATACATCATGCAGGACAATCCACAGACCATCATATGGCCAAAAAGCAGAGCTTGTGTTATGGGTACCTTCTAGATAACCATTAGATAACTGATGCATTACATACAAAAATATCTCTTATTTATTATGCATAGAAAACACCCAGAACTCTCGGAACAAATATCTACAGATGTACGAACTGACGATATTTGTTCCGGGAGTTGTGGGTGTTCTACTAAAAAACATGCGGGAATCGGACCAGCAACCTCCTATGTCGGAGGCCTAGTCCAACAATGGACCAACATGTGCTAACCATTTTATCTGCTGACGAGCAGTTACGACTATTCAGAACTGCTAACATGCTTTTTAAAGCTACCCTTTGTCTTCAAAATTGACTACTGTACAAGTAAGCGATCAAATTTAAAAGACACGATATAGAAAACTTTTCCTTTGATCAATATCGGTTATATATAGATTGTGGAATGCACTACCAGAGTCCATTAGAAAAACTATATCCTTGCCTGTTTTTAAAGCTCACGTCAAGGAGTTTTTCCTGCCAAAACAATGAATATTGGTACTTACTATTTATTTATTTATGTATTTAAGTAGTGTATTATTTATTTTGGAATTTGTAATATTTATTATTTGTTTTTTAGTATTCTTATTTAGATAACCTGTGGTACAACTCCTGCCTTTTCTTAAATTCATATAATTCTTTCCATCCAAAGGTTGCCTGGAAGAGATCGCTTCTAAGCGATAAGGCCGCCCATTGTACCTGTCGCATTTAATGTATTTTTGTAATGATTAATTTGATTATGGTGTACAATAAAGAATTTTTGTATTGTAATATATAATTGTTGCTTTTTACGAATTATTTATAGATCATTTGAAAGTCACACACGAGTTCTGTGTAACAGGTAAGTATGATAATCCACTCTTACCAAATAAAGATATCAGACAGCCGGACAGTCTGACTTACGGATAGGTATTCATTACATTTTATAGAGTAGCATTTGATAATTCTCTTTAGCTGGTTCGATTGCATCGAATATTGAGATTTCCATAAGTAGCTGAACGTAAACACTGTCTTACTCGTAATCAGTAAAGGGGTGTTTACGTTGCAAGCGATGGTAGGTACAAAAGATTTTTCAGGGTATTATCGCGTAGGTACTACACAGTGTTTTTTAACCGACGTCAAAAAGGGAGGTTCTATTCACCTACTACTACACCTAAGAAGAATTACCTGTATACATAAAATCACAATTAATGATATGATTTTGATTATTCGGCTGTACCTATGTTTATTTTTTCAACTTCTTTAAAGTATAATATGTATGTATAGTAAGCGTCGGTTACTCTGATTTGGATGATTATTTTGCTATTGTATAGAAAACGATCCCGAGATTGTTCCATAAAATTGATTCCTGCAGTATCACGAAGGTCTTAAAGTTACCTAGGAATTTAGATAAATAATCAACACCCCATTCAGTTGGGTCGTTCGTCAACTCACACCAAGAATCTTGTCCCAACTGGTGTGTTATACCATAATTAGTACAGGTTATCAGTTTTTTCAGTACTTCCGTGTGTCATTAATTAAAACCTATCCCTTTTTTTTGTCATCTAAAACTCCCGTCTCTCATTAATAAAAATTAAGTGGTACTTAATAGGCATCCAATAATAAAACCTAGCTAAAAAGGTTATTTTATTAATTAAAATCATATGTACAGCAAGTATAAAATCGCCCTATAACCAGTCCCGGGTCGTAAAACCTCAGTTTAAGTGTATTCGAGACTTCGTCGAGTCAGTTAAGGCTAAATGTACATATTTGCCAATGTAACGGTGTAGGGTTTCTTACGCGTATAGCCAGTGGCCATTTATTGGTTTAGAGTTGTAGCAGACCCGGCTTTTTGGGTTGAGAAAGGACGAAATGGTATTTTGCTGTACTAAACTTAAGCGTTTTTTTTCTCGGTTGTTTAAATTATTAATTTTAAATAATTGAAATACACGAAAACATGGATAGGTAGCAAATTTAATTGGCGTATATTACTGTGATTACTATATCTTCCACCATGGTATTTAAAAGTAAATTAAAAAAATGGCTCTTAGAGAGCTCTTTCTACTCCGTAGACGAGTTCTACAATTTGCCTATTATATAAATTTTATTATTAATTAATTTCATATACAATTGTTCAATTATATTTTGTTAATCACATACCTATATACATCAATTAGTTAAGGACAATATTTTATTTCTATATTGCTTGCCTTATTATTATTACTACGTTTGACTTGTAACTTGGCGTTATAAATAAAGAATTATATTGTATTGTATTTTTATGATGAAACTGTACTGAACAATGATGAAACCACTGATTAAGAAACTGACTTAGAGGAACCAAATAATTAGTAAAACCTACACCACAGAATATAAGCCATTTTAGTAGACCGTAAGGTTCCTGAAATCTCGACCAAATAGTGTAATGAGTGAAACAGTGAACAGATTTTTTATCTTATTTTTTTCTTAATCGTTTTCTCACAATAAGGGAACCAACAAACTATATTAAAATTTATGTAATATTTTTTTTACCACGGGGAGATATCGATCTATATTTGAAAGATATCGAGATCTAGGGCTAGTTTGACAACCAAAACCCGGGTTCGCCCCTTAAATGCAATAAAGTAAAATAAATAAAAAACTATTTTTTCCGGCTTTTATCCGACCACCGCTATGTTTTCCCAGCTCTACCAATAAAATACCTACTTAGTTATTGATCTGAGGTCTGGATAAAGTCGATAATGAAGACCACACAGCCAATTGCTGATGTTTTTATTATTTTTAATTTTATTTACCGTCGACTTTCGGAATCTTCAAAAGGAAATGATGTTTAATTCAGTAAGCAAAAGATAATGACTAAGTACTAGTATCTAAGATATTTTATGTCAACAAAAGTAAATTCATTATTTAATTAAGACTATAAAATGTGATAAAAAAAGGAATAACCTATAAATAATAATTGTAGAAAATAAAAATTTGTTTTTGAACGTCTGAAATTTGTTGAGATTATAGGTGCCAGTTACATAAAATAATTAAATAGGTGCTTACACAGCTTCTATGATTTTTCTATCCCATTGTTTACAAAAAATATCTTAGGTTATGGAACAGAGAATAGTGAAAATCATCTGTAGCCTTTTGAAACTTGTTTATAACTGACTAGTATACTATATACAAACATATAGTAAGTAGGTACCTAATGATGTGAATTTCCTATAGGTAGGTTACGTTTTTGATCCTTCAGTTTGATAACAAGGTTATTTCAATATCTTTGTTTTCTAAATATGCCTATTTGAGAAGTCGTCAATGCGTAAAATGGTGTTTAACTCTAGCTTATGGCTAAACTCGGCTTAAATTACTGTTTTAAACTAGTTTAGAAGCATTTTGGACTGAGAGTCTGCGACCTCCATCGTTATTTTTACTCTGGGCATTGTCAGTAACAACTAAATATCGACATTTACTGTAACATACTCCATTTACTAACTAGGTCGTAATTACTCCATAAATAATTACCTTCCAAATTCAACATAAAGCCCGATTTTTATTAATTAAAACAAATTACACGACGCTTTTTAGGGTTCCGTACCCAAAGGGTAAAACGGGACCCTATTACTAAGAATCCGCTGTCCGTCCGTCTGTCTGTCGGTCTGTCCGTCTGTCAGCAGGCTGTATCTCATGAGCCGTGATAGTTAGACAGTTGACATTATCACAGATGATGTCTTTCTGTTGCCGCTAATAACAACAAATACTAAAAACAGAATCCTACTAATATTATAAACGCGAAAGTTTGTAAGTATGGATGGATGTTTGTTACTCTTTCACGTAAAAACTACTGAATGGATTTTAATGAAACTTTACAACAATATAGCTTATATGTACATCAGAATAGCACATAGGCTACAATTTATAAAGATATATTGTATATTATTCAAAATATATATCACCACGCGGGTGAAACCGCGGGGCGCAGCTAGTAAAATATATATATATTTAAGTGGGCATACAACAAACATGATTTTTTTTCTCGTTTTTATACATTTATAGTACGGAACCCTTCGTGCGCGAGTCCAACTCGCACTTTGTCGGTTTTTTTTTTATTTTTATTCAAGAAATAATTAAGAAACAGACCCAACTTCCCAAATACATCGAATTTATTTCAACTTAATCCGTCGACCATAATCTGAATACATAAATCGTGTGAAATGATTATAAAAGAACAAAAAAGTTATTGCCCCAACTGTTGACAACTACTGACATCGCTTAAAATTAATGACGGTCGTCCACACTCGGCTACCAAAGTCAGAGGTGGTCTACCTTTTACACGTTTTTTGTAAAATAAAAAAAACATAATGACTCTGTGATAACATTGAATAGGTTGGGTAAAATACGTCTGTCATTAAATAGAAGGGTAAGTTTCTCAGGATGTGAGCTTTGAACATAAAGAAAGAAAACCAATATTTTTAACAGTTTTTTTTTTTGCATTTACATAGTCATTCATAATTAATTTAGCCAAACCAGAGTTATCGACATAGCTCTAAGAATTAGCAAGCTGAAGTGGCAGTGGGCCCGCCATATCTCGCGAAGAATCGACGGTCGTTGGGGCAAACGTGTTCTCGATTGGAGACCACGACTCGGTAAACGTAGTGTAGGACGCCCTCCGACCAGGTGGGATGACGACCTGCGAAAGACTGCAGGTAGATGCTGGATGCGGCAGCTGAAGACAGGGCGCTATGGCGCTCATTGGGGAGGCCTATGTCCAGCAGTGGACTAATATAGGCTGATTATGATGATGATGATGTACCTACTTATTACTGGTATTACTAACTTGTAGTTTTAAAAGCTATAATTTTATTGAACTGGTTTACAAATAAACCTAGACTGGTCTATTTATACAGCTCGGAAACTGCTACAAATAGCATTCTTACTTTCTTCTCGAAACGGCAACACTGAATAAATTAAATCTAAGTCGTATTCTTAAATGAAGTTTCAACAGAGTTCGAGAACGTAGGGTTTTCCTAGTGGAAAAATATACATAAATTATCTCTATTACATTTAACTTATCACTACTCGGTAAACGTAGTGTAGGACGTACTCCGACCAGGTGGGATGACGACCTGCGAGAGACTGCAGGTAGATGCTGGATGCGGCAAGCTGAAGACAGGGCGCTATGGCGCTCATTGGGGGAGGCCTATGTCCAGCAGTGGACTGCTATATTCTGATGATGATTTCATTTAGCTTGTGTTATTAAGCATGATAGATTCAATTTTTTTATGGGTAGATAACCTAACCTTAAAACTTTTGAAACTATCATGGCTAACTTTTTTCTCCTGTAACCTATAACTTCTAACAATCCTTACCTATATGGTTTGTATGTTATTTACTTATGTATAACTAATGAAATTATTAAATAAATAAATCTGAAATCGTATATTATGAGCTTTGTAGGCGTTTTCAATATAATTATGCGGATCACCCCAAAATACAACCTCGGCATCATTCAAATCGTAAAAAAAAGAGTAAATAGGTCTTGTCTAATAGGATAACTCTTGTCTTGAAGAGACAAGAGGTTATACATCGGAAAAACAGCAACAGGGTAAGGGGTAAGGTGTTCCAAGCCCCGGCAGAAAAAGGCTTATGGATGAAAAATACCGACATTCGACATGTTTAAAAAATACCGACATGTTTAAAAATACTGACATTCGACATGTTTAAAGATACCGACATTCGACATGTTTAAAAAATACTGACATTCGACATGTTTAAAAAAAGCTCATAACAGCAGGTAATAATCTTATTAAAGTATATTTATGTACTATATACCAATTTTAAGAGGAACTCTACCTTCTCATTATATTGCAACTTAATCCCAAAAGTAACGGTTTGAAATCACCCCAAAACCATGGGTTCTCTTCCCATAAAGGACCCATTAGACATGCCTGCCTACTTATAGGTGTAATTTTATGGTTCGATGGGTTTTATAAAAATTAACCATGCTTAAAGATTTTTGATAATGCGGTGTCGTTATTTTTGTACTTTATTGGAAGGCCCCTGCATTTTCAAACCGCTTCCGGTTATCAATATGCTATTTGGTGGTTATTGAATTGCTAATTTAAACGGAGTTATATTCATGGAAGGAATCTTAAATAGACAAGTTAACGTTAATCTTCTATAATATAAAAATGAATCGCTGAATATGTTGCTATTGCTAAGCGCAAATCTCGAGAGCAGCTGAACCGATTTCGCTAATTCTGTTTTAAGAATATTCCTTGAAGTACGAGGATCGTTCTTACGGAGAGAAAAAAGAGAAAAATTAAAAAAAATATCTGAATCAAATGACCACCCGGGCGAAGCCGGGAGGGGCCGCTAGTTGTTTATAAAAAGAAAAAATATATAAATACTAACAAATATACAAATTCCTTAGTATTTCAGAGTACAGTTTTTTTGGTCCGACCGATTCCCGAGGGATAACCCTCGGGAATAAAATTGTATGGGACCACGTCGGGATCATTCTCAATACAATTACGCAAGTATTTTCTAATTCGGTCCATAAGTAGGTAGTTGACAGCGAAATCGACGAAAATCACTACACTACATATTATAAAACAAAGTCGCTTCCCGCTGTCTCTCCCTGTATGCTTAGATCTTTAAAACTACGCAATGGATTTTGATGCTGTTTTTTTAACAGATAGAGTGATTCAAGAGGAAGGTTTATGAACGATTTAACACATAGATTTCCACGCGGGCGAAGGCGCGGGCAGCACAGCAAGAAGTTACATAAAATATACATAAACTGAAAATAGAACCTCCACCTCTTTTGTTTCAAACGACTTGTACAACCTACTGAGTTCTTCAACTCTAAACTCTAGCGATCAAAATACCCTTTAGTCAGCCATTTTGAATTTTTAAACAAAACCATTCCATTGCGATTCCAAACTCAAACAAGAAACCGAGGAACACATTCGAATAGCAAAACTTCCGAAAAGTTTCCATCAAAAAGTTTCTTAAACTAATATTTTCGTTTCGGTTAAGTTTGACTTTGCGTAATAAATTTGAGATTTCAACGCTCACTTTCTTAGTAGATGGTGAATTTTACCGTAGTGTTACTTACCTATAAAATTATGTTAATTATATTATTTTACTTAATAATAAATAACTTAAAAAATTCTGACTCATTGTTCTAATTTTGTTAAGAAAAGGTAAGAGTTAGTCAACTTATCAAAAGCTTCATAACCATATACAATCAAAATGAAATTGAAGATTCACACTATTAATAAAACTGTGAAAGTCTAGATGGATGGATAGAGGGATTTTTGTTACTTTTTTATGCCAATGTAATACTACTGAACGGATCGGCCTGAAATTTTGCATAGAGGTAGTTCTAGGCCTGATAATAGACTATTTTGAATTTTTATACCCATAAATACTTATTTATGGGATAAAAAATGGCATAAATGTTGGGAACTGTCCCATGGGATAAAAATACCCTTTGAACGTTTCCATAGAAACAACGCGTGCTAAGCCGCGGGCAACAACTAGTATTTAAATAATGTTTTGATGCAATGTTGCATATTGGGAGGTCTTCATCAAGCAGTAAAGCTGCATAGGCTGACGATTATTAATATTACCTCAAGAAATTAAATATAAAAAAATAAAAGCAATAGTGATGTGAAATCAGCGATCTATCGACATTGCACGTATTAATCACTAGGCATGCCCAGCCCAGCATCTAGATTAGAGGGACTGAATTATCGTCATTGAGTTTGCAATTTATTATTCTGCGAGATGGACAAGATGAGGATTTAGATGAAGGATTAGAAATCTGGTCTGCTAGTTTTAAAATAAATTGATTAAACAAGGTTATCTACAAAAGATATCATTAAAAAAATCTTGGTTAATAAAACGATATACGTTTTATTTTTAATATTTAAATAGGTAGGTATTTTATCTCAAAGCAATAGGTTTTTCGTTTTAATTGCATAAAAGTACAACGCATTAATTTTATTTTAATTATTTTTAGCATTAACTGTCCTGCTACTGGAAAAAGACCTCTAATTTCTTTTTTTTTTTTAAATTAAATGAAATGAAAAGGTTTATTTGACACGACACATTACAATTTTAAAAACACAAAGGATAACTAAGAACTAGGCACAGACTTAATTACTAAAATAATGGTGTCGATTCAAAAAGGTGTCAACTCAGCATGTTGCTGGGTAGATAAATATAGATACCTACTCAGCGCTGGTATTATGTTGACCATCGTTTTTAATTATTCATTCAAAATAGATCGTCCAAAAGAACATCTGTATGCCATTCCATCTGTATTTCACAACTACCCCCACCCTGTCTATAACATTTGCAATTTCTAAAGCCAATAAACAACAGAATCTCATTCAGTAATCACTATCATCAACGTCAAAGGGTTGAATGCAATAATTTTGACAGCATAGTGTACGCACACCCCCAGGCCATGAAATATACGACCAATAAATAAACACGAAGGGGTGAATTAAATATTCATACAGTGGTGGCTGTGTCGATGAAATGTATTGTGATGATTTTTTTAACGTATATCTTGTTTGTCGCTTTACATTTTTAATAGTTTTTCAAATAGTCTATCAATGTAGCCTTGATTGATATGGGAAGATAAATTGGGATATTTCAGAATGATGCAGCAGAACCATAACCAGAGAATATTATAAAAAAACACTAATTTACTTTTCATTTACTGAGCCATGAAAAGAAATAGAAAGTTTCTTCAGTTTTTCCTCAATATAGGTACACATTATGTAATGTATGTATACATATTAGGGACAAATGTTTGTACGATCTGCAGATATTTGCTTCGGGTGTTCTTGTCGTTTTCTACGTATAATAAAAAATATCTATCTACGTAATATATTTTATGTATATCAGTCATCTAGTTACACAAGCTTTGCTTAGCTTAGATGTTGCTGTGTGGATTGTCCAGCTTTATTTATTATTTTTTATACATCCATAAAGTATATCGATAAAAATTAGAAAGCTTCGAGTACATCACTAGATGTCCAATATTGTAATAGGCCAGCTAAAGAGTGAGGCGACTTGTATAACATCACCGAATTAGCCGAGCGATGTGCAATAGCCCCCCGGCTAGTGTAGGGTTGGTATGCAAACAATGCATTTGGTTAATCGATATTTTTAAAAGCCAGCGAATGCAAAATGCTCCGTTACAATACAGAGTCACAGCTTATTTTATATTTTTATAAGCTATATTAAATAAATCCAAAACTTTGACGAGACGAGACGAGATTCGCCAAAATATGTATAGGATTTAAAAAAATCATCAATATTGGTATTTATATTTAGTTCACTAGCAATACCTACTAACAGCTAGGTCAAAGTCAAAGTCATTTTTTTTTAATCTTACAAAATAAGCAAGCACGTAGAGTAAAATTTTGTATCATAAATATTAACAAATAAGAAATAAGATGATTTTGTTTTTCTGTTCAGTGACATTTTTTTCCACGATAATTTAGCATACTAACGTAAAAAAAACAGAAGAACACGAATCTATAAAACAAGGAATCCATTCTATTATAGTCCATTTTAACGTAAAATGTGATACAAATCTTAGGTACCCAATAAATCCCTGAAAAAGTAAAACCAACCTGTGACAACCCTCATATCATGTAAATGTTTTGCGACGCGCTTATAAATGATTGTATCAGGCGTTTTGTTTGATACATTACGACGGCAAATTGAATCTGACGCTATCTGAGCGAAAGGTGCGCCCAGTGTTACAATCCCCATGGGAAATACGGCTATTAAAAAGGGTTGGTCCGTGTCGGGTCAAAGTTTGAGAGTGATTTTGGCGGTCCAGATGACAAATACTCTTTTCTTTTCAAATATATTACAACCTCTAAAGCTAATGCCACACTACAAAGAGTGTAAGTCCCAATAGGGCGAAATAGTCGCGATGATAATTGGTGACCTTAGTAAATTTGTAGTATTATTTTGTTTCACGAAACCTAAGCTAGCAAATGAAAAATAAATAAATAACGGCGATCTTGCATAAAAATAAACAAATAAATAATGCTGGACAATCCACACAGCATCAACTAGCGCCAAGCTAGAGCTTGTGTTATGTACTGGATAACTGATATACTTAAATTAACTAACTTAATAAAATAAGTACATTAATTAGATATATTTTTTATTATACATAGAAAATACATAGAACACCAAGAAAAAATATTTGCAGATCGTCACATATAGGTACAGTTCCGAGGCGAGAATCGCCTTCGCCCTCTGCGCCACATTCGGTCGTCAAATAAAACCAACCTACTTAATACTAGGAATTCTCATCTACCATCAAAAGTGAAACTTTGGTTAGGGGTAATTTCGAACCAGACATAGGAAACCATTAGACCGTAAAAAATATTAATAAAATAACATGTCATACCTTTAAGAAGAGATTCCCTTAGCAGTCAATTGTCCTCAAAATTAAAGCTACATTGTAGAACACGACATCAGTTAAGATTGTAAAGAAATACATAACTATGGGCACGGACACGTGTTTTATGTCAAAGGGGTCTAGAGTATTGTGAGAACCCGTTTCATTTTGATACAATATCATTCACCCATATCAATGACTACTCTCTGCCGCGGCTTCGCTCATATATAAATTGATATTGAATTTGAAAATTTATACTTTGTGTATTAAATATGTTCCTTAGAAGTATTTTTACAACTAAAACAATTCAGCTAACTGCAGCAAATAATCTACAGGTAGCTTAACTACCAGGTAGCTTTGACGCTTCCAACTGGTATTAATATGGTATGGATCAGTACCATATTAATACCAGTTGGAAGCGTCCTCAAGATGCTGGCTGCATTGCCTCGCTGTATGGCAATATTAATATAATAATAATAATTATATGAATTACGGAGCTCGGTCAGCATTATGCTGAGTTGGAACCTTTTTATAACAACTCTATTTTATTTTATTTATTTTAACAGTATTTGGGAAATTAACAGCTAACTTAATGAGTACAATGTAACTAAGTACTTAAGGCTAATTAAAAATTTCCACAAAAAGCTACTGAATCTAAATCTATACAAAGTTAAAGGACGACTACTATACGGTTAAATTATTATAATCTAAAAAGTTGGTACTCGAAATAAAATTACAAATAATCAAGAAGATGTACCGAAAAATCTGCCACTTAGTATTATTTTCAGTTTTGTGGGAGGATTAATGAAAATATTAATATCTACTATTTCTTTGTAGTATCTACCTCTCTGGAAATAACGTTAAAACATCTGCAAGATCTCGTCAAAAATGTGTTCTGCCTGTAGTTTGTTTTACATGTTGGAATATGAAAAGTTTTAGGGTATCTGTGAGTTTTAAAGGATATATTAAATAATAAATAAATAAATAATGCTGGACAATCCACACAGCATTATCTAGCCCCATGGTAAGCAAAGCTTGTGTTATGGGTACTAGATAACTGATATACATAATACAATACATTACATAGATAGATATTTTTATTATAGGTACATAGAAAACGACCAGAACACCCGGAACAAATATCTGCAGATCATACACACAATTGTCCCGAGGCGGGAATCGAACCCGCAACCTCCTGCGTCGCAGGCGGACCTTCGCCCACCGCGCCACATCGGATTAATGAAAATATTAATATCTACTATTTTTTCGTAGTATCTACCTCTCTGAAAATAACGTTAAAACATCTGCAAGATCTCGTCAAAAATGTGTTCTGCCTGTAGTTTGTTTTACATATTGGAATATGAAAAGTTTTAGGGTATCTGTGAGTTTTAAAGGATATATTATAAAGGCTATACATCTATAAGTGTGTCTTTTGCATCCTACTAATATTATAAACGCTAGTTTGTATGTATGGATGTTTGTTACACTTTCACGCAAAAACTACTGAACGGATCGGGCTAAAAATTTTGCTTGTGTTCCAGGCTAGAAATAAAAAATAGGCAATATTTTTTTATTTCTGGCCTTATAAACGTTTCCATAGAAATAACGCGGGCGAAGCCGCGGGCTGAAACTAGTGGTGTTATAAATAAATATCTTTCTTCATTTCCTTGTTTGGGATTTTCACGTTCAGCTGTGGACGTGTGTATGATGCTGTTATTAGTTGATGAGTTATTTTGAAAAATAACAATTTTCGTTTAGCTAGTTTCTAGGTAACAAATTAGAAATTTAATTTGACCCGACCGCCATTAATTAAACCCTTAAAGACGCGGTTTAACGACCACTTAACCATGATAGTTACACCATCAAATCATGGTCTTACATAGTTTCATTATAATTTATGAAATATTATTTTACAGTTAATATACTCTCGTAGTTGGATATATTAATTCGGCTTTTTATTTATATTTTCCCGATTAATTTCGTATTGTTCGTCGATAAATCGATCTCGAAAATAAATTAGTACCAGCTAAAACATAGTCTTTTTAATAAAAAAAAGTAACAATCAAATAATAGAAATAAATAAGAACTAGAATTTACAATTATTGAAACAATTGAGCTATCAAGAGATCAATAAGTTCGATAACAATAATTTCGAACGTAGACTGGTATGACGGCATTGGCATTGGACATGATCTTTGTCTTACCCATATCCATTTAAACACCTAACTGCCCTTTAACCGGTTTCTTCTTTTGCAATATCCGGCTTTTCTGTACCAACATTAACCAACACAGGCATAAATAATTACAATCGAATGTCTTATAACTGCCTCACCATATGATCATATCATTGGGTGATATGATCATATCATAGAGTGATATGATCACAAGGTCATCATCACATCTCTGAGATCTGTTCGATAACATCCCTAAAAAATAACCAGTTATAACCGGCTTTGCTCTACCAACATTGACATCCAACACCGGCTTAAATAACTACAAAATACTATCTGAAATTGTTATGATAATCAAATGATAATCTCTAGGATCTGTCCAATAATATTCCTAAATAATAACCATTCATAACCATCCGGTCTTTGCTTTTCTTTCTGCCCTTTTACCGGCGCGGCGTCTTCGTTTGCAATACCCGGCTTTTCTGTACCAACATTAAGCAACACCGGCATAAATAACTACAACATAATGTCTTAAACTGCCTCACCCTGTAGTTATAATCTCTGGGATATATCCAATAATATTCCTAAATAATAACCATTCATAACCATCCGGTCTTTGCTTTTCTTTCTGCCCTTTTACCGGCGCGGCGTCTTCGTTTGCAATACCCGGCTTTTCTGTACCAACATTAACCAACACCGGCATAAATAACTACAAAATAATGTCTTAAACTGCCTCACCCTGTAGTTATAATCTCTGGGATATATCCAATAATATTCCTAAATAATAACCAGTTATAACCACCCGGTCTTAGGGACAACTTAAACGGGCGAGGATATCTTTGACGTTTCAATCAAGAATTAACAAGTTCTTATAATTACATAGGTTCAACTGTTAAAGATTCCATAGTTTTGGCGAACCTAATAAGCGTATGGTTTTGGTTTGAGGCAACAAAAGCATGTATTCGAATATATCAACTTCTTGCTAGATGGCTCTACAAAAACACTATCCAAATATCTATACAATTTGATCCGTAATTTTAAAACTGGGTCTTTGAGACTGACTAGACTAGACTTTTTGGTAATGATTAATTTAACACTTTGAGTGCTGAAATCACACGGTATGTGTTTTCTACAAGTGACTAATATGCGTAAATCCACACTAGCGCAGCGGCTGAGAAAATACAGATCTTTGTGACTCAGCACAGCCGTAATATTTTTCGAACGAAACGCATGTGCGGCGCAACACAACCGCTGTGTAGAGCGGCAGCACGAATTTTTTAGGTTAAAAAAAAGATCGCAGTCGTCGAAAAAAAATCGCAGTCAAAGTGTTAATAATTTTATGGGCCCAACCGAATTAACGTTTTTTTCCGAATTTTATCTATATTTTTGGCTAATATAGCACATTTTGTTTGATCAATTTTCCAAAAAACACATTGTATAGTAAAAAACCAGAGTAACTAGGTATCCTAAAGTTAATAGGTCATTAAACCCATGGCAATAAGATTCAGTTCATTTAAAACCTATTTTCGAATATTTATAATCAATTCAAACATTTGCATATTATACTTTGGACTTGCGTAGGCGCATGATTTTGGACGAAAACATCCAAACTTTAATTAAAAGGCTTTGTGGGCGCTTATTTTGCTAATTAATGTAAAACATGGAGATATGACTCGTTGTGCGAGAACCTACATTTGGGTTGAGAAACGATGAACAAGTACCTACCTACTTACATTTTTGTCTAGGTTAGATTAAAAACCAAAAATGGTAAACATAACTACCTAGCTCTATTTTTTATGCGGTTTCAGAGTAACTTAGATACGAATTCATTAAAACCCCCATTAGAGTTTCATACCTTGCTTAGTGGCGTGCTTAGCTTGAGGATTTTTTATTTATACCTCCCTAATTATCATCATCAGCCTATAGCAGTCCACTGCTGGACATAGGCCTCCCCCAATACCTCCCTAATAGTCCTCTCAATTATTAGGATTTTTTTGGTAATGGCCACAAAAAAGTGAATTGTAATTTATAAGATTGAAATGAACAAAAAATCTAAGGGATCACTTTATTTCCTAGTTTTACTTCATTATCATCAGCCTATAGCAGTCCACTGCTGGACATAGGCCTGCCCCAATGAGCACCATAGCGCCCTGTCTTCAGCTTGCCGCATCCGGCATCTCGCATCAGCAGTTTTACTTATGGAATTTGAATTTTTGTGTCTTGTCCTAGAGTCCTGCAATCTCTTTGTCATTTGATATTTCAACTGTGGACCAATATAATAGGCTGATGGTGACGATACCTACATTAATTATCTACTAATTACGTGAGCTAACAATACGGCTGTTTGTTTTGACAGCTGTCGAACAAGTGACAACACTGACAACAGAGTTTAATTGGGTGAACCTATCGCTAAACAAATATTATTCGGGATTAGATTTATCTAAATAGGTGTAGTGCTACCAACTTTCTTGTCATCATCATCAGCCTATAATAATAAATAAATAATAAATAAAGCTGGACAATTCACACAGCATTATCTAGCCCCATGGTAAGCAGAGCTTGTGTTATGGGTACTAGATAACTGATATACATAATACAATACATTACATAGATAGATATTTTTTTATTATACATAGAAAACGACCAGAACACCCGTAACAAATATCTGCAGATCGTACACACAATTGTTCCGAGGCGGGAATCGAACCCGCAACCTCCTGCGTCGCAAGCGGACCTTCGCCCACCGCGCCACATCGGTCGTCTATATAGTCCACTGCTGGACATAGGCTTCCCCAATGATCGCCATAGCGCCCTGTCTTCAGCTTTCCGCATCCAGCATCTACCTGCAGTCTTCTTTAGAATGCTTCAGCAAAGAAGCATTCTTACTTCAGTTGAAATTGAATCAGAAGTGGAGTATTTTAGTCACAACTTGAAGTTAGGAAATAAGAAATCAAACTCTATATCTAGCCATCGGAAGGTTTAAAATGCTAAAACAGCTTAAATTCAATCAGATTTGTAATTTACATACTCATGGAAATGATATAGAGATGATAATATTAGCAGATGATTCAATGACTGATAATGTTCAAGTGAAATTTGCTGCACTCTAAAATTAGTCGAACACTAAACAAATATAGGTAAGTCTACATAATATCTGTTTGTAAAACTCTTAATATCTTGGCCGTTAGTTGTTTATTTTTTTTATATGGACTTGATTAGCAAATATATATATATGTATATTTTTTTTATATTTTAATAGAACAAAAAATAAAAAAAAAATAAAAAAACTCATCAACATAGCTCTAAGTATTAGCAAGCTGAAAAGGCAGTGGGCGTCCTATCGCCGACGAAAACCAACAACCACCGGAGTATACGTTTTCTTGAGAGGAGACCGCGACTCGATAAACGTGGTATAGGATGCCCTCCCACCAGGTGGGATGACGATCTGCGGAAGACTGCAGGCTGAAGCTGGATGCGTCAAGCTGAAGGCTGGGCGCTATGACGCTCATTGGGGGAGGCCTATGTCTAGCAGTGGTCTAACATAGCCATCAGGCTATGTTAGTCCACTGCTAAAATTGCTATTTTAATTTGCTCAAATTATAATGAGTTAAATTCATGATCATCATCAGATGTCACTTATTAATGTGAGTCGATTAACTTGCTATGTTATGATTTATATTAATTAATAACAATTAATAATTGTATGATCAAGATTTAAAAATATATTTATATTTTTTTAAAATTTTAATATATATTTTTTTTAAATATATTTTTATTTAAATAATGCTGGACAATTCACACAGCATTATCTAGCCCCATGGTAAGCAGAGCTTGTGTTATAGGTACTAGCTAACTGATATACATAATACATTACATTACATAGATAGATATTTTTTATTATACATAGAAAACGACCAGAACACCCGGAACAAATATCTGCAGATCGTACACACAATTGTTCCGAGGCGGGAATCGAACCCGCAACCTACTGCGTCGCAGGCGGACCTTCGCCCACCGCGCCACATCGGTCGTCAAATCACTTTAGAAGTTTCATCTTTTATCATAGTAGTAAGAATAGAATCCCTATGCATCTTAGTTTCTCTTAGCCAAAATTGTGATGATACGAGTATATCCCAAGCCAATCACTTTGACAAAACGCAAGGTTGCCCAAAAGGAACAAAAGGCCATTGTCAGAACAATGTCCCATAAATTATTTTTATACGAATCGTATTGGGAATAAGAAAAAGTCAAAGCAAAAAAACTCAATCGCACAGAAGAAAATATGGCGCAGCTATTAGAGAAATTGAGTTAGTTTTTTGGATCAATACACATATTTGTAGCAAATTGCCAATGTTTTTTTTTCTCTTGTTGAATTACCAATCGGGTTTTACTGGGTCACTGAGATTTCTTTCGTGTAAGGAGCATAGACGTATCAATCGAAATTTAATTTATGATTTTAAATTCCGGTTTTCTTTACCGATAGCGTGTCAAGTCATCATCATTAGCCTATATTAGTCCACAGCTGGACATCATCATAATCATCAACATATGTTAGTCCACTGGATACAGGCCTCCCCCAATGAGCGCCACAGCACCCTGTCTTCAGCTTGACGCATCCAGCATCTACCTGCAGTTTTCCGCAAGTCGTCAAAGAACCTGGTCGGAGGACGTCCTACGCTACGTTTACCGAGTCGTGGTCTCCACTCAAGAACACTGCTGGTCATAACCCTTCCTAACAGGTGGCATAGCGCCCTGCCTTCAGCTTGCTGCATCAAGCATCTGCCTGCAGTCATTTTATTTATGAAGTGCCACTTATTAATATTTTGCCAAAGTATAAAGAAGAGATCCCTCTCAGCGATAAGCCGCCTTTTATAGGTACTTCCTCTATTCTAAGTATTTATTTCTGTATTGTTTCTTGTTTTGTGTTGTTTGCATAATAAAGTATTTTCTATAGATGACACTACTAGATCTATCTATCCATCCAAACTTTCGCATTTAGAATAGTAGTATGATAATTATATATAATTATATGTAGTATGTAGTATGATAATTACATATAATTATCATACTACATGATAATTATAGGTATAGTAGTAAACTACCGAGGTAGAGAGCCTCTGCGTCTACATCACAAGTCTAGAACTTAGAGCAAGGTGTCGAAACTAAGAAGTGAAATAGGTCTACAGTATACATTACTTTGTTTTGTATATTACTTTGTTTTGTTTTTAAGACCTTTTTTGAATAAATAAATATTATTAAAATGATAATTACCTATAATTATCATACTACTAGGATATCATACTACTATGACTGAAGAAGAAAAAGTATAAGGAAAATTAAGAAATATAAAATTATTTACATACTCGTAGTTTATTTTACCAGAATATTCTAACCCTTGACCAAGATCTCACATGTGGGTGTTCTTAGCATCCTTTGGAATGGTCGCAGCTTAGTAAATTTACTTTTACTAAACTGCTTTGCATGTTTACAAAAAGGAGCATAGCGTCGCGAGTTATTTTGCGACTGAATAGGGTTACCCCTTCGGCATCTTTCGATAGGTTTTTGGGACACTAAAGTCATTGAGAGAAAAGGGAGGGCTTTGCCCAGCTGTGGGACAATCAACATCATCATCAGCCTATAGCAGTCCACTGCTGGATATAGGCCTCCCCCAAAGAGCGCCATAGCGCCCTGTCAGCCCTTCAGCTTGCCGCATCCAGCATCTACCTGCAGTCCGTCGCAGGACGTCATCCCACCTGGTCGGAGGGCGTCCTACACTACGTTTACCGAGTCGTGGTCTGTACTCGAGAACGCGTTTGCCCCAGCGGCCGTCGGTTCTTAGCGAGATATGGCTGGCCCACTGCTACTTCAGCTTGCTAATTCTTAGAGCTATGTCGATAACTTTGGTTCTCTGTCGGATGTATTCGTTTCATAGCTCGCTGAGCGACTTTAAACTGGTGGACCAGCCCCAAGCCCCAAGCCCTAGTGGGCCAATAATGGCTAAAAATAAATAAATAAAGTCATTACATATGTGACAACCTCTGTGGCGTGGTGGGCGAAAGGTCCGCCGTTCCACAATTTAATATTTCTTTATTTTATTTGCAGTTGGACTTGCATTAATAACAATCTAGAAATTACTTACTTATTAAATATTCCAGTCAACAAAATTGTTTAAATATTTTTATGTGTTTATTTCATTAGTAAATGTGTAGTGTAACATTTATTTGTTATTTGTTTTTATAATAATATATATTATATAATAATTATTCTAGCTTTGGTACACGCACTCTCTGTCGTAAATTCACATAATTCTTTCCAACCAAAGGTTGCATGGAAGAGATCGCTCCTAAGCGATAAAGCCGCCCGTTGTATTTTTCACATATAATATATTTTTGTGATGTTCTTTATCTGGTGTACAAGTTAGTATTTTTGTATGGTACCTAGGTACCTAATTGTAAATGATGTAGTAAATAGGTCGACAGTTCGTCACGCATCAAATGTATTGCGAATAGGTATCACGTTGCGAATTATTAAGAGTCACTGACCTGGTTGCTTTAGCTACCTTATAGATAATGTAATACCTAATGTTTAATACCTAAACACTAGATAAACTCGAAATAGAATGTTTGTTAACAAACCTAGACATAAATAACTAAAACCCGCTTGCGTTGAGTTTCAGATATAATATTAAGCAATATTTACTGAACGAATGATTTCAAATCGACAAATAATGTATAATTTGTATAAAAAGACGCGAAAATTTTAGGTTGAATACAGGTGGTTTGCTTACAAACATTCTACATCGAGATTTGCCAGTGTATATATACCTTTTATGTAATATTAAAACATTTTTGTGGTGGGACAATTTTAGCCAATTTTCATCTATTTGTTGATGCGGTTTGTACCCGAGGAAATTTTATCTAACCGCACTGTGACGGCCGCAAATAGAAATTTAGATAAAATTCCTTTCCTTTCCATTTTTTTACATTTAAAGACTTAGTTAGAATTATCATCTTAATATTTATTTTAATTATATTAGCGTACGACTCGAACCCTCTAACCGCCGCTGCCGATTGATATCGTAAGTAAAAGCTAACTAAGATAATCTACAAGAGGAAAGGGCAACACCTTCGAACCCATCACCATTCAATCCTGATCATGACAAACCCTTCATTGCACTATTGGGGAGGCCCATGTCCTTCATTGGAACTCTTGGGGCTGATATTTTTTTTATTTAGAATGAACAAAGACATAATATAACCAAAATACAACAGAACACTGGAAAGCGCATACCTACGTTAAAAATTTAATATTACTGTACTTTTCGATTTACCACTACATAGTATAAAACAAAGTCGCTTCCCGCTGTCTAGTCTGTCCCTATGTATGCTTAGATCTTTAAAACTACGCAACGGATTTTGGTGAGGTTTTTTTTAATAGATAGAGTGATTCAATATTTTATTATCGATTGGCGCATATATCGCTTATTTCGGGGCGCAGCTAGTCTAAGTGCTTATTTTGTAAGCCTAAAGAATAAATTATTTTTTGACTTTAGACACATAGATTTGCACGCGGGCGAAGCCGCGGGGCGCAGTTAGTCCTAAAATAATTGTTAAATAAAGTTTAATATTTTACGTTTGTGTGCATGATGTGGGCAGCCCTACTCCACCTCTTTAAATACAGTTTAAGTGCGCAAACGCAAGCGGAAACAGGCAGATCAAAGTGACGAAACGCGTTACAGAGATATTACACTTCATGTGACAAAGCCTATGATGCTTTGTCACATGAAGTGTAATATGTCTTTGCTTGGTTATTGGTGGGAAGATAATTAGAGTTCCCTTTTTTTTAATTTTGGGTTTTTTTGCCAATTTTTCTGGTAGGTAGATAAAGTTCAATCGTTATTTTACCTTTAAATGTCTTTGCACGAGTAACCATTGTATTTTGAGAAAAGTAATTTTTTTCTAAATTAAACAAAAAACTATGTTAATGAAACAAAAAGTTTTGATAAAAATATAATTTCTACAAAACTTTCATCATTTTTAACAAAAAAATCCTTCGGGATAAATATTTTTCAAACAAATAAAATAATGTTTCATTCTTGACCGTGGTTGTTATAAAAATAACAAACAATACTGCAACTACAGTTTTAGTTTCTGTTGATTTATTTATATTTTTGTTTGGTTCCTCACTATATAAGGCCACCTTGCGCACCACGGTCTCCACGGAAGACCAGCGCTATGGTACGATCAGCTCTATAGCACATGCTGAGTGGAGACCGATTTTTGTCAGTCTCTGTCGTCTGTTAATCTAAGTTTAGTTTATAAGAGTCTCTGTTCTGTTCTGACAAAATAAAAATCTTTTTACTTTACTTTTACAACTGCAACATAAGGCCTTTATAATATTAAGTACCTACCTACTTCGTCTATAACCTACTTTTTAGTTTCCTGTCTATCAAATTTCAAACCAATAACAAGTAATAGTCAATCATTTGTTAAAGTAAGTTTACAAAGGTTATTGTAAACAATCACCTTGCAGACTTTATAATTGTAAACAATTTAGACGGGGAATTTATATTTAGATTAATGTTAGGTAGATTTCAGATTTTCTCATCCATTCAAAAAAATATTCGAGTTGGTAAGATACCTTTCCAGGGTCCATCAGGTTAGATTGTGGACAAAGGTTCTATCGACAATATAATACAAAAAAAACCTATATATATACCTACCTAAAAATTTTTTTTATCTCATGCTGTTGGTAGAAATTATAAAAATCAAATTTTTAATCAATCTCTGAGTTCTCGTTCTTGCTCTTTAGTTTTAAACACCTACATATTTGATGAGTACCTAAGTATTTTGGCAAGTACATTCGTGTGTGAAGGTACAAATCGTTTAGATGCGTTTAGATTAAAAAAAAAAACTAAAAAGCAACCAACAAATGAGCGGCAAAAAAATATGGGACATGAGTAAAAAAGTATATCATGCATACGTTTTGACACTATTGAATGAAACTAAATTTACCTGCATGTAGGTAGGTGATATTTGTCGCAAACTTTCTATTAATTTTTATGATAACATAAGAATAAAAAATATTGTTTGTTTATTTTCGTCAAAAATTTCGACTTACCACCAGTTTCCTAGAACAGCTTGCACCAGGATCAGCAGAGAGCATAGAACTCTCCAGAGCAGCATCATCTTCACAAACCACAAAGGTCACTTCCCAATCACAATTTCAAGCACACCACAAAATCATAAAACCACCCAACCCAACCACAAAACAAAAACCACGAACATAACACAAACCACAAAATAAATCCTAAAAAAAACAAAACTTTAACAAAGTTTTTATTCAAAAGTTTACGCGCGCAAACGCTCTAGTTTAAAATCGGAACTCATTTCAAAATAGTTCGAAAATCGAATCGGACTCGAACAATGTTTTTAAAAATGGCCGGCCGGTGCTGCGAACCGCGCGCATCGGGACTCAAAACCAGACTGGCAGCTTTAAGTGTATTCCATAGGATTCTCCGTACTAAAGGGGAAGGGTCGTATTCGAGGGCGTGGAGTATGCATCCACTGCACAGTAAAGTTCATCCTTCCAAGCCCTTACTACCAGGCCCTTAAAGGTTGTCGCAGATCTAGACCGTACAAATGCCGCACAGCTCAAAAATTTGCATTCAAGATTGGACTTTAACTCGTGCCACTGACGCACAGCTCAAAAAAGGGCATTCAAGCGTAGGCTTTAACTCGTACCTATATTTAGTTACATTTTATATCATTATAAGTACTATTCAACGGCTCTTTATCGCATTTATTTACCGAAAAAAACCGTTAAATTGTACCTAAAATTAATTCTGTGTTCAGATCGCTTTAATTTAAAATTATTTATATTTTATATCGAAGGCGTCGGATAACAGAGAGCTTGCCTGCCAATCGTTTGAAGCATTATATGTAAGCCTTTGTCACTGTCAAAATATGTATCAAAAGATAACGAGTTCACTCCTTCACTGCCCAACCTCAAGGACCTTCAATGCAGATAGACTTTGCGCGTCGTGGGCCATGAAAGTGTTAACGCTCTTATTTAATGCATTTTGTTGTGCCGTGTAGAGGTGCTGGATGTGCTAAGTCCTTTACCCAGCGTTCTTAGCAGAATCAAAATACCTCGCGAATAGTGTCATATCAAATTATGTCAAGCCCGTGCCATCAATCAGCGGATAATGAGCTTTATACCCATGATATTAGACTCGTTGTTGCAATTGCACTGGTTTGTGATATCCCTTACTAGTGACCACATTCTTATGTGTGAATACCAGGCCATTTCTCACGCAGTTATTGCTCTACCTGTCGACATTATCACTGGAAATGAACTTTCTTGCACAAGGATTTTGTTTAAAAGCTTGCTTTTAAGGACCGTGTCATTAATTAGGTTTTAATTAAAATTAAGTGCATTTTTAGGGTAATATTATAAATGCGAGGTTTAGGATGTCCATATTTTACGTCTTCGCGCCAAAACAGGAGAACAGATTGAGAGCTGAACGTAGACCATGTGAGTCTTGAACATGTAAGTGTTAGTTTATCGAATTCACTGCCCAGTCTTGGACTATGTGAGTTTTGAGCCATGAAAATGTTAAAATCTCAATTACTCACAAAGTTACGTCAGCAAAGTCCTTTCGCGAAAAACGTTCGAGATACAATAGTAACTTCAAAATTGCAGAAAAAATGGTACCATCAATTTGGAGCTTAAAGATGGTAAACCGCAAAAATATTATCATCTTATTTTGAAATTGATTTGATCGAGTCGATTAAAAGCTATACATTTTTATTTATTCGTAACATTACTAGCCCTTAAATTGCCACTTTATTTTGAAAAATGAGAGATTTCTACGACTTTTAAGTTATTTGAGTCTCTTGTTATTCCATTTTATAACTACTAATACTCGGTTCTAGAATCCAAGATATTTTATGTCAACAAAGGCACGTTAATGACAAAAAACTGACACCAAGACAATGATATAAAACAACAGACAAGGTAACAGCGAGGTAAACACTATTAAACTTCGTAATATATAATTAGCTATATATTAAATTTATGTTTTTATTTAGCTGGATTACTCTGTGCCTACGTTTAAAATTAGTTATAAGATATCCTTTGTTGCATAGACATAATTGTATATAAATATTAGTTGGAGAAGCCACTGGTTCCTGAAACACAGTTTTTAACTAGTTCAGGAGCCTATGGACTCGTATTGCCTGTTTTACTGTTTACTGTTCAATAAATAACATTTTTACTTTACTAATAATGCACACAGATCTCCGCGATTGTGTGGTAGAGTTCGCTATTGAGCAATAAGACCACCAATTGTCACATATTTTATATTTTTTTGTTTTGTTTGTTAATTGTTTCGTTAACGCATTCCCTGCCCAGCCTCCATAGTGCCTTCCGTAAGGGCAAATGCGCGTCATGGGCATACGAAGCGTTAAGGGTGCTATAAAGAATTTTTTTTTTTTTCTTATTGTCAAAAAAGCTTTGAAAACTTTGTGAATATTGCATATTATTTTAATCGAAACTTGGTCACCCCCTTCTACTTTCAAAGTAAAACACCAGCAAACTCATTAATTGTTATAGAGTCACATATCCTGTCTTCACGCAAACGTCTAAATACTCCGCATTCTGAAGGAAATCGACTCACATTCCTCAAACTATTCTGTTGCCTTAATCCTCAAGTAATAAGGCTTAATTTGCGAATTTCACATCACAATTTAAATTCAGATATTTGTAATCATCCGATCCAATTCAAACTCTATCTTAACTATTTACGGTATCATTTACTGTGGTATCTAACTGTTGCAATTTTACGATCATTCCAGATGTTTCTTCCTTCGAAATCTTATAGTTATCTCCTTAGGGTTCATTATTGCTTACTTCATCGTCAGCGACATTAGCATTGTTCAGTTCCTTATGAGTTGGTGTATAAGGTTCAGAGTTGTTAATGTATTATTGCTCGCTATTTCTTTCACCATCTGTCGGTCCGTTTGATCTACTGCAATTACAGTTTTACACCGATCGTAAAATTCAAGATGGCTGACAGGTAATCCTGCATTGTTATGGTTTTTTACCCTCCATGGGTTTATATCGGCCCTAAAATTAAAAGTGGCCGATTTTTTATGGATTCCTGGTGAAATTTAGATTGTTAGCGAATTTATCTGACGCTACAAAAATGTTTTTTAGATTATTGGTGGCGAATCAGATTGCACTTTATAACAATATCGACGTTGTGTATTTGACGACCGATGTGGCGCGGAGGGCGAAGGTCCGCTTGCGACGCAGGAGGTTGCGGGTTCGTTTCCCGCCTCGGAACAATTGTGTGTACGATCTGCAGATATTTGTTCCGGGTGTTCTGGTCGTTTTCTATATATAATAAAAAATATCTATCTATGTAATATATTGTATTATATTGTATATCAGTTATCTAGTACCCATAACACAAGCTCTGCTTACCGTGGGGCTAGATAATGCTGTGTGAATTGTCCAGCATTATTTATTTATTTATTAATATCTTGAAAATTTATTGGTATTTCTTTCATCTCCATTGACCAAATAATTAGTTGATATAAATTTGTACACATTTATCTACAGTTTTTTATTATAAAGAGTCCCTTACAGGGTTTTATCTTTGCAGTATCGATATGCACAGTCTTCAGATTTCATGATTCAGATGTGAGTACTGAGTACCGATACAAATCAACGTTGGTTGAATGGCAAATGCAATATTGGCTATAATATATATACTTCTATAAATAAATAAACTTTTTATTTTTATAACTGTTATACTGTTAATTGTGAGTGGAGACCGCGACTCGGTAAACGTAGTGTAGGACGCCCTCCGACCAGGTGGGATGACGACTTGCGAAAGACTGCAGGTAGATGCTGGATGCGGCAAGCTGAAGACAGGGCGCAATGGCACTCATTGGGGGAGGCCTATGTCCAGCAGTGGACTGATATAGGCTGATGATGATGATGATGCTGATGATACTATTATAAATAGGCTAACACAATGAGCTCTTTCATAACACAAATTTTAAACCATAAATAATTACTAAATTACTTAAAAAATAAAGGGTCAAAAAAGTAATCATTTTCTTTAGAATATTAAATTTTTTACTTTATGGATTATTTGCTTATCTCTTCACATCAATTTTTACTCACAAGTGCAATAATAAACTTTTCGATGCGACCCGAGAAGGTCGATAACGAGTAGGTAACCAAAATTACTCACGTTGATCTTAATTTCAAAATTGACAGACAGTCAATTGACAGCTCCACATTCCAAGGATTCATCTCAATCCGCAGATTATTGCCAGAACTCAATTGGAGTGATTGTAGCTAATTTAAGGCTAGAAATACAGCTGTGATGTCATGTTTAGTCGGTTAGAAATAGAGGTTAGTATCTCAAACCAAGAGATAAATTTCTGTACGACGACCGATGTGGCGCGGTGAGCGAAGGTCCGCCTGCGACGCAGGAGGTTGCGGGTTCGATTCCTGCCTCGGAACAATTGTGTGCAGATATTTGTTCCGGGTGTTCTGGTCGTTTTTCTATGTATAATAAAAAATATCTATCTATGTAATATATTGTATTATGTATATCTAGTACCCATAACACAAGCTCTGCTTACCATGGGGCTAGATAATACTGTGTGAATTGTCTAGCATTATTAATTTATTTATTTATATTTATTATTATCTGCAGATATTTGTTCCGGGTGTTCCTGGTCGTTTTTTATGTATGATAAAGATCTGTCCATGTAAATATATTTTATAGTATATCAGTCATCTAGTACCAAGCACAAGCTCTGCTTCGCTTGGGGCTAAATTATGTGGTGTGGATTGTACAGCAATAAAAAAACAGGTCTGGTCGTTCAACTCTTAACCTTAGAAAAGAGAGTTCTATCGAAAGTTCTCCTCCTTTTAAATTTGAAGCCAATTATTGTTATTCCAGATTATTGCTACAGAAATGTAACAAATACTTCCGACAGAGAACCAAAGTTATCGACATAGCTCTGAGAATTAGCAAGCTGAAGTGGCAGTGGGCCGGCCATATCTCGCGAAGAACCGACGGCCGCTGGGGCAAACGTGTTCTTGAGTGGAGACCACGACTCGGTAAACGTAGTGTAGGACGCCCTGCGACCAGGTGGGAGTAAAATGAAGGTAGCAAATATTATGTGTGGTTCTTTATAACAAAATAAACAACGACTCGGTAATTTAATTTTGAAAAAATCATCATCAAAAGCTTCATAGCTCCATTGATTTTTTACTTTGAGATGTTACCATAGGCGCTTGTCACCTGCGTTTGGCAAAAGGGTTCGCATGTAAAATAATAGTGACCTCTATTGCAATTAACAATAGGTTGAGTTTTGAGTTAAGCCATCGGATTTAGAAGCGAAAGATCAATGATTCAATCGAATTATATCCCTTTAAATCTATTGAGGCGCCGTCCACTTGAAAGATGGGTCGACGAAATTTTGGAAACAGAAAATAATTGGGCGGCCATAGCGAAGGATAGAAAGAAACGGCACAGCCTGGAGGAGGCCTTTACTCAAATAGAGATCAAAGAATTATTAAAATACTTACCTATTTAATAATGCTCAATAATTAAAGTTTTCTTGTTTTCTTCTAACAGTGTTCAATAATTTAATTTGATTATAATTCAATTATTATGTAATTTATTCTTTGATAATAAATGGCTAAATTATTATTATTATTAAAATCTATTGAATTTTTTGTTATTATATACATTTTATCTACATATATAGTTTTACTTATAAAGCAGGCTGGAAAGTGAAGCTAAATATTTAAAAAATCCTGAAATCAACTAATACACGGCAATCAAAGTCTACGGTAAAAGCGTAAAAAATCCAGACCACAGTTCTGCCCTTCTTATGATAAACAGCGTAAGTGCATCGCGGCATATTTCGAGAAAATCGCGCCTAAAGTTTTTATTCTTATTTTTGGTGTCACGACTACACTAATTATGTTATTTTCAAAATTGTTACTTTTAGTTGTAGGTTAAAGTGTGTATTTTATTATTACTTACATATTTCTGTTTTCTCTTCTGTATTAACTGTTAATCCATAAAGCACTTCAAATCTCAAAGAACACGGCTGACCCCACAACATACCACCCCGTTCAAAACGATTTCTAAAGTCTGTCGAATCGAAATTGAGTTTATGGTTATAAATAAGTTATGCCGATCTGCCAATTACGTTTCATATCCGAATACAGACAACAATAACATAAAAGAGTCGATACAAACACAAATGAAGAATCTATAAATGTCTTTAAGACATTGGCAGGTAGAGCTATGAAGTTGTAGAGACGGCAGTTTCACAAGGGGGTAGAAGTATGCAAAAGTTCGTTTTAGCAAAAGGTAAATAAAAATAAATGAAACGAAAATATATTTATTCTGATAGAGCTAAAACTTAATTATCTAACTATAGTAAACAATTACGGCACACGACTTAAAAAGACTTAAAAGTAAATAATTCATAATAATACATTGATTTAAACATAACTGACATGTCAAAATTAATGTTGTGTAGATCAAGCCGTGTGTGATGGTCAGTGCCGTGTTCCTGCGCTATCAGAACAGGTAATATATTCTATTACCTGTTCTGATAGCGCAGGAACACGAATTACCAAAATGTTACTTCTTTTTGTGAATTTCTCCCATAAAATATTTTCCACCTACATTTATTTATTATAGTAATCTCTTTGTATACAAAACGTGCGCGTTGAAATCTTTTGTATGCTATGCTGGACCAGTTTTATTAGAGGATATCGAAATCGAAATCTACCACTGTAGAAGCCCTTTGATAAAATAAACTGATCTTTATGAATGAAAAGATTAAGGACATTGAGATAATATTTATTTTATAATTGAAGGTACACTATCAGCACACTATACTGAATTGGGTAACACATTTGTCAATTTTAGGTAATTTACTAGTATCCACTGTAAGTTACATTATACCTATTTATTATTAAATAAAGGATTTAGAGGTGATCAAATGCAACTTACTATACTATGAACCATGTATAAGAAGGAAGAAGAAAGAAGGTAAATCATCAAAAGATAAATTCCGAATGTACGTCTGTACGATGTTATACGTTCGTTATAAAGATCCAGGACTGCGGCTTGTGCAAATATCCGACTGCACAAATGTCTTCTCGCGAAAACGTCCTTCGCGCAAGTACCAGACACGCTTTCCTGTAGACGAGTAAAAAGTATCCTGTCTATCCTTACTTAACTCTACGGTAAAAGTTAATACGTTCCTGTTATTAGGAATATAATAAGTCGGCATATCCTACTAGATACAATCTTGTGCTTTTATTTTATTCATAGGAAAATCCTCTTTATTCTCTTGTTTACTTTGAGAACAGACGTTGTTTTTTCTGTGTATTGGCTGACGCTGCATTTATGAAAATAGCAGAGTTCTACCAGGTAAATAGAACTTGGAAATAAAAACAGATATGTCTCTGTCATCTCTTAGTAAGTGTGTAAGTTTATTAGTATACTAGTTTCTGCCCGCGGCTTCGCACGCATTGTTTCTATGGAAACGTTTAAATGTTATTTTTGAACTGATTATGGGATAAAAAGTAGCCTATGCTTTATTCCGGGCCTGGAACTACCTGTATGCAATATTTCAGCCCGATCCGTTCATTAATTTTTGCGTGAAAGTGTAACAAACATCCTACCTTATTATACTTACATACAAACTTTCGCGTTTATAATATTACTAGGATTTGTAATATAGGTATTATGATATCATCATCATCATCATCAGCCTATATCAATCCACTGCTGGACATAGGCCTCCCCCAATGAGCGCCATAGCGCCCTGTCTTCAGCTTGCCGCATCCAGCATCTACCTGCAGTCTTTCGCAGGTCGTCATCCCACCTGGTCGGAGGGCGTCCTACACTACGTTTGCCGAGTCGTGGTCTCCACTCAAGAACACGTTTGCCCCATCGGCCGTCGGTTCTTCGCGAGATATGGCCGGCCCACTGCCACTTCAGCTTGCTAATTCTTTGAGCTATGTCGATAACCTTGGTTCTCTGTCGGATGTATTCGTTACGAATCCTATCCTTCAGTTATTATGATATGTAGTGTACTAATTGTATGTAGTATTTGTTTTCTTTTTTAACTGATTATCTATTTAAGTGCCTCCGTCCGATGCTGGATGCGTCAAGCTAAAGACAGGGCGCTACGGCGTTCATTACATTAGGTACCAATGTCCCGCAGTGGACTAACATCGGCTTGAAAATCTGCCGTCAATAAAAAAGCAGCAACTGCCAAATTCCAACTTTTCCCGCGACTTTTACAACGCACGTAAATCAGACTCTTGTAAAGATAAACAAATTAATATGTAGTAAAACCGAACTATTATAGGTTAAAGTTTACTGTTCGTTTTTATAAAGACGGATGGTTCTGGCGTCAGGTGCTGAGTGATAGGAAAACATGGCGATGATTGAACGCTGATACAAACCAGTATTTTGATGAATAAATACTGTTAGGGATGGTCTGGATGTTTGAGTGTTTTTATAGTTTATTGGTGTTTTCGAGGATGTCTTTTTTTTCCTAAGAATAAGAATAAGAATAAATTTATTGTAAAATTGTGTGAATCATAGTTACATGAAGGTCTTATAATTAAAATATAGTATCAACAATTTCATCCTATTCGGACATATTTTTTTTTTTTTTTTAGAACTTATTAGTTTATACCTAGTTGTTTTGTAGAACTTATTTAGAAATGCATAGTAGGTTCGTTTTTTAGGGCCTTACTAAGTTATCAGTTAGAAGTTGATACCTGCTTGAAGTTGAAAGAGCTAGCAAAAACCAAGACTATTAGCAATGATAAGCAATTCAAATGTACTAGACACATTAGTTATGAACATACTAGTGGTTTCTTCTCACTTCTTCCACTTGTGGACAAAAAAATTAAGTGAACTATAATATAATTTTAATTGATAATAATGAATAGTATAAAATATGACCTGTCTAAGTGCTTATTTGTAGCTTAAACAAAATAAAAACTTTTCATTTTCATTTTCAATGAATTTGTTGACCGACCTAGATTTTATGCTGTTTCAATACTTATTTCTTTATTGAGGAATAACAAACGACTACATTTACCTTATTATACATTTGCATTAGTACTTTACTATGTAAAGATGAATGATCCTTCCAATATATCGAATAAACTAATCATCAGCACCCCATCACTAGTTCAATGTTCACTAGTTCATGTGAACTCGATGTTTTTCACACTACGCCGGACGTCTGCCGGCGAGTCAATTAGAAAAGCATAAAAATGGTTTAGAATGAAGACAGCGTTATTCTAACGCGTATTTTAAGTCGCATTGTTTTTTGTGATTTTTGAGTTATGGTCTCTTATTATGATTGCAAAATTTAAGCATCACTTCTGTAGTACAGCGGGCGAAAGATCACCTCAGACGCAGAAGGTTGCGGATTTGATTCCCGCCGCGGGCAAAATGTTTGTTTTCCAAATACTAATTATTACCTACCAACTTATGTTAGTATTGTACCCATTAGTGAAACCCAACTCTGCGTACCTTGAGGCTAAAGGATATTGTGAATAATGTACAGCATTATTAATAAATCAATACAAAATTCTCTGTAATATCAATCAATATCGCGATGGTTTAATAAGGTATGGGTAATTATTTTGCAAGTAACTACCAGTTAAGAAAAGCAACATGAGAAGGCAGCCATGACACCTTAATACCCCCATGCTCACCGTGTGGTCTTATTAACTATAAAGCATTCAAAGATATCGACTTACAGACCTATTGTGCGATCTCCTTTGTTTCAACTCGAGCCAAATCCAAAATGGCGGCGGTGTAAACGTCAGAGAAAACAATATGGCTGACAGGCAGTTATTGTTTGAATGGAGGGTAAATTAATTTTGAATATCAATTGGGGGATTACTAAGAATAAATAAATAGAGAAAGTAAACGGCCATTGCTACTCTTAATTTGACTCTACATTTATAAGCCTAAGACTAAGATTAACTGTTAAAAATTGTCAATAAGTATAGTAGAATTCTATGCTATGGGAATGAGATACCTATACTATACATAAATAAAAAATGCTGGACAATCCACACAGCATCATCAAGCCACAAGCAAACACAATTACATGTTATGGGTAATGCAATGACTGATATACCTGCTTAATACTATATAATACATAGATATATATTTTTTAGTATACATAAAAAATACCCAGAAAGCCCGGGACAGATATTTGCAGAGCGTACAAACATTTTTTCCAAGGCGGTAATAGAACCCGCAATCTCCTGCGTCGCAGGCGGACCCTTGTCCACCAAGCCACATGGGTCATCTAATATAAAGTCTAAAAATAGCCTTGCTGGCGGCAGCGTAAGAATAGAGCCCTGGATATCGCAAGAGTCGACTATAAGGGAATCCACTAGTTGATATTCATCATGAATGAATATATCGACGTCGTTGAGGAAAGACGTGCCGTACTGTAAACAAATTTGCAAATAATCAATTGCAAAATCGTGACCTGGTTTTGTGCCGGTAGTGACAAATCAGTGAAGTGTGTGGACTGTATACTAAAAATGATATATTTTTGCTGACTAACATTAAACTAGCGTAAAATGTCTAGTCCCTTTGGGCTCCGGAGCACCAGGACGGCGCGCTCGCCGCCTCCTACCCCCACCGTGCCCGTACCTGAGTCCCCCCCTCCTCGCCCTAATGAACCCGAGTCCCAAGAAGTCGAGTATCAGGCAGTAACAACTCCGGAAATACAAGGCTGGATGACCTCAATCAACCAATTTCTAAATGAGGTGTGCTCTATCACTACCGATACAAGTAAAATGAACTCTGAGCAAAAACAAAGAGTCAGTGCACTCTGCCGCAAAGTGGGTCACGGTACCTCACAGATGGCCGTCCACTATCAGTCCTTGAAAACCAAATGTGTAAAGGCCTACAGCACTATAGAAATGCTGCAAAACCAACTTGCCCAATCCCACCAGCTCAAGGACCTAATAAGGACGATTGAAACGTCATCAAAAACATCATCTGCTAAAGAAACTTCATTCGCCGACATGGTCAAGAAAGGGACCAACAATTATATAAAGCCCACAAATGTAAGTTCGGTGGCAATCTACCCGAATGATAAAATGAAGACCAGCGAGGACACCAAATCCCTCGTACAAAAAATTATCTGCCCAGAGGATATGAAGCTACATGTGAGAGGGCTTCGTAAGACCAAGAACGGTGGTGTTATCATCAGCACTGACTCCAAGGACGATATTGAAAAATTAAAAAGCACTGTCCAGATCACTAACTCGGGTCTTACAATTGATGAGCCGCCTAAGCGAAAGCCGAGAGTCGTTGTCATCGGAGTGCCGACTTCAATGCCCGATAAAGAAGTTTACTCCTGTATCTACCACCAAAACCTTGCCGATATTTTGAACTATGACCTGGAAAAGTTCCTTACCTCTATACGTTTAAGCCACAAGTCGGGTAGGAAGGACGCAGAGTACTGTAACTTTATTATTGAGGTCCCAGCTGCCGTACGAAAAGCACTTATAACAAAGGACCGTATATTCGTAAACTGGTCTTCATGCCCAGTCAGAGATTTCACCCTTGTTACCCGCTGCTACAAGTGCCAACAGTACGGACATGCGGCGAAGTCATGTCGTGAGACCGCTCATACCTGTGGACACTGTGGAGGCCAAGGACATACTGTCACTGAGTGTTCAAAGAAGGCCGAGGACCCTAAATGTGCAACCTGTTTACACTATAAGAAACCGAACCAACATGCCACCGGCTCCGTCGACTGTCCGGCGAAAATTGCTGCCGAAAGGAGGTACATTAATTCTATCGATTATGGGGGCGCCTAAGAGCGCCGTAAATTAATTCGTTTTCAGACCTATTTTTATATACATCTTTTTTTTTTTCTTTTTAAATAAAATAATGATAAGTAGTGTAATCCGCGACCTAGATAATTTTTCCATCTCAGAGTCTAAATTAGCTGATGTAGAAAATTGCAAGCGTTATCTTTCTTCTTTTAGTAATCCATTGACCGTAATAACACAAAACATTCGCAGTGTGTTTAAAAATTTTGACAACTTTGCTATTTTCCAAAATCGCTTAAACATCAATTGTGACATTATTGTACTAACAGAATGCTGGCTTGTTAAACAATACAAAGTGCCAATAATGCCTGGATATACTATTTACCAAAGTACCAAAAATTACAACCAAAACGATGGGGTAATAGTTTACGCAAGGGACCATCTGAACGTATCTGTTGAAGAACCGAATATTCAAGACTGCAACAGGCTACTGATCAAAATTGGATTAGATTTTGCCATACTTGCTCTGTATAGACCCCCCTCCTTTAGAAATATAAGCAACTTTAATGATTCACTAAATGACACCTTGCAGAATCTATCATCATTCAAAAATATCATTGTTATTGGGGATATTAACATCAACATTCTTCCAGGAAGTAACGATCCTGGTGCACAGGACTACCTAAATCTATGTTCCTTTCATGGCTTGCTTCCTGCGCACACGCTTCCAACTCATCAAGCTGGGTCTTGTTTGGATCACATCATACTGAAATCTAACTTTCCATCACTTTCGCTTGTTATAACTTCGTCCGTAACCGATCACAATGCTGTCCTACTAACCTTAAATTGTAAATTACCTAAACATAACAACATACGTACTTATTCTAAAGTAAACTGGAATAAACTTGAAGCTGATATTTTATCAAATATGCAATTCGGGTTCAGAGCTAAAGTATCTACTGCAGATGCAGTTCATCACCTTACTAACCATCTTGATCAAGAACTGGATAAGAGTAAGCATACAATTGGAATATTCTTAGACCTAGCCAAATGCTTTGACACCGTTTCTATACCTATACTATTGCGCAAGCTTGAAACACTGGGTATTAGAGACACTCAGCTGAAACTTTTCACGAGCTACCTCGAAGAACGCACGCAGTGCGTCAGGATAGGCGATGTCGTCAGCAGTGATCAGAAAAACACTGACTTTGGTGTCCCCCAAGGGAGTGTCTTGGGACCTACCCTATTTTTACTTTACATCAATGAACTTTGCAATTTAAAATTAGATCATGGAAAAATCATTTCATATGCTGACGACACCGCTCTCCTTTTTTCCGCTGACTCTGAAGAAGAAGTGTACAAGTTTGCGCAATATGGATTCAATATTGTAAATAAATGGCTTCAGCAAAATTTACTAACTCTAAATGCAGATAAGACTAAGTATATAAGATTTTCGATGCGCAAACGGCCCTCTAACGAAATCATCCCCAGCCTGTTTGCGCATTGTTGTGTAGGTGCTGACAATAACGTATGTATTTGCCCTACTATAAATAAAACAAATAAAATTAAATACCTTGGCGTAATGCTGGATGAAACACTCTCATTCAAACCCCATATAGAAGTTTTAGTAAGTAGAGTCCGCAAACTGATTTTTGTTTTCAAAAATTTACGCTATATTGCGGATCAAAAACTTATTATACAAGTCTACCGGGCCCTATGCGAATCCATTTTGACCTACTGCATTACATCATGGGGTGGAGTGGGTAAAACATTATTACTAACTGTCGAAAGAGCACAAAGAGCGATACTTAAAGTATCAACTTTCCGTCCTTTTATTTTTTCTACAAACCTTCTGTTTAAATCATGTGGAGTGTTGTCAGTTCGACAGTTATTCATAATGAATATAGTGCTCAAACAACACGCAGCCCTTCCTTATGTCAATGAAAGCGCTAACAAAAGGAGAAAAAATAACGTTTGCCCTAAAGAACTAGATCGGAGACACACCTTTTCAAATAAATTTTACAGTATCCTTGGTCCTTTTTTATACAATAGATTAAATGTATTAGCCAATATTTATCCCTTAAATTATAATAGTTGTAAGAAAAAACTTAAGGATACACTGCAATGTATGTCATACGATGACACAGAAAATTTATTGACTGTTTTTAAGTAGACCTACAAATCTTTGTATATACCTTTATTATTTAAATTTAGTTTAGTGTAAGTAGCATAAGTTATTATCATAAAGTATTCATGTTCGTCCCTTTGTAGAATAAGCAAGTTTAAATTGATTATTTATTTGTTGTTAGCACTCTTTCAGCCTGAAAAACAGGTTTTCACCTAGTTCAGGCACCCACATTGTTATTTCCATCAGAATTTAAGTAAGGTACTTTTTGTTACTCTTTAGTCCTAAGATATTTTTGAATAAATTTTATTTTATTTTTATTTTTTTTTTATTTTATCATCAGCCTATATTAGTATATAGGTAGGATTGACATACCTATATTAGTTATATATATTACATTATACTTATTTATATAGGTAGATAAAATACTCGTACCTACGTACAAATCTATGTACACTTTTAAGATAGAATATAAGATTCGGGTCAAACCCCTACGAGTTTAAAGAGTGTTATAAATGTAAGTCTTATGTACATTCTTTTAAAAAAAATACAAATAATAACTAATAATACAATAATAAATCAGGGATGTTTGCCGAGTATCAGACGGATGGCTTTGCCGCCATCCTTCGGAAAAAGACGGCGTCCCTGATACGCAGAGTCCGCACTCTGCGCAACAGCATCCTACAAACTGTAGCGAGCAGGATTGATTCGCCAATATGGCAGAAATTTGTAACAAAAGTACTTTGATTAATTTTAATGATGATTTAATTTGATTTGTCTTAACTTATTCTAATTTATTATAATTCATTTTAATTTTAATTTAATTTTAGCACGTAAGAATTACTAACATTTATTATAAGATCATTAAGTGCCTAGTAACAAATTATGGATCTTAGTAATCCGAAATAAAGGAATTTTATTTATTTTTATTTAAAAACCTAGGGAAGGTAATATGACTTTCAGAAAACTTCCGAGCTGACTCAGTAGATAGATACTGTAGGTAGGTAGGTAATAGGTACGTACCGAATATCCGCACTCTGCAGTCATGCCAGACAGCACAAATATAAAATCCAATCTCTACCTTCCATTGTTTCTACCGATCTGATATTTAGTCTAATAGATACAGCTTGGGGATGTTACTATGGCATAAGAACTGAAATGTTTCTATAATGTAAATTTTTTTTAGAAATTTGAATTGTTACATAATTTTACTAAATAATTAATTGTAACAATACAACTCCATATTTAGCACGCCTGCGTGCAGGCTGAACACAATTACTTAAATAGTTGTAAGAATGTGTACCTAATAATTGTGTTTTTCTATGGACCTGTCATGTCGGTCTGAAATAAATGATTTTTATTTTATTTATTTATTTATTTTAAATGGTATCTGAGGACGGACATTATTCTACTTTTTTCTTTCGGAAATGTGAGCCGCCGCCGCCGCCAGTAGAAGCTAAATTAAAGTATCCAATAGGTCTGTATATGTTTTTATAGGAGACGTTTTCCAAAGTGCCAGAGCAATACCCTTGAGCTGCAATAATAAGGGAGACCCCACACATATTTTACAAAATTATACAAAGTTCTGATAGTTCTTGCCGTATCGGAGACAATCGTGACACCTGCACTTAAATTCGTATTATACGATACTGGACCGTGGGTACAGGGTGTAGCTTGCCCTTAAAGTTTTGATACCTTACCAGCTAACCGACTAGTGTGAAAGTAATACAGAAATACAATTTATGGGTAAAATCAATTAACATGTCAATTTTTCATAAGAATTGTTGGATTTGTCTTCCTAAGCACTTTGGTTCTAGATGATTATCTTTACATAGTACAAAATGAAGTCGCTTTCTCTGTTCGCTTATAGGTATCATCATCAGCCTATTGTTAGTCCACTGCTGGACATAGGCCTCCCCCAATGAGCGCCACAGCGCCCTGTCTTCAGCTTGCCGCATCCAGCATCCACCCTGCGTCCTTTCGCAGGTCGTCATCCCACCTGGCCGGAGGGCGTCCTACACTACGTTTACCGAGTCGTGGTCTCCACTCAATAACACTTTTCCCCCAGTGGCTGTCGGTTCTTCGCGAGATATGGCCGGCCCACTGCCACCTCATCAGCTTGCTTATTCTTTGAGCTATATCGAGAACTTTGGTTCTTTGTCGGATATTCGTTACGAATCCTTCAAAGAAACTCCGAGCAAAGCTCGCAAATTAAAATTACCTACCGTGTCAACTGGATATTAAAAACCCTTGTGTTACCTACCAGATTATATAAAAATAGCACACGTTAAATTAGCAATGATATATTAATTACAAGTAGGTTACCTAAGTTAGTTAACAATGCTAGGTTTTTCTAAGCACTTGGCTCTCGATTAATTTCTATACATTGATTTTACCCACTGAGCTAACTCTAAGCAAATAATACGAAAATACAAACGTATCTTCGAATCCTTTGTTCTGCTAATCACATGTCATGTTACACCCTGTAGTCAGTCTGCGGTAATAAGAAGTCAATATTAGCGTGCTGGGCGGGCAGATTTTACGCTGGGCGGATGTGGAGATGGACTCTCTGTTTTAATACTTTTACTATTAATAATTTATTTTATTTAACAGTTAAGCTACACATCTTTGTTATTATTGTTATCTTACGTCTTTGTTATTTGTAAACTGCATTATTAAGTGTTCTATAATAGTTAAGCCTTTTCTATTATTTTAAATTTTACATTGAGGGCCCGGAATAAAATTTTGGCTACTTTTTATTCCATAAATCAGTTTATAGAAATAACCCTAAAACGTTACCATAGAAATAACGCTATCCTACTAATATTATAAACGCGAAAGTTTGTAAGTATGGATGCATGTTTGTTACTCTTTCACGTAAAAACTACTGAATGGATTTTAATGACAACTTTACAATAATATAAGTTATACATCAAAATAACACATAGGCCAATTCATAAAAATATATTGTATATTATCCAAAATATCTATCACCACGCGGGTGAAACCGCCGGGCGCAGCTAGTATATCCATATAGCGTTATTTCTATGGAAACATTTTAAGTGTTCCCATGGGATCAGGGGAACTGATTTATATATAAATGATAAAAAGTAGATAGAATGAAGATAAATATCGGTAGGTACCTGCTGGAAAACAAAACATTTCCCTTATCCACCAATTTGCCGCTCATATTATTATTGTTATTCCGCCTCCATTATCCGACTATGAAATTTTTATGATCTTTGTCAGAATGGTAAACATAACCTTATGTCATAAGTCATTGTCAAAGTCAGGTTGAGAAGTATCACATGTCAGTGCTATTAGCTTAGACTACTGTCGTCTCTGTCTATATAGGCTCTCTCTCTTGCTCTGTAGTGGCCGTACATGAAGAACCAATTATAATAAACTTTATCCGATTTCATCTAATAAACTCTTTGATTTCGTTCATAACCCATCAATCTTGACTACACTTTTTTTTACGTTTGCCACTTTTCTACACTGGCTGAAAAGTGGCAAACCAGTCACATATTTCCAAATCAAAGAAGTCAAGTCAATTGCCATCAATGTTCCGCTCTGAGATTATTTTGTATAGAAGCCATCTCCACCCGCCCTAGCAACCACCGCCCGCCCTCGGCGTTCCGATAACATGCCGAGTTTACACAACGCCAATTAGAGCGTGCCTGGGGCGGACGCTGTTTTCACATGCTAATTGTATAGATACCCTGTATACCTGCTACGCTACCCCGGAGGAAAATCTCTGCAAACAATGCGAGGAAAATCTTTATAAACAAAAGCTTGCTTTTCTACGTTACACTTAGGTACTATGGCTAGATCTACACTTAGACTTGTATTTTAAAAGCTTGCATAGATACTGCCCCGTAGAAAAATCTCTGCAAACAATGCGAGGAAAATCTTTATAAACAAAAGCTTGCTTTTCTACGTTACACTTAGGTACTATGGCTAGATCTACACTTAGACTTGTATTTTAAAAGCTTGCATAGATACTGCCCCGTAGAAAAATCTCTGCAAACAATGCGAGGAAAATCTTTATAAACAAAAGCTTTTCTTCGTATCTACCTACATGGCTAGACGGAAGATAGATTTTTTGCGGTTTCCTTCGGTTTCGACCACGAATTATAGGCTTAGAGTAGGTACAATTAGTGAAACCAGTGTTTTAATTACTCTGAGTTTAAAATAATCAATATTTATATTTAACGGCTTTCTTTTATTATGTTTTTTGCTCCTAATTTTAGATAACCTTGGTAAACATAACATAGGCACTAAATCACTTTTATCCAAAACCATGTAGGTAATCTTTATGATAAACTTGTTTTTTAAAGTTATTCTGGATACGATTCCACCAAAATAGTGTGCAGCACATTTGTTTACAAAAATTTTGTACAGAACTCCCATTGCACGTACTCGTACTAAGCTTGTATCGCATTTAGCTTCTGGCTCCACCGGCAAGACTGTGCGTAAGTTTTGTACGCATAGTGTGCACGAACATGTTCACTGAGAAGAGTTTTCTGTCTTCAGTTGTTAATATGGACGGGCGGGAAAACGTAGTGCTTTGTGCTGCAGCTTGTGTTTTATTATGTAGTCTGGTTAAAAAAAACCGAAGAAAGAAACCGCGTTGTAGGGTGAGGCCTTTCCTAGAGCGACGAAATGAAGAAACGAATACCTAGAAATAAAAATGAATCTACCATTGAATGGATTTAAAAATTTCACTCGTATATCGTACGAAGATTTTGAGTTGCTGGTTTATGCAGTTAATCCTCTTAGGTATTGCTAAGCAAGACCTTGAGATATCTTGCTACTGGAGATTCTTTTTCATGTTTAATGTAGGTACTTATTTTAAAGTTTCAATAGAACTTATTGTACCTGAGACCTGTAAGCCTGTTGAAAGAAAATATGAAGGTAAGAAAATAAAATCACATTTATTATAATTTTAGTTACTTTTATTGCATTACATATCACGCCAAGTTAATATTTCGCTGTCATTCTGACGTAAAAGTTCAAAGTCATCATTATCGCGGACAATACTTGAAGTCGGTGCTCTGAGAATTCGACGAATCTGAATACGATGAAGGAATTCGAGTAATAGCATAGTTTCCAGTACCGATGATAGCGTCATACAATAAATTATCAATATCTCTTTGCACTAAAATCTTCGTTCGCTCATCTTTGATTTTCCTTAATTTCGCTGCGACGGCTGCAGCAAAAATGTCGTCATCATCATTATGTCTTTTTGCTTCCGTCTGCTTGTTTACGTTATCCATAATAGACCAAGCTTGGACAATTCTCGGGTCTTCATCGACAGCACGACGTTTCTGAGAGTTCTTCGGAACCTTAAACTTTTCGACTGGCCTTTCCTGAGGAGATTCATGGTCTTCATTTACTGTGTGTACGTGTATATCTTGTATTAGCTGAAATAATAATAAAATGTATTTTTTCAGACGCCTAACACTTCAGAAGTATGGATGATGATAGAGCTCAATTTGACCATCTATGGAATTTCCCTCATTGCATTGGCTATGGATGGCAAACATGTTATTATTCAAGCTCCAAATAATACTGAAAGTGACTTTTTCAATTACAAAGGTGATTTCAGCATTGTACTGGTTGATGCAAATTATAAATCTACGTACGTAGATTGTTTTAAAGGAAGAATATCTGGTAGTGGTGTTTTCAAAAATACTGGTTTCTACTACCTGACATGTCGGAAGAAGACCATGTACAATTATGTATGTGGCGATGCGAAAGACATACGAGAACAATTTTCACATTATTTCCAAACTAACATCGGAATGGCGCCATGGCAACACTGGCGTAAACAGCTAAGCTAAAAATTAAAGAATAGGTATGAAAATAAAAAATTTAAACGTACCTGTTCATTTATTTCGTCTTCGTCCCGTGAGCTCACACTGGCGTTCGGCTCGTCCCTTCCATTAACGAAATTCAAATATGAATAAGCAAACCATTTTGGCTTGTATATGTCTGAAATACTAGAACCTGAAGATTTTGAATCCGCTATTTTCTTTTTTTCTCTTCGATATTGAGCCAAAATAATCTTCCATTTTCTCATTACCTCAGTCGAGTCACAATTGAAACTTTGAGCTAACTCTTGAGTGGAGTCGTGTTTTTTGTTTCTATTTTTATAGTCTTTGTGACTGGAATCCCATAACAGAGGATAAGTTTCAATTGCTTGAATAAATTTGATTATTTTATCATTCGTCCAATCCATATTTAAATCAGTTAAACAATGTGCGCGTACAAATACCTATATGTTTTTGTTAATGTTTTCGCTCCAGTGGCGGAAGCAAGACTGAGTTCGCGAACAACAAGGTCAACACAACAAGCATGTACTGTACGCGTCGTCGACGCGAGTCTATGACACGAGTCCACTGCATGCATATGTGCGCGCACAATCATATACAGAGTGCGCGAACATTTCTAAAATGGCCGCGCACAATTAGTTATTATTTGCCCGAGTGTGTCAACCAAGCGTGAAAATTTTTGTGTCGTACACTGCATTGCCGTGCCGCACAGTTCAGCACACTGCTGCACTGGTGGGATCGTACCTAGAGAGAGAGAGAGAGCAAAAATATGTCACATTCAGAAAATTGTTCGTTGAGCAACCTACTTAGGTAGGTAGGTAGGTACCTACTCTCGGAATAAAATCATTAAATTTATGAGAATTGCTCGTAGAACCTGCTCGGGGGTCAGCTAACGTCGAACTTTAGGTACTGTAGGGCAGGTAGGTCGGTACTTGGCTTGACGAATGGTTAGATTAGATTTATTTGTCCAAGAACAATTTTTTACAACTGTATTTATATAAACTCATTTAAAACGGGATATTTACCATGATTTGATTTTTGAGTTTGTTTGTTGGCGCATGTAACTGTGCCGAAAATATTGGAGGATTCATGGTAAATATCCCATTATAAATAACTTTCGTGTTAATAACCATGATAGTAAGTTTTATTGTATTTATATAATATGTAGTAGAATTGGAACACTGGAAAGCGCTTAAGTTTAAAACTGTGTCGCACCTCCCAGCGCTCAAACTCAGGATAACGCCGATTTCACCAAACAATGCATGAACCATCGGCATGAACAGTAGGTATCACTATGAACCTAGTTCTAGTCATTTATTAACGTTACTGTTTACTTTTTACTCCGTTAAAACATCAAACACAAATACAAATACAAATCGTAGCTTGTTTTACGACGACCGATGTGGCGCGGTGGGCGAAGGTCCGCCTGCGACGCAGGAGGTTGCGGGTTCGATTCCCGCCTCGGAACAATTATGTGTACGATCTGCAGATATTTGTTCCGGGTGTTCTGGTCGTTTTCTATGTATAATAAAAATATCTATCTATGTAATATATTGTATTGCGAAGGTCCGCCTGCGACGCAGGAGGTTGCCCCCTGCGTCGCAGGCGTACCTTCGCCCACCACGCCACATCGTTCGTCAAATCCTACATTTTATCCAAACCAAGAAAAAAAATTCGATATTTCTTCAACAAACCTGCGAAAAATATTATATTGGAATTAAAAATACAATGTATTTTCACATATTTATTACAAACAAAAACAGTTATTACCTCTAATATGCTTATTTATTAATCAAAATACATAGACCTAAGAATTAGACTTATGTACAAACTATTTACACAAACCAAATACTGAAAACAATTAAAATAACAAAAACAATCTTTACTTTAAAATAGGAATGTAAGTACAAACAAACATACATTATTAATTAAAATTTTGGTATGACAATCTTAATTGTATGAGGCCAATGGCTTTAGTATTCGCAGTATTGTAACCTGTAAATATCTGAGTAAAGGCAAAATTTATTCTATTTTTTAGTATTTTTTCTTATAGCGGCAACCGAAATACATGATCTGTGAAAATTTCAATCCAACTATCACGGCTCATGAGATACAACCAGGTGACAGACGGACAGACAGACAGCAGAGTCTAAGTAATAAGGTCCCGTTTTACCCTTTGGACACGGAATCCTAAAAATGTAGAGAAAGTATAAGCTTTTTCTGGTTAGATTGATAAAGATTAGTTTCCTTCAAGGGCAGGTATTCAAAACTTGTGATCTGGACCTATAAAGCGGGGTCTTAGTAATAAGGTCCCGTTTTACCCTCAGACGGACGGACGGACAGCGAATTCTTAGTAATAGGGTCTCGTTTTACCCATTGGGTACTTCCCTAAAAGCTGTTCAATTTAAGTTTCCCGGCACTCGCATAACAAACCACCTTAAAAGCAGCCACACACAGAAACCGTGGCCGGGCCGGAGGCGAAGGCGTGCGGGTTGTATCATACGAATTTATATGAAAGATTACACATACACCGCCGGACGGCCGAGCGGTGCACGTAAATTCGTATGATACAACCAGGGCTTGGAATATCGGTATTTTCAAGTACCGGTTCGTCTGACCTTGACGTGGCATCGATACCTTCATTGGTTTCGATATAAATTTTACCGACACTTTTTAGAACCGATACTTGTAAGTACCGTTACTTCATTGGTATCTGTACTAAAGTATCGGTATTTTCAATAGTATCGGTATTATTACCGATATTATGCGCATGAAGTATCTATACCAACAAATTTGCAAACAAGCGCGCGCGCCCGCCCCTCGCCGGTCGGTACGCTAGCACTGGAGAGCTGGCAACGTCGCGAGAACCGCTTTGAGCCGTCGTCGTTAGCAAACCCTGGTTGTATCATACGAATTTATATGAAACACACATACGGTACAGGCGGTGGCGGCGCGGTGCACGTAAACTCGTATGATACAACCCGCATGTCTTCGCCTCCGGCCCGGCCACGGTTTCTGTGTGTGGCGGCTTTTAATCTTTCAGTTCGACTAGTCTTACAGTTCTATAATAGGAATCATGGTGATCTGAGCATCCGCTTCTGTCAAAGGTCAGCTGGCGTGGTAGAGGCCCGCCAAGGCGTCTTGGAGCGCCCTAAGGCATGGCAGAGTGGAGGAGTAGCCTCCAGCTTTCTCGGTCTCGGTCTCTGATCTGAAAATATAAATAATACATTTTAAATACTTATATCCGGTGGGATGACGATGACCTGCTAAAGACTGCAGGTAGATGCTGGATGCGTCAAGCTGAAGACAGGGCGCTATGGCGCTCATTGGGGGAGGCCTATGTCCAGCAGTATTCTAACATAGGCTGATGATGTTGATCAAGAATACAAACCTGACATGTTTCAAATACCCCAAGCTGACAATATCCTGCAAGCTCGGAGCTGTAGGCCCCACTCTGTCTGGTACTATTGGCGGTGTGTACTTGTATAATGGACCTTCTTCTATGAGCGGTAAGGTATCATGTCCAAGGCCACGCGTGAATTTTACTCCGGTCGAGAATTGTGTCACCTGGAACGTCAGAAGAAAATAGATGAAAAAAGCTCAACTAATTACTTAATGGCTGCAGGTATTTTCATTGACCAAACGTCTTTGCCCAAACATCAAACTTCAAAACTGCCAGGGAGTGTAGTATCTTAGGACGGCCTATGTTGCGTGGTCGGCAAAAGTCCGCCTGCAGTTCAGTTTGCGGGTTCGATTCCCGCCTTGAGACAAATGTTTGTACGATTTGGAAATATTTGTCCCAGCTATTTTGGGTATTTTCTATGTATAATAAAAATTATATTATCTATGGTTATATATCGTATCACTACAGTATAAAAAAGTCGCTTCCCGCTGTCCGTCTCTATGTATATTTTAGATCTTTAAAACTACGCGGATTTTGATGCGGTTTTTTTTTAGAGGTAAGTGTGATTCAAGATGTAGGTTTATAAACTATTTGACACATAGATTTCAACGTGGGCGAAGCCGCGGGGCGCGGGTAGTATACAATACATACAAAATACAAAAATCTTTATTTGAAACAAAAACCTAACTATTGTCTACTAAGTATAATCTTGCATTTTAGATAAAAATTTAAAAGTACCTAGAATTAATAAGTCTTATGTTGTTGTGTAGTACATTTACATAGGTGAATAAAAATACCTTTTTTGTTACGTATGTAGTAGTAAGCGTCTACGGATGTGTGCGTGCCTGCACCAGCCCGCGCCACCTCAGTGCAATAAACAGTGTGAAATCAACCAGCGGTCGTTTCACACATGTTTCACTCACGTCCATGAGCTCCCCTATCCAAAATTCGTAAATTTTTCTTTCTTACCTTTGCCACTGGCGGTAAAACCTCTTCTGGTTTATTAGCAATAGTCTGCGCGAATGTGTTCAGTATATCCTTAGCATCACCTTCTGCGAACATGAGCTCATCGATCAAAGCTTCCTTCTCCCGTATCTTCTGTTTCTTTGCTTCCTGTTCCATACGCAAGATCTCTGCTCGACGGAGGTCCTCCATTTGTTTCTCTATTTCGAGTATCTCTTCGAGTTCTAACTCCTCTCGACCTGTTGAAATAACATTGAATTATTTATTGATGTAATCAAAACGGCCAGGTTAATCCTACTAATACTATAAACGCGAAAGTATAAAAGTATGGATGGATGGATGGATGGATGTTTGTTACTTTTTCACATAAAAGCTACTGAATGGATTTTAATGAAACTTTACAATAATATACCATATACATCAGAATAACACATAGGCTACAATTTATAAAGATATATTGTATATTATCCAAAATATCTATCACAACGCAGGTGAAACCGCAAGGCACAGCTAGTATAAAATATAGTTTTATTAGGTAAGAACACATGTTATATAGTTATACAGTCAAATAATCAAGCTTAATTAAGTTATCATAAGATATACTCATATTATAAATTCAAATTATAAAACATAGGAAATATAGAAAATATAGGAATGCTCCTTATATTTAGTAACATGTTGTTAGTTAGAGTCAATCAGATTTCATGAATTAACAAAATGCTTAGATTCTAACTATCCTTTGAGTAAAAAAGCTAAAATAACTTTGTCTCAAGATATATGAAATTTGTCTAACCTTGGCCACAAATATATGAATACTAGTGAATAGTACTCTAAGTGTTAACTAAAAATATAAGTAGGTAATTGAGGTTTTATAATTCATGTCAAAGTTAACCAACAAAGCTGCTTACTTGGTATGCTCAGCAATAAGTGCTCACGGGCTAAATAGACATACAACTCGGTCACAATATCTGTGCACCTTCATCCAAACATTTTGTATGGCTCAAGGTGCACAGATATTGTGACCGAGTTGTATATGTATATACTCCGATTTAGAATCCAAGATATTTTATGTCCATATAGACATTTTTGAATGAAAAGTTAACAATAACAGAAAACAACGAGGTAACAGCAAGGTTATCGTTAAAAACTAAAACACAAACTTTAACAATGCATAAATGCTTTAACATGTGGAGTAAAAAAATGTTTAAATGAATTCAAAATCAAAAGATTATATGAATAAAACGATGAATGAAAGCTTTCAGAAGCTTTTATGCTCAAAACCATTAGTTCTGGGCGTTATCTATGTATAATAAAAAATATCTATCTATGTAATCTAATGTATTATGTATATCAGTTATCTAGTACCCATAACACAAGCTCTGCTTACCATGGGGCTAGATAATGCTGTGTGAATTGTGTCCAGCATTATTTATATTTATTTATTTATTTATGCTTAGCTTGTCAAAATACAAATGTCGTTTATTTTCCACCAATATTCCTTGGGTTTTGTATTCCCTTTGTATACAAAAAATATCCAGGTTTTTTTAATCGGAGATATAGATAGAACAAACCTTACCAATTTTGGCCTTATTTTTCATTATCAGCTCCTTGTTATCTTTTTTATACTGCTCTATCCTCTTATTAGTATTTACTATATCGATATTATTTGTGAGGTTGTAGATTATAGTTTCAATTTCCTCCAAATAGTCATTGTAGTCTCGTAATGTAGGAAAATCTTCTTCTTTTTTGTTATAGTCTTTAAGGACTCTTTTTCTTATGTCTATTTCTTTCTCTACCATAGGGTCTTCGAAGAGTTGGACACGGTAGTTGCTTCGCCGCAAAGGGACATTACAATCCGGGCAAGAACCCGAACCTGAAAAATATTAGAATTTACAATTATCTTCGTTTTGTTTTTATGTCGGCTTTTTTAATATAAACAAGTGTTCTATGACTTTAAGACTCTTTGTGGCCGCTATTGTAGTTATGTTTATTTTATATTATGGTAAGAATACTTATTTAAGTATTAAAAATGAAGAGAGCTGGACAGTCTCATAGTATCAATTACCTTTCAAAAACAGTAAATCTACACAGCTTTCGCATAATGCATGGCCGCACACGTTTACCATCAACTTCAACGATGGATTTCTGTACTTCGTTGTCTTGCAACGAGGACATGCTTGGTCGTCCATAGTTCCGAATCTTATGAAGTTATTGTATTATCTTGGAAATCAAGAAAAAACAAGGAAATCCAAAGGTAATTGTATGTGCGTAAGCGTAACCAAACAAACAAGCAAGCTCACTTCACTTCATTCATTCATAAATAAATCAAATTATATTATCACTCAGATTTAGATAGGTATACATTTTATAGAATTAAATAAATTAACCTATCATAGACAAGTTTATACATAATTACATAGCGTTATTTCATAGTTATTTCTCTTTGGACATGTTGAGTGAGTTTAGATGACCATAGGCAATCAATATTTCGTTCAAAAAAGGGATCTATAAAAAGTCTGTTCTCTTTTACACCAGTTAAAATATTATAACACCAATGAATCGCAATTAAATTTATTTTGACTTGACTTGACATGACATGACAGTCATTTGAATTGAATGAAACACAACATCATGTAACTGAGAATAAACTAGGAGTTTTTTAGTATTTTTAATCTTTTGTGTTTTGAGATGAGAAATTTTTCATGTTATTTCTTTTCTTTTCTTGCAATATCCGAAAACTTACTTTATCTGCTTCGTAAAAAGTAAAGAAATATGAATTTAGCTGTAAGGCATGTCCTGAAAAGGCACTCATTTCGAATATGTGACCGGTTTGCGCAAAAAAGTTACAATCATGTATATAATCATATTCCTGTAACCTCAACATGTCCTGTTATACAATTCCGGAGTTATTCCGACGAAAAAGAAGTGGAAATGCGTAAATTGCCTCAATTAATGGAGTTCCCGCCTGTTGTTTGGCCTTCATTCATAAAATTTATTAAGAATTGGATGTTTGCGAACCTCATCATCAGGCCGTATTTTGATAATGAATTTCGCTTGGCTGATTTCATTGATGCTTCCAAACATGCTGTGCAGGTAATTTACGTACCACAACTGGTCCATAGTTGTATTTGTAGTGCTGAACCTACATACACAAATACAATTAAGTTCAGTTATTTATTTATACCTAAAAAAATCTTAGATCACAATATTTAATCAAGCACATAAGTAATTTTAACTGAACTTACCTACATTGCCTCCTAATAAGAACCAATAATGTTGGTACAGCCTGGGATTGGCTGTATGTAAACTGGTGTTGTTGTCTCTTATTAAATTAGTATCCCCTACTACATTGATCAAGATGGATCAGATGAATGTTTCTGACATAAGATTCCATACAATTACATTGAAGTTAACCAACATAGGTATCAAATGCTAATCTTTTGTGTCAGGTTGTTTCAGAAGCTCTAGAAAAGAGTGATTTCAAAGCCTTGGAGGGGTTGGTTGAGAAAGGCGCAATAGAATCCCTCAAGACTAATATATCTAATCTTTCCATCAGTCAGAGGCAACTTCTATCTATTGACAAAGAGGATATATTCTATGCATTTCCATACCAGGTGAGTGAAGAAAAGCCTAATATTTGAAGGTATTTTATGAGAGACTGGATTCGGCCTGCGGCTTCACATGCTTGGTTTCTGAAATTAACACTTCGAGTGCTGAAATCACATCGTATGTGTTTTCTACAAGTGACTAATATGCGTAAATTCACACTAGCGCAGCGGCTGAGAAAATACAGATCTGTGTGACTCAGCACAGCTGTAATATTTTTCGAACGAAACGCATGTGCGGCGCAACAACCGCTGTGTAGAGCGGCAGCACGAATGGCTTAGGCTAAAAAAAGATCGCAGTCATCGAAAAAAGTTCGCAGTCAATGAGTTAAAGGTAACCAATAGATAATTATGTTATTTCAAAGTCATCAAATATCTGAGTAATAAATGTTCTATGAAATTTCTATATTCTATATTATATTCTATAATCTTATGAGAACTGATTTATGGTAGCCTGATAAGGTAGCCTATGAGTTATTAATAATAACTTATTATAGGTCTTAATCAGCACATCTACACAAAATTTTAGGGAAATCTGTTCAATAGTTTTGACATTAATCCAGTAAGTTGCATTTAGATAAGACCCATTAACTCATATGTGCCATTAAGTGTCTACAAAAGAAAGTGGTTATTCCTCAGGTAAAATCCATCAATACAAACTTTTGCATTTAAAATATTAGTGAGATGCCTGCAAAATAACGAATTCATCACATCTGTCAGAGTGTATGGTAGAGCCAAAGTTATCAGAAGACAAATTAAGCAAGGACTCCTGTCCAAGATTGATAAAGTAGGTATATATTATGGTTTAGTTTAAAAGTCTCCACACTCGCGCGCGAAGACGCGAACCATGATTAGATCGCGTTTCGCGTTCGCTCCTTTAATATTATCCGTTTTCTGGGGTTCCATACTCAAATAATAAAACGGGACCCTATTACTAAGACTGCTGTCCGTCTGTCACAAGGCTGTATCTCATGAACAGTCTATCTAAGACGGCTGAAATTTTCACAGATGATGTATTTCTGTTGGCGCTATAACATACTAAAAACCAAAAAAGTTAAATATTTAAGGAGGCTCCTAATCAAATACAACATACGGATTTATTTGCTAGTTTTTGCTCGATATTGACAACGGCATCATGTAGACGCTTGAAATATTCACAGAATATTTTAGTTATATATTCACTTTAAAAATAAATAGTTCAATTAAAATAAAACAAATATTTGAGGGAGGCTCCCATACAACAAACATGGTTTTTATAGATAGTACGGAACCCTTCGTGCGCGATTACGACTCGCACTTGGCTGATTTTATTGTCTCGTGACGTGACAAAGGGTTTGCGAGAAGCTCGTTAACACTTTAATAGCCCATGACTTACACACCGCTCTCCTGCTCTGTGTAGCGGCAGGGCGGCGGCGGCGGCGGCGGCGGGGCGTGCCATTCTCATCGCCAAGGCCGGGCAGTGAATGTGTTAATACGGTGCAAGCACGGAGCGCCTTGGTAGTTTTGATTGAAAGTTATGACACGCACCTCGATTTATGGCCGTGACGCGCGTGAGTGTGGAAAAGGCTTTAAATATATACAAAACCTTGATCTATAATTTTTTTTACAGGTAGGTGTTATGTTTGACGAATCAGATAAGCGCTGGGTGGAAATCACAATGTGCTACCATGTGCTAAAAGGACTCAAGCAAATGAAAGAGACTGATGAACTACCTCCCATCTCGTTAGGGTAAGGACTTACCCCCCAATACTCAAACGCAACTCAGATTTAAAACCGCCACACACAGAAAACGTGGCTGCGCGCCACCGGGCCGGAGGCGCAGGTATCATACGAATTTATATGAAAGACTACACATACACGTCGTCGTGGCGCAGTGCACGTAAATTCGTATGAAACAACCCGCACGCCTTCGCCTCCGGCCCGGCCACGGTTTCTGTGTGTGGCGGCTTTAAAGCACGTCTCTAGTGACGATTTTCTGACAGATTTTCATTCAAAACTGTCAACAAATGGCGACTTAAATCTGAGATGCGTCTTCGTAAACCACAACTGTGTATGCTGATCTTTAATCGTTCTGAAGGCCTACTATGGGACACGAAATATTAGTTTCAGGTGATCAATCACACATAACAAACAAATCACCACAGTTTGTTTGGATGCGTCACTGACACTTTTCGTTAAGGATCTCTGTTATAAATTATAAAATCTTTTTCAATATATTGCCATCATAACACCAATTCTGCTAACCAATCGCTTTACTATGACAATGGTATTGTCCCAAAGTCGTCATGTAGAATTCTTAGATTAATTATTAAACTCTAGATAGTGTGTGCAGTATTATTAGTAAATTAGTACTATTTGAACGTAGAGAGATATTTTATACTTATAACGCGCGTCCCTCATCTATGGTAAAATGTCAAAATACCTGTCATTATTGATGATACCGATGGCACTGTGATAATGATGAATATTTAGATTAGTCGCGTCCTCTTTGTAATTTGTTTTTCAAAGTAGACTTCCGGAACCTACCTTGGAACAGTGAGAGTAATAACTGTTTTTAATAAATGCAGTAAATTCTACGTAAATAACGAATTGATTGAAATTTTCGTACACATGATTTGTTCGATACAGGCTTAGTCTAGTGAAGAAACAACAAATAACTACAATACTAAGTAATAAAACCTGTCTGCAAAGGACATAGTAGATATTAGTTGCTGTTTTGTTTATTTTTTGTGTGTATATTGTGACCTTCCTAATATACCATCTTGTTTTTTACATATTTAGTTAAGAATGTGCACCTACATCTTTTGTTGTAATGAAATGTTACTTTTTGTCTATTCCAGAGTACAACCAGAGTTCCAAGACAAGATATTCATATTAAACTACAGATTTATCAAAGAGTTCACAAAAGGTGTACAGGACAGTTGGTGGGTGAATATTGTGAATCATTTTCAGCCCCAAAGCCTTAAGAAATAGAAGATCCCAGCCGGAAAGCCTTCAAGTGGACTTCTTTGCAACGCTTAAACTAGTAGATTGGTATTGTGATAGTTTAAACAACTCAGTCATGTGTTAAGTATATAATAAAAGCAGTTTTAATGTTTCAATAATTGTTTTAATTGTGTATATATAAAAATAACATTTACCTCTGTTTACATTCTACTAATTCTTCATTATAATAATAATATTTACAACTATTTACAATTACAGGTTCCAGTGCCAGAGTTTAGCTGGTTTTCTAAAAACTGGCTTATCTTCTGTTTGAGATCGTCCACGTCACCTGTGAAATAATGACTGCTTAGTATTTGAATATGACGCTCTTTGGGGGAGGCCTATGTCCAGCAGTGGACTTACATACGCTTAGGATAATAACGAGTATTTGAACATGGTCAAGGTACTTAAGAGGAAGTTTTTAATATTTAGATTGGAGGTACTTTTGAGTGATATTTTCTGTATTACAGAATTTGTGTTTAGTATCTAAAAAAAAGTAACATGTAGAAATAAACGAAAAAATAAGTATAGTAAAACAACATAACTGTTGATTAATTAGAGTCCTACGAAACTACTAAACTAGGTAGATAGATACATAATTATTTGTATTTGATTGAAATGTTATAATAATAGAGACTATGAGCTTACAGACAAACGGAATAACCGTTAAAGTTAGCTTTTAGATTAATATATATATATATATTATTATTATATAATTATTAATAAACGTAAAAAAAAAAACTATTCTTAACTCATATCATAGGTATACCTACCTAAATTAAATTTTCTGTATTGTCTATTGCGACACTTTCTCATACACAGATACTTTTATAGCCTGTTCTCCAGCTAAATTCAATGTAAAATATGTTGGTAAACAAACCACAAAAAGAAAAAACTAAACAAAAGGGCATGGCTATTCTAGTTACAGTTTTTGATACGAAACTAGGGCGCCCAGTAGCAACAAAACTGGTCAAGTTTTTTTATAAGTAAGATAAAATAAACACATAATACAAACCTATTGCTGGGTCATGTAAGGACCTCTTGTCTGAACCACACTGCAATTTTATAGGTCTCTGTTTCTTCGGACATTTTTCTACTTCTGCGAAAGAAAAAATTAAGTCATCACTTAACGAAGATGTGTGTAAGGGTCGGTACATATCTGACGGAAAATGCGTCGCGTTTTATTGGTCGCGTTACGCCAGAACAGTCAAATATGTAATAAAACATTCAACCTTTCACACTTAACCGATGATGCGTTAGTGCGTTGAGCGTACTGTCATGTTTCCGTCAACGCATAGTCGGTCGACGTAACGTGTCGCGATACGTGTATTTTGTAAGATGCATTCAGACTAGGCGTAACATCAGCGGAGATCGTTTGTGCAAAGGTCGTTCGAACTGACTAGACGCGTAATGTGGCAAGTCTAATTTGACCGAATAGACGCGACCGATGATACGCTCGACGCATTTTCTGTCAGATATGTACCGACCCTTAGTGCGCGTACCTACAACGCCGAAGTTACTGAACAGATTACGCTGAATTTTGCATAAGTAAATATTATATAAATGGACAGTGGTGCCTTTGCTTTTGTACCCCACAATTGTAATGTAGGTATTATGGTATGTAGTGTAGGTTGGTATTTGTTTTCATTTTTTTACCTATATATTTACTTAGTAGTACCACTGTCGATTTTGTTCCTTCATGTCCAGTCCATCCTAAGGTCTGGAAGAGATCGCAATCAGTGATAAAGCCGCCCTTTATACTTCCTTTATTCTATTGTTTTCTGTTTTGTATATTGTATAATAAAGCGTTTTCTATCTATCTATCTTACCTGCATTAACTCTGTCAATAATACTGTTAATATCCATCTTCGCAGTCAGGTTCTCACTCAATATTTTCACATACTGACTGGAACCCGGCACTATTTTGTCCATATCACTGGTCTTCAGCTCAAAAGTGCTGTCCGTATCAAGTTCTCCAGAACTGTTGCATTCTATTTGAATAATCTCGTAGGCAGACTGTGAAGGTTGGGCTGTGTAGCTGATTATGAGGTTTTGGTATATGTGGTAACCATCTACTGATGAAATGGCTTGGTAGATTCGTGGATTTATTATTCTGAAATATAAGATTATACCTATAATATTAATAAGTATGAAAAATATACAATTGTGTGCCAGATATTGAGTAGCAGTTTCGACTACTGTGCCATCACAGGAAAACTATAGGTAGGTCCCCTTCTATTGAAGTTAAACAGTCTTTTTTCCAAAATTGCTCTGGTAGGTGAATTAGAAGCTAAATTTTACCATACCTTGTATATTTATTTTCGCCGCGGCTCAATAACATACCTAAAGACGAGAGAATTATTCATCATCATCAGCCTATAGCAGTCCACTGCTGGACATAGGCCTCCCCCAATGAGCGCCATAGCGCCCTGTCTTCGGCTTGTCGTATCCAGCATCTACCTGCAGTCTTTCGCAGGTCGTCATCCCACCTGGTCGGAGGGCGTCCTACATTACGTTTACCGAGTCGTGGTCCACTCAAGAACACGTAGAAGAGACGTAATAATAAAATCAAATTAGGTTGAATATTATTACGATTGTTTCTCACCTATCTAAATAAGCTCTGCACATATCCATGATCAAAACAATTAGTTCAGGCTGCCTCTTTTCAGCCAATGATAGAAGGAAGTTCTCTGTGACGCAGTGGGACAGTTCTATGTCCTCGCTAGGGCACTCCACGCCGAGCATACATTGTATGTTTGTGATTTGGCAGCCATGGCCGGCGTAGAAGAGAAAACCTGGAACATTTAAAAAAATATATAATAAACCAGCAGACCTTCCTGGCTTCGCACGGTTTTAGTATGGATCCCTAACTTTTTGAAAATATAATATAGCCTATATTCACCAGGTAGTATAGCTAATAGTGTAGCTTCCCAATGGTGAAAGAATTTTTCAAATCGGTCTAGTAGTTTCGGAGCCTATTCATTACAAACAAAAAATCAAACCTTTCCTCTTTATAATATTAGTATAGACGAGCTGCGCTCCGCGGCTTCGCCCTAGTGCTTCAAATAGTTTTTAAACCTTCCTCTTGAATCACTCTATATATTTAAAAAACCGTATCAACATCGGTTGCATTGTTTTTAAGATCTAAGTATACCTACAAAGGGACAGGCAGACAGTGGGAAGCGACTTGGGTTTATACTATGTGTAGTGAAGACATTTAACATCAAAATGAAGGCGTAAACAACAGGTTGATTGTAAGATTGACCCAATTTTAGACTAAAATGACTAGACTTTCTAGGGGGAAAACTGAAATAAGATCATACTGATTTTATTTATTGATGCAAAGGAATCATCATATCAGATCCATTACAGCCTGTATGTTAACCTAGAGCTGGATATATGTACATACAGCAGCATAAGAGCTTTGTTCTTAGGAGAATATAATTGTCTTTCAAATTTGTGTTGAGTTACTTACAGTAAGAACGCTCTGGGATCATCTCAAAGATAGATCGCAATGAGTTATTCAGCTGTGTACTCGTAGAATTCATCAATGTTAGCACTACAAAGTCTAATTCCTTCAACAATTCACTCAGGTCCTGACAGTCACTGATTGGAGTAGCTAAGGGACCCAAGTTACGGTACTTTTCATTAGCTATTAAGATAGCTATTTTAGTTTGTGGTTGGAAGGAGCTTGTTACTTGACTCTCATGGTAAACAGTGTTTATTAGACCTTTAAACCGAGGATAAGAGTATCCATATCTGTCAAGAGTTTTCAATAACTGTTCGCCTGGATTTTTTTCGGTAAAGTTTATTCTGGAAATGAATAGAACTTGAAGTAACATCTGTAAAAGGTAGACTTTCATTGTGTTGCGTAGGAATACAGGTCCGTAATACAGTCATAGTAATTAAACTGAATATAGACTATAATTAGTAGGTAGTACTATTCTCTCATACATATCTTTTAAGAAGTGCATTAATTTGCAAAACTTACTGTAGGCCTGCAGCGTTTGCTAATGTTTCACATTCTTGCAGTGTAAAAGTTATTGCAGTTTTGTATTCTTTGTAAGGTAAGTCATGTAGTAAGGACGACATTGTCTAATGTTTAGTTTTTCCGTGATTTCTTTCGTAACAGTTACTTTTGTGGCTTGATTGAATAATTTCACATTTGATTTTTTAAATAAACACAGACTACACGAAAAGTAGAACCAAAACAAACAATAAAAAAGCAGCTGATTTTTCTGACTTTGACTTCTTTGTCAAATGTCAAATGGGACCGATGAACGGATACAAGAGTTAAAGGTTCAGCTCAGTAGAGTAGAGGGACTGCAGCACACTTTATTTGTGCTAGTTCAGAATTTGCAGCCAGAATTCTGGTTTCCCTGAATAAAGGTTGCACTTTCGTTGTTGTTGAAAAGAATGAAAATAATAATTAAATACTTATCATTTTCATTCTTCTGTAACCTTAACCTGTTTTGAAGATTTTGGCCTAACTGCGATTGATGTTTTTATAGAAAACGCTTTATCGATTCTTTCCGACGACATCCCTTAGGCTTAAACCAGGAACATTAGTCTAGTCAATCCATAGATTAAAGTCAATCACTCGGCTAATCGGCTTGAATGAAATGAATGAACTTGTGAAAATTAAACAAAAATGGCGATCGGCGTTGATACTTCAAAATGGAAACCTAGAAAAATAAAAGGAACACCTGCCGCTAAATTCCGCAATCTTCTTGCCTACGGAATTATAGGCGCTGGAATGCTTTTCGGTGTAATATTTCAGTAAGTCCGCTCCGCAGTTAGGGCTCATCCATTATTTACACAAATTGAGGTTATGTTTATTGATAGTCTTCGTTTATTTGTTTTTAGTTTTGCTGATACAACAAAAGGCCTAAGAAAGGCCTCAGAAGTATTATATGAAGATCCTATAGAAGAAGTAGAAAGAAGGCAAATGATTGCCAGTGGCCTTCCAAACAGATCTGGTGACCATATTAGAAAGCTACTCAAAGAACAGTCAAGACCTGATCTACCATATAAATAAGCTATGAACAAAAACATTCATAGGTAAAATAGTTTCTATTAGTTATTCATTTAATGCTAAATGTGATGGTGTAATAAAATGTGATTGATTAAACAGATTGTTTTATTTTATCAGAGAAAATGAACAAACCGTGAGCAGTAAATATTTTACCACAAAGTCTGCTATGGATGAGAGCTTAACTGACTTTCAAGAACCTAAAAAACTATCTGGTCCCAAAGCATCGACAAAAAAGGCCAAACCTGAGAAGGCAAAGAAGGCTCCAAAGAGAATCCGAGGCCAGAAAGACATCAGATCAGCTCTTAAAACAAAGAAAAACGATTTGGAAAAATATGCAGAGGATTTTGATAAAGTTTGTAAACACGCCGGCTTAGATGTTAATTCAGAAGAATTGCAGTTAGCTATTGCTTTATCTAAGTCGCTTCAAGAATCTTCTAAGACAGATGGCACAGAAACTTCACGGTCCCATAATACTCAAGACAGAGTGGGGAAAATCCGGACTACTTTACTAGAATATGGGTTTAAAGTGCCAGAAATAAAAAAGCCCATCCCTAACAAAAGATTGAAAAAGAAAAATAACTACAAATTACTTACAACCTGTGAAGAAGCAAAGAAACAGATTGTATCAGATAAGTTTTCACAAATTCTATTTAAAAACATCACTGTTTCTAAAAAACATGAAACAGGTATTGAACAAGCTCAAGCTAGGTTGTTTAATCTAGCCACCCGGGTGAATTACTGTGTACTAAAAGATATAAACACCTTCTATGTGGAAAACCTTCTAGAAAAGTCTACTGCTACTTGTAATCTTCTAAGAGATTGGTCTGAAATTCCAGGAAGACCTGTGAGTCCTGTACTTCAGGCACCAATCAGCATGAATTTCAGTGAAATAGACTGCTCACAAGACGAACTAGACATTGTACTAAGTGGTTCTCTGAAATGTTGTAAAGATATAATCAAAGGTAAAGAACAAGAGATTAAATTTCGTAATACTGATGTATATTGTAGAAAAGGTACTCATAAAGATAATTTAGAGAATAGTGTAATTATTATAGATGAAGAAACTTCAAAACCCAGTGCAACTTTTGCAGTGAATGCTAAAGAATGTGATATAAATCAAAAACTTGAAGCAAATTATAATATTGATAAAGCTACAAGCTTAGAAAACTCTGTTGTAGAAGTGGATCATTACAGAAGCTGCTCTCCTGATCTTTTTGAGGATGAACCGTCTGTGGTTGAAAACACTATAACTCAGACAGAAGAAAAACTAACAACCCCTATACATACAAATGATTTAATGGATTTAACAGAATGTAATACTGATTTAAAATTAAACAATTCTAATCACCATGTTGGTTCACAAACATCACAAAAATATAATGTAACAAATAGATGCAATGATCTAATGGAAATCACAGAATGTATAGAAAATCAAGATTTAAACACTTATACAACTAACAGAAATGTTACAAAGCGTGTATCAAATGACTTTATGGAGATAACAAACTGTGTGGCGGGTCCATTGACACAAAATACTATTGATGCTGACATAGATCTTACTCAAAGTCCAACAGACTCAAATAAAACAGATGTTACTCATGGAAATGACACTATTCAAGATGATCCAATTGAAATGAAAAGTGACAACAATCAAACTATTGATAAAACGGTTAACGAAACGTTAAGCGAACCCAACAACATTGATCTTACACAAAGTCCAAAAGTAGCCAAAACAAGTAACACCAATCAAAATATTGATAACCCATTTAAAGTAAGATGTGATACAAATCAAAGTATTGATAAAACTAATGATAAGAAGAAAGAAGTTATAAGCATTGAATCAATCAGCATTGATCTTACAGATTGTCCAAAACCTTTTAAACATGATGTTGCTAATAACAGTGTTGAAAGTTTAGATTTAACGCAGTCTTCTAACACTAGTGATGAGTTACCTTTTGTTAGCTTGAAAGGAACTAAAAATAACAGCCAGGCTTCTGTTGAAACAAATATGGACCCCAAAGATCACGAATATCAAAATGAGTCTATTGCACAAGATGATTTTTTAGATTTAACCCAAAACTATCATGAAGATCTAGATAATTCAGCATTTGATTTAATAAAAGATAACCAATATAATAACCATTATACGTCGGATACTCACCATCAAGATATAGAAGTAAACTCAACTCAAGTGCATACACCCAGAAATAGTCAAACTAATGTCAGTTTCTTTGAGGAATATATTCCTGACCATTCTGATAACAATGATCCACTAGATAAGGATATGTCTAAGAACTATAAAGATAATAGCAAAGATGTACTAATTTCCGATCCCCAGAGTTCAAATGTTCAATTAAATGCAAAAGATAATCTGAGTGATGATATTGATCTTACCCAGAATTCAGATTCAACAGAAAGTCAAAACAATGATGGAGTAGTTAATCAAAGTGTAGAAAGTGAGGCTTACGGAGATGCTACGATTGAAATGGATATATGTAAAGGTGCACCAAGTGATATAGATCTAACACAAAACTCTGAATCTGAAGAACTGAGTCAAGAATCACAAAGAGACTACAACCACATTGAAAATGACTTAGACAGTGATGCCACAGTCGAAGAGGACATAGATAACGATCGAAAAGTAATAGAAAATGATATTGTTATCAAAAGTTCACAAAGATGTAGCAGTCTTGGTAAAAAAGATAACATTTCTATAGATTACGATGAAATTGACGATGATCTCGCTAACTCAAGTTCGCAACTAAATAAAAGTATTACTAAATCGGGTACAGATAACCTCAGTAACGTTTCTAATAAAAGTAAAGATACTTCAAACTGTAGCCAAAATTCTGAGGTGTTTGTCATATCAGATAATGAATTAGACTATTCTATGCACAAGTCTAAACTAGAAAAGCCAGTCGAAAACTTTATGCTCGGCGGCATATCTACAATCATGAATGAATTTTCCGGGCTATCAAGTTTTAGACGATCTACTAACATTGAGAATAATTCAGCAGCAGCTAACACAAATGAAGTAAATAATATAATAGAGGTTGAGGATTATGAATCAGGAAACGTTAGAACTCCAATAAAGCATAGAAGAGTTAATGAGCTAGCAACTCCACAGAAACCTAGTTGCAGTGGGGTTACCACTGTAGTAACACCAACTAATAATGAATACAGTATCAAGACAAATGATGTGACTCCTATGCCGAAATATGAATCAATGTCACTAGAAGAACTTCACAACGAACTTGATAAATATGGTGTTAAACCCTTCAAACGAAAAAGAGGTAAATAGTTGCATTTATTCAAAAATAATTTACGTTTTGTATGAATGCATCAAGCTGAAGACAGGGCGCTATGGCGCTCATTGGGGGAGGCCTATGTCCAGCAGTGGACTAATATAGGCTGATGACGATGATGATGATGACTTTATACTTCTACAAATAAATCATACAGGTATCATAACATTGACAAAAATAATTCTAAACATCTTCGTAATAAAAAAAATGGATATTTAAATTAAAAGCATGCAATTAAATATTTCAATTCATGGGTAATTCATTGGTAATAGAAAGTGTATACTAGCTGCGCTCCGCGGTTTCACCCGCGTAGTGATAGATATTTTGGATAATAGACCTACTATATATCGTTATGAATTGTAGCCTGTGTAATTCTGATTTATAAACTATATTATTGTAAAGTTTCATTAAAATCCATTCAGTAGTTTTTACGTGAAAGTGTACAAACACCCATCCACCCATCCATACTTACAAACTTTCGCGTTTATAATATTAGTAGGATATAATAGGTACATACCTGTCTTACACATCTACATAAGATAAATTTGTGCGTTTACTAACAAATTAACTAGAATATCTTCTATCTTTTCAGCAATCCAGTTACTAACTCACATTTACAATGAAACCCACCCAATAATTGAAGAAAGCTCTGACGAAGAAAGTCCATGTAAAAGACGAAAAATAGACAACCATGAATCACCAAGAAAAACAACCCCTAGAAAACTCACGCCAAGGAAAATTCTATCACCTAAGAAATCTGCAAAATCACCTAGGAAGAAAACATCAGCAAATAAAACGTCCCTAAGGAAAGTAACAGAAGGAATAAGGAAAGAAAAAGCTACCATTAATGATAACGAAAGACTGACAAATTTAGAAGTAATACAATCTAGTAATAATTATGAAGTAGATGAAAAACCTTTTATTAAAGAGATTTATTGCAGTCCAGAAGATTGGGTATTTCAAAAAAGAGAAAAAGCTAAGGTACGTAATTTACTAATTACAGTTCATTTCATACAATATTTTTCGTGATGACTTAAGGTGAGCATTTGCTAGATATGTATATGTACGGCAAACAACCTACACTACACAATTTGAAAACCCTATCGCTGACAGTTCCTTGCCAAGCCTCTTAATTAGATTTAGTGGCGATTCGCCATGGGACCCTTTTTTCTGCTACTTTTTAGTTCCATACTTTGAACCACTAAGAATATTAAAATATTTTGAGCGATGGCAAATCACCACTACATTTTGCGATGACGAATCACTACGAATCTGCAAATCGCCACTAACTCCTTAATTACAATAAAACCTTCACAATTTTGAGATTGGACTACGCTTATTTTTTGCTACGTTACGCATTACACAAGGCAGCATCTTGAGTATTTTTTAAATGCGAAAGTTTGGGTGTTAGTGTCCTCTACGCCTAAACTGCACTGACCCGATCGGACTGAAATATTGCATAGATGTAGTTCTAGATGTGGATAAAAATAAAGGCCACTTTTCGTGCCAGGAAAATGCTTTGCATCAAGAAGCTAGTATGAAATGTATTAAATTAAAGACTTTATTGAAGACAGGGCGCTATGGCGCTCATTGGGGGAGGCCTATGTCCAGCTGTGGACTAATATAGGCTGATGAAAGACTTACAAAATTAATTTTCCAGGTTCATTCCTGCAGAGTCCCACTGCACATAGCCTTCCATAACTACGTGTCGTCGCGGCGCTGGCTAAAGGAAGCTATTCTTTGCTACGAACCGGTCAATATCGACGATATTCATAAAGATCTCGTCAGTTACGGCCATAGATATGATTCTAAGGTAATGAGAGATTCATATCTCGCTAAGAACCGACAAACGCTGGGGTAAACGTGTTTTTGGGGTGGAGACCGCAACTCGGCAAACGTAGTGTAGGACGCCTTGTCCTTGGTGGCCACCAAACTATATTTTCGCATCTCTATCTAAAGTTTACAAAACTATTACAGAGGCATTATATATATGTTTTCATATTTCCTTGTTCAACGTATTAATAAGATAAATAGGTGGCGGCGCTAGTGTACCTCTGGGTACCGCCTTAAGGACATACGAGATAAATACTGAATACGTTTATCATCAGCCTATAGCAGTCCACTGCTGGACATAAGCCTCCCCCAATGAGCGCCATAGCGCCCTGTCATCAGCTTGCCGCATCCAGCATCTACCTGCAGTCTTTCGCAGATCGTCATCCCACCTGGACGGAATACTGAATACTTTAAAATTAAAAAAACAGTTTCATTTCTGTATAATAAAAACACTTTATTATAATAATAACTATTGTAAAATTGTTACAGGACCTACTCAAATTCATGGACAAGAAATGCATCACAGTCAAAACAACGGACAACGATGGTAGAAATAAGAAATATTAATCATGCCTGCTTTTAGTAAATATAAAGAATATTACAAATAAAATTACCAGTTTATACATCGTCATTGCGTCTATTTACATTATTCCACAAGCGATAGTTTGTAAACCTGTTGAAACGTCGGGGAAAATTGAGTATTTTTCGGTAGGTATAAAAGATTTTATCTACAAAATTCGAAAATCCAAAAGATTACAATATAAGAATAGGTATTTTCATCTTTACTGAGTACTACAATACAGCCAAACACTATATGAATTGTTTGAAAACAAATCACGACTTTGTTTACATACATTTCTCATCGAATTTGGCTGGCCTTAACTACTATTTAATTGATAACTATGTATACCTAGGTGTTCAGATTCTAAATAATAGATTCAAATTCATAATTATGATTTGCGGCGAACTACATTTCTGCCAATTTTATTATTTTATTTACAAAGTACACCGTTTTTGAAGTTTTTTAGGACAAATACTTATCTATGGGGAATAATATTTTCACGGGATCGCCTCGGGATCATTCTCTATACAATAGCGAAGAATTTTCCAAATCGCTCCATTATTAACATAGAAATTACAAAGTATGTAGCTTCCCGCTGTCTGTCTGTCCCTATGTATGCTTAGATCTTTAAAGCGGATTTTGATGCGGTTGTTTTTTAATAGATTATAGTGATTCATAAAGGTTTATAATGAATATTTATCGAAACTCGTCCGAAGCCGGGGCGGATCACTAGTATTATATAAAAAATACATACAGCTGAACATAGAACCTTCTCTTTTGTTTCATCGGTAAAAAATACCTACATAAAATGGTCTAGAGTTAAAAGGCCAATGCCAAATGTCATTTCTTTAGTATGCCGGCCTGGAGCAAAACCTGCCTGGTCGCATTATTGATGTGTCGAAATCTGTCGGGGCCTAGCTGAATACCACCATACCTGAAACAGAAATACAGTATGCTTTAATAATAAGATCAGTTGAGCTACCTGTACATTGTTTGGATAGTTAACACACTTAACTTGACACATAACTTGTCAGGTAGTTACAATCAAGGCGCATACAAAATGACAGAATGTGTCAAAGAGATGAGAGAAAAGTGTGTAATATGATTTATTTTGTTTCAATTGTAAATACTAAAAGGCCTATTACATTTCACGGTTTACCGGAACGGTGCGCCGTGGCGGCGGAAAGGACGTTCTGATTACACTGCACGGTCGCCGCCTTCCTAACTCAGTTGCCAGTCGAACGTAGTAGGAGTATGGCGCCTGTGCTCTCAAAATTTCAAAAAATTTGAATCGCTTTTGCCGCAACTGCGGCTGTAAATGTGAGAAGGAAGAAAAAAAGAAAATGTTGGATCAAGCAATATCTCCTTTTAAGAAACAAAATGTGTAATATGAACATCTTGCATTCGTTAGAGTCAGAGGATTTTAGAAATTATTTACGTATGGATTCTGCTTTCTAAAAGAACACAAAATCCGTCGTGTCTAAGCTGTTTATTTTTGTATTCCTGATGAGTTTTGTTCCATAAGTTAGGCATGTCTTTATAAAGTTCTAGAACATTGGACAATACATCCTTTTCCTTTTGGGAAGTCATTATTGCACGCAAGGCTCGCTGATGCACGTCCGTTCACGATAAACGCCTCGCGCGACTGAGTGGCCGCCGCGGCCGGTCAGCGATTACATTTGCCGGTGCACCGGCAATTAGGAAGTTAGGGCGGCCGGGAGCGCACGGTCTTCCGGTATCGGCATCCTTTCTTCCTAACAGCGATTACACCTTCCGTTTTAAGCTTCCTAACTCTTACCGTTGACGGTGAACCGTAAAGTGTAATCGAGCTTTAAGTTCTTATTAGGAAGCTGAGGTGGCAGTGGGCCGGCTATATATCATGAAGAACCGACAACCGCGGGGGTAAGCGTGTTCTCGAGTGGAGACCGCGATTCAGCAAACGTAGTGTAGGACGCTCTCCGGCCAGGTGGGATGACGAAATGCGAAAGACTGCAGGCAGATGCTGGATGCGGCAAGATGAAGACAGCGCTATGGCGCTCATTAGGGGAGGCCTATTCCGCGCGCGCAAAGATTTTCGAGATATTCACTTAACTATGAAAAAAATTATTAGAACAAGTTAGTTTTATTTGACTTTTAGATTGTGTTCAACAGTCTGCAGTTAGTAAGTCAATTGATTGAAGACGAACTCTGAGGCGCGGTGGGCGAAGGTCCGCCTTCGACACAAGAGGTTGCGGGTTCGATTCCTGCCTCGGGACAATTGTATACCAACTTACCATCTAGACAGGACCACGCAAGTATTCTTTACATCCAATATCTGCAGTAAATGCAACATTCGACCGCCGGCGTGCGTTTCACCGTCATCGTCGCAGTCTTGTAGAATGCTGAGACCTCTAGCCGTTTGTCGCTCTATGCGAAAAGCCAACATGTTGTGTGTAGCGTTCAGTATCTTTTTACTGACTTAAGATTACCAACATACCATCTAGATACGACCACGCAAGTATTCTTCACATCCAATATCTGCAGTAAATGCAACATTCGTCCGCCGGCGTGCGTTTCACCGTCATCGTCGCAGTCTTGTAGAATGCTGACACCTCTAGCCGTTTGCCGCTCTATGCGGAAAGCCAACATGTTGTGCGTAGCGTTCAGTATCTTTTTGTTCTGCTTTAGTTTTGCTTGCATTGAGCTGGAATAAATAATGATAATAAATAAATAATACTGGTCCATTCATACAGTATTTTCTAGCCCCATGCTAAGCAGAGCTTGTATTATGGGTACTTGATAACTGATACATAGTAGATATTTTTATTATACATAGAAAACGACTAGATCATCCCGAAACCATCATCTGCACATAGTACAAACATTTGTGCTGAGGCGGGAATCGAACCTCCAACCACCTGTGTCGCAGGCGGACCTTCGCCTACTGCGCCTTTAAAGATACATTAATCTTTTGTAGCCTACTTGCAGGCACAGTGAGTCTCATCTTATTTCTGTATTTAATTTATGTATTATATATCGCTATTTTTTGGGAGCCGATTGATATTTTAACAAGTATTATTACCTACCCTCATAAAAATACTTACATAACATCCTCCATACTGTGAACTTCAGCTGCATGGGCCTGGAAAGTGCTTTTCCTGTCTAATATAACCTCTCCATGGATTATATCAGGGCTGTTAATGTCCAGCTGGAACAAAGGAAAGGTATTGATTGATACTAGTATGTAGCTTAAATGTTAAGAATCTTGGAGAATTCTCACACTATCAAGAAAACAGTGTTTTTAAATATTTAATATTTGGCTTAAATGATAAGAATCTTGGACAATTCACACAGCATCTAGTACTAAACAGAACCCAGACCAAAAGTTTAACATCTGTAAATAATATTTATAGAGTATAGAATATTTATAAATTTTAGTTTTTTTTTCATGTATGTTCGTTAGTATTTGTCAATTATTCCAATTTGGAAATTTTGCTATTGTATAGGAAATGATCAAATTATTTTAAATGTCCCCAGGGATAGTAGGCGAAAAACTTTTTTTTTTAATAAGTTTTTTTCAAAACAATAAATCAAAAGTTATGTTTTTACATGGGATGTGTAAAAACATAACTTGATTGTTTGAATCTTCCCAAAATTTTTGTCACTAATTGTACAATCTGCTGTAAATTGTTTCTAAATTAAGTATGCATAATTTTCTATATATACCATACCAGTTTTAAGTCTAATTCTTCGACTGCTGGAGGTTTACTCTCTTTCTCTGCATCAGGTGGTTTCATGGTTTGCAGGATGTCTCGTATTTTCTCCACCCATTGGAATATCACCATTTCACCTACATTCTCCCTGTAAATATATAATAATAGGTTTTTGGGTGAAAATAATGGGTTTAAGGTTTTTGTTATTATAGTATCTCCGTCGCACTCAAAGTATCTAAGAAATAAAATAATATGCCAAAAATCTGTACTGAGAGAAGCTTGGTAATTATCCCCATCGAAGTTTTAATATTTTTAGGCTATTATTTGATATCTTAGAATATTTAGTTCGTTGTTTGTTGGGTAGGTATCACAACATAATGTTTTTAAAACCTTTGACCTTTCATGAAACATTGTTTTTACATCTGTTCATATACCTAACTATGTACACAACATGTTCAGAAATAAAGGAACAAAAGTAAATTAGGTTTTTAATACAAATTTTGGTAAAAATCACAAATACCTACAAATAAACCTCGTCTAAAGACGTATGCAATTGTCCTTTAGCCTTTCTATCCATCCAAGGTGCAGAAAGCTCGTATTTTGGAGGTGACAAAGAAGGGTAATCTTCTGGCATAGTAACATACAATATTACTTCGTTTTTACCCTCTTCTATCGTGATACTGTAGGATCTAGAAGCCTCACTCTCTATTTTCCAGTCGTCTCCGTAAATTGAAGTAAGCGCTTCTACTTCTTCTGCCTAAAAAATCAAGTAAATAAATATAATAGGAGCCCAGCTTTTTGAAAATCCATGGCTAATTTAATTCACTTTATTTTACCTGTTTGGCCAAATTATCGTAAGCCATTTTGTGAAGAACCTCTATTAAGAGTTTCAGTAAAAGCTATTACAATCTTTTACGCCGTGTTCTTGAACTACTTTACTTGAAATACAGAAAATGAAAATCAGCTGTTTGCGTTTGCTAGTTTACGTAGTTTTGTCATATTTTTTATAATAGACGTTGACATTTGATATGATATGAAATTGACAGATCGAAATTTTGATTGCCAAAATGGCAGCATATTTTGAAATTGGCATGGCTTTTAGTTTATTGGCAGTAAAAAAAACATCTGAGCGACGCGCGTCGCATCGTAAATATATTATGTAGGTAGTAATTCAGAGTGATGATGTGTGGATTCCATCAACTAGGGTGGCTTAGAAAGCTTAGAAAGTGATGTTTTCATGGGCCCTTGTGGTAAATTCTGAGAGAGGTTCTCAGAAGAGACGTTATCCCATAATCAGACGTCTCGTCGTCGTCGTAGGTTCTTTGTCCTATTCTAACTTTATGATTTCACCAATTCACCATTATTGTGTAGGTTATGTTGCCATCTTTCTTCTGTTAATCTTCATTTCCTCTTAACCTTTCTGGGAAGGATATAATAATAGGAATATGTTTATCTTTCTGGGACAGGCAAGGGATTTCCTTCCCCAGAAAAAAAAACATTATTTGTACGAAGATCTTCGTAGCACTTGCTACGATGCTACGCTGACCCGCACGTAGCAAACAAAAGGCTTCAACGCGTACCTTTTCTAATAGTACCTATTTCCGATGCAACCCTACCGAATCTGGCGTGACACTAAATTGGTACCTACTACCTACCATTAGAATACCTATCATCATCAGCCCGTACACGTTCACTGCTGAACATAGGCCTTTTTCATCCATCTACTTCCTGCGACTGCTACATTGTCGTTGGTCCATCTTCTAGTAGGAGGTCTTCCCACACTCCGTTTCGCATTGCATCGCGGTCGCCACTCGAGAACCTTTACTCCCCAACAGTTATCGGTGCTGCAAGCTATATGGCCTGCCCATCGCCACTTCAGCCTGCTAATTCTGATAGATTACACTAGCCAATCTCGACGTAGAATCTTTGTAAACAAACCGCCTATACTTAAACTAAAAATCACTCTGTTGCAGCGTTTATAGGTACTACTACGCAATATGCTCACAGTCATATCTGTGAGTTTTAGTTTTTGTGTCGTTGCTTGTTCACAAACATTCCACATCAGGTTTGGGTTCTGTATAACAATTAGAAGAAACCTAAACTAGGTAGGTAGAAGATAATTAGGAACTACGCTGAATGCTGATACTAAACTCTAGACTAGGTACCTACTACCTACCTACTTCTAGGAAAAAATGGCACGCTAGGGCCCAAGACGTGTCTAATAACACCAATCGGAATAAAATTAGCCGGTATTGGCGTGTGTTATTATTGCTTATGACGTATGCAAATCGAAATGTCCTATTCACATAGAAAACTTGTCAGCTACGATACGACTCTTTGCTTTAGTTCGACCAACCGAGCTATCTTATTTCATGAAACCTATTCTGTACTATTTTCTAAGACGAGAGATAAAATAGTATCTCGGCTCAATAGTTCGAACTCCTTCGTACCCACTTGTACAGTTTTTTGGGAAAATCTCTTATCTTTCTAGGAGAATTATAATATTCTATTATATGTACTTAGGTAATTAATATTATTAATACAATAATCTACAAATTATTGACAGGGGATAGAAAACCTACACTAAAATCACTGATACCTAATAAGCATCAGCTGTGATTCAAATAGAATAATTTTCTAAATAAAATTTCTCGTATATAATACGCATCTTTAGAAGTTTTCCCTTTGTCCACCCACATTCTCCTAAATGTACCTACCTGAATCGCGTGCTTTCTGTGTAAATTCAGCCTAATAGATATATACGGAAAATATGGAAATATGTCACTACCGGAAACAAAATAATTTCATAATGTCGCTGTACGGGTTGATTATGGTTGCGCGACATTAATTTGGCGCATAATTATCTCGAAAGTGTTAGGAATTGCATAAATTTCAGGTGCCTATGTCATTTTGTTGTTTTCTCTGAAATGACATTTGAGCTATACAAAGACTCATGTGAAAGACTATCTAATAGAATCGTTGAAGCAAGAATTCCAGTAAGTACATTATGTAGGGTGGTAAGGGTATTTATTAAATAGCCTCCATTTAATAAGTATCTACCTAACTAACTTTAATATCATATTGTCTTATTATTTCTGTCTTGCATAATTATATTATGCATAATATTGAATTAATTCACGATTTGACTAGGTGTTAAATCCTAAATTCTATGGACGGCTAGTAGGTACAGTTAGCGATATTATTCTTTTTTTTTGATAGAGTAATAAAACTTGGATTAAGTACATACTTTTTAAAGTAACTTAATTTTTTTTCTTAATTATTTAAGGGACTTTCAATCATTGTTATGACTATGCCAGTGGACTATTTTAACATAAATATAAAAAATATATACATGATTTACCTTAAATTTCACATTTGACCTTTTATTTGATTGTAAGTTAGGTAAATAGGAAGTAGTAAAAATGCATTTTTATATTTTTGGTTTATTTCAAGGATTTCTGAACTATCATTACAGGTATTGATTAAAATAATTTATGATTAAAAGAAATGGCAAGGAAGGAATATACATTACAGTTAGTTGCTCTATCAAGCACTATATTTAAATTAACTATGTATATATAGATAGTTATTTTATTTACATATACATGCTTACCTATTTTATATACAAATTATCAGTAAAAGTAGGTATTTTAAGAAAGTAGCAATAAAAATATAGTACGAAGGTCAATGTGATAAACTGGGAATATTGTAATAACGAAATAAATAAATAATATTGAACCATTCACACAGGATCATTTAATATGTACGACATTTTTACATATTATAATAATAACATGACATATTAACACTACATCTTAAAATTTGTAAAATAAAAGGTGCATAGAATAAAATACCTACATACTTTAACTATATTAAATTTAAAATGTACATAAGTTTTTTTGCTAAGGTAATTATTTTCCTAGCTACTAAAATATCACAGAATCATAAATAACATAATAAAATTATATCATCGTAAAAATGGCGTCTTTTAAACATAGTAAAATAATATTTCAAATATACATAGGTACAGATAGGTTCTAATTTTAGTTACAGTGTAAATTTCATATATCTCTAATAGGTACAGTAGCGTTCATCGCTAGCCCTGGCAGGTTCTAATTCTCGTATTACATCAGTTTTGGTTTTATATTACCCATATAAATTGTTTTTTTTTTTTAATATAAAACAGCTTGATGTCTTAATTTTACCACAGGACTCTAGTTTTAATATATTTCTGTATTCATTCAGCATTATTTTTGCAACTTTTGAATATATGTACATTACGGCATTGTGATACGTGTTTACGTTGGCTGTGTTTCAATTGAACTAAACAAAAAAAGAGTCCACATTTCAAGTGCGCTCTTATTTAGGTACCTACTGAGACGGATTTTTGCGTAGACCCGTAAATCCATGTATTGGTAATCGAAGGTATTCTTAGAAATTGAATTCAGATGGGTGACCTAATATGAACGCAACTGTACCTATGCTCTTACACTTAGCTACTAAACATTTAAGGTATTTACTAAACGTCATACGGGCCTTTTTCAGGCCTTTTTCATCCATGTACTTCCTGCGACTGCTACATTGTCGTTGGTCCATCTTCTAGTGGGAGGTCTTCCCACACTCCGTTTCGCATTGCATCGCGGTCGCCACTCGAGAACCTTTACTCCCCAACAGTTATCGGTGCTGCAAGCTATATGGCCTGCCCATCGCCACTTCAGCCTGCTAATTCTGATAGATTACACTAGCCAATCTCGACGTAGAATCTTTGTAAACAAACCGCCTATACTTAAACTAAAAATCACTCTGTTGCAGCGTTTATAGGTACTACTACGCAATATGCTCACAGTCATATCTGTGAGTTTTCGTTTTTGTGTCGTTGCTTGTTCACAAACATTCCACATCAGGCTTGGGTTCTGTATAATTAGAAGAAACCTAAACTAGGTAGGTAGAAGATAATTAGGAACTACGCTGAATGCTGATACTAAACTCTAGACTAGGTACTTACTACCTACCTACTTCTAGGAAAAAATGGCGCGCTAGGGCCCAAGACGTGTCTAATAACACCAATCGGAATAAAATTAGCCGGTATTGGCGTGTGTTATTATTGCTTATGACGTATGCAAATCGAAATGTCCTATTCACATAGAAAACTTGTCAGCTACGATACGACTCTTTGCTTTAGTTCGACCAAGCGAGCTATCTTATTTCATGAAACCTATTCTGTACTATTTTCTAAGACGAGAGATAAAATAGTATCTCGGCTCAATAGTTCGAACTCCTTCGTACCCACTTGTACAGTTTTTTGGGAAAATCTCTTATCTTTCTAGGAGAATTATAATATTCTATTATATGTACTTAGGTAATTAATATTATTAATACAATAATCTACAAATTATTGACAGGGGATAGAAAACCTACACTAAAATCACTGATACCTAATAAGCATCAGCTGTGATTCAAATAGAATAATTTTCTAAATAAATTTTCTCGTATATAATACGCATCTTTAGAAGTTTTCCCTTTGTCCACCCACATTCTCCTAAATGTACCTACCTGAATCGCGTGCTTTCTGTGTAAATTCAGCCTAATAGATATATACGGAAAATATGGAAATATGTCACTACCGGAAACAAAATAATTTCATAATGTCGCTCTGGTACGGGTTGATTATGGTTGCGCGACATTAATGTTACGGATAATTATCTCGAAAGTGTTAGGAATTGCATAAATTTCAGGTGCCGATGTCATTTTTTTGTTTTCTCTGAAATGACATTTTGCTTTAGCTATACAAAGACTCATGTGAAAGACTATCTAATAGAATCGTTGAAGCAAGAATTCGTAAGTACATTATGTAGGGTAATAAGGGTATTTATTAAATAGCCTCCATTTAATAAGTATCTACCTAACTAACTTTAATATCATATTGTCTTATTATTTCTGTCTTGCATAATTATATTATGCATAATATTGAATTAATTCACGATTTGACTAGGTGTTCAATCCTAAATTCTATGGACGGCTAGTAGATACAGTTAGCGATATTATTCTTTTTTTTTGATAGAGTAATAAAACTTGGATTAAGTACATACTTTTTAAAGTAAGTTATTTTTTTTTCTGAATTATTTAAGGGACTTTCAATCATTGTTATGACTATGCCAGTGGACTATTTTAACATAAATATAAAAAATATATACATAATTTACCTTAAATTTCACATTTGAACTTTTATTTGATTGTAAGTCAGGTAAATAGGAAGTAGTAAAAATGCATTTTTATATTTTTGGTTTATTTCAAGGATTTCTGAACTATCATTACAGGTATTGATTAAAATAATTTATGATTTAAAGAAATGGCAAGGAAAGAATATACATTACAGTTAGTTGCTCTATCAAGCACTATATTTGAATTAACTAGGTAATATCTAAACAGTTATAATATTTACATATACATGCTTACCTATTTTATATACAAATTATCAGTAAAAGTAGGTATTTTAAGAAAGTAGCAATAAAAATATAGTACGAAGGTCAATGTGATAAACTGGGAATATTGTAATAACGAAATAAATAAATAATATTGAACCATTCACACAGGATCATTTAATATGTACGACATTTTTACATATTATAATAATAACATGACATATTAACACTACATCTTAAAATTTGTAAAATAAAAGGTGCATAGAATAAAATACCTACATACTTTAACTATATTAAATTTAAAATGTACATAAGTTTTTTTACTAAGGTAATTATTTTCCTAGCTACTAAAATATCACAGAATCATAAATAACATAATAAAATTATATCATCGTAAAAATGGCGTCTTTTAAACATAGTAAAATAATATTTCAAATTTACATAGGTTACAGGTTCTAATTTTAGTTACAGTGTAAATTTCATATATCTCTAATAGGTACAGTAGCGTTCATCGCTAGCCCTGGCAGGTTCCAAGTCTCGTAATTACATGAGTTTTGGTTTTATATTACCTATATAATATGTTTTTTTTTAATATAAAACAGCTTGATGTCTTAATTTTACCACAGGACTCTAGTTTTAATATATTTCTGTATTCATTCAGCATTATTTTTGCAACTTTTGAATATATGTACATTACGGCATTGTGATACGTGTTTACGTTGGCTGTGTTTCAATTGAACTAAACAAAAAAAGAGTCCACATTTCAAGTGCGCTCTTATTTAGGTACCTACTGAGACGGATTTTTGCGTAGACCCGTAAATCCATGTATTGGTAATCGAAGGTATTCTTAGAAATTGAATTCAGATGGGTGACCTAATATGAACGCAACTGTACCTATGCTCTTACACTTAGCTACTAAACATTTAAGGTGTTTACTAAAGTATCGATTAATCATTTAGTCTAACTGGTTTTTATAGGTTTTGTAACAGTATTTTATTATATTTTATGTGATTTGTTATTATGTAGGTAGGTACTCGCTAGCACTTATTCATTTAATTGTACGATAAAATGTATGGGCACAAATATTGATTCAAAATTATTATGGCAACAAAAATAATCTAAATATATTTACACTTCGATAGAATTTGATATTTACATTTACTTTTGAACTACCTAATAAATAAACAGATGTCAAATTATTCTCATAAAGTTATTTCTACTTCTAAGTGAAGTAACGCTGAATTTAATTTTTAGATTTCAACTCCGGGCTTGTCGATTCGAAACAATCATTCGATATGCTCTGTGTCGAACAATAACTCGCAGGCGAACTTCTCGCACTCGAGTTCTTCTCGCTTCGAGAATCGACCATGCTCCCAATCGGTTGCCGCAAAAAGTTCGAAAACCCAATCGGGTTAACATTAGTCATTTTATCCGGTTTTTTCAGTAATTCCTCAATCGAATACGGGTTTTTCTTCTTCTCTTTCGGTGGTTCTTCTGTATCAGGTCGATCTGTGCTGTCGTCACTCGCTTCTACAGAAATATGTTCTGAATGCTCTGATTTGACTTCATCGTGGGCTTTGAAGAAGTCACTTGGCATCGCGTAGGGGTTAAACTTTGTGTCGTAAGGGACCATAATGCGTTGCCATGGTGATATAGGATACGGTTTGAGGAGAGTTTGGGCTTGCACCTGATTGGCTAGAAGCCAGGAGGTTGCGAGTCTTCTGTCGTAGAGATGGGCGTCGGTTGGCTGCGGTGGGGGGACTCTGATGGCTGAGTGGGCAAAGTAGGGGGAGTTTTGCGTCGGCAGTGGTGCTGGTGGTAGAGAAGTCTTGAGAGACATGTAGTCCATTAGGTTTGGTATCTCAGAATGCGGGTAGGCGTCTGAAAAGAAACAGATATGTAAGGCGTTGACTCTATGAAAAGATAACACTTCATTGAGAGGGAATCCATGGGTTAAGTTGATTTAGAATAGAATACAATAGAATATAATTATTTCGACACACACATAAGAACATAAAAACAAACAAAACTAAACTAGAACATGGAGTTTTATAAGCAAAATTACACAAATGGTGGGCGTCGGATCGAGCTTTGCCTCCATGACTCTGTGCCGGAATAGGTTTTTGGTGATTTTTTTCGGTGTCTAACTTTCTAATATCTGAAAATTTACTCCATTTAGCATTCTCTTTCTCGCTCCTATAACATGAGTGTCATCATAAACGCTTTAATTTCATTAGATCATCGCTCCAAGCTACTTTGACTTCTTTAGCTGTCATGACTCATGTCATGTTAGTTAACATGACATGAGTAAGACTCTCAAAACACAGACTTAATTCCCTCACTATCGCGCTCCAGTCATTATGTTTCTCTCTCGGTTAGGTTTTGGCTGAAAATCAGTGATTTTACTATTAAGCAATTCTGCTGATCCATGGAGTCCATGGCCTATTTGTTCTACTGCACCTACACTAAGTACTTACCTTAATAAAGTGGTCGTTTGAATGGTCAAATCTATTGTAGGTAGGTACTTTTGTTTAAAATTGTATCTCTATGTTAATTGAATGTGTGTCTTTAGTACCACAATTTTTTTAACGATCTCTCTCTCTCACACACAAGCATGCGTACTTACCATGTCTCTCATCATCACTCCAAGCCAAGCCGCTGTTCCGCAATATCCTGTTGACAGACGACACAGAAGGGATGGAGTGAGGCTCGCACACTCTCGCGCTTAGGAGTCTCTCTCTTATCTCCCACGCGAACATCCCCGGGTTCTCTTGCTTGAGGCGGAGTATCTTCTTTACTACGGTCGGTGTTGCCACTTGCTGTAACAAATATTGATTTTTAATAAATATTTATTAATATTAGATCACCAGCTGCTTGAGCCTAGCTTCGCGGTCGGTGATCTGCCGTTTTAATATATTTTTTACTTTAGAATAGTTTTATAATATTTTATTGTATTTTCTATAGTAAAAAATTTATTTTATTCGCGAATTTTAAATAAATTAGTGAATATAAAAATATATATATTAAAATAATTTAAAAATATAAACAATTTCAATTTGTAAATAAATAAAAAGTTTCTTTATTCAGACAGGTTGTCCACATACATACAAATTACAAAAATAAAACATAAGACCTTAAATTAAATTAGATTAAAATTAGATTTGCAGCAGTCATTCAACAGACTCCCACCCAACCCATGGAGTCTAATGAGTGAAGACTCTGTTGAAAGACTGCATGATGGGCGAGGCAAACTTGCTGCCCACAACCTGCAGGATGAAAAAAAATGCTAGTTTGAAATTGTTTATTTTTAGGTATTGGATTGTTACTTTCTTTATAAATAAACTAGCTGCGCCCTGCGGCTTCACCCGCATGGACAGACAGCGACTTTGTTTTATACTATGTAGTGATAAGTCTTCGAACACCAATACATCTTGGTGATAGAAGAGATGAGTTGTTGTTGTTTTATAAACTTTAAGGTACTGAAACTTGGTTGGTAAACTTTAAGGTACTGAAACTTGGTTGGTAAACTTTAAGGTACTGAAACTTGGTCGGTAAACTTTAAGGTACTGAAACTTGGTTGGTAAAGTTTAAGGTCTATAAAACTTTGTTTGCACACTCGTACAAAAAGGTGCGCGTTTATGCCTTTTGTATGAAATATATTGGAGCCTTGATTTTTGGTATGACTATGACTTGATTTATGGTTTGTCCGCACTAAAATCACATTAAAGCAAAATTTTCAATGAAATTGAATTAGGTAAATATACAAGTATATCTAACATTTAGAAGCTATTCGTTTTTAACCTGTCAAATAAATTTAGACTTTTCTAATAGGTATTTGTTGACGGGGTGTAAGGGGGACTCCAACATCTCGTCTCCCAAGCCAACCTAACCTGCACGTGGTACACCCTGCTGGATAACGAACTGGGCTCTGGTGAAAATATCAAACAATCTTCATAATTTTATAACTCGTACATTTTACAATTATTTTCCATTACTTGACACTGACGGAAACGTGTCCAACCAGACACATAGGTATAATAGCTATAGCCTAAGGTTACGTATAAAGTTATTCAACATTGAAGACGTATTGATAGAAACATAGGTAGTTAATGTAGTGAAACATTAGCAAAAAATCGCTTTAGCTAGTAAATAAGGAAGTATTGCTTGAAAGTGTGAACGCAACATCACTTACCTTAACGACTTATGACCACAGATGAGTAAGTTAAGTACATAGAGACATACTGGACTGCTAGAAGAGTAGAAATTGTCGCTATAAATAGGTAGGTAGCAAAAAGTAATAGAAAGTGATCGAAAGTGCAGGTAATAGAATGGCAAGAGATATTTATTCAATAAATAAATAAATAAAAATAACACAGCATCATCTAGCCCCAAGTTAAGCAGAGCTTGTGTCATGGGTACTAGATGACTGATATACTTAATACAATACATTACATAGATAGCTATTTTTTTTATTATTCATAGATATCGAACAGAACACCCGGAACAGATAGCTGCAGATCGTACACACAATTGTCCCGAGGCAGGAATCGAAACCGCAACCTGCGTCGCAGGCGGACTTTCGCCCACCGACCTACAGAGGTCTTATCTAAGGACATCTTGTCTAACAGTGGACTAATATAGGCTCATGTTGGTAAGCAGTTGTCAAGAATAAGCTTGTATCTAGCGGCTTGTATTATAGGCTACATAAGCTTCTAACCGATAACTTCTATCATTTTGACTTATCTGTGCTTGTGCTTTTCGCGAAGAACCGACGGCCGCTGGGGCAAACGTGTTCTTGAGTGGAGACCACGACTTGGTAAACGCAGTGTAGGACGCCCTCCGACCAGGTGGGATGACGACCTGCGAAAGACTGCAGGTAGATGCAGGATGCGGCAAGCTGAAGACAGGGCGCTATGGTGCTCATTGCCTCATGCCTTTGTCCAGCAGTGAACTGATAGAGGCTGATGATGATGATGACAGTGAATCCGTTTCTGTTATAAAACAGTATCAAATCGACTACTGTGAAAGTTATGTAATGATTGCTACACCGTTTGTTATAAAAATAGACGCTTCAACAGATGAGACAAGATTTTCTCTCTGTGGGTAGGCACTAGGCACTTGGGTGTATTCCCTTGTATGTATATGTCTCTGGTCTGTGTAACTATCATGGTTATTAACACTAAAGTAATTTATAACGGGATATTTACCATGATTTGATTTTTGAGTTATCCAATATTTCGGCACAGTTTCATGCGCCATGATCACGGAATAACTGAAGGCACTGCGAGTTAGTTTTTATGGGCAGACATACCGATCTACCCTCAATTGTTGTCTCAAGCATGAACTATGACTTAAGCTTGTTGAGGTCTTACAACAACACCTAAAACACCTTGAAAGTCTCTGCTCACTCTACCTCTTTCTATGACAAATCATTCACTGTACAAGCTACCCGTCTATGGAATGCTCTCCCTCTGGACATCAGACGTGCAAAATCACTCCCTATATTCAAAAAACTGCTGCATCAGCATTATTTATCCATATGAAATATTGATAGCCTTATCTTATGTCTATGTAAGTTTATTATAATGTTTGTAATAGTGTATAAAGTATTTAGTGTATTTGTTACCAATTATTTATTAAAGTGCCACCGTCTATATTGTTCGTTCATGCCCAGTCCATCCCAAGGTTGCCTGGAAGAGATCGCTCTCAGCGATAAGGCCGCCCTTTATACCTTTATTCTTAGTTTTTATCTCTGTATTATTTTCTGTTTTTGTGTGGTGTAATAAAGTGTTATCTATCTATCTATCTAAAAACACAAACCACAGATAATTAGCGGCACGGCTTAGAGAATCCTAGCTAAATACATCCTGTACAAGAAAAGTGATTTCAATTTTATTTTAATACGTCTCTGTGCCCAGTAGGTTGATACCTCATTATCATCAACCTTTATCAGTTCACAACAGGACATAGACCTTCCCTGATGAGCGCCATAGCGCCCTGTCTTCAGCATGTCGCATCAAGCATCTGCCTGCAGTCTTCCGCGAGTCGCCATCCCACCTGGCCTAAGTACTTCCTAAACTTCGTTTGCTCAGTGGCGATCTCCATCCAAGAACAAGTTTACCCATGGTTGTCGGTTCTTCGCAAAATGTGCCGGCCCACTGCCACTTCAGCTTGATAATTCTTAGAGCAATGTTGATGACTTTGGTTCTCTATCATATGTATTCGTTATGAATCATATCCTTCAGAGAAACTCCCAGAATGGCACTATCCAAATCTTCCTGAGCGTGAGCGGCTTTAAACTGTTGGATCAATCTACACAAACCTGGTTATAACTAATTTACCTACTCGCTGAGGAAAAAGAACAATATGATATTGACTCAGCCATCTTAATAATTTCAATTTCAACTTCTTTATTATCAGACGGGAGTTATTTTGTTGTTGTTTTCGATAAACCATATCAGACACTTTATCGAACAAGTGTCCGATACACTTTCAAAATAACTCTATTTTTGAAAGATTACCCACGATAGAGCCCCCGGTAGTCGAAACGAATCTGATATTATCTATGGAAACACTCGACCATAGACTAATGAGCAAAGCCGACGTACTAAGCTATTAGAAACAGCTGTGTGTTCGCACGAATTTTCATTTTGTTATTATTACATTTACAAGTGTGGTGGTAAAGATATGCGTAATGAAAAATTCCTACACTAATAAAGTTGTTTATGGTATGCCGAGTCATCAAATGAAAACATTGCTATTTATAAACATAGGTACAGAGAACAAAACATTGCCAACCAGGATTAGCTTGTAGGAAATCAAGCTAAGAAAACTTTTTCATTTGTCCCGTTCGTCGTGGGCATCGAAATAATCACATTAATGTTTGAATAACAGTTTCTAAGAGACACTAGTACATTTAAATTCAGTTTCTGATAAAAAAAAAACATTTGTACTAGGTCGAATAAAAGCCTTATTATTAGATACAGACTCTACCTACCAACTTTAGATTTCTAGAAGCAAAGCTGCATAAAACGTTGCTGACGGATGCAGCATAGATAAAAACCGAACCGTAAAAAATCAATAACATTTTGACAGCAGCATCAGAACGAATCAGAATAATTATAGATGAACCGCTCGCCCTTCAATTAAAAAAAAAGAAAAAAGGCGCTAAAATCAACCGTTCGATAGTTCTATTCGTTCTTTTTTCGATATTGTATCGATCGGATCTAATGGCGTAATTACAAGTTCCCGCCAAAATTGACGCGGGACGACACCACAGCTTCAACCGAAGCCTACTATTTAAACATTAAAACTGACAGGCTACTTAAAAGTCCTGTTATTATTTTTAAAACCCTTACCACACGCGTGAAAGGAAGAAGCGTTTTGGTGGTAAAAAGTAATGGATTTCTAAACGCGCTATGATAATTGCTCAGTTATTGATTACATCAAACAGATGCTATGAGATTCCGGAAATTGGTAAGGTGTTATGACGTTCCGAAATCAAAATGGTGGCATTCGATTCGTATAATTGCGGTCAATTATTTCGTATTTTATATAGCTTCTTGGGATCACGAAATTAGAAACAAAAATAGAGTTTAGAGATAATAGGCCTAGAAAGAGAGATCTTGAAGATTTCATTAATCGGGTGCCGTCGTAGTTACCTAGGTAGGTACCTAATCTATAAGTATTCTAATCATCAAACATAAAAGTGCTTTATTTCTATTAAAAAGTGAATTATGAATCATGAAAGTGATAAATATCAAATTACACACACAAGTAAAACTAGGAAATAAAGTGATCTCTTTAATTTTTTGTTCAATTTACTTTTTTTACGAGTAAAGAAGCAAACAAGACACCTTTACCTTATTAGATTGTTCATTTTCGAGTTGGAGCAAAATTCGACCCAAGCTTTTTTATCGTCTAGATTTTCTGATATTTTAAAGGATATGTTTGACAATTTGTTTGAATTTATTTATTGATATCTTTTACAACTCACTTGGAGTTTTGTTATAGAAGCGTATACATTGCCTTTTAAAGGATTCATTTATCATAAAAGATGACATGTTTTATTCAGAGGCCATTTTCTATCTAATAGTACCTGTAGATAATTTCACTGTCTACCCAATCAGTGTAGCCAATTTACCTTGTCAACCTGCCCAGACAACGTTTCCTTAAAATGATTAACCATACTATAAAATCAGCTATACAAAACAACAAAGGCAGTAAAATAAATCATAATCTCTGTTGAAGCGCGCACGGTAGCGCGTCACGGACCGTTCCGTTCGCCGGAGCTTTTTGCTGCGCGCACGCATCCATCATTCCTTGACACATCCAATATCAGTTTTTGCGCGCTTTGCTGCAAAATGGCTGCCAGTAACTGTGCGCAAGCGCGTGTACGATTAGCGTTTCTTATTACGGATTTCTATTAGACTTTCCACCTACCTTCCTGATGGGGTGAAATCCGAGGGCGTGAGACGGCCCGTTAATGAAGAATTGATTCGATATTAATAAGAGGAAGACATTTCTACAGTTAATACCTCACCTGCGGTCGCGTCTAGTTGACTGGAGTGACTTTTTTTGATCATTACGCTCCGTTATAAGGGTAATTATGGGGTAGGGTCCGCGGAAGCAGTGTCTAGGATATTAGCGAAATGCATCTGTCCCCCAGGCAATTTTCGAGACAAATGATTTTACAATGGTCCGTGTCTTGATTAAAGTAGAGCCTTGGAAGTTGTCTTTTTTGATTGCACCACATTAAATCTCCACCTGGTGATCGATACTTAATGATACCTATTTGATTAATCTTCATGTAAAGCCATAAATATCTTTATAAATCGGAACGTATTTATTTCGATCCAAAGACAAATCTATCAGCGATAAAACCAACGATAAAATAACAATCAAAACATTTTAAAATTCGATTGTCCAAAAATCGAATCGAAGCTATCGCAACCCTTGATAAAAACATTTGACAAATGACATTCGAAATTCGAACAACCTTTTAATTTAAAATTAGATTGTAATTAGGTCGTTCCGTAGACAATCGGAGGATCTCGGGTGATTTAAAACGATAATGGCGCGATTGGTCAACTGTAGGGTTTTCCGGGTAAGGTGGTTCTCGACCGATCCCGCTTTTGTATCCCACAAAAACTAAATCCAAGGTTTTTTCTAGAGAAATGGTTATACATAGTATTTTAAAAACTGTTGCAAACTCGATGTTCGTTTATTTTTTATACTTACTTATTTTTTATTTTTTATACTTTATATAAAAATACATTAAATGGTTATACTATACAATTCAATATCCACTGCAAATTCCATATTATTTACACAGTTTATTTAGTTTTTCGGGACATAACTTATCCCTCGAGAATACAATTTTTATGGGACCTTACATACTACTCGTAGGTACAAACATTGAATCTCCTCCCCTTTTGTATTTCGTTACGTTGTTGGTTTAAAATATATATATAATATGTAGTTTGAATTTATGCACCGCCATCCTTTATTTTTCTCATAATCCTTCTGGTTGCCACGAAGAAATCGCTTTCAGCGACCTAGAAATCCATTGAAGTTTGCTATTATTATTTATATTTAAATACAATATGTTTTATAATAAAAGTATTATCTATCTTAATAAAAATTAACAGTAAGAAAATCAAAAAAGGTGCGCTTGGGAACAAGCCAACGGTAGGGTTGACAGGTCATGGGAGCGTAGTCCACCTGTCAACTGGCAGTTGTCATATCGCGGATGTTATCAGAGGCCTAATAGTGTGGTAAAGGGCGGGACACGATGACTTACGATCAATGTACCGTACACGTTTTTTATCGAACAAAGATTTCAAAGGTTTGAAGGGAAACCATTGCTTTTTGTATTAATTACTACATTTTTAAGTGCTTCGAATTATAAATTGGAAATATCCGCTTTTACAGTGTTGGTAACACTGAACAAGCTGAGAGTGAGTGATATCTGCAATCAGTATCTATAGAGAGTACCTATATATCTATAGAGTATCTATTTCAAAGATATGACTTCGCCAAGCCGGTTGTGTCATTAAATAGTTAAAAATGCAATGGTGTTTCCTGCTCTAATAGCTGCCTAAATATTTTACTACTCTGAATAATAATAGATATTGTATGTATATATCGCCGCCGAATCGTAAAATCAGCTCGCTTGCAGAATGGCTAGGCCACTTGCAAAACGAAGGCTGCGCTGCTGATTTGTTGGGAATACCTATTAATCATTAGACGAAATGGTGCTTACTTACATTTTGGAAAGTGATGTTTAGCCATTATTATTATAACACTATTGAATAGTATTTTCTTTTTCACGTTTATTTACCTATTTTTACAGACGGTTTATTTTCGTGACCACGAAAAATATTAACCTGAATCACAAAAAAAAGTGAAGAGTGAAAGAGTACCTAGGTATTATGATTTAATACTATTTATTACTATGTGTTCAGATCGCGAATTTCAGAAATATTTATCGTACGTAAACTTCGTTCATTTTTCAAAGTAGTTCTCCTTGACCAGGTGAACGAAACGAGACTCTCCTGAACGAGATCTTTTTTTTACATCTCACGGGATTTACTAATTTACTTGGAAGAACACTTTTCCCAGAACCTAGTCAATATAAAAGACCTTACAAAAAAAACCCGTCGTATGGATTTGTCGCTCAATACTGTCACAATAATTCAGATTATTTATGCGTCTAGGTTAAGTTTGCATGAACCAGTTATCTACTACGCTGTAAACGTCATTGCGTTGTACTTCCCTCCTGGATTTTCACAACTCAAGTAGGATTTGCACCGATAACATTCAGTTTATGGTATATTTCTGGATTATATTGTCAATATTATTACTCGCTTCTTAATACCGTAAAGCTGGTTTATAAAACATATTGGAAATTATTGGCGATGTGGACGTTTTATCGGTCTTAGGAAGATTTAGGCGCTTTGTTGATTGTGCGTGTATAGCGCGATAACTCAATCGGTTTTGAAACTTTTATGAATGCGGGAACTATAATACACTTCTGATATGAGATCGAGTGGGCTCCGCTGAATAGCTAGCTGTGGTCTAGATAGTACACTTTTGATATAAGATTTGAGTAGGTTCCGCTTAATAGATACCCATAATGGCCATTGTGTTTGTAAAGCTACGAGTAAAATCTACGACAATACCTACACTTCTGATAAAAGATCGAGTGGGCTCCGCTGAATAAGTAGCTGTGGTCTAGATAATACACTTTTGATATAAGATTTGAGTAGCTTCCGTAGAATAGATACCCATATGGCTATTGAGCTTGTAAATTACTTTGTGTTTCAAATCGGTAGTTTAAAAAATCTACGATATATAAGATTCTTCTTTAAAAACCTACGATATACGATACGAAGTATTACAAGTACTTGAAATACTACAATTTTCGTGACTATGTTGACTTTTTTGATTGAAATTTATTAAGTACCTTTGATAACATTAATATATCTTATATCGTCATAATACCTACTTAAAATCGGTAAAAGATACATAATAAAATATCTCGACCTGACTTTTTTAATAGATAATAAAAGTATCAACTTATGTTAAAGGTTGTAGGCACTGTATAGAATAATTACCTGACCTAGGAAATAAGGTAGGTAGTACTTAGTTTATTTACTACAACAAACCAATAATTACCGTATTTACCTACTAGAAACTTCTCTACCTGTAAACTTTTCACTTCCATGAAACAACGATCAACACGATTAGAAATAAAATTACCGCGCTTCGGTGTTGCAATTAAAAACACGATCGGAGCGTACATGAATGTTGCCAGCGCTGAATATTAGATCTCACGTTATATTGTTTGACAAAGCTGTTAATGTCACTTTAGCATGTCATGGAGGGCATGATGGTAATCTTTATTTTTTCAATAATACTTAATAATGCTGTTTCTATTCGTAGAAAAAATATTAATTAAATTAGTCGGCTTAATTAATTTTCTATGTGTGAAACTTTACTAAGGAACAAAAAGTATTTCTAGATGCTAAATGTTAAATTTTATTGAAACAGGTCAATAGCATTTATTTCTTTAGGCTTACAAAATAAGCGAGAGGAAGCGGGCTCGATTCCCGTTTTGGGAAATGTTCGATCTGCAAATATTTGTTATGTTCTGAGTATTTATATTTATAGTAAAAAAAAATGTTATTGTATAGGTTTCAGTCATCTAGTACCCATAACACAAGCTCTGCTTAGCTTTGGGCAAGATGTGTGGATAGTCCAGCATTATTATTTATTTATTCTGCATTTTTATCTAACTAGGTTATACTACTAAATCTGTTAAGGTGATCAGAGGTATTTAATGACAAATAACGTTTACAATTTCAGTCGGATAAAAAAAACATTAAAAAATATACAAATGAATACAAATAATAATTTTAAAAATCTTTAATTTGATATTATTTTTATTAAAATAATAGATTTGGTGATTCATCGAACGTAGGTAATCTGCACGAAATTTCAAATATAGATATACAATCATTTTCAAATTATAGAATTGTCACAATGAAATTCGAAACGGACATAGCTATTACAAGTGCACCGGGCACGAATTACCAATTAAATGCAATTCTCCCTAATGTGGACACAGGGCGACAACGTTTATCTAAATAACATGTTAATACATCGAAGGGTCGTTTTTTATTTTTTTGTTCCAAGTTTTATGAACGCTCATTTGTGGTATCTATTAGATCTGGCGATTGGAATGCCACAAGGACGTTTTTTTTGTAGTTTATTTTTTGTTTGTCGCGGTACTTTTTGTGCAGCGGGCCGTGATACATTTCTTTTTTTACTGAAAACTTTATTTTTTATTTAATTTATATCAATAAGTTTACCTGACCTCAAGTACATATATAAAAAACATAAGAAGATCGCGCCAGGCTTCATTAATTTACCTATAAGTTATTTTCAAACTTAATAAAATTAGATCTTTGTAGTGGTTAACAGCCACGTAGGTACCTAGTTACCTACCTATGCTAGTAATAATAAAAGAAAACAAAATAACTTTTGAAATAACAAAGCAAACTTTTTAAAAATATTTTGTTTCAGTGTCAAACAAGTAGCAAATACGTGAAAATACTTAACTTTCGACCAGTTAAAACATTAATGTGTCAGCCATGCTAGGTACCGTAAAAAAGGTGCTATTCTGAACACATTGTATGTCCATTTTACAGTTTTTCGCGGCAAAACAACGACCATAGACTAGCGACCATACACTTGTCATTGGTTCGCAATGCCGCGCAAACTTCCTAATTGGTCGTAAACAGGCTATTTGCAAGGGTTGTAATATAATCTAAAAATACATACAACATTTTTAAAGCTTTATTTTGAACTTCAAGCTCAAGTTTACTTTAAAGATGACTAAGAAAAGGTTTAAAGTCCCGTCGACGAAGAAACTCCCTTGATCGTAGGAAAATCCTAACATTGATTAGTAGTATTTACAGTATAGTATTTAGTCATGTATTATGTATTTACTTCGAACCAAATTCCTTTGAATCTCTGGTGTGAAAAACAGTAAAGTCATTTAAAACGGGATATTTACCATGATTTGTTTTTTGAGTTATCCAATATATTTTATTTAGTGTTAATAACCGTAAAAGTTTTATTGAAAAACAGTATCGCAAACCTACCATTCTCTCGATTTCTTTTGCTTTCATACTTTCAAGAGTCCAAGCATTAGAGTATATTGAAATTGAAATATAAGAAGACTTGTTTCTGCCTGCGGTTTCGCACGCGTTGTTCCTATGGTAACGTTTTAAGGATATCTTTATACAATTGGAATTGATTTATGAGATAAAAATTAACAAAAAAACATCTAAACATCCACACTTTCGCATTTATAATATTAGTGGATATGTGATGTATCACATCACATATTTAAACTATTACTTAATAGATAATAATTTTTTATCAGACAATGTAACTATGTATTTAAATATTTTAAAAATATTTTATTCTAGTATCTTTTTTTTAAATTTCAAGTAAGATCCAATGGAATAATATTTCGGAATTCCAAAACGCATCGCGCAAACTGCTAATTCTAGTTTCACACAATAACATAGCACATTCCTAATTATAATAATTTACACCGAATAATAGTATAATTACATCGAAACAGCTATGCCCGACCAGAACAAATACCACCATAAAGGAGTATTAACTTAAATTCAGTGTGAAAGTTATCCCCGCCCCATCGTAAAGAGGTTCTGGCGGCTCCACTAATTACGACCATAATACGACCATTGGCCATAAATACGGGTTATCCATCATAAATGCAATAACTTATGGTCGTAAAACTTGGATGCAAATCTTGGATGTTCTTTATTTTTGGTCGGAGGCTGCTTCTAGCCAAACATGGAGGTTGTTTTTTGGTTGAATGTGAAAAGTTTGATGCTTAGATAGATAGATTGACGACCCATGTGGCGCGGTGGGCGTAGGTCCGCCTGCGACGCAGGAGGTTGCGGGTTCGATTCCCGCCTCGGAACAATTGTGTGTACGATCTGCAGATATTTGTTCCGGGTGGTCTGGTTGTTTTTCTATGTATAATAAAAAAATATCTATCTATGTAATATATTGTATTATGTCTACCCATAACACAAGCTCTGCTTACCATGGGGCTAGATAATGCTGTGTGAACTGTCCAGCATTATTTATTTATTTATTTATAGATAGATAATTTGTAACATGTATGTAATTAACAAATACATAATGCAGGATTTAAGGCACTATTAACTAAGTTATGTAACCTATTGACGACCACTGCAGCGCGGCGGGCGAAGGTCTGTCTGCGACGCAGGAGGTTGCGGATTCGATTCCCGTCTCGGGACAAATATTTGTACGATCTGCAGATATTTGTTCAAGGTGCTCCGGTTGTTTTCTATGTAGAATAAAAAATATCTATCTATATAATATATTGTATTATGTTTATCAGTTATCTAGTACCCATAGCACAAGCTCTGCTTACCATGGGGCTAGATAAAACTGTGTGAACTGTCCAGCCTTCAAACAAATAAAAATGATTTAACACGATCAATTTTCAAAAAGTGTTTTATTAGCAGTTCAAAGATTTTAGCTTAACCGGTCAATTCAGATGTATTCTTGAGTGTATCACTCATACTATATTCATTGGCTGGATTTTGATTACGAATAAACAACATAATAAAATCGTTCAACCCACTACTAGCCTCTTCCCTAATACGCCGCGTGAGCGTATATAGCGTGTGAGCTGCAGTACAAACACGTCAAACAAATGAACCCACGCAGCTAAAATGCGCTGCGTGGCTGTGCATAACGTGCGTGGCGACGGGACGGCGGCTTCAACCACTGAGTGGCGACAATATTATGAGTAATATTCTCACGAATCTCTCACAATGTTTTTCACTTTTTTCACCGTTCAAAAATTTCCCTGTTCCACTGTGAAAAAAAATGTCGTTGCCGGTACCTATATTGAAATAATACGATTAAAGAGATTGAAGGATACCGACGATTGAAACGATTGAAGGATACGGATGTCTCATAACCTAACCGGTGAAATTGATGATCACTCTACATTCCAAAACTTCTGAGAATCTATTTTGCATAGTTCAATCAAAAACCAATTTCACAAGGAGCTATTAAACGTCAAATAATTCACCGGCTTTCGAACGAAAGTTTAAAAATTAACGAACAGAGTGCAATTAAAAATAATTGGTAAGGAGTAGCATCTACAACCACTGTAGAAGTAGATAATATGGCTTCTGTGGTGATCACCGATTTAACAGAAAAAGCGTGGAGGACTGGCTTGATTCGACCGTGTAATTGAGCTCTTCGCTATTTGTAACGTAGCTGGTGAAATATAGCAGTAAATATTTGTTGGTTATAACGTATAACGCTTCTATATCGTGTTTTCCCACACTAGTGATTCGATTTGCTCAGATTTCGGGCTTTACGTTTCACAATCCTAGCATGAGCTTTGATTCTTCACACGGTTTTGTGAAAGAATTATGTTAACCATCGACGTCTTAGGGTAAGACATCGATAATGTATATGATGTAAATATAAATATAAGTATAATGATAAAAATAAATAAAATTAACATTATCTAAAGCTTGTTTCTACAAAGACTCAGAAACAGCTTTGATGATTGATCTCAGTTCTTATTTCGTATGCTTAAAGTTTTTTTTTGTTATCTGAAATTCTAGCGGAGATTAAAATAATCGACAGGATTTTCAGATTTTTCTAGAATGTGGTAGAAAGAAAAAGAAAGAAAGAAAATACATTTATTGATTCACAAGTAGGTACAGCTTGCTACTAAATAATAATAATATATAAGTAAACAAGAACATAAAGAAATAAATAAAATTAACTACTTATGTATTATATACAAGCAACAAGCGAACCAATAGGTCCTGTCTCAGCATAATGTTGCTCTACTTCTCCTTAAGAAGTAGAGCAACGCTGGTTTTCTGACAGAACCATTGGCGCGCGCGTGTCCACACGGGTGGCAGACCACAGATAAGACAAAAATATACACATTAAATTGACATCTTACAACCTAAGATTAACTCTAACTTAGCACTAAACACATGATCATGACTTCACAAGAATAGACAAAAAAATTTTTTTTTTTTTGTTCGTCCAAGCATCTATTGGTAGCTCTAAGCACTCCTACTTCACTACAGGGCATTTCCATATTTTTTTTAGGTATTTTATGACATATCAATATTGAATTGTATGGCGGTAGCTTTAGTAAGAACTTATATAAATTAGTCTAACTTGTACGAGTTCCGAGTACGAGTAATTGATTTAGTCTAACTTATACGAGTTCCGAGTACGAGCAATTGATTTAGTCTAACTGTTAGACTAATCAATTGCTATGGTCCAGAGGCCACAATAAATAAGGAAAAACGGTATAAACTTTTATTTGGTCCATACCGAATCGTATAAAATAATTTAGATGCCTTCAAAATTATAGTTTTAACCTTAAGTCGGGGCCAGTCACATTGACCAATCAAACATTTTAATACGAATTTCGATCTCTGCTTAATTATTTTGTGCATGAATTGAGTTTTATTGATTCATTAATTACATAAGGCATCGGTTTTGATACCTCAATTAGTGTAATTAAAATGTTACCAACTATAAAAATGCTGGGTATGATTTTTAACAGTATGTTATGTATGACGGAGACCTAATTAAACCGATATGGCCGGGTATATGGAAATTTTTGCAAAGGATTTCCTTTCCGACTTTTATTATACGACGACCTCTGTGACGCGGTCGGCGTAGGTCCGCCTGCGACGCAGGAGGTCGCGGCTTCGATTCCCGCCTCGGAACAAATGTTTGTATGATCTACAGGTTTTCGATTCTGGAGTCTTGGTCGTTTTCTATGTATAATAAAAATCAATGTCATGTATTGTATTATGTATATAAGTTGTCTGGTACCCATAACACAAGCTCTGCTTAGCCTGGGGCTAGATGATGCTGTGTGAATTGTCCAGCATTATTTATTTATTTATAAAATGATCTTTATTTCAGACATAATATACATACACGTCTATATAACGAGAATTAAACATTACATACACTACAAACTTACATATATTTTGGGTCTGTTGTAATTTTACTGAGGTAATGTACCTAATTGTATCAGGAGAGGCCTATGTCCAGCAGTGGACTGGTAAAAAAGCTTATGATGTGTGTGTATGATAAATCCCATAAAGTCAATTCAACTTGAACTGCTTTAGTTATTCAATTCAATTCAGTTTTTTCAGCTTCACAATAATGTAGGTGATAATGCATGTTACAGCCATAGTTATGAGTGACACACTATTATTAGATTCCTATAAGTTTGGATGGATGAATAAATGGATGTTTGTACCTACCCCTCATGGTAAAACTGGGATATAGGGCCTGGAATAAAACAAAGGCTATCCCATAATTCAATTCCCATGGGATATAAATAGCCTCTGAACGTTACCACCGAAAAAACGCCTGCGAAGCTGCGTGCAGAAACTATATTGGCATAAAATCAGTTCAGGCGTCCATTAACCTTTTTTTACCTTAGCCCAATATCCAAAAAAACTTGGATGTTCCATAAAATCCTCCAGAAATAATTCTGATGGAATATTTGGAATTATGTAAAGAACTGAACGGTATTTTATTGATTCGCAGTACGCTATGATTTGTTAAACGTTTTATTTCCTAATAAAAACTAATAGACTAGGCAAGGCTGTGTTTGGGAATACCAATTTGTAGGCGTAGGAAAGCCGAAATTGACGACCGATGTAGCGCTGTGGGCGAAGGTCCGCCTGCGACGCAGGAGGTTGCGGGTTCGATTCCCGCCTCGAAACAAATGTGTGTACGATCTGCAGATATTTGTTTCGGGTGTTCTGGTCGTTTTCTATGTATAATAAAAAATATCTATCTATGTAATTTTTTGTATTATGTATATCAGTTATCTAGTACCCATAACACAAGCTCTGCTTACCATGTGGCTAGATAATGCTGTGTGTATTATCCAGAATTATTTATTTATTTATTTAGGACCACGGAAAAAAACATCTTACTAGCTGCCGCTCGTGGCTTCGCACTGTAGCTTATGACCATTTACCTCCCTACCAAATATCATTGGGTTCAGCTGTTTAGGCGTGAAATTAACAGACAGACAGAGATACGTTTGAATTAATAATATTAGTATGAATAATGTTTCTAAAGGACATATCTAAAAGATGTCTTGGTCCATAACTTGTTTGAGTTTCTTTAGGTCACCAAAAGGAGTGTTTAGTAACTTATCATTCCTTTTGCTGATTATGATAGTAGATCTATGTAGATGAAAAATCTGTCAAATATACCCTAGCGAAACTCGATCTGGATTTTTTGTAAACAAACCACGACACAAATAATCGAAACTCACTTGCTTGGCGTCGAGTTTCAGATATAATTGTAAGCAATATTTACTGAAGGAAGTATCAAAAGTATAAAAAGACGCGGCAACAGAGTGAATTTTAGGTTATGTATGAGTATGAGTGGTTTGTTTACAAACATTCTACATCGAGTTTGGCTAGTGTTTAGAGAGAGATTTTCTGTGTATGACTTCCCCCCATGATAAACTACTTTATTTGCCGTTTATTATTCTATGTCTGTATTCTGTATCTGTGTCCAAATAAATGTTTTTCTATGCCTATAAAAAATCTGTAAACTTCCAGTAGGCAATATATTTTTATTTGTCTTTTTAGGTTTCCTTCTCCAAATACTAAATAGCGTTTTGGTTAGGTAAGAAGAACCCTTGAAAGATCAAGGGTTCTTCCTGTAGAATATTTTTAAGAATACTCAAGAATCCTTATCTTAGATTTATGTGCTTCATTAGGCTTTGATAGCTTTAGAGTTGTGATTTTTTTGTTGTAGATAAAATGACTGCGAAGTCGTATAGGAATTCCAAGTTTTAAGAAGACGACTGGATAGAAAAGTTATAACTGTGTCAGCATAAGTGTCAGCATTAAATTCGGCTATAATTCGGGTGTAATTTTCAATCCTCTTTTTGCTCGATTTTGTTAAAATTTTGAACCTTCAAGCAATAACACTTCATACTTCTAGAAACAAAAGATGTCACTAGAAAAACTCTTAAAAAACAAACATTAACAAAGAAAATGACTCACAGTTAAAGAATAAAAAGAAATTAGAACCAGTATTATTAAAATTGAATCACTTGAGCTAACTGCAGACAGTTGCAAACAATTTAGAGGTAGCTCAACTGACCCATAGCAATAGGAAGCGTCCCCGAGACGCCTAGCTGTATTGCCCCGTTGTATAGCAATGGCAATGCGCTGATGCGCTGTGAAAGAACGCGATTATCTTTTATTTCGAACTAGCTGTGCCCCGCGGCTTCGCCCTCGTGAAAATCTTTGTCAAATGGTTCATAAACCTTCCTCTCGAATCACTCTCTCTATAAAAAACCGCATCAAAATCCGTTGCGTAGTTTCAAAGATCTAAGCGTAAATAGAGACAGACAGACGGCGGGAAGCGACTTTGTTTTATACATGTAGTGAAGAAGAAATATCTGAAACAAAAACCGATCGTATTCTAGTTTCAGTCTAGCAGAGACTGAGAATTCAAGAGTTGGTTGAATTCTCAAAGAGCAAAGAAAAAGAAGCGGGATCAATCAAAAAAGTTGATTAGTAGTCAATTAACCGTAGCCATAAGAACATCTATAAACGTATGGGTGATTCCTCCGTATTTTGTTGTAATCAATTTCGGTCGGCGGCAGTCTTTACGTACCAATGGTTCTTTTATTGGCGTACCAAATTTAGTGAGGTCGGCTGAATGTGCTTACCGGAGCTGGGTTTGGGTTCCGTGGGGCGATATGAAAACGTTAGAACTTGCAAAAGGCAAAAAAAGACCAGATGAGGTGATGGCCGCTTGAGTGAACGATTGGCCGAGGGGAACCTAAGAATCGACCGACGAAAACCGTCCTCAATCATGAATATATGAACCGTTTGATAGGTGTCTCGCTAACAAAGACAATTTTGAAAATTAAGATACAAAATTGATTGGGTATAGAGGGTCTTTACAATAGTCTAAGATTATCGCATCAAATGCCTGGAAGAGATCGCTTCTAAGCGGTAAGGCCGCCCATTGTACTTGTCACATGTAATATCTTTCATAATGTTCTGTATCTGGTGTACAATAAAGTATTTTTGTATTGTATTGTATTATCTAAAAAAGAAACCTTAGATTCTAGATACGTATATACGAGTATACTTGATAAATTGTTACCCTAATAACTTATAGAGGTATAATTTTAAATGTAAATCAAGTTGTTGCTTAGTAAACTTGTAATCTTCTATTTTAATTTGATATTCTTGCGACATCTTTCAGTTTTATGAAATGATATCATTATGTACCTAGCTTAATATTTCATCATCATCATCAGCCTATATTAGTCCACTGCTGAACATAGGCCTCCCCCAATGAGCGCTATAGCGTGTGTCTGTCTTCATGTCCTGTCTTCACCTTGACGCATCCAGCATCTACCTGCAGTCTTTCGCAGGTCGTCATCCCACCTGGTCGGAGGGCGTCCTACACTACGTTTACCGAGACATGGTCTCCACTCAAGAACACGTTTGCCCAAGCCTATTTACTGTGCCATTTATAATTATTTTTGTATGTTTTATGGATAAATCCGAAATAAATGAGTTATTATTTAGTAAAGAAAAATAATCTAAATTATCTAAATTAAAAACTATACGGAACCCACATCTCAACTCCACTTGATGGCCCTGCCCGTGTCGAAAGGCCACCGCAAGAAGCCGAAAGTTGCCGGTTTAATTTTATAGTTTATAATTACTGATTGCCTCCGTGACCTGATCGATTCGAGAGAATGTAATGTAACTGCTTCGCTTCTTACTCGATAGTGTTACGTATGTTACTTTGGGAAAGGGGTTTTTATATGCATGATGTGTGAGATATATAAAATGGCAAGTAAGAGAGACTTCAAGAGACTGCGGTCAAAGGATTGTCTTTTATGTGAGTATTGGTACGAACATTAATCTATTTCCACAATGTATTTACCCGTCTCAGACCATTGCTGGACGTTTTATGCACATATCTTAGTCTTACTCCCGCCAATAGACCCAGTCTCGTAGAATCTCGTGAGGATCTTGGAGACGCATGAATGATGAGCAGCTGCCTGCTGATGTCGCAGGGCCGGACGCCCATGGTGGTAAACATTCCTACCTTAGTCTTACTCCCGCCGATAGACCCAGGCCTGATCGATCCTGTCTCGTAGAACCTGGTGAGGATCTTGGAGACGCATCCATGCGAGACAAGCAGCTGCCTGCTGATGTCACAGGGCCGGACGCCCATGATGGCCAGCTCCACGATGCGCTTCCTGACGCCGTCAGGTAATGGTCTGCCGTTCACGAAGACGCCTCCGAGCTGGTTGACACCAGCTTGACCTGCAAAGAGAAGCTATTTAGAAACTAGTTTTTGCCCGCGGATTCGTATGATTTTTATAATTTGAAAGTTTATTTTAAACTAACTGCGCTCCGCAGCTTCGCCCGCCAGAAAATCGATGTGTCAAATGGTTTATAAACCTTGCTCATGAATCACTCTATCTATTAAAAAAACGCATCAAAATCTGTTGCGTAGTTTTAAAGATCTAATCATATAGGGACATATGATATAACAGACATACAGCGGGAAGCTTTGTTTTATACTAAGTAGTGATGATCATTTATTAAATAGTTATGTATGTATATCAGTTATATACCTACCTATAACACAAGCTCTGTTTACTTTGGGACTAGATTCTTTGTTATTTATTTATTCATAAGTGGTTTAGGCAAAGCTAACCCCGGGTTTTGCATAGATATAGTCCTAATCAATCAGATTCGTAATGCAAACAAAAATATAAGATACATTTTTATTATGAGGTAAATTTTGTATAGGATCACATACCTAGGCTATAAATGTGTGTCCTATAAAAATGTAGGTATCTTCATGGACCACCCGCAAACAGCAAAACGTTTCGGGGCTACCAACTCAAAAAAAAAACAATTTTAATGGGCAGATTTCCTCCTTTTCCCGAGCACTACCCAATTCAGATGTAGGTATGTAAGCACCACTTCCGCTATGGCGTCTGCTAATCCCGCAGCGGTAGTCGTTTTACCTTTACCTAATCATATACCTACCTAATACAATCACCAAACGCCGCTCGATTTATTACCTTAATGCAATAAAACTTGCGTTCTAATTTGCTCGTAGCAATTTGTATTTACGATGTTTCCGAGGATAGCTCCCGCCAATACGCCATTTCACGCCTGTTGTCGCGGAATCATTCTTCCATGCAAATTACTTTTACGTTTACGAGTCTTCTTTTCAAACCGCTCTTTAATGACCATCTTGCAATACTCATAAATAAACTCTATTTGGACGTACATAGGGCCTAGGTTACATTACAGTGCCAAATGCGGTTAAAGAAGCTAGGAGATGGTTCCGTGAACTATGGAGATCTAATCTTTGAATTCATTACAGATCAATGCGCAATTCTGACGGAAAATGGCGTTGAACAGAAAAACGTTTACTTGGAAAATTGTGATATGGTACCACTAGTTCGATTCCACGAACACTGTGAGTTATACGAAAGACGAAGAAAATGCAAACGCTTCAAGCGACTGTGCCGAAATATTGGAAGAATTAAAAATCAAATCATGGTAAATATCCCGTTTTAAATGACTTTAGTGTTAATAACCACGATGGTGTCAAAAGTTTTAATAACGATTAAAATGTTTGAAATAAATTGAAAAAATAGATTTGATCTATTTGAGGACATAGCTATAGATAACCAACAATCCCATTAACAAAGAAACATAAAAGTTATCAGAAAGATCTACATTTTAATATTTTACTTGAAGGTTTGGCAATCAAATAAATATTAGCCTTTCTAAAGGCAGGTGGGGATAATAATTCAACTTTTGACGTCTTTCTTGCAATAATTGAGATGTAACGTTCATTTGTTTTTGTATTCAGTCATTAGGGGAGAGAACCTTAAAACCTGTCAAAACGTTGCAAATGAGTTGGCAATCCTTATAATTTGCTTACTACCATTACTTCTTTAAAAATAACTTTTATTTTACATCAATATTTGGCTTTATTGCCAGGAATATATTTACGAATTTAGTAAAGGGCATATTACATTGATACAGTAGATATTATTTTTATGAAACGCCCTTTGACATGTTATTAAGCAATAAATATACTTTAAAGTGTATTATCAAGTAGATATACATAGGTACGAGTAGAGTACCTATTATATGAATTGTAATTTTTCCTAGATTTTCCGGATTTTAAACATTATTTACACCTATTAAAAATATATATAATGCATCTTAATATTATCAGGCATTGTAATATCTACTTTATCCCTTTCAACATTAATATTTTACAGCCGAAACCGGGCTCGAGTTATAGCTTCCAATCTCGGTTTTATATTGCAAGCCCTGGCAACACCGGGAGCGTCAATTTCTCGGTGATCAAGCAACACTTAACAATGAAAAAAATCGATGTTATTATTTGTAACATCAATGCGCAAGCGATGGTCATCGATCTTGAGCTTTTTGTCGATATTTTCTATATTATCGCATGTTTTATTAGAAATAAGTTCGAATGATTTGAAAAGAAATAAACCAATGTCTGCTTTGACAATTTGGTAAAGCAAAACGTAGTTCAGTTTTCTGGTAAGATAACCATAACCAAACTCTGCTTACTTTGGGGCCAGTTTATTCTGTGTGCCAATGTATCATAAAAATTCTGTTTCATAAAAAATTACAATGTATGTACCGAGTTAAATGTATTAAATAGGTACTTTTATCAGTTATCTAGTACCACCCCAACTCTTCCCGCGGGTGTCGTAAGAGGTGACTTAGAGATATCCACCGGGGGCGGGCAGCAGCGCCTCCTGCAGAACAATTTACCATCGAACTACGATCCCCAATCCGCATGCCCAGCATTTATTTAGGTATGTCGCAAACAATTTTTGACGACCGATGTGGCGCGGTGGGCGAAGGTCCGCCTGCGACGCAAGAGGTTGCGTTTTCGATTCCCGCCTCGGAACAATTGTGTGTACGATCTGCAGATATTTGTTCCATGTGTTCTGGTCGTTTTCTATGTATAATAAAAAATATCTATCTATGTAAACATAACGCAAGCTTTGCTTACCATGGGGCTAGATAATGCTGTGTGGATTGTCCAGCATTATTTATTTATTTAATTTACATTTTGTAGGATTTTTTTACACAGGTACATGTATAAGAAAATTAATACTAGAGATACAAAAATAAACACTAGACAGAAAAATAGAGTACAATATTTAGTCACTTTTTTGTTGAGTCGGGCTATTCGCGCTGCGGAAGACAGACTTCGATGGAGACACATGGCTGAAAAACAGCGCTGATCATAATATGTTCAGCACACGCTGAGCCAACCCATATTTCGGCGTAGGGTCATAGGCAGTCTTATTTTTAGTGACACAAAAGCGTGTCACTTACCTCCAAGTTAAAATCCTTTGTTTTCCGTTCTATGCCTATATTTGTACCTGTCCAAATAAATGTTTTTTTCTATTCTATACTATATACATGGTCACTAGGTCCTACATAAAAGTCCGCCCTCTGCACTAAGGATATAAATAAAAAGGGGACGAAGATTAATATTACCTAATATCATAGAAAGGTGCCGATTATACGACGCAGACCACGAAATAAACTTGGAGCGGAACCTAGTAGGTAGTGGGCCTTTGCACTAAAAGGCGTAAAAAAACTGGAATCAGGATAAAATCCCATTTAACCAAACGCTCGTAAACCAAACTGAAACTTACTACTCTACCGACTACCGAGATTAAATGCTTGCGAGTTCGTTTTTATGTCTGAAGAGGTTTTACACTGTTAGTGCGTCAGATAACTTTCTGGGCTTGGAAAAAAATTAATATAGCGAAAGTGCGCAACGCAATTATGTTGTTCTTGCAAAGCGCCGCATTCTCGATCAGATTTGTCGAAATAGACAGATAGTTAATTCTTTATTCAAAAACTTTATATCTAAAACGTTTGTCGAAATAGATAGATAATTCTTTACCTTATATCTACAACAGTTTTTTGTCAACTTAAAAAAAAGTTGAATACTATAGGAAACATCCTTAAACTTTTGAAACTATCAATGCGTTACAAAAGTTTGAAGAAACTATCAATGATTTGATCAAAAAACTAAAATATTTACTCGAAATCTTGTACTCAAGCTGAAACAAACATATTTGCGTAGCAGCTACAATCTTAAATGTTTTATTTTTTGGACCCAGAAAGGTATCTGCCGCTGATCAATGTAAATAGGCCATTACTAGAAATCTAAAGAGAGAGGTATTGATATGTAGTAGGTACAGTGGTACCTGTAAGCCAATTTCTTTTCAAACTTTGTATCTAACCTCTTTGATAAAATATTATAAGTGAAGGAAATTATCCTATTTGTGTAAAAGGGTGTCGTTGTGAGATGTTTCGGCAGAGCAGCACAATAACTACTGAATACATCGTGTTAATATTTTGAACGCATAAAGTTATGCAGTTATGCAAGTTCAATAACCTAGAACAAAATGACATGGAGATGAACCATTAATATTTGAGACAAGCGGACCCGACAGAAGTTGTCCTGTCTTAACTATGAATATTGGTTTCGAATTGGTTACATACTCTTTGACGATATTTGCAGCACGCATTCTGTCAATGTTATGTCAAACGCCATAAGGTTACCTACATCAAAAAAAGTTTGAATTGTAAAAGCGCTATGGTTACATTAGAAATAATTGAATATATTGTGGTTAAGTATTCTAAAATTTTCTAATTTTCGGCGCCATTTTAATATTTTTTTCCCTTCTGACAATAACAAACACAACAAAAAAGAATTAGCGAAATCGGTCCAGCCGTTCACGCGTGATGCCGTGACCAAGGCAAATAGGGATTCATTTATATATATATATATATAGATTAAAACGAGCGCTAGCAGATTTAGGTGATTCGAATATAGAAAAGTAAACTAAATCAAACTTGAAGTCTCACCATATTTTTGCTATTGAGAATAGTGACCTAATATAACTTAGGAAGACCATAAACAATCTAAAAACTATCCCGTTGAAATTACAACTTCACATCTCTTGTAAGCCTTGCCCAGATACTTATCTGGGCAGTAAACAGTATAATCTATTTGACACTAACACATGTAACAATGTAGTGTAACATGCAATATAAAATTTACATGTTATAACAATGTTAATATTCAAATTGGTGGAAATATTAACATCTCCGTGTTTTATAGCGTAGTTTTTCTCCTAGAGCTTAACTTTCTTGAGTATCTAGAAAAACTTGTTGATTAAAAGAATAGCTAAGTACAAGCGATATTCCCACACCGTGGGTTTCGTAAAATAAAGAGAGATTGCGTGGATTAAATTTTTTCGAATGCTTTCCGTCGACGACATTGGAATAGTCTCTGGGCATATCAAATTTAAAAGGACAGCCTGCTCTGATATATTTTTTTTTGCATTATGATAACGATATTGAATGATGATACTTTCAAAGCCAATTCGGCTAGGGCGAATATGTGCTAGTATCATCATCATCATTCTATGATAGTCCACTGCTGGACATAGGCTTCTCCAATGAGCGCCATAGCGCCCTGTCTTCAGCTTAACGCATCCAGCATCTGCCCGTAGTCCTTCGCAGGTCGTCATCCCACCTGGCCGGAGGGCACCCTACACTACGTTTGCTGAGTCGCAGTCTCAAGAACACGTTTACCCCAGCGGTTGTCGGTGTGTGTGCCACTATAGTAAGCGATGTTCTGAAAGTACACATTACATAAAACGATGCAAGGTAGCGCCTTCTTAATTTTTAATAGATTTTTTTTTATCTCTAATAACGCTAGACAATCCATGGCTGGTAATGACATAGACGCCTGTAAAACCAAGCGATAAAAAGCGGGATAAACTGCAAAGAGCAAAAGGTATTTTACATTTAAGACTTCCGCTTTTGCTGGCGGTCTTTAGCCCTAACAATAGCGTAGATAAAAATTGCTGCAAAAGTTTATCGGAAAATGATAGCCGATCGTAGGTCCTCTCATTACCACTGCAGAAATGAACGGTTTGTTATTTCGTAATACAATAAATTTGATAGGGAGTTTACACTCTGGGAAGCCTTTGTCATAATAAAATTGTTAAGAGCATGTCTTTGTTGAATGTGCGTTAAAAGTATCCGTTGGTAATTTTTTTTATTTTTTATATTAGGCAGGTATTCTCACACATTTTAGGACCAGGAGTCTTAAAATGTGTGAGAATACCTGCCAAGGTACTAAAGTTCTAACAACAGTTCTGAGATCAGATGAGAACATAGCAATTTTTTTACTAAAATGAGCCGGGCTGAAGTCGTGATAGGTTCCCATTGTAAATTCATTCTCCACACTTTCTTTCTATTGAAGCTCAACATGGAGAGACAAACCGAAAAAAAAAACAATTATCAAAAGGCGTTTTCAGATACGAAAGGAACCCCAAAAATCCGAAGTTTCATTCCAATGTGTCTAAAATTGGTAGCGCAAGCTTAATGTTTACATTTTATGACAACTCTCGATGTACAATAATATGTTTTTTTTAGTTCCTTTACAATCCAGGGCCCTTATTCGAAACAAAGAATAACACGCCAGTAACGCGTAGATACGTTTTTAACGGTCAAAATGCCTCGCCAATGCTCTACAGAGACGTCCCCGGTGGTTCCTTTTGGACACCGTATATAAAAGCTTAACTCAAGATCCTTTTTTACTATTGACGACCTCTGTGACGTAGTGGGCGAAGGCTCATCTGTGATATAAAGATTATACATATATATTCTATTCCGGCCGCGAGTCTGAGCATACATTTCACTATCATTATTATATATTAAAACAAAGATTCCACCGAGTAAGTCTGTCTGTCTTCATGCGATGAACTCACAAACATCCCAAACGGATTTTTATATGGTTTTCATTAAAAATCCAGTAATTCATGACAAAGGTTTATGTACAATTAATTGATGTTTTCTGTGAATTTACTAATTTCGCTTTTACATCACGATGACTGTTGATTAATAAAACATTCATGGGTGTTTTGCACCAACACAAGCACAGTTGAACAGTGCAACATCACGATAAAAATCCAACGGACATTAACGGCTCCTGGAATCAATTTAATTTTAAGATTGTGTCTTCTAAGTCTAGATCTCCGTGATACCTACATTGTCACATAGCATCACGTGAACCCTCACCGGGTTGAGATTGAGGACGAATTAACATATCGTACGAATAAAAAAAGGCAAAATTATTTCCTATTTAATTTATGGCGCCTCGGCTAATGTGACTTCTTTCTCATAAACCATGCTACAGCTGACAAAGCGCGTAATCATTGCACGTTATCGCCATGGAATCTTACCTCGAGAATACGGGCCCACGATCGTAAAGTCCAACTTTTTCCCCTTTTGCTTTCGCGAGCATTTTGCGAATATATCGGCCTTAAATCGGGTAGGTTATGGCGAGGTTTACAACTTGTGACTGATTTTACAACGCCGACAATTGGAGGTTAGGGCTCGCTACCATACTTTTATTGAGATATTAAAATATAGCTTCGAGACTGTCTCGTTCGATTATCCTGAACGTATCTTCGGGCTTCGGTTATGGGCTACTCGTCTTTAACGAAGTAAAGTAATTATGTAGGTATTTTATCGCACAGGTTTGAAACCTGTAAATAATGGTTCGTAGGTAAATCAGTATCCTCGTCCCTGAGATATAAATACCTCTTTATGTGGCATCGATCATTGAATAAAACCTTCAAATAAGTTGTCTATGCCTAGCTAACCTAACTCTTTCGATAACTAGGCTGGGTCTACAAGCAAGGAGGATTATTTCTCTTTGGTTTACAATCAAATTACAAGCATGAAGTTCAAAGCATTCGTAACCTCTAGTATTTTTTGTTGACAAACAAAAAAATGTCACTTTGACAAAGTAAATATTTTGCCAAAACAACATCACCGACTACAACACACAACGGCAACTTTTTTATTAATTTTTACTTTTTATGTCCATTTACCGTACTTTCCTCCAGTTTCTATCTTATTTTTTTAAAGAAATACATAATCCTTTTAAAGAATCACAGCCATGGATAGATGCCGATGTCAGGATAATAAGGCAGCAGTGAAGAATCTTCGATTTTTCACTCCTGGAACTAGGATGCCATTACTACTAGATAAATCAACTCGTAAGTAAGATAAACTGGTCTTTGGCGATAGCTTTCACCATGATGTCTAATTTTTCCAGCCAAATTGAATGTAGATATATATAAAGTTTATAAACAAACCGCCCACACTTAATCTAAAATTCACTCTGCTGCCGCGTCTTTTAATACGTAATTTATATTACTTGTTGATTTGAAATCTTTCCTTTAATAAATATTAATATCTCATAATATTATTCTTAGTAAGCTAATATAAATAAATACTAAACGACTTTTTAAAACAAGAAGTCACTTTTTGTGTTTTTGTGACGTGGTTTGTTTCCAAATATTTCACATCGAGTTTGGCTGTGTATCATCATCATGTTGGATCATCTGTCCGTCCTTGTGTATGCTTAGATCTTTAAAACAACGCAATGGATTTTGATGCGGTTTTTTAAATAGATAGAGTCGAGATAAAGGTTTATTAACAATTACTAAGTTATAAAGCTTTTTTTAAATATTGTTAATATGTGTATGTGCATATTATATAAGTTGCGTATGAGTAAAGTAATACATTAGAATTGAATACCATATTTAAACAGATGTTCCTTTCAGGTGATGGATACAGAGTAATTTGGGTAAAACACGGCGTCGACTACACCGACATGAAGTTTCAAATAGCGAGAGGCAGCCGTCTCTACCCAGAACACCTCATGCCTGACAACATACCACCCAAGGAAGCCAAGAAACTGGAACAGATGTGGTGTCCATTTATGACTCATTACAAACTTCCAGAACCTGATGAGGAAGACCCGAGAGTAATTAAAGAGAACAGTGAAAAGAAACAGATTAAGAGCGCAAAATAAACGAATTCATTGCAATAGCTACGAAAACTTAATATTGTTCCCATGATACCAATGTCGTCAAATATTTTCCACCAATATTCCTTAGTAAATCCTTTGTATACAAAAAAGGATTTCGAATCGGAGTATAGAGTAGAACACCTAGCACAAAATTATGTTCTCCCAAAATTATTACTGACTCATTACATAACAAACTGCCTTTACCCGAGATGCAATAAAAAAAATGAACAGAAACGGTTTGAGAGTTCAAAATAATAATGCATAAATTGTCACAAATGCACACCGTTTGTGTTTTCTACAAGTGACTAATATGCGTAAATCTACACTAGCGCAGCGGCTGAGAAAATACAGATCTGTGTGACTCAGCACAGCCGTAATATGTTTTTCGAACGAAACGCATGTGCGGCGCAACACAACCACTGTGTAGAGCGACTACTAAAACCTGATCACTCTTATAACTAGAAGTGTTTTGTTACATAACGTTACAACAACAGTATTATGCATATTAATTTTTCATCAAATATAAACCTGATTAAGACTGCAACTGGACGTTTTTTTATAAATGGCTATATTTCAAAAACATCAATGCCAAAAAGAAAACACCGAGCTTTATATATAGGTAATTTTGAAATTTGTATCTTGTTACTAGTTTTATTTAGTTTGAGATGAATTTTATTTATACTTCCAAATACTGCTTTGAATGCTTCTTAAGGGTCCGGCGACCCTCGCTTGCAAAAATCGCTCCGAATATCGCTGTCCCTGTTTAACCCTTGCGCCGCGCCCCATGCGTGCGCGATAGCAATATTAGCCGTTCAGAATTTGGTTTGTTTCGTAGTACCAAAAATTATGACTGAAAACTTTTTGTATTCTTCACAAAGGATTGCTATTCTGTAACTAGGAAATATAAGCTATGTTCCTTAATAAATAAAACGTAAGATATTTATGTTTTTAATACGAAACAAATAGCAAGAAAACTTGTCCATTTTTGCATAAAAATCTGCAAAATGCGATTGACTTTCATTTAATTTTAAGTATTTTGAAAAAAAACTAGTTAGGAACTTAGATAAATACTATTCAAATACAATATTATAGTGGAAATATGCTTGAATTGGAAATCATTTTGGTATTACGTTTGTACGAAGAATTCGTCCCTCCGGAGGCCCCTTAAGGATTCTACCTCTTGATAATAATAATAAATAATTCTCGACAGTTCATAAATCATCATCTAGCTAAATGATGCTGTACGAATTATCTCTAATCTTCTTCCTATTCTAAGATAATAAATAAGTGATATATAGATAGTACTTTGAAATTCGATTTCATTATATTACACGACAACTTACTACGCTTTTTAAGACATTTTTGAGAAACTTGTAGTTTAGTTACCTCTTACTCATCATCTCGTAGTGACCCGTGGTACCACGGTCTTACGAATTTAATAGATCTCTAGACTCTTTGGTCTCCTCCTCCCCCTATTCTAGACCAAAGAGTCCATACTACAAATAGACAAATATTAAAATTACTGTCTACGTTTGACATATCGTCGTCTCTTTGAGTCATAGCTATTGTATTGTTTGAGCGATATTTTGCATTAAGTTGTGAAAAAGTCAAAATAATAATAAATTGTTTAATATTATGCCGTAATATTAAGAGAAGCATAGAATTAATTATATTTATTTTACTCGAGCAAGGTTTAGTTTAGCAATTTTAGTTTTACTGTACCTATAACTTTGCAACAGATTCTATATTGGTCGATATTGGTCCATTGCTAGACGTAGGCCTTCCCCTGATAAGCACGTTATCGGATTTTATATCACGAGGGGGTAATGCCCATAGTCCCCACGCTGGGCATGCTGGGTTAGGGATCAACTTAGGTAATACATCAGGTCTTAAATATAGTACTCTGTCATCGGTAAATCTGATATTATTTCGACCGTACCTACTCCCCGACTCTCATTATATGTTATACTAGCTGCGCCCCGCGGTTTCACCCACGTGGTGATAGATATTTGGATAATATACAATATATCTTTATAAATTGTAGCCCATATGTTATTCTGGTGTATAAGCTATATTATTGTAAAGTTTCAATAAAATCCATTCAGTAGTTTTTACGTGAAAGAGTAACAAACATCCATCCATCCATCCATACTTACAAACTTTCGCGTTTATAATATTAATATGACTATATGTCATCGGTGTCATCGTTGATAGGTTTACCCCAATGCATCAAGTAACTCCGAGTTTAATTTCCAGGACATCTCTACCATGGATAGATGCAGATGCCTTGAAAATTCGGCAGCAGTGAAGAGCCTCAGGATGTACACAGTGGGTTGTATGTTGCCGGCACGATTGGATAAATGCAAGAGTAAGTAGTTGATACAATACAATATAAGTACGCTTTATTTGCACATGAAGACTGATAACAAATCAAAAAACAACAAACAAACAATAGTACAGATGCACAATGGGCGACCCTATCAGACCGATCAATAAATAAATAATGTTGGACAATCCACACAGCATCTTCTAGCCCCAAGGTAAGCAGAGCTTGTGTTATGGGTGCTAGATGACAGATATATATATACATATATGCTTAATACAATACACTACATAGATAGATATTTTTTAGTATACATAGAAAACGACCAGAACACCTGGAACACATATCTGTAGATCGTACACACAATTGTTTCGAGGCGGGAATCGAACCAGCAACTGCGTCGCAGGCGGACCTTCGTCCACCGCGCCACAGAGGTCGTCAATGCCGATGCCGACGCGACCCGAAGTTTCCGCTGTGCACGGCCAGTCACTGGCACTCATAGTGCTAACATTTCTTAGTAGACTTATATCTTTTTCCCCATCCTTAGGTTCATCCTCATAATCATCAACGTGCGATAGTCCACTGCTGGACATAGGCCTCCCCCAAACGAGCGCCATAGCGCCCTGTGTTCAGCTTGCCGCATCCAGCATCTGCATGTAGTCTTCGTCCGTCCCTTGGTTACCTGGGAGAAATCGCTGTCAGGGATAACGCCGCCTAATTGTAGTGTTCATGTTTAAAATTAAGATATAAGGTTTGATTTTCAAATTAAAATTATTTGAAAACATGGATCACACAAAGATGGAGAATAGTAAACGCACCATACATGTTTTGCGTAAATCTAGGGCATGCAAATAAAAATATTTTGGTATATGTTCTAAGTGCAATATATTCATACATTTATTTTATTTTCCGCAGACGATGGTTACAAAGCCCCATGGTTCAAGCAAGGTATAAATCGCTGCGACATGAAGTTCGTCGCCCCTAAAGGGAGTTTGATAGTTCCGGAACATCTTCTCCCTGATAACATCCTGTCGAAAGAAGCCAGGAAGCTCGAACAGATGTGGTGTCCATACATGAATAATTATCAGCTTAGCGCACCGGTGGATGATGGCCCGGTACAGAATCAGAACAAAACAGATGCATAAAGAAGCATACAGAGGCATAAAGAAGCATACAGTGGCATAAAGAAGCATACAGTGGCATAAAGAAGCATATTAAAACTCAAACAGGCATTTGAGAAATCTGAATTTGAGAGAGCAGGTTCAGACATTAAAAAAACATGGCAAATAATCAATAATATAACTAACTGTAAACCAAATAAAAGACTCCCTGAAGATTTCATAAATAATAAAAGCTCCGATAGAGCTATTAACGACGTTAATGAATATTTTGTTAATGTTGGTAAATCCTTTGCTGAGAAATTTACAAATAGAGACGACATTGCTGTGGAAGTTCAAAATAGTAGGAGCTGTAATTCTTTCGTGTTATATGACATTGATTGTTCAGAAGTTCAGACACTCATATCGTCTCTAAAAACAGATTGTTCAATAGGATGGGACCGAATCTCTGCTCAGATTCTTAAACAGAATATAGAGGTTATTGTTAGGCCCCTTACGCACATATGCTCTCTCAGTTTTTCAAACTTTACTTTCCTTAAAGCGTTTAAGAAATCAGTCATACTCCCGATCTACAAGAGTGGCGACAAATCCACCGCAAGTAACTATAGGCCCATTTCAATATTGCCAACACTATCTAAAATTTAGAGAGAGCCATCAACAATAGTCTGGTTTACTACTTGATAAAGTTCAAACTGCTCTCTGCTAACCAATATGGAATCCGCAAAGGAAGGTCTACTGCTGACGCCGTATCAGAGCGCAATGATTTTATTGTTAGCTGCCTAGATAAAGGTACTAAATGCCTTGGCGTTTTCCTGGACCTAGCCAAAGCTTTTGATACGGTGTCAATTCCTTTGCTCATACAGAAGTTGGAGGGACTGGGAATTGAAGGAGACCAACTGAAATTGATTGAAAGTTCAATAAAAAAAATCTTAGTGATAGAAGTCAATGCGTTAAAATTCGACACTATATTTGACCTATATTAATCAAATACGTAACTTTACCCCAGAAAACTGCAAACTCCTTACATTTGCCGATGATACTGTTTTACTTTTTTCAGGAGAAACTTGGGATATGGTTCATAAGCATGCTCAACATGGTTTTAATCTAGTATCTACCTATCTCTACCAGAATCGTCTCATATTGAATGCTGAAAAGACAAAGTATCTTGCCTTTGCGCTGCGGAAAAGTGGTTTGCCCAATGCTTCTGACTCTCTTAATACATTGAAATCTCACACCATGCAGTGCATCTACTCAAAACATGGCAATAACTGTGACTGTATTAAGTTAGAAAGATGCGAGACCATTACATACCTGGGAGTTACAGTTGACTCACAATTAGCTTACGTGCCGCATATTAATGTACTAACATCTAAGATACGACTTATTGCCATTTTCAAAAATATTAGACACAATTGAAGATTACATATTTTGCTCTTTGTCAAACTCTACTTCTATACTGTGTGACGGTCTGGGGAGGGTCCTCAAAAACGCACATGCTCCCTCTTGAGAGAGCGCAAAGAGCTGTCCTTAAAGTAGCCAACTCATACCCATATAGATACCTTAAATCTCAACTCTATACGGAATGTGAGGTTCTCACAGTTAGGAAACTTTTTGATCAGCAGACCATTCTTAAACTTCGGGCAAAAAATGCAAAAGACTCTCTTTTGCAGGATAAACACGGAGAATTATTAAATATCAAACGATATCGTGTAAAACTAGCTTTGCACAAAAGCACTCCTCCTTCCTTGGAAAATATCAACATAATAAAATAAACAAAACAATCACTTTACATGATACAACTCATTTTGAATTGAAAAGGAAGTTACATTTTGATGACCAATGTGGGCGAAGGTCCGCCTGCGACGCAGGAGGTTGCGGGTTCGATTCCCGCCTCGGAACAATTGTGTGTACGATCTGCAGATATTTGTTACGGGTGTTCTGGTCGTTTTCTATATATAATAAAAAATATCTATCTATGTAATGTATTGTATTATGTGTATCAGTTATCTAGTACCCATAACACAAGCTTTGCTTACCATGGGGCTAGATAATGCTGTGTGGATTGTCCAGCATTATTAAAAATAAAATAAAATACAAAAAAATTTTTTTTACTGAATTGTGACTACTTGGGAAACAGAAAACTTGCTTAAAGTAAGTAATTTACTTTTTTTTGTTGCTCACAAAGTTGTAAACATATTTAGCAATTAGCATAATGCTCTTTTTTATTTTTCTGTTTACTTATACTTATTGTTTTAGTAACTGACTTTTGTTGAACCTCGAATTTCGATTCACTTTCGTTTCGATTTGATGTTAAGTTATACTTAGTTAATTGCCTTTCTTCCAATTGTTCAACATAATCTATGTACCAACTTTACCATTGTACATACTTTAGTCGCACTCCCGGTGTCTGTGAGGCAGAGTAGCCCTCGCGTCTAAACACAAGTTTTACTTAGAGCGAGGAGGAATTGATGCATTTTCAGCACTAAGGTTTTAGGGTAGAGTACTATACTTAAAGGTAAACTTAAATGTTTTAGAGATAACGTAATTAGTTTTAGATAAGTATTCTTTTAACCGTTAGAAACTATTTTTTGAAAATAAATGCTTTTATTATTATTATTATGTCTCTCATTTACCATGATCTCGGGCCATAAAGTGACCCGGTCTTTTGGAAGGCTGGGGCATGGGGCCGAAGCCAACAGCACAGAGGCCCTCTGAGAGAGTTAATCTAAAGGTGATGGCTACACATAGCGGGTATCATCCTCGGGTGCACAATATGATACACCCAAAGATGGTATCCGCCAGTTGCAAAGAAAAATGAAAGAAATAAAATCAGTCTATTGTGATGGATGGATGGACTGGGTAATCGGGCTATAGGGGAGATTGCGGACGTCTGCCATAAACAAGTCAATCATAATGTTAATAAGTGGCAGACGGTGGCTTGCCGAATGCTGGATGGGTTCCTTAAAAAGCCGGCGTAAATTACCGGATAGGAACAACATCGGTGCAAACGACTGAGGGGTGTCGAGAGGTGCGGCCCCGATTTCACCATCACGAAGACTGCTCGTGAGCGGGTTTCCTCGCTATTACGCCATTAGACACTTCCACCCCCGAGTCTACATCCTAAGATGCATCTCTCGCGACACCACTCAGACCGGCCAATGAAGGCAAGCAAGAGGTGGGGATCTGGTTCTCTTGGGATGCCACTCCGCAAGCGGAGACGAGAACCTTCCCCGGGAGCACTCGGTACCCGTGGTTATTTATTTATTAGTTTATTATTATTATATTGTGCAGACACTAGCTGAAGACTAATGAGTTCTTTCATCATCATCAACCTAATAGTAGTCCACTGCTGGACATATGCCTTCCCTAATGAGCGCCATAGCGCCCTGTCTTCAGCTCCTTTACCTTGAATTATTTAGCTGAAATCAATTGGACGTCAATTACTCTTATTTTGTTATAACCTGTTTTTTAGGTAAGATCCCTACTGATTGGTTTCATCATCAGCCTATGTTAGTCCACTGCTGGGACATAGGCCTCCCCTAATCAGCGCCATAGCGTCTTCAACTTGCCGCAAGAAAGATAAAGAAGCATACAGAGGCATAAAGAAGCATATTGTGCAGACACTAACTGAAGACTAATGAGTTCTTTCATCATCATCAACCTATAATAGTCCATTGCTGGACATAGGCCGCCCCCAAAGTCAGGAAGGTCGAACAGATGTGACATGTATAATGTTAAGCTAAGCGCACCGGTGGATGATGGATGACCTAGTACAACATGAGACCAGTACAGTTAGGCATAAAGAAGAATATAACTGAAGACTAATAAGTTCTTTACTTACCTTAAATAATGTAGGTGAAATCTTTCGACGTAAAAAAGTTGAAAGATTTAAAAAATATCACCAATAAATTTTTGTCTATGCGTAACATTATTTTCTTTAATTATTTTTTTAATTTCTCAAGACGCCAGGAGGTCTACTTTAAAAACGTACGAAGTGGACGGATGACGTCTGATCGTACAAAACGAAGGACGGCCGATCCGTTCTTTCGGTGACCTTACTTAGATAACAAAACGAAGGACGGCCGATCTATTCTTTCGGTACGGTGGGTAAGGGGCTCTCTCAGACCTTACTTTAAAAATGATTCTGACATTTATTTCTTAGGGATCCGAAACGAAAAGGGTTACTAAAGTCATTTAAAACAGGATATTTACCATGATTAAATTTTTGAAATTTCCAATATTTCGGCACAGTTGCATGCGCCATGATCACGGAATAACTGAAGGAACTGCGAGTTCGTTTTTATTAAAAATCAAATCATGGTAAATATCCCGTTTTAAATTACTTTAGTGTAATCATAAATAAAACTTTTGAAACTATCATGGTTATTAACCATGATAGTTTCAAAAGTTTTATCGAAAAGTGTCAGTTCGTGGCACGTCCGAAGCTCCTTGGTTGTAAGGATAATCGATCCCTGAAATTGACATGATCCGTCAACATCGTTAGTTTGTTTGGTTTTGCTTATATTTTTATACTCGTCGTGGGTATATTTTTTTCTTTTTAAATCATAATTATTTTTTAATTATAAGTATAGTATATAATAATAGTCGATAGATAGTCATAATAATAATAAATAAAATAATTTTTAGATTTTAACTCTAAATTAGTCTTTGTTATTTTTAACAATAAATAAATCATTAAACAATTCATTTCTTCATACATATACTTAGACTAGGAAAAACAAGAAAACCCGTACTAGCTGCGCCCCGCGACTTCGCCCATGTGGAAAGATCTATCGATCTAGTGTCAAATGGTTTATGAACCTTCCTCTAGAATCAATATATCTATTAAAAACGCTGAATCAAAATCCATTGCGTAGTTTTAAAGGTTTTAAAGATCTAAGCATAAACAGGGACATACCGACAGCGGGAAATGACTTTGTTTTACTATGTAGTGATGTGAGCAAAGCAACAGAAGCTAATTTAACATATCGTGTTCAAACAGAACACGAATCACTGTTCTGGGAAAACATCTTAATTCCGCTGCTCGTAAGCAACGTTTAAAAAATCGATTCCATCCTGTATCCTATGTTTATTAAGCCCTAAACTAGTTTTAAGTTAAATTAATTAAGAATAATAAAAGGGAATAAAGTTTTATGATGTAAAATTGTAACATAGTTGTAAACAGCGGAGTAGAAAATCGAATCCGATGTATAGATACGTTTGATAGGGAACCGTTTTTACCGTTACGTTGTTTTTATGAGGATACGACAATGATTTTTTTAATTGATATACAATACAGTACAAAATGCTTTATTTTACACTATACGGAGAAAGATAAAAGCCACTTTGGAAGCTAAATGCTACATTAGATGATTTCATGACTGACAAACATTTTTTAGATTTAAGCAAATGACATCTCTAGCTTTTCATTATTTATCAGTTTTATTTAAATTTATTAATTATTATATTCGATTTATTTACTAAGTATGTGCAAATTTAAATTAAGTGACAATTATTGTAACCAGATTTTCCACGCCACAAAGGTAGAAATACATTGTGTCTTATTTAAACATACACCACCTATGTATTTACATGTATTTGATGCAATAAATATTTACTTTACTTTACTTTACATACATATATATATATAATATTTTAGATGCGACAAGTATAATGGGCGGCCTTATCGCTTAGAAGCAATCTCTTCCAGGCAACCTTTGGATGGAAATAGTTATATGAATTTAAGAAAGGTGTACCAATGATAAGCTTAATATGAAAATAACATTATGAACACTTATTTATTTATTTAACAAAATCCACAGTCCTTATTCTAGACAAACTTAAAATACTATGTTTTTCCTACGACCAATGACGGATTTACATTTTATACATGGTTATTTTTAAAACACTTAAAAACATATCCTACTAATATTATAATCGCGAAAGTTTGTAAGTATGGATGGATGTTTATTACTCTTTCACGTAAAAACTACTGAATGGATTTAAATGAAACTTTACAATAATATAGCTTATACATCAGAATGACACATAGGCTACAATTTATAAAGATATATTGTATATTATTCAAAATATCTATCACCACGCGGGTAAAATCGCGGGGCGCAGCTAGTAATAAATAAATGTTACAAATACCAAACGAAATATTTATACTATTTAGATATAATTATATAATATATAAATAAATAGTAAGTACCAATATCCACTATTTGACACATTGATTTCCACGCGGGCGAAGCTGCGGAGCGCAGCTAAGCGGGCTAAGCCTCAAGCCAATAATATGGAGGGTATATCCACACTAAGCTATTACGCATGTTAACCACCTAAGCTCATGCTTATTAAGCTAATTTGGCGTCAAAAGCCGACTCATTGGTCGTGACAGGCTTCAAATCGTTCTATTTTAATTTTACTTTCTATGAACTAATAAATCGGTCAAGTGCGCCGTAGGCTATGTAATAGGATCCCGTTGACAGTTTGCGTGTCGCGTAGAGAACCCTAGAAAAAAAAAAAAAATCTTGATGGCTAAGGTACATTTCTCAAGAATATTGGTCTCGTAATATCTATTCTATTACCAAAGTTATCGACATAGCTCTAAGAATTAGCAAGCTGAAGTGGCAGTGGGGCGGCCATATCTCGCGAAGAACCGACGTCCGCTGGGGCAAACGTGTTCTTGAGTGAAGACCACGACTCGGTAAACGTAATAAAGGACGCCCTCCGACCAGGTGGGATGACGACCTGCGAAAGACTGCAGGGAGATGCTGGATGCGGAAAGCTGAAGACAGGGTGCTATGACGCTCATTGGGGGAGGCCTATGTCCAGCAGTGGACTGCTATAGGCTGATGTTGATGATGAATATCTATTTATGTTTTAAATTAACTTCATGCTGGCTTAGACGCCTATAATTTCAGGTGAATTATCTAAAATAATCAATAAAGCATGCCATATGAATCAATGAACAGTCACGGTAAATTATTATTGTGAGACCGGCAACCCAGGGGGGTAAATCATTGGCTGACCTCGTCACTTTCACTTATAGACCCTTTGAATAGGCAGCCACAACGGGACTCTTTCGATATAGGCAGAGTATTTAGATATAACCTAATTAAATTTAATATAATTTTATGTTTTTTTACAAAAACGTTGAAGTCGGATGTTAGTTTTAGGCGTACAAACATAAAAAATATACAGCCGAATCAACAAATTAAGTAACTACTTCTTTGTTTTTAGCCGACTTAAAAAAAATTTCCTTTTCCTGGTAATATGTTCGTCGATTTTTCCATCAATTGTGGACCAATTAGAAAAATGATTTCGCTATTATATGAAAAATGATCTCGAAATGGTCCTAAAAAATTTCTTCGGAGATAAGTCCCGAAAAACTTAAAAAACAGTGAGTAATTTAAAGAACGTTTTTAGTTTTTTTCACCACGTTCAAATTATTTTTAATTTGCCATCAAAATGCAACCATAGCAATGTAGCTATATCAGGTAATAGTAAACGTGATTTACTCACGAATATAAACTATCTGGTCAACACAAAAGTCATTTAAAACGGGATGTTTACCATGATTTGATTTTTGAATTTTCCAATATTTCGGCACAGTTTCATACGCCATGAGCACGGAAATATTGGAAAACTCAAAAATCTAATCATGGTAAATATCCCGTTTTAAATGACTTTACATCTGAATTGATTTCTCGCAAATATTATGATTATAAAATATTTATTATTATAATTAATATTAAATACTAGCTGCGCCCCGCGGCTTCACCCGCTCCATGCGGGTGAAGTTCTCGAGTTTAAGCGAGACTAACGAACAGCAATTGATTTTTTTATATAAGAAGAAGAAGATGATACAATATTATGCTTGGATGATCTGCGTTAAATTACTAGGCGTGAAATAAACCTTCATCTGTTTAAAACCAGTTACAAAATACCGATACAGTCCGTTATATCAAAACTCTTCCCTTTAAAAGGCATAAAACCTTATCAACGCTAACCTCAATGGTTTTACGTCCCACAATATGTAGGTATCTCGATACAGAATCAATTCGGTAGCAGTGGAACTACAAAACTCAGTTCTTAATTATCATTAATGTCCACATAATAAGATGCCGAAAGGGCGAGCTTATCGTACCGACAGGATTTTACCTCACGCATTGAAATCATAAGCGTTTCAAAGAAGTCTGGGGTAGGGTTGTCTCTGTACAGGTATTTGCTACCCTATACGTTGATATTGTTGTTAGGACTTGATACTCATTAATAGATAGATAGACAAGCAAACAAGATAATAAACTAAAGTAATTTAAAACGGGATATTTACCATGATTTGATTTTTGAGTTATCCAATATTTCGGCACAGTTTCATGCGCCATGATCACGGAGTAGGTAACAAAAATCATCAAATCATGGTAAATATCCCGTTTTAAATGACTTGAAAATAACCATGATAGTTTCAAAAGTTTTAAGATAATAAATTATTATTAAATTTAAATTATTATTGTATTTTAACCTAGTGTTGTTAAAATATTGTATTGTTTTGCTGATCCACATTACCCTTATATTACAAAAATCTGTCAACTTTAATAACCAACGAGAAACTTTTAGCGTCTAGTGCGTCCCCAATATAAACAAAGTTAAAATTGCTGGGCTGATAAAAGCATTATTCCAACAATTTTAATTCGTTAATAAAATTTGATAATAACTTATTTATTAATCACAAAATTTTGGAGAAACATACAGCTAGGTTTACAAATATTTAGATACAGATATAGAACATGCCTGAATAGACCAGTGCATGTTTGCTGACAGCTAATTAAAAGTTTCTGCTGATGCTTAAAATTTTTAAGCATCTACCTTCGTCATAAAGATCAAACTTTTTTTCGTGTTGAGGTAGATAAGATGTTTTCTGCTATACAAAATAATATAGAAAAACAACTAACACTAAACACCTAAAAAAATACCTGTATAAGTTACTAAAGTCATTTAAAACGGGATATTTACCATGATGTGATTTTTGGTATCGGTATGTCTGCCCATAAAAACTTGCAGTACCTTCAGTTATTCCGTGATCATGGCGCATGAAACTGTGCCGAAATATAGGATAACTCAAAAATCAAATCATGGTAAATATCCCGTTTTAAATGACTTTAGTGTTAATAACCATGATAGTTTCAAAAGTTTAACTGTATCAGTTTTCCTTTTTTCGCCCATAACAACTGGCAACCCTGGTGACTTACCACCGTCCCCAAACCCATTAACGGTAATTAAGAGAATCGGGCCGAATCTGTACCTATTGCGATGGTATCGGGCCAGAGTGGCCCACCCAGACGTTTGGACCAGTTCTAATACATTATACATGCTTAAATACTTATTAACATTTGACACTGAATTTACCGCTTTTTGTTCACTAGGGAGCTTTTTTGTTCACTAGCAGAAGGAGAGTGGAGTTGGGAATAATATAAATATAAATAAATAACATAAATAATGCTGGACAATTCACACAGCATTATCTAGCCCCATGGTAAGCGGAGCTTGTGTTATGGATACTAGATAACTGATATACATAATACAATACATTACATAGATAGATATTTTTTACTATACGTAGAAAACGACCAGAACACTCGGAACAAGTATCTGCAGATCGTACACACAATTGTTCCGAGGCGGGAATCGAACCCGCAACCCACTTGCGTCGCAGGCGGAGCTTCGCCCACCGCGCCACATCGGTCGTCAAAAATTACGTATAATGTATTCCTTAAAAATATAACTATGGTCGAGCTTAAAGATAGCTGGAAATGAGCAAATATAACTCTAACATTTTGAAATTGTAAATAAATATTTATAGAGTGGAACTCAAATTGACATGTACTTTAAATTGCGTTTAAATATTACATCAACAAATATTATTTGTTATCTTTTTGTAGATAATTAAATATATAGATTATCAGTAAACTAAAATATCAAATAAAATTCGGCACTAAAAAGGCGCTACAAAATCAGCATTTCCATAAAAATTAATTATTCTAAAATGTATCATATTTCTTGGCATTAAAATCTAGAATTTTATAATCAGAATCAGCAATAACAATAATCTCAAATCGAAATGAGAACCGGAAGCTACGTGTGCGTTCAGAATCTCTGTAATATAATAACAGCTTTGGTTTTTATGAATATTAGATTGACACTTCAAGTTATTAGATGGAAGATTGTTTTAGACGACGGATGTGGCGCGGTGGCGAAGGTCCGCGCGACGCAGGAGGTTGGGGATTCGATTCCCGGACAAATGTTTGTACGATCTGAAAATGTTCCGAGTTTCGGGTGTTCTAGGTATTTTCTATGTATAATAAAAAAATATCTATTAATTTAATGTATGTATATCAGTCATCTAGTACCCACAACAAAAGCTTTATTTAGCTTGGGACTAGATGCTGTGTAAATTGTCCTGCATTAATTAATTAAGCTTATTTATTTATATTATTTAGCGAAAAACCCAGACTGATCAGGGAAAAATCTAAAACCTTAATCTTACCTGTGTGAGGCATCTCGAACGAAATCTGAAACAAGGAATTCATTTATCACATTTTCATTCATCATCAAAACCATAATCATCAACCTATAATAGTCCACTGCTGGACATAGGCTTCCCCTAATGAGCGCCATAGCGCCCTGTCTTCAGCTTGCCGCATCCAGCATCTGCCTGCAGTCTTTCGCAGGTTGTCATCCCACCTGACCTGGGAGCGTCCTACACTACGCTTGCCGATTCGCGGTCTCCACTCAAGAACACGTTTACCTCAGTGGTTGTCGCTTCCACGCGATATATAGTCGGCCCACTGTCACTTCAGCTTACTAATTCTCTGAACTATGTCTATAGCTACATTTTAATTTACGAAGGTTAATATAATTTCTTTGGGAAATTCCAAACTGCCCAATGGCATGATCGACCCCATTCCTAACTCAAGCGTAATTTTAAGCCGCTGCCTTAAACAATAAAAACTTCAAAAATGAAAAGTACTTTCTCATAAAAAAGCTATAATCTAGTGAACAAATCTGTCAAAACCAAAAAATGCTACGGACATCTTTATCGCACTTCCCCTTTGCGTTTATAGTGCAAGTGCTCGGGGTTAATTTCCTACGTCATACGATTATGAAAGAAAATTATCGATTTTTGATTCAATGAAAGATTATGATTCTACCAGTCGTAGTTAACGGTCTTAGAAAGAAACGCTAATAATGGAAAAAATAGTAGCAAAATCGCACAGTGAAGCATATTTGCGAAACACGTTAGCATTGCTTGAGATCTTTGCAATATTTAAAGATAGTTTAAAGGAATTTAGTATTTTATCCCATAAATGGGGGAACCTGTAATCCCCAGCCAACTGGCGGAACTCTTATAGCCGAGGAGGGATTTTTTGTATCGCTCTTAACAGTCATACACGCTAGTGCCGCCGTAATGCACCTTTCATAAGTCATGTCGTGTCATGGCAGTTATTTCATGCAATGAAGCGCCACTTATATACAATTTCGAGCACACGGCGAGCGTTATGCTTGCCCTTGAAAACCTTTTCGCTCAAGAAAACTTCAAATTATCATTGTTATTAACACTAAAATAATAAAACTAGTGTGTTTTTAACTTGATAACACAAGTAATAGAAAATATCCCGTTATTAATGAACTTTTCTTTTATTCGCAATAGACCTTTCATGTCGATTAACTGACGTAAGAAACCACCTCCAGCCTCCCGCACTACAGTTTTCGTGAACACCACAATTCAACTGTGACATTATAGCATGAACGCACCGCGGTATTACAACCGCCCATTACGCGATAATACGGTTAAATCATAATTTATTCAAATTAAAAATACTTATCAAAATATGATGCGGTACTAAATCAGGAATTAAGTGAGGTGGTGCGTGTTGGAGAATGATTTTATCGCCCCGTGAAAATCCGAAAAAGAAAAGGCCCAGAGGTGAAATAATGTAGTGAAACTCTAGTATGAACCAATTAGTATGAACCAAAGTAGGGTATAGACTCATAACATTCTTAGTATGAGGTGTTTACCAGAACAGGATATGTAGTATCGAAGGAAACGTTTTACGTTGAACGAAGTTGAAGGCTTGATGTTCGTACGGTGACCGTCAAAAACCGTCAAAGCGACCGCTGCAGTACATAGTTTTGACATGCGTCCCTCCATCAGTAGTTTCTTTCATCAAAGTTAAAATGCTCAAAAGAGTCGTTCTGAGATACCATTGTTATGGTGAAACTATTAATTTGGTGGAATTAGGGCCCAGGGCGATTGTCGTTTCCATGTACTTATATATATGGTATGCGTTAGGGTATGACGCACCATGCTCTATTACATTTTATGCCTCCTCGAAATAAAGTTTCGGTCACACGCAAATATCAGTTTAAAGCGCGTGGCTTCCTGGTGTTTAGGCTTCGGCCACACTTAAGCATAGCGGAGATATGCAAATGAAGCGGTTCAAAGTCAACGGGCTGTATGGTCATAACATTTTTAGGTTATTATTGTTCCTTATATTGTTGCGGGCAGGCCGTGACGTTAGTATAGTTTGACGACCTTTGGCGCAGCGGACGAAGGACCGCCTTCGATGCTGGTTGCGGGTTCGATTCCCGTTTATCTGTAGGTTTAAAAACGCGAAAGTTTGTGAGGATGTATGTAAGTATGTTCGTTGCGCTTTCACGCAAAAACTACTGAATCGATTTTGATGAGACTTCACAACAATAGTTTACATATCAGAATAACACATTGGCTACAATTCATAAAGATATATTGTATATTATCCCTCAACACGCGGGTGAAACCGCAGGGCGCAGCTAGTTGTATATAAATGCATTATATAGGCCCATATTATATACAATTAGGTATAAGCTAGCTAGACAGCAACAAGAAAGAAACTTTAAATATTATCGAAGTCTCATAAAACAGTGTTGCAAACTCTACATAAAATATTTTGTAACTGTAAAAAGAATAAGATTCCGTTGTAAAATGCAACATCGATATCGATTAATAGTTATGGCTACCGCGTATCGATTTACTATCGATTAATATAAGGTGCATAACTATTAACATTTATCTTAGCACTTAATAGATTGATTCGATATTTTTATGGAATAGTCATCGACGTTTGAATCTTGAACTCAACAAGGGCGTAAAGGCCTGTGTTAATAGACCTGCGCGGTATTAGAGCGGTGGCGAAATTCGTGTGGGTGTGAGATGCGGTCTTCACCATCCTCATCGGTTTAAAGATTCTTTATTTTCTCGAAGAACATATGTAGTATATAACGTTCACTTAATGAGAAGTATTTACAAAGTTTCTACTTAGTACTTAATTATAAAATACGTACTTAAGTATGTGCTTAACACTTTGAGTGCTGAAATCACACGGTATGTGTTTTCTACAAGTGACTAATATGCGTAAATCCACACTAGCGCAGCGGCTGAGAAAATACAGATCTTTGTGACTCAGCACAGCCGTAATATTTTTCGAACGAAACGCATGTGCGGCGCAACACAACCGCTGTGTAGAGCGGCAGCACGAATTTTTTAGGTAAAAAAAAAGAACGGTCGTCGAAAAAAAATCGCAGTCAAAGTGTTAAGATTATATTAAATTTATTTATTTATTTTATTTTTACAATCTTAGGAAAACTTACAGCTAGATAAAGATTAGATACAAGAATATTTAACTTAAGGCCAATTAGAAGTTTCCACAAATAAATTGAAAAAAAAAGCCGCAATTTAGAAAAAAATTACAGAAATATTAGCCGAGTGTGCTTACACCTATATTAGTATAATGTACTTACAAACAAAAGAAAAAACTATACTAGAAAAAACAACCTTACCAATCTAATAAAATAAAGTAACAGTAGGAAAGTAGGAACACAGCGGTCTGCCTTCATTTTACCGGCTGATAGCCGCTTATAGGTACTTAGGCTTACGATATTGTTTTGTCAACAAAAAATCATCATCTATAGTTGTCCATAAAATTTCGTAAATTGTAATTTTCCCTTTTTTTAATAACTGTTCCAGGATTTATTACATCTACGTGCCTTCTAGTAGGTAGAACAGACACCTAAAACTTAAATAAATCATCATCAGCCTATGTTAGTCCACAGCTGAACGTAGGCCTTCCTAATGAGCGCCACAGCGCCCTGTCTTCAGCTTGCCGCATCCAGCATCTGCCTGCAGTCCTTCGCAGGTAATCTTACTGTCAGTAAAATACTCGGCGGAATATCGTAAACTAAGCGAAACCTGAGCGAAATCCAAGCGGAACTTAGCTACTACCGCTTTGGCCAGCAAATACTACGTGCCTGTTCAGAAATACCAAAGTTATCGACATAGCTCTAAGAGTTGGCAAGCTGAAATGGCAGTTGGCCGGCCATATCTCTGCGAAAGACTGCGGGCAGATGCTGGATGCGTCAAGCTGAAGACAGGGCGTTATGGCGCTCATTGGGGGAGGCCTATGTCCAGCAGTGGACTAATATAGACTGATACTAATGATGATTATGTACAATGAATTGTATTTTGAGTTTGGCCGGAGTATTAAATAAGGTTCGCATGCAAAATATCGATAAAATCTATCGACTATTACTCACCCCTGAAACCGAAAACCTGATTAGAACACGGAAACTTGGGGAGCGTATCAAAAATAATTATAAACGCGGCCATAATGCCAGACGACAAAATGTTTGAATTATGACCGAGTGTGGCCACACGCCATCGGGGAAAACGACTTAGAAATTGAATCAAGGTTAAGGTTTGCTACTGGACAAAATTTAAAGTAAGTTGTATTTCTTGAGATTTCAAATGAAGAAAATGAGAATATTATGATACTAGATCATTAAGTTATTTCTTCAAATACCTTAAAATATTATATTATAACAAATACGATCTGCTATTTGCAGATCGTTGTTTCGGGTGTCAGTCATCTAGTAGTACCCATAACACAAGTTCTGCTTAGCTTGGGGCTAGATTATATATTATACGTCATAGCATAGTGGGACGAACAGAAAACGGTCTCCCTCGTGGTCAAAATAGTGGGACAAAATAGTGGTACCACGAGAAAACGGCCGTGTGGATTGTCCAGCATTATTTATTTATTTAATTTAATATGGTCACTAATTGACAAACTTCTTCACTTCTCGTATAAAGGATGTGAAAATCCTAAACTCGAATTTCAAAATAATGGAAAAGCCAAAGCACAGAACACGTTCGAAGTTCCAATCTCGATAAGGCCGGTGCCACACCAGGCGAGCGCGAAAAGACAAGTGGCTTAATTGAGAGCTGACCCGCGGGAGGTCCCTGCGTCGTCGCTTTATGCTAATCAATTCACTAGTTTGTTTTTTACTTGCAATCGCCACCGGAATACCTTTTTACTTTTTTTTAAACGCCGTGTCCACAAACGGAAAATTAATTCCGTTTATAAATATTTATTTTGTAGCAATGGTACGGTTTGGTTGTGGGCTGGGATTGCGCTGTTTATATTTTTTTTAATGATAGGGTCTAGATTGGTGATTTGGTGGTTGTGGTTTTTAGACATTAGTTTAATGGGTGGTATATAAAATGGCATAAAACTTTGAGAATAATAACTACTATGGTTTTGGAAGAAATAAGTACATTCTTCATTATTGGTAGGTATTAATAATGCACTTAATTATTATTATAGTTTCAGAAAATATTTTTTTGGCACTAACAATAGTTTTATTTTGTTTTTCCAAGCGCTTATTATCAACTTTTATTATTTTTACTAAGACTAAGTTCGGTAATAGGGTCGCCGTCATCGAAATCGATGAGAAGGCCACTTTCAACTTTTAGCCACATTTGGTAATTATTATTAGCCGAGCGACGTTCACCTAGAGGTAGGTACACATGATAGTAATACAAACTAAACTTACTGGACAAAAAATTAAAGTGAACATAAAAATTAAAATAATGTTATTTGATAATAATTAATAGTAAAAATTTGACTTGTTTAAGTGTTTTTAGTAAGCCTAAAGAAATAAATGCTATTGACTTTGACTATTCTTAACCACGATTTGCAAAAAAAGATACAATAAGTTTTATACAGAACCCGTACATCGCATTGGGCGCCATTTTATTGTAAAAGCGTATAATTTAGTCGAGCGACGAGTGAAGATATCGTGGTGTGGTCTTTAGCGGGTGACGTTCCACATTCCGGGAATTGGCCAGCGTTTTGTTAATTAGACAATTTTTTAACGCGATCTCAGAGATAGTACTAGAACTCATTGGCCATTTTATACATTAAAACCTTTTTTGAACTCTTTGCTGTAGGTTATTTAACATAGTCGTTCTGATGAGGAAAAACAAGTTGATCTTTTATGTTGTTATGACAAATTAATATATTAATGCTTGAAAGTGGAGCTTGGAATAGTTATTTACCTGATTAATTAAAAGTTATACTAAAAAACTATATCATTTGTAATTTATTTATTGATGTAATTGGAACGGCCCTAGGCCAATTATACTAATTATAGAAGGATAATATTATAGCGTATTAAATTTAATTCTAAACTGGATCAAAAAATGATGTAGTTAAATATTGATTTCATGGATTGTCCAGATTGTCCAGTCTTCGTAATTAATACATCCGGCAGAGAACCAAAGTTATTTACATAGCTCTAAGAACAACCGATGAGGTAAACGTGTTCTAGAGTGGAGACCGCGACTCGGGAAACGTAGTGTAGGACGTCCTCCGGCCAGGTGGGATGACGACCTGCGAAGGACTGCAGGCAGATGCTGGATGCGGCAAGCAGAAGACAGGGCGCTATGGCGCTCATTCGGGGAGGCCTATGTCCAGCCGTGGACTGCTATAGGCTGATGATGATGATGTAGCGTTATATTAAAAGTGAGTGGCGAGTAAGGAATTAAATTATCTAAATCCTCATAAAATAATCTAAAATCTTAACTTTACCGCAGTTAGTGACTGGTGTAATATTTGACCTATGATTGCAAAATTTCAGATATTTCAAAGCATCACTTTTCAATTCGTCACGTTCTTTAATCAAATTAATCGGATATTTTAGCACAACACATTCTAAACCAATTTATTGGTCCGGTCTGATTTATTTTCGACCATTAATACAAATAAGGACAGTTTCAATTTAAATCTAGTGCTAATTAATATTTATGGTCCATTATGTGTTATTTCGAACAGGGCCATGATTCTGTATGACATAGGAGATTTCTTGCCCAAATTGTGTGAAGTCAAATCGCGTTCGAAACACAAACGTTATCGAAACAAGCCTTGGCGCGGAATCGACAAATAGTATTCTGTTCGCCACAAGACGAGTTGTCTATGCTGTAGTTGTCTGGGGCTTTATTCTCTATTGACTTTCGAAGCGTGTTTTATTAAAAGTAACAATTTTTTTCTCTCTTTCAAAACATTTTAGGAATTTCATTGGTAAATATAAATTATAAAAAATCGTTTTAGTTTCAATACACTTTATAAATAAACATCGTCTTGTTCCGTCTCTTTCTATTTTTTTGGAAACAAAATGTTTTCAAAATATGAACAAATATAGCTAAGTAGAACAGTTTCAGCTTATAGTACGTAAATAATAATTGAATACATTAAGGTAAATATTAATTATTTTATATATAATTATCTTAAATAATTACGCCACCGTTCAGCTTTAATACGTACCGATCCTATCCATCCAAAGGTTGCCTGGAAGAAATCGCTGTTAGCGATAAGGCCGCCGATTGTGCCACTAGATTTAGTTCGTATTAAGATCCTTTTTTTGTATTGATGGTGCAATAAAGATATATTGTATTGTAAGGTAAATGAAAAAAAAAACAGATTACGTGCCTTTTTACCATAGCTACCTTTCAAAGCTCTAAAAAAATAACTCATGCTATCTCCATTATAGGCGATGTTGAAAATATACGGGCACAAACTAGTGGGCTTGATAAATACGTGTATTTCACAACTCTAGAGGATGAATATATCTTCATTAAGTGTTAACTAGTCACAGCCGGCGACACAGCTTGTCAGTATTGAAATTAGATGAGGTTAGACCGTGGTGTAACGCCGGCCTTATTTTTATTAAACTTTTTGGTGCGTTCTTTTCTCGAACTGTCGAATGGCTGTTTTTTAAATAACAGTATTATTTGAACTATGTTTGAAAAATTACTCGAACCACTTACCTTTTTCTCGGAAATTCAAATCATCATTTTTTACTAACCTTGTTTGCCTGTAAGCGCTGATAGATCAAAATATATAATAATATTAATAAATAATGCTGGAAAATCCACACAGCATCATCTAGCCCCAAGCTAAGCAGAGCTTGTGTTATGGGTACTAGATGACTGATCAACTTAATACAATACATTACATAGATAAGTAGATATTTATAATTATACATAGAAAATAGCCGTAACAAATACTTGCAGATCGTAGAAACGGCACCTACCTTACATTTTAGATAAATACCATGTAGCAATGTAACGTTAAATATTATTTTAATCGACTTTTACATAATTCATCATAATCTTTTCTACGGCCATCAACTTTTTTATGTCGATGCCTACGGCACGACACTATTTGCACCCGCCTTCTCAGAGAAGAAAGGAAAGCAAATACAAAATTGGTTATGAAAGAAAGAGATGCACAGTTGAACTCGACAGTTGGCCTCGACCGACCAACCAAATTAAGTTGAGCTCCGTCAGGAGCCATTGAGATAGCGAGCGCCACGAATGTCATGGGTCACTGATCTGGTCGTTACTGATCGAACGTTAGTGGGCGTTGATTTTTATAATATCTATTTTCCTTATGTGATGTCTGAAATCGTTCGCCCTGTATTAGGGGTCTATAGGGTTAGACGTCGATGGTTATTTATAAGCTTCTGGTTTTCCTTTAAATAAATATAAAATACTAGCGGAGCTTCCCGGCTTCGCACGGCTATAGTACGGATCCCTAACTTTTTGAAAATATAATATAGCCTATGTTAACCGGGGATAGTGCAGCTTCCCAACGATGAAATAATTTTTCAAATCGTCTAGTAGTTTCAGAGCCTATTCAATATAAACAAACAAAAAATCAAACCTTTCCTCTTTATAATCTATATATATAAAAGAAAGTCGTGTTTGTTACAACACTTATAACTCAAGAACGGCTGAACCGATTTGACTGAAAATTGGTCAGAAGGTAGGTTAGAACCAGGAGTCTAACATAGGATATTAAAAAAAACCATTTGACAAATCGATTTCCACGGGGGCGAAGCCGCGGGGCGCAGCTAGTATTAATATAAAAAAAACTTGCAATGTGACAAATTAAATGTTACATTACAGTACGGTGTGACTGCAGCCACCCGAGATAAAGATACGTTGCTGAGAGAATTTGCATTGCGCCACACAGGCGGGACCACCCTCACACCTTAGAGGAGGAGTTAGGGTTTAATTGGTTATCGGCTTTACTTTATCGCAGTGTCGTATAGTTCACGGATTTATACAGGGTATGCGAACTTGTAATCTTAAATAAAATAAATAATGCTGGGCAATTCACACAGCATTATCTAGTCACAAGCTAAGCGGAGCCTGTGTTATGCGAACGTTTCGACGTTTAGATGTTCATTTATTTCCACCGTAGGTACACTTGTTACACTTGATGTCGTTAAGTTATATACATTTTAAAGTTATATTACAATTTTATTTTTTAACACACAATAGTTTTGACATAGAAAACAGCAAAGGGGACTGTGCAAAGAAAAAGCAGACAGATGTGCCTTCTTTAAAAATTAAATAAAAAGATTCATAGTGATATCATCATCATCATCATCATCATCAGCCTATAGCAGTCCACTGCTGGACATAGGCCTCCCCCAAAGAGCGCCATAGCGCCCTGTCTTCAGCTTGCCGCATCCAGCATCTACCTGCAGTCTTTCGCAGGTCGTCATCCCACCTGGTCGGAGGGCATATAACAGTATATATACATATATATACATATACATATAACATAGTGATATATAACAGTAAAATAAATAATTAATTAATAAAAAGGTATTTTAAAGTATGATGGATGATTATTTGTTATTTCTTCAGGCCAAAACTACGGATTGTGCTAAAATTTTTCTTATAGGTAGACGTAAGCCTAGAATCAAACATCATCATCATCATCATCAGCCTATATCAGTCCACTGCTGGACATAGGCCTCCCCCGATGAGCGCCATTGCGCCCTGTCTTCAGCTTGCCGCATCCAGCATCTACCTGCAGTCTTTCGCAAGTCGTCATCCCATCTGGTCGGAGGACGTCCTACACTACGTTTACCGAGTCGTGGTCTCCACTCAAGAACACGTTTGCCCCAGCGGCCGTCGGTTCTTCGCGAAATATGGCCGGCCCACTGCCACTTCAGCTTGCTAATTCTTTGAATTTCTTTTCTTTGAATTCTTGCTAATTCTAGAATCAAACATAGGCTACTTTTTTTAAACAGTAAAACTCTTCCCATGGGACATAATTAATCTTTCAATGATTTCATAGACAAAACGCGTTCAAAGCCGCGGGCAGAAACAGTACTAAACAAATAAGTAAGTATTGTAAGTAGCTTCGTTTGTTAATTTTAAATAACAAAAGCTGTTCTAAAATTATGCACCTAATGAATTTATGCAAAGAAAAATTTATCGCTCACATAAAATAAAATAAAAATTTCGAGATGTAAACCGTAATGAACCAACTGCAAGGAATTCGTCATGTTTCTAAAATAAGTAAATTTCTAATTAAGCGCATAACAACATCTGTGTAAAAAGCAACTCGTTATTTAGTTGGCATCATGAAAATGGCGGAACCTCGAAGGAGTTCTATAAACATAGAGTACGAATATGAACCGTAAGCAAAGCTCTGCTTACCGTTACATGGAAAATTACCCTGTATGACTTCGTTTGGAGAAATAAGAAGATCCTTATTAATATTTCGTGGAATATTGAATTAATCATTTATATATTTCAACTGCATAGTTAGGACATCTTATAAGTAGGTAACTCTTATTAATATCTCACTCAAGAACACGTTTGCCCCAGCGCGGTTGTCTGTTCTTCGCGAGATATGGTGGGCCTACTGCCTTTTAACCGTGCTAATTCTTAGAGCTATCATAATTCACATGATTATTTTATACGAATTTAGTATTATTTTTACTGGACTAAGTATTACCCGACTCAATATCCCTCTGCGCCAGAATCAAGCCTCAAAATTAGCATTTTCGTGCGACATGAAACAGTTTTGATACTCACGGTTTAAAACACAAAATTTTTAATGAATTCGCACAAAATTTACATGCGTCGGCCTTTAAGGGGTTAATATTGCCTCGCTGCTCCAGTTTAACAATTAACACGTAGCTGTGCTGACGTCACGGAAATTTAACATGGACTGAATTTTAAACACTTTATAGAATATGCAAAACAAACAAAGGAAACTTTAAAGTGTTAAGCTAATTTTGCGAAAATTCGAGAACATCTGGTTGTTGTTTTTGCTGAATTTTCTTTTGCATTGAAAATTAAACACTTTATAGAATATGCAAAACAAATATAAGAAAACTTCTAAGTGTTAAGTCAATTTTGCGAAATTTCGAGAAGCGTTAGGTGACTTTTTTTTAAACTTTGTAGCATTTGCATCAAGGATTGCCGTTCATTAACATGGTGAATGATATAAATATTATAAATCTAATATTATTCTGAATATATTGCACTTTCCGTCAAACCTATTAAACAAAAAAATAGCTACATCCATGTGAAAGGTACATGGATGTAGCCTTTTTGGTACACAAACTTTTTGTCGGTTTACAACAAGTACCTACCCGCCTAATTGCTACACTTGCATTTATGAATACAATATAAAAAAATACAGCATCATCTAGCCCCAAGCTAAGCCAAAGCTTGTGTTATGGGTACTAGATGACTGTAATACATAATACAATACATGACAATCATAGATATATCTTTTTTTTACATAAGAACCAGAACACCCAGAACAAATGCCTGGAGAAAGTACAAACATTTGTCCCGAGGAATCGAACCCGCAACGTACTGCGTCGAAGGCGGACCTTCACCAACCGCGCCTCAGAGGTCGTCAAAGTATTGCATTATGTATATCAGTCATCTAGTACCCATAACACAAGCTCTGTTTAGCTTGGGGCTAGAAGATGCTGTGTGGATTGTACAGCATCATTTATTTATTCCTACCACGTTTTCAACCGCCAATTTCTAGTAATTATCAATCATTGACTACCCATTGTTTCCATGATCACGATCTCTTGATTGATGATTGGACTTGACTGTATGATTACAGAAATAAGTGGACTGATTACAAAGGAATATGTCCTTTTATTAAAGGACTCTGCCACGGGCTTTTGTGGTCTTGTTTGAGTAATTGGTAATTGGCAGGGACAGTCAAAACAATACGGGCCAGGTTAGTAAATGGCCAATATGGCCAGCGATGGGATGATATCGGTGTGTTGGTAATTGGGGAATTGGATGCTTGTACGTAATTGTAATCAATCACGTTATTGTTGGGTTGAAGCGTTTTTGGTTTGCGGTAATATCTTGCGGTGTATTGGATGGTGGGATATTCCTGGTTCGTAGACTCTGTGCAAAAACAGAAGTCTCTTAGGAATAGAGGGCGCGCGTGTGCCAATGTACTACTTTTGTTGCGTTAATATGTTAGTTCACCGTTTCACCACGAGACTTCTCTTTTTGCGCAGACTCTAGGTTATTGAATAGGCTTGTTTTTTGTTACTTTTTGGTGTTTCTAATTACGTTATTAGCTATCAAATAATAGGTTATCCAATACCCACGGGAACTCATTTGTGAGATAAAAAGTAAGCTATGTTTTATTCCGACCTGTATTCAAAATTCCAGCTCGATCCGTTCTGTAGTTTTTGCGTGAAAGAGTAACAAACATCCTCACAAACTTTCGAGTTTATAATATTAGTACTACAGTAGGATTGTCCTTCAGGATTCATGAATGTTTGAGAAACAAGCTTGAATCCAGCTTATTTCCAAAGGTGCATTCCATAAATTACGTCACACGTTAAGGAGTAGGGAGGGGGTCGACGAAGTGTGACATTGTGTGACAGGGGGTGGGAGGGGTCCTAAATTTTGTGACGTCACATTTCAAAATCAATCAATTTAAGTGAAACACGATCTTTGAACTTCAATATTTTTTGTTATAATTAGTGAATTTCTTGAATTTTTTGATATGATTTAAATTGAAAAAATGAAACAAATTTCGGAACTGCTGTTTTAATTCAATAATTATTTCTAGATGTAATTGAAAATATGTAACGTCACACTAGGGATAGGAGGGGTCGCCCAAATGTGACTAGCTGTGACAAGGACGGGGGCAGGGGTCAAAAATCATGAAATTCGCGTGACGTAATTTAAGGATGGCCCCAGAATGCAAACTACCAAACCCCTAAAAGCGAGACTGGTTCAAACTTTGCATGCCAATAATCATCAGGTAATATTCAAAACGGGAGTAATTTGCCGCTTCCACAAGGCCAGCTGTCATCTAATTTTCACACTTTGCGCTAAATTAGCGGTGGACAGGAGACCTGGAGGGATTCTGTAGAAGAGCCTTAGGGCAGGAAGAACCTCTGAAGTAAGGGCGCGTTTTTCATTCATTCATTCATAACGTTTATTTCAGTCAAAAAGTTTATAGTACAGAAACAATAAAAGTGTCCATATTTTGTATACTTATATAAAATTAAATTTACATAAAATAAATCATAATTAAAATGTAATACCCCTACAAAATTATTAAATATTATTTTTATCTGGCTAAATATTTTACCCGTTTTTACATTATGGTGGTTTTTTATTGTCGTAAAGTTCTCTATCTCTCCCTGTTATAGGATAGGATATATAATATTTTCATTTATGTAAATATTTAGTACTAGCGGACCTTCCCGGCTTCGCACGGTACGGATCCCTAACTTTTTTGAAAATATAATATAGCCTATGTTCACCGGGGCTATAGTGTAGCTTCCCAACGGTAAAATAATTTTTCAAATCGGTCCAGTAGTGTCGGAGCCTATTCATTACAAACAATCAAACAAAAAATCAAACCTTTCCGCTTTATAATATTAGTAGTATATTATATTTAGTACAATAAAGAGTTCGTTCATTCATTTTTTGACGACCGATGTGGCGCGGTGGGTGAAAGTCCGCCTGCGACGCAGGAGGCTGCGGGTTCGATTCCCGCCTCAGAACAATTGTGTGTACGATCTACAGATAATTGTTCCGGTCGTTTTCTATGTATAATAAAAAAATATCTATCTATGTAATGTATTGTATTATGTATATCAGTTATCTAGTACCCATAACACAAGCTCTGCTTACCATGGGGCTAGATAATGCTATGTGAATTGTCTAGCATTATTTTTATTTATTTATTTGTATATTCGTTTACTCATTAATTCATGAGAAAACAAAATTAAACGAATTAAAGCAAGAGGTAAAAATCGCATTGGTGCTTTTAACCTACCTAAGCGTTGTAATAAAATCTCACCCCATCTCATGTTAGGGGAGAGATGAAAGGGGTCTCGGTAAATGTCACGTGATATTTTTTTCCGCGAATTTTGGCATTTATTTCTTAAGGTTGTTCGGTTTGTGTATTGACGCAAGATACTAACTTTTTTAAAACTTCGACTGCGGCGATCTTTTTTCGACTGCGATCTTTTTTTTAACCTAAGCTATTCGTGCTGCCGGTCTACACAGCGGTTGTCTTGCGCAGCACATGCGTTTCGTTCGAAAAACATTACGGCTGTGCTGATTCACACAGATCTGTATTTTCTCAGCCGCTGCGCTAGTGTGGATTTACGCATATTAGTCACTTGTAGAAAACACATACGGTGTGACTACGTACTGTACGGAGGACGTGTTAATGGAAAATATTTTACGATTTGATTCTTATTCGTCGGACCATCAGTTACACTACATGTAATGTAACGCAATAAATGAATTTTAAATTTGAATTTTAAATTTTTGTACTACAGACACATACAGATTACATGCGATAAAGTTATACCACCCCTCTTTTTTGGGGTGTAAAAAATATTTGAACCCTAGATATTTTTATTAAAATTTAACCCCACCTATATGGGAATAAAAAAATTAATAGTGTTGGTATTATTTTCTTTTCGCAGGTACTCTTCCGGTAAACGAGCCTTAACTCTCCAGCTATTGTGCATCATTAGAGGGAGCTGATAAGTACCAACTGGTACCAACACCTACCATCCTCACCAGCCTAATATCCCTAATACCACGTATTGACAGTCAAATTGCGCTGAATTACAGGGCGTACGTGGTAAGTGAGAAAATTGGGTGTTAAAAAGTCCAAGTGTCCTTAATTAGGTGCAAAAAAACCTTGAAATTGGGTGCTAAAATGCACTTCATTATGCACTTGTTGAGAACACTCGTCTAAGGCGTTTTATGATAGTTTGCTCAGTCGTCGATCTCGGCTTGAGTAATGCTTTTCTATGAAATAAACGACGCTGAAACATATATAGTTCTATTACTGAGAAAACTCTCATAATTAAAAAATCAGTTAATCAGAAACAGCAAAATTGATTTACAATACACTAGCTGCGCCGCGCGGCTTCGCCTACGTGGAAATCTGTGTGTCAAATGGTTTAACCTTCCTCTTGAATATAATCTTCCTCTATCTATAAAAAAAACGAACCAAAATCTGTTGCGTAGTTTTAAAGATACATAGGGACAGACAGACAGCTGGAAGCGACTTTGTTTTATGTAGTTATTATAAGCACCAACTGCACAACAAATCAAGCAACTTTCTTTAAACTCGAATGTAAATAATTGTATATGAAAATGAAACGTAAAAGCAAAGCGTTCCCGCCTATAATAAACGAAGCGAAAATGAGCTTTACAGATGGTTTAAGTGGTTAGGCCAGAGCGTATTAACGACAATAAATAATTACTATCCTACCTACCTAATAATTACTGGCCAACACTAGTCATGCCACACGAACTCTGATAGCTAATACTGTTTTAGCCACCTACCCTCATTAATAAATTGCAGTAGTTTTGTTTCGATTGGCCTTAGATTTTTTGTGATGTGTTAATCAGCATAATCTGTACTAGGGCAATAAACGCAAGTAAACGGTAGCGAATAAATATACATCAAATTAATCATTTTTGTATTTATTCAAATTTAGTGCTTTATAAGTAATTGTTGAGTTTGTGTAAGTATGCTGAGAAAGTGCTTTAATGATCCGGGTTCATTTTGTTATATTTGTGTTGATTTAACTTTCAAAAAACAAAGACAAGAAAAATTAATTTAAAAAAATACCATTATCATAAAAAAGTATGACCTAAGAGAGCATCTTTTACCCCTGGACAAAAAAAAATGAAATATTTACCCCTTGTAGAGCCGTCCGAAATACTTCTTTCACCAGTACATATTAAATTAGGCGGCATTAAAAATTTTGCTACGACGATGGATCGCAATGGAAACGGATTTTGGTATTTAAAAGAAAATTTTCCTAGAATAAGTGATGCGAACATAAAAGAGGGTACCTGTTTTCGTTGGACCTCAAATCAGGGAATTAGTAAAAGATCCAGAGTTTGAAGAAAATATGAATAATCTGGAAAAAACGAGCATGGATATCTTTTAAGACGGTTGGTTCAAATTTTCTAGGTAACCATAATAGTGACAATTACAGTTACAATTACAATTACATTGTTAGCGAGCTGTTATTGGTTATCAAGCTTTGGGTTGCAACTTGTCACTTAAGATTCATTTTTTAGACTCGCATCTAGATTTTTTCCTGAGAATTTAGGTACTGTGAGCGATGAGCACGGAGAAAGGTTCCATCAGGATATTTCACAGATGGAAAAACGCTATAAGGGCAAATGGAACCCAAGGATGTTGGCTGATTACTGCTGGACGATAAAAAGGGACCAACCAGAAGCTAAATATGCCAGAAAATCTTAAATTGGACATTCATAAAAGAACGTTTTCGCTTTTTTTTTTATTCGAAATTCACTATTTTTAAATATTTAAACTGTATCAATAAATTAAATTCTTGGCCAATAGATTTTTTTTAATTACATATTTTCACTAACAGTCATCCATCAAAGTAAAAAATATAAGTGAAGTCCGTGTGGCGCGACAAAGTTCGAATTTTGTTGCCCAGAATTACTATTATACCTTCTTTCTCCTAGGTTGCCTAGGAGAAATTGCTGTTAGCGATAAGGCGTCCTTGTGTATTTAGTAATAGTAAAATAATTTTCCAAATTTGTCCATAATTGACAAAGAAGTCGACGAACATATATATATGTATAAACATAATATACGTACATATACATATAAACTTAAATATACACAAACCCGAAGATATAAAATACAAATACAAAAATCTTTATTAGAAACAAGAAACTTATAGTGTAGGGTACAATTTGTGGGCTGACTGCCGCAAAAGTAGATAGAACCTCCTTTTTGTTTTTCGTCTGTGATAATAATTTTGTAGTAGGTAAGTTACTTATTTAAATTAAGTATTTTATTTATATATATATGTATAATACAAAATCCCCAGCCCTTAAGACAAACATGTTAATTATTAAAACTTACGGCCAAAAACGGACTACTTTTTATACAAATATTGTATCACCGTAAACCCGCTTTACTAGCTGCGCCCCCGTCTTTGCCCACGTGGAAACCTATGTGTTAAATGGTTTATAAACCTTCCTCTTGAAATATTATATTTATTTTAAAAAAAATGCAATCAAAACGCATCAAAATTCGTTGCGTAGTTTTAAAGATCTAAGCATACAAATTGCCCAGCAGTGGGACGAAACAGGCTAAATAAAAAAAAAAGCATACAAAGGGACAGACAGACAGCGGGAAGCGTCTTTGTTTTATACTATGTAGTGATAACAGACAGTCAGCGGATATGCTTATTTTGTGTATTATACACAAAAGTTTAGTAAAAGACGATAGAATAATAATTGGTAGAGTGCTATTTTCCAAGTAATTAAATATATCGTAAAATCATATCCGCCTCACCTCTCAACTTATACACCCTAGACCTAGAAAATTGCTCATTAAAATTAGACCTTACACCTCAATAACAAGGTTCACGACAATTATTAGTATTACAATACTAAACAGACGATTAAGCTAAAACGTGGCGTATAAAACTAGACCTTATGACCTTGGAATATGATCTAGTTTAATTGCGATGTGATTTGGATAATGATGTGTCTCACGATGGAGGCAGCGTGACGAACTAGCCTGATTATTGTACAGTCGGATAGAAAATCACATTAGCTGGGCGATTCAGATATATTCGTACCTAAGTCGACGTTTGACGAACTCTGTGGCACGGTGGGCGAAGGTCCCCCTGCAATGGAGGTCGCGGGTTCGTATCCCGCCTTGGGAGAAGTGTTTGGCGATCTGCAGATATTTATCTCGGGTGTTCTGGTCGTATTCTATGTATAATAAAAATATATCTATGTAATGTATTGTATTATGTTAGCTAGTACCCATAACACACTTATCTTGGGGCTAGATAATGCTGTGTGAATTGTGATTCATTATTATTATATTATTTTTATTATATCATGCATTTAGTACCCATAACACAAACTTTGCTTAGCTTGGGGCTAGATAAGGCTGATAGATCGTCCAAAATAAAATTTAATAAACTCATACTATTTTCGACGCTCATTGGTTATTTTTTTTTTGTTTATTCGCTATAGATATCTAGATTTTTTTTAACAGTCTGCAGATAGACCAACGTTTTTCTATATGTTTTGTAAATATTGCATCTCTTCGTTGTAGGTAATTTTTAAACACATTTGTTTAATTACACCATTATTTGGATAATGGTGTGTCTCACGATGGGGAGGCAGCGTGACGAACAGTCTAAATTATTTACTATTAGATAGAAAAACACAACATGCTATAAAGCGCGGGAAAATGTAGTCCGTGCCAGTGGTTTAGGGGTATTGATTTGGAAATTAAGCCCTAGATTGTTTGAGACAGTCGCTTAATTACCACCACTCGACCAGATAGCATGATCGTTTCATGTATAACTAATACATATTAGTTGTAATTTTCTTTGTTAATAAGTTTACAAATCTTTTAGATTGCATTGTTATTTGTGATATTTGGATAATGATGCCTCTCACGACGGGGAGGCAGCGAATGGGGAACCAACAGTTCATAATTATAAGTATTGATAAAACGGGTATTTATCGCGTTTTTTTACCTATTTTCCCGACGTTTCAACAGGTTTACACTCTGTCGTGGTCACGGGTTGTATCAATACTTATAATTATGTTTTCAGATCGCGTAAGTTTAAAAACAACTTAGTTAAATCATTGTAAGATAGTCTCATAGAAAATATTGTAAGTAATATTAGAACTTTAAAAAATTAAATCAAACGTGCCAGTTTTGGTTTCACTTCATCTGCAGGTATAAAAAAACAATGACAAATATACTAACTTAATCTCGCTTTGAATACGATTTTAAAACAATATCAATAAGCCTGTGAAGACCCCAGGAAGATTCTGCGCTTCTGGACGGAGCTAGGCTGGCTATGCTAGCAAACTATGTACCACGCATAAAGGACCAACAGGAGTCCAAATGTGGAAAATGGAGTACCCCTACCTAAACCCTAAACCTAATATCATCGTACTAATTAAATATCATAAAGTATCCAGTGATCGACCGATCTCCCTCGAGATAAGTTGTGTCACACGACCGCGCGTGCCGATTGTGCAAAGTGCTAACGCATCATAACAAACGTCGCGTCCGACACGGACCGATCGAAATGACCTTGCTAGGTCATCAAGTTTAGGCATAACTACACCTATATCACATTTTATTGTTAAGGCGAAGCAAATTACATGCCGTAACACTACACCGCAAAAAGTTTCTATCATTCTAAGCACGGAAACGGAACGATATCTGCCTCAGAAGATAATAAAGTTTTAGAACGCTATCATGAAGAAAGTCATGAGAGAGAGAAACTTGAGAGTCTTGTAGGATAACCTCAAAAACCAAATAAGTATCCTGCAGCAGCAGCTTAAATGTGTTGTAGATACCACCACAATAAATCCGTCGAAATCACCATGCATGGAGACCTCTACCGCTCGTATTGAATACAGCACGGATGAGAAGAAATTGTTTTTTTTTTTTTAATTATCTCTAAGATACAACGGAACACCGGAAAGCGCATAAATTCAAAACTGTGTCGCACCTCCCAGCGCTCAAACTCAGGATAAGGTTAAGGCCGATCTCACCAAACAGAAAGCATGGTTTAATTTTGTACTGTAAATCTTGATTAACCAATTAGTTAATACTTATGGCACTTTGTTTGGCGAAATCATTGAGAGATATGGTTGAGAGCGAAGTCTAGGCAGAAGAAAAAAGGGAAATTGAAAGCGTCGCCGAAACTCTCACCTGAAACTTCAGCACCTTTAAAAGAAAAAGAAAAGAAAGTTCCCCTACCACCACCGATCATAGTAGATGGTGTGGAGAACTTCCTTCCGTTAAGAAAAGTGCCAATGGGCACGTTCTTAGTAATATGTTGATATAAAAATAAGTTAAAACTTTTTTTTAACATAAACATTACCCATTAGCCAATTCTATGGCTTGATTGTAATTATACTGTGTATTTAACATTTATTTAAAATGTGTATAATAGACAATAAAAAAAGTATACAGCAGTAAATAAATATAATGCGATTTTTTGGGTCTATGGAAACAAAAACGTCAATATTCAATCTGAACATTGCATCTATAAAAATTGTCGCATTTATCGATTACATAAACAAAAAATATAAAATATATACATTTAAGAAATAGCTTTAAACGTAGACGTAACAACATTTATAGATTTAGATATACATTTTTTAACAAATATCTATATTTTAATTATTAGTCAAATTATTTTTCGTATATTTTTTGCAAGTATGTACGTACGTAGTATTCTGAAATTTAAAAAAATTATAAATGTATCTTTCTAGCTTCTTGATTTAAAACATATTCTAGAAAAAATACATTGAATAACATAACATATACATGGAACTTATTCGAATACATTGAACAGGCATTTTAATTTTGCGCGATTCTGCCATTTTGTATGTGATTGTACCATCAAAATACATAAATACCGCTTTATGTTTAACGTTCTAGTACATAGACACAGACAGCTTAATAAGATTTGTATAACATATTTAATGAGTGTAAATTAATCGTTTTAATTATGATCTTTAAGCTTCACTCATTTCTAAATTAAGTTTTCAAAAAACCTACAGTCCTGCACATGCTGCAGATATTTGTGCCGGGTGTTCTGGTCGTTTTCTATGTATAATAAAAAATATCTATATATGTAATGTATTGTATTATGTATATCAGTTATCTAGTACCCATAACACAAGCTCTGCTTACCATGGGGCTAGATAATGCTGTCTGGATTGTCCAGCATTATTTATTTATTGGTAGTGCATCAACTAACTAATAAAGTGTTAATATTTTAGGCAAGAGCGGTGTCCTCTAATACAAGTACAATTAGTTTAAAAGGGGTCTCCGAATCATATATATATGATTAAACAATTATGATTTATTCTGCAAATAAACATCTGTATTATTTTTTTATTTATGGGCATAAATAAAAGGACCTTCGGACATATCGGACGTATCAAAGTCAAACAAAAACATGAATTTATGAAACTAGCGGATATTAAAAATCTCACTTAACTTAAAAATAAATTAAATAGATACATATAGAATAAGCGACAACTGACGGTATTATTGCTCAAGAGCTATCTCTTCCAGACAACCATTAATAAATTATAAACACTTTGAGTGCTGAAATCACACGGTATGTGTTTTCTACAAGTGACTAATGCGTAAATCCACACTAGCGCAGCGGCTGAGAAAATACAGATCTTTGTGACTCAGCACAGCACGAATTTTTTAGGTTAAAAAAAAGATCGCAGTCGTCGAAAAAAAATCGCAGTCAAAGTGTTAAGATGTAGTAGACGGTAATATACCAATAACCAAATTAAAGAAAATTTTACAAGATCTGATAACGAAATACGAAAAGAGCGCGTTTAAGTCTTTTCCAAGGAGATTTGATCTTATCTGTCCGTAACACGTTGTAGTACAAACAATTTTTGTATTTGTAATTATATTTTTTGTGGGTAGGTAGGGCTTTTTGATGTTGATACAGGGATGCCCTGCAAATAGTACACATAGTACATATAGCATAATAGCTCTGCAAGCAAGCAATTCCTTAGCTACTATATGCGAGGACACATAAATGGTTATAAGTTTTTATTTAAGTATTCTGTTAAGTGTGTAAAACTGTTTGTCTTCCGAATAAAGCAAAATAAATAATAAAATAGTACTTAAACTTATAGTGCATGAGACTGTCGGGCCTTTTTTTAGCCAAGCTTAGACGTTGAGTTGGGATAGGATGTTTAAATATGTTAGAAGTATCTAGATAATAAAATACCTAATTAAAATTATTGATAGACTCATTAGTCATCTCATCGTTTCATAGTCAACTTTTTAATTATTAAAATAAGCTTTTAAATATGTAATAAGTAACTCACCGAACTTTTCAACAGCTTACTTCAGCTTTAAAAACCGAAAATATCATTACAGGCAACACAAGTCCAACTAATAAAAAAAACAATAGAACTCAACCTTATTATTTAAAAATTCCAACCAATAAAAAATAAATCACTCGAAATTCAAACGCGTGACGTTCCAATACGTTCCGCGTTCCGTACGCGCTCGGTGTGAGCCCCAGGCCGACTGTAACTGACGGTGACGCCCCGCCTACCGCGAAACGGAACGGACGGAGGGGATACACCTCTTAGCTTCTTCACACTTGCCTCGTACCTACTAGAACCACTACGATACCCAGACCCCTACGACACCCCGCTGTTTCTTCACTCCTCTTTGAATCACCACTTTGCTAGAGCTCTATCTGCGCTGGCGAGCTTAGATCACTCTACCTACTAGAACGACTAGCATATCTTGGTCTCTGCTGATTATTTCTTGCCTTTTTACAGCGCGCTTTGATAGAGCTCTATTTGTGCTGGTTGGTGAAGAAAACGAGCTTTTGCTGAGGAAAGCTATTATGAATCCTATGACAATGTAATAAGGGTGATGTGAGTGGAAAAATGAGGTTGGTTATGTTCTGGTATTTTGCGGGGCGGAGAGCAAAGCAAGACTGTCAAATAGATAAATTCGTATAGCGCCGCATGAAATATGGGTGTGCTAGAGTTTTGTTCATTGAATTTTACTGTTATAATTACCGTGTGGTGTCTTAAAATGTTATGTCAGTTAATGAAGTTTAGAATCAAATCACGGAAACTTTCGTATAATGTGCACAATTTACTGTTTAGTCCTAGGTCTGGAAGAGTCCTAGACGCACGCAATTACCAATCAATAACTTTAATGTTAAAGAACACAAAAATAAAGAAAAACGTCTCTATTTCAAAAGCTGTAGGTATATAATATTATCGATATTCTAAACATCGTATTACAAACACATGTTTCATGGCACCCTGTATGTAAGTACTTACATACCTACTTTGAAAAAAATAATCTAAAATGTGTAAAACTGCAAGTTTATTTAGTTTTACTACCTTCTTGCTAGATATTAGGAAAATCTCTAAGAGATATTTGAAAACGGAAAGCTCTGAAAGTACCGACAACATAACATTTTATCTATACTAATATTATAAAGAGGAAAGGTTTGATTGTTTGTTTGTAACGAATAGGCTCCGAAACTACTGGACCGATTTGAAAAATTCTTTCACCGTTGGGAAGCTACACTATCCCCGGTGAACATAGGCTATATTATATTTTCAAAAAAATTAGGGATCAGTACTAAACCCGTGCGTAGCCGGGAAGGTCCGCTAGTGTTGTATACAACTATAAGTCAATTTCAAATAAGAAAAAATAAACATAAAAACAAAAGCTAACTATTCGAAATATAGATACCTAGATAGATAGATAGAAACCACTTTATTATATCACACAAAACAGAAAACAATACAGAAATAAACAACAGAATAAACGATTTTGTTCATAAATAAAATAAATAAATAAGTATAAAGGGCGGCCTTATTGCTGAGAGCGATCTCTTCCAAGCAACTTTAAGATGGACTGGACATGAAGGAACCAAATAGACGGAAATATATTATTGTTGATTTAATTAGGTACCTATTACCTATACCCATATTTAATTCCTTTAGGTACTTTACAAATCATTTGAACAGATAAAATGGTAAAACGAAATTTCGACCTTCTCTGCAACGTTTCCAACCATAATTGTCCAACGGTCTCCCATATCCCGCCTTCTTTGGGGTGCTTCTTATCAGTCCATCAGTCCGTCCGTCCGTCCGTCTGAGGGTGGCATGGTGACATGGGTGACATGCCCCTGTTACTACGACAATTATTGAGTTCTGGGTGCTCTTGGTTAGATACAATTACTGATATATACGTTAAAAAAACTCGGAAAACGTTAAAATTGGTGTAAGTATATAAAAGAAAGTGGCGTTAGCTACACTATTTATAATTAAAGAACGGCTGCACTGATTTGGCTGAAAATTGGTGAAAAGGTAGCTTAGAACCAGGAGTCTAACATAGGATACTTTTAATAATTTAATGAAAACATTTGACACATCGATTTTTGTGGGTGGGGGGGCACGGGGCGAAGCCGCGGGGCGCAGTTAGTACATATATAAAAGAAAGTCGTGTTAGTTACACTATTTATAACTCAAGAACGGCTGAACCAATTTGGCTGAAAATTGGTTGGGAGGTAGAAGCAGGAGACGGACGTAGGATATTTTTACTTCCAGACTACTTTGACACATAGATTTCCAAGCCGGCGAAGCCACGGGGCGCGGCTAGTACATGATAATAGTCAGAAAACGTTTAAATTGGTTTTGGTTAAGGAAAGACCTATAGCTTTATTCATAACTAATATCTGCCCGCGGCTTCGCACGCGTTGTGTCCCATATGGTTACAATACAATAATACAATATTTCTTAATTGCACCATCAATACAAAAAATACAATAATAATGGATCTTAATACTAACTAAGTTTAGCGGCACAATCGGCGGCCTTATTGTTAACAACGATTTCTTCCAGGCAACTGTTAGTTTTGTGTTTTCCAGGTTACTGTTTTATAAGAAACATTATTTTTTCCATCCAAAGGTTGCCTGGAAGAGATCGCTTCTAAGCGATAAGGCCGCCCATTGTACTTGTCACATGTAATTTCTTTCATAATGTTCTGTATCTGGTGTACAATAAAGTATTTTTGTATTGTATTGTATTGTTATTCAAAACATTGAATATATACAAATATATTCAAAATTATTGAGTTCTGGGTGCTCTTGGTTAGATACAATTACACAAAAAAACTTAGAAAACGTTAAAGTTGGGGTTTTAATCGTACCTCATATTCAGTGTGACAGCCAACTAACGCTCCTCTAATTACCTGTGTCCATACAGCCATCGCTTTCAAGATAAACAGGGTGTCCATCGTCCACGGTATGTGCATAATGCATGGAGTGTAAACCTGTAATTGCTACGTGGGTAACGTCATGGGACACGCGCGTCCGTCTGTCTGTTGTCTGGTTAGTTGCGGTGTAAGAGGAAGCATGGTGATTCCATAGAGACCAGAGAGATTATTTCCATAGAAACAATGAATGCGTAGCGAGCAGAAACTAGTCTATACTACTATTATAAAGAAAGGAAAGTTTTGATATTTTTTTTGTTTGTTTGTAATGAATAGGCTCCGAAACTACTGGACCGATTTGAAAAATTCTTTCACCGTCAGAAAGCTACACTATCCCCGGTGAACATAGGCTATATTATATTTTCAAAAAAGTTAGGGTTCCGCACTAAAACCGTGCGAAGCCGGGAAGGTCTGCTAAAACCTAATATTCAGTGTGACACTACTACTAACTAAACCTCCTCTAATTACCTGTATCCATACAGCCATCGTATTCAAGATAAACAGAGTGTCCATCGTCCACGGTATGTGCATAATGCATGGAGTGTAAACCTGTAATTGCTACGTGGGTAACGTCATGGGACACGCCCGTCCGTCTGTCTGTTGTCTGGTTAGTTGTGGTGTAAGAGGGAAGAATAAAAAAAAATAGTTTATTTCTTTTATATAATTAAAATTTTGACGACCTCTGTGGCGCGGTGGGCGAAGTTCATCTTCCAATGCAGGAGGTTGCGGGTTCAATTCCCGCTTCGGGACATGGTATGGGAAGGATAAATCCTAAACTAATTTACATAAATATTAGTTAGGGATCTAGTCTAGTCAAACTCGCATTCAGTTACGAGATCTAATGAACTTCACTAGATAGAAAAAAACCCTAAGATTTTATCCCCCTTTTTGTAATGTTTTTTTATTTTCATTTTTATGACTAAACTATATATTTACATTTTACTTAACTAAAGACACTAAATAAATATTTTTAAACGAATTCGCAGAGTCTAACTTGACAAAATGATTTTATGAATTGTCCGCATTTATATTATATATACATATATGTATATACTAGCTGCGCCCCGCGACTTCGCCCACGTGAAAATCCATGTGTTAAATGGGTTATGAACTTTCCTCTTGGATAATTCTATCTAAGTATTAAAAACCCACATCAAAATCCGTTGCGTAGTTTGAAAGATCTAAGCATACATAGGGACAAACAGACAGCGGCAAACAACTTTGTTTTAAACTATAAAGTGAGATATATTTTTAATTAGTTAGAGCTCTGAAACCTCGCCGGCCTATCCCTTGACCCGCCAGCACAGGACATGGTGACACCAGTCATGGTGATTAAACAGAGACTACCATTACAGTCGCGCCTCTCGTATTTGCTGACCGTACATAATCGTAGCGTGGAAGTAGGGTATGACTCAACTACCCAAGGTTTTTAAGAACATCAAACATCATTTGATTTATTTTTTCTCAAAAAATTTACTTGTTATGAATTGGTAAATTGTAATACAAGAGCGAGACCATCTGAAAATCACAACCAGATAGTCGACGACCTACTATCAACGAGTTCTCAGCTATTTTGGCCATATCGCCAGATGACCAGACAACCTCGAAAAACTAGGTATGGGCAAGATAGAGGCCCTAATAAATTATTGCCCTAATTTGATCAGACCAGCGGGTTGGTGACCGTCCCCTTGGTGGAAAATACCGAGGGGACGGTCACCAACCCGCTGGTCTGATTAAATTAGGGCAATAATCGGACTCACTCTGCTCTGAGACAGGCCGAAGACAGAGTGGTTCATCAGCGTAAGCTTTCTAGGACGGGCACGACCTTCAGCTATAAAGACTACGACAAAGAAGAAGACTAGAGCGACACTTTATACAAAAATAAACTATTTATTTAAGTTATTTTTATGTATTATTGTGTGTACAATAAATAATTAAAGAACGAATTACTATTTTACATGTAATGAATTTACAAAGTACGTACCTACGCAACGAGTTACACATACAGTACTGAGACGCGCGTTAGAGCGTCAAGTCTTGCCAAGTCCAACATCAAGCTGAAGACAGGGTGCTATGGCACCCATTAACACTTTGACTGCGATTATTTTCCGACGCCTTCGATCTTTTTTTTAACCTAAAAAATTCGTGCTGCCTCTCTACACAGCGGTTGTGTTGCGCCGCACATTCGTTTCGTTCGAAAAATATTAAGGCTGTGCTGAGTCACAAAGATCTGTATTTTCTCAGCCGCTGCGCTATGTGTGGATTTACACATATTAGTCACTTGTAGAAAACACATACCGTGTGATTTCAGCAGTCAAAGTGTATGTCTAGCAGTGGACTAACATAGGTTGACGAACAAATGCGGTGGATATAAGCTTGCCAAGAGTCAATCCACGAATCAAATAATAAAGTGAGATAGAAGGAGTGTTTTGGCAAGCTTATCCACCAAATTTGTTTTAATGTTGGACTTGCCAAGACACAAATTAAATTATGAAAGAATGTGAACCGAACTCGGCTGGACGGTCCTAAGCGCGTCTCAATACTGTAAAACTCGTTGCTTAGTTACGTACTTTGAAAATTCATGACACGTAAAATGGTTATTATTTCTTTAATTCTTTATTCTACACACATAGACACAAATGAAATTATGCAAAAACTAAACACATCAAGATAAGGAACTGCTATAGAACTTGGCGCCTTTCTATAATGATCTCAGCTCTATCGGTGAAGACACTATCTGAAGGAACTTGGCTAGATTTCACATTTCTGTCGTAATAATAATTCAATTATTTTAGGCAAAATAAGTCTAGTACAGGATGGAAAATACTTAAAAACAACGGCCCATATAAAATATATACCTTTTTCTTCAATCTAACATACATACAACATTTTACGATTTAACGGTGCTATCACCTACGGTATAGGGTACTCAAGCAAAATCAGTGTCCCTTTTCATAGCGGACAAACGGCAAATAACGAACTTTACCTACGAAAAAGAGTTAACCCTACGGTAGCCGGCTGCAAACCTGCAGAAATGATGACATCAAAACACGGCATAAATAACCCCTCCATTAGCCGTCCAGAAATTAGCGATTGTCAAACCCAGGTGCACCTCGTTGCACCTTCAACGACCATGTTACTTGGTATGTACTATCTCACCAATCTGAGTTTGCGGGCACCCTCAAATTATAGGGGTATTATTGGACATCGCCTAATGGGGTTACGTAGGCTGTGGACTTGAGACAATTGTTGGTTTTGCAACGTTTTCCAATTGCAACTGAACTAATTAATTTATTAGCAAATGTTTTACTACAATGTACTCGTTGGTAGGGCTTGTTTTTGTATAATGAAAATTAGATTTTTTACATTTGAATTTCTTTATACCTTTTGTTCTTTATACCCAAAAACAAAACAGTGATACAGTGATCCCGTGAACACGACCTGTAAACCTGTTGAAACGTCGGTAAAAATAGTTAAATAAACGTGATAAATACCCATTCATTAGTACTTATAATTATGTGTTTAGATCGCGTAATTCCAAAAATAACTAAACTCATTATATATCGGATGAAGTGCAACATTGGAAAACTAATGATATCTTGTCGCCATCCCAAAAGCGTGCCGAGTCCCGACTTTGCAAAGTCACAGGAATTGTGCACGAAAATTTGAACGAAGTCACACACATCTGCCCTCACCACGTAGCAATTACAAGAAATATAAAATTACTACAAACGGACTTAGTGTGGGCACGGACGAGCCACACCGAGGCCAAACTAGCCAACCTGTCATGTCACGTGTTAAATAAATACATATAATGTAAAATGTTTATTCCACTACTACGGTATAGGGTACATATATATACACTACTACTACTAGGTACTACATGCATTATTTTTACTTGATTTTTGTTTGTACTAACTATCTATACTTTTATTACCTAAGATCATTGTAACAACACGGGCCGGTCATATCTCACGGTGAACCGACCCCCCTGTAAACGTATTGTAGGACGCCCTCCGGCCAAGGGGATGACGTCCTGTGAAAGTCTGCAGGGAGATGCTGGATGCGTCAAGCTGAAGACAGGGCAGGGCGCTATGGCGCTCATGAGGGGAGGCCTATGTCCAGCATCGGACTAACATAGGCTGATGATGATGATGATAACTTAATCATTTTGAATCAATGATTCAAAATGATTAAACCATTGAACCATCGTCAGACAGAGGTCCGTGTGCGCCGAAACTAACCCAGCCGTTTTACTTTCTTCCGTGCGTGCTTAATAACCCCAAAGATTACTAAAAAAATTAAAATTTGCTACTTAAAATGAGTTATTGTTAAACAATTCAGAAACAGGGTGATGTTGTAATTATGGATACGTGTTTTACAACACCTTTTGCTAAATAAACGGAATATCCTCGCAACATGGGACCAAAAGACCTGAAAAAAAAGTCCTTTCCTACTTTACATTTTGTATCGGAGCAATGCTTTTAAATGAACAATGCATTCACTGCCAAGGACGCACTGAGTAGCTAAAAGGTTTTTTTTGTTTTTTAGTACCGTTTCTAATATTAAGGTACAATATTAATGTAAATACAATATGAAGGTACAATATTAAGGTAAATACAATATTAAGGTACAATATTAAGGTAAATACAATATTAAGGTAAATACAATATTAAGGTACAATATTAAAGTACAACATTAAGGTACAATATTAAGGTACAATATTAAGGTACAATATTAAGGTACAATATTAAGGTGCAATATTAAGGTACAATATTAAGGTACAATATTAAGGTACAATATTAAGGTGCAATATTAAGGTACAATATTAAGGTACAATATTAAGGTACAATATTAAGGTACAATATTAAGGTACAATATTAAGGTACAATATTAAGGTACAATATTAAGGTATAATATCTAGCCCAAAACTGAGCCAATCTTAACATACTCTAAGAAAAAACAGTTTTAAAAAATATGAATGAATGAATGAACGCTTTATTGTACAACATAAATTAAAATAAATCTTATGAGTATCGACATAGCTAATTAGCAAGCTGAAGTGGCAGTGGGCTGGCCATATTTCGCGAAGAACCGACGGCCGCTGAGGCAAACGTGCTCTTGAGTGGAGACCACGACTCGGTAAAGGTAGTGTAGGACGCCCTCCGACCAGGTGGGATGACGACCTGCGAAAGACTGCAGGTAGATGCTGGATGCGGCAAGCTGAAGACAGGGCGCTATGGCGCTCATTGGGGGAGGCCTATGTCCTGCAGTGGACTGCTATAGGTTGATGAAGATGATGATGATTATGAGTATCTTAATAAAAAAAGATAGACAAAGTACAAAAGGCGACCTTATCGCTAATACCGATTTCTCCCAGGCAACCTTGAAATGGAGAAAAGATATAAGAAAAAAATGGTTGATTAGTAAATTATTAACATCTTGAACTCAATCATTTATTGAACCAACCTACTCACTTATTCCATCAAACCAACTGTAAACTAAGCAAGAGAGATAATACAAATACCGCTAGAGCGAAAGAGACCGCTATACATAATCGATACAACTTCGAAGGGAAGGCGTGTCTAAATAGATAAGTAGGATTCGCATTTTGAATGACTCTTTTTTATTTGCATACTAGCCGCAGAATTATCATAGTTAGTATGGAATGCCTTCGGTTCACTGAAATAAGGTTGTTAATCAAAAATCTATTAACTTTACTGTTCTTTGTGTAGAATAGAAACAATATTTATTTAGACACAGGTACAAAATACAGGCATAGAATAACAGACGGCAAATAAAGTAGTTTATCATGGGGGTAAGTGACACAAATAGGAGATATTAAGAATAAAATAAGACTACCTCCATGACCCTGCGCCGAAATAGGGGTTGGCTCAGCGTATGCTGAACATTATTATATTCAGCGCTGTTTTTCAGCCAAAGATCTTAATTACTTATTGAATCCACAGACGACAATTCGGTGACAACAAAGTGAAAAATATTTGACAAATAAACAAAAGTAGAATAATAGGTGAGTATAATGTGTATTAGGTATGTCTAGTAAACAGTTGATATAAAAAAAAATCCATCCATCCATCACAATAGCCTGGTTTTATTTCTTTCATTTTTCTTTGCAATAGTCTCTACACCTGGCGGATACCATCTTTGGGTGTATCATATTGTGCACCCGAGGATGATACCCGCTATGTGTAGCCATCGCCTTTAGATTAACTTCTCAAAGGGCCTCTGTGCTGTTGGCTTCGGCCCCACGCAAGCCTTCCAAAAGACCGGGTCACTTTATGGCCCGAGATCATGGTAAATGAGAGACATAATAATAAAGTAATATAATAATAATAGGTGCGATAAAGAATGACGTTTCACATCAGTTACAAAAGGAATCGTAAATACGTAAGGTATATAAAGGTAAGGTAGGTGTAATTCAATATTTAATCAATGTTGATGAGGTTCTATTCAATTATACTATATATTATTAATTACTATATATATATATATACTTTATATTTAAAAATGGAACAATAGCTAACCAGTTAGCTAGGTACCACACGTAACATAGCTCAAGTCCAAGTCAAACCAAAAACTCTAAGTAAACTTACATGAGCTACATCTAGCTTGTTCCCAGCAGTCTTCAGTTTAGCTGAACTGTTTCAATTGTAGGTGAATACCTACTAGTTCTATTTTGTTTCAATTCTTAAATTATTTATTTGGACGACCTCTGTGGCGGGGTGGGCGAAGATCCGCCTGCGACGCAGGAGGTTGCGGGTTCGATTCCCGCCTCGGAACAATTGAGTGTACGATCTGCAGATATTTGTTCCGGGTGTTCTAGTCGTTTTCTATGTATAATAAAAAATATCTATCTATGTAATGTATTGTATTATGTATATCAGTTATCTAGTACCCATAACACAAGCACTGCTTACCATGGGGCTAGATAATGCTGTGTGAATTGTCCATCATTTTATTTTTTTTATTTTATCTTATATGAAATCAAAAGTCGATATTAATATTTTTCATCTAAATTCGAAAAACAAAATCACTAGAAACACGTTACGTTTTGTTATACATTAATAATAATTTCTACAATGTTAACGTAAAGCCTTCATAATTCATTTGACAAATTATTATCAAATAAGCTATTAAAAAACAGTATGACAAGACACACGACTAAAATAAAGTACGGACTTGACTAATGAGTTGCCGCTTCATCCATAGACAACTTTTTATGTCTTTTTTTTAGACACGTGCGCGTATAAAAAGTCTCATCAAATAGGAACACCTTTAGGTTGTTTCCTAATTGATTATAAATTACTGGAATTATTTAGGAGTAAAGTTTTAGAAAGCAATTGATTACCAAAATGTTGACATTTCTTATTAAATATTTAAGGTTATTATCAGATGGTGTAGGTACATACTTATTATAATTAGTTAAGTACTTATAAGTGCTTTCACAAAATTGTGCACCGGTTGCTGATGATTTATTTTTATTTTTTAATTAATAAAATAAATAAATAATGCTGGACAATTCACACGGCATTATCTAGCCCCATGGTAAGCAGAGCTTGTGTTATGGGTACTAGATAGCTGATATACATCTTATATATATAAAAGAAAGTCGTGTTTGTTACAACACTTATAACTCGAGAACGGCTGGACCGATTTAGCTGAAAATTGGTGGAGAGGTAGCTTAGAACCAGGAATCTAACATAGGATACGATTTTTATCATTTAAACCATTTGACACATAGATTTCCACGGGGGCGAAGCCGCGGGGCGCAGCTAGTAATACAATACATTACATAGATAGATATTTTTTATTATACAAAGAAAACGACCAGAACACCCGAAACAAATATCTGCAGATCGTACACACATTTGTTCCGAGGCGGGAATCGAACCCGCAACCTCCTGCGTCGCAGACGGACCTTCGCCCACCGCGCCACATCGGTCGTCAATTATACACGAATATTTACTAAATTCGAAAGTACCTACGTTTCAATGGATTGATGGATATTTGTTACTTGGTAGTGGTAACGTTCGTAGCAAAAGACAGAAAATGTAGGTAGATCGGTATATTGAAAATTGAAAAATTGAAAATTGTTTATTTGTAGAAAAAAGTATCTTACATGCTAGACAGTAGTTAGGACATCCTTTTAAGTATATATGCCCATTATTGCCCATAAAAACGAACTCGCAGTGCCTTCAGTTATTCCGTGATCATGGCGCATGAAACTGAGCCGAAATATTGGAAAACTCAAAAATCAAATCATGGTAAATATCCCGTTTGAAATGACTTTAGTATTTGTTACTTCTTTATGCCAAAACTACTGAACGTTTAGGGCTGAAATTTTGCATAGATGTTGCTTTGCTTTAAGCCTGGAACCAATTATAGACAAGGACAAATATACTTTTTATCACATTAAACAGTTCTCATGGGATATAATTGACTTCCATAGAAATAACGTGTTCGAAGCCGCGGGCAGAAACTAGTAAATACTATATTATAAATAAAAGTTGAAACATCTAGCTTTATAGCTCTTTTACGATTAAAAGAGCATGATCAAGCTTAAGTTAAGATTTAAAACAATTATCCAAATCACTTTTTGCAAAAACTGTCGTTTGGGCATGCGCGTGTCTCATTAAAGGGAAATGTGAAGCAAATCAATTTGAACAAAGTTATTCAAACAAAAACTGTTATCTCTTAAACGTCATCTGTCAATGGACTGTCACCTGTCAAATGAGATATTTTAATTTGATTTTTTGCACTTACTGTCCTTTGAGCGATGGGCCGAGATTTAGCGGCTAGCGGAATATTGTGCGGGACCTAGAGCTAAGCTAATTTAGTCATTAATTAACATCATCATCATCATCAGCCTATATTAGTCCACTGCTGGACATAGGCCTCCCCCAATGAGCGCCATAGCGCTCTGTCTTCAGCTTGACGCATCCAGCATCTACCCGCAGTCTTTCGCAGGTCGTCATCCCACCTGGTCGGAGGGTGTCCTACACTACGTTTACCGAGTCGTGGTCTCCACTCAAGAACACGTTTGCCCCAGCGGCCGTCGGTTCTTCGCAAGATATGGCCGGCCCACTGCCACTTCAGCTTGAGCTCGTTCTGCTCGCTCTCAGGTTTTGGCTGAAAATCAGTGTTTTTGCTTTTTAACTAAAAATATCGCTGAGTCATGGCCTATTTGTTGTACTGCAGCACACACATATTTACCTACAGTAAGTACTGTAGTAGCCATTTTAATTGCTCGTTTTATTAATTGTTTTATTGCAATTTAGTTTAATATTGTATTTCTCTCTATGTTAATTGTATGTGTGTGTTATTGTACCAAATAAACGTTTCATCTACCTATCTATCTATCTAGCTTTGTAATATTGTTTTCTACTAATGTAACTTGACGACCGATGTGGCGCGGTGGGCGAAGGTCCGCCCGCGACGCAGGAGGTTGCGGGTTCGATTCCCGCCTCGGAACAAATGTGTGTACGATCTGCAGATATTTGTTTCGGGTGTTCTGGTCGTTTTCTATGTATAATAAAAAATATCTATCTATATAATGTATTGTATTATGTATATCAGTTATCTAGTACCCATAACACAAGCTCTGCTTACCATGGGGCTAGATAATGCTGTGTGAATTGTCCAGCATTATTATTATTATTCCACTCATTTAATTAAATTCTCGTATAAAATACATTTTTTACTATAGAAAATACAATAAAATATTATAAAACTATTCTACAGTAAAAAATATATCAAAACGGTAGATCACCGACCGCGAAGCTAGGCTCAAGCGGCCGGTGACTAGGGCTGCAGAGAAAGGAACTTCCTGACGATACGTGCCGAGTCCAAGAGTACCGCCTTCTGGATCTGGCCCTTGATCCAACTGCTTATATTATTATTATTATTATTATTTATTAATTATGAAGTATAATAAATATTTGCTAACATTTTACCCAAATCGCGCTCACTCCGCCCGCGCCCTTAGAAGCTTCAAAGGTATCCCTCGTGGGCCAGTCTCTAAGGGTATTTATTTTATTGCTGTAGCATATGATTGCCTCGTTTTGTGTACTTAATTGGAAACGATTTGAGCACCTGTAACCGCGCTGTGAGCTTACTTTCTTTTTGTAAGTCAAGGCACATGTCTAAATAGCTGCCTGTTATGTCTTAACTAGTTTCAGCGCGTGGCTTCGCATACGTTATTCTATAGAAACGTTTAAAAAACGGTTATTTTTATGTATCCCATGGTACCTGACATAGCTCAAAGAATTAGCAAGCTGAAGTGGCAGTGGGCCGGCCATAATATATAGCCGGCGAAGAACCGACAACCGCTGGGGTACACGTGTTCTTGAGTGGAGACCGCGACTCGGCAAACGTAGTGTAGGACGCCCTCGGGCCAGGTGGGATGACAAATTGAGAAAGACTGCAGGCAGATGCTGGATGCGGCAAGCTGAAGACAGGGCGCTATGGTGCTCATTAGGGGGGACCGATGTCCAGCAGTGGACTAATTACAAGTTGATGATGATGATCTCATGGGAGCTGATTTATGATAAACTAGTTTATGTGTTATTTCAGGTCTAGCTACAATATATCTTATTATACATTTCAGGCCGATTCTCTAAATATACAGGGTGGATTTTTGTAAGCGGCAGTAAGGATATAAAAATACAGGAAATGGTCAACCTACCCTTAAATTTTCTTAAATACATATTTACCCTGTAGTCACACTGTATACAGGGTGGATATGTTCTTTAAAGATAAAAAGGTGTTTCTTTGGTTTTAAAGTTTCCTTCAGTTTAAGTTTTTTTTTAATTTACCTATAACTTGTTATTTCCCAACTTTTCAACTGCGATTATGTTAACAATTTTAATAAATCGCGAACGCTTATAAAATACTTAAGTGGATAAAAAACTAATTTTGTACTCGCTAACGCATATTGCCTTCAATAACTACCTACCCAGCCTACTGTCGAATAATGTCATGAATCTTCTTCATCAAATTAAAGGCACCTTAGGCGAGGAAAAAACGTGAAAGAAAGCCCAAAAGAGAAATAAAGTTGCCAGGTTAAAAAAAGTACGCGTAAAAAGGCAAAGAGATTTTACATATAGAGACGTCATACTCATTGTAAAGAAATAAAAACATTGCGATATTTTACTATAGGTACATACCTAGCGTCGACGTTCGAACATACAACGCCGCATGGCATTATCTCTGTCACTCATAAACGTAACGCATTGCTTCGTGTTGGTGGCAAAGCGGCAACAGCGCGGCAGTGATTTTAGTTCAAACAGACGAGACGCCGCACCGCATATGTCCTTATCTCTGTCACTCATAAACGCAACGCACGCATTACTTGTCTCGTTCGTGTAGGCAAAGCGGCAACCGCGCGGCATTGATTTTTGAGTGATGAAATTACATTTATTTTATGATTTTCCATTTTAAACAGTACAAAACATAATAGAAGACATAAAAAGACACATCCTTCTTGCTTTTCACAACCGTTCCATAGTAATATTGCACATTCTAAACGCACAACGTACGTCCGCGTCGCGGCCAGGAGCAAGACGGACTGAGTTCAATTCAGACACGTACCTGATTTTCATCTTGTTAGGCAGACCTCGGTACAACGTATCTACGTATATATAACATCATTGTAAAAAGGGGAAAAAAACGCGCCTCGCGTCGTCGATTTGGCGCGCGTGTACGACGCACGCGGCCTATTATCATTACGCAAATAAACGGCGCGTTGTTATGCGCCGGGGGCGATCGTGTGTTAGCGACTGTACGAGAAGGAAATTACATCGTACGCTGGTGACATAATGCTTACGAAGATAAGTAATAATAAATAATGCTAAACAATTATCATCATCATCAGCCTATAGCAGTCCACTGTTGGACATAGGCCTCCGCCAATGAGCGCCATAGCGCCCTGTCTTCAGCTTACCGCATCTAGCATCTACCTGCAGTCTTTCGCAGGTCGTCATCCCACCTGGTCGGAGGGCGTCCTACACTACGTTTACCGAGTCGTGGTCTCCACTCAAGTACAAGTTTGCCCCAGCGGAAGTCGGTTCTTCAAACTCTAAACAATTGTCAACAGCCAATATTGGTCCACTGCTGGACGCAGGCCTCCTCTTCTTTAGCGCCTTATTGACTTTTATCTCATGGGGGGAGACCACGCGGGGGAATCATTTATCTTTAAATAATGTTAAATTTTACCAATACCTTTAGTCGTGCCCTCGCCGGATTGGCGCACGCTGTAGCTACTAAAACAAATCAGAAACAGTTTTTTATTTCTTTTATAGAATGGATATTTAGGTAGGTACTATACTGAAATAGGAAGTTCAAATTTTGATCACTTTTCTATTTTAATTAGGCAAAAATCTATCAGTCACAATGTAGGCTAAACTTCATCGTTATCTTCTTATGAAATAGAATGTTATCTAGTTTACAGTTTTGTTACTATGGCTTATTTTATAATATATTTAATTTTGATCCCTGATATTAAACCCAGAATTTTATCTCAGGCTGAGACCGTATATATGTATATATATGTTTATGTATGAAGTACCGACTACTTTAAAACTGGTTAAATTATATTGAGAGAATTATAAAATTTGGAGTGAGCACAAATTATCCGAATTTCGGGTAATTTGCCGCGGAAGTTTATTGTTTTATTGGTGGCAACACCGTCTTTACAATATTTTGAGGAGTCGTAATCTTAGCTAAGGATACGAATTGTTACTTTTTCTAAGAAATTGGTAAATGAATTATTTCTGTCTCAAATTATTGTTTTTTATTATTATTATATTAATTATTGTCTCAAAACCACCAACATCAAATTGATGACAATGTTCAAAATGTCGATTATTTGTTGGTCCACTATTATTTAGAAACAAATTATCTTTCATAAGCTCAATTTTTTTTTAACTTTTAATACTTAATATACTTATAATATTATTAAGTATGTCCCAGCAGTGGACTATATGATAGAACATAGGTTGACGATGATATTATTATTTATGTTATGGGGTACTTATCGCGTACCTTTTGTTTTAATTTTCCCTGCGTTGTCCGTTTTTTTTAAATTGTTTTACTGCATATCGCAGCGTACTGCGTTGTGATCAAGAGACCAAGGCTTCAATAGATCATAACACAACGCTGCTCTACCGTTTGTATGAACATAGTCATGGTTCATACCCCAGACCCAACACTATTTTAACAACTCCGGTCCAGTCGGCACAATAACCACTCTCATTTGTTAATGATCTGATGTTCCCGAATCATTAGTTCTGGATTAATCCGGGATTACGTAATCTTCGATACTAATAACGTCTTCAAAATGCAATTGAAGTAATGTTATGTGGTGTTTCCATCCGGGATGTTATTTTAATTTGGCAAATTGCATCTCAACGCTCACATCTGCAATGAGCTATTGAGTTGGAAACAAAGCTATGCGCATATTTATCCAACGCCGCTGCCGCGCAACACATAAATGTGCATTCAAATATGGGTTTAGGGTTGATACATATCTGACGGAAAATGCGTTGAGCGTATGATCGGTCGCGTCTATTCGGTCAAATTAGACCTGCCACATTTATTTTATACATTTAACGTACAAAACAAAAAAGCTCAAAGAATTAGCAAGCTGAAATGGCAGTGGGCCGGCCATATCTCGCGAAGAACCGACGGCCGCTGGGGCAAACATGTTCTTGAGTGGAGACACGACTCGGTAAACGTAGTGTAGGACGCCCTCCGACCAGGTGGGATGACGACCTGCGAAAGACTGCAGGTAGATGCTGGATGCGACAAGCTGAAGACAGGGCGCTATGGCGCTCATTGGGGGAGGCCTATGTCCAGCTGTGGACTAATATAGGCTGATGATGATGATAATGAACGTACAAAACACATCACAATCGCAATACATTATGAGATTACATTGAGGGGAAGTATAGGTTGGTATTGTAATTAAAACGACTGCATCTGAGTACGGTTGGTTTATTACTAAAGAATATATCTTGTCTAACTTATAATATAATATTACTTATAATAATACAGCTTCTAAGATAATTTTATTATTAAAATTGCCCAGCAGTGGTACAAAGTATTAAAGGTAACAAAACATGAGCGAGTTTATGTCGTTTAGTATGCGCAAGAGTGGGCACAAGGCAAAGCCTCATAAACATCTCAATTTGGCCGCTCCTATCTGTCGGCGAAGGCCGGTGTTCGGCCACATTATCGAAATCAGTTTATCGCAGGTCTTCCGATATGACTTCCAGTAACTGAGGATAGAAGCGGAACTCCTGTTGTTATTTGAATCCTGCGAAAGACGTCATAGATATATACAATACAATCACTCTTTGTTGCACACCAAATAAAACGGATACACGAAAAACCTAGCCTAGATTATGTTGTACAATGAGGCAAATTTTAAGGGTATCCAAAACAACGCAATCTGGCTGATTTGTTAAAAAAAAAACAACAGTGAATTTAAGACATAGAGTAGACTGTGGATTTGAGACTATTTGTAGCAGGTAAGAATTAGAGTTTCGCAAAATATAATCGTATATCGACGTCAAATAAGAAAGATATTCTAGATATCTGCGATAATAGAGAAATAAATACATAAAAATTGCTGAATTTGAAACTGCACACATTATCTTTAAATATTGTGTCAAATTATTGGAAAATTTAATAACTGTCCGTCTGTTATACCTTGTCCAAAGCGTTAAAAAAACTCAATACCCAGTCCCTTGCTAGCTCCCACCTCAGAGACAACAATGTAATGTGGCAAATAACAACATTTAATCGCTGTACCTACATCTCGTAGTGTACAAAAGTGACGACCGATAAAGCGCGGCGGGTGAACGCAGAAGGTTGCGGGTTAAGATATATAAAATAATAAATAAATTAACAGATGTTTCAAAAGAAACTAACCTGTATCTCCTCTGGTTATGGGTGCACCCTAATGTCCCAGTTTATAAAACGGGATATTTACCATTTTTAGATTTTTGAGTTTTACAATATTCCGAGTATCATATCTATGCCGTATTCCCTAGCACCCACCGCTGCCACCTGCCGTGCGCACGAGTTGACAAAAGCACTATAATTCGGAGCCATTTCCCTGCGCCGGCGCACATGCCGATGTCCAGATTACACATAAATACGGCTAAGTGACCAGTTACATATAGATTAATTGTCCTAATTGATCGCTTTTTGTGTTCCAAATTGGTTGCCTTGTAAGTAGTGATTAAAATATAACACCCTGTAAAGCAACATGTTTTTAAATGTGATTGAACCAAAGAAACAAATAATATTATCTTTTTATGTATTGAACCGACTTAGAAGTTGAAGACATTTTGACTGGACAGAAATTAGAAAAGGAAATGTGAAATTGGAAAAACGGTGTTGAATAGACAAACCGATAAAAAATTGTGATAATTAGTTTCCATCCAATCCCGCACCAGCTCTTAACAGTATTTTGAAAACAGTCGCTCGTCAACTGACACCGAAAATGCTGTATCTATTATTTTCTGATGGGTTGTTATTGTTACCTACTATAGACACCGTAAAATAATGACTACTTTCATCCTGCGATTCGTACTGACTGTACACCCTGACTGCTCATATAAATATGAAACAATTACTATTAATATCAATGATATTTTGAACACCTTCGGTGCTTACAACAATATGATGATTCGAACTGTGTAGTGTGTGTATCAAATTGCTTTTATGTTTTTCAGATCATTTTGACTACTCATATCAATTTTACGCTGACTGTACGACTCCATGTTTATATCTCCCTATAACAGAGGAGCAAACCTAACTCGGCTTAACTTAGCCCTAACTGGACACTGTCGCCTTAACAAAGCACACGTTCAAACTAGAGCTAAGCGACACACAATCTTGCAGATTTTGCGAGGAGGCGGATAAAACGCCCCTCCATCTGCTGAGGTGAGTGTGGAGCACTGATGCACAAACGCAGCATCCATCTGGGCAAGCATCTGCATAGCCCAGACGAGCTGCGAGATATCACCCCGAAGAAAATCCTACAGTTCCTAGCAAGGGTTAGTGGCGAACTATGAACGCTACGGCTTCGAACTGAACGTATAAGTGGCGATCACAATAGGCCTATCATGGCCGCTGTGACACCCAAGCCACCCAAAGATAATAAAAAAAAATAACTCGGCTTGATCGTCCATGCATACAATGACAAAAAACTCTTCTCGGGGTCAAAAAGACCCATCAAGTAATCCTACAAAAATGCACAACTAATTCACTCGCATAATCCCATAGAGTTACGATAGCGCCGTGTTCACTAGAGCGGACAATCCCGTGATTTTCACACGTCAGTCTGTTTGTCACGCGTGTAGGCGGGATAGGGCATTCATTTAAATATAGTTTGATGGGGATCACTGGGGGAAAAATGATAAGGATTTGTTAAAAAAATATAATCATAAAAAAGTACTTAGCTAGTTAAATATTGAATAATTGTTGAGAATAGACAAAATAATGAAAAAGTATAAGCAGGAAAGTATTTTTTTTTTTATTATCTTTGGGTGTCTTGGGTATCACAGCGGCCATGATAGGCTAGTGATCGCCACAGGTATTAATTTAAGAATATGAAGGAATCATTTTGAACTAAACAAACAAATAAAAAAAATAAAAAAGTATTTATTTTCAAAAAATGGTTTCTAAAGGTTAACAGAGTACTTATCTAAAACTAATTACTATTTCTATAACATTAAAGTTTACCTTTAGGTAAAGTACTCTAACCTAAAACCTTAGTTTTTAAACTAGTACGGGGGGTAGAAATCACTAGCAAGCTATGCATCTCTTTTGCAAAATGTAAACTACCTAATACTTATTAAAATCTAATTTGTATTGCGATTTTGAACAAATGTCTAAAAATATAAATCACTGTACTTATAATTAAGACAACCATCTCAGCAATGTTTTAGTATGATTTTAGATTGTAGTAAGTTAACGTTAAGTTTAGCGTTAAATTAATGTAATGTTTTTTAATGTTTAGTGCTGAAAATGCATCGACTCCTCGCTCTAACTAAGTAAAACTTGTGTTTAGACGCGAGGGCTACTCTGCCTCACAAACACCGGGAGTGCGAAATAATAATAGATATATAATCATGTAATTTAGTGTTTAATAACCACACCAATTTCTATTCTTGATCACCACCTTCTTTCTAAAAAAAACTTTCATATCAGAAGGTATCTTCCGGAGTATCAGTGACCAACTGATATTTTTTTCAATGTTCTCGTTCTTTTAGTAGATCAGTTATCCGAGTAAAACAGGATAAGTTCCGCCGACCAATAACTCCGATAGTTAGGGCCCATTATAACTCACCATTCTATACGTTCCATGTTCGCGACTTCGCATAATTGTTTGCCGACCGTCTTCAGTTTATCGCAAATGGGATCGGTAATAAATTAGCCATTCAATATTAATCAGAAAAACAAACAGTATTTTAACGAAGCGTCGAACAAATCACCTCTAGTTATGAAAATGGGACATAATGTTGCTCGATTGGGGTAAAATCGGCCACGTTAAGATCTCCGAAAGATTGCAGGCGGTTTAGGGTTAAATTATGATTTATAGAGTGGGAGCACGTGCCCGTAATTTTATTGACGTAGCGACTGACTGATACATTATATTCATCATCATCATCAAATTCATGTAATCGGTTACTGATACTGGAGCCTTCTTAAATTTTAAAAGACCTCGAAAAACTCCTTTTCGATTGTCGTTTAAAAACTTACTCGATTAAAACACTATGCTCGGCTGTATGAAAGTTTTTTTATGAATGTTCGCCTATTTCTCCGTTAACACAACGAACAAACAGTAACAAAATGGCTTTGCCTCAGCATGAGTTGTATGACTAGCATGCTAGCAACCAACGCTGGTCTTCCGGCAAACAACTTGTTGGCGTTACGGACTGACTACTCACTACCGCTATACAAACAAACAAAAATAACTAATATAAAGAAAATCAACAAGAATACAAATAAAAAAAAATATAAAAAGATATTTATGAAAAGAGCGTCATTTAAAACAACATTGTCAAGAAACCTTAATTCTATTTCATTCAACTTCTGTCTCCTTCTCTATAAACTCTTAAACCGAACATTGTATTACGAAATTTATTTATAAAATATGTATTCCGCAGACAAAACGTGTGGACCGGTTACACCTTTTTGTGTAGAGGTCCCGATTGTAATTATGAGACTTTTTACTACTCTACTCTAGATTCTAGATTTAAGTCATTAATAATAAATAAATAATAAATAATGCTGGACAAATCACACAGCATCATCTAGCCCCATGGTAAGCAGAGCTTGTGTTATGGGTGCTAGATAACTGATATACATAATATAATATATTACATAGATAGATATTTTTTATTATACATAGAAAACGAACAGAACACCTAGAACAAATATGTATCTGCGTATCGTACACACAATTGTTCCGAGGCGGGAATCGAACCCGCAACCTCGTGCGTTGCAGGCGGACCTTCGCCCTTCGCGCCACATCGGTCGTCTGAAGTCATTTCACCCATATTGTCAAGAAACCTTGATTCAAATTAATTCAACTCCTGTCTCCTTCTCTATAAACTCTTAAACCCTGGTTGCCTGGACACCCAACATTGTTTTACGATGTTTATTTATAAAATATGTATTCCTCGGACGAACCGTGTGGACCGGTTACACCTTTTTGTGTAGAGGAGCTGATTGCAATTATGTGACTTTGTTGCCCAAAATATATTCGTGCTTTTGAATTTTAAATTGTCAGAATATAATAATCTTATATGATTGGAGGATACATCGAATACCAAAATATAAATATATATATATGTATATGTAGTCATCATCATCATCAGCCTATAGCAGTCCACTACTGGTCATAGGCCTCCCCTATTGAGCGCCTTGTCGTTGATTTGTCTTCAGCTTGCCGCATCCAGCATCTGCCTGCAGTTCTTCGCAGGTCGTGATCCCACCTGACCGGAGGACATATGTATGACAATAGGTATAGACGGTGGTACTGGTATATGGGTATTTACCCATACCAGTACTACCGTCTATATTGTTCATCCTAAGGTTGCCTGGAAGAGATCGCTTTCAGCGATAAGGCTGCCCTTTTTACTTCCTCTATTGTAAATTTTTATTTCTGTACTAGTTTCTGGCCGCGGCTTCGCACGCGTTGTTTCTTTATAAAAGTTTGGAGATTAGTCCTTTGTCAAAAGTTAGTGTGTTATAATAAAAATGTAATTTATCTTTTAAAATAGTATTTAACGACATCAAGTGTAACATGTGTACCTACGGTGGAAATAAATAAACGAAATACATTACATAGATAGATAGTTTGTATTATACATAGAGAGAACACCCGTAACAAATATCTGCAGATCGTACACAAAATTGTTCCAAGGCGGGAATCGAACCCGCAACCTCCTGCGTCGCAGGCGAACCTTCGCCCACCTCGCATTGGTCCGTTTACTCTCTGTAGATCCAGTGATCAAGATCCATTTGATTCCATTGAGAAAACGTTTTCTCTTTAGATCCATTTCTGATGATTTTTCTTCATAATCGATCGCAAAAAATTTATAAATATTTATATATGTACTTCCTCTTCCGCAAAAGTATTCGGAGACAAGCCCACAGAAGTAACAAGCGTATTAAGAAAACGATTTAAAAGAAGCGATTAATGTAAATAGCGGGAAGGTGGCCACCCTGTGTGATTAGTGTATAATTTCTGCGTGTTGGCAGCACTGGCCGCGGGCGTGCGCGCGCGCACGCGACTCTGTCGCCCAATTAGGTACATGCAAGTACCGGGTCTTGGTCCTGCAGTCTATTGTCTGTGGTCTTCGATTTCAAATCTATACTAATATTATATATACCAAGGTTATCGACATAGCTCAAACAATTAGCAAGCTGAAGTGGTAGTGGGCCGGCCATATCTCGCGAAGAACTGACGGCCACTGGGGCAAACGTGTTCTTGAGTGGAGACCACGACTCGGTAAACGTAGTGTAGGACGCTCCCCGACCAGGTGGGATGACGGCCTGCGAAAGACTGCAGGTAGATGCTGGATGCGGCAAGCTGAAGACAGGGCGCTATGGCGCTCATTGGGGAGGCCTATGTCCAGCTGTGGACTAACATAGGCTGAGGATGATGTATAATAGTATTAGTATATCAAATATCAAGGTGCTTTATTTCCTTTTGACAGGACCCTTGGAATTAATGTATATACTTAGAATTTATTTACGTCACATAGTATAAAACAAAGTCGCTTCCCGCTGTCTGTCGTTATGTATGTATGCTTAGATCTTTAAAACTACGCAACAGACTTTGATGCAGTTTTTTTTATAGATAGAGTGATTCAAGAGGAAGGTTTATAAACCATTTGACATATAGATTTCCAATCGGTTGAAGACGCGATACGCAGCTATTTAAATATAAGGCGCCAATTCGTTCGTGATAGAACCTCATCAGCATGAATCAATCACAAAACTATAGCAAAAAAAAAACTTTTTTTTCCAACCAACACTTCAATCCCAATACAAAAAGAAAGCAACAGGGTGTAGAGCGATTCCAATATGATAAAATTACAGCTATTATCAAATCAAACCAATTTTCACACCTTGTTCCGGCTAATCGATGAGAGGGTATTTTACCTCATGCTACCATTTCGTTTTGATTATTAGGGTATCGTTATAAAGGGGTGCTTAATCAATGATGTTATATATACGTAGATACGTTGTATCGAGGTCTGCCTTACAAAACGAAAATCAGGTACGTATCCTAATTGAGCTCAGTCCGTCCTGCTCCTGGCCGCGACGCGCACGTTCGTTGAACACGAGGTTACTTACGGAATATACTTAAATAAACCTCGAAAATGCCAAGTTGTGTGTTCCGAAAGTGCAATAACTACACAAGGACTATAAAAACCAGAAAGGGTGTATCTTTTCATACGTAAGTACTGTTTAATATGTTAAAATGTAAAATGGTGAATTTTATTTTACTCAACAATCATTGCCGCGCGGCGTTGCCGCTTTGCCACCAACACGAACAAAACAAGCAATGCGTTAAGTTTATGAGTGACAGAGATAATGCCATGCGGCGTTGTATGTTCGAACGTCGACGCTAGGTATGTAGCTATAGTAAAATATCGCAATGTTTTTATTTCTTTACAATGAGTATGACGTCTCTATATGTAAAATCTCTTTGTGGTTAATGCTATAATATGGCCATATAATGATTTGGCCATATTATAGCATCGAATACAAAGGAACCCTAATAATCGAAATAACCCCCTAATAATAATATACATACTCGTATACCAAAATTATATGGCCATATCTCGCGAAGAACCGACAACCGTTTACCCCAGGAAACGTGTTCTTGAGTGGAGACCACGACTCGGTAAAAATAGTGTAGGATGCCCTCCTATCAGGTGGGATGACGATCTGTGAAAGACTGCAGGTAGATGCTGGATGCGTCAAGCTGAAGACTGGGCGCTATGGTGCTCATTAGGGAAGGCCTATGTCTAACATAAGCATTAGCCTATGTTAGGCCACTGGTAGACTCAACTATTACTCCACTATTAGCCTTCATCATTAGCCTTTTTGGCCCCTTACACGTATTTGTACCTATCTGTATGTTTTATTTATTTCCTTATAATTTTTTCTTGTTTGTATTATTTCTTATTATGTAATTTGTCGCTAGGCTAATAGGCTGTGTGAATGCGCTCTAACAGCAAAAACTGCTTCCAGACAAAAAGCAGACAGATTGTTTATGCAACATTGTCCATCTATGACGCAATTTGGACTTGTGCAAAAGTCCACAAATTCGGTCATCGAACCCGAGGCATCATTAGAGCAAATATGGCCAAATTGGTCCATTTTTGCAGAAAATGTAACAATTCGTGCGGTCGCTGCCGAGTGCCAACAGTGGGCATTGCTACAATCATTTTGTTTACCCGCTAATGTGGCCATATTTCTGAATAATAAAGGACTTTTTACTTTTTTCCTCTCTCGGTATCTATGAGCACAGCTTACACAAGTCGGCAGAAATTACAGAATCCAATCAGTTATGGTTTAAAAACAATTTCATTTTATTTGGAACTACGAGCCTTGTTTTTTTTTTTGGAGGAGAAGTATAAATCCCTCGCTAAGGGATCAAACGTTGGGTTTTCTGCTAGCAAGGCAGTTAAACCGCTTATATTCATAAAAAAAATTCAAACTACGATAGTTTTGTAGTGAAATAGTAATTTTAATAAAAATATCTTCATTTCAGACAACATTAGAACAAGTACGGATCATATTTAACTTATTCTACGAACCATATCAATATTACATTAATCTAACATAAATAAAAATATAAAAACTGTAAAATATGTCGTAATTTTTAATTTATACAATATAATACAAAAATACTACTTTATACACCAGATGCAGATCATTACATACACATTACAATTATTTATATTAGATTTAGAACACAAAACAATGCTTAAGGTCTTTATTACGATCAAATCAAATTACACTGTATTCAAACCCCTTCCATTTATGGCGTTATGTTGCTATTAAATTAGTATTCCTTCTTAGCAAAACATATCATGGTCACCCTTAAATCTAAATCGAAGGGCAATTTTTAGACACCATGTGTGAAAACTTACCATTTTGCTGGACACGCGAGTTTTTAGCCCCAATTTTGCATACCTATGTATTTATTATTTGCCGATCGCCCGGAAGTAATGGCCAGTTGGGACCATTTGTTTTGCTTGTATTCAAAACTGGAAAATTAGGGAGTTTAAAGAAATTGCTTGCGGGTTCGCCGATTTTTTTTTTAAGATTAGGTAATGTTACTTCGAGAGTCCCCATGTTCAATCCAACGATCAATCCACGGTTATCTGGTAGAGATCGATAAGACCGCCAAATTGTCACATATTTTATAATTGTATATCTTATTTGTTGTATTTTTAAAGTATGCAATGAAATAATTTTCTATTTATCTATATAACTTTATTAATGAAAAAAGTTACATTCAATAAATTACTACTTCTATTTACAATTGAAACGATTGAGTTAACTGCAGATTGTTGCAAACAAGACGCTGGCTGCATTGCCCCGCTGTATGGCAATGCAGATGCGCTGCGCCAGATACTCACCAGCTCTCGGGTCACAATCTGATGCTCAGATGAGAAGAAGGAGAAAGAGATCACTCCTCTGTCTCCATTATCCTTGTTTTTTTCAAGAATCACTAATATAAAAATCAGCCCAAACTGATATCAAAAAGTTATTTCCGTTTTTATTTTGAGCACGTTCCGATAAAATCCCGTATCGTTTTCATTAATTAGGCAACTCCATAGCTTAAAATTAATTTGTCGCTTATTAAAACACCTTAAATATTGCATCGATCATTATCGTCATCGGGCTCTTTACGATTTACGATTCTTTAAAATTGAAGCCATCATCGTGTCGTCTTCCTTTATACGAAGGCAGGTGTCATATCGACTAGTAAAAACATGTCGAATGATGTCGTCAGACGTACCTTGAAACATAATTACAACCTGGCCTGGTGGTAGAAGACTCTCTTGTCTTGAAGACAAAACGAGAGCGAATCTTCTAGACCTTCGTGATACACAGTCGGCCATATCTTTATTTTCCATCAAGTCAGATAGTGTTCAAACAAAGGTGAAACGTTCAAAAAGACTATCTACCTATACTAAAAACCTAAAAGCTATATGGTAATACGTACAAAATTACGCTAGGGGATACGTAACCCCCTACAGTACATTTTATACACAAGTAGATACCTATATAAGCAAGTGTGATTTTATCGTAAATTCTGCCAGGCAGTTGCAGTCAAACCTTGTGCGATGGAGATCAACGGCCTAAAGCCAACTCCTGTGATAAATAAATACACAAGTGTGAAAAGCTGAGCCCGCCAGCAAAAACATCTCAATCCCGCAAGATGTAAAACGGCTTTTATAAATCCCACACTTGACACCACGTAGCCTTTTCCAATCCAACATTCAAGTTTTTACCCTCCCTCGCACAATCGACATTTCTACGTCACAAAAAGCACCGAATCAAAATTCTTCAAGCGCATCTTTTATTTATACCAACCGTTTCGACTAACAGGCGTAATTTTTTCCGGTAAACAATCAGTTTTGCCAGAAAAATGCGAGACGGGAGGAAGACATAAAAAGGTCAGACGGATTGGCGCGGGGTTTTTTTAGGTTAACCCGATTCCAGAACTCATAAATATCTGGATATGATTGGCGAGAGGGCGAGGGCGGAGGAATGACCGCGCCGCGTTCTGATACAGAATGGTATTTAGTGAGAGATGGAGATTGTTGACTCTGGACGCTGAACACCTTGGTGGTCTTTACCTACTACCACAACATCAACCTTGGTACATAGCGAAAACTCCTTCATAGATCCTTGAAGTATATCACCACCCTAAAGCCTTTAATTTCATTCAAATCATTTGGAATGTAAGTACAACAGCTCTTAATAATAATGGTATTTCCAGTATAGGCCTCGTCGAGGCGTGCAAAATTAAAAAGTTAAGCTTAATTTTAATTTTTTTAATATGTCAGCAAATATTATATATAATTAAAAATGTGTCACAAAATATTGTTTACTAAAAATAAAATATGTAAAAAAAATATTACTGTCAAAATATTTCTTCATGTCATAAGACCATCTGTCAATTAACCACACTTTTATTTGAATGTTTAATAAATTAAATATCGTCTATTTCATTCCTATCAAACTGTTCATATCCTTGTTCATACCAGTACCTCATTATCAGTCTTACCACTCTTCGTACTTTACTTTCGATGCGTTTTTAGATCTTCGATTGTCCGCCCATAAACATCGTCAGCTATGGGAAATGGGAAAAAAGGAGGATTGTCCAGAAAACGGGAAGAATTCGCCCGGAGACAATATTGGCTTTCAGGTATTTGGTGGAATAGTTGTTTTGGCATCGTCCTCTGTCTAAGCTGCGTTGTTCCATGAATTTGGAAATCTTGGTAAGGATTTATTGTGCTCGCTGGGATTTATTAACCTGCAAAAAAGTTCAGTTACTTTAGCACTCAATTTTATGTTATTTAGTTTTCATATAGACTAGCATCCGGAATGAAATTTGTCACACTATTTGTCACGCATTGATAATGCCGTGTACAGAGAATAGACTCATTCTTGATAATACAGTGATACAAAGAATTTTCTAAATACTAGGCTTTGTAATAATGTGATAACTGCTGTTGCAAACAATTTACAGCTCAACTGATCCATATTACTCCATCCATTCGGAGGCTTCCCCGCGACGTTGGCAGCATTGACCCGCTGTATGGCAATATTTATGCGCTGCGCCAGATACCAGCTCTCGGGTCACGCGTCGCTTCTACCATACGCTCAGATATTTAAAAAAAACTCGCAGAGACTCGGTACCCCACCGACGAAGGGTCTCGAGGAGAGCAAATGCATAGCCTCTGTCACCAGTCTTGTCCTAAGTCTTTAACTTTAGGAGAAATCCTCCATCATGCCAATCGCCACGAGACGAAATCTGTGGCGCGGTGGGCGCTAAGGTCCGCCTGCGACGCAGGAGTTTGCGGGTTAAATTCACGTCTCTGGTGAATATATGTTCTAGTCGTTTTCTATGTATGATAAAAAATATGTATCTGTGTAATGTATTAAGTATATCAGTCGTCTAGTAGGTACCCATATCACAAGCTCTGCCTAACTAGGGGCTAGATAATGCTGTGTGAATTGCCCAGCTTTATTTATTTAAGTTATCCTCCATCATGACACAGATTTCAGTCTCTAAGAAGAAATCCTCATATGACATCATGAGACAATCAAGGAGGTCGACACCTCAAGTTCAGTTCGTGTTTACCTTTTTGTGATAACAAGCACGTAGGCCGTTCATTAGCAACACTTCCTCAAGCTCATTTGTTAAAAATTACAGTTAGAAACACTTATGGGTAGGCACCAACCGTACGTTATGATACAGAAGATCAAAATCAACTTCAATAAGCGCTTTTTACGCGCTTTTCGAAATGAGCCTTCATACATTTTTCATGACAACGAATGCGGATGATACGCCACGACTTCTCCTTGTATATTCAGGTAAAATAGACTTTATGGGATCGTGATAAGGTTTCTACATAGTGTGTGGATAAGTTTGTCGGTTCGTTCAATGGCAATTAAACCTCAGAAAGCACATCATTAGTGCATATGACAATATTCCACGGTGTTTCTTGCTTGAGGCGGTTTTGTAATTTTCACCATGCTTGGGTTTGGCTGTGCCACTGATCTTGGTATCTTGATATCTTGACACTCTTTCTTCTATTAATAATGTTTCCATTAAGTAATTAAAAAATACTTCATGGAAACATTTGTATATTAGTATTTATTTATTTAAAAACATGTAGCTCTCCAATATGTTTAAAACTAGATAAAGGAACTCGCACTATAACTCAAAGGAGTTTTTTTTATAAGAAGGTAGTAGTTACAGATGTCGGCTAGGTTTAAAACAAAGAGGTTTTTCTTGTACAGACCTACCTTTACAAGTTATAATAGGTAGGTATTTAATTGTTAAGATATTATATGTTCGAAGAGACAATTTTTGTTACCAAATTACCTGATTTTAAGACCTTTCATATTCTTTTACCACACTGTTAAAAAAGGTAAAACTTTTTCTAGAATAGTAGGTACACGCAAGCTTCACTAGCTACACGCTTAGTCACAGCTTTATTTAAATTCTAGGCGCATTTTCTAACTCTCGTGGTGTAAACCTCTTGAAATATAGGTAAATTAATGCGACAAATACCCATGAAAAAGTACTTGAAATTATCATGTAATTAAATAAATAAATAATGCTGGACAATACACACAGCATCATCTAGCCCCAAGCTAAGCAGAGCTTGTGTTATGGGTACTAGATGACTGATATACATAATACAATACATTAGATATTTACAGTATATATATGTTGGGCTTCTTAAATGCGTTGTCCAGTCACTTGCTTATTCTTTGGTTCTATGTTCATATATAGTCTGTAAACCAAACTCCTTTATGGGCTCTACGATACAGGGTATCCTAGTGTAGAGATCAAAGTGAGATCACTATAATATTTAGTCCTAGTATAATATTAGCAAAATATGAATAGTCTTAAGTTGATGTGATTGTGTATTTTTATATCAAATAAATTATTATTATTATTTTAGTTTAATATTTTTATCCTAACCTAACCGGTTTTATCCAAAACGCACGGGCCAAGTGCGTTTCAGTGGAGTGCTCTACGCTTGGGAGTTCGCTTTGCAAAAACTTCCTCACGATTCTACAAGTATTTAAAATAACTGCTTTTTTATTATTAATATTTTCCCCCAGTGGAGTTAGTTTACGGGTTTATGGTTTTTGCTTACGCGTTATGATATCGAGAACCCAAATGTAGAAGGCATCTTCGTGCTTTTCTACCTCTGTTTATATCACTTCTAGTTTATTTATTTGTTGTTTCATCAGTTTTTGTTGTACATATTTAAGTTTTAGTACAAATAAACGTTTTGGATTGATTTATTCAACAGAGCCGAGAACTCTATGTGTGAAAAAATCTAGTCATAAAATAGCTCACCGCATTGATAAAAATAGGATACTGGAATAGCAAGTACTCTCGCGAGCCGGGGATAACTCGCATAAAGACTCGAATAAACAGTCTTCCTGAAATTGTTACGAAGGCAACTAGCTAGCCTAACAGCTTTTAAGAGCAAAGTGAAGCACTGACTCACTAACAATAACTTTTACAGCTATGAGGAATGCTTAGCATATACCTGTTATTAAACTTAATTATCTAGTAGTTGATAAACTCTATAGTACTTATTCTCCATTAGTGTAGGACGCCCACCGACCAGGTGGGATGACGACCTGCGAAACACTGCAGGTAGATGCTGGATGCGGTAAGCTGAAGACAGGGCGCTATGGCGCTCATTGGGGGAGGCCAATGTCCAGCAGTGGACTGCTATAGGATGATGATGAAGATAGTAGTATTCTCCATTCTTATATCTGTGTCTATTTTTTTATGTATAATTTAATTCAATATTATTTGTATAACCTTAATTTGATCTACAATTGCTACGTAACTGTAGTAAAAACGAATGGACGTGTTATTCATGAAATTTACAAAATGAATGATTATTGTTTATAACAAAATAAGAATTAATAATAAAAAGACAATTTTATCTCACCATTCTGTCAGAAGTCTTCGGGTCTCAGCAAACTCTTATATCCAGCCTCTCTTTCTTACAATCATTACCATTGTCAATCAAAAGGAGACAGACGTATCTACACTACCAATTACTGCATTCGTTCCGCAAGCCTGTCTCGTGCCCGGAGCGACGCATGCGCCTGCGCAAGTTAGAGCTAAGTTATGGAGACGGATGTTTTTATAAAGAGCCTTGAATGTTCGCTGATTTATGGCGGGATTTGGCGGATATTGGGGAAAATTAGAGGCCTGATTGATCCGTCGAAGTTAACGTCTTGTTGCATTTCATCATCATCAGGCTATGTTAGTCCACTGCTGGACATAGGCCTCCCCCAATGAGCGCCATAGCGCACTGTCTTCAATTTGTTACGTGCCACAACAAACACAAACAACACGTACAAATTGATTGAATCAGTTTCATAACCTACTTAGTGCTATAGGTAATGAAACTCAGATAATTAAATCAATTTTGACGACCGATGTGGCGCGGTGGGCGAAGGTCCGCCTGCGACGCAGAAGGTTGCGGGTTTGGTTCCCGCCTCGGAACAATTGTGTGTACGATCTGCAGATATTTGAACCGGGTGTTCTGGTCGCTTTCTATGTATAATAAAAAATATCTATGTATGTAATGTATTGTATTATGTATATCAGTTATCTAGTACCCATAACACAAGCTCTGCTTACCATGGGGCTAGATAATGCTGTGTGAATTGTCCAGCATTATTTATTTATTTATTAATAAATAAGCTTGTCAACTCACACAGCATCATCAAACCCTTTATTTTTGTCTTCTTTAATATGTAAACAAATCGCGAACGTTTAAAACGTTGTAGAATTTATTGATAAAGTTTTCTAAAGCCTTATCATGTTTTGTTTTTATACATAAATTTTTCAAGTAGTAACAGATGTCGGCTAGGTTTAAAAAAAAGAGGTTTTTCTTGTACAGACCTACCTTTACAAGTTATAATAGCTATTTAATTGTTAAGATATTGTATGTGCGAAGAGGATAATTTTTTTTTTACCAAATTACCTGATTTTAAGACCTTTCATATACTTTTACCACACTGTCAAGCCTTATATCAAAGTTTTGTATTTAAACATAATAAATAATAATAAAAAAATGCTGGACAATTCACACAGCATTATCTAGCCCCATGGTAAGCAGAGCTTGTGTTATGTGTACTAGATAACTGATATACATAATACAATACATTACATAGATAGATATTTTTTATTATACATAGAAAACAACCAGAACACCCGTAACAAATATCTGCAGATCGTACACACAATTGTTCCGAGGCGGGAATCGAACCCGCAACCTTTTGCGTCGCAGGCGGACCTTCGCCCACCGCGCCACATCGGTCGTCAAGATAACATAAATTTTTCAATTACATTTCCGAAATTATTTTGCATCAAAATCTTTACGTAATTAACTAAACGGTGATGATCTAACCAACACTTTTATGTTAATCTTACTTTCAATGACCAGAAATTTAAGCGACAAATGAAAGACTTAAGAACACAAAAAAGCCTAACTGATTTAAACCACTGAGTACGAATGGCTTCAGGGTGTCAACCTCTTAATTTAAGTACCATGCATCACTTAACTTAACTTAAACTTAATTAAGTAGCGGCTTCGTAATCACTCAGTGATGGATCGCGGGTTTGAATCAATTTAAGTTTTATTTATTAGGCTGCTATGTTCAGTCCGTGGCTTCACTTGCGAGACGCGTTCAAGTCAATTTAGGAATTTGAAACACTGAATGAATCACGCAGACAATTTTTCCTTTAATATCATCATCATCATCAACCTGTTAGTCCACTGCTGGACATAGGCCTCCCCCAATGAGCGCCATAGCGCCCTGTCTTCAGCTTGACGCATCCAGCATCAACCTGCAGTCTTTCGCAGGATGTCATCGTCAGTATTTGTATATAAATAAATAAATAATGCTGGACAATTCACACAGCATTATCTAGCCCCATGGTAAGCAGAGCTTGAGTTATGGGTACTAGATAACTGATATACAATACATGACATAGATAGATATTTTTTAACATACATAGAAAACGACCAGAACACCCGGAACAATTATCTGCAGATCGTACACTAAATATATTCTATTAATTGTGTATATGCAAGGGTAAAGGACCAATGAGCGGCGAAAATAGTCTGAGCGATTCACTCAGTGAATGTGATTTTACCACCTGCTTGCATAAGGTTCTTCAATCGTTTCGTGTTAGCGCGAGATTCAATTTATTTGGCGGTTTTTTCTGCATTCTACAAGAAATTAAAGTAATGGGAAAGCCAATAGTAAACCATTTTTTATGAACCCATGATATATGTATATATATATACTTATGTACCTATAGAGGTTTTTATTAGGCATCTCCTACCGACGAGTTGCCTTAATGCATTAAGGTCGCAAGAATAATAACAGGCGTCAAAAATATCTGTGTACTAAAAAAATTCTCATTAAAATGATATTTAGGCATTCTTTCCGCGTAAAATGTCGAGCGAGCCATATTCGAACATTCGGGAACATTCGGCAGATCGTATCTGTATCGGTATTTTTGCACTCCTTATGCCATGAAGTTTAGTACCAAGTATTTGAAAAAAGAATGTGAGTGAAAAGGACAACGCGATCATAATTTAAATAAACGTAAGTACTTATGTGTTTAATTGGCTTATTCCAATAATCTCCTTGCGAATGGGGTTTCACCTCTTTTCTCCAGAAATCCCCTGATGTGTCCAAGATGAGTGGAAGAAGGGAAGGGATGCCTTTGCCCTGCAGTGGGACACACCGGGCTAACTGGTAGAATCTTGGTAGAATCTGTGCAATCTCTTAGGAACTGTTGGCTCACGTGTGCCAATGTACTACTTTTGTTGCGTTAATGTGTTAGTTGACCGTTTCACCTCGAGACTTCTCTTTTTGCGCAGACTCTATGAAACAAAGTCGTTTCCCGCTGTCGTCGATTTTAAAGATCTAAGCACCTTTTAAAACTACGCAACGGATTTTGATGCGGTTTTTTTAATAGATAGAGTGTTTCAAGAGGTTTATAAGACACAAAGATTTTCACGTGGGCGAAGACGTGTGACGCAGCTAGTATATATACAAAATATTAATTTCTTATGTTCTCGAATCCATTTTGACTTTAAAATATTTCTTGTAAAATAATTTGAAATGATTTCAGTTATTTCGTTAATTCCATGCTCTGTAACAAAGTTGCAAAAATTACAATGACGTAATTAACCCGACCTCTGTTATTATGACCAAACGGTAGTTAAATGCTAAAGGTGATGATTACGACTGAATTGAGCCCCTGGGGCCAATTCTGCTAAACAATTGCTTCGCTCACCTCAACAGCCTATATTGGTCCACTGCTGGACGTAGGCCTCCCCCTGATAAGCGCCTTATTGGCTTTTATCTCATGGCATACTGCCCATAATCCTCACGTCTTCTTGAGTGGAGACCACGACTTGGTAAACGTAGTGTAGGACGCCCTCCGGCCAGGTGGGATGACGATCTGCGAAAGACTGAAGGTAGATGCTGGATGCGGCAAGCTGAAGACAGGGCGCTATGGTACTCATTGGGGGAGGCCTATGCCCAGCAGTGGAACATAGGTTGATGATGATGTTGATGATAGAGATGGATAAGTAGGTAGATTTACGTTATTCGACGTAAGACATTTCATTAAATAACTACTGAATAACACAAAACTAAATCTAAATAGAATAAACACCCTTAACCCTCCGCCGTCCTGTTAACCTGTCAGCGCTGTGGGGCGCAACCCTCGGTCTGGGAGACCACCCGTGGGACATTATCTAATCCGAATTAAACTATTAAAAACGACTCGTTAGCGAATGGGGCTAGAGATAACAGTTGCTGTTGGGGACGGATCTAGGATTTTGTGGAGTTGGAACAGAAAATTTAGAAAGAAAATAATTCATTAATAATAATATTATAAATATTTCTTTATTAATTAAAACAAACAAAACATCAAACCTTTTCTCTTTATAATGTTAGCATAGATTTTTGAAGCAGTAGAAGCTCATTTGTACCTGTTTTTATTCAGATGTAGGTTGCCTAATTTTAAAGTTTATGTATCTATTTTTTTTAATAATAGTAGCAAATACAAAAAACAATTATTACCTACTTAAAAAATCTCCTTATATTACAGAAGCAATGCAAATTGTAACAGTAAAAGGGGACATTTTTAAACCATTTTAAAATACCTATATAAAGTTAAATACAAATAATAATTATCTCTCATTACATTACTTACTTTAAAAAGCAAATATACAATATATTGCAAAAGCAAAGCAAATTGTTACAGTAAAAGGTTCCCTTTTCAAATATAGCCAAATAAGCCAACAAAAGCTTTTGTTGGCTTCCAATACGCCCCTGCTACCTATCGATGCTAGGGATTACATAAAGTTAATTTGGTCGCGTGGCGTCTTCAACCGTAATCCCTACCCTGAGTTGGCACGTTTTGTTGAAAAAATCGTGTCAATCAGGAATTGTAAAGGCGGAAGATTTAGATTTGGCTGTTGATTTGAAATTGGGGGCTAAATGGAAACAGATAATAATGCGAGTGATATTCCCGCTGATATGAAACACATATTTTTATTTAGTCAAGAAATAAATTGAACAATTAAGTAGACAAAAGAAAAAATTAAATTATACTCTTTTGTATAAGTCATATTGAAAAAGAAATCTTAAAATTAAACTCTTTTCTATTACGCATTTTTCATCATTCAAAAATAATCAAATATTCCTAAAATTAAAGCCCAAATAACAACGGATAACAAAAAGTAATGCGACTTCTCTTGGTCATTTATTACACCCATTGAGTAGTCAGCAACTTCATTATATGCGTATTTACCGACCTCGTAAACAGATAAACATTATTATAACACAATAGAACCACAGGCACTTGTTAACGCATCTGTTCTAACCGAAAAACCATAATAACAAGACCCTTTGAACCCTATAAAGCTATAAAATTTAAGTTTAACTCGAATACATTGCGGGTCTACAAGACCTGGATGTAGTAAAGTGATTGATACTCTAAACAAAATAACCATTAAAATGAGACTCATCAAATCCCCAGTATCGAATACATTTATAAAGTAAAGTTTCAAGTAGCAGAGGTCTACGAGACCTGGCGCAGCAAGTGTGTGACGTGACATAAATAATCACGTAATTGGGATGCTCGAATCACAGCTATGCAGTTGTTACCTTCTAATGGTTAATAGCGTTAGAATAATGTGGATATCCCATATTTTTATTGAAAACTAGCTGTTCCCCGCGATTTAAACCGCGTTAAATTCGATGTGAAAACCAAAGAGATTTTACATATAGAGACGTCATACTCATTGTAAAGAAATAAAAACATTACGATATTTTACTATAGCTACATACCTAGCGTCGACGTTCAAACATACAACGCCGCATGGCATTATCTCTGTCACTCATAAACTTAACGCATTGCTTGTTTCGTTCGTGTTGGTGGCAAAGCGGCAACGCCGCGTGGCAATGATTGTTGAGTAAAATAAAATGCACCATTTTACATTTTAACATATTAAACAGTACTTACGTATGAAAAGATACACCCTTTCTGGTTTTTATAGTCTTTGTGTAGTTATTGCACTTTCGGAACACACAACTTGGCATTTTCGAGGTTTATTTAAGTATATTCCGTAAGTAACCTCGTGTTCAACGAACGTGCGCGTCGCGGCCAGGAGCAGGACGGACTGAGTTCAATTAGGATACGTACCTGATTTTCATTTTGTAAGGCAGACCTCGATACAACATATCTACGTATATATAACATCATTGGTGAAAACCGAATTTAACGCGGGTGAAGTCGCGGAGAATTTTCAGAACCTAAAGTAGCCGATGTTACTCGTACTTCACGTCCTTTCAACTGTCGCTATGCCAAAAATCAAGTCGATTGGTTGCTTAGTTGGTGCGTGCAAGGAAAGAAAAACAAAAAAACACACCTCGTATTTATAATATTAGTTAGTTTGTGGACTAGTTTCTGGTTGCGGCTTCGCACGCTCTGTTCCTATGGAAAGTAAAGGTTGTTTTTATCTCAAAATTGGTTTAAGAGATGTAAAAAGGTAGCCATGTTTGATTCCATGTTTAGAGCTACGCATGCAAAATTTCAGCTTTTTCTTTTCTGTAATTTCGACAGAAGTAACAATAGAATAGAATTAACAATCTAATTAATAGAATTTTCTAAAAACCTGGCTCTCTTCCACTCTCAATACCTATTACCACTCCCTGCTTTAGTCCCATTGTGTCTTTTATACACTATCTAAATACTAAGACCTACTAATTGTACACAATGATGCAATAAAATAAATATGATATATGATTAAACATCTTTCTATTCTAAATTCGATTAAAACGGGATATTAGTTAGTGTTAATAACCATCATAGTTTCAAAAGTTTCTCTATCCATCTTAACTTTCGCATTTAAGTGTGAAATTTGTATGTATGTAATGCGCATTTAGTGTAGATAGTGACATTCGTTAAATCACCTCATCCATACAACCCTGTCCCGAATGATTACAGCAAACAGTATCAAACATTTAGGGTGACCGCAGCGGGGTGGCATATTGTACCGAGCTGGCTATTAGAAATGTGGTCACCCTAGCCTATTATCCCAATTACAATGTGTTATTATTGTCACACTTTCGTTTGTTGTATCAACACTTGTGCACTTTGACTGTACTATGAATGGAACATGAAGTAAAAACTTACTATCAAGTAGAGATGACATTACAATTCAATAATATGTGTTATACGACCGATATGGTGCGAGCGAGGCAGGAGGTTGCGAGTTCGATTCCCACCTTGGGACAAATGTTTGTTCGATCTGCAAATATTTGTATTTTCTATCTTTAATAAAATATATCTATCTATGTATTGTATTAAGTATATAAGTTATCTAGTACCCATAACACAAGCTCTGCGTAGTTTAGGGGATTATAATTATGTAGATTGTCCATCATTAGGTACTTATTTGTTCTTCTAGTCCAAACTATTGATTCATCACGATTTCAAATTATTATATTACATAATCTTCTGTCTCTTTCTTTTTATCAGCACTAATGAATTTCACACACCAGCAGCAAATCTTGTTTTTTACTAAAACTGGCCTTCATAAATAACTTAAAAACAAAGACATCACAACCTTAAATACCGTTTAAGATGTCCAAAATGGCTGGGGCTAAATTACTTTGTCTTTTTAACAGCGGTAGCGCCCCCTGCGGTGTGCTAAACAAAAAGCGAGTTCCGTGGCTACTTGAGTTATAAAATGTGACCTATAGAAGCGATGTCATAATAAATGTTTGTGTTTCGTTAATTTCTTTTTTGAATGAGTATCTTAGTTATAAATATTAGATTTAGGGATTTACTTTGCGGATATCCATTACAAAATAAGAGTGAGAATGTTTAAAAATATTTATTTACTTATTTTATTTTATTTTAACATTTTTTTCGACGACTGCAATCTTTTTTTTAACCCAAAAAATTCGTGCTGCCGCTCTACACAGCGGTTGTGTTGCGCCGCACATGCGTTTCGTTTGAAAAATATTACGGCTGTGCTGAGTCACAAAGATCTGTATTTTCTCAGCCGCTGCGCTAGTGTGGATTTACGCATATTAGTCACTTGTAGAAAACACATACCGTGTGATTTCAGCACTCAAAGTGTTAAGCCGTTATTGTCCCACTGCTGGGCAAAGGCTTCCCTTTTCGCCTTCCACTCCTCGCGATCCAACGCTGCAACAGGCCATGATGGAAGATGTGCCTCGAGCTCGTCGCGCCAAAATATGTGTATGTTCTTAGGCGCAGAATTGTAAATTTTTTTTTCATTCTTATTTTTATCAATTTTATTAAGTATGTATTTGTATGTTTTTTATTGTATATAATTTATATTTACATTAGTCTATAATACGCCACTATACCTTTACTATAGCTACGTGTCCATCCAAAGATTTTGACGACCGATGTGGCGCGGTGGGCGAAGGTCCACCTGCGACGCAGAAGGTTGCGGGTTCGATTCCCGCCTCGGAACAATTGTGTGTACGATCTGCAGATATTTGTTCCGGGTGTTCTGGTCGTTTTCTATATATAATAAAAAATAGCTATCTATGTAATGTATTGTATTATATATATCTGTCATCTAGTACCCATAACACAAGCTCTGCTTAGCTTGGGGCTAGATGATGCTGTGTGAATTGTCCAGCATTATTTATTTATTTTAACGTTTATTATCTTTGTCACTAACAATTGAGAATTACAGCGATGACAGCCGGACATAAAATACAGCACCCTTGGCCAGAGTTACGACGACCCCCGTGCGTCAGCAGGGTGGCATTGTTACCCCGGGCGGTCTACGAGACAGGTCGGTCTGTCAGACCACGGTATTGTCATGGTAATATCTACTAGATCATAAAATCAAATGGGTTTGTAATATGGGTCAAAATATAGAGAATTTACACAATTTATAAAATATCTTTATTTATAAACGTAACTAATAAAGTTTTAGAGAATAAGGTATAATCTTGTTTCTTTTTTATGTGACTCTTCTGAGTGATTAGATTTAATATAATTGGTTTATAATTTTAACTTGAAATGGTAAATTAAGCATATTAATTAACTTTATTGTATATAGCCACCTGGCATTTAACTTTAAATTTATGTTGCAATACCCTTGCAGGGTGCATGTTGGGCTTATATATATATTTTAAGAACTTTTGTACACATGTAAGCAATAAACCATTGAGTATTGAATAATACAATTCCAGTGTACATTCAGCCTTGTGAATGATCATCAGCCTATGTTAATCCACAGCTGGACATAGGCCTCCCCTAATAATAGTCATAATAATGACCGCCGCCGTAGCGCCCTGGCACTGTCTTCAGCTTGACACATCCAGGATCTACCTGCAGTCCTTCGCAGGTCGTCATCTAACCTGGCCGGAGGGTGTCCTACACTACGTTTATCGAGCCTTGTGAATGTTTGGAGCAATATCACAAGCGTGAATGCTTTCAATATTTTCTGCGAGTAATTTTACCTAGGAACCTAAACTCAATAAAAAGCGATTATTCAGACGACCTCCTGGTCGTTTTCTATGTATAATAAAAAATATCTTTGTAATGTATTGTATTATGTATATCAGTTATCTAGTAGGTACCTATAACACAAGCTCTTGGGGCTAAATAAAGCTGTGTGGATTGTCAACTGTCTAGCATTGCAATAATTATTATAATAATAGACAGATAGCGAAATTCAATACGAAATCATGAAAAACTAACCCAGCACTTTTATGTCCACTAAATCAACTAAACGACGTTTTTTATAAAAACCTGTCGCCAAACCTTATCTCATCTAGAATCGACACCGATACGCCAAAGAAGCCGCTCGGCGCATCTTACTAAATCATTGGGCAGACCATGAAAAAATTGATAAGGACGCCCTTTAAAGGTTCCGGTACCTATAAAATATCGAAACGTTATAGAAATATATATAAAAAGTAAAGTAAAAGTAAAAAAGTAAAAAATCATTTATTTCTTTAGGCTTACAAAATAAGCACTTAGACAAGTCATATTTATACATTAAATTATTATCAAAAATAAACTATTTTACTGTTCACTTCAATTTTTTGTCCACTAGTGGAAGAAGTGAAAAAGAAACCACTAGCATGTTCATCTCTTATATGTCTAATACATGGTTATTTGCCTATTTAAGTCTAAATATAGTATGATTCGATACATCTCAATATTTAAGTAAAGCTATGCACAATAACAAATTACTTACATACTATTGTCGGTGCGAAACTGAGCGACATCTGGCCACGCATTAACATCATTTAGATAATCATTTATGGAGTAGAAAGCCTTCTTGATGAGATTTATTTTTATGTAATTTTTAAATTTACGAATAGGGAGCTCAGTTGCTTCAGATGGAAGCTTATTATAGAAGCGCACGCTATTGCCCATAAATGATTTCCCTACCTTGTGTAATCTAAATGATGGGATGTGTAACTTGTTCTTGTTTCTTGTATTTCTATTGTGAATATCACACTTTTTCATAAGGCTATCCTTATTTTTGTGGGTATACATTAGATTTTCATAGATGTATTGCGATATTACAGTCAGAATATTAATGTTTTTAAATAATTCCCTCAAAGAATCTCGTGGCTTTAATTTATAAATAGCGCGTACCGCCCTTTTTTGAAGAACAAATATGGTCTGGATGTCAGCTGCCTGTCCCCAAAGCAAAATACCATAAGACATAATACTATGGAAGTAACTGAAATAAACTAACCTAGCTGTGTCTTCATTGGTAATATATCTAATTGTTCGAACTGCATAAGCTGCTGAACTAAGTCTACCTGCCAGAGCCTCTATTTGCGACTTCCATTGAAGAGAAGAATCAATATGTAACCCTAGGAATACAGTAGAGTCTACAAGGTGAAGAATCTCATCCTTCAGCATTATTTTTGTTGGGAGTTCTCTTACATTCGGTAGCATGAATTTTATACATTTAGTCTTTTTAGCATTGAGTAGTAGGTTATTGGCGGTGAACCAATCTAGTATTTGTGAAAGCGAATTATTTACATCGTCATAGTTATCTTTATTTCTATCAACTTTAAAAATCAATGAAGTATCATCAGCAAATAAGACAATATCACAAAGATCTTTTGCTAAAAACGGAAGATCATTTACATATACTAAAAATAAAAAAGGACCTAATATTGATCCTTGCGGGACGCCTAGTTCAAGTTTTGATCCTCTAGATCTTTCTTTACCAATATCTACTTTTTGAACTCTATCAGCTAAATATGATTGCATAAGGTCCAGTGCCTTGTTACTAATTCCATAGTGTTCCAACTTTCTAATTAGTGTACCATGATCCACGCAATCAAAAGCCTTAGAAAGGTCACAGAATACACCAATAGCGTTTTTTGCTTTATCCCAGGCATCTAATATATGCTTTAATAGAACTGTGCCAGCATCGGTTGTCGATCTACCCTTGGTGAAGCCAAACTGATTTTTATGAAACAGCCTGTTAAGGTTGAAGTGTGAAGTCAACTGAGAGAGGATAATTTTTTCGAAAATTTTACTTATTGCAGGAAGTATTGAAATTGGCCTGTAATTGGCCGGATCAGTATGGCTACCAGATTTGTAAAGAGGAACCAGTTTACTACATTTCATAAGATCAGGAAAAACTCCTGCGTCTACACAATTATTGAAAATATGGGCCAAGCAGGGAGCCACTTCCTTAATAATTGAACTTAGTACTTTAGTTGAAATGCCCCAGAGATCCTCAGTATTTTTGATGTTTATAGATTTAAAAGTTTTTACAATGCAATTACCATTTACGTGACTAAAGATAAAGACTTCCTTACATTTCTCAACAGATGATTCTAATAATTCAACTGCCTTTAAAGCAGAGGAATTGAGAGACCGGGTTACAATTTTAGGGATATCAGCAAAGAATCCATCAAAAGCATCTGCAATATCTTTTTCATTTATAAGAATTGAATTATTAACTTTTAACTTTATTTCTCTATTACGTGGCTTTGATTTACCAGTTTCATTATTTATTAGTCTCCATGTCGCTTTTATTTTATTAGATGAGTTTGTTATTTTATTCTTCAAAAATAGGCATTTTGCTGTGTTGCAGACTTTCTTAAATGTTTTCGAGTAGTTATTTACATACAAAAGAAACGCAGGGTCATGTAACATAGCTTCTCTAGCACCATAGAGATCGTATAGCCTATTCCTACTTCTGTAAATGCCGGGAGTGGCCCAATCAGTAAACCCGACCCTATCTCTAACTGTGCATGTTTTAAGTTTGAATACTTCATTGTGTTCTTTGTTTATAACATTAAAAAGTCTGTTAAATAAACCATTAGGGTCATCAGAACAAGGTATATTAGCTACTGCTAGATCTACTTTACATTTAAATTTACTAATACGGCTCTCTGTGATAGGCCTGTAGGTATATTCCTCAACTGTTTTTTTATCATTCAAATTATTAATAAAGTTAACACTCTGACCATAATGGTCTGATTTGAAATGCTTAATTACTGCTTTATTGGTTGGAGATTGACTGCAGTAAATATTATCTAAACAAGTGGCAGAAGTTAGGGTTACCCTAGTCGGATCATTGAAAAGGTGTTGTAAGTTAAAGCATTTGAATAAATTAATCAATCTATCAGCGAGAGGATTCGCTAAAATATCTATATTAAAATCGCCACAGACAATGAGATCCTTCCTACAAGTAAATACTTTTAGCATAGCTTCTTCCATAGTACTTTCAAAGTCTACCTGATTTGCGTCGGGAGGGCGGTACACACACACTATGATATGCCGCTCCAGTTCCACACAAGAAAGTTCAATAGTTCTCTCAATACTAAGTTTAACAATATCTTTCCGTTCTTTACATTTAAGACTATTTTTAACTATAATCAGAGAGCCACCACGTATTGCAGCTTTTCTTTTATAGGAACTTGCAAGACAATAGTTATGATAAAAGGGAAGTAACTGATTTTTCACAATCCAGTGTTCTGTTATGCACATAACATCTACATTTAAATAATTTAAAAATAGTTCTAATTCTAGAACTTTGCTGGGTAAGCCTTGTATATTCTGATGGACTATATGAAATGTATTTGGCTTTCCCATTGTCGATGTGATCAGTTTAAATTTGTATTTACTGACACAGTCGCTTTGATGCCCTCATTAGTACTATTACTAACTACACACACAGGCTCGTCAGGTAACTGCGTTATACTACTTATAACGGGATCAAAAATATTATATGCTAACAATTTAGCAATTATCAATTTACTTTGTTTGGTAAGGTACATAGTATCCCTTGTTATAAAAGTGTTACTAATAAATTTATTAGTGTCAAAAATTAAAACGTCACTATGACGACATGTCATATTGTATAGCAGCATGTTATTTTTACATAAATTTTCATTTTGCTGTGATGTTAATGATTTTGAGTAAGGGAAGGAGCAAATAATAAGTTTCCCTAGTCCATTTTCTATCTTTTCTAAAAGTACTTCAACTAGCCTTATCAACTGTGACCGCTTGACACAACTTTCACCTAGCTGAACAATTAAAGTTGTGTTTTTATTCAAAGAGTCATCTTGCTGAATACGATCAGTAATTATATTTATATTACAATTTGGATAGCAATGATTGAGTACATTTTGTACAAGTAAGTCACTCAGCATAATACCCACCCCAGCACCCAACTTATCTGAGTATATCACAGTTTTCCGGGTATATTGACTAGAGTCTAGATTTAATTCCTTAACCGGAGATGGTGCAGCTCGCACTGATAGACCCTCAGTGAGTGCAATCGGTACTGAATTGTTACTAGAGCTATCACAGAGGTCTTCGTGTGAGGGTGATGGCGACACCGCTAGGAGCGCGGATGGTAACACCAGTGATGAGGGGGGCACTACATCCGCAGCACAGTCTCTAGTCAAAGTGTTACTCTTCACCGTGGCTGTCTCAAGATCTGTTTGAGTGCAGCTATGCCGTACTTCAATATATAAACTGTCATTGTTCACAGTATCTTGCATTTTTAGATAGTGGTCATTGGCATGTTTTTGGGCTTGGTTATATTTACATGTTACATCATGAAGTGCCCTTTCTAAATTAACTATTTCTTCAGACATATAGTTCAAATCTTTTGAGTTACGCCCTAATAAATTATAACAGGAGTCCAATTCTACTTCTAGATTACATTTAGACTTTTCCTTGCTCAATTTAGCATTATTGAGCAATAGTTTTTGTTTCTTAATTTTTTTCTCTGACTTCCTGATGAAATTACTTAATTTAACATACTTTTTAATTTTATTGCTCCCTTTTATGACGGGTGTTTGGCTATGACCATGGCGACATGGTGAAGTAAGATCCATCGTTGACATATTAGGATCAGTTATCATAAGCTCCGTTTGAAGGTCTAAACTACAAACACTGGTTGCTGAAGGCAACGGCTTACACTCTAATATATCTAGTTTTATTCTACACTCTGATAGCTCTTGCTGTAAGTCCTTATTATGCCAATACGTGTAGTATTTTTTTTAAATATATTTTTTTATTCGCTATAGGAAGGTTGGTTTGATTCTGATCTGAATTACCTATTAAATAAACTTTGAAAGTAAATAATGTTATTATATTTATACAGATATAATATGTATCTAGTTAGGTATTTCATATAATATTATTTGAGTACAATGACATTACTTTTCTTATATACATATAGTATTATATATACATATATTTATCAGGGTAATAATCGGGTCACTAAAAAAGTGATATACAAAATGTAAATACTAGAAATAAGAATAAACTCGCTGTGCCCACAACTAGGCTACACAAGATAAATGTATCTTTTAAAGGGCAATGAATACGCTTCTACAACAAAACTCCAAGTGAGTTGCAAAAATTATCAAGAAATAAATTCTAAAAAATTGTGAAACATATTCTTTGTAAAAAAGCTTATTACAAAATATCAGATTATCTAGAAGATAAAAAAGCTTGGAACGAGTTTTGCTCCAACTCAAAATCTACCAACTTACAGATAAGCAATGTACTAGACACATATGTAAGTTATGAACATACTAGTGGTTTCTTCTCACTTCTTCCACTGGTGGACAAAAAATTTAAGTGAACTATAAAATAATTTTAATTGATAATAATTAATAGTATAAAACATGACCTGTCTAAGTGCTTATTTGTAAGCTTAAAGAAATAAATAAAACTTTTCTGTACATCGGAATGTAGGAAAACGAAAGTTTTCCTACATTCCGATATACCATTTAATATCCTTGCAGAATTTCATTAAAATCTATTCAGGTGTCTAGGCGTAAAAAGGTAACAGATAAACAAACAGAATTACTTTCAAATTTATAATTACTATGGATCCATTATCCGTTTTATCTGTATAGCGTATGTATAAGATACGGTTAATGATGATACGAGAGAATCGACCGATATTGTGTTATCACTAGTCATAACTAGTGATAACACAAATGAAGGAAGATCTCGAATACTTATCACCTTGTTTAAAGACAAGTTTTTGGTCGCGGCCTCTGAAATGGCACTAGGCCGGCTATATCTTGCGAAGAACTACAACTGATGGATAAAAAGACCGCGACTCGGCAAACTTAGAGTAGGACGGCCAGCCAGCTGGGATGACGATCTATGAAAGACTGCAGGCATATGCTGGATGCGTCAAGCTGAAGACAGGGCGCTCATTAGCGGAGCCCTTTGTCCAACAGTGTACTTGCATAGACTGGTGATGAACGTATTAGACGTATTTTTCTTTCTTATAGTTACTTATCTTAGTATTTTGCCAATTCATTGGCAAATAACGCAGATGCGGTGATCTTACTTGCACGGTTTGCTCGATCAATTTCATGATAAAGATAATTAACTCGTCCGGCGATAAATTCATAATGATTCCTAACATTTGCAGAAAATAGTAAAATACTTTTATACAGGGCTAAAAATAAAAAACGCCAATCATAGTAGATAGACTATTAAGTAGTATTTAAATCTCATGAAGCGCTGAGTGTGGTCATTCCGCAACATGCTTCGTCTCGTAGTGTTGTGTGCGTTTCCACTTTTTACCGTCGAAGCCGAAAAATTACTAGTAGTAATCCCCACACCGTCAATCAGCCACCAGATTCCCTTCCGGCCATTCACGCAAGAGCTAGCAAAAAGAGGCCACGATGTCACCGTCATCACAGCAAACCCTGCCTTCGAGAAAGGTAAAACCCCACCCCGCCTCAAAGAAATAGACGTCCACGACATCTCATACGAGATCTGGAACAAAGGCTACCTCCCGACAACCTCCACAGGAAATAAAGAAGTCTCATTAAAACAATTGACGACCGCAGCAGAAATGAACTTACTGTACTTTCTAGAACAGCTAAAGAACTCTGAAATTCAGTTAATTATCAAGAACGAAACCTTCGATCTGCTGATGATAGAAGCGTGGACAAGGCCTGCGCTGATATTCACCCATTTCTTCCCGAACATACCGACGATTTGGATAAGCTCTTACGGAGGTTACTATGATAACTACGAACAAGTTGGAGCAGCAACCCATCCGCTGCTGTACCCTAAAGCAACTGGACAGAAGATCAATGACAGAACTTGGTGGGACAAGATTGTGGAAGTCTATAACCACTGGCGTTTGGTTGAGATGTACAATAACAGGGCAGAAATTGAGTTAGTGGAGCTGAGGAAGTTTGCACCAGATTTGCCTGACTACACGGAGTTGCATAAGAAACTTGATATGCTGTTTGTCAATGTGCATCCTATTTGGGATGGGAACCGCCCGGTACCGCCCAGTGTTATTTCTGTGAATTTGATCAATGTTAATGAACCTAAGCCTTTGCCAAAGGTAAGCACAGCTTCTAAATTAATTCATTTAATTAATAATTAATTAGGACCACGTAATTAATTTATTTATTTTTATTAAGGCAACGCCAACAAAACATATAATATAACATTAATATAGAAATATGGTGTAAAAATTATACTATAGAATAGAATGTGTAAGTATGAAAACAAGAACCGGGAATGCTTTTTCTTTTTCATTTTGAAAAACAAGTAAGAACCATCCATACTCGTACATAAATTACTTAGTATCTTTGTTTTACACGTGTTTTTTCAAATCCGTAGGTTTCTGTATTTTTTTATAAAAACAAATTATGCTTTAATCAGGATCTCGAAGCCTTCGTAAACTCATCTCGCAACGGCGTCGTCTACGTCAGTTTCGGCACCAACGTGAAGCCCTCCACCCTTCCCGCGGAGAAGGTCCAAGCCATGATCCAGGTCTTCTCGCAGCTGCCCTACGATGTGCTGTGGAGGTGGGATCAAGATAATCTTCCCGGGAAGACGGATAATATCAAGATCTTCAAGTGGTTGCCGCAGTCGGATTTGTTGCGTAAGTTTACAACACAAAACATGAATTTAAACACTTTTATACAGATTTATTTATAACTAGCTGCGCCCCGCGGTTGCACCCGCGTGGTGATAGATATTTTGGATAATATACAATATATCTTTATGAATTGTTATTCTGATATGTAAGCTACATATCAGAATAACAATTCATAAAGATAGGCTAAAATTAAATATAATATTATTGTGAAGTTTCATCAAAACCCATTCTGTAGTTTTTACGTGGAAGAGCAACAAAAATAATTACATACATCCACAGTAGCAAATAATAATAATGCTGGACAATCCACACAGCATCATCTAAAGTTCGTATGTTTTCTCTCTTCACGCAAAAACGACTAAACGGATCGTGCTGAAATTTTGCATACAGGGATTCCCAGGCCCGGAATAAAACATAACCCATTTCTATCCCATAAATTAGTTCCCATAATGTATAAATATCCTTAAAACGTTTCCATAGAAACAAGGCGTGCCAAGCCGCGGGCAGAAACTAGTACATATACGTATATAATAATATTCCTTTACTTACTGCGATAAAGAGGTTATCAAAATCTAATAAATAGCTGATCTCTGTGGATAAACTTATAGCTCGACGACCTAAATGGCGCAGCTGGCAAAGGTTAGCCGACTGCAGGGGGTTGCGGATTCGATTCCCTCCACTCGGAAAAAATATTTTAATATGATAGATAGATGGATAATTCTTTTATTGCACACTTAAAAATAAAACAAACAAGACAGAATAAAATACAAAATATGTGACAATTTGGCGGTCTTATCGTTCAAGAGCGATAGATCTCTTCCAGACAACCGTGAGAGCGATCTCTTGTACTTTTAGCTCTGTTAATTTTAGGACTAGATAATTATGCATGAATACCCAGTAAGTGGTTTAATTTAAAAAGAGCGATGCTTGGATTTGTAACGAATCATCCGACAGAGAACCAAAGTTATCGACATACGAGTAGCTCTGAGAATTAGCAAGCTGAAGTGGCAGTGGGCCGGCCATATCTCGCGAAGTACCGACGACCGCTGGGGCAAACTTGTACTTGAGTGGAGACCACGACTCGGTAAACGTAGTGTGACGCTCTCCGACCAGGTGGGATGACGACCTGCGAAAGACTGCAGGTAGATGCTGGATGCGGCAAGCTGAAGACAGGACGCTGTGGCGCTCATTGGGAGAGGCTTATATCCAGCAGTGGACTATCATAGGCTGATGATGATGAAGTTGTTTAATGTTTTTATTTAACCGTTTACAGACCATCCAGCCATCAAGGTCTTCATAACCCAATGCGGCCTGCAGTCGTCAGACGAGGCCATCGACGCCGGCGTACCTCTACTCGGAGTGCCCATGCTGGGCGACCAGTGGCACAACTCCGAGAGGTACGTGCAGCTGGGCATCGGGAGAGCTATCCTCATGGCGGACCTGGATGAACATAACTTGAAGGAGGGGCTTGAGGGGATACTCGGGGATGATAGGTATGTGTTTCTGGCATAGGAGCTCAGATAGTTATTATGTATTGGGATGCTTGAAAACGAAAGTTTTCAACCAGTGTGTCCTACCCGTTATGACCTACGGAGCTGAGACGTGGACACTCACGATAGGGCTGGTTCCAATAGATAGGGTAGACCAGTTCAAAGTCGCTCAGCGAGCTATGGAAAGAGCTATGCTCGGAGTTTCTCTGAAGGATAGGATTCGCAACGAATACATCCGACAGAGAACCAAAGTTATCGACATAGCTCTGAGAATTAGCAAGCTGAAGTGGCAGTGGGCCGGCCATATCTCGCGAAAAACCGACGGCCGCTGGGGCAAACGTGTTCTTGGGAGGACACCATGACTCGGTAAACGTAGTGTAGGACGCCCTCCGACCAGGTGGGATGACGACCTGCGAAAGATTGCAGGTAAATGCTGGATGCGTCAAGCTGAAGACAGTGCGCTATGGCGCTCATGGGGGGAGGCCTGTGTCCAGCAGTGGACTAATATAGGCTGATGATGATGATGATTGGGAAGCGACTTATGGAGAAAGCTGTAGATAGCATTCTACTTCCGTTTATAGGTGCCAATAGAGGTTTAACAGCGGAAATCCTGTTAACATATTTTGGCTACGAAATCAAAGGAATCAAAAAAAAACGTTACTAGCTTTACCTATTTATATTTTCTACAACTAAATATCTAATTATACGTAAAACCAAAAACAGCCCGTTTACGTCGTAGATTATGGCCTCACCTTATCCACACCATTGATTCCACAATAACATTTTTTAGGAACATTTTGATATACAAAAGTTTCAGTATCGACATCTCATATGAGAGTATTACGCATTATCTGCTATGCCTTGCCTTACCTTAAGGATTTTCCATCATCTGCGAACAAAGTCTTTAGTTTCTTTCTAATTTTGCCAGCTACCGCAGCAACATAGCCAAGCTCCGCAGCATGATGCGCGACCAGCCGCAGTCAGGCCTAGAGCGCGCGGTCTGGTGGACCGAGTACCTCCTGCGACACGGGTCTGGCAAGCACCTGCGTGCGCCGGGAGCTGGCATCACCTGGAGAGAGTATCTAGAGCTGGACCTGGTGTGCGGTGTACTATTGCTGTTGCTAGGGGGAGTATTGACTGTGACAGGAGGCTTGTGTTATTTGTCGAAGATGTTTGTAAGAATCAAGGTGAAAAAGGATAAGCTTAGTTAGTTCACTTGACTTTTGAGGTACAAGTCCGAAATGGGATGCAGACTGCAACCGCGATATTGCGGCTAGCGACTGCGGTTGACCGCAATGCTGCCTGCGGTCGCGGTTGCTTCTATTTCTAAGTACGGTTTGCGACACCACTGGCGCTGCAGTCTCCGGTGGCTGCGCGCCGCGACCGCAGGCCGCAGTGTTGCAGCGCTTGGAATCAAGTAGTGTCACTTGCAGCATGCAGCTGCAGTTTGCTGCCTGGGGTCCATCTTGGAATTGCACCTTTATTTATATTTATTAACTAGCTGAGCCCGCGAACTTAGTTCCGCCTTACACGCAATGAATAAACAAATTAAAAAAAAAACAGGATAAAAAGTATCCTATGTCCGTCTCCTAGTTCTAAGCTACCTCCACCAATTTTCAGACAAATCGGTTAAGCTGTTCTTGAGTTACAAATAGTGTAATTATCACGACTTTCTATATATATATATTTATTGAGGAATAACAAACGACTAAATTTAACTTATTATACATTTTGTGTTAGTACTTGTATGTATGAAGAGTGATATTCAGAATGTAGTCCACAGCGCTATACAAAATAATTGTGAGTGTAAAATTTCGTAAGTTTATTAGATGATCGCAATTCTTATTCATCATCATTTCATCATCATCATCATCAGCCTATAGCAGTCCACTGCTGGACATAGGCCTCCCCCAATGAGCGCCATAGCGCCCTGTCTTCAGCTTGCCGCATCCAGCATCTAACTGCAGTCTTTCGCAGGTCGTCCTTCCACCTGGTCGGAGGGCGTCCTACACTACGTTTACCGAGTCGTGGTCTCCACAAAAGATAGACACACGAGTAGCACGAGTAGTCCACAAAGAAGGTATTTACTGCCTCTTAATTATAAAAAAGCAATGTTGGCATTCTCGTTTTCGAATGTGGACCCATATCTTCGAAAATTCGGTTAAAAAAAAACTGTCAATTCTTCATCTTTCCACCTCGTTAAATCCTATCATGAACCAAAAAGAAAAGCTTTCTTATCTTCTACAAGCGAACTATTTCAAGAATGTGAGTTTTAAAATTTTGTATTTGAATATGATTAACTATTGAAGAAATGTATCCTATGAATTGTGAACAAGTGACAAAAACTACCATGAAATTATTTACGGATATTTAGGTATATCCGTAATGAATTCCACAATAGCGTATTATTTTTTTATTTAAGATACTTACAATGATTATTTTTCAAGAATTCCGTTACCGGGTGTTTTTCGAAGGATATTCGGTCAATTAGCATTTAAGCTTTGACGTAAACTATAAGAAAACTTCTTTCAAAAACGTCAATTGAAATTGTATTGTCCGATTATCTTTTAAAGAACACTACAATATCTCAATCCATAAATCAATGCTCACAGTAACGGTAGTGTAGGACGCCCTCCGACCAGGTGGGATGACGACCTGCGAAAGACTGCAGGTAGATGCTGGATGAGGCAAGCTGAAGACAGGACGCTATGGCGCTCATTGGGGGAGGCCTATGTCCAGCAGTGGACTGCTATAAGCTGATGATGATGATGATGAGTAACAGTAACTAGAATTAATTCTAAATATTGTCGGCACCTTTCCTACTACATTATAAAGATGCGTTTACACTAACTACGCATCATTTAACAACACCCATTTAACAAACATGTTCGAGCGATAATGAATAAGAATTTACGACATATTCGAAATTTTAATGTCCTGTTAATTATGTTTTAGAAATAAAATGTAATTCACATATTTTAATACAAATAACTGACTTCAATAAAGATGGTTGTATGTTTCTTTCTATATACATTTTAAAGCAGCTTTTGGTTTTTATTTTTGACGACCGATGTGGCGCGGTGGGCGAAGGTCCGCCTGCGACGCAAGAGGTTGCGGGTTCGATTTCCGCCTCGGAACAATTGTGTGTACGATCTGCAGATATTTGCTCCGAGTGTTCTGGTTGTTTTCTATGTATAATAAAAAAATTATATCTATGTAATGTATTGTATTATGTATATCAGTTATCTAGTACCCATAACACAAGCTCTGCTTACCATGGGGCTAGATAATGCTGTGTGAATTGTCCAGCATATTTTTTTTTATTTTTTTATTCTAATTGTTTGTTTAGTGAGAGTCTTATTGAATTGAACCAAAGAACCATTTATCAAGAAGTATATATTTTTTCGTTCCTTCGAAATCATATTAAATTTTAAAACAAATGCTATAGAGTTGTATTCAGATAAAACGGTATAGGGTAACGCAGGGTAGTCTATATAGATAGATATCACGATAAACAACGAATTCGGACAGAAATGTGAATATATCAGACATGCATTCATTACAGAGTTAAGAAAGTTATAGAGTTGTCTAGGGACTCAGTGAAAGACTTTTTGTCAGGGATTGTTAACAAATAAAATAATTAACCCCAAGTAACATTTTCGACCTATAACTTAGGTTTATATCACAAAAAGGTTAAGTAAACGTCGTATAAAGGTTTTTAGCGATACCTACGGGTTCTATAGAAGCGTTTGGTAAAACGTTTTTGCTCTGTAAGCTATTGTCATACGAGTCACCACTATATCAACTTTATAGAAATAAAATGTCACCGCTAACACTTCTACGGTTCTACTATGTCACTTATTGGTGATATAACTGCGCCGAATCGGCTTTACTCGACCTTCTTTGGGCTTTTATAGTATCAAAAGTGGTTTTTGAGATACGTTCTATGGATTGCTATACAACAAGAAATTCTTACTTGGGACGTGATCTTCAAATAAATAATAATGGAAATCCACATCCCACCAAATATATTAAAAGCTGCTTGTAAATGAGTATAAAATATTTAATAAGATACCGAAAGAACTTTAATTAAGGAACAACTTTTTATTTAATTAATAATAGGATTATTTGGAAATTAACAAGCTACGTCAGGCGAAGAGCGCTACGCCACCTAAGCGCGTATAGCGTGGCGTAGGTAGCTACGCCACGCTATACGCGCTTACATCTATTGCTATGTCATAGCACGCGTGGAGCGCTACGCCGCGCCATGCGCCAAAACTTTAAATTCTAAGTGTAGCATTATCATAACAGCTGTAAAGCTACTTGATTGTGGATCTTCAGAAAAAAAAGAGCACAATTTTTTATGTGCCATGTCTAAACGTAGTTAACTCTATGCCGCTAAAGCACAGGTGTACGTTATCAGCCAATCAACGTCGGCAATTTGAAGAGGCCTGACAAACCAACAAACATTAATATAAAATAGGTTACTAGGACAATAAAACAAATAAATGTGACATTAATATTTTTATAAGTATGTGTATGCAAAGCTTCTCTAATTTTGTGAGGTTATGAAACTGATTATTCATATATTCCTTTGAATTAATAGATTACTACAAACCTATGTAGGTACAAATATTATTCTTCTTCTATCTAATAAAGGCTTTTTTTTTAATCATATTTATTGTTAAGGACTTTTACTTTGTAAAGTATGCCAGTCCTATCATAACCTAAACTTATAACTAACAAACGAAACAAAATAAACAGCAAAATAAAAACATAAAAATTGCGGCTATTTTTAACACTTTGACTGCTGAAATCACACGGTATGTGTTTTCTACAAGTGACTAATATGCGTAAATCCACACTAGCGCAGCGGCTGAGAAAATACAGATCTTTGTGACTCAGCACAGCCGTAATATTTTTCGAACGAAACGCATGTGCGGCGCAACACAACCGCTGTGTAGAGCGGCAGCACGAATTTTTTGGGTTAAAAAAAAGATCGCAGTCGTCGAAAAAAATATGCAATATGCATAAAAATCTTGAATAATGAGACAGCCGCTGCTGAATCTGGTTCCGCTAGAATGTTAATGAATGTACCTAAATCAAATCTATTTAAATTAAGTTCAATCATCAGCGCCTCCCTTCGATCTTTGAATTTGACGCAATCCATCAAGATGTGGTATTTTATTCTTTAACCATGATAGTTTCAAAAGTTTTCTAAAATTCTAGCGCCTGTATATTTATTGATCGCAAGCACCGCAGATATAAAACTTAATATTCTAGGAGCTGTACTTTATGTTAGCTACTGTAACTTCTTGATTCCACTGAGGTACAGTTGGATTGTTGGTATTTTTTTATTGTTTCTTAGTTAATTATGAATTTATTTATTTTATTTTATTTATTTATACTTCTTGCACGAAAACCATAACACAAAACTTAATCTAGAAAATGTATACAAAGGCGAACTTAACCCTAAAAAAAATTCTCTTCCAGCAAACCTTATTGGGAGAGAGAGACAAAGTGAAGACTGAAGAGAGAAGTGGGTACATGTGCTTAAATAAATTTATTGATATCATTTCAACTTACTGGTCAGATAAATAGGACAGTCCTTAAACATTATGGATAACAATAGAAACATTTTTATGACACTCCATAGTATTGTAAAAAATATTGAAAATTTGTTTATTTGTCTAAAAACATGTTACTCTACACACTAGACAGTTGTCAGAACATCCTTTTTAGTATGTTAGTATACTTGTGCCAGAATATTCTGCAGTATTAAATACAAACTTTGAAGTATTTGTTCTAATTCGAACTTCAATATCTTACTTTATTCTTCTGTAATTCTTTATTGAATACAAACAATACTTAAAAATAACTTAATTAAAAAAGATATATACGTAGGCGAGCTTAACCCTGAGTAAGAGTTTTCTTCCAGCAAACCTTAGGTCCTGGTGGTAACCTTCAGTTCAAAAAAATTATTTTCTTATTTACAACATACATATATGTTACTTACATGAGAAACGTAAGCTAAGTATTAATATTATGTTGTTTTTCCGTCTTTTTATGTTTAGTCCAGTAGCGTCCTTAGGTCCTCGAACTTAGGTCTTCGAATGAAATAGCGCAGTCTGCATTAAAATGTCTTACATTCAAACCGTTTATTTCCTTACCCTATAAGACCCAGGTGCAAGAAACAATTCCCAAAATCAATAACCAAGAAACAATAAAATAATCGCATCCATTGTTCTAAATGTTCCGGATATAAGCAGGTATTTAGAATTGGTGGGAACTGATTACTTTAATCACTTTATCCTCTAACAAGCCAATTTGTATCGTATACAGGTGTATCAAATTTTGAAGATATCGGAGCAGTATTTTTGGCTGTAGGGTACCGGTATGAACAAAACTTACTTTGTCTGAACAGTCTGAAGCTACGGGATGGCGAACCGTTTGGGGTGAAAGGTACCTGTAATGGTACCGGTAATGCAGCAATATGCTAGTTGTTATATAAGTACATCTTATGTATTGATTAAAAAAAATTAAGCACCTTTTTGTAGGATCTAGAAAACCGCAAAAGTTTGCTTTTCTTAAAACGCTAATATTAATCTAGCCAATAGTAACCTATAGTAACCTATATTATGTGTTTTGATTTTCTCCTTTGAGACTAATCATGTCAGTAATTTATCGACTCAATTATGGATGTTCAGATACTTATAACTTACTTCTGAGATATTATAACTTATAATTTTCCCTTCAATCGCTTCAAACAATAAAAAAAATACACATTTTTAACTGAATAATGTATTAATTGACATTACGGCGATACGCAATACCAAAATCTGACAAAACACGAAGTTACATTCATTCAATGTTTTTGAATCTCGCTGGTAATGGTGTTGCATGTGTCAGCTACTTACACAATAAGAAAGAGACAGTCGAAGTAGCTGTGTTTGAAATGATAAAAATAAAGCCCAAGACGATTACCAGTTGACGTAGACAATAAGGCTGCTGATCTTATTGCCTGTAATGTTCAGACCCGAGCTCAACGATTCCAATACGTTGCTCTATAGTTATTTTTATAACTCTCAAACACAATAAACCTTTTATTTGTTTCCCTTTCAAATTTCCGCCCCTAAATACCTTCACCCTATTTCAACCCCAACAGGGTAATCGTGATTAAATACTGCTGATATGTAGAATTGTTCCGATTAGAGATAATTTATTCTGATTAGAGATTTTTTTTCAATCACCACTTTTGCTGGTTGATTTGGCGTTTATTATGTTTTTGGAGATGAAATAAAATCTTAACGTTTTAGTTATACTGTTTCATTTATTTTTATTACCCTTAATATTAATATAGCTTGATTTTATTTGATAGTTTACATGATAAAACTTAACATGGATGATTAGGTAAATTAAACTGGTGCAAGGATATTATATTTGTCCAACAGTGGGATATATTACAACAGATGTACAATACAATACCTACTCTTTATTGCACACCTAATAAAATAGATACACAAGACAGATAGAAACACATACATATTATGTTGTACAATACATAATATGTATGTGATCAGCAGGCAGAGATCGCTCATAGCGATAAGGCCGCCCGCCTTTACACATTTAAATATATATATATATATTTTTATCATTTTATTGCGTTTTTTCTTATTTGTCAAATTTCCACGCGGACGAAGCCACGGGGCGCAGCTAGTTATTAATAATAAAAATCAGTATAATATTATCATCACTGATTATATTGCCTGCCAAGTTGCGGTATCCATAAAACGTCAGAACATATCCATTGCCATTGCAATGTTCTTACGTTGTTTGTAGTCTAGTTCTTGCGTACACACAAACACGTGATTGTTACGTTGCATAAATGTCTCGTAATACGTGGAAGTGTGGATTTTACTCCACTGCTCAGTGATTATAGGAGAGAGCTGGCTGTTCACTGGCGAACTTGTTGGGCAACAATTATGTGCACAAGCTGGAAGCCCTTAAGGGATGTCTGTATATAGTCAGTACTTAACATATTATTATTTATTATTCACATTATATTTTTATTTGTATATTCTTGTTGATTTTATTTATATTAGTGCGTTTTGTTTAGATGTATAGCGGTCAGTCCGTAACGCCAACAAGTTGCTTTGCCGGAAGACCAGCGTTGTTTGCTAGCATGCTAGTCATACAACTCATGCTGAGGCAAAGCCATTTTGTTACTGGACTTACATGATTACCAACACGTTTAGTTTACCTTCAAGTTTAAGTTTATTATGTTCTGTGTAAGACTTTTAACAAATAAATTCATTTCATTTTCATATCATGTATTGATCTTATCTCTTGATCTTATTTGTCAGCATTCATCATTTAGAGCCTGGAAAAATACAATTTTGATTTTAATTGCATACAAAAAAGTTTATTTCAGCTTGTACCTCCCATATCGATAGTCGTAGAGACATTCTACTCGTATACTAAGCATTCAAATTATTGAGCGATACTAAAGCTAAACTTGCACCTGTCCGAGCCGCAGGAGCCGCACTCAATTTTACAGACGGCGCGGTTAGCGCGGATAGGTGCGCGATATAAAGAATTAGAAAATGCGATGACTGCGGCGAGTGCGGCGCGGACAGGTGCCCGTTCAGCTTAAAACTCGGTTTGCTAGCTGACGGTGGAAAGTAAAATCTCTATTCGATTTTATTTTAGTAGGTAGATTTTTCACGAGCAGCGGTGGTATCCAGCAAACTATAAGAAACTAGCGTCTGCCCGCAATTTTGCACGCGTTTTTCCGTTAAGAAAAGAAGAACTACATCTATGAAAAATCTGCCTGACCCGATCCAGTAGTTTAATACAACAGACAGCTCAACGGATCTGTTATCCCAGGGCTAACATAACCATAGGGTTATGGTGTTCACAGGTGTTTTTTTTTTTGATATCAAAAGGAGGGTGGGATGGTCTCCTCCGTCCTTTTTATACCTGAAAAACGCTTGTGACGTCGCGGGCTGTTACTGTTGAAGAGTTTTTCCGTAAACAAGTCTATTCCGTCGATGTGTGAACTTTACATAATGTTGGGTGCCGATCGCGGATGGTGAACAGCAAGCTTCACGCGATCAGCAAAGCCTCGGGCATTCCGTTAGCAGACTTCCTACTTAATGATTAATACTGTTTGTCTTATTTTTATTATCTACAAGGTTTTCCTGCGGCTTCGCTCATCTGGCACCTGAGTAACACTTAATCTGTAGCACTTAGGGATAACGTTTTAAAACAGGAACATTTAGTGATTGCTGTGGATGTTCGGGGTATAAATATCTATCTATGTAAATGTATTATATATTAAGTATTTAGTCATCTAGTACACAAATATGTATAATAATATATAGAATATAAAAAAAAAGAGTAAAAGAATTTATTTATTTATATTTATATATATACACACCATAATAAACAATTACAAAAAAAAAGGAAAACACATTAAAAATACAAAACAACTTAAGTATTGGATTTAAACTTTATATAATGTAGCGTGGTAGTAGAGTCCCAAGTATAAGAATAACTGGTCTTTCCCTATGTGCGCGGCTAATAAGGTCCAAACTCAGCTTGATGTCATTATCGACAGAGGACGACAGTGACACTGGTTTTCAGGCTGGATATAGCATGTATGACTAATATATAGCAAGTTATTTTTTTTCAATATAATCATTCTAGCTCGTGTTTCTTTTTTATTGGGGCAATAAATGATTTCTTATTCTATTATTTTCTAAAGATTGTCCATTTAAGCCACTAGTGTTGTGGAAACACTGTCATTGTTGACATAGGTGACTTGTAAATCAATTATTGATTGCTAACTATTGCAGTTTGGCAAGCGTGTGATGTTTCAACACAGTTATGTGTCAATAACTCAATACTCAGTGCTGGAAATGTTACGTTTGTACAGTCAGCGGTAAGTTCATGTTGATTTAATGAAAGAATAAAGAAAGAAATTTCATTTATTTGACACCATACATAACACATATCACGACACATTACATAGTAAGAAAATATCAAAACAAGAAAAAATTACAAGGAGATAGGTAAGGCATACAGATAAGAGCAAATACGTGTTACTTATGTGGCCAAAAACAAAGAGATTTTACATATAGAGACGTCATACTCATTGTAAAGAAATAAAAACATTGCGATATTTTACTATAGCTACATACCTAGCGTCGACGTTCGAACATACAACGCCGCATGGCATTATCTCTGTCACTCATAAACTTAACGCATTGCTTGTTTCGTTCGTGTTGGTGGCAGTGCGGCAACGCCGCGCGGCAATGATTGTTGAGTAAAATAATATTCACCATTTTAACATATTAAACAGTACTTACGTATGAAAAGATACACCCTTTCTGGTTTTTATAGTCCTTGTGTAGTTATTGCACTTTCGGAACACACAACTTGGCATTTTTGAGGTTTATTTAAGTATATTCCGTAAGTAACCTCGTGTTCAACGAACGTGCGCGTCGCGGCCAGGAGCACGACGGACTGAGTTCAATTAGGATACGTACCTGATTTTCGTTTTGTAAGGCAGAGCTCGATACAACGTATCTACGTATATATAACATCATTGGCCAAAAAGGTCTTTGTCTCAGCATTATGCCGCTTCAAGCCTAAGTTAGTAGCTTTGCTTGATTGGCTGACTGTACCTACGCTTCCGAAGCGAGCCATTAAAAGTGATTGGATCTGGTCACCATCTTGGCAATCTCTTGAAAGGATGCAGGTAACTTTTTTTTATCTCGCATGTCCTTGAACACATTTTCTTTCATTATGGCTTGGAAACCTTGAGGCCTATCACAAACCTCGAGAATGTGGTGAATTTCGTCATACCTACAGCTTTCAGTATTTGCTTAATACCACGCGTGGATAAATAATAATAATGGTGGACCATTCACACAGCATTGTCTAACCCCAAGCGAAGCAGAGCTTGTGTTATGGGTACTAGATAATTGAATACTTCATTAAATAGACGATAGAAAACACTTTTTTTATAAACACAAAGCAGAAAGAAATACAGATCCTCTGGTACTGTCCACGATCCTATCCATCCATGTTTGTTTGGTAGAGATCGTTCTCGAGCGATAAGACCGCCAATTGTACTTAATTTTTAAGTTTTTACTGTACATAGTTTATAGTTAAAGTGCAATAAAGAATTTTATATCTATCTATCTATCTAAAGGAAGGCCTTATCGCTGAGAGCGATATCTCCTCCAGGCAAGCTTAGGATGGACTGGACTTGAAGGAACTATATACATTCATATAGACGGTGGCACTAGAAAAAAAATAGATAGCATATACTTCATGGTTGTCTGGTAGAGATCGCTCTTGAGCGATAAGACCGCCAATTGTATCTAGTTTTTTTAAGTTTTTTTTTTACATTGTCATTTTATACTTAGTGTGCAATAAAGAATTATCTATCTATCTATCTATCTTACACCACAGTGTAAATAGGTATATGTTTTAAATTTTTTATCCACATCGTTATAATAAAACAATCATTACCATGGATTTTTTTACTATACATAGAAAATACCCAGAACACCCGGATCATTTTTTGAATCATACAAACATTTATAAATAAATAATGCTGGACAATTCACACAGCATTATCTAGCTCCATGGTAAGCAGAGCTTGTTTTATGGGTACTAGATAACTGATATACATAATACAATACATTACACAGATAGATATTTTTTATTATACATAGAAAACGACCAGAACACCCGGAACAAATATCTGCAGATCATACACACATTTGTCCAAGCCAGGAATCGAACCCGCAACCTCCGTCGCAGTCGGACTTCCACCGTGCCACATGGGTCGTTAGAACCTGTAATGTCTTAAAATCACAACGCATAGTTTTAGTACTATGTAATTTGCTTGTATCCATAATAGCCTGTAATATGAATTTGTAAATAAAGCTTTATAATTCTTACTCAAGCCATTGTATAACTTGTCCGAGATAACTAATTATGTCGTAAACTGTAATTGGAGCAGTTTGCTTCCTGCAGCATTATACCGGGACATTGGTATTCTTAGGAACTGTCAGTTGACGATTACGTCAATTACGCAAAAGACTTTCCTAGACGATTAATATTTTTCTGCGACGCAGGAGGTTGCGGGTTCGATTCCCGCCTCGGAACAATTGTGTGTACGATCTGTAGATATTTGTTCCGGGTATTCTGGTCGTTACCTATGTATAATAAAAAATATCTATCAATGTAATCTATTGTATTAAGTATATCAGTCTTCTAGTACCCATAACACAAGCTCTGCTTGCCTTGGGGCTAGATAATGCTGTGTGGATTGTCCACCATTATTATTTATTATTTTTAAAATTACGCGATCTGAACACATATTTATAAGTATTAATACATCATCATCATTAGACTATAGCAGTCCACTGCTGGACATAGGCCTCCCCCAATGAGCGCCATAGCGCCCTGTCATCAGCTTGCCGCATCCAGCATCTACCTGCAGTCTTTCGCAGGTCGTCATACCACCTGGTCGGAGGGCGTCCAGGGGGAAGTATTAATACAACGGGTATTTATCGCCTTTATTTACCTATTTTTCCCGACGTTTCGACAGGTTTACACACTGACGTGGTCACGGGATGACTGGAGTACTGGAGTTACCGCCTCTGAGAAGCGGGGCTAGTTTATTTGCAACTACCCTCACTTGGTTTTCGATACTAGGCATGTCCACATTGTCCACCTGCAAACTCGAACGACACACAACACTAACAGTGTCCGCGACGCACTGAGAGACCGGTCTACGACGAGTACACTTGACTATAACTGGATTCCACGAGGCATATAATATACACAGATTCCTAGACGAATTAATAATATTGCCACCAATACCCCGGTTTGCGACAGGCGTAATTTAAGCTGCATTGTAGAGGCTTATTTTGACAGCACTGATTGCTTAATTTACGCCTGTCGCAAACCGGTCGCTAGTTACATAGTCACCATACCTATAGTCTATTATTTTTTAAGTGAAAACTTCTTTAGGCGCGTTGAGCACTTTCGGGTGAACAAAAACCGTGAAACTCGCGACATCGTCACTGCACGCTTCCCAGTATAAATACAATTTAAAATTACTAAGATTCACTTCTATCGGTAGTCCCCAAAGAATGCCCTGTTTTTTTTCTTCCGCGGGGAACAGCTATATTATATATGTACATATATATGTGTATAGACATATATTATAACAAGGGGCGGCGTATTTCCGGACAGCCCCAAGCGGCGAAAACCCAGCTATGCCACTGCATGTATATGATGGATATTCTATTTATTTATTTATTTATTTTTTATTTATTTATTTATTTAATTAATTAACACGGTTATATAAACCAATTACATTAATTAATAGAAAACAAAATTACATTTTATATTACATAGTACAATAGTTATCATTACATATTAATTCATAAACACATAGAAAATTTTAATTAATTATGACGTTCACAAAATAAAAAACACGCTCTCAATAATTTAGTCCACCTATCAGCGAACAAGTCAACATCGGGGCTGTCGTCCAGGAGAGCGTTGAGTTCGCTGAGTACTCGAGGGATGGGCGACATGGACCGCGCTGCGGTACGGGACTGCGGCACGGCCAGTAACCTATGTTTCCGACCCCGGCAGTAATTATTCGGAACGTAGAGTCGACAGAGCTCGTCACTCAAATTCGGAGCGTCAATTTTTCCGTGGAGGATCTTGCAGATTGTGGCCATTTGGTCATAGGCACGTCGTACCTCTAACGAGTTATAGCCTAAGCATCCTAACAAGAACTTGGTGGGATAAAGATAAGGGTAGTAGCCAAAGCATCGCATGTAGAGGAACCGCAAGAATTTTTTCTGCACCTTCTCAAGCATGAGGGTATAGGTAACCTCATGCGGGTTCCACACACAAGCGCCGCTCTCCAACTTGCTCCTAACAAGTGCCGAAAAAAGAAGGCGAACAACATGATCGCTCTCGAAGTCACGGGCATTTCTGAGGACGAACCCAAGACGCCTGAACGACTCCTTGGCCAAGGAACGGATATGGTCATGGAATGTGAGCTTTCGGTCGAATGTGACACCCAAGTCTCTCATGGTGATGGTTCTGTTTATTGATTCGTTGTTTATGTTATAATCAAAGTGAATTGGGTGCAACATTCGGCCAAAAGTCATGACGTAACATTTACTCGGATTGAATTCCATTTTGTTAACAACGCTCCACTCGAAGATGGCGTCGACATCGTGTTGTAGGGCCCGACAGTCTGCTTCTGACTTAATCTCTAGATAGAGTTTTAAGTCATCCGCATACAGCAGGCTCCTAGCATACGACACAACAGCTGGGAGGTCGTTAACCATTATAAGGAACAGCAAAGGACCCATTATAGATCCCTGGCTGACCCCAGAACGCGTGTGATAGGGTTGAGACTCATAGGGACCAAGTCTGACAAACTGCTTACGATCTCGAAGGTAATCCGCGAGGAGCCGGAGAAGACCCGGGGCGAAGCCTATAGCACTTAATTTCGTCAGCAGAATGTCATTGTTGACCCTATCAAACGCCTTCCGGAAATCAAAATAAAGGACATCAACCTGAACACACCGATCCATGCTGGCAGAAACGAAGTTAACGAGGGTCAGCAAGTTTGTATTAACGGAACGCATGCTACTAAAACCATGCTGTTCACTGCATAGATACCCGTTTACTTGTGCATAAATATATTTATGCAAGATACTCTCAAAAACCTTTGCTGGAGAGGAGAGAATTGCTATTGGGCGATACTCTTCAACTAGGGACTTATTAGAACTTTTAGGAATTGGAGTTACCCTGGAAATCTTCCATTGTGACGGATAAACCCCAGACTTGAGACCCAAGTTGAAGATGTGACAGAGTGGAACGCACAATAGCTTTCCCGCATTCTTGACTATTGCAGAGGGCAAATTGTCCGGTCCCACTGCGCTACAAGGCTTAAGTTTCTTAATACCCGAGATGACGTCTTCGCGAGTGACTCTCATAACGTTGATATCATTGGCATTGTCTATAAGCGTGCGAAGCCGCGGTCAGAAACTAGTAAGTAATATGAGAACTGGATTGAAATCGAACGCTAATAATGATGTAAACAAACGGCTTGTAAACTGGCTTCCACTAGCCGGCAGGTCTAATTGGAGCGTGCCGATAGAGCCTACGTTACCTTCCTGCTTTACACATGGACTTGTGAGATTCTATACATGCCTATACACTTTCTCGATTGAATAAGATTATAATAATAAGACATGAGAGAACCAAAGTTATCGACATAGCTCTGAGAATTAGCATTCTGAAGTGGCAGTGGGCCGGCCATATCTCGCGAAGAACCGACGGCCGCTGGGGCAAACGTGTTCTTGAGTGGAGACGGTAAACGTAGCGTAGGACGCCCTCCGACCAGGTGGGATGACGACCTGCGAAAGACTGCAGGTAGATGCTGGATGCGTCAAGCTGAAGACGGCGCTATGGCGCTCATTGGGGGAGGCCTATGTCCAGCAGTGGACTGCTATAGGCTGATGATGATGATGATGAATAATAATAAGTATTTATAATCTGCATATTGCCACAGATAATATAGATATTCCCATGTCCCACTGCTGGGCAAAGGCCTCCCCCGAATCTTTCCACTCAGTGCCGTCACGTGCGATCTCCCACCAATCTCCGAGGAAGGCGTTAAGGTCGTCTCGCCAGCGCTTTCTTGGCCGACCTCGCCCGCGGCTTCCTTCCGGGACCCAGGGTGTTGCAGCATTAGCCCACCTCTCGGGGTGCATTCGACTAATGTGCCCCGCCCACTTCCATTATACCTTAATCTAAGTTTTTATTTCTGTATTGTTTTCTGTTTAGTGCGGTATAATAAAGTGTTTTCTATCTATCTAGATTATAGATATATATTTTTGAATAGAAACGATCAGAACACCCGAAACAAAAATTTGCAGATCCTGCAGATAATTGTCCTGGGGCGGGAATCGAACCCGCAACCACCTGCGCCGCAGGCGGACCTTCGCCCACCGCGCCACAGAGGTCGTCAAATATCGATCACTCTATCTATTAAAATAGCGCATCAAAATCCGTAGTGTAGTTTTAAAGATCTAAGCATACATAGGGACAGACAGACATCGGGAAGCGACTTTGTATTATACTATGTAGTGATTAGGTGGGTAGGTATAAGATGCGCTTACGTCTACCTCCAAAGATGCGTAAATCGTAACTTACATTCACATTCATGCCAAGGCCCTGCCCACAAGCAGTGCGTGAAGTATAACACCGTATCTGATCTTGTAGTGCACCAATTGCGACCACGCCAGGGCTGTACTCAGGATTAACTATGGGGGGTGAATATTGTAAAGGACACCTTTGTAGTAGTGATGTAAATAATACGAAGAGATTGATAATAACTCTTATATTGATATAATAAATTGATTGTTATTTGAGCACGCACCTACCATGATGAGGTGATAACGTGAACTGATGCAATAAGCTAAGTGGAAGGCGCGTGTAATATATGACCTAAATAATATCGATGATTTGACAATAATTAGCTTAGCTATCTTATACCTAAATGCACGGTTGCGCTGCACCGACCAATATAGTGAAATATTAGGCCTCTTTTTTCAGCAGTGCGTGAACATCTTGAAGTGCTATAATTGTGAACGTGCCAGAGCTAACCTCAGGATTAACTATTGATGCAAAATATTCTTGGCTACTATAATAGCCATTATTTTTTATATATAAGCCTTTGGCTTATAGCCTTGCTCATGGTATGGTATGGTATGACGTAGTTAGGTTCGTTTAAAATTAAGCCATGACATTTACGCTATGGCTTAATTTTATCTACCAATTTGCTATCCTGAAATTATGATAAATCGACTCCTTAAATATTAATAGGATAGTAAAAACTTTAAAACATTTTGTTGGTGCAAGCAAGTAAAAACATAAAAGTCTAATTGGTCTATTTAAGGTATGTAGATCTTACAAGTAAACCTTAATCAGCCAGCCAGCGTTACGCTTTTTCTGAGAAACTTTGTCTGCCCACAACCGCTGTTTGTGTTTCTAATTTCGATAAACCCTTGAATCCACCAAAGGTTAAGTCTTTTAACGACATCAGATAACTATACCGCACGCGGGCAACTAGCTTGAAGCTTGCGGTTAGCCATCATGTACTGCTAAAATGTACCTGCCCATATCACATCATGCCAAATTTGTGGAAACACGCTGTAACCGCAGACACTAGACAAACCTTCTCTGGTTTTTAGTGCCTTATAACTAATAATAGTATTTGTTTTTATAATAATAAAGAAATATAATTGCTTATTTTTGAGTTGTGATATATGTAGCTGTGCTGGATGTACGTCCGTTAGCCCCAACATCTGCCCTCACAACGTCCCTGTAGTCAAAGAGTCTTGTGCAACCTCATCAAATGCTGGCATTATATTGGCGTAATAAAATAATCCTCATCAGGCGTTATTGTCGAAGCGATTGGGTAATTTTAAACTAGGTTTACTTTGAAGTTAGGCCTTTGATGAATATGACTCGATTTACGCTATTTCTTTTTATAGCTGATAGCAATGGGCTCTTGCATAGTTGTCTGGTGGAGATCGCCAATTGTCGCTTAGTTTTTAAGTGGTTTTATTGTTTCTTTTAGATTTAAGTGTGCAATAAGGTATTTTCTATTTAACTATCTATCTTACTGTCAATCGGACAAAGAACTTAAAACTAAACCTTTATAAAAAATAATTTATTGCGCTTCTAATGAACATTATATCGGCCGCCTATTGTACTGTTATTGTTTAATATTTAGGTATAATGTGTTATTTTGTTATCTTAAGTGCAATAAATTGTTCATTCATTAATTCATTCTAACTACCTAATGGTTACATAATAGATAGATAGATAACACTTTATTACACCACGCAAAACAGAAAATAATACAGAGATAAAAACTTAGAATAAAGGTATAAAGGGCGGCCTTATCGCTGAGAGCGATCTCTTCCAGGCAACCTTGGGATGGACTGGACATGAACGAACAATATAGACGGTGGTACTTTAATAAATAATTGGTAACAAATACACTAAATACCTACATTACAAACATTATAATAAACTTACGTAGACATAAATAATATACCAAAACATATATCTTCACATCACTTATATCTATAAGGTGTTCTGTGTATTTTCTATATATAAAAAAATATATCTTTGTAATATAATAATTATCATCCAGTACCTAAAACACAAGCTCTTTTTAGCTTGGGGTCAGATGATGCTGTTTGGCAGCCAGCATTCTCTCAGTCCAGCATTCTTTATATACGAAAAAAAGCAAGCTATCGATTTAAAAAGAACAAGAGATGTAATGTTCGAGAGGATTTGCCAATACAGGTACGAAGGTACATTCAAAAACCCGCTCCCGGACCGCCAAAATACACCCTGTATGTGGGTCTAGGTGACTCTTTAAAGTGGTCCTCTTTCGCAAAACACTTGAAACACCTTTCAAAAGCAAAATTCGGTCAATGTTTTTCTTGTCGTGCGTTTTCTGGCATAATTCTGTTACCTTGAAGTTTCTTAATTGTTTCATACATTTTACTTTACTTTCAAATGGTCACGGCTTTTATGAAATACTTAGGTACCTAGTGTAAAACAATATTTAAATGTATGTATAAATAAATAAATAATGCTGGACAATTCACACAGCATTATCTAGCCCCATGGTAAGCAGAGCTTGTGTTATGGCTACTAGATAACTGATATACATAATACAATATATTACATAGATAGATATTTTTTATTATATATAGAAAACGACCAGAACACCCGGAACAAATATCTGCAGAGCGTACACACAATTGTTCCGAGGCGGGAATCGAACCCGCAACCTCCTGCGTCGCAAGCGGACCTTAGCCCACCGCGCCACATCGCTTAACAAACAAACAAACAAACATACACACAAAATATCAAACCTTTCCTCTTTATAATATTAGTATAGAAAATATACAGGTTTTGAATCGGAGTACGATTCCGTTTAGAAAAGGATATTTTGCCTCATCATCATTGACCTATAGTGTAGTCCACTGCTGGACATAGGCCTCCCTTTATAAGTGCCATAGCGCCCTGTCTTCAGCTTGTCGCATCCAGCATCTACCTGCAGTCCTTCGCAGGTCGGTCTTCGCGGCCTACCACGGCCGGAGGGCGTCCTACACTACGTTTTCCGAGTCGTGGTCTCCTCCCAAGAACACGGTTGACTTCGTTTACAAAAGTATATTTTGCCTACGATAATTATTTGCCCATTTTCTATAACTAAGTACTTAGGCTCTTTGCAATATTAAATGGCCACTTAACCAACTAAAACAAAACACGTGCGAACCAATTTACTTTCTTGTTTTGCTCTCATGATTTTGGCATTGTGAAAGTTTCTCCGCCGTCTTTTGTTTCAATTATGTAATTTGGATAAAATTAAATGTGTGCTTTCTAAAGCCTTTGCGTTATTGGAGCTTTATAGAAGCTTGGAGATTGTCGAGTAGGGTAGAAATGAAAATAATTACGTCATCGAATGCGTACAATAATAGACTTAATTTATTCAATTTTCAATAATTCAAGCAATGTATCACGATGCGTTATCGTTTGTCTTTATGGACAACGCTCTCTGTGTTTGAGAAATAGTAATGTGCGATGGCCAGGAACCATCCGTGTGTGAGGCGACTCGCACTTGGCTGGTTTTATTGTTTACTAGCTGCGCCCCGCGGTTTCACCCACGTGGTGATAGATATTTTGGATAATATACAATATATCTTTATGAATTGTAGCCTATGTGATATTCTGATGTATAAACTATATTATTGTAAAGTTTCATCAAAATCCATTCAGTGGTTTTTACGTGAAAGAGTAACAAACATCCATACTTACAAACTTTCGCGTTTATAATATTAGTAGGATAGACAACAATCACTATGCTTGGTCTGCAGAATATGTCCCATTTGCTCCACTTGAGATAAAAAGGCAGGAATTTTTGAAAAGGGCTACAATACGTGCTCGTTCGCACGGGCGTATTTTTACCGCGCGTAAAAATTCGCTCAAATATGTAGAATAAATGTATTTCCAATTTCCAAGTAGCTGTTCGCACGTCAGCGTTTAAAACGCGACGTATTTTTATCTTGTTTGCCTTATAGCGACACAAACTGCTACAGATAAACAGATAAAAAAATTATTCATAATATGTCAATTTATACGTCACAATTTATAAATCATTATCATTATTTCTAATAAAAAAAATATAACCATTAATAATGAAATTTTAAACTACGATTAATCTAGATTATCTACGCATAATTTAAAAACTCGTATAGAAAGTACTGCTAGTAATTTAGCTTTATTCATTTCAACGTCTTACTGAGACGAGAGACGAGGCACGAGTATGAACGAGTTGTGAGTTCGTATGAACACATACCGAAGCGTTAAAATCCACCAACGTCGGGTTTTACCGCGACGGATATTTTACGCTCGTGTTAACGAGCTGTTAGACGTGCCGTGATGCTTGCGGCGTTAGAATCGACCCCTTCAACTCAGCCTGCTTCAACTGATCCAAGTTCTGTACAGTTTACATACCATTACAGCCATGTTCCTACAGGTCAGCATTTAATGTTAGAACGTGCTTTTACGGCTTATTAGAGTCAGTTGCAAACTACTGTCCTCAGAGTCAGTGATAATCATTTATGGTATAAAATGTGACTTATCTAAGTGCTTATTTTCTAAGTCTATAGAAATAAAGGATTTTAATTTTTTTTTAACTAACGTTTTACCCGTGGGCACATGCAATGCTGTATGAAAACCGCACAAGTTCTTTCTGTGTAGAGTAAAAAATACACACCTCGCAAATCGCTTACTTATCTAGGTGCTTATTTACTAGAGTTAAGGTTTTTTGGGATTTTTCCCTTTGTGCTATAAGACTATGCTTCTTGCTAATTTCATCATGATTCTAGGTCTAAATAGTTAATCACTAACCTATAGTTTTTGTATGCATGCTGCTTCAAGAAGTTATTGAGTTAGTCAGCTAACATCAAAACTCAAGTTTATTGTTGAAAATATTTGTTAATAATTTCAACTCAATACTTTCATGCATTCCTAAAAAGAGAGGCTTTATAGACGGACAGACAGACGACAAAGTGATTCTACAAGGGTTCCTTTTTTATTTTTGAGGTATGGAACCATACAAACAATTCCTTTTTAAGTACTTTAGTTGTTGTGCTCTTAATTTTCTAACTTACTTTAATGTATTGAGATGTAGTAACTATGTATGTAATCTTGTATCATGTACCTAATCTGTTGTATGAGTGTATCACGTATCCTAATAAAGAATAGTCATCATCTAGACTTCAGTGGTTTCACTCGCCTCCGACGTTCATCCTTACATGGCGACCTTGCCAGGATAACTACTGAATAACTGAGATATATTGCCTAACATCGCAAAATGAAAGGAAAACGACAATATAAAAATAATTTTCTCATTTATTTCACAACATCACATACATCCATGTTATATACAGTCAACAAAGCAGTAGGAGCTAAACATTTAATAACAGAATACTCTATGTACACCCGAGCTTTTGCACCTATGTACTTTATATCAATATTTATTTCCAATATGACCCTACATTATCACGAAAAAGAATCCAGCCCAGTTTCTCAAAAAGTGACCTCATAACTGAAATCTACGAGTATGTTACAAACGGTTACAAATCTCTATAGAGGTATACATTGAATGTTTTGCAAATATCGATCTAAAGCGGTGCAATGAAAATATTCAATGTAATTCGTTCATGTTACAGATGTCAGTAATAAGGGGCCAAATTGGGCCGGGCCAGTGTCCTGATTTTAAAAAACAGGTTCAGTTACTACTAGTCTAGCTAAAAGACCGGTTAAACACCGGACTTTTAAAACATAGATACCAAGAGACAATGTCTTTCGAGAATTTTCTAAGGCTTTCTTCAGAGATGTTTTAGTTTCGTGAAGATTTGAGCTCATATTAGAAGCAATTAATGACAGAACAAAGAATGCTTCGCCCAGTGACACAACCCATCTCGTGAGCGAAATTTAGATCTAATACTAATGATCACATTTAGGAGCTTACTCTATAAGGTACTGGTGACAATGATATAGATGCGTCACTTGTCAATGAGCAGTTCAGGCATGAAGCTTATCATCCAGATCTGGATAGCAACGCAAGTAATATCATTGATATAAGCTGGGTACATAACACGCAACCTAGCCAAACCCTCAAGATTTTCAGACTGATGATTATTGCACAGCTGGTTTTGAGTGTAGCGTATGCTTTAAAATTCAGGTTGGTGAGGTTAGGTCTTGTGTTATTGTTACCCAATCTTTAAGACTTAATGCCATCCGTGAGATTGGTGTCCGTAGCTCTGGCCATAGCTCTCCTGTCCGTGGCTCTCGTGATGGTGAGGGTGGTGCTCGATCTCCTTCTTAAAGTAAATCGGGTAGTGAGACTTCACGGCGTGAGGAACCTCCTTGATCAAGGGTACTTTCACTTCAGAGTACACGGGGTAAGGCTTGTCGATGGGCACCTTAACTTCATAAGGAACAGGCTTGTCGACGGTGTAAGGGATCTTCTTGTAGACATCGTAAGGCTTGGGCACAGGGACCTTGATGTGGACTGGGTATGGCTTCTCAACCTCAACCTTGTAGGGTTTGTCGACTGGTACCTTGACTTCATAAGGCACGGGCTTGTGTACAGTCACTGGGTAAGGCTTCTCAACAGTCACAGGGTAGGGTTTCTCAACGTATACGTTGTAGGGCTTGTCGACTGGTACTTTGACTTCGTAAGGGATCTTCTTGATAACTTCGTAGGGCTGGGGTACCTTGACTTCGTATTTGACAGGGTACGGCACTTTCTTCTCGACGGTGTAAGGCTGAGGGTAGGGAACCTTGACTTCATAGGGCACCTTCTTTTCGACGGTGTATGGGGTTGGTACCTTAACCTTCACTTCGTAGGGCTTGTCAACATGGACCTTGACTTCATAGGGGACTTTCTTCTCCACTGTGTAGGGTTCTGGGACGTACACGGGGTATTTGACGTACTCCTTGACGGTGACTGGGACTTTCTTCTCGACGGTGTAGGGCTGAGGGTAGGGAACCTTGACTTCGTAGGGGACTTTCTTCTCGACGGTGAAAGGTACGTGTTTCTCGACGGTGTATGGGACGGGGATCTTCTTGATGATCTCCACGTGTTTCACATGCTCGTGGTGTTCGTGGTGACCGTGGCCGTAGTCGCCGCCGCCTCCTCCACCGATGGGTTTCCAATCCCCACCGCTTGATCCGAACTCTTGGTGACCACCAAGGCTCAGACTCTCACCGCCGCCGTAATGGCCTCCATCGCTGTAACCCCCCTGTTGGCCCCCGAAGTGGCTCTCGCCGCCGAAGCCATGGCCTCCATATGAGCTTTCGTAGATGCCACGCTTCTCCTGCTTCTTATCTTCGACTGCCGCTTTTTGTGTGCCTTTCTCCTCCTTGGCAAAGGCCACAACGGCCAATGCTGCCACCAAAACAACCTGCAGACAAAAAAGAACCATAATTAGTATCTCAGGAACAACTCATTAAAATATCATATTAGTATTTCAAGAACAACTCTGTAACAAAATAAGTTATCAGAAATAATCGCATTCTACAAACTCTGTGGCTTCTAAAACAAAACACTAAACAAAATACTGATCTATCGATGCTATAAATTAGCAAAAAACAGCTTTATAAAATAATGACGTAAATACGTGAAGTGTTTTCGATATTCAATAAACAAACTTATTAATCTAGAATCTCAAATCCCATTATTATGAAGACATGTATCTAGAGAACTGCACTTACGCAAGATTTAGAAAGTAAACTTAAAATTCTAATCTCATACTATATACGATTACAAGTAACTGGATCAGTACTTTTACTTCGAATTCGATATTCCACTTGCATAGCATGTTAATCTTTTGAGGATCAAATGCTACTTCCATTTTACGTATAGATTTATCATGAAAGGAGGAAGAGTAAATTGAGAATCGATTTAGTTAATTGGCCATTATTACGTAATATGAATTAGTTTTAGAATTTTCCAAGTGTCTCTAAAGAAACAAAGATTCCACGAGTCTCTTGTAGATTTTTTTGATTTCTTGGTGTTTAGGACAAGTTGGGCAAGACAATAAAGTTATTCCTGTTCTATCCTACTTGTGTAAATGGAATGAATGAATGTTTTGGACTCTACAGAGTGTTAATCACGTAATTGACTGTATACACCGAACTCGGTGACATAGCCCGGCGGCGCTAAGTTTGACATTTCAGTATGATATGAATAGTTTATGCAGCCGACAGTGTTTTGTTAAGTTTTCGGCGGGTTAGCGAGTTTGCTGTCTCGTCAAAGTAACGTGTATGAGGATGTGTTTTTATAATTTAGATTACAGAATTAAGACAGGAACGGGAATGCAATTTTATTATATGTATAACGATTGCCTGTTGCGGACGAAAATGTACAAAATCAGTTCTTACTATCTCGGAAAAAGTAGCTTAGCAAGTTTTATTATGAACAAGTTAATTATCATTTTTATAACAACTGTTACATAATATCCAATTATTCGATAGGATCTAGCACAAGCCGTTCACTGTTGGACTTGTATGTAGGTTTATTATTAAAGTATTTATAACGAGACTGCTTCCTTGATTATAATCAGTTTACTGAGGTATTGGATAACATAATTTGAATTTATAGTAGCTGGGAAATAAACGAGCTTTGTCTTCATCATTAGCAGCTGGTGAAAGTCCTCTTTAAGATTTAATTAACACTTAAAGTACATTTAATGTATTTTGGGTGTTCAATGAATCAAAATTTTGAACTGATTTTGACTATGTACCAACCAAATCATAAAGAACGCAAAACAATTTTGAGAAAAGAAAACCCTACACCCTATAACAGTTTTTTGTTTTTTTTTTTTCGAGATGCCCTGTTTTAATATAGAAACAAACTAAGTCTAGTAAAGAACCCTGTATTAATAGTTTTTATAAAAAGTAAGTACAGGGGGAATTAAAGGATGTGTGACTTGTCGGATTGTTAGAGTCCAATTTACAAACGGGGAGAACTACCGAACAGAAGTTTTAAAGTGCATATCAAGTTAAAAGACAATAACTCCTTTTACCACCCATCGGCATGTCTGGGGCAAAGTTGCCTAACCAAAAATAAGAGTTGTGATGTGGCAAATGATAATTTCGTGCAGCTTCACACCGTAAAATATCTGACGTATTAAGAAAACACATTCAATTACCATCAAAAGTCTTGATTGAGGCATTACGCCCCACAAAGGCATTGCAATTTCATGGTCTGTCTCGGATAAAAACAAAAGGTACAATTAACCTAATTCGATACGAAACGAGGATGCGCAAGCGCATTTTCGAGCAGTTCTCGTTGTCTATGGTACTTTGAAGGATGTTATTAATAGTAGAGGTCTTTGTCTTTGACTGACAAAATTTCAAAAAAAATATTATAGTCGTTTTTCTAACGCAAAACCTGATAGTTTTATCAGACTTACAAAGATACTTCTAAATTCTAAATAATTAATTAAATAATTATTATATATATTAATTTAACTTCATATGTTATAATATTCTAATTTCTAAATTCTCTTTTAATAAGGAATGTGTTAAACAGTATAGCAGTTTGAGAAAAAAAGTTGACAAAACTGGGTAAATCTTAAAAACTTGGCTGGTGACTACCAAAGATATGTTTGCTACATAATAGAGAGGCATATGCCCATGTCCAGCAGTGGACTAGTTTAGGCTGACGTTGAGAGTAATCACACAGTAGCAACGAAGACCGCATTCCGAGCTTGTGTCCTATATGTTGCTCTTTTATGTTATGTCATAATATATAGCTATGGTTATAAGTTATACGTCAAAGTTGATCTGGTTGTTCTAATGACCAACCCGACAACGGGCCAGTTATAAAAAAAGGCGATTAGTAAAAGAAATACATATCAAAGCTTAATAACAATAATTGGGCTCTCAAAACAATCATATCATCAGTTAAGTTACCGGATCTAAACAGTTAAAACCAAATTATGCAATGTGCAGTGAAAGGCATATTGCCCTTAATTCAAATCGTGTTGCTAGTACAAGTGCTAAGGATCTTTATAGGCTCAGGTTGCGTAACAAAGTGTATGGAATTGTATATTTTATTGTAATGGCTGAGAATATGTGAGTATTATGTAAATTGAAGGATTTGTATTCAGCTTTAAGGCTTTGCTCTCACAAGATTCAAATCTGGGGTATTGTTGCGAATGTTGCGTGTTTTTATTGATTTGGCAACTTTGTAAATACATTAGCTAAATTCACATTTTTAGTGACTTTAAGATTGCTAATGGATTTTGCTAAGGCAGTTTTGACCGTGTCCTTTGCCTGAAGTTTTGAGTAGGATAATTTTTCATATAACTTTGTTATCAATCTACTTTATCTGCATAGTTGGACAAGACGATGCTGTGTCAAATATTCATTCAGCAGATGATTTGAATAAAATGCATAAACAACATTGTCTGTTGCTATTTGTAACTGTATTTGTAGATATATACTTTATTCCACAAAAGTTGTACATAGGCGAGCATAATGCTAGATATCATTATCTACCAGCTAACCTTTTATCATCACCATTTATCATCTAGCTGGGTGACCAAAGAAAAAAACAATTTGATCTACAAAAATCTTATTCGACCGCCAGAAATTATTACGGTATTTGCATACCAATGCCGCAAATGACGCACCGTTGCGTGTCAGCGCATTAATAACATCATCCTATGAAAGTAAAAGCCAATTTAACTGAAGAAAGTCCTCAACACAACATGAATCAAGTTATATATTCGCAAGGGGCATTGACACCATAAGGTCTAACTGGTTAGTTTCACAAGGAAGTCCGGACAACCTGAATCTATTAGTTAATACAGAGACTAGAAATCTAGTGCTATCTTTAAAACTTTCTATGGAATTATGAGGAAATAGTATGTAGGCGTGTTTTGCGGTGAAGGTGCTTTGCTTATGGGGGTAAATTAGCCAGCCATCATTTTACCACAGTAGTAAGTGTATGTATTTAGCCTAAATGCCCATTTTGACATGGCAAGGTAACCAATTAGCTTACCTTAACCGTTCTAATCCACAATGAGGTGTTTTCTTTATGTCAAAAAACAGTTCGATTGGACTGAAAAGATGGCGCTCTTAGTAAATTTAGATAGGTAGACCCTGCACAGTTTGACATGCCACAAATTATATTCTTTCGCGAAAGATTCCTGCCAACTTTTGAGGTTTGTACCTACCTTAGAATGAATATTGCTTTTTTTTTTTTTTAAAAAAAAGCTACACTCGCATCGTTTGTTTGAAGTTTGAATTCCAATGAGTTCAAGACGCACCAAAATTTAAAGAAGCACGTAAAGAAGTCCCAATATAAGTCATGTGTTCTATTTTGTTTTTAATTGGGAACGTTGAGTTAAAAGAAGAAGAACGTTAAGTCAAAACGCTGGCTTGGCTTCTTTCCATCTAAGATCCCAAGTGATGTGCTGATTGTGGCGAAAAAACTAACCTCTTACAAAATATTTTCAAGGGACTCTGACAAAATAGTAGCTTTTACCTATGCCTACTCTTGAAATATATGCATATTGAATGGCTCTTCTACCATTAATATTGACAATTGACAAGTAACTTTCAAGATGTTACCAAAGTTGTCAGGTTTGTCAATAATTACAAGAACCTCGTGTTAATAATCTATGTCCAATGAGTGATGACTCGATGTGCAAACATGTAATAGTAACACCGTTACATAAGGCGTTATGCCATTTTACCACTTTTAATCGTCATGCACAATTACAAGTGTAATCTTAGTAATCACTGGTTGTGAATGTGAACCAGCCAGTTTTGTAACGTTACGGTTTTGTTGGCAGAATGTGAAGATTGATTAGCGCTAGCGCAAAAAGTTGGTAAGAATTAAAAAAAAAAGATGGTAGAATATGGATACGTGCATGTGAACATTTGAAATCTTTGTGGAATGTGATAAAGATTCATGACTGCATGACTCTACCCAAAAATTAAAAAAGAACTCTTGTCTATTGTCTAATAATAAGTAATTGAAATAATGTCGCAAGCTCGCCTACTCTACCAATAACAATCAAAACAAAATACTGACTGTGATTTGGAGCAAAATACGATCAGATTTTGTTATTCATATCAATTATTTACCAAATTTTTTTCCAATTTCTCTGTATTCCAAAAAAGCAATATAAAAAGGAAAATATACTTTTCATAGGGTAGGGTACCTTAAATAATTATTAAAATGATAGTAAGCATGAGTTTTTTTTATAACAAAATAATGACATTGAACCTTGATTTAAGTAAACTGGAGCAACTATTCCCATACAAAAGAGTTCAACGCGCTCAAAATTATGTGAGGGACGTAGTGTTTTTGCCGTGAACACCTTACCTAATTATCGAGAAACTTCTGATCGTGACCTCCACTTTATTGTAAGTCGGTTAATTGTTTATTTCTCATATTTATCACTACATAGTATTAAACAAAGTCGCTTCCCTCTGTCCCTATGTATGTTTAGATCTATAAAACTACGAAACGGATTTTGATGCGATTTTCATTATAGATAGAGTGATTTAAGAGGGAGGTATATAAACCATTTGATAATAGATGTCCATGCGGGCGAAGTCGCGGGGCGCGGCTAGTTTATAAAATAATAAATATAATATTTTTGGTAAATTTTGTTTGTTTGTTGTTTACAAATATAGGTTAGTACGGACAAAAAAGAAAGCATTTTGACCTTGAGAATAAACTGGATCAGTCTACGAGAAAACGCCTTTTCGATTTCATAGCAATTTGATAAGTTCTACATTGTGATGTGGTTCAGGCACGAATATTTTTTTTGAAAGCATTGTCTATTCCATCATCATCGCCATTAGGAAGTCGACTTCATTAATTGAGGATCTTTTTGCTGAGTTTTTCATCGTCGAATTTTTTTTTTTTTCAGAACCTTACAGTCATATACGGACTTTTTTCTTTGTTTATTAATTCAAAGTGAAGAATTATTAAAATCTTCTTGGTTTACGTACGGTCGTGTATAAAAAGTATTTATTATTATTTATTAGTAGTTTAATCTGAATTGGAATAGAAATATTGCCATAGGGCATCGGTCCATTTTGGCAACAAGAAATTTGAATATATTTGTTTTAAAAGAAGATTCTTCGTTAAAAACTTCAACATCATCATCATCAGCCTATATTAGTCCACTGCTGGACATAGGCCCCAATGAGCGCCATAGCGCCCTGTCTTCAGCTTGACGCATCCAGCATCTAAGTACCTGTTTTTTTTTCTTTCGTTTTTTTTTTCGCGTTCTTTCTTTTTTGTTAAAAACATATTAATTTTAATTTAAAATTAATATACATACATACTCGTAGTTTTCAGCTCCTCACAATCTTGCAATTCATTTTGAATCGTTCTCACTTATCCTTAAATATTCATAATTATAAATCATAATGTTTATATATGAAAACTACTTCGACGTGAGAAATACTAAGAAACCATGTTTATCCATCAATGTCGTGGAAACAGTTTGCATAATAGTAAATCATAATGTAATTCAACCTCATTACGTGTAGTGTAAGCTGTAATTTTTGTGCTTTCTCGGCGTCTCGATGAAAGTGAAAATTTGTTTCCACATCGAGACGGAAGGAGAGGTAAACACTATTGTAGATATTAGTTCCGGATTTTCTGGGTATTTTCTTTGCATATCTTTGTAATGTATTGTATTATGTATATCAGTTACTTAGTACCTACCGATAACACAAGCTCTGCTTAGCTTGGGGCTAGATGATGTGAGAATTGAGTCCAACGATATTATTATCAGTATTTATTGTATTGTGCCTTCTATTATTATTATTATCTTACAATTTTGGTTATGCGTAAGTATATGTAATAAATAAAATATATAATTTTATGAATACTGTGTTATGTATGTTCTGAATATTTTTAGAAAACGTAGGTATATCATTTATTTATTTATACAAATTATTATTATGATATACATTATTAATTGCTGTTTTGTAATCCTTCGAAGTTTTAATATTTATTATATATAAACATTTTGTGATGAGATTTAGAGGTAAGTTTATAGAGATAATGTATTTTTTTTTTGTTTTATTTAAAATAGAAGTGACCGAATCAATTAATAAAATTAATATCTCCGTAGATATATAATAATGCCGTATTTGTATCAGATTAGCACTATTTTGAATTTGGAATACATATTTTTTTAAACTGTCCTGAAAAAACGCACTATTTACCCGCTCCTAAAACTCGTTTTTTTTTTTATCGAAAACACTTTCACGTCACAATATCACTTCACTATTTTCTTTAGACTCACCAAGAACTTCATGTTGCTGCGAGTCTTCGTCGACGTCGAAGACCGGTTGTGTGGCCTGTGCTGTCTCCACACAGGTTATATACTGTCCCTCCCACTTACCAGAGACAAGCGAGAAGAGCCTGGCCTGATAATGATACCAAATTAATTATATCATTTTGAATTTGGAATGCGTAAGTGTGACCATTGTGGAGTAACCAATATTTTACGGCGTTTTTGCGACTGTAGATTTATTGGCAATTTGAATTTAGAATGCCGATCGTTGATTATGGTCACTAATTTTGAATTAGGAATGCTAGTGATGAGGTGTCTATCGTTTCGACAAACGTTAACGAGATAATAATGAAGAACCTGTGTATTTGCTTGCAAATCGTTTTCATTCAATAATAAAACTGTTGATGTATAGTAAACAAAACACCATTGATATTGGTAATGACTTACCTACCTAATTGTTAGAGTCCTCTCTTTCAATTACGTAATATCAAAAAATAACAATTCAATTGAATTGAACCTATGCAGTATCTGTGAAGTTTAGAAACGCATATTGAAAATTGAAAAATTCTAAATTTAAATTTCTTTAGGCTTAAGAAGAAATAAAAAATAAGAAATAAGGTGTTTTAGATTTTCGGTTCACTTCACTTTTTTGTCCACTCGTGGAAGAAGTGAAAACGAAACCACTTGTACATACATATATATCACTTATGTGTCTAATACATGTTTGTTTTGCTTATCTAAATCTAAATAGAATGTCATCATCATCATCAGCCTATATCAGTCCACAGCTGGACATAGGCATCCCCCAATGAGCGCCCTGTCTTCAGCTTGCCGCATCCAGCATCTACCTGCAGTCTTTTGCAGGTCGTCATCCCGCTTGGTCGGAGGGCGTCCTACGTTTACCGAGTTGTAGTCTCCACTCAAGAGCACGTTTGCCCCAGCGGCCGTCGGTTCTTCGCGAGATATAATGTGATTATAGATAATTATCTCGCGAAATATAATGTGATTTTAGATAATTATCTCGTGAAATATAATGTGATTTTAGATAATTATCTCGCGAAATATAATGTGATTGTAGATAATTATCTCGCGAAATATAATGTGATTTTAGATAATTATCTCGCGAAATATAATGTGATTTTAGATAATTTCAATATTTATGGAAATGTAAGCACAACATTGAATTTAACATTTGAAACTATCATGCTTATTAACACAAAAATCACTTATAACAGACTTATAGTCACTTAAATCATGGTAAATGTCCCGTTATAAGTGACTTTTAACATTGTATTTCTTACATAGCATAGGTACTATTGTCGGTGCGGAACTGAGCGGCACCTGGCCAAGCATTAACATCATTGATGTTATCATCTATGGAGTAGAAAGCCTTCTATGTACATAAGATTTTGTACTATGTACTGTTCAAATCCCAAAAGTGACCTTCAGAAGACACAAAACAAGAGCGGAATCGAAACTTTTAATAAATAAATCATCATCATCAGCCTATAGCAGTCCACTGCTGGACATAGGCCTCCCACATTGAGCGCCATAGCGCCCTGTCTTCAGCTTGCCGCATCCAGCATCTACCTGCAATCTTACCTATGGCTGGGGCCGGCCATATATCGCGAAGAACCGACGGCCGCTGGGGCAAAAGTGTTCTTAAGTGAAGACCACGACTCAGTAGGACGCCCTCCGACCAGGTGGGATGACGACCTGCGAAAGACTGCAGGTAGATTAAATAAATAATGCTGGACAATCCACACACATCTAGCCCCAAGCTAAGCAGAGCTTGTGTTATGTATACTAGATAACTGATTTAGTTAATACAATACATTATATAGATAGATATTTTTTACTATACATAAATAACGAACAGAATACCCGGAACAAATTTCTGCAGATCGTACAAACAATTGTCAATTGCAGGAATCGAACCCGCAACCTCCTCGTCCTCCGTCGCAAGCGGACCTTCGCCCACCGCGCCACAGAGGTCGTCACCAATTAAAACTTTCATAATGATAACAGGAAACGATATTTAATTAATGTTTCGGGCTTTTACCCAAATGCATCGATAAAATGCATTGAAAGTAGGTTTGTTATTATTTGGTAATGAGATTGCAATTGAAGTGTGAGAACTTGCAAGTCTTGCAACCAGCCTTTTGAAAATGAAAATTAAAAGTTATTTTATTTCTTTAAGCTCACAAATAAGCACTTAGACAGGTCATATTTTATACTATTCATTATTATCAATTAAATTATTTTAAAGTTCACTTCAATTTTTTGTCCACCAGTGGAAGAAGTGAGAAGAAACCACTAGTATGTTCATAACTTATGTGTCTAGTACATTTGATTTGCTTATCTGTAAGTTGGTAGATTTTGAGTTGGAGCAAAACTCGTTCCAAGCTTTTTTATCTTCTAAGTAATCTGATATTTTGTAATAAGCTTTTTTACAAAGAATATGTTTAACAATTTTTTTAAATTTATTTATTGATAATTTTTGCAACTCACTTGGAGTTTTTGTGATGTTCTTGGAATAAGGACTTGGTCACACGACGGAATTCAGACCTTATTGGATCTACGGTCACACCTACCTTACTAGACATCGTCATCAATGATAGCATCCCAAAATAAAATTAGCAATAACGAAAAACAAAATTAACTTTATAGGAGCGAAAATATACAATTACTAGCTGCGCCCCGCGGTTTTACCCGCGTGGTGATAGATATTTTGGATAATATACATAATTCTTTCCATCCAAAGGTTGCCTGGAAGAGATCACTTCTAAGCGATAAGGCCGCCCATTGTACTTGTCACATGTAATGTCTTTCATAATATTCTGTATCTGGTGTACAATAAAGTATTTTTGTATTGTATTGTAATATACAATACATCTTTATGAATCTATGCCTATGTGTTATTCTGATATGTAAGCTATATTATTGAGAAGTTTCATCAAAATCCATTCAGTAGTTTTTGCGTGAAAGAGCAACAAACATACATACATCGTTACAAACTTTCGCGTTTATAATATTAGCAGGATCAGCCGGACAAGTAATCCATAACTAATGCCGCGTCAACTGCAATATTATTCATCATCAGCCTATATCAGTCCACTGCTGGACATAGGCCTCCCCCAATGAGCGCCATAGCGCCCTGTCTTCAGCTTGCCTCATCCAGCATCTACCTGCAGTCTTTCGCAGGTCGTCATCCCACCTGGTCGGAGGGCGTCCTACACTACGTTTACCGAGTCGTGGTCTCCACTCAAGAACACGTTTGCCCCAGCGGCCGTCGTTTCTTCGTGAGATATGGCCGGTCCACTGCCACTTCAGCTTGCTAATTCTCAGAGCTATGTCGATCACTTTGGTTCTCTGTCGGATGTATTCGTCTACGGAACACTTGAAATATTATGTAAGTACTTTTTACAAAGGTAGATACATTTACTGTCAATTGCATGTTGGCTATTATGCTAATATTGCCAATATCCTCATCTCGGATTTGGCAATGAACTTTAGTGCTTGAGTGCAGTGCATTAGTTATTAAGTATGTACATATATGAAATTTCGTACTTGGGTTTTACTCGTATAACATACATATGTTTTTTTAGGGTATTCATAATATTTTTTGTATGTACATTTTTATTTTTCACACTTAGATAGATAGATATATTATTTATTCATACAAATAATATATAAATAAAGCCTATGTTACTTAATTCTTATATTTTCCGTTTACTCTCTGTAGATCCAGTGATCAAGATCCATTTGATTCCATTGAGAAAACGTTTTCTCTTTAGATCCATTTCTGATGATTTGGTTCTAACAAGAACTTTTATCATCTGTAGATCCAATGATCAAATTGATTTTGTTCCAGTGAGAATACCTTTTGTCTTTAGATCCAATTTTGATGATTTGGTTCTAAGAAGAACTTTTACTTTCTGTAGACCCAATGATCAAGATCCATTTGGTTCCAGTGGTAATACTTTTTATCCTTTAGATCCAAAATTAATTACTTTGATCTAACAATACTTTGTTCACTCTGATTAAAATGTTCAGCACAAGACTTGACGTAGAAGCGGCTATAACAACATCGCAACATAATGACACTAGTTGGCGATGAGGCCTATGTCCAGCTGTGGACTAATGTAGGCAGCAGTGGACTAATGATGGTGATTTATATTTTTAACATAATTAGAGAAGTAAAGTTGTATCTTGGGAATACTTCGTTGTATCTAGATAGTTTATTATAATTCGGTCAAGAACGAGTCGAAATCGCAAAACGACTTTTGTAATATAACTAAAGTATCGCCAAGGTTTACTGGAAGATACACTACTACTACTACTACTTACTTTTACTTTAAAGCCTACAGCGATAAAACTTCTGAAACTATCATGGTTATCAACACTAAAGTCATTTAAAACGGGATATTTACCATGATTTGATTTTTGAGTTATCCAATATTTCGGCACAGTTTCATGCGCCGTGATCTTACGCCATGATGTTATTCCGTGATCATGGCGCATGAAACTGTGCCGAAATATTGGATAACTCAAAAATCTAATCATGGTAAATATCCCGTTTTAAATGACTTTAGTACAGCGATAAAGCCGCCCTATGTACGTTCACTATTAATCTCATATCTCTCTATATTGTTATATTTTAGTTTTAGTGTTAGGTATATCTTATTTAGCTTAATGTGTTTTTTTTATGTACGTTTGTCTTTATTGTGTGTGCTAATAAAAGTTTTCTATTCTATTCTATTCTATTCTATAAATACATATATTATTATTGTGGCCGTTTCTGTAGGTATTAACTGTAATTGATTGGCTCCTTTTTATAATAGTTTAGCCATTTATTATGAAAGAATAAGTTACATAATAATAGAATTATAATTAAATTAAATTATTTTTGAAGAAAACTTTAATTATTGACCATTATTAAATAAGTTAAGGTCAAAGTTATCGACTTAGCTCAAAGAATTAGCAAGCTGAAGTGGCAGTGGGCCGGCCATATTTCGCGAAGAACCGACGGCCGCTGGGGCAAACGTGTTCTTGAGTGGAGACCGCGACTCGGTAAACGTAGTGTAGGACGCCCTCCGACCAGGTGGGATGACGACTTGCGAAAGACTGCAGGTAGATGCTGGATGCGGCAAGCTGAAGACAGGGCGCTATGGCGCTCATTGGGAGAGGCCTATGTCCAGCCTATGGACTGATATAGGCTGATGATGATGATTATTATTATTAAATAAGTATTTTAATAATTCTTTGATCTCTATTCGAGTAAAGGCCTCCTCCAGGCTGTGCCATTTCTTTCTATCCTTCGCTATGGCCGCCCAATTATTTTCTGTTTCCAAAATTTCGTCGACCCATCTTTCAAGTGGTCGTCCCATTTTCCTTTTACCAGGTGGTACCCGCCAGGCTGTTACCACTCCGGTCCACTTCTTGCTCATTCTTGCAACATGGCCTGCCCATTTCCACTTCACTTTCGTCTTCGAAAATGATGTAGAGCATCAATAACATTAGTCTTTTTTCGAATGTTGGCTCCTTTTTATATAATTGTTAAGTACATAAATAATTTAATTTAAAAATATACTTAATTAACTTACTTTTAAATAAATAATGCTGGACAATTCACACAGCGTCATCTAACCCTAAGCAGAGCAGCTATATTATAAACTATATCCTTTGCCTGTTTTTAAAACTCACGTCAAGGAGTTTTTCCTGCCAAAAGAATGAAAAGAATGAATATTTATTTATTTATTTATTTGGCACACAAAACAGAATACAATCAAATATTATACAACTAGAAACACACAATAATTAAAACTAGACTGTATCCCTAAATATGTGTACACATCATGATCAAAGAGCAGTTTATGTGAAGTAAATACAAAATGAAATTAAAAGTAAAAAATAATTAAAGAGAAAAAAAATCAGATAAAAATATGTAAGCATGCATTATTTTTTAATTACAATATATATATTTTTTTTTTAAACAATAAATTTGATTAGGGCTAGGAAATATATATATATATATATATATTAATAATAAAGGGAAAATTACAGAAAATTAATACCACTCTCCTTAATGAGAATGGATTCAACGTCTTTTTTAAATTTAAATAGTTTTCTATTAAAAATGTCAATATTATCACTATTATTAACTAAAAGATCGTTGTACTGACGACACATTCTACATTCATACATTCATACAATATTGGTACTTACTATTTATTTATTTATGTATTTAAGTAGCGTATTTATTTTGGATTTTGTAATATTTATTATTTGTTTTTTAGTATTCTTATTTAGATAACCTGTGGTACACCCCCTGCCTTTTCTTAAATTCATATAATTCTTTCCATCCAAAGGTTGCCTGGAAGAGATCGCTTCTAAGCGATAAGGCCGCCCATTGTACCTGTCGCATATAATGTATTTTTGTAATGATTAATTTGATTATGGTGTACAATAAAGAATTTATGTATTGTATTGTATTATGTTTTTTCTTTTTAAGTAAATTATAGATTAAAAAATAATGACATATAACTGCAGTATTTTAGTAGCATCATTTAAGAATGAGGTCAGATGCATAGGTCAAATAATTTGAGATGCCTTGTGATTGTGACCTAGGTTTTGCAATAGAAAGACTAGACTAGACAGTTATATTACCTAGGCATTTGAATTTATTAATCATTTGTCAAAGTCTGATATTCTTGATATCTAATCTGGTGATGCAATGTCAATTTGCAGTGGAACTATTAAGAAAATAAAAAACTGTAGACCGGGTAACGGACTTTGGATTCTCCGTTTACGAAAATAACCTTTTACGAGTACCTATGATGTTCAGAAAAAAATGCAATGATTGGAGGCTGTTGGCAATACAATTGTGTGTACGATCTGCAGATATTTGTTCCGGGTGTTCCGTTATCTATGGATTACATGGAATTTTTTGGAATGTATTGTATTATGTATAACTAATATATAATTATAATTATATATTAATTATTTATATAGGTATATATATTACTGTTTAAGTATAATATAAGTACCTTAGTATCATTATGAGTAGTATATTTTATTATCTCTATTATATAGCACTATCTACTAAACTGTTGTCCACACTACCCAAAGGTTAGCAGGTAGAGAATGCTATCTAGCATTATGCTCGCCTATGTACAACTTTTTGTGCAATAAAGTATATTCTATCTATCTATCTATGTATATCAGTCATCTAGTACCCATACACTCTGCTTAGCTTGGGGCTAGATGATGCTGTGTGGATGGTCCAGCATTATATTTTATATTAATTTGAAGATTCAAATTATTTATTCATTATGTTTGTTTAACACTTTGATTGCTGAAATCACACGGTATGTGTTTTCTACAAGTGACTAATATGCGTAAATCCACACTAGCACAGCGGCTGAGAAAATACAGATCTTTGTGACTCAGCACAGCCGTAATATTTTTCGAACGAAACGCATGTGCGGCGCAACACAACCGCTGTGTAAATCGGCAGCACGAATTTTTTAGGTTAAAAAAAAGATCGCATTCGTCGAAAAAATATCGCAGTCAAAGTGTTAAAGGTACTGAATACCTACATACTTTGACTGTAAAGTCCCATCCCATTCTAATAGCACGCGGATTTTTAGCATGCAATGCGTTTTAAAATCAAGCTTTGAATACCTCCTTGGAGTCATAACTCAAAAGAATAACTTTCTTTTTAATCACCTATTTAATATGACCTCGCAGAGAACTATCGATAAGTGTACAGTCGTTTACGTAAGAAATATTTTTTGTTTTATTTATAACTGCTCTCCTATCACCTAATTATGATTATGCAAGTACTTGCGTGTTGCGTAAGCGTTGAATGTGTATCAGGTAGGCTGGCCTGTTCGAGATGAGATTTTGCTGTCTAGACAGAATACCTATGCATATTCAATATCAGGCTGATTAGCATGAATGCTATCGGATATTCTATATTACGTAATTAAATATTATATACTGTTAGAAAGAAAAAGAAAGAAAGAAAATATTTTTATTTGCTTTAAAACTACCATACACAAGAAACTTAATTAATTAGTGACTACTATTAATTAGTTTGTATATTTATATTATATATTTATGTTTGTATTTATACCTATAGCTATCAATATGTATTTGTTAGTATGTCCCAATTAAATATTATTCTATATAACACGCCACCGTCTATACTTGTTCTAACTCTTCATGTCCATCCAAAGGTTGCCTGGCAGAGATCGCTTTAAGCGATAAGGCCGCCCATTGTACAACACATTCTTTATTTGTCTTTTTCCTGTCCAGTGTATCTGTTTTTATGGTGTGCCATAAAGAATTATTGTATTGTAGTTTGTGTTTTCTTTAGTGGAGATAGAACAATTCTTAAAGTTTTTATATACATAAGTTTTCATACAATTGAAGTGAAATAGGTCTATTAGTACACATTAGTTTGTTTTGTTTATAAGACCTTATTTTTTATTAGCCTTTTTCGTCCCACTGCTGGGCAAAGGCCTCCCCCAAAGACCTTATATTGAATAATTAAATATTATTATTTCTTTAGTGAAGATCGCGATTAAGAACACATTTACCTAAGAATTAATACACATGGAAGCAAACGTGGCGACCGATGTGGCGCGGTGGGCAAAGGTCCGCCTGCGACGCAAGAGGTTGCGGGTTCGATTCCCGCCTCGGAACAATTGTGTGTACGATCTGCAGATATTTGTTCGGGGTGTTCTGGTCGTTTTATATATATAATAAAAATATATATCTATGTAATGTATTGTATTATGTATATCAGTCATCTAGTACCCATAACACAAGCTCTGCTTACCATGGGGCTAGATAATGCTGTGTGAATTGTCCAGCATTATTTATTTATTTAAACATTAATTAATATGAATAAAAAAAATCGACTTGAGAAAAATAACCATTACTGACGATTCGGCAAAAGGCAAAAATCATTTATTTCATCAGGTCTTAACAATTTCATTACTTTCAAAGTTTTATCAAAATTATTATAACAGCCCACTCAGTTTCGAAATAGCCTTTGGGTGCCTATTACCACCCACGAGGCAATCCTTCCTTTCGAGATAATATCTCGCATTCGACATGGATACAAATGCACGTGAGAGTTGCCTTACGTCATATTCCTTTCGTCGAGTGATTGTCATAATGTTGGTAATACTTAAAGATTCCATGACAACCGGTATCGTTAACAATATTTACCATAGAATAAAAATTCTCAAGATCATAGACATCAGCTGTGGACTGTTATAGGAACAGTCCACAGCTGGATATAGGCCTCCCCTAGCGCCACAGCGGCCTGTCTTCAGCTTGCCGCATCCAGAATCTGCCTGCAGTCTTTTGCAGGTCCACCTGGCCGGCGGGTATCATATACCTACTGAAATTAAATTAAATGAAATGAAAGTTTTTTACGTTTAGTACGTTTACCGAGTCGTGGTCTCCACTCAAGAACACGTTTGCCCCAGCGGCCGTCATTTCTTCGCGAGATATGGCCGGTCCACTGCCACTTCATTTTAATTCTATATTATTATATTCTATATACATATATTCGCTGTGCCCACAACTAGGCTACACAAGATAAATGTATCTTTTAAAGGGCAATGTATGTATACGTTTCTACAACAAAACTCCAAGTGAGTTGCAAAAATTATCAATAAACAAATTTAAAAAAAAATTGTTAAACGTATTCTTACAAAAGCTTATTACAAAATATCAGATTACTTAGAAGATAAAAAAGCTTGGAACGAGTTTTGCTCCAACTCAAAATCTAACAACTTACAGATAAGCAAATCAAATGTACTAGACACATAAGTTATGAACATACTAGTGGTTTCTTCTCACTTCTTCCACTGGTGGACAAAAAATTGAAGTGAACTATAAAATATGACCTGTCTAAGTGCTTATTTGTAAGCTTAAAGAAATAAAAACTTTTCATTTTCATTTTCATTATTATAATCAGGTCTCATCGCTGAAGACACTTACTAAATTGGAAGGTACGAGGACGTAACCTTCACCTATTTATAAAGTGTATTTTGACATAGGTATTTTAACTTACGTATTCAATTTATGTATTGTGTCGATATCTTGCCTACATAATGGCACATTTGGTGATGTCGCCCTTATCAACAGACTTCAAAAAAGGAGGAGGTTCAAAATTCGACGACAGTTTTGTTTGTATGTTTTTTACCCCAAAACTTTCGACTGGGTCGATTTTGATAATTCTTTTTTTATTTGAAAGCTGGTGCTTCCCTTGTGGTCCCATTTCAATTTGGTCCAGTTCTGACGATGGCATCCATGAGAAAACCAAGTTTTAAATTTGCAGCGACAAATGGACGAATAACTCAATATTACGGCAACAGATTTCGATGATTATTTTTTAATTAAATCTTAGTTAAGCCGACCGATGTGGCGCGGTGAGCGAAGGTCCGCCTGCGACACAGAAGGTTGCGGGTTCGATTCCCGCCTCGGAACAATTGTGTGTGCGATCTGCAGATATTTGTTCCGGGTGTTCTGGTCGTTATCTATATACAGTAAAAAATATCTATCTATGTAATGTATTGTATTATGTATATCAGTCATCTAGTACCCATAACACACGCTCTGCTTACCATGGGGCTAGATGATGCTGTGTGAATTGTCCAGCATTATTTATTTATTTTCATTATTTAGGAATTTGAAGTCGGCTTATAGTTTTTTAAAACACGCCAAATTATAATAAAATAAATCCTTTTATTGGCTGTTACTGATATGTAGAGAAGTAAAAGTAGATTTTATTGCATGAAATACATGTGTATAGGTGCTACATATAATATAATTATGATTCAATGTATTTCTACCGTTAAGCGTGCAATGTCAGATTTACGACGTGTGTGTATGTGATGAAATTAATTTGCAGAGATAATAATATAATAATAATGCTGGACAATCCACACAGCATTATCTAGCCCCATGGTAAGCAGAGCTTGTGTTATGGGTACTAGATAACTGATATATACATAATACAATATATTACATAGATAGATATTTTCATAGAAAACGACCAGAACACCCGGAACAAATATCTGCAGATCGTACACACAATTTTTCCGAGGCGGGAATCGAACCCGCAACCTACTGCGTCGCAGGCGGTCCTTCGCTCACCGCGCCACATCAGTCGTTAAAAAATGTGTACCTAAATAAAAAAAATTTTAGAAGACCATTTAATTTTATTAGAGCTGTTGATTTTGTTCATATATAAATAAATAAACTTGTTATGTAGTTTTACAATTCATAAAGATACATTTAATACCTTATTCTACAACTTGTTAAACCAGCTATTACTTTCCCTAGACTAGACCCATCAATCTTACCGATTACGCATTCGTAGTTTTATTGATCTAGGTACAGTCAACGTAGTGATTTATTTATTTATAAAAATACAGCAGTTAGCTTACAGTCTAACACCAAAACACTAATTGCTAGACTTAAAAAAGACAGAAAAATTAAAATAAGATTACAAATAGGTAGATATACATTATAAACCGATAATTTATTTAAAAGTAAGATACGAGTAGCTATGGCTGGTGATGTCGTGGCTAGTTCCCGGTCCTATCCAATATCCAAATGAAATTCATTTAATTTCATATACATATGTATATATATTGCATGATTGCATGATGATATATAAAAAAAATAGTTTTATTAAAGAATACACACAATATTTATCATTTAGGGTGTTGCAATTGGAGACGGCCTGATAATTTATGTAATACTAACTAAATCATATGGTAAAGTTTCCATAATATAATAATGAATAGGTTACCATAGCATATCCATAAATGTTGTACCATGTCTTATGTGAATAAATATTACTGAATTACTGAATTTAAATGAGTCCACAGCACCAATTATTATATATTAGTATATATAGTAGCTTAGCTTTAGGGTGTTATTATAAATTAGTGCCCTGTCTTCAGCATGCAGCAAGTTTAAATATATTTTATTTTATATATTATATTTTGGATAAATTAAGTAAACATTTCGTGAACGCTGGAATCTTAGTACTACCTAATTAAATAAATAAATCGGCCTGAAGTGTCCCAATGAAGGGCAAAGGCCTCCTTTCCTTTCTTTTCGGTCTTAATCATGGAGGGAGGCATTAGGGGCATATTTAATAAAAAGTGCAGTTCATCCGTGCATCTACCTGTCGAGACTGTAACTGTAAGGTTTTGTTTACTTTAACTGTTAGTGAAATTTTTTTTAAATTAATCACTCGTTGCTAGGGTAGTATGGGGTGAAGTGGCACAGTGGAGAAAAACACGTTTTATTTTTGGGTTTTATTATGATAAAACGAAAGATTTAAAAAAATTCAAAATTCGTAATATGAAAAAAATAATAGATAGATAGATAATTCTTTATTGCACACTAAGTATAAAATGACAATGTAAAATAAAAACTTAAAAAACTAGATACAATTGGCGGTCTTATCGCTCAAGAGCGATCTCTACCAGACAACCATAATACTCTTTTTCAAATCCATTGGTTAACTTAATAAGCTTTAGGTAGCATCAAATAAAATTAGGTGCTTGAGCACCTAATTTTACCTATTTCCCTATATTTTGTATATATCTAACTGACGGACTGACTGTAGGTTCTTAACTAATTCAATTCATAATAGCTACTTATAATTTTACTACGTGTTGCACTTAGGCTACTTTGCGGCTATATTATAAAATATATAACCGGCATGCTGCTAGAGATTTCGGCCATGACACACTCGCGAATTGGCCCAAATGTGCGATGCTAGTTATGACTATGAATGAAGTGCAGTGAAATCCTCATAGTAATTAGCAAGCTGAAGTGGCAGTGGGCCGGCCATATCTCGCGAAGAACCGACGGCCGCTGGGGCAAACGTGTTCTTGAGTAGAGACCGCTTCTCGGTAAACGTAGTGTAGGACACCCTCCGACCAGGTGGGATGACGACTTGTTATCAAGTACCCATAACACAAGCTCTGCATACCATGGGGCTAGATAATGCTGTGTGAATTGTCCAGCATTATTTTATTTTATTATTGCCACCAAACTATAGAGTTGATGGCCACCAAGGGCAACTTCGTAACTCTACGTAAACTATTAATTAGCCGGTGAAATTTTTGATATTTTCTTTGTTAAACTTAATAATAAGATAAAATAGGTGGCGGCGCTAGTGTGCTTCGGGGGCTGACTAAGTTATGTATCCTACTTTATACTGAATCCTATTACTATTATAAACGCGAAAGTTTGTAAGTAGGGATGAATGTTTGTTACTCTTTCACGCAAAAACTAATGAATGGATTTTGATGACACTTCACAATAATATAGCTTACATATCAGAATAACACATAGGCTACAATTCATAAAGACATATTGTATAATATCCGAAATATCTATCAAACTATGAAAACGCGGGGCGCAGTGATATAACTATCTATCTATACTATATATACTTTGCCTCATTACATTTTTACAACCCACTTATCTACCCAAAGGCGTAAACCATAACAAAATCAAGTTGCATACAACAAATTAATGTGGATACTTACGTAGAAATAATATGATGGACGCAGAAAGCATTAGAGCGCAGGATTTCATAATCAAATTATAATTATGTTACGTAGCGACAGCATAATGTTTGCTCTTACTAGGCCGCGCATATCACTTGGCTATCGATCTGGTTAATGATTCTGGAAGCTTGATTGAGATAAATGAAATGAATCTCGTAGGATCTATCGACATCCATACCGCAATGCTTGAAAACGAAACTTTTCAAGCATTGTGTCCTACCCGTTAATGACCTACGGAGCTGAGACGTGGTCACTCACGATAGGGCTGGTCCACCAGTTCAAAGTCGCTCAGCGAGCTATGGAAAGAGCTATGCTCGGGGTTTCTCTGAAGGATACGATTCGTAACGAATACAGCCGACAGAGAACTAAAGTTATCGACATAGCTCTGAGAATTAGCAAGCTGAAGTGGCAGTGGGCCGGCCATATCGCGAAGTACCGACGGCCGTTGGGGCAAACGTGTTCTTGATTGGAGTCTGCAACTCTGTAAACGTAGTGTAGGACGCTTGTATTAATAAGGTCATATCCTGTATGAATAGATATAGTTAATTTTGATAATTTTGAATAAATACAAAAAGATATTAAAGAAAAGTTGTGTGTTTTATTGTATGATCTGTAGGTAGCAAAAATATACATGTCTATGAATTAAAAATCCAATATTTGCAAGATATAAGAGTATTTTGTAAAATAATACGGATCTCTAAAATAAAACTGGATTCGCCACAAACAGCTCAACCAACAAGATCGGATTAACATTCAGACAATCAACTTTCATTTTTCACTGTAGAGAGCTAACCATAAAATAAATGCAGCTACCTAGTTTGAATATCAATTCTAAGCTATAGCTTAGCCCTAGCTTATGCAACTTATCTAGCAAACTATTGCCCATACCTACCTACTGTTTTTTTTTAATGCTGGACAATTCACACAGCATTATCTAGCCCCATGGTAAGCAGAGCTTGTGTTATGGGTACTAGATAACTGATATACATAATACAATACATTACATAGATAGATCATCCGGAACGAATATCTGCAGATCGTACATACAATTGTTCCGGGGCGGGAATCGAACCCGCAATCTCCTGCGTCACAGGTTTATTTTATTATTGTGGTATAGGTAAATAAATATCTACCGTGTGGTGCCGACTTAGAATTTGCCCCAACTCTTCCTGCGGGTGACTCAGGGATATCCAATATGTAAAAGACCTAGATATCTATCACATACATACATGTCCACTGCTGAACGTGGTTTCCCCAATCAACGGTGGTCTTGTTATAATCAACACAACACGCTTGGCAAGCGGGTGGGTGATCGCAATCCTCTGTTAAATACACAGAAGGAAGCTTTATCCCGCTTCTCGAATACGTCCACGCCGCAGGAGCCGCACTCGATTTTACTGAAATGCGGTGCGGTCAGCGCGGATAGGTGCGCAATGTTGCATACTATTTCATATAAATATTTAGAAAATGCGATGACGCGGCGAGTGCGGCTTTTACGACATCCACGGAAAAAAGATTTAGTATTGATAGAAATTTACTGGAAACGTAAAAAGGCGATCCGCTTACAATTAACCACTGTTGATTATAATTTAAGGTGTGGTTTTATTACTTAACTAAGTGCGGTATCTTTTAGGTAGGTAGTTAAATTTGTAACACCTAACAAACCAGTCTAATCTAGTTAGCAGAATTACCGGAGCGTACCTACCAGTAATTGTTCAGACTTAATTATTATGTGTAGAGTACCTAATTAAATGCAGTAAATTAGAGATTTTTTAATTCAGGCATGTTAAAACTGAAAGGGTAACTTTACTTCTTTTAATTCGCAACTTATGGCCGCTTTTCTGTCAGTAAAATATCTATTACGAGGTTGTTTGTACCGGAAGTTTTTTTAATATTTTTTCACTTTTAGCCTTATTTGTCCCAAGGCGACAATCGAACCCGCAACATCGGCATCGCAAGCGGACCTTCGCCCGCCGCGCCACAGAAGTCTTCAAAAGTGAGATAAGTACCTATATGACAAAAAAACATTACAACCGGCCATAAAACAGTGTCTTTTAATTCATTGTAATTTATTTAGTTTAGTGTTCTCACAGTGTTATATTGCACATAAAACAGTATAATGACAAAATGAGGCCAATTAAGATACTTAATAAAATAGTAGAAAGTAAAAATATAAATCATCAGATAATTTCCTTTTTGTTAGAAATGTGGCTGATGAATCAGACTAACATTATTAATATTATATTATTATGATCTAAAGGTGGGTATGGCACACAATTATGAAAACTATTTCGCTTGTACCTACATACAAAGTTACATAATTATGTACACTTTATCTTAAGATTGAAACCCGAGGAATGTAACATTCTGGTCAAACCCCTACTGGTTTAAAGAGTGTTAAATATAAGAAAGCATGTATATTCTTTAAAAATAAATAAATACAAAAAAATAAATAAATAATGTTAATAATATGACTAATAAGTCACATAATTAAAACCTTTACGACAACATGACGAAATACCTACAACTTTATTAGGTATAGAGCAAAATGTAGTTTGCTCTAAATAAATAAGATGCCATCTTAAAAATGGCGCCAGATTCCTTTGTCTTGCCAACTTACAAAACTTATCTCAAGTTCCGCTACCACACTTCCGGTCCAGTTTTCAAATATGGAACTAATATGGCGTCACTACAACCTTGCAAAAAGCCACTGATTACCTACACAACTTACACCTTAAAATGTTATTCTTAACGTTATTAAAATAAGGTTGAAATTAGAATCGTGTGGCCGTAAATGTGTGTAACGCATTCTTCGTCACACTTTGTAATAAATGGCATGGCCATCTTGTTCAGCGAGATGAACATACTCAATGTGTACACTTTAAAAGGAAGAAAACTCAGGTATTAATATATCTACCTAAATATTAGGTTCTACATAACTTACCCACCGTTATTATTATTAGGCAAGTACCTAATAAATAAATAATGCCGGACAAATAACACAGCATTATCTAGCCCCAAGGTAGAGCTTGTGTTATGGGTACTAGATAACGGATATAGAACTACAATAAATCACATAGATAGATATTTTTATTAGACATAGAATACGACTAGAACACCCTGAACAAATATCTGAAGATCGTACAAAAATTTGTCCCGGGGCGGTAAATGAACCCGAAACCAGCTGCGTTCTTCAATATAGAATAAAAATAAGTAGACTACCTCTAGGTACTTAATGAATTAAAATCAAATGAAATTCATGTGCTATTTCATTCACTAACTGCATAATTGAAATCCACTTAAAACTTAGTTTAGTTATAAATAACATCCTTAATTTGAAACTAAAGACTACCAACTTCCGATAGACATTAAAATCTATTATACCGTGTACAATACATAGTGGTAAGGGGCAAAGTCCTTGTGCAATTTGGCCCACTAGCTAAATGGGGCGAGAGGCAATTTAAGTGGGACGAGTTGCAACTTAAATGGGACGAGTTGCTGTTTTTTATTTATTTTTAATTCCGACCTGTTTATTTTTTTAGTGGAAGGAGATAAAGAAAATATATTTATTTAATCATTAATATATTTTAGCAATAGAAACACAAAATATATTATACATAATAAAAATTATATTGGTTAGTATTGAAAGTAACGTTAATAATAGGATGTACACTGCGACTGATACTTATGATGAATAATTGATTATTTATAAGTGAAATAACCACTAGTTAAGAACTAGAAATGAATTTGTAGGATTATTTACTTGTGTGCTAAGCGGAAAGGGGGTGATCCTGTTCTTTTGTCAGCAAAATAGTGTATTGTCGTGAAATTATTATAAAAAATAATTTAAATGCTTTGAAATTTCAAAACAATAATTTACAGGTAAAATAACATAAATATGAAGGCTATGTGGGTAATTCATCATCATCAACCTATGTTAGTCCATTGCTGGACATAGGCCTCCCCAATAAGGGCCATAGCGACCTGTTTTAAGCTTGATGCATCCAGCATCTGCCCGCAGTCCTTCGCAGGTCGGCATCCCACCTGGCCAGAGGGCGTCTTACACTACGTTTGCAGAGTCGCGCAATTCATAACTCGTACCAAAGTAGCACGTAGGACGAGTTGCACTCGTAGCAGCCCTAACGCTCCGTCCGTGCACAATGTCTTTGATGGGCGCTGGAGCCGCGCCAATCAGAGCGCGCGAGAGCTAGGGGTGGCGGAACTTTGCGAATTCAATTAAACTTACCCCCGCCCTTATCTGATCGCTCTGAGGCCGTACGTAACGAGATTCTCAGGGCTGCTGGAGTTCTTGTATATTTCGCTAATACTTTGAAATTTTGATTTAGGTTCTAATATATTAAAATTAAACTACCTATTTTTTCTTATTCTGACTTATCTCAATCAATGCCGCCGTATCAACATGTTGAAAATATATTTATCTATTTTAGAATTAATTTTCTTATAGATAAGGAATGGATTGGCTTTACCTAACAGGTGTAACCTACGCCTGAGACGCATCACAACTTTTTTAGAGGTTTTTCAATGAATCAATTAGGCAGTGACCCATCTTCATATTAGATAGACAGATGTATCTACTCTCATCATCTAGTATACTTAGTTGTATATTCACTGCCCAACCTCTGCGGTGCGCAACATGGCCGTGCCGCAGCTCAAGCAAGTCGAAGACGGACACGTACATCATTGGCCATGAATATGTTAAACGATCTCCCGATAACAGTGACCTAAATTTCTTATTCTACTCCACAAAGTGGCAACCCTAAATCTTAGCCATTATTGGCTAAATCCCCGCTCTGAAAGCGGAGCGTCGAGCGAGACTCGCTGCAAAGCTTAACCTGTGACGTTATCTAAACCCACTTAAGGCTCACCCTTGTTAAACCACCCCATCCACCCTACAACTTAAAATCACCCTTAGAAACGTCAGATTAAAGCAGAGTTTCGGTTGAGGGTAGTTGGATAATCGTGGGATTCGGGTACTTGAGGCTGCTACGTAACGATAGGTCTTGACGTCGCGTCGACCGTAAGAAATGTGTCATCTTTGGTAGAGCCTTTTGATAGGATAGATTAGGGTGTTATTAAAAGTAACGTTAGTAGTAGTAAGTAAGTATTACTATTGATAATTCGAAGCTATTTTATGTGCGCTTCACATCTGTACAATTACCTGAACAAGACTTTGTATATAATATTGTTTTATTAGTCGACTAAAAGATTAATTAAAATATGCTTTTACTTGAATTAAACTCAATAAATTTAAGGTAACTTGATACATGATTGTAGTTGGCTTTAAACTCAACAGATTTGAAGAAAATTATCTTTGAAGTTAGGTGTACGACCATACCTTCCGTTCCCCAATACTGCTATTTATTACACCAAAAATGTACGCTACAAAACCCCGTGAGCAACAAAATAAATTAAATTGGTCATCTGGGCAATAAGTTGGCAGGCGTACCTACCATATTATTATTCCTTAGTAAGCACCTACCCACAGTACCCACATTCATTATCAGTTCATTACATTCGACCACAAAACTACTGCCTGGTCGGACTCGATAAATAATAAATTAATTTAAATTCAAACTAAAGTAACCAATATTCAATTCCGCCATCAATTTTGCAAAAGGATTCATTTCAAAAAACCGCATTGCTAATCTACATACCGCTTTAAAATATCACAAATGTCTATCCTTGATTTTCGAAACGAGTTCACACGCGGTACATTTTTCTCGAATGAGGGTTCAAAATTGCTTGCGCGGAAATGGAGGGAGTTGCGTTTGAAAATGGAACGGGGATGTGCGGGAAAAATGGGAAAATGGTGACGGGCTGAGAGCCGTGATAGCGCGATGAAAGCGTGGGGCGTGTTGGGTGTTCCCAGGGATGACACTTACATCCATTATTTTGGGTTTTATTATTTCAGGATAAAGTTGAGCTCGGAAGGGAATATCAATTTGAATATATTAGTACTTTTGCTCAAGATTGTCCTAAACGATTCGTAGTTTGGTACCTAAGTCACTTGGGGCAAACTAAGGCAATCAAATTATGAAAATAAATTAATAAATTATCATTTACAATTCTCTTTCTCAAAAAGCAATTATACCGTAGCTTAGCGGATGGAAAACACGAGTCTACTCTCTTTTGATTAAATGTTTTTTTTCTCTGAATATTTTTTGTCTATAATCAATAATCATTAGCCTTATTTAATAATCATTCGGTGTTCCATTTACAAAGAACAAACGTTTAATTTGAATTCATCATTGAAAATGGAACTAAATGTGCCTTTCTGGTTATTGTTGGATATTCGTGTACCTAACTCTTTCTCCGTGGTAAAATGCGTGGGTAAGTAGTGTAGTATCAGGTGGTACTTTGCCTTGAGCGTAACAAATACAAAAAAAACTATAGGGTGGAACACTAACAACACTGGAATTCCTTATTTACAAAAGTTGCAATAAAGGTGAAAATAGCATAATTCATTGTTTTTTGCAAATAGAACAGAAGGACAAATCACGTGAAATATATACCTACAAGGACAACAAATTCGTAAAGTAGAGAAGTGAAAAAAATTTCCAATATCCTACTAATATTATAATCGTCAAAGTTTGTAAGTATGGATGGATGGAGGTTTGTTACTCTTTCACGTAAAAACTATTGAATGGATTTTGATGAAACTTCACAAAAATATAGCTTACATATCAAATAACACATAGAGACACATTCATACAGATATATAGTTATTATCCAAAATATCTATCACTACGCGGGTGAAACCGCAGGGCGCAGCTAGTCCTTCATATTGCACACTTTTTTCACTTCATTTTATCGTTTTATTTTCTCGCAGGCGCTCATTAGGGCAGGCCTATGTCCAGCAGTGGTATGCTATAGGCTGGTGATGTGATGATTTTCTCGCAATCGAAGTGAAAAGTACTATTTCTATTGTTTTTACTCAGGCCAAAACCCACTTTTCAATTTTTTATTTTATTTTTATAAGTAAAATGAATAACAAAATATAAAAATTTATAGAGCAGAGAGGGTAATGCTCTTCATGATTGCTGTTACTCAACCTTTATTCAGCACTTCGTGTTACTTGGGTAGTTTCCACTCGTTGTATAGGTAGGTACCTGATTCAAATAAGTTATAAAGTTCGTATATTATTGGATCCTGGCAACCCTAGAACACCCGATGCGGTTCACTGGAAAAATTAAAAGAAAAATGCCAGCAATATTGGCCCCGCAAGTTCAATTAAGCCGGCCCAGATTGTGGCGGCATTGTGACAGGGCGTTTAGTCGCATTTTAATTTTATGTGAGGTATAGCTCTTTATTTTACACCTCGATTTCATCATCATCATCAGCCTATAGCAGTCCACTGCTGGACATATGCCTCCCCTAATGAGCACCATAGCGCCCGTCTACAGCTTGACATATCCAGCATCTACCTGTAGTCTTTCGCAGGTCGTAATCCCACCTGGTCGGAGGGCGTCCTACACTACGTTTACCGAGTCGATTTACACCTCGGTTTATTAGCCTCTAAATTAGATAGGGACTTTTTAAATTTCAATTATGATGCTGTTTTCCACAAACTTTCAGCTGGGAGCGAATTATTGTATTCTCGATTTTCTAAATTGACCGGCTACTTTATTTTTAATGCCTTTGGTATTTACTGTTTTTATCTAGCTAGTACCGTGAAGGTAGTGTCTCGGACTAGGACGTAGTATTATTATAGACAAATAAATAAATAATGCTGGACAATCCACACAGCATTATCTAGCCCCATGGTAAGCAGAGCTTGTGTTATGGGTACTAGATAACTGATATACATAATATAATACATTACATAGATAGATATTTTTTATTATACATAGAAAACGACCAGAACACCCGGAACAAATATCTGATCGTACACACAATTGTTCCGAGGCGGGAATCGAACCCGCAACCTCCTGCGTCGCATGCGGACCTTCGCCCACCGCGCCACATCGGTCGTCAAATAACAGGTGTCTTCTGTTCTGAGTGATATAAGACTTATACAGATATTAATAAACTTTAATTAAGCGGAAACATTGTTATTTAACATGTTTTATAATATGAATATGTTATAATAAAATGTGATTTGATTATAGAATAGAATAATAGCTGCATAAGACAAACAAACATAACATAACAAGTTACGTGAATCTAAATGAGAATAACTCTAGATACAGGTAGGGTGTAATAGAAATAGAATTTTTTTATTTGTGTTTCATATAAAATAATACAACTTAAGAACTAATAATAATAAAGATAACAAATTAGGAACGAATAAAATAATTAAAACACGAGAACACAGAAAGGCTGCCGGCTCAGCATTAAATGCTATATTGACACTAGTCAGTGCAGCGCTGGTTTTCAGCGGCGCCAGGGTGCTGAGTGCAGCACACAACACAAATCACTAATGATAACAATTTGACACGCAAATCACAAATTAAAACACTAATATCAACGATATAACAAAATAATGTGGTATGTGAACCTACGTGGCACCCCGAACCCAAGGGGATGGTGACTCTAGGTTTTGTTATCATCCCTGTGTAGTACGCTGAGCCAGCTTTTATAAAAAAATAGTGATTTTATAGTCTGTTGTTTTAGTTATTTGATGGTTAATCGCAGAAATTGCAAATTGAGCCAATTTGCCCGAACTTTAAGATCAGTTAAATTAGATTAAGTTTCCTGATCCTAAGCTTATAATGATGTGTAATTGTACGTGGGTGCATGAGCACATTATGTAAGTTTACTTATATATAGATTATAGATTTAGGTGCCTATCCAGTCTTTTGTTTTTTTTTTTCTATTTCAAGCTTTTACTATCATACGTTTTGCTCTATACACGTTTTGTTCTTATGATTCTCAGTATGCACATAATTTGTGAAATGATCAAGTTCTAAACCCTTTATTATTCAAATTCTGTATATTTTGTGATTATTTTATATTTTGTGCGCTTAAATCAATAAAATAAAAAATATTTAAAAAAATAATAATAATAATTGTTCTTTACATTATCTTATCTTCCATTTCTTGCTAAGCATGCCTCATGAATACAAAATAGGGGAGGTCTATGTCCAACATCATCATCATCATCATAAGCCTATATAGCAGTCCACTGCTGGACATAGGCCTCTCCTAAAGAGCGCCACAGCGCGCTGTCTTCAGCTTGACGCCATCCAGCATCTGCCTGCAGTCTTTCGCTGGTCGTCATCCCACCTGCCCGGAGAACGTCCTACACTACGTTTGCCGAGTCGCGGTGTCCACTAAAGAACACGTTTACCCCAACGGTTGTCGGTTCTTCGTGAGATATGGCCGGCCCACTGCCACGTCAGCTTGCTAATTAATGCTTGCTATGTGCAGCAGTGGACTATTATATGTAGGTTGATGATATTAGACGAATAGGTAAGGTAAGGAAATCTAAGGGTGGTAGATACCCTTAGATTTCCTTACCTTACCCACTCGTAAGATATAAACGTTCTTGCGTTCGACACTTTCATGCTACATAAATAAATAAGTAGGTACATACGTAGGTAACGTACTTAATTATGTAGCATGAAAGCATCAGCCTCAAATCCTTTTGCAATACAGTAGTAGTTTTATCATTAGGGCATTAGTGATCAGAGGGTAGAGGTACACAGTGGTTTATCTATGTGTCCTAGTGATCTGATCAGAGAGGAGAGGTAAAGTGGTTTTTTCATACGCCCCAAGAGTACCTACACCGCCACAACTAACACACCTCCCCGGAGCGCCACCTACGGGATGGCAAGCTCTGGCGGCTGTCGCGGCGAGGCCGGCACCATGGCATCATTTATTTCATTTATTGGAAAATCACCGGCTTAAACTATCAATTTCAGTAAAAGCATCAGAGATGAGCATGGCACCGCACCGCGGCATTTTATTTGAATGTGATGGATTCCATTTATATTTCTGACATTGACAAGCATTTCAATTTTGATATAATTCATTGTTGACAGTTTGACATTTAGTTGATATGTTGCCAGTGCGGATGTTTTTGGCCCTTTTCGGATCTTTCTCTACCTCTGCAGATCTTTTACAGACCGTGCCAATCTTTTAGGACCAAAATGACGTAACAGAATATCACTATTCTTCGGTATAGTGTACATTGTAGTAGCTAGGTATAGTGAGTTTTATAATACGCCGCCACTCAATAAGGTCCCCTGCGATTAGGTAAAGAATAAGAGAAGTAGAATGTAAAGTGACCGAAGAATCCTGAATGTTTCTGTCAGTGCCGTCATAATGGTTACAAAATTTTCGTATTATTTTTCTACTTTGTCGCAAATTTATTCCTTGTAAAACGCAAAATCACAAATAATTTGAATCTTCTGTGTGAATCGAACATAATCGAAGTTTTTTTTATCTAAGAATAATCCTAAATTTTATACGGCGGCGTTGGACCCCGTGCTGAATTGGATCATCCCACGGGAACGCTCCAATATAAAAGTTACTCTATGACACTGCAGTTTTTCTTGATATAAAGTTGCCTATGTGATATAATAATCCAGGATTTAAGCTAACCTGGTACGAATTTTTTTCGTTTTGAGCCCTTGGGCTTGAAGGCCTATCATACAGACACAAACATATAAAAAAAGGCTTATGGAAAATGTACATTTAAATTTTTTATTTATATTAGTGTCAGAGGAGCTTACTCTAATTATTTTCAGGCTTTTAAATTCTAATATTTAGCAAAACTGATCTTTAATGTTGGACTATTTGGTATTCGGTTTGGAGCTTTCTCATTTGACTAAAGGCAACACCAAATTTTAGCCGCTCGCAACGGCGAAATAGCTAGTTTCTAGTTAACTAATTTTCAGATTTTCCACTTTTTTTTGTTGTAACGGAAATATTTTTCGCTTTCTTATCCAGATTTTTTAGGTAGATTAAGTTCAAAAGCTGATAAGGTAAAATAAAAGCTAAGAAAATCTTTCAGCTCAGTATGCTGGACAATCCACACAACTATGACCGGTACGGTCATAGTTGTGTGGATTGTCCAGCATAATTTATTTATTTATTGAAGAAGCGATCATTCTTTTAGTGTTTTTCTTGAAACAACTTCCAATACGTACAAGCTACACTGAAAGTAACCGGCAGTAAGGATGTCTAGCAGATCAAGTAGAAAAGAAACACATGCCAATGTTAAGAAACCACATAAACATGAAGAAAAAAGTAATGATTTACCTGGAGGATGGGTAAGTTAAATCACAATTTACAAATATTTATAATATGAAAAATACCCCTTAAAAATAGAAACAATAGGGTCTACACAAAACAACTAAACAACAACAACAAATATCAAATGTTGGAGGTTTTTGTTTTATATTCAATAGACCTTTGTTTAACTACAATCACACCTGATGTAAAGTGAAGATGTGGCCGACTATGATAGAAGATACCTTATATGATTCACCAAGTAGGGGTGGTAATGCACTGTGCATCAGCTTGCCTTTAAAAACTGAAATTTAAATTTTGTTTCAATTGTAAAATTAAGTAATTGACTAGGTATGTTAGGTAGAATAATATAACTGGGCAAATTATAATTTGAAGATATACATTGTAACATATATTCTGGCGAAAAAAAACATCTTTAATCTTTGTCCTTGAGTGGAAGGGGGATGGTGGAATCACATCATGTAGTTCCTATGAGCATTCTCCGAAATATATCTTAGACTATTTTGAAAAATAATTAATAAAAAAAAAATTTTACAGATTGACCGGCTAATATTCGTCTTCATTTTGGTTGCTGGGTTCTCGACAGTGTATTTTGTCAAACGATGGACGTCTCCTCCTCCAATGCCAGAATACGACTTGAACGAGTACTGGGGGACCTATCCTATGGATCCTAAACCGGATGTCAGCATCAAGCCTTTTCAAATAGAATTTGCAGATCATGTAAGTACGATTTTTTACGAGTTATGATTGTTCTTGTGTTTTATTGATATATAACATCCTTATGCTTTGAGTAGGTACCCGCAATGTACATAAGAATAAGAATATTTTGTAATGCAGCCAGTTTCAAGTATGTACTTGAAATTAGCTGCATTTAGTAGGTAATTTTCCACCATAGTAATGATGTTAATGCAAAAATTCCGCAAAATAATGGCCCCTACATCCGTAGGCACCCAATGCGCTTCTATTCAAAACAAAAGAAAGACAGATATTGTTTAAGACTACTCCAAATAGAACGAATACTTAGCGTGCGTTAGAGCGCTAATTATTATTCGCGACAGTGTTGCGTAGGTCCTGCTTGCGCCCGGTGCTCTGTTTGACAGTGTTTTGCAGACCATTAATGCATGAAGTATGTGTGAGTGTATTTATCATGCACAAGCATAAATTCGTATTTTAGATTGTTTAATATTATGTTGAACAAAAGAAATATCAAAAATTTCATTGGTGATTTTGTGATATAAGTATCACAAAATCGGTGTAATCACCTACAACCGATTTTGTGATACCTAATGAAACTCTTTCGGAAACTCTTTTTGAAACTCTTTCGGAGGCATTAATGCTCCGAAAGAGTTTCAATTTGTCAAGCTTAGGTTAAAAATAGAGTTTGGTGGCCACCACGGGCAGCTTCGTATCTCTGCGTAAACTATACAACTACATATTACAGAGACATTAAAAATGAAATGAAAGATAAAATAGGTGGCGGCGCTGCTAGTGTGCCTCGGGTACCGCCTTATAGTTTTACCGAAACCGCTGTACCGCGCCTGAGGTATGCGAGCGGCGAGGCGGGGGGGAAATATCGGCCGGTCCGATCTACAGTCTGCCGTCAACGCGTACCCTTGCTCGTTTTTCCTCGCCCCCCACTTCGCCGCACTTTCCTAAGGAGTGGTATAGCGGTTTCGGTCAAACTATAAGTGATAATGAGGGTAAATAGGGAGGCCTTAATGTGTAAAATCTATTCCCAGATAATACATGACCTACGAGAAAGACTGCTCCACCGCCGCCTACTACCGCAGCCGCTAGAAAATTCTGGCTTTACATACGGATTCAACTCAGACTTCCTGTCTCAAGTAGTCGAGTACTGGGCGAACAGCTACAAGTTTAAAGACAGGGAGAGGTTCCTAAACCAGTTTAACCATTTTAAGACGAATGTTAACGGGCTGGATGTACATTTTATTCATGTTAAGCCTGAGATGGATGAGGGGATTGAGGTGAGTTTTGTAACAAATATATATTTTTTAAATTTATATAATACTAAAACTTCTGAAACTATCATGGTTATTAACACTAAAGTCATTTAAAACGGGATATTTACCATGATTTGATTTTTTGAGTTTTCCAATATTTCGGCACAGTTTCATGCGCCATGATCACGGAATAACTGAAGACACTGCGAGTTCGTTTTTATGAGCAGATATACCGATCTACCCTCATTTTCTGTCTTTTGCTACGAACTGTGCCGAAATATTGGAAAACTCAAAAATCAAATCATGGTAAATATCCCGTTTTAAATGACTTTAGTTATATAATACTAGCTGCGACCCGCGGTTCCACCCGCGTTGTGATAGATATTTTGGAAAATATACAAATATGTTTATGAATTGTAGCCTATGTGTTATTCTGATATGTAAGCTACATATATTATTGTGAATTTTCATCAAAATCCATTCATCAGCCTATATCAGTCCACTGCTAGCCATAGGCCTCCCCCAATGAGCGCCATAGCGCCCTGTCTTCAGCTTGACGCATCCAGCATCTACCTGCAGTCTTTCGCAGGTCGGTCGTCATCCTGGTCGTAGGGCGTCCTCCATTACGTTTACCGACTCGCGGTCTCCACTCAAGTACACGTTTGCCCCAGCGGCCGTCGGTTCTTCGCGAGATATGGCCGGCCCACTGCCACTTTAGCTTGCTAATTCTAAGAGCTATGTCGATAACCTTGGTTCTCTGTCGGATGTATTCGTTACGAATCCTTTCCTTCAGAGAAGCTCCGAGCATAGCTCTTTCCATAGCTCGCTGAGCGACTAATGATGAATGGCAGAATTTGACGATAAATTCATCATGTATGGTTTATGTTCCAGTACGACACCGTCCCTATCCTACTGCTCCACGGCTGGCCGGGCTCTATCAGAGAGTTCTACGAGCTCATCCCCAAGCTGACGGAGGCTAACTCCAAGAACTTTGTCTTCGAGGTGGTGGTGCCTAGCCTGCCAGGGTTTGGCTTCTCTGAGGTAATTGAGTATAACTACCTAATAACGGTTTCTTCTGAAAGAGATTATATAGTAAATAGCTGTGCCCCGCGGCTTCGCCTGCGTGGAAATATAATGTGTCAAATGGTTTATAAACCTTCCCCTTTAATCACTCTATAACAAACCGCTTCAAAATCCGTTGCGTAGTTTTAAAGATAAGCATACATAGGGACAGACAGACAGCGGGAAGCGACTTAGTTTTATACTATGTAGTGATAATAAGCCAAGCTAAACAGAGTTTGTATTAATGGTAATAGATGGCTGATATACATAATACAACACATTACATAAATAGATATTCTATGTAATCAGTCATCTGGTACCCATACCACGTGTGTGTGTCTATAAGAAGCCAGAGGAATGATCCATCGCGCCTCGTGTCTGATGAATACAAGTTAGCAAGCTTAGTGGTCCGGGAGCCAGTGACAGATTTTCGTGACCAAGTCCCTAATGCATATTACGAAGTTTTGCTTGTGAGGGCCAAGCAAAACTTCGTTCCTAATGCATATTACGAAGTTTTGCTTGTGAGGGCCAAGCAAAACTTCGTTCCTGATGCATATTACGAAGTTTTACTTGTGAGGGCCAAGCAAAACTTCGTTCCTAATGCATATTACGAAGTTTTGCTTGTGAGGGCCAAGCAAAACTTCGTTCCTAATGCATATTACGAAGTTTTACTTGTGAGGGCCAAGCAAAACTTCGTTCCTAATGCATATTACGAAGTTTTGCTTGTGAGGGCCAAGCAAAACTTCGTTCCTAATGCATATTACGAAGTTTTGCTTGTGAGGGCCAAGCAAAACTTCGTTCCTAATGCATATTACGAAGTTTTGCTTGTGAGGGCCAAGCAAAACTTCGTTCCTGATGCATATTACGAAGTTTTGCCAAGCAAAACTTCGTATGATACATTAGGGATTAATATTATGAATACTCGTGACCGCCAGCTGCGACTCCGTGGGTGGGTTGAGCAGTGGCAGCGATGACGACATTATTCGTTTTTCGACAATGGTTCAAATCAGAATTTTGGAATATGTGATATTTAATTTCTTATATCTAATCTTCATAAAGAACCTTATTCCATGTCCATGGGAATAATGTCGTCATCGCCACTGCCCAACCCACCCACAGAGTCGCAGCTGACGGTCAGGAGTATAAAGACGGACCAAAAAGTTTTAAATAATAAATAACTAAACAATGTCCTTTCCAGGCCCCGTCCCGGCCAGGCTTCGGTCCTATGGAGATGTCCATAGTGCTCCACAACCTCATGAAGCGGCTGGGGCTCCCACAGTACTACGTGCAAGGCGGGGATGTCGGACACATGGTCAGAGCTAATTACTATTACTACTATCATAGTTATTGCCACTAAAAACCATCACCAAACCAAGTAAAATGTTATCTTTATTCATAAAGAAGGTTGCAATCAAATTAAAACTATTTGATTTTTATTTACCATGTTTTGATTTTTGAGTTTTTCAATATTTCCCTTTCTAAATGACTTTAGTGTTAATACCCATGATAGTTTCAAAAGTTTTATTTGGTTTTTGAAAACTTACTCGCAGTGCCTTCAGTTATTCCGTGATCATGGCGCATGAAACTATCCCGAAATATTAGAAAATTCAAAAATCAATTCATAGTAAATATCCCGTTATAACTTTTGTGTTAATAACCATGATAGTTTCTAAAGTTTTATAGTATTGATGTTAATTAACTTAATACAAATTGATTAAAATGCTTATGCTGCTTTTGTTAGTTCAGTTTAAGTATTAGGAACTAATAGGTAATTTATAATCCACTGCTGGACATAGGCCTCCCCCAATGAGCGTCACAGCGTCCTGTCTTCAGCTTGACGCATCCAGCATCTACCTGCAGTCTTTCGTATATTTTATGATATATATGTATATTTTATGATATATATGTAGTATATTTCTATGTAAGTACTATAAGTATTTTATTTATAATATCCCACAACTTACAAGCACACAGATCCCCTGGTACTGTCCACGATCCTATCCATCCATGGTTGTCTGGTAGAGATCGCTCTTGAGCGATAAGACCGCCAATTGTACTTAATTTTTAAGTTTTTACTGTACATAGTTTATAGTTAAAGTGCAATAAAGAATTTTCTATCTATCTATCTATCTTTCGCAGGTCGTCATGCCACCCGGTTCTCTCGATCAGCGCTCATGTCGAGAAATAATTTCTGACAATATGGTTTTCTCGTGGATGGAAGTCTTACATTTGCAATAATTATGTGCGCGACAAATGGACGAATAACTCAATATCACGGCAACCGATTTCGATTATTCTTTTTTAAAACTAAGTTTTAAACCCATTTTCATTATTTAGGAACTTGAAGATCGCTTTATAGTTATTTAAAACACGCCAAATTATTATTTAATTTAATAAATATATTACAGGTTGGATCTATCCTCGCCACCATGTTCCCTGATAACGTGCTTGGCTTCCACACCAACCTGCCAACAGTCACTTTCAATCCCATCGCTACTGTCTATCATCTCATTGGTAAGAAAACTAATCAGTCGTGACTTGGTTAAAACTAGTTTAGTATTATATTCATCATCATCAGCCTATAGCAGTCCACTGCTGGACATAGGCCTCCCCCAATGAGCGCCATAGCGCCGTCTTCAGCTTGCCGCATCCAACCTGCAGTCTTTCGCAGGTCGTCATCCCACCTGGTCGGGGGTCGGGGGATGTATCGAACACCACTTAATAACTAATTCCAGGGTCCTGGTTTCCGTGGTGGATCGAGGAGCCGGAGCTGCTGAACCGTCTGTACCCGTTCACCGACCGCCTCGCTGCCACTATCGAGGAGATGGGCTATCTGCATCTCCAAGCCACTAAACCTGATACTATTGGTAAGATTTATAATAATGCTAGCTGCGCCCCGCGGTTTCACCCGCGTGGTGATAGATATTTTGGTGAATTGAGGCTGTAATTCCGACGTACCCCATATTGTTACCCATATTATACCTCATAATATGGGGATAATATTATAATAAAACATAATAAAAAATTCAACTTTATTTAACTAGACGACCGATGTGGCGCGGTGGGCGAAGGTCCGCCTGCGACGCAGGAGGTTGCGGGTTCGATTCCCGCCTCGGAACAAATGTGTGTACGATCTGCAGATATTTGTTTCGGGTGTTCTGGTCGTTTTCTATGTATAATAAAAAAATATCTATATATGTAATGAATTGTATTATGTATATCAGTTATCTAGTACCCATAACACAAGCTCTGCTTACCATGGGGCTAGATAATGCGGTGTGAATTGTCCAGCATTATTTATTTATTTAACTTTAAGCACAGATTATACAACACTTTTTTGAAAATGAAAAGTTTTTATTTCTTTAAGCTTACAAATAAGCACTTAGACTGGTCATATTTTATACTATTCATTTTTACAAAATTATTATCAATTTTAATTGATAATAATTTTATAGTTCACTGCAATTGTTTGTCCACCAGTGGAAGAAGTTAGAAGAAACCACTAGTATGTTCATAACTTATGTGTCTAGTACATTTGATTTGCTTATCTGTAAGTTGGTAGATTTTGAGTTGGAGCAAAACTCGTTCCAAGCTTTTTTATCTTCTAGGTAATCTGATATTGTGTAATGAGCTTTTACAAAGAATATAGTTCACAACTTTTTTTAATTTATTTATTGATAATTTTTTAAAAATATAAACCAATATATAACTAAGAGATGTGTAAGTGGCTTGTTAGATCTATTACATAATTGCAGACCTTACACTAACTCGTAAATACTTGTACTGTAGGATGGAGGCTCTGTTCTGTGGACGTAGGTATCCCTTCCAAGGACGATTATAAAACTATACTCTCAACATTTTACGGAGAAAGTAGATATCTATTGGAGGAAGACTTACATGAATGTTTTTGTTCCGATTATTATTGAATAACCATATTTCCGTAGGTGCAGCCCTTTCGGACTCCCCCGCCGGCCTAGCCGCCTACATCCTCGAGAAGTTCTCCACCTGGACCGACCCCGGCAACAAGCGGGCTCGCGACGGGAACTTACTAGACAAGTTCTCTCTCACACAACTGTTGGACAACGTGATGATATACTGGGTGACCAATAGCATCACTACCAGTGTCAGGGTCTATGCGGAGACGGTGAATAGGAGGCAGATTCCGGTTATATTTGATAGGTGAGTGAGTATAATGATAAGTGAGTGTGGATAATAGGAGATCGGAGGCAGATGCCCGTCATATTTAATAGATACGTGTGTAAAGGACGCTAATTTCGGTGGTTTTTGATAGGCGCGTGTGTAAAGGCTGAAATTCCGTTCATATTTGATAGGAAACACACAATTATGCGCCGGTAACATTGGAGGATCCATCGACACCTTTTTCGGATCCCTATCAAATAAATGCCAGGTGCAGCCGTCCTAGCCGCCTACATCCTCGAGAAGTTCTCCACCTGGACCGACCCCGGCAACAAGGGGGCTCGCGACGGGACAAGCGCATTATCTTGGATTCTCAATCCAAGTATATTCATAGTAGTTGACAATATTTTCTTTTGTTTCAGGATACCGACAGACGTACCGACATGGGGTATCAAGTTCCGGCACGAGATTATACACCACTCGGATAAGATGCTGCGACTCAAATACAATAACTACTTGCAAAGCACGTGAGTTAAGCTTCCAGCGTTTTGAGACACCGCTTAAAATAAATAATGCTGGACAATTCACACAGCATTATCTAGCCCTAAAGCTAAGCAGAGCTTGTGTTGTGGGTACTAGATGACTGGTATACTTAATACAAATAGATTAGAGAGAACCAACAACCGCTGGGGTAAACTTGTTCTTGTGAGTGGAGCCCACGACTCGGCAAACGTAGTCTAGGGCGTCCTCCGGCCAGGTGGGACGACTTGCGAAAGACTGCAGGCAGATGCTTGATGCGGCAAGCTGAAGACAGGGCGCTATGGTGCTCATTAGGCTCTCCTAACGACCAACCACCAAGGTTGGTGATGATGATTTGATTTGACACTTTCATGGCTAAAGACGCACATGTCCGTCAGCACGACTGTTTAGCGCCGGCGCGCTCAACTCGGTTCGCACCTCCTGGGCAGTGAATGCGTTAATCTAGCTAGAGTAATATATACGGCAATCATTCTTTCATTATTATTTATTATTATATTAGCCCGGAGTGTCCCACTACAGAGCAAAGGCCTCCCTCCCCTTCTTCCACTCATCTCGGTCCTCAGCAAGGAGAACCCTTTGTTGTATAGGTCGAGCTCATCCCGCCATCTCCGCCTAGGCCTTTCACGTGTCCGTCGTCCGTCCGAGACCAGCCAGTAGCTATCTTCGCCCACTGCTGGTCTGACATACGCCCACATTTCCAGCCCATGTTCATTATTATATTACATATATTTATATTTATTATTGTCCATATTCCTCAGCATCGTGGACTGCGGCGGTCACTTTGCTGCGCTCGAGAACCCAGATGTAATGGCGCAAGATATCAACACCGCAGTGCAGGCGTTTAGGCAGTTCCACGGGCAAACGTAAGTAGGTAACTATATTTTACTTTTATCTATCCTGCTAAAGTCATTTAAAACGGGATATTTATTTATTGATTTAAAAAAACAAAATCCACAGCGTTCAAAACTAAATTTAACATACATTTAAGTACCATGATTTGATTTTTGAGTCAACATTTCGGCACAGATTCATCCGTCATGATCACCGAATAACTGAAAGCACTGCGAGTAAGTTTTTATTGGCAGACATACCGATCTACTCTAATTTTTTGTCTTTTGCTACGAACGTTACCACTAAATATACCGGAAAACTCAAAAATCAAATCGTAGTAAATATCGCGTTTTAAATGACATTAGTGTGAAGAACCATGCTAGTTTCAAAAGTTTTATATATCTTTCTATACTAATATTATAAAGAGGTACAGTTTGTAAGGTTGTAGGGGGTAATCTCTGGATCTACTGAACCGGTTTTGGAAATTATTTTACCAATAGAAAGCCACGTTATTTATGAGTGCCATAGGCTTTATATTAACAGGAAAAATGAAAAGACTTTTTCGTGGTAGACTGCAAAGTCGGAGAAGAAACGGTCGAAAGAAAACGTTTCTTACGAACAACGTCGGGAGTGTTACTTCTTAGCTATTGATGAAAGATCGGTCCAAGATGGCCGCCGACACAAAATGGCGTGCCGGGGGTTTTTTTATTTTAAATTAGTTATTAGGTTGGTGGTTTTTTAATATTAATGTTACATATACTTCTTTTTTTTTTGTTCCAGCTACCCTGCACCAAAAACAGCTAGATCCGTCTACGACTTCACAGTAAACAACATCCACGGCCAACCAGTGTCTCTAGAATCCTACCGAGGCTACATCCTATTAATAGTCAACGTGGCATCAAAATGTGAAGTCGCCGACCACATATTTAAAGAACTAACCAAGCTATACGAAAAGTACTACACCAAAGGTTTCCGTATATTAGTCTTCCCTTCAAACACCTTCGATCAAGAACCACTAAACTCTATAGATTTCATAAAATACGCGAAGGAAAAAGAACTACAATTCGATTTGTTCGAGAAAATCGATGTGAATGGGGAAAACGCGGCGCCGCTTTGGACGTTTTTGAAGAAGGAAGTGAAAGCGGGCCCTTTGGGAGATGACACATTGTGGAACTTCGAGAAGTTTCTAGTAGATCGGACGGGAGATGCGGGAGTGAGGTTCGGAGCGCAGATTGGAGCTGGTGAAATTGAGTTGTTCATGCTACCTCTGTTGTAGAAAAGGTACATATTAAATACTAGATGCGCCCCTCGCGTATAAACCATTTGACACATGGTTTATAAACCTTCCTCTTGAATCACTCTATATTAAAAAAACCGCTGCGTAGGTTTGAAGATCTAAGCATACATAGGGACAGACAGACAGCGGGAAGCGATTTTTTTTTATACTATGTAGTGATTTTTAAACTAACGCGATCTGAACACGTAATTATAAGCACTGCTACAACGGGTATTAATCAGTCATCCCGTGACCACGGCAATGTGTAAACCTGTTGAAACTTCGCGAAGAACAGGTAAATAAACACAATAAATACCCGTTGTATTAGTGCTTATAATTAAGGTACATAACGTTTCATATGTTCCAAAGGTTTTGCACATCTGTAGTTGCATTTTATTGTGTTTAGAAAATAAGTAAACTATACAAAGATATTAGCATTTTTTTAAATAAATATCCTAGTTGAACAGTAGCCATACCAAGTAGAATACATAGATTGTTTCCAGTTTTCCTTGTAATCCAGTCAATGAAGTTCATTAGTGGAAAAGTGGAAAATATATTTGTAATTATTCAAAAAGGAGGTGGAAAAGTGGAAAGCATATTTTATATTTGTATTTGTGTAGTGTCTTAAATCCTAATCAATGTTTATATAAACTAGGGTCTATATAAAAGAGGGTTATCTAATGGCAATGGTTCCAACATTTGCCCTTTTCTGTAGCTTTGTTTGTTGTAAATAAGGATAGGATGATTATTATCGTCCCGATACGAAAATTATCGACAGAAATACGTTGAAATCGAAGTGAATAGTGACTGTGCCGCCTTTAGACATATTTGAAGTAAAAATTAAGAGAAGGTGCTTTGGGGATTGAAATGTTTTGGAACTTCGAGAAGTTTCTATTGGACAGATCGGGGTAAGCGGCTGTGAGGTTCGGGGATTGGTGCTAGGGAGATTGAGTCGTTTTTACAACCTACATATTTTATTCCTTAGGCTTTCATCATACACATTCCTGGCCATTCTCAATTTATTGAAAACTAGCTGCGCCCCGCGGCTTCGCCCCCGTGGAAATCGATTTGTCAAATGGTTTTTTTTAATATCCTATGTTAGACTCCTGGTTCTAACCTACCTTCTCACCAATTTTCAGTCAAATCGGTCCAGCCGTTCTCGAGTTATAAGTGTTGTAACAAACACGACTTTCTTTTATATATATAGATTTAGAAAAATTGAAGATTGTTTAAGTACTAATTTGTATAAAAATATGTTAATCTACATGCTAGGCAGTTGTAAGGCATCCAACAAGTATGTTATACTTGTGCCAGGATGTTCTGCTCCTCCATACATACACATGGATTTGTGAGTGTTGTTGAGTCTATGATCAATGATTTGTCTATCTTTATCATTTCTTGTTGTAAAATTATGTAAGTGGGTATATTATGAATTCCCGGAAGTTTGCGCGAGTGACTGCGCAGTAGCGTATTTTACGGTATCAGAGGAACACAGCAGGACGACGACGACGGGGCCAATACTAACAACATTATAAAATAGGTACACGAACGTCGTCGTGTGCTAGTGTGAGTGCTATGTTCATACACGAAACGCGCATGCGTTGCGGAAAATAGTAGTACACGTTGCCGCCGTTAAGCCGAAATACAGTTGAGTTCTTATTCATCTGATGTCCCTTTATCTAGTCGGGAAATCAATTCTAAAGATGATGCTTTTCATTGGAATGGCACCTTAATATTGACCAAGACCTCATTGAATTATGGCTAAACAGTGGATTGTAGATAAAAAACTAGTTGGGATGAAGCACTTAGAAATTATCCTATAGTAATGATAATGCACTTAACTGTACCATTTGAGGCTATGTTCACAGAATTCATAAAGATTTGCGCGAGTTATATAATGGTATTGTATGGCAGCTCAAGAAATGTATTGGAATAGCTCTTGCCAACAAGATTTTATACATATTGAGTGCTAACTATGCACACGTTGTCTAAGACATGTGGAAAATGTCTTTGCGGGCACTATACGATAGTGCCCGCAAAGACATTTTCCACATGTCTTTCGAGTGCCCGGCAGTGAAGCGTAACGGTTTTTAGAATGAATATTAGACGAATGTTTTTAACTTTTGTAAATTGGAATTGTTCCAGCATTTACCTTCTTTATTCTAATTTTATATAATAAATGAAGTATAAGCTCAACAAGGTCGATCAATCTCAGTATATCCATTGTCCAGATCCGGATATATAGTGAGATATTTTTTTCTCAAAAGATCAAATTTTTGACAGTGTGGATATACTGAGAATAATATTTATTTTAAATATTTATTTTGACCAACTTCTAGTAAATAAGGACAAATATACGTATTATCATATACCTATTAAATTTTAACAAACTTTGAGTGTTTTATTTTAATAATATATTGTGAGATATCTTTACTGATATTATAAAGAGGAAAGTTTTGATTTTATTGTTTGTATCGAATAGGCTCCGAAACTACTGGACCGATTTAAAAAATTCTTTCACCGTTGGGAATCTACACTATCCGCGGTGAACATAGGCTATATTAAAACTTAGAAATGTGAAATTTGAATTTAATGCTTGTAACCGCGAGAAACAGCTAATTATTTGAAACATTTAATAAATTTACTAAAGTTATCGATACCGCTCAGATAATTATCAAGCTGAAGTGGCTGTGTTATATCACGCGAAGAAACCGACAACCGCTGGCTAGGGTAAGTGTTCTTCAGTAGAGACCGCGACTCGGCTAACGTAGCGTAGGACGACCTCCGGCTAGGTGAGATGACGATCTGCGAAAGACTGCAAGCAGATGCTGGATACGGCAAGAATACAGGGCGCCATGGCTCTCAGTAAGCAAGGCCTAATATATTTGATTAGTCCACAGCTGGATATAGAACTATTAATACAATACCTATCCAAAAATCAAGTAGATTTAAAACCCGCTTCTTTTCACGACTTCACATTAGATAAATTTTAAACGCTTTCACATGAATTTAAAAAACCTAGTTCAGAATAAACTAAATAAAACTTTAATCATTGTAATGAAAAATCACCTTTTTAACTTAAACAATCTTCTAACAAATGCCTTCTCATATCTTACACCTAAACAGTTTGTCTTCCCAACCGCAGTTTGGACATGTCTTGGTGTATAGTCCGTGAAGAGCTAGAATCGCTTTGTAACTCTGGTATCGCCGCTATCATCTGCGGAGAGGAATTATTTTAATAACAAAGAATATTATAATTCCTATTTTTCCTATAATTATAATTTGACGACCGATGTGGCGCGGTAGGCGAAGGTCTGCGACGCAGGAGGTTGCGGGTTCGATTCCCGCCTCGGAACAATTGTGTGTACGATCTGCAGATAATTGTTAGGAACAATTATCTGCAGATCGTAATTCTAACCTAACCTAACTAAGCCATTCGTGCTGCCGCTCTACATATGTAGTAGTTGTGTTGCGCCGCACATGCGTTTCGTTCGAAAAAACATATTACGGCTGTGCTGAGTCACACAGATCTGTATTTTCTCAGCCGCTGCGCTAGTGTGGATTTTCGCATATTACGCCTGACATGAGTGTGCGCCCACACATGCGTCACTTATAGAAAACACATACCGTGTGATTTCAGCAATCAACATGTTAAGTATATGTATAATACACATAATATAAGTTGACTTACCCTCAAATACTCAAACGCATCTCAAATGACGATTTTTTGACACATTTTCATTAAAAACTGTCAAAAATTCGCGACTTAAGACGATCTTGTGCCTTACGTTTCATTATTCATTCGGGGGTTATTTATAACCCTTTAAGACAAGACGAAATCATTGATCTAAATCTAACCTTCTTTTATACGAAAAAATTACACTATCTACAATGCCAACCACTCAAAATATATACAACTTAATAATATATAATGATAATTTGAAGTACTTACCCGAAGCACATCAACGACTTTTCGCTCATTATCCTCAACATTATATTTTCCTTTTTAAGAAAATACTTTATTAAGATCAAAATCCATCAAGAATATTTTACTTTCAAACTTGCGTAGTTTGACGAAGCCATTATGAATGTAAGGAGGGTTTACTTCTAACCACAGATTACTAACCTAGTTTGTGTTGGAAGTTGAGATGGGTTTATGCCGGGCATTTACAGGGCGTATTGAGTAAATGCCCGATAAATGTCTTTTTATGCCTTTTAAATGTCCAATCACAGGGCAGAAACTATAATTGTGTTATCCATATGTTATTGCTTTTATAACTTACATAAAAATGTTTTTATGTGTAGACTGAGGAAAAGTAAGTAGGACGTACCTATTTTTATACAACTATACTAGATAAAGTAAATAAAAATGAGTTTTCGTTTGTCTGTATTTGTTTGTGCTATCCAATGAGATTTTACAAATAGAGACGTCATACTCATTTTAAAGGTATAAAAACATGGCTTTATTGTATTATTATACCTACCTACCACATGGAACTTTATGTCTATCTGACGGCCAATGACAGCCTATGAGGTCAGATCGGCTATCAGTTAGAGGGAACTAGAAGAAGAAGAAAAAGAAAATAAATTTAATTTAAGTAAATTAAATAAATAAAACGGTTTATTTACAAATTATAATATTAAGTAGGATATCCATTTTTATATTTACTTTTGGTAGGTTTATAGAACCTTCAAAGAAGCTTAGTTATTTATTCCTTTTTTGTCTTATGTAGATTTCTTTTCAATTGAGAATAATTCTATGAACGTAATGTAAGCCGCCACCGTGAAAGACACTCATGGTGGCGGCTTACATGGCCTTACAGGGCCAGCAGTCTAAACCCATACAATTGCGTAGAGGAGTGAGGCAGGGGGATGTCATATCAGCATTAACATAAATGGCGAGTAGGTACATCTCACACCTGCGATTCGCTGATGACAGTGTTAATGGCTTGTCGCTTGAGGAACTGAACCAGATGCTGGACGGCCTAGCTTCAGCCTCCCGATGTATCGGTCTTGGCATGAATTTGGATAAAACCAAAGTCATGATCAATGGTCACATTGATCCAAGGCCGGTGGTCGTACACCTTCTCGAAACTGTTTCCAAGTACACACCTTGGGAAAATTCTGCAGTTGGGTAAAAACAATTTCGAGAAGGAGGCCAAGAAAAGGATCCAGCTAGGCTGGGCAGCATTTGGGAAACTACGTCAAGTTTTCTCGTAATACATACCGCAATGCTTGAAAACGAAAGTTTCCAACCAGTGCGTCCTACTCGTTATGACCTACGGAGCTGACACGTGGACACTCACGATAGGGCTGATCCACCAGTCCAAAGTCGCTCAGCGAGCTATGGAAAGATCTATGCTCAGAGTTTCTCTGAAGGATAAGATTCGTAACGAATACATCCGACAGAGAACCAAAGTTATCGACATGGCTCTAAGAATTAGCAAGCTGAAGTGGCAGTGGGCCGGCCATATCTCGCGAAGAACCGACGGCCGCTGGGGCAAACGTGTTCTTGAGTGGAGACCGTGACTCGGTAAACGTAGTGTAGGACGCCCTCCGACGAGGTGGAATGACGACCTGCGAAAGACTGCTGGTAGATGCTGGATGCGGCAAGCTGAAGACAGGGCGCTATGGCGCTCATTGGGGGAGGCCTGTGTCCAGCAGTGAACTGATATAGGCTGATGATGATGATGGATGTAAGCGAACGTTGAAGAATGTATCTATGCACAGTTATAGATACATTCATCAATGAGGTGAATTTGATTGGATTGCAAGCTTCTCAAACGAAAGAAATTTTCCAGTACCCATATCATATCACCCCAACATCCTCTAGTGTCGTTACACAGAACAGACAACGCCGCATGGCATTATCTATGTCACTCATAAACGCAACGCATTACTTGTCTCGTTCGTGTAGGTGGCAAAGCGGCAACAGGGCGGCAGTGATTTTCGTTCGAACAGACAACGCCGCGCGGCATTTTCGTTATGACTGTCACTCATAAACACAACGCACGCATTACTTGTCTCGTTCGTGTAGGTGGAAAAGCGACAACAGCGCGGCAGTGAGTTTGGAGTAAAATTTTATAATAATATATAAAATAATATAATTTTCCATTTAAACAGTACAAAACAAATAGAAGAAATAAAAAGACACATCCTTTTTTCTTTTCACAACCTCCCACAGCACTTTCTAAACACACAACATGGCATTTTAGTATTTTTTCATACTCCAAAATCCCGCTTCAGGGTACGTCCGCGTCGCGGCCAGACGCAGGACGGACTGAGTTCACTCAAGCTAATTTAATTAGCTTATGTTCGTCTTGCCACGCAGACCTCGATACAACGTATCTACCTATATAGCATCATTGGTACTAGCTCGGTATGTTCGCACTGGTCATAGCATGCAATGAAGTGAAGTTAGTACATGTACGCGCTCAATCCATTACTCTCGCTTAAGGCTGCAATGTACCTACGAACTTCACTTTACTGCTGCGTTCCGCGCATCGCGGTACTTTCCCGAGATTTAATCAAACTTAATTTGTTTGCGAGTCGCTAACTTGCTTTATAGTCCCGTGATCAAGTACATAATGATTGAAGTAAAAGTAGGTACTTAAATAGGAAAAAATAATTAATAGTGATATTGAAATAAATATAACAATAACTTAATAGATACTTATCGTGTATTAATGTTTTATCAGCTACAAAACAATATATTTTGGGCTATTTATACAATTTCCCAACATATTTATCTATATATTTTATTAAAAAAGTCTAAAAACTACAAGCATAGTTTCTGCCCTGCCATCGGGCATTTATTTGGACATAAACGCGTTTTTGCCCTATTTGTCCAGTTTATGCCCTTTTTGCCCAATAGGGTTTAAACCCTCGACCCATCTCTAGTTGGAAGACGACCGTTGCGCACAAATAAGCGAAACGGGTGCAACGCTGTGATGAGGTCGCACGTTAACACTTTGACTCGTGATCTTTTTTCGACGACTGCGATCTTTTTTTTAACCTAAGCCATTCGTGCTGCCGCTCTACACAGCGGTTGTGTTGCGCCGCACATGCGTTTCGTTCGAAAAACATTACGGCTGTGCTGAGTCACACAGATCTGTATTTTCTCAGCCGCTACGCTAGTATGAATTTACACATATTAGTCACTTGTAGAAAACACATACGGTGTGATTTCAGCAATTCAAGTGTTAAGGAATTATACGTTGGTGTTCTTCCAACAGAATCTAGGTTCGTAGATAACCCGCTTATACATTTATAATGAATCCATCAAGAATACTTAGTTTCGTCTACAAATAATTACTAACAAAATACTGCTAGCTACACGACTACCTAAAGGTTTAATAAAAAATAAATACAGATTTATATATAAACTTTAATTTAGTAAACAGTCGTAATTACTGTAGATACAAACATTCTTACTGAGTAATATTAAAAATAAATTGCAAAACCGAGGTCAACCCCCCAAAATCATTTAAAAGTACACTGGTATGTAAGTAACTAAATCAGAGTAAATGTTTTTTTACGAAACATAGTAAAAAATTAAAAATACATTGGTATGTACTAGAGAAAGTAAGATTACATAGAACCTTGTATTATATAAACTATGAAATGCAAGATGTGTTTACAAAGAAATAATACTTGTACAAAATAATAATTTCTACACAATTTACTTCAAATATTACTCTAAAATACATACTCAAAAGGCCAGGTTGAAAGATTAAAAGCAAAATTAGATTCAATTCCATTTCCTTTCTCACATTAGGGGAGGCAGTGGACTGACATAGGCTGATGATGATATCTTATTTTGTTTAATTAGTCCCAGAGTACATTATTGTTTTTCAAGTTATATCCATGATTTCATAATACCTTTGAAGATATTGGAATGTTATCCCTTTACCCTGTTTAAATTAGAAAGTTTACCGTTTTAAAATAGCCCTTAATCTCCCAACCTCAGCCATTACCGATCTAACTAAGGTATATCCTTAATGACCTCGGCCAGCTGCTCCCGCGTGAACATATGGAACATTGATCCCGGAGTCATGGTGACCACCTCCACGTTGCTCTCGGAGAGCTTCTCTTCCATCACCTGCTTTAGGATGGTCAGCGCGGACTTGATTGCCTCTTTGAGGGTCATGGACTTGTGGTAGACTTCCTGAAATAACATAAATTAATATTTTAATATTATGTTCACATTTATTCTAGCTTTATATTTGGTACACCCCTGCCTTTCTTAAATTCACATTATTCTTTCCATCCAAAGGTTGCCTGGAAGAGATCGCTTCTAAGTGATAAGGCTGTCCATTGTACTTGTCGCATGTAATGTATTTTTGTAATGATCTGTATATGGTGTACAATAAAGTATTTTTGTATTAGAAACTTAGAAGATTCACAAACACTATAATACTATAGTGGCGATCACAATAGGCCTATCATGGCAGCACACCCAACAAGCCACCAAAAGGGAAAAAATCAAATGAAAAGTTTTATTTCTTTAAGCTTACACAAATAAGCACTTAGACAGGTCATATTTTATACTATTCATTATTATCAATTAAATTATTTTATAGTTCACTTCAATTATTTGTCCACCAGTGGAAGAAGTGAGAAGAAACCACTAGTATGTTTATAACTTATGTGTCTAGTACATTTGATTTGCTTATCTGCAAGTTGGTAGATTTTGAGTTGGAGCAAAACTCGTTCCAAGCTTTTTTATCTTCTAGGTAGTCTGATATTTTGTAATAAATAAAAATGAATTGTTGTTCGTTAGTCTGATTAAAACTCGAGAACGGCTGGGCCGATTGAGCTGATTTTGGTTTTAAAATGTTTGTCGTAGTCCAGGGAAGGTTTAAACGGTGAGAAAACATGGTAAAATTGCGCAGAAATTTCTACGCGGGTGAAGCCGCGGGGCGCACCTAGTTTTGTAATAATTTTTTTTTCAAAGAATATGTTTCATATTTTTTTTTAATTTATTTTTTGATAATTTTTGCAACTCACTTTGAGTACAATCAGTTTAGGATCTTCCTAGGAAGTTCACAGGGAATGTGGTACTAATATAATGTTGTCTATATGTCTATAATAAAAGACTCTAATAAATGTGAAAGGTACCTTCAAACTTTGCTGAGCCCCCTCACTGCCAGAGCCAATGGCCTTGGCATCATACTGGACAAATGTACCACTGGGGTCCATGTGGTACAGCTGGGGACCCTTCTCATCTATGCCTGTAACAGAAACATCACACATCATCAGCCTATCGCAGTCCACTGCTGGACATAGGCCTCCCCCAATGAGCGCCATAGCGCCCTGTCTTCAGCTTGTCGCATCCAGTATCTACTTGCAGTCTTTCACAGGTCGTCATCCCACCTGGTTGGAGTTCGTCCACTATGTTTACCGTGTAGTCGTGCTCTCCACTCAAGAACATATTTGCCCCAGCAGCCATTGGTTCTTCGCGAGATATAGCCGGCCCACTGCCACTTCACCTTGTTAATTCTTAGAGCTATGTCGATAACTTTAATTTTTTCCAACAATATTTAGTTAATTTAGATCAAATATTGGGCATATAAATTGGAGAAAGATATTGGATGAGTGGCATAAATAACAATATCTTTGACTTTAGATAGGTAATGTTATTTTTTGTTGAACAATTATAGATTCCAAAGGTGTATTGTGGTTAAAGACAAATATTTAAAAGCTTGAATTATTTACTCTTACTTTAATAAACATATAAATTAATTTATTGTTTAAAATAATATAGGTAACTCTATGATCAGTCATCACTAGTGTAGGACTGCTGCAAGAGTTTTTTACAACCAATGAATCAAATAAATTTCTAAATCACATTTAAAACATTTTGGATTTAATAATTTTTTTAGTAAATAAATTCAAGATTATTTACTTATTTTAGAAAATCCTAAGCAATATTATCTGTCTGCAAAGGACATAATTAGTTGCTCCTACTTATTATTTTCATATATAAAACAAACATACATATTTTTATTTACTTAATGTGAATCTAATGTTAAATGTTTTTGTTGCAATAAATAGCTTTTTACTTTACTGTATTACTAAAACTACAAAGTACCTGCAAACATTACAGCAACCCCAAACGGCCGAGACATAGCAGTGCCGCTGTCATCATCACTGTCTCCAAACTGTATTGCCAGGTTAGAAACAGCCTGTGCACAGGATTCCACGCTCATGCGCTCATTGTACACAAACCAATGGTTCTGGCATTCTACACGGGCACGCTCCACAAGGGTCCTGCAAAAAACGTTTGTGTAAGCTGCTGTACTGATAACATCTTTAGTATTTGGTTTATTTATATTCTATTATATTGTCAGGCTGTATTTTTGAACACATGTATTAGTGTACAATATAATATCTCTACAATATGTATCCACAGCAAAGCATTTTATAGGAAGCAACGCAATGGTACTAGACAGTAAAGGTTCCTTGGCAAAAACACAACAATTTGAAGGCTGCAATCATACCTAGAATCAGCCATTAGACCAGACACGGCACAAGCAATGTGGCGATCGACCTCCACGATCTTCTCGATAGTGGTTGGCTCCATGAGAGGAGAGGTGATCCTCTTTTCAACCGCCAGAACGACGCCTTCTGATGTACAGATGCCAATCGCCGTTGAGCCCAATTTGATCGCTTCAATAGCGTATTCCACCTGGAAGAGCCGTCCTTCGGGGCTGAAGGTATTGACCCCTCGATCGTATTCAGAGCGAGTTAGAAACATCTGAAATAATGTGATAATTGACGAATTTGTTGAAAGTTTTGTACCGGCGGGTAAGGTTAGGGTGAGATGACAAGGCGGTTTGTAAAAACGAGATTTTGATTTAATTTTGCTTTCTATTTTACGTTACTCTTACCTTGTATTATTTATTGAACCACACTGCACTAGAAAATCGTGAAAAAAATGGATAACGGTATAAGTTTTGAGAAAAATCGTCCGAATACAATAAAACAAAATAATGATTTTCAAAATCAAAAGTGAATGTCATATTAGATAGATTTATGTATGCCAACGTCATTCAATGTTCATGAGGATATGTTAATGTCATCCTCCGAGGGAATTATTTTCTCCGTCCACGCTCGAATCGGGGCGCATGATGATGACATGACCGCCGCGGGCCAACACAAAGAAGAAGACAAAAATCAAAACAAATAAATCTTTGTTTTTTTGGTTTTCTTATTTCTTCAATAGTTCATACTTCATACTCTACCGCCATACGTGGTTAATTCAATCAATCTACGCCCGTATGCCGCTTGAGCCATCATGTAATGTGAGTTGTTTATAATTAGATAGGTAATGGAATAATTCCTATAAAAAGCCGGCTCTGTAACAATACCTAATTATATTAACACAAAGCCGGCGGCGCGACGCAGCAGCCAGCAGGCGCCAGGAGGCGGCGCGGGCGCGGGCGACGACGACAAGACGTGGCGGAACGGTGCTGGTAGTGCGGCGGTTGTACTGGTCCGGAAGCCAGTTACAAATTTTGGTCAATTATTCGCATGGAATAAGGTTCAAATCAGAAATTAAACTTCGCATATTCCAGAATTCTGATTTGAACCTTATTCCATGGGAATAATGTCGTCATCGCAAAGTTTTGCTTGGGAGGGACTTGGTCATGAAACTCTGTCACTGGCTCCCGGACCATACCTACTGTAGGTATTTATCTATGGACTGCAGCACGGCAAGCAGGGTATGGGGCGGCGTGCTAGGCTTCCAACGTGCAGCATCGTACCTATATTAGTCTTATAGGTACATATAACACCATCGTCTACGATGCGCGTCTACAGAATAGACAATGTTATGGCGAAGTAACATTAGTAACACACCCTTTCTGCATTTATACGTGTCTCCGCGGCGGCTTAGTGTATTGAATGCCCAGTCCCGACGTTGCATCCCGCAGCAGGGGCGCCGCCCCGCCCCGCCCCGCGCCCCGCCCCGCCCCGCCGCGCCGCGCTGCACGGACGCACGGGGCTGGAGGTAGGCGGCGGCGCGGCGCGGAATGTCGTTATTGCAGCATGTAGGCACATGTAGTGTAGGGCTGTATTGAAGTCTAGAGACCTTTCGGCCCTCGGTGCGCACAGGGACAACAAAGTGTTAGAAAGAAGGCTGCGACAACGGCGAACGGAGTAGGTACGCCCCGGAAATTCGTAGAAGCTATAGCTTTGATCTCTTGATCGGGACTATTCAAGACGCACAACGCTGCGGTATGCGGTATGCACAACGTAACGTCGGTCGTCGCGTCGTCTGTCTATGCGGACAAGCTATCATATTTTTTTTTCCCGCAGCTACCAGACGTTGTCTTCAAACAAATCCAACCGGGAATCCCCGGTTCCTCTTCATTATTTCCCGGAATTCCCGGTTATTCAAAAACTACCCGATTTTACGATCCCTAGTTACACCTACCTCTATCTATTGGAAAAACCACGTTTTATCAAGTTGCATTATTTTATTGCCTTTTATTCATTCCATTTGCAGCTGCAAAAACGTATATGTTTTTGTAGATAAACTGAATTTTAATTTTGACCAGTCAAAGAAGTTAACTATGTGAATTTGGTGTTATCCAGCAACAAGGTAAGTTAGTTAAGATAGGTAGGTAGGTACACACCTATTTAATATAATACAATACCTACGTAGTTAGATATTTTGTCATGCAAGAAGTGAAATCAACATAATTATGATAATTCTGTCATGTCTGCAATATTATAAAGGTAGCGTAAAGTATTTTGTTATTCCAGGTCCAAAACGCGTGCGGATCCGCGGGCCAAAGCTAGTTATTACTAGCTAATAACTATCATAATAATTAATTATTTATATCTACTAATACTAACATTTCTTTTCAATGATGGTAAAATGTAGGTAAATTGTCAACTTCAAACAGCTTTCGGTATACCAGGTACTGTTTGTATGGTAGGTATATACGAGTAGCTAGTGGGTATACCTTAGTAGAAAATAAATACCTACCTCCCAAGTATTGTGCTTATCAGCTGAGAAAATAAAATTCCAAGTCAACATCAATGTTTCTGTTTACGTAGGCACTTACCAATACTCTTTGATGACTAACCAATCCTTTTAGATACATATTTATTAAATGCTGTCTGTTCGTGCAGATGTTATCCATATATTTTATTATGTTATTATTAATATTATGTACAATATTTACCTATTAGTGACTTGCTGCTTTCAAGTATATGCTTTTTATTAGTGTATTGCACATTTTATTGTATTGTAATAAGCTCAAAAAGTAAGGAAAATGTAACCTTACCCACCCAACCGATTATGTAGTAGGCACTATCAACTATAGTTTTCAATCAAGCTATGTTTTATTTTATTACTCTGAGGTTTTATTTTAATTCCAGGATCCAAAACAATAATGGCTTCTGCGTCCGCCATCAGAGCTAATTCTGAAGAAAGAAATTAGGAGGCATCGCAAACTTCGAAATAACTGAGAAATATTATACTCTATTTGTTATACAACCGGAGAACAGGCCAGGCTGACAATTCTTAACGATCATGTATTCCGGTACCACATATCTCCAAATGGACAGTTTACGGAAAACCCAACTTCCGCTAATACCGCCAAAATTAACAACAAACCTATACAAGACACTGGCAAACACGCGACTGAAAAATCAATACTGTATCAAAACAATGAACACTACACTGTACAGAAGAATGATATACTAATAGCTTTCGATAAAATCAATGGAACTCCTTGAGGTTCATGACAACAGAACAAAAGAGATCGTTCTGAAAGAGTTTAAGCCTATACAGTATAACGATTCAATATTCAAACAAACTCTTCATCAGAGCCAAGATGACTACTTCTACGGCGGCGGAATGCAGATGGGCAGATTTACACATAAAGGTGAAAAGATACATATTGATCATCCACACGATTGGATTTATGTTGATGCAGTGTGTCCTTATCCTTTCTATTGGTCGACGAAAGGCTACGGTGTGTTGAGAAATACCTGGAAAACTGGAGATTATGATTTCGGTTCAAGCGACCGACAAATGGTTGGAATTGCTCACGAAGATGACCACTTTGTGTCGTGCAACAAAGCTAGCGAGTATAAACACGATGTTTATAATTTAACTAAAATCGACCAATCTTTCTGGCATACCACCGAATGGGATTATTATTGCGTATGGAGTTATTTAGATGAGGATAAAAAGATGGATTAAATAACCCTTTCCTTCGATCTGAATGCTATTCACAAAATAGAGAAAATAGCGTACATTCCTCGAGAGGATGCTGGTAATGGTACTTTCCTAAAGGTCCAATACAGATATTCTTCGGATGGAGTTACTTGGTCCGATATGTCCCCTACAATAAATTGGGAGAACGATGATGTAACAAAAATCATAGACATAAATGGGATAGAGTTTAGACACTTTGAAATTGAAGTTCTTGATGCTGTTTTGGGATTCGGTTCAGGCCGAAAAGTCTTGTTCTATACTGAAATTGAGGAACCTCCATCGACTTTCTGTAGCTTACTATAGTACATTGCAAAATAATCTGATTTAAAATAAGTTATTAGTATACTTTATTATATTCCCAGTGGATTATTTATAAGTACCTTGTAAAATTTTTATGTTACGTAGTCATAATATTAATGAGACATTTAAGTATAATCCTTTTTTAAACGTTATGCCTTTTATTTTTAACACTAAGAAATGGAGGAAATAAACTAAACTTGAGACAGTTCACAAGCAAAGTAATGAACATAACCATTGTTATGTGCCGTTAAAAGTACCTAACATAATTATTTGTGTACCCAATAGTGTAAATAATGTTCTTTTGTCTATAACGGGGACAAGGCGATAGGCGTTATTGTATAAAACGGCTCGTCGTGAAATAGTTTATCGTCATTCACATGCATGGAATGGAAACTATACTCAATCGTAAATATACAGTTGTGTATTTATTGAAATTAATTTGATTTTAAAAACGCACTGATAATTTTTTTTTCGTTTCAGATACGTACTTATTTTAAATATTCATCATGGCTGCCACGAAAGAGAAAACTTTAGGCAGCATTGCGTCCATTGAAAAATCAGAAAATTTCTTCTCCATACGTTACGAAACGGGGGAATACGCCCAACTTAGTATTCTGAACAACCATGTGTTTCGTTTTTACATGTCACCTACAGGAGAGTTTCTGGAGTACCCCGCTCCTAGAAACGCTACTGATATTGCTAAAATAAACTCTAAATCCGTAACAGATTACGGCAAAGATGCGTTTGTAAAATCTGTGCTCAAACAAACTGATAACCAACACATTGTAGAAACAACTAAACTGAAAATAATATTTGATAAGATAAGGGGAACATTGAGTGTGCACGACAACAAAAACGATAACAAAGTTTTGCATGAACAAAAGCCAATTAAATACAATGATTCATCATGCAAACAAACTTTGCACCAAAGCAAAGAAGAGTATTATTTCGGAGGGGGGATGCAAAACGGCAGATTCACACACAAAGGTGAAATTATACACATTGTCAATACTAACAACTGGGTCGACGGAGGGGTAACATCCCCCAATCCATTTTACTGGACAACGAATGGATACGGTGTGCTAAGAAACACCTGGCAAGATGGCTGTTACGACTTCGGCTCGAAGGGCAAACATATCATTGAAACTGTCCACAGTGAAGATCACATTGATGCGTTCTACTTCATCAACACTTCACCCAAAGACATTTTAAACGATTACTATGAGCTGACCGGACGTCCGATTTTTATGCCAGAGTTTGCTTTTTATGAAGCTCATCTGAACACTTTTAATCGTGACTATTGGGTTGAGGTTGGACCAAACGAGCCTCACGCAATCCTGTTCGAAGACGGCAAGTATTATAAAAGTTATCAGCCCAAGGAAATGGAAAACAAAACTGGCATTTTAGAATCACTTAATGGTGAGAAGAACAACTACCAATTTTCGGCGAGAGCTATGATCGACAGATACAAAATGTATGATATGCCACTGGGTTGGTTTGTTCCTAACGATGGATATGGGTCGGGATACGGGCAAACAGATACCTTAGATGGGGATTTAAATAACCTGAGAGAATTCATAGAGTATGCGAATGAAAACGGCGTTGAAGTAGCTCTTTGGACAGAATCCTGTTTAGAACCAAAAGACCCCGACCATCCTAAGAAAGGAGAAAGAGATTTGACTCAAGAAGTAAAAGCGGGAGCCGTTGCTCTCAAGTGTGATGTCGCCTGGATTGGAGAAGGCTACTCTTTCGGTCTCAACGCTGTTGAAAATGCTACTAAAATATTTATGGATAGAGCACAAAATAGCTTGCGACCTCTTATCATAATGGTCGATGGATGGGCAGGTACTCAAAGGTATGCTGGAATTTGGAGCGGTGACCAAACTGGAGGGCAGTGGGAGTACATAAGGTTTCATATTCCTACTTACATCGGTTCAGGATTATCAGGTATACCAATTGTAGGCTCTGATATGGATGGAATTTACGGAGGCGGTGACAAAGAAGTGAACATACGAGATTTTCAGTGGAAGACTTTTACACCTCTACAGTTAAACATGGACGGTTGGGGAAACGTAGAAAAAACACCATTTATCCACAATAACAAAAACGAGGGAGCCCACATTAACAAAGCATATCTTAAGTTGAAATCTATGCTCCTACCGTACAACTATACGATTGCTCGCAAATCTATTAGAGGTCTACCGATGATAAGGGCGATGTTTCTAGAATTTCCAGAAGAAAGATCGGCTTACACAAAAGATTCCCAGTATCAATTTATGTGGGGACCTAGCATTCTTGTGGCGCCCGTGTACTCAAAACCTGAAGACAGCAATGAACGAGTACGCAACGGAGTTTACTTGCCCGATTCAGCCCAAATATGGATCGATCTCTTCACTGGAGATAAATATCAAGGAGGCAAAATTTACAATAATATGCAAACTCCTTTGTGGAAGATACCGGTTTTTGTAAAGGACGGAGCGATCATACCTCTAGTCAATCCTAACAATAACCTTTCGGAAGTTAACAGAGAAAAAAGGGTTTTCTTACTTTACCCGAACGAAGAGACAACCTTCAAGGTCTACGAAGACGACGGTAAGTCTTCTGAATATCTAGAACAACAGTATGCTAAAACTAAGATCAATGTCAACGGTCCTTCACCAAATGAGAGTGGAAACGTCTCTATTAACATTAACAAAACAACAGGCAATTATAAAGGCATGGTCAAAGAAAGAACCACGGTTTTGCAAATAATGGCATCAGACAACGTGAAAAGCGTAAAAGCTCATATAAACGAAAATAACATCGATATTGAAAAAGTAAAAACAAAAGATGAATTCGAACAGAGAGACAATGTATATTATTTCGATCAAAAATACCTCGTTAATCCATTTATGGAAGCGTTCGACGCAAAGCTTCTCCAAAAATTTTTATGCATCAAAATTGAAAAAGCAGATGTAACAGACACAGAAATGACAATAAAAATCAAAGGATATTCTAACAAAGGTGAAGTATTTGGCAGTAACTCTACTGTTATCGAAAGCTTGAAGCCTCCGAAGTATTTGACGTCATTCGATGACGAAACAACGGCGACATCTATAACTATTAGATGGGAACCCAACAAGGAAGCTTCTTACTATGAAATCGAAAGAGACGATACAATATTCAGCAATATTCTGGGAAATAAAGTCACATTCGACGATTTCAAACACGAATCAATGCACACTTTTAGGATCCGATCTGTTACAGACAAAGGGGTATCTAAATGGAGCTATGCCATCATCGTGGATACAAAGCCAAGCCCTTTAAAAAACATAGTGGAAGATGTTACAGTAAAATGCAACACACCTTGTCAGAAAACACAAGAGATACATAATCTGACCAAAACGGACTGCAATTGGTGGCATACACATTGGGGTAAACCTTGCGAAACGGGTTCAGGGAAAACAATAACCCTTACTTTTGACCTGAACGATATTTACCCGATCAACGAAATTAAATACGTCCCGAGAGAAGACGGTGGGAACGGAACGTTTCTAAAGGTCCAGTATAGGCATTCTGTAGATGGAAAGACATGGTCTAAGACATCGCCTGAGTTAGATTGGCACCATGATGCGAAAACTAAAGTGATAGAGATGGATGGGGTTGAGTTTCAGTATTTCGAACTGAATGTTCTAGAATCTGTTGGTGGCTTTGGAGCGGGAAGAAACTTTTTGTTTTATAAAAAAGTGTAGATACGAAATTGATATGGGAAGACCTGCGACTTGATATACCGACAACATTAAAGTCGTCACGTGGAGGCGAGTTAGAATGTTAAATGGCGCTGTCAGTGGAATCCTGTATTAAGCGGTATGTGGGCTGAAATTGAGATGATGTAGGTAATCAAAGCATTCTTATTTGAACATTCCGAGCGTTAATTAAAGTATATTTGTAGAACGGCCCACTTTTAAAGCGGACTGTGTTTGAACCATAGTAGCTACGCATTTACATAAGTTAACTACTACTATAACTTAGGTACAGTGCCGTTCATCGTTCGTTACCCCCTATTAAGTTTAAATTCAATTTCTATGAATACAAAAATATATTAATATTAAAACTTTGCGGTAAAATGAAGATAGCAAACTGTTTTATATAAAAAAAACAAATTTTATAATATAAAACCAAAACAGATGTAATAACGAAACATGAACCTGCCAGAAGGGTAATCTAACGATGAACGCCACTGTACTTTACTTACCTATAATCTTATGTTTATTCGAAAAATGTGTACGATTTTATAGAAACTTATTTAAAGAAATTTGTATTTTTTTCTAACAGTATATTTTACTTTTAACGTAATTTATGACCTGTGCCTAAGCTTATAGATATTATAAATATATTATTGTTACTAACTACAACTTGTTTTCTTTTCTGGAAAATAATTTCAAAAACGTTTAGCTTAGAAACATTTTAATGCGCGATAAAAACAAAAATATTTTAAATGGGACAAAATACCTATACATTAAACTAGGCCGCTTATATTGAAATATTATTCAAATCACCAGTTCACAACTACTTACATTACAAGTAGAAAAATAAAATCATTTTCAGATACCAATAACACTTAATTCTAGTAAAAGTAGTTAGGCCGAAGCAAAACTGAAATATCCATCCAACTCAACTACGAAACTCCATTGCTTTTTGTCCAAGGCTCTAAGAACTAAATTTAAGAGCAAACTTAGTTCTGCATCTCTTCTGCATTCCTAACAGCAATAATAGTGCAAACCGACGTACCTGCGTCAAAAATACAACTTATAGACAGATCTTCCAACACGCAACTGAACTCATGATCCGGGTACCGTGTCCTCACATAATGTGATCTCGGGTCTTCACATAAAAGGCTCTGTATATTCGTCTTAAACGATTCAGCTCGTTCACCGATCAAGTCTGCAAGTTTATCAAGAGCTTCGCTGGTGAAAGTCACTTCGTAGGCTTGACCAGGATTAGATATCCACGGAGCGATTCGAACGGTCTGGTCTGTGGGTGCCGCTTGTGGTGTGTAGTGTTCCTGGCCATCTGGAGACCCTCGTTCGATGCCCTGGTTGGCTTGGCTTTGTCTTGCGTCAGGGGGTGTCTGAGGTGCAAGGTTTCCAGCTCTTAAGAAAGATTCGCGGATGTCCTCGAAAGGTGGACTGTTTTCTGTGCTGCTCATTGTAGCTGTGGAGTCGGTGCTGTAATAAAAAAAAAACATTTTTAGATCTTTTTGGTCAGCACAGCTAAGGCTGGTTTTATAGTCACGCCGCTGGGCAGTGCGCTGTTAACGTTTACTGAACGGATATATTTTTTTTTCTATACATGTCTATTTATGTAAAGCTAAGCAAAACATTGAGTCACACTAACCCAATAAGCAAAAATTATTCGACTGCTGAGGAGTCATTCATTGAACACCTAAGTCTCGAATGGGTCTTCGGGAAGAAAAAACAGATGAAATATCACAAGGGGGAGCGGAATGTAGTCTGATATCACGTGTATTAATTTTTTCGATAAAAACGCGAAGTCGAACGACGTCGAGTCGACGTCGCTCACCACGTGTCACCAAGATGGAAGGGGACAGTGATTTGACTTCTTTGATTTGGCAATAGAATAAAGATTGAATAAATAAATAATGCTGGACAATCCACACCGCATCATCTAACCCTCAGGGAAGCCGAGATTGTGTTATGGGTACTAGATGACTGATGTTTTACATAGAATGTTTTTTTTTTGTTAGGTATATTATACATGTTTTATTATACGACCAAACACCCGGAACAAACATCTGCAGATCGTACACACAATTGTTCCGAGGCGGGAATCGAACCTGAAACCTCCTGCGGCAGACATCTGTGTTTGCGCACACTCTTTTGCACTCCGCCGCCGTGCGTGGCCGAAAATTCGGGGATTTTTTTTATAACGAGGAAATTACGCACCTTAGATCATCATCCAGGTTCAGATTAGACACCCCTATTCCATCAGCAATGCCTTCAGTTCGAGGCCTATCACTCACATCGATGAACGCTGGTGAATCGTAGTGCGGTATGTAGGGCTTCACGTCTAGAACCGGTGTGCCGTTTACCATGTCCACGCCTAGGAAGTGGATCTTGTTGCCTGGAATTAAAGTTTGGTTTTGTACTGCATTGGGAGTGGATTTTTTTTGTAAAAATATGTGTAGAGACGAGTTATACAATTTAAACTTAGAATCTAAGAATAGGGAGATTGTTATCACACTAATCACATCACATTAATATTATAAAGGCTAAAGTTTAGATGTATGGATGATGCGCAAATACACCACGCTTGTCGCCGCTGTGACGTGGTGGCGCCACTTTATCGTGGACGCTGTTACTCTCTATTTGTTGAAAGTGGAACACTATCCGATATTATGTAGAATGTCCAGTATTATAAATACCTTCTATTTTAGTGATCTTGACCAGCGATAGGCCGATAGGACACGGCCGGTGCGGCGAGCGGGTCGCGAATACACCGCGCTTCTCACCGCTGAGTCGTGGTGGCGCTACTTTAGCGGGGACGCTGTTACTCTCTATTTGTTGAAAGTTGAACACTATCCGATATTATGTAGAATGTCCAGTATTATAAATACCTTCTATTTTAGTGATCTTGACCAGCGATAGGCCGATAGGACACGGTCGGTGGGGCGAGCGGGTCGCGAATACACCACGCTTCTCGCCGCTAAGTCGTGGTGGCGCCACTTTAGCGGGGACACTGTTACTTTCGGTTTGATGGAAGTGAAACATAATCCTGGAAAATTCACAGTAATCATATAAAAGAGGAAGTTGAGATTTTGGTATTAAAGTTTGTAAACATTTTTTTCTATTTTTATTGAACAGAAGCTGTTGTGAACGTATTTTACAAGAACGTAAAAGAAATGCTACCCAAAAGACGATGTATTTTTCCGTCAGAAAACCATGTATACTGCATAAAGTGTTCTTAGAATTAATGTGATTGTTGATTCAAAAGATTTGTATTTTTTTGTATATACCTATGGCTATATAATCGTAAACTCCCATATACGCGAATTTCACATAACGCGATTTTTTGCGGAACGTATCCCTCACGTAAAGCGGGGTATTATTACTGTACTTCTACAGAAATATAAAATAAAATATAATTTATTATGTAACAGTTTTACAGTAATTGTTTACACTGTAGTGGAGTTGGAGACCTTATACTTGTGTTAGGTCTCAAATATACCAATATAGACTCAATAAAAACATTACTCTCTCTTACCACATGTGGGAAAACTCCTCAAGCCCAAACACAGCATGCTCCGGGTTGCTGAACACAGATATGTTGATCTCCACAAACCCTTGTGTGCTACCAACCACAGAGGCCTGTCTGGGAACACACCTCTTTGTATTGAACGAGGTCCTGATCACTCCTATAGGTCTGAATGATATGCGTTCTTCATTTGAATTATTAGCCTCTTGGGATGGTGCCGGATTGGACACCAGTGTTGAAGCTAAAAATGTTGAGAACAACAGTAAGAAGTAAATACATATTATAATTAATGTATATTGGGATGGATGTAAATACTACAGATGGGATGGGGCCGAAAATTTTCTGTAAGATGTAGGTTCAATCAGTTCCGAAGGGAACTTTAAAATAATAAATAATAGATCTTTGTTGAATAACATATCTGTAGGGAACTTTTTCGCAAAAACAATGCATCAGAAGCTGCAGAAATATGAAACACATTATGTGTATTGTGCCAATGCAATGGGCTGATTATGATTAGTAATGATAATAGTAGTAAGTAGTATAAGGTAATCATTTGTAACCCATAAAAATACTCTTTACCTTTCTCTCCACAAGATGCACAACGCAATCCATCTAGAACATTCTTAATTGCCTTGATTTCTTTCAAATGCTCATGTTTTAGAGAAGAAATCTGCTGCCTGAAAAAATTATAAAGAACAGTTATATTACTAGATAAATAGCTTTTTGGGCTACCGTTTTTAGCCAATAATGTATTGTACCTCAAGTTCTTGATTTCTGTTCGGGCTATCGCTAATTGGGTATTGTAACTCTCTATATTTTCAGTCATTTTTATGTGAGATTATGTTTTATTGGGCGTGTTTCGTAGTAGTTTTCTAAAATAACAATAGGTATTTCTATTTTCATTTCATTCAATTAGTTTGTTTTGATTGATTGTTAATATGTATTGCCAGCTGTATGTAGAGAAAAGGTCACAAAAAATCACGAACATCTGAATTCTATGCTAGCTAATCTTATTATTTTAAAAATCATTGGTCATCTCGGAAAACCTCGAAGTTCTACAAGTGGTGATGTCAGGTACCGGTGGTGCAGGCGTACTGCGTCTCAGTCTCAGCCAGAACTCTAATAGGTAGATACAGTACAATAATAGGGCAAATGGTATAGCTTATTAGCTTAGATACATCGTGTTTTAAAACTTGACAGAAATAACCACATTTTTTATTCATCGCAGGCCCCTATGAAATGTCAACTTGACATTGAGAGATTGAGATACGTTCATAAAGTTAAAGCCTTATTTTGCCTTATTAAAATTTACAAATACTTCTTCTAAATCGGGAATATATAAATAATTTTAAAATAATATGAATCAAATAAACAACGTTGAACTACCTAATCAAATGTTAAAAAAAAAATTTATAGAGTAATGTGTATGTTCCTCTGTCCACTAAGTACACTGCATTAGACTTTCAAAAGAAACGATGCAGTTATGATGAAGATTTGGAACGCAACCTGCGCTTGCTGTGACTAGTGAAGTGCTAGTTTCAATTGATTGTTATTCACGATTGATTGGTGTGATTGGTATTGATGATAGCAAAATGGCATACATATGAGGCAGTGTCCGAATTGATAGATTTTTACGTGAATTTATTTCAGTTCATGAATAGTTAGTATTAATATTATATTTCGTATAAATAAATCAAATTCATTGATGAAAATCATAATTCAACATTTTTCCATGTGATAATAATAGAATAGAATAAATATTTATATCGCACACACATATTTATTTTATTTAAAACTTGATTGCACTACAAAGAGTACACAGGGCGGGCTTAATGCCGAGGCATTTTCTACCTGCTGCCGACCCGCAGAACATAATACATTTTTATACAGAGGGTTTTTTCAATTCAAATGATTTGTTAACTTTAATATTAATAAATAATGCTGGCTAAACAATCCTCACAGCATCATCTAGCCCCGAGCTAAGCCAAAGCTTGTATTATTGGTACTAGATGACTGATATAGGTACATAATACAATACATTACATAGATAGATATTGTTTAATATACTACACAGAAAATGACTGGAACACCAGGAACAAAATATCTGTAGATCGTACACACAATTGTTCCGAGGCGGGAATCGAACCCGCAACCTCCTGCGTCACAGGCGGACTTTCGCCCACCGCGCCACAGAGTATACAACTTTACTTAGATATTGTGAAAGGAATTTTGCAGTAATATCCAGCTGTCTTTTGTTAACCTGGATGAATATTATACTTCAAAATGAAACTCATTATCATCGTCAGTTCAACTTTACAGATTTTATAATTATCGAAAACATTAATTTAAAAAAACTGTTATTATTTTTTTTATTGGCAAACCAGTCAAATCTATTTTTAATGGACTGAAAAAAAAATCGCTATAATGACTTTCGATAAAAAACAAATATGAAATAGGTAGCCAAGCAAACTGTTTTTCCTCGCACTATTGCGGTTTCCCATCATTTGCCGCACACGTGCTGCGATTTTGTGATATTTTTACTTCAAATTTATTTTACTTTTCAGCAATCACGCACTATTTTATAGCGTTTTCATTTACGCTAATTTTGTTTGTCAACATTCAATCGTTATTAGAACTTAGGGTGAGTAATTTGCAAAAATATTTTGATTCGCGGGGTGGGGCTAATGTCTAGAAAAAGACCGCCACGTGTCCTACGATTTGGTTTTGCACAGAATTGATGTGTATTTTAGGCTGATTTTAGGCATTTAGAGTAAAGTTTGCTGCTTTGTCTACTTAACAGGCCGGATTTCTGCATTTTTTTATTACAAACAAGTGGCGTAGACGTTGTAGGACATCGTTGATTTCTTATTTGTTTTCGTATGATCGATATTTTGATTTCTACCGGTCCGGCTAATTAATATTCATAGGATATATAATATATCAATATTTGCATAGAGTTCACCTTGTTGACGTTCATAAAAAGTTTTCAGACAAAAGATTCTTTGAAATCAAGTGACTCATCTCTTCCTTCACACAACCTCTGAAACTATTTCGGGATACCCACAAAGTCTAATAAAAATAACTATAAAATGCTTAATTTTACTTACAACCGGATAAAACAATAATATACCTCTAAAGTATGTATTGATTCACCCATGATAAGAAAATATGCAAGAATTTCCTATCATAGGTAGTATGTAGGTACTTTCCTTGATAAAAAATAATGATAATTATTACCTACCAAGTTTAATTTTAACCTTCCAGGGTCTTATCTGCTTATTTTTAAACAATGTATGTAAGCCTCAACCTATGCAATTAGTACACCATTGTAGATAATGATGCTTACTTTATTTTTCACAAGGCAGGTTGAAATATTTTTATAGAATTTATACACTTGCTGTTTATTTGGTACTCACTGTTGGGCAGCTCTCTCCATGCCCACCTCAGTCTTGCACTAGTCTGAGCTCATACTACCTATGGTCTTACGGATGTTGTCAACACATGCAGGGGGACACAAATTTATTTTCCATACCTTTTACTTGAACACTACTCAAGTCAGAAGAAGTAGCTAACATCCAATAAGTGTGATTATTTGTCCCCAGGTTAATAATCAGTTTTAATGGCAATGGTCCTGGAGGCTAAGGTGAATGGGGGGGAGGTGGAAGGTCCCACGGAGCTGCCCCCAGCGTTGGCAGAGAAGCCCGTTGGTCTTCCGCCCGGCAAATACTCACTGGTGGGCTGGGATATGGACACGACGGGTCGTAGGCTTATTGATGAGGTTAGTGTGTCGCAGAAGCTCTTTAATTTACGACATGACTCTCTCATTAATAAACATAGTGTAGGACACCCTCCGACCAGGTGGGATGACGAACTGCGAACGACTGCAGGTTGATGCTGCATGCGTCTGTCAAGCTGAAGACGGCGCTATGGCGCTCATTAGGGGAGGCCTATGTTCAGCTGTGGAGTAACATAGGCTAATGATGAAGGTATTTATTGGTTACCAGAGTTCAGGCTTGAGATGATTGAAATCAAATGGTTTGTTTTTTAAATCATGCGAATTAAATCAATTGTGTTATTTTCACTGCAATGAAAACATAAATAAAATAAAATAAATAAATAATGCTGGACAATCCACACAGCATTATCTAGCCCCATGGTAAGCAAAGCTTGTGTTATGGGTACTAGATAACTGATATATATAATACAATACATTACATAGATAGCTATTTTTTTATTATACATAGAAAACAACCAGAACACCCGGAACAAATATCTGCAGATCGTACACACAATTGTTCCGAGGCGGGAATCGAACCCGCAACCTCCTGCGTCGCAGGCGGACCTTCGCCCACCGCGCCACATCGGTCGTTAAAAATGTGAAATAATAATTGTGAAAGTAAACCATGATATATGATATTGACCATGATATGATTTTTGAGATAAGATCTTCCTATGATACCGAGGTATCTTGTTTTATACATAAGTACTTAGTTAAGAATGTGCACATAGTGTAATTAAAATAAATAAATAAATAATGCTGGACAATACACACAGCATCTTCTAGCCCCAAGCTAAGCAGAGCTTGTGTTATGGGTACTAGATAACTGTTTTAAATAATACAATACATACATAGATATTTTTTATTATACATAGATAACGACCAGAACTCCTGGAACAAATATGTGCAGATCGCACACAATATTACCCTGAGGCGAGAATCGAACCTAAAACCTCGTCGCAGAAGGACCTTCGCTAACCGCGACACAGAGGTCGTCAAATGACCTACCTATGTCTAATTAGTAAATAATTACCTATGTCTTTTGCTGTAATAAATACTTCTACTATTATTACAAAGACAAGCCAAGACAGCCTTATATAAAAAGAACTGTTATGCTATGTGTGGTTCTATATATAATAAAATCCCTAATGACATCAAAGATTTACCTTTAACAATATTTATAAAAAAGAAAATTATGGCTCATTGGAAAAGCTTTCTATAGTGTCAAAGAACTCATGGACCTAAATTTGAAAATTAAACAGCACATTATTGACATGTTCATATTATATAATTTATTAATATAAATCATTTTAAAATTACGTTGTAGGAACCTAGCTTTAGAAAGTGTTTGCATGGTAATGTGTTTTGGTGAAGTATGTGCCACTACCTATTCTAATGTTTAAGACCTTGTATTATGACCATACATATTTCTTGCAATAAATGAATTGAATTGAAAGTGTGTGTTGCCCCACAGATATGCCAAATAGCCGCCTACACCCCGAAGCAGACCTACTCCCAGTACATCATGCCCTACGGAGATCTAAACCCGGGTGCCCGGAGACGCCACAATGTGCGCGTGGTCACTGTCGGCAGATACCGCATGCTGAAGGATACTAATACTCATAAGGTATAAACTAACAGTCTAGCTTGCCGGCGAGGACTCGCTTCACTAGTTTGTCGCTGGGCGACAAGAGCCAGGAAAATAACAGTCGCTCAGCGATCAGAAAACTCACGCCGAGATAGCAACCAGCGGTCATTCCTCTACAATGCGGACTGTCGTTTGGGATGCGAGTGTAGCTCGTCTAACTCGCACACACGCTTAAAGCCGAGCTACACAACTATCGGAACTACGTACTCGCTTCCCGCTTCACATTCTAGCTCTGTTCGCTACTCTTTCATCGTTCCCGGTGAAACAACTGCCTTATAAGGGAAAGGTTTCTTGTTCGCTTCTTTACTTTATCAAAGTGATCACTTTATTTCCTTGTTTTACGTATGTAATTAGAATTTTGTGACGTGTCCAAGAGTCCTGTAAGGTCTAAAGTAAATAATGCACTTTGATATTTGGTAAGTTATATAGAGCTGAAATACATAAGAGGTCAAACAAAGACAAGATTGTAGAGTCTCATTGAAGCAGTAACCGCGTTTATAGGGAACAAATAAATAAAATAAATAGCTGCCAAAAATACATATATCTATACTAATATTATAAAGAGGAAAGGTTTGATTTTTTTTGTTTGTTTGTTTGTAATGAATAGGCTCTGAAACTACTGGTTCGATTTGAAAAATTCTTTCACCGTTGGGAAGCTACACTATCCCCGGTGTACATAGGCTATATTATATTTTCAAAAAAGTTAGGGATCCGTACTAAAACCGTGCGAAGCCGGGAAGGTCCGCTAGTACATTATATGTAACACATATATACATTAGTTAAATCAAAGCCTTCCGTGTCAAGTCGATATACATTAGGTAAATCAAAGCCTTCCGTGTCAAGTCGATATTTGCCCAATTCGCTACAAAGGTACATCACAATGTGCGCGTGGTCACTGTCGACATACCGTATGCTAATGAATACTAATACTCATAAGGTAAGCTAACATATTAGCAAGCTGAAGTGGCAGTGGGCCGGCCATATCTCATGTAGAACCGTAGACCGCTGGGGCAAACGTGTTCTTGAGTGGAGACGACTCGGTAAAGCCCTCCGACCAGGTGGGATGACGACCTGCTAAAGAAAAAAAACTAAGAGATATTTGTCTGCTAGGGTCATTCGTGAATCATGAATTTAAAGCTTGTAAATTATTATGGTGACTACTATTTAGTATTAGGGTCATACCTGTTCAAATAAATGTAATTGTTTGGAACAAATACAAATGAAGATTAATTGAGCAGCCACTTTTTATGTTTTGTTCTTCTCCATGATTTAAAATCACATTATGCAGTCCCAATACCAGACACCATGCAAAGCAATAATTCTGAATTCTGCAAGTCCTGATAAACATAGGGTAGGAAATAAGTGCTAATCAATATTTCCTCTAAAACAACCATATTTCTGCAGATATTGAAAACAAAGTCCGAAATATCGGCGCTGACTGATTTCCTGGACTGGCTGGAGAAAGAGAAGGGAGATGGTAGCGTCATCCTTATCTACCACGAGCCGAGACGCCTCAGCCCTACTATGCTTCTTGAAGCTCTTACCAGGTAAATAAACAAAGATAACTAACAATACGTGTTCTATCTAACGATACTAACGTGTTCTTGAGTGGAGACCACGACTCGGTAAACGTAGTGTAGGACGCCCTTCGACCAGGTGGGATGGCGACTTGCGAAAGAATGCAGGTAGATGCTGGATGCGGCAAGCTGAAGACAGGGCGCTATGGAGCTCATTGGAGGAGGACGAGCGGCCTGTGGCTGATGTGTCTATTCCATATCACAATGTTGAATTTAGTCATTGCATCACTTTTTTTAGTGTGTTGTTTTTGTATTGTAACCTGTTGAGTTTATTGTACAAGGCGTTTATTGATGTGGCTGATAATAATGTCTTCTGGTAATGGGTTCCAATTGTGCACCACTCTTGCTAATAAAATGGTGCCCGGCAAGGGATTTCGTAGAGTTACCGTCACCAACCGGTTGATTGGAATCTTTTATTATAAAAAAATGGTTAGAAACATTTTACTACAAAAAATTTAGTCTATTTAACATACTTGCAATCTTAGAAAAGTATTATACTAGATAAGATAAGTTATCTATGTTTAACAAAGTTCCGGGACTTTCCCTAACAATCTAGTATCTGTGTCGTGTCGATGAAATCTCTAGAAGTATTAAGGATACTTAAGTTCTCAAGCTCTTTGTATTTCTGGGGGATTTCCCTGATTGACAAAACTGTTTATTGTTAACCCTGAAATGGTGACATAGTCTTACCTTATAATAAACTTGACGGTCATCTTTATCGCCTGTTGTTTTCCGTGTATGTTAACTCTATAAGAGGTCTAAAAAGAGGTAACGTTTGCGAGGCTAAGGGCGCGTTCCCACTGTGCCGTGGCCGTAAATTATCGTTTGACGACTATTGTATCTAAAAACAAACCGTCCATACTTGAATGAGAAAGACATAATAATGAAATTTATCTATACTAATATTATAAAGAGGAAAGGTTTGATTTTTTGTTTGTTTGTTTGTAATGAATAGGCTCCGAAACTACTGGACCGATTTGAAAAATTCTTTTACCGTTGGGAAGCTACACTATCCCCGGTGAACATAGGCTATATTATATTTTCAAAAAGTTAGGGATCCGTACTAAAACCGTGCGAAGCCGGGAAGGTCCGCTAGTTGCCTATACATTTCTCAACCTAAACTAGAATAAGACGACCTCTGTGGCGCGGTGGTTGAAAGTCACACAATATATACTTTATTATATACGATATTTTTAATTATATAGATAACGACCAGAACACCCGGTACAAATATCTGTAAATCGTACAAACATTTGTCACGAGATGGCAATCGAACCCACAACCTCATCCGTCACACACAGGTGGACCTTGGCCCACGCGGTACAGGCCGTCACAGAAAAAATAATAAAAAAGGAACTTAATACTAACTATGTCTTAAAACTGCTGCATCAGCATTATTTATCCTTATGAAAAAATTGATAGCTATCTTGTGTCTAAAAAAGTTTATGTTTATTATGGTATGTAGTGTGGGTATTTGTTTTCTTTTTCGTTATCTATAAATTTACTAAAGTACCACCGTCTAATTTTTCCTTCATGTCCAGTCCATCCAAAGGTTGCCTGGCAGAGATCGCTCCCAGCGATCCGGCCGCCCTTCATACTTCAATTATTCTATTGTTTATTCCTGTATTGTTTTCTGTTTTGCACTCAAAACAGATTATTACATTTTACAGTTTATTATACCTCAGTATAAAAAAGTATTTTCTATGTAATTAACTATATCTAGTGGCACAATAAAAAATTAACTTTTTTCCAGGTATAAGCTACTCGACCGCTTCAAAACCATCGTCGCCGGGTTCGCCGACAGCTACGCGCTCGCCGCCGACAAATGCAAGGCGACCGTCAAGTCCGTCTCCCTCCGGGTGCTGGCGCGTGTTCTGCTTGATGCCGACTCGCTGGCTGTGGACAGCGCTATTGATAGGGCTACGGCTTCTTACAAGATTCTGGAGCATTTGGCACAAGGTAATTTCATCCTAATATTATAAACGCGAAAGTTTGTGAGGGTGTTTGTTGCTCTTTCACGCAAAAACTACTGAATGGATTTTGATGAAACTTCACAATAATATAGCTTACATATCAGAATAACACATAGGCTATTCATAAAGATATATTATCCAAAATATCTATCGCCACGCGGGTGAAACCGCTGGGTGCAGCTAGTATTCATATAATTTATTGTGATTTTGTAAAGGCAGGTTATGAGCGTTTAGAGTATACAAAATTACCTGAAAAACATAAAAACTATTTGTTATACGCAGTTCGAATCATCATATTGTTGTAAGCACCCAAAGTGTTCAAAATATCGTACTACTAATTATTTCATATTTATATGAGCAGTTAGTGTTCAAAATTATCTTAGCAAACAAAGCTCTCAATGAGTAGTAAGATATTTTGAACACCTTGGGTGCTTACAACAATATGATAATTCGAACTGCGTATATCAATTTGTCGCTGACTGTACAGTGAATAAAAAACCTGTCAGGGCTCAACAATTTTTGGGTTTGTTGTTGTTAGGTTGTTAACTTCAGCTGTAGGTATATTGTATCTTATTTAAAACGTCAGCATACTTTATTTACTTTAGACCTTACGACTCTTGGACACGTCACAAAATTCAAATGACTTAAATAAAACTAGTAAATAAAGCTAACCCTGGAAGTGCGTTTTAAGCCTGCATAGGACAAAGCCAACGGAATAGTTAAGGAGTCTTTGAATCACTGTTTATTGATTAGTATTGTTTTATCTTTCAGGTGAGCAACAAGAGGTGGGCGGTGGCGGCGAGGGCGGCGCCACGCAAGACATGGTCGAGACTGCGCGGGCCTGGGCGCGCCCCGTCAGCACTGAGCTGGAAGCGTTGGATAAGCTGAAGAAACTGTTAGAGAGGTAACTATACTGAGGGAAGGATAAAACCTCACGCAGATGTAAAGAACAAGGCAGATCACGCAGAAGAAAAAACAAGGCTACATATGTAAGATAAATGTGAATCTTTTAATGGGCAATGTGTATAAACTTCTACAACAAAACTCCAAGTGACTTGCAAAAATTATCAACAAATAAATTCAAACAAATTGTCAATTATATCCTTTGAAAAAGGCTTTTTACAAAATATCAGATTATCTAGAATCTAGACGATAAAAATGCTTGGGTCGAGTTTTGCTCCAACTCAAAAAGTAACAATCTAACAAGTTCGCTTCTCTATTTAACCTTAAAAAGATTGAAGTGAACAAAAAATCAAAGTGATCTCACTTTATTCCGTAGTTTTACTTATGAAATTTGAAATTTGTGATGTGTCCAAGAATCCTAAGAGAGTAAGATCTAAAGGAAATAAAGCACTTTGGAATTTGAAGTTTGAAAAAGCTGAAAGAAATTTAAAGTGTAGAAGTAGAGGTAAGACCGTAGCTGGAACTACACGGCGTAGCTTCGCGGCCGGTAGTTCCAGCTACGGTCCAGGTGGTTCTTTATTATGTGGAATTAGGTGATCTGACCCAATAACGGCACCCCTTGTGTTAGCGTTTAAAAATATTTCATTGCATGCATTGGCATCCTCATCAATGGCTTTAATCTCATGAGGGAGAGGCAGTGTAATAGCCGTAATAATCCTCACTATGGGAGTAGGCATAAATCTATTTCTGATCCCGATAAGTCAATTTAACATTGATGGATGTTTTGAGCCTCTATTTATGTGTATACATTTCTCAGACAGAACACATTCCGGCCAGTATTCGCCCCGCTGCTTCGCTCAGCGCGTCCGGAGCGCAAGCGCGTCACGCAGCTGCGCCGCCTGCTGGCCGACGCGGGCCTGCTCTACGACCAGCTGCAGTCTTCATGGGAACAGAACCAACTAGCAGGTAACTAATAGAACAAGCTAGAACACACCCTGGACGCAAGCGCGTTAGAAAGATGCAAAGAACGCAGTGCTACCTGCGGCCGCGGTTGCTTCTATTATACTTTCTTTATTCTATTGTTTATTTCTGTATTGCTTTCTGTTTTGTGTGGTATAATAAAGTGTTTTCTATCTATCTAAATTTAAAAAATGACATTTGTACAGGTCTAGAGAAACAGCTGGGCGAGCTATCCGTGTCGGCCAAGGAGGAAGACATAAAGGAGCTTATAGAGATCTTTGACTGTCACTTCGACCCGGCCAAAGAGCCGAAAGGGCCGAAGCCGAGGCTACCGAGGAACATCAGGCCACGGGTGAGAATATACAATAGTTATTAAGGTTATCGACATAGCTCTCAGATTTAACACAACGTTACGCGCGTTATTAGCGTTATTACCAATTTTAGCGCGGATAACGCGTGTTAAGGCGCATAACTCGTGAAAAGACGTTATTCGCGTTAAAATGCGCCTTAGCACGCGTTAATCGCGCTAAAATTAGCATGATAACGCGCGTTACGGTATGTGTTAAATAGCATGGTAGCCCGGCTGAATCCTGAGATAACAAGAATCTAGTCTAGATTTGATTGAAAGCGTAACACAGATATACCGTAAACACATACCCATAAGGTTCAATATGATTGCAGGCCACATCGTCTGCCGGGGAGACTAACGACGCTGAGGGCAGCACAACCGACTCTCAGAATAGCTCGCCACACATGTCTCCTAACAAGACAACCAATAATGGTATGTTTTTCATTCTCTATTATTTACTAGTGACAGCCTGCTGAATATGAATACTAGTCTGTAACGGCTTGACCGATTATTATAAAATGTTGCGTGTCTGTAGGTCTGAGAACAGAACGTAAACAATTTTCCCATTTCATATTTTTCAAATTTCCTCTCGACGACGAGCGAATAATCAAATGATTGTTAACAAAATAGTACAAGTCAAAACCGTAATCATGTACAATCCAACGATCCTATCCGTCCACGGTTGTCTGGTAGAGATCGCTCTTGAGCGATAAGACCGCCAAATGTCACATATTTTGTATTTTATTCTCTCTTGTTTTTTTTTTAAGTGTGCAATAAAAGAATTATCTATATTATATTCTTAAAAAGAAATAATAAATTAATTAAACATTATTTAGAAATTGTAACATAATGATCTACACTATAGAATGCCTTCTCGACGAGCCACGATTTAAGTCTCCGAACTCGCCTATGACGACGGTCGGTTCAGAAACCAGATCTTCGAGCTCCTGGTTTTTCTGGACTTGTCAGGACCCATCTGCTCGTCTCACGGGTTTAATGCTGGTTTTGTGTTTGCAGGCGCCGCGGCAGGCGACCCCAGTCAAAAGGCGCCCGAGGCCGTTCCCGCCAAGTAACGCCCCAACACGCTTACTTTTGTACCACATAACATAGCATAAACATGCCATAGCAAAAAAACATTATTATTCCTATTATTATTCATTAGTTAAGTATCCTTTGGAATTGAACATTTGTTTTTTCATGCATAGATGAACGAAATTACAATTTATTTACTTTTCATATTTAAACCCGTTTATTTGCTTTTCGCGTCTATATTTTCCTAATGTAACAGTAGGAGTGCCTTAGCAACTCGATGTTTGATTATTAAGGATATCCATAATTAACTGTAGTTGTTTTAAAGTCATAATATTATATTGAGCCGATTTTACACGGTCTTGTTAGAGTGCAATTGTGTTATATCTTATATACGATATTGTATTTCATATTGTATTGCAACTCGACGTTGCAGAGTTTTTTACTATTTTTAATATAAATAGTTAATATAGCTTCAAAGTAGCAAATATTTTATTAAGTTTTTAATTGGAGAAATTTAGTTAAGAGTACTATTTTTATGTACTTGTTATTTATTTTAAAAATATAGTATCTTTATTAATTTTTCGTGCAATATGTAACGGATGGACTGATTTTATTTACATCCGAGATATATTTTACCCTTTCTACGTTTCAAACTTCTACAGGCTGTTATAGCGCTAACTCTGCTGATTGTTATCAATATTTTGTTTGCCATAAAAGAAACATCTTTAATTTTCATTTTAAGTAAGATCTTCCTTTACCATTTAGGCTGCATCTAGTGTGTACCTAACTATTAACTTACCTATAATTTAGTTAGTTTTAACATAGACTGTACATATTAATTTAATTTCTTATTTTGTTCAGATCTCTAATAAATATGTAAGTCTACAACATTTCGTTTCATTTGTTATTTATTTTACCACTTCTGCTTTTGTCTAACAATTTTGATGGTTTAGGATTATTTAAGTTTGAAAGGGGGATAGGTCTTAAACCGATGAACAGCAGGGCCTTCATAATACGAAAACCCAAAATGTAGATATTTTATACTTTATTATCTTGTTAGTTGTTTTGTTAAGTGTGCAAGAAAGAATTTTCTATCTGTACCAAAGTGAAGTGCCACTGTTGTGACCGAGAAACTGCGATTGCGTAAGCACAGAGGTATGTAGAGTGGTTTACCCTACACGTGGTACACCCTGCTAGATAACGAACTAGACTGGTGAAAATAGCCTCAGGACAAATGTTTGGACAACCTGCAGATATTTGTTCTGGGTTTCTTTTATTAGAATTCCAAATGATAAGGTTATTCTTTAAAATAAATATATAATACTTAATCAAAAGAAAGCAAGGAACACCATGTCTTATTAAAATATTTATTTCACACACTAATGACCGCTTCTGGCTTCGTCCAGCCATCAACCATGTGGTCCCTCACAGCTTTATCTAACACCACCTGAAAAGATTATTAAAGTCATTTATTCCATTCATCATTAAACGTATATAAAGAACTAGCGACCCGCCCCAGCTTCGCACGGGTGCAAATGAATCACTACTAAAAACCGCATCAAAATCTGTTGCGTAGTTTTAAAGATCTAAGAATACATAGGGACAGACAGCGGGACGCGACTTTGTTTTATACTATTTAGGGATAGTGATAATAACCTCGATATCTCTGCAGCCTTGCATCGCTCTGCTGATGACGACGTCGAAGTAATCCATGTGCAGTCGGTGGGACATTTCTAACAGGGCAATGCTGCCTGAAAAATAGTGAAGTAAAAATGTGATTTATTGACTTATTAGGTTGTGTTACAGTGGAGCTACCATGCCAGTTTTTTTTACTAGTTCATGAGCCTAGAGTCGTATTGCCTGTGGGGCTACAATGCTATTTAACATATAACGTAACGCGCGTTATCAGCGTTATCGTTATTACGCTAATTTTAGCGCGGATGACGCGTGTTACTTTATTGACGACTTATTTATTGCAATTTGATGGAAATGAAATATTACCCATCCATGCGTTCGTAGGCAGATCTTTGCCAGTTCCGCCACTGAGGTCGGCTAAATAATAATAATAGCCTAGTTTTTTTATTTCCCTTTGCCTATACTGTGTCCATCTAGAATGTAGAATGTTTGTAAACATTAGAAAACAGCTGATTTTTAGGGTTATCACCACGAAATGATGCAGGCCTAATAGAATTCCAATGATTTCACATATACATTCTATTAGATTTATTACTTTTTATAATCCTGGCGTCAATTATATGCAAAATCTAATTATTTCAATTTACAAATCGACATTATGTGGTCAAAAACAAAGATTAAAATCGCTAGAGATTTTTTGTCTTTGTAACAGTGCCATCCCTAACGAATTTCAGTTTTGACGTCCCGTGTTGCAAACAGTTGGTTACTTTTTAACTACTATTTCGAATCAAGGATAGCACTATGACCATACATATTTCATAGAGAGAGTATTATTTTAATTTAGCCGGATTATTTGACGTTTCATTTCACGCTGCATATTTGCTTAGCGACAATCTGTCCAAAAGTTATGAATTCTTCCAATTTGATCAATAATGTTTAGTGCTTCAAGGAAAATTGTTTAAACAGGCACTTATTTACATTTAATTGAGTTGGCACAGGTGAAAAAATATTTGAAGAGGTCTTGTTTTTGCTTGATAATTGAGAATGAATGTTATTAATGTCAATAAACATGGAGTTTTCCATTTCTGTAAGTGCGAGACTCTTATGTCAACATTTCCATACATAATTTTGAAGTTTAAAATTCAAACTTATTACTCCCTTGGGGAAAATAAACATTACTAACGAATACACCATCACACGCACGAGATAACCTAAATAAAAAAATGTTTTTCACCCCTACATCAGCTGATTGAAATGTCAGTGGCTCTGTTTACAAACATTCTACATTCTGGATGGATACAGTTATAGTAATAGACTCAACACCTGGCGGATATCATATTCAGGTATCAGGGCGCGCGGCAGCGTGACCAAGCCAAGTTCAAGCAAAGGAACGCGCCGAGTGTATCATTACACGAACCACTTGGTGCCACTTTTGACCCTTCTATAACTCAAAACCTCTTTAACGTAAACACATAAAACTACGTGTGTTGAATAATATCCATAAGGACATGTAGAAGCCCAAATTTCATGAAGCTAGCTCAAACGGTTACAAAGATATGAAGGTCGAAAAGTCGTAAAAATTCACATTGACTGACTGACATATATATAGTACCTAATTCTAACCTACTTCCAGATGACCTAGAAGGATGAAATTTGGAATCCAGCTCGGTAATTGTGTGTAAGCGTAGGATAAAATCAAAAAATAAAAAAAAGTCAAAAAATAAGCGATGTTAGCGACGACGACCTTATGTCAATGAAATAAGGTTTAAATTCGAATAGAATCCGCATTGCATAGAATAAGCAATAGTACTAACGTCTCCGATTGCGCAATAGAATACAGTGTAGTTGTTAGGGACCGGCAAATAATAGATTCTGTTTTCGAAGTAACTACATATTTTTACTACCTCACACTAGATGTCACTAGTGTAGGGGACGTACTAAGAATTATTTTATTCACAAAATTCATTTTCCAGCAAAAATAACTGTTTTGGTTAATTGTTGTCGGTTGGTTGCCCTATCATTTTCTATGGTTGCAAAATGCTTAAAACGAATACCTATATATTTTTCAGCTATTGATTTAATCAGAAGAATAATATGATTATCAGTATTATCAGCAAGAACAAATATTCGTATATTTCGTCGGATAATAGACAAGACTGGACCTTGTCTATTAATTTGTGTGATCCATTGCTGTCTTACATTATCTTGAGATGGAAATCTAGAACATACACAATTTAAAATTGCATTAATAGGTGGGCTTCAATTTCATAAAATTTACTAAACAACTTCTATTATAGTAGTTGTCTCACGGAGGGAAAGTACTTTCAATATAGGATATTTATTATAAAACATTCCATAGGTGCATTCCATACATGCTATGTTTCAACATAGCCGTGGGACATTCAGTAAAATAATTGGATTCTAAATACGGCCCTGGCCCTGTTTTTCTTTATAAGTTAATGGATGACGATAGATGGCGGCTTTTTTAAAAATTACTATAAAAACTAAAAAATTAAAATTTTGGCGACTAAAAAGTCTTTAGGAACTTAAGTTGAAGTAATTTCAGTACATATGATTATTAAAATATAATAACACTGAGCCCTACGTACCTATAAATGTTTATTTCCCATGATACAAAGTATCGCCATCTATTGTCAAGTAGAATTATATTTGGAAATGCCGAGTCGCAATGGAAATGTTCGAGAACTTTTGAAATATGATGCGGTATTCAGAAAAATCCATAAAGAATTATATTGGTCAGTTGTGTAGTTGAACAAATTTCAGTACATTTGATTATTAAAATATATTATTACTGAGCCCTACGTAGGTTTATTTTACATGATACAAAGTGTCGCCATCTATTGTCAAGTAGAATTATATTTGGAAACGCCGACCTGCCTAGTTTTCTTTACAAAAAGTAATGATATCCCACCAAAAACATAAATGTAAAATAGGAGAGCCAAGTTCAATGCAAAAATTATGATTGGCTGTGGGCTTCGCGGCAAAAAGAATTGATATCTGAATGAGTGCCAAGTCAAATCTATGTAGGTTAGATTTGACTTGGCCAGTTTTTATCAGAATTAAAACGTTGAATAACTTTATAAAATGACTGTTGTAATGAAAACTGGCCAAGTCAAATCTAACCTACATAGATTTGACTTGGCACTCATTCAGATATCAATTCTTTTTGCCGCGAAGCCCACAGCCAATCATAATTTTTGCATTGAACTTGGCTCTCCTATTTTACATTTATGTTTTTGGTGGGATATCATATTGTGCACGCAAGGATGATGCCCGTTATGTGTAGCCCTCGCCTTTCAAAGGGCCTCTGTACCTACTGTTGGCTTCGGCTCCACGCAAGCTCACCAAAGGACCGGGTCACTTTATGGCCCGAGATCAAGGAAATATAATAATAAAATCAATCATTTATTTCAGACCATAGAGATCTTATTTAACTTATTCTACAAACAATCTATAGTTATATACCTTAAAATGACATACATAAAAGCTCTATGTCCTTACCAGTGCTGGGTAGCGAGGCGACTGTTAGCACCACTCCTCCAGCTGCTTCTTCCACGTGAGCCACGTCCAGAAGAGGCTCCGCCTGGTGAGAATATAAATAAATAAATAACGTTGGACAGCAGAGCTTGTGTTAAGAATTACTTAGGTATATCACTACATAGTATAAAACAAAGTCGCTTCCCGCTGTCTGTCTGTTACTTACTATGTACGAGTATGTAGAACTTTAAAGCTACGCAACGGATTTTGATGCGGTTTTTTTTAAATAGGTAGAGTGATTCAAGAGGAATATAATATATAAGAAATATAATATAAACCATTTGAAATATAGATTTCCACGTGGGCGGGCGAAGCTGCGGTGCGCAGGTAGGAATACTAAGTCAGAAAAGGTAACAAACAGTGTTGCTTTCGCATCACAATCACATTACACTAATATAATGCGTAAGGATGGATGGATGTTTGTAACCTCTTTACTCCTAAACTACTAAAATTGTAATTAGGTTGAAATTTTGCTTTCATCTAAGGTAATATAAATTTCTAGATCTATCTCGAACTAAAAAAAATTATATGATACCTTACATCACATAATTATGAGATAGGAATAACCTTTAAACATTTCCGTAGAAACAACCGACATAGAGATATCTCTATGTCGGTTGTTTCTACGGAAATGTTGGCATACAGCTCTAAGCGTACGCATGTGCCTATAGGCACATGCGTACGCTTAGAGCTGTATGCCGGCGTCGATCAACGCTAGAGTCGCTGCGTTGACGTTACACAGAAGTTACTGCCGCCGTCTCCTTCTAACATCAGGGTTAAGGCTCACGTACGAGAGAGAGAGAGAGACACATACCTGAGGCCCTAGCCAGGACATGGAGGCACTACAGGCACACGCGTACGCTTTGAGCGGTATGCCGGCGTCGATCAACGCTAGGGTCGCTGCGTTGACGCTTACACAATAGTTGCTGCCATCAGCCTGGAATGAAAGTTAATAAGATTAAAAACAGAAGTGAAAGGAAATAAGAGCCCTTAGTGTAGTGTATGGCCGTCAGTCTGCAGTATAATGTTCGTGATTGAGTTGCATTTAATAATGAAACCGGTAGTATTTGTAACTTTAACAACAAAAGACAAACAAGATGGATAATTAAAAAAAAATACTTTTGAACTTCGCTTGGACTGACTTCGAGTCGAAATATATAGCGGTAGCGCATCCCGTATCGAGGGAGGGTTGCGAGTTCAGTCTTAGTCTATTCTTTTTTGAAATTTTTTAAAAATGTCTTATAGAATTTATCCCCATTTTGAGGCTTACGCATTATAATGGCAAAACTCTAAAAATAAGTGAACAATTTCCTGTATACATAAAATCACAATAAATTATATGAATTTGATCATGTAACCTACCTGTAAAACTTCAATGTAAACATCTATCTGTGATCGCGGGTACAGCTCTGTTTTAATAGCAGCAGTGAGGGCTTGCCGTAAGTGAAGGGACATTTCTGTTGACTTGCGGTCGCCGCGTGGCCGGTTCTTTCTTTCTCCTGAAACATAATAATTTTTAAAATTATTACATTAAAAATTATTCATTTAATCATATCACTTATTGTAATTTCATGCATACAGGTAGTTTTTTAGGTGTAGTCTTAGTGGGTAGGTACACAATGCATAAAAACCCTGTCAGGGCACAACAATTTTTGGGTTCTTATCAAATGTTAGCCTAAAATTCTAAACAATCATATTTATAAAATTAGTTAATATAGGAATGTCTGATGATTAGGTAGATAGACTTACTAATTTAATCTGTAGGTATGTCAGCTACACACTACCTTCTTGACTCGTGTCATGTCAATTTACAGTGGTATTGTTAACTGTATGTTTGTTTATAGTTAATAGACAACAGTTATTGTTACTTACTAAATAGGTCAGGTAATTCATGCTCATTCATGCAAGTCGCAGAAAAGCAGGCGGTGATGGTAGTTAGCCCTCATAAGGTTTTTTTTCATCCAAATTTTGTCTACAATCGGCTGTTCAGCCATAATTAGACTCGGTCTCGGGTGGGATACTCTCTTGGGTGGGATACTCTACCTCATAAGGTTGTAATGTAAATGTTTTACCTGTAGAAAATGTCGCCATACTGTATTGGCAGTTCACTACCACTCCGTCTGTTGACATTTTGGATTTTGATGCCTGTTGAAAAGAGATTAAGTTTGAGTCTAACAGCAGGGACATGGTAAGGACGTAATGTACATTATGTACGTACACCGTAAGTCATACATATAAATTCTTTAGGCTGCAGATAAATTAGGTATATAGCTATGTCTATAGCTCTCTGACTCTGCAATAACATTGTATGACACGAGTTGCACATTGACTGCAGGTTGGCTATGTAGGTTCGTTCGGTACTGCAATGATGTTAGTTTGATAAATGTATGATTGTAGCTTGGATCAAATATTACCTGATGAGGACCATACACAGCAGCCAAAACTTTTGTGTTTCCCTGTTCTAAATACGCACTTCCATCGGGCTGAGTGAATACACCGAGTTTACATCTTATCCGTCGCAATTCGTTCGGCCTACGTCCATCAAGGCGAAGTCCTTGACTGGATAATAAGTCTGGGCCAGGCATATTTCTATAACTTTCTCAAACAATGTCTATAATTACAAAATCACAATTTCTTCTAACCTCGCATTTTATTTTGTAAACAAACATAGCATGCGACATGCGATGCGATGCGAGCGAATGCCCTATGTAGAAAAGTACTTTGTGAGCGAATGCGACGACCGCCAGTCCGAGACCGAGGCGAGCAAATTCTTGTGGTTGATGATGATTTATGTTCCAAATCATTATTTTTGTGAAACATTAGACAGAGACAGCATATACAATACGCTTCATGAAAGAAAGAAAGACGATAATAAAAACTTCAGCATCCCAGAGAGGCGCGGGCGTACAGCGCGCCGCGCGGCGGGGCCGGGGGTGGAGCCGAGGTGGAACAGAAAAGAGAGGAAGAAGAGGAAAGCAAGGACCACTGTCTATGGGCTAGCTAGACTTTTTTGACATAAAAAAAACAATAAACCAATTAAAATTGTCTATGATCAATTAAATGGCCGCGAGCTGTCGAGAGTTGTGATTATTGTGGTTTTAGCTGTGTAATTAATTCTATTTACTTTACGAGTGCGCTATGTGATAGTAATTTTAGTATTCAAGAAACGGTACAAACTGTAAGTTTTCTGGAAGATATGAATTTCATCTCGGTCATTGACCGCTGTCTTGATAAAAATTGTCCCGGTTGATGCGTGCGTGTTCACCAAATAATTAGAAATATCGATTTATCTATTTCCAGATTCTTACGAATTCTTCCAAGTTTCCATTATGCAACTTTAGTTCATTCGCATGCACAAGTTTTTTGATACATCTCATCCATAGCATTATGTTTACCTTTCCGATACATACCTAAGTATTTGTTAGATTTATTGATTTGATAATTTGTGTCGTGTAATTCCAGTACCTAAAGAACAATGGACGTAGACGATTCGGCGGTTGACCTTAGCGTGAGGTAAGAACAAGTTTTATAACATTATGCTAAAAAGTTAATATGTTTACTGTGATACAATAAAGTACCTAATAATAATAATAATGTTTTATATATATTGACAGATCATTGCCACCTGAGCTGAGTGAGCTTAGGGCTCTCACTGCAAGTGGCCTGACCATTACTCCCGCTCAACCACCGCCCCATGTAAGTCAAACATACTGACCAAATGGACTAAGTTTAATGTTCGACACTAAACTAGATCCATTTTGGTGGGGGCATTTTTTAAATTTCATTATTGTGAAATATTTAAAGTTGAAAAAGTTAAAATCAAGACCCTTGCATGTCCTTGCTATAATCAGTCCTAAGCTAAATATATTTTTCATTGCAATTAATTTACCATAAATTAAATTTGCTATTGTGTTCTAATATTGTAATTTAGTGCTCAAAAAAGTGGTTAACATACACTACACATCAATTGTTTTGCTAATCAACCGATTGTATGATCTTTTATTGTATTCACCTCAAACAAGGACAATGTTTACTTTAGTCTTACTCATCTTAGTCAGCTGTGGTCACACCATTACTACTGTAGGTATATATCCAATTTTCATAAACTTTATGTTACTATGCTTTCCGGAAGATTGAAAGGGTAAGTTCTTGAAAAAAACTATAAAATAGTCATTAGGGCTCTAGAGCCTGACAGTCAGCTTTAGAATTCCCGCTGATCTGGTCGGCGTGCCGGCCGCCCACAACCTATAATGTGATGTCATCCATAGGTTCAGCCTGAAAATCAGCGTCGTTACAGTTCTCGGGCGGTAGCGACATTAAGCTGAGGGTGGACAATTAGCGCGCACTGAGAACAGGCTACATTTAAATTATTTAAATTTATTTTCTATTGTTCATCTTTTAGTTTTAGTGTGACAGTCTAACTTATTTAGCTTAATGTGTTTTTTTTAATGGATGTTTCTCTTTTTTGTGTGTGCTCATAAAAGCTTTCTATTCTATAATTAATTGCTCCAGCCAATACGCGTTACGCATGCGTGTGGCCCGCGTGATAGGAAAATCATATTCAAAATAATGTATATCCATATCAAAGATATGGGTGGCCCACATGCAAAACATATTCGAATGCAGTCAGAAATCAGCACAGGTAAAAAGCCCTATAAATGCACTTCAAGGAAAACACATTAAATACAAGATAAAACAAATGCATGTCATTAACATTACATAATGGGCAATCATAGTAAAAAATGTAGTTTACCTGTTTTAAGAGCCTTTATTCCTAAAATGCGCAGAAACAGTACTTTTCAAACCCGTTTATATCATGAACCACTTATCTTATAGTATATGTTATTTACTAATAATTTTAGGAAATTTTAGTGTCCAACGAGTTTGACTATAAAATATTTCGATTAATATAGTATGTATGCGTTCTATCAAGATAACTTGTGAGAGGTTTTCATAATTTCCCTTTCAGCATCAGTTTCGAAGCTCAAAATAATAGAAAATACTGACATATCTAATTAAGAAAAAAAAAAAAAAAATTTTAAATTTTAAAATTTTTATGATTTTGTTGCTATTATTTTTCTATAAATATTTTAAAACTACTATAAAACGCTGCGCGAAAATCAGTCCGCCGCGAGGCTTTCTAGAGTGTGGTCACGTCGCTCATTAAATATTTATAGAAAAATAATAGCAACAAAATCATAAAAATTTTAAATGTATGATTTTAAAAAAGATTCTTCACTTTATTGGTAGGCTATTATTATATTAAATTAAATAAGGTATATCGGTAAAAACATCATTTAAAAATGTGAAATATTCGTAATATTTCACATTTTTTGAATTTTAATTTCTCATAGTAGGATACCAAAACCAAACATTTTTCTAAGTAACTTTTTAGCCAAGGATCTCATCAGTAGGTTATATTTTTTTCTTAATTAGATATGTCAATATTTTCTATTATTTTGAGCTTCGAAACTGATGCTGAAAGGGAAATTATGAAAACCTCTCACAAGTTATCTTGATAGAACGCGTACATACTATATTAATCGAAATATTTTATAGTCAAACTCGTTGGACACTAAAATGTCCTAAAATTATTAGTAAATAACATATACTATAAGATAAGTGGTTCATGATATAAACGGGTTTGAAAAGTACTGTTTCTGCGCATTTTAGGAATAAAGGCTCTTAAGGGGACTCCGGAGTGCCATGTATGGCGCACCGTCTATAAGATTTCTCTAAAGTGCATCTAATATAAGTGATTAAAAATATCACATTACCTAAACAAATAACTGATCTTCAAAAGTTTATATTTCATTTTACAATAGTTTATGTAGTTTTGTAATAAAACACTGGAGAATAACACTTTAAAACAGCACAGGGTTTTAGACTTTACAGAAAATATAGTAACTTCAATTGGATTTAAAATACTACAATAACTGCTTCATCATAATATCTTTCTAATAAATATTCGTAATTTTTGTAGAATTATATACAAAAAGAATAAAACCCAAAAAACACATTTTTGTAAGGCGTTTTGCGTAATTATTCGATCCTAGTAAATATTTTGCCACAACAAATTCAACCTTATTGATACAATATCCCTTCCTATATAACTCAAAATCGCTTCAAATAACGTCAGTCGGAGGCTGGATGCCTTCTCGGACGGACGTAAGGTCATGTCACTTTTTTGCATTTGACAGCTGGTGTCGTCGTTCGAATTACGATGTTTGACAATTTTTGTTTTTCAGTTCCTATAGTCTTTATACCATTGAAATAGAGTTAGTTTTGACATGCACGAGCGCCAACTGTATTTGTTTTGCAAATGTCAGTGAACGTAGAGTTACTCATAAAAGTTTATTAATTAGAAGTTACCTACCTATAGTAAAGCTGTAAATGATGTCAACAAATTCAAACAAAAATAAATTGACATGTGGAGTTAACAATATTTACTTAAGAAATTCTCTCCCTATCTAAAAGTTTTTTTAAATTTCTATTTTTCGTTAAGGTTAGTTAGTTAATCTTTATATAATATTTTCTTCCATTGTCACAATGTCTTGATTGTTACATATTATTAATTTTGTTTATTGATGTTACTACTTACCTATTGCAAAATTTTATTTTAATTATGTATTTTTCATTTTATTTGCATTGGGTATTGTTTTAAGTTAGTTTTATAGAAATTTTAAAGAACGACCTTAGGTTTAGTCCGTATTTCCGCCTGCTTCCTTTGTAATCATGTTTTTTTTTCAGTTTCTTTGAAATAATTTCATAGTTGATATGCATTGTTGGAGAGCTAAGAAAACGGTTATGTTTTTAAAATAATCTGCAAGCCAAGTTTCATAACGGTTTTTTTAGTTTTTAGGGCATTTTAGAGGAAAAAATTCTCAATGAATAATGAAATAATATCGTATTTTATCTCGTTTTTTTAAATTTGGAGCGATAATTGTTGTTTTAATATTGATAAATAACCAGTGATTATTCGTTTTTATAAATCAGAAGAAAAAAATAGATTTAAATAGACAGTTTTTTAAAATTAATTTTTGATGTTGCACTTTTGACTTATTTTGAAAAAATCATGATAACTTAAAAATGGTTCACTTTTGCATGATGCACATAGGGGTGAAAATTATCGCAAATAGTCACCCCTATCACCTCCTAACGGGAATAAGTCGAATTACTAATAACCCTGTATATTATATTTTTATTTATTATTATAATTTATTGTAAATTTCCCATTAATAGGTGATATAAGTCATTTTTTACAGTATCCTTGGTCCTTCTTTGAATAATAAATTAATTACTGGATAATTATTCCCTTAATTATAAAAGCTATAAGAAAAAACTAAGAGACACTCTACCTACAATGTACGTAGTATGTCATACGATGAAACAGAAAATTATCTGACTATTCTAAAGTAGGCTACTAATTGTAAGCAATTTTATTATAAAAATACTTACGTACTTAGCGTACTTATGTAGACTTACTTATGATAAGTACGCTAAAGCAGTGTTTATAATAAAGGTGCTTACAATTAGTAGCCTACTTTAGATAGATTTGATAATTTGTTTATTGTCAGCTAGCATGCACTTTCTTTGCATGAAAAACAGGTTTTTAGCCAGTTCAGGTACAAACATTATCAAGCATTATCTTATTCCTATACAATGCAATATTTTTTCCAATAATAATGTAGAAACAAAATCTAACTCTTTATAATCATATAGAATCGAATGCACTTTAAAACAAACCCGGAGATGACATTATTACCTATTTTATGTGCTTCTCATTCCGAAGAATATTTAAAAGATCATTTATAAGCTACCTACCTAATATTAAGCTACATACGGTTTAATTTGGGTACCTAGGATATCGGGCAAATATTATTATTACATTAGAAATTAATAATGATTGTAACTTAAATTTGCTTGGAATTTTGTAACATAGAATAAATACCTTTTTCATGACTTTAGTAGGTACCTTACATCAACCAAAAGAAATAAAGTTTGCCTATTCTATAACAGACAAAATTTGCATAAGTCTATGTAAAAAATAAGCGCCGTCTGTCGACCACTTTTGGTAAAATTGACATGCAATCTGACAGTCTTAGTTATTCACGGGATCCCCTTAAGTTATGTAAACTATGATATCCATCAATGTAGCTAGAAGATTGGGTTATGTCATCATAGCAGATATTTGTTTGGTCAAGTAGGTACATTTTCTTACAAGTTTGATTATCTTCAAAATGTTTAGATTTGTCATCTTATCATTACATTATTAAAACAACCTATATGCACTGAAAGATTACCCATTTTAAGTCTGAAATAAGAGCCCTAACATCATCATACAAGTACATTATATCTTAGTAAGAGTTAGGTATCTGATTTCGGTTAATGCGAAGTACATACTCACATATACTTATTACCATAAGATAAATTTAACTATTTTAACGAAATTATGTTAAGCATGTACATACTTTGTAGCCTTTTTCAGAAATAAAACTTTTATTAATAAAAAAAAAAATTGTCATCATCTTTTGAAGACAGATGTGGTGTGGTGGGCAAAGGTCCGCTTGCGACGCAGTAGGTTGCGGGTTCATTTCATTTTCACGCATTCCCATGCTTTTGAGCTGATGAACAATAATTTTCTACAACTTTTGAGCTAATCTCAAAAACAGCTATATTACTATGATCACGAAATATGTTCAGAATAAGTTCGCAATTTACCTGTCTGCAAATAACATCCGACGGGGAGAAAAAAGGTTCTAAACTGGTTCTAAACCAGATTCAATCTTGTTCATGGAATTATAATAATTATATTCAGTTGTGAAATTTACTGCAAATATAGCTTTCCGGAAACAGCAAGTATCTTACTAATAAGATACTTGCTGTTTCCGGAAAGCTAAAAGTACATTTTCACTTTTAGGGCTCCAGTGGCAAGCGGGTCCTACGCCCCCGTTCGGAACAGCGTAGCTATGCTGAGAGTCCGGATATTGTGCTGCTGCCGGCGGCGCCGCCTCATCGCAAGCCGTCTTCGGCCACCATTGCTCCTTTTTCTGGTAATTCTAGTAATAATATGTATTGACTCTCCAAATTTCACAGAAAGTTTTTCGTCAGGTGATAAGCGAGAATAGCGAGTTTGTGTGATACGGGTAACACGGCGCGGCGGCGAGACATCGCTTCTAATATCTCGGGCGCTCGTCCTCAACGTGAGGCACCATGCAAATTTAGTAAATTGAAACAACAAGTCTTGTTGTATAAATCTAGCGAGTCCAAGAAGAAGAAAAAAAGTATTTTGGTCTCAATTTACTAACTTTGGCCAAAATGAGGTCTCAAAGTACGGGAGAGAAGTGAGAGAGCGCACATTCCTCTCCTCACACCAACTTGTGCAAGCTTATGTCTCCGAGCGTGTACTGCCGCCGCTATACCGCTAAGCTACTCGCTCATCTCGGCGCTTGTAGTGTAACCGTACTTACAGTTTTTAGTTCAACACACCTGATTTAAAAGACATCTCGTCAAAATAATACCTATTTGTTCCAGACGTTAGCAGCAAATTGAACTCTAGTTCAGTGAACGTGTCTATAACCGCGTCGGGAGCGTGCGCGCCCGAGTCGCCGCGGGAGCCGCGCGATGAGGAGGAATCCGACGGAGAGAACGATCCGCCGCTACCCGAGGTGCTCAAGGATCACAAGGTAACCTAGTCTAGCTAGCCTAGCTGCGGGTCTAGTCTAGTCTACCCGCACTAAACCGTCTAGTTCAGTGAACGTGTCTATAACCGCGTCGGGAGCGTGCTGACTTCCTTCCTGGTTGATACATTCATTCAGTGGAGATTTGTTCTGATCCGTCCTATTTGTATTATGCGGTCTACTTTCGTTTTGGTTGTTAATGCATTTAGTTTTTCACACGATAACTGTCCAGTGACTCCAAACGGAGTCACTTATGTGCCAAGTTCATAAGTCCATGACTCTGACTGGAATCATAATACGTGGGTCGACTGAATGTTATTTATTTCACTGGAAGTATGAATAAGAGCTAAAGCAATATCATGGACGTATGATTAGATAACTAGGCAACATAGTATTCAAAAGAGCCTTCGTAAAATGTTGCCAGTTTTCATTATATCGTTATAATAAAACAAATTATAATTATAAGGACACCTGGTAGTTTTATTATATATTTTTATTCATTTGGGGCACCACGTTACTACTTGAGAAGCCTTTGCACCCGCAACTTTTGAAGTTTGCCCCTATGAAATGAGCTTGTTATAGCATTCTTTGCCGCGTAGGTTCTCTTTCTATTTTCTCGAAGGCATGTTTGTGTTTGTATTGTAGTGGACGTTCAAGAGAATGTCGGTGTTCTCGTGCCTCTAGCAGCTTTCTTATTATTATTTCATGTGCCGATAACACGGAAAGCTCTTTTTTGTCAAAACAAAGTCACACGGTTCATGTTTGGACGTCCAAGACTCCGTCCGGAGTCATATTTTTTTGGGATATTCATGTAAAACTTTTTATTTTCAGGCCAAATTAGCATACTTAATTTTATATCCTTAGATCCTTTTTGCTTAGCTTATAACGTAATTTCAGTTGGACGTAATCCGTATACTTTTTACTTTTGTTCTGGGACAGTTAACGTGTTAAAGATTATCGATGTTTATTTCCCAGAATATAAAGTAGCAATTTTTTTGCTGAAAGATATTATAAACAAAGGCATTACTCTAACCAAACCTGTTACATCCACAGGAGCAGTCAAGCGCAGAGATCTGGGAGCGAGACCGTCGCCTGCGCAACCTGCGAGAGAAGCTCCGCGCTGAGGAGACACGGCTCGTTCTGCTGAGAAAGATACGCCAGTCGCAGCAAGCCACCGGCCTGCCGCCTGCCAAGGTATTGTACACTCTCTGATTATGTAGCATAGAAGCCACAACTGCTTCAGTGAAGAGTATTGTGGCGGTACGGATATTTATTATGTTTATTTACCTATTTTTCCTGAAGTTTCAACAGGTTTACAAAAACATCAAACAGCTTTATTTACTTTAGACCGTACAGGACTCTTGGATACGTCACAAATTTGAAATATCACAAGTTAAACTAGAAAAAAAGTGACCACTTTGATTTTTTTGTTCTTTTCAATCTTTTTAAGTTAAAAATAAAGTAAAGAAGCGAACAAGAAACCTTTGACTTATTAGTGTTAGAATTTTCTCTGTCATCCCGTGACCACGACAGTGTGTAAACCTGTTGAAAAGTCGGAAAAAATGGGTAAATAAACGCGATAAACACCCGTTGTATTAGTGCTTATAATTATGTGTTCAGATCAAGTAATTTTTTTTTTTTACATCACTGACTATGTTTATTCCAGGATACAAGCACCGGCACCGCCCTAGCCGGTAGCGGCTGCGTGGTACCTCCGGGAGTCACCGTCACACCGGCACCGCCGCCCGCGCATCAGAATAAGGTACAACATATTTATAACAGCCATATGGTGTCGCATGTACCCGTCGCCTTCCTCAAGGGACTTTAGACAGAGAATGTTGACGCCAGCCAAGAATAAACAAAGGTTTTTGATTAGATCTTTAAAACTACGCAAAGGATTTTGATGCCGATTTTTTTTAAATAGTGATTCATAAGGAAGTTTTATAAACCATTTGACACATAGATTTCGAAGCGGGCGAAGCCGCGGGGCGCAGCTAGTATATTATAAAAAAAGGCTATTATACGTCTTTTACTTATTAATTATCACAATTGGAAAAATTTTCGTCCGCTTTCTCGATAAATGTCTAACTTCTCTCGTCGATCTGTCCGTGACGTTGTTTGGTAAACCAACACTACAAGTACAATACAATATTTCCCCGTAGGCCGCCCGAGCCAACAGCAACGCGACTTCAAGCGCCGTCAACAATGTGTCTTCAAGCCGTCGCGGCGCCAGCCTGCCAGGGGGCGCTACGCTCACACCTGGAGGATATCGCTCACAGGTATATAATCTTAGCAGCTAGCCTACCACATCATCATCATCAGCCTATGTTAGTCCACTGCTGGACATAGGCCTCCCGTAATGAGTGCTATAGCGCGTCTTTAGCTTGCCGCATCCAGCATCTGCCTGCAGTCCTTCGCAGGTCGTCCACAGTCAGCAAGCCTACAACGCTATTTAACGTAAACCACGTTATCGGTGTTATTACGCTAATTTTACCACGATAACGCGTTAAAAATAAAGCTGATAACGTGCTTTATGTTATGTGTAATATGCCATTACGTGAAGGACCTCCTTCAAGAACGATCTGTATAGCCACCTTATTTGGCACGTATAGAAGAAATATCCACTTACATAGATATATTTTTTTTATTAAGTTTACATAGAAAATACCCAGATCACCCAGAGCAAATACTAGCAGACCGTACAAACACAATATGTCCCAAGACAGTAATCGAACCCGCAACCTCCTGCGTCGCAGGCGGACCTTGTCCGCCGCACCAAATCAGTCGTCGTTCTTTCACATTGGTTTAGTTTTAACTGACCCCAAAGAGGTACCTACTTTACTCATGTCCTTTCTTTTTGTGATTGTTGCAGTCATCTACAAGTGGCGGCGCTAGTATCACTCCATCTGTGACCATAACACCTGCACCACCGCCGTCGACGCAGCAAGCTTCCTCGAAGGTAAGGATACTCATCTTTACAACTTTTCTATGTGAAATTTTTCGCAGAAACTTGCCGTTTTTTTACATGACTGAGAATTACAAGGAACGGAGCCCTGCTGGCCTATGATACGCACCGCGACATAACTTTGTCGTCCGTTTTGCCGTGCATTAGTTTCATATTCGCAGAGAAAAGAGCGAGACAAAACAGTCGACTAATTTTGACACAAGGCGCATCGTAGGTTCCTGCTCCATTCGCAGTGAAAGACTAGAATTAAGCTAGGCGAAGTAATTTATCATACAGTATGTTGATTCGTCGTTTTTGTCGTTACAAGCCGTCTCAGGATAACTCCTCCGTTACAAGTAGCACCAGCGATGCAGTGAGTACACAAATGTGATTTCAATCCACTATCTTGTTAACATAGAAAGTACTTAGTTAGTTTTTAGTTGACTTGCATATGTATATAGGAAACTTTGCAGGAAGTATTGCTTTAAATATTCTCCACACTGACGTCACAAATCCAAGCCAGTAGACGAAAATGGGATCGCCGATTTTAAGAATTTACCTACATACATATTTATCATCCAGAGATGTGCTATTATTTTTCCGAAACTATAAGAAATTGATGGTAGTCGTTAATGGAGTCATGGGCAATTTATGAGAAAACAAAAATTGAATTGAATTTAAAATCTGTTTTTTTATTAATTAATGAAAGGAAGGCTTGCAGCTTAAATAAATAAAAAATAATTTACATGAAACTAGCAACAAGAAAGATAATAAATGACCTTCACGGCTAAATGACAGTGTGAATATGAAATACGCTGTGCAATCAGAAGTGACCTCAGCGGAGAATCATCCCGATTGAGTTTTAAAAAATTATGATTTTTTTCTCAAACCTGGACAGTTCTCGGACCGGCTGGATGTCCTGACCTAAACAATTACTCGTATATTTGTTACGTAATCAAAAAATAAAGGTAATTAGTTAATTAAAGATTTTAATTGGTAGGATTTCTGACTCCCAAAATACAGTTAGGACGTATTATTTATAGGCATTTCATGTTCCAGGCTAGCACGCGTAGCTCCGAAGACACGCAAACGCCGGCGCAGCGCCAAGCCGCCGCTAAGCTCGCACTGCGGAAACAGCTCGAGAAAACTCTGCTACAGGTTACTAATCATTATTTTTTTTATTTATTTATTTAAAAACTTACACATGGCACATCTTCCATCATGGCCTCTTGCAGCGTTGAATCGCGAGGAGCGGAAGGAGAAAAGGGAGGCCTTTGCCCAGCAGTGGGACAATAATGGCTCAAAATATATAAATAATTTAAAAACGACGTGATTGCACTACAAAGGGTGGGCTTAATGCCGAGGCATTTTCTACCTGCCGACCGAGAAACACATGTTTAGTATAAGAGGGGTGGCGTGCTAACATTACATAAACAATCATTAAATTTAACATAATTTTAAGGGTACAGCCGAGCGTAATTTTTTGAGTTGTGGTTCGTGTATTATGGTCGTATAAATTCTGCCCAGCAGAAAATCAGTTGGACTGCCAGACGGGCGCAATTTGTTCAGTTGCTTTATTCGTGTCGACTCTCACACAATTTGTACCTGACTGACGCGACGCATTCCTCGCTCCCCTCACCTCGTTAACACAATTCGGTTGGAGCTGTGCGTGTGAGTCGGCAGATAACTCATTTTGTGTCGCCCTGTGAATCAAACAGGAGTTTTTTATGAAACCAAATGCAGCAGAAATTATTTATTTATTGTTATTAGACGAGCAGCTTCTGGCTGATAAACAGATAGATAACAGATAAACATTTTATTCGTAATATGTCAAATTATACGTCACAATTTATAAATCATTATTATGTCTTCCTAATATAATACTATATGATGTGATGATGTCGATGTGTCTATATCATACAGTGTTGAATTTATTCATTGCGTTACTTTTTTTAGTTTGTTATTTTTGTCTCTCAACCAGTTTGTCAAGTTTATTCTTGAAGGCGTTTATTGATGTGGCTGATATAATATCTTCTGGTAGTAAGTTCCAATTGTGCAGTGCACTGTGCTATTGCTAATAAAATGGTACGCGACAGACAACTCAAAAATTTACGCTTGTTTGGCCGCACACTAAGATAGCACAAGGATATAATTACTGTCCTCGTTCGTTACATGAAATGTTTATTTTCAGATCCCGCCCCCCAAACCGCCGCCGCCAGAGATGAACTTCATCCCGTCTCCGAGCAACACCGACTTTGTATACTTGGTGGGCTTGGAGCATGTCGTCGACTATCTCACTAACGAGGATCGGTGAGTCGTAAGATCGCAATGTTTATACTGACACTAGTTCCTGACCGCTGCTTCTGCTGCCTAGTATATAATGAATTCTCCTAAAAAATAAAAGACACGACAAATATATTGGTTGCCGCGCCGAATCGCGATCGCGTCATGTTCGCTCACGTAGCATACGGCATTACCCACTCCAGAAATCTAAATTATTCGTATGTACCCTTGGTATGTACACTACCGTCTAAAAGTTTGGAAACACCATGGTAATTTAAATAAAAACAACAATAAAACACGTAAGTCATGATTTATTACACTGAAACTTGATCAAACATTAGATTATCATTTAGTAAGAAATATTCAGTACAAATACATGTTAATAATAATAATTTTCATTAAATTTTGGCCTCATCAAAATGACCACCCTTATTTTTAATAATTTCTTCACAAATTTTACTCATTCTTTTGATTAATTTACCGAAGTATTCGGAGTCCAGTGACTTCCATTCGCTTTGTAAATGTTGCCACAACTGTGCTGAGCTCGATGGACAACGATTTTTAACTCTTCTATCAAGTTCATCCCATACTAATTCTATTGGCGAGATATCTGGCGATTGTGATGGCCATTTCATAACTTGCAATTTTTTTTCGTTTTGTTTTTGCTGTAGGAACCCCTGACATAATTTTGATGAATGCTTAGGGTCGTTATCTTGCTGAAAAACAAAATTTCGCCCAATCAGATTAATTCCAGAAGGAATTGCATTTTCTTGCAATATTTTCAGCTAGCCTTCTTTATTCAGTTTTCCGTCAATTTTAATCAAATGACCGGGCTTATTGTTACCAAAGCATCCCCAAACCATCACACTACCACCACCATGCTTAACGGACTGTACAGTACACGCTTCTAAAGCCCGTTCGTCTTTTGATCGGCGCACAAAAACACGTCTATTAGATCCAAATATCTGAAACTTAGACTCATCCGTCCAAAGGACTTTTTCCCAGTCTTCTTCCGCCCAGTTTTTATGTGCTTTAGCCCACTCTAGTCTATTTTTCTTATGGGTAATAGTTAGTCTTGGTTTTTTCGCTGCAACGCATCCTCTTAAGCCAGCAGACAGTAAACGTCTCTTTACAGTTGTGATTGAAACTGGATTTTTTCGTGTTTTATTTAAATTCGCAGCAATTTGTGGCGCAGTTAAGCGTCGATTTCGTTTTGATAACACTTTAATAAACTGATCTTCCTGCTTTGTTGTAGATTTGGGACGTCCAGATCTCTTCCTGTCTCGATTTTCTCCTGTAACTCGCTTTCGTGTAAGAGTATAATGTACACCTTTACATGAAACTCCAACCTTTTTTGCAATTTAGCGTATAGAATATCCTTCTTTGTTCAAAGTACAAATAGCACTTCGCTCTTCAAGAGAAATCTGTTTCCTTTTTGCCATTTTATGCACTTATCAAATGTTGGTACTATCACATGAATGTCATAAAATACACTGCACTCTAAACTAAATACTTTATGTTATTTTATACTTATTTTAAAGAACTGATCTCTATTAAAAACAAAAACAATGTTTTTAGCCACCAATTCTTAGAAATCAACAATTGACAGTGGCGCAACCTTTGTGGTCATTAACACGTATGCCGGACTTTTGTCAAAGTACGATAACTTTTAAGAAATAAGTAGTGTTTTGTTCATTATTGTTATAAGTACGGTTATAAAAATAAATGAACTTTAATAACAACGTGTATATTTAAAAATGTATTTGCTGTATTTTTTTTAATCTAATGAAAATAGGGTGTTTCCAAACTTTTGGACGGTAGTGTATATACCAACTTATTTATAATACTATTATATTCCATAAAAATTAACATTTCCTAGGTTTTTTTAAGTTGGAAAAAATTATATGTGATTGTTATGGGACAAAATTGATGATTACATATGAGTGACGAGCGAAGTGAGCTATGTGCCACTATGTGCTGCTTTCTGGAATAAACCGTTCACTGTGGCTACATTCCTGTTACAGCCTTCCCGATTTTTGTAGATTGATGTGATTTTCTAATTATTATTATGTACAATTTGATGTGGATATGGACCTATGAAGTCTGAAATATGTATATAATTTATTATTGTTTACTTGTTACAGCATGCCTCGTTCAACCGTGCCAGCCGTATGCGCGCAATGCGGGTGCGACTTCACGCCGGTGTGGCGCTGGGAGCGAGCGCCGGCCCGCCGCCTCGACGCTACCTTCACTCCACCGCACCCGCCCGCCTCCGCGCGCCGCCTCTGCGAGCTCTGTGTATCCGGGAACGTGAAGCGAGCGCTCAAGGTACATACCCTGATACCAGAGGAAGGTATTTCCTACTGCGAGGCGGCCCATCTGGCCCACATGTCTGTAGACCGACTATTGTGGTGGGAAGGATTCGCGGCTAACTCATCTCTAATCCATAGGTCGCTGATTAATATCCGGCTCGAAGAATCATTATCATACCCGGGATGCTGATATGAAAGTGGAGTATAGGAACTATTTTGTATAAAACTACGACTAATGACTGCTGTTTGAATGGCTGCTGGTGATGTACTGACCTCTCTAGGCGTCATGCGCTCACGGCACGAGTAATCTACTTAGGCTTAACTGCTGATGTTGCTTATATACCTACGTGATCGATGTACCGAACAAGATAGTTCTGTATAAAGTCAGATGTGGAATTGTTCTCACTTTTCTCTATTCCAGCCTAAACCTGAGTATCTATGATAGGTACTAGAGAAGTGGTGTTTATTAGTGTAATATCCCATGACACTGATGTCCTTCATACATGTCCTAGGCGGAGCACACCGCCCGGCTGAAAACCGCGTTCGTCCGCGCGCTACAACAGGAGCAGGAGATAGAGCGGCGCCTCGCCGCGCCCCCCGCCGCCTCGCCCCCGCCCGCCGCGCCGCACGCGCCGCACCCGCCGCCCGCGCACCAGCACCCGCCGCACGCGCACGCGCCGCGCCTACAACACTCGCAGGTATGTTCTTAAACATGTGTAATGGTCGGAGGTACTCTGTGCCACTCACACTCATCCTGCCAAACTAGTCCGTAAGTACGATCAGCCTAGATCAGTCAGTACAACGCGAACACAGCGCGTGTCGTTACGCTCACCACGCTTTGTGAAAGGTGTCTCGTTTCGCACGCTTGTGTGATAATGTGCGACTCGCTTCGCTCGCCACACTACGTAAGGGACAGTCGCTCGCTTTGCTTGCCGCGCTACGTGATTGTGAGGTGCAGTTTGGTGCGCTCGCCACGCTGTATGGGGCAGCACAACTCCTCGCGGCTACAAAGCTAACAATATTAGTCAAAATAAGAACTCGCGTGACGCAAGACCTGAAGTGGATCCTGGCCTCTGAAAACCCTGATCGTCAGTTATCCCGGTTTCTTTTCCGTTTCAGTCCCAGTCGACAGCATGATTTTTTCTATGGTAGTTGTTTCTCAGCCATATGTTATACATAACCGTGTATATTGTGTGCAGGGTTCGTCCCGCGAGCGCGCGCCCCGCAGCAGCGCCGTGGGAGCGAGCAGCCCTGCGCCGCCCGCGCCGCCCTCGCCACACGCCAAGGCGCAACCGCAGCAACCCTCCAGGTACTTACTTGATTATAGATAGATAGAATATACCGACGGTCGCTGGGGCAAACGTGTTCTTGAGTGGAGACCACGACTCGGTAAACGTAGTATAGAACGCCCTCCGACCAGGGTGGGATGACGACCTGCGAAAGACTGCAGGTAGATCCTGGATGCGGCAAGCTGAAGACAGGGCGCTATGGCGCTCATTGGGGGAGGCCTATGTCCAGCAGTGGACATTGCTAGCAGTGCTATTATAGGCTGATGATCATGAGATAGAATATACTTTATTGCACAAAAGTTGTACATAGGCGAGCTTAATGCTAGATAGCATTCTCCACCTGCTAACCTTTGGGTAGTGTGGACAACAATTTTAATCTACCAGCTATCAGTCCAATGGTTTTGTGGAACGGAACGTATATTTTGATTAATTGAAGTATGTACATATAAAAAAAGTGTTCAGATCGCGTAAGTTATAAATATTTATGACTTACTGTTTGGTCCTAAAGTCATTTAAAACGGGATATTGGAAAACTCAAAAATCAAATCATGGTAAATATCCCGTTTTAAATGACTTTAGTGTTAATAACCATGATAGTTTCAGATGTTTTATTACTGTTTGGTTTTCTTTTCAGACCTCTTTCATCGTCGGACTCGCTTCGCAGCCACCACTCGGAGCGTCCTCGGGAAAACAGCGACGTGCCCGCCAAGAAGGGAAAGAGTACGTATACGAAAATAGTATAACTATTTCAAACCGACTTCGAAAAAACCATCCAAGTGCGAGTCGGACCCGCGCACGAAGGGGGTTCCCTACGTCATCTATACTAATATTATGAAGAGGAAAGATTTGATTGTTTGTTTGTATTGAACAGGCTCTGAAACTACTGGACCGATTTGAAATCTCCGGTGAACATAGGCTATATTATATTTCCAAAAAAAATTAGGGATCCTTACTAAAACTCCAATAATGTAACCCAAGGTGTAAAAAAATTACCTTAAAAATTCCTTACATCGCGTGCGTTGCGTAAACTATTGATGATAGAATAAAGTAATGTACTACAACTTTGCAGAACACATCATTGTCTACAAAACAGCATATATCTATTTGCTGAACGTGCCGATATTAAATCGTGAGCTACCGAACCACTTTAGAATAGAGCCACTAGCGTCATCATCATCAGTCTATATTAGTCCACAGCTGGACATAGGCCTTCCCAATGAACGCCATAGCGCCCTGTCATCAGCTTGACGTATCTAGCACCTGCAGTCTTTCGCCACTAGCGTAATAAGTGAGAATGACGTCTGAAATTTCTGATCACAAAATAACTCTGTTATTCCACATACATGTAGAATTAGATAACATAAACTAGATCCCAGCAATCCTTTTAGTTTTTAAGATTATCTTGTTTATTTTTTAATATGAGTAAATGCTTGAAATAAATACTTTTAATTTTTTTTATTTTTATTTATTTATTTATAAAATGAAATTAAAAATATAAAATTATCTCCAGGTTCGTCTTCAAGCAGCACAAGTCAAGGAAACAGCAAACAACATCAGGTATGTATCTACTATTTCTTCAAGCACAGCATATTTCATTAGTTTTATTTTTATTGTTTTAACAAAATCAACAATCCTTTATCTAAACAGTTACAACCTTAGTAATCTAACTTACGGCCTAGAAGAGATTAACACTTTAAGAAAAACTTACAAAATACCAATAGAAAAGTACAGTTTATTAGAAAAATTATGCAATAAACGTATGTATAATTTAAATATGTAGATATAAATCTATATAATTTAAATTTACTTTGTTATTTATATACCTAAGACCGTACCTATAATGTACATTTAAAAAGATTATTATATATTTACTAAAACTATTATTTATACAGTTGTCCTCCTGCAGAACTTTTAAATCCTACCTTACATGAAATACATATTATGTCAGTGGTGTAAAATTGCTATGTATAGACTTTATAGCGTGTTAACAATAGAGTAAATGGAATGACTAAAAATAAAGTAAGCTTGTTTTTCTACCACACAAATTCAAGTTAATTAATTTGTGTACACAAAATTCAAGTTAATTAATTTGTGTGGTAGAAAGTTAACAATAGAGCAATGTGCATTTTTTAAATTTAAAACGAATATCTGTGATATTGCAAAAGAATTATAATATTTTTGTTATACTGTATTTTTTAGCAATAATGAATTTCTCAGCAGCTGGCGGCAGCAGCGGCGGCGCAAATGGCTTTCGAGCAGCACAGTGCGGCGGCCATGCAGGCTTTGCAGCATCAGCTGCTTAGAGGCATGCAAGGTAATTGTTACTCCACATATTCATAGGAAATATCAGGGCACGCGGCAGCGTGACCAAGCCAAGTTCAAGCAAAGGAACGCGCCGAGTGTATCATTACACAAACCACTTGGTGCCACTTTTGACCCTTCTATAACTCAAAACATCTTTAACGTAAACACATAAAACTACGTATGTTTAATTATATCCATAAGGACATGTAGAAGCCCAAATTTCATGAAGCTAGCTCAAACGGTTACAAAGATATGAAGGTCAAAAAGTCGTAAAAATTCACATTGACTGACTGACATACATATAGTACCTAATTCTAACCTACTTCCAGATGACCTAGAAGGATGAAATTTGGAATCCAGCTCGGTAATTGTGTGTAAGCGTAGGAAAAAATCAAAAAATAAAAAAAAGTCAAAAAATAAGTGAAGTTAGCGACGACTACCTTATGTCAATGAAATAAGGTTTAAATTCGAATAGAATCCGCATTGCATAGAATAAGCAATAGTAGTAGGCCAAGTCAAATCTAACCTACATAGATTTGACTTGGCACTCATTCAGATATCCATTCTTTTTGCCGCGAAGCCCACAGCCAATCATAATTTTTGCATTGAACTTGGCTCTCCTATTTTACATTTATGTTTTTGGTGGGATATAGGTTTAATCTATCGTATCTACGATTTACATCATTTATTTCTCTGAAAGTTTTCAACCAGTTTCTACCCGTCATGACCTACGGAGCTGAGACGCTCACGGTAAGGCTGGTCCACCAGTTCAAAGTCGCTCAGCGAGCTATGGAAAGAGCTAGGCTCGGAGTCTCTGATGGATAGGATTCGTAACGAATACATCCAACAGAGAACTAAAGTTATGGACATAGCTCTAAGAATTAACAAACTGAAGTGGCAGTGGGCCGGTCATATCTCGCGAAGAACCGACAACCGCTGGGGCAAACATGTTCTCGAGTGTTCTCTCCCCTTCCCTCCGGACCGCTGCCCCGATCAGTCGTGTTTTAAAACCTACTCCATATTTATTTTTAATTCAAATATAATCAAAATTCTATCGAAAAAATCCAAACGAAAAATTAGGACAACATAAAGCAACAGGAGTCTACAGCAAATACCTGCACACAAGAAAACTGCACTGCACTCTACGCACACACATCCATCGCATTACACGTGAGTCCATCACTATCCTACAAACACGTCACCGCGCGCGCACACTGCGAGCAAACCCGACCAGGGGTATACATTGATTGGACATACAGCGAAACCTTGCGAGTAACCACTATAAGTTGGCCTGCTACTTTGCGCGTGCGACCGGAGGTCTACAGTTTTTGGACGGATCGCGTGCTTCCACCTAATCAACGCCTGACGACCACTGTAAGCAGACCCGTCTCTTTATTGTGTGGGAATCCTTTTGTTGCGGATCTATACGATTTTAACAAACTCCTGCGCGTTGCTGTTTGCCTAGTACTGCCGCTGTGACTATGCGAACTCCTCCTTCTTCCCCTGCGCCCCTTGTTTCTATTGCCGCGCCTTTCTTTACCGCCACGCCGCCACCGCCGCCGCCGCCGCCTGCGCCTACAGTAACTCTCGCAGTACCCGATGCGCAGCCACTGCATGCTTGCTCTTCAGAACCAAACTTAATGGTCAACACTAATACTGGTCAACGGAAACGAAAACACGACGTCGAGTTTTTTGACTTCATGTCGGAAATGAAGTTAATGTTTGCAAGCTTTAAAGCGGGCCAAGAAAAGACGTGTGAACGACTTTGCTCCGCAGTTGAGGACATGCGCTCCACTGTTGAGTTTCTGTCCCAGAAAATGGACTCCTTACAAAACAGAGTCGAACTGATGGAGGACGGCCGGAAAGCCGATGCACTATACACAAAATCTCTTGAAGACAGACTAGATGCCTTAGAACGTAACTCTAGAGCGACTTGTCTAGAAATCCGTAACTTACCGGTCTCTCCGTCCGAAACTAAGGCCAACCTCATAGATACTGTCATAAGTATAAGCAAGGTACTGAAGGCTCCTATTCAGGAACACCAGGTTAAAGACGTTTTTAGAATAAGAACTAAAAATCCAGCCAACAAAACTATAATCGTTGAGCTAACTAACGTCCTGTCCAAAGAGAGAGTAGTGGATATGTTCCGTCAATTCAACAGGACTTCCAAGTTTACCACTGAGCACCTGCACATAAAAGGGCCCGCTGTTCCGATATTTGTGGCTGAGAATCTCACCTCTAAAATGAAAAGATTATTTTTCCTGGCCAGAGAGGCTGCAAAGGCCGCAGATTACAAGTTCTGTTGGGTTTCCCACGGTAAAATTTTCGCGCGCCGCAGGGAAAATGCACCCTTCGTTAGAATTACAAGCGAAGTCGACCTGGAACAACTCAACATAGCTTGCTGACTAATTTTAGTAGACGTCTTGAGTCTGACTCACATAGTCTGGTACTGTTTATTAGTAATTTTAATAACCTTAATTTATATTTTACATTATTTTTATTACATAAATCTTAAATTATATACATTGTTAAATGACTGTGCGCAAACAACTCACTTAAAACATATATACACATACACATACATACCTAAAATATACCTACACTCACATTATATATCACAACCACACTTAAGTTGCCTGGGATGGCCAATTACTTCATATACTTGTACAACTATGGTAATGGCTAACAATGACTTAATACTCTTCGTTACCCACTTGTTAATGCCCATGCTGTTAGTTTTAGACACTAAATATGGATGACATTATCACTTTAACGAAAGATATTGAAAATATTACCTTGGCAGACTCATTCCTTTGTTCCCCCGAGGACGCAAGTGCGTACATAAAGAACAGTAATAACTCTATCAAAATGTTACATCTCAATATAAGGAGTATAAATTGTAATTTTGATAGCCTTCTTATTCTGCTTAATCGTATTAAAGTACATATTGATATAATCATACTTTCTGAATGTTGGCTGAGTAAATGTCCATCTCTTCCTGTAATCCCAGGTTTTGACACACACGCCTCTAACTACAAAAATCAGAATGACGGTGTTATATTATATGTTCGGTCGTATCTGATATACAGTGTAGAGACACCGTTATTTGAAGATGCCAACTGCTTACTCTTAAAATTAGATAATAAGTTAGCTGTTATTGCTCTCTATCGTTCTCCGTCATATAAAAACATTGATGTTTTTTTAGATAGTCTTGATAAAGTATTGTTGTCTCTTAGTTCCTACCCTTCTATAATAATTGCAGGTGATATTAATATAAATATTGCTCCGAACTCTAATGACGCTAACTCAGATGAATATTTAAATTTACTTTCCTGTCACGCTATGCTTCCCGCACATCTGATTCCTACTCGATTAGAAAGCTGCCTGGATCATATTATTTTAAAATCGGAGCTTTCTGCTGTCTCTGTAGTCCTTGACTGCGTTATAACCGACCACGCTCCTACTATATTTAGCATAGCCACTAAAACTCATACTAGGCCCTTAAATACCCATGTCAAACTTGATTTAAACTCAGTGGTAGCTGAAATTGAAAAAACTAATTTCAGTCATTTATTCTCTATTGATAATCCAAATAAAGCAGTAGACCAGTTAATATCTTTATTACTCTCTATTATACAAAAACACAAACGTTCCATTGTTCTTCCCAGTAGGAAAAGAATCTTAAAGCCTTGGATTACACCAGGGTTGTTAAGATGTATCCGACACAAAGACAAACTCTACAAGAAAACCAAACAAGAAAAAGATAATCAAATTCTTAAAATCTCTTTCATCCGCTACCGCAACTACTGTAATAATATTTTGAAACAAGTTAAAACTGAATATGAACGTTCTGAATTCCTTAAAGCTAAAAATAACCCTAAAGCAACTTGGAACGCTGTCAAAAAAGTAGCTAATATAACTAAAAAACAATCTTCAGCTGAAGAATTACTAAAACTGTCATCCACTCCTTTGGCTTCTTTAAATAGTGTTAACACTTTTTTTGCCAATGTAGGTAGTGAACTGGCTTCTAAAATTAGGCGGTCTGATGATACACAAAGCATGTCTAGAATTAACAACATCCATTCAACACCTTCCACACTGGACTCGATGGCTCTTCTACAGACAGACTATCAAGAAATAGATCGTATTATTATTGGCTTAAAAGACACCTCTGCTGTAGGATGGGATGAGATACCTACCACTATAATCAAAAGCGCCAAGCATGTTATTATTCCTATACTTGTGTATATTTTTAACCTTTGCCTTTCATCAAGTACCTTTCCTCTTGCATTTAAAAAAGCAATAGTACACCCAATACACAAAGGTGGTGCTAAAGACGATCTTAATAACTATAGACCGATCTCTGTTCTCACTGTCTTCTCTAAAATCCTTGAAAAAATTGTCAACGTTAGGCTGATCGACTTTCTCAATAAAAGGAACATTCTGTCTGAAAACCAATATGGATTCAGAAGTGGTAAATCCACAGAAGATGCTGTTATATCCTTAACCTCTAAAGTTGCTATTAATCTTAATAAAAATCTCAAAACAATAGGTATATTCCTCGATTTAAGTAAAGCTTTTGATACAGTATCTATTCCCATCTTGCTTACTAAACTTGAAGATATTGGAGTCCGTGGAGATGTCAAAAAACTCTTCAATAGTTATCTGTCCGAACGTAAACAGATTGTCTTTATAAATAGTACGACTAGCACCGAAGAGGACATAAACTATGGCATACCACAAGGTAGTGTCCTTGGACCTACACTTTTCCTAGTCTATATAAACGAACTATGCCAAATCTCTTCTCCCAATTGTAGTATAATAACATATGCTGACGACACTGCGCTTATTGTGAGTGGTAGGACTTGGGATGACACTAAAGCATCTGCAGAAGTTGCGTTATTTCTGATTACCAAGTGGTTATCCCTAAATTCACTTTCTTTAAATTCAACCAAAACTAAATTTGTAACTTTCTCTCTTTCCCCTCGTACTCAACCTTCATCATCGTTCTGTTTACAAGCACACAATTGTCTAGATAGAGAAAACAGTGTATGTTCCTGTCCGTCTATTATTCGTACACCTAGCTTAAAATACCTAGGTATTTACTTAGACTCTTATCTTTCTTGGAAGCCCCATATTGAATCTACAGTCTCCAGAGTTAGGAAATTAATTTTTATTTTTAAAAAACTAAGAGGTTCTGCCGATCCAGGTTGTCTTAAGATGGTTTATTTTGCTCTGGCACAATCTATTATATCCTATGGAATTTGCGTATGGGGTGGAGCCATAAAGACTCAGCTATTAAGGGTAGAGCGTGCTCAGAGAGCTGTTCTGAAGGTTATGTGCTCAAAGCCACGTCGTTTCTCTACAGACAGCCTTTATACTCTTTGTGGAGTACTTACGGTAAGGCAGCTTTTCGTTCTAGCTCTGGTCCTGCGCAGGCACTCGAAGCTGGTATTTGATCCTAATCTTAGCTCTACAAAGCGCCGTTACGATAGAGTATGTGCAACGGAGTCACGGGGAACCGGTGCCGTTTCTAGGCTCTATCACTATCTAAGCGGTCCACTTTATAATAAAATAAATCGAATAATAGAGATCTACCCGCTCACCCTCTACAAGTGCAAGCTGGTAACTGCATCCTGGCTCCTATCACTCTCCTACGCTCAAACAGAGGACCTACTAACCACTCTTAGGTAAGTTAAATACATTCCATTACACACACTAACAAAGTGGTCGCTCCTGTTGCCCGGACTCTCAAGAGACCGGTGTTCTCAGGAGCACCAACCCCACAAACACACAGTCCAAACCACAAACACACAGTCCACACCAAAAACACACACACATACAAACACATCCATCCTGATAGCTCCTGTTGCCCGGACTCTTAAGAGACCGGTGTTCTCAGGAGCACCAACCCCACAAACACACACTCCAAACCACAAACACATACACATACAAACACATCTATCCTGGTAGCTCCTGTTGCCCGGACTCTCAAGAGACCGGTGTTCTCAGGAGCACCAACCTCACAAACACACACTCCAAACCACTACACACACACATACAAACACATCCATCCTGGTAGCTCCTGTTGCCCGGACTCTTAAGAGACCGGTGTCCTCAGGAACTCCAAATGCACAGACACCAAACACACACGCACACAGAGTTACAGTCTTTGTTTTCTTTGATTTCTTATAATGTTCCATAATTCATTCCGTAATTCCCTTTTTTTTGCACCTTTAAAACTTCTCTTTTTTTTTATTATATAGCTTATGTAACTTTAATATAGCACTTAAACTTAATTTTAACTATATCAATAAATCTGTTATGTATGTACCTTCACTTTGTTGAACTGAAACACATTGCAACTATAATTCCCGGAGGTGGGCGTTGCGACCTGCGACACAGTATTTTACTTCTGCAGGTCGCATCGCTTCATATTTTTGTTCTAGCACCTAAGTATGTTTCAAAATAAAGACTTTTTACTTTTACTTTTAGTGGAGACCACGACTCGGTAAACGTAGTGTAGCCCTCCGGCTAGGTGCGATGACGACCTGCGAAAGACTGCAGGTAGATGCTGGATGCGTCAGTTAGCAGAATTCGGCACCTGCTCAACTCCACAAGATCTATGCATTATTTATTATTATCTTTAATATGTGTCAAATATTTATTTAATGCAATGTAATGTTTTGCTCCTCAGGTCTAGGCGGTCAAAGTGCCAATTCCGGCGGCATGTCAGCGGCAGCGGCAGCCGCCATGATGCAGTTCTCTCCGCTCCTCTACACCTATCAGTTGGCTATGGCGCAAGCTTCCGCTCTCGGGAAACGATGTGAGTACCACACTTTATTTTTATTTAGAAACAAGAATTTATACTATTGCTAAATACATCATGACGGCCTCTGTGGCGCGGTGGGCGAAGGTCCGCCTGCGATGCAGGAGGTTAGGTGGGTTCGATTCCCGCCTCGGAACAAATGTTTGTACGACTTGCAGTGCAGATATTTGTTCCGGGTGCTTTGGTCGTTTTCTATGTAATAAAAAATATCTATCTATGTAATGTATTGTATTATGTATATCAGTTATCTAGTACCCATAACACAAGCTCTGCTTAACTTGGGCACTCACAGCATTATCATGCTGTGTGAATTGTCCAGCATTATTTATTTATCATTAAAATAAATACATAGGTACATCATAAAACTAAAGAGCCTAACTTGAGCACTCGATCTTTCGAGCTTACCCGAAAAGGCGCCAGCAATTTCCAGTGTTATGTTTGCGACTAACTTATGATTGAATGTAAATTGCTGGCGGCTGAAATGAAGGCTGAGACCGAAGGACCTTCGGTCTCAGCCTTCATTTGTTTTCAGATGTTGTTTGTTTTCTGTTTCCAGCGAGCAAAGGTAACTCGAGCAGCAGCAACGCAGCCGCGATGGCGGAGATGCAGCGCATGGCGGAGGCGCAGAGACAGTACCTACTGGACATGATACCGGGGCAGCACACGCGCAACCCCTGGACCAAAAACTAACTGTGAGTAAACGGCGGAACACTAATATCTGGACTATGCCCTGTGGCGCGATTGAGCGATGGCAATGTCTTATGATGATGATGACCTCTGTGGCGAATTAGACAAAGGTATATCTCTTGACTAGGTGGTCATGGGTTCGATTCCTGCCGCTGAACAAATGTTTGTATGATCCTGCGACACAGGCGCATCTTCGCCATTGTCATAATAACGACCACTTCGCCATATCATGACAAGGACTATATTGACACTGACATAGCCTTCATTATTTTTGGTGGTATCGATTTTCACAATAAAAATAAGGAGGACTCCAAATTCTCGTCTCCCAAGCCAACCTATGCATGTGGTACACCCTGCTAGATAACGAACTAGGCTCTGGTGAAAATATCATAAAATCTTGATAATTACTTTATTTTTCAATTAAATTATTTGAAATTTATTTTTCAATTATTTTACATTACTAGACACTCGCAGAAAAGTGTCAGACATAATTTGCCATTGACAAATATAACTTTTTCTTCTCTTTACAGGAACAAGGAGCATTTTACAAGAAGAGTTTAATTTAAGATAGTTAGGGATAACTTAATGTTACTTACGCATAAGCTATGAATCATTATAAGCACAATTTAAGATACGTAAATTTAATATAAGTCAATTTTCATTGTTATACATCGATCTGTAGATATATTGCCTGATTCAAGTGCAAGCAATCATTTCAAAAGGTGGGTTCGGACCGGCGTTACGGGGCGTAATGTAACGTGTTACACAGCTAGCGTTCGTGCAGTCAGGACGGGGAAAACGCTCGTAACGAGCAACTAGACGGATTTAAGAATAGAATAGGACTTTATTTCACCATCAATACAGAAAAAAAAATTATAATAAAGGAACTTAATACTATAACTGTACTATCTACTAAATTTTTGTCCACACTACCCAAAGGTTAGCAGGTGGAGAAAGCTACCAAGCATTATGCTCAGCTATGTTTATTGTGCAATAAAGTATATTATTTTTATATCTCATGTCACAATCGGCCGCCTTATCGCTATCAGCGATTTCTTCCCACCTGTGGATGGATAGGATCGGTACGTATTAAAGCTGACGGTGGGGCGTAATTATTGAAGATATCAAAAATAATGAATATACACGCACACGTCGTAACGTATCATGATCGCTGTGAAAGGTTTATTACGCCGTGTAACACCGGTAGGGTTGACGGAACAGAAATCAAGGCATTTCTAAACAAATTATTGATAAAATGAAATATTTAATGCGCTGGTTTCTCGAACGCAGAACAAAATCAATCGTCAATCCTCTTCCTCGTGCTTATGGGGTTGATTTTGAACAAATATTAGTTGACCAATATCGTTTTTAGAACTTGAGAGAATATATTTAGGTAAAGCTTTTGAAACGTCGGGAAGAATCCTAACTAATATTATAAATGTTAAAGTGTGTTTGTCATCCTCAAGACGCTGGCTGCATTGCCCCGCTGTATGACTATGCTGGCTGATGCGCTGCGCCAGATACTCACCAGCTTTCGGGGTCACGCGTCGCATAGACCAAACGCTGATGATAGCATTTTTCATCTAGCGCTCGTTAAATAATTGGTCAACTAATCGAGTGTTCGCGAACTGGCTTTTATAACAGGTGTACTTAAATAATGGGATTGTAAATTACGTATTATGCTGCCCTGCTCAGTTAGAGTTCGAAATAAATAATGTTGGACAATCCACACAGCATCATCTAGCTTGTGTTATGATTATGACTGATTATTTAATTAATACAATGCATTGCATAGATCGTTTTTTTATTATACATAGATAATACCCAGAAATCGTACAAACTTTGTCCCATAGCGGGAATCGAACTCGCGACCTGCGTGGCCGGCGCACCTTCGTCCACCGCGACTAGTCTTCAAGTGACGTCTTTATCAATCTTATTCATTAAGTACGCAGGTTATAGCACGTTCCTGTTCATTGGAATCTTATTATAATAGTTAAAATCTAGATTTTGTACGCATAATTAAGGTAATAGTGAAATTTTGATTTCCTTCATTCGTTATAAGAATTGTGTGTGGATTAGCATATTTTGATCGTTTTATATGTGATCAATAAAACTGGCTATTATAATTGAAGTTCTTTTATTTTGAGATATATTTAATGCGCTGGTTTCTCGAAAGCAGAACTAAATAAATCGTCAATCCTCTTCCTCGTGCTTATGGGGTTGATTTTGAACAAATATTATACTTATTGCATAAAACACGAAAACTTCAAAATACAGATAAAAACAGATACATAAAAGTGGAATTCATTTACTTATCCTTACAAAGGATATATTCACATATACCTTCATCTATGCATATACATAAGTAAGTAGTTATTCTTTGAGGATTTCTTGGATCATTCTTTCAGCATTATTGAAGAAGAAACCAGCTCCTGCAACGAAAACACATGATTTACAACTTATAGAGAGACCGTCCTGGCTTCGCACGGGTATTCATTATTTTTATTATTCATAATTTATTTGCGGCCGTTTATTCCTTAACATTGACTTCCCGTACCCCAAAACGCCTACATCGCATAATTATACATAGCAGTGGCGTGCCTAGGGCTTGAGAACAGGGCAAGCCCGAGATACGATTCGCTAAATAATTAGGCACCGGTTTGCCGCTATCTTGTTATTGCTTAAGTTTTTCTAAAAAAAGGTCGTATTTGGAAAGCAAATACACGAGCTCTAAGAAATTTCCTTTATTGAATTAAGTTTAAGACTCATCATGACCTCTGAAAGGTAACTCTTGTTGTGCTAAATGACAAACAATGTCGACTAATCTCTGAAATACACTGCGGTTGTGATCAACACGCGTATTGTGATTTGAAATTTATTCAGATAATTGACGAGATAATGATGTCTCTATGCGTTGGTTATCGAAATTACAAAATGGAATTAAGTACATTCATGTGTTTTGTGATTTTTTTTTTTTTTATTTAAATCATCAAAACCAGACGTATTCCAAACCGTTATCTAGCAATACAATTTGTAGGAATGGGAGCAACCAACAATCCAATGAGTTTTGTACACTGATCTATTAAATTGTCTTATGATAATGAGACTTACTTGTTTGCGAAATACTCAAAACCAGTGTAGTGCAGGTTTTGCGGAAGCCCACAGGTCTTTTTTCTCCGTGAAAGATAAAGATTTCACCCTCTCCTCGCCTATTAAAACTTTCACACACTTCAAATCCTCACAAGTAACAATATCACCTGTTACACTCATTTTAAACTCTAACTAAATCATACAAAAATCTCGAAAGTTAGGACGATAAATAAATATGCTAATTGTCGCTCACTCAATAAACAAACAAAAGTGATTCGTCGAATGAATGAATACGAAAATTTTCTTGTACGAACTTCGTGAGTTGACCCTAGTTTGTAACGAACTTCACATTGAAAGCCGGGCTTAATTTTCCATACTAAACTATAGACGTAGCACTTTGTCATAGGATAGAACGGTACAGATATAGGCGGCTGCAAAGCCCCGTTGCAAGCCCATGAGTGTGAGCGAGATGCATGGCTGAGAGCCAACCTGAGGCCGCGCGCCGCCGCGCCGCCGCCGCCGCCGCCAGCGCGTTCGGATACTTACTAGATAGCAAAGCTAGTCATCTAGCCATAGATTAAAAAGAAACAAATGAATGTATTGGCGCGCGAAAATTGAAATATTGAAGTAAATGTTTTCGGTCGGTATGAAATTCGAGGTAGGGCAAGCCCGGCTTTTGGGCTTGTATGAAGCTACCGCCACTGATACATAGCCGTGTGTTAGCCACGCGACTTTCTTCTAATGCGTACTTAGGTACCTACATTTTTGAACTCGTGGTATCTTTCGAATGGAATGTCCGGATTGAATAATCCAAAAACTTATATAAAGGTATTAATATGATTATGAAGTAGTTAATTTGGTGAGGATTAATACAGAGGTACAAATAAATAGACTTTTCTAGCGGCGGCCTTTTAATTACCTTTTTATAATACATAATCAAAAAAGGCGTACAACCTAACAAAAGAGTTTCCATACAGTAAATGGTTATCAAACCTTTGTTGTCAAAAGAGCGTTGCTAGGCAACCACGTTTATTTAGAAAAAATGGCGTATTGATATGCAAGGAATTTTATAGGTACATTTTTCACACCTTGGGTTACATTATTGGAGTTTTAGTATGGATCCCTTACTTTTTTGAAAATATAATATGGACTATGTTCACCACCGATATTTAGGCTTCCTAACGGTGATAGAATTTTTCAAATCGGTCCAGTAGTTTCGGAGCCTATTCATAGATACAAACAAACAAACAAAAAATCAAACCTTTCCTCTTTATAATATTAGTATAGAAGACAATGGATGTTGAAAAAAAGAACTATTACCTGTACGCATAAAATCTCAATAAACGATATGAATATAAGATAGGGCCCTCAAGAATAACTATTTACCTGATGTGCATCCAAGTATGCCAGATCTGTGTCAGCTGCCAGTATCTCGACCGCGTCTATAATCACTTGCGCCGCTTTCTTCACGTTCTTGGCGAACATTGCGAGCACCTCTTGGACTGACACCTGCAAAATAATTATGATCATAAGTATAGAGGTTTCTTTACCGACTACCGCTGGGGTAAACGTGTTCTATAGAGGAGACCGCGACTCGGCAAACTTAGTGTAGGACGCTCTCCGGCATGTGGGATGACGACCTGCGAAGGACTGCGGGCAGATGCTGGATGCGTCAAGCTGAAGACAAGGCGCTCATTGGGGGGGCCTATGTCCAGCAGTGGACTAACATAGGATAATGATGGGACAATAGTGGCTAAAAAAAATTAAAAGGTTGGTACTGACCGAGGACTCATTTTCTCTCCAGCAGTCGTAGTCAGTGGCCACGGCGACTGCAGCGTAGCTTAGACCAGCCTCCTTTGCTAAAACCACCTGCAAAGTATTGTTAGCTTCATTATCATGCTATTATTGTTATAAAGAAAATAAAATAAATAATGCTGGACAAGTCACACATCATTCACTAAGTTTATTGTGTATGTTTTATAACCCCCAACTCGCATGCCCAGTGTGGGGATTAAGTGATTCAATAATTTGATATAATATTATTTATTTTAATTCCATTTAATTGAATTTTAGTACATTTTTAGTATATCAGAATACTAACATTTATTATAAGAGACATATATTAATAACGTTTTATTTTTCGGTCCAGGTTCCATTCCCGAGCTGAGTACAAGTTTTTTTTATGATAGCAGTTTTTCTTGTTACTAAAATCATGGTTCATATGAAGAGATCTTCGTCTTATAATTTCAGACTTTCCCATACTGACTGATCTATAAGAGTATTCTTATTTATAAAGAACTGAACTGAACTATGTTTAATGTGCCACCCTGTATACTAACCTCAGGGACTGTAGTCATATTCACTAGATGACCTCCCCACTGCCGATGCATCAAGCTCTCAGCGCGGCTTGAAAACCTGGAAGTTAAATATATCCCGTCACATTTTTTTAAATTCTTGTTTCTCTTCAGTGGGAGTAGTCAGAAATAGAGCAATTCAATTAGATTTATATGTATTTTAAAATCATTAACGACTGCGTTTTTCCCGTTGAATAATGATAGCGATTTTCTAATGAGAAGAGCCATTATGGCGCTTAGGAAGGTTTATGTCCAGCCGTGGAGTAATTAACTGATGTGATTTGATATATTATTTTGATGCTGGCTTGTGGCTGGAGTTACCCTAGGCCCTTGTATAACTCTCTAGCGGGCCACAGCAGTAGTTACCTAGGCCCCTGTATGACGACCGCTGTGCCCCGCTCGTGGTGTTTGTACCCGCGCGCCCTGGCTGCCTGTATCAGTGCCTGGCGCGCCCGCGGACAGAATGCGGGCCGCATGGGCAGGTGGCAGACGCCCCGCGGGCCGCCTTCCGTGTTGTCGTAGAACGTGCATTTACGACCCCATGTCCTGAAAACAATAAAAATTAAGTAATAATCTACGTTATAAGCACATAAAAAAATATATCGTGCGACGGTTCCGTATAATTAGGTACTATATAAGACCCGTATCTTGGCAAATATCATGTGTCTCATGTGGTCAACGAGCAAGTGAGCAATCTACGTTCATCTGTACAGTTTTCGAAATGTTACCTTACATCAAAGTGATGACATTCCCTCACCTGTCTATAAAGTCGTCCAGCATCACTAGATCCCCCGGAGCGTACTCCTCGACCAGCGACCCCGTGGCCGTGGTCGCCAGCACGTGGCTGCAGCCAGCTTGCTTCAGGGACCAAATGTTGGCGCGGTAGTTCACGTCGCTGGAAGAATAGCAGAATACCTAGTAAATAATGCTGGACAATCCACACAGCATCATCTAGCTTGGGCTAAGCGAAGCTTGTGTTATGGGTACCTACTAGCTGACTGTTATACATAGATAAATAGATATTTTTTATTATACCTACATAGATAACGACCAGAACACCCGCAACAAATATCTGCAGATCGTACACTCAAATGTTCCGAGGCGGGAATCCTACTAATCTCTTATTTGATAAACAATTATAGTGATTTGACTTATCTTAAGTGCTTCTTCCACTAGTGGACAAAATTTAGATGTGAACAGTAAAATAAATTTATGGTATACAATTTGACTTGTCCATTGAAACCATATTGAAACATATTAGAACATTAGGCCGCGTACGACCGAGTCAGTACTCAGCTAGTGTTACCTAGGCTGCTTATCATGCTTCCGTCCATGCCTCGCCAGCAGTACACACGGCACGCCTCCGAGCTGTCCTTCCACCAGCGCATCCGAGGGACTCCCGAATGGAGTGGAGACCACCCTCTCCACTTGGTTCTCGAACAGTGTGGGGTTGTCGAAGCCGGACCCTCCTATGATGCCGATCTAGATAGATGCAAAAAACCTTATTTATACACTAGCTGCGTCCCGCGGCTTCGCCCGCGTGGAAATCTATGTGTCAAATAGTTTATAAACATTCCTCTTGAATCTGTTTTAAAAAAAACACATCAAAATCCGTTGCGTAGTTTTAAAAATCTGAGCATACATAGGGAGGGACAGACAGACAGCGGGAAGCGACTTTGTACTGTGTTGTTGAATGTAGAGATGCGAAAGTTTTGATCGTTGTTACCTCTTCATCGCCACCATCTACCATTCAGGTAAGGTAACATCTAGGAGGCCTATGTCCAGCTGTGGATGATGATGATGATGAACATCTAGGACGATTTAACCACCTGTACCAGTACACGGATCGGGCTTAAAAGACGTAGGTCTTCCTGGTATACTAATGAGACTTATCCCATAAATCAGTTATCAAAAGATAAAATTACTTAAACAACCTATAAAGTATATAGTTTTTTTATTTTACATAAATTATGTGTGCCATAATGTGTGCAATAAAGAATTATCTATCTATCTAAAGTTAGTAAGTTTCCATAGAATCACCGCGAGTTTTCCTTTATGAAAAAAAAAACTAGTTTCTGCCCGCGGCTTCGCACGCTGTGATTCTTTGGAAAATTATAAACATTAAAGGTTGGTTGTTTGCTCAAACAGCGTCTAATCTTATTATCATCCTAGTTTCTGCCCATGTCTTTGAACGGGTTATGTATATGGAAACAACGCTGTGATTCTATGGAAAATTATAAACATTAAAGGTTGGTTGGTTGCTCAAACAGCATCTAATTTTATTATCATCCTAATTTCTGCCCATGTCTTTGAACGGGTTATGTATATGGAAACTAATCAAGCCTATTTCTATCTTATGGGAACAACGCTGTGATTCTATGGAAAATTATAAACATTAAAGGTTGGTTGGTTGCTCAAACAGCGTCTAATTTTATTATCATCCTAGTTTCTGCCCATGTCTTTGAACAGGTTATGTATAAGAAACCTAATCAAGCCTATTTCTATCTTATGGGAACAGATTTTAGGAAAAAAGGAAGGTAGTCGCCGTCTAAATAGGCAATAGCTATCGCCGCGGCTCCCTCGCTGTGCCAAATAGCTAATCTATATCTTAACGAGGGTGTCTTAAGAGCCTTAGTGTGGTGAACTGCTTTCTGCGTTAGATTCCCTAAGAATGGTATTTCATAAACTTTAAAAACATTGTAGTCTGTAACATTATTATATTTTCATAAACCTATAACATCTAAAAATCTACACAAAAGAAATATGAGCATTCTAAGTTATGATTACTTGATTACTTTAATACATTTTACAAAACTATTGAGGTCTTGATTCATTCAACTAACATATTCATGTTGCAATCGAACATTATCATAGCTTAAATGCATTGAAATACTATTGTTCCATCATTTTCCATCTAATCCTTGTTGGAATTTCAATTCTTTAGTAGTTTCATGTGCCTTTTGTAGATTTTGTGCGATTTGGAAGTATCTCTTAGACTCTTCTGGATTTTTCTCGACTCCATCACCTTTTTTGTAGAACATGCTGACATTCGCACATGCATACATGTTTCCGTACTCGCAAGCTTTCTTTGCAAAATCAAATGCTTTTTTTAAATCAGGTTTTATGATGAATTCTATGTTTTTGTTTTTCTCGCTGTTATGAGGATTGTAGTCTTTAATATTCTTAGGGACTCCAGTCATGTGCATTCCGCAGAGGTAATGGCATGCTCTGTCATCTTTGGCATCACAGCTCTTCTTAAGATAGTTGAATCCTGGAAGAAATAACAAATTATTAATATTAAGTATGTTGCATAATCATTTGGCTTGTGATTTGTAACACAACAACAGCTTTTACATGCTATTAGATTAAAGATTTCTATTTAAACTTCTAGGCTTGTAGGCTATTTGAGCTAGATAAGCTTTGAATAAATAAGCTATTAATATAATGTTTTGTGGTCAGCCCGAGCAATAGGTGTTTTCATATCAATAAGAAAAAGGTGTTTAGGTAGTCTCTTGCTTACCCTTAGGTATGTCTCTTTTCACCTGATCCCCTGAGGCCGTCAGAAGCAAACCGGCGTGTAAGCAAGCCCCTGGTTCGTTGTATTCACAGCCCTTCTCGAAATAGGTTAGGGCCTCCTCCGGATCGCCCTTTGCCCGCCCTCGCCCGACGATTGCGTAGTTCCCGATCTTCAGACATGACTTCCCAAATTTGTACTCCAAACAGTTAGTTCTGAACACACTCGAAGCTTTATCAAAGTCCTTCTTGATTGCTTCTAAATAATCGCCGAGTAAATGGCATACTTCCGGCTTTTTCTCCTTGTAGCAACCGAAGCGGTACTCGATTCCAAGATTCTCTATGTACTCCTTCACTTCTTCCTCTTTTTTTAAGTCATAGGCCATCGCGATTTCGTAATTTGACGATTTGTTAATGATAATAACACAGGAACGGAGAGGTTAGATAATTTCACGGAAATTTGACACAGTGTCGTAAATGTCAAATTGATAACACAATCAAAATGTAAACAGAGTCATTTCTGTACTTTTTAGTCTACGAATAAACTTTTAGTTTGATAAGTACAAACAAGGACGTAGTATGTACGAAGAAGTGAAATTTACAGAATACCCTAATTATGTGAAGGTGAATTTCATTATATTTTGCTAAAGCGCGACCGTACCGTAACGAAATGAAACTTCGTAGTAAACATCTGAGCTAAATGTAGGCAAGTAATCCGGTTATTTACCTTTATTTTCTTGGAGTCGCCCATTGAATTGAACACCAGAGAAACTATACCAAAATACCTTGTAGCTTAGAATATAATGTATAATTACTCTAAGCCTTGTAGTTTGAACGGAAAACTTAAAAATTTGAGCAGTTGATATCAACCACTCTAGTGGGAATCACTTATGTACCCCTAGTACATAAGTGTAAACGCATAACTTTAACACAATGAATTCAAAGAATCAATCATTAATATAGATAGACGTGATAATCGTGTCGGGTTCACTTCACTTCACGGCCGGCATCACTCGCTCGCTACGCTAAAGGCTGGCTGGCTGGATTTTCCGGACACGGAAGCTACAATTCATAACAGTCTTAATCAACCAATCACAGGAAAACCACAGCTTCAGTTATAAGTTTTACTTTCAATTTTGTAGTTGTCAATGTCACATGTCTTTCTTAAGAAAACTTACCAGCTGCAATGCAAAAGGCGTCAGTTCTATCGGATGTTGAGACTGTGAGTGAGAGCGTATTTTGTATTGGTTAGTGTTCCATAGCATCAAACATGGTTTGATGCTATGGAACACTAACTGATTGTGAGACAAATTTAAGTGCACCGAACTGATAGACATGAAATAAGATTTAGGACTACGAGGCTAATGTAAGAAATCATAGATTTTGAGCCTTTGAGCCTACTGTGTTTGTATTTCTATACTAATATTATAAAAAGGAAAGTTTTGATTGTTTGTTTGTATTGAATAAGCTCCGAAACTACTGGACCGATTTGGAAAAAATATTTCGCCGTTGAGAAGCTACCCCGGTGAACATAGGCGAAATTATATTTTCATAAAAATTAGGGATCTTTTCTAAAACTCCAATAATGTAACCCAAAGTGTAAAAAAATTACTAAAAAATTCCTTACATCACGTGCGCTGCGAAAACTATTGATGATAGAACAAAGTAATATACTACACTTTTGCAGAATATATTAATATCAACAAAAAACTTCGTGACAACATATATTTAACTATTATAGTTACGTCACAATAAGTGTTTTTTTATTTTAAAAATTTAATTAAAATGGCGCCGCTATAAAAGGCTCTTTATTTGTACCGTGGTATTAATCCTTATCACAATAAATTACTTCATATTCAAGACTGCTTCAATACCATTATATAACTTTTCGAATATTCCATTCTGACATTCCATTCGAAAGATATCACGAGTTCAAAAATGTAAGTATAACAAAAAAGTCGCGTGGCTCACTCCACTAGGCTAACTATGTATAAGTATAACTATGCGATAATAAGCGTCTTGGTCTTCGCTGGGATAAGGATATGGGAAGTCAATGTTAAGAAATAAACGGCCGCGAATAAATTATTATAAATAAATACCCGTGCGAAGCCGGGAAGGACCGCTAGTCTTTTATAAATATAAGAAATACAATACGTCTCATGTCACACGCCAGACATCATCATTAAAATATAATAGAAAAATATTTTTTCAATACACTTTTAGACACATAAATCTCTACACATTAGTTTTTTTCATCATAGTCCGGCCGTCACCATCACTATGTCACCTATGACGAGCTGGCATCACCAAGCAACCAACCAACCAATTGTCTTTTTTTCGTGCTTTGCTTACGGCGAATAATCGATTGATCGCTGCAATTTCATTTTACAGTGCATTATTAATCAGAAATCATTGATTTCCTGACTAAAATGTCGTAAAATGGGAACCAACATGCGTAAGAAAACCCAAGTGTCTTTCGTGATACGCGACGAGGAGGAGCGCCGGCACAGAAATGGCGTGAGCTCATTACAACTGGATCCTATCGGCAGGCTCTACTCTGCCGGGCGAGATGGCATAATCCGGGTTTGGAACACCGTGAATGGCGTCCAAGACCGCTACTTACAGAGCATGGAACACCACACAGATTGGGTCAACGATATCGTGCTTTGCTGCGGTGGGAAGAACCTCATTAGTGCATCATCAGATACCACTGTTAAAGTTTGGAATGCGCCCAAAGGATTCTGCATGTCGACGCTGCGTACGCACAAGGATTACGTCAGAACCCTGGCCTACGCGAAGGATAAGGAGCAGGTCGCGAGCGCTGGCCTGGACAAGTCCATATTTCTATGGGATGTGAATACCCTGACTGCTCTTACGGCGAGCAACAACACCGTCACTACATCGAGCCTTGTCGGCAATAAGGAATCAATTTACAGTCTTGCCATGAACTCCCCTGGCACGGTACTAGTCAGTGGTTCTACTGAAAAAGTTTTAAGAGTCTGGGATCCTAGGAACTGCTCGAGATTAATGAAATTAAAGGGACATTCAGATAATGTGAAAGCTTTAGTCATAAGTCGAGATGGAACTCAGTGTGTGTCCGGCAGCTCTGATGGGACCATCAAACTGTGGTCTCTGTCGCAGCAGCGGTGTGTTTCAACAATCAGGGTTCATTCTGAAGCTGTGTGGGCCCTCCTAGCTACTGAGAATTTTACCCACATCATATCGGGCGGGCGAGATCGATTAGTTATTATAACAGAACTGAGAAACCCAGAAAACTTCATGGTTGTCTGTGAAGAGACCGCGCCAATACTCAAACTCTGCTTCACAACAGATCAGCAAGGAATCTGGGTAGCCACATCTGACTCTGACATAAAATGTTGGAAGTTACCACCTTTGAACATGCTTTCTGCAGAAACGTTACAAATAGGCTACAATATTAGCAACGTTTATTCGACACAGCCAACTCATCACATTCCAGGAGGTCCTGCTATCAAACACTTTGCGATCCTCAACGACAAACGTCACATAGTAACAAAAGACACGGCAGATCACGTTGCAGTATTTGATGTACTTAAAGCATGTAAAGTTGAAGATCTAGGACAGGTGGACTTTGAAGAAGAACTAAAGAAGCGATTCAAGATGGTGTTTGTGCCGAACTGGTTCAACATCGATTTGAAGACGGGAATGATAACTATACATCTAGGGCAGGATGAGACTGACTGTCTGACTGCGTGGGTTAGTGCCAAGGAAGCTGGGCTGACTACAGAGACTGATCAGAAGGTTACTTCTACTTTAATAATTTATGTAATTTATGGTGATGCGATGACATTTTGTCTATTCTACTCTAGACAACAATCACTGTGCATGGTCTATAGGCCAGGTCACTGAGATGTGGGTTTGTAATTACTAAAATCCCCATATTTCAAAACCCTTATACTTGTTAGCATAAAATTTGCACATAGGCAAGCAAGCATAATGCTAGATAACATTCTTTACCTGCTAACCCTTGGGTAGTGTTCATGTACAACAATTTAGTAGATAGTGCTACAGAATTTACAGAACATAAAAAAGAAAATATATGTACAATTACATAAATAAATAAACCTTAAACATAGTAAAATATACTAGCCATAATAATACTTAAGTTTTCTTATGACTTAAAGTCTCGACTTAAAGAACTAAAAGGAATTTGAGTACTTTAGTTATATGTAACTGTATAGGTAACTGAAAGTGTGTGTAACTATAAATTTTATAGAAAAATATTTTTGAGGTTTCTTAAATCCATATTTCTTTTTTCCAGGTAAACTTCGGTGCGCTACTTCTACAAGCACTGTTGGAACACTGGAACCACGCCAACCGCGTGAACGAAGCCGGGCAGAAGGTCATAGCTAACAACTTCTTCAGTGTTCCACTCCATACGCCGCTGATATTCAGCGAGATTGGCGGCCGCACGCTTTATAGGCTACAGGTATTAAAAAGTTTATAATGATAATAATTCTAAGTATTTTTTTTATTTGCGAATCGCGTAAAATGAGTCGTTTCACACTTGAGCCAATGCTCTCAATTCTTCTCATATATTTAAAAAAAAACTCTTCATCGAAAAACTATCAAAGTAAGAGTCCAAGTGGCAGGCGATAGTCCGCCTGCGACACAGGAGGTTGCGGGTTCGATTCCCGGTATATTCTCTATGTATCATTAAAAATATCTAAGTAATTTCATTAATGAATGCAAGCTCGGCTTAGTTTCGGGCTAGATGATGCTGTGTGGATTATGCAACATTTTTGATTATTATTCATTCATCCCTATTTTTATTAATTTTATTTAGGTTGGCGACGCGGGCGGTGAAACGGAAGGGAACCTGTTAGTCGAGACCGTGCCGTCGTGGGTGGTAGACGTGGCTATCGAGACCGTCTCTCCCAAACTGCACAAGCTGCCGTTCTATCTGCTGCCACATGCTAGTTGCCAGACCAAGCAGGACCGGCAGAAGAAGGTAAGATAATATAGGAATATATATTTTTTTCATTTATCTGTTTCACAGTAAGCATATATTTTATTTAAAAGCTAACTTAAACGGTAATTCTGTTTGTCCGTCATTAGTCTATGGTATTATATGAAATTACTAATTAATATAAAATAATCTATATATATAAAAGAAAGTCGTGTTAATTACACTATTTATAATTCAAGAACGGCTGAACCGATATGGCTGAAAATTTGTGGTGAGGTAGCTTAGAACCAGAAGAGGGACATAGGATACTTTTTATCATTTAAACCATTTGACACATCCACGGGGGCCAAGCTGCGGGGCGCAGCTAGCAAGTATGTTTAAACATTATACCTGGTTAAGTAGGTATGTAGATACAGTTGTAGATACACCTGGCTAATCCCCTTTGAGACTGGCCGCCGCCGTGGCCGCAGATTCGGCAAGGAGGTCATCAATGTTACTGTTTTCGTTTTTTTTTCAACACTAGTGTCGAAATAAATATATATTCTTCTTCTGTCTTTCCAGGACCGTCTAGTAGCAAACGACTTCATCCAATGCCGCAAAGTAGCAGAACACGTGGTAGAGAAGATAATATCTGGCGAGGCGACCGGCCACGGCGGCAGTCAGAAGGGCAGCACCAAGGAAGAGGACAGCACTGACGGCGCTGAGGAGAAGGTGGAACTGCTGTGCTGTGATCAGGTAAGATATTCTGAGAGAACTCTGTACAGGAGATAATATCTGGCGAGGCGACCGGCCTAAACTCGGAAAACGTAGTGTAGGACGCGGCCAGGTGGGAAAGACTGCCAGGCAGATGCTGGATGCGGCAAGCTGAAGACAGGGCGCTATGGTGCTCATTAGGAGAGGCCTATCTACTAGTTGAGAGGTTGATGATGAACTCATAGGTAATCAAAATATGTTCCTCTTACAGGTCCTGGACCCAAACATGGACCTGCGAACAGTACGCCACTTCATCTGGAAATCCAACGTCGAATTTACCCTGCACTACAGGATACTAAAGGGGTGACCCAACGACAAAGGACATATACGTAGAATACTGAAGGCTTTTAGCACTGCTAGGCTTTGGTCCAGCAGTGAGAGTGAATCGGACCAACGGCACCGACGGGCGCTCAGGCGACGGTTGTCACAAGCTACTTAGTTCACTAGAGTATGCTCGTGGCTCCGTTCGTATCTAAGATAGCCAACTCAGGGATTGATGATGTTATCCTAGCCAAATTTCGGCCACGTCGGTCAGTCTCAACGACTAGCTATATGCGCAGGAAATATGTGCACAAGTGTGTGCGTAAAGCAGGTGCACTCCCAACTCGATAATTTAGTTGTCGATAAGTGTTTTTTTTTTGGACTCGGACTGGAGGTTTCGGAGGATCTCCTTTGTTGAAAACTTACGAACTTACCACTTTATTATATTAGTAATAGCGACCCGTCCCGGCTTCGCACGGGTACAAATGCATGTAAGTATTATATATATATATACCTTCCTCTTGAATCCACTCTATCTATTAAAAACCGCATCAAAATCCGTTGCGTAGTTTTAAAGATCTAAGCATACATATGGACAGACAGACAGCGGGAAGCGACTTTGTATTATACTATGTAGTGATACCTAATGGGTATAGACCCATATTTACCGATTTTCAGTTTTTTATCTGGTCGTTGTATTAACACTTTGAGTGCTGAAATCACACGGTATGTGTTTTCTACAAGTGACTAATATACGTAAACCCACACTAGCGCAGCGGCTGAGAAAATACAGATCTTTGTGACTCAGCACAGCCGTAATATTTTTCGAACGAAACGCATGTGCGGCGCAACACAACCGCTGTGTAGAGCGGCAGCACGAATTTTTTAGGTTAAAAAAAAGATCCCAGTCGTCGAAAAAAAATCGCAGTCAAAGTGTTAAGACATTTCTTGCACTAGTATTTGGATAGGATGGTGGTTTTGCAAGCAGTATTTACAAAAGTAAACTTCTGACATTTACGGTTAAATAAAACTCTTAAGACGGGTACTGACCGGTGCAGAAAGGCGTCATGTATCATTCGCAGCGAGCATGATACATTACGCCATGTGCTAAAATCCGTCTCGTTGCACGTTGCGAGCGACTTTCCACGTACTGACTGCACGAACGCTCACTGTGTAACTCGTTACATTACGCCCCGTAACGCCGGTCCGTACCCACCTTTACATTTGCATACTATTGAATTACTATTGTAATATGTATTGAATTACTACATATTTTAACCTGTTAATACTATTATATTAATCTAATGATTGTTGTCCAAAATATCTGCCAAAACAGGTTTTAAATATCGGTCGGGTTAACTTTTCTTAATACCAATGTAGCTATAATTGATAATAATAATGTAGTTTTTCTGGTCTCAAATGTTTAATTCCTAGTTGAAATGTTTATGAATGTATTGTTTGTTGGCATGAGATAACATTATTTAAGTTATAAACTGAAAAATCTGGCCAGTACCTAAAAAATATATGTAGTTTTGTATAAATCAATATATGTACATATATGGAATTCTTTATATTGTTTGCTGCTATACAATAATCTTATTAAGATTGATTATCAGACGTGTTAAGGTGGAGAGACGAGAGTTAAGGTGGTATGTCGCCTGCGCCGTAGGAGGTTGCGGGTTCGATTCCCGCCTTAGGACAAATATTTATATGATCTGCAAATATTTGTTACAATTGTTCTCGGTATTTACTATGTACAATAAAAGTATATATGTAATGTATTGTATTATCTTATCAGTCATCTAGTACCCATAACACAACCTCTGCTTGGCTCGAGGCTAGATGATGCTGTGTGGATTGTCCAACATTATTATTTTTATATAAATAAACTGAACAACCTGGCCAGTACCTTAAAAATTTTATAATTTTGTATATAAGGAATTTATTTGATGGAAGTCACTGTGAAATGAGACAATTTAACCAGTGGCCCTCACCAGTCACGCAAAAAGGCCACCTGTGGCCTCTTTGCGGAAACCGGTCCAGAATCAAGCAAGTATCAACCAGTGGCATACCATATCACCATAATACTTTCCTTAAATACAGTCAGGTCGTTAATATGTATAAGGAATTTTAAGATATACGTAGTCCATACAATTGTAATTATGTATTTACTTTAGCAAGGCAGGGAAACTGAAACGTACGCTTAAAGCGATTGTTATGCAGGTACCGACTTACTCAAAGAACGTCACAATACCTATGAGTGGTAAAACGAAAACCTGTTATAGGTCGCGTCACGTAAAAAGAACGCTGGAAGAAAGTGGAAGGAGTATGTTCGAGCATGGGTACACTCGCGCACCATAGTACTATGCGAATTTGCTAAAACTATTTTGAACTAATATTTCGCTCGCGGCTTGGTATTGGTTATTAGAAAATAATATTAGACATAATAAAAAAACATGTTCGATTCAGTTTCGAATGTTTATTCTTATTACAAAAAATGTAGTGATGTAGCAATTACATCCATTGAGTCGTCTTGGGTGACGTGAAAACCAGATGAGGACGCGTTTTAAATTATCAACAGCATTATTATCTGCCTCTCTCTTCATACAACAATATATGTCATAAATCCTTTTTTCACTTTTCTACGTAAAACCATTTCGTAAACTTTTGTGCGCGATGGTATTTTGACAAGAAACTTGGGCTGATTTTAGTGTCACGCTGACCATCTGCGCTGACGGCTCAGCGCGTAGCAATCTGTATGTACGCTATAGAAAGCTTTTAGAGTAACTCCGACCGTTCAGCGCTGACGGTACGCGCGTCCTACGCGCCGCTCGTCAGCGCGCAGAGCGGTCGGCGCCGACCAGCGCCCGCGCGCTTCTGTCGCGTTTTAGTGTCGCGCTGATCGCACGCGCCGGTTGCGTACAATCATGTCGAAAACAATTTTAAAAAAATTGTTTCGTCATCCCTCAACGTGCCTTATAACGTGACAAATTCTCCCGCGACTAATCTCTGTTCAATCAATGGATGAACCTGTAGTCTTTTTCTTCGCATTTTTTTTGCGTAGATAGTACAAGGCAAAAATAATTAATGCACTCCTCATTTTTCTATGCGTCTGTACTCCGCGGCAATAGCGTGATACTAAAACGACCCGCGCTGATCGTCGGCGCTGACCTGTCAGCGCTGATGGCCACCGTGACACAAAAATCAGCCTTGACGTGGACATAGCACGGAAAGCAAATGTGAACTGACGAACCAATAGCACACCGGCAGGCATGCGGCGCGTGACCCGCCCGCCCCGCGCCTCACCGCATTCCACCAAATAGACATAAATCGCCTAGCTTGACCGCCAGCGCGTTCTTTTTACATGACGCGAACTATATCTATGAAGCTAGTAAGTTGGTGGATTTTTTAAGAAAATTATTAATTAATGTAATTATGATGAATAGAAGTGGATTTTGAACTAAGTTCTTTTGCATTTTCTGCGATTTTGTAAAGATATGCTATTATGTAAGGGTTGTTTACCTATGATAACGTGCCCCATGAGGAAGATTAGGTAGTAAATATGTGGCCTAGTTATTATTTTATTGAGTTATTGTAGTAGGACCGTATTACTAAAGCTTGCTCAGTTATCTAATCTATGTTTGAGTAATGCTTTTCTGAGGCATAAAAGTCACTCAAGTATAGTTATATGACTGACCAAGCTTTAATAATATGGGCCTTGCCGAATGCTAGTTTTAAATTTGTTACTGTATGACATTGTAGTGAATAAATGTTTGTTGAATGTACATAATCTATAAAGTCGTTTTTTTCCATTTGTCAGTCACCTTGAGATGTACCATCATCATCAGCCTATATCAGTCCACTGCTGGACATAGGCCTCCCCCTATGAGCACCATAGCGCCCTGTCTTCAGCTTGCCGCATCCAGCATCTACCTGCAGTCTTTCGCAAGTCATCATCCCACCTGGTCGGAGGGCGTCCTACACTACGTTTACCGAGTCGCGGTCTCCACTCAAGAACACGTTTGCCCCAGCGGCCATCGGTTCTTCGCGAAATATGGCCGGCCCACTGCCACTTCAGCTTGCTAATTCTTTGAGCTATGTTGATAACCTTACCTTTTGAGATGTACCAATAAAGCAAAGGCCCAGTCCCGATGCTGTTTATTACTGCTTAGTTCCATTACAAGAAAGCGCGGTGCACGGCGGAGCGCGTGCACAGTCAGTACATAGGTATGGCTACGTATACATCACACCAAGTTGCAAATAAAGACTATCTACCTATCACTTACAATTTGGCGTTCGTTTCCGGTTATGACCGTTCTAAACCAATAGAGCGGATTCATTAATTCAATAAAAAGACGTTTGATTATTTACAAATTTATTACATCCTTATTAACATTTTGACTGCCACCACTTCGATGGCTTGTTAGTGATGTGCTCCTCCGAGGCCGAATCACTGAAGCTTGGCAGTGCTCGTGTAAACTCATTCACTGCTTATCGTCTGCAGTGTGACCCCTAGAGGCGCGCGCCGAGTTTCAACGTAGAGTTAGGTACACCGCATTAAAAAGTGGCACTAGAAGGTCAGCGGCATTGGTTCTCTATATCTCTATGTACTCTATGTATACTTAAGGTACTTACTGTTCGAGATTAACAACCACCTTCCCCAACCTCCCTTTAGGCACGTCCACATTCTCTAGCGTATCGGTGACGACTCCAGTAGCGACGGTTACGTTGTTCTCTCTTATCGTGAATGGTTGACCACGCATCATGACCATGCCTTCTAGGAGTGTTACGTATACTGTGCCGTGGTCGCCTGGCATCATCATGTTGAGTGATGGGTCTGAAAAAAGAAAACTTTGGGTTTTAATACTCAATACTTAATGTTTTATTGCTTACATGTCAAATATGCTTTAAAATAACATACACAGACATATACAGAAGTCCAACATGCACCCTGCACGGGCATTGCAATATTTTAAAGTTAAATGCCGGTTTTTTTATGGAAAGTTTGAAGGTTTTTTTCTATCCCTTGGGTAGTTCCCAAGGGATAGAAAAAACCTTTAATTTATGAGATAAAAAGTGTTGTGAAAAAATGTTTTATCCAAGGCATAGAACTACCTGTATGCAAAATTTCAGCCCGATAATTTCAGTAGTTTTGGCGTGAAAGAGTAACAACATCCATACAACAAACTTTCGCGTTTATAATATTAGTAGGATATATAAGCCACTGAAACCGATTCTACGAAATCTACGATTTTCTTCTCGCTTTGCACTCCAAGATTTTCTTAATTTGTCTTAACAACATCTAGCGGAGCTACATTGAAGCGCTTAGGTTCAGTTTTTCGACGTCACTTTCTCGAGCGCTTCTCTATTGACGTTAAATTTCTAGTTCAGCCACCGTTTTTGCACAGATGTCGCTACAAGTCCACTGGATCGAGCAGTGGATATTGGAATACTATGTTAAAATCGTTTTATTAGATTTAAAAAGTATTCTTATCCAATACAAATATTATTCAATTTAACTACTTATTTCTAAATGACAATTCTATATATTTTTTAAATAATATGATGTTAATATAATTAAGCTAACATCTAAAAAGAAAGAACCCACAACCTTTCGTGAACTGTTAGGGTTCTTATATTTTGTGTACCCACTAACATACTACACCTCAGAAACTACCTGTATGCATCAAATCACAATAAATGATATGAATATGAATCTCCTTACCCAAATCAATCCTTGCTGCAATATTCCAAGTTCCACTAAACAATTGCTGCGCGTACTTAGAAAACACAGGTTTCTTCCTGCCGCCTTCCGCTCGCGTCAACCAGTATATTTCAGCCCGATAATGATTGGAGAGTGTACAACTCTTTGACGCACAGAGCAGCATTCCTGTTTCAACTGACTTCATCTTCATGCCTCGGAGTAAAACGCCTACATTGTCACCGGCTTGCGCCTGAAATGTGAAGTACGAATAGAAGTAAATAAATAAATAATGCTGGACAATCCACACAGCATCATCTAGTCCCAAGCTAAGCAGAGCTTGTGTTATGGGTACTAGATGACTGATATACTTAATACAATACTTCACACAGATAGATATTTTTTATTATATATAGATAACGACCAGTAGGTAAACCCGGAACAAATGTCTGCAGATCGTACACACCACTGTGCCGAACCGAGAATCGAACCCGCAACCTCCTGCGTCGCAGGCGGACCTTCGCCCACCGCGCCAAAGAGGTCGTCAAAGTGATCACTAAATTGAGCACTCGCCCTGAGGTACCCTATATTGCAAATCATCGAGCACTTTTAGTACCCGAATTTACCCCACATTGTTCTTTTGTAGTACCTACATACTTTTTTTAATCATAATTACTATTACTTGGTTAGTATCTCATTGGTAAGGTATGATTTAGCAGTCCCCGCATCGACTAGTAGTCGATGAGTCCCCGCTATATTAACGAATCAAGAATCAACTAAGTTATATTATTAATATAATGCAATTACTTATGTAACATGAATTCCTATTTTAGTTCACCTATACATTATCTAATTAATCAGTTTTTGATACTATCTCAAATCAAAAAATATTCTATTTTTTTATGCAAGCTTTATTAAATTTTTTTTATTGTAGGGTAGAATTAGAATCTTTCTATCTGTGGTATCAAAAGCTTTCCTCAGGTCTAGGCTCTTAGATATAAAGCTGATTGTACCTACGTAAAGCTATTCTTAGTTTAAGCCTTACTAATACCAACCTCAGAAACACTCTTCTTAAAAATCTGTATATCAGAAATTGTAGTCTTCACATTAAACCCAAAGCCCATCAGATCGGAATTATCATTTTTCTTCATAACTCCTCGTTTAATGGTTCCCACGACAACCGTCCCCCTTCCGGGTACTGTGAATGCGTTGTCTATGGGTAATAGGAAAGGGGACGAGAGGTCTCTGACTGCGAAAGGGACGTGGTTGTCTATGGTATCTAGGAGCTTGTGGATTGATGGGACACCTGGAATCAAAGAAAAGATTTTTATATACTACATATTCAAAAATATAAAAAAAAACGTACTTTGGCGAATTCAATATTAATGTAAGCGTTTCCAATGTTTCATCCCTTAACAACACAAAATAGGTTCTTAATGAACCCGCATACATTCAAATTATATAAAAGCCGTGGCTATTCTAGTTATTTTGTTAAAAAATTATTCACACATGAGCCAAATCAGGTTCCTTATTACTAAGATCTCTATGGCATAGGCTTTCCTTAGTTTATGCCATTCATTTCGGTCTTGCGCCTTAGACGTAGACGATGTTTAATAAACTCACCAAATTCCGAGTCATTTCCTTCCAAAGCCTTCAAAGCGGAGCCGCAAATCATCGGTACCGTATTACCGTCAAATCCGAAATCCGTTATCAGTTCTCGCATCTCTATTTCCACTAGTTCTAATAACTGAAAAAAAAATGCTGGACAATTCACACAGCATTATCTAGCCCCATGCTAAGCAGAGCTTGTGTTATGGGTACTAGATAACTGGTATACATAATACAATATATTACATAGATAGATATTTTTTATTATACATAGAAAACGATCAGAACACCCGGAACAAATATCTGCAGATCGTACACACAATTGTTCCGAGGCGGGAATCGAACCCGCAACCTCCTGCGTCGCAGGCGGACCTTCGCCCACCGCGCCATCATCGGTCGTCGAAAAGATGAAAGCAAATTGTTAGCATTTGTTTTGAAACGCATGTTTGAAGTCAGAATCTTTAAATGCAAAACGCATATAGCTTAGGGTCGGTACATAGGATCTGGACATAGGATCCTATCTGATGGAAAATGCGTCGAGCTTATCATCGGTCGCGTCTATTCGGTCAAATCAGACCTGCCACATTACGCGTCTAGTCAGTTTGTACGGCCTGTATACAAACGATCTCCAACGATATTACGCCTAGTTCGAATGCATCAATCAAAATCCTGGTTTCCTGGAAGAAATCGCTTTAATCGATAAGGCCGCCTATTGTACTGTTATTATGTAAGATTTAGATATAGATCATTCATTCATTCATTCAAAATACACGTGGCGCGATACGTTATGTCGACCGAAAATGCGCTGACGGAAACAGAACAGACGAATAAATGTTATATTAGTAAAATCTCATTGGAACAGACGCTGGACGGTAGACGCACTAACGCATCATCGGGTCAGTGTGAAAGGTTATTAGATATTTGTCTGTTTAGGCGTTACGTGACCGATAATACGCGACGCATTTTCCGTCAGATATGTACCGACCCTTCTAAGCTTGGTATAGGGTTAGGTTGTTTTTCAACTCCAAGATCGCGTTATATCATCATCATCAGCCTAAAGCAGTCCACTGCACTGTACAATATCATAGGCCTCCCCCAATGAGCGCCATAGCGTCCTGTCTTCAGCTTGCCGCAATCAGCCTCTACATGCAGTCTTTCCCAGGTCGTCATACCACCTGGTCGCGTTACATAACCTAACCTATTTCAAGCTCAGCTTGGCATTCTCGATTAGGAGTAACGTAATATTGGAAGTGAGGTAATATCTGACTCACTAAAATGGTAGTAACCTCAAAATAAGATTACTGCCGTTTTGGTGAGTGAATGAATGGACGCACGCCTTCTCATAAGCGCCTTATTGGCTTTTATCTCATGGGGGGAAATGACCATAATCCCCACGCTGGGCATGCGTGTTGGGAATCGCAGTGTAATACTTACTTCAGTATCAACTAAATCTGCTTTGTTTATGTAAACAATTACATGCTTTATTCCTACTTGCTTTGCCAATAGTAAGTGTTCTCTTGTCTGTGGCATGGCTCCATCATTGGCTGCTACCACTGGAAAATAATAAATAAATTGTCTTTAGAAGAACCCATTAATAACATATCTATTGTAGTGAACTAAATTTCCCTCCTTTTTATAAAAACTACAAGCATTTTCTATGCAAAATAATAAAAGTAGGGCTTAGGTAAGGGCTTATAATGATGATGATTTAAGAAAGAAATGCAGACTTTATCTTTTTGTGCCTAATTGCAATATTCACTGGACTTAATAACAGTGTTATTATAATTACCTATGATAGCTGCATCCATCTGTGAGGCTCCTGATATCATATGCCTGATGAAGTCAGCATGGCCTGGGCAGTCTGTGTGTGCATAGTGCCTTAGTTTGGTTCTGTAGCCGACGTGTGCAGCATTAATTGTGATACCTGAAAGATATCACATATAGCGTCAAAATTGAGGTACGTTTGTAAATAAATATATATCTTTAAGATCCCCTGTATAACATGTTTGCAATAAAATTATTGAGTATTGATACTTGTAATAAATATTCTACTAATATTATAAATACTTACGTTTGTATGTATGGATGTTTGTTACTATTTCATGCGAAAACTACTGAACGTATCAGGCTGAAAATTTGCATACAGGTAGGTACCTAGTTCAGCAGCAGAAACGAATCTTGAATATAAAAGCTTTGACATTGAAGCAGACACTGTTAGTTACAACTCTTTTGTTTGGCATGTAATAAACATCCAAAATGGTATTTAACTCTTGGCGGACCAATCAGAGTAGGATTGAACTAAATTTTGCCAGAAGACTAGTTCATGTTGTTTAGTTAGCTGTATGTATGTAGTAGATGGTGACCTAGCAATGAAATGAAAGGGAGTTCATTAATTTTGCTCAAGTTCAGTTGCTACAAAGATAGTTTATTTATGTACCTGATATTCTCTTCTCTCACGTGTAGTACACTCGATTTTAGCGCATTCATGTGCTAAAGTAGCAAGAAAGATAGGAAAGCGACAAACCTCTTGCTTTTTCCTCCGGTGCTTTGTCGATTTCCTCGTACGAAATATAATCCGCCAAACCATCTTTAGACAAGACCTTTGTGATAGCTGCGGTCAGAGTAGTCTTCCCGTGGTCTACATGCCCTATAGTCCCAATATTTATGTGTTTCTTCTCTTCCAAACTAGGTTTTACTTTGCTACTGAAACTTTTGCAGTCGACTTGAAAAACACTCACAAAAAACCTCTTATTTGATAAACTGGTCGGTTTTATATACAGACCGGGAGTTATTCTACATAATAATGACCGGATAACCAATCTTCCAGTCATTTTAATGTTTATTTTGTTGTTAATACATGAATTATTTTGATTTTGAGGTTACTATGTAATCAATCAGCTGATGGCTCTAACATTGACATCATGACGACAGCTGGCATTGACGCTGATACATGTCACCCGGACGGAAAAAATCAGTAAAAACCAGTAACCGGAAAAGTCAACTTACACTCAGATTTCCGTGTTTAGAATTTCAGCAATTAATTTTCTCAGAAATGACAATTTCTATGGTCAGACTCTCACAAATACTTTTACTTCTTCAAATACTGCATTCCATGGCTAGATTTGCAGTAAACTAGGTATACAAGCTCGGCTTTCAGATCAGTGGTCTTTCATTATTCATTACTGCTTTATACTCTTTGGTAAGTTAGCTAAGGAATATAAATAAAACTGCGATAACTTTATTTCATTATATATTTTTTGTCAGAAGGTTATTAATACAGTGCCAAAACAGTAACAAAACATTAGTAAGAAATTAACACTGCATCTAGCTCATACTACAGTATGTAGAAACTAACCGACTTACTACAAAAGCTGTTCCAAGTCCACAATAATAGGTGATAATTACCTAAATGACTAGGTATGAAGAACAAACTGCACAATAGTAAGTATGCATAGGTATTTCAGGTTCAACAGTAAAATATAAAATTGAGGGTAGAACAACTTTGGTGCCAAGACGGTTTCGATAGTACGACATTAAAACACTTATTTCACAACATTTGAACAAGACAGTTGGCGATATACTATTAAATATTAAATTGTGAACTAGACTCAAAACACCGATACGCCTAATGGATTTAAATCGCTACATATTTTTGCGATTCGAGGGTAGTTGCGTGCGAGCTTTAACTTTTGAGGTATGTTAGTTTCGTTACCAATGATAACACTTTTAAAAATACGGGACAAACATACGTTTTTAGCATTTAATTAGGATATGGTTAGCATTTTTGCAGTTCAGACATTATACAAGCTTTATGACAGTAACTGTCAATGCATCCAGATAAGTGCCATACAAATCTCAAACTACACTCAGAAAAAAAATTCGAACACAACACCCCCATAATACTGCAAGTAGATTGCGCGGTGACCACCATAACCATCCAACAATTACCTGCCCTAATAAATCAGTCTGTTTTGTCACCATGTCGCAATATCTAAACACATAATAATCACAAAGTACTTGGTAATTGGTATACAGTGTTCTAACGAAGAGACAAAATATTTTTACATTTACTACGGTGCATGGAAGCATAAGGCTAGTGGAACGTTTTACCATGCCAAATGTTTTATTGATTTTAATAGGAATTCACCAAAATTACATTTGGCCGGTTAACACAGTTACATAATTTGCAATTCCACCAAAATTGTAATGGATGCTATTGACATAGATGAAATACATTGTTAGGTTAAGCTAGCATAGACTTTAAAATTGGATAAAAAGATGCGAAAGAAAATATAAAAGACAAGCTCTGAGGCAAACATTATATTCCAAAAACGTTTAAAATTTATAAAATTTGAGTAGAAATTTTCTGAAATTTACTCCTCTTCCCTTTATATGTCAATAGCATCAATTACATATACAACCATTGCACCGTTTATATAAAAATGCTATTTGTTCCAGCATTGTGGGTGTCAGCTACACTTACATATTCCTTGGTCCAATGCAAACGTTCACTTGGCATCTTACATTAAATTTCAGAGAACAATATTATAGAACGCGAAATATAGATAAATCACACAAAATCTATAAATTCAAAATGTTGTTTACAAATAAATTAATGTTTAGTATCAATTCAAATCTTTATTATAAATTACTATTAATCTGAAGTAAATTTCCAATATCATAAGAAATTTGTCGAAATTTCTCTTTCTTTCATTCACAAATACTTGCGTTGGAACGTTTTCTTTTCATAAATCACGCATTTTGTACAGCTTTGGATTTTTTAATTTTACAAGAACATGCACAATTATTTTATTAATTACTTCTCTCCCTTCATCTAAAATAATAATTAAGTTAATTTATATATTCGCGTTCTATAATGTTATTCAACTGAGCAAATGATTAGCGTCTTTTACATTTCTATTACTTCCATTTAGTGCATTGATAATGCACGCCTGCCGGTATAAAAATAGAAAAATATTTAATTCTATTGATGCAAAGCTCGATATATTACTAAGTTCCTTTATGCGATGTAACTGTTCAAAGATTTTGTTATTTCTTCTGAAGAAATTGTAGGTGCACTTCAATAATTATTAATAGGTATGTATTAATTCAGTTTCTTACATCAATAAACTTGAGATTTTTTATCTTCTTTAGGCTGGATATAGAACATTATACCTTGTAATGTAATAGTAAGTATATATGTAAATTTTTATAATTTTTTTGTGTTTTAAATGTTATCCAGTCAGATATTTAGTTGATATCATCTAAAATAAAATAAGACGTGCATTACCAAATTACACTGCTTCCCCTAGATACGCACATTGGGAAGTTTACAAATACATAAGCTCGTAAAATTCGATAATCACCACAGACAGGTTTGAAATTCAGAATTATTCACTACTCACCGGGGATAAAGTCTTGGCCGTTTTAATCATCTTTAAGGGGAGGAAATTTAAATTTTAAAACTATTGTTAAAATTTTGCCATTACTTTTCTAAAACAACTTTATTTAGGTACCAGAGACAGGTCAAATAATACAAAACATCATACGAGAACTAGATTATTAGAGAATGAAATTCTGTTACAATAGCTTTTCAGCAAGATAATTGATATTACATTAGTTTTTGATAACATCTTTTCTATAGCAACACCGATTGTACAATTATGAGAACTTCTTACTTACAAATTAATATTTATTGGTGAGGTTTAGTAGCAGTTCTTTAATATTATTTTTGAAACTTGTCCATAAAGGTGAGTAGCAAAAACGATCTGTTACATTAATTATCTTAAAAACATCTAATATTTCTTTAAACGGACAGATCAAAAGTTTTACACTGAGTTAGGGACTAGCGATTATAAAACATCTATTTTATTACATCAAACACAGTTTCTGCCTACAAAGCATTGCAACAACAGGCAAATAACAAGAAACAATTATTAAAAACAATGCAGTTAGGTAATACGTTACGGACTGACAGTGGCAGTGGATACAGAGAAAAAATGCTTTTAAAACTGAAGATTTACAATTTCTAAATACAGAAGCCGTTTAAATTTGAAGCTCGCTTGCCTTGTGATTAAATACTCTTTCACCCGATAAAACACAGACTAAATGTAGTGAGATTTCAAAAATTAGTTACACAATGTGATTCAAACCATCCCAATACACTTGTCTTTAAACAATAGCGATGACACGCTACTAAACACTGTCACTTAAAACTTAAACAGTACAAAATACATTAGGTTGGTGTCGACAAAAATGTGATTAGCACCACAATTAAAAACTATTTATTCGATATTACGTATAAACTATAACAAATCCAACGGTACATTTCAATTCCGAAAACAAAAGAAGTAACAATGAGAGAGAAAAAACACCTGGTTTTTATAATACTTGTGTACTTACAGCAGTACCTATGTAAAAATTAATTTACCAACACTTACGGACTATAAAAATATTTTTAGAAATTCTCACTTACATTAAGAGGAACTGGCAAAATAAATCCTGTATCTTCATATACCGTTCGTGTCACAATCGCGTACAAAAACCAGATTTGGTCCGTATAAAATTCATAATGCCATTCCTATAACCGGGCACTGAACTAACTTTACGCGAATCGGCGAGTAGCAAAAATATTAGTACTATGCACACTAAACAATGGCTCAAAATATATTAAATCCACTAAATACCCGATAGTAAAAACAAATCCGCCATTGTTACGGCAAAACCTCATAGAAGCATCAAAACTTAAGAATCTAATAGTTTTAAAACGAGTGGTGGTAGACCTTGAGCGCAGGCCGACTGGCTCGAATATCACATACATCTAACTGGACGACCACCGTTTATTGTCCACACTCATTCCGCTAAAATACTATTCGCAACTTATAAAACACCCCACAGCTTACACGGAACAACGATCTAGTATCAAAATGTGATTCAAAACATTACAGTTAGAGTATTTGTGCATTACAATGCATTGGCGCCCAACGAGTTAAGTATTACTAGGACAGTGCAAGTCGCCCTTTAGCTTATCCCTTCACCCCATCTTATAAACCTAAGTGGACACACCAATTATTATGCTAAACAGTAACAGTTTGTTCTCGAGGTGTCCTTCATTGCACGGAGTTTTCAACACGTTTTAGTATTCGTACTAGAAGCTTTAGGACCGTACCTAACTAACCTAACCCTTCCAAGTGGCGGGTATAACATCATCTGCACGCTAGCATCTGTTAAAATAGATAAAAAACAAACTACGATACACCGATCTTTGCGAGAATATCTAACAGTGATTTTATGAATATCTAACACATTTTTTTAGCACAGTTATAACATTTTTTTATAAATAGACATCCGTAAAATTATTATCAAATTCGATAAAGCTCTAATATTGATCCACATTCATAAATTATCGAGACACTGAAGCATTAATGTTTGTACAGAGGAACATGTGATATCAAAATAACTCAACTTTTCGGGTACCTATTATCCTCCAAAGGTAAAAAGTTCGTAACATCACAAAGCTATACAACAGTTTAAAATAACGAGAACCTTTCACATGACCAGTCCTGCTACATGGTTCAAATTCAGACCATCGACTCACACATCCTAACACAATATCTAGCGGATTCTCTAGGGGTGGTGCGTCACATATATTTTGTACATTCAGGATTTTAGGAGCAAAAATAAGTTACGGACATATAAATCTAACAGTTGATACACCAAAGGCCGTCTATATCTATGCTTACACGGAAACAGGGCCCGATATAAATATCTGTGAAAATATACGGTCTAATTCCACTAAAATCTCTAAACATCGATTACAATAAACAAAACATAAATAAATTCAACAGTGATATTTTTCTCATGCATTTCACTATCTAAAAATTTTCTAGCGTTCTTAAATAGGTAAATATTTGCAATATTGGACCTGAGATATACGTTGCTTGAACTGAGGTCGTTTCGTTTGAGAGAGATAAAAGCTATGGAAACGACTCTCTAGTTTACCAAGCAAGGTATTTGGCAGAGTTCGCTACCTAAATCCACATTAACTCAGCATTCCTGAGAACTTTCCTAGCACCTTAGCCTTACCACTTTAGTATACTTTGCGTAGCGAGATATGATAGCGAATTGCGGTCCCCTTTTGGCATAAGGACGAATTTCATACCGTTCACGAAATTTTAGAATAATTCACTTACTTTTTATCATATCCATATCAATAAGCGTTCAAAAAGTTGGCGTTAAATTAAGTACTGAATAGTTTTGGTATTTTTTTAGATATTTCACGTTTTAGGACTAAGTTAAGGACATTTTATATATTAGGTAATATCACACAATCTTAAAGAGATATGCTGGTTAAGCGTTGGTCATAGAAAATGTGAAATAACGAATAGCATTCACTATACTTTCTTAGGGTTCCTAAAACTTAGTATAGGATATAATTATGACGAAGATTGTAGTAGAAAGATAGACATAAAAGAAAGGGAGTAATTAAAAAAAAATTAGTCAGGAAGGAAGCCTAATCTATTTGAAAATTCCATTTATGTGGACGGAAGGAACGATATATTTGAGCTAAATAAATTTAGGCATTTTAAGGGTTGATTGGGACATGCATTGCAAGATCTTATCCTTCTATACTACCCTCACAGCCGATTAACTTTTGATATACGCTTTGTATACCGTGCATTATAGGCCAATTTATAAGAACGCTTTCCTAGCAATCTTTAACATTTTCTACCGAATCTTCCAAAATCTATGCACCATATTATGCATAATTTTACTACAATACAGATAATAGCCTCCTCGTATTACCATTAAACATGAAAATTGTGATCTAGATCAAAATTTAGACCAAATCTTGAAGTACGGTATACAAAAATAAATATTTGTCTAAGTAAACATTTCATTACATGTACATTTTAATTTAACTTGGCAATGCCCCAATCAAAGCGTCAAAAAAGAAATGCTATTGGCACATAAAGAAAGTACCTATTATAACGACTACGAGATAATTTTTTTACGCCATTTAATTTCAAAAATATTTTTTATTTTGGCAAGAAAAAAAAAACAGTAAAACGCAAACAGTTCATTATTAAATTTAAAAATAAATTCATTTGCTTAATATAACTGTAAATAAATTAATTTGTGTCCAATGAAAACTAAATAAAAATAAATTGATAGTTTTTTGCTAGTCTAAAAATCGATTTCAACAATAACAATAAATGTTTGAAGTACTGACAGGGTTTTGCGCGAAAATTTCACTAATTCCAAGACAGCAATTATGAGGTAAGAAGTTACTAAAATATGGCAACATCGGAAAAAACATAGAATTTAAAAATAAGAGGATGTGGCAACAATCCTTTGTTTTTCTTTAAACATATATTGCATTTTTTTAACGGATTGGATGCGTAACTTTTTATGAAATTATACACGATTTCATATATGGAGTTCCTTATAATGCCGGAAGATAGACGTGACTTTTATTCGGGAAGCATCAAACGTCTTATATAAATCGCGGATATTAAGAAGTATAATTTGCCAGTACCCACTTATTTTAAAACGATGAGAAAAACAGTGAAGAAACATGTGTAAATAGTTTTTTAACATAGAAATAATTAACTAACTATAAATTATTGTGCTAACGTCAATAAAACTCTTTTAAATACTATGTCTCCTAAGCAGATTGTACTAATGCATTTCAAAACGCATTTTCATAGAATATGGAAATGGATTGGTTGAATTAAATGAATTGAAATCCTCAAATTTCAGATATTTCTCATTCAAATTCGTGAGCTTTAAGCATTTTTAAACCAACCCCATCAAAATCTGTTCAGCGTGCTTAAATAAATAAAATCAAAATAACAAACGGAAATGCATTACGAAAAACTTAATGATAACTATGTAGGTACAAATTATATGAGAAATCTTTCATTTTATAACGAAATTTTGTACGACAATGCATAGGGATAAAAATGCATGCACACATTTTTGAAAGGCACGACCGTAAAGTAAGCATTGGCTAATCATTAATGAACATAGCATACAGATTTTAAATAAGATTTTTTAAATATCAATGCAGGAATATTGTCGCAAATTGAAAACTATACCCTGAAAAACGCGAAGGCTAGCCAATTCTTACTATTTCCTACCGAGCATTCCGCTTTAATTTATATCTTAAATATACACTGAGGTTTTAAAATAGGGCGGGGATTTAGTTGTCTATAACATTGGTATTTAAAAATAGGAAAGGTGAAATTGGCAATAAAGAGAAGTTAACTTGAATAGAATAAGTATGTTATAGTTTTCGATTTTAATAGGAAGGTGAAAACATTAAGATTGTATTATATAGGAGGTAGTCATTGAATATAATAGGCTATTTGATCATAATCCTGGAGGAGTGTAAAGTTACTGCGTAAAATTAAGGATATTTTCAGTAGAAAATATAGAAATAGTAGATATATAAGTAGATTACTATAGAAAAGCAACAAAAGAAACAAATCATTTTCTCTTACAGCCTAACATGAACGAAAGTGGCAGAGCTCTTAATTACTTTAGGTAAATCTTTGTGCGCAGTCACTTGACCTTTTTTACCTTCTTGCCCAAGGAACAGAAAAGAAAAGTATTCGAATATATGTAAGTATTACGTAAGCAGGATGGAAATTTGGCAGTATTCATGCAAAATATGACTATTAAAAATATCTATCTCTATAGAACCAACTCTTTTAGTCAATTCATTTTGGCAAATATAATTTACAAAAGAATTCGTGCTATCGCTAATTACCATTTAACCCCAATGCGTATCAAATATGAGCTAAAATAAGAATTGACCAAAACCACAAACCGATCAAATAACACAGCAGGGCGAGCTTACAATCTAATCATAAGAAAATTACGTTTATTTTGAAAACAGCAAAATATACCGCGAAGTAGGAAAATTCAGGATAGTTTTTTTATGAAATTTCTAAAGTAACTTATTTCACTCTAGAAATGTGGATTTTCATTTTAATTTTAAACTGATAATGTATAATGTAGATTGTTAATTAATGACATCATTTTAACAATAAATTTTATGTCAAATGGTAGAAAATGTCTTCTCAAACTCGGCAAATTTGATTCAGGAAATTTACTCCTAAATTTATTTGCTTTTTGCCCGCATCCTGCTTCCATTTAGAATCCCTTACAAATAACCATATCAATTCCACATTAAGCACTTAAAACTACAAATTCCCACAGAATCGCATAAGGACCGATCGGGCACATGTGTTTTAAATGTGACTATAAAAAAATGGCGATCCTGCGGGTTAAAGAAATGTATTAAACTTATACACTAATAGTTTTAAACTTCATTTCATTATAATTTGTTAGCACGAAGATAAAAATAGTGTCAACTATGTTTTAACTAAGAAACATCACATTGAAGAGGTTACTATGCTTTGGTGTGAACGAAATATTAAGTATTTTTAAACGGTGGAATATTCGGAAATTCGAACAAATTCAACATGTATGTACATTGTTTGAATATATTATAGCTCATGTTAAAATTTTTAAGTGACGATATTCGATTTCATAATCCGAATGTTCAGTAAAAAATGCGACTATGGTTAGAGAAATGACTAGAAGCTGGTTTTCAGTCGGTTTTATATATGTAGGAAGGAGGTAGAAGATTATATTCGTCGAAATTTGTCAATAGTTTCTTAAAAATTCATTTTTATTATACATATCATGTCAAAGGATATTCATATAAATATCAACATACGCTAGACAGCGCTGTAAAATTAATTTGTTGCATGTTTCATGCTGTTGTCATAAATTTTTCCTTATTTTTATCACTTAGAAAAGCTGTCTGACTGAATACTGACGATTTGACTGATTTAACATAAAATGTATTCGTTCACACCAAAAGAAAACGGTCAATTTGGCAAGTCAAAACTAGCCAAATAAAAGTACTCACTTAATACTTTTTAACGTTTCTAGCAAAGCGCGATGAATAAATAATGCATTTTCATGTCGTGAATGACATATAAAATTTTAACCTACACATTGAGTAATATATTTTTTGTTATATATATTATTTAAATTACGTGGTCTCTATTACACCTGTGTTTCCAGATTACATAAATTCACTTTTATGGCAACATCTAAATCAGAGCGATAAATGTAGTGTTGCCATATTAAATGCGTTTGAATAGAAAAGTGAATGTAACTATGATATGACATTGAAGATTGCCACTCCCCATCGAATTATCTAAAAGTCTAAATGAGCACATCTAAAATTGAGTTCAGCCCTAGCTGGGCGAGATATGTGCGAATAACATACAAGGTGTACCAGAATCTCCATACCATGCACAAATCATGTACATTTCAGGGATATCACGTATTCTGAAACACCTTATAGGTAATGGAGAGTAATTTCTATCCCCTTTGGTATTTCCACGAATTTCAAGGACGTAATAATATACACTATACTAATTCAGCTTCTGGAAAATGTTCTATCACGGAAGCAAAGGTTAAGAACACTATTGCATTTCGATAAATTTTCGTTAGCTAGCATAACTTAATAACATAACAACTGCGACTGAATAAGGTAGACAAATTTGCTCAGTAAATGTCTAGCCAATTCAGTCGTGTCCTCTTCAAGAGTAAGCAATAAAATCTAACATGTAACAATCTTAATTCTAATTCATTATTATACTGGCAATACCCTTTTGCCTGCACTTGCAGCTTCAGCAAACGTTTAGTTCTACAACATCAAATAAAGAAATAACAGGAGGGTAAAAGCCAATTCTTGCTGCCATTTGATTTGTCATACATGGATGGCAAGTCCAAGATTGAGTCTTCATTTTATTTTAGAATGTAAGCTATTTCTAAGCCATCAATTTCATTTTTAACTTTACATTGTCAAGAATAATTTCTACATTTCATTTCACATACAAAATATACACATTTTGTTTCTTCAAGGTTTATATTACACCGTAAAACCATTGAGATATTTGGTTCTGCGACCCGAAAGAACTAATGCACGACTTAGCTATGGTTCAATCAAATCGACCAATCAAATTGACCATTTGCTACACTTATGTTTCATTGATTGGCCGGTTTTGAGTGAATTTTGTGTTCAGCCCGTGGTTTTAATATTCAACGAATGAAGACACCGAATTACTACTCGTATATTTCAAACATAATAATGTATCTAAGCACGATTCTAGGTCCGATTATATCTACCGGCACAGTGCGTGTCAGACCCGCGCAGACTAAATATTCATTCCGCCAGCAAGGCCGTTATCTATCGGTGTATGCACTGTAGATATAAATAAATACGTTTATACATTCTGTACTGTATAATACTTTTTGTCTGTCAAGACACGTGTCTGGCACGCTCAATGTCTGTAGAAATAAGCCTTTAAATGTTATGCCTGGGTATAATTAATTTAAAAATATACTATAAATTTTGTTATCTATGGATTACTGAAAGGAATTTTCAAGCGTCGCAAAGGACCAAGTCCATAAGCGAGTGTTCGCGGCGTGAATGGAGACTTTCACAGAGTTGTACGTGTGTGTTTTATATGACAAATAAATTATTTACTTACTTATATTTATTTTAAGTTAGCAATTGAATTGTCAATCTATTTACTAGTAATTCTTGAATTAACCACTCGTTGAATAAGCCTCCCACTATTTAATAGGTTAAGTACACTCTATAACCTCTACATGACGTATAAATTGTATTTTAACAATAAATTGTTCTATTTACTAGTCATTCGTGTCTTAACCACTCGTTGAATACACCTCCCACTAGTTAATAGGACCAGTAGCGAGATAATAAGGATGTCGGCTCTGCATAAACCTTGCGTCGTACCTCTGGTTCCGGTAGAAGTCGTTGCGTTGGACGTGTTTCTTGTAGTTGGCTTGGCGACGGTCGCGTTTCTCCTTGTCGGTTAGTTTCGCCGCCGGTTTGGCGGGAGCTGCGGCGGTGGAGGTTGCGGTCTCGGTGGTGGGTTTTTCCTGGAAGTGTTTATAAACTATGACAGTCTTAGATAAAGTTCTTTATTTGCCAAAGACATGTGTTCTCTAAAAATTTAAGGAAGCAAAGGCCTGCAAAATGTAACTAAGATCATAAAAGAACGGAATACGGCCTGCGACACATACAGGCAGATGGATGCAGAAAGCTGAAGATAGGGCGCTATGGCATATGCTCAGCAGTAGACTAATATAGCTGATGATGAATTATGTCTTATCTTACCTCTTTAGTCTCAGTCGCAGTCGGTTTAGGAGCAACACTAGCTGCGTTCTCCGGCGTCGCTTGCTTTACTGGCGTTGTTTGAGGGGTGTTCGTCACAGTTTCAGCCTAGAAAAAACAAAACTTATGAAGTTAATAAGTGTAGAAGACAACCGGTTCACATCCCAATTACTTGAGAGCTGGCGACGCCAGCCGTCCGACGCACCATTTAATTTGGTCCAGTTCTGACAATGGCATCCATTAGAACCATATCAGTCTTATATTTGATAGGCCTATTGTAATCGCCACTTTACTCGTTCAGCCCTGAAGCCGCGGCGTTCATAGTTCGCCACAAACCCTTGCAGCTTAGGGGTGATGTTTCGCAGCTCGTCTGGGCTATGCAGATGCTTGCCCAGATAGATGCTGCGTTTGTGCTCCACACTCACCTAGCGGGTGGAGGGGCGTTTCATCCGCCTCCTCACAGCAGGATTGTGTCTCGCTTAGCCCTAGTTTGAATTGAACATGTGCTTGTTAAGGCGACAGTGTCCAGTTAGGGCTCTTGTCATAATGCGTAGGTTGCCTCTGCTTAGCGCTAGGATTCGGTTGGTATACCGATTGTGATAAGTGTTACCTGTGTGTCGGTGTGATGCGGTGCTAGTGCGACGGTGAGCGTGAGGTCGCACCACATGGCGGCGCGCGCGCGGCGAGCGCACACGCATAGAGTCTTCACCGCCTCTGCGAGCGCCAGTATCGCTGGAAAAAGTAGAAATATAAATTATAGATTATTATTCTACAAACATGAAGTATAAAAAAAGAACTAAAGTAGTTTTGTAGCGTAGCAGGCTAAAGTGGCAGTGGGCCGGGCATATCTTGCGCAGAATATTTCGCGTCCGTATGCCTACTTTATTATATAGTACTAAGATAACATAAGATATAGGTACTTATATGGAACTGTAAATAACCTATGGCTATCTGTAAATTTTGAAATAATCAATATTCTTTATAGTTATCTATACTAATATTATAAAGAGGAAATGTTTGATTTTTTGTTTGTTTGTTTGTATTGAATAGGCTCCGAAATTACTGGACCGATTTGAAAAATTCTTTCACTGTTGGGAAGCTACACTATCCCCGGGGAACAAAGGCTATATTGATTTTCAAAAAAGTAAGGGATCCTTACTAAAACTCCAATAATGTAACCCAAAAGGTGTAAAAAATCACCTAATAAAGTGAAAATTGAGTTTAACGCGGGTGAAACCTTGGGGAACAGCTAGTTATACATACGATCGTTAGCAGCGGGCCTGCCGTGGTGCGTCGGATGCAGTTCCCTCTTCCTTGCCGCTTGCACGTTGGCCACCGCGTTACGCCAGCTAAGCATCGCGCTTTCTACTTCTTTGTGAGGTGCTCTGAAATAATAATACAGGTATAATAAGTAGAGTAAAAAGTTTATTAATAAGATTTTCGTTACATGTTATACGGGTTGAATGTTGCACCCGTACAGCTTGAAATATTTCCTTTAAAAGTACGTGTCGAAGAACCTTCAAACTAAAATATGTAGGAGAACCGCCATACTTGCATCTCCAACAGATTATTGACGCAGATGTCGTTCATGTCTGACGTAGTTTTGATGTCGATTGAGGATAGTTATCTTGCTCTTGTCTCGAGCACGAGCGGCCACGCAAACTCCGGCGCCCGGCATTCGTCGTCCTCGCTTGAGGACAGCTATCTTTACATCTCTGACGTCTTCCTTCCGGTTGGAAGTCAGCCGGGTTTAACGTAGTTTTGACGTCATCCTGTCCTCGCTTGAGGACAGTTATCTTGCCCTTGTCTCGAGCACGAGCGACCACGCAGACTCCGGCGCCCGGCATTCGTCGTCCTCGCTTGAGGACAGTTATCTATACTTACATCTCGGACAGATGTTTGACGTCTTCCCTCCACGAGGCTGGCTGGAAGTCCGCCGGGTCGGACGTAGTTTTGACGTCATCCTGTCCTCGCTTGAGGACAGTTATCTTGCCCTTGTCTCGAGCACGGGCGCCCACGCAAACTCCGGCGCGAAGGGTTTCCATCTTACCCATTAGGGTTAACACCTAGGGAAAACAAGCATACATTATTATTATCATAATTTTTTAGTCTTCCCAACGCAAACGTGGCAAAGTAATGCCTAAATTTCCCCTCTTTAATTACTGTTCCTAGTTAAAATGATTAGGACCAGTCTTAAAACGTCATTGATTATATCGCGTGGTCGATAATACATAGTTCAGGACAAGTAACAGTGCAGTGCATCTTTGAGACAGGCGTCAAGTAGGACCTTAATAAAGCAGAAACATCATTGATATGCCAGTAACAGACCTCCAAGTAACCGCCATGACAGGCACCCGATTCCCTAGTGCGTTGTGTTACCCCAGTAAGATGTTACGTTATGTTATGTACCTTGGTATGTTCCCTCAGCATGTCCACCGTGAGCCTGTCCACTCTGGTAGGACAGGGCGGCAGTCTCGGCACGGGGATGGAGTTGGATGAAGAGACGGCTCGGCCGGGGTAGGCCAGGGCTAGGCGGGCCTCGGTGCGTTTGCGTTCCCGTTCTAATTGACGCCATTGTTCGTAGCACATGTCGAGGCGAGCGTGGAGGACGGCGGAGGATGATGCTGCGTTGCTGTTGAAGATAATACCTCTTTGAGTATGTTGAAAATTAAAGAAAACGCTTTTATTCGCGTTCAGGTAGGGTAAAGGTTTCCTTATTACATAACGCACCATCTACCAGAGTGTGCGAAATTAATACAGGTTTTTAAATAGGTCCTTTGGTACAGATAAGGGACTGCTTTATGATTTAAAAGAAAGGCATGAAAGTGAATTTTTAAGCTTACGCGATCTGAACACATAATTATAAGTATTCAGTCATCCCGTGACCACGACAGAGTGTAAACCTGTTGAAACGTCGGGAAAAATAGGTAAATAAACGCGGTAAATACCCCAGGGCATGGCCGTATTTTACACCGACTAATGTAAGTACCGATCGCATTAAGTGCCATAATACATTCTATAATAATAACATTTGTTTATTGACTAAGAACTCACCGTATATTCCTCATAGCGTAGAAAGGCGCCAGCAGCGGCATGTCGATCCCGGGAGAGGGCAGCACGGGCGGCGCGTGCGGCGGGCTCGGGCCCAGCAGGTTACCAAGGCCTGCAAAATTATACAGGTAAGTTATTAAAACAAAACTTATTCAACTTTAACTTCTTGCTAGATGGCTCTGCGTGTGGATTGACGCAATTATGTCAATGTCCGTGTTCAATGTAAGTTAAGATACGAGGCTACCTAGAGAGACTAGTAGACATATTATAATAACTACTTAATTAAGTCCTAGATTTATATCTATTGCCATAATATCAGGGCGCTGTGGCGCTCATTAGGGGGCTTTGTCCAGTTATGGACTAATATAGGCTGATGATGTAATATTGTTGTCATCATTCATAAATCATGCAAAATACTGAAGTACTGGCCTGTTTTCAAAAACTACCGACGACGGTTTAGAACGGTTGGCTGACCCTCTGTTTGTGTCGGGTGCCGACAAAACGACGTTGCACGTATAAATGAAGCTATGCAGTAATATGATTGTGATAGGCGGCACGCTAGCTCGATAGATAATGGACCAATTTAGAGCTAATCGCGGAAAAGAGTTCTTATAATGCACAAGGGGGCGACAATGTTGTTCTAGGCATAGAATCAGCAATAGTTACTATAGTTTGACCGAAACCGCTGTACCGCTCCTTAGGAAAGTGCGACGAGGTGGGGGTGAGGAAAAAAGAGCAAGAGTACGTTGACGGCAGACTGATGGATCGGAGCGGCCGATATTTCCCCCCCCCCCGTGTCGCCGCTCGCATACCTTAGGCGCGGTACAGCGGTTTCGGTCAAACTATACCTAATTATCTATTTCGACAAAAATGTGTATGATCACCATTTTTTTTAAACTGTACAACCTAGTTATGGGTTGTATAACCTATTGATTTTGCCTTAGTTATAACTGTTTTGGTTATAATTATAATACTTTACTAGACAAGTATAGGTAAGGTACTACGAGTACTTACCTTAGTACCTAACCATTTTTTCCATACATATGAAGGTCAAAATAATAATAATCTACCATAATTTATATTTTAAAGAAGACATTATAATTTATTCATATTTTTTTTATCTAAAGATGTGAATTACACATTTATAGAACTTTTTACGGAGAAATAAGGTCTCAAAGTGGATGTTAGGTAGAAATTGTAGTTACTCACAATCACGTTTACGATCACCTTTAAAAACTTTTTTAGAAGAATTCTTATTCATTTTGTAATTATTAATTATTAATTAGTCCACAAACGTAAGTTTGTTGAAGACTGGACACAGATAACTGATTCACTGGTTTTAATCAAACTAAAGCATTTCATATTCCAGAACTTTCATGTGCTGAAGTTATTCAACATTAACATGTCTCATAAAACTGATAACACGGACAGTCAGGATGTTGTCTGTATTGAGGACAAGTTCCTAGAATGAGGTACTCTACGGGAATTCACCCATACAATGTAGATGGACCATCTACATTGTATGGGTGAATTCCCGTAGAGTACCTCGTCGCATAGGATCATATCCTATGCGACGAGAGGTCACAGGGAACCCCCAAATAGAAGACGAATAATGTAGGTACCTATAATATAAAAAATATTATAGATCTTGTTCTAAAGCTTTACCGTAGGTACTCTTGTATGTATGTCTATAATATAATAATAATAATAATGCTGGACAATTCACACAGCATTATCTAGCCCCATGGTAAGCAGAACTTGTGTTATGGGTACTAGATAACTGATATACATAATACAATACATTACATAGATAGATATTTTTTATTATACATAGAAAACGACCAGAACACCCGGAACAAATATCTGCAGATCGTACACACAATTTTTCCGAGGCGGGAATCGAACCCGCAACCTCCTGCGTCGCAGGCGGACCTTCACCCACCGCGCCACATCGGTCGTCAATCTTCTATGTACCTATTTTTTTTTTTTTTTTTTTTTATTAGCTTTGGGGTGGCTTTCGTATCACTGCGGCCATGATAGGCCTATTGTGATGGCCACTTTTACATCAGTCCCGAAGCCGTGGCGTTCATAGTTCGCCACTAACCCTTGCAGCTGCTAGGAACTGTAGGATTTTCTTCGGGGTGATGTCTTTCAGCTCGTCTGGGCTATGCAAATGCTTGCCCAGATGGATGCTGCGTTTGTGCATCAGTGCTCCACACTCACTTAGCAGATGGAGGGGCGTTTCATCCGCCTCCTCACAAAATCTGCAGGATTGTGTGTCGCTTAGCCCTAGTTTGAACATGTGCTTGTTAAGGCGACAGTGTCCAGTTAGGGCTCTTGTCATGATGCGAAGGTTACCTCTGCTTAGCGCTAGGATTCGGTTGGTATACCGACTATCGAAGGCTTTTATCAGAGATTTTGAATGATCCATGCCCGAGGAGTTTCTCCAAAGCTTGTGCGATTCCTCGAGGCAGGATCCCAGGAGTGTTCTGTGCGCCAAGCTTTTGGGTATGCCACAGAACGGCTCGGGTCCCAGCTGAGTCCCCTTGGCTCCGGAGCGCGCAAGTTCGTCGGCACACTCATTGCCGTTGATTCCTGCGTGCCCCGGAACCCATCTTAAGAGGACTCTGTTATTCGAGCCCAGAACGTTAAATCGTGACAGACTATGTACCTATGTAATGTATCTACTTAAAACGAATTATTATTATTCCTTGTTTAACCTGTTTATGTTATTGTGTAACCTGTTTATGGCCAAATAAATGTATCTTTTTAATACCTGCAAGTGCGCGCCTTTAATATGTGCGTTATGGGCACTGAAAGTGTTAAAACTATCATATTATTAACACTACTGTAATAAACGGGATATTTACAATGATTTGATTTTTGATCAGTTATTCCGTGATCATGGCGCATGAAACTGTGCCGAAATATTGGATAACTCAAAAATCAAATCATGGTTAATATCCCGTTTTAAATTACAGAACTAAAAGTGTTAACCTAGCGGTCGCGGCGTAAAATGGATCCCATAAACTCAGCCCATGGATGTTACATACCAGGGGGGTAGGGTAGATTAAACAACACGTGCAAAGGCGCGGGCAGAAATTAGTAGGTACTTAATAATTCGAAATGCGAAAGTTTGCATGTTTGTTGGCTACTTTATATCCCGGAGAAATGCGTGCGAATAGGTGGGCAGATACTAGTTTAACGATAATAGTTAAGGTACTCACCGAAATGATTATTGTCATGCAGATACGACACATCAACGTTCAGCTGATTAGGCGGCGGTCGATTCCTCATGAACAAACTCATCTGCCTCGCCAACTCCTGTTGGCGCATCATCGTTATCTGTTGTATATTGTCCCTGTTCTCAAAGTTCCTCTGGTCATTAGGAAAGTTCGGCATCTGATTGTTCCTCATAAAATCTTGCTGGAACCCGTTCAAACCATTTGGAGGCTTGAAGTTATTCGCTGATGAAACAGGGGTTTGATTTGCAAAGTCAAAGTTGGGTGGTGGACGGTTCGTGTCCGTTATCATGTTATCAAAGAAATGGTTGTCATTCGGGCGGTTCTGCTGAAAGTTACGGTTAATGAACTGATTCATTTTGTTTCTCTCGTCGATGGCTTTAAAATCTTCATAGTGGCCGTTCATTTCGGGCATTTTGTTGAAGTCTATATTGTTTATTCCATTATCTTCTCTATTTCTGTCTAACGACATATTAAGCTGTGTGAGGTAGGATAATATCTCCGATGGGTCTTGGTTCTCCTTGAAGTTATTGGGGTACCTTTGGTTGTTGTATGGAGCATCGAAATTGTTGTAATTCATGTCTAAGTTCAGACTGCTTGGTCTATTGAAGTTGTTGTTTGGAAACATGTTTGTTTCCGGTAGGGAGTTCCTTTGGCTCGGTTCGAAGAAGTTGTAGCTGCCGTTCGGGCTTTGGAATTGAGCGCCGCCAATCTCCTGGGCAGCTAATCTGAGCAAATTTAGCTGTTCAGGAGATACGGTCTCAGTTGTATCAGGCAAGTCCACTCCGAGTAGAGTATTTACATCGTTTTCAGGATAGCCAATAAACCCATTTCCATAACCATTCTGCAAGCCATTTTGTAGGCCATTCTGCATGCTGTAGTTAAACCCATTTTGGTCATTTAGGTTGTTGAAATTAATTGGGTTTTGGTAGTTATAAGGTGGTAGTAATGAGGTCCCTGTATCTCGATACTGGTTTGGTGGTATGCTTAAGGTATTTTCCGGTGGTGGTACGGAGCTGAAATAAAATCAGATGAATAGGATTAAAATTTATAAGGATTGTTGTCTTTGTTAGCTTTAAACGAGGGCAATAGTTCACAATGTGGTATTATCTTGATGCATCTACAATTAGGTTTGTGTCACAAAGTTGGCCTATTTCATCACTAGTAACAGAGTATACAAACAAGTCACTATAGACTTATGGAGGTATATCATAAATTTATGTTTTTTTTTGCGTGTTTTTTGATTGTGTTTTACCTGCTACTGTCTGAGGGCGGGCCCTCTTCCAAGAGGTTGACAATGAGGTCTCGTACAAAAGAGTCATCCATAATGTTTTCAGACTAAAACAAATAAACAAAAATTAGGTAGGTAGGTAGTTATATATTTTTTTATAGTGACCGAGCAGATGCTCCTAGGTGATAATGAGGTCTGTTAACGCTTCATTGCCCAACCTGAGCGATGTGGCGCGCCGCTGCTCACCAACATGTGCATGTTGGGCCATGAAAGTGTTAATATTTGTGTGAAGCAGCATAAGTTTGCAATGGTTTGTATGGAGCAATTACCATTAAAAATATCTATCTATCTATGTAATGTATTGTATTATATATAGGTATTGATCATCTGTAGAAGCTACCCATAACTTATGGTTATATAGATATAATATATTGGTATAGCAGAGCATTGTTATGGGCCATAACAAAACACAAGCTCTGCTTAGGACAATCCACACCCCTAAGCTAGATGATGCGGTGTGGATTGTCTAGCATTATTTATTATTATTCTTTATAATCCTTCTCCTTAGTAAAACTATCATGATTGTTCTTAGATTAAACTGATTTACATTTTAAATCAACCATACTCAAAGCTGATTCATTCGGATCTTGTAAACTTTTGAACAAGCATCTCACAAGGTTAAGTGTATTACCAAATACAGTTTGATGCCCTTCTAACCCACAAATATTGCAAATCAACAAAGACAAAAGTGATTGTCAATTCAGCATCAGCATTTAATGATTTCATGAATTTTATTATATTGTTTATAACACATATTTTTATACATATCTAATAATAGTCAAGCTGAGAGCTGTATGTATATATCACAGTGTTTTTGTTATTCACTACACTAGTTATTTGTCTCTTAATGTGATCAGATTTTGTGTTATGAGTATAACCAAAAATAGTATTACACTACCTTGATACATTGTAGGATGTAAATTAAACCTTTCTTTTAGTTTAGTCATGGTCATGCAATGTAAGTGTATTTTTCTGCTTAAAATTAAATCAATTTGTTAACTTGTTTTTATTTATTTATATATTATGTAGCTCTTGGGTTATGCTGTACTTTAGCTAGGTATGTAAGTTATTTAAAAAGGGATTAAACATTCTAGATGAAGGCAATATAAGTAACCGTTTTGTTAATTGAAGGTAGGTACAATTTTATAAATATCTTTGTCATAGGTTCAAGTAGACACCAAGTTAAGTCATTTCTTTTTATTCATAGGTCTTAGAAACAGTTTTGAATGGTGTCACCAAAAACTACTTACTATCTGATCTAAACATACAAAATGAAGGACACAAAATGGTAAACATGGTAGCATATTGCTCTCAAGAGACATATCAAACCATTAAGAATCCAATTGGTTTTGTTACACTATCACTTCGGAAAGAAGAATGTTACCTTGCTGCTGTGTCCTCTAAAGTAGAAACTAGGGACATAATTCTAAAAATATTATGTGCATTCTATGTCATCATCAGTTTTCAGGGAAAAATTTGGACACATTACACTTGTAACACAAACACAGTAAAGCTTCTTACACTCAAGATAACCATTCAAATCACGATAAATAATGTAATTGGGCACTTTTTGTTACTATTTCTTGTTTTACCACCCGGATTTTGGATCGAGTTGACAGGTCAAGACATTTACAACACCCATTGGAATTGTGGTTCACAACAATACACATTGCACTGCACTCACCTGATCTGTTTCATTTTCGACGGTTTGATACGCATTACCTATGTGACACAGATCACTGAAGGCCATTTAAATTATAATTTCTTTCTTGCCACGATACATACGACCTAACTTCGGTCCTTAGCCATTTTTTCATTGACCTACATGTGTATAAAATTATACGTGCTTTGCTTGCTCGCGGCAGTGTTGCTGTCGCGTCAACAAATTACAACCAAAGGAGGACACCAAATCAATATAATTAGTTTTATGTTCTTTACAGCTAAACTTACATTGTGTTTCGTTTTTACGGCTGTGAAAATATATAAAATAATTCATGGGAAATTAATTTTTCATTTGCAATTTCCCGCCTTTTTAAACTTTTCCCGCATTTCTTTTTAATTTTCTACCATAAGAAAATCAGTCACAAATTCTACCTTCATCGCGATACTAATTTTTCTTTGTTTATCAAGATCTTATGACCTAGCGTATACGTAAAATTCAGAAACAAATTTAAAATCTTATATTGTAAATTTAACACGGACAATTCTTACCTAAATCATCAAAATAAGAATGAAATAAGTAACTCATGGCATAATATTTTACCTTATGAGGTTTACTAAAATGGTAGATTTTAATTTGCATGGTAACCATAGTCCTGTGATTCTCAAACATTTTTAGCGACGGAGCCCTCTTGTTTTGTGAATCGAAATATTTAACGGAGCAGACGACGCGCGACGATGACGACAACGACGACGACGACGCGAGACGGAGCAAACAGAGACACATATTTTGCTAATATAGCGTAGGCTGAAATGGTTTTGCCGTAAGTCAGTCTCTACATAATTTTACCATACAATATTCTCGCCGAACGGAACCAACCCATAATTGTCGACGAAGCGCAAACCAATTTTTTTTTGTTGGTATTTTGGTAACATGACCATTAAAATTTATCAAGCAGGGGTTTAATATAAAAACTGATTGCAGCAGTCTGACGCACTCATAATAGCTTTATATTAAACAGCAAAGACGTACCTACACGGACCGGAGTTAACAGCAAGTTTTTTTAGTTACATGAACACATTATACTTTTTGCTTTGATAGCTACCCACGCGGAGCATACTTTGAGAATGACTGCCCTAGTCAGTGGCGCCATCTATCCTCTGCAGTAATAAACTCTTAATGCATTAACCACGTAAGAAGATTCTAAAAGTTATCAATAGATGTCAATTTTACTCCTTGTTCTTAATCAACAACAGATAGAGCTTTATGTCAATAATTAATCATTAATCAGTTGATATCATTAAATCAATTGAAATATGATACCTACGTCGTATTCTTCGTAAGTTTGTTTAATGGCATTGAAATTTAAACAAACTTACCATAACTGCAGTTTGACATACCTACTTACGAGTATTTACAAGAGTCGCTGCATCCGAAGAGATGTATGTAGGTGTTATAGTGTGGTTACCACGGTTAGGTTCTAGGCCGTAGCTTTTGATTTGGACTCTATCGCGTCATCGCGTCTCATGGTTGATTAAGGCTCAAATGAAAGAATGGCATGAAGGCAGGGTTGGCATGATTAAAATAAGTTGTTTTAAAACACGTGTTTAAAACAGTTTGAAATAAAACTATGTTTTTTATTAAAACAAGTTTTAAACATTGTTTAAAACATGAAGAAAAAAACAGAGTTTAAAACTAACTTTAAATGCAAATGAATGTGTATAAATACCACAGATAGGCTGTGGTATTTATACACTGCATAGGTAACTCCCCGCCAGTAAAGTCCCGCAGGGAAAGTCCCTATGTCGGCCGTCAATAGAAAGTAAATCACTGGATTAGTGGGTATAGTACCTATTCCCCGCTCTCTCTCTAGTTATCTACCTACCTACAACACTACATAAAAGGTGTATGTAAAGTGTTTTGTATTGATTAATAATAATAATAATTTTTAATAATTAGATTAGAAGTGAAACATGAAGAAAAAAACAGAGTTTAAAACTAACTTTAAATGCAAATGAATGTGTATAAATACCACAGATAGGCTGTGGTATTTATACACTGCATAGGTAACTCCCCGCCAGTAAAGTCCCGCAGGGAAAGTCCCTATGTCGGCCGTCAAAAGAAAGTAAATCACTGGATTAGTGGGTATAGTACCTATTCCCCGCTCTCTCTCTAGTTCTCTACCTACCTACAACACTACATAAAAGGTGTATGTAAAGTGTTTTGTATTGATTAATAATAGTTTCACATGATCGAAAGTTTACACCGCTTAACCTCAAAGACCGTAACCAACAGAAAAATGAAAAACTGACTGATAGGCCGACTTTAATATCCGAATGGACCCGGAAGTCTCTTCACGGAAGACATCACCACGATCTGAGCCAACCCACCGTCGACATGCGACGAATGGCTCAATCGAGGAGAACAGAACACACGAACAACATGATAGCCATTCAAGACCAAGTCATAGAAACCCGGAACTACAAAAAACATATTATGAAAGTTCAAAATATGGGCTCTGATTCATGTAGACGTTGCAATAGTTCACCGGAAACAATCCAGCACATAACGGGAGCTTGTAAATCAATTGCTCAAACGGATTATAAATATAGACACGACCAGGTTGCTAACATTATCCACCAAAGACTAGCTAGCAAATACCATCTTATTGAACAGTCGCCTAAGCCAACTCCGTACTATAAATATATTCCAGATACCGTGCTGGAAAACTCCTCCCATAAACTTTATTATGATAGAGCTATTCTAACCGACAAAACTACTCATTACAATAGACCTGACATAACACTTCTTGATAAAATTAATAAATCTGCGCTACTGATAGACATCGCCGTCCCTAACACGCATAACCTCCAAAACACAATAGCTGAGAAACTTTCTAAATATGTCGAACTACAAAAAGAAATCACTAGAATGTGGAGGCTTGAGAAGGTGTCCATCATCCCAATCGTACTTTCATCTACAGGAGTAATCCCTAAACAGCTTTCTACATCACTGGCGTCATTAGATTTACCCAAAAATACATATATATTGCTCCAAAAAGCCGCTGTTCTGAACACTTGTCGGATTGTCCGAAAGTTCTTGCAAACAGAGCATTTAACAAACCAATTAACCTCTAGTGCCCAAAATCAAATCAACCCCACTAATATACACTTGGCTTAGGCCCGTGTCTATTAGTTATTTCCCGACTCTACGTCGAGCAGACAAAAAATCTGAAACAAAATAATAATAATAATAATTTTTAATAATTAGATTAGAAGTACTGAGATATGCAACAAAAGTAAATATTTATCGCTTTGTTAATTTTTACTAATGTGAATTAAGAAATAGTTTAGAAATGGATTATTTTATTATTCGCTATAATTGATACCTTTAAGGTAACACGTAAAAAAAAACAAAAAAAACACTCACAAATTTCGACGATGTAAATACTGCAATCTCAAAGGTAGTCCATTGGTTTAGTATTAATAATCTTTTGCTTAATGAAACCAAAACAAAATGTATAAGATTTATTCTACCTAATGTAAAACAAGTTAAGGCTGATATAAACGTAAAAGGAAAAACGTTAGAAATTGTAGACAATACCGTATTTTTAGGAATAACCTTAGATAGTAAACTTCAATGGGGCCCACACATAGATAAGCTATCGAGGAGACTTAGTTCTGCAGCATATGCAGTTAAAAAAATCCGTCACCTTACAGACGTTGATACTTCTAGACTTGTCTATTTCAGCTACTTCCATAGTATTATGTCTTATGGCTTACTACTGTGGGGGAATGCTGCAGATATAAACACTGTATTTGTGTTGCAGAAAAGGGCTGTTCGTGCGATCTATAATATGGGTCCCAGAGAATCCCTACGTGAAAAATTCAAAGAAATAAATATAATGACAGTACCGTGTCAATATATTTATGAAAACTTGTTGTACACTCATAAAAATATCAATCGGTTCACTAAAAAAAGTGATATACATAATATAAATACTAGAAATAAGAATAAACTCGCTGTGCCCACAACTAGGCTACACAAGATAAATGTATCTTTTAAAGGGCAATGTATACGCTTCTACAACAAAACTCCAAATGAGTTGCAAAAATTATCAATAAACAAATTTAAAAAAATTGTGAAACATATTCTTTGTAAAAAAGCTTATTACAAAATATCAGATTACCTAGAAGATAAAAAAGCTTGGAACGAGTTTTGCTCCAACTCAAAATCTACCAACTTACAGATAAGCAAATCAAATGTACTAGACACATAAGTTATGAACATACTAGTGGTTTCTTCTCACTTCTTCCACTGGTGGACAAAAAATTGAAGTGAACTATAACTATAAAATAATTTAATTGATAATAATGAATAGTATAAATATGACCTGTCTAAGTGCTTATTTGTAAGCTTAAAGAAATAAAAACTTTTCATTTTCATTTTCATTTTCACTAGTTTTAAACATTTTGAGCTGTTTGTTTTATAAAATATAAAAAAAACAGTTTTTTTCCAACCCTGCATGAAGGAATGAATTATTTTATGCAACGTTTCTACCGTATATACCTAGCGTCACCTACTTACCTGCATACCTAATAAATAGAAAGTATATAGTTTAGGTATGCAGGCAGTATAGTAGTAGAGTATACATAGTTTACATTTTATAGGTACCATACCTACTTACCTACCTATTTCTAATGAAAATGCTCAAAATCTAGACTGATGGGTAGCTAGTATGTACGAGTATACTAGATCTAGCAACCTATTTATCTAACTGCCTGCAACATTATCTACCTCAATGAACGCCAATACAAATCCCTTAGATAGGTAGGTATGTGTGTAAAGTAATTGCAGTATCTGAGGTGTGTGGATCCCTTTGCATTGTCGCTTTGTGCGGGCTCAATTGCATTAATGCGAGTATGGGGAATCCAGTCGTATGCACTAGTTTATACGCGTATGGTGCTTGGTGTAGCGACACCAATCTAGCGAGATAGAGGTATCTACCGGTCTGAAATTTTCACCAGGGTGACTTTGTCCTGTAGAGGTCTTTTAGTAAGCCTTTTTTGTCTAGTTCGAAAAGAAGTAAAATAAATTAAAAGGATCGGTACATTTTCTAATCTATGAATAATGATTACACGCTTTCTGTTACGGCTTGTTTGTTAGTATTCATAATATGGCTACGGCTACGCATATCGTAGGCATTGCTACGCTTTTGTTACGAAGTCCATAGAGGTTTATTGAGGAATAGTCGTTTATTTCGGCCTGTAGGTACTTAACACCAAAGACCCATAGTAGGTACTTTACCTACTGACTGCTGACAAATTGTTTGCCAACGTTTATTTCATTTTTAGTACCTACTCACTCTTGACTTTTTGCAATATATATTCAGGTATAAAAAAAGAATAGCCAATTATTTTTTTATACATTAATGAAATACATGAATGTCTGTGTCTGAACCTGTAATACTTGAAAAAGGCCCATTACAAAGCAATTTATTTATTTAAAAAGAGTTTTTTATTCAAAAATATTCAATAAGTAGGACAGTTCGATATCCCTGCCGTCACAAGGATAGTATTGGTTGGGTAACTGGCCGCGTTGATGATGGCTGTAAGTGCAGCGTAGCGTGGGGCCATCATAGCGCGGACAGCAAGGGATGCAATGATGATAAACAAAGGCAAAACTGAAGGAGGCTGCTGCCTTTCCTCTGGTAGGTTATAAGTCTCCCTAAGTCAGGTCTTTCGACATTCACGGGCACAGACGTTCGTCGATTCTTACTCTGCGACTGCCACGGCTAATCCTACTGCCTAGTCTTGGGGATGATAGATAAATAAATTTGGCTTTAACCGAATAGTTTCTATAGCATCAAAATAATACCTAATAATTAACACGTTTAGAAAGAACTAAATACATACATACTTCGAATCCCTTTATTTGTAGGTTTCATTGTTTGTAGGTTTTGCGCGATCCAGGACCACCTCGGGATCATTCTCTATATATTTAGCTGGCCAATAGTTTTTCCAGGTCAGCAAATTTTTTTTTGTTTGTGACGGCGCCCCGGGTCACCTCTGCTACCCCCTATTGCTGTCGGGCAAATTAAAATGCCTTGGCGGGCTACTTAGTGGCTCGCGGGCTTGGGATTGACCGGCCTTGCTCTATACTATATAATAACGAAAGAATTTTTCAAAATCAGTACTTATATGACAGATAAATCGACGAACATACATTAAAAAATACATAAAGCCGAACATAGAACCTCCTATTATCGAAGTCGGAAAAAATAATGTCCATCGCCAAATAAATCCAATCAAAACACAATCCCAATCAATTCGGCCATCCTGATAGAAAACAGTCCAAACGTTATCTGCTCGCGACGTGCGCGTGAGGGCGCCACCTGCGGCGCTCATTATCCAATTTCCTACGAGTAGGGTGGGGTACAAACAAATAAGAAGTCCGACTTATAGATTGATAGATACATAGACAATACTATTATTACACAGTATAAAAAAAACAAGATAAAAATAATAATACAAGTTATGTGACAGTTTAGCGGTCTTATCGCTTAAGAGCAATCTCTACCAGACCATCTATTATTGACTTATTTTGTTGATAAAGGATTTTTTTTATTAAAAAATTATACAATTAATAAACATAATGTGGCCATAGTCATTCTTATTAAGCCGGGTACTGACCGGTGTTACGGGCGTAGGTAATTGTCCATTCGCAGCGAGCATGAAACCTTACGTTGTGTGCTTGGCTTTAGACATGCCTATTAATTATAGTAATGTAGAATTAAGTTTATTTTGTGTAATATCTGAGTATCCCTAAATGTATTTTTTTTCCCAGGAAATTAATTATTCTATTGTTGTACATTATACGTCAAAGCTTAACAACAAAGCTAATACAGGTATAATTGTCCGATTATTATCTTTTAAAGAAAACCGCCATAATTAGTTCAGCTTTCGGTCTGTGAAGGAGCGTCCACATTTAGTAACAAAACATGTATAACTACATATATAATAAATATAAAAGATAGTTAATAAAATCAAGTTTTATTATGTGGACATTTCATATAAAATGTTACTTAATCTGTAGGCACTTTCACCTGCATCCTGAATTTTACTTTATGTTGTCGGCTTTTTTATAATGGATGAAAAAAAGCCGGACTTTATCCGACTCTAGCTAGAGGTAGGTACGTCGCGTCTGATTCTGATGGCTGTATGGTCCGGATTGTGAACAGAGAATATGTTTTCAATTAATCAAGGTAAGTTAGGACCAACGTAATTATCTTTTACTAGCGGACCTTCCCGGCTTCGCATGGTTTTAGTACGGATCCCTAACTATTTTGAAAATAGAATATAGCCTATGTTCACCGGGGATAGTGTAGCTTCTTAACGGTGAAAGAATTCAAATCGGTCCAGTAGTTTCGGAGCCTATTCATTACAAACAAAAAAATCAAACCTTTCCTCTTTATAATATTAAGTAAAGATGACATAACATCACTTGACGTCACATACCTTACCTATCCAATCGAGGTATAAGTAAGTTAACATGAGAAAAGTAAACATAGAAGGCAGGATTAACTCTAGGTATTTTACTACCAACAATTATCGACGTTTGATTATCACTATGTCCAGCAGTAAACTACTATAGGATGATGATGATGATGATGATTATTAAAAAAACCAGTGGTAGTGGTAACGTTGTTCGTAGCAAAAGTAAAAAAATAAGGGTATGTCTGCAAAAAAAAAACTTAGTCGCAGTGCCTTTATTTATAGTATTATGTATGTAGATGCAATAATAGTTAAAATCCACCTATTGACACAGTGAACAAAGGTGCGTATGAACCACAAAGGTGCTGGTTCGATTCCTTTGATACAAATGTTTTGTAAGTTTGTATAAATTATACAAAGAGACAGGTTTTGAATTTTATTCAAAGCTTGTGAAATTAAAGGTAAAGCATACTGGTAGTTTATTCTAGTTTTCTGAAAACTTGTCTATTAATTTACTTTGGTTGCAAGTAGTAGGCTCAAATCAACACAAACTCAATGAAGTCGAACTAAAACAAATCTCTACATTGTATTCAAATTCAAATATTCTAAAAGCTTCGAGAATCGAACAAGATTCACAGCATCGGAAAACAAAGGAAAATTCAAATAAAGAATTCAATCGCAATCGAATCAAGAATCCGTCGCCCGTAAGTGAAAATGAGATAGAGATATCCCAGTCTTCGAAAGTAAGAAAGAGATGGAGCAGAGTTAATCCTATTGGCTTATACTGTGCGACGTTTGCCTGGATTGGTCGCTGTGCTTTATTGAACTGTCACTGTAGACCGCGGTTTGGGGGGTTGAGCGGTAATTTGGGGGCAAAAGGGGGGTGTAATGTGGGTCGTTGGGTGGTGGGGTCGGGTGGAAAGTCGTTTCACAGAACGGAGTTTGGCGATTGACTTGTGGGTAGTTTTTGGGGTTCCTTGGATATTTCGCGATTGGAATTTAAATTTGGAATTGTGCCGGAGAAACGGTTTTGTTACGTGACATGTTTTTCTAAGGGTTTTTGATTTCTTTACTTCTTCAAAGCATAGTTCTTGCTTTAGTTTGTATCATAGCTTCTTAAAATATGATAAATAATATACTTATGTGACTTGAAATAAAAACCTTGGTAAACAAAATTTACATATCAGTTTTTGGGTACGTTTCATTGGAAAATAGCTCGTTAACCTAAGGTAAATCATACAGTTTTAAGTTAATCCTTTCTTCCGATTTCAAACCTCAATAACTTCCAACTCTACATTTGTTAAACAACATCTTTATATGTTTTAAATCACGAAATGTCGAGCAATAATATTGTTGAAGGTAGAGAGGTAGAGAGCAGTGTAAATGAAATCTATGATATGAACTAAACTATTAACTAGGTACTCCAACTAAAGTCTAAGGAAAATTAAAGTTTAGAAGGGCGTTATTCCTGCGCATTCGTAGGTATTTTTGACATCTCTAATCAAATGTCATTTCACCCGCTAAGAGCCCTGATTGGCCGACGCGAGCGAGGGAAATTGTTGACTTTTCCTGTTTGACGGGAGTTTTCGCGGGAATATCATTTGATGCCCCGCCCTACACGAATGCGAAATTCTTATTGGGTGATATCAAATGTCATTTATGATTGTTGGCGGTAAAATACCTACTTTCTCGGTTCTGATCGAGCCCCTTACCTATTTCTATAGTGCCTATTTATATGTTTCCTCTAATATTACCTAAGGGTAAAAAACTAAGTATTGGATTTGACTTAGTAACAATGTCTCCTTATACTGAAATGAGTTTTCTGGTTATAGTAGGTAAGGTAAGGGTACCTACTTAATCCCAGTTGCACTATTTATTATTATGCTTATGACATGGTTCTGGCAAGCTATCCGTGATTTGTATTGTATCTTGAAACAGACACTAGCACTGTGTATAACCACACGCAGAACCATAATTATGAAATTGTGAGTTTAAAACAAAAATAAAGGAAAACCTACTATACAAGCATGTCTATAGCTACCACCTCCACAGAATTAACAACCACCCAGTAATTGGAAAAGCGTTCAATTCCGAGCTTAAAATCTACAGCCTCATTATTCTAAATGGCGGGCCGACGTAATGCCACAAATTAAAGCTTAAAACGGACACTTAACAGCTGACCCAAAATCGAACCCCCCTTTCTACATGCCACAATCAAAAGCAAAGAGGCGGAGTTTGCCCCGCCCTCGCTCGCGACGCCTAGCGCCAGGAAAGCGCGACGCGTCAAAAGTGCTCCGGTTGGCAGAACGCGCGGAACACCATTGCCTCGCGCGGGAAAAAAACAATCGTCATTGTGATCATTGTCTTTGGAAAAGTATGAGTTTTGGAGTTTAGACTTTTTTACAATCATTTTTATTTTGAACCTTTTTTACTACAATAAATTAAATTAACCAGTCCAAAATTTTATGATATTAAAATAATAACAATAGGCAGGTTATTAATTAGATAACCAAAAATACATCGGTTAGGTAAGCTACCTATCCTATTTTATGAAACAAAACGTAAAAAACAAAAAATAAAAGTTGTATAAGTAGCAAATTTTTTAAACATAGCCTGGCAGGTGGTTATTATTCGCATATTATTTCTAAACTCCAAAAATTTAATTATTTTACAGAGTTCCTTGTAGACAGTAAACAATTATATTATGGACAAAGTGCAGTTAATTTGAGTGTGAAATAAAACGAAACCAATCGTATGTATAAAATGGAGATCGCGCAAACCCCTTTGCAGCTGACGCAAGATCATCAAGATTCCAGAATTACGAGTAAGAATACCTACTTATTAATTTCTTTTGATAATATTTTACCTGGTTATTATTACCTATACAATATTTTTTTTATGGATTTATCAAAAAAAATTATAAGCATGATTGATCAATGTTATTTATGGTTAAGGAATAAAAGGCTTTTTATTTTTTATTTATTTATTATACACTATCATAAAATACGAAAATACGTATTTTACTATAGAAAATACACTAAAATATTATAAAACTATGCTACAGTAAAAATATAACAAAACCAATCAAAACGGTATTTCAACATTTAATTTATTCTCAGATTCATAATCTATAACAATAACTTGTCGAGTTTAAAAATGGCACAATCTATATGTATTATGTATACCAGTTATCTAGTACCCATAACACAAGCTCTGCTTACCATGGGGCTAGATAATGCTGTGTGAATTGTCCAGCATTATTTATTATTATATCATATCCTATAGAATTAAGAATCTAGATTATATAAACAACCGAAATAAAATACAAAATTGAACGAAACAATAAATATCTAATAACGTTATAATTTAAATAGAGCTAACTACTAGACCCGATTAATGTTATAGGTTCTATTAGTATTCATATTATTACTACTAGTATATACTATAGTATTCATATTTATATGAATGATTTTGGGAATGGCACAAATAAATACCAGCTAGGCCGATGCCCAGCAATGGACTGAAAATAATCATGGTCTCGCAGTGTTTTTATCTAGGTTTCATTCGATTATGCAATTGGTCATCTAGTGGTCATTAGTGTCACCATGGCCGACAGGTTAACAACATACCTACCTATCATCACCTATCCATGCAATAGTAGGTTCTTACAAGGAGTTCGGTTCGATTCCCGCCTTGGGACAAATCTTTGTACGATCTGCTAATATTTGTTCCGGTTGTTTATAAAGAGGAAAGGTTTGATTTTTTGTTTGTTTGTAATGAATAGGCTCCGGAACTACTGGACCGATTTGAAAAATTCTTTCACCGTTGGGAAGCTACACTATCCCCGGTTAACATACGCTATATTACATTTTCAAAAAAGTTAGGGATCCATATTAAAACCGTGCGAAGCCGGGAAGGTCCGCTAGTGTATAATAAAAATATCTATTCTAAATCTATATGTAGACATATAACTACGAATTTTACTTAATTTAATATATTCGTAATTCTAAATCTATATCTCAGTCATCAAGTCACCCACTACACAACCCATTACAACTACACAACCCATTACCAACCCATTACAAAAGCTCTGCTTAGCTTGGAGCTAGATGAAGCTGTGTGGATTGCCCAGCATTATTTATATTCATTTATTTATTTAAAAATGTATTTTCTGATACCCAGTGACCTCTGCACAGCAGCGGGGCCACCAAACAGCGGCGCTGTGGATGCTCCCCGAGCTTCTGCAGCACACGCTGAGTGGTAATAATTATATAATAATAAAATATATCAAAATAAGTAGACCACATACGAGTTATTTCATTTTTCAGTGAAATAACTCTATATGTAGTGTCTCAGTATGTAGCGTCTTCAGTTCTATTGTCCCAATAGTTTGTCATCAACCGGCGTAATTCCAAAACGTTATTCCAATCTATAGAATATTTAGATTCAGAAGTCCGCTTATAACCTTTTACAGAAGGCTACATTTTAAACACATGTTATTAGAATAGTAAGAATTTCTTCCAAATAAACTTCCTAGTGAAGTTTGCCTTCCAGAAGCGCACTAGGCCCGTGTTACCGGTTTTTTTCTAAGTCGTGAAGATAAAAACTTAAGTCAAAATAATAATAATAATGGACGTGGTGGTAAAGACGAACATCGATTAGATACCGAAAGTAGGTATATCATGAAAGATGGCACGATCGAATTTTGTCGAGCGTGTCATCTTCCTGGGGAGACCCTCCGCTATACTTTCGGGTGGTTTGCACCTTGCTAAATCTCAGTACTTGCACAGACACAACCAAGTAGCCAAAATATACACCAGCAACTTGCTCTCCGATACAGCCTTACTGGTCCTGAAGTTCCGTACTATAAGTACACACCGGCGGCGCCAGTTTTCGAAAACGGCCGTGCCACGCTCTATTGGGGCCGATCTATCATTAGCATTACGGACAGGACTATTCTTGCGAATAAGCCTGATGTTGTACTGATAGATCGGTTAGAACGGAGGGTGGTGCTCGCTGATGTCACCATACCGCATGATGCTAACCTCGTTAGAGCTGAGAAAGATAAACTTAGCAAATATCTTGACTTGGCTAACGAGGTTGTCAGCATGTTGGATGTAGGTTCAGCGACCATCGTCCCGATAGTCGTTTCGGCTAACGGCGTAATAGCGAAGAGCCTCGATCAACATCTGAAGAGACTCTAGCTAAGAAGTTGGATCAAGGGCCAGATCCAAAAGGCGGTACTCCTGGACTCAGCACGTATCGTCAGGAAGTTCCTCTCTCTGCAGCCCTAGTCACCGGCCGCTTGAGCCTGTGCGGTTCTCTATCTACCGTTTTGATATATTTTTTACTGTAGAATAGTTTAATAATTTCTATCAAATATTGTATTCTATAGTAAAAAATGTATTTATAGCGATCATTTAAATATGTGTGTGTGTGATAGAATTTAATAGATATACATAGTGAAATATAATATAATAGTAATACAAGACAATCCACATAGCATCGTCTAGCCCAAGCTACACATAGCTTGTGTTATGGATACTAGACGACTGAAATACTTAATACGATACATTACATAGATAGATTTTTTATACATAGATAATGACCAGAACAACATTGGCAGACCGTACAATTGTCGGGCGTCGGGATCGAACTCCTGCGTCGCGGGCGGAACTTCGCCCACCGCGCCGCCGCATGGTACAGGCTGTATCATACATAACTCAGTATAACAGAAGACTGCGAATGCTACGCTGTAGAACCAACCCTCTACGGCGGCGTAGCTGTAGCAATTGTGGCTAAGCATTATTCCAAAGGCATTAAGCTTGTTTTTGCAATAACTTATTATATCTTTGTTTTCTTGGTAATCATGACTATGGAAATTATGAATGCATTGGTAAATTAGAAGAATTTTCTGAGGCCACGGCACTGAGCCGTTGTCTTTAGGTAAGTTTGTTTCAATAGCTTACGATGTCTGGCTGTCTAGCACTTGACGACTGTCTCTTTGGTCTAAGAGGTTAAGGTCTAAGATACCTAATCTTAGACATTTTTTAACCGACTTTAGAATTTAGAATTTAGGGATTGTTAATTGATTTGGGTTGTTTTTAGTTTTTAAAACAATCTATTTATTACCTAGACGTATTGTCTTGTCTTGTAAAAAAATATATATTTTGAAAATTGTATAAGCTACTAAGAATCGTAAAATCTACAGTGCCCAAAGAACTTACGAATGGCCCAGGGCCGTACCATGTCCTGTCTCTTTAAATAAATAAAAAAAAAATATATACACTAAAATAAAGTCTCAACATCGCTTACCACCTTTTCAACAATCAGCAAAGGCCGTCGTCCCAATTTTCCCCATCGAATTCCATAGATCACTTTTTTATTTTATAAGCAAAGAGGCGAATCAGTATTCTGCCCCATGCAGCCAGTAACTCGGGGGTCTATTTGACTGATTTTCAGCCTCTCCATGATTTGCCACTTTACCCGGTCAGCCCGCGTTCTGAATACAAAACAGCCAATCGCGATTCGAGTTGGCTCTTTGAAATTTCATTCTCGTACTGACGTAATGCGTTCGTTATTTGAATATTGAGTTTTTATTACCTCTGTGTTCGTTATTTGAATAAAGCGCAATGGAATGAGTGTTGCTGATTTTATTTGATTTTATGTTTCGTATCGCGCAAATAAAATAATGGACCTACCTACATTTTTTATTACGTTTTTATAAAATTGATCCACGTTCTTGAAAAAAGGATTCTAATTATTTTTACAGTGAAATGAAAATCTAGCTTTATCTAGCTCTAGCAGATAAGTTCTGCGTTCAACAATAAATTATTCCTATAAAAAAAAACTAAAGCAGATTTTTATAACAGAATATAGAAGAAATACCTTCATGACTTCCTTTAAAAAATCAATCTTTAGCCCCCTTTCATTTATAGAAGGTAAAAACACATGCCTCACATAAAGTACCACCTAAATGAAGACAATACAATTTACGTCAAGCGTTCGCCAGACACAGAAAGACATAAAAGAAAATTTTATAAGACACATAAAAACTTCTTCCGGGAAATTGGAAGTCAGGGGGGAGGAGGGGGAGTAAATCCCGGGTATCAAGATAAATCAATGTTTGTGCTGGAGCACGGCACTTACTGTGGATTGGGGAAACTGTGGAGGCGCATTTGTTGTGAAAAGTTTTTGATATTGCTTTTCTATTCTTGCAATAATACATAACACAAGAGCTGCTTTGCTTGTGGGTTGACGATGCTGTTTTTTGTACAGTATTATTTATACTGGAGTAAAATTGTTCTTGAGTGGTGACCACGACTCGGTAAACGTAGCGTAGGACGCCCTCCGCTAGGTGAGATGCGGATCTGCGAATAGGACGCCCTCCGGCTAGGTGAGATAAGGATCTGCGAAAAACTGCAGGCTGGATACGTTAAGCTGAGGCCTATGTCCAGCAATGGACGAACATAGGCTGGTGAAGACACTTTTTTACGTTTGTAGTTTCTTGTTAGTAATTTTTCTGATAGGACGTTTATTGAATCGGCGAAAATTCTTATTTGATCATTCGTATATTCTAATAAATCGGCTCCACCCCACTCCTATCCAGGGTCGCAACAAGGAAACTTTGTCGCTTGCCTTTTTATTCGGTTTTCTTTTGACGCGGGAGCTCTTGAGCCCCTCTGATTAATTCCCGTCCTAAGGTCCCGAAGTCCTGATCCGAGCTTAGGCCCTTGGAATATTCTAGAGGTTCGGCCTCACGTATATAATATATATAATAATAATACAGTTTAGTTTGCTTTAGGTAGTGTCGGCTATACGATGATACAGAAAAAGTAACTATTTCAACTAAAAAAATATGTCAGAACAATGTCCGTAAGTGTTACATACTATTAACAATCAGTACCTAAATAATAATACAGTTTAGTGTGCTTTAGGAAGTGTAAGCTATACGATGTTACAGAAAAATGTTTAAAAAAAGTAACTATTTTGACTAATATCTAATAAAAATCATATCCGAACAATGTCCGTAAGTGTTTTATAAAGCCATAGAACTAGCTATTTATATAAAAATGAACCCCTATTTTCTCCTAGTTACGTTTTAGCTTGAGAACGGCTTTACCGATTTAATTCATCTGTTTTTTTAAATGTTTTCTAATACTTTGTAGTAGGAATATTTTAAAAAATTTAGAAAATTGCGCAGAAATTTCCACGAGGGCGAAGCCGCGTGACGCAGCTAGCGTCACGCGGCTTCGCCCTCGTGGAAATTTCTTAACAATAAGTACCTACCTAGTAAAAACTTTATGCACAAAGAAAGCGGTAAAATAGAAGAATCTTTTGATTTAACCAATTTACCAGTTTATTGCCTAAACTACCTATGAGTGTATTATTTTATTTCTACAAAATAGGCAAAACTCTTTCGTATAATGAAGCTTCCAGAAATAGGTCCTAATCGTTATAAGCAAAAAGGTTTCAATCATGCGCTCGGGATTTACTGAAATCAAAGAGATTGCAGGTAACACATTCATTCGTTCGTTCGAAATACAAAATCAATATGTTCATCTCGCCCACGGGACGCATGTGACACCAGATTAAGCGATTAGGGAGCGTGCTGAACAATGTGTCATTCTAATGTTGGTGTTGCAACCGTAAATAATAGATATTTGTCAGTAATTACAATAATTATAAAATATTTGAGTATTTAAAACAGAGATTTTATTTGCATTCGCTCGAATTATTGTGTTGGGAAATTTAATGAGGATTCGACGGCTATCAGTTAGACGTTATCATAGCCTTGTCTGTTTGTTTGTCGTTAGTATGATTTTTAAGCCTTTGATTCTCCCTTGCCCCGCCCATTTCCACTTCAGACTTAAGGATTCGCATACCTACGTCTACAATATTTCCCTAGCTGTCAGAAATACTCAGCAGCTTTCACTATTCAACTAAAATGAATCCTTTGTAATAACTAAACCAAAACCTACCAACCTCGATAAAACGTTCCGCCTACCTATAGGCAAAAGTCCATACCATACAGTTAACAATAAATCGTACCACAGTAGGTATCTATTATTTGATATTCCACAGTGTAGCAACAATACAGAAGCTCCTTTAATGAACGGGAGTGGATAACGAGTATAATTCAATTCTGTACACAATCGAATGCCGCGCTCACTACACTGTGTCTGACGTTGCCCTGTCTTTATTGTAGAGCTTGGCATTGGTAGACAGGGCACATAAATATTTTAGAGAACACCCTGACGTTTTACCTAGTATAAATTCACAGTTATTAAAAAAACTTTTTGAGGAACATTTCTAGGTAAAATGACTCTCTCGAAACTGAAATAATTAGGTTACTTGTTTCTGTCGTATTTAACCAAATCTTTTCATTGTAAAAACCTGAGTCTGTCTGATGAAAAGTTTAAATGGATAGACAAAATCAAATAAGGATGACATATCAAATTTTGCCATGTCTGCACTAAAAAAAACTCGCTAAAGTCAGCAAAATAAAGCCAGGAATGACTTTAGTAGTATATTTGGGGATTTTAAAATTTTGCTCTACAATCCCTATAGACCTAAATGTGTACCTAACCTATCGAATCCCGTACTAATCCGGCTATACGGCTACCGACGTTTACAATACCAACCCAACATTTATCAAAATATATTTTATTGAGACGGTTTTGCCCATTGCCGTCTCTACACCTCCCTAACTCTACAAATCTGCGCCTGACATTCAATATAGGTAAATAAATAAACGCCATTCTCGCTATTGTTCAACAATTAACCGTAATACGATGTGACGAGGCAATTCGTTGAGATCTTTTGTTGGGAGTTGGGGTGGAATGGTGGTAGTGACTTTTATAAGGTTTTTTTTTATAAATTAGATGTTGTTTGACGAATGAGAGGATTTCAGTAATTCTGGCTTTTCGATATTAATTATTAAATCATTTCATAAATTGCGTATTGCCATAATTTTTTTTTTCGAATGGAATAATAATCGAAGAACAAAAGTAAATAAATAATAAATAAATAATGCTGGACCATTCACACAGCATTATCTAGCCCCATGGTAAGCAGAGCTTGTGTTATGGGTACTAGATAACTGATATACATAATACAATACATTACATAGATAGATATTTTTTATTATATATAGAAAACGACCAGAACACCCGGAACAAATATATGCAGATCGTACACACAATTGTTCCAAGGCGGGAATCGAACCCGCAACCTCCTGCGTCGCAAGCGGACCTTCGCCCACCGCGCCACATCGGTCGTCAGAGAAGAAAAGAAAAGAGTTTGTATGCGGCTGTGTTTTTTAGAGTTCCATACCCAAAGGGTGAAACGAGACCCTATTATATTATATATATAGGTATGTATCAGTTGAGCTATCTTTAGTTTGTTATCAACAATCTGCAGTTAGCTCAATTGTTTCAATTATATACTAGTTCTAACTGGTTTCTATTACTTGACTGTTACTTCCTTTGTTAATAAACAGTCTTTTGTGATTTTAAATTAACTGGTAGCGAATAAAATTAAACGATACATATCTTAACCGTTTCAGTTAAGATCGATAACAATCACCAAAGTTATCACTTACTTAACCCTCGATCACTTAATCTAAAATCTCGAAGCTAATAAAATAACCATAGCAAATCACACCCTTTCCCAAATAGAATTCCACTTTCCTAAAAGCAGGGGTGAGAACACCCTATAGAATATCTGCTGATGAACTTTCGACCTTATGAGGGAAGAAATAGGGGTGTGTAGGTTGACAGGGTTATTAATGTGTCAAATCAATTAAGTTATTGCTACCAGACGATCAAATGGACGTGTTTAAGTTGATTTGATTTGGAGATTTGGAAGTTCTTAATATGGAGGGCCGATAGCATCCGAATAGCCGATGGGGCCGAATGCCCATTGGTTTTTTAACCGACTTCGTAAAAAGGAGGAGATTTTATTTTCGGCTGAAGGACACTGGGTAAAGCAAAGACTACAACTATAAGTAAAAAAAAAACAATCAGCATACCTAATCATTTATTCACCTTAACACTTTGACTGCTGAAATCACACGGTATGTGTGTACAAGTGACTAATGTGCGTAAATCCACACTAGCGCAGCGGCTGAGAAAATACAGATCTTTGTGACTCAGCACAGCCGTAATATTTTTCGAACGAAACGCATGTGCGGCGCAACACAACCGCTGTGTAGAGCGGCAGCACGATTTTTTTAGGTTAAGAAAAAGATCGCAGTCGTCGAAAAAAAACCGCAGTCAAAGTGAATCAAAAATATAGAAAATATAGAAAAGCTGTTTTACGGTTTCAAGTATTATTAGTAATTCAGCCTTTCTGATGAAGAATAAAATCCCTTCCGATTCCTCTTGTTGGGGCCCACCGACATCGGTGTGTAGATTCTAAATTGGGCATACCAAACCCTAGTTAATTTATTTTTGCAGTTCTGCATGATGCCTAAATATTCAGTGGAAATCGAACTCACAACCTTAAGACGTTAGCGTCAGCACTTTGCGTCTATGGTTGACTTTCGCACACTGCACACAGAGACAGGCCAATGGTACTGATTGACCTAAAACTTATTTTGTCTCTTTAGGCGAAGAAAACTCCCTCGTGAGCTGGTCGCCGCCAACTTCAGCAGCCATGGCGGCCGCGCTGGCCCCACCAGCTCTCAGGCCCTGGCTGCCGGAGCCGCCGCTCAAGAAACCAGGACACTTGGGTAAGACAGGTTGGTTCAGAGCCAGATAGTTTGATAAGAACCTAGTGGATAACGTCTTAGGGTTCTATCAGCTAATGTATAAGATACTCTTTCGTCAGCTGGTCACCTATCACCTTGGTAGCCAGGACGGCCGCGCTGCCACTGGTTCTTAGGCCCAGGCTTTCGGAGCCAGCACTTAAAAAACTAGGATACATGGGTAAACCAGGTTGGTTCTCAACCAGACACATTCTGTGGTAAATCATGCACTTGTTTTGGCCTGCCAAGGTTGCTGCTCTAATATACATATATAAAACAGCTGTAAGAAGTCGTCAAGAGAGTTGTCTTCAAAGCAGAGCGACACGGTACGTGCAGTCGAAAACCCTATTTGGATGAATCCTAATCGTGTGCCAGCATGGCCTTCAAGATGCTAAAATAAACCTAATGCTTAACCAAATACCCCACCCTTAGGGAATTGATTGACGATAACCAATGGATAACGGAGTCGATACACAGGCTGATCAAGTCACGTGCGTGATGCTTCCTTTTAATAATTCTTTCTTCTCCGAATAGCTATCACAAATGTATGGCGTTACTGTGTTCTTTGTTTTAAAAATGGTGAAAATGGGCCCCTGATCGAAATCGAATGGCTTATATCCACAGTTCCGTCTTATTGTATTCTTCTAACAGTGATTCCTGTTCCAGGCCTCGTCTGCGTGGTCTGCGGAGACACAAGCTCCGGTAAACACTACGGCATTCTCGCCTGCAATGGCTGCAGCGGGTTCTTCAAGCGATCCGTCCGGAGGAAGCTTATATACAGGTCAGGAACATATGTATATCCTCATCAGCACATACAAGTCTAAAGCTGAGTATACCTCCCCCAAACAAGGGGATCGATCGTACTGATTAAATAAATCAAATTGTCATTATAATAACCCCCATATCTTTAGTCATTACCTCAAATAATTCTCCACTCAAACTTGTTCAAGGGCGTTTCGAGCATTCCTCCAAAACATGCTCGAGTTTGGTATGCTTAGTCGTTAATTTGGTTATATATCAACCTCTCTTATATACCTTCGCGATGGGTAATTGTAGGTTTCATCGTCGTAAATGTTATTGACATAGTCTCCAAAATCCATTGTAAATAAAGTAAATAAAACAAACTATTTCGAGGAGCATTCAAGGTAGGTAGCGAGGTACCTTGAGATGACAGTTCGTTATTCCACTCGTATGAAAAAAATCTCGAAGGCTGTTTCGAGTGAAGGATTTTTTTACGATCAAGCATACCGAAACGCATTTGGAGGTTGAGTAGAGTTTGAATCGAAGTCGAGGTAATGACTAAAGATATGAGGGTAAGTCTAGATAGCGAGTCGCGCTGTAAAGCTACCAAAAAAAATTGGCCAGCTTTCGTGTAGGCAGCTAGGTTTTAAACTCGCCCTAGGCATAATGATACTAATTGTTAAGAAAGTTTCATGAGAAACAGTAAATATTTATCATAATGTCGGGTGTCGATAAATATGCTTAAAGAAAAAAGTAAGGAAGCGTAGGTTCGGGATTTATAGAAGGCAACAGTTCGACGATCTTTTTTTTTACGTTATTACGGCGTTGACATTTGATGTATAGATAGAATGTCAAATCAAAACAGGCTAAGTTTCTTTTGAAAAGACCTAGTCAAGATGGGGTGCAAGGGGGACTCCAACATCTCTTCTCCCAAGCCAACCTAACCTGCACGTGGTACACCCTGCTAGATAACGAACTAGGCTCTGGTGTAAATATCAAACCATCTTCATAATTTAATAACTCAGATAATTTACATATTTTCCATTACTTGACACTGACAGAAAAGTGTCCAATCAGTAAGACACATATTTCCTACATCATCATCATCATTCCAATTAAGACGACGCAGAGAGTGTGCCCCAGACAAATATTGAGCAACAGTACCTATTATCCTAAAAACCAGTTGACATAATTTACTTCAAACAAGTCATTCAAACTGTGATGAAACAAGTTTCACTTTGTCATACAAAAGCCATACAAACTCATACAATTTAACATTTGTGTAAATGTTGATATGATCTATTTTCCCGCTAAGTTTGGTTTGCAGCTGAAACATCCAAGTTGTATGGAAAAGATGTCTTTTGTGTGAATGTGTAAGTTTGTATGGAAATCGAAGTTGTTTCATCAATTCTCAATGGTCTTTGTACTTTGGATTTGTGATAATTACTGAAATAATAACCCAGTTTTCGACTCAAAGTGTATCAACTATGTAAATATACACAGGTACCATTAAATATGTAGCCTATAATATTTAGTAACTGAAACTGTTCAGCTAACTACCATAACTTAACACTTCGAGTGCTGAAATCACACCATATGTGTTTTACAAGTGACTAATATGCGTAAATCCACACTAGCGTAGCGGTTGAGAAAATACAGACCTGTGTGACTTAGCACAGCTGTAATGTTTTTCGAACGAAACGCATGTGCGGCGCAACACAAGATCGCAGTCGTCGAAAAAAGTCCGCAGTCAAAGTATTAACTAATATGTCGATAAAAAAAAATAAAAAAGTTACAAAAATAGGCCTTTAGTTTTTTCATGCATTAGACATGATAATCGATTTAGAGATACTACTCCTAGATGTTTTTAGATATCTATTGAATTCAAATAAAATCATATTTCAGCAAACAAATAAATTTAAATAAAAATTGCGCTTTTAAGAATGCACTTTCAATATCTCTCTCAATATTAGCATTTCAGAAATCCGTGAAGGTAAAGCAATGTATCCCATTTACTTTATACCGAATTTAAACAGATTTTTTTTGTTTTTTGACATTAGTCATAATGAAGCACCTTTTTGAGTCATAAGTCACAACAGTTCAATACATGTTAAAGATACAGTCATTTTAAGCAGTAAGAGTAAGTAATTTGTTTTGTTTACTCAATTGTTTTACTTCCTGTGATCTAAAATACTCACCTACTCAAAGCGCACTTGTGACCCATTCAAGTTTCTCTTATTAAAATTCGATGTTTAATTTCAATATTTGTTTAACATTGTGGTCTCATTTAAATGTAAAAAAAAAAAAAAATACCAAGTCATTAAAAATAGGAAGAAAAATTTACAGTACAGATGTTTTTATTTCACTCATAAAATCCATGAATATCTTACATAATATTTTGAAGCCTCCTTTTAATATACATAATTATTATACTTTTACTAGGACGTTTTCTTCCTTGGTTAAATTAGCCAGGACATTACAACAACGTGTGAATTTCCTGACTCCGGGTTACTACTAACCCGGAGTCAGGAAATTCACACGTTAAGCCGTTGGTCCTGCGCCTGACCTCTCCCAGGTCGCCTCAATCCGCCGTCCCATCGGAATATGGCAGTGACGGAGGGAATAGAGAGACCTATGATTGCGCACACACTTGTGCGCTATAATATGTCCTGCTCACCTGGCTAGTCTGTCTATGTTGAGAGTGGCCGCCGAGGTCGAAGATTCGGCTAGGTGATTTTATTATTGTTTAGAATGATTGAACATATTAAAATATATCAGAAAAAAACATTGATTCAATTAAAAATAACAAACACACAGAAGCGACATCAAAAAATCAAATCACAACCTGCAAATCTCATAATCCCTCCGTCAAAACTGCATCAAAAACACAATAGCCATACCAAAGAGAACCGGCTAAATGACAATAGAAGTGGGGTGCCTCTTGAATCCACTTGATCCTCTGCTCTAGCACATTTCTAATTTTTCCTTGCATCTGTGGCCTTTAGGGTGTGGCCAGTGTGATAAGCATACAGCGGGGCAATGCAGCCAGCGTCCTGGGGACGCTTCCGATTGTTATTGATATAGATTAGTTGAGCTACCGGTAGATTGTTTGGTCCACAGTCTGCAGTTAGCAACATTTTTACAATTGTAAATAATAATAATGTGAATAATAACCTCTTCGGTAATTTAAGGACCCCATCCAGCATTCGGCAAGCCACCGTCCGTCACTCTTCTTAACATTATGATTGACTTGTTTATGACAGACGTCCGCAATCTCTCCTATAGCCCGATTACCCAGTCCATCCATCCATCACAATAGCCTGGTTTTATTTCTTTCATTTTTCTTTGCAATAGTCTCTACATCTGGCGGATACCATCTTTGGGTGTATCATATTATGCACCCGAGGATGATACCCGACCCGCTATGTGTAGCCATCGCCTTTACATTAACTTTCTCAAAGGGCCTCTGTGCTGTTGGCTTCGGCCTCACGCAAGCCTTCCAAAGAACCGGGTCACTTTATGGCCCGAGATCATGGTAAATGTGAATAATAGTAATGTAATAATAATATATTGATATTTATTCACAGAGACGGGTTTACAAAGTCGGAACAATTATAAGATAGATATTAGAGCTAAGATTGTTTCTATTATTTGATTGTTATATTATTTTAAAGAAATTACCTTTATTTTACACCTACCTACAAATAAATTAAAATAATAAAAAAGAGCTTTATTTTTCCTTTCCAGTTACATTAAAGAGTAGTAAAATAGTAGTATTAACTTTAATATATGTAACTAAATTATATATTTATTTTAGATCTACTGATTCTCACACTATCTCTAACGTAGTATTTCAATCATCGCTCAGCTCATCGCTCCGTTTATGAATGCGGACATTTTACATTAATCTCCTAAATGTGGGGTATTCAAATAAGAAGCGAATTTAATTTACGCTTTTTGTATCAAGAGAATAAATTCTACAAATAAAGCATGACAACCTTTATGGAGCATTGGACGAAGGTCCACCTGCGACGTAGGACGTTGCGGGTTCGATTCCTCGAGACAATTATGTGTACGGTCTGCAGATATTTGTTCCGGGTGTTCTGGTCGTTATCTGTGTATAATAAAAATATCTATCTTTGTAATCTGTTGTATTAAGTATATGAGCCATATAGTACCCATAACACAAGCTTTGCTTAGCTTGTAGCTAGATGATTCTGTGTGGATTGTCCAGCAATACTTATTTTATCGAAAGTTTTCAACCAGTGCGTCCTACCCGCCATGACCTACGGAGCTGAGACGTGGACACTCACGATAGGGCTGGTCCACCAGTTCTAAGTCGCTCAGCGAGCTATGGAAAGAGCTATGCTCGGAGTTTCTCTGAAGGATAGGATTCGTAACGAATACATCCGACAGAGAACCAAAGTTATCGACATTGCTCTAAGAATTAGCAAGCAGAAGTGGCAGTGGGCCGGCCATATCTCGCGAAGAACCGACGACCTGCGATAGACTGCAGGTAAATGCTGGATGCGTCAAGCTGAAGACTGGACGGTATGGCGCTCATTGGGGAGGCCTATGTCTAGCAGTGGACTAATATAGGCCGATGATGATGTTGAACCCGTACAACAAAAATTACAAGAGACTCAAAAACCGTATACAAATCAAACTAAAACCTGCGAAACCACTTAAAAAGATGCGCAAAATCAATTTGCCAGTCATAAAGACGGTACACATGTCACACTCGAACATCTATCATAAGGGAGCATTTAGATTAGGGTGTGGAATTAATTGAATGGAGACTTATGGCCAAATGTTAAACAGTTTCTAATGGTATCTACCATCTACCCCAATTTTTATGGTCACGGTTGGTAAAGCGATGTTTCATTGCTGTTTAGCACACGTGTAAGTTATCTACATTGCTGATGGGGTAGTTTGGAAAATATGTTATTAATTTCTGAATTCGTCATCCATGTAAATATATTGTAGATAAACAGATAAACATTTTATTTATTATGTCAAATTATACGTCACATTTCATGATGAATTAATAATTATTTCTATATAAAAATATAATCATAATATTAAAATTTAAAATGATATATCGACACTCCCTACGTATAGTTGTGTATCTGCAAAACACAAATTTTACAGGAGAGCGTTTTAAAGATTTGAAAATGTTCAAATGCATATAACTGGAGCACTTTTTGAGATATTTCTGTGAAAATTGGTGAGATGCTCTTACTGTAGATCTAGTTTAAGATGGATACTATTTTTTATTTAAATCTATACTGGTTTAGATTTTATTACAGTTACATATTTTTACGTGGTGCTTATAACCTAATAAAATGCCGTATGTGGCACATACACACTTTTTCGTGGGAGTTTAGAAGAATGACAATATCGTAACTGCCTGTTACACGGTTATATTTAGTAGATCTATTTGACTAATTCTGTTTAACTGGTGCTTACATGTTTAAACGTTGGAAATTGTATCATTTAATAATATGCTTCTACATATTGTTTTGGCAAATTAGGCCTGGTGACCAGTACTTAATACAGGTCGCCAGGCCCTAATTGCCGAATATTCACTTGCTTACGAAACTAAGCCTAGTTTAAGGTAGGTAGGTAATTTTTAATAGTAAAATGTAAAACTGTATTCGTGAATTAGGGTTTTCCCACTTATCTTATTATTTTTTTCGCTTATATTGGTCGTTCTTATATTATGACCTTAAATAAAACAAGAAATAAAATAGCTCAAAATACCATTTATTAGGGAAGTAGGTGCTCACCTAAACACAAAAAACCTTTTAAGGATTGTTATTTCAAAAATAAGAAAAACAAAACCAACTAAGTAACTAACTCAGCTTTAAACTCTTAACGACTATCAAACACAACTAATCAGTTTTTACTAGTAGGTACTTCAACCTAATTATTATCTAACACAGAATTAATATTATGAAATAGCAAACTTTACTATGTCAACATCTAACTATGCCATAAACAATTTACATAATAATACGAAATATAACATTTATTAAATTGAGATCGAAATAATAGTAGACCTATCATTACTATACGTTATAGGGCAGATACATTTGCAAAATTCTTATATCAAAAATATACACACAGACATAAAGTTATAAAATTAATAATAATAAATATCCAAACTTGACTATTCAATTTCTAAGATGATAAAAATTAACACAAATACAAAATCGAAAATATGGTTAGTACCTATAATTTTTACGTACTTTTATCAAAAATAAACACAAACACAAGTCATTCATTAATAATCATTATTTAAATTATTTAAGCCAAATTTTGTATGGTTTCAAACTTTACTTAATTATGTTTTATAAACATTTACTTTTTATCAAATATTATGAACACAGACACAATGACAAAGAAACGAGTAGATGCAAACATGATAAAATTCCAACGGCGAACAAGTTCTTCCAACGACCAAAAAGCCACACACTGCAGGTCTCTTACAAAGTCATAAATTTTTTGTGAGCATTTAAAAATGCATTTGTCTCCACAAGCAGGCCGCATCTCTTTATTTTTCCTTAATTTACCGACTCTTCCAGTGTATGGTTTTCCTGAATTTCTATTGTCGCATAATGTCTAGCCATTTTGGACCAAACGCAATCGACCCTTATCTTTTTTATTTGTACATCGCCTTTTCTTCTTAGATGGTTCGCTGTCATTGATTTCAAGCTGCTCAGAATTATTCCCTGACATACCTGGAGAGCCAATTGGCAATAGCGTTGGAGGCTGGTGACGCAGGGCAGCCTAATAACTGTTCATCTGGTAAGCCAACTGGTAATGTCGCTGGAGTAGGTGCTGTTGACTCAGCGCATCCTAGGTGGCCATCCGGAGAGACAACAAGCAATGTCACTGGAGTAGGTGCTGGCGACTCCGTGCAGCCTAATTGGTCTATCTGTTGCGCTATAAGGTGGCCTTAATTGGGAGAGTCACACAGTGATAATGACATATTAATTGTGTTTTTCACAAAAGCGTGGCGAAGAGCTAAAGGCAATTTCATTATTCCCTGTGTCATTGCTGGAGCCTCCACCACAAGCTTGCAAGGAAGATTGTAAGGTATGGGAAGCTAGGACATGCAATTCAGAAGATGCAGGACTATCACCGTTAGTGTTCGTAGAATGCAAGAGAGAAATGCGCGGTGCAAGAAAAGGTTCTTCATCGCTGTCAGATATTATCTCACACATTCGGCTTAGGTCATCCTCAGTAAAATTTTCTGAGAATGGCACTGGAGATACATCTGAAAAACAACAACAAGGGGCAAAAATAAAAATTGTATGAAAATCGACTTAAATTTCATGGGAAGAGAGCACCTTGCACTTTTGAAGTGTATTTCTGTTCATAACTCTGAAGATCCTTATCAGATCCTCAACATTTTAATGGGGCCACTCTTGGAATTATCTTCTTTCCGACAAAAAAAGAATTAACAAAATCGGTTCACAAACAACGAAGTTATCTGCGAACAAAAAAATACATATATATATATACATATACGATCGAATTGAGAAACCTTCTCCTTTTTTGCAATTGGTTAAAAATAATAGTTTTTTATTAAAATAACATGAAAACACAAACACAGAACTATGTAAGTGCATGGGTTACTATAACTTTAATTCAATAACTTTCCGATGTAAAACTATGTAAAAGTCAGTTACCGAATTTTGATTTAACAACTTTTCGAAGTATAAATATGTAAGTGCCTAGATACACCTTATGATCATAGTGAATCCCGATGTATAAATATGTAAGTGCGTAGTTACACATTTGTACGTAGGTTATCAAAAAAAATTTGAAAGTTTCAAAATGTACTTACTAATAATTGTCTATTTAGTCAGCAATGAAGGCAATAACACACAACTGATTCAAGAAACCTAATAACTATTATTTGGACATCAAAAAGCACAAAAAATTGGTAAATCAATAATTATGATTTACTTACCTGGTCTTGTAGTAGATATAGCTGGGTCTAGGATATCTACTTTTCCTTTCTAGTAGCGTCTGCTTTTAAATTGTTCAGGAATCGGAAACGTTCACTTGTCATTTTGCGGCAATCAAATATTTATGAGTCGCACACGCATTCTACTCGCTGTCCGCACAAGAACTGCGTAACGGGCAGTTACCGCCACCCGCACCTTATTCCCCCCGCGACAAAGTGTGTATGTGGAAGATACAGCATTATATGGCGGGAAAATAATGAAGTTGGACAGTTATACGATCAAGAAAAACGTACTTAGAGTAGACTTTTTTGTTTTTTTGTGAGTTATAATGATAGACTGGCATGTGTAGATGCCAAAAATGCATCAAACGTATAAGTGTGTATCTGGCAGTTAGACGAAGATACGTAGGGAGTGTCGATATATAATTAACTAGCTGCGCCCCGCGGCTTCGCCCCCGTGGAAATCGATTTGTCAAATGGTTTTTTTTATATCCTATGTTAGACTCCTGGTTCTAACCTACCTTCTCACCAATTTTCAGTCAAATCGGTCCAGCCGTTCTCGAGTTATAAGTGTTGTAACAAACACGACTTTCTTTTATATATATAGATTTATATTACCGCGCCACAGAGTTCTTCACGAAATGAAAAATGTACAAAAATAATTATAACTTTGTATTTTTTGTACCTACTTAACTTACACTTCTGATTAAGTAAATTGTTTTCATCAAGTGAGATGATTTGGCAATGTTACACATAACATTAGGCTCAAAAATACTAATATCTGACGCTGGTTAATCATGGCCATTGAAATCCTTGCTAGCGTACATCAAGGAGCGATATCGGAACCGCTCCTGTTGAGTATCCCTCAATGTGCCCTCAACAAATGTCAACGTTTCGCCGTAAGCCTATTATTGAGGAGATTATCGGTAATGAAATATCTTTAATCTGTGCAAGGGTAGGGTTCTATGGAATGTGATTGAGAAGCTTGTGGTTATTTCGTTAAGGATATTTGGAACAGAGAATATTGTCAGTCAGACGAAATAAAAATAGGCTTGCAGGTGTTGGTTTCCTACGATTGGGTAATTAATTACTTACCTACGTCTGTGGTAAGCTACCAATCAAAAGCTGAATCTGCTTCACTTTAAGATCATATTTGTAAGCTTTAGCATGTGCTTTTGCGTTACATAATAGGTTTTGAATACACAAGTCACTTATAACGGGATGTTTACCATGATTTGATTATTGAGTTTTCGTAATCTGAAGGCACTACGAGTAATGGTAACGTTCGTAGCAAAAGATAAAAAATGAGGGAAGATAGGTATGTCTGTCAATAAAAACTTACTCGCAGTACCTTCAGTTATTCCGTGATCATGGCGTATAAAACTGTACCGAAATATTGGAAAACTCAAAAATCAAATCATGATTAATATTTCGTTATAAGTGTCTTTTGTGTTACTATAATCATGTTTGGACTATGTTAATCAGATAATCCTAAAAACACCATACAGGCAAAAGTAAAGAAATATTTGTGGGCAGACGACGCCAAAGATACCGAAACGATTAAATTGAATGCTGTAGCAGATAGTTATGGAATACAAATAAGTATTAACTAATCCTACTAATATTATAAGCGCGAAAGTTTGTAAGTATGGATGTTTGTTACTCTTTCACGCAAAAACTACTGAACGGATAACTGAGATTTTGCATACACGTAGTTCTAGACCTGGAATAAAACATAGGCTACTTTTTATTCCTTACATAAGTTCCTATAGGAAAGAAATCCTCCAATCAAACCTTAAAATCTTCCCAGAAACTAGTTTTATGTTGTAAATAATTTGCTGTGATAGCTATGCACATTGGCTATCACAACATATTGCTGAGTCGGACGCCATTTTGTAGCATTTAAGTTTTCTAGTTAGATATTAGTTATGTAGTCTATATCATCAACAGCCTATGTATTCGTTACGAATCCTATCCATCAGAGAAACCCCGAGCGTAGCTCTTTCCATAGCTCGCTGAGCGACTTTGAACTGGTGGACCAGCCCTATCGCGAGTGTCCACGTCTCAGCTCCGTAGATCATAACGGGTAGTCTTTATGGTGTTGGGTAATTAAGGAACTTTGTAGTTTGTATATATCAAAATTTGTTAATGGTATGAATAAAGATTTTTTTATTCTTGTGCTTGTCGACAGATGCCAAGCTGGCACGGGACGCTGCGTGGTGGACAAGGCTCATAGGAATCAGTGCCAAGCCTGCCGTCTGAAGAAATGTCTCACCATGGGCATGAATAAGGATGGTGAGTACCAAAGAAAGTCTTTAGGCCAGGTATTGGCTTTAGGGCCAGTATTGCTTAGTTATCCAATAGCGGGTGATCGTGATGTGATGAATGTTAATATGTTTTTCTACGATTCGGTAATGTTATTGTATTAATTAAGTTGTTTGAGTATGGATTAAGGTAGGTACCATACCTTATATATGATGGCAGTATCGATTATAATATCGTCTACACTACATAGTATAAAACAAAGTCGCTTCCCATCCCGCTGTCTGTCTGTCCCTATGTATGCTTATATCTTTAAAACTACGCAACGGGTTTTGATGCTGTTTTTGTAATAGATACATAGAGTGATTAAAAAGCAAGGTTTATAAATCATTTGACATATAGATTTCCACGCAGGGGAAGCCGCGGGGCCCAGCTAGTAAATAAATAAATTAACACTTTATTGTACAATATAACATTTAGTCCGACCTCAAACATAAAAACTTCAACAACGCATATTTGCACAAGCGCTGAGAAAATAATTCAAATTAGAGTTGGAAATCGGACGAGACACGAGTGGTTTAAAAACCAAAAATTGTTCTGCGATTTGCTCCAATGATAATTTTGCACCGATTGTAGGATCCGCGGCTAGCTCTTCCCAGGTAGCTGATATAAAATAAAAGTAAGTACCTATTCGTTTATTAGTGCTACAGGTATCGAAAATAGACATATCTCAACCCTTCAGAACATCATCATAGTCTTTTCTCACACTTCCCTCGTTTCCCACAATAACCCACTATCAAAACATGTCAAATCCCTGCAGATCTGCCATATTTACCCTGTCTCACGGAGCAATTAGGCGAAGCAGAATCGGACAGACATGGCAACCCTCTTTATAAACGCTCAAAGAACAATGACTTTTACAGCGATGGTTTTAGGGTGAGTTTTTGTCTGGCGATTGAAGTAAAAAGAGCTTTTGGTAGAAGTGCTTTTGAAGTTATACTTCTTGCTTAAGTTGGTTTGTTTGAAAGTTAGGACATCTTAAGTTTTTACCTTTCATGCATGAATTAACATGGGTGTTAGGATAGGATAATGGATCATTATCATCATCATCAGTCCGTATACGTCCACTTCTGAACATAGATGACGCCACGAATTAGCGGTCTGAACCGCCTCAATCCATTGATGTTCAGTTACTGTATTTTTTTTTTTTTACTAATTCAATACGTATCATGGAATAATAATCTATGTAGAATAATCTTCGTTACATACTAAGTCGGCTCGATAAAAAGCTAAACTTTTGTAAGTGGTTGATAGACGTACGAACTTAAAGTACCTACGCGGTTTTTAAGATCGCGAACTTACTCGGCTTGACGTTAGTGACACACGTGAAGCTTACTCCCTCTGAATTGCGATGTCGTCGAAAGAAGAAGCTTTGTGCTATTAAGGAATTATATCGTATTACATTTTAAAAATTAAAAACTGCCAGACTGGCCACACAAAATGGCGGCTCGTGGCTCGCAGTGCTGCCACACGTACGAGCGGAGGCGGGCTACGAGCAAAATTTCAAACTTGTCAGATCGCCAACGAACGTACTCGGCGTTTTTAAAGTACCTACGCATACTTAGGGTGATACACCAGCGAAAAAGGTCGTTTAGCCACAAGTTCGCGAACTTAGTCGCACGTCTATCACCCACTTTAGTCCCCGCATTTTTGGAGTCGACAGATTAGTATGTCCAAATTAGTACCTATATCAAAAGTAACTGTTCTTGTGTCTATGAAATACTTAATTCTGTCATTCAGTCTACCTTCACTCACCTGTCAATAATTAGGGAATTTAATAGTCATGCATATACCAATCGAAAAATAAGAGGACGGGGTTTGAAGACAGCATGAATCAAAATTGAATCATAGCAAGAAGTGGTTTCTGAGCATCTCTGAGCCGTAGAATAAATCTTAACATGAGCGTCTATTATAAGGACAATCTAGAACAAGTCACTTATGACTAAAGCCACATTAGACACAACGACGCATCTAAAAGAGTTATCACATCTAACAATAGACTAACGCTATACGCTTTTAACGACACGTGGCGCCCCCGGCGGCGGCGGCGCGTGGCGGAAACCGCCGCGTATACAAATTATGGCTTACGGTACCCTAAAATGTTAAGTCGTGCATAAGTTTGTTAGTTTAATGTTTTGATTTGTTTCCGTTGAATGGGTTTGTTGTAAGTTTTTTATAATGATGGATATTTTTAAACCCTTTTGGTACTTGTACTCCGATTTAGAATCTAATATATTGAACTAAAATATAAACAATATAGCTAGTTTTTATTATTGTGATATGTTTGTATGTAGTATAGTTATTTACATACTACCACAAGTTATTTACATACTAGTGGTTTCTTCATTTCATTTCATTTCACTTCTTCCACTAGTCGACAAAAAATTTAAGTGAACTATAAAATATGACGTGTCTAATCTAAGTGCTTATTTGTAAGCTTAAAGAAATAAAAAACTTTTCATTTTCATATTTCTGTAGGTAATAAAAGTATTCTATTTTAAATATCTCGGTAAACGTAGTGTAGGACGCCCGACGCCCTCCGACCAGGTGGGATGACGACCTGCGAAAGACTGCAGGTAGATGCTGGATGCGGAAAGCTGAAGACAGGGCGCTATGGCGCTCATTGGGGGAGGCCTATGTCCAGCAGTGGACTGCTATAGGCTGATGATGATGATGATGATGATTTTAAATATTATAAAACCTATACACGCCCTTGGTACTGTCCGATGACTCTATCTATCCATGGTTGTCTGGTAGCTCTCTTTTAATTTGTTTATGGACAATATGTAGGTAGTTTTTAATATACGTATCAGTGTGTAATAAAAAAAAATATTCGTATTTTATGTCAACAAAGACATTTAAGAATGAAAACTTACCAAAAAAAAAAAAAAATTAAATCTATCATGATTACTTAAATATTTTATGGCAATAGTGCACAAGTGTGCGCGCAAGCAGGTAGACTCTATTCCCTCATCGTGTCGGTATTTTTTAAATACTGAGTAGTCGGATCTTTTCGAGAATAGCTAGTCTGAAGTGAAGACGGTAACTTCAAGCAGTTTGTGTTCCACTCAACTGAAGGAACAGGCATTCCTTTACCAAAAACAACAACAAAGCTCGCTCCTAATTAATTCACTCCTGTACAGTCAGGCTTTTGACAACGTGAACAACAGAATATCCTCAAATGTCCTCGAATAATTAAATTGTCGAGATCTCAAAGTAACTGAATTACGTTCTTCACAAAGGAGACAAGCTCAGAGCTACAAAGGCACGGTGCTTTTATACAGGGTGTTACGAAACTAGTCCATTATTTCGAGGACATACTAGTCATACTAGAAAAATAGTCAGAATAATCAATTTATTGGTAAGAAAATAGTACAAGTCAAAAAATAATTCTTGTATAGAAATAATAAATTAATTATACATTATTTATAAATTGACTACTACTGAGGTTTTTGTTGTTAGTGCGTAAGCCCTCGTACTCGGGGTAATCTCTAAGAAATTAAATAGTATTCCAAAAAGATTTCGAGCGGACTTGAACCCGGCGCTAGATGTAGTCATGTAGTCCGATCGGCAGGACAAAGGCAGTAGGACCACGTAGCCAGAGGGGAGTATACGGAAGTCCAAAGATTTTCATCATTCGTTTGATTTTGATTACAAACACACAGATGGTACTTTATGATCGTAAGTACCCATCCATGGTTGTCTGGTAAAGATATGATTTTTACTTTACTTTTACCGCCTATTGTTACTTTACTTTTTATATTTTTACATTACATTACTTTAAAGATTGAACATAGGTATAGTTTCTCATATAAATGTGTAACAAAGAATTTTCTATCTATAAAATATACTTTTTAGTGTTCGTAAAGTAACACCCTGTATATCGCCGTGGCTGCGGGCTGCCGCAGGGCGCTCTCCGCCCTCATTACTCCTCTACTACATCTTTTTGACACTTTCCCTTACAAATTGTATCAGCCTTCATTGTTCCTCGACATTTTTATTCTGAGTAGGCGTTGGTTGTTTATAGCTTTGATATATTTTGAGAGAGTAAAGGTACAAGTCCGAGATGGGCTGCTGACTGCAACCGCATGCGACATTGCAGCTAGCGGCTGCGGTTGACCGCAGTGCTGCCTGCAGTCGCGGGTGTTGATACGAGTATTTCCAACACACCACTGGCGCTGCAGTCTTCGGTCGTTGCGCGCCGCGTCCGCAGGCCGCAGTGTTGCCGCGCTTGGAATCAATTTCATCGAGATACATAAAACATGTAGTGTCGCTAGCAGCCTGCAGCTGCAGTTTGCGACCTGCGGTTCATCTTCGAATTGCACCTTTAAGGTGGTCTTTTTGACCCAAATTAATGATCAGGTGAAAAAATGGTCTATCAAGGATAAACATTTTGTTTTTTAAATTGGAATAACTAAATTAGAATGTCAACAACTTTGTTTTTAAATCAAAAAGGTTTTAGTAGAACTCGTAACTATACAAGTTTTAAAAGTAACTGTCAGAGCCTAATAATCCGCATAGAAGGACAACTCCACTCCACCTTGCAAGTACCTAGAGATAAACATTTTGACACTTTCGCGTTGCAAATTGGATCAACGTTTTATTGTTCGTCTCGCGATTGTAATACAAAGGGGTTGAGTTTGATTTGAGTTGTGCTGTTTTTGATTGAGTTTCTTTTAAGTTGTTTGATATAATTTGCGAGTAAACAATCTCTTTTTAGAGATTTATTCAAAGGAATAGGGACAAAGTTATTCATATATAGGTTCTCAGTTACTTTTATCTGTCTTATAGATAGATTATTATTATATTCATCATCATAAGCCTATAGTCGTCCACAGCAGTCCACTGCTGGACATAGGCATCCCCCAATGAGCCATAGCTCCCTGTCTTTTTATTATTAGATTATATGAGAGTAATAAAATTATTCATATATTCTCAGTTACTTTTATCTGTCTGATAGATAGATTATCATTTATTTTGACGACCAATGTGGCGCGGTGGACGAAGGTCCGCCTGCGACGCAGGAGGTTGCGGGTTCGATTCCCGCCTCGGAACAATTGTGTGCACGATCTGCAGATATTTGTTCCGGGTGTTCTGGTCGTTTTCTATGTACAAAAAACTATTCATGTAATGTATTGTATTATGTATATCAGTTATCTAGTACCCATAACACAAGCTCTGCTTACCATGGGGCTCGATAATGCTGTGTGAATTGTCCAGCATTATTTATTTATTTTATTGATTATTATTATTTTATTCTAACTATCATGAATAAACAGAATAAATAGCAATTCTAATTTTGAACATTAATTTTACTACAAGTTTACAAATTTTTGTGACGTGAGAAGACACAGAGTAATCTAACTAACAAAAATGATGTGTTGAAATCTTGTCTTGTATCATCAAATAGAAAAGTCTTTTACAATTTTAAGTATCATCGTATTTATCATGACCTTTTACTAAAATATTGTAATTTGGAACACAATTTTAGTTAACAAAAAGCTTAACAATTACCATTGTGAATTGTAACGTTAAAGGAGGGTGCTCATTTGAATGTAAAGTCGTGGCCCGAGGCACTTTGTAGTTTTTGCTTAATTACGTGTTATTCTGCTCATTACGGCATAGGCGGGGCCTTATTACAGTCGGCTTAAGGGCATTTCCCAATTTGGTTACGACGTGCGTTTGTGGGAAAAATGAGGGTAGTTTAGCAGTGGTTGGTGTGGTTTGAGATTAAGAGCGTTTATTCCTAAAATGCGCAGAAACAGTACTTTTCAAACCCGTTTATATCATGAACCACTTATCTTATAGTATATATTATTTACTAATAATTTTAGGAAATTTTAGTGTCCGAATAGTTTGACTATAAAATATTTCGATTAATATAGTATGTACGCGTTCTATCAAGATAACTTGTGAGAGGTTTTCATAATTTCCCTTTCAGCATCAGTTTCGAAGCTCAAAATAATAGAAAATACTGACATATCTAATTTAAAAAAAAATATAACCTACTGATGAGATCCTTGGCTAAAAAGTAAATTAGATAGATGTTTGGTTTTGGTATCCTACTATGAGAAATTAAAATTCAAAAAATGTGAAATATTACGAATATTTCACATTTTTAAATGATGTTTTTACCGATATACCTTATTTAATTTAATATAATAATAGCCTACCAATAAAGTGGAGCATCTTTTTTAAAATCATACATTTAAAATTTTTATGATTTTGTTGCTATTATTTTTCTATAAATATTTTAAAACTACTATAAAACGCTGCGCGAAAATCAGTCCGCCGCGAGGCTTTCTAGAGTGTGGTCACGTCGCTTATTAAATATTATGAAAACCTCTCACAAGTTATCTTGATAGAACGCGTACATACTATATTAATCGAAATATTTTATAGTCAAACTATTTGGACACTAAAATTTCCTAAAATTATTAGTAAATAACATATACTATAAGATAAGTGGTTCATGATATAAACGGGTTTGAAAAGTACTGTTTCTGCGCATTTTAGGAATAAACGCTCTTAATAATGAACCGAAAAAATGTATTTAGGATAGTACAGAATGGAAAAGAGATATTCAAAGAGATAGTCATCATCATCATCATCAGCCTATATTAGTCCACTACTGGACATTAGGCCTCCCCCAATGAGCGCCATAGCGCCCTGTCTTCAGCTTGACGCATCCAGCATTACCTGCAGTCTTTCGCAGGTCGTCATCCCACCTGGTCGGAGGGCGTCCTACACTACGTTTACCGTTTAATTCAAGGAGTTTTCAAATTCCTAGTGAATAAGTTCTTTTTGATCGTGTTCCATCTTAGACCTAAAGTTTTGCGAATATCAAAAAATTAAAGCCGCGCGGAGTGCCGCTGCTTCTTACACGGGGTCGGAGAACGTCGTCTGCGTCTTGGTTATAGTAGTGTTTAGACATAAATAGGCAAATAACCATGTATTAGACATATAAGAGATGAACATCCTAGTGGTTTCTTTTTCACTTCTTCCACTAGTGGACAAAAAATTGAAGTGAACAGTAAAATAATTTTATTTAATAATAATAATAATGATCTTTATTTCAGACTACATGGGTCCATATAAACTTAAAAGTACACAATAATAATTAAAAAGTCACATAAATCTACAAAAATTAAAATTAAAATAATAATTTAATGTATAAAATATGACTTGTCTAAGTGCTTATTTTGTAGAAATTAATGATTTTTGACTTTGAGTGTGAAGTAAACTCTTTGGAATAGTCTGGATCTCAAAGAAATAAAGCATTTTGAGTGTATTCTTGGCCTATACGATTTTAACTAAAGTTTGTAAGTAAGACCTATACTCGAAAATGGTAAATGTTAATAAATTTTTCACGAATGATTTGATCGACAGTTTTGCACAATATATTTAAAAAAACAGCTTTTTCATAGCTCCGCAATAGAGTAGAGGGCGCAAAATTAAACATTCATTTGTAAAATTAAATGTTTATGGCAGAGACTCCATTTTAATCCTGTACATTTGCACACACAAGTGCCTGGACTTAACTGGTAATGGTGTGTTGAGAAGTGTAATCTTAAAAAATATTTTGTTTCTTTGTTTGGTACACTTGATATACTTAGATGCCTGCATGAAAGGATTTTTTTATTGGATATTGCTTATATTATCATTGAACGCGTAAGCTATATCTCTTGTAAAACATTAAAAATAATTCATCAACCTATGTTAGTCCACTGCTGGTCATAGGCCTCCCCTAATGAGTGCCATAGTGCCCTATCTCCAGGAAAATATGGTTGTCAGCTTATGTAGAGGCTCTTTAATTTTATGAGAAATATAACCTTTATCAAATTTTACTGTTTTGATACAAATGCTTGAAAACGAAAGTTTGCAACCAAGAAGACAGGGCGATATGGCGCTCATTGAGGGAGGCCTATGTCCAGCAGTGGACTGATATAGGCTGATGATGATACAATTGCAATTCGCATGTAGAACCACATCAACCACAAAGGATTGTTTTACAATATTTTGTTTACGAATATACCAAAACCCGGCTGTTGGTAGGTACCCTAACACTTAACTGTTTATACCGGAGTTAAAGCTACACTCTGACACTGATTAATGCGAATTTAATCCAAGCTTAAGCCTCCAAATCCAACCCTGTATTAATATCCCACCCAACCCGCGAAGTCACAAGTTCATTCCATCCTACAAAAGTAAACTCTAACACAAAGCGCAAAAGTTTAATTCGCTTTAGCAATAAATTCAACCCGAATCCCGGATTTGGAACGCTTCTAACTTTTAAGTCCGTGAACTCAAATTCAAAAGGCTTTAGGTCGTATTTTCGAATGGCGAATACTCTTACCGCAGAAAAGTAGCTCTTATCTGTAGCGGTGTAAAGCTTACAATCGATTGAGGCACGATTCGGAGATCAATAACCATTAAACCCAAATCATTTGGACAGAAGTCGCGCCGAAAGAGAGCGGGATATGTAGGATTGTAGAGGAGAGAGGGAGAAGGAGAAATGTCGTAGCTTTCGTCGTAAATTAATGGTTATAAGGTTGTCAAACAGATGGGCCCTGCACCTGATCCACTTGATTTTATTTTCCAATTATGATTCCAAATATTTGTAGGAATATGAGTTTCTGTTCTATTTTGGATTAAGTAGATTGTCAACCGATACCTATTTTTATTAAACGTTAGATTAAAAAAACGGATACTTAGTAAGTATTTTACTTTAGTTAAGCTCTTGAGCGATAAGACCGCCAAATTATCATATGTATAATTTATAATCTTTTTTGTTATTTTGTTAAGTGTTCAATAAAAAAATCTATAAATCTATCTAAGTTTAATTAACTTCATTGTTTTCCCGTTACTCATATTTCCTGTAGGAGATTAGGGTTATTTATAAAGTCTGTTGAAATAGCAATAATCTATGACAATATAAAAAGAATATCAAATCAAAACTAAATCTATGGTTTTATTTGTCTCAAATTAACAATCATCTAACTACAAACGTATCTTTATTGAAAATAGAAGAAGGAACAAAAAAGTGCTTAAAACCTATTCCCCCACAACCTCAAAACCTCTCTGATCACAAATCACAGCGAAACCTACGACCATCCTTCTCGCACTACTCAAAACTATTGTTTCTATCTCCCTCGCACCGGAAGTGAGATTTCAAAGATGGCTGCGGTGGGCGGGTGGGGCTATTTGATTTATAGTGAGGGGGTAGTGTATGGATTTTCAGTTAAAGTTACAGGATTTAGTGGGATTTAGTTAGGGTTGATAATTTTAACGTGTTTAATGTTGGTATTGAAATGTTTGGGTTTTGTTCGTTTTACGTATGTATATTGTAGGTATGTACTAGGAATATATTTCCACAATGCTGAATTATGCATTTAAAATTAGACAGTTTATGTTAGCAATGGAGTTCCAAAACAAAATAAATATTGGTTTACTTTAGCGATGCATCCAACTTCATAAAAAGATATAAACCCTACTTTACCTACTGTTACGGACGCAGAACTTCTTGGTGGGCGAGCGAGCCTGCTTTGCGATCGAGTATATCAAGTCAACGACGTGGCCAAAGATAATACAATAACTACGTAAAAGATGTAGCGTTGGGTTTTTAGTGGTATACAAACAAAACAAATTTAAAAGATGATAAAACATCCTACTAAGATTATAAACGCGAAAGATTGTAAGTATGGATGTTTGTCACTCTTTCACTCAAAAATTACTGAACGGATCGGGCTAAATTTTGCATACAGGTAGTTCCAGGCCCGGAATAAAACATAGGCTTATTATCTCATAAATAAGTTCCTATGTCATAGAAATAATCTTAAAACGTTTCCATAGAAACAAAGCGTGCGAAGCCGCGAGCAGAAACTAGTATTTCATAATTTGGTGCATAAAGAGAAGGAAAAGTAAATTATGTAATTTTTTATCGAGGAATAGAAAGTCAGCTACGAAACGTAGCATTTCGTAGAACATGCTACGAAGCTACGGCGTCTACACTGCTACGTCAAATCTGCTACGAATCGAACATTTTCGTAGAACATGCTACCTTATGCTACGTCGTAGAACTCCTACGCAACCCATCGATTTACAAAATAAATTTAGAAATCAGTTAACCCTTAACTTGGCAAGTAGGTAAAAGTTTAATAAAATATCATCTCTTACAATTTTTTACAAATATTTTTGTTGGTTGAGATTATAGTCAAACGAAAGCCTATCGATACTATAAAAAAGCGTTTTTGTTAGTTGATTTTATTAGCTAGATAAAAGTAATTGTTTTCAACTCAGTAAAAACAAACAATAATATAATTTAAAAAATCAAGCTAAAATATATAGGGTGCAGCATGTCAAAAAGACGACGGCTCAGCGTAATAACTTACTAAAAATTTACACGATTAATACTTACTCGAACTACGAAATACAACAAATGCAAAATATTTTATTCTGAATAACAAAATGAAAGATGAGGCATCAAAAGTTAAAAATTGTGGAGCAGCTTCATCGCTATATAAATACGTAACTACCTACCTATCTCTTTTTCTCTCACATTAACAGCCAAAATCAATCCAATCATCAAAATATCCCATCCCACCCATGTCAAAGTTACAATGTACCTATACCGTAAAGTACGAGTATATCGGGAAAGCAATAAAAGGAATCGAAGCCGTCTGCCCTCGACAGAATATCCACCAGTAGCCATGCCCGGGGGGAATGTGGTGCTTCAATGTGACTAGACTTTGGTTGTGATAATGTAAGGGAATTCGACTTAGTAATTTTTTTTTTTTTATTTGAATTGGCAGTGGGCCGGCCATATCTCGCGAAGAACCGACGACCGCTGGGGCAAACGTGTTATTGAGCGCTATAGCGCCCTATCTTCATCTTAACGCATCCAGCATCTACCTGCAGTCTTTCCTTGTCGGAGGGCGTCCTACACTACGTTTATCGAGTCGTGACTTTTTCGTATTGATTGATATAAAATAACTAGTTTCTGCTAGCGACTTCGCACGCGTTGTATTTATGGAAATGTTTACAGGTTATTTCTTTCTCATGGGAACTGGTTTATAGGATAAAAAGTATGCCTTTGTTTGATTTTAGGCTTAGAACTACATACATATATGCAACATTTCAGCCTGATCCGTTCTTTAGTTTTCGTTTTAAAAAGTAACAAACATCCATCCAACCATCTATACATAGAATAATTTGCATTTATAATATTTGTGTGCTTAGAATTTTGTGGTTAAGGTAGGTAACTTTTTCTACCAAGAAATACAGTATCTTACAAGTATATCAACTTGTAATATACTTGATTATATATCAATATATTACAAGTTGATATATCGAATACAAGTAAAAAAATATTTGTTAGTTCGCATACTGTAAGTACTACGCAAAAGTCTTAAAAATTGAAGTGAACCTTCTTTACCAATGCCAGTCGGTATTTATTCTGTGTCCCCAGCACAGAATAACTGCAAGCTACGGGGTGGGGGTGGCACCCGGTGTGTGACATTTTTATGTCAATTTTATTGATACGTTTTACTTTTATTGCTGAGGGCGGTTTTGTGATGAACGCTTTTGCTTTTGAGCGTCAAAGAAAAATTGTTCAGCTTTTGTAGCATAAACGAAGAATTTATTTTACGACCGTTTACTATTAAAGCATTTCTGTGCCTACGTGACGTAGGTAGGTACAATTATAATAATGAAATAATTAAGATATCAAAAAAATTCTTGCTTTTTGTCTGCGCTATACTAAAACTTTTTATGTGTAATTGGTACCTAGGTACTGCCTTTATCTAGGTTCTAGATTAGAATGTACCTAGATAGACGATAGATAGATAGATAATGCATTTATTTGACACTGCAGCACATGATATAAACATTAGTAATAGTATTAAAAATTTAAAAAGTAGAGATTTGAAAATTGTGTGCGTGCTGCAGCCTGTCAAAAAGGTAATATCAAATTAAAACTTAGAAACCAATCTAGCCTAAAGTTAGCATAGGCGTTCTAGAATTACAAAAACGCTACATTTATACACCGAAGAAGCCAGCCGGAAGAAGGGCCATACTAGCGGCGCAGTAATGTGCGTTGCTGGTTGTGGAGTCTTAACCAATATCCGTTAATTTTGATGAATCTGGATAACTTTTGCCGATCGCATGGTCCAGTACCGGCAACGCATCTTTCAAATGTTGCACCACCACCCACCGAATCAAGAAAGAGCTCAGCGAAAAGCTTTGCTCTAAGAGCAAAACACTGATTTTCGGTATTACCCTTTGAGGCGACCAGAAGAACGATACACTGACAAAATAAATAATGTGTGTTTGCATAATATTTTGAATTTCAATCATTTTGAATACACCTATTGTGATGAACACTTAGTTCTATCTTACCTACCCTACCAATACTTTATAATGGCAACATCGATCAAAATGTGTCATAACACAAGTTGCATTGCTTCAAGATGGATGGGTAGTTGGGTAGTTATTTAAGTTTTTATTGTACTTTCTAATATAAGTGTGCAAAACAGAATGTTCTATATATTATATCTGTGCTGATCTACTACTACTACGATATACGACTATTGCCTCTTAGGCAATAGTTTTAATTCAATTTTATATGGCTACGGTAATAATGTCAAAATTGATTGTAGTGTAGTTATTTAAAACGAATAGATTAAAACGGTAGTTTGAAAAACAGCTTAACTCAATGGTTTACAACCCATAGTGTAGTGGATAGGTACCCATAGTTAAGTTAAATTTAAAATGAAATATATTGATTAAAGATCTTCAGTGCCATGCCTTGCGACATAATTCCTAACATAAAAAATAGCGAAACCTATATCACAGTACATACAATTACAGATATAACGTACTACTCAGCACTCGTTGTTTCAGCTGTACAGAACGAGCGACAACCTCGGAACACAGCCACCATCCGACCTGAGACGCTGAGAGATATGGACCAGGAGCGAGCGCTGCGGGAGGCTGCGGTGGCTGTCGGGGTGTTTGGGTAAGATACCAATGTTACAGCGAGATATAGAATGAGCGACAGTCTCGGAATACAGCCAGCCAGCGTATGAATAGAGGCGCTGAGAGATATGGACCAGGAGCGAGCGCTGCGGGAGGTTGCAGTGGCTGTCGGGGTGTTCGGGTAAGATTGCAATGTTACAGCGAGATATAGAATGAGCGACAGTCTCGGAGCACAGCCAGCCAGCTTACGAATAGAGGCGCTGAGAGATATGGACCAGGAGCGAGCGCTGCGGGAGGCTGCGGTGGCTGTCGGGGTGTTTGGGTAAGATACCAATGTTACAGCGAGATATAGAATGAGCGACAGTCTCGGAACACAGCCAGCCAGCGTACGAATAGAGGCGCTGAGAGATATGGACCAGGAGCGAGCGCTGCGGGAGGTTGCAGTGGCTGTCGGGGTGTTCGGGTAAGGTTGCAATGTTACAGCGAGATATAGAATGAGCGACAATCTCGGAACACAGCCAGCATCCGAACAGAGGCACTGAGAGATATGGGCTAGAAGCGGGCGCTAATAAGCTGTTTGAGTAAGATACCACCAATACTCTCTTATGTACAAGGTGAAGACTGCAGTGGTGGTAGCAACGTAAAAATTTACCCCTCCAGCGCGTAAATTTCGTAAGGCCCGAGAGACCACGCGAGAGACCTGCCAGAGGAAGAGCAGCAGATTCCTTCTGTGTGTTAGTTATTCAACATCTTCGCTGCGATCATCCCTCCGCGTGCCAAGCGCGGATGGATGATCGCATCGAAGATGTTGATAGATACATAGATAGATAACACATTTATTTGACAACTGCAGCACATGTTACAAAGGTTACAATAGGAAAGGCACATCATAAAATAACACAGATAAATTAGAGAACAATGAGTTATAGTACCTAATAGTAAACAAAAAGTAATAGTACATTTAAACAATTAAAAAAGAAGAGATTTAAAAATTTTGTATGTGCTGCAGCCCGTGAAAAAGGCAATAACTCAGCGAAAAGGTTTGCTCGAAGAGCAAAACACTGATTTTCAGTATTACCCTTTGAGGCGACCAGAAGAACGAAATACTACAAAAATAACCGTTGCGCTACCGTTATTAGCGGGTTCCTAAAATAGCCTTTAAGTTGGCGCCATACCTCTTGCTTAAGAGGTGTCTAAGCCAATCACTTATTTAAGTATCACAACTAAATCTAACAACAGAGTTGTGTAGCTAATATCTAAAATTTAGGTTGACCTAAGTTTACACCGTATTAATTTATGACGTGACGACATGTCGTTTCGAAGGAGCACCATATCGACTCGCTATATATTTCCATGCGTATGTGACGTATAATTTGTAAATAGCTATTTACGTCGTCTAATGTCCTTTATCGGAGCCAGTTTTATAAAGTCAACAGTGACGTAGGTTCTTTGTGCGTGGGGTTTTAAACGAAAATAGCTGTTGATCACAGAATTACCTATATCGGTGTTTGGGTCCATGTTTGGGTCTATTGTTATTTATTTTGAAGCAAATAATGTCATAAAGTGATTAATAAACATGGGGATTGAATGTTACTACTGATACTCGATTTATAATATGATGGGCCTGATCATTACATCACTATTTCGATTAAAATTATATACATACATAATTTTTTTTTTTTTTTATGAAAATTTTCTTATTTTGTTCTTGAACAGTTGATTTGACTTTTTATATTTGTTTTTAGTAATAAAATGTCTATTTGTCCATCTTATTTAAAATCTGTTTTTTAAGTCAATAGACCTTCGTTCAACCACAATCTTATCTGATGGAATGTGAAGATGTGGCCGACGATGTATCACGAAGGTCTAGACTAGATGATACCTAGTCACTCTTGTATTGAAGAGACCCAGGTTATAATTGACCGGTAAAACAGCAACAGGGAGCGTGTTCCAAAGCCCAGCGGTACGAATGATGAAATTGGAATGGTTTCCATCATCCATCGATTGCACTTGCTACAGTATAATTTGTGTTTGTATATTCGGCGGTTAGTTTCTCGCCTTTCATAGCACATGGAGACGCACAAAGCAGCTTTCCTCTCTCATTTAATGCATTTGCAAGGACAAAGCAATTGTACCTACTATGATAACGTTATAAAAACGTTTTGTCCAGACGGGTAGCCCGTTTGACTTTGACTTCTCGTTTGGAAACCGTTGCTACGTGAAGCCAGCGACTTGGAAGAGTGTTTGCAGGCTTCTAAATAGGTACTGCTTGGTTGCAGCATGAGTGCTCTTTAGAAATTTGGAAAGACTGTAGGTTTCTGGTGCCTACCTCGACGAAACCCGACATTTTATTATGTATGTAGGTATACTATAGTATAATTTATGTAAGTATATTTTATTTACATAATTGTGTTAAAGTTGTTGGCGCATCATCACATCTGTGAAACTCTGTGATGGTTAGTGTTATTTACAATGTTAGTCTGAAAAGTTATATTAAATTGCAATCCCAAGGTAGGACCTTCAGTAAATCTAGCAAGCTTTAATTACCTACTCCGATCAAACTATTTATTTATTTTATTTATTTATTTATTTAATTCGGAACACCATCAGCTACTATAATATCTATAGACTTAAAAATGACAACAGAGAGCTAATAATAGGTATTCACTGATAGAATCTAAATAAGCTAAATTATGTGTGAACACTAACAACATTGTGACAAGAAAGAAAGCGTACTTTATGGGAAACCATAAAGTGTTGTACTTAAACTAATGATAAAAAAAAAACTATTAATAATTACACTATGATGTCAAACCCAGCATAGCTATGTCATCAAATTTTGTTGGCGCGTCATCTCATCTGTGAAACTCTGTGATGGCAAGTGTTATTTTCCATGATACATAGTTTGAAAAGTTTAGGTGAAATTATATTATAAATATCTAAATCGTTGGTCTATACAGATAATCGTCCCTGTTTAACCTTCAGCCAATCTAGCAAGCTTTTAGTTTCTCCGATCAAACTATCAATACTTACACACTATAACGTCAAACCCAGCATAGCTGTATCATCAGAGGTTATTGGCGCGTCATCTCATCTGTGAAACTCTGTGATGGTTACTGTTATTTTCTATGTTACATAGTTTGAAAAGTTTAGGTGAAACTATATTATAAATAAAACGTTTATCTATACCTACAGATAAATGACCCTGTGTAGCCATCGTAAAATCTAGCAAGCTTCTAGTTTATAGGGATAATCGTCCCTGTTTAACCTTCAGCCAGTCTAGCAACCAGCTAGTTTCTCCGATCAAACTATAAATACTTACACTATGACATCAAACAAACCATAGGTAGCCCAGTAGCCCTATCATCAAAGGTTGTGGCGCGTCATCTCATCTGTGAAACTCTGCGATGGTTAGTGTTATTTTCCATGATGCATAGTTTGAAAAGTTTAGATGGGAATTATGTATATTATAAATAATTCGTTGATCTATAGAGATAAATAAGATAATCGACCCTGTTTAAACTTCAGCCAATCTAGCAAGCTTCTAGTTTCTCCGATCAAGCTATAAATACTTACACTATGACGTCAAACCAAGCATAGGTAGCCCTATCATCAAAGGTTGTTGGCGCGTCATCTCATCTGTGAAACTCTGTGAGGTGTATGATCGATTATGTGGATGATTGGCTCGCGTGTTTGACTTGGGAAGGCCAGGTCAAGAACTTTGTTGTGGTAGAGCTTCGATGTATATAATGATACCACATCAGACCAGTTGTGTTAAAGTAATTGAAACGTCAATAACTAGAATAAGAAAGTCAATAGAATAACTAAAACAAGATCTCCGACTTTTAAATGAGCCCATTTTTCGGGGAGATCTTTCTTCTTTTTCGAGATTTAGGTATCTATCAGTAAGTCCCCAATAATATTTTTTCTTTGAATATGACAGATAATCCTGGAAGATGGATATACCTATATGGAAATATATAACAAAGCTATACTTAACACTTTGACTGCGATTTTTTTTCGACGACTGCGATCTTTTTTTTAACCTAAAAATTTCGTGCTGCCGCTCTACACAGCGGTTGTGTTGCGCCGCACATGCGTTTCGTTCGAAAAATATTACGGCTGTGCTGAGTCACAAAGATCTGTATTTTCTCAGCCGCTGCGCTAGTGTGGATTTACGCATATTAGTCACTTGTAGAAAACACATACCGTGTGATTTCAGCAATCAAAGTGTTAATACTTATGCTACTATAATAGGAGTAGTAGTACTTTTGACATTTATTCACTAGATATCCTATAATACTTGTACAATTAATACTGATGATTATAAATTAAAATGCTTTATCTGTTATTCTATAATCCATCTCATAGATAATCCAGCATTATTTATATTTATTTATTATTTAATAATCAATTAGAGTATAAAATTTGAGTTGTCTTGGAGCTTATTTTGTAAGCCGAAAGAAATAAAGATACCTATTTGAATTTGTTATTGAAATGAAGCTCGGTGCTGCGCATAAAAGTCGTTTTTGTTACGAATTTTTATTGTCACAAAATGGAGAGATAATTTTATCTGTATGACGTTTTCCATAAAGACAAAAACACCTTCGCATTTACATCCAAATGCATTAGATACCTACTAGCTATATTCAAATACCGCCCTAAGCAATAAAAGTAGAGGGTAATATGAAATTCAAATCGTTCAATCACAGATAGTGCTTTGAGTTGTATTGGTACATCATTTGTATGAATTATGGATTAGTTTATGGTATTTTTATTGGACTTTTCGGTAGAGGGAAATTCCATAACAGAGTTGGAAAACAATTCAGTTTTTATGACAAACAATAGGTACGCTCTCATTAAATGACTGACTAAACTGAAAATTTTCGGATATGTAATACCTGCTTAATGAATGAAATGAAATGAAATGAAATGAAATGAAATGAATGAAATGAAATGATATTTACCTGTCTGTAGGCAACATACCTTAATGAGTAAAGCGGTTAAGCATCAACGGTTAAACCTGAGTTTTTAGTATGTAAATTATATACAAATAAATATGATTTTATTTGCGACTCGAAACCTACCTAATACCTTCTTACACCATTCACAATTATTCCGTTAAAAATGTGACTTGTCTATATCATGTAAAAATCCTTCTACGACTCGATGCTTGTCTATGAGCATATTTGGAAGCCTAAAGACGTTTTTGATTTCTGATTTCGATAAATAAAAATAGTAGGAAAAAATCTACGATAGCAACATTAGCAACTGATAGCAAATAAGCCTACCGTTGAAAGTATTGTATACTAAAGTTTAGCAAATAGTGTAATACCAATTATAATTAATTTAATAATTGTATTTTATTCCAGGCCCCCAGTTTCTCTCGCCATGGCCTTGTCACCAGCGCGTTACCCACTCCTGTCACCGCATTACCCCACCTTACCGCCGCAGCCGCACGTCCAGCCAGACTCCTCGCGAGATAACGAGGAGGGCAACACTCAGACTGATAGCGATGGTAAGTTTAAGACAATGAACAAAAATCGTGTTTTTCTCAAGTTGAGTGAAGTTTGCTCTCGCCGCCGCCGCGCCCCGTGGCCTTGTCTCTAACGCGTTACCCACTCCTGTCACCGCATTACCCCGCCTTATCACCGCAGGCTCACTCAAATTTTTTCTGGGCTCTTTTTACTGTCGATGATCAAAGTTACAAAGGTGGTTTTAGAATGAATTCTGATGAAATAAGAGATGGTTGTGTGTCTTCTTTGTATATTCGTCGATTACTCCGTCAATTATGGACCAATTTATTTATTTATTCTTTTATTTATATTTCACATTAATTGCATTTTAATCTAAAAGCTAACTTAAACGGTTATCCCGTTTGACCGTAAGCTCCTTAGTCTCTATTAATTAAAACATTTCAATTAAAATATGTACTTACTCGTATCTACATAATTAAAAAGCAGGCCACACCCTGCAAGTAAAAGCGGGGTACAATGATCGACTGTCCGGCTTTATTTTAATTTAAAAAAGTAATAGTAGAAGTACCTATTGGAGTAAAGGGAGAAGAGTGTAAATACTGAGGAATTTGAAATCAGTTTAGGTTGGACAAAAAATCTTATTATTACATTAATATTTTCAATTCCCTATTCCAGACGACAGCATCGATGTGACCAACGAAGAAGATTCCACGTCATACTCCCCGCCGGCTCTCACAAACTACCCTCAGAATTGCGCTGCTTACAGGTAGGTAAATCATCATAATCATCGTAATCCGTGACCACGACAGTGTGTCAATCTGTTAAAACGTCGGGAAAAATTGGTAAAAAAACGCGATAAATACCCGTTGTATTAGTGCTTATAATCATATTATGTTTAGATAGCGTAAGTTTATGAATATTTTACATCATAATCGCTCTTGTGAAGTTTAATAAAAGTATCTCTAATTTATATTTATCATGAAAACCAACAAGATAATCATATATGTAAACCAATATATAATTTGTCGTGTGTTAAACTTTAAGATAAAAAAATCTTAACAAGTTTAAGTATCTACCAACAGTACCTAATGAGTGTTTATTTCTTTGTTAGAATATTAACAAAAGGAGATTAAATGAAATCAAGGTGATTTTAAGAACTTTATCCTGTCGCGACACTGGAAGAATATCGTCAAATCACCTTAATAAACTGACAAAAACTAAGAAATACCTAAGTACACCATCATTAACATAAGGCAGGGCCTTTAATCCCCTAACTTGACACACTCACTGCCACTTCAGCTTGCAAATTCTCAGAGCTATGTCGATAACTTCTAGGTTCTGGTTCTCTATCTTCTCCCAATCACGATTAATGAGCGCGAGCTCAACGCAATCCTTTAAACACAGTTAAAGAACTGGCTGATCGAACTGTCAACTCTATGGGATTGACGAATTCCACTTCCTTTCCTTTGTCCTCAGACCACTCGGCATAGAGAGCGCAGCGGAGACCGCAGCCCGACTTCTCTTCATGGCGGTGAAGTGGGCCAAGAACCTGCCTTCATTCGCCAGCCTCGCCTTCAGAGATCAGGTACCCATAACACTTGCTTTTCCCCCCCCCTTGGGTTGGCTTGAGTTTCACTGCGGCGATGATAGGCCTAATTGTAATAGCCACAAAACGAAGTTTACTTTTAGGCTAGATGATGCAGTGTAGTATGAAGTGAAGCGTTATTCCCAACGGCTCGCTTTTGGCGTTCCCATTTCACAGTTTTCACACCGGCTCACAAGGAATATTGAAAAGCAAAAAGCTATTTCCTTTACCTATGTTTAGTAATTTTACTAGAGTAAAAGTACAGTTTAAATAAAATAAAACCTGCTTATTGTGACACCTTCTTTATCCACTACTTTGGTCTCGGGGGATCCCGGTGTTCTCACTCAAAAAAATATAAGTACCTATTGCCTTCTCTGTATAGCGAGGTGAGTGAAGGTCCGCATGTGACACAGGAGGTTGCGGATTCGATTCCCGCCTCGGGACAAATGTTTGTATGATCTGTTGATATTTTTTCCGTGTTACTTTCGAACAAATGATTCGATGTTGATACATCTCTATTTCAGGTGATTCTCCTAGAAGAAGCGTGGTCGGAGTTGTTCCTCCTGAACGCGATCCAATGGTGCCTGCCGCTGGACGCGGCATGCGCTACCCTCTTTGGCACTGAGCAAACTGATCAAGGTACCTACTTAGTTCACTTATTGTTTATGGAATCAATAAAATGACCAAAAAAACACGATGGCAAACTTTGTTGTTGCTTATAATGTAGGTACAGGTAAGTAGATATCTAATTTTATTTTATTTTTATTAGGTACACAAAACACATGACAAGCAATAATAGAATAACACAAAAAAAATATATGATCTGGCTTGAAACGTAAATAATGTGCACACAACAAATAATAGTGACATGTTAAGAAGTAAGTAGTTATAATAATAATGAATAATAATAAAATAATGATAACAGGAGTTCTTACAGGACTAAAGTAGGTAGTTATCTATTTGGTAGGTACCAAAATAATGATATATTTTTGGACAACCAATCAAATATTCTTAAGGGTACCTACCTACCTAGGTACTTAGTTAGTTTTAATTTTATAGCAACAGAAGTGATGTCTTGCCGGTCTTTTCCTTGCTTACATTAGCCACAATAATCGTAGCAAAATAATGAAGTAAACAATACAATACAAATACAAAAATTCTTTATTGTACACCATAATCAAATTAATCATTACAAAAATACATTATATGCGACAGGTACAATGGGCGGCCATATCGCTTAGAAGCGATCTCTTCCAGGCAACCTTTGGATGGAAAGAATTATATGAATTTAAGAAAAGGCAGGGGGTGTACCACAGGTTATCTAAATAAGAATACTAGAAAACAAATAATAAATATTACAAGTTCCAAAATAATAGTTAACGTTATGATCTCTACATAATTCTTATCCAAACGTATTATTTTGTATAATATTCTCTACCCTTTGATAAACAGGAGTGATATTCAAATGAAAAAAAAAAAAAACTAAAGTGCTCTGAAATCTGCTCCGTCCAACCAGTCGCATACAGCCATCTAGCGGTGGGAATTGGAAAGTCATTAGTAGGGAAATCAGTATTTCGTTTAATAGGCAATAGGTGTCGCTACATTTTGATTTTATAGGATCACAGGTACAAGGTGCCACGAAACATGAATACGATAAAAATATTTGGGTCGTAACAGACCCCGCGCGCCCCGGTTTTACTGTTATTTAGAGAATTTCTGAAATTCGATTTTAAAAAGTATAATAATCTATCGCCTTTAACATAAAGGTTTAGGTTTGTATTTTTCCTGAAGCAATAGTTGTCTTGTCTATGTGTAATATACGTATGGCTATGTTTTCAGAGAACGGCCTCAACTCAGCAACTCTTCGAAGACTGAGGGAGGTGCTAGGGCGGTACCGCGCAGTACTCGTCGATCCAGCGGAGTTTGCTTGCATGAAGGCGATCGTGCTTTTCAAGTCAGGTAAGATTTAAACTCATACATTCGTCGACCTCTGCGGTAGTGTTTCCACTTAAGATTTTGGTTTTGCCCTAAATTCTTCGGAAATTATCCCTAAAAATCCCTAATTCTTTTTTGAAATTCCCTAATTTAGGGCGCATGAATCTTAAATAAAATACAATTTCGTTTTAATTTTTATAATATGATTTAACTTATCTACTTAAGTGTAAGAGTCAGAAACCGAAGCATTACTTCTGTAGGTTTTCGCGGCATTGAGCATAGCACTAGTAGGCTCCAAGATTGAGCAGTTATTAGCCAGCATTCCTAACTTAGTGTGAAGCACTCCGTTGTGGGTTTCATTAGCCATCCTATTTCTTTTGTCCGTTTTTACATTTTTTAGGGCACTGAACAATCTTTCTACTTCAGTATTTAAAGATGGCACTCCTAGTAATAATGATATTACTGCTTCGAGGTTTTCGTATAGAAAATCACCACGATGGTTTTTCAAGCTTAGTACCTTATTCCAGTAAAGTTCAGCTGGCATTCTTTTTAGTGGTTCTTCATCGTTAACTCCAAAACACTTGGGCTCGATTAGAGCTTGATTTCGCCATTCATTATTAGCTTTCTGCATGTTGCATTTTGTGACCAAAAAACCAAAATGGTCAAATACGTCTTTCATAGACTGCTTTTCAAGATTTCTTGCTACCTCAGGATCTACATATTTCATCAAATCAAAAAGTTTCTCGTCCAAATCGAATCCTTGACCATTTTTAAATTATAAAAACAATCAAAAATAACGTAAACTTAGAATAAAATTATTATTTTATTGTTTCGCGACCGCTATAAAAAATTACAAAAACGAAAATAATCCCTAAATCGTGTAACTAATTTCTGATGTACTTTACAAAATAGGTAATAGTACTATCCAAAAGGTAAACTAACATTTGTCGGATTATAATACGAAGCTAATTTGGGGAATCCCCTAATAGGTAGAAATAGGTAGAGCCATAGAGCATAGACTAAATAGGGTTATCATATCAAGTAATTTTTACCTAAAATTCCCTAAATCCCTGTCGCATTAAAAATGGCCTTTAAGTCGTACATGAAATATGTAGTTTCGTAAAAGTGGAAACACTGCTGCGGTACGGCGCGGTGGGTGAAGGTCCGCCTGCGACGCAGGAGGTTGGGGGTTCGATTCCCGCCTCGGGACAAATGTTTGTGTCGGGTGTTCTGGTCGTTTTTTATGAATAATAAATAAAATATATCTATCTATTGTGTTAAGTATCAATAACACAAGCTCTACTTAGCTTGGGGCTAGATAATACTCTGTGGAATGTCCAGCATTATTTATTTATTACAAAAAATTGGTTGAGAAATAAAGCTTATTTGATTTCAAAGACCTTTTTCTTCACAGAAACCCGCGGCCTAAAAGACCCCCTCCAAATCGAGAACTTACAAGACCAAGCCCAAGTGATGTTGATGTCTCACTCCCGCGCGGCCCACGGAGCAGCCCCCGCTCGATTCGGCAGACTCTTACTCCTTCTACCATTACTGAGACTGGTCTCGCCACAGAGCCTTGAGAAGGAGTATTTCAGCAAGACGATCGGACATACTCCTATGGAGAAGGTTCTGGCGGATATGTATAAAAATTAATTAATTTAGTTTTTAGGTAAAACTAGTCCTAAAATGATATAAGAAAAGGCCGAATTAGTATTGGAAATGTCTACGCCGCCACGACAAGAAAATTCTGGTCTCACCATAGAATCTTGAAAAGGAGTATTTAAGTTTTGATGGATTGTATGTTTTCATGTTTCTTGGTTTCATGAACCTAAACAGTTTCAAAGGTTAATAATAAGATATACGTCATACGCTTAAAAAGATCATCTATCTACCAACAATATAATGAAATAAATAATAAAAAACCTTAAAAATCTTGCTATTAGTATTTTAAGGTCATTTTGTGTATTGAACAGTTACTAATAGAAGAGGACACAGAATATTATGTGTATGGCCGAAAGGGGTCAAAAGCCAAAGTCAATTGCATTTATTACTTTAAGCTTACAAAATATGCACTTATACAAAATTATTTTACTGTTCACTTCAATTTTTTGTCCACTAGTGGAAGAAGTGTAAAGATACCACAAGTATGTTGATAGGGGGTGATTATAGACCCCAGCGCTTTTGTGAAGTAACTTCAAATATCATCAACTGAATTTTATTCTTTGTCATCTCTTCTATTCTCTAATAAGTGTACGTGCTAGTATTCCTATGGCCTGAGAAATGTTAGTACCTACTCAAGTAAGTAGGTACCTGTTTAAGTTAGCTAAGTGTCTGTATGTAGTTTATCTAATTATAATATGAGATGTAAATAGTAGGTTGTCTTAGAATAAAGAACTTATATGAGATATAAATATTTGTCGTTTATCTTACATAAAATTAAAAAAACTTAGTAGTCTTCACTGTTGGGTGTGGAGTAGAGTACCTAGAGACACATGTTTATAAATTAGACCGCGCCTAGTCCATGTCGAAATTAACAATATTAAGCTTTCTCATTATTTCCTACTAGGTACTGTTCATGTTATTTGTAAATACTAAGTAGGTATCAAAGGTAGATGGAAAACCTGTTCTGTAAATAATGTAAAATAGGTACGAAACTAATCTAGTTCTTACCGTGTAAATTGATTAGTTATAGGTACTCATATACATTCAACCTTAGCCAATAAAGTCACTGTAATAAGTACTTAATAACAATAATACTTTTAGGGAGATTTCATTTGTAGAGCTTTTGTTTTTAAATGTAGCTTTGTGTATCTTTGTAAATACCTAGGTAGACTTTCATTCCACGATAAGCATAAGGTTTGATTGTACTCGTCACACACAGTAGTTTATTGTACGAAATAGTACTAATACCAATTTACGTAGTTTGTGCAAAACTTAGCAATGTCAATATTTAATGCCTAGGTTTACATAAAGACTGTAAAACTAGATACAAATGCGTGCCAAAAAATCCCACGTTCTAGCGATTTAAATTTGAGTCTAACTTTGCGTTTTTAGGCACGCATTCGAATCTGGAACCCAAACAGTGATAAATTAAAAACATTTATTAGACTATAAAATAAACGATTCAATGTGACTTACAAGATTTTTTCTTTCTGCCTCTAAACATGACCTTCTTGATTTACCTGCAAAAGATTATATCCTTGTCATCATCATCATTATCAGCATATATTAGTCCACTGCTGGACAAAGGCCTCCCCAATGAGCGCCATAGCGTCCTGTCTCCTGTCGGCTTAACGCATCCAGCATCTACTACTATGCTTATCAAATATGGTAAATCACTTAAAAAAAACTACACCATAAAGAACATTATAAAACATTCCTGACATTAGGTACATGCGAAAAGTACAACGTCTTATCACTTATTAGCAATCTTTTCCAGGCTTACTTACTATAGTTAGGTACCTACATTTATATAATAAGAACCTCTCTCTATAAGCTTATCAGTAGTTAGTAGGTTAGGTACCTAAGCCTAACTAAGAACCCGCGTAATTACCATAAAAATCGTATGACCTAATGAAATGTAGGTATTCCAATTTTGTAGGTAGCCTACCTACTAGGTAAAGGTTTCCCTATTCGTTATCACGAGTAATTCTACCACAAATTGGAACCGTAAAGGAATAACATGTTTAAAATCATAAAGGCATTCTTAAATAAACCCACACTTACTACTATGTACCTACTATTTGTGGCTTCGAAATATCATAATCTCTGCTATGATTTGTGGTCATCGACTTGGATAAAAGGAAAAACAAGTTTCTGATCAGGGACGAGTATAAACATATTTGAATTTAGGCGTCAAGAGAGTATGGTAATTATAATCAGAGAACTCTACCGATATGGTAATATAACTGGTTTTCCCTGTTGGTGTAACAGTGTACACTGTAGTCATTACCATTTAAAACTATCGTGAATCTATACAGCTTTCAAAAAAGAATGCGGGTGTGAAATATGCACAGTAAAACGTCAAAAAAATTAACCTGCGGGGCCCACAAGCACCCCTAGGGTGCATAAGGTGATACGTGTTCTGTGTCACCTTGTATGTAACGGTTGGTGATAATGATTCTTTGTTAATGGCAATAATAGTGTCTGGTTGGACCCTTTTCTGCCAGTGTCAAGTAATGGAAAATACCCATACCTACATACTAACAGGGCAAGTTAAATAAAAGTTGTAAAAATACATGTATTTATAAAAGTTTTATTCTCAATATCTGCAAAAAATTTGATCTAGACTTTGACAAGATTTTGTTGTCTACCTATTGTAATATATCTCTTTTATTACCGACAGACAGGTACAATAAAGAATTACTTTTTTATCTGCCTTTAACAAAATTAAATATAATGTAGGTTTTTTTTATGTATGCTGAAATTGACAAATCAATCAAATAAGTAGGCACCAAAGGATGAAAAAATTTAATCTTTGTCTATGTAGGCAGGCACCTACATTTTTTTAAAGTACCTAGCAGTACATAATTAACAGTAACAGTTATTTTATTATTCCTTTTTTTTAGATTAGTTTGGAGTCTTTCCTCTTGGAGTCTATTTTATGTTATACTTACAGTTTATTTTATAAGCTAACTGGTAACTTTTCAATTAAAATTAATATTTATTATTTATCTCAACCTGATAAATGTGTTGTGTACCTAACTACTCAACTCCATAGGTAAAGAGTATTATTTATCATTGTTATTATTTTCTTATTGCTATTTTGGGCTGCCATAAAAATACTTAAGTACCTTACATAGTACATACAATTAAAATTATTTCTTAGGTTTGATAAGAAGACCTGATTCCCAGACTATTTGACGATAGCTTCGAAACGTGTTCGTGCAGTCTAATTTTTGCAAGTTTTGGTACATAAGCGCCTCTATCGTGCGGATAGGGAACTACGCAAATCCCATACAAATATGAGACGCCACAATCAATCCCAAGTCTATCGTCAAATGTACTTGGGGCTGTGATTGGTAGTATTTTAAGTAAATAAATACTACTAACTAACCTAAGATTATCTTACATTAGTTTTACAACAATAGACAATAAGACTTTTTTTCAATTCAAGCAATATTCAATTTAACAGGATAATTTTGGGAAATTAATCATGTAGGTACAGGCAAAGTATTAATGCAAATAGGTACCTAATAAACAAAGCATTAAATAAATTTACATCAGTTTTTCAAAGTAGGTTTACCTTTTAAATAATACATTTGAATTAATGAATAATACATATTAATTTGTCATCTGTTTTGGACAAATAAGGAAGATAGGAATTTTTATTTTTTCTGAGTAAGCTTTTTGTTTCATAATATTATTTGCTTCCTATACAATTAATGTAATTATTCACAATAACAAGCAGATAAGAAGGAATAGGTGTTTAATTACAAGGAAATACACATTTTCTATTACATTATTACAACAAGTCGATGTCAAAGTCTTTATTACTCTGGCGAAACTTAATAGATGTGCTCGCTGCTTAATAGGTACACTATATTTGTAAACATCACTTACTTAACAAAAAAACACTGCCCTGCTGTTGAATTTCTTTCACTTAGAGAAATTAACAAATTCGATGCCATGAAAAAGAGTGGATTTTTATTTAGTAAGTTGTTTGCGCACATTGTTCATTGAAAATGACTCGAGTATAAGTAAAAACAAACGATAAAATCTTACATAAGCAGGATTTAAGTTGCAAGTGACTAAGAATTTGCTCACTGTTTGTTTATTATTTATATAAACAGAAATAATAATGACCTTATGAGTGTGACTGTAGAATAGCAATAACAACTTAATTAAATTTCTCTTAACAGGTTTTATCAACAAAGGACTATAGGTTGGTACATTATCTTAGTTTTTTTAAACAAGCTTTACCTGCGAGCCTGTGACATGTAGGTCTTTGTTAAAATCTGATAAGCATTCATAATTTTTCAAAAACAAAGATAAGCATACTCAAAATAAATATTACAAAAAACATTACCCCATGGGGTACTGAATAACACAAATATATTCTGGTGCACCAAATATTTTTCTAATTTATTCATGGAGAGTGATCAACTCATTAACAGGAAAGGTATCTGTCTGGCAGCCCAACATAGCTAGTCAACCAATCAGTTGTTCCATATAAATGCAAACATACAAATGGATGGAGGAAAATACATGGGTTTTTCCACTCAGAAACTGGTTTCAAAACAATGACACTTGTATACCTACCTAAGCAGATCCTTGTACTGTAGCAATGTTAAATTCTGTGGTTAATATTATTTTGTGGTGGCCACATTAATATGATACCTAGATCAATAGTACTAAATTAGCCATGTGGTACCTAACATGCTTGCCTAAGTGCCTAAGTACTAAACAATTAGCTTAAAATCACAATAAATTGAGCTAACTATCTCAGTGTCATGTTTTACTTGTAAGATTGCTTAATAATCAGGCTAGATTGAGATTCATTAACATTAATTTGTGACTCTATTTTAAAATATCACAATTTCATCACTGCAACATCAATTTAAAAATCCTAGTATAATTCAGGCTGTCTATAAAATCCTCCAAATACAATTGTGTTCGTGACTTTCTCCACAATCATGTATGTAAAAGGTCTGTTGGCTTCAAATCGGACTACACCAATCCGATTGCTGAATTCTGCCACAGTGACTGCGGTTGCTGTGGTGCCCTCTTCAGTCAACTCAATCTCAGCCTTATGCACAAGCTTAGACACATACAAAGGAGTGCGAGCCATAAAAGGCAGCCTCGCTCTGTCTGCATCAAACAAATCCTGGATAGCGAGCTTCTGTTTCAAAACTTCAGTCAAATCTAAGTCAGACTTGATTTTAAAGCGTGGAATAAAGCAGTCCACTTCATCATCAGAGAATTCTTCTTTGGACAATCTCAGTTCTTCAAAGAATCCATCAAGAGGAACATTTTGGAAGTTTGAAAACATGCTTTCTAGTGAGACTCCGTAGTTAGGCAGCATTATGAGCATTGATAGTCGGTTTTCTTTGCCATACGGCAGTTCAATAACCCTGGCTTGTAACTTCTTGATGTTAGAGAATGGGTATGTAGCTCGGTTATACATCATGTTGACTTCTCCAATACGAGTACCATTGTGGTCGAAGAATGGTTGTTTGGATGTGGAGGTCACATTGAAAGGAATTGTCCATTGTCCTTTAAAGTACAAAGCACTAGCAAGTACCATGGGGGTGTTTTCAAAGTTAGAGCTTTCTACAATGGAGTTGATTCGTCCATGTGTGAAGTTTGATATGACCCCGTTGAGTAGTTTTGCAGCTACTTCAGTGTCATTAAAGCTGAGAGATATCATATCTGTGTCGTAGTTGACTTTGGCTGTACGCTGGAACTCAGCAAGGGGAAGTTTGGTTTTATCAACGAAGATCGCATTGAACTTTGCTAAGTCAACGGTGTTGGTCTTAACAAGGAGCCACTTGGCTATATCAAGAAAGTTGGTTCGGGTGACATTCTTGTTTCTAGAGAGCCTTATAGCCTTTAGAATCTCTCTTTTAGTGTTATCTGCTGCTCCTTCTGATATCACAGCTAAAACTGTCCACACAGTGAACGGAGAGATGATCATGTTTTGCCCAGGGGCTTGGAGCGACGACGTGTGGTAAAGTAACTCGATGGAAAAGTTACCAATCTTCTCCGTGAGTCCATTTCTGACGCGTGTCGGAGGTAAATCTAGTTCAGGTGCTTTCTTTGAGGCGCTATCAATCGTTTGACCGCGGCATGCCACAACACAAAACAATAAAACTGCTATTTTCATTTTGCTAAAGCTATTACCCACTTTGAGGTCAACAGTGAGGTCACAAATCACAGTAGGTATTTACACAGGCTCACGTCTCGTTCACAGAATGAAAAACATCTTGCGAGATAAAGTTAATCTTGTCTCTAGACTCGTTTGACAGGGAACCGGTTAGCATTGGCCAGCGAATAATGTTAGCACAGCACAGCACGAGATAAATAAAGTTTAATTTATGTTGAACGATTATTGATGAAGGTGACCAGCCAGCGCGCGCGTCTTTCCTGTCGCGCGCTCACGTTGCGATTGCTTTGCTTGCTTGCGAGCGGCGAACTAATTCATTCGGTCGGCTCACGCACAATAGTAATAATTATAATTACTCAGTTCACCAACAAAAACGAGCTTGCTTTACTTATCTAGGTGGGTTCTGCCTGCATCTGCATTGCATTGCACTACGCTGCACGCACTAGGAAGGAAGGAGGTAGGATACTAGGAAGGATAGGAACTCCGCCAGGAGTAAGTAATAGAAGCGTTTTACCTGAAATAAAACGCATATTAAAATACTTACCTCACTGGAAGCTTTTATAATGAGAGAGCACACCCGTTTCCGTCGAATTTGACTACTTTTTACCAATACCATTGGTAGTACATCCGGTCTGAAGGGCGACACCTAGCGTCCGCGCGCCATTTTTTAGTTTACGTAAAATGGACAGCGCCATATTTTCTTATTGGCTAAGTTTCACCAGGCAGAATTAAAAGCAAAGCTTCCAGTGAGGTAAGTATTTTAATATGCGTTTTATTTCAGGTAAAACGCTTCTATTAAATTACTAGACCGTCACTGGAAGCTTTTATAATGAGATCTGTTTGTTTTCGCCTGGTGTCGCCACTTGTATAGTTTGAGGGAATAGCGCCAATGTGATAAGATAATACATTATCAAACAACAGAATGTCAAACAAATAAGTGTTTAGAAAAAGCACTTTATGTTCTCTAACTTTTGTTGAACTATTAGTATGACACTCTTTATGTAAACAAGAATCATTTTGTTTAAACTTTATAAAAATATATTTAATATAATTATGACTTTTAAGCTCTGAACAGCTTAAATAGACATAAATTAATATTTCAGCGGACATAAATTTAGTGTTTAACATTTATTATTTCTCGCTATAAAATTGACGGCCCGTCAATCCCTCATCCTAAGATATCACTCCTAATACCAGCTTATTTAAAAATAGGATTTTGAACCACCCTGCAACGACAGTAGGTACATGAAGTTGGCTTTGCCGTTCTTAGGCTAAGTATTTCTGACACAGCTATATACATAATTAATTCATAACACTTTATTCCATTTAACCTCTGTCATAATTGGAACCAAGTCCAAGAACCAAGGTATGCTCTTACCCGAACAGAGCAAGATAAATATCACGGTATAACGAGATATTTAAATATATATATATATATTGTACAAAATATTTGTATTATATAGATTATATTTGGTTTTCTCGCATCTCAAAGACGAGGTTTAAATTATCTATAGGTTTTTCAAAGCAAGTGCTTCAGAAAATGATTAAGTAAAACAAGAGCACTCTAATAGCTAGATGTGTACATTACATAACGTTAAAAACAGATGTTTGTACTGCATGTTTATTTATGCTTCAAATATAAATCTGATTAAGACAGGGCCAATGATGCACCTGCACGGTTTTTGTATCGACATCATTAGCATTAGACCAAGAAGTCGAACGTTTACAAGCTAACTCATTATTCACATAATAATTTTATAGCAAGTATAAGACGACAAATTGTCAAGTGTTCCATATTATACTTGTTAGTTTTAAAATACTTGTTACAGTTTTTCAGCGCTAATGGAGCCGCTAGCACTCTGGCTTCGAGGTCCGCGCGCCAATACTTTTTTCTGTCGAGGAAATACTCATCAAGTACTTATTATATTCCTTGATTCAGATAATTCGATAATATAGGGATAAGAAATGGTAGTAGAAATACCTATGCTATTGGGCGATTCCAAGAACACTGAATGCGTTGTAATACTTAATTTTTCAGATCTCGCGCGGTCTTCGAAAAAAATAGATGAATTACATCAGAGTATAAGAGCTCCCTGCTTTGCAAAGTTTACAAACGTTGACAGTAGATGCCACTGGGAGTAAAAGATAATGAGACAAGGTTGCTTACTCTTTTGCAGAGGAACTAATACCGTATTATTGTCACACTGAGCTGTGAGCGGCGCGTGTTGTATTTCTATGCCTGGCTTAGAAGTATATATAATATTTTATTCTTAATTACAGCGGAGGAGTAACTTTTATCGTGAGCACGATAAAAGTCTTGTAAAAGTATTTCCTTAGGCTTACAAAATAAGCACTTAGACAAGTACTTAGACTTGCCTTGTACTCCTTATAAACATGATGTATGAAGCATCTATTACCACAATTTGTTTAAAGTGCATTATGCTTATCAAACTGTTTATTTTGTAAATTAAGTTTAAAGTAGGTAGGTCTACCAAAAACTTTTCAGCGACGAATTGTCAACTGTCGATTTTTAAGCCTGTGACAGCAGCCAGCAACGACAAACCATATGAATTTTAGAAGGCCACTATTTTTTCCAATTTTTAGTTAGATTTGTAGAAAACCAAATTAAAAACGTCTGAGCGAATAAGATTTATTTTCTGACGATAATAATAGTATAAAACTATGGCATGGATCTTGACTGCCCCAGGGCTTCCACAATAAAACAACCTAAATTATCTCTTTCTGCAGTTTGGGAACCGGATTCTCGAGATTTAACTTCCCACTTAGGTACGTAAGTATTTATATCTAATAACCATGATAGTCAAAAGTTTTAACGTAGGTGTTTGGATTTGACAAGATTGTGCTCGCGAAGCACTACATCAGGGAATAAGTCGAGATTGCTAGGATTCTCATATTCCAGATTTGAGCAGTATTTGGGCCACCCTATTCCTTTTGATAAAAAAAGGATTTTGCTGTTGGGTATGAATACTATAAAGTTATTCTGAACTGTAGCCTAATGAAAATTCTAACAACTCTAGGCGCAGAAAGCGGCCTTCATAATTACTGGTGTAGAATAAGGCTGCGAAAGGACTTGCATAACCAGACTTGTGGTTGCAGAAAGTTTAGGAAGCATCAAGTGAAAAGGTTTAGTCATAAATAACATACTCGTTTCAATACTATAATATATACTCCTTGGTTAAAAATGGGATGGATGGACCGATCCGTCAGATTATGGAACTAAAACCTGATATAAGATATAAAACTCTGGTAGCTGGAGCTACTTAACCTTTTCAATGATATCGCAAGGGTTTGCGAACTAACAAATGTGCTAGACTCATTGATTAGTGTCTACTAGGAGCATTAGAGCGTCCTATACTATTGTTAAGTGTTTACTAGGAGCATTGAATCGTCCTGTACGATTGTTTAGTGTCTACTAGGAGCATTGGAGCGTCCTGTACCATTGTTTAGTGTCTAATAGGAGCATTGGAGCGTCCTGTAACATTGTTTACTGTCTACTAGGAGCATTGGAGCGTACTGTACCATTTTTTAGTGTCTACTAGGAGCATTGGAGCGTCCTGTATCACGTCTTTGGCCGAGCTACGAGCCTCGGCCATGAAAGAAACCTCGCGAGTTCGCTGGTTCTTATTTTCGCTACTCCTAAGCTAACCTTAGTAGAGGTTATTATGGTTCCACCCCGCGAGGGTGTTATTGTTGGCATTGAAAGGAACCTTGAGGTCCTATTTGTGTGCCATAGCTCTGCCCCCGCGAGGGGCGGCTAAAACCGTGGTTAGGTTTTCTGACCTTTATTTTATTAATAGGTATTTGTAACGAAATAGCAAATGAATGAATATCTTAGGCATACATATTTAGCCTTGATTCCGGAAGGGGGCCTCGAGCTCCACGCGATGGACCTACTGGTGTGTGCAAGCTTTACCCTGCGAGAAGCCGTAAGAACCTTGATTAGGTTTTACCTGACAAAAAGGTTTTACTTAAATACCACTCAGCTTTCTACATCAAATAATCCAATTCAGTAACTTCTATTTCTTAAGGCTTACAATTTTAGTATCATTTAATCGATACTAGTAAAAAATTTAATGAATTTATTATAAAACAGCAAAGTGTTTATTGATTTTTCAAAAAAGGTGAATAGCTGAGATTGAAACAAATAAATAATTTAATATTAGGGGGTATGCTATTAAGTGAAGTTTTGAAAGTGTCGTGCTTGTCTAGTTATTATTTCTCAGCTCATTTATTACTTTGTACAATAATTTCGTCTCAATGGCCACACACTAATGTAAAAGGTCTGAAGAGACTTATTGAAGGTCATCTAAGGCCATCAAGTTATTAAAATTAACGCTCAGGTCTTTTTAACTCTGGAAAGAAGGTCACGAAATCAAAATGATAATAATGGCATTATAGGATTTATCTGCGTGAGCCAAATTACGTAACGTAAGGTGTCATACATTTTCACCTCTTCGTTTGAACTAAAGTCTATGAAATCTGGAGTGTAGTTGAAGGTATCTTATCTATGACCTAAGGGTGCTACCTAAGAACTGAATCTCACCCAGCTATCTCGTAAAGCTATCTCTTGTTCATGGTACCAGTGGGTCCTTCAGCTTTGTTTCGAGGTTGAAAGTAAATTCAGATTACTGACCTTGTCAAGACATCGGTCAGTGACGTCATTCTGTTCGTATAAGCGCTACAAACGTCAGAACAGGTAGATAGGTACCTTAGCATCATAGCAAGCAGTTTTAAAATGACCCGATCGGGCAATGAGTTATAAAACTTTGGAGCTTACCTATATCCTCAACGAATTTGCTAACTGTGGGATCAGGACGCAGAGTGCGTTTTGCACTGAGGCGGCTGTTTTGGTGGTGGCGCAGGGCGCTCAGTCCATTCACAGCATTTGTATTTCATTTAAATTATAAACTAATTTTAGAAGGTAGACAGAAAAATATATTTTACCAAATCATTTTTTAATTTCTTTCAAAGTACTGAAAATACCGGACCTGAACCGATAGATAAAAATGTACTAATTTTAAAATACGATATTCAAACTGTAACCGAACTCTGCGGGAACATTTGAATTTGAACTGAAAAACTAAATAAACCGAATATAAAACGGTTAACTATAAAAGTAAATGATCAGGTATTTTCTTGTAAAATACGAGATCCGAGCTGGAAAGAACCGAAATTACCGAATACGAAACGGTTCATTATTAAAATAAATTATCAGGTATTTACTTTTAACATAAAAGATCCAAAACCGATTAGAAAACGGTCAATTATAAAAATAAATGATCAGGTATTTTCTTTTAACATACGAGATCCGAAATGGAAATAACCGAATATACGAACCACAAACCGGTAATATATAAAATAAATGATCAGGTATTTTAAAATACGAGATCCGAACGGAAAAATCCGTTAAATTTTTACCCGTTACGATTAAGATTAAAAATTTAGACCACGTGCTTTCTTAAAAACCACGTGCGTTGGTCTTTGCCCTGCAGAGGGACAATTATTGTTTAAATAAAAATAAAAACGGGTCCTTATGTTTTATCTAAAATAAAAAGATAATTTACGAACACGGTCGATAAAAAATAAAAATAAAAAATCTTACGATATTTCATGTGCAAGAAACCAAGTATGTTCAAAAACTTACAGTTTTTTCTGCGATCCACTATTCACTTTAGGGTATACCTTTATAATTATTACTGCAAGTGTAGCGCAACTGTAACAGAGCCAGAGCTGCTGCGGACCAGTTGCTTCGACGGAGAACGAAACGCCAATGAGAAAATATGGCGCTGTCCATTTTACGTAAACTAAAAAATGGCGCGCGGACGCTAGGTGTCGCCCTTCAGACCGGATGTACTACCAATGGTATTGGTAAAAAGTAGTCAAATTCGACGGAAACGGGTGTGCTCTCTCATTATAAAAGCTTCCAGTGACGGTCTAGTAATTTAATAGTGTTCTGTGGATAGGAAGGTATTATAGTATACCTATATATATTGTTCTCTATTTTATTTTTATACTTATAGAGGTAGATAGAGATAGGAATTCCTTAGGTAAATAGTCCACGATTGCGGTAAACCTGTAGGTACTTTTCCTAAGTTTTATCATCTAAGTACCTACGCACCCATAACCATAGGAAACAAAAAAACTTTCTTAGGAAAATAGTTTACGACTTGAGGTAAACCTGTAGTTAAGTAGGTACTTTTCCTAATATTATGTGTGGTAATGGGCATGTATGAGTATTCTGTAGTTTTTTTCTGTAACGCAGAAAATATTTGATTTTCGCGCGAATTCCTTTCAGATTGCTCTAGTTTAGATTCATTTGAAAAATAGGCCTGCAAATTCGATTAGTTATGGCGCGAAGTTCGAATTATTTTTCGTTATTAATATTTCTGCTATTAGGTACGTCACTTGATACCTACACCATTTTCTATGAACAAATGATTTAATTTACGATTCAATGCTCCAAAAGAAAAAATTACATTTTATTTACTAAACTTGAGTTATTTTGTCGTATTTGACGACCGATGTAACACGGCGCGGCGGGCGGAGCGGAGGTCCGGCTGCGACACATAAAACCTCTAAGCTAATTACACCAAAGCTAACATTATGTAATAAAGTGTGTGCAATAAATGAATTGCAACTTTATTTCTAGCAACTTTATACATTTAACTTATCTAAAGATACCTACTACTGGAGTACTCGCAATACAATGACAATCATGTTAACGGCAAAAATCACAGACTTTGCCGTTAACGTGATTTTTATAAAATATTTTCTGTCATTTATTTCTTCGAAGTTTTATTCATTTTTGTTCGGGGTATAAATCTCAGTTGCGTTTATCAAAATTTACAGCTCATATTATAATTTGTAACTACGCCTACATTCCATGACTATGAACTGACAGAAAAGTGGCAATTGAGGCAAACCAGACATAGGTGTTGCCAGCTGGATCGAAACAATTGACTGCTTGTCAGTAATTATCATATGCAGTCAATTGTTACGATCCAGCCAGTGGGCCAATGACGATCATGCCATGTCGGGTACTATTGTATTTTTCGTAATCCTATCGCCGAAGATTGGATTATGAGCTATGTATGTGAAAATTGGACAGATAGGCAGTCAACAACAAGGCGTGTAATAAATACTAACAAGTATTTTATATAGTTAGATATTCATCATCATCAGCGTATTGCAGTCCACTGCTGAACATAGGCCTCCCCCAATGAGCGCCATAGCGCCCTGTCTTTAGCTTGCCGCATCCAGCATCTACCTGCAGGTGGTCGAATTTACCCGACGTTATTTGGGTAACATGATATGGGTTCAAAATGGCTAACCCATGACGTCACGGATCTCCAAGTATGTACCTAGGTATCTTGGTAATGCGGGGTTTTTTATCGCTTTAGGATTAGGGTACCTACCTACAAAAACACGAGACAAATAAGGAAAACTAATAAGGTTTTCGGAGAAGCTATCGTAAATTCGCCTTACGGGATATAGTTAGGTAAATTACCGCGTGAGTGGCATAAGTACCTACAGAATTAGTGGAACTTATCAGCATTTACAAACAATAACTCCGTACCTGCCTTCTTTTATTGCTTTCCTGTTAAATAATCTATAGTATTCCCAATGATCCGTTCAAGGTGTGTTCACTAATAAGGAAGAGTATAAGGCCGCCAATAAATATATATAATAAATAATAATATCCATATCTCGCGAAGAACCGACGGCCGCTGGGGAAAACGTGTTCTCGAGTGGAGACCACGACACGGTAAACGTAGTGTAGGACGCCCTCCGACCAGGTGGGATGAGGACCTGCGAAAGACTGCAGGTAGATGCTGGATGCGTCAAGCTGAAGACAGGGCGCTATGGCGCTCATTGGGGGAGGCTTATGTCCAGCAGTGGACCGCTATAGCTGATGATGATGATGATTTAGTCTGCGCGAGTCTGACACGCACTTTGCCGGATGGACCTGTTAACTTACACTAACACAATTAAACAACTGTAAGTAGTTCTTTCTTACAAAATGTAAGCCACTTTATATTTATAATTAACTTTGTTAAACTTTTGATTCAATAAATAACTACATTAACAATTTAATCGTCGACATCTACATTTAGGCTGTTCCTCGGATAGCGTTCAATATGGCCTTCCACTAGTACATTCCCCAGGGTTTTAATCAGTTGCATTTTAAATTTAGATATAAGGGCATGTTCATCATATTTTAAATTCGTGAGATCTCTGTCTAAGTGGTACTGTATTGTCTTCCATAGCATTTCTCTGGCTTGGATAATGTTGTCTGCTTGACTGTAACAAAAAATATACATTTATTTGTACTTTTGAAACTACCATGGTTATTAACACAAAAGTCATTAGTAAAATGAAAAAAAAAAAAAAACGAAAAAAGTTTTTATTTCTTTAGGCTTACAAATAAGCACTTAGACAGGTGATACTTTATACTATTCATTAGTAGTAGTATTAATATTTTTATGAATGCTAGCTTTTAGTTAGTACCTATATTTAACTTTTTTATTTCTTTGTCGCTTTGGTTCTGCAATGTAATGACAAAGTAAATATATTATTAACACTTTGACTGCGATTTTTTTTCGACGACTGCGATCTTTTTTTTCGACGACTGCGATCTTTTTTTTAACCTAAAAAATTCGTGCATGTGCTGCGCAACAGCGCCGCACATGCGTTTCGTTCGAAAAATATTACGGCTGTGCTGAGTCACAAAGATCTGTATTTTCTCAGCCGCTGCGCTAGTGTGGATTTACGCATATTAGTCACTTCTAGAAAACACATACCGTGTGATTTCAGCACTCAAAGTGTTAAACAAATAAATATACATGGACATTCCAAAAGCAGTATTGGAAAACTCAAAAATAAAATCATGGTAAATATCACGTTTTAGATGACTTTTGTCTTATTATTAGTTATAATTTGTTGTTAATACATTAACTTTTTTTAAATTTATTTTGTGTTTTTGTACTTTTTGTAGGTATCTATGTTTGTATATATAGGCCGGTTACCCGACATAAAAATAGTGATCAGATCGATCGATCACATATATATTGTAAATAGTCTATATGAAAGTCTATATAATTTATATGCGAAATTTTGGTTGGGTGTTTGTTAATTCTTGTCGCCAAAACTACTGAACGGATCGGGCTGAAATTTCGCAGGCAGGTAGTTTCTAAGCTTGGAATAAAGCAAAGGCCACATTTTATCCCATAAATGTTCCCATGGGATAGTAATAACCCTTAATACGTTTCTATGGAAACAACGCGTGCGGAGCCGCGGACAGAAACTAGTCATCGTGATTTTAAAACTTACACAGCTGGTACATGTATGCGTAACTTGTGCTTTGGTAGAGATAGTACCGCAGTTTCTTGATTTATGTTCTGAAACAAAAATTGAGTTTATCAAAATAAAGTTTAGTAAAGAAAAAATCTCCCATATCTCGCGAAGAACCGACGGCCGCTGGGGCAAACGTGCTCTTGAGTGGAGACCACGACTCGGTAAACGTAGTGTAGGACGCCCTCCGACCAGCTGGGATGACGACCTGCGAAAGACTGCAGGTAGATGCTGGATGCGGCAAGCTGAAGACAAGGCGCTATGGCGCTCATTGGGGGAGGCCTATGTCCAGCAGTGGACTGCTATTGGCTGATGATGATGATGATGATGACGATGAAGGAAAAAAATAATTAAATTGGAGCAGAGCTTGTGGTACTAGATAACTGATTTAATTAATACAATATATTACATATAATCTGATTTAGAATCGAAGTTATGTCAAAATGATATGGCGCGACCGATGTGGCACGGTGGGCGAAGGTCCGCCTGCGACGCAGGAGGTTGCGGGTTCGATTCCCGCCTCGGAACAATTGTGTGTACGATCTGCAGATATTTGTTCCGGGTGTTCTGGTCGTTTTCTATATATGTATAATAAAAAAATAAATATCTATCTATGTAATGTATTTTATTATGTATATCAGTTATCTAGTACCCATAACACAAGCTCCGCTTACCATGGGGCTAGATAATGCTGTGTGAATTGTCCAGCATTATTTATTTATATAAATTATAAATGATAAGGTTAAAAATTTAAACACAAACTTCAATAATACATAATCTTACATGTGGAGCGAAAGATGTTTAAATTTTAATTCGAAAACGAACTGAGATTGCACATCAAACACAGAAAAACAAAAACAGTAAAGAACAAAGATACAGATGCACAATGGGCGGCCTTGTCGCTAAGAGCGATTTCTTCCAGGCAACCTTTGGATGGACACGCTATAGCTATAGTATCGATATAGCTATAGTAATATAGATATAGTGATAAAGCTATAGTGGATCAAAACTTGAGGGATTTGGCAAAGAGGGCCATGGTCGCTCGTCGCTTATCTTCGTCGAAACGTCACAGTTCCACAATGGCCTGCTCTCTCGTGAAGCCAAGCGCCACGATATCCTCAACCTCGGGATCGGCAAATCTGTCAGACGGCAGTATCGTCAAGCTGGGGTCACCGATTCGTGTTGGGATATGCGCCGGCGACGGAGACGGGGTGTCCATAGCTATAGTATCGATATAGCTATAGTACAGGTATGACGGTGGCGTATTATAGACTAATGTTGAATTAAATTATTAATACAAGCTTTCCAAACTACAAATAGTTTCATTTGCGTCGACGATTCCAACGACGTTAAATATTTTCCACCAACATTCTTTTGGTATTTTCTAATCCCTTTGTATACAAAAATTAATAATACTTAATTGTTTGTCGAATTGTTTTCAAACGTATTATTTTAGTCAAATTTTCCGCAAAACAACCCACACTTCAAATCTTTTACGTTGAAAATAGTGGGAACCCCACTAAGATAACCATAAATGTGTAAAGCTATAGCAATAATAATGCTAAGCGAATTAGATTTACCCGTTGCGTAGTAACTAGGCCGATAATTGAATGACTAAGCGACAGACAGGCGCCGGAGGCTGGAACAGGGAAGGATCGAGAAACTGGCTTCCTATAGGCTATAAAAACCGAGGACATGACGCCTTTTTGCTTTTTTTTATGATGTCCTTTCACGACTTTTCTCCAACTCTTGTGGCTTTGGACTTGGCCATCACCACCTTTCTCAAAAAACCACCCTGTATATATATGAACGTGTTCTCGAGTGGAGACCACGACTGGGTAAACGTAGTGTAGGACGCCCTCCGACCAGGTGGGATGACGACCTGCGAAAGACTGCAGGTAGATGCTAGATGCTGCAAGCTGAAGACAGGGCGCTATGGCGTTCATTGGGGGAGGCCTTTGTCCAGCTGTGGACTGCTATAGGCTGATGATGATGATATATCTGAACCGTTTCGCAAAACAGAACATCATAAAACATACATAATACTGTAAAAGTAGCTGAAATAAACTAGTCCATTACTCCGATTCAAAAACCTGGATATTTTTTGTATACAAAGAGGTTACAAAACCCAAGAAATATTGATGATGAGTCTTTGTTAATGGCAGTTGTGTCTGGTTGGACACTATTCTGCCAGTGTCAAGTAATGGGAAATAATTGTAAATTATTAGAGTTATCAAATTATGATGATTGTTTGATATTTTCAACAGAGCCTAGTTCGTTATCCAGCAGGGTGTACCACGTGCAGGTTAGGTTGGCTTGGGAGTCCCCCTACACCCCGTAAATATTGATTGGCGAGATAGACAGACGGTGACCGATTTGGCGAGTACACCAGCAAGCAAAGGCCGCGACGCTAGCATGCAGCGTGGTTGACGCTCTGTGTAATATTACTCACATTCCTCTGCAGCAGTCCCCTACAGAACAGCAGCGCGACATGCTCCGAGACTGCGCTCGTATTGTTGACTAGTAGTGCCCTCCGCTCCGCACTGTGTCTGCCACCCGTGTACGCTAGCAGACAGCGAGCAGGACGCTAGCATGCTGCTTGGTTGACGCTCTGTGTAATATTACTCACATTCCTCTGCAGCAGTCCCCTACAGAACAGCAGCGCGACATGCTCCGAGACTGCGCTCGTATTGTTGACTAGTAGTGCCCTCCGCTCCGCACTGTGTCTGCCACCCGTGTACGCTAGCAGACAGCGAGCAGGACGCTAGCATGCTGCTTGGTTGACGCTCTGTGTAATATTACTCACATTCCTCTGCAGCAGTCCCCTACAGAACAGCAGCGCGACATGCTCCGACACTGCGCTCGTATTGTTGACTAGTAGTGCCCTCCGCTTCGCACTGTGTCTGCCACCCGTGTACGCTAGCAGTCAGCGAGCAGGACGCTAGCATGCTGCTTGGTTGACGCTCTGTGTAATATTACTCACATTCCTCTGCAGCAGTCCCCTACAGAACAGCAGCGCGACATGCTCCGACACTGCGCTCGTATTATTGACTAGTAGTGCCCTCCGCTCCGCACTGTGTCTGCCACCCGTGTACGCTAGCAGACATGAGCAGGACGCTAGCATGCTGCTTGGTTGACGCTCTGTGTAATATTACTCACATTCCTCTGCAGCAGTCCCCTACAGAACAGCAGCGCGACATGCTCCGACACTGCGCTCGTATTGTTGACTAGTAGTGCCCTCCGCTCCGCACTGTGTCTGCCACCCGTGTACGCTAGCAGACAGCGAGCAGGACGCTAGCATGCTGCTTGGTTGACGCTCTGTGTAATATTACTCACATTCCTCTGCAGCAGTCCCCTACAGAACAGCAGCGCGACATGCTCCGACACTGCGCTCGTATTGTTGACTAGTAGTGCCCTCCGCTCCGCACTGTGTCTGCCACCCGTGTACGCTAGCAGACAGCGAGCAGGACGCTAGCATGCTGCTTGGTTGACGCTCTGTGTAATATTACTCACATTCCTCTGCAGCAGTCCCCTACAGAACAGCAGCGCGATATGCTCCGACACTGCGCTCGTATTGTTGACTAGTAGTGCCCTCCGCTCCGCACTGTGTCTGCCACCCGTGTACGCTAGCAGTCAGCGAGCAGGACGCTAGCATGCTGCTTGGTTGACGCTCTGTATAATATTACTCACATTCCTCTGCAGCAATCCCCTACAGAACAGCAGCGCGACATGCTCCGACACTGCGCTCGTATTATTGACTAGTAGTGCCCTCCGCTCCGCACTGTGTCTGCCACCCGTGTACGCTAGCAGACATGAGCAGGACGCTAGCATGCTGCTTGGTTGACGCTCTGTGTAATATTACTCACATTCCTCTGCAGCAGTCCCCTACAGAACAGCAGCGCGACATGCTCCGACACTGCGCTCGTATTGTTGACTAGTAGTGCCCTCCGCTCCGCACTGTGTCTGCCACCCGTGTACGCTAGCAGACAGCGAGCAGTACGCTAGCATGCTGCTTGGTTGACGCTCTGTGTAATATTACTCACATTCCTCTGCAGCAGTCCCCTACAGAACAGCAGCGCGACATGCTCCGACACTGCGCTCGTATTGTTGACTAGTAGTGCCCTCCGCTCCGCACTGTGCCTGCCACCCGTGTACGCTAGCAGACAGGGAGCAGGACGCTAGCATGCTGCTTGGTTGACGCTCTGTGTAATATTACTCACATTCCTCTGCAGCAGTTCCCTACAGAACAGCAGCGCGACATGCTCCGACACTGCGCTCGTATTGTTGACTAGTAGTGCCCTCCGCTCCGCACTGTGTCTGCCACCCGTGTACGCTAGCAGACAGCGAGCAGGACGCTAGCATGCTGCTTGGTTGACGCTCTGTGTAATATTACTCACATTCCTCTGCAGCAGTCCCCTACAGAACAGCAGCGCGACATGCTCCGACACTGCGCTCGTATTGTTGACTAGTAGTGCCCTCCGCTCCGCACTGTGCCTGCCGCCCGTGTACGCTAGCAGGCAGCGCGTAGGACGCTTGCATGCAGCGTGGTTGACGCTCTCTGATGATACGTGCGCTTGGCCGCCATTCCTGTGGATAAATCACCAATTATATTTTATTTCATTGCTAAGATCATTTGCATAGGTTGGTCAGCTGATGGCGCGATGCATTATTTATTTATTTATTAAAACGCGACATAGTTATCACAGATTGGAGACGACGGTAAGCTTTCATAATACGGGCCTTAGACGCCTGAGCATGACTATAAAATAATACAAATGTTATCATTAATAACAGAATAGTTTATAACTTCTTCATACACTACATTGTTTGATATAAAAAATAAAATCGGTAAAGCATTAGGACACGACAAATTGACGTCACTCGAACTGTCAAAAAGAGAATAAGCATGTAGACGGACTTAGGCGGTACAAAATGCCCAATGAAATTTTTGATATTTCCTTTGTTCAACGTATAAGATAAAATAAGTGGCGGCGCTAGTGTGCCTCGGGGTACCGCCTTAACTCAAACTTACGTAGAAAATAGCCGTTGTTCTAGCTTGATCCTCCCTTTAGTTTTAACTACCCGCTTGCCGAGCAATAACGAGTCTACAGCCGACAGCACCGTACCCGCGTTCAGATGTTCCGAGTTAGAGAAACGACTCATGTCTTCTAGTTCTAGAGTCGTCTCTACTAGACCGGTGTTTAGGAGCTGGCTTAGGAAGAGATTGGAGAGAGCTGGGGAAAAGAAAACGCATTGATGAGCGATAAAGGCTATGACTATAAACATATACTATTATTGACAGTTCAAATCGTGCCCCAATGGGCGTTTTTCCATTAGACGGCACGGCACCGGTAGGACACCGGCGCCGGTGTCCTACCGGTGCCGTGCCGAGCCGGCTAATGGAAAAACGTCCAATCGCTTCTTGTCATGGTTAGGCATGACTAATATGACATAGGGATATAATACATAATATGGGAATACGGTTTTATGCGATTCCACGCCGCTGTCTTGTCGTAGTGTGTAATACGCTTGGAAAATCAATAGAGAATGCCCCGCGCCATATCGGTCATCAATAAAGGCCTGTCTGTCTGTCCCTATGTATGCTTTTGATGCGCTTTTTTAATAGATAGAGTGATTTAAGAGTCAACCATTTGACACATAGATTTCCACGCGGGCGAAGCCGTGGGGAAATGTATGAGCTAGTTTATTAATAATTAGTTGTGTGTGTATTTGTTTAACTATTTTGACTATTTCTCCCCCCCCCCCCCCCTCCCACTTCAGGTAGACCTTCGTCCACCACACCACATAGGCCATAAACTCACACTTGACAAAAGCTATCCTGTCCTTCTTGACCTGGTACTGCTCGCACCAGCTGTTCAGCTCCTGGTTGGACCCTCTCGACTTCTCCTCGAACTCCTGGTAAAGCTTCCACAAGGCGAGATAGTCTGAGGAGGCGCTGTAGTTGCGTTTTATTTCACGGATTTCTGGGAAATAAATCAGAATGATCATTGACCTAACCGTAGAAACAAGAACTTAAACTTTCACAAAAATTCGTACGAAAACGACGACGATTTTATTTTGTACTAGTTTCTAGCCGCGGCTTCGCACGCGTTGTTTCCATGGAAACGGATTTACGGGAAATAAAAAAAATATTCCAGGCCTAGAACTACCTGTACGCAAAATTTCAGCCAGAACCGTTCAATAGTTTTGGCGTGAATAAAAAAGAGAAAATCTATGGCTCAGGTATAAATAAACGAGCCAGCTCAGTTATGAGATCAGATGGCCGATGAGTCGAAAATCTTTGGGATTTCCTACGCCTAAACGAACTAAATGAAACTTTAGTCTTTGAGCAGGATTGGATAAACTTTTATATTTATTATTATGTGGCAATGTATGTGTATACAATAAATAAATGAATATGAATATTTCCCCTGTAGGTAGCAAATGGCGCTTGATTCGTAGGAAGTCTCAAAGATTTTCGACTCGTCGGTTACTTGATCTCATGACTCAGTTGGTTAAAGCGTCCCTTTACTGATCATAAAACGTTCAGCACACGCTGAGCCAACCCCTATATCGGCGAAGGGTCATAAAGGCAGTTTTACTCGTATTTTTAATATCACCCTTTTGTGTCACTTACCTCCATGTTAAAACCCTTTGTGGCGCGATGGGCGAAGGTCCGCCTGCGACGCAGGAGGTTGCGGGTTCGATTCCCGCCTCGGAACAATTGTGTGTACGATCTGCAGATATTTGTTCCGGGTGTTCTGGTCGTTTTTAACCATAATAAAAAAAATATCTATCATGTAATGTATTGTATTATGTATATCAGTTATCTAGTACCCATAACACAAGCTCTGTTTACCTTGGGGCTAGATAATGCTGTGTGAATTGTCCAGCATTATTTATTTATTTGTTTTCCTTTTGTTTATTCTATGGCTTGAAAAACTTCTTGCCTGGTTATATGTCCGAATAAATGTTTTTTTCTATTATATTCTTATTATATTCTCAGTTACTGTACATGTTTTACGCAATAGGGATGCCTATTGCGTATATTAAAATGTATATAAACAAGTTAGTTACCTTCTCTCCGTTCCGCAGAATTATTAAACACCTCTACATCAGACGAGGCCGCGAGGTCACTGACCGACACCGCCGTGCCTAGTACCCACGCGTGGATGAGACTCAATCCCATGCGTGGGGACAGATGCAGTGTGGACAGGGCTTTGCCGAGGCGGGTTAGATTCTCTGTTGGAGTTAGGGCATCTGAAAACAAACACTGTTTAAGAAAACTCTATCATGGTTATTAATACAAAGGTCATTTAAAACAATTTTTTTTGACGACAGCTTTGGCGCGATGGGCTAAGCGAACTAGATTTACCTGTTACGTAGGTAACTAGGCCGATAACTGAATGACTAAGCGACAGACAGGCGCCGGAGGTTGGAACAGGGAAAGATCGACTAACTGACTTTCTTTAAGCAATACGGCGACCTCTGTGGTGCGATGGGCGAAGGTCCGCCTGCGACGCAGCAGGTTGCGGTTTCGATTCCCGCCTCGGAACATTTATGAATACTATCTGCAGATATTTATTTCGGGTGTTCTGGCCGTTATCTATGTATAATTAAAATATCTAATGTAATGTATTAAGTATGTATATCAGTCATCTAGTACACAGGCTTTGCTTATCTTGGGGCTAGATGATGCTGAGTAGATTGTCCAGCATTATTTATTTATTATTTATTAAAAACATACTAATATCGATCAATTCTTTGACAGCTAGTTCCACGGCTTTCTCGCTAGGTGGCTCTGGCAACTCTGCCAGGAAGCTTTGAGCCTTCTCATCGGGGGCATAAGACTTGCAATCCAACACCGTTTTTTCGAGAGGTACTCTGAAAAATACAGAAAAAAAACAGTTTAATTATTATTGTTATTTAGTATTTTGCAATGTAATTTCCAGAAAAGAATAGAAAAAAACATTGACACAAATATGTGTACGATCTGCAGATATTTGTTCCGGGTGTTTTGGACGTTTTCTATGTACAATAAAAAATATCTATCTATGTAATGTATTGTATTATGTATATCAGTTATCTAGTACCCATAACACAAGCTCTGCTTACCATGGGGCTAGGTAATGTTGTTTGAATTGTCCAGCATTATTTATATTATTTATATTACCTCATTATTTCTGGTGTGGTGTGCTCCTCAAATTCAGCTTCCCTTTCTTTAGTATAAAGTCGATAACAGTGACCTGAGAATAAAATAATTTTAGGAAATTAAAATAATATGTTAACACTAATTATTATAACTATTTAAGAACCCGGCGAATGCCGCTGGCAACTTTCGATTCGAAGCACGTCTAAAACTTGACCCGAATATAGCTATCTCTGTTTAGCTGTTGCGACAACGCATGCATGCGTGCGTAATAGAAGCCTATTTTTAGATAGACGTATTTTTAGGGTTGTTTTTAATATAGAGTGAAATACCCTATTATGTCTGATATCCTATATATTGTCTGTATCTATATTATTTTATGTGTTTCGTTTTTTGAGTGGAGACTACGACTTGGTTAACGTATTGTAGGACGCCCTCCGACCAGGTGGGAAGACGACCTACGAAAGACTGAAGGTAGATGCTGGATGCGTCAAGCTGAAGACAGGGCGCTATGGCGCTTATTAGAGGAGGCCTATGTCCAGCAGTGGACTGCTATAGGCTGATATAGGTTAGTGACCTGGCTGTACTCGTCCCGCGCGGCCGCTTCTCTGCTGCGCAGCACTTTTCGACACCCACACTGTCTTCAAACTAGCTGTGCCTGAAAAAAAAATTACGGCAATAATAACTAACTATATTATGTAATATTACGTCTGTAACCTTAACGGTTTGCTGTAAGAAAACTCTTTGCCAGGGTTAAGCTTGCCTATGTCTATCTTGTTACTTGTCAAGTTAATTCTATGTATTATTTTGTGTGTAGTACAATAAAGAATTAAGAATCAGAAGCCGCGGGCGAGGTCGGCCAAGAAAGCGCTGGCGAGACCTTCCTCAGAGATTGGTGGGAGATCGCACGTGACAGCACTGAGTGGAAAGATTCGGGGGAGGCCTTTGCCCAGCAGAGACGAATCAGGCCAAATAAAAAAAAATATCCCATACAAAATCTGGTGAATAAAGGCCTATACTCTAGTCAAAATCTATGTAGAAAAAGCTGGCTACCCTTCAGCCAAACTAGTCTGTCAGACCTCGCCAGTCTGTGGGATACCGCAAATAGCTTGCCAGTTCCGCGAGTGTAGTGACATCGCGTGTAGTGATCTCCACGCGTCGTGAACCGCTCCAGGTTTTGCCTAACATGCATCACTACCTGGAGGTTGACAATGGAAGGCAACGTATGGATCTGGAGCGATATAAAGAACTGCCGCGCCGGCGGCGTGTCCCACGCTAGTTTTGCGCACGGCACGTTTCTGCATGCGAAAGACGCACTCTCTATCAGCAGCGCGCCCCCACAACTCTGCGCCGTGCTGGAGGAGCGCGTGGACAGTCGCAAAATAGCAAGAGCGGACCACGTCGGCGGACACCACGCGTGATAGCCTGCGAAGAGCGAAGCATGCGCTATTCAGTATACTAACCAGAGTTCTATCTCAGAGTATTCTGCTTGCAGGCGCCTGCGTACACGACGTGCTTCACGTCGGGGATGGTGACGGACGTCTCTGCGACGTTGGTGGCTAACACTACCTTGTACACACCTGGATATGGAAGTATGGTATACTATCCAGAGCTCTATCTCAGAGTATTCTGCTTGCAGGCGCCTGCGTACACGACGTGCGTCACGTCGGGGATGGTGACGGACGTCTCTGCGACGTTGGTGGCTAACACTACCTTGTACGCACCTGGATATGGAAGTATGGTATACTATCCAGAGCTCTATCTCAGAGTATTCTGCTTGCAGGCGCCTGCGTACACGACGTGCGTCACGTCGGGGATGGTGACGGACGTCTCTGCGACGTTGGTGGCTAACACTACCTTGTACACACCTGGATATGGAAGTATGGTATACTAACCAGAGCTCTCTCTCAGAGTATTCTGCTTGCAGGCGCCCGCATCTACGACGTGCGTCACGTCGGGGATGGTGACGGACGTCTCTGCGACGTTGGTAGCTAATACTATCTTGCGGATCCCGGGAGGGGGTGGCTTGAACATCGCTGTTTGGTCTGCTGTTGATAGTCTGCAGACAAAATAAGCTTGTATTATAAAAAAAATACCGCAAGGATTTCAAAGTCAAAGTCAATATAATGTATTCTTTAGACTTATAAAATAAGCACTTAAAATAGATTATTATTTGAAACTCGGGCGCGGATATATGTATATCGTCATTGGCGACCTCTGTGGCGTGGTGGGCGAAGGTCAGCCTTCGACGCAGGGGGTTAAGTTCGATTCCCCCATTGCAGCAAATGTTTGTACAATTTGCAAGTATTTGTCCGGGTGTTATCGATATTTTCTATGAGTGATCAAAATTATCAATCTCTGTATATTGTATTAAGTATATCAGTCATCTAGCACCCATGACACAAGCTTTGGGCTAGATGATGCTAGATTGTCCAATATTATTCCAATATTTATTAGTTTAGTTTTGGCGACGTCGACCAATGCTGTCTAATATCCAGAATATTTTTTTTGGCTTTGAAAAGTGTAATTATAAGACCAAATATCTTTAAATTAATTTTGACACTGTGTAAAACGTACAGCATTATTTACCTGGAATGCACAGGCAACACAACATGCAAGCCTGTCTGTCTGTAGCATTCATCTAACATTTGCTTAGCAGCCTTGATCTCAGACCAACCCGGGAGAAACGCTAGTATAGCGCCTTCCTTGCCCTGCTTGTCCACTGCTTTTATCGTATCTACTATCTGAAAAATAAAAAAATAACTTCTTTACATATTGAAAAATGAAGTCGCTTCCGCTGTCTGTTCGCTTCGATCTTTTAACACTTTGAGTGCTGAAATCACACGGTATGTGTTTTCTACAAGTGACTAATATGCGTAAATCCACACTAGCGCAGCGGCTGAGAAAATACAGATCTTTGTGACTCAGCACAGTAATATTTTTCGAACGACACGCATGTGCGGCGCAACACAACCGCTGTGTAGAGCGGCAGCACGAATTTTTTAGGTTAAAAAAAAGATCGCAGTCGTCAAAAAAAAATCGCAGTGTTAAACTACTTAACGGATTTTAATGCAGTTTTCAGTAATAGATAGATTTGACACATAGATTTATTTAGATAGTATATATAATATAAACAAATTTGAACTAGTGTTTACAATTACAAATTGAAGGGATTGGAAACAGATTGAATTTTGGTTACAAGTAGACCACAGCGGTTGTCGGTTCTTCGCGTGATATGTCCGGTCCACTGCCACTTCAGCTTGCTAATTCGAGTTACTCGTATGTCGATAACTTTGGTTCTCTGTCGGATGTATTCGTTACGAATCCTATCCTTCAGACTCGGAGCATAGCTCTTTCCATAGTTCGCTGAGCGACTTTGAACTGGTGGACCTTACCATTCAATAAATAGAGTTCAATTTACCTCAGGAATGTTCAGCTGCGGTCCCCCAGCTTTCTGGGATATCGCCACTGTATTTGGAAGTTTTATCCCGAAGTTCTTCTGAACATCATCAAGATACGACACTTCTACAGGATAGGTAGTGCCTGGCACTTCTATGACGGGGCACGACATCCCGAAATATCTAGAAACAAAATTTATTAAATATATACAAACAGACGGCCGCTGGGGCAAATGTGTTCTTGAGTGGAGACCACGACTCTGTAAAGGTAGTGTAGGACGCCCTCCGAACAGGTGGGATGACGACATGCGAAAAACTGTAGGTTGATGCTGGATGTGTCAAGCTGAAGACAGGGCGCTATGGCGCTCATTGGGGGAGGCCTATGTCCAGCTGTGGACTATCATAGGCTGATGATGATGATGATACAAACAGAACGAATTATATTATTTTATTTTTATTTAGATGGAATACTAACATCTTATAAATCTTAAGTAAGTAGTGTGGCATAACTAAAGCGTAACAGTTCGCAGACTTATATAATATCGCAAAACATCGCAAACAGTGTGGAAATTTGTTTCGTAAACATTTTGCGATGAACGTAGTGTAAAAGTATCTTTATGGACGAAAAAGTCATTAAATTTTTCGGGTTAGACAACATTTAAAAATCAATATTTTTTGAAGGCTAACTTTTTCTTAGCATCATCATGGCGAGAATACATTGAACGCCCCAAAGCCAATGGCATGTTTCACTGTAAATCGTCGTACAACGCAGTTTTGTTGTAACGCTTTGGTTAACCCTTAATTACTCGCGTGGGGTGTTTAACACCCCAGCGACTGTTTGATCGACTCTAGTTATTGGAGTTTCGAATTTACAACGCTTATTTTTAAATCTTAATCATAAATAAAAGTCTGATTTTGTATGTATTTGGTAGTTTTTTCTACGCGAGTACTTATGTATGTTTTTATGCGCGAGTAACTAAGGGTTAAACACGCGTTCAACAGGATGTCTCACTTTTTTGTAGTACAACTGTTAATGCCTACGAATGTTATATGACATATAACATTCGAAGATATGTCATATTATAATTATATGTCAACATAATAAAATTGATGACATATAATATATGTCATCAATTTTAACCTGTAGCATGAAAAAGTTTATTTATCTATGCCTGTAGGTAGATTATTTGCAGCAGTCTACAGTTAGCTCGATTTTTTCCATTGTAAAAACTATTTCTTAACTTTCTATTATTTAAATAAAATAAATAAATATTGCTGGACAATCCACACAGCATTATCTAGCCCCATGGTAAGCAGAGCTTGTGTTATGGGTACTAGATAACTGATATACAAAATACAATACATTACATAGATAGATATTTTTTTATTATACATAGAAAATGACCAGAACACTCGGAACTAATATCTGCAGATCGTACACACAATTGTTCCGAGGCGGGAATCGAACCCGCAAGCTCTTGGTCCGCAGGCGGACCTTAAGGCCCACCGCGCCACATCGGTCGTCTTCGTCGATTTTATGGTAATTCCCTAAGAAACCTTCAAAATCAACATAACCATTATTATTTAACTATCATTACTTCGTAAAAACGCCGACATCAAGCGTGGCGCTCATCACAATGAGTTTCAGGTTGGGGCTTAGTTTCAGGGCCCGCTTTAGTAGTAGGAGGGAGATGTCTGTATTGATGTCTCTTTCATGCGCCTCGTCTATTATCACGTGGGAACAGCCGGTAAGACCTGAAAAGAAAAATATTTTATTCTATTTTCTATAGTAAAAAATTTATTCGATACGAGAATTTTATATACATTTTATCTAAATAATATATTTTTAATAAGTTTACCTGGATTCGTTTGCAGCCTATTCAGCAAGATCCCCGAAGTGCAGTAGAGTATAGAGCCCACCGGCGGCCGCGGCAGCTTCGAATCCAGGCGTACTTGATAACCCACCGTCACTCCCACCTGGATTTTTTTTTTGTTTATTTATGTTTCATAATAATTATTTATTAATCTAAAAGCTAGCTTAAACGGTTATTCCTTTTGTACGGAAGCTCAACAAATATGTATCTACCATCTAGCATCATCATAGCATCTGAGAGTCAAGCAGGCCACACCCTGCAAGTAAAAGCGGGGTACAATGATCGACAGTCCGGTGCGCGATCAAATCTACATTAGCATCTGCCCTCAGCTTTGTCCGAGTTTTTCCTGGGAAAAGGAGAGCCTATGACTATAGGAAGTCAGCCTGTCGATCATTCCCTTTGACGACCGCGGTGGCGCGGTGGACGTAGGTCCGCCTGCGACACAATGTCCGTCTCGTGGTAGCATCGCAAGCTTTCTTTATGGGTTTCTCAGTAGCTTTAGAAAGAGTATTTAAAGAAAAATATTAAGGATAATCCTGCTACATTTTACACGTGAAAGTTTGTTATTCTTTCACGCAAAAACTACTGAACAGATCGGGCTGAATTTTGCCTACAAGTAGTTCCAGGCACGGAATCAATATAGGCATTTTATCACATAAATCAGTTCCCATGGAATAGAAATAACTTTAACCTTCATCATCATCATCATCAGCCTATAGCAGTCCACTGCTGGACATAGGCCTCCCCCAATGAGCGCCATAGCGCCCTGTCTTCAGCTTGCCGCATCCAGCATCTACCTGCAGTCTTTCGCAGGTCGTCATCCCACCTGGTCGGAGGGTGTCCTACACTACGTTTGCCGAGTCGTGGTCCCCACTCAAGAACACGTTTGCCCCAGCGGCCGTGGGTTCTTCGCGAAATATGGCCGGCCCACTGCCACTTCAGCTTGCTAATTCTTTGAGCTATGTCGATAACCTTGGTTCTCTGTCGGATGTATTCGTTACGAATCCTATCCTTTCCTACTTTAACCTTACTATTTCATTAAATAAGCGTGAGAATTATTATTTGAAATATTTTGTTGTTTGTGAACCCTATTTGGAACATTTGATGTATTCGCATGCCAGTAATATGGGGAGATATAAGGATATATTTTTTAATAATACAATGAATGAATGAATGAATGAACACTTTATTGTACCCAAAATAACACCTAATATCTTACATAATAACAGTACAATAGGCGGCCTTATCGCTTAAAGCGATTTCTTCCAGGCAACCAGGCAATACAATCTTATTCCATACCTTTCTTCATACAACGTGTGGCTCCAGCGTGTGGATACGACACATGATTTAGTTATAATTATTATTTATTTTATTGTAAGAAACTAATTTAATTTAATTTTAATCTTAATCTCATTTATAATTTTATTCTTATTTTTTAATCTAATGCAATATTAATTTATTTTTTATTGTAATAATGTTTTACTATTTAGTTTATATTAATGTAACTCCTATGGATTTTATTGTCTGACATAAATAAATACAAATACCTCTCTAATTTACTATCTCTGATATGAATAAACTATTTGAATTTAAAACGTTTCCATAGAATAAACGCGTGCGAACCCGCGGGCAGAAACTAGTAAAGCTAAAATACATATGTTAGCGCAAATAGTCAAAACTACTGATTCTATTTGATTCGAAATAGGACCAGTAGTTTTGATTATTATTGCCGGTTGCGAGTAGAAGTGGATATACAATACAATACAAGTATAGTTTACCTGTTCCCCTAACTCGGAAGCCACTCTGTCCGCGAGCCCCGTGGCAGCCACTCGGCGTGGTTCAGCCACAAGCACGCATCCCGCCGGCTGCGCCAGTAGCAGTGGAATGCGCGTGGATTTACCGCAACCGGCTGCGCCAGATATTATCACCACTCGGTTATTTTGTACTGTGGATTTGATTTCAAATCTGTTGGAAGAAGATTTTTTATAAATACATTGGACATTTCATATGACTTTTCAAGAGTAATTGACACTTAATTATGTTAAGGTGACCTGAACAGTCAATGGCAAAAGGCTACGATATGCACGACGACTGTTTTTCGTTTGTTTTATCGTACATCTCTTTCATATTGGCACAAAAAATGAGACAAAACTATGGCAAAATTTGTCGAATGACGATACCGGATGACGATTTGCGAAAGACTGCAGGCAGATGCTGGATGCGGCGAGCTGGTTAGGGCGTTAGGGCACTCATTGGAGGCCCATGTTCAGCGGTGGACTATCATAGGTTGATGTTGAGGTCAGTATGTTAAACACAGCGCCATCTGTGACTCAGCTGCGGCACTACGTACACAATCTTTCTTAGAGCGATTGCTTCTTACGTGGTTCCAACAAATACCACTGGAGGCGCTTTGTCGAACTATACAGGGTGTCCGGTAATTCATAGATAACCCCGCAGGTACTTTTTATACCACAGGTGCTCAAACTTTATCATAAAATATCGAAAACAATAATTTTCATTTTTTAGTATTTAAGAAAAAAAACCGGTGCTGCTAGAAATATTTTGTAATGCGCGATGGTAAGGCCAATTATTCACGGTTGTTCCCAGAGAAAATACATTCGTTATTATTGAATTTGTAGCCTTAGTGCACAATGTCGTGAACAAAGGTATCAAATTTTGTACTTAAGAAAAAACTAAATAAATCCTTGACTGCTGCAGATAGATTATATATGGAAATAGAGATTTTTTATAATTTTTTTCCTGATTGGCCGTGGTCCTCCCCACAAGTACCTGTGGGGTTATTCAATAATTACCGGACAACCCTGTTTAAGGAGGCAATGCTAAGAGCCCTTGCATACCCACTATAAAAGCTTACCTATGTTTATCAACAGGGAGCGGTGTAGCTGACTCGCGGTGGTACTCCAGCGATCGCTGCAAGGCTTCCCGCCTTCTCTTCACGGCTAGATCTGGCTGCTGAAAGATCAACGGTCGCCCGTAGACTGGGTGCACTGTTATCTCTGAAAGATATATTAAATGTATTTATTAAAAAAACCTCATTGAATGCATTTAATACAAGACTATAAGAATATGTATTAGATAATTACTTTTAGATGCACCTACCTAAGTAATTAATTTACACCTACTTTTAGAATAGCTTATTTCTCATGTGACATTGTGTCTTTTTGAGAATACTATTTCTGAAGCCGATGCTGAATTTTCGCCCAAGATTACAACATAGGGTTCTTCCGACCACGACTCGGTAAACGTAGTGTATGACGCCCTCCGACCAGGTGGGATGACGACCTGCGAAAGACTGCAGGTAGATGCTGGATTCGGCAAGCTGACGACATGTATGGCGCTCATTGGGGGAGGCCTATGTCCAGCAGTGGACTGCTATAGGCTGATGAGGATGATGATAATTATACCAACCATTATCCATTGCAGTTTCTTTAGAGGTCGGTGTAGAATGAACCTCTTTCTGCTTAGCTTCATTATGCGCCTTTTCGTAAATGTCACCTGCAATGAAAATACTATTTTAATAGAAAACTAGCTGCGCCCCGCGGCTTCGCCCCCGTTAAATCTATGTGTCAAGTCAAATGGTTAAAATGATAAAAAGTATCCTATGTTAGACTCCTGGTTCTAAGCTACCTCTCCACCAATTTTCAGCTAAATCGGTTCAGCCGTTCTTGAGTTATAAGTGTTGTAACAAACACGACTTTCTTTTATATATATAGAAGATAATATTAAGATCACGTCAATAAAGTCCTAAACGTTTGCCAACACCCACGGAAGTTAAAAAAACTCAATTATTGAAAGAGCAAATTTTTCCCGTTGCTGTTAGAAATTCATCAGGGGCTAAGGCAATTTCAGAATTCTCTAATTCATTTAGAACAGATGCACTCAAATTTATAGAACCTAGTGAACCATATCTAAAATATATATCTAGCTATTCCTATATCATCATCATGTGTGAATTGTCTAGCATTGTTATTATTATTCCTATTTAAATTCTCGTTATAAAATATTTTTTGTACTATAGAAAATATAATAACGTATTATAATACTATAAATAAATGAAATACCCCTTCCTTACTTAGCATAAAATCATCATTATCATCAGCCTATGTTAGTCCACAGCTGGACATAGGCCTCCCCCAATGAGCGCCATAGCGCCTTGTCCTCAGCTTGACACATCCAGCATCAACCTGCAGTCTTTCGTAGGTCGTCATCCCACCTGGTCGAAGTAGTCCTACACTACGTTTACCGAGTCGTGGTCTCCACTCAAGAACACGTTTGCCCCATAAAATTAGGAAGTCTTAATAGAGAATAACGCCATGGTTAAAATAAACATACTTATGCCATTCTGATAATCTTCCCATAGCTTCCGAATCCTCTCCACAGATTTCTCAGTAAGCTTTGCTTGCATAGGCTCATCGAAGCTGCTCGGTACTTCTTTTAGCTTGTCTATGTCTACTATAGGGTGACCCCTCGTGTCTATGCGTTTGTTCACAGTCAGCCAATGCAGTGCTTGCGTTGCAGCGGCCTCGCTGGCTTGGCGTTTTGATATTGCTGTGCTGAAAAGACCGAATAGTACGTGAAAATGCGTGTCGTCCGCCTGCGACGCAGGAGGTTGCGGGTTCGACTCCCGCCTCGGAACAATTGTGTGTACGATCTGCAGATATTTGTTCCGGGTGTTCTGGTTGTTTTCTAAGTATAATAAAAAATATCTATGTAATATATTGTATTATGTATATCTGAAATGAAATGAAATTAAAGTTTATTTTTCTTTAGGCTTACAAATAAGCACTTAGACAAGTAATATTTTATACTATTCATTATTATATTGATGTTCACTTCAATTTTTTGTCCACCAGTGGAAGAAGTGAGAAGAAACCACTAGTATGTTCATAACTTATGTGTCTAGTACATATGATTTGCTTATCTGTAAGTTGTTAGATTTTGAGTTGGAGCAAAACTCGTTCCAAGCTTTTTTATCTTTTAGATAATCTGATATTTTGTAATATGCACAATTTTTTTCAATTTATTTATTGATAATTTTTGCAACTCACTTGGAGTTTTGTTGTAGAAGCATATAGATTGCCCTTTAAAAGATACACTTATCTTATGTAGTCTAGTTGTGGGAACAGCGAGTTTATGCTTATTTCTAGTATTTACATTATGTATATCGCTTTTTTTAGCGAACCGATTGATGTTTTAATGAGTGTACAACAAGTTTTCATAAATATATTGACATGGTACTGTCATTATGTTTATTTCTTTGAATTGATTACGTAGGGATTCTCTGGGACCCATATTATAGATCGCACGAACAGCCCTCTTCTGCAACACAAAAACGGTGTTTATATCTGCAGCGTTCCCCCACAGTAGTATGCCATAAGACATAATACTATGGAAGTAGCTGAAATAGACTCTAGAAGTATCAACGTCTGTAAGGTGACGGATTTTTTCAACTGCATATGCTGCAGAACTAAGTCTCTTCGATAGCTTATCTATGTGTGGGCCCCATTGAAGTTTACTATCTAAGGTTATTGCTAAGAATACGGTATTGTCTACAATTTCTAGCGTTTCTCCTTTTACGTTAATATCAACCTTAACTTGTTTTACATAAGGTAGAATAAATCTTATACATTTTGTTTTGGTTTCATTAAGCAAAAGATTATTGATACTAAACCAATGGACTACCTTTGAGATTGCAGTATTTACATCGTCGAAATTTGGGTTTGGTCGTTTCATTTTAAAAATTAATGAAGTATCATCAGCAAACAATACAATCTCATGATGATTCTGTCAGTTATATAGTACCCATAACACAAGCCCTGCTTACCATGGGGCTAGATAATGCTGTGTGAATTTTAACTATCTTAAAATTACATTTAATTTTCTATGTCTTTTGCTGCAATATTTACTGTTTTACTTTACTAACCATTCAAACTTCATCTTCTCCGGCCAAACAAAGTAATATGTGCAGGTCCAATCCATATTCTGCGGATTTTTCTTCTTGGCTGCCTTTGGTAGAACATGCTGCTTGAAGTAAACATCGAATGTCTTGTCTGGAATCTTTGCCGAAAGGTTGTTGAGAGTCATGCGGGGCTCGGGGAATATTGCTTTTATCTTCTTAAGATCTATACAAATACATGGTTATTATTTTCTTACAAGTAAGTTCTCCATCAATAAGGGACCAACACTTGAAAGAAATCGATAGAAGAATAAGCAACACCTGGAAATGTTACTGGTGTCTTAAAGAAATAGTTAAAAACGAAACAGTACCTATGTCGGTAAAAAGCAAACTGTATAACATATGCATTTTGCCATGTCTCACTTATGGGTGTCAAACATGGCCAGCTACGAACAAAAAATACCAAAAACTTAGGGTTTGCCAATACAACATGGAGCGCAGCATGCTAAATATAAGGCTATGCGATAGATGAACGAGTTCTAAATAAGAAAAAAAAAATACCGATGTTCTACGAAAAATCAAAAAACTCAAATGGAATTGAATTGGACCAGCCACATTATGAGAACAAACAAAGGAAAATGGATGAGCGAAAGACTGCAGGTAGATGCTGGATGCGTCAAGCTGAAGACAGGGCGCTATGGCGATCATTGGAGCAGGCCTATGTCCAGCAGTATACTATCATAGGATGATGATGAAGTTAAAGTGTCAGTTATTTCTCATTAACAGCAAACATGAAACTTATGCTAAGTATCTAAAGTGTCTGTTTGTAATGTCAAAGTAACTGCTGTTTCCTAAATGCATATGAAAATAAATATATAACAAGAATTCAAATTGTAAATAACTGTCCGTCTCTTTGTTTGGCCTGATTTCTGAATAGGCTGGATGGACCCAAGGACTTTCACTGCCTAAAGTGTGCGTAGATAGCTGAAGCCACATTGGGTTACATAGGCTTCTTCTATTTTAGAAAAAATAATAAGGGTTCTACACAAAAATAATTAAACCCATCTTATTTGGTATTGTGGAGAAGCCACAAGAAAAACTTATACATTTAAATAAATTTCATTAAGTTAGGAACAGATATTTCGTCTTGGAAAACTTAAAACACCTAACGAAGCTGAAGTTGATGATGCTGTGTGGATTTGATTGTATTTAATTTATTAACTAGCTGCGCCCTATGGCTTCGCCCGCGAGGAAATCTATGAGTGAAATAGTTTATAAACCTTTATCTTGGATCACTGTACCTATTTAAAAAAACCACATCAAAATCCGTTGCATAGTTTTAAGAATCTATGCATACATAGGGACAGACGGACAGCGGTAAGGGAATTTGTTTTATACTATGTGAAATCAAATGAAATAATTTTGAAATGAAATAATTTTTTATGTAGTGAAAATAAGCATTGTAGGCCTTTTATATAAGATAGGAAATCAGTAATAATTACCAAAGTTATACTCTGCAGTCTCTATACACTTTGAGTACCATCTTCTATTTGGTCTATATAATGATGAAAATATATGATCTTTTGTTCCAAAGTGCAGCCATGGTTGAGTCGTCCCATTGTAAGAGTGGTAACATCCTGAAAAAATTGGTTGGTGTTAATATCAACTGTATAGAAACTTAGAAAATTCTAGAAAAATCTCATGTTAATTTTATGCAATGAAACTTTTGAAACTATCATGGTTATTAATACTAAAGTCATTTAAAACGGGATATTTACCATGATTTGATTTTTGAGTTATCCAATATTTCGGCACAGTTTCATGCGCCATGATCACGGAATAACCTATTAGTAGTTAGTTATTCCGTGATCATGGCGCATGAAACTGTGCCGAAATATTGGATAACTCAAAAATCAAATCATGGTAAATATCTCGTTTTAAATGACTTTAATGTCTATGAACATAACAATGGTTTCAAAAATGTATTGTCTAAAAGTCTGCTACTGTTTTTTTCAATCCGAATCAGAATATTTCATTTTTGAAAAATATTTGTGCAATTAAGTATTGACATACTAGTAGGTATAAGTTGAAACAGCTTTGTTCAGAACCAATTTCGCTAATTCTTTTTTTAGAATATTCTTTGAAGTACGAGGATGGTTCTTTCGGAGATAAAAAAATAAAAAAATGGCTGAAACAAATGACCACCCGGGCGAAGCCGGGACGGGCCGCTAGTTTTAAATAGGTATAAGTTTTCTAAGCTAATGCTAGAATCAGGCTAGAATTATGTATAGGTACTAACCTAATGTTCTGCTGTAGCACCCCAATAAGATTCATGTTTGATACTATAATTTTACACCATATTTAACTACTTACCAAATAAATGAATTAAATTGATAAAATTGATGCAAATCCTTCTGATACTTACTGCTATTTTCCTCAAAATTGTAGTTTAAAAAGTTGCATGTGGCATTTCGTATGTTCGTCTTGAAGGGACTTGATTGTAGAAAGCAAGTTTTTGTAATAATAAACATGTTTCCTTGGTAAACAATACAGACATAACCTATAAATCAGACTGTGAATAGGATATGTTGTGTAGATAGCTCACGAAGTACTTTTATTGTTTTAAACACCCCTACGAACTCAGGTCCCATGAACCGGCTAGTTTTTGATACTTTTTGTATCACATCACATAACAAATAATTTTCAAATCTGTCTCATCTCACTCAATCAACCTCTCGGCAAAAATGTAAACAAACAACAGTTTGTGCAAACAAGAAACAAATGAATGAAATGAATTCCTTTACTTGACAGTTGACTTCTTTCAATTCAACTTCTTGCTAGATGGCTCTACGTCTGGCAATGTCAGAAACCTATCGTGTGAATTCTTGTGTCTGCAATCTGTAAAATAAAGCTATGTATCCACTGGTGCTGAATCGACGCGTGCGGAGCGAAGGGATTTGTGGCATACCTATAATAATGTAAGATGAATTGGAGGTCCTCGGTGGTGTCACGCTGCTGTTTACACCAACCAAACTGTGGAGTCTTCATCACTCTGTGGAGTCAAAGCCTAAAGCAGCGCTGAAGTACGATTGGCGGAAAATTCAAATATTTTCAGTTTTTAATGTTTTCCACATTGACAGATAGGTACAAGTTCGATATCGATAGATCATAGCTTCAGCTTAATAATGATTCTCGATCTTGTCATAATATCGATATTGATAATGATTATGTAGGTAAGGTAAGATAGCTTACCTACCTAAGCTTTTTTTTAGGACCCAGTTTTCGCGTAGGTATAATAGTATAGACCAGGTAACAAACAGGACCTGCAAAGCCACCACAAGTGCCTGCAACTGACAAAACATAAACAAGTTGTAGGTTTATCATGACCTTAGCCGGACAAGTAGGTATCTTTTATTTTGTAGACCTGATGAATTTCTTAGGTAACAAAACTAAGAAACGGATTTAACCGATCTACGGTAATACTAAAGAAATTAAAAAAGCTAATAATAATTACCAAAATTACCTCTGCGCTTTTATAAGAATGTAGAATTTGTCACTGTTTATAATTTTAACATAAAGCCTAAGCTCTGAGAATTCAGAGTCGTAAAGCTCTTGAATTCTCAGAGCTTAGGCTCAAAGCTTTTTATACCTAGTAAATACCTAGGTACCCACGTATAATATTTTTGATTGTTTTTCGTAGAAGTACCTACTACCTAGTTGTATTTATTTAGGCAATGAAAAAGAATCGTTTATTATGCGATAAACTAAAATAATTATAAACATCCATAAAACCTGTAGGAGTGTCCCGAATGCTATATTCCTCGGGTAACAGTTAAAAATAAATAAATAAAAATAAATAATGCTGGACAATTCACACAGCATTATCTAGCCCCATGGTAAGCAGAGCTTGTGTTATGGGTACTAGATAACTGATATACATAATACAATACATTAAATAGATAGATATTTTTTATTATACATAGAAAACGACCAGAACACTCGGAACAAATATCTGCAGATCGTGCACACAATTGTTCCGAGGCGCGAATCGAACCCGCAACCTCTTCGCAGGCGGATCTTCGCCCACCGCGCCACATCGGTCGTCAATAATGTTAACCTACTACCCAGGGACGTGTAAAAACGTTTTTCTCGTCCCAGCCAGTGTTCACTGGTCCCTGCTACCTATCTATTGTCGCATTTACATTCAGCCGTAGTGAGCAGGGAGGTGGGCAGGGAAGTGAGCAGGACGAGTGTGTAAACGCGATACTTCTCATGCCACTGCCATTGCCACTCGCGCTGCCCGGCGGCGCTCCCCAAAATGGCGGTTTTTTGTGCGGAAGTCAAAGGACCGGCAGCGCGAGCGGCAGTGCTTGTTTACATTCTGCTCCGATTCGATATCTTTTTAAATATCGAACATAATTATGTATCGCATAAAGAGACAGCGCGGCCGCTGTAATTATTTCGACGTCTGTCGTTGCCGAAACTTGAAAGCGAAGTGAGTGGTAGGGCAGTATGTAAACACACACTCCTCTCGATCCTGCTGCAGCAGTATTTAGGGAATTATCGCCGCCGGCAGCGTGAGGGGCAGCGGCAGGGGCTGAATGTAAATGAGGTATATGTAATACGGTGACAGCAGGTACAAATTACATAGAAGTGAAGGTATAATTTTAATTCTAGATAACTTATTTCATATTTATTTTATTGCATCATTGTGTACATTTGTAGGTCTTAGTATCTAGGTAATGTATAAGAAACACAATGGTACCCAAGCAGGGCGTGGCAATATATACTGTGAATGGAACTTCTCGATCTAAAGATAAAATAGGTATGTACCTACCGTATGTAGATACTTACCTAAGACAGCACAATCTATTGGCCTTGGCTATTTAAATATAAAGTATAATTCTAAGTTATTACGATAAATATTAAAATCACATTGTTCTCTTATCGTCTCATACCGAACCTGTTGAATATTGTTTATTTTAAATTACTATAATTTAGAAAAAGAATATAATGTATAAGTAGGTACTACATTGCAACAGTTTAGAAATATTATATGACCATTCAGAAGCGAAATTTAGGTTAATTTAAAAAAAAACACTGGTCTACTGGAAACTAAGCGCACTAGTCCCACGCACAACAACCAACGGTTACAACACAACTTGGTAGGTATACCTCCGTGGTCACAACCAAAGAGAATACCTACATAACTACGTAAGAGTCATAACCTGGATGTCAAGAAATAAATCCTGTCAGTCTACGTTTAATTATTCTGTTTTTTACCGTTGGTAGGTAGGTACCTAAGTATTTTATTTTTCTGTCTTTTTTGTAATTTTTTGTTATGTGCATTTATTATAAAATATCATTGATGTGCATAATGTGACCAGGTAATCACTTAGCTGTAATTTTCTGTACTAATGTTACATGTATGATTTGATTATCCTACTAATATTATAAACAATAGAATAAAGGAAGTATAAAGGGCGGCCTTATCGCTGAGAGCGATCTCTTCCAGGCAACCTTAGGATAGACTGGACATGAAGGAACAAAATAGACGGTGGTACTTTAGTAAATACCTATATCCTATCAAATTATCAATATTATAAACGCGAAAGTTTGTAAGTATGGATGGATGGATGGATGTTTGTTGCTCTTTCACGAAAAAACTACTGAATGGATTTTGATGAAACTTCGCAATAATATAGCTTGCATATCAGAATAACATATATGCTACAATTCATAAATAAAACCGCGGGGCGCAGCTAGTTTACAATAAACAAATGTTGTCTGGTAGAGACCGCCCATTTCCGCTTTTGTTGTGGGACGTCTATCTGCTTAAATTTTTTAAGTAAAAAAAGTTAAACAACTCCGATAAAAACTTTAATTGTTTAAAAAAGTTAGTTTCCTCTAGGCAGGAAGGAAATTATTAAGTTATAATGAAACATGTAAAAAATGTTTTTTAATGAAACACATGCTACAAACTTTTAAGGTCTTGTATATTTGTATTCAGTTACCTACTTCACTTCACAAGTGATTAAGAATTATTATTACCTAACTTACAACTTCCTAGGTAGGTAGCAATATAAATTAAATAAGGAAAATGAGAAAACGTTACTCAAGAAGCAGCATAAAAGCAATCATCTTTATCTCAGAAGTGATTACAGGCATCAATTAAAAGGTCATTGATGGATATATTTAATAGGATAAGACCTATCGTAGATCCCTGAGTGAACCCATTTAGAATTAAAATGAAGCACTGAACCTACTGAACTTAGATTGAAGTTGAGTCTATTTCATTTTGGAAGCCATAATAATATTCCCGTTTATATACTAAGTAGAAGTATTTTTTCAGAAAAACACTCTTAAGACACGCCTTATAAAGTTATTATTGTTTTTCTGAAGAAAAAAAGAACTTCTTATCAAACGCGTCTTAAAAATGTTTTTCTGAAAAACTTCCCGTCTAGACGGGACCGGGGAAAACCCGGGCATGGGTAAATATCGTTTATATTAATTTACTAGTAGACACGGATATTGCTACTGACGCACAAACAACACAACTATAATGGCCAAGATGAGCACAATGATATTCATTTCCACCAAAAAACTCGAAACTGGCTTAGCACAATGGACATTTGATTACTTCGTTGTTAATTAACCCTCGAGCATTCACTACAATCCCATTCTAATACACTGTTGGTTGCGAGTAGATACCGCTGAAGATCACAGTCGTCGTAGACTTCTCCATGACGAAGTAAACAAAAGGCCTGTTGCAGTAGAAGGACGGCGCCGAAATCCTGTCTGTGAAAGTAGCGGTACTGACCGCCGAAGCCACTGTTCCAGATTCTGTGACCTCAATGTCAGCTTTGTGCACAATGGCAGACACGAAAATGTTCTGCTTAGTAACCTTCTGAAAATTGGCTAAATCCGGCTGGAAGATATCGTACACACCCATGTTGTTCAAGGGCTTGTTCAGAACGATGTTGGTGCTGATGTGGAACCTTGGGATCTTAAGGTCAACCTCGTCTAAGCCATACATGTTCTCGTCAGATCTTAGCTTGTTGAAAATATCCATCAATGTCACTGTCGCGAAGTTTCTGTACATGTCAGCGATTTTAATGTTAGCATACGGAAGGATGAATAACATGGAATACTTCCCACCAGTTCCGTATGGCAACTCCACAACAAAAGCTTTGAGATTTTTCATGTTGGCGAATGGAAACTGTCCCTTCTGGAACATCATGTTCACACTGCCGACTACGACCTTATCTTCGTTATAGAAAGGTTCAAGTTGGGTGTCTGTTGCGTTGAACGGCAACCCCCACAATCCTTTGAACGATATCACGTTTGTAAGAATCATCCTTGATTCTTGGAAGTCGTCTGAACGGAGCACATTTGATACACGTCCCCCTGATTTTTCGATGTAGGAGTTTGCTACTTTAGCTGAGTTAGGATCGTCAAAGTCTAGCACTTTTATCGAGGCGGAAAAGTCGTTTTGCAAGACACTCCTAAAAGCAGGATTTACCGAGAAATCGTTGTCCAGGAAGACAAAATTCTTGCTCATCATGCTGACGCCACTGGACGGTGGAGGATCCAAAACTTGAGCAGTCAGATCTCTGTACCCAGAGACCAATGTTCTGTAGTCCCGCGGGAGGATAAAAGCTCTAGCTAGTTGGCTGTAGCTGTTCCCGCCTGCTCCCAACGCGATGCCTGTCATCAGAGTCCATATTCCAAATGGGGATATCACCACGTGGCCTCCGGTCTCCGCTTGGGTGTGGTGGAGAAGCTCTATACTAAAGTTCCGTGGGCGTTCTGTGAAGTCAACGGCTGAATAACACGCACCGAACAAACTCAAAAGCGGAATTACTGACAACATCGTGTTGTCCTTGCCCGTGGCTTTTTCACACTGAGCATGAACACTAACGATGCAAAACAAGATCGTTGCTGATTTATACTTGTTTACAGTTATGACGTTGCCGGGGGAATTTCGTTCTTATTGCTCGAGGATAAGACGTAGACGATTAAGAAGGTTGGAACCGGTATTGGTCATAGTAGGTGCCTAGGTGGTTCAGGTACTTATTGGCTTTTTATTATTCTGATCACGTAGATCTAAAATAAATCTGGTACTTGGGTCTTACCTACTACGCAATAAAATTGCATACCCACCAGAAAATACCTAATATCAGCGTAAACGTAAATACCTCAATAATTTAATTTTTACGTATTTCAAGACGACTTATCGTGAGTCGCTCAGGTCAAGGTCAAAACTTAACATAACTATTTACTTAACTAGTTTTTAGATATATACATAGGTACACAGGTTTTTAACCTGTGTCTCTGTAGGTACTAAGTAAATTTAATATAATTAATGTGTCGATTACAATTTTTTCGAAACTAAATCTAATTTTATGCCTATTGAAATATAATAAAAATAGTAAAAGCGTTTATTTCTAAAGGTCTTGCATATAACATAACGTTATTGGTATAGTTTGACCGAAACCGCTGTACCGCTCCTTAGGAAAGTGCGGCGAAGTGGGGGGCGAGGAAAAAAGAGCAAGAGTACGCGTTGACGGCAGACTGATGCATCAGTCTGCCGTCAACGCGTACTCTTGCTCTGATCCATCCTGCGTACTCTTGCTCCGATCCATCATGATGGATCGGAGCGGCCGATATTTCCCTCCCGTCTCGCCGCTCGCATACCTCAGGCACGGTACAGCGGTTTCAGTCAAACTATAAGAAAATATTATGATCGAGACCTATTCTTCCATTTGGTTCTACTTCTCGCTCTAAGTTGAAAGATCTTTTATAATATATCTTTATTGTACACACAAAATATCTAATACGTAGGTAGGGGAAGGTGGGGATCATTCGTACACTTTTTAATGTAAGCCTTGTAAAAAAAAAACTAATAGCAATTTCAAAATAAATTCTATGTTTTTGAGTCACCTACACATCTGGCTATAATAATAGGGTACATCCATAATGATATAATGCAATCTAACCAAGTAGTGGCGGTTTTCCCAAAAGATGGAAATCATACGAAAGCACCCCACACGTGGGGTAGATTCGTACATAGTGTGGGGCACATTCATACACAGTAAATACAAGCGCTATTTATACATAGGTAAAACATTTTTATTCATTAAAACAAGCTTCTCATATACACTTGCAGTTTTTGCAGGTCGTCATCCCACCTGGTCGTGGTCTCAACTCAAGAACACGTTTGCCCCAGCGGCCGTCAGCTCTTCACGAGATATGGCCGGCCCACTGCCTCTTCAGCTTGCTAATTCTTACAGCTATGTCGATAACTTTGGTTCTCTGTCGGATGTATTCGTTTCAAATCTTATTCTTATCCCGCAGCATGGTTCTGAAATAAATAAATTTATAAATTGGTAAATAAACACTCATGTATGAAATATCACTCACAATCCAGTACATTCGCAGAGTACGAATCTACCCCAGTTACTACTGTATGAAGGTACCCTAAACCCAAAAATTGAACAAAATGATGCAAAATAAAATAACGTTTAATTTAATACTAAAATAAATACGCACACCATAAATTAAGGCATCAGTACATCATTTACAATAACTTACTTTTACAATTTGAGTAAATCTTACTAGAACTAAACACTGTTAGAGGTGAATCCAAAATTTTTTTACGAGAAGCGAAAACACGTATCTTGTTGTTGCACGTAAGCCGTCGGCCGCACTGCCCCGCCTCGTCGCGCGGTTACCTAGCCGCGGTAGAGGGAAGGCACACTTCAAGTATGAACGCGCAAACGTTTGTAATCGCGGAGTTTTTATGAATGTACGAATGCTCCCGCTGTACGAATGGTGGCGGTTTTCCCCTATTAGATATTTTCTGTGTACATTATACAATTTAAGAATGTAGTTCAATGACGAATAGCGAAAGCTATGGTAGTTTGTAGTTTTGTGAAATTGACCAATTTCTTAAAGATGTGTTTTAACTTTATTTTTTTCTACAAAAAAAACTTAAGTAACAAGATATGTAGGTACATAGGCGAGCTCAACCCTGGCAAAGAGTTTTCAGCAAACCTTAGGGTTATAGGAAAGGCGATGGAACATATAGGTACAGACATTCATAAATATAACTACTAATAACTCAATTAATTTTTAATTAATAGTACCTACCTGCCTATTATTACATAACCCGTCTATGATTTTTGCGTAGCAGAAAAACAGGAAAGATTTCATCATCTTGGGAATTTATATTTTGCTTTATGTTATTATTAATAAGTAGGCCCCGCAGTTTCAAACGCGTAAAAATCTATGTGGCAAATGGTATATAATTATAAACCTTCCTCTTGAATCACTCTATCTATTTAAAGAAAATACATCAAAATCTGAGATCTAAGCATACATAGGGACAGACAGACAGCGGGGAGTGACTTTGTTTTATACTATGTAGTGATGTAGGTAGGTAAGTACCTAAGTAAATAGGTACCTACCGATAGATAAGAAGGCTAGACGTTTATGTGGTTTGCCCGTTAGATGAGACCTCATAGAATTGGTCTGAGGGAAACATGAATAGGAAATCATAAAATATGAGCTACAGTGCGTGTCTACGCGCGTTTTCTGGGTAAAAGTGATATAACCTACCTAATCTTGATAAAACAAGATTTCACTTCACAACTCGTATGATACCATTTATGTAAGCTTGCTAATTTAAACTGGGATCTGTTCAGTCTGACAGATAGACAGACAGACAAGACAAGGTTACAGATGTATAGATAGAAGACATGATTTTTATTGAGAGAAAAAGTGGGATAGTGCTTCTATTTAAAATATTACTACAGAACCTTGCTTTCCTCGCCGTAGATAACAAAATCTACATTTTCGATGACAGCTGTCAAAATTGAAACTGTCATATCTCAGAAACTACGTGTTTTGACTTTCAGTTCTTGGCTACATTGAAAGGAAAATATGAAATCTACATTAAAATCGTGTGAAAGCCCATAGTCATTCCAATAACTGTTTGCCAGATGAAAATAAAATATATTAAATATTAATGTTTTAAAAAATTGAATCTATTTATTACACGAAATATTTAAAACCATTAAATATTTCGTGTAATAAATAGATTCAATTTCAATTTTTAATGCTGAGTTTTACTTTACGATCCGGAAAACCTTTTTTATAGTCTTTATTTTATAGTTTAGACAGAAAAGTAGACCGATTCTCGCCTTTAATTTGAGTCAGGATCTTAAAGTCTAGCACGAGTAGTTTCCGAGATATGACAGTTTTAACTTGTATGTGTATGTGTGACAGTTTTGTGACAGTTCTTGTCACATTTGACAGTAAGTGTCAATTTGACAGCTGTTTTTCAGCAATTTTTTGGCTCTATCAGAGAACTATATCGAGATCGATGTATTCGATATATTTTATTCAGTGGTTCTATCCATGCTCTATCTATGGTATTTCCAACTCATTATCTCTAACAGCGACTCGCAGAGCAAAAAAAAACTTGAAGTGACAGTGCAACACCGCTTTGCTATTATTATAAGTCGTAAATGGATTAAAACCATCGACTACGATTAAAACCTTCTACTTTGTATGCTGCCCGTTTTTACTCTATGGTTAGTATATCTATGGTTTAAAAATATGGGTTATAAAATAACCATGGTATTCAATGAGTGATGGGTTGATTGGTATGATGTGCAGCATGATGGGTGAAATCTTTGACCCACTTTGGCATAGGGGCGACGGCTGCTGGTGGATTATCAGGTAAACCCAAATTAGGGTTTTACCAAATCACCCATAAATAACATGAATAAAGTTGGAGAAAGTAGGTTAGGTACCTTCATTTGCCATTCACCGGGTTAATGCTGTCGTTTCAGTTTTAAAGAGAACTAGCGGCCCGTCCCGGCTTCTTCTGGGTGGACATTTGTTTCATAAACATTTTGCGATGAATAGAATCTAGAATAGATCTAGGTTACTTACACAATGCTAGTTAGTAGTAAGTAACCTAGATCTATTCTAGACTAGGTAGGTATATAGGTATTTAGAAAATAAGACCTAGGTATTTCTAATATAATAATTCGATGACCTTTACTTATGTAAGATGTATACAATTTTTTTACAATTAAATATTCTTATTTATGTCTGGTCAAAGCGATGACGCGTGACCCGAGATTCGAAAACTGGTCAATCTGAGTGGTCAATATCTGGCGCACGCAGCGCATCAGCAATCAGCATTGCCATAAAGAATAGGGCAATGCAGTTTGCGTTTTTGAGGACGCTTTCGACTGGTATTGAATTCTTGATGTGGATCACTTGAGCTACCTGTAGATTGTTCTCAACAGTCTGCAGTTAGCTCAATTGTTTTAATGTAAATACTAGTAGTTTATATTATTTGATTGTTTGTCTTTCTTTTTTGGTAAATTAAGCATATTATTAACTTTATTGTATATAACCACTTAGCATTTAACTTTAAATTTATGTTGCAATACCCTTGCAGGGTGCATGTTGGACTTATATATATTTTTTTTTAGAACTTTTGTACACATGTAAGCAATAAACCATTGAGTATTGAGTATTTTAATAAGGATTACCCTACAATATCAGGAATTTCTGTATTTACGGCAACACCGAACTTATCCGTATGACTATGACTATAGGTACTTTATGAAGTTATGACCAATATACATATTATACATTGCGCCCATATTCTAATAATAACTTGACGACCGATGTGGCGCGGTGGGCGAAGGTCCGCCTGCGAAGCAGGAGGTTGCGGGTTCGATTCCCGCCTCGGAACAATTGTGTGTACGATCTGCAGATATTTGTTTCGGGTGTTCTGGTTGTTTTCTATGTATAATAAAAAATATCTATCTATGTAATGTATTGTATTATGTATATCAGTTATCTAGTACCCATAACACAAGCTCTGCTTACCGTGGGGCTAGATAATGCTGTGTGAATTGTCCAGCATTATTTATTTATTTATTATACTTAATAATATGCATAAAATTTATTTTATTAGGTACTAGCTGCGCCCCGCGGTTCCACCCGCGTGGTGAGATATTTTGGATAATATACAATAATGTATATCTTTATAAATTTGTAGCCATTATTATTACAGCTATTCTGATGTATAAGCTATATTTTTGTAAAGTTTCATTACAATCCATTCAGTAGTTTTTACGTGAAAGAGTAACAAACATACATTCATCCATCCATACTTACAAACTTTCGCGTTTATAACATTAGTAGGATATTTCGACTGCTTTTTGCCTACGCCAACTCAATAATATAATTTTTTCTCTATAGGTACTGTATTCTTGTTCTAAGTATTGAACCCTAGATAATCTAATTTATTTCTACCTAGTATTTGATTGATATTTTCCTTGATAATAAATAACCATGGTTATGTTTGATTTATAATCGAGTTTTGATTAATTCAGCCGTTAGTTTTTTGGTGAAAAACCCAGAATCATAGTTGGAAGGTACTTACCTAGGTTGTGCCTAGGTACATATTCTTATGATATATTTTTTTCAGTGGTTCTATCCATGCTCTATGTATGGTATTTCCAACTCATTATCTCTAACAGCGGCTTGCAGAGCAAAAAAACCCCTAAAAAACTTGATGAAGTGACAGTGCAACACCGCTTTGCTATATTGTAAGTCGTAAATGGATTAAAACCTCTTTCTACTTTGTAAGCTGCCCGTTTTTACTCTATGGTTTAAAAATATGGGTTATGAAATAACCATGGTATTCAATGAGTGATGGGTTGATTGGTATGATGTGCAGCATCACATGCAGCATGATGGGTCAAATGTGTATTCTTATTAGAACGTAGATTCACACCTTACACGTTTTACCCATAGCAGATACTAATTAACTAGACTCTGTTCTGTCTGCCAATAGGTAGGTTAGGTACAACCTGACTCAGTGCTCTTTCATAAGGTTAATCGAGCGTTCAAAGATGTCCTTAACACGTTTTACGCACTTTTTAAAGTTGGGGAAAACCATTTGGTTCATTGGATATACCTACGTGTCATGTCGTCGTGATCTCTTGGCTAAGAAACACGTCACGATTCCTTACAACCCTGGCTATTCAAAGAATCTGGGTTTCTTTGTTTGCTAAAGTACAAGTTGAGTCGTATGTATAATCATGGACGAATAAACATCTATGGTATAATCAAAGGCAATTTATAGCTATCTCAATTTTTTCACATACCCATTACTAGCAAAGCAAAAAAAAAAAAATCGCCTTGTTCCCAAACGCATCGCCAACGGTAACTATATAGGTAGGTACTAAAAGTACTTATTAAAGCAGCGCCCCCTGGTGAGAAAAACCTATACGACATAGCTAAGAAATGTCATTTTAAATTCACTATACGGCTCTATATATCAATAAATCATTTGTGTCATATGCATAACAGATTCTTGCCATAGGTAAGTTTATCTATCTATATCTTTAGCCCAAGATAAGAGGAGATAACTCCTGTATAGTTTTTTAGATTTCTTAGTTCTAGGTGGTGCCAACTAGCGGCACTATTTAGAACTAAGTCGAGACCTAGGTGAGCTTCAAAACGACGATCGCCGACCAGTGATTCAGCGTTGTTGTAATGAAGAAGTAAGTGAGAAAATTCACAGATGGCGCTTTAATAATAACGTGTCAAATTTTGGTACAGCATTTAGATTTCTGTATATAGGTACCTACATATGTATATTGGATGGACATTTATTATCTAAATAAATTTTAATTCTTTTTGAACCTGCATTTATCTCTCTACCATAGGCACAACATATTATATACATACATAGGTACCTACTAAAGTAAGTATAGAAGTAAAGAAATATTGGTGTCGATTCAGGTGTAGCGTAATATTTTTCGAACGAAACGCATGTGCGGCGCAACACAACCGCTGTGTAGAGCGGCAGCACGAATGGCTTAGGTTAACATTTTGACTGCGATTTTTTTTCGACGACTGCGATCTTTTTTTTAACCTAAAAAATTACATCTGTGCATTACATCTGTGAAAACATTACATCTGTGCTGAGTCACATAGATCTGTATTTTCTCAGCCGCTGCGCTAGTGTGGATTTACGCATATTAGTCACTTGTAGAAAACACATACGGTGTGATTTCAGCACTCGAAGTGTTTAAAAAAGTAGTAGGTACCTATTCATAAGAAAAACGAATCTTGAATTAAAACAAAAATACGAAACAAATTTAGTCTGCTTGTTTGTTACCAATGTCTGCCCATAGGTAGTCCTTATTTTTGCTCACAGCTGCACCAACAACTTACGTTTACCTAAGCCTACCTACTAACAATTTAATGTCCGGTATTGTATAAGACATAATAGTACTTTACCCATCTTTGTTTGGGAGGAACTCTATTGTTTATTGTGTTTTGTACTTTGGATTAACTACAAAGACAAATAAGATCATTCCTTTCCCTATGTGACCTTTACGCAACCTCTCTCAGAGGTCAGCCGACCGCAACCCAACTTAAGGTTACCGATGTGTGTACCTATCCTACTTGTGGTAGGTACTCCATCATCAGCATTATATTGGTCTGCAGGCTGGACATAATGCTTCCCCCATTGAGCGCCATAGCGCCCTGTCTTCAGCTTGCCACATATACCTATAGAGAATACAATAGAGATCCCGAATCTCTAGATCCCGGGATCCCGACCGTTTTCTGGCCCCGAAAATCCTGGGATTGTACTTTGCTAATCTCGGGATTTTCGGGATTGCCACAAACAAGTCTAGCTTGTTTTCCGTAGTCTGTTGCGCCCTGACTTGACTTGCCTAGATTATATTAACATATACATAGCATCTCCCTGCAGTCTTTCAGAGGTCGGAGGTCGTAGACTAAGTTTCCGGAGACGCGGTCTCAATTCGTTCTCAATTCGTGAACAACACGTTTACTCCAGTGGTCGTCGGTTTTTCGCGTGATATGGCCGGGGCATTGCTACTTCAGTTTACTAATTCTTAGAGCTAATAGATAACCTTTGTTCTGTCGGGTCTTCAGCTTGCCGCATCCAGCATCTGCCTGCAGTCTTTCGCAAGTCGTCATCCCTCCTGGCCGGAGGGCGTCCTTCACTACGTTTGCCGAGTCGCGGTCTCCACTCAAGAACACGTTTGCCCCAGCGGTTGTCGGTTCTTCGCGAGATATGGCCGGCCCACTGCCACTTCAGCTTGCGAATTCTTAGAGCTATGTCGTTTGGTTTTCTGTCGGATGTATGTTACGAATCGGCAGAAACGTCATACCATAGACACGTTTTGGTATTCTACCTTAGAGATGCAAGAAACTAAAGGTAGATAGTGCGACGCACGTCAATACCTAGTGCCGCACCGCAAGTCAAAAAGTTGAATGAAACTCATTCTATCAGGAGTGTAAGGGGGACTCCAACACCTCGTCTCCCAAGCCAACCTAACCTGCACGTGGTACACCCTGCTAGATAACGAACTGGGCTCTGGTGAAAATATCAAACCATCTTCATAATTTAATGACATACAATTATTTCCCATTACTTGACACTGGCAGAATAGTGTCCAACCAGACACAGTTAACAAATTACCATCATCACCCATCCTATCAATCTCTCTGTGTAAATATGAAATAGCACCGAACGCACAATCTGAGAATAATAAGTGACGATACTGCGATGACACCATTGCCATAGTGAAGCGATTGGTTAGCAGAATTGGCCGCTGTCTGTCTAATCTACGAGCCCAAGTCAAGCCACTCTCACGTTCTTGTATCGTAATTGCTTGGATTTGGATCTAGGCTGCGTTTGCGCTGCAATCTGCTGTTATTTATGGACATTTGCACAAGACAAGATTGGTTTTCCGTGAATGAATCGCTCTTCACGGAAACTAAGCCTCCATTGTCGTTCTTATGAGAAAAAAAAGAGAAATGAGAATATTCCTCAAGGAATAATTTGCATAATTAGTTATCTAGCTTTATGTGGTGTCGTTGAAGGAGGCCTATGTTCAGCACGTGCAATACGTGCGTATCAAGCACGAGTCGAGAGTCCACGCGATGTACGCGCGTATTTTGAATTCGCGCGGTACTTGTGGACGCGATGTATTGGCGCCCAGTACCTTTCTAATCTTTCTCTTTAAGTGGAGACCGCGACTCGGCAAACTTAGTGTAGGACGCCCTCCGGCCAGGTGGGATGACGATTTGCGAAAGACTGCAGGCAGATGCTGGATGCGGCAAGCTGAGGACAGGGCGCTATGGCTCTCATAAGGGGAGGCCTTTGTCTTGTCCAGCAGTTGACTATTATAGGTTGATGGCAATGATGATGTCCTTTCTAACGTCGTCGCCCGTATGAATTCGCGCGAAGCGATTTGCGGTGCATTCGCCCCTACTTGACAAGGTCTAATGTAAATTGTCTAAAATGTGTAAACAAAATATTCTTTGATTCCGTAGTGTCGTTATGGCTTGCATTGGAGAGTTCATGTATGAAAAGGTTTTCTTTGTAATACAAAACTCAGAGTGGCCGTAACCTTCAATCAAATCGCCAAATATTACTTACGGCATTTGATTTTACAATGAAACATAGTTTTTTCGTTTTTCTCACGGTTAATTAACTCTGACATCACACGGCAAAAACTTTAACGTGACTTTAACATTATTTAAGACAAACCAAACTATCCGGTTTGATAGCGAAACATCATCATCATCAGTACAGCCGGACTTTACTTCACCCACCGCTGGGCTTAGCACCTCCTAATGTCACGCTTGATGTCGGCGTTTTTACGAAGTAATGATAGTTAAATAATAATGGTTATGTTGATTTTAGAGGTTTCTTAGGGAATTACCATCAAATCGACGAAGACGACCGATGTGGGCGAAGGTCCGCCTGCGACGCAGGAAGTTGCGGGTTCGATTCCCGCCTCGGAACAATTGTGTGTACGATCTGCAGATATTTGTTCCGGGTGTTCTGGTCGTTTTCTATGTATAATAAAAAATATCTATCTATGTAATATATTGTATTATGTATATCAGTTATCTAGTACCCATAAAACAACCTCTGCTTACCATGGCGCTAGATAATGCTGTGTGAATTGTCCAGCATTATTTATTTATTTATTTATTCAAACTGAATGCTCAAAGGAGATCGCGCGTGACCGCGCTGAGTGGAAAGATTTGGGGGAGGCCTTTGCTCGGGGCGAATCAAGCTAAATAAAATAAAAAATTAATAGAAAGTAAGGCGTCTCTTACATAACAAATATCAAACCAATATCAAACTGTCACAAATATCAAATTGCAAAAAAACAAATATCAAATTGTAAAACCAGAACATAAAAGATTGAAGTGAACAAAATATCAAAGTGATCACCACTTTGATATATTGTTCACTTCAATCTTTTTGGGGAAAATTAAAAAAACGGACAAGAAACCTTTACCTTGTTAGATTGTTCGTTTTTGAGTTGGAGCAAAACTCGTCCCAAGCTTTTTTATCGTCTAGATAATCTGGTATTTTGTAGTAAGCCTTTTTACAAAGTATAAGTTTTCGATTTATTTGTACCTCATCTCTCAAGCCAACCTAACCTGCACGTGGTACACCATGCTAGACAAGATAACTGTTAGCTACGGGGGTCATCGGGTGCGTCTTCAATGATGTAGATGTATTAAACTTGAGAAAAAACGTATATTCCTATATCTAGGTTACAGAGATGTGCTTTGTGTCGCAGTCGAAAGAATACAATATAAAATATGGCGGATAGGCCGCATTCTCGAATCTGCTTGAGCGCGTCGAGCTTCTTCAGCCTACCGCTAGATGGCGTCATAACTTCGTTGAGTTGAATTTCGTGTATAACAGCGCGAACATACCGCCCGCCTTGGAAGCACCGGCTTCCAACGTTGGGATAATCATGAATCACTGGCTGCTGCTGCTGTCTGCTGGATCTAGTGGCAGAGGGCAGATTTTGGAGAACGCCCTTCGTATTGTTCCAGTTGCCGTTCGTATCTCGGCAACTCGTGAGACACCGTCCGTGCCCGGAAACACCTTCGTGACGCGCCCCAGGCGCCATTTCATCGGAGGCAGGTTGTCTTCTTTAATTAGGACCAAGCTCTCTAAGCTTATGTCCTTCTGGTTGGACTTCCACTTCGTTCTCTGTTGAAGCTCTGAAATGTATTCCCTTGACCACCGCTTCCAGAAGTGCTGTCGTAGTTGCTCAATTCGATGATACCGGTTCAGCCTTGACATTGGGACATCCGTGAGATCATCGTGTGCAGCTGGAGCAGTCAAAGGTCGGCCAATGAGGAAGTGACCAGGAGTCAATGGAGTGAAGTCGTCGGGATCTGGAGATAGAGGGGACATAGGGCGGGAATTGAGGACAGATTCTATTTGTGCTAAAACCGTGCTCAATTCCTCATAAGTAAGTTTCGCGTTACCTACTACACGACGTAAATGATATTTACAAGACCTTATCCCACTCTCCCACAGGCCTCCAAAATGGGGTGAATATGGTGGAATAAAATTGAATTTAATTCCATCGTTAGCTGTGTAATCTATGATTTGTTTAGAATTTTTATCTAAAAAAGTATAGAATTCTTTTTCAGCTCCTACAAAATTTGTTCCGTTATCAGAATAAATAGAATCAGGTTTACCTCTTCTACTAATGAAACGTTTAAGTGCTAAAATAAAGTCATCAGTGGATAGACTGGAAACAAGTTCAAGATGTACCGCACGAGTTAGAAAACAGACGAACAGACATAAATACGTTTTGCTAAGACGTGCTCCTCTGCCCTTTTTGTTAAGGACATAGAAAGTTCCTCCTAGATCCATACCTGTCCGACCAAAAGGAAATCCAGAATCCAATCGCGTAGAAGGTAAATTGCCCATTCTAGGCTGTAAAGTTTTACCTTTTACTCGCGCACAAGTAACACATTCACGCACAATTTTACGAACTAAGTTCCTAGCACCGACCGGCCACCAACATTCACGTAATGTTGACAAGAGTAGCTGCGGGCCACTATGAAGCAAACGTCTATGTTCGTATTGCACTATTAGCACTGTCAAATAATGTTTACTGCACAATAATAAAGGATGTTTCTTTTCGTAACTAAACTCAGTTGAGTTTCCTAGCCTACCACCGACTCTAATTAATTTATTTTCGTCTAAAAATATATTTAGACCAGAAATACGATTCGTATGTTTGCTATTTGTTTGTATAGGTATGTTATTAAGCAAACTACTGTACGCGTCCGGAAAGGAATGCATCTGAGCTAGCCTAACTAGCATCATTTGCGATGCATTGAGCTCGGTTACTGATAAGAAACCGGTTTCACGCTCCTCGCGCCTCGAGCGTATATTTGAAATGAATCGTAGTACATACGCACCTATACGCTTGAGTTTTATGAATGATGAGTATTTATTGAATTGTATAATGTCACTTGGACAGGAATTACATGTTAAATTAATAGATTGCAATTTTAATTCGGGAAGTTCGTTAAGATTAAATGATTCACTGTGTAATTTATTATTCGAAAAAATATGATTATTATTTTGTAAATAAGATGGACCGTTCCACCACAACGTATTATCGATTAAAGAATCAAGCGGCATACCTCGGGACAATAAATCGGCCGGGTTGTCTTTGCTACGAACATGTAGCCAGTCTGCGTCATTTGTCAACTCATTAATTTCTGAAACACGATTTTGTACAAATGTTTCTAACAAATGCGGAGACATGCGTAGCCAACCAATTACAATAGTTGAGTCTGTCCAAAAATATACACGAGTAAAAGTTAACCGTAATGAATCAACTATCTTTTTATAAAGCCTCGCTCCAACTAGAGCACTGGATAGTTCCAATTTTGGAATACTGAGCGATTTTAGTGGCGCAACTTTGCTTTTTGCGCACAACAACCTAACGGTAACCTGAAAATTATCACTATACGATCGTATATATGCGCAGCCGCCGTATGCGTTTTGAGAAGCATCTGTGAAAATATGAAGTTCCGTAAATTGAGCTTTATCGTCTATTGCGTGACGAGGTATGCGTAATTTATGTAAGCAACCTAACGTACTGATAAAGTTGTTCCATGTCAGCGCGAGGTCTTCCGAAACCATGGAATCCCAACCTATCTTATCGAGCCATAATTGTTGAATTAACATTTTTGCTATTATGACTACAGGAGAGAGTAGGCCTAGCGGGTCGTAAATCTGCGAAATTACCGATAACATAACTCGTTTTGTCAACTTCACATTTTTTGTATCGCAATCTATTTTTGTAGTGAAATGCAAGTAATCTTGAACGTTTTGCCAACCTATACCTAGCGTTTTGTTTTGTGTATGTTCACCGACAAAGGTATGAGCGTAAGATTCGTTAGTTACGTCAGCGTTGAATGTCCATTTACGTAGTGGAAAGCACCCTGACTGTAGGACTTGCGACGTCTTCTCGCATATAGCTAGCAGCTTGTTATAGTCATCGTGACCTGTACAAAGATCATCAACGAAGAAATCCTGACTAATGACCCTAGCTATGACGTCATCGCTACATTCCAACGCTAACTGACGTATACAACGCATGCTAAGATACGGCGCTGACGCAGTGCCGTAGCTTACTGTGTTTAAGGACCAGATACCTAAAGGGTCTGCTGGTGTATCTCTCCACAGCAAAAGCTGGAGAGATCTTTGATCTGGCTGTACTAAAACTTGTCTAAACATTTTCTCAACGTCAGCGCAAGCTACGTACTTATACTGCCTAAAGCGTAACAGTATTGAAAAGATATCATTTTGTAGTGCTGGACCTGGATACTGTATATCGTTAAGCGATTTATTCGAAGTTGTCACAGCACTACCATCGAAAACAACGCGTAATTTAGTAGTAGAACTACTTTCCCTAAATACACCGTGATGCGGTAGGAAATAATTTGGTTCATCGACTTTGTCGATCCGACTCATATGGCCTAAAGCCGCGTACTCACTCATAAAGTCGGAGTACATTCGTTTATAGTCGGGTAAACGCTCTAATTTACGTTCTAACGACAAAAATCTATTTTTAGCTGAATTATATGAATCACCCAATGCTTCAGGTGATTCTTTCAGCGGGATGCGGACTGAGAATCTACCTCCTGATTCGCGTTTAGTTGTAGTTTTAAATAACTCCTCACAAAATTGCTCATCTTTTGAAAGAACGTTATCTACCTGCGGTACATTCTCTAACTCCCAGAAACGTTTAAGTTGTTCGTCTAAACCTAAGCCTAAGGTTTGATTGAAGTTGCAGTGAACTTTAGAATGGCTATCTAAGTTCTTAGAAACGTATAAAGGACCCGAAAGTAACCATCCTAGCTTCGAATTCTGAAGGAATGGTCCGTTTACCAATCGGATTCTAGTGCCGTCAAGTATTTCCCAAAACAAATCCGCACCTATCAATAAATCGATTTCCGAGGGGATATTGTAGGTAGGATCGGCTAGGTATACATTGTCCGGTATTCGTATAAGCTCGGTATCAATGTTTGTCGTGGGTAAACTGTTTGTTATACGCTGCAAGACAAAGCATTTAACCTTTGCACTGTAATCGTTTATTTTTGAACGCATAAATAATTCGCATGAATGATTTGATTGTGTCACTGATTGCGCAACACCTGAAATCTGTATTGTGGACTGTAATAGAGGTGCATTGATTCGTTTTTGTAATTTATCTGAAATAAAGCAGTGTTGAGAACCATTGTCCAGAAGGGCTCTGGCTGTATGGAAACGATTATTACTATCTGCTACCTCAACTAAAGCCGTGCATAACAATACCGGTTGCAGTACATGTTGTGTTGAACTATCGCCGCCGTTGCGAGCGTATTTGCCTACACTATTGTGATATGTACCTACACTACCTACTGATAAGGAGTGCAACGCGGTCAATGGAGCGGTCTGAGACGAACTCTCAGCTGCTGACTCCTTGTTACCCGACTGTAGGTGCAAAAGTGAGTTATGTTTGTTTTGACATTGTTTGCATGGACCAAAAATACAATCGGAAAGTGAATGACCTGCACGCAAACAATTTCTACATAACTGCTTATTCTCAACTACCTTTAACCTATCCTTGATAGACATATTTAAGAATTTGAAACACGTATAAATCGCATGATCGCCGTTACATAATTGACAAGTAAAGCCTTTACGTTTAGGCTTACATTTAGCTCCCGATTCGCTAGTTGACACATAGCTATGTGCAGACGCATTGTTATTTCTTGAATTAACCTTTGATTCATTTTGCGACTTTTGTAGCGGCTTATTTTGACTTGAGCTAATTGAATCTAACATGTCTGCTTTTTTCTTTAGAAATGAAAGAATATCGTCTAGTTTCAACCTTCTATCTGAACTGACATGAATAGAACCTTTTTCTATTTCCCACTCTCGCTCAGTAGACGCATCTAACTTTGACTGTACTAGGTAAATAATAATAGTATCCCAGCTACTAGTAGGTTCGCCTAGCGAAGTAAGTGAGCGAATGTTTCGCAAAACGGTATCTATTAGCTTCCTAATCTGTGAAGATGTTTCCTGTTTCAAAGACGACATTTGAAACAAAGCTTTCATGTGATTCTGAACTAAAAGCCTAGTATTGTGAAACCTATTTTCCAATAACTCCCATGCGTGAACGTAGTTCCTAGGCGTGAATTCGAAAGAACTTATAACTTCTAAGGCGGTACCAGAAAGTGAAGAACGCAAGTAATGGAACTTCTGGATTTCGTCTAGATCGGGACAGTTATGGATCATGGTAACGTATGCATGTTTGAACTCAAGCCAATCATCAAATTTCCCACTGAAGGTAGGTAATTTTATTTCTGGTAACGACCGGAAACCGCTATTTTTCGCAATATTCGTACAATTGTTTCCAGTTTCTACACTTTCGACTAAACTTTCAGCTATTGCTAAAGCATGAAAATATGAAGATTCAAACGTTTGAACATATTCATTGTTAGAATCGGCATCTGATTCTGAACTCAAAAAATCGACTTTACTTTGAAGTTCATTGAACTGTTTGAATTGATCTTGACATGCCTGCATTCTAAACTTTATTTCTTTTACTTGTAGTTTAGAGGGACATGTATCTTTAAATGATTCTAGGTAATTCTGAAACTGAGTCAACCTACATTTAAGGTTACCACGTTGTCGTCTGAGTATAGAAAGTTCATCGTCAGAACGCTTATTCGGAGAAACTTGAGATTTATTACTAGGGACACCTAATCTATTATCTTCATTACCCATTATGAAGGCCTATGTAAAGAATAAGATAAGGTACTCACGTTTTTAACTGCGCGGGAAATGTTACGGCCACGCGACACTTGGTATCTTTCTGTAATGCACAAACGACACAATTTTAGCACAAATGGGAACGTATGGAAGGAGTGGACGGGATCAATGACCTGACCGTTGTCTGGGGTGCTGGTTTCTTGTGATGTCTCGGGATGATGTCTTCGAACTTCTCACGAGCAGGCTGGAGACGAATTCTTCTCCCAGCAATCAATTCCGGTTCGTAGGGCCAATATGTTAGCTACGGGGGTCATCGGGTGCGTCTTCAATGATGTAGATGTATTAAACTTGAGAAAAAACGTATATTCCTATATCTAGGTTACAGATATGTGCTTTGTGTCGCAGTCGAAAGAATACAATATAAAATATGGCGGATAGGCCGCATTCTCGAATCTGCTTGAGCGCGTCGAGCTTCTTCAGCCTACCGCTAGATGGCGTCATAACTTCGTTGAGTTGAATTTTGTGTATAACAGCGCGAACAATAACGAACTAGGCTATGGTGAAAATATTAAACAATCTTTATTATTTAATAATAATAATTCAGATAATTTAAAATTATTTTCTATTACTAGACACCTGGCAGAAATACTCCGACCAGGTGGGATGACGACCTGCGAAAGATTGCAGATAGATGCTGGCTACGGCAAGCTGAAGACAGGGCGCTATGGCGCTCATTGGGGGAGGCATATGTCCAGCAGTATATATAGGCTGATGATGATGATGGCAGAAAAGTGTCCAACCAGACACCGAAGAATCATCATCATCTGAAGCCCTAAGGACACATTAGCCACTATACTAGACTAAACTACATAGTATAAAAAAAGTTGCTTCGCGCTTTCTGTCTGTCCCTATGTATGCTTAGATCTTTAAAAGTACGCAACGGATTTGGATGAGGTTTTTAATAGATAGAGTGATTCAAGAGGTATGTTTATATGTATATAATACATGCATTTTCATCCGTGCTAAGCCGGGGTGGGTCGCTAGTGAAGTAATATCATACTAAAATACACTACAAAAATACTTTATTGTACACATGATACAGATCATTACAAAAAAAGACATTATATGCGACAAGTAAAATGTGCGGCCTTATCGCTTTTATTAAATTCTCTGACGACAACTAGCTCCACGAATCGGAAACTTTATTTATATATAGTCAGCTAAATTACCCAGCCACATGACGTGTTAAAAGTTGCGTGACATTTACTAAGCGACCACTCTGGCAGTTTATCTCAAGGATACTTTGAGAGTCTCGTATATTTTTATTGGTAGAGCACCGGATCTTTTAATACAATTTTTTTATACAAGTATGCAAGAATTAAAAAAAAAACGTGTTTGAGTGGTTGCAAAAAGCTATTTTATTCATCTTGCACGATCAAAACAGAAGGTTTCCGGGTATATCCACAGGTTTTATCAACAACTGTGTTAATAATTGAAATGAAAACTCGTAGTTTCAATACGGGTAATATTATGGATAAAATATAAAACTAGGTCTAAATGTGAAACAATAAGTTAATATGAATAGTAATTATACGTATAATATAATAATTATACATGTTTAAAATGGACCACAGCGCAGCTTAGTTTGCAGCCATGGAAGCCTATTCTCCAAAGTCCGCGATTGGGTGTTTCTAGTTTTTCGTGTAATTTTGTAGTCTAATTCAGTGTATGAGAATTGTTTGAAAAGAAACACGCAACTGCGTATTTAGAAAATTAAAATAAAAAAGTCTAGAAAACCAAAAGTCAAAGGTCAAGATCATCTTAGTAACCTTAAGTGTTACACTAGCACAAGCGGTAGATAATTTTTAACTTGTATGCTTAAACTACCGACAGGGAATTTGCATAAACAACAAATGTGTTGAAATGTTTCTGTTTCTGTAAAAATGTAAAGTTTTGTTTCTTATTGTATTTCATATATAGCCTATAGTATTATAGGCTATATATGAAATATATAGCCATAATACTATAGCCTTCAGTATTCAGCCATAGCCTTAAGTATTCATGGTCTTTATAAGATAATAAATTATTTCTTATTTCCTATAAGAATAACCATTGAATAATAAATAAATAATAAATAATGCTGGACAATTCACACAGCATTATCTAGCCCCATGGTAAGCAGAGCTTGTGTTATGGGTACTAGATAACTGATATACAAAATACAATAGATTACATAGATAGATATTTTTTATTATACCTAGGTAACGACCAGAACACCCGGAACAAATATCTGCAGATCGTACACACATTTGTTCCGAGGCGGGAATCGAACCCACCACCTCCTGCGTCGCAGGCGGACCTTCGCCCACCGCGCCACATCAGTCGTCAAATATCAATCAGTTGAATAATTAAGTTATACATTTTATAATACGAGTTACCTAGAAAATTTACTACATTTTATAAATTACAAGATTTTGATTTTCGTGAGTTCGTGAGCAGCAATGCAACGAAGATGTTGAGATAAAAGAAATAACAAATTATGCAAATTTTAAGGTCTCATTTGAATTTTTAGACACATAAAGTTATGTCATTGATTGGGCAAGTAATTTATCAATACGAAACAACATTAACATTAAAAATTCCATTTAAACTAACCGTGATGTAAATTCTAAAGTCCACGAAGCATAAAAACATACACAAAAACTTACCAAGGAAAATGCATCTCGGCTTATGATAATGAGAGACGAAGATGATTTCCAAGTTTCTGTGATGAAGTTAAAACTTACCTATACAGGAAATAAATTCTAACAAACTTCACACAACCGCATTTCACCTACCCTAAGGATACTATGGCCATATTTAACTACACTGTTATTCTACACCCTATTCTCTAAAACACAGACGGTACCTCATACACACCAGAGAACAATATCAAATTCGATTTCCTCTCAGATATTAAAAAAACAAAGTCTCTATTCGCCTCGAATCTTTGCCCTAAGATCCTATCCTCAAGACCGACCACCGTCGCAGCAGCAGCGACTGTCCCGTCCTCAGTCACTTCTATATCCACATTTTGCACTGCTGAAGATATAAACAAGGGACTCTCAGAAACACCAGGCAGCTCAGCTCTTTGCACATCAAACACTGACTGTATCCCCAAGTATTGTAGAGGAGGAATCAGATCTGTTTTAGCTGACACCTTAAATCGAGGAACGTACACATCTAGTTCTGAAATGTCGTCCTCGTTTTTCGATCTTAGTCTATCGATCCAGGTTGTAGGCTGTGCTGCTAAGTTTGACAGCAGTGTCTTGACCGACGTCCCATCGAAAGGCAAGAGAATAAGCATAGCAAACTCTTCGTTCTTCCCATAGGTCATTTCTAATACTGTTGCCTGAATTTCATCAGCATCTATGATGTTATGAGGAGCTTTGTGGTACATCATGTTCACAGATCCTATAGTCTTTCCTTGGTAATTGTAGAAGTCTTCTTGTTTTGTCTGAGTAGCGTCGAAGGGATATGTCCAGTTTGCTTTGAAGAACAACGCGTCGACTAAAATAAGCCGAAGGTTCTCCAAATCCTTTGATTTTACTGCGTTTGTGATCCTGCCTTCAGTAGCTAAGCAGATGAAATAGTTGATATCATGTTCTAACTTCGTGGTATTCTGGGTGTCAACTGAGTAGATATCAGTGCTGTATAAAGCTGCGGATTCACAGAACTCTGGATGTATTTGCAGTGAGTTATCTGAGAACATCACAGACTGTCCCTTTAGTATCACATCTTGGAATCCGCTTTTGAGAAGGTTATTCGCAGCCAAATGCAGATTTTGAGTAGCTCTCAGATCGTTTGGTAACCTAAGTTCTTTCACCAGTTCTTGGTAGGTTTGCCCGGAAGATCCTTCAGCGAGTAAAGAGAAGAGACTCCAAATTGAGACGGGGGATATAGCTTTGTTGCTTCGTCCGAAGTTTTCTTGATAACTGTAGGTGTGGTCCAGGAGTTTCAGCGAGAACTCGTTTAGAGGACTGAAGTCTACCGCAGTGGGTATTGCCACTGCGTAACTGATAAACAAGATCGCGATGGCTTTCGACATTTCGCACGGTTCACACAGGCGTGCGTTGTTCACACAGCGAATGGTTTAACTGATCGGTGTGTTTTCCGCCGGTTATTTAAGTATGGTTTTATTGTGATAGGCACTGCTAGCGTCATTTTTACTTATCTGCTGATATTTGTGCAGGATTCCGTGGATTGCGTTCAATGTCATATATTTTGAATTTTATGAATGACTCTACCTAATCTGCGATAAAATAAGTCACATATAGATATAGAAAATATTTATGTTATATATTTTTTTTATAAAACGAAGTTCTTGAGAATAAGCATCCGAATTACCAACAAATAAAGTCTATTTTCAAATAAAAGTTATAATATGCGTTCCCATTACTTCTATTGAGTTATTGGTTCAGTTATGCTCAAAAACTTTGAAGAGGTAGTGAGCTGTTGCCCGCGACTTCGTTCTTCTACGAAAAGCCTGTGTTGGCATTCCCTGTTAGGCTAGTAGATCCGTTACATCGTCCACAAAAAGGTAGTTAAAATACAAACTGACGTTAGGTAATTTTGCATTTATTTATAACATTATACTGCGACCCGCGGCTTCGTCCGCGTGGAAATTTGATTAATATGAAAGATAGCAATTTTCTTCATAATTTTTACAGAACCTTCTACGAAGTATAAGAGAACATTTAAAAAAAGATGAATGAAATCGGTAAAGCCGTTCTTAATAGCGTGACTAGAAGAAATAGGCGTTTTTTATATGTATGGATAGGTAATTAGGTAGGTACTAATGTACAAAGTCTGTACATAGGTCATATCTATATAATTATCTAGTCATAATTATAGCCTTTATCTAGAAAACCATAGGTTTCATGCTATAGGTATTAGTAACTGACTGGAAAAGTACGTCATTACGATACAAGTATGTACCTAGACAGTTTATATTAATACCTAGGTCTTTAGCGAGAAATATAAAATTATGACCATATTTTTTTACGATTACTAATAAATAGTTAGTATTCTTGTATTCCACACTAATAAATAAACTGAAGACGTTTTTAAGTTGAATTATATATAAAAAAAGAAATATTGCGCGTTGATTTTAGAAGCCATCTTCACGAGCGTTTGTATCGAGCGATAATCGCGAGACACTTGGCTTTGGGATAGAAAATGCTGTGTGATGAATATGATTTCGATTAGTCCAGCATTATTAATTATTTTATTAATTTAATGCTATATATTATTTGTTTATAAATAAATAAATAATGCTGGACAATTCACACAGCATTATCTAGCCCCATGGTAAGCAGAGCTTGTGTTATGGGTACTAGATAACTGATATACATAATACAATACATTACATAGATAGTTTTTTTTTATTATATATAGAAAACGACCAGAACACCCGGAACAAATATCTGCAGATCGTACACACAATTGTTCCGAGGCGGGAATCGAACCCGCAACCTCCTGCGTCGCAGGTGGACCTTATGAATTTAGTAACTAGATAAAACTATTGCCATTGCACCTGCTGATCAGAGATGATCCTTTATTGATTACCGGAGAGGCGATATAAGATATAATGATATTATATCAAATTAATAATATATATTCTATACTTTACTTTTATCAAAAAGGACCACCTCTACGAACGACTGTATCGTCACGCCTTGCGAAGAAATAACGGAACTGCCTATGTTTTGATTCAATAATGTAGAAACAATAAGGTTATTTATGTGCGACGTGAACATATATTAAAAATATTGACTAAATTAGCATACAATTTTCATGTAATTTGTAAGGTACCACCTCCACGAGAGTGTTGCAGTCAGTCTCGTAGTTACAAATACAAATACAAAAATACTTTATTGTACACCAGTTACATTATAAAATACATCACATGATACAAGTACAATGGGCGGCCTTATCGCTTACGTTACATGCAAGTCTCTTTGTAGGGCTAGATAATGCTGTGTGAATTGTCCAGCATTATTTATTATTTATTTATACTCTTCATAGGGTCGTAGCTATCTATCGTATCCTCATCAGCACTCATTTTAAGTCCACTGTTTCTATGGAAACGTTTTAAGGTTATTTCTAATAGGTATAACTATATCAAAAGTAGTAATATTCCAGACTTAGAACTACCTGTATGCAAAATTTCAGTCCGTTCAGTAATTTTGGCGCGAAGAGGTAACAAACGTTGAGATGTAGTAACTATGTATGTATGTAATCTTGTATCATGTACCTAATCTGTTGTATGAGTGTATCACGTATCCTAATAAAGAATAGTCATCATCTAGACTTCAGTGGTTTCACTCGCCTCCGACGTCCATCCTTACAACGTCCATACATACAAACTTTCACGTTTATAATATTAGTAGGAAGAAGGATGACTCGCAGAGCGATTCACGCCTATGGAGATGATCCTTAACCTATGGCCTGTGTCGCATTATTATTACACGCCATCTTCACCATTAATCAATACAGATTAACCAACTTGAACCAACTGGTTATAATTATAATCGTAATCATCGTATAATATTATGTAGCATAATACATCGCTCGGCCTAATCTGAACCTAATATCTCAAGTTATGGAGTGACCTAATTAATTTGGACATACCTACATTACCTACCTACTCTACGGCCTGTCTAGGTAAAACGGATTAATTTTGACTGAAGTCCTGAAAGGAAGTTATGAAGGTAGATCATTTATACATTACTAGCTGCGCCCCGTTTCACCCACGTGGTGATAGATATTTTGGATAATATACAATATATCTTTATATATTGTATGCCTATGTGTTATTCTGATATGTAAGCTATATTATTGTGAAGTTTCATTAAAATCCATTTAGTAGTTTTTACGTGAAAGAGTAACAAACATCCATCCATACTTACAAACTTAGGTCAAAGTGTTAAATGGTTATAAGTTATTATTTTAGTTATAATATAGCCTATGTTCACCGCGGATAGTGTAGCTTTTCAACGGTGAAAGAATTTTTCAAATCGGTCCAGTAGTTTCGGACCCTATTCATTACAAACAAACAAACAAAAAATCAAACCTTTCCTCTTAATATTATCTTCCGAATAAAGCCAAATAAAATAATAAAATAATAATTATTATATCTTACCACTACCTACGGGACCCTAGAGTATTTAAGGGGCCTCCGGAGGGACGAATTCTTCATACAAACGTCATACCAAAATTATTTCTAATTCAAGCATATTTCCACTATAATATTGCATTATTTGTATTTAAATAGTATTTACCTAGGTTCCCAAATAGTTTTTTTTTTCAAAATACTTACCTAAAATGAAATGAAAGCCAATCTCATTTTGCACATTTTTATGCGAAAATGGACATGTTTTCTTGCTATTTGTTTCGTATTAAAAACATCAATATCTTACGTTTTATTTATTAAGGAACATATCTTGTATTGTCTAGTTACAGAATATCAATACTTTGTGAAGAATACAAAAAGTTTTCAGTCATAATTTCTGGTATTACCATGGATGAATAAAAAAAATTTTGAACGGCTAATATTGTGCTATCGCGCACGCATGTGGCGCGGCGCAAGGGTTAAACAGGGACAGCAATATTCGGAGCTATTTTTGCAAGCGAGGGTCGCCGGACCCTTCATCATCATCATCATCATCAGCCTATAGCAGTCCACTGCTGGACATAGGCCTCCCCCAATGAGCGCCATAGCGCCCTGTCTTCAGCTTGCCGCATCCAGTATCTACCTGCAGTCTTTCGCAGGTCGTCATCCCACCTGGTCGGAGGGCGTCCTACACTACGTTTTTACGTTGCCGGACCCTTAAGTACATAGTAATCGTACCAAATCAGAGGTCCTCCACAATTTCCGGCAAATTTCTTCGCAATCAAGGAAAATAGAGAGACATTTATTTTTATCTTATTTTATTATCCTTATCTCGTTAACATTGGGACTCTGCCAATTAGTGTTTGGTCAATATTAGCCGATGATAAGTGACCAAGGTTTTTGGTAACTCGGAAGCAGGGTATATACGTCCGGTATAAGACTAGGTACTAGCTAGTGGTTTCTCAGGACTTCATTTGTTTTATAAAAATAAATAAATGAAAAGATATATATAAATAAATAAAATAAAATAAAAATTAAAAGTTTCTTTATTCAGACAGGTTGTCCACATACATAAAAATTACAAAAATAAAATACATTAAAGAAAACATAAGACCTTAAATTAAATTAAAATTAGATTTGCAGCAGTCATTCAACAGACTCCCACCCAACCCAACCCATGGAGTCTAGTGAGTGAGAACTCTGTTGAATGTCTGCATGATGGGCGAGGCAAACTTGCTGCCCACAACCTGCAGGATGGAGTTGGTACTGCTCCATGTTCTGCGCAGCAGCGAGGCTGTTTTCTTGCGGATGATGGCGATATGGGCCTCCTCATCGATTCCGATGACAGCGACCCTAAATATCACGGATTCTTCTATCATGAGTTCTAATATGGATCGCTAGACCGAACTTGGTCTTGAATATCCTACGGCACGCACGGCAGTAGAGTTGGCCCGATGAGTTATATGTATTACGTGTAAAATCATTTGAGGAAAAACGTCTCCAAGACAATGGACACACGACAGAGACCTAAGCCCTCCTACACGTATATAACTAAAAATAATAACGTAGTGTAGGTCGCTATCCAGCCAGGTGGGATGACAACCTGCGAAAACTGTAGGGAGATGTTGGATGCGGCAAGCAGAAGACAGGGCGCTATGGCGCTCCCTAGGGGAGGCCTATGTCCGCAGCTGGTCATACGCCGCATAGTGCATGTGCATAGGATGAAGATGAATAAAAAAAAATCCCAAGCTAAGGAGAGCTTGTGTTATGTGTACTAGAAAACTGATTTCAATTAATACAATACATTAAATATACAGCTGATTTACTAGTTTCTGCCCCCAGCTTCGCACTCATTTTATCCCAGGCCAGGAACTACCTGTATGCAAAATCAGCCCGATCCGTTCCAGTAGTTATGGCGTGAAGAAGTAACATATATACGTACATCGATACATACAAACGACGAATCGTCGGATGTATATTGTATAGCTGGATATTTGTCGACGATAACCTCTGTAGCGCGGTTAATAAAGTTTCGCCTGCGAAGCAGGAGTGTTCGAATCGAATCCGCAGATCACACCTTACCAACAAATAGTCATTACATATCCAATGAGATAAATCATGACGCAAGCTTCGTAAGACCTAATAACAATTACCTTAAATACCTATACCTTAAATATGCTGTTGATATGCGGGCGTGATTACCATATAGATAACGGGTTACGCGTATTTGTTTACGTAAGTAATGATACTAGTACTGAATAGATATAAGCGTATGCAGTTCCAAAAGATATCTACGGGATTCGGTTCTTTTTTAAAAAGCTTTGTACCAAAGAAACGTACGATCGTAGTAATGTACTCGTACGATCTTTGGTTCTAAGTTAGTAAGTTAATATTTCATCAACAACCTATTAATAAACCACTATTGGATATATACCTCCCCTAATGAGTGCCACAGCGCCCTGTGTTCAGCTTGCCGCATCCAGCATCTGCCTGCGGTCTTTCGCAAGTCGTCATCCGTTACCTAGTCGCGGTCTCCACTGAAGAACACGTTTAACCCAGTGGTTGTCGGTTCCTAACGATACATGGCCGGCCTACTGCCACTTCAGCTTGCTAATTCTTAGAGCTATGTCGGTAACTTTGGTTCTGTCGGATGATTTCGCTACGAATCCTTCAGAGAAACGACGTCGAGCATAGCTCTTTCCATAACTCGCTGAGGGAATTTTTGAACTGGTGGACCAGCCCTATAGTGAGTGTCCACGTCTCGGCCCCGTAGGTGACGGTTTGACTGACGTGTAGAACGCACTGATTGAAAACTTTCCTTTTCAGGCATTGCGGTATGAACTTTTACATATTTTTAAGAGCAATTTTTCATGCGCTTTCTCAAATAATTCTGTCAGGCGCAAAGTCATTTGGACATTGTTATGGTGAAACGACTCATTCCACCAAATGTAAGTTGAATATCGACATTATAGTAGATGATGATTCAACTATGATGTCGAACTGGATATTTTGCTGTCACGTATGTTGCTTGATTTGTTTTGAACAAAAAATTGTTGATATAAACAATTTTTTGTTCAATCTTAATTTTTAGCAAAACAAATCAATCATTTATTTGCAAGAATGCATGACATGACTTGTAATAGATAGATTTCCTTTAGTTTTGTCCATTAGTCATTAAACGAAAACATCATTTTCATTCAATATTATGTGATATTATCAAAAACAGATTTATAAAAAACAATAATTTTAGTATAAAAATTAAATTTCTATTTATGATCTGTTTCATTGGTGCAATACTTGCTTTCTACTCCATAAATGATTATCTCAATGATGTTAATGCTTGGCCAGATGTCGCTCAGTTTCGCACCGACAATAGTATGTAAGTAATTTGTTGTTGTGCATAGCTTTACTTAAATATTGACATGTATCGAATCATATTATATTTAGACTTAAATAGGCAAATAACCATGTATTAGACATATAAGAGATGAACATACTAGTGGTTTCTTCTTCACTTCTTCCACTAGTGGACAAAAAATTTAAGTGAACAGTAAAATAATTTTTTTTGATAATATTTTAATGTATAAAATATGACTTGTCTAAGTGTTTATTTTGTAAGCCTAAAGAAATAAATGATTTTTGACTTTGACTTTTTGAATAATGCTGGACTATAAATAAATAATGCTAGACAATTCACACAGCATTATCTAGCCCCATGGTAAGCAGAGCTTGTGTTATGGGTACTAGATAACTGATAAACATAATACAATACATTAAATAGATAGATATTTTTTATTATACATAGAAAACGACCAGAACACCCGGAACAAATATCTGCAGATCGTACACATAATTGTTCCGAGGCGGGAATCGAACCCGCAACCTCCTGCGTCGCAGGCGGACCTTCGCCCACCGCGCCACATCGGTCGTCAAAATAATATATAAAGAATAAAACTCGTTTTGTCTATACTTTGCGCGAGTCGTCTACTTTTCCTACCTACATATTTCCCCATTTGACTACCTACGTTTGTTCAGCTATCACCTTTGTTTGCGGAAGAGCATAATAATAACTTTGGGGTAGAGACTATAATCATAAAGCGAGTTATCATGTCATACAATAACACAAGTTAATTAAACCCACATAACTGGACGACATACTAAAACATACTGAGTTATAATAACACAGTATCCAGCTGGCGGATGTTTCACTCTGAATATCTACATTTAAAAGTTAAAAAAAGATTGTTGTGTATATGTGAAAATCATTATGTTATATCTTGTGAAACATTTTTAATTGTATAAATATTTTTTTTTTAATGATGGACAATCCACACAGCCTTTTCTAGCCCCATGGTAAGCAGAGCTTGTGTTATGGGTACTAGATAACTGATATACATAATACAATATATTACATAGATAGATATTTTAATGCTGACATTATTTACTTTAAAGCCTAAAATATTAAATTTGCACGCCAAAACATATTAAATATGCACGCAAAAAAAGCCTAACATATTATGCACGCCTCGAGCCACGAGGTAGAATGAATTAAAAATTAATAAATAAATAAAATAAAATTCATTTATTTCAGACAACGAGAAATCATAATAAAAAATTTAAATTTAGGTCCATATCATGTTAGTAGCAAATTTTTCTTAATTCTACGTTCTATGGAAATACTATTATTATTAAGAGCTTTTGTACCTTCATTCCAGCAAATAAATGATTTGATTATTCATTTAATTCCCAAATTTATTCATTTGCAGATATTTGTCCACGGTATTCTGGTCGTTTTGTATTTATAATAAAAAATATCTATCTATGTAATGTATTGTATTATGTATATCAGTTATCTAGTACCCATAACACAAGCTCTGCTTACCATGGGGCTAGATAATGTTGTGTGAATTGTCTGTTATTATTAATTTATTTATCCCACGCTTTTTTACATTAAAATAATTTCTTTTATTTATCACTCTTATCCATAATTTGATATATTAAAAAAAAACTACTTTTTAGTTCGGTTTATTTATAAAAGCGTGGTTTTTTAGTTTTTTTAAACTATTTGTTGAGTGTATGTTGAAGTGGGACCTCCGACCAGGTGGGATGACGACCTGCGAAACACTGCAGGTAGATGCTGGATGCGGCAAGCTGAAGACAGGGCGCTATGGCGCTCATTGGGGGAGGCCTATGTCCAGCAGTGGACTGCTATATAGGCTGATGATGATGATGATGTTGAAGTGGAATAGCCCTAGCTTATATAGGGTCACTGGCTCGGATATTCAGTGAAATGTCCGTAGAAGCGTCTCCTCACGGGGTTACGTAAGTTGTTTATCATGGTCGTGTTCTAGAGATAATGAGAGAATGTTGTTATAAACTCTATATGGTATGAAAATTTCCAAATATGTACCTACTTGAGTAAATCCGTCAGGTATATTTGTAACCGACGTCGAAACGGAAAACAAATAAGACAAGGAACAAATTTTAATAAAATGGCCTGTTTTATAAAACTATGAACCGACTTCGAATTCCTAAAAATGGGGCTTCGTTTTAAAAAAAGAATCACAGAAATCGGTTAGCTATATTTAATTATTTTACAGACAAGAAACAACAATACAATGGCCTGTTTTAAAAAACTATGAACCGACTTCAAATTCCTAAATAATGAAAATGGGACTTAGTTTTAGAAAAAGAATCACAGAAATCGGTTAGCTATATTTAATTATTCGCGCATACTTGATGCAAATTTAAGGCTTTGGTTTTCTCATAGATGCCATTGTCAGAACTGGACCAAATTGGAATGGGACAACACGGGAAGCCCTTTCAAATAAAAAATAATCATAAAAAATAACGAACATAAAAAAAATACACTCGAATTGAGAATCTCCTCCTTTTTTGAAGTTTGTTAAAAAGTGAGTTTAGGTGGACCGCTGTTTTCTATTCAAGTCTAGTGAAGTATTTGAAATTACAATTCAATTCAATTCAAATTATTTATTATCAGATAACAAAGGTCCATAAAAAACACATACAAAAATTACAAAAAGGAAAATACAATCACAACGAAGAAAATAAAACCAAAATAACTAAATCTAGAGTATAAGTAATTTCACCCAGTGGTGTCGTATTGGACAGTCATATTTACTAGATATTACTTTCAGGATGCTGTTGTTACTACCTGTCACTCTACTCATCAGAGATGCCACTCGCTTTCGCATAATTGCCGCGAAGCCATCTGTGAATGTATTAGTGAACATCTCAGATGCACTGCAGTAACGAGGCAAGCCCCGTATGAGGCTTCAAATCACACTTGCTGGCTGATTCAGATGTATCCGTGAGTTTATCATTGTCACTCATACTATATTAACCGCTTATATTCGTGTAGTTAACAGACGAAAAACAAAACATGTAGGATGTTTTATTCTTTGTTTGGCTGTATGTATTTCTTTGGTAGGATAGGTCAGGGTTTTCTCAAAGGTTTGAAGCTTCAGAGCAACATTTTTCTTCGGCCGGTTCCACGGCGAGTAGATTTTAGGTAAGTGCTAAAATAAATCCACACAAAACAAATAGCATCGACTCATATTACTCCACTGCTGGAAAAATTAGATGGTAATGAGCACCACGGCGGCGTCCCTGTCTTCAACTGCCGCTGCACCCAGCATCTTTCGTCTTTCGCAGGTTGTCATCCCACGTGACTGGAGGGCGTCTTATACGTTTTCCGAGTCGCGTTCTCCACTCAACAAAACAAACATTCTATAAAAAATCTCGAGTTTTCATAATTGTTTAAATATAGCCTTAAAAATTCTCCACATTTAACCTACTTCCATATATTTAGATGACACACGCCACGCCAAAGAATTTCTGTAGGCGATGGAAGAGAATAGATACGGCCAATGTACCATAGCCACATAAAGATGGCTGGTTCACTGATTTAGGTATAAAATATGAAATATTTCGATATAAAACTTTTGAAACGGGATATTTACCGTGATTAGATTTTTGAGTTTTCTAATTTTTAGATTTCGATATAATATATTTCAAAATCAAAGTCAAAGTCAATAGCATTTACTCTTTAGGCTTACAAAATAAGCACTTAGACAAGTCATATTTTATACTATAAATTATTATCAAATAAAATTATTTTACTGTTCACTTCAATTTTTTGTCCACTAGTGGAAGAAGTGAAAAAGAAATCACTAATATGTTTATCTATTATATGTCTAATACATGGGTATTTGCCTATTTAAGTCTAAATATAATGATTCGATTTCATACTATGTCACCCGGTAAAATCAGTGCATTCGTTTCAGAGCCTATTCAATGCAATTGGGCATTCCTCTTTATAATATTAGTACTATATTATAGTACTAATATTATAAAGAGGAAATATTAGATTTTTTGTTTGTTTGTTTGCATTGAATAGGCTCTGAAACGAAATGTCGATGTCCACGGACGTCAATTAGTTATGGAAGACCAATCGCACTAATTACTAAGTATTCAAGAAAAAAAAGGCAATATACCTATCTACTGACTTTTAAGGAACATGACATTTTAACTGACAATAAACAAAATAATATATGTTCTATGTTCAGCTGTTTATATATGTTTTTTATGTATGTTAATCGATTTCAACTTCAACCTCTTCCTAGATGGCTCTGCATCTGGATTGACGCAATTCTGTCAGTGTCCGTCTCATGATTCATCGATTTCTTTATTATATTCGTTTAAAATTGTATTCATGACTTTGTGATATGACGTGATATGGAATAAAGCTCTTTTTTGATGTTATGCGATTTAATAAATAACTTCGCAAAATATTGTAAAACTATATATTTCAACACGTAGATCATCCGACCGACGGCCGCTGGGGCAAACGTGTTCTTGAGTGGAGACCGCGACTCGGTAAACGTAGTGTAGGACGCCCTCCGACCAGGTGGGATAACGACTTGCGAAATACTGCAGGTAGATGCTGGATGCGGCAAGCTGAAGACAGGGCTCTATGGCACTCATTGGGGGAGGCCTATGTCCAGCAGTGGACTGATATAGGCTGATGATGGTGATGAAGACTGAATTGGGCATTCTTTCGCGGAGCTCCCTTATGTAATCTAGCTCCCCCTAAAAAGCTGTGGCAATACTAAATTCACTCGGTACATTAGTTCAGTCGCAATATATCAAGCTCCAGTAAAAAGATAGATTAGGGTTGTCACTTTACAGTTTAACGGGATCCGAGGATTTTCACTCCCCGTGACAGAGTTTTATGAAGTGTAAACTGAAAAATGTTTTGGTAAAATGGCGGAAAAAATGTTGGGATGGGAAGCATTTTTTTTAACAGAATATGTTACCTAGCACCTCTTTAACTGAATGATTTTGTCACGGGTAGGTTTATTCAATATCTTGAAGTGCAATAAGAAGAGGTATTTTGTCAGTTTATGTTTTAGGCGGATTTAATAGAGTTCTTTTGAAATATCGTTCCGTAGGTTCTACTTGCTTTACTTTATCGCCCCGTTTTATAACCTTTTGCCCGCGACTTCGGATGCGTTATTCATAAAAACCTAGTAGCCTGTAACTGTTATTCAAGATCAAGAGTTGGGATAAATTTCAGCCCAATCAGTATGGCTAGTTCGGGAAACGATAAAACTTTTCCAACCACGCGGTGACCTACCCGATTTAAGTAGATTAAAAATCAGCGCCTCATGTACTTTGCAGCGCAATCTTGAACTACTAATCCCTGTGCCTGATATTAATAATATGTTTTTGAGTACAATTCTAATTTTTTTATTTTAATCGAATTGGCAAAATTGTGGCTAATAAGACAAAAATTTAGTAGTAAAAGCCACTAAAATAGTTTTCGTAAACTATGCACACCCATACTAAGGGACTCAGTTGACTTGTTTTGGAGTAAAAAAGAACATCGTAACATTATTCAAAATCCCACTTCGTTTGCGTTTTCTATTATATTTTCCTGAGAGTGAGAAACCAAGAAATAAGAAGAAAAACCAGAACAAAAGACGTAGTAAAAGGAATACTGGGTTTAAAATGGAAATGGGCAGGGCATATTCAAAGATTAAAACCAAACAGATGGCCATATATAGTCACAAACTGGATACCACTTGACCAAAAAAGGAAAAAAGGGAGACCATTCAAAAGATGGAATGATGACATCACACAAGTAGCTGGAAAAATGTGGCCACAAAAAACCAACGACAGAAACCTCTGGAGATCCTTGGAGGAGGCATACACCGCCGAAGGCGGTCCATATCAGGACATGACACAACAAAAATCTGACATAATTAATTCTAAATTCAATTCAATTCTAAAATTATAATGTACCTACACGACTATTAATTATTTCTTTTACTATTATTATTGTTTTAAAATTGTACATAAGTACTAATAACTATTGGGATATGGAATAAAGCTGTTTTTATTTTATTTTATTTATTATATACTATGGTTGTATTGTACCTGTATCAATCACTTTTTCACTTCTTCCACTAGTGGACAAAAAATTGAAGTGAACAGTAAAATAATTTTATTTGTAAATAATTTAATGTATAAAATATGACTTGTCTATCTTATTTTGTAAGCCTAAAGAAATAAATGATTTTTGACTTTGACTTTAATCAGAATAATCATATTTTCATTTCATTACACTTTCTAGAGTAGGTAAGGTACTGTATATTAGTACGATGCAATAAATAAGGTAAGAAAAGAGAATAAAGAAAAAGGTTTGAATTCAGAAGAGGGAAAGTGACAGCCCTACCTCATTTGTCTCCTTTTGTCCGCTCAATTCTTCCGCACGGGCGAAACTTATGAATAGCCAAGCTGTTCTCAAGTACCTACGTACTTTATTGCTTTACACGTTACCTACTCTAACATAACTTAAATTCGCGGCTTCAGATTCCAGTCACGCGAAAAATTATCTAAAAGTGAGGATTTATAACGCTGGACAATCCACTCAGCATCATCTAGCCCCAAGCTAAGCAGAAACGATAAGGCCGCCTTTTGTACGATGTTTAATTTAATTAGATATTTTACTAATTTAAATTTTTAGTACAATAAGCTGTTCATTCATTCATTCATTCTTACTGTTAAAATAAATAAACAATTAGCTACTTGTATTGTAGCTCTTCTTGTAAAACTGCGTACAAAGCCGCGCAGCAGAAGCAATAGAAGTTACACAAGTTTAAAGTTAAATAACATTAACGTTAAATCACATTAACATATTAACGTTAAATCACATTAACATATTAACGTTAAATCACATTAACATATTAACGTTAAATCACATTAACATATTAACGTTAACGTTGCCAAACGCAATGCAGTTAATGCAAACTTAACATAATTTGATTCGCTACGTGCTTGAGCTTCAAGCTCCGTGATTTCAGCAACCTCTTTTACAGATCTGCGGGAAAATGGACTTATGGATCGACATTACTTTACATTTGACGACCGATGTGGCGCGGTGGGCGAAGGTCCGCCTGCGACGCTGAAGGTTGCGGGTTCGATTCCCGCCTCGGAACAATTGTGTACGATCTGCAGATATTTGTTCCGGGTGCTCTGGTCGTTTTCTATGTATAATAAAAATATCTATCTATGTAATGTATTATATTATGTATATCAGTTATCTGGTACCCATAATACAAGCTCTGCTTACCATGGGGCTAGATAATGCTGTGTGGATTGTCCAAAATTATTATTATTATTTCACTCATTTATTTAAATTCTCGTATAAAATACATTTTTTACTGTAGAAAATACAATAAAATATTATAAAACTACATATTCTACAGTAAAAAATATATCAAAACGGTAGATCACCGACCGCGAAGCTAGGCTCAAGCGGCCGGTGACTAGGGCTGCAGAGAAAGGAACTTCCTGACGATACGTGCCGAGTCCAAGAGTACCGCCTTCTGGATCTGGCCCTTGATCCAACTTCCTAGCGAGAGTCTCTTCAGGTGTTGATCGACGCTCTTCGCTATTACGCCGTTAACCGAAACGACTATCGGGACTATGGTCGCTGAATCTACATCCCACATGCTGACAACCTCGTTAGCCAAGTCAAGATATTTGCTAAGTTTATCTTTCTCAGCTCTAACGAGGTTAGCATCATTATTATTATTATTACTGAAAATTTGTAATCGAAACTATAAACCACAACTGTTAAATGTAACTGTAACTGTTTAATGTATTTAGTTAGCACAGAGTCCATGGGTGCTGGGATTCTAAGTCATCTTCATCATTAAACTATTATAGTCAAAGATTTTTGTATTTTTGTATAATCGACTGCTGGACATAGGCCTCCCATAATAAGCGCAATAGCGTCCTATCTTTAGCTAGCCGCATCCAGTGTCTGTCTGCAGTCTTTCGCTGGTTATCATCGCACTTGGCCGGAGGGCATCCTACACGTTTGCCGATTGGCGGTCTCCACTCAAGAACACGTTTACCCCAGCTAGTGGTTCGTGATAATTATATGGCCGGCCCACTGTCACTTCAGCTTGCTAATTCTTTGAGTTGTTTTATTCTATAGCTTTGGTTTTCTGTCGGATGTATTCGTTACGAATCCTATCCTTCAGAGAGACCCCGAGCATAGCTCTTTCCATAGCTCACTGAGCGACTTTGAACTGGTGGACCAGCCCTACCATGAGTGTCCACGTCTCAGTTCCGTAGGTCACGCATGGACAGAAAACAAAAAAATCCATATCACCTACAAAAACATAGTAATGTATGTATTTTTTTTTCGTTTATTATTTATCACTAGTTTACGCTCACGCTGCTGTTTTCAGGCTATTGCACATTAAGTACTATGCGGATTTAATAATTCTTTTGAAATCAATAGTTAGCGAATCGAAGCTCGAACTCGGGTTTGATGTAAGGTACATAATTTATGTATGGTACATAATAATTAGCCCCATGGTAAGCAGAACTTGTGTTATGGGTACTAGATAACTGATATACATAATACAATACATTACATAGATAGATATTTTTTTTTATTATATATAGAAAACGTCCAGAACACCCGGAACAAATATCTGCAGATCGTACACACAATTGTTCCGAGTCGGGAATCGAACCCGCAACCTCCTGCATCGCAAGCGAACCTTCGCCCACCGCGCCACATCGGTCGTCAAACATGATAAGGTACATAATTTATGTACCTTACATCCTACCTACGACTGATCAAGGTGTGTAATAAATCATATCTATCTATGTAATGTATTGTATTATGTATATCGGTCATCTAGTACCCATAACACGAACCAGTGACTGGACGACGAGTGCGACTGAAAGGACCAAGATTACCATAAATGTAATTCTTAGCCTGGAATCAAACATAGATAGATAGAACATTCTTTATTGCATTTTAACTCTAAACTATGTACAGTAAAAACTTAAAAATTAAGATTAAATTACATACGTTAGTTTTTATCGCTTAAAATATTTCCCATGGGATAAAAATAACCTTTAAACGATATAGAAAAGCTAAAGTTCAAGACAGAAACAACGCATGCGTAACCGTGTGGAGAATCTAGTCAGTCAGACGACCGACAGTTAGAAGACCGATGTGGCGCAGTGGGCGAAGGTCCGCCTGCGACGCAGAAGGTTGCGGGTTCGATTCCCGCCTCGGGACAAATGTGTGTACGATCTGCAGATATTTGTTCCGGGTGTTCTGATCGTTTTTTATGTATAATAAAAAATATCTATCTATGTAATGTATTGTATTATGTATACCAGTTATCTAGTACTTATAACACAAGCTCTGCTTACCATGGGGCTAGATAATGCTGTGTAGATTGTCCAGCATTATAAATAAAATAATAAAAATAAAAGTCATAATAAAATTTTGTTTGTTCCTTTTTATTTTATAATTCTGCTCTTAATACTGTAAAATGGATTAATTTGGTGATACATATACAAACAAATGACGATTTGAGAGGAGGGAAGTCTTCCTCCCAATGCTTTAAAAAGGGTCAATTTTATAACCAAGTTATTTTATAATAATTCTGCTCTAAATACGTATTCTGCTGTAAATGTTTTACCACTTGAATTACAAAATGGCGGTTTCGCATTGCACGTATTTTCGCGGTCCGTCATGTGAACAGTTTCGCTGCTTGAGCAGATAAGTGGGGACATGAGATAGAAATGCTTCGTTGTGGAGACAGAATCGTTTGAACGCTATTTTGAAGGCTTGGTAATTCTAGGAGAGGCCGCGCTTTTGTGATTCAAAATCATCTGTGATGTGATTATGTGGCATAGAAAATAATGACTCAGTTCTGAAAAAAGGATAGCTATATATTGCTTGACTCGATAAACGTTGTGTAGGACGCCCCAGGTGGGATGACGACATGCGACTGCGAAAGACTGCAGGTAGATGCTGGATGTGTCAAGCTGAAGACAGGGTGCTATGGAGCTCACTAAAAGAGGCTTATGTCCAGCAGTGGATTACTATAGATTGATGATGATGATGATACAATACAAATCTTTATTAATAACGCCAAGTTACAACTTTACAAGTCAAACGCAATAAGGTATCTAAGCAATTTAGTATAGAATATTGTCTTTAAATAATTTAATAGTATGTCATATAAATATAATTAATTAATTGTATAGGAAATTCATTTATCAAATTCACATATTTGGCAACGCGGAAGCCCGATGGTCATTTCACTACGCTATGCCATGCTAGTAAGTAGTAAGTATGTATAGACAGTTTTGTTTACAAGCATTTTACATCGAATTTGGCTGGAGAAATATGAATTAAGACGGAAAGATGCGCAACTTCATCTTTTGCGGAGTATACAGTAAGTCCATTTAAACGATTTATCTTCTAACACAATAATTTTAAAACGAATTTAACCACGTAGCCATGCCAGTAAGTAAGTACACGCCACCGTCTATACTTGTTCTAACACTTTATGTCCATCCAAAGGTTGCCTGGCAGAGATCGCTCATAGCGATAAGGCCGCCCATTGTACAACATATGTATTTTGTATTTGTTTTTTTCTTTTCCTGTCTTGTGTATCTGTTTATTATTTGGTGTGCAATAAAGAGTAATTGTATTTTATTGTATTGTATAGGCAAGTTCGTTTACAATAACTTCACGTTAAATATGGCTAGAGTAGTATGAATTTACTGAAAGATGCGCAAATTCATCTTTTGTTTGGACTATTCAGTGAGTTCATTTTGACGATTTATCCCTATGGCGGCGGGTAGTTCTTGGCACAAACTTCTGCGCAATCATTTTAAAACGAATTTCACCACGTAGCCATTTTAGATTACCAGTCAATAAAGTGTTGCCTGTCTGAATAGGGATTTTCAGCTCAGTGTCGCCGGGGCACGATTCAATTTCCAATATCTACGTGACGTGTATTCAATTTCCAGCGATGATATTTAAAATGTTTGAGTTTTGGAAGAGTTTGGCTGTAGGCACGTAGGGCGCGGGTATCGAAGTTTGGCTGTAGGCACGTAGGGCGCGGGTATCGAAGTTTGGCTGTAGGCACGTAGGGCGCGGGTATCGAAGTTTGGCTGTAGGCACGTAGGGCGCGGGTATCGAAGTTTGGCTGTAGGCACGTAGGGCGCGGGTATCGAAGTTTGGCTGTAGGCACGTAGGGCGCGGGTATCGAAGTTTGGCTGTAGGCACGTAGGGCGCGGGTATCGAAGTTTGGCTGTAGGCACGTAGGGCGCGGGTATCGAAGTTTGGCTGTAGGCACGTAGGGCGCGGGTATCGAAGTTTGGCTGTAGGCACGTAGGGCGCGGGTATCGAAGTTTGGCTGTAGGCACGTAGGGCGCGGGTATCGAAGTTTGGCTGTAGGCACGTAGGGCGCGGGTATCGAAGTTTGGCTGTAGGCACGTAGGGCGCGGGTATCGAAGTTTGGCTGTAGGCACGTAGGGCGCGGGTATCGAAGTTTGGCTGTAGGCACGTAGGGCGCGGGTATCGAAGTTTGGCTGTAGGCACGTAGGGCGCGGGTATCGAAGTTTGGCTGTAGGCACGTAGGGCGCGGGTATCGAAGTTTCGATTAAAGTTTATTATTTTTTATCGCTTTTGAATAAGTGATATAAGCTAACAGATATCCGCGGTGAATATTGGAATTATTTGCTCATCCCACGGGAATATGATGGGAGATTCTGTGGTTCATTTGATAGAAAAATAACTACATAAATAATGATAAACAACCCAGCATCATCATCTAGCCCTAAGCTAAGTAAAGATTTATTTATTTGAATATCTGCAGATCGTACACACAAATGCCCTGAGGCAAGGATCGAACTTGCAACTTACTGCGTCGCAGGCGGACCTTCGCCCACCGCGCTACAGAGGTTTTTGCCCGACACGGATTTCAACCCGGGACCTCAACATCAGTGCTTGAACTCGCAACCGCTAGACCAACGAAGCAGTCTATGTACCTAAGTATTATTTTCTTGTTTTTATTATTTTCTTACTATGTAATGTGTCGTGTTATGTATGGTGTCGAATAAATGTATTTTCTTTCTTTTTTTCTTTACCTTATTAGCTATAACGGTGCAGTCACACAGCGGATCCTTCTAGGACCTTATTTTACGGATCCTATGCTACGGGAAACAATCGTTTACTGGACCCGGAATTTTAGTCGGATGTGTGAACGCATTTGTATGTACATCTGACCTACCCGTGAGATTGCAATAGACCTGTTTATTATGTATAGCAAGTGGTCTCCTCGTAAATGACGATGTGGCGCGGTAGGCTAAGGTCCGCCTGTGATGCAGAAGGCTGTGGGTTCAATTCCTGTCTCACAGCTGCATAGGTACGCTATAGGTAACAGAAAAAGGGATGCTGTGAATACTAACAGACATTTGTAATTTTTATTATTATTTCTATTTAGTTTACTAACTTTTTTTGACGACCGATATGGCGCGGTGGGCGAAGGTCCGCCTGCGACGCAGGAGGTTGCGGGTTCGATTCTTGCCTCGGAACAATTGTGTGTAATATCTGCAGATATTTGTTCCGGGTGTTCTGGTCGTTTTCTATGTATATAATAAAAAATATCTATCTATGTAATATATTGTATTATGTAAATGAGTTATCTAGTACCCATAACACAAGCTCTGCTTACCATGGGGCTGGATAATGTTGTGTGAATTGTCCAGTATTATTTATTTATTTATAACTGTACTACATTTACATCGATGAGATTACTTTTGTGAAATAACGTATTTTAAACTAATAATGTACCTGTACCTTTCTATCTGTATTAACAGGTATCCTTATATTTAAAAGGTGGTCTCGGACACTGAACAGAACAATGTATAATACATATAATGAAATGAACCATAAGCGAATGATAATAATAATAAACATTTTTGCATTCCGTATTTTGTGAAACGGGTGCTGTGTGCAAGCGTCCTAAGTTCCTAACTACTAAAGCTAACAAGATAAATGGATAGCTTGATATATTTTCATTAAACAAAGTGAACGTAGCATGAAAACCCTCGCATCTTATAAAATGTTATCCAAACCGCGGTACAAAGTAACGGTACCTACGTAAAGATAACAGTTTCTGGGTCGTCCATTCCACTAGTGCATGCTTTCAAAGGCTGCTGGGGTGGCTGTCAGTTTCTTACTTTCTAGGATATTGTTACGCGACTAACGCGACTGACACGCGACGCAACGCGACATTGCGCGTACTTTGATTCAAAATATTATTTTATTTACTAACAAAAAGGTGTAATTTTTATTGAAGTAATACAAAAACTCTCCACGTTGCCGCGCTTGCGCCAATTTGTATCATTTAGCGTTGTAAATAAAGTCAAAAGCGTAAAGGCGCGGAAGGTGAAAGTAACCTCCTGCGTCGCAGCAGGAGGTTACTTTCACCTTCCGACAGGTTCGATTTCCGCATCGGGACAATTTTTTATGAATAGATAAAAAGTATATTTTTATTCCCCGGTTAGAGGTATATATGTGCAAAATTTAAGCCTGATCTGTTTACAGTTTCCGTTTCATTGTTTTTATCGTGAAGAAGTAAGTAAGACATCCATATATCAAAACATTCGCATATTAGTATGATGTGATAAATTTTCTTAGGTACTAATTATGGTTTATCCATCTTAAAATACCTTCAAAGTGCAAAAAATCTTTGCACTATTATATAATTATTATATCCCTTTTTAAATGATTTAAGTGTTAATAACCACATAGTATCAAAGTTTTATTATGCTAGTTCACATAACGATAGCTCATGGCCACCCTACCCGCTCTCAGGTCCATGTAATATCAGGCTTGCTCCGTCTCCGGCAAAGAAACATCGTGTAAGCTCTTTCTGGAATGCCCTTGACATTGTGCTCTGTTTGTTTGTATAAGAGGGTTGCAACGTGACGAGCTTGTATTTGTATGTATACCTTTTTAACTTCCCTTAGGTATCTATTGCCATGTTTTTGGACGGATAAATTCTGAGAATCTCGAGTGGCGACCGCGATTAATATAACATGATGTGAAACGGAGAATTTCGAGATCGTTTTATTTCTGTAAGTACCTTTTAAACATCTCTTAGGTATTTATTGCCACGTTTTTGGACGGATAAATTCTAAGGTTCTCGAGTGGCAAGCGTAACGCTAAACGAAGCATTTGGAGACCGTTTATTTGTGTACCTTTTTAACTTCTCTTAGGTATTTATTGCCATGTTTTTGGACGGATAAATTCGAATGATTTCGAATGGCGCGAGAAACTGAGTGTTGGGTGACCATCCACTCGATGGACCGACGATATCGTAGCGGTCGCAGAGAGTCGATGGATAAACAATATACAAAAAACTAAAATAAACAAACAACAACAAGTAGTGTTACAGGGGTTCAAAATGGGTTCAAAGGACTCAGAGTAGTAGAGTAGCGGCACTGGTTTTCAGTCAGGACCTAGCTTGGTAAAACCAAGGAAGGTAAAATGTTGACTCATAACTTGTATTCACTTGTTACCTTACAACTTACTTATGTATGTTTTGGCAAATAAAATATATTTTTCTTTATCTTATTCGAAACTTGTAGGTGTCTCTGAATATTATGGAAATCAGAGGGAAACCGCAAATTTTTATCAAGTTGGGAACTCGTTAAATCTGCGATCGCGTTTGAATCTATTATTCCGCCGATAGCCGGGCGATGAAAAACTTTCCTTGTTAAGAATCTGCCTCGGGCATTATTCGGGTTTCAATTCTTACGGTGGTCGGTGAATTATTTTAAAAGATTTATAGGCCAGAATGGAGTAGCATAAGTTTGCACAATACCAAAATGGAAAATGATGAAGCGCAAAAAGCTGACTTGTCGAATTAGTAGATACTCTTCATCTTCAATCTAATATTTTTCTAAATTGCTGCTTTTTTTCAAATTATTTGTGGAAACTTCTAATTGGCCTTAAGTTAAATATTCTTGTATCTAATCTTTATCTAGCTGTAAGTTTTCCTAAGATTGTAAAAATAAAATAAAATACTACAACATTCAAAAAATCACTCAAAGTAATTCATATTTAGATATTCGTTTTCGATGTAGATGTATGAAACTATCTTGACCGCTGTCATACGAACCTTACGTACGTTTGTTATTGAGTACACTCTTATTGTAACAACAATAACTCAAATTTCGGAGAGAATCTAAAAATCTTAAAAAATTCGTGTGGCTTTTCAAGGAAAAAAATTCGCTAAGCTATTGCACTTGGTTCCACCATTGCTGACATATGACAAATGGCGTGTCAAATCTGTGTAAATTTTCATTTATAACACGCACAAAGTGCTTATACTCACATAAAAAAATGTAAGTACATAGTACAACTTATGACTACCTAGTACCTACCTATGATATAAAAGTCTCTCATATAAAAATCTCCAGTGCAAAAGAATCCCACCAAAACATTATTTGGTTTCCTCCGTTTTTTCAGATAAATCCAATGAAATTCAGTTTTTATCAGTTCCAAAACACCGCTTCAATATTCAGCGAGCGAACAACGCTGAATATCAATGGAATTCTATCCGATAGTCCGTCTGTCTGTCGATTTGTATCATTAATCTTGGCTTCGGAAGTTTTTGTGAGATTTTTTTATGTTTTGTCAAAGATTATGTAAACTGGAAAGATTTAACATAAGCCATAGAGAATTTAGTGCCTCTATGTCATAACAGGATTTTTCAGGCTTGGTATTGATTTTATAATTAGCTCTGAAGAGCTACATAACTATTAAAAACTACTACTAACAATTTTAAATTTTCAAAAACAACCGTTTAGGACGCCGTGGACGTGGGATGACGATCTGCGAAGGACTGCAGGTGGATTCTGGAAGCGTCAAGCTGAAGACAGGGCGCTATGGCGCTCATTAGGGGAGGTCTATGTCCAGCAGTGGACTAACATAGACGAAAAAAACACTTATACGTATAATTATTCTGGGCTTAGTACTACATATAAATTATTCGTTCAAAATATTTTTACACGTCTATTACCTATTTGCAAACGCTCTAATAACTCAAAAAATATGTCTCATTCTACGTCAATCATCCGCTCAAATAAATAAAACGTCCATTATTTCCGCGGCCGCCATCTTTGATCCAAGTATTCCATCGGAATAATCGATAATTGAACAAATCTGTTACGATTCATCGAGACGTCTCAAGAATCTTCATCCATTATGGGTATTACGAGACTATGTGGTTTCGGGTGGGGGCTTACTGCTGGCGACAATCAAGATAATCAAGTGTAGACCTCCACGTCGATGAAAACTATTTTTATTAGGTAAATACATCTAAACAGAATTAGTAAAGAATTCGTATGGTTTAAGTAGCGATAATTCATTTTAAGTTTATTATAATATTTGTAATGTAGGTATGTGGTGTAAGTATTTGTATTCTTTTTTTAACCAATACTTTATTAAAGTGCCACCGTCTGTATTGTTCCTTCATGTCCAGTCCATCCTAAGGTTGCCTGGAAGACATCGCTCTCAGCGATAAGGCCGCCCTTTATACCTCTAATCTAAGTTTTTAATTCTGTATTGTTTTCTGTTTTGTGTGGTGGATAATAAAGTGTTTTCTATTCTATTTTAATCTATAAATTTATTTAGTGCATGATTCCCACACTAGGCTCGATGCTGGGTCAAATGGCTAGGCTGGGGTAAATGACATCCTCGTTTCTATGATGTATGACCCTGTTGAATCTGTTCGATTCTTTCATTTAATAAGTATTTTTAAACTTACGCGATCTGACCACATATTAAGCACTTATAGAAAGGGTTTTCTTTTTCTGTCATGAACTTCGCGTAGACTTCAAATCAGTAGTCAATAAATAAATAATGTTATACAATCCACACAGCATCATCTAGCCCCATGGTAAGCAGAGCTTGTGTTATGGGTACTAGATGACTGATATTCTTAATACAATAGATTATATACATAGATAGATATTTTTATTAATACATAATAACGACCAGAACACCCGGAACAAATATCTGCAGATCGTACACACAATTGTTCCGAGGCGGGAATCGCAACCTTCGCCCACGGGCGGCGCCACAGAGGTCGTCAAGTGGTAAGGCCTATATTACGTTACTGGCCGCTACCTACATGTAACTAAACCATTTTAAATCGCTAGAACTACAACCGAAAACGGTTGCCGTCAGCATTATGTAAATTAGAAGCCCGCTTGTCTTGTCGAATCGAATGGGATCCAACCATCTTCCGAATGGAGATGTGCTCAAACTCGCAGACTTAATGTAGGCAAATGTAATGATAAGGATTTAGGTTTTTATTGAACGTGCTATGAATACTAAAAAGACCAAGAATCTGAACTGAACTCAATAAACGATCTATTGATAAAGCGTTCGTTTTATGTATTTTTTAAACTTACGCGATCTGAACACCTTATTATAAGTACTAATAAGGATTCATCCTGTGACCACGACAGTGTGATAACCTGTTGAAACGTCGGGAAGAAAGGTAAAGAAACGCGATATATACCACTTAAATTAGTAAGTACTGTGTTCAAATTATATTGTATTCATAAAATGTATACAATGTGTCTGGTCACCGGTGTCGGAGACTTTGGGGGGGTGAAATACGGTAAATTTTATCGACAAATCACTATCCCTATTTTTTTTTCTACCTCCATGAAAAAATGGTAGCCATTTTGTTTTCTTTTGCCTCGAAGCACGGGTGCTTATACTGATTTAGCTATAGCTACCCATGATGAGGTCCTAGGAAGACGATAGAGGACTCAATTGATAGCCAATAATGTGGACAATAAGGCAATGATAAAATTGTTTCAATTTTCATGTTTCAATTTGTATGCCATGTTTTATGCAATAAAAATACCTTTCATTATTTAAAGTAGCAGATAATCGAATAAGTTACTTGCTTAAATATTAATTCTCAAATTGTTTACTTACATTAACGTTAGATATTTATCAACATGTTTTTTTCTCTAAAATAATCCTTCGCAATAAAATAAAACCATAATCATCTAGAGTAGATATTTACAAGAAATACATAAAAATAAATTTCATTGAAATATGTTAAATAACTAACAAATGAAACTGCTTCTTCAATAGAAGCGTCTCTGTAAAAATTAAGATTTCAAGGAAACTTTGCGATTTTTTTTTTCGAAGTTTCGACTACAATTTTTAGACTCCCATAACTAAATAACTAGAATACTAATGTACTCTAGTTATTAAGTTATGTCTAGTTGTTAAGTAAAACTAGAATACTAATGTATTCTAGTTATTAAGTTATGGGAGTCTAAAAATTTTGTTATTAAGTTATGGGAGTCTAAAAATTTTGGGATTACCCAAAACTAATAAAAATTTCAATGTTTTTTTGCCCTAAAATTGTTTTTCCGTCCAAACGTGGGTTTTTTCACTTACTTCACCTAAAGTAAGTACGTAAGGTAACTACCAAGAAGTTCTAGGTGAGAAACAAATATAAAGGAGTTTGAATAGCGTATAGCGAAAGCCTTCTTTGTGAGATTCTAAGAACTCTACAAATACTATTTGACGAAATTCAATGAGGAAATGTAGATATCCTGTACGAATCTTATTTGCTTTTACGTCGACGGGCTTGTAGAAATAGAGCTGGAATATAAAAGCTTTGGTAGATAGAAATAGGTGCACACTTAGTCTATACTATGACGACCGATGTGGCGCGGTGGGCGAAGGTCCGCCTGCGACGCAGGAGGTTGCGGGTTCGATTCCCGCCTCGGAACAATTGTGTGTACGTTATCATACTAGAGAGTGACTTTATAAAGTATTAGAGTGAGTTTACATACTCGTTAATGTATAACTAACAATTTATGATTTCCGTTTAATAAAATCTAAGAGCATTAATGCTACAAAAGCGGAAAATGACGAACATATCTAAAAGAAACATCACTGCATTATGAAAATTCACTGCATCCAAACTATGCTAAACTGCGATGTTCCCGCCAAAACGCCCAACAAAATGGCCGACACAAAATGGCGTTCGCGCCTTATCTCCGACACGAACATGACGTATCACTGAATATACCCGCAAAACGGTCTCTACGTGAGCACGGAAAAATGACTGTTTATACGATACAAAATGTCTGATAAATCGTACATAACGGTTTTTTAAAATTTTGTGTAAAACTGAGAAGTTGTTTTTTGTTTTTGAATGTGGCATTTACAATTTGCCAGATGCTTCAATGTGTTTGCTTTGTTGGCCGAATTGGACATGGGCTGGTTTAATTTTATTGGGCCGAATAAAAAAATATCTCAAATTGTTAAATATTGACATCCTTCATCATCAATGTCAACAGCCTATTTTCTGCCCGCGGCTTCGCATACTGATTTCTGGGATATAAAAATGAACTATGTTTTATTCCAGGCCTGGAACTTTTGTAGGAATACTTAGATCAGATATCTTGATATTTGATCAGATATCTTTTTTCTGTACATAGTTTTCTATTTAAAGTGCAATAAAGAATTTTCTACGGAGCAGGTATTAGAGTGACAATTGATAACCACAGAGCCATGCTAGTAGGGAGAAGTTAGCCACAAAACGTGTTTAGCTCCGGCCGGAGAAATTTGCAACAAATGTTGCTGGGACGTTCAACCGGAAAAAAATTATCGTAACAAATGTTGCTGGGACGTTTCAGTGGATAAAGCTAAATCGGGATTCTCGAAATTGGTATCTTTAGCCCCATCAATTTCCAGCATTCATCTAGGTATGTGTTAAACATTAATTTAATATGTCTGACGAACATACTACATTAATCCCATATCCTGGCCTTTGTAGTATCAAATATGAATTATCCTGCAAGTGTCAGCGTTATCACGGCCTATTCTGGCCCACATTCAAGCGAAATGGACCGCAGAGTAACGAGGAACGGCTATAGAACCTCACTTATTATAAACACTATTATTATAAACTAGTCACCCGCCCCAGCTTCGCACTATTTTTGGTATATATATTTAGCTAGGTAACTAAATACAAAACATGGTGTGTAACTAACGGCTATAAGTTTCCACATGTCCTACCTACATTATGAACCTTTCTCTTGAATCACTTTATCTATTGCTAAAAACTGCATTAAAATCCGTAGAGCAGTTAAAAAGATCTGCCTCGTCCAAAAATCCTCGACGCGACGTATAGTTATGCGAAAATTTGATGTTTGAATCCTGATTACATCAAAAGAACTGAACGGATCGGTGTAAGATTTTGTATAGAGGTAGTTTAAGGCCTGGATTAGATTAAGATGATTCAAACAGCCTATTTAGATTTAGGATGTATGTTGGTATATACGTGGAAGTCCTTAGGTCACATCTCTATAGGGGTATGTTTCCGTCCCACCCTACCCCCAGGGGTATGGCCAGGGGTATGGTGGGTCCGAAGTGTAACTTAGAGTCTCAAAAGTGACTAAGTTAAAACCAATGTAACAATCTCTCCGTGCCAATAGCACCGCACGCATTATCTAGAATTTTTTTGATCTATGGACGATTTTGCAACGATACTATTGTCATAGTTCTTCCCCCAGTATCTACGTCATTTGCGCAGCGTTTCGGTGATCATATAAAATGTTACATTTATAATAAGGTTGTCAAACACTGTTGCACAAACGCTAACTCTGTCGATGTCGCCCAATTAAAATCTGCTGCTCAAATATGGGTACACACTCTATCGTACGATGAAACCGAAAGAGTACTTCTAAAGGTCTCCTAATGCATGTTTTTCTCCCCTAGTTTGTAGTTTGTATTAGTTTCTAATTTATTTTTAGTTACTTCATATTTGTTTTTTTAATATCTATACTTTAAAATTATTTTTTTTGTTTCTTTTAAACTTTATTTTGTATAACTCTCCATAGATTTGTCATTAAATTGAGGCACTTCTTACCAGGTAATCATATTGATTCCCACGATACAGGCCCAGCCTAGTGTGGGAATCATTAGCACTTTTATTAATTAATTCTGTCTACTTAAACCATACCAAATCTGTATTAACTTTAGTTCTGTTTATATTTTCATTTTCATTTCATTTCATTTTCATATTTCATAGTAAAGCGATTGATTTTCAAACTTTGGCTCCTGTACACAACAGTACTAGTCTTCCATAGTTTGCTAGTTCCCTCCAATATTCTGACCCATTTATTGCGTTAATTGTCATCCACAGTTTCGGTACATATTGCGTTGCGGCCAGAAATAATTATGTGTGGAATTCAACCAAACAATATGAACATGGATGTAGTTTCAGAGATATGACACAGCTAGAGAAATAATACATAAATAATGCTGGACAATCCACACCGCATCATCATCTAGCTCCAAGCTAAGCAGAGCTTGTGTTATGGGTATTAGATAACTGATATACTTAATACAATATATTACATATATGTATGTATATATTAAAACTTGTGGTAATAAACCGGAGGAGAGGAAAAGAGGGAAAAAGACCAAGAGACGGTCACCAACCCGCTGGTCTGATCAAATTAGGGCAATGACGGGACTCACTCTGCCTGCAGCTCTGAGACAGGCGGAAGACAGAGTGGTGTGGAAGCGGTTCATCAGCGTCATCGTGAAAGCTTTCCAGGACGGGCACGACCTTCAGCAATGAAAACTACGACAAAGAAGATTAATATATTATTTAACTATAAATAGAAAATACCCAGAACCCCGAAACAAATATTTACAGATCGTTCAAACATTTATCCCAAAGCGCCTAGGACGCAGAAGGTTGCGGGTTCGATTCCGAACCCGCAACCTTCTGCGTCCTAGGCAGACCTTTGCCCGCCGCGCCACAGAGTTCGTCAAAACAACGAAGAACAACTTGTTAAAAATGTAATCCTGACTTCTTATCCGTATTTGTTGAGAATCAATAGCGCAAAGGTTACCTATTATAACTTTACTATACTAGTTTCTGCCCGCGGCTTTGCAAGCGTTTACTTAACATTTTCATTACCCATGAGAAACAATACATCTCTATGTTCCGGCGGTGGGGCGGCGGCGGCGGCGCGGCGGGGGGCGGGGCGCGTCCCATCCCGGGTCGCAGATGCTGGTCAGTGAATAGGTTATCTTAGGCTCTAGACAGACGGACCGCATTTCAACTGCAATCCAACCGGAAATTTGCAGTTGATTTGCAGTTTGAATGCAGTTGACACGACTGCGATAGAACTGCAAACTAACTGCGCAGTCCGATTGCAGTTCATGTTAACTGCACGCCGACTGCAATAGAACTGCAATCGAACTGCGCAGTTGGTTTGTAGTTCATTTGCAGTCGGCGGCGTGCAGTTCTGAAATGCGGTCCGTCTGTCTAGAGCCCTACTGATTGTTAGTATCGCTCTAACTAACAGAACTAAGTTCTTTGGCTGAAAAACCTACAATCACGGATTTCAGTAAAGTTTTCATAATGTGTCTTACTTTCTCATTTTAAAACATGGCCGCAATCCGTGCGTGACTGAGCAAATAAATAACCTAAGCCCTAATCTCAACATACGTGCTTGTACCTGAATCTTCCCTGAAGCTTAATATCCTGTCATTCAAATCAAACTTCTCCATTAAACGCAGATCCGTGTTGTGTCTGCTTGTGACGTCACAATTCGTCCCCTATTCGCTGGGAAATTACCTACGCGTTACGCATAACACAACTATGGAATAACATCATGTTCAAAATTCAGCGAGGACTTTGATGTTTGCAATTAGCTAGAGGATTAATAAACGAGTTATAGTGTAACTCCTGTCATCCATCTTAAGGCGGTACTCCGAGGCAAATTAGCGCTTCTAGCCTCCATTGAACAAAGGAAATATCAAAAATGTTATCAGGCATTTGGGGGTTCCTATTAAAAACTTTTTTTAATACCTATATATAATACAATACAATACGAGTATGTTTTATTGCACATCAAACACAGAAAAAAAACAGTAAAGAACAAACAAACAAAGATACAGATGCAAAATGGGCGGCCTTATCGCTAATAGCGATTTCTTCCAGGCAACCTTTCACGTAGCTATAGCTATAGTATAGGTAGGATCATTACAGATCCTACCTAGTTTTATTTTGTATAGTTTAGGCAGAGATGCGTTGGTGGCAGTTGGTGGCAGTTGGTGGCAGTTGGTGGCCACCAAACTCTATTTCCCCATCTCTATCTAAACTTACAAAATAAAACTATTTGTATTTGGTTGACATAATTTGTCAACCAAATACAAATCCAATCAAACAAAACGAATATTCACATGCTTGAAATCAAGATGATATAATATTTTAAGGATATTCAATCTTAATTCTTGGGCTATATTATTGTTCTTAATATTAATATTAATTTATACATGTATTCACATATATTTCTATAGTAATTCCATCTTTCTAATTAATTAGCATTAAAGTTTATTACGAAGTAGTTAAACATTATGTATTACTTAAATATATCTATTTTTTATCGAGTTAGTAAGTTAAGTAAAACACATTTATACAAATTATTTGTGAACCGGTGGCACTTCACATGGCTATTTGTGTTCGCTATTGGGTGTTTGTAGTATTTGGCAAAATATATGACGTTCAGACGAACATGCAAAAAGAGGCAAATACGACCATCCACACATGGCACACAAATAACAAACATTTGGCAGTAGACCGAGCAGAGCGCAAGGTACCAATATGGCCATTGTGTGGACGGCTTATTGCGTATTTGCCTATTTGACTGCTTTGATGTGCCTCGAGAAACCGACAAGCGCACGGTAACGCGTATTTGGTATTGGCCTTTTTCGTCAAATAGGCAAATAAGGCGAACACTTTGTCAAATAAACTGTCCACACATGGTAATTGTTTGCCAAATATGCCAAATACACAAATACAAATAGCCATGTGAAGTGCCACCATCCAGAGGTTTGAGCCCTCGTGTCTGAATACAAGTTACCAAACTTAGTCAGAGCGAGGTGTCATTAACTTTGACCCTAAAAGGTATATTACTAAGGAAAGAGCACACTAGCCTTATCTACACCAAATATGTAATAGAATGTAAGTTCCTTATTACTAATTGTATTTTATTATTCCTACTTTGTAAACCCATCTCTGTGAATAAATATCTTTTATTTTTATTATTTTTTATTTTTATTGTCTAGTATACACATTTTAACACTTTGACTGCGATTTTTTTTCGACGACTGCGATCTTTTTTTTAACCCAAAAAATTTGTGCTGCCGCTCAACACAGCGGTTGTGTTGCGCCGCACATGCGTTTCGTTCGAAAAATATTACAGCTCTGCTGAGTCACAAAGATCTGTATTTTCTCAGCCGCTGCGCTAGTGTGGATTTACGCATATTAGTCACTTGTAGAAAACACATACCGTGTGATTTCAGCAGTCAAAGTGTTAAATAAATGTTAAATACACAGTATAATAACAATCGGGCCATGGAATTGGATAATGGGTAATTTAGTTTTAACTTATTTTTATATAAACATAATATTACTAAGAACGTGTCCATTGTCTTCTTATTTTAATTTTTTCTAATTTATTACTATTCATTTTAATTTTAATTTTAATTTCAATTTAATTTAATTTTAGTTCGTAAGAATTACTAAGATTTATTATAAGATCATTACTAACAAATTATGGATCTGTAGTAGTCCGAAATAAAATAATTTTATTTTATATTTATTTTAATTATTGGCACTTTTCTTAATGTCTCTATACTTAAGGTGAAGAAACTTTGTTCATGTGTTCTTTAAAATATCCCTTCTGCACATACACTATTATCACTACAGGATATACTTGACAATATTTATTGAAGAAAGGATCTCAAATCGATAAGAAAATTAATGTTAGGTTAAGTACTGGAAGGGATTGTTTATCTTTCTTACAGTAAATAATGGACTATAGCTGGCAACGTTTCTACAAAAAACTTACCGTAAAATGACAGATCTTTTCACCAACGAAAGCTGTTTTAACCCGCTGAAACCGGATCCTTTCAAAAAAAACCTTTGAACGATCGATGACGTCATTAAGGCCTCAATGCGCCCTCCAATTAACCTCCTGTCATCAATGCGGAGCCAGGTGCTTGAGATCTCAACTCTGTTCCTGCGGGTTATGGTTGGAAGTCGAGTAGGGGCCGTGGCTTTAATTATAAGGCCCTGTTTTGAATGTAAGAACGTGTGTTGCATTTTGATATAGAATGTTGTCTATCATCTTTGCTAAATATTTGGTAGATGGATTGGTAAACGGCTATAGGGATTTGTTGAAGTCGATGACTTACAGTCCGTTCTCGGTGCTTGGGCGATAATGGTCTATTAGATTTATGCAGCTTTTAGTATAGATACTTAGTAGAGATTGTATTAAGTCTATTAACTTTGAAAAATTAAATGCAAAACCGACACGGTGTTTGATATTCCCAAAAAGCCTATTTTGTTTTTGCACAAGCCTTTGTGCATTTTTGTTCGACGAACCCAAAAACCTATTTTTGCTGGACAGTTTGGGAAACAGAAAGGTTTGTTGAAAACTGTTAATCGAAAACACACCCTTATTAGTAAAGTCTTTAAGTAGATACTACACTACTAAGTAGATACTACCTAGGGTACCTAAGTCGCTAGATTCATGGCTCTTTTATCTCTCCAACATGAAATTTGACATTTCGTTTCGGCCAGTCGGTGTATTCTAAACACCGAATTAATAACCGATTTGTTCAAAATATACGAAACGAAACAATCGGTTGCGTATTTCGGAAAATTAAAAAAGTCTTTCTGTACCCACTAGGGACTGAACTTTTGGTAAAAAGGTAATGGAAACAAACAGAAAATTGCAGTCAATTCATAACTTAGTTTCACTCCAATCTCAATCTCAGAGTGATTTTGCAAAGGCACACCATTTGAAACTTATCATTAGGTATGCACAACATGCACTAACTAAGTTAGTACCAAGTTACCTCATCGTGGTAGACCCCTCGGATGTAGACCGGTCGATTCGGCTGTAAAACTGGACTCCAAGGCACTCTCGCCGGCCATTTTGGAATATGCGACAGAGACAGAAATCCACTCATAAATCCCCCCTATCTAATCTACGATCCCCATTGCAACCCATATGGTTGCATATAGTAGCTCAAAAACACCAACATTTTTTTTAAGTAGTCGGAAGCTTCAAAATCAGTTTAATGAAACCTAATAAGGTAAAGCTGTAGTGTAGATTCAGTTATTTTATAAGCCGTACAGTACATACAGTACACGGTTTCTCGCTGTCGCGATTATTCAAAGGACCAAAATACCATACTCAGCACTCATAGGTTTGTCCACTGCTGAACATGTTTACGAACAACGGGTCATACTCTTTTGCCATACCCTCCACGCTTGGCAGGCGGATTGTATATCGCAGTCAGATGTTTAATAATACACAGAAGTATGCTGTCTTTGGAAGGCTCCCTTGGCCGATTCTAACGATATCAACGGGCAAAGTTGGACGAATCGATTTTAACCCCGCGACAGAATAATTTGATTCTTTAAAGAAAATTATAAAATGCCGATATGAATGAAACGCATCCAGCGGTCCCTTATCTGTTCAGAACTTGCTACTTTGAAACTTTAATTTTCGTACACAGTTGGAAAATGTAGAGGAAATTCAGGATGAGTAGGAAAATTAAGATTTACCAACATTGCGGTAATGGTAGCCCAGTCGTACTAATTATGCATGCTGGCTTCCGGCCGCGGCTTTGGTCGAGGTACCTGGTCGAGTAGCTGTAACAAAAGATCGGAAGTAAAAAATATCTGTCTGTGTTACTGTCGTACCTATAATAGTCCACTGCTACATAGGCCTCCCCTAATGAGCGCCATTGCGCCCTATCTTCAGATTGACGCATCCAGCATCTACCTGCAGTCGCAGGTTGTCATCCCACCTGGTCGGAGGGCGTCCTACACTACGTTTACCGAGTCGTGCGTATTTAAACTACGAGTATAACTCAATATAATGAATAAATGAATAATGCTGGATAATTCACACAGCATTATCTAGCCCCAAGTTAAACAGATCATGTGTTATAGGTACTAGATAACTGATATACATCATACAATACAATGCTGTCCCGAAATATTGGAAAACTCAAAAATCAAATCAGTTACACATATTTTTCGCGGAGAATTAAAAATTTTAGGAAACAAAATATTCTATTTGAGACTCTGATAACTCGATGGAGGCGTTCGTTCGTTATATTTAATGATATTCAGAAAGTTCTCGAAACTCGGTAATTTATCGGCAAACAGAAACTTAATACTTTAGAAACTTGATATTGTTACTCCGGGTTTGTTTTTGCTGAGGGTTTTTAGGATTGAGGCGAAATTCGAGAAAGTTATTGTGGAATCTATTCGCGGAAATTTATGGAACATCATAATTTGTGCCAAGGCCAACTGTAAGACTTTTCGGTTTTTTTCTTTTAGGTTTCAAACAATTATACAATTATTAAACATAGAATAAACTCTATAATTGATCCTTTGTTTTTTACAACACCAGAGAGCTTGATATGGATATTTTCTTTGATCCTCCAACTTAACTAAAAAGAATAGTGAGTGGTAGATTTTTTGGTACATCCTCTTCTTGATTATTTTCTTAAGTCGTAGAGGTATAATAAACCGAAATTGGTAGAAATTTATATTTATATGTGTACAAACTTTTAGATTAAGTATAATAATTTTACCATCAGTAGTCATTAATTTCAGTAGCTTTTTGTGGAAATTTTTAATAAGCCTTCAGTATCAAGTCAGATCCCTATTCATTAAGCTAGTTAATTTCCTGAATACTATTAAAATAAAATAAATAAATAAAAGAACGTCCCCGGAAGACCAGCGCTATGGTACGATCTGCTCTACCATAGCACATGCTGAGTGGAGAACGATTTTGTCAGTTTCTGTCTTCTGTCAATCTAAGTTACATTTAAAAGAGTCTCTGTTCGGACAAAATAAAAATCTTTTTACTTTTACTTTACTTTACTAAAACTTAATCGCTTACTCTAAAGCTTACTTAGAAATTTTAAAACCATGTTACCAACACAGTTGCTGTGCACAGAATTTGCTTATTTAAATTAACAACAATGCTGTAAGTTTTTGTGTTCAAGTAAAATGCTTGCTTAAATACTTAAATAACATAAGTTATTACAAGGCTAGGTTTTAACACTTTGACTGTGGTTTTTTTTCGACGACTGCGATCTTTTTTTAACCTAAAAAAATCGTGCTGCCGCTCTACACAGCGGTTGTGTTGCGCCGCACATGCGTTTCGTTCGAAAAATATTACAGCTCTGCTGAGTCACAAAGATCTGTATTTTCTCAGCCGCTGCGCTAGTGTGGATTTACGCATATTAGTCACTTGTAGAAAACACATACCGTGTGATTTCAGCAGTCAAAGTGTTAATAAAATGTACACTAGCTTATAAGTTCATAACATTACATCATTACATATACACTACATAGTATAAAACAAAGTCGCTTCCCGCTGTCTATCTGTCCCTATGTTATGCTTAGATCTTTACAACTACGCAACGGATTTTGATGCAGTTTTTTTTAATAGATAGAGTGATTCAAGAGGAAGGTTTATAAGCCATTTGACACATATACATAGATTTCAAGAAATTGTAAATTCAATTGAATTGAAACTATCGTATAGTAATATAAGTGGGCTATCACGTTGACTATTATAGGAGAAGCAGAAAAGCTGTCGATTATTCTGTAACCTTATCTTATGCTAGATCTATCTCTCTGCCCCCGGCTTCGCACACGTTTCTATTCCTTCGCGTCTTATACATACATATAACAATGCTTTCAGGTGAAATAAATGTGTTTTTATTTGATTTGATAAGATGCGATCGACGTAAATAACATTTAGCTTTAGACATTAAAAACTTACTGCTCTCATCATCATAAATAAAAATAAATAAATAATGCTGGACAATTCACACAGTATTGCCTAGCCCGATGGGATAACTGATATACATAATACAATATACATTACATAGATATATATTTTTTATTATACATAGAAAACAACCAGAACACCCGAAATAAATATCTGCAGATCGTACACACAATTGATTCGAGGCGGGAATCGAACCCGCAACCTGCGTCGCTGGCGGACCTTCGCCTACCGCGCCACATCGGTCATCATCATCACCAACCTATGATAGTCCACTGCTGGATATAGGCCTCCCCCAATGAGCGCCATAGCGCCCTGTCTTCAGCTTGACGCATCAAGCATCTACCTGCAGTCTTTCGCAGGTCGTCATCCCACCTGGTCGGAGGACTGTTTTCCAAAACATAAATTAAGTTAAATAATGAAGAGATACAAACAGCATTTTGTTTCAAATTTAGCGCAGAATGGTCCAAGTTTGTGATAAACTGGTAAAGTTGCAATGTTCCCGGTTTACGGAATTGCTTATTCATATCGATAATGTAGTAACTTGTTTGTTTGCTTGTTTGTAACAATTCTGAAGTTTATTAATGCATGTTGTTAGTCGATGAGAAGGTAGGCTTTTGCCCAGCCGTGAGTATACCCACGGCACCACACTTCTGATGGGCTATTAAAAATATGAATTTTTGTCTCCATTTTAACATTGCATGAAACAAAATCTTGTCAAGAAGGCTTTCTGCTGATTATATGCACATTAATGATGTTAGTAATGCTTGCTCTCGCGAAGACGGCCGCTGGGGCAAACGTATTCTTGAGTGGAGACCACGACTCGGTAAACGTAGTGTCGGACGCCCTCCGACCAGGTGGGATGACGACCTGCGAAATACTGCAGGTAGATGCTGGATGCGTCAAGCTGAAGACAGGGCGCTATGGCGCTCATTGGGGGAGGCCTATGTCCAGCAGTGGACTAATATAGGCTGATGATGATGATTGCTTGGCCAGATGTTGCTCAATTCCGCCCTGACAAATGTATGTATGAAATTTAATGTTGTGCTTAACTTTATAAAGTATTGATTAAGTGTCTAAAATTGCATAGCAAAGCAAATTATGTATTAGAAAGTTTAGTGATATATGAATGTACTAGGTTTCTTTACACTTCTTCCACTAGTGGACAAAAAAATTAAGTATAAGTTTGACTTGACCAAGTTCTTATTTTGTAAGACTAAAGAAATGAATTTTTTTTTTTTAATTTTTTTTAAATTAGTTTTTGAATGCATTGCATGAATAAGCGTCTAAAATAGTATGAGTGATACACTCACGAATACATCTGAATCGGCCAGCAAGTAACTTGAAGCCTCATGTGTCCTTGATTTCAACCAATACCCTAGCAATGAATAGAAAACAGCGGTCTACCCTCACCTCACTTTTCACAACCTTAGAAGCCGAGTTTCAAAAGATATAAACCAATATTCTCAGTAAAGGGGACTCCAGATTCCAGCCAAATTGTGTTTATCGAATGGTGAATAAACTGGGTGTGGGTCGCTGATTCGATTCCCGCCGCGCGTGACGCGAATACTGCTGGTTAGAGATGCTCAAACTTTCCTAAAGAAGTAAAACTATCAATTATATTATACGGCGACGTTTATTGATGAGTAGCCCGCTGAAGGGGTCAAGTCACATTCGTTTAAATAAAATACAATACAGAGGAAATTGTATTTAGAGAATAGAAATAAATATTTTGTATATTTTTGATTAGTTTTAATAATATATCACAATATTATGTATATTATCTGTGCTTTGTAGTTAATAAATAAAATCAGTTTATTTCAGGCACAGTTAAGACCTATATCACAAAAAAAATACAGTGCACACAATTAGAACAGTATAAGAATTTTAAAATATATTAAAACTAGAACTAACATAGGTAAAATAGATACCTATTTTTTGTTTCCGTCCATGTGGACAGAAATCCAGTGTCTGTATATGGGATTGGCCCGGATGTCAGAGACAGCCCTCAGGATGGTGTTGTTGGAGCGAGTTAGTCGACTCCAGAAGGCTGCTATCCTCGTCCGTAAAATAGCATAAATAAATTAATTAATAATATACATACTATAGACATTATATATGTAGGTTAATTCTTAGAAAAAGAGTTAATTAGTTTTTATTTTGTTAATTTCACAACATTGGTACAGCTGGCATAATGAACAATAGAAAAGATAAAGAATTTGTATTTCAAAGCATAGTAGAAGACAAAGACTCAAGTTGTAACTCAAATGAGTTGGAGTTAAGTTACGAAACTGTCCCTGTCTTAGCTAACTTGGTCGGGATATTTACAACAAACGTTTCCGTCGGATGATCGGTGCTGGTTATAAGTGACCGAGAGCTGGCGCGATTATCTTTTGTTTTTGTATGTAATAAACCACGCCAATAAAGTCAAAATTTTGTCGATACTGAAAGCCTACTCTAGTTCTTTTTATCTGTAGTTGCGACGTAGGGCCGCAAAACTCTCCTGTAGTCATTCTCGTTCTATTACTAAAGGGCCGTTTTCGGAAAAAAATTACGACTTTTTAATTATAGATAACGAAATTTCAGTGTCAGATAGACTTAAACATATCCTATTAATATTTTGAACGCGAAAGACTGTATGTATGGATGTTTGTTGCTCTTTCACACAAAAACTACTGACTGAGATCGGACTGAAATTGCAGACAGGTTGTTCCAAGTAATAAAACATTATAATACTACTTTTTATCCATTTACTTTTATGGAAATAGCCTTAAAACATAGTAACAACGCGTGCGAAGCCGGGGGTAGAAAATAGTAATTTCATAATTCCAAAATGAAAAAGCAGCTCTACTTCGTTCCTACGAAATTTACGTATACGTTCGATCTAAACGAAAGGACAATGGGTAAATAAAAATGTATGAAACTTAGTCCAAGAGACTCCAAAGCTGGGATTTGCGGGAAATGAAAGGACAATGTAGTTGTAGTATGATTTGGCAATAAATTATAAATTCTGTCCCGGGGTTTTTTTATTGTCATGTATGTCATTTCCCACAAGTGTCAACAGTGGAGGGACCAATTTCGCCCATTGTCCTTTCGAAAGTAGACTATACCTAACATTGATCAAAAAGTTTGAGAGCCACTGCCCCTACGTGACACGGGTGACAGCGTGATGCGATCACGTGACAGCGCAACAGCGAGCTCCAAATGAGCCAGACAAATATTGAGTGACGTAAATTACGACAACTGTCTCTAGCGAGTCAAGTTATCTATCGACTTCTACCTTCAGCAGAACATATCACGGTTTAATACTTATCGCAGAAAATGGAAGACCTTCGACTTCGGTTTTCTTTCGAAGTATTAAATAATGCTGGACAATCCACACCATCGTCTAGCCCTAAGCTAAGCAGGGCTTGTGTTATGGGTACTAGATGACTCATGTACATAACATACATTACATAGAAATATTTTTTTTATTATACTTAGAAAACGACAAGAACACCGGAACAAATATCTGCAGATCCTACAGACATTTGTCCCGAAGCGGGAATCGAAACCTGCTGCGTCGCAGACAGGCCTTCGCCCACCGCGCCGCAAAGGTCGTCTAACAAGAAACTTCGATTTGCACGAAAACGAATAATATTGATGTTAGTATATTTTTTATAACGTATGTTCTGTCCCGCTCATATAAACGCGAAATCCTGCCTATCCTTTTCACAAAATGGCACCAAGACTACAAATTTATGGGTAACTACTTAGCGACACTTCCTATTTAGCCCACGGCTCTTTACTTAACAAACAATACAAACTTACCTCTGTTTATTAAGTTATCGCATAATATTGGCACTTAAAATTAGTTCGGATGTACTCGCACGTTATGTTATCTGAAATATGTGAAATTAACCGGCTAGCTTTTGCTCGCGACTTCAATAAGGCTTATTACAAAATATCAGATTATCTAGCTAGACGATAAAAAATCGACAACATGCTCATTTTTCCATAGTATTAAAATAAAGTCGCTTCCGCTGTCTGCTCGCTTAAAACTTAACTTGTCTTAAATAAGGTACCTCATGCAATTATTGGATGCCCCCTAAATTTAATCTAGAACCTTGAAATTAATAATAACCCTATTTTTTTCATGCGTGTCCAACCAACATTATTGCCATCAGTCTGGCTAGGAGTCAGCCGAGCACTTTCATCATCGCTGAATAGAAATTCGGTAGCAACAACATCTGACACATTTTGTAAATGCAAGCTAGTATACAATCTATTCATGAGCAAGTGGTAAGCCTTGCGCGCCCACATCCCTTCAGCTTCACATGACGCGCGGTGACGCGTGGGTTGATAACCGGGCACTGAGGTGGTAAACAGGTGGCACAGAGAGATTGGAATACAGCTGGTCCTATTGGAATCTCAAGATAACTCTAAGTAACGGGTAGTATGTGATCTATTCGCATATTTTCATCTCTGTAGCGAGGTGAGCGAATGTCCGCCTGCGATATGGCTGCGGATTTGATTCTCGCCTCAGGGCAAATGTTTGTAATATCCGCAGATATATTGTTCACTGTTCAGGTCGTTTTCTATGTATAATAAAGTAAAAACTATGTAAAAACCTATATAAATTATTGTATTATATTATGTTTATCAGTTATCTAGTACCCATAACACAAGCTCTGCTTACCATGGGGCTTGATAATACTGTGTGAATTGTCCAGCATTATTTATTTATTTTATGTATGGTACCTGCTGAAATCACACCATATGTGTTTTCTACAAGTCGTGACTATTATGCGTAAATCCACACTAGTGCAGCGGCTGAGAAAATACAGATCTGTGTGACTCAGCACAGCCGTAATATGTTTTTCGATCTTAACGCATGTGCGGCGCAACACAACCGCGCTGTGTAGAGCGGCAACACGAATGGCTTAGGTTAAAAAAAAGATTGCAGTCGAGAAAAGATCGCAGTCGAAGTGTTAATACGATGCAATAAATTAATAAAATCAAAATAATGCAGCCATTCTTCTACATGCTATGGCGCTATAGTGCCACAGTACTAGTTCAATCACCTGAACGCCCTAGATACGTAAATTATAAGCGAGCAAGCAAAATGTTTTGAACACTACGCTGCCGGCAAAATTAAGCAAAGTTCAACAATGTTAACTGTTAATGCTCGGCCATTATTAAGTAGAGTTTATTATGACCTACGTATATTTTGGTGTAATTAAACGTGAATTTATTATTATATTTATAACACACTAGCAGTTCACCGCAGCTTCACCCTCGTTACCAGCAGAAAAAATATTTGCAGATGAGTACCAAGGCGGGAATCGAACACGCAACATCCTGCGTCGCAGGCGGACCTTCGCCTATCGCGTCACATCGGTCGTCGAATAAAAAGCAATTTTTGGCATGACCCGGGATTTGAACGTGACTAATTGATCTCGAAGAATTAGCAAACTGACTGAAGTGGCAGTGGGTCGGCCACACCTCGCGAAGAACCGACAACCGCTGGGGCAATGACTCGGAAAGCGTTTTGTAGGACGTCCTCCAGCCAGGTGATGACGATCTGCGAGAGACTGCAGGCAGATGCTAGGTACGTCAAGCTGAAGACAGGGCGCTATGGCGCTTATTAACGGGAGGCGTATGTCCAGCAGTGGACTAAATTAGCCTGGTGACGATGATATATACATAACAAACTATAAAGTCAGACAAGAACATTGTGTAATGATTCCACGAAGTAGATACAACGAGCATTTCCCGTAGGAAATCACTGCAATGCCTTCGTTGCAGTATAATGAGGGATTTGAAACGTCTATGATTAGAATAAGATAAACTAGTGGGTTCTATTGGTTTCAGGTGTTTTCACTGTAAGTAAATAAATAAATAAATAATGCTGGACAATTCACACAGCATTATCTAGGCCCATGGCAAGCAGAGCTTGTGGTATGGATACTAGATAACTGATATACATAATATAATACATTACATAGATAGATATTTTTTATTATACATAGAAAACGACCAGAACACCCGGAACAAATATCTGCAGATCGTGCACACAATTGTTCCGAGGCGGGAATCAAACCCGCAACCTTCTGCGTCGCAGGCGGACCTTCGTCCACCGCGCCACATCGGTCGTCAAAGTGCCATATTTAAACCTATACGCGGTTATATGATCCCAGATATCTAGCATACATTAATCTTAAACGGGATATTTACCATGATATGATATTTGAGTTATCCAATATTTCGGCACTGTTTCATGCGCCATGATCATGGAATAACTACTAATATATCATTAATCATCATCGCTATCATCACCCTATGTTATTCCACTGCTGGACATACGCCTCCCCCAATGAGTGCCATAGCGCCCTGTCTTCAGCCTGACGAAGCCGGGACGGTCTGCTAGTATTTAGTAAATAAATAAGCAATACTGGACACGAAACAAATATCTACATATTGTACAGACCTTTGACCTTTGCTACTGTGGAACTCATATAGCTCAAAGAATTGCAAGCTGAAGTGGCAGTGGGCCGGCCATATCTCGCGAAGAACCGACGGCTGCTGCGCTGGGGCAAACGTGTTCTTGAGTGGAGACCACGACTCGGTAAACGTAGTGTAGGACGTCCTCCGACCAGGTGGGATTACGACCTGCGAAAGACTGCAGGTAGATGCTGGATGTGGAAAGCTGAAGACAGGGCGCTATGGCGCTCATTGGGGGAGGCCTATGTCCAGCAGTGGACTGCTATAGGCTGATGGTGATGATGATGACTGTGGAGCTAGCTAGAAAATTCCCAATCAAATTCCTTGGAACGATTCGAAATTTGATTGTACATGAGTTTACATACAGCTAACATGACAAACGATATACTTCGACAAGAACATTGCAATGATTCCACAAAGTAGAACCAGGACATCTCCCGTAGGAAATCACTGAAGTGCTTTCGTTGTAGTGCAGTGTGTGGGGATCAGAAGCGTATGTCATTATGACAAGTTGAACCAGTGGCTTTCATATGAACAACACTGTAGTGTACAACTTTTGCTAATAGCTAACATGGCTGAATCACTACATAGTATAAAACAAAGTCGCTTCCCGCTATCTGTCTCCATCTCTATTTATGCTTAGAACTTTAAAACTATGCAATGGATGTTGATGCGCTTTTTTTAATTGATAGAGTGATTCAAGAAGAAGGTTTTATGTATATAATACATGAGTCAAGGTACAGGAAATTTCTAGCTAGAAAATTATCTTTACTAATCTTTGCTATGACCGAGATAAATAAAATAAATAAATAAATAAACATATCCCGTAGGAAATTACTAAAGTGCCTTCGTTGTAGTGCAGTGTGTGGGGATCAGACGTATACGTCATTATGACAAGGTAAACCAGTGGCTTTCAACTTTTTAATTCTCTAAGCTTTCAACATATGAACTACACTGTAGTGTACAACTTTTGCTAATAGCTGACATGGCTGAATCACTACATAGTAACATAGTCACGAAAGTCATTAAAAAAGGAATATTTACCATGAATTGATTTAAAACTCAATAAAGAAATATTGGAAAACTCAAAAATCAAATCATGGTAAATTTTATTGACTAGTCCAATAACCATGATAGTTTCAAAACTTTTATTTTAAAACAAAGTTGCTTCCCGCTGTATGTCTGTCTCTATGTATGCTTAGATTAGCGGATTTTGATGCGGATTCAGCAGATTTTTTAATGGACAGAGTGATTCAATAGGAAGGTTTATAAACAATTTGATACATAGATTTCCACGCGGGCGAAGCCGCAGCTAGTCTGAGAGAGAACGGGAAACCGGATCTGTCTTTTGTATTTCCTTCTCTTCAACAGCCTATATTAGTGTACGGCTGTCAAACAAAAATTATTATTATGGGCTATCGCCCATAATAATACGATGATAGCGACTCTTTTAAGGATTCCGTGCCCAAAAGTTAAAACGGGACCCTTATTACTAAGACTCCGCTGTCCGTCCGTCCGTCTGTCACCAGACTGTATCTCATGAACATTGATAATTATACAGTAGCCATTTTCACAGTATTTATGTTGCCGCTATAACAACAAATACAGAATAAAAAAATATTTAAGGGGTCTCCCACACAACAAATGTGATTTTAGTGCTCGTTTTGCTCGATATATAGATAATTTTATCAGTTTTTACATAAGCTCAGTAACGGCCGAATATAATATCAAACGCAACACAGATTTAATTACGTCTCAGGTTGCGATTTTTTGACAGTTTTCAATGAAAATCTGTCAGCATTATCTTCACTTGAGATGGGCTTAAAGAGCTGTTTTGAGTAGTCGGGGGTAAGCCACGGTAGTCAAGTTATAAGTTAGTAATAATTCGATCGTTGCCGGCTCGATGCAGACAGCTCAAACTTCAAGTCAAACTGAACTGTGTAATAGTCATTACTATCCAAGCTATGCGCCGGAAACTTGGACACAGTGAGGATTAATTTAGCTCGGTTATTACTGATACCGTTATCAGTAATAACCGAGCGAAATTAATCCTGAGTCGTGGTCTACACTCAAAAACACGGGTTCTTGAGTGGAGACCACGACTCGGTAAACTTAGTGTAGGACGCCCTCCGACCAGGTGGGATGACGACCTGCGGAAGACTGCAGTTAGATGCTGGATGCGGCAAGCTGAAGACAGGGCGCTATGGCGCTCATTGGGGGTGGCCTATGTATTCGTTACGATTCCTATCCTTCAGAGAAACTCCGAGCTCTTTCCATAGCTCGCTGAGCGAATTTGAACTGGTGGACCAGCCCTATCGTGAGTGTCCACGTCTCAGCTCCGTAGGTCATAACGGTCAATGCTTGAAAACTTTTGTTTTCAAGCATTGCGGTATGGATGACGAGAACACTCGACGTAGTTTCCCAAACGCTGCCCAGCCCAGCTGGATCCTAATTTTGGCCTCCTTCTCGAAATTGTTTTTACCTAACTACACACTCTCTTTGCAGACTGCTCCACTTCCTTGTATACATATATTTATTTATTAACATATTATTTTAAGACAGATCATTAACAAAGAATTAACCTAATAAGTTGTCCGATTAAATGAATGATTTAAATAATTTAATAACTGTGATCTAGTTGTCCTAATCGCGCTATGACAGTGGCTTGTAGCAATTATCGGGAAATCCAAACCAGTTTGCCGCTGCTTGATTCTATTTGCTCGATAAAGTTACTTCTTAAAGTGCATCAGTTATTCAAATAATATCTTTCTACGGCCTCTGTGGCACGGTGGGCGAAGTTCCACTTGCAACGCAGGTGGTTTGATTGATATTATTACTTGTATATTTAAAAAAAAAAACATTTGTAATCTTTGATAAGATAACATAGTAATTGTAAATTCAAATGCTTGGGAATTTTCAGTAATTAGCCGACTCCTCTTCCGAAGGTGTTCAATCTAACAGTGAGTCAATCGTGCGACGCAATCACGTCACAGAGCGACGGAGCGACTCATTAGACGAGACAGTGGGAGGAGCTTGGTGTGGCACACTGATGACACTTTTTTTTATAATTTATATTTATTTAAAGGAAAACCAGAACTATACTAGAAAGCTTATTGAAGGTTTCTCGGATAGAGATTTCACTTAGGTATAATTAATAGAAAAATGTTGTTGAATGTTTTTTCAGTTTTATTTATACAATCAGTTGAGTAGTTCCTACAATATCAAATGCTCAGAAATATTTTTGAGCCCTAACCCTTTGTTCGATTCAAACATGAATCATCAAGTTCGATCGTTTTGTTTTTTTTTAAGTTTTACTTTCTCTTTAATATAGTTGTTGTGTTATCTTCGATACTTTGGTATTTGTATAAATGAAAGATGAGTGGACTGTATGGATTTGCTGTATTTTAGAGAAGAAAAACGTGTATCTTGGTCGGTGGCCCGATGTGTATGAATGCAGGCGCGAGCTGCTCTCGTTCGCAGCGTCGTCGGGCGGCCGGCGGCGTCCGCGGCTCCGATGGTGGGGATGAGAACTGGTTGTCCTCGACATACTCCCCGGGTTGAAGCAGGTAGAAAGGCAGGCATTCAACAGAACTCTGGAAGGGGACAAATGTTGTTAAAAGCCCTTCGAAGTATGGTTCCACCCTTGGTTCTCAAGTCGGCCACTCTGGAGACTCGGTCCTTTGGTCCGGGGTAAACGGCTTCTACGCGTCCTAGTAACCAGCGCAGTGGAGGTAAGGCTTTGTCCTTGATTAGGACTAGGGAACCTAATTTGAGCTCGCTGGTAGAAGTAGGCCATTTGGTTTTCTGCTGTAAGGTTGAGATATATTCCTTAGAGAATCGAGCCCAATAATGTTGCTTGACGTATTCGATTCTCTTATATCTCTCAAGGCACGTGATCCTTTCTGACACCTGCGGATGAGGAACAGACAAAAGTGGTCGTCCTATGAGGAAATGAGCAGGTGTGAGGGGTGTGAAATCGGAAGGGTCAGAGCTTAAGGCAGTGATAGGACGGGAGTTGAGTACGGCTTCAACTTGAGTCAAACATGTTTGCATTTCTTCATATGTGAAGTGAGTAAGTTGGAGAAGCCTACGTAGATGATGCTTGGTTGAACGGACAGCTGCTTCAGCCATACCGTTGAAATGGGGTGTTTTTGTTTTTAAAGAAAATTAGACTAAAAATATAAAGATGCTGTTCTTTTGTGTGTGTTGTTCAAGAAAAACCAGATTCGCAAAAAATTCGTTCTATAAAAATTGATTTTAAAATAGTAGACCGATTCCTACCTCTCATCTCTAAGAGCGGTTACACACTGCATCCGATCTGAATCCGTCTAAAAGACGTTTCGAAGTATTACACAGAACTATTTTGTATGGTAGTTTACGCACGACATCTGATTTCCAATCCAATTCGAACAGAATGACCGACCAATACTTGGATTTATATCAGACATCGGATTAGTGAGTACGTAACAAAAAAAAATCTAAATTCGGTCCGAGTTTTTTTAGACTCTAAGTCCGTATTTTGTGGATTCGGATCGGACGCAGCAGTGCAACAAGGTAATTCAATCCGAGTTTTTTATAACCTTATTTTCACAGATTGGGAACTGATTTAGTGCGCAATTCTAACATTACTGAATAACGGCGTAATTTTTCCACGACGCTTTAGGAGCTGATTTTAGAATGTGCCATGAAAGTCCGCCAGAACTGTACTCCATTGGTATGTATGAGACACATCAAGATGTCTAATGAATTTTAACGAGTACATGTATACTTAGTTTAATTAGTTAAGCTTAGTTAGCATTAGGGATAGATTTAAACCTGAGGGCAAAGGGTCAGTGTATAAAGGGCCTTATAAGGTACAAGGACAGTATGCTTAACTCTGCGGTCTAACCATACACATATTTGGATGGATGTATGGATGTTTGTTACATCTTCAAGCCCTGAACGGAACAGGCTAAAATTTTTCGTACAAAAACTAGGTCTAACCTGGAACAAAATACAGGCTTATTTTTATCACTAATCAGAATAGAAATAACCCTTCAACATTTATATAGAAACAACGCGTGCGAAGTCGCGGGCAGAGACTAGTCAATACACTAGCCAAACTCGGTTAAAAATGTTTGTAAACAAACGCCCATACCTAAAGTGCACTCTGTTTCTGTGTCTTTTTATAAGCAATTTACATTAATTTTCGATTTCTGACCCTTCTTTCAATTAATTTTGCTTATACAAATTTACTTGAAACTCGACGATATTTTTTATTATCCATAGAAAATACCCAGAATACCTTGACAAATATCTGCAGATCGTAATATTTGTCCCAGGGCGGGAATCGAATCCACAACCTGCTGCGTTGCAGATCGTACAAGCTTTTGTTCCGAGAGGCTGGAATCGAACCTGCTGCATATGGCCTTTCATCCGCTGCGCCACACAGGTCGTCAATATAAAATAACTTACAAGCACCAAAGACTAGTAAAAGGAGCTTATTATAAAGATTTCTGTCGTCAAATAATCTTTTGAAATAAACAAATCAAGAATATTTCACTCCCGAAGCTTCCTTTTGAATTTTTTTCTCTACGTTCGTAAAAGTCGTCTTGTTTTTTCAGATTTTCATCAGCAAATTGCGAATGGAAACTTTTGTACAAGTTGTCGGACGTCTTTGATAATTTACCTAATAGAAATTAATAAAAATATTTTGAAAAGACGCCTTATTGGGTTTGAACTATTTAATTAAACTTTTATTAACACAAAAGTCAATTAAAACGGGATATTTACCATGATTTGATTTTTGAGTTTCCAATATTTCGGCACAGTTTGCGCCGTGATCACGGTATAACTGAAGGCACTGCGAGTAGGTTTCACACCTCAATGGAGTATAATTAGATGAATTTCACATACGAAATCGAGACCGATCGGCGCTTGGCATTTCTGGACGTGTTGATACAGGGTTCACATCGTGATACTCCATCATCATCACCATCATCAGCCTATAGCAGTGGACATAGACTTCCCCCAATGAGCGCCATAGTGCCTTGTCTTCAGCTTGACGCATCCAGCATCTACCAGCAGTCTTTCGCAGGTCGTCATCCCACCTGGTCGGAGGGCGTCCTACACTACGTGGTCTCCACTCAAGAACACGTTTGGCCCAGCGGCAGTCGGTTCTTTGGGAGATATGGCCGGCCTACTGCCACTTCAGCTTGCTAATTCTTAGAGCTATGTCGATAACTTTGGTTCTCTGTCGGATGTATTCGTTACGAATCCTGTCCTTCACAGAAACTCCGAGCATAGCTCTTTCCATAGCTCGCTGAGCGACTTTGAACTGGTGGACCAGCCCTATCGTGAGTGTCCACGTCTCAGCTCCGTAGGTCATAACGGGTAGGACGCACTGATTGAAAACTTTCGTTTTCAAGGATTGCGGTATGGATGACGAGAAGACTTGACGTAGTTTCCCAAATGCTGCCCAGCCTAGCTGGATACTTACCTTGGATTACTTACTGTGATACTTAGTTATACTTAATCATCACCTACCTATATATAATAAATGAAATAAATAAATAATGGTGGACAATTCACACAGCATTATCTAGCCCCATGGTAAGCAGAGCTTGTGTTATGGGTACTAGATAACTGATATACATAATACAATACATTACATACATAGATATTTTTTATTATACATAGAAAACAACCAGAACACCCGGAACAAATATCTGCAGATCGTACACACAATTGTTCCGAGACGGGAATCGAACCTCCTGCGTCGCAGGCGGACCTTCGCTCACCGCGCCACATCGGTCGTCAAATAATATAGGTAATAATATATACATAATACGGGCCTTTGTCTGAGACCTTTATTTTTTTGATATTTTTTCATTTCCAAGAAGGGACTTAACAAGAAGCCTAATTAGCAAGAAGAAATCGCGACACTTTGTCAGATATTAATTTCCGGTAATTTTTCAGCCGTCAAGACCGTGTCTTTCCTTGTGGTAGATAAATTAAGTACCTGCCTAGAAGAAGGTAACCATGAATCTTTACAACAAATAGAATCACAAAAAACTGGATAAGACCAATTATTATAACACTTAGTTTTTGGATTAAACAAAGATGTACCAGGTTAGGTTGCAGGTTCCATTCCCGCCTCGGAATAATTGTGTGTAAGATCTGCAGATATTTGTTCCGGGTGTTCTGGTTGTTTTCTATGTATAATAAAAAAAACTATCTATGTAATGTATTGTATTATGTATATCAGTTATCTAGTACCCATAACACAAGCTCTGCTTAGCTTGGGGCTAGATAATGCTGTGTGAATTGTCTAGCATTTTAAGAGTTACATACCCAAAGGGTAAAATGGGACCCTATTATATACTAAGACTGCGCTGTCCGTTTGTTAGATGCAGAGCTTGTTATATGCTTTACGTACATAGGGGTCTATCTTCGAGTCTGTGGTGTTGTATATGCACTTGCCTACAGGCAGTTCATGTTCCGAAGTCGAAGTTCAGCACCAAACACAAACAAAACACAGCTTGATCCGTCAATGCATACAAAGACAATCTAAACTCCGTTCTAGAATAATATTCAGCCTGTCCTTCAGCTTAGGTGCCTCTACCTACTCATAAATGATTCTCAGACCCTGGACAGGTTGGCATTTGACACTCGTAACACACTTTTAATCTCTCGTCTTTTTACACGCAATCTATAGACGATTTGAGATCCTTTAAAAAACATATATATCTGAAAATCGATGCCAAATAAGTCAGTTTAATTAATTTGTGTCGTAGTATGTTTACAAACATTCTTTTATAGCTAGGCTCCTATGTAAAACAACAAGGTTTCAAGTTCCCACTATGTTCAATAGGTCCATGTCTTTTTATTTTTCGTGTAAACAAAAACCTGTATGTTGCCGATCCACGGGCTACAAATCCTTGTAAAATTATGACAGCGACGAAACTCGAGCAAGACGGATTACCGGCCCTGTTGGCTGTGTTCATGGTACAGTCAACGCCAAGTTGTATTTATGTTGCTTTCGCCGCCGCAGCCGCCGCCGCCGCCGCCGCCCGCCGCCCGTATCGTACAATAATCACTTTACCACGAACGGAACGAGGAGAAGATCGTGAAATATGTGAAGACGAAAACCAACATCTTGGTGAGGATCGAGCGGTTGGAGTCGCGTCATCATGATTTAAATCATTTGTGGTACTGAGAATATTCGAAATTAAAGAAGAATTCTGGCCGAAGAATGTGCTGTTCCGGCGGCGTTTTCGCGGATGATTACCGGTCGCAGCACATATTGCATCTCGCCGACATGACGTGGTAGTCAGCGAGCACATATCCAATATTGGATATATTTTTCACATATCCAATATTGGATATGTGCTCGCTGGTGGTAGTAGATCGGTTTATTTTATGCATGAATTAAATAAATGATTTATTTTATATTATTGTGATCTAATTTGTAAAAACAAACAGCTAACATAATGCGTCCCATACAATAGGCCTTCCCAACTCCCATAGGACTAGTGTTCGACCATTGTTTTTCATATAATTTTATCAGTTTTTTAATTTCTCAGAAAATATTGCTACAAACTTTTCGCGTCAACTGTACCAGTGGTTACGTATTCTGTACCCGCGTCTTCTTTTTCTGATGGACTTTAAAAGCAGAGTTTTGCCGAGTTTTATTTGCAGGGTTTTATTTTATCAAACTTGAAATATTCCTTATGGAAATTGGTTTTCTTTCCACCTTAAATCATTATTTGTTTTTTCTGACGTAGACTATTAACGTAAGTAAAGTAAAGTTTGTTATTTATTATTTTATAAGTTATTTATTTAATTTATTTACGTAGGAATTCATTTTATTACCTGCGCCAATCTCGACTAGTTCATTCCGATGTAGACTGGAAGAGATCGCCCCTATAGTTCTCACTATTGAGGGCTACCAGAATGAATGAATACAGAATATAGTACATGTGTACTCATAATAAAAAATAGGTTTCATTGACGACCTCTGTGGCGCGGTGGGCGAAGGTCGACCTACGGTCGGTCGGGTTCGATTCCCACCTCGGGACAAATATTTGTACGATCTGCAGATATTTGTTCCGGGTGTTCTGGTCTTTTAGTATGTATAATAAAAAAATATCTATCTATGTAATAATCAGTGATCGGAGTAGGTAGAGCTATTTTATGTACTTGCCATATGAGAGAATAACATGGATATTCCCCGAATCCACACACTTCACGAACTGCAAATATGTCAGTGTATTACTGCTGCACGGATGTGGCGCGGTGGGCGAAGGTCCGCCTGCGACGCAGGAGGTTGCGGGTTCGATTCCCGCCTCGGAACAATTGTGTGTACGATCTGCAGATATTTGTTCCGGGTGTTCTGGTCGTTTTCTATGTATAATAAAAAATATCTATCTATGTAATGTATTGTATTATGTATATCAGTTATCTGGTACCCATAACACAAGCTCTGCTTACCATGGGGCTAGATAATGTTGTGTGAATTGTCCAGCATTATTATTCATATTATTTTTTTATTGAGTCCTTAGGTAAACAGTTTTTTCTACAAGAACCCTTCGTTTATACTGCATATTACCATAAAACCACCGCTAATGACTGCGCTCGCGTTTTTCCCTGTAATCCGTATTTGGCAGTCAAATGAAGCGTCGACTTGCAAACCGCTTCCTTAATGACGCCTAGGCTTTACAGGAGGTAATGTTGCCTTTGGGAATGAAACATGCTATTATTTTGATGTTGTAACGTAACTCCTGCTGCATAGTAAATAAGTTGTTTTCGAACACAAGCGCATAGCGAGTGTGGTAAAGAGACATGTAAGCCGAAGGATAATGGTGACTTCACATGGCTATTTGTATTTGTGTATTTGGCATATTTGGCAAACAATTACCATGTGTGGTCAGTTTATTTGACAAAGTGTTCGCCTTATTTGTCTATTTGACAAATAAGGCCAATACCAAATACGCGTTACCGTGCGCTTGTCGGTTTCTCGAGGCACATCAAAGCAGTCAAATAGGCAAATACGCAATAAGCCGTCCACACAATGGCCGTATTGGCACCTTGCGCTCTGCTCAGTCTGCTGCCAAATGTTTGTGTGTTTGTTATTTGTGTGCCGTGTGTGGATGATCGTATTTGCCTCTTTTTGCATGTTTGTCTGAACGTCATATATTTTGCTAAATACAACAAACACCCAATAGCGAACACAAATAGCCATGTGAAGTGCCACCTTAAGAAACTGGCTTACTGTGTAGAATCGACCACCCGTAAATAAATATTCACCATCAGCCTATGTTAGTCCATAGTAGGCATAGGCCTCCCCCAATGAGCGCCACAGCGCCCTGTCTTCAGCTTGACGCATATAAAAAAAAGTTTATTCAGACATTGTCCACACATATAATATTACAAAAATAAAATATATAGCATCTACCTGCAGTCTTTAGGACATCCCACCTGGCCGGAGGGCGCGCCTACACTACGTTTGCCGTTGTCGGTTCTTCGCGAGATATGACCGGCCCGCTGCCACTTCAGCTTGCTAATTCTCAGAGCTATGTCAATAACTTTGGCCAGAATAGAGACAGGGCTTTATTGCGAGCCTTATTCGAGTTAAGTTAATACAAAGCGCATCAAACAATTAAATTCTAGACTGCAAAACAAAATAAACCGCTACAAAACTACCCTCATTAAAAAACCACCGCCATGCTTTGTAACTCGATTTATCTGACTCGATTCTACCTCGATTTCTCCCTAACTTCTCCCGCCGCTAACTCATCATAATTCGTAATCTGTTCTCCACTTTTAGTTCTCTTTTAGCATCATCTGAAATTGCTTTTCTGGAGCCAGCTAACTTTATTCAAATCTTTCGATGCTGATTTACTAAATGTGAAAGTTTGTTTGGAGATTTTATTATATAGAATTAATCCATGAAAAATACCTATTATAATTTTTTTAGGTAAGTATTAATTTTAATAAATTAAATTGGAGTAGATTTGTTACTTAAAATTTGGTGTCCCAATTCCACATTATACTCCAGCCGAATTCGATGTGAAATGTTTATAAACCAAAGACTTGCATTTTCCGCGACGCGTTTTCTCCAACTGCTAGTCGATTAAGATGTCTTCGTAAGTTTATCACTAGACTTAGTTAGTATTAAGATTCTTTATTATCATATATTTTTTTTTTTGGATGGTGCAATAAAGGTATATTGTGTGTTCTGGTCGTTTTCTATGTATAATAAAAAATATCTATCTATGTAATGTTTTGTATTATGTATATCAGTTATCTAGTACCCATAACACAAGCTCTGCTTACCAATAGGGCTAGATAATGCTGTGTGAATTGTCCAGCATTATTTATTTATTTATTGTATTGTTCCTATTGGATTGTATCACTAATACTTTTTCACATTAGCATTTTAATTTCAAATCGTCAACATCATCACCATCCTATTAGTCCCCTGTCTTCAGCTTGACGTCATCCCACCTGGCCGGAGGGCGTCCTACACTACGTCAAGAACACGTTTAGTTTTGCTTACCCAGTCGGTAATCTATCTGTCTATTATAAAATATATAAAACAAAGTCGATTTTGTTCGAACACTTATATATAACATGAGAACGGCTGTTTCGGAAAAAAATGAGGGTAGATCGGTATGTCTGCCCATAAAAACTTATTCGCAGTGCCTTCAGTTATTTCGTGATCATGGCGCATGAAACTGTGCGAAAATATAGGTATACTAATAAATCAAATCGTGGTAAATATCCCGTGTTAAATGACTCTAGTGTTAATAACCAAATAAAGTAGTTTCAAAAGTGTTTATCATTTTTGTCTTAAAAAAATACAAAAATATAAATAATAATAATAATAAATAATGCTGGACAATTCACATTCAGCATTATCTAGCCCCATGGTAAGCAGAGCTTGTGTTATGGGTACTAGATAACTGATATACATAATACAATACATTACATGGATAGATATTTTTTATTATACATAGAAAACGACCAGCACACCCGAAACAAATATCTGCAGATCGTACACACATTTGTTCCGAGGCGGGAATCGAACCTCCTGCAGGCGGACCTTCGCCCACCGCGCCAACATCGGTCGTCGAAAAATGTCAATCTTTTGTCAATCAATAAACAACTCTGTGATTTGGTGTTTGTTGATTGGTCGTATTTTAACACTTAACCCGTTATCATTGGATTCAAATTACATAAACATTGATAACGAGTCATTATTATCAGCTGATGATACTCGTAGCAACGCGATAAGCGTTATTTTTGGTCTACATTAGTCGAGCAGTTGCATTCGTAAATCACAGTTCAAAATGGCCAAAAAAGAGAAAGTAAAACCTCTAATTAAACCAAAGAAGCTAAGTGATAAGGGAAGCAAGAAATCTGGTTCGTGTCTCAAAGTAAGTGGATACCATACCTATTCATCTTTATCTGTACATAGTATAAAATAATAATATAATAATAATAATAAAATCTTTTATTCTCTTCACACAATGCTTAGATTTAAAACTAGAATAGTACGTATGTAACTATATGAACAACATTGTGCGAGACTGGTGCCTGTGTTAGGTTTGTAAAAAACCTGTGTTACAGGTCACCAGGCTCCACCCTGCGGCAGAAGTGCAGTTAATACATATTATTGACAGTTTGGTTATTGGTGGTTGGTCGTAATTAAGGCTCTTTAAAATGAAGTCGTTTCCGCTGTCTGTTCGCTTAGATCTTTTAAACTACTCAACGGATTTTAATGCAGTTTTCAGTTATAGATAGACTGATTCAAGAGGAGAAGGTTTACAACTTATTTGACACATAGAATTTATTAAAACAACAAATCAAATTATATCATCATTAATTTTAATTCAATTTATTGGTTCAATTTTTGGTTTCAATTTATTTTAATTTTTTCGAATTTATTCTAATTTATAATAATTCATTTAAATTTTCTTGATTTCCAAGCGGGCGAAGCCGCGGGAGGCAGCTAGTTACCTATATAATGTGTCTGTACTAAGTTAACTCTTAAGTAAATTTATTTAGTGGTATAAATAAAATTGTTATAATAAACTTGATGTCTACCTTATTAATATGAAATAAAAACATTATTTTTTATTCTTATACGGTACGGACTCCATCTATACACTTTCGCGTTTTAAGTACGAGACTAATAGGTTTTCAAAAGCTAAGGAATCATTTCTTCTTTAGCTAAGTTCTTTCACAAAAATAGCAATGACCTCAAACTAAAGCATAATTTAAGCAAACTCTTTGCTTTATTTACATTAAGAAACAATAATGTCTTAATAATCAAGCAAATAGATAAAATAAAAAATCATTGAAAACGGGATATGATTTTTGAAACTGTCATGGTTACTAACACTAAAGTTATTTAAATTACTTTAACATATGATATGATTTGATTTTTGAGTTATCCAATATTTCGGCACAGTTTCATACGCCATAATCACGGAATAACTGAAGGCACTGCGATTAAGTATATAAGTTAGTGTTACTAATCATCAGTTTCAAAAGTTTTAAATTGAAATGAAATGAAACGAATTAATGAAAATAAAAAATCTTGATTATTTCAGACCATATTCCTGTCTTCAGCAGCCATAGCCGTGCTATCTATAGCAGGATTCTGGGTCTACTCTATTGTGACCGAAGTACCAGAGTTGCCTGTACTAGACCTCAACGAGTACTGGGGTCCGAGAGACCAGGTCAAAGATGACACGTCTATCAGACCGTTCAGGATTGTGTTTAGTGATGCGGTGAGTATCATCATCCAGCCTATAGTAGTCCATTGCTGGACATAGACCTATGAGTGCCACAGCGCCCTGTCTTCAGCTTGACGCATCCAGCATCTACCTGTAATTTGAAATATTTGTAATTTGAAAGGGAAAGTGACAACCTTTGTGGCACGGTGCGTGAAAGTTCATTATCATCTAGTACCCATAACACAAGCTCTGCTAACATTGGGGCTAGATGATGCTGTGTGGATTGTCCAGCATTATCCATTTATTTATTTCACAATTTCAGATGCAAGAAGAAACCCGTTCACTCTTCGAGCTCTACCGTCGTGGGGAGAACCCCGACAGCTTCAACGAGACCGGTTGGAGCTACGGAGTGAACTCCCACGGCTTTGAGAGGTTCATCAACGAATGGATCTTCAACTACGACTTCTTGGAGCGAGCCAAGTTCTTAAACCAGTTCGAGCAGTTTAAGACTGTGGTTCAAGGGCTGGATGTGCATTTTCTGCGTGTTAGGCCGAAGGTTGATAAGAATGTGAAGGTGAGTGATTAACATTTAGAAGAAGGCTGGAAGTCCTTCCTATAAGGCTAGAAGTTCTTATCGAGTCCAAGCTAAGTTAAAGCGCTAAAAAACACCTATAAAAGTGCTTTAACACGTTAGATCATCATCATCATCATCAGCCTATAGCAGTCCACTGCTGGACATAGGCCTCCCCCAATGAGCGCCATAGCGCCCTGTCTTCAGCTTGCCGCATCCAGCATGGGATGACGACCTGCGAAAGACTGCAGGTAGATACCTGCAGTCTTTCGCAGGTCGTCATCCCACCTGGTCGGAGGGCGTCCTACACTACGTTTGCCGAGTCGTGATCTCCACTCAAGAACACGTTTGCCCCATCGGCCGTCGGTTCTTCGCGAGATATGGCCGGCCCACTGCCACTTCAGCTTGCTAATTCTTTGAGCTATGTCGATAACCTTGGTTCTCTGTCGGATGTATTCGTTACGAATCCTATCCTTCAGAGAAACTCCGAGCATAGCTCTTTCCATAGCTCGCTGAGCGACTTTGAACTGGTGGACCAGCCCTATCGTGAGTGTCCACGTCTCAGCTCCGTAGGTCATAACGGATAGGACGCACTGATTGAAAACTTTCGTTTTCAAGCATTGCGGTATGAATGACACGTTAGATAGATAATGCTTAATTACATAGCCTTATAAAACATTCAGTACTTAATTAAACTTAGCCTTTTTTTCAGTTTTAATTCATCATTTAATTGATCTTTCGTTTTTTAATTATAATACTTTGAATAACTAGAATAACTATAACTATAATACATGGTTTGGTCCACATGTAAGATTATGCGTTGCTGAGGTTTGTTTTTACTTTGTTTTTATATTATTATTTCACTTCATTTATTCAAATTCTCATTATAAAATATATTTTTTTACAATTACGAACAAGGAAATACAATACAATATTATACATATTCTACAGGAAAAAATATATCCAAATGTTAGATGACCGACCGCGAAGCTAGGCTCAAGCGGCCGGTGACTAGGGCTGCAGAAAAGGACTTCCTGACGATGCGTGACGAGTCCAGGAGTACCGCTTTTTGGATCTGGCCCTGATCCAACTTCCTAGCGAGAGTCTCTTCAGAAGAGCCTCGATCAACATCTGAAGTTCTGATGTTGATCGAAGATTTTCGCTATTACGCTGTTAACCGAAACGACTATCGGGACGATGGTCGGTGAACCTACATCCCACATAATAATTATTATTACGACGGCCGTTGGGGCAAACGTGTTCTTGAGTGGAGACCACGACTCGGTAAACGTAGTGTAGGACGCCCTCCGACCAGGTGGGATGACGACCTGCGAAAGACTGCAGGTAAATGCTGGATGCGTCAAGCCGAAGACAGGGCGCTATGGCGCTCATTGGGGGAGGCCTATGTCCAGCAGTGGACTAATATAGGCTGATGATGATGATGATGATGATGATGAATAATTATTAAATTGTTCTGTAGAATAAAATGAGGTACTCGATAAGCTCAATGCTTAGGCTGATTGATCAAAACTTTCATCACATATAATGACAGCTCATGTGTCAAAGAAAAACCGTCCTTCTTTCCAGGTGATACCGTTGCTTATCCTCCACGGCTGGCCGAGCACCATTAGAGATTACTATGAGGCGATACCTAAGCTTATCGCCCCAAGGAAAGGATATAAGTTTGTCTTTGAAGTTATCATTCCGAGTATTCCTGGCTTTGTATTTTCAGAGGTAAGAAATAATGTTAAAATATTGACGACCTCTGTGGCGATGCGGGCGAAGGTCCGCCTGCGATGCGGGTTCGATTCCCGTATCGCGACATATGTTTGTACGATCTGTAAATATTTGTCCCGGGTGTTCTGGGTATTTTCTATGTATAAAAAAGAATATCTATCTATGTAATATATTGTATTCATTATATCAGTTATCTAGTACCCTAAACATAAGCTCTGCTTAGCTTGGTGCTAGATGATGCTGTGTGGGTTTTCCATCATTATTTATTTATTTTATTTATATGGCCGGCCCATTGCCACTTTAGCTTGCTAATTCTACGACGATATTGATTACTTTGATGAATTGTCCAGCATTATTTATTTCAGGGTGCAACTCGGCCAGGACTAAACCCTCTGAAAATAGCCATTATTATGCGAAATCTAATGCACCGCCTCGGCCATAAGACCTTCTACATCCAAGGCGGCGATTTTGGCCACCAAATAGGCTCCCACATGGCAACACTGTTCCCTGAAGAAGTTCTAGGGTTCCACTCAAACATGCCAATAAACGTCTCGAAATACGCCTTTATTACATGGCTGTTAGGGTCTATATGGCCGAGTTATGTAGGTGGGAAGTTCCATGATAGAATGTACCCTGTGACTGATAAGATCAACTTCTTTTTGGAAGAGTTTGGGTATATGCATCTGCATGCAACGAAGCCGGATACTATTGGTAAGTAATTCAGAATACTTGTACAGGTTATAATTATCCATTAAAACTCGTAGCTAGAGGCGAAGTACTCATAAATCTAAGAAAAGCGACGACAGTCGTCGATAAAAGATTAATTGCATAGAAATTTTATTAGGTAAGTCGGCACTCCGCTATTGCCTGTATTGAATACCTACTGCAAAAGTCGGCACTAAGTTCAGAAATCGACAAAACATTAGTGCACTTCATAAATAAATTACACTTTAGTTCCAAAAAAATTCAGGTTAATTAATTACTTTACTAGGTTAATTAAATACTTTACGGTTATATAAAATAGACAATGGTCTATCAGGTCAGGACCTGATTTGATTTTGTTTCAAATGTGTGTTATGTATGTATGTAGTTACTAAATAAATCAATACCTAAATAATTATTTTAATATAATATTAATTATTTCAACAATAATTGTCTAAATTAAATACGCCACCGTTATCTTCAATACCTACCGATCCTATCCATTCAAAGGTTGCCTGGAAGAAATCACTATTAGCGAAATCACTGCTGCCGATTGTGCCACTAGATATATTTTTTTCTATATTGATAGTGCAGTATTCTATTCAATGCTAAATATTTTAATTTTCCTCAGGCATAGCCCTCCAAGACTCCCCCGCAGGTCTAGCCAGCTACATGCTGGACAGAATCCTTATCTTCACGAACCCTGAGAACAAGAACCTTCTAGAAGGCGGGCTTGACCGCACCTACAGCATTGTCAAGCTGATAGACAACGTCATGCTGTACTGGGCGAGCCGCAGTGCTGCTACGGCGATCAGGCTTTATAAGGAGTCGGTGGATGCCAGTGATGTGGAACAGGTTATGGCTAGGTTAGTATAGTTGCGTTTTATCATACTTCCATGAGAAAAAATAATGCTGGACCATCCACACTGTGTCATCTAGCCAGCTTGTGTTGTAGGTACTATGATGACTGTGATTATTTGTAATATTCGCAAAAATGTATTTCCAATAGATTTCTTTCCGGCCCTGGTGGGGGCACAGAGAGGGGCCTCATTACCCCGGTGTCAACTCGAGGGGTCTCATTACCCCGGTGTCAACTCGAGGGGTGACGACTCCGGTCCTTGGGTTAGTGGGAATTAGTGGGAAAAATGTATTTATGCATCCTTAAATGTCTTATCCAAGGGTCAAAGAAAGTTGGAAATTAAGTGTGTCATATTAAAGACTAGTTGCGCCCCGCAACTTCTCCCCGAAATTCTTACCATTTAAACCTTCCCTGGACTATCGACACTACGACAAACATTTCAAAACCAAAATCAGCAAAATCGGCCCAGCCGTTCTCGAGTTTTAGCGAGACTAACGAACAACAATACATTTTTATATACATATAATATTATACATCGGGTATTTATCGTGTACCTTTTCTTATATTTTCCCCTAAGTTTCCATCGCGTTGCGATCGCGAAAGTTTAAAAAAGTTAAATAAGGTGTCATTTTGAAAATGATACAAAATATCTTGTTGTTCTTTCAGAATACCAACAACAGTGCCTACCTGGTTCCTTCGCATGAAACACGAGCCTTTCCAACATCCAGACTTCATCCTCCGCTGGAAATACCCAGTTTTGGCGGGAACCACTACAGCTGAGTACGGCGGCCATTTTGCGGCGTTCGAGCGGCCTAAGACATTCGCTGATGATGTCTTTGTAGCTGTCAAGGCGTTCAGGAGAGAATAAACGATGGCATTAGTAAAAAAATGTTTTTATCTATATATATAAAAACTAATCTCTATTTCCCTTGGTCACGGCATCACGCGTGAACGGCTGGACCGATTTCGCTAATTCTTTTTTGTTGTATTTGTTATTGTCAGGAGAAGGTTCTTATGAAAGATAAAATTAAGAAAATTGCGCGGAAAATTAGAAAATTTAAGAATACTTAACCACCATTATATTAAATTATTTCTAATGTAACCATAGCGCTTTTACAATTCAAACTTTTATTGATGTAGGTAACCTTATGGCGTTTGACATAACATTGACAGAATTCGTGCTGCAAATATCGTCAAAGAGGATGTAACAAATTCGAATTCAATATTCATAGTAGAAAGAACAACGTCTGTCGGGTCCGCTTGTATACAATATAAAACATTTTCAGGTACAATAGAATCTACCTCTATACACATATACCCACATACTATGACAAGTAGGTACGAATTCGTAGTTAGTGTTAAGTTATAATTTATTATCATAAAATAATAGTTTAAATCTATTAATTTAGCTATGATATTATTAATTTGAATGGTAATTATTAATTAATTAAATACTCTTAGGTACCAACATAATTGACGACCGATGTGGCGCGGTGGGCGAAGGTCCGCCTGCGACGCAGGAGGTTGCGGGTTCGATTCCCGCCTCGGAATAATTGTGTGTACGATCTGCACATAATTATTCCGGGTGTTCTGGTCCTTTTCTATGTATAATAAAAAAATATCTATCTATGTAATGTATTGTATTATGTATATCAGTTATCTAGTACCCATAACACAAGCTCTGCTTACCATGGGGCTAGATAATGCTGTGTGAATTGTCCAGCATTATTTATTGTTTATTATTTATTTATAATTAGGTAGGTACCTATAAAAACATGACATGTAATTATTATTATGAATAAATGACTATTATGTTTTGTAGGTTTCTTGTAAAGGGATAGGTTTACAAACAAACTAACTCAGGAAGTTTACATATAACAATATTTATGAAAATGAAATAAGGAAAGTAATAACTTCAGCCCCAAATTCTGTTTATTTATTTGATCCTGATTGATCAATAAATAAACAGACAGAACAGACTGATTCCGTTTGTAACATGAGAAAAAACTGAAGGATATAAAAAAGTAAACTTAAGGAAGTTTATTAACCCTTGCATAACCAATAAATTGTCCGAAAAATATCAGTGATGAAAAATCCAGTTTTCTTTTTTCGAACTAGATTCGAAGTTCGAAACTGGCCATAAACAACAAGCATGGAGCGCAGTAATCGCTCGCAATCGAGTTTGCTTTGATCGAGTTAGGAACGTCGCCGCGTCTGCCGCTGGTTTATTTCTAGTTTTATACGGACTACGCAATAAACGAATTAGGTAGTAGGTATATCTTGTTTATGTGGACTAATTTTCTGTAAATTTTTAAACTGGATGACAATCAACGCTCCTAAAACTATAATTATTATTTGTTTCTATGTCATCCCACATAGTTAGAGGGCGTTCTACACCACGTTCAACGAATCGTGGTCTCCACTCAAGAACACGTCGGTTCTTCAGAAGATATGGCCGGCCCACTGCCACTTCAGCTTGCTGGTTCTTAGAGCTAAGCGATAACTTTGGTTCTCTTTCGGATGACAAGAGTTATACATGTCAAATGTCAAACCATGTTGCAACTGTACTAATCAAAAATTTTGCAACTGTATGTACCCAAATTTGAGTTTCCAAAGTCCAACGAAAAATCTAGTAAGGTTTGAAGAGCAAAGTATCATTTTATTTTCCTATTTTTTTGTACGAGCGGACTTTAGGGAGCGGACAGGTTCGCAACTTCGTACGTTTTTTATTTTTTTCAACCGTGGTGTGGTTTTAGGGTTAAGTGACAGAAAAATGGCGAGTAATTTACAAAGGATTTTGCGTATAAATTTAGAGATGGATAGTATGGTACTTTTTCACTGATGCACAAACGCAGCATCCATCTTGGCAAGCATCTGCATAGCCCAGACGAGCTGCGAGACATCACCCCGAAGAAAATCCTACAGTTCCTAGCAGCTGCAAGGGTTAGTGGCGAACTATGAACGCTACGGCTTCGGGACTGAACGTATATTTTGTGGCGATCACAATAGGCCGTTGTGATATCCAAGCCACCCAAAGAAAAAAAAAGGTACTTTAGATTCACTTCTTCGAACCATTTGGACTTAAGTTAGGTACCATTACAAAATGCAGCTGAATCTGTTCTGTAGTTTAGTGACGAGTGGTTTGATGACGCTCTGGCACTAAGGTGATAGAGGAAGCATCGATGGTTTTTTAGTTGGTATGTCACTATCTGCTAACACTCTGTTAGTAGCTCAGTGGAGAGCCCAACATACCCCTCTAGCCCTCCTCAGGGTAGAGGCAATGCGCAACAGCATTTTCGCATCGTAAACAAAAAAAAAAGGCGTGAAGAGCTAACAAACAGACATAGAAACTTTCGCATTTATAAGAGTATGTACTGTGAAATTGCCCGTGCGAAGCCGCTGCAAGTTGCTAGTTAGTGATATTAGTTACAAAATCTATTATCATTATAAGATAGATCTCCGATTCTCTTAAATAATTGTACGGAACTCTGCCGGAGAGGTTCGTACTTGACCTTGATGGCCAGTTTTATTTGAAAAACATTCAGTATAGCACAGTTCAGCGGAAGATTTAAACCAGTTCAGTTTTTCAGGGAAATATTCTCATATTTCCATCCACTCTTGAAAAATTAACACATCATAATAAATGCCGACTGCGTATGAAGAGTTTATATCTATATTTATATTGGATACCTATGTCCAGCAGTGGACTATAAATATAGGTTGATCATGATGATACATGGATACAGATGGACTATCTATATCCATTTAATAAATAAATATAATCCTTTTTATAAATGCGTATTACAAAAAACCAGATTATTTGCTCCAACTCGAAAAATAACAATCTAACAAGGTAAAGGTTTCTTGTTCGCTTCTTTACTTAACCTCAAAACGATTGAAGTTAATAAAAAATAAATGTGAAGCTTATTTCCTACTTTTACTTATGCAATTTGAAAAAGTGTCCAAGATTTCTGTACCTAAGGTCTAAAGCAAATAAAAAAAAGGAGGATCCAGCTGGGCTGGGCAGCTTTTGGGAAACTACCTCAAGTCTTCTTTTCATCCATACCGCAATGCTTGAAAACGAAAGTTTTCAACCAGTGCGTCCTACCCGTTATGACCTACGGAGCTGAGACGTGGGCACTCACGATAGGGCTGGTCCACCAGTTCAAGGTCGCTCAGCGAGCTATGGAAAGAGCTATGCTCGGAGTGTCTCTGAAGGATAGGATTCGCAACGAACACATCCGACAGAGAACCAAAGTTATCGACATAGCTCTGAGAATTAGCAAGCTGAAGTGGCAGTGGGCCGGCCATATCTCGCGAAGAACCGACGGCCGCTGCGGCAAACGTGACCACGACTCGGTAAACGTAGTGTAGGACGCCCTCCGACCAGGTGGGATGACGACCTGCGAAAGACTGCAGGTAGATGCTGGATGCGTCAAGCTGAAGACAGGGCGCTATGGCGCTCATTGGGGGAGGCCTATGTCCAGCAGTGGACTAATATAGGCTGATGATGAAGGTCTAAAGCAAATAAAGCACTTGTTGTTTGTTTAATGTTTGAGTGGTTTTCACGAAAGGATACCCCAGTGGCAGCGCTTTAGGCAGTATGATTTATAAATTTAGTGAAATTTTCGTTAAAAAAAATTTGCTCCACTAATTGCCGCGGGGCTTCTGTCGTGAAAAGCGCTCTCGATCGTTTATTTCGTTTACGAACATAAACATCACATGACAAAATCTAACAAAGACAATAAAGTAGGCAGGTATCGGTAACAATATGAATAATAACTTTTTTAAGGTAAGCAATATCAAATATCTGTAGATCGTACAAACATTTGTCACAATATGCGGGAATCGAACCCACAACCTCCTGCGTCGCAGGCGGAGCTTCGCCCGCCACGCCATGTGCCACATCGGACGTTATTTGAAAACTGTATTCTCATACAAATTTGAACTCGAACAATCTAAACTTAGTTTTGTTAATCTTAGTTTAGAAGTAAACGGTGAAGTTGGACCGAAATCCCCTGCCATCTATGACATTGATACGGTACTCAAAAACAATGTATAACTCAGTACCTACGCTTAACAAAGTAAATCAGATCTTATTTAACGGTCAGTAAAACAGCTTTTAGTATAAAACTTGAACGTCTCATTCAATCCAGATAAAAGGTTTCGAATCCAGATGTCTTTGTTCCGAACTTGATAAATATACGGAGCTGTCTTGTGGATTCGCGGGAATTTTTCAAATTCAGCAGTTTCTTGTTCAGCGAAACTGAATATAGGAAATAAAGAAGTTTCGAGTAGTTCTTGGCGTTATCGCGAGTTTAAATAAAATATGACTGAAAAATGTACCCTTCTTTCCAGTCTTTAGTCTTTAAAGCTCATGTCCAGGAGTTTATCCTGCCAGAATAGAACGAATATAATGAATAATGGTACTTACTTTACTATACTTTATGTATCTAAGTAGTATAGGAATTTAGTTTGGTATTCGTAACATCTTGAAAACGAAAGTTTCCAACCACTGCGACCTACGAGCTGAGACGTGGACACTCACGATAGGGCTGGTCCACCTGTTCAAAGTCGCTCAGCGAGCTATGGAAAGAGCTATGTTCGGAGTTTCTCTGAGGGATATTCGTAACGAATACATCCGACAGAGAACCAAAGTTATCGACATAGCTCTGAGAATAATTCTAAGAGCTATGGTTAAACCAGCTAAACTTGCAGTTGGCCGGCCATATACCACGAAGAACCGACAACCGCTGGGGTAAACGTGTTTTTGAGTGGAAACCGCGACTCGGCAAATAGCAGTGTAGGACGCCCTCCGACCAGGTGGAATGACGACCTATGAAAGACTGCAGGCAGATATTAGATGCGGCAAGCTGAAGACAGGGCGCTATGGCGCTCATTAGGGGAGGCCTATGTCCAGCAGTGAACTAATATCGGTTGACGATGATGACGAGTTAGTCTTATCATAACATGTCAAATGTTATGTTTCTTAATACATCACATAACCTAGCCTTAAACAACTGAACATAGCACAAAATAACCACAATTTAAAAGAATTTAATGAAAAACATTACACTATACAGCGCGCTCCGTAAACAACACTTGAGTCCTTAATAACCCGTCTAATTAACGGGTTGTATTCAGTTCAGAGTAGGGTCCCCAGGATTTCGGGAAAAGGTGGGACAAAGCTATGATTAATTTTTTGTTTTGTAACGTTCATTCAGAGAAGTGGAAAACAAATTCTCCGCTCCTTCTCGTATTTGAGAACTTTGGGTTCTTTTAGCCCCGCCCATTGAGCGTGCGACGTACTCGTATTTATTTACGCGTCCGGCGGCAGGCCGCGTGCCACTTGACCACGTACGATATCTTAGTGCCACAGTATATGCAAGTCTTGAACTTAGAGAGAGGTGTCGAAACTAGGAAGTGAAATAAGTCTATAGCGCACAATACTTTGTTTTGTTTATCAGACCTTATTGAATAAACTCAATCGCTGGCTACTTCATTTTTTTACGCCTTATTAAATATCCTAATACTTGACATAAAACCCTTACGACCTTCGCGATTACCTACTCAATCGTAGACTAATAAAGCATGTAGAATTAATGACTAATGTGGCCAATGATCTTCTATAAGTAGTAGGACTCTATATTGTGTAATGGATGATGGTAAATAGTTTGCTATTATGACGAATTTTGACACCAACAGAATAAAGTGCAATTCAGAACGAAATATATTTTCTAACAATTTTCTGCTAAACAATTATCCTTCAAATCACAAAATACCTGGCCCCTCTACAACCACCTGAGTGTGCAATTAGCGTATACTTGTTGACAGATTATGACTATCGTCCTTCCCTCTCTGCCACGTTATTTTACCTGTAGCAGAGAGAGACAGATGCATTGAAAAGGATGCATCATTGAGCCTAGGATCTGTTTTGCATGTCTGTATTTACCTGTAGTGTGTAGATAGACAGGGTGATCTTTTATAGAGGGTCTGAAAAGTATGTTTCCTTTGAAAATAGTCACAAAGCCATAATAATATATAAACTTTACATCATCACGCACACATATCCCCATGTTCAATCCAACGACACTACTATCCACTGTTGTCTGGTAGAGATTTCTCTTGAGCGATAACCGAACAACTTGTGTTCTACAACTTTTCAAGGTTAGACAATTTCAATGTCATAATTTAGTAAAAGTAAAGATCTAGTGAATAGACATTTTTGACTGAGGTATCAAACCTCAAATTAGCTGTCTCTTGACTTGTATGCCTAGAACTAACTTGTAGGCAAAAATAACAGACAGATCTATTCTGTAGTTATCTATAGTTTTGGTGTACAAGGGTAACTTAATAAATAAAATATAAATAAATAATGCTGGCCAATCCACACAGCATCATCTAGCTCCAAGCTAAGCATGACTGATACTTAAAATACAAAACATTACATAGATAGATATTTTTTTATTATAATAGATAAATACCAGAACACCCGAAACAAATATCTGCAGATCGTACACACAATTGTTCCGAGGCGGGAATCGAACCCGCAACCTCCTGCGTCGCAGGCGGACCTTCGCCCACCGCGCCACATCGGTCGTTGTTGTGGCTAGAATCTAAAATGTAAATCTTGCTAGCCTAGCAAGCCAAGCTGAGCACTGCTAGTGTAGGAAGCCCTTTATTCGATTGGTTGCCAGCGCGAGATTTTGAGTTTGTAAGTCCGCGATGCACACTCGATCTATATGGAGATACGGTATTATTCGACCTGTGTGGCGCATTGGGAGAATGGTCGACTGGCACGTAGGTGGTGAGTTCGATTCCCATCATCCCATATAATAGTGGTGTGAAGTATTGCAGAAAATTTATAGGGCCTTTGATTGTTTATTCATTTCATTGATACATTTTTGTCATTGAAACCTCTTTTAGTTTCATCCTTTATGTAAGACTAGAGCATCCTGTATAGTTAAGTTATGGTATGGTTGGGATAAAGCTGGGTTTATTTCTTTGCGGTCGGAAATGTTAACATACGCAGTGTATGTTTTCTGTTTACTATTACATAATAGTTATTCTAAGTCGCTCAGCGAGCTATGGAAAGAGCTATGCTCGGAGTTTCTCTGAAGGATAGGATTCGTAACGAATACATTTGACAGAGAACCAAAGTTATCGACATATGTAGCTCTAAGAATTAGCAAGCTGAAGTGGTAGTGGGCCGGCCATATCTCGCGAAGAACCGATGGCCGCTGGTGCAAACGTGTTCCTGAGTGGATACCACGATTCGGTAAACGTAGTAGAGGACGCCCTCCGACCAAGTGGGATGACGACCTGGGAAAGACTGGGGGTAGATGCTGGATGCGGCAAGCTGAAGACAGGGCGCTATGGCGCTCATTGGGGGAGGCCTATGTCCAGCAGTGGACTGCTATAGGCTGATGATGATGATGATAACGACCAGAACACCCGGAACAAACATCTGCAGATCGTACACACAATTGTTCCGAGGCGGGAATCGAACCCGCAACCTCCTGCGTCGCAGGCGGACCTTCGCCCACCGCGCCACAGAGGTCGTCATAGTAAAGAATTACAGTGATACAAAATTATTGCCTGCGACTCACACATCCATAGATCAAGTCCCTTAAAACAATAGCCAGTCTACCAGCTCAGTTCCACTAATCAATTGAATCTAGCCCGATTCAGTTATAAACTTGCAAGCGACGAGGGAATAAGAAAGCGCTAACTGCGGATACAAGTCGCTAAAATGATTACGGGGTACAGTTTGGAAGTTTGTCGTGTTGCTTGCGGATTGGGACGGTTCTTCATCAATGATCAAGCAAACGTAGTGTAGGACGTCCTCCGGCCAGTTGGGATGTCGACCTGCGAAGGACTGCGGGCAGATGCTGGATGCGGCAAGCTGAAGACCGGGCGCTATGGGGGAGGCCTATGTCCAGCAGAGGACTAACATAGGCTAATGATGGTGATGATCATCAAGAGCTTTTTAGGGTTCCGTACCCAAAGGGTAAAACGGGATCCTATTCCTAAGACTCCGCTGTCTGCCCGTCTGTCACTAGGCTATATCTCATGAACCGTAATGGTTAGACAGTTTTCACAGATGATGTTTTTACATAGTTATGTTGCCGCTATAACAACAAATACTAAAAAAAACAGAATAAAATAAATATTCAAGGGGGCTCCCATACAACAAACGTATTTTTTTATTGCTCGTTTTTACCCGATATTGATAACGGCAACGGTTTGTTTGTCATAGATAAATTATTCATTTTTTTCGAAGCTTATCTGTAAAGATTACGGAGAAAAGGTTTTAATGTTACCTGATTTACGCCTATTTACATATTTCTACCTTAACCTTCTGTAAGTTAAATAAAAAAAGCGACTAGTTGGTCATTAAGTTCCATCTAGAATAGGTACTTTCCTAAATCGGAACGCACACCAGCCAAACCGCCTTCTTAGACAAGGGACCCTAAGGATTCAAAAACCTTTGGATGTTTTCCAAGTCTGGACCCGAAATAAATATTTGCAATTTATAAAATAAAAGATGTGTCACGATGGGAATCGAACTCACCACCTACGTGCCAGTCGACCATTCTCCCAATGCGCCACACAGGTCGAATAATACCGTATCTCCATATAGATCGAGTGTGCATCGCGGACTTACAAACTCAAAATCTCGCGCTGGCAACCAATCGAATAAAGGGCTTCCTACACTAGCAGTGCTCAGCTTGGCTTGCTAGGCTAGCAAGATTTACATTTTAGATTCTAGCCACAACAACGACCGATGTGGCGCGGTGGGCGAAGGTCCGCCTGCGACGCAGGAGGTTGCGGGTTCGATTCCCGCCTCGGAACAATTGTGTGTACGATCTGCAGATATTTGTTTCGGGTGTTCTGGTCGTTTTCTATGTATAATAAAAATATATATCTATGTAATGTATTGTATTATGTATATCAGTTATCTAGTACCCATAACACAAGCTCTGCTTACCATAGGGCTAGATAATGCTGTGTGAATTGTCCAGCATTATTTATTTATTTACAACACAATACAGTTCATTACCGCATGAGTCAGATAATCTCCAAGACCGCATAATTATATTTAACCCCATATCTTAAAAAAAAAACATGAAATGGGACTTTAGTCGTACTTCGACCACGATTTAACCTCTATTCAACCTTCAAACGCGTTTCGCGTTTCGTATGCTTGATCGTAAAAAAATCCCCTCGAACTAACCTTAGTTACTCGTAGTTTTAGTGACGGGATTAGTCGAACCCCAATTTTTTTTTCATACAATTGAAGAAATGAACTTTCATCTCGAGGTACCTCGCGACCTACCTTAAATGCTCCTCGAAAGAGCTTGTTGTTATTTATATTGTATTTTGGAGACTATCCACTAAGCGTAGGTACCGAGCTCGAGTATGTTTTGAAGGAAGGAAGGGCCAAGCTAACACTACTGTGCTAACACACTGCCAGTGTATATAGCCCTGAACTGAAATCTCGCGCCGGCAACAAATCGAATAAGCGCGCGAGCTTCAAGCAAATTCAGAGGCTCCGAACTCAATTCAATTTCGATTTAAAATATGGGCTTATACATGCCTTAAAGTACGGATTTGCTTTTAAAATATGTGCGTGGGTTTGTCTTGAAAATATGGTAGAGTTATTTCAGTAGATCTTTTTTTTGTACAGCTTTTCTCTGTTTTTTATACGGAATTGATAAAATACCGTTCAGAGAAATGAAAAAATACAGAGTTAACTAAAATCGGTTGAATCTGAGAGAGCACGACGCCGCCATTGACAGTATAATATTTACTTACATGTGACATGTAGGTATATCTGACATAACTATACATATAAAATCTTAGATAATTATTATTCTTTGACATAGCTCTAAGAATTAGCAAGCTGAAGTGGCAGTGGGCCGGCCATATCTCGCGAAGAACCGACGGCCGCTGGGGCAAACGTGTTCTTGAGTGGAGACCACGACTCGGTAAACGTAGTGTAGGACGCAGGACAGGGCGCTATGGCGCTCATTGGGGGAGGCCTATGTCCAGCAGTGGACTGCTATAGGCTGATGATGATGATAATTATTATCATCCTCTTTTGTGTGGGGAGTTGAAAACGGCGTGCCCTTTGACCTTTAGGCAGTTGTCCCACCGCCGCCGGCGAGAAAACGACTAACTATCGGCTATTTTCTCGCTCAAGAAACGTACAATAGATATACATTCCGTGTAAACAAAAGAGATGCATATATATACAAATAGTTGATCGCTGACTGTTCACACTGCCGGCGAGGACTCGCTTCACTAGTTCGTCGCTGGTCGACAAGAGCCAAATAACACTCGTTCAGCGATTAGAACTCACGCCGAGAGAGCAACCAGCGGTAATTTCTCTACAATGCAGGTTAGCGCAGGACTGTCGTTTGGCCGCCGCGAGCGAGTGCTGCGAGTAATCGCTCGTCTCACTCGCATACTCGCTTATAGCCAAGCTACACAACTATCGGAACTACGCACTCGCTCGCTCCCCGCGGCACTCCGCCGCCGCCGGCCGCCGCGCCGCCACCCCGACTCGTTTCTCCATTCTAGCTCTGCTCGCTACTCGTTCATCGTTGCCGGTGGGACAACTGCCTTATGTTATTAAAAGGTGGTCGCACCAAATGGGCAAAGAAAGTGTTAATTAATATTAATTGTTTACATATAAACCTCAATTAAATTTATTTCATTTATTTAGAAAGGATACACCATAAGGGATTGTGTGGAGAAGTAGTGATAAAAATAAATAAATAAATGTTCGTCTGTAAGGAGCCTAAAATTAATAAAACAACATTAAATATTTAAAATTTAAGGGGGGAGGGGGGGGGGGTATTGTCCAGTAAAATGATCAGTGGGTTACTCTGTTATAAAATCAAGTGCACCAATTATTTTTGTCTTTTCTATTGTAAGTTCCTTTTAACACTTTGACTGCGGTTTTTTTTCGACGACTGCGATCTTTTTTTTTACCTACAAAATTCGTGCTGCCGCTCTAAACAGCGGTTGTGTTGCGCCGCACATGCGTTCGAAAAATATTACAGCTCTGCGGAGTCACAAAGATCTGTATTTTCTCAGCCGCTGCGCTAGTGTGGATTTACGCATATTAGTCACTTGTAGAAAACTCATACCGTGCGTTTTCAGCACTCAAAGTGAAATAATGTATCTAAAACAAAGCGGTTATGAAACAATAGAATTTATAGTAGGCTACAAATTATCCGAAACTTGTCATTAATGTTCACTTGTGTGTGTACAGTCAGCAACAAAAGTCGATGATTAGAATCGCTACTTAAATTGGAACGATAATAATAAATAAATAAATTAAATAAGCTGGTTGTAGTTCGTAAAGCTAGTAATATTTTTTTTCTTTGGTCTCAATATGATTATTAGAATTACTACTTACATTTTAACGAAATATCAGAAAAACTGGTTGTTATTGGTGACGGTAGTTGAAAAAAATAGATTTTCCATAATATCATACAAACATTTTCGAGATATAGCCGTTTTATACGTCCAATCGATCATTTATCATAAAAATTCGACTTACCGCAACTTTTTCGCGTTTCTATTTTCTCGTGAAGTCGGATAATCGCGTAGTTAGTTAGCCTCGATGCCATACGTGGCTTATTTACTTAAATGGAGATGCCCACTTATAATATATGTATATATAATATAATATATATATATACAATACAATACAAAAATACTTTATTGTACACCAGTTACAGATCATTATAAAACACATCACATGATACAAGTACAACGGTATCGCTTAGAAGCGATCTCTTCCAGGCAACCTTTGGATGGAAAGAATTATGTGAATTTAAGAAAGAATAATTTTTATACTGACGTGCTCGAGTATATCCATGCATGTATGCCAATGTATATTTTTACATATTTGAAAATCTATAGCCGCCCCCGATGAAATTATAATGTATTATCTTCTTATAATCCGAGCTTTGCAACCCAATAGGTCTCTAATAAATAATTGTTACAAATACCAAACTAAATAATATACTACTTAAATCGACGACCGATGTGGCGAGGTGGGCGAAGGTCCGCCTGCGACGCAGGAGGTTGCGGGTTCGATTCCCGCCTCGGAACAATTGTATGTACGATCTGCAGATATTTGTTCCGGGTGTTCTAGTCGTTTTCTATGTATAATAAAAAATATCTATCTATGTAATATATTGTATTATGTATACCAGTTATCTAGTACCCATAACACAAGCTCTGCTTACCATGGGGCTAGATAATGCTGTGTGAATTGTCCAGCATTATTTATTTAAATAGATAAATAAATAAATAGTAAGTACCAATATTCACTATTTTGGCACTTTTGATGCTGCCAGTACAATAACGGGGGTAATCACTACAATATATCCATTAATTTCAAAGCGAATTGGAATTCAGGTAAATAGGATATTACTATGTATTTCCTGAAACCGGACAATGCCCTGAAATCCAAAACGCACAAGCAATGAAATAATAAATATTAAAAACTAGCTGCGCCCCGCAGCTTCGCCCGTGTGGAAATCTATGTGTCAAATGGTTTATAAACCTTCCTTCTTGAAACAATAAACCTATTAAAAAAAACCACATCAAAATCCGTTGCGTAGTTTAAAGATTTAAATGCATACATAGAGACAGACCGCGGGAAGCGATTGTTTTATACTTAACTAGCTGCGCCCCGAGGTTTCACCCGTGTGGTGCTAACACCACGCGGGATGATATATTGTATATTATCTAAAAATATCTAAATATTTTTAGATAATATACAATATATCTTTATGTAGCCTTTGTGTTATTCTGATATGTAAGCTATTGTAAAGTATCATCAAAATCCATTCAGTAGTTTTTGCGTGAAAGAGCAACAAACAATCCTCACATACTTTGGCGTTTATAATACGACGACCGATGTGGCGCGGTAGACGAAGGTCCGCCTGCGACGCAGGAGGTTGCGGGTTCGATTCCCGCCTCGGAACAATTGTGTGTATGATCTGCAGAAATTTGTTCCGGGTGTTCTGGTCGTTTTCTATGTATAATAAAAAATATCTATCTATTGAATATATTGTATTATGTATATCAGTTATCTAGTACCCATAACACAAGCTCTCCTTACCATGGGGCTAGATAATGCTGTGTGAATTGTCCAGCATTATTATTTTTAATATAAGGTAGGATATAGTGATGAATATTGCAGTTTGAATTCAGATTCAGCTTATAATAATAATTTTGCCTTTGTTTGAGTAAATAGTACTTGCCTGATTTCGTGTCTTCACCCATAACATATCTATTAGAATATGAATTTCTCATCACATTTAGCTATGCTTTCTTACTACGAGTACAAACAGGTCGTCCCACAGCCATGCCGCGTGGAGGGAAACTACCTTAAGGGCCCATATAACCTTAACTTTGTGTGAAAAGGCTAGACATATGATTTTGCGTTCATAAGAGCGGGACAGGGCATTGCAACGCAAGTCCAAAAATCAAGTTTTAGCTTATTACCTATTAATTAGGACATTATTTGAAAAAACCGAAACATATAACATTTTTATTTATACTTAATTCCATTACCACGCTTATTGTCAAGATCTGAACTTCTGTATTTATTGAGAAATTTAGGTTTTAGTAAAAATTTAGAGGTAACTTTGCGATTTTTTTCTATCGAGAAAATTTTATGGAATCGTGTTTTCGAAACATATGATCGATAGATTAAGTCCTGAACTTTACAATTTCAAAGTTAAATATTCAGTAGTTTAGACGATATGGACATCCGGCGGAGTTGAAAATTAGCAGTTTGAGGTAGTATACACTCTTAAATATTGTAAATAGAAAATAGGACTGATAGAAGATTTCATTTTGTTATTAAAAACAAATTTAACTGCATTCACAGATTTTTATGTTGGATTCCCGGTTCAGACAGGCGATTATTCAAAAATCTTTGAATGCAGTTTAAATTGTATTTTAAATCAAAATGAAGTCTTCTTGCAGTAAAAAATTCTATTTACAATTTTAAAGGTACTTTCCCTCCATGTGGCATGGCTGTGGGACGCCCTGTATATATTATACATTATTTAATCCGCAGCTGATTTAGTTTGCTCCGGTTATAATTATCTAGCTAATTAATTTGCATAGGTATGTCATATGAGAAACTGTTAACACTTTGATTGCTGAAATCACACGGTATGTGTTTTCTACAAGTGACTAATATGCGTAAATCGATACTAGCGCAGCGGCTGAGAAAATACAGATCTTTGTGACTCAGTACAGCCGTAATATTTTTCGAACGAAACGCATGTGCGGCGCAACACAACCGCTGCGTAGAGCGGCAGCACGAATTTTTTAGGTTAAAAAAAAGATCGCCGTCGTCGAAAAAAAATCGCAGTCAAAGTGTTAATTAATTTTGGTATTGAGCCGAGCTTATAGTAGGCATGAGTTTATGATATTAATTATGATTCTACAAATCCTCGGCCCGCCAAATAAATTAATACTTTAATTATTAGTTTCCCGTGATGCTCGCAGCGTAAGAATCGGCCCCTCTAACTTTGCCCGTGGAATAATTATAAAGTACTATTTACGGGTAATTATCGCCTTATGTTTATTATTTTGCACAGTCGTGGTCACGGCAACCTCCAACGTCAAAGCAGACCTCCGTCCGCCGCGCCAAAAGTAATTTACAACGGAATATTTACTATGATTAGATTGTTGAGTTTTTCAACATAGAAAAAGGCAAATAATGAAGGTAGATTGGTATGTCTGTCAATAAAAACTTACTCACAGTGCCTTCATTTATTCCGTGATCATGGCGCATGAAACTGTGCCGAAATATTGGAAAACTAAAAAATCTAATCATGGTAAATACCTTATAACTGACTTTTTTTTTCAGATGTTTTACCCCGTTTTACAGTTCTAAATCGAACTAAAACTTTTTTACTCATAGACTAAATCCTATAGATACCTGCAGGTTAAGGTTGCTAAAGGTGTAAATCAGAAGATTCCGAATCTCGCCCACGTACGTGAATAGACTTAGTTCGAAGCGTGACTTGACTAGCAAGGGCGGTGCTGAAAAGTTTATCTGATTTCGCTTATGAATGGCGAAGTAATAAAGATACAGACGTGTCTTCAAATAGTGGAGAAAAACGTGAGTTTTTGAGGAAAGGTTATTGAGGCTTTTAGTTCGTAGGTACATACAGCGTCTTCGGGGCCGTTCAAATATTACGTAAGCAGATTTATTACAATTATTTACCCCCCCCATTCCCCTTGTCAGCAAAAGTAAGCAAAGCTCTTACCCCCTCCCCCCATGCTTACGTAAACATTTTTCAATTATAAATATATTTTTTTAATATTATAATTATAATTTAAAAAATAAGAAAATAGATTTAAAAACAATACACTGACAGAGGAAATTTAGACAAGTGAAAAGCGCGCGGTAATTCCCCTAATCGGTTTCTAAAGGGAGTGCCTAAACGTATGCATTATTTGCGGGAATCCCCGAAAATGCGTTTCGTTTTCAAGCATAGACAATGTGAGGGTTGCCATTCGTGTAAAAAAGTAAATAACTACCGATGACGTAATCATCATCTTGACTCCCCTACCCCCTATGTCATCCAAAATAAGCAAAACAATGACCCCCCACCCCCCATAGTGCTTACGTAATACTTGAACGGCCCCTCAATTAGATAGCAGCTTTTATGTTATACTCTCGTCCGTAGCGAGCCCGAGGACACTAGACCAAGTTATAATGCGTGGTTTTGGCCCGAGTAAAAAACATCACTTCGATTGCGAGAAAATATATAACTACCCATGGAGGAAGCCCTTCCAATAACATCGAGTAATCACCAGGGCGCTACTATGACGCTCATTGGGGGAGGCCTATGTCCAGCAGTGGACTGCTATAGGCTGATGATGTACAATCGACAAGAAGGCGCAAACAGTTACATTTTGAAAAATAAATTCTAATGCTTTTCATTTTAATTTATTTTTGAAAATGGATAATGTTGTTTGTAAATGGAATTCCAAAAAGTTTTCATTGAAGAAGAATGTCAAAAAAACACACTTCATTACTTTTACTACTAACTACTTCACGTTTACTACTCGAGTTTAACAACCGTCAAATGACACACTTTTTGAAAACCCCTTGTCGTTTCAAACAGTACCCATTGTCAAAATATTATAGAATTGAATTATGTATCCCAGGCAATCGACATTGTAGCTTACTTTCTAGTATAAGCTTGGACTTCCTAGGACTAACTCTGTCGGAAATATCAAAGCGTCGCCGTATCACAGCTGTCGAACTTTCTAGAACAGTTTCACCTGAATAGGATAACAAACAGCTGACTGAGCTAGTTTCGTTTCACTGTTGGGGCTGGATGGGTGAACTTTTTAAACGCTATTAATGCTTTTAACTTGCACGAGCTAAGGAAAGAGCTATGCTCGGAGTTCCTCTGAAGGATAGGATTCCTAACGAATACATCCGACAGAGTACCAAAGTTATCGACATAGCTCTAAGAGTGGCAGTGGGCCGGCCATATCTCGCGAAGAACCGATAACCGCTGGGGAAAACGTGTTCTTGAGTGGAGACCACGACTCGGTAAACGTAGTGTAGGCGGGATCACCAGGTGGGTAGATCGAAGGTCATCATCCCTCCTCCGTCCAGGTCGGAAGACTGCAGGTAGATGCTGGATGTGCCAAGCTGAAGACAGGGCGCTATGGCGCTCATTGGGGGAGGCCTATGTCCAGCTGTGGACTGCTATAGGCTGATGATGATGACGACACACAGTTAGTCAACCACAGAGGTTTGAAAAGAAGTGTTGTTAGCGAGTCAGCCGAGTAATTATCTAGATAATTCAATTTATTTAATTCAGCTTCACAAAATACATGTTACAGCCATAGAGAGTTAAGAGTTAGAGTAGGTACATATAATTAGCTAGGGCCAACGAACACTATCTAGGCGCCAAATTAAATCTAGACAAAGGCGTAAGCGGCTTTGCATTGTTTCGGAATGCAATTTTCTATTGCTTATTTTGTTCGCTGCCGCTGTAAATAGGAGTTTTCGGAATTACCCGGATTTCTCTCGGCTCTCAGTGAAAAATTGTTATGTGTATTGAAATCAAATCCTTATCCTGGCACTTGACCCTAATATTAGACCGATGTGGCGCGGTGGGCGAAGGTCCGCCTGCGACGCTGAAGGTTGCGGGTTCGATTCCCGCCTCGGAACAATTGTGTGTACGATCTGCAGATATTTGTTCCGGGTACTCTGGTCGTTTTCTATGTATAATAAAAAATATCTATCTATGTAATGTATTGTATTATGTATATCAGTTATCTAGTACCCATAACACAAGCTCTGCTTACCATGGGGCTAGATAATACTGTGTGAATTGTCCAGCATTATTTATTTATTTATTTATATTCAATTTGTTGTTCATATACCATTTGTTTTCACGTTCTTGATTAATGATTGATAAATCGCTATTATATAGCGAATAATTCTGACCTACAGATCAAGTTTTTTATATTAGCCTGATTTGTCCCACATGTGGGCAAAGGCCTCCTCCAAATCTTTCCACTCAGTGGGTTAATCAATTGGTAGTGGTCATTCAATAGCGGGTTTATTTAATTTAAATTAATTTAATTTTCATTTTTCATTTTATTATCAACTAGCGGCCTGTCCCGGCTTCGTCCGGGTGGTTACCCGGCTTCGTCCGGGTGGTTAAAGTTTTTCTCCTCGTACTTCAAGGAATATTCTAAAAAAAGAATTAGTGAAATCGGTTCAGCTGCTCTCGAGATTTGCGCTTAGCAACACATTCAGCGATTCATTTTTATATTATAAATATGTGTTTTAGCAAAGCACTAGATTCAGACAAATCTCTGCCTTGATATTAAGAAGGGTGATTTAGAATTTAGTTGAAACAAACGTTGGAAAGCTTTTATCCAAATTGTTACCCATTTGCTGTAAGGATAGGCGTGGCAAAAGTAATTAAGGTATATAGATATGAATCTCGCACTCTTGGTTTGCTTGTTCTATTAATTTACTTACATACGTAGAGGTTCCAAAATAAGAAACTGATTACTTTACTAATTTCTGCCCGCAGCTTCGCATATGTTCTCTGGAAACGTTTAAAAATTATTTAAATCTGGAATTTGAACTGATTCATGGGATAAATCGGGCGCTCATTGGGGGAGGCCTATGTCCAGCACCCGTATGCAAAATTTCAGCCCCGTTCAGTAGTTTTGGCATGAAGAACTAACAAACATCTATCCATCGAACCTTTTGCATTTATAATATTAGTGTGTAATATAGGTCCTGATAGGATAGGATTCGTAATGAATACATTCGACAGAGAACCAAAGTTGTCGACATAGCTCTGAGAATTAGCAAGCTGAAGTGGCAGTGGGCCGGCCGTATCTCGCGAAGAACCAACAACCGCTGGGGTAAAAGTGTTCTCGAGTGGAGACTGCGACTCGGCAAACGTAAGTGTAGGACGACCTCCGACCAGGTGGGATGACGTCTAAGTGATTATTTTGTAAGCCTAAAGAAATAAATGCTATTGACTTTGACTTTGACGACCTCCAAAGGACTGCAGGTAGATGCTGGATGCGTCAAGCTGAAGACAGGGCGCTATGGCGCTCATTAGGAGAGGCCTATGACTGAGTTTGCCATGAAGATATCAAGTCCGTCAAGCACAAGCATCAAGTGCCATGAAGACTTGGCAAAAAGCCGCTGTAGCAGCTTAAAAAATCATTTTTGAGTTTCTGTTCTACATTCTACAATTACACCATTAAACGCGATGGGTTTAACCAGGATTCCGTTTATTTGATAGTTGGATGGTTCGCTGTGCAATTCTGAACCTTATTACTTTGGGAAAAGGGTCTGGTGGTTTCAAGTGTGTTTGGATTTTGTAAAGATAATAAAAGAGATGTACGGAGAACGTTTGCTTGAACGCCTTGTGTGAATTATGACTCAATTATTATTTTGTGAATTTATGTTATAATTTTCCAATTAGTGTGTACTTATTGATTAAAAAAAACATTGCATGAGTGAAAACTAGTAAACTTTTTCATTTATTTTGATATTCCGCGAGGATCCAAGAAAATCTTCCATTCCATCTTTCTTTGTAACTAAAAAACACTGTTTTAAAAAAATTGGTGTTAATTACCTCATTGTGTTGTATAAAAATTGCTCGTTTCAGCCCGCGTTTCGCACTCGTTTTTCAGGGACAATTTTTTTTACAAAAAATAGTGAAACAACGAGTACGAAGCCGCAGTCTGAAAAGAGTATTTCTTCATTTAAATCGAGTCCGTTCCAATAATATCGTGTCCCCACGCCCTACACTAATACCGTGTCCCCACATAATGCCCTCTAGTAAGCATTCTATTCCCCTCTAGTAAGGTACTATTTCCGGACCACTGCCCACTTACATCAACCCTACAAGCTCTGTCTATAACGGACCGGAACGAGCTATGATTAAAGGGATCTAAATGATCGAGCGTACCGCACAATGAGCTATTGTCTCATCTTTGATAACTCGCGGCGAGCAATGCACCGGGGATTGCTGGCACGGCTATACAAGGTGCAACTTATTAAAAAAAAAAAATGCTGGACAATTCACACAGCATTATCTAGCCCCATGGTAAGCAGAGCTTGTGTTATGGATACTAGATAACTGATATACATAATACAATACATTACATAGATATTTTTATTATACATAGAAAGCGACCAGAACACCCGGAACAAATATCTGCAGATCGTACAAACAATTCTTCCGAGGCGGGAATCGAACCCGCAACCTCCTGCGTCGCAGGCGGACCTTCGCCCATCGCTAGATAGAGGAAAGGAAGTATGAAATTTCAAAGTGCTTATTAAGTTATTTCCTTTAGACCTTACAGACTCTTGAACATATCCAGTGGTCGTCAACATTCGATTCGTTGTTTACATTGTCAAATTCAGGCAGGAAACGTACTTGAGTTCATCTTTGTTTCGTTCTTCTTGGATATAGTAATCCTGTTTATACTCCTTTGATAGTGTTTTGTGAGTAGCCCCTGTATATTATGTACTGCTGGTCGTCTTATCATCTTCATCAGTATTGGAATTAATAGACCACAAAACCCCTTGACATTTTATCATAGCAATCGCTCCATAAGATGCGTAGATGCCATTTGGCACGTAGTATGAAACTGTCCCTTCCCGTAGGCACGTGCCAAATGGGAGCTACGCATCTTATGTAGCGATTGCTATGACAAAATGTCTAGGGGTTTTGTGGTCTATTAATTCCAACACTGATTTTTTTTTTTTTTTTTTTTTTTATATTGTCTAATATACTTATATAAATGTTAAATACACTAGAGTATAATTACAATCTAGCCATAGAATTGGCTAATGGGTAATTTAGTTCTAACTTATTTTTATAACCATTAAACCCAAACCTTATTCCAACACTGATGAAGATGTTTAGACGACCAGCATTACATAATGTACAGGGGCTAATAAAAAAACACTATCAAATGAGTCTAAACAGGTTGACTATGTGCCTTCCTTCTAGTTAGTTGTATGTATGTGGTTTGTCGCACTCTCTTCCACCGTGCAACCCTCTAACAGTCCGCTAAGGGGGTTGAATGAATGAAGGTAAGAGCTATATTGTGTAAGGGATGAAAACTTGGGCGCGGAGAACAAATAACCATTGTTTTACATCCCTCTTGGTTTGTGGACGGTTTGTGGGTGTTGCTGTTGTTGTGAGAATTTTGGTTTTTGGTGATGTTTCTGGGTTTTTATAGGAACGAGATTTAACGAAATATTTTTTTTTTAACTTTTTAGATTCAATTATTATTTTAGCTTCTGTCTCTTGCATACCATTTCTCAGAATTTGTACCCCGTAATCGGTAAAATGGCAAGTGGTAAGTGGCAGTGGGCCGCCATATCTCGCGAAGAACCGACGGCCGCTGGGGCAAACGTGTTCTTGAGTGGAGATCACGACTCGGTAAACGTAGTATAGGACGCCCTCCTACCAGGTGGGATGACGACCTGCGACCTGCGTGGACTGCTATAGGCTGATGATGATGATGTATAACATCATCATCAGCCTATATTAGTCCACTGCTGGACATATGCCTCCCCCAATGAGCGCCATAGCGCCCTGTCTTCAGCTTGCCGCATCCAGCATCTACCTGCAGTCTTTCGCAGGTCGTCATCCCACCTGGTCGGAGGGCGGTAGATGATGATGATGTATAATGTAGAAGTCAAGTGTCAAGTGTCAAGTGATTCTGTGTGTGTCTGTAGAGCACATTCATAAATAGTAGATAGGTATGTATAGTAAATAATGATTGAAATTTTCATAATAAAGAATTTATCATAATAAAATATTCAGGGAAGGAAAGGATCCTTTGAGTTATTACGTAAATTAACTTTGAGGACTTCTCAGCTTTCGCGAAAACTTACAATGTCAGAGAAGGTATATAGTTAGGTCAGGTATTTATTGGCTCTAGCACAAGCAGGTGATTGCAATTTATTGGTTAAGTTGGATGGTTAAATTCTAAACCTATTTATTTTTATCGTCACAAATTAAAAAAATATTTATTAGGTAACTGGGTCGAATTCTGCTAACCAATTGCTTTAGCATTACCATCGTTTCGTACATTTGTATACCTTTTTGATGTGAAGCGATTAATTTAGTGGAATTCAGCTCAAATAATATGAAATGAAACAAAATCTACTGAGACATAGTATAATTTTGAATAAAACCAATTTCTAACAGATCTTAAAACATAATAATAGTGAAACAATTGTACTGATTTCATTATTACCTTTAGTGTCAGCACCGTGTGTAAAAAAAACCCTAATTTTGTTTCATCTCAGTGTCCAACTATACTAGAATATAATAGAATAGAATAGAAAAAACATTTATTTAGACACAGATACAAAATACAGGCATAGAATAAACAAACAAAGAAGTTTATCATGGGGGTAAAAGACACAAATAGGTGATATTAAGACTAAAATAAGACTACCTCCATGACCCTGCGCCGAAATAGGGGTTGGCTCAGCGTGTGCTGAACATTATTATATTCAGCGCTGTTTTTCAGCCAAAGACCTTAATTACTAGTTGAAGTCACGGACGACAATTCGGTGACAACAAAGAGAAAAATATTTGATACAAATAAACAAAAGTAGAATAATAGGTGAGTATAACGTTACTAACGTTGTACTTACTAACTACATAATCTATCGATACCAGAAATTTACTGTAGTAGGTACTTAAAATTATAAACTATAGCTTTTCGTGATTATACTTAGATGAAACAAAATTGGCTTTTATTATACACTGTATGGAATGAAATCATGAAGAAAAAAATCATGGGAACTGACCAATTGACCATCTTACACTGTATAGAGTTACATTGTTGATCAACTCTTTTCAAAGTCTAACTTTAGCAATTTTGCAAATTACCTGAACTTCTTCATATACCTGCAACACATTTAACAAGCATTGCTAAGTGCGAGGTGGTTTATTATTATGTCGCTTTTAAAGATAACAGACCGAAGAACTAAAATACCAATCTGCTACGTTGTAAATAGTTTTGCGGGTAGTTGTTAGTATCCTGTACGTATATACCGACCTACCCAACCTTTTTGTTAACAACCCGAGAGAACATGGTCGTATTTTATGTTTTCGAGATGTGTAAGAAATAGTGTTATTTGAGAGAGCCTGCTATTTATTACTAACTAGTTTCTGCCCGCGGTTTCGCGCGTTTTGTTTCTATGGAAACGTTTTGAGGTTATTTATATCCCATGAGAACTTATTTATAGGATAAAAAGTAGTATTTTATTCCCAGGTACCTGAATGTGAAATTTCAGCCCAATCCGGTTGACGACCTCTGTGGCGCGGTGGGAGAAGGTCCGCCTGTGACGCAGGAGGTTGCTGTTCGATTTCCGCCTCGAAACAAATGTTTGTACGATCTGCAGATATTCGTTTCGGGTGCTCTGGTCGTTTCCTATGTATAATAAAAAAAAAAAATCTATTTAATGTATTGTATTATGTATATCAGTCATCTAGTACCCATAACACAAGCTCTGCTTAGCTTGATGCTGTGTGGATTGTCCAGCATTATTTATTTATTTATCCATTTTTTTATTATATTATTTATTTATGCATTTATTAGGGTGACTAGTGTGAAAGGCGGGGCTTAATAACTATTTGCTAGTAGCATTAGCCCGTGTCTTTGTTTACCTGTTACCTGGATGAAAAGTAGTCTTAGTCAAGGCGGGAATCGGACCCGCAACCTCCTGCGTCGCAGGCGAACCTTCTCCCGCCATGCCGCCACATCATTCTCATCATCATCATCATTAGTCTATTTTAGTCCACTGCTGGACATAGGCTTCCCCAATGAGCGCCATAGCACCCTGTCTTCAGCTTGACGCATCCAGCATCTACCTGCAGTCTTTCGCAGTTCGTCATCCCACCTGGTCGGATGGCGTCCTACACTACATTTATCGAGTCATGGTCTCCAGCGAGCGTAAACATTCTACATGAACATAAATGCAAAGTATATAGAGAGAGCCTACAGGCAGGGTAAATAGATGGCAGAAGCTCGCTGTACAGATTCAGAACAGCCCCGGGAGGAAATACAGAGATGTTTTAAGTGACAAGCAGACGGGCGTTCAGACGGTTAGTAGGTTGTGCTTTTCATAGCTGCTTGGGCGAGCTATAAAATAAAATAAAAACATTTTATTCCGGATAACTGGGACCCAATTTGTTAGTAAATATATTGAGAGCTATGGCGCTCGTTAGGGGAGGCCTATGTGCAGCAGTGGACTGCTATAGGCTGATGATGATGACATCGAGAGCTTATTACTAGGGTTAGATAGATAGATAAAAAAAATACCGAGTGCCATACTTAACTTTGGGTCATATAATGATCTAAAGGTGGGTATGGCACTCAATATGTCTATTCGTAATTATTTCACTTGTACGTACAAAGTTACATTATGTTATACACTTTATTTTAAGATGAAAACCGAGGAATGTAACATTCGGGTCAAACCCCTACGGGTTTAAAGAGTGTTAATATAAGAAATTATGTACCTATATCCTTTAAAAATAATTAAATACAAATACAAAATAGTTTCTTTACTCTCCAAACTTAGTTCTAGTATTTTGGCACATAAACAAAGCACGTGTTTTAGACATCTCGTTTGCCCTTTGATTTATCGTGTAGGTTTGAATAAACGACTGGGCGTCAGATTTTTCATAATCTTCATCCCCACTGAGATAATATATATATATAAACTCACCTCAAAATACCAACGGCGGAGTTGCGTTCACTTCAGTTTCATAAAAAATGAAATAGGAAGAACAAAGTTTGAAGTCGATTAATTATAAAAATATAACTGCAAATGCGAGTTCGTGTTAACTTAAATAAGTAATTCATGAATTTATTAGTAGTTTCTGAAGTTAAATTGAGTTTTCGTGTCTGTGAAGCTCTAGTCTCGGACCGCAGCGCCACAGTTCGTAAGTGTTGGATGAATTTACTTTTTTTACTGAATAAAGAGAAAAATAGGAAAAAATCGAAGACTTTTGAATCAAAAACGAGAAATTTACCATGATCGCAGTGCCTTCAGTTATTCCGTGATCACGGCGCATGAAACTGTGCCGAAATATTGGATAACTCAAAAATCAAATCATGGTAAATATCCCGTTTTAAATTCGAAACCTATTTTTTTTTGTTTTTAAAAGACTTTAAAAATCTAAGAGCCTTTGAAAAGGATTTTAGCTGTATTTTTGCGTGTTATAAAAAATATTTATTTATTTTGGAACTCCATCAGAATGATGTCTATAGAGTTTTAAATTAAAACAGTGAGCTAATAATAGGTATTCACTGATAAACTGGCTTCTGCCCTCGGTTTCGAACGCGTTATCTATAGGTACTAATTTTATAAAGAGGAAAGGTTTGATTTTTTGTTTGTTTGTTTGTAACGAATAGGCTCCGAAACTAATGGACCGATTTAAAAAATTCTTTCACCGTTGGTAAGCTACACTATCCGCGGTGAACATAGGTTATATAGGCTATATTGAAATTTAGAAATGTGAAATTTGAATATAACGCGGGTGAAACCACGGGAAACCGAATAGTATAATATATGGAAACGTGAACACTTTGACTGCGATTTTTTTTCAACGTTTGCGATCTTTTTTTTAACCTAAAAAATTCGTGCTGCCGCTCCACACAGCGGTTGTGTTGCGCCGCACATGCGTTTCGTTCGAAAAACATTACGGCTGTGCTGAGTCACAAGATCTGTATTGTCTCAGCCGGCGCTAGTGTGGATTTACGCATATTAGTCACTTGTAGAAAACACATACCGTGTGATTTCAGCACTCAAAGTGTTAAGGGTTTTTTTATCCCATGGGAACTGTTTTATGGGATAAAAAGAATCCTTTGTTTGATTCCAGGCTTAGAGCTACATCTATGCAATAATGTGATGTATGGATGTTTGTTACTGCTTCTCGCCAAAACCACAGAATGGATTGAAAGAAAATTTTGCATAACATCTATGCAAAATTTTCCCACCTGAGATTGTGTGGCAGGAATCGAGCCCGCAACCTCCTGTGTTGCAGGCAGGCCTGCGCCTCTGAGGTCGTCGTATCTTTTATATTTGTCGTAGTTTCTTTTAAAATTAATAATAATATTATTACTTTAATTCTTTAGGCTAACAAAATAATAATATCAAATTTAATACTATAAATTATTTAATAAAAATTTGGTGATTTTGATTTTCTGTTCACTACACTACAACTTTTTGTCCACTATTGGAAGAACTGAAAAAGAAACCACTAGTACATCACTCGTAGATATATCACTTATGTATCTAATACATACATTTAAAATTAATTTCCAAGTCATATATTTATCTACATTCTCACGAAAATACAATTAATTAACCGATGAACACGAACTTAAATAAATGAGAATTAAATAACATTAAATTCGAATTGCAAAATTCACTCGCATTTCAATTTAAATTAACGGGACGTAGGAAATCAAAAACGAATTTATCATGTCGATCTCAAGATTGAAAATGTAATATGTTCTGCTATGACTGCTTATTCAGATGTAAGGCTTTGTGCACATGAGGGGCTTGCTATTTACTAAAGTTATCAGGTTTATACCAGTTTTTTGATACTGCTTATTTTATACCGGTTCAAAATGGCGAGTTTTCAGGTTTCATTCAGGTTACTGTGCTATAGGCAGCGCCACCGTGGCTCGGAAAGCACGATAAGCTGTTGTTGTGTCGGTTTGCAGTCCCATTGGATTATGATAGAGAGAGAGAATATAAATAAATAAATAATGCTGGACAATCCACACAACATTATCTAGCCCCATGGTAAGCTAAGCTTGTGTTATGAGTACTAGATAACTGATATACATAATACAATACATTACATAGATAGATATTTTTTATCATACATAGAAAACGACCAGAACATCCGGAACAAATATCTGCAGATCGTACACACAATTGTTCCGAGGCGGGAATCGAATCCGCAACCTCTTGCGTCGCAGGCGGACCTTCTCCCACCGCGGCACAGAGGTCGTTAATAGAGAGTGCACCAGTGTTTGTTAACACACTCATCATTCTTGGTATGTAGTGTTGCTGTGCTGCGATTACTTATGGATTGTGTTACACGATCCTGTGGTTTGAACCAGACTCGAGAATATTTTAGCTAAGACAGTCAGATACTTCTCTCTAAGTTGGTATTGGAGGCCATTGAGATTCTGAAACAGGAACTTCAACTGAGATGAAGGCTTGTTTCGATAATGTGCAAAACCGAATAAGTGATATACCAATCGCGTCCCGTTCTGATACCGTCAATGTTCTGTGTCGTGATCGAGCATTCGATAGTGAAACTCGTGGTAGTGGTAACTTACTTATCAAAAGACAAAAAATTAAGGTAGATCGGTATGTCTGCCAATAAAAACTTACTCGCAGTGCCTTCAGTTATTCCGTGATCATGGCGCATGAAACTGTGCCGAAATATTGGAAAACTCAAAAATCTAATCTAAAAAGGATTGCTTTTAACCAAACCGCAATATTTTCTTACTAAACTTTGAATATATACCTCAGTGTGTAACCGCCCTTACGCCGGCAGACGTTCATAATTCGAGCATGAGTTAAATCTCATCTCTAGCAAATCAAATATTTAGCTAACTCGCATTAGCCAAGTGTAAACACCCCTTTATTGTGGCTGCTCCTCATGTAGGTACCTAACCATCGTGGAATTAGCTTTAGCGTTTCTATTAAAAATTATTAGATCAAAATGGCGTTACTCGGATATCAAAATAATATCTACTATAATAATCGGTCTATGTTAGTCTACTACTGGACATAGGCCTCCCGTAATTAGCGCCATAGCGCCCTGTCTTCAACTTCACGTATCCAGCCTGCAGTCTTTCGCAGGACGTCATGCCACTTAGCCGGAGGGCGTCCTATATTACGTTTGCCGAGTCGTAGTCTAAACTCAAGAACCCGGTTACCCCAGTGGTTTTCGGTTCTTCGTAAGATATTGCCGGCCAACTGCCACCTCAGTTTTACAAAAAAACGCCAGAGAAACACTCGGTAAACGGTACGTAAAACTGTGATTTGTGACGTGCTCAAATTTATTTTGATTTTGAGTATTCGCGGAAGGTCATCAATGATGATGACGCTATACCAAAATCTACCGTCAGAGCTTGCCTACCGCAATAATTAATCCCAGTGCGAATAGGAAGCTCTAAGCTTGTAATGTCTGAAGGGGAGGGAAATCCAATTCGGTGTAGTTTTTTTACTTGTTTCTTTTGGTTAGAACCGGAATTATCTAGTTAACTGGGAGTTGGAAATTATTATTATACAATATAATACAAAACTGCTTTATTGTACACCATAATGCAGATGAGGTATTATGGTATGTAGTGTAAGTATTTGTATTCATTTCTTTATTTATAACAAGCTGCGCCCCGTGGCTTCGCCCCCGTGGAAATCTATGTGTCAAATGGTTTAAATGATAAAAAGTATCCTATGTAAGACTCCTGGTTCTAAGCTACATCTCCACCAATTTTCAACTAAATCGGTCCAGCCGTTCTCGAGTTATAAGTGTTGTAACAAACACGACTTTCTTTTATATATATAGATTTATTAAAGTGCCACCGTCTGTATTGTTCCTTCATGTCCAGTCCATCCCAAGGTTGCCTGGAAGAGATCGCTCTCAGCGATAAGGCCGCCCTTTATACTTCCTTTATTGTTTATTTCTGTATTGTTTTCTGTTTAGTGTGTTATAATAAAGTGTTTTCTATCTATCTCTCATCATACAAAAATATATTACATGCGACAAGAACAATAGGCGGCCTTATCGCTTCTACAAATTTTCAATGTTTTTTGGTTTTTAGAATGAATTTATGTTTATAATGTTGTTCTTATTTATTATTTCATATATATAATATTTAATAATAACCACAATCGCGGAGTAAGTAATGGATTCACAGCGTAGAATTGAAGCATGTCTACGGCGTATATTTATATATAATATTTCTTCTATATTTTATTTATAAAATTGTATTGTTTAACATCAATAGTTATTATTATGTTTTAATGCTATTATGAATTTATATAATGTATAACATTAACTTCGCAAGATATGGCGACGATATGCCAACGGCCGCTGGGGCAAACGTGTTCTTGAGTGGAGACCACGACTCGGTAAACGTAGTGTATGACGCCCTCCGAATAGGTGGGATGAGGACCTCCAAAGACTGCAGGTAGATGCTGGATGCGGCAAGCTGAAGACAGGGTGCTATGGCGCTCATTGGGGGAGGCCTATGTCCAGCAGTGGACTGCTATAGGCTAATAATGATGATGATGATAATATTTTCATATTAGGTATGAATGTAAATTGAGAGACCGGTAACTATGATGCCAATAAAGAATATGAATATAACTTCGTAAAATATATTTGTTCGTAATTTTATGTTAAGGTGGATACTGACCGGCGCGTTCCGGGTTCTAATGTGTTACACAGCCAGCAGTCTTGCAGGCGGCACGGGGAAAGAAAGCGCTCGCAACGAACAACGAGATGGAATATACGGAACCTATACACGCTGATACACACGGCGTAATGTACCATGCTCGCTGCTAATGGCACATTAGGCTACGTAACACTGGTCAGTACCCTGCTTTAGCTACGTTGTGGCTTCGTAGCAGTGCTACCATCGTAGCTTGGTAAATAAGCTAGGTCTTAGCTCCGTAGCAGTGCTACGTCGTAGCTTCGTAGTAGTGCTACGTCGTAGCTTCGTAGTAGTGCTATGTCGTAGCTTCGTAACAGTGCTACGACGTAGCTTCGTAACAGTGCTACGACGTAGCTTCGTATTAGTGCTACGTCGAAGCTTCGTATCAGAGCTACGACGAAGCTTCGTATCAGTGATACGTCGTACCATCGTATCTGTGCTACGTCATAGCATCGTAGCAGTGCTACATCGTAGCTTCGTATCAGTGCTACGACGTAGCTTCGTATTACTGCTACATCGTAGCTTCGTATCAGTGATAACGTCGTACCATCGTATCAGTGCTACGTCATAGCATCGTAGCAGTGCTACGAAATAGCTTCGTATTAGTGCTACATCGTAGCTTCGTATCAGTGCTACGAAGTAGCTTCGTAATCAGTGCTACGACGTAGCTTCGTATTAGTGCTACGTCGTAGCGTAAGCACTGCTATAACTACTGAATAGATCGGACTACAATTTTGCAACGATTTATATAACACTCGTATATCTATATACCATTATCGCACATATATAACTTCTAAATGATTTCTTAAATTAAAAATGCGAGTAAAGCTGAGGTCAGAGGAAGCGTTCATAAAAAGAAATCTTAATACGACATCATCTGTAATTCATAGGTTCATTACAAACTTGCCATCCAACTTAAATTGACTTCTCTTGTACTAGCCGACTCTACCCATTTTCGTTCGCGTGACTTTCTTGCTTAGCAATTTTGAGTCTTAATGCCTATGTAATATGAGTGGTTTAGTTAATGTTCTTTGGAGTTGTAGCTCTTATTGTAAGTTTGTTTTAGGTTATGATCAGTAACAATGATAAATATTTGATAGGCGATGATCGAATCGAATATTGGAGAATTATGTATGTTATTTGTTATTAAGTCAAGGAATACATAACTAAATAAAATATGTTGGATTTTACGAAACATTTATTTATTTACAAACGTATCTCTATTTTAACGGGAACAACCATTGCAATAGAGGGCCCATATTTAAATTTAATAATAAAATTAGAAATCATTATATAATATAGTGGGCCGGCCATATCTCGCGAAGAACCGACGGCCGCTGGGGCAAACGTGTTCTTGAGTGTAGACCACGACTCGGTAAACGTAGTGTAGGACGCCCTCCGACCAGGTAGGATGACGATCGAGACTGCAGGTAGATGCTGCATGCGGCAAGCTGAAGACAGGGCGCTATGGCGCTCATTAGGGAGGCCTATGTCCAGCAGTGGACTGCTATAGGCTGATGATGATGATGATGATTATGATATAATCATAGAGTCAACCTTACTTTTTAATTTACATTACAAAATCATAAATCACAAATAAAATCATAGATCACAAATCATATCCATTTCAATACACAATAAAATTACATTAAATAAGAATAATATTGACAATAAAAAATAAAAATTTCAGTCTAACTGTGATAATACGGAGAACATCACTTAAAGTAGGCAGATTTTGATGATTTTATAACTGATTTTTTTATTCTAATTAAACTACTTGTTGGGACGGTCATTAAAAAAGAAAAACGAACAACAAATTTAAAAAAAAAAACAACAATTTTTTACTTTCGCGATTTGTTGACTTAAAAAGGTTTGTTTTTGTGTTTGTTGTGTTTTTTGTTTATTAACGTAGGGGAACACAAAAAAAAGTACGCGATAAAAACATATAAATAAATAATCTCTAAAACATAAAGATAATTTAACGGCTTTTTCTTTATATAGCTTATATAAAGAAAAAGACTTTTTCGTAAATGGAACTCACAAATAACGTAGCTTTCTATTTTTAAAAGAATTTTCCAAATCGGTTCAGTCACAACCTGACAAACTTTACCTCCTTATAATTATTATTATAGAGGTTATATATCACTAAAATTAGTATCTAGAATAAGGTAGCATCTACATTTCATTTGAAAATCAATTTTCCTAACCCAGAAATTCAGTTACCCAACCAGTAAATACAATTTTACCTGAAAACCTCGATCAATACCTACCAATAATATCCAATTTACGTACAAATCACTCCCTTTGGCAGCTTCGGACCTTTGTTATCAATTTGAGGCAATAATTTGGGATATAAATCTAAAAGCCGTTATAAAATGTCCCTAAACTCGTAACTCAATTGCGTGGCCTAAATATAGGCCAGCGTACGTGCTTATGTGATTCAGAATTTTGTTATAAAAGTGGGTGCGTTGATTAGAACTCTCTCTAATTTTGGCCGTCAGTGTTGGTCGTGTCTCAAAGGTTTACCTACGGTTGGTTACAATGCCTGCGATCGCAGGCATTGTAACCAAAGTAACCGACATAGCTCTAAGAATTAGCAAGCTGAAGTGGCAGTGGGCCGGCCATATCTCGCGAAGAACCGACAACCGCTGGGGTAAACGTGTTCTTGCGTGGAGGTCATGATTCGGTAGACGTAGTGTAGTACTCCGTCGAGCCAGGTAGGATGACGATCAAGACTGCAGGTTGATCAAGATGCTGGATGCGTCAAGCTGAAGACAGGATGCTATGGCGCTCATTAGAGGAGGCATAATAAATATATCCAGCAATGGACTATCATAGGCTGATGAAGATGAAAATGCAGCTAATCGGTGAAAATAGTATGAATGATATATCTATATCTATATATATAAAAGAAAGTCGTGTTTGTTACAACACTTATAACTCAAGAACGGCTGAACCGATTTGACTGAAAATTGGTGAGAAGGTAGGTTAGAACCAGGAGTCTAACATAGGATATTAAAAAAAAACCATTTGACAAATCGATTTCCACGGGGGCGAAGCCGCGGGGCGCAGCTAGTATTATATATATCTGATATATCTCTCATAAATACTTGACGGTGGTTGTACGTGGAACGCGTGCACGCCTATTCATATTTACGTAGCGTGTTTGTGGAATTGTGTTTATTGAACAGATAGAAATACCATTGTGTTTCTATCAATTGAATTCCATTTGAATGACGTTTGCGTAAAATCGCGTGCAATATTTCCCCGCCAAGCTCATCAACCAATCACCGCCCCTATATTTGAAACTCGAACAGCTATCATTTGCAGCGCCAGCCGAGACAACCACAGCTTTCGAGCTTCAGTATCCCTTCGACCTCGGAAGGGGGAAGACGAATTAGTCGCTGAAGCGCGGGAAATCCGTTATTTTCCGAACGTAGTTTTGTTTTTTAAAAAACTTTTTGTTTTGTGGAGTGGAGGTGTTGCCGTTTCTTGTGATGTTTCCCTGTTGAATTTCGGTAAGTTTTGCTGTGCTAATTAACTGTTATTGTGAATTCAGAGGCCGGAAATGAATTACGAACAGTTTTAGTCTATGATATATTTATCAAAGACTAAAAACTGTTCTAAATTTATTTAGTTATTGGATTTTTTCTATTAGTTATTAGACTTGCCGTTTATTGGATTTGAATGATCCAGAATTGAATTATTTGAATAGTTATACATTTGAATGCCTGTTCAAGGCACTATCTCAAGTAACAGAAGCCTTCATAATTATTTGAGGCATAAGTCTATTTCGTTATTTCATCATTATGTATTGGACAGTCTGATAAATCTAAAAATTATTATTTAATAATTTTTGTGATATTTCTTTTCTACTTCATAAAATTATTATAAATATAAATAGATAGATAGATAGACAATACTTTTATTGCACACTTAAAAATAAAACGAACAAGGTAAAAAATAATAATACAAGATATGTGACAATTTGGCGGTGTTATCGCTCAAGAGCGATCTCTACCAGACAACCGTGGATGGATAGGATCGTTGGATTGAAAAAGGGGATCTGTGTGCGTTATTATGTAGTTAATTACAACATGAAATTTCATATTATGTGTGAGTAAATACAGTCATACACAAACACATAACTTTGGTTATTGGTTTTACGCATTAGTTATTTATTGTTTGTTTTGTTTCTAGTCTAAAAGTCCTTGAGTGAAGATTTACGTTAGAAATATTATAAAATTATATTAAAATACTAGCTGCGCCCCGCAGTTTCACCCGCGTGGTGATAGATATTTTAGATAATATACAATATATCTTTATAAATTGTAGCTTATGTGTTATTCTGATGTATTAGCTATATTATTGTAAAGTTTCATTAAAATCCATTCAGTAGTTTTTACGTGAAAGAGTAACAAACATCCATCCATCCATCCATACTTACAAACTTTCGCGTTTATAATATTAGTATGATTTTACAAAAAGCTAAGGTCAATAAAATAATTTTCTTTATTGAAATAAGTTCCGTTATAAAAAGGTTTTAACAGTGGAGCCAAAGTTTTCAAAGCTTAAAGCTCCGTTTAGGTTTTGCGTCATGTTTAAAATGTTAAATTCTCTTACAAAATGTTCTAGAAAGAACTTGCCACAGTCTACTTTTCCCTTCCTGCAAATATTTCTATAGGTACTTAAATTTTTGAAACTAACGAAAAAATTAAAAGTGAAAAGTTTTTATTTCTTTAGGCTTACAAATAAGCACTTAGACAGGTCATATTTTATACTATTCATTATTATCAATTAAATTATTTTATAGTTCACTTCAATTTTTTGTCTACCAGTGGAAGAAGTGAGAAGAAACCACTAGTATGTTCATAACTTATGTGTCTAGTACATTTGATTTGCTTATCTGTAAGTTGGTAGATTTTGAGTTGGAGCAAAACTCGTTCCAAGCTTTTTTATCTTCTAAGTAATCTGATATTTTATAATAAGCTTTTTTACAAAGAATATGTTTCACATTTTTTTTTAATTTTTTTTTTGTTAATTTTTGCAACTCACTTGGAGTTTTGTTGTAGAAGCGTATACATTGCCCTTTAAAAGATACATTTATCTTGTGTAGCCTAGTTGTGGGCACAGCGAGTTTATTCTTATTTCTAGTATTTACATTATGTACAACTCGGTCACAATATCTGTGCACCTTGAGCCAAACATTTTGTATGGCTCAAGGTGCACAGATATTGTGACCGAGTTTTATATCACTTTTTTTAGTGGAAGTAATTTAAAACGGGATATTTACCATGATTTGATTGGATAACTCAAAAATCAAATCTTGCTAAATATGCATTTTCTAATGACTTTAGTATTTCTATACTATTCCTGTAAAGGTTTTTGTTTTATGTCCACCATTTCAATGTATTTTATTGGTAAATTGGGCTGTAAAAAGTTTTTTTTAATAATTTGAGTCTTGAAAGATTACATTATGTTTTTTTATTAATCAGGAAAGGTTGTACGAACAGTGCTAAACATAATGTCAAAGTCAAAAATCATTTATTTCGTTAGGCTTACAAAATAAGCACTTAGACAAGTCAAATTTTATACATTAAATTATTATCAAATAAAATTATTTTACTGTTCACTTCAATTTTTTTCTCCACTAGTAGAAGAAGTGAAAAGAAACCACTAGCATTTTCATCTCTTATAATGTCTAATACATGGTTATTTGCCTATTTAAGTCTAAATATAATATGATTCGATACATGTCAATATTGAAGTAAAGCTATGCACAACAACAAATTACTTACATACTATTGTCGGTGCGAAACTGAGCGACGGATAGCTGAGCTAGGATAGCAAGCTAGTTCTCTACTAAACTATCCTGGCTTGTAAACTAGCTCACTAGCGTCCTTAGCTTAGAAATGAAGCTAGTTGCGTCTACACGAAGCCAGAAGTAGTAACTTGCTAGCTTACTGACACTAGCTTGCTATCCTAGCTTGAAAAACTAGCCTCGTGTATCCCAGGCACTAGTAACTCTTCCCTTAGTAACTCCTGCCCATATAAAGGATATATCTATGTAGGTAGTTCGTCAAAAGCGCGATGGGGGCGCTATCAACGCGGTTTATCAAGATTGTTGGGACGTGAGCGGAATACGCTAGAACACTGAATATTTCTAGATAGTAGGCGTTTTAGCGAAACGCTTGGATTTTAAGGTTAAGTATTTTTAGGTTATTTTGTAGCTTTAGTCTAGAATGGAGTAAAAAGGAGTTGATATTTTTAGATTTTTTTTTACTAATACTAACTATAGGCTGAAATTTTGCATCATACGTTGATGCAAAATTTCATAACCTAGAAATCCAATTTTTGATTTGTTGGTTCTAGGTGATAAAACATAGCCTAGAAATATCCTTTAACTTCACTTGTCGTTTCTCTGGAAACGTTTTCAAGTTATTTATATCCCATGAGCACTGTTTTATAAAATAGGAAGTTGCCTATATTTTATTACAGGTTTAGAACTACCTGTATGCAATTTCAACCGTTAATGTTAATGTTAATGTTAATGTTAATGTTAATGTTAATGTTAATGTTAATGTTAATGTTAATGTTAATGTTAATGTTAATGTTAATGTTAATGTTAATGTTAATGTTAATGTTCTTCATGCCAAAGCTATTAAGCTTTGGCATGAAGAAGTAACAAACATCCATACACCTAAACTTTCGCATTTTTAATATAACTGTGACACATTTTGTAAATACAAATTGCGCCATATCGACAGATGGGGTAGATACAGGCATATAGGTATACCTATAACTAAGTACGAAGTGCTAAAAGGGTTAGGTAGGATGGGGCTGCAGCCCTAATGGATTCCATCGATATTATACCGTACGTATAGTGTTTCATCCCTCGTTACAAGGGGTACAGTTATACTGTGAGCTGCTACCAATTATTACGTATCGTCAAGTTTCGTGTCCATACATACTCTAGTGGACCGTCCCGGCTTCGCCCGGATGGACATTTGTTTATTGTTTTCTAGCTGCGCCCCGCGGTTTCACCCGCGTGGTGATAGATATTTTGGATAATATAAAATATATCTTTATAATTTGTAGCCTATGTATTATTCTGATGTATAAGCTATATTATTGGATAATTGTATACGTATAAATCTTTCTTGAATTATACTATCTATTAAAAAAACCACATCAAAGTCCGTTGCGTAGTTTTAAAGATCTAAGCATACATAGTGATAGACAGACACCGGGAAGCGACTTTGTTTTATACTATGTTGTGATAAGAAAAAGAATAAGACAAAAAACATATCAGCGACGGAAATTGCAATTATTTCGTTCTTTTCAAACCATTTTCGAGTTAATATTTGAATCTTTTCCAGAAAGTTAGTATCAAAAGGTAATTCGCTGCTATTATTAATGTATTCGCCTTGCAACGGAAGGGTCCGGCGCCATCCACTTGGAATACTAAAGGCATTAAGGTAGACGGAGTAGCGATTTTAAAGATAGGTGAAGATGGTATGAACCAAAAGCATGTTTTAGATTCGCACTTTTCTCAGCTTTTTTGGTTAGGTCTGAACATTGAACAGGCTTACGCATTATTGTGCCGCTGTTATGTATAATGATTCCAATTTTTTTTTATATAGGCCTTCAAATATTGGTCTAACAACTACTTACACAAAAACGACATAACAGTCATATATACAGGAGGAATCGAGATCAAATCTTTTTCTTATAAATAAGAATGATCTGGACTATTCTCGACTAAGTTGTTAAAGTACCTTCACGATTCCTGTAAAAGAAAAATACTCAGAACTTTTTGATACATAATTATTTCTAGTCAGACAGACCACCAGATCGATGGTCAGATGACATCTTTAATATGTGAATTAGGGAGGCACAGGACCGGAAAGAATGGCGTAATAGAGTGGAGGTCTATACCCAACAGTGGGTGCTTAGTGTATTTGTATTTATTTAGTTTAAAGAATATACATAATTTCTTATATTAACACTCTTTGAACCCGTAGGTAGGGGTTTGACCCGAAGGTTACATTCCTCGGGTTTCAATCTTAAAATAAAGTGTACATAATGTAATTTTGTACGTAGGTACAAGTAAAATAGTTTACATATTGAGTGCCATACCCTCCTATAGATAATATGACCCAATGGTAAGTGCGGCACTCGGTCATTAGTCATTACTCACTATACAAAGCTCTAAGTACCTACGCGTTATTCTGAGTTATACAGTACAGTTTTAGCCCATCTAAAAAACATGAAAAAGTGAGGTAAGTAGGTTCAATCATTACTAATAAGGTAATAAATAAGCAAATGAATGAATGCAGAATGGATGCGCCCGTACGGTGTAGGTAGGTCAATTGTGCATTGTACAGTGGTCACGGGCCAAGCCCTCCCTTTCCACCTTCCATTTTTCTCTATTGATGGTCAGTTGTAGCCCTCTTTGTTGTCGGCGTCCAGTTCATATTTCCCATCTCCACCAGGGACTTCCTAAACAAATTGTAATAAAAAAATGAATAACCGGACACTGTTAAAGATTATTACTCCGCGAGAGAAGCTATAGAAAGATATTATTCATGAAGGAAATTCGACTTCCGATCTCGTGAAAACAAATTATTAAGTTGCCGAGTTTATTTTCATAAAATTATTATTGGTTTTTTGGCTACATCCTATTTAGAAATTGGATTTTGTTTGGTATCATGATTTTTTTTTGGAACAATACGAACTTCAATGCCCTTTAAATATTCAGTGAACACTACTAGGTAAGTGAAATTATAAGTGATTGTACTCGTATTTTCAAGAAAATAAATACTGTTTTTTTTATAACGAAATTTTTTAGTCATTTCCAAATAAAAAACATTTTGACGGGACTTGAAAGGGAAGTTTGTGGGTTCAAGTCCCTTCGAAGTCAAAAAACTATTGGACATTATGACATTATTAAATTTCTTAGTAATTAACTCAAGCGTGAGACTTACGCAGCACTACCTATATTATATTGCGTTAGCCTCCCGCTTGGCCTAAACCTTGATTGTATTTTGGTACTTTTATGATTTTATTTTATATTTATACTTTTTAATTTGCTTTTCATTTATGTTACTAAACTAAATTGCTTAACTATGCTTGTCAATTAGAATTATAGAATCAATGCATTTAGAATTACTTATGTTAAATATAGGCAATAAAATTAAATTACGTAAATATTTATTAATTGCAAACAGCCTAGCATCTACTGATTTTACGCTCCGGCGGAGGCTTAAAGATATCCTGAACTGAACACAAGCCAAGTCTCCATTCAGACTGGCCGCGATGGCCGAAATTCGACTAGGAAAACATGCAACCGCTAGGGGATCGCCCTAGATCCAAGAACTATCTAGAGTCATCCTCCATTATCTCGGTTATCTTTACCAAAGCCATAGATAACGAGTAGGAAACAAGGGACGACATTACACCGCTTACAGCCCAGGGGAAATTATTTGTGGACATGATTCATTGCGATTGGGAACTTATTATTTAGTGGATACGGATTGTTTTGGAAGGACAGAGATGTTGTGTAAACAAGTAGTTGTGCAACTAGACTAAGGCCCGTATGATTAAAGCTTGTCGGTCTTTAATCTATATGAAATGAAATGAAATGAAATGGAATGGAATGGAATGGAATGAAATGAAATGAAATGAAAATATATTTATTCTGATAGAGCAAAAAACTTAATTATCTTACTATAGTAAACAAATACAGCACACAACTTAAAAAGACTTTAAGTATATAATTGATAATATGCATTGATTTATATATATTTATATAATAAATAATAAATAAATAATGCTGGACAACTCACACAGCATTATCTAGCCCCATGGTAAGCAGAGCTTGTGTTATGGGTACTAGATAACTGATAAACATAATACAATATATTACATAGATATATATTATTTATTATACATAGAAAATGACCAGAACACCTGGAACAAATATCTACAGATATATATATATATATATATATTTTATTATTAATAGACATATCTAAATTAATTTAGTGTAGAATCTATGCTTGAATAATGATTCTGTATGGCATAAGCGTTACTCAAGCATATGTAGATCGATAACTAAGCCAGCTTTCATAATACTCCTTGATACTTGGTTACCGCAACTAGGCCACAGGTGGGCCCTTTTTGAGTATTAGGTGGGAGGGCTGCTAGTCTAACCACCCGATGTCCTCGACGAAGGCCAGCAGCTCGCTGATGCCGACGCATGTATCCCCCAGGCGTCCTCGGTGTCCCAAGGTGCTGCAGTCTTTGAGAAGCTACGCTATCGCACTCTATAAGCACATGCGCTGCCGTCTCCTCTGCATTCATGCACCATCTGCAAAGGGGACTCTGTCTTCTTCTGTCGTGCCTTAATATACTTGCACAACTAAAAACCCTAGTCTTGGGACATTAATGTCTAGCTAAAAATGATCACACTAATATTACGAATAAAATAAATAAATAATAATAAATAATGCTGGACAATTCACACAGCATTATCTAGCCCCAGAGGTAAGCAGAGCTTGTGTTATGGGTACTAGATAACTGATATACATAATACAATATATTACATAGATAGATATTTTTTATTATACATAGAAAACGACCAGAACACCCGGAACAAATATCTGCAGATCGTACACACAATTGTTCCGAGGCGGGAATCGAACCCGCAACGTCCTGCGTCGCAGGCGGACCTTCGCCCACCGCGCCACATCGGTCGTCAATAATAATAAGATCATATAATAAGATGGATGGATGTTTGTTTCTTCTTTACGCCAAAACTACTGAACTGTTCGGACTGAAATTATGTAAACATTATATTTCTAGGTGTGGAATAAAACTAATATCTCCCAAACCAAGGTCTCGGACCAGCGTCGTGTCCTGACAGGAAGCTGGTTGTGTTCATATTTCGTGAAAAAAAAATCAATAAAATAATTCTAAACGTTAGGAAATATTTACCAACTAAATATCAATGAAATATTCCTGTTATAGGATGTACCTAATCATAAAGAAATCGTGAAGTTGATCTAACTCTACGTTGATCTCGTGTAATTTTACGCCGGAAATGATGTGCCGGATTAGGGCGAATCCACCCATTTAGCCACACCACTGAAACGTTAGGAAATATTCACAAAATAAAAATCCATTATTATGAGTAGTATATTTAATTATGTTTATAAGTAAAAGTAAGTTCTATAATCTAGCTCAACCTACTAAATTGTTGTCCACACTACCCAAAGGTTAGCAGGTAGATAATGCTATCTAGCATTATGCTCGCCTATGTACAACTTTGGTGCAATAAAGTATATTCTATCTTTCTACATATCTATCTATCTACTCATAAAGAAATCGTGAAGTTGATCTAACTCGTGTAATTTTACGCCGGAAATGATGTGCCGGATTAGGGCGAATCCACCCATTAAGCCACACCACTGAAACTCTATCCAACTTAATATTTCGGCCCACGTATATCCTCGCACTATAGGTACGTAGGTACTCTCTCGTGGGATCAACGCAGAACTTCTGAAGACATGGTTTATGTGACATTTCCCTTCAGTCGCTGGGGATAGACAACTACATATGGAAGGTAATACATAGAACTCGACACATGCTTAGATTTCAGAGAGTAGTGTAAGAGTTCAAAAACTTTGGCGAATTTGTTAACGCGGTAGCGTCGCGTAGCAAATTCGCCAAAGTTTGTTCATCGGTTTTTTCGGTTACGTATTATAATAACTAAACATAATCCAACTATTTTTGAAATAACTACGGTCAAAAGACCTACTGTTTAAAATACTTACAGATCGTTTCATAGAATGTTGTTTAAACTAATGAACGATATCTATAAAGGAGAATTCACCTATGGTTTATTCATCTACGGTTTGAACAACTACAATTAAGTAACCTAAGGTCGATTTAAATAAGCGACGACTCACCTACTGATCTTTGGTCAATATTTATAGACAAAATAAGAGTAAAAAAAAACAAACAAAATCGTTTAATCATATTTTATTTACATGTAATTAGGTGGGTGCCCCACGTTTTGTCGAATAACAAAGAAACGAATTGCTTTTCAATAACTTTCATTTAGTATAACAACGTTTAATATAATGAGGATGAAAAAATATTAATGTAATGTGTGTTGTTGATGTAATGTAATGCAATTTTTTTAAATGTAATATTCGATTTGAGTGTCAGTTTCGACACAAACCACCCCGAAATGTGTTGATTAGGTTCAATTTGTGTGACGGATCCGACACAGAGTACCCCGTCTCCACGTGGTCTTGTGCGTGGCGCCCCTAGAGTGTATATAATAAGCCGGAGGCGCGAAGGGAGTGCAGCTTCCGCCAGCCGTAACAAGGGACAGGCACCGCGCGAGCCGCAGCGGCTGAGGCTGGTCGCCGAAGGCGACCAAAAAGCCGAAGCTGCGGAGATGAGCAGTGGTGCCTGTCCCTTGTTACGCCATGGCGGAGAGGCTGCACTTCCCGCAGCGCCGGAGCTATCGCGATCGCGATGCAATAAAAAAAAACATGAAGAACTACCCCGATATAATTTTTTTGATTAATCCAGCACGTAGTATTCATAAATTGTTGGCGCTACTCTGATTATAGAAAAAACCCAGCGCAGGGCGCAGTATTGATAAATTGTAGGTGGGTCGTCCATTAGGTGTTTCATACGTAGTGTAATCATCCAATATCTTAAAAAACATTAGACTGATCGTTCCATAGTGCAATTAATTTTAGTTTAATAAAAATTAAGTAAGTTAAACAGTAGTTGAGTCGGCCAATATGCGTTATGAACTTATGTGAATCGACCGTAGTCATTTCGAAAGTAGTTAGAATAAGTTTAGTTATAATAATAATTATGTAACCGTTTTTTCACTGGTTTTGCCACGGCTATGATTTCGATGACTACTGCGGCGTAATGAGCGAGGGTGGTTGCGGGTTCGATTCCCGCCTCGGGATAAATGCTTGTACGATGTTCAGGGTCGTTTTCTGCTTACATCGGGGCTAGATAATGCTGTATGTATTGTCCAGCATAATTATTTAATTATTTATTACTAGCTGCGCCCCCAGTTCCGCCCGCGAGGAAATCTATGTGTCAATTATTTTATAAACCTTTCTCTTTAATCTTCTACCTAGTAAAAAACATCACATCAACATCCGTTGCGTAGTTTTAAAGATCTAAGCGTACATAGGGACCGACAGACAGCGGGAAGCAACTTTATTTTTTTTATTTATTTATTTATTTAACAAAATCCACAGTCCTTATTCTAGATATACTTAAAATAATATGTTTTTCCTACGACCAATGACGGATTTACATTTTATACATGGATATTTTTAAATAGACAGTCAAATAGCAAGTTTAAATGTTAAAAATCAAAACAAAAGTACTATTATATCAAGGCAGATTATAAACTCAAGGAAAATGAAAATAAGCACTTAATTAACACAAGATACATAAATAATAGAAACTAAATAATAAAAATATATTCTTATATAAATAGTTAATAGTAAATAATAATAGAATACAAAAAGTAATAAAAATATGTACTAGGTGTTCCCACTTTCTACACAGTGTCCTCTAATATTTTCATAACATCCTTTCTAAAACCTCCTTTGCTTGTATAAAATAGATCAGTTGAGTCAAATTTTTTACTAACTAACTAACTAACTTTGTTTTATACTATGTATGCTATGTAGTGATAGTAGGTACTCTGCTCTGAGAGCAGCGTGTTTTTCCCCTATGAGTATATATCAGAAGTATTTTGACTACAGACAAGTTCGGTCTATCACCAAATATTGACTTTAGAGTTGAACTCCTTATGGTATTATGTTATTTATGTTTATTATTCTGGGGAGATATAATTTATTTCTTAATACTATAAATTCAGGAAGTCAAATGACAATACAGTTTCCTTAGAGACGGCAAAGATAACTTAGAAAACGAGAGTTTCTTTGAATGTTCTCATTTTATTATATTTCGATCCAATTTGTTGTGTCACTTGTCACTTTTGATGTGGGTGAAGACGCTTCTTTGACAACTCACAGTGTAAATTCATACAGGAGGGAAACTTTTATTTTCTGTTATTATTATCACCTTATTTACGGGGTGTAGGGGGACTCAAACATCTCGTCTCCCATGCCAACCTAACCTGCACGTGGTGCACCCTGCTAGATAACGAACTAGGCTCTGGTGAAAATATGAAACAACTTCTTAATTTTAATGATTTATTGTTTATATATGACATAAGATTATGAGGAATTAAAACAATGTATATTTTGGATATTTAAAGAAATAGCTCTAACTCACTAATTAATTTGCTAAGTTCAAGTTAATACGAAATAAAATTACCTTAACAACGCAATTTTACAGATAGGAATAAAAATGTAACTCTGACGATATTATGTGAAAATCAATTCAGTCATACATAAAGGCCGAGGCTTGCTTCAAAACCTATTCAATATTCTTGAAACATTTAAAATCATTAAAAAAACTTAATATTATATAATATTAAAAGTTTTTTAATATTAAAAAGTAATTTCATTGTTGGTGTACTGACATTCCGTAACTGTGGTTTCCGTTGACAAAGGCGGACATTTTCTGTGACAGTTTTCTTGATAATTTTGTCAGCTTCGGTATATTAGGGCCTTTGGTGGTTAGCTTGTGATATCTTAAAGGCGAAAAGCTTTTGATAAAATCATTAATTGAATTATTTTAATATATTTTTGTATGTTCAAGTAGGATCGCTTTCTGATAATGATGATTCAATAATTAAAATAGGCATTTTTAAAACGACAAAAAAGGAGGGGGTTATCAATTTGACTGTATTTTTTTTTTGTTTGTTGCCTCAGAACTTTCGACTAGGAGAACTGATTTTGATGATTCTTTTTTATATGAAAGCTGGTGTTTCCCGTGTGGTCCCATTTCAATTTCGTCCAGTTCTGACGATGGCATCCATGAGAAAACCATATAAGTCTTAAATTTGCATTTATATGTGCCTGATAAATGGACGAATAACTCAATATCACGCCAACCGATTACGATGGTTTTTTTAACTTAGTTTTAAATCCATTTTCATTATTTAGGGAATTTGCTTTTGGTTTATATTAGTTTTTTTAAAACACGCCAAATTATTAAAATAATTGTAAAAAAAATTGGTACTGTTTGTGCCAAAAAGTCAGATATTTATTGTCACAAATATATTAACATCGTTCCATCACAGAGATGAAATTCAAATTAGCAAAATCCTATTTCTCATCCGGCAACATTAATTATTAGAAACCCAATTATTAAGGGCAAGAATCCGATATTTACAACCACTACTACGATTAATTCTCGAATCAAACAAATTTTCAAACATATCCTTTGTATAAAGACTTATCATCACCAGCAGCCTATGTTAGTCCACTGCTGGACATAGGCCTCCCCTAATGAGTGCCATAGCGCCCTGTCTTCAGCTTGACGCATCCAGCATCTGCCCGCAGTCTTTCGCAGGTCGTCATCCCTGGATATATAAAGGCTAAATACTACAAAATATCAGATTATACATATGTATACTAGCGGACCTTCCCGGCTTCGCATGGTTTTAGTACGGATCCCTAACTTTTTTGAAAATATAATATAGCCTATGTTCACCGGGGATAGTGTAGCTTCCCAACGGTGAAATAATTTTTCAAATCGGTCTAGTAGTTTCGGAGCCTATTCATTACAAACAAACAAAAAATTAAACCTTTCCTCTTTATAATATTAGTATAGAATAGAGAACAAAAAAATTGGTTTGAGTTTTGCTCCAACTCGAAAACTAACAACCTAACTATGTAAAGGTTAGGTTACTTTACGACTTATAACCTGTTACAAGCATTATTAAGAAACAATCAGAAACGAAAACGTAAATTTAAAATGTAAATTAGTCTACAGCGCCCATTTTAAGCTTTACTGATCTCGAAAGCGAGTTCACATTTCCTATTGAAAACCATAGTAAGAACAACGGACAGAAATTATTAAGATCGTGAAAATGAGGCCAATACCTTAATTAGCAATTTGGGTAAAAGCCATAAGTCTAATGATAATTTAGGGGATACAAGGAAATAAATTTAATATTTTATTTTATTAACCTTTTTGCGCTTCACTTGAGTAATGAATTACGAATCTTGTAGTTATTTGATATTTTATGTCATAACAAGGAAGTATTTAGAAAAAAATACTTCTAGTTAGAATTCAATTACTTACAGTCGCCATAATACTGTAATGTTATATATACATAAATATTGTGTGTAAGTTGATTTTTACAACTTACCGTAAAAATCATTCTAGTTTCTGCCAGCGGTTTCGCACGCGTTATTCCGGGTATAATAGCCTATGTGCCCTGGGATACTTTCTAAGCCCTTATCAAATACAGCCTTTTAGGCGTAAAAAGGTAACAGAGTGACAAACAAACAGAAATATTTAGCATTTTTAACTTAGTATGGATTTACAAATAAAAACAATGTACATTAAATTTATTGATTTATTTTCACCGCTGGTATAACACATTTTTAAACTTAAGGCTGTCCTATTACGGTAAGCTGTATTGCCTGCCTTTAATTTGTAACGCCTACGTCATCAATAGCGATAAGACCGCCATTTATACTTCCTCTATTCTAAGTATTTATTTCTGTATTGTTTTCTGTTTTGTTTGGTATACTAAAGTGTTTTCTATAGTATTTCTATCTTTCAATGAGCCCTTGTTTGAAGGATGTACTTCAAGCATCCGGTTATTTATGTAGGATGTTCTCTAAGTATGAACTCAGGGCTCTTTTCCGGTCATGGAGATTTCCGCCCCTGTGGGCTCACTTGAAACGTATAATTGATCAAGTCAATCCGCGTTAGGCCCGCGTGTTAGGAAAAACCGTCTGAAAAACATGGATGATTTTTTTTTCTTCTTTTGGTGGCTTGGGTCTGGTAGGCCTATGATGACCACAAAATGTATCAAATCCTTACTCCTCCTAACTTATGGTACAGGTGTATTTATAATAATGAAGGGTGACGACGACTGGCTGAATGGAGACCATGGTGCGAAAAAGGAGTACAGGGTATACCACAAATACGTTGGCATGATGGCGTCAAAAGACGACCTCTGTGGCACGGTGGGCGAAGGTCCGCCTGCGACACTGGCGGTGGCGGGTTCGATTCCCGCCTAGAATTGTGTGGACGATCTGCAGATATTTGTTCCGGGTGTTCTGGTCGTTATCTATGTTTAATAAAAAATATTTATCTATGTAATGGCTTTGACAACAATACTTTATTTATTTAGGCTTACAAAATAAGCACTTAGACAAGTCAAATTTTATACTATTAATTATTATCAAATAAAATTATTTTAATTTTAATGTTCACTTCATTCGTTCTTCTTTCTTTAAAGTATATCTGTTATGATACATTCAGACGACCAATGTGGCGCGGTGGGCGAAGGTCCGCCTGCGACGCATGAGGTTGCGGGTTCGATTCCCGCCTCGGAACAAATGTGTGTACGATCTGCAGATATTTGTTTCGGGTGTTCTGGTCGTTTTCTATGTATATATTAAAAAATATATCTATCTATGTAATGTATTGTATTATGTACATCAGTTATCTAGTACCCATAACACAAGCTCTGCTTACCATGGGGCTAGATAATGCTGTGTGAATTGTCCAGCATTATTTATTTATTTATTTATACTGTAACTACTGTAACTCTATTATTTAATTCATAAATTGATTGTAAACTGCTTTGTTAACTTATTACAATAAATAAATAACACAAGGTAGCTTGGGGCTAGATGATGCTATGTAAATTGTCTAGCATTATTTATTTAAGAGCTGAGCTGGTGTCAAATGGATTGAAAACGTCAAAGAAAAGAAGTCAAAGGGTAGAAAAAAGCTAAGAAAACGAAAAGGTTTTGGGTGGCCCAGCCCGCACACAAGATCCGCACGCGGGCGGAAATCCGCATGTAAAGTAAATAGCCCTTCCTTGCTAATCCGTTTCCGAAAATTCTTTCACAAACCGTTTAATCAAAATCCAATTTTTGCAGCTCACTCGTCGCTTTCAAAACCGAAATCAACCGACACAGCGTTTTAATGAAAATGTTTTCACTTCCCGTCCGTTGAACGATGGTAGTGTTGGAGTAACAACAGGGTAGGTGTCCTGGGTAAAAAATACGTTATTTTTTCTATGTAGTCTGTCGGGGACAACCGGTTCCCATCCCCACCACCAGAGCCGCCGACGCCAGCCGCCCGACGCCGCGAACGAGAGGGTCGCCTCGCGCCTACCATTGACATCGGGCCATAGATTATTACTTATATACAGAAACATCAGGCCACCGACTAGTCTCTCCTCCGTAGACCGAGACACGTTCTTGGTGACCCTGTTGACCCACTCACTGATGCTAACCCGGAAGTGACGGCAACAACTCAGCTTCCGCACACTACTCACCCGACCAATAACCGACCCCGCCGGATGCGGGGTCGAAGAATTCCCCGTTTCCGCCCTCAGGTGCACTCGTGCACCTAAGGCGTTACCTCCCTACCCTCTTATAGCATCTGGCAACAGCCCAAGCCGAGGCTCGCACCTAAGTGGTGGCCCTTGTGCGTGTTGCCCCAACCTAATTTTTACCGGCGAGGCGCCCTCTGCGCCCGCCAAAAGTCCGATAACGCTGTCATGGCCATCTGAGGTCAACAGCATTTATGACCATTAAAAAAGAACCACCGACTAGTATACACGTATTTCTCTTCCAACGAACACAGCCTTTAAATTTATACAGCACGTATTTTTTCTTTTGTCAATCAATCAAATACTTACAAAAATAAAAGTAATAGATTTTTTAAGACACTAGCCTATTGTCTACTGTAGTCTCAATACTCAATATTTTTATTGCAAACTAGCGGCTCGTCCCGGCTTCGCCCGGGTGGTCATTTGATTCAGGCAATTTTTTAAATTTTTCTCTTTTTTCTCTCCGTAAGAACCATCCTCGTACTTCAAGGAATATTCTAAAAAAATAATTAGCGAAATCGGTTCAGCTGCTCTCGAGATTTGCGCTTAGCAACACATTCAGCGATTCATTTTTATATTAAGATATAGGTATACTTTACATAGGTGCTAATGATTCCCACACTAAGCTGGGCCTGTATCGTGGGAAAAAATCAAATAGAAAGAAACTAGATCAAAACTAAATTAGAACCTAAAACAAACTACAAATTAAGAGAAAAAATACATGCATTAGGAGACCTTTAACAGTAGACTCTCGGAAATTAGAAACTAACGAAAAAATAATTTGTTCCGCGGTGAAAACCGAACCCTTCTTTGTCTTAGGCGGACCATCGCCCACTCAGTTACAAAGGACGTTGAAATATACCTAGATAAATAAATGACCTAGATAAATAAATAATCCATATCTCGCGAAGAACCGACGGCCGCAGGGGCAAACGTGTTCTTGAGTGGAGACCACAACTCGGTAAACGTAGTGTAGGACGCCCTCCGACCAGGTGGGATGACGACCTGCGAAAGACTGCAGGCAGATGCTGGATGCGTCAAGCTGAAGACAAGGCGCTATGGCGCTCATTGGGGGAGGCCTATGTCCAGCAGTGGACTAGCGTAGGTTGAGGTCATTACAAAACAAAGGAACAAAGGTCATTATTTGTTTCATTATCATCAGATGATGAAACAAATAATAACCTTGTTTCAGTTACTCTACGTCCCAATTTACTGCTCTGCTACTATCGCAGTGCTTTGGCCTGAATACGTCAAGGTTTCAATGTTTCCAGCGAAACCGATTGTTTTTTAAACGAATTTCAACCCAAAATACGGGAGGCTTCGAATTTTATATATAAGGAGAAGTATTGGTTTTGACCTCAATTTCTATATCAATAAATTATTGACATGAAAGGCTTCCTTGCTTATTGACATGTGCCTCCGGTACGTTTCTGATAAGTGGAGGGCGATGGATTATTGTTATCGATATTGACAGTTAGGTCATCAAATACTTTTAAACTTACGCGATCTGAACACATATTTATAAGTATTAATACAACGGGTATTTATAGCGTTTATTTACCTATTTTTCCGACGTTTCAACAGGTTTACACACTGTCGTGGTCACGGGATGACTCAACTGTTGAAACGTCGGAAAAATAGGTAAATAAACGCGATAAATACCCGTTGTATTAATAGTTAGGTCATCATCAGCCTATATATTAGTCCATTTCTGCACATAGGCCTCCCCCAATGAGCGCCATAGCGCCCTGTCTTCAGCTTGACGCATCCAGCAGCTACCTGCAGTCTTTCGCAGGTCGATGATCGTAGATGCTAGTTCATGTATCTTGAAAATAAGGTTTTTCTTATTCTAGTGCGGAAGCCCTCGCGCTCGGGGTGACTATTTATATTTTATTTATTTATTTAATTGATTAGTAGAAGAACTAACAATCATACATCCATCCATTTTTGTAACAACTCTGTGCACAATATGTACCTATTCTATAAGTGTGTCTTTTGTTAATTTAAGTTGTTATGAATAAATGTCTTTCTATTCTATTCTATCCATCCATCCACTTTCTCATTTATAGTGTGATCGGTCGTTTTTGCTCGTTCTTTCTTCCGTAGCGAAAATCCAACGATAGGCCTTCGTAAACCGTAAACTTTGTATACTAAGCTTATCTCTCCATTTGTCAACAACCACTCTCCCAAAACATAAAACAAAGCGGCAAATATTTTCTACAAAAGCACTATCCCAATTTGGATTCCATTACTCGAAGAAAAACCCGTGTAAATTTATTCATAGGCCGATCGCTTCTCCTGATAATAGAACTTAGAATGGGAACAGATAGTTCACTTTTGGACTCAAATGAGTGAAATTACTCATTTAAGATGCCTTTGCACAGCTGTGAAGTAACAGGCTGATGATGATGCTTATTTGAGATGCTGTTTGTTTGGCTACTCTCGATAGATGATGGGTAGATGTACAAGTACATCATGTGTATTGTTTAAATAAATATGTAAATAAATAATGCTGGACAATTCACACAGCATTATCTAGCCTCATGGTAAGCAGAGCTTGTGTTTTGGGTGCTAGATAACTGATATACATAATACAATACATTACATAGATAGTTTTTTTTTATTATGCATAGACAACGACCAGAACACCCGAAACAAATATCTGCAGATCGTACACACATTTGTTCCGAGGCGGGAATCGAACCCGCAACCTCCTGCATCGCAGACGGACCTTCGCCCACCGCGCCACATCGGTCGGCATGGTTAACACAAAGTGAATTTTGTGTAAATAGTAAAATAATTAACCTAATAATTATAAGTATCATAACATGCTTTCTACTCCATAAATGATTATCTCAATGATGTTAATGCTTAGCCAGATGTCGCTCAGTTTCGCACCGACAATAGTATTGTAAGTAATTTGTTATTGTGCATAGCTTTACTTAAATATTGACATGTATCGAATCATATTATATTTAGACTTAAATAGGCAAATAACCATGTATAAGACATATAAGAGATGAACATGCTAGTGGTTTCTTCTTCACTTCTTCCACTAGTGGACAAAAAAATTAAGTGAACAGTAAAATAATTTTATTTAATAATAATTTAATGTATAAAATATGACTTGTCTAAGTGCTTATTTTGTAAGCCTAAAGAAATAAATGATTTTTTACTTTTGCTTTTACTTTACTTTACATAATATTTTATAGAGTGAGCTATCTCTCTAGACTACTACTAAGGATTTTTTATTACCATGTTTACGGGACGGTTTCCTGTTTAGGCCTGTAATGATAACGTAACGCGCGGTTACGTTTACGTTCGCGTAGTAAAAACGTTACTTTCTGATAGGGATAACAGTTTATGTAGGTCTGGGCCCTACTAGTAGTTTGGCCATATTCTATCATTATCTTCGACGGCCTTTGTAGCGCGGTGGGCACTGCTTCGCCTGCCACACGGGTTCGATTCCCGCCTCGGGACATAATATGTTTGTGCGATCTGCTGTTATTATCTCGGGTGTTCTGGTCGATGTGTATAATAAATAATACCTATATATTGTAATGTATTGTATAATGTATATCAGTTATCTGGTAGCTGGTACTTAATTGATATTTTTCGTTTATTAACACTTTGACAGCGATTTTTTTTCGACGACTGCGATCTTTTTTTTAACCTAAAAAATTCGTGCTGCCGCTCTATACAGCGGTTGTGTTGCGCCGCACATGCGTTTCGTTCGAAAAATATTACGGCTGTGCTGAGTCACAAAGATCTGTATTTTCTCAGCCGCTGCGCTAGTGTGGATTTACGCATATTAGTCACGTGTAGAAAACACATACCGTGTGATTTCAGCACTCAAAGTGTTTACAGTTTGAAGCCAATAGTAGGGCCTCAATGCGAGCCTGATTTGGGCAGTTTTCAAGAGGATTTGTTGGCCGAAGCTATTATTTTGGATAAGAGGGTTTCTGATTGAAAGATTAGCTTTTTCTTTGTTATTATCTTATGTTTCTTGCTACTAGCCTTGTAATATTTTTGCATTCGTTTAAGACCAAAGACACATCCATCACCTAGCCCCAAGCTAAACAGAGCTTGTGTTATGGGTACTAGATGACTGATATACATTAATAATAAATAATAATAAATAATGCTGGACAATTCACACAGCATTATCTAGCCCCATGGTAAGCAGAGCTTGTGTTATGGGTACTAGATAACTGATATACATAATGCAATAAATTACATAGATAGATATTTTTATTATACATAGAAAACGACCAGAACACCCGGAACAAATATCTGCAGATCGTACACACAATTGTTCCGAGGCGGGAATCGAACCCGCAACCACCTGCGTCGCAGGCGGACCTTCGCCCACCGCGCCACATCGGTCGTCAAATACATTGTATACATAATACATTACATATGTAGATATATTTTTATTACACGTAGAAAAATATAAGAAAACCTAAAACATCTGTTGTACAATCATATGTTTTGTACAATCTGCAGATTTGTCCGGAGACGTGAATCATACCCGCAACAATACAATACAATAACTCTTTATTGCACACCAAATACATAAAAGATACACAAGACAGGAAAAGAAAAAACAAATACAAAATATGCTGTACAATGGGCGGCCTTATCGCTAAGAGCGATCTCCGCCAGGCAACCTTTGGATGGACATGAAGTGCTAGAACAAGTATAGACGGTGGCGTGTAATACAGAATAATATTTAATAGGGACATACATAAAATACCTACTGATATACATAGCTATAAGTATAAATACATACATAAATATATAATATAAATAAAATAAAATAAAATAAAAAAAATATACATATAAATATATAATAGACCCGCGACCCGTGCACCCACTGGCTTCACCCACCGGTGGGTGTAATTCCTGTTTACCCGTGTACCCACTGCGATATGGTTGGAATTAATTATCGATGAAAAAAATAAAATAATAATATCGTATTATTATTTTATTTTTTTCATCGAAGTTCGATGTTAAAGAGAAAATTAATACAAAAAGTTTTAAACCTCGTTATTAGACCTATTTATACATATCTCATTTGCTACTTTTACGTCATAAAACTTCAGAATAAATAAATACGATAAAATGAAATGTCATCTGGGATGTCATCTATATTTATTGAAGCAACTGATAGTGAGTGCAATATTTTGTATTTGAACTGCATAATGAGCACGGAAATAATATAGGTATGATGTATATAAATATATGAATTAACAGCAACCTTCACCCACCGCGCCACATAGGTCGTAAAAATCGCGGGGGCAAGTTTTTTTGTAACTACCTCATTTGGTTTTCGAAACTAGGCATGTCCTGCACACTCGGATGACACAACACAAACAGTGTCCGCGACGCACTGAGAGACCGGTCTACGACGAGTACAATTGCTATAACTGGATTCCACGAGGCTGAGAGTTTGAAACCGTGTTAAGGCGAGGTAGTTCGAGAACTTAAGGCTTTTTAGCCCGAATTTAAGATATTTCTTAATTTCAATCGCTTCCCGAAACATTATCTTGTAGTTAATGCCTTTAATTACAGATGACATTTTGTTTTGGGTAATTCAATCCAGGTCTTACGTGCTCAGCTTTTGCTGCTTTGTTAACTTGTCGATTTTTCACGCGATAAATACTATATAAATATAAATAATGCGGGACAATTCCCACAGCATTATCTAACCCCATGGTAATCAGAGCTTGTGTTATGGGTGCTAGATAACTGATATACATAATACAACTCATTACATAGATCATCATCATCATCAGCCTATAGCAGTCCACTGCTGGACATAGGCCTCCCCCAATGAGCGCCATAGCGCCCTGTCTTCAGCTTGCCGCATCCAGCATCTACCTGCAGTCTTTCGCAGGTCGTCATCCCACCTGGTCGGAGGGCGTCCTACACTACGTTTGCCGAGTCGTGGTCTCCACTCAAGAACACGTTTGCCCCATCGGCCGTCGGTTGTTCGCGAGATATGGCCGGCCCACTGCCACTTCAGCTTGATAATTCTTTGAGCTATGTCGATAACCTTGGTTCTCTGTCGGATTACATAGATATATATTTTTTATTATACATACCAGAACACCCGGAACAAATATCTGCAGATCGTACACACAATTTTTCCGAGGCGAAAATACTGATTAAATAGTACTTATAATTGTATTGTGGTCAGATCGCGTAAAATAAATTATTTCGTCCCTCACTCTTTGCTATGTATCAATTAGTAATTTGTACACTTAATCGAAGAAAATACAAATACAAAATGCTTTATTGCTGACCACATTCAGATCAAAAAATACATTACATGCGACAAGTACAATGAGCGGCGTTATCGCTTAGAAGCGAACTCTTCCAAGCAACATTTTCCAAAAAACATACCTACAAACTAAAACAATTAATTTTTGAACTTTTACCATAATCAGTCAGCTTTCGAAAATCCGTGAAATGACCTTGCCAGCCCTTTCAAAGTTCACTTGCTATTTTTTCTTCCTTTGTGTCCAGATACTTTATTATAGGCATCAAACCCGTCCGCCCTCAACCCAATAAGCCCGCTAGGGCAGCTTGTAATTGCTTGTAGATACCTGCTCAGCGCACATAATAAGTAAATAACAGCCTTTGATCGCCCAGCGGATATTTCACACTATTTTTATCTTTCACGCAATAAATATTATTGGCAAGTAGAAGTGACATTCGGGTAGGAAAAGCTCTCAGAGCCGACATGATTGTCTTGTGATGGAGGTCAAAATATTACTTTGAGTCTCTAACGCCCGTACAAATATCAGATATGAGCCATGAGCAAAAGTAAAAGTATAATTATTGCTGAAATACAAGTTAAAAGATGGTGGACAAAATAATAGTTTATCAGTGTAATTTGCCCGTAATGGGCGTAATGGGCGTGCAATTAATAATTTACTTGCATTTTAACAACTAGATTATAATAATAAGAAGCACACTTTTTTCTATGTTTATTACAGGCGTCCGCAATCTCCCCTATAGCCCGATTACCCAGTCCATCCATCCATCACAATAGCCTGGTTTTATTTATTTCATTTTTCTTTGCGATAGTCTCTACACCTGGCGGATACCATCTTTGGGTGTATCATTATTGTGCACCTGAGGATGATACCCGCTATGTGTAGCCATCATCTTTAGAAGGGCCTCTGTGCCTTCTGGCTTCGGCCCCACGCAAGCCTTCCAAAGGACCGGGTCACTTTATGGCCCGAAATCATGGTAATGAGCATACTTTTAAAAATATTTTTTTTTATTTATATTTTAATGAGTTTTTCCACTTCAAACCATTTGTTTTATTTAAGTGGGCTGGTCCACCAATTCAAAGTCGCTCAGCGAGCTATGGAAAGAGCTATGCTCGGAGTTTCTCTAAAGGATAGGATTCGTAACGAATACATCCGACAGAAAACCAAAATTATCGACATAGCTCTGAGAATTATTAAGCTGAAGTGGCAGTGGGCCGGCCATATCTCGCGAAGAACCGACGGCCGCTGGGGCAAACGTGTTCTTGAGTGGAGACCACGACTCGGACGCCCTCCGACCAGGTGGAATGACGACCTGAGAAAGACTGCAGGTAGATGCTGGATGCGGCAAGCTGAAGACAGGGCACTTTGTCGCTCATTGGGGAGGCCTATGTCCAGCAGAGGACCGCTATAGGCTGATGATGATGAAGTGAGTTTTCCAGTATTTAATTTTAAGTATAATTTTGTCAGTTTCAGTTCTAGGCTTTTTATGTTTCTATGTATCTGGTTTTATGATCTTCTTTTATAACCGGCTCATTATTTTATTTATTTTAGTCTCGTAAAGAGCCTTCAACGTTTACTTTATGCGGCAGTATTGATATAACACTAGTGTCTGCCTGAGGCTTCGCTCACTTTCTGTGGTAACGTTTTAAGGTTATTTAAATCCGGGAAAAGATTTATAGGATAAATAGTAGCCTATGTTTGACTACGGATTTGGAGCTCCATCTTTGCAAAATTTTAGTTTGTAGAAGTAACATGAACTCGTGGAAGAACCCCTTCTTCCACGAGTTCATGGTCCCACTGCAGAGCAAGGGAGGCCTTTGCTCTGCAGTGGGACACTCCGGGCTAATAAATAATAATAATTGACTTGTTTATGGTAGACGTCCGCAATTTCCCCTATAGCCCAATTACCCAGTCCATCCATCCATCACAATAGCCTGGTTTTATTTCTTTCATTTTTCTTTGCAATAGTCTCTACACCTGGCGGATACCATCTTTGGGTGTATCATATTGTGCACCCGAGGATGATACCCGCTTTGTGTAGCCATCGCCTTTAGATTAACTCTCTCAAAGGGCCTCTGTGCTGTTGGCTTCGGCCCCACGCTAGCTTTCCAAAGGACCGGGTCACTTTATGGCCCGAGATGATGGTAAATGAGAGACATAATAATAAATTAAATTAAAAATTAAAAAAATTAAAAATTCTTTATTGCATTAAAAGTACATGACACTTATTTAGGGCTCTCACTACCAATATCAGAACACGCGGCAGCGTGTTCAAGCCAAGTTCAAGCAAAGGAACGCGCCGAGTGTATCATTACACGAACCACTTGGTGCCACTTTTGACCCTTCTATAACTCAAAACCTCTTTAACGTAAACACATAAAACTACGTCTGTTTAATTATATCCATAAGGACATGTAGAAGCCCAAATTTCATGAAGCTAGCTCAAACGGTTATAAAGATATGAAGGTTAAAAAGTCGTTAAAATTCACACTGACTGACTGACATACATATAGTACCTAAATCTAACCTACTTCCAGATGACCTAGAAGGATGAAATTTGGAATCCAGCTCGGTAATTGTGTGTAAGCGTAGGAAAAAATCAAAAAATAAAAAAAAGTCAAAAAAATAAGTAATGTTAGCGACGACGACTTTATGTCAATGGAATAAGGTTTAAATTAAAATAGATCCGCATTGCATAGAATAAGCAATAGTACTACGTCTCCGATTGCGCCATAGAATACAGTGTAGTTTTTAGGGACCGGCCCATATACTACCTACCTAGCTATGTACCTATGTCGAAGCATTGCATAGAATAAGCAATAGTAGGTACTAACGTCTCCGATTGCGCCATAGAATACAGTGTATTTGTTAGGGTGCAGTGCAGTGACTTTGTAATAAGTGCGTAGTTGTATGTATTCGGTACAATAAACCGACACTAAGTGTTCTGAGGTGTTTTACTTGATTAAGATAAGATGAACATTAAATCTCAATACCTGCCTAGTTTTCTTTACAAAAAGTAATGATATCCCACCAAAACATAAATGTAAAAAAGGAGAGCCAAGTTCAATACAAAAATTATGATTGGCTGTGGGCTACCCCGCAAAAAGAATGGAGATATAAATGAGTGCCAAGTCAAATCTATGTAGGTTAGATTTGACTTGGCCAGTTTTAATCAGAATTAAAACTTTGAATAACTTTATAAAATGACTGATGTAATGAAAACTGGCCAAGTCAAATCTAACCTACATAGATTTGACTTGGCACTCATTTATATCTCCATTCTTTTTGCGGGGTAGCCCACAGCCAATCATAATTTTTGTATTGAACTTGGCTCTCCTTTTTTACATTTATGTTTTGGTGGGATAGTATATTATCCAAAATATCTATCACCACGCGGGTGAAACCGCGGGGCGCAGCTAGTAATATTATAAATGCGAAAGTTTGGATCCCACCAAAAACATAAATGTAAAATAGGAGAGCCAAGTTCAATGCAAAAATTATGATTGGCTGTGGGCTTCGCGGCAAAAAGAATTGATATCTGAATGAGTGCCAAGTCAAATCTATGTAGGTTAGATTTGACTTGGCCAGTTTTCATTACATCAGTCATTTTATAAAGTTATTCAACGTTTTAATTCTGATAAAAACTGGCCAAGTCAAATCTAACCTACATAGATTTGACTTGGCACTCATTCAGATATCAATTCTTTTTGCCGCGAAGCCCACAGCCAATCATAATTTTTGCATTGAACTTGGCTCTCCTATTTTACATTTATGTTTTTGGTGGGATAAGTTATTCTGAGAATAACTTGTGGTTTGGTAGTGAGTGCTTCCCCTTACAATTATTAAGTTTTGTTATTGTACAAGACTTATGTGTGGATCTTAAATAATAAAAATAAACAATTTAATTATTACAAATAGCCTTAAAATTAACTTGAAAACATAGTACGAGTAGTATTGACTTTTTAATTCAATTAGTATCTACAAAAAAGCATCCATATTTAATTAAAACTATTTTAATGTGTAACTTAACAAGATTCAGGCTCAATATATGGTAAAATTTATTACTTGTTTTAATATTTTATTGTCTTTGGTAGTAGCATGAGTTTTAGTAACATATTTGTATAACTACTATATTTATTCAGGGAGTACATAGTAAAAAATAAACGTTTTCAAATAATGACATAGCATGCAAATTAAAATAAATTAAATTAAATTAAAATACAGTTAAAATAATATGGCATAGAGATCAAAGCCACGTCCAGTTTATTGAGTGTGTGAGTTGTGTGTGTGAGGGTGTGTGTTGTAAGAGAGTGTGCGCGTGTGTGTTTATGTGGGTGTGTGTGATCATGTGTATGATTGTGTGTGAGAGAGAGAGTTTGTGAGTATGTTTGGGAGTGTATGCGAGTAGGGATGTTATAGTATTGTTTGTGTGCGTAAATGTTTAAGGGTAGGTATTATTACTATCTTTGATTTTCATTTTAAAATTGAAAATAAGTTCTCAGTTTCATTATAATCCAGCGAACGTAGCCATTGCATTAACACTGTTTTGCATTTATTCCTAGGTTTATGGTAGAATCTTGTTTCTTTGTTAACCTTATTATACAGTCGTGCACTGAGGACGTGGTAATGTCGCGCCGCAAGTGCCAATCTGTATCGCGGAATCACATGTATCTTATACTTTAAGCGTTTATTTAGGTTCGTATTCGGGTTATATGGGGTTTCAACATGTTTCTTAAGAATAATTCGCATTACAAACAACTGTCTAACAGTCAGAGTAGGGAAGTCTTTGTAGAGCTGAGTAGAGAAGCGGAATGGTCTATTCAACATGACCTTAAGGAGACATCTTTGTGCTCTCTCTAGCTGCAATACGTGAGTTTTAAAGGTACCTCCCCATACAGTTATGCAGTATGAGAGGAGAGATAGTGCAAGGGCAGAGTAAACTAATGCCATTGTGGCCCTTGAGGCAACTGATCTTAGACTTTTAAACACATACAGAAGCTTTCGTATTCGTGAGACAGTTGTTTGTATGTGAAGATTCCAACAGAGGTTGTCATCCAGGATTACACCGAGGTATTTTACAATAAGAAGTAACATACATCCATCCGAACCTTCGCATTTATAATATTAATGTTATTCTCTGACGGTGTCCACCTGAAGCCTATCTTAGTCCACAGGACATAGACCTCCCCCAATGAGCGCCACAGCGTCCTGTCTTCAGCTTGACGCATCCAGCATCTACCTGCATATCTACCATACCGGCATACATAGTTGTAGGACGCCCTCCGGCCACGTGGAATGACGACCTGCGAAGGACTGCAGGCAGATGCTGGATGAGCAAGCTGAAGACAAGGCGCTATGGCACTCATTCATCATCATCATTAGCCTATAGCAGTCCACTGCTGGACATAGGCCTCCCCCAATGAGCGCCATAGCGCCCTGTCTTCAGCTTGCCGCATCCAGCATCTATCGCCATCCCACCTGGACGGAGGGCGTCCTACAATACGTTTACCGAGTCGTGGTCTTCACTCGAGAACATGTTTGCCCCAGCAGCGGCCGTCGGTTCTTCGCAAGATATGGCCGGCCCACTGCCACTTCAGCTTGCTAATTCTTGGCACTCATTAGGGGAGGTCTATGTCCAGCAGACTACTATAGGCTGTGGTGATGAGAAATAAAGCAGGTTCCATCTCTTTGTTTCAGAAACATGAAACCTGTCTGGAAGTTGCTGACAGCTGTTGCGGTTTTCAAAGCATGTAAGTGTTTTTCCTGTATCGTTTATATGTGTATCTTCTGGACGGAGCTAGGCTGGCTATGCTAGCAAACTACTACGCATAAAGGACCAACTGGAGTCCAAATGCGGAAAATGGAGTACCCCTACCTAAACCTGAAACCTGATGTATATCAATTTCAATCCTTTGTCATAACTGTACAATACAATCACTAAATAATAAATACTAGCTGTTTCCCGCGGTTTCACCCGCGTTAAATTAAAATTTCACATTTTTAAATTTTAATATAGGCTTATATAGATAAAGTATATATTAAAGATGATGATCGCGGAGTGTATCTTCCCAACGGTGAAAGAATTTTTCAAATAGGTCCAGTAGTTTCGGATCCTATTTTAAATATATATAAATATACATATATAATACTGGACAATTCACATAGCATTATCTAGCCCCATGGTAAGCAGAGCTTGTGTTATGGGTACCAGATAACTGATATACATAATACAATACATTACATAGATAGATATTTTTATTATACATAGAAAACGACGAGAACACTCGGAACTAATATCTGCAGATCGTACACACAATTGTTCCGAGGCGGGAATCGAACCCGCAACCTCCTGCGTCGCAGCGGGCCTTCGCCCACCGCGCCACATCGGTCGTCAAAATACAAACAAAAAATCAAACCTTTCCTCTTTATAATATTTGTTCAGATAAAACAAAGTTGCATCCCGCTGTCTATCTGATGTATGGTTGTTTGCTTAGTTCGCAATCTTTAAAACTACGCAATGGATTTTGATGCGGTTTCCTATAATACATTATTGTGATTCAAGAGGAAGGTTTATAAGCTATTAGACACATAGATTTCCATGCGGGCGAAGCCGCGGGGCGCAGCTAGTCGTTTATATTTCAATCCTTTGCCATAACTGACAATACTATACAAAAACACTTATTGTATGTACACCAGATGCTGATCATTAAAAAAAAGACATTACATGGGACAAGTACAATGGGCAGCCTTATCGATTAAAAGCGATCTTTTCCAGGCAACCTTTATTATATACATATTTTATTAATCATAATAATTTTCGGTTATATCTCGCGAAGAACCGACGGTCGTTGGGGCAAACGTTTTCTTGATTGGAGACCACGACTCGGTAAACGTAGTGTAAGACGCCCTCCGACCAGGTGGGATAACGACCTGCGAAAGACTGCAGGTAGATGCTGGATGCGTCAAGCTGAAGACAGGGCGCTATGGCGCTCATTGGGGGAGGCTTATGTGCAGCCGTGGACTAACATAGGTCGATGATGATGATGATGATGAATTATTATCGGTTATAATCATACCTACCTACAACCGCAAATGATAAACATTAAGAGTCACACAATGCAACCAGCAGCCAGATAATAGTCAGTACCGTAACAATGACTCTCATTAACACAAAACACAAAAGAGGGTCACGAAATTATTCCAAAATATCTTTAGAAATTCCAGAATTCATTTTTACTTCTCTTCATTACATTTGTTGTGAATGCAGGCGGACGCGTGAATGGTTGTTTGGAGTGAATGGCTTTGAATGAATGAACTTTTGAATGGGTGAATGATTTTATGTAGGGCATCAACTCTGCTCGTTATTTATCAAAGGTTCAGAGAAAAGATTACCTTGTTGGCCTTTTGAGGTGGTGTTTTGTATCAAATTAATAGTTTAAACTTAGATATTGCCATATCTAAACCAAAATAAACAAAAAAATCAATCTTATTGGTAAGTGTTCAGTTTAAATGTCAGATTTGATTTATTTATATGCTGGACAATTCACACAGCATTATCTAGCCCCATGGTAAGCAAAGCTTGTGTTATGGGTACTAGATAACTGATATACATAATACAATACATAGATAGATATTTTTTATTATACATAGAAAACGACCAGAACACCCGCAATAAATATCTGCAGATCGTACACACAATTGTTCCGAGGCGGGAATCGAACCCGTGTTAATTTGAAAATACTAAATGATATCATCTTTTCGGCATGTAGCATACCTCCACTCAAATTATATTATTATTAATCTTGAACAACTTTGTTAGTGTAATTAGTTTAGTTTAGTGATGATGACATCTAATTATAAGTATTAATACAACGGGTATTTATCGCGTTTATTTACCTATCATATACTCGTCGTAAACCGGTCTCTCAGTGCGTCGCGGACACTGTCAATGTAGTGTGTCCGAGTGTGCAGGTGGACATTCCTACTAGTATCGAAAACCAAGTGAGGGTAGTTGCAAATAAACTTGCCCCCGCTTCTCAGAGTCGGTAACTCCAGTACTGTGTGTAAACCTCTTGAAACGTCGGGAAAAATTGGTAAATAAACGCAATACCCGTTGTATTAATTAATACCTATAGTTATGTGTTGTGTGTCACAGATCGCGTAAGTTTAAAAATATTTATGATGACATCTGAACTGACACGTCACATTATAGGATCAGAAGAAACTGTTACAATTTTGTTACAGCTTAATAATTAAATATACTTATCAAGAAGTAGGTAGCGGGTAAGTTTTGTTTCGCAATCCAATTTGCTAATTTTTACCACCAAATTATGTAGTTTCTAATCCAGCTTTGGTTTGAAACGATGAACTTCTGGTGGTCACACAGCAACAAGCACTCACGTTCTCTCTCTAAAAACGAATGAATGAACGAACGAATACAAAAGTTTACATTCACTCACTCACAAGGTTCTGCGCACCTTTGTCCGTTTATTTACGCTCAGTGCATTTCAATTCTTCCAAACACCACTGGCTGTAGTTTTTAAAGTGCTTTGTTTTCGTTCTACTGAAAGTTTGTTAAAAAGGCAAAATAAAATGGGATTTGAACGTAGTATGTTTGAAATTGGGTTTGCTTTTTGTGCTAAATTACCTATTGTTTGTTTTTACTGGTTGATCCATATGAGAAACCATGTTGAATTACTTTAATAAACACGCTTGAGTGTTTACTAAAAAAGAAATTTTACATTTTATTTTTGAGTTACCTGGAAAAGTCAACTGGTTATTATTTTTTAGGGCTTTAAAGCCCGTATTATAAAGGATTACTGTTAGCTACGGGGGTCATCGGGTGCGTCTTCAATGATGTAGATGTATTAAACTTGAGAAAAAACGTATATTCCTATATCTAGGTTACAGAGATGTGCTTTGTGTCGCAGTCGAAAGAATACCATATAAAATATGGCGGATAGGCCGCATTCTCGAATCTGCTTGAGCGCGTCGAGCTTCTTCAGCCTACCGCTAGATGGCGTCATAACTTCGTTGAGTTGAATTTCGTGTATAACAGCGCGAACATACCGCCCGCCTTGGAAGCACCGGCTTCCAACGTTGGGATAATCATGAATCACTGGCTGCTGCTGCTGTATGCTGGATCTAGTGGCAGAGGGCAGATTTTGGAGAACGCCCTTCGTATTGTTCCAGTTGCCGTTCGTATCTCGGCAACTCGTGAGACACCGTCCGTGCCCGGAAACACCTTCGTGACGCGCCCCAGGCGCCATTTCATCGGAGGCAGGTTGTCTTCTTTAATTAGGACCAAGCTCTCTAAGCTTATGTCCTTCTGGTTGGACTTCCACTTCGTTCTCTGTTGAAGCTCTGAAATGTATTCCCTTGACCACCGCTTCCAGAAGTGCTGTCGTAGTTGCTCAATTCGATGATACCGGTTCAGCCTTGACATTGGGACATCCGTGAGATCATCGTGTGCAGCTGGAGCAGTCAAAGGTCGGCCAATGAGGAAGTGACCAGGAGTCAATGGAGTGAAGTCGTCGGGATCTGGAGATAGAGGGGACATAGGGCGGGAATTGAGGACAGATTCTATTTGTGCTAAAACCGTACTCAATTCCTCATAAGTAAGTTTCGCGTTACCTACTACACGACGTAAATGATATTTACAAGACCTTATCCCACTCTCCCACAGGCCTCCAAAATGGGGTGAATATGGTGGAATAAAATTGAATTTAATTCCATCGTTAGCTGTGTAATCTATGATTTGTTTAGAATTTGTATCTAAAAAAGTATAGAATTCTTTTTCAGCTCCTACAAAATTTGTTCCGTTATCAGAATAAATAGAATCAGGTTTACCTCTTCTACTAATGAAACGTTTAAGTGCTAAAATAAAGTCATCAGTGGATAGACTGGAAACAAGTTCAAGATGTACCGCACGAGTTAGAAAACAGACGAACAGACATACATACGTTTTGCTAAGACGTGCTCCTCTGCCCCTTTTGTTAAGGACATAGAAAGTTCCTCCTAGATCCATACCTGTCCGACCAAAAGGAAATCCAGAATCCAATCGCGTAGAAGGTAAATTGCCCATTCTAGGCTGTAAAGTTTTACCTTTTACTCGCGCACAAGTAACACATTCACGCACAATTTTACGAACTAAGTTCCTAGCACCGACCGGCCACCAACATTCACGTAATGTTGACAAGAGTAGCTGCGGGCCACTATGAAGCAAACGTCTATGTTCGTATTGCACTATTAGCACTGTCAAATAATGTTTACTGCACAATAATAAGGGATGTTTCTTTTCGTAACTAAACTCAGTTGAGTTTCCTAGCCTACCACCGACTCTAATTAATTTATTTTCGTCTAAAAATATATTTAGACCAGAAATACGATTCGTATGTTTGCTATTTGTTTGTATAGGTATGTTATTAAGCAAACTACTGTACGCATCCGGAAAGGAATGCATCTGAGCTAGCCTAACTAGCATCATTTGCGATGCATTGAGCTCGGTGACTGATAAGAAACCGGTTTCACGCTCCTCGCGCCTCGAGCGTATATTTGAAATGAATCGTAGTACATACGCACCTATACGCTTGAGTTTTATGAATGATGAGTATTTATTGAATTGTATAATGTCACTTGGACAGGAATTACATGTTAAATTAATAGATTGCAATTTTAATTCGGGAAGTTCGTTAAGATTAAATGATTCACTGTGTAATTTATTATTCGAAAAATTATGATTATTATTTTGTAAATAAGATGGACCGTTCCACCACAACGTATTATCGATTAAAGAATCAAGCGGCATACCTCGGGACAATAAATCGGCCGGGTTGTCTTTGCTACGAACATGTAGCCAGTCTGCGTCATTTGTTAACTCATTAATTTCTGAAACACGATTTTGTACAAATGTTTTTAACAAATGCGGAGACATGCGTAACCAACCAATTACAATAGTTGAGTCTGTCCAGAAATATACACGAGTAAAAGTTAACCGTAATGAATCAACTATCTTTTTATAAAGCCTCGCTCCAACTAGAGCACTGGATAGTTCCAATTTTGGAATACTGAGCGATTTTAGTGGCGCAACTTTGCTTTTTGCGCACAACAACCTAACGGTAACCTGAAAATTATCACTATACGATCGTATATATGCGCAGCCACCGTATGCGTTTTGAGAAGCATCTGTGAAAATATGAAGTTCCGTAAATTGAGCTTTATCGTCTATTGCGTGACGAGGTATGCGTAATTTATGTAAGCAACCTAACGTACTGATAAAGTTGTTCCATGTCAGCGCGAGGTCTTCCGAAACCATGGAATCCCAACCTATCTTATCGAGCCATAATTGTTGAATTAACATTTTTGCTATTATGACTACAGGAGAGAGTAGGCCTAGCGGGTCGTAAATCTGCGAAATTACCGATAACATAACTCGTTTTGTCAACTTCACATTTTTTGTATCGCAATCTATTTTTGTAGTGAAATGCAAGTAATCTTGAACGTTTTGCCAGCCTATACCTAGCGTTTTGTTTTGTGTATGTTCACCAACAAAGGTATGAGCGTAAGATTCGTTAGTTACGTCAGCGTTGAATGTCCATTTACGTAGTGGAAAGCACCCTGACTGTAGGACTTGTGACGTCTTCTCGCATATAGCTAGCAGCTTGTTATAGTCATCGTGACCTGTACAAAGATCATCAACGAAGAAATCCTGACTAATGACCCTAGCTATGACGTCATCGCTACATTCCAACGCTAACTGACGTATACAACGCATGCTAAGATACGGCGCTGACGCAGTGCCGTAGCTTACTGTGTTTAAGGACCAGATACCTAAAGGGTCTGCTGGTGTATCTCTCCACAGCAAAAGCTGGAGAGATCTTTGATCTGGCTGTACTAAAACTTGTCTAAACATTTTCTCAACGTCAGCGCAAGCTACGTACTTATACTGCCTAAAGCGTAACAGTATTGAAAAGATATCGTTTTGTAGTGCTGGACCTGGATACTGTATATCGTTAAGCGATTTATTCGAAGTTGTCACAGCACTACCATCGAAAACAACACGTAATTTAGTAGTAGAACTACTTTCCCTAAATACACCGTGATGCGGTAGGAAATAATTTGGTTCATCGACTTTGTCGATCCGACTCATATGGCCTAAAGCCGCGTACTCACTCATAAAGTCGGAGTACATTCGTTTATAGTCGGGTAAACGCTCTAATTTACGTTCTAACGACAAAAATCTATTTTTAGCTGAATTATATGAATCACCCAATGCTTCAGGTGATTCTTTCAGCGGGATGCGGACTGAGAATCTACCTCCTGATTCGCGTTTAGTTGTAGTTTTAAATAACTCCTCACAAAATTGCTCATCTTTTGAAAGAACGTTATCTACCTGAGGTACATTCTCTAACTCCCAGAAACGTTTAAGTTGTTCGTCTAAACCTAAGCCTAAGGTTTGATTGAAGTTGCAGTGAACTTTAGAATGGCTATCTAAGTTCTTAGAAACGTATAAAGGACCCGAAAGTAACCATCCTAACTTCGAATTTTGAAGGAATGGTCCGTTTACCAATCGGATTCTAGTACCGTCAAGTATTTCCCAAAACAAATCCGCACCTATCAATAAATCGATTTCCGAGGGGATATTGTAGGTAGGATCGGCTAGGTATACATTGTCCGGTATTCGTATAAGCTCGGTATCAATGCTTGTCGTGGGTAAACTGTTTGTTATACGCTGCAAGACAAAGCATTTAACCTTTGCACTGTAATCGTTTATTTTTGAACGCATAAATAATTCGCATGAATGATTTGATTGTGTCACTGATTGCGCAACACCTGAAATCTGTATTGTGGACTGTAATAGAGGTGCATTGATTCGTTTTTGTAATTTATCTGAAATAAAGCAGTGTTGAGAACCATTGTCCAGAAGGGCTCTGGCTGTATGGAAACGATTATTACTATCTGCTACCTCAACTAAAGCCGTGCATAACAATACCGGTTGCAGTACATGTTGTGTTGAACTATCGCCGCCGTTGCGAGCGTATTTGCCTACACTATTGTGATATGTACCTACACTACCTACTGATAAGGAGTGCAACGCGGTCGATGGAGCGGTCTGAGACGAACTCTCAGCTGCTGACTCCTTGTTACCCGACTGTAGGTGCAAAAGTGAGTTATGTTTGTTTTGACATTGTTTGCATGGACCAAAAATACAATCGGAAAGTGAATGACCTGCACGCAAACAATTTCTACATAACTGCTTATTCTCAACTACCTTTAACCTATCCTTGATAGACATATTTAAGAATTTGAAACACGTATAAATCGCATGATCGCCGTTACATAATTGACAAGTAAAGCCTTTACGTTTAGGCTTACATTTAGCTCCCGATTCGCTAGTTGACACATAGCTATGTGCAGACGCATTGTTATTTCTTGAATTAACCTTTGATTCATTTTGCGACTTTTGTAGCGGCTTATTTTGACTTGAGCTAATTGAATCTAACATGTCTGCTTTTTTCTTTAGAAATGAAAGAATATCGTCTAGTTTCAACCTTCTATCTGAACTGACATGAATAGAACCTTTTTCTATTTCCCACTCTCGCTCAGTAGACGCATCTAACTTTGACTGTACTAGGTAAATAATAATAGTATCCCAGCTACTAGTAGGTTCGCCTAGCGAAGTAAGTGAGCGAATGTTTCGCAAAACGGTATCTATTAGCTTCCTAATCTGTGAAGATGTTTCCTGTTTCAAAGACGACATTTGAAACAAAGCTTTCATGTGATTCTGAACTAAAAGCCTAGTATTGTGAAACCTATTTTCCAATAACTCCCATGCGTGAACGTAGTTCCTAGGCGTGAATTCGAAAGAACTTATAACTTCTAAGGCGGTACCAGAAAGTGAAGAACGCAAGTAATGGAACTTCTGGATTTCGTCTAGATCGGGACAGTTATGGATCATGGTAACGTATGCATGTTTGAACTCAAGCCAATCATCAAATTTCCCACTGAAGGTAGGTAATTTTATTTCTGGTAACGACCGGAAACCGCTATTTTTCGCAATATTCGTACAATTGTTTCCAGTTTCTACACTTTCGACTAAACTTTCAGCTATTGCTAAAGCATGAAAATATGAAGATTCAAACGTTTGAACATATTCATTGTTAGAATCGGCATCTGATTCTGAACTCAAAAAATCGACTTTACTTTGAAGTTCATTGAACTGTTTGAATTGATCTTGACATGCCTGCATTCTAAACTTTATTTCTTTTACTTGTAGTTTAGAGGGACATGTATCTTTAAATGATTCTAGGTAATTCTGAAACTGAGTCAACCTACATTTAAATTGAACTGTTTGAATTGATCTTGACATGCCTGCATTCTAAACTTTATTTCTTTTACTTGTAGTTTAGAGGGACATGTATCTTTAAATGATTCTAGGTAATTCTGAAACTGAGTCAACCTACATTTAAGGTTACCACGTTGTCGTCTGAGTATAGAAAGTTCATCGTCAGAACGCTTATTCGGAGAAACTTGAGATTTATTACTAGGGACACCTAATATATTATCTTCATTACCCATTATGAAGGCCTATGTAAAGAATAAGATAAGGTACTCACGTTTTTAACTGCGCGGGAAATGTTACGGCCACGCGACACTTGGTATCTTTCTGTAATGCACAAACGACACAATTTTAGCACAAATGGGAACGTATGGAAGGAGTGGACGGGATCAATGACCTGACTGTTGTCTGGGGTGCTGGTTTCTTGTGATGTCTCGGGATGATGTCTTCGAACTTCTCACGAGCAGGCTGGAGATGGATTCTTCTCCCAGCAATCAATTCCGGTTCGTAGGGCCAATATGTTAGCTACGGGGGTCATCGGGTGCGTCTTCAATGATGTAGATGTATTAAACTTGAGAAAAAACGTATATTCCTATATCTAGGTTACAGAGATGTGCTTTGTGTCGCAGTCGAAAGAATACCATATAAAATATGGCGGATAGGCCGCATTCTCGAATCTGCTTGAGCGCGTCGAGCTTCTTCAGCCTACCGCTAGATGGCGTCATAACTTCGTTGAGTTGAATTTCGTGTATAACAGCGCGAACAATTACTGTCATGAATCTTGAGTAACGCTTTTGTCTTGGAAAGCGTCACCCTTCGTAGATCGATGACTGAGCAAGGTTTCATGGTTTCAATCATACGGGTCTTAGTATTTAGTAGGTATATATATTGGAAATCAGCATTGTAAGCTGACGAATTTGAAAAGTAATTGTGTATACACCACACGCCATATCGACGACTTTTGTGGCATGGTGGACGAAAAGTTCGTCTACGACACGAGGATCTGCAGACATTTTTTCCGGGTGTTCTGGTCTACATATGTTTAATAAAAAAATATCTAACTATGTTTGCATTTATTATGTATATCAGTCAAAAAGTCAAAAGTCAATAGCATTTATTTCTTTAGGCTTACAAAATAAGCACTTAGACAAGTCAAATTTTATACATTAAATTATTAATTATTTTAATAAAATTATTTTACTGTTCACTTCAATTTTTGTCCACTAGAGGAAGACGCTGAGCCAACCCCTATTTCGGCGCAGGGTCATGGAGGTAGTCTTATTTTATTCTTAATATCACCTATATGCGTCACTTACCCTCATGATAAACTACTTTATTTGCCGTTTGTTTATTCTATGCCTGTATGTACCTGTGTCTCAATAAATGTTTTTTCTATTCTATTCTATTCTAAGAAGTGAAAAAGAAACCACTAGTATATATGTTCATCTCTTATTATGTCTAATACATGGTTATTTGCATATTTAAGTTTTAGGTCATATAGTACTCCTAACACAACTACACAAGCTTTGCTAAGCTTGGGGCTAGATTTGTGGATTGTTCAGAATTCATATAGTAATAGGAGTAAGAGAAATTTTTTATTCTTAGTTAATAGTAGGTACATTTAATTTTATTACTACTGTTAACTAAAAGTTATTTAATCTACTGGTATAATACTAGCGGACCTTCCCGGCTTCGCAACGTTTTAGTACGGATCCCTAACTTTTTTGAAAATATAGTCTATGTTCACCGCGGATAGTGTAGCTTCCCAACGGTGAAAGAATTTTTCAAATCGGTCCAGTAGTTTCGGAGCCTATTCATTACAAACAATCAAACCTTTCCTCTTTATAATATTAGTATAGGAAAGATCTATCTACCTCTATCTCTCTCTACGGAGTATGAAATACTAGCTGCGCCCCGCGGATTCACCCGCGTGGTGATAGATATTTTGGATAATATACAATATATCTTTATAAAATGTAGCCTATGTGTTATTCTGATGTATAAGCTATATTATTGTAAAGTTTCATTAAAATCAATTCAGTAGTTTTTACGTGAAAGAGTAACAAACATCCATCCATCCTTACAAACTTTCGCGTTTATAATATTAGTAGGATAGAATAATGAGCTTGCTGAAAGCGAATGTTTCCTTCACAAAACTACTCGTATGTGGGACGAAACAGTTAATTAGGTTTTGTCGATGTAAACGAATTAAACCCTTGTTATATATCCTACCTGTCCAGTGTCCGTGTATTGGACCATGTTACTGCTTAGCCGGAGGGAAGGTTTAGTTCGTGCCCGATAACTATATTTTGGTAAAATACATTTGGTCTGAAGTCGTTAAACGTAATAATCTTTGGTAGGTAACTAAATAGGATGCTGATACCTACATAATACAATATATTTTACATAAATAGATAATAATATTTATTATACTAAAGATAAAGTCCGCCCTTGGGGTCTGCCAACGATCCATGGAGCGTAGCATCTTAGGAGTCAAGCTGTCAGACCGCGTGCGGAACAGCATACTACGCTCCAAAACACGCATCGTTGACGTTGGTCAGACAGCCGGAAGCCTGAAGTGGAACTGGGCCGGACACGTCTGCCGTATGTCTAGCGACTTGTGGGCAAAGACCACCACAGAGTGGAGCCCACCCAACGCTAAGAGGCGACGTGGAAGGCCCAGGATGAGATGGTGCGACGAGCTCGAGGTACATCTTCCATCGTGGCCTGTTGCAGCGTTGGATCGCGAGGAGTGGAAGGAGAAAAGGGAGGCCTTTGCCCAGCAGTGGGACAATAATGGCTTAAAATAAATAATGATAAATAATAAAATACTAAAGATATGCTTTATATTTGAATGGATATGCATTATCTCGCGAAGAACCGACGGCCGCTGGGGCAAACGTGTACTTGAGTGGAGACCACGACTCGGTTAACGCAGTGTAGGACGCCCTCCGATCAGGTGGGATGACAATCTGTGAAAGACTGCAGGTAGATGCTGGATGCGGCAAGCTGAAGACAGGGCGCTATGGCGCTCATTAGGGAAGGCCTATTTAGTCCAGCAGTGGACTAGGTACTAGGCTGATGATGATGAGGTAGGTAAATAAATATTTCTCGAAACAAAATAACAGCGATGACAGGGATATGTTAGGTTAGTATTATTATGTATGTAACTCATATGTGGATAGCGTTGTGGGCTACATTTTGAATATCGCTCAACATTATGACGACCGTTGTGGCGCGGTGGGCGAAGGTCCGCCTGCGACGCAGGAGGTTGCGGGTTCGATTCCCGCCTCAGAACAAATGTGTGTACGATCTGCAGATATTTGTTTCGGGTGTTCTGGTCGTTTTCTACGTATAATAAAAAATATCTATCTATGTAATGTATTGTATTATGTATATCAGTTATCTAGTACCCATAACACAAGCTCTGCTTACCAAGATAATGCTGTGTGAATAGTCCAGCATTTTTTTTTTACATTGTAAAGTACTAACACAAATGTATAATAAGTTAAATGTAGTCGTTTGTTACTCCTCAATAAATAAATAAGGTCACTTTAGTCAACGGACGACCGATTTGAAACAAGAAGTGATCACTTCATTCCCTAGTTTTACTTATGTAATAAGAATTTCGTGAGGTGTCCAAGAGTCCTGTGTGGTCTCAAAGAAATAATGCACTTTGATATTTGATAATTGAGTCCTTGTGTGGGAACTGGTCAGCTCCTAGGGAAAAAAAAAAAATCGAACCGAGTATATGAAAAACAAAACGTATTAATGTATTTCGTATTCGAAAGCTACAAAACCTGCCAGCAATAGGTATTTTTCACTTTGCATTTAAAATTAGTATAACGTACTTACTTGCATTTTGGATTGCGTATACTTTTTATTGATAACTGGTAATTTATTATTGATATCTGGTAACTTTTTATTGATAACTGGCAACTTTTATTGATAACTGGTAATTTATTATTGATATCTGGTAACTTTTTATTGATAACTGGTAACTTTTTATTGATAACTGGCAACTTTTTATTGATAACTGGTAAGTTTTTATTGATAACTGGTAAATTTGTATTGATAACTGGTAACTTTTTATTGATAACTGGTAACTTTTATTGATAACTGGTAAATTTGTATTGATAACTGGTAACTTTTTATTGATAACTGGTAAATTTGTATTGATAACTGGTAACTTTTTATTGATAACTGGTAACTTTTTATTGATAACTGGTAACTTTTTATTGATTACTGGTAATTTATCAAAACAAACGAGTGCGAAGTTGCGGCATGAAACCAGTATAATGATAAATTGTGTTCAATTAACTGAGGAAAATATTTATTTACCCGATCGACACAAATAGTCTTGAATAAAAGTAACGTAACAAATATCCGGGATTTCGTATCCGTTCCCGGGAAATTCTCGGGGAAATTGCGATTATTACTATATTCAACGTTCTGGTTGCGAAATCGAATGAGACCCGGTATTTTCAGTTCTATAGCTTTTGACATACGACTTAAATTCCGTTGATTCAGATCTGCATTCAAAAGGTTTGTGAAAAGAACTGATTTTGAGTAGGTACCTATTGAAGATAGTAAATTCTATAAAGGTAGTTTGTTGCTAAATATGTATAAAAATAAAATGTTGCGGGTTCGATTCCCGCCTCGGGATAAGTGTTTGAACGATCTGCAAATAATTGTTTCGGGTGTTTGGGTATTTTCTATCTATAACATAAAAATGAACCGCTGAATGTGTTGCTAAGCGCAAATATCGAGAGCAGCTGAACCGATTTCGCTAATTCTTTTTTTAGAATATTCCTTGAAGGATGGTTCTTACGGAGAGAAAAAAGAGAAAAATTTAAAAAAATTGCCTAAAACAAATGACCACCCGGGCGAAGCCGCGACGGGTCGCAAGTGTATAATAAATAAATATCTATCTATGTAATGTATTGTATTATGTATATCAGTTATCTAGTACCCATAACACAAGCTCTGCTTAGCTTGGGGCTAGATAATGCTGTGTGAATTGTCCAGCATTATTTATATTTTCATGAATTCGCGAATGAAGTTAAAGCCGGCTCTACACTCGCGTTGCGAACGGCCGCGACGAAATATTGGATTTCGGGTGTATGTGAATTCTACGAAGAACAACCCCATAGAAGCTTTTCCCTATTGTTTGTATTCGACCGGGGAGCGGACTACGGGACATGCGTAAAGAGACGGCGACGACGGCTTACTGCACACTAGTTTATTGCCTTGACGCGAGGCGCGGTGCAACCGTGCTTACGCGTTTACTACAGATATACACTTAACACTTTGAGTGCTGAAATCACACGGTATGTGTTTTCTACAAGTGACTAATATGCGTAAATCTACAATAGCGCAGCGGCTGAGAAAATACAGATCTTTGTGACTCAGCACAGCTGTAATATTTTTCGAACGAAACGCATGTGCGGCGCAACACAACCGCTGTGTAGAGCGGCAGCACGAATTTTTTAGGTTAAAAAAAAGATCGCAGTCAAAGTGTTAATATCTAACACCTATTAAAATTCTGCGGTGTATTGATGTCACAAGCTTAATTTAAAAAATGCTTATTTTTCGAATTCTTTTTCATATATTATGAAAATAACAATAGCACGGGGTTGTAACTGACTTTTGGCTGCTACTGTGAATTTTTCTTGGTAATTCTACCAAGAATATCATAATAACATAATAATCTGTGTATTCACACAAATATAGAAAGAAGAAGAAGCATAAAAAAATATGGAATACACAATAACACAAATCTTGGTCTGACCCGGGTCAGACCAAGATTTGTGTTATTGTTCTTCTTCTTCTATTTGAATTGTATATACATTATCATATATATCGCGGTATACACCAGCCAAACTTGATGTATAATTATTTGTATTACATAATACATAGATGAAATTAATTATTTTGGTTTTTGTATATCTTAAGTTTCGTAGTATTAAGTTTAATGTACTGTTTATTTCCCAAATAAAATATAAATAAATAAATAATGTTTGTAAACAAACCACGAAACAAATAGCCAGAACTCACTTGCTTTCCGTCGAGTTTCAGTTCAACTTGTAAGCAATATTTATTTTAGGAAAGATCTATCGACAAGTACCTAATATAAATTGTGTATAAAAAGACGTGGCATCAGAGTAAGGTTCATCATCATCAGCCTATATTAGTCCACAGCTGGACATAGGCCTCCCCCAATGAGCGCCATAGCGCTCTGTCTTCAGCTTGCCGCATCCAGCAACCTGCAGTCTTTCGCAGGTCGTCATCCCACCTGGTCGGAGGGCCGTCCTACGTTTACCGAGTCGTGGTCTCCACTCAAGAACACAGAACAACGAGTTAGGCTAGTATATAGTACTATATTTACCAAGTTCTTACATAAAATCTGAGTGTGACAAAGTTCCATATTTTATCACTGTACCAGAATGATGATTCTTTGTTAATGGGAACTGTGTCTTGTTGTACAGTTTTTTGCCAGTGTCAAGTAATGGAAAATAATTGTAAAAGTAATGAGTTATCAAATTATGAAGATCGTTTGTTATTTCCACCGGAGCCTAGATCGTTATCTAGCAGGGTGTGCCACGTGCAGGTTAGGATGGCTTGGGAGACGAGATGTTGGAGTCCCCCTTACACCCCACTGTACCATAAAACACACATCATTAGCCGAGTATCTGATACCCGTCACCGTCCGTAATTGGCAGCCTCACTTCATTAGCGGCGTCGGGTAAGTACGGGTAACTTTGCCCGGGTACATTGCACCCACTTTGAGCTCGCTAGAGTATAATAGGAGATAGGTGTCAAGTTTAACTTCTGGACCTAGAAAGGTAGTGAAATATTATTATTTTGTGTTCAATTTAATTACATTTTAGAAAAAAGCTCTTCTTCACACGCGCGAGGACAATCTATGTAAATAATGTATATTAAAATTCCAGTAGTCCAAATGTTTGTTAGCTCTTAAATTTTGCAACGACAAGGCCTGAAAAAAACAGATAATTAGGCCACTTCATACCATTAATAGAATAGAATAGAATATACTTTATTGCACAAAAATTTGTACATAGGCGAGCATAATGCTAGATAGCATTCTCTACCTGCTAACCTTTGGGTAGTGTGGACAACAGTTTGGTAGGTAGTGCTATATAATAGAGATAATAAAATATACTACTCATAATGATACTAAGCTACCTATATAAATAATTAATATATGATTATAATTACGTACCGAATTATTCTTGCGAAAGAAAATAGTTATAGACTCTAGATCTGAAGACATTTATCGAGGATGCCTCGCGATATTCAATGGGAAGGCTGTTCCATAGCCGAGTGGCCTTTACAGCGAAGGTTCTATGATAACCTACTGTACACAAAGAGATTTTACATATAGAGACGTCATACTCATTGTAAAGAAATAAAAACATTGCGATATTTTACTATAGCTACATACCTAGCGTCGACGTTCGAACATACAACAATTAAGTTTATGAACACACAACTTGACATTTTCGAGGTTTATTTAAGTATATTCCGTAAGTAACCTCTTTCCGTCGAGTTTCAGTTCAACTTGTAAGCAATATTTATTTTAGGAAAGATCTATCGACAAGTAATATAAATTGTGTATAAAAAGACGTGGCATCAGAGTGAGGTTTATCATCATCAGCCTATATTAGTCCACAGCTGGACATAGGCCTCCCCCAATGAACGCCATAGCGCCCTGTCTTCAGCTTGCCGCATCTAGCAACCTGCAGTCTTTCGCAGGTCGTCATCCCACCTGGTCGGAGGGCCGTCCTACGTTTACCGAGTCGTGGTCTCCACTCAAGAACACAGAACAACGAGTTAGGCTAGTATATAGTACTATATTTACCAAGTTCTTACATAAAATCTGAGTGTGACAAAGTTCCATTAAGTTTATGAACACACAACTTGACATTTTCGAGGTTTATTTAAGTATATTCCGTAAGTAACCTCGTGTTCAACGAACGTGCGCGTCGCGGCCAGGAGCAGGACGGACTGAGTTCAATTAGGATACGTACCTGATTTTCGTTTTGTAAGGCAGACCTCGATACAACGTATCTACGTATATATAACATCATTGACTGTACAGGCGTCAGGAGTTCCAAGCTGCAGTTGTTTCGAGTTATCAGTTTCGTATCCGTATCTATTCAATACAATCAAACAAAAAATCAAACCCTCTTCCTCTTTATAATATATAATAATATAATATATACTAATATATTATATTTTATATATATTAATGATTTTTTGTTTGTTTGTATTGAATATGGCTCCGAAACTACTGGACCGATTTGAAAAATTATTTCACTGTTAAGCTACATTATTCCATCCAGGTGAACATAGTCTATATTATATTTTATAAATGTGAAATTCGAATTAAACGTGGTTGAATTCGCGGGAAACAGCTAGGAATAACCATACACAGCGCGTGCGAAGCCGCGGGCTAAAACTAGTTATTATATATTTTTTTAGTCTTGAAATCAGCTAATAACTTTTGTTACTACTTAATAAAAAACAACATAAATCTCATTAATGTCAAAATCGTGTTTTGGAGCAGGTTTCATTAGAGCGCTTGAATTCTGTATTAAAATGAAAAAAAACTTCTCGGAACGGATTTCTTTAAGACTTTTATTAAACTTCCGACGAAAATTTTACGTTTCTGTGGAATGAATATCAAACCCGGCAAAATTAATTTGACTTGTTCGTAGAATTTTCTGAATATATTCAGTAGCAAATATCTTAGGATTTACTTGCAAGGAAATAAGTGATAAATCCACCTAGCTCATTATTGGCAAAGTAGGTACATATTTGTTAGAAGTATTAGCCACCTAGTAATGTTGGCATTTTTTTTTACGGTGGGGAAATGTTGTTTGCGCATTGCCTCTAGCCTGAGTAGGGCTAGAGGAGAGCTCAGGACACGACGAGTCCTTTTTTAAAATCTATGGCTAATTGATAGTATTAGCGAAGTTATGTCTTATTATAATAAGGTTTAGATTTAAATTCATAATCCCGTACATTCTAGATATATGCATAGAATAGGCAATAGTAAGTACGTGTCGTCTCCGATTACGCCATAGATTAAGTTATAGTTATTAGGGGCTTGTTTATACTCGAACGAATGGAAGGGAAAATTCAGGAACATTGCTCCAGTAATAATTAGAACTTTCTAGTAAGGCTCTGTAGATATAAAAGGCCGAGCCTGTTTACGATTAGAGTAGTTCATGGGTAGTTCTAGTTTAGTACTGGTCAGTTCTTGTCTGGGAGTCGAATAAAGGAAAGAAAATGGAACTGGAGTATTATTTCCAGTAATACCAAAAATTATGACTGAAAACTGTTTGTATTCTTCACAAAGTATTGTTATTCTGTAATTAGACAATATAAGCTTTGTTCCTTAATAAATAAAACGTAAGATATTGATGTTTTTAATACGAAACAAATAGCAAGAAAACTTGTCCATTTTCGCATAAAAATATGCAAAATGCGATTGGCTTTCATTTAATTTTGGGTAAGTATTTTGAAAAAAAAAACTATTTAGGAACCTAGGTAAATACTATTCTAATACAAATAATATACAGTATTATAATAGTGGAAATATGCTTGAATTGGAAATCATTTTGGTATTACGATTGTATGAAGAATTTGTCCCTCCGGAGGCCTCTTAAGTTTAATTTATGACAACAAAGAAATCTAACCATCGTCATCAGCCTAGCCATAACCTCAACCATAGCCTCTTGCCTTCGGCTCGACGGGTTCATAAATCACCGGAATCTACAGAGAAAAAGCCTTAAGGCTAGTGTTCACCGAGAAGATAATCGGGCAGTTACATTTTAACGGACGTTTTTGACAGAAGTTCTCTTACATTAAACGTCAAAGCTAACCGAAAAAGCTGTTAATTGTCCGATTACGGTTTGGCGAACACCAGCCTAAATAATAAAAATGATTTTAAAGTAAAATAATAACTATTTGCAATTTAATAACAAAACGACCCGTCGACAGTCTTTTTGCCATCCAATGGCAAATATGAATTTTCACTGAACTTTTAAAAGTAGGTCAGTCACGTAACACCTTCAATACCCAGGCAGAATTTATTTACAAAACCACAAAGAGAAAATCAGATAAAACACACATACATCCACAGCAAACGTGCTTCTCTCCAACAAACATATACTTCTTTGACTAAATTAATTACTTTACCATAACAATAGTATCGTCTCAGTTTGGCACTATTTGACAGATTCAGATTTCTTTATATTGCAAGCTAAAGCGGCAGTGGGCCGGCCATATCTCGCGGAGAACCGACGGCCACTGGGGCAAACGTCTTCTTGAGTGGAGACGACGACTCGGTAAACGTAGTGTAGGACGCCCTCCGACCAGGTGGGATGACGACCTGCGAAAGACTGCAGGTAGATGCTGAATGCGTCAAGCTGAAAACAGGGCGCTATGGCGTTCATTGGGGGAGGTCTATCTCCAACTGTGGACTAACATAGGCTAATGATAATGTTTTCTTTAATGTTTCGAGTGCCTTTGGTTATATTTCCAAAGCTAGGCTGTTAAAAAAGTCTTTATTATTATTTCTTATACTATAAATCATTATGTGGACATATCCAACGACCACAGAACACTGCAACTGGCAGAAACTTGATAGAAAATAATTTCGAGCACCAAAATCAGTTCACGCCAACTCCGGACTATACCTTCAACCTCGGAATATAGGTCACAAGTGTACAATATCCCTAATGAAGCCTAACTAGCACCATTCATGTCCATGTTGAATGTACGCTAAATTGTACCGAATTGCTCTTTTTAAGCGTACATTTATTTGGGAATTGAATTCGGTTGAATTTGCTATACGTTTCATATAAATTCAATATTGATTCTGAATAAACTTCATTGAATTTTGGATGATAGATACATATTTTTGCATTGGGTGTATTAAATCTTTTTTGGTGGGCGAAGATCCGCCTGCGACGAAGGAGGTTGTGGGTTCGATTCCCGCCTCGGAACAAATGTGTGTACGATCTGCAGATATTTGTTCCGGGTGTTCTGGTCGTTTTCTATGTATAATAAAAAAAACGATCTATGTAATGTATTGTATTATGTATATCAGTTATCTAGTACCCATAACACAAGCTCTGCTTACCATGGAGCTAGATAATGCTGTGTGAATTGTCCAGCATTATTTATTATTTATATGTAAGTGACGTGCGTTAGTTTTGTTAATCAATGGAAACAAAATGAAAAAGTATTGAAAAAGGATAGGATATGAAAGAGGTTTAATTTATCATAAGTTAATTATTAATATGTTTTATAAAAAGTTAATTCGTTAGGAAGTTAATACAAAGTTACCTTCGATTTTTGCTTTCGTAAGTTTGACAGCCCAAGGGAAACTACGGTTTACGGTTTTAGAAATTTATTTTTCTCAAAAGAATATACATTCACTTAAAGAGAAATATAGCATTATCTTAAGTAAATATGCAGAGCGGACACTAACAGTTGGAGATGTATTCATTAATAGGTACGTGACTTAGTTACTGCTTTATACAACACAAAAAAAATTACCTAATTCTGAGCACGTAGGTCAAATTTTGCGGTAGTTATAGTGTCTAAGTGAAATAGTAATGTTTAAAATTTTTTAAATAGGTAGGAGGTAACTTTGTTAGAATTTAGTAATCTATACTAATATTATAAAGAAGAAAGGTTTGATAAATAAATAATTCTGGACAATCCACACAGCATCATCTAGCTAGCTCATGGTAAGCAGAGCTTGTGTTATGGGTACTAGATGACTCATAAACTTAATACAATAGATTACATAGATAGATATTTTTTATTATATATTTTTGATTTTTGGTTTGTTTGCATTGAATAAATAGGCTCCGAAATTACTGGACCGATTTTAAACATGATTTCACTGTTGGGAAGCTACACTATCCCCGGGTGACATACAAATACAAAAATACAAAATACAAAATATTTATTCAGAAACTTAAAATACATTATATAACAGTGTTTGAGATCCCCTTTTAAGTAAAGTATTTTACCTGTGTTAGGGGAATCTCGCTCTGCCGCAAACAATAGAATTTGGAACGTACATTAAGTTCAGTTAGTAGTTATATAGTATACATATAAGGCTACTTAAATTATAGAGCTTATTATTTACAAAAAATTAAGTTGATATTTATTTATTTTAGCTATTTGGAAAGTGAGCGCGCATGTAATTCTATAGGTGTGCATGTATGAGTGTGTGGGGGTGTGTGTATGTGTGTGTATGTGTGGGGGTGTGTGCGTGTGATTAAAATTGGTGCTCCTGAGGACACCGGTCTCTTAAGAGTCCGGGCAACGGAAGGCAACCATTTGTGTGTGTGTATGCGTGTGTGTGGGGAGGTGTTGTGTGTGACGATGTATGGTATATGTGTGTTTGTTAGTATATGTGAACCTGTAAAATTTAAATATTTAATACATAGTTACATAGACATAGTTTTTATTATATTTTAGAAATGAGAAATTCGAATTTATCGTGGAAACCGCGGGAAACAGCTAGTGTCTAATAAAGACGTCTAATAAATACGTAACTAAATTAATACAAAGTTACCTTTCATTTAGGCTTTGGTAAGTTTTACTGCCCATGTAAAATTTTAAGCAAGTTTCACGGAGGTCTAGTTTTGCGGCCGATATTTCGGTCATTTCACTCGTTCATGCACTTTTTAAAATCCAACCGAGACGGTTCCTCTGGTCATGCTCTGGGGGTTACGTTCGTTAGCGCCCCTTTGTTGCAATTAGGGTTGCCAACGTTGAGATTTTGGCTTGTCGCGTACAAATCGGTGCTGGATGCGTCAAGCTGAAGACAGGGCGCTATGGCGCTCATTGGGGGAGGCCTATGTCCAGCAGTGGACTGCTATAGGCTGATGAGTTAGTCTAAAGTTAGTCTAGAGTTAGTCTAAAATATTTAACTCGTAAAGAATAATAGTTCTTTTTTGCGCATCTCAATGAAAAAGTATTGAAAAAGGACAGGATTTAAAAGAGGTCTAATTTGTCATAAGTGAATTATGAATATGTTTTCTAAAAAGTTAATTCGTTAGGAAGTTAATACAAAGTTACCTTCGATTTTTGCTTTCGTAAGTTTGACAGCCCAAGGGAAACTACGGTTTACGGTTTTAGAAATTTATTTTTCTCAAAAGAATATACATTCACTTAAAGTGAAATATACAAAACAGAAGAAACAACAAAAATACACATAATAGGAAAAATGTTTTTGCAAGTTTCTCGTACTATTAAGTTTAGATAGATAGAAAACACTTTATTATACCACACAAAACAGAAAATAATATAGAAATAAAAACTTAGATTAAGGTACAAAGGGCGACCTTATCGCTAAGAGCGATCTCTTCCAGGCAACCGTAGGATGGAGTGGACATGAAGTAACAATATATGTAGACGGTGGCACATATAATTGGAAATGAAAAAAAAAAAAAATACACTACATACCTACATACAAATATTATAACATAGACATAAAATAGAGCTATTAATGTATAGTTTAGTATAGTGTAAAGAAAGAACTTAGGTACTTTAAACTTCCAGCAATATATTTCATCGACCATCCCTTGCAATATTTGAAAGCTTTCAACTGCGTAGTCCAGTGGAAAATTTCTGGGAGCGTTTTCGCCGCGTAAGTACTCGCATAATTTTATTATAGTGCACACTCAGTTTTAGTTCATTCAGTTTTGCGGTGCAAAGTTAGCCCGGGATTTAACAGCAAAGGGGAATTTACGAGAGCTTTGCTGGTTTTGAGGGGAACTCTGATTTAAAAGCCTGCATGTTTTGAGTTATAAATGTGGTTTATCGTAAAGGGAACAAATAAAAACACAGTTTTTATCTACAAAAAAAGCAACGTTAAAAAATTTACAAAGTAAAAACGCTTTTACAAATACAAATAAAACACCCGTTTTATTTGTACATTTGGGAAAATCCTTTTAGAGTCTATCTATACTAATATTATAAAGAGGAAAGGTTTGATTTTTTTGTTTGTTTGTTTGTAATGAATACGCTCCGAAACTACTGGACCGATTTGACAAATTCTTTCACCGTTGGGAAGCTACACTATCCCCGGTGAACATAGGCTATATTATATTTTCAAAAAAATTAGGGATCCGTACTAAAACCGTGCGAAGCCGGGAAGGTCCGCTAGTAGTTTGATAAATTCTTAGATCTATGCACGTATATATGTCATTGGTTTTTTGTAACGAATTTCTTCAAGACGTATTCTGTATGTTCGATTTTGCTGATATTTTATGTATAGTTTTACACTATCGAGCGGGAAACTACGAATAGTTTAAAACACCGCTTTGCGTGGCAATCAGTTCACCTACCTCATTGAATCACTATCTATTAAAAAACCGCATGAAAATCCGTTGCGTAGTTTAAAAAATCGAAGCATACATAGAGACAGACAGACAGCGGGAAGAAATTATTTATTTATTTATTATATGTGACAGCCGCTGCCATGTCAAAGTGCAAACTCAAAATCATTCGAAAACTATCATCGAGTTTGTAAGAAACTATTTGATCGTTGTCATACTACGAAAAGCAACCTCTCGACCCGGTTTTTACATTCAAATAATTTATTTTATTTATCACTTTTATCCATAATTTGATTTTTTTTTTACTTTTTAGTTCGGTTTATTTTTAAAAGCGTGATTTTTCAGTTTTTTAAACTATTATTTATTTTAACTCATGGACGTAACATTCGTTTTACGTTACGTTCATACACGCAAACAGAAATGTGCGAAAAGAGCAAACTTTGTTTAAAAAAAGTATGAAACTCAAAAGTATTTCCGGAATTCTAAAAAAAACTTCTGTAACGACCTCTGTTCAAAAGCAGATAAGAGACGCGCAACCGCAACTTGATAACTCTGTTACGAGTGTTGCTGAATTTTAACTTTTACAGTAACTTTCAGCCGTGTGCAAAGTTTTGAGGACAACTTTTGTATACAGGATAAAGGATGGTTACAGAAAAATCTAGATAGGACGAGAGGTGTCAAATGACCGTTTTTCGTAGCCCAAATAGTATCATCACCATCCTATAGCAGTCCACAGGAGCCTCCTGTGGACTGCTATAGGATGGTGATGATCTCCCGCACTGAGCGCCATAGCGCCCTGTCTTCAGCTTGCCGCATTCAGTATCTACCTGCAGTCTTTAGCAGGTCGTCATCCCACCTGGTCGGAGGGCGACCTACACTACGTTTACGAGTCGTGGTCTCCACTCAAGAACACGTTTGCCCCAGCGGTTGTCGGTTCTTCGCGAAATATGGCCGGCCCACTGCCACTTCAGCTTGCTAATTCTTAGAGCTATGTCGATAACCTTGGTTCTCTGTCGGATGTATTCGTTACGAATCCTATCCTTCAGAGAAACTCCGAGCATAGCTCTCGTATCGTACGTAACCCATGTCAACTAGAATGGAAAATGACTGAATTATTTCCGTTATTGAACTTTCTTGCGCATAAAACTTTTGCGACTATCATGGTTATTAACACAAAAGTTATTTATAACGTTTCATTTAGATATTCACCATGATTTGGTTTTTGTGTTTTCAAATATTCTTCTATTCTTTTCTTGCAATTATGACGGACTAGCTGCGCCCCGCGGTTTCACCCGCGTGGTGATAGGTATTTTGGATAGTATACAATACAGTTTCATTAAAATCCATTCAGTAGTTTTTACGTGAAAGAGTAACAAACATCCATCCATCAAACTTTCGCGTATATAATATTAATAGGATATTATAAATGAGTTTCATAATCTACGCTATAATTTGCATTACCTACCTCGGCGCCGCAGTGAAATAACAATACAAATTTTATGTCTTCAGAAATGAAAACCAGCCGAAGATTCAGCTGAGCACGAATCTTTTCTGATAGCGCAGGAACACGGCACTGACCACCACACACGGCCTGATCTAAACAAAATTAAAGTCAAGTCAAAGTCAAATATCATTTATTTCTTTAGGCTTACAAAATAAGCACTTAGACAGGTCATATTTTATACATTAAATTATTATCAAATAAAATTATTTTACTGTTCACTTAAATTTTTTGTCCACTAGTGGAAGGAGTGAAAAAAAAACCACTAGCATGTTCATCTCTTATATGTCTAAATTTAATATGATTCGATACATGTCACTATTTAAGTAAAGCTATGTACAACAACAAATTACTTACATACTATTGTCGGTGCGAAACTGAGCGACATCTGGCCAATTTAACATTAACTTAGTCATGTCAGTTTTTTTAAATAAATGTATATTATTACTAGTAATGATTAATGAACTTTAATCTTGAATTACTCTATCTATTAAAAAACCGCATCAAAATCCGTTGCGTAGTTTTAAAGATCTAAGCATACATAGGGACAGACAGATAGCGGGAAGCCACTTTGTTTTATACTATGTATAGTGATATATTTATCTTTTTAAGTCGTGTGTTGATTTTGTTACTCTAGTTAGATACAGAAGTTTTCTTTTAGATTTTTCTTTGGCTGTACTTGTATCTATCGGAATAAATATATTTCATTTCAATTCATAAAATTTTCAAGATTTGAAATGAAAATCATCGTAAGATTACAACACAGACACATAAACTGCACACGTCAAACTAATAACAACGGCGGTATGGTGATTATGTAACTCGCGACCGGTTTGCGGCAGGCGTAAATCAAGCAATCGCTGCTGTCAAACGCCAATTTTGACCAATTTTGACGTTGTAGCTGGTGTCAAACTAATAAAAAAAAATTGACGTTTGACAGCACTGATTGCTTAATTTACGCCTGTCGCAAACCGGTCGCGAGTTACATAATCACCCGGCCGCTCGGGAATTTGTCAAGACGATTTATTTAGCACGCTAGGGAAGCTTTAGTCGAAACACAGCCTAACATCGAAGACTAGATTGCTCTTTCATTCTGTATCTTGCCTGCACGTTACGCCATGAAATAGTAAATGCATGTAGGTAACCTTTCCCATATTTCCCTGGGGCAACGATATACTGATATCAAGGTACCTTGGTATGTGGGTCGGAACTATGTTGGCCAGATAGATGGATGTAGGAGGTATATTTGACTGTAAGGGTTGTGGGTTCAATTTTGCGTGTGTGCTGTTTAAAAAGGATTTATATTCAAGCCAAATTTGATTTAGAATGTTTGTAAGCAAACCACTTAACTTTGTCTAGAATTCACTCTGTGGTTATTTTATAATTACACAAAAAATATTGCTTACTTTATTTTCTTATTATATGTCATCATCATCATCATCAGCCTATAGCAGTCCACTGCTGGACATAGGCCTCCCCCAATGAGCGCCATAGCGCCCTGTCTTCAGCTTGCCGCATCCAGCATCTACCTGCAGTCTTTCGCAGGTCGTCATCACACCTGGTCGGAGGGCGTCCTACACTACGTTTACCGAGTCGCGGTCTCCACTCAAGAACACGTTTGACCCAGCGGCCGTCGCGTCGGTTCTTATTATATGTACTGTATAATTTTTTTTAAACGCGTATAGGCATCGACAAGCACGTGAGTTTTAGTTTTCTCATCTAGTATTGATACAATATAATAATTAATGACAGATGAAATATTTTTGAAGTGGTTATTGAGATATAGAGTGGCTTTGTTATAAATATGTCTAGCTTATCGCTGATCGCTGCGAAAAAATAAAAAATAAATTATTTTCGTGTGAAAAGTATAATATGTCCGAGAATAAGCTATTAAAGTAAAGGGATAAAATATACCAAAAGATTTAGTAGTTTCGAGAGCATCTGGTCCGACAATTGGTTCCCCAAGTTGTCCCCAACGATTAACATAACAAGATTCTTCAAAATTCGCTTCCGAAAGGGATGATGAAACTCGGTAAAATAAAACTAGCAAGAGTTTGTTGGAAAACGCACAGTGGTGGTATCTGTTGCAATTTGATTTAAGGCGAAATTTAAAAAAATAAAAATTGCTGGACAATTCACACTGAATCTAGCCCCAAGACAAGCAGAGCTTGTGTTATGAGTAGTAGATAACTGATATCCTACTAATAATATAAACACGAAAGTTTGTAAGTATGGATGGATGTTTCTTACTCTTTCACGCCGAAACTAATGGATTTTGATGAAACTTCACAATAATATAGCTTATATATCAAAATAACACATAGGCTACAATTTATAAAGATATATTGTATATTATCCAAAATATCTATCACCACGCGGGTGAAACCGCGGGGCGCAGCTAGTATGTACATAATACAGTAAACTACATAGATATCTGGATATTTTTTAAAAATCTAGAACACCAGGAACAAATATCTGCAAGTCGAGCACACATTTGTCCCACGAGGCCGGAATAGCTCTCTTTAGCTTGGGGCTAGATAATATTGTATGAATTTTCTTTTTTGTATTTGGGTAGTTTTCCTTTCTATTTTATCTGGGTTCTATTTTTGTCATGACGCCAAAACCTCCCAAAAAAAAATAGCTATAAATTACAATAGCTGCAAAAAGGGGCATTCATTTTTTTTTGTAAGAAAATAACTTTTTTTTTTTTTTATTATCCAGTATACTTATGTAAATGTTAAATACACTAGAGTATAATTACAATCTAGCCATGGAATTGGCTAATGGGTAATTTAGTTCTAACTTATTTTTATAACAACATATTACTAAGAACGTGTCCATTGGCACTTTTCTTATTGTCTCTATACTTAAGGTGAAGACACTTTGTTCATGTGTTCTTTAAGATAGCACTTCTGCACATGCACTAATTATCACTACACTAACTCAAAAGGTTTTGTTCTTTTGAGCCTTCTCACTATGTCCGTGTTGTCGAGGAGCTGGATCGCCTCGACGTTCACATGATGATGAAGCCTTTGTTCGTGAGCCTCTGCGTATTTTTTTTAGAAAATAACTAAAACACAAAAAACAATTACTTACACAACTAGTATTTGAGGTTTTTGATTTTGTGCGTAAAAAGACCTCGAACTCGGGGTTATCTCTAAGAAATTCAATAATATCTTAAATATTTTGATTTCGGCGGGATTTCAACCCGCAAACTTCCCTTCAGTGCGGAGATATTTTAATCTAATCAATTTTCCATTCTTTATTGCACACATACAACACTTAAAAATAACATAATAATTAAAAAAGATATGTACATAGGCGAGCTTAACCCTGAGTTAGAGTTTTCTTCCAGCAAAGCTTAGGTTTACAGGAGAGGCGATGGAATAGATAGAGGAAGTGTACAAGAGACAAATTAGACTAATAATACAATACGGAATGAGATTATAATATACATACATAAATTAAAAAATAATAGTTCAATAAACCTAATATATACATTTAGTTCAATATAATAATAAAAAAAATATAGCTAATTAAATAAGTATATATATAAATATCTCTAGATAGATAATTTGTGCTCTTTCAATTTGATTTTAAATATGTTAAGCGATGGACTGGCTCGAATATCATGGGGGATAGAGTTCCACAATCGAGCCGCTTGGAGAGAGACTACCGTTCTACACGGTACAAACAACATATTTCTATATTGTTTTCTGTTTTGTGTGTCTAATCCAAGCCAAGTGGCTGACGAGTAGAATATCTTTAGGACTTCCTACTACTCTAGCGCCGTTATTTCGTTTCTTCAACTAGTATTTACACTTAGTATATCTGTTTAAAATCTAATCCGTCACCAGAAGGCAGAATACCTAGAATGCTGGCAGCATTACCACGTTAATGGTGCACACTGCAGCTGCAGGCTGCAAGCGACACTAGATGTTTCTATGCATTTCTATGAAATTGATTCCAAACACGGCAACACTGCGGCTCAGTATAAGTATATACAGTACGGAAACTAGGAACAAACACTCGAAACGGCACACTCACACAAACATGCACATCGACACGGCTTCTGGGTGATTCTCGGGGATGGTCAGTAGCGGTTGTCGCGTCTAGGCGTGTGCGGTCGCGTGAAAGTGAAAAATGACCCGCTACAGATATTGCGTTGCATACGGCTGTATGAACTCGGCTTCATCAAAACCGGAGCTGTCGTATTTTAAACTTCCTGCTGATTTTGAAAGGTAAGAATAATTTATTATTATGATTGTTATAAAATAATGAGTCCGTGTGATCGATCATACATAATGAATTCGTGAACTTATATGTAAATCAAGAATGGCGGCGGTTTTGAGGATGTTTAAAGTCAATTGACGACCGATGTGGCGCGGTGGGCGAAGGTCCGCCTGCGACGCAGGAGGTTGCGGGTTCGATTCCCGCCTCGGAACAATTGTGTGTACGATCTGCAGATATTTGTTCCGGATGTTCTGGTCGTTTTCTATGTATAATAAAAAAATATCTATCTATGTAATATATTGTATTATGTATATCAGTTATCTAGTACCCACAGTACCCATAACACAAGCTCTGCTTACCATGGGGCTAGATAATGCTGTGTGAATTTTTAGCAACATTATTTATTTATTTAATGAGATTTTACAAATAGAGACGTCATACTCATTGTAAAGAAATAATAACTTGGCGATAATTTATTAAAGTAGCCTAATACCTACCTACCTAGCACTGTTTGAGCAGACAACGCAAAGCGGCAACAGCGCAGTGATTTTAGTTCAACAGACGAGACGCCACGCGCCGCCGCACGGCATATGTCCTTATCTCTGTCACTCATAAACGCAACGCACGGCAAAGCGGCAACCTCGCGGCACTGATTTTTGAGGAAATATAACATCATTGATCATTGTTTAAACTAGATTGTAGACTTTCAAAATTTAAATATAAGATGGCGGCTGCAATCAATTATGAAATTTTGCATCATGGGTATCGTTTTTATGATTTTCGAGGGTACTGAAGCCGATACTTCTGTCAAAATGTGAATCCAAGATGGCGGCTGCTATAAATTATAATTTTTTCCGTCATGGGTGTCATTTTCATGGTTTTCGAGGGTGCTGAAGCCGATACTGCTGTCAAAATGTGAATCCAAGATGGCGGCTGCTATAAATTATCATTTTTTCCGTCATGGGTGTCATTTTCATGGTTTTCGAGGGTGCTGAAGCCGATACTTCTGTCAAAATGTGAATCCAAGATGGCGGCTGCTATAAATTATCATTTTTTCCGTCATGGGTGTCATTTTCATGTTTTTCGAGGGTGCTGAAGCCGATACTGCTGTCAAAATGTGAATCCAAGATGGCGGCTGCTATAAATTATCAACTCGGATTTTGAAACGCGGTACGGTTCGCAGCCGCTCATGAGCGTTGCGCGCGCGCTGCCTGCGCTACAATGTCTGCGTGCGCCCGCTCCGACGAGCTCACGAAACGTTTACGTCCAACCGCGGCTCACACGCGACGCCATGAGATTACCTATTTAAATTGTATTTGTAAGCAAATACTTTACTAACAAAGAAAATTTAACTAGTTAGACAATTGACCTAACTGCAGACTATTGTAAACAATCTACAGGTAGCTCAATTGACCCATATCAATACCAGTCGGAAGCGTCCCCAAGACGCTGTGGTTGCATTGCCACGCTGTATGGCAATGCTGGCTCATGCGCTGCGCAACATACTCGTCAGATCTCGGATCACGCGTCGTCGCTTCGACCAGACGAAGAGATTATTATATTATACCAGACCACATTTGTAAGCTAGTTATTTCAATTCCATTTATTGATCAGTACAGAAAAAAATCGTCTTAATAAAAAATATATATATCAAAAACAAGAAAAGTGACAACCCTAGTGCTATAATGGAGCGTAGGTATTTATTTCATCAACTAGGCTTAGTTTCCATACTGTTCTATATGTGTACTGTGACTGCGGCCTGCGGCCTCGGCGTGCAGCGACCGCAGACTGCAGCGCCAGTGGTGTGTTGGAAATAGAAGCAATCGCGACCGCAGGTAGCACTGCTTGCAATGTCGCATGCGGTTGCAGTCTACAGCCCACCTCGGACTTGTTCCTTTAACACTTTGAGTGCTGAAACCACACGGTATGTGTTTTCTATAAGTGACTAATATGCGTAAATCCACACTAGCGCAGCGGCTGAGAAAATACAGATCTTTGTGACTCAGCACAGCCGTAATATTTTTCGAACGAAACGCATGTGCGGCGCAACACAACCGCTATTTAGAGCGGCAGCACGAATTTTTTAGGGTAAAAAAAAGATCGCAGTCGTCGAAAAAAAATCGCAGTCAAAGTGTTAATAGCAATGATAATTCGTTCAACGAAATACCTAAGTAGATTTTCATTAAGTTTTAACCAACTTGAAACCCAAGCTATAGAGTTTGGTTTCAAGTTAAAAGTTTGCTAGATATTCATTGGAATATCTAGCAAACTTTAGTTTGAAATGAATCAATTCAACGTAACCCGAGCTCTAGTTTGAAGTTTCGATTGCTTTTGCTCCAGCTCAGTTAACACTGCGCTAACACGTCACTGCTAATTGGTAAAGGTCCGTCGACACATCTGCAGATTCTGATGTAGTAGTGAGGGTGTCACTCATACTTTCACCACTCATTGGATGATTTTCTAACATATTTTGGATGGTTTTCTCACATCAGTCATCGCACTTAAATATATTAAAGACTAATTTCTGCCTGCGGCTTCGGACGTGTTGTTTCTATGGAAACGTTTTAAGGTTATTTCTATCCCATGGGAATTGATTTATTCCAGGCCAATGTTTTATTCCAGGCCTGGAACTACCTGAGTTCAGCCTATTAACCCGGGACCTATTCATTCCTATTCATATCAGTTCAAAGATATTTACTTCTTATTAACAACAAACATGCTACTTACCGACCGCGACTCGGCAAACGTAGTGTAGGACGCCCTCCGGCCAGGTGCGATGAGAACCTGCGAAGGACTGCGGGCAGATGCTGGATGCGTCAGGCTGAAGACAGGGCGCTATGGCGCTCATTGGGGGAGGCCTTTGTCCAGCAGTGGACTAACATAGGCTGATGATGATGATGATATAATATAGAAAAACAGCACAAAAAATCATAGAGTCAACCTTACTTTAACTTTACATTACAAAATCATAAATTTAAAATCACAAATCATATCCCTTTCAATATACAATAAAATTACATTCTATGATTTTTTGTGTTTTTTCTGTATTATTATAGAATAAATAAATAAATAATGCTGGACAATTCACACAGCATTATCTAGCCCCATGGTAAGCAGAGCTTGTGTTATGGGTACTAGATAACTGATATACATAATACAATACATTACATAGATAGATATTTTTTATTATACATAGAAAACGACCAGAACACCCACAGAATGATTTCTAATTTTAATATTAGATGTAATATTGTACTCTATTGCATTGGGTGTTCCCGTCAAAATGGAGAACCGTTTGTAAATAAATAAAAAATATTTTTTTTTTGCCTGTATTAATATTCATCTATAGCTCTTCGGTTGTCTGGTAGAGATCGCTCTTGAGCGATAAGACCGCCGTATTGTCACATATCTTGTATTATTATTTTTTACCTTGTTTGTTTTATTTTTAAGTGTGCAATAAAAGTATAGTCTATCTATCTAGCTTCCTTAATCATTTAATATTTGACAACCGATGTGGCGCGGTGGGCGAAGGTCCGCCTGCGACGCAGGAGGTTGCGGGTTCGATTCCCGCCTCGGAACAATTGTGTGTACGATCTGCAGATATTTGTTTCGGGTGTTCTGGTCGTTTTCTATGTATAATAAAAAAAATATCTATCTATGTAATATATTGTATTATGTATATCAGTTATCTAGTACCCATAACACAAGCTCTGCTTACCATGGGGCTAGATAATGCTGTGTGAATTGTCCAGCATTATTATTAATATCAGCATCTGACCACTAGAATAGACCAACGGGACAGTCTAATAACATAGTAATATCATACGTGGATCTGGACAAACCTTTAGGTATTGATTTTAGCGATACACTGGTAGGGATTTCCGAGCAAACATTATCCTAGCTGGATGCAGCTGACACATTTTGAATCTAACTATGTAAATTAGGAGGTATTTGGGCTGATTTTGCCCATATAGCGTTATCAATATTTTGATTTTTTATTTCCCACCGTAGGTTTACACTTGGTGTCGTAATCTATACTAATATTATAAAGAGGAAAGGTTTGATTTTTTGTTTGTTTATACTGAATAGGCTCCGAAACTACTGGACTGATTTGAAAAATTCTTTCACCGTTGGGAAGCTACACTATCCCCGGTGAACATAGGCTATATTATACTTTCAAAAAAATTAGGGATCCGTACTAAAACTGTGCGAAGCCGGGAAGGTCCGCTAGTGTTCTATAAATTCTTAATAGTAATATAACAATTTTATTATTTATCACATACTAACTTTTTAACATATATTATTATTTTAACTTTTCACATACTAAGATTGTGGAAAGCTTATCAAACTAATAATGCAAATGTTTGGATGGTTGGATTGATGGATGGATGTTTGTAACTTCTTTTTCATTTAATTTTTAATAAATATTTTTTTCTATTCTATTCTGAGTGTAGCGGGATATTCAGAAACACCAATTGAATGGATGACTGAATGAATGAATGCACGAACACTTTAATGCACTTAAAACTATAAAATAACAGCTTATATCTGAAGATTACACATAAAAAGTACAATAGGCGGCCTTATCGCTGACAGCGATATCTCCCAGGCAATAAATGTTAAGTAATCATAAGTTATAATATGAATAATATTGTTTTCATAGTTTTAGTTTTTGTTATTTAATTTATATTTTAGTTTTGTGCCTTATTGTATTAGGCCACCTTGCGCAGGTCTCCACGGAAGACCAGCGCTATGGCGCCGACCGATGTGGCGCGGTGGACGAAGGTCCGCCTGCGACGCAGGAGGTTGCGGGTTCGATTCCCGCCTCGGAACAATTGTGTGCACGATCTGCAGATATATGTTCCGGGTGTTCTGGTCGTTACCTATGTATAATAAAAAATATCTATCTATGTAATGTATTGTATTATGTATATCAGTTATCTAGTACCCATAACACAAGCTCTGCTTACCATGGGGCTAGATAATGCTGTGTGAATTGTCCAGCATTATAGCATTATATATATATATATATATATATATATATATATGGTACGAACTGACAAAATCGGTCTCCACTCAGCATGTGCTATGGTAGCACATGCTGAGTGGAGACCGATTTTGTCAGTTTCTGTCTCCTGTTAATCTAAGTGTAATTTAAAGGAGTCTCTGTTCTCACAAAATAAAAATCTTTTTACTTTTACTTTACTATTTTACCTAATGGATGTTTTTTTTCAAAAAATGTTTTTTATGTTATTTTCTATTCTATTCTAAGTTCAGAGGAATATTCAGAGACACCAATTGGATGGATGTTTGTCGCATATTTTTCATTTCAATAAATGTTTTTCGTATTCTTTTCTATTCTAGGTGAAGCGAAAGTTTCAAAAACACCAATTGAATTTTATTTCCACAAGACGTGTTCGTTCCTGGTCTAGTTAGAACCTGATTCACCAAGTTTGTATAAGTGCATTATGTTGCGAGGTATTCAATTAAGGTTGATAAAGTTTCATCGCGAGCTGATTTAATTATCGAGAGCCTTCACAGGAGCTTGCGGGTAGATTAAAATAGACGGGTTTATATTGAAGGTGAATAAACTGGCTAAGTGTGAGACGAGTTGTACACGAAGGGTTCCGTATCGTACAAAATTTTATCGCGTGAAATTTAGGTACGAAAAAAAGCAAGCGTTCAAGATGGCATCCAAGTATTGACCGCGCCCAACGTAGCGTTACTTTTTATTTAATATATTTTAGTTTTTTTTTATTATAGTGACAAAGCGTTAGATCGCGAGAAGTGGAAGGAGAAAAGAGAGGCCTTAGCCCAGCAGTGGGACAATAATGGCTTGAAATAAATAAATAATAATAAAATAGTGACAATAATAATATACTCTCTGACAAAATGTCATCTAAGTCATTTCATATAATGACGAGATAAATTGATATTATCCTTAGTTTTGTATGGTCAACATCAAAGTGTAGTAGTAACCATTCCACGTTTGTATGGAAAGATGAGCCGCTTGTTGATTCGTAAGTTTTCTAGCACTTTGTACGCTGTCATCCATAATTATCCACTCAAAGATCTATTTGACAAGAGATTTAATAATAAATTGGTTAGTTTAGCCTGCGGGCAAGTGGCTGTAAGTAAAAAAAAAATTACAACAATAGCTTTATTCCAATCCCAATAGTTATTAGTATGTACAATTTTAACCCTTAACCACCTGACGTCGGTCACAGAGACTCCGGCGATTTTATTTTTCAAATTATTATCTTGCTATGCATGCGGTGCAACCGTGCGTTCATGTACTTTGTCCCCTCTCTTGTCAGTACGCGCCACGCGCTCGGCGGCTCCAGACGTGCGCGCATTTGTGAATTACAGGTAATTATATTTCGCGTGCGGTCCGAGTGACCGACGTCAGGTGGTTACGTTATTTTACTATATGCTATTTATTTTTTTGTAGGCTTATAATGTCGGATCCAAACATATCACGATGGCTAGAGGAAACGGATTCAGACTCTGAATACCAACTCAATGCTCCAGAACTTCCGAATGAAGATTGCAGCGACGTAGAAGATGTTCCAGAAGATCACATCATTGATGGCGAGTGTCAGTCAGATTCAGAAGTGGAAGGTGACGAGTCTGAGTTTCAACCTATTGAAAACAACATCGTACCACCGATGATGGAAGAATCATCTTCTGATGACGATGTTCCGCTGTCAAGGCATCGAAACTTCTTTGGTAAGAACAGATTTTCTGAACAGATTGTCGCCGCAATTTGTAAAACTTTGAGGGTTGTGATTTTATAATAATTGATCCTTGATCATACCAAAAATGATTTTAAGTTTAAGATTATATACCGAACTAATAGTAAATAAGTAAAAATATTATATACAACTTAGGGTAATTACCCAGATCTCTGATTTCCAAAGTTCCTGATTTTTTTCAAAAATTTTGTATTTTTATATTAAGTGTTGATTTTAGATAAATAAATGAAAACTTTTGCATTGTTTAAAAACTTATTAATAATAAAAATATAATGATAATACAGATGCGACTTTCATTTAAATTAATACTTAAATAATATACCTATTAATAAACATGGTAACTACGCAAGCGGTCTCTATGACCGACGTCAGGTGGTAGTGTAACTGAAATACACGTCAGGTGGCTAAGGGTTAAAACAATAATAATAGTAAAAAAAAATTATAGTCGTGTAGGTACATTATAATTTTAGAATTGAATTGAATTTAGAATTAATTATGTCAGGTTTTTGTTGTATCATGTCCTGATATGGACCGCCTTCGGCGGTGTATGCCTCCTCCAAGGATCTCCAGAGGTTTCTGTCGCTGGCTTTTCGTGGCCACATATTCCCAGCTACTTATGTGATGCTCATTCCATCTTTTGAAGTCTGTAAATATGTATCATTAATATATTAATTCCTACACCAACAAACTTAAACTCTTTGATTACTCTTTATTAGTAATTTTTAATACTCTTTATTTTGTGTTTTATTATTATTACTTAATGTATTGTGTTAGTTTACGTAACGTGACGTTGTTGGTTCCGACGGAAGATCAGCGTTCTGATAGCTATACACATTGGCTATCACAGCATAATGCTGAGTCGGACGCCATTTTGTAGCATTTAAGTTTTTTTATATTAGTTAGTAGTTATTTAGTCTTTATGACTGTGTTGTGTTGGGTAATTAAGGAATTAGTTTAGTAAATTTGTTAATGCTACAAAACAAGATTTTTCTATTTCTATTTCTTTCTATTTAAAGTAAATTAACCTCAACTCGAGCCGAGTAGACCTCAAGTCAATCGTCCAGTTCTAAGAACCAGCAAAGAGGTCTCAAGTATTTGACCTCCTTGATATTCCGCAAAAAGTTCCTACAGGTCAAATGGCGCGTGAAATTAGACCGAATTACGAGTAGACCGTAATGAGGTAGATTAAACCTTACTCACCAGTTACGGTTAATGGTAGATAAATTTTAAGGGGATTGACCGCCTCTATGGGCGTAGGTATCGCGGCGAGTAATAAGAATTTTTTGGAAAGTTATTATTATAGTACTCATTCGACTATGCAAGAGGTTTAACACTTTGACTGCTATTTTTTTTTCGACGACTGCGATCTTTTTTTTAACCTAAAAAATTCGTGCTGCCGCTCTACACAGCGGTTGTGTTGCGCCGCACATGCGTTTCGTTCGAAAAATATTACGGCTGTGCTGAGTCACAAAGATCTGTATTTTCTCAGCCGCTGCGCTAGTGTGGATTTACGCATATTAGTCACTTGTAGAAAACACATACCGTGTGATTTCAGCACTCAAAGTGTGACTAGTTATTGCAGAAGAGGCCGCGATTTTGTGATTTTTAAATCATCTGAGATAAAAAAAATCCGAAAAAAGATATTACTTAGAATCTTACTTATTCACCGTAGCATAATAATATAGAATTCACTCGATAGTAAAGAAAAGGTACCCCTTTTCGTAATGTTTTTTCAATATTATGACTGAACTACTGACATAAATTGTCCTGCTTTATTTATTTTACTTAAACATTGTATACTTTCTAATGCAGACTGTACAGACCAACTGTTACAATTACATTCAATATATCAAACCTTGAAAATGGTTGCTCCTTCCTCTGCTATGATAGTGATAGGGTTGTAACGAGGAACAAAGATACGATGATTAAAAATAAAGATAGAGAGATAAATTATTGATTTAGACAGAAACACAATTTACAAAAAATTTTAAGTATTAAGAAAACAAAAAATGATGTAACACAATTGGCTAAAACAATGACCTATTGAGAGCAAGCAGAACAATAATTCAATGTGTAGCCTAGCTACTAAATGTGACTTTTTGTAGAAATAATAAAGAAATACAGAAATACATTTTATTGGTAAAACCACTTTACATGTCACATTTTCGTATAAGAACAATAGGTACGTGTTGTTAAAATTGAAAATAAAATAAAATCATAGAATAGTAAATAAAAATAAAGTCAGGTTTACAATTGTAATAGTTCGTTCACAGAATAGAAATTCTGCTCGACAAGCCAACGTTTAAGTCTTATTTTAAAGCATGATAGACTGCCATCGGATGTGACAGAGTCTGGTAGTTTGTTGTATACTGCCGGACCCATCACATGAGTTAACCTTGAGGACTTCGTGAGGGAGCGGGCGATGGTCGACAGCTTTTCTGCGTTTCGCGTTCCGTACGAGTGGGTCTCACTTGTCTTCATGAAGCTGCCCAAGTTCAGGTCATCACTTATAAAGTCAAGACATCCTGGCACATTTAGGTACCTACACTAACATACTAAAAATATTTCCTAACAACTCTCTAGCATGTAAGTAAAACATGCTTTTATACAAATAAACAATTTTTAAATGTGGCGTTTCCTTCCTCCATAATATGACGTGATGAAAATGATCTATAGTTAACATGCCTTTTGTACCGATGTAAGCGGGTTTATACTGCGAGCCTTATTTTGTGCGCAAGAGACAAGAGCAAGAGACTGCAGCATCTGCCTGCAGTCTTTCGCAGGTCGTCATCCCACATGGCCGCAAGGCGTCTCCACTACATTAACCGAGTCGTGGTCTCCACTCATGAACACGTTTACCCCAGCGGCCGTCGGTTCTTCGCGAGATATGGCCGGCCCGCTGCCACTTCAGCTTGCTAATTCTTAGAGCTATGTCGATAACTTTGGTCCTCTGTCGGAGTACGCGTGTATGTAGTTTGGGTGGAAATAAAATACTTTTCTTACATTCTTATTTTAAAGAACATGTATCATGTATTATTCTTATAATACAAATAATGGAATGCCGAGCGTATCGATTACATATAAGATACTCTTGTATCTTGTATGCAATCGATACGCTCGGCATTCCTCGCCAGCCCTACATAGGTATCATTACGCTATCTCAAAGGCGGAGTAGAACGCATCCTGCCATTAGAAGAGCCGGCAAACATTAACGTGAGGCGAGGCGCTGCTAATGGGCCTGTACCATTCTACGCTTTTCTATCTCTGTGGTAAAGGGTTTCGTGAAACATCTTTCTTGGGAATTGTTGCGTGGACAATAACGTCGAGAAAAGGCGAAAGGAATTTAATAGTGAGTAGAAAAAATATCCGTGAATAGTTTTAGTATAGCGTAAAGACTTGAAATCTATTTAATTTGAGAGTACTTGTATATAAAAATATTAATTGAAACAATTTTATAATCGTTTTTTTGTGTTTACCAAATGTGTAGGTACATAACGGATATAAAACAATACATAACATAGATATTTTCTTTTATTATACGTAAAATCCGACCGGAACACTCTCAACAAATAAATAATGCTGGACAATCCACACAGCGTTATCTAGCCCCATGGTAAGCAGAGCTTGTGTTATGGATACTAGATAACTGATATACATAATACAATTCATTACATAGATTGATATTTTTTATTATACATAGAAAACGACCAGAACACCCGGAACAAATATCTGCAGATCGTACACACAATTGTTCCGAGGCGGGAATCGAACCCGCAACCTCTTGCATCGCGGGTGGACCTTCGCCCACCGCGCCACGGAGGTCGTTATAAATACAATAACCATCTTATAAGAAAGTCCATAGGTATTTCAGTAAACTATTCAGTATTTCATCCCGCTGAGCTTCGATTTGTTTTAACACTAAATTGTTCTGAATAAATTGCGAGTGCACGTCTCAGTTTACCCAGTTTCACCCTAATCCGATACGAACTGAAACTGAGCTTTATTGCGCAGGGTTTAAGATTTAATTTGAGTTGCTTTTAACTCTGCTGTAACTTAAAGACGGTAGTGTTGGGGAAATATTGTAGTGTAGACTGCAAAAGCAGGTTCATTATAATTGTTTCGGCAAACAATTTCAACGATAGCAACATTACGTAACTTACAAATGTATTTTTCATACAGGTATTTATTTAAAAAAAATCTAACACTGTTACTCATATATTCATCATCATCAGCCTATAGCAGTCCACTGCTGGACATAGGCCTCCCCCAATGAGCGCCATAGCGCCCTGTCTTCAGCTTGCCTCATCCAGCATCTACCTGCAATCTTTCGCAGGTCGTCATCCCACCAGCAGTCCTATTGTCTAACTTCAAGACCATTACCAGTGAACTTGAAGCCCATTACCAGTTGTCAAACCTGTCATAATGATTTCGGTATTGTCTAAGGATTTCAACTGGACATGAGCTTGGGAATGAATGATTCAGGTGAATCCAATTCTCAAGTTTTCGATCTTTCTTGCGTTCCGTTAATGCATCTAGGACAACCAGTAGATCCACTGGTACTACTGGCGATTTAGCGGTTTTTATAGTTGCAAAAATGGTAATTATATTTATTATGCTGTAAAAACAAAGCCTGTGCATTATTTTTGTTATTTTTTGCAATACAATCACGTATTTTGTCAGTAAGTATACTAAAAAAGTAGTAACGAAACGTAAGTTTTCTTTACTGTCAAACTCTCTGATGTCACTCACTATACTATAGCAGTTGTCAAAAGTTTGAGGTTTGTTTTGTTTGTATTTGTAAATTTGGTTGGTGTCTGTGCGAAAAAACTTTCGTCTCAAAGTGTATTTGAAGATCGGGGCTTACAAAACCTACATCCTTAAAAATGCAAAATGCTGGCGGCGTGGTATGCCCTGTGTTCCAGAACCAAGCAGAGGAGGATTCATGCCAAACATAACATCGCTCCCAGAGTCTGTACTGGCGCGAGTCGATACGTACGAAACACGGTAATCACACGTGACCTGAAAACACCCTCGATAAATGAGTTCGTGGTAAAGCTGACAATTCCCGCCATGCTCACCTCAACGCTCTCACTCCCCTACAAGCAAGACCGCCAGACGCAAAACCCTCCTGGCGACCTCTTCCCCCGGAAATCCACAATCATGTTCAATCTCAAGAAAACCATCGCGGCCTATCGGCTACTGAACAAACAAACTCTTGAGAGGCCTGGCAGGACTCTCAAAGCAATAACCCATTCTTACCACATTTCACTCAAAATGTTTAAGACCATTGATAAGTCTATTTAGAAATACAAATTTATTTATTTACCTACCTCTGTACATTAGTAGTAAAATTATAAATATGGATTGTTTTTAAAATTGTTGTATTTATTTATGTTCGACTCCTCCACAATTTGTTGAATATTTCTTTAGGCTTACAAAATAAGCACTTAGACAAGTAAAATGTTATACCTACTATAAATTATTCTCAAATAAGACTATTCACTTCAACTTTTTGTCGAAAGAAATGAAAAAGAAACCATTAGTACATTCATATACATATATCACTTATGTGTCTAATACATTTGAATTGCTTATCTACATATAATGTGATTTTAGATACATGTCAATATTTATTTAAAGCTATGCACAATATTGAATATCTTGCATACTATAATCATCTATGAACAGCGAGCACTTACCCAAAGGGATAAGTGCTCGCTGTCTATGAAGTAGAAAGCCGTACACCTTCAAAGAGGGATGATTTAGTGTCCGGGGTTGATGCATGATGCACGATGGCATGTCATCTCCTCCTTATCGACGCAATGGAGATGCTTGTGTTGTTCACAAGGCTGTACAAGTACTTCACATTTGTAAGTATTCCAATAGTTTGTTCTTACTGGCCAGCCCGCAAGGCTCTGCGGTCTAAACGCTGCTGATGCTTTTTCAGTCATTTTTCTTCCGCAGCTGCCATAAAAATAGCTTGCGCCATAACGCCTGAAATCAAATAATTATGTGTAACAGGACTATACTCCGATTTAGAATCCAAGATATTTTATGTCAACATAGACATTTTTGAATGAAAAGTTAACAATAACAGAAAACAACGAGGTAACAGCAAGGTTATCTTGCTTTCAAAAACAAAAATGGTTTCGAGCTTCTATGCTTAGCTTTGTATTATATTATCTGTGGCTTGGATGATACCAATGTCGTTAAATATTTTTCACCAATATTCCTTGGGTTTTGTAATCCTTTTGTATACAAAAAATATCCAGGTTTTTGAATCGGAGTATAGTATAATATTGTGCTCTCAATATATAAGACTTGTAATATTAGGTGAAATATCATGAGGCATGACTGTTGTGAAGATGGGAAGGAGAAATTTTATTGAGAGAATCAGTATTATGCACTAAAATCATTGGAGAGAATGCTTTGTATTTTCTGTGACGAAATGAATTTATCTACTCATGTTTGGATGTTCAGATAATAATTATTACTTACTTTCTTCCTTTATTAGGTCTAATAGGTCCTTATTTATTAGGTACCTATCCTTCAAACACAATGTTAACCACAATCTTCTTATTTGGATAGAGATTTGATCAAAATATTTTCAAACAAGGCGCGAATGAGCTCCCTGCTTCATTTGACGTTTCACATGGTAATGAGATGGCTACTGATATTCATTTCGGCGTTACACAATACCAAAATCTGTCAAAACACAAAGTTCCATTCATTCACTGGGCTTCAATCTCGCTGGTAATGGTATTACTTGTGTCAGCTACTTACACAATACCAAAGTGACAGTCGAAGACCAGACTGGGCTTGAAATGTCGAAAATGATGTTCAGTGAGAGTTAGACAATAAGGCTGCTGGTCGGAGGGCGTCCTACACGACTACTCGTATATTTATTATAATATTCAATTAAAGTAATGTTATTTAATTATATTTTTTTATTTAAGTGCTGCCGCTAGAAAAATCTCGTTAATTGTACGTTGTTATTAATCCTTATTAAAATAAATTACTTAATATTCAAGGCGGCTTCAATACCTTTTTGAATTATTAAATTCGGACATTCCATCCGAAAGATATTACGAGTTCTAAAATGTAAGTATTAGAATTAAGTCGAAAGAAATAAACTGCCGCGAATTAATAATCATATAAAATACCCGTGTGAAGCCGGGGCAGGCCGCTAGTCTCGAATTTATTTTATTTTACTTTCTTAGGGATAACAAACAGTACCACTTAAAAATTAACTATAAACTTAAATAAACGTAATTCTAGAAGTGAACCAGCGCCGTTATCCACTTATTACTTGTGCAAGGGGTGGTGTTAGTGAGCATTTGCACCTATGTAATTCACATGAAGAGTTAAGTACAATCGAAAATAGTATCAGTTGACAATATCAGGTTGATGGCTGTCTTATACAAAGCTGGTGAAGCAGCAAATGGATCAGTTTCCGAGAAGTACTTATGTATTATATGCCGCAGTCATTCTATGCAGTGGAGCGCGCATACCTGCGTTGAATAATGTTGTTGCAGTGAAAAATCTTCCAACCACTAACTATTTAGAGGTTGTTGTATATCTTATAAATATTGATGAGAAAGCCAGCCGAGCTGGAGTGTCTTGTATACCGTATACATTAAGTCGAGGGAGAAAATAACAGACGGGAAGTGAAAATGTATTGATTTCTGGTGTTTTTATGCTGGAGACTTAAAGCTTGAATGTCAGGTTTAAACTCTAAAGTTTAAACCTGACATTCAAGCTTTAAGTACATTACATTTTCACTTCCCGTCTGTTATTTTCTCCCTCGACTTAATGTATACGGTATACAAGAGAGACACTCAGCTATCTGAGTGGAATGGAGGGAAATCACCACCTTTGGTGTCAGAAAATAAACTAGATTACAATACAATACAATACAAAAATTCTTTTTTGTACACCAAAATCAAAGCTTTACAAAAATACATTTTATGCGACAAGTACAATGGGCGGCCTTATTGCTTAGAAGCGATCTCGTCTAGGCAACCTTTGGATGGAAATAATTATGTATACAATAATTATATATTGAGATTTTGCTCAGCTTTGAATTTTACAATTTCTAAAGTTGATTATTGAAGCCGTAGACTTAAAAAAAATTGATAGACTAAAACCTATTTGGTTATTTGAACCCCGGTCAAGAATAGACAATAACGCAGTATGTTTTACTTACCCCCATGATTAATTACTTTATTTGCTGTTTGTTATTCTATACCTGTATTTTGTAACCGTGTCCAATATTCTATTCTATTTTTTTTATTCGTCGATTGATTTGGACAGAGATAATACAATAACTAAGGTACGTAAGTACTTAGAAAAAAACCTACCTAAGAGACTTGGGTTTATAAAGCTATCACGAAAAAATGTATGAACTCAAGTTTGGGTGTTCAGATAATTAATACTTCTGAGACATTTTAGGTCCTTATTTATATTAATCTATAATATTCTACCTCTTCATACAAGAACTACCTAACATAAATATAAATGAGCTGGAGGAGGCCTGTACTCGAAAGGGGTCCTAACCAAGAAATATCTAATAATATTTTAATTAATGGAAATCTATATTTATACTTATACAAAATCAACATCTAACTAAGTCATCATCATCATCATCATCATCAGCCTATATCAGTCCACTGCTGGACATAGGCCTCCCCCAATGAGCGCCATAGCGCCCTGTCTTCAGCTTGCCTCATCCAGCCTGCAGTCTTTCGCTGGTCGGTTTCTAACTAAGTACTTAAATGCATCCAATTTTATTTTTAAATCTAGATGATTGTATAGTATTTTTAATTTTAATTTTATATATCAATTATTTTATTTTATTTGACATACCTACATTAGTAACATTACATATAGAATCAATTATTATTATTTGACATACCTACATTAGTAACATTACATATAGAATCAATTATTATTATTTTTCACTTGTCAATTACTTTAATTATGCACTATTATTTTATAAGGTTATGGAATAAATGGATTTTTATTATTTATATTAATCATTGAAACGCTTAAAATACAATTTTAACCACAAGTTTCTTATTTAGATATTGATTTGATAAAAATATATTCCAAACAAGTCTCGAATTAATCCCCTTGACATTTCACATGGACATTGTTTTGACGACCGATGTGGCGCGGTGGGCGAAGGTCCGCCTGCGACGCAGGAGGTTGCGGGTTCGATTCCCGCCTCGGAACAATTGTGTGTACGATCTGCAGATATTTGTTCCGGGTGTTCTGGTCGTTTTCTATGTATGATAAAAAATATCTATCTATCTGTATTATGTATATCAGTTATCTAGTACCCATAACACAAGCTCTGCTTACCATGGGGCTAGATAATGCTGTGTGAATTGTCCAGCATTATTTATTTTTTATTTATTTATTTTATTGAATATGCTACTGAAATTAATTTTGGCGCTACGCAATAACGAAATCTGTCAAAATACGAAACGCCATTCACTAGGTTTGAATTTCGATGGTGGTATTGCATGTGGTAGCTATTCACATAATACGAAAGTGACAATCGACGTCCAGCAAAGCTACCACGTTATTTAGCATATAACGTAACTCGTTTTATCAACGTTATTAACAAATAACGCATGGAAAGGCGTTTTTAACGTTAAAATGGTTTGAAATGTCAAAAATGAAGTCCATACCTATATTAGCACAACCTCTTTCACTCTTTCCAAAAGCTATTATAGCTGTTGGAAAGAGTGAAAGAGGTTGATTATATGTGCGTATTGTGATAGCCAGCAGCCTTATTGTTTAAGTCTAATACTACTGGGTAGTATCTTCATTTTTGACATTTCAAACCATTTTAACGTGAAAAACGCCTTTTCATGCGTTATTTGTTAATAACGTTGATAACGTGGCAAGCGCTCTTTGTAAATTGATTATATTCAACTTACAAAGAGCGCAGCTAGGTTTTAGTCTATCAATATTTTTTAAGTCTACGGATTCAATAATCAACTTTAGAAATTGTAAAATTCAAAGCTGAGCAAAATCTCAATTTATAATTATTGTATATATAATTATTTCCATCCAAAGGTTGCCTAGACGAGATCGCTTCTAAGCGATAGGGCCGCCCATTGTACTTGTCGCATAAAATGTATTTTTGTAAAGCTTTGATTATGGTGTACCATCAACCTGATATTGTCTAATGCTATGGGCATGGACTTCATTTTTGACATTTCAAACCATTTTAACGTGAAAAACGCCTTTTCATGCGTTATTTGTTAATAAAGTTGATAACGCGGCAAGCGCTCTTTGTAAATCGATTATAATCAACTTGCAAAGAGCGCTTGCCAAAGAAAAAATCTTACATACCCAAACTAGAGCAAGAATCCTTGGACCTAACTTCAATCGGAACGGAACGTACCTTACGTAACTTACTTCATTTCATTCAACTGCTAATCTCGTATTAGATAACATAGTATTATGTTAAAAAACTTTAAAATTCCAATATAATTGTTTACCATAGATCAGTAGAGAAAGGTTTTCCAAAGTAATTAAATTTTAGTTGCCGTTTCTACCCGTTTTTGCCAGACTATGCATACATTCATAAAATACTTACTTTTTACTTTTATGTATGATTATAACAATTTAATTATAACTTCTTGTGACTTGACTATGACTATGTGACCCCCCCCCCCCCCTGGCACCAAAGCTGGATCCGCCCTTGAATCCTAAGAGATGACATCACAATCCAGTCTACCCCCAGCTTTAAACTGACTTTTTTTATTATAATCAACTTACTAAGAGCGCTTGCCAAAGAGAATACAATAACTACGTAACATAACTTGGCGCTTGCTACAAAATGCATGTACGTAGAAACTCCAGTTCCGTTTCAATTAAGCAAATCAAATATTTGTGAGCCTCGATACCGAATACTTTAAAAACGCCTTCGCTGCAAAACGGAGGATCATACAATTGAATATTCAACTAGAATAAAGCTGGGGGTACACTGGACTGTGATGTAATCTTTTAGGATTCCCGCTCTAGTTTGGGTATGTAATATTTGCATACTAGTTTCAATTTTGAGCGGTTACTGTAATTGTGTGATCATGGCGCATGAAACTGTGCTGAAATATTGGAAAACTCAAAAATCTAATCTTGGTAAATATCCTGTTATGTCTTTTGTGAAATTAAGTGGTCCATTTTATCAAAATTATATATATTGCCAGTGATGCGAACGCCGACCCTTTTCTTTTCGTATCTGTTAAAACTAAGGTCTAAAATAAAATTGTGGAGAAAATCAACTCGTGTAAAAACCGATTTGGTAATAACGCTTATCACTTCGTTTCATGAAAACCCTGCACATTTGAAACGTTCATAAAGGAATAATTTCTTTTTGGTTCATTTATCTGTGAGTTTGTTTATTCCACCATAACTTTTAGATACAAATCTGTTTGTTGTTTTTCAATTGTGATGTCTAGATGAATACGGGGGCAGGCCTTTGCCCAGCAGTGGGATAACCAAGGCTAAAACTAACAATAATAAGGTTTATGTAAGGTCCTCCATATGTCCTCAGCCTTACGGATAGTGCAGGTCTGTAGCAAACGGCGGGCAAAAATCGTTTCGGAGAGTTATTCCTAATGAGGGCTTTCGTTTTATCTTCGGTTAGTGTTATAGCCTATCGATTTGTATGCTGACTGTGTTGCGGACATCTTGGATTTTTTGTCTGTTATAGTAATTTTTGAACATATAATCTTATTATTTTGGTATTACGTAAGTTGAAGGCAATGGGTAACCTTCGGTAGGATAGACTCTCGATTTTTAAATTAGTATAACGAAGACTGAAAGTAAAAAAGTATGGATTCATTCTTCGAATTATAGATTTGTCAAAACACATATACTAAAAACCGGTCAAATGCAAGCTGAAATCGCGCACGAAGGGTTCCGTAGTATCTATAAAAACGATGAAAAAATCATGTTTGTTCCCATACAATAAAAGTGTTTTTTTTTGTATTGCCCCCTTATTTTTTAGTATTTGTTGTTATAGTGGCCAAAGAAATACATTATCTGTGAAAATTTCAACTGTCTAAATATCACGGTTCATGAGATACAGCCTGGTTACAGACGGACGGACGGACAGCGGAGAATTAGTAATAGGGTTCCATTTTACCCTTCGGGTACTTCCATACCCAAAGGCTAGGGTTCCCCCTATAAACGGTTCTTGAACCTATACCTTTCCATTCCGCTCCGACCAGTCAGTCAGCATAGGTCAGTAGGAACTTTCACATAATACGTTTTCGATCACTTCGGAAAAATACCAATAAAATGTCGTACAAAATTGTATTGCGCAAGTCCGATTTACACTTGTCAGTTTTTCTATTACCCCAACTTACCTTATTCTATTACCCCAACTTAACATTTTCTATTACCCCGCCTTACCTTGAGCTTTTCTCTTGCAACCAGCGAAGAATGTATTTACTTAGAGCTCAGGTTGCTTATTGAAGTTTTCATATAATAATTTAAAAGGCTTATGATTTTTTTAAAAGAAAGGGAAGCGAATGAGTTAGGTACTATTCTGGAAGAAAACTATTTTCAGGGTTTAGTATTACTAGCTGCGCCCGCGGCTTTCCCTGCGTGAAAATCTATGTGTCAAATGGTATTTATCTATCTATTAAAAACCGTATCAAAATGCGTTTTTTAGTTTTAAAGATACCTAAATAGGGACAGACAGACAGCGGGGAGCGACTTTGTTTTATAGTATGTAGTGATTAAGAATTAGCAAGCTGAAGTGGCAGTGGGCCGGCCATATCTTGAAAAGAACCGACAACCGCTGGGGCAAACGTTTTCTTGATTGGAGACAACGTCTTGGTAAACGTAGTGTAGGACGCCCTCCGACCAGTGGGATGACGACCTGCGAAAGACTGCAGGTAGATGCTGGATGCGTCAAGCTGAAGACAGGGCTCTCATTGGGGGAGGTCTATGTCCAGCCGTGGACTAATATAGGCTGATGATGATGATGATGTTATTATTTATTATTTATTTTAAGCTTATTGTCCCACTGCTGGGCAAAGGCCTGATGATGTAGTGATTATTAAATAAAAGTTCATAGTGGAACTCTGCATAAAATATGTAAGAGTAATAAGCGTTGGTTACTCCGGGTTAGTGCAAACTGCCAGATAGGGAATTAATATGTGTCGGTTAATATTGAACGGCGGAGGGAAGTGAATTGTTTAGTGAGGCTTCAGCCAACTAGGGCACATGGTTGGAAATACGTTCCGACTATAAAACATTTGAAAGAATCATGGTTATTAACACAAGTCAGTTAAAACGGGATATTTAGTTTATCCATAATATATCTTCAGTTATTCCGTGATCATGGCGCATGAAACTGTGCCGAAATATTGGATAACTCAAAAATCAAATTATGGTAAATATCCCGTTTTAAATGACGTTCCGACTAGTTCATAAGTATTTAGCTTATTGCGTTTTTATTATATATTTAGCTTGTTATATATAATGTAAACTACTCTATTGTATTAGATCATATCCTGTAAGAATAAATGTAAGTGTTTTGAATAAATACAAATACAAATAATTATTTTTCGTCAAACATGATGGGTAAAATATAAAATATTTTATAAGATTCAAAATGATTTGCGTCAAACATGGTATTATAAATATAAAACATGTTCTCAGGTCTCACTATGTTCTAGCATGTAATATAATTAAGATTATGGATTAAAATTTTCATATCAGTCATAAATATTCCTATCATTCAGCTATTTAAACTCTGAACAATCCTCCAAAACTTCTATTTTCCTTCTTTTTTTTGTCTACAATCTTTATGAGTCGCCTAGCCAGATCTAAAAACACCCAGTTTCTTTATATCTAAGGTTTCTTTAAACCATTGCCGTCTTCTCTGCCTTGTGCTTTTTACATTCATCCATTTCCTCAGCTACTTTAACAAAGTCGTAGTTTATCTACCCATTTTTTAGAGTAAAAAATAGTTATAAGTCGGACAGATAGAAAACACTGTGTATCCAAACTTTAAAAGCAGATAATCTCATGGGAACGGAAGTTGTAGCCTGAAATTGTTAAGGCATGGCCCGCGAGACTTAACATAATATAGCTTAGTTTTGACGTTGATTTGCAAAATCACAGTAATAGAAGTTTGGATGTTTGTTCGGGGCTTTTGTGTAGTCGGGATGGTAATTATCGTGAAGTACAGAAACTCATTTATCATCAGCGTAAAGTAGTCCACTGCTGGACATAGGATTTCCCCAATGAGCGCCATAGCGCCCTGTCATCTACCTGCAGTTTTTCGCAGGTCGTCATCCCACCTGGTTGGAAGGCTTTCTACACTACGTTTACCGAGTCGTGGACTCCACTCAAGAACACGTTTGCCCCAGCGGCCGTCGGTTCTTCGCGAGATATGGCCGGCCCACTGCCACTCCAGCTTGCTAATTCTTTGAGCTATGTCGATAACCTTGGTTCTCTGTCGGATGTATTCGTTACTCATTATGTCCAGCAGTGGCCTAACATAAGCTGATGATGATGAGGTACAGAAATGTTGACCTCGATGCACAGACTTACAAATGAACACAATGATGCAATAAAATAAATACGAAATAATAATAAAATAAATACAAAATATATTTTGAGGGTAGAAGCTATCTTCGCCAAAAATATATAAAAATACGATTCCATTAAAAGTGTGATTAATTAAAAATAACTCAGGCAAAAGTTGTAATTAACAAAAATTCCACCCAATCTTTTACTCACTTCCATCCCCTTGTTTTCAAATTCAAACCCTTCTCTAAGCCCTTTATACAAGCCCTTTCAAGATACATTTAAGTACACAGGTTATCAAAAACCACTAAGCTATGGTGACCATGAATCGTGGACAAAGCGTTTTGCCGGTGGCTATTTACCCCATTATGTTGATGGAGGCGGGAACGGCTCATACATTTTATGGCGATAGTAGGGTGGGTATGAGTTGAGTGTACAGGCAGATTTTTTCTCGCAAAGTGTACTTGCTAGCTTCTGCCCGCGGTTGCGCATGCCTATATCTTTAATAATAATAATAATAAATAATTCTGGCCAATCCACACAGCATTATCTAGCCCATGGTAAGCAAAGCTTGTGTTATGGGTACTATAGATAACTGATATACATAATACAATACATTACATACATAGATATTTTTTATTATACATAGAAAACGATCAGAACACCCGGAACAAATATCTGCAGATCGTACACACAATTGTTCCGAACCCGCAACCTCCTGCGTCGCAGGCGGACCCACCGCGCCACATCGGTCGTATATGTTATTCCAAATCTAGAACGATATCTTCAAAATTAACGCCAATATATATAATAAAACTATGAGTTTTTATCTATTTATTACTCCGATAGAAGAAATTCATGGTACACTTGTATTTCTGTAGCCTTGGGAATTATAGGAAAAAGTTTTAAACCAGTTGGAACTTTGTTTAATGCAACAATTTCCGACAATTCCAATTTCCAGTCCTGCCATAATAGTTCGAAAAGATAAACTCGTGATGATGTCGTATCTTCTACACTTTTGTACCTTGACGAGCGAATAGATCTGATATTGAGAGGACACTATCGGCATAGAATCCATTTATTCCATACCTCACCAAAACACACGAATGAAGCGCACAATCAGCAAAGCAGCCTTAGTCTTTTATCTTTTTCTTTATATTTTATTTATTTTACTAAAACCATAGACACCCTAATCTCGACCGTCCGCCGTCCGTCACTCCTTATCAGCGTCGCACAAACCAAACCGTTTCTTTTTTACTTTCAAGATTATTTCGGAAACAAAAAAGTTATGTTGCTTTTATAGAGGTTTTCCTTTGGAGCTCCAGATTTTTTAATACTTTTATGCTTATAAGTTTCTACCTTTGTAACCATATTCGTAAATACCGGATCACTTACACAATACAATATTTTCAATATTTCTCTTTATTGCACACCAAATAAAAACAGATACACAAAAAAAGAAATACAGCATTCTCCATCAACTGACAACTCTTTGTAGGTGGAAATGTAAATGTATTTCGTATTTCATTTTAAGGAGTATTTCCCAAACTTTATCCGTTCACTACACTTTCGCGGTGGAACCCAGCTCAAGGCTCACTCACAAGGCGACAAAAGTTAGGTTAGGACGAATCTTAAAAAGTTTATTCTTAGTTTTCAACCAACTTTGAATAAAGTGGGAGATTCTATGTATGTAAGTTGATTTCTCCACCAACTATGAACCATTTTAAAATTATTTTTCCATTGTATAGAAAATGAATCAGAGGTAGTCTAAAAAACATTACCGAGTGATAGAATTTGTTTCGTAAAACCTAAAAACGGTGTAAAATTAAAGGATTCGAATTTTAGCGGCCATACCACATCTAGAACTTCAACAATCTGCTACAAAACTCAATTATGCATTGTATCGTCAGACGGAGTGCGTTTCCAAAATTTTAATTACTTCCCTGGCCCAGAGAATAATAAATTAATTATGCAACAAAACCACAGGGTTGATGGAGACAGCTGGGCCACTGACGCCTCTCCGTCTGTCACTTGCAGAGTCGCAGGCTGATGAATCATGGCCACTGGTTGGCCTTTATGTGACGGGGCCACCGCGCTCTCACGATTTAAGCTTTTAGGACAAATACTTGTCCCAAATAGACTCTTGTTACGTTTGTTTTAGAATGCTCGGAGTTTTTCTGAAGGATAGGATTCGTGATGAAAACATCCGACAAAGAACCAATAGTTATCGACATAGCGAAAAACTCGACGGCCAGGTGGGATGACGACCTGCGAAAAGTCTTTCGCAGGTAGATGCTGGATGCGTCAAGCTGAAGACTGGGTGCTGTGGCGCTCATGGGGGAGACCTATGTCCAGCAGTGGACTAACATAGGCTGATGATGTTTTTTCGCATGAGTGCTTTCTCAGGATTCCACCTTTAAAACATCCATACAAGTCTTCTCATGATTCGAACTTTATAAACTGTCAAATCAAAATTAGCATATTTTAACTGTCAATAGACCAAAATCTCGCCAGATGAAATGTGGCGACGTTGTATCAGAAAGGTTTAGAAGACATTTATTTATACATACCTTGTTGATTATAAGTATTATTTAGTTTTCACAGCAGAAAGATCTCATCATCTTAATCTAAAATAATAATAATAAATCGTTTATTGGACCAGAACATGGAACAGATATAGTTTTGAAAAACGATATCATCTGCAGTAGTTTAACAATGTGTCGCAGAATGACCACGCCCTCCTCACAAATCAATACAATTATCTAGAGTACCTATTTATACAGATTCAGACAGCACTATTGAATATATTTTAACACTTAGGTTGTAAGATGCCAATTTAATTTTTTTTTTTATTGCATTAATAAATAATGCTGGACAATTCACACAGCATTATCTAGCCCCATGGTAAGCAGAGCTTGTGTTATGGGTACTAAGATAACTGATATACATAATACAATATATTACATAGATAGATATTTTTTATTATACATAGAAAACGACCAGAACACCCGGAACAAATATCTGCAGATCGTAACACACAATTGTTCCGAGGCGGGAATCGAACCCGCAACCTTCTGCGTCGCAGGCGGACCTTCGCCTACCGCGCCACATCGGTCGTCATTATCCTGAGACAGGACCTATTGGTTCGCTTTGTAGAGTCACTTGTTGCTTTTATAGTTTCAAGCGCCATGATTACGCAATAACTGAAGGCACTGCGAGTAAGTTTTTATGGGCAGACACTGACAGGAAAACTAAAAAATCGTATTATGGTAAATATCCCGTTATAAGTGACTTCTGTGTTAATAACCATGTTAGTTTCAAAAGTTCTATAATTAACAGTGGGTCTGAGTTAGGAGTATAAGAGTGACTGTGTGTATATAAGTAATTCAATGTAAATGGTCGTGCTGTTAATAAAATAGGCTGTGTCTATGCGTCAGTTGGTGGCAATTGGGAAACAGCTGGGTAATGCTTTCTTTTTAAAAACGGCGGATAAACTCTGTGGTTTTTGTTCCATTAACATCGCATGTACTCTTCATAATAGGGATTAAGGCTTGTGTTATGGTAAAACAATATTAACATTTTATATTAATTATCGCTTTTAATAACAAAGAGTGACCGCGATTGTTGTTATTTCATCATCATCATGAGCCTATAGCAGTCCACTGCTGGACATAGGCCTCCCCCAATGAGCGCCATACCGCCCTGTCTTCAGCTTGCCGCATCCAGCATCTACCTGCAGTCTTTCGCAGGTCGTCATCCCACCTGGTCGGAGAGCGTCCTACACTACGTTTACCGAGTCGTGGTCTCCACTCAAGAACACGTTTGCCCCAGCGGCCATATATTAATATTCATAAAATAACATAATTTGTCAATTAGTCAATTATGAATATCCGACATAGAATGGTTGATGTAGTAATGCAAAATGGTGTCACAGACCATGTAACTAGACCCATTCAACTCAACATTAATTTCTGCAGGAGTTTTCGGGTTCGATTCCCGCCTTTGGACAAATGTTTGTACGACCTTTAAATATGTATTCTAATAAGTATTTCAGTCATCTAGTACACATAACACAAGCTCTGGTTAGCTTGAGGCTAGATGATTCTGTGTGGATTATCCAGCATTATTTATTTATATCAATGTAAATTAATCATAATGACTGTTTGTAGGTATTAGTGGTTTTTTGAGAAGGGCGGTGATGGCCAAGTCCGAAACCACGAGAGTTGGAGAAAAGTCGTGAAAGGAGCCATGCCCTCGATTTATAAAAAAATAATAACCGCAAATTTAATTTCTGTTTATCTATACTAATATTATAAAGAGGAAAGGTTTGATTTTTTATTTGTTTGTTTGTAATGAATAGGCTCCGAAACCACTGACCCGATTTGAAAAATTCTACTAGGAAGCTACACTATCCCCGGTGAACATAGGCTATAATATATTTTCAAAAAAGTTTTGGATCCGTACTAAAACCCTGCGAAGCCGGGAAGGTCCGCTAGTATCTTATACTTATGACGGAAATCAATCGATTTTCTTACAGCTCAAAAAGTGACCAATAAAATCGAATATCATAGCAACACTTATAAACTAATCATCAAAACCGCCAATTAAAGCCTCACGATAATGAATGGTGGAAGTATACCCTCAAAAATTGTATATCCATTTCAATAATTTCCATTTTATTGTATGGCGGTCATAAAAACGTGCCCTGGATGTAATTACTCGCGTGCTGAATTATTGAACAGTGTTCGACATGAGAGTGTGGTAAACAGATAAATGCTCGTAAGGTAAAATAAATCAATAAAATAAAATATATAATGTAGATAGATAACACTTTATTACACCACACAAAACAGAAAATGATACAGGGATAAAAACATAGAATAAAGGTATAAAGGGCGGCCTTATCGCTGAGAGCGATCTCTTCCAGGCAACCTTGGGATGGACTGGACATGAACGAACAATATAGACGGTGGCACTTTAATAAATAATTGGTAACAAATACACTGAATACCTACATTACAAATATTATAATAAAATTTCGTACACTATGTCACGTGAGATAGCATACATTAAGCAACTGCCTACTGACGAGTTCGTTCCATTGACTCATGTAACCTTAACAATTCGAGTGCTGAAATCAGACCGTATGTGTTTTCTACAAGTGACTAATATGCGTAAATCCACACTAGCGCAGCGGCTGAGAAAATACAGATCTGTGTGACTCAGCACAGCTGTAATGTTTTTCGAACGAAACGCATGTGCGGCGCAACACAACCGCTGTGTAGAGCGGCAGCACGAATGGCTTAGGTTAAAAAAAAGATCGTAGTCAAAGTGTTAATAGTTAATACAAATAATACATAGAACATCTGCTGATCATACAAATTTATGTCCTGTCCTAGGCGGGAAACGAACCCGTGCATTTGATAATTTTGACAACTCTGTCTTTACTTATAGTCAGATTTTTTATTAAATATAATGCAACGGATCACTCTGTTGCAATCTGTAGCTGTCTCTCTGTAAAATACATCTCGTGTGTTTTAAATTATCGGGCAGTGGCAACACTATTTCATGAGTGTAATTATTGAATTTTCCGCACGAATTCCCAATACTTATGCATTGTGGTAATTCGTTTTGCAGTTGTTAAGCTTGATAATACGATATTATAAACCATTGTGTCGACTAGCTACAACAATTTTGGTAATATCTTCGCCAATTCTTGAGGTTGCGGGTTCGATTCCCGCCTCGGAACAATTGTGTGTACGATCTGCAGATATTTGTTCCGGGTGTTCTGGTCGTTTTCTATGTATACTAAAAAATATCTATCTATGTAATGTGTTTATTATTGTTATTATATATTATATAATAACAATAATTTAATAATTATTGTTTTTTTATTTATTTATTGTATTATGTATATCAGTCATCTAGTACCCATAACACAAGCTCTGCTTAGCTTGGGGCTAGATAATGCTGTGTGAAATTCCAGCATTATTTATTTATTTAATTAAAATGAAAATAATTATAAAAAAATATATAATTATAAATTTTGATGATTTTTCGTTGTTGATTAGTTTGATTAGCCCGCGTGCGAGGGATTACATACTATAATAACATTAACCGTATTACTAAAGTAGTTAAATTAAGTAAAATACAATACAAAAATACTATATTGTATCATCATTATATTTTTCATTATAAAAGACATTAATATATGCGACAAGTACAATGGGCGGCCTTATCGCTTAGAAACGATCTCTTCCAGTAAGTAGAAATACCTATATATATATATATTCAAATATGTACACAGACAATTATAGGCACTAATTGAAGAGCGTAATATTGGATGAAATCTGTGTTACTGAAATCCAATTATCGAATACTAATTACTGTTTTATGTGGCTTTGTGTTCGTGGTTAGTGGTCTTAGGTGCAAGCTTTAGCGATTATCACCCTTATATCTTTACAAAATTCTTCAACTAATCCTTCACTCAAATATTATGGTCCGAATACGGCATATAATGTGGGACGAAAGCAGATATTTTCATGTGGACCGAAATTCCTAGGGACGAATTTGGCATAAATTAACTTATCTGATATGCCTTGAGCGTTCCTTCAAAACGAAGTTCGGTATGTTTATTCGATTATTTGCTCATCGTCGTAAATGTAATAAATGTATTTTCGTACTCTTTATACTTTATTTACGTACTTTTTATACTTTTGTATGTACGTTTTTATACTCAGCCCGTTCATAAAAAATCCCTTGTACATTTTTATGCATCATATAAACCCACATCATCATCATCATCATCATCAACCTATGTTTGTCCACTGCTGGACATAGGCCTCCCCCAATGAGCGCCATAGCGCCCTGTCTTCAGCTTCATCCAGCATCTACCTGCAGTCTTTCGCAGGTCGTCATCCCACCTGGTCGGAGGGCGTCCTGCACTACGTTTACAGAGTCGTGGTCTTCACTCGAGAACACGTTTTCCCCAGCGGCCGTCGTCGGTTCTTCGCGAGATATGGCCGGCCCACTGCCACTTCAGCTTGCTAATTCTTAGAGCTATGTCGATAACTTTGGTTCTCTGTCGGATGTATTCGTTTCGAATCCTATCCTTCAGAGAAACTCAGAGCAGAGCTCTTTCCATAGGTCGTTGAGCGACTTTGAACTGGTGGACCAGCCCTATCGTGAGTGTCCACGTCTCAGCTCCGTAGGTCATAACGGGTAGGACGCACTACTTTCGTTTTCAAGCATTGCGGACAAAACCCACAGATTCGCTATAAGCTTAACCCATTACCCAACGGGTATATCCAATTAGAACGCGTTATGTGTTTGACGTACAAACACACGCAAATCGATAGTATCATACACAAATACGTATAACAAATACCACAAATGAAACGTAAACGGCGTGGATATTGGTCTCTGGTATTTTAACTGCGCAAAATTGACTGGGTTTACGATTTAGCCGAGTTTAGATGAGTACTATAAGGTATTCCATTATTTATCTAGTGTTTATTATTTTAGATAGCATTGTAATTTGTTTTGTGTGTTTAATAAATAAAATAAAATATTGGTTCCAGTATAGGGAATCGATCCCGCATGCTCTGCCATAAACCAATTTTCCCCCACTACGCCACTTAGGTCATCAAAAATCGCTTAAACCCCTCAACAATTTAAAAAACATACTCAAGCGTACTAAAACCTGCACAAACGTACTCGCATTCAACAACTTTCAGCGATTTAAGTCCATGTACTAACGGCACTAACTTTTTCTATTACTAACTTTTGTAGCAAAGTTGCACCGCAGTGCTACGAACTGCTACGAGCAGCTACGAGTGCTACGAATTGCTACGGCGTAGCATTCATGTAAATAGATTTTGATGTGACTTTGATTCGTACATTGTGATTTTGTGAGAAGTTTTTAGGTTACAAATTAATGTTCGGTGTCGGGTAAGGTCAGTGAACTTTTAGGGACCACTTCGATAGGCGACAGTATCGTAAAGAAAAGTATTGTTTACGCGTTTTCTGATTTAAAAACTAATTTAAACCTACAGGTACACGTATCAGTGTTTAATGGCATTTTCATGAGAATATTTTTTTTATAATGAAATTCGTTACTTTTTTGCATACATTCGCGATACGTTGGTCCCTGATACACACCCAATTACCACTATTATACAGCAGGCCTAGATAGATAGATAGAAAACACTTTATTATACCACACAAAACAGGAATAAACAATAGAATAAAATAAGTATAAAGGGTGGCCTTATCGCTGAGAGCGATCTCTTCCAGGCAACCTCAGGATGGACTGGACATGAAGGAACAAAATTGACGGTGGTACTTTAGTAAAAACATATAGATAAAAAAAGAAAACAAATACCTACACTACATACCATACCTACATTACAATTTACAAACATTATACTAACCAACTCTGCTAAACTTACAGCTTCGCTAAAATTTACTTCGATGTAATGAAACTACATAGAAAATCAAGTCAAAAGTGTCAAGTTTCATCAGAAACCATTATATCAAATGCGTGTCGCACCACACGCACTATCTGGAGTTTCTTTAACACTTTGAGTGCTGAAATCACACGGTATGTGTTTTCTACAAGTGACTAATATGCGTAAATCCACACTAGCGCAGCGGCTGAGAAAATACAGATCTTGTGACTCAGCACAGCCGTAATAATTTTCGAACGAAACGCATGTGCGGCGCAACACAACCGCTGTGTAGAGCGGCAGCACGAATTTTTTAGGTTAAAAAAAAGATCGCAGTCGTCGAAAAAAAATCGCAGTCAAAGTGTTAATCTTAGATATTATAAAAATAAATAAAAACTGGATATTTACCATGATTTGATTTTTGATTTTTGAATGACTTTCGTGTTAATAACCATGATAGTGTCAATGTTTTATTTAGAAATAGAAATACTTTATTATGCTTAAAACTTAGGATTAACGCGACGATTTTTTGACGACACTATTGTCATAGTGAAGCAATTGAAATATTAGAGTCTGTGCAAGAAGAGAAGTTTCTTAGGAATGGAGGGCGCGCGTGTGCCAATGTACTACTTTTGTTGCGTTATAATGTTAGTTCACCGTTTCGCCACGAGACTCTTTTTGCACAGGCTCTAGCAGAATTTTTCCAGCTTCACATCAAATAAAAATAACCAAATCCATCAACAAAAATCTAAATCACTTTTATAACGCAAAGTAACGTTTAACGTGAAATATCGTCTGTCGTCCCGTTGGCGATAAAAGCGCGTCATTATCTCGGCGACACCTTTATTGTCTACCAAATAGGTTCGCATACTAATCGACTGTGCAGTGCTAGTTAGATAGCTGGTATAATGAACAAATAAATAATAATAAATAATAAATAATGCTGGACAATTCCCACAGCATTATCTGGTAAGCAGAGCTTGTGTTATGGGTACTAGATAACTGATATACATAATGCAATAAATTACATAGATAGATATTTTTTATTATACATAGAAAACGACCAGAATACCCGGAACAAATATCTGCAGATCGTACACACAATTGTCCCGAGGCGGGAATCGAACCCGCAACCTCCTGTGTCGCAGGCGGACCTTCGCCCACCGCGCCACATCATTCGTCAAACGAACAGCAATTATTTTTTATATAAATAGACAAAGTATTAATTAATTTTAAAAATCTTAAAAAGTGAAATTTATGTGTCAAATGGTTTATAAACCTTCCTCTTGAGGAAGGGACAGACATACGGCGGGAAGCGACTTTGTTTTTTACTCATCATCATCATCAACCTATGTTAGTCCACTGCTGGACATAGGGCTCCCCCAATGAGCGCCATAGCGCCCTGTCTTCAGCTTGCCGCATCCAGCATCTACCTGCAGTCTTTCGCAGGTCGTCATCCCACCTGGTCGGAGGGCGTCCTACACTACGTTTACCGAGCTGTGGTCTCCACTCCAGAACACGTTTGCCCCAGCGGCCGTCGGTTCTTCGCGAGATATGGCCGGCCCACTGCCACTTCAGCTTGCTAATTCTTAGAGCTATGTCGATAACTTTGGTTCTACGTCGGATGTATTCGTTGCGAATCCCTATCCTTCAGAGAAACTCCGAGCATAGCTCTTTCCATAGGTTGCTGAGCGACTTTGAACTGGTGAACCAGTTTTGTTTTATAATATGTAGTGATATATAGATTGTACCAGCCTTACCCAAAGCACTGTGTCACGACCAGTTCGAGTGTAAAGCAATTAAAGTTTGTAATGCGGAAACAAATTAGATCTTTACATCGTGTCATAAAACCAACGAGGGCGCTCAAAGCTTATTGTTTTACGAATAGCGACTTTAAGACTTTTAGATTTAAATTGAATTTCAGGTAGTCTTGATTTTATTTACGTAGTCTGACGTTTTAGTACAAATACAATTAAATTGAATTTAAATTATCTTTATTTGGAACATACGTATATAGGCGTAACGTATATAGGCCTCCTCATCGATTTTGATGATGGCGACTCTAGACATTATGGATTTTTCTTTCTATCATGAGCTCTGATAGGGCAAATTAATATCTTCTTTACATAGTATAAAATGAAATCGCTACCGCTGTCTGTTCGCTTAGATCTTTTAAAATTCTCAACGGATTTTAATGCAGTTTCCAGCAATAGATAGTGATTCAAGATGAAGGTTTATATGTATAATGAAAATCGTGCGAAGCCAGGACGGGTCACTAGTCACTTATAAAAGGAAATGATTTCTGCTGTGCACCAACGTTGAATGACGCCTCATTAAGAGCAGGACCGCAAATTGCGATTTATTGTGCTAAAATAACGTAAATTTGGGCACGTTTGTTTTACTTTGGAGTTCTGATTACGTTTCAGGTTTTAATTGAGGGGCTGTTTAGTTTTGAAAGGTCATAGGTTTATACAGTTACATCTTTTGGTGGTGGCATTGATGTAAACAGTAATATGTAATTTAAAATATTTTATAATAATAATTTAAAATATAATAATAATTTAAAACAAAACACCTGACACGCCATTTTGTGGCGGCGGCGGCCATCTTGGACCGATTTTCTTCAAACATAGCTAGAACACTCCCGACGACGTCCCGACTATTTCACCTTTCAAACAAAAAAAACAAAATAAAAGTCGGTTCATCCGTTCGGGAGTGAGACAGACACACACACACACAGATACACTTTAATATATATATTTATCTTTGTCAATATTGTGTGTACGATCTGCAGATATTTGTTCCGGGTGCTCTGGTCGTTTTCTATGTATAATAAAAAAAAATATCTATCTATGTAATGTATTGTATTATGTATATCAGTTATCTAGTACCCATAACACAAGCTCTGCTTACCGTGGGGCTAGATAATGCTGTGTGAATTGTCCAGCATTATTTATTTATTTAATAGACCTTCGCTTGTCAACAAATGATGGAAAGTGAAGATAATATAGCCGACGATCTAAAACGAAGGTCTAGAATATACCTATTCACTCTTCTTTTGAAGATAGCCAAGTGTTTGGTACCTTCACAAGTAAATAATAATATATTAATTTGTTCTGGTACAACCTGTAAAAAGCTTGAGATACACTAACGACTTGTGCGGTAATTAGGACTGTGCACATCAACAGCTGTAAGATACAGCGCCGACTAATGGACTAGAACGCACATTAGGAGAGTTAGGACCGGCGCACATTAGGCAACTTGAAACAATCGCATTTTTATCCAAACACGCAAAATTCTCGTAATTCTTTGTAAAGTGAAACTTTAATCTCTTAGTAAAGATATTTACTTTAATTTGCAAATCTGAAAAAAGTCATTAGCATTCTACAATGAATATTTTTAAATCGATTTTAAGTTTTTTTTTATTAGTTATCTAATACCTATAACACAAGCTCTGCTTACCATGGGGCTAGATAATGCTGTGTGGATTGTCCAGCATTATTTTATTTAATTTTTAATTTTAATCATCTAGCTGCAAGCTAAGCAGAGCTTTTGTTATGGGTACTAGGCAACTGAAATTCATAATACATTAATACTTAAAACATTTTTAATTATAAATAGGAAATACCCGAATCACCCTAAATAAATTCACTGCAGATCGTACATATGTCCCAAGGCGGGAATCGAACCAACAACCTCCTGCGTCGCAGGTGGACCTTCGACCGCCATGCAACATCTGTCGTCAAAGTGTGTAAAGTGAACCTATAATCTGTATGTAAACACATTTGCTTTAATTTGCAAAACTGAACAAATACATGTATATCTCATTCGCATTCTACCAACTAGTACCCATAACAAAAGCTCTGCTTAGGACTAGATGATGCTGTGTGAATTATCCAGCATTATTTATTATGTTTGAACGTGGTAAGTGTGCGTCGAAACTAACGCAACATGCCACAAACGATTCTGGGTCATACATTAGTGATATTACGGTCCAATTCAGAACAATGCCCGCTAATGTACAATCATGGCGATGCAGAGCAATTATACTCAGGGATACGAGACCCAACTACAAAGCGACGATTTCGATATTTTGAAAGGTTTTTAAATAATATCGAAATGACCATTTGAAAGTCTGACCTTATGAAAATAAAAGTAAATACATAAAAGCGAATAGGTATTATCGCTCTGTAGGTATTGTTTTGAACTTCATATCGAAAAAATAACAATGTATTAGACATATAAGAGATGAACATGCTAGTGGTTTCTTTTTCACTTCTTCCACTAGTGGACAAAAAATTGAAGTGAACAGTGAAATAATTTTATTTGATAATTATTTAATGTCTAAAATATGACTTGTCTAAGTGCTTATTTTGTAAGCCTAAAGAAATAAATGTTTTTTTACTTAACTTTACTTTACTTTAATGGTATATCGAACTAAATAGTAAAAGATATATTTTTTATACATAAGACCAACTGATGCAATCAATTGTCGTTTTGAACTTTCGCGATTCGTTAACATATTAAAGTTTATTGATAAGGTATTTATTTCGTAACTTTTTTTTATTTTCCCCTACGTTTCCACCACAGTGCCATCGTATACAAAAAATTAGGGTAGATCGGTATGTCTGCCCATAAAATCTTACTCGCAATGCCTTCAGTTATTCATTGATCATGGCGGATGAAAATGAAAATGAAAATGAAAAGTTTTTATTTCTTTAAGCTTACAAATAAGCAGTTAGACAGGTCATATTTTATACTTTTAAATTATTTTATAGTTCACTTCAATTTTTTGTCCACCAGTGGAAGAAGTGAGAAGAAACCACTAGTATGTTCATAACTTATGTGTCTAGTAGGTACATTTGATCTGTAAGTTGGTAGATTTTGAGTTGGAGCAAAACTCGTTCCAAGCTTTTTTTTATCTTCTAAGTAATCTGATATTTTGTAATAAGCTTTTTTACAAAGAATATGTTTCACAATTTTTTTAAATTTATTTATTGATAATTTTTGCAACTCACTTGGAGTTTTGTTGTAGAAGCGTATACATTGCCCTTTAAAAGATACATTTATCTTGTGTAGCCTAGTTGAGGGCACAGCGAGTTTATTATTATTTCTAGTATTGACATTATGTATATCACTCAATGTGCCGAGATATTGGGAAACTCAAAAAATCTAATCAAATCTTGGACATTCCTGTTTCTGAATTCCTGTGTTGTCAAACTAGGAAAAAAGAACGCCATCTTTAATTACGTTTGACGTACTATTCAGTTACCAAACACAACCAAGATTAATTAGAAAACAAATACCCGAATGCGACGCTGTAATCCGCAAGACGATAAAATCTTAATTTGTATTTGTTAATCGAGGACAAGATAAACTGGGTAAGCCGAGCGCGGATGAGGCCATGTTTATAGTGATTGAAACAAGACCTCTTGTGGCAAAGTGGTGGTCTGCCTGGGCTGCAAAAGGTTGCGGGTTTTGTTCGTTTTTTATAACGATATATTTTATTATAATCTGGTTTTAATAAGAATTTTTACATAGGAAACAATATAATGAGTTTATTATAATGTTTGTAATGTAGGTATTCAGTGTATTTGTTATCAATTATTTATTAAAGTGCTACCGTCTATATTGTTCGTTCATGTCCAGTCCATCCCAAGGTTGCCTGGAAGAGATCGCTCTCAGCGATAAGGCCGCCATTTATACCTTTATTCTAAGTTTTTATCTCTGTATTATTTTCTGTTTTGTGTGGTGTAATAAAGTGTTATCTATCTATCTATGACATAATTTATTATCATTATGTTTATTTTGTCTTTTGGAGCTAATTATTCCAACGGACAAAATAAAATTTGTATGATCTGCGGATTGTTAGGGTCTGCGTATATGTCAATAATAATAGCACCCTTAACTTTGCATGTGGCCAAATGATGCTGAGTGGCCAGCATTATTTATCTTAACGTTTTCTCTCATATTTACAATATAAATTCAATTTTCCACCGAGACTATTTGTTATTTTAATATCCACTTTTTAATTTAGATTAATTACACCATTTCTTATCCATGAGATAGTCTAGTTTTAATACTACAAAATCTAATTTGAAATTCCCTCTGCGCCTTCCCAGCGAAAGATGCAGCCTTAACCGGTATAAACCAGAATTAACTGGAATTAACTGGATTGAACAAGATTGTGAGTAAAATTGCGGGAGGGTTTCGGCCGCAATCTCGGTCCTTTGTTACGGGACGTAAGATACGGATGGATAAGGTATTGTCTGCTGATACAATCCTGTAGTATTGTTGCTTGAGCTTGGATTTGGGAAGTTATTTCGGAAGTTCGAGAGGTAAGAATAGGATGCCAGATTTTCTTGATTTTTTTTTCTATCTGGCGTGAGTTCTTTGAAAAGATAGTTGCATAAATACCTTAATATGGTATTTAGAAATGTTCACGTATTATTGGTACGTCAAAGCGCACCAACTAAGATGTTAATTGTCCGATTAATCTTTCGAAAACCATACATAAACTAAAATATATTCAATGTCGTGATTTCTCGACGGAAAAACAGTCTTACTCGACGTAAGACTGTTTTTCAGTCGACAAGTAAGCTGCCTCAATAATAAAAAAATGATGCAAAGTTCATGTGAAACTTACAATACAATACAATACAATACAAAAATTCTTTATTGTACACCATAATCAAATTAATCATCACAAAAATACATTAAATGCGACAGGTACAATGGGCGGGCTTATCGCTTAGAAGCGATCTCTTCCAGGCAACCTTTGGATGGAAAGAACTATATGAATTTAAGAAAAGGCAGGGGGTGTACCACAGGTTATATAAATAATAATAATAAAAAAAAACTAAAACTTACTAAAAAAAAAAATACTAAAAAAAAAACTGAAACTTCTTAGTCTTTCGCGATTTGTTAACATAATTAATGGTTATTCTAAATAATATCATTGTTTTCAAAAAACTAACCGACTTTAAATTTACACAGTTACACAGTTTTGATACACAGAAGATGATTTTTCATCCAACTTATCTGTTCTCTTTATTCACTTAAAAGAACAAGGTTCACTTAGTATACACACAGGCACTTATCTTACTATATCAACTAATTAATACTAATAGTTCTAAGAATTAGTAAGCTGAAGTGGCAGTGGGCCGGCCATATCTCGCGAGGAACCGACAACCGCTGGGGTAAACGTGTTCTTGAGTGGAGACGAAGGACTGCGGGCAGATGCTGGATGCGTCGAGCTGAAGACAGGGCGCTGTGGCACTCATTGTGCCTATGTCCAGCAGTGGACTAACATAGGCTGATGATGAAAATTAAATGACGACAGTTTGCCAATCATAGTAGCATGTTTTACAATAATGGTTGGTACCGTTACGCCTAATAATTTTACAACTTAATAATTTATGTCTATACTAATATTATAAAGAGGAAAGGTTTAATTTTTTGTTTGTTATGAATATACTCCGAAACTACTGGACCGATTTGAAATATTTTTTCACTGTTAAGAAGCTACACTATTGTTTCAGTATATTAAACTGCCTTGTCCATGATAATTTTATCTTAATTCCGGGACGTGTTTGTTTCCATCTTACGTTTCAATTAGCACGAATTGTTTTTATTTTCACGAAACAAAGATTAGGTTAGAGGTTATTTTTGAGGTGAACATTTACAAAATAATAAAAATTCCACAGAATTTCGAAGTAAAATTTTAATTATTTAGTAGGTTCTCCGTAAAAAGAGTGATCTTGCGAATTGACTCACAGGCTGACTGAAGGAGTTACTCGTGATCGAGCATCGTTTGACAATAAAACCGGTAGCAGTAGTTATTTTAGTAGCAAAATAAATAAATAATGCTGGACAATCCACACAGCATTATCTAGCCCCATGGTAAGCAGAGCTTGTGTTATGGGTACTAGATAACTGATATACATAATACAATACATTAGGTACATAGATAGATATTATACAATAGAAAACGACCAGAACACCCGGAACAAATATCTGCAGATCGTACACACAATTGTTCCGAGGCGGGAATCGAACCCGCAACCTCCTGCGTCGCAGGCGGACCTTCGCCCGCCGCGCCACATCGGTCGTCAAAATACTTACGAAATACAAACAAACTGTATGTTCGCCCGCCCAGAACGGTTAACTACGGCAAAAAGAACGTATTATATGAAGGAGTACTGATATATAATAAACTACCGGGCGAAATAAAAGACTCCATGAATAGATTTACTAATTTAATGAAATAGATTTACTAATAAATAGTCAATAATTAAAATAAGAAATATCAAATTTATTAAATAAGCATAATCTAAAATATTACCTTCCAAAATGTATATAATATAGCTGCTGCCTTGCTCCCAGACTACAAACGCACGCGCAGTCAACGTGCACAAAAGTCTTTTGTTGGCAAAACAATAGCGTAAGCCTAAGTACCTAGCAGCTATCAGCCGGTAAAATGAAGGCAGACCGCTGAGTTACTACCTTCCTACTGTTACATTATTTTATTAGATTAGTTAGGTTGTTTTTTCTACTATAGTTATTTCTTTTGTTTTTGTTTGTAAGTACATTATACCAGGATTATACTAATAAAGGTGTAAGCACACTCGGCTAATATAATCTTAAGCACATACTTAAGTACGTATTTTATAACTAGGTACTAAGTAGAAACATTGTAAATACTTCTCATTAAGTGAACGTTATATACTATGTTCTTTGAGAAAAATAAAGATTCTTTAAACCGAAAATACACAGAGACTTGATATAAATATTTATTATAGAATAGAATAGTTTAGTTTATTTGTAACTCAATACACAAAAATATAAAACAAATATAATTAAGTAAAAAAAATAAAGAAACAAAAGATTTTTGTAATTGAGTCACAAAACGGACTCTATCTCAGCATGAGTTAGTTAGGTAGCGCATGTTACAACCAACGCTGGTCTTCCTATAGAGCTATTTGGTGACGTCACGGAAGATAACACAAGACAGATATATAACAAAAAATAAAAGAAAAGACTATAACAAAAAAAAACTATGACAAAGGATAGCGGTTATCTCTACGTTGATACATAAAATGTTGGCAGATAAGTATGTTTGCGTTTTAGTGGCAGAAATACCACAAATAGCTAAAGTTTCTGTACGATTTACAAATCTTTTACTCAAATACTAAGTTAGAAGCAAAAATTGTATCACCAAGTGGGAATCGAACCAGGCATCCAATCGCTCACATACCAAGTAACGAACGCACCAAACAACTAAACCAATGAACCAGTTAACAAAGCGTTGAAATTTACATTGATTTAAACAAAACATACATTTCTAAATTAATTGAGTGTAGATCAGGCCGTGTGTGAAGGTCAGTGCCGTGTTCCTGCGCTATCAGAATAGGTTCATGCTCAGCTGATGTTGCGAGTAGCCCCACAACGCTGATTTTCAGCATGTACCATTGCGAGGATGACGTACGAGACTTTAATACTTTGAGTGCTGAAAACGCACGGACCTTTTCTACAAGTGACTAATATGCGTAAATCCACACTAGCGCAGCGGCTAAGAAAATACAGATCTTAGTGACTCCGCAGAGCTGTAATATTTTTCGAACGAAACGCATGTGCGGCGCAACACAACCGCTGTGTAGAGCGGCAGCACGAATTTTTTAGGTAAAAAAAAGATCGCAATCGTCGAAAAAAAACCGCAGTCAAAGTGAAGCTAAAATTTATGAGTGATGGCAACTTGTGTATATATCTATTATGTCAGTGCTGTTTGGACGGTGCGTAGAGCGTCTGTCGAAAGCACGGCATTCGTCCTATCTATTCTATTAAGTATTATAATCTATTGTATTATGTATATCAGTCATCTAGTACCCATAACACAGGCTTTGCTTAGCTAGGGGCTAGATGATGCTGTGCTGGATAGTCTAGCATTTTTTTTAATGTGTACTTACAAAATAAATGAATATGATTTAGAAGAACAATAAATCCTTTGTCCAACAATGGTATGATACAGGCTCATACGTAAGATCAATTTATTTCTACTTTAAAACTTTTTAAAGTATCATAGTTATTAACACTAAAGTCATTTAAAACGGGATATTAACCATGATTTGATATTTGAGTTATCCAATATTTCGGCACAGTTTCATGCGCCATGATCACGGAATAACTGAAACCACTGCGAGTTAGTTCTTATGGGCAGACATACCGATCTACCCTCATTTTTTGTATTTTTCTACGGACGTTACCACTACCACCGGTTTCATTATTATCGAACGCAGCTCGATCACGACACACAACACACGATACTGTCAGTGTTGTGTGTCTTGGTTAGTATTTCTACCTTAAAACAAATATCAGAAACCAATACATATAGGCACCACAAAGTTAGAATCTTTATCTACACGACTTGTCAATACGGTTACGTCACTTCCGCATTTGCGTATCGGTGCTCAATTCCAATATGGAGGCACTTCCGTCTCCTGTCACATTAACATACACTCACGTATATTACGTGAGCAATTTAAAATATGTGGGGTGTTGTATAATACGGGAGTATATGTAGCAAGAGGAATGGATCCAGTAAATGGCTTTGACGATGCCTGAAACTTTATCAAGTTGGTATAGTTTCGTAATCAACGACCTCTGTGGCGCGGTGGACGAAGGTCCGCCTATAACACTGGAGGTTGCAGTTTGATTGCCGCCTCGGGACAAATGTTTGTACGAGAGATATTTCTTCCAGGTGTTCTGGTCGTTATTCTATGTATAATAAAAATTATCTCACATACCAAGTAACGAACGCACCAAACAACTAAACCAATGAACCAGTTAACAAAGCGTTGAAATTTACATTGATTTAAACAAAACATACATTTCTAAATTAATTGAGTGTAGATCAGGCCGTGTGTGAAGGTCAGTGCCGTGTTCCTGCGCTATCAGAATAGGTTCATGCTCAGCTGATGTTGCGAGTAGCCCCACAACGCTGATTTTCAGCATGTACCATTGCGAGGATGACGTACGAGACTTTAATACTTTGAGTGCTGAAAACGCACGGACCTTTTCTACAAGTGACTAATATGCGTAAATCCACACTAGCGCAGCGGCTAAGAAAATACAGATCTTAGTGACTCCGCAGAGCTGTAATATTTTTCGAACGAAACGCATGTGCGGCGCAACACAACCGCTGTGTAGAGCGGCAGCACGAATTTTTTAGGTAAAAAAAAGATCGCAATCGTCGAAAAAAAACCGCAGTCAAAGTGAAGCTAAAATTTATGAGTGATGGCAACTTGTGTATATATCTATTATGTCAGTGCTGTTTGGACGGTGCGTAGAGCGTCTGTCGAAAGCACGGCATTCGTCCTATCTATTCTATTAAGTATTATAATCTATTGTATTATGTATATCAGTCATCTAGTACCCATAACACAGGCTTTGCTTAGCTAGGGGCTAGATGATGCTGTGCTGGATAGTCTAGCATTTTTTTTAATGTGTACTTACAAAATAAATGAATATGATTTAGAAGAACAATAAATCCTTTGTCCAACAATGGTATGATACAGGCTCATACGTAAGATCAATTTATTTCTACTTTAAAACTTTTTAAAGTATCATAGTTATTAACACTAAAGTCATTTAAAACGGGATATTAACCATGATTTGATATTTGAGTTATCCAATATTTCGGCACAGTTTCATGCGCCATGATCACGGAATAACTGAAACCACTGCGAGTTAGTTCTTATGGGCAGACATACCGATCTACCCTCATTTTTTGTATTTTTCTACGGACGTTACCACTACCACCGGTTTCATTATTATCGAACGCAGCTCGATCACGACACACAACACACGATACTGTCAGTGTTGTGTGTCTTGGTTAGTATTTCTACCTTAAAACAAATATCAGAAACCAATACATATAGGCACCACAAAGTTAGAATCTTTATCTACACGACTTGTCAATACGGTTACGTCACTTCCGCATTTGCGTATCGGTGCTCAATTCCAATATGGAGGCACTTCCGTCTCCTGTCACATTAACATACACTCACGTATATTACGTGAGCAATTTAAAATATGTGGGGTGTTGTATAATACGGGAGTATATGTAGCAAGAGGAATGGATCCAGTAAATGGCTTTGACGATGCCTGAAACTTTATCAAGTTGGTATAGTTTCGTAATCAACGACCTCTGTGGCGCGGTGGACGAAGGTCCGCCTATAACACTGGAGGTTGCAGTTTGATTGCCGCCTCGGGACAAATGTTTGTACGAGAGATATTTCTTCCAGGTGTTCTGGTCGTTATTCTATGTATAATAAAAATTATCCATCTTTATTACATTGTATTTAAATCAAATTTGCGTATCTAAATCAAATTATAAATGATTTTAGATTTATATAGTCAACAGCATTATTAAACACATAAGAGATATAAAAATGTAATGTGGTTTCTTTTTCAATTCTTCCACTAATGGAACGAAACTTGAAATGAAGAGAAAATCAACAACAACATATTTCTTGTTTAATAATAATTCATGTATTAAAATAAATAATAAATAGTGCTGGACAATTCACACAGCATTATCTAGTCCCATGGTAAGCAGAGCTTGTGTTATGGGTACTAGATAACTGGTATACATAATACAATACATTACATAGATAGATATTTTTTATTATACATAGAAAACGACCAGAACACCCGGAACAAATATCTGCAGATCGTACACACAATTGTTCCGAGGCGGGAATCGAACCCGCAACCTCCTGCGTCGCAGGCGGACCTTCGCCCACCGCGCCACATCGGTCGTTGAATTGTACTTGTCTAAACGCTTATTTTGTAAGCTTGTAGATTTTAATTTCAAAACCTTTATTTTTTTAAACTTACAACACCACTTTCTGCCTTTTTTGACGACCGATGTGGCGCGGTGGGCGAAGGTCCGCCTGCGACGCAGGAGGTTGCGGGTTCGATTCCCGCCTCGGAATAATTGTGTGTACAATCTGCAGATATATATTCCGGGTGTTCTGGTTGTTTTCTATGTATAATAAAAATATGTTTCTTTGTAATGTATTGTATTATGTATATCAGTTATCTAGTACCCATAACACAAGCTCTGCTTACCATGGGGCTAGATAATGCTGTGTGGATTGTCCAGCATTATATATTTATTTTATTATTATTTTTGCCATCACTGGTTACCCGCACATTTCTTTAGTAAAAGAACCCTCACAAAGACCACAGAATACTAAAGACAAGCAAATAAACAGAAAAAACCTCATAATTATCCCCCTGCTTAGTACAGCACTCTAACTAGCTTCAAAAAGGAAAACCAGTAGCAGTTGTTAGATCGAGTGTAAAGACGCATTTACATAGAAAGAAGGTTCTTACCGCTGCTCGATTCTAATTACAACCTTTTTACCGATTTCTGAAGAAGGTTCTATGTTATGAGTGTATGTATTATTTTTGTTTATTGATTTCGCCTTCAATAACGTACCGATTTGAAATAATATTTCGCTATCATATTGATCATCATCATCATTATCAGCCTATAGCAGTCCACTGCTGGACATAGGCCTCCTCCAATGAGCGTCATAGCGCCTTGTCTTCAGCTAAAGTATTGATAAGGATCTAGAATTGGTCTATTCTGGTAATATTTGCAGAAAAGAACAGAATTCTTCAGAAAAATCACAATTTTGGCGAAGATATCGCCAATTCATAACACTTTGAGTGCTGAAATCACACGGTATGTGTTTTCGACAAGTGACTAATATGCGTAAATCCACACTAGCGCTGCGGCTGAGAAAATACAGATCTTTGTGACTCAGCACAGCCGTAATAATTTTCGAACGAAACGCATGTGCGGCGCAACACAACCGCTGTGTAGAGCGGAAGCACGAATTTTTTAGGTTAAAAAAGAAATCGCAGTCGTCGAAAAAAAATCGCAGTCAAAGTGTTAATAGATTTTGATGATTATTTCCTTGTTGTATTGTTCAACTATATCTGAAATGACGTGCACTAATTTTCATTACCTATGAATCTTCTTATTATTTATGTGACTACACTGACACGACGCATATATACACAAACCAAAAACAAATATCGATCATGCAGACTCTGGTATACCGGGGTTTAATGGGTTAATTGGGTATTGTGGAACGCTTACTGGTACTAACTTTTTCATCTGAAATGACGTGCACTATATTTTAATTACCTATGAATCTTTTTTCATTTAAATTTATGTGACTACACTGACACGACGCATATATACACTCCAAAACCAAAAACAAATATCGATCATGCAAACTCTGGTAATGGATGCTAGACCGGGTAATGGGTTTTGTGGAACGCTTACTGGTACTAACTTTTTCATCTGAAATGACGTGCACTATATTTTTATTGGATGTGGATCTTCATATAATTTATGCGACAACACTGACATGACTCTGAATCTGAAGGCTGTCGCACAGTGATTCGTCTAGAACATGCTAGCTGGACAAAATTATTTTTTCATATTTTTGAGGCTTATGCCTTTTTTTTTAGCCGTTTATTACTATCTGATGCAGAATTAAGATCAAGAGACTTTTTTTGGGGGGAAAAGGGGGTGGGGGTTATAGGTAAAAAACTATTTTTTCACTTTAAAATAAATGTATATTAAAAAAAACACGAAATAAAACAACAAAGCGCAAAAAACTATTATCTACGGCTAATTACTATTATTAGGGTACACAGAACAAATATAAGGGTACATCAGGTAGTGATCAATGATCATATAAGACAAAAGGTCTAACAGGTAGAAAAATCAAAAAATTATGGATTAATTTGCAAAAAAAGCCCATTTCTACCTGATAGACCATTTTTACAAGGTTTTTTTATCTAATCGCAATAACAAGGCTTATTGGTATTCATAAGTAACATAGAAAAGTACAGAACAATAATAATAATAACAAAGAAATCTTAATCCTCGTTATCGCTAAATTCTTCCTCTGACGAATCAGTTACAATATATTCCTGCTCGCTAACATTATGGCTAGTTTGTTTTGATTGCTTTTTATTTACAGAAGAGGGTATTAATAAGTCGAGCACTTCAGAAGGAAGGCTACCTGTGTTTCTTTTGGGAACTTCTCTAAGGCCGTTTATTACAGGGTCAGATGTGATTAACAACATATTGAGCAAGTCTTTATTCGTGGTTATACGTGATCGTTTTCTTGTGTTATGCACTCGGAACCTTCTGCAATCCTTATTGCGAGCTTCCTGAGCTTCCTCAGAAAGCTGTCCAATTGGTAACAGAGCCGATTCTATTACTTCTGCACTGTGCACAAGAATTTTGTGCACTGTAGCAGGCATGTAATACCACGGATAAAGACTTATATACAAACGCCTAGTTTCTTGTGCTAATAATTTAAATTTAGTTGTATTAATATCGTAACCGGAAGCTAAAGCTCGGAGAATAGTGTCAAATTTTTTAATAAGGGTCACATCTATCCCTGTAATATCGGAGCTTAGCTCAGGGTTCCCGAAAAATCTGCGGGCGGTATTTCCATCATTAGTATTTCCATACCCTGGTTTTGGTTTATCTACAATCAAGCCCATTTCAGTTTTGAAGCGGCTCTGAATATTGGCAGAACGTTGCTTCATACTCTCTTTATCAGCTGAATCTCTTAGCTGCCATTTTTTGAGGTCCAAACGATAGCTAATATGAAGCAAACATTCAAAACAACGAATCCATGCATGTAGAGTAGATAAACCAAAACCAAGGTTGTTCTTATTTGCTACAAATTCCCTAGACTCATCGTTCATAAACTTAGGGGTAGCTCCACAAATAAAGCACTTTTGTGAAGAGGTAGTTTCGGTTACGGCATTACATACTTTTCCGTCAATCATTGTGAAAAGTACTTCATGCTTGACAGATATCTCTTTATCTTCTAACTTACATATTGTCTGTACCAATTGATTTATTTCCTCCTTGACTTTGTTTGTTTCTGCAACGGTAAAGTCGGTAGTTTCCTTTGCGAAAATAAACTTAATTGGTCTGCAATACATTGTAGAAGATGGCCGAGGATTCTGCCAAACAATGTTACCACTTTCATCACACAACCGAAGCGGAACAAATGAAAATACAAACAAAAATTCATCAGTAGCTTCAGTGCTGGTGAATTTTTGTTTGTAAGTGCTGTGTCCTGAACTGCCATCACAACCCCACTTGCTTATGAGAGTGAATGATTCCTCTAGAGAAGACGACTTTATCACTTCCTGCTGCGCATGAATTAAACGTTCAACTGTTTTATTTAAAACAGCTTGAAGTTTAATTTCTGCTCGAGTCTCGTCTATGTAAATGTATTCCTCAGGAGGGAAACATTCACTCTTAGCTTGTCTTAAACTATAAAATGATGGAAATACCTTATGACCCGCCTTGATGCTCCACTTCCGAGTCTGCTTGTAGGAGTGGCTTGATGATTTTGCGTCAACATAATATGCCAAGCCTTCTTCCTTCGTTAAACATCTTTGATTGCTGCTTTCAGTATCACAAACACTATTTTTCATTGTTTTGCACTTATCAGGACTTTCACTGGCATCCCTAATCACTACAGCCAGGCTCCGATTACCCGATAATCGCGCCGAGAATTCTGCTGCAGCCACTAACTGATTTGTATCGCGTTCACAGAGTAGATCCGCGACTCTTCTCCTTTTTGTTTTGTCACTGGATTCTTCAAATTCCTTGCTTGGACGTCCAGCAGTTGAAGGTGCAGTAGATGTCGATGGCACACAGCCAAGCGAGAAGTGACGCAAGGACACCTTAAACGTAAAATCTTTTGACATCCACTCTTCATTTTTTGCCAAAAAGACATCTCGGCACTTCTTGTTTAAGTACCATTTTTTTTCTAAAATGGAAGTAAATGCACTGATTGTCTTTTTCAGACTTCTCGAAGAATCTTCGGTGATGCCGATAATGTTTAATTTTGTTAGCAAAAAGCTAAACAATCCGCTATTCCTATTTTCTTTGTCAAGAGTAACCCACTCCTCGAACAGTACTAGTCTTGAAATGGCGAAGACGTGCTCTAGAAAAAAATTAAAAAAAATTACTTCCACAGATTTCCACAGGCCAAATTTTATATATTTGAAAGAAGACAGTCTAAGCTATAATATATATAAATTGCAGACCTTTGGCACGCTTTGGCAAGTATATCCGGGTCCAAAATATATTGAAAATTATAAAAAAAATGGTTTGATCGGTATAAAAATATAAAAATAAAAAAAACTAGCTATATTACAATTTGAATTGTTTTTAAATAAAGTAGTACATACCTTTAACTTCATAATCCATCACTAAGAAATATTTAAATCACTTTTAAAATCACTATTACAAGTATTCGCGTCGAAAGTAAAATTGCTAATGAAGTTTAAATCACTTAACCCTTTTCTTATATTTATACCTACCTCCCTTATCTTTTGGGCGCCCAGGTGCAATAAAATTCTTGGAATCCGAGGTTCGTGGGTTTTACCTACGGGATTAGCAACAAATTTCCGGGAAATGCGAGATTGAATTTTGTCCAGCTAGCATGTTCTAGACGAATCACTGTGTGTCGGCGCAAGAACCGAAACAAATAAAAAAAGAAATGTCGATCGTGCCAACTCTGGTAAACCGGTATACACCGGTTGAAACCGGCTACTGGTATACACCGGCTACCGGTATTCCATACCCAGTCTCGCGTCAGATCGAGCATACAGTAACCACACGTCATTAGCCTAATGAGTAATGACGGAGAGGTTTTGTAATGGGTTTTGTGGAGCGCTTACCGTGATAACTTGCAAGATTGTTTACTTGGGGGCTTTCATAGTAGTGTCAGTTTCAGTTTATTTATTCAAAAATAATTTACATTGTATCTGAATTCGGATATAGCTCTAAAAATGAATCTTCATTATCATCAGCCTTTATTATTCCACTGCTGGACATAGGCCTCCCCCAATGAGCGCAATAGCGCCCTGTCTTCAGCTTGCCGCATCCAGCATCTACCTTCGGATTATAATATATTAGCTGTTCCCCGCCGTTTCACCCGCGTTAAACTCGCTTTATTTTATTATCAGATATTTTAATCATTTTTGTGATTCAGGTGTCTTTCATTCGCCCCGCAGTCTACGACCCGAATTAGAAGTTAAAATATTCATTTTGTTCCAGATGCAGCTATAACTATTATTTACCAAAATGAGGATGACGAACACAGATTGATCTTCAAGCAGTTTCAAAAGTAAGTTGTTATAGTAAATTTAAGTTCGACGACCTCTGTGACGCGGTGGGCGAAGGTCCGCCTGCGACGCACGAGGTTGCGGGTTCGATTCCCGCCTCGGAACAATTGTGTGTACGATCTGCAGATGTTTGTTCTGGGTGTTCTGGTCGTTATATGTAATATATTATATTATGTATATCAGTATATAGCGCCTACTCTGTGACCTCGACGACCGATGTGGTTCGATTCCCGCCTCGGGACAAATGTTTGTATGATCTGTATATATTTGTTCAAGGTGTTCTATGTATTTGTTATGTATTTTAAAAAACTAGCGGACCTTCCCGGCTTCGCACGGTCACCGGGGATAGTGTAGCTTCCCAACGGTAAAATAATTTTTCAAATCGGTCCAGTAGTTTCGGAGCCTATTCATTACAAACAAACAAATAAAAAATCAAACCTATCCTCTTTATAATATTAGTATAGACATCAAAGTTTCATTACGTACATCAGTCGTCTAGTATAGTAGACATAACACAAGCTCTGCTTAGCTTGCGGCTAGATGTCGCTGTGTATTTTTGATTGTCCAGCATTATTTATTTATTTATAGGCATACCCGTACCTACCTATTTTACGGCAGTTTAATACCCCTGAATTTAACATTTCGCAGTTTACTGTGTTGTAACATTGTCAGTCGCTCGTAAACATTTTAGGTTATTGGCACATTGAGAGGAAATAAAATTAGGGCCTGATTAATTACCTGGTTTTATGGGTGACTTAAATTAACTTTACTGACACTTAGTCGACTTAGTTTACTCGACGACTGATGTGGCGCGGTGGGCGAAGGTCCGCCTGCAACGCAGGAGGTTGCGGGTTCGATTCCCGCCTCGGAACAATTGTGTGTACGATCTGCAGATAATTGTTCCGAGTGTTCTGGTCGTTTTCTATGTGTAATAAAAAATATATATCTATGTAATGTATTGTATTATGTATATCAGTTATCTAGTACCCATAACACAAGCTCTGCTTACCATGGGGCTAGATAATGCTGTGTGAATTGTCCAGCATTATTTATTTATATAAGTATAACCCGCGTACTTTAAGAATGGGAGAGGCATCTGTCATGATGAAACGCTTCGCTCAGACAGAAATTGAACTATGTTACATTCCTGCCGGAGGTTATAGGGGTTTCCCCTGAATTAAAACAAAATAAAAAAGCGGGCGAAAAAAACGATATTAGAATGGAGAAAGATATTTATGTCACATATGTAAAAACAGCACACAAAAAAAGTATAGGTAAAAATAAATAATGCTGGACAATCCAAACATAAAAAAAATTACCCAGAAACCCGGAACTAGTATTTGCAGATCGCACAAACATTTATCCCAAGGCGGAATCGTACCCTCCTGCGTCGCAGGCATACCTTCCGCCACAGAGGTCGTCTTCGTCTCGTCAGATACACTTATCTCATAAAAAATCTGAAAAAAGCTGGTGTTTTGCTCCATTTCGTAGAAAATCCCTTATCTCTATTAATTTACCTTCAGTGGAATATCAAAGGAGAATTCAAACCAAGTCCCCTCAATTCAACGGTTTCCATTGCGTCGTCAACCTAACGGTACATTCACAGCCGTAAAACTTTAAAGCCAATAAAACGGGACCGTCTCTGGAACAGCTGATAAGCGCTTTTTTATTTAACTGTACTACAGCATTTTTGAAAGGACTTAGTAAATAATGCAAATTATGGAATAGGGCATTACACCCATTTTTTAAGTGTCTCATCATCATCATCATCATCAGCCTATAGCAGTCCACTGCTGGACATAGGCCTCCCCCAATGAGCGCCATAGCGCCCTGTCTTCAGCTTGCCGCATCCAGCATCTACCTGCAGTCTTTCGCAGGTCCTCACCCCACCTGGTTTGAGGTCGTCCTACACTACGTTTACCGAGTCGTAGTCTCCACTCAAGAACATGTTTGCCCCAGCGGCCGTCGGTTCTTCGCGAGATATGGCCGGCCCACTGCCACTTCAGCTTGCTAATTCTTTGAGCTATGTCGTTAACCTTGGTTCTCTGTCGGATGCATTCGTTTCGTATCCTATCCTTCAGAGAAACTCCGAGCATAACTCTGTCCATAGCTCGCTGAACGACTTTGAACTGGTGGACCAGCCAGTCTCAGCTCTGTAGGTCATAACGGGTAGGATGCACTGGTTGAAAACTTTCGTTTTCAAGCATTGCGGTATGGATGACGTGAAGACTTGACGTAGTTTCCCAAACGCTGCCCAGCCCAGCTGGATCCTCCTGTTTACATAAGTCTCTGAGTTATTCAAATTCTAAATTTTTTTTTTTATTTAGGCTTACAAAATAGCACTTAGACAATAATCACTAGAGTCAAAAATAATATTCCATACTGTTAATAAACGACTAGAAGAACACAACATCGTATTCAATCGATAATAAAATGCATTTTTTAATTATTATATATTAATTATATACATATATTATATGTTAGTCCACAGTTGGACATGGGCCTCCCCCAATGAGCGCCACAGCGCCGACGCATCCAGCATCTACCTGCAGTCCACTGACTAACATAGGCTGATAATCATGATACAGTATGTTATACCTATGTTCAGCAGTGGACGTCTTTTAGCTGACATGATCAAAGCGTCACGCCGAAATACATCCATCTCTCTTACATTTCAAAAGAAAATTATATTTATACATGGTTATTAATTTTTAGTAATTTCTTTCCTCCGACCAGGTGGGATGACGACCTGCGAAAGACTGCAGGTAGATGCTGGATGCTTCAAGCTGAAGACAGGGCGCTATGGCGCTCATTGGGGGAGGCCTATGTCCAGCAGTGGACTAATATAGGCTGATGATGATGATGATTAATATTTAGTAATTTCTACCTTTGCTACTTGTGCGTACCTACATTTTGTTCCTATTCTATTTTTTTTCTTAATTTGTCTGTGTTACGTGTTTTCTAGTAAGTAGGTAGGTACTATATAGTAATTATAATTGTGTAACTGAACTTGTTTCTGTGTTGTGGTAGTGTCTAATAATTAATTTTCTTTCATTCTTTCTTTAAGAAAACTAGACATAAATAAGGACTTCTCATTGATTTAATTAAACTAAACCTGCCTGTGACCTATATACTGTTTATTCCATGTACTTTGAAACTCCCTAATGAGCATAATTCCAAATTAAAGCAATGCTTCGTTACAGGAACTCGGCGGAAGACGGCCCGCGGCATTTCGGTAAGTACGGAATAATTAATTGTCAAAGGGGATCATTATACAGTATTATGCCTTTTCCAGTAGAGACCCTGTATAAGTGACAAGGTGGGTAATTTGGCAGAAATAAATAATTGGGGGGTTTGTTTAATTTGGACTCTAAAATATAAGCCGCCCCGCGATGCTGGAGGTGCCCACTTGTAGGACCAACCTGCTTAAGTTTGCCCCTATGTGTTTACTCACTCGCTATATATTTACTCAATGTTCTGTCCAAAAACAGCTTAGAATATATTTTACGAAAACCTGCCGAAAGCCATGAAAAAGGCACAAAATGTTATTGAAACAAAATTATAAATTATTTAGTATTGTGTGTATGTACAAAAATATGTAATTTTTATTATAAGTAGTTATAACATCGCCTTAGGGCTTAGTAAAAAAACCTGTAATGATGTTATTACCTCAATAAATAAATAAAATAAAAAATAAAAGTAAATTATTTTGTAATTCACGGTTCTGTTTTAATGATTGTTTAATTTAGAGATTCAGAGAGTCGGTGGAGGCGGCACAGGACCGCTATGTCCAGCAGTGGAAGTGTGTGGGCGAATATGATGATAATATTGTTCAGAAGTTTTCTTATTATGTAGTCTGTCTTGCCGTACGATATTTTTTACCCGTAGCAGGAGGTTACGGGTTCGATTCTCGCCTCGCGTCAAGTATTTATACGATCTGCAAAGACTTGTTCCGGGTGCAGTAATGAATTATATAGGTAAATAAATAATGCCAGACATTTCACACAGCATCTTCTAGCCCCAAGCTAAGCAGAGCTTGTCTAATGGGTATATACTTAATACAATACAATACATTACATAAATCAATATTTTTATTATACATAGAAAATACCCAGAACACCCGTAACAAATACTTCAAGATCGTATAAACATTTGTCCTGAGGCGGAATCAAACTTGCAACCTCCTGCGTCGCGAAAAAGTATCGTTATATCGAAAAACCGTTGTGATTTTTTTATTAAGAAATTCAAAATTAGCTTATTCTGCTTTCCCATGAAATGTTGAATACCGCCATGGCGATAAAAAGTACGATGGTAACCAATGACACTATCTCTAAGTTAATAAAAAGTACGATGGCAACCAATGACACTATCTCTAAGTTAAGTTTACACCCCAATTATAAACCATGATTACAATTGCCTCAAACCCTCGCCAAAAGGAATAAAACTTTAGAACAAAAGGATAAAGACCATTTTACGGTGCCAATAAAGTTAGGTTTACGGTTTTCGTATCCGCACCTGTGAAGGCAGTAGGTATATCTCTGCTTCTCTGGGTTTTATTATAATGAAGCTCCCTAGATAAGACCAAAGAGGTTTTCGCTCATTTAAGTTTAGGAGCGAAAGTCGGGCGATCGTTTTTCGCTCATTTAAGTTTAGAAGAAGTGAAATTCGGACAATTGACCACAATTGTCCGAATATGGGACCCAAGTATGGGGAGTTTTGCCTTATTTACCAAACAAAGGCAAAACTCCCAATACTTGGGGAGGGATGTTCACTGTTCAGCTGCGTACGTAAGTAATGATGACAATATCATAGAACCACAGAGTACTCGTACATCTACAGGATGTTTTGAAGCATTTTTATGTTATTTTCTCACAAAATCCACAAAAAAGATTTAGATTTTTTATTTTTGCAGTAAAATCGCGTTAACGTGAACTCGTTTAATAAGATAAGACACATTTAAACGAGTTCAATTCATTTTACCGGCATAAAATTGATCCGGAGCTATCATGCCATAGGTATTCCGTACGTGAACTAGATCAAGCTAAACTCAGTTTAGATGATGTTAGTTTTGGCAACGATCGGTGATATTGGACCTTAGTTTTCGGCTGAATCCCGAAAATTTATTTAGATCCCGGAAAAGGATAAGGACTATATTTAATATCGCATAATAATTAATGCTAATTAACGCTGTGTAAAATGCCCAGTACTATTAATTTATTATTTATCATGCGACTGAATCCACGGGTTAAAGCTAGTACCTACATAACAATAAGTAGGTAAATAAAATTGTGGAGCGTAAAATACGGAACTTAGTCGGATGTCGCTCAGTTACGAAATTCAGTTCTCCCTCAAGTCTTGTTTTGTGGCTGCTACGTTAACTCTTGTACAGTTACGTGACGAAAAATTGGTAAAGTAAGCAAAGTAAAGTAAATAAATAAATAAATAATGCTGGACAATTCACACATAATTATCTAGCCCCATGGTAAGCAGAGCTTGTGTTATGGGTACTAGATAACTTATATACATAATACAATACATTACATAGATAGATTTTTTTTTATTATACATAGAAAACAACCAGAACACCCAGGACAAATATCTGCAGATCGTACACACAATTGTTCCGAGGCGGGAATCGAACCCACAACCTCCTGCGTCGCAGGTGGACCTTCGTCCACCGCGCCACATCGGTCTTCAAACGTTTAAACTAATTCTTAGATTTCGATCTATTGAAAATTTTAAAGCTTTTTAATGGTTCTTTTATTTGTCCGGCAGTGTATCAAACTTCGGAGTTGGGCTTTGCAGTAAATTATGTAGAAGTTAGACGCCACTCGAATTTTGAACACGATTTTTTATTGTTGTTAGTTATCTAGTTTAGAATTGTTTACTTATTACTTACATTTGTAATAACTAATTACTTATGATTTAGGAACGGCAGCAGAGACTTTGATAATATTATAGTTAAATCGTTATTATTCATACCGCAATGCTTGAAAACGAAAGTTTTCAACCAGTGCGTCCTACCCGTTATGATCTACGGAGCTGAGACGTGGACACTCACGATAGGGCTGGTCCACCAGTTCAAAGTCGCTCAGCGAGCTATGGAAAGAGCTATGCTCGGAGTGTCTCTGAAGGATAGGATTCGCAACGAACACATCCGACAGAGAACCAAAGTTATCGACATAGCTCTGAGAATTAGCAAGCTAAAGTGGCAGTGGGCCGGCCATATCTCGCGAAGAACCGACGGCCGTTGGGACAAACGTGTTCTTGAGTGGAGACCACGACTCGGTAAACGTAGTGTAGGACGCCCTCCGACCAGGTGGGATGACGACCTGCGAAAGACTGCAGGTAGATACTGGATGCGTCAAGCCGAAGACAGGGCGCTATGGCGCTATGGCGCGCACTTTCAAAAAAATAAAACGAAAGATCCGACTTTATGGACGCTTTGTTCCAATCTCAATTTCAAATTTGAATGACTGATGATTCGAGAATGCTTTTTGTTCCATACAATTCAAACTTCGAATCGAACAACACAAACAAATGACATGACAGAACTACAAACGATATTTGAAATTGGATCGAGTATCGGGGTTGTCCGCTAAGTAGGTCTGGAACCCATTAAATTTTTCAAATTAAAATCTCAAATTGAATCTCACCCGCACCCGCAATGAGCTTATCCTCAAAGTTTATATTTTCCTGAAGAACGCTTGCACCAAACTTTTCCCTCAAGTTTATACTGCCGCTGCCTCAAACTGAAACACTGCTTACATTCCTAGACTTAAAGTTGAAATTGGTTTGGTTTATTACGAAAGTTCGATATAGATTAGTGGTTGGAAAGTTTCTAGGGTTTGCAGTTTGTAGTGCATTGCGGAGTTGCCGTACTCTTTTAACTAAAACGTTGGAAACTCACGATCGGTTTATAAATTGTTTTCAACTGCAGTTTCTGGAGTTTTTAAATCATTTTCTGCGTTCATTTTTTAAATTTTATCGCGAAAAATCTGTTTAGTTTTGAGTAAGGCTGAGTACAGACGAGAGGTTTTTTTACTATACCTTTACATATCTCTCTTACGTGGAAGGCCTAGGCGGAGATGGCGGGATGAGCTCGACCTATACAATAAAGAGTAGGTACTCCTTGCTGAGGACCGAGATGAGTGGAAGAAGGGGAGGGAGGCCTTTGGCTTCGCAGTGGGACACCCCGGGCTAATATAATAAATAATAATGTCTCTATAGTTCATTTCTTGTGTCAAATGAATTTATCAAGAATAATTACTCAACTTGAATTTTAGTGGTAGGTATTGGTACAATATTTTGTTACCGCTAACAATGTTAGGTTTTCAAAAGTTATAAAAAAAAGCAAAGACTGTAAAAAATTTGAGATTGCTTTATTAAAATAAGACCTAAGACACAATGATAGACGCCACATTTCCAATTCGACTGTAAGCATTAACATGAAATTAAAAAAAAACATTATTAAAAATACTTTATTTAATTTTTTCAGATCACCAACAACACCCGGAGAAAACGAAACATCATGCAAAGTAAGTTTTCTAAGATTTTTTATACAGCGACTAGAGATATTGCAAAAATGGATGAATTTTTTCAATCACTTAAAATTTGTGAAGATTTAAATTGGATTTTATTACTAGCGAACGTTAGCTAATAGTAATATATTTAAAAAGGGACCAGAATACCCTATAATCTCGTCTATAACGAGATTATAGAATGAATGAATGAATGTAAACTTTATTGCACTTAAACCATAACAAAATATAACCTTATATCGAAATTTCAACCATGATCAGTACAATAGGCGGCCTTATCGCTGACAGCGATTTCTCCCAGGCAACCTAGGTTGTTATACGGGATGTTATACTTATAGGATGACTAGGCAAATAACCATGTATTAGACACTTAGGAGATATTAACATACTAGTTGTTTTTCACTTCTTCCACTAGTGGAGAAAAAATTGAAGCGAACAGTAAAACAGTAAAATAATCTTGTACAAAGTATGACTTGTCTAAGTGCTTTTTTTGTAAGCCTAAAGAAAAGAAAATATTTTGATTTTGAGTTTGAACTAGACGGAATTATAATGGATCATGTAAAAAACACTACTTTTCACTTCGGTTGCAAGAAAGTACGCAACATAAAAAACTTCATTCAGCACAAATTTTCACTTCTCTACTTCACGAATTAGCGAGAATATTTCTAGCTACCTAAATTCATCATCATCAGCCTATGTTAGTCCACAGTTGGACATAGGCCTCTCCTATGTCCAACTGTGGACTAACATATTTTTGAGTTTAGACAAGAGGTTTTGGACATAACTTTCGCCACTAACAATCTTGCCAGGCACATCAATGACTGGCATGTTAGCAGCGAAAACTCCATGTCCGACCACAAACACATCAGTTTTGAGATAAAGGCTTCCCTTGACTCTCAAATCATAACTTATAGGGACCCTAGGGCAACTGCCTGGGATGTCTTCAATGACAAACTAAGGCAAATGCTCGCAGATTGCCCTAAAAGTATTAAGACTCGCGACAGTCTTGAGATAGCGGCAGTCACTCTCTCAAAAGGCATCTGCAGTGCCTATGAGGAGAGCTGCCCGTTGAAATCCAAGACCACAAAGCGATCAGTCACATGGTGGAACTCTACGCTTAGCAAGCTAAGGAGTAAAACCAGAAAACTTTTCAACAAGGCTAAAAAGACTCGCTCATGGGAGGCCTACCACAAAGCCTTAACGAAATACAACATAGAGATTAGGAAGGCTAAAAGAGCATCCTGGAGGAAGCTCTGCGAGGAAGTCAAAAGTCTCCCTCAAAGCGCTAGACTCCACAAACTGCTCTCCAAAGCCAACACTAATCTAATAGGTCTCCTGAAGAAAGGAGATGGCACCTTCACAACAAATGAAAGTGAAACCCTAGAGTTGCTGGCTTCGACCCACTTCCCTGGTTCACGGTACAAAACCTCACTCCAACCGGCTCCTGCCAACCCCTATAAGCCTCGGAACGAGGACTGGAACAGGGCGGCCCGGATTATAAGACCGAATCAGGTAAGGTGGGCCGTTAACTCTCTTAAAACTAATAAAGCATGTGGAGAGGATGGAATTCTCCCTGTTTTCTTACAGCGGGGAATCGACGTCCTCACTCCATATCTGGTAAAAATCTTCAGAGCGAGCCTCGCCTGGGGAACTGTGCCAGAACCATGGACTAATGTCAAAGTTGTCTTTATACCCAAGGCAGGAAAGAAGGACTACAGCCAGCCGAAGTCCTTCAGACCAATATGCCTTTCTTCCTTTCTTCTTAAAACAATGGCGAAAGTGGTAGACAGACACATTAGAGACGTGGCGCTTGTTGCGTCTCCCATCCACCATAGCCAACATGCCTATCGCAAGGGCAAATCCACTGAGACGGCGCTTAGTAGCCTCATCGACAGAGTGGAGAAAGCTATGGAGGACAAGGAAATCGCACTCTGTGCATTCCTTGACATTGAAGGGGCTTTTGATAACTCCCCCACATCACTGCTGGTGAATGGGCTGACAAGCAAAAATGTCGACCCAACCACCACCAGATGGGTTGAGGACATGCTCACCCGTAGTGGAGCAAAAATATCCCTTCACCAATCAAACATCGAGATCATCACGGCTAGGGGCTGTCCTCAAGGCGGAGTCCTATCGCCTGTACTATGGACCCTAGCCGTGGACCAGCTCCTGTGCAGACTGGCAGACCTCAATATCGATGCGCAAGGTTATGCAGATGATCTCGTGATCGTCGTACGAGGGTTCTGCCAATCTACCATCTCTAGCATTATGCAGCGAGCTCTCAACACTGTCAGCGACTGGTGCAGCAATAGTGGACTCTCGGTCAACGCTGACAAAACTGTGATCATACCGTTTACCAACAAGCGGCGACTAGACAAGCTCGCAAAGCCCAAACTAAACGGTAAAATCATAACCTTTTCCACAGAAGTAAAGTACTTGGGCGTAACCATCGACCAAAAACTGACGTGGAACACACACCTAGCCAACGTCTTACATAAAGCAAAGATGGCACTAGGTGCTAGCGGCAGACTCATGGGCAACAACTGGGGTGTAAACCCCAAGATTGCCCTTTGGCTGTACACTGCCATCGTGAGGCCGATTATCACATACGCCTCTATGGTATGGTACGACAAGGCCTTTCAGTCTACCGCTATCAACAAACTGAATAGCCTACAAAGGACTGCTTGTCTTATGGCCACGGGAGCCATGTCCACCTCCCCCGGTCAGGCACTAAATGCACTGCTGGGCCTTCCTCCTCTCCACATGTACATACATAAAGAGGCAAAGACCAGCATGTATAGGGCTAGCTGCCTGGGCGGAGGCAACTGGCTCTCCCACAAACTGAGATCTTTAAAAGACTCAACTATGGAACATCCCATTCTGAGCATGACAACTGATGCCATGCTTCCACGCCATGTGTTTGAAAAGCACTACACAGTGGAACTTCCTTCCAGAGAAGATTGGCTAAATAGACAACCTCTCTGCAAGGATGGATGCCTAATCTGGTACACAGACGGCTCCAAAATGGGACTGGATGTAGGCTGTGGAGTGTACGGAGAGCGACCCAGGTTTGGCATAAGCATAAACCTGGGAAATCACGCCTCTATCTTCCAAGCAGAAATATTCGCCATCCTAGAATGCGCGGATATAAATCTGAAAAAGCGCTACTCCAACCAAACTATAGTTATCAACTCTGACAGCCAGGCGGCACTCCTAGCGTTGGACTCGAAGGTCATCACGTCCAAGCTAGTTGAGGACTGTCTGTCACGACTTAACGTTCTGGGCTCGAATAACAGAGTCCTCTTAAGATGGGTTCCGGGGCACGCAGGAATCAACGGCAATGAGTGTGCCGACGAACTTGCGCGCTCCGGAGCCAAGGGGACTCAGCTGGGACCCGAGCCGTTCTGTGGCATACCCAAAAGCTTGGCGCACAGAACACTCCTGGGATCCTGCCTCGAGGAATCGCACAAGCTTTGGAGAAACTCCTCGGGCATGGATCATTCAAAATCTCTGATAAAAGCCTTCGATAGTCGGTATACCAACCGAATCCTAGCGCTAAGCAGAGGTAACCTTCGCATCATGACAAGAGCCCTAACTGGACACTGTCGCCTTAACAAGCACATGTTCAAACTAGGGCTAAGCGACACACAATCCTGCAGATTTTGTGAGGAGGCGGATGAAACGCCCCTCCATCTGCTAAGTGAGTGTGGAGCACTGATGCACAAACGCAGCATCCAAGGGCAAGCATTTGCATAGCCCAGATGAGCTGAAAGACATCACCCCGAAGAAAATCCTACAGTTCCTAGCAGCTGCAAGGGTTAGTGGCGAACTATGAACGCCACGGCTTCGGGACTGATGTAAAAGTGGCGATCACAATAGGCCTATCATGGCCGCCGTGACACGAAAGCCACCCCAAAGCAAATAAAAAAAAAAAATAGGCCTCTCCCAATGAGCGCCATAGCACCCTGTCTTCAGCTCAACGCATCCAGCATCATCATCAGCCTATAGCAGTCTACTGCTGGACATATGCCTCCCCCAATGAGCGCCATAGCGCCCTGTCTTCAGCTTGACGCATCCAGCATCCTACCTGAATTAAAATAATACAAAAAAGTTACTTCACTCGAAAAACGCAAAATATGAAGCCACAGGCTGAGCGGTAAATAACAAAAAGGAAACGTGTCTCAGCTCTTAGCTTCTGATATAGTATCAGCTCCTTAAACATCCAGCTAGAAGGAAAGTGAAGTGTCTAGGACGTGTCTAGATAAAGCTGATAAGCTTGCACCTATGTCAGCATATAAGGGCGTGTTCGCACAGCGGATTCATTTTCATATATACTCGTAAGACTCGTTTAGGACCGTTTTTGACGGATCTTTCGCTACTGGAGACTTTCGTTAACTTTATTCGAAATACTGTCGGGTGTGTGAACTCGCTCTTATAACTAGATACGCTACCATGGGAAGAAATTCCTGTGAAACAGAAAAATTTCGAGAAGGAGGCCAAAAGGAGGATCCTGCTAGGCTGGGCAGCATTTGGGAAACTACGTCAAGTCTTCTCGTCATCCATACCGCAATGCTTGAAAACGAAAGTTTTCAACCAATGCGTCCTACCCGTTATGACCTACGGAGCTGAGAAGTGGACACTCACGATAGGGCTGGTCCACCAGTTCAAAGTCGCTCAGCGAGCTATGGAAAGAGCTATGCTCGGAGTTTCTCTGAAGGATAGGATTCGTAACGAATACATCCGACAGAGAACCAAGGTTATACATAGCTCTAAGAATTAGCAAGCTGAAGTGGCAGTGGGCCGGCCATATCTCGCAAAGAACTGGCACGGCGGCCGCTGGGTCAAACGTGTTCTTGAGTAGAGACCACGACTCGGTATACGTAGTGTAGGACGCCCTCCGACCAGGTGGGATGACGACTTGCGAAAGACTGCAGGTAGATGCTGGATGCGGCAAGCTGAAGATAAAGCGATATGGCGCTCATTAGGGGAGGCCTATGTCCAGCATTGGACAAACATAGGCTGATGATGATGATGATTATTCAGATGCCATTCCAGTGTACTTACCGCTTTTTTGATTCTACAATACATTATTCAGCCCACTACTGACTAGGGGCAGAATAATATATGGCAAAGTTTATTCAACTGCATTTTGCAAAGTTTCATGGTCCGAAACAACATTGCATGATATATTTACAATGTACGGCAAAGCGGTGCCATAACTTACAGTGTGTCGTAAATCATAAACTCATGTCGAATATTTGTAACGGATATTTTGCCGTAATTTTAATAATCTTTGCTGGGGAGGTGGTGTAAACTTAAGGCGTTAGTTTTCATTTCATTATAAACCTTTTATTCAGATAAATAAATAAATAATAATAATAAATAATGCTGGACAATTCACACAGCATTATCTAGCCCCATGGTAAGCAGAGCTTGTGTTATGGGTACTAGATAACTGATATACATAATAAAATACATTACATAGATAGTTTTTTTATTATACATAGAAAACGACAGAGAACACCCGGAACAATTATCTGCAGATCCTACACACAATTGTCCCGAGGCGGGAATCGAACCCGCAACCTCCTGCGTCGCAAGCGGACCTTCGCCCACCGCGCCACATCGGTCGTCGGTTAAACTACATCTATATTATCTGTTTGCCCTCTTTTGGCAAAGGCCTCCTCCAACCCCTTCCACTTTACTCTATCTCTCGCCAAACTTATCTACGTTTTCCCTGCTACGTCTCTGAGCTCGTCCTCCCATCTTTGGAACTGTCTCCCTCACCGAAGATCAACCAAACGTTAAAGTTTTAGGCCCTCTTAAATACTATTCTAATTCCAAAACGGTCTTGTTATTGAAAATCTACCACACTTAAGATTTCATAGATTGTTTCACTAAGAAGGCTGTTGGTTTTTCATCACTTGGAAAAGATTCTTGTTCCCAATTTGGGTAATGCCCAATTAATAGATTAGTTTAAATGAATAATGCTGGAGAATCCACATAGCATCATCTAGCAACAAGATAAAAACTAGATGCCTTATAATAATAATACAATACATACAAAGCCATAATTATATTTTTTATTATACATGGAAAATACCCATCCGAACATCCGTATCCAATTAATTGCAGATTTTGTTATCTAGTTTGGCCAGAAACTAGTGTCTGTAAGGGACTTCGAAAACCTGTAAATGTTACAATGTAGTTGGGTTTATTTATATATCACTTTACTTTAGACAAAAAATACTATAAACATGTAAATATTAAAATACTAACTCAGCAATATTAAAATAACTTCCCTCATTTTTTATTCTACCAATTTTATCGCAATCATCATTAATATTAGAAATAGCTAAGTTATTTTTAAATTAGTAGTTAGTCGTTACTAAGCTGACAGCTAGACTTTATTATTGTAACAAAAAATTACCTTCTACAAAATTACTGAAAATATCTTCTCAAATCGACGATTTGACGACCGATGTGGCGCGGTGGGCGAAGGTCCGCCTGCGACGCAGGAGGTTGCGGGTTCGATTCCCGCCTGGGAACAATTGTGTGTAGGATCTGCAGATATTTGTTCCAGGTGTTCTGGTCGTTTTTTATATAAAATAAAAAAAATCTATTTGTAATGTATTGTATTATGTATATCAGTTATCTAGTACCCATAACACAAGCTCTGCTTACCATGGGGCTAGATAATGCTGTGTGAATTGTCCAGCATTATTTTATTTTATTTATTATTTTTTAAATCGCTCAGCTGTACAACTTGGGCCACAACCCAAGTCATAAATTCAAATTGAGCATTATGCACAGACACGGCCTGCGGTAATTTCATTAATCTCCACTTAATTTATGCATGGCTAACTTAAACGATGGTTAGTGAGACCGTGGTGGTGTTTGCTTTGGTTCTTAATGGATATGATACAGTTTGTTAGATTAACAGAGCGAAGATGGTCGCCTGCGACGATGGAGGTTGCGGGTTCGATTTCCGCCTCGGACAAATGTTTGTACGATCCGCAAATATTAGTTCGGGATGTTCTGGGTATTTTATATGTATATAAAAATATCAATCTACGTATATCAGTCATCTAGTAACCATAACACAATCTCTGCTTGGGGCTAGATGATGCTGTATGAATGTGAATTGTCTGGCATTATTTATTTATTTGATTACAATAACATAAACAGCAAGGTAACAACAGCACGTCACTGACAACATAACACAATCTTCAACAGAAATTGTTTCTTTGTTGTATTTCGGAATCCCTTTGTTTACAAAAAAAATCTAGGATTCTTGAACTACGAAAATCGACAAACAAACGTCATTAGAATTTTTTAAAGTATTTTTTATAAATCTTGCTTTATTAGTCAAATTGATAATTAATTACTGTGCTCCAAACTTGAAAGACATGAGCGATGTTTTCTGTAACGAAAGATGAATAAAAGCTTCGGCCAAAAGACACTGAATTATCATATACAAAAGAGAATATACTGTATACAAGTATATTTCACTAAGCTCTGTTAAAATGCAAAAATCTATCTCGCGAAGAACCGACTGCTGCTGGGGCAAACGTGTTCTTGAGTCGAGACCACGACTCGGTAAACGTAGTGTAGGACGCCCTCCGACCAGGTGGGATGACGACCTGCGAAAGACTGCAGGTAGATGCTGGATGCGGCAAGCTGAAGACAGGGCGCTATGGCGCTCATTGGGGGAGGCCTATGTCCAGCAGTGGACTACTATAGGCTGATGATGATGATGATGATTAAATCCATGATATAGATATTTTGTTAATATAGTAGATACAAACATTCTCAAAAGCCGTAGGTACCCAACTCGTTATGTTTAGATTGTTTACCAGCTGGCAATACCAGAAATTTGCGGTCAGATTGCAGGGGTATTGTGGTTAGGCATGGCGGCTGAAATTGATATCACCTATATAGCCTGTTAGGTTGTATATCTATTCCATATTGCAGGAAAATAGTAGGTACAATATTTATTTATTTACAAAATTTTGGAGAAACTTACAGCTATCTTTACAAATGAGATACATATATAGAACATGTCTGGAAAGACCCAGTGTATGTTTGCTGACGGCTAATTAAAAGTTTCCGCTGATTGATAATTAAAAATTTAAGTTATGAAGCTATCTATGTAAGTAGGTTAACGACATATTTAATTATCGACGTAGGTTGATATCTGATTTATGAAGCCAGGTAAAGCTACGCTAGTCTAGGATGCTTTCGATAGGCAGATTTTAGACTTGTTATGTACTACTGTTTCGTCCAGATGCTATCATCATCGTCATCATCAGCCTATAGCAGTCCACTGCTGGACATAGGCCTCCCCCAATGAGCGCCATAGCGCCCTGTCTTCAGCTTGCCGCGTCCAGCATCTACCTGCAGTCTTTCGCAGGTCGTCAGGGCGTCCTACACTAGTTTTATTCACGTAAACGAGCTGCAGATAGAGACATAACCAATTTGCAAAACTTTTACGAAAGCTCATAATTTAGGAAACTTAATTTACTAACGAACTAAGCTAAAAGACTTGTAAAAAATAATTATTTTATTAGAATTAATTTAATTTTCCTTTAATTTTCCAGGTCTGTTCAGCACAGGAAAACTAAAACGCGGGAAAGTGACGGTTATTATGTTAGAGAAGGAGTCGGTGAGTTTTTATGATAATAACATTATTAGTTAAGTTTGCCCCTATGTCACTCGCTATATACGTGTACATATTTATTTATTTATTTTGGCCAAATAAAACAATTCTTATTCTTATTCTTATTTACTCAATGTTCTGTCCAAAAACAGCCTAGATATATTTTACGAAAACCTGCCGAAAGCCATTAAGCCAAAATTTTATTGAAGCAAAAATTATAAATTTATAAATAGTTATAAATAGCATCGCCTTAGGGCTTAATAAAAAAACCTGTAATGGTATTATCTTAATAAATAAATAAATATTATAATTGGGTATGTGTTCTTAGCAGTTGGCTAATTTGCTTAGTAATTATGCTACCAACGCTGGTCTTCTGGCAAAGAAACTAATAATAATACATAAGTAGTTAATTTTATTTATTTCTTTATGCTCTTATTTACTTATAGATTATTATTATTTTGTAGCAAGCTGTACCTACTTGTGAATCAATAAATGTATTTTCTTTCTTTCAAAACTTGACATGGCGAAAACGGGACCCTATTACTAAAGACTCCGCTGTCCGTCCGTCCGTCTGTCACCAGGCTGTATCTCATGAACCGTGATAGTTGAGACAGTTTAAATTTTCACAGATGATGTATTTCTGTTGCCGTTATAACAACAAATACTTAAACATAGAATAAAATAAATATTTAAAGGGGCTCCCATAAAACAAACGTGATTTTTTGAATTTTTTTGCTTGATATTGATAACGGCAACAGGTAGACGCTTGAAATATTCACAGAATATTTAGTTTTATATTCACTTCATAAAAAAAAATTTAATGAAACAAATATTATTTTATTAATATATGTAAGTACGAAAACTCCAAAGTAACCGAAATAGTTCTCAGAATTATCCGGCTAAAGGGGCGATAGAGGCGGCCCTATAGCTGGCAGAAACGTAACTGTTGTAGTTAAGGTTCTCGAGTGGCGACCACGAAAACTCTTATAATTATTTGTTGCCTTTTCAGGGGTAAACTTCGTGATGAGAAGCAAACGGGACCTGGGCTCCAACAACATTCTGATCACGCATCATTTCAACGATAAAATCGTAACTCCTGGCGAAGACGTAAGTGTAAAAGAAAAGTTGTTTGAAACTAGTTTCTACCCGCACATTTCTCCAAAGAATAACCGAAGCTATAAAATAAATCTAGTTTTAGAGACAAGGCTTTCTAAATTTAGATTTATCTCGTTGTGAAGCCTATTCTGTCGGATGAAAATTGCTAGAATTCATCCGTCCATCTATTGGCTGCGTCCTCGGCGTGTGGGACATGGAAAACTGAGCATTTCGATTTAAAAAACAACCGATACTCGAGCCCGGTACTGACCGGCGTTGCGGCGTTACGGGGCGTGATGTAACGTGTTATAGGTCGCGCCACGTAAAAAGAACGCTGGAAGAAAGTGGATGGGGTATGTTCGCGCATGGGTACACTCGCGAACCATTATAGTACTCGTACTATGCCAATTTGCTAAGCCTATTTTGAACTAATATTTCGCTCGCGGCTTGGTATTGGTTATAAGAAAATAATATTAGATAAATTAAAACCATGTTCGATTCAGCTTAAAATGTTTAAACTAATTACACAAAAATTATGTAATGTAGCAACTACATCCATTAAGTCTATTAAGTCGTGAAAACCAGATGAGGACGTGTTTTAAATTATCAACAGCATTATTATCTGCCTCTTACTCCATAAAACAATATACGTCATTAATCCTTCTTTCACTTTCTGTGTAAAACCATTTCGTAAACTTTAGTGCGCGATGGTATTTTTACAAGAAACTTGGCGTGGAAACAGCGCGGAAAGCAAATGTCAACTGACGAACCAATAGCACACCGGCAGGCATGCGGCGCGTGACCCGCCCGCCCCGCGCCCCACCGCATACCACCAAATAGACCTATAAATCGCCTACTGCCGCCGCCGCCGCCAGCGTTCTTTTTACATGAGCCGAACTATAGCGGCGGCGTTACGGGGCGTAATGTAACGTGTTACATAGTGAGCGTTCGAGGTTAGTACGGGGAAAGAAACCTGAGCTTCATACAATTATCATTATATAATTTGATTTTATGCGTACAGGTATAGACATAGAGGATTTCGGTTTTTTAAACATCGATGAACTCTTGATTCACAAATCAATAACTCTATTTTGTTAATAAATCGTCGAAGTCTTGTCAATAAATCTATTTTGTTATTATTTCCAGGTAAGTCTACAATGTACTGCCACTGCGGATCGACCGCCAAGGTTCATCTGGGAAAGGGATGGTGTCGTCATTTCTTCCAATATTGATTCTAGGTAAGTTTTTATGTGAGAAATCAAAAACAACGTTCAAAAAGAATTTTCATTATCCTTTCATTTAAACTGGACTAAAGCTCAGATGGTCTAGTTAGCAAGTGGTCTAATAAGCAGCTGGTCTAAGTACAAACTGGACTAAAGCTCAGATGGTCTAGTTAGCAAGTGGTCTAAAAAGCAGCTGGTCTAAGTACAAACTGCACTAAAGCTCAGATGGTCTAGTTAGCAAGTGGTCTAATAAGCAGCTGGTCTAAGTACAAACTGGTCTAAAGCTCAGATGGTCTAGTTAGCAAGTGGTCTAAAAAGCAGCTGGTCTAAGTACAAACTGCACTAAAGCTCAGATGGTCTAGTTAGCAAGTGGTCTAATAAGCAGCTGGTCTAAGTACAAACTGGTCTAAAGCTCAGATGGTCTAGTTAGCAAGTGGTCTAAAAAGCAGCTGGTCTAAGTACAAATTGGTCTAAAGCTCTGAGGGTTAGTTAGCAAGTGGTCTAAAAAGCAGCTGGAAAATGAAAATGAAAAGTTTTTATTTCTTTAAGCTTACAAATAAGCACTTAGACAGTTCATATTTTATACTATTCATTATTATCAATTAAATTATTTTATAGTTCACTTAAATTTTTTGTCCACCAGTGGAAGAAGTGAGTAGAAACCACTAGTATGTTCATAACTTATGTGTCTAGTACATTTGATTTGCTTATCTGTAAGTTGGTAGATTTTGAGTTGGAGCAAAACTCGTTCCAAGCTTTTTTATCTTCTAAGTAATCTGATATTTTGTAATAAGCTTTTTTACAAAGAGTATGTTTCACAATTTTTTTAAAATTATTTATTGATAATTTTTGCAACTCACTTGGAGTTTTGTTGTAGAAGCGTATACATTGCCCTTTAAAAGATACATTTATCTTGTGTAGCCTGGTTGGCTGGTCTTTTATTATTTGCGCCACAGAGTTCGACATACCTACAAGACGTAGCCAGCCAATCAAAATAATCAATTCAAATGCAAATCAACTATTCCAGGTATACATTAGGCCAGATGATGTCACCATCAGGTGTAGGAGTCGTGTCACAACTGAACATATCGCGGTCTAGAGTAGAAGACGGAGGTCTTTACTCCTGCCTAGCTTTCGAGGGGGAGGCTAACTTTGGCCACTCAGCGAGGGTTGATGTTTTCGGTGAGTGTGTACTGTTGACTAATATCAATATTTAAAATTAAGAAAATAAATGAATGAACACTTTAATGTACTAAAAATTGACGGCCGATGTGGGATTCCCGCCTCGGAACAATTGTGTGTACGATCTGCAGATATTTGTTCCGGGTGTTCTGGTCGTTTTCTGTGTATAATAAAAAAATATCTATCTATGTAATGTATTGTATTATGTATATCAGTTATTTAGTACCCATAACACAAGCTCTGCTTACCATCATCGGGCTAGATAATTCTGTGTGGATTGTCCTGCATTATTTATTTATTTATTTATCATAGTACATAAACTGGCTTTATCTTTATCTGAACAGGCGTTTTCACGAACGTATTCGTGATGATGCACATAGCCTGCAGTTCACGCAGTGTCAGTGAATTGCCAATAACATAAAAGTTATTTAAAACGGGATATTTACTATGATTAGTTTTTTGAGTTTTCCAATATTATCAAGTTATTCCGTGATCATGGCGCATGAAAATATAATATATACAATGTGTATTGTCGAACCTTGATCAAACGAGATGTGCGGATACACGACATAAATTTGTTTTTTTTTGCAAAAAAGTACACCACAATAACCCAGTTTTAAAGTTACGAATCAAAAATAAAATAAAAATCGTATTTTTTTTGCAAATTTTAAAAAAAAATATTGATTTTCCTAGGCTTATGTACCGAAATTGTATTTTTTTCTTATTTTATTAACTAGGTAGACTATCTAGCTTTCAAATGAGACTACTTTGAATAAAATACACCGTTTACTCAAAAAGAAACGGAGAAAAAGCCAGATTAAGTAGTTATAATTAAAAAAATAATTAAATCGGCTTTATTTTTGAGATAGGTAACATATAATTTTTTATTTTATCGATAAATATATGTCGTGTATCCGCAAATTTTGTTTGATCAAGGTTCGACAAAACACATTGTATATATTATTATATTATATGTCAAATAACCATGATAGTTTCAAGTGGCGATAAAATGTCTTGAATATTGGGTTTTATCTGGCTACACCGTTATTAATGTTCCATTTCAAAGATGAAACGTCGCAATAGCTTCATGAAGTTATTGGAAATGTTTTCAGGACCGCCCTACATCCGAACGCTGCCGGCAATAAAAGTGCAAAGTGGAGAGACGTTGAGGCTCCGCTGTCCCTACTACGGGTATCCTATCAGGTGAATATTCAACCTTATGGTATTAACTTTAGAACTGAGGTTCTTTGTATATGTCATATATTACTAACATAATAATCACTACATAGTATAAAACAAAGTCGCGTCCCTTTGTCTGTCTGTCCCTATGTTTGCTTAGATCTCTAAAATTACTCAACGGATTTTGATGCGATTTTTTTATAGATAGAGTGATTCAAGAGGAAGATTTGTTACATATACATGCAATTGCACCTGTGCGAAGCCGGGGCGGGTCGCCAGTACACAATAATTAAAACTATCCTAACTTTCAGTAAACTTGAATGGGAATACAAATCGAAGAAGATCATGAGTTCCATATTCCCGCAACACAACAGATACAAGCGAACATCAAACAGTCAGATGAAGAATATCAAGAGAAGACGAAAGCGCCAGATCTTCGAGCCGGGAGAAGACGGGGTGTTGAAGATAGCTAAAGTATTTAAGGAAGAAAGCGGAGAGAGCTATACGTGTATTGTTTATAGTCCTTCCGGGGAAATGGCTAGAAGGTATGGATTTTGTAGTTTGGTAAAAAAAACCCGGTAAATTATCGAGTACCTTTTGTTTTTACTAACGTTAAACGTTAGTAAGAACAAACGCTACGCAACGCTTATCAATGAAAAGCACTATTACGTCTATACTAATATTATAAAGAGGAAAGGTTTTATTTTTTGTTTGTTTGTTTGTAATTAATAGGCTCCGAAACTACTACACCGATTTGAAAAATTCTTTCACCTTTGGGAAGCTACACTATCCCCGGTGAACATAGGCTATATTATATTTTCAAAAAAGTTAGTGATCCGTACTAAAACCGTGCGAAGCCGGGAAGGTCCGCAAGTATTTAATAAAGTTAAAAGTATATAGTAGTAACTATTTGATGTTCGAAGCGGACGCCAATTAAACAAAAAATAAACACAAGTCTATTTTCTGTATATCTTTTCCTGTAGATTTTTTTGGTTATTTCTATTTCTCTTACAGATCATTCGATATCCAAGTAGTGGAAGCTCCAGAGCTAGACGAACTACGAGTTGGTACAGGATTGAAGGAAGGACAAATCGTGCAAATTACATGCAATATTGTCGGAGGAGATCCGCCTATTTATTTCTCTTGGCTGAAAGACGGAAAGAAAATGCCGGCCAGTTTAAAAGTAAGAATAACCCCAATATCTTTAGTCGTTTATCGACCACGATTCAACCTCTACTCAATCTCTAAACGCGTTTTGGTGTGCTTGATCGTAAAAAAACTCTTGACTCGAACTAAACTTCGAAAATTAGGTACATCAGAGTCATTAAATGCTCAGTCTGTTTTTTACCTTGCTATAATTTAATAAATAAATCCTGGACAATCCACACAGCATCATCTAGTAACAAGCTAAGCAAAGCTTGTGTTATGGGTTAAAATTGACGATAAACTTAATTTTTTTATATAAAAAAAAAAGAATTTATTTATAGCACAATAATAAACAATTACAAAAAAAAGGAAAACACATAGAAAATACAAAACAACTTAAGTAGTAGGGATTTAAATTTTAAATAATGTAGCGTGGTAGTAGAGTCCCAAGTATAAGAATAACTGGTATTTCCCTATGTGCGCGGCTAATAAGGTCCAATCTCAGCTTGTTGTCATTATCGACAGAGGACGATAGTATATCATTTTTTTTTTATCATATTTATTATTAAGGACTTTTACTTCGTAAAGTATGCCAGTCCTATCATAACCTAAACTTATATATAACTAACAAACAAAACAAAAAATACAGCAAAATAAAATCATATAAATTGTAGCTATTTTTAAAGGGAGTCACTGATGCATAAAAATTTTGAATAATGAGACAGCCGCTGCTGAATCTGGTTCCGCTAAAATGTCAATGAATGTACCTTAATTAAATCGCACGTGACCGCACTGAGTGGAAAGATTTGGGGGAGGCCTTTGCCCAGCAGTGGGAAGAAACAGGCTAAATAAAAAAAAAAAAAAAAAAACTATTTAAATTAAGTTCAATCATCAGTGCCTCCCTTCGATCTTTGAATTTAACGCAATCCATCAAGATGTGGTGCACATCATCTAGGACTCCGCAAACATCACAGTTTGGCGAGTCCGTTTTTCTCATAAGGAACCCAAATTTCTTTGATGGATAATGAACGAATATCATATTTATTGTTACAGACTTTTACTTTACAAAGTATGACTGTCCCTATCATAACCGGATATACTTAATATTCCCGTCCATAAGTCTTTAAGTAAAATTACCGACCTGCACTTACGACTTTATGTTAAAATAGCAACATATTCTTCAAATTAAAAATAAATATTAGTTTGAATTTGAAGAATATAGGTACATACAATACGCTGAAAAAATAATGACAATGCACTTACGAACAATAAATAAATAATGCTGGACAATTCACACAGCATTATCTGGCCCCATGGTAAGCAGAGCTTGTGTTATGGGTACTAGATAACTGATATACATAATACATTACATTACATAGATAGATATTTTTTATTATACATAGAAAACGACCAGAACACCCGAAACAAATATGATAACAATGTTAAACAATTAAGCTAACTGTGAACCCATCAATTTATTTTATAGATAACAGAAAGAAGTTCAGATTTGTTCAGCGTGTTGATCATCAAACGAGTGTCCTTAGAACATTGTGGTAAATACACATGCATTGCCACCAACCATGTAGGCAAAGTTAACCAGACTGCTGACCTCTACATCAGTGGTAAGTTTGCCGAATGCTTTGTTTGAGTCTCAAACGTGCTTTTATTAAAGTAGGTAATTTATTTTTTACGCTCCTACACTCAGAGCACTCGCACTACTCAACGATTTCTTACAAAAGTTCCAACATGGGGACATATTTAATGATAGTTTAAGCCATATCTACTTAAGTTTAAGATTGTACCTTACTTTTAAATAAATAATCTGTTTATGTATACCTACCTCGTAGTGTAGGACGCCCTCCGACCAGGTGGGATGACGACCTGCGAAAGACTGCAGGTAGATGCTGGATGCGGCAAGCTGAAGACAGGGCGCTATGGCGCTTATTGGGGCCTATGTCCAGCTGTGGACTGCTATAGGCTGATGATGTATACCAACCTATGTATTTGTAATCTTGTTTTTAATATTTTTTTTCTGTCTTTTTTAAGTCTAGTAGTGAGTGTTTTGGTGTTTGACTGTTTATTTGTAAAAATACAGATAAATGCTGTATTTATATATATATGAACGTAGTAGTACTAATTGAAACAACTGAGACAATCTACAGGATGCTCAACTGGTCCATATCAATACCAGACGGAAGCGTCCCCAAGACGCTGGCTGCATTGTCCCGCTGTATGGCAATTAGAAAAGTGAATTACCACTAAGACGATTAAAAATGTTGGACAATCAACACTGTACCATCAGCCCTGAGCTAAGCGGAGTTTGTAGTATGGGTTTTAGATTACTGATACACTTAATACAATACAATACATAACGTAGGTAGATATTTTTTTTATTATGCATACAAAATACCCAGGACAAAGTATTTGTGCAGATCGTAAAAACATTTGTTGCAAGGTGGGAATCGAACCCTACGACGGGTTCGATTCCCACCTTGCAACAAATGCAGGACCTTTGCCTGCCGCGCCACATCGGTCAAATTAATGAAAATGAGCTAAAGATATTTTTTTTAATTTTCCAGTGGCACCCAAATGGATACAAGAACCTACAAATTCATCTCTACTGTTGGGACAAAGAGGTTTGGTCTTTTGTAATGCAAATGGCTATCCAACCCCACAAATACATTGGATGAAAAGAGATGGTAAGATTTTGTTCAGAAACAAAAATTAGATCAGTTTGCGTAGTTTTTTCTTGTTATTTTTGAGTTAACCAAGATTATAATCTGTCAGATCTGTGGTTAACTTGCGGTACATATTACGGTATAATCTGTGGTCATCTAATGTGATTTTTGAGCAGCAAACCTATACCCTAAAGGTTGCAGAAGAAAACTTTTTGTCAGGGTTAAGCTCGCTTCAATACATATTCTATTTAGTTAAGTTCTTTTTATGTATTATTGTATATACAATAAAGAACTACTAATAACACGACTTTCTTTTATATTATGTTATAATTTCAGCAACCCTGGGCATTTGGAGACCAGTTTTAGACCTGGCGGGTGGTGGTGTGATGAGCTTCCCCAACGGTACTCTCATCATTGAAGTGGTGTCTCTCTCTGATGAAGGGATGTATGCCTGCAACGTTGAGAACGGTGTAGGTGATGCGCTGAACAAGAATATCTGGATCAGCGTGAACAGTAAGTTTTTTGAAATTATCATGGTTATTTATACAAAAATGTCAGAATAACAGCAAATTTATGTAACATAAAACTTTGAAATTATCCTGGTTCATCAAAAGTCACTAATTACGGGATATCTATTATTCCGTGATCATGGCGCATGAAACTGTGCCGACATATTGGATAACTCAAAACTCAAATATCAAATCATGTTAGATATCCCGTTATAAGTGACTTTTGGAATATTTATCATGATTTGATTGTTTATTTTTTTATTTTTGAGTTTTCCAATATTTCGGCACAGTTTCATGCGCCACGGTATAAATAACACTACCTGCGCACGCCTAAAGACGACCCCACTTGAAACCTCGTTTCACAACGGTGCACAAGTTTCTTAATTTGCTTTTACTGATTTACATTCATAATTAGAAAAGGGCCTATAAAACTGAATACAATACAATACAATACAATACAAAAATTCTTTATTGTACACCATAATCAAATTAATAATTACAAAAATACATTAAACGCGACAGGTACAATGGGCGGTGAATACCCACTTCTCTGCAGATTATTCATACAGAGCTATTGTGGTTGTAATAAAATAACAAAGATTTTGGAGTTAAGATAAACGCAACCAAAATAAAGTAAAGTAAAATAATAATAAATATTGCTGGACAACAATTCACACAGCATTATCTAGCCCCATGGTAAGCAGAGCTTGTGTTATGGGTACTAGATAACTGATATACATAATACAATACAATACAATATTACATATATAGATTTTTTTAATTATACTTAGAAAACGACCAGAACACCCGAAACAAATATCTGCAGATCGTACTCACATTTGTTCCGAGGCGGGAATCGAACCCGCAACCTCCTGCGTCGCAGGCGAACCTTCGCCCACCGCGCCACATCGGTCGTCAAAATATATGTATTTGCAGCAAATAAAAGTGTAACTATGACATGTCACAAGAACTATTCCGTATGACAAAAATGTATAATGAAAGAATACTGTAAAATAACCTTGATATGATTAGGTCATATGTAAAACTTTAAACTTAATTAATAATCCTAAGTTTACTAAAAACGAAACCTTAGATTTAGTAGGTAAATACAAAGTAGGTTTTGGTTTTTATATAACTTGATCAAACTCAGCGAGCTATGGAAAGAGCTATGCTCGGAGTGTCTCTGAAGGATAGGATTCGCAACGAATACATCCGACAGAGAACCAAAGTTATCGACATAGCTCTGAGAATTAGCAAGCTGAAGTGGCAGTGGGCCGGCCATATCTCGCGAAGAACCGACGGCCGCTGGGGCAAACGTGTTCTTGAGTGGAGACCACGACTCGGTAAACGTAGTGTAGGACGCCCTCCGACCAGGTGGGATGACGACCTGCGAAAGACTGCAGGTAGATGCTGGATGCGTCAAGCCGAAGACAGGGCGCTATGGCGCTCATTGGGGGAGGCCTATGTCCAGCAGTGGACTAATATAGGCTGATGATGATGATGATGATGATGATCAAACTCATATAAGTCCGGATTAAGTAATTCTACAATAAACCTTTATTATTTTCTAGAGCCAGTGCACTTCGAATCAGTCGGTTCAAACATAACAACAAAAGTTGGGTTACCTGTAACACTGACCTGTCACCCGCTGGGAGACAGCCCTATTCGGATCAAATGGACTCTCAACGGGAGCCCGATTGACTTTACATCAACGAGGTGAGATTTTAGACCATCTGCTTCTAGAAACAAAGCTTAAATTACTGGATTGTGTAGCTTTGTCTTCTTCTAGTCTAGGTCAACCCAAATGCTGAATCGAATTTGTAACTTTCAATATTTATATATTATTTTTTCCTTATATATTTCTCCGCTACACAGTTTTAACTTTTGCGGCAGTCAGCCCACAATTGTACCCTATTCTATAAGTCTCTTGTTTCGAATAAAGAATGTTGTATTTTTTTTTCTAGAAAATACTTGATTTTCTTTGACCTGAACCCACACAGTAGTCGATATTATTTATTCAAAATTAAAAAAAAAGCCTTCATTGCTAGTGAACAGAGTTGAGAATATTTCAAAAACACTTATCTTAAAAACTTAAACTACTACTAATGCTCTCGGCGCTCAGTTTCCCTTTTTCTTTCCAGCTTATCTTTAAAAGCAGCTATCCAGCTTATCTAATAAAGGTCTCATATAAGCCTTTCCACTCGTGTATCTCAACTCTCTTCGTGGGTAAATAGCTATCGATTTTTTCCATACCTACAGAACCGAGGCAAATTGCGGATACACACTTTGTTTCCGTTTCTAATAATCTATTCTTTTTAATTAAATAATATCGACCACGCTGTGTGGGTTGATGTCAAAGAATATCAGGTTATTTCTAAACAAATAAAGATTACGGCTTCGGTTACAGGTTATATTACTAAAGCTTACGTGACCTCCTTGGGTACAAATAAAATCCAAACTATGTTACGTAAACTTATTATAACTACAAAAGCGCCATCTACAATTTTCGCCGAGTACTGCTGAATGCTGAGCGCGAGTGAACCTACCTTCGGTTTACTGGTTTCAAACTTTAATTTTCCTGGCAAACGAAATGGTTCCTCTGACGCATGTTAAAGCAGTGGGGATGTTGTTAGTTAAGTCTGTAGTCACTAGATGACGCTATCGATCGCGCATGCGTGCAGGTTTTTTAGCGTCATCTGCGTTTTATCAACTTCAAAAGGTTGTTTAAATTATGAATATCCAGACGCAGAGCCATCAAGCAATAAGTTGAAGTTGAATAATTTTTATGTCATAATTAACAAGCGCTTCAAAAAAAACTTCCTCCGAAACACAACTAACCTTACATGAGACGGACACTGGCAGAATTGAGTCAATCCAGACGCAGAGCCATCTTGGAAAAAAATTAAGTTGAAGTTGAACCTTCAATAGACTTCATCATATAGCTTTCAAAATTGCATGGGTAATGTAAAATGGAACTCCTGCGTATTTCGAAATAAAGTTCTACTAAGTGAAGGAGGAAGAAACTAAAGTTTTTATAAGAAAAAAGATTTTATATATTATATTATGTAGTACCTATCTATAAGTAGTTATAAGTTCAGGCAATAAATCATTATCCTATTCTATTCTTGTTACTTTGGTTAATGCTGTCTAAAAGTCCGAAATAAAAATGTTTGTTCTTTGTTTCCAGGGTGACCATATCAGAAATAATGATCCACAATGGTGTGACCAGTATTATCAATATAAACTACGTGGAGACCAGAGACGGCGGGGACTATGAGTGCCGCGCTAGCAACCCCTACGGTGTCGCCCTCTTCAACTTGCATTTGGATATTCTCGGTGAGAACAATATTCTGTTAAAAAGGTCGATGACTGATTTGAACGCTTTATAATATAAAAAGTAGAATGGTAAAGGTTCTCCCTTTTCATCAATGTTCAATGGCTGTTTCATTAAAAGCTGTGCACAGATCAATGCACAGCCAGATACGAAAACTTTACAGCTAACAATAACCATGGCATTTATTGGCTATTATAATTTTTACTAAAAATGAAACATTATTGTGGATTTAAAGTATTAAATCTCGGACGTTTCTGCAGTTCAGTAGAAATTCCTAAACGAGATCAATAGAGAACACTTTACTCGCTTCCAAAAATCCTTCGGAATTTTTCCAATAACCAACCTCATTATTAGTGCAGATATGTAAGTTCTTGTAGAAAATCAGCGCCGTTTTTTTTAACACCTTCATAACCTGAGTTGGGACCATTTTGTAGCTAAAACTAAGTTAAATCAAGTTATTATTATCGTCGTATATCGTTATCGAGTCGTATCGTATTGTTTTTATAAAGTAACGGTTTATTTAAATGAACAATTCATGTTTTAGTACAAATAAACGCATTTGATTCTTTTTTTTAATTCAGATTTTACAACTTTTTAACAATTTGATTTTTGACTCTCATATTTTCAGAACCTCCACTACCCCCACACGACTTACAAATCGATGCAGTCACGAGCAAGAAAGTGAAGGTCTCATGGCGAGACACCAGCTCTCATGTCCAGTTCTACACCATGCAGTATACGGCTAACGACTTCTTGATGTGGGAAAGTGCTAAAGTCATCAATGTTTCAAGGTATCACATACTATAAAACAAAGTCGCTTCCCGCTGTCTGCCTGTCCCTATGTACGCTTAGATCTTTAAAACTACGCAACGGATTTTAATGCGGTTTTTTAAGTAGATTGAGTGATTCAAGAGGAAGGTTTATAAACTATTTGTTACATAGATTTTCACGCGGGCGAAGCCATGGCACGCAGCTAGTAAATTAATATTTCTAAGTAGTAGAATAAAGAAGCAGTGTGTGGTAAATTGCAAATTAAAACAATAGCCATTCTGAGACACCCTTTAAAAGAAAAAAAATATCCGTAGACCTAAAATGGTTCAGTCAATGGAGTTAACATAGCCGGCGAGATTATATTTTCTTGTATTAACTAGCAGAAAATAGTTTACCGCAAATTATAGGTACGTTCACTTAGTACAAGCACAGATAATATAATACATACTGTACGAGTATAAAGATTAAAAAAAATGCTTCAATGATGATTTTTCAAAAGGAGACTGCTATTAGAATCAATAAAATTCTTGTTCCAGACAAAACAACGATATTCGCCAAAGCGTAGAGCTTCAAAATCTACAACCAGCCATGGACTACCGTTTGCGCTTAGCTTCGGGAAACCAGGTCGATCTAAGTCCTTACACACAACCAGTACACTTCACTACGCAGCAAGAAGGTAACATATTATCATCATCTGAATACATATAGGAATCTGAACTGATTGGCAATCCGATGGGCTTACACAATACCAAAACGGAGAAACGACTTTACCACTAACTTGTTTTTTCACGACCTCTCTGGCTCAGTGAGCGAAGGTCCGTGACACAGGAGGATGCGGGTTTTCCGCCTCGGGACGAATGTTTTGGTCGTTTTCTATGTATAATAAAAATATATATCGATGTTCGTATTGCCGCCGACACTGGACACTCTTTTCTCGAACCATCTCGAAGTATTTTACAAATATCGATAACTTAGTTTCCAATGAAAGCTACAGCCTGAACATGATTTTAGGGATTATTCCTAAGGTTTGAAAAAAATTACTACAGTCTAATCAATTTAGTTCAGGAAATTTCCTACCTTAACCTTTAGTGTAATATGCCGACTTTATAGTCAAAGGGAGGAATCTGGAAAACTTAAATATTTTTAAACGATAAGAACTTGTAATGAATGGAATGGAAAAGAGTACATGTAATAAATGGCTGACATGGCTCTTGTCGGGATCTCAACATATTTGTACAACAAAAGTACATATATCAATACAAGACATGGCATAACTTTAATATTTTTTTCACTTCTCTTGCTCAAAAAGTGTATCATAATAGTGTAGCTTAGCGGGCCTAAAACTCGAGTTTAATACCTCGGGCTAAAAAGTATTTTTTCTTTTTAATTTTTGTCTAAAATCATCAGCCCGTACAAAGCATTCGTTCTCTTACATAACTCGACTTCTTGGTGCTCCGTCAATCTTTTTTTTTTTTTTAATAGAACCGTCTTGGTGATGTTTTATGAAGGTTGATTCTTCCCTTCACGGTAAAATGCGAACTGTTTCGTTGCGGGTTAAATAGAGATTTAAAAAAAAAGATGGTATTGGCGCTAAATCTCTAGAATTTTCTTCATTCCAAATCACAAACCTTTACGTTTAACTTCCTGACTTTTACTTCCAAATGAAAAATGTCATCAAGTGATAGTGAAGATGCTAATATGCAAATGGAAGAAAAGGGCAAAGAAATAATTATGAATCTGTTGCCGACAAAATCACGTGGAATATATTTAAAGAGTTACGAAAATTTTATGAAATGGAGAGATGAGAAACGTGTGGATTCTTTTACAGAAGGGGTTTTTCTCACTTATTTTGATGAATTATCGAAAAAATTCAAATCGTCAATTCAAGTGAAAAGTAGAGTGTTTTACTCGGGCCAAAACCACCCATTATAACTCGGTCTTGTCATCCTCCCTCGATCTAATATTTTTCTAATATTAATCTACTATTTTTGTCGGGTTGATTTTCCAGCGCCATCATCATCACCAATCGGCGTCCAAGTGCAACAGACAGACAACCCTGGAGAGCTGATAGTGTCCTGGCTTCCACCACCTAGAGACAGCCATAACGGAGCACTCCAGGGGTATCATGTGAAGGGTGTTCCGAAGAGCGGGGGAGAACCTGGTAAGAATTAAATCTTATCAGGTTTTGATGGCGTTCTACACTTCGTTTACCGAGTCGTGGTCTCCACTCAAGAACACGTTTGCCCCAGCGGTTATCGGTTCTTCGCGGATTATGGCCCACTGCCACTTCAGGTTGCTAATTCTTAGAGATTTATAAATAATGTTGCTAGGTAAACAAAACTAATGTAGTTACGTCTCTTTTTGCTTTATTTGTAGAAAATTTGTTAAAAACTATATAATAAAGCAGCTTTATCATATCACACACTAACTATTGCAGTGCCTACCGACACCCAGACGAAAGTGGTGAAGGTGATCTCAAGAAAAGGAAAGCAAGAGACCTTATTGAGTGGACTCTTGAAGAACGTCCGGTGAGTTCGTTTACAAAGCACCATTTATTGGACATTATAGCAAGTGATATCGTAAACAACGGAAAAATCGTAACGGAAATCTAAAAATGACGACCAAGGTGGCGCGGCGGGCGACATTACACCTGCGACGTAGGAGGTTGTTGAGGGTTCGATTCCCGCCTTGGGACAAATAATTGTAGGATCTGCAATCATTTGTTTCGGGTGTTCCGGGCATTTTATATGCATAAAAAAATCTATCTATTTTATTGTAATATGTATATCAGTCATCTAGTACACATAATACAAGCTCTGCTTAGTTTGGGGCTAGATGACGCTGTGTGGTTTGTCAAACCATATTTATTAAAACAATAATTATGATTCCAGATACGCTGTGTCCTTAAGTGCCTTCAACACAGCTGGGAATGGACCTTTCTCCATGCCGGTCTATCAAACTACTAGAGAAGGAGGTAATTAACTTCGTCGGTAGTATGTAGTAATATGAAAATCTTGCATAGAAAAACTTTTCGCTATATCTTTTTAAAAAATTGACTCTAGTTTTATATAGTCAATTTATTAAATAGAAACGAATAGAATTGAATTATATATCGAATCTATTGAATCGAAATAATCTCAATAAATAAATAGACACCATACACCAATGGACCATTGTCTATGCCAGTCTATCAAACCAATAGAGAATATGTGTTCCTCCTGCCTAATTGTAGTGGACTGTATCTTGCTTGGGTAGGGTGCGGGCTAGAAATGAAAGGACTTCTTTACAACTTGAAAGGCGCGGCGCAGGTACAAAGCTTCGGTCCGTTACTTGTGAGAACGTGAGTCCGACTGAAGGTACAAAGCTTCGGTCCGTTACTTGTGAGAACACGTGGCCGACTCGGAAATGTGTCGGTTTATAAATACTTCTTTGTTCCCGCGCCGCTATGCACATTGAGGAGCAAATTTTATTCATAAAGTGGTATACATACATAGCTATTGTTTCTTAATCTGTCTATCTTATACAACTATAGGTATACTATAGGTTATAATACTATCTTAATACTATACTAAAGTCATTTAAAACGGGATATTTACCATGATTTGATTTTTGAGTTATCCAATATTTCGGCACAGTTTCATGCGCCATGATCACGGAATAATGGCGCATGAAACTGTGCCGAAATATTGGATAACTCAAAAATCAAATCATGGTAAATATCCCGTTTTAAATGACTTTAGTGTTGATAACCATGATAGTTTCAAAAGTTTTATCTTAATACTATGTCGTGCACAATATGCTGTGTGGATTGTCCAGCATTATTTATTTATTTATACTACTTTTTCACCATTCCAGCTCCAGAAAATCCACCATCGGCTGTAGAATGCCGGGGAGTGTCCTCCACATCGCTGAGGGTGTCGTGGCAGCCAATCAACACGCTGGGTACTTCATTGCTTGGATACTCTGTTCACTATAACACTGAAGGTAAGAATCATGGTTATTAGTACTAAAATCAATTTCATGATCATGGTGCATGAAAACTCAAAAAACTAATCATGGTAAATAATCCGTTTCAAATGACCTGAAATATAAAAAAAATGCACTTGGTAATTTGACCAAAATTGCTACGTAACAAAACGACGCGTTAATTCGAACTCATCGGCGTCAAACATTCGACAATTCAAAGTTGCAGAGAGAAGGAGACAGAAAGATTGTAAGTACATTAAAAAAAAACATATATTCACCGTAACCGTTCGTATTAACCGTACATTCTCTTTATCCCCCTAGAAATGTGAAATTCGAATTTAACGCGGGTGAAACCGCGGGGAACAGCTAGTCCTACTAATATTATAATCGCGAATGTTTGTAAGTATGGATGGATGGATGTTTGTTACTTTTTCAAGTAAAAACTACTGAATGGATTTTAATGAAACTTTACAATAATATAGCTTATACATCAGAATAATACATAGGCTACTAATTTATAAAGATATATTTTATATTATCAAAAATATCTATCGCGGCTGAAACTGCAGGGCGCAGCTAGAATACTAAAAAATACAAAATCATAGAAAATTTATTTCTTTTCCAGATGGTCCGTTCCAGAACCTTAGTTCCCCACACACGGAGGTCTACCTCCAATCTCTCCTCAAGTACTCCAACTACAGCATCAAGGTGGCTGGCTTCTCTAACTATGGACCCGGACCGTTTTCTTACCCTATTGTCTGCACTACTTTGCAGGATGGTGAGTTTGTTTATTTATTTCCACCGTAGATACACATATTATTATTTATTTATTTTTTATTTATTTTTTATAATTTTGGGAAAACTAACAGCTAATTATAAGTAGTGTAGTATAGTATTTCACTTGATGTTGCTAAGTTCTTTTTTTTAATTAGCTGGTGTCGTCCCACTGCTGGGCAAAGGCCTGTTGAGTGGAGGCCACGACTCTGTAAACGTAGTATAGGACGCCCTCCGACCAGGTGTGATGACGACCACCGAAAGACTGCAGGCAGACGGTGGATGCGTCAAGCTGAAGACAGGGCGCTGTGGCGCTCATTGGGGTAGGACTATGTCCAGCAGTGGAATAACATAGGATAATCGAATGTGGGTATTTAAAACTTTTTCTTGAAATGGCCCAATATAATCAACTAACAAAATTAATTTTGTTAGTGCCCGGTCCACCAGCTGCCATCAAAGTATTGGTGTCTTCAGCCGCCTCGTTACTTATCAGCTGGAAGCGGCCAAACCAGCCTAATGGCGAAATCACGCATTACACCGTTTACTTGAAATCTATGACTGGGTAAGTTAAGTTAAATATTTTGTTTTGCTTTATTCGGAAGACAAACAGTTTTACAAAGTTAACAGATAAACTTAAACGTTTAGGCAAACAACCCAAAGACAACTAGAGCAAAGAGCTCATTCAGTGAACGATCAAGTCGTTCTGGTCTTTTCTAGCACAACACAAGCTCTGCTTACCATGGGGCTAGATAATGCTGTGTGAATTGTCAAGCATTATTTATTTATTATTTTATTTATTTATTCACTCCAACCTTCATACCATACATTCACTCACTCAGGGCAGGCCGGCCCGCTATTAACTTCTTAATTCAGCAATTCAGCAAGCAGCAAAAAATAATTCATCCGTAATGTATCGGTGACATCATAAAATAAAATTGAAGAAACTTCCGTATATATACAGCAAACCAAATAGAAACATGCAGTCTACAAATTGTGAGGTATTCTCAACATAAATAACTAAAAAAATAACTGATAACCATTTATATGTCCTCGCATGTTGAAGCTTCATTGCTTGCTTGCAGAGGAGAAATTAAAAAAAAACAGCTTAGTCTTATATAGAATATTATATAAATTTATTCTAAAAAAGACAAATTAAATATATAAAGTCACCTACATGAGAACAGGGTTCTTATGTTAAGTATAGATATATATGTACATAGGTTGTTCTATTGCATTGTTTAATTTTAGTAAATCACAGTCAGACATTTCCATCTAAGTAAGTATATTTTTTATGTCGCCAATGTACATAATATATGGTCCTGTCTAAGCATTGTCGGGCGCCCGCCCGACAAGTCTGCCTGCTAATTTGTCGTTTAGTGATTTTGGGCACTGTTCTGATACATCTACAGACCACCTTCTTGTATAAAGATTCAGACCGCGCACCTAAGACTTGCAGCACTGACAAAAAAATTCGTCCGTGGTGTCCAAAATACAGAATTCTTTTGTCTCAAGACTTAAACCAATTCTATTAGACCTTAGCCTCTTTTAAAAACAGCAAACCTTAACCTTTCAGCTCCAGCTCAGCACAAAGCTACCGAGTGGAATCATCGGAGACTCGTCAGCTGATATACCCGATATCTGGCCTAACTGGCAGGCAGTACGAAGTATGGATCAGAGCGCATACTTCGGCAGGCGAAGGCGGGCAATCAGCTACTGCAACTATTAGTCTTAATGAACGAGGTACGTCGCTAGATAAATTAAAGATAAATTATAAATAATTCGTTAGATAAATAGATAAAAATTTATTTGGTATTAAAAACACACGCAAATACAATTATTATTAACAGATATACAAAAGTACTATAGGTTTAACAATTAAAACGAACAAATGATAAACGTAAGTACTTATTGTAGGATGCGATGTAAGAACTCTTTGTATAATACCCATTGGTGAACCAAATAAATCCAAAAAAATATTGTTTCTTACACTAGCTAGTCAATAAATAACACCGAAGTTTGGGAATCTCCCTACCACTCTCCAAGAATACTCTAGACTATCGTAACTCATTTACTGTTTTGTTTCCAGTTGTAGCAGGAGTAGCGTCCCTCGGTGGAACAGTATCAGTTGGAGTTGGCAGTTCCCTCCTGCTGGTCTGCCAGTGCGTGGGCGTACCCCCGCCGCGCACCGTGTGGTACCACAAACACAACATCATCACTCACCATCCAAGGTTTACCAGGAACCATGATGATAGCCTTCTTATTAATAGTAAGTGGAGTTTATTACTGCACAAAACGTCTTCTCCTGGCATTTTCCACAGCTAGGAGATTGTTGCTCTGTACCTACTTGTAGTTAAAATACACTTCCTACTCGCCCACCTGTGGTGGGTGGACAGGTTACCTCCTACTTTATAGTATTAAGTCTTATAGTAATGATCTACATATTTTAATCAATAAGTCTTAACCTGCCTGTAACCAATATAATTTTCACCTCATTTGTTCTGTGCTGTAACTGTGCTTGATCAATAAATGTCTCTCTATCTCCATCTATCTATCTAGGTAAAAACAACTCCTTGCAAAACCCTCTTGAATTGATGAAACAAACTCTATGAGAATGTTTGATAGTAGTACAATTGGAATGGACCAATAGAGCGTCGGTCAAAGACAATAAAGCACTTTAATATTTGATGCTCAATAACTAAATTTCGGAAAGCGAAAAAAAAACTATCAATTGCGACATACAAATAGCATTACTTAATAAAAGATCATTAAGAACCCAGATAAACTTAGAATCGACTCGAATTAGAAACAGCAATCAACGAAATCAAATGGGACATTATAGGTGTAAACGAAATGACAGGACGAGTGGAAAGCCTTAGAAGAGGCCTAAGTCGAAAGACAAGCTGGAAAGAACAAGGGAAACTGAACGCCGAAAGCATCAAAAGAAGTTTAGGTTTTTATGGTTTTGAAATATTCTCAACTCTGTTAACCAGCAATAAAGCCTTCTTTATTTATTTAATTAAATTTCAAACCTTGTTTTCAGATATAGACCAGTCTCTAAGCGGCAACTACACATGCCTCGCAAAGAACCTGTACGGGTCCGACTCTGTATCATACGAAGTATCAGTGCTACCAACACCTGAACCACCAAGTATAAGAGTAACGCCGCATAAGAACTCTTTGCTTCTTCAGTGGGATGTGCCAAGGCGGAATGGAAAGATTTCTAAAATAAGTAAGTTTTTTATAAAACAATTTTTAGATCTGATCAAAATAGTTGGCGCAGGAGGTCAACCAGGACTTACCTCGGTGGATACAGGCTGTTGATGATGTAAGTGGCATCATGCAGATTTAAGAAAGCCCTAACACCCAGCAGAAGTTAAATTGAATGGAATGGAACTTTATTGGACCATCAATACAGATAATTATTTAAAACTAGCGGACCGTCCCGGCTTCGCACGGGTATTAGAACCTTTGGCTACATTATTGGAGTTTTAGTAAGGATCCCTAATTTTTTTGAAAATATAATATAGCCTATGTTCACCGGGGATAGTGTAGCTTTACAACGGTGAAATAATTTTTCAAATCGGTCCAGTAGTTTCGGAGCCTATTCAATACAAACAAAAAAATCAAACATTTTCTCTTATAATATACAAACTTTCGCGTTTATAATATTAAGTAGGATAATGGATGTCACTTGGGTATTTAAAAGTGAAATATATCTGCTCGTTTTTGTACTTTAAGATATCTTGAGCGAGTCTAAACAGTATTTTCAGATCTGAAAAGTTGAGTTCAATATCGTCCGCTTCCATCCATGATAGACCTTTGCGAAGTTTCTTTATCAGCCTGCCCGAGCTCTCGCTGTGAGAAGCTCAATATTTCTCGCCAGTCTGTCTCAACCATTATGATAGAGAACTTATGATTTGGGTATTGTATTCAGTTTTCGCAAATAATCTGAAAGAATAACAATGAACAAACACAACCACAACAAATTATTATCGTGTCTACAGATACAAAATCAAAGATAATGTAAACGCTTTACTACAAAATAATCAAAAAAGGCGTACAACCTAACAAAAGAGTTTCCATACAGTAAATTGTTATCAAACCTTTGTTGTCAAAAGAGCGTTGCTAGGCAACTACGTTAATTTATAAAAAATGGCGTATTGATATGCAAGGAATTTTATAGGTAAATTTTTCACACCTTGGGTAACATTATTGGAGTTTTAGTTTGTTTAACAAACAAACAAAAAATCAAACCTTTCCTCTTTATAATATTAGTATAGATGGAACTTAATACTGACTATATTAAGGGGCACAATCGGCCAATAGATCCGACTCAACAGTTTCCGCCGAAAATCAGCCTTGGCAATAGCCAAGATGTAAAAAAACATGCTTGTGACAAACACAAGCAGGTTTCTATTACATATTGTGATTCTTTCCTTGATTTGCATGTTCGCGCAGTTTTTTTTTTTGCAATGCCTTTTCATAGGTTTTAACACAAAGGTCACTTATAACGGAATATTTACCTTGATTTGATTTTTGAGTTTTAGTAGGTAGTGGTAACTTTCGTAGCAAAAGACAAGAAATAAGGGTAGATCGGAATGTCTGCCAATAAAAACTTACTCGCAGTGCCTTCCGTTATTCTATGATCATAGCGCATGAATCCGTGCCGAAATATTGGAAAACTCAAAAATCTAATCATGGTAAATATCCCGTTATAAGTGACTTTTAAGTGTTAGAAGCTAAATAAGCAGTATCATGGGGGACTAATTGTTTTATGACTAAGGTGTGCATAATATAATATATATCTCATCACCAGGCTACAATCTAACTTGGAATGAAACAAACGGGTCCTGGCAAGATTCCTGGTCGAACAAAGGGACTTCTCTACAAGGGAGTGGCAGCCAGGAGTACACGATCCAAGGTCTCAAATGCGGTACCAAGTACTCGCTGAGGATGACGGCAGCTAACAGTGTTGGGGCGTCGCAACCTGCGTATGTCGATACTACTACTTTGGGTGGAGGTAAGTTGAAAAGTACCTATAATTGTTCATGCATCATTACAATCATCAGCCTATGTTAGTCCAATGCTGGACATAAAGGCCTCCCCAAAGAGCGCCATAGCACCCTGTCTTCAGCTTGACGCATCTAACATCTGCCCGCAGTCCTTCGCAGGTCGTCATCCCACCTGGCCGGAGGGCGTCCTACACTAAGTTTGCCGAGTTGCGGTCTCCACTCAAGAGCACGTTTACCCCAGCGGTTGTTGGTTCTTCGTGAGACCGATGCACAGCTGATGGATGCACTATAATCAATATTTTCTCTTTTCAGCTCCAATATCCCCGAGCACCACGGAATGGTTCTGGAGTAACTCCACCCACATCTACATACAGCTCAGTGGATGGGACGACAACGGATGCGAGATCTCGCGATTTGAAGTGGACTATAGGGAGTTTGGGAATAAGGTGTGGAAAAAAGCGGAGAATAGACTTGTAAGTATAGATAAGAGGACATTTGCAAATCATCATAGAACAATCAAGCATCGCTTCACCATTACAATGGTATCGTCTCAGAATGAAACATTCTAGCACGTTTGATGAAAGAAACTACAGCTTTTGAGTAAAAAGGCGTTTACTAACGATCTTGCAATTTGCACCCAAAAGCATCAACCTATAATTAGTCCACTGTTGGACATAGGCCACCCCTAATGAGCGCCATAGCGCCCTGTCTTCAGCTTGCCGCATCCGGCGTCTGCTTAGCATCAGTCTTTCGCAAGTCGTCATCCCACCTGGCTGAAGGTACCACACTACGTTTACCAAGTAGTAGTCTCCACCTATCTGTACCCTATCTTCAAAAAACTGCTGCATCAGCATTATTTATCCATATGAAACCATTATTGATTGCTTTATCTTGGGTACATAAGTTTATTACAATGTTTGTAATGAAGGTGTAGGTATTTGTTTTCTTTTTTATCTATATATTTATTAAATTGCCACCGTCTATACTGTTCCTTCATGTCCAGTCCATCCTATGGTTACCTAGAAGAGAACGCTCTCAGCGATAGGCCGCGCGCCGTACCTTCATACTTCCTTTATTTTATTGTTTATTTCTGTATTGTTTTCTGTTTATTGTGGTATAATAAAGTGTTTTCTATCTATCTTCTTTTCAGTCTCAAATAGACCAGCCATGGAACTACATGTCAGCCACTCTAAACCACCCTAACTCGTTTGTGATCGCGTCTTTGAGCACGGCGCAGTGGTACCAGGTCCGGGTGACAGCTGAGAACTCGGCTGGTGCAGCCAACTCCGTCTACAACTATGCTACCACCACTGTACTAGGAGGTAAGATATGATTAAGGCGGTACCCGAGGCAAACAAGACCAAATGCATATTCACTTGCATTTGTTTTTTTTAATGCAAATTGTTTTGTTACATTTCAGAATCCATCGGACCTCCGTCAGATATCTTCGACATCAATATGCTGGTCATCGTCTGCAGCTCCATACTTCTCATGATCTGTTCTCTGACCTGCGTCTATATCATTATCAAGAGGCACAAGTGAGTTCCTTATATTTTATTTATTTATTTGATGACCTCTGTGGCGCGGTTGGCGAAGGTCCGCCTGCGACGCAAGACGTTGCGGTTTGATTTCCGCATTAGGAATTTTTTTTTACAATCTGCAGATATATGTTTCGGGTGTTCGAGTCGTTTTCTATATATAATAAAAATCTCTATGTAATGTATTATAGTCTGTACATATATTAGTTATTTGGTACCCATAACAGAAGCTCTGTTTAGCTTGGGGCTAGATATAGCTGTGCGAATTGTCCAGCATTATTTATTTATTTACGAATATTTTACGGTATTTTTAAGCACAAAAATACATGTTAGAGACGTCATAATTTAATTTCATAGCCATTGGACTTAGGTACCTTCAAATCAATAACCATTAAAAAAGCAATTGACCGTTACATGCTTGTCTGATAGATTTTGGCAATGACTGCTAGAAATAAAATTTCCTTGATAAGTAGGACACGAAAAGAATCGAGGAGGTTATAAACAGTTGTTGGCCAAAAGTAAAAGTAAAGTTATTAATAATAATACAATGCAAAATAATACTGCTGCCCATGTCAGTGGGAACCCCATGGGTAATTTTATTCATCAACCTTAACTAACCAAAATTTTATCAACTTTTAGCCAGCAGCTTTGAGCGCTAGAAAGTAACTACATACTTATACAGACATCTAAAACAACATAATAATTATATGCAATAATATTATAGCCTATGTAAAAATATAGCAGTGGGCGAAGATCGCCACTGACTGGGTCCCGGACGGACGACGCACAGAGTGGTAAAACGACCAAAAACCTGGTCAAAAATATTTTGTTATTTTTTCTTTATCGGATCGATGGCCCATGACGAGAAATGATATTTTTCATAATAAAAAAATACTTTGAAGATATTTGGAGAAGGAAATAAATAAATAAAATATAATTATGCAAGGATTTTTTTTTATTGTGTTAACAAAGAATAAAATACGCGTCGAAATACAGTAAAATTATATTTTCTTTCCGTCAAGCAATCGCTGCGGACTTGCTCTAACTAATTCATGAAGCTCTTTCCTTGTCATGGATTTGACACAATGTAGAGAGTCTGAAACAATAAAATTAATCGTTAGAAAATTGCGGTCATAGAGACAGTTTTCAGAGTTAAAAATATTTTTTATGTGAATATATGTGAATGTTTTTGCTACCTAGTATAATTGCACATATCTTCTAGTTTATTAAAATATTACTATAATGCAGTTGCGATGAGTTGCACATGTTTAAAAACACTAATTTTAACAAAAAAACAATGAAAAATACAATATTTTTAGGCATGTTGATATAATCCCAATTAGGGCATGAATAAGCTCTCTTAATAACTAAAATGGATAATAGAACATAGTACATACCTTGATTGATAGAATCCATCACACTTTTTTTATGTTGAACTACTTTGCACATAAATGAGAGCACAGAGAATTCACTATTTTTTAGAGTTGCCGCGAACAGAGAAGAGTGTTATCAACAACCGCTAGGTTCCGGGGTGTGGTAGACGAGACGGGGACTCGGAAGCAGGTTGAAACTTTGCCTAGTGACGCGGGGATTATCTACCTTTTATGGGATTAAGTATGAAGTCTAGGAGACCATTTTGAGAAATTTGATTTATGGCCAGGTTTTTGGTCGTTTTACCAGTCTGTGCGACGGCCACGTGGAAGGCCCAGGCGGAGATGGCGGGATGAGCTCGACCTTTACAATAAAGAGGGTTCTCCTTGCTGAGGACCGAGATTAGTGGAAGAAGGGGAGGGAGGCCTTTGCTCTGCAGTGGGACGCCCTGGGCTAATATAATAATAATAATATCCGCAATCTCCCCTATAGCCCGATTATCCAGTCCATCCATCCATCACAATAGCCTGGTTTTATTTCTTTCATTTTTCTTTGCAATAGTCTCTACACCTGGCGGATACCATCTTTGGATGTATCATATTGTGCACCCGAGGATGATACCCGCTATGTGTAGCCATCGCCTTTAGATTAACTTCTCAAAGGGCCTCTGTGCTGTTGGCTTCGGCCCCACGCAAGCCTTCCAAAGGACCGGGTCACTTTATGGCCCGAGATCATGGTAAATGAGAGACATAATAATATAGCCTACTTAGTTTTAACGTCGTTCGTTCAGATATTCGTGAACTCATTAGAAATCTTTTCGGCAGAATAACTTATCTCTGTGTGACTATAGATATCATTTATCTTATAAAATTCATTCCAGCCATCATCTAACAGAATACAGAAACTCTCTGACAGCCGAATGCAAATCCGAACGCAGCAACGTCACAGCGAACACACCGCAGAGCATCCCCAACGAAATGAACAACCGGGTCTATAGCACCCCGGTGCATCTTACAGCTGATAGTAAACATGGTAATGGGATAAAGCAGTCAACTTTATTTATCTTTTAAACCTTATTAAAAAATATAAAGAAATACTGAATAATGTAATAATCATAGCAACACACTACCAAAAAATCTACTTCAGAAAAGACAATATAAAACGCCTTAAAAGATAACCAAATAAAAACAATGCTCAATAAATAAATTGAATAACTTTCTGATGAAAGGACCCTTCAGTTCTTTTACATTGCTTGGTTGTCTGACTATAGAACACATTATCTCCCCGAAGCTATAATCACAGTGCCTAATACTCCATTTTGTTTGCAGAACTCTACGAAATCAGTCCATACGCGCAATTCGCAATAGGATTCAGAACATTTGGTCACGTGGATAACCAGGAAATTCCCAGTCGGATGCCTGGTAACAGCAAATCGAGATACGATAGTGGTAAGACCAATCCTGATGATTACGATGTAGTGCACAAGTGCATTATACCTATGTTGGGATCTATGACGCTATTAACGGTAAACTGTTACATATTTATAACAATAAATAAACATATCTATCTATATATTGTATCTATTCTATATTCTTTCATTCTCATGATGGGACTGATGGGACAGTAGACCGGGGATACTAAGCGTCAGGAGCAGGACCAACAGCTTTAATGTGTCTATGTAATGTCTGGTGTTATGTGTAATGTATGGTGTCAAATAAATGTATTTTCTTTCTTCTTTATTTATTCTTTCGCTCTTCTTTCTTTCGTCTTTCTTTCTTCTTTCTTTTTCTTTATTTCTTCTTTGTTTTTTCTTTATTTCTTCTTTCTTTCTTTACATCCTTTTCGAGGTACGAGGATGTAACACCACGTCAACTTCTTAACTCTGGACCGCTACCGGGAATTTTCGTTACTAGAAAAATCGAAATAACAATTTTAACGATGATTTGGCAATAAGATTGAAATATTTATGAACAATGAACATTTAAGAAATAGAAACAAAATTAGAACCAGTATTTAAAATTGAAACAGTTGAGTTAACCGCAGTGTTGCAAACAAAGTAAAGGCAGCTCTACTGATTCATTAGTATTTAAAATTGAAACGGTTGAGTTAACTGCAGACAATCTAGATGTAGCTTGACTAAATAATATCAATATCTGCCTAAAGCGTCATCCCTAAGACGCTGGCTGCATTGCCCCGCTGTATGACAATGCTGATGCGCTGCGCCAGATACTCACCAGCTCTCGGGTCACGCGTCGCATAGACCAGCAATAAGAATAATTTTCGTCCAGTGATTGTTTTGTTGAATACTGTGATTTTGTTTACAGAAACAAGTTTTCAAATACGGTCGGAATCTGAAGAAAGCGATTGCGTATCCCGAACGACGACATTGAAGAGTGCGCCTCGTAGTAAGTCAATTTATAACGGAAATTATGGTCATTGAAAATGAAATGAAAATGAAAAGTTTTCTATTTCTTTACGCTTACAAATAAGCACTTCGAGAAGTAATATTTTATACAATTATTTATTATCAAATAACATTATTTTAATTTGCGAAACTGTCATGCTTAGAATATAATAGTTTATTTATTTATTTAATTCGGAACACCATCAGCTACTATAATATCTATAGACTTAAAAATGACAACAGAGAGCTAATAATAGGTATAATGTGTGTAGTTGTAATGTAAATAATGAATTATTCACATAAGTTAAATCATAAATTTATTGATTTCTGAAATAAATGTACTAGTGGTTTCTTTTTCACTTCTTCCACTAGTTGACAAAAAATAAAAGTGAATCAATTCAAAACAACTTATTTTTTATTTGATAATAATTTATCGTATAAAATTTGACTTGTCCAAGTGCTTATTTTGTAAGCCTAAAGAACTAAAGGTTAATTTTTTTATTTTTTGGCTTTAATTTATATATTCTTTTACAGAAGCGTGCAGAGTTCCTCATCATAGGTAGCCGATAGCAGAGGTTATAGCATAATTGAATTGTACAGTCAATAATAACATTAATGAATGTATGTGGGTTAACTACGAACCGTGTTTGTGTTGGAAGAACACCAAGCTTTCATCCCTTAACGAGGGAGGGATGTTTGTAGTCAACCCGCGTTCACCTTGCGTTCATATATAACTCGTCAAACTATCCGTTGCTATGTCATAGTTTATATTTTATTGTTTTAGTCTTATTTTTGTTTTAGTCGTATTTTTTTGTTCTATATTGTCTTGTGTTATCTTCCGTGACGTCACCAAACGGCTCTACGGGAAGACCAGCGTTGGTTGTAACATGATTACAACTAACCCATGCTGAGATAGAGTCCGTTTTGTGACTCAATTACAAAAATCTGTTTATCCTTTATTTGATTTTTTAACCATGTTTGTTTTATGTGTTTGTGTATTGAGTTTCAAATAAACTATTCTATTATATTCTAAACTACGTTAGTTTTTTAGTAAATTGTCAATGAATATATCCAAAGGTTGTGTTCATATCATTTTACTAATAAAGTCTAATTAAACCGTGTAATTAAAGGTTTTGATCTCAATTTACAAATTTTTACAAATGAGTTCTTTTAATGAATGTTTTAATATTTGAGACTATAATCTGTTTTAATAGTGCCAAATTTATCTCAATAATAAAAAATATTGTACCTCTGTTTTAATCTCGTTCACCTTGCGTTCATATATAACTCGTCAAACTATCCGTTGCTATGTCATAGTTTATATTTTATTGTTTTAGTCTTATTTTTGTCGTATTTTTGTTTTAGTCGTATTTTTTTGTTCTATATTGTCTTGTGTTATCTTCCGTGACGTCACCAAACGGCTCTACCGGAAGACCAGCGTTGGTTGTAACATGATTACAACTAACCCATGCTGAGATAGAGTCCGTTTTGTGACTCAATTACAAAAATCTGTTTATCCTTTATTTGATTTTTTAACCATGTTTGTTTTATGTGTTTGTGTATTGAGTTTCAAATAAACTATTCTATTCTATTCTAAACTACGTTAGTTTTTTAGTAAATTGTCAATGAATATATCCAAAGGTTGTGTTCATATCATTTTACTAATAAAGTCTAATTATAGGTTTTGATCTCAATTTACAAATTTTTTACAAATGAGTTCTTTTAATGAATGTTTTAATATTTGAGACTATAATCTGTTTTAATAGTGCCAAATTTATCTCAATAATAAAAAATATTGTACCTCTGTTTTAATCTCGTTCACCTTGCGTTCATATGTAACTCGTCAAACTATCCGTTGCTATGTCATAGTTTATATTTTATTTTTTGTCGTATTTTTGTTTTAGTCGTATTTTTTTGTTCTATGTTGTCTTGTGTTATCTTCCGTGAAGTCTCCAAACGGCTCTACCGGAAGACCAGCGTTGGTTGTAACATGCTTACAACTAACCCATGCTGAGATAGAGTCCGTTTTGTGACTCAATTACAAAAATCTGTTTATCCTTTATTTGATTTTTTTAACCATGTTTGTTTTATGTTTTTGTGTATTGAGTTACAAATAAACTATTCTATTCTATTCTAAACTACGTTAGTTTTTTTAGTAAATTGTGAATGAATATATCCAAAGGTTGTGTTCATATCATTTTACTAATAAAGTCTAATTAAACCGTGTAATTAAAGGTTTTGATCTCAATTTACAAATTTTTTACAAATGAGTTCTTTTGATGAATGTTTTAATATTTGAGACTATAATCTGTTTTCATAGTGCCAAATTTATCTCAATAATAAAAAATATTGTACCTCTGTTTTAATCTCGTTCACCTTGCGTTCATATATAACTCGTCAAACTATCCGTTGCTATGTCATAGTTTATATTTTATTGTTTTAGTCTTATTTTTGTTTTAGTCGTATTTTTTTGTTCTATATTGTCTTGTGTTATCTTCCGTGACGTCACCAAACGGCTCTACCGGAAGACCAGCGTTGGTTGTAACATGATTACAACTAACCCATGCTGAGATAGAGTCCGTTTTGTGACTCAATTACAAAAATCTGTTTATCCTTTATTTGATTTTTTTTAACCATGTTTGTTTTATGTTTTTGTGTATTGAGTTACAAATAAACTATTCTATTCTAAACTACGTTAGTTTTTTAGTAAATTGTGAATGAATATATCCAAAGGTTGTGTTCATATCATTTTACTAATAAAGTCTAATTAAACCGTGTAATTAAAGGTTTTGATCTCAATTTACAAATTTTTTACAAATGAGTTCTTTTGATGAATGTTTTAATATTTGAGACTATAATCTGTTTTAATAGTGCCAAATTTATCTCAATAATAAAAAATATTGTACCTCTGTTTTAATCTATTTAAATACTTTTTGTATTGTTTACATTGATTTACTTACACAAGACCTTTTTTGAATAAATAAATATTATTATTATTTAAGTTTTAGATTTTTATCTACTCGGTTTCGGTAACCGGTGCTATCCAAAACGCACGGGCCTTATTATTATTGTTATTATTATTAATACTGTCATTATTAAGTAATTACGAGTATCTTTGTAATTGTAGTGGTATTAAGTAATATAATTTTTACTGAAAATTGTATTTTTTTCTATACAGCTGTTAAAATTGCATACGGATTTGTTTGGTATTGAAAATAAATACAATTTTACGGTAAAAATTAATGTAGTCAAAATTTAAATTATCTTCAAAAAGACTGATTATTTAAAGTTTATTTTTAAATTTAAGGTAACGTGTATTGTATGTGACGGCGCCTCGCCTTGGTTCGACTTTGTGGTGCAGGTAGCGTCCCTTTGTTCGCCTCGGTGCACGTGATGTACAAAGTCGAACCAAAGCGTGGCGTCCGGTCATATATTATTATAGTGAATCATCGATTTACGTATAGAAATAAAATTTAAAATTTAATGAAATTTAATAAATGTTAGTATTCCCATTTGATGTTTTTTTGACAACTTAGTAGCTATGATACCACCAAACCATTATCAGTAGATCAAATCTTCAGGTATGGTACTTAATCGAATTTAAAGACGTATTCAATGAAACGAAATACGCAATTTTGTTTTTTTAAATAATGAAAATAGGCCTATGTATATGGTTGTTTATATTTCGCGAAGAACCGACGGCCGCTGGGGCAAACGTGTTCTTGAGTGGAGACCGCGACTCGGTAAACGTAGTGTAGGACGCCCTCCGACCAGGTGGGATGACGACTTGCGAAAGACTGCAGGTAGATGCTGGATGCGGCAAGCTGAAGACAGGGCGCTATGGCGCTCATTGGGGGAGGCCTATGTCCAGCAGTGGACTGATATAGGCTGATGATGATGATGATGATATGGTTGATCATTAGGGGAGGACCATGTCCAGCTGTGGAGTAGCATAGGGGACGAATACCGGAACAATTATTTTCAGGCTCCTGTGATTTCTGTACCTATGTCGTTATTCGGCTTCCTATTTATTGAACTAACCATCATTCACTCACCTTCATTTTATGAACGATGAAAACATTTAAGCCGACTTCCAGGCTAAAGCCACTATGGAAAACGCCTGGCGGTAGAAATCAAGTACTCCCAGTACTCGATCCCTAATTGTATCCCGAACAAAATATACCTTTATACTATAACGAATTTTTGGTGCATACTCAGCAACTTTCCAAGACAATATCTGCCATAGCCACTATGACTTAAACTTCATAATCGGTGATCGTTCTTATCTATGTTGGGACCGACCGATACCGACGAACTCTCAGCTTTTATTTAATGAAGGTCTGGCAGTCGCAGGCTCTAAGCGTAGTACTTTCTGGATACTGTTCACCGGTATTCCGCAAAACAGTCATATCAGTCATGAACAGATAATGAGGGGTTTCGGTAACATCAAAAAATAGTTCGACGCAATTGAAAAGATGACTATAGTCTGATGACGTAAATGGTGCGAAATGGTACACCATGCGTATAGTGACGCCGCGGTACCATTTCGCACCAGCACTTTTAGTCTTTTGTCATATGGCATAGAATAGACCCTCAATAGGTTGACATGACACACCACCACAACCCATCTTCTGCGAAAGATCACTGTCATTCAATGAGTTCTAACGCAAAAAGATTTTGTACTGTTAGAAAATCCCTGAAAAGCTGTGGTTTTTAGGGTTCTGATTAGATCGCATGGTCTAAATACAAAAAAAAAACTGATCTGAATCGACGAGAGACCCCGCAAAAGAGCTATAAATAAATAAATAATGCTGGACAATTCACACAGCATTATCTAGCCCCATGGTAAGCAGAGCTTGTGTTATGGGTACTAGATAACTGATTATAAGTATTGATACACTCTGTCGTGGTCACGGGATGACTGAGCTCAGTCATCCCGTGACCACGACAGAGTGTAAACCTGTTGAAACGTCGGGAAAAGGGTAAATAAACGCGATAAATACCCGTTGTATCAATACTTATAATTATGTGTTCAGATCGCGTAAGTTTAAAAATATTTAGATAACTGATATACATAATACAATACATTACATATACAGATATTTTTTAATATACATAGAAAACGCCCAGAGCACCCGGAACAAATATCTGCAGATCGTACACACAATTGTTCCGAGGCGGGAATCGAACCCGCAACCTCCTGCGTCGCAGGCGGACCTTCGCCCACCGCGCCACATCGTCAATAGCTATAATAGCGTCAGCTATAAATATATAAACACCATCAAACTCACCAACCATAAAAACTCCAAGGGAGAGGTCTTGATCCTTTTGTTAGAAGAACTTTATTCCAATTTCTCGGTCCGATGAGCCTGATAGTTCAAACTATTTTATAAGGAAACTTTTGCGATTGTCCCGCATATGAAAGCAAATGAACTTAGTAAAGTAACATTATAAGTACCTTCCGTACTAATATTTGGGATGAGGAAGATTGGAATAGTTAGGACTTGTAAAACTTATACAATGCTGCCTTGAGACTGGATTTTCGAAAGAACAGAGAATGGTGAAATATATTTTTAGCATGATAAGGTAAAGGGGTAAAGGATACTTGAATTATTCAAAGGCACAAGTACTACCTACCTTCAGCCCTGTCTTCAGCATCTGCCTGCAGGCTTTCGCAGGTCGTCATCCCACCTGGTCGGAGGGCGTCCTACACTACGTTTACCGAGTCGTGGTCTCCACTCAAGAACACGTTTGCCCCAGCGGCCGTCGGTTCTTCGCGAGATATGGCCGGTCCACTGCCACTTCGGCTTGCTAATTCTTAGAGCTATATCGATAACTTTGGTTCTCTGTTGGATGTTTTCGTTACGAATCGTATACTTCAGAGAAACACCAAGCATAGCTCTTTCCATAGCTCGCTGAGGGACTTTGAACTGGTGGACCAGCCCTATCATGAGTGTCCACGTCTCAGCTCCGTAGGTCTTAACGGTATGGACGCACTCCTTAATCACCCAATTGTATTTAAGTACTATGTTCGGTCACAGATCAAAGCCTTAATACGCACGCAGCACAAGGCAGTCCCAGACAAGTCAGTAGGGACATGTCGAGGCACGCGGCGCTTGTATGAAGGTATCTTGCAATGAAAGAAAGAAAACTTTAATCCTTGACCTAGTTCACGACTGTTGAAATTTTCGCCGCGCCGGTAGTGTATTATTGTTATGAGGTATGTGACTCCTGCCTGTGACGCAATCGATTCACAGTGGCGTATCGATACTCTATATTGAATAGGTACTCTGAAATGAATACAAAAACGGTCTTCAAAATATGAAGTCAAATAGAAACGCTGCTTTACGTATAAATTCAAGGCGAATCACGAAAAATGATAGCAAACCCAAAACAAAAACCCTATTCCAAAGAAATATCACAAAAGGCCAGGTATGTGAGAGAAATAGCGTTGAAGCAATACATCTCCAACCTTTTCCAAATTAGGCTATCGATTCCTCCGGACCAATTTCACGCGTGGATGGAAAAGTCACGTGGGACCGAAGAATGTAGGCCTAATAGTTTGAGTGGGGCCATTGTTTGGAAAGGTAATTTGGACCAGTTTTGTTCAAATTTATCAACGTAGTACACAATTTATATATGGTGTAAAAGGGCGGTGTTCCGCGACGTTTTTTTTTTCAAACTAAATCGTATTGTTATAGACTATGATAGAAAATGATTATTGCATTTATAATATTAGAGTCAGTGGGCCGGCCTTATCTCGTGAAAAAACGACAAACGCACGGACGCCCGCCAGCCAGGTGGGATGACGACCTGCGTAAGACTGCAGGCAGATGCTAGATGCGAAGACAGGGCGCTGTGGCGCTCATTGGGGGAGGCCTATGTCCAACTATGGACTAACATAGGCTGATGTCATCATTAGCCTATGTTAGTCCAAAACAATACACACAATACTTCTCTCTGCAATTTGTCTCTCTCTCCCAATAAGGTTTGCTGGAAGATAACTCTTTTTAGGGTTAAGTTCACCTTTGCATTATTTTTCTAGAATAGGTTTTGTATATAGTTTATCGTGCACAAAGTATAAATAAAATTAAAAATAATATACATTACACCTTATTCATATAAAGTGTAATGTATTGTATTGTTTTATGATAGAGATGCCACTGCACATTCAATGACTAAATTCACGGAGTACAATATATTGTTTGCTCGGAAACAATTTGTTGCAGCAACAACAATAATTCCCGAACTATCTAGAATTGGACAATTCTGATATTGTTCAGCGGCGTCCAATATTATAGTTTGACATAGTTCTCTACGAAACACTTTCGCGGGCACGACAACTTGCCAACTCCAATAATATGAAGTTGGAAATTGTATGGTAGGGCTTACTAAGGTCAACTCGATCGTTTCTTGAAGCTTCTTATAGATAGAATAAATAATGCTGGACAGTCGACACAGCATCATCTAGATTCTAGAACCAAGCCAAAGCTTAGATAGATTTCTACTCTTTATTTATTACTTTACTTCGTGACAAATACAAAATACAATACAGAGGAAAATGCTGAGAAGCATCAAAGTACAGGGCGGACTTATCGCTTTTAGCAATCTCTTCCAGGCAACCTAGGGATGTACTGGATATAAGAGAACAAAAATCTATGTTTTCTCCTGTGCTCCAAAAAAATGCAGAATACCTTAACTTTTTTTAAAGTTTCTATCGATTTCTTTATTTTTTTTATCTTGTTCTTGTATATTATGTCTCCTAGTAGAGAGTTCCTGATCTACGATTCGAGTTCCTATAGTACGCTCTTCCCCAGCAATCCCGTTTCGTTAGTTCGGCAAACAAATAATTAATCTGCTGAGGCCATAGTTTAATTGCTTGTTTCAGTTTGTCTTGTACTTCCAATGTATTTCAGTGGGTTCTGCTTTGATGTAGGTCTGAGTATGTAATCGTTGACAGGGGTGTTTTGACATGTTCATATAATAAACTGTTATATTTCGGAATAATATTACGATTCCGCTGGTTCCTGGAATTGTGGTAATTATTCTCGCAAACATCTTAAGTAAGCATTCTGTTGTATTTTGTATGTTTGTCTGAATACACAAATAAATAATTATCTTTCTGTATATCACTTTAGAAACGCTTTCAGTGAATAATCATAATAATTTCGCGAGTTTTAACGACTTTGGAGCTTATGTATTATTATTATTATATTAGCCCCGAGTGTCCCACTACAGAGCAAAGGCCTCCCTCCCCTTCTTCCACTCATCTCGGTCCTCAGCAAGCAGAACCCACTCTTTGTTGTACAGGTCGAGCTCATCCCGCCATCTCCGCCTAGGCCTTCCACTTAGCTTATTTATATTTTACAATAATTATGATATATCCCAATATATTCATGAGGCTCACCAGCCATGTTTGTGCCTCTATATTAGATGTCCTAGGTACCGCTGAAGAGGTAAATTTGAGAAAATTATCAGCTCTCTGACGTCCAAAGCTAAACAACCTAAAAAGGGGGTAGATTTTTACGCAGAGAACGCCACAATTCTTGACCCTGTATGCCCTGGAGCAAAAAACTTAAGAAAGACTTTCTTGACTTCCTTGCCATCGACTGAACTGAATTGTAAGAGATCTGATATAGTCAGGTTTTTGTTAGTATATATAATAATGTGCGTAAGCCCTCGCACTTGGGGTAATCAGTACGAAATAGGAAATAGGGAAGGTTGCGGGTTCAAGTCCTGCCGAAATAGTTTTTTTTTGGGAATTTATTTAAAACTAGCCTGCGCCACGCGGCTTCACCCGCGTGGTTATCTCTGTGTCAAATATATAAAGCTTCCTCTTGAATCACTCTAAAAAAACCGCATCAAAATCCGATGCGTAGTTTTAAAGGTCTAAGCATTCATAGGGACAGACAGACAGCGGGAAGCGACTATGTAGTACCTTCGAAGTCGCTCAGCGAGCTATGGAAAGAGCTATGCTCGGAGTTTATCTGAAGGATAGTTCTCGTAACGAATACATCCAACAGAGAACCAAAGTTATCGATATAGCTCTAAGAATTAGCTACATACATCATTTATGACAACCGATGTGACGCGGTGGGCGAAGGTCCGCCTGCGACGCAGGAGGTTGCTGGTTCGTTCGATTCCCGCCTCGGAACAATTGTGTGTACGATCTGCAGATATTTGTTCCGGGTGTTCTGGTTGTTTTTTATGGATAATAAAAAATATCTATATATAAATAAATAAAAAAAAAACAAAATTAAAATATTTATTTTATTATGTACCTATATCAGTTATCTAGTACCCCCAGCTCTGCTTACGATGGGGCTAGATAATGCTGTGAGAATTGTCCAGCATTATTTATTATTATTTAGTATAAAACAAAGGTCGCTTGACTTTATACTATGTAGTGATGCTATAGTGTAAAGGCCAAAATCCACTTTGATTATACTTAGTGTCCGGAATCTGTGCTTCTCACTCGTAAAAAAGTTGCGAAATCCAACTGGTCATGCCTTTTGACAATGTAACTATCGAAAAACAGTTCAAAATGTACGAAAAGTCCGTAAAAATAGACCATGGGTAAGTTTACTAATGCTTTCATTAATCTAAGTCTTTTCTTATCAATTCCTCTAAGTTATATATTCCTGTTTCCAAGTTTAGGCCTCCCACAAATCTTATTTTGAAAAATGGTCGGAAAATCGGAAAATCTCACTATATCACACCATTGTCTCTCAATAGTTTGAAGCCAGCACTATGACCTCTTACAAACGAATTTGGATAATTACAATTCCATGTTATTCCTTCTCCTGATTACATCCAAACTAAGGCTATCTAAAGGCTTAGCTTCACGCTAAGCAGAGCATAGATATCCTAAATACAAAATACTACATTTTCATATAAATAATGCTGGATAATTCAAACAGTATTCCCCAAGCTAAATAAATAAAATTCTTTTATTTCGGACTACTATAGATCCATAATTTGTTAGTAATGATCTTATAATAAATGTTAGTAATTCTTACCAGCTAAAATTAAATTAAATTGAACTGAATAATTAAAATGAATAGTAATAAATTAGAATAAATTAAAATAAATAAAAACAAATCATATTACATCATCTATAAGCAGAGCTTGTGTTATGGGTACCAGATAAATGATATAATTAATGTAATACAATACAAATATAGATATTTTTTATTATACATAGAAAACGACTAGAATACCAGAAACAAATATCTGCAGATCGTAAAAAAAATGTCCCGAGGCGTGAATCTATGAATAAAAATGTTTATTATCATTCGCTTATGGTTCATTATCAAATTATTACCTCCTAAGTATGACAATAACTGTATTAGAAGGTAACGCATTATGAGTTCATCATATTTTGTAACAAAAACATTTCTCAAGTAAGGTGTCTGTTAGCATTCGGTTGACTTTATTCTATCGTCAGTTCATGATATTGTGTGGTCCCACTACAGGTACAAGTGGGTGCGAGTTGAGTAACGAGTATTTGTATAGTGATTGTGTATTCTGCTAGGCGCGAAGACACCGGTCTCATGAAAGTCCAGACAAGAACAGCTACCTACTAATCATCGAATATCATTGCAATAGGTGCTAGCTGCTCTTGCGTAGAAGACAGGGCATGTGGCTGCAAGTCCAACGTCACGGAATGTCTTCAAAGATCAGCTCAGCAGCGGAGGGAGCGTCGCTGCAACTGTTCCAGCAGGCGGCCCAAGTTTCTGAAGATCAGGAGAAAGTGTATTTGTAATTCGAAGAAGAAGAAAGTTTCGGTAAGACAAGTTTCAACCTTTCGCGCGACTAGGGAAAAAGACACCTTTGTATTTTATTAAGAGTGTATACTACCTCAAACTGCTAATTTTCAACTCCGCCGGATGTCCATATCGTCTAAACTACTGAATACTTAACTTTGAAATTGATATATGGTAAAGTTCAGGACTTAATCTATCGATCATATGTTTCGAAAACACGATTCCATAAAATTTTCTCGATAGAAAAAAATCGCAAAGTTACCTCTAAGTTTTTACTAAAACCTAAATTTCTCAATAAATACAGAAGTTCAGATCTTGACAATAAGCGTGGTAATAGAATTAAGTATAAATAAAAATGTTATATGTTTCGGTTTTTTCAAATAATGTCCTAATTAATAGGTAATAAGCTAAAACTAGATTTTTGGACTTGCGTTGCAATGCCCTGTCCCGCTCTTATGAACGCAAAATCATATGTCTAGCCTTTTCACACAAAGTTGAGGTTGTATGGGCCCTTAAGGCTCTTTAGTATTTTATTTTAGTATCTATAGATACAATACAATTCGTTTATCGGCTGTTGTATGAGGAGTCGTTTATTCGGTCTGACACTATGTTAAACTTTTTTCTAGCTTATAGTATAATCTGTAGTGGCTCTGTACCAAGGAATTTTGATACTACATAATTACTTTAGTTAAGGAATTTATATAATACCTTGCTGTTCTAACAATATCTAAATAGGGGTACCAAGCCGTGCGATAAACATCCAATTGTGTTTAATTGACAGACGTCAATTAAACACATTTAATCCATTTCATCGCCAGTTGTCTGCTATTGCTCGGCTACACACTTCGCTTTAACTGGTTTCTGGAGCCATTTCACACGAGCCTGCACATGTTTCTTGTATATATGGTGGTCCGTTTTTTGTACAGTTATGCAGTCATAACTGTACAAAAAACGGACCACCAATATCGATCATTTGCTCCATCTTGCTTGTGCAGTCACAAGCAAGATGGAGCAAATGATCGATATTAAACTTTGTCCAATTTTCAATAATTCCAAGCCCTTCGTATTCCTACAAAATGTATTCTTTATTTTTAATTTTTACTCCTTTATGGAATAAAGAACAATCTTAAAGTCTTCATTCTTCGAAGCAAATATAATACGTTTTTCCTTAACCTTCCAGTTCTCCAACTGCACCTGCCAACTCGACTGCCCTCAGACCACCGTCTACTGCACCAACACCTCTGATGAAGAGAGTTACTGCTCCAAACCACCCTCCCCGACTGTGGACAGCTGCACCGGCACCATAGGTTCTTTAGGAGTCCCTCAGAACTCTTGCTCCAGTGCTGGCAAACTCGGGACCGTAAAGAGTGAAACCGTGAAGAATGTTTGTCGGTTCACTGTTGATGCTTATTTTACTTGAATTACGGCCAATAATGTCTATGTACTGGTAGGTACCTCGACTGCCCTCAAACCACCGTCTACTGCACCAACACCTCTGATGAAGAGAGTTACTCCTCCAAACCACCCTCTCCGACTGTGGACAGCTGCACCGGCACCATGGGTTCTTTAGGAGTCCCTCAGAACTCTTGCTCCAGTGCTGGCAAACTGGGAACCGTAAAGAATGGAACTGTGAAGAATGTGTGTCGGTTTACTGTTGATGCTTATTTTACTTGAATCACTGCTGATAATGTCGATGTACTCGTAGGTACCTCGACTGCCCTCAAACCGCCGTCTACTACACCAACACCTCTGATGAAGAGAGTTCCTGCTCCAAACCACTCTCTCCGACTGTGGACAGCTGCACCGGCACCATGGATTCTTCAGGAGTCCCTCAGAACTCTTGCTCCAGTGCTGGCAAACTCGGGACCGTTAAGAATATGTGTCGGTTCACTGTTGATACTTTACTTGAATCACCGGTAGTGTCGATGTACATAGGTACATTATTTAGTAAAATATACATATCTTGGCAATCCTTTTTATTACGGTTTTTGTTCTATACCTATAACAAAAAGGACTCTTAGATAGGTGAATGTGAGTGCGCTGTGTCTCAAATAATCGGCTATTGCCTCATCATCATCAGCCTATAGCAGTCCACTGCTGGACATAGGCCTCCCCCAATGAGCGCCTTAGCGCCCTGTCTTTAGCTTCTCGCATCCAGCATGTACCTGCAGTCCTTCGCAGTCGTCATCCCACCTGGTCGGAGGGCGTCCGACACTGCGTTTACCGAGTCGTAGTCTCCACTCAAGAACACGTTTGCCCCAGCGCGGCTGTCGTATCAGAAAAAACATCAGTAGACAGTTCTATTCAAGCGTTCGCTTTGCAAAAGCACAACCAAATCACAAACAAAAGCGCATCCGACGAAAAACTTTAGTGCAACAAAACAAACGCAGTAACAAGCTCTGCTCTAATTGGATGTTGGGAATTAGGACATGTCTAGTCGCAAGCCGCTTACGCTTACGGATCCAGCTGGTCCCAACTTGTTCTGACTGCATGCAGTTATAATTGGGAAAATCTGGAAGGTTCTCTGGGTGCTTTCAACTGAATTTTGTTGCAAAATCGGTGGTAGAGGAAAATACTAGAAATGGAGTGGCACAGCTAACATCCATTAGCGTATTTAGATAAGTAGGTATGTATCATTCTTCTTTTATTTTATTCTTTTATTCATTCTTATTTTATTTTATCATCATTATCATCAGCCTATGTTAGTCCACGGCTGGACGCCTATGTCCAGCAGTGAGGAGGCCGAGGAATTCACACAGCATTATACATTACATAGATAGATATTTTTTATTATACATAGAAAACGACCAGAACACCCGAAACAAATATCTGCAGATCGTACACAAATTTGTTCCGAGGCGGGAACCCGCACCCTCCAACAGAAACTAGTCAAGCGATAAATCTAAATAAAATAAAATAATGATTATCAAGCAGCTCCCGTTGCGTTAATAATTCAGTAATGGAAACTAGCGCCCTCTATAATATAATCCCTAGTTTATTTTCGCACCAATAGTTTTCTCATTTGCACGGGGATGATTAAGCCTTCGCGGAGTTATCAAAACTCACGTACTGATCGCGAGGGATAAGGGGGTGTTCTGACGTAGGATTGTAGGGGATATATAGAAGTGAAAAAAAAACTACTATAGAGTCCTAGTTGCTATATTGTAATTGACAAGTCTTAAATTCTTTATTGTACACACAAAATCATACAGAGAAATAACTTAAGTAACAAGATATGTACATCGACGAGCTTAGCCCTGGAAAAGAGTTTTCTTCCAGCAAACCTTAGGGTACTAGTGTAATTGGTTGTAATTTATTCGTGCTAGTTACAAAAATATATATAAAGTAGAGTAGATTAGTGCCGCGTCAACTGCAATATACAAATCTATGTACTGTTTTCTGTTTTGTGTGGTAATAATAAAGTGTTTTCTTTCTTTCTATCTATCTAAATAAAATAATAATTATCATGACTGAAGCAGCTCCCGTTGCGTTAATAATTCAGTGATGGAAACTAGCGCCCTCTATAATATAATCCCTAGTTTATTTTCGCACCAATAGTTTTCTCATTTGCACGGGATGATTAAGCCTTCGCGGAGTTATCAAAACTCACGTACTGATCGAGAGGGATAAGGGGGTGTTCTGACGTAGGATTGTAGGGGATAGGTTTAGGAAATATTTTACATAAGCGTTCGGCTGCGGTTTTCATTGTTGATTATTTTGCAGCGAATTCAATAAATAAATAATGCTGGACAATTCACATAGCATTATCTAGCCCCATGGTAAGCAGAGCTTGTGTTTTTGGTGCTAGATAACTGATATACATAATACAATACATTACATATATAGATATTTTTTATTATAAACGACCAGAACACCCGGAACAAATATCTGCAGATCGTACACACAATTGTTCCGAGGCGGGAATCGAATCCGCAACCTCCTGCGTCGCAGGCGGACCTTCTCCCACCGCGCCACATCGGTCGTCAAAGGGTCAAAAACAAGGGTATTAATAATTTGGCGTATTTTAAAAGACTATAAACCGACTTTAAGTTCCTAAATAATGAAAATGGGTTGACTTAATGAAATAAATAATAATCTAAATCGGTTGGCGTGATATATTGAGCTATACGTCCATTTACCGCGCACATACTTAATGCAAAAATAAGACTTTATGGTTTTCTCATGGATGCCATTGTCGGAACTGGACCAAATTGAAATGGATCCACACGGGAAGTACCAGCTTTCAAATAATATGATGATGAAATTTTGCATAGATGTAGGTTAAGCTAAACATTTTTCTAGGCAAACTTTTCCCCTAAAACAGATTCCACGATCCCATGGTAGAAATAACATTTAAACGCCTCAACGACAAGCGTATGAAGCCGCGAATACCATGAATAAATATTTTATGGCCCATTGATATTGTTTTCGTTTAAAATGACATATAGTTCTTAACTACATCGTGTGATTACTGTTGATTTAATCGAGACTGTAACTTATACGATCACAATATGTATATCCCTAAAGCTCCAGTGTGGTCCCTGCTCTAGGAGCGTCAGCCAGTGGCAAAGCGATCCAACTTAGATTAGTTGGTGTTTGCCTCCTCCCACCGTAATTACCAAGCGTTTCTCTGCTGCGTTAATATTGTACAGGGTGAACCGTGATACGTGTCTAGTTAGGGCTTGAGGAGCTTTTGCTGATTTTTAGCTTTTACTAGTGACCCGCCCGGCTTCGCCCGGGTGCAAATGAATGTATTATAAACATAAATAACCCTTCCTCTTGAATCACTCTATCTATTTAAAAAACCGCATTAAAATCCGTTGCGTGGCTTAAAAGATCTATGCATACATAGGGACAGGCAACCCACAAAAAACAACTTTGTTTTATAGGTAGAACTATATAATATGTAGTGAAGTTCGCTCAAAACAGACACAGGCACATACATGAGAATAGTCATTTAGCTTATTAGTGTAAACCATTTAAAAATGTAAGGAATGGTTATTTCGCTTTGTGTAACAATTTTTAAGCGACTTCGAATATTCTATGGAGGAAGATGTTAATAAAAATATTTTATTTTTGTAACTCAATTAACCAAAATATATATATATAATATATATATATATAATATAATGTTCCTATTGTTATTTTCTGTGGGACTTGACCAGCAGTTTCTTTGTCAAGGTTGAGTCTCAAAAATAATATAAATTATGTTGTTTCTCCAAAATGTGCAAGCAGTATTTGTATGTTAACCGAATTACCTTAATTTATGAAATTTTAAAACAGATTGGATTCCGAAATTATCTGTCCAGTCGGACGTGCACAGAACAAACAATTTTAAAGCTGTGAACACACGCAAGATACACGCTTCTATACATGCATATATCTATCCGACCAGGTGGGATCACGACCTGCGAAAGACTGCAGGTAGATGCTGGATGCGTCAAGCTGAAGACGGGCGATATGGCGCTCATTGGGGGAGGCCTATGTCCAGCAGTGGTCTGCTATAGGTTGATGATGTATGCCAATGTAATACTTTTGTTGCGTTAATATGTATTTTGCACAGACTCTATTGGTTAAAGTTAAGCAGATAATGGGTACTGCCTTAAAACTCTCCGAGCAACTCATGAGCGCATCACACGCAGACCTATTGTGCGAAACACAATGCACATCAGTTGCAAACTTTTTAGTATTTTTATTAAAAAAACAAAACCTATTGTGTTTCGGCTGTATGCGAAAATTTTACGCTATTTCTGAAAGCTTTTTCAGCTTAATAAATAGTTTTCTGTAGCAGTCGGTTCGTATTGTTTGATAGGTTATTGAACTTTGGATATGGCCAATGACATTTATGATTTTTTTTAAATATATAAAGTAGTCGTAAATAATAATTAATAGCATCATCATCAGCCTCTGTTAGTTCATTGCTAGACAAAGGCCTTACCCAATAAGCGCCACAGCCAGCGCCCTCTTTTCAGCTTGACGCATCCAGCATCTACCTGCAATTAATAGCACGGCACTACTTATTTTTGGAGTAATTTTAGTTAGGATTTCTAGAAGTTAGATTGCATTATAAGAATCTTTATTAACAAAGAAAGTTACAATTTAATTATTTGACTGTAACTTAAAATAACTAACAATTGTTTGTCTATTTCTTAATAGAAACAAACTAGAAATAGTATTTATATTTGAAATAATTGAGATGACTGCAGACTGTTGCAAACAATCTATAGGTAGATGATCTGATCCATATCAATACCAGTTGCGAGTGTCCCCAAGACGCTGGCTGCATTGCCCCGCTGGATGGCAATCCTGATGCGTTATTTCTTATTAGAATAATAATAAGAGCGCTTGTTGTAATGTGGGTAGGTACACCTTAATTCACACGAATAAATATAAATAAATATAAATAAATAATGCTGGACAATTCACACAGCATTATCTAGCCCCATGGTAAGCAGAGCTTGTATTATGGGTACTAGATAACTGATATACATAATACAATACATTACATAGATAGATATTTTTTATTATACATAGAAAACGACCAGAACACCCGGAACAATTATCTGCAGATCGTACACACAATTGTTCCGAGGCGGGAATCGTACCCGCTACCTCCTGCGTCGCAGGCGGACCTTCGCCCACCGCGTCAGAGAGGTCGTCAATATAAGCATAGTAAAGGATAATTACATGTATTGTTATATGGGATGACACGGGATGTCATCCCGTGACCACGACAGTGACGTCGGGAAAATAGGTAAATAAACGCGATAAATACCCGTTAAAATAGTACTTGTAATTATAATATAATAATAATAATCCATCCATCCATCACAATAGCCTGGTTTTATTTCTCTCATTTTTTTTGCAATAGTCTCTACACCTGGCGGATACCATCTCTGGGTGTATCATATTGTGCACCCGAGGATGATACCCGCTATGTGTAGCCATCGCCTTTAGATTAACTTTCTCAAAAGGCCTCTGTGCTGTTGGCTTCGGCCCCACGCAAGCCTTCCAAAGGACCGGGTCACTTCATGGCCCGAGATCATGGTAAATGAGAGACATAATAATAATAATTCATTTATTTTTCAGATAACATATTATATCCATAATTTTAGTAAGAATAAACAATCTTAGACCAAGTTAGTTTTAATTTCATACTTATAATTCTATTTAATTTGATTGACTAAAAAAATCTTTCACCGTTGGGAAGCTACACTATCCCCGGTGAACATAGGCTATATTTTTCAAAAAAGTTAGGGATCCGTACTAAAACCGTGCGAAGCCGGGAAGGTCCTCCAGTTAAGTATAAATGAAAAAGTTGGTTCACTCATCAAACAAAGCTGTTTCATACATTTATTTTGCTTCCAAGAACCAAACAAAGTCTTCTTCATTAGATTATGACCAAATATCATTTCAGTTCTCAAATTTCTACCACTAAGTGGAATTATACCGACATCTATTCCAACTCGTTTCAAATATGACATCACGTAGAGTCGGCTAATGGCGTCACTTATGGTGGATCGTCTCCTATACAAACAGTTATTGGACATTTACACCTACTCACATTTACTGCATACGTAAAACGAAGTCTAGTACCTATCTTATGTTTGTAAGGAAACACCCTGACCTATTTCAATACCGAAATAACATCAATCGGAGATTTGTAACACATAAACCTTTAGTGATGCCTGGACCGAACTGAACTTTTTTAGCAAAACTGCGCCTACATGTCATACAAAATTTATAATCATTTACCGAAAAATATTTTAGATCACAAAGGAATATTGTTTAATAAAGTCTTCAAAGAATGGCTCGTGCTACGTAGCTTTTATACAATCCAGGAGTTTCTGACCTTTAAAGTTTAAATTATATTATTGACATTTAATCTAACTTTAATTTTGAATATTTTTATTGTATAGTATGGCTTGACATTTATTTTAATTAAACTTTACTTTTTATTAATTTGCATGAGAATTATTATTTTAAATATTTTGTTGTTTGTGAAACTTAACTGGAACTTTTTTTATGCATTCACATGCCAGTAATGTGGCGAGATATGAGGATCAATTTATTTGTAATACCACCTCTCTAATTTACCATGTCTGATATGAATAAACTATTTCTATTTATATCTAAATTGAATCAAACGTCTTGCAGTAAAATCATTGACGTTAATGTTGTATGTTTTTTTATGTATTTGTCCGTCGATTTTCTCGTCAATTAGGTGGTTCTTCAAAAACAAATATTCTCTAAAAATTAGTATTTGTCCCGGAACACATAAAAAAACAGTATAAATTCTAAGTAAATTGAAGTCGGGTTTTAGTTTTTTCAAAACAATAAATATTGCTATACAGCGGGGCTATGCAGTCAGCGTCATGGGAACACTTACGACTGAAATCAGTTGAGCTACATGTAGATTGTGTGCAACATATTAATTATAAATTTTGTGCTTTAAATAATAGTTTGTATGGAGACGACCCACCTGAAGGTTGATATCGCGCTTACCCTAATTAAATTTAATTTTGCTATCACATAGGCTTTTGGGATCCCGGATACTTTTATGAGAAGATTTGGGAATAATTATCAGAATTACTTAAGCTTCTCAGTTTTGGGATTAATCTCGATAAATCTTACTAAATCAAAAATATTTATTTATTTATTTATACTTTTTGCACAATAAACTATATACAAAACCTATTCTAGAAAATTAATACAAAGGTGAACTTAACCCTAAAAAGAGTTCTCTTCCAGCAAACCTTATTGGGAGAGAGAGATAAAGTGAAGAGAGAAGTGGGTATATGTGCATAAATAAAATTATAAATAGACAGAAGATTAAATTTTAACTTACTTATTCAATATACTACTAAATACTATATATACTGCTAAATTCTATACATACTACTAAATACTATAATAGAATACTAAACAAAAATACTATTTAACCTAAATTCTAAAATTAATTTATTTATTATCCAGCTAGCTTTAATATTGTAAATTAAAGCTAGCTGGATTTAATACTGTAGACTACTGGCACTGGCTGAGCCCGTACTGGTCTACTACTGGACGCAGGCTTTTGGCTTTTGGCTTTTGGCGTCCTTTTGGCTTTTATCGTATTGAGTTAATGCTCAAAATCCTCATGCTGGGCATGCGGGTCGGATATCGCAGTTTGGTTTTTTTTTTGTAGTTCTGGACAATTCACTCAGCATTATCTAGCCCCATGGTAAGCAGAGCTTGTGTTATGGGCACTAGATAACTGATATACATAATACAAAACATTACATAGATAGATATTTTTTATTATACGTAGAAAACAACCAGAACACCCGGAACAAATATCTGCAGATCGTACACACAATGTTTCAGAGGCGGGAATCGAAACCGCAACCTCCTGCGTCGCAGGCGGACCTTCGCCCACCGCGCCACATCGGTTGTCAAATTAAACTTGAATCATCATCATCATCAGCCTATAGCAGTCCACTGCTGGACATAGGCCTCCCCCAATGAGCGCCATAGCGCCCTGTCTTCAGCTTGCCGCATCCAGCATCTACCTGCAGTCTTTCGCAGGTCGTCATCCCACCTGGTCGGAGGGCGTCCAGGTGGGATGACGCAAAAATGCAGTAAAATATTAGCAATTCAAAAGAACACTGTTACAAAACAAATAATGTAGTAGATTAAAGTTACAAAGAATAAAAATAAGGCACTTCTAAATATTCCATTTAACTCTGTAGCAATCTCTGCTGCTCTTGAATAGACTTCAAATTGCGTTCTGCTGCTACTGGGCCGTTGCAGACGAGAAACTTTAATCAGTATTTGCTAAAAGATACAAATAGGCGCAAGCTGCGGTGGGCAGTGTCCAAGAGACCTGTGACTTGGCTAACGTAGAGTAGGATGCCCTCCGGCCAGGTGGGATGGCGACCTGCGAAGGACTGCAGGCAGATGCTGGATGCGGCGCACTGTCTTCAACCTGCCTGTCACGTGCTTCTGTTGAATAAATTTTTGCAACCATATTTTTCCTGTATAAATAGTTTTATATAGTTAAGGCGAGTGGAAAGAATCGAAAATCAGTAGAAGGTGTGATGGCTTAATTCAAGCCGTAGTTATTTAAAATTACCTACAAATCCTTAGAAACTGTTGCTACATTATTGACAACTCAAGATTGTATCCCGTTTGCTCCGAACTTAAAACGGAATAACCTAAAAACAATCTTAAACCCGAGCACCTAAGGTTCATAACATCTCCTTGCAGACTATCGATTTCTCTCATTGTTTTGGACTCCTATTCTAATGCAATAAAGGTTGAAAATTGCTTGTATTTTCAATTCTTTATGAAACACTTGAATTCATGTTTTCAGCAGGTTCTTTTGTGGTATTTTATATTTTGGCGTTGATAAAGAGGTTTGCGTGTTTTGAAGCGTTTAGTAGAAATAATATTAAAAACAAAATTTAAAAAAATATTTTCAAAGAAGCTTACAAACAACACCTTAATATGAACACAGGATTACATAGGTCTTAGATAAATAAATAAATAAATAATGCTGGACAATCCACACAGCATTATCTAGCCCCATGGTAAGCAGAGCTTCTGTAATGGGTACTAGATAACTGATATACATAATACAATACATTACAAAGATAGATATTTTTTATTATACATAGAAAACGACCAGAACACCCGGAACAAATAACTACAGATCGTACACACAATTGTTCCGAGGCGGGAATCGAACTCGCAACCTCTTGCGTAGCAGACGGACCATCGCCCAATAACAACTCTATACTCCGACTTTTTATATAAGATCCCTCTTATGTATTTATTTAGATTTTGAGTAACATTGTTTTTGAATTACATAAGCTGAACAAAACATCGATGTACATAACGAACAAGATATTTTTCTCTTCGCTTAACTTGTTAATACATTCACTGCCCTGCCAGCACCACCGTCGCGGCGCGCTGGTCATACCGACATATGCTTTTTGGCCTAAACAAGTATTAATGCATTTTGTGTCCAGCCTTTGAGGTACCACCCGAAAGAGCGCACCGTAGTAGGGAAAGAGATATCTTGTTCGTCGTGGGCAACGAAAGTATTAAGTAATCTTTATCCTACATTTTCTTGTAAAATATGATACTGCTATAATAATAGCCATCCTCAAGTACCCAAACGATATGACGAAACAATATCACAGTATTAGAGATGCTATTACCAACACCTGCTAAACGATTCTGGATGTAGGTCAGAAGGTAGTTTTTTTCTGGATAAGGCACGAAAATAAGGCTTATTCCTGTTTTCCGCCTTGAGGGGGTAAACTGGAATCTTAATTAAAAAAATCCGGAATGCCCCTAAACGTTTTTACTTATTTTATTAACACTTTGACTGCGGACTTTTTTCGACGACTGCGATCTTTTTTTTAACCTAAGCCATTCGTGCTGCCACTCTACACAGCGGTTGTGTTGCGCCGCACATGCGTTTCGTTCGAAAAATATTACAGCTGTGCTGAGTCACACAGATCTGTATTTTCTCAGCCGCTGCGCTAGTGTGGATTTACGCATATTAGTCACTTGTAGAAAACACATACGGTGTGATTTCAGCAATCGAAGTGGGGGATAGCCTTGAGAAATTTGTTCAAGAGGGAAAACTGAAAATTTTGCAAAGTCCAGAATTCACCCTCAACAAGTATTTATTTGAAGCACAAACAACATTTATTAAGAAGAATTTGTTTGTCCCAGTACTGTTTATACTTACTGGTTACCCCATTAATTTTTTTTGTATCTGGTCTAGTCTGAAATAAATTTTTACTATTATTAGCAGAAATACAGAAATAATTTTTTTTGGTAAAACCACTTTACATGTCACATTTTCGTATAGGTACAATAGGTTATTGTTAAAATTTAAAATTAAATCAAATCATAGAAATACTAAATTAAAATAAAGTCAGGTTTACAAATTGTAATAGTTCGTTCACAGAATAGAAATTCTGCTCGACAAGCCAACGTTTAAGTCTTATTTTAAAGCAGTGGGCGTTTGTAAGGATATGTTGTGATAAGAATAAAATAAATGTACAAAACTAAAGATTATTCCGATTCTGAGGCACATCCAGTAACCTCAGTTCTCCGTCGTGTCAGTTTCAAGCGCGGATTATTTTCCGTCTTCATTCGCTATGTGCGCGCGACATGTAAACATAATCTCAACTTGTGGAAGCCTAATTTGAAGCTTTCTCGTTTCCTCTTATATAAATCGTGTTTTGCTACGAATTTATTATAACGTATCTGTTTTGTGCCACGTTTGTGGTGGGTTTATGGAATTATTTTGGCTGTGGGTTTGATTTTTGGGATGGACAAAATGTTTATATACTCATCATCATCATCATCAGCCTATATTAGTCCACAGCTGGACATAGGCCTCCCCCAGCAAGAGCGCCATAGCGCCCTGTCTTCAGCTTGACGCATCCAGCATCTACCTGCAGTCTTTCGCAGGTCGTCATCCCACCTGGTCGAAGGGCGTTGTACACTACGTTTACCGAGTCGTGGTCTCCACTCAAGAACACATTTTGCGTTTTTATTGTCTAGATAATCTGATATTTTGTAATAAGCCTTTTAGATGTTTGAATTTATTTATTGACAATTTTTGCAACTCACTCGGAGTTTTGAAGGAAGCGTTGTCATAGATTGCCCTTTAAAAGATACACTTACCTTATGTAGTCTAGATGTGCTTAATAGTAGAACTATTCACTATTATTAATGATAAGATGCATAACAGCTAGTTTCCAAGTCTCCTGCCTCCAGTTCTAAACGCCAAAGGGAATCTGCAATGAACAGAGCTGAATGGATTAACTATGCTGTCTGTAGCTTCTATGTAGACTTCGATGGAAGTCTAGGTTAGATATTGGGAGTGTAAAACCGACTATTGACTGGTGTTACGGGGCGTAATGCAATCGCAGCGAGCATGAGATGTTACGCCGCGCGCCGCTGTGTACGAAAATCCGTCTTTTTGCTCGTTGCGAGCACATTATTTCCCTTTAGGTACTGACCGCTCTGGTGTTCGGTTGCCCGGTGCTTCGGGCGTAATGTGACACGTTACATTACGCCAAAAGTCGTCTCTTTTTATTATTATTTACCAATTGACCATTGGGCCACGAAATGATTCACGGAATGTACGTTCCACAAGCTAGATATTCATGGATTAGATGTTTCAGAAGCTAGATATTCATGGATTAGATGTTTCAGAAGCTAGATATTCACGGAATGGACGTTCGAAGCAATAGACTTTAAAGTTTACTGGGCATAACCTGAACTGGACCGAGGAGACCAAAAGGACACCGTTCAGTTCGGCGTATAAGCTTTAGTGCGTTATCAGGGGTTTTTCTCAGAGTCTTTTTGGCATGAAGAAGTGATAAACATCCATCCATCCATCCAAACAAACTTTCACGCTTATAATTTAGCGAGACTACAGAAAAACGACGATTTTATAAAATCAAACTTTACTTTAGTTTGGCAAACTAAAGGCTATTTATGAACATTTGATAATATGTAGCTAGTGAACGGAATTTGTATATATGTATTATTATTTATTTTTAGCCATGATTGTCCCATTGCTGGGCAAAAGCCTCCCTTTTCTCCTTCCACTCCTCGCGATCTAACGCTGCAACAGGCCATGATGGAAGATATGCCTCGAGCTCGTCACACCATCTCATCCTGGGCCTTCCACGTTGCCTCTTATAATATAGGTTAACGTGTATTGTTGTCAGATCGTTCGTTAAGAGTGTATACTACCTCAAACTGCTAATTTTCAACTCCGCCGGATGTCCATATCGTCTAAACTACTGAATATTTAACTTTGAAATTGATATATGGTAAAGTTCAGGACTTAATCTATCGATCATATGTTTCGAAAACACGATTCCATAAAATTTTCTCGATAGAAAAAAATCGCAAAGTTACCTCTAAATTTTTACTAAAACCTAAATTTCTCAATAAATACAGAAGTTCAGATCTTGACAATAAGCGTGGTAATAGAATTAAGTATAAATAAAAATGTTATATGTTTCGGTTTTTTCAAATAATGTCCTAATTAATAGGTAATAAGCTAAAACTTGATTTTTGGACTTGCGTTGCAATGCCTTGTCCCGCTCTTATGAACGCAAAATCATATGTCTAGCCTTTTCACACAAAGTTGAGGTTGTATGGGCCCTTAACTACAGTACCTAGATTATCAATTTATTTTTAAATTAAGTGAGAACTATAGTGCTAAGACAAACCTAACATAGGCTTTAAGGCACTACTAACTTAATGATGTTACCTATTTGTATGAATAAATAATCTATCTATCTATCTCTAAGCGTCGCATATTATGTATAAATACAAAAAATCTAACAAAAAAGCCCCGTGTGAGAAGACACTTCCCTTAATTTATCTAACAAGTCTCCATAGTCTAATTCTGAATCCTTGTAACACACCCTTTCCACTTTAGGGCAGCATCGCCCGTGAAATTACAAGCACATGGGATTTTCCACTCAGTGAGCTCGCACGATATCGCTTTATACGTTCACTTTGCGGAGGGTTTTTGCTACAGGTCGTTAAGGCGCAAAATGCCTTGGGGTTTTCGGGACATTTAAATTGTTTTTGAATGGATTAAAATGTTCATTCCGTGTGACAGTTTTTAGCTGATTGTTTCATAAAGAGTTATTGAGGGTCATCTAAGTTCATTTCTAAGCATCTAAGTTTATTTGTATTTACGTAGGTTTCACTGGTTTTCACCGTAGCTCTAATTTTTTATCTATATACTATCTTATCGCCCATTGTGCATCTGTATCTTTGTTCTTTACTGTTTTTCTGTGTTTAATGTGCAATAAAGTGTATTTGTATTGTATCTTATTCATACTTATCAAATTCTTACTTCTATTTATTCGGTGCATGAAATTTGTGACGAAATATTAGAAAACTCAAAAATCGAATCCAGCTAGATATCTAAGTTCGAAACACCGTTTGACGACCGATGTGGCGCGGTGGGCGAAGGTCCGCCTGCGACGCAGGAGGGTTCGATTCCCGCCTCGGAACAATTGTGTGTACGATCTGCAGATATTTGTTCCGGGTGTTCTGGTCGGTTTCTATGTATAATAAACAATATCTATCTATGTAATATATTGTATTATGTATATCAGTTATCTAGTACCCATAACACAAGCTCTGCTTACCATGGGGCTAGATAATGCTGAGTGAGTTGTCCAACATTATTTTATTATTATTATTTTATATCTCGTTATAAATAAATGACTTTAGATACTATACGATTACTATACGATTTGACGAAAGATTTTTTACTTAACTCCTAATAAATCGATATTTTTTTATCAAATTGTAACTGTTTATTAGAATGCTTAGGTCCAATTAAATTTATTTTCAGTCAAAACCTCTTTGGTTTTGTAAGCAAAACCAACCCACCAAATGAAACGAACAAATAAAAGTATTTACATAAACAATCAGACCCAAAAACGTCAAACAAAAACTTGAGGCCTTCAATAATTGGTCAAACACACAAGCATAACTAAATATAGGGTGTTTTACACGATCAAACGAGAGAGGGGCCTTGCCGGCCTTCGTCAGACGGCAGCACGGTATTTATTGTCTACGGTGGGCTTCAATAATGTACGCAATGTATGACGATGCGATGTCGTTATTGTCTATTCTAACCCTAGGGAACAATCCCATACAAACACGGGTTTTTTTCATTCATTTTTCTCACCTTTTCAAGTAGGCCAAGGACTACTAAGGGTGGATATTAGCACAACGCATAGAAATCCTCAACAAGCCTGCGAAGACCCCAGGAAGATTCTACGCTTCTGGACGGAGCTAGGCTGGCTATGCTAGCAAAATACGCATAAAGGACCAACTGGAGTCCAAATGCGGATAAAGGAAACCTGAACCTACTAACTGTGATTTGATTCTGTTGATGAGTCCAGCGTTTTTTTTTCACAAATAACTTGAAAAAATCACAACTTTTCATCCAATAAAAATGTGCCAAATACCGTTCGGTACCGTTTCTACGATGGCCCATTTCGCCAACCAGCTTTCTAAAATCTCAAATATTGGCAGCAAAATCCGAGGTTCCAACTACCAACATAAATAAATTGCAGAACATACTCGTACATACATAAGGAGTAAATCAAATCAAGCACTGCTTACTTTAGGGCAAGCATATGTTGTGTCAAGCACTATTTATTTATTTAAGTAAATCAAATCAAGCCCTTCTTACTTTGGGGCAAGAATTTGTTGTGTCAAGGACTATTTATTTATTTAAGTAAATCAAATCAAGCACTGCTTACTTTAGGCCAAGAGTATGTTGTGTCAAGCACTATTCATTTATTTAAGGAAATCAAATCAAGCACTGCTTATTTTAGGGTAAGCATATGTTGTGTCAAGCACTATTTATTTATTTAAGGAAATCAAATCAAGCACTGCTTATTTTAGGGCAAGCATATGTTGTGTCAAGCACTATTTATTTATTTAAGTAAATCAAATCAAGCACTGCTTACTTTAGGCCAAGAGTATGTTGTGTCAAGCACTATTCATTTATTTAAGGAAATCAAATCAAGCACTGCTTATTTTAGGGCAAGCATATGTTGTGTCAAGCACTATTTATTTATTTAAGTAAATCAAATCAAGCACTATTTATTTATTTAAGTAAATCAAATCAAGCACTGTTTACTTTAGGGCAAGCATATGTTGTGTCAAGCACTATTTATTTATTTAAGTAAATCAAATCAAGACCTTCTTACTTTGGGGCAAGAATTAGTTTTGTCAAGCACTATTTATTTATTTAAGTAAATCAAATCAAGCACTGCTTTCTTTGGGGCAAGAATTTGTTGTGTCAAGGACTATTTATTTATTTAAGTAAATCAAATCAAGCACTGTTTACTTTAGGGCAAGCATATGTTGTGTCAAGCACTATTTATTTATTTAAGTAAATCAAATCAAGCACTGCTTTCTTTGGGGCAAGAATTTGTTGTGTCAAGGACTATTTATTTATATAAGTAAATCAAATCAAGCACTGCTTACTTTGGGGCACGAATTTTTGACTAGATGGGTTAATAATATCCAGTCCAATTCATTAATTTCTTCAACCTCTCACCTCGAGGATGAAAGTTTTGCTTGTTTGTTGACCCCCATTTTCCATTTCGTGTGATTGTATATTAAAATCCTTTACATAACTCAGTTTAATTAGGTAGGTAGATACAGTCAGCGTCAAATTGATATGAGCGTCTAGAGTAGTCAAAATGATCTGAGAAACATAAAAGCAATTTGATATACGCAGTTCGAATCATCATAATTTTTTTTTTATTTATTGTACTTATTCCTCTAACATTATCAGAGACTTTATGTATCTAGTTTTTAATTAAAATTATTATATTTTACTTAGGTATATTGTTTTTATCTACGTATTCTTATCTAACTATTTATCTATTATATGTATGCTATATTATATATTTTAATATATATTCATCATAATTATTGTAAGCACTCATGGTGTTCAAAATATCTTAGTAATCATTGTTTCATATTATATGAGTCAGTGTGTTCAAAATTATCTTAGCAAACAAAGCTCTCAAACTCATCTGTTTAAAGTATCTATGACATATCATATGATATATTCACTTAAAAGAGATTGCATACTACCTTTGAGAGCTTTGTTTGCTAAGATATCTTTGAACACTCTGACTGCTCATATAGATATGAAACAATGATTACTAAGATATTTTGAACACATTGAGTGCTTACAATAATACGATGATTCGAACTGCGTATATCAAATTGCTTTTATGTTTTTCATATCATTTTGACTACTCTAGACGCTCATATCAATTTGACACTGACTGTACTACATAGAATTAGTAGAAAGTCGAAAGTCAAACGAGAAGCCCACAGGTAGAATAAATTAACAGCGACACTGGAAACACGACGTGGAATCAGAATTTGTGTTTGGATAAACTTATTTGTTCCAGGCTTTGAGCATTCAAGGTTGAATGCTCAAAGGTTGCAGGTTTCGGTAGCGTAACAACGACGTCCAATAGTCCACTATGTGTTGTATTTTAAGATGTGACGGAGCTGTCACAATTTTTTTAATTTAAGATCACTTCCGATTTTTATATTATTACTAGTATCCCGCCCCGGTATTGCACGGATGTGAGTCATCATCATCATCAGCATATGTTAGTCCACTGCTGGACATAGGCCTCCACAGCGCATTGTCTTCAGCTTGACGCATCCAGCATCCGCCTGCAGTCTTTCGCAGGTCGTCATCCCACCTGGTCGGAGAGCGTCCTATACTAAGCTTATCGAGTCGTGATCCTATTAGTTTCAACGTTGTTTATGGAATAACTCGTTATATCTGTATTCCAATGCCATTTAGAATATAATAGAAATAAATTTATTTATAACAACATACAAAATACACTTTTATAGAATAGGTACATACATAAAGAGTCAAACGAGTTCTTGAGTGGACTCGAGACACGTCTTGTATGTTGTTATGTTTATACATAGTAGCATACGAGACACGTCTTGTATGCTACTATGTATAAATAAATATCTTTCTTTTCTATCTTGAATGGCACTGTAATACAGAAATAACGAATATTTCCATAAACAACGTTGAAATTCTTGCTATAATCTAACTACAAGCAATCCTGCAATCTAACTGAAATCAAGAACCGTATTCAACATAAAAATATGCAGAGTCCGTGAATCAAAGCGCTAAATTACCATTTCTACCCTTTCGTACATCCAACCCCCTTCTCCCCTGGCGGGATAGAGCATAGTATATTTTAAATAGAATTTCAACTTTTTTAATATAGCATCTTTTAAATGAGAAGGTTATTAATTATTCTATGCAATTCAATATATCCTATAACGGCCCGAAAATGCCTATTGTGTATTACCCATTTCAATATAGTGTGCATTAAAATAAATAAATCAATGTTTATTTAAGCTTATTAATAATAAAAGTACATACTACAGCCAAAACTGTGACTAATAAAATATCCTGCGTCGCAGGCGGACCAAATATTTATTAGAATAATAAAAATTAGAAAGCTAGAAGTATCAAAACCAATCCATATCGTAGTTGTTTTACCATTAAAATATATACTACTATGGCATAGCGTGGCCTTAATCTGCATGTCGTTATGGCATGTCTCGCCTCATCCATAGTTCACATAATGAGGCAGAGGGAACTAACCAGCTTCTATGAATAAGATACAGGTTGAGATGCTGATGAAGTTGATTGTTATGTTATATTGTTATGTTATGAAGTTGATTGTTATGTTATATTTGACAACTAAGGTCGTCAATTTAAAATGCGGTTTTGAAGGGTTAAACTTTAATGAAACAAAAAAAATAAACCTTGTTTGAGATTTCGTTTCATCTATGACACGTTTTTCTCGCACATCATCATCATCATCAGCCTATAGCAGTCCACTGTTGTACATAGGCCTCCCCTAATGAGCGCCATAGCGCCCTGTCTTCAGCTTGCCGCATCCAGCATCTGCCTGCAGTCCTTCGCAGTCGTCGAGTTTTCACGCGCGTTTATTGTGGTTTGTGATGCACTATCATGGAAAAACAATCTAGTTGACGTAAAAATAAATGAAAATATTAATTTTAAACAATTCTACAAGAACTTTTGGGAAAAAACTTCTTAACATATCTTTTTATCCATCCAATATAACATCTTCTGATGCTCTGACGTAAATTCAGCTTAGTCTAAGTTAAATACTCAGTCAAGTTGGATAAGTTCAATTAGATACTGTAGTTTTCGCTACGAATAAAGATTTTGTAACTCTTATAGATTTCGGTCCTAATCAAAATTGACATCCAATTTTGACTGAAAAATTATGCAGTAAATGGTTAATCCAAATCCCTGAAGCCTTAAACAATTAAATCCGAAAAAGACGGCAAATTGTGGCACAAAGTAATAGTTCCGCAGAGAATATTGAGATACAGAGTGACACACGGCCATTTTGAATCAAGAGTTAAATTTAACAAAGTGGTGTTTTTGCAGTATTATTAAAAACTAGCAGCCCATCCCGGCTTCGTCCGGGTAGATTTTGGACATATGTTTCATAAACATTTTCCGATGAACGTCTACGTTATATACATACTAGCTGCACCCCGCGGTTTCACCCGCGTGATGATAGATATTTCGGATAATATACAATATATCTTTATAAATTGTAGCCTATGTGTTATTCTGATGTACAAGCTATATTATTGTAAAGTTTCATTAAAATCCATTCAGTAGTTTTTACCTGTAAGAGTAACAAACATCCATCCATCCATACATCCATACTTACAAACTTTCTTTATAATATTATAGTAGGATTTTTAATGTACGAAATAATCTTCTAATTTTTCCGGTTATGACACTCAAAAATAACGTTCTATTGGTAAAATAATTTTCAAAATCGGTTCAGTAGATCCAGAGATTACTTCCTACAACCTCACCAACTTTTCCTCTTTATATTATTATTAGCCTAGGTAATTAACTATTTCCTGACTTTCAATCAATCGAATCAAGTTTACACGGTGCCAGCATAGAAAAGTTATTACTAGGAACAACTTTACTAACTCCTCCGCAACTCTTCTAATGCTTCCAGGGTATTATTGACACGTATCAGAATTATATTTTCCGTGTGATTATGCTACCAGTTCAAAGTCCCTCAGCGAGCGATGGAAAGAGTTATATAACTACCACACACACACACATACACACACCCTCTCACACACACACACACACACACCCTCACACACACTAATAGGCAGCTCCTGTTGCACGGACTGTGAGACCGGTGTCCTCAGGAGCAGCCGCCAGACACAGAAAATAAGGTATCAGTGCTATCTATTAAATTAAATAAAAAGTCCATAGAGTTATTTTTGTACGTCCAGTTAATAATAGTAAGTAATCATTAATAGTAATTATCAATTTAATTAATTTTATATTTGTATTTAAAAATTATATTTAATTTAGTTTTTTGTAAAATCTATGTATTTGTAATGAAGAGCAGGACATCCTGGCACAAGTATATTTACATACTTAAAAGGATGTCCTAACAACTGTCTAGCATGTAAGATACTTTTTTCTACAAATAAACAATTTTCAATTTTCAATAACTCGTAGTTTAAAATTTTCGCTAAAGTTCCTAGACATTTGACTAAAGAATTTTACAAAGAAAATGATCCATTTCTACGCTCTGCTTTTTGTTTGATAAGTCTAAATCCTACAGATAACCTTAACGCTCTCAAACCTATCTCTCCGTATGTCAGACCCAGTCTGCAGTTTTTGTGCGAGGCCAGTCGTGCTTAGCTCGACTTTTTTAGACGACTCAAACGTTCTTTCAGTGTTTTTATCCATTCTATTTACATTTACCGTGAATTGGATAGCTGCAGCTTTTACGTTTGTTTTTAGGGCTCCGTATTTAAAATACGGAATCCGTAAAGAATTGCTTCTTTGTACCTAATTCTAGCTATTCATATTTCATATTCATATTTATTTTATTTCATCATTGTGTACATTTATAGGTCTTAGTATCTAGGTAAAGTATAAGAAACACAATGGTACCCAAGCAGGGTGTGGCAATATGTACTGTGAATGGAAGTGAGCCGGGTTTCTAAAAAGCTCAGTTTAATAGATAAGAGAGAAAGAGAGAGCGGAAAATGTAAATATATATGTCTAGGCTATATGTCGTTCTGGTTTTGTCAAGGCTACTGAAACATAATACCAAGTAAAAACATCAAAACTTCTTTCTCTTTCTGTTGACTTAGTAGATTCTTGAACGCAAAAAGCAAGGCTGTACAGGTCATCATCTTCTAATCTAAAGCCTGTAGGTACTTGGTCGGTCCGACGACTACGGTCTATTGCTTGACGCAAGCCTCCCCATGATAAGCACCTTATTACCATTTACAATATATGGTATCCCACTTTTAATGAGAAAAAACATCCTGTAACAAACGATTTTTAAGATAACAGATCTTTTTCTTCTTTGACGGCGATGTGGTGATGGTCCGCCTGCAACGCAGGAGGTTGCGGGTACGATTCCCGCCTCGGAACAATTGTGTGTACGATTTGCAGATATTTTGTTCCCGGTGTTCTGGTCGTTTTCTATGTATAATAAAAAATATCTATCTATTTAATGCATTGTATTATGTATATCAGTTATCCAGTACCCATAACACAAGCTCTGCTTACTATGGGGCTAGATAATGCTGTGTGAATTGTCCAGCATTATTATTATTAATCTTGAACGAAACCCGAAGTCCGCGAGTCAACTCAAACTTACTATTGTTTTTTAAGCTGAGAACTTTTTACGTTTATTCAAGTTGTAATAGCTTCAAATGTGTTTACAGACGAGAACATTTTCGACTGAGTGTACCATATTAACATTTCGTGTTGTTGTTAAGTCTTGTATGAAATTGCTTTTTAAAATAATGTATTTACGAAACACTTGAAAACTTTACTACTACAAAAATACTATTATTCAATCCATGAATTTTTCTCCGATGACAATTTAAAACAAAAAACTGAAAGTGTACTAGCTGACATACCTACAGATTAAATTAGCAAGCCTATCTACCTAATCATGACATTCCTATAACTCCTATATGACATTCCTATAATTCCTATATGACATTCCTAATTTTATAAATAATGATTGTTTAGAATTTTAGGCTAACATTTAAAAAGAACCCAAAAATTGTTGTGCCCTGACAGGGTTTTTATGCATTGTGTACCTACCCACTAAGACTACACCTAAGATACTACCTGTATGCATGAAATTACAATAAATGAATTATGAATTATGAAAATGAAATCCAATCTAAAGCTACAATCGTTCAGGGATTTTAAAAATTATTTGAAGCTATCATGGGTCTTAACACAAAGGTTATTTTACAAGGTTATATATAGCGTTATTTGCTACAATTATTTGATACTAGCTGCGCCCCGTGGTTTCACCCGCGTGGTAATAGATATTTTGGATAATATACAATATATATAATATGTATATTTATAAATTGTAGCCTATGTGTTATTCTGATGTATAAGATATATTATTGTAAAGTTTCATTAAAATCCATTGAGTAGTTTTTAGGTGAAAGAGTAACTAACATCCATCCATCCATACTTACAAACTTTCGCGTTTATAATATTAGTAGGATTATAAGCTCTACTTAGCTTGGGGCTACATAGAAAACGACCAGAATGCGCCGACCGATGTGGCTCGGTGGGCGAAGGTCCGCCTGCGACGCAGGAGGTTGCGGATTCGATTCCCGCCTCGGAACAATTGTGTGTACGATCTACAGATATTTATTCCGGGTGTTCTGGTTGTTTTCTATGTATAATAAAAAATATCTATCTATGTAATATATTGTATTATGTATATCAGTTATCTAGTACCCATAAAACAAGCTCTGCTTACCTTGGGGCTAGATAATGCTGTGTGAATTGTCCAGCATTATTATTTATTTATTATTATTATTATTTCTTTCTTTCTGTTCTAAGGCATAAACGTTTCTCAAACATAGTTGACTGAGCAATTATCATAATACGAGCCTAAAAGTTATAAACTAAAGCGTGGTTTCAAAAATCCCCTGTCAACATCCATAATTCGTTTTCAGATTTCTGTATTGATTTTACCCTTCTACCCGGTAAATGTGTTTGCATTTACCCACAGTCCTTATTTCACGCTATTCTCTCTGCAAAGCTTTCTCGAAAAAACACAGCAAAGCTCTTAATGCCTTAAATTCCATCTTGAGATAACAGTGGCAATAAAATTGGCGTTCAGCGTCAGATATGGTAATGTGAGGAGTCGCGCTTTGCATTCCTACCATGGGCCGATATTTCACGCGATCTGTGAGCATTCTGATAAAATGTCACGTGGTGTGGAGATGGAATAGAATAGAAAATAACTTTATTGCTTTATTGTGCATTTTTTTTTATTTGTTTAATTTTTGTACCACAGCTATTCGAACCGACTTCAGGAGCCCTACAACAATCAGCAATTGATGCCTAATAGATGAAAAATTGTCTATGGTAGTAACAAGTAAACTCTGGTTTTTATCGTATTATAATTGTTATAGATTTAGGGTTCGTTCTTCGTATAAAATACTCACATTTTAAGAACACGGTTTATTTATACACCAATACGCCGCGCGGTTATCTTTTATAACCGCGCGGCTTCGCTCGTCACATGATACGACACCCGACCGAAACGTACCACTATTTTCGTGCAACTCGTCGCCTCGCGGCTAGATAGATGCCGCGTGGCGCGCACTCAAAGTTACCCCTTGCCCCCGCGCACCCGGGTTTACTCGCGCCTGATTGGTCGTCCGCATCAGGCGACGTCGACGTCACGCGGCTGTACATGTGAAGGATAAAATGCAGTAGGTAGGTACAGGTACAAATAAATCAAGAGTATTTTCTACAATAATATATAATAGAAAATTATTTATTTCAGGCAACATCAGTCTAGATCAGGATGTAAAATGCTTAAAAACTACAGCACTTATAAAATACCTTAGTCTAACATACAATACAATACAATTATTCTTAAAAACAGATACACTGCACAGGTAAAAGACAAATAAAGAATGTGTTGTACAATGGGCGGCCTTATCGCTATGAGCGATCTCTGCCAGGCAACCTTTGGATGGACATGAAGTGTTAGAACAAGTATAGACGGTGGCGTGGACATACATATATAAAATAAACCTATTTACTAATTATGGTGTGCAGGATATAAATCCTTTTTTTACATGTATTATATATGTACTACCTAAGTGGCAACCCACGAACAATGTACTGGTTGTTTTAGGTACAACCAGAGCTTTATAAATAATAAATAAATAATGCTGGACAATTCACACAGCATTATCTAGCCCCATGGTAAGCAGAGCTTGTGTTATGGGTACTAGATAACTGATATACATAATACAATACATTACATAGATAGATATTTTTTATTATGCATAGAAAACGACCAGAACACCCGAAACAAATATCTGTAGATCGTACACACAATTGTTCCGAGGCGGGAATCGAACCCGCAACCTCCTGCATCGCAGGCGGATCTTCGCCCACCGCGCCACATCGGTCGTCAAAGGAAAGCCTATTCCATATAACCGACCCCCACCACCTGAGTGTCGGCAGATTGCGGCTTACACTTACACCAAGCGTTCCGTTATTCCACACTTCACTGCTTCAAACAGAACCCGTCCACCCCAAAAACAACCTTAACACCTACATTTTAAAAACCATTTTCCTCCAGCAGAAAAACCAAACAGGAATCTCACAATAAAACTTTCATACGAAACGGAATTCTAAGACAAGGAAATAAGGGTCACAGTGACGAATTGCTAACCTCACACGTATTGCTATTGAAATGTAGATGTTATTGAAAATATGATTTGATATTGGAATGGAATGGAATTCGAGAACGTATTTCACGGCGCCTGAACATGAATCTTTGTTTGAACTGTAAGTAGTAGATTGGTTTTGTATACAGCGTTACAAGCTCCAACCTCAATCTCAAACGTGACAAACTCCGGAAAGTCGTCGGTATTGTCACGGGCTGCATGCTAAACAAACACCTTTTTAATTTGGGTATCACGGACAGCCCCCTTTGCAGAGGGTGCATGAATGCAGAGGAGACGGCAGCGCATGTGCTTGTAGATTGCGACAGCGTGGCTTCTCAAAGACTGCATCACCTTGGGACACCGAGGACGCCTAGGGAGGCATGCACCGGCATCAGCGAGCTGCTGGCCTTCCTGGAGGACATCGGGTGGTTAGAATAGCAGCCCCCCCACCCGACACGCAAAAAAGGCCCACCGGCGGCCAAGTTGCGGAAACCAGTCCAGAAACAAGTAACAAGTAAGTAACAGCGTTACAAGCGGATCTAAGATTTGGCTACGAAGCTATGAACTTGTTTTGCCTACGGCGTAACAAACAGAGCTACCTACTAGTTTGCTACGGAGCTACGAGTTTGTAGTATCTATGCCGCGTAGCAAGCGGTGGTATGACTTTGCTACGAAGCTAGGATTGTTTTGTCTACGGCGTAGCAAGCGGTGCGGTGGTATGAATTTGCTACGAAGGTAGGAACTTGTTTTGTCGGTGGTATGACTTTAATACGAAGGTAGGAACTTGTTTTGTCGGTGGTATGACTTTAATACGAAGGTAGGAACTTGTTTTGTCTACGGCGTAGCAAGCGGTGGTATGACTTTACTACGAAGGTAGGAACGTGTTTTGTCTACGGCGTAGCAAGCGGTGGTATGACTTTACTACGAAGGTAGGAACTTGTTTTGTCTACGGCGTAGCAAGTTGTGCTACGAGCTTGCTACGAAGCTACGAGCTTTTAATATCTATGTATGCCGCGTAGCAAGCGTTGGTATGACTTTGCTACGAAGCTATGAACTTGTTTTGTCTACGGCGTAGCAAGTTGTGCTACGAGCTTGCTACGAAGCTTCGAGCTTGTAGTATGTTTGCCACGTAGCAAGCGGTGGTATGACTTTGCTACGAAGGTAGAAACTTCTTTGTTTACGGCGTAGCAATAGGTGCTCCGAGCTTTCTACAAAGCTACCAACTAGTTTTAATCAATGGTGAGGCGAAGTAATAGGTGCTACGAGCTTGCGACGAAGCTACGAGCTGGTATTACCCATGCCGCGTAGCTAGCGTTGCTACCAGCTTGCAACAAAGCTTACTACGGCTACGTCGTAGCAAACGAAAATTAATATTTCCGAATGATGTATATATGTATATGAGAGTCAGTGAAAGATCTACTTTGTTCAAGTAACCAAAATAAGTATAACAGTTTCAATATGAAACATCATATATTTGAAAGTCAAAAAGGTTGTTTATTTTTTATTGTAATATTACAATCGGTTCTTCGAAAGTTGATCATGTATAAATAACTAATCAATTCTCTTATCAACCTCAATACTTTAAGACAAATAACTATTTGACAAGAGATTCGATCATTGCTAAGTTATTAAGCGCACGAACCACCGGTAGTATTATACTACCGGTGGTTCGTGCGCTTAATAACTTCTAACTATAAGTATTGATACAACGGATATTTATCGCGTTTATTTGGTCACGGGATGACTGGAGTACTTTCGCTGAGGCGGTAACTCCAGTACTCCAGTCATCCCGTGACCACGACAGAGTGTAAACCTGTTGAAACGTCGGGAAAAAAGGTAAATAAACGCGACAAATACCCGTTGTATCAACACTTATAATTATTTGTTCAGATCGCGTAAGTTTAAAAATATTCACCGGTAGTATCTCTTTGTAACTCAACGCACGCCTTTCCAATACAGACCAACAGAAGATACGACGACATCTACATTTCAAATTCGTATAACCGTATTCGTTCGATGTGTGTTGTCTTTGTTGTTGAAACCTCAGACAATGGGCACTTAAATTTTTTTTATGTGAAGATATAATCGTAAGACGTCTAAAAAACAACAAACAAGTAAGACACAATAATGTCATAAAAAGCAAAAAAATCCTAACCATTTTATGGTAACTGATATAAATGTATGTTGTAATTGTTTGATTCAGTTATTGTAGGTAATTTTGATACCAGATAACTGATATACATAATACAATACAGTACATAGAAAGATATAATTTATTATACATAGAAAAATAACCAGAACACCCGGAACAAATATCTGCAGATCGTAGAAACATTTGTCCCGAGGCGGGAATCGAAGAACAACCTCCTGTGTCGCAGCCGGACATTCGCCCACCGCGCCACAGAGGTCGTCTGAAAGGTTCAAAAAAGGTGGGTTTGCAGAGTTTCTTTTCAAATAGCATTTTCCGGATGTTTAATAATAAAAAATAACCTGGACAATCCACACAGCATTATCTAGCCCCATGGTAAGCAGAGCTTATGTTATGGGTACTAGATAACTGGTATACATAATACAATACATTACATAGATATAAGTTTCGTGTAGAAGTAGCTTTATCCTCGTAACCTACGTCAATTTTTCATAATCACAGGTCCTAACAGGCCCCTGTAGGTACAAAATGACTGCCCCCACTCACCCACTAAAACAACATGGCCGACTCAATGAATTCTAAATGTGGTAGCCAATTACCGCGAGCATAGTGGGATTAAACTTCAGTAATGTCCTTGACGTGATATATAAAGGACGAAGCTCATCTAGGCCGCAGTACCACACAGCGTAGGAATAAGCACAATTATTTGTCCTGAGGCGGGAATTTAACGCTTGATCGCAATCGAACGAATTGATCGCAGTACACATATAAAGATTTAGAAAATACGATGAATGCGGCGAGTGCGGCTCCTGCGGTGCGGACAGGTGCGCGTTCAGCATTATCGTACGCCATGCCATCCGATGATCCGATGTTTCTTACGTTTTGCGTACGTTGCGTCGCGTGACTTTAGTCTATTTCTATCTAGAAACACAAGCCACTTCTTGTAATCTATCTATATATATAAAAGAAAGTTGTGTTTGTTACAACACTTATAACTCGAGAACGGCTGGACCGATTTAGCTGAAAATTGGTGGAGAGGTAGCTTAGAACCAGGAGTCTAACATAGGATAATTTTTATCATTTAAACCATTTGACACATAGATTTCCACGGGGGCGAAGCCGCGGGGCGCAGCTAGTATATACAATAAAGTACAACTGACACTAATGCCGAGCTCAGCTGCGTATTTGCATATAACTTGGAATGGAAACGCAAATTGGTAGAAAACTTTACTTGCATGTTAGATTGAGGCTTTGTGGTGGGAATTGGATGCAGATTCTATATTGCTTTTTGAACACATTAGAATCTAAGCTTATATATATTGCTACTATAAATAATTAAAAATATTACATCACCTACACTATTTCTTCCCGCTCTGGGATAAAGTGTTCTTGAGTGGACACCGAGACTCGGCAAAAGTAGTTTAGAACGCCTTTCGGCCAGGTGGGATGACGATTTGCGAAAGACTGCAGGCAGATGCTAGATGCGGCAAGCTAAAGACAGAGCACTATGGTGCTCATTAGAGAAGGCCTTTGTCTACCAGTGGACTAATAATAGACTAATGATAATGTTGATATATTTTTTTAAGTGTTTTTGTATTAGTTTTTGCTGTAATAAATGATTTTTAACATATTTTAGTTTCAATTACCTAAATACATACAAACATACATCCATAACATACACGTAGGTAGGTATTCGTGTTATTCCACTAACCGAATTGCAAGCTATCGCTGTATGCGGGCATCCGATATTCCCAATGATAGGACGGGTAGTGCTCTACGCTGCGTTTAGATGGGATAGTGCATCAGGGTAGACCACTGCTGATGTACCTACTGGGCTTGCCAAAACTAGGAAATTTAAAAGTTGATTTCATTCTTTTTTTTTGTTGCTTAAATTGTGAAACATTATTAATTATTTTAGTTTGTGTGAGCCTATACCTTTCACCACTTTTATGTCCACTGCGAACGTGTTTCCTACAAACAAGGTTTCGCCATAATCACCACTTGGCAGGCGGATTGGGGAGCGCAGTAGAAGTGTTAAAAATAAACAAAAGAAAGCTACTGCCATTCCTGTGGTATGTTCCCTTAGTCATATCTCGTTTTTTGAACCTACATTACCTACTTACTTATTTTTATTCTACAATCTGGATAAATCCTTATGAAACCAGTCAAGTAGGTTTTTTTGACTGTGGATTTGTAGCAAACTATCAATGATCCTGGTTAGTAGACAGAAGTTCCAGTAGCTATCCCATCTAAATAGACCTTCGCCGATAAAAATATGTAATCTGGCTAGCATGGTCGAGCTTTGGTTTCGGAATGAATTTCTACTTGAATCTTGACATAAAATCTAGTCCAAATCACATTTTAAAATACTTTTAGTATCTAAAACTAACCAATCATGCTCGTGGTTGCTGTTTCTCAGCAGCAGTGCGCTCCTGTAAGTCGCACCCCTGAGGCTGGGCAAGTTTTTTAGTTAATTTTCAATGCTACTGGCACCAGTTACTACCTTATTCAAACACACCTTCGCCTGTAACAACATGTTATCTGGCTGGCGCGGTCAAGCGTTGGCTTCGGAATGAATTTCCACTAGAGCCCTGTTCCGGTCTCCCGTGGATTTAGGGAAATGTTTTCGGCTTTTAATGGCCAGCTTTGGGAAGTGGAATAATTTTGGGAAATGTAGAATTGTAGAATCTGGGTGGTAATTCTAATTAGAGCTTTTTAATGTATGGTGGATTTTGGTTACGTCGTTATAAGTATTATTAGTTAGAGGAAATTATAATATTTAATTTGACTGGGACTGAGACTTGGGATTCGAAACGAAACAACTCGATAGACAACCAAAGCTATCAACATAGCTCAAAGAATGAGCAAGCTGAAGTGGCAGGCCGGCCATAATACCACGAAGAACCGACAACTGCTGGGGTAAACGTGTTCTTGAGCGGAGACCGTGACTCGGCAAACGTTGTGTAGGACGCTTCCGGCCAAGTGGGATGAAGAGCTGCATAAGACTGCAGCTGGATGAAAATAAAAATAACTAGATAACTGATATACATAATACAATATATTACATAGATAGATATTTTTTATTATACATCGAAAACAACCAGAACACCCGGAACAAATATCTGCAGATCGTACACACAATTGTTCCGAGGCGGGAATCGAAAACGCAACCTCTTGCGTCTCAGGCGGACCTTCGCCCACTTGTAATCGATAAAAATATGTACATAAAAAAGAATACATGTAGCTGAACATATACCCTCGTCCTCTTTTGTTTTTCGTCGACTTAAATATGCCGATGGGAGGCATTTTCGACAACAGCAATAATGGTGTTACGAATAACTTCTGTATTTCTGTCTTTTATCTTTTTAGACAGCGGCATTTTGACAGTTTTCCATGAAAACGGTTGCTTTTCAACCGACTTCAAAAAGGAGGAAGTTCTCAATTTGACTACTACGACTCAATAACTCAATATCACGCCAACCGATTTCGATGATTATAAATAAATAAATAAATAATGCTGGACAATTCACACAGCATTATCTAGCCCCATGGTAAGCAGAGCTTGTGTTATGGGTACTAGATAACTGATATACATAACACAATATATTACAAAGATAGATATTTTTTATTATACATAGAAAACGACCAGAACACCCGGAACAAATATCTGCAGATCGTACACACAGTTGTTCCGAGGCGGGAATCGAACCCGCAACCTCCTGCGTCGCAGGCGGACCTTCGCCCACCGCGCCACATCGGTCGTCAAATTTTGATTCGTTTTTGCAACTAAGTTTTAAACACATTTTCATTATTTAGGTAGTCGGTTTATCCTACTAATATTATAAACGCGAAAGTTAAGAGTAAGTATGGATGGATGGATGTTTGTTGCTCTTTCACGCAAAAACTACTGAAATGATTTTGATGAAACTTCACAAACATATAGGTTACATATCAGAATAACACATAGGCTACAATTTATAAAGATATATTGTATATTATTCAAAATATCTATAAACCGCGGGGCGCAGTAGTTTATAAAACTTTGATAAACTACTAGCTTGGTTACCTTGTGCGTTATTTCGGAGACAAGTGACCAAACTATTGACACAAAAATGCTATTACTCTTTTAATGAATTTATGACCGATAAATTGTAGATATGTCATTTATTTATCTGTATTTTTTTTAAATTGTTTTTTTTTTAATATTATTTGTCTGTGAATTTTTTGTATTATTTTTTTTTGAGAATTTATAGTAGCTAATTATTGTAAATTTTATAACATTGCACGCCCAATAGGGCAGAATACATTGTGACCCATTACATTATAAGAACTTTATAACATGTATTTCACGCAATAAACGAATTTTGAATTTTGAATTTGAATTTTTGGTAACAAATAATTATCATTATCAAACCGTCTACCCAAAATACGAGTACACCAAGGATCCTCGTAAGGCACTCGGTTCGTTCAGGTAAGAGAGTGGGGCAGGCAGCTGCAGCGGACACAGGTGTTCAGCCAACTGCGGCGATGTGCATTGAGATAAGGGAGGCTGTGTGTGTCATTCAATTAAGAGGAAAACCTAAATGTAACAGAACATTAAAGTTTTCCTCAACAGAATAACACACATCCTGTTTCACAAAAATGTTCCGCTGATGATCTCATCAGTAACAGTAGAGTTGGCCCGATGAGTAAAAAAAAAAGCAATAAAAACACAAAAAAAAAACAAAAAACATAAAGATTATAAACCGAATGCTGCCAAAAAAAAACAAACATTGAGAATAAGGGAAAAAAAAGATATTCCCACAAAACCCAAGGACCGAGGGGTCGTCACCCCTCGAGTTGACGCCGGGGTAATGAGGCCAAGCCTCGAGGCCCCTCTCTGTGCCCCCACCAGTGCCGGAAAGAAATCTATTGATGGCCCGATGACGTGTAGGACGTGTAGGACGGCTTAGGTCTCGGTTTTTGTATTTTGGCGTCTAGTTTCCATTGTCGTGTACACATATAACTCATTGGGCCAACTCTACTGCCATACGTGCCGTGGGGTATTCAAGACCAAGATCGGTCTAGCGAGCCATAGTAGAGCACATGATAGAAGAATACGTGATATCTAGGGTCGCCGTCATCGGAATCGATGAGGAGGCCTATATATATATTACAGCAACATTTTTGGAAAACAGGATGTCCTGCTGATAATCTGCCTACCAGATGGTCGGCAGTACGGCAGCAATAATGGTATTACTGGTCGGCAGGTAGAAAATGCCTTGGCAATAAGCCCACCCTTTGTAACCTTTGTAGGGTAATAAAGTTTTAAATGAATAATTAAATGATCCCTGTTGATATTCATAGTCCGACGGCCGCTGGGGCAAACATGTTCTCGAGTGGAGACCACGATTCGGTAAACGTAGTGTAGGACGCCCTCCGACCAGGTGGGATGACGACCTGCGAAAGATTGCAGGTAGATGCTGGTAATGATATTCATAGTCGTTGAATTTGTCAAACCATATTCATTTATAGTTATTGATACCTTTTGGTTACAGGTCACATATTATATTATATACAATATGTAAAAAACTACATATGAACATCATATGTAGTTAGTTAGCACGTTTACTGCACAAATCACCCTGACAACACCTCTCATGGTGGCTCGGCGGTGATCATAAAAAATAATATTAAGCACCACCTACATAGCCAATTCCAGGAAGACTGGATGCAAGCTACAACTCTAACCATAAATGACAAATTGGGTTCCATCAATGTGAGCGCCATCTACTGCCCACCCAAACATAACCCTAAACAAAAAATGTTCGATCGCTACTTTCAGACTCTAGGAAAACGATTCATAAGTGGCGGAGACTGGAACTGCAAACATACCTATTGGGGCTCAAGATTGACAACTACAAAAGGACGAGAACTGAAAAAGAGCATTGACAACAAGCAACTTATAGCAATAGGAACAAACAAGCCGACATACTGGCCAACTGACATTAACAAAACTCCTGATCTTGTCGACTTTTTTATTATAAAAGGCCTGTCGCACTTGTATTTTGACATAGAATCTTCACTGGACTCCGTTTCTGACCACACCCCAATTATAGCTACATTTAGCGCATCAGCAATATTCAAAGAACCGACATCAACCTTATATAATCACAAAACTGACTGGGAATCTTTCGCAAAGTACTTGGAAACCGAAACAGATCTAAAAATAAAACTAAGAACAGAAGAGGACATAGACGAGGCCACCTTCTACATAACAAACCTAATACAGGTAGCCGCATGGCGTACTACACCGGCCCTTAGCAACCTTGTCCCAAAAAACAATATCCCGCTGAACATAAGGCACAAGCTGGCAGAAAAGCGAAAGCTACGAAGGCAATGGCAAGCAGGCAGAGCACAATCAGATAGATCAAAATATAATAAAGCCTCCAGAGAACTAAAAGAGCTCATACAAGAAAACCAGAACGAGACTTTCCAACAGAAACTACAAACTCTCTCTATCCATAAAAAAGATAACTACTCTCTATGGAAAATAACAAAAGACTTCAAAAGACCTCAAAACCACATTCCACCATTAAGAAAAAACGCTGAGAAACCATGGGCCAAAAGCCAACAAGAAAAAGCAGAGTTGTTTGCTGAACACCTAAGTGACGTGTTTACCCCAAATGAGTCAAACATGACGGAATTTGAAGACGAAATAGACAAGATACTTCTGAGTGACCAGCAACTATCGCAACCTATGACACTGGTTACTCCGAGAGAACTAAAGAGAATGATATGCAAACTAGAAAATAAAAAAGCTCCGGGTTTCGACCTAATAACGGGAGAAATTCTCAAACATCTGCCAAAAAAACCCAGAGTATTTCTTACGATGTTATTCAACGCAATTCTCAGAACACACCACTACCCAAAGCTATGGAAGATATCAACAATACGTATGATGCCCAAACCGGGAAAACCACCAACGGACCCCAGCTCATACAGGCCCATCAGCTTACTGCCAGTTCTATCGAAACTCTTTGAAAAAATATTGCTACTTAGACTCAAACCGGTTCTAGACGACAACAAGATCATCCCGGATCACCAATTTGGGTTTCGGGAGAAACATGCTACAGTCGAGCAAGTGCATAGAGTAGTCCACAAGATCAGACAATCACTCGAGAAAAAAGAATACTGCTCTGCGGTATTCATAGACATCCAACAAGCATTCGACAAAGTCTGGCACAAGGGACTGCTATACAAACTCAAAACTCTACTTCCGAACTCATTTTTTATGATACTAAAATCATACCTTCTTGAAAGACGGTTTCAAGTGAAATATGAAGAAGAATTCTCCAAACTTCATGAAATTAAAGCATCAGTACCCCAAGGATCAGTGCTAGGTCCTGTTCTTTACTCCATATATACGGCAGATCTGCCTGAGACACCAGATGTAGTGACAGCGACCTATGCAGACGATACTGCATGTCTTGCAAGCGACGCCAATCCTGAAATGGCATCCACCAAATTACAGGGACAGCTCGACAAAATCAGCGTCTGGCTTCAAAAATGGAGAATTAAGTCCAGCGTGACAAAGTCCACGCAGGTCACGTTCACACTAAGAAAAGGAGATTGTGCACCTGTTCGAATGGAAAGAGGAATCCTACCAACCAGCAACACGGTGAAATACCTAGGCCTGCACCTAGATAGACGATTGACATGGGCAAACCACATTAAGGCCAAAAGAACAGAAGCGAACATACAATTTAGGAACTTCTCCTGGCTATTGGGCCGAAAATCACGACTCTCTCTTTACAATAAGCTTCTTGTCTACAAGGCTATAATAAAACCGATCTGGACATACGGTATAGAACTCTGGGGATCAGCAAGTAACTCGAACCTAGAGATACTTCAGCGATTCCAAAATATCGCTCTACGGACAGTATCCAGCGCACACTGGTTTGTGAGAAACTCAGAAATCCATGAATACCTGGAAATGCCAACTGTAAGAGAGGAAGTCAACAACTACAGCAAAAAGTACAAAGAAAGACTGAACAACCACAGCAACAATCTAGCAAGAAGCCTACTACAGGACAAAGACCACATAAAACGCCTTAAAAGATGGCAAATACTCAACCTTGACCAGAGGAACTAAAGTGTTCAAAGCGAAAGAAAGGTGCTTTTCGCTGGAATGGCACCTGAAAATCCAACCCAAGACCATATCTAATTATGGCTAAACAGCCGATAGTAGATAAAAAAAAGGAGAAAAAAAAAAAAAAAAAAAATATGAACATCATAATAATTATTTAAATACATTTTGATAATTTTAGCTGCATCGCCCATCGCTGTTGATTCTACTACTAGAACTGTTACCATAATAATTTAATGTATTAAAAAAAAAAAAAGTAAACTGACTTCAAGTTCATGAATGAAAATGGGTTTGGAAATAATTTTTAACTTTGTGCGATTTTTCTATTCGATGTAGAATAATGGCCAGAAATAAAAACAACACGGTCTGTATGTTTTGCGAGTTCTCAATAACTACAATTAAATCTTTCCCTTACTTTTAAAAATACAATAACTTAGGGGTCCAGCACATAAAAAAAGCGCTTTCATTGTCGCATTATGAAAAACTCTAAAAAAACTAATTAGTTACCTAATCCCACTGCCCTATAAAACATGTTAATTCATGTACCGAACCAAAAAAAAGCAAAATTCGTTCTCTATTCTACTGGGACGTAAAATCTAGTATTCAGTGTCGGATAAAGAGTCTTTTGTGGACCGAAAATGTAGGTCATTCTGTTCTGCTATTGCACTGCAGTGCAAAGAAAGTATATTCTGCTCCGCCAATATTGGAATTCCAAATGTTTTTTTGAGGTTTGCCGCGCGAAATTTATTAATGAATTTATTTGTTAAAAGACTTACACAGAACATAATAAACTTGAACTAAGAGGAAACGTGCTGGTAAGTTTGTAAGTCCAGTAACAAAATGGCTTTGCCTCAGCATGAGTTGGATGACTAGCATGCTAGCAACCAACGCTGGTCTTCCGCTGGTCGTCTTATTAGGGTTTAAGATATTTATTTACTTCTCAAAAGATTAATAATCTCTGATGAGACACAAAATAAGCGTATTATCTATTGTTAGTAGTTCGCTAAGAGCTATATTATCAAAATTATGTGGATAGTTAGCAAAAATACTGTACAGAGCAAAATAAAAGCGCGCACAATACACAATTTCTGAAATATTAAATAGGTAATAATGTAAGCTAGACTATTTTTAGGAAAAACTTTGTAGAATTTGGCATTTAAGGCGAGTTTTTATTGTTATTTTATAGAGACTGCAAATGTGGCTGCAAGATAGCTTTGTTAGTGAATTTATTAGGTATTTTTGAGGGTAGTTGGTCGCGAAAACTGGAAATTGCTTTCAATTCTCGGTTGAGGCAGGCCTATGTGTGAACGTGTTCGGGCTTATCATGATGATGATGATTTATATCAATAGGTCAATGCCCTAATAATGTGGTGTCTTTGCCTAAAGTCTGGCACTAATACAACGGCCGGATGATTATGTAACTCGCGACCGGTTTGCGACAGGCGTAAATTAAGCAATCAGTGCTGTCAAACGTCAATTTTGTATTAGTTTGACACCGGCTACAACATCGAAATTGGTCAAAATTGGCGTTTGACAGCACTGATTGCTTAATTTACCCCTGTCGCAAACCGGTCGCGAGTTATATAATCACCATCCCGGTATTTATCGCGTTTATTTAACTATTCTTCCCGACGTTTCAACAAGTTTACACTGTCGTGGTCACGGAATGACAGTGTGACGCGATAAATACCCGTTGTATTAGTGCTTATAATACTACTAATATTATAAACGTGAAAGTTTGTATGTATGGATGGATGTTTGTTGCTTCTTTACTTTGTTACTGTTCATAAATGTTTGGTTCTTTCACGCAAAAACTACTGAACGGATCGGGCTGAAATTTTGCATACAGGTAGTTCTGGGCCCAATAAAACATAGGCTCCTTATTATCCCATAAATCAGTTCCGATAGGATAGAAATAATATTTAACGTTTCCATAGAAACAGCGCGTGCGAAGCCGCGGGCAGAAACTAGTCATGCCATAAAACTCTTTCAAAACATTTTCAACATTTCAAAACATTTCATTTTCTACCATGACCGAAGCCCTCAGGTGCTCAAGTAGTTGCCGAAATGTCCCGCAGTACAACACGTGTTGACCATCCGTTTGGTGCTTGCAGTTTCCAATTAGCGGCTCGCATTGTACGCGACGCGATTGTGCTGCCCTCTGCACACCGATTTATTGTTTACCTTATATAGGCACGCGTGTGGATTGAATTTTGATGAGAGTTTATTCAAAGTAGACGCGATAGATGGTTTATTAGGTTCACAAATATAGCACAAAATTTTCATAGACTTACACAATCAAAAACACACACAGCAAAAAACAATTGTACACACAAGTCCTATACAAGGTATACGCTGTCGCCGTAAACACTAGATAGCGAGTTATTAATTAAAATCGCATTATATTTATTTCGATAAGCTAAACAAACATGTATTTAGATACTTCAGTGAATGTACATTATGAATGTACTATGTATACATCATACCTATATTATATATTTATATGTGTATTTTTATTTATATTATATATTTATGTATGTATTTATACTTATAGCTATCAGTAGGTATTTTATGTATGTCCCTATTAAATATTATTTTGTATTGCACGCCACCGTCTATACTCGTTCTAGCACTTCATGTTCATCCAAAGGTTGCCTGGCAGAGATCGCTCTTAGCGATAAGGCCGCCCGTCGGCCGTCTTGTGTATCTTTTATATATTTGGTATGCAATAAAGAGTTATTGTATTGTATTGTATTGTACTAGTGGTTTCTTTTTCACTTCTACTAGTGGACAAAAAATTTTGGTGACCCGAAAATCAAAAACACATTATATCTTGTTTAATAATAATGTATAGTTTAACCTCCTGAGACCCTGAGTACAAAAGTGTGACTTGTCCAAGTGCCTATTTTATAACCCTAAAAAAACATTTTTCATCCGAATTTGAATACATACATAGAATAAACCTCGGGGTGATTATGTAACTCGCGACCGGTTTGCGACAGGCGTAAATTAAGCAATCAGTGCTGTCAAACGCCAATTTTGACCAATTTTGACGTTATAGCTGGTGTCAAACTAATACAAAATTGACGTTTGACAGCACTGATTGCTTAATTTACGCCTGTCGCAAACCGGTCGCGAGTTACATAATCACCCGGCTATTTAGTATTATAATGAAAATATCGATTATGGAATAATGTAATGTTTATAGCCCATGCGATATTCAGAAAAATCTCGAGACTTCTTAATGACTAGAGGACGGAGGTACAAAAACTTGAGAATAGTTATGGAAAATGACTGAGCAACTTAGCATAATTCCTTACAAATACTCAAAACATTAATCTTCTGTCCTCATCATCATTAAAAATGAAAAGCTCGCATTAAAAAATGGCGTTCGACCTAATTACATAGATAGGGCTTACCAGTCGTGTTTCTCGCCACGTTTGCACTTTTTAAATCTTGCATCGCACAGGGATGGACTCAGGGTGGCTGTTGATAAAAAAGCTAGAAGATAAAAAAGCTTGGAACAAGTTTTGCTCCAACTCAAAATCTAACAACTTACAGATAAGCAAATCATATGTACTAGACACATAAGTTATGAACATACTAGTGGTTTCTTCTCACTTCTTCCACTGGTGGACAAAGAATTCATGTGAACATCAATATAATAATGAATAGTATAAAATATGAATTGCCTAAGTGCTTATTTGTAAGCCTAAAGAAATAAACTTTCATTTCATGTGGGTCTGACGTAAAAGAGGTCAAAGGAAAGCATAGAGGCTGTTTTAAAAAAAAAAACAGTTGACATACATTTAAAATAAGTATTAGACACACCAGGACCTGTCTGAAAATCAGCGCCGCTACTAACTTAGGCTTGTAGTGGCATAATGCTGAGACAGGAATCTTTTTGGGGCCATAAGTAACAAGCTGTGTGAACCTAGCAACTGACTTTAAGATATTCATGATTTTTTGATCCTATTCGATTGTACCGGGTTTGTACCCGATTGTACCGGCAAAATTTTCGTTTGTACCCTAAGGGTGTAAAAGTTATGGGGAGGGGGAGGTTTTCCAATAGTGGTTTTTGACCGAAGTGGGTAAAGTGAGTAATTTGATATCAAAGTTAAATATTTTATAGCACTTAGCCACAGATTTCGTAAGACCTTAAAATTGTCAATATATTCAACGAATAACAATTCGTTTTAAGGCTGAAAACAAACGGGTAAAAACAAAAAACATTGACTTGAAACAACGAAACTGTTAAAAAGTAGCCGATTTTTGGAAATTCACATAGTTTCTTCAGAAAATGTAAGCAAAGGTTCTACATAGGCACAGATGCTGATAGGTATTGAATACATTAACATGATTTGAGTCAAATCTGGAGGGTACAAACGGGTACAAACGAAAAACTTTGACTTGAAACAACGAAATCGTTGAAAAGTTGCCGTTCTTTAGATATTGCAAAAGTTTCTTAAGTAAATCATAAGAAAAGAACAAGAAAAGCACAGATAATGATAGGTATTGAATCAAGTAACAAGATTTAGGCAAAATCTGGACGCTACAAACGGGTACAAACAAAACACATTGACTTGAAATATCAAAATCGTTAAAAAGTTGCCGATTTTTGGATATTGACATGGTTTCTTGAGAAAAAGTAAGCTGAGGTTCTACAAAGGCACATATAATGATAGCTACTAAATCAACTGACATGATTTGAGTCAAATCTGGAGGGTACAAACGGGTACAAACGAAAAACTTTGACTTGAAACAACGAAATCGTTGAAAAGTTGCCGTTCTTTAGATATTGCAAAAGTTTCTTAAGTAAATCATAAGAAAAGTACAAGAAAAGCACAGATAATGATAGGTATTGAATCAAGTAACAAGATTTAAGCAAAATCTGGACGGTACAAACGGGTACAAACAAAACACATTGACTTGAAATATCAAAATCGTTAAAAAGTTGCCGATTTTTGGATATTGACATGGTTTCTTGAGAAAAAGTAAGCTGAGGTTCTACAAAGGCACATATAATGATAGCTACTAAATCAACTGACATGATTTGAGTCAAATCTGGAGGGTACAAACGGGTACAAACGAAAAACTTTGACTTGAAACAACGAAATCGTTGAAAAGTTGCCGTTCTTTAGATATTGCAAAAGTTTCTTAAGTAAATCATAAGAAAAGTACAAGAAAAGCACAGATAATGATAGGTATTGAATCAAGTAACAAGATTTAAGCAAAATCTGGACGGTACAAATGGGTACAAACAAAACACATTGACTTGAAATATCAAAATCGTTAAAAAGTTGCCGATTTTTGGATATTGACATGGTTTCTTGAGAAAAAGTAAGCTGAGGTTCTACAAAGGCACATATAATGATAGCTACTAAATCAACTGACATGATTTGAGTCAAATCTGGAGGGTACAAACGGGTACAAACGAAAAACTTTGACTTGAAACAACGAAATCGTTGAAAAGTTGTCGTTCTTTAGATATTGCAAAAGTTTCTTAAGTAAATCATAAGAAAAGTATAAGAAAAGCACAGATAATGATAGGTATTGAATCAAGTAACAAGATTTAAGCAAAATCTGGACGGTACAAACGGGTACAAACAAAACACATTGACTTGAAATATTAAAATCGTTAAAAAGTTGCCGATTTTTGGATATTGACCTAGTTTCTTGAGAAAAAGTAAGCTGAGGTTCTACAAAGGCACATATAATGATAGCTACTAAATTAACTGACATGATTTGAGTCAAATCTGGAGGGTAAAAACGGGTACAAACGAAAAACTTTGACTTGAAACAACGAAATCGTTGAAAATTTGCCGTTCTTTAGATATTTCAAAAGTTTCTTAAGTAAATCATAAGAAAAGAACAAGAAAAGCACAGATAATGATAGGTATTGAATCAATTAACAAGATTTAAGCAAAATCTGGACGGTACAAACGGGTACAAACAAAACACATTGACTTGAAATATCAAAATCGTTAAAAAGTTGCCGATTTTTGGATATTGACATGGTTTCTTGAGAAAAGGTAAGCTGAGGTTCTACAAAGGCACATATAATGATAGCTACTAAATCAACTGACATGATTTGAGTCAAATCTGGAGGGTACAAACGGGTACAAACGAAAAACTTTGACTTGAAACAACGAAATCGTTGAAAAGTTGCCGTTCTTTAGATATTGCAAAAGTTTCTTAAGTAAATCATAAGAAAAGTACAAGAAAAGCACAGATAATGATAGGTATTGAATCAAGTAACAAGATTTAGGCAAAATCTGGACGGTACAAACGGGTACAAACAAAACACATTGACTTGAAATATCAAAATCGTTAAAAAGTTGCCGATTTTTGGATATTGACATGGTTTCTTGAGAAAAAGTAAGCTGAGGTTCTACAAAGGCACATATAATGATAGCTACTAAATCAACTGACATGATTTGAGTCAAATCTGGAGGGTACAAACGGGTACAAACGAAAAACTTTGACTTGAAACAACAAAATCGTTAAAAAGTTGCCGTTCTTTAGATATTGCAAAAGTTTCTTAAGTAAATCATAAGAAAAGAACAAGAAAAGCACAGATAATGATAGGTATTGAATCAAGTAACAAGATTTAGGCAAAACCTGGACGCTACAAACGGGTACAAACAAAACACATTGACTTGAAATATCAAAATCGTTAAAAAGTTGCCGATTTTTGGATATTGACATGGTTTCTTGAGAAAAAGTAAGCTGAGGTTCTACAAAGGCACATATAATGATAGCTACTAAATCAACTGACATGATTTGAGTCAAATCTGGAGGGTACAAACGGGTACAAACGAAAAACTTTGACTTGAAACAACGAAATCGTTGAAAAGTTGCCGTTCTTTAGATATTGCAAAAGTTTCTTAAGTAAATCATAAGAAAAGTACAAGAAAAGCACAGATAATGATAGGTATTGAATCAAGTAACAAGATTTAAGCAAAATCTGGACGGTACAAACGGGTACAAACAAAACACATTGACTTGAAATATCAAAATCGTTAAAAAGTTGCCGATTTTTGGATATTGACATGGTTTCTTGAGAAAAGGTAAGCTGAGGTTCTACAAAGGCACATATAATGATAGCTACTAAATCAACTGACATGATTTGAGTCAAATCTGGAGGGTACAAACGGGTACAAACGAAAAACTTTGACTTGAAACAACGAAATCGTTGAAAAGTTGCCGTTCTTTAGATATTGCAAAAGTTTCTTAAGTAAATCATAAGAAAAGTACAAGAAAAGCACAGATAATGATAGGTATTGAATCAAGTAACAAGATTTAAGTAAAATCTGGACGGTACAAATGGGTACAAACAAAACACATTGACTTGAAATATCAAAATCGTTAAACAGTTGCCGATTTTTGGATATTGACATGGTTTCTTGAGAAAAAGTAAGCTGAGGTTCTACAAAGGCACATATAATGATAGCTACTAAATCAACTGACATGATTTGAGTCAAATCTGGAGGGTACAAACGGGTACAAACGAAAAACTTTGACTTGAAACAACGAAATCGTTGAAAAGTTGTCGTTCTTTAGATATTGCAAAAGTTTCTTAAGTAAATCATAAGAAAAGTATAAGAAAAGCACAGATAATGATAGGTATTGAATCAAGTAACAAGATTTAAGCAAAATCTGGACGGTACAAACGGGTACAAACAAAACACATTGACTTGAAATATTAAAATCGTTAAAAAGTTGCCGATTTTTGGATATTGACCTAGTTTCTTGAGAAAAAGTAAGCTGAGGTTCTACAAAGGCACATATAATGATAGCTACTAAATTAACTGACATGATTTGAGTCAAATCTGGAGGGTAAAAACGGGTACAAACGAAAAACTTTGACTTGAAACAACGAAATCGTTGAAAATTTGCCGTTCTTTAGATATTTCAAAAGTTTCTTAAGTAAATCATAAGAAAAGAACAAGAAAAGCACAGATAATGATAGGTATTGAATCAATTAACAAGATTTAAGCAAAATCTGGACGGTACAAACGGGTACAAACAAAACACATTGACTTGAAATATCAAAATCGTTAAAAAGTTGCCGATTTTTGGATATTGACATGGTTTCTTGAGAAAAGGTAAGCTGAGGTTCTACAAAGGCACATATAATGATAGCTACTAAATCAACTGACATGATTTGAGTCAAATCTGGAGGGTACAAACGGGTACAAACGAAAAACTTTGACTTGAAACAACGAAATCGTTGAAAAGTTGCCGTTCTTTAGATATTGCAAAAGTTTCTTAAGTAAATCATAAGAAAAGTACAAGAAAAGCACAGATAATGATAGGTATTGAATCAAGTAACAAGATTTAGGCAAAATCTGGACGGTACAAACGGGTACAAACAAAACACATTGACTTGAAATATCAAAATCGTTAAAAAGTTGCCGATTTTTGGATATTGACATGGTTTCTTGAGAAAAAGTAAGCTGAGGTTCTACAAAGGCACATATAATGATAGCTACTAAATCAACTGACATGATTTGAGTCAAATCTGGAGGGTACAAACGGGTACAAACGAAAAACTTTGACTTGAAACAACAAAATCGTTAAAAAGTTGCCGTTCTTTAGATATTGCAAAAGTTTCTTAAGTAAATCATAAGAAAAGAACAAGAAAAGCACAGATAATGATAGGTATTGAATCAAGTAACAAGATTTAGGCAAAACCTGGACGCTACAAACGGGTACAAACAAAACACATTGACTTGAAATATCAAAATCGTTAAAAAGTTGCCGATTTTTGGATATTGACATGGTTTCTTGAGAAAAAGTAAGCTGAGGTTCTACAAAGGCACATATAATGATAGCTACTAAATCAACTGACATGATTTGAGTCAAATCTGGAGGGTACAAACGGGTACAAACGAAAAACTTTGACTTGAAACAACGAAATCGTTGAAAAGTTGCCGTTCTTTAGATATTGCAAAAGTTTCTTAAGTAAATCATAAGAAAAGTACAAGAAAAGCACAGATAATGATAGGTATTGAATCAAGTAACAAGATTTAAGCAAAATCTGGACGGTACAAACGGGTACAAACAAAACACATTGACTTGAAATATCAAAATCGTTAAAAAGTTGCCGATTTTTGGATATTGACATGGTTTCTTGAGAAAAGGTAAGCTGAGGTTCTACAAAGGCACATATAATGATAGCTACTAAATCAACTGACATGATTTGAGTCAAATCTGGAGGGTACAAACGGGTACAAACGAAAAACTTTGACTTGAAACAACGAAATCGTTGAAAAGTTGCCGTTCTTTAGATATTGCAAAAGTTTCTTAAGTAAATCATAAGAAAAGTACAAGAAAAGCACAGATAATGATAGGTATTGAATCAAGTAACAAGATTTAAGTAAAATCTGGACGGTACAAATGGGTACAAACAAAACACATTGACTTGAAATATCAAAATCGTTAAACAGTTGCCGATTTTTGGATATTGACATGGTTTCTTGAGAAAAAGTAAGCTGAGGTTCTACAAAGGCACATATAATGATAGCTACTAAATCAACTGACATGATTTGAGTCAAATCTGGAGGGTACAAACGGGTACAAACGAAAAACTTTGACTTGAAACAACGAAATCGTTGAAAAGTTGTCGTTCTTTAGATATTGCAAAAGTTTCTTAAGTAAATCATAAGAAAAGTATAAGAAAAGCACAGATAATGATAGGTATTGAATCAAGTAACAAGATTTAAGCAAAATCTGGACGGTACAAACGGGTACAAACAAAACACATTGACTTGAAATATCAAAATCGTTAAAAAGTTGCCGATTTTTGGATATTGACCTAGTTTCTTGAGAAAAAGTAAGCTGAGGTTCTACAAAGGCACATATAATGATAGCTACTAAATTAACTGACATGATTTGAGTCAAATCTGGAGGGTACAAACGGGTACAAACGAAAAACTTTGACTTGAAACAACGAAATCGTTGAAAAGTTGCCGTTCTTTAGATATTTCAAAAGTTTCTTAAGTAAATCATAAGAAAAGTACAAGAAAAGCACAGATAATGATAGGTATTGAATCAAGTAACAAGATTTAAGCAAAATCTGGACGGTACAAACGGGTACAAACAAAACACATTGACTTGAAATATCAAAATCGTTAAAAAGTTGCCGATTTTTGGATATTGACATGGTTTCTTGAGAAAAAGTAAGCTGAGGTTCTACAAAGGCACATATAATGATAGCTACTAAATCAACTGACATGATTTGAGTCAAATCTGGAGGGTACAAACGGGTACAAACGAAAAACTTTGACTTGAAACAACGAAATCGTTGAAAAGTTGCCGTTCTTTAGATATTGCAAAAGTTTCTTAAGTAAATCATAAGAAAAGTACAAGAAAAGCACAGATAATGATAGGTATTGAATCAAGTAACAAGATTTAGGCAAAATCTGGACAAAAAAAAATCAGCAACTTTTTAACGATTTTGATATTTCAAGTCAATGTGTTTTGTTTGTACCCCTTTGTACCGTCCAGATTTTGCTTAAATCTTGTTACTTGATTCAATACCTATCATTATCTGTGCTTTTCTTGTACTTTTCTTATGATTTACTAAAGAAACTTTTGCAATATCTAAAGAACGGCAACTTTTCAACGATTTTGATATTTCAAGTCAATGTGTTTTGTTTGTACCCGTTTGTACCGTCCAGATTTTACTTAAATCTTGTTACCTGATTCAATACCTATCATTATCTGTGCTTTTCTTGTACTTTTCTTATGATTTACTTAAGAAACTTTTGCAATATCTAAAGAACGGCAACTTTTCAACGATTTCGTTGTTTCAAGTCAAAGTTTTTCGTTTGTACCCGTTTGTACCCTCCAGATTTGACTCAAATCATGTCAGTTAATTTAGTAGCTATCATTATATGTGCCTTTGTAGAACCTCAGCTTACTTTTTCTCAAGAAACTAGGTCAATATCCAAAAATCGGCAACTTTTTAACGATTTTGATATTTCAAGTCAATGTGTTTTGTTTGTACCCGTTTGTACCGTCCAGATTTTGCTTAAATCTTGTTACTTGATTCAATACCTATCATTATCTGTGCTTTTCTTATACTTTGCTTATGATTTACTTAAGAAACTTTTGCAATATCTAAAGAACGGCAACTTTTTAACGATTTTGTTGTTTCAAGTCAAAGTTTTTCGTTTGTACCCGTTTGTACCCTCCAGATTTGACTCAAATCATGTCAGTTGATTTAGTAGCTATCATTATATGTGCCTTTGTAGAACCTCAGCTTACTTTTTCTCAAGAAACCATGTCAATATCCAAAAATCGGCAACTTTTTAACGATTTTGATATTTCAAGTCAATGTGTTTTGTTTGTACCCGTTTGTACCGTCCAGATTTTGCCTAAATCTTGTTACTTGATTCAATACCTATCATTATCTGTGCTTTTCTTGTACTTTTCTTATGATTTACTTAAGAAACTTTTGCAATATCTAAAGAACGGCAACTTTTCAACGATTTCGTTGTTTCAAGTCAAAGTTTTTCGTTTGTACCCGTTTGTACCCTCCAGATTTGACTCAAATCATGTCAGTTGATTTAGTAGCTATCATTATATGTGCCTTTGTAGAACCTCAGCTTACCTTTTCTCAAGAAACCATGTCAATATCCAAAAATCGGCAACTTTTTAACGATTTTGATATTTCAAGTCAATGTGTTTTGTTTGTACCCGTTTGTACCGTCCAGATTTTGCTTAAATCTTGTTAATTGATTCAATACCTATCATTATCTGTGCTTTTCTTGTTCTTTTCTTATGATTTACTTAAGAAACTTTTGAAATATCTAAAGAACGGCAAATTTTCAACGATTTCGTTGTTTCAAGTCAAAGTTTTTCGTTTGTACCCGTTTTTACCCTCCAGATTTGACTCAAATCATGTCAGTTAATTTAGTAGCTATCATTATATGTGCCTTTGTAGAACCTCAGCTTACTTTTTCTCAAGAAACCATGTCAATATCCAAAAATCGGCAACTTTTTAACGATTTTGATATTTCAAGTCAATGCGTTTTGTTTGTACCCGTTTGTACCGTCCAGATTTTGCTGAAATCTTGTTACTTGATTCAATACCTATCATTATCTGTGCTTTTCTTATACTTTTCTTATGATTTACTTAAGAAACTTTTGCAATATCTAAAGAACGACAACTTTTCAACGATTTCGTTGTTTCAAGTCAAAGTTTTTCGTTTGTACCCGTTTGTACCCTCCAGATTTGACTCAAATCATGTCAGTTGATTTAGTAGCTATCATTATATGTGCCTTTGTAGAACCTCAGCTTACTTTTTCTCAAGAAACCATGTCAATATCCAAAAATCGGCAACTTTTTAACGATTTTGATATTTCAAGTCAATGTGTTTTGTTTGTACCCGTTTGTACCGTCCAGGTTTTACTTAAATCTTGTTACTTGATTCAATACCTATCATTATCTGTGCTTTTCTTGTACTTTTCTTATGATTTACTTAAGAAACTTTTGCAATATCTAAAGAACGGCAACTTTTCAACGATTTCGTTGTTTCAAGTCAAAGTTTTTCGTTTGTACCCGTTTGTACCCTCCAGATTTGACTCAAATCATGTTAGTTGATTTAGTAGCTATCATTATATGTGCCTTTGTAGAACCTCAGCTTACTTTTTCTCAAGAAACCATGTCAATATCCAAAAATCGGCAACTTTTTAACGATTTTGATATTTCAAGTCAATGTGTTTTGTTTGTACCCGTTTGTACCGTCCAGATTTTGCTTAAATCTTGTTACTTGATTTAATACCTATCATTATCTGTGCTTTTCTTGTACTTTTCTTATGATTTACTTAAGAAACTTTTGCAATATCTAAAGAACGGCAACTTTTCAACGATTTCGTTGTTTCAAGTCAAAGTTTTTCGTTTGTACCCGTTTGTACCCTCCAGGTTTGACTCAAATCATGTTAATGAATTCAATACCTATCAGCATCTGTGCCTATGTAGAACCTTTGCTTACATTTTCTGAAGAAACTATGTGAATTTCCAAAAATCGGCTACTTTTTAACAGTTTCGTTGTTTCAAGTCAATGTTTTTTGTTTTTACCCGTTTGTTTTCAGCCTTAAAACGAATTGTTATACGTTGAATATATTGACAATTTTAAGGTCTTACGAAATCTGTGGCTAAGTGCTATAAAATATTTAACTTTGATATCAAATTACTCACTTTACCCACTTCGGTCAAAAACCACTATTGGAAAACCTCCCCCTCCCCATAACTTTTACACCCTTAGGGTACAAACGAAAATTTTGCCGGTACAATCGGGTACAAACCCGGTACAATCGAATAGGATCAAAAAATCATGAATATCTCAAAGTCAGTTGCTAGGTTCACACAGCTTAAGTAACACGTATTTGCTTTTACCTGTATGTCTTATCTATTTCGTTGTATTTTTTTTTTGTTTTTATATTTTCTTACTATGTAATGTGTCGTGTTATGTGCTATGTATGGTGTCAAATAAATGTATTTTCTTTCTTTCTTTCTTCTTTCTATTAGATGAGAATCTGCCTGGGTCTCCATATTTTAAACACTAAAAGAATTTGTTAGTGACACTTTCAGTGTTTAAAATATGATTGAAGGAGGGCTAGGCCAATTCTCTTCTCATCATCACCAACCTATAATAATACACTAATGGACATAGGCCTCCCCTAATGAGCGTCATAGCGCCCTTTCTTTAGCTTGCCAATGAATTCGAACACTTATAAACAGAAAGAACAATAACAGTCTTATAGCTATATACTCAAAAACTGCATTAAAAGCGGTGCGTTTGGATTTCGGTTCTTAGACTAAAGATAATAATGTAAAGGCCACTATTATTTTGAGTCGGACCAAAAGATTTTTTAGCTCCAATACAATAACAACAATTAATGAACTGGGCAGGTTTTGTACTCGAATCAAAGAGAAGAGGTAGTCTTGCCCCATTACATGACATTCAAAAATTGAAAAAAATAACAAAATAATGCTGGACAATTCACACAGCATTATCTAGCCCCATGGTAAGCAGAGCTTGTGTTATGGGTACTAGATAACTGATATACATAATACAATAGATTACATAGATAGATATTTTTTATTATAGATAGAAAACGACCAGAACAATCGGAACAAATATGTGCAGATCGTGCACACAATAGTTCCGAGGCGGGAATCGAACCCGCAACCTCCTGCGTCGCAGGCGGACCTTCGCCCACCGCGCCACATCAGTCGTCATACCTGACTACGTCCACCGATCTGCCCACATTTTCATAGTAATGTTTGGAAGTAAGCCAAATGGCATTGGTTTTTAAATTTTTAACTCGCATGTGAGGTAAAGCGCTCAGAATTGATGGCAACATTAATATTTCATTTCGTGTACTGAGAACTGTCCTGTTTCGGTGTTGCCAGCATGAAATGGCACACGGCATAGTTCTCGTTGACATAGTGGCACGACTGTGTATATTGCTTGCTCGTTTTGCTGAAAATGTGCAAAATTTATTTTGGATCGACTTTTTGTAGCTGGTTGTCGGTCTGGCACAGTAATGGTATAATGCTGGTATATATGAACTGTTCAAAGGACCGATATACTCCTCTATATCTCTATATTCTTTCTCTGTATCTTTTAATACATATTGCTAAAGTTTTGAGGCCGCTGTCTTGTTACTTTATGAAAAAAATGTGTCACATCACATTCAAGTCACTCAAAATATACCAACTTACAAATAAGCAAATCATATGTACTAGACACATAAGTTATGAACATACTAGTGGTTTCTTCTCACTTCTTCCACTGGTGGACAAAAAATTTAAGTGAACATCAATATAATAATGAATAGTATAAAATATGACTTGTCTAAGTGCTTATTTGTATGCCTAAAGAAATAAACTTTCATTTCATTTCATTTCACGCCTTTAGACTTGTATGAAAACGTTGATGTTTTGATTCCCAGATAAAAATTTTGGGTAAATAAGTCTTTATATAAATGGTATATTATCTAACTGGGTCATCGTAGTTCTAAAACGGCTGGATCGATTTTGATTTAGTTTTATCATTTGAAAGGTGACTTTTCGTGTCTGTTTTTGATTTAGTTCGTGAAAACCAATTCAGCTTTTGTAATGGTGGTTTAAATTAGAATTGTTGGGGTTTTTAGTTATAATTCTAATTCAGCTTGTATAGATAGATTCTTGCCTTCCTCTAAATGAAAATAACCTGTACATGAACAGCTTGATTGGGGAGCTCAGTGGCACCAAAGTCGGCTGTCACATAGATGGGGTTTGTATCAATAACATTAGCTACGCCGACGATATGGTGTTGCTGAGCCCTTCAATTGGAGCCCTACGCAAGTTACTGCACATATGTGAGTCCTATGCGAAGGCCCATGGGCTCAGATATAATGCGAAAAAGAGTGAGTTTATGGTGTTTAAGGCAGGGTCCAAGACCTTTTCAAATGTACCACCCATCACCCTAGATGGAGCTCCTCTCGAGCGCGTGTCGAAGTTTAAATATCTGGGCCACTGGGTCAACGAGGACCTAGATGATAATGCCGACATAGAGAGAGAGCGCAGAGCGTTGGCCGTCCGATGTAACATGGTAGCTCGCAGGTTTGCTCGCAGTTCCAGGGAGGTGAAGGTGACGCTCTTCAAAGCATATTGCCAGTCACTATACACAGGCAGCCTGTGGGTAAGCTATACGCAGAAGGCGTACAACGCGCTGCGCGTGCAATACAACAATGGGTTTAGAGTGCTGATGGGGTTGCCACGTTTCTGCAGTGCATCGGGTATGTTCAGTGAGGCGCACACTGATGGCTTTCACGCCATCGTAAGAAAGCGTTGTGCGTCGCTCTTGAAGCGCCTGCGTGCCAGCCCCAACACCATTCTAAGCACATTGGCGGACAGGTGGGACTCTCCTTTTACGGGGCACTGGATAAATTTACACGCAACCCTTTTTAAGGGGCGGTGCCCCGGTCACTGATGGTCTCTCGCGTCCGCATATTTTTATTTTTATTTTATTTTATTTTATGTCATTAATTTGTGATTGAGTATGTAAATTTTAATGTTATCTTTTGTATGAGTCCTGTGCTCGAAATAAACAATTTTTATTTATTTATTATTTATTTAAATCATACAAAATACTGGACAATTCACAAACCCCATTTCACATTATCTAGCTCCAAAGGAAACAGAGCTTGTGTTAAGTGTTGACTGATATATAATTCATAATCATCATCATCAGCCTATAGCAGTCCACTGCTGGACATAGGCCTCCCCCAATGAGCGCCATAGTGCCCTGTCTTCAGCTTTCCGCATCCAGCATCTGCCTGCAGTCTTTCGCAGGTTGTCATCCCACCTCGTCGGAGGGCGTCCTACACTACGTTTACCGAAATAGAAAATACCCAGAAGAAATATCTGCAGATCGCACAAACCTTTGTAAGAAGTCGGGAGTCATACCCGCAACTTCCTGCTTCGTAAGCGACTAGCGCCCGCTGCGCCAGAGAGGTCAACACTGACTAAACAGTTTGACTCCTCGTATGCCGTATTGGTTAGGTAAATTCAATCACGATAGATCCATTTTTGATGTGCATTTTGTAGGTGTTTGTTTTTACTCGGCCAGAGTTTTATTTGAATAGGAATGTAAATAAAAGCGGCAAGCTTTAAAAAATCATCTGGCGTTAGGGACTGCAGCCATGGACAAGCTATCGCGGCGATAATCTGGTTATGCTAATATCATAATTATATAACTACGGGGATAGTGTAGCTAACCTAACGGGGAAAGAATTTTTCAAATTGGTCCAATCGTTTCGGAACCTATTCAATACAAACAAACAAAAAATCAAACTTAGAGAATACAGAAGATAGAATTGATAGCGATAGCGGTAAGTACGTAAAGATTAGAAGCAACTTGAAACAAAGTAATGCGCATCGTATCGAGATTCCAAGCGACTGACTGGGTGATACGAGGAAAGAGGTAGCGGGGCGCGCGGGAACCCCCGCGCCCCGCTTCACACTTCAAAGACATTTTTCAGGAAAAACCGCAAACCAAACTAATCTAAAAACTTATATTCTGCAAAATAAACCCTCTCATTTTCACATACGCTGCAAAAACATGGTCCTCGCTAGTCTAAATAGGTCAGTATATAATGAATGCTGCCCACATAGCGTCAGTTCGTGGAGCGACGCTCTGCTAATGTAAATTTGAGTCGGTTCGTATTTGTAATGAAGGCAAGCTTAGGAAGTTCCACGGTTGAATGTCTCGCAGTGAATATCGCTTTGAAAAAAACTACATCATCATCATCATCGTGCTGGATATAGGCTTCCCCTAATGAGTGCCATAGCGACCTTTCTTCAGCTTGCCGCATCCAGCATCTACCTGCAGTCTTTCGCAAGTCGTCATCCCACCTGCCCAGAGGGTGTCGTATACAACGTTTGCAGAGTCACGGTCTCCACTTAAGAACACGTGTACCCCAGCGGTTGTCGGTTTTTTGTGATAGGCTGGCCCACTGCCAATTCAGCTTGCTAATTCTTTACACTTTGTCGATAAATTTTGGTTCTGTGTCCGATAATTTCGTTAAACGCACTGATTGAAAACGTTCTTTTTAAGGCATTGCAGTTTGGATAACGATGTCTATTCTGATTAATTCACAATAGATACCTAGTTTTCTTAAAATAAATTTTCTTGTAATTCTTTATTGTACACTAAAAACTTACAAAATAACTTAACTAAAAAAAAAGATATGTACATAGGCGAGCTTAACCCTAACAAAGAGTTTTCTTACAGCAAAACCTTAGGTTTAAATTTTACTATCTTACGCCCGAATACTCAAACGTAACTCATATTTAAGCCTTATATAACTCATATAATTATGTATATGCGCGTCTCAAGTAACGAGACGCGCTTGAAACTGAGTTGCGTTTGAGTATTCGGGCGTAGACTAGGCGTTTGAGTATAAGGGTGTAAAAAGATGCCTCTCTAGATTGTGTATTTGCAGAATAAACCTTATCGCTCGCTTCTGTGAAGTCTCGAGGCCTTAGCTTAGTCACTTCGCTTGTTTCTAGTCGAGTTGACCGAGACATCCCATTGACCTGGAAATAATTGTAAACTAAATGAGCGTGTGATTATTAGATGGATATAATTATCCTAATGTCCATATTAACTCAGAATAGATGTAGCACGTGATATTTAAGCACGTCTCAAGTAACGAGACGCGCTTAAAACTGAGTTACTATTGAGTATTCGGGCGTAAATTTGACTAGACGTTTGAGTATTTGGGCGTAAAAAGACTCTAGTTTGTGCATTCGAATGAACCTTATCGCTCGCTTCTGTAAAGTCTCGAGGCCTTAGCTTAGTCACTTCGCTTGTTTCTAGTCGAGTTGACCGAGACATCCCATTGACCTGGAAATAATTGTAAACTAAATGAGCGTGTGATTATTAGATGGATATAATTATCGCTTCCGACACTAGCCGCGAGTTTGTGCTTTAAAATGGAAAATTAGTTAAATAGACAGATTATTATTATGTTCACAAAAAAGCAGGAAAATAGACGTTAAACAGAAACAGAACTTTAGGAAGGCATAATAGAAAATACATAATAGGAAGCAAGTACCTACGGAATTATAAATAAATAATGACGGAAAATCCACATAATTATCATCATCTAGGCTCAAGCTAACACTTTGACTGCTGAAATCACACGGTATGTGTTTTCTACAAGTGACTAATATGCGTAAATCCACACTAGCGCAGCGGCTGAGAAAATACAGATCTTTGTGACTCAGCACAGCCGTAATATTTTTCGAACGAAACGCATGTGCGGCGCAACTCAACCGCTGTGTAGAGCGGCAGCACGAATTTTTAAGGTTAAAAAAAAGATCGCAGTCGTCGAAAAAAAATCGCAGTCATAGTATGTTATGAATACTAGATATAAGAATAATTATAAATCAAAATAATTATAAATTTGTGACACATGAATATAAAATAAAGAAATGACTTTTGATTTCTTTTTTTTAAATAAAACAATCAAAACATATCTTCAGTAAAATATTGCACACTTTTCACTCTTTATACTTCAGGGATGTGTGTGAAGTCTTTAAATATATTTCACCTGATTTCCACCAATAAGTAATATAAAAATGAAGAAACGCTGCGAATTGACGAAGTGATTAATTAAATTGAAATTAAAATTAGAAGTTAACTTATGTTATATATCACTAATAGCCAATAAAAGGATTTACATCATTATATTTGTGAAAAATATGGACGTCATCACCAAATGTGCCATTATAAAGCCTAGACATCGGCACAATACATTAAATGAATAGATAAAAAGCTAATATAGTACATATCTATGGATTTTGTAAATGAAATACCAAAAAGTTTCAGAGGACATCAGTAGTGAAGGTTTAGCAGAATACAAGTTTTTCATAGATACCATTTAGCTTTCCATGACTAAAAATCCTTTCATTGCAAAATGCGTGGGCCAAACGAGGCACTGTTGCTAAACCAAAATTCATGCCCTATTGTTGGTGCAATGTCAGGAACGTGGCTTCGTTTTTCCAGCGTTTGATGATTTTTTAACGATTCCCAACGTATGCAGTACCTACGTTTTTACAGCGTAGATTAGTGCGACTGGTGTTTTTTTAATTTGTATCTTGATTCCTTACCTCTCGTTAAATGAAAGGTCAGTTATTGCATTTCAAAGCGGTTAAATAACTTAGTTAGATGATCTCGGTGGAACAGCGGGCTCATCATTACCCCCCATCACCCATGAGATATAAGCCAATAAGGCGTTAATCAGGGGGAGGCCTACGTCCAGCAGTGGACTATTAAAGGCAGCTGAGAGAGCCAGTGGGAGTCGAGTATAAAAATGTTCATCGCTCTACAATGAATAGGACATCATTAGGACGGTAAGCCAAGCAGAACTTCCACTGGAGCTGTTATCATTAAGTTTTCTTTTAGAAACTTGGATGTATCCACATTATACAAGTTTTATAGAAGGAGAAGGAAGAAAAGCTGTAAAGTCCTTTTACATAGCAACCGGGACTGTTTAACACTTCGACTGCGATCTTTTTTTTAACCTAAGCCATTCGTGCTGCCGCTCTACACAGCGGTTGTGTTGCGCCGCACATGCGTTTCGTTCGGAAAACATTACGGCTGTGCTGAGTCACACAGATCTGTATTTTCTCAGCCGCTGCGCTAGTGTGGATTTACGCATATTAGTCACTTGTAGAAAACACATACGGTGTGATTTCAGCAATCGACGTTTTTCGACAATTCACACAGCATTATCTAGCCCCAAGCTAAACAGAGCTTGTATTATTGGTACTATTTAACTGATATCAGTTAACTATAATACAAGATGTACCTATGTAAGCTGTTTGTATACCTAATAAAATACAATTACATATATAGATTTAGATATTATAGTACATAGAAAACGACCAGAACATTCTTGTTCGATCTTTGCTCAAAAAATATAGGGTAGTTTAATTTAGTTAGGCTGTCAGCCGACTTCTCCTACCCTCTGTTTGGAGATAACGACCTGCCAAAGAACGAGTGAAGGAAAAGGACTTTGCCCCACCCCTGTTCAAGCATAACCGTCGTACGAGGTGGACATATTTACGCAAAATCTTATAATCTGAACATTTCTTCCATTTCTTGGAATATTGTGTATTGCCGTGCAATAACTTTAAAACTTTATTAATCACTCGCGAGTGTAGTGCTGTGGCTGTTCTGGAAGTTGGATCCTCACATGGTTTCGGGAATTCAGGTCAGTGGTCTAGCTATTTTATCTACCCTGTGTAACGAGCAAAGATCTATATATTCCCTTATTACTGTGGTTAGGTATCTACTCGTCGTACAGCATTAATCACTTCATTCAATTTCATCTAAGGTCCTTCGATATATTTTTTTTACCAACCAGCGACTTAGTCAGATTCCACATTTTGGTCATTCGAGCCGGCTATTACAATTAAAATATATAGATTTTCGTAAAATCATCCATTTCATTCCTTATTCTTGCGTAAATTTGTCATACTACACATAATTACCACGTTGGTAATTTTCTTTGTGAAACGCCATTTTGAACAGCGACAAAGACTTTGCGTACCGTGTGCCCAAACCTTTGTCAAATTCACAAGCCGTGCTTGTTTCTTAAAAATTTAATTCTAATTGAATACCTAGGCACTTCCCTCTATTAGTCTTTACGCTTCCATAATATGTCTACCGAAACAGAAAAGGCTCCATCAAGGAAAGAGCTAGAAGCTGTTAGAAATTTAAACAAGTCAATAGCTAAAAAACAACGTTTGTTTTCGCAAATGCAGCAGGTTTATGATTTGTCGAAAAAACTTGATACTCAACCTAACATAAAAGATATGTTTCTATTGCGTGCCTCAGAGGTACAGTCATTGCGGGAATCATTTGAAGCCATTTGCTTAGACGTATATGAACTGCAATTAATATTAAATCCCGAAACAGAATTCTCTGAGAACGACTTAAAAAGCTTTGATGACTTATTCTTTCACGTAAAACTGTGTGCCGGCCAATACAAGATGGCTGACGTGTCACCAAGTGCCTCCAATAAAAATCATAACGGTGAAATTCGTCCGCGTTTGCCCAAACTCGAGTTATTCACGTTTGATGGTAATATTGAGAGTTTCACTACATTTTATGAAACATTTTGTTCTTTGGTGCACAATCATACTGGAATTTCAAACATAGACAAATTTCATTACCTGTTGTCATGCACAAAAGGTTCCGCGCTTAGCATCGTAAAAAGTGTACCTATAACTGCTAGTAACTATGAGGTAGTCTGGCAATCCTTGTTAGATAAATATCAAGATAATAGAATGCTCGTGGGTAAATACCTAGATAAGATGCTTAACTTTCCCGCGCTAAAATCAGAGTCTCCTACAAACTTAAACAATTTTATCGAAACTTTTGATCACTCGTACCGAGCTATTAATGCTCTTAATATTGAGCACTTATCTAGCTATGTACTGTGCCACATAGCTTTGAGAGGGTTAGATCCAAGTACAAGAAAAACATTTGAACAATCTCTTGATCAAACGACGATACCTACCTATGAACAGCTGATGTCCCATGTACATAATCAAATAAAAATCTTAGAGCATTCACAGGCCTATCCTAGTCCCACTATCTCGCAAAATAAAATTTCTACGCCAACGAATCAAAACCGGAAACCAAGTGATAACAACAATAGGAAGGTATTTGCTTCGCAAACACAATCGAATGACAATAAACTCACTTGTTGTCATTGTGACAAAAATCATATGATTTTTCGCTGTATGCAATTCCGTGAATTGTCTCCTGCGCAAAGAATCAGCCGTGCTGATGAATTGAAACTTTGTCACAACTGCCTCAAGCAAAATCATTCGACTTCTAACTGCCGAAGTGAATACAAATGTTTTACATGCAATCAACGTCATCATGCATTACTGCACATTGATTCGGAAATCAAACCTGCCACTTCGCGAGCCGTGCCCGCCATCAGTGGCAGTGTTGAACCGATAAATGCTTGCACAGCGCATGACACTAACTCCAGCAGCGTAAACAAAAGTCATACGGTGTTATTAGGTACCGCCATAGTTAATGTAAGTGACTCATTCGGGAACTCGCATGCTTGCCGCGTTCTTATCGACTCAGGCGCCCAGTCAAACTTCATAACCTTGAATTGCTTAGAGCGGCTAGGGTTGTCACATCAAAGATGTCCGTTCAATATTGTAGGTCTAGGCGGAAACGCAGTAAAGAATTTCGGCATGACGTCATGCACAATTACACCGCGGTATTGTAATAAGCCTACTTTAAAAATAGATGCAATAATTTTACAAAAAATTACCTCGGACTTGCCTACGGTAGAAATTTCTGAAGAAATATCCCAACAATATAAAAATCTATTGTTAGCGGACCCTTACTTCCATAAAAGGTCACCTGTGGACATCATACTCGCAGGTGATGTATTTCCTCATATTTATGATGGAAATAAAATAACAATAAGTTCCACATTGCCCACTGCGCTAAGTAGCATCTTTGGGTACGTATTGTGTGGCAAAATTGAAGTACCGTGTACTTCTGATGATGTCGCTAATATTGCAACGTCTTGCAATTTAGTGTCGTACACTAATGACAGCGACACCATCAACAACCAATTAAAATCATTTTGGGAAATAGAGGAGGCGCCGTGCGACATCCCTATGAACCCACTCGATAAACTAGCCGACGAGATTTATTCAGAGTCTCACTATAGGGACGAGACCGGTAGGTACGTTTCACCTATCTTACTGAACCCTAATCAAACTCCTCTAGGTGAATCTTATAACCATGCCGTGCGTCGGTTACATCACTTGGAGCGACGTTTTACTCGTTCACCCGAGTTGCGTGAGCCCTACATAGAATTTATGCGCGAATACGAGCAGATGGGGCACATGCAACTATACACCGGTACAGAGCCAAGTAGGTACGTTATACCACACCACTGTGTGGTAAAGAGTTCTAGTACAACTACTCCCGTGCGAGTAGTATTTGATGGCTCAGCAGGAACATCTAACGGCGTATCATTAAATGATAACCTACTTACAGGCAAAAAACTTCACCATGATATTTTGAAAATAATATTTAATTTCCGTTTATATCCAATTTGTTTCACTGCTGACATAGCCAAATTCTACAGGATGGTTCATATCAACCCTATTGAACGCTGTTATCAGCATATTCTGTGGCGGGAAAAGCCAACTGATAAAATAAAGACATTTGAGCTTGTGACGAATACCTACGGCTTGCGCTCGTCTGGGTATGTAGCTGTACGTTCCCTACATCAACTAGCTGCCGATGAAGGTGCACGCTATCCTCGCGCGGCTGAAATACTTATGAATGGTTTTTTTGTAGACGACCTGCTATGGTCTACGCAAGACCTTAACGAAGCCTGTACGTTACAGGACGAGCTCGTAGCTCTGTTAAAGCTTGGTGGCTTTGACCTTCGTAAATGGGCAAGCAATAACTCTGAATTGCTTGCAAGGATTGACGCAGATCAAGCAGTAGCTATAAACTTTAGTGATGACACCGTGTGCTCGTCATTAAAGGTATTAGGTCTCAAATGGCTACCTATCGATGATTGTTTTTCATTCGATTACAATATGACGGATAATACCTATACTAAGCGATCCGTACTAAAATTGCTTGCTAGCATTTTTGATCCTGTGGGATTTTTATCCCCATGTACATTTTTAGCAAAATGCATAATGCAAGACTTGTGGAAGTTAAGCCTTGGTTGGGATGATCCGCTACCTTCTGATTTACGCGATAAGTGGTCTACATTCATCACTTCATTGTCTTGCCTCTCATCACTAAAGATTGAGCGACACATGCTTATACCTAAATTTTGTGATGTGCACTTAGTTGCATTTTGTGACGCATCGACCCGTGGTTATGCTTCAGTAATTTATTTACGCAGTGTTAATCAAAACAATGAGGTGAAGACCCGTTTGCTTATCAGTAAAAGCAAGGTCTCTCCGATAAAGCCGCTTTCGATCCCAAGGGGCGAATTGATGTCTGCGGTGTTGCTTTCTAAGCTGGTTTTATTTGTCAAACAAAACATTCAAAACATTTCATTTAAAATTACTGCCTTGACGGATTCAAGTGTAGCGCTAGCCTGGTTGCAAACACCTCCCTACAAGCTAAAAACATTTGTATCAAGTCGTGTCGCACAAGTAGTGGAGGTAGTTCCGTCGAACTGCTGGTTTCATGTACGAAGTGAAAACAATGCCGCTGACTTATGCTCACGCGGCGCGTTACCTACTCAGATCGTAGCTGAGTATGAGCGCTGGTCAAGCGGCCCTTCGTGGCTCAAGGATGACGTTCATCTGTGGCCGATCAGTACATTTTACATAAATGAAAAAACAGAAATTTTAGAACTTAAAACCAACACTGATGCTTTCAATTTCACTTCTCAAAAGATAAAAAATGAAAATTCAGTCATGATGTTTGAAAAATTTTCTTCGTTTAATAAATTACAACGCGTCATTGCTTGGTGTTTGCGGTTTATAAAAAATTGCAAAGCATCGCAACGTTCGGTCGGTCCGTTATCAACTCATGAGTTGAAAGCTTCTCATGACATTTTAATAAAAACAACACAACAACAATATTTTTCTAGCGAACTGAATAATATTAAAAATAATAAATTTGTTCCTTCTCTAAGGAAACTTTCACCCTTCGTGGATGCACATGATTTCCTCAGGGTGGGGGGTAGGATCAGTGAAGCTGACCTACCCTACAACAGAAAGCATCCCTTCCTGTTGCCTAAAAAATGTCATTTGACAATTTTATTAATTGAACATTATCACAAAATGTACCTACATGTAGGACCTCGTTCCCTACAAGGAATTTTGTGCATGCGATATTGGATCTTATCTGCACGCAGTATGATTCGAAGTGTGTTGTCTAAATGCATCACTTGCTTTAAATGCCGCCCTACGTCAATACAGCCAGTAATGAGTACGTTACCCAGTGAACGATTAAAAATTAACAAAGTATTCAATGATGTTGGCTGCGATCTAGGAGGTCCGTTGCACATAAAGGCCAGTTTAAATCGTAATGCAAAAATTCTTAAATGTTACATGTGCCTTTTTGTGTGTTTTTCCACAAAGGCTGTTCACATTGAAGTTCTTAGCGACCTATCAGCTGATTGTTTTCTCGCCTCGCTTGACAGGTTCGTGGCGCGACGCGGCTTATGTTTTTGCCTACATTCGGATAATGGTACAAATTTTGTCGCCGCTGCGAAACACCTAAAAGAAGTTTGCAATTTTTTCAATTTAAATAACAATGTAATTGCTGAAGGCTGCTCCAACCGTTCTATTGAGTGGAAAAATATTCCGCCAACGGCAGCTTCAATGGGCGGATTATGGGAAGCGGGCATTAAATCGGCTAAGCATCACCTACTCCGTGCAGTAGGCGAAAGGGCATTAACCTTTGAAGAGCTCACTACTATTTTCTGTAAAATTGAAGCGGTCATGAATTCGCGGCCCCTCTGCTGCTTATCTGATAATCCTAATGAGTTTGATGTTTTAACACCGGCTCATTTTTTGATAGGACAAAGTCTTCTTGCCGTGCCTGAATACGATTTTAACGATGTAGGTATGAACCGACTGTCACGTTGGCAGTGTTTGCAAAAAATCTCCCAAACGTTTTGGAAGAAATGGTCTGACGACTATTTGCATACTTTGCAACAAAGAGCAAAGTGGTTCACGTCTCCTCCCAATTTGAAAATCGGTGATTTAGTTCTTATCAAATCCGAGTTATCTCGTCCGTTAAACTGGGCTCGCGCTAAGGTAGAACAGATTCACGAAGGTCCAGACAAAATAGTTAGAGTTGTCACTCTGAGGACGCAAAAGGGACTTATAAAAAGACCGGTTAATAAACTGTGTCCTCTTCCTTATTTAAATTAAACTTAACGAACAAATCATAAACCTGCTTAAGATTCATTGAGTAGGTTCTTAAATTTAATAATGAAAGCTTATTTATAAAACTTGTTTAAATTTATTATTTCCGCCCTATTGGCGATATTCCTTCCACTTCTTCCACCTTATAATGCTGTACCTATTCACGGTTAGGTTAGGTACATTGGGAAATTATCATGATAATTTCTGTGGGGGGTATGTTCGATCTTTGCTCAAAAAATATAGGGTAGTTTAATTTAGTTAGGCTGTCAGCCGACTTCTCCTACCCTCTGTTTGGAGATAACGACCTGCCAAAGAACGAGTGAAGGAAAAGGACTTTGCCCCACCCCTGTTCAAGCATAACCGTCGTACGAGGTGGACATATTTACGCAAAATCTTATAATCTGAACATTTCTTCCATTTCTTGGAATATTGTTTATTGCCGTGCAATAACTTTAAAACTTTATTAATCACTCGCGAGTGTAGTGCTGTGGCTGTTCTGGAAGTTGGATCCTCACATGGTTTCGGGAATTCAGGTCAGTGGTCTAGCTATTTTATCTACCCTGTGTAACGAGCAAAGATCTATATATTCCCTTATTACTGTGGTTAGGTATCTACTCGTCGTACAGCATTAATCACTTCATTCAATTTCATCTAAGGTCCTTCGATATATTTTTTTTACCAACCAGCGACTTAGTCAGATTCCACAATTCTGAAAAAATAAAAATCGTTGAATTCTGTTTAAATTGTTTTTAAAATTCAAAATGTAGTCTACTCTCAGTAAAATTTTCTATCTACAACAGTTAAGGTACTTTCCCTACATGTGTCATGGCTGTGGGACGCCCTGTATACAAGTAGTATATACTTTAAAGGAGGCTTAAAAATATTATGTAAAATAATCGAGGACTTTGTGAACGAAATGAAACCATTCGTATTTGTTTATACAGAAGGTTGACTTTTACATCCAATGTTATGTGATCCTGTTCTACAATAATGATGACTTCAAACCCATGGAATATTCCAAGCACTGTTGTTCCCGGGCTAGAATGATGACGACTTAAACCTATGGAATATTCCAAGCACTCTTGTTCCCGAGCTAGAATGATGATGACTTAAATCCATGGAATATTCCAAGCACTGTTGTTCCCGGGCTAGAATTATGATGAATAAAACCCATGGAATATTCCAAGCACTGTTGTTCCCTGGCTAGAATGATGATGACTTAAATCCATGGAATATTCCAAGCACTGTTGTTCCCAGGCTAGAATGATATTTTATTTTATTTTATTTTGCTTTATTCGGAAGACAAACAGTTTTACACACTTAACAGATAACTTAAATAAAAATTTCTAACCATTTATGTGTCCTCGCATATAGTAGCTAAGGGATTGCTTGCTTGCGGGGGATAAATGAAAATAAACTTCTATTGATGATATCAGTAATGATGATGACTAAAACCCATGGAATATTCCAAGCACTGTTGTTTCCGGGCTAGAATGATGATGACTAAAACCCATGGAATATTTTTCACGCTTCCTTTCACGTCTACACGATTATAACATTCACGTTCTAGTTTTACGAGCGAGTAGAATGATGACGAAATATAAAATCTTAAGTGCTTTCTTCACTAATCCTGGAATAGTGGTAATAATACCTACGAGATGGGGTCGGTTGCACCGATAGCTAAACCAAGGGTTATTCTATTTATTTATTGAGGAATAACAAACGACTACATTTAACTTATTATACATTTGTGTTAGTACTTTACAATGTAAAAAAAAAATGCTGGACAATTCACACAGCATTATCTTGGTAAGCAGAGCTTGTGTTATGGGTACTAGATAACTGATATACATTACATAGATAGATATTTTTTATTATACATAGAAAACAACCATAACACCCGGAACAAATATCTGCAGATCGTACACACAATTGTTCCGAGGCGGGAATCGAACCCACAACCTCCTACGTCGCAGGCGGACCTTCGCCCACCGCGCCACAACGGTCGTCATAATGTTGATCGATATTCAAAATGTAGCCCACAACGCCACATATGAGTTACATACATATAATATAAAAAGCATGCAACTAGGATGCCTACTAGTTAGGCTATTCTAGAACTGAATAAGTCCGTCGTTTTAATTCTTCGTGTTACTTTTACGCTTGGACGGATTTGCAGTCTTATTTATTTTGTGATTTGCACCTACAAACTTCGATTTAGAATTATAGAAGTAAATCAAATCAAATCGTTTATTTCTACAATAAAATACATTAAGGTATTGTAGAGCCTATTATGTCATAATTCTATGCTTGAGTAATGTTTATAAAAAAGCGTTACACAGGCGCAAATGACTGAGCAAGCTAAGTACGGGCCTAAGTACTATCCGCCGTATTAGAATTCAAGATATTTTATCTCAAAATAGACCTTTATTAAGCAGCGAAAAATGTTTAAAATTGAATTAAAAAACGAACAAGAGATCATAATGAATGAAAGCAAAAACAAAAAATGCTTTTTTATGGTTTTTACGATAGTACGAGTACACTGCATGCAATTTCCCATAGAATTACGCAGCTTTCCCTCCAAACGAAGATTGCTATGATTTTTTAATAGTCGAAATATTTGGGTGAAGATTTTATGATTAATTTTTATTACAAACTAACTTAGGAAGACCCTGCCTGGCCATCAGTTTTTAAATGAAATGTTAACTGCATTTCATTTTAAAACTGATGTTTACTACAGTTAACCAACAACCATAACACATTATTGACGTATCATAATTACTAACCTTAATTTGTGATCGATGAAACCGGCCCTAAGCTATAAAACTTTATGACTCGTATTGTCCACTCAATGAGAGGAAAAATAATACCTTATTATATCGAGAGCGGCTTTTGCGAAAACCGACCTCTTTTGAGGGCTTTGGTCCTTTGAGCGAGAATACTTTTTGGTGGAATAAGTTTTTGCACTTGGCCATTATTCTATTGAAAACGGTAAGGTTCGGACGACGCTTCAGCCATTGCTTGATAAATAGCTATCGAATACTATAGATAGCTACTATGGAGTTTCAAGTCGCTCGTCTCCGCGGGGCTATTCAAGTTTCCCCCCCGAAACCCCTTTTAAGGTTTACCCCTTAAGGTTTTCCCCCTTAGGGGGGATTTCAGGGAGGAAAACTGGAATTCAAAAATATGATTTCCAGCTTTACCTTTGAAGACTCCAGGTACATATGCAAATAATAAAAAATAATAAATCCCAATGTATTCTAGAATTAGCAAGCTGAAGTGGCAGTGGGTCGGCCATCTCTCGCGAAGAACCGAAGACCGCAAACGTGTTCTTGAGTGGAGACCACGACTCGGTAAACGTAGTGTAGGACGCTCTCTGACCAGGTGGGATGACGACCTGCGAAAGACTGCAGGTAGATGCTGGATGCGTCAAGCTGAGGACAGGGCGCTATGGCACTCTTTGAGGGAGGCCTATGCCCAGCAGTGGACTGCTATAGGCTGAAGATGATGTATTCTAGAACTCTAGGCTTGGAATAAAACATGGTTACGTTTTATTCCGGACCCTAAATCAGTTCTCATGTAACTTTCTATTGAATCAACGCGTGCGAAGCCGCGAGCAAAAACTAGTTTACAATATTAGTATATAGTAAGCAACCATTAACACCCCTTATTTCGTACGGACCCCTAAAAACAAAGCAAACGAAATCATAGAGATTATAAACTGGTACAAAAGGTGGTAATCAACTCGAGTAGCAATACTGATTGTCAAGTACCTGAGTTAACAATGGTCCTGGTAAATAATTGATGCCTAAATACCAAATCATTTAATCCCAAGGAATAACTTTCTGAAGATTTCTCGAGAACTCTTGATTGCCGGGCTTCGTATCCAGAGGCGCGTTACACCTTCCGATACGATTTAAATTATAATCATAAAATGCTGTTACTATTTGGTATTTTTCTGCTGTGAGCGTTAGGACAATCTCTATTGATCGAACTAATCGCGTCGGTTAATCGTGTTATTTTTGTTTCTGTCGTTGTTTCATTATTATTTTCTTTGTTTATTATGTAATTTTGTACAAGTTTTTTAGCATAGTTTGACAATGCCACAGCGAATCCACTTAATTTTTTTTTATTATTAATTTTACTGTGATAAAAACTATATCGTTGCCTGTTTTTAAAGCTCACGTCAAGGAGTTTTTCCTGCCAAAAGAATGAAAAGAATGAATATTGGTACTTACTATTTATTATTTTATGTATTTAAGTAGTGTATTATTTATTTTGGAATTTGTAATATTTATTATTTGTTTTTTAGTATTCTTATTTAGATAACTTGTGGTACACCCCCTGCCTTTTCTTAAATTCATATAATTATTTCCATCCAAAGGTTGCCTGGAAGAGATCGCTTCTAAGCGATAAGGCCGCCCATTGTACCTATCGCATATAATGTATTTTTGTAATGATTAATTTGATTATTGTGTACAATAAAGAATTTTTGTATTGTATTGTAATTTATTTTCGGAATATTGCTAATCTGCTTCTTTGCATTATCCCCTATGGTGTTTCCTATATTAAACGTGTGATAGATTATTGTAATATAACAAATAAGAATTTATAGAACTTAAAGTCGTATCGTGTAAATCGATCTTACAAAATCGATTACAACATTATTCGAGTGCAAATCGAGTAAAGTTTGAATAGGGTGGATTCGCTGTCGAAATATTTATAGGGATTTCTTAGAAAGTTCTTATTCAATCTGCGTTCACGGAGGTGGTTTGATGGAATCTGTATTGTGGATTATTAACCGAGTGCTACAGATTTATTACCTTTGAGAGGTGTCGAAAAGTGTGGAAAATCTACGGAAAATGGTGCAGGTTTTTAGATATCTACACACTGAAGTTGGTAAAATTTCAGTGTATGATTCTTTACCGCTTGAAAACTTTTCGCAGTGCGTTCAGTTATTCCGTGATCATGGCGTATGAAATTTGCAATATTGGTAGACCCTTAAATCAAATCATGGTAAATACCGCGTTATAAGTGTTAGTTGTCAGACGACCGATGTGGCGCGGTGGGCGAAGCTCCGCCTGCGACGCAGGAGGTCGCGGGTTCGATTCCCGCCTCGGAACAATTGTGTGCACGATCTGCAGATATTTGTTCCGGGTGTTCTGGTTGTTCTATGTATAATAAAAAAAATATCTATCTATGTAATGTATTGTATTATGTATATCAGTTATCTAGTACCCTTAACACAAGCTCTGCTTACCATGGGGCCAGATAACGCTGTGTGAATTGTCCAGCATTATTTATTTATTTATTATTTTATAAGTCAGCTTTATAACATTATTGTATTATTATGGTATAATAGTGGAGTTATTCGCAAGTTCTCGACCAGGTAGGTGGTTCCACTTTTTTTCTCTCTAATAATAAACATACTTTTTTACCATACCGGTCTTCACAAAATTTTCAAAATTAATATCTAAGTCTCGAAGATCATCAATCTTTTAGAAGCTTTCATTTCCTAGATATGGTACAGTTTTACCATCATGGTTGTTACCACAAAAGAAAAACCTCAAAATTCAAATCATGGTAAATATTCCCTTATAAGTTACCTTCAGATAAAATATTGTTCGTTCATGTCCAGTCCATCCGAAGGTTGCCTGGAAGAGATCGCTCTCAGCGATAAGGCCGCCCTTTATACCTTTATTCTAAGTTTTTATCTCTGTATTATTTTCTGTTTTGTGTGGTGTAATAAAGTGTTATCTATCTATGTATCTATCTACGCCTGAAACGACCAAACGTCCACTGAATTTCTTGAGTTATTGTAAACTCAAGAAATTCAGTGGAAAGAAGCTTGAAATAACAAAAGCTGGTTTTGGCGGGAAAATAAGCTAATTGTAAGATCGCCAACTCTATATCAAACACTGCTTCCATTGGCAAGAAGAAAATACCTTGGCATTTAGCCTATAACTTGCTTTTTCAAAGACCGACACTGCTACGTGGCTGAGTCAGCGGCATGCTTTGATAACAGCGGGTGAGATTGTCTGAGGCATGCCGCCTAGTGGATTCTTTGTTGACAAAACACCGGCGGCAAGAAATATTCATACATAAAACTAAATCTCATCAAGAAGGCTTTCTACTCCATAAATGATTATCTCAATGATGTTAATGCTTGGCCAGATGTCGCTCAGTTTCGCACCGACAATAGTATGTAAGTAATTCGTTGTTGTGCATAGCTTTACTTAAATATTGACATGTATCGAATCCTACTATAATATTATAAACGCGAAAGTTTGTAAGTATGGATGGATGGATGGATGTTTGTTGCTCTTTCACGTAAAAACTACTGAATGGATTTTAATGAAACTTTACAATAATATAGCTTATACATCAGAATAACACAAAGACTACAATTTATAAAGATATATTGTATATTATCCAACACATCTATCACCATGCGGGTGAAACCGCGGTGTTGCAGAATTGTCAATAGATATCAGATAACAGATTTTCAAAACTTTATTTCTTTAGGCTTACAAAATTAGCACTAAGACACGTAAAATTTTATATTTGAAATCATTATAAATAAATAATGCTGGACAATTCACACAACGTTATCTAGCCCCATGGTAAGCAGAGCTTGTGTTATGTGTACTAGATAACTGATATACATAATACACTACATTACATAGATAGATATTTTTATTATACATAGAAAGCGACCAGAACACCCGGAACAAATATCTGCAGATCGTACACACAATTGTTCCGAGGCGGGAATCGAACCCGCAACCTTCTGCGTCACAGGCAGACCTTCGCCCACCGCATGCCGATAAAAAGATCATATTGTTCCAAATGGTTCTCATATGAACAGTGCCAAATGGTTCCTACTTTAAAATTAAGTCCAATTAAAATAAACTCATACACAAGACGTACAAAACAATTACGCCGCCGCTAAAGTGTCCCATAAGCGCGATCTGCTTGGCGTGCTTCCAAATGTGGGTCTACTGGTTATGGTAACAATTATGAAAGTAAAAGACTAATTGTCGTTTGGTTCTTAATATAAATTGGAATGTTATACTGACACTACTCCTCCATAACAGCTTTTATTAGTCCACTGCTGGACGCAGCCCTCCCCTTGATCAGCGCCGTATTGATTTTTATCGCTACCAGAACACACTACATAATTATATTATAAACGAATCACTCTAATACTTTATATGCAAAAGTTTTTATGTTTGTTACCTCTTCACGCCAAAACTACTGAATGGATCGGGCAGAATTTTTGCATACAGGTAGTTCTAGGCCTAGAATAAAGCATAGGATATTTTTTATTCCATAAATCAGTTTTCATGGGATAGAAATTACCCTTAACACTTTGAGTGCTGAAATCACACGGTATGTGTTTTCTACAAGTGACTAATATGCGTAAATCCACACTAGCGCAGCGGCTGAGAAAATACAGATCTTTGTGACTCAGCACAGCTGTAATATTGTATTGACGACCGATGTGGCGCGGTGGGCGAAGGTCCGCCTGCGACGCAGATGGTTGCGGGTTCGATTCCCGCCTCGGAACAAATGTGTGTACGATCTGCAGATATTTGTTTCGGGTGTTCTGGTCGTTTTCTATGTATAATAAAAAATATCTATCCATGTAATGTATTGTATTATGTATATCAGTTATCTAGTACCCATAACACAAGCTCTGCTTACCATGGGGCTAGATAATGCTGTGTGAATTGTCCAGCATTATTTTAAAATAAAAAAATAAAAAATATATTTTTCGAACGAAACGCATGTGCGGTGCAACTCAACCGCTGTGTAGAGCGGCAGCACGGTTAAAAAAAAGATCGCAGTCGTCGAAAAAAAATCGCAGTCAAAGTGTTAACAGCGTGTGCAAAGCGCGCGCTGGCAGAAACTAGTACCCTTTTCCGCCAGCAGGCTAGCACGGTAGCCTATTTATTATTATTTTGTTCTTCTGTAGGTGTTATTATTTGTAAACTTTTGGTGAATAAATTATTTGTAGGCTTATTTTATTTATGTTTTTTTATACTGTGTACTGTGTTTTTTGTGTGTGTTTACTGCTTTAATTGTGTAGCCTGTTTTCTTTGGCTTCGGATGCAATCGTTGCATCCGTTGGGGTTTCAGACTTTAGATAATATTGTAGAAATGAAATCAAACACTGCTTCAAAACTCCTGAAAGGCCATTGGAACGAGTTTAGTACATGTTTGCTCAAGCAGTTTGCCCAATCTGTTGATTTGAAATCCCTCTTCGCAAACATTGGCCCAAACTAGTTAAGCGTTTTGAGTGTCTGCAAATACTTCGGTAAAGTTAATCTGACTGGAATCCACGATCTCAAGTTGACTCGAGAAAATCAAATAGTTTGAATCTAAGTAGAAATAGTTAATTAATTTATTTTAAAACGCTGTCTTATTATTGAATACGACCGATGTGGCGCGGTGGGCGAAGGTCCGCCTGCGACGCAGGAGGTTGCGGGTTCGATTCCCGCCTCGGAACAATTGTGTGCACGATCTGCAGATATTTGTTCCGGGTGTTCTGGTCGTTTTCTATCTATAATAAAAAATATCTATCTATGTAATATATTGTATTATGTATATCAGTTATCTAGTACCCATAACACAAGCTCTGCTTACCATGGGGCTAGATAATGCTGTGTGAATTGTCCAGCATTATTTATTATTTATTTATTTACATTGTAATGTTCATCATCAACATATAATAACAATACAATCCAACTACTCTTTATTGCACACCAAATAAAAACAGATACACAAGACAGGAAAAAACAAATACAGAATGTGTTGTACAATGGGCAGCCTTAACGCTATGAGCGATCTCTGACAGGTAACCTTTGTTGGATGGACATGAAGTGTTAGATCAAGTATGGACGTGGTGTTATACATAATAATATTTAATTGGGATATAATAGTCCACTGCTGATCATATGCCTCCCTTAATGAGCGCCTTGCGCCTTGTCTGCAGCTTGCCGCATCCAGCATCTGCCTGCAGTCTTTCGCAGGTCGTCATCCCACCTGGCCGCAGGGCGTTCTATACTACGTTTGCCAAGCGGTCTCCACTCAAGAACACGTTTACACCAGCGGTTATACATAAATAGATACACACATATACCGATATGTGTGTATCTGTTTATGTTATTGAGACGAAAAAATTTTTTTTTACTTTTTTTGTAAGAGAATCAAACCGACATCTCTGGTGCATTGGGCGCAAGTATAAGATCGAAGTCGAGGGAAGAGAAGTCGTGGAATTCATCTATATCTCATATATAAAAGAAAGTCGTGTTAGTTACACTATCTTTAACTCAAGAACGGCTGAACCGATTTGACTGAAAATTGGTGGGGAGGTAGCTTAGAACCAGGAGACGGACATAGGATACTTTTTATCATTTAAACCATTTGACACATAGATTTCCACGGGGGCGAAGACGCGGGGCGTAGCTTCTTATATATAAAAGAAAGTCGTATTAGTTAGACTATTTATGACTCAAGAACGGCTGAACCGATTTGGCTGAAAATTGGTGAGGAGGTAGCTTAGAACCAGGAGTCTAACATAGTATACTTTTCAACCATTTGACACATATATTTCCACGGGGACGAAGCCGCAGGGCGCTAGTTATGATATAATAAAAATATATGTATTACAAGACACCGTTATTATTGTGAATACCTTAATTCGTAGAAATAGAGCCCGGCATAAACATATTAAATATTGACCTGTATCTAAAATCGCACTATACATATTTAGATTAAGATAAGCAAATCAAATGTATTCTAGATTTTTTTTCTGTTATGTTTGCTCTAAAATTCACTTTTGTTAAAATAGTCAGTACTTAACATATTTTATTTTATTTTTATGTTTCACATTCTTTTTTTTTGTATTCTTGATAATTTTCTTTATATGTGTGTGTTTTTTGTTTGTTTGTATAGATGTATCATATTAGTGATGTTTGTCGAAAATTAAGTCGTTTTGTCTTTGCTTTAAAAAAAATCCGCCAAACTATTTCTTTTGACGCAGCTCTAGCAGCTTACCACGGACACGTGTCTTCCACCTTGAGCTATGGTCTGCTCCTCTGGGGTAACTCTGTCGATGCTCAAAGAGTCTTTAGAGTACAGAAGAGATGCCTTAGAGTTATAAACAAGGCTTGGGTTCGTGACTCTTGCAAGCCTCTGTTTAAGATCTGTAATATCGTGCCTCTACCTTGCATGTACATTAGAGACATATGCTGTATGTTTGTAAAATCCTACCCACAACACTTTACCAAACGTAAGGATATTATCACTCGACAGAAAAGAGCAAAATTTGATAATCTGTTATATAAACCGCAATGCCACAAACAAATCTATGAAAAAAAATTATATAATATGTGCATTACTATATTCAATAAGTTACCAGAATCTATTAAAGACCTCAATGGTAATTTATTTAAACAAAAATTAAATAAGTGGCTCCTTGACCAATGTTTCTATAGTGTAAATGAATTTATTAATCTTAAGTAGAGAATTTATTATGTTTTGACGATTGTGAATTAATTTTAAAGTTAACTATTTATTGATTGTACCAATTTATTTATTTTCATTGATTATTTTAATTATTGATTAATTTAACGACCTTAAAACACGCTTTAATATTTGCACACCTGCTTGCGGGTTGAGCACATTTGACTCCACTCTAGTTATAAGACCTGACATGTACCTGTAATAATGTGTTCTGCAAATAAATGATTTGATTGATTGATTGATTGATTGTAGTGAGTGTCAGTCCGTAACACCAACAAGTTGTTTTGCCGGAAGACCAGCGTTGTTGGTTGCTAGCATGCTAGTCATCCAACTCATGCTGAGGCAAAGCCATTTTGTTACTAAACTTACAAACTTACCAACACGTTTCCTCTTAGTTTAAATTTAGTATGTTCTGTGTAAGTCTAATAACAAATAAATTCATTTCATTTCATTACACATACTAAGTTATATGAACATACTAGTGGTTTCTTTTTCACTTCTTCCACTAGTGAACAAAAAATTTAAGTAAACATTAAAATTAAAATAATGTTGTTTGATAATAATGAATAGTATAAAATTTGACTTGTCTAAGTGCTTATTTTGTAAGCCTAAAGAAATAAATCATATTGAGTTTAGAGTTTTTAAGTACTAACTTTACAGGTACTTAGAATAGTTTGAATTCTGAAGAGAGGAATTTCGCTTCAAGTGCAGTTCCGAGATTGCATTTCCACTACATCATAGTTCCGTATTGAAGGAGTTCAAGTTATACGGAACTCGGAACTAATCTCAAGGAGCGGGAGACAATGTGATGGGAACTGATGCTTGGCTGGGACGGATAATCTGTTATGGTGGCACTTCACATGGCTATTTGTGTTCGCTATTGGGTGTTTGTTATATTTGGCAAAGTATATGACGTTTTGACGAACATGCAAAAAGAGGCAAATACGACCATCCACACATACAAAAATACAAATACAAAAATCGTTTATTTGAACAAGTAAACAGTTTTATCAAGTTACATATTGAACGAGGAGACCACAAAAGTTAAAAACTGCGGTGTAGTCTCATCGCCCGCCTCCTGACATGACATTATTGTAGAGCTTAGGTAATAAAGTACATGTTATAGTTATTATTATTAGAGTGTTTACAATAGTAATGAGTAGGTAGTTATATAATATAATTAACATGCAAAATAAAGAGTAAAAAGAACAAATATCAAAGAGTAGACATATTTTAAATTTAAAAATAGGTGTTTACAAGTTATCGCTAGAATGAATTTATAGGTACTAGGCAAATTTTGTACACAGTGTATCTTAGAGTGAGTGGTATGTTTTAGTCTGTGTGCACGAGTGTTGTGTATTGTGTGTGGGATTGTCTACATGTCTACATGGCACACAAATAACAAACACACAAACATTTGGCAGCAGACTGAGCAGAACGCAAGGTGCCAATATGGACATTGTGTGGACGGCTTATTGCGTATTTGCCTATTTGACTGCTTTGATGTGCCTTGAGAAACCGACAAGCGCACGGTAACGCGTATTTGGTATTGGCCTTATTTGTCAAATAGGCAAATAAGGCGAACACTTTGTCAAATAAACTGACCACACATGGTAATTGTTTGCGAAATATGCCAAATACACAAATACAAATAGCCATGTGAAGTGCCAACATTATATCGGTAGCATTATTGTATTCGACATTACATTAAACTGATTTAGACATAAAAACATTTAAGTGAACATTAAAATAATGTGACTTGTGATAATAATTAATAGTATAAAATATGACTTGTCTAAGTGTTTATTTGTAAGCCTAAAGAATTAAAACTTGAATTTTGAAGCATCATCATCAGCCTATGCTGGACATAGGCCTCCCCTAATGAGCGCTATTTAATTTATCTAACAATTTAGATATATAAGTTTTATAAATAAAGGTTTATTACCCATAATATAAGCTCTGCTTAGCTTGTGGCTAGATAATGCTGTGTGAAATACAGCATGATTTATTATTATTGTTAATGTTTTTTTCTATAGAATTAGCACGTGCGAAGCGTCTGACATAACGAGTAATTAACTAGGTATTGTATACATTTTTCGTATTTGATTCTTCAAGCTAAAAGAATCAAACTTATCAGCCTAAAAATTTGTTAGTAGATAAAGCTAAGCGGTCTATAAATAACGGAGATTTATCTACCGATCGACGGACATCATCATCATCAGCCTATGTCAGTCCACTGCTGGACATAGGCATCCCCCTTATGAGCGCCATAGCGCCCAGTCTGCAGCTTGACGCATCCAGCATCTGCCCGCAGTTCTTCGCAGGTCGTCATACATTACGTTTTCCGAGTCGCGGTCTCCACCCAAAAACACGTTTGCCCCAGCGGTTATCGGTTCTTCGAGAGATATGGCCGGCCCACTGCCACGTCAGCTTGCTAATTCTTAGAGCTATGTCGATAACTTGGACGAACATAATGTATGTACAAGAAAACATACATCGTAGGTACCTATAGGTACCTTTCTCTTTCGAAGTCGGCTTAAACCAAGTCTAAATAACATTATTATGGATCTGGATCCTCGCCTACTATTGTGTAAGAAGCACCAGCTATTCAAGTAGGCACGAAGCTTGGAATGTACAAGTTACGAACTTTGATTACTTCTGGATGGAGTTACGAACAGGCTCGTATAAATAAAGATGAAAGGTAAAGGTAAGTCAAAGTAAAAAACAGAAAACAATACAGAAATAAACGATGGAACAGAGAAAGTATAAAGGGCGGCCTTATCGTTTAGAGCGATCTCTTCCAGGCATTGTAGGATGGACTGCACATGAAGGAACTATATAGACGGCGCGGCGATACCTTAATAAATTATAAGAGGACCTTAACTTTAAGAGGCTTGTATAAATAAAGATGAAAGGAATAGGTAGATATAATACAATACTATAAAAAATTATTACCTAATCTAATAATTACCTAATTGAATGATACCATCTAATATACATACTTAAGTATATGTAGGTATGTACTATTTGACGTATTTACCAATACAATACAATATAAATGAAAAATGAATGAAAATGAAAAGTTTTTATTTCTTTAAGCTTACAAATAAGCACTTAGACAGGTCATATTTTATACTATTCATTATTATCAATTAAATTATTTTATAGTTCACTTCAATTTTTTGTCCACCAGTGGAAGAAGTGAGAAGAAACTACTAGTATGTTCATAACTTACTTTATTGCACTAGCAATACAAAAAAATAATAAAGGATCTTAATACAGACATAGGCCTCCCCCAATGAGGGCCACAGCGCCCTATCTTCAGCTTGACGCATCCAGCATCTACCTGCAGTCTTTCGCACCTATTATAGCACATATTGATGCCTCAGTAGTTATTTTTAATTACGGAAATACAAAATGTTTTTGTGATGGAGGTCGCGGGTTCGATTCCCGCTTCGGAACAATTGTGTGTACGATCTGCAGATAATTGTACCGGGTGTTCTGGTCGTTTTCTATGTATAATAAAAAATATCTATCTATGTAATGTATTGTATTATGTTATCTAGTACCCAAAACACAAGCTCTGCTTACCATGGGGCTAGGTAATGCTGTGTGAATTGTCCAGCATTATTTATATTTATAATTTATTTACAATATATTTATAGTATAGTATTATACGTACAAATTTATTGAAGAGGTAAAAAAACACATGAATCGCTCTCCTGTAGAAATGAAAAACAACGGCGATGTTCTACCAAATGACTGATACAGGTACAATCGTCAAATTACCCCAAAATAATAAGCTTTTATGAATCGACCGGATTCTAAATACTTTTCCGATCCCAACCAACTTACCTCCAAACATCTTAAATTAACTTCCCCGATGTTCAATGATATTACAAAGCGAAGGTAACTCCGTAAAGTATAGTCAGAAAAAATATTTGTGAGCTCCAGATCAAATTTTGTATAGTGAACCGCTAATAGATAGCCAAGCGCATATAGCGCATATAGCGTGCGCTTCTATAATAAGCTTCCATCTGAAGCAACTGGGCTCCCTATTCGTAAATTTAAAAATTACATAAAACTAAATCTCATCAAGAAGGCTTTCTACTCCATAAATGATTATCTCAATGATGTTAATGCTTGGCCAGATGTCGCTCAGTTTCGCACCGACAATAGTATGTAAGTAATTTGTTGTTGTGCATAGCTTTACTTAAATATTGACATGTATCGAATCATATTATATTTAGACTTAAATAGGCAAATAACCATGTATTAGACATATAAGAGATGAACATGCTAGTGGTTTCTTTTCACTTCTTCCACTAGTGGACAAAAAATTGAAGTGAACAGTAAAATAATTTTATTTGATAATAATTTATATTTAAAATATGACTTGTCTAAGTGTGTAAGCCTAAAGAAATAAATGATTTTTTACTTTACTTTACTTACTTTACTTTACAAGTTTGAAACGAGAGACGTAATAGACACCTGTTTTTTTTAACATGGTTGACGGTGTTGCATGAACCATTTATCGAGACGCCTACACTAAAATAAACGCCTTTGTGTCAGAAGTACCATTGATTTGTACCATTGATTGTACAAGTGACACAACTTTGTATCCTTAGTACCAGTAAACCACCTATAGACAAAAGACGGTGACGAAATGAGTTACCATTTTCGTAAAAAATGTTGCCCTCAAATAACTGGTTGGCCGTACAAAAGTACTGACGCGTAAACTCTTTACGTCACGATTCACAAATGTCGGGTCTAAAATTACGGAGCTCGTAAGTCCTGCCCTAATGATTTAGCAAATAAATGGGAGGATATAAATGGGACCGCCGGTGCGTATGGAAATCAGGCCTGCCCGGAACTTATGAGGTTTTTCGGCTAGTGGGCAGGTAGGTTGGCGAAATTGGGAATATACTCGTAATATAGTTTTGGCTTGAAATTTGTGCTTTATATAGTATTTTAGTATTTAGGGTGTGTTTTGTATCATACAAAACACGTGTGTTATGTTGAGAAAATACAATTTTATTGTATAAAATTGTATTTTCTAATATGTTTTAATCCAATTTTTATTTATTATTATCTCATTTATTTAAATTTCTCGTAGAAAATACTTTATTTAATATAGAAAATACAATAAAATATTATAAAACTATTCTAATAGTACGTAATAGTACGATAGAATAGATAATGTTTTTAACTGTTAGTGTACAGTTATTTCACTACAGAAAAGAGGTATGCGATTGTCGTCCATTTTTTCATACAATTTTCCACAATGACGTCACAAGTCAAAGACTACCAAAAACAAAAGAGGAAGAGGCGTCAGTTTTTAAAAATGTATCGACACATTCTTCTGAACCAATTCATTAAACAAAAGAACTCAGTTTGTGAAAACAAGAGAAAAATTCTTATTATTTCCCAAATGATCCTTTAAAATCCCTAAACAAGAAAAGCACTGAACCAGCCCATATGAATCCCATCCAACATAATACATTTTCTTCTAAGCTCACCTCAAATGTCACAACGTAAATTATACGTCCGACCTACGAAAACAAAACACAATCAGTTGGCAACCCAATAGATACACAACGAACAAACCCCGACTCTATTTCAATGGTGTTAGAAGCTAGAGTTTTAAGATAAAATTTCTCAGAGAGTAGGGATAGATTTGTGGCAATCTCATGCTTGTTTCATCCAGTCAGTGAGGGTTGGACGTCGCGGCGAGCGGACGTGTTCGTCGTTTTCCTTTCCCGCGAAAAGTTCGATGTAAAAAGTTCGGACTATTTTGTGCAAAGTTGTGAGTGGTTTTTGTTTTGGATTGTGGTGTGATGGAGTGCTGATTGAGTTTTGAATAGGTAAGGATTCTTAAAATACTTGCTGCTTGAAAATTAGGAAAGCCCGACTAAATATGGTAAATAGGAAAATTTACTGAGATACCTGAAAGCCTTACAACAATATCTGTTGAAAAGTTATTCTTTTATTGAACGAGAAAAACTTTTTTCTATACCAAAGATCAACACAAGGGCCAGAGTTTTTATACATGAAAGTTCTTTTAGAGCCTGTTTTGTTAAAAATCAGAGTTGGAAACTCCGTACCACTTTTACAGATATGTAATAATTTTCATTTTTTTTTACTGAGAGTAGTCCACTGCTGGAAATAGGCCTCCCCTAATGAGCGAAATAGCGCCCTGTCTTCAGCTTGCCGCATCCAGTATCTGCCTGCAGTCCTTCGCAGGTCGTCATCCCACCTGGCCGGTGGGCGTCCTACACTATGTATACCGAATCGTGGTAGCTTCGCCCTCCACGCCACAGAGGTCATCAAACCATGCATCGCGATTTTGAGCCAGTTAGAAGCAACCACGTACTATCAAAGATGTCCATTTCGTCGCACTATCATTTCTTCAGTCTTAGTTTCTTTAGTTACTTAACTAATGTAAATTCTCTAGCACCTTTAGTGCTAAAACTTAGTTAAATCACGCCGTTACTTCAAGTTTATAAACCGGAAGTTTAATATCTATGCTAATAAACTAGTTTTCGTAGTAATAAAAATGTTAATCTGGATTAGACAAAGTCTATCGTTGTTTCCTTTTCTGCCTATTGGATGCTATTCGATTGCTGCCTGTTTAATTATTGACTCATAGGATGTCCAACGTGTTCTGGAGTGGGGACCAAGACTCTGTAATCGTAGTGTAGGACGCCCTCCGACCAGGTGGGATGACGACCTGCGAAAGACTGCAGGTAAATGCTGGATGCGGCAAGCTGAAGACTGGGCGTTGTCGCTCATTGGGGGAGGTCTATGACCAGCAGTGGACTAATATAGGCTGATGATGATGATGATGAGGATGTGGGTCATAAATATTTATTTGTAGTAAGAGCAAGTAGGTAGAGTAAGCAAATATAATGTAATGTAATATACTTATGACCAGATTAAAAATCTCATCACAAGTTCTACGTCAAGATATGGTTTAGTTTGTGTGATATTAGATTGAACTCTATGGTACTTATGACATGTTTGAAGATTGAACTAGAAACTAAAACTTTAATTAAAACCGTTTTCATTCTGATCCACTGGATTAACGCCTTGATGGATAAGGTTCTACTTTTTTCCACTCAATGGAATGGAATGGATTCGACATCTCGGCAAATTTTGCTCCGAGAGTTCATAATTAACGCTTCTTTTTGAAATATTTCACAAAGCGTACCTTTGCTATCATCATCATCTCAAACCATGACACCCACCGCTGGTCATGGCTGTGTGAGTCCCATTTACAGTTTTCGGCTTTTTCCCACAAAACATTACTTACTTAAACCAAGTTTAAACACTTTTACTTTTAACCTGTAAGCAGTAAAACGGCGTTAGTGCCTTTGAGTTTATTTAATTAAGCTTTATTATGGTTTCACAGATTTTATAATTACACAATTTCGATGTCGATTATAGAAGATAAATTAATAATAAAATAATAATAATAATTTGGAGCTGTCTTTGTTTTTTGATTACATATTATAACGTTTTGTTAGTAGTTATTGGAGCTTCTGTACTATCAATCCTAATCACAAAACTAATAATTAAAAATAAGTAATATTTAAAAATATTAGTTTTGTGATTAGGATTGATAAAGGAGCGTTTTGAATCCCTCCACAGTTCTCATCCTCATCCTTCCCGTGTCCTCCGATCGTCAGAAAATCTGGCTTTGAGTATGCCACTTCACAAAACCAGTTTCTACGACAAATCCTTCACCATCCAGGCCATAAGGTTGTGGAATGCACTACCAGAGTCCATCAGAAAAACAGTGTCCTTACCAGTTTTTAAAGCTCGCGTTAAGGAATTCTACCTGTCAGAATCGTGAATATTGGTACTTATTATTTATTTATTAACTAAGTATTACTAAGTAGTATATTATACATATTTTATATATATATATATATTTAACATTTATTTATCTTTAAATATTCATTTTTATTCTAGCTCTACCCTTGGTACACCCCCTGCCTTTCTTTAATTCACACAATTCTTTCCATCCAAAGGTTGCCTGGAAGAGATCGTTTCTAAGCGATAAGGCCGCCCATTGTACTTGTCACATGTAATATCTTTCATAATGTTCTGTATCTGGTGTACAATAAAGTATTTTTGTATTGTATTGTAATAAATAAATCATACTAATCAAACTAATATTATAAATATGAAAGCTTGGATGTTTAGATGTTTGAAAGAAAAGAAGAAAGAAAATATTTTTATTTACCTTAGCAACTACCATACACAACAAACTTAAAACTACGCAAATTAATACCATAAATCTTACAAATTATTGTGCGTAGCAGTGTTCAGGCAAATAAGGCCCTTACTCAGCATTGTGCTGGATGCACACTAATGTGTCCACCCAGCGCTGATTTTCAGTGGTTGGATGTATGGAGGTTTGTAATTTCTTTATAAATACCTACCTATTATATTATTTATTTCATATATTTATAAAAATACTAGCTTCTGTCCGAGGCTTCCCTCGCGTTGTACCAATGAAAACGTTCTCAAGTTTTTTTTACTATAGGAACTAATCAAAATAGTTAAAAGTATCATAGGTTCTATTTCAGGTCAAGACCAAAATCTCAGCCAAATCCGCTCAGTAGTTTTTGCGTGAAGAAGAAACCAACCATACACATTTTCGCATTTCTATTATAAATCCTCGTCCAGTACATTCATTCAAACATCCACTTTGAATATACCTTCTGGAAAGGCAGCGGCTAAGGTGAATCAAAATAGATTCGGTGGTGATAATAACAACGTTATGTTTTGATTTTTGAGTTTTCCAATATTTCGGCTCAGTTTCATGCGCCATGATCATGGAATAACTGAAGGCACTGCGAGTTCGTTTTTCTATGCGTGATCCACCCTCATTTTCCTCAGTTTCCTCATACCCCATAGGAATATGTAAATAGGTTTATTTTAACTTTAATATTAAGTGGTAGTTAGTAGTGTGTAGAATGTTAGTTTTTTGGTTTGTGTTTTAAGTTTAAGTTTTTTTGTTATATTTCTTTATCGCTTTGGTGTCCAACTGTAAAGGCATTGTAAATAGTTTATCAATAAATAAATAAAAAAATAAATAAAAAAAAAATCTGTATTTTGCTACGAACGTTACCACTACCACCGGTTTCATTATTATCGAACGCAGCTCGATCACGACACACCTCACTGACGGTATCAGAACGCGACGCGGTTGTTACATCACTTCTTTGGTTTTAAATGACTTTAGTGTTAATAACCATGGGAGTTTTAAAATAACGTTATGATTTTCTAAGAAATAATATTTATTTATTTATTATTTATTTATTTACATAAGACCATAACATTACAGATAACTCCAAATCGTTATGCCTAGTACATTTTATCATATATGATTACAGTTAATATCGTAGCATAGAATCTTTCTACCTAACACATTTTCTGAGAAAAACTCCGATTCAAATATAAAGCTTTATTAGAAAAGTTCTATGAGTAAATAGCGTCTCCCTACGACTTCGTAAGCATTCGGGATCAAATTTTTTTGACGAAATCTGTCTGCCTATAAATAGTGATAAACTCACGAACAGATCTGAATTGACCTGCAATATACATTTAGTTGTGGTTCTTTTGGTCGTATACGTGTTAAAAAGTACTAAGCAGTCTTATATTTAGTAGGTATTATTCTTTTTTTTTTTTTTATTTAGCCTGTTTCGTCCCATTGCTGTGAGAATAAGGGAATAAAAAAGACTCCCACAAAACCCAAGGACCGAGGGGTCGCCACCCCTCGAGTTGACGCCGGGGTAATGAGGCCAAGCCTCGAGGCCCCTCTCTGTGCCCCCGCCAGGGCCGGAAAGAAACCTATTGATTGTCCCATTGCTGGGCAAAGGCCTCCCCCAAATCTTTCCACTCAGTGCGGTCACGTGCGATCTCCCACCAATCAATAGGTACCTATTATTCTTTATAATTATTTTTTTTTGTATGTGGTTTTGAAAAACAACATTCATTGTTAAAATGTATTACAAAAATCGGACTATCTTAGCTAGACTATAAAAAAGCTTGGGACGAGCTTTGCTCCAACTCGAAAACTACTCGTATCAACCTAACAAGGTAAAGGTTTCCTGTTCGCTTCTTGACTTTACGTTTAAAAGATTGAAGTGAACATTTAAATCAAAGAGTTCACTTTATTTCCTAGTTTTATATTTTTCCTTATGTAATTAGAATTATTGTGACTTTTCCATAAGTCTATAGAGCATCTTCTAATAAAACAATTTGATATTTGTTTTGATTTCCTTCCTTCTTCATCTTCTTAAGTATAACTGTAGTTCTGATACAATAATAATAATTAAATCAATAAATAAATAATGCTGGACAATTCACACAGCATTATCTAGCCCCATGGTAAGCAGAGCTTGTGTTATGGGTACTAGATAACTGATATACATAATACAGTATATTACATAGAAAGATATTTTTTATTATATATAGAAAACGACCAGAACACCCGGAACAAATATCTGCAGATCGTACACACAATTGTTCCGAGGCGGGAATCGAACCCGCAACCTCCTACGTCGCAGGCGGACCTTCACCCACCGCACCACATCGGTCGTCAAATAATTAATAAATAATTGCAATAAGGTTTAATTTGTAGCAAGCTGGACCAGCAATTTCACGGCAGATGCAAGTTTACGTAATGCCGAAACAACGTAGCATCCGTTAGGGAACGTCCGCACTGCAAGCGGCTACGCTGACGTGTTAGCGTCAGACAGTTTGAAAATGCAAAAAAAAAACAGAAAATACCAGAGTTTTATAGTAGTTAATTGCCTCCTAATCAGTTTTACCTTATAAATCTGTACTCATGAGTACCATTATGAGTACAAATCTGAAATGAACAAAGAAAGAACAGTAATTTGCCAGAATACAAGTTTTTACGAACTTAGCTTGGCAAATAGGGCACAATGATTGTATTTTACATATTTGAAATACATATTTAACTAATTTTTAATTTAGCTACACAGCACGCCTCTAGTTTACCTAGTGGCCTGGTGTAAAAGTGACGCATGGTTGTCTGTTGTTTTTATGTGGATAAGGCAGTGAACTCACACGGCATTCATTGCAAGATAATAGAAATGTCGTGAAGATAATGTCACAGAACAAGGTAGTGCAAGGTAGAACAGACAAAAGTAATTTTTATCGAGATATTTACTAACCGCGTCGCGTTTTGATGCCGTCAGTGTTGTGTGTCGCGATCAAGCTGCATTCGATAACAAAACCGGTGGTAGTGGTAACGTAGCAAGAGATAAAAAATGAGGGTTGATCGGTTTGTCGGCCAATAAAATCTTATTCGCAGTTCCTTCAGTTATTCCGTGATCATGGCGCGTGAAAACGCTTTGGTAAAATATTGGAAAACTCAAAAATCTAATCATGATAAATATCTCATTATAAATGACTTTTGTGTTAATGACCAATCGACCATGATAGTACTGAAAAAAAAAAAACGTAGGAGAGGAGCCGAAATATCGATAGTAACTAAGCAGTTAACCTACCCGCCAATAGCTTACAGTGCGACTGGTTGCCTTACACGGCTTCGTAGCAAGTGCTACGAAGCCTCGTAGCACTGTCTACGGCGTAGCAATCTCGTAGGCTACGATGCGTGAAGTTCATTATGAATAAATTTATCTCACGTAAAATGTCGTAAATTAAGAACGTGTCCTTGGATACAAATTAATTTATAGCGCGTAGCTTTTCCCTAGTGAATTGGAGATGAAACATTAATCGCTAAATTGTATTTTGTAGCTCTATGAGTATAGAAAATACCGGTTTTGTGCCAAAAAGGCGATTCTAGGCAAGATTACCCACACTAGCACGATTTTTATTGAACTGAAAATTTTTAAGTAAAGCTAGAGTCTCGATACTTGATTCTAGAATCTTCTGTCTATTTCTAATTTTATTTATGCACATATACCCACTCTCTCCCAACAAGATTTGCTGGAAGAGAACTCTTTTAGGGTTAAGTTCGCCTTTGTATTAATTTTCTAGAATAAGTTTTGTATATAGTTTATCGTCCAAAAAGTATGAAATAAATAAAAACAAATAAATAAATCCATGATATTTTATGTCAACATGGGCATTTATAAATAAGCCGGATTTGGTTGGACAAAATTTCTTTACTAGTAAACCGTGTTTTATTTCTATATTTTCCTCAATATCTGTTATAAACAATACTACTACTACAATCGCTTCAGTTCTCACTATCTTCTAAAAACTTTCGTAAAATGCACTTTACGAACCATAAGTTATCATACAAACGTTTCCACAGAAGATTCTCTCACCTCAAAGGTTAAGCAGCCTCATATTTTATCCGGATCCTTCCGGAACCGGAAATACGTACGTGAGTTACGGTACTCTTTTCACGGCTCTATTACCGTATTACCGTACCGTACGGTAACATTTCGGTATCGGAAAACTATTTTGCGATAAGGATTTGAGGTGCTCTTAATGTTTTTTGAATATAAACTAGTTTCCGACCTGTCTTTTAACAAGTTTTATTATTATTATTTAAAAGTATCCTGAATTTTATAACAAGGATGTGAAAAACATTTTTGGAAATATCAGCGAGAGCTATTCAGTGGTTTTTACGATAAAAGACAAAACAAATCCATAAGAACTTTAGTTTTTACCATACTAGCTTATGCCCGCGGCTCTTCACATTTTTTTCGGTATGTAGCTTGGATATTCTCCCAATCTATTCATTCGTTTTTGCTTAAAGAGGTATCAAGCAATCATCCAAAGTTATGCATGAAGATTTTTATATATTTTAATATCCGATATTTTTTTTATAATTGGTATTGTAATGTGGTATATATTAGTACAATGAATAAGTAAGTTAAAATTTAATTTTTTTTTTTATTTCTAATTTTAGTTATGCACATGTACCCATTTCTCTCTTCACTTTGTTTCTCTCTCCCAATAAGGTTAGCTGGAAGAGAACTCTTTTTAGGGTTAAGTTCGCAATTGTATAAATTTTCTTGAATAAGTTTTGTGTTATGGTTTTCGTGCAAGAAGTATACAATAAATAAATAAGATCTGCAAAAATTAATCCAACGCCGCTACCGGGCAACACAAAAATGTCCACTCACATATGAGCAGAGCACGTTATACTCTCACGTTTACTCGTTAGCTTTAGCTACATTTTATAATGACAAAATGGCTTCCCATTAGCTAAAGTCGAGTGTTCCGAGAGCTGAAACATAAGATAGTGTCCTAACCTAGACTAGCCATCTGCGCAGGACTAAATGTGTGAGCAATTTGACGATCTCTGTGGCGCGGCGGGCAAAGGACCGTCTGCGATGCGGTTCCGCGTTCGATTCCCGCCCCGGGATAAAACTTTGTATGTTCTGCAGATAGGTGCTTTTTCTGGACGTTCTGGATTTTTTCTATATAGATAATAAAATAATATCTATCATTTTAGTGTATTGTATTAAGTAAATCAGTAATGTTTATATTATCCAGCTTTTTTTTATTGTGTGCACGAACACACGTGTTCGTCCTCTCTAACATATTGTTATAATGAATTCACATCTTAGTTCGCGAACAATCTCAAGAAAAGCGAAAGGCAAAAGAACGACCGAAAATCTTTCATATTTTGAGTTATTCTTTCGCTTTTCGTTGAGTTCGCGATGAAAGTGCGAGTCAATGTAAGCTTTCCTTTTTCTCGGTTATTTTTCTTTGAAACGAGTTCGAACTGTTTTCTTTATTAAGTTATTTTAGCAACCATCCAAACTTATGCATGAATGCGAAAAGCCACACTATCAAGTTGTTTTTTATATATTTTTTTACATTTATCAAGTTGTTTTTTATGATTAGATGTTTTTACTAAAACCTAAAATTGAGTTCATTAAGTACAAAATCCATAACCGAATAACAGATTACTACACTGTTTTTTAAACGTGACTTAATAGGATTTTGTACTATTAGTGAATTTGTGACCATACACTAGCGAAAATTGATGTAGAATGTATATAAAGAAACCGCCCATACTAAACCTAAAATTCACTATATTGCTGCGTCTTTGTATACGCAATTTACATTATTTGTGGATTGACGACCTCTGTGGTGCGGTAGGCGAAGGTCCGCCTGCAACGCAGGAGGTTGCGGGTTCGATTCCCGCATCGGAACAATTGTGTGTTCGATCTGCAGATATTTGTCCCGGGTGTTCTGGTCGTTATCTTATATAATAAAAACACTATCTATGAAATCTATTGTACTATCTATATCAGACATCCATAGTACCCATAACAAAAGCTCTGCTTATCTTGGGGCTAGATAACGCTGTTTGGTTGGTCCAGCATTATTTATTTATATATTTGAGATCCATCCTTCAATTAATATTGATTTACACATACACAAATCCTTTATCAGATCCTATATCGGTGTTTCAGATGTAATACACCTGAAACTCGAAGCCAAGCAAGTTAATTTTAGTTATTTGTGTCGTGGTTTGTTTGCAAACATTCTACATCTAGTTTAGCTAGTGTATATGTATTACAGACCATCCTAATTTTATTAACCCTTAACTACTTATCATGCAGATGAGAGACGCAAGTCAAAATGTTAGATTACGCAAAACATGTAAATGACTGTTTGGTGATTCAAAACACGGCTAAACAAATTCACGTAAAACTTTCCATCTGTTTACGATTACTTTGGGATGCTGAGTAATTTGCGAAGTTTGAGTTGTGCCCAACTGTGAACGAAAAGGATTTTTAGGTCTTCTCGTATTAAATCCGAATGTACCGAAGCCGTATAGGAAACCAGAAGAATCGAATGAAATACAGAGATACAATATCAAAAAAGTAAATTTTATTGTTAAAAAATTGTATTAGTACGTGAAATTTCCGTTAAAAATATAAATTCAAGAGAAAGGTTTATATGTATGTATATAAAATGAGAACATGCACTTGCACCGTGCAAAGCTGGGCGAGGTAGCTAGTACACTATAAGATCGAGAGGCAAGCAACCTTATGGCGGTGTTGGAGACTTTGGGTCTTTGGCTCCTCAAGATCATCATCATCATCAGCCTATATTAGTCCACTGCTGGACATAGGCCTCCCCCAATGAGCGCCATAGCGCCCTGTCTTCAGCTTGACGCATCCAGCATCTACCTTCAGTCTTTCGCAGGTCGTCATCCCATCTGGTCGGAGGGTGTCCTACACTACGTTTACCGAGTCATGGTCTCCACTCAAGAACACGTTTGCCCCAGCGGCCGTCGGTTCTTCGCGAGAAATGGCCGGCTCACTGCCACTTGCTGCTCAGCTTGCTAATTCTCAGAGCTATCTCGATAACTTTGGTTCTCTGTCGGATGTGTTCGTTGCGAATCCTATCGTTCAGAGAAACTCCGAGCATAGCTCTTTCTTTTTCCTTTTTAATATACATAAAATGTACCTATCTGGTAGCCTGTTGTAGACAGAGGGACCCATTATATGTATATACGGACCTCTCCGCGGTATCGCATGTTATCGAGGGACACGATGTTTAATTTTTATCGATAAATCGATAAACATAGGCATGACGACAGTATTTTTCCGCACGAACGCACCAACCGTAACTTCAGCCGAAAAAACAATAAAATAAAATCACATATTCATGACCCATAACAAAATCACTGTTGGCCAGGTTTTTGTATTCTGCACGCGCCGCCATTTTATTTCCATGATAATGTTATCTAACCTTCTGAGACATTGTATAGCCAACAAAAAAATAGAGGCTGTAAAGGGAGGCTCACGAAAACAACATAACATTCACATGCCCTTAAACCTTAAGGTTCTGATTTGATGGGTGCGACATGCTATTCGTTTGGTCCTACGTTGAAACAAAGTTTATTATTAGGATCCCGTACTTTTCAGAACTGCGCAAAGGCCCCCAGTCGAGTAAATATATATAAGTAGATATATTAGTCAGTTGTCATAATTATCAGTCAATTTAGCAGCGTTCTTAGCTATATGACACGTAAATTTATTTAAAAGAGCACCGATTATGATTTGAGATCAAAAACTGAACGATAGATTAGCCATTAAAAAGATTCCATCCCGGCAGCCCTACAGCTGCTACTGGAATAAATAGGAAAAACATCAAACGACCAAAATAACATGCCATAAAGCCCATTTCAGACGTTTTCGTATACGTCGCAATACCATACCCTTTTTTTCTAAAATCTCACCTTACTTCAGCAAATCTCCTCCGCATTTAAATCTGTGCTTTATAGAGTTAATCGCCGTCCGCGGAATTGTTCTCGAACAAACAGACGTACAAACGAGCGGTTGGAAATGCAAAGCGCGATATAAATCTTGGCGCAAGACGTCAGAATCGAGAGCGCCTCATTTTAAATTCTGGTCCTCACGGTAATTCGGTGCTGATGCGAAAGTACTAAGGGTTTGGAAGTCGTTGTCGAGTTTCGAGAGTGATCATTGAGTATGAACAAAGTAATGGAAAATTCAGCTGTCATTTTTGACCAACTTCAAAAAAGGAGAAGGTTCTAAATACGACTGTATTTTTTAAAATTTGTTACCTCAGAACTTTTGACTGGGTGAACCGATTATGATGATTATTTGAAATCTAGTGCTTCCAGTGTGGTCCCATTTCAATAAGGCCCAGTTCTGACAATGACATCCATAAGAAAACCAATAATTCTTATATTTGCATTAAGTATGTGCGCGACAAATGGACGAATAACCCAATATCACGCCAAACGATTTCGTAGATTTTTTTGAAACTATGTTTCACATTTTATTTATTTAGGATTTTGAAGTCGCTTTAGTTTTTTAAATCACGCCAAATTATTACGCATTAGCTAAGTTATTGGAACATTTTCTGTATGTCAGAAATATTCCTGTGTGTCAGCCTTGCTGTGTCGATGGGCTGAATGTAAGCTAAATCTAAGCCAAATATTTATCCTAATAATATTATAAAGGCGAAAGCGTGTATGGATGTTTGTTACTCTTTCACGTAAAAACCACGGATCGGGCTGTCATTTAGGATAAATTAGTTGCCACGGGTTAAAAATAACCTAAAACACTGCCATAGAACCAACGCGTGCGAAGACGTGCGGAGAAACTAGTATGAAATAGAATGCAACTACGCGCACCTATCCGCGCCGAACGCACCGCATTTCAGTAAAATTGTATCAATAAAGTCCATCAAAAACACCATTTCAAAGATAATAATAAGCTTTCCTTAAAATTAACTGTGTCAATAAAACTTGATCGTTGTTGGGTTCTATTTCCGCCTTATACGATCTGCAAATATTTGTTCCGGGTGTTCTGGATATATCCTATGTATAAAAAATATATATCTATGTATTGTTTAGTAATATGCATATTTCGTCGTCTAGTACTCAGCACAAACTTTGCTTAGCTTGGGGCTATATGATGCAATGTGGATTGTCCAGCATTATTTATTTTATTTATTGCTTTTAAACAAATGCTAAAAATGATAAAAAAAATGGTAGTCATCTGCGGTAAAATTAGCGCACATGCCTGATCCGAGATAAATAAATAAACTATAAAAATAACAAATAATACTGGGTATTCCACACTTTTCTTAATTGTTTATTGAAAACAATGTGTAACTTTACAGCAATTTACAGCTTAGTCGTTAAATTATACACATAAACAAAAATCACAGAAAAGACAGAAAAATACCAAGATCGTTGGATCTTGGTATTTTTCTGTCTTTTTCATAACCACAGTATAACTTAAAACCAGTAGTACCACCATTTCATTTGCATTCCGTCCCTATTTGAATTGGAGATTTTACAGGCTTTAATCTAAAACCGACGCTGAACGTAGAAACGTGTGCCGTTACCCGCTAATTAAGCACTGATGGTACCAGATGGATCTTTAACGCTCCACAGATTATATAAAGTGACGATTTGTACGCAATGCGATTTTCTAACCTAGTTTGCGGGATTCGTGGGGTTTTTAAGGATATTCTATGCTGACCCGAGGTGTTTTGTGACGTAATCGCTGAGGGAAGAGAAAGGTTAAGAATTTACTGTATAAAATATATAAATAAATAATGCTGGATAATCCACACAGCATCATCTAGCTCCAAGGTAAGCAGAGCTTGTGTTACGGTTTCTAGATGACTGATATTCATCTTATAAATAGATATTTTTAGTATACATACATATAAAATAACCAGAACACCCGGAACAAACATCTGCAGATCGTACACACATTTGTCTCGGGGCGGGAATCGAACCCGCAACCTTCTGTGCCGCAGGCCAACCTTCGCGCCACAGAGATCGTATCGAAACGCTTCATTATGTATGACATTGGCTTCGCGAAATCGCTACATATAATTGCAGAATCACATTTTTTATAAAATACGTTCATAGGCGAAACGCTCGGACCTGTTCACAAAATACAAAATCATTTTTAGGTTAATATTGTATAGAAAATTGAGATGTGACCTCAAGTTTCCGTATAATACCCTCGATCCGAACAATGAAGTAAAAAATTTACAAGAATATATTCAAAAGAGTTTGCTCAAACATCTTTATTTGAACGGCTGAGAAGTTAGATCGTCTAAAACTCGCAGCAATAAACATGCTCTGGCGAGTTGGGCCACAGTCTAACGAGATGTGGCGAGTAGGTGGAGATGCAATAAGTAGATTGAAGAAAAACAAGGACTCTTAGGTGAATTATGTGAAATTTACATAAGTACCGTCGAATACTACTCAGATTTATATCGTTTTCTATGTATAATAAAAAATATCTATCTATGTAATGTATTGTATTATGTATATCAGTTATCTAGTACTCATAACACAAGCTTTGCTTACCATGGGGCTAGATAATGCTGTGTGAATGGTCCAGCATAATTTATTTATTATTATTATTTATGACGCAATTCAATCATAATTTTAAATAAACTTTGATTTTGTTGATCTTTCGAGGTAACGACCCATTGACGAAACGTACCGTGAGGTAGAGATATCGAGGTAATGAACATAGAGGTAACGTCATTAGAACTAGAGTACAAGACCCATATTTAATTGCATATGTACTCGGCTAATTCGGACTGCGCCATCCAAAACCAGGCGGTCCAAAGTGGAACTACCTCGGCTAATAATATACTAGATCACCTTAAACTCGCAGCCATAAACATGCTCAGGCTCAAGTTGGGTCACAGTCTCAAGAGATATCAGAACGAAGAACTTATTGGTTAGATTTTCGATGGCCAGAGCGGATTTTATTTATTTTTTATTTCTGATCTATCACCTTAATATACGTTAAGCCTAGCTAGTTAAAAAGTGATGCTGTGTAAATTGTCCTGCTTTATTTATTGTCTCTCTCCCTTTTGCAAGGAGATATAGAATACGTTTTCTGTAGACAGCGTCAGAGTGAGAAGATTGACAATGTTCGATATAATTTCACTGGTCTATGTAAATTATTATTGTACCTCTTTTTATTATACATATATGTCCTGTCAGTCTTCCAAATAAATAAAAATAAATAATTTTAGCCCAGCGCGCGTTATATTTTAATGCAAAACTGTCAAAATTCCTCCGCCATTTCCCACTGAACGCAGCCCTACATGTTACTCCAACTTACTGCGTTTTATTACACTATGTGAACATTTTTAGCGGTCGGAACTCGCGGGGCAAGTCGCCCAAGTATTAATTGCACAAGTTGCTTGTTTATTATCGCTCGCTACTTTTGAATGTCTGTTCAACTTGAGATTTTAAAATGTATGAATTAACTTTTGTTTACTGAGTTGTTCAGGCTTTTCTGACATAACTTTTGCAGGAGCTAAGTGCTATTCAGGTTTGCCTGGAATATTGCTCGTAGTGTTAAAGCTGCATTTTGTAGGCACCTACGCTGTTATTCGGTTTTATGTCGGAGTGGAACGAATTTTCTTACTCTATTCGCATACTGCAATATTTTTATCGATCAAGCTCTCTTTATAAATATTAGAATTTCCATCTGACCCCGCTTAGATATAAAATAACTTTAAGCAGTCATAAAGTAAGAATATATTTACCAATTTTCGTCAAACTTTGCATATAATACTCATGATTAAAGCTAATAAATATGCTAATAAATTATGTATTTATAGTAGATAGGTATTTATTCTGTATTATGTAACATAATATGAAATTTCATGTTGTAATTAACTACATAATAACGCACACAGATCCCCTTTTTCAATCCAACGATCCTATCCATCCACGGTTGTCTGGTAGAGATCGCTCTTGAGTGATAAGACCGCCAAATTGTCACATATCTTGTATTATTATTTTTTACCTTGTTTGTTTTATTTTTAAGTGTGCAATAAAAGTATTGTCTATTTATCTATAAATCGTTATTTTTTGAGTTATTGTATCGTAGAATGAGTCGCTTTATACAAAAGTATGTTATGTATATATGTATTATTTATATTTTTATCGAACCGAATACTAAACAATAAAACGAAGATTATTTTAGGTGACTTTTCCATGTTAAATTTTAGTATTGAAAATAGTATGCAAATTATTAGTTTTCCTCAGTAACTCAATCTTACTTTTTATCGAGGAAAAACGCTAGTAATGCAGCGCAGAAGCAAGTAGCAAATCCAAAACCATGTTTTCTATTAAATATTTTGATATAAAAAATAAACACATATGTAGATCTGGACAATTCACACAGCCATATACCTCGCGAAGAATCGACATCATCAACCGACACCGCTGGTAAACCTGTTCTTCTGTTGAGACTACGACTGTGTAAACGTCGTACTCTCAACTGAAGAACTCTGAAGAAAACGGACGCCTTCCGACCAGGTGGGATTACGACCTGCAAAATACTAGATGCAGGATGCGTCTAGCTGAAGACAGGCCGCTATGGCGCTGATAAGGCCTATGTCTAGACGTGGAGTAGCATAGGCTGATGATGATGATGATGATTATTATCGAATCAGTAAAACTTTATGACATAAGTATTCGATTGCGTTCCGTCTTTGTGTGAGCCGATCCTTAACACTTTGACTGCGATTTTTTTTCGACGACTGCGATCTTTTTTTTAACCTAAAAAATTCGTGCTCTACATAGCGGTTGTGTTGCGCCGCACATGCGTTTCGTTCGAAAAATATTACGGCTGTGCTGAGTCACAAAGATCTGTATTTTCTCAGCCGCTGCGCTAGTGTGGATTTACGCATATTAGTCACTTGTAGAAAACACATACCGTGTGATTTCAGCAGTCAAAGTGTTAAGTTCCATCAAGCTGCCTCCCGCAAATTATTACTGTCACATACTCATAGCAACTCGTCCGCAATCTGTGCTCCTTCGTAATGAGTTTGGAACTTCATACGCGATGCATCACCACCGATTCAGGACCGCCTCATGCGGATTACTCAATTCAAACTGCTGCTGGCTGCTGAATAAATTATAGAGACACGGTTCAACTATGAGTCTAGTTAATAAAAAAAAATAACTCTGGACAATCCACACAGAATTATCTAGACCCAAGCCAAGCAAACCTTGTGTTATGGGTACTAGATGACTGATGTAGATAGATAAATAATGCATTTATTTGACACTGCAGCACATGATACAAAAGTAACAATAGTAATGGTAAACAAATGTACCTACCTACTTAATAGAATATTATTAAGTAGGTATTTTTTATCATACATATAAAATACCCAGAACACCCGGAACAAATTGTTGCAGATTGTACAAACATTTGTCCTAAGGTGGGAATCGATCCCGCAACCTTCGGCGTCGCGAGGCGGATTTTCGCTCGCCGCACCAAAATGGCAGTCAGTTAAACCTAGCTTTATTGTTACTTACGCAATGTATGACGATGCAATGTTATTTTTCTCTATTCCACCATAGTAAACAATCCCCGAACAACCTATTGATGTTTTCAAAAGTAAATTCAACAACTTGCAACAAATGCAAATATTTTTTTAACAAACCTACCGCTTTAATTCAAGTAAGCACTTCCTAAAAACCAAAATAAAGCCTTGGCGTTCCAATTTGAAACCTCAAACGGGCCAAATTAGGTAATTTAGTCGACATACGTCCTGTTTTACGAACCGTAGCCAAAGAAAAACGCTGAACTTTCAAATTATGTCCCGGCCCTAAGCGGAGTTATTTTCAAGTTGCTAAACTGATGTCAGAGTGGTTTCTAGGGTTGGGGTAATTTTCGTGCGTCATTTTGAGTCTTGTTTTCTTGGATTAATAAATGTTAGAATCAAAAATAACAATACCTATAGGAAATAAAGCATATTGAGTTAAGATTTATTTAAAAAAAATATTTAAAATTTTAATTTGTTTAAACGTTCAACTAGTACTTAGGCCCGTCCTATGAAACCCTGGTCAGTTATTGATCTATGCTTGAGTAACGCCTTTTCCTTAGAAAATGGTTACTTGAGCAATAGATTTATGACTGAGCAAGCTTTCATAATAGGGGTCTAAGTCTTAGATGAAGGTAAAAAAATCTTAACTCCAAAGCTTTATTTCCTGAAGGTTTAGATCTTACAGAACTATATTGATTATTAATATAAGATAAGTAAATCTAGGAAATAAGTGGTAATTTAGATATTTTGTTCAATTCTATTTTAAACGGCCCGGAGCCGTGCTGTGACCATTGGCATTATGAAAAGCGCCTTGAAATAAAACAAGACTGCACTCCAAGACTGTCCCTACCCCATCCCTAGTTGAACTATTAGTGGCACATGTGCTAGTATCACGGCAAGTTTGCTAATTACTGAAGTTCGCCCAAATATTGAGGGATCCGAAACGGGAGGTTTTCTCTGGAACCTGCCAGTTTATCCCGAGTTTGCTGACGTATGGTGAGCTATCAGCGCGGATGTTGAGACTTGGGGAAGCATCACTACATAGTATAAAACAAAGTCGCTTCCCGCTGTCTATCCTGTCCCTATGTATGCTTAGATCTTTAAAACTACGCAACGAGTTTTGATTTTGAAGCATGAAATAAGAATGAGCGCAATGTTATGACGTCATACGGCTGTGTAGTTATACTAAAGAGTATCAACTGTCATCAGTAACATCAGCGTATTCGTTTAGCTACCTAGAGTCTGTGCAAAAAGAGAAGTCTCTTAGGAATAATGGGCGCGCGTGTGCCAATGTACTACTTTTGTTGCGTTAATATGTTAGTTCACCGTTTCGCCACGAGACTCTTTTTGCACATACTCTACCTTCAGGCACATAGCCAACTGACGTCATAACCAAAAGCAATATGGCGTCCACAGCGTCCAGCATTTTCGTCAAATTACGCGCGAAACTTGAAAATTTCAATTTTAGTTTTGTTTTTTTATGGCAATTATCGATTGCGGTTTATTAACACTATATAATCGAATTGAGACACTTTTATAGATACAGAATATATTGGGAATATATTTCGTATCTTTAAAAGTAAAACCCACAGAACAAACAATTGTTCTGTATATTTTTGCTAATCTAAACAAAATAAAACTAAACTTAATCCGATACAACGAACACCAACAAAACAAGGAAAAATAAACATTAGAATTTTCCGTCCGTTTCCCACACACGTACAGTTGCGGAAAAAAGCGTATCGCAAACAAAAGTACTGTCAAGCTCAGAAACTGAGATTAATATCAGTTATGCGTTTGCATTCGCGCGTCCTCGCGCATCGATGGTTTATTAATATTTGTGAGTGCGCTAGGGATGTGCCGTGTCCGTTGACCTTTATTGGACTATCGATAAATATAAATTCATCGATAGGACAAGAGAAACGAACCTTAAAATGATAGTTGTTACTCCGACCATAGGATAATAATACTTGTACTTCTTTTTAGTAATATTTCTTGGTGGAGGGTTCTAATCCCGCCTTGGGAAAAATATGTCTATGTAATGTATTGTATTAAGTAAATCATAGTCATCTAGTACACATAGCACAAGCTCTGATGAGTAGATAATGCTGTGTGGATTGTCCAGCATTATTTATTTTAACTAATTATCCAATCAGAAAAAAATATCAATCGAAGTATGCATCTTGTCTGTGCTGCTTAGATACCATTAGTTGAAAGATTGCTCATAATAAGGTCGGGTTCCTAGGAAGAACATTTTTAAGAACAATAATTAGAAAAACTCATAATTATGGCTTTGCTTCATCAACACTTTTTAATTTTCTTTGTGTCTTATTAAGATGTGTCCTATCTATCTATCTTATTAGAACTTTTTATATCGCGACTCTAGAGAGTATGCAGCAACTAACTCTCTACGTTGCAATTTTCTTACTACGAAACAAATTGTTATAATTCATCGTCAGCCAACAAATATCGATAAACGAACCCAACTCTATCCATCGACAAATCTGAGACCATCATTCGAAGCATGCACCCGTATAGAACAGTCACCGAAGTGTAAACTTGAACCTCTGTATTTCACTCAGATCATGTTCATTTCATATTTTTCCGAGCCATGCACATTTGAATTTACTCTCTGAATGTACTATAATGTCGCCTTTATGTGACTTTATTGCTTCAGGTTGAGAGAGCCTGGCATTCCTGAGTTTGAATATAAGAGAGGATGTATAAAGACAACTGAAGTCATGACCACAGATCAAAATGGCGTCCATTACGTCAGTGTTTTCGTCAAATTACGCGCGAAAACAGAAAATGTAAATTTATAATGCATTTTTATATTTATTTTACTTATATATTTTTATATTTGTCGTAGTTTCTTTAGCACTATAGACTCTTATTTAGGCCCTTTTTAAAATTACCCTGTTCCACCGTAGACTGAATCTGTTCATGTCATTATCTATGTTTATATTTGGATGCACATAATCCAAAACCGTAAAAAAGTTGAAATATTAAAAGCAAAAAAAATAAACAAAAAAAAAATTTAAAAAAATTTGAAAAATACAAGCTACTAAACTTTCGTATTTCAACACTGATTTTAAACCCAACTATGGGTGAAAATATAATAAAAATAAGATATAATAATATAAGAAAATAAAAATTATCTAAAATGCTTTATCTTTCGTTACTCGTCAACGATTTAAACCAAACAGATGGCCATACATAGTCACAATCTGGATACAACTTGTCCATCACTTCTAAAATTAGCGCACCACTAAATTGTGGTTATTATTATGAGTTTCTCATATCCATGTTCTCGGGCCATAAAGTGACCCGGTCCTTTGGTAGGCTTGCGTGGGGCTGAAGACAACAGCACAGAGGTTCTTAACACATCGATTGCTGAAATCACACCGTATGTGTTTTCTACAAGTGACTTATATGCGTAAATCCACACTAGCGCAGCGGCTGAGAAAATACAGATCTGTGTGACTCAGCACAGCCGTAATATGTTTTTCGAACGAAACGCATGTGCGGCGCAACACAACCGCTGTGTAGAGCGGCAGCACGAATGGCTTAGGTTAAAAAAAAGATCGCAGTCGAAGTGTTAAGAGAGTTAAGAGGCATACGCATAGCCGAATTATTATTATTATTCCACTCATTTAATTAAATTCTCGTATAAAATACATTTTTTACTATAGAAAATACAATAAAATATTATAAAACTATTCTACAGTAAAAAATATATCAAAACGGTAGATCACCGACCGCGAAGCTAGGCTCAAGCGGCCGGTGACTAGGGCTGCAGAGAAAGGAACTTCCTGACGATACGTGCCGAGTCCAAGAGTACCGCCTTCTGGATCTGGCCCTTGATCCAACTGCCTAGCGAGAGTCTCTTCAGGTGTTGATCGAGGCTCTTCGCTATTACGCCGTTAACCGAAACGACTATCGGGACTATAGTCGCTGAATCTACATCCCACATGCTGACAACCTCGTTAGCCAAGTCAAGATATTTGCTAAGTTTATCTTTCTCAGCTCTAACGAGGTTAGCATCATGCGGTATGGTGACATCAGCGAGCACCGCCCTCCGTTCTAACCGATCTATCAGTACAATATCAGGCTTATTCGCAAGAATAGTCCTGTCCGTAATGATAGATCGGTCCCAATAGAGCGTGGCACGGCCATTTTCAAGAACTGGCGCCGGTGTGTACTTATAGTACGGAACTTCAGGACCAGTAAGGCCATATCGGAGAGCAAGTTGCTGGTGTATAATTTTGGCTACTTGGTTGTGTCTGTGCAAGTACTGAGAGTTAGCAAGGTGCGAACAACCCGAAAGTATATGACGGAGGGTCTCCCCAGGAAGATGACACGCTCGACAAATATCGATCGTGCCGTCTTTCATGATATACTTTCGATAATTGTTCGTCTTTACCACCTCGTCCATAATTGCACAGACAAAACCTTCGGTTTCCCCAAAGAGGTCACCAAAGCGTAGCCAGTTCACTGAGCTTAGGAGATCTACATCAGGTCCTGTGAGAACCTTGTAGAATCTCCCATGCAGCTCTTTGCTCTCCCATATAGTCTTCCGGTCCTGGATGCTCATCACCACAGGTTTGCGCCAGTTCTCGTTAGCCAAGGAGAGAGGGGTAAGGTTTTTATCTACTGCAACCACATCGCGATGCATCTGGTATTCAACTTGTAAAAAGTGATTTCTGAGATTGCATACCTCACGGTTGTGTAGGGTCTTGGCGTTTAAAAAGCCTCGACCACCACATTTCCGTGGGATATACAATCTCATTACCGAAGATCGAGGGTGTCGCATGCGATGAGTGACTAAAAGTTGACGAACCCTACAGTCCAAGGCTTCTAGTTCAGTCTGAGTCCATCTTAGTATGCCAAACGTATACGTGAGCAATGGCATAACCCAGCCGTTGAAGGCTCGCACCTTGTTGCCGCCTGACAAAAGGCTATTTAGCACTTTTTTGAGGCGACAAAAGAAGCGCTCCTTCACCGACTGCTTTATGTCTCCGTCCACAATACCCAACGCTTCTGGCATACCAAGGTACTTGTAAGTTTCGCCCTCCGAGAGTGATTTCAGGGATATTGTCTCTGAAAGCTGTAAATTATCAGAATGTACATTATTATTATTATTATTATTATTATTATTGTTTAAAATTGTACTAAAGGCTTTGTAACTTTTATGGAATCTTTTTATTATATTTGCTGAAGTCTCAAGTCCGCGTTATCATTCCACCATGCCAACATTCCAGCACCTAATTCCATTGGCATGGAATAACATCCTACCCGCTAATCGCCTGCGTTATTGATGACGGTGATTAATCACCCTGTCCATCGGTTTTAGGGTTTGTTTTTGTAAGGATTGGAATACTTTGGAATACTGAATGAGTGGGCCTTTTTAACTGAAAGGGTTGAAAGGATTTTCGAAGGTTTATCGAGTTTTTTTGTTAGGTGTTCTTAATGGAAAATGATAAAGTTTTTTGAGAATGATTTTTGGTAATTACTTTGTTACCAAAAAAAACTTATAATAGGTATTTCATTCTTCACAATGTAAATTTTGATTTCCTTTGTTCTACGTATTCATCATCAACCTATGTTAGTCCACAGCTGGAAATAAGCCAAGGCAAAACATTACTCAAGGGTAAAATGTCAAAATTTGAAATTAAGAGACAAAACCAACTGTAAGGCGGTATCCCGAGGCAAACTAGCGCCGCCGCCACATAATGTATATTATCTTATTAACACTTTGAGTGCTGAAATCACACGGTATGTGTTTTCTATAAGTGACTAATATGCGTAAATCCACACTAGCGCAGCGGCTGACAAAATACAGATCTTTGTGACTCAGCACAGCCGTAATATTTTTCGAACGAAACGCATGTGCGGCGCAACACAACCGTTGTGTAGACCGGCAGCACGAACTTTTTAGGTTAAAAAAAAGATCGCAGTCGTCGAAAAAAAACCACAGTCAAAGTGTTAATACGTAGTGCATCAAGCCGAAGACATGCTACGCTATGGCGCTCATTGGGGGAGGCCTATGTCCAGCTGTGGACTAAGGCTAATAGGCTGATGATGATGATGATGAATGAAAACGTAAGTAAGTATCAATAAATAATGAACAAAATTGTTACAAAAACCCCAAAATATTCTGCGTTTGCATATCCCATTTTAGCCCCGACCCCTTTTACCGAAACGTCAGAACGTATTAACGGTCTAAATGACAGTTAGGAGGGTCAACCGTCCAAATGTCTAAACGCCCGCTTATGCTCATCAAATATGTACAATTTTCCTCCGTTTTGAATAAAGAACGCACTAAAAAGGCCTTGAAAACCTAACAAAATCTTATTAAGGATTCATATTATGTTAAAATAAACGCATTGTCTGCCCAGCTGCTGAAACTCCCTATACTCGTACATATTTATTTATTTGACGACCGATGTGGCGCAGTGGGCGAAGGAGGTTGCGGGTTCGATTCCCGCCTCGGAACAATTGGGTGTACGATCTGCAGATATTTGCTCCGGGTGTTCTGATCGTTTTCTATGTATAATAAAAAATATCTATCTATTTAATGTATTGTATTATGTATATCAGTTATCTAGTACCCATAGCACAAGCTCTGCTTACCATGGGGCTAGATAATGCTGTGTGAATTGTCCAGCATTATTTATTATTTATTATATTTATTTAATAACTAGCTGGTCCTTGCGGCTTCAGCCGTGTTAAACTTGAATTTTATTTTATAAGGTGATGTTTTTACCTTGGATTACATTATTGGAGTTTTAGTAAGGATCCCTAACTTTTTTGAAAATATAATATAGCCTATGTTCACCGGGGATAGTGTAGCTTCCCAACGGTGAAAGAATTTTTCAAATAGGTCCAGTAGTTTCGGAGCCAATTTAATACAAACAAAAAAACAAATATCTCCTCTTTATAATATTAGTATAGATATATTTACATTGTCATTACAGTGCAACACCAAAGCGACAATGAAATAAAAAAGTTAAATATAAAATATATTTACTACTAGCTGCGCCCCGCGGCTTCGCCCCCGTGGAAATCTATGTGTCAAATGGTTTAAATGATAAAAATTATCCTATGTTAGACTCCTGGTTCTAAGCTACCTCTCCACCAACACCTTTTCAGCTAAATCGGTCCAGCCGTTCTCGAGTTATAAGTGTTGTAACAAACACGACTTTCTTTTATATATATAGATAAACTAACATTCATCAAAATACACCAACTAGCTACTAATTTTAACTTCATAGTAGATATTATGTTCTAATATGGACATTTGGGAGACCGGCCCCCTGATTATGTAACTGCGACCGGTTTGCGACAGGCGAAAATTAAGCAATCAGTGCTGTCAAAAGCCAATTTTGTACTAACATGACACCAGGTACTACGTCACCCAGCAATCGAGCACTAGGTTTCCCTCTGCCGGACAATCGGTGAACTAAAAATTGCTTGCTAAAATTGCGGTCGCGGTCGCGTCGCTGTTGCTGTTGCTTTTACATAATCAGCCTGCGGCATTGTATGTGAATCGGTAACGCTGTTCATCTTCATCATATCAGTCCATACACGTCCACGACTGGACATAGACCTCCCCTATACGACTCCACAAACAGACATTTATGGACTGCAACTAAATGATACGATTTAAAGACCATTATTTGAATAACCGACGGCCGCTGGGGCAAACGTGTTCTTGAGTGGAGACCACGACTCATCATCATCAGCCTATAGCAGTCCGCTGGACATAGGCCTCCCCCAATGAGCGCCATAGCGCCCTGTCTTCAGCTTGCCGCATCCAGCATCTACCTGCAGTCTTTCGCAGGTCATCATCCCACCTGGTCGGAGTGCGTCCTACATTACGTCTACCGAGTCGTGGTCTCCACTCAAGAACACGTTTGCCCCATCGGCCGTCGGTTCTTCGCGAGATATGGCCGGCCCACTGCCACTTCAGCTTGCTAATTCTCAGAGTTATGTAGATAACCTTGGTTCTCTGTCGGATGTATTCGTTACGAATCCTATCCTTCAGAGAAACTCCGAGCATAGCTCTTTTCATAGCTCGCTGAGCGACTTTGAACTGGTGGACCAGCCCTATCGTGAGTGTCCACGTCTCAGCTCCGTAGGTCATAACGTGTAGGACGCACTGGTTGAAAACTTTCTTTTTCAAGCATTGCGGTATGGATGACGATATTAAGAATATACTTACTGTAAAACATAAATAAACGCAAACAAGTATTTCTGTTGGGTTTGTACAACTCGAAAGTTATTCCAGAATGATCCATAGCCTGGATATTCGTTGTATAGAGGGAGGTAGGTAGGTTATACCCAGTTGCTTCGAGCATAAAACTATGTCGTCATATCACACATAAAACTAGATGGAACACAGGTCAATGAAAACAGCTGTCCCGGTTCCGGAATCCTAGTTATTTTTTGTAGACGAAGAAATTTCAAAATCAGAGTAATATTACAATACAAAAATTCTTTATTGTACACCATAATCAAATTAATCATTACAAAAATACATTATATGCGAAAGGTACAATGGGCGGCCTTATCGCTTAGAAGCTAATAATATTGGTAGATCATAATTATACACGCACACCTATAGATAGGTTTCGAACTTCTGCGATTTTTCATTTGACGATAAATGTTTGTACGATCAGCAAATATTTGTTCCGGGTGTTCTGGATATATTCTATGTATAAAAAAATATGTGTAGTGTATTGTATTACCTATCTGCTCTGCTTAGCTTGGGGCTAGATGATGCCGCGTGGATTATTCAACACAATTTATTGTTGTATTTATATTTAAAATAAATAAACTTTATTATCAATCTCTAATAGTCAATCTGGATGTTTATTGCTGGACATAGGCCTACCCTTATGAGCGCCATAGCGCCCTATCTTCAGCTTTCCGCATCCAGCATCTCCCTGCAGTCATTCGCAGGTCGTTATCCCACCTGGCCAGAGGGCGTCCTACACTACGTTTGCCGAGTCGCGGAGTCCTCTCAAGAACACGTTTACCCCATCGGATGTCGGTTCTTCGTGATATATGGCCGGCGGCAAACTGCCACTTCAGCATGCTAATTCTTTATAAATGATCCAGCTGTTTTCCAAAGCCTGTGACGATGCAGGGTTACGACCCGGGGTCTTGAGATGATTTTATGAAGAGCGCTTATATTTGATCTTCCGTTATTTCGTAGATATTATTGTGCCAGAAATCGGTATCACTAGAAAATTATTTAGGTTTCTATTCATAAAAATTTCCAATACAATAATTATGTAGGTGCTATAATAATAAAACTCCGTTTATATACAAAATATGGTAAAATTTAAATCCAACACAATAATAAATGCACTTATTTGCATGTTAGTCTTTCTTGGTCTGAAGATCTTTATACTCATTCGGTTTTTTAATAACTGAAAAATATGGGAAAGCCTTCCCTATTGGCGCTCTATAAAAAATAATTAAAACCAAGCCAGACAAATTTCCTTATTAAATTTTAAGTCAGCAAATTTTTCCATCTTGGCAAGGCGCGGCAAAAAGTCCTGCTGATATTAAGTCAAGATTTCATAAGGATCCTTGCACGGTAGGGTTGCCACAGAGAGGTTTTACAAAGTCTATCTTTTAGATCTGGGATTCTAGGGTTGAGAAAGAGTGATGTAATGCATAACGACAGCATAACTATTACTTTTGGAAAATTTTAAACTGTTTGTGCCTTTGTAAACAAACAATAAATAAACACTAAAGTCATTAAAACGGGATATTTACCATGATTTGATTTTTCAGTCTTCTAATATTTCGGCACAGTTTCATGCGCCATGTAGTGGTAACGTTCGTAGCAAAAGACAGAAAATGAGGGTAGATCGGTATGTCTGCCCATAAAAACTTTCTCGCAGTGCCTTCAGTTATTCCGTAATCATGGCGCATGAAACTGTGTATTTTGTTTAATACGTCGTAACTACAGTACATACGCTGCGGAAACCCTAATTAAATAAACAAATAAACAATACGGCTCGTATTATGAAAGCTTGCTTATCAATGCGATCTTTTCTATGCCATAATGTCACTCCAGCAGACTGAGCTGAAATTCGGTATCCTTTACTTAATTTTAAATAATCATTGATGTATCAACACACACATTAGTTAAATATCACATTAGTTTTATTTAAATATTTTATGTTCAATATCAGGATGTCATCATCAGCCTATATTAGTTCACTGCTGGACATAGGCCTCCCCCAATGAGCGCCATAGCGCCCTGTCTTCAATTGACGCATCCAAGACCTGCAGTCTTTCGCAGGTCGTCATCCCACCTGGTCGGAGGGCGTCCTATACTACGTTTACCGAGTCGTGTTCAATATCAGGATGTGTTCAAGAGCATTTTCTTTATACATGTGATTTTCTTAAAATACTTTTATATTTTTGCAAGTGCCAACCCTAATCTTAGCCTGCCCAGTGAGCTGCCCTCTTAAGTGCGTGTTAAGTTGAACTTAAGACGGTAAGATCCACACTTAAACTTTCCAATGTTTGTTTACTTTTATACTTTTGGGGAAAGAGTTTTTTAATATCTCCAAAGGGGGATTATACAGGGTTTTACCTCTGTAGGGGGTCGATACAGGGTATTATGAAAACTTTTTTATCGCCAAAGGGACAGGTATTTAGAAATCAATCGGGGAGTACACTTATCGAGATTATGTTTTTGTCAAAGCGAAGGGTGATCAAGATCAAAAGTGTTTTGTACGAGGTGTCACAGAATATCATTGAAGTGAGCCGAAGAGGGTGATTATGGACGGGCGCGGGAGTGAATTATTTGAATATTTTTGTATTTACGACACAGTTATTTGTGTCGTTTAAAATACATAAATAACTTGCACGTTTGCAGTGTAAAGCTCTAGGCACATTAATCTAATGCCGCTACAACGTAGCACAAAATTATGCATTAAAATATAGGCTTATACTCGTTATTTTTAGATATATTTTATAATGACGACCGATGTGGCACGGTGGGCGAAGGTCCGCCTGCGACGCAGGAGGTTGCGGGTTCGATTCCCGCCTCGGAACAATTGTGTGTATGATCTGCAAATATTTGTTCCGGGTGTTCTGGTCGTTTTCTATGTATAATAAAAAATATCTATCTATGTAATGTATTGTATTATGTATATCAGTTATCTAGTACCCATAACACAAGCTCTGCTTACCATGGGGCTAGATAATGCTGTGTGGATTGTCCAGCATTATTTATTTATTTAATGACAAAATTTTACAAAACCTAACCTAATCTAATCATTAAAATGCCATAAAAAATGAAGGTCGAAACCTCGAAATAAACGAAATGGATACAAAATGAAACATTAATTCTTCAAAGTAAATTGCTATCGCATTCATTACGGTATTATTCGTTAATGTAGAGTTATAATACATTTCATTCGTTAATCCTTACTGGTATTTTCCGACATTAATTATATATTTACGTTATTAATAATCACGTTATTTTAATCGGACCACAGTTACCAGAGAACTTAAAATTCGGTCGGCCGCTTGCAAGATGGGCTATTGATATCGATGCTAGTATTAATTTTAATTTTAACCTTTGTTAAGAGAACTCTAGTGTCTAGATAAACCTATGTTAAGATTTACGATGTTATCAAAAAACTGTAACAAATTTGTAACAACAATTAAATATATCTATCTATCGACAAAAGTCGGGTACGTTGGTTTTTATATCTCTAGAACCCGTGTTACGGGGCGTAACGTACCGTTCGCAGCGACCATCATACATTACGCCGTGTGCTAAAATCAGTCTCTTTGTTCGTTGCGAGCGTCTTCTTTCCCCTGCTTTTCCGTGGAACATGTTTCATTGGTATACTCGCGTCTATTCAATACAAACAAACAAACAAAAAATCAAACCTTTCCTCTTTATAATATTAGTATAGATTTAAAATGAAAATAGCAAGCAAAAATCAGGTATTTTTCGGAAAAAGCCGTATTGATGACCTTTTGTATTTAAAATGTAGTATGTAATAAGTTATTTTAAAATTGTTTCTCTTTTTTTCAGATACCAACATGGCCGGTCGTGTGGTGATTCTGCTTACATCCGTATGGGCTGTAACAGGTTTGTTCCCATGTCTTTTTTCGATTATAAATGGACGTGTATTAAAAAACTCTATACCGGCTTCAAATTCTTCTTTGGGTTTAAAACTCAGGTAGTTTTAAAAAAAGATTCATTGAAATCGGTTGACGTGATATTGAATTACTTGTCCATTTGTCGCGCACATACAAGACTGTTCGTTCATCCAGTCGAATGTTCTGAGGTCTCAATACTCAATACTCAATACTCAATGGTTTATTGCTTACATGTGTACAAAAGTTCTTAAAAAATATATATAAGTCCAACATGCACCCTGCAAGGGTATTGCAACATACATTTAAAGTTAAATGCTAGGCATCGGAGGACTTACGAGTAGGGTATTCTCATGGATGCCATTATCAGAACTGGACCAAATTGAAATCCCACGGTTACGTTTGCACCATTGATTTGCCCCATTAATGGTGCAGGCGTAACTGGTTAGTTAAGTTATGTTTGCACCATTGATTGATAGGCAAAAGAAAACAGACAAACAGACCGTATAAAAAAAAGCAGCTTTTGAATATAATAGAATCATCAAAATCGGTTCACCCTGTCGTAAGTTCTGAGGTAACAAGCATAATAAAAAAAATACAGTCAAAAAAAAGTTCATGTTGGCCCCAGGGTATAGGGGCCAAGTTGAATTCCCCTGGGGCCAAAAAGTATTTATTCCTTTTAATTTTTGTCTGAAATCATCAGCTAGTAAGACATTCGTCCTCTTACATAGACATTCGAAATTAGTGTCATCCTCCTTCGCTACGCTCGGTATAACAATATCATATTTAATGGGGTGGTTTAATCTCTTGTAATTACCGATTTCTCTGTCTATTGTGAATCGTCAATTCTTTTAGTTTTGTTTATGGAATATTCCTAGGGTAAAGTCATATAAAACGGGATATTTACCATGATTTGATTTTTGAGTTTTCCAATATTTCGGCTCAGTTTCATGCGCCATGATCGTAGATGGTAGATCGGTATATCTGCTCATAAAAACGAACTCGCAGTGTCTTCAGTTATTCCGTGATCATGGCGCATGAAACTGTGCCGAAATATTGGAAAACTCAAAAATCAAATCATGGTAAATATCCCGTTTTATATAATAATAATAATAATGCTGGACAATTCACACAGCATTATCTAGCCTCATGGTAAGCAGAGCTTGTGTTATGGGTACTAGATAACTGATATACATAATACTATACATTACATACTAGATAGATATTTTTTTATTATACATAGAAAACGACCAGAACACCCGGAACAAATATCTGCAGATCGTACACACAATTGTTCCGAGGCGGGAATCGAACCCGCAACCTTCTGCTTCGCAGGCGGACCTTCGCCCACAGCGCCACATCGGTCGTCAAACAATATGACTTTAGTGTTAATAACCATGATAGTTTCAGAAGTTTTATTCCTAGGGTGTTCCTTATTTACAATCCCCAAGGACCACGAAACTAAAAAACAGGGTAAACCTAAAGCAACCCGAACTTGTTCTTTAATTTTTCAAAGGAATCACTTGATACATCATGTTCTCTGCTATCAAGAATGAGAAATTCCACGAATGATTCTCACCCACTTTTTAATTAAACATCGTAAAAAAAACGAGAAAAATGTCAAACGAAAACCAGTCCTCATTTGTTTCTGCCACAATGAAAACATGAAACATAAACAAAATAAAAAAAAACTCGTTAATACAATCTTGTAAGCGCAGCGAGCGTGCAAATTTTAATGAGTCCGGCACTACAGAGGTTTTTATCATTATTATTTTTGCAATTTTTATCTTGCTGGGACTAGCCAGGCGGGGAGTGTGTTTGCAGATTTTTATTTCATGTTAAACTGACAGCGAGATTGAAGTAAAATATTATGTCATATGGATTGAGACCAAACAAGCGAATGCTTTTTATATCTTTTTACACTTGGTCAAATTATTTTCGTTTAAACAGAGACAGCATTCAATCGTTGCTCTATAGAGAGAGAGAGAGGGATCTTTCAAACAAATCTGATAAACATTATCTACGAACAGAGGTTCATACACATTCGATAGATATGTTGTTGCTTTAAAACGAAGGACTCCTCAAAAAATCTGTCACTTAAGAGGCCTCCGGAGGGACGAATTCTTCATACAAACGTAATACCAAAATGATTTCCAATTCAAGCATATTTCCACTATAATATTGTATTATTTGTATTTGAATAGTATTTATCTAGGTTCCTAAATAATTTTTTTTTCAAAATACTTACCTAAAATTAAATGAAAGCCAATCGAATTTTGCACATTTTTCTGCGAAAATAGACAAGTTTTCTTGCTATTTGTTTCGTATTAAAAACATCAATATCTTACGTTTTATTTATTAAGGAACATAGCTTATATTGTCTAGTTACAGAATAACAATACTTTGTAAAAAATACAAAAAGTTTTCAGTCATAATTTTTGGTATTACGGGACAAACCAAAATTTGAACGGCTAATATTGCTATCGCGCACGCATAGGGCGCGGCGCAAAGGTTAAACAGGGACAACGATATTTGAAGCGATTTTTGCAAGCGAGGGTCGCCGGACCCTTAACCTTCTAAGTTTCTTATCTCTGGAACTATTACGAATTTTGAAATGATTGTTAAACCGAAAAATAGAGGATTTAAAACTGTATTCTTACTGTATTCCTTATAAAGGAAAAAATTACCATTTGAGTGTTAGGGGCCTTTCAGTAACGGACGGCAAACATGATAGCATAACCCACGCAAGATATTATGTAGGTAACTAAAGATATTCACACTAGAAAGACATGTAGACGTATCGTTAATTTGAAACTACATGTACACACAATATAAATTAACAATTTTGAATTAAATTAACACTACGTGAGCTATTATTATTATGGTACGGAATGATGTAACCAACAGACCGTGGTCTCTTGCACCCTCTAGGCTGGAGTGTTGCCGTTATATTATTGCAATTTCGGCTTCCGTCAGATACCTTTGATCCTATTTTAATTAGTTTTTGGAATATTCCGCGAATGTTTCTTTAGGACGAATGGTTTGTGTGTTTGCGTTTATTGAGTTTACTTAACAAAATGGAGTGAGACGCAAAAGGTTAAGATTGACATTTGAAGAAGAAAATTTATAAAAATCATTCAATTCTTAATAATAAACGAATGATGAAATGACACCGTCTATATTGTTCCTTCATGGCTAGTCCGTCCTAAGGTAGCCTGGAAGAGATCGCTGTCAGCAATAAGGCTATATCTGTGTATAAATACGTACCTACGAAAACATCTCGAACTGTTAGTAACATAAGTCCGCTCTGCATATTTACTTAAGATGTAAAAGTTGTTTCTTTTCCAATTTATGGATTGGATGGAGTTGGATGAATTAAACTTTTTAAATTCACACACTTGCTTTATTGTTCGACTCATAGATTGGATCACAGAGAAAGGTAAGTGAGAGCTGGCCACAGACAACTTAATTAGTGTTGCCAGCCCAATCAGTCAGGTATGTCATAGACAAAGATAATCCTATATTTCTCTATAAGGGAATGTATATTCTTTTGAGAAAAATAAATTTCTAAAACTCGTAGTAGTAGTATAATAAAAAATATCTATCTATGATCAGTATCCGTAACACAAGCTCTACTTACCTTGGCTAGATGATGCTGGGTGGATTGGACCCAGCATTATTTATTATTTTTATTATTTCATCAAAAGTAAAATTCCAAAATGTGTCATTCTGAAACGATATCTTTCGTTATGCTGAAGCAATAAATTAAGTACAAAACAAAATACAAAAAATTTAATAACCAAAAAGTTTACAAATAATACTCGTAACACCCTAATTTATGTACATATTCTTACATTTAAGAGCTGATTAGTTGAGCATAATAGTAAAGTAGATTTGGCTTCAGGTATTTAGGAGAGGACGACCCATGTGGCGCGGTGGGCGAAGGTCCGCCTGCGACGCAGGAGGTTGTGGGTTCGATTCCCGCCTCGGAACAATTGTGTGTACGATCTGCAGATATTTGTTCCGGGTGTTCTGGTTGTTTTTCTATGTAGGTATAATAAAAAATATCTATGGCAATAATGTGTGTTGACTTAGGTTAAAAAAAAGATCGCAGTCGTCGAAAAAAAATCGCAGTCAAAGTGTTAAGTATGTCGCATCCTGGCACAAGCTTAATAACATCTTTATAAGTACATATGGATAAAGATAGGATTCGTAATCCATCTGACAGAGAATCAAAGTTATTGACATAGCTCTGAGAATTAGCAAGCTGAGGTGGCAGTGGGCCGGCCATATCTCGCGAAGAACCGACGGCCGCTGGGGCAAACGTGTTCTTGAGTGGAGACCATGACTCGGTAAGCGTAGTATAGGACGCCCTCCGACCAGGTGGGATGACAACCTGCGAAAGACTGCAGGTAGATGCTGGATGTGTATAGGCTGAAGACAGGGCGCTATGGCGCTCATTGGGGGAGGCCTATGTCCAGCAGTGGACTAATATAGGCTGATGATGATGATGATAATAATGAAGTATGTTATTATACATGTGCCAGGAAGTCCTGCTCTCCCTTACTTAATAAATACCAACGTAATTGAAACGCCTTTTCAGGAATTTTCTAACAAACATATTTTTTTTTATTGGTATACTTTATACCCGCCTCCATTATTTTTCAAAGAAGAAGTACTAATATATTACCTCCTTCCAAGAATTGAACCCATTTACGTTAAGAAGAAGAAAATTATTTATGAGACACAACACACAAACAAACTTAGTTATACGATACGAATACAAAACTATGTAACTACCCTTAGAGACGTCATACTCATTGTAAAGAAATAAAAACATTGCGATATTTTACTATAGCTACATATCTAGCGTCGACGTTCGAACATACAACGCCGCATGGCATTATCTCTGTCACTCATAAACTTAACGCATTGCTTGTTTCGTTCGTGTTGGTGGCAAAGCGGCAACGCCGCCGCGCGGCGCGCGGCAATGATTGTTGAGTAAAATAAAATTCACCATTTTACATTTTAACATATTAAACAGTACTTACGTATGAAAAGATACACCCTTTCTGGTTTTTATAGTCCTTGTGTAGTTATTGCACTTTCGGAACACACAACTTGGCATTTTCGAGGTTTATTTAAGTATATTCCGTAAGTAACCTCGTGTTCAACGAACGTGCGCGTCGCGGCCAGGAGCAGGACGGTCTGAGTTCAATTAGGATACGTACCTGATTTTCGTTTTGTAAGGCAGACCTCGATACAACGTATCTACGTATATATAACATCATCTCTTTGACTACCCCCATATCATTAGTCGTACCTCGACCACGATTCAACCTCTACTCAAACTCCAAACGCGTTTCGTTAACATCATCCTCACCCTATATCAGACATAAGCCTCCCCCAATGAGCGCCATAGCGTCCTGAAAAAGACTACTGTAACTATCATGGTATATAATAATAATAACACTTAATTCATTTAAACCGGAATATTTACAATGATTTGATAAATAATAATTTGGTATATATCTAGTATAGGGAAAAAAGTGAATATTAAATGTTGGTACTTAGCCACAATTTATATGTTTTTATTTTGCTGTTTATTTTGTTTTGTATGTTAGTTATAAGTTTAGGTTATGATAGGACTGGCATACTTTACGAAGTAAAAGTCCTTAATAATAAATATGAATAAAAAAATAAAATAAAATAAAAATGTTGGTACTAACACAAGTACATTGGGTTCGACTGGTAGTATACGGGTCCGATATTTAGGTATGTATAAATAGTAGCCCTCTCAGCAAGCAGATGAGCGCGCGTGTGTAGGTCACAGGTCCTGAACAGGACCTTTCGTCTGCTAAGCCACAGAGGTCGCAATAACCTTAACATAATAACAGCCTCTCCTCAAAGGCACTCGTGTCCTTGTGATATAGTACACGTGCCCTTCGTGCCCTATTAAATAATTTAACCAATTAACATACGAGAATGACTGGGGTAATGAATCCGACAACATAGGTACAGGGTGTGCGGGAGTGTGTGATTATTGCGAAAGTGGGTCGTTGTAAATAGCACTCGCTTGTGATTTTGAGTGGGATGGTTTTGATGGGTTTTTGAAATGGTTTGAGGGTAAATTATAATTTTTAATATAAATAAAAAGATCTTGACAGACCGAGATATTGATAGACGGACAAGGAAGTGTTTTTTATCCTTTTGAGTAACGGAACCAAAAGTTAATATTTAATGATGGAAATCAATACAATAAAAATTTTCAAAATTATTTTGCAATTTAAAAAAAAAAATCTGTCTTTAGTCATTGTTGGTCTCATTGATTAATTTCCAAAACCGTAAGTATATTTTGGTTCACCTAGTAGTTTGAAGAGCGGTCTATATTTTCCTTAAGAAATTGACATTAGCCTCTAAAAAAAATTATGACTACAAAAAATATAGTGCCAAAAATCTTAAAAACCAATACTTTACATTATTACAAAAACAAATTCTAGATACCTAGGTAAAAAAAATAGACAGGAGTCGAACTAGCAACCTATTAAAACCGACAATTCAATCACTACGCAACTAAACCAACATAAAATATCTCTTTCACCCAATTCCTACACAAAACCCTACAAATTCTACAGGGTGATCCTAATAAAATACAATTCATCCCGTTTTGATAAATGTACCGTATTTTTCATATCAATGCCTTAGCCTTCTTGAGCCTTACATGTTTGACAGTGACATATTGCGCGACATACATTTTCGGCACATGCTGTATATCACTCCTTAATCGAATATAAAGCTTTATTGATGTGTTTGATATAAGAAAACTTCTAAACACTTTGAATCAATCGTCTCGACCTCTGTGGCGCGGTGATAGAACTGCTAAATTAATCACCGAAGTTGGTAGGTTCGATTCTCGCTGACAAAAACCAACCATCAATTCATACCAACTAGGTATCTGTTATCTTTTGATGACTAACGGCTAAACCGATCTTAGTGATATTTAGTAAGGAAATCGTATCCTAGAGAGAAAAATGTATATTATCATGGCCTTCTTTTAACCATCATCATTAACCTATATCAGTCCACTGCTGGACATAGGCCTCCCCTAATCAGCACCATAGCGCCCTGTCTTCAGCTTGACGCATCGAGCGAATCTGCCTGCAGTCTTTCACAGGCTTCTTTTACCAAGGTTCAAGGTTCATGCAAAGTCGCGAGCATTAACTAGTACAAAGTCGCTTACAAAGTCACGAGGTATCTATGCATCTGGCAACGCACTCAAACTGGAGAAGTCTCTCGTAACGAGAGGAAACGTTGGTGATCTTCCAACTCAAATAAGGTTCGTAGTTACTACGAACCTTATTTGTCCGCAATGAATTCGTCAAACTACGATAGTTTTTATAGTAAATACCTATGTTACAAAAGGGCTTAAAAACCAGTATTATCAAAGCAGAAAAAATCTGTCGCTAAAATGCCTCAAGCTCTATTGAAAATCGCCGGAAAACATGTTCATACAAACTTTCATAAAATGCTGAATGCACAGCCAATTCCATTCAGCTTGGAAACGAATCCTTTGGAAAACAAGAGAAACGAGATTTTAAGCAGCAGTTCTCTTTGTGACGTCACGGATAGTTTTCAACAAAAATATTCGAATAAAAATGTTTACTAGGGCGACGCATTCAGCGGGTTATGTAGGCGCGTTAGGATAACTGATACAGTTTTTAACACAGTTTTACAGTTTTCTCTCGCCATAATATGAGCTTCAATTAATTTGTGGGAAAAGTACTAACTCAATCACTCCCTATCTTCAAAAAACTGCTGCATCAGCATTATTTATCCATATAAAATATTGATCGCCTTATCTTATGTCTATGTAAGTTTATTATAATGTTTGTTATGTAGGTATTTAGTGTATTTGTTATGAATTATTTATTAAAGTGCCACCGTCTATATTGTTCGTTCATGTCCAGTCCATCCCAAGGTTGCCTGGAAGAGATCGCTCTCAGCGATAAGGCCGCCCTTTATACCATTATTCTAAGTTTTTATCTCTGTATTATTTTCTGTTTTGTGTGGTGTAATAAAGTGTTATCTATCTATCTATCAATATCTCTCGACCTACTTAAGCCCAGAGTTTTGGCCGAAGAGTGTCAAGTTTCGAAGGTTCACTGGAAGCCTGCAAGGGGACAACGCTGCACCACCGTGCACCAAAGTCAGCGACACCCTGATTACGTCATCTACACGCTGTAGTTAATAGTTGAAAAATGTGAATTTTATTAATTATATCAGATGCTTATGTGACAAACTCACGAATACATCTGAATTGGGATTAGTTCTAAGTCCTGCGTCGTCATTTTGGAGTAAACAACCAAATAATCCATCCATGGTTGTCTGGTAGAGATCGCTCTTGAGCGATAAGACCGCCAATTTTATCTAGTTTTTTTAAGTTTTTATTTTACATTGTCATTTTATACTTAGTGTGCAATAAAGAATTATCTATCTATAATAGGTAGTGAACCAGCCGTCACAAAGAGGGACTGTAACGGCTGTTTGCATACGAACGATGCCCCCGTTCATTAAAATGCATGAAGTTATGCAAAGAGCAGATGTGTGTCGTGCAGTGGACTGATTTTATGTATGCCTATCTTTTTTACCAGAAAATGAAGACATATTTTTGGGCTTCAAGAGATAGTCGGTCGGACAAACTTATTATTACGGGAACTTATATTAAAGGTAGAATATAAAAATATACCTTTATATATAATTATTATGATTATTTACACGACCTATGTGGCGCGGGGGGTTAAGTTTTGCCTGCGATGCAAGTGGTTGTGGGTTCGATTTCCGCCTTGGGACAAATTTCACAAATGTACCATCTGCAAATATTTGTCTTGGTGTGGTTCTGGGTATTTTCTATGTATAATAAAAAATATCTATCTATGTATCAGTTATCTAGTACCATATTAAGAGCTCTGCTTATTTTGAGGCTAGATGATGCTGTGTGGATTGTCCCACATAAGCTGTTCATAGGGCATGCTTTTTCAGACGTCCACCGCTGAACGTGCCTTCCTAAAAAAGGGTGGCTGCTCGACTCGGCATACGTAGTGTAGGATACCCTCCAGCCAGGGATGATGACTTGCAAAAGACTGCAGGTAGATGCCGGATGCGGCAAGCTGAAGACAGGGCGCTATGGCGCTTATAAGGAGAGGCCTATATTTGTCCAGCAGTGGACAAATATAGGCTGATAATGATGATGCCATACTAAACACGGCTTGTGTCGCGGTGCTTGTAATGTGACGTCATCTATAGGTTCTGCCTTAAAACCAGCGTCGTTACAGTCCTCGGGCGGTAGCGACATTAAGCTGAGGCTGGACCTAATTAGCGCACACTGAGGACAGGCTACGTTACAGTCCTCGGGCGGTAGCGACATTAAGCTGAGGCTGGAGCTAATTAGCGCACACTGAGGACAGGCTACGTTACAGTCCTCGGGCGGTAGCGACATTAAGCTGAGGCTGGACCTAATTAGCGCGCACTGAGGACAGGCTACGTTACAGTCCTCGGGCGGTAGCGACATTAAGCTGAGGTTGGACCTAATTAGCGCGCACTGAGGACAGGCTACGTTACAGTCCTCGGGCGGTAGCGACATTAAGCTGAGGCTGGACCTAATTAGCGCACACTGAGGACAGGCTACGTTACAGTCCTCGGGCGGTAGCGACATTAAGCTGAGGCTGGACCTAATTAGCGCGCACTGAGGACAGGCTACGTTCTTTATACTTATTTTCTATTGTTTATCTTTTAGTTTTAGTGTTATATTTTATTTAGCTTAATGTGTTTTTTAATGTACGTTTGTCTTTTTTGTGTGTGCTAATAAAAGTTTTCTATCTATCTATAAAAAACGGTTCCGTATATTAATTATTCCTACAAAAACAAGATGGTTCCATCTTACGTAGCAGAATGTTATTTTAATAGCACATTATGAATATTCCGTGATAAAGCCGTCAAAGCGGGTTAAACTTAAACATACAAAGATTTTATACATAAAATACTATGTTATGCGAGTCTGTAGATACCGCTGGAACATTATAGGAGGATATCTCGCGAAGAGATTTCAGAAGCTGAATGAAATCTGTAATGTAATAGATTCGAGATAATTATCTTAGAAAAATGTGCGGTTAAACCTATGATAGTCCACTGCTGGATGTGTCCAGCAGAGTCCAGCAGTTGGCCCCCAATAAGCGCCATAGCGCTCTGTCTTCAGCTTGCCGCATCCAGCATCTACCTGCAGTCTTTCGCAGATCGTCATCCCACCTGGTCGGAGGGCGACCTACACTACGTTTACTGAGTCGTGGTCACTCAAGAACACGTTTGCCCCAGCGGCTGTCGGTTCTTCGCGAGATATGGCCGGCCCACTGCCACTTCAGCTTGCTAATTCTTAGAGCTATGTGGGCGCTATGCTCATTGAGGGAGGCCTATGTTCAGCAGTGGACTGCTATAGGCTGATGATGATGATGTCGATGACTTTGGTTCTCTGTCGGATGTATTCGTTAAGAATCCTATCCTTCAGAGTATGATAGGTATTAAAGATTAATTTATAGGGTACTAGATGCGCCCCGCGGCTTCGCTCGCGTGGAAATCTATGTGTCAAATGGTTAAAAAAGTCGCTTCCCGCTGTCTGTCTGTCCCTACGTAAATATGCTTATATCTTTATAACTACGCAACGGATTTTTATGTGTTTTTTATAATAGATAGAGTGATTCAAGAGCAAGGTTTATAAACTTTTTGGCACATAGGTTTCCACGCGTTCGAAGCCGCGGGGCGCATCTAGTACTACATAAATAATGATGAAACAGCAAATATAAAATATTCTTTTGTCTTTGATCTCCTTTAAAACTTTATTTCCATTGTCGACTTAACGCCAATTAAAGTTTGCTTGTTAGGAAGCTTAGTTGTCAGATATCAAACTGGGTCTCAGGTGAAGCAAGGCGGGACAGTTTATTGTGGAAATGTATGGCTAAAGGACATAGCACAAGAAATCCGGCACCACTCAAATATATATAAACAAGTAATATTTAGGTACATTTTTTACAATAATTATTATTTTTAACCTCATATTTCATAGCACATTTTTGTGCAATACGGCAGTGGACAATTTTTAATCCCGATTCAAAATTGCTTGTTAGGAAGCTTAGTTGTTAGATATCAAACTGGTTTTCAGGTGAAGCAAGGTTTATTGTAGTTAAGTTTATTGTGAGCTGTTTCCCGCGGTTACACCCGCGTTGAATTCGAATTTCTAAAATATAATATAGACTATTTTCACCGGGGATCGTGTAGCTTCCCAACGGTGAAAGATTTTTTCAAATCGGTCCAGTAAGTTCGGAGCCTATTAAATACAAAAAAACAAAAAAACAAACCTTTCCTCTGTATAATACTAGTATAGAAAATCATAATACAACGGCTAAGAGCACCAAGCTCAGATAGTTCAATAAGTTTTTATTGCTAGCAACCCTATTTAGCACATGGTTACAATAACTAAATACCTAATCAGAGTTTGCATATCGACGCTAATTATAAAGTGCTAAAAAGGCGTTCAGCACAGCAGAGATATAGGGGGATGAGAAGTTGCCTACTAACGCTTATTTTCATGTTACAAAAAGGCTTTCTGCATAGCAAAGATATAGGGGGATCAGAGGTTGCCCGTCAACGTTGTGATTTTATTGTGTCATAAAGGCGTTCAGCATAGCAAAGATAGGGTATTAGGGGCTACTGATATTCAGCTACAACTTTAGACTGCAGACAGATGCTGGATGCATCAAATTGATGACAAGTTGCTATAGCGCTCCTTAGGGGAGCCTTATGTCCAGCAGTAGACTGATATGGCAAGCTGAAGACAGATTGCTAAAGCACTTATTAGGGGAGGCTTTTGTCCAGCAGTGGGCTGATATAGGTTGATGATGATAAACTTGCATTTTTAGCCCCACAACGCTATCCATAATTATAAGAATTCAAGATTCTAAGAAGGACAACTTCAAAAAATACAAGCAAATCCCCTGGGGATTTGCTTGTATTTTTTGTAGTTGGACTAATGATACAGTGGTGTATTATTTGTACAACTAGTTGAACTACTCAGTTGAACTACTGTATCGGAGGGAACTTTTTATGGTAAAAGTGTCCTATGTCACCACTTAAATAATCTAAACACACACTATCTCATTCTGTTTGTATGTTTGTTTACAGATGCCATCCTTGTCCATCACACACGAGCGGACGCAAACACGTAAGTATTTTGAACCTTATATCTTTTAAATAAGGACTAGCGTGTGTCTGGTAAAGCTTTTGAGAAGAAAATTTTACGCGATAGCATCTCAGCGGAATTTGATTCTTAAAAAATAAGAGCTGAGATTGAATTTCAAATGACGCTATTCTGTCTCGCTAGTCGCTTCTTGCTCGGCAATTTTCACGTTTATGTAGTCACGATAAGGTTTATTTTAGAATAGAAGGTGGAAAGGAATTTAAATATTGTAATGAGGATGTGTAAACTAAGAAGGGACGTTGCATGTGAAAGGTTTTGTTCGAATTTCAAATAGTTTTTTCTTTTGAAATATAAAATACGGAAAAATAAAGATGGTATCTCATATTATGGAAGAGAAAGGTTCTTTGGTATAAGTAATATTTTATCAGAAAGGTGAAATATTACTCGCAGCCTACCGCAGCCTACTGAAAATTTGGGTGAACTTAATAAATAAATAAATCAATAAATAATGCTGGACAATCCACACAGCATTATCTAGCCCCATGGTAAGCAAAGCTTGTGTTATGGGTACTAGACTAACTGATATACATAATACAATACATTACATAGATAGATATTTTTTATTATACATAGAAAACGACCAGAACACCCGGAACAAATATCTGCAGATCATACACACAATTGTTCCGAGGCGGGAATCGAACCCGCAACCTCCTGCGTCGCAGGCGGACCTTCGCCCACCGCGCCACATCGGTCGTCAAACTTATGGAGCAAAAATTTGCAAAAAATACTTTTATGTATTCTTTTGTAAGACCTGAGATTTGAGATCTGAGATCTCTGTTAGATTTTCTTCTCTTCTCTTTACATAAAGAAGGTTTATGTTTAAAGCTTGGACTTCCTGACTAGGCTACTGTATAAAGACGACAGGAAAACTGACGTACAGGTGTTGACACAAGTGCTTTGCTTACTCTATTTTTTTCATTTTTCTTTTTCCAAGCAGTATTAATCATTAAGAGGCCGTTCTCCAAAAATCAGAGAAAAAGCTTTTTCCAAAGAGCGTGGTAAAATTAACTAGAAAAAAAAACGTATACCTACAGTTGGAAAACCTAAATTTTATGGACAGTTGGAAAAATTTAACACGCTTTCTTCATATCTACCTATAAGCTTTTCACATCTAAGAAACTGTAACAGCAGAGTTTGAAAACATGCTTCAGGTGGGGGTACTCCTTTTTCCGCATTTGGACTCCAGTTGGTCCTTTATGCGTAGTAAAACATGCTTACATATTTTCCAAGCACTTTTCTCCCTGCCTGTACTATAAGCCGATTGGAAAAAGTTGCGAACTCGACTCTGTTCGTAATAGGATTTGTTGAAGATCGTGATTCTCAATGTATTTGTTTGTAGACTGTTAGAAGTCTATTAAATACGTTTTTACATTACTCTTTTATTTTATTTTTTATGACCTCTGGCATAGTGGCGTGAGACACAGAAGGCTGCGGGTTCGATTCCCAAATTAGTCCCAATGATCTTCAAATTGTATTTTATTACGCGTCTGGTGTGTTTTCTGTTTTCATAAAAGTATCTCTGACCCTGTGGATGACGACCTGCAAAAGACTGCAGTGCAGGTAGCTGCCGGATGCGTCAAGCTGAAGGCAGGGCGCTGTGGCTCTCATTCGGGGAGGCCTATTTCCAGCAGTGGACTAAGATAGGCTGATGATGATGAGGATCTAATATGACAAAAAAGACGTTCTATGAGATAGACATCGTTGGTCAATCCAGATGTACCTATTTGTGAGTTTAGTTGGTAGGTAATGTACTCATACAATTTTTGGTTCAGGAGGACTACTATAAAAAACGAACGAAATTGACGGATGACTTCAACAACCTTACCATAAGTATTACAAAGTTAGACAAACTTCCTGAAATTGGAGGTATACTTTGAAAAAAGAAAAACCTGTATTTTATTCAAACGAATATACGTCTGAGTTTCCTTTACAACGCTGCTTATTTTGAGTTTTAATAACGCTGACTGAAATATCTTCCTTTATATAGCACTAGCGGACCTTCCCGGCTTCGCACGGTTTTAGTAAGGATCCCTTACTTTTTGAAAATATAATATAGCCTATGTTTACCGAGGATAGTGTAGCTTTCTAACGGTGAAATAATTTTTCAAATCGGTCAGTAGTTTCGGAGCCACTTACAAACAAACAAACACAAAATCAAACCTTTCCTCTTTATAATATTAGAATAGATTATTTACCAATTTATTTCTGATTCCAGATTTCGATGGCAATCAGAGACATCTTCGAAAGGTAAGCAATACAACATGTCCCTTCCACATATTTAAAGATAATTAATTTGAGCTATGGAAAGAGCTATGCTCGGAGTTTCTCTGAAGGATAGGATTCGTAACGAATACATCCGACAGAGAACGAAGGTTATCGACATACATAGCTCTAGGAATTAGCAAGCTGAAGTGGCATTGGGCCGGCCATATCTTGCGATGAACCGACAACCACTGGGGCAAACGTGTTCTTGATAGTATAGGACACTCTACGATCAGGTGGTATGACGACCTGCGAAAGACTGCAGGTAGATACTGGATGCGTCAAGCTAAAGACAGGGCGCTATGGAGCTCATTGGGGGAGGCCTATGTCCAGCGGACTAACATAGGCACTAACATAGACGATGAGCGTGTGTGTACCAATAACCAATTATTTTTCTTTCTTACTTTATTAAATTTATTCTTAGATTATTTTATAGATGGTTGGTCCAAGGCATTCCTTGAAGCGCACACAAATGAAGCGCACCTAAAAAAAAAAAAATACAAAATATTTATTCAGAAACTTAAAATACATTATATAACAGTGTTTGAGATCCCCTTTTAAGTAAAGTATTTTACCTGTGTTAGGGGAATCTCGCTCTGCCGCAAACAATAGAATTTGGAACGTACATTAAGTTCAGCTAGTAGTTATATAGTATACATATAAGGCTACTTAAATTATAGAGCTTATTATTTACAAAAAAATAAGTTGATATTTATTTATTTTAGCCATTTGGAAAGTGAGCGCGCATGTAATTCTATAGGTGTGCATGTATGAGTGTGTGGGGGTGTACCTAAGTACTTCCACTTAGCGCACCCGTTTAGGTGCGCTTCATTCAGTAGGTACCCAAATTGCTTGATCACAGTTTAAACTCTTCTGAAGAAGAATAAGAATACGATCCTAAGATAGTAAAGCTTATAGCCCGACGATAAACTCAAGACAATCAAATCCAACTTGAATTTATTCTAATTAAAAACGAGAAAAAGAGATAATTTTCCGTTTGACGTAGCTCTGAGGGTACATTTGCATCAAGGCCCTAGGTGGTAGCGACCGGGACTCGTGTTAGAGTAGTAATGAAGTAACTCGAACCATGGCTCTACATTTTTTTAAAGCACGTCTCAATGGTAGATTCATATAGATAGATGATTTGTAGATAGATAGAAAGTTCTTCATTGCATAATTATGTATAATAGAAACGATGTACAATAAAAACTTAATAATAAATTAAGTTAAGAACAGTTGGTGTCTTATCGCTCAAGAGCGATCTCTACTTGACAACCATAGATGGATAGGATCATCGACAATACCAGGGGATCTGAGTGCTTGTAGGTTTTGTAATATTATAAATAAAATACTTACTCAGGACTCAGGTATTTGTCAGCAAAACTTTACAGACAGCGTGCTAGTTGGGAGGGTACTGGATTATTTGGGAGGCATGTTTGCGTTGATTCAGAAACTTGCATATTAACTACTTGGTCTTCTGCTGTTTATTTGAATTTAGTTGTTACTTTTGACAGCACCTATTTTTTTCCTGAGACTAAGCCGGTGGTAACTTTTGGAACTAAGGATTAAAATAGAAAGAGTATATTTGTAAGTGTATCTATTTTTTTTTATTTTTAACCAAAATACAGTCAGTAGTGGTAAAAAAAGCATGAATGATACTTACAAATTACAGGTATGTCATCTAAATCGACCAGCTGTTAAATTGTTCATACATTGTTGTTCATACTTCTATCAACGTATCTATAGCCCTCTTCCTAAACTAGCACTCTTAGACCAAAAGCTGGTAGAAACTGCATAAATCCGGTTTTATCCGAGGAGAGGATTTGGAGGACCGTAACGTTGGGTATAATCAAGGGTTTGTGAGAATGACATATTTTTGAGGGTTTTGGGAACTCCAGTATTAGTGGATCAAGGCCGTTCGTTTTTTAGTTAGTTTTTCCGTAATTATGGCGCATGAAACTGTGCCAAAATATTAGAAAACTCAAAAATCAAATCCCGTTTTAAATGACTTTAATATTCTACCAACGTATTCTAGTCTATTAGAATAGAATAGAAATACATTAATTTATTCATAACAACTTAAATTAATGTATAATGAAAAGGGAGGCCTTTGCCCAGCAGTGGGACAATAATGGCTTAAAATAATAATAATAATAATAACTTAAATTAACAAATAACACACTTATAGAAATAGGTACATGTAGAGAGTTGTTACAAAAAGTTCAGCATAATGCTGGCTAAGCTCCGCAAGAGACTTGCCAGCGCTGGACTTCCGTATTTATTATTTTATATCAGTCATCTAGTACCCATAACACAAGCTCTGCTCAGCTTGGGGCTAAATGTTGATGTGAATTGGAATATTTCTACATACTGCAATTCACAAACAGAGTTAAATTTCTATTCAAAAAATATTTCATTACTTGATTCATAAAAAATATATGCGAAAACCCACTAAAACAAAGCTTGTACCGAATTTTACTCGCAAAAACTGAATCACGAGGCTCAAAGCGGACAAATTTATGTAGAACTACACAAATCCGGCTTTATCTGCTTTTGGCTGGCTTTGACCGGATCCAACCAATCAGCGGGCAGAATTCAAGTTGAACCTTAGTTATCCACTTAGAATTTAGATTTATATTATATACTAGCTGCGCCCCGCAGTCTCGCCCGCGTGGAAATCGAAGTATCAAATGTCAATTTTATAAACCTTCCTCTTGAATCACTCTAAAAAACCGCATAAAAATCCGTTAAAGTTCTAAGCATACAATATGACTGATGGGACAGACAGACAGCGGGAAGCGACTTTGTTTTATACTATGTATAATAAATAAAAAAATAAATAATGCTGGATAATTCACACAGCATTATCTAGCCCCATGGTAAGCAGAGCTTGTGTTATGGGTACTAGATAACTGATATACATAACTACTATATATATTACATAGATAGATATTTTTTATTTTACATAGAAAACGACCAGAACACCCGGAACAAATATCTGCAGATCGTACATACATTTGTTCCGAGGCGGGAATCGAACCCGCAACCTCCTGCGTCGCAGGCGGACCTTCGCCCACCGCGCCACAGAGGTCGTCTATGTATGTATGTAGTGATAATATATTATACAGGCCGTGCCAAATGGGTTACATACATATTTAGTACTTAATTAGGACATATGATACGAAATGAGTATGATTTAGATTAGAGATTAATTTACTAACGCCAGCTGTGCAATTACGCTAAAACCACCCATCCGACATTTGCAAGCCATTTCAATGGCCTTGAAATCCCATTAACACTTTGACTGCTGAAATCACACGGTATGTGTTTTCTACAAGTGACTAATATGCGTAAATCCATACTAGCGCAGCGGCTGAGAAAATACAGATCTTGTGACTCAGCACAGCCGTAATATTTTTCGAACGAAACGCATGTGCGGCGCAACACAACCGCTGTGTAGAGCGGCAGCACGAATTTTTTAGGTTGAAAAAAAGATCGCAGTCGTCGAAAAAAATCGCAGTCAAAGTGTTAAAAGGGATTTAGAAAAGATTTCAAGGCCATTGAACATTGGCCCTTCGCCATATAATTGCAAATAACGAAGGCCATTCCAAGGGCTTTCAAATATCAATAAAGGATGGGTGGTTTAGCGTAATTCCACATCAGAGGCAACGTCAAAATTAAATGCTGATGCGGTTGCATAAATGTGGTCTGACCTTTAGTGCGGATTGGTGGATCAACTTTTAATCAAAGGATACTTTATTTTATCGAGGCGTTATTCTTTTGACTCTCTCTCAGAGAAAATTGCCTTTTCAAGTCTTTAATAAAATCCCACGGAACATAAACGAAATCCTATTCTAATTGAGTACAAAAAAGTTATGTGGTTGTATTTGCCTAGCAAGGATAATATAGACGGATAGATGGATAGAAATCACTTTATATTATACCTTATACTCCAACTACTAACTTTAACTAACTTTTTTTGTTATATAGTTGATATTAGTGTTTTAATTTGTGATTTGCGTGTCAAATTGTTATCATTAGTGATTTGTGTTGTGTGCTGCACTCAGCACCCTGGCGCCGCTGGACACCAGCGCTGCACTGGCTTGTGTCGATGTAGCATTTAATGCTGAGCCGGTAGCCTCTGTGTTCTCGTGTTTTAATTATTTTATTCGTTCCTAATTTGTTATCTTTATTATTATTAGTTCTTAAGTTGTATTATTTTATATGAAACACAAACAAACATTTTCTATTTCTATAAAACAGCCGCAGGCGGACCTTCGCCCACCACGTCGCAGAAGTCGTCTATATTATTTATAAACAGGTTGTATATACAGGTAACTTGCCAAAGAAAATTACAATAAAATAATCTAAACAGAATAGAACTCGTTTTTACAGTTTAAACAATTGAGCTGACTGTTGCAACAAACTACAGGTAGCTCAATTGATACATATCAATAGGCCAGCTATCTATTTATAACGGGCTTATAATAATGATCTTTAATTCAGACTACATGGGTCCATATAAACTTAAAAGTCATCATCATCATCATCAGCCTATAGCAGTCCAATGCTGGACATAGGCCTCCCCCAATGAGCGCCATAGCGCCCTGTCTTCAGCTTGCCGCATCCAGCATCTACCTGCAGTCTTTCGCAGGTCGTCATCCCACCTGGTCGGAGGGCGTCCTACACTACTAAAACCTAAACTTAATACTTTGACTGCGGTTTTTTTTCGACAATTGCGATCTTTTTTTTTACCTAAAAAATTCGTGCTGCCGCTCTTCACAGCGGTTGTGTTGCGCCGCACATGCGTTTCGTTCGAAAAATATTACAGCTCTGCTGAGTCACAAAGATCTGTATTTTCTCAGCCGCTGCGCTAGTGTGGATTTACGCATATACTCGTAAGTCACTTGTAGAAAACTCATACCGTGCGTTTTCAGCACTCAAAGTGTAGTGTAAGTACACAATAATAATTAAAAAGGCACGTGACTTATGGCAACTCTATGCCTACAAATGTTGTAGTGTTTGTAGTATTAGAAACAATGATTTCTTACAGTGTTTAAATATGAACTACAATTTATAATATAGATATATGGAGATACTCTGCGAGCATATCACAGGGCGATAGAACTCGTCGTCAGTCATAGATATTTAATAGTAATTTTTATAGACCTGCCGCGATACTCTCGCCCATGGAGGCGCTAAGCCACGTTCGTGACATCTCTAGAATTAATGACTTGAGTTATGCCGAGGCAGGTTTGTGCATACCGTGACCGAACCAGGCTGTTTTCTGCTGCATTAAAGCTTTGAACGAGTTTTGCCTCCAACTCAAAATCTACCAACTTACAGATAAGCAAATCAAATCAAATCAAACTAGACACATAAGTTATGAACATACTAGTGGTTTCTTCTCACTTCTTCCACTGGTGGACAAAAAATTGAAGTGAACTATAAAATAATTTAATTGATAATAATGAATAGTATAAAATATGACCTGTCTAAGTGCTTATTTGTAAGCTTAAAGAAATAAAAACTTTTCATTTTCATTTTCATTTTCTTGGAGGGTTTTGTGATGAGGTGTCATCAGCGTGACGTAGACAGCTACATATAACAGTAAAGTTGCAATCATTTGTATGGTTTGTAGTGTTTGAAACAATGATTTAGCACAGTGTTTGAGTAAAAACTACAATACACTCTTCGAGCGTGTCACACGTCGATAGAATCGCTATGTTATCGCAGCGTAGAAGTGTAACGGGCCTGTCTTTATTATAAGAAAAAAGGTTTTCTATAAGGAAATTGCTAAAATTCCATTCTCTTTAAATCAGCCAGGGCTCAACATTAGTGCCAGCTTTCAAAACTAGCGCGTAATAATTCAGACAAAGTATTATAAATGAAGTTCTTTCGGATAGAATGCAGCGGGAGTGCTAAGTAAAGTTTCATGTTAGAATAATATGAACGTATGGAAATACAGAGGAAACTAGAAAAGGCTATTTTACTTGGAAATACATGGTTATGTTTTACTAGCTGCGCCCCGTGGTTTCACCCGCGTGGTGATAGATATTTTGGATATTATACAATATATCTTTATAAATTGTAGCCTATGTTCTCCTCTCCTCTATTCTGATGTATAAGCTATATTATTATAAAGTTTCATTAAAATCCATTCAGTAGTTTTTACGTGAAAGAGTAACAAACATCCATCCATACTTAGGATTGTTAAAAATAATATAATTTGGCATGTTTTAAAAAACAATAAACCGACTGCAAATTCCTAAAAAATTATGGGTAGAGCTGCACTATATACGTACGTATTTCTATCCCTGCCTGTGTTCAGCTTAACACTTTGAGTGCTGAAATCACACGGTATGTGTTTTCTACAAGTGACTAATATGCGTAAATCCACACTAGCGCAGCGGCTGAGAAAATACAGATCTTTGTGACTCAGCACAGCCGTAATATTTTTCGAACGAAACGCATGTGCGGCGCAACACAACCGCTGTGTAGAGCGGCAGCACGAATTTTTTAGGTTAAAAAAAGATCGCAGTCGTCGAAAAAAATCGCAGTAAAAGTGTTAAGTGTTATCTAAAACAAAAACTCGACCCAATTAAAAAAGATCAACTAGCAACTGTGCACAAAACAAACCTAGTTTAGAAAATACCGAGTAGAGAACAAAGTTCCAGAAAGTTCCCAGACTGTTTGCCGCTCGAACTTTGAGAAACTTAGATGGGAAACGGAATTGCCCCGCTGACCTTTCCAGTGGAAAAGGGGGTTATGATGAGTTTGGAAACAAAAAATAGTCGTGGAAAGTGTTTAAAACTTGGACGTTCATCAAGTTGTACCTATATGATACTTTTTGACAACCTCCGTGGTTCAAAGGTTGTCGAAAAGTATCCATATACTAATAGCAGATACTAATACTATAATGGCAAAGTAGTAGCAACGTAGTAGCATAGATGAAGGAAACACTAGATAGCCAGAGCCCATTCAAAGTTGCGTTCCTCCGAAATTCTGGTTAATACTAGATGGCATTGATCCTTATCACGAAAATCGTTATATTCCACGATTAAACTCGGTAAATGAATAGGAGTCATTTGATAATCGTAACAATTCTTTTATAGATTTTTTTAAATAAGTTTTTGATACTTACCGGTTGATATATTCAAATTTTGTTTTATTAATAGATAATCGTCCTGGTAGACTAGTCTCTAAAGAATAGTGATAGATGGCGTGGCATAATGTACAAGATAAAGCATCGTTTAATAGGTAGATGGCGTGCAAATGAAAAGTTTGTATGATAACATTAATTTTATGATTAGCTATTTGAAGTGTGTATGAAAACAATAACTTATATAAAACAGGCCCTTTCTGTCCAATTAGATACCCTAAGCATACCTATCTATTATGCCGCAGGTTTTCTCGTTTTATTTACTTTAGCTTATTTGCAAGAGGGCGCTGCGCAATAAACAGTGCAAATCAAGTGAATAAGATGATAAACACCATAAACGTAAATTACTTATGCATGTGAAGATCGAGAACAAGCATAAAATAACAGAACATTACGAAAATACACTGAAAACATCATACAAAGTTATTAAAATCAGTGATTATTTGTCTACCGTGTTTGTCACATTTTTACCAACTTGACGGATCTTTTGAGCATCGTTAGAATATTGAAATCATCCTTCTATTCCGACAGTACCAATATTGGCTCCATGGCTCAGTTGTTTAAGACACTGGTATGTACCAACAATAAAGAATGGAAAATGACTACTGCTGGTTCGAACCTCCACGTCACATACTTTTTGCATAAATAACTTTTTGTTATTAAAATTTTTGAAGGAATATGATACCTTTAAAATTTTATGGAACATGACTTATAAAGATGTCTGTCGAAGTACCCTGCCTAATAGGATTTTTTGAATGTATGACGTCGGCCAAACTACCACCAGCAGAGCTGGTGCCAGCAAAGCTGGTGCCAGCAAGGCCAACGTTACCACTCACTCTAGGATCACTCCTAGCAAATGAAGAAACACCATAACACTAAAATGTAATGGGCTTCGCCCGCCGCACAATGCGGTTTTATTTCCACGTTTCCACGTTTCCGGTTTTAAACCACGTGGTTCGCACCACGTGGTTTTTGACGACGAGAGAATGTTTGAGAAAACATTTAAAAATCAATTTTGATGTAGTAGATATTAACGTCATTTATAAGCTTATTTCTCATCTATTATTTAAGTTTAAAAAGTAGTTAAATCGTTAATAGTTGTTGCTTGAACATGCGTCACCTCCACTACGTGGCGCGCAGTTCAAACAACAATTTGTCTTTTAATTTTACAAAGCATTGAAAACACTTAAAATGTTATCTCCTTAGTATTCTAAATTAACCTTATAAATTAATAACTATTTACAAATAAGAAAATCAATGTTAAACAATAAGCTTGATTAACTGTTTAAAACCAAGAGTATGTTTTCAATTGTTTTGAATTTGGTTTACAACACCATAAAAAATTACGTAATTATCAAACATTCCATCAGGACATTAGCCTGAATCAAATTTCTAGCAATTATTAGTTTTGAAGCGGTTATGCGTCGTCATGTCAAAAATACCGAATTATTTTATAAAATATATATATTTATATCATAAAATTCGAAAGGTATCTGTATCTGGTATAAATATTCCTTTAAAAATTTTAATAACAAAAAGATAAAGTCATTTAAAACGGGATATTTACCATGATTTGATTTTATGCAAAAAGCAACAAAAAGATTTTAACAAAAAGTTATTTATGCAAAAGCATGAGAATTGGAGGTTCGAACCAACAGTCGCTTTCCAGTATTCTTTGTAGGAATAATTCAGTGTGTTAATCAACTGAGCCACGGAGCCGATAACTCTTCTATCGAAATAGAAGGATCATTTCAATATTCTAACGATGTTCAAAAAATTATACGACCACCCGTCAATTGTTTTGAATTTGGTTTACAACACCATGAAAATGTTACAATTCACTAATCAAACATTCCATCAGGACATTAGCCTTAATTAATCAAATTTCTAGCAATTATTAGTTTTGAAGCGGTTCTGCGTCGTTATGTCAAAAATACCGAATTATTTTAGAAAAAAATGTCCATCCAATCCAATCGACCAAGAAACGTGCTAAATCAAGTACTTATTGAAAATTGTTTCGAGCTTTATGCATAATGTGTGTGCTGTAGGAAAAACATGAATAAAATTTATTAATTAAAGTCAAAACGTTCAAAACGTTCGTAAAAAAATATTATATATTAACCCAAAATTAGGGGGATTTTTATTGTATGGCAATACTGATGCGAGGTACGTGAGAGTACGTAAATAATATTTTTAGTAAAACCAGTGCAGAACACAGCAGAACGGCAACGTCGCGTCGCCGCCGCGCCGGGTCGCGTCGTCGTCGTTCAGCCGGGAAAAATGCTATCTGGCAACGTATCAATCATGTAGCAATCGACATTAGCACCATCTATAAAATTTAATTAGATGGAAGTATATCATTGACATAGACTCTTGAAAAGCTGCAAAGACCATTTTATAGGTGGCGCTGTTGCGGTAAAATAAACGGGCAGATTGATTAATTTTAACGAATTGCTACACGTAGCGCCATCTCGCGCCCTACCAGATAACTAGTAATCGATTCTCGGTCGGATGAATGGACCTTGGAGGTCTATTTATTTTATTCGTCCATGGTAGTAGGTAGCTGAATCGATTCCCGCCCCGGGATAAATACATATGTGTACGATCTGCAGATATTTTTCTCGGGTGTTCGTTTTCTATTTATAATAAAAAATATCTATATAATGCAGTATACAGTTATCTGGGACCCATAATACAAGCTCTGCTTAGCTTGCGGCTAGATGATGCTGTGTGGATTGTCCAGCATTATATTTTTATTTATATTTAGTGCAGCGATTCAAGATAATCCCTACCTAAGGAGTCTAAAGACCTGTTGAAAAACTGCGTAATGGGTGATAGTTCCCAGACTGTTTGACGCTCGAAGTTTGAGAAACTTAGATGGGAAACAGAATTGCCCCGCTGGCCTTTCCAGTGTAAAAGGGGGTTATGATGACTTTGGAAACAAAAAATAGTCCTGGAAAGTGTTTAAAACTTGGGACGTTCATCAAGTTTGATCATACTTAATGATCAAACGAACTTAAAAACAAGTGAAGTTCGATCACAGTTATGTGAACGGCTTCATTCTTAGCGATTTATTTTTTACATCTTATGAAAACCTCCGTGGCGTGGTTGGTAGCTCAATCGATTCTTGCCTCGCCTCGGGATAAATGTTTGTACGATCTGCAGATTTTTGTTCTGGGTGTTCTGGCCGTTATCTGCCGAAGGAGTCTAAAGAGTGGGGACATGTTCTGCGCAGCAGCGAGGCGGTTAGGAATAAATGAATGTACACTATTTAATAAAATATTTATTGCACTTAAAACAACAAAATAAAACATCTTGTGTAGATCATTTCAAACATGAATAGTAGGTACAAAAGGCGGCCTTATTTTTTTTCCCAGGCAAATTAGGCATGGGTAAAAAGATATAAGTCTAATAAGTGTTGATAGAGCTACAGGAAAGGAAAAGTATCAAAAACAAACTGCATACATTAAAAATCAATACAAAACTACTTAACCCTAGATCACTAACCATTCGTGTATTAGACTACGCGTACCCCCCGCGCATTTGTTATTGTAGAAAGTTCCCGGCCCCTGCCGTCCCGCCCATTTCTAGTACCTTTCTTATTCGCATAATTAGTGACCCGCAAAAACTCATTGCGGATGCACGCTCCTCTGATTGGGATACAATCGTTGCCTCACAGACTTGATTGATTTTTTATTGAAGTTTTATTTCGTAGTCTGAGAAACGAATGGTTTGTGACAACGTTACTAGAAAATATGGTTAGTGAGCTAGGGTTAAATTCGAAACTAAACTAGCAGTTAATCTACAAATAAATTAATCAACGATTACAATTAAGGATAACTTAATACAGTACGTAGGTACCACAGAAATACATTTCGATAAAATCTGATCACTGCTTGAGCTAAAGCTACAGGTATACGTTGTACAGATGAAGACTCCAAAACCCGGTGTACACACAAAACCACAGAAACCGCTAAACGACACCAAGCCGCAGAAAGCGCTGAACTTTCAATGAGTAGGAACGCTAATTCCTCCGGTGTAGTAGGTAATGATAATGCCTGTGAATGGTCGATTGTGTACTCGGTTAAATTCAGATATTCTTGGTTCAAGTCTTGATTTGATAGTAGACTTTTTGCTTTTTATTGACGTCGTTATTGTTAAGCGGTTTGTGAATGTTGATATTATTATTAACAAAATCAGTTATCTAGTACCCATAACACAAGCTCTGCTAACCATGGGGCTAGATAATGCTGTGTGAATTGTCCAGCAATATTTATTTATTTATTTTGTGAAGAAAATCCTGATAATTAATAAGTGTGATTGTACACATTTAATGTAATTTTTCGACATGTCTAAGTGATTTAAATAAGTTTATAGATGAAATAAATGACTTTAATGACTAGTAGGTATTCTGGAGCCGTCAAGAGATACTAAAATATCTTGTCTATTCAAATAGTTGTTCAGAGCATAACGGTTGTCTCATCGGAAATTATTTGAATTCTATCCATTTGGGAATCTAGGCTCGATGTTCAATGAATTTACGGGAAAATGTGGTTGGCTACCTGCCGCATTGGCGACTTCACTGGCGCAGTGCGCGAAGGCCCGCCTGCGACGCACGAGGTTGCGGGTTTGATTCCCGCTTCGGGACATATGTTTGTACGATTTGCAGATATTTGCTCCGGGTGTTCTGGTCATTTTCTATGTATAATAAAAAATATCTATGTATTGTAATGTATTATGTATATCAGTCATCTAGTACCCATAACCCAAGCTCTGCTTAGCTGATATACATACTTTATAAAATATTATTACATAAATAGATATTTTTATCATACGTAAAAAATACCAAGACCACCCGGGCCAAATATTTGCAGATCGTAGTTACTAATAGTTATCAAAAGGCGGCAATCGAACCCGCAACTTCCAGCGTCGAAGGCGGACCTTCCCGCTGTGCCGCAGTGATCGTCAAAAAGTACTTAACGTCTATTTTGTAGTTACCTATGCAATTCGAGAGCGAACCAAATTGGAATTTATATAATTTGAAATACAATGCATTTCCCAATTACGTTTAGTGTAATTACCAATTAGGTAACTAGATGCTAACGTTGCATCAGCATTGCGAATGAATTTATTATTTTAATCCGACCACCAACTGTGCTTGTGTTAGGGATTTCGGAAATGAAGAGCCGGCTTTTTCTGTGGTCCTGTCCGGCTAAAGTGTGAATTTGCTTTAGCACAGTCGATACAAAAAAACCGTTGATACAGTATCTGCATAACATAGGGAAAAATCAAATAAAAGTTACGCGTTATTTACCCGATAAATATAATCTGCAAACCAGTAGAAGCAGACCCGCCACTAGTTTTTTTTCCTCTGAACTAGATAATCTAATATTTTTTTGTATGTTTTCAAAGCTTTTGACAACTTGTTGTTGTATTGGGCCAAGTGTCTGCTTAATTTAAAATTATCTGTTATTGTTGTCGACTGCTTCATGCGAATACCTTATCACTTATCGATGCTAGAAAGACGGTGTAGGTACTTCAGAAGGCTTATTATGGCTTCCCATAATTTAAAAGAGTGGGCCAACGCCCTAACTGTATTGTAGTCACCTGACTAATGGAATACGGCCTCGAACTTAAATCATCGAACAAGTAGTTACTTATCCGACTTTTTACCTACAACTACATCACTACTTGGGCATTAGGTAAATGCATCCGGCTCCGTCCGAATCCAGTGCATCCCGTGCTGATCCAGCTTAGCTTGTAAGCCGTGGACCGCTCGATTCAGCAACCATATCTCTAGTCGATGCTTGTCGCTCTTTCTAATAGAGGAAAGCCACGATTAGAATGAGTGCGTGCACATACGCCCAAAATTACACGCATACAGTGACCAACAAGGCTATTACCCTATTTAGCACATAACGTAACGAATGAATCACACTAAAATTACGCCTTTTTTACGCGCTATTCACACTAAAAATTGTGTTATAATGCTATCAACGTTATTAGGCTAAAATGTGCATTTCCACACGTTATTCACGCTAAAATGATCTTGATAACGCTGATAACATGCGTCACGTTATGTGCTAAATAGCGTGGTAGCTTGATTAAAGTGGAATTGTACCACCAGCGAGATAAGGTTTGCGCGTTTCTCCGGCGAGCGCTCCTTTGAGATTAGATCACGTCATGACATGTTGTCTCTGTCTAGAAGATATGTTTATCCGGCTTTTTACTCACAACTGCATCCCTACCCGGGCATTAGGCAAATGCAATCGGCCCCGTCCCAATCTAGCGCACCTGGGTCCGGCTTAGCTTGTAAGCCGTAGACCGCTCCATTCGGCAGCTGAATAATTGATGTATGCGAGACGTACGGTGTACATGCTGCTTGCTAATCTATTCTGATTTATGAGTAGGTAAGGTTGTATCTCATCTTCATCAGCTTACGTTAGTCCACAGCTGGATATAAGTGCCATAGCAACGTCTCATAAGATGCGCCTATTCGGAACGTCTAACGGAAAGTATTCCCAAATTCGCTATATTATAAACTTATTTATTACGAATTTACAACTTAAAGATACAAAAGTAATATAATGTTACAATAAAATCGGATTAAATAAAATATAAGATTACATAATGATAAAATTTGATAAAACTATATATTAAAAGAATATACGCTAACGAGACAAGACCCTTACTGCTACCCTAACGAGAATACAAAATAATAGAAATGTCGCAACAAAATGTAATTGAAATAGAATATACAGATAGACTATACTTTTATTGCACAAGGCATTTATTGGGGGAACCCTGTTCAGCGGTGAACTATAGTAGGCTGATATGAAATGGACATAATCATCAGCCTGTAATAGTCCACTGCTGGACTGACATAGGCCTGCTTTAAAGATATTCTGAAATGACCAGTCCTGTTCTAGTTGCCATCCAGCGATTTCAGCGGTCAGCGACTTTTATCTCACCTTACCGTAACAGCCTATATTGGTCCACAGCTGGACGTAGTTCTTCCCTGATAAACGCCTTATTGGATTTTATCTCACGGGGGTAATATCCATAATCCATACGCTGGACGTATGTCCGATCTCCAACCCGTATGGGTTGGAGATCGGACATACGAAGTTGGGTTGTAGAATTGTTCTGCAGGCGCTGCTGCCCGCCCACTGGTGGATATCTCTTAGTCGCTTCTTACGATACCAAATAAAGAGTTGGGTGATGCAAATACTAAGTTGTCACTACACGGCCTAAAATGTTGTCTAATATCACCTGAAATAGAGTATCCACAGTCTTACATCTGTTCCTCCTGCCTAATTGGACTGTATCTTGCTTGGGTAGGGTGCGGGCGAGAAAATGAAAGGACTTCTTTACAACTTGAAAGGCGCGGCGCAGGTACAAAGCTTCGGTCCGTTACTTGTGAGAACGCGAGTCCGACTGGGAAATGTGTCGGTTTATAAATACTTCTTTGTTCCCGCGCCGCTATGCACATCGAGGAGCAAATTTTATTCATAAAGTGGTATACATACTTAGCTATTATTTCTTAATCTGTCTATCTTAATACTATGTCGTGCACAACATCCTTTGTTATACGCTCAGCAAATAATGTTCTCAAACTGCTCAAGTAGCACTTGAATAGCACTAACTCGGAACGAGCTGTATTCATGACTCATGAAGTTTGTATGTAAAAGTTTATCGCAACTTGAGTATTGTTGCTTATTCTGTCTGTAAGCTTGTAAGATGTAATTCTAGGCTATCAGCGCCTTCACTTTACCTAACTAAGGCTGTGCCCTACGCTGGGTTATAATTTATATCGTTGCTTATTTTAAAAGATAAAAACACAGATTTTCTTTCGAATCCGTCACCACACCCGCTCTCAATGTCCACCCAAAACAAACCCTTACATTCACATTTAGCGGATTAATATACTTCAACTCTGCAACTGCTCAAGTAGCTCTTGAATAGCACTAAGTCGGCCCGAGCTGTATTCATGACTCATGAAGTTTGTATGTAAAACTTTACGCGACTTGAGTCTTGTTGCTTATTCTGTCTGTAGGTTTGTAAGGTCTTATGAGGCCAAGCCTCGAGGCCCCTCTCTGTGCCCCCACAGGGCCGGAAAGAAATTGATTGATTGTAAGGTCTTGTGTTATGTAATTCTAGGTTGCCAGTGCCTTCACTTTACCTAGATAGAAAGCCTGTGTCCTATGTAAACTTTACGCGACTTGAGTCTTGTTGCTTATTCTGTCTGTAGGTTTGTAAGGTCTTGTGTTATGTAATTCTAGGTTGCCAGTGCCTTCAATTTACCTATACCTACTATATTTTGATTAACCGACCTGATTTATCCGATTCAGTTAAAATTAGTAAATACCATGAAATCGTAATTTGACACTTTGTCTGCCATTGAAGCACACGGTCTGTGACACGGTGCTGTAGGAAATCGTTGTACAGTTTTTATGGACCCAAAAACCATAGAAAAAAACTTGAATTTATATGTTTTGCATTAAGGAAATATGGGTTGCCATGTCTTATTTTAACTGAAGTTATGAGCAGTTTCAGAATGAAACTTTTTGTCTGCTAATTTAATTTTTATGTGCTAAGATTAATACAGATAATATAATTTGTTGTTAATATCATGGGTCGTTTATATCGGTGGTTTTTTATATTGGACAAGCGCCATTAAAACGCGTTTAATGCCGCAAGCAGAAACAATTAGTAGTTATTATTTCTTCGTAGTAGTAGATACAACAATAAAAAAAATATATATTTTATTCAATTGAATATTTTGATTCTAAAAATTAAAAATCATTTGGACGCCTAAGTATGGTCTGTAAAAAATAAATAAATATCTTTCGCGTTCATATTATTTCTATGATTTCAAAGATCAAGATTCCTGTTGAAAACGTGGTCCCAAGCAGGACTGGCAATACTTCCATCAAATACGACCTTACATCACAGCTTTGAACTTTTTATATAGATTGGCACTTTCTTAGATGAAATTGGCAGTAGAACATTGTGTTTCTGCCAAATCAGCTGGTTTATAGACAAGGAAACTGATTTCTTATCCACCCGTTTCTTTGCATTGGACAGCCGAAAGACGATGCAATTTCTTAGAGCATACTCTTTCTTCTATTTAAGCAAGAGTTTTTCAACAGTGCCAAAATCAATTCTATCGTACACATTAATATAAAAAATGCAGATTTTTTTTTACACTACAGAAAACACCCTATAAATATAATACCTGGTTGCCTGGAAGAAATCGCTTTAAGCTATAAGGCCGCCTATTGTACTGTTATTATGGAAGATTTAGATATAAGGTGTAATTTTGTTATTTTGGGTACAATAAAGTGTTCATTCATTCATTCATTCATTCATTCAATAAACACATCATCAGTTCTCTCAATCTGACGTACCTAATTACAGAAATTGTATAGTATACCTATATCGAATTCATACTTGACAAGCTGCTGCCAGCGTCTTCGCGGCTTCGGCTTCGTTAAATCTATAAAAATGTCTTTAGTTTATTTCTATCCCATGGGAAGTTACACCCATGGGAAGACAAAAAGTAGCCTATGTTTTATTCCAGGCCTGGAACTACCTGTACACGAAATTTCAGCCCGATCTGCATACCAAGCAGAGGCAACAAACATCCATCCAAACAACCAAACTCTCGCATTCATAATATTAGCGTGTTGGTACACTTAATGTTACTACTAAACTAAACTAATACTACTAAAACTGAATCTAAGAGAAGTTGCAATTCCATTTCAATTGAAACCCAAACTACCGAATGCGATATCTTTTTCAAGTCAACTTCGTTCAGTTTCTTACATGTCTCCTATTCTCGACGGTATCGATAAAATCCATGTTCGATATGTTTACTCGAGTGTTTCGATATGTTTACAACTTGATACTCAGTGTGGATGCAGTCACACTGTATCGTAACATAGGATTTAAACACTAAAGCCATTTAAAACGGGATATTTACCATGATTTGATTTGAGAGTTTTCCAATATTTCGGCACAGTTTCCTGCGCCATGATCACGGAATAACTGAAGGCACTGCGAGTAAGTTTTTATGGGCAGACATATCGATCTACTCTAATTTTTTTGTCTTTTGCTACGAACGTTGCTATTAACAAAAATCAAATCATGGTAAATATCCCGTTTTAAATGACTTTGTTATTTACCATGATAGTTTCAAAAGTTTTATAGGATTTAAAGTTATTAATAATATAAGTAGCTAGGACAGGATTTTTGACCGCAATGTTCATATTTGTTTTTAATCCTTTACAACGAGTAAAACCACGGACTGGGCCCTTTTTGCACTAAATTAGTCACTGCATCATAACAATAGTCACTCAGAATGAAACATTGTGGTATTTTACCTTTGATGAAAGAAAGCACAAATGTAGGGTGATGCGATTCAAATCAAAGGTGTCAAAGTTGAAAGAATTCTATCAATGTCTCCGCGCAAATCGTGATATTTACGAGAAACTATGTAAGTTATGTATTGGTTTGGCACAATCTAGAGTTTCTTCATCTATGGGCGATTCATTGGTTGTAGGATATATCAGAAAGAACCGACCACCGCTGGAGTAAATGTGTTCTTGAAAGGAGACCGCGACTTGGTAAACGTAGTGTAGGACGCCCTCCGGCCAGGTGGGATGACGATCTGCGAAAGACTGCAGTCAGATGCTGAATGCGGCAAGCTGAAGACTGGGCGCTATGGCGTTCATTAGGGGAGGCCAGCAGTGGACTAATTTATTGGTTCATGATGATGATGATGATGTACGATGCTGCGACGATACCATACAAGCAATAAAAAGCATACAAATAATTATTGGTATGCTCATATGAACATGCTAGTGGTTTCTTTTTCACTTCTTCCACTAGTGGACAAAAAATTTAAGTAAACATTAAAATTAAAATAATATTATTTGATAATAATTAATAGTATACAATTTGACTTGTCTAAGTGCTTATTTTGTAAGCCTAAAGAAATAAATCATATTGAGTTTGAGTTGTACCATTGTCATAGTGAAGTCAGCGAAATTCGCCCGAAGCCTTTTAAATTCGGTGTAAATGCAACCTGCATCATACTTTTAAAAGTATGTCCATAAATTTAAGTCTCACAGTAAAATATACGAGAGACAGCGTCTGTACTGCACTTTAATGTCTCACTTTGTATTTAAAGTTTCACAAAGGAACTGTAGCATATTTTTTCCTTAGTTTATTTCTAGAAAATATAATTATCCTATTATATTTTTCGTAGCATTATTATCTCTGTACAAAGTATTTACTTACTTCCTTCTGCCCACTTCTTTCCTTGAATTAAATTAAACGTGACATTGCGAAAGTTTCGATGTGGGTGAATTTTTGAGACGGGACAGTAAGGTACCTTAACCGTTATAGTTACAGGAAAACGCTTTTAGGAGACTATCCATACATTTTTAAGATATTCTGAACTGCATCTACAGATTTTGGAAAAAATGTCCAGTCAGCAAGAAAATGGTCATTTTACACAAAAACTTTTTTTGATGCAAATTGATCCTGTTTCTTTTAAGGATCAAAAGTCTCTACTGGACCGACTGAGGTTTGAGTACTAGAAATGTCAGAAATCGCGAAAAACTTTTCCCATACATTTCGGTAAAAGAGTCAAACTTCTAAACTAGCAAAACTTTTTATTATGGGTAGATCCGCTATAAAGAAGACTGGTTAGTTTATGCTAATATAAATACTGGATAGTCTCATAAAAGCGTTTTTCTGTAACTATAACGATTAAGGTACCTGCCCTTACTGTCCCGTCTCAAAAATTCACCCTGTATATATGGATGGATGTTTGTTATTTCTTCACTACAAAAGTAATTGTTTAAAGGTTGTTTTAGGCATGGAATAAAACATGCAAATAACCTTAAAAGGTATCCATAGAAACAAAAATCTAGTAGTCTTTACTATAGTTTGACCGAAACCGCTGTACCGCGCCTGAGATATGCGAGCGGCGAGACGGGGGGGGAAATATCGGCCGCTCCGATCCTTCAGTCTGCCGTCAACGCGTACTCTTGCTCTTTTTTCCTCGCCCCCCACCTCGCCGCACTTTCCTAAGGAGCGGTACAGCGGTTTCGGTCAAACTATACACATACCCATGGGCTTATGATGATGATGACTCTTTGTTAGTGGCAATTGTGTCTGGTTGGACACTCTTCTGCCAGTGTCAAGTAATGAAAAGAATTGTAAACTATCTGTGTAAAAAAACATAGATAGATATTTTTTATTATACACAGAAATACTCAGAACAACTGGAACAAATATTTGCAGATCACATATGTAGATCTTACAAAAGTTTGTCATAAGATGGGAACGGAACCCGTCATCTCCTACATCGGCCTTACGAGTACCTACGCCCACCGCGGCACATCGGTCGTTGTAATATTCAAGGTCATAAAATCTCAAAGTCATACAGTATACAAGAGTCATATAGTATGAGGTATAAAACGCGCCTCTAGCGTTACATATTTTCTCGCGAATTCTTACCGACACTATACTGTAGAGGTTCTATAAACTCGGGATAGCGATATCTTCTTAAGGGGGTTGTACACTGTAGAACTAGGTTTTAGAAAAAAAACGATTTTTCTTAGCGTTACGCTATTTTTAATAAATAAATAATGCAGGACAATACACACAGTATTATCTAGCCCAAAGCTAAGCAGAGCTTGCGTTATGCGTGTAGATATACGGATAACTGAGAGATACTCGTATACATAATACAATACATTATATAGATAGGTTTTTTATTATACAAAAAACATTATACATTATACACAACCAGAACACCCGGACCTGAACAAATATCAGCAGATCGTACAAACATTTGTCCCGAGGCTGGAATCGAACCTGCAAGCTCCTGCGTCGCCACGTCACAGAGGTCGTAAATGGTTTAAGATATGCGGCAAATTACTTTTCCGATAGTGTTACTCGTCTTAAAAAGCAGAAATAAAAAAAACCAATAGAAAAGGCCTCCCCTAATGAGCACCATAGCGCCCTGTCTTTAGCTTGCTGCATCCAGCATCTGCCTGCAGTCTTTGGCAGGTCGTCATACCACCTGGCCGGAGAACGTCCTACACTACGTTTGCCGAGTCGCGGTCTCCACTCTAGAACCCGTTTACCCCAGCGGTTGTCGGGTCTTCACGAGATGTTCGGCCCACTGCCACTTCAGCTTGGTAATTCTAAGAGCTATGTCGATAACTTTGGTTCTCTGTCGGATGTATTCGTTACGAATCCTATCCTTCAGAGACACTCCGAGCATAGCTCTCTCCATAGCTCGCTGAGAAACAGACATGATCAACCTTAAATCTTGATATCTCCGTATGCGTAAATTTATCTCACGATAGACAAGACATAAATGTCTTGGCTTGTCTTGGCAAGTGTGCAAGCTCCTTTTTAAGGAGCACTCAACATTATTGCATGGCGCTGGGTTATGCAGATACCTGGATCTACATACTTGAATACAGGGTGCTTCATGCTTAGAGGTAACTAACGTGTTGGGGGGAATAGCGCCTGAAATTGCACTATGAGACTGACTGTACGAGTTTGTTCCGTACTTTAATACACAAGTTATCTAAAGTAGGAGTGACTGTCTCGATTCGGACGAAATTTATTTTCTGAATTATTTTCTATACAAATTCAGTACCTTTATATCTTCTTTTATATTTAATGAATTTTAAGACCGTAATTCTATGACCATTGACCATAGTATCTGTAATATCTTGTAAAAAACAGCTTTCAAAGATCGGTTAACATCTTCGATTCCGATAAAAAAACTCAATCATATGTACATGATTTTTCACTCGATAAAATAAATAATGTTGAACAATCCACACAGCATCATCTAGCCCCAAGCTAAGCAGAGCTTGTGTTATGGATACCAGATGACTGATATACTTAATACCTACAATAGATTACATAGATAACGACCAGAACCCCCGGAACAAATCTCTGCAGATCGTACACACATAATTGTCCCGAGGCGGGACTCGAACCCGATGCAGACTAATGCCCCCCACTCTCTGATCCTTACTAGTATAAAACATCCTGTATATCTTGTACATACAACATTGTGGTACGCAGCCGGATTTTTGAGTTAGGGCCGAATAGATTGAGGCGAGAGGGTTAAACTTTACGAGTCTTTGTGAGAAAACGGATCTGGCAGAGGTTCCTTCAAGCCTGAAATATTTTAGGAATCGTACACATACTACGTGACCCGTTCAAGGGGGGGGGACTTCAAAATACCACGCTTTGTCACAGGGCGGAAGGGTAGTCTTAGGTCTTCGAAACGTAGTCAATATCTTCTATAGTATAAACAAGTTTTTATGTATTTGTACATATTTTGTGTTGTATATATTTTATATACAACATTAGTATATAATACGCATAGCTACGTGTTCATCCAAAGGTTGCCTGGAAAAAATCGCTCTTAGCGATAAAACCACCCATTGTGCATCTACATATATCTTTGTTTGTTTGTTCTTTACTGTTTTTTCTTTGTTTGATGTGCAATAAAGAGTATTTGTATTGTATTGTAGAGAAATCTCGCGCTTTTTCGAGCTATATTCAATTTATTAAGCTTGTACCTTGAATTACTACATACCGTAAACTAGAGGGGGAATATACTACAAGTAGTCACCGAGGGGGTAGGGAGGTAAAAAAATGGGGAAAATGAGTAGGTTCCCTTAGCTTCGTCCAAAGCTACGCGTCACGCGGGATGCGGTACGTGAGGCTTGAGCGTCAACAACTCGAAACTTCACCCTTAAAAAGTTCCCGCGTTTCGATCGCGTCGGTGTACAAGGCGCCATTGACTCGTCATTGCAGCGTCTAGCGCGCGGCTGACACTGCAATGATGACGTTCTATGTCTTGACGACCACGATGACGATGTGGTCGTCAAGACATAGAATAAAAACACAAATAAAAACAACTTTCATCATCTCTGCTCTGACGAATAGTCATAACTCTTTTCCCTCGCTGTTCGCAAATTTTTTTGCTCAGCTTCGGTATCTGCCATTTTGACATTTATTTTATTACTGAGATCTAGCCGCAATATAGCTTAGCGTGTACATGAAAAATTCCTCAGCAATTCAATTGCAAAATCTTGCCGGACTACACTCGGCAATTAATTGCACTAAGAAATTGCAGCAAGGGTATAGTTGCAAGTACTGCGTTATATTGCTTAACAAAATTTACGGCAAGATACAATTTTTCTAGCCCATTTACAGGCACCTTTACGTTTTGATTTTTCAAACATCACTTTACAATTGCAACAAGATAATCACTTATAATTATAACACAAGCTCAGCTTAGCTTGCGGCTAGATGATGCTGTATGGATTGTCCAGCTTTACGTCCAGATTATTTTACATCCAAAACTGTTTGCACCGTATTTCTGAATACCCACTCGTAACAGACACCGTAATGCCCCAATATTTCGAACCTGTCATTGCTAAGCCTAGAGGCCTACTGCGAGAAGTTATTGCGAAATATTGTAAATATTCGAACCAAAGCTGGGCCAGACCTAGCGTTATTCTACCATTTATTCTCTGATTTGCTGTTAGGTAGTTCGACTGACAATCAAATAAATAATACTGGACAATTAACATACCATCTAGCCCCAAGCTAAGCAGAGCTTGTGTTGTGTTGCGATACCAGATATCTGATATAAATAATACAAGACATTACATATATATTTTTTATACATAGAAAACGACTGGAACACCCGAAACAAATATGTGTAGATCATACACACATTTGTCCTGTCCCCCTCAAACATGTTTTTCCGTGATAAAAAGTAAAACAGATTGAGTTACCGTTGTAAAATATAATTTTATTAATATATTAACCTGAATGCAGTGAGCCCTACACTAATCATTATAATTTTATAACCAAATTACCTTAATAATAAAAAAATAATAAAAATGATATTTTTTTTTGTCATCATCATCATCATCAGCTTATAGCAGTCCACTGCTGGACATAGGCCTCCCCCAATGAGCGCCATAGCGCCCTGTCTTCAGCTTGCCGCATCCAGCATCTACCTGCAGTCTTTCGCAGGTCGTCATCCCACCTGGTCGGAGGGCGTCCTACACTATGTTTGCAGAGTTTTTTTTGTACGTAGAGTAAATGTATTTTTATGCACGACACAATACAAAAATACTTTATCGTACACCAGTTTCAGATCATTATAAAAGAAAGCACATGATACAAGTGCAATGGCAGTTAATATAACCCTTATAAATAACGTGGCTTTCTATTAATACGATAGTTTTTAAAATCGGGTCAGTACATCCGTTAGCGTTTCTGTGTTCTCGTATTTTAATTATTTTATTCGTTCCTAATTTGTTATCTTTATTATTATTAGTTCCTAAGTTGTATTATTTTATATGAAACACAAATAAACATTTTCTACTTCTATTTAAATTACCCCCCTACAACGTCACAAACTTTACCACTTTAATATTAGTACGAGTATAGATTATATTTTTTTTTTATAGTAGATGTTAAGGATATTATTGTTTATCGCATTATGGAGTAAAGGCCCGGGATTTATCATCCGTCCTCCATTTGACATGGGTGTGACGTGAAGCAAAGAAACATAATTTTCAGGTTTAGCCAAAGGAATATTATTTGCTTAGCTCATCTTGTTCTTGAAGTTCTATACAAATAATAAGACTAGTAGGTACTTTTTTATCTATATTATGTGAAGGCGACCGACAGCCTCTGGGGCAAACGTGTTCTTGAGTGGAGACCACGACTCGGTAAACGTAGTGTAGCACGCCCTCCGACCAGGTGGGATGACGACCTGCGAAAGACTGCAGGTAGATGCTGGATGCGGCAAGCTGAAGACAGGGCGCTATGGCGCTTATTGGGGGAGGCCTATGTCCAGCAGTGGACTGCTATAGGCTGATGATGATGATGATGTAAAGGATTTATCTTTCAAAAGTGACAGATAAGTAGGTACCTACATCAATTTTAAACTCAAATAAAGTGGCTCAATTAATTCTAAATTTCAGGACTTTTGTTTCTGATTTACGAAGTGAAACTTATTTAAATGGCTTTTTATAATTTTAATATTCATGTTAGACGGTGGGCGAAGGTCCACCTACGACGCAGGAGGTTACGGGTTCGATTCCCGCCTCGGGACAATTATTTTTATTAACTCAAAATCTAACAACTTACAGATAAGCAAATCATATGTACTAGACACATAAGTTATGAACATACTTGTGGTTTCTTCTTACATCTTCCACTGGTGGACAAAAAATTGAAGTGAACTTCAAAATAATGTTATTATAATAATGAATAGTATAAAATATGACCTGTCTAAGTGCTTATTTGTAAGGCTAAAGAAATAAACTTTCATTTCATTTCATTATCTGCAGAAATTTGTTCCGGGTGTTCTGGTCGTTTTCTATGTATAATAACGAAATATCTATCTATGTATATCAGACATCTAGTACCCATAACACAAGCTTTAGCTTAGCGTGGGACTAAATGATGCTGTGTGGATTGTCCAGCATTATTTATTTATTTATCACTCTGTGTGAGGAGCCAGAACACGCACGTAAATAATGTATTTACTTATACCTAGAGCCTATTTCTTAAGCCCCGTACATTAAACATACCTAATGCTAGAATTCATTAGTAGATTGCATGATCGCATAAATATTATTAAGCAACAGTCTAATACATTAGGCGGCAGACGTTTTTGTGAATTATGTATGCGGTCTCGGCACAAGACACGGGATTTTGCGATAAAGCATGGTGGATAAGTAATAAGGAATCTCATTCCAGGAAATTAGGGAAGGCAAGCTGAAACAGAAAAAACAGAAAGAAAGAATGAAAGAGAGAAAGAAAGAAAGAAAGGAAGGAATGAAGAAAGAAAATACATTTATTGATTTACTGAAGTAGGTAGAACTTCTTTATACATATTATAAAATAAATAAGAACATAAAGAAATTAAATTAAATACGTACTCGTATCTATATAAAAGCAACAAGCGACTCTACAAAGTGAACCAATCCTGTGTCAGCATAATGTTGCTCTAATTCTCCACAAGAAGTATAGCAATTCTGGTTTCCTGGCAGATTTCTGACAGAGAAATAACAGTGGGCCGGCTATATATCACGAAGAACCGACAACCGCTGGGGTTTAACGTGTTCTTGGGTGGAGACCACGACTTGGCAAACGTGTAGGACGCCCTCCGGCCAGGTGGGATGACGACCTGCGAAAGACTGCAGGTAAATGGAGGCGGCAAGCTGAAGACAGGGCGCTAAGGCGCTCATTAGGGAAGGCCTTTGTCCAACAGTGGACTATTAGGTATAGGTTCATGATGATATCCAGAATAAAAACTAATAATCTACATGATATGTTGAGTTTTTTATATTAATGTTAAAGCACTTAGTTTTATTATGTTAGTGAGTATTGTGCAGTCTTTAATGTGTTTAATTATACGTTTTTTCGTTGTACTTTCCCTCAGTTTATTTTGTACTAGCGGGTCTTCCCGGCTTCGCGCGGTTTTAGTTCGGATCCCTAACTTTTTGAAAATATAATATAGCCTATGTTCACCGGGGATAGTGTAGCTTCCCAACGGTGAAATAATTTTTCAAATAGGTCCAATAGTTTCGGAGCCTATTCATTACAAACAAACAAACAAAAAATTTAACCTTTCCTCTTAATAATATTAGTATAGAATAGATGTGCTGAGTAAAGTTTTACTATATTCTATTAATGTTGATTGGCGGTAGAAAAGGTAACAGACACCCGATGCAGAGGAGGTCTGTAAAAGCCGCTTCAGCTTATAACTTGCCCTGAAAACATAAGAATTAGGTACATTAGCATAAACTGAATAATAAATTATGTTGTTTGTGAGCAAATAGGTGTATTCGTTGGGGTTATAATATGTTTGTTTGCTGTTAAGTGCTTTACTTTTAAGCGGGTGCGTGGTTATTTGCAAGGGTCGCGCGTTATCGAAGAAACCTATGGGATACATTAGAGAAATAACATATAAGAACCAATAATAAAACCATTTATTTACTATGCACATTGATAATGGCTTGTGCAATGTACAACATTCAGATACATTATACAATATGCTTAAACTCAAATTGATGTACTCGTAGCAAATTCGTGTTTAAATTCGTGTGTAACTCAAATTGATGTACTCGTAGCAAATTCGTGTTTAAATTCGTGTGTAACTCAAATTGATGTACTCGTAGCAAATTCGCTCATTGATAGTAGATTGATAGTAGAGCAGACAAGTAACTTCAACTCAGAAAAAAAGCAAATATTAATCATCATCATCAGCCTATATACTAGTCGAATGCTGGGCATAGGCCTCCCCTAATGAGGGCCATAGTGCCTTGTCAGATTGCCGCATCCAGCATCTTCCTGCAAGCTTTCGCATGTCGTCATCCCACCTGGCCGGAGGCCGTCCTACATTAGGTACGTTTGATGTTTCATCACGAAGAAGATGGCAGCAAAGAAAAAATCTCTGGTCTGTCCAGCCACAATTATTTGCAAAACCCACAAACATTTGTCCTTTCGGAATCAAAGCTACGAATGAAGTAGACGCCCTTACAACGTTGAAGCAAAGTTGTAAACTGACTGAAACTTTGTCTTTTGTAAGCAGAGACTATCAACGTTTATCAAAACTCGTGTTTGCAACTTGGGGACTTGCGACGTCTTGACAAAGTTACGTTTATGAGTGAGTGATAGGATAAAAGCCATTTATAACGGAATATTCACCATGATTAGATTTTTGATTGTTTTTTTCGTTTTCGGTATGTCTGCCAATAAAAACTTACAGTGCCTTCAGTTATTCCGTGATGGCGCATGAAACTGTGCCGAAATATTGAAAAACTCAAAAATCAAATCGTTCGGCTTATTTCTGTCATCTGTGTCAGCATTAAACGTTGGTTGCCTTTGTGTTCAAATAAAATAATTCATCATCATCTGCCTATATTAGTCCACTGCTGGACATAGGCCTCCCCAAATGAGTGCCATAGCGCCCTGTCTTCGGATACAAAAAAGAAAAGAGAAGAATCCGAGAGCTAAAAAAGAAGAGTTTTCTATATACTTGTGGTTTCTTCTCACTTCTTCCACTGGTGGACAAACAATTGAAGTGAACTATAAAATATGACATGTCTAAGTGTAAGCACTTAGACATGTCATATTTTATAGTTTATTATTATTACATATTTTATTTTATAGTGAGAAGAAACCAGTATGTTCATAACTTATGTGTCTAGTACATTTGATTTGCTTAAAGTTTTTATTTCTTTAAGCTTACAAATAAGTTTGTAAGCTTAAAGAAATAAAAACTTTTCATTTCATTTCAGTAGACTGAATAAACTTACAACAAATTGAAAACTTAAACAAAAAATTACTGAAAAGAACCGTTCAATGATTTGAATTATTATGAATGGAATATGTTAATATTGTGTACCTATTATTGTTATGGTCGTTTTCTATGTATAATAAAAAATATCTATCTATGTAATGTATTGTATCATGTATATCAGTTATCTAGTACACAAGCTTTACTTACCATGGGGCTAGATAATGCTGTATGAATTGTCCAGCATTATTTATTTTATTTATTTATAAATGTGAAAAAAATTTATCAAGATTTTGAATCTTGCTCAAATTGTGCAACATGGTTTCCTTTTATACAAAGCAATGCAATGCAATTATAACATTGCTGCATTGGAATGTTAATATAAGTTTGATATTCCAATTAAAATTGGTTAAAAGGCATTAATTATGCGGTGTGAATTGTCCGGAATTATTATATCACAATCAGGTACAAATCCAAGTATCTACCTACTCAGGTATTTCTATTAATCCTCTCAGGAAGTTTTTTATACGGTATTTGCGAACAAACCCACCATCATCATCAGCCTATATTAGTCCTCTGCTGGACATAGGCCTCCTCTAATGAGCGACATAGCGCGCTGTCTTCAGCTTGACGCATCCAGCATCTACCTGCAGTCTTTCGCAGATCGTCATCCCACCTGGTCAGAAGGCGTCCTACACTACCGAGTAGTGGTCTCCTCTCTCAAGAATACTCCTCCAGCGGTTGTCGGTTCTTCACGAAATATGCCCGATAACCCACCAGTTCAGTTTTTTATTAATAAGAATATTCTTATATGTCAAACAATGGTCAAACATAATAAAATGTACAAAGGAATCCACCATGTTGGTACATAAACTTAAAGCCAGAAAATCCAGGTCATTCTACTTAAAACCGCATTCCCCAGACAAGCGAGTACCCGAAAATCATTCGTATCTTCATTACAACGGACGGCCCCATGCATATTGTATGAGAGCTATGACAGACAGACAAGCTTGCATTTCGTATTAGTTTCATGCTAATTGTAGTAATTATTCATAGATTTGAGAGGCAACTTGGGAGATTTGCTATTGTTTGTTTGGAACAAACATCCTGTGTTTGTTTAATTAAAGCTGTACGCGCCGCAGGAGCCGCAGGAGCCGGTGCCATCGCATTTTCTTTCAAATAGCAACATCGCGCACCTATCCGCGCCGAACGCGCCGGATTTCAGTGAAATCGAGTACGGCTCCAGCGGCGCGGACAGGTGCGTTTAGCTATAGAGCCCTTTTTTATATCATGTGGATTTTCGTCCGCATTCGGATCTAGTCCACGTGCGTATCAGAGGATTCAATCCCGGACGTTTTTCCGAAAATTTGGCTATTACATTTGGATAAATCCCGAAATTTTCGGGATACAAAATCAATTCAGTTATCAGTTATGGGCACCCTAACGAAAGCTCTGCTTAACTTAGGGCTAGATAATGCTGTGTGAATTGTCCAGCATTATTTATTTATTTAAAGTTGGTGTAAATTTTGCACCTAAAATTCAAAATTCATATTTCTTTAGGCTTACAAAATAAATAGAAAACAACCAAGTATTTTACGAATATGTTTAATCGGTAACTTCACTAAGACTTTGCCGTTGGTTCTCTTATGATAGTATGTTTTTATTCCTCGGAATATCTTTAAAGAAAACCTCCGTAATTTGAAGTACGTAAAAATATTAAAAAGAAATTGCGAAGAAAGAAAAAAGTTAAACAAATTACAAGTTATACCAACGAAACAAAGTTAATTTTCTCAGAATCAATTTTTCCACATCCTACCTCAGTCCGAAGGGAAATAAGCGAGCTGAACTACCAAATGGAACCCGAGAAGAAACAAATAGGAACTAAATTGGCTTAGACAGGAGACCTGTGGATCGTTCAATTGTTCATTCATTCGTTCGTTCCATGTAAACGAGTTGCTCTTGTGGCTTTTCTTGCAACTTATCATAATGATTAACGACCTGCCCACAGTCGTCAAAGACGCCAAGTGCTTATTGTTCGCGGACGACCTCAAGTTACTCTTACCCATCAAGGACGAAGAAGACTGTGTACGCCTTCAACGGGACGTGGATAGAGTAGTAGAATGGAGTAGGGTAAATAAACTTCAGTTTAATGCCAGCAAATGCTCTATAATAACTTTTAGTCGAGCTAAGACTCCACTCTACTACGACTACCAGTTGAAGGATACTCAGCTAAAGAGAGTCGAATCAGTAAGAGATTTAGGGGTTCGTCTCGACGACAATCTTCACTTCAGGGAGCAGGTTGTTAACATATGTAAGAAGGCCTTTAAAACTTTAGGATTTGTGCTCCGTCAGACAAACAGCTTTAAAAACCTGCAAGCAGTAAAATCGCTGTATGGCGCTTTAGTTAGAAGCCATTTGGAATTTAATTCCGCGATATGGGCTCCGCATGAGGCCAAGTACATCCAAATGGTAGAACGCATCCAAAATAAATTCACAAGATATTTATACCTGAAGCAATACGGTACATATCCCTTCTACCCTTTGATGTATCCAACCTTGTTTGTTATTGGCATGGTTGGATACAACAAGCTAGAAGTAAGAAGGGATGCAGCGCTCGCTCTACACCTGTTCAAGGTGCTGAGAGGGATGATCGCCCATCCAAGCATTTTGGAGGAACTGCGGCTGAATGTGCCGGCGGACTATGTGCACAGACGAAGGCGTCCAGCCCTATTCGCAGTACCAAAAGGGCGAACTAACCTAGTACATAAATCCCCTCTAACGCGCAGCATCCGCACGCTGAATCTGATTGCCCAGAGAATAGATCTTTTCTCCTGTTCCCAGAGCGAGTTCCAAAAAGCTGCATTGTTTATTTTATGTAATCGTTAGTATTATGACAGTTAGACTGAAATTTTTATTTTTTATTATCGATAATATTCTTATTTAATGTAATTCTATTGTATATGGAAATGGATATGATTTGTGATTTTTAATTTATGATTTTGTAATGTAAACTTAAAGTAAGGTTGACTCTATGATTTTTGTGTTGTCTGTATTATAAAATTATTTCTAATTTTAATATTAAATTTAAATATGCACTCTATTGCATTGGGTGTTCCCGTAAAAATAGAGGTACGTTTGTAAATAAATAAATAAATAAATAAATAAACTCTATTTTATATTATCTCTTTTATTGTGACAAATTATTATAAATGAATTTATTTTAATTTTTTAAGAAGGCATGTCTGTCTGCTTTTGTTTGCACAATGCCCTATGGTGTTTCCTTTGTCAAAAGTTAGTGTGTGTTATATATAATAAAGATGTTATTTATCTTTTAAAATATTATTTAAGTACATCAAGTGTAACATGTGTACCTACGGTGGAAATAAATAAACTGATAAACTGTTATATGCCAAAGGTTTCTAGTTTTAATACGACCGATGTGGCGCGGTGAGCGAAGGTCCGCCTGCGACGCAGTTGGTTGCGGGTTCGATTCCCGCCTCGGAACAATTGTGTGTACGATCTGCAGATATTTGTTCCGGGTGTTCTGGTCGTTTTCTATGTATAATAAAAAATATCTATATATGTATGTAATGTATTGTATTATGACATAATACAATACATTACATATATAGATATTTTTATGTATGTATGATATTGTATATCAGTTATCTAGTACCCATAGCACAAGCTCTGCTTACCATGGGGCTAGATAATGCTGTGTGAATTGTTGAATATTTTTTTTTTTTTTTATTCTTCTATACATTCACCAATCTCTTATTCTGTTATTTGGGGGATCAGTGATCAATTTACTACCTACCAAACTGTTGTCCACACTACCCAAAGGTTAGCAGGTAGAGAATGCTATCTAGCATTATGCTCGCCTATGTACAAGTTTTTGTGCAATAAAGTATATTCTATCTATCTATCTATCTAATTTAGTTTATCATATTTCATTTAATGGAATCGAACTTTGAATTGAATAGCTGTAGGTAGACTAAGACTACTAACATTTAAAATAAGAGATATTTCTGCTACTCAAAAATTATGGAGCACAGTTATCTGCTTTAAAAGAAATTGCTTATAATTATAATTCAAATTAAAAATCAAAATTGGGGTTTGGGTTGCCGTATTCGTTTTTATTGACCCTGAGCTTTACTAATTTTGTAGCCATATAGGTAATAAAGTGGCATTACAACGGTATTTAAATAGATTTTAGTTTTTATTTTATGATGCTTGAAAAAAAAACGGTATGTTAGCTACATGCTCTTACCAATATAGTTGTAAGAGTGAGTTCACACACCGACAGTATTCCGGTATGGTGATTATGTAACTCGCGACCGGTTTGCGACAGGCGTAAATTATGCAATCAGTGCTGTCAAACGCCAATTTTGACGTTGTAGCTGGTGTCAAACTAATACAAAATTGACGTTTGACAGCACTGTTTGCTTAATTTACGCCTGTCGCAAACCGGTCGCGAGTTAAATAATCACCCGGCGGATTCAGTAAACGATTATGTTTATTTATTTTTATTACGGTCTTATCTAATTAATAAAAATTAAATTATTTTTATGTCGGTATTATTGGTTATTACGGCCCTGTAAAACGAACCCGACAGAGAACCAAAGTTATCGACATAGCTCTGAGAATTAGCAAGCGGAACTGGCAGTGGGCCGGCCATATCTCGCTAAGAACCGACGACCGCTGGGGCAAACGTGTTCTTGAGTGGAGACCACGACTCTGTAAACGTAGTGTAGGACAACCTCCGACAGGTGGGATGACGACCTGCGACAAACTGCAGGCAGGTAGATGCTGGATGCGGCAAGCTGAAAACAGGGCGCTATGGCGCTCATTGGGGGAGGCCTATGTCCAGCAGTGGACTGCTATAGGCTGATGATGATGATGATGAAAACGAACCCGCTGTGTGAATGAATCTTTAAATAAATAAACATTAAAAACTAAATTATTTCAGACACAGATCTATGTACGAGTATATCATAATTAGTACAGACTTAAATACAGACTTAAGTATTTACCCAACAAACATTTCTGTCATATAAGTTCAAGTTACGCGGCTCAAAATGCTATAAACATCGTATTGAAGTAATTTTTGCGTGTAATATGACGTTAGGCCTCTTTAAGTTTATACAACTTGTTGTCGTATATAGACATCGTATAAACTTCTATATGACTGTTTTAATGACAATTATACAACTTTCAGTAGTATAACCAATGCTGAAATCTTAGTAACGTCTATACGACTTTTCACCGGCATTACTCGTGTTAGAGTTGAGAGAACTACTTTTACGTGACGTTCGTGTAGAAGTGATCAATCGTACTCTTATACGACTATAATGTCAATCGTATTAGAGTCGCTAGAACTACTTTTAGGTGACAATTGTATAAGAGTGGTAATTTTCTCTCTTATACTATTTTAAGTAAATATGAACACTTATCCTACTCTTTAACGACTAGATGTACTACCATATTTTTGTAATATACAAGTGAACTGTAAAAAAAACTGGAGTTGGTTCCGTACAAGGTTTAATTTTGAACTCAGGAGATTTGAGTTCGGTGCAAAGTTATGATGTTGCTCAACGCACAGAAATGAGATCCAGTGGTTCTATAACAGTAGAGTCAGAAGAAGATGAAGTAGATTAAATTTTTGATAAATTATGTCTTGGTTATAGTTCCGATTATAAAAGTGAAAGCGAAGCCAGTAAAAATGATATACATTGGGATGATTTAAAATTTTAAATCACTCATTCATACTCTGAAATAAAAGAAAAAATGACTATGGTGGTTTTATTTATTATTAACCAATCAAAATTTTATCACATGTAATCATAATCATTAACAGTATTTATTTCATTAATAAGGTAGGTAGATTCTCTCGGTACCATGGATTAAAACGAATTAAAGTATAACAATCATAAAAGTTTACTATATACATAGAAACCCCTTTTTCAACAACTGAACCCAAATTTCCTTGGCTTTCCAATATGGCTGACCCAAAAGAAGCGCACATAGTGAAAAGTCGTTAAGAAATAGTATTACGGTCGTGTCATAAACTCTTAAGTCGTATAAAGGCAACTGTTTACACATTCGTCAAATTAGAGTAAAATTACTGCTTAAATCTAAATAATTTATAAGGCGCGTTCATTATTTCGAGGTTACTAGCGCATATTACTCGATAAAATTAATTTCCCAATTGAACTATTTATTTGAACATGAATTTCGACGATGTACGTAATACGTAATGATAAAATAAAATGGCTTCCTTGCAAGATTAATTCTATCACAGTAAAAATAAATTTTGTCATTTAGTTTCATTCACTATCTCCACTTCACAATAAAATCCCGTAAAAAAAGTCGTAATTACCACTACATAATCGATAAAATGCCGTAAAGCAATGGTAATAAACATCTTAACTCGATTAAAAGTGCATCACACGACATCTATACGGCCACTACAAGACCATATTGCGATTAATACGACTGATACACGACTCTATTATGACACTAACTCGTATAAAATGGGCCCTTTTTGGGCCGTGTTAACGTGATAGCGACGTATTTACTACCAAAATATAAAACCAAAAGTTAGAATCGGCACGTTGTGGCGACTTATGAAATGTTTGTTGGGTAGTATGTTATACTAGCGGACCCGACAGACGTTGGGTCTTAACTATGAATATTGAGAATTCTGTCAATGTTATGTCAAACGCCATAAGGTTACATCAAAAAAGTTTGAATTGTAAAAGCGCTATGGTTACATTAGAAATAATTTAATATGATGGTTAAGTATTCATAAATTTTCTAATTTTCCGCGCAATTTTCTTAATTTTTTCATAAGAACCTTCTCCTGACAACAACAAACACAACAAAAAAAGAATTAGCGAAATCGGTCCAGCCGTTCACGCGTGATGCCGTGACCAAGGGAAATAGGGATTCATTTCTATATAATATATAGATTAGGTCCCAGTAATAAAGAAAATAAATTATTACCATAATCAAAATCGACCCTGTCATTGAAAACAACAGATCGCAAGCCTCCTCCATTCAAACCCCCTAAAGTTAAGGCTACGTAACAAAACTTCACCCCATCCCGATAATGGGGTAGTATTCAGAGATCAAAGGACAAACGGGGTAAATTCCCCAAATACTTCCCTAAGCATTTGCTAAAGGTTTTATAATTTTCGCATTTTTCACGGGAATTCGTCTGTCTAAATATATTTTGGTGTCTGAATCCTGAGGGGATTTGGTGAATATTTTAGGCACAGTGAGATTTTAGATCTTTCTTTGGTGTATTATTCAGATTCTGTCATGTTCTTGTAGGAGTGGCTTGTAGATGGAAATACAGAGATATGATATCGCACACAATCCTACTAATATTATAAACGCGAAAGTTTGTAAGTATGGATGGATGTTTGTTACTCTTTCACGTAAAAACTACTGAATGGATTTTAATAAAACTTTACAATAATATAGCTTATACACCAGAATAACACATAGGCTACAATTTATAAAGATATGTATATTGTATGATATCCAAAATATCTATAACCATGCGGGTGAAACCGCGGGGCGCAGCTAGTACCTACTCTATATGATTACACTGTTTTTAATGTTTTTTGGGATCAATACTTATTCCTCGGGAAAATACGTTTCATGGGACCACCACGGAATCATTCTCCATACAATAGCGAAATCATTTTCCAAATCGGAACATACAAAAATACATACAACCCAACATTACAACTCCTCCTGTTCTTCGTTTTGGGGTAGTCTTTGAAGTCTAGATTGCCGATAGAATGAAAGGGTTCGTGGGTTAGGCCCCCGGTGTGTGACGCCCCCATCGTGGACGCCCCCGATTTCGTTTTAGTGCTATAAAAAGTATTAGTTGAATATTTTTATCCAAAGTACAGTCAGCTAGCAAAGTGTAACCTCAATTATAGAAATTATAACTAAGTAATTTTACATTTAATTTATACTGGGAAGCGTGCGGTGACGAGAACATGAGTTTCACACGTTTTGTTCACACAAAAAGTGCTCAACGTGCCTAAAGAAGATTTCACTTCCAAAATGGCTTAATGAATATTGAAGTTGATTTAATTGTTTCCTACCACGACAATTCTAGATTAAAGACTTTGAACAACTGTATACTAAAAGTTTATTATTGACGGAAACATCTTTAAAAAATCCAGTGTGATCCAGATAAATATAAACCAGCAAACTCTACGAGAGAACTAAAACTTAGATCACTTTCTAACTGCCGACAAGTTCCAGTACAGTAGACGAAGAAATCGTTTTACAAACTTTACAACAACTTTTCTGATTTCGAAGAGTTTATTAAGTTTGGAAAAAAATGCTTTTAACACTCTTCTTCTTTTTTTCTTTTACTTATGACATGGTATCATACTCGCGTTGTTTGATAAAGTCAAAAAATAAGCACTTAAACAAGCCATATTTTATACCATAAATTATTATCAAATAAAATTATTTTACTGTTCACTTCAATTTTTTGTCCACTAGTGGAAGAAGTGAAAAAGAAACCACTAGCATGTTCATCTCTTATATGTCTAATACATGGTTATTTGCCTATTTAAGTCTAAATATAGGTACCTAATATGATTCGATACATGTCAATATTTGTACATATATATACCAGGAAGTAACGGACACGACACAACAAAAAACCTGACATAATTCTCAATTCAATTCTAAAATTATAATGTACCTACATGACTATTAATTCTTTCTTTTACTATTATTATTGTTTTAAAATTGTACATACCTATAACTATGTGATATGGAATAGAATAGAGAAGCTCTTTTTATTTTATTAGTTTGTGGCGAATCGATATATCGATCGGTACAACACTATTGAGTGTCCCCTCCCTACAGGACCTGCCACTTTTACATTTTCCAATTTCCATGCAATCACGTTGTTTTATTTGCAATAGAAGAATACAACCATCTCCAATGATGTTATATATACGTAGATACGTTGTATTGAGGTCTGCCTTACAAAACTAAAATCAGGTACGTATCCTAATTGCCTAATTGCGTAAACTCAGTCCGTCCTGCTCCTGGCCGCGACGCGCACGTTCGTTGAACACGAGGTTACTTACGGAATATACTTAAATAAACCTCGAAAATGCCAAGTTGTGTGTTCCGAAAGTGCAATAACTACACAAGGACTATAAAAACCAGAAAAGGTGTATCTTTTCATACGTAAGTACTGTTTAATATGTTAAAATGTAAAATGGTGATTTTTATTTTACTCAACAATCATTGCCGCGCGGCGGCGTTGCCGCTTTGCCACCAACACGAACAAAACAAGCAATGCGTTAAGTTTATGAGTGACAGAGATAATGCCATGCGGCGTTGTATGTTCGAACGTCGACGCTAGGTATGTAGCTATAGTAAAATATCGCAATGTTTTTATTTCTTTACAATGAACATGACGTCTCTATATGTAAAATCTCTTTGACCATCTCCAAATAAACTGCAGTGAGCTCTTTTATTTACATGGGAAGAGTATCCCCCATAAGTTTATTACCTCGTAATCCATCTAAGTTCCACTGCAACCATTTGTGGCAAACACTTTAAAACCGAAACCAGTTTCGGATACACTACACCTGTTTCGTTCTAAACTTTGAACGACACTTTATACTGTAGTGAGTTTTAGTTCCAACACTGAAAACTTTAGCAGTGCATCTTAGTCTTACATTGGATCAGAAATTGGCCTCGTATATGACACTTATATGACCAAACTGTAGCCGAAAGAAGGAACAACAAGTTTAGCTAATGTAGTCATAAATTAGAACTAGTATTTACAATTGAAACTCTGACGACCTCTGTGGCGCGGTGGGCAAAGGTCCGCCTGCGACGCAGGAGGTTGCGGGATCAATTCCCGCCTCGGGGCAATTGTGTGTACGATCTGCAGATGCTTGTTCCGAGTGTTCTGGTCATTATCTATGTACCTATAATAAAAAAATAATGCATTGTATTGAGTAGGTATATCAGTTATCTAGTACCCATAACACAAGCTCTGCTTACCATGGGGCTAGATAATGCTGTGTGAATTGTCCAGCATTATTTATTTATTTAATTATAATTAATTAGTGTAATTGGTGATTTCGCCGTTATAATTAATAATTAAATAAATGTGTTAATAGTAGTCCTGTCAGAAGAGATTTTGTTTCATCGAATTTCGGATTCGCGCCGGCAACCCTCTACCACAGTATACTGAGCCTCTACGTTATATCTTAGCTTAATCACTTAGGGACCTTAATCTCGATAAGTGCTGGCCGGCTTACACCGTATCTACGCGTACGTTAACGTTTGTACGGTTGTCCGTCAAAGACTACATAGAATTATGTAGGTACTGACTGTCAATTACCTGATTCACAAACAATAAATGCATTACCTATGAATAAATAAATAATAAATAATGCTGGATAATCCACACAGCATTATCTAGCCCCATGGTAAGCAAAGCTTGTGTTATGGTAACTGATATATGTACATAATACAATACATTACATAGATAGATATTTTTTATTATATGTACATAGAAAACGACCAGAACACCCGGAACAAATATCTGCAGATCGTACACACAATTGTTCCGAGGCGGGAATCGAACCCGCAACCTCCTGCGACGCAGGCGGACCTTCGCCCACCGCGCCACATCGGTCGCCAATACTAACGTCTATCGTTATAGCTATGGTTTAACTATATCTATAAATTAATGTCTTTGACGACCTCTGTGGTGCGGTGGGTGAAGGTTTGTTTGCGACGCAGGAGGTTGCGGGTTCGATTCCCGCCTCGAAACAAATGTGTGTGCGATCTGCAGTGTGTGTACGATCTGCAGACATTCGGGTGTTCTGATACGTTACATACAAAGATATATTTTTTAAAAACCCTGGCATCCTGAAAAAATATCTGCTGATCGTACACACAATTCTCCCGAGGCGGGAATCGAAACCGCACAACCTACTGCATCGTAGGCGGAACTACGCCAGCTGCGGCACTGACGTCTATCGGCCAATTTGAGTCTACCACTTTCGAGATGCTAGTACCCTATCTCCCCTATGTTCTTTCATCCAAGTTTCTACCCAACAGATTATACAGACAAATAAACATGAATATACCAAGAAACGTGTGCCCTGAATCCCTACATCATTCGTACACGGAGCCGTAGGGCAGAACAAGTACATTTGACCCTTAGATTAGCCTCTACCCTTAAACTTTACTAATTAAGGGCCCAGCCTCACAAGTGCTTGGTTTGCCCTTAATAATACTGTGATATAGGTTGGGTAAACATCATGTATTAAATGGGATGATCATCATCATCATCATCAGCCTATATTAGTCCACTGCTGGACATATGCCTCCCCCAATGAGCGCCATAGCGCCCTGTCTTCAGCTTGACGCATCCAGCATCTACCTGCAGTCTTTCGCAGGTCGTCATCCCACCTGGTCGGAGGGCGTCCTACACTACTTTTACCGAGTCGTGGTCTCCACTCAACACGTTTACCCCAGCGGCCGTCGGTGCTTCGCGAGATATGGCCGGCCCACTGCCACTTCAGCTTGCTAATACTTTGAGCTATGTCGATAACCTTGGTTCTCTGTCGGATGTATTCGTTACGAATCCTATCCTTCAGAGAAACTCCGAGCATAGCTCTTTCCATAGCTCGCTGAGGGACTTTGAACTGGTGGACCAGAATGGAATGATGGTATATATATATAAGTTTATACGTGTACCATGGTTCAATTGAAGTATGCGAAAGAATCTTGCTTTATTTATAACATACCTTAAAATCTTTACATAGACTTCATTTTACAAAATCACTTCCGCTGTCTTTTCGATTAGATCCTTTAAACTGCTCAACGGATTTTAATGCAGTTTGCATAGCAATAAATAAATAAATAATCCAGGACAATTCACACAGCATTATCTAGCCCCATGGTAAGCAAAGCTTGTGTTATGGGTACTAGATAACTGATATACATAATACAATACATTACATAGATAGATATTTTTTTTATTATACATAGAAAACGACCAGAACACCCGGAACAAATATCTGCAGATCGTACACACATTTGTTCCGAGGCGGGAGTCGAACCCGCAACCTCCTGCGTCGCAGGCGGACCTTCGCCCACCGCGCCACATCGGTCGTCCGCAATAGATAGAGTGATTCAAAATGAAGCTTATAGGTATTGCACCCGCATGTAGCCGGGGCGGGTCACTAGTATAAAATAAACTGGTCTCTGCCCGCGGTTTCGCACGCGTTGTTTTTATGGAAATATTTCCAGGTTATTTTTATCCCATGGGAACTGATTTATGAGATAAAATATGTCCTATGTTTGATTTAAGGCTTATAGCTATATCTATGCGAAATTTCAGCCCAATCACATAACATGACCAAATAACATAAAAAAATTAGAACTCCTTTTTGTACAATTAAATAAATTAAATTTACTGAATTTAATAACACTTGACCGAAAATAATAAATCCTAAAATATAGATCATATGAGATAGTGTTTCTAAAGACAGTTTCCATGGTTTTCTGGTAGAGATCGCTCTTGAGCGATAAAACGGCCAATTGTAATTAATTTTTAAGTTTTTACTGTACAAACGCTCATTGGAGGCCTATGTCCAGCAGTGGACTATCATAGGCTGATGATGATGATGGCAATAAAGAATTTTCTATGTCGTTCGGTTATTTTATTTACATTAAAAAAAAAATAAGCCCCTGTAAAGAAAAACCTTCCTCTAATACAAAATCCCTTCAACAACTATGCCAAGAAAGCCGCCATTTCCTAATAGAATTACGGAAGACTTTGAAACTTCAACTTAAATCCGAAACACTAACAAACGAGTCGTTAAGTTACTAATCCGTTTCTGTTTTCAAGTTAATAATTACTTAAGTTAACTTATACCTTTGATTAGAGAGTTGAGTTTCTTCGGAAGTAAGTAAAATTTGACAGTTATTTGATGTTAGAAAGTAGGGAAATAAATAGATAGAAATAGGCGTAAAGATGCAAATGCTTGCTTACAATCCAAGAGGCATTTAAAACGGGATATTTACCATGATTTGATTTTTGAGTTTTCCAATATTTCGGCACAGTTTCATGCGCCATGATCACGGAATAACTGAACGCACTGCGAGTAAATAACTCAAATAATTAGCAAGCTGAAGTGGCAGTAGGTCGACCATATATCACGAAGAACCGACAACCGCTGAGATAAACGTGTTCTTGAATTGAGACCGCGACTCGGCAAACGTAGTGTAGGACGCCCTCCAGCCAGGTGGGATGACGACTTGCGAAAGACTGCAGGCAGATGCTGGATGCGTCAAGCTGAAGGACAGGGCGCTATGCGCTCATTAGGGGAGGCCTGTGGTATGGTATGGTATGGTTAGTTGTACTCCATTTACGTATGGTATGGTTAGTTGTACAATACATTACGTAGATAGATATTTTCTTATTATATATATATATATATCCAGAATACCCTGAACAAATATCTGCAGATTGTTCACACCATTGTCCCTCGTGCGTCGTAACCCGACCTTTGCCCACCGCGCCACAGAGGTCGTCGTATGTGGATTAATAATGCTGATGCAGTAGTTTTTTGATAATAAGATATAGCCCTCGCAAGTCTACGTTCGCAGAATCAATCTCCAAACGACACGTTTCCTCCGCCATTATATCCAACAATACCTTGATGAAGCTCACATCACACTAATGATCGCCGTAGAGCATGGAACTGCGATCTGGCGGCCTTACATAGAGGCGAAAGCTGAGATTTGTGCGTTTTTTGCACAAGCCTAGCATGGCTTTAAGAAAGTTATTTAACCTATGTACTTGTAATTAATAAATGATCTATCTATCCATCTTTTGTTATTGATATTATGTTGATGTTAGTATGTCGTCGCATGGTTCTCCTTATTTTGACAAATGCCAACACACACCAAATTCGGCGAGACAGACCGGCGGCGGCGGGTTTTTCCTTATTTTAAGCGTATGAATATTGTAGACAGCCGATAGAGTTTAGTGTGTATGAGACACATTATAGTCGCTGTACATAAGAGCAATCGCCCACGGCGACATTTTGTAGCGATTCTTAGTCATAGGTCTACACTCCATTAGGTAAACAAAGCAAGCAGACACGCAAGCTAGTGCTGTCATCTACAAATTCCTTTCCAATGGCATCCCGTAGCTTAGTCGTGTTGAATTCGAAGTTTGAATTTTCATAATGAACAAAGGGAATGCTTGAACATACGAGTACCACCATTTTTTTCAATTACACCCATTATTATGTTTTCAAATACATAATTTTCCTTTATTTTCTCACAATTAACACCGCGGTGTTAGGCTCATTGTTTTACAACAAACAGAGCCGAAAAACGTCTTTACAAAGTGTACTTCTAGCACTTTACGTCTCTAGTAATGAGCAGAATAATTTATTTCTTTGCTCTTCGAGAATGAAAAGGAGTTTGCTCATACCTTAATGAGGACGTGAGTCTTTATCCTTTTGATGTCAAATTTAGAATTTTTGAAAGAACCTTTGTTTGATAGCTATAATTGCATTTAAAATGATGAATAATGGTTCTTTAAATGACGTAGGTTTGATATGATTTATTTTTCTTTATTTATTCAAAGCATTACAACTATCTTTTATGTGTATTTTGTACTAGGAAAACGTCTGTAATAAAGACAAAAGTCCGTGGCGGGCGCCTAATAATAATAATAACTTTACTCAGGCAACAAATAATGTGTACAAAAAGTTATTCAATCAAGGCCAATAAAGGTATTTATTATGGGCCAGTTAAGTTATTTTATGTACCGCGTTTTATTTTCCTTGATAAAAAATCTTTAATATGACATATTGCTAAAGTTTAAAATGTTGTAAAAGGAAAATCCTACGAACATAATATACAAAATAACGATCCCTTTAACGTGGTCGAAACGACATTTTAACTATTCCATTTAAATTTAACTGATCCTCAAAACCAAATACTGCGTAAAATTAATTTAATTTTAATTTATGTATGTATATTATAATCTCATCCCATATTTTATTATACTATTAGTCTAATTTGTTTCTTTGTACACTTCCTCTATTTGTTCCATCGCCTCTCCTATAAACCTAAGGTTTGCTGTAAGAAAACTCTTTGTTAGGGTTAAGCTCGCCTATATACATACATATATTTTTTAGTTAAGTCATTTTTAAGTTTTTCGTGTACAATAAAGAATTACAGAAAACTTACTTTTTTCCCCGAAAAATACCCTTTCACGCACGCGGGAAATACTGCGAAACAGTAAAACATAGACAAAAATAAAATAATTCCCGATATTTATCGAATTTCCAGACGCAGAATACAATCGTCTGTGAGTGGCTAAAAGGTCATAACTGTCAATACAATAAAAGAACCCTCGTCAGTAAGACATAGGATTTTGACAGGTTGAAAATTTTCTAAATTATCCATATCGCCTTTTACCATAGTGTAGCGAACTGACTTGACAACCTCTGTTGCAGGTTCGATTTCTGCGACAATTGTGTGAGCCATCTGCAGATATTAACAATTTGACTGCGATTTTTTTCGACGACTGCGATCTTTTTTTTACCTAAGCCATTCGTGCTGCGGCAGCACTCAGCCGCTGCGCTAGTGTGGATTTACGCATATTAGTCACTTGTAGAAAACACATACCGTGTGATTTCAGCAATCAAAGTGTTAATAATATAAAATGTCTATCTACATAATAATATGTATTTGCCCTATGGTGTTTCCTTTGTCAAAAGTTAGTGTGTTATAGAATAAAAATGTAATTTAACTTTGAAAATTTATAGTATTTAACGACATGGTGGAAATAAATAAACTGATATATGTATTGTATATAGGTATTATGTATATCAGTTATAATGGTACCCATAACACAAGCTCTGCTTACCATGGGGCTAGATAATGCTGTGTGAATTATCCTGGATTATTTATTCGGTTCGATTCCCACCTCGGAACGACTGTGTGTACGGACTGCAGATATTTGTTCTGGGTGTTCTAGTCGTTTTCTATGTATAATAAAAAATATCTAATAATATATTTTATAATGTATGTATAATATATCATTCCTACTATTGAAAATGAAATGAGAGTAGTTTCAAATAAACTAGCCCCCGCTTCGCTGAGCCGGTAACTCCAGTACTCCACTCCAGTCATCCCGTGACCACGACAGAGTGTAAACCTGTTGAAACGTCGGGAAAGAAGGTAAATAAACGCGATAAATACCTGTTCTATCAATACTTATAATTATAATATATCAGTTCTCTAGTACCCAATAACACAAGCTCTGCTTAGCTTGGGGCTAGATAATGCTGCGTGAATTGTCCTGCATTATTTATTTATTTAAAGTTGAGACCTTAAAAATTGTTCCACTATGAGAGATACCTATTTGTTTTCAGCTTATTTTATACCACGAGTAACTTTAGCCATTTTGTGGCATTCACCAGACTTGGCGGATTGTTATCAGGCCGACTGACGAGCGACGGCTGGACAGATTTCATCAAGTAATTTGTATTGCGAAAGATATCTTATTTACCGATTGCGGAGGATAACGCCTTAAAATACTTTGCGTCTAATGATCTTCTGGATAAAAGGCTTTTTGGGTTAATGTTTTTAGGTTTTTCGTAAATTATAAGGCTTTTACTAAAAAACTCACTTAAATCTGATACAATTGCGTTTATACTTTGCGCCAGGAGAAAAGTGGTGATACATTTATCACCACTTTTCTCCTGGCGCAATATTTTTGATTAGCAAGATGAAGTGGCAGTGGGCCGGCCATATCTCGCGAAGAACCGACGGCCGCTGGGGCAAACGTGTTCTTGAGTGGAGACCACGACTCGGTAAACGTAGTGTAGGACGCCCTGCGACCAGGTTGGATGACGACCTGCGAAAGACTCTGCAGTCTTTCGCAGGTCGTCATCCCACCTGCAGCATCGCGTAGATGCTGGATGCGTCAAAGACAGGGCGCTAAGGTGCTCGTTGGGGGAGGCTTATGTCCAGCAGTGGACTAATATAGGCTGATAATGATGATGATGAATATTTTTGATATCTATTTGTTTAGGAACTGAACAAACAAATGATGATAATGATAACATCATCCAACTAATATTATAAATGCGAAAGATTGGATGTTTAGAAGTTTGGATGTATGGATGTTTGTTACCTCTTCACGCCAAAACTACTGTTCGGATTGGGCTGAAATTTTGCATAGATGTTGTTCTACGCTTGGAATAATACATAGGCTACTTTATACTGCTATTACTTACTTTTAATTCCATAAATCAGTTCTAATAGGATAGAAATAACCTTTGAACGTTTCAATAGAACAAACGCGTGCGTAGCCGCGGGCTGAAACTACTCATCGTATCATTTATACAAAAGGTCTATAAATATATATTTTTGAAGGTAACGTACGACAACTCGTCCAAAGTTAGACACTTTTCCAACTTTGGCACGTTAAATTAAATTCACGCAAAGGTTAAAATGTAAATGTAATTGTTTTACGAAACTTTGGAGTTTGATTAGGAAGCAACTTACCTATTTTAGGAAGATCGCAATCATCATTATCTGTTTAGCATTTTTACACCTACCTATAAGGCTTTTATTCTTGCATTAGAGCACAATACACGGACATAAATAGATAAATAATGCTGGACAATTCACACAGCATCATCTAGCTCCAAGCTAAGCAGAGCTTGTGTTATGGGTACTAGACGAATAATACGTCAAATAATACATTACATAGATAGATATTTACTTAATTAATTATTTTTCATTCAACGATAAACATGAAACCTCATGATAAAAAATTACTTTTTTCCCGATTGAGTTTAGTTTGAGAAACTTCAAAAATCTAGATTTTAATTCTAACCAATCTAATTGGGACCTAAATCCAAGTCTAATTTTCTATTTACAACTTTGCACCAGCAAAATAAACCCGTTGCTTCTTTACGCCAAATAAGAACTCGCAATACATTCACGAAATGTGTTTTGTGCACAATATTCCTTTATTAAAACATCCAAGGGTGCGCTTCATTTCACTTAATTAGCCAATTTACGTTTTATCGTTTTCTGATCCTGAATAAGGTACAGTCAACGATATAACAAGATGCATTGATCTAATCATCATCATATATTGGGCTACTGCTGGACATAAGCCGTCCCTAATGTCATGGCTAATGTATTGGCAATCCGTTACATACAAATTAATAAAATATCACATAAAATCTCATGATCTAGTTATGCGATATTTTAGGCCCATCCATTGAGTAGTTTTTTGAATGTAGTATTAATAATTAGTATTTAACTTTAAATTAAAAATAAAGTAGACCTAAAACTAAGGTAAATTATAGGTTACTGTGAATGATTTTACCTCGCCCTCTGTACTGACCCCACCGTGCCCAAAGGTACCAGTAATCTTGGCTCTTGTACACAAAGCCTAAAAGACCCTTTATCTACGGCATTACGACCCTACCGAGAAACGGAACACTCAGAGTTTGATAGGAAACGGTGTAAATTGTACTACGAAGATTCAGAGATATTGAAGAAAGATAAGATGAACGACCTACCTAGAACTTGACGACCGATGTGGCGCGGTGGGCGAAGGTCCGCCTGCGACGCAGGAGGTTGCGGGTTCGATTCCCGCCTCGGAACAAATGTGTGTACGATCTGCAGATATTTGTTTCGGTTGTTCTGGTCGTTTTCTATGTATAATAAAAAAGATCTATCTATGTAATGTATTGTATTATGTATATCAGTTATCTAGTACCCATAATAATGGGGCTAGATAATGCTGTGTGAATTGTCCAGCGTTATTTATTTATTACTAATAATAATAATTCCGGCTTTTTAAAGAACCCATCCAGCATTCGGCAAGCCACCGTCTGCCACTCTTAGCAATGATTGACTTGTTTATGGCAGACGTCCGCAATCTCCCCTATAGCCCAATTACCCAGTCCATCCATCCATCACAATAGCCTAGTTTTATTTCTTTAATTTTTCTTTGCAATGCACCCGATGATGATACCCGCTACGTGTAGCCATCGCCTTTAGATTAACTCTCTCAAAGGGCCTCTGTGCTGTTGGCTTCGGCCCCACGCAAGCTTTCCAAAGGACTGGGTCACTTTATGTCGCGAGATCATGGTAAATAATAAATCATTTATTTCAGGCAACATTAGTATAGTACAGGATGGAAAATACTTTAAAAATACAGCCCATATAAGATATATACCTTAATCTAACATACATACATAAAATAAACCTGTTTTCTTGCATATAATGTCGGTGACGTGTGCGACGCAATATGTGCTGTGAATCAAAGTTATCGACATACTACATAGTTGCTCTAAGAATTAGCAAGCTGAAGTGGCAGTGGGCCGGCCATATCTCGCGAAGAACCGACAACCGTTGGGGTAAACGTGTTCTTGAGTGGAGACCACGACTCGGTAACCGTAGAGTAGGACGCCATCCGGCCAGGTGGGATGACGACCTGCAAAAGACTACTGGCAGATGCTGGATACTGGTTGAAGACAGGAGAGGCCTATGTCGATGGACTCTTGGACACGTCACAAAAATTCAAATTATCAGAATAATCAATTTATTGTTAAACACAATTATTGCAAGTTACAAAACAATTATAACTAAGTAATAAATATTTAAATATTATTAAATTCTCCGCACATAATCGTATAAGGGTCATTAACACGGGGTTGCAACGTGTATCATCATCAACGGTAGCATACAAGTGAAGCCGAGGGTAGAACCAAGTGTAACATCTCCATTATCCCCTCATTATTATCTGATCCCTACATCACAATTTCACAAACACAACCTAAAGCCCTTACACACTATCAACACGAGAGCCCTACGGTTCGAGACAAAGGCCCTTAAATTGAGGCTCAATGAAGAAAAACAGGACGGCCTGTTTGCTAGACCCTTCGGAATAACGAGCTTGGTACACTGCGGGACATGAGAACTTTGATACACTTGTTTACTACAGTCTTAATTTGTATTATTTTATATGAAACATAAATAATTTATTTGTGTTTCAATATTCAGATACATTTTTACTAACTTGATTACTAAAACTGAAAACTCACATCTATTCAGATTATTACTATTTATTTTATAGTCTAGCCATTTTTCTAGGAAGTGTAATGCCACTCACATTTGCTGCTTGTCTCAAATTGTCACTTTGCACGGTACACTTGCTTGCAAAATAAATTGACTGGAAACAGCGAGATTGTGATGAAAGGTGTCATTTAGGGTATTGTGTCTTTATACGTGTCAGTTATCTTAAAACGACCATTAAAAAGTGATGACGACTATGTGACGCAGTAGGCGACGACGACGACGACGCGACAGTTCGCCTGCGACGCAGGGGGTTGCGGGTTTAATTCCCGCCTCGAGATGAATGTTCGTACGATCTGCAGATTTTCTGGGGGTTCTAAGGGTTTTCTATGCATAAAAAAATATCTATGTAATGTATTTAAGCTAACAATATAAACGATAACAAGATGAAACAGCTCATTTAGTGACCGATCAATCGCCATTCACTCTAGCGTTCATTCTACATTTAATTCAACTCCTTCACTCACTCAACGCAAGCCGGCCCGCCATTATCTTGAACACAGCAGCACTTTAAGTCTACAAAAATGTATCGTTGGTGTTGTTTGCCTAAACAAATGTATTGTAATATGTATTAGTTATCTAGTACCCATAACACATGCTCTACTTAGCTTAGGGCTAAATGATGCTGTGTGAATTGTGAAACAATGCACCACACAAATATGAGGATACAGGCGACTGGGCCCACTACAAGCCCACTACAAAATCAGGTAACTGGGACCGCGGTCCCAGTTACCTGATTAGTTTTTTCTTGTTTATTTCGTTGGGCGAGTGGGACCACTCGTAATTTTAACCACAAATCTATTGTTTAAAGTACAGTTGGCATTGTAGGTACAAGTTTTTATTTCTGTATTGTTTTCTGTTAAGTGTGGTATAATAAAGTGTTTTCTATCTATCTATCAATACGTACGTAATAGGGCAGAAACTAGTATGAAATAATTTTAGTTTCTCCTCTATCATAGAACTCACTAGTATACAGAAACTAGTATGAAATAATTTTAGTTTCTCCTCTATCATAGAACTCACTAGTATACAGAAACTAGTATGAAATAATTTTAGTTTCTCCTCTATCATAGAACTCACTAGTATACAGAAACTAGTACGAAATAATTTTAGTTTCTCCTCTATCATAGAACTCACTAGTATAAAATGTTAAAGCGAAACATGAAAGGTATTGGCTTTTCACAGAACAGCGTAGGGTCACACCGTTATTACTAGAACATGTTACACGTGTTTTCTGAATAACAACTCCGGGCTATAGATATAGGGTGAAGTCCGGCTAGACGCCCCGGGAATGGTATCTCGACATATTCGGGGCCTGATTTTAGATTGATAGTTTGTAGAATGGCTAGGCAGGTTACAATACCAGCGATGATTCGACGACCTCTGTGGCGAGGTGGGCGAAGGTCTGCCTGCGACGCAGGTTGTGGGTTCGATTCCCGCCTCGGGACAAATGTTAGTACGATCTGCAGATATTTGTTTCGGGTGTTCTGGTCGTTATGTGTGTATAATAAAAAACACATTCGATTAATATTTTAGGTATTATGTATATCAGTCATCTCGTACCCATAACACAAGCTCTGCTTAGCTCGGGGCCAGATGATACTATGTGAATTATCCAGCAGCAAATACTAAATAGACGTGTGTAGGACGCCCTCGACGACCAGGTGGGATGACGACCTGCGAAAGACAGCAGGTAGATGCTGGATGCGGCAAGCTGAAGACAGGGCGCTATGGCGCTCATTGGGGGAGGCCTATGTCCAGCCGTGGACTGAAATAGACTGATGATGATGATGATGAAATAATAAATAAAATAAAAAGTGTATAATAGTATGTAAAAAGTGAATTAAAAAATATAAATAAGTGTGTATATTCTATACCTAAACATTGAATTCCTTAGAGTTGAATTCTGATAATGAAATAAATTCCTTTCATATTACAATGCCGTCCACACAAAGCAGCGCAACAGGAAATAAGAAGGAAATTAAATGTTCGATAGAAACCAAGGGGTACTCCTTGTTCTGTTGTGCTATTACTGGCTCTTGTCAGCTTGGCTTACGAGGTACATCCTCATCATCACAAAATGCCTTCAGTTATTTCGTGATCATGGCGCATGAAACTGTGCCGTCATTTTGGATAACTAAAAAATCAAATCATGGTCTTCATGGTAAAGATCCCGTTATAAATGACTTTTTGCTAATAACCATGATAGTTTTAAAAGTTTTACCCTCATCATTAGCCCTTATTGCATTGTATTTATTTATTTATTCGCCCCGCCATGCTGGAGGTGCCCACTTGTAGGACCAACCTACTTAAGTTTGCCCCTATGTCACTCGCTATATATTTACTCAATGTTCTGTCCAAAAACAGCGTAGATATATTTTACGAAAACCTGCCGAAAGCCATGAAAAAGGCACGAAATGTTATTGAAACAAAATTATAAATTAATTAGTATTGTGTGTATGTACAAAAATATTTAATTTTTAGTATAAGTAGTTATAACATCGCCTTAGGGCTCAATAAAAAAACCTGTAATGATGTTATTATCTCAATAAATAAATAAATACATTTCAGATTATAAAATCCAAAGCATAGAATTACATATTTTTTTTTGTAAAATAAAAATAAGAAAAACAATGTGATATCTTATATCTCCACTGCTGCATGTATCTACCTTACAAAACAACCTCTTTCTTTTGTACATTTTTCAATTTGCAATTATTCGATTATGACCAAGGGTCCTTGGTGCGATATCGTGAATTTTTTCTCGACCCATCCGCCAGGCCGGTCCCTAATCACCGCTATTGGCAGGAAAACGAGTGATCGCATTGGAGGTGTTAAAATAATTTAACTTGAGAACAGTTAGTTCACAAAAGCTTTAAGTGCCACTAAAGCTAAAGTGCCCTTTAGCTTTAGTGGTAGGTAGTTAAAAATCACTTATCAATTTTCTGACTATCAAATTCTCTGTTACGCAACATGACCCTTTGTCATTCCCAGTACAGAAGGGATGCATTTCGACAGGAATCAGGTGTATTATATCTTATCAGGTTTGATACCTAAATAACGACTTGACTCGATAAGTCCAGCTTGCTAAGACCAATCTACCCCATTCCTCAGTATTTGTTGCGCAAATTACCACTACTACTCGTTTGCTATTATTTATTTGCATATTATCTGATTACTATGTAATTTAAACTAAAATTTAACTTAAATAAACAAAGCAAATAGTAAGAAACCTACGTAAAATATGTACAATACATTGTCAACCTTAGCTTCATGGCAACAGCGTTCACAGTTTTTACTCGAACTATACCGGTTTGCTAACATCGGGACACGTTCGCCGCTCTGATTGGCGTTTGGATTCTATTGTTCGGGAAAGAACACCCGATCGACGCGTGAGCGGTTTCGGAATGCAAGGCCAGCTCCGTATCGTCCCTCCCTCGTACGCGACGGACGTTGTGTCAAGTGCGTTCACCGGCTACCTGCGTATGTAAATACGCAGGTAGCATATAATTATCCTAAATTTTATAACGTATGATACGTTATAAAAGAAATATGAATTCATTCATAGAAGATGAATGTATGTTAACGATTGCCTTACCCTATCGGGGTCTTGTAATAGGTTACCATAAGATGCAAGGCAGATATTGATCGGGGTTTGCTCAGCTGCAGCTTTAGACATCCTTCGAGGGAGCACATTTCTGTTCCTGTCGCATCAGAACTAAACAAATTTCACAGCACTTAAATAATGATGCTTTTATTTCTAAGTTCGAAAGGGGTGGCCACCCACATCAACACCAACATCTCTGAAGCCTATTCAATAATAGACTCCGAAACTACTGGACTTATTTGAAATATTCTTTCACCGTTGGGAACTTGGGAAGCTATGGTGTAGCTCAGGGGAATATCCTGAGTCCTAAACTCTTTCTACTCTATATTAATGATCTGCCTGAAGCAACAAATCATCAGGCCATTCTGTTTGGAGATGACACAACATTAATAATTGAAGGTAAGAATATAGTAAATTTAGAGAATGACACCCATAAAGGAATTTTAGACATTGTAAATTGGCTTAGTAATCTTAAGGTAAACTTGAGTAAAACTAAGATAATGCAATTTCAATCCATTCGACGTAAACCTCTTAAGCTTTACAATTCATTTAATAATAATAAAAAGAAGTTACTTCATTTAAATTTCTAGGAATACATTTAGATGCTAATATCAGCTGGCGTCTACATATTGATACCGTATGTTCAAATTCAAAACTGAATAGGTAAGCATACGTTCACAACAAAAGGAAGAAGCTCCATAAGATGCAAGGCGGATATTGATAGGGGTTTGCTCAGCTGCAGCTTTAGACATCCTTCGAGGGGGGAACACATTTCTGTTCCTGTCGCATCCTTAGAAGATGGCCAGTGCAGCTTTAATACCAATATAACGGCTGCCGACAGAGGCCAATGGCAGTGCAACATCAGTTACAAGGGGTTTCCAGGAATCAACACTACGAAGAACATCAATATGCTAGTGATGCGGCGAGCACATATTGATACCGTATGTTCAAAACTGAATAGGTATGCATACGTTCACAACAAAAGGACGAGGTTATCAATATCCGCCTTGCATCTTATGTGCAAGACGGATATTGATAGGGGTTTGCTCAGCTGCAGCTTTAGACATCTTTCGAGGGGGGAGCACATTTCTGTTCCTGTCGCATCCTTAGAAGATGGCCAGTGCAACTTTAATACCAATATAACGGCTGCTGACAGAGGCTAATGGCAGTGCAACATCAGTTATAAGGGGTCTCCAGCAATCAACACCACGAAGAACATCAATATACTAGTGATGCGGCGAGCACATATTGATACCGTATGTTCAAAACTGAATAGGTATGCATACGTTCACAACAAAAGGACGAGGTTATCAATATCCGCCTTGCATCTTATGTGCAAGACGGATATTGATAGGGGTTTGCTCAGCTGCAGCTTTAGACATCTTTCGAGGGGGGAGCACATTTCTGTTCCTGTCGCATCCTTAGAAGATGGCCAGTGCAACTTTAATACCAATATAACGGCTGCTGACAGAGGCCAATGGCAGTGCAACATCAGTTATAAGGAGTCTCCAGCAATCAACACAACGAAGAACATCAATATGCTAGTGATGTATCGACCAGCGTAAATGTGACTTCTAATATTCGTTGCTACCAATAAATTGATTATTCTGGTACCTGATCCTTCGGCTGTCCGAACGGTACAGCATGAAGGTAATTCACGTTTACACACCGACCTCGGCACACTTGGATGATAAAATTAATGAAAAATGAAAAATTCTTTCACCGTTGGGAAGCTATGGTGTACCTCAGGGGAGTATCCTGGATCCTAAACTCTTCCTACTCTATATCAATGATCTGCCTGATGCAACAAATCATCAGGCCGTTCTGTTTGCACATGACACAACATTAATAATTGAAGGTAAGAATATAGTAAATTTAGAGAATCACATCCATAAAGGCATTTTAGACATTGTAAATTGGCTAAGTAATAATAATCTTAAGGTAAACTTGCCTAAAACTAAGATAATGCAATTTCAATCCATTCGACGTAAACCTCTTAAGCTTGACAATTAATTTAATAATAATAAAAAGAAGTTACTTCATTTAAATTTCTAGGAATACATTTAGATGCTAATATCAGCTGGCGAACACATATTGATACCGTATATTCAAAACTGAAAAGGTATGCATACGTTTTAAAAAGATTACGCGAGAGAGATTACATCTATAGAAACAGCGGTTAGTGCATATCATGGCTATATAGGATCGGCTCTTCAGTACGGCTTACTTTTGTGGGGCAATAGTGTAGATTCTGATAGGGCATTCAGAGCCCTGAAGAATTGCGTTTGTTCAGTGCTTTAGACATCCTTCGAGGGGGGAGCACATTTCTGTTCCTGTCGCATCCTTAGAAGATGGTCAGTGAAGCTTTAAGTCCAATATAACGGCTGCCGACAGAGGCCAATGGCAGTGCAACATCGGTTACAAGGGGTCTCCAGCAATCAGCCAGCACCACGAAGAACATCAATATGCTAGTGATGTGTCGACCAGCGTAAATGTGACTTGTAATATTAGTTGTTACCAATAAATTGATTATTCTGGTACCTGATCCTTCGGCTGTCCGAACGGTATAGCATGAAGGTAATTCAGGTTTACGCACCGACCTCAGCACACTTGGATGATGTAGTGGAGAATATGTATGAAGACATATCTGAAGCCTTACATAACACTACTTAGGCCCACTTCAACGTTGTTATGGGGGACTTTAACGGCAAGGTGGAGACCCAGACTGGCAACGAATCCCGAATAGGCCCGCATGGTTATGGAGTCAGGAATCACAGGGGGTAAATGTTTGTCCTTGAGAAGGAGGCGCTGTTCATAATAAACTCCTTCTTTAAGAAAAAGCCTCAAAGGAAGTGGACATAGCAAATTCAATGTATAAAATTCATGCTACCAAATGTAAGAGAATTCCCAACTAAAATAATACTGAAAGATGAGACTGTTCACCTTGTAGACTCTAATGTGTTCCAGGGCTACATATTGATTCTTCTCGTCAATGGAGGCCGCAAATAGATGCTCTTGCAGGCAGACTTAGTTCAGCAACCTATGCAGTTCGAACAATTAGGTAGATATATTACCGATGAAGATACATCTACGTTAGTTTATTTCAGTTGCTTCCATAGTGTTATGTCTTATGGTATTTTGCTTTGGGGACAGGCAGCTGACATCCAGACCATATTTTTTCTTCAAAAAAGGGCGGTAAGCGCTAATTAAAAAATTAATGAAGTTATTATTATTCTTTAAATTTAGAAGTTCACAGTAGGTAGATAGAAGTAACACAGAACATAGATATGATAGCGATAGCGGTAGGTACGTAAAAGATTTAATTATTTGAAGCGACTCGATACACGGTAATGCGCGCTGCTGTAGCGAGATTCCAAGCAACTAACTGGGTGACGCGAGGAAGGAAAGAGATAGCTGGGCGCGGGGGTTCCCGCGCGCTGGTAGGTCGGATTGCGAAATATAATAATGAAGAAATGTAAGAGTAGTGAGTTAGAACAAGATGTGAACGTTAAGCAAGTATGAATGAAATAATGTATGGACAGTGTATGAACATAATAAGAGGTGTGTGTGAAGTGAACGTGTAAATTATATAATGAGTAGATAAATCAATAATATACTTCAATAAAATGTTTAAATGGATTAATGTGGGGAGATCCCTACAGTACCTACATCTTAATACATCTCAATACATTTCCATATATCTCTCTTCGAAACGTTTTTACCACGCTTTATTAGCTTCACCTGTATGTATGTTTGTTTGTTTGTTTGTAACCAACTCCTTTGGACTCGATTATGACCCACTTTGAACGGTCAGTTTTCATTTAAACTTAGTAAACTTATTAATAACCGATGACAATACAATAATTTGAGAAGATTAAACTAAAAGATACTCGTAAATAATAGTTTAAAAAACCACGCTTTTATAAATAAACCGAACTAATAAGTAGAAAATATTTTTTTTAATAATTCAAATTATGGATAATAGTGATAAATAAAACAAACACTTCAACACCATCGGAGCGACGGATAGCCCTTCTCTGTAGAGGATGCCTCAGCAACGACGAAACAGCCTCCCACGTAATCCTGGAATGCGAGGGAATACTAGCACAACGTATAGAAATCCTCAACTTGCCGAGGTCGCTCCGCGAAGCCTGTGAAGACCCCAGGAAGATTCTGCGCTTCTGGACGGAGCTAGGCTGGCTATGCTAGCAAACTCTACGCATAAAGGACCAACTGGAGTCCAAATGCGGAAAATGGAGTACCCCCACCTGAACCTGAACCTGATAAATAAAAGAAATTATTTTAATGTAAAAAAGCGTGGTTTTTTTAAACTATTATTTATTAAAATGGCGGGACAGATACATTACATTACCTGCTGTGTTATATATTAAGATAATTTAAAGCCAGGGATGTAACGTACATTAATATACTTTACAGCGGCTGTGTGTGAAGCTATTCAAGCCTGTTTTCCAAGTAAATGCGCTGTGACATTCTGAAAATCATTTTTAATTACAAGCCCCGTCAAACATCGCAACCGACGACGGAAGTTTCAGGGAAATTTCAATACCAACTTGAAATAACGAAGAGCTGAGAATGTTGCTAGAAGCGGCAATAATAGTGATTTGTATATATTGTTAATTCCTGTAAAGTGCAGGGAAAGAAAGCTAGCCAGCTATAACAGAAAGGAATCTATTCAATCAAGAATGTTTGTGTATACAAGATGGATGCGCTGAGTGAGAAGCCGGCTGTTTTTTTTTTTTTTTTCGAATGGACTATTATGCTGTTGACCTCAGATGGCCATGACAGCGTTACCGGACTTGAGAAGCCGGCTGTCCAGTCCATGCCGCATTATATAGTTCGTGACAGCAGCGCCGCTTCCGCGTTTATCCGAACTACATAAGGAGCGATCGATCTAAGAAAGCTGAATGGGTACGTAGTGCCACATCAGTGTCCTAGATGGCGCTGTGTTTAACATACTGCGGCCCCGGAAATTGATTTGAATATCGATCTGGACTGGGCTGTTCCTTTACTATTTATTTAGGATTTAACTAATGCTCTACATATAGGTAGCATGCTGGCAGGTCTATATATAGGTAGCTATTATTGCAAACCCATGCACTTAAGGTTCATGGGTTTGCGATTATAGCTACCTATATATAATTCCACTCTCTTACTTGCTGTTTGGTGATTCCACTGATAATCAAATTAGTATCTACCTAAGTCTAATCGATGCCATTTTTTATGACAATCGATTTTAATCATGTAGAAGTTGTAATCGATTTATTATTATTGCTTAACGTTTTGTATTATTTTACGGACTTTATTTACTTTTACGCAGGCGTCTGCAGCATCTACCTGCGAAAGACTGCAGGTAGATGCTGGTTTCGTTAAGCTGAAGACAGGGCGCTATGGCGCTCATTGGGGGAGGCCTATGTCCAGCTGTGGACTGATATAGGCTGATGATGATGATGACTCAGGCGTCTAAATAGCTTTGTTTTTGAGATCAGTAAATATAAAAATACTATTACTTCTGTTATTTTATTAGCTACTTGTTTCTGACCGCGACATTACCCACGTTATTTCGTAATACAAAGAAAGATAGATTAAGTGACTGTGCTAAACTATATTCTTTTATACTTGTTCATGGTAACTAGTTATCCCGTTAAATAAACTAAAAGATATAATCACACACAAAGCACTTCTAGTATTTATATATCTCTACCGGATCTTAGTAGACTACAGACAAGCCGACAAGAGAAAAAGGCTTTTACATTTTATGAAATTCACTAAATAAATAAACCGTTTGATTTTTTATCATTGTTAATTAGCGTTCAATGGAGCTGTGATAATTTATTTTCTTGTATTTTATTATTCAATTTTCTGCTTTACGGAGTTAGGGTGGCTGAGCACTAGGGGACGCAAAATTTTCTTCTAGAAACTTCTAACACATTACTATTACTGATAGATTCTTCTCTCATAAGTAGGTATATTTTATACGTAGGGTAATAGGTGTAATTATGGTGTTTTTGTTATTTATAAATTATTGTAAGTATGGTAAAACTTCTGAAACTATCATGGTTATTAACACTAAAGTCATTTAAAACGGGATATTTACCATGATTTGATTTTTGAGTCTTGGTAAATATCCCGTTTTAAATGACTTTATTGTATGGTAGTTCTGACCTACCTTTATTTTAAGTCTTTTCTATAATCGCGAAGAACCGACAACCGCTGGGGCAAACGTGTCCTTGAGTGGAGACCACGACTCGGTAAACGTAGTGTAGGACGCCCTCCGACCAGGTAGGATGACGACCTGCGAAATACTCAGGTAGATGCTGGATGCGTCAAGCTGAAGACAGGGCGCTGTGGCACTCATTGGGGGAGGCCTATGTCCAGCAGTGGACTATCATAGTCTGATTATGATAATATTTTTACTAACAATCTGTTATTTGAATTAAAGTATGTTTTATTACTGTTGCTGTTGATAGCGGGCAGTTAAAGCGTTAAAAATGTATGTCACCGTTATAAGAGACAACAGCAGTGCAAATAGTGTAATGCAATGCAATCGCGACGACCGTCAACTTATTGCATCATAGGCACTGAATGTGTTTTATATCATTTTTTTTTCTTTTCAGATGCTTACTTCAAAAGAGATCAGGACAATTACAGCAAAATTTCCATGGATATGTAAGTAAAATATAGATTAATAGAATAGAATATAACATTTTTATTAGCACACACAAAAAAGACAGATATACATTAAAAAACACACATTAAGCTAAATAAGATATAACACTAAAACTAAAAGATAAACAATAGAAAATAAGTATAAAGAACGTAGCCTGTCCTCAGTGTGCGCTTATTAGGTCCAGCCTCAGCTTAATGTCGCTACCGCCCGAGGACTGTAACGTAGCCTGTCCTCAGTGCGCGCTAATTAGGTCCAGCCTCAGCTTAATGTCGCTACCGCCCGAGGACTGTAACGTAGCCTGTCCTCAGTGTGCGCTAATTAGGTCCAGCCTCAGCTTAATGTCGCTACCGCCCGAGGACTGTAACGTAGCCTGTCCTCAGTGCGCGCTAATTAGGTCCAGCCTCAGCTTAATGTCGCTACCGCCCGAGGACTGTAACGTAGCCTGTCCTCAGTGTGCGCTAATTAGGTCCAGCCTCAGCTTAATGTCGCTACCGCCCGAGGACTGTAACGTAGCCTGTCCTCAGTGTGCGCTAATTACGAGTAGGTCCAGCCTCAGCTTAATGTCGCTACCGCCCGAGGACTGTAACGTAGCCTGTCCACAGTGTGCGCTAATTAGGTCCAGCCTCAGCTTAATGCCATGTCGCTACCGCCCGAGGACTGTAACGACGCTGGTTTTAAGGCAGAACCTATGGATGACGTCACAATACAGGGATTAATGTGAGAAACGTATTTATTTATTAAACACACAAAATACATTACAATACTATCTAAAATATTCATACAAAAAAGTCGTTTTAATCTACATTTTTGCATTAAAAGCGTTTTTTTTATGCTGACTTCTACTACTACAACTAAACAGAGCCTGAGTCTATTTGAAGATCTATACTAATATTATAAAGAGGAAAGGTTTGATTTTTTGTTTGTTTGTATTGAATATTGGCTCCGAAACTACTGCATCGATTTGAAAAATTCTTTCACCGTTGGTAAGCTACACGTTCCCCGGTGAACATAGGCTATATTATATTTTCAAAAAACTTAGGGATCCTTACTAAAACTTCAATAATGTAACCGAAGGTGTAAAAAAAATTACCTTAAAAATTCCTATACCCGTGCGTATGTATTATATTATCTGTGCCCGTGCGAAGCCGGGACGGTCCGCTAGTATTCTATCAAGACGAGATCGTGATGTCTTATATTTTCATTGAATTTGGGCGATGATGGAACAGATAGAGGAAGTATACAAAGAAACAAATTAGACTAATAGTATAATACAATATGGGATGAGATTATAATATACATACTCGTACATAAATAAAAATAATAATAACTCAATAAACCTAATAAATAACTGAATGATGATGATTATTATTATTATTGAATACGTAGCTGCGTAGGTTGTTGTTACTTCTATATATTGGTAACGTACGATGTTGTTACGTTCCCGGATGACCCCTATATATGTAGTTCTCCCAGGGTTCTGGGTGGGTATTCAGTTTGATCCCATATTGGCCAGTGCATGTCCAATTCTCTGCTACTGGCAGTGTAACTGAATCATAGTAATTGGTAGCCAGCTACGCTGTATGGTAGAAATTGTATCATAGATGTACAGTCAGCAACAAAGATTCAATTGAGCAATGAAATCAAGTCTTATCGTGACTTGGTTTCGTGGCTCAGTTGGTTAGACCATTACCGTAAATGAGGAAGTTCGCGGGTTCAAGTCCCGCCGATTTTTTTAAAATTATTAACACACAATAAAAACTGCCAGATTTCCCTTTAACATTATGTATATCGACGCACTGTGATTCGAAGACGTGACGTCATCCGCGATGTAGGTAATCAATAGGAGAGTATATACAATCTAGTGATTAAATATAAAAAGATATGTAATTTAAATTTAATCTTTTTTACCGAAAATATGCATACTTTTTAATAGAACCGTCAAAATACGCTTTTTTACCGCTGCTTTTTTTGCCACTGACGAGGATGGTGTCAATTTACATCTTATTTTCAATATAATCAAAAGTAGAATCAAATACACCGTACACCACAATCGTAGAAGCATTGCAGCCGATGCTGCCGCCAATAACTAACTTAGTTTAAATCATGTTAAAACTCTAATGATAACTCTGTTCACTAGTTTTATGAGTAAATTTGTTAATAGTGGAGACTTCATTAGTCTATGTAAATCTTTATTGAAACTCTTTATATTTTCTATTATTTTCTATTATTTTCTATTATTTTCTATTATTTTCTATTATTTTCTTTATTTTCTATTATTTTTCTATTATTTTTTTTATTTTTTTCTATTATTTTATTATTTTCTATACTGTCTTTCAAATAAAAAAAATAAACACCAAGCAAAATTACGAAAATCAAAGCATATCCATTTCCCAAGCTACCTTCGCTCCATGCTCAGACGGATTACGTTATTCATACATAACGTAATTCGCGTGACGTCGTACTCAGCGTCACGTATTACGTTGCAAACTGTATCTGAACTCTGAGTGCATAAATCAGGGCAACGGTAAATCATACTGCTCCTTGGGATAGGGCAGGGAGCATAAACATGCCGATCAATATCGTAGATCTCATGTCAATCGATTTAAGTTTCGGGTCTGCTAGACCTTAGAAATAATTGAATGAAAGATTCTGTGATAAACTTATTTTATTATTATTTATTTTTAGCCATTATTGTCTCACTGCTGGGCAAAGGCCTCCCTTTTCTCCTTCCACTCTCGCGATCCAACGCTGCAACAGGCCATGATGGAAGATGTGCCTCGAGCTCGTCACGCCATCTCATCCTGGGCTTCCACGTCGCCTCTTAGCGTTGATAAACTTACCAGGTATTATATTTTTAGCATTTGGTTATAAGAAATCATCGGTATATTTTTTATTCCATTCAAATACCTAATCTCATCAACCAGACCACTGCTGGGAATAGGCCTCCAATAACGAATGCGAAAGTGCCCTGTCTTCAGCAGGCCGCATTCAGCATCTGCCCACAGTCTTTCGCAGGTCGAATAATCTATCCATTATCTTTATACTGGTTGAAGAATGAAGCGTGCTCTTTTACAAAACAGCCGATTTGTAGTCGAATTTAAATCTAAATAATTCAATGACCGATAACCAAAGCCAGATAACTATTGAATACCAGATGCGCTTAATAAAGTCATTGTATGAAGCGACGGATAAAGCTGTGTTAGCTTGATTTTATGTTGTGTTTTATATAAAACTAAATTTTAGAACTCAACATAAATGGTCAATGTCTCATAGATATATTATGTGAACGCTGTAGCGTCGTAGCTCAAAATATGCGCATCTGTTCACTACATTAGAGTGAGATTGGATCAGTGTGAACTATAAGTCCAAGACTCTGGTTTATTCTTGGTCTGGCAGACCTAATTATGTGTAACTTGTCTGTCACGTAGATATGAACATCAGTATATTTCAAGGACATCTGTAAAATAGGATATCATTCGACTCACAGTGCCTTGGTTGTGGCTGCTTTGGTTGTGGATATTATTACACTAGTGGACAAAAAACTAGAGAGAAGATAAAAACAATAACACCCTATTTTTATTTGATAATTAGGTATAACTTTATATAAAGAAAGAAAGAAAATACATTTTATTTGAAACCATACATTAAACATAACATGACACATAACATAATAAGAATGTATAAAGCTGTTTATAGTACATATATATACAACTAGCTGCTCCCCGCGGCTTCGCCCCCGTGGAAATCTATGTGTCAAATTGTTTAAATGATAAAAAGTATCCTATGTTAGACTCCTGGTTCTAAGCTACCTCTCCACCAATTTTCAGCTAAATCGGTTCAGCCGTTCTCGAGTTATAAGCGTTGTAACAAACACGACTTTCTTTTATATATATAGATTTAAATTGACCAAGTGCTTTTTTTGTATGTCTAAAGTAATAAAGTTATTGAGTCCGATATTATGTCTGGCGCTACAGATGTTATGACCGGAGCGATTATAGTGATGCCTGAAGAAATAATAATAACAGCCATTTCCCGGTATTAATTAATAATGTTCTTTACATTGATTGTTTCCAAAGTTACCAATAGATTTAAAAATAACTTTTGCCAAAACACTTGCTCGGTCTCATAGACCTAAGTGTTGTAGATCGTGTCTCACTGACATAAAGCATAAATCAATGAGCACCTGATGTCCCTGAAGCAGGTAAAGGTAAATGGTAACGAATGTTTCGCGAAATGTCACGCATTTATCACTCCGAACGTATTTGTGTGGTTTTACGGTGACCATGGTTGGCGGATCTTGTGGGACATTTTGTAAATTCGTAATTTTGGTATCAAGAGGGTGACTTAAATTTAATTGACCTGAGCTTAGTCACCTTGAATGAAATAAACCTTCAGTTAACTTTATTCACTCATTATAAAGAACCTTTTTATCAGTGAAACACTTGAAATTATCGAGTCTCATGATTCATGATTATACCAACTAATTAAAAAAATCTATCGTCGACCAACCTTATTTCAGAAAAAACGTGGGCAACCAATTACTTTGAAAGAGCTACCCTGACCGGAGTTCATAATTATAGCCAAAATAGTGACATTTCACCTATAATTATGGATGCTATAAATGAAATATGACTATTGTAACATTTGAACGGCTGCTGCTTCAAAATCCATAGCTAAACCGTTAAAATAAACAAACTAAATTCAAATGAGAGGGTAACAATACCACAAACAAGCCCAAACTTAGAACAGACGTCAGACTTAGAACACTTCTTTAGATATTGTGTATTTTGAAGGCAATCCTCGCAGATTAGACAAACGTGCGTCAGACCCTTGTCCTATTAATATGTAAAGCATGGCTCCTCTAGCTCCTCAGCGGGAGGCACTTTAGGAGATTGCAGGCTCGACCCGCTGGATCCTGCAGACGTGCGTTATGTACTCGTGTGCTGGTTGTACTTATCTGTTATGTTTCTGTTCATATACAACTTTACTCTAAAAGAGGTTATCTTTCAGCATTTTATTGGGAAAGAGATCTCTCTTTCCCAATAAGATGTCATCTGTCTAGGGTTATATAATATTATTAGGGGCCCCGGTATAAATAGTGTTAGTACTTTTTATAAATAAATCAATTCAAAATTATTTATTATGTAGAATTTAGTACTTGTATTGTTAACAAACACAATGGTGTGTATTTATATATTTGTTCGATTTCTGTATTTTTTTTGTATTTTGTTATATTAATATTCTCCTCTATTTGTCATAAAAATATTTTGGATTAAAGTAGTAGTAGTTAATTAGTAGTTAGGTATTGAAAAATATACAAAAATCATTCGTATGGTCGTGCTACTAAGATTATAATTTTATTTATGAAATACGATACCAAAAGCCGTATGGCCTAGGATTTGCACCACCCCATCTCTTCCCGCGGGTGTCGTAAGAGGCGACTATGGGATATCCACCGGGCGGGTAGCAGCCAGCGCCTACTGCAGAACGGTTAATTGTTTTGCAGTAGGCGCTGGCTGCTGCCCGCCAAACTGCAATCCCCAAACCGGCTTGCCCAGCGTGAGTATTATGGGCATTCCTCAAAACCCTTATTGCTTGGACATAGGCCTACCCCTGAGGCCTATGTCCAGCTGTGGACCAATATGAAACCGCCGTTGAGGTGAGGTGAGGAGGTATATTAAAAGTGACATCAAAAATGAGACGTTTGTTTTTATGCGCGAAGTTCACTACCTGCTCGAAAATATAAAAAAGCTTTTCTCAGTGAAACTCAAAACACGTAAATAAAGCCTGTACTCCAATGTAGCATATCACCTTTACGACAACATCTAAGTGTCTGATGAAAAATTCACGCTTGTAAGTGCCTGCTGCGAAATTTAAGAGGTTAAAGGAACAAAAGGCTTTTCTTGAGGCTTTTGCGAAAAGAGGTATGTTGAGACAGTGGACTTAGGTGCAGGTGAAGTTTGTTTATTTTGGGCGAAAGGGGCAGCGGAAAAATATTGACGGCTCACGAAAAGTAAATTCACGCTCGCAGATGTACTTCGAAAGTTGCCAGTACTTTTTATTTTATCTGCGCACTCGTATCTACCATTTAAAATATAATACAATTAAAATGTATTATATATATTTAGACACAAGTAAAAAAATATATGAAATAAACGAACGGAAAACTAAATACGTGTCGCGTAATACTCGTAGTAGTATTTCTATAGCTACGACTATAACGCGAAATCTTAGAATTCTAGATCTTTAATAATTCTACTGAATGCCTTGGGATTAAATATATTTTTCTTTTTAATTTTGGTCTTAAATCATCACACACTACAGGACATTCGTCCGCTCCTTTTACATTAAGACTCGACTTTTTGGTATTCCATTTACAAAGAACATACATCTCATTTGAATTAATTTTTGGAACTGAATGCGCCTTCTTGGTGATTGTTGAATATTCGTATGACATCCTTCATGGTAGAATGCGTAGGAGTGTGCTATGAGCGTAACGAATACACAAAAAAAGTTTTTAGTAGCGCGAAATCACTGGAATTTTTTGCTTATCATAAATTTTACTAAAGGTGAACGTGGCTTATTTAATTGTAATATGCAAATGGAACAGAAGTGCAAAGATGTTGCGGTCCAAATCAGGTGATATAAGAGAAGACAGAAGACTTACGACAAATTCGTGAAGCAGAGAAGTAAAAAAAGTGTGAGAAAACAAATCAATCAAAACAACCTTCATAAGGTTAGTTTTGATTGATTTGTTTTCTCGTAATCAAAGTGAAAAGTATGGTTTTACACTCGGGCCAAAACCACCCATTATAACCACCTCATCTATAATGAGATGTTTTGGTTCCTTCTGTAAATATATAGAATTGCATTCGGAACGCATACTAAGTTTATCAGTCCATTTTTCATTGGACAGACTTTTTATTTTCTGTTCGTTTTAATAAAATACTAGCTGCGCCCCGCGGCTTCGCGAAATCTGTGTCAAATGGTTTAAATTTTCAATGATAAAAAGTATACTCGTAATTATGTCCGTCTCCTGGTTCTAAGCTCTGGCTTTGGCTGAATATTGGTGGTTTTCCAATTTTCAGCCAAATCGGTTCAGCCGTTTTTGAGTTATAAATAGTATAACTTACACGATTTTCTTTAAATAGATTAGGTACTTGTTTTCAAGCAGCTGATCGCCCGATTATTTATCAGAGAAATAAATAAATAATGCTGGACAATTCATACAGCATTATCTAGCCCCAAGCTAAGCAGAGCTTGTGTTATGGGTACTAGATAACTGATATATATAATACAATACATTACATAGATAGATATTTTTTTATTATACATAGAAAACGACCAGAACACCCGGAACAAATATCTGCAGATCGTACACACAATTGTTCCGAGGTGGGAATCGAACCCGCAACCTCCTGCACCGCAGGTGGACCTTCGCCCACCGCGCCACATCGGTCGTCAGAAAAAACTATAAGAATTTGGACCGTTGCGAAACAAACGACTGCGACGACCTGTATCGGACGCAGCGCTCTCAGGTAGATAACTAAGATAACCGGGGCACAATATTATCTTAATTTCCCAGTAGGATTGCGTCGCGTGTTTGGATGCCATCCAATATCCGCCGGATGTGACGTCAGTAGATACACTCGTAGAAAACGTCGTCGGGACGTTTTATGTGAGCGAAATTAGCGCCTTGGAAATTAACTAGCGACCCGCCCCGGCTTCGCACGATTTCCGATATATACATATATTATACATATAAACCTTCGTCCTGAATCACTCTATCTAATTAAAAAACGGTATCAAATCCTTTTTGTATAGTTTTAAAGATCTAAGCATACATAGGGACAGACAGACAGCGGGAAGCGACTTTGTTTTAAACTATGTAGTAAAGTCGCTAAACAGAATTTTTCTAAAATCTATTATGTAATATCGGAACGTAGCCTACATTCCGATTTTATATTTTATCAATTCTTAATACTTTGACTGCGGTTTTTTTTCGACGACTGCTATCTATTTTTTTACCTAAAAAAATCGTGCTGCCGCTCTACACAGCGGTTGTGTTGCGCCGCACATGCGTTTCGATCGAAAAATATTACAGCTCTGCTGAGTCACAAAGATCTGTATTTTCTCAGCCGCTGCGCTAGTGTGGATTTACGCATATTAGTCACTTGTAGAAAACACATACCGTGCGTTTTCAGCACTCAAAGTGTTAAGGGATCAAATCAGACCTTAATAAAAATCAAATCGAAGCTTAGAGCTCTAGGGAAAGAGTTGGTCAATTTATAAATTAATTGTATAAAGAAACTGGTTTATTGAGGGAGAATCCTTGTAGAAAGAATAGAATAGAAAAACATTTATTCTTAACAACTAAAATTAACAAATAACACACTTATACATAGAAATAGGTACATGTAGAGAGTTGTTACAAAAAGGCTCTAACTCAGCATAATGGCTAAGCTTCGTAAGAGACTTAGCCAGCGCTGGTCTTCTGGCTACCGAAAGGGCATACTACATACTATACTTACCGTCTATACTTGTTCTAGCACTTCATGTCCATCCAAAGGTTGCCTGGCAGAGATCGCTCTTAGCGATAAGGCCGCCCATTGTACAGCATGTTTTGTATTTGTTTTTTTCCTTTTCCTGTCTTGTGTATCTTTTATGTATTTGGTGTGCAATTATTTATTTTTATTTTTATTTTATTAATGAACAAAATCCACAGCTCTTAAAAATAAATAAACTTATCTTATAAATATCACTGACAGCCAATAAAAGGATTTACATTATTATAAATAGAAAAATAAGGACGACATCACCAAAAATGCCACAATAGAGTAGAGTAAAAGATGTCGGAACAATACATTAAAAGAATATTACAAATGAACAGCCCTAAGACTATATATATATATAAGAAAAATATAATTTTTGCAAAAAATTAGACATTAATGTAAAACAAGATAGGAATCAGAAAATTACCTATCAATATGTAGTAGTTAGATCATTTACTTCTACCATATTACACCGCCTAAATTATGAACCTAACATGTATATAAACCTATTTAACTTATGACCTATTAAACAAATATACAAGTTGATATACATATAACACATAAAAATAAAGAGTTATTGTATTGTATTGTATTGTATTGTATTGCATTGTATTGTATTGTATTGTATTGTATTGTATTGTATTGTATTGTATTGTATTGTATTGTATTGTATTGTATTGTATTGTATTGTATTGTATTGTATTGTATTGTATTGTATTGTATTTTATTGTATTGTATTGTATTGTATTGTATTGTACTACCGTTTAGAAGAGTTCTTCGATGACAAATAAGATAACACGCCAATGTCGCAGATCCACACTTATAATATTTAAAATAATAATTCGTTATTGGAAAAATTAACAAAGATTTTTGTCCATACTTAGTTACTACATTGTTTTGTACTTAATCGTGTTATTTTGTTACGTTTTTTACTTATATATATTATGTTTCACATAAAAGAAAATTCTTATTAGAAAAAATTATTATAAGCTGCGCAACGAAGCGCTCAAGTTATCAAAAAACATTGCTAAGTAATACTTACCCAAAAGTCATTTAAAACGGGATATTTACCATATTCTACTCGCAGTCGCAGTGCCTTCAGTTATTCCGTGATCATGGCGCATGAAACTGTGCCGAAATATTGGAAAACTCAAAAATCAAATCAATACTTACCCACTCTAGTTTTACTGCAAAGTTGGTAGTATTTTCAAAGTCGCCCTATAACTCTCACTTGACTATGAGACTAGGCCAACAAAGTTCTAATAGTCGACATTATGAACCGAATTAATATGAACCAACTCGGGATGGGCTTCGAAACTTTGCTATATTTGAATGGCTAGGGTTGGCACGCTGATTTTCATTATGATATCAAAATCAAATCACACGATTATCTCGTCCGAGCCCAATTTCGGTCACAGCGGCCAATCTCAACGGAGGCTATAGTTTGACCGAAACCGCTGTACCGCGCCTGAGATATGCGAGCGGCGAGACGGGGGGGAAATATCGGCCGCTCCGATCCATCAGTCTGCCGTCAACGCGTACTCTTGCTCTTTTTTCCTCGCCCCCCACCTCGCCGCACTTTCCTAAGGAGCGGTACTGCGGTTTCGGTCAAGCCGCCACTATGTGCGCAGACATTAAAGTGCACAAGTGTGTGCGTGAACACAGGTGCACACACTCTCATAATCCGTAATCATCTCATAATGGGATGGCGATGAGGACATAATGCTACGATGCTACGACGTCGTAGCGGGTCTACGAATCCTTGTTTATTAGGTCTCGTAAACAGTTAAATTAAAATAAATAAAAAAAATAACCATAAATTCACAATGTTTTAATTGCGAATATTTCAATTCGCAATTAAAACATTTTGAATATAACGAGTCAATGATTTGAGCCAAGAAATTATATTGGTTAATCAGCGGTTGTGTTGCGCCGCACATGCTTTTCGTTAGAAAAATATTACGGCTGTGCTGAGTCACAAAGATCTGTATTTTCTCAACCGCTGCGCTAGTGTGGATTTACGCATATTAGTCACTTGTAGAAAACACATACCGTGTGATTTCAGCAGTCAAAGTGTTAATGTATGTAAGTGGCAACCCTGCTTTAAGTCTTCACATTTGGCGAGCAAACAACGGCGCTGTCTCCGCGCATTTATTCCGCAATATTTCTTCCCTTTTGTACCCCTTACCCGAGGAAATCTTGAAACAAAATCCCCATTCAATATACTAAATGTCTTCCTTAAATCTTCACCCGAATCCCAACCTTTCTCAACCAAGATACAGTGCATAATTCCCTGGAATTTCACAGGCAATTAAGTTCAAAATCGGTTACAGAATGCTGTTTTGCATAATGCTGGCGTTGTATTTTTTAGTGTTTGCTGATGGTGGTTCTTGACTTCCGTTTTAAAACATGTCTCCGCAAATGGTCGCTACATTACGTCAGTGACACCCTGGTTACGTCGTCTCACGCTGTGGGAGGAATCACAAAAAACGTGTTATTAATTTAGTCTTTTTATATTTTGTGTGCAAGTTTTGGTAAGGTATATATACTATGGACCGTCGGCAGAATAAGTTAAATAAGATCTCTTACTTTTCTATGGTCTGAAATAAATGTTTTTTTTTTACTTACCATTTAACTTACCACAATCATCTTTCGCAGCGTGATTTTAAACAAACACTTCCATGGCCCGAGAAAGGCTCACATGGACCATGTGCGCCTTTCTCGGGCCATGGAAGTGTTCTAGGTTCTTGATGCGGTCGCATTGGCTGGGCAGTGAAACCGTTAACACCACAGTCCAGTCTTATCCTACCGGACAGTTATCGTCGCTTGGGCTATATCAGTACACAAGTTTACAAGGATTTTATAACTTTATAAAGGTAGTAGTATTTTTCTAGTGTTGAGAAAACCATATAAAAAACAATATATGAACTTTTTATTTATCGTGCTGTTTTTGTAAATAAATAGGTATAGGAAAACGTAATACCCAGATGCACCCTGTCTCTGATTTTTCCGCTAGCTAGTCATAAAAGCACTCAAAAACCAGCTATTTCCATTAAATAAAACAACCAGCCGAACAAAAAAAACTATTCAATAACTTTTAAAACTGTATTTCCATATAAATTGAAACTCATACCAAATAACAGACAAATCGCAATTTCACTGAATGCCTCCTCACCATAATAAAACCGAAAAGATTATTTGCACACGAAACTGGGGAGCTTCTCTTTGGGCGTGGTCGGATATAAAGCGAGCGACAAACTATAATGTAGCGTGGGAAATTCATTATCAGCCTATGCTAGGCCTCCCCCAATGAGCGCCATAGCGACCTAGCTGTCTTCAGCTTGACGCATCCAGCATATCCTTTCAATCTTTCGCAGGTCGTCAACCCAACTGGTCGCAGAGCGTACTACATACGTTTACCGAGTGGGCTCCACCCCAAGAACACATTTGCCCCAGCGCGGTTGTCGGTTCTTCGCGACATAATTATGACCAGCTCACTGCCACTTTAGCTTGCTAATTCTTAGAGCTATGTCGATAACTTTGGTGTGGTAAATAATGTAGCGAAATTGGGTCAAAGATGTTTATTTCTTATTAACAACAAAGATGTTACTTAACTTACATGAGAAACTTAAGCTAAGTATCAATAATAAAGATCAATACAATACCAACATATTTTATTGTACACCAGATGCACTACAAAAGGCATGCGCATTGGGCGCCTTATCGCTAAGAAGCGAGCTCTTCGAGGCAACCTTTGAATAAAAATTTAGAAAAATTTATTTTAATTTAAAAAGGCAGGGGTTTACCAAAGATACTTATATTTAGTACACATTTACTGTTTAAATTTATCTAATTTTAAGTAAATTGTAATGTTTTTATGAGAAACAAAGTTATTTAAACCTATTAACGGTGGCGGCGCTCTTGCTGACACTGCGACCACGCCCTTACTCGTACAATTTTCAGCACCAGTGGTCCGTGTAATGTTATTTATCTACTAAAATGACAGGATCCGATATAAATAAGTAAATCATTTCGTCTGCGAAAGATTTTGAGTGATTTTTGAAGCTTTGACGTTCTATAAAGATGTTGGCAAATTATTGTTTGCTGGCGGAAATTGAGATGAGTTTTGTTGACTTTGTACAAGGTAAATTGGATAGATAGTATACAGGTAAAAATATACTAAGTAAAAAGATGTGAACTCATTGTTTGTATAAGTAGCGTAGATAAGAGTGGGACTGAAAATGACAGCCTCTCTAATGCTGTCTTGTCGGTTAGATCATATTAGATGAAAGATGATCGAAGCAGGACAGAATATGAGAGGCTGCCGTTTTCTATCCCAATCTTTATCTACGCAACTTATATGTAAATTATGTGTCATGTTATCTCGCTCAGTTCGAAACCGATCTAAGCGAGACAGCGCAGAGGCGCAGCTAGTTTATTTATATATTTATTTATGTACGTATACGTGCACCTTACTATAGGATATGAAGTTAATCCATCACTGCGCTAACGCTACCGTTATTTCGAATCAATACTTGATGGACGGGCGATTAGTTGTGGCTGGGCTGTTATTGATGAAACTCATATGATGGATTACATTGCATTTTGCACTAACGTGGAGCTGTGCTAGAATATAAATAAATAATGCTGGACAATCCACTCAGCCCCAAGCTAAGCAGAGCTTGTGTTATGGGTATAGGACTGATAAATACTTATTACAATACATTTACATTGCTGGACAATCCACTCAGCCCCAAGCTAAGCAGAGCTTGTGTTATGGGTATAGGACTGATAAATACTTATTACAATACATTTACATTGCTGGACAATCCACTCAGCCCCAAGCTAAGCAGAGCTTGTGTTATGGGTATAGGACTGATAAATACTTATTACAATACATTTACATTGCTGGACAATCCACTCAGCCCCAAGCTAAGCAGAGCTTGTGTTATGGGTATAGGACTGATAAATACTTATTACAATACATTTACATTGCTGGACAATCCACTCAGCCCCAAGCTAAGCAGAGCTTGTGTTATGGGTATAGGACTGATAGATACTTATTACAATACATTTACATTGCTGGACAATCCACTCAGCCCCAAGCTAAGCAGAGCTTGTGTTATGGGTATAGGACTGATAAATACTTATTACAATACATTTACATTGCTGGACAATCCACTCAGCCCCAAGCTAAGCAGAGCTTGTGTTATGGGTATAGGACTGATAAATACTTATTACAATACATTTACATTGCTGGACAATCCACTCAGCCCCAAGCTAAGCAGAGCTTGTGTTATGGGTATAGGACTGATAAATACTAATTACAATACATTTACATTGATAGATATTTTTAGGACTTAAATGTTTTTCTCATGGATGCCATTGTCAGAACTGGATCAACAGGGGAAGCACCAGCTTTCAGATAAATAAAGAATATTCAAAACCGGTTCACCCCGGTTAATTTGATGTAAGTACTGTATACATACACTATTAGTTTTTTTTTTATTTGCTTTGGGGTGTCTTTCTACACTATTAGTAATTTCTATTTTATTATTGTTATTTGATAATAATAATACAACTCTGTACTTTCTTGTGTAATACTTATAATTTAAATTTTGTAAGTTTTAAGTATTATTTTTCAATTTTTATTTTACTTGTTGTGTGAATTCTTTTTTGGTATTCATTTTAATTATGTGATTTTATTTGATTCCCTTTCTTTGTGTTAATTCTGTTTAATTTAAATTTTACTACTAAGTAATTCCTTTATCTGTCTTTTTGTGATTTTAATTTAATTTATTTTTATTATTTGCATAAGGTACCTAACTGCTGTCTAGTCAAATCAATATGTAGTCCTAAAGCTGCTAACCCTATGAGGTAACCCAACATAAAAATACTCCTCCTTTTTTGAAGTCGGTTTAAAACCTCGCTCGGCGTAGCTGTTTCCACCAGAGCTGTGAGGTTAAGTAAATTAAGTGATTCTATTGGTTGTTAAAAACACATTCCTCGACCCATCCCTGGTGGTAACGCAGGTTTAATGGGCGGTTTTGTTCTTTGCACTGTATAATAAAAAATCTGTGTTCTGGGTTTGTTCAGTTTTTGTTATTTCCATAATAAATAAATAATGCTGGACAATTCACACAGCATTATCTAGCCCCATGGTAAGCAGAGCTTGTGTTATGATTACTAGATAACTGATATACATAATACAATGCATTACATAGATAGATATTTTTTATACATAGAAAACGACCAGAACACGGAACAAATATCTGCAGATCGTACAAACAATTGTTCCGAGGCGGGAATCGAACCCGCAACCTCCTGCGCCACATCGGTCGTCGAATAATAACTATTATACTTTTCTCTGAACTGAATTCGTATTTAGTAAGAACAATAGACCTATAACGGCCTCTTTGTACTTAAACAGAATATTTTATGTACTAAAAGCAATTTGCTCTGTTATTATTATTAGGCTTATATTAGACTAGTTTCTGCACGCGGTTTCGCACGCGTTGTGTCTATGGAACCTTTTGAAGGTTATTTATATCCTATGGGAAATGTTTTACGGGGTTTATAGCCTATGAATAAATAAATAAAATAAAATTCAATTATTTCGGACAACGACAAATCATATATTACTACATTATTATTACTACGATAAGAACTCAACAGGGTAAAAAGACGATTACTTTTGAAGGGAAGAAAGTTCTATAACAGGCTACCTGAAGACGTTACAGGTGCTGGAACGGCTGGCGTGTTTAAAACCAAATTGCATAGATATATACTTGAGGATGTTTCGCTACTGGACTAAACATAAAAAGACGGAAAATAACATAATATTAATACTTAGCTTAACACTTTGAGTGCTGAAATCACACGGTATGTGTTTTCTACAAGTGACTAATATGCGTAAATCCACACTAGCGCAGAAGCTGAGAAAATACAGATCTGTGTGACTCAGCACAGCCGTAATATATTTCGAACGAAACGCATGTGCAGCGCAACACAACCGCTGTGTAGAGCGGCAGCACGAATTTTTTAGGTTAAAAAAAAGATCGCAGTCGTCGAAAAAAAATCGCAGTCAAAGTGTTAAAATAAAAAACAATAAAATAAATAAATTTCTATTTCAATATCTGTGCAAAATTTCAGTCTGCTTCGTTCAGTAGTTTTGGCGTAGATGTAATATACTGTACTTCCTTACATACATCCAGCCATACAACCGGCCAATTGTCTGCTATCAAAACTAGCAGACGATAGCAATCAGCTTTTATTTTATTATCGTCATTTATTAGTCTAATTAAGTACATATCTGCGGAAACTTTTTAATTGACCTTCAGCACACATGCGCAAGCAAGCAAAGCTCTTACCCCCTCCCCCCATGCTTACGTAAACATTTTTCAATTATAAATGTATTTTTTTATATTAAAATTATAATGTTATATTATATATATATGTTACATATAATTATAATACACAAGTAAACAATACACTGACAGAGGAAATTTAGATAAGTGAATAGGGCGCGGTAGTTCCCCTAATCGTAAAACAGTAAATAACTTGTCTGCTATCAAAACTAGCAGACAATAGCAATCAGCTTTTATTTTAACGAATTATCTTGTTTTGTTCTTTTCAGTAGAAACGAGCGCAAAACAAAAGAATAATTACAAGCCGTGGGCGTCCTTAATTTAGGACAAATTTAGCTAATTCTCTCCTCTGCAACATGGCGACATGTTAGTTAATAATTAATTACACATTAACTAGAAAACGGCAAAGTTGGCAACATTGCAAATTACGCAACACTATAACAAGAAAAGTTTTCGCCTCTCATTATGTCATTGAACACCTATTGCGAAGTTTTGGGTCGAGAGTAGATGAATACAGTTTTTGTAATGCGAAAAGTTTTAAATTTATGAATTTGAATTGATATATTTTGAGATAAGTTTTATTGGATTTTTTGGGCTTAAGGGTCCGGCGACTCTCGCGTGCAAAAATCGCTCCGAATATCGCTGTCCCTGTTTAACCCTTGCGCCGCGCCCCATGCGTGCGCGATAGCAATATTAGCCGTTCAAAATTTGGTTTGTTCCGTAATACCAAAAATTATTGAAAATTTTTTGAATTCTTCACAAAGTATTGTTATTCTGTAACTAGACAATGTAAGCTATGTGTTAATAAATAAAACGTAAGATGCTGATGTTTTTAATACGAAACAAATAGCAAGAAAACTTGTCCATTTTCGCATAAAAATGTGCAAAATGCGATTGGCTTTCATTTAATTTTAGGTAAGTATTTTGAAAAAAAAACTATTTAGACAAATACAAATAATACAATATTATAGTGGAAATATGCATAATCATTTTGGTATTACGTTTGTATGAAGAATTCGTCCCTCCGGAGGCCACTTAACTACAAAAACTGATTTGCGGTTTAACGTGTTAATAAGACGACATATTTAAACGCAATTATATATTTAAAAAATCACAAAACTCAAATACTCATATACTTATATCCTGTTGTAAATCATCATCATCAGCCTATAGCAGTCCACTGCTGGACATAGGCCTCCCCAATGAGCGCCATAGCGCCCTGTCTACAGCTTGACGCATCCAGCATCTACCTGCAGTCTTTCGCAGGTCGTCATCCCACCTGGTCGGAGGGCGTCCTACACTACGTTTACCGTTACTTTACTGTTGTAAATGTCGCTTGCTATTATTTATTTTCATAATTATCATACCTATTTTAAAATAACTAAATTTAATATCGTCTTGTGTTGTGTATTTAATTTTTCTTCTAATTTGATTTCAGTCGTCTACTTTTATTGTTCGTCATTGATTAGTCTATTTAAGTACATATCTGCGGAAACATTTTAATTGGCCTTCAGCACACATGCGCTGGTATTTACCGGCATGTACTAAGAAAGTAACTTTTTTAGGACCTAGCTGTAAGTTTTCCCAAAATTTTGAAAATAAAAATAAAATAAATAAAATCATCCTTTATTTAACAGTCTGTAGGCCTCCCCTTATAAGCACCTTTTGATGCTGGGGGTCTATTCTGCAGGGGTTTTACCCAACCCCATGGAACATATAGTTATGGACTACTATTTCCTACACATTAAGGTCATTTTGTCTTAAACTGGTCATGATTACTTATAACTTTTCTGACACTTATACAAATACAAAAATATTTATTTGCCATTTCACTTATGTATATGTACACATTTCTGGCGGCCCACTATGGAATATCGTAGAACAAGAGCATATTAAAAATGGTTTTTTACAAATATCATAATTTATCTAATATTTTGATTTTATTAGATACTCGAATAGTCTAATTATGTTATTCAATAGGATTTTGTTACTTAATACCTAAAATTATATTATTTTTCATAGTCAGAAGTACGTTGAAGACGGCGGTGCCAAACTCAAGCCTTTGCATGTACATGTTTCAATGCAATATTGTGAAATAAATATTCAGCAGAGATATGTAGTATATTACATTTTTGGAAAGGTTATTTCATGTATTTTACGAAACAGCTATTTAATTTTCGTAATGTTTTCATATTTTTGAGTAAATGCTAAAAACGTCACATTCCTTATTTTTCACAAAAAAATTTTTTCGTTGAAGGTTTTCACTGTCGCCCACGTCTCCCCACGCGCTTCTTTTTGTGTTTATTAATAGTCTAACTATTCATACACATTATGCTAAAAAAATCAGCTGCGGTTTTTTGCGGTTTTAGAAGTTATGAGAAAAAATGTGATAGAAGTCGGAGCAGGAAATTTATTATCTTTCGTGATTTACCACAGAGACTGTTCGCATGAACAGTATAGACATTTAATCTGTATTTTTTTTATCGTTCAATCATTTTGCATGAGAATGTTAGTAATAATAATGATGTAGGTACCCCATTCAGTATTGCAAAATAGTATATAAAGAGAGGTAAAAATTATTCCAGCCACATTCGTGTTACTTCAAGTGAAGTAAAGCTCATCTACGCCTGTAAGTAATTGATTGAAGTTCTAAAATTTGTACAAACCTAACACAGGAACCACCCTCGCATAATGTTGTTCTTATAGTTATATACATACTATTCTAGTTTTAAACCTAAGCTCATTGTGTGAAGAGAATAAAACATTTTATTATTATAAAATGTCTTCATTCAGCTGTACTAAACGAGATTTCATACTTCCCTATATCGAGGGTGGCAGAACTCTGGAATCCGCGTCTACCAGTATGGAATGTCCACCTGATGAAATATTAATAAAACGCCTCTACATTATTTTACAAGTTCTTTCTTCAGGAATGATGATCGATTCCAAAAAGTTTGGCGAATACGCACACAATGGAAACTGCTGGAATATATGTGAATGAATATAATTGGTATTACATGCCATATTTAGTCCACAAGATACTTTTACACGGAGAAAATATTATCAAATATTTCGCAGTTCTTCCTATCGGACAGCTATCGGAAGATGTGCACAAGAGTCGCGCAACAAAGACTACAGAAACATGCGACTACATCATGCCAGAAAATGTTTTCGAACAGTTACAAATGAAGATGTCTTTAAAACTCTATTGTATACGTCAGATCCGTTTATAAAAAGTTTAAGAAAACCATACGTAAAAAATGACAAAGATCTTGAAAAAGAGGCACTAAGTGGCACCACTTGCAACTGACCCTGAAATATGTGTAGTAGAACCTAATTAGATGGCGATTTCTTTTCCAATGTCATCATCATCATCATCAGCCTATAGCAGTCCACTGCTGGACATAGGCCTCCCCAAATGACCGCCATAGCGCCCTGTCTTCAGCATGCCGCATCTAGCATCTACCTGCAGTCTTTCGCAGGTCGTCATCCCACCTGGTCGGAGGGCGTCCTACACTACCTTTACCGAGTCGTGGTCTCCACTCATTTCCTCATATCCACTCTTAAATTTAATCATTACTTTTAAGTTTTTTAAGGCAGAAAATATAAGGTAAGTAGGTAGATAGATAGATACTAGTAATATTTACATTAAGAAAAAAAAATTTTTTTGGCCATGACTTTTTGTAATTAACCTTAGTTTTAACTTTTTTGGTAATTAAAACCTTGTATTTCACGTGAAATAAATTATTTACTTTTTTTTTTCGTATTTTTTTCTTTTTATGCAGTATACATATATACATATATGGGAAATTACTTAAAATTATATACCATTTGAATCTCTATACATTACTGTATATCTGTACCAAATTTCATCACAGTACAATTAAAATTCATGAAGTTACAGATTTTTGATCCGAAACTGACCTAAATATTCCATAGTGCGGCCCCCGCACGAGGCAAGCCTGTGTCGCGGGAAGCCTGTTTACATAGGTAACGTTAACGATACAGATTTAAAGAAACTGATACTATAATAATAATAAAGGGCCTCTGTGCTGTTGGCTTCGGCCCCACGCAAGCCTTCCAAAGGACCGGGTCACTTTATGGCCCGAGATCATGGTAAATGAGAGACATAATAATAATTAAATAAGCCTTTATTCAGATAACTAACAATTTTCTACTGACCTACTTGTAGCCTTATCTAAAATATTTTTTTTTTTACTGTTTTTAGCATTAAATCATTATATAATTTGGATTTGGATTTGGGATGAGTCGCAAAATATCACATTTTCCGACTCATCCCAAATCCAAATTAACATGTAAAATGGGTCGGAGCCTATTACAAACAGGAATACCGTCCACTCGTTACATAATAGATGTGCGTCCGGTTCGCAAACACCATCCCGCGTGCAAATAAATGGTGAATTTTTAAATAGTTGCGAAAAATTCATCTCTCTGTTTTACTGAGAGATGGGAAAGTGGATGTGGCAGTGGCAGGTAGGGGTTATTATTATACAGGGTGGCATGAAACGTGTGTGGTAAGCCGATTGGAGATTCTGTACACCGAGGGGTTAATTAAAAATATTATTCAAAACTACAATTTAATGAACTTATTAATATATTTGCATATGATTATATTTGCATGAAAATAATTTTATTGCATATTATTATTGAACTCTATTTGACTCTTTGAAAGTAAATAAAGTCAAACTCAGTTCACGGTACAGTTGATGCATGAACGTTGATACATGTGGCACCCTGTATTTTCTCTGGTATTCGATTAGTGTCGGCAAAAATTTTAAGTCCTTGTGGGCAGCTTTTCTTTTATAGTTAGAAGGTTATGTTTGGGACGTTAATAATAAACGGATTTCGTATACTACGTTGTAAAAAATACAGTTAAATAAATCAATAATTATGAAGTTTCCGTCAACGCAAAGTCGGTCGACGTAACTTGTCGCGATACGTGTATTTTGTATGTTGCATTCAGACAAGGCATAACATCAGCGAAGATCGTTTATGTACAGGCCGTTCGAACTGACTAGACGCGTAATGTCGCAGGTCTAATTTGACCGAATAAACGCGCTCGACGCATTTTCCGTCAGATATATACCGACCTTCACTTTGATGTGACATCAGATAAATTGGTAAAATACATGTAAAAGCCTACAGAGTTGAAATCCGGCTACATAATTTATATCTGGCCGTCACAGCAAATAGAATCGTAAATGGGCAAATGAAAGCTGACGTTACCAAATTACATTTTTCATGAATACTCCCAGTGTTCTCGAAATGTTGGACAAAACTTGTTGGACAAAAAGGAAATTAATATTTTTTTAAACAAGGTTTTATGATGCAAGTATTTGTCAAAATTTGGGACTGACATAGTCAGTATAATGACTCAAAGTCCCTTCACTACATAGTATAAAAGAAAGTCGCTTCGTCGCGTCACTACATAGTATATACAAAGTCGCTTCCTATGTATGTTTAGCTCTTTATAACTACGCAACGGATTTTGATGCGGTTTTTAGAGTAATTCAAAAGGAAGTTTTATATATCATATATCACTTTTAATTTATTCGTCTAATACATTTTTGTTTTGCTTATCTAAATCTAAACAATAAATAAATAAATATAAATAATGCAGGAAAATTCACTCAGCATTATCTAGCCCCAAGCTAAGCAGAGCTGGTGTTATGGGTACCAGATAACTGATACCTATACATACATAATACAATACATTACATAGATAGATATTTTTATTATACATATAAAACGGCCAGAACACCGAAAACAAATATCTGCAGATCGTACACACAATTGTCCCGAGGCGGGAATCGAACCCGCAACCTCCTGCGTCGCAGGCGGACCTTTGCCCACCGCGCCATATCGGTCGTCATAATAAAATTCACTCAACAAATTCGCGCAAGTTCTCCTTGAAACCATAATAGGAAATGCATTCATTATACGAAATGGGAACCACCCACGGTAAATAAGCAAATGGATCGTCCAAACTCCCGTGAATTTGTTTGGAATGCAAAGCCCGTGGCTAAGTTTAATCAGCTTAAAAATTTACATTATAATATTCGTAATATTATCATAATATTAATATTATCATAAACATTAAGTCAACTGAAATCTATTTGAGAAGCTGGTGCCGTTTTTTAACAGCCGCCGAGTTCTGTAATGTTGAAGATTTATTATTATATTATATGTCGTGCAAAAAACGCTAAGAGGCGTCGTGGAAGACTCAGGATGAGATGGCATGGCGTGACGAGTACGAGGCACATCTTCCATCATGGCCTGTTGCAGCGTTGGATCGCGAGGAGGGGAAGGAGAAAAGGGAGGCCTTTGCCCAGCAGTGGGACAATAATGGCTAAAAATAAATAAATAATGTCATGCATTTTACATTATATGTCATGCATGATACATGACTGTAAATTAACACACGTAGGCATCAAGCATCGAAAACTGCCCAAATCGTAACTTAAGAGAAATTGGTAAAGTTCTGACTTTCTTCTCTTATTTTTTATTTATTTATTATTTATTCTTGACAATATTATGGTCATCCTGTATATCAGATGTTCATAACCATAAGTGACGTCATAGACAGACGCCTATTGAAGCGTTGTAGAGGAAAATTGAAATTCAATTCTAGAACCTTAATTTTTCTTTCAATATCCGGTTTTCGTTTTTGCAGAAATACTGATAATAAATAGATTTATTTTACTACTAATAAATAGATTTATTTGTATTCAGTAGATGTCTAAAAACTGTAAAAAAGGTAACTCAAAATCAGTCATCATGCCTACCTGTCCCTGTTCAGGTAAATCGGTGATATTTGGATATGACGGACGCTCTTTAACGCTCACCGCATTTCAAAAACCCGTTGTCTTGACTCCGTCTTGAATCTTGATATAATAACAGCGCTAAAGTGCACTTACCTGGAAGCTGAGTCTGCAGTACGCAGCTTGAGTTTCTAGCCGGTTATACACTTCATTATAATATTTTTTAGGTTAGTTTGGGACTAGATAATCCTGTGTGGATTGTCCGGCATTATTTATTCATTTATTTCTTTTAGGGCTGTCTGGTTTAACGTAGTGAAGGACGCCCTCCGACCAGGTGGGATGACGACCTGCGAAAGACTGCAGGTAGATGCTGGATGCGGCAAGCTGAAGACAGGGCGCTATGACGCTTATTGGGGGAGGCCTATGTCCAGCAGTGGACTGCTTTAGGCTGATGATGATGGCTATCTGCCCAGGGGAAGGATTCGCTGAAATCATAAAATTTCAAGAGTGGTCTGCCAAGTAACGTAAAACCCTGAAAATCGTTTATTAACACCCATTGAAAACTCTCGTTCGACCACCGACCCGCAGCACGGACTAGGTCGCATAAATATGAAAAGAAAACCCTCACTCAGAGACAAATTGCGAAACACCCTGTATCTCTGCGGAGAAGCTTGAATTATTCATAGTTCTTGCTCTTTAGGGTCTTGTAATACTAGTGACTCGTCAAAAAATATAGTTCTGCCCCCATATTTTAGGAGGTTCTTCAAAATCTGACCTCGATTCAACCTTATTTGAAGAATATCTTAAATCTTAAGGACCAACTCCGCGAGCGTCTCCGGCGACCATAGAAACTCTTTTTATCTTTTAACATTTATGTAGCTAAGCGATCGGTATATCTATATTATATATAAAGAGGAAAGATTTGACTTTTGTTTGTTTGTTTGTATTGAATCCCACCAAAAACATAAATGTAAATAGGAGAGCCAAGTTCAATGCAAAAATTATGATTGGCTGTGGGCTTCGCGGCAAAAAGAATGGATATCTGAATGAGTGCCAAGTCAAATCCATGTAGGTTAGATTTGACTTGGCCAGTTTTCATTACATCAGTCATTTTATAAAGTTATTTAACGTTTTAATTCTGATAAAAACTGGCCAAGTCAATCTAACCTACATAGATTTGACTTGGCACTCATTCAGATATCCATTCTTTTTGCCGCGAAGCCCACAGCCAATCATAATTTTTGCATTGAACTTGGCTCTCCTATTTACATTTATGTTTTTGGTGGGATATCATTACTTTTTGTAAAGAAAACTAGGCAGGTATTGACTCGGCGTTTCCAAATATAATTTACTTGACAATAGATGGCGACACTTTGTATCATGGGAAATAAACCTACGTAGGGCTCAGTAATAATATATTTTAATAATCAAATGTACTGAAATTTGTTCAACTACACAACTGACCAATATAATTCTTTTTGGATTTTTCTGAATACCGCATCATATTTTAAAAGTTCTCGAACATTTCCATTGCGACTCGGCGTTTCCAAATATAATTCTACTTGACAATAGATGGCAATACTTTGTATCATGGGAAATAAACATTTATAGGTACGTAGGGCTCAGTGTTAATATATTTTAATAATCATATGTACTGACATTACTTCAACTTACGTTCCTAAAGACTTTTTAGTCGCCAAAATTTTAATTTTTCAGTTTTTATAGTCATTTTTAAACAAGCCGCCATCTATCGTCAACCATTAACTTATAAAGAAAAACAGGGCCAGGGCCGTATTTAGAATCCAATTATTTTACTGAATGTCCCACGGCTATGTTGAAACATAGCATGTATGGAATGCACCTATGGAATGTTTTATAAATAAATATTAAATATGCAGGAAATAAAAATAAAGCCTCATTTATAATAAATATTCTATATTGAAAGTACTTTCCCTCCGTGAGACAACTACTATAATAGTAGTTGTTAAGTAAATTTAATGAAATTGAAGCCCACCTTACTAATGCAATTTTAAATTGTGTATGTTCTAGATTTCCATCTCAAGATAATGTAAGACAGCAATGGATCACAAAAATTAATAGACAAGACTGGACTCCGACGAAATATACGAAGATTTGTTCTTGCTGATAATACTGATAATCATATTATTCTTCTGATTAAATTAATAGCTGAAAAATATATAGGTATTCGTTTTAAGCATTTTGCAACCATAGAAAATGATAGGGCAACCAACCGACAACAATTAACCAAAACAGTTATTTTTGCTGGAAAATGAATTTTGTGAATAAAATAATTCTTAGTACGTCCCCTACACTAGTGACATCTAGTGTGAGGTAGTAAAAATATGTAGTTACTTCGAAAACAGAATCTATTATTTGCCGGTCCCTAACAACTACACTGTATTCTATTGCGCAATCGGAGACGTTAGTACTATTGCTTATTCTATGCAATGCGGATTCTATTCGAATTTAAACCTTATTTCATTGACATAAGGTCGTCGTCGCTAACATCACTTATTTTTTGACTTTTTTTTATTTTTTGATTTTTTCCTACGCTTACACACAATTACCGAGCTGGATTCCAAATTTCATCCTTCTAGGTCATCTGGAAGTAGGTTAGAATTAGGTACTATATGTATGTCAGTCAGTCAATGTGAATTTTTACGACTTTTTGACCTTCATATCTTTGTAACCGTTTGAGCTAGCTTCATGAAATTTGGGCTTCTACATGTCCTTATGGATATAATTAAACACACGTAGTTTTATGTGTTTACGTTAAAGATGTTTTGAGTTATAGAAGGGTCAAAAGTGGCACCAAGTGGTTCGTGTAATGATACACTCGGCGCGTTCCTTTGCTTGAACTTGGCTTGGTCACGCTGCCGCGTGCCCTGATAGTTCAGCTAACTATGCCACGTAGACGTCGTCAATGTTAAGAAATAAACTGCAATGAAAAAATAAAAAAAGGAGTACCTACCCTTGCGAAGCCAGGAAGGTCCGCTAGTATGCTATTAAAAACTCACATGGTGAGTTTTTTAATAGCCTAGCGGAAATTGGAATTGGAAAACTCAACATCACAGTTTATGGTAATCCTACTAATATTTTAAACGCGAAAGTTTTTATGTATGGATGTTTGTTAAGTACTCTTTCACGCAAAAACTACTAAACAGATCGAGCTGAAATTTGCATACAGGTAGTTCCAGGACCGGAATAAAACATATTTTTTTATCACATAGTTGCCATTCCTCCTACAGATTAGAAATTATGAGCTAATCACCATATAACAATCCATATAAAGGCAAAACTTCGTGTGTGGTAGTACCTACTATTGAGCGTACTACATGTGTTCTAATAATATCTAATTCTACTAACCTAGAGGAGTATAATTGCCATAATATCTTGTATTTATCGATTTGAGCTCCTCCCTACAATGCAAAAAGAATGCTGACAATTATTTTTCGAACTCGACACCAAAAATGGTTTCTTTATGTTGCGAGTTGTTTACAAATATTGTACCTACCTTGCGAATAGCTTTAGCATAATACTTGCTTCCTTGTACTAAAGAAACCGTAATAAAAGGACAAATATTCTAAAAAAATACCTACCTCCGTGACATTTAAATCAGCGACATCATACCATTCAGCTTTAATATCAGCCCGTAACCAAACAAAGCAAAAAACCAACAAGAAAAATATTATCCTATACAGACAAACATACCCTGACCCCTGAACACGGAACTTAGATTGGTATTGTTCTGTATTACCATAATATTGGTAAAGTTGAAAGGTCTTGTTGAAATGGTTATTGAAGTTGCATGTTTCGTCGGTTCACTGAACCGTTGTTGGGAGTATTAACGAGATTCTACGCTTTTAAGGGTAATGTATGTTTTAATTTGACTGTGACAGATTGACACGGTTGTAATTTACGACCAACTGTTACAATTCGAGATTCTTAAGAATTAGTAAGCTAAAGTGGCAGTGGGCCGGCCATATCTCGCGAAGATCCGACGGCCGTTGGGGCAAACGTGTTCTCGAGTGGAGACTACGACTCGGTAAACGTAGTGTAGGACGCCTTCCGATCAGGTGGGATGACGACCTGCGAAAGACTGCAGGTAGATGCTGGATGCGGCAAGCTGAAGACAAGGCGCTATGGCGCTCATTAGGGGAGGCCTATGTCCAGCAGTGGACTGCTATAGGCTGATGATGGTGATGATAATGTTACAATTCGATATGGCATGGCGGGCGAAACGCCTGCAACGCAGGAGTTTGCGGGTTCGATTTCTGTCTGGGGACAAATTTTTGTACGATCTGCGAATATTAGATATAATGTTCTCGGTGTTTTGGGTAATTATGTAGGTAGGTAAAATATATATCTATGTAATGTATTATTTTAAGTATATTAATTATCTAGTACCTATAACACAACCATTATTTATTTAATAATGACCTAATTGATCATGGCGCATGAATCTGTGCCGAAATATTGGAAAACTCAATATTCAAATTGCAAATACCTAACCATGACAGCTTCAAAGTTCTAGCCCATTACAGATTTCCAGTACCTATACGAAAAACAAAAGGAGATCGCGACAGCTTTAACAAATGTATATACAGCTTTCTCTTTCTTTTTTCGTAGGGTCGGTAGAATGAGAAGAAGTAATAGGCCTATCATGGCCGATGTGACACCCAAGCCACCCAAAGATAAGAGTTGCTACATATCTGACGGAAAATGCGTCGACATTGTCATCGGTCGCGTCTTTTCGGTAAAATCAGACCTGACACACTACGCGTGTAGTTAGTTCGAATGGCCTGTACACAAACGATCTCCGCCGATTTTACGCCTAGTCTGAATGCATCAATCAAAATACACGTGGCCCGATACGTTATCTCGACCAAAAATGCGTTGACGGAAACGGAACAGACGCTGCTGTACGGTCGACGCACTAAGTACAGTGTGAAAGGATGAACGTTTTATTAGATATTTGTCTGTTCTGACGTAACGTTACCGATAAATACGCGACGCATTTTCCGTCAGATATGTACCGACCCATAATTTGGGCCTGCAAGATGTCAGTTATTTGATATCGTGACTGACGTACATCATTATCATCAGCTTCAGCCTATAGCAGTCCACTGCTGGACATAGGCCTCCCCAATGCTGTCTTCAGCTTGCCGCATCCAGCATCTTCCTGCAGTCTTTCGCAGGTCTTCATCCCACCTGGTCGGAGGGCGTCCTACACTACGTTTACCAAGTCGTGGTCTCCACTCAAGAACACGTTTGCCCCAACAGACTGACGTACATGTTAAGTTAAATTTATTAAGTTAAAGCCCATTATTTTAATGATTTTTTTAGGCTTTTAGTTAATATTTGAAAACAACTGCTACCACAGTCCCGCTGATCTGCGTCAACCTTTTGTTACCTCGCCACACCCGCGAGAAGAGTTGGGATGATGCAAATTCTAAGCTAAAACACGGTTCCTTCCTACCTCCGTAGGTACCTCTGTCTTCAAAGACAAGTTTTCAAGCTTCTAGTTCCCATCACTGAGCGAATTATTTGATCAAAGATACGCGTATCTTCCAAGACAAAAAGGTCAAAACACAAAAGCTAAACTTAGAAAAAACCTTTTCATACACTAGCGAGTAATATTCGCAATACTGAAGGGATGCAATCGCCTGAGAGGTTATGAATCCCCCAGGCGTAAACATTCGGCCAGAAATAATATTATCCCTCGAGGAATTGTGATTTGATGACAGATGAGGATAACTAGGATATTTTTGTTATTATTTCGCCTTATAAAGATATATTCTTTCTCTAGCATATTTCTAGATACTGCTTGGCATTCCGCTTATCAGGCAAAAAAAAAACACTTATTTCAGACATAGTACAAATTTAATAAATAATAAAATAAATAAATAAATAATGCTGGACAATTCACACAGTATTATCTAGCCCCATGGTAAGCAGAGCTTGTGTTATGGGTACTAGATAACTGATATACATAATACATATTAATAATCATTACATAGATAGATATTTTTTATTATACATAGAAAACGACCAGAACACCCGGAACAAATATCTGCAGATCGTACACACAATTGTTCCGAGGCGGGAATCGAACCCGCAACCTCCTGCGTCGCAGGCGGACCTTCGCCCACCGCGCCACATCGGTCGTCAAATGTACACATTTTAAGGTTAAAATTCATTACACAGGAGTTCAGTTCCATATTTTTTTAATAAACCAAAATATAGCAAATCTAATAAACTTATTTAAATTTTTCTCGTTTGTTTCAGGGTTCAAAATCTTCCGATATCGGTCAAGGAGCAAGAAACATCTACTTTGAGAGGTAAGCTGTTTCTATACACCTACGTAAGTTGTTTTGCTATTATTATAAGTAGGATAGTTTCTACCCGCAGCTTCGCCCACTTTGTTGCTATGGAAACGTTTGAATGTTATTTCTATCCCATGTGTTAGAAACGCCTGAAAACAGTTAAATAGAATAGAAACACTTTAAGAGGTACGATATATTTGAAACCTTTGTCGAGAGCCAAAGTTATCGACGTAGCTCTGAGAATTAGCAAGCTGCAGTAGCAGTGGGCCGGCCATATCTCGCGAAGAACCGACGGCCGCTGGGGCAAACGTGTTCTTGAGTGGAGACCACGACTCGGTAAACGTACGCCCTCCGACCAGGTGGGATGTCGACCTGCGAAAGACTGCAGGTAGATGCTGGATGCGTCAAGCCGAAGACAGGGCGCTATGGCGCTCGGGGGAGGCCTTATGTCCAGCAGTGGACTAATATAGGCTGATGATGATGATGATGATGATATTCGAAACTGCAACAAAACTGTACTGTGTGGGAAAAATGCTCTAACAGGACTATATATAATTAAATTACTAGATACATTAATCTGCCCATTCGTAAATTTAAGACAAAACTTTGTAGGCGGCTTAAAGAAAAATGGTTTTTATGACTTATTGAAGAACGAAGACATACAAAATTTTAATCAATAAATTACCTACAAAATATTGTATCTCTTTAATCAATGGATAAACTGTTTTTTCACCTATCTTTAAAATCTATAAAGAGCTTTTCGTACAGTTTCTAAAGTATATACATATATTTGAATTAAATAAAACTCTGTTCAATTATTGAGCATAGGCATAAGCGGTTATGCTATTTTTCGGACAGTGTTTTGGGTGACAACGTTTCTTGCAAAGCCTTTCCACTTTCCATTCATCATGGTTACGAAAAATGATTTCCAACGCTTGTTATGAAAAAATAAATCATATATTTTCTCAACACAAATCATTAACATCTGCGTGTTCTGAATAAAAACAAATAATTCCACATTCAACAAAAGGCATTCCAATAAAGCGTGGCGCCACTCACACCGAATCGTATCACCTTTACTTTAACACTTTGACTGCTGAAATCACACGGTATGTGTTTTCTACAAGTGACTAATATGCGTAAATCCACACTAGCGCACCGGCTGAGAAAATACAGATCTGTGTGGCTCAGCACAGCCGTAATATTTTTCGAACGAAACGCATGTGCGGCGCAACACAACCGCTATGTAGAGCGGCAGCGCGAATTTTTTAGGTTAAAAAAAAGATCGCAGTCGTCGAACAAAAATCGCAGTCAAAGTGTTAAGGTGAAATACGTCCCAAAACCACGTTTTTACTTAAAGGAAAAGCAATTTTCATTCTCATTCTCATTTTTATCGTATCCCCTTTAAGGTAGATTTTTTTTTACGACTTTCCCTAACTCTAATAGAGCATTTTAAGCAACATATCAAAAATTTGCTATGATCGAAGCTGAAAAATAGTTTCAGTATTATCTGGGTTAAGGTGAAATACGTCCCAAAACCCACGTTTTGACTAATAAAAATCACTTTCAAGGGAATGAAACACCTATTTTTCGAATATATTTTGATGAGGACCAAAAGTTTAGGATATTAGTTAGTATGTTATGGGAGTCGAAAAAAGATTGACTAAATATGACTAGATAGAAAAGAAATCTTAAAGTTTCCTCTAAATAATGTCTCTCCTGAAAAACCAGTTTTATTTGCTAGACTACTGGCCGACTGGCAAAATGTTCATTCCGCCAGTACGGCCGGTGTCTGTCGGCGTATGTATTACTGTAGATATAAATACGTTTATACACTCTTTACTGTATAATATTTTTGAGTCTGCCAAGGCACGTGTCTGGCACGCTTAATGTCTGTAGATATAAATACGTTTATACACACTGTACTGTATAATATTTTTAAGTCTGCCAAGGCACGTGTCTGGCACGCTTAATGTCTGTAGATATAAATACGTTTATACATACTGTATTTTATAATATTTTAAATTCTGCCAATGCACGTGTCTGGCACGCGTAATGTCTGTAGATATAAATACGTTTATACACACTGTACTGTATAATATTTTTAAGTCTGCCAAGTCACGTGTCTGGCACGCTTAATATCTGTAGATATAAATACGTTTATTTATACACACTGTACTGTATAATTATTTTTAGTCTGCCAAGGCAATTATAGTAAAAATCTCGCTGTAGTTTGAGCATTTTGTTAAGGTACTTTAGTAGCTCAATACAACAACTCCTAAACAATGCATTTTTTTGAAACGCGCGGATAAAAGACAGTAAAACCACATTAATGTACGGTACGTACTTATATACTTTACAATTAAGACTCGAGTTCTAGAAAGTATTCAGGTAGATATTTAGATGACAAGGATGGATACATACCATAAGACAGAATCTTCGGACCTATCAGGAGCAGAACAACTATCTCGCTCATGCCTGTGTGACACGCATCCTATCCTACGTCACAAGTAAAGGCCACTCCACACGGCCGGTGTCACCGCCAGATTATTTATTGCCATTATTTATCTGCCAGTTTGAACGGGACACGCCCATGGAAATAACTGGGAATAGAGGGAGCAAACTATAGATTGCTTTTTTAAATAGGTACTGACTTTTCAAAAATTCAGCAGGTAAAATTTTTATCTTCATTTAAAAGGTTTCCACCTAGTTCAGGCACAGACATGATTAATTACCATGAGAATTTAAGTACTTTTTGTTATTCCTTAGCCCTAAGATATTTTTGAATAAATTAGTTATTCATTGACAGATAATAATTCAGCAAAGAGTGAGTTGTACGTGCAAAAAGTGGTCCTGCTGGTCCAGCGGTGGAACAGTAATAAAAAAATAATTGTTATAATATAAAATACCCCAAAATTCGACATTTATTGTTTTTGTTGGTATTGAACTCTGAAAACTTGCAATTTAATAACCTATTATATATAGGTAAACTATTTTTCTTTCAAATGAGACTAGTTTGAATAAAATTCACCGTTTACTCAAAAAGAAACAAAGAAAAAACCAGATGAAGTAGTTTTCATTAAAAAACTAATTAAAACGGCTTTGTTTTTGAGATAGGTAACATAAAATTTTTATTTTTTGTTTTTTATCGATAAATATATGTCGTGTATCCGCACATCTCGTTTGATCAAGGTTCGACAATACACATTGTAATTATAAAGACAATTTATCGGGTATTTATTTGTCGGATGGCTATGTCTTTATATCCTATTATTAAACCTTTTTTCCCTACGTTTCCTAGCTATATTATTATAATAATAAAAAAATGCTGGAAAATCCACACAGCAGCATCTAGCCCCAAGCTAAGTAGAGCTTGTGTTACGGGTACTAGATGACTGATATACATAATACAATACATTACATAGACAGATATTTTTATTTTACCTAGAAAATGACCGCGGGAATCGAACTCCCTGCGTTGCAGGTAGACCTTCGCCCACCACGCAACAAAGGTCGTCATCATATTGTTCGGTTAGTATGTAAAATTGCGTTTCATTTCACATTTTATATCGAAATCCTATCTTTAATAATACAACTTTACTACGACACCTACGGAGGGTAGGAGGTTCTCACGGTAGTTTCGTGAAATGGGTAAAGTTCGCAAAATAACCCGGCGGGTGTCAATGCTGTTTTATGGTAATCGAGGTTTATTTACGTGACTTGTGGTATACAAGTTTTATGTTCTTGTTGAAACGAGCTGACAAGGAAAATAGACAGCCACGTTAACTTGGGTTCAAATATTCCTCCTTAGTAGGTCAAGTGCGATTGTTGTCTAGCTGGGGTGAGTATTATTCATAGTAATAATATGGCCTGTATACAAAAAAATTACATTCATTTACGTAACTAAAATGAAAATGAAAACATTTGTAAAAGCTCCGCACTGCCGCCGGGCAAGCCACGGTGAGGCTCTGCTATGAAAGCTAACAGCCGGCACTATGTCATGACCAAAGCCGATGGCAAACAGCCGGCACTATGTCATGTCATGACCAAAGCCGGTGGCAAACAGCCGGCACTATGTCATGACCAAAACAAACGTCAGTCTTTGGCTACAGAAGAGAAATAATAGAGAGAAACATAGTCTTTTAACTGGATCATGTAAGATTTTTTTTTATATATCTTTTGTCTGTGTTACGTTTTTTCTAGTAAGTAGGTACTATGTAGTCTTAATTATATCATAATGTGTAACTAAATTTGTTTGTGTGTTGTGTTAGTGTTTGATAAATAATTTTCTTTCTTTCTTTCTATTTCCAAATATATTTTCTTAAAAGGGAACTGATGTTTCAAAAAAAACTACACCTATCCTCTGGTTATTTATTTATTAAAGAAGACAGGAGTTTACAGTATACACCAAATATTGAATATAATAGTATATTGAATATCTTTATTGTCAAACCTATGAGATTTTATTGAAAATGAAAATGAAAATGAAAAGTTTTTATTTCTTTAAGCTTACAAATAAGCACTTAGACACGTCATATTTTATAGTTCACTTCAATTTTTTGTCCAAATAAAGAAATATGCTGAAAATTGTAACATAAACTTAGATATTAAAAAGTGATGTAGTCAGGATAGATGCAGTAGACAATTTGCAAAAAAAAAACCAAACAACCAAATAAACATCAAATAGTATAGGTATTTGATTTGTTTATTTTTATTTTTTGTTGAATTTTTTGACAAAACTGTATAGGTACTATTTTTATATTAATCAAAATGTAACCAATGAAAACCAAATTTTGACGACCGATGTGGCGCGGTGGACGGAGGTCCGCCTGCGACGCAGGAGGTTGCGGGTTCGATTCCCGCCTCGGAACAATTGTGTGCACGATCTGCAGATATTTGTTCCGGTCGTTTTCTATTTATAATAAAAAAGATCTATCTATGTAATGTATTGTATTATGTATATCAGTTATCTAGTACCCATAACACAAGCTCTGCTTACCATGGGGCTAGATAATGCTGTGTGAATTGTCCAGCATTATTTATTATTATTTATTTATTATAATGAGCGGCGGAAATAGCTAACTCATACTATTTTCGCCGCTCATTCGTTAATTAGTTTTGGTTTTGAATATTAACCACCATGAGCGTCAAAATAGTATGACTGATAAACTAACGAATACAACTTTATCGACATGACGACCACTGTGGCGCGGTGGGCGCCACAGTGGTCGTCAAGCGGAAGGTCCGCCGCAGGAGGTTGTGGATTCAATCCCCGCCTCCGGACAAATGTCTGTACGATCTGCAGAAATTTGTTTCGGGTATTCTGGTCGTTTTCTATGTATAATTAAAAAATTCTATGTTATGTATTGTATAATGTATGGTTAGGTATTAGTCATCTTGTACCCATAACACAAGATCTGTTTAGCTTGTGGCTAGATGATGCTGTGTGGATTGTCCAGCATTATTTATTTGATTCAGAAACTGGATGTCAGCCTCATCCAACAGTGTTACAGATGCTATAAGTAATGAGATCCACCAGCAGATTGAAGTGGGAGCAGGGTAATGATATGCTAACTGGCGGACGGGCCGATTTAGACGCCAAATTGGATGCAAATTGGTGTGAATGAGATAGGTAGAGCCGGTTCTATGTCATAGGATATATACCTAAAAACATATAAAAATACATTTTAATAATAATAATGTTCCCAGTTCAAAGTCGCTCAGCGAGCTATGGAAACAGCTATGCTCGGAGTCTCTCTGAAGGATAGGATTCGTAAGGAATACATCCGACAGAGAACCAAAGTTATCTACATAGCTTTGAGAATTAGCAAGCTGAAGTGGCAGTGGGCCGGCCATATCTCGCGATGAACCGACGGCCGCTGGGGCAAGCGTGTTCTTGAGTGGAGACCACGACTCGGTAAACGTAGTGTAGGACGCCCTCCGACCAGGTGGGATGACGACCTGCGAAAGACTGCAGGTAGATGCTGGATGCGTCAAGCTGAAAACAGGGCGCTATGGCGCTCATTGGGGGGAGGCCTATGTCCAGCAGTGGACTAATATAGGCTGATGATGATGATGATGAATGTTCCCAACTATACCTACTGATATCGAACGACAATTACCCCGGTGGTCAGTCTCAATGGAGAATAGCCAATATAGGTAAATAATATGTATTTGCAATGTGATTGAACTGATTGAGAAAAACGTTGTCTAAAAAGGCGCTTAACCCAAAGAGATTTTACATATAGAGACGTCATACTGATTGTAAAGAAATAAAAACATTGAGATATTTTACTATAGCTACATACCTAGCGTCGACGTTCGAACATACAACGCCGCATGGCATTATCTCTGTCACTCATAAACGTAACGCATTGCTTGTTTCGTTCGTGTTGGTGGCAAAGCGGCAACAGCGCGGCAGTGATTTTAGTTCGAACAGACGAGACGCCGCACGGCATATGTCCTTATCTCTGTCACTCATAAACGCAACGCACGCATTACTTGTCTCGTTCGTGTAGGTGGCAAAGTGGCAACCGCGCGGCATTGATTTTTGGGTAAAATTACATTTATTTTATGATTTTCCATTTTAAACAGTACAAAACAAATAGAAGACATAAAAAGACACATCCTTCTTGCTTTTCACAACCGTCCCATAGTAATATTGCACTTTCTAAACGCACAACATGGCATTTTAATATTTTTCATACTCCAAAATCCCGCTTCAACGTACGTCCGCGTCGCGGCCAGGAGCAAGACGGACTGAGTTCAATTCAGACACGTACCTGATTTTCATCTTGTTAGGCAGACCTCGGTACAACGTATCTACGTATATATAACATCATTGGCTTAACCCGGTTTTGTGGTAACGAGAGTTAAACTCCTGTTTAAACCCTTGACTATTTATTTAGACATCGTTTAGCTAAGCGCTTGTGAGACCAGTGTTCACGTTTGACACGTGTGACAGTGTTTTTGTTGTACAGCTATAGATTTATTAGAGGAAGGTAATGTGGACCACCCTGGTCCACATTACCTTCCTCTAATAAATCTATTCACCTAAAATAATCTAACCATACTTTAAAATTCTCGCTATGAATTCTCAATTGTTATTCCAACAACATATATCCCAATATTCCCCAAGGTCACCTACACGGCCATTCCTGATAAACCAATATCCCCTGCAATATACCCAAATGTATACCATATGTAGATAGCACTAGGATCGTAATCAAAGGCCATAATTGAAGTTTGCGGTTGAGCGGCGCAAATGGCCGTTCCGTCTGAAATTTCCTCCCTTAATATTAGCTCTTAGAATTTAGTTTATGTCACGGGATAATCCACATAGCTCAGGTATGAAGTTAATGGGTTTCGTAATATTCAAGTGGAGTCAAGTCAAGTCTAACAAGAACGACTCCAAAAATTCTATGACATGGTTTTTAAGCAATGTGTGTCCTTCCCTAAGATAATACTAAAGCTAAGAACAAATTACCTGTATGTATAAAATTACAATGAATTACATGATTATATGAATAACAACTGGTAACTAGCATCGTAGCAATTCGCAGAAGCTCGAAATAGTTATTGGGAGGTTTTAATTCAACTCTCGTCCGTTTTTGAACCCAAATTTAAGCATTTTTTGCTCCGCGTTCAATTATGCCTGTCATTATGTTTGGTTTGCATTTTCAGCTATTTACCTTGGTATTGTTTCTGTTTGGGTTATCAGTTCTTGTTAAGTTTTCATTAATGTATGACTTTGTTGACATAAAATATCTTAGATTCTAGAACGGACGCTTTAATTGGCAACCAGCTTCGAGATATTTACATATTGATTCATATAATTTAGGTATGTACCTACGAGAAATTAAGTATCCTTGATTCCATATAAAGATACAATTCTTGGTCTGAGTAGACATAATTTCAAAATTAAATGTTATACAAAATTGCTCCTCATTTCCATTCTCAAATGAGTTCCAATTCCGGCCAATCATAGTTGATTATCTACGGCCGTTGCTAGGCAACCGACATCATCAAAATGGCGGATCTAGGAAAGTGGTAGACCGTAAAGGCGTTGATTGGAGCACTCGCTACACTAACTAGGTCTTCGGACGGCTACACTTGCTAGCAATCGGTAAACGAACGAATATATTCAATTCTGTCTCAATGCCTCATATTCTGGAATTTCAAGTGCTTAGTATGTTGAAAGTTATGAAAACAAAACAAAAACAATGGAGTTAAGGATTTAAAAATCCCTTGGTTCTTAATGAAATGACAACAAATTGCGAGTTTAAGGAACATGTTACCTACCTTTTGCAAACTGAACCATATACGCATAACGAAAAAGTTTTTTTTTGATAATTTGTACGAGCCTCTTGTACCAAAGACGAACTCTTTACAAATACTTGAACATAATGTTTTTTGATAATTTTCTATCAGGTTTTAAAATACACGCCAGCTAGGCAGCAACGCTAGGGCGATAACGTCTAGGGTTTAATTATAAAGTTGTTAATGTTTGTTTTTTTGTCTGCCTATCTAAATAATATCAAATCTTTATTTAATCCTCATAGATTGTGATCATTCTCTAATGAGTTTCTATATACTTGCATTTAATATTTGTATCCTAACATCGACGCTCACTCTGAAAGAAACTAATCATCGCGCGTCGCCAGGTCGCCACATTCCTAAGAATTTTCCCTCTTAGAACCAACTGAAAGGAATCTGCGCTACGGTGCCGATTTTATGTCCTGCAGTGTAAAGACATACGAGGACGAGTATTAATTTGGTAGTAAATGTGCGGAATACCACTTAATGTGAAATCGACTACAAAGGTACCTTTGAGATAGCTTATTTAGTCAAATTTAATGTCATTACTCCATTTGAAAGTGAGCTTGAAACTTAGATTTAAGGTCTCGACCTTTTTGACATTTTGTCTGTACCTAAACCAATAGTAGTAGGTATCTATAGAAATCTTCTAAATATACAACCTGCAAGCTGTAGTTTTTGGTGTAGTAGGTAGGTACATTAAATACAAGAATTTATTCAATTTTATACGTCCATTATAAATCAGAATTATCCTTTATAATAATTTGATTATGGGGGGTCTTCTACAGTTCGGGTAATTCGAGGAATTCACCCATACTGTAGAAAATTCACCCTGTCAAACAACCATTTTATTGTCTTCGAACGCATTTAAACGCTGCGGTGGAGGCTGCATTACCAAAGAGATTTTACATAAAGAGACGTCATACTCATTGTAAAGAAATAAAAACATTGCAATATTTTACTATAGCTACATACCTAGCGTCGACGTTCGAACATACAACGCCGCATGGCATTATCTCTGTCACTCCTAAACGTAACGCATTGCTTGTTTCGTTCGTCTTGGTGGCGAAGCGGCAACAGCGCGGCAGTGATTTTAGTTCGAACAAACGAGACGCCGCACGGTATATGTCCTTATCTCTGTCACTCATAAACGCAACGCACGCATTACTTGGCTCGTTCGTGTAGGTAGCAAAGCGGCAACCGCGCGGCATTGATTTTTGAGTAAAATTACATTTATTTTATGATTTTCCATTTTAAACAGTACAAAACAAATAGAAGACATAAAAAGACACATCCTTCTTGCTTTTCACAACCGTCCCATAGTAATATTGCACTTTCTAAACGCACAACATGGCATTTTAATATTTTTCATACTCCAAAATCCCGCTTCAACGTACGTCCGCGTCGCGGCCAGGAGCACGACGGACTGAGTTCAATTCAGACACGTACCTGATTTTCATCTTGTTAGGCAGACCTCGGTACAACGTATCTACGTATATATAACATCATTGTGCATTACGGATAGTATCTGGTAGCCTTGTAGACTGCCGGGCCCGAGATGAACACCGATCTCTGCGACTAGTGCAGCCCATGTGTTGGCGTCAATAAATGTATAATTGGCCTATATATTTATCTATTTGTAACTCTTTTGTTCAAAGTCGCACAGCGAGCTATGGAAAGAGCTATGCTCGGAGTTTCTCTGAAGGATAGGATTCGTAACAAATACCTACATCCGACAGAGAACCAAAGTTATATGTTGTATAGCTCTAAGAATTAGCAAGCTGAAGTGGCAGTGGGTCGGCCATATCCCGCGAAGAACCGACGTCCCCTGGGGCAAATGTGTTCTCGAGTGGAGACCGCGACTCGGTAAACGTAGTGTAGGATGCCCTCCGATCAGGTGGAATGACGACCTGCGAAAGACTGCAGGTAGATGCTGGATGCAGCAAGCTGAAGACAGGGCGCTATGGCGCTCATTGGGGGAGGCCTATGTCCAGCAGTGGACTGCTATAGGCTGGTGAAGAACTCTTTTGGAAGTTTAAAGATACTACATACATACAGCGCTGTTGTACATACTTATACTTTTAAATGATTGACCTGACTTGTTGTTTGTTCCCAGGCCTGGACAGAAGAAAAAGGCTGACTGACAGCCGTGTGATCATCACCCAACACTTTACAGAGAGAACTGTCACCCCTGGAGGCGACGTGAGTAAAGACACAAATACAATATGTTTAGGGGTGTAAGGGGGACTCCAACATCTCGTCTCCCAAGCCAACCTAACCTGCAGGTGGTACGCCCTACTATATTATGTATAACGAACTAGGCTCTGGTGAAAATATCAAACAATCTTTATAATAAAATTACACTAATTTTAAGCACATAAAATAAGAATTATCATATAACAAACTATGTTTTCAATTAACAGATCAGCATGCAATGTGCTGCCACGGGAGACAGACCACCTCAGTTTGTTTGGGAGAGAGACGGTGTTGTCGTCTCCAGCATTACAGATCCCAGGTAAGACAATACTGTCCAGCTGTTCATAGCAACGACGATTTGTTTGAACTGTTGGGTCGTTTGGAGTTGTAAATAGAAGTTCTATTCTATTAAAACTATGTCCTACTACACACCTTATACTACACCAATCATATACGCCTGTCATGACCTTGTACTAGCACAGAGTATAGACAACAAAGATGCCGGCCCACCGACAATTGACAAAAGACTGTCGACTGCCCACAATATTCATACTCTGTGATGTCGCAACAACCCGCCAAGCAGTCTCGATGTGTGGGTTTGATGTAAAGAGTCAAACACACATTCTCACCAAGAATGTGTGTTTGACTCTAGCCAAGTGTACTCTTCGTAGACCAGTTTCTCAGTGCGTCGCGGATACAGTTAGTGTTGTGTGTCGTCCGAGTGTGCAAGTGGACACGCCTCATATATAAAACCAAGTGAGGGTAGTTACAAATAAACTAGCCCCGCTTCGCAGAGGCGGTAATTCCAGTACGCCCGCGCCAGTCATTCCGTGACCACGACAGTGTGTAAACCTGTTGAAACGTCGGGAAAAAAAACGTAAATAAATGCGATAAATACCCGTTATAAAAGTATTTGTAATTACACACACACATTTATAAGTTTGGTGATATAGAATTACTTAGCATAGGTAACATGTCTTCCCAGATACGCGATAGGCCAAGTGATGACGTCAGACAACTCAGTGGTCGCTCAACTGAACATAACTCGAGTGAGGGTGGAAGACGGAGGTCTGTACTCGTGCACGGCCAGGGAAGGGGACCATGTGGCCAGCCATGAGAACAGGCTTGATGTTTACGGTAAGGTAGATGGAAAATTAGAATGTAGTCGGGTAAATAGTAAGAACACTTAAACACGAAACGAAGTTCTAAAGATAACCTTCCATTCTGAGAAGAAAATCAGTGTAAAGATGGAAAGCTTCTATTTCAAACCATTCAAGTTATTTGAGAATTGATACGTTTGTACTATATTCTTGTTCTGTGGCATTGATCCAACCAAATACAACTGTTTTTATTTCAAAGAAAGAAAAAAAGAGAAAGAAGTTTAAGTTAAATTTACAACTCATTAGCTAACAAAACGGACGAAAATTAACGTTTCATATCTTATCGTTGAAAATGCAAACATTCCTATATTTTTCAGGTCCACCATACATAAGAGCACTGCTTCCAATAAAAATGCAAAGCGGAGAATCAGTCAACATGAGATGCCCTTTCTACGGATACCCCATCAGCAAAATCGACTGGGAATACCAAGGAAAAACTCTTTCATCCAACAGTCTATTCCAATCCCGGTACAAAAGATCGATCCACCCAAAACGCAAGTCAAGAAGAAACGCTCCCAGCGTAAATATCAATGGCGTACTGTCAATCAATGAAGTCAGTAAAGATATGCATGCATCAGTGTACACTTGTGTGGTAACCAGCCCATCTGGTGAGATGGCTAGACGAGCTTTTGAGATACAAGTGGTTGAAGCGCCAGTAATTGATGAACTGCTTCTGGCGAATAATCTGCAAGAGGGACAGAATGCGAATATATACTGTAATGTGAGGACTGGGGACTTGCCGATACATTTTGAATGGCTAAAGGATGGGAAGCGGATACCGAGCAGTTTGAAGGTAATTATAAAAAGTTGAAAGAGCTAAATGTTGAACTCTTTAGACAGAAATTAAAAATGTTATTAATTTGTAAGTGTTACTATATACATTTTCATTTTACAGGTAACAGAGAGAAACTCGGAGCTGTTCAGTGCTCTAGTGATCAAGAAAGTGTCTCTGGAACACTGCGGCACTTACACCTGCGTCGCTTCGAACCACGTCGCCAAGGTCAACCGGTCCACTGAGCTTTATATTAAAGGTAACACAACCTATGCATCTATCTGTACTTAACCTAAGAACCCGTATTATACCTAATAACTTGTCTTGTTGAGAATAAATGAATATTTAACCTATATTATTATTAAGATTCCATTTTATTTTTATATTGTGTAAATAAAGTCAAACTTAGCTGTGAAGTGCCCTTCCAGGGTGCATGTAGGTACCTAGTGACAACAAGTACATGCAAGCAAAAATAAATAAATATGAATAATTTTTTAGGATGCGTATTGTAGATGTATTAGAAAGAAATAAAAATTAAAGGTACGCTAGAAATATCCGATGAATAAACTTTATTAATAAAAAATATTGTCCAAATGAGGTCCAAATAACATAACGTTATAGAAAACAGACAGATCGGAACTGAAATTATATTTTTTTGTATGTCAGTATAGTTTTTATGTTAGGATAAAGTTTTATGAATAGATATAATATATATACATTTTAGTACATAGTAAAGATTTTTGTATTGTATAAAGCAGTAAGTAAGTCACGTACCTACGAAAACATCTCCAACTGTTAGTAACATAAGTCCGCTCTGCATATTTACTTAAGATAATCCTATATTTCTCTATAAGTGAATGTATATTCTTTTGAGAAAAATAAATTTCTAAAACCGTAAACCGTAAAACAATGATTTTTATCACGTTGTGTTACTTAATCAGGATACAGAATTCATTTGTTTCAATTCGATGTCTTCGGTCGGTTCGCCGGGTGTGTCTGATTTGATTTGAAACTGTGATTTCTAAAGAACCTAAAGAAGCTTGTGCTCTATATCTATATCTATATCTATCTCTCTCAATGAATATGTTCATTATAATTCCAGTGGCTCCAAAATGGCTGGAAGAGCCCTCAAACTCGTCACTGCTCCTCGGCCGTAAGGGAACTGTCTCCTGCAGTGCCAGTGGCTACCCGCAACCACAAGTGCATTGGATGAAGAAAGATGGTCAGTATTATCATCATTAAGACTTAAAGTTGGCACTCACTCGTCAAGCACCACTGCCACACAACACATTAATTAGCATTCAAACAGGAGCTTAAACTCAAAATGCTATGATACATTTTACAGTGTTGGCATTCTGGTAGACAGTTAATTTTAAATGACCTGTTATGGCAATTGCCGATTTGATGTGATTCAAGAAAAAGGTTTATAAACCATTTGACACATAGGTTTCCGGGCGAAGCCGCGGGGCGCAGCTAGTTATTAAATAATGTATGTCAGTTACCTAAAGGCAGTGAATCACCCCACACGTAGTGAATCACCCCACTTTATTTTTTGTTCCGTAAAATACTAAATATAATGTAGAGAGGAAACATTGAAGTTTTATTCATAACTAGCTATTCCCCGCGGTTTCACCTGCGTTAAACTCGCATTTCTCTTTATTAGGTGAGTTTTACACCTTGATTTACATTATTAAAGTTTTAGTAAGGATCCCTAACTTTTTTGAAAATCTATATATATAAAAGAAAGTCGTGTTTGTTACAACACTTATAACTCAAGAACGGCTGAATCGATTTAGCTGAAAATTGGTGGAGAGGTAGCTTAGAACCAGGAGTCTAACATAGGATACTTTTTATCATTTTAACCATTTGACTTGACACATAGATTTAACGGGGGCGAAGCCGCGGGGCGCAGCTAATATAATATATAACCTACCCTGTATATTCACCGCGGATAGTAAAGCTTCCCAACGGTGAAAGAATTTTTCAAATCGGTCCAGTAGTTTCGGAGCCTATTCGATACAAACAAACAAACAAAAAATCAAACCTTTCCTCTTTATAATATTAGTATAGATAGATAAAATGTTACCAACTACACTGAAAAGCATTGAAATCAATAACAGAGAACTACCAAAAATTATCTTCGCCCAGTACTTTATATTTTCACTGTGTTTCGAGTTTTGAACTGTAAGCCTATCGAACCGGATTCGATGGTTGATAAAAAATACACCGAATTTAAATGTGATGAATATGTATTTCAGTTTTTCTTTCCCGTTGTTGAGTTTTTTCCATCTTTATTCATTTTATGGTAATCAGTTGATTTTCAGCCACTTTTTCCTTTTCTCCCGTTGGTTTATTAATATATAATCAATTAGATTGTTAACTTGAATGATGTTTTGATTCTGCCGCCGAGTTTAGAGCCAATTTTTTGTTTATTATTAAAAAAAATCTTCTATTCTACTGAGAATTCAAACAAAAAGTACACTAATAACGAAAACTAATTTTAACTATTTTTACTCCTAATCTTTATATATATGTACATATACTAATACTAATATTATAAAGAGGAAAGGTTTGATTTTTTTGTTCGTTGTTTGGTAATGAATAGGCTCCGAAACTACTGGACTGATTTGAAAAATTATTTCACCGTTGGCTTTGGGAAGCTACACTATCCCCGGTGAACATAGGCTATATTATATTTTCAAAAAAGTTAGATATCCGTACTAAAACCGTGCGAAGCCGGGAAGGTCCGCTAGTACTATCCTACTAATATTATAAACGCGAAAGTTTGTAAGGATGGATGGATGGATGGATGTTTGTTATTCCGTATATTCACGTAAAAACTACTGAATGGATTTTAATGAAACTTTACAATAATATAGCTTATACATCAGAATAACACAAAGACTACAATTAATAAAGATATATTGTATATTATCCAAAATATCTACTATCACCGCGCGGGAGAAACAGCGGGGCACAGCTAGTAGTCTATATAAAACAAAGTTTGATTTGTTCGAACACTTATATGTACTAGTATATAACTCGAGAACGGCTGGATCGATTTTCATGGTTTTTGTTTGTTGTATTTGTTTCCTTCCCGAATAGCAAAATAACCATTAAAACATTGGAAAATTGATAACAAAATAAAATAAAAGTAAAAACATTTTCCTATACAAAATGTTTATGGGTTTCGTAACTGACAAACATTGACTGTAAAGAATGATTCACGCTACACCGTGTCGCGACCGGGCCGCGTCCCGGCCGGGGCACGTCCACCGTGCGCCGGCCGGGCCAGTCATTCATGTTACACCGGCCTGTTTGGGTGTATTATTTGCACGACTACATCTGTGTGTGGTATATATATGTGTGTGTTGTGGTTTTTGGACCGGCGGAGACCGTGCCGGAGCCGGGAAACAATACCCTACAACATTTCTACGCCGTGCCCCGGCCGAGTCCTGGCGGCGGCGCGCACGACCGGGGCACGGCCGAGCCACAGTCAGGCATGAATCACTTCATACAAAAAGTATACCATACCCAGCCGGGGCACGGCCCGGTCGCGACACGGTGTAGCGTGAATAATCCTTTAGGTGGTACGAAGTACGCCGGGTCAGCTAGTTCTAAAATAAATAAAACGTAGTTTTATGCACCAGAGAGGCTTATTTTTGATTTGTAAAGTCCGCTAAAGTGGTGAGCTTTGTAACGTTACGCTTATATGTTTATTTATTTTCTATCAGTGTTATAATTGATAAAATAAATTTTGCTCCCATACCAAAAACGTAATTTTTTGCACGTTTTTTCTCGATATTGATAACGGCAACAGGTAGACTCTTAAAATATTCACAGAACATTAAGTTATTTATTATTCACTTTGAAAATACATAATTAAATTAAAATAAAACAAATATTTAAGTCGGGCTTACATACAACTGATATGATTTATTTTCAATTTTATTGGTACGGAACCCTTTTCATGCGCGAGTCCGACTCGCATTTGGCCGGTTTTTTTTGGTAGGTACGCCAAATTCATCGTCTTTTTTCAGCCTTCAGCTTTTCGTAGTCTGGCTTTTTTACATTTGATATCCTAAGAGGACTCTTATCCTTTCAGCCATTCTCGGAACCTGGCAGCCAGTCCTCGAGTTAGCTGGTGGCGGCATCCTGAGTCTACCGAATGGAACCCTGGTGATTGAGGAGGTGTCTCTCACTGATGAGGGTCTCTACTCTTGCAACGTGGAAAACAGTGTTGGGCAACCGCTGAGCAAGACTGTTTGGATGAGTGTTAACAGTAAGTCACAGCAAAATGAGTCACAGTGAAAAAAAAGCAACATTTTTTTAGGCTGCGACGTCCGCGATAATAATTTATATATAAAATATGACTTGTCTAAGTGCTTATTTTGTAAGCCTAAAGAAATAAATGATTGTTTACTTTACTTTACGTGCATCGAATCATTTGGTTTCCTAAAGAAGACCACCATATTTTTTTTTAAATTCACATATTAGTTTTCCGAATACAAGACTACCGTCTGTAGAACAGTTAACAAAATAAAATAATGTTGTTACTAAAATATAATCTCGCTAACCAATGTAATTATCAAAAGCCACAGAACTGCTGTATGAAAACCAATCAAGATTCGAATATTGTATTCTAGTTTTATTGAAATTAAACTGGAACTTAGCAACTACTTTGTGCCCATGCCAACGCTTTAAATTACCAGCTTAATTAAGTTAGCGCTTTAACTCAATTAAGAGAGTTATACACATAATTTAAAATCTAAAAACAAAACTGTTACGTAAAATAAATAGTTTTCCATTTTCATATAATCCGCGCTTTGGCAAAAGGGGATGGAATCTTGTCAAAGCTTAGTAAATCATCTTTCTTTCCATATGTCTATCCCTATATTTTATTTTAGATATATAGATAGACAATACTTTTATTGCACACCTAAAAATAAAACAAACAAGATTAAAAAATAATAATACGAGATATGTGTCAATTTGGCGGTCTTATCGCTCAAGAGCGATCTCTACCAGACAACCGTGGGTGGATAGGATAGTTGGATTGAAAAAGGGGATTATTTTATTTATTTATTTATTATTAATTATGTAACACTAGTATTGTAAAATTCCAGAGCCAGTCCACTTTGAGTCACCATCGACCAACGTGACGTCACGGCTCGGTCACCCCGTGGTGCTGGAGTGCAAGCCGCTAGGAGATGACCCTATCAGAGTCGCGTGGACACATGACGGGAGCCCTGTGGAATTCCAGACTCAAAGGTACTTGAGTCCTCTTATATATCTTAATACTAGATGCACCCAGATCCATACCGCAATGCTTGAAAACTGTTATAGCTCTGACGTGAACACTCACTAGTAGGGCTGGTCCACCAGTTCAATCAAAGTCGCTCAGCGAGGTATGGAAAGAGCTATGCTCGGAGTTTCTCTGAAGGATAGAATTCGTAAACGAATACATCCGACAGAGAACCAAAGTTATATATATATATATATAATATATAGCTCTAAGAATTAGCAAGCTGAAGTGGCAATGGGCCGGCCATATCTCGGGAAGAACCAAAAACCGCTGGGGCAAACGTATTTGTGAGTGGAGACCATACAGACACATATTTGACTCTAAACTTTTCTTTCCAGACTAAAGTTCTCCGAAACGAAGACAGCCCAAGGACTTACCAGCGGCATCAGCCTTGCCTACTCTGAGATAAACGATGCAGGGGTCTACCAGTGCAGGGCTAACAACCCCTACGGAACTGCGAGCTTTAACGTGTACTTGACGATATTAGGTGAGTAGTTTTCTGGCCTGGAATCCGAAATAAATCAAGGTATGAAGCATACTTTTTCATCGACTTTAAAAAAGAAGTCGGGTCTCAGTTCAACTGTATTTTTCTTGTGTTTGTTACCTCAGAACTTTCTACTGGGGGAACCGATTTTGTTGATTCTAGCTATTTGAAAGCAGTTGCTTCCTGTGTGGTCCCATTCCCATTTCAATTTCGTCCAGTTTCTACAAGACGTCGTCCATGAGAAAACCATATAAGTCTTAAATTTGCATTAACTATGTGCGCGATAAATGGACGAATAACTCAATATCACGCCAACAATTTTTTTTTATTTATTTAAGCGCACAAAACATAAAATAATCAACAAAATATACAGAAAATGAATAATAAGGGTTTATTTAAAATTTGATCATTTCACAAATTATGTGCATACTGAGAATCATAAGGACATAACATGTAGAGCAAAACGTATTGTAATAAAAGCTGAAAATATAAAAAAATAGACCGGATAGGTACCTAAATCTAAATATAAGTAAACTTACATAATGTGCTCATGCACCCACGTACAATTACACATAATTGTAAGCTTAGGATCAGGAAACTTAATCTAATTTAACTGATTTTAAAGTTCGAACAAAAATGTCAAGGACATGATTACTATGATTCTTTTTTGAAAATTGTATTTATATTTTGATTTGAAGTCGGTTTATAGCTTTATTAAAACACGCCAAATTATTATTTATGAGTTTATTATCTTTTTCAGAACCACCAACACCGCCCTCAGACCTCCGCATAGACACGGTCCGCTCCCGCACCGTCTCCATCTCCTGGAGAGACACTCTCCGCGCGCACTCTCGCCACTACTCTCTCCAGTACTCGCATACTCACTACTCTGACTCATGGGATAGAGCGACTACTCTGAACGTTTCTAGAAAGGTACGTGGTTAGATCACCATCTTACCTCCGCATAGACACGGTCTGTTCCCGCGATTTCGGAGCTTAGTGGTGACTTTCATACTTTTTACGACTTTTGCAGTATTCAATACAGGTAATAGCGGAGTGGCAACTTTCGGAAATTTCTATACAATTAATAGCTTATCGATGACTTTGGCAAACTGTCAACTTTTTAAATCTTTATGCAATAATTCTCGTTTTGACGATGATTAAATTATGTCTAGTATGCACCGTCTCCATCTCTTGGTGACACTCTCCACGCGCTCGCCACTACTCTCTCCAGAGACTTGCGTGTTTTTATGGGTTAATTTTTTTGTTATTATTATAGGAGAATGAAGTCAGACAGAGTATCGAGCTGCAGAACCTCAGGCCAGCGACGTCGTATGTGGTGCGGGTGGCGACAGGCAACCAAGTGGGGACCAGCGTTTATACATCGCCTCTGCATTTCACTACTCATGAGGAAGGTAAGAGTTTAGAAAGTGCTTATTTTGTAAGCCAAACGAAATAAATTATTTTGAGTTTGAAAGAAATGCCAGAGTTTGTAGTGTGCCGTGTGGTGCCGGCATAGAATTTGCACCAACCCAACTCTTCCCGCGGATATCGTAAGAAGCGACTAAGGGTTATCCACAGAGGGCGGGCAGCAGCACCTTCTGCAGAACAGTTTACCACCAAACTACGATCCCCAACCTTAATGCCCAGCGTGGGGATTATGGGCATTAACCCCTTATTAGAAACACGAAATATTACGTTTCGGGTGACGAACCTTAACACCAAGTTCCTTAGGGTAATTTGTATTAAGTATAAAATATTGTCTTGGTGTAGCAATTAAGGTATTGTTAAAGTATTATTGTTTAAGTGATTTATTATTATTTGATTAAGTGTTATTAATTGTTTCAATACTTCTTTCAGCACCATCATCCCCCCCAATCAACATACAAGTGGAGCCGACAGAGAGTCCGGGAGAGCTGCGCGTGTCCTGGCTGCCTCCGCTGAAGGAAACGCACAATGGACTCGTCATGGGCTACCATGTCAGAGCTGTTCCACAGAGCTCTGGAGCTGGTAAGATAATAAATATTTAAACGTACGCGATCTGAACACAAAATTATAATCACAAAGACAACGGATCATCCCGTGACTACGACAGTGTGTAAACCTGTTGAAGCGTCGGGAAGAACTGGTAAGATAAGCTTTAGGCGGAAGGTTTTTTGACGTAGTAGCGAGATAAGAAATGTATAAAAGCTAGGATTATTAATACTAGGCAGAATAAGTCATCATGGGGTACCATGTCAGGGCTGTTCCGCAGAGTTCAGTAGCTGGTAAGCTAAGGTCGGAAGGTTTTTTGACGCGGTTAGTTTCGCTATGCTCGATTCCCGCTATGCATCGAATTTCTCCGTCTTCCTTTCTAAGCCAACCTAACCTGCACGAGGTACACCCTGCTAGATAACGAACTAGGCGCTGGTGGAAATATCAAACAATCTTTATAATTTAATAACATTATTTTACAATTATTTTCCATTTCTTGACACTGGCAGAAATGTGTCCAACCAGACACAGTTGCCATTAACAACGAATCATCAATCATGTAGATACCTTAAGGTAGGATTCCACCTGTGTGCTGAACTGTGCGGCACTGTAATGCACAGTGAGCGACACAAATGTTCACGCTGGTCGACTCACTCGGGCAAACAATAACAAATTGTGCGCAAACATTGAATAGAAATGTTCGCGCACATCTGTATGTTGTTGTGGGCGCACACATGCATGTAGTGGACTCGCGTCAACACGTACACGCTTGTTGTTCGCGAACTCATTCTTTCTTCCGCCACCGGAGCGAAAACATTTATTTGTACGCGCACATTAACCGAGTTATATATGGATTGGACGAATGATAAAATTATTAAATTCATTCGAGCAATTGAAACTTATCCCTGAATTGAAGACAGGAACCTCTTCGCAGTGAATATGTTCGTGCACAAGTGTGCCACACTGTGCGTTACAAGTTACGCACAGTCTTGCCGGTGGAGCCAGAAGCTAACGCAATACAAGCTTAGTACGTGCACTGCTGGAGTTCTGCACAAAATATTTGTAAACAAAAGTGCTGCACATGATTTTGGTGGAATCCTACCTTTAACAAAACCATGTTATACAGTTTCAGATGATGCAGATTCAAGAACAGTGAAGGTGGCACCGTTGTCGGGAAAACAAGAAACTCTTCTGGGTGGATTACTGAAGAATACAAGGTATGAAATATCGTTATCAATATTTTGATTTCTTACGTTCTAAGCTATATCTTTTGTTTTTCGTAAAGAAACTTGGGAAAAGTAAGACTTAAGGTAGTCGCAGAGAGCTTTTCAGACTATTATTGAACCTACCTTACATCACAACTTTATTACATGACCATTAAATAAATAAATAAATAATGCTGGACAATCCACACAGCATTATCTAGCCCCATGGTAAGCAGAGCTTGTGTTATGGGTACTAGATAACTGATATACATAATACAATACAATACATCGATATGTGGATATTTTTTATTGTACATAGAAAACAACCAGAACACCCGGAACAAATATCTGCAGATCGTACACACAATTCGTTGGTTCCCTGCGACACAGCCGCAATCCAAAAATGTCCAAAATCGTTTTTATTGCATAACTGCTCCTAAAATTGGCCGGCTTATGCGTTGCAGCGAAGACACCCATGCTTTTATCCATAGTTTTCACAAAAACACACAAGCGCCCTTTCGGTTTTACCTAATTTAGTCGGTTAGTTCGGAGCGACACGGCCATTTTGTTAGTTGCAACCAGGACGTCATCGTGTGCGCACGTCGCTTATGTGGTAAAGGGCCACATTTCGAACAATTTCAAGGTTTTGTAATGAAAATTATAATCGAAAGTGCCGTATTTTGAGTTGTGGCTGCTTTGATCTAAAAATTCAGGTGAGTACCAAAATATTTTATATACTAAGGGGCCTTATTTTGTGTTGCGACCGCTTTAATTATAAATTCTAGTAAGTATGTAATGATATTTTTGAATGTGACCGCTTTGAATATAAAATACAAGGCAAAATCTTCTGTTCTTCTAATCAAAAGAGCTGTTTTTGAAATGCGACTGTGTTTTATATAATATTACTGTCATATGAGGAATAACTTTTAAAGCTAAAATGGCTATTTCAAAAACTAGCTTCTGCCGGCAGCTTTGTACACGTTGTTCTTGGACAAAAAGCAGCCAATGTGATAATCCTGGTCTATATCTATAATATGCGAAGTTAATGCCTGATCTCTACTCGGTGTTTATTGCTTTGTAGGTTTGTGTAATAGGTGACAAACATCCCATAAATCCAAAATACTTACTGATTTTTTTCAAAATCAGTGGGATTGGCTGTTGTAAGGCTTTCACGTTTTAACTTTTCTTCATAGCTTTTTTATCACAATGTAAAGATGTAAAATAATGCCTAGATAGGAAATTATAGGTAGAAACTACGACCTTACCTTCCTACCTTTGTGGTTTAAATAGGGCGTTGGTGGTGGTGGTTTGTTTATTTGTATAATATTTTACAGGATGGAAAGCAGAGCTCAAAGAATCCTTAAAATGGTAGCAGAAAACCAAGCTTTGCACGCATCATCATCAACAATAAAAAGTCATAACATTACTCAAAAAGAAGAAGAACAAAATTTTGCAGAAAATTACGCCGAATCAAACACTGATAACATTACTCAAACAGAAGAAGAACAAAATGTTGTAAACACTCAAGAAACTGACGCTGAGTCTGTTGATTCTTTCGATACCAACTCTTATCCCTTTAGCCAGCATAATCTAAGTCTATCAATTCTTGACAGTGACACCTTCGCTTCAAACCCAGGGAGCCCCATAAAAAGACCTAACTTTGTTGTGGAAGAAAGCGAGTGCGAAAATGATTCAAGTGACAGTAGCAGCTCAGAAAGTGCAACAGATTTTTCATCAGATGATAGCGTCAAAGATCCCGATTTCCAATTAATTTCAAAGAATAAAATGTATGAATCAGACTCTGATGTAGCTATTTCACCAAAACCAGGCCCATCCAGAGCTCCAACATTACCAACTAAAACAAAAAAGCGACCGAAGGTCAGAAAACAAACGCTCAGCAATATGCCCCAGCTACTCAGTGTTGATCTTCAACATCCAATCATGATTGATTCTCAGCAACACAGCAGTATTCATGAAGAACCCACATACCCTAATACTGATTCCAGCAACGTTGATTACCATCCATCTGATATTAATAACCATACTCTTAGCTTCGATTCTCCGGCTGCCATTATTGATTCTGCACCCCCTAGCGTTGATTTACCTAGTGTTGAATCGATAACTATTGATGAAGTTGTCCCCCGGAGATCGCGAAAAAGGCAGGCTAATCCGGATTTATGGAAGAAAAACGTAAGCAAGATGCTGAAAAATACTGGCAAGGGATACATTTCAGCGTCAAAAAATAAAAAAGTATTCGCCGAAAGAACAATGGGCCCTGGATGTTCTAGCAAATGTAAACAAAAATGTAATACAGTATTTACGGATGAAGAACGCATGATGATATTTGAGGAATATTGGAAATTGGGCGATCTTGAAGCTCAACGTCAATTTATTCGAAACAATATGACTACTATCGAAACGAAATATAGATACGTTCGGGTTGGCAGTGAGCGTAAAAAAAACCAGGCATACTATTTGCCCCGAAACAACCAACGAGTAAGAGTATGTAAAGTGTTCTTTTTGCACACTCTCTCTATATCGGAGAAAACTACAAGAACTGTTACAAAAAAGGGATCTTCAATCGCTCCTTCAGGCGTGCAGCTTAAAGACAACAGGGGAAAACACGATAACCATACATGTTTGGACCCTCGTTTGGTAGAAGCTGTCAAGGATCATATCAATTCTATTCCAAGAATTGAAAGTCATTATTGTCGTGCTCAAACAATTCGAGAGTATATCGAAGGCGGTCGCTGCGTTGCTGCTCTACATCGAGATTATGTTGCGGACTGTGAGTCTAAGGGCAATGAGTCGGTTTCCTACCAAGCATATTACAATATCTTCGTTCGTGATTTTAATATCTCTTTTTGGCAACCAAAGAAAGATCAATGCGATGATTGCACCGCATTTTCGAATGCCAATGATAAGGAGATGTTACAAGAGAAGTATGATACACATTTGAAAGAAAAATGTTTGGCAAGAGAAGAAAAAGACAAAGATAAAGAAAATGTCAGCAATAACTTTGTGGTAGCAGTCTACGATTTGCAAGCAGTAATGCCTTGTCCACAAGGTGAAAGTTCAAGCTTTTACTACATCTCAAAACTGAATGTGCTAAACTTCACAATCACGGAGCTTGGCACCAAAAATACTACTTGCTTTGTTTGGCATGAAGGAGAAGGAGCCCGAGGTGTCAATGAGATAGGCTCTTGTGTGTTAATGTACCTTAAAAATTTACACGAAGTGGCTACTGAAGATTTTGATGTGGTGTTTTACAGTGACAATTGCTGTGGGCAAAATAAAAATAAATATATGTTGGCCATATACCAACAAGCTATGAACGAATTCCCAAAACTCAGGAGTATAACTCATAAATTTTTAATTAAAGGACACACCCAAAATGAAGGAGATGCAGTACACTCTACCATACAGCGACATATCAAAAACGCGCTTAAATGTTCTCCTATTTACGTACCAGACCAGTACATAACCTTAATTAAAACAGCTACAAAGAAGCGCGCACCTTACACTGTTAAGGAACTGGCACACGACAGCTTTTACGACCTGAAACCCTTAGCTACAGGAAACTACACCACCAATGACAGCGGAGATAAGATAAAATGGGCAGATATAAAGGTACTAAGAACTGAAAGGATTCCCAATAAGTTTTTTTATAAAAACTCCTATGCTGATGAAGAGTTTCAGTCAGTAACAACATTGAAAAAAAGGGCAAGGTCTTCAAATGCACTTGCATCAGTATCTGGCAGTGGCTTGGCGCTTAAGAAACTTTACGCACAAAAAATAGTTGTGCCTGAAGCCAAGAAACAGGGCATCTTGAAACTGATAGAGAAAAATATTGTGCCTAAGTATTATGAAGCTTTTTATATTAATCTTTAAGGTGGGAAAGTAGGTTGAAGTTAGAGAGTTCCTAGTTAAACGTTTTTAATATCCTTAGGATCGACGTTAATACGCTATTCAAATATTCAATAAGTACATAGCTAATTTTAATATAAATCTGACTTAGTTCCTAAAATAGTTTGTGATAATAACTTACGTAACTTAAAATAATAACATGACTGACTAGGCACTAAAAAGATGGTCACATTGCTCTATCATTACAATTACGAGTACAAGAATAAGTACGCAGTTTAGAGTTATTATCTTTATCTCTAGTATTTACTATTTACCTTAGTTATAAAATATTACTTGTAACACAGTTAATTTAATTTTTGTATAATTGCTAAGCATTTGAAACCAAAGTTGATTATCTTTTAACTAATGGTTAAGTAAAAATACTCATTCTCAAAGTAAGAGGTATTTTATAATTATAGATAAGAAATAAGACTTGTTATTAAGACTGGTTGATTGGCTAAGCCAAGTTTTTTAGTCATTTTTTATCTCATTTTATTGATTATAATGTTTCTTTTCTTATAAGTATTTAAACAAGATCTTAAACTGTAATTTATGATCTTAAAGGTATAATTTAATTAAAGTTTGAACTGTCGTTATTAGAAAATGATGTCTAAAAGACTTAGAAGTAATAATTTTATGATAAGAGTTTTTCATAGTGTAGCATGCTATTCCTTTCTTTGATTACTTTTTAATTTTTCAGTAGATAATGTTTATTTTTTTTAAATAAACCATTTAGATTTCGTCAGTTGCGTCGTTTTATTCAATAATTTCATCAACAAATCTTATTTTTTTATTATTTTCTAAACGGACTTATCTTGCTTTATACGTGTTTGTGTTAAAGCTACTCTTAAATTAAAAATACATACTGGTTAAGGGGCAAAAGACGCAGGTAACGTTATACTTTAATCATATAATATAAAACCATAACAAAAAAAAAAAAAAAAATTGGTATGGGCACCAGATCAACTGCGTACGGTGGGGGGGAGCAATGTCGGAACCGTATAGGCTAGAATGTGGAGTGAGACAGGGGGGGTTGAGCTCGCCGACCTTGTTCAACCTCTACTTAAACGCGCTGATCGGGGCGCTCAGCAGTCGCCATATCGGATGTCATATTGATGATGTTTGTATAAACAACCTCAGTTATGCCGATGATATGGTTCTGCTGAGCGCCTCGATCTGCGGATTGAGGGAGCTCATGAAAATATGTGAGGAGTACGCCTGTGGTCACGGACTGGTGTACAACTCAAAAAAGAGTCAGTTCATGGTCTTTGAGGTCGGTACAAGGAGGCTGCATAACGTCCCTCCCGTTCGATTGAACGGTGTTGACTTAGAGAGGGTGTACTCTTTTAAGTACTTAGGACACATAGTCACTACCGACCTCAAAGACAATGAAGACATCGAACGGGAGCGGAGGGCGCTGTCGGTGCGGGCGAATATGGTTGCCAGGAGGTTTGCGCGTAGCTCAGAGAAGGTAAAGTTGACGCTCTTCAGAGCATACTGCACCTCTCTGTATACGTGCAGCCTGTGGGCGAAGTATACGCTTGCGACGTACAGCGCCATCCGCGTCCAGTACAATAATGCGATGAGAGCGGTCTTGGGGCTGCCCCGCTACTGCAGCGCCTCAGGGATGTTTGCGGCGGCGCGAGTCGACTGTTTTCATACCACCATGCGCAAGCGCGCCGCCTCCCTGGTGCGCAGGTTGCGGGCCAGCTCCAATACCGTTCTCGTAATGATAGCTGGGAGAGTGGACTGCCCGTACACCAGGCACTGTTGTGAGCGCCACCTTCCCAGCAATCCTTTTAGTTTTTAAGATTATCTTGTTTATTTTTAATATGAGTGTAAATGCTTGAAATAAATACTTTTTATTTTTATTTTTATTTTATTTTATAACCATCCGAAAAATTAAAAAAACGTGTTGCAAAAACTTTGACAGGCTCTACTGAAAAAACAGAAATTTTGGAATGCGGCTGTGTCGCAGGGAACCAGCGAATTGTTCCGAGGTCTTATCTATGCATAGTAAAAAATATCTATCTACGTAATGTATTGTATTAAATATATCAGTAGTTTTATTACCCATAACACAAGCTCTGGCTTAGCTTGGGGCTAGATGATGTTGTGAGAATTGTCCAGCAATATTTATTTGTTCTAATGGGCAGATGTTCTTATAATAATGTCAGGTATGCAGTGTCAGTATCAGCGTACACAAGTGCGGGTTCCGGGCCGTTTTCCCTGCCGGTGTTTCAAGACACTAGAGAAGGAGGTAAGTTCCTATTTGTAAACGTAACAATAGTGGTAATTTTAAACCGACTTCAAAGTCAAAGTCAAAAATAATTTATTTATTTAGGCTTTCAAAATAAGCACACAAGCAAGTCATATTTAATACATTAAATTATTATCAAATAAAATTATTTTACTGTTCAATTCAATTTTTTGTCCACTAGTGGAAGAAGTGAAAAAGAAATCACTAGCATGTTCATCTCTTATATGTCTAATACATGGATATTTGCCTATTTAAGTCTAAATATAATATGATTCGATACATGTCAATATTTAAGTAAAGCTATGCACAACAACAAATTACTTACATACTACTGTCGGTGCGAAACTGAGCGACATCTGGCCAAGCATTAACATCATTGAGATAATCATTTATGGAGTAGAAAGCCTTCTTGATGTGATTTAGTTTTATGTAATTCTTAAATTTACGAATAGGGAGCTCAGTTGCTTCAGATGGAAGCTTATTATAGAAATGCACGCTATTGCCCATAAATGATTTCCCTACCTTGTGTAATCTAAATGATGGGATGTGTAACTTGTTCTTGTTTCTTGTATTTCTATTGTGAACATCACACTTTTTCATAAGGCTATCCTTATTTTTGTGGTTATACATTAAATGTTAATAGAAAAGTAGGAGGGTCTCAATACGACTGTATTCGGTCTAGTTCTGACAATGGCATCTAGAAAGTCTTAAATTTGCACTATGTGTGTGCGCGACAACTGGACGAATAAGTCACTCCACCGATTTCGATGATTCTTTTTTTCAGCCCATTTTCAGTATTAAGGAAGTTGAAGTTGGTTTATAGTTTTTTAAAACACACCAAATTATTTTGTTTATTGTGGTTTGCCCAAGTGAATACCTAAAGATCTAAGAAAACCAGCGCTGCGCTGGCGATGGAACAACTTTTGTAGATCTTGTCGTGCCGTATCTGAACGACCATCGAAACAGTGCGGTGTTTTCCGTACGTTTTAAATGTATTAACTCAATATGCAACTATCCCAAATACAACTCGATTCGCCTCGTCATTTTATGCTGTATAATCTGAAAAGAAATAAATACAATAGTTACAATATAGTAATTATAGTCACCTTTGTAACATTTTTTATTCAATGCGAATTTCAAAACTTTGGAACCTTTAATTTTGACACCACCCAATAAATAGCCGAAACAGATCTATTGGATTTATTCCATAGGTTTTTCTTCAGGGCCTTTAGCTACACTCGACGTTGGTATTTTGATAGTCAAGTATAGTTACATTTTTGTTTATCTTTATTTTCATTTCTTTCTTCGTCTCTTTCAGCTCCGGAACAAGCACCATCATCAGTAGAATGCACAGCTGTATCCTCCACATCACTGAGGGTCGGTTGGCAGCCGATAGTTCTGCCTGGCCAGGGTAGTTCCCTCGTCGGATACACTGTGTTGTATGCTACTGAAGGTATGTTATTGAGTGCCACAGTTCAATAGAACCCCAGTGTGGTAACCCCTTGGAAACGCGTGACCATATCTTATGGGACTGTATTTTGTATGCGGCATAAAGGGATGCATTATTAAGGGGGTAGCTTGAGATGGCAGACTTGAGGGATCGATACACTACGCAGACCTTGTGAGCAACGCGACTAACTATGGCGAGCTCAAAAGTTTTGGCGGCACGCACCACAGAAGTCGTCAAACGTAATGTAAAAAAACTATGGTTCTCCATTACAGAAGGAGCATGGATGAACCAGACCTCTCTCCACACAGAGCTGTACCTCCAAGGTCTGCTGAAGTACTCCAACTACACCGTGAAGGTCGCCGGGTTCTCCAACTTTGGAGTCGGACCCTTCTCTTACCCTATCGTCTGTGCTACTTTGCAGGATGGTAAGTTTTCCAGCAGAGGCAGTTGTATTTTACTCTTGGCTCTGGTAACAGTTGATACTCTAAGGTATCTTACTCTTGGTAACAGATTGGTAATAGTTGAGTAGATACTCTAATTTACTTTAAGTTTTAACATACCAAGACTCGATGGACATAGAAACGAACTCGCCGCTCACCTACAATTTTTTTCAAGATTTGTATTGATTTTTAGTATAGTTTGACTAGGCTCTTCATACAGTAGCATACTTTGACATAGGTACCTTTTAACAAATTAATTTTTTAATTACTATAGATCGATTTTTTTTTTTTTAAAAGTCTGTCCGGTTTTTCTTTTTTTTGTACAGTCCCCCCCTATGGTGTTTTCTATGACAAAGTTAGTGTGTGCTACAATAAAATTGTAATATAACACTTGAAAATTCATAGAACTTAACGACATCAAATGTAACATGTGTACCTACGGTGGAAATAAAAAAAACAACAAAAAGTATCTGGCAGCATCAAACTTTTCAGTCTGAAAAGGCATATGACTTATGGAATAGAATAGAAAAACATTTATGTGGACACGGCGACAGAAATACATCGTCTGTGAAAATTTCAATTGTCAAACTATCACGGTTCATGAGATACAGCCTGGTGACAGACAGACAGACAGGCGGACGGACAGCGGAGTCTTTGTAATAGGGTCCCGTTTTACCCTTTGGGTACGGAACCCTAAAAATCATGAGCAATCCCATACAGTGAAGCAATGCCAGCGTCTAAGTGATGTTTGCGACAGGTATTGTCGCATATGGATCAGTCGAGCTACCATGTAGATTGTTTGAATTAAACCGATATAATTTTCAATTTCCAGTGCCCGGTCCACCTTCAGACACCAAAGTCCTGGTGCTGTCTTCCACCTCTCTGCTGGTGAGTTGGAAGATACCAGAGCATCCCAATGGAAAGATTCTGCATTATACTGTCTACGTGAAGCCTACTTCTAGGTAAGATTCAAATCAGACTGCCGGTATAAAATAAGTTTAACACGTAAACTATTGAAAACTTAATCTCCGTTTGAAATTCAATATTTCGCTCAAGCTTAGTTTCTATCCTGCACTGGGTTCAGAACCTGTATCGCGGGAGGCCGAATTACAAACAGAATTACTAATAATTAAGACTAGTAAACAGGGCAGCAGTTGACACTACAAAAATACTTTAGAAAAACAAAAGAAAAAAAGCAAATACTAAAATAACAAAAAAATTAAGTAGAAAAACATTTACGTAATTTTTTTAAACCAATAAATGAATGATTGATTAGATGGCAATAAATGATTTTCTTCTTTCTTCTCCCCACAGTGCCGGTATCCCAGAACCTCACCGCACCGACGCCTCCCGCACCTCCACAGAGCTGACAGCACTAACCTCTGGAGTCACGTACGAGAGCTGGGTCACAGCCAGCACGGCGGCCGGCGAGGGCGAGGCCAGTCGTCGAGTGTTGCACACTCCTAGCTCTAGAGGTACTCATACTGCTAGCTCTAGAGGTTAACATTAGTGCCACACAGCTGGGTCACAGAGCTGACCGCTCTAACCTCTGGAGTCACGTACGAGAGCTGGGTCACAGAGCTAGCACAGCGGCCGGCGAGGGCGAGGCCGGTCGACGAGTGTTGCACACTCCTAGCTCTAGAGGTACGTATACTGCTAGCTCTAGAGGTACACATACTGCTAGCTCTAGAGGGAAACATTAGTGCCACATAGCTGGGTCGATCAGCTGATCGTTCCAACATCTGGAGTCAAGTTCGAGAGCTGAAGAGCGGAGAAAGTCTGCAACAATTTGCACTCAGATGCTGGATGAAATCAGGGTGTTACGAACTGCTTTTAGGTCTCTCTTATTTATTGCTGGTTGCAGACTTCCGTTATACCTATCGTCACCACTAGATGTTTATCCATATCAGGCACAAAGTCTTTGAAAAAATATTTTTAGCTGGTTCGACAGTCTGTAGTCTTCGAGTGCGAGTCAAGGCTGGCCATCCTTGAATCTACCTCCATGAAGATGCGCTCTAAATCTGATAAGTTAGTAATCCCGCGTTATTTTCCAGTTGTAGCTGGAGTAGCCTCGCTAGGTGGCACCATATCCGTTGGAGTAGGCAGTTCCCTCCTGCTGGTCTGCCAGTGCGTGGGCGTGCCTCCGCCGCGCACCGTGTGGTACCACAAACACAACATCATCACTCACCATCCACGGTTTACCAGGAACCATGATGACAGTCTACTGATCAACAGTGAGTATGGATATATCCAATATTACAAAAGTTTATAGTATACTAGCGACCCGCCCCGATTTATATACATTACATAAACCTTCCTCTTAAATCACTCTATCTATTGCTGAAAACTGAATTTAAATCAATTGAGTAGTTTAAAAGATCTAAGCGAAGCAAAAGTGACTTCATTTTATACTATGTTAAGAAGAAGAGACTTGTCTTGGTGCTTATTTTGTAAGCCTAAAGAAATAAAGTTATTGTTTCTGATTCTGAATCACACAATAAGTAACTCTCTATTCCACTACTGGTCTTAAATGGGAGCTTAATTAGTCCTCCTTTCTTCGAACTTTGACTTAATAAATTATCATCGACCGATTCTGCTTTTATAACCGAATCTCGTGGAAGCTAAGTAAATTCCGTCTTCCTCCTTTCATACATGACATTCTCGTTATCTACGCCTGATTCTTTCGCATGTTCATCTTATGAGTATTCTTCTATTCCATTCCATCTTTACAAACTTCCACTCTATTTAACAAATCAACAGTCTCTTCTTACACCTACATCAGGTGAGAATGTTCACCTCAACATTTCTGCTGCGTTCACTCTTTTCCACATTTGCTGCACGGAATCTAGATACGCGATAGCCAAGCCAAGTTCAAGCTGACAGAACTGGCGAGCAGTACCATATTATGTAATATTACACGACCCATTTGAAGCCACGTTTGACCCCTTCATAATAACTCAAAAACGATTTCACATAAACAAATCAAATTTATCTCATATTTATTTATTTATATTAAAAGACTTCGTTACCTGTTACGTACGACGACCTCCGTGGCGCGGTGGGTGAAGGTCCGCCTGCGACGCGAGAGGTTTTCGGGTTTGATTCCCGCCTCGGAAGAATTGTATGTACATCAGTATATCAGTTATCTGGTATCCATAAATAACACAAGCTCTGCTTACCTTGGGGCTAGATACTGCAGTGTGAATTGTCCAGCATTATTTATTTTATTTTCCAGACATAGACCAGTCCCTAAGCGGCAACTACACCTGCCTAGCCAAGAACCTATACGGCTCTGACTCCGTAGAATACGTGGTGGTGGTACTGCCCTTGCCTGAGGCGCCACTGCTCAGGGCCACTCCGTACAAAGACTCCGTGTTGGTGGAATGGGAGCAGGCGTATTACTCTGGAAATGGGAGTAATAGTCAGAAGATATGTAAGTACTTTTTGTCCTCTGATGCTTCAGACGTACTGAAAGGTGTGCCCATTCTGAGAAATAACTCTGTGAAGGAGCAAATCAAATAATATGGGACGTCTTTATTTTCTTTTTATAGTTTGTTGTTTCATTATTTCTTGCAGTTTTGTAGTTTTAAAATGGTAAAACTATTTAATGTACAAGGCATAACGATTTGGAGACATCTGTAATGTATGGTCAAAAATTTGAAATTTACGTTGGCGCGGACAAGGGTGCGAGATTTCATACGACTAGAAGGGCCTAAATAACTAGAGTGTGTGTTGAATTACTGACAAAAATGATTTGTAAGTTGATTTTCATTGTGATATATTATATGGTCTATAAGGGGATTCATTAAGGCAATTACTCTGGACATGAGGTTAGTTGTTTTCGCACTGCGGAAAGTGCTGCTCGTCAATGGTCAAGGGATTAGGCCCTAATCCCTAAAATCATTACGACGAATGAAGGAATTGCGGCTAGCTCTTCCTTGGATGCTGATGTAATAATAGTCGAGTATAGGGACAATAGCTATATTGTGTGTACTACGACTAATATGATGGTAATGAGTGCGGTTCGCGCTCGCGGCACGACTAACCTACTTAGGTCAAACGAACAACGAACATTTCCACTAATCATAATGAAAAAGAAAATAGACTTCCTCTAATAACAAAATTAACCATATATTCCAGCATACAGCCTAACGTGGAAGGAGTCCAACGGGCCATGGCACGAAGCGTGGCCAAGCACCAAACTGCCCAACCTCTCTGGAGTCCAGAAACACGCGCTGACAGGTCTTAAGTGCGGCACGAAGTATTCTCTGCGGATCACGGCGACCAACCGAGTGGGCACGTCTCAGCCAGCTTATATGGATGTTAATACTGTTGGTGGAGGTAAGAGATTCATCCAGTGCTATAGACACGAAGCCTGGCCCAGCACCAAAGCCGAGACCTTTAAAAGTAGACTTTTAAAGGTCTCATGGTAAGATAGAGTGTGTACAGTGTACCCATATTTGAGCAGCGGTTTTCAATTGGGGGACAGATAGAGATTTAACGAAGACTTAAGATTATTCTAATTATTCCATTCCAGTGCCAATAGCCCCCTCAACCAACGAGTGGTTCTGGAGCAACTCCTCCCACATCTATGTTCAGCTCGCGGGCTGGGACGACGGCGGCTGCGACCTGCGAGCCTGGGAGGTGGACTACCGGATACTGGGGACTCGACCTTGGATGAGGGCTCATAACACTATGGTAAGGACCTGGAGTGGCTCATAACTCTCATAGCTCTAATAGTCAAAAATATATCAAAACGGTTAGATCACCGACCGCGAAGCTAGGCTCAAGCGGCCGGTGACTAGCGCTGCAGAGAGAGGAACTTCCTGAAGATGCGTGCCGAGTCCAGGAGTACCGTCTATTTGATCCGGCCCTTGATCCAACTTCCTACCGAAAGCCTCTTCAGATAACTGAAACGACTATAGGGACAATGTTCGCTGAATCTACACCCCACACGCTGACAACCTCGTTAGCCAAGTCAAGATATTTGCTAAGTTTATCTTTCTCAGCTCTAACGAGGTTAGCATCATGCGGTATGGTGACATCAGCGAGCACCGCCCTCCGTTCTAACCGATCTATCAGTACAATATCAGGCTTATTTATTTTATTTTGAAATTTATTAATATAATTCCAGAACATATACGTATTATAAATGTTAAGCAATTATAAGTAATAATATTGTTTTCATAGTTTTTGTTGATTAATTTGCATTTTTATGCGTGTTTTAAGCCACCTTACGCTCCATGGTTTCCACGGAAGACCAGCGCTATGGTATGATCTGCTCTACCATAGCATGTTGAGTGGAGACCGATTTTGTCAGTTTCTCTGTTAATTTAAGGTTAATTTATAAGAGTATGTATACTATTCGTCCCAGTTCTGCCAAAATAAAATCTTTTTACCCATACCCTTTTTTACCTTATTCTCAAGAAAAGTCCTGTCTGTAATGATTGTCATCTCAAACTCAGTTTTTTCAACAGTCATACAACGAGCCCTCCTGGAACCTGCCTCTCTACCAGACGAAGTATCGCACGGGATCGTTCGCGATCGCCGAGCTGCTGCCAGGCACTTGGTACCAGGTGCGGGTGACAGCTGTCAACGAGGCCGGTTCTACAACTACGCAGTACAGCTTTGCTACCAAGAATGAGGATGGAAGTACGTTTTCATTAGACGACTTTTGAGTCTTTTATACAGGGTGTAACATGAGGGGTGCGGGATCTCAGTACCTAATGATTTAACTCCCCTGTATATCATCTTTACAATGCAATACAATACTAATTTACACATATCACATAATAATATATTATGCCATATCTCGCGAAAGACCGACAACCGCTGGGATAAACGTGTTCTTGAGTGGAGACCGCGACGCGTCCAGCATCTACCTGCAGTCTTTCGCAGGTCGTCATCCCACCTGGTCGTGGACGGAGCGAATCGCAGGTGGATTAATTCTGCCATTGTTTATTCGTTTTTTTATTTAATCGTGTTTAAATTTCCAGGTGAAGTAGGTCCACCGTCCGAGTTCTTCGACCTGAACATGCTAGTTATCGCCTGCAGCTCTATTCTCCTCTCGATATGTACAGTCAGCTGTATCTACATACTGGTCAAGAGACATAAGTGAGTATTTTTGTATGCAGTACTAATTCTTTCAGATCCTATTTCATAAGAAAAGTGATATTTCTCAAAACAACAAAGTTTACATAAATGAGAATGTCTAAACAATATTTTTTGACGACCTCTGTGGTTGGCGAAGGTCCGCCTGCGACGTTGGAGGTTGCGGGTACGATCTGCAGACATTTGATCCGGGTATTCTGGTCGTCATTCTATGTATAGTAAAAAATACCCATCTATGTGATATATTGTATTAACATAGTACCCATAGCACAAGCTGTGCTTACCTTGTGGCTAGATGCTGCTGTGTGGATTTTCCAGCATTATTTATTTATGGTATAACAAAGGAATTACCACATCAAAGCAATATGGAAAATATTTGAAGACGTACTATCATTTTCAGCAGTGGCAACCTAACAGAGTACAGAGACTCCATAACGGTGGAGAACAAGTCAGAGAGTGGAGTCCTTACCGCCAACACGTCCCATACAAACCTGGCCAACGCCAAAGATGGCGCGATCAACGCCCAGAACCGGATATATAGCGCGCCTGTACATATGAGGAATAATAGTAAACACGGTGAGATCATTTTGATAAAGAATTATAGCCAATTAGCTGTGCCCCTACATAATACCGTAGGTACCGTAGTGTAGGACGCCCTCCGACCAGGTGGGATGACGATCTGCGAAAGACTGCAGGTTAGATGCTGGATGCGGCAAGCTGACGACAGGGTGATGTGGCGCTCATTGGGGGAGGCCTATGTCCAGCAGTGGACTATCATAGGCTGATGATAATGTAGGCTAGATACCTAGGTTTAATGTGTGTTTTATAATAAAATTGTTAATTAACTGACCGACATCAAGTGTAACATGTGTACCTACGGTGGAATAAATGAAATGAAATGATGATTAGCTGTGCCCCGCAGTGTTACCTGCGTTTGTAGAACTTTATTTCTCATAAAATCATTTCAGTTTACTTAAAATGAAATAAAAACATAATTTAAACACTAAGTTTAAGTTGGTAAATAAATAATTCCTGGGTTTAACTTAAATTATTAATCATAATTAATTAGTTTATATAATAGTTTTATATTATATTTATGTAGTTATTTTACCCACAGTAGACATGTGCTTTCAACATATTTTATACATTATTAATGCTGTCACATTATTTATGATATTTTATAAATTTTATATATATATTGGTAAATTATTAAAAACACTTTCTTCTGAAAGAATCGTCTTTTTTCCGTAGTTCGTGCGTGTGATGGTTAATTTGTTGACATAATTTGTAGCTAACGCTAAGCTAGACTATAGGTAGGTAACTTCTAATTAATAAACTTTTATGAGTATGTAACTCTATGTTCACTGACATTTGCAAAAAACAAATACACATTGCGCTAGTAAATGTCAATACTTACTCTATTTCAATGGCATAGAGACTATAGGAACTGAACAACAAAAATTGTCAAACATCGTAATTCAAGTCAGTCAAACAAACGATTTCACCAGCAGTCAAACTGCAAAAAAGTGACATGACCTTGCGTCCGTCCGAGAAGGCATCCAGCCTCCGACTGACGTTACTTGAAGCGATTTTGAGTTACCTATATAGGAAGCGATATTGTATCAATAGATTTTTTTTTGTGGCAAAATATTAACTAGAATCCAGTTTGGCAGGCATTCATGAGCGTGGCCTTAATTTAATTTTGTTTCTAAAACTTTATTAAATATCTTTTAAATGTAATTAAAATATTGATTCATGGAATAATAGCATGAAACGATGTTTGTTTTTTCCAGAGCTGTACGAAATAAGTCCATACGCCCAGTTCGCTGTGGGATTCCGAACGTTCGGCCACGTCGAGAACCAGGACTTGCCTACAAGATTGCACAAGCAGAGATATGATACAGGTTTGTTTCTCTTACAATACTTACTTTTTAAGGGCCCGGCGACCCTCACTTGCAAAAATCGCTCCGAATATCGCTGTCGTGCCCTTGCGCCGCGCCACATGCGCGCGTGATAGCAATATTAACCGTTCAAAATTTAGTTTGTTAAAAAAAAAATTTGGTTGGCAAAAGTGGGAACTAAACAACATTACATACCCCAACAACAGCAACATTTAGTTCAGCGAAGAAAGCAGCACCGCGTCTATCGGACTTCAGTGGTGGCGCGGACTCTTGTTTAAGTTCATTATGTTCTGTGTAAGTTTAATAACAAATAAATTCATTTCATTTCATTTTCAATAAATATTAACGTAATATTGTTTTCAGAGACCAGTTTCCAAGTTTGTTCGGAGTCCGAAGACAGTGACAGTATATCGAAGTCCACGATGAAAAGTGTTCCGCGAAGCAAATGCTCTAAGCAATATAAAGGTGGGTACTTTTAATATCTGAAATGACGACATTAGTGGCTCAGTGGCCCGCCGGTAATGCAGACAGTTTCGGGTTCGATTCCTGAACTCAAAAACTCAAAGTGGTTATTTTCTTTATACCTCCCGCCTTATCCAAAAACTCAAACTGCTTATTTCCTTTATACCTCCCGCCTTATCCAAAAACTCAAACTGCTTATTTTCTTTATACCTCCCGCCTTATCCAAAAACTCAAACTGCTTATTTCCTTTATACCTCCCGCCTTATCCAAAAACTCAAACTGCTTATTTTCTTTATACCTCCCGCCTTATCCAAAAACTCAAACTGCTTATTTTCTTTATACCTCCCGCCGATAGGTATTAAAATATTTGTAACTTGTGTTCTGGCTGAAAAACAGCGCTGAATATGACATGGACACATGGACGACCGATGTGGCGCGTTGGGCGACAGTCCACCTGCAACGCAGGGTTGCGGGTTCGATTCCCGCCTCGGAACAATTGTGTGTACGATCTGAAGATATTTGTTCCGGCTATTCTGGTCGTTTTCTATGTATAATAAAAAATATATGTATATCTATGTAATGTATTGTATTATACATATATATCAGTTATCTAGTACCCATAACACAAGCTCTGCTTACCATGGGGCTAGATAATGCTGTGTGAATTGTCCAGCATTATTATTTATTTATAATATACATTAAATGTTCAGCACACGCTGAGCCAACCCCTATTTCGGCGCAGGGTCATGGAGGTAGTCTTATTTTCTTAATAACACCCATCTATGTCACTTGCCCCCATGATAAACTACTTTGTTTGTTTATTCTATTCTTGTATTTTGTACATTGTGTCCAAATAAAATGTTTTTTCTATTCTATTCTTGTTTCAGAAGTGTGTAGGACGCCCCATCATAGATAACTATGCAACACTGCCATTCTCAAGGGATTCTAGTTTTTTTATAAGTCTGTAATGCGAAAAGGACAAATTTGACATTATTTTACTTATACAAGGATGTCGATTCTGTTGGTCACAAAACTAATTTGACAACACAAACATTTATTTATTTTATTTTACACACAACGTTGACAGCTAAATACCATCAGAGCACCGCACGCCCTATCTACGAGTACTTTTAGCTATGAACAATTCTGGGACCATACTATTGTCATAGTAAAGCGATTGGTTAGCAGTATTCGGCCCCAGATCTGTCGAAACTGTTTCCGAGTACACTTACCTTCTACAGTTGGGTAAAAACAATTTCGAGAAGGAGGCTAAAAGGAGGATCCGGCTAGGCTGGGCAGTATTTGGGAAACTACGTCAAGTCTTGAAAACGAAAGTTTCCAACCAGTGCGTCCTACCCGTTATGACCTACGGAGCTGAGACGTGGACACTCACGATAGGGCTGGTCCACCAGTTCTAAGTCGCTCAGCGAGCTATGGAAAGAGCTATGCTTGGTGTTTTTCTGAAGGATAGGATTCGTTTCGTATCCTATCCTTCAGAGAAACTCCGAGCATAGCTCTTTCCATAGAAGGATGATAAAGGTTCAAAATTGACCCACGTCCTATGCAACATATAACAAAAAGAAGTATCGCAAAAAAAAATATAATTTGGTATAAAAAGTTGTTACTCTGTAGATGTTAGTCACTAACATATAATGTTTTTTTAATTTGATCAGGGGTTTGATAGGAACATACAATTATTTTATTGTATTATTGAGAAACACTTGGATATTATTGACTTGAATTCAGTTAAAGGTATAATTGAATTCAAGTCAACAATATAGGTAGAGAGATCCATCACCAAACAACTGAAGTTTTTTTTTCAATTTTGCATTGACTGTTCAATTAACACCGAGCTATTAAGGGGCCTCCGGAGGGACGAATTCTTCATACAAACGTAATACCAAAATTATTTCTAATTCAAGCATATTTCCACCATAATATTGCATTATTTGTATTAAAATAGTATTTATCTAGGTTCCCAAATAGTTTTTTTTTTCAAAATACTTACCTAAAATGAAATGAAAACCAATCTCATTTTGCACATTTTTATGCGAAAATGGACAAGTTTTCTTGCTATTTGTTTCGTATTAAAAACATTAATATATTACGTTTTATTTATTAAGGAACATAGCTTATATTGTCTAGTTACAGAATAACAATACTTTGTGAAGAATACAAAAAGTTTTCTGTCATAATTTTTGGTATTACGGAACAAACCAAATTTTGAACGGCTAATATTGCTATCGGGCACGCAGGGTTAAACAGGGACAGCGATATTCGGAGCGATTTTTGCAAGCGAGGGTCTCGGACCCTTAAGAATTAAAACTTGATTGTTCAATCATTAGTATTGGTTAATATGGTCGAGTAGACTAAGATAGAATAGGGTAGGTTTTTTTAAATTACAACTCTGCGTATGGTTTATAATAATTAAAAAAAACATTTTTTTTAGTTTAGAGTCTAAGATATACAGTACATGTTATGCAGATTTATAGTTTATCTTAGTCTACACTATTCTACATTATGTTAGTCTATTCTATTCTATTTTTGCTAATGATTATATATAAAATCAAGTTTTAATTATACTCATTAGTTCGATGTTCGATAGAACCATTGAAGTCAAGTCAAGGTTGGCAATCAATACTGTAATATTAATTATTATGTATATTACTGCCTCTGCCTGAATATATTATATAATTGTTTAATTAATAAAATATGAATTAAATGGACACATTTATCAAACTAAAAAGTTAAAACAGCCAAAAATATTCCCTCTCCCGTGAAAAATTACATCTCCTTAACAAAAGCACATCCATCGACACTCTTTCTGTCCAACAACACCGATGAATATGTCCGGCCAAACGGGCATAGAGATGTTTCCTTGGCGATGGTTCGCAGCAGAAAAGAGGTCTGCCTTGGTTGAGCGTGCCGTCTATACACGAAGGCTTAATATCCTTTAATATATTTTTTTATTATGTTAGACTGGAAGGATGTAGTTTGGAAGTATGCCATCTTTTTATACTTTTTTTTTAATACTTCTATTTGATGTCTGACGTTAGCTAATGTTTGGAACGTAATTGTTCTTCTTTGTTACAGTTTAAACCTACATATAACTTTAAAATTGAGTTGAATGACTTTCAAAGTCATATCATTATATATATAATATAACATGTAATAATATATTTAAAATGTGTTTTGTTATTGTTTGTATATTTTGTAGAGACCAAATGGGACCGATTTGAAGTTGGTTAAATACATCTGAATGTTTAAATAAGAACTTAGGTACTTTTAAAGTAATGTAAATACTTTTCTATGATTACTAATAGGTGGTCAAAATATAATAAGTAATTATAACCATAATTTATAATAATGGGGTCGTCTTTTGATCCCTTTGTAAATAATTAAAGTCGTAGTGATTGAAGTAAGTTATATCTAAAAAGACTGATTATTTATCGTTCTATGTTATTCGGTTTCTATGATATTCTGTTTTAGAAATAAATAATAGATACCAACACAAAACTTGTTTAATTACTCCTCATATTGACGACCGATGTGGCGCGGTGGGCGAAGGTCCGCTTGCAACGTCCGGTTGCGGGTTCGATTCCCGCCTCGGAACAATTGTGTGTACGATCTGCAGATATTTGTTCCGGGTGTTCTGGTCGTTTTTGATGTATAATAAAAAATATATATGTATGTAATGTATTGTATTATGTATATCAGTTATCTAGTACCCATAACACAAGCTCTGCTTAGCTTGGGGCTAGATAATGCTGTGTGAATTTTCCAGTATTATTATTTATATTTCTTACGAAAGGTACCTTACTTAGCTATCTATATTATTTTTGTTGATATTCCTCTAGTTTTTTAACTTGACTACATAAATTTTATTTAAAAACGTGTCTAGTGTATTCACGAAAGAAGACCCCTAAGGCAGCGCTGTAAGCATTGCGATCAAATTAATTTTATTGAATTAAGCGTTGAAAATAATTGAATTCCACTTATTGCCGCGGGACTTCTTTCGTGATGACTTTAAAATGCAGTACCTACCCTGCATTTCTAGACACGAAAGATGAAACTCCGTTTTTGCTATAGTTGAACGGACCGGGCTGAAATTTTACATACAGGTAATTTCCAGGCCCGGAACAAAGGCTACTTTTTATCCTATAAATGAGTTCCCATGGAATAGAAATAACCATAAAACATTTCCATAGAAACAACGCGTGCGAAGCCGCGTGCAGAAACTAGTACATTATGTGTTTATGAATGTTGCAAGCAGAATTATTATTTGTAATACTTGATATTTTCCTTCTTACAAAGCATTAACGTCAATGTGTTCATTTATAATCTGGGTTTTCCTTGTAAGCACGTGTTATAAAGTAGAAAACCAATAACATAATAATTGGTTGAATAATCAATGACGACCGATTTAGACGACTGATGTGGCACGGTGGGCAAAGGTCCGCATGCGACGCAGGAGGTTGCGGGTCTGATTCCCGCCTCGGAACAATTGTGTGTACGATCTACAGATATTTGTTCCGGGTGTTCTGGTCGTTTTCTATGTATAATACAAAAATATATCTATCTATGTAATGTATTGTATTATGTATATAAGTTATCTAGTACCCATACCACAAGCTCTGCTTACCATGGGGCTAGATAATGCTGTGTGAATTGTCCAGCATTATTTATTTATTTAATGGGATGAATTGGTATGCTGGTATTATTCAGCGACACAAAATACTATTGGATTCTAGAATTATACACATATTTTGTAAACAAAGGGGTAACAAAACCTGAGAATTGCGAGTATTGGTTGAAAATATTTTATGTCAGGTATCATCGAAGCAAATCGCAGAAGCGATTAAAAAATGATTGAATTTCGATTCATTTATCAAAAGTTTTCATAAAATTAATGAAAGCTTTCAAATCGAGTTCATAAATAAATATTACCTATATTTTATTTCGTGTCTCGTCCGTTTTCAAACTCGAGTTTCAACGTGTTTCGCTCTGTCTGTGGGTTATGGTAAATACGTGTTGTTGTAGTTTGTGGTTTTGTTTTTAATTCAATTCAATGTAGAATTCAATTCATTTATTTCACGTCATTTTTAGACAAGATTAGTCTAGGATGGAAAATACTTAAAAATTACGGCCCATATAAAATATATTTTTATAAGGTATTTCATTCATAAACATTCCTTTTATAAAAGTTACCGAAATTAGTTTGGATTCTAAGTTCGAGTACAGTAAAGTACGTGAAGCTATTTAATTTTAAAGTAAAAAGATCACCTTGTAAACTTTATTCAAGACGAGGGTTAAAAATTGAAAACTAAACTGCGTTTTTTTATATTCATTTTATTGCGTTGATGAGCGATTAAATCCTATTTCAAATTACTTCGTTGAAACCTGTTTAAGTATAAAAATCTAGGTACAAAATAAATGCATTGTGCTTACAATTAATTACAAATCTCTTAAATAATTTAGTGTTATCTTAAAATTTACAGAAACATAACAGTATTTATTACTTAAATGGGACGTATTTTATTAAGTACATAAAATCTATTAATGTTAATGTTTTAGTACATATAATCTATTTCAATCAGGAGATTTCGCCCACGAATTTTATTATGTTAAGTTGCCTTGTGCTGACTTTTTGCGTGGTCCCAAAAACACAAGTGACCAAAGAGGATAACTACGTAAGACTAGTAACAACTCAATGTTCATATGCACGACTAACAAGAATACAATACAATACAAAAATACTTTATTGTACACCAGATACAGAACAGTATGAAAGATATTACATGTGACAAGTACAATGGGCGGCCTTATCGCTTAGAAGCGATCTCTTCCAGGCAACCTTTGGATGGAAAGAATTGCGTGAATTAAAGAAAGGCAGGGGGTGTACCAAGGATAGAGCTAGAATAAATATAAACATAACATGAATATGTAAAGATAAATAAAATAATGTATAATATACTACTTAGCTAACAACAGTCAAGATCAAACCTCCTTCGTGAAATAGACTATCTATAACAACCAGTTGCCAGTTTTAAGGAATGGTATAAAATAAAGAATTATCATTTTCTTTCTCCTTCGTGAATACAGAACATTTAAATATTTTAATTGACCCTCGAACTTTTTATACGTCCCCAGTTTGAACCCCTAAAAAAGGGTCATCATAATGTGCAGCCGTGCAGCGGGTTGCCATTGCCAACAAGTATAGTTATTTCCTTATTCTAAGGTCTATCCTTTTAACTGGAAGTAATATCCTTAATCCAATCCAAATGATCCTTAACACTCATATAGATTCCCGGCGTCCCTTTCGTCCCACAATGCACATTCCCCGAGCTAGTCACACCCCATAACTCAATCCTTTCCTTAATCCAAACTAACGGGCCTCCAGAATCACCACTGCAAGTGTCAATGCCGCTTTCTCCGCCGGCGCAAATCGCGATCTTTGGTATCTCCGTGTGTTTGTATCCGGCTTGACAGATGTCAGTTTTGACGTAAGGTAGGGGGATGATCTTCTTGGTTTGGCTGTACTCGCCGCGTTGGGGGATGATGCCCCAGCCGGCCGCGATGAAAGTGGCATCGTCTGAGAGGTCGCCTGTTGGGAGGCAGACAGGGCGGATGAAATCTGAGGAGAGAAAGAGTAAAATCAATAAATAATAGATGAATGCCGGGAAAATTCACATAGCATTATCTAGACGCAAAGTAAGTAACTTATGATATAGGTATAACTAAAATATGATGTCCTTAATATATTTATTATCTCAGTCGCATGAAATCTTCCTACCGCACGCACTATCTTATATCGAGTCGCTTCCTATAATATACTAGTTTCTGCCCGCGGCTTCGCACGCGTTGTTTCTATGGAAACGTTTAAGATTATTTCTATCCTATGGTAACTGATTTATGTGAAATGTTTTATTCTGGGCCCAGAACTACCTGTATGCAAAATTTCAGTCCGATCCGTTTAGTAGTTTTTGCGTGAAAGAGTAACAAACATCCATCTATACATACAAACTTTCATGTTTACATTATTAGTAGGATTCTTACCGCTATCGCAAATTTTATATTCTGTGGACTTTATCTTTCTTACTGTGAACTTCTGTGTGTATGTGTATCTACTGTGCCTCCTTCCTTCTACTAATAACTAGTGTAAATAAACTGCCTTTGAACTGGATCGTGTGTTGCCTCTTTTCTTCAACCACCATTAGGTAAGTATCTACCTACTATGTTCGCCGTTTGATTGAGAACGTAAAAAAATACGGAATTTTGTGACGTGTCCAAGAGTTCGGTTAGGCCTAAAGGAAATAAAGCACTTTGAAATAGGTAATTAATACCTCTCTAAATTAATAGTCATGATCAATAGTCACATTGATCCAAGGCCGGTGGTCGTACATGGTCACCCTCTCGAAACTGTTTCCGAGTACACTTACCTTGGGCAGATTCTGCAGTTGGGTAAAAACAGTTTCGAGAAGGAGGCCAAAAGGAGAATCCAGCTAGGCTGGGCAGCATTTGGGAAACTACGTCAAGTCTTCACGTCATCCATACCGCAATGCGAAAGTTTTCAATCAGTGCGTCCTACCCGTTATGACCTACGGAGCAGAGACGTGGACACTCAGGATAGGGCTGGTCCACCAGTTCAAAGTCGCTCAGCGAGCTATGGAAAGAGCTATGCTCGGAGTTTCTCTGAAGGATAGGATTCGTAACGAATACATCCGACAGAGAACCAAGGTTATCGACACAGCTCAAAGAATTAGCAAGCTGAAGTGGCAGTGGCCCGGTCATATCTCGCAAAGAACCGACGGCCGCTGGGGCAAACGTGTTCTTGAGTGGAGACCACGACTCGGTAAACGTAGTGTAGGACGCCCTCCGACCAGGTGCGATGACGACCTGCGAAAGACTGCAGGTAGATGTTGGATGCGACAAGCTGAAAACAGGGTGCTATGGCGCTCATTGGGGGAGACCTATGTCCAGCAGTGGACTGCTATAGGCTGATGATGAATTAATACCAATAATAAATAATGTTTAAAAAGCTTACCGGTATACGGAGCAGGTTCTTTCAGCCTCAAGATAGCCAGGTCGTGTTCCTTCCCATCGTACTCCGGATGTACGAACATCTGTTCCACCTCCAGGTCGAGCACCAGGTCGTTGCAGATTCCAGAGACGCAATCTTGTTTGGCGTCCAGGTCGTATTCGCCGAGGCGCGTTATTATGCTGGAAGAAATGAAGATTCTATTTAGCATTTATGTTACAAAATTTAGAGAAATAAATAAATAATGCTGGACAATTCACTAAGCATTATCTAGCCCCAAGGTAAGCAGATATTGTTTTATGGGTACCAGATAACTGATATACATAATCCAATATATTACATAGTAAAATATCTTTTAATCTACATAGAAAACGGCCAGAACACCCGGAACAAATATCTGTAGATCGTACACACAATTGTTCCGAGGCGGGAATCGAACCCGCAACCCCCTGCGTCGCAGACGGACCTTCGCCCACCGCGCCACATCGGTCGTCCGAGAGAAAGTATAAGTTACATATTTCTGTAAAAATAATAATATAGTGAAAATTTTCTATTTCTTTCATTTTTAGTAATACATGCAAAGATTGATTAGGGTAGTTGACAAAATTTGGAAATTAGTTTAAAACTATAGCTTAGCATCTATTTCACCCCAAAAATATATTATTTTAAGAAAAATAGGTCTTTGAGTTTATAGAAATGAACTTGAAATTGACCGAAGACTGTCATGGCGTCTTGAATGACGTCACACCTCGCGAAACAACCTGTTCACTTTATACGAAAATGACAGCTACAACATGGCGTTTCGCGAGGTGTGACGTCACGCTACCATGCGCTTCTCTGATTGTTGTTTGATGTCACGTGATTAAACGCCTCATTTTGTCGATTTTATTTTCCAAAAATATTATTAATCTTCTAATATTTTAATAAGTTGTTTTTTTTTGTTTACTAATTATCATTAGAAACTCTAAGCCATCCGATTTTTTCTTAGTGGAAACAAGCCTATTCTGTTGTTAATAAGAATCAATCTTTGCAAAGAAATGTATTACTAAAAATGAAAGAAGATCAGAGAGACAAGAGTTAGACAATAAGGTCTCTTTTTTTATAGTTCGGGTCGATTTCCGTCAAAAGTAAAAGATTAAACAAAAATCTAATAGGCAGTTTTTGTTTTCTTATAAATCGAGGGCATGACTCCTTTCCATGACGACTTATCTCTAACTAGCTGCGGTCTCGCCCGCGTGGAAATCTATGTATGTATGTACATTATGTGTCAACTAGTTTATACATCACTCTACCTATTAAAAAACCGCATCAAAAATGAGTTGCGTAGTTTTAAAGATCTCAGCAAGGATATATAGGGACAGACAGACAGTGGGAAGCAACTTTGTTTCTATATTATACTATCTGCGCCCCGCGGTTTCACCCGCGTGGTGATCGTTATTTTGGATAATATACTATATATCTTTATGAATTGTAGCCTATGTGTTATTCTGATATGTAAGCTATATTATTGTAAAGTTTCATTAAAATCCATTCAGTAGTTTTTACGTGAAATAGTAACAAACATCCATCCATACTTACAAACTTTGACGTTTATAATATTAGTAGGATAGAGAAAATTAATACTTAAAAATTCCTAGAAGTGATGATTTGGCAACTGTCTCTGATTGGACACTTTTCTGACAGTGTCAAGTAATGGAAAATAATACTAAAATCAATGAGTTATTAAATAATGATGATTGTTTGATATTTTCAGAGCCTAGTTCGTTATCTAACAGGGTGTACCACGTGCAGGTTAGGTTGGCTTGGGAGACGAGGTGTTGGAGTCCCCCTTACACCCTATTCTTAGAAGTTAATACTCACCGAGTAAACTTCGGTTTCATGACACAATGCGCGGCGGTCAGAACATGCCGACTATCAATGAGGGTGCCCCCACAGCGCGCGTGAGTCAGCTTATGTCCAGAGAAGTACATGATATACACCAGCCAGGGATTGTGGTGGACGAGGTTCGAACTCTTTTCGACACCGCATTGTTCACCTGGAAGGATAGTTTTTATTAACACTTTGACTGCTGAAATCACACGGTATGTGTTTTCTACAAGTAACTAATATGCGTAAATCCACACTAGCGCAGCGGCTGAGAAAATACAGATCTTTGTGACTCAGCACAGCCGTAATATTTTTCGAACGAAACGCATGTGCGGCGCAACACAACCGCTGTGTAGAGCGGCAGCACGAATTTTTTAGGTTAAAAAAAAGATCGCGGTCGTCGAAAAAAAATCGCAGTCAAAGTGTTAAAGCCTCGTAAGTCCCCGCGGACTTGTACAAGTACAAATTAATGATACCTAGCAGTTCAGACCTGACATTTGTACTACAGTGCTACAGTACATTAGGCAGTTACTCTAGATGGAGTAACTACTACTACTCGCACAAATACAAAATATTTTTAATTATTTCCTTCTTTAGGAGGTGCATCACAAACAAACCGTAAAAAAATACAAACAACGGTCCCTTACTTCAAAAATTGCCTAAAATCGACATATCTTTGTCTTGGTCTGAAGCATTTTTTGTTTGTACTTGGTATAGTACAGCCGGTAGATATGACTACTGATGTTAATAAACACAGGACTTACGAGGATAGTAAAAATACAAATATAAAATACAATAAACAAAAATCTTTATTCGAAACAAGAGACTTATAGTATAGGGTACAACTGTGGGCTGACTACCGCAAAAGTTAAGAAACTGTGTAGCAGAGTACATTACACATATGTACATTAGGGTGGGTCGAAAAACTTTTTTTTTTAAATTTGGTTTGTAATAGTGCGCAAAACGTGACCTGGTTATAGTCTAACAAACTAGTATTTTTTTCATATTTTTTTGGAACGTTTAATTACCCGCGCATTACGTTTGAAGTTTCAAATAATTTTCAAAATCGGTCCTTATTTATGAGCGTTTATCTTAAAAACTAAAAGTCATAAAATGATGTTAAATTGCTAAAATCATAAAAAATACGTTCGCAAATAATAATAAAATAAAAATCTTGGATTATATGCCTTTTGCATATGAATGAACTGCCCTTAAGACACTTATTTGCAAAACTTGATGGCGTCACAACAGAACCTTCTACTTATTCAGGTTCTATCGGAAAATTACTGGACGACTGTGAAAAGCGCACTGTTGTGATATTTGAAAAGATAGAAGGCATGTTACCAAATATTTCCAAAGTTAAGGACCTCAGTTGTGATCAACGCTACCTTTATGATATCACGTCTGCCGTTATAAGTAGTGAGTGTCCTCCTGATTTGTCCAATCGCTCCCCAGGAAAAATGTCACATTCCAGGTGGTTTACAAAGGCCAATAGGATCTTGCGGTTATATGTTTCGACTGAAGAACCTACGAATGAACTGAAGCAACTTGCTACATTTGTAGTTAAAGTTTATGCTCCCATTTGGTTTGAAATTAAAGGACATCTGACATGCAAGGATGGGGCAAGACACTTCTGGAAATTGGTATTTTATTCTAGATATCTTCCACAAGAATTGAAGACTGTTGTTGATCCTGTTATTAAGCGAAATGCCTTTTTTGCACACCCGGAGAACTTACTTTTGTCTATGCTATCTGACGAACAGAAACACGTGAGACAGCTTGCTGCTAGACGCATTTTAAAGGCAAGAGCAGCATCTAATTCAAGTCAGCTTCGAATCTTCGAAGTGCCAAAAATCAATTTAAATGCTTTGTCATACACAGATTTGATTGACTGGCAGCAAACTTATTGTCAGCCACCTATTTTGAGCAATGTTTCGGATGAAACTCTTCATTCGCTAGTGGAGTCAGGTGGTAATGATGAAGTCCTATTTCTACGACTACCATGTCATACCCAAGCTGTCGAGCGGGCTGTAAAGACAGTTACAGAAGCGTCTTTACAGCTTTGCCACAAAAATACAAGAGAGGCTTTAATAAAAAATAAAATTCGTTTTCCTAAGCAAATGCCAAAATTTAAAAGTAAAAAAGATTTTAAGGTTATTTAAATATTTTCTTTTTTTATTTTCTCGAAACAAATGTCAAATTATCCCATTGAAATATAATTTCTTGTCTTAAAATTGTGTTTTTTTTAATAAACATATTTGTTTTGCCTTTTAAGTCACGAAAAAGAATAGACCAAACAATTAACAAAAAAAATTAAAATTTCCGTTTTTTGAAGTCGATGCGCGGGTAGAAGGAGACTATTTAGAAAGTTCTTTTTTGCTTTTTATTTCATTATTGGAGGTGGGTCACGTTTTTATTACTATTAGAAAACAAACAGAAGAAATAAAAATTTTCCCATACAAGAGCGACCCACCCTAATGTACATCGAAAATATTAAATGTATTTATATGCGGATTCACTTGCGTGGAAATTTATGTGTCAAATGGTTTATGAACCTTCCTCTTTAATCAAGATCCGTTGCGTAGTTTTAGAGATCTAAGCATACATAGGGACAGACAGACAGCAGGAAGCGACTTTGTTTTATACTATAGTTTGCTATAGTTGTTTTGGCGTGAAGGAGTAACAAACTTCCATACTATATACAAACTTTCGCGTTTATAATATTAGTAAGGAGTAAGGATAGACCTTCGTTTGACCACAATCTCACATTGATTAAAAGATGTAGCGATATATTACGAAGGTCTAGAACTCTAGAAGATACCTATTCACTCTTCTCCATGGTTGTCTGGTAGAGATCGCTCTTGAGCGATAAGACCGCCAATTGTATATAGTTTTTTTAAGTTTTTTTATACTACATTGTTATTATAAAATAAGTGCACAATAAATAATTATCTACCTATCTTGTTTGAAGAGACCCAGGTTGTACAACATATTCTATTATTTTTCCTGTCTTGTGTTCTCTATTTTTATTTGGTGTTAAATAAAGAGTAATTGTTTTGTTGTGATCGACCGGAAAAACAGCAGCAGGGAGCGTGTTCCAAACGTTGATGACAAATATTCATAAAAACAAAGAATTGATCCAATTTCTAATTCAACTAAAAGTCGCCACAGCAAGTGTATTTCATACAATAGTAAGTTACTGTTTGAGGAAACTCGCATCACTTATTGGGAATTACCTACATTTAAGTTGCTAGGGTACTTTCTGACGCAACAACTCATCGTATTAAAATTTCTAAGATATAACTACTTGGTACCTAGAAGCAAATGAAAAGCTGTTTTGTTACGTAGGTACCTTGTGAATTTGGTTTGACAAAAAATACCTGAGATTTATGTATATTAGGTGTGCTATTTGTGTTAACACTTTGACTGCAATTTTTTTTCGACGAATGCGATCTTTTTTTAACCTAAAAAATTCGTGCTGCCGCTCTACACAGCGGTTGTGTTGCGCCGCACATGCGTTTCGTTCGAACCGCGTGATTTCACCAATCAAAGTGTTAAGAACCTACAAAATAAAACGAAAAGCATGATTTGTCAAAATAAAAGCTTTACATCTCTCAAGTTTGTATAAAGTTAACTAAAACCATCGGTCAAGTTGAAAACAACAACTTGACTAGCAACTTGATTAACTAAGAAGCTTAACTGACACGAGTATCTATCTAACTTTAAAGCTTAAGCTTGATCGTACCGTGATGTTTTTGTGGTAACAAGAAAAACAATATTGAATCTAGTCCCAACAAGAAATGTGAACCATAAAGTATTAATACTAGTATTAACTCACTCCGTTTACTCTTTCAAAAAATAACTCAAAAAAAATACTGCTTGAGTCTCAACACATACAACTCGTACATCCAGTTCAAATAAGCCGTTCTTTTACTTCAATTTAAAAAAAAAATGATAATATAAATAATTATTAATAATTTCATTGTAGTTTTAACACTTTGACTGCTGAAATCACACGGTATGTGTTTTCTACAAGTGACTAATATACGTAAATCCACACTAGCGCAGCGGCTGAGAAAATACAGATCTGTGTGACTCAGCACAGCCGTAATATTTTTCGAACGAAACGCATGTGCGGCGCAACACAACCGCTGTGTAGAGCGGCAGCACGAATTTTTTAGGTTAAAAAAAAGATCGCGGTCGTCGAAAAATAATCGCAGTCAAAGTGTTAATAAGTTTATATTATTTTTATGGGCAGACATACCGATCTACCCTCATTTTTTGTCTTTTGCTACGAACGTTGCCACTACCTAGGTTTATTTTATTTGAAATGTACAAGGTGATAATATGAATAATATTGTTTACATAGTTTTAGTTTCTGTTACTACATTTCAGTTTTGTTCCTTGTTATGCTTGTATTAGGCCACCTTCGCACCACGGTCACTACCGAAGACCAGCGCTATGGTACGATCTGCTCTACCATAGCACATGCTGAGTTGAGACCGATTTTGTCAGTTTATTTCTTCTGTTAATCTAAGTTTAATTTTAAGAGTCTCTGTTCTGACAAAAAAAAAATCTTTTACTTTACTTTAATACTTAAGTTTCAATCGTTCGTTTCGTTTCAAGTTGAGACAGGAAGAAACCTACAAACTCATTCATCATTATCATCAGCCTATATATATACGCCCTGTCAAACTCACCACGCTTCTTAAACTTAAAGTTTCCGACGAGCATACTAAAATTTGTTTCAGTAACACAATAAACATGAATGTAAAAAAGGTTAAGATTTTGTATTATGCTACTAATGCTACTCGATCTAAGGCAAAAGTTTGTGTTGTTGTAAAGATATTTTGACGAAGATGAAGTCCAAGCCACTGTATGAATCAATCAATTTTGCACACGTATTGATCACGTCTATACCTAATGTCATTCATAGGTATATGTCATTTGTATACCTAATTCAGGTCCAGACCTGTTATAACTTATAGACCACTTAAAAGGCAATCGAAGCGGGCAAAAGCTAATTGATTCATAACCTAACCAGACTTAGGTAAGTACTAGAGAATGTAATTTTCCAAAGAAAGTTACAATCGCATAATATAAACAAATAAGAACTAGTATTAACAATTGAAACAATTGAGCTATCTGCAGACTAACAAACAATCTACAGGTATCGCATCTTACTAGCTAAAAACTTACCGGCTTGCACCAAGACAATCCCCACCAAAGCGGCTACCACGGCAGTTTTAACAAAACACATGTTTCTGTAATTTAAGTAATTTTAAATACAGTAGGTAAATCCTGACCTCAATGAAGGTTTATAGGACAAATTTTAACGGTACAACAACAAGGACATAGCCCTGTATATGTTGACCGATCGGGTTCCGCGCCTCGACTGACGGCTAATCGAGGAACAAACATAGTTATACTATGTCATATTTTACCTTATTCATAAAATATCTAAGCACATACTCATAAAGCTTTATCGCACTGGCGGTTTGCGAGCGTTTATAAAGTGAGGCGAGTGCGTAGCGTAAAAGCAGCTCGCTTTACAATCGCTTGTATATTATGCTCGACGCGCACTAGACACGCTTTGAAATCGCTCGCAAATCGCCAGTGCGATATGACTCCCATGTACCTCCTTATTTCTCATTTTGATTTGTCATATAGAGGCTAGAGCTAAGGTAAAGTAGGATCACACTAATATTACAAGTGCGAAGGTTTGGATATTTGTTACCTCTTCACGCCAAAACTACTGAACGAATCGGGCTGAAATTTTGCATGAAATAAAGCAGTAATCAGCCATTTCCAATTTTTCGTTCGTTGTTCTAAGGTTCGCGAGTGGCGACCACGATGATGCAATGCGAAACGGAGTGTCGACCCGAAGGACCGACGACAATGTAGCGGTCGCAGGAGTCGATGGATGGAGGCGGCTCAGGAGCGCTATTCGTGGCGTCGTTTAGGAGAGGCCTATGTTCAGCTGTTTATATTCGAGCTGATGATGACGAAAATCGGTGCTGACTTATAATGTTATGATTCCCAGCTTAAAGTAAAATCATAACAAGATTGATATAAGAGCCAATAAGACGCTTATTCATTTTCATATATAAATTATTATAAACTTTAATAACCAATGAAGTATCATCAGAAAATAATCGCAAAGAACTCGGTCCAGTTCCTTGTTGTTAATTTGCATACCTATATAGTTCAACTTCCTAATTAATGTACAAGGATCTTTACAACGATGTGACTTTTTTTAAATCTTTTATTATTTTTTATACAGGGTTTTTAATTATTATGACACCCTTATGACTTAAGTCTAACATAGCACTAATCTGATTCTAATCTATTTTTAACAGCTGCACGATATAATTCTATCAGCGCCCTGGCATCCAGGGACGCTGGTTCTGAGAGGATGCTGTTGCACCCTCCTACCTTCCAAAACATATGATTTGAGTCAAACAATCTTCGACGAATGTCTTCGCCCCATGCACACTCCATTAAAATGTGGTAGACATCATCAATAGTGCCACATCGGTTGCAATTTGGTGACTCAGATTTGCCCATCATAAACCCGAACATATTTAATGGCACATGCCCGGAGCGAAGCCGCGCAGCTGTTACAACATCGTTCCTATCCATGTCGGCCCTCGAGAACCACGGAGAACGAAGAAGTGATGGTTGAACCGTTTTATACCAAATGCCTTTAGTTAAAGATCTCTCATCGAAATATTCCGACCAACTGTCAAACACATTATTTTTCATATCCGGGATGAAGTCGGTATAGTTAGGTAGACAATTGAAAATAACTCCATCAGCCGCTGCTTCTTTCGCTAGGTTATCGACTTCTTCGTTGCCCGCCAGGCCAACATGGGACGGAATCCACTGAATTTTAATTAATTTATTCATGCTTCTTAACCGATATAAACTATTTAATAAACTATAAGCTATTGGAATGCCTCTAAAGCTAGACCCAGACACACAACGGGCTAAGTGAAACATGGCGCTCTTACAATCAGTAAAAATAACAAATTTATCGTAATTTATAGACTCGACATATGACAAGGCTTCTAATAAAGCTATAAATTCCAAATTCATTACACATATTTTAGATTGTATTAAAAACTTCAGGCTGTGCCCCGTTTCCGCATCTAAAAAAGCTGACCCTCTTCTTTGGTCGAACGATGTGACTTGATTAATATTTTGACAGAATATAAAAACCGGCCAAGTGCGTCCAGTACCATTATCTATAAAAACGCCAAAAAAATCATGTGTGGGTGCCCCCTTAAATAATATTTTTATTTTGTTTGTTAGTATTTGTTGTTATAGCGGCAACAGAAATACATCATCTGTGAACATTCCAACTGTCTTACTATCACGGTTCATGAGATACCTGGTGACAGACGGACGGACAGCGGATGCTAAGTAATAGGGTCCTGTTTGACCCTTTGGGTACGGAACCCTAAAAACTTTCTTCCTAAATAAATCAAACTTTAACGTCTATTGTTATAATCATAGTAGATTTAATAGCTTTTTATTTATCTAGGAAACTACTAGTTTTTATGCAAAATTTCAGCCTATTCCGTTTAGTAGTTTTGGCGTAGAAGTCACAAACGCATTCATCCAAACATTCGCTTTTAAATTAGTTTGATGTTTTGTCAATATAACCTCCTGTACTGAGACTTGCCTGTGGGGGAGTAAAGTGCCTAAAGCTCAATCAAATTCTATCTATAAAAAAAAACTCAATCAAAATCGGGTCATCCGTTCAGGGGCTACGAGCTTATTATTACAATTCACACAGCATTATCTAGCCCCATGGTAAGCAAAGCTTGTGTTATGGGTACTAGATAACTGATATACATAATACAATATATTACATAGATAGGTATTTTTTATTATACATAGAAAACGACCAGAACACCCGGAACAAATATCTGCAGATCGTGCACACAATTGTTCCGAGGCGGGAATCGAACCCGCAACCTCCTGCGTCGCAGGCGGACCTTTGCCCACCGCCCCACATCGGTCGTCAAACGTCGTCGTCAAACTAGGTAGGTAGGTACCTAATAAATAATAAATAAATAATGCTGGACCATCCACACAGCATCATCTACCCTCAAGCTAAGCAAAGCTTGTGATATGGGTACTAAATGATGTAGATTACGTAGATATTTTTTTTATTTTACGTAGATAACGTTCAGAACAACCGGAACGCACACACAATTGTCTCGAGGCATCGAATCCGCAAACTCCTGCGTCGCAGTTTGACCTTCGCCCACCGCGCCACAGAGATCGTCATGATTGCAGAGCCAATTCCTAATTAATTAATTAAAATCAACAATATAACTAGGTACCTACTTCTTTTGTATAACCCCTTTTTGCGTAGGGGATTTAATGACCGAATCTAATAAAAATAATATTTTTAAGTTAATAATAATAACACAGAACAGGGACTCACCTTGGTTGACAATCATCGTGATGTCTTCCGAAAACTTTATTTTGAAAGTTTCCCGTTTTTGTTTCTTTTGTTTCGCGAAGAGTAAGTTGATACACTTAAACACTGTTGCACTTATACATACACTGTTTTGACTAAAAACATATGTAGTAATGTACTGTGCTTATATACATATATGTAGGTAGGTAAATACTCGTATGTAGGTAACTAAGCAGTTCGTATCGAACTATGACCTCGCGATAGAACCTTAAAAAGTTATTTATTGTAAATGAACAGTTTCCTTCATGGATCGGTACTTAGGGACCAATTAGAAGGCCGCCGAGATCACCAGACCTACCCTTTGGATTTTTTTTTATGTGGTTATGTAAAAGATTTAGTTTACAAGAAGCAGTATGGAAATTCGCAGGAGTTACATACTGAACTTAATTAAAGATGCTATGTTACGTAGGTACTTGGAAAAAATTATACTTACGATTGACCCTTCCTTTTGTTCGGTATCGTTAAATAAGGAGTGTTTTTTTTTTACAATTTGGCGGGTTCGATTCCCTGTTCAGACAGGCGTTTAATCAAAAATCTATGAATGCAGTTTAAATTGTTTTTAAAATCAAAATGAAGTCTTCTTTCAGTAAAATTTTCTATCTACAATATACTAGGTAGGTACTTTCCCTCCATGTGGCATGGCTGTGGGACGCCCTGTATACTTAATACGATATAATTTTTATTACAAATAAAAAATATCCAGAACACCCGCGACAAATACTTGCAGATAGTACAAACATTTCATATACTTCTAACGGTGGGTGTTAGAAGTGGTTAAAATAAATAAAATATAATAAATAAATAATGCTGGACAATTCACACAGCATTGTCTAGCCCCATGGTAAGCAGAGCTTGTGTTATGAGTACTAGATAACTGATATAGATAATACAATACATTACATATATAGATATTTTTTATTATACATAGAAAACGACCAGAACACCCGGAACAAATATCTGCAGATCGTACACACAATTGTTCCGAGGCGGGAATCGAACCCGCAACCTCCTGCGTCGCAGGCGGACCTTCGCCCACCGCGCCACATCGGTCGTCACGGAAGAAAGAAACGTCTCGAAAACAGACATGTTGGCAAAGTTTCGGAACAATTGAAAATCGTTTGGAGATCTCGTTTCGCTCGTTCTATAATTTACCTATTTTAATGTGGCTAATTACTAAAATCAACCACCAAATAACTAAACACACTGTATTTTCCTGCTCCTGGAAACGCAGATAACTTAGTCAGGTATGAATCAACTAGGACATCCACGCCAATTTATTATATTATTTAGGACTCCTAGAGAAATAACATTATAGTTTTTTTTCACAAAAATATCACTTTTAATTTTTAGTTTTTGTTGATTTAATTTACATTTTAGTTTTGTTCCTTGTTTGTATGTGTGTATATTACGCCACTTTCGCACTACGGTCACTACGGAAGACCAGCGCTATGGTATGATCTGCTCTACCATAGCACATGCTGAGTGGAGACCGATTTTGTCAGTGTTTCTGTTAATTTATGGTTAATATATAAGAGTATTTTATTCAGCGAGCTATGGAAAGAGCTATGCTCGGGGTTTCTCTGAAGGATAGGATTCGTAACGAATACATCCGACAGAGAACCAAAGTTATCGACATAGCCCTGAGAATTAGCAAGCTAAAGTGGCAGTGGGCCGGCCATATCTCGCGAAGAACCGACGGCCGCTGGAGCAAACGTGTTCTTGAGTGGAGACCACGACTCGGTAAACGTAGTGTAGGACGCCCTCCGACCAGGTGAGATGACGACCTGCGAAAGACTGATGGTAGATGCTGGATGCGTCAAGCTGAAGACAGGGCGCTATGGCGCTCATTGGGGGAGGCCTATGTCCAGCAGTGGACTAATATAGGCTGATGATGATGATGATGATATAAGAGTATGTATACTATTCGTCTCTATTCTGATCTCTTTTACTTTACTTCTAATATTACTTGTGCATGTTAATGTTACATGTGGTCTTAATAGGTCTTCATTAATTAGGTACGGGAAGTAAAAATATAACCAAAATTTACTTACCTACCTACCAACCTGAACATTTCGCGGGGAAATTAAATACGTAGATAGTTACTAAGCGAATGCCGATGGTTTGTAACTCAATAATTCGGAGACAGAGTGCAGGGTTAAAATTTGCACCACAAAAGGTAACACTTTTTCGCAAAACAAAGTAAATACCTATCATAGTTCCTCTTTCTTCTACAAGGGCAGCCGTTCTATTGCGGCCAGAGATGCAAAAAAACTAAGGTGGCCACCATAGGCGACTTTGTATCTCTGCCTAAACTATACCAAATAAAAATATTACAGAGGCATTTAAAAAACCTCATAATTGGTATCACAAGCTGCCCAATGTTTTTTTTGAAATTTCCTTAGTCCAGCCACAGATAATATAATACATACTGGTCCAGCGTAATTTATTTATTATGAAACAAAATCCACAGCCCTTAAGAACGTACCTATTAACAAGATAAAATAGCGGCGGCGGCGCTAGTGTGCCAAGGGGTACCACCTTAATGGTTTAATATCTATGTATTATTTAATTTGAAGGAAAACCAGAGGTTTTGATTAAGACTTACAAATTGATAATTATACCTACCGAAAAGCTTATTACACCTGCGTACTTATTATTCTCAGGTACCTACGATTATTGGGAAATAATAATTACACGTGATATCTTAATAAACCCCATCCCCGTCTCCCCTTTTTAGCCTTACTTTTTAATAAACGACCCACGAAATTAGTGCGCGTTCAAGATGAGTCAAGTAAACATAAATGCACTCATTGCATACGAGTACATACATCATCATCAAGTTCATTCATTGGTAAAATAATCAATATACGTCAAATCAGCCATCAGCCTATGTTAGTCCAGTGCTGGACTTAGGCCTCCCCCAATATAATAATAATAATATAATAATAAATTATTTATTTCGGTTGTTCACCAATGAGCCGTCTTCAGCTTGAGGACGCATCTACACGGCACGTATAAATAATACCTTACTTTACCTAGCAACCTGAACTTTGCCCGATTCGCGGGAAAATTATCTACGTATGTAGTTACTAAGCGAAGCATACGGTGCGTGACTCAAATCTTCAGTTTGAACTTTGTTCCTTTTAAGGTAACTAACACTTTTCCGCAAAACAAAGTGAATAAGCCAGATAATTTCATGGCGGTGAGAAAAACACACTGGTTTTCAGATTTATGAATTTTATTTCTGTGGGCTAAAAAAAATATATGTACCTACTTAGATAAGGTAAGTCAAATTTTACACGATATGCAGCTTTGAATATAATACCTAATTATTACCAATAAGAAATAAGACTTCTGTCTAATTAATTTTGCCTATTATCATGCGTTTTAGATAGGTAGGTAAACTTAAATAATTATATCGAGCTAAGCACAACATTGAATTTCTTATACAAACTTACTGTTGGTGCGGAACTGTGGACATCCGGCCAAGCATCCTTGATGTAATCATCTATGTTTAATAGTTTGACCGAAACCGCTGTACCGCGCCTGAGGTATGCGAGCGGCGAGACGGGGGGGAAATATCGGCCGCTACGATCCATCAGTCTGCCGTCAACGCGTACTCTTGCTCTTTTCTCCTCGCCGCACTTTCCTAAGGAGCGGTACAGCGGTTTCGGTCAAACTATAAAAGGCCTTATCGATAAGATTTTATAAAACTTGAAACTATCATACTTATTATTACTTAGAGCATTAAATGGTTTAATGCTATAAGGCTGTGTATTATTAGATTTTAGTTTGTTGCTATAAACGTCTCTATAATGTCTCGGATACCTCGACCGATCCAATGGTAATTTAAATACCTATAATATAATAAATAATATTAGCTAATTTGAAAGGAAACACTAAAACGAATTCCTGCCGAAAACAAATCGTAACTACATAAGACATAACGTAAGCTCAGTCGTTCGAGTAAATTCCCTGATAGGTTACCTACATCAAGTTACGCCATATATCTAGTGTTTCCTCGTGGCCAAACCATAGGTAACCTACTTAGCAACAACTAAGCACCAATTTTATGACACAAGTTCATAATTTTTCGTTCCCGCGCAAATCTAAGACAGGTCGTCTAGTGATGAAGCATTTGAGCTAGTCACTCCGTGCGGTATGCGGGCTGAAGTGGGAGGGGCATAAAAACTTAGGTGTGTGTGGCCCAAGGCAGGTAATACCCGTATTATGGAAGCTTGCTCAGTCATAGCTTGAGTAACCGCTTTTCTATGGCAGAAGTGTTACAAGTTCAAGGTCATCTCGGGAAAACGAGTTCTTGAGTAGACTGTGAATCAGCAAACGTAGTGTAGGGCGCCCTCCGGTCAGGTGGGATGACGACTGCGCAATTTAAAAAAATACACAAAATGGTGGTCGATATTCGGGCCACCCTCCAATACAAAATATTCAATAAACTTTGTCTACAAATAAAACAAACAGTTACGAAGACAATATTGATTTATTGATAAAATCATTACAATACACATTTCTCTTAGCTAATCAATACAGATCTTTAATTCTCTGGATGCGGTACAAGCTGAGATGTATAGCTGCTACAGTCTATTCCATCCATTTTATTTCCTAAAGTCTGCAAATTTAGATGAAATTGCCCTCACAAAAAATTACATAGCTTTTACGCCCTTCTACCAACACGTAAAGGCGTAAAGATGTAAAAAACAATGTTGAATATACCTACGGATAAAGCGATTTTGATGAATAATGTAGATATCTAAGCAAGTCTGAATTTCGGATCCGTTAATGGCTATATTGTATAGGCCTTTTGTCCACTTTTGCGAGAAAAATGAATCTAACGCACAAAATAGTAAAAAGCAAGGACCGCGTCGGGTTTTTATGGTTTTTGATTTACTTATGAAACTCTATTTCGTTTTAAAACTTTTGAAACTATCACGGTTATTAAGACTAAAGTCATTTAAAACGGGATATTTACCATGATTTGATTTTTGAGTTATCGTTGTTTTTGTGTTGTTATATTGGATAACTCAAAAATCAAATCATGGTAAATATCCCGTTTTAAATGACTCTATTTCGTTTTGTTGGAAACTGGACTTATGATCAACAAGAGTGCAATTAACAAGTCGCCCAAGGCTCGTGCAGTATACACTTTCCACGTCATCCCAAAACATAATAATGACTACTCTTCTAGCAACTGGCTTTAAGAAGGATAGGGCGTGCCCTGTCATAACTTGTATCGTACCCTACCAACCGAACCAACTGCATATCAGAACCAGATTGTCGACACTAAAGTCATTTAAAACGGGATATTTACCATGATTTGATTTTTGAGTTTTCCAATATTTCGGCACAGTTGCATGCGCCATGATCATGGTAAATATCCCGTTTTAAATGACTTTAGTGTTAATAACCATGATAGTTTCAGAAGTTTTTCAGATTGTCGAGGACCTGCTATCAACGAGTTCTCCGCTATTTTGGCCATATAGCCAGATGGCAACCAGACAACCTCGAAAAACTAGTGGTAATGGGCAAGATAAAGGGGAAAGACCAAGAGGACGGTCACCAACCCGTTGGTCTGATCAAATTAGGACAATAATTCGGGACTCACATTGCCTGCAGTCCTGAGACAGGCCGAAGACAGAGTGGTGTGGAAGCGGTTCATCAGGGTCACCGTGAAAGCTTTCAAGGACGGGCACGACCTTCAGCAATGAAGACTACGACAAAGAAGAAGATCGTATCCTACAGCTGATGTAGAACCCAAATCTCCAACACAAACAATTTTTTTATTAATAATTGTAATTGATACAATATACATGTAACATTTTGAAATATCCACGCGCGAATTTATTTTAACAACCTCAAGTAACAATAATCAAGGTTTCAACTTCTTATTCAGCATAGGTTTATTTTCTAAGATATCGCTTATCGAAGGTAAAATTATTTTGTACTAGCGGACCTTCCCGGCTTCGCACGGTTTTAGTACGGTTACCCAACTTTTTTGAAAATATAATATAGCTTATGTTCACCGGGGATAGTGTAGCTTGCCAACGGTGAAATAATTTTTCAAATCGGTCCATTAGTTTCGGAGCCTATTCAATACAAACAAACAAACAAAAAATCAAACATTCTATATAATATTAGTATACATCTGATTTAGATAAACAAGCACGTTTTTGATACAATACCATATAATAACTATACAGTAATACAAGGTTTAAGAAATACGTGAGGCATTTTCATCTAAATTAGCTTTATAGCAAGTACGGACGTCTAAACTATACAGATATGTCAAAAACATCTACTTAACCATAGAGAAATGATAAACACTCTTGTAACCTACGTATTAATGATAATAGTACCAAATTAGTACAATCAATATTAAGAAATACTTTTCACCAAGCTTAATGTTACCAAAAGTTTAGTGTTAGTTAAGTATGGACAGAATGACATATTACAGACTAATAGACATATGAGTATATCAGTTAGCGATAATAACCGATTCGAAAAGTATATGGCCTTGTTTCTTACCAAAGCCAGGACTTTAAAAATCTGTAAAAAGACTTGGTGAAAGAAATCCTTAGAAAAAATAAGTTACCAACAAAAACATAATAAAAAAATATACCCTACCACAAAGGAACCAATGAATCTTTTAAAAGGTAATTTTAATTGTTAGCATATAATGATTGTTTTATCTACTTAATCATCTAAGCTTTAAAATATAATATAAAACATACTACATAAAGATAAGGTAAGATATGTTATCTTTATGTACTATCTTTGCTTATATAAAAGGACAGTCGATATATTTTTAGTAAGGATACAAAGCTGTATAAAACACTATTCTACCAACAATGCAGACATATTTTTACACATTTTTAATCGTTATATAAAATGATTAGATTTTAGTATATATTAATCGCTCTACATACTAACATTGCTTTAGATATGTGACAATCAGTTATATTTATATTAAATAAGGCATTTTCCACCAAAAAGCCAAACTTTTCTATTAAACACACGATTTTTCGACGTGTGAATTACAAACATGATCGAAAACTGATCAATATTTGGCTAGGCGGAAAAAGCGCTTAAAAACATCAAAGAACATTAGAACAGCTTATACTAACATTCAAACATTCGAGAAAAATTACAATTATTTTCCAATGAAATTGCAACAACGGTAAGAAAGATTAATTTTCAATATTGTGTTTTTTTTTCATGAACAGAATGTCCTTAATTTCAACTATAAATCAACAAACAAATTGCAGTCAATACAGACAGATTTTGATGATACATCTTCCAATTAGATTTATTGTTTGATAATCATAAAAGGTAGTTAGTTACAGTTAAGTATTAAGGCATATTCGCACGTTTTTAATTGATAGATTTTTTTTACAAATACTAATTCCAAGCATATTATTAATTGTTAATGAAATGTTTTGGTATTTTCCTCGCATAATGAGAATGGACTCTTTTTATACTTTATCAAAATGTCCTATTTCGTAGTTTCAGTTTTTAAAACACGTGAAGCTTTACCGGAAATAAAAGCGTAATTTGTTGTAAATGAAGATATACCTAGACGGCTTTATACCCTTTGTGGAAAATCAAAGTGTGTTCTAACTGCGATATAAGGACATAAAGACAAGATTGTGTATGAAAATCTCCAAAATAACACATCGTCATAAGTCAGCAGTGGACTAAGAAGTCCTCAAAGTTTACTCATGTGATGGGTCCGGCAGTATACGACAAACTACCAGACTCTGTCACAGCTGATGGCAGTCTATCGTGTTTTAAAATACGACTTAAACTTAGAATTTATATTCTGTAAACGAACTATTACAATTGTAAACCATTCTATGACATTATTTTTATTTATTCGACTGAATATGATTTATTTTTATTTGAATTTATACAAAATGTAAACGAATTTTTGACTTGTAAAGTGGTCTTATGAATAATTTGATTTTCTGTATTTCTGTACTACCATATGTTGATTATTATGATGATGCTAGCGTCATAAGCATAAATTTGCAATGTTATATCCTATTGATCAATATATAGTTTTTAACATATTAAAAGGTAAAGTAAGACAACATTACACAACCAAGTTAAATAGATAGATAATGCATTTATTTGAAGTTACCACATGGCAAAGCTGATGTAGAAACCCTGCTAGCTTTCAGCAGAGCATTGCACCAGGTAGCATAACTACATGCTTCTAAGCGATAAGGCCGCTCATTGTACTTGCCGCATGTAATGTCTTGTAATGATTTACATATGGTGTACAATAAACCATTTTTGTATTGTATTGTACATACTATTGTGTCGTGGTGATAAGAAGTGATGTCACTATTATCAAACATACTCGTAATTCATCAGCGCATACCAATGACATACATATGTCATCAGAGATGTAACTTGGCGACGTAAACGTGACGACATCAGCGCATCGTATTGTTCTTTTGTTGAGGAAATTGCCTCCTTCGAAAACTCAAAATGCTATGTGAAGATAATTCTGAATGAAAATCGATATTGAACTATTGAGTCTCTCCGTTTTGTTTAGCAGTTAATTTCGCCACTTTCTATGTCCATCATCAAACCAGCTTGTTTATAACATAATTATGCATTGTCACCGAACTTTGAATATACAAAATTTGAGCAAATTTGCAAAATTTGGTTGAGGAAAACTCGTCCAAAATTCAGTTGAAAGAATTGTTCCACGCATATAGGTAGATAGATAAATAGTAGGTACCTAACTAACAGGGCAAGTTAAAAAAGCTTGTAAAAAGATAAAACTCTGCTAAGCAATTGTTTCAGTTGAGATATAATTAAATATGTAAATGGGGTTTATCTAAGCATAGCAACATAAGAAACAAACGGGTGAACAAATCAAATTCCAGGAACTCGCTGGTCAAGGAAATTGATTATATTATTACCAAGAGAACTATCAATTTATATATACTAATTAAATAATTATGATATTCAGGGAGTACCTGCGACGACGTGCCTATTATATAAAATAGGTCCATATGAAATTGGGGTTTTACTAAAAAAAACATCTAGGTTCTATAGATACTTTAGACAAGCAAATTTAGAAGTTTTGTACACATTGTAATAATATTATTTTATATACGGAAATTGGACAAAAGGCCAGATCCAAAAGGCGGTACTCCTAGACTCGACAGGCATCGTCAGGAAGTTCCTTTCTCTGCAGCCCTAGTCTACAGCTGCTTGAGTCTAGCTTCGCGGTCGGTGATCTACCGTTTTTTCATTTTTTTTACTATAGTTTAATAATATTTTCAATAGTCAAAAATATATTTTATAACGAGAATATAAATCAATGAAGTGAATCACAAAACTTCTTAACTGCTCCCTAAACGTACCATGGAAACTACTGTGGTTTTAATTATTGAGGCGTACAATCAAATTCCAAGAATGATTATTGAAATAAGGTAAGTATTCAGCATCTACGTCAACGAATTAAATAATTCTGTATTAGGCTTTAATTATTTCGATTAAATTTTGATAGTACGTCCGCAATTACTAATTAGCGTCAAGCGGTAATTATATCCTGTTACGGAGCATTATTAGATTTAAAAAACATCGCCCGACGGCAACGAGTTATGTTTTTAAGCGTGAAATATGACATGGCTTCGCGGAGAAAGAATCGACCACTCAAACTAAGCCTGTGGATGTCGTAACAAGGAAACCAGAGGAAGGACAGCAGCTTATCCTTCTGTGTATTTTTAACACCTCTTATGCCAATAACCAATCCGCCTGTCAAGAGCATGGTGATAATGGCAAACCCTCTTGTTTGAGGCTTGTTGGATTGACATGATAGGACGTATCTGTGCTTTTGCTGAAGGGGTGCTTTTATACTATTGACGAATTTATCAGACGAAAGTAGTTATTATTATGTATGCTTTTGATTCACTAACCTATTTTTGTTTTAATTTATTATATTTCGATTAAGTATTTGTAGCTATAAGTATTAATTCATACACAATATAAATTGTTTCTGAATAAATTAACTGAACTGAACTGAACTGATGAGGAAATTTCAACTGGCTTTGACTTAAATGGCTGAACTGATTTTGAAAAATGCGGGGTTAGATTTGTCTGGATCACATAAATGAAATAAGTACATATACAAAATAAAATTCCATTTAGATGCAAGAATAATTTTTCAAAAAGTCCAACTCATATCGTATTTGTCTCACTTGCCCCCATGATAAACTACTTTATTTGCCGTTTGTTATTCTATAGCCTGTATTTTGTACCTGTGTCTAAATAAATGTTTTTTCAATTCTACTCTACTCAAATAAACTCTACGCACTCTCTCTAGAATTTTTTTATTATTAGTGCTAGTAGAATCAAGAACACGTCTCGAGATTTAATATAAAAACTAAATTACTGCAAAATTATAGATTATTTATCAAGAACTTTTTATTTAAGTTCCCCCAAAGGTACCTACGCGATTTATTGCGTATGTATTTTTTGTATTATATTCCCCCAAAATAACGCGATAAATACACGAAAAGATGACAAATTATATTTAATATGTTAACTAATAGTTCTGCCAAAACTCACGGCTCAGTGAGTCAATCGTTGACACAATTGACGTCTAACGATTTACATACGTGAGTGGGTTTTTGTAAAGTGTAGTTTTTAGGTAAAAGTAATTCCAAATACGCCGATGTTGACTAACGGTTATATTACTCGTATAATAGATGGTTCATCAAATATGGAGAGTTCATTACGGATGTAAGTGGGTTAACTTCTAACCTTATTTGTATTAAATAAATAAATAAATGAATAATGCTGGACAATTCACACAGCATTATCTAGCCCCATGGTAAGCAGAGCTTGTGTTATGGGTACTAGATAACTGATATACATAATACAATATATTACATAGATAGATATTTTTTTATTATACATAGAAAACGACCAGAACACCCGGAACAAATATATAGAAGAAGAATACCAACGTTTCATCCCTTAACGAGGGACTCCTTTAGGGTGGTTATGAATTCGCAAAACTACGATTGTTTTTATTGTAAAATGGAATGAGCTGTTGTTACTGTACTATAACATGTTTTTTTTATTGCTCTGTGCATTTAGCTCTAGATGTACATAATGGAGAATATTATTTTGGTATTTGTATATCTTAAAAGTTTTAGGTACTGTTTATTTATTTAATAAAATAAATCCCAAATAAAATAAAATAAAAACATTCGAGTAGGTTCAAAATGAACGGTTTCTTTCCAAACGTGGCATTAATTTCATCTAAAGTGTTCACATAGCGTCTGATCCCTGAAGTGTATTTTTCGTTGTATCTTCCGTAATGAATTGATTTGGAACTGAATTCATTTTAAAAACAAGAAAATATAAATAAACATTTGTAAGATGTGATTTTTGTCAATTTATGTTGGGCGAAACGAAGCAAGGCGTACTTTTCTAGAATGGTCCATAAGGGTAATAGAATAAATGTTCACTGATGTTCAGCATTGACATTGGGTTCACGTCAGAACCAATAATTTCATATAATTTCCAATTATAAAATATCGGACTTGGTCCAGGAGTTCTGACGTTACCGACATTGGGAGACATGAGTCATGGTATCGCTCTTTGATACTAAATGTACAGTGACGTTAGTCGGTGGGAACTCCCCTGATAGTTTCAAAGTCTCGTAATTACATCGAAATTTCAACAAAAATACACTAACGGAATAACTTATTATTCCGTGATCATGGCGCATGAAACTGTGCCAAAATATTGGCTAACTCGAAAATCAAATCATGGTAAATATCCCGTTTTAAATGACTTTAGTGGTACCATGATAGTTTAAAGTATTATTAATCTTGGTGTTAAAATATTTAATTTTGTCGATTTTGCACAGAACAGCCATTTAATATTATCCTGTATAACACGCCATCGTCTACACTTGTTCTAACACCTCATGCCCATCCAAAGATTGCCTGGCAGAGATCGCTCATAGCGATACGATCGCCCATTGTACAACATATTATGTATCTGTTTTTTCCTGTCCTGTGTATCTGTTTTATTTGGTGTGCAATAAAGAGTAATTGTATTGTAGTGTCTTAATTTTTTTAAAGACAATAAAATCTTTCTAAGCTTTCCTATCGAAGGACTTCACTGTATAATAAACTCAAAAGATGTATCATCTGCGGGTCAAAGAGTAGGTACCTAATTAAAAGCTGAACCCGTCACAGGTCAGTTGTTCTCCGGGAAATCACATTGCCGTCGGAAATAGGTCTTTAGCTGTAATTAATGTAGAGGAAACAACAATCCCCAATGTATACTGTTACGTCAGTTGCATTCATTGATGTAGCTTGGGGAAACATAATAGAAGTTACGTTCATATTAAAACTGTCGTACAAACAATTATATTTCACACTTTCCCTAAGCTTACGTCAAAACCCGAAATTATGTTGTCATATGCAATGCAGACGACTATTGCTCGACCGGCCCGTTTAGGGCAAAAAGGTGGTTCCAAAAAGAAGAATTTAGGACAAGGGGATCTTTATGAGATTTACTCCTTAGATTTGCGTGCCATTCTGTCAACATTATTTTTTGCATACCGATATAAATTGGTTGAACATAGAACATGTCATACATAAATTAATTACCATCTTTGTTTTACACACATACAAATAAATTTTACCTTTATCTTTAGATCGCTATTTTCTGAATTTTTTATATGTTGTTCCGGTAAAACTTCACGTGTTTTGTAAAACGTAAGATTTCTAGAAAACATGACTGGTTTGTGAATTCCGACCACGAAATTTGTAAACTTCTCGCTAAATTGTGTCGGTTGGCATGATTAGACATTTCAATGTCGTATAATAGACATTCCTTAAACTTCCCCAACTCTTGAAAATAAACCTATTCAAGGAAATCTGTATTACTACACGTTTTGTCGTACACAACACACATTAACAACAAACAAAGTTTACAACTGTCAACTAAAGGTGCCATATTGAGGAAATTTTGTAGAACATTCAATTCTAAATATACTTTGGCTAAACATAATAAACAATTCTTGTTAACATTTCCCCCATACTGAACCTAAATATCACTTTCTTGATGTCGATGATTTTGGGATAGAATTTGTACTATCTGTCAATTTCAACTCATTCCTAAAACGTATAACGTTGACGGTAATCTTTGAACACACCAAAAAGAGTATTGGGACTTTTGTTTTGACAGTTGCTTACCAACATTGTATATTGAGAATGGCCAGAGAATAGTCTCGTCAATTCTAGTTTTTTTTTTGCAATAAACGGATATCTCGATAGAACTAGGTATAGCTACAGTGAATGAGTCACATTGTTTTTATTTTGTTCGACGTCTTTGTAACGCCCCGAAGTGGTTACCACATAGCTGGTACCTAGTGATCAAAACAAACAACCAATAGAATCTCGACAAAAATACAAAGACATTTCGTAACACCAGCCAACCAATCGCTTTACTATAACAAATGGTGTCGTCGCAAAATCATACGTAGATGTAAGATTGTGTGTATATAATCTTTGTTTATTTAAATGAACAACAATGCTATAGGTTTTTGTGTCCAAGTAAAATGCTTGCGAAGTAAATAACACAGTTTTCACAGTAAGATTAAATAAAATGTACACTAGCTATACGTTCATACTGCAACACCTGATGTTTTAATAAAGAAATTTAAAATTGAATTGATATGAAATAAACTCTAGCTAGATAGACCGTGCGGTGCTTTTTGCATGGAAAGCTTTATAGATTAGTTTCAACCTATTAATTTTTGACCCGGGTCTCTCTATCAGTAGTTTCTTTCATCAATGGTAAAATGCCAAAATGTGTCATTCTTAGACGATACCATTTTTATGGTAAAGAAATTAATTTAATGGATTTCGGTCCCTGCCCATTCGTTAATCGGTTAGGCAGTTTAAAAAAAGGCGCCATCAGCGTCACTCCTTCCATCTGTAGTTTCTTTCATCAAAGGTAAAATGCCAAAATGTGTCATTCTTAGACGATACCATTGCTATGGTGAAGCGATTAATTTAGGGCAGTTTAAAACAGGGAGCCATCAGTAAAATGTCTAGGCCGATTGTAGAACGACCAAAGTTCAAGCAGTTAGTCAACTGAAAGCTAGCCAGTAAATAACTAGGTATCGGTCGTTGCACTGTCTGTTACGCCATAACGTTGCACCGCGCTTGATTTAAACTATGAGAAGTTATGAAACAAACAATATAGCAACTCGAATAATATTTTTTTGAAATTGTTACGCCGTAACGTTGCAGAGCATTTAATCTGAATTTGATTGAGCGCACTGCAATATGAAGTTATGAAACAATAGCATTATGAAAACATTAATGTTTTGATGTCATGAGTTCTTAATCTTAACCATTGGGATTTCGACACCATGACGTATTGATGTCATGTGTCAGTCTAACAGCAGGGCACAGTTCTTTTTACATTTTGTCATAATTTCTACTTTATTCCTTAGTGGAAATCTGCAAACCCTTATATCTAAAATACAGATAGAGTTTAAGTTAGTTCTTATACTCAGCGTATCTTAGGCGCCGAGCGGTCGTTGCACTGTTTGTTACGCCGTAACGTTGCGCCGCGCTTTATCTGATCCATAAGCGAGCTGTGGCATACACGGGGGTCCGGCTGGAAAAATAAACAGTAAAAAAGTAAGTACAAATGTATACATAACACAGCATTATTTGGCCCCGAGAGCAGAGCTTGTGTACCTGTGTGGACTTGTTGATGATCTTATCTGCTGTCTCCTAGCTTGTAACGTGGCTGACAGTTTGTCTAGGAACGCTGGCTGGACCACGGCGGGTAATGTTACCAACTAATAATAGTTTAGAGTTATACCTGTGTGGACTTGTTGATGATCTCAGTGACTTGTCCCGCTCGAGGCGTCATCTGCCGTCTCCTAGCTTGTAACGTGGCTGACAGTTTGTCTAGGAACGCTGGCTGGACTACGGCGGGCAATGTTCCTGTTAAGAAAAAAAAGATGTGCTTATATTACAGCCGCTTCACTACATAGTATATAACAAAGTCACTTCCCGCTATCTGTCTGTCTTTATGTCTGCTTAGATCTTTAAAACTACGCAACGGATTTTGATGAGGTTTTTTTAATAGATAGTGTGATTCATGAGGAAGGTTTACGAACCATTTAACACATAGATTTCCACGAGGGCGAAGCCGCGGGGCGCAGCTAGTGACTAATAAACAGACAAACCTTTTCCTTTAGGCTGTGAGTCAGCCTGCGAGATAGCGGACATCGCCCGTCGGTTGGTTCGCGGGGAAAGCTGCGGAGCGAGCTTAGCGCTGAGACTTGCTATTAGGCTGGTTTGCTCTGAAATGATAACAGATCGTTAGTTTACCATTTCATAGACTATGTTTTAAAGCGTAAGAATGTCCATCGTGTCAAGGTTGAAATCATACACACTCATACATACAATTTTACACTCGCACCAACAATTTTACATTACCCGTGGCGAAGCTATAAAAGAGATTCGATTCGAGTGGAGTTTCTATCTAAACTCCACTCAATAAGGTTGCTGTATCTGCTCCATCCCAGCTCGGTGCTGCTCTGTGGTCTCGTGTCTTCCTCGGTTCCCCACAGCTACACGTGGCTGTGTCGCTCATGTCACACAGACGCCCCCTGAAGCACCCGTGGCCCGTTAGGAGCTGCGACACCTCGTGTTCAGGTTCCACCCGGTGCACTCTCATGCGCTCTCCCACGTCTAGGAAGCACCTGTACAGGTCACGGCTCTTGTCCTCAGACTCCCAAAGTGCTTGCCAGGTATCGATGGTCGCCCTGTCTATGTCCCCCCTAAGCTTCCCGTGCACCTCTCATAGCTCGCCCTCGGTCACTGCCAGTCTGCGATCGCCGTTCGGATAGTAAGAACTCATCATCATCAGCCTATAGTAGTCCACTAGACATAGGCGTTCCCCAATGAGCGCCATAGCGCCCTGTCTTCAGCTTGCCGCATCCAGCATCTACCTGCAGTCTTTCGCAGGTCGTCATCCCACCTGGTCAGAGGGCGTCCTACACTACGTTTACCGAGTCGCGGTCTCCAGTCAAGAACACGTTTGCCCCAGCAACCGTCGGTTCTTCGCGAGATATGGCCGGCCCACTATAGTAAGTACTACTTACGTTCGATCTGGTGCCGGTCCGCACTATGCGACCTCGCTGCGATGTTTTTCCTCAACGCCAGCGGGCTCAAGGTGTCGTGTCGTGAGTTTAAAGCGCCTATGATTTGAGACGGCTGCGCGTAGATTGTGTTGCTCTGACCGTATTTCTTCTCTTGTGGAAGTTTGAAACCTGAAAATATGATAAATAATGCAGCATCATTTAACCCTAAGCTAAGCAAAGCTTGTTTTATGGGCTACTAGATGACTGATATACTTAATACAATACATTACATCGATATACATTTTAAAATATACATAGATAACGATCAGAACACGCGAAACAAATATCTAGAGATCGTACATACAATTGTCCCGTGGCGGGAATCGAACCCGCAACCGCGCCACGGAGGTTGTCAATATATGGGAGAATATATAAAATAATAACACGATATACCCTTTTCAAAGATTACATACATCAACCAGCCAGATTTTCATATACAATAATAATAGATGAATAAATGTGATTTCTCCCCCCACAGTCGTATTTTATTAATGAAGCAATCACCTACATTGAGCTTATTATGATCTTAGCCTTGCGGCATATTGATCGCATGGCTCTTAATAAAAAAGATAACATACAAGCCAAATTATTAGAGTCATATGTACTGGACCGCCCGGCCAAATCGACTATATAGCCCTACTAAAATACTGACATTTTCCAAAAGATATCCATGGATAAACAAACGGCTCGTATTACAAACCGCACAGTGTCGATTTTTTTTTTTTTTAATTTGTCTATGGAAACTTTTGTATTGGCACCTTGCTTTTTTGTCATTCTACCAACAGAGCAGGTATTAGAGTGACAATTTATGACCACAGAGCCAAGCTATTAGGGAGAAGTTAGCCAGTTTACGAGTTTTGCTCCGGCCGGAGAAATTTGCAACAAATGAGGCTTGGGCGTTCAACCGGAAAAATTTTCTCGCAACAAATGTGGCTTGTACGTTCCAGTGGTTATTATAGTCATAAAATATATAAATATATATATAAATTTGTTGTAGAAACTGTGTACAAAAAGATCTTAAAAGCTAGGTGAATCAACAGTTTATCCATTAGTTACACAACAAACAGGACCATAAAAAACCCCGGGACAGAATTTAATAGGCTTTTGCCAGAATCATACTACAACCTATGTCCTTTCATTTACTGCAAGTCCCGGCAGTGGAGGCTCTTGCACCAAATTCCATACATTTTTGCCCATTGTCCTTTTGTTTTTTCTGTTTTTATTTATCTATCTCGGTTTACCGGGTTGGTGTAAATAGGAACGACCTATTTTTTTTTTTTCGAAATTTCCTTGTTCGTATTCTCTTTTATGATTAGACTAGCTTCTGCCCGTTTTTACTAGCTTATCTATACAAAGTAGTCAATCGATATATCTGGCGATTAGTACCATGAAAAAATAGTTTATTGGACAAAAGACGAGTCTAATTATAAATAAAAAATGCTGGACAATCCACACAGCTTCATCTAGCCCTAAGCTGAGCAGAGCTTGTGTTATGGATACTAGATGACTTATATATTTTTTAAATACGTTACATAGATATATATTTTTTATTATACATAGAACATGGAATAAATATTAGCAGATCGTATAAATATTTTTCCCGAGGCAGGCATCGAACCCGCAACCTCCTACGTCGCAAGCGGACCTTCGCCCACATCGTCCAATCAGTAATATTTGTAATGTTTTTTGATGAATTTTACTTTGCTTATGAGATCTAATCAAAAAAATCTAAATCCTAAGGTTTTCATTACCAGTCTGTCCATAATGCGGCGTCTCGTTGCTCCGTGGTCCGAAGCTAGAGAAGCTCGTGTTTTCTCCGTAGCTCGGGGTCGACGGACTAGAACCATGTGGAGATGCGCTCATTTTTGTTTCGCCGTATATGCTCGCTGTAACAATAATTGACGATTTTCATATATAGGGACTAAAAGAAATTAGTGCCGTCAACTACACAGTATTTTAACTTTTGCGGTAGTCATCCCACAATTGTACACTATACAATAAGTTTTTGTTTTAAATAGAGATTTTTGTATTAGAAAGAAAAAAAATGCCTTGCAATGGAAATAGAAGGCTGCTAGCTAGCTAAGCTAAGCTAGTGTGGCCTATCTTTCTCTTGGCGTATTACCCATGGCCCTAACCAATCTACACGAATTGCACATTCGCAGTTTTAAGCTATCTTCGTTGGTGAAGCAGTCGGCACATTCGCTATCTTGACGACACTAAAAGCGTTCACTTCTTCCGTTTTATGCATGCCTGGCCATACTGTGTCCGAATATTCGAAGTTTTATTTTGTTTACTGATAAGTAGCAAGAATTTAGGTTTCTTCTATTGAATGCTGTGTAAAAATGTCCAGTATATTATATCATTTTATTCATTTATTTATTTTTTGTCAGACTGATGATTGTGACATGGATAGATATTTGATGATATTTTTTACCAGAACACCCAGAACAATTATCTGCAGATCGTACACACAATTGTCCCGATGCGGGAATCAAACCCGCAACCTCCTGCGTCGTAGGCGGACCTTCGCCCACCGCACCACAGAGGTCATCTAATGTATCTATCTATTTCTTAAAATTACCTGCTTTACACTTTGCACAATATTTTAGTAACTTAGAGTGTAGATATATTTCATTAATAAAATAACTCACCATTGCAATGTTCCCTGTAGATATCCTTATTACTGGTATGCAGGCTGGCTTTCCGCAGCGAGTTCTCGAAGGCCAGTATCCGGTGACCCGTCTGCCCGTAGATCGGGTTCACGTTGCCGACGCTGTTTACGCTGGCGTTTGAGCCCCAAGTACTGCGGCATTGCTGTTGGGCAAATAGTTTTGTTAGAAATAAATCTTGGTAATTTTAACCTAAATGTTTTTTGATGATAAGTCACGCGCCGAGGTTGGGGCACATAGGTTCAGGTTACATCCAGCACCTCTACAGGTAAACGCCATTAAAAGCGACGAGAAAAGAGGCACGTCTTTACCTATGCAGCGTAAAAGTCAAGTCCTATAGCAAAACATTGTTCGGGTGATGACTCGAACAATGTTTTTGCTAACAACGGCGGTTTAGAAGCACTCGTAATAGATCGGAAAGAATTAACAATGATGACGTTGTTGGAGATTAAATCAACAAAGTGAACGCGTTACTTTCACTGTTTCAACTCATACTAACCTGGAATGTCGACAACTGGCTCTGGTTGGGCGCTAGCTGCAGCTGCGAGGATCGCCGAGACAGGCCGGGCGATGCTGGCGTGTGTTTCAACTTTGTTAGTTTCACTGTTTCAACTCATACTAACCTGGAATGTAGACAACTGGCTCTGGTTGGGTGCTAGCTGTAGCTGCGAGGATCGCCGAGACAGGCCGGGCGATGCCGGCGTGTGTTTCAACTCTGTTAGTTGTTTCACTGTTTCAGCTACGTTGGCGCCTATGTGACCTGAAACGGATATAGAGATAATTGTACTGATTAATTGTGCATGATTTAAAGACTCTTGTCATAAATACTTGTTTTTTTATCGGATATAGTGATTCAATTCAAGAGGAAGGTTTATAAACCATTTTATACAAAGATTTCCACGCGATTTCCGCGGGGCGCAGCTTGTTATAAATATATATAAGACTTTCTGCATATTCCTTTGAATTAAATTAGAACGTATTTCATATTTATTTTATTGCATCATTGTGTACATTTGTAGGTCTTAGTATCTAGGTAATGTATAAGAAACACAATGGTACCCAAGCAGGGTGTGGCAATATGTACTGTGAATGGAAGTGAGCCTGTTTCTAAAAAAATCTGTTTATTAGATAGATATTTAAAGTTCCATAGAGTAGTTAATACGTTACCTTGCGTGGATTCATCAGGGTTCAGCAAGAAGGCTGGTGGCGGCGGGAGGTTGTCCACGTCAGTTTGGCTTTGGGGACTTTGGTTGCTAGCCTGTTGGAGAAACACAATACTATTTATAACTTTTGTGCATTTCAACCTCGTCACTATTCAGATGTATTCGTGAGTGAATTACATTTACTACTTTCAATTCAATTAAATAATTTTCCTTCTTCCATATTTTGGAATGGATTTTACATGCCTTTTGCCAGATTTTTTCTCATACATTTCAGTGGGCAGTAGAAGTTTTTGGCAACTTTTAGAAACATTTTTTAATTTGCTCATTTAATTACTTATATTAGAAAGATTAATGTATATGGCTAGCAGTAAGGAGATGTTATCAGAACTTCTAAACGCTTTTTCTTTTTACGCTTATTTGCTGTAGTTCTGCACATAACTCATCATCATCAATAGTAGTCCACTGCTGGTCATAGGCCTCCCCTAATCAGACAGCACATGTACAGAACTACTGGGACATAAATATAACCTAACGTCTTACCACGATGCACTTTACAGGTCGTTCCTTATCAGAATATTGATATATAAACAAGTGTAAAGAAATATATAAAACTTGCCGGAGAATATTGAGGTCTTTGCGGACGAGATATGGACGAGGATCGCCTGACGGGTGGCGGCGGCTTGCCCACCGAGCTCGACGAGCCACGGCGAGACCAAACTGTGGCTGAAAGAGAGAACAACAAGTATAGTTTATATTTCTTTTTGATTTACATTTGACCTACAGTTATATATATAATAAAACGTCGAACATTATATTTTATAAACTAAAGTAAGTCAATGTCTAACATTAAACATTCAAGTCATACACACAGAACAGTTATAAATAGTTAATGTAGTCATAGTTAGTTAGGACTAGTATTTATGTTTGAAACTATTGAGCTAACAGCAAACTGTTCATTTCATTTATTGCAAGAAATATAGTCTTAATCTTCTTCGTCGTTGTCTTCATTGCTGAAGGTCGTGCCCGTCCTGGAAGGCTTTCATGGTGACGGTTGGTTGGTTGTCTGGTTGCCTTCTGGGTATATGGCCAAAATAGCTGAGAACTCGTTGATAGCAGGTCGTCGACAATCTGGGTCTGATATTCAGTTGTTCGAGAATAGTCTTAATACATTAATTTATATATAATTATGTATTATATTATATATTATATACAGCTAATGTAGTCATACTCGTGAGTTAGAACTAGTATTTATGTTTTATTGAGCTAACTGCAAAATGTTCATTTCATTCATTGCAATAAATATGGTCTTAATACATGGTCGACGACCTCTGTGGCGCGGTGGGCGAAGGTCCGCCTGCGACGAAGAAGGTTGCAGGTTCGTTTCCCGCCTCGGGACAATTGTGTGTACGATCTGCAGATATTTGTTCCGGGTGTTCTGGTCGTTACTTAATATACATAGGTAGGTGAATTAATACAAAATATATATCTTTGTTATCTATTGTATTAAGTATATCAGTCATCTAGTACCTATAACATAGGCTCTGCTTAGCTTGGGGCTAGATGATGCTGTGTGGATTGTCCAGCGTTATTTATTATTTATTTATTTAAACTATTGAGATAACTGCAGATTGGTCATTTCATTTAATGCAAGAAATATTATTTTAATACAAGTTACTTAACTCACCGGAACCCGTGTAATAAGGACGCTCGTCACCCAATGTAATCTACTATTAAGCCCTAAGTTCTCATCCTAATTGAATTATTGTAATTCACATGAGAATAAAGTTTCATAACTGGGTGGGTATAGGCGGCCTCATCGATTTCGATGACGGCGACCCTAGAAGTCACGGATTTTTCTATCATTAGCTCTAATATATCTCGCTAGGCTAGACCGAACTTGGTCTTGAATACCCCACGGCACGTATGGTTGGCCTTGAGTTGGCCAGATCAGTTATACAATGTGTATTGTCGAACCTTGATCAAACGAGATGTGCGGATACACGACATATATTTATCGATAAAAAACAAAAAATAAAAAATTACATGTTACCTATTTCAAAAATAAAGCCGATTTAATATTTTTTTTAATAAAAACTAATTCAGTCTGTTTTTTCTTCGTTTCTTTTTGAATAAACGGTGTATTTTATTCAAAGTAGTCTCATTTGAAAGCTAGATAGTCTACCTAGCTAAGAAAATAAGAAAAAAAAAATACAATTTCGGTACATAAGCCTAGTAAAATCAATATTATTTTAGAAATTTGCAAAAAAAAACAAATTTTATTTTATTTTTGATCTGTAACTTTAAAACTGGGTTATTGAGGTGTACTTTTTTGCATGTTGTATTAAACTTCATAATTTAATCTACAAATCCTCCAAAAAATATGAATCTATCTCTTTTTGTTGTCATGTTATTCACCATTTAAAATAGGTACTTTCTGTCTTGTCAAGAGTAAAAAAACAAAAACTTTATCTTAAACAGCCGTTACTATCCCACTGCTGGGCAAAGACCTCATTCCATTTCTTCCTATCTTGCCTCGTTTTATTTTATAATTTATGTAGATTAAATCAGTTGATATTCCTGTTGATCTTTGTACAAAACAGAAATCAAGGTTCGACAATACACATTGTATATACGTGTAGGAGGGCTTAGGTATCTGTTTTCGAATCTGGCGTCTTGCGTCCATTATCTCGAGGCGTTTTTCCTCAAATACTTTAATGCTGGTGTAAATAGTAGATCGCCAAGATGACCTACGAGAAGCAAGCTCCTCCCAACACCCGGGTCAATATCGCAAACGGTGAGGTTGCGTTTGAACACATCCTTGTAGCGCAGATGACCTCCGATTACCCTCTGCCATCTCCGAATAAAAGACAGCTAAAGACAACTGGGTGGATATTAAGGTATTAACTAACCTGTCATAGAAACCGGTCGTCGTTTCGGCACCGCAGGTTTCTTCCCAATGGTCGCGAAGGCCGGAGTCTCGCTCGCTTCGTCCAGAGACCGCACAGCCTCCTCTAGGCTCCCGAGAGAGATGGAGAAGTTTTCTCTCGCGGCCGCTATATCCGAGTCTCGGCGGAGAGTCACGATCTCGGATTCGACTAAAGGCATGCGAAGCGTGTTACGAGACATGAAGCTTTTAAAATTGCACCGGATAATGTGTAATTTGCAACTAAATGTGAGTAAATTATAATAAATATTTTTTAGTATAATATATTTGTAATGGTTTGTTATTCAGTGAACTATAGGAAAGGTGGAATATGTGAATAAAAATATTGAAGTAAACAAAAAATCAAGCTTGGGACAAGTCTTGCTCCAACTCGAAAACTAACAATCTAACAAAATAAAGGTTTCTTGTTCGCTTCTTTACTTTCACTTAAAAATATTGTAGTAAACATAAAATCAAAGTGATCAGTTGATTTCCTAGTTTTACTTGAGTAATTTGTTATTTGTGACGTGTCTAAGAGTCAAAATAAAGCACTTTGATGTTTGTTTGATGTTTGAATCCTTTGTTACTATGGCCCTTTGCAAAACTACTGAGCAAATTAGAATGAAACTTGCAACGAAAGCAGGTTTATAATTATAAATTAATTGTTGCTAGGAAAACTCTAGGCAGCATTAAGCACCGTATTCGAATCAAACCATTACAAAGATTGCAATGCAACTCAGAAAAAAAAAATTAAAATAATGTGATTTACGAAAGAAAATAGAAAAATTAAACAAAAAACATTCACACAAACAAAATCAAAAAAACTATACACACATTCACAACGCCATTAACATTCAAAACTCTACACAAGAATAAATCACACATAAGAAATTTGTTTTTCAATAATCAGGTACTTATGTACAAAAAGATCCTCAAACATACAACTAAACACACAAATCTAGCCCTTACAAACACAAACTCACAGAAAACTAAACCTTACACACTCTAACAGAACACATACCATCAGCATGTTGCGCTTGCTGTAAGGCGTGGTCTTCCGCGGCGAAGGCACCCTGGCTGCCATAGCCGCTCGAGGATTCAAGGGAAGATTCGCTGGCACTGCTTTCTGAGCAAACCTGGAAAAGAAGATTGAGAATGGTTTTAAAGGCATGCAGGCATCTGATTAACCTGTGTGTAAAGCCGTAGACCCACTGCTGCGCACGTAGTCTACGGCTACGGTCGAGTAGCTAGCTTTGAAGACTGCAGATAGACGTTGGATGCGTCAAGCTGAAGACAGAGGAGGAGATAGGTCTATGTCCAGCAGTTGACTAACATAGGCCGATGATGATAACGTCAACTGCAACCCACGAACACGCTATGCACGAATTCGAGATTAATGACGTCATTGCTATACACATGGCTTGCTCGGATATGCACCCACGCAGATCAAAACTGTACTGCGCCGCAGTTGTAAAGGTCGTGGTTAATTTTTCATGTAAAGTGTGTGCTGCAGTGGAAACGTACGACCTACGTTATTAAACCAACGAACCCACGCAGCTAATGTGCTTCGTGGCCGTGCATAGCGTGCGCGTGCACGTGGAGCAGCGGCTAAATGAAATTTAAACCCATCTAAGCTAAAATATAATAAAATACCTACTAGAAATAATCTGTGCCCACTAAGCTATACAAGATAAATTTATTTTTTAAAGGCCAATATATACGCTTCTAGAACACGAGTTGCGAAAATTATCAATAAATAAATTCAAAAATATCATTTGTGGCATAAGGCTTACCACAAAATATCAGATTATCTCTAGACAATAAAAAAGCTTGGGACGAGTTTTGCTCCAATTCGAAAACTAACAATCTAACAAAGTTAAAGTTTAGTAGCAAAGTAAGATAATGTGTGGATTGTTTACTTTGCTACTATTATTTATTTCCTAGTTTTACTTATGAAATTTGTGACGTGTCCAAAAGTCCTGTGAGGTCTAAAGGAAAATAAAGTTTTTCATGTTTGATGTTTGCTAGAACACAGAACCGCAATTCTCGCATATAAGGCCTGAAGAAAAATTAGATCCCCTTTATTCTCAGTTTGTTTATTCTGTGCCTGTACAAATAAATGTTTTTTTCTATTCTATAAGAGAAGTACCGAAAAGTTTTCATTATCTTAGCCAATAAACCGATGTACCTATAGAGATAATAATTGTTATGAAGCATTCAATTAATTGTATCGGCGGTAGGTTGCGTTGCGTATCGATCGAATTATAACAGAACACGAAACAATGGGAGGTTGTTTTGCTACGGTATTTGTTAGTATTGTAGTGCGGAGGAGTAGTTTTGATACTTGATGAACGATGTGATCACCATCCGCAGCTAACTGCAATATTGTTTTTTTTATTTATTTACTAAATTAAAATAATACAATTAAAATATTACAAAAAGCTTAATAATACTAACTTCAGCCCGATCGAATAGTTTTGGCGTGAAGAAGTAACAAATGTGATGTAGGATTCCATAACTTGGTGCATGTATTTTGGAAGTCGTTATACGTAATGGGGTTTCTAATTCACGCCATCCTCGCGGCAGACCATTACCGGGATGGTGAAATAATATAATGAGGAAGTATAACCTTAACTTGATCTGCACGTTCCAGATTTGCCTATAATATTTAGGGAAATTATTATGGGAGAGCTTTACATTGTAGTGGGACGATAGCGGCTGAAATTAATAATTTCAACGTAACTATAAAGCACCTATAAACGAAAATTGAATGTATCTTAATTTTTAATTTAACAGAACAACCGCCAAGTTTCCTGCCATGTCTTTGTTTAAAACCCACGCAATAAATAATATTATCACACAACAGATGAATGATATAATTCAAAAACATTACATTGTTCAAGGAAGTACCAAGACATCGCAAGCCGCGTATAAACATCAACTCCTGCGCACATAAAACCAAGCATTTCAGTATGGTAGTAACTTATCGCGCCAGATACGCGCCGCGCATTACATCAATAGGGCGAAAGTGGAATTGTTTTGTGAAAATGTGTTTGAGGAATTTTGTTTTTAAATTAGTGTAAGTGATTTTACGGTCTCATTTCGTAACAAGAATGAAAATAATGATGCTGCTTGGAAATTTTCAAGCATTTTAGATATAGGTACTTAGAGTAGTTTTTGCCCGTGGTTTCTTTCACGTGACCCTGGAATAAAAGCGTTTAGCAGTTTCGGAGTTTTGTCAAATTTATTTCTCTCGAACACAACGTTTCTATATCTTTACTGTCAAGACAAGTCTATTATTATAATGTACCTATATTGTATTAAGAATATCAGCCATCTAGTACCCATAACACAAGCTCGGCTTAGCCTAGGGCTAGATGATGCTGTGTGAATTGTCCAGCATTATTGATTGGTATATATACTTAACGTAACTCAACAATATAATTCAATAAATTTTCTTTCAAGAGTGACGAATTTATAAGCCGGTCTATTAAATTTCAATGAAACGCAATTTGATGATCGAACCCCGCTTTCTCATATTTTTAATCCTATATCAAGCCTACTTTTACCCTTTTCATTATTTTCAGTATACTATGGAACATCCATGGCAGTCTTCAAAGGTATTATTATTTTCTTAACAAAATGTTATAGGAAACTTTAAATAAATCAAAATACTCATTAAAATAAAGCAATAAAAATCTGTGCATCGATTTAACACTTTGACTGCGATTTTTTTTTCGACGACTGCGATCTTTTTTTTAACCTTAAAAATTCGTGCTGCCGCTCTACACAGCGGTTGTGTTGCGCCGCACATGCGTTTCGTTCGAAAAATATTACGGCTGTGCTGAGTCACAAAGATCTGTATTTTCTCAGCCGCTGCGCTAGTGTGGATTTACGCATATTAGTCACTTGTAGAAAACACATACCGCGTGATTTCAGCACTCAAAGTGTTAAAAATCTGCCATATTTGCTCTGCTTTTAGATGATCGTTAGGTATATACAATATACCGCTAAATACATACTTGTTACGTCAATTAGAACTAAGTAATTAGCATTGAAAATGAAAAATGAAAATGAAAATGAAAAAATGAAAAAAATTTATTTCTTTAAGCTTACAAATAAGCACTTAGACACGTCATATATTATAGTTCACTTCAATTTTTTGTCCACCAGTGGAAGAAGTGAGAAGAAACCACTAGTATGTTCATAACTTATGTGTCTAGTACATTTGATTTGCTTATCTGTAAGTTGGTAGATTTTGAGTTGGAGCAAAACTCGTTCCAAGCTTTTTTATCTTCTAAGTAATCTGATATTTTGTAATATGCTTTTTTACAAAGAATATGTTTAACAATTTTTTTAAATTTATTTATTGATAATTTTTGCAACTCACTTGGAGTTTTGTTGTAGAAGCGTATACATTGCCCTTTAAAAGATACATTTATCTTGTGTAGCCTAGTTGTGGGCACAGCGAGTTTATTCTTATTTCTAGTATTTACATTATGAATATCACTTTTTTTAGTGAACCGATTGATATTTTTATGAGTGTACAACAAGTTTTCATAAATATATTGACACGGTACTGTCATTATGTTTATTTCTTTGAATTTTTCACGTAGGGATTCTCTGGGACCCATATTATAGATCGCACGAACAGCCCTCTTCTGCAACACAAATACGGTGTTCATATCTGCAGCGTTCCCCCACAGTAGTATGCCATAAGACATAATACTATGGAAGTAGCTGAAATAGACTAGTCTAGAAGTATCAACGTCTGTAAGGTGACGGATTTTTTTAACTGCGTATGCTGCAGAACTAAGTCTCTTCGATAGCTTATCTATGTGTGGGCCCCATTGAAGCTTACTATCTAAGGTTATTCCCAAAAATACGGTATTGTCTACAATTTCTAACGTTTCTCCTTTTACGTTTATATCGGCCTTAACTTGTTTTACATTAGGTAGAATAAATCTTAAACATTTTGTTTTGGTTTCATTAAGCAAAAGATTATTAATACTAAACCAATGGACTACCTTTGAGATTGCAGTATTTACATCGTCGAAATTTGTGTTTTGTCGTTTCATTTTAAAAATTAATGAAGTATCATCAGCAAACAATACAATCTCATGATCATTCTTTACAAGATGAGGCAGGTCATTAATATAAACTAAAAATAGGAAAGGACCCAAGATAGAGCCCTGCGGTACACCCATTGTAACAACAGACCCTTTAGATCGTTTCCCATTAATGTCAACTCTTTGTATCCTATCACTCAAGTAAGATGTAAGAAGATCCAAAGAGCTGTCCCTAATTCCATAATGATGTAGTTTCCTGATTAATGTTTCGTGATGAACGCAATCGAATGCTTTTGACAAGTCGCAAAAAACGCCTAAAGCATCTTGCGACTTCTCCCAAGCATCAAAAATATGCGATACCAACTCTACACCGGCATCAGTAGTTGACCTGCCACGAGTAAACCCAAATTGCTTACAATGTAGCAGGTCATTGCTATTAAAATGTCTAAGCAATTGGTGTAAAATAAGTTTTTCAAAAACTTTACTGAATGTAGGCAGTACTGATATTGGTCTAAAGTTAGTGGGGTCAGACCTACTACCCGATTTAAACAATGGGATTATTTTACTATGTTTCATTAGATCAGGAAATACGCCACAATCAATGGATTCATTAAATATAAAAGCTAGATCTGGTGCAATGGTATTAATTAAAGGTTTAATAATTCTAACGGAAATGCCCCAGAGATCTGCAGTTTTTTTAATATTTAAAAGTTTAAAGGTTTTTTTTATATCGTGTTCATTAACATGGGTGAAATTAAATTTACTATCGCATTTAGGTACATTTTCTTTAAGTAATGATTCGGCTATTACTTGAGAAGAGTTCAGACACTTTGTAGTACAGATTGGAATGTCAGTAAAAAAATTTTCAAATGCTTGTGCTACCTCAACATCATTTTTGATGGAGCAATCATTAATCTTTAAATTGTAATCATTAATGTAGGTACTGACCTTTCCAGTCTCACTATTAATTATTTTCCAGGTTGATTTTATTACATTTTCACTATTTTTTATTTTCGAGCTAATATAATTTGATTTTGCTGTATTACAAACTTTTCTAAATATTTTTGAGTAATTTTTTACTTTTTCTTTGAATTCCTGGCTAAAATTGTACTGCTTTTCACTATACAGTTCATACAGCTTTTGTCTACTCTTATGTATACCTACTGTTGCCCACTCACTAAAGCTAAGTTTTTCTGAGACCAAGATTGATTTGGGTATGAATATTGAATTGAACGCAGTAGTGAATTTATTAAAAAAACTACGATACGACTCATTTGGATTGTAAGGTGAGTAGTTAGGTGATGGTTTAAAATCCCAATCCAATTTCAACCGTTCAAATCGATCTGTGGTCACAGGTATGTACTTGATTTTTTTTTTATAATTATTATTTTTATCTTGATGTTTTAATTTAATTAGTTGACCTAAGTGGTCTGATTTTAGATTGCTTATAATTTTCTGACTGACAATTTTTTCAGTTTGGAAAACAAATATATTATCTATACATTTTGCTGATGTTTCAGTTATTCTAGTAGGTTCCATAAATGTTGGCCTAAGATTATAAGAATTAAATAAATTTGTTAATCTACTACTGAGGGAGTAAACTTCTAAAATATCAATATTAAAGTCTCCACATACTATGAAGTTTTTATTTGATTTTGATAATTTAAATAAGATATCATCCATATTTTTTTCAAATATTTCAAAAGAAGCTGATGGTGGGCTGTATACGCTTACTACAATAGTATGCTCCAACTCAACACATGCTACTTCAATGTGGCTTTCAACGGATAAGCATACTATGTCCTTACGTTCTTTGAATTTTATAAGTTTATTTAGTAATAATAAAGAGCCTCCACGAATAGCATGTGATCTGCAAAAAGAACTACCAACCTGGTGGTTGCTGAAGTTAAACATGAGCTCATAGCTTTTCAGCCAGTGTTCTGTTAAGCAGATGATGTCAATATCAAATGAGTTCATGTACAATTCCAATTCTAATAATTTACTTCTCAATCCTTGAATATTTTGATGCACCAAGTTGGTAAACTTTGCATTGATTTTACAATTTTGATTTCTTTGTTTTTTATTGTGATTAATAGTAATAATATTATTATTTGATTTTTTAGGGCTAGAGACTTCCTCTATTGTCGTTATTTCTAATTTAAATGACTTGGAATAACTTCCAAAGATTTGTTTTGTAAATCATTACAATACTCAAAAGGAGCATTTTTCATAGCCAAGTTTTTGGCTGTAGTTATAAAATAATAGGATAGCGAAATTGCTATCTGTCTCTTATAAAAATTGGAAAGGTAGTAATTACCTTGAGTCAAATAGAACTTTTTACTAACAATATTGTTAGTATCAATCACATGTACATTGCTGTTGCATGAAATAGTGTGCAACGTCATATTAAGCTTATATCTAAGGTTGTTCTCTGATTGTGGCAAGCTGTCGCTGTAGGGGAATGTGAACATCACAATTTGTTTTAAATTTAATTTTAATAGTTTGTCTACATAACTAATCAAGTCAGATTTGTTCACATTACCCCTATTTCCAAGGCATATTATTAAATTTGAGTTACTATTAATTTTTTTATTCTGAATTATGTGCATAATATTATGCAGGTTAGAGTTAGGTAAACAATTATTTATTATAGGATGTTCCATACTCATATTTAAGAACTGACCCATATTTTTTCCAATTTCATCGCAGTACATTATTGTTTTTATACCTGAGCATGAAGTGCTGAGATCCGGAAGGGATGCGGCTGACACAGTACTTTCCGGACCTGAGTGGTCACAGACTGGGCCTGGATCACAGCAGCCGCAGCCCTCCAGAACCCTGCCCTCCAGACTCATCTGGCTACTGATGAGTGCATCCATGGCCAGATTGAGTTCCCTTGTCTGTTCAGTAGTCCGTTCATAAAGGCTGATGTAGTGCCCCAGGGAGTGCTCGGCCTGGCCAAGTTTGCTTCTCAGCTCCTGCATTTCAGCCTCATATTGGATCTGATTATAATTTAGCTGCAATGTACAGAGCTCATATTTATCAACAATTTTTCTTTTTGATTTCAGTTTTGAAACTACATGTTTTTGGTTTTTTAATAAATTTTGGGTTCTTTTTATGAATTTACTTATTTTAACATATTTTTTTATCTTATTTTTACTAAAATTACTAATATTGTGTTTGTTGTTTTTGCTGCTGGCTTCCACATTACACACTGAGTCATCTTTAGTTAAGTCAATTGTTTGTAGAGTGTGTAAGAAACAGCCAGCAACAGAAACTTGGCCCGAAGACGATTCAGCTGATATTAACTCATCGAATAAGCTTTGTGTTTTCGCGGTGGCAGAGCTGTTTGCAGCTTCCTCCAGCTGGGTAATATGGTGGTGAGCGTCACAAAGTTGTTTCTCCAGGACTGAAGTTCTCTGCAGCACGGACTCAAACTCAATGCCACATTTTTCATCGAACCTATCTATTATCAGCTGAAGCCTATCCCGTTCCTCACTAATACAAGCATTTTGAGTATGTAACTCACTCATCTCGCTTTTAAGCTTTTTGTTATTATTAAGTGCTTCTATTAAGATATTTTCATTATCATATCTTTCCAATTCTAACTGTCCAATTTGCCTTTTAGCATCCTTTAATTCCAGTAAAACCTGGTTCAACTTCTCGCCTTTGCGAGTCATCATTGTGTATTACAGAAGGTAGTGACTGTATTTTATTGCAAAGCACAACTTGCTAGAGTATTATGAATTTATGAGACAATAACAAAGGCAGACTGTTCAGTGTCTAGGTTATGTTTTCAAAAGGTTGTATGTACTTACGTAGCTATAAAGATGAAAACTTTGTTGGAAATAGTATTCCTTTTTATAAGATTCACACAGAAGTAAGCACAAAACACTTATAAAACCATAAACCAGCAAAACTTATAACCGAAAACCGTTCCGAAAACGACGTTTTACCGGTGGCCAAAAAACACACAAATAACAATCTTTTAGCCTTAATAACTATTTCTACACTTGTTTTATATTATAAATATGCGATGAAATCAAAAAGGGCTCTGTAGAATTACGTAAAACAATTATTTTTTAGTAAATTCGTAGGGAACATTTGCGAACAGCTGTTGACGCTAATCGCTAATTGTTATTCAATCCAATCTTATATTAGACCCTTTAGACCTTATTAATAAAATGCCTACAAGCAAACTTGCAAACAGACAAACACCTGGAGGCGGTCAATCTTGACAGAAAAGAAGGATATCTGAAAAACTTGGCGCGAAGTCAAGATAGGACGGAATGGCGTTTCAAACACAACACAGATTAAATTAAAGCCCGTCTCAATTCGTCAAAGATTTTTTGACCGTTTTCAATGAGTCTGTCAAAAATGTATCTCTTGTGACCTGCTTACATTTAAGTTGATTTTGAGTATTCGGTGGAACATCAGTAAAAGGACTACTATTTCAGAGAGACCACGGAAAACGTGCTGCGAGAAGAGAAAGCCGTCTACAAATCCGGCGAGGAGATCAGAGACATGCTCCCTATAACCCTGGCGAATATCAAGAAGAAGCTGAATGATACCGGTATCTTCGACAGCGAGCGGATTGATCTCACTCCGATGGAAAAGAAGGAGTTGAAGAAGATGTTTGATGTGGTTGAGATTATGGTAAGCGTGAACTTAGTTCGTATTACTAGCTTCTCCCCAATTACCAGGTTTTAGATATCTTGCCGACAACCGCTGGGGTAAACGTGTTCTTGAGAGGAGACCACGTCTCAGTTAAAGTAGAATCACGTTTGTTGTATGGGTAAAATGGATACAAAAATAGAAGAATGGACAGTGTAACCTTTGAATTTAATTAAATTTCTATTCCAGTCAACCTCCCGGAACCGACAGCCCAGTAATGTCCAGACTATGTTCTCGTCTCTGCGTATGGTGGAGCGAGTCATCAAGAAACAAATGAAGGAAGGACAGATCTCAGAGTCTTTGGCGAGCAAGTTCAATTGGGAGAAGATGTGAGTAGAAAGAATAGAATAGATATAAGAATAGAAAAAAAAAACATTTATTTGGACACAGGTACCTACATAATACCCAGGCATAGAATAAACAAACGGAATACAAAGGAGTTTAATATGGAGGTACGTGACACAAAAAGATAGATAGATAGATAGAAAAATAAAAACTTAAAATAAAGGTATAAAGGACGGCCTTATCGCTGAGAGCGATCTCTTCCAGGCAACCTTAGGATGGGAGTGGACATGAAGGTGATTGTAAAAATTATATATCGCTCTACGTTTGAAATTGTGTATCTTACGAGTATGATAAATGTCTGTCTAACTATATCAATATCAGAATTTAGTTTCTAAATCAGAATAACTTTTCAAATTTATGTTTTTGGAGAAGACTAAATCAGCATATCTCTAATAAATAAACTTCCAATGGAACTACTCGACAATATATAAATAACACCTAATAACATCAAATATAAACTCAGATCGCATTTCTTATCGAACCTACATCATTATCAGGGGGTTTGATTCAGTTACTGATCTATTTACTTACCTAATTCCAATTTATAATCTTATTGCCTGAAATTGAATAATTGTATTGTTAAACCTATGAGATTTTATTCAGCTGACTCTCCGCTAATAACACATTTGTGCTACAAACCTTTGTGGTTTCCTTCGTGTTATTTTTAAGCTTTATTATGTAACAATATCTTTAAGTTGGTAAAGAAATAAAAAAAAAATGTATATATAAGAATTTAGGTACGAAATCAGAATAAATTTTCAAATGTATGTTTTAGGAGGAGTCTACAGAAGCACGTCATCAGTCAACGCAATGCAATAATGTATATAAATGAAAATTTCTTTCCCAAGCGGGATTTTTTCTTAATAAAACAGGCTGGTTACCACACGATCCTCGCACCGGCTCGCTATTTTAACTATACTCCAGCCAAATTCGCGGTCAAATGTTTGTTTCCGAACTGCCCGTATTTGACCTAAAGTTTATTTATTTATTGAGAAAATAACATCATTATTAATAATTATTCTAATAATTATTAACTATGATGTTATTTTCTCAATAAATTAATTAAAAACTATTTAAATTGTATTTATTTATCGCGTCCGATTCGTGGTAAAATGTTTGTTTCCGAACTGTCCGTATTTGACCTAAAGTTTATTTATTAAATGAAAAGTCTTTTAAAACTTAATTTAAATTCCTCAATTTGAGATCATTCCTTTAATAAATATTGCTAACTTATACATCGGAGACTCAAAGGCAAGCATGTATATTTCAGTTTGGATGTGGTTTTTTTTTTTACAAACATTGTACATCGAATTTGGAAGGATTTTATTGCTCCAATTGGAGTTTAATCTAGGGCATGTTTTAAAAAGTTTCTAATCATGTAAGTAAAAGTTTAACTAAAACAGTTAAAAATCCACTAATGCTTTTACTGCCCGAAAACGCATCGCTTATTGTGTTAGCAGTATGTTGAGCATTTTTCTGTTATTTGCTGTTACGTTCTAAATAATATTTGTATGTAAAATGTATCCATTTTTTAAAAACTTACCAAAGAAAATAACAGTCAAAGAATAGGAACAAATTAGAACTAGTTGAACAAACTGCAGAATGTTGCAAACAATCTAGAATTAACTCAATACTGATGCATGCTACGAAGAAATAATAAGTCAGGAAATGTAACTGCGTTAAATAAATGACCCAACGAAAGTCGTGTCCAAGTAGGCGGGGCTTAAAAGTCGTGTCCAGCGCGTCATCAGTCGGACATTGATCTTGCAAGGGAGCACATGTCAAACCTTTGCGTACGTTTTCGTGTTTGTCACTGTGAATAGCTGTGAATTATCATGCCAGCATGTTTTGTGAAGTGGTGCAGGAGCCATACACGATTAAAATGTCCAGGGATCACTTTTCACTAGTAAGTAGTAGCAAGATTATAAACTGTATTCAAATACGTCATCAAACCGAGGTGGTCAATATTATACAACATGAAGTCAATAAAATTATTGATAAAATGTATAATCGTTGAATATGACTTCATATCTTAGAATCCGTCTTCAATACATTAAGAAGAAAGATTCTCTTTTAATGTCTACTAGACAAAAACAGTACATCGAATTGTACTAGTTTTGTCTAGAAGACAAAAAAAGTACAATTCGATGATAGAAAGTACCTACATCGAATTGTAAAAGTATACCAATATAAAAAATATACCAAAACAAATAGTACAATAATATTGTTTTATTATTAAATTGATCCGGTCCCCTTATTGCATTCACCAACCACGCCGCCAAGCCGGGATTGGTTCGCGCGCGTGCTTCTATGGTTGCTATGACAACTGCACGCGCGCTAACGAATCCCTGCTTTCGTTCTGAATTTAAACCAATCACGTAGCACGTCTGTTTGTAACCTGTGTAGTGATTGGTAGTTTGTATCGTCGTTTTGGTTTGAAGTAGGGCTAGTTTTTGTGTGGAGTTTGATCTGAATTACACTTCCTGACTTATTATTTCTTCGTAGGATGCATGATATGCTTATTTCTCACTAGCTGCGCCCCGCGGTTTCACCCGGTGATAGATATTTTGGATAATATACTATATATCTTTATGAATTGTAGCCTATGTGTTATTCTGATATGTAAGCTATATTATTGTGAAGTTTCATTAACATCCATTCAGTAGTTTTTACGTGAAAGAGTAACAAACATCCATCCATACTTACAAACTTTGACGTTTATAATATTAGTAGGATTATATGTATTTTAATTGCATAAAATGTTGATGAGCATGAAACTGATTTTGTTAATATTTTTAACACAATAAAAAACATTTAATTCTATTTGTACTTCTCTACCTCTACTTTCAACGACGTAGTTTTAAAAATTATCAGTGTCAATTCAGATCGCCAAAACGAAACTAATTTGACAGAACTAAATAAATAAATAAAAAACCAGCCAAGTGCAAGTCGCACTCGCGCACGAAGATGGAAAGTAAAGATAGAGGTCTAGACTCATCATCCTCAGCCTATATCAGTCCACAGTTGGACATAGGCCTCCCCCAATGAGCGCCATAGCGCCCTGTCTTCAGCTTGCCGCATCCAGCATCTACCTGCAGTCTTTCGAAGGTCGTCATCCCGCCTGGTCGGAAGGCGTCCTACATTACGTTTACCGAGTCGCGGTCTCCACTCAACTCAAGTTCAAGACTACGACGGCATTATTTTTAGAAGTATCAAATGAGTTAAGTTTAGTTTTGCGCTACATCTTAATAATAAATTTTCATTGACAACAAAAATACCTTACACATGTCTCTTTGTAAGGTATTTTTGTTGATCTATAAAAGAAAGTCGCTTCCCTCTGTCTGTCTGTCCCTATGTATGCTTAGATCTTTAAAACTACGCAACGGATTTTGATGAGGTTTTTTTATTACATAGAGTGATTCAAGAGGAAGGTTTATAAACCATTTGACACATAGATTTCCACGCGGCGAAGCCGTGGGGCGCAGCTAGTGCACAATAAAGTTATTTTGTATTGTATTTTTGTTTTCTTTTTCAGATCGAGACGGCAAAGAAGACAGGACCCCTACCATGTCGATAAAGCTACCAACATGAGGGTGTTTCACATTAATTAATTTGTAATTTTTTGTACTTCTCAATACATAATCTTAATTTTTTTCTAAATTAAATGTTATACTCTAAATACGTCTTTATATATAGATTTCAAATAGTTGGAACTCTAGTATGTTGTCCCGTTGTCACCAATCAATTAATGAAATCGTTTTTGTTCGAAAGTGAGTAACAATGTACATTAAAAGTAATGAATTCTCATACTTTTGATTGGCTTTTACTGAACTAGGTTTAGTATGCAAATATTTTAAGGGTGTGACTTTAAAAAGGTAATATAGGAAGAGCAAAAACAATATTTAAAAAAAAAATCTAATCAAATTATATACTTACCAAATCAAACTATACAGAGGCATTCAAAATAAAGCTTACATTAAGTATCACAAAATGCCCAATGAAATGTTTAATATTTCCTTCCAACGTAAGAATAAGATATAATATAAACTATTATATCTTATTCTTACGTTGGAAGGGGTACCCTCGGGGTACCGCCATGTCAAAAGTATAATTCTGTCATTCTGTGATACGCCATATTGTTATATATGCCATCTAGCGATAAACGCCGGAACTACATAGTCACCCGCAGCCATGTTGGTTCGATAGATTAATGGCAATCTAGTTCCTGAAGATGACACCGGAGGCGCTTTTTTATCGGACGTATATATAAGTTGGAACGTCAAGCAATTCTTCCTCTTACCGCATTTACAATTATTGCTACCCACATGTCTTTGTTTGTAGAACTTTCATTACAAATTTATTCACAAGTATTTCTTTTAATTTGAGCTCCGAACTATTCATACTGGACAAGCTTCTAGCACCTATAGGGCCCTTCAGGCATCATTAGGCAGCATAAGAGATTAGTAGCGAGTTAGCAGAATACTCAATTGTCATTACATTATTAGCTTAATAGGTATGTAGGTGATTAGTTATAGGTATCACAATGTAAACCCTATTGGGCGTGAGTATAGCCCCGGTTATTGGTGCCCCGTACTGTCTCAGTGTAAAACCCACCTTCTCCTGATGAGGATGTTCAGCGTTGTGTTGGTTCTGCTGCGCTCTGGACGCTGCCAGTGTTGCCAGCTCCGACATGTTCACGTACAGAGCTTGTGGCATGTCTGTGGAAGAAATAAATTTGAAATTTCTGACGTGTACAAGAGTCCTGTAAGGTCTAAATAAAAATAAAAAATAAAGTATTTATTTCAAGCATATGCTCATATCAAAAAATATACAAGAGAACCTTAAAAACTAAAAGGATTGCTGGTGGCGGTGGCGTTCACAACAGTGCCTGATGTACGGGCAGTCCACCCTCCTAGCTATCATTGCCAGAACGGTATTGGAGCTGGCCGCAACCTGCGCACCAGAGAGGCGGCGCGCTTGCGCATGTTGGTATGAAAGCAGTCGAGCATCCATCCATCTATCTAAACTTTAGTATTTATAATATTAGTGTGATTCGAGCGATTGACACACCAGTTGAATATCGGTCACGATACCAACCCAAATGCATATTGCTTTTACTGGTTGATAACGATATTCGATCGTTTAATTTAAAGGATTGGTTGTGTTTATGTAAAATGCTTCTCTCGCCTAGACCACCGCCCCGCGCACCCCGCCTCATGACACCATTTCATCATCATCATCAGCCTATAGCAGTCCACTGCTGGACATAGGCCTCCCCCAATGAGCGCCATAGCGTCCTGTCTTCAGCTTGACGCACCCAGCGTCTACCTGCAGTCTTTCGCAGGTCGTCATCCCATCTGGTCGGAGGGCATCCTACACTACGTTTACCGAGTCGTGGTCTCCACTTAAGAACACTTTTGCCCCAGCGGCCGTCGGTTCTTCGCGAGAAGGCTGCGCCAAATGGTGACATATCGTCACCATTTGGCGCAGCCTTCTCTGCGCAGTTCGGACGTGCCAAGAGAAATTGTCCGTACTGTACCTTTAGTAAGATGCGGCGGTAAGGAGGACGGCTTGATAGATTTGAACTCGTGTTGTCCCGTGTTCGCGTTCGCGTTCGCGTTCTTAGCCGGCACCGCGGGACGCTCCAGGGATGAACATCTCTGTAATATAGACAAACATCATTTTATTGAATTTCGACCAAATAGAGTCAGATGTCAACTGTCACCATCATTAGCCTACGTTAGTCCACAGCTGGACATAGTCTCCCCTAATCAGTGCCACCCAGCATCTCCCTGCAGTTTTTCGCAGGTCGTCGTCCCTCCTGTCCGGAGGGCGTCCTACACTACGTGCCGTTAGTTCGATACCAATTAATAATTTATTACATTTTAAAGCCCAAGGCTGTATGAAGTTGATTAACTTCATACAGCCTTGGGCATCATCAGCCTATGTTAGTCTACTACTGGTCATAGGCATATGAAGATAATGAAACAGGCGATTTATTCTACCCCTGGCTACTTATATCCAAGGTCTTGCCTGAAATGAGTTTGCGAAGTCGCGGGCTCACGCTATAGTAGCAAATAATACTAACGGTAGGCAGCGGTGGGCGAGACACCGGCGGCGAGTCCATTTCAAATGTGTGGACACTCAGCGCCGCGCGTGGGTGTCCGCGCTCGTACCCTGAAACAATATAGAGGTCTTCACTACATAGTATAAAACAAAGTCGCTTCCCGCTGTCGGTCTGTCCCTATGTATGCTTAGATTATCAATCATCAAAAGCTCTGTTTAGCTTGAAGCTATGTAGATGATGCTGTGTGAATTGTCCAGCATTATTATAAATAATTAAAAAATCATACCAGCGGATATAGTGTGGGGTCGTCCACCCATGATGGCGGAGGCGGCCCTCTCAAACTGCGCCGTGTCTTTCAGATCTGGCCATGTCGCTGAGGCTGAAACGAAAATACAAATTAAACATAAAATAAGATTTTTATTTGCCAAAGACATGTGTTATGTAAGGTTACTAGTATAATACATTTTGTGGATCAACATGCTTGAATAATGAATTATAATTAAATTATTATGAAAAAATCGTCAATTATATTATTGAAGATTTTTTCAATGATCATTGTAACACTAACAAATTAATAGCATTTTTAATTTATTTCTAAAGAGTACAATATTTAGCTCATTGCTTCTAGCAACCGCCATCTTGGTTTTATTTGAACACCATAATATGCTAGTCTCTAAGGTATTTATTATATGGGCCCTAATTAAGTTACTTTTTGTACACTTTCTTTGTTGCCTGAAATAAAGATATTATTATTATTATTATAATACAATGGAACCTGTCTAAACTTTAGGATTCATTTTTGCGCAAACGCTATCTTATACAACTGACATAAGACTTGGTTTTGCACGAAAACGAATAAGCTATTTGACGGAAACCGTCTAGGCATTAGGGTACAGGAGGTCTAGAATGAAAAACGAACGATATTAACGGATTTGTTGTTGAACGCACAGATCGAAAACAACCACAAGGTATTGTAATGTGCGTTTAATAAACAAAAAAAATGTGTTTCATAAAATAAAACAAATGAAGAACTTAATAATGATAAGAAATTAGGAACTAATAAAAATAATTTAACTGCGAGAACACAAAAAGGCTACCGGCTCAGCATTAAATGCTTCATTGACACGGGTGCCAATGCAGCGCTGGTTTTCAGCGGCGCCAGAGTACTGAGTGCAGCACAACAAATACACTTTTTGTAGTTATTACCTGCGTTCATGACGTCGCAATCCTCTGTGTCTGTGTGTTCGTCATCGGCGGCGCTCTTCGCCGGAGTAATGCATTCGCTGCTCACGCTCTGGTTGTCCGAACCCTGTTACGAAATTAAGAATGTCAATACTCAACTAGATGGCGTTAGTAAATTTAAGTAATAATATTTTTATTCAAAACAACTTAGGAAAATAATACATTTGCCTGAACTAGGTTAAATAAACCTGTTTCTCAGGCAGCAGAGAATGTCATACTTACATAACTAGATCATACAAAACAAAAAAGGCCTATATTTTTTTTATGTTTCCCCCTACCCTAGTTTCCAGCTAAGCATGCCAAGCAAACATAAAGCACTAAATAAAAATATAAAGTAATTTTTTGACTCATTCGACTATGAATTTTTCTTTTGAAATGTAAAAAAAGCAATAGCTTCTTTCTAGCACTCGTCAAAATAAAAACATTACATGTAAGTCATTAAGTACAATGGGCGGCCTTATCTAAGAAGTGACCTCTTCCAGGCTTTTAGGCTCTTACAGCTAAGCATGCAAAATAAACAAACAAAAAGTACTAAAAAAAGAAAAAAAATAACAAGCATTACATTATCAACGTAGAGCGAACGGCGCTGCAAGGCATCCTGCGAGCGGAAACCGGAGTCGCCGCTGCACACGCTAGCGAGGCGGGCCGACTAAAATAAACACAAATAAACAACTAAAATAAACACAAACAACTAAAATAAACTCAAATAAACACAAAAACGAATATACATTAATATAGATAAAAAGTAAGGCTGATAAACTATACTAACTATACGTATTGTGAATAGTAAATGTCCTGTAAATTACCTGTGATAAGCAATTTTGTTCGTTGTTCGGTGCTGGTAGGGTTCCCACTGAGGACGCGTTGGAGAGCGGCGTCGAGCAACTGACGGTGGAACTTGATACACCTGGAAAACACAATCATTATACGTGAAATAGATGCAGATAGATGCTGGATGCGGCAAGCTGAAGACAGGGCGCTATGGCGCTCACTGGGGGAGGCCTATGTTCAGCAGTTGCTATAGGCTGATGATGATACGTGAAATTATTGCAAATAAGGGACCTTCAGTGTTTTCAAGATGGTCTAAATTAAAATCTTAGAACCAAAGTTACTGAGAACAAAAGTTACATAAATGGTTACGCCTGCTGCTTTTACTCGCTTAGTGAATATTTTGACCGCTGTAATTGCCACACTGCTTATTTTGTAAGCCTAAAGAAATAAAACATTTTGAATTAGAATTTGAAATGATTCTACAGTGGAACACTTACCATGGTGATCAGAACAGTGGCTGTGTAGAGAGGATATGGAAGTGAGACTGGACTTGCGGCTGCCGAGGCGGGAGGCAGTCGGCGAGTGAGGCGCTGAGGATGCCTCGGCCCAGCCGCTGTAGCACGACTTTATGTCGCAGATCACCTGGAAAATAGAGTTATAGTATTGATATGAGATTAGGAAAGACAAGAATTGTTTTTAGGCAACTAGATTCTACCTGTGACTTTGCACGCATTGTTTCCGGGATAAAAGTAGCCTTAGACGTTCCAGGTAATTTTTATTCCTCAAGAACTAAGTATGGGATGAAAAATACATATATACAGGTTGTTTTAAATTTGTGCACAATACTGAATTCACCTGCTACCGCAGATATGCTGTTTGTTAGTCTCACTAAAACTTACAAACGGATTGACCAATTAAATGTTTTCTTAGTTTGTTTGCTCTAATACATTATAGTATGGTTTAAAAGAAAAAAAATATGGTAAAATGTAGTTTACAGAGGTTCACATGACTAGTGTAATATAGAACAAGAGTAAAATTTTAGTAAGTTTACCTGTAAGCTAGCTGACGACAGGGTCTTCGGCTCAGTGGTCTGTCGGATCAACTGCTCGCTGCCTTCCTGCAAATGGCCCACCTCCGCTAACATTGCCACTTCACTCTCCTGGAAAAACAAAATGGCAATCAAAACAGGAAATATCAAATAAGTAGTAGGTAATTAAACAACCTCATGTTGATTATTGAACGCTCCTGATCGTGGTACCCATTTTATTCGTGACTGTTGCAAACTGATCCCTAACAATACCATAAGTCCAAAATCTATGAAAAAATCTCTCTCGGTATATATTTTTGAGAGATTCTCATTGAAAACTGTCAAAAAACCGCGACTTGAGACGTCATCGTTATCAACCAAGCCTATGTATGTTAGTTGTGTTAGTTCACAGCTGGACATATAGGCTAATGACGCTAATGAGTGCCATAGCGACCTGTCATGTCTGGGACTTGAGACATGCCTATTACTTATTCTGGTTAAGGTCTGTTAAAGTTACCAAGGTGTAATATAAGTTTAGTATTTAAGGTCCCCAGAACTCACCACCACAGGGTTTAGCAGAGATACGAAGTGGCAGAAGCGGCTCCGCTCCTCAATAAGCGCTGCCTTCACTGCTTTCTCCTCCATTTCTTCTAACTGTTGCTTACGTTCTTGTACGTCCTGGAATATTTGGGAACGATTTTTAATATGTCGTCTTATATACAGGTAAGTTCATTATTTCGCAAGGTACAGTTCGAAATTTAAGAATATTTGGTGGAGGTAAAAACCAACAAGTATCGGCTGATTTGATAACTTTCATTGGTGATTGGTTGGTCGTGGTATCGGTTTTTGTTTGGTGACCATACCATACATGCGCTGAAACTGAATCGGAAGCAGAAAACAGTCAGCCAGTCTGCTCGCGTCGCCTGACGTCTGGTCTTCTACTCCGTTTTTCAAATTCATTTATTGTATGATATACATGTTATTATAGTTCTTATAAGTAATGGGATGTCACAATGTACATATTCTGCCCTATTGGGCGTTCTATGTACTAATATTGACAATAATTATCTACTATAAATTCTTAAAAAAATAATACAAAAAATTAACAGACAAATAAAAATACAATCAAGAAAAATTAGAATTAGAAAAATAAACGTCAATGTTTATTATTTACTATTTATCGGTCATAAATTCAGTAAAGGAGTAACAGTATGATCCGATCTTTATTTATTTAAAACTTTGATTGCACTACAAAGTGTTCAAAGGGTGGGGATTAATGCCGACTATGCCGAGGCATATTCTACCTGCATTAATCCTTCCCTGCCTGTCAGAACATCAGCCACCACCTTCCTCCAAGTATATTGCGCGTACACTTGCTCTCCCGCCCAATCCTGCTACGTATTTCTAGTACCTAAGCGCTCCTTTCTATTTCTATCAGTTCCATAAGCCTCCCTTACTTGTATAGACACATCAGCCCGTATCCTCGCGTCGGTTGGCTGACGTCTCGCCTTTCGCGCCTGTCTCTGCGCATCAGACACCTTCCTCCTGAGCTCGGTGCGCGCTCGCTTGCACTCCCGCTCAATCTTGCTGCATATTTCTAGTACCTAAGCGTTCCTTTCTGTTTCTATAAGTTCCATAACCCTTCCCTACCTGTATAGACACATCAGCCCGTATCCTCGCGTCGGTTGGCTGACGTCTCGCCTTTCGCGCCTGTCTCTGCGCATCAGACACCTTCCTCCTGAGCTCGGTGCGCGCTCGCTTGCACTCCCGCTCAATCTTGCTGCATATTTCTAGTACCTAAGCGCTTTTTTCTATTTCTATCAGTTCCATAAGCCTCCCTTACCTGTATAGACACATCAGCCCGTATCCTCGCGTCGGTTGGCTGACGTCTCGCCTTTCGCGCCTGTCTCTGCGCATCAGCCACCTTCCTCCTGAGCTCGGTGCGCGCTCGCTTGCACTCCCGCTCAATCTTGCTGCATATTTCTAGTACCTAAGCGTTCCTTTCTGGTTCTATCAGTTCCATAACCCTTCCCTACCTGTATAGACACATCAGCCCGTATCCTCGTGTCGGTTGGCTGACGTCTCGCCTTTCGCGCCTGTCTCTGCGCATCAGCCACCTTCCTCCTGAGCTCGGTGCGCGCTCGCTTGCACTCCCGCTCAATCTTGCTGCATATTTCTAGTACCTAAGCGTTCCTTTCTTTTTCTATAAGTTCCATAACCCTTCCCTACCTGTATAGACACATCAGCCCGTCTCCTCGCGTCGGTTGGTTGACGTCTCGCCTTCCGCGCCTGTCTCTGCGCATCAGACACCTTCCTCCTGAGCTCGGTGCGCGCTCGCTTGCACTCCCGCGCATGTTCGCGGGAGAGCGCGCCGGTAGCGCAGCCTCCCTTGCGCCAATCATCTGCGCGCTCTGACAGGGGGGTGATGAGGGTGTCCATTAGGGTACTGGAAATGAGAGATGTTGTTGTTTTATTGTACAGTCACTGTAACAAATAGATGGTTGGATACCATCTATTTGTTACATTGAAATTTCACATTTGCACAGATGTAGCTTAAAGCCTGGATTCAAACATAAACTATTTATCCAATAAAACATAATATGCTAAATTGAGACCGATTTCGTCAGTTTTTCTGTTAATTTAAGGTAAATTTATGTATAGGGATGTATGTAATCGGTCTCTGTTCAGGCAAAGTAATCAATATTTTTACATTTATTTTTTTGTTCTCGTAAGTAGAATTTATTGAAATACTCCGGTCCAGCGCTAGCGATATTCGTCCACAGTCGGAAGTTGTTCAAGATGTAAATGAATACTTAACATAATTAATTAAGTTATAAATATATATGTACAAAAGTTACGCCGTTAGAATACCTAAATTAGTGTAAACATTATTCTTAAAACATGCACATAATCTTTCTCAAGGCTATGGAACGAAACCTATGAAAAATATAAGCATAGGCGAAGCCGGGACCGGACCGCTAGGGCTCAGGCTAGGGTCCGTCCCGGCTTCTAGTAGAGCTTCGTGTCATCTTCATCATCCTTTTTGCAACCACTTCATGGCACTTGGTGTTTTTTTTAAGTTCCTATAGGCTTTTGGTATTTTTTTCTAAGTGCTTGTCTCTGCCACCAATTGGACTACTCAGTACACATCGGAATTTAGATTTAATTTATTTATTTGGACGTTATATTGCAACATGCGGGACAATCTTTGGGGACTGCCAGTAGAAGTGAAGACTAAGTAATTTTATATTATTTATTCTGGGAAGCGTTCGTTGACGACGACGCGAGTTGATTTTTGTTCACCCAAAAACTGCTCAACGCGCCTATGAAGTTTTCACTTAAAAAATTGGCCTTTTATTCAGTTCACATGACAAAAACTGAAAATGCCTGCATTTACTACAGAAGATGTAATTGATGCCTAACATCAATCACAATAATTTTATAATTGGCAAAATCCCAGGGTTTTCGTCTTCATGACACATAGCCTATAAATAAAAACTAATTCTCTTAAAATTCTGCATAAAAAATAACAACAATAAGACGGCGTTTAAGTAACATTTGTTGTTCAGGTTTTCCTCGAGGAAATACCATTTAAATCTCAACCTACATTATTGCATATTGTCACAATGTATAAACAAGTTCTATCATTGCAACTCGTTCTAGATACCTGCTACCTAGTATACCTAGTATATAAAGAGCTATGCTCGGAGTTTCTCTGAAGGATAGGATTCGTAACGAATACATCCGACAGAAAACCAAGGTATTTGACATAGCTCTAAGAATTAGCAAGCTACAGTGGCGGTGGGCCGGCCATATCTCGCGAAGAACCGACGGCCGCTGGGGCAAACGTGTTCTTGAGTGAGAAGTGGAGACCACGACTCGGTAATCGTAGTGTAGGACGCCCTCCGACCAGGTGGGATGACGACCTGCGAAAGACTGCTGGTAGATGCTGGATGCGGCAAGCTGAAGACAGGGCGCTATGGCGCTCATTGGGGGAGGCCTATGTCCAGCAGTGGACTGCTATAGGCTGATGATGATGATCACCTAGTATATGACGCTTGGGCTTACGGTAACGAACTCATGAGAGATGAGACATAAAGCCGCAGTAACCAAAGCAATAGCAAAGAAGGAATATCCCGCGATTTATTAGGGTTCCGTACCCAAACGGTAAAACGGGACCCTATTACTAAGACTCAGCAGTCCGTCCGTCTGTCAGTCTGTCCTTATGTCACCAGGCTGTATCTCATAAACTAAAAATTTCACAGATTATGTATTCATGTTGCCGCTATTACAACTAATACTAAAAAACAGAATATAATAAATATTTAAGGGGGCTCCCATACAACAAACGTTATTTTTTCCCGTTTTTATAGCATGGAAAGGGTTTTGTACGCGAGTCCGACTCGCACTTAGCCGGTTTTATTTAAATAATTGAACACTTTTAGTGCCACCGACACACGTGAACAACTCCTCATACCGCAGCAGTTGCGAAGTGCCCCTCAGAATTATTGACAGGCATTCAAACAGTTATGGCAGTGAAGGCGTCGAAATACACTAACCTGATAAACATCTTCATCCTCGACTCGATGGCGCGATGACGCAGGCAGACCCTGGTCAGGGCTGTGCCAATCTCTTTGGTAGCTCCTGTAACAACAGAAATTGTGTTGAAATTACAAAACTCTCCTTACGTTAATTCGAATTATCTGATCCGGGTATTTCCTGACCAAGTAAGCCTGCGATGCAGTAGGTTGCGGAATCGTTTCCCGCCGCAAACTAATGTTTATACGATTTGCAGATATTGGTTGTGGTACGGGTCTTTTCTATGTATGATTTATAATAAAATAACTATGTAATCAGTTGTCTAGTCCCCATAACACAAGCTCTGCTTAGTTTAGGGCTGCTTAGATAGATGACGCTGTGTGGATAGTCCATTGTATTTATCCAGTTGTATATTTTTATTTATCTTGCACCTGTGGAATGAAGATAAGAATCTGAAATATCGTATAGTTCTTTGTCATCTTCTCGGGGAAATCCCGCGCTCAAAATGTAGGCAGCGTTGATGTGATTGCATAACTCAATGCCTGGCTCATTATGTCCTTGGATTCTGCCAGAATAGTACACTGTCTCCAAGGCGGGAAAATGACCGATAAAAATAGAATTATAAAATACATTTACTATGGGACCATCTCGGGACCATACAAGAAACGATATGCATTAACAAAAACCACTACTGGTTAGCAATATGTATTCACAGAGGGAAATATTTCAAACGACATGTCTTTTATCGCGACATCGACTAGCAATCGATTTATCGACTACCCTTTAGTTCGATTCGTCACAGGTTAGTTTATATCGGCTATATGCATAAAAATTAAACGAACATAAAAAACGGCCTTCTTCATAGAAGCGCTCGTCATTTAGTAATGATGACAAATCGCTATATTATAAATATGTCGCAGTCACAAGTCTCAATCCAGCGTCAGAGCAACCTGTCAGAGAGTAACTCTGGGTTCAAGAGACCAGTATAATTCCTGGTCTAAAACTGATGTAGTCTCACTTAAAGATACGTTGAATGAGCGACCGGTCGTGTGTGCAGAGTTTATTATGAATTTTACTGACAAAATGAAGAACAAGTTACTTCTTGGATTTTTTGTAGCGGTTTTCTGTCATGTGGTTGGCCGTAAGTAGATTTTATTTTAATACTATAAACATTAATTTGAAAATCGTTTCTGTGGAAACGTTTTTAGGTTATTTCTTCAGTTAAAAGCCTGTTTTATTTTAGATAGACTTAGATTGGTGCGAAATTGCAGCATACACATCGAGCTGATATTCTAGTAGTTTTTAGTCAACTAGAAGCCTATTATAAAATTTAACATCTTGATTTCAAATACTGTGCTTTTACTACGTTCAGACTTAAAGTCCTGAAAGTCAATTTGCTGAGATTTCTCAGCGTGGGGATTATGGGCATTACCCTCCATGAGATAAAAGCTGATAAGGTGCTTATCAGGGGTGGCCTGTTTACAAATCAGTGTATTTGTTAGCTTTAGCTTTATATTAGTTCTTAATGTCTATATTTTATATGAATAATAAATATTTTCTGACGACCGATGTGTCGCGGTGGGCGAAGGTCCGCCTGCGACGCAGGAGGTTGCGGGTTCGATTCCCGCCTCGGAACAATTGTGTGTACGATCTGCAGATATTTGTTCCGGGTGTTCTGGTCGTTTTCTATGTATAATAAAAAATATCTATATGTATTGTATTATGTATATCAGTTATCTAGTACCCATAACACAAGCTCTGCTTACCATGGGGCTAGATAATGCTGTGTGAATTGTCCAGCATTATTTATTTATTTATTTTATTTATTTTCTATTTCTAAAACTATAACAGTTCGAAGTCGATTTATTGTTTTTTGATTGTCTAGACATTCACTTGTGAAGCCAAAAATTTGCTAAAACTGGTTTTCATGCGAACTAAAACTAATCAAAATTAATTTAAAACCTTGCATTCCTACGTATTCTAATAATAGGTATACGCGGGAAAATATCAACTTTAAGAGCCTTTATTCCTAAAATGCGCAGAAACAGTATTTTTCAAACCCGTTTATATCATGAACCACTTATCTTATAGTATATGTTATTTACTAATAATTTTAGGAAATTTTAGTGTCCAAGTAGTTTGACTATAAAATATTTCGATTAATATAGTATGTACGCGTTCTATCAAGATAACTTGTGAGAGGTTTTCATAATTTCCCTTTCAGCATCAGTTTCGAAGCTCAAAATAATAGAAAATACTGACATATCTAATTAAGAAAAAAATATAACCTACTGATGAGATCCTTGGCTAAAAAGTTACTTAGATAGATGTTTGGTTTTGTTATCCTACTATGAGAAATTAAAATTAAAAAAATGTGAAATATTACGAATATTTCACATTTTTAAATGATGTTTTTACCGATATACCTTATTTAATTTAATATAATAATAGCCTACCAATAAAGTGGAGCATCTTTTTTAAAATCATACATTTAAAATTTTTATGATTCTGTTGCTATTATTTTTCTATAAATATTTTAAAACTACTACAAAACGCTGCGCGAAAATCAGTCCGCCGCGAGGCTTTCTAGAGTGTGGTCACGTCGCTCATTAAATATTTATAGAAAAATAATAGCAACAAAATCATAAAAATTTTAAATGTATGATTTTAAAAAAGATGCTCCACTTTATTGGTAGGCTATTATTATATTAAATTAAATAAGGTATATCGGTAAAAACATCATTTAAAAATGTGAAATATTCGTAATATTTCACATTTTTTGAATTTTAATTTCTCATAGTAGGATACCAAAACCAAACATCTTTCTAAGTAAGTTTTTAGCCAAGGATCTCATCAGTAGGTTATATTTTTTTCTTAATTAGATATGTCAGTATTTTCTATTATTTTGAGCTTCGAAACTGATGCTGAAAGGGAAATTATGAAAACCTCTCACAAGTTATCTTGATAGAACGCGTACATACTATATTAATCGAAATATTTTATAGTCAAACTCGTTGGACACTAAAATTTCCTAAAATTATTAGTAAATAACATATACTATAAGATAAGTGGTTCATGATATAAACGGGTTTGAAAAGTACTGTTTCTGCGCATTTTAGGAATAAAGGCTCTTAAGTGTAAATATGAATTCTTTGTTTTGTCTAAACTTAGCGAAACAGCTATAACTCGTATAATTTTCTTGTAACTCAAATACATTATTATATTTCATTACAGATAGGCAAGTTCACATTTATAAATAATTATTTTAACTCAAACATATTATGTAGATGTAATCTGGTAATTATTTTGACATTCTTTGAGCAAAGTCGACCTTTCCAGCTTATACTCGAAAATTTCCATCCTTGTCGCGTTTTGTATATTGTAATTGCTATGTAAATTACCGAGAGCAAAATTATCAGTTTTGTTTCAGGTGAAAATTATTAACGTAGAATGAATGAATGAATGAACACTTTATAGTACTTAAAATAACACCTAATATCTAAATATTACACGTTAAAAGTACAAAAGGCGGTGTATAAAGTATATTAGATTATGAAAAAGCTGGATTTATTTGTATATTTTACTTTTCAGCAATAAATAGTGATTCAAGAGGAAGGTTTATAAATCATAACACTTAGATTTTTGCGTGGGTGAAACCACGGGGCGCAGCTAGTATATAATATACTAGCTGCGCCCCGCGGTTTCGCACGTATTAAAACCGCATCGAAATCCGTTGCGTAGTTTTAAAGATCTAAGGCATACATAGGGACAGACAGACAGCGGGAAGCGACTATGTTTTATACTATGTAGTGATTATACCCTACTGTAAAATTTTCCAGAGACATGCGACAGTGGTTCTTGCATCTCGCTGATGGAATGCCCGGAGCTGCTGAGTATTGTGAGACGAGCCAACCAGTCGCCGGCGGAGGTGGAGCGGCTTAAGAGAACTAGGTGCGGGTTCGAAGGTGATATCCCGAAGGTACGCTACCGATCATCATCAGCCTATAGCAGTCCACTGCTAGACATAGGCCTCCCCAAATGTCTGCAGCTTGCCGCATTCTGCCCTCCCACTGCTCAATCAAAACTCAATAATCAAAAACACTTTACTTCCATCCATACATTAAATTTGGAGAAATGGTATATTCTGAGAATTAAACACTGACACGGCAATAAAGTGAAATTTTTGATTTCTGTCGCTTCGGTATTTAGACTAAAGTAAAGAAGCGACAAAGAAACCTTTAGTTGTTATTTTTTAAGTTCAGCTCAAAAAATAGCAAAACCCGTCCCACGCAGTTTAACCTCTAGATAATCTGATATTTTATAGTACCTAAGACTTTTTGCACAAGATGGTTTTGACAATTTATTTGATTTACTGATAGTTTTTGCAACTTACTAGTTTGTTGTAGAAGCGTATACATTTTAAAGATACATAGGTACATTTTGTGTAGCATATGGACAAAGCTAGTTTATGTTTATTTCTAGAATTAATATTATTCTCCATTTTTAGGAAACCGATTGAGATTTTAAATGAGTTGAGTGATTATCATACACACAACATCATGAAAACATGACAGTACCATGTCATGGTACTGTCTATTATGTTTATTTCTTTAAATTTATCACGTAGTAGGTGTTCTCTGGGACCCATATTATAGATCGCACGAACAGCCCTCTTCTGCAACACAAATACGGTGTTTATATAATGCTGGATATAATGCTGGACAACAATTCACACAGCATTATCTAGCCCCATGGCATTTTTTTTTATACATAGAAAACGACCAGAACACCCGAAACAAATATCTGCAGATCGTACACACATTTGTTCCGAGGCGGGAATCGAACCCGCAACCTCCTGCGTTACAGGCGGACCTTCGCCCACCGCGCCACATCGGTCGTTTATATCTGCAGCGTTCCCCCACAGTAGTATGCCGTAAGACAGAATACTATGGAAGTAGCTGAAATAAACGACCCTTTATCCATCCACGTCTGTGAAATAATACAGCAATATAAATGCACTTGGATTTGTCCACACATGTTGATTATTGAATCTTCATCATTTTAACCGAGATTAATAAGATAAACCCTAGAAATCAATATTATCATTTAATAAGCCCCCGGGTCTATATCTCGCGAAGAACCGACAACCACTGGGGTAAACGTGTTCTTGAGTAGAGACCATGATACGGTTAACGTAGTGTAGGACGCCCTCCGACCAGGTGGGATGACGACCTGCGAAAGACTGCAGGGAGATGCTGGATGCGTCAAAGCTGAAGACAGGGCGCTATGGCGCTCATTGGGAGAGGCCTAATGTCCAGTGTACTAACATAGGCTGATGATGATAAAATAAAGTATTCCTTCTTCAGGTATGCTGCCCAACACCATGCTACACGCCCGAAGGAAAGCCAGGGAAATGCGTCAGTATCTACGAATGTCCCCACCTAGCTGGCTTACTGAAACCGCCTCTCAAGCGTGACGATAACTTGAACTATGTACAAAACTCAAAGTAAGTCAAATTTCCTTTGAACTAGGCTCGGACCTAGCAAATATTTCGACATTCTTGGGGAAGCCAGCTCTGTTTCTCTGTTTGTTCTGTCTTTTTTAAAATAGCTTTGCGAATCTGTCGACACGGAATAACTAACGAGAGCTTTGATATTTATCGAGATGACAGATTACGTCATAAATACTAATCCCTCGGAAATAAAATGTATGGGACTATGTCTATACTAATATTATAAAGAGGAAAGGTTTGATTGTTTGTTTGTAATGAATAAGCTCCGAAACTACTGGACCGATTTGAAAAATTCCTTCAACGTTGGGAAGCTACATTATCCCCGGTGAACATGCTATCTATATTATATTTTCAAAAAAGTTAGGGATTCGTACTAAAACCGTGCGAAGCCGGGAAGGTCCGCTAATGTATGATATTTTTATGGTACCACCTCGGGGTTATTCTCCAAACAAATGACAATAATCTCCCACATCGTCGAAATCGACGAACATACATTAAATAAAACAATACTTTCATACAGCCGAACGTAGAACCTCCTCCTTATTTTAAAGTCGGTTAAAAATGGTATAAGCAGTTTAGGCTTTTTGGTGGAGCATACATAAATGAATACATAACACTACAAACGTTAACCCAGGAAGGGTCTGGCTTTGTTTGCAATCGGGTAAAAAATAAGTGAACGACCTACGAGTACCTTAAAGCAGGTTTTATGATGAACTGGTTTCAACCGCGGTTTCGCACGCGTTGTTTTTATGGAAATGTTTAAAGCTATTTCTATACCTTGGTAACTGATTTATGGGATAAAATGTAGCCATTTATTCCAGGCCTAGAGCTACCTGTATGAAAATTTCAGCCTGATCCGTTTAGAAGTTCTGGCGTGAAGAAGTACACAACAATCATCCATCCATCCATCAAAACATCCAAGCTTTCACAACTATAATATTATGATTAATTATGTCTTGAAACCGACCGACCATAAATACGACCTGCGAAAGACTGCAGGTAGATGCTGGATGCGGCAAGCTGAAAATAGGGCGCTATGGCGGCGCTTATTGGGGAGGGCCTATGTGCCATGTGAGGACTGCTATAGGCTGATGATGATGTCTTAAAACAGGGAAACATACATATTTTCTGAGCCAACGACACGAGATGAGGTCAGCTTTCCGTATTGCTTCGACGCGTAGGTAATATATTAACTTGGATGCATTCATTTACATACACAACAAGATATGACATACCGCAACTCAGAACTTTGTACTTAGAACCAGTAATACCAGGAAAAATAAAGCCGCCAGGTATGAGTGGCCACGGTACAACAACTTCTTTTTTTTACAAAGACATCTATAATTTAATTTGAAATGATACAGGTAATATACATACATATGTAGATAAGATCAATCTTTATTAACAAAGAAAGTTACAATCAAATAAAAGAAACAAATTAGAACTAGTATTTACAATTGAAACAATTGTGCTAACTGCAGATTCTTCAAACAATCTACAGGTGATCCATATCCATACCAGATGGGAGCGTCCCCAAAAAGCTGGCTGCATTGCCCTGCTGTATGGCAATGCTGATGCGCTGCGCCAGATACTCACCAGCTCTGAGGGCACGCGTCGCTTCTACTAGACGCCTATTAAATTATTAAGTAAATTGTCTGAGACAATTTTTGAAGTGAAAACTTCGCGCGTTGAGTACTTTTTAGTTGGGGTGAACTTACAAACGTCATCACCACCGAACCCTTTCTATGTATATTATGTGTGTACTTTTTAAACGTAAAACTGGGGTTATCGTAAATTACTTACTTCTATCGGCAGTCCTCAAAGACCGCCTTGCGTGTTTTTTTTTAATTGAGCAGGACAGCATAAAATTCTATAACAACGCAGGTTATATTAAAGATCATTCCTCCTATTACAGATGCAAAGGATCAGATATGTACAGCGTGTGCTGCGGGCCCCCTCGAGACTTGTCCAACAACATAAACACAAAGTGCAGAGGCGAGCTCACCGCCTTCCCACCGGATCCTAAGAGCAAATGCTGCGGGCAGGAGGCTTCTCAGAGCAACAGGATTACAGGTAAGAGAATGAAAGGGATTGGAAGGGTAAGGAGTATGCTTGGCTTCGAAAGTATTTCCTATCTCATGTAGGCCCTCCGACCAGGTGGGATGACGACCTGCGAAAGATTGCAGGTAGATGCTGGATGCGGCAAGCTGAAGACAGGGCGCTATGGCGCTCATTGGGGGAGGCCTATGCCCAGCAGTGGCTATAGGCTGATGATGATGATGATGATGTAGGTCGACTGCTGAACCCGGCTTCCCCTAAGAACGGGAGTTTTTCCAAAATTAGCACGCTTGGAGTTCTGAGTACTTTTAATATCTACGAGTACACTGCGATTTTCAATACGGGGTGTATTGGAAATCGCAACTCAAAAGAAGCTATGCCTTCCTCTGGTAGGTTCCAGAATTCGGCTCCTACAACATCCACAGGCTGAGTTGAATGGGTCGATATTCGTACACCGCGACCCCATGGCTCAAGACATCAATACATGTTTGACCTATAAATAATAAAAGGAGTTGTCACCCAGTGACTAGTGGTCCTTCGTGTCTATTCATGTATTTAGAAGTGATTGATATTATCCTTTGTTTTGGATGGTCAACTGCAAAAAGAGTGCTTATTTTCAACAGCTGACATTTACTTGCAGGAGGCAACGTGACCGCCCTAGACCAGTTCCCGTGGCTGGTCCTCATAGAGTACAGCAAGGACGGAGGACCAGTCACGACCATGTGCGGTGGAGCCCTCATCAGCGGACGATACGTGCTGACTGCCGCTCACTGTCTCGCCGGGTCTATCTTGAATTATGGTGATCCGTAAGTATAGTTTACTGGTTACATAGATGTCGGACTATTTTAACGGGTATTTATCGGGTATGTATTTTTCCCGCCGTTTCAACAGGTTTACACACTTTCAAAGGTGTCAAACGCTATAAATACTCGTTAAAGTAGTACATGTAATTGTTCTGATCGCTTAAGTTGAAAAATATTTATGACTTTACTGGTTTCTGTCAAATGATTTAGTAGTGTATAAGAGTAAAGTCAGTCTAACTAGCCGACGGACGACGTAACAAGCAATAAAGGTTCATTGTCGTATAGAGACTTCTGCCTCCTACTCATGCAAATAAATAAATATAAATAAATAATGCTGGACAATTCACACAGCATCATCTAGCCCCAAGCTAAGCAGAGCTTGTGTTATGGGTACTAGATGACTGATATACATAATACAATACATTACATAGATAGATATTTTTTATTATACATAGAAAACGACCAGAACACCCGGAACAAATATCTGCAGATCGTACACACAATTGTTCCGAGGCGGGAATCGAACCCGCAACCTCCTGCGTCGCAGGCGGACCTTCGCCCACCGCGCCACATCGTCGTCCATGCAAAAAGAGCAATCGGTAGAAATTTTGTTATTATTTGATCAGGCGTAAGTAAAATACCTCAGAATTTAATTGGAAATATTAATTATTATTGTCTTACGAGATGGATACTAAATACTCAACCAATTTTAATTATACACTAAATTTACGGACTTCTAGTTTTCTTACTGCCCACCTACTCCTTAAATGGATCACTACCCATAACTACACAAGCTCTGCTTACCTTGAGGCTAGATGATGCTTTGTGGATTGTCCAACGTTATTTATTTTCAACCTTCCTTTCCAGTATTAACGTACGAATAAGCGAGTACAACACAAAGAACCCAGGGCCGGACTGTGCCCCCGTCGGCGGCGGTAACGACTGCAACGATGGCACTGTGACTATCGGCATTGAAGAGAACATCGCGCATCCAGACTACAATCTGAAGAGCCGGCATAATGATATAGGACTGATAAGGCTGAAGCAGTCCGCTCCTTACAATGGTGAGTAAATTATATGTACGTAGGAGAAAAATACATTTTTGATATTTTGATATGAGGTCATCGCCAGAGAAGTGCATTATTGTAAATCAGGTTTTTAAAATAACTAAAATGAAATGTAAACTAACTCTAACAAGCATCAATGTGAACAATTTAAATGCCTAATCATTTCGAATAACTGGTGTCCTTGCCGCTAGTATAATTAAACGCACGGTCTAAACATGTGCCCAAATGTAGTGTTTATACACCCATCTGTTATTGAATTGAATCATTCTATCAAATTAAAGCTAATTTTTATCTAACAGTACTAGGTTATACCCCAGAAACTGATTAAAAGTCCCTATTACAGATTTCATCCGGCCTATCTGCTTACCCAGTGTGGATGTTACTCAAGACCCTTCAGTAGACTACGTGTTGAACGTCGCTGGTTGGGGTGCGGTGTCCGAGTCCAAGCCCTATAGCAATATCAAACTGTATGTGGACGTGCCTTATGTGGATGTCAGTGTAAGTGAGAGTGTAATAAGTTAAATTGTTGTTATTTGTGTTGTGCTAAGTGCTGCACTTAGTACTCTGGTGCCGCTGAATACCAGCGCTGCATTGCACCCGTGTCAATGAAGCATTTAATGTCTCTCTCTCTGCTGCCGCGTCTTTTTATATGTAATTTACTACACACAATTTATTTGTAATATATTATATTGCTAACAGTTATATATATGTATATGAAACTCGACGCCAAGCAAGTAAGTTTCAGTTATTTGTGTCGTGGTTTGAGCGATGGCAGCGCAAATGCTTGTAGAGAGCGATAGCGTAGCCCATCAAAGACTGCAACGTGCGTCCGGTGGTTAAACTAGGATTCTAAGGCGACTTAGGGTACTAGATGGCCTACATACTTAGTACAATATACTACCAGTTTATTCCTAAGAATGTCCCAAAAAGAATTGTTTCGGTAGTCTACATAGCAGTTTACAATAATGAAGCAATCCATCTTTTCCAGGAGTGTCAAGGAGGCTACCGCGTCAAGGGCCGCCGAACCACCCTCTGGGACCGCCAGCTCTGTGCTGGCGGAGAACCTGGCAAGGACTCCTGCAACCAGTCCATCACCCACGAGGCAGTTGGCATCGTCAGCTTCGGGCCCGTGCCGTGTGGTCTCCCCAACGTGCCGGGAGTTTACACCAAAGTTATAGCGTACAGTGATTGGATACGGAAAAATATTAAGGCATGATTTGACTCTTGTAAGCGTAGAAACCTTTGGAAGACGCTGCGTCATTGGTTGAAATCGAAATAACATTTATTTCTTTAAACTTTAAACGTCAAATTGTTACTATAAATATTATCAAATAAATAGTTAAATTTTAAACAAAAATATTCACAAATAAAAATAAATTGTTAATCGATTCTCTTTATGGGCGCTATGGCGCTTATGAGGTCTATGTCCAGCGTTGGACTAACATAAACCGATGATGATGATTATGAAACGTTTTGGGAACCGCTTCCTCATTAAATAGTACTCTTTGCGCGAAAGTCTTGTGACAAGATTCGTTATTCATCTTCCCATTTTCAATCTTGAAAAGCGATATGGTAGCAGTCCATTCCACGGGATTTTTTTACAGATAGGTAATATTCGTCAACCGTATGTTTTTTTTTATATTCGAATCAAATCAAGATAGGTTAAGATATTAGACTGAAAGTTAATTGAAAGATTTTGAGCACGATATTGTCAATGTAAGTGCTTTTATAAGCATTTGGTTATTCAGCAGAAGCCGCTCTTGTGATATTTAAAATTATCTGAGACATAGAAAATAGTGTTTAAAATTCTGAAAAAAGATAAATTATTAAGAGATCTAGTCTAGTCAAAGTTGCATTCATTTACGATCTAATGAACTTCACTCGATAGTAAAATATTCCCGGGACCCAAGACATTCCACTGTCTATAAATATTCCTAGATATTTTAACTTCTACAATATATTATTATATATAGTCTATTTTAAGGTTTACTGGGCGTGTAATGCTATATTTTACCAATAAAAGAACAATTAATCCATTGGCTTTTATTTTACTGAGGTTAAACCTGGACACCGTAGGCCACGCTCCAATCACGAATATAGACAAGCTCACGATTTGATGATTCAACACAGTGAAACGCGCTGGCTGTTCTTGTAGCGGGGCTTGGGTGTGGATTTGAAGATCGTCTGCATAGAGATGGTTTGAAGAAGTCAATTAAAGATAGCTAGAATAAATTAACAATGCAAATAAAAGTGGAATAATAATGCCAGTTTTTATCTGAATTAAAACGTTGAATTATGTACTTTATAAAATAACTGGCCAAGTCATATCTAACCTACATAGATTTGACTTGGCACTCATTTAGATGTCCATTCTTTTTGCCACGAAGCCCACAGCCAATCATAATTTTTGTATTGAACTTGGCTCTCCTTTTTTACATTTATGTTTTTGGTGGGATTGATACAGTCGCGACGCGCTGGCTGTCGCGCGTTATAATCCATACAGTTATGCATTTGTATCGCTTCAGTCGCGCGATAGTATCGCTAAGTTAAGCTAAGCTAAAAGTCGCCATCGGCGAGCGCTCTATCTAAAGACAGTCCCATCTAGACCGCGCAGCCGTCCACTAGCCTCCTAGTGTCGCGTTGAGAGAAGTCCGCCCATGCGCCGGTTTCGCACGAAACACGTATTTTTTACGTTCCTTGAGTCAGTGTAGTGCAACTCGCGGACACGACGAGTCGGTGTTGTCATCATTTTCTTAAGTTGGAAGTGAATAAATTTAAAATGATCTCCATATTAGTGAAGTTGGGTTTTTTAGTTGCAATATACACGAGTTCTGTGAAAACCCGTAAGTAAATTACCTTAATATAGAGGATATAAGCAATTTTACAGCCTTGAGTTTAGCCGCTTGTGGTTTTACCGAAGTAAGGAGTTTAAAATGTTTACTGTTAATCTGGTTTGCGAATGCAAATGTATTATCCTGGTCAAAATATCCGTAGACCTTAGGCTAAAATGTTTTAAAGCTGGAGGGCCACAGATATTTTACTCCCAAAATAAAATAAAAACCACAAAAAACTATGTAGCTATAACAAGTAACGATCCTTATTGTGATTTAATTACTTACTCATTTACAGATATCTAAAATGTAGATAGTTACATCTTCATTAACAAAGAAACAATTGAGCTAACTGCAGACTGTGCACGTACGGCTAACAATCTGTAGGTAGCTCAACTCTTTTTTTTCAATAGATTTCTTTCCGGCGCAGAGAGGGGCCTCGAGGCTTCGCCTCATTACCCCGGCGTCAACTCGAGGGGTGACGACCCCTCGGTCCTTGGGTTTTGTGGGAATCTTTTCATTCCCTTACTCTCAATGTTTTTTTTGGCATCATTCCGTTTGTAATCTTTTTTTTTTTAAATAAACCCAAGGACTCTATGGTGGTTCCGCAGGGATCAGGTCCCGCGGAAGGGGTCGCCATGGGCGGTCGTCTTCCTGGGGCCGGGGCTGGGGCGGGGCGATGTTGTGGAGGTGCTCGTGGTGCCCGTTGTCGGCGCGATCGTACATTCGACGCGCCGTCTGCACGACGAATTCCTCCACGGATTGGATCTGCAGGTCGCGGGCTATGACGTCGTTCCTGACGTAGCGGCCCGCGCCCGTGCAGATCCTGAGAGCCACGTTCTGCAGCGCCTGGAGCCGGTCCTTGTTGGTCTGGGAGACCAGGGCGTACCAGCTCGGCGCCGCATAGGTTAGTCGGGACCGGACGTAGGACTTGTAGACCCGCACTTTAGTCCTCAGCGGCAGCCGAGATCCCAGGACAGGTCGGAGGAGCGCTCGGGCGACGCGCGCTTGTTGTAGCGCGCGGTCAACCTGCGGCTGCATCCTCAACGACCTGTCAATCTCGATGCCGAGGTACCTCGTGTGCGAGCTCCAAGCCACGTCCTGGCCCCGAAGCTGGAGTTGAGGTGGGTGGCGGCGGCGGCGGGAGACAAACAGCGCGGCCGTCTTACCCACATTGACGGCCATGCGCCATTTGTCCAGCCATGGCGGCAGGACGTCTAGCAGCTGCTGCATCCTGCTGGCTGCGATGGTTGGGCTGGTGGATGACGAGAAGTAGGCGCTGTCGTCCGCGAACAGCGCCAACGATACATCCCTCTCCCCGTGGCGTAGGTGGCCCTCCAGTGTAGGGATGTCGCCTGTGTACAGCGCGTATAGGGCGGGCGACAGGCAACTACCCTGCGGTACACCAGCTGAGATGGTCCGGGTGGAAGAGGTGGCATCCTCGACTGCGACGAAGAACCGCCGGTTGGCGAGGAAGGATGCCACGAGCCTGGTGAGGGCTGGTGGTGTAGGAGTCTGCAGGAGCTTGTACAGGAGGCCGGGGTGCCATACACGGTCAAAGGCCTTCTCCACGTCTAGAAAGACCCCGACGGTGGATCGCCCGGCGTTGTGCTCGACTGCGAGGTGGTGCATCACCCTGGTGAGCTGTAGCGTGGTGGAATGGCCGGACCTGAAGCCAAATTGCTCTGGGCGTGGCTCGATCGTTGGGGCCAGGCGGCCCAAGAGCAGACGCTCCAGGAGTTTGGCCACTGTTGGTAGCAGAGTGATGGGGCGGTAGCTGGCCGGATGGCGGTGGTCCTTACCTGGCTTCGGCAGGGCGATGACCCGCCCGGTCTTCCATGTGTCCGGGAAGTGGCACGTCCGGAGGATTCCGTTGAGGAGCCGGGCGAGTGCGGCGACTCCACGGCGGGGCAGCTGGGCGAGTGCCATGTTGGGGACTCCGTCATAGCCTGGCGCCTTCCGCCTGGGTAGGCGGAGGACGGCCTTCCGCACCTCAGCAGGGGAGAAGAAGTACTCCCCGCCTAGGGGCGGTGTCGGGCCAGACAGGAAGTCCTCAACCGCCTCCTCGATCTGGTGGTGATGGATGAGAATCTCGAAGGCGGCATCTGCTGGAACAGGGTGTGGCGTGAACTGCTCCGCCAGATGCTCGGCCAGTATCTCGGCGCGGTCGGCAGGAGCGAAGCGCCGGACCCCGTCTCGGTCCAGCAGCGGGTAGGTGGGCGCCGGCTGGCGCGTGAGCGCCCGGTTCAGCGCATGCAGGTTGGTGTCGTGCTCAGAGGCCCGGTCGATTGCACAATCCCAGGTCTCCCCACGCCAAGCCTGCACGGCGGTCGAGAGCTCGGCGGTGAGCCGGTTGAGGCGAGCTTTCAGTCGTGGGCATCGGGAGCGCGCCCACTCGCGCCGGAGCTCGCGTTTCTCCGCGATGCCCCTTTTGAGGTGAGGTGGGAGGTCGCGGCGGCGGCCTTGGCGCCTGATGATGGGCGAGGAGGCAGCTTCTTTAGCCTCCCGGATGCGTGTCATCAGAGCGGATGCCTCGGCCTCCACTTCGGCCGGCGTCAGGATGGGGCCGACGTCCACGGACTCTAATGCCTTGACGTACGCCGCCCAGTCAGTCCTCACGCCCAGGGGCCGCGGCGCTGTAAAGTCCGCGGCCAGGTCGAGCGTTATGAGGAGAGGGAGGTGCTGTGTGTCCAGGTCATACAGCACCTCAACCAGGACGGGGCAGCGCACGAACTTATGGAGCACTATGTCCAGGACGTCGGCAGCGTGTGTGGTGGCGGTGGGGATATGTGTGGGGGAGTCAGGCCCCACTACGGTGAAGCCGGTCGCATCGCTGTCGTCCAGCAGCTTGCGACCGGCAGGGTTGATCACTCGTGACCCCCACGCTGGGTGCTTGGCGTTTAGGTCGCCAGCGAGTAGCGTTGGGGTGTGTGAGTTGAAGATCGCTGCAGTATCGGCGGCAGCGTAGCGGGGTGTCGGCGGGCGGTATCCGGCGAAGATGCGAAGTTCCTCGCCCGCCGCTCTCACCAACACCCCGGTGGACCTCAGCTCCTTGAACGGAGCGAGCGCCAACTCCTCGTGGACGAGGTCGCGTCTGACCAGGGCGGCCGTACCACGGTAGGCCTGCCCCGATGTGGGCGACACCTCGTCTCGGCGGTACGTGAAGAAGTTGGGCACGCTCAACTGGTGGTTGGGCTGGAGCTTCGTTTCGCCCAGGAGGACGATGTGTACGTCCTGCGACTGAGCGAGTAGGCGGAGGGGCTGAAGATGCTTGCGGACCCCCCCGGGATTCCAGTATAGAATGCGCAATGCGGAGGACCTATCCATACCGGATCCCTTCCAGTACGGTTAGTCCCCGCACCGCAGCACTCTGGAGGTCCACTCCTGCAGCGATGGCGACCAGAAACTCAGTGAGGGCTCCCAACAGAAGCTCTGTTGGGTTCCCCACTGGTCTGGGCGTGTTGGTCCCTGCTGGGACAGTTTCGATGGGGGCACCACGCTGGCGGCCTCGGGAGGTCCTGCGCTCGCGCTGGGGCAGGGGCACACTCTCTGGTACGAGTGCGCCTGTGGGGTGATGTTCTATTCTGGGCTGCGCCGGTGCCCGGGTTGGGCACGGCGGTGGGTGGTGTGGGCGCGACGCCGCGGAGCCCGGCAAGGCATATGCCGGGGCCGGTGCCAGCCGCTGCGTGCTGGGTTTTGGGGCCTCCTTACGGGAGGCAGGGGGTGGCTGGGGGCCCGGGATATCACCCTCAGGTTGGTGCGGGGTGGAGGAGGCAACTGGCTTCCTCCGCCGTTTACCTCCTCGTGGCCTCCTCCTGCGGGCGGGCGCTGGCTCACCTCTGTTCGTGGCCGGGTTGGCCACTACTTCGGGGGCGTTCGGCGTGACTGTGGGGAGTGGCCTGTGTGTTGGTGGCGGGCGATGTGGTGCCGCCCATCGGCTTCCTGGGCGGGGGACGGGCGAGACTGCCCGCCCTTGGGCAGTCGTAGGGTAAGTGGGGGCAGGTGGGGGGAAGGTTATCCCCCTTTTGCGTGCCTCGCGGCGGAGCGCAGGGCAACTTCTGCTGTTTGCCGTGTGATCGCGGCCGCAGTTCGCGCAGGTCGGCTTCTCGGTGAGGGGGCGGGGGCAGTCGGCGGCGGCGTGCTGAGCGCCGCAGCGGACGCAGCGCATCGGACGGTGGCAGTGCGCCGACGCGTGGCCGAACGCCTGGCACCTGTGGCACTGGGCCACGCGGTTCGCTGCGCCGCGCCAATGCTCCACGCAGACGCCCGGCATGAAGAGCAGTTCCTGTATGCCATACAGGCGCACGAGCTCCTCCTCGGGCAGGCGGTCCAGCTGGGCGTGGAACAGGCAGCCGGCGCGGCCCTGTGCGCCTTTTATTTGCTTCACAAACCGGGTAGGGAAACCCAGTTCGTGAAGTGCTGCAGCGATGTCGTCGACGGGTGTGTCGGCGGGTAAACCTCGTATGGCCACCTTGGTGGGTAGTTCGGCGGACACGGTGTAGCTATACCAGCTGATCGCCGGATCTTCCGCCATTGCCTCCACCAGGTGGCGCTGCACCGTGCGGTATTCTTCGGGAGTGCGGGGGGTAAATCGCACCCCTTGAGCCAGGGGGCGCGCGTTGGGGGCGAAGCCAAGTTTACCCCTTAGGGCGGCGAAGTGCGCTACCCAGTTCGGCAGGCACTCCACCACGATGGGAGGATAAGCTCGCGATGGTCGTGTGGCGGGCGGGCCTTCCTGCGCTTCGCGAGCCACACCGGTGGCTGGAGGCGATGCGGCGCGTGGTGCGTCCACCTCCATCCTTGGGTCTGCCTCGCCTTGGTGCGAGGTGGGTTGGGCGGGGGCCGAGTGTTCGACGGCGGGGGCTGCCGGTATACAAACCGGGCGGTGGCTGTCCGGGCGGGCGGGGTTTACCAGTTGTGGTATTGGTCGAGGGCTGGGTGGGCGGCTGGTGGGCGGGCCGTGCGGTTGCGGTGCACCTTTAACATCAAAGGTCACCTGCGGTGGAGGGCGGGCGGCGGGTGCCGCACCGAGGCGCACCATGCCGGTCTCCCTTCCCGGGGAGTCGGGCTGGCCCAGGCGGCGGGGGGGAGGCGGCTGCACTGATGCAGCCTCGGCGTACGAGGCAAGTCGCTCTTCGGTCCGCTCGGGGGACGGCATTGATGACATCGGGGGAGGCAGCTCCATGTGGCTCGTATGTTCGGAGCGGGAGTCCTCCTCTGTTGGGGGCGGGCGGGAGGTGGAGGGGCTAGACGCGGTTGCTTCTTCCGAAGCAGTTTCCTCTTCCGCGCCCTCTCGTGGTGGCGATGGGGACCTGCGGGCTGGCGCGCGATAGGCGGGCTTGGGCCTCGAGGTGAGGGGGGTGTTCTGCAGCGGCGGGGATTCGCGGTATGAGGAGGAGAGGCACTGTCGCTTCTCGTCCTGCGTCTCCTCTGGCGATGGTGGTGCCCTTGTTCCTGCTGCTCTGTGCTGGGGGCGGGGCGGAAACTCAGTTCTGCGCGCGGCCACAGCGGACGTGCCTGCGGGGGGCTGGGGGGCGTCGTGCGACGCTGTTCCTGTGCGGGCCGAGTGGAAGCGCCCAGCCCTGAGGACTTGGGATTTCTCCGGTTCCATCAGGTTGGTGGCCACTATGACTCGGTCCGGTAACGGGGCTCGATCCGGGGGTTTCGGCGGAGGGGGAACATCCCCGTCTGCCATCGGGTAGGATGGTTGGGAAACACTCAAGGGGTGCCTTCAGTGGACTAGGGGGGCGGAGAACCAAGCCAGGTGAGATCCCGAGGGAAGGCCTAGCTTAGGTAATCCAGCGGCACTCGCCTAGGCACTGCGGGCTGCGAGCGGGTTGGGGGGGGGGGGGGGGGTAATGTTCGTTACTGAATTGGATGTTTTATCATAAAACACCAATCAGTAACTCGCACCGAGCGGGGGGACGTGAGTGATAACGGTCCCGCGGGTGTGAAGACGCACTAGGTACTCACCGCTAGCGATAGGTATGTCCTAACGCTGCGATCCGAGTTGCCTGCGCGTCTGTATGGGGCTCACTATACACTGCACTACGAGTCACTATCTCACTGCACTGAACACACAATAATACGATGTTATTCGTATTAGCCTCAAACGCAGGTCGCGGTCTCGATGACTAACCGGCTGTTAGGCCGGTGTCAGAGGTCCGCGGGGACGTGAGGCGGGGGGCGGACGGCGGGAGACGGGCGACGCGCGCGCACTGTACGGCTGAGAGCGGCAGACTGACTCTCTCGACTGACTAGCTCAACTGATCTATATCAATAGCAGGCGGACGTGTCTCCAAGACGCTGGCTGCATTGCCCCGCTATGACAATGATGCGCTGCGCCAGATACTCACCAGCTCTCGGGTCACGCGTCGCTTCGACCAGACGCTGAGATATTATTTATTTATTTATTATTATTATTATATACAAATATCAAGTTATCTCGGTAAATGGGTAATATTGGTAACATGTAAATAAATATCGGAAAACCCGGAATTTATCGAATCAAGAATATAACCTCAGATAACAAAGTAATAAACAAAGTAAAGCTCCTGAGTGAGTCTGCACGAACTGTACGCGATATACTAAAAAACAAACGTATTAGGTATCATACGGTTTTCGCTAAAAAACGGACTGATTCATTAAAGGTTTATTTAGTTAGGTGTCGCTTAAATTCGCTCAAACCTGAAGCTATTTTTTGAAGATATCAGAAAAATAATGCACAGGAGCTTTGTTGGTTATCTATTCTAATATTATAAAGAGGAAAGGTTTGAGTTTTTGTTTGTTTGTAATGAATAGGCTCCGAAACTACTGGACCGATTTGAAAAATTCTTTCGCCGTTGGGAAGCTATACTTACCCCGGTGAACTTAGGTTATATTATATTTTCAAAAAAGTTAGGGATCCGTACTAAAACCGTGTGAAGCCGGGAAGGTCCGCTAGTTACTATTCCGCTAGATTAAAATAATTGTGTGATATATTATTCCATTAAATAAACTACTAAACTGCTTTACTCGTGCATAGCCGGGATAATATGCTAATTACATTTATTAACTTCATAGTTTCCTCCACACATAGGTACATATAATGAGCTTCAAGCAAGTTATAAACTTGTTTGTAGATAGGAAGACCTACATTTTAAACATATTATAGATTTGACACCCAGCCGCTGCAGCCAGTCGGTGCCTCAATAATCGCTTGTCATTTAGTTTTAGAACTATGTCATGCTTTTTTATGAGCAACAACTCCTCGTGCTAATATTTTGCGCCACCGAACCGAACACGGCCCTTCGATTCCTCTTTCTAATTTGACAGGTCTATTTTTAAAGCTTGCATATTACGCTTCTTGGTAACCCTTATGTTTACTGATAAAGCCAACCGCTGCAGCTAATTGGTGCCTCAGTGCTCGCTTGTTATTTAGCTTTCACTTCGTCACAAACAACAACCAACCAACAAAACAATCCTCTAATATTTGAAACCAAATTGAAACAATACCTTTTACATAAATGCTATTACGCTTCTTGGTAACCCTTATGTTTACTGATAAAGCCAGCCGCTGCAGCCAATTGGTGCCTCAGTGCTCGCTCGCTTCTCATTTAGCTTTAGGAACCACACATCGCCACGAACAACAACTAACCAACAAAACAATCCTCTAATATTTGAAACCAAAATTGAAACAATACCTTTTACATAAATGCTATTATACCTATAGTACCTATTGCCTTGCCATATTTGGGTACCATTCTGTCTCTTATACATTACCTAGATACTAAGAACTATAAATGTACACAATGATGCAATAAAATAAATATGAAACATTGTCTATTTTAAAAGCTTGCATATCAAGCATCATGGAAAGCCTTGTGTTAACTGATAATGATAACCGAACACCGATGCATACGTTGTGAGATGATATACGGTAGGTCAGGTACCCAGGCGGTTATTTACCTTGAGATAAATTGTTATTGTAAGGCAGATAAATAATATAAATAAACGAGGCCCAATAATGATCATGATTAAAACACATTTGTGGCTTTGGATAACAATTTTTGACGACTTGTGGGCTGATGATAATTTTATCAGCTTTCATTACGTATGTACTGCAACAAAATGTCATATGAAGCGTCGTTTAGGAGATGTAAGCAAAAAACTGGACCTTATTGATGCCCCTAGGGTCTACCTCATAGGAGTGGGGACTTTTAGTACCTATGTTTGTCTCCTAACTAGCCTAACAAAGTTCCGAAGTCAAAATTTCTGCTTTCGACCTTTCTATCCACAATCATTCATTGACTATGTGCTTTTCGCGTTCTTTGGATAACAGCGCCGGCGAAATTAGCAAAAAAGTCTGTAAAAAAAAAGGTTCGTCTCTAGCCTAGCTAGAGCTAGAGACACCTTTTTTATTGTTTATTATATTTTAGGGACTTTGAGTCATTTTCCTGCGGTGCAAGCGGACCTTCGCCCACCGCGCCACAGAGGTGCCAACTACAACGACTATGTATTGATGATTGTGCTGATTTTTATACGTTCTTCTTCCAGAGTCATGCTCCAGCGGGACCTGTATATCCCTGCTGCAGTGCCCTGAGCTGCTCAGCCTGATCAACAAGCCGAATAGAACGCCTCAGGAGTTGGAGCGTCTGAAGAGTGCGCAGTGCGGATTCGAAGGAAACTCACCAAAGGTGTGTGTGCTTAAATATATTTATCACCACTCCCGCTCGAAAACGTTTGACATTACTATAAGACTTGTGACTATCATGGTTATTAACACAATGTTTTCCAATATTTCTGCACAGTTTCATGATCATGGAATATCTCGTGAACCTATCGCATGAAACTGTGCCGAAATATGGGAAAATTAAAAATTCTAATCATGGTAAATAACCCGATTTTAATCTTTTGTTGACTTTGCTGTTCAAAAACAGTCAGCATAACCCGGTTTTGCTCACATGTGGAATAACAATGTTCAACTTGTTGAAAATAGTAATTTGAATTCAGAATGTATACCTACCCAATTTCGATGGTATAATAAGATGTCGATACTCTGTGGTTCGCACGAAATAAGATTTTTGTATCATATGCTATGGGATGGGTTTAGGATTTACCTACGCTAACAAACTTTTCCGATATTTTGGAATATCGGAAAAGTTACAAAGTCGGAATAGGACGCAGAAAAAAATCGAAAACGGACAACAAAAAAAAACTCGCGCAATTTATATCTAAACTTGAGTGTCATGCATGAGTCATTTCTTTGATTCCCTGACAGACAGCTTCCTATTGGCAAAAGAGTTGAGATAGGTCAATGACCAACGGTAAAAACAAATTAGATTTAATTTTCCACACATCATTTAAGCCACGATTTAAGTCTTCGCTTAAAGGAAGACAGACTAGGTGCTGTGAGTACCTGATCCGGTAGATTGTTGTACAACGCGGGTCCCAGCACGTGCATGAGTCTGTCCGACTTAGCCAGTCTGTGTGTTTCCGTAGATAGCTTGCTTCTTATAATAATTTATAAGAATAAACTTAATTTTCCAGGTATGCTGCCCAGCAGCATCAGAGCCCGGCTGCTACACGCCGGACGGGAAGCAAGGAAGGTGCATCAACATCTACCAATGCCCGCATCTCGCTAACATGCTCAAAGTGCCTTATTCGAGGCCTGATAATGTCAACTATATACTCAATTCCAAGTAAGTACAGTAAAAGGGCGCTATAGCACTTATAAGGGGAGGCCTATGTCCAGAAGTGGACTAACATAGGCGTATGATGATGATGAAAATATTAATTGGAGAAGACGTTTTTTTCTATACATGCATCTTTTAAAATGAGTAGAGAAATTAAAATCGCGGGATGATGTCACCGTTTCACTCTTAAACCTCCTTGTCGTCGTCGTCGTATGGTCAATTTATCGAAAATATTTCAAAAACTATGAAACTACCTGAAATTTCAAACACTGTTTTGAGATGTACGAATATTTTAAAACGTGTTCTACTACAGACTTCTCTATAGAGAAGTCTTCTCTATAGAGAAGTCTTCTCTATAGAGAAGTCTTCTCTATAGAGAAGTCTGATATATCTCATAGATCAACAGATGTAGAACCAATTATTACGGTTTTTTCAACGTCAGTCCCAATCAAAGCACGTAAACGGTACATACAATTATATTGACATAATACGAAAAATCTCCGTTGCGCCGCCGCAGTTTTGCGCCAATTTGTATCTTTTTGCGTAGTGAATAAAGTTATATTTTGAATCAAAGTGCGCTCAGCGTCGTTTCTCGTCTCGGAGTTTTCTGACACTAATCAATAATACCGGTCGGTCTGGTCTGGTATAGTGACTTTACTAATTTAATGATGATGACGCAAATAAACAAACAAAAAGTTGTTTGATATCAAGAAAAACACGCAAAAAAACTGTTTAATATAGATATCAGCAGGACGATGCTTTGCTACCCGTGCGAAACAAGGGGGCTCTTGCTTGTACAAAAAAAAATACAAAATTAATTTATTTGCTAATACAAAAAATGCTTATACAGTTCTCTGGTGGTCCCCGCACTAGGTTCAAAACCTGTATCGCGCGAGGCCGAATTACAAACAGAATAATTCAAAACTGTAGTAAACAGGGAAGCAGTTCATACTAGAAAAAATACTTTATAAAAAAAAACAAAAACGAATACATATAATATTAAGACCTTAGAAGTCGTTTGAGAGTAATGTTTAATGAAATTGCACTGACCATATAAGTATGAAACCAGTTTCGAGAATCTGAGCGTAAAAATGCCAAGGACATCCCAAGATGCTTCTTTTTATCAACAGGATAAAATTATATGTAAATGACTACATTATTTAATTTTCCATAACATGACTTTTTATCTAATGTTATACGTGATTTGAAACTGCGAAAACGTAAAACAACTTACGATACGAGTAAAACGGGAGACTTTGATAAATAATCACATTAAGATAGATGTCAGACAGATAGACTGAACGGAACAGGTTTAAGCCTGAAATCACACATAGGCTGCTTTTTATCTCATTAATCAGTTGCCATGGGGTAGAAATAATCTTTGAACGTTTCCATAGAAAACTAGTGAACCATTATACTTATTATTCAGCTAGTGAGAAAAAAAATGTCAATCTGTTTGTTACCCAGTTTCATTAACACTTTGAGTGCTGAAAACGCACGGTATGAGTTTTCTACAAGTGACTAATATGCGTAAATCCACACTAGCGCAGCGGCTGAGAAAATACAGATCTTTGTGACTCAGCAGAGCTGTAATATTTTTCGAACGAAACGCATGTGCGGCGCAACACAACCGCTGTGAAGAGCGGCAGCACGAATTTTTTAGGTAAAAAAAAAGATCGCAATCGTCGAAAAAAAACCGCAGTCAAAGTATAGGTAGGTAAGGTAATTGAACTTGAGTGGTGTGGTGATCTCATATCGTCAATGCCAATGACATAAAATTTCACCTTAGTATATGGGAATGACGACCGCCACACTACTGAACCTAATTAGTATTCCAATCTATTAAACATCAAACCGCTTTATTTTCTTTAGACCTTACAGGACTCTTGGACACGTCACACATTTCAGATTATTATTTACAGATGCACAGGTTCCGATAGATACGGCGTATGCTGCGGCCCGCCTCGCGACCTCGCTGGAAACCTCAACACCAAGTGCACAGGGGTCCTGACTGCCTTCCCACCAGACCCTGAGACTAAGTGCTGCGGGCTCGACGCTAACGTGGGCAACAAGATTACAGGTAACTCCATTTATTACAGCTGCACTGGCTCTGACAGTTACAGCGTGCCGGCCTGCGGCCCGCCTCGAGATCTCGCTGCCTCCTGCGTCGCAGGCGGACCTTCGCCCTCCGCGCCACATAGGTCGTCGAGAGATATAAATATAAAAATAATCCACGCAGCATCATCTAGTCACAAGCTAATCGGAGCTGTGTTATGAAGATACCCAGAAAACACTTGGAACAAATAGTTACAATTCGTTCGTACAAACATTCGTTTCTACTATTCCAGGTGGCAACGTCACGACAGTGGACCAGTACCCATGGCTGACCCTGATAGAGTATACCAGGGACGGTGGACCAATCAAGACGCTCTGCGGCGGTGCCCTCATCAGTGGACGATATGTACTCACAGCTGGCCATTGTGTTAGTGGCGCCATCTTAAATTTTGGGACTCCGTAAGTGTTTAAAAACTGAAGATAAGAATTTAAATATTATTTAAATCAATAATACTGCACAATCCACGCAGCATCATCTAGTCCCAAGCTAAGCAAAGCTTGCGTTATGGGTACCAGATGACTGATATACATAATACAATACATTACATAGATAGATATAATAATAATAATATGAAAATAGTATTTAAAAAAAACAGTTCTTATGTGATAGAAATAACTTTTTAATTTTTCTTTTAGATTGATTTTAATTAATAAGTGCACAACGGAATATCATTAGGTACTCTATCCTACATATTAAGTATTAATGTACATTCCATGAACCAAGACCTGTAACTATGTTGCCAATAAAGAATCTGAATTGAATTGTATGCCTAAGCGGCAGAATCCAGCGATCTAAATGAAAAAAGTTTTTATTTCTTTAGGCTTACAGATAAGCACTTAGGCAGGTCATATTTTATACTATTAATTATAATATAATAACATTATTTTAATGTTCACTTCAATTTTTTTGTCCACCAGTGGAAGAAGTAAAAAGAAACCACTAGTATGTTCATAACCTAGGTGTCTAGTATATTTGATTTGCTTATCTGTAAGTTGTTAGATTTTGAGTTGGAGCAAAACTCGTTCCAAATAAGTATTAAGTATTACCAAAATAAGTATTATGTTCCGACTGTAAATTACCTGATTCACAAACAATAAATGAATTATGAATCTGAATCTACCTTTAGACGTTCGTACAGAAACAATGCCTGCGAATCCACAAAGAAACTACTCCAACATGAACCTCAAAATTACATTCTCTCTAACCATACTAATCAATTTTACAGTAAGAACATCCGTCTCGGTGAATACGACACTTCAAACCCGGGCCAGGACTGCGCCCCGGCCGATGGCGGTGGTACCGACTGCAATGACGGCATCGTCGTCATACCCATTGAGGAGAGCGTCCCACATCCAGAGTACAAGAAGGGCAAGCAGAACCAGAACGATATCGCTTTGATTCGGATGAAGCAGTCCGCACCGTTTACTGGTAAATACTGTTACTTCCTCACGTGATCTTATAGTGAGAAAAAACAAGAAAATTTATTTATTGGTTTATTCACTACTACTAGCTGCACCCGAGATTGACGAATTCGTTAATAAGGCACTGGATGTCAAGTCTAATGAACCCTTATGCTAAACAAATTTATTATATAAATTGATTTGTAGGTGTTAGTGTAAGGAATGTAATGTAATTTCAGTCAAATTGCATTGCATTCTTTACATTAACATTATGATGATGATGTAATTTTTAAATTCTATAATAAATCACAATATGGATATATAATAAGTCTGAATCAATAAACGAATTAAGTTGTTTTGACGAAAGTTTTCAACCAGTGCGTCCTACCCGTTATGACCTACGGAGCTGAGACGTGGACACTCACGATAGGGCTGGTCCACCAGTTCAAAGTCGCTCAGCGAGCTATGGAAAGAGCTATGCTCGGAGTGTCTCTGAAGGATAGGATTCGCAACGAACACATCCGACAGAGAACCAAAGTTATCGACATAGCTCTGAGAATTAGCAAGCTAAAGTGGCAGTGGGCCGACCATATCTCGCGAAGAACCGACGGCCGTTGGGGCAAACGTGTTCTTGAGTGGAGACCACGACTCGGTAAACGTAGTGTAGGACGCCCTCCGACCAGGTGGGATGACGACCTGCGAAAGACTGCAGGTAGATGCTGGATGCGTCAAGCCGAAGACAGGGCGTTATGGCGCTCATTGGGGGAGGCCTATGTCCAGCAGTGGACTAATATAGGCTGATGATGATGATGATGAATAAACGAATTTAATAAAAATGATTATATGTTGTACCAATCATATTTATTTCTATATTTCATTTTAAATTATTATTCTATATTCAAACTTCTATTTACGACGACGTGCCATCATGTTTTTATTACGTTATTCATTGAATTTTATAAATTACTAGCTGCGCCCCACAGCTTCGCCCGCGTTGAAATCTACATACATATGTGTCAAATGGTTTATAAACCTACCTCTTGAATCACTCTATCCATTAAAAACCGTATCAAAATCCGGTGCGTAGTTTTAAAGATCTAAGACAACGGGAAGCGACTTTGTTTTATACTATGTAAAGTGATGATTTTATCAATTATACTTAAATCTATATTTCATTTAAACATTATTTTTTCAATTGTCTATTTACAACGTGCCATAATTTTATATATTTATTACGTTATTCATTGAATTTTACAAATAAATGATTGATACCTACAACTCGGTCACAATATCTGTGCACCTTGAGCCATACAAAATGTTTGGCTCAAGGTGCACAGATATTGTGACCGAGTTGTACTTATGAAATATTCTGAATACTGTATATTTCTTCCAGATTTCATCCGTCCAATCTGCCTGCCGACCACGGACATCACGCTGAACAATCCAGCTGGGTTGTCGCTGTTCGCGGCGGGATGGGGGGCCGTCTCTGAGACGCAGCCAAACAGCGCCGTTAAACTTTATGTGGACCTGCCTTTCATTGCTAGAGACGTACGTCCGCCATTTTCAGCTTAAGACTAGAATACGTAGTACGTATTTTAGTCTTAAAATGACAGAAAATACCGTCCATGGTACATATATAGGCCTCCTCATCGATTTAGGTGATGGCGAGCCTACATCAGGGATTTTTTCTACCATGGTATATAGAAGGAGAAGGACATGGGTAGACAAATGATGAGTCAAATCGTCAAATTGATTGGTCCTTACAGCAGATGCAACTAAGGGTTGCATGTATTGTAAAACCTGATTATGATATACATACATATTTAGTTGTTCTTGGTCCATAAAAAATGTTTTACATGGAGTTTGAGGAACCTAAATCATCAAAGAAAATAATGGTTAAACCCCACTTAATTTTCAAATGTTCACGATTTCATCGTGCAATTGACTTTCCACGGTTTCTCAACTAAACTTTTTAATGTATTTAAAAAATATCTATCTTAATATCGTAATTTATTGTATAAAGCATATCAGTTACCTAATGGTAATGAATGACACATGCTCTGCTTAGCTTGAGGCTAGATGATGTGTGAATTGTCCAGTATATATAATTATTACCAGTTTAGTAATGATCCATCTTATTTCCAGGTCTGCCAAGGCGCATACCGAGCTCCAGGCCGCAATACCAACCTCTGGGAAGGTCAGCTCTGTGCTGGCGGCGTTCCTGGCAAAGACTCCTGCAAGGGAGATTCTGGCGGACCCCTCATGTACGAAAGCAGCTCAGTGAGGAGACATGAAGTTATTGGAGTGGTCAGCTTCGGACCAACGCCATGCGGGTTGCCTGATATACCGGGAGTTTACACCAAAGTTTACGAGTATAGGGATTGGATTAAGAGTGTTATAAAGGCGTAGTTTAGTATGGGGTATTCTCAAGTCTTTGTTCAGACAACTTATGCCATATATAAATACATTTTGATATATGATTTTAGAGATTATATGATAGAATGGACAATTCTGATGATAATCTAGTACCTACCAATGGGCTCATGGTATCAAAGGCCTTGTAGAGGTCGACGAATGCAATGCGACGGACGACGTCGACTAGGGTATGTTGATCTCTCATGCCTTTGATGGCTCAAATCGTTATTCTTAAGTCTATGATAGAGACATCGACATCAAATATGATGGTTTACTTAAAGAAATTTAAAGGGCATGTGTGTGTATATCTTGCGTTGAGACAATATTTTACATCTTCTGTCTGTGATTTATACTCATTCCATTATTCTTTGTATTATTATTATTAGGTATGGTTCCTTTATTGCGCCAAATTTTATTTTACTTAAGAGCTTCGTTTTTACTCATATTGATACTCATTCCTATAATAGTGCTGTCCTTTGAATGTGCATATTATAACGTAAATATTATATAAACTATATATATAAACTCAGTTAAAACATTGATTGAAATGGCAATTGATGTCTAATAGGGAACCATTGTTAAAGACCCTTTAACAAAATAATAACAGGTTACTTAAATTCTGGTCAACTGAATATATAGTCACTGTCTTGATGTTGATTTTGGAAAATAATTTGCACCACTTTCTATTTTTGACACCACAACACACGATAAAACGACAATATTTTCCAACACCACGCCAAAAAGAGAATATTTGATTTATTGAGTTTTTTACAAACTCAACAAATTAACTATACCTACTGTACTAACGTAACTATAAAGTACTTACATAATTCCAAAAGTAATTCCATATTGAATTTATAAGAAAGCTTTTACATGTTATCTATGATGGATGAAATTATGACGATGCATGATCTCATGACGTCATATCATAACAAGACACGACAACTAACATGAATCTTTTATATTTGTTTATAGCTTAATAAAAAAAATTATGCATGAATATGTTTGTTTTATATCTTCATACACAACAACTACAACACCTTAAGGTCAATAATAATCCTAATAAGAATATTAATACAGAAATACATTAATTATACAAGAATCATGTTCCTATTTAGGCTTGGTTTATTATGTTCTTATTAGGATAATATTATACCGTTTCACTACGGTACTGAAAGGTAATGATCTTATTTACGACCAATTATCAATTAGGTAAATTATTATACATAAACTCTAAGAATTAGAATAATTAGCAAGCTGAAGTGAAGCCGCCCATATCTCACGAAGAACCGATGGCCGCTAGAGCAAACTTCGTCTAACAACGTCTTGAGTGGAAACCACGACTCGGTTAACGTAGAGTAGGAGGCCCTCCGACCAGGTGGGATGACGACCTGCGAAAGACTGCAGGTAGATGGTGGATGCGGCAAGCTGAAGACAGGGCGCTATGGCGCTCATTGCGGGAGGCCTATGTCCAGCAGTGGACTGCTATAGGCTGATGATGAGGTCAATTCTACCTTTCGGTCTCTGAATCGGTATTTGAATGCGCTAAGAAAGTTTATAAGCGCATTCAAGTAGAAGATTATGCCCAGCAGTGAATACAAAAGTAAGTACTGGAATGATGATTATGCAAAAGAGATAACATAAAACAAGAACTTCTCTGCTTCTTTCATTCCAACAGGATTCTTTGTTTACTTACTGTGGCTGCTGATTGGTCAAATCTATATTAATAAAAAAATATAGATTTATATATTCCTTGATCAGAGTCAAGGATACTCAGTAGGACTTTGCAGCTTGAACAAGTTGGAATCCTCGAAGCAAAAATGAGTTTTAAGTATATTTTAAATGTGATTGTGTCGTTGCTGGTCTGTTATATTGGAAGTAAGTTACATAGTTTACAACGTTTATTTAAATTGTCTCGAATAAACAGCGCAATATACCTTTGCCTTTTGAGTATTCGTCCATTCGTCTTGCCAAGTGCCCTGCCCATTTTCATTTCTTTAATAAATATAGTCAAATTACTATAGTTTTTTGTGGTCATCCATTTGGTACATAAATACAGTTCTCGACTCGTACTAAATCTTTCCGAAGATGTATTTTCAGCCATGATGTTTTTTCCTGATATTTTACGAGAAGACCTTACCTTATACCTACTTTATAACATTCAGTCATTATGCTATACTTAAACATACACGTTATACCGCCCAGGCTGCAAGTAAGCATATTTTTTAAATCCCTTGACGGTGCTCAACTGACCTTCAAAACGAGTTTTTGCATATAACTCAATGAACTTCCCACATATCGCTTGAGAATCAACAGGATAAACATCGTAATAATTAAATTAGCATTACCTACAATAATGTGCGTAAAACTTAAGGAAAACAATCAAGTATCTGATCTTAAGGTACTAGATACATATACAAAAACACTATTAAGGTTGTCAAGGCGGTATGCACACTACAGCCTTGAGAAAATGATCAGGGCAGGGATTATTTTAACGCTCTGTGTAGAAAAACCTGTAGGATAGGATTCGTATCGAATACATATGTACATACATACGACAGAGAACCTAAGTTATCGATATAGCTCTAAGAATTAGCAAGCTGAAGTGGCAGTGGGCCGGCCATATATCCAACTCCCCTAAATTTCGGAACCTACGAATTTTTGAAGCCATAATATGCCGATTTGCTCATGATTGTTCGTAAGTATTTTTCTAACATATCCCGAATTTCAGATACACATGGATTAAACCAAAACGAACGTTGCGCCAAACTCCTAACCGCCTCCCCGCCAGACCCTGACTCATCATGCTGCGGTCAGGATGCCTCAGGGGAACATAAAATATTAAGTAGGTATCGAAACTCTTGTATGTTCGGATATACAGACGTTTAGAAGATCCCGAAATGATATGCTTTAGGCGAAGTGCTCAAGCACAATACGAGATCATTATCGATTCGATCATATCAATATACAGGGTGGTTTTTTGAGAAGGGCGGTTTTGGCCGAAAACGCGAGGAGCCATGCCCTCGATTTGTAAGAAAACATTAATTAGGTAAAATTGAGATATTAAAAGTAATTTTTAGTTATACATTTATTATATTTGCATAGGTCGATCCCTATCAGCAACAGAATTGGTTTAATAAAAAGAGTGTATTTTTTTTTAAAACAAATTCGTTTTGTTTTCTTATAAATCAAGCCGCGCTGTAATATGAAAGGAGCTTTTTCCATCAATTTCCATTAAACAACTTAGATTTGCAATTTTTATGAATACATTGACTACATTTATGTGATGTTTTAGGTGGAATCGAGGCGTTCATAGACCAGTACCCTTGGCTGGCGCTCTTGGAGTACCGCAAAGACGATGGGCCGATCAAAACCCTCTGTGGCGGAGCTCTCATCAGTGGACGATACGTGCTAACAGCTGGACACTGTGTTACTGGATCTGTACAGTCGGTTGGAGGACCTCCGTAAGTTTACAAATCTAACATCAGCGTGTCATTATTTTTGCTAGCTGAAAAGTTTAATAAATAAATAAATAATGCTGGACAATCCACACAGCATCATCTAGCCCCAAGTTAAGCAGAGCTTGTATTAGGGGTATTAGATGACTGATATACTTAATACAATCCATTACATGGATAGATATTTTTTATTATACATTGTACGAGGGCCAGCGGCTATGATAAAGCCATATTATTTGCAAACATTGTACGTATGTATCTTGAGTTTGGCAAGAGGAATCAAAAATCAAAACAAACAAATGTTTTCCTTTCAGTAAGACCGTCAGACTGGGAGAGTTTGACACATCAACTGATGGATTAGACTGCGCTGATATAGAAGCCGGTGGATTAGACTGCAACGAAGGAACTGTTACCATTCCCATTGAAGAGATCATCGTCCATCCGGAGTATGACGGAAAGGCCAAGAAATTGAAGCATAATATAGCACTCATCCGGCTAAAGGAGTCAGCTCCTTTTACTGGTTGGTATTGACTCTATACTTACATATAAGGTCCCAATGGTTAGGCATAGACTCCACCAAAGCGGAGTACCTAGTGCGTAGCGGGGATGAGAAGAGATGTTTTTCAGCAGGGCTCAGTATAAGTATAGATATATATGTGTAATATGGCTAGGGTGTCTTCGCCGAAGCTGTGCGGATGCGGAGATGCGTGTTAGATAGACGGGAGCAAAGATGTGTGCTGGGTAAAGCGGCTGTTTGTTGAGATGAAATGCACTAACGAGGCACAGCTCACCGCTCGCAGTGACGTCGCCAGATTACGATGAAAAACTCACATCTCCGCTTCGATCGTTCTTTGTTTCTTCGAATACAAAATATGATGAATCTCCGCTCGCTGGTTTCCACTGAAGCTGAGCGGAGATAAAATGTGTGAATAACAACGTTCTATTTGTTGTTTGAAACACATTTTATCTCATCTTAGCTTTGGTGGAGTCTGGCTCTTCTTAGAGTGACTATCTGTAAAGTCGAGTTTATATAATTGAAGCTAGATCTTCAATAGGGGAAGCTCTAGGTCGATACGAGATACGATAGCAAGGCGTGCCGCAACATGAGGTAAAACGTATTTTAAGTGCCTAAGTAACTGATCAAAATATGTGCGAAGTCAGAGTCAAATTGCAATAATGATTTACAGAATTCATCAGGCCAATCTGCTTGCCAACTACGGATTTCACCATCAATCCGCCGGACCACTTGACACTGACCGAGGCTGGCTGGGGAATAAAGCCTAACAATTCTAAGAAGCTTCACCAGACGTTGAAGTATATGGATAAAAACGTAAGTGATCTGATAAAGATCTACACAAGTAGGTAGTGGTTCGGATTTTATACAAAACCCTGTAAAAAAGCTGACTTCAGACAATTCAAGCCTTAAAACTTTTGTATAAGTAACTATCATACACAAAAGTCATTCTTTTGTATTCAAGCCTTATTCATTACCTGTTCAAAATTCGATTAATTCGTACCAGGCACAGCATAGGCTGATAATTTTACTAATTTCAGTTTTCCTTTTTCAAAAATACTCTTTCCTCTAACCAAAACCTTTCACAAATTGTAACATTTTATACATAATTTTCAGACATGCCAAGAAGCATACAACACCAGCAAGATAACCCTCGACGAAACCCAGTTCTGTGCCGGGGCAGGGACCGACCACAAATGCACAGGGAGCTCTGGTGGACCGCTAATCTTACAACGCAGCAAGTCGTGTGAAGTGGTCGGCGTGGATAGCTTCGGACCGATTCCGTGCGGCAATCGTGGTTTACCCACGGTTTATACCAATGTATTTATTCATAAGGATTGGATTAAGAGTGTTATTAAAAATTAGATTGGTCTGTACAGTATAAATTTGTATTTATACAAAGACTTCAAATATAAAAACGATTGAACAATTTTACACTGTGTGGATTTACTTAAATTAAAATGAAATGAAAATAAAAAGAAATGAATAATCAATTAAAATGTATTAATTCCAGTCTATATACCGATAAAAAAATAAAATATATATACATGAGATTATAGATCCAAGGGTCAAAGTTATAATCAACAATCACAGCCAAAGATGTCACCAACTGGTAAAGAACTCATTATTTTGTTTTGATTGTTTTTATGTAGGTAGGTACTTATGTGTGAGTCGAAATAAATGCTATTCTATTCTACTAAGATTATAAACGCGAAAGTTTGTATGTATGGATATTTGTTAGATAGGATACTCTTTCACGCAAAAACTACAGAACGGATCCAGCTAAAACTTTGCATAGACTTATTATGCAGGTAGTTCCAGGCCCGGAATAAAACGTAGGTTTTATCCCATGAATCCACTTCCCATGGGATAGAAATTACCTTAAAATGTTTCCATAGAAACAACTCGTGCGACGCCGCGGGCAGAAACTAGTAAGAGTGGAATAACTACGACCATGACCCGCGCAACGGTCATCAGTTCTGCCAACTATTTGCCCGGCCACTTGGGCTTGGCAATTCTCTATGAATTCTTTAAGTGCTTATTTTGTAAGCCTATAGAAATAAAATAGTTTTGACTTTATAAGCTATGCAAAAACGTAGCATCCACCTGGGCAAGCACAAGCATAGCCCAGACGAGCTACGAGACATCACCCCGAAGAAAATCCTACAGTTCCTAGCAGCTGCGAGGGTTAGTGGCGAATGAACGCTGCAGCTTCGGGGCTGAACGAATAAAGTGGCGATCACAATACGCCTATCATGGCCGCAGTGACACCCAAGTCACCAAAGGGAGAAAAAATGTCGTAAGCGATGAGGAAAATATTTTAAAATAAATATCAGTTCAGATACCGGTCTAGTCATTTTTGATAAATTGCTTTTTTACATATAATACAAGCAACCTACATATTTCACTTATTTTTTTAAAGCAGAATAATGATAAATGAATAGGACTATGTGAGTACTAAACCAGGGTTTGTAAAACTATGGTCAGTGTAGTGACAGGTATTGGCGGAAGGCATCGTGCTGTGGTAAATAAAGTGCTAGTGGAGAAATTTTTATCGAAGCATCGTTATTTGTAAGAAATAAGATGTTTTCGAACATTAAATTGATTGTTGTTCTGTTAATTAGTTACATATGTGGTAAGTACACAAATATATAAAATACAACACATTCTCTACCGTTATAACTTCTGTATATTTTGGGGCAAATGTCAAGCTTTGAAAAAAATCATATTATATTTTCACCGAAGGGACATATTTTTGTCCGTCTGCCCTGCAAAACAGTAATTTTATTCTTATTAAGTCCTTTATAAATAAAGATGAAGAAAAACTGTTCTATGTCAATTAAAGAAGGTCCAAATTCCTTGATAAACCCGACCTAAAAAATATATTTGAGAAATGTTGCTACGAGTAGTTCACCAAATCCCACTTTATAAAATTAATGAATAGTATTATATAATAGATAATTATTATAATAAAACTTCAAGTACGAGTCGGACTCGCAAACCCAGGGTTCAGTATAAGACTTTGTTGAGTGGGTCCCTTGTGACAGTATTGTCAATATTTTTTTTGTGCACAAACTACATAGGTACTTACTATTTTTGGATTCTTCCTTGTACATTAGTTATATGACCTTACTTCTTGCCAAATTTTGCGTGCATCTAGGTCAAGGGGAAGTACCTACTACCTACTATATGTATAAGTTTTGGTCCACAGCGAGATATCTTTATCGATTGACAGGTGGACAGACGGACACACGGAAAAGTGAGCTTATAAGGTTTCCTTTTTCCCGTTTGAGGTACGGAACCCTAAAAATTAGCTTATGATGCGAAAAGCTTATATCACCTAGCGTCCATACAAACAAACAGAATAAAACAGCACATAGCACAGCCATTTTGAAAAATAAAACTTGATTTAAAAAAAGACTGTACAAGCTGCTAGTCCAGTTTTACCAACGCATAGCAAAAATTATAGTGCCACAAAGCCAACGCTACATAAACCAGCCTTCTTATGCGAGAGTCAAATTCTGTAAATAAATGATCTTTAAACATTTGTTATTTGGAAGCGATTAATATAGTGGAATCAGGGTCCAAAAATGATAATCATAGCAACCCAAATTAAAGTGATTTTAAGATGTCTTGTCACTTCAAACATAAAATGCTTGGTTTTACCCCTAATTTTAAAGGCCTGTATAACCAGACCACTCACTCCACCCAGTTCAATAATTTAAGTATATTCCATTATGTAATGTTTATTTATTCTATGATGAAATGGCTAAAATAAATAAATAATAACCAGCCCACAAATATTCATAGTAACTTCTGTAAAATCAGCACTCTTGTAAAATTTTCAGGTACCTACGCAAATAACAAAGTTCTCATAGATTGCACGAAGATTCAAACTGCGTTTCCACCCGAAGATGATACGAAATGCTGTGGACAAGACGCAATTGTCGGGAACAAGCTTCATGGTAAGGACACATTTGAAACAAGATCGAGGTACTAACAGACTCAGCAGAAAAATCTTAAGAGAAATGGGTCAAGGAAAAAGAAATAATAAATGTATTTGTTATATATAAGACTTACACGGAATATAATAAACTTAAAATAAGAGGAAACGCGTAGGTAAGTTTGTAAGTCCAGTAACACAATGGCTTTGCCTCAGCATGAGTTGGATGACTAGCAACGCTGGTTTTCCGGCAAAGCAACTTGTTGGCGTTACGGTCAAGGGGAGAGAAACTTTCTTATATGGAGGGAGATAAGGTGAAATGGAGAAATAAATAAATTCTAAGTCAAGGTACCATATGAATAGGGTACATACATTGAACCAATAGAACCTAGAATACAATAGTGATGTTACGTCATATTGAAAGCCTGCTATTCATCTACGTAAATGCATAGATTGGTGTGTTAGTGTTCAGAGCTGTTTTATATCTCCGCTCCTCGTGGTAGATATCAAAACTCCTGCTGTTAACGTATAATTTATGATATCAAAGGGTTGAAAAAGCACAGTTTAATCTGACAGCATTGAAACTCAGAGGGATTGAAAGATAGTGTAGGTACTAGATACCATGACATAAATACGCCGCACGCCGTCTCGGTTGTCAATATATTGCCAATCAAGGTGCCACTGTTATACGTCACTGACGTGGGTGTCAGAAAGTCGGGTGATGGGGTTTGTTATGTAAACCCAGACGGTGGGAAGCCGACTTGACATTGGCTGCGAAGTGCTGCTTGGGAATATGTGAACATTGGCGAGCCGGTGTATCTCTAACTATGTTTAATATTGATCCCCAAGACCCTTACAAGTATGATTTATGTTTCAGGGGGTAACGAAACCAAAATCGACCAGTATCCATGGCTGGCGCTCATAGAGTACACAAAGAATGATGACAAGATCAAGACGTTGTGCGGAGGAGTACTGATCAGTTCAAGATACGTATTGACTGCAGCGCATTGCATCACTGGTTCGCTGCTGAAGCAAGGGACTCCGTAAGTTATTTTATCTACAGCCCTAAAAAGTACACTGTAGGGCATTAGTCTTTCCCAAAGAGACCAAAAAGAGGGATTGCTAAATTACAACGCCTGGCAGGTGAGTTGGTGATAGCAGTATTCGCAAGTACTCAATTGACATGATACAAACATTATGATCTGCTTGCTGTGAGGGCTACTGAGTACCAATCCAATTCTACTTGTGTTAGTACCAACATTTATATCCACCTTTTTTGTTTTGTCTGTGTTACGTGTGTTCTAGTAAGTACTAAGTAGTCTTATTTTCGTGTAAGTAAATTTTTTTGTTTGTAGTGTTTGTATCTAACAAATAATTTTCTTTCATTCTTTATACCATTGATCAGAATGATTGTTCATATCGTGGACGACTATAATTTATCTTTCTTTTCAGCAAGAGCATAAGACTCGGTGAGCACGACACTTCCAACGAAGGTCCTGACTGCGTTACTGTGGAAGCAGGTGGCAAGGACTGCAACGAAGGGGCAATGTCCATCACCATTAAGGATGTCATCCCGCACAGTGGTTATAATAAGAAGAACCATAATGATATCGGTCTGATTAGGCTGAAGGAAGCAGCTCCGTTTACTGGTACATTACTATATAATGCCCATCCAAAAAAATACGATAGAGCCTATAAACCTTTAATTTTTCTGTTAGTCCTAGTACCTACACTGAGTATTTTCTCTTATTTGTGATTTTTGATCATATACATAATGTAACGAATTAGCTGTAAATTGCTGTAATGTTACATCTATGATTACTTACAATAAACTAAACTAACGACCCTGGGTATTTCTATGTATAATAAAAAAACTATATATGTAATATTGTATTATGTATATCAGTCATCCAGTAGCCAGAACACAAGCTCTGGTTAGCTTGGGACTAGATGATACTGTGTGGATTGTCCAGCACTATTTATTTCTTTTATTCTATTCCAGATTTCATCCGGCCAATCTGCCTTCCATCTGCAGACATAACTGCGGGTCCGCCCAGTCCATTCACATTCTTCGCGGCCGGATGGGGCGCTGTGTCCGACACCCAATTGCACAGTCCTGTGAAAATGCACTTGGAACTGCCTTTCGTGGCTAAAGACGTAAGTAGACTAAGATCAAGTTCGGTCTAGCGAGCCATATTGGGGCTTATAATAGAAGAAATCGTAATGTCTAGGGTCATCATCGAAATCGACGAGGGGGCCTATATTAAGTCTAGAAACATTTCATCCACCCAATCAGTCTACAGTTCGCTCCGCAGACATAACAGCCAGCCTTATTTATAGTCCATTCGTATTTTTCGTGGTCTCTTACTATTACTACTAACTATTTACACTTATGTTGTAAATAGTTAGTATTAAAAGTAAGATAATCATGATCATCATCAGCCTATGTTAGTCCACAGCTGGACATACGCCTGCCCTAATAAGCGCCATAGCGCCCTGTCTGCAGCCTGCCGCATCAAGCATCTGTCTGCAGTTTTTCGCAGGTCGTCATACATATATGTATTTTAATAAAACTATCCTATTCATTCCAGAAATGCCAAGCGGAATACCAGGCACCCGGCCGCAAAGCACCACTCATCGAAGGTCAACTTTGTGCGGGAGGAATCGCCGGCAAGGACTCTTGCAAAGGCGACTCAGGAGGGCCTCTCATGTACGAGGGACCTAAGAGGACGTACGAGGTAGTAGGGGTCATCAGTTTCGGACCCAACCCGTGTGGTTTAGACGGCGTTCCAGGCATTTATACGAAGGTGTTTGAGTATAGGGACTGGATTAAGAGTCAGATTAAAGCTTAGTTATATTTGGTTTGGCGCGATTCGGAGAAAAAAATAAGTTTAAATAAGTAAGCATGTATTTATTTTTCCTTGTTTTTATGTTATTTATTGTATCATGTATGAAGTCGAGAAAGTACGAAGGTTCCTGAAACAAAGCCAGGGCGGCCTTGAATACGTAGCTAGCTAGAAATGATGCTTATTGTTTAGTTAAAGTAAAGTTATCAAACAGTTTCAATAAACATTCAATCGTTTTTGTTATCAACAATTACCTACTAAAACCCCCTTAGAATACGAGACTTCTGAAAAAGGGAGCGCCTTCTTAATAAATCAGAGCAATCAAAAACGTTGTCGAGTTACTTTGGTCAGAACAAGCGATACGAATGTCTATGGAAAACACCGCCTTGATAAATATCTGAGCAAGCGTTTTTGCGAAATGTGTAGTATTGTAACGATGACATCAGGTTAATTTTTCGTTCAATTTATTCATGATGGTAATTGCATCTTTCAGTCGAAATGAAACGTTTGAACACAAAATGATACAAAAGTGCTGAATGTATTAATTAATGAACCGATGATCCATTGATTTTGGATATTTTCATTCTGCATATTTCACTCCCATAACAAATTCCAAGTAAAAGGACTTAATTCGCCAACATATTGAATAAAAAGTCGATATCACGATTTACACTTGCACGCTAGTTCAGTCAGTGTCAGTCATAGAATGAACATTCAAAGTGAAGCGTCTGATATCACCTTATGGCAGTGAACAATTAACTTTGGATTCATATTCTAACGAGGTATTAGGAAGACTTACCTCTTGCGTTGGTGGCCGCATCCGCTATCTTTTGAAAGGCATCTAAGAAGGCAGCTATGGCGACCAAGGCAGACCTGCAAAGAGATATTTCACATCACACTAATATTAGAAGCTCGAAAATTTGGGATCCCTCCTTAGTCAACTGAGGCCGCTCGAACTTATCCCGGAGATTAGTTGACTTAATTGAATATTTTGAATCGGGCAACTGATACATTTTATGATTTGTAGAAACACTTGGTTGCATGCAATGATGTATGTTTGTTACTTCTGCATGCCTAAACTACAAAACGCATCGGCCAGAAATTTTTGGAACTTGTTGGCTCCTTTTGTGTTCGGATCCCTAAAAAGTGACATGGAACAGGTACCCATTATCACATTGCCCTCGCTAACCCTGGTCAATTCATCAACGCGCGTGCAATTTGCACAGGATCCAATTCCAGCAATTGGCACAAACGAGATCTATTGTTGAACGTCCGCGAATTATGGATTAACTAGTATCAGGCTCGTTGGTTCGCTTGTGACGCTTGGGTATAAGCAAGGACTATAGACAGTTAGACACGGCTATTGTATATACCATTATATAGCCCTTATGGAGAGGCGTGTTTAGTAGTATATTGGACATAATGTGTGCTAATGAAGACTGGCCTTAAGTCAACCACTGCTGGGTGGTAGACCTTCAATTCATGCCAACCTCCGTCACTTTCGTACATAATGCTTGAGTAGTTTTTGCACGCAAAAGAGTAGGATAAACTTCGACTTTTTCGGAGTAGGCCCCCTGAGTTCTTAGCAAACTGAAACCACAATGACTAAATGATCTTCACAGAGCTGCCAAAACTGATGATTGGGGCCTATACTGACACTAAGGGGACAGCCTATACTAGATATGTATGCAGTAGCAGCAGAATCAATTATTTTCTGAATAGGACTCTACTTACTTGAGCGCAGAGTGCAGTTTTGACGCTTTGGATATGAATTCCTCCCACATCGGTGTTGTGTTCTGAAATTAGAAGAAATACATATCTTAGAAACCCAATTGAATTATTCTGGAACTCTTTTTACAAAATAACTAGATGGCCCGCAAAATGGATACGCAAATTTAAGATGGCCCAAACAAAGGTTGTTGTTTGATAGAATTTTTGATCGAAATTTAACAAAAAAGTTGTGTAACGTAGTTATTTAAATTCAAATTCACTTTATTTGTTTATCGTTATTTCTGACACATCAAAATAAATCTAATAAATTCTGTTAGAAACTTAAATAACTAAACACACAGAAATTATTACGTTATGATCACAATCTTAATTAAATTACACTTGATTACATCATTTATACAGAATAAATACTCTATATTTGTACCTATGAGACCTACTTTAATGTCTATGGTTGATTTTGTAATGTCTATGTTTGCCATCCATCCATCCATCCATCTATCTGTCTATCTATGAGGCATTTCTACAAAAAAGCACAGAAAATGGCTATGCCACATTGTATATGCTTCGTAGAACATTGAAACATAATGTAAAAGCTCAAAACGTCACATATCACGTAGCATGTTGCTCCTATCTAACGATCAGGCAGTCACCAGAACAGTTCAACTTCTCTTATCCACAGTACTTATTTCAAGGACGCCAAAGTTCAAAATAATTTGAATATGCAAAGCGGCGATGGTTTTACGGGTGGTATTATGCACTCTAAGTCAATAGGGATAGAGTTGAAGTAAATGTGACCGTGATGGTCGTAATGATTATCTGATGGTCGTGACAGCTTCGTAATATCATTATGTCTTGGAGCGTAGGGGTGGAAACTTTGAACTATGCCGACAATAAGTGGGCTATATTTAGACACGCTTTTTTAGACAAATTATGACCATGGTGCTTAGGCCTTCGAACCGCTGTCCCTGACACGGATGTTTGTGTATAAAGCGAAGAAGGATGTTTTTTTTAATTCGCCGTAGGTGCACTAGGCACATCTGGTTAAGTCTATTTACATTTTACTTATAGTAATCAATAAAGATGTCAATTAAGACAATATACAATTAAAGCATAGCACACATCAAACAAAGTGGTGGACGCAGGCCTTCCCTGATTAGCGCGTATTGGCTTTTATCATGGGGGGTAATACCCATAATCCCCACGCTGGGCACGCAAGTTAGGGATCGCAGTTCGGTGGTAAACTTGTTCTGCAGGAGGCCCCTTAGTCACCTCTTACGATTCCCGCGGGAAGAGTTCGGTTCTAAGGCACCACAGGTCCTATAGGTACTTATTTATAATATTATCCCACCAAAACATAAATGTAAAAAAGGAGAGCCAAGTTCAATACAAAAATTATGATTGGCTGTGGGCTTCCCCGCAAAAAGAATGGAGATATAAATGAGTGCCAAGTCAAATCTATGTAGGTTAGATTTGACTTGGCCAGTTTTTATCAGAATTAAAACGTTGAATAGCTTTATAAAATGACTGATGTAATGAAAACTGGCAAAGTCAAATCTAACCTACATAGATTTGACTTGGCACTCATTTATATCTCCATTCTTTTTGCGGGGAAGCCCACAGCCAATCATAATTTTTGTATTGAACTTGGCTCTCCTTTTTTACATTTATGTTTTGGTGGGATTGAGATTTAATGTTCATCTTATCTTAATCAAGTAAAACACCTCAGAACACTTAGTGTCGGTTTATTGTACCGAATACATACAACTACGCACTTATTACAAAGTCACTGCACTGCACCCTAACAACTACACTGTATTCTATGGCGCAATCGGAGACGTTAGTACCTACTATTGCTTATTCTATGCAATGCTTCGACATAGGTACATAGCTAGGTAGGTATTAATACGGGCCGGTCCTTAAAAACTACACTGTATTCTATGGAGAAATCGGAGACGTAGTACTATTGCTTATTCTATGCAATGCGGATCTATTTTAATTTAAACCTTATTCCATTGACATAAGGTCGTCGTCGCTAACATTACTTATTTTTTGACTTTTTTTTATTTTTTGATTTTTTCCTACGTTTACTCACAATTACCGAGCTGGATTCCAAATTTCATCCTTCTAGGTCATCTGGAAGTAGGTTAGATTTAGGTACTATATATATGTCAGTCAGTCAGTGTGAATTTTTACGACTTTTTGACCTTCATATCTTTATAACCGTTTGAGCTAGCTTCATGAAATTTGGGCTTCTACATGTCCTTATGGATATAATTAAACACACGTAGTTTTATGTGTTTACGTTAAAGAGGTTTTGAGTTATAGATGGGTCAAAAGTGGCACCAAGTGGTTCATGTAATGATACACTCGGCGCGTTCCTTTGCTTGAACTTGGCTTGAACACGCTGCCGCGTGTTCTAATAAGTGATAAATACTTAAGATGTGTAAAAGTTTTGCTTAGTTTCTGATGGACAAGTAAAGTAAGTAATAAGTTTGTGGTCGGACTAAAAGTACTTAACACTTTTGATAGCTGAAATCACACGGTATGTGTTTTCTACAAGTGACTAATATGCGTAAATCCACACTAGCGCAGCGGCTGAGTAAATACAGATCTGTGTGACTCAGCACAGCCTCAGTATAAGTATATACAGTACGGAAACTAGGAACAAACAATCGAAACGGCGCACTCACACAAACATGCACATCGACACGGTTTCTGGGTGATTCTCGGGGATGCTCAGGTAGCGGTTGTCGCGTCTAGGCGTGCGGTCGTGTGAAAGTGAAAAATGACCCGCTACAGATATTGCGTTGCATACGGCTGTATGAACTCGGCTTCATCAAAAGCGGAGCTGTCGTTTTTTAAACTTCCTGCTGATTTTGAAAGGTAAGAATAATTTATTTATTATTATGATTGTTATAGAATAATGAGTCCGTGTGATCGATCATACATAATGAATCCGTGAACTTATATGTAAATCAAGAATGGCTGCGGTTTTGAGGATTTTTAAAGTCAATTGACGACCTATGTGGCGCGGTGGGCGAAGGTCCGACTGTGACGCAGGAGGTTGCGGGTTCGATTCCCGCCTCGGAACAATTGTGTGTACGATCTGCAGATATTTGTTCCGGATGTTCTGGTCGTTTTCTATGTATAATAAAAAAATATCTATCTATGTAATATATTGTATTATGTATATCAGTTATCTAGTACCCATAACACAAGCTCTGCTTACCATGGGGCTAGATAATGCTGTGTGAATTTTTAGCAGCATTATTTATTTATTTATTTAATGAGATTTTACAAATAGAGACGTCATACTCATTGTAAAGAAATAATAACTTGGCGATAATTTATTAAAGTAGCCTAATACCTACCTAGCACTGTTTGAGCAGACAACGCAAAGCGGCAACAGTGATTTTAGTTCGAACAGACGAGACGCCGCGCGCCGCCGCACGGCATAATATGTCCTTATCTCTGTCACTCATAAACGCAACGCACGCATTACTTGTCTCGTTCGTGTAGGTGGCAAAGCGGCAACATCGCGGCACTGATTTTTTAGTAAATATAACATCATTGTTTAAACTAGATTGTAGACTTTCATGGTATCGTTTTTATGGTTTTCGAGGGTGCTGATCGGCTTCAGCACCCTCGAAAACCATAAAAACGATACCCATGATGCAAAATTTCATAATTGATTGCAGCCGCCATCTTATATTTAAATTTTGAAAGTCTTCTGTCAAAATGTGAATCCAAGATGGCGGCTGCTATAAATTATCATTTTTTCCGTCATGGGTGTCATTTTCATGGTTTTCGAGGGTGCTGAAGCCGATATTGCTGTCAAAATGTGAATCCAAGATGGCGGCTGCTATAAATTATCATTTTTTCCGTCATGGGTGTCATTTTCATGGTTTTCGAGGGTGCTGAAGCCGATACTTCTGTCAAAATGTGAACCCAAGATGGCGGCTGCTATAAATTATCATTTTTTCCGTCATGGGTGTCATTTTCATGGTTTTCGAGGGTGCTGAAGCCGATACTGCTGTCAAAATGTGAATCCAAGATGGCGGCTGCTATAAATTATCATTTTTTCCGTCATGGGTGTCATTTTCATGGTTTTCGAGGGTGCTGAAGCCGATACTGCTGTCAAAATGTGAATCCAAGATAGCGGCTGCTATAAATTATAATTTTTTCCGTCATGGGTGTCATTTTCATGGTTTTCGAGGCTGCTAAATCCGATACTGCTGTCAAAATATGAATCCAAGATGGCGGCTGCCATAAATTTTCAATTTTTCCGTCATGGGTGTCATTTTCATAGTTTTCGCGGGTTCTGAAGCCGATACTACTGTCAAAATGTGAATCCAAGATGGCGGCTGCTATAAATTATAATTTTTTCCGTCATGGGTGTCATTTTCATGGTTTTCGAGGGTGCTGAAGCCGATACTGCTGTCAAAAAGTGAATCCAAGATGGCGGCTGCTATAAATTATCATTTTTTCCGTCATGGGTGTCATTTTCATGGTTTTCGAGGGTGTTGAAGCCGATACTGCTGTCAAAATGTGAATCCAAGATGGCGGCTGCTATAAATTATCAACTCGGATTTTGAAACGCGTTACGGTTCGCAGCCGCTCATGAGCGTTACAGACATTGTAGCGCTGCCTGCGCTACAATGTCTGCGTGCGCCCGCTCCGACGAGCTCACGAAACGTTTACGTCCAACCGCGGCTCACACGCGACGCCATGAGATTACCTATTTAAATTGTATTTGTAAGCAAATACTTTACTAACAAAGAAAATTTAGCTAGTTAGACAATTGACCTAACTGCAGACTATTGTAAACAATCTACAGGTAGCTCAATTGACCCATATCAATACCAGTCGGAAGCGTCCCCAAGACGCTGGTTGCATTGCCACGCTGTATGGCAATGCTGGCTGATGCGCTGCGCAACATACTCGTCAGATCTCGGATCACGCGTCGCTTCGACCAGACGAAGATATTATTATATTATACCAGACCACATTTGTAAGCTAGTTATTTTAATTCCATTTATTGATCAGTACAGAAAAAAATCGTCTTAATAAAAAATATATATCAAAAACAAGAAATGTGACAACCCTAGTGCTATAATGGAGCGTAGGTATTTATTTCATCAACTAGGCTTAGTTTCCATACTGTTCTATATGTGTACTGTGGCACAGCCGTAATATTTTTCGAACGAAACGCATGTGCGGCGCAATACAACCGCTGTGTAGAGCGGCAGCACGAATTTTTTAGGTTAAAAAAGAGATCGCAGTTGTCGAAAAAAAAACGCAGTCAAAGTGTTAATCATTATAACGGAATAATACTATCACATCACATAAATATCACAAATCCGAATGTTTGGATGTTTGTTGCCATTTTACGCCTAAGCTACTGAACGGATTGGGCTGAAATTTTGTATACAGCAGGTAGGTCTCGTGTGTATTGGCCTGGAATAAAACAGGCTACTTTTTATATTATGAATGATTATTGTTATTCGGTATTTAGAGTTTCGATATACAGTAGGTACATTTCTACACAAGTCCACTTTTTGAATCGAATTAATATTTCATAAAAACCTCGTAATTTTTTATCTGATTAAAAAGACGTGTAAATCCTGCGAACACTTTCTCTGAAGGGTCATTTAAAAATAGACCTTTAATACACCCACGACTAGGTTCCGTTTCAGCGTGGGATATTTCTGGCAGATTGCAAACCAAATTGGATTTCTACCCACGCAGAACGAATATATACGGAATCTGAGCCAAAAATAGAATATAAAATTAAAGGTCGTAGGTAAGGGTTATGGATGACCTTTTCCTAATATTATTGATAAAAAAGATAACCCATCGGAGTATGTCCCATTGTTGACAAAACCTTACGAAGTATATGTTTAAATACAATACAATATAAAAATACTTGATTGTACACCAGATACAGATCATTAAAAAAGACATTACATGCGACAAGTACAATGGGCCTTATCGCTTACAAGCGATCTCTTCCAGGCAATATTTGGATGGAAAGAATTCTGTAAATTTAAGAAAGGCAGGGAAAAAAAAATTTTTTCTTTGTGTCAATTTATTAGCTTTCGGAATTGCGGGCTCTAAAGCTTTGCAAATAGTACTGTTATCTATTCCGGACTATAAGGTTAATTCCTTTAATTATTCGCAACCCTCCTTAGCAATTCGTTAGCTATTGTCCGGTTACAAAGGATTAACTACCCTAGTTAAGGCACAGACTCCACCAAACGAAGATATTCGAAGCGAAGACGAGAAGAGACGTTTGAAGTGGTAACTTCTTTAGACACGTTGAGCACTCTTAGGGTGAACAAAAAGCGTGAAACTCGCGTCATCGTGACCGCACTTTTAAATAAAATATAAAATGACTTAGGGTTCACTTCTATCGGCAGTCCCCAAAGACTGTCCCGCATGTTTTTCAGCTAGGGTGTCCGTGCTAGCTACCGAAGCTGTGCGGAGATGCGTGCTGGCTAGAGCGGAACGGAACTGCGAGCGTCGAATGTTAGTTGAGAGAAATGCACTAGCGGCGCCGCCGCTCACTGCACGTGTCGTTCACATCTTCGCTGCGTGACGTCACCAGCTTGCGAAGCACAGCTGACATGTCTGCTTCGATCTTTCTTTGTTTTCTTCGCATACAAATACAATACATCTCCGCTTCGTGGTTTTTACTGAAGCTGAGCGTAGACGAGATGTGTGAATAACGACATTCTATTGGCTATTTTAAAACACATCTCTTCTCGGCTCGTTTCGTCTCCGCTTTGGTGGAGTCCGGCCCTTACGATCGGACCGGTTAAGGATGGATGCTGGTAGGGATTGGGAATAAGACCTGATCCCCACAGGGCTTAGTGGCACGGCCCTAATGATGGTTTTAGCCCTGTCGTGTATCGGCCAGTCTGTTGAGAGTTTGAATCAAATCCAGTTAATGAAGAAGTCTCTCGTAAAGGGACGAAATGTTGGTTTTCTTCCGACACAAATGTTCGTCGTTAACGTTTACATCCGTGATGAATTCAACTAATATGTTTTAAATAAATTCAAAATACTGTAGGTACAATATCTGACCAGAATTTTATTTTTTCATTTGGTTACAAAATTTAACTTACATAGGTACATACATTGATTTGAATGGACAAGTCCTTATCAACTTTGTTAAACAATGTACCTTTTAGATATTTTCATAGCTCTCTCACCCATTTGTATATTCTCTTCATGTCCAGTTTAAAAAAGTTCACCAAAACAAAGCACATGCCATGTTACAGGATCATTTCAAACAAAAACATTACCCCTGTCAAAAGTGGGTTAACAACCCAACTTTCACACCGGGGGGGTGCAACTCAAAAACACGCAAAGCCCAGTAAAAATAAACCCAAAAACAGCCCTGAGTGAACACAAGAATGTGAAAACAAAACAAAAGTGAAAACGGGAATTGAAAAATAGACCTTGCAATTAACCCTATCATCGCGAGTGGGGTATTTTGTACCCTCGTTTCGTATGTACGGGCGGAGAGCACTAGGTTAGGTCACAGGTGAGAACTAGCAGCTACATCAGACATACATCATATATTCATATCATATATTGTGATTTTATGCATACAGGTATAGTATCAATAGTTCTTAGGTGTATAGTATCAAAGTGGGTAGGTACACAATGCATAAAAACCCTGTCAGGGCATAACAATTTTTGGGTTCGTTCTTGTTAGATTGTTAACTTAAATAATTATAATATTTAAAATTAAAATCCTATATTAATAAATTAAAATTAATGAATGTAATTTTTAAATAAATAGTTTAAATTAAATAATCATTGTATTGAATAAGAATACGTTCTCAATATAATAAAACGACCGCAAAAGTGTGATTTAGGAAGATTATGTCAATTTTATCTACATATGTCTAAAAAAACTACACAATTCTACGAGACATATCAGCTTTTATTTGATGATGGTTTGGAGATAAGTTGCAAAAGGTGAATGAACTATGATAATCAAACGAAATGGGGCGATATCACGACCGCCACACATACTTGCACATAATTTGACAGTGGCAATGAAAACTGATGAACTCGGTTTAATACAAATTGATTTTCATAAATACATGGAGAGGAAGCAGAACAGGGAGGCTTTGCCCAACAGTGGGACAAGAATGGCTAAAAATAAATTTTCTTGGAGATTACCTCGAGTTCTTCCGCAAGATGATAACAAAAATCGTTAGTACTACTTGAACCAGCTATCCCCGCGACTGTGCGGTTAGGCTTGCACGGCCAAATTGTCAGGTCCGGGTCCACTCGACCGTAATAATGCCTGTGCGACATGAAACTGCCGTTTAGAGCTCACGACTGTGAGGGTAACTGATTCTAAGTGGCCTTTGGATATGTAAATGAAGGAGTTTTGACTCTGCGGGAGATGGAGGGGTCGTAATTTATTCTATAGTTTTGAGAATCGAATTTGATTTTTTAAGCCAAACATCAACTGTCCAAATTACACCGTCTACAAAAAAATTCAACATAGAAAGAAAAAAGAAAGAAAGAAAATACATTTATTGATTCACAAATAGGTACAGCTTGTTACTAAATAATTATAGTATTTATAAGTAAACAAGAACATAAAAAAATAAAAAAAAATTAACTACGTATATATAAAGGCAACAATATAATAACATAGAATTTCATTTCATTTGAAAAAAAAGTGCTTTGTTTTTTGTGAATTTCTTATTATCCAATTAAAATATTTTTTTTCGATTATTTTCGACATTTTTTGTCTAATATCCACGCATTTTCACTTGATCAAGTTTCGAAAAAACACATTGTATTCATTATAACATATTTTCATTTTCTTTCTTTCACCGGCGAAAGATGTCCTGTCCTACACAGTACCTACTTTGAATGTCGCTATTTTACCATCTAAAATAATTGTATCTGAAGGTATATTATGTGTGTGTTGCAGATAATATCGTGTCGCACGCTATAAACCTAATCGTAACAAGTCAACGACCCGAAGCGCGCCTTGTTAGGAAAAGCGGGAACAGTTTTCCGGTTATATTTCGCAAACTGGAGGTTAGCGTGGATTGGGTCGCATTACTGGCCTCGTTTTCATTCAGGCGATGCGTACTACGGGTTACTCTGGTTTGGTTTGTTTTGCTCCCTTTGGGTATCAAGATTGCGTTTAATTCATGAACAGGTAAGTGCAACTCCGGCGTTTCATGGTCCCACTTAGTTATATAACAAGTGTTGTTCAAGAAACAACAATACCTTTCAACCAAGAACAACAAACATCAACCAACATCGACGACCAACATTGTTTTTAACAAGTTTTTGATAACTTGCCCTGCTAGTAGGTATTCGTGAGACAAATCTTGCCACTGTATTTTAGACCACTTATCCTCAACCGATTGAACTGAAATTTGAAAGAATTGTAAGTTCGGTGACAATGATATGAATGAATTAATATGGTGGCTGAATATGGTACTATGGAGCTGGTCTAATAATGGAACTAAACTAAACGACGACCTCGTGTTCGGGCTCGTTGGTTTTATCTTTTGAAGCATTTAGATACTAGATTATAAAAGCTAATCTTAAATAAAGTATTTGTTTTTTACTATTCGAATCAAAAACATTTAATTTCATTTAATTTTGTTTTATTACCTTTCGATCTACTGCTGAACATACTTCTACCCACAAAGCTACAGTATAACTTCATCACGGCTCACGCAAAAGTCAAACATAGGTTACCCAACCCGGTCTATTCGCGTTGTTTATAAACCGCAGTGAATGTAAACATTTTGCGAACCGGGTCACAGTGTTTAGAGCTCTCATTTGATTTACTGAGCTTTTCGTTGACACTCAATTTGGTTCTATTTGCAGAAACATGTTCTGCAAATACATAGATCTACAATTTGGTGGTATGAAAAACAAACATTAGAATTGGATTAGAATTGTTTATTTATGATTCCATATCTTTTAATCTGTAGCTGTACAATAAATCATATCAGACCATACACGACATAGGCATCCCCCACACGCAGCCACAAATAGCGGTCCTGGGCCATCCATCGACTCCTTGCGACCGCTACGATGTCGTCAGTCCATCGGGTGGATGGTCTCTCAACACTCATTTTCGCATTGCACCGCGGTCGCCACTCGAGAACCTTTTCCTCAAGTGGTTATCAGTTCTGTGAGCTATCAGACCTTCACACTGCCACTGCAGCTTACTAATTCTGAGAACTATGTCGTTGACTTTGGTTCTTCTAAGGATTTCCGTATTCCGGATCACGTAGATAAACTCCAATCACTTACGATCCGTTCAGTAGTTTTGGCGTGAAGAAGTAACAATCATCCATCCATCCATCTAAACATTCGCATTTATAATATACTAATGACCCGCCCCGATTTATATTTATATACATATAAATCTTCCTCTTAAATCACTTTATCTATTGCTGAAAACTGTATAATAAGTAATTTAAAATATCTAAGCGAACAAACTGCGGAAGCGACTTCATTTTATACCAATACTATGTAATAACGAACTGTGATGGAACACCATTCGGGGAGTCCCCCACTTATTCATTCTAGACTTTGAGACTGAGATTCTGTGCTGACCTCTTCTTATCCACGCCATCTCAGCTAAATTACGAAGCCGTGTAACAAACTCATACCTTAACGCCTTATCTCAGTTATTTCATAAGCGTAAGCTTGAAATTCCGTAAATAACCGTGAAGGTAAACAAATGTACATTCAACCTGCGATAAAAATACAGTTAAACAGCTCAAGTTACTGAGGAAACGGTAGGGTTGAGCTTACACTTCATTCTATAATCATAGTATGAATAAAAAGTATGTTCAAGTATGAATGTTTATTTTTAAGTTTTGTGTGTTTTTAATTTTTATATGGATTTAATGTAACTATTCATAAATCTGAAATAAACGAATAATAATAATAATATACTTAAACTAAATTAAATGATTGATATTGACAAGTGTATAATAATTTTTAATTTTATTTTGTTTTAATTTTATATAATTATGCAAAAATATGGACACTTATTGTTTCTGTACTAATAACTGATTGTCTGAAATAAACGTTTTGAATTGAATTGAATTGAATAGTATATTTAAATAACGAAATCACTCTAATATAATAAATGCGAAAGTTTGAATTTTTGTTTCGTCTACACGCCAAAACGACTAAACGGATCTGGCTTAAATTTTGCATAGATTAGATATAGCTCTAGCATCGAACATACTTTTATTCAATAAAACAGTTCCTAAGAGATCGAAATAACGTTTAAACGTTTCTATAGAAACAAAACGCGTGGAGCCACGGGCTAAAACTTTTAATTCTATAATCATTGTGTTGCGCGGCGGGCGAAGGTGCGTCTGCGACGCAGCAGGTTGTGGTGCCTAGGGACAAATGTTTGTACGATCTGCTAATATTTGTGTTCTGGGTTCGTTCTATGCATAATAAAAAAAAATGTATGTACCTATAATGTTTCATATTAAGTCAGACATCTAGTGGGCTAGATGATGGTGAGTGGATTGGCCAGCATTATTATTTAAATAACGGAACAGATAAATATACAGATACTCTTAGATATTATATGTATAGTCGTTTTGAAAGGACCTATGTTCAATAGTTGACGTACATATAACCAGCCAACGGTGAACTGTTTTATCTCACGATGAAAATAAACTAGGTACCTACCTACTTTTGAGGATCAATCATCATCATCATCATCATCGGCCTATAGCAGTCCACTGCTGGACATAGGCCTCCCCCAAAGAGCGCCATAGCGCCCTGTCTTCAGCTTGCCGCATCCAGCATCTACCTGCAGTCTTTCGCAGATCGTCATCCCACCTGGTCGGAGGGCGTCCTACACTACGTTTACCGAGTCGTGGTCTCCACTCAAGAACACGTTTGCCCCATCGGCCGTCGATTCTTCGCGAGATATGGCCGGCCCACTGCCACTTCAGCTTGCTAATTCTTTGAGCTATGTCGATAACCTTGGTTCTCTGTCGGATGTATTCGTTACGAATCCTATCCTTCAGAGAAACTCCGAGCATAGCTCTTTCCATAGCTCAGGATCAATCAATTTCAATTAAAATCATCAATTCGGATAGAATACAATCAGGTGACGTCAATTACTAGGTTATTGTATTGTGTTTTTGAGATGTAAATGAAATGATGTCATTGGCGAATTATTTGGCGCCACAACCAATCAAAGCAATCAATTTATGTGTAACAGATGTTAACTAGATTTGATCAGATATACACTAGTTGTAATCAAATCTTTCAATGATGAAATTACGTCATCTTATAAACAACTACGTATTTATGTCATACTAGCTGCGCCCCGCGGCTTCGCCCTCGCCTTCTAGTTTGAAATTTACCTTGTCTATGTGCTTACGTAGACAAGTATAAAACTAGGAGTAGTAGGAGAGTGGAATACAATCGGTTCTAAGACGTTCGCTACATTTTGGTGCTGATAACGGAATCCCTAGTGGAATTCCTCAATGAAGTGCCAACAGCAACTCAACAGATCTACGTGAAATTTCACATGCCACTTTGTCACGTGTTTCACAGGCAAGTGACAACCCTACTAATAAACCACGTGGAAGCTTCAGCTAAATAGTAGGTACGAATAAAGTTTACGCTGCCGAATGCGGTCGATGATAGAACGATGCAAGATCAAGCAACGCGTGATTACGTAGATATTTGTAGTTTCAATAGTGCATGCACGGGGATTGTTGTATAGGTTAGAATAGGGCAAAATGACGTCACTTTGTCATCGAATGCGTAAATTAAATGAAATTAATTCCTTCAACTTCAATAATGTACGCAATCTATGACGATGCTGTCATTATTGTCTATTTGCTATATACCCTAGACTAGCTAGAGAATGAAATGCTTAGCAAAAGAGTGCTTAGCTGATGATTTTTGAGTTTTCCAATATTTCGACACAGTTTATGCGCCATCATCACGGAATAATTGAAGGCAAAATAATATTAAAATAATTCCTACAACTTCAATAATGTACGCAATGTATGACGATGCTATGTCATTATTGTATATTTCTATTCTACGCTATAGACAACAATGCCCGTGCTTAGCCTGCTGTCCCTAGTACGTGCAAGAATTTGTCTTGGGAAAAGTAGAGAAAAAATACTCGGATCACGGAATAACTGAAGGCACTGCGAGTAGGTTTTATTAGCAGACGCACCTACATACATACGTGCTTGGCACCTAAAAATCATAACAAACTGAAATAGTACAATATGACAAAATCATCATATCTCCGAAATTTCGATACGACACTTTATCAATGGACTCTCCAGTCAAGTGCAGCGTCGGTCACCCCTTGGGAGTTGATTAGCTTACAATAACCCTATTTTTGCAGGGCCGCCGACTCCGATAGCCTTGAAGGGTTCATGTCCTCTTAGACAATAAGGTCATGGGTGCTAAGTTGAGTTTTCTTGATAGTGATGGATAAATATGGTCAGCTAGAGAGAATCATAATATCTAGGGATGACCGATGACTAATAGTAAAAATATAAGAAATTAAATAATATCATCACAATACTACTATACTACTAACTTTCGATTTCGGCGGGACTTGGAACCCTTCCCTCAGTACGGGAATGCTCTGACCAACTAAGCAACGAAATCAAGTAACCTGCGAGTCGAAAATCACTTGGGACTTCCTACGGACATTAGCACCCTTTTTAGCAACTGGTCGCGGGTTCAAACCCGTTGAAATAATTTTTTTGGGATGTAATATAATTTCTTAGAGATTACCTCGAGTGTGAGGGCTTACGCACTATAAGTAATAAGAAAAACCTACATACGGTTGTTGCTGATAACTTTCTACCAAAAGAATACTCCTTATGATTTTACGTCCAACTTTTTTCCACATACCTGAAACAAAAAAGACAGGACTATAAGTAAAACAGCGACAGAATCGTTTCATCATAATAAAAGTGACATCAGCGGTTTCAGGAATGGATTTATTTCGGATATCATAAAATATGGCTTCGGAGAACGCCCGATTCCATTTTAAACGAGAAATTAGTGATTTCCGGGTTGTTAAATCCATATTTCATTCGTTCCAATATAAAAATCTAGTTTTTATTTTAATCTTAGAGGAAATGGGGTACAGAATCAGTCTTATAAATTTATCAAGTAGGTACCTCAACAAGCTCTTAGGATAATATCATTGATTATGAAGAGATACCTGTATTTGTATGTTTCTGACTTTAATAATAATTACATTGTAATCATCACCATCACCCGTATACGTCCATTGCTATGTTTAGCAATTAGAGAATACAATCCCGGGATCCCGAATCTCGGGATCTCGGGATCCCGAACGTTTTCTGGCCCCGAAAATCTGAGACTATACTTGGCTAATCTCGGGATTTTCGGAATTGCCAAAAACACGTCTAGTTTGTTATCCGTAGTCCGTTGCGCCTGGACTTGACTTGATAGCCCTACCTTAGATGATACTATAAATGAACCTCGATAGATGACAGCGATGATGAACACCATTTAGAAAACTTAGACTGTCCAGAATCAGGTTTAATCGTTGCAAAACTATAGTTTTTTGTTTTAGCTTTTTTCTTTTCTTATTATATTGTGATTTGTGTTGTGCAAAGACCTAATAAAAACATTTTTTTTAATTACTCAAGTTTTTTTTCATTTGAGCCCAATTAGAAACCACATAGTCTAATCCCGGGATAGGCCCGGGATCCCGGGATTACACTTCAAAAATCCCGTAATCCCGGGATCGAAAAACATGCTCAGGATTGTATTCTCTATTAGCAATGGACGTATACGGGTGATGATGGTGGATAGGTGATGATGATTGATTGACTTGGCCAACAGAGCCCTGCTCTGCTGACCACGCTATGACGACTTCAAGCTAAGCTTACTATGGTCCCGGCCTTCAAGCTTGGTAATCCTTGCAGCAGCGCTTACTGACCGCGCTGTGATGGACTGGACCTCCTCTACGCTGCGCTGCGCTTTCAGCCATCATCACCGCGGCCAGAAACCCACCGATTACTGACCTCGTCAGTGCTGTACATCTACCTCTCTATAATCTATATATATAAAAGAAAGTCGTGTTTGTTAACACTTATAACTCGAGAACGGCTGAACCGATTTAGCTGAAAATTGGTGGAGCTTAGAACCAAGAGTCTAACATAGGATACTTATTTTTTATAATTTAAATCATTTGACACATAGATTTGGACGGGGGCGAAGCCACGGGGCGCAGCTAGTAATATAATATTAATAACACACAACAATAGCCAGCAGCTCCATCCGTTATTGATTGTAATGTCTCTGCGATCGACATTTTAATCCGATATGGAACGTGCGTGTAGCCGGCAATCGAGCGTCAATAAGTTACAGCTGTTCTGATTTAATCGCTCGTGTGGATCGACCTATTTACATTATTTAGTTTGAACAATCCTCGCAATCGCCTCGCAGGTCACACTGCGGATCCGGCCTACCATCGGACTTTAGCCTAGGGGCCAGTTAACGCCCCAGTAGGCCGAAACCATACCACCTTACGGTGGTATGCTGTCCTAGTATAATTTTAAGAAAAACCTTCGTTCTTCTTTAAAAAATTGCACAAAGATTTGCTAAATTCTGGAACATCTAGGCCCACCACACAAATGCGACCGTCCAAGTGCTGTTCGCCATTTTGTTACAGTGTTGTCTTAGTCCTGTTAAAATCATGAAATTCTTTTCCCTGTATCTTACGTGGTTATTATATGTTGGTTAATTAAGGTTAGGATAATTACGATATGAGTTCCAAACATGAGTTCCAACTTGAGTGAACGATAAGTATGGAAAATATATTTATGGATGCTGCGAAAGACTGCAGGTAGATGTTGGATGCGGCAAGCTGAAGACAGGGCGCTATGGCGCTCATTGGGGGAGGCCTATGTCCAGCAGTGGACTGCTATAGGCTGATGATGATGATGAACTGAGAGAAAAACAGCTTTATGAGTGTGGATTGCTCTACTAAAGCTTCTATTTGCGAGCTCCAATAACACAATCTATTCAAAAACAACTCTAGTCCACTGAATTCTAGAACCTCGGGCTTGTTTACAACTTTCCAGCAACTCCACTAGCTAACAATATCATATCAACAACCTCCCAAATTGGTTTTGATGCAAGTTTGCCGAATGCCCCGCTCGAAGCTATCATAACTCGGAGCTTAACGCAATTTATGGGACATGAGCGCTCCGGCAAATGTGTTTGTTAGGGGGCTAGCGGAGTTTGAGTATTTTGTACAGTTGCAATAAACACTAGTTTTAGTTGTATTCGCACTGACAGCTAGGTTAATTTGTGTGTGCAACACTTGCGACTTCTGTGGCGCGGTGGGCGAAGGTCCCTCCTGCGACGCAGGAGGATGAGGGTTTGATCCCGCCTCGGGACAAATTTTTGTTTGTACGATCTGCAGATATTTGTTCAGGGTGTTCTGGTCGTTTTATAATGTGTAGGTAATAACATAGAAAACGACCTATGTAATGTATTGTATGTATTACCCATAATACTAGCTCTGCTTACCTTGGGGCTAGATAATGCTGTTTGAATTGGCCGGCATTATTTACGTGTGATTCGAAATTCTAATTGCATTATTTATTTCATAAATACTGGAACTCATAAGTGCTTGCTTACTTCCGGATAAGTAGTATCCTACTACTTTATTGATGTTATGTTTTTATTGGGCTCGGTCTGCTTCTAGTTTTACTTCCCCGACCCAAAGCGCCTTCGGACGTCCACGAATTCTTTGGCTTGATCTTAGCCAAACAATACAGCTGTTGCAAAAGTCCCGGTTGCCATTTGTCGAGTTAGTCGGAAACACCTCATTGTGCCTTTATGGCGGCTCCACTTTTGGGAAGCTCGGAATGGACTTTCTAGCCTTATCTGAACAAATAACGCGGTTTATCTTTACATGGTTTGATTTCGAAAGTTAGATACGGTTAAACCGAAACAATGAAGGAATACAGCGTGAATGTGTTGTGTAGGATTAAATATATTCAATCTGTTTTAGTATCGGTATAAAGAGAAGAAATATTCACTGACGGTATACGAGCTTTCATTATTTCTAGAAATGCCTTCTTAGTGAAGGCACTAAGACGGAGCGATTTGTGAGCGATTTTTACCTGGCGATTTGTGAGCGATTTTAAAGCGAGTCGAGTGCGCGGCGAGCTCGCTGCGAGACGCCTCGGCGTACTCGCCATACATTGCAATCGCTCGCAAATCGCCAGTGAGATAAAAGGCATTTCTAGAAAAACGTAGTGGCTTTATGCAATACCTTGTAGTAAACCATTATGGAGCTGCAGCTGTTGTGTGAAGTTGTAGTTCCGGAAAACTTCATGAATGAAAGACAACTTCTCTTCGAAGGTCGTATTTGGGGTTTTATTCTAATTTCAGATCACAATTGGGCTCATTAATTAGTTTCCCGTCTTTGCCTTATTATTTATTCACGGCATTATGTCAACCAAAAAAAGTGTTGCACAAAATAAGTCTCGCGAATCCCCACAAAGCATAACCCGCCAACCTTAGCCCCATAATGAACCCGACGACAAAGAATCTGTGCCTCTCAGTATATAGAGCGCCCTATTCAAACAAATAACCCATTTTCCAGCATTCCACATTTCAGAACAAAAGGCCTTTCGACCGCAAATGTGAAAAAAGTTCTCTGAATTTTGATTTAATTTAACCGAATTCGTATTGGAGTTAATATAATATGGCTATTGTCTTGTGTTTTCGATTAAACCCAGTGGGTGTTTGTGAAAAGCACATTTAAATTCAAATGCAAACTCAAACAAAAGGTTGAAAATCAAATAGGGACGAAAGAGATCAAAATGTAGGTTAAATACAAGATTAAAAACGTTACAATGGGGAGAATCTACCTACGAAGTGAGAAACAAGCAATTTCGAAATATCCGATAGCTTTCGATTTTATTTATTCGATTGTATTGAGATTTGAAACGTAGGCAGACTCGACTTGTAGTGATGGGAACGTGACTTCAATATCGATAGATGGTTTGGCATTCGATTCGCTGTTTGAATGACACGTTTTTCGTGTTCGGAATCGAGATACTGCCGTTGTATTGATTTAACTGTATATTGTGTAGTTAAGGAAACTGGCACGGTAAAAGCTTATTGATAGAAAGTCTCCACTGCAGCAGTTAATCTAGAATGTACAAATTGTGGAGTAAGTACACTTGTTTAGATTTATATCTAATCTAGAAGGAGAGTAATAGAACTCTTTAGATTAGAAATAGATGAGAAGAACTCGATATGTCTGCAAAGGACATATTCGTCCGTGCCTTTTTTTTTTGTATATAAATTTGTGACCCTTCCTAAGATACCTTTGTATAAAACAAACATATTTAGTTAAGAATGTGCATCTAATGTAATTTCCTGTCTTTTGCTGCAAAAAATACTTTTTCTATTTACTTACTTATAAAAAATTATAAAGCTCCAGAGGGTTCATGTAGATTATTTCTCAAAATTGTAAAACTCATCGATATAAATGCAATAAAGATTAAAGAAATACAATAAATAAACTATACTATTTTAAATAATCAGTTCTTACACCAACAGTTGGTGAAAGAAACTGCATTTTCATTGAGAGGGACTTGTGGTGTGTTCTTTTGAAGTGCCGGCAAAGAGATGCAGAATCGATATCATAATGATGTAATTTCCGCGGTCGATTTACTCCTGAACGGGACAGGTCACATTCAGGAATAAATCGACATCGGCTAGCGCTCGTCCCTTCCCTATCTCTTCCTACAATGGAAGTGTAGGCAGTGTTGAGTAACCCAAGTTTAAACACCTCCAGATCTGAGATAGGCTTCGATTTAGTAACAAGGTGAGCTCTATGGCATTTACTATTCTCTCCCTGTCTAACGTTTATCAAATGCAAAGAAAGAACGGGACAGAGGATGACGACCGGATTGTAGCAGAGACAGACAGTCTGATAGAAGATAATGAGCAATAGAGCGAGCAGAAACAGACCACCATGTGGGCAGACGATTTGCCGAGACGGTCGCGGCCGCGTAAGAATCGACCCCTATAACTCAACTCGTGGATATCAGAGGAAGAGCATTCGTTTCCTCATTGTATTTTTAACACATCTACTACGATCACCAATCAGCGTCCAGAGTGCTGATTATGGCAAAAAATTCCTTTCATTTTGGGACGTCCAGCAGTGGTCATATGTGTTCTGAGAAGGAGGACGATAACAACATTGAATATGATCAGAAGACATGGAAGAAAAGTTCTCTTATTCCAGTTTCCCCCCTTAAACAAATTCGCCTTTAAGGGGAAAGCTGGAATCCCATTTCTTCTAGTTTTCTTCCTTCATAAATTTTTCTGATTCGATGTTTCCACCTAAAGAAAAATTGTACAAGTAGTAAACTGTTCATGAGCGTAACTATTCGTAGGCAAAGGTATTTTTGCCGCCATGGAAGGTAAGTGAAGGTCCTTTCTAATAGGTAACTTTCTTCTTCAGTTCCCAAAGGCTTACTCAACCATATCAGGCCATTATCGCCTCACGATTCGATCAAACACTCTCCCTAGTTACCGCAAACCTACGCCCTACGCTCTATTTCTATCCACGCCTCCGCAAAAGCTCACAGATATGATCAGCTAATTACAAGTTACGAAACAAGACCGACCTACTTTCTTCACACTTGACCTTGATAACCCACGCGTTTTGACTAATGAGCTGTGCTTTGAACAACGTTGGTGAATTATACGACTTCTGTCAGTATTAGGCCCAGACTCCGCCAAAGCAGAGATGTCCGTAGCGAAAACGAGAATGAGACGTTTGTTAGCTATAATAATAATAAAATCATTAAAAGCGGCACAGCTCACATCTCCGCTCATCTCTTTTCGTCTGAGCTGCCGCTAAGTGAGGTATCCAGCTCGCGAGGCACAACTTAGATCTCCGCTTCCATCTTCCTGTTTCTTCGCATACAAGTAATATGATACAACTCCGCTCGGTGGTCTCCTCTGAAGGTTAGCGGTGACAGAGAATAACGAAGTTCTATTAGTTGTTTAAATCAAATCTCTTCTCCGCCCATCTCAGCTATGGTGGAGTCTGGCCCTAAGTATATCGGTAGGTTTGCTTGCGTGTTAGTTGATTATTTGTCGCTTACGAAATCATCTTGATGCAAAATTAAAAGACAGCGAATGAACCAATGACATATTAGAACACATACATAATTATGTACCTATGTACATCAGTTACCCCCTTCGGAATAATCCCCCTATCAAAGCAATATGCAATCCCATACCAAATGTAATCTCGACTTAGTATCATAATGGATATAATCTAGCAAGGGTAACCTACGAACCATGTCCTTGAACTTTGCAAATAATCGTGGTAGACATACAAAACACGTACACCAGTTACCCCTTCGGTAATAGTCCCCCTGTCATAGCAATATGCAATCCCATCCATAGTGCGATCTCAACTCTGTTCATAATGGATATTCTTTAGCAAGGGTTACTTACGAATCTTACGAACCATGTCCTTGAACCTTGCAAATAATCGTGACATGCATACACAACAGATACATCAGTTTCCTCTTTCGGGAATAATCCCCCTATCATAGCAATATGCAATCGCATCCATAGTGCGATCTTGACTTCGTTCATAATGGATATTATCTACCAAGGGTAACCTAAGAATTATGTCCTTGAACTTGCAAATAATCGTAACAGGCATACACAACACATACATCAGTTTCCTCCTTCGGGAATAATCCCCCTATCATGACAATATGCAATCGCATCCAAACTCTCGACTCCGTATCATAATCAGCATACTATTTATTATCTATGTAGCAAGGGTTAAACTACAAACCATGTCCATGAACTTCGCAAATAATCGTGATAGGCATACGCATAATCCTCCGGGAATGATCCACCTATCATAGCAATTTGCAGACAGACCCCAGACCTTGTATCATCACATCACATCAATCTGGCGACCCGCCAAGCGCCGTTAGCGAGACCGAGTGCGTAAACTTTTTAATTTTAGATGAAAGCAATAAATAGGCCATACCGACAGCTGTCTGAAGTTTCGTAATATTGCTGAGTCGGAATTTTTGTGGACTGACAAAGTTTCGGGGATACCTCAATTTGCTGACACCGTGTTGCTTAATGAAAGCCTTTCTCGCATCTTAGGCTTTATCTAGGCTTATGTTGGCTTTTTATTCATTTTGCTGGGCTCTAAGGGCGAAGATATGGCTGGTGATGTATTGACACTTAATTCCAAAACAACATCTCGTTGTCAGTCGCGACTCGCGACAAAACGATCGCTGTAACTACATAGAGACGTAGGTAAAAATAAAACCGGTGATAAATACCCGATAATCATCATTAATATCTCCATTCGCCATTCACATTACTTCAACCGCCACGAAACAGTCGCTCGTAAAGGGGATTAATGAAATAATGAAAAAAAAATTAAACCTGAAATAGCAAACAATTTCACAAGAAAAAGGAGCAACTACGAACGACTTAACATATAAGTTTCTAACACTGTAATGTTGTTATCTTGCAAGGATAGAGCAATATTCCTTTCAGTAATAATTCCGTCTACTTTACACATACTTTGCTGTACCTTTGTTATTGGATCTACAGGGTTAAAAGTTTTTAACAAGCAACCATGTTGTTTAAATATACGAAAGAGCTTTACATTTCACAGGCTTTTTTAAAAGGCAAGTGGGCTTAGCACGCAGGCACTTATGACAAGTGAGCTTTAAGTGTGACTGAGTGTGTTGTTAAATTTAAGATTTGAGAATTGCAAAAATGTTTTTACACGCGAGTAAGTGAATAGACCGTGATAGAACGTCATCACTAACATCGTCTTTAAGCACCAGAGACGATTGTGGCTAAACGAATGGATTATGTATGCAATGCATCTGATTTTTACATTCATCATGCAAAACCCTTCGTTTGCCAAGGTCAAACAATTAGTTATATAGAATATAATTGTCCGGACGAAACAAGCTGACAGTATTGTTTACACGAATAAATTAGCGTTTAATGAGTTTGACCGTTTCACCGAAACAAATAATATTCGCGTCGGTGTTTACAATTCACATTTGCTACGGGATCTTTTGACTTATAGACAGGCCGCTATGGGAAACTGTTGTTCTGCAACTTAAATTTAACACATGCAATGGTAATTTTCTTCTTTCCCAGTGTAAAAATAAACAGAGACCTCTAAAATCGGGTCTGGTTTGACTGAATCAAAGTTTTCTCGTAGTCCAGAAACCGATATAGTCGACCGATTAAACTCCTCTATCTCATATAAGTATATACATATCTGCTGCAGTACGAAAGTAGTTTTGGAACCCAATTTGTTCGGGAGGCTGGTAATAATATTCTAGATTAGACATTATTCTATTCTAATAAGAAATAAAGTTTTGATAGATCCATCTTGGATCTAGTCAATGAATCTAAAGGGAATCATCCGATATAGACAGCTTGTTAGAGAATCATAACCAAGTACGTTGATATGAAACCAATAAAATTTGGAAAAGCGACCACCCAAGCCCTTCAAAGATACCGTACTGGACCAAGAAACATCTCAGCACCTTTGTCCATATTATAAGCAGAAGCATTTCTGTTAGATACGTAGCTTTGTCACGGGACAATAGCAAACTAAGTCAACAGTGCCATGAATATGCAACGACAGGTGCCTGCGGCATCGACACTTTGAAACTTTCAAGTATTTAGGGCACACGACACGATACGTTTCGAGTCCATTGACTGATTATTTAACATTTTTTTACTAAAGTGATAACGGTTATTTTATATTAAAAAAAGTATTTTTTACAAATTAAAAGATAAGATGTCACAAAATAGTAGCTATAATACAAAAACGCGTATTACGTAAATTACATTCAAAATGACAATAGCTTACAAATATGTCGAGTCTATTAGATCACTCAATAGCAATTACCTCATGATAAAGGAATAGGGCATTGTAAGAGAACCATAAATTCTGGTATTCAAGGCACGTGATCACTGATCAGATATGTATCGGTATAACTTTTGTTACGCAACTATTGATACAGTTGGCCAAACAATGCTACTTGAAAGGTCTCGTTAAAGAAGACAAGACACGAACTCTTGTTTGTGTTCTCTAATGATTTCGCTTTAGATTATTTGTTGTGGCCAAAATATACACCATTAAATAAATAAAAAACTATAATACCTACCAATAAAAATACAAATATTAGAATGAAATGTATAAAAGAATAGCTTCTACCTGCGGCTAAACCCGCTTATTTTCAGTATAATAAGTAGCCTATAATGCGATTATTTTAGATCACTCGATATCTAAGATAAATTATAGGGCATTGTAAAAGAACCTCAAATCCTGGTATTCGGGGCACGTGATCAGATATGTATCGGTATAACTTTTGTTACGCAACTATTGATACAGTTGGCCAAACAATGCTACTTGGAAGGTCTCGTTAAAGAAGACAAGACACGAACTCTTGTTTGTGTTCTCTAATGAGTTCGCTCTAAATATTGAGGAAGTTTTCTTTATAAATACATACATGAAAAAAAACTTTATAATTCGGATTACTATGGATCCATATTGGGTTAGCAAGCCCACAAAAAGTGAACGAATTTTGTTGTTGGAGAAATAGATATATTTTAACAATATCTTAATAACTATCGGGCCAGGTGAGTTGAAGACCTGCTAAAGACTACAGACAGATGCTGGATGCGTCAAGCTGAAGCTTACTATTATAATCAGTTCCCATAGGCTAGATATAACCTTAAAACGTTTCCATAGAAACAACGCGCGCGAAGCCGCAGGCAGAAACTAGTACCTCTATAAAATAGAAGAGACGAGCTGGATATCTATTAGTCAAATGGTTTATAAACCTTACTCTTGAATCACTCTATCTAAAATATTAAAAAATAACCGCATTAAATTGCGTAGTTTTAAAGATCTAAGCATACATAGGAACAGAGAGACAGCGGGAAGCGAATTTGTTTTCTACTATGTAGTAAAGATAGGTGATGTGCGTTCTAAAAGCAACTTTAGTGCCGGCAATACGATCAGCAAATTAAACATGAACATTAACACTTGGAGAAGTTAGAGGCAGTTTCTAAAGCAAATATTTACCAGTTCTGGTGCTCACTTTACATCACACTGTTTAGACAGATGTTAAAGTCTAAAGACTAGGCTAGATATGTATCTAAAGGTTACAAGTTATTGATGTATAATTATAAAAAAGACTCGACCCCCGTTGTTTCACATTTTTGCTAAATGAGGGGGACTAAACTTATGAAACTGGTTATTAAAACAAAAGTCACTATATGTATACACAATAATGGGATATTTAACATAATTAGATTTTTGAGTTTTCCAATATTTCGGCACAGTTTTCATGATCACGGAATAACGGCTATTCTGTGATTTTTGGATTGGAAAACTCAAAAATCAAATCACGGTAATATGACTTTTGAGGGGACAAAAGACTTCAACCAAATGGATCTAAGAGGCTAATAAGCATTTGTCCCGAGGCGGGGATCGACCCACAACCCCAACCTCGTTTTGACATTTACTACACTACATTTTCAATTCGTTTCAGCAGTTTATTCGTGAAAATGTAACAAAGCAGAGAGTATCTTTCTCATATAGTAAATTGTACAAATATGAATACCTGGATCGAGTAAATTTACGATTTAATAAGCTAGATAGAACAATGCAGCTCAACACCGTTTTGTAATGTTATAAATTTCATCACAACTCCGCTATATTATTGCAAACTGCGGATAGAAAATCATCCGTTCTGATGAAACCGAAGCAGGATGGAAGGGTTTATTGTAATTGGTCGTGATCGGAACTAGAATTCTAATTGACTGATAGGTAATTAAGGGTTATATAAATATAAGGTTTCTTTCACAAAAAACAGTAAGGAGCATCTGTACTTAAAACTGATTTATTAAGGAATTTTCTAGTCATTTCGTAACTAAATCCATAATTACTAATATCATTAGATACACACATAAGTCCGAGAGCGAAGTATTGCCCAAATCATCACTGACCTGCTATTTCTAAAGTCAACAGAATAAACCAATTGCAACTGGTATTTATTTACACTTATATTTATTTCCTAAAAATTTAAGCCGTCACCAGAAAACTGAGTGCCCATAAATTGCATTATGAAATCCACACAGCTCGCTTGGCCAAAATAAGTCTGCTCATGTAAATTATAATATATTTATCTAGCATGATATGAGAAGTAATGTATCATCATAAGATATGACTTATACAAAAAATTATATATTATGAGTTAAGTACGAGCACAACCACTCAAGCACAGTTTCAAATGGTTGCCATTCGGTGAGAAAGACTATCTGGCCACTTTTTCAAACATATCTTTTCAATAATTCATCTGAATAGTAGGGGGAGCGCAAGATGACAGATCATTGCGACTTCCTTTAGCCGCCGTTGGATGCTATTTATGTCTCACAATGCTGCACAGCTGGTCGTCTTGACAATGCCAGGGTATAATTCTTATCAGCTGCTGTATTATTCCGATGCATTGCCGACGGGGATCATAATTATGAGACGCAAATGCACATCTTTAAACTTTTCATTGATCTTCTGTTGTCATGCCTCTATGCTTATCGGGTATTATAGGTGCCTATGCTGACATAACATCACCTTAATATTAGGGTGATGTTATGTTTGTACCAGAACTGAAAACAAAATATCAGCCCGTTCAGTAGTTTTGGCGTGAAGAAGTGACATACAAACATTCGCATTTAAATAAACAAAGAATGCTGGACAATTCACACAGCTTCGTCTAGGCCTAGGCCATGGGTTGGTTATCTTCTTATAATATAAAAATGAATCGCTGAATGTGTTGCTAAGCGCAAATCTCGAGAGCAGCTGAACCGATTACGTTTATTCTTTTTTTAGAATATTCCTTGAAGTACGAGGATGGTTCTTACGGAGAAGAAAGGAAAAAAAAAATGCTTGAAACAACTAGTTCATAATATTATTGTGATTAAAATAACTAAATAGGTATATAATAACTTAATTGCATTCTGTGTGGATTGTCCAGGATTATTTAAATATTTATTGCCTTTATTGATTTCTTTCTTGACAACAACAGGCAGTGTTCATGCAAATCTTATAAACCGTTTTTAAAGACCTAAAATCCTGTTTGTTGATCCCCATTAAGCTAATTGCAGCTCGTTTTCCAGCACCGTCCCAATATTTGTCCGAAACGCAATCGTAAATATCCCCCGCCGTATTGTATGAACGCCTCAAATTAACAACGCTCACATTTCGTGTTGGTGGTACAAGTATAACAATTGCAGAGATCGATTTGGTTTAGTTTTCTAATTCTACAGATTAGAACCTACCTGAAAGGCAGGAGGTTCGTTCTTATGTTAAAAATACACATGTTTTTAACATCTCCACTGCGATGACCAATACAAAAACCAATGGTGATTATGGAAAACCCCCCGTGCTTGACGTAAGGTCTGCTGATAATGCAATATAATCAATGTGGTCACTATTATTCTACCGACTTCCTTGCAAGAAAACACTAGTTGAACAAGATATTGTAAAAATCTGTTAACTTGGTTTGAAGCTACGATGCGAAAGACACCCAGATACACAAGTACAACTATTCAGGTTCACCCAGGTCTCCAAAAGTCATTATTTGGTATGAAACTGCAAAACAATCTGGCAAAACGAAGCTATCGAATAGTTTCACCGATAGAGCACTCTGCACATTTTGTACAGTGAGGTCTGAATCGATAGAATCTTTGTCGGTTACTGGGTTGGCAGTGGTGGCTGGCACACTTCCAACTGTTCGTTACATTTTGTGATAACTGGGTTGTTTGTGTACTTGTTCTGTGTTGTGTAACTTAGGTAACACTGTGAAGTGGTTGAGGTATTTATTTGTACTGGTTACTGGGTGAAAGAAAATATTAATTTTAATTTATTATTTAGCTGCACAAGCCAGATAATATTGACGACTTCTCTAGTGGAGACCAAGGCAAGGTCTTCAGTCTGATGAGCCAAAAGAGTAATCAAAATAATGCTGGACAATCCACACAGCTACATCTAGCCACAAGCGAAGCAGAGCTTGTCTTATGGGTACCTACTAGATTACTGATAAACTTAATACAATACATTACATAGACAGATATTTTTTTGTAAAAATATAGAAAACACACAACAAATATATGCAGATCATACAAACATTAGTCCCAAAGCGAAAATCGAACTGCATCCTGCGTCGCAGACAGTAAGTTTAGTATTCGTTGTCTACACCAGTAGAACCGGATATATTTGCATCAGTTTATTTTAATTTAATAGCTTAATCAACTGAAGTTAAAGTCCCTTATACCTTGCACCAGCCGCTAAGGGTCACGGTACCGCTACGCCAGCCACAGCGGCGCCGCCGCAGCCAAAGATAATGAGCGCAAATACCGCCCGCGCAGACTGTGGATTGTCTGTGACGTCGCTTCGTAATGTATGTTATCGGCTGGCGATTGTCGTGTAGGGTTCTCACGTACTGAATGACTGTAGTTATTTTAAAGAGCTTACAGAATGTAATCTAAATGGTTTTCTTCTAAGGCGAGAAAATTACATTAATTGCTCGGACTGGTTCAGTTACGTACTAGACAGGAATGTATGAAAGAGGAATGGAATCCATTGTCTGGTCGAATGATCCAGCCAGATCATGAACCAGAAAAATACTACAAACGCTAGACCAGCCAGTGTTTGCGAAAAGCCCAAGCTTCATAATAAAACCGGTCGGGTTCAGGTTACATAAAAGAGCATCGTAGTAATCCACCAGTCGTACTAGAAGGCAGCACCTACTGGCATATTACAGAATTCGCGTAAACCTTGCATCGATACAGCGTAGCTTAGGCACTGTTATATCAATTTGGTTACGCAATTAGGCGATGACATTTTACAATCGTGGTTGGCGATTCGATTCATTGATTTGCTTAGGGTTGCCAATCATTCGTTGATCGCGCGACATAATTGGATAGTTGGATCTTCTAATCATTTGGTAAAATTGGGGCAATCGACGCATAATAGTATTGTGTACATCCAAAGCCCTGAGCATGTATCGTATCACGTAGGAAAAGCTGCAAGTTACCTATTGCTAGTTGTTTCAAAGTTCTATGTCCTGAATTTAGTAACAGAGTAGTTTCCATGTTTCCTTCTAATTAATACTACAAGGAGTATCTGCTTTTAAGACAGGCACAAGATGTTGAAGGTTTCCATTGGATCACCCAGAACTTTCTTCAAGGCTTCCAATTTAAACTTTTCTACATATCCGAACAGTTGCAAAACTATCGCTCACGAACAGTTCGTGACGGGTTGTTTCGATCACTCAAAGATATAAATCTGTAGGATTTATGTTCGATATATTAAAATTCCAACTGCAACCTAGGAAGTTCCTGTGATAAAGTTTTGATATATCGAGGGTTTCGGTGGCTATGGTTGCATAATGCCGATGCGAATATTGGCTGGCACGTTCGACTATCTTCAGAGAACCGATTTTTGGATTCTTTTATATATGAGACTGTCACAAGGAAGGAACCTTTGTCTTGCTTTATTGAAATTCTCGGTTGAAATTCCCGCTTACTTTCTTCCAGTTTAAAGCTGAATATCCACCAGAGACGCGCTACGACAAAGTATGTCAAGCGCCTTCATGAATCGCAAGAGCTATATTAGTTTTATCGGCTAGTTTCCTCTGGGACCCATCCAGTTTCAAACTTTCAGTTCGCACCAAGTTTTATGGATAGCAGTTGTTTGAGCGTGGAACTAGTACAAACTCGCATTTGTTTGTTAGAGTAGCTTTAGATGCAAATTCGCAATGACCTAGTTTGTATAGTGCTCTTTTCTGGAGCAAGGTGGATGGTCAAAACATTGTACCTACTGCTTTGTCTGACTTAGAAAAGGCATGAGATATCTGGCTCGCCAAATCAAACTTCCTTCTTCTACCTACACAGAATGCAAATTGCAATAGAAAATTCATTAACTATGAACGTAGTTTAATAAACCATGGGGAACTTGATACTGATACTGTTTAGGCTGACTTACGGTCTACCTATTTGATAAATATTTTTGAAGTTACGCAATCTGAACACATAATTATAAGTACTATTTAACGGGTATTTATCGCATTTATTTACCTATTTATCACTGGACTGAAATAACAAATTCAAACCGCGAAAAAGTGTGGGTACAATACAAATAAACCTGCCCCCGCTTCGCAGAGATGGTAGCTTCAGAAAAAAACTAAATAAACGTAATAAATACCCATTAAATACTTCTTATAATTTACCTATTCGATAATAATTTAATATTAAATATGAGAGTATTGTGTAAGCTTCAAGAAATAAACGTTATTGATTTCTGATACGCAAATGTTGTATGAGGATGGCTAAATATTGTACTTCTAGTGTTTGCTAGCTAAACAAATGCTGCCGAATCAGTTTGTGCAGCCAACAAGACAAGTCAACAGCCCTCATCTACAGAATTTACTTTCAATCCTCCTGATCTTATATGCGTTCCAAATACGCATCTAGTCGTCCTAATGACCAGCTATGCTTCCATCTATGGAAACTCGTCCGCGATTCAGTCGTTGGTAAACTTTGCACGTATCTCGTAGGACTCGTCTTTTCTTAATGCGTGGTTCTTACTCTTAGTTTTATGGTAAGGACAGAATCGTATGATTGAATCTTTAAGCCAAAAGGTACGGGGACTGTTGTCTAGGGTAGAATGGAGAAAATGACAGCATCGTTATACATTGCGTAAAATTAATGAAGTTGAAGATATTCGTTTCTAGTATTTTACGCATTTGATAATGATATTATTATATATTATTTCTATTATACTACCCTGGTCGCCCTTTATAATTTCTTTATTGTAAATATTTATTTCTGTATTGTTTCCTGTTTTGTGTGGTATAATAAATTGTTTTCAATCCATCTAACTTGGCTGTAAGTAAAATTCAATTTTATTTCATAGAAATCTCTTCTTTTAGTATAAGACTTATTCTCCGGAGTTGTTTGTATAAATACTCAATATTTTCTAGAAACTCAAACAATGCTGGATATTCCAGTAATAGCGGTTTAAAAGCTTTGAGTTCTATTTGAACTTGCTAGGAACGTGACCCATTCTTCGCAGAAAGGACGGAAATAATTCCGATATTGCCATTTAGTGGGAGGAAATGGGAATAGCTTTCATATAAGAATAGAACTTGATATATTAGAAAGATATTTCTTTAATGTGTGTTATGTGATTTACGTTTACTTTGCTATTATTATTGACAAGAATATTTATAACTAGTTTCTGCATGCGGCTTCGCACGCCATATACGTATATTAAGTCAAAAAGATATTTATGAATGAAAACTTTGCAAAAATAACGGATAAAAATATCAGCCTAATAAAGTAACAACAAGGTACTTAATTACTTCAAATTAAAACACACGAAAGTAACACACAACGCAAAATTACACACACGCAGCGAAAAATCTTGAAATTGATATTATTCTATTCATTATGTCCTATAACGGACGAGATGGATGAAAAAGCTTTAAAAATAAAAAATGGTTTCGAGCTTTTGCGCATTGCTTCGATCACATGCTTCAATGATAATGACCAATGTCAGGTACATACGTTCCATAAAAATATTATATTTGCAACCCCTTTGTTTACAAAAAAGATATCTAGGTTTCAAGATCTATTATTATGTTTCTCATTTACCATGATCTCGCGCCATAGAGTGACCCGGTCCTTTCGAAGGCTTGCGTGGGTCCGAAGCCAACAGCACAGAGGCCCTTTGAGAAGTTAATCTAAAGGCGATGGCTACACATAGTGGTATCATCCACGGGTGCACAATATGATACACCCAAAGATGGTATCCGCTAAGTGTAGAGACTATTGCAAAGAAAAATGAAATAAATAAAACTAGGCTATTATGATGGATGGATGGACTGGATAATCGGGCTATAGGGGAGATTGCGGACGTCTGCCATAAACAAGTCAATCATAATATTAAGAAGAGTTGCAGACGGTGGCTTGCCGAATGCTGGATGGGTTCCTTAAAAAGCCGGAGTAACTTACCGGAGAGGAACAACATCGGCGCAAACGACTGAGGGGTGTCGAGAGGTGCGGCCCCGATTTCACCATCACGAAGACTGCTCGCTTCCTTCCACCCCCGAGTCTACATCCTAAGATGCATCTCTCGCGACTCCACTCAGACTGGCCAATGAAGGCAAGCAAGAGGTGGGGATCTGGTTCTTTTGGGATGCCACTCCCCAAGCGGAGACGAGAACCAGGAACTTCCCCGGGAGCACACGGTACCCGAGGTGTCGCTACTCACCAACAGCTCGCCACAAGCTGCCCTGCGGGTATTATTATTATTATTAGGACCGCCACAAACTGCTAACTAAGCAACCATGCAAGAACTCTCAAAGGTATGATATACGGACCAAGGGATAACCCGCGTAATCTTGTCACGTTATTCAACATATCCTCATTTAAAGGACAATTTGACACGTAATGGTCCTTTGTAGCAGGCGCTGTTCGTTTGGTATTCATAACACGCGTTTCGGGAGGAGTATCGATGACCTACATTTATACATAGATAGAAAATGTTATATATGAGGACGATGTTAGAAAGATTGACTATAGGAAACACTTTCGTAGTGCTGTACGGCAGAGCCGCGGGCTGAATGCGCATCCTAAGGTTGCCTGAAAGAGATTTCCTCTCAGCGATAAGGCCTCCCTTTACACTTCCTCGATTCTGAGTATTCATTTCTGTATTGTTTTGTGTGGTATAAAAAAGTCTTTGCTATCTACCTATTTAATATAAAACTGTCTCAAACGTTATAAAGTTAAATAGGATAGAGGAAGGTTAAGTCTCAAACAACAATGTTCTCTAACACAAAAGGGCTCGATTGCTTTCTTCGACTATTTGTTTTATTAGGCTCTGCTCAGCTTCCCCTCTTCTCAAATTGTCCGATGTTGTCCTTTATTGTTTAAAGAGGGTTTAATCAACATGATTATGTCACCTTCAAAAGTATACTTAATTAACTTATTCTATCTACGCTTAATTCCTAATTTAACAAATTTTAACATATTAAGTGCTTCTTCTGAGAGCGGAATAGCCAAAATATGATTGACTACACCGATACAGAATAAATCAATACGCCTATTGTATTAAAAACAAAAATTATATCTTTCTGCTTCGTTCCGGACACACTCCACTACAATATGGTAAACATCTTCCACTACGTCACATTCGGTACAGTACAGTTCGGTGAATCAGTCTTCCGCATAAGGAAACCATGTCCGATCTTATTTAATACTAGCAGACTTAACTTTCTTTATCGCTATCGATTTGTTGTTCTCTGTTTACTAAGATCGTTTCTTGAATATTGACATTGATTTATCTTGAAATTTAAAGTTATTTTAATCAATTTCTATAGCCAAGAACGTTACAATCAAATAATAGAAACAAATTAGAACTAGTATTATACAATTCTAACTGTAGACAGTTGCAAACAGTCTATAGGTAGCTCAACTGATCAATATTAATATCAGTCACGCGTTGCTTCGACCAGATGCTCCGATATCTTATGTAAAAACCCGGAGCGTCTCAGTACCCCACATTGCATGCATATGTAAAATAGAATATATAACTGGACTTAATATAATTTAATACCTACATTGTAACATCATCAACATTATAAGTAGTAGTCCACTGCAGGACATAGGCACAGTTATTATACTGAGACATAGGCCTCCCCTAATGAGCGCCACAGCGCCCTGTCTTCAGCATCCAGCATCTACCTGCTGTGCTTCGCAGGTCGTCTACCCACCTGGCCGGAGGGCGTCCTACACTACGTTTGCCGAGTCGCGGTCTCCACTCAAGAACACGTTTACCCTAGCGGTTGTCGGTTCTTCGTAGTTCATATGGCCGGCTTACTGCCACTTTAACTTGCTAATTCTTTGAGCTACGTCGATAGCTTTCTTTGGTAGCTTTGGTTTGTTTTTTTTGTATTGTTTTATTTTGTCATTGTAACATATATTCTGGCAAATAAACATCTTTAATCTTGTTGACAGCTGTGTGTAGATTAAATTAGCAACTTCTCAAACGGGACATTCTGTAAGTTTCTATAGTTCATATGTGAACAGGAATCTATTTGGTATTCCTCTGAGCTTCGTTTATTTCGCACGCATCACCTGAATACTAAAAGCATTGCAAATTCCTTAATGTTTATTGTTCTTTGTCATTCAGTTCTCAACCTTATTCTTAAAGCATTACATTTGTTTATAGACATTGCGTATTTAGACGACATTTATGTGAATGATAATTTACTTTTCGAAAGTCTTATTGTCTGAGACGCAAGGTGCATTATGCTTTGGTGGGTCGTCGGATAATTTGAGTAGGTCGCAGGATGTTTAGGTTTTTGTTCCGGAATGAATGAAAGTGTTTTCTATATGGACAAGGTCAATTGGCTACTTGGTTAGTAAGACAGTCGGTATTTAAACAATATGCACATTGTGTGTACCTATTCTATGTTCATAGACTTTTAGAAATAGAAAATGTCCCTTCTTTCCCGTGGTTCACCTATTTTGTCCACCTGGTGGACCACGGGTAAAGTTTATTTGTGTTTCAAAATATACAATTATACAAATTACGAATTAAAAAAAAAGAAATTAACGGTGAACACAAATAGGCTATCAGCATTAAATGCTTCATTGACACACACTTCTTTAGCTCTGGATAAAATATCAAACAATCTTCATAATTCGATAATTCAGATCATTTACAATTATTTTCCATTAACTACTTCGATACAAGACTCGGGACAATTGTGTGTACGATCTGCAGATATTTGTTCCGGGTGTTCTGGTCGTTATCTACCGAGGTATAATAAAATATATTAAAATAAATTTGTAATTGTTTTTTACATAAATGTGTTTTAATCTATGGATCAATTGTTGGTCTGAATTATTATTTACTTATATTCAGTAGCTTCTAGAATCTTAAATGTATTTTTTACCAGGCCCAGAAAGAAAGGTCAGAAAAACTAATATATTTTGGTCCCAACTCGCCTAAGCTAAAACAAGCTGTGATGTGACCCACTCAGTAGGTACTAGGTAGGCAGCAAAGTGTCATTATGACGTAAGGTGGAGCCTGAAGCTGGCAGAGTGTCAAGTGCGGGTGAACGCACCATGAGGGGGTAATGTGTTCCGGAGAGGAACAGCTGTGTTGTAGCGGAGCTGCTGTTTGTACTCATTTTTGGGATTTTTGAAACTTATGTATTTTGGTCATAACTTTACTCACTCAAGCTAAAACAAGCTGTGACCCACTCAGTAGGTATAGGTACTAGGTAGGTAGGCAGCGAAGTGTCATTATGACGTAAGGTGGAGCCTGAAGCTGGCAGAGTGTCAAGTGCGGGTGAACGCACCGTGAGGGGGTAATGTGTTCCGGAGAGGAACAGCTGTGTTGTAGTGGAGCTGTTTGTGTTGTACTCGTATATTAGGATTGTACTCGTTGTTGGGGTATTTCAGACGTAGATTTATGAGGATTGCTGTTGTCCTGGCATGGGTATTTTTGTCTAGGGTAGAAAAGAGAAAAATGACATTGCATTCGCATCGTCATACATTGCGTAAATTAGTAATTTTTTATATATTTTTTTGTCCGATCTGGCATTACCTATCTATTACTTTTACTATGTCTCGGATTACCAATCCACTTATTCGTTTCATCACACTAATATTAGCAGCTATTTAAAGCTGTGGACTAACATAGGCTGATGATGATGATGAAGAATATTATCAGTGTAGCATTTATAAATTTTGTGTGGTTATAAATCATAAGACTTAATAACTACTTTTCCCAATATTTGATATATTTTGGAAAATCGAGTTTCTAAAAAGGACTCAAACACTGTTTTGATATTGTACATTTAGTTAAAGTAATAAATATAGTAGTAATAAGTATTTTTGTATATGAGATAAATATCAGTTTCGTGCTACAAATGTTACTCAGTACCACACCAGAACAGGAATTCTAGACAGAGACGTCAGAGGCTTTAAAGAAATGATAGGCAGCTATTATAGGCTGACGTGAAAAGCCCTAAGGCACAAAGACTGCGTCATTATTCAAGTGCCCGGTTTGAATACGCTGAATTAATGAATTATGTCATACGTGTACGTTTTCATTCTAATCTATTCATTAGGTCAGTTGGTCTGCTGAAGGTTAGTCTTGGATGTACTGTGTTTTGTTGTTTTCGTCTTTCATGGACCTTCAAGCCACGCACGGTTGGTTAGAATCTTGTCTGTCTGCAAAATGTCATGTATGTACATTATTGCCTGTACATATGGACACAGGTTTTGAAATATGATTCACTAGCTACGCCCCGCGGTTTCACCCGCGTGGTGATAGATATTTTGGATAATATACAATATATCTTTATAAATTGTAGCCTACAAACTTTCGCGTTTATAATAAAAAATAAACAAAAATAAAAAAAAATAAAAAAAATAACATGTATTGTTACTATGAAAAATAACTATTTTTTACATGGTGCTTACCATGTAAAAAAAAACGTTATTTTCATTAGTAAGCTGTAATTTTCTTTGTTAGTACCTAAGTGAATTTGTTTTTGAAATGTATTCATTTTTTTTACTATAAAATCTATCGTAGCTTGACGAATTCACAACACTCAACTTTAGTGTTCTTCCAACACAAATAAAGTCCTTATTACTTAATCCGCTTACGAATGAAAAATATTATTTGCCTTTCTCGAGGATTTCTAAGCCCTTTTCAAAAAAATAAAGCAGCATGCTACAGTCATTTCATGCTTGATATATCTATTAGTTCACTGAACTTTCCATACCAAAAAACCTATTCACAGGCAACATAAAAGCGGACAAAAAGTATATGGGAGTGTCCTTATACCCAGAAACACGCGATAGGGGGCGGTACAAAGGGATTGGAAATGTACAGACGCATTGGAGTGCTTCGCTTTTGTTTACATATGTTCGAATGGACCAGACTATTGAATTCGTGTATGGAAATGTTTTTGGCGGAATGTGAATTAGGTGATCCTATTTGGGGAATTATATTTTTAATTTTATTTTATTTGATTAATCAATTCATTCAATTGATCTGACATTATATTCGGAATATTACATATATCTCGGGGTCTAAATGTGGATTTCGTATTTATCAAGGACCTAAAATCTGCTTTATTCATCAATTCCGACGACCACTGTGGCGCAGCGAGCGAAAGGTCTTCCTGCGACGCAGGAAGGCCCAAGGCGGGTATCGAATCTGCAACACCCTTGTTGCACTCGATACCCGCCTCGGGATAAATGTTTTTAGCATTTGCAGACATTTGTTCAGGATGTTCTGGGTACTTGTATGTATAATAAAAAACTGTCTATGTATTGTATGTACACAAGCTCTGGTTACCTTGGGGCTAGAAGACGTTTATGTATGCAAGTGTGATACCTGCAGTTTCCATACAAAGACATCGTTTCTAGGCCTTAGCAAGACGACTTAATCATAATACAACCTGTAGTGCATTTGCATGATGGATAATAGTAGGTTTACAGAGATAGGCCTGCATCAGAGCCGGCTAGATACAGTCCAGTGCGTTCAGATCGTGAGCCGCAGCGTCACGCGCCACACGCGCTAGTGATGTCCTAAAATGTTTTATCGATATAGGTATTGTTGTGTGAAGAAATCGTGAACAGATGATTTAAGTAGTAGTAGTAAGTAGACAAATTTCAGTCATTAAAACTTATTTCTCATGTGACCGCGAGGAGTGGAAGTTGAATAGGGAGGCCATGCAGTGAGACAACGCCAGCTCAATAATGTCAAGCTATAGCTGTAAGATAAACACTGCTTTCTTAAGACCCGGGACTCATAATGTATTCACTGCCCAGCCTGTACGACGCGACCCAGGCAAGGGTGGGCCGCACAACTATTCGCGGTATCTGCATGTACGTCGCGTCGTGGGCACTGGGCACCCAAAGTGACGACAATGATCACGATCATTGTCGTCGAAATATGATTTTCTTTACGAAATCGATATCGATAAATGAAACCGCAACCGCCGTCTAAATATACTAAAATAATAGTCATATATATGTATATATTAATAGTCGTCCAAAGATTTGTGTCATTCTGTAACATAACACAATATCGATATCGATAAAGCCTAAGCTCTATCGACACAACAACAGCCTCCCAGCACTAGACAGAGTTCGTTGACACCGATAGTTTTTGCCGGCGACCCTGTGAGACTTCCCATGTTCTAATGAGATGCGACATCCCCTCTGCCTTCATGGTGTCTTCAAGATTTAGATGAAAATGTTGTGGGTGATCCCGATTTCACAATGCAGCCAATAACATTCTTCCTAGGTTACTTATATTATTATGTTGTTCTAGTATCCGCGGTGTTGGCTTAGTCTAATGTGGAAGCTGCTGGATTGTTGCTATGATTATTTTGGTTTGAATTGAATTAATAACGTTTATGAAACGTTACTTTAGCTTTGTCTCATTGAGAGAAACGACTTTTACACAGAGTAAGACTTTAACCAGTTTTTATAAGATGTGATTATATTTTTATTAGACGAAACGAAAAACACAAGTACAAACTTCAAACTTTAAATTTAATTCATGGAAATCTTCCCTGAAGAAGAGATTGCCAACTTCTTATCTTCCGTTAGTTTAACTAACCCGTAGTTCACAGACTTATTCAAAACTTAGTAAAAATACGATAAGCTTGTACTCTACTTTTTAAGACAGCGCTGCAGGAATAACTTCGAGAAAGAGAGATCCCACCAAAACATAAATGTAAAAAAGGAGAGCCAAGTTCAATACAAAAATTATGAATGGCTGTGGGCTTCGCGGCAAAAAGAATGGAGATATTATAATGGAGTGCCAAGTCAAATCTATGTAGGTTAGATTTGACTTTGCCAGTTTTCATTACATCAGTCATTTTATAAAGTTATTCAACGTTTTAATTCTGATAAAAACTGGCCAAGTCAAATCTAACCTACATAGATTTGACTTGGCACTCCATTATAATATCTCCATTCTTTTTGCCGCGAAGCCCACAGCCATTCATAATTTTTGTATTGAACTTGGCTCTCCTTTTTTACATTTATGTTTTGGTGGGATATCATTACTTTTTGTAAAGAAAACTAGGCAGGTATTGAGATTTAATGTTCATCTTATCTTAATCAAGTAAAACACCTCAGAACACTTAGTGTCGGTTTATTGTACCGAATACATACAACTACGCACTTATTACAAAGTCACTGCACTGCACCCTAACAACTACACTGTATTCTATGGCGCAATCGGAGACGTTAGTACCTACTATTGCTTATTCTATGCAATGCTTCGACATAGGTACATAGCTAGGTAGGTATTAATACGGGCCGGTCCCTAAAAACTACACTGTATTCTATGGCGCAATCGGAGACGCAGTACTATTGCTTATTCTATGCAATGCGGATCTATTTTAATTTAAACCTTATTCCATTGACATAAGGTCGTCGTCGCTAACATTACTTATTTTTTGACTTTTTTTTATTTTTTGATTTTTTCCTACGTTTACTCACAATTACCGAGCTGGATTCCAAATTTCATCCTTCTAGGTCATCTGGAAGTAGGTTAGATTTAGGTACTATATATATGTCAGTCAGTCAGTGTGAATTTTTACGACTTTTTGACCTTCATATCTTTATAACCGTTTGAGCTAGCTTCATGAAATTTGGGCTTCTACATGTCCTTATGGATATAATTAAACAGACGTAGTTTTATGTGTTTACGTTAAAGAGGTTTTGAGTTATAGAAGGGTCAAAAGTGGCACCAAGTGGTTCGTGTAATGATACACTCGGCGCGTTCCTTTGCTTGAACTTGGCTTGAACACGCTGCCGCGTGTTCTAATTTATTTGAATACTTGTTTCTGCCAGGGCTTTGAACGCTTTTTTTCTATGGAAATTAAGATTATTTCTATGCCATGGGAACTGATTTGTGGCCTATCATTTATTCCGGGCCTAAAACTACCTGTATGCAAAATTCAGCCCGATCCGTTCAGTATTAGTTTTTGCGTGAAAGAGTAACAAACACTACATACTACCTTTCGCGTTTATAACGTTAGTAGGATTTATAGGATATATTAAGCAAGAACTGTTTGTTCTTGTACTATTTTAAGTCAAAAGCGATAACACTTTCGAACATAATTAGCTAATTGGGTTTATCTGAAGTTTATCGGTGAGTACCAAAAATATACAAGTTTTGAACCCGAAATGAGCTCTTAACACTTTGCGCGATTTTTTTTCGACGACTGCGATCTTTTTTTACCGACCAAAGCCCAAAGACCAAAGCCCTCCTACAAGTATACATATAACTCGTCGGGCCAACTCTATTGCCATACGTGCCGTGGGGTATTCAAGACCAAGTTCGGTCTAGCGAGCCATATTAGAGCTCATGATAGAAAAAATCCCACCAAAAACATAAATGTAAAATAGGAGAGCCAAGTTCAATGCAAAAATTATGATTGGCTGTGGGCTTCGCGGCAAAAAGAATTGATATCTGAATGAGTGCCAAGTCAAATCTATGTAGGTTAGATTTGACTTGGCCAGTTTTCATTACATCAGTCATTTTATAAAGTTATTCAACGTTTTAATTCTGATAAAAACTGGCCAAGTCAAATCTAACCTACATAGATTTGACTTGGCACTCATTCAGATATCAATTCTTTTTGCCGCGAAGCCCACAGCCAATCATAATTTTTGCATTGAACTTGGCTCTCCTATTTTACATTTATGTTTTTGGTGGGATATCATTACTTTTTGTAAAGAAAACTAGGCAGGTATTGACTCGGCGTTTCCAAATATAATTCTACTTGACAATAGATGGCGACACTTTGTATCATAGGAAATAAACCTACGTAGGGCTCAGTAATAATATATTTTAATAATCAAATGTACTGAAATTTGTTCAACTACACAACTGACCAATATAATTCTTTTTGGATTTTTCTGAATACCGCATCATATTTTAAAAGTTCTCGAACATTTCCATTGCGACTCGGCGTTTCCAAATATAATTCTACTTGGCAATAGATGGCGATACTTAGTATCATGGGAAATAAACATTTATAGGTACGTAGGGCTCAGTGTTAATATATTTTAATAATCATATGTACTGAAATTACTTCAACTTAAGTTCCTAAAGACTTTTTAGTCGCCAAAATTTTAATTTTTTAGTTTTTATAGTCATTTTTAAACAAGCCGGCATCTATCGTCTACCATTAACTTATAAAGAAAAACAGGGCCAGGGCCGTATTTAGAATCCAATTATTTTACTGAATGTCCCACGGCTATGTTGAAACATAGCATGTATGGAATGCACCTATGGAATCTTTTATAATAAACTAGCTGCGCCCCGCGGCTTCGCCCCCGTGGAAATCTATGCGTCAAATGGTTTAAATGATAAAAATTATCCTATGTTAGACTCCTGGTTCTAAGCTACCTCTCCACCAATTTTCAGCTAAATCTGTTCAGCCGTTCTCGAGTTATAAGTGTTGTAACAAACACGACTTTCTTTTATATATATATGTAGATTCTATATTGAAAGTACTTTCCCTCCGTGAGACAACTACTATAATAGTAGTTGTTTAGTAAATTTAATGAAATTGAAGCCCACCTATTAATGCAATTTTAAATTGTGTATGTTCTAGATTTCCATCTCAAGATAATGTAAGACAGCAATGGATCACAAAAATTAATAGACAAGACTGGACTCCGACGAAATATACGAAGATTTGTTCTTGCTGATAATACTGATAATCATATTATTCTTCTGATTAAATCAATAGCTGATAAATATATAGGTATTCGTTTTAAGCATTTTGCAACCATAGAAAATGATAGGGCAACCAACCGACAACAATTAACCAAAACAGTTATTTTTGCTGGAAAATGAATTTTGTGAATAAAATAATTCTTAGTACGTCCCCTACACTAGTGACATCTAGTGTGAGGTAGTAAAAATATCTAGTTACTTCGAAAACAGAATCTATTATTTGCCGGTCCCTAACAACTACACTGTATTCTATTGCGCAATCGGAGACGTTAGTACTATTGCTTATTCTATGCAATGCGGATTCTATTCGAATTTAAACCTTATTTCATTGACATAAGGTCGTCGTCGCTAACATCACTTATATTTTGACTTTTTTTTATTTTTTGATTTTTTCCTACGCTTACACACAATTAGCGAGCTGGATTCCAAATTTCATCCTTCTAGGTCATCTGGAAGTAGGTTAGAATTAGGTACTATATGTATGTCAGTCAGTCAATGTGAATTTTTACGACTTTTCGACCTTCATATCTTTGTAACCGTTTGAGCTAGCTTCATGAAATTTGGGCTTCTACATGTCCTTATGGATATAATTCAACACACGTAGTTTTATGTGTTTACGTTAAAGAGGTTTTGAGTTATAGAAGGGTCAAAAGTGGCACCAAGTGGTTCGTGTAATGATACACTCGGCGCGTTCCTTTGCTTGAACTTGGCTTGGTCACGCTGCCGCGCGCCCTGATCCGTGATTACCTAGGGTCGCCGTCATCGGAATCGATGAGGAGGCCTATACATATATAGGTACCTAATTAGTATCTTAGTTTGATTTTTTTTCCACTTCGATACAAAGCCCGGGTAGATTAGCTTTCACTAGCTTGAATCTATTCCACTCTGATCCATATCACACTTGTTTGGTCCCAGCTTACATCAAAATAAAAGTAAACCGAAAGCCAAAACTAAGACAATACCATAACAATCCAGGTTATTATATATACCGCTACCAAGCCTCGTACCAATTTGTTTATTCAATAACAGTTAAGAGGAACGTAATCAATGTGATTTATGAACGCACGACAGTTAGTCGGGAACATAAAGTTTTATTAACTAACCGAGCTTACTTGAACAACGGTGTAATGCTTTGCAGGACAGGGCCGTAGCCTGAAATTGTAGTTTATGGCTTTAGTTGTTTTGTTGGATAATTTGTTGGTAATAATTTTACTAGAGACACTTACACACTTATAGGACTAAAATTACGGACAAAATGTTTAAAATGTGCAAACCACTACATAATATAAAACAAACTCGCTTCCCATTGTCTGTCTGTCCCTATGTATGCTTAGCTCTTTAAAACTACGCAACGGATTTTGATGCGGTTTTAGAACTCTGGGATAATGCTAATTTTAATTTCTGATTTTAAATTTATTCCATGGGAATAATGTCGTCTTCGCCGCCGCACGGTCACGAGTATTAATAATATTAATGCCTTCCTAATATTAATACAAATTTTCGCTCGGGAGGAAATAATTGACCAAATTTGTACCTGGCTCCCGGACCATGTGTGGATTGTCCAGTATTATTTATTTATTATTTTTATTTATAGAGCGTTAGTAGTCTTAACTTAAATATAAAACAATTGAATACCTAAATTAATTAATATATTCCATAGGCATGTCCTTCGTAGTGATCCTCATAGTAAAGAGATATCAGCCGGGATCAAAAACAAAACAATAGAAATGGGAATATGAACTAGGAGAGAGACACATTTTAGGGCACACATGTTACAACAGGATGTCAAGACCATCAATCACTTCGTCATAAATCTCAGGCAGCTTTCACCGAACAATAAACATATCATATTATCAGCAGTCACCGCAATGCAATAATTCCTGACCCGAAGACTAATCTAATATATCAGAGTGGTAGGGCTGCCTGTAGTATCGCTATGATATCATATGCTCGATTTCAACATCGCATTTTTACGATGTATGTTCAAAGAATGGGCACTGGTAGAACATGAATGTACGATGATGATGATTCTTTGTTAATGGCAATTGTGTCTAGTTGGACACTATTCTGCCAGTGTCAAGTAGGTAATGGAAAATAATTCTTAATTATCTGAGTTATCAAATTATGTTATTTTCACCAGAGCTTAGATCGATATCTAGCACGTGTAGGTTAGGTTGCCTAGCGAGATGTTGGAGTCCCCCTTACACCCTAAAGAACATGGCAGGTAGAATATGAATATAGGTTGAAGTGTATTACATGCCATGTCATACATTATGTACATACGCCGTCTGGGTTGTCAATATATTGCCAAGCAAGCTGTCTGTTATACGTCACTGACGAGTGTCTAACATTCGGAAGACGAGGTTGTCACGCGTACCCGGAGAGGACGGTGGATCTGATGCCTCCTAGCTGCTGAAGTTCTGCTTGGGCATATGTGGACATTGGCGAGCCGTTTCTCTAATTGTGTTTAATATAGATCATCAGACCCATACATAGACCAATACAGAGAACAAAGTCGGGAAATTTTAAACAAAACGCTATTTGGGTTTTCGCATTAGCTTTCCCTATAGGGCGCGTGGATGATAAAGCTAAACGGAATAGAAGGGGTGCCAGTATATTGAGGTAATAACTCATCCTGAATTACAAAGCCATTTATGAGCCACAAGTTTCTGCCCGCGGCTTCGCACGCATTGTTTCAATGGTGTAGATTAAAGGTTATTTCTAACCCGCGGAAACTGATATTTAAGGGTAAGGTAAAGTTTATAATTAGCCTATATTTTATTCCTGAAAAAAAAAGCTTACCAAGCAACCATATGATATAACCAACTGGGAAGATAGAGTTATCAAGTCACCAAGAGGTATCAAATCTTCTTTTTAAATCCTCGGGACATGTAACCGTTTAAGTTGGAAACCCTAACCACGGGACCCACTTTCCCTGATTGGTAATTCGATTCGAAGGGAAAGCAGCAAGGAAATGACTCCGCTAGTATGTCGTGATAAATAGGTAGGGGGTGGGAAGCGACAGAATTGGATTGCGAGCTTCAAATTACAGTTCAATTGCCCGCTGATTTGATTAGGTGTTTAAACATTTTTCTTGACGCTACAGAGGCGCCTTAAAATTTTTTAAGTTTCCGTGGCTGTACGGGAAAGATATGGTGTGTGTGACGAACTGGAGAAAGCGTGAGTCAAGCGGACTTAATATTGTAATATGGGGAGCATTTGCCTCGGAATAGCACCTGGCAATGGAATCATAGATGTAGCCCTAAACCCGCAGTTAAAAAAGGCTACTTTTTATCTGATAAATCAGTTCCCATGGGATAGAAAAAACCTTGAAACGATTCCATAGAAACAACGCGTGCGAAGCCGAGGGCCAAAACTAGTTTGAAAGAATTGTAATGGAAATATGAATTAAGTATGTCTATGAATTAGGAGTAAAATTTAAAAAAAAATGCTTAAATTTATTTTATGAGCATGATGGCGCTAAGAAATCGTGTCATAATTAAAAAATATAAATGATGCTGGACAATTCACACAGCATCATCTAAACCCGAACTAAGCAGAGCTTTTCTTATGAGTACTAGAAAAAATGCAAAAAAAAAAATATTCAAAATTACAATTCATACAAGGGATAACTTATCCTTTTATCTAGTCTTGTTTATTCAATTAAGAACTTGCACCAAAAGAGATCCAACCGTTATAAGAGTTCATCAATGCAATTTGCATTTTAAACTTCTATGCATAGCAAATTGAAGGTCAATGCTCTATTAATATGCCATTAGATCATTTTCGACGACAATAGACGACATTAATTTGTTAGCTAACAGCTAATTTGCTTTCCAAACTGCTATTAACAGACTGCGTCCTGTCGATAACTGTTGCAGATTGCAAGAATATTCTGAAAACCGTTAGTTAGTCTAGACAGGTTAGAAGGTCATCTATCCTTGAGTAAGGACCGCTCCCACGAGCGAATGCAGCGATGGCAAAATTCACAACCTTCCTCTTGTTTATTTACAATAGCGCTGATCATAAAATGTTCAGCACACGCTGGGCCAACCCCTATTTCGGGACAGGGTCACCGGAGGCAGCCTTATTTTTACTACCACCCTTTGTGTCACTTGCCTCCATGTTACTTAAACTGTTTTTGTTTTCCGTTTGTTTACGGTACTCCGAATACTTAATCGCAACTCAGATATTATAAGCACGTTGTGAATTTTTCACATTTTTCAATTAAAATCTGTCAATATTAATGTTCCTAAAACTATGTTGCGTTTGAGAACCTATTCGGGGGCAAGGCATAGAAAAAATAATACAATATAATAATGTTGAACAACCCACAGGGCATCATCTCTCCCCAAGCTAAGCAGAGCTTGTGTTATGGGTGATATGCTTAATACAATAGACACAGATAGATATATTTTATTAAACATATATACCCAGAACACCCGGAACCAATATTTGCAGATCATGCAAATATTCAAAAGAAATGATGTTGAAAATGATAATAAAGAATTTTCCCATTGCCAAAAGAAAATTGTTATAAAATTTTGCGGAGGTCATTAGACCTCTAAGCCGGTTAATTTAAACAAATTCCTTTAAACCCGCTAGTTAATTCAGCAGCATAATTAACCCAGTTATCAGTTTTCATTAAAAGAAGCCATGCGTACGTTTCACGGTTCATTTAGTATTCCGGACGGAATATTCGTATGAAACCGAATATCTGCGCTGGATTACAAATGTGCCACAAAACCGCGCAACTGAGACACCGATTTCCTAGTGGCTAGCTTATCTAACTTGTTTTGTCTTTTTACTAACTCATTCAAAATATAGAGGGAGTATTCGTATTATGTCAAAAAATTGTAACTTTTCCATGTTGCATTATATTATAAGTTTAGTTTATCCTTTCAATTTATTAACTTTGTACACTTCCTCTATTTGTTCCACTGCCTCTCCTATAACCCTAAGGTTTGCTGGAAGAAAACTCTATCTGGGTTAAACTGTTGCTGTTAAACTGGAATAAACTGTACATATTCTATTTAGTTATGTTATTTTTAAGTATGATTGTGTGTACAATAAAGAATTAAAGTGCGCCCCGCGTCGCAACTCGGTGTGAGCTGACCCTAGAGCAAACATAACTCATTGATTAATTATAATTACTGATAAGCGGTAGCAACAGCCATAAAGTTCATGGGAGCCTCCTTGGTATATGTAGAAGACGGAAGACTAGCCCTAACAGCGATTTTTGAGGGACCTTAACATGAGTCCTTACACAACAACCTTTAAGCTAACTGGATGCGTACGAGTATGAAAGCTTCACGTGGATGATACATATGTATATCAACAGGTGTAATACCGAGACATTCGAGGAATGAAATGTTTTTTACACCGCACGCTTAGAAATCTTTTGTACCATCCAAATTATTTAAAACTAGATAAATAGTAAATAATCACGTGTATTTTATTTGCCCGTCGTGTAATCAAAGGAATCCATCAAAGCCCGAAATAATCCAAGATGTATTGTTTGTGCGAGCTGGAGCTATAAAAGTCAAGATAAAAGCTACATATCACAATGGATCATCGTGTGAGGTTATGTGGATGTATGGGAGAAAGGGGATTTTATTGCCATAGATAACACTGAAAACTGGTGTTTGTAATTTTGGGAAAGAAATAACTTTTAACTCAAAAATTACGTGTCAGGTTCATCTATAAGGTAAACGTGGCTCCCAATTAGAATTTGAGCAATAAAATTTAGGCGACTACTTAAGATTATATTTGGAAATAAAGAACATTTTAAAATCATCTTATTGAAAAACAAACAAGATGACCCTTACCTTCAAAAAAAAGAAGATGAAGAAGATGAGGAAGAGAGGCCAAAACGCTTTTGTAGACTACAAAAACCCTACATGTAGAATAATCGTGACTATGTTACGTGACTGTCTAGTCACATCACATTAGGTGGGGGCAAGAAATCGAGAAGAGATAGATAGAGTCATTAGGTTCATGAAAAACTTGATACGCGTGAGAAACGTAATAATTTATCCAGCGAGCGGTGATGACAATTTTCTTCACGTAATAGAATCACTTGATTCTCGCTTTAATGTTGGGAACTTGAGACGCAAGCGGTAAGTTAATGGATTGAAACTTGAAATTACAGTAGTTGACTAAAAGGAACTTGATCCTAAGATAATTTTGTAGGTATAGGTACGAATTGAAAATACTGCGTGTGTATACGTGTTGTAGCTTTGACATTTATTTAGCGACTGTCAGACAAAGCTACCTATGGATATAGCTTCATGATATTAATAAGATTCTAGACATAATATAAAGCATTAGGAGGAGAAATGGGGAAAGTAAATAAAGATGATGATGCTGAAATTATAAACGATGCTCTATAGTCCGATTCTGGAAACATGTTTTGAGGTTTATCGATAAAAGACCAGGCTTACCGTAATTGGGTTGCTGACTATTGCAATTGATCAACAAAAACGTGTTTTACCTGTAACAAGAAATTTATCAATTAGAATAAAACAGAGACAGAACTTTTTTGGATTAACTAACAATAAAATACATATGCTTGCAGGTCTCGACAGAGCCTACGCACGCATTGCCCCTCTTGCAGTCAAGACCGCCGAGACTCTCCGAGATTTAAAAAAAAAATGGTGCAAAGCGACGCGTTACCCGATCCCTACCGCAGCTCTGGCATTGCCATGCAGCGGGGCAACGCAGCCACCGTTTTGGGGACGCTTCCGACTGTTATTGATATGGATTAATTGAGCTACCTTTAGATTGCAACAGTCAGCACAATTGGTAATTGATTATACGTTTGGTAATTTCACACCATGTTTTAAACAATCTGATATCTAAACTACCATAACTTTCGATAGCTTCAACTTTATTTATTCTCGAAAGTTACGAGGTGATATTATATTCACACCTTGATCATCGCCTTTGTTATTCGTTACCAGCTTTTTACTGCGCATTGTTTTAGATTTATATGATGCGGTATCTGTTTCTTTCGCTTCTGCTTTCATGAGTTTATGATTTATTGGTATAATGAATCTTTGAACTTCGGGCTGAGGGATTTATTTTAGACTAGGGCTTCTCTATTAAATTTCTTGCTTTGCACTTTTACACTGGGGATAGGATATAGATAAAGGGATAGGATTAATTAGAATTAATTAATCCTATCGCTTTATCTATATCCTATGACAGCATTTCAAAGTGATTCAAAAATCCGCTCCTCACAATTAATCTGGCAACAACAACGGTGTGATTTCTGCAAGCCGCATCCAAAACCAGTTCAAGAAGCTTATTATCCTCTGCTTACTTCCACAAGTCATAACTCTAAATGAAATTCAAATCACCGATCACAAAGTATCATTATTCGGTAATGTTCATGACCGGACTTCAAAGTGATAAAAATCCGTTCCTGCAGCGACGACAACAGTGTGATTCTTGCAAGCCACGTCCGAAACCGTATCAAGAATATTATTATCCTCTACCTCTGCTAGTCATAACTCTTAACAAAATTAGAATCAGTCCAGCCGATCATAAAGCGTAAAATCCTTCTCGCTTAAATACCCAACAACATCTTAAGCACCTGCAACAAACTCCGCAGATTCCCAGGATCTATTGGTAGTCCCGTAGCTACCCTTAATTATGTTAAAGCAGCCACTTTATCAGCAAACGAGAAATTCCAGAGCAATCTTGTGCCACAGGGTAAGGGAGGTCTAGAAATTATAAGGCGATTATAAAATGTAGGACGGGAGGGATATAATATCACAGTCAATCTCGGTATAATTAGATCCATCAACGGTTATCGCGATAACGGTTGATGTAGATCGATACTGTTAAAAGGGAAGCTTCACCGGCCTTGTGGACATAATGTTTTCGATTAAAGAATGACTTTTGCTTTGATTCTGTTTTTGTCTGAAATAGAAGACTGGTTTGTAAGCTAACTTAGAAGGTACAAATAAATATTTTAATTATGCTAGACAATTCACCCAGCCCCATCTAGCCCCAAGTTTAGCAAAGACTACAGAATTTAAAGAACAAAACCACCCTTGAGATTTAGACCATCATCATCCCAATACCTGATCTCACGCGTCGAGTTCGCTACATACTCGATTCGCTTTGAAATCGCTCGCAAATCGCCAGTGTGATAATTATAATGCTCTTATATGTAGAGGACTTATGAAATCCAGCCAATGAACGGCAGCAGGCAAATGCTTACGTCTTTTCCTCCCAAAACGGAATAGACAAAACAAATAACCAGAGCTTTTAGAATAGAAGTGAACATAAACCAGACACGTCAAACGGATAATAATTCACATACCCGGAAGCAGGTGACCGATGTTTACGGTATGGGAATATCTAAAAAAGGCAGAGCCCTGACTCCGAACAGCTTTTTTACAATATTCAGAACGGTAAATCAACGATACAACAGACGGGACCCAAGCTTAGAGTTGATGTTCGCTCGGCTACATTTAAATTCTTATCTCGTAGTCGGGGACCTGATCTGTTTTCTTTCGTATCGTATTAGTGATGTTATAGGAAAAATTGAGACGTGTCGCCAAACAGGCAAATCCTGTAGGGCCCTTGAGGATAGCTTTTAGTCTGTTTTGCAGATGAAGGTCTGAAAATGGTTTGCTTTAACCGAATTAGTGATCTTGGAATCAGCGAAGATAGCTCTTGCAAGCTTCCTACTTGCAATTCAGATACTTTAAAAGTCGTCGCACTATACTAGATTTTTTTTAACTACAAAAGTCAAGGGCAGTCAGTCGTGCGGTGCACCAGATGGGAAGCGGTTACCGCAGTCTATGAACGTCTGTAGAATCAAAGACGTTACACGGGCCGACACCGTCAATGCTTTAAATGACCCATAGAATGAAAATTTAATAATTTACGAAGCTGATAAATAGTTGTTAACTTGATCAGACAGAATAATGTCATATTTGTCATGTTACCATGACAAATATGACATTATTCTGACGAACTTCTATTCCGGTAATTGGTACAAATTTCATTTAAATTTCAAACACTGCAATTACCGAAATGCCCAGCCCATGAAGCGGTAGTTTATTAATCACCCAAATTAAAAACTAATTGCACATAAACCACCCCACGTAGTTCACAAAATTGTTTTTTTACATTGTGTTTTATGGCTTTGGTAGTCGAATCACGCTATCACAATTTCGATTCAAATTGCTTTCTTTATGGTACAGACTACAGAACACATACCTTCATAACAAAAGGCAGATGACGTACCTACATGATCAAAGATAGCGCTGCCGCTTTATTCTATAAAATCTAATCACATTTAAGAGCCTTTATTCCTAAAATGCGCAGAAACAGTACTTTTCAAACCCGTTTATATCATGAACCACTTATCTTATAGTATATGTTATTTACTAATAATTTTAGGAAATTTTAGTGTCCAACGAGTTTGACTATAAAATATTTCGATTAATATAGTATGTACGCGTTCTATCAAGATAACTTGTGAGAGGTTTTCATAATTTCCCTTTCAGCATCAGTTTCGAAGCTCAAAATAATAGAAAATACTGACATATCTAATTAAGAAAAAAATATAACCTACTGATGAGATCCTTGGCTAAAAAGTTACTTAGAAAGATGTTTGGTTTTGGTATCCTACTATGAGAAATTAAAATTCAAAAAATGTGAAATATTACGAATATTTCACATTTTTAAATGATGTTTTTACCGATATACCTTATTTAATTTAATATAATAATAGCCTACCAATAAAGTGAAGCATCTTTTTTAAAATCATACATTTAAATTTTTTATGATTTTGTTGCTATTATTTTTCTATAAATATTTTAAAACTACTATAAAACGCTGCGCGAAAATCAGTCCGCCGCGAGGCTTTCTAGAGTGTGGTCACGTCGCTCATTAAATATTTATAGAAAAATAATAGCAACAAAATCATAAAAATTTTAAATGTATGATTTTAAAAAAGATGCTCCACTTTATTGGTAGGCTATTATTATATTAAATTAAATAAGGTATATCGGTAAAAACATCATTTAAAAATGTGAAATATTCGTAATATTTCACATTTTTTGAATTTTAATTTCTCATAGTAGGATACCAAAACCAAACATCTTTCTAAGTAACTTTTTAGCCAAGGATCTCATCAGTAGGTTATATTTTTTTCTTAATTAGATATGTCAGTATTTTCTATTATTTTGAGCTTCGAAACTGATGCTGAAAGGGAAATTATGAAAACCTCTCACAAGTTATCTTGATAGAACGCGTACATACTATATTAATCGAAATATTTTATAGTCAAACTCGTTGGACACTAAAATTTCCTAAAATTATTAGTAAATAACATATACTATAAGATAAGTGGTTCATGATATAAACGGGTTTGAAAAGTACTGTTTCTGCGCATTTTAGGAATAAAGGCTCTTAAGTAATTCATTACTACACACTACCCAGTCCATATACCTAACGAGAATCAAACATCACATAGGTACTTATACAGAGAAAGATAACAATCAATAAATTAAATTACTTAATAATAAATTGGAATCAATTATAAATTGAAATTGATTATGTACTTAATTGAAAGCAAAAGTTGAATTCTTTGCATGAAACTGAATCGCTGAAGATGAAGCTTTTTCAAAAGCACTCACGTGCAATCAAGGTAGAAAATCCTGCAGCAAACGTAATTCTAAAGTAAACAGAGTGAAATTGATCAGATTAGAGGCTGTTAATTGAATCGCAGCGCGCTGAAGCTTTCGTTGAAGTAAACTTACAACGCGATAAAATAGCGCTATATTACTTTGCCCTTCCCTCCCGACAACGGTGTCGACGTAAAATGCGACAAAAATATAGGAGGAAAGTGTGAGAAAAAGCGAGGAAGAGAGGAAGTAAGGTCGTTTAAGAAGAACAGTTCATTTACATTTGAGTGGCCTCTTTTCATAACAAACGAATAAATATGATAATTTAGACAAGTAGCACGTTTGTATTTTATTTTGAACGAAAAATTATTTTGTAAATTTCATTCCACCCAAATGATTTGTCTAGTGGTTCATTCATAGGCTTTCGCGGGCATCCTTGCGTTATTTGTCAAGGACCTATGCAGTCTGAAATAAAGAATTTATTATTATTAAAAACGTAATAAAAATAGCATTCATCTATTCTAGGTACACCATGACTTCATTCAGAACAATAGGCTTTCAGTGATAATTATAGACTCTATAGGTACTTTTGTCTGACGATTCCTTCATGTTATTTATTGACAAGTTCAAAGCAGACAGCGCAAATGGAGTGAAAAATATTGCACCAAAACGAAAGACGGAATGTAAAAGCTTTTAAAAGGCGGAAGCAAGAACCCCTGGGACATTACGTTAAAATCGAATCCCGCAGGTAGGCTAGGCACACTTATGAAAAGGAATGGGGCAATAAATATATTGCAGTTTTTTAAAGATTGAATCCATTCAACCACTGTGTCGCTTTACAGCCTTACATTAAGTTATATTGGACATATACCTATTATTGTTATTTGTTTATAGTTTTTATTATATTTCGTAGAATTGACTTTCCAAAGTGTTCATTGTGAGTTTATGGTTCAAATAATTTAGATCTAGTTCCACCATCGTCCGCAACGAGGCTAACGAGAAGATACAAGTTCTTATATTAACTTCTCCAATAAGGAACGAGAATCATTATCATCAGCCTATTTTAGTCTACTTCTGGACTTAGGTCCCTATGAGACAGGCATGAAGGAAGAAAAGTGATGGGGCTTATCGCTAAAGAAGCAATAGAAGAAAATCATTTACCTAGGTGGGATGAGGACCTGCGAAAGACTGCAGATAGATGCTGGATGCGGCAAGCTGAAGTCAGGGCGCTATGGCGCTCATTGGGGGGAGGCCTATGTCCAGCAGTGGACTGCTATAGACTGCTGCTGCTGCTGCTGATGATGAAGATGATGATGATGATTTACCTACACCTAAAGCAGTCTCAGCTAAAAGATCAGGTAAGCTCTGTGAAATCAATTAACAGATAATCCACTACTCCACCAAGAGAGAATGATAAGGAGAGAAAATGATGGGGTCTTATTTCTTCAGTGGAATTAGAAAATAATTCCTAGTTAAAGCTGTAAACTAAATGCCCAAGCCCAGACAAGAATACCGCTAGTCTCTGTTTGTATCTAGTCTCTAAAAGCCGACAACAAACAGGAGAGCTATTTCCTGAACTGATGGATGGGGCGACAACGCTTCAACGATGTCGCAGATAGGGATTCTATTTCTGTATTTTAATTGGAGACAAAACTGCCTTTGTTTTGTAGACTTGCCACAAAATCTGGGGATTATCTAGTTTCGTTGATATTTAAATCTTGCGGTGTTCAGTAATTACATCATTGATTTGTCAAACAAATTTGTACCAAATTATTCAAATAACTAAAAAACCACGGCGTAAAAAACTCGAGCTAAAAACATATAAAAGACCGTTTCAGCAACATAGCCAGCCAACACGGTACGTATACCTAGATTACATATCTCTGGAATGGAAAAAATAATAATTCCAGTGTTCCCCCTTTTTTCCATTCCAGTATTCCTCTTTAGGGGGGATTTCAGGGGGGAAAATGGAATAATTCCTAAATATAACCCAAAAATAAATTCAAATACAAAAATCTTTATTCGAAACAGAACTTATTATATAGGGTACAATTGTTGGCTACTGCAAGTTAAAATAACAGTCATTCGCAGTCGGACAAAAAAATCCAGGACTAGACCAAATTACAGAAAGAAAGAAGAAATTGCGTCATCTAAAACTTTCAATAAACCTGACGTTGAAACTTGAAAGTTCGACAGTTCATGTAATTTCATCTCATTACGACATTCGAGACGACGACCATTACAAACAGACGGATCCCGTTATAATAATGGAAACAATTTTGGACAATAGTTACACAGAGTGGCTTTCTGAACGTTAAGCGACGGAGAAGTAAGATCTTTATAGTACACGACACGATTGCTTATCAACACAATGCAGACGATTCAAAAAGTCTCCAGCGCCCTGCTGGATAAAGACTACGAAGTCGACTTGTCGGACGGATGATGTAAAAAGATTTTACGGAGAAAATGTCGACGTCGTCGTCACCATCGCAATCCGAAATGAAGATTGAAAGGTAGCATAACATTGCGATTTGCGTCTAACAGCGTCTAACGAGAGTATTTTTGCAAATTATACGAAATTGAAGGAAACTTTCTTGAGAAACACTCAAAAATACATAAATGGGTGTGACGGAGGGACAGGAAAGAAAATATTCGGTACTACACTGGTTTTGTCATATGGTACAATGGTGAAAGAAATTCTAGATAGTGCTAGCTATAGTGCTAATTGCCCGGAAAGATATTATTGATAGAATGGTTTCAACCTTGACTCTTTTAACAATCTCTATCTGTAGTTATTTTTTCATCAAAGGTAAATTGCCAAAATGTGTCATTCTGAGACGATGCCTACTATTATTATTATTATGGTGAAGCGATTAGTGGAATTAGGACTCTGCCCTTAAACAGCAAAATATCCTCAAATCAGAAAAAAAACGCGTGGTGTACCTAAGAGCATCTCCCGCCGTAACTAATGCATTAATAGAGCAATTCCAGCGAAGGACCACAACACAACACTGCACTATACTGTTCAGTTCAGACTAGAATTTATCTATGAGATTACTAAAAGCGCAGTTGGGTTAGGAATGTTAATGAAATCGATCCTGCCCAATCCAACTGCATTTGATGATAGACTGGTTTTCATTCAAAAGTTGTATGAAATATTTCTTACTGTGTTTATATGAACTGCCTTTCACTCAAATTCATAATTTGGTGAATAGGACCTAACTCGAAGGAACTATTTTAAACTCTAAATACTAAGAAATTAACAATAATATCCCAAAAATGCGACGAATCCAGAAACCGCGACCGTCCCTCACTACGGGAATACTAAAACCAACTGAGCCACGAAATCAAGCAACCGACGCGATGACGAGTCGAAAATCTTTGAGAAATCCTATGGACTCTAGCGCCGTTGGATTACCTCGAGTGCTAGTGATTACACACTATAATAACAAAAAAATCTAAATTCATGTTTAGTAGATGATTGTCGACATGAAGTTCGCGAATCGCGATGCAAATATCTCTCTTAATATCCCTCTATCTGTTGCGGACGAACATTAACTATAGTTACAAACAAACATAGGTTTACAGAATGAATAAAGAATTAGTTTTAAGACTTAGGTCTGATAGGATAGTATAGGTAAATAGATATTGATATTGTATTAGAAATAGTTTTATAAGCATAAAACCAAATAAACACCTACAACAATGTAGATTTAAGAAGTAATTGTAAGGAAAAGCAATAAAATAGGGTATACAAAGTTCCCTAAAAATAGACATAGTTCCTACAAAATAGTCATAGAATTTGTCTAACAATAGCTTAAATAGATACATATATAGAAATTAATAACTATTGTAACGAAATTATAACGTTACCATATAAATAGAAAAGTAAAATAAACGAACAGAGGTGCCGCGCGGGAGGGGCGCGGGGGAGAGAGCCACGGTCAAAACAGTATAAATATAGGAGCGGAAATCGCAAAATTATCAGTCGCCAGCAGTCAACAGTACAAGCAACAACAAGAACAGGACCTCTCTCTCTTCGCCTCGCCCACTCCGCCGACCGCCTGCGTTCTCCTGAAGCCACAACGTTGTTTCGATCTCAAACCTCACAGAATCCCAGCACCCCCCGTACACAGAGGCCGACATAAGGAAAATCGGAGTTGGAAGGCACAACAGCGCGCACACGTTGATATACAGTCCACTAACAGTATAGGCGCCGTGCCGACCGACCCCGGTCCATCCTGGTCCCGTACACTATCAATATCTCATCTGTCTCTAGAACCGGGCAGAACATAATGCTAAAACGGATGTAGGTATGAGTCTCTGCAATTTGAGTAGTCCACTAAAGAATTAAGGCCGACTGAAACGGGAGCTATGATAATTTTGCTACTCGGAAATACACTGCTTTGACCCCGATATTAAATCTACTCTGTGACACAATTTACTAGTCTACTTAGTATGAAACACGACTAAGTAGAGAGGCGTTGATTTTACCAGAACACGTCTGTCTGTGCTGCAATTATCTTTGTAGCATGATTCTTTGAACAGACCTAGTCAAATTCATGGAATTATTAATTGTTCTCTTGATATTTATTCTTTCTTGTTCTTAATTCATGCCAAATAAATAAAATTCTTTAATCAAATATGTTTTATGATGATGACACAAGTAGTATGTAATGTAATCTGGTCATTATTTTGACAAAGTCGTCCTTTCGAGCTTACCCGCAAAGTCGCGATCAATTTCCATCCAGTTTTTCGGCCAGTAATGCAAATGATCGGCCACAAAGTTATCGAATTTGTTTAATAGATACAAATTGATATCATAATTTATGAACTAAGCTGTCTTTTCTTCTCATTCTTAATTGAAGGCCTCGATCTTTGGTCTCGGCGTTCATTTCAACTTGTCTATCAAGGGCTGCAATGCTGACCGCGTTGTATGGCCTGGAGTCAGTAAAGTATGTTTTAAAGTCCCGCTTGAATGTAAATTAACACCCTTTCCTACTTTGCAATTGACAGCACAAAAATCGAATAAGACCAATTCGCAAGTAAGGCTTCGTGCAAGTTCCTGAACTTCCGTGTTCGAAGTGACAAGACCAAGACAATTAACATGGCTTAGACTGTTTTACACCTAGCGGGGAGTATAAACTCCCCGCTAGGTACTTTGCTGATACCGAGCCGAACTAAAGAACTTTAACTATAAGAAAGAAGTGGCTGAGACTAAATGTCGATTAACTTTAATCTAGATAACTACCCACAATTATGTTATTAATTTTGTAGTCTTTATAAAACATTTACTTAATACGATTTAGCCTGCAATGACAAATACCATCTCGATGTCGGGTCGGCGCATTACAAAGTAATCACTTAAATTTTGTTCACTTCAATTTTTTTAAGGTACCTAAAGTAAAGAAGCGAACTATAAACCTTTACCTTGATACTTTGTTCGTTTACAGTTTGAGCAAAATTAATTCCAAGCTTTTTTATCGTCTAGCTTATCTGATATTTTGTAGCCTTTTACAAAGGATATGTTTGAAATGGAATGATTTGATCTGTGAAGGGAAAACTTTGAAGCGATTCAAATGGCATAGATTGTAGATTTCCGGGTTACGTCTGTAACACAACTATATGTATAATCAGCCCTCAAAAACTATTAAATTCTGTTTAATTACATACATGAGAACAGTCCCCGTGCCGGGCCCGTCCCGTTGCATCATTAACAATACATTACGGTTCCTTGCCACGGAAGGGCCACTGCCCTATTTAAGGTTCAGCACCTGCTTATTCACGGAACTATTTCTGTGTATTGCAAAGGTGTTCGCAGTATTTGGTAAACAGCTGCGGTGCTGGAGTGATGACGGGAGATAAATATTTGTACAAATTTCTCTTTAGTTCAGGCATTGTTTGTTATCCCGATACTTGTCAGCCGATTACCATGCTAAGCTCTGCGATACAGGAAATACAATTTTAGGGTCCGACAGTCAGACAGTCTGTACAATTAGCTTGTACAGGAGCGTTAACCTAAACGCGCACCTCTCCGTGCCGCAGGAGGCGCACTCGGTGCGGATAGGTGCGCGTACTATTTCATATAAATATTTAGACGAGTGCGGCTCCTGCGGCGCGGACAGGTGTGCGTTCAGCTTAGTCTGCACTCATTGAGAACTCTTCACAAGAGATTATCAAACGTAAGGCTTCTATCTACGGCTTTTATCTTATTGTCCATTTTCACCTATCGTTTCCCATCCTTTACCTACGGGTAATAGATAGGAATCGATCGCTGTTTGTTGTCTGAAGTTAACCTTCTATAACCAGAGAACCAAGGTTATCGACATAGCTCAAAGAATTAGCAAGCTGAAGTGGCAGTGGGCCGGTCATATCTCGCGAAGAACCGACGGCCGATGGGGCAAACGTGTTCTTGAGTGGAGACCACGACTCGGCAAACGTAGTGTAGGACGCCCTCCGACCAGGTGGGATGACGACCTGCGAAAGACTGCAGGTAGATGCTGGATGCGGCAAGCTGAAGACAGGGCGCTATGGCGCTCATTGGGGGACAGCCAGCAGTGGACTGCTATAGGCTGATGATGATGATGATGATGAATAGCTAAGTATCTTATGAGCAAGGAAATAGCTCCCATACCAGATTTGATACCCCTTCAACAAAATAAGGAATTTAATTTTGCCTTGGAATGAAAATGCCTCGTAAGCACACCAATCCCTTCTGTGGCATTCCAGATTCGTTTTAGAGCCAGTCGACCAGAATAATTTCTGGGAGCATACGTTTTATGTTGAAATGGAATGGATAGAAATCTCAATTACAAGGATTCGTAGGTTGATCCCACTACAGAATCGTGAATTTAAACTGCTGGCTTAGAGGGAAACTGACACTGTCTTTTTGTAATCAAACGGTTAAAACAAAGTCGCTTCCCGCTGTCTGCCTGTCCCTATGTATGCTTAGATCTTTAAAACTACGCAACGGATTTTGATGCGGCTTTCTAATAGATAGAGTGTAGAGAAAGATTCAAGAGGAATGTTTATATATCATTTGAGACATATAGATATTCACGTAGTCGAAGCCGCGGGGCGCCGGTAGTGCCTATAAAAAGCGTTAACACTTTGAGTGCTGAAATCACACGGTATGTGTTTTCTACAAGTGACTAATATGCGTAAATCCTCACTAGCGCAGCGGCTGGGAAAATACAGATCTTTGTGACTCAGCACAGCCGTAATATTTTCGGAACGTAACGCATGTGCGGCGCAACACAACCGCTTTGTAGAGCGGCAGCACGAATTTTTTAGGTTAAAAAAATATCGCAGTCGTCGAATAAAAATCGCAGTCAAAGTGTTAACGTGATTTGATTTTTTTTTGTTTAAATATACTATGTGGTTTACGCTAAGATTTATATTCTTCCACTTTCTTCCGTATGCACCTTTATTAATATTAGCAACTAGCTTACACCAGCGGCTTCGCACGCGTTTTTCCTGCATAAAAAATAGCCCATGTTTTATTCCAGGTCTCAGAACTACACCTATACAAAAGATAAGTCAAATCCCGAGATCAATTCGTGGTTTCGGCATGAAACAAATATCCAAAAAATTACATTACGTTAAAATCTACCCTAATATTAAGTAAAAGAAAGATCATACAAAATGTTTGTAACGAATAAACTCAAAAACTACAAGACCGATTTCAAGACGTCCTTCACCATTAGAATGCTACATTATCCCTGAGTAACTAAGGCTATATTTTTAGGTTTAAAAAATAAATTGCCACCCGTGCGTAGCTGGGAAAGACCGCTAGTCTATAATGTAGTGTGACATAAAGTTCTGAATTATCACAAACCTTATTAAAACCTTATCATTTCTAACAACCGTCCCGCCATGAACTGACCCATATCACTTCCCTAGTTTCCATAATAGAGGGAAGTCACGACGTCACCTCAAAAGCCTACAATCAGCTGGTATCCGACCTGGATCCAGTTCACTGACCTTTGACCTGGCGCGCGTCAGTGGTGGTATCTTTATCAAGCTGTTTCATTTTGAGAGCGATCGTCTAATGTGAAATCGAGGCTTTTGGGCTCGTAACATGATTCTAATTTGCGATTATCCCGCTCCTATTCATATATGAGAGCTGAGATAGATCTGAAATAAATAAATAATGCTGGATTCACACAGCATTATCTAGCTCCAAGCTAAGCAGAGCTTGTATTATGGGTACCAGGATAACTGATAGGTAAGTATACCTGCATAATACATAGATAGATATTTTAAAGTATAAACGTAATTTATTTTATTGACCTTTATCTATTTGATTAAAATAACCAGAACACCTGAAACAAATACATGGACATCGTACACAAATTTGTCCCGAGGCGGGAATAATACCCGCGACCTTCTGCGTCGCAGACGGTTCTTCGCCCACCGCTCCACAGGGGTCGTCAAAAAAACTTGGTATCTGCCTACAAAGCGGTATTTAATCATTAAAAATTATATATTTTATTCCAGGCTCAGAACTACATGTACGCAAAATTTCAGCGTTTCCATCCGATCCGTTCAGTCGTTTTGGAGTGCAACATGCATCCATCCATCCATCTAAACGTATTAGGTAGGGCACCACATCGACAAATAACAACGGCTTTATCGATCTTCAAAACCTATAACAAATCCTGCAAAGCCATGTCAACATACGAGTATACACCGTTCGATTGCCGCAACGTTCAAACCAGGAATTGTAAGTTGTTACAATCCTCAAATTAGATTTGGCTTTAGCCGCAGCGTCACGTATTTCATAATCCCCGATTTCGGGTCGATGTGATTGTAAGTGGTCTACGATTGTTATTTATACGATTCTAGCCCAGCACCGTTAATTTCCAGCTACGAGTATATTAAAGTCTATGTGACAATCTCAGTGGCGCGGCGGGCGGAGGTTCGCCTGGATGCAGGTGGTTGCGGTTTCAAATCCCGCCTTGGGACAAATATTGGTACGATCTCGGTATTTTCTATGTCTAAAAAATAATTATGTATGTACCTAATGTATTGTATTAAGTAAAACAGTCATCTAGTACCCTTAACACAAGCTCTGCTTAGTTTGGGGCTAGATGATGCTGTGTGGATTGTCCAGCTTTATTTTTATTATTAGTACCTATATGTACCTACCTAATTACTATTTATATGTAGGTACCTACTTTAAACTTTCTTATTTATGTTATGACTAAGAAACCACTTTAGGATGGGTTAAGATCAAATTATGCCTGCCCTGCGCGCGGAGATTCCTCTACTATGATAAGAGCAAGCGGCCCTTGTCCTGTCATTAGTCAACTGCTGGACAAGCAGTGGTCTAGTGTAGGTTGTAGATGATAGTCAAATTATTAATGATCTCTAGTTGGTAGAAAACTTTGCAAGCAAAAAACAACTCAAGACAAAGGCTCAATGAACTCAACCAAATGCGTTTTTGTCGCATCGCGTCGGATTAGATAAAAGCCAGAAAGGTGGGGTAACTTTTACGATAAAACAATACTTTGATCGGAAATTGCGAGTAAGGGAGAACGTAAAAACTTCGTTAACTCACTTGATTGTTTCGACAACTTTTATGTAAACGAATGGTTCAATTTCTTTTCATAGTAATCCGATTTCATAGCTTTTCTTTGATGGTGATTGAAGGGGGACTTCTTAGGGATTTCACCTGCATATTGTCCTACAAATATCATGTGTATTTGATTGACTGAATTGCTACTGAAACTTCTCTGTCTAAAAAAATTCCTTGTGCATTATATCGTCGCTAAGCGGCCGTAGAACTAGAGTCTACACTCGAGTTCTACGGCCGCTTAAAATTATTTTTTCGGAAATCATCAGCCAGTAAAAGACTTTCGTCCTTTTACATAAAGACGAATTTTTGAAATTCCATTTACAAAGAACACATTTCATTTGAATTTATTATTAAAAATGGATCTGAAAGCGCTTTCTTTGTGTTTCCTGGATGTTTATTTAAGGGTGATTCTTCCTCCATGGTAGAATGCCTACGCATTCTAAAAGTGTGTTATATATAATGTAAAGGTAAGTTCTAATTGCTCACTATCCCAGTGAAAAAAGTAGTATTTCACTCGGGCCAAAACCACCCATTATAACTCGATTAGGTCATACCCTCGCTACGCTCGGGAGTATAACAACCACCCTCGTATATAATGGGCTGGTTAGGTCCCTACTAAAACAATATACTATTGTCTTCAGTAAGTATAAAGACAGAAATATTTATGAATGGAAGTATTCTAGATAAAATACATAATATATTTTTACTTTAGTCATTCCATCCATTACCTTATGTTGCGAAACAAAGACATTACCCGTCTCAGTTATCATCTGCCTGGAAATTGTCCATTTATATACGGAATGTCCGACATGACACTAGACAAAAATGGCATCTTAGGGTCAGCTAACACCATAGAGAGACTAGAGGCGACTCTGCGCGTATTTTGATTCAAAATAGAACTTTATTTAATACACAAAAGATACAAATTGTCGCGAGCAGCGCGGCGCATCGCGGCCGTCGCGGGTAGTTTTCGTATTATGTCAACTAAATGTGTACCTTTTTGCGTAGTAAATAAAGTTTAAATTTCGTCTCGATGTTAGCTGACTCTTAACTGAACCCACCATGCATACACGTGCGTGGATCATCATCGTTGAATTAAGTGCGTTATTAACGCTATTATATTAATATTATAAATGTGAAAGTTTGGATGGATAGATGGATGTTTGTTACTTCTTCACGACAAAACTACTGAACGGATTGGGCTGAAGTATTGCGTATATGTAGGACTAGACCGCGAATAAGACATAGGCTAGCTTCTCATAGGATAGAAATAACCGGGGAACATTTTCATAGAATGAAGTAGGCAACTAGTATCGTAAATAGAAGATTTTTTTTCTACCGCAACTGGTTGGGAACCTCTGGTTTCGTACGCGGTCGAAGGCGAAACAACGCGTGCGGAGCCGCGGGCAGAAACTATTAGAAATATATATCTCCAATAACATATAAAATAGCTATAATATTCCGGAAACTAGACGAACCATTAAATAAGCTTTATCATCTCTGATCAAACCTCAATTCGTATAATGTCCGTATTTTACGACAAATCGCAAATTCAGTGACATCGCGACGGATTAGCAACAGCAATTGAATAAAGATTTAATTGCTGTTTGCTAGCAATAGATGGCGCGTATTAATGTACCTACCTAATAATTTTTAGCCGATTTCATTTAATTTTATCCATGATTGAAAAACTTGTACAAACACTGCTAATAGCCACTTACAGCCAATTATCGCTCCCACAACACTTTTCACAGAAAGTGCTTACTTAGAACCTTAACGGTACTCAGCTGTTTATGCATATTTTACGGACTTTTTTTACTGGCATTTTAACGGTGGCTGTAAATCTAAATTATCCTGAAAAGGTTCCGGATATGTTTGTTTAACCTTGCAGGCCTTTTCAGTGTTCCTTTAGCAATGGGACTTGAAGGACCATAATTATTACATTCTTTTATTAAACTTGCCCTGTTAGTATGTGTGGGACAGATCTTGAAACATGCAACTGAATTTTATATCAGTTAACCTCAACCAATTGCCTGCGATCCCTTTTTCGAAATAGTTCTACGGTCAGTGTACAAGTCAACAGTCCGTGTACAAGTCGACTCGCTCTGTTTGAAATGTGAATCCGGCCATGTTGCCAGATTTATTTGAAGTATCGACTGAGTAGCCAGACTCTAGATCCATTCAATTAAAAAAAAACATTCACCAATCACAGTATACAGATGCCCCTACTGTAGTATAAGGGTAGCTATTTCAAGAATTCGTGTCCGATAAATTTGCGGCTAACATAACTGATGGCAGTGCTATAACTACAACCGTTGCTTATTACCGCTAAGCACAAATGAATGGATAACGGAACGGGCGGTCCGACGCACTTTCGTAATGAATAGTAAGCACTGGATCAACTCAAATTATATACTTAGTTTTTTCTGCCTTAGATTTCTGATATCCATGACTTACTTAGGTACGCTTACATTAGCTCTGCTAGGGGCCTATACTGCTGGCTAGTGTATCTACCATATACCCAGCCAGCCATGGGGACAGAAGTGTTGTGGATGATGATAACGTACCTAAGAACCTAGGTATTGACATGGATCAGTTGTGCTGTAGATTGTTTGCCTACAGTCTGCAGTTAGCACAAAGGTTTAATTGTAAATACTAGTTATAATTCGTTCCTATTATTTGATTGTAACTTTCTTTGTAAAAGAGTATTTTAGTACAAAGGTATATTATATTCTCTGCTTTTAACTCCATGAACATATCAACGTGCTGTGACGCAAAGCAAAACAATTTCTTTCATTTACCTCTGCAATTTAGTTGGAAACATCCAATCACCTCCAAAACAAAACAAAAAAACTAGGAAAATTACCTACTGCTCATCAAAGCGAAAGTAGTTGAGTAACCCAGTGAACTTGTCATGTTATTCTAGGCTATGTATTGTCTCGATCCAACAACGGTGCGTTCGATATCCCACGTTATGACTCGTTATAAATGGATTTGTTAGAGAAACAGAAGAAAAATAAGGTCATTATTGGCTCCTGTTTGAGAGGATCGGATGACTACGCGTCACGCTTGAAAAATTCAGAGAAAAACCATACATAATATGTACTCGTAGGTATATAAAACTTTATCGAGGGCGCTGGCTGCCGATCGTGGTATCCATAGAAAAAATAGCCGTATAGATACAGAAGCTGGATCATTATGATATTATCATATAAAGATTTAGAAAATACAATGACTTTTTCAGTCTGATCGATATATTAACGAATATTTGACTATAACTGACCTACCTAACGAAATATTTGGCTATAACTTATGTATCATACTTATCGTAACATATTACAATATATATTTAAAAAAAAAACGTCTCATTTTTAATGGAATTGAAATCTAATGGACTAAAAATGGTCAGCTGGTTGTAATTCAAAGGACACGTTTGCGATTCGTCCGTATTTTCTTAGCACAGGAATCATTATCAATTTTATTGTGATGGAATCTTCCTATACCCTTTGGGTTTCTTGGATATCGATTTAGTCATCAAAAGCTTTATGCTATCGATACTTCAGCTTCCTGGGCGTTGAGACTTCTCGGGTTGTCAAGGGATACCCGCTCCTATAAATAATTCTACTAATTAAAAACTCCAACGCTTCCCAAGTTGCCAATTCAGGAAACAAAGTACGCCCACTTGGCAACACCGTTATAAAATTAATAGAACCTTTACCTTAACCGCCTAAAAATGGTCAGCTGATAGTAATTCAAAGGACACGTTTGCGATTCGTCCGTATTTTCTTAGCACAGGAATCATTATCAATTTTATAGTGATGGAATCTTTCTATACCCTTAGGGTTTCTTGGACATCGTTTTATTTTTAATAATTTATAAAAGACCAAAAAACTCCAACGCTTCCCCAGTTGCCAATTCAGCAAACAAAGCACGCCCACTTGGCAACACCGTTATAAAATTAATAGAACCTTTATCTTTTTATTTCGGTCAACTCTCAAGATGGCTGTTTATTTAGCCGAATTTGGCAATTGAAATTAAACTGGTCGTAAAATTCGATTTATGACTTCATCTGAAGGTCAATGGCATAGCATTGAAATGAAATGATTGCAGACAGATTCGAAGACTGAAATGGTTTGTATTATATATAACACTGTCGAAAATAATTACTTCCTTGTTGCCTTTCGCTTAGGAAATGTTCGTATGAACACTCAGATAGCAACAGTGGGTCTGTTGCTGATTTAAGCTTGTGTTCATCAAAAAATAATGGAACAATTAGGCAGCTTCGTTAGTTAACTTTGACGTTTAATTAACGACTTGTTTCTGCCCGCGGCTTCGCACGCGTTGTTTCTATGGAAACGGTTTAAATGTTATTTATATCCCATGGGAACTGTTTCATGGAATAAAAAGTAGCCTATGTTTTATTCCGATCTTGGAACTACCCGTATGTAAAAATTCAGCTCAATCCTATGAGTAGTTTTTGCGTGGAAGAGTAGTATCAAACATCCATACACACAAAATTTCGCGTTTATAATATTAGAAGGATTACTTGTCAAAAACGTTAAATCAACTGGTGGTGATCTGTATTGACGTTTTTGACACAAGTTGTCATACATTAATCTGACTAATTTCCGATTATCTCTTGACACCACCGGTCTCGGTGGCTAGCTAGGCCATGATCAACTTGAAATAGGTGAAATATGACTGAGCGTACGGTCCGTATTTGATGACGATGACACAATAGTTTTCGAGAGCTATGGTAAAATAAAGGATCAACTCAAAGAAAAGAAGCATTATTCAAAACAATACGTATAACAAGCGATCTCAGTTTATAAACGCTCAGAACGGTGTCATTATGTGATATTATCTAAACGAGCGTATAAGAAAAATGTAGTTTTACAGACATTAAGTTATATAGCACTTTCTCTGTCCATTCTTTGAGAGCACAGAGCGATTCCTTGATGAGCGAAATGTCGTAAGAATTGTCGGGAACACTTTCTTTGCAGTTCTATGCACGTACGTGTTGTATTACTATGTATCATACCCATAACACAAGCTTTGCTTAGCTTGGGGCTAGATGATGCTTTATGGATTGTCCAGCATTATTTATTTACTTTGATCAAGCCCTTACCAATACCACCTACTGACTTCATAGTAAGAGGGTGGGGTACGAACGTTTGATAGCATTTAATACAACTGGGCGTGTGTCTGCTTCCCCTGTTATTAACTATTGTACTGAGGGACGATGAATTGAAGCAATATCGAGACATGTGTATTGAAATCAAATGGATCAATGCTAGTTACCATTTCCAATAGCTTGCTACACAAATTGGAAACTAGACGATAGCTTTTAATAAGAAATTAACGACCTTCCCATAATTGTACGAGGACGCTCTGACAAATTATTTATTAATTAGAGTCACGAAATAAAGTACCTAATCGATTAGTCGCAAATCTTTGGGACTTCCTACGGACTTTAGCGCCGCCGCGCCGTCTCAGTATAAGTATATACAGTACGGAAACTAGGAACAAACACTCGAAACGGCACACTCACACAAACATGCACATCGACACGGCTTCTGGGTGATACTCGGGGATGGTCAGTAGCGGTTGTCGCGTCTAGGCGTGCGGTCGCGTGAAAGGGAAAAATGACCCGCTACAGATATTGCGTTGCATACGGCTGTATGAACTCGGCTTCATCAAAACCGGAGCTGTCGTATTTTAAACTTCCTGCTGATTTTGAATAAGAATAATTTATTATTATGATTGTTATAGAATAATGAGTCCGTGTGATCGATCATACATAATGAATTCGTGAACTTATATGTAAATCAAGAATGGCGGCGGTTTTGAGGATGTTTAAAGTCAATGAGATTTTACAAATAGAGACGTCATACTCATTGTAAAGAAATAATAATTTGGCGATAATTTATTAAAGCTACATACCTACCTAGCACTGTTTAGTAAATATAAGATGGCGGCTGCCATAAATTATCAATTTTTCCGTCATGGGTGTCATTTTCATAGTTTTCGAGGGTGCTGAAGCCGATACTGCTATCAAAATGTGAATCCAAGATGGCGGCTGCCATAAATTATCAATTTTTCCGTCATGGGTTTCATTTTCATGGTTTTCGAGGGTGCTGAAGCCGATACTGCTGTCAAAATGTGAATCCAAGATGGCGGCTGCCATAAATTATCAATTTTTCCGTCATGGGTGTCATTTTCATGGTTTTCGAGGGTGCTGAAGCCGATACTGCTGTCAAAATGTGAATCCAAGATGGCGGCTGCCATAAATTATCAATTTTTCCGTCATGGGTGTCATTTTCATGGTTTTCGAGGGTGCTAAAGCCGATACTGCTGTCAAAATGTGAATCCAAGATGGCGGCTGCCATAAATTATCAATTTTTCCGTCATGGGTGTCATTTTCATGGTTTTCGAGGGTGCTGAAGCCGATACTGCTGTCAAAATGTGAATCTAAGATGGCGGCTGCTATAAATTATCGACTCGCATTTTGAAATGCGGTACGGTTCGCAGCCGCTCATGAGCGTTGCGCGCGCGCTGCCTGCGCTACAATGTCTGCGTGCGCCCGCTCCGACGAGCTCACGAAACGTTTACGTCCTACCGCGGCTCACTCGCGACGCCGCGACCTATTTAAATTGTATTTGTAAGCAAATACTTTACTAACAAAGAAAATTTAACGAGTGAGACCTAATATTTACAACTGAAACAATTTACCTAACTGCAGACTGTTGTAAACAATCTACAGATAGCTCAATTGATCCATATCAATACCAGTCGGAAGCGTCCCCAAGACGCTGGCTGCATTGCCACGCTGTATGGCAATGCTGGCTGATGCGCTGCGCAACATACTCGCCAGATCTCGGGTCACGCGTCGCTTCGACCAGACGAAGATATTATTATATTATACCAGACCACATTTGTAAGCTAGTTATTTCAATTTCATTTATTGATCACTACAGAATAAAAAATCGTCTTAATAAAAAAAAAATATCAAAAACAAGAAAAGTGACAACCCTAGTACTATAATGGAGCGTAGGTATTTATTTCATCAACTAGGCTTAGTTTCCATACTGTTCTATATGTGTACTGTGGCGCCGTGCGCCGTTAGTTCCATCTACAGGGGAAACCACAGAACAGAGAATACATAGAAATAGTAAGTAGGCGGGGCCCGCGTCTAACCTAGTAGGCGCAGTACTGCGCACTTCAAGCTCCGCTTACATCAGTCGTGTTTTAATTTAGCAGAGTAAACATACTTCAAAAAAAAAACAAATAAAATATAAAAATACCGTATTGTGCCGTTTTAGAGTGTAAAAACGAAAGCCGAAACAAATATTTAACGAAAGGGGGCATATCATATCAACTGTCAGCATTATTTGATTGTTTTTTTGTTAGTTTTGTTCAAAATGCAAAACCGTCAAACAAAAATAGAAAACAGACATAGAAAAATAGACTGTGAGTCATAACACTTAAGGTCGATTTTTCTTAAACCGCAACTTTCGCTACTCAATTAGGGATGTGCCGTAATAAACACAAATGTGCTATCGATAACTTTAATGGTTATGATTTCGTAAACATTACCCATTTAAGTATGTTTTAGGGCGTTAATTTTTGTTTTGTTTTTGTGATGATTTAATCTGGATTTTTATAACGATGTAAAAATATTACGTAAGTTTGGTGGAGAAAAACTGTTCGAAAATATAAACTTTCATCAAGTCGGACAGATTCCCGTATCAAACCATGTCAGTGATTTGATAAAAGCCATAAATGTGCGTATCCATCATTTATTAAAATTAAACGTAAAACTTACGAAAAGACAGTTATTTAACAAGTACGTCCTATTTCAAGGACAATAAATTTTCATTAATTGTCATTAAAGAATAAAAGAAAAGGTAAGATTTTTATTTCGACCACCACAAATATAACCTGATGTACATATTTCGTTTTCATCAGTAGGTAATAATCGATATCGATAGATTCGTCTCGTATTCTCATTGGTACATCACTAAGGCAGTAGCTATGTTTTCTGGGTAATCGATAAACAGCCATTGTATTATCGATATTATGGCCCGTTGTTAGAGACTATAATAAAAGTCGATAGCAATAGCGCCAGCGCCATCTCTTGTTAAGTAGCTTTGTGTTGTGTATAATCAAGAAAGGCAGCCATTGTATTAGTAATCTTATTTGCTGGGAATAGAGACTATAAAAATATTTGGCAAAAGCGCCATCTTTTGCTAAGTAGACAAAGTAGATATTCATTTTTTATCGCTGTTTATTTTATTGAGTTTTGAACCATGTGTCTACCGAAATAAGGTTTAATATCAATAAAATTAGTTTTATGGTTTTATGCCCTTTTAACGTACTCTTTCAACCAATAAGAATTTTTATTTCTATGTGTGTTAGTTTATACATGTGTGAGTTTAGCGACACTAGTTCTCTTAGTAAAAAGGCATCATGCTAATTCTATGTATTCTCTGTTCTGTGGGGGAAACATTATACAGAGAGATTAAACCAAGTAAGAAGGCTTACGCACTATAACTATAGTAAAAACCTAAGCATCCTTTTATGTATTGTTTATTTATTAGGACACATGTCGTTAAGTTCTATAAATTTCAAAAGTTATATTACAATTTTATTATATTATATCACACACTATAACACACACTAATTTTGACAAAGGAAACACCATACAATTCATTTATTATGATTTAAAAATGAATTGTTTTTGTTAAACGAAAGCAGTCAGGAGTTCGCGTAGAAGTTTTATTTTGCATACGAATAACTGACTAGAAACAATGGCCGAAGAATTTGAAAATGACTGGACTAGATATTTCATAAGTTATAAAATAATGCAAAATAATAAACATAGGTTTAACAAAGGATTGGTTTCATCATTTACTAGTTATGAAATTCTATTATGGGATAATAATAGCGTGCATCCAAACGTTCATCATTATCAGCCTATGATAGTCCACTGCTGGACATAGGCCTCCCCCAATGAGCGCCATAGCGCCCTGTCTTCAGCTTGACGCATCCAGCATCTACCTGCAAACGTTCTGCAAACGTTGCTCCAAACGTTCGCATTTACAATATTAATGTGACTTCATTGCGAGAAGTGCAGCGAAGTGACCATTTCGATTCATAATCATCATCAGCCTATAGCAGTACACTGCTGGACATAGGCCTCCCCCAATGAGCGCCATAGCGCCCTGTCTTCAGCTTGCCGCATCCAGCATCTACCTGCAGTCTTTCGCAGGTCGTCATCCCACCTGGTTGGAGGGCGTCCTACACTACTTTTACCAAGTCCACTCCACTCAAGAACACGTTTGCCCCAGCGGCCGTCTCAGTTCCACCATACCCATAATATCCCCATTTCGATTAAACCCCTTATATTTAAAGCGGTTTTTGGCCAAAGAAGTGAGAATATTTAGAACTAAACTTGTGTTAAATGCTGACCCATTTAACTTAGGCTTATTTATGAAGACACTCTCTACCGGGTGGTCAAATAAAATAATGTATCGAAATATTTGGAGTGGCAATTTATATTCCAGAATTCAAGAGGCGTGGACTCATACAAATTCAATGTATTCGAAAAACGGTAACAGCATCAAATTTGTTCTTCCCACTTGAATTTTTATCAGTTTTATTGTAATTTATGGTTTTGGATATCAGAGATAAAGGTTTACATTGTATGGACCAGCAGTTTAAATTTTCAGAGATCACATATTTATTACATTCAACATACTGAATTATATATAGAGCGACTGTACAAATTTAAGAAGCCTTTACCCAGCATCTACATCAAGCATACCTAGCTAAAGCTAAGAACACTCCTGTGTGAACTGTCCTGTATTATTTATTTATTTATTTAGAGATTATCCTGCGAGGGCTTACGTTCTATAACAACAAAAACCTTACTCTTCTTTTAGTCGTTTTAACCTGGCTGGACAGAAACCTGAGCAGTACCAACTCACATCACATTATCTAACCACACTATTACCTGATTATTATGGCCTCCGTGATTATGAAGTTTGAACCACGAGGAAGTGTATCGAAAGTCACGCCAAGACACATGTATGGTAATATTGTGATGAAAGTATAGATAGATAGGATATATTTATTGTTACAGATTTGTTACAGTTTACCGTCTTAAATCCTAAGATAGGTTTATCTACTATTACTAAAGATCTTAACAATACTTAAATAAAATGTATGTAGGTACTTATGCTAGCATCGGAAATTAGTAGGTATAAGTTTGAGCCGTGGCGGCCGCGACGTAAGAATCGACCCCACCAACTCAGCCTATGGATCGTGAGAGCCGACTGTGGCACCCTACCAGAGAAAGGGCAGCTTCCATCTGTGTATTTTTACACTTCTTCGATCACCAATCCACCAAGCATAATAATTATGGCAAAAACCCCCTTCTTTGTGGGTGCACGTTTAACAATGGACATAATGAGTGCTAATAGGTAGGTGAGGTACTAGTTAAATAGTTAGTTTAAGTTTTAGTACTAGCAAAATGACTACCAAAGCCAAGGTTAAAATATTCAGTAAAATAATTAACATTTAAAGTAGTGTAAGTTTAATTAAAACGGAAATTCAACTAGGTTATATTTAAATTCGAATAGAAAAAGAAAAATAATATGTATACCGTCGAGAATTTTGATAAAATTTTCTAGAGCGATGAAACTTCACACTTTCACAAGTATTCCGTTAATGAGTGTAATCAGCACCCGTATCTGTCCTCTGCTCGAAATAAAACCACCAACCGGAAAATAGACGTTTTCACATTCGCTTTCCTATGTTAATTTATTGAGGAGCTGAATTAAATTTTTGAGACGAGTTTCGTCAAAATTTATTCAGCGCGGTCGGTGTCTCCGCACTCACACTCGCAAAATATCCTAAAACAACATCATCACATTGCGTAATTAAGGATTTTATGTATTGATTGACCACGACTCGGTGGGATGACGAACTGCGAAAGGCTGAAGGCAGATGATGGATGCGGCAAGCTGAAGACAGGGCGCTGTTATGAGTGAGACTTTAATGCGATGGGTTACCATGATCTATCTCATAAAAAAACCTTCACCAAATACCCAAGTATCTATAAAAGGTAATTTTCTCTACTAATATTAATATATGTAGATTAATAAATATGTATAAGGACTTCCTAGACAGCCATTAAGCAAGATGTAAGCTTTAAGATTAATACAGACATTATGAAAATCTTACGCTTCACGCTTTCCGAGTTCATTGCGATGCTTTCTGGGTAACATAGCTTGACGATACGTCATCATCGTGCCTCTATGCACGATTGTAATGTAAGGTAGGTTTGACAGTGCTTTGTGTATGTAGAGTGGATACCCAAGAGACCTTTAGATGTCTCAAGCATTAGGTATACCTTGAGCTTTACCGAATTCGGTGTCAAGGCATATAACGTGAAGCCTCGAAAAAATGAGATTAGAAGTTCGATTATGCATTTTTTCTCGATGGAATATAATATAAGATTATTTGACTATTTTATGTAACCGAAGTTTTTCAAATTTCTCGAAGCTATGTGCTGAACGCCTGGATCAGCGCACAGGTGTATTGCAACCTGTGTTATTAATTGTGTATACAATTATGTTATTATTATTAATTTTGCCACCTCAGTCACAAGTCCATTAACCTCTATCTACTCTTTCCGAATCGAGAGAATTACCAACTAAATCATAATATTTAATTGCTAAACCGAAGGGGCACATGACTCAATTTAAGTCTTCTAGCAAGCAGTCGGTCTTGCAGATTTCCTTTACACTGTAACCCGACTTTTTCATCATGTTCCTTTGAAACTTAGATAGTCGGATGACTTTATTTCTTCTTGTCTGGTCTAAAAAAGATTGGGTGTGTCCGACTAAACATTTTTTACGCCGTTGCCGAGCCGTTGGTAGTCCTGTAAAAATTATTAACGTTTAGTTCTACAACCAACGCACAGTAAAACGTAACGAAAAACAATATAACAATCGTAACCCTAACCTTGTAACGTCCGATCGATACACACCCCTGATTTACACCCCAAAGCGCGGCGATCGCCATTAGTAATCTATTCAGCTCATATCGACGGGCAGGGTTACCTTTGGGGACTCTCGTTTTACAGTGTAAAGAAATACCCTGGGGCCCAACATGCTTTCTGTCCGGTGGGCTAAGCCTGTGCTTGGCCTAGGATTGATGTCCAGTGTAGTAACTGAGAGAAAATTACGTCACATCGTCATCGAACGAGTATATATTTTTTGAAGTTAATTCAATAATTTATGCAATGTACACGCTTTGATGGCATTCTTGTCTATTCTACCCTAGACTACAATGACTGAGCTTGACCAACTGGCGTCCTATTCAGCAGACATTTGGCCAAGCACAGTCGTCAAGCGATTAGTGTGGCAACACTAATCGCTTGACAACTGTTCTTAAGCTGAGGTGGAACCCTTTGGTCTGCACCGTTGCAGCATAGAGCCTACCTACACTCAGTAGCCTACTGAACTGTATTTAGTTACTGTAACTATGTGTTTGTTGTACCTGTAGACTGTTGCTCTGTGCCTACTTGTAGTTAAAATGCACCTCCTACTTTAAGTATTAAGTAAGTCTTTTAATAATATTTTTTATATAATTTTCATCTTATTTGTTCTGTGCTGTAACTGTGCTTGGTCCAATAAATGTCTCTCTATCTCTCTCTATCTATCTAGATTGGTTTTAACCTCCTACAACATGCGTCGCTCCATCTGTAGTATGAAGCGCTTGCGTCTTCATACTACAGATTACCGCTTACTTTGAGAAACGGCCGGTGTTCGGCCAGCTTTTTGTTATGTTGCGTAGTTCTTGGATTTTGTTCATTGCGATCTGAAAGGTATTCATTACAGAGATAAATTAGAGTGGACGACCGATGTGGCGCGGTGGGCGAAGGTCCGCCTGCGACGCAGGAGGTTGCGGGTTCGATTCCCGCCTCGGAACAATTGTGTGTACGATCTGCAGATATTTGTTCCGGGTGTTCTGGTCGTTTTCTATGTATAATAAAAAATATCTATCTATGTAATGTATTGTATTATGTATATCAGTTATCTAGTACCCATAACACAAGCTCTGCTTACCATGGGGCTAGATAATGCTGTGTGAATTGTCCAGCATTATTTATTTATTTAGTGGAGTCCAAAGGTTTCTAATACTACTATGATAGTTAGATTTAGATCTACTGCGGAATGGAGAGCCTGAATGTTCAGATATTTTGAGCCAAAACAGTAACGTAGGTGAATACATTTAATGAAAATTACACTTAAAACGGTATCAGCAAAGTTCATTAAGGTACATGGTTCAGAACCAGTTTAGATAAAAGTTGTTCACAAATATGGTTTAAGCTTTAAATTACTCGTATGTAGCTACATTTCATTGAATGCATTCAAAGAAACAATTAACATTTAATTGTACTAAAAATTAATATTACTTAATAAAAATCTTAAATCTAAATTTCATTGTTATATCGTTGTTTAATATTCATTGTTATCGAATAAACAAACGTTTTGATTTAAGAGCGTTTATTCCTAAAATGCGCAGAAACAGTACTTTTCAAACCCGTTTATATCATGAACCACTTATCTTATAGTATATGTTATTTACTAATAATTTTAGGAAATTTTAGTGTCCAAATAGTTTGACTATAAAATATTTCGATTAATATAGTATGTACGCGTTCTATCAAGATAACTTGTGAGAGGTTTTGATCTCATCAGTAGGTTATATTTTTTTCTTAATTAGATATGTCAGTATTTTCTATTATTTTGAGCTTCGAAACTGATGCTGAAAGGGAAATTATGAAAACCTCTCACAAGTTATCTTGATAGAACGCGTACATACTATATTAATCGAAATATTTTATAGTCAAACTATTTGGACACTAAAATTTCCTAAAATTATTAGTGAATAACATATACTATAAGATAAGTGGTTCATGATATAAACAGGTTCGAAAAGTACTGTTTCTGCGCATTTTAGGAATAAACGCTCTTAAACATCATTTAGAACACGAACAAAGTCATAAGCGTGGAGGCTACTCAACATAATCATAACGGAAAGTCGTAAACTGAAAAAACAACGCCCCAAATTGCATTAAACGAAGTTTATCTTTTTGTTGGTAAATGTTAATTAAAGCCGGTTTAACAATATCCTGATTACAGAATGATGCCACGCGAACCGGCTCGAAGGACCATCCACTGTTAAAACTGTAATTCACTTTTTGTTATTACATCATCCACCTGACGAGCGAATAAGTGACCAGTTTTGAAACTTGTTAATTGAATATGGGGCAAACTTGGTTTCCGAGTCTGTCTACACTAATAGCGCAAAGTTCGTCCACTGTTCAAACTGTAATTCACTTTTTGATGTTTTTGATGTTACATCATCCACCTGACGAGCGAATAAGTGACCAGTTTTGAAACTTGTTAATTGAATATGGGGCAAACTTAGTTTCAGAGTCTGTCTACACTAATAGCGCAAAGTTCGTCCACTGTTCAAACTGTAATTCACTTTTTGATGTTTTTGATGTTACATCATCCACCTGACGAGCGAATAAGTGACCAGTTTTGAAACTTGTTAATTGAATATGGGGCAAACTTAGTTTCAGAGTCTGCCTACACTAATAGCGCAAAGTTCGTCCACTGTTCAAACTGTAATTCACTTTTTGAAGTTTTTGATGTTACATCATCCACCTGACGAGCGAATAAGTGACCAGTTTTGAAACTTGTTAATTGAATATGGGGCAAACTTAGTTTCAGAGTCTGCCTACACTAATAGCGCAAAGTTCGTCCACTGTTCAAACTGTAATTCACTTTTTGATGTTTTTGATGTTACATCAGCCACATGAAGAGCGAATAAGTGACCAGTTTTGAAACCTCTTTTAAATTGAATATTAGTTTCTGCGTCTACCTACACTAATAGCGAAAAGTTTTCTCTTTTGTGGGTGGAAAACGTGGGTTAATAATAATAAACGTTACGTTAACGTTATGAGTAGGAGACTATTACATGACAGCGTTTATTTGAAACTACACCATTCTTCGATATTAAATAAGTAATGCTGGACAATCCACAAAACATCATCTAGCCTCAAGTTATGCCGAGCTTATGTTAGGGGTATGTACTAGATGACTGATATATGCACATAATAAAATACCTCAAATAGATACTAAGAAATATATTTTTTATTATAGGTACATAGAAAATACCCAGAACACCCGTGATAAATATTTGAAGATCGTACAAACATTTATCCTCAGGCGGGAATCGAACCCGCCACCTCTTACGTCACAGGGGAACCTTCGCCTGCTGCGCCACCTCGGTCGTGATACTATCATCATAAAAGTACATATAGAATTTATATTTTTTAAGTATAAAATCAATACCGTACAAAAGTATTTGCAAACATTCATTCCCCATTTGGTTTTATTCAATAGGTACAGTAGCGTTCATCGATAGGAAAACATAAGATACCATTGTCAAAGTAAAGTTATTGGTTAGCAGAATACGGCAACTGCTGATGTGCACCTAAAACAAACTATAAATAAATAATACTGGACAATCCACACAGCATCATCTAGCCCGAGCTTAGTAGAGCTTGTGTTATGGGTACTAGACGACTGATATACTAGTACTTAATACAATATCTACATACATTACATAGATGACTTTTAAATTATAAGTAATTAGATAACGGCCAGAATACTCTGAACAAATATCTGCAGATCGTACGGAGAACTGTCCCGAGGCGCGAATCGAACCCGCAAACTCCAGCGTCGCAGGTGGACGGTGGAAATACACTCATATTGTCTCATCACATGCACCGATGCATTTTTAATAACGACCCATCTAAATCCAGCTGCGACTTCCGTCAAGCTATCTATTAATAGTACACGGATGGCGTTTCCGCTTACTTTGAGAAACGGCCGGTGTTCGGCCAGCTTTTTGTTATGTTGCGTAGTTCTTTGAATTTGTAAGGTGTAGGTTCAGAGATTTTCTAGAGATCACCGACCTAAATAAATCCAAGTTCGAGATTTTCTTATAATATCGCTTTTCTATGACAGTGGTATTGACGCAGAATCGTAAATATATTGATGATGATTGATGAAATGGTTTCAATGTTGACACTTTTGCCATGCGTCCCTCCATCTGTTGTTTCTTTTATCAAAGGTAGAATGTCCAAATGTGACATTCCTAAGCCCAAATCTCAGAGTAATTAGACAGCCCAAATACTCAAACGCATCTCAGATTTAAGCACGTCTCAAGTAGCCATTTTTTGACAGTTTTCAATAAAAATCGTCACTTGAGACGGGCTTAAATCTGAGATGCGTTGGAGTATTTGTGGTTTGACCCCATAACACAAGCTCTGCTTAGCTTAGCTTTGGCTTTCTTTAGGGCTAGATGATGTGTGGATTGTCTAGCCTTTTCTTATGACGCGAAAAGGTGAACACTGGGGCTTATTTCCAAAAGTAGACTGATTGATGATGATTATTACGAGGTACACGTTTAATAGATTGAGTGAGAGTGAAGAATTTAGACAAAGTCGTGACAAAATGTATTGTCATGCGCGATATCTCATCTTACAAGAATCTTACGCATGATGGACAAAATGGGTTACGTCAGGTTATTCAATAAATATAGTGATAAACAATAAGGCACTGTGGAATCATCTAAAATATCTGAATAAATAAATAAATAATGCTAGACATACCACATAGAACCATCTGGCCATAAAGTAAGCCAAAGCTTGTGTTACAGATACTAGCTAGAGGGTACGTACACTAGCCAAACTCGATGTAGAATGTTTGTAAACCACGACACAAATAAATAGAACTCGCTTGGCGTAGAGTTTGAGATATAGGTAATTGTAAGCAATATTTAAGTATTTAAGGAATCTCAAATCGACAAATACTTAATGTAAGTTGCGTGTAAAAAGACGCGGCAACAGAGTGGATTTTAGTTTAAGTATGGACGGTTTGTTTACAAACATTCTACGTCGAGTTTGTCTAGTGTATAGATAACCGATACTTAAAATACCTACATTACTTATGTGCGAACAAGGTAATATTTTTATCATAGGTACATAAAACAAACACAGAACATCGGGAACTGCATAATATACAGTTATTAGGTTGCACATACTGTATTTGTCTAGGTGGGAATCGAACCCGCAACTTCCTGCGTCGCAGGCGGACTTTTCGCTGCGAACTGTGCACATAATTGTAGGACGCTAGCCAGACGATTCGACATAATTTTTTATACAAAAACCTTTCCAACGCGAAAATAAAGACCCTTCACCCAACAACTCGCAAACAATCTGGGGCTTTCAGTAGAAAAGTCAATAATTCGGGACCCTTGCGCGTTATTCATAAGGTCAAGGTGACTCCCGGGCGAATCAAATGTCACGTATATAACGAGACCAATTATTACTAGAATATTTTTCTAACCAGGTAGGCAAGAAATATTCATGTATGTTTGTGCATGGTAACTCAGTAAAGAGGTTCTAAGAAGCAAGTCGTAAAACAGTTTGCCAAGAAGATAGAATGACCAATTATTATAAGAATATTTTTCTAACCAGGTGGACGAGAAATATTCTAGTACCTATGCTAGTGCCTGGTAACTCAGTAAAGAGGTTCTAAGAAGCAGGTCGTAGTAATTTATCGCACTAAACATATTATAACACAAAGGGTGGCTGGGCATAAAGCCGAGGCATTTTGTACCCGCTGACCAAAAATACATGTTTTACAGGGGATTGGCGTCGAGTTTCAGATATAACTTGTATTCAATATTTATGAGTGGAAAGTTCTTAAACCGACTAGTACCTAATGTTAATTGCGTATAAAAAGACGCGGCAACAGTGTGAAATTTAGCTTAAGTATGTCTATGGGCTGTTTGTTTTACCAACACTTTACATCGAATTTGGCTAGGCTAGCTAGAGTATAGATAATTAATATTAAAGCACATGCAATTAATCGTTTTGCAACTGGTCGCTTATGTAACTGAAGCGAGTTTTTACATTGTCGTGCTACCTTTCTATGCAACTGGCAAAAAAAATTGCCGATGTGCAACCTGAGTCACTGGCAATTAGGTTCAATACAGAAACAGAAATTTATTTAGGTATTGTATAGGATATGGGTGGTGAAATAAAATACCTAGAATCCTAGATAATTTGTGTAAATTAAGAGTTACAAGAAAAAAAGAATGAGTGAAACCCCTTTATTATACAACACAAAACAATAAATGTTTAATATTTAGAACAAAAGTAGATAAAGGCGACCTTATCGTTGAAAGCGATCTCTTCCAGGCAACCTTAGAATGGACGTGAAATGCAGGCACAAGATGATTAGACCAGACAAGAAAGTTACAAGAACCAAAGGAAAATATAAAAAGAAAATAAATTAACAACAATGCTATCATCGGAGTAAATTTCAGTAGGCTTTTTTATTTTGACAGCTTTCATTTATCATATCATTCGGGTGTTTGTAACTCGGACGTTTTTCGTGCAATGCAAACACGTTGTTGAACGACGTGTTTTTGTTTTTAGTGGTTAAGTGCTGTTAGCCAGTTGTTTTCTGTTATTGTTATCAGTTTTTATGAAGTTTTCTATCATAAACACCTTTGTTGACATAAATTATTACTGAATTCTAGAACCGAGTAGGTATAGTTGAATGAATGCAGGGTCAATGAAACTTTAACAAGTTTGACACCTATATTTGCTTAGTGGTTTCAGTAATCAGCAAAATCTATATTTAAAAGGCTTCAATTTTATTTCTACTACAGAAAAATCTAAGCTTCCAAGTCGTTTTCAAGTCAAACTTACGATCGTGGTGGTAATGGCAGAACCCTTGTTTGAAGAAGGATGTTTCAGCGGTGAACGTATTTAGAACGTAGCCTAGAACTTGGGCTTTTTATACCCCCCCTTGGGTATAAAAAGCCCAAGTTCTAGGCTAATTGCAGGTCAAGCAGGCTTAAGTAGTATGAACAGTGATTTGTCATTATCAAGGGTAGAAACTATTACATAAAATAAATAAATATAAACAAATCATGCTGAACAATACACACAGCATCATCTAGCCCCGATGTAAGAGTTTGTGTTGAGGGTACTAGAAGAATGATATACTAACTCTATAACATAGCCAGTAGGGGAATATTAATTCAATGGATGTATAAAAAATGCCTTATTTCCATAAATACTATCACTGGACACTGAGTAGAGTACCTAATAAGAAAAAGTAAAATTCCGAAAATTAAAATATACCTACACAAAAATTATATTAAATTCAATTCAAATTCTTTATTTTCTGAGAACAAAGGTCCATAGAATATGATATTTATGATTATGTTGTTTTGGTATTATGTAGTGTAGACTATTAAAGGAAGACTAACGAAGCGACGAAGAAAGCTTTAGCCTGTTAATTATTTCTCGGGGTTGGTGGTCAAGAGTGATACTTCAACAACACACAACTGATAGCTATTCTGTAATTAATACAATGGACGAACCAATTAGCCGGTTTCAACAATTAAGAGCGTTCATTTTCCGTCGCGTCTCGTTTGGCGCGCTTTTGCATTGATAACCAGAGCGTGGCGCTAGTTTGATCAAGACCAGTGCATGGCTTACTTTATTTTTGTATGAAAATTCACGCAAATTCGAGGAGAAAATGTTAACATAGGTACATAAAATGCATCGTTTACCATAGCCTAAGTTACAGAATCTGAAAAAGTTTTTACTGCCTGTTTCAATTTTTATTATGTCAAAGTTAAGATTGTGAAATATGATTATATATTTAATTAATAGAAGACACCATCATCATCATCATCTTTCCCGAAATCTATCCAATGCTGGACAATGCCCATCATAAATAAGAATTAATTATGGGCATTGTCCAGCGTTGCAATAATGCAATTATGGGAAAGATCCCATAATTAATACTAATGATGAAAAATTAAATTAAAGTGTATCAGAAAAATCATTTAAGTATTTAATTAGTAGATCATGACAAAAATTTAGGTCCAATCCAAAGTAAATGGATAGAACAAATTCATGTAAGTTTTTAACTAACATTAAAAACTTACATGTTTTTAATGTTAGTTAAAAACTTACACTTCACTTCAATATGACGCAATTTTTTTTTATCTCTTCTGTCAATTTAGCAAGTTTTTACAACCCTATAAAAATAAATATCTTGCTAAAAATATTCTGATGAAATGAACTTTTTGACCTTTCCGTGATAGCCTTGGCTGATTGATGACATAATGATGTTCAAACAAGGAGTTGATCTCATCTTATGTATTCAATCATTGCTTTGTATGTATAAAATATTATTAATGAACAGAGACCATTTATTTTAAGGTCATCCATATTACTTAGTCCATTTTTTTCATAGTTTAGACCTTCGTTTGGTCACAATAACACCTGATAGAAAGTAAAGATGTTGCTGACGATGTATCATGAAGGTCTAGCTAGACAATACTTATTCACTCTTGTCTTGGTGAATCAGTGACCGGAATAACAGCAGCAGAGAGTGTGTTCCGAACCGCAGCATGGTGCTTAGCCACAATCAAGACCCAGTTTTTGCAAGGTAAAGTAATACAGCCATTTATACTTCTCAGATCATTAACCAGATTAGCGATGACCACATTGGACATTGGTTTGCATTCTAAATTAATGTATTTGCTGTTAAATATTCTAATCCAGGTTTGTTTACTTAAAGGTACATATTTTGCATGTAAATAAGAGATTATGAGTATTTAATAGCTGCATGTTTGATTTGTATGATTAGTTCTTATATCCATAACCATTATTCTAGACACAGAACAGAGAATACATATTCTCTGTTCTGTGTCTAGAATAATGAAAAATAATTCTTAATGATAAATAATTCTCATATTCTATGTATTCTCTATTCTGTGATTCTAGATGCATGCGATTGGATTAACGCTTTCAATGCCCAGCCTCGGCGAATCAATGCAGAGATGCGCCCTAACTACACAGAGCTCCTAAGTGCTCCTACGTGCGTCAGGGGTATAAAATAAATAATGTTATCATAGACCGAAACATGTAATTTCTATGATCACGTCGTTATAAACGTATAATGACCATTAAAAATGAAGCCGCGATTATCGAACCGTCCCATCGCATTTCGTTCGATACGAGCGGCTTACCGGGACGATTTCATTGACAGAATCTGTGCCAGTCTTCACGACCGGTTTCAGATTTAGTTGTGCATGAGCACAAAGAAACATGACCTACCTTCATATCCGATACGATCTGCTGGTACAGGTTCCATAGCGGAGAGCAATCCTTCTCCGTGGTTCCCTCCATGGTTCCAGACACAACACAAAACACGATTTATTATCAAACTTCGATCACACACAAGCTCGCGCCATCAACACTCATTTTTCGGCAACTGTTGCATTTTCCTAAAGCTAAATAATATGATTAACTTGGACCACGGTCACCTACATCTCACTTCACGTTTTTATTCCAGCCGATTAATTAGGAAATCACAAGAAACAAATCAATATTTAATAACATTAATACTAGCCTCCATGTAAGCACAACCTGGAGAAAATAGGCGCTTCAGCACTAAATATCACAAAATGGTCCCTTTATGGGGATCTATAAAATCAGAGAGGGTTTGAGACGTCACGTTAATTCAAGAAATCTATATTTTCACTATTTTTCATACACAAACGCGAAGAAATCACAAACGGTGTTTTACAGCGACGACAGATACGAGCTCGTCGGTCGAGATCGAAATCGTTTTGTTTGTTGTGTGTGTGCCTGCCTGCCTCTGCCTGCCTCTACCTTCTTTGCTTGCTTGCTTGTTCCGCTTCTAGGGGCTGCCAGCACTAAATAAAATTAACGGCTTATAACAGTTACCAATAACGACTATTATAGTTATTAATGTATTACCTAACTTTGCAATAAATTATATTATTTTGAAGAATTTAGTACCTTCTTGTATTTATATTATAAAATCAACGACAACGTAATAGAGCTTTCCTCTCCACGCTATTACACGATATCCAACTATACTCATAAATTTTTGATAACTTTTATTGCTAGGTAATTAAGTAATTAGTTATTAGGTAACTTTTCTTATCCTACGGGATCTACTTGAATTTAAATCACACTAAAGAGGCACGTGACGCGGCGGCGGCTGCTCCACTGTTTTTTAAATTTTGTTTTTAATTTATGTAGGTACCGTTAATAGATAGATCGATAGATAGAAAATTCTTTATTGCACTATAAATAGAAAACTGTATACAGATAAAACTTAAAAAAATTATTACAATTGGCGGTCTTATCGCTCAAGAGCGATCTCTACCAGACAACCATGGTTGGATAGGATCGTGGACAGTACCAGGGGATCTGTGTTAATAAACTAACATCGTAGGAGGGTTGTGACATTCGTTCGTTTATTCATTCGTTTCAAAATAGTCAAAACTAAAAAAGTAAGAAAAAAGTAGATTTCATAACGTTGTGGTAACGTAACGTATAACTGATTAATCTGATTGTAAATTGCAACACCATGACTAGCGTTGTGCTGTATCTTGAAATCTCGAAATCGAATCTCGAATCGATTTATTGTAATTGAAATTTCGAGATCCTCATTTGAAACAAAAAACCAAAGATCTAGTAATATTTTACCGGTCTAGCTATCAGCAATAAATACTAAATGTGATTACTTATGTGAGATTAAGTAACGAAATAATAGTTTAAAATTATAAATCATATTTGTGAAAAGTGAAAGGTGTTCAAGGTAAGGATAGTGATAATTTATTCAGAAATAAGTTATATGTTTTGTCTCGGAGATACGCACAAAGCAAACCACACGAAATAATACGAGTGACAATTATAAAATTATTATTAATAAATCAAACCCCACCCGCATCCATTAAATAAATAAAATATTGGTAAGACTTGGCATTCAAACAAGGGAATAATTAGGACCATACATAAAATACTTACAATCTAACGACTAAGACGGCTATCAGTTTTTCTTCTCAGCTATCCTTTGAGCGTTGTGTTATATCGGTTATTTCTATGTTAAATAGGCGGCCGCACTGCTAGCGTACTTTCAGCTCATGTTCAAGTTCTTTTACCTAGGCTTCCAGTGAACCTAGGCACTTCGCTTGCAGTGCCTCCACCTTGCCCCGGAGGCACTCAACTTTCTCCTGCATTTTTACAAACTGCGTTTCGAAATTCTTGAGTGATTGCTATTGAGCTAATAAAGTATCTCGTGATGATCTAATTTCCATAACAAAAACATTATTCCATCCATAGACTAATTAATAATTCCCAGACGGATTCCTACGGAATCACATGTATGAACAGCAATGGCGTACGAGTCATATGTGTGCGTGTTTAGGACAGATGCCAACTGATAAAAAAAAAATGCCGATTATTTTCATACAATTTTCTACATATCACAGATCACATTATCAAGTACCTAGGTATCTATTATTTAAAAAAAACTAGCGTAATGCTTTAGTCACATAAATGTTATAGTTTTTATTAGACCTACCTACTACGTAACATACCTATGATTATAATTATTTTCTGTTGTCATTTAAAATCACAAAAAAAAATTGATTTTAAAATAATTTAAAATCACTGGTCTCCTCTATACACCCCCACTAGAGGATCGGTGCATCAGTGACTGCTTCGTTCTTTGGTTGACTGAGACTCCGTCCGAGTATTATTTTGTTCATGATTCCATCCTAAAAACTGATTTAATTTAATTTAGTTTTAATTTCTAGTATTAGGTATAACTAACCCTAGTTATTAGTTCTTTAATTTTACTTACAAAAGATGGATCACAGTAATCTGAAATAAAATGATATTATTTAGGTATTTATTATTTTTATTATTCGAATTTGTCAGGTGGTTCTCGCTCGTGGGCGCACTGTTGACCTTGGCTGATGGGCTGTTTGAGTTGTCACTCTTCTTCGTGCTAGGGATGCACCCTGGTTCCACTTGGCCCGTGTCATTATTGAATTGCCACCTTGTCCAAATGATAGTGATTTGAGTAGACTGGGAAATAGAATCGATTTACTCTTTCGATCTGAAAACAATCGATTTGAAAGTCTAGTGCTACATCACTCGAACTGTAATCCGACTAACAACCCGTTACCGACATGACATGACACATGACAGCACGATTTTGCGCGATATTTTCATTTCATCCATCATCCATCAATCCATCCATCCATCCATTTTATCAAAAAAATTCAATGAATGAATCCGCATAGTAATTTTTCATTTTTTATTTAGTATTGTTGCAAGTGCGTGTTTGTTTTATGAAAAGAAAATGTCTAAAATCGTGAACATAGAGGGCATCAAGCCCGGGGTTATATACAGGATAGCGCTTGAAAACTTTGTGTAAGTGTAAATAAATTGGCGCCGTTTATTTGTTGCTAACTTGTAGCTTGCCGGCTGAGATCTAACAGGATTACGTAGTTTGTGAGATAGGTTGTTATCGAGTTCCTTAGACAGTTTCACAAACAAAGATTCATAGTTTTACCTTAATTACATAAAGGATTGGTGTGAAGAATGTAGTATTTTAAAATCTTCAGCCAATCGAATTTCTACTCAGTTTCCTGCTTTGCCTCCTAATTTCCAGGCATTATTGTAGTAGATGAGTAATTCTGCAAGTAGGTACCTATGTAAGTTTTGTTCTTATCATCAAATAGTAACTTTTTGGTCAGTAATAACAAAATAACAACCAGTAAACTGTTAAAATATAAATTTAAATTAGCAGTATTTTCTGAATTGAAAGTAAATACCTATGTATTTGATAGAAATAAGTAGATTTAGGATGTTCTATTTGTCATACCTTTTTTAACATTATTTTAAGTTCAACATCAACAATCTATCACACTTATGTATATCAAGGTGTAGAGTTTGTTGCTAGGAGGCTTAAATGAAACAACTATTAATAGGTACCTACTGATGTACTTACCTATCCTATTTAGGCATACAGTACAAAAGTTTGAATGCTGGTAGATCAGCTTTATTTTAATTGTTTGTTGTTATTTGTTTTTTTTAACATACACATATTTGTTATGTTGTTGCCCCAAAATTTAGATACCTGTAATAAATAGTCAAATCATTTATTTATATACTAGCTGCGCCCCGTGGCTTCACCCCTGTGGAAATCTCTGTGTCAATTGGTTTAAATATTAAAAAGAATCCTATGCCCTTCTCCTGCTTGGCCAATTTTCAGCCAAATAGGTTCAGCCGTTCTTGAGTTATAGAGGTAAATAGTGTAACTAACACAACTTTCTTTTATATATCGATTCAATAGATAAATAATAATAAATAAATAATGTTGGACAATCCACACAGCATCATCTAGCCCCAAGCTAAGCAGAGCTTGTGTTATGGGTACTAGATGACTGATATACATAATACAATACATATAGGTATAGATATCTCTGTACTCATTCCAGTTATGACATAGTTTTAGAAATGATTTATATTTTCAGAACCTACAGACAAGTAGAGCTTTTCCCAGGCCCATCGTTGAACATGATCATTGGCCCCAACGGCACAGGGAAGTCAACTTTTGTATGTGCTATCATACTAGGTCTCTGCGGGAAGACTAGTGTTATTGGGCGCGCCAAGAAGGTAAGAAAATCTACATCTACATTAATAAACACCTTTAAGAGTATTTAAGAATAAACTTAACAACTAGTACATCATCATCATGAACCTATAATAGTCCACTGCTGGACATAGGCCTCCGCTAATGAGCGCCATAGCGCCCTGTCTTCAGCCTGCCGCATCCAGCATCTGCCTGCAGTCTTTGGCATGTCGTCATCCCACCTGGCCGGAGGGCGTCCTACACTACGTTTGCCGAGTCGCGGTCTTCGCGCAATCATTTCGTATTCAAGACTGTTTCAATACCTGTAGATTACGTTTTGAATTATTCAAATCGGACATTTTATTCAAAAGATATTGCGTTGCGAATTTAAAAATGCTAGTGTAAACAAACAAAATAAACGCCACCGCACGCAGCGCAGAGGGCAAACCGGTGAAGTGTGGGAGAGAGACAAACAGTATTTGAAATAGGTAAGGTCGACTCCCGGTGGCGCGGCGCGGTGGGCGAAAGTCCGCCTGCGATGCAGGAGATTGCGGGTTCGATTCCCGCCTTGGGACAATTATTGTGGGTAAGATCTACAGATATTTGTTCCTGGTGTTCTGGTCGTCATCTATGTATATACATATGTTATAAAATATCTATCTATGTAAAGTATATCAGTTATCTAGTACCCATAACACAAGCTCTGCTTGCCATGGCGCTAGATAATGCTGTGTGAATTATCCAGCATTATTTATTTATCCTACTAATATTATAAACGTGAAATTTTGTAAGTATGGATGGTTGGATGGATGTTTTTTCTCTTTCACGTAAAAACTACTGAATGGATTTTAATAAAACTTTACAATAATTATAGCTTATAAAATAAAATAAAAATAAATAATGCTGGACAATTCACACAGCATTGCCCAGCCCCATGGTAAGCAGAGCTTGTGTTATGGGTACTAGATAACTGATATACATAATACAATATACATTACATAGATAGATTTTTTTTTATTATACATAGAAAACAACCAGAACACCCGGAACAAGTATCTGCAGATCGTACACACAATTGTTCCGAGGCGGGAATCGAACCCGCAACCTCCTGCGTCGCAGGCGGACCTTCGCCCACCGCGCCACATCGTCGCTTATACATCAGAACATAGGCTACAATTTATAAAGATATATTGTATATTATCCAAAATATCTATCACCCCCCTGGGGCGCAGCTAGTTACTTATAATTATGTATTCAGACCGCGGAAGTTTAAAAATATTTATTACTTACAGATATCAGAATACGTCCGCAGCGGTTGCCAACAAGCGACAATAGAGATAGAGCTATACCAGGGGGAAGGTCAGAGGAATGTCATCATCACACGCAACTTCAACCTAAAGGATGTCACGAACTGGTTCATCGATAAGAAGGCGGCTCGCGAGAAGCAAGTGCAGGACCTTATCGCTGCTATGAACATACAGGTATGGTTTCTTTGTTTATCTCTTAGGTCCTCGGTACATATCTAACGGTAAATGCGTCGCGTTTTATCGGTCGCGTAACGCCAGAAAAGCTGCAGGATGTCACGAATTGGTTCATAGATTAGAAGGCGGCTCGGGAGAAGCAAGTGCAGGACCTTATCGCTGCTATGAACATACAGGTATGGTTTCGTTGTTGATCTCTTAGGGCCTCGGTACATATCTGACGGTAAATGCGTCGCGTTTTATCGGTCGCGTAACGCCAGAAAAGCTGAAGGATGTCACGAATTGGTTCATAGATTAGAAGGCAGCTCGGGAGAAGCAAGTGCAGGACCTTATCGCTGCTATGAACATACAGGTATGGTTTCTTTGTTTATCTCTTAGGTCCTCGGTACATATCTAACGGTAAATGGGTCGCGTTTTATCGGTCGCGTAACGCCAGAAAAGCTGCAGGATGTCACGAATTGGTTCATAGATTAGAAGGCAGATCGCGAGAAGCAAGTGCAGGACCTTATCGTTGCGGATGCGGCAAGCTGAAGACAGGGCGCTGTGGCGCTCATTGGGAGAGGCCTATGTCCAGCAGCGGTGGACTACTATAGGCAGATGATAAGGCCTTGAAATGCGTGACTGATAGCAATTGTTATCATTTGCAATCGATAACAATTATATTCAGATAAGCGTAAGGAGTTAAATCAATCTTATCTCTCGATAAATAAATTGCATTGCATTAAAATCTCTCGCTATCTTGCACTTTGATGTGCTGATATTTTCTTTATGGTTTATATTTATCACTACATAGTATAAAACAAAGTCGCTTCCCGCTGTCTGTCTGTCCCTATGTATGCTTAGATCTGTAAAACTACGTAACTGATTTTGATGCGGTTTTTTTAATAGATTCAAGAGGTTTGTGTATAAACCGTGTGTGAAGACTGCAGGTAGATGCTGGATGCGTCAAGCTGAAGATAGGGCGCTATGGTGATCATTGGGGGAGGCCTATGTCCAGCTGTGGACTAACATAAGCTGATGATGATGATGATGTGTATAAACAATTTGACACGGACTTCCACGTGGGTGAAGCCGCGGGGTGCAGCTAGTAAAGGATAAAAAAATGTAAGCCATAAATCAAATGCTATTTCAATATATACAGTCTGGCCAGCTGGCCAGGTCTTTTATCAAACACTACTTAGGTGCTAAGGTTATCAATGCTATGGCCATAGCGATAAGTTTGTTTGTAATGGGTAATTCCCGGAAACACTAGTCTGATTTAAATTATTATTCCAGAAAAGCTGATAAATATAGGATACACCATGCTTTATCTCAAGGCCACCCCTTATAAGCACGGAGGTTGGCGGGAAGGTTAGTTAGAGCCATGCAGCCACAGAAAAAATCAATACATAGTATAAAACAAAGTCGCTTCCCGCTGACTGTCTGTCCCTATGAATGCTTAGATCTTTAAAACTACGCAACGGATTTTGATGCGTTTTTTTTAAATAGATATAGTGATGCAAGAGGAAGGTTTATGATGTTTTTGCTATTTTTATAGATTATGGCATGGAACCCTTCGTGCGCGAGTCCTACTCGCTCTTGGCGTAGTTTTATTTGTTTTCGTGATATAAGGACGATATTTTGTTTTCCTCTTTTTCGGCCATTTAAAGTTACTAAGCTACTGGTCGGTTACGTCCGCAAGGTCGTGTCCTAATACTTATGCACATAAATTCGTCCACACGATCATGACGTCGTCGTCTGCAAATGTTCGCCATTTTTAACCGACTTCAAAAAAGGAGGAGGTTCTCAATTTAACTGGTTTTTTTTAAAATATTTATTTAAAAGTTTGTTACCTCTTAACTGTTGTTTGGGTGAACCGATTTTGATGATTCTTTATTTATTTGAAAGCTGATGCTTCCCGTGTGGTCCCATTTCAATTTGGTCCAGATTATGGCATCCATAAGAAAACCATATAAGTCTTAAAGGTGCATCAAGTATGTGCGCGACGAATAACGATTAGTCTATATCCCGCAAAACCAGTTTATAACAAAGGGTTTCGAAGTCAGATGTTAATTATAAAGAAATTTTTTACATGTAAATTGATTTTACCAATAAATTATATTTCTGTAATTCTTTAAAAAAATATTTTTGTCTGTATCATTGATATTATTATATCATCGTATGATTGTTGTCTTAATCCTCTTAACATAACGATTTTTCTAATCATTCCAGGTCGACAACCTCTGCCAACTGCTCCCCCAAGACCGCGTCCAAGACTTCTCCAAGCTGAACCCTCAGGAGTTACTCCGAAGCACCCTCTCAGCAGTGGGGGGCCAGCAGAGCGTCGCGCAACTCGACGAGCTGATAGAAACCAGGTCCAAGCAACGGGGGCTGTCGACTAAACTGCAGAACAACGAACAGGTGTTGCAAGAGCAGGAGAGACTTAATGAGAGGTCAGTATTCCGGGGTCAATGTGGAATATACCTAAAAAAGAAAGGAACATCGTAATATCGGATAATAGGGTAAGTCAGAGCCATGCAGCCACACAAAGAATCACTACATAGTATCAAACAAAGTCACTTCCCGCTGTTGGTCTGTCACAGCAAAAGTCACAGTGAAAAGCAAGGGGGGCTGTCGACCAAACTGCTGAACAACGAACAGGTGTTGCAAGAACAGGAGAGACTTAATGAGAGGTCAGCATTCCGGGGTTCAATGTGGAATATACCTAAAAAACAAAGGAACATCGTAATCCGAGCCAACCCATCTCGTAGGTCTACCTACAAGATGAGTTTATTTATTTATCCAAAGCATTACATGTAGTTTTACAGGTAACAAAAATAGTCTAGTCAAAATAATAAATCACAAGCAACGAATTCAATAAAACCAATAATCCAATATATGTACATGTCAGTGAGCAAAAACTCTATTTCTCTCTGTAAATCGCTGTGCGGGGCCAGAGTTTGCCCGCTACTTTTATGAGATAATCGTCCCACCGCTTCAGTGGTCGTCCTCTTTTTCTCGTCTAGGTACCCAGTTTGTGATTATTTGGGCCCTTACTTAACCTAATTTGACCTACTATTGCAGGCTAAAAGTCCAAATCGACGCCATGCAGCAACGCAAGGACATCGAGCATCAGATAGAAGTTTGCGAAAGAAAGAAACTCTGGCTAGAATACCAAGAGCTAAGAGAAAGAGTCATAGAACAAACAAATGACAAGAAGAATGCTGTGAAACTTGTGAATACGCATAAAAGTAAAATGGCGCCGCTGGAAAGGGTTATAGCGGATGCGAAAATAGGGATTGGGAAGGTGGAGAAGCAGAAATTGATGGCGGTGAGTGACAATCGCTGGGGCAAACGTGTTCTTGAGTGGAGACCACGACTCGGTAAACTTATTGTAGAACGCCCTCCGACCAGGTGGGATGACGACCTGCGAAAGACTGCAGGTAGATGCTGGATGCGGCAGGCTGAAGACAGGGCGCTATGGCGCTCATTGGGGGAGGCCTATCTCCCTATTATAATTCTACAGCCATTCTATGTTTTTCTTTCAGGGTAGAGAAATCCACACGCTACTCGATAAGGCAAACGAACTCATCAAATCAGTGCGTGACAATGAGTATGTCCTCAAAGACGTGGATGCAACATTCCAAGATAAACTAGAAAGGCACAGGTAAATAAATCACTATTACATAGTATAAAACAAAGTCGCTTCCTGCTGTTTGTCTGTCCCTTTGTGTGCTTAGATCTTTAAAACTACGGATTTTGATGCAGTTTTTAATAGATAGAGTGATTCAAGGGGAAGATTTATAAACTATTTGACACGAGGTTTATTTAGACTAGGGTTCTGTTAATGATACAAAATTATATTTTTTAACGTACCATTGAAAATTAGTGGGTTACAATAAGAAATCACACTAATATATCATATAGAGCATTATCTATCTTCATGATTCTATTGTATTTTATGTATATATTATATGTATATATGTAAGTAGTATAGAATTTATTTTTTGCAATTTAGGTTATATAGTATTTAATATTTGGTATTGTAATATAGTATATTGAATAAGTAAGTTAAAATTTAATATTTTGTCTATTTCTAATTTCATTTATGCACATGTACTTACTTCTCTTTTCACTTTGTCTCTCTCCCAATAAGGTTTGCTGTTATTATATTTTTAGGGTTAAGTTCGCCTTTGTGTTTTCTAGAATAAGTTTTTGTATTATGTTTTTCGTGCAAGAAGTATAAGTAAATAAATTAATAAATAATAGTATAAATGCGATGCGAAAGTCTTGATGTTTAGATGGATGTATGTTTGTTACATTTTCACGCCAAATCTCCTGAACGGATTTTTGATGCCTGGAATGAAACATAGACTTTTAATCCCATAAATCAGTTCCCATGGGATAGAAAAAAAAATTATGCTGGGCAATTCACACAGCGTTATCTAGCCCCATCGTAAGCAGAGCTTGTGTTATGGGTACTAGATAACTGATATACATAATACAATATATTACATACATAGATATTTTTTATTATACATAGAAAACAACCAGAACACCCGGAACATCTGCAGATCGTACACACAATTGTTCCGAGGCGGGAATCGAACCTCCTGCGTCGCAGGCGGACCTTCACTCACCGCGCCACATCGGTCGTCAAAATTCATTCTTACCTGCATTTCACATAGAATTCATTCATGTCTGGAAGAGATCCCGGTTGTTATTGAAAAAGCAACTGGGAGTGTGTTCCGTAGAAATAAATTAGGTTAAAAAAAACATTCTAGTCTGGTTTGAACTTTCAGGAACAAAGAACAAGAGTTAAGAGAGGCTAGAGTGAAATTGGACAAATTGAAGACTGACAAACTTCGGTTGCAGGAAAAAGTTGGAGACGGTAAGTCCGCATCAATATAAGACTAGAATAATCTAATAAAATTGTATTTTAATTAGAATTTACTGAATTGCCAAGGCAGACTATGTGGAAGTGTGTATTATTCTTGGCGATTCAAAGTCAGTAGGTACAGTAAACACATAGATATGTAATAAATGTGCGAGTCGGACTCGCGCACGAAGGGTTCCGTAACGGCAAAAAAATCATGTCTGTTGTATGGGAGCCCCATAAATATTTTATTAAATTTTTTTTTAAAGCAACAGGAATCTGTGAAAATTTCATCTGTTGACTATCGTGGTTCATAAGATACAGCCTGGTGACAGACGGACGGACAGCGAAGTCTTAGTAGTAGGGTTTTATCCTTTGGTTACGGAACCTTAAAAAATATATGATGTATTTTTTTCCAGAGAGCCGAGTTAAAATGGAGACAGCTGAAGTGACAAAAGCGCTCTCTAAGACCAACGCAGCGATGGACACGCTCAAGAAACAGAAGCTAGAAGTGCAGTACGACTTGGAATATAACATCATGCCGCAGATCAGGCTTTATCAGAACAAGTAAGGTTTTCTTTACACTTTATATTTAATCAGAATTCAGAATTCTCGTCATCCATACCGCAATGCTTGAAAACGAAAGTTTTCAATCAGTGCGTCCTACGCGTTATGACCTTCGGAGCTGAGACGTGGACACTCACGATAGGGCTGGTCCACCAGTTCAAAGTCGCTCAGCGAGTAACTAACTCTCGGGATAGACTAAATTATTTTTGCCTTCAAAACTATTTAGCCCTAGATCGCGCGTTATCGTCAGCGCGATCTAGAGCTCGTACACATTTAACACTTTGAGTGCTGAAATCACACGGTATGTGTTTTCTGCAATACTCAATACTCAATGATTTATTGCTTACATGTGTACAAAAGTTCTTAAAAAATATATATAAGTCCAACATGCACCCTGCAAGGGTATTGCAACATAAATTTAAAGTTAAATGTTAAATGCTAGGTGGCTATATACAATAAAGTTAATAATATGCTTAATTTACCATTTCAAGTTAAAATTATAAACCAATTATATTATATCTAATCACTCATCGTGACTAATATGCGTAAATCCACACTAGCGCAGCGGCTGAGAAAATACAGATCTTTGTGACTCAGCACAGCCGTAATATTTTTCGAACGAAACGCATGTGCGGCGCAACACAATCGCTGTGTGAGCGGCAGCACGAATTTTTTAGGTTAAAAAAAGATCGCAGTCGTCGAAAAAAAAATCGCAGTCAAAGTGTTAATCGCGACATCTAGGTAAGTTTTACGGAACTAATATAATGTAGGTCACGTTGCTGCCGATTACGGATACGCTACTTTACGTATCACGCTTTTGAAGAAATATCCAGAAAAATATTTAAAAGTGCATACAATACAATTAGCATAGAATTGTTTCAAAGTGCACAAATCTAAACGTAACTTTTATACAATCCAGGAGTTTCTGACCTTTTAAAGTTTAAATTGTGTATTTTCGTATTTTATTGACATTTAATCGAACGTTATTTTTGCCTGTTTTTACTGTTTGTAAGTAAATTATATATAATATTGTTGTTGTTGTATCATATTGTTGTAAGTAAATGTTTAGCACGACATTTACTTTCATTACTTTTCATTTATTACCATGAGAAATATTATTTGGAACATTTTATGCATTCACATGCCAGTAATGGCGAGATATGAGGATCAATTTATTTATAATACCACCCCTCTAATTTACCATGTCTGATATGAATAAACTATAGTGAGGACACTTAAAAGGCGTTCAGCCTGTCGAGTTATTATTGATTTTGTATCTAGTTAGGTTCTAAACAGTGTTTAGTTAATCTACGATTGTAAAAAATTGTGTTAAATAAAGAACTTTGAAAAACAAAACTAACAGGACCCTGCCTACTAAACAAGCACCTCTTCACCATCGGAGCAACAGACAGCCCTCTCTGCAGAGGATGCCTTAGCGACGAAGAATCAGCTATCAGCTGCCGACGTAGTCCTGGAATACGAGGGAGTAACATCGCAACCACTAGAAATCCTCGACCACCCGAGGTCACTCCGCGAAGCCTGTGAAGATCCCAGGAAAATCCTGCTCTTCTGGACGGAGTTAGGCTGGTTAAACTAGCAACACACTACGTACAAAGGACCAATCGGAGTCTAAGTGCGGATATAGGAGTACCCATACCATACCATGAATAAACTATTTGAATTTGAATAAATTAATGAATGAATGAATATTTTTCTTCTACTTCAGAATCCAAGAACTAGAAAACGTAGACAATAAGCGCCTGGAAGCGCTGCGTACATTTAGTGACGACGCGTACCAGGCGGTCTGCTGGCTGAGGGAGAACAGGGGCCTGTTCCAACAGGAGGTGTACGAACCGATGATGTTAGAGGTAATTATGTATACTCACTATTGTAGATTAGTTACTGCCTGTTGTGTCTATGGAAACGTATTAAGATAGTTTCTATACCATGGGAACTGAGGTATAAAAAGTGGACAGAAAACGTAGAGAAAATGGTCAAAAAACGGTCATCGCGCTGTGTTGTCGCACGTTTTCGGCCTGTTCCTGGTCGCCTGGTATAGCCACCAGTTAAGTAACCCAACACGTTTGTTGATATCGCTGGTATACACGTCGAACAGCATCTCTGCTCAAATTTAACTGACGAGCGACTTGACTTTGGTGCAGCCCAGCTTCAATTAGTGCAACCACTTGAGATGCTGCTTCCGGTGTGGTATCATTCTTCTTGCTTAGACTGATGACGTATTGGATAAATGACATTTTTGAGGTCTTGTTTCAGATCGAAAACCCTACTATAGTCTACTTATCTTACCCATTATTCCTCCACAGATAAACTTCAAAGACCCAAAGTTCGCGCGCTACCTAGAAAACACCGTATCAGCCCGCGACCTAGTAGCATTTACCTTCGAATCCAGCCGGGATATGAACCTATTTCTGCAGAAAGTGCGGCAAGAAGGCGGACTGAAGAGAGTTAACGCTATATGCAGTCAAGGAGGGCCTTTGAATATACAGAGGAATAATATACAGCAGATTAGGTAAGGAAATAAAACTTAGTTGATGACAGACAGAACATGAAGATACTATAGGCGTTCGTTGGGGGACAGTACCCTAAAAGATAGGTATGCCTACATCGTAACTTATGGTAATATATAATTTGGCGTGTTTTAAAAAATTATAAACCGACTTCAACTGACTAAATAATGAAAATGGGTTGAAAACTTAGTTTAGAAAAAAGAATTGTCGAAATAATTTGGCGTGATATTGAGTTATTCGTCCTGTCGAGCATATACTCAATGCAAATTTAAGACTGGTTTTCTCATTTACGTGAAATAATAATAATGGACAATCCAAATAAATCTTATAATAACGATAATATTAATCATACCATTTGTTCTAGCTACCTAGGCTTCTATACATACGTATTGGACACGATCACAGCGCCCGACGCCATCCTGCGGTACCTGTGCAAGAACTACCGGATACACCAGATACCGATCGGGAACGACCACACCTACAACAACAATGACAAAGTACCCGCAAATATTACTTTGTATTTTACTGGTGAGTTTCTAACAAAAACACCGAGAAATACACGTTTTATATTTATTTATTAACTTCCACATACCATACACCTAAACATATTGGTCCAATGCTAGACACAGGTGACTGATACGCGCCTTATTAGCTTTTATCGCATGGGGATAATGCCCATAATCCCGCAAAGCTGGGCATGCGGGTAGGAGATAACTTTATTCTTTGAACAGGATTCGATAAACTATAATATTTAAAGTGTATAGCTTATTAATAGTATTCCTTTCGTTTTAGAAAACCACAGATTCTCAGTGAGAGTGTCGGCCTACAGCGGCGCTAAGTCCTCATCGACCAATGAGATACGCGGAGCGAGGCTACTGAAGAACACGGTGGATGTCGAACAAGTGGACAACTATAATAACCAGTAAGTTTGTATTATTTTCGACAACAAAAGGACATTTATTCTCAAAAAGACACAACGTTACTTACATGAGAAATAAGTTATTATGAAAAAGGTGTAAGTTATTATAAAAAAGGTGTAAATTAAAAGTACTTAGGTAGGTCGTCTTCGTAAGTATAGGTAGTACCCATCCAATACATATTTTGATAGTTTAGTTTTGAATGCATTGAATGAGTTTACATTTTTTTTATAAAGGAGGGTAAGTATTTTATTGTAATACTGTGCACCTTGGTACGTTAACATCTTTTTCCCGTAATGAAACTTCTTAACACTTTGACTGCGGACTTTTTCGACGACTGCGTTCTTTTTTTTAACCTAAGCCATTCGTGCTGCCGCTCTACACAGCGGTTGTGTTGCGCCGCACATGCATTTCGTTCGAAAAACATTACAGCTGTGCTGAGTCACACAGATCTGTATTTTCTCAGCCGCTGCGCTAGTTTGGATTTACGCATATTAGTCACTTGTAGAAAACACATACGGTGTGATTTTAGCACTCGAAGTGATAAATATAATTTTTTTTTATTTTTTTTTCCAGGCTCTCAAACTTCGAGACCAAAGCCCAGTCACACAACTCTAGGATAGAAGCGTTGAACGAGAAGATATCGACGATAGAGATCTCTTTGAACGAACTCAATGTAAAGAAACGGAATATCAATGATGGCGTGAAAAATGTAGGTTGGGCATACAGGGCTACAGGTTAAGACCTAAGTCACAGTACACATATAGAACAGTATGGAAACTAAGCCTAGTTGATTAAATAAATACCTACGCTCCATTATAGCACTAGGGTTGTCACTTTTCTTGTTTTTGATATATATTTTTTATTAAGACGATTTTTTTCTGTACTGATCAATAAATGGAATTGAAATAACTAGCTTACAAATGTGGTCTGGTATAATATAATAATATCTTCGTCTGGTCGAAGCGACGCGTGATCCGAGATCTGACGAGTATGTTGCGCAGCGCAACAGCCAGCATTGCCATACAGCGTGGCAATGCAACCAGCGTCTTGGGGACGCTTCCGACTGGTATTGATATGGGTCAATTGAGCTACCTGTAGATTGTTTACAATAGTCTGCAGTTAGGTCAATTGTCTAACTAGTTAAATTTTCTTTGTTAGTAAAGTATTTGCTTACAAATACAATTTAAATAGGTAATCTCATGGCGTCGCGTGTGAGCCGCGGTTGGACGTAAACGTTTCGTGAGCTCGTCGGAGCGGGCGCACGCAGACATTGTAGGCCGCCATCTTGGATTCACTTTTTGACAGCAGTATCGGCTTCAGCACCCTCGAAAACCATGAAAATGACACCCATGACGGAAAAAAATATAATTTATAGCAGCCGCCATCTTGGATTCATATTTTGACAGCAGTATCGGCTTCAGCACCCTCGAAAACCATGAAAATGACACCCATGACGGAAAAAATGATAATTTATAGCAGCCGCCATCTTGGATTCACATTTTGACAGAAGTATCGGCTTCAGCACCCTCGAAAACCATAAAAACGATACCCATGATGCAAAATTTCATAATTGATTGCAGCCGCCATCTTATATTTAAATTTTGAAAGTCTACAATCTAGTTTAAACAATGATGTTATATTTACTAAAAAATCAGTGCCGCGAGGTTGCCGCTTTGCCACCTACACGAACGAGACAAGAAATGCGTGCGTTGCGTTTATGAGTGACAGAGATAAGGACATATTATGCCGTGCGGCGGCGCGCGGCGTCTCGTCTGTTCGAACTAAAATCACTGTTGCCGCTTTGCGTTGTCTGCTCAAACAGTGCTAGGTAGGTATTAGGCTACTTTAATAAATTATCGCCAAGTTATTATTTCTTTACAATGAGTATGACGTCTCTATTTGTAAAATCTCATTAAATAAATAAATAAATAATGCTGCTAAAAATTCACACAGCATTATCTAGCCCCATGGTAAGCAGAGCTTGTGTTATGGGTACTAGATAACTGATATACATAATACAATATTACATAGATAGATATTTTTTTATTATACATAGAAAACGACCAGAACATCCGGAACGGAATTGTTCCGAGGCGGGAATCGAACCCGCAACTTCCTGCGTCGCAGGCGGACCTTCGCCCACCGCGCCACATCGGTCGTCAATTGACTTTAAAAATCCTCAAAACCGCAGCCATTCTTGATTTACATATAAGTTCACGGATTCATTATGTATGATCGATCACACGGACTCATTATTCTATAACAATCATAATAATAAATTATTCTTACCTTTCAAAATCAGCAGGAAGTTTAAAAAACGACAGCTCCGCTTTTGATGAAGCCGTGTTCATACAGCCGTATGCAACGCAATATCTGTAGCGGGTAATTTTTCACTTTCACGCGACCGCACGCCTAGACGCGACAACCGCTACCTGAGCATCCCCGAGAATCACCCAGAAGCCGTGTCGATGTGCATGTTTGTGTGAGTGTGCCGTTTCGAGTGTTTGTTCCTAGTTTCCGTACTGTATATATTTATACTGAGCCTAAGTCGACTTAACCTGTAAAAAAAAAATGCAAATCAGTCAGGAAGTTACCAACCCTGGTAACTTGCAAAATTCCTGACTGATTTGACCATGAAACACCCTACCCCAAACTTAAGCGTTTTCAAGATTTTGAACTTTCTAATAAAAAAATATACCGATTTTTTTTTCTAATGATCTATTTTTTTTTGGGATCTCGACCTCTAATTTATTTGTTTGCCATGTATGTGTAGTAGATGATTTGCTTTCTTATTCTTAACACTAAAATCGCAGTTAACTCAACAAAGGGTCGCAGGAGACGATTGATAGTTAAAAATTGAAATAAATTTGTAAAAAATATTTTTTTCACTCGGAAATATTTGAAAAAATGTCTATGACAGTCATGCTGCAGATGTGTTTAAAAATATCTACGTTTCGTTATCTATCCAGCAAGGTATAACAAGCTAGGGTGTTATTAGAATTCTTAGAAAAACCTTTGATGAATTTTTTTCCCAGGTACTACCAGGTAGTAGAAATAACAGTTATTTTTAAGCACATCAATTTATGTAAATTATTAATAAATTTTTCAGGTCAGTCTTATTAGCGCCCAAATCCGCCTCCAAACGCAAAAAGTCCAGGGCATAGAGAACGAACCTTCTCTCAACGTAGAACAAGAAAAGGCGAAGTGTAAACGAAAACAACACGACATAGCGCTGAGGCAATGCGCAATGCAGCGAGAAATAGTCGACGTTATGAAGAGTTTGCAGGAGCGACAGCTGAATGGGGATATGTGGAAGGTAAGTGGACCTTGACCTTGACTGACCTTGACCTATAACTGTAAGTTTGACCAAGTCATCACTCTACGCAGAACAAGAAATATGAAACTAGTAGTAACCTTTGACCATAGATTTTGACCCCTGATCTTTGGTACCTAAAGTTTTTGATGTGATTATGTTATTCTAAGACAACAAAATCTTATAAATAGTTTTAAACTTACGCGATCTGAACACATAATTATAAGTATTGATACAACGGGTATTTATCGCGTTTATTTACCTATGTTGAAACAAACACGTTGAACTGTTGAAACGTCGGGAAAATAGGTAAATAAACGCGGATGTATACCGGGATGCAGTAGGTATTATACGACTTGAGCATACTAAAAGCGGCTCACTTCGCTCGCCAAACTGTGATAGTGTGCGGTTCGCTTCACTCGACGCTCTTTGTAACTTTTGCAAGCCAAAAAAGAACCTGCTTAAATATACACGCTAATAAGTGTTATCAAGGTAAATTTTCAAATAAAAATAAAACCAAAGGTACAATCTTATTCATAGATAGAATATCTTTATTAACAAAGAAAGTTACAACCAAATAATATAAACAAATTAGAAGTAATATTTACAATTGAAACAACCGAGCTAACTACAGACATTGCAAACATCTATCTACATAGTACAACTGAACCATATCAATAGCAGGCGGAAGTGTCTCTAAGACGCTGGCTGTATTGCCCCGCTGTACGACAATGCTGATGCGCTGCGCCAGATACTCACCAGCTCTCGGGTCACGCGTCGCATAGACCAGACGCTCAGATATATTCTTATTTTTATCATCCATTTATTATTGACTTAGTCACATTACCCAATCTATCAGCTCTATCAAAGTTTCCATAAACATAAAACTCCTCGATTTCCTGCAAAGTCCTCCCTTTAGTTTCCGGCACATATCTCCATATAACAAAACCGCATATTATTGTGTTTACAGTATATACCAGAAACGTACCCCACAAATCTATATATTCGAACATATACGGCGATAATTTCAAAGACGATGTATGTAAAACACAAGTGTATATAACAAATAATGCGCCGCCTAGACCCCTATGTTTGACAGGCATTAGCTCAGCTGATACAGTAAAAATAATAGAATTCATCCCTAAACTACTAAAAATAATATACGCTATCAAACTATACAGACAGATCGAAGAATCGCTCGGCAGAACTCCTTTGCTCTGTAGAAAAGTTATTATACAAGCTGATATTAAACCTACAATAGTAAAAAACGTGCTAGTTAGCAACACTGTTTTGTGTTCGAACCGTCTTATCAAAGCTCCAGTTATAGAAAGACATGTGAAAAATACACAATTGATTGCTATACTTCCATACTTCGCTGCATAAGTACTCTGTGTTACTTTCTCTATCAGCTGCGAAGAGTATATCAAAATCACCATAAACCCACTCCAATACATTAAGTTTAGAAGTACAAACATGTGTAAGCTGGGTATATAGAAATCTCGACTCAGTATCTTCTCCCATAAAGCTTTAAATGATATGCCGCGTCGCATTTTGCTCATCTGCGAGTTGATAAGTTCTTCTAATTCTTTCGTTGATTTATCGTCTGTCCCTCGCAGCCAAGTGAACGCTTCCTGACATTTCTGTATCTCTCCTTTATAAGCTAACCAAGATGGGCTCTCAGGCCACATACAAGCCATTGCTAAAGCTAAAATCATCGGTATGCACATTATTATACTGATGGTTTTCCAATGGACGTAACTTGCCATTATGCCGACTAAACACATACCCAACGCTTGTAGTATACTGAATGATAGCATGGAAATGTTTCTATATTGCGGCGTTACCATCTCGCTCACACTTAGCAGGCTTACAGCTAGGATACTGTTTGTTCCTAAACCGTGAAAGGACTCGCCTATTAGGAGCGATAAAGCGCTTGAAGCGCTGTATGATATTAACCAGCCGGTTATGATGATGAGGCTTGCAGCGATGAAAGCGAACTTTCTGCCTTTCCATTGCATTATTGTTGGCATCAGTATGCTTGGGATTCCAGCCAATCCATTGATGGAACCTTTAAAAGATAAAAAATTATAAATTATAATTATTATTTACAAAAATAACCTAAAACATATTTTTACATTTTTTGACGACCGATGAGGCGCGGTGGGCGAAGGTCCGCCTGCGACGCAGGAGGTTGCGGGTTCGATTCCCGCCTCGGAACAATTGTGTGTACGATCTGCAGATATTTGTTCCGGGTGCTCTGGTTGTTTTCTATGTATAATAAAAAATATCTATCTATGTAATGTATTGTATTATGTATATCAGTTATCTAGTACCCATAACACAAGCTCTGCTTACCATGAGGCTAGATAACGCTGTGTGAATTGTCCAGCATTATTTATTTATTTTATTTATTTATATATATACGTACAATATGTCCCACATTTGAGTTTACAATTTATACTCAAGAGACTTTGAAGGTTCTTAAACGATAATTTTCCTCGTAGGTGTGATATACATACATATATAAATCACTATGTATTGCTGGTACTCAGGAGAAAAAGTACATGTTGGGAATAACAACAATTTTAATGTAGGTATAAAGAAAATTAACCCAAAGCATAAATGCAAATAAAGATGAATCACTGACATAAAAACCTGGCATACTACGACTTATTATAGTTTTTGCTGTTTTTATTTAATGATGATTAAAACTGAAAGAAACAGGAAAATATAACAAAGGTGCATAATGCGAAACCCATACCTTTTAACAGACTTCAAAAAAGGAGGAGGTTCTCAATGCGACTGTATTTTTTTGTTGTTACTAACTTTCGACTTGGTGGACCGATTTTGATGATTTTTATTTTTATTTGAAAGCTGGTACTTCCCGTGTGGTCCTATTTCAATTGGGTCCAGTTCTGACAGTGGCATCCATGAGAAAAGCATATAAGTCTTAAATTTGCATTAATTACGTTTACGACAAATGGAAGAATAACTAGCCAACCCATTTCTTTTTTTAAAACTAAGTTTTAAATCCATTTTCATTATTTATGAATTTGAAGTCGGTTTATAGTTTTTATATTTTTTATTTTATTTTTTATTTAGCCTGTTTCGTCCCACTGCTGGGCAAAGGCGTCCCCCTAATCTTTCCACTCAGTGCGGTCACGTGCGACCTATCTCCGAGAAAGGCGTTAAGGTCGTCTCGCCAGCGCTTTCTTGGCCGACCTCGCCCGCGGCTTCTTCTTCCGGAATTTTTTAATTCTAAATTTTCCGTTTTTATAATTATAAATAAATAATAGCGGACAATTCACACAGCTATACAGTATGGCTTACCTATCCAAGAGGCGGTATCAAAGTCCAGTGGTATGGTAGTTCCGTTGCTTCTAAGTTGTTGCAGCAATACCGCGGGGTAGCACACTACCCCTCCCACGGATAACGCTGCCAGCTGGATAGAACTGGCTACTAGTATCTACAAAATACAAAAGAGTTTATTTACAAAAAAGCTTACAACCTTACCTTGTTTATTATACAATACACTACAAAAAGAGTATTTTAATTTTATAATTTGTTGGTATTCAACTGTCTACCTTTTACGGTTCATGATATATTGGATATGTATCTCAGGAACCGTGAAAGGTGACGGACGGACAGACAGCGGAGGCTTTGTAATAGGGTCCCGTTCTCACCCTTTTGGTACGTAACCCTATAAACAAACATCCATCCTAACTACCGCATTTAGATATTAGTGTGGCACTCCACACTAATACAACACAACAACGACAACTCTTTATTGCACACCAAATACATAAAAGATACACAAGACAGGAAAATAAAAAAAAACAAATACAAAATATTCTGTACAATGGGCGGCCTTATCGCTAAGAGCGATAGGCAACCTTTAATATTTAATTTAGTGCCACTGCTAAATTAACTCACACCACTACTAAATTAAACTGATAAGGACTCACCTGTCTAGCGATATGCGAAACACCCATATTAACAATATATGTTCATAATTATATACGTTTTAAACTCCAAACACGAGTATCCAATATGTTATACTACGTTTTTAAATTAAAATCATTATTTAAAGAACAGAATCCTATAAACAAACATCCATCCTAACTACCGCATTTAGATATAAGTGTGGCACTCCACACTAATATTTAATTTAGTGCCACTGCTAAATTAACTCGCACCACTACTAAATTAAACTGATAAGGACTCACCTGTCTAGCGATAGGCGAAACACCCATATTAACAATATATGTCTATAATTATCTACGTTTTTAAACTCCGAACACGAGTATCCAATATGTTATACTACGTTTTTAAATTGCAATTATTATTTAAAGAACAGAACCCTATAAACAAACATCCATCCTAACTACCGCATTTAGATATAAGTGTGGCACTCCACACTAATATTTAATTTAGTGCCACTGCTAAATTAACTCACACCACTACTAAATTAAACTGATAAGGACTCACCTGTCTAGCGATAGGCGAAACACCCATATTAACAATATATGTTTATAATTATCTACGTTTTAAAACTCCGAACACGAGTATCCAATATGTTATACTACGTTTTTAAATTGCAATTATTATTTAAAGAACAGAACAGTTCAGTTCAGTTCAGTTATTTATTGATAAGAATATTCTTATATGTCAAACATAACACGTGATAACACACTTCTTATACATAAAGCGCGTTTAAAATTTATAATCAAAATCATACACTATATGCAATTTTATTGCGATCAGAAGTTTTTTCAATTGCTGCAATTATTGTATATCCTCTTTGCCGTAATATTCAAGACTAAGCTAGACATTCGTGTTGTGTTACTTTTATACAAAAATACATAAAATAATTAATTACCATGGTCCTTATTCAGGCAATTTATAAGATAAATAACTACCTATCATATCATCTTGTCTAGATAAAACATATTTATCATGAAATAATAGACATTAAAGTATATATTATATATTTACCTTTGTTTTTTGACGAAAATAAGCTTAATAAACTGTTTGAACGCGTAAAGCAAAAACCGATCAAGAGAGTATTACCTCTTATAATATTATTATTTATTTTATTTTAAGCCATTATTGTCCCACTGCTGGGCAAAGGCCTCCCTTTTCTCCTTCCACTCCTCGCGATCCAACGCTCTTATAATATAACAGATAAAAAAAAATATGAGGTGGTTATAATGTGAAGCAGTATTTTTTTTATGTATGATCGTCGATTTCTCTGTCAATTTTGGACGGATTTGTTAAATTACTTCGCTATTGTATGGAAAATTAAATTAGAAACAAAATATATTTATTGATTCACAACTTGAAACTACCTAAATATTATAAAATAAATAATAACATAAAAAATATTATACACTTGATTATGTGTATAATTTTCCATAAAATAGCGAAGGAAAGCAATTTTTTTGGATTTCTGTCCAAAAACACGCCCTAACAATGACAACGTGCGTTTCTGTTTAAGAATTTGATTATCTTTTCTGTATTAAGGTTAACCTAAGTGTGTTATAGTGCCTGCGGTATTTATCTTTAATTTTTCCGTGTTTCATAAAAGAGAACAATTAACTCGAACTGGGTAGATTAGCGACATTGTTGTACTGTGCTGTTTGATATTGGATGGAGCTGTATACATAGAAGGAGTAAAAAAGAAAATAGGTAATTAAAAGAACTTAACAAGTGAATTTGAATACGTATAATATGAATAGATTCCTAGAAGGAATCCTAGAATCCTAAGTTTGTCTGGAAGAGATCGCTCTTGGCGATAAGGCTGCCCTTAACCTATACCTTTATTCAAAGTTTTTATTTCTGTATTGTTTTCTGTTTTGTGTGGTATAATAAAATGTTTTCTGTCTATCTAGAATTCTAGATGGATCAACTAACTACCTGTGTCAAATTATCTTCTACTAATGGAACTATGAAATATATGTAATACATTAATTTGAAACCATGCAATAAAACACATAACACGACACATTACAATAATAGCTAAGTAGGTATACAAGAAACATATCCATCATTATAAAGTAGATAAAAATAAATACATTAACAAATAATATGTTACAAAGGGGGCCAAAAAGGCCTCTCTTTCAGCATACTGCCAATATAAGCCAAAGCTAGTATCTAGTATAATCTGTAACCATAATTATTGCATGCTAGAATATAGTGAGACATGAGTGCATTACTTAGAACTAAACAACCTTTATACCATGATTCAGATAATTTATTTTCATACTTCATACACATAATAAAATCACAATAATGTAACTTAAATTAAATTATGAGACTATGACTCGTCAAACACGATATAGATACAATAGAGATAGGTAATATAGAACAATTTTGCTGTAAAGGGGCAGTAGAAAAAGTTTAATAAATATGCTTAAATCTAAGGTTCTTAAATTAAGGTTCATGTTTGACGCAATAAATATATTTGAATCTTTGAATCTTAGAAGCCGCGGGCAGAAACTAGTTCAGAATATACATTACAAATTTACAATCCAGTTTTGCATACAATTAAAAGAACACGCAAAATCTAGAAGTTTCTATTTATTTTGATTGAGTTTTTTATTGAATGGCATAAATTGGTAGGTATAAAATAAACCATAAATTAACTCTTGTTTTACACCGTAATACATCCGATATTAGATTTTAAATAACAGGCAGTTGTTATTTATTATTATTTATTACTTTTACAATCGCACACTATTTTTATTGCTATTGTTTATTTTTTGTGTAGTTTTTACATCTACCACTATTTCTAAAATCAACTATATGTTAAGCTTACTCAGCTCATTTTACGTTGACAATCATCGGGTGAAGATTTTCATCCATTGTTCTCTTATATTCGAAATTGCCAAATGTATAGAAGTCGTCAATCTCTTGCAGCGTCCTACCTTTAGTTTCTGGTACAAATTTCCATATAATAAAACCACATATAATACCATTCACAGCGAATATTAAAAACGTCCCCCATATATGTAGATATAGAAACATGTATGGCGCTAGTTTGAGAGTTAAAGTATGGAACACACAAGTATTTGTTACGTATAGAATGCCACCTATTCCTCTATGCCTTACTGGCATTAACGCTGATGCTATTGGATACGAGGCAGGCATTATACCCAAACTTATAGATATTATATAAACAATCAGACAAATTAAACATAATATGGACCCATCAGATATAATACATATGTCTTGCAAGTATGATACTATAGCAGCGATGCTTAATGATATCGCAGTGGCAAAAATACTACAAAGCAAAAAGGTTTTCTTCTTAAAATACTTACTGACACACATATGCGTTACAAACCCTAATAACATAATAGTATTCACAATAAAAGTACCGAGAAAATCTACGCCTTTATTAGTGGTTATTTTCTTAAACAATTCCATTGAGTATACCACCATAATAACACCTCCTGTTCCATAAACTAGGAACTCAAGGGCAATGATATGAAGATAGGGGATATAGAAATCGCGTCTAGTGATTTGGTTCCATAAATCTTTAATTACACTTTTATTACTCCTAAATTTTTCCATATCCTTGACGCTTTCTTTCTTAGCGTTAATAAGCTCGCTTAGTTCTTTCTCGGAATCTACGTCTGTACCTCTTAACCAAACAAAAGCCTGTTCACACTTTACATATTCCCCTTTACATGCCAGCCAATAAGGCGATTCCGGCCATATACAACCGATCAGCAAAGCGAAAACCGTTGGTACACACATAATAATACAGATCGTTTTCCAATGCACATACTGTATCAGCAAACCTGTGACTGCCATTGACGTGCAACTTGCTGCAAAGTAAAGTTGTATAACGGTGTCTCTGTACTTTGGTGCTATCATTTCTGTTATAGATAGACATATGACGGTAAATATACTGTTGCTTCCAAGTCCGTGGAAAGATTCGCTGATGAGTAGAAGAGTTGAGGTGTTGGCTATATACGCTAGGATCCAGCCTGAGATTAAAATGAGGCAGGCAGCGATGAAGGCGAGTTTTCGGCCTCGCCATTGCATTAGGGTTGGCATGAAGATGCTAGGGAGGCCTGCTATACCGTGGATAGCTCCTGGAATGTAAAGATGTGGATTTATCAATGCGGGGCCAACTTAGAAGGTGTTTCTAGTATTTTTATCTGGAGGTCCAAAAGAAGCATAAAAAATAACTTAATAAAACCACGATCGTTTTGAATAGGTAATAATGTAAAAAGGTTTTGTGTTTTCGCCAGCTAAAACATTCCTTATGAAAGTAAACATTTGTGACATTTTTTTTAGTTTGCCCTCTTAAAAATGGTTTTCGGTGACTATCTACAAAAATGCCCAGTGAGTGGCAAAACCTCTCGTACCTACAGTTCGACTTGGCTATTTCCCGGTATAATATATTTAATTGAACCACCTAAAGGTGGTTAATAATCACGATGTAATGTAGTAATGATTAGTAATTTTATGTATGTAATACTGAGTACACATATAAAATTATACACCTGACATATTTATTGTTATTACAAACATAAAATTATACCAGACACATAAAAATTTGAATATGAAATGTAAACATAGGTGTAGAGTGCTTGTGCTTTGTGTGTTACAAGCGGTTACTATGTAATATAAAGTACTATACATACAGGGTGTAACAGTAAAAAGCAAGGACCTAACTTTCAGGGGTGGTTCAGACTCGTTCATAAATCCGAGGACTTTTTTTTTTAGAAAATATACTTGGCTTATAGTTTTGGAAACATAAATAAAAACGAAATTACCAGTAGACAAGACAATTAGGCATGTGCTTATTGTCATTAAAAATATTATAAACTAGCGGCCCGTCCCGGCTTCGCCCGGGCTGACATTTGTTTCATAAACATTTTGCGATGAACGTAGAGTAAATGTATGTCTTTATGCACGAAAAAGCCTTTTAATTTCTCGGGATAATATTATAGCCTATGACACTCACAAACAACGTGGATCTACTCGTAGCTGTGGCTAACTTTTACTAGCGACATCTAGTTTGGTCTTTTAGAATAGGTACGCTAATCGATGTTGTACAAAAATCATCTCAACACCTATAAAAAATCTTTTATCTGAATAAATGTTATTCTGAGGACGACAAACATACACTTACCAATCCAAGAAGCAGTCTCGAAATCCAGGTGTATAGTGCTGTGTTCTGCCTTTAACTGATGCAGCAGTACTGTAGGAAATGTCACCGCTCCGCCAACGGAAAACCCGGCCAGCAGTGGGCAAACAGCTACTAACAGCTGGAATAAATGAATGCATATTGATTTATTTGGTACTGCATTCTGTATATCTGTCTGTATACTGCAGGCAGCTACAGGGCGCTATGGGTGACAGTCCAATGTCCAGCAGTAGACCAATATAAGCTGCTGATGATGATGACTTGAATTATTAATAAGTATTAATACAACGGGTATTTATCGCGTTTATGTATCCATTTTTTTATGGGAAAAATAGGTAAATAAACGCGATAAATATAAATATGTGTTCAGATCGCGTAAGTTTAAAAGACTTGAATTATTATTATAGAAGTTGACTGTGTGAAAGATGGATACATATAAAACACTACTACGACGTCCTGTGTGGCGGGGTGGGAGAAAGTCCGCCTTCGACACAGGAGGTTACGGTCGATTCCCGCCTTGGGGACAAATGTGTGTACGATCTGCAGATATTTGTTTCGGGTGTTCTGGTCGTTATCTATTTATGATGAAAAATATCGATCTATGTTATCTATTATATTAATTCTCTCATCTAGTACCCATAACACAGCTCTGCTTAGCTTAGGGATAGATGATGCTGTGTGGATTGTCCAGCATTATTTATTTATTTAAATAAATTAATACCTGCTACCAACTGACCTCTCAGCGTGGCGCCGCCATGGCGTCCTGATGACATGAAGTAGGACATGGTTGATGATGTTAACATATTACTTATTCAAAGCACTACAACTATGATGATTGATTGCGGTGGTATCATCTCTGGTTTACCTTACGTCCACTCGAACACACATTATGCGAAATTAACACAAAAGGTCATCTTCGACATAAGGTAAAACGGATATAAATAGATAAATAGTTATAAACTTACGCTATCTGAACATTATTCTAAGCACTAATACAACGGGTATTTATCGCCTTTATTTTGTTTGTTTTTCAAAGTTCTTTATTTAACACAAATTTTTACAATAGTAGATTAACTAAACACTGTTTAGAACCTAACTAGATACATAATCAATTAATTAATAACTCGACAGGCTGAACGCCTTTAAAAGTTTTTTGATAAAATACTATTTATAATAAATAACACTTATTAAATCATTTACTACTAAAATTATACAAATTTTAAACAAAAGTTACATAAAATAATTACGTCGTATGAGCACTTTGGAAAGCCTTTATTAATTCGTTCGTTTATTAATCATATCTAATAAATACGACACCACTGGGTGAAATTACTTATACTCTAGATTTCGTTATTTTGGTGTTTTTTTCTTCACTGTATTTTATATATTTAACAAAATCCACAGTCCTTATTCTAGACAAACTTAATATACTATGTTTTTCTTACGACCAAAGACGGATTTACATTTTATATATGGGTATTCTTTTTTAATTTATAAAAGCGTGCGATGTCAGAAGCGTGTATATAAACTAAATGATAACAACTTACGCACAAAATAATAGGTCTCATATCATTCAAATAATTTAATTAATTAAATGGATCTAGTAAATATAAATACCTGTTTGGTGAACGGCGAACCACCCATGTTTGTAAATAATATATTTGTTCTAATGCAACTGAAGCTAACAGTAAAACAAAACGAATTATTCTTTAATTTGAATAAATTTTGTTAAGCTGGAACCACGTTTTTGTTGTGTTGTGTCGTGATTGGGATGTTTGTAAATGAACCTGTTCTAATGCAACGGAAGCTAACAGTAGAATATAACAGGCAAAATAACCCTAATTATTTTACAAAATTTTGTTAAGCTGGAACCACATTATTGTTGAGTTGTGTCGTGATTGAGATGTTTGTAAATGAACCTGTTCTAATGCAACGGAAGCTAACAGTAGAATATAACAGGCAAAATAACCCTAATTATTTTACAAAATTTTGTTAAGCTGGAACCACATTATTGTTGAGTTGTGTCGTGATTGAGATGTTTGTAAATGAACCTGTTCTAATGCAACGGAAGCTAACAGTAGAATATAACAGGCAAAATAACCCTAATTATTTTACAAAATTTTGTTAAGCTGGAACCTCATTATTGTTGAGTTGTGTCGTGATTGAGATGTTTGTAAATGAACCTGTTCTAATGCAACGGAAGCTAACAGTAGAATATAACAGGCAAAATAACCCTAATTATTTTACAAAATTTTGTTAAGCTGGAACCACATTATTGTTGAGTTGTGTCGTGATTGAGATGTTTGTAAATGCAACTGAATCTAATAAAGAATATCGTATTGTATTTATTTATTTCAGATGATAAAAACCATACCATAAAATTATTGTTATTATGTCTCTCATTTACCATGATCTTGGGCCATAAAGTGACCCGGTCCTTTGGAAGGCTTGCGTGGGGCCGAAGCCAACAGCACAGAGGCCCTTTGAGAAGTTAATCAGTTAGTTTATTATTATTTCTTTAAATAATAAATAAAAATAAATAATGCTGGACAACTCACACAGCATTATCTAGTTTTGTTTAGCTTTGTTCAGACAAAAATATTAGTGTTGCTTTGCCTGTTACATTCCACTGTTAGCTTCCGTTGCATTATAATAAGTGCACTTACAAACATCCTAATCACGACACAACTCACCATAATAATGTGGTTCTTGTGGTTCGTAAATGCACCTGCATTATAGCAGGTGCACTTACAAACATCCTAATCACGACACAACACACCATAATAATGTGGTTCTTGTGGTTCGTAAATGCACCTGCATAATAGCAGGTATATTTACGAACATCGCAATTACGACAAAACACACCATAATAGTGTGGTTCTTTCTTAACATGCCTAATATACATACATATACAAAAAATATATTTTATCTTGTGTGAGATCGTAACATTGGATGTGGGTATGTAATCCTTATTTAAAAGAGACAATGGTTTAGGGCATACCTGTATTCTGAGAAAGAAAATAATGTCATAAATTAATCACATTGTTTGTGATTACATTCGTTTCTGCCCGCGGCTTCGCACGTCTTGTTTATATGGAAACGTTAACTGTTAACGTCGTTTTACTGTTAATTTTAGCCCATGGGAACTGATCTAAGGGGGGTAAAGTAGCTTTTGTTTTATTCATGCAAAAGTAACTCGGCCTGTTTACGACTGACGGATCTTGATGGCAAGGACATTAGAAGGTATTCCGTGAGATTATGGTACTTTAGAAGAAATATACATGACAAATATTTTATGAGAGGATAAGGCGTGCAGAGCCGTGAGCAGGAGCTATGTAGTATCAACATAACTACTATAACTATACGACTATTCAGCCCTTGTGTACCCACTGCTGGGTATAGGTCTTCTCTCTATTACTCTATTCTATCCGGTCTTGTGCCACCCTGATTCACCCGATGATGAAGATGAAGCTAACAGTAGAATATAACAGGCAAAATAACCCTAATTAATTTACAAAATTTTGTTAAGCTGGAACCACATTATTGTTGAGTTGTGTCGTGATTGGGATATTTGTAAATGCAACTGAATCTAACAAAGAATATCGTTATTTATTTATTTCAGATGATAAAAACCATAGCATAAAATTAAATTCAAATAACAGGCAAAACAACAATAATTGTTTTTTAATTGACAAAATTTTGTTTAGCTTTGTTCAGACAAAAATATTAGTGTTGCTTTGCCTGTTACATTCCACTGTTAGCTTCCGTTGCATTATAATACGAGTAGGTGCACTTACAAACTTCCTAATTACGACACAACTCACCATAATAATGTGGTTCTTGTGGTTCGTAAATGCACCTACATTATAGCAGGTGCACTTACAAACATCCTACCTGATTCACTCCTTTTGTTTTGTTTTCGAAGTGGAATATCTGGTAACAAATACCATACTGTATGTAGGATACAGTATGGTTATGTGGGGATGTTGAAGATAAGCTTCGGCGACGCACTAAATTAGCTCCGGTGGCCAGCCTCTGTGCCTGGGAACTCCGGTTGACAGCGCCAGGCCCATCTTGCATTGCCGAAATAAGCATGTCTCCCATAACGACTACCGCCCAATAATTCACTCCTACCAATCTTAACAATGTCATCTGACCATCGGGCCGGTGGTCTGCTTTGTCTTCGAGTATCCTTGGCCACCATCATAAGCAGAAAAAAATGTCTTTACCCTGCATCGCCATTGCAAGACAAAGGCCGGCGTGATGGGTGGCCAAGTAATAATTAATTATTAAAAATGTTATTCGTTACCTACTCATCAAATAAATGCTCTCGAATTTGTGACTCACACGGTTTTTAAAATGGTATAATGAAACCCAAACATGAAAAGGTTTTACTTTAATAAACAAATGAGTAAATTTTAAATTATGATTATGCTATAATTAAAATGAATTAAACTGTAGTATGACGACTTATGTTAAAATCTAGAATTATCCATTCCACCTGAATTAACTGAGAAATGCAGAATCAACCTTATGATATTCACGCGTTACTTTGAATCTTCCATATGCATAATAGTCTTCAATCTCTTGCAATGTCCGTCCTTTAGTCTCTGGTATATACCTCCATACCAAAAATCCACACAAAGTTGCATTTACGGCATATATCAGAAAGGTTCCCCACAAATCTATGTAAAGAAACATGTATGGAGATATCTTCAGTGAAGAAGATAGCAATGCACAGTTGTATATGACATACAAAGCTCCTCCTAAATTCCTATGTTTCACTGGCATCAACTCAGCGCCAATGATAAACACTAAAGAGTTTAAACCCAAGCAATTTGGTACCATGAATGCTATCAAGAAATATAAACTTAGCAGAGAGTCCTTCGGTATCACTTCTAAGTTTTGCAAAAAAGAAATTAAGGAATTACAGAACAAAGCAAGCGCAGCAACGAACGTGCTGGATAGGAGTACATTTTTGTTATTATAGAATTTAACCAGAATGCTGCTTGTTGCCACACCAAAGAATAATATTAAATTGATTACAATTCCTCCAATAAACGCGGCATCTTCATTCCCTGTAGCTCTCTTTAGCATGTCTATAGAATATATCAGTACCACTGCACTCCCGCTCCAGTACATCATATTCAAAAGTAGAAACATGTGTAGACTTGGTATATAGAAATCCCTGCTAGTTATTTGCATCCAAAACTTCTTTGAAGACCTTTCTGCTCGATTACTTCCTATGTTTTCTTTTTGTGCCGATATCAGTTCTTTTAACTCTTTCTTCGATACATCGTCTGATCCCCTCAACCATATGAAGGCTTTTTCACATCTATCAAACTCTCCTTTGCAAGCCAACCAAGACGGAGATTCCGGCCACATGCAAGCTATCATCAGAGCTGCGAGAATCGGCAAACTCATGACTAAGCTTATGGTCTTCCAGTGAACAAATTTGACCAAGACTCCCACTATTGCCATCCCTAACGCTTGTACCGTTCCGAACATTTGCATAGACACGTTTCTGTACTTCGGTCCGACCATCTCGCTTAAGCTTAGCAGACTGACGGCTAAGAGACTGTTGGTTCCCAACCCGTGAAATGTCTCGCTCAGGAGAATCAGGGCGGTGGATCTTGCTGTGAAAGCTACGATCCAACCAGTCATGATTAGCAAGCATGCGAGGATGAAAGCGAATTTCCTTCCTCTCCATTGCATTATCGTTGGCATCAGGATACTTGGGATTCCAGATAGTCCGTGTATTGAACCTGAAACGGGAAACATTTGTATTTAAATTTAAAAATAGAGATAATAAAACCGGCCATGTGCCAGTCGGACTCGCGTACGAAGGGTTCCGTGCCATTATATATTAAAATGGCAAAAAAATAATGTCTGTTGTATGGGACCCCCTTAAAGGTTTGTTTAAGGGTTAAATATTTGTTTTACTTTAATTTACATTTTTATTTTTAAAGTTTATGTATATCTAAATGTTCTGTTAATATTTCAAGCTATTACCTGTCCATCCGTTGTCAATATCGAACAAAAAAATCAAATTTGTTGTATGGGAGCCCCCCTTAAATATTTATTTTACTCATATACTCAGCCGCCAGGTACCCGGCTACCCGACCACTGGGATGTATGTATATATAGGCAGGCATTACTTACATAGCGTAGAAAGTAAAGTTATGAATGTGTGTCTGTTGAAAAAAAATTGTGAATAGAGAAAAATATCTAAGAAGAACAATCATAGAGATAAATCATCAATACGACAGATAAAGTAACAAGATTTTAATTTTGCCGAAGACGAACTATTCGTCTTTGTATAAATGTAAATTAACCTAATATAATATAGGTACGCTATATCGCACCTGTTCACACAGAAACCCAGTCTATAGATGACCTCTCAGAGAAACTCAAATAAAAGCTATTGAGATAGTGCACAAAATAATATAAATGATAATTTCAAGAAAAAGATGAATCATCCTCAAAGATGGTTCTCGATGCGATATATGCACCTGTACACACAGAAACAGTGATGCAACTTACCAATCCACGACGCAGTGTCAAAGTCAAGGTCAATGGTGCTTCCATTGTTCTTCAGCTGTTGGAGCAGGACGCTTGGGTATGTGACGGCGCCACCGGCCGATAATGCAGCCAGTTGGGGCGCTGCTGCCACGATTAGCTGTAAAGATATGATTTAAATCACTACATAATATAAAACAAAGTCGCTTCCCGCTGTCTGTCTGTCCCTATGTATTCTTAGATCTTCAAACTTCGCAAGAGATTTTTATGCTGTTTTTTTAATAGATTGAGTGATTCAAGAGGAATATTTATAAACCATTTGACATATAGATTTCCACGCGGGCGAAGCCGCGGGGCGCAGCTGGTGCACTTTCTTACTTACAACTAAGAATAATTAGAACTTCGAATATACTTTTTGGGTTGTGTTTCGAATTTGATTAATAAAAAATAATATTTTAAAAATAAAGAGGTTATTATCAACTAAACTTACTTGTCTCAATAACGGCGATTCCACCATTTTTACATGAATTGCATATCAAACCGAGAAAAATACCGATTTGAAATTAGTCCGAGATTACTCCTATTATGTCTGTCTATCGCAGCGCATCAAAACAAAAGACTATTATTATTATTGACAAAATCAAGGGATAAATAACACGTTGCAAATTACAATCAAGTGACAAACGTATTCACTTCGACAAAGTTTTGCCTGAAATAAATGTTTATATTGTAAACCAGAAACTTGTTCTTAAAATAGCTGTTATAAATTGTACAACTAGTTGCTACATGCTGCTTTGTTTGCGGTATAGATTGAGAGATATAAGTTTCTTACACAGGCGCACTTATCACTTCATTGTTAGGTAATCACCAATAATGAGTATTTTGCATCCAACAAACTTGTCTATGTCATCGGCATTTTCTATCTATGGATCCAAAATGTCTTTGCCTAAATCTCTGTTACTACTCTATGGAATTAAATATTTCAGTTCCCGCAAGATATTCCATTTAGTGGTTTCTCATCAATATCACTCAAACTTACAACCATGGGCTTGTTTTTTGTTTTCAATTTTTGTTGTACTTCCGGGAAAGCCTCGAAAAAAATGAAATTTGCTGTTATTTCCTTAACTTTACTTACTGTTACAAAACCTTTCTTCACAGGACTACTCTACTCTGAAAATAAATATATCGTCAAATTTGATTTAAGAAATCGAACGAATATACTTTTTTTTAATATATATTACTAGTTAGCAAGGCTAGAATAGAAAACAATGAATTTATAAATATAAAACATGTTTTTTAAAAATATGCTAATTACGTGAATTTGAAGTTTTCCCAGTGCTATTTCTACAAAGGACACTAAAATGTTATAGTCAAAATGCTACTTTAATACGACTCTAGTGACTTCCTAGCGTTAATAATCTAACTATCCAGCATCTATTCAAAACTAGGTGCGTATTATAAAACTACTTTAGCATATTTTAGTTTGCTATCTATGGATTCAGTCTGTGATCACCCCGTGTACTATCCACTCTATTGTACCACTGTACAATAGAGTGGATAGTACACGGGGTGATTCGGTTTGTACTAGCCTCTTTACCCACATTATCTTTAGATAATTCTTCAACGAATCCTTCACTCAAACTCATCTTAGGTGCCTCGAGCATTCCTTCAAAACATACTCTAGTTCGGTATGCTTAGTCTATGGAAGTCTATCGTCATAAGTGTCATTAAGATCTCTCTCTCGTCTTCAAAGCCATTATAAATAACAAAAAGCTCTTGAGGAGCATTCAAGGTAGGTCATTTCTTCACTTGTATCAGAATTTTTTCGAAGTTTATAGTTCGAGTGAAGGGATTTTTTACAATCAAGCATACTCATTTGGAGTTTGAGTAGAGGCTAAATCGTGGTCGAGGTAACGACTAAAGATATGGGGGTTAGTCTTTCTCTAGGTTTCGCTATGTTGCCGAATTCGTTGACCATCGGACTGGGGTTCTGCCTTTTGTTAGATTAGGTATACTTTATCTAAGTCCTGTGTTTGTTACTTTAAAACTGACAAACAAGTCAAATGATTTAGTATTGTTAAAGTACTGTGGTAGAATAGCATCTTGTCAGAAAAGATAAAGATTTAGGAGCGCCTTTAAAAATCTTGACAGCATCCGGTGCACAGTGTTGCGAAGAATAAAGGCTTCGTAAATAAAAATACAAGTATTGCTAAATGAAAGACTCGCATGAAACATATTTTAAGTTTATTTAAAAAAAAAATACATCGTTTAAATATTATACGTGGTTACACTTACGCTTCAACTTGTGGCAATGCTTTCATTTCTGTCATCAAAACCAAATCTTCACTTACACTACGTTCTACCCGGAACCTACCATACCCATAGTAATCTTCAATCTCCTGTAGGGTTCTCCCTTTAGTCTCAGGTACATATTTCCAAACTAACAAAGCACACAATGTACCATTCGCTGCATATATCAAATACGTTCCCCACAAATCTATATAATAGAACAAGTACGGGGATATTTTCAATGAAGACGTTAGTAAAGCACAGTTACATATTATGTATAAAGCTCCGCCAATATTTCTATATCTTACCGGCATCACCTCTGCCGATATTGCAAATACTATAGAATTCAAACCCAAACAATTTGGTATCATGAATGCTATCAGGAAATATAAACTTAACAGAGAGTCTTTTGGTATCACTTCTAAGCTTTGTAATAGAGTGATAAAAAAATTGCAGAACTGAAAAAATGCAGCAGCAAATGTACTTGATAGAAGCACTGTTTTGTTGTTAAAGAATTTGACCAAGACGCTGCTTGTGGCTACTCCAAAGAATAATACTAAATTAGTGGCGATTCCTCCTAGGTACGCCGCGTCTTCATTTCTCGTAGCTTTCTTTAGCATGTCTATAGAATATATCAGTACCACTGCACTCCCGGTCCAGTACATCATATTCAGAAGTAAAAACATGTGTAGACTTGGCATATAGAAATCTCTGTTTGCTATTTGTTTCCAAAAATTGGTTGATTTCTTTTTCGATCCCACCATTAAGTTTTCTGTCTGTGCCGATATCAGGTCTCTCAACTCTTGCTTTGATACATCGTCTGACCCTCTCAGCCATAAGAAAGCTTTCTCACATCTCTCGAATTCTCCCTTGCACGCCAACCACGATGGTGACTCTGGCCATATGCAAGCGATTATTATCGCTACAACGATCGGTAAGCTCATGACTAGGCTTATCGTCTTCCAGTGCACATATCGGACCATTATACCCACAAGCGCCATGCCTAGCGCTTGCACAGTCCCCATCGTTAACATAGCAACATTTCTGTGCTTCGGAGCAACCATCTCGCTTAGACTGCTGACACTGACAACCAGAAGACTATTGGTTCCCATCCCGTGAAAAGTTTCGCTGATTAGCACAACAGCTGTAGATTTTGCAGCAAAAGCAATCACCCAGCCTGTTAAAGTAAAAAGGCACGCGAAGATGAAGGCGAATTTTCTGCCCTTCCATTGCATGATTGTCGGCATCAGGATACTGGGGATCCCAGAAAGACCATGTATTGACCCTGGAAATTGAAACGGGAGTTATTGTTGTGTGAGCAGAACACGAAGCTGGACGTTAGTCGTAGGGTCAGGTAGTGTAACCTAGTGACTAATCATAAGAGGCCGAATATGGATCAGGATTCAGAATAAAACCGGCCAAGTGCGAGTCGGACTCACGCTCAAAGGGTTCCGTACCATTATCTATAGAAAACAAAAAAAAACACGTTTGTTTTATGGGAACCCCTAAAATATTTATTTTATTCTGTTGATGACCGAGTACAAAGTTAATATAAGTATGGCTTAGTGAAAAAACCTGTGATGATGTTAATATCTCAATAAGTAAATATTAAAAAAAACTGGAAAGTTTTATCTTACCAATCCAAGAAGCAGTATCAAAGTCAAGATTTATAGTGCAGTCTTCTTTAAGCTGCTGCAACAGAACACTTGGGTACGTGATAGCACCGCCAGCTGAAAATGCGGCTAGTTGAGATGCCGATGCCACTATTAACTGGAATCAGAATAGTTTCATTGAATATTTATGCTTTACTAGATGCGCCCTGCCACGTCTCCTGCGTGGAAATATATGTGTCGAATGGTTTACAAACCTTCCTCTTGAACCACTCTATCTATTAAAAAAACCACATCAAAATACGTTGCGTTATTTATGCTTTATTATTTTTATAACAGTACTTGCTGCGCCCGGCCCCGTCGCCTGCGTGGAAATCTATGTGTCAAATGATTTATAAACCTTCCCCTCGAATCACTCTATCTATTGAAAAAAAACCGCATCAAAATCCGTTGCGTAGTTTAAAAAATCTAAGCATACATAGGGACTGACAGACAGCGAGAAGCGACTTTGTTTTATACCATGTAGTGTATGTAGTGTAATATGTAGCGTAGACATAACCATGGTCATGTGTGGAAGTCCCTCGTTAAGGAATGAATTGATGGTGTTCTTCCGACACAAACAAGGTCCGTAGTTAACCATCTTGCATTCATAACGAATTCGTCTAACTTCGAATGTATTTACTAAATGTACATTCGAAGTTAGACGAATTCGTAATAAATCAACAAAGAGTCGCACTTCGGGCACGGAACCCTAAAAAAGACACAATTTAAAAGTTTGACTGCGGTTTTTTTTCGACGATTGCGATATTTTTTTTTTACCTAAAAAATTCGTGCTGCCGCTCTACACAGCGGTTGTGTTGCGCCGCACATGCGTTTCGTTCGAAAAATATTACAGCTCTGCTGAGTCACAAAGATCTGTATTTTCTCAGCCGCTGCGCTAGTGTGGATTTACGCATATTAGTCACTTGTAGAAAACTCATACCGTGCGTTTTCAGCACTCAAAGTATTAAGTATGAAGGTCTCATACAATGTGATCTTTTGAAACGCACAGAAAATATACTCACTTGTCTTGTTAGTGGTGATGCCACCATTTTGGCAACGAACGGATTTGTATATTATGAAATAAAATATTTTACGGTCCAAATTAAATGATTAAAAACTGTAAGCAGCGTTTTACAGTTGTGTTAATGTTCTAGAGAATAGAACAAATGTGTGTGCTCGAAGAAAACATTAAAACTTATAATCAACCTATGTAAATTTCTGCCAAATAAATAGCTTTTATGAAGGTAGATAAACGTAATAAAGAAATAAATATCAAAGGTAAATTATACTCGCGTCCTGGCGAGAGAATCCGTAATAAGAGGAATTTTTTGAAATTTTGTATGACACATTAAAATAACAATAAACATGCACCTGTTTTCGTCTCATTTAAACAATGTGATGCAATTAATAACTTTTAAATACTCCTCTCAAGATTATTTTACAAAAAAAAACTGTGGTAACTTAAAGTTGGTTTTAAGTTATATAAAAACATACAGCGTAGGGTGTAGTAACTATACATACCTATATACAATGTGTATTGTCGAACCTTGATCAAACGATATGTGCGGATACACGACATATATTTATCGATAAAAAACAAAAAATAAAAAATTATATGTTACCTATCTCAAAAATAAAGCCGATTTAATATTTTTTTTTATGAAAACTACTTCATCTGGTTTTTTCTTCGTTTCTTTTTGAGTAAACGGTGTATTTTATTCAAAGTAACCTCATTTAAAAGCTAGATAGTCTACCTAGCTAAAAAAATAATAAAAAATTACAATTTCGGTACATAAGCCTAGTAAAATCAATATTTTTTTAGAAATTTGCAAAAAAAAAACAAATTTTATTTTATTTTTGATCTGTAACTTTAAAACTGGTTTATTGAGGTGTACTTTTTTGCATGTTGTATTAAACTTCATAATTTAATCTACAAATCCTCCAAAAAATATGGGTCTATCTCTTTCTGTTGTCATGTTATTCACCATTTAAAATAGGTACTTTCTGTCTTGTCAAGAGTAAAAAAAACAAAAACTTTATCTTAAACAGCCGTTACTATCCCACTGCTGGGCAAAGACCTCATTCCATTTCTTCCTATCTTGCCTCGTTTTAAAGTCATTTAAAACGGGATATTTACCATGATTTGATTTTTGAGTTATCCAATATTTCGGCACAGTTTCATAATGACATTTTTAAATGACTTTAGTGTTGATAACCATGATAGTTTCAAAAGTTTTATTGCCTCGTTTTATTTTATAATTTATGTAGATTAAATCAGTTGATATTCCTGTTGATCTTTGTACAAAACAGAAAGTACCTATTTTCAATGGTGAATAACATAACAACGAAAAGAGATTGACCCATATTTTTTGGAGGATTTGTAGATTAAATTATGAAGTTTAATACAACATGCAAAAAAGTACACCTCAATGACCCAGTTTTAATGTAACAGATAAAAAATAAAATAAAATTTGTTTTTTTTTTGCAAATTTCTAAAAAAATATTGATTTTACTAGGCATATGTACGGAAATTGTATTTTTTTCTTATTTTGTTAGCTAGGTAGACTATGTAGCTTTCAAATGAGGCTACTTTGAATAAAATACACCGTTTATTCAAAAAGAAACGAAGAAAAAACCAGATGAATTAGTTTTCATTAAAAAAATTATTAAATCGGCTTTATTTTTGATATAGGTAACATATTATTTTTTATTTTTTGTTTTTTATCGATAAATATATGTTGTGTATCCGCACATCTCGTTTGATCAAGGTTCGACAATACACATTGTATAAGAAAGTCGTGTTAGTCACACTATTTATAACCCAAGAACGGCTGAACCGATTTGGCTGAAAATTGGTGGGGAGGTAGCTTAAAACCAGTAGACGGTCATAGGATTTTTATAATTTAAACCATTTCACAAATAGATTTCCAAGGGGGTGTAGTCGCGAGTGCGTTAATTGAACATTAAATATTGCCTTAATTTAATAATATAGATAGAATTAGAATAACACAAGATAGAATTAGACTTATACAATTTAAGGAACTTAACAGATAGGTATATACACATGTGTAGGTACATACTAATAAATGCACGCTGTTTCATATAACTACATATACGTTTACCTATGCTGTAGAATATTATTGTATTTGGGAATGATGAGAGATGAGAATTTGAACATTGGTTCTCCCGAGAGACCGTATGTGTTGCGTGCTGCGTACTATGTGTGTTTGTGTATGTGCTCTTATCTATTAAACATATTTTTTTAGAAACCCGGCTCACTTCCATTCACAGTACATATTGCCACACCCTGCTTGGGTACCATTGTGTTTCTTATACATTACCTAGATACTAAGACCTACAAATGTACACAATGATGCAATAAAAATAAATATGAAATGCGCGAATGTGGTCTATTTACGTTTATTTAGTAAGTCATTTCAGAGTTTAAAGGTTGTTTCTACTATATGGCTGTCATATGGTAGAAAAAATATTATTTACCTCTATTTATTCTCTCCCTATTATTTATATATATTTATTATATTTATTTTATTTATGTTATTCCCCTCTATATATTACTCTCTATACTCTATAGGAATAACTTTATTTTTGACTTAGCGGGAATTAGAAGAAATGAATTATTTGCGGCCCATGAGATTTATTTACTAGAACCATTGGCTCATTCGTATTTGCCAGGTCAAAAGAAATGAAGTTGGCTTCAAAGTAGGTACATCCACTTCTTACCTACTATCGTTATCATCAATATTTTGAGAATTAATCATGATCAATAAGTAATTATTTAATGAAACACTGTTCTTTTATTCCATAACATTTAATTTTAAAACTGCGTCATCAATATTCCTTTCAATGAATTTCCCGTACGTGTAGTAGTCCTCTATTTCTTGTAAAGTTCTTCCTTTGGTCTCCGGTACATACCTCCAAACTAAATACGAGGATATGAATATATTTATAGTAAAAATCAGAAAAGTTCCCGACATGCCCATGTAGTGCAACATATATGGGGAAATCTTAAGTGTAGACGCATAAAAACAACAGTTGTAAACAATAAACAAAGATCCCCCTATGTTCCTATGTTTGACAGGCATCAATTCAGCGCCTATACAAAATACTACAGCATTCAGACCTAAACTGTTACAAATTATAAATGATATCAAACAATACATGCACAGTAAAGAAGATTTGGACACAGTACCTACGCTTTGTAAATATGTGACAATACAAATCGCTATCAGACTCAACCCGACCCCAAACGCACTTGACAGCAGTATGCTTTTAGGTTTAAAGTACCTTACAGTGATATTCGTTATGATACAACCTACGAAAACAATAGAATACAGTATAATCGCCGAGTTAAAAGCAGCGTTTTCATTTTGCGTTGACTTGGAAACTAATTCTATGAAATATATGAGAACCACATCCCCACCGCTCCAATATAAAAGATTCAGCAATAGATACATGTGTAAACTCGGCACGTAGAAATCTCTGCTGCTGATCTGGCTCCAAAACTTCTCCAATGTCATTCCTTGAGAAGTCTCCATTTGATACTCTTTCTGTGCTGTGATTAGTACCGCTAGCTCCTTCCTTGATTCTTCATCAGTTCCTCTAAGCCAGAAGAAAGCCTGCTCGCACTTGTCAAACTCTCCTTTGCAAGCTAGCCAAGGCGGTGACTCTGGCCATATCAATGCGATAACAATCGCAGCAACAACTGGCACAACCATGATGACACTTATCGCTCGGAAGCTGAGAAATTGTCCACCGATACCTCCAGTCGCCATGCCTATAGCTTGATTTATCCCGAATAGCTGCATCGATACCATCCTATACTTAGGAGCCAACATTTCCGCCATGCTGAGGAAAGCAACTGGTAACAGGCCGTTGGTTCCAAAGCCGTGGAAACATTCGCTGATAAGTATCATGGAGGTGGAAGATGCGAAGAAGGAAATTATCCAGCCGATGGCGATGGAACAGCAGGTGGCTATGAGCGCTGCCTTTCGTCCTCTCCATTGCATTATTATGGGGACGAATATTGCACCGATTCCTGCCAAGCCGTAGATTGATCCTGGAAAAAGGATAGCATTAGCATTACTGGTAATTATGTTTGTTATTCGGGCACCCGCTATACAGGTTCTGAACCTAGTGCGGGGACCGTAAAATGTAAGCATTTTTTGTATTTTTTTTTGCAGATAGTCATTTTGTTGGTAAAGAAATTTACCAGTTGATTAATTAATAATGAAGGTACATACTAACCATTATTTATATAGTGTACAGTAAAACTATTGAACATTATTGAGCGTTAATATATCGAGGGTTTAACAATTGCTTCATAATGCATCGAAGCAAAAGCTGATATTACTCACCAACCCATGACCCTGTATCCATATTTAAGTGTATAGTGCTGTCATTTGACTTAAGCTGCTGAAGCAATAGTGTCGGATACGTTACGGATCCACCGACGGATATAGCTGCTAGTTGTGGTGAAGTTGCCACTATGATCTGAAAAAGGTTGAAGGTGAAAAATGGCTGCATAATAGTGGTGGTTTTCATGATGTCATATGCAATTGCAGTGAACAACAGGGATCGTTATTTCTGAATTTCCTAATCAACACTGCCTTGGGACATTATTAGATGCATTGATGACATTACAGGCATAGACCAATGAGATAGCGATGAATTGGTGATGGTACGTAAATTAAATCAGTACACATACCTACAAACCGACGAACATACATATGTTATGCCATATAAATTGATAAATTGGCGTGTTTAAAAAATATTAAAATCGACTTCAAATTCTTAAATACTGAAAATGGGTTTAAAACGTAGTTTTAAATTATAAAAATAATCATCGATATCGGTTGGCGTGATATTGATAAAAATAAAATACAGTCGAATTGAGAACCTCCTTTTTTAAAGTCGGTTAATTTGTAGGACACATCAGACAAATCTTTAAATTTGAGAAAAAAAAACTTATTTATGACGAAAACATTAAAAAATTATAAAACCGTAATTACGAAAAACCATTATATTTAATGTTTTCTTCATATATAAGTTTTTAAAAGTCAGGGTTTGAAAGTCAGAAATAAACGATCCTCCTTTAAAAGTCTTACCTGTCTTAGTAACGGTAGAATAGTCATTATCTTCTGCAACTTTTCAACACTAAAAAATATTTTTATCACCAATTGACTTCTTTTCCACTGTCACCTATGTACATATAATACCACGGATAGGTTTGGGATTTGTTAACAGAAATACAGGAACATAGAATTCTGATACATGCTCAGCGTTTGATAAAATAATTAATATATTTTTATTTATTTAGAGCAGATGCAAACAATATTGTTCTGATAAGTTACGTATGTTATAACAGACTAATGGAATGGTTTTCGAATTCTTAAAAATACTTAATAAAAACAAATTCTGTCCTATAAACAGACTAACGAAGTGTCTTTAAAACTTTAATTGCCTACTGTTCTTTAAAATTATTTTTTCCACGCTAAGAATTTATGTTCGTTAATCTTTTTATGCAAATCAGTTTGCGATATGGACTATAGATTATTATTTTATTTTATTTAAATTAAAACGCTATGATAATTTTATAAAACATCTTATGTGTCTCATTGCTGAGCAAAGTTTAACCCCCCCCCCCCCCCCACACCTTTCTCTTGCGGTCGCCAGTCACCCACTAGTTGAAAATATATTTGACAACAAACATTTCGATACTCAGAAGTATCGATACTTTGCCAAAAGTACCGGTATGTACTCAAAGCGGTTCTCGCGACGACACTGCCAGCTCTCCAGTCCTAGTCGACCGGGGAGGGGCGGGCGCGTGCGCGTGCTTGCCAGCTTGGTTGGTATCGATATTTTACGCGCATAATATCGGTAATTATACCGATATCAATGAAGTACCGGAACTTACAAGTATCGGTTCTAAAAAAGTATCGGTAAAATGTATATCGATACCAATGATGGTATCGGTACCACGTCAAGGTCAGACGTACCGCTACTTGAAAATACGGCTATTCCAAGCCCTGCTCCCATGAAAAATAAAAAACAAAAGTTCACACATTCATATTTCTTTCCGGTAAACCTTTTTAGCAATTTAAATTAATTATTTTAATATTAAAAATTAAAAAGCCTTCATTTGTGTACAAACAATTCTAAATGTTGTTCTTACATAAACAGAATATTTTTTCAAACCATTTGAATATTAACAACGTTGATGGCATTTTATTCTACACCATTGTTCAATAGTATATTATTTTCAGTTATTTTCCTCTCTACAAATTTTCCATGTGTATAAAAGTCTTCAATTTCTTGTAGAGTCCTGCCTTTGGTTTCTGGTACGTACTTCCAAACAAACAAAGAACAAATTATTCCGTTCACAGCAAATAATAAGAACGTACCCCACATTTTTATATTCAAAACCAAATAAGGGCATATTTTCAGAGAAGAGGCGTATAAGCAACAGTTAAAAATTATATACGAAGCTCCTCCTATATGTCTATGTTTCACAGGCATTAACTCTGCTGATATAAGAAATACAATTGCGTTTAACCCTAAGGAAGCTGTTGTGAGGTAGGCTACTAAGAAGTACGTACACAGCAATGATTTTTTCGATAATATGTCTACACTCTGCAAGAATGTTACTAAACAAGAACATATCAGAAAGAAAATAGCGCCACATGCACTACTTAGTAAAACTGTTTTATTCTTGAACCTTCTTATCGTAAAATTTGTAATAATTGATGATACAAAAAATATAGAATATACTGCGATGCTAGCATAGAATGCTGCTTCGGTACTCTGTGCCGTGGCTTCTACCATTTCGATGATATAAATAATTATGAAATCTATACCGCTCCAGTACATCATTGTTAGTAAGACAAATATATGAAATGCAGGTTTATAGAAATCCTTGCTGGTTACCTCCTCCCAAAAAACTTTCCATGCCATGTTCGTCCCCTTTCTGTTCAGGTTTTCTCTTTGCGCTGAGACAAGTATCTCTAATTCCTTGATTGATTCTTCGTCTGTGCCTCTTAACCAGATGAAAGCTTTTTCGCATTTGCCGAATTGCCCTCGACATGCAAGCCATGGGGGAGATTCCGGCCAGAAAAAGGCAACGAAGATGGAAATACACACCGGTGCTAACATTATAGCACTGATCGTCTTGTAATGCAGGAACCTGCCCATAATTCCGCCAGTTGCCAAACCGAAAGTCAATGAAAGGCCGAAAGTTTGTATCGATATTGATCTATACTTTGGGGCGATCATCTCTGATATGCTTAAGAAGGCCACTGGCAGCAAACTGTTCGTAGCCAATCCATGGAAAGATTCGCTTGCGAGAATGCAAGCTGTGTTTCTTGCGAATAGGTATAGGCTCCATCCTATAGCCAAGAATATGCAAGCTAGTATGTAGCTTACTTTGCGGCCCTTCCACTGCATTAGAATGGGCATCACAATCGAAGGGATTCCTGCCAATCCGTACATTGCCCCTGCAAGAAAGTTATTATGATGTACTTCGATTTATTGCCCCAATTAGTCGGTAATGTAATCACTAATTCACTTGCATTGACTCTAGTTCTAGTATAAAATGCACAAAAAACATTTCAAGACTGCAATGAAACTATAGCTAATGTTGGGCTTGTGTAGTCTGATAAAATTGTTATGCTGTCAAAAGATAAACCAAATTACCAATCCATGTTGAAGTGTCCAAGTCTATCGGTATAGAGCTGTCATTTGCCTTAAGCTGTTGCAATAAAACTGTGGGAAACGTAACACAGCCACCCAGTGAGAAAGCAGCCAGTTGTGGTGACACTGCTACCAACAGCTGGAAAGAAACGAATTTTTTTTTTTAGAAAAAAAGTTTTCGAATTAGTTTTTGTCGAATAAGCATTCCGTTGATGTCCCTTGTTGAACATTATTGGACCTCAAATTGAACCCTGTCTGACTACTTAAAACATTATTATAGAAATATTAACTGATGAAATCATAGATTGAACTTTGGTTTTCAAGTGTTTTTTTTACGCCGAGCGGGTAAAAGGTAGTAATTTATATTGTATTGTATCCTGTTGTATTATAATATATTGTATTATCTTCTTTGGTGACCATGGCCCCATTGAAACATGAGACACTTATCAACATTTAAATAAAATAATGTTATACAGGGTTATTGGTAATTCGACGTATTCCCGTTATAAATTTTGTTTAATGTTGTTACTAATTAACTGTTCTAAATTTTATTTTAAATATGTGTTTTTCGCTTTATTTACATTGGGTATTGTTTAAAGTTAGTTTTATAGACATTTTAAAGAACGACCTTAGGTTTAGTTCGTATACGAATTTCCGTCTGCTTCCTTTGTAATGATGTTTTTTTCAGTTTCTTTGAAATAAGTTCATAGTTGTTATGCATTGTTGGAGAGCTAAGAAAACGCTTATGTTTTTAAAATAATCTGCAAGCCAAGTTTCATAACGTTTTTTTTTAGTTTTTAAGGCATTTTAGTGGAAAAAAATCTCAATGAATAATGAAATAATATAGTTTTTAATCTCGCATTTTTAAATTTGGAGCGATAATTGTTGTTATAATATTGATAAATAACCAGTGTTTATTCGTTTTTATAAATCAGAAGAAAAAAAAATAGATTTAAATAGACAGTTTTTTTTAAATCAATTTTTGATGTAGCACTTTTAACTTATTTTGAAAAAAGCTAAAAATCATGATAACTTAAAAATGGTTCACTTTTGCACGAAGCACATGGGGATGAAAATTATCGCAAATAGTCACCCCTAACACCTCCTAACGGGAATACGTCAGATTACCAATAACCCTGTATAAATTATAACAAGAAATAAAAGATATTCTCACTGCAATATATCTGATCGTTGGAAGTTTATTTCAAAAATTGCATTTTTTCATTCTGTCAAAGAAAATAAATGCGTAAATGGAGCTGTTATTGTAAACTTACTTGTCGGCAACCGTGCGGCAAATCCATTTCATACGACGGTGTGAACTTAAACACGATTTGTAATATAACTGTTGGATATTATTAAGATTCTTAATTATATACCTGTGAGAAACATAATATTGAATAAATAATTAACTCAACTATATATTTTCTCGTATTATTTTCTTACTATAATGCTGATGAATGCGATAGTAGGTAGGTCTGTTGTTTCGCTTTTATGCTGAATATTAGACTTATCAAGATATTATTTTTGTAACGGTAAAAGTTCGACCCTCGAATTCAGTTATCGACGGTCTTTGGAAACTAAGTGTGTGGGATGAAACTTGCAAGATTAAAAACAACAAGCATTGTTCATGTGAGTACAATTTATTTAAGATACATATAAATTCTGTGCTGCAGTATATAACCTTTTGCTGTATATCTTATTCATAATACCGGCTCAACTTGAGTAATTTGAGGTCAACTTAGAACTTAAATTTCAAGTTTCGATTACATTATTGGTAACAAACTGGGTTAAAACAAAATAAGTACTATTAACAAATAAAATGACCTACATAGTACAGTAATAAGCAAAATCAATACATCAATATTTAACGCGTAAAATACAACTTAAACTATTAACACTCTGAGTGCTGAAATCACACGGTATGTGTTTTCTACAAGTGACTAATATGCGTAAATCCACACTAGCGCAGCGGCTGAGAAAATACAGATCTTTGTGACTCAGCACAGCATATTTTTCGAACGAAACGCATGTGCGGCGCAACACAACCGCTGTGTAGAGCGGCAGCACGAATTTTTTAGGTTAAAAAAAAAATCGCAGTCGTCGAAAAAAAATCGCAGTCAAAGTGTTATATGATATGCGGAAAAAGTTCGACTACGGCAACGGGGCTTGAATCAGAAATTGCTTTATTGGGATATTATGACAAACTTATATCAAAAAAATGATGAAACTGAAAACCAGCGTTGTTCCGTGCCACGCGTAGCTGAGTTTGACCTTTTCTGGCCAGCAGGTCAGCACGGTAGCCAATGTATTATTATTATTTTTGTTTCTCTGTAGGCTTATTTTTTTATATTGTGTACTGCTTTTTACTGCTTTAATTGTGTTATTGTACTGAAACCTGTTTTTTTTTTGGCCAAATATTTTTTTCTTATCTTATCTATTATTTAATTACTTACTTAGAGATTACTCCGAGTGCGAGGGCTTACGCACTATATCTAATAGCAAAAAATCTTAGAATTGCTGTCACTTTTGAGAACTGTCGTGTTTTTTAACGGCGTATATATATGTATATATACAATGTGTATTGTCGAACCTTGATTAAACGAGATGTGCGGATACACGACATATATTTATCGATAAAAAACAAAATATAAAAAATTATATGTTACCTATCTCAAAAATAAATCAGATTTAATAATTTTTTTAATGAAAACTAATTCATCTGGTTTTTTCTTCGTTTCTTTTTGAGTAAACGGTGTATTTTATTCAAAGTAGTCTCATTTGAAAGCTAGATAGTTTACCTAGCTAATAAAATAAGAAAAAAATACAATTTCGGTACATAAGCCTAGTAAAATCAATATTTTTTTAGAAATTTGCAAAAAAAAAACTTAGGTATTTTTATTTTATTTTTAATCTGTAACTTTAAAACTGGGCTATTGATGTGTACTTTTTTGCATGTTGTATTAAATTTCATAATTTAATCTACAAATCCTCCAAAAATTATGGGTCTATCTCTTTTCATTGTCATGTTATTCACCATTTAAAATAGGTACTTTCTGTCTTGTACAAAGATCAACAGGAATATCAACTGATTTAATCTACATAAATTATAAAATAAAACGAGGCAAGATAGGAAGAAATGGAATGAGGTTTTTGCCCAGCAGTGGGATAGTAACGGCTGTTTAAGATAAAGTTTTTGTTTTTTTTACTCTTGACAAAACAGAAAGTACCTATTTTAAATGGTGAATAACATGACAACAAAAAGAGATAGGCCCATAATTTTTGGAAGATTTGTAGACTAAATTGTAAAGTTTAATACAACATGCAAAAAAGTACACCACAATAACCCAGTTTTAAAGTTACAGATCAAAAATAAAATAAAAATCGTATTTTTTTTGCAAATTTCTAAAAAAATATTGATTTTACTAGGCTTATGTACCGAAATTGTATTTTCTTAGCTAGGTAGACTATCTAGCTTTCAAATGAGACTACTTTGAATAAAATACACCGTTTACTCAAAAAGAAACGGAGAAAAAACCAGATGAAGTAGTTTTCATTAAAAAAATTATTAAATCGGCTTTATTTTTGAGATAGGTAACATATAATTTTTTATTTTTTTATTTTTATCGATAAATATATGTCGTGTATCCGCAAATCTCGTTTGATCAAGGTTCGACAATACACATTGTATATGTGGTCTTTTTTCCTATTTTTCTATATATTTGGAAATTTCATGTATAAACAATTTGAAAAAATTTGACACTTTCTGTCACATTTGACATTTGACTTCAGGTGACACTTGATCAAAAGAAAATATTTCGAAAAGTTAAGTTAGCCGGCAATGTATCATCAACACCGATATAGTTGCAAAAAAATGCTCAAAAGTACCAACGGTTCAATAACGCAACCGGACTACTGAGTCGTCGATCGACGTCCGGTCCACTTAATCGTAACGTAACAGATTATTTAAATTCGGTGTAGTTTCAGTAGTTTACTGAAATTTAAATAATCATTCATAAATATAAGAATAACATTCGCTTTACGAAATAAAATAAAACTTAATAAAACTAAATTAAATGTCGGAAGTTAAAATAATGATATTGTAAATTAAACCTACAATAATTAAAACAACAACCCTCTTAAAAAAATAAAGTGACGCACAAAAATAAATGCCAACAACTCATTCTTATACCTATTATTTATCCTTTATAAGTAATAAGTAGCCACAGAGAGTTTTATTAAAAAGATAAAAAACTGTTCGCTGTTGCAAAAAAGGACACTTTTTCACATTTGTTTAGGTACCTATATCTACAAAGCAATCTTACGTTCAAAATCAACACACTTTCAGCATTCGCTATATAAGTTCTCCAAGATTTTGTTACCGATTGAAAACATTTTTTGACGCGTCACAGTTCACACAGTTCAGTGCTTGCATTTTGTAAAATTTGCTCAATTTTTTCACAATGTGTGTCCTCAATATCCTCATTAATCAATCTTTTCTCGAATTTCCCATGAACGTAAAAATTCTCTAACTCTTGTATTGTCCTGCATTTTGTTTCAGGTACATACTTACAAATGCAAAATCCACAGACTAGACCATTACATGCAAACACAATTAGGGTTCCATACAACTTTATGTAGAGAAAAAGATATGGGGCTGCTTTTAACGATGTCGCATGTAAGACACACGTGAATATAATATATATAGCCCCTCCTAAACCGCGATGCTTCACTGGCATTAACTCAGCAGCTATAGTGAAAACTACGGGAAGAACCCCTAAACTAGTTGCGAACATATAGGCGACTAAAAAATACAGACAGATTAACGAATCCTTAGTTATAATTTCTAAATCCTGTAAGTAACTTGTCAAAGATGTACATAATAGAGCTAATATCTGACAAACACTGCTCGATAATAGAACGGATTTGTTTTTAAAACGTTTGACAAAAAAAGTGCTCATGACTGTACCGATGAATAAGATGCTGTTTATAAGTATACCACCGTAGAATGCTGCGTTTTCGTTACGTGTCGCAGATTGTATCATCTGCGTGGAATATATCAGTATCACAAGACATCCACTCCAATACGCCGAGCACAGTAGCACGAACATATGAATAGTCGGTAAGTAGAAGTCCCTGCGTAGCACCGAAGATAAACTTAATCCTCTTCGGTCTTTTATCGAGTTTTCCTTCTGAGCGCTCATCAATTCATTCAACTCCAGTTTCGAATACTCGTCTGTTCCTCTCAACCAGACGAAAGCCTGTTCACATTTCTCGAACTCTCCTTTATACGCCAACCACGACGGCGATTCCGGCCACAGGAATGCCATCAGAAACGAAATCAGCATCGGAACGCACATGATCATACTGACTGTCTTCCAATGTAAGTATCTCCCTAAGACTGATACTACAGCCATGCCGAAGGTTTGGACCACGTGGAATGATATCATGGCCACGTTTCTGAGTTGCGGGGCGACCATTTCACTGATGCTTAGAAGACTAACGGCTAGTAAGCTGTTGTTTCCGAAGCCGTGGAAGGATTCGCTGATGAGGATGGTGGTAGAGTCTGTCGCGGCGGCGGCGATGATCCACCCGATGATGCTGACGAGACAGGCAAGCAGGAAGGCTACCTTTCTGCCCTTCCACTGCATGATTGCTGGCATGAAGATGCTCGGTATGCCAGCTAAACCGTGGATAGAACCTGTAAGTAATGGCCTCATTACATTTCATTGAATAGTGACATGAAAAAATGCCAAAATAAGACCTGAGAGAAGGAAAATGAGTGTGCTATCGATGTCAAACTCTTCTCAATCAACATCTAGCTGTAATCGGGCAGTACTCCCTTATACTGGTATCTATCTATGAAAACTGACCAACGTATTCAATCCCGACAATTGGTATAAACCAGTAACTACCGAACTTTTAAAGTCAAGCAAAATTCGTCCATTATCTCAACCCCATTAGGTCTATGCATAACTTACCTATCCAAGATATTGTACCCAGCTCCATATGAATTGAGCTCTCTTTGCTATTCAGCTGCTGAAGCAATATGCTAGGCAGAGTCACCGCTGCACCAACCGCTAGCGCCGCTAATTGCGGGGACGCCACTACGTACACCTGAAACATTCGTGGTATATGAATTATATATACATATATATATATATAAATTAATAAATAATAACGGTCAGCATCAACCTGCCTAAAACAAGTAAGCAAAGCGTGTATAGTGGCAAGGACATCTTAAATAATGCAGTTTTATAAAAAAAAATACATATAGTAATAATATAAACATTAAATAGAATTTACAAGTGAGAGAGAGAGAGAGCAGAGTAATAGCTCGAGTTGAAAAAGGAAATGTTGAATACAGACTTGGATCAAGTTATACGATGGCCTACCATGTTCCATCATTGAGCCCCTTAAAAAAATATCCCAAGTCTTCGTGCCCAGCCCAAACCATGTTCTTTTATTATGTCGACAGAAGAAAACAAAAGACTAATCTATATTCCTTAAAGAAGAGGTTCATTAGTAAGAGAGCTATTTGCAAAAGGAAATGCTAAAGATTACACACAATATAATATTAATATATATATAATTAATTTATTTCACGAAACATGGAAAATACTTAAAAACAACGGCCCATATAAAATATATACGTACCTTAATATAACATGGGGACATAAAATAAACCTAGCACGTAATGTCGGCGACGCGTGTGAGACAAAAAGATTTCAAACTAGCGGACCTTCCCGGCTTCGCACGGTTTTAGTACGAATACCTAACTTTTTTGAAAATATTATATAGCCTATGTTCACTGGGGATAGTGTAGCTTCCCAACGGTTAAAGAATTTTTTAAAACGGTCCAGTAGTTTCGGAGCCTATTCATTACAAACGAACAAACAAAAAATCAAACCATTCCTCTTTATAATATTAGTATAGATTAAGACAAATATAACACACACAAAAATACAAATTCTAATGATCTTACCTGTCGCGTCAGAGAGCTTTCCGTCATGTTTGAGTCAATTCCTGATTTAAGTTATATTCAACAATAACAATACCTTTTCACGGTTTGTTAACATGAATTTAAATTGTTTAATTCACTATACTAATTATGCAGAGTTTGTTTGTCAGACAGGGTCAGCTATGGCGCTCATTGGGGGAGGCCTATGTCCAGCTGTGGACTAATCTATATTAGTCCACAGCTGGATATAGGCAAGCATAGGCCCCAATGGCAGCCTATGCTGACGATGATGATGATGTTTGTCAGTGAAACAATATTCATTAGCTACATATGTTATTTTTTTTAATTAAAAATAACCTTTATTCTCACAGCACGTGGGCACATTTACAATAGAGGATACCTCTTTTGGCGTTTGGTTTTTGCCTGTACTGATTAAGCCATAGCCGGGATTTCAGGAATTTGGTACCACCTGCCTCGGGAAGCACGTTAAGTCATTGGTGAGGCCTGACCAGCCGGTCGTGTCGGTCCGTCCGTCTATTGTATTATTATTGTAAGAAAATAGATAGTGCACCTGTGTTTGCGCATACACTTGTGAACTTTAATATACCCTACTAGGACCTAGTAACCGATGAAACTGGCCGCCGTGATCAAAACTCGGTTAGGAGGAAAGCCTGAAGTGGTAAAGAAAAAGCTCTATCCAGGTTCTGCGTGAACGAAACCACGGCGATAGCCTGTGTTGAAAATAACCCGTAATATGAACAATAATTAAAAAAATTGAGGTTATAAAGGGTGTCTCATAATGTTTTTCGTTTTTGATACTTGAAAAAAAAATACCAGATTTCGTTCAAAATCGTTTTATTTACTGTTAAATTAAAGAACAGTTCAAAAAGTTTATTTATGAAAAACAATCTTTCGCAAGTGCGCACCATCCATTTCTTCACACTCATTTAGCCTGGCACTAAAATTTTCAATTACTCGCTGGAGCATCGCTCTTGAAATAGCGTTGATTTCTTCTGTGATTTTTTTGCTTTAAAACAGTCAGGTTGGGTGGCAATGGGTCGTAAACTTTACTTTTGAGGTATCCCCATAAGAAAAAATCAGCAGGCGTTAAATCTGGACTCCTCGGTGGCCAGTTGATGTCTCCTCGGCGACTTATTACTCTTCCAGGGAATAATTCGTGAAGAGCAGCTAGGGAGTCATTTGTAACATGGGAGGTGGCTCCATCTGTTGGAAAAATATGCTGCGGTTGTATCCAATCTGATTTCGCATTTCTGCGAATCGAATAATGCGATGAACCGTCGATTTCATCATATTCAGAGAAGCTGCGCGCAATCGTAGTGACTGCCGTCATAACAGACTGGCGAACGCGGTCGGCATTGACGCTCGTTCTCGACGTCCTTTTGCCCCAGTTGGTTTATCTGGCATTGTATTCCCAGTCACTTCAAACTTGCGTCCCCAATGCTTGATTAAATTCGCACTTGGCACATTTCTCATATCCGGTAAATCAAAATGTGTCCGGTAGAGACGTCGAACGATAGTGTAAGAATCGTTATTTTTATAAAAAGCTCGCACGCAAAATGCGCGCTGCCGTCCCGTGTAGCGATCCATCGTTACTAAACTAGACAAGCCCGCCAAGCATTTGAGACCACTCCCCGCCCCCCGCTACCTGTATTTGGCGCGTAACAGCCAAACCAAAAACGAAAAACATTATGAGACACCCTTTAGTTCTTTGTGTGTACCCCTGCTCGTTTCTCAGGCTTTAACGTTTAAACAATGCTGTATAAGACCCATAACACACTGGCGATTTGCGAGATATTTCAAAGATAGGCGAGTGCGCAGCGAGCCGCTGTTTGAAGACGGGTCGACGACGACGCCGAATATCAAATCAAATCATTTATTTGCTGAACACATTATTATAGGACAAGTCAGGTCTTATAACTAGAGTGGTGTCACATGTATTCAACCCGCAAGCAGGTGTGCAAATATTAATATTATATTACTATTAATTATTATCGCAGTGATTCAAGGTAGTTAAGTTAATCAATAAAAAAAAGTGCTCTGTAGGTATAAGTGTTTTCTTTATTTTGTGCTTTAGTATTATTTAATGTATTGTGTTGGTATACGCGACGTGACGCGTGGGTTTGGTTCCGACGGAAGATCAGTGTTGTGATAGCTATGCACAATGGCTATCACAACACAATGCTGAGTCGGACGCCATTTTGTAGCATTTAAGTTTTATTTTTTTTCAATTAGTTAGTAGTTATGTACTACATAATATGTAGTATTTATGGTGTTGGGTAGTTAAGGAATTAGTTTAGTAAATTTATTAACTACAAATAGTTGTTTGCTACAAATAAAGATAATTCTATTATATTCAATAATTAAAATAAATAGGTATATTCTAAAAAAAAATATTAAATCGGCTTTGTTTTTGAGATAGGAAACATATAATTTTTTATTTTTTATTGATAAATACATAATTGTATATGTAGTGTCACATCTCATTTGATCAAGGTTCGACAATACACATTGTAAAACTTATGTTATATAAATATAACACTTACTCATTATATTTTTTTTTATATGTTAACTTCATTTGGACGCGCCTTAATATGGATGAATTATTTGTTATTATATTAACTTTTATGTACTTACTACCTACTTCAAAGAATTAATTAACATACGCAAAGGTTTTGGTACGGTATTGTCGTAAATCTAAACTTATTTAGGCTAAAAAAAAGTCGCCGTCACTGTTTTTACAATCTGTCTCTATTTAAGCCTGTGTGTATATAAAGCATATTTTTGTAACAAATAAAATAGTATACCTTTGTTAAGTTAATGCTTACCAAAAGTAATAATTTTCTCGAAATTGTCTTCTTATATAGCTAACTATTTCCAAACAAAGACACGCGCAAGAAATAACTACGCAAACACATAAAAGTAATTTATAGGTCATTGATGTTTATCTTCTCTGTATGTGTATTGACTTTTATTGCATAAATAACATGCGCTTATTGTTTCAGGTTAAATTGGAATTCAGCAGAAATTCTATAGTGCAGCAAGAATCTGAGTTAAGGGAGCTGCGGAATGAATTAAATCGCGTTCAAGTAAGAATAAGACTTTATTTATTTAGTATTAATTAAACCAAAGTCGCTCAGCGAGCTTTGCTCGGAGTTTTTTTGAAGGATAGGATTCGTAAGACATCCGACAGAGAACCAAAGTTATTGACATAGGTCTAAGAATTAGCAAGCTGATTGGCAGTGGGCCAGCCATATCTCGCGAAGAACCGACAACCGTTGCGTAAACGTGTTCTTGAGTGGAGACCACGACTCTATAAACGTAGTATGTGCAATATACATTAACAAACTGAAGAGAATCCTAGTGGACAGGGCATACTACAGTTTAGAAGAGTTTCTAAATGACAAATTAGATGACGTCAATGTCGCTGATCCACACTTATAATTTTTATTATAACTTTGATTTGAATAATTCACTATTGGTAAAATTACCAAAGAAATTATAGAATTATTTATTATAAACTTCTGTACTTAGATTTTGAACTATTTTGTATTTTTCTTGTTATTTCGTTGTGTATTTTCTTTGTTTCCTTTGTATTATTATGTTTGACATATGTTAGCTACGGGGGTCATCGGGTGCGTCTTCAATGATGTAGATGTATTAAACTTGAGAAAAAACGTATATTCCTATATCTAGGTTACAGAGATGTGCTTTGTGTCGCAGTCGAAAGAATACAAAATAAAATATGGCGGATAGGCCGCATTCTCGAATCTGCTTGAGCGCGTCGAGCTTCTTCAGCCTAACCGCTAGATGGCGTCATAACTTCGTTGAGTTGAATTTCGTGTATAACAGCGCGAACATACCGCCCGCCTTGGAAGCACCGGCTTCCAACGTTGGGATAATCATGAATCACTGGCTGCTGCTGCTGTCTGCTGGATCTAGTGGCAGAGGGCAGATTTTGGAGAACGCCCTTCGTATTGTTCCAGTTGCCGTTCGTATCTCGGCAACTCGTGAGACACCGTCCGTGCCCGGAAACACCTTCGTGACGCGCCCCAGGCGCCATTTCATCGGAGGCAGGTTGTCTTCTTTAATTAGGACCAAACTCTCTAAGCTTATGTCCTTCTGGTTGGACTTCCACTTCGTTCTCTGTTGAAGCTCTGAAATGTATTCCCTTGACCACCGCTTCCAGAAGTGCTGTCGTAGTTGCTCAATTCGATGATACCGGTTCAGCCTTGACATTGGGACATCCGTGAGGTCATCGTGTGCAGCTGAAGCAGTCAAAGGTCGGCCAATGAGGAAGTGACCAGGAGTCAATGGAGTGAAGTCGTCGGGATCTGGAGATAGAGGGGACAGGATAGGGTGGGAATTGAGGACTGATTCTATTTGTGCTAAAACCGTGCTCAATTCCTCATAAGTAAGTTTCGCGTTACCTACTACACGACGTAAATGATATTTACAAGACCTTATCCCACTCTCCCACAGGCCTCCAAAATGGGGTGAATATGGTGGAATAAAATTGAATTTAATTCCATCGTTAGCTGTGTATTCTATGATTTGTTTAGAATTTTTATCTAAAAAAGTATAGAATTCTTTTTCAGCTCCTACAAAATTTGTTCCGTTATCAGAATAAATAGAATCAGGTTTACCTCTTCTACTAATGAAACGTTTAAGTGCTAAAATAAAGTCATCAGTGGATAGACTGGAAACAAGTTCAAGATGTACCGCACGAGTTAGAAAACAGACGAACAGACATACATACGTTTTGCTAAGACGTGCTCCTCTGCCCTTTTTGTTAAGGACATAGAAAGTTCCTCCTAGATCCATACCTGTCCGACCAAAAGGAAATCCAGAATCCAATCGCGTAGAAGGTAAATTGCCCATTCTAGGCTGTAAAGTTTTACCTTTTACTCGCGCACAAGTAACACATTCACGCACAATTTTACGAACTAAGTTCCTAGCACCGACCGGCCACCAACATTCACGTAATGTTGACAAGAGTAGCTGCGGGCCACTATGAAGCAAACGTCTATGTTCGTATTGCACTATTAGCACTGTCAAATAATGTTTACTGCACAATAATAAAGGATGTTTCTTTTCGTAACTAAACTCAGTTGAGTTTCCTAGCCTACCACCGACTCTAATTAATTTATTTTCGTCTAAAAATATATTTAGACCAGAAATACGATTCGTATGTTTGCTATTTGTTTGTATAGGTATGTTATTAAGCAAACTACTGTACGCGTCCGGAAAGGAATGCATCTGAGCTAGCCTAACTAGCATCATTTGCGATGCATTGAGCTCGGTTACTGATAAGAAACCGGTTTCACGCTCCTCGCGCCTCGAGCGTATATTTGAAATGAATCGTAGTACATACGCACCTATACGCTTGAGTTTTATGAATGATGAGTATTTATTGAATTGTATAATGTCACTTGGACAGGAATTACATGTTAAATTAATAGATTGCAATTTTAATTCGGGAAGTTCGTTAAGATTAAATGATTCACTGTGTAATTTATTATTCGACAAATTATAATTATTATTTTGTAAATAAGATGGACCGTTCCACCACAACGTATTATCGATTAAAGAATCAAGCGGCATACCTCGGGACAATAAATCGGCCGGGTTGTCTTTGCTACGAACATGTAGCCAGTCTGCGTCATTTGTTAACTCATTAATTTCTGAAACACGATTTTGTACAAATGTTTTTAACAAATGCGGAGACATGCGTAGCCAACCAATTACAATAGTTGAGTCTGTCCAGAAATATACACGAGTAAAAGTTAACCGTAATGAATCAACTATCTTTTTATAAAGCCTCGCTCCAACTAGAGCACTGGATAGTTCCAATTTTGGAATACTGAGCGATTTTAGTGGCGCAACTTTGCTTTTTGCGCACAACAACCTAACGGTAACCTGAAAATTATCACTATACGATCGTATATATGCGCAGCCGCCGTATGCGTTTTGAGAAGCATCTGTGAAAATATGAAGTTCCGTAAATTGAGCTTTATCGTCTATTGCGTGACGAGGTATGCGTAATTTATGTAAGCAACCTAACGTACTGATAAAGTTGTTCCATGTCAGCGCGAGGTCTTCCGAAACCATGGAATCCCAACCTATCTTATCGAGCCATAATTGTTGAATTAACATTTTTGCTATTATGACTACAGGAGAGAGTAGGCCTAGCGGGTCGTAAATCTGCGAAATTACCGATAACATAACTCGTTTTGTCAACTTCACATTTTTTGTATCGCAATCTATTTTTGTAGTGAAATGCAAGTAATCTTGAACGTTTTGCCAGCCTATACCTAGCGTTTTGTTTTGTGTATGTTCACCAACAAAGGTATGAGCGTAAGATTCGTTAGTTACGTCAGCGTTGAATGTCCATTTACGTAGTGGAAAGCACCCTGACTGTAGGACTTGTGACGTCTTCTCGCATATAGCTAACAGCTTGTTATAGTCATCGTGACCTGTACAAAGATCATCAACGAAGAAATCCTGACTAATGACCCTAGCTACGACGTCATCGCTACATTCCAACGCTAACTGACGTATACAACGCATGCTAAGATACGGCGCTGACGCAGTGCCGTAGCTTACTGTGTTTAAGGACCAGATACCTAAAGGGTCTGCTGGTGTATCTCTCCACAGCAAAAGCTGGAGAGATCTTTGATCTGGCTGTACTAAAACTTGTCTAAACATTTTCTCAACGTCAGCGCAAGCTACGTACTTATACTGCCTAAAGCGTAACAGTATTGAAAAGATATCGTTTTGTAGTGCTGGACCTGGATACTGTATATCGTTAAGCGATTTATTCGAAGTTGTCACAGCACTACCATCGAAAACAACGCGTAATTTAGTAGTAGAACTACTTTCCCTAAATACACCGTGATGCGGTAGGAAATAATTTGGTTCATAAACTTTGTCGATCCGACTCATATAGCCTAAAGCCGCGTACTCACTCATAAAGTCGGAGTACATTCGTTTATAGTCGGGTAAACGCTCTAATTTACGTTCTAACGACAAAAATCTATTTTTAGCTGAATTATATGAATCACCCAATGCTTCAGGTGATTCTTTCAGCGGGATGCGGACTGAGAATCTACCTCCTGATTCGCGTTTAGTTGTAGTTTTAAATAACTCCTCACAAAATTGCTCATCTTTTGAAAGAACGTTATCTACCTGAGGTACATTCTCTAACTCCCAGAAACGTTTAAGTTGTTCGTCTAAACCTAAGCCTAAGGTTTGATTGAAGTTGCAGTGAACTTTAGAATGGCTATCTAAGTTCTTAGAAACGTATAAAGGACCCGAAAGTAACCATCCTAACTTCGAATTCTGAAGGAATGGTCCGTTTACCAATCGGATTCTAGTACCGTCCAGTATTTCCCAAAACAAATCCGCACCTATCAATAAATCGATTTCCGAGGGGATATTGTAGGTAGGATCGGCTAGGTATACATTGTCCGGTATTCGTATAAGCTCGGTATTAATGCTTGTCGTGGGTAAACTGTTTGTTATACGCTGCAAGACAAAGCATTTAACCTTTGCACTGTAATCGTTTATTTTTGAACGCATAAATAATTCGCATGAATGATTTGATTGTGTCACTGATTGCGCAACACCTGAAATCTGTATTGTGGACTGTAATAGAGGTGCATTGATTCGCTTTTGTAATTTATCTGAAATAAAGCAGTGTTGAGAACCATTGTCCAGAAGGGCTCTGGCTGTATGGAAACGATTATTACTATCTGCTACCTCAACTAAAGCCGTGCATAACAATACCGGTTGCAGTACATGTTGTGTTGAACTATCGCCGCCGTTGCGAGCGTATTTGCCTACACTATTGTGATATGTACCTACACTACCTACTGATAAGGAGTGCAACGCGGTCGATGGAGCGGTCTGAGACGAACTCTCAGCTGCTGACTCCTTGTTACCCGACTGTAGGTGCAAAAGTGAGTTATGTTTGTTTTGACATTGTTTGCATGGACCAAAAATACAATGGGAAAGTGAATGACCTGCACGCAAACAATTTCTACATAACTGCTTATTCTCAACTACCTTTAACCTATCCTTGATAGACATATTCAAGAATTTGAAACACGTATAAATCGCATGATCGCCGTTACATAATTGACAAGTAAAGCCTTTACGTTTAGGCTTACTTTTAGCTCCCGATTCGCTAGTTGACACATAGCTATATGCAGACGCATTGTTATTTCTTGAATTAACCTTTAATTCATTTTGCGACTTTTGTAGCGGCTTATTTTGACTTGAGCTAATTGAATCTAACATGTCTGCTTTTTTCTTTAGAAATGAAAGAATATCGTCTAGTTTCAACCTTCTATCTGAACTGGCATGAATAGAACCTTTTTCTATTTCCCACTCTCGCTCAGTAGACGCATCTAACTTTGACTGTACTAGGTAAATAATAATAGTATCCCAGCTACTAGTAGGTTCGCCTAGCGAAGTAAGTGAGCGAATGTTTCGCAAAACGGTATCTATTAGCTTCCTAATCTGTGAAGATGATTCCTGTTTCAAAGACGACATTTGAAACAAAGCTTTCATGTGATTCTGAACTAAAAGCCTAGTATTGTGAAACCTATTTTCCAATAACTCCCATGCGTGAACGTAGTTCCTAGGCGTGAATTCGAAAGAACTTATAACTTCTAAGGCGGTACCAGAAAGTGAAGAACGCAAGTAATGGAACTTCTGGATTTCGTCTAGATCGGGACAGTTATGGATCATGGTAACGTATGCATGTTTGAACTCAAGCCAATCATCAAATTTCCCACTGAAGGTAGGTAATTTTATTTCTGGTAACGACCGGAAACCGCTATTTTTCGCAATATTCGTACAATTGTTTCCAGTTTCTACACTTTCGACTAAACTTTCAGCTATTGCTAAAGCATGAAAATATGAAGATTCAAACGTTTGAACATATTCATTGTTAGAATCGGCATCTGATTCTGAACTCAAAAAATCGACTTTACTTTGAAGTTCATTGAACTGTTTGAATTGATCTTGACATGCCTGCATTCTAAACTTTATTTCTTTTACTTGTAGTTTAGAGGGACATGTATCTTTAAATGATTCTAGGTAATTCTGAAACTGAGTCAACCTACATTTAAGGTTACCACGTTGTCGTCTGAGTATAGAAAGTTCATCGTCCGAACGCTTATTCGGAGAAACTTGCGGTTTATTACTAGGAACACCTAATCTATTATCTTCATTACCCATTATGAAGGCCTATGTAAAGAATAAGATAAGGTACTCACGTTTTTAACTAGGCGGGAAATGTTACGGCCACGCGACACTTGGTATCTTTCTGTAATGCACAAACGACACAATTTTAGCACAAATGGGAACGTATGGAAGGAGTGGACGGGATCAATGACCTGACCGTTGTCTGGGGTGCTGGTTTCTTGTGATGTCTCGGGATGATGTCTTCGAACTTCTCACGAGCAGGCTGGAGACGAATTCTTCTCCCAGCAATCAATTCCGGTTCGTAGGGCCAATATGTTAGCTACGGGGGTCATCGGGTGCGTCTTCAATGATGTAGATGTATTAAACTTGAGAAAAAACGTATATTCCTATATCTAGGTTACAGAGATGTGCTTTGTGTCGCAGTCGAAAGAATACAAAATAAAATATGGCGGATAGGCCGCATTCTCGAATCTGCTTGAGCGCGTCGAGCTTCTTCAGCCTAACCGCTAGATGGCGTCATAACTTCGTTGAGTTGAATTTCGTGTATAACAGCGCGAACAAGAATATTCTTATTAATAAAGAACTGAACTGCAGTGTAGGACGCTCTCCGATGAGGTGGGATGAAGACCTGCGAAAGACTGCACGTAGATGCTGGATGCGTCTTCAAGGAAAGACAGCGCGCTATGGCGCTCATTGGGGGAGGCCTATGTCCAGCAGTGGAATAAGCTGATGTTGATGATGAATAATAAAACAATTTTTCGTTCAAAATTGTGAGTACTATCGATGTTCGTTCTAAAATAAAATAATTGTTATTTTCGCCACTCCCGCTCGAAAACGGTGACTTTGCTGCTCTAAAACCATGAGCTTAGTCGGTTGATGTTTTTGTCACCTGTGCAATAAAGGATATCTTTCAACTTGTTGAAAAAAGTAATTCACAGAGTTGTACTGTCAAAGTCCGACCAAAAAAAAAATACGGGTGTGGAAACTATATTATTAGAATATTTTCTCCGAAATAGTGAATAAAAAAGGGCTTTTCATAATACATACATATTATATAAATAATCTTCAATTTTCAGTCAACATTAGAAACAATAGAAGCATCTCTCAACCGCGCGAAATCCGGCGCCAAGGAGAAGCTTCTAGAAGCTAAACGTAGCTCCAACAACAAGTTGCCCCAAGACGCTGACTTCCCTAACAAGGAGCAGTTCGATGCGCTGCCCTCTGACGTCACGGCGCTTGTCGAACATTGCTACGAGCTGCAGACCAGGATGGATTGTATGGAGGAAGGGGATGACCAGGTAATGTAATTATTTGGAGCCTGATTTTGCTATGTAACTGTACCACTACCACATCTAGATGATAATTTTCTATTGAGCGACACAGCCCCCTGTTTTCAACCGCATCCGGCATCATGTCCAAGCTAACTTCGGAAGCCCAAGCCTCCCGAAATTTGTATCATCAATAGATACCTATCAAATAATCATCAGAACGGCCATAACAAAATTTTCTAGAAACTTCTTAAGGCGAAATGAGATCGCTTTTTCGAAACAAGGACGAACGAACGCCGCGCGGGGAAGGCGAGAAAGGGAGGCAACAGCGGCGAAATGACCGGCCCGCGCGTAGTTTCACTGGTTTTTATTTTTAAATTTGCTATTGCTCTAAAATAATACTGTTTCTCAAAAAACTAAGACCATAATCGTCTAAAGTATTTATTAGGGAAAACGTAGAAGAAATTTCATTACAATAATATTAAATAACTAGCAAATAAAACTGCTTTATCCGTAGAGATATCTCAGTAAAAATGAAGATTTATAGGAAACTTTGCCATTTTTTTCTATCGAGTCTAGTTTAGTCAATCGTGTTTCGACTCCCATAACTTACTAACTAATATCCTAAACTTTTGATCCTCATTAAAATATATTCGAAAAATAGGTGTTTATTTCCCTTAAAATTGATTTTCCGATAAGTCAAAACGTGGGTTTTGGGACTCATTTACCCTTCGACTACGACCCACCTTGCACCCCGATGCTTCTATTGCTTTTCCTCGGCAATCACTGAGTGAGTAGCAAATACCAAAATGCCGCCACATTTTCTGTTTTTGTATCAAAGAGTAGTCGATACCACCGTCATAAATATGAAAGTTCACTTAATTTAATGGTAGGTATAAACCTTCTTAAAGCAAATGTTCTGTATATTATTTTTCTACCTGACACTTGTTACCGTACATGCAGATGGAAAAGCAAATCTGCAATATGCATCTGTATTTGAAACACACGTTACCGTACATTCAGATGGAAAAGCAAATCTGCAATATGCATCTGTATTAGAAGCACACGTTACCGTACATTCAGATAGAAAAGCAAATCTGCAATATGCATCTGTATTAGAAGCACACGTTACCGTACATTCCGATGGAAAAGCAAATCTGCAATATGCATCTGTATTTCAAGCTCACGTTACCGTACATTCAGATGGAAAAGCAAATCTGCAATATGCATGTGTATTAGAAGCACACGTTGTTACCGTACATTCAGATGGAAAAGCAAATCTGCAATATGCATCTGTATTTGAAGCACACGTTACCGTACATTCAGATGGAAAAGCAAATCTGCAATATGCATGTGTATTAGAAGCACACGTTGTTACCGTACATTCAGATGGAAAAGCAAATCTGCAATATGCATCTGTATTAGAAGCACACGTTACCGTACATTTAGATGGAAAATCAAATCTGCAATATGCATCTGTATTTGAAGCACACGTTACCGTACATTCAGATGGAAAAGCAAATCTGCAATATACATGTGTATTAGAAGCACACGTTGTTACCGTACATTCAGATGGAAAAGCAAATCTGCAATATGCATGTGTATTAGAAGCACACGTTGTTACCGTACATTCAGATGGAAAAGCAAATCTGCAATATGCATCTGTATTTGAAACACACGTTACCGTACATTCAGATGGAAAACCAAATCTTCAGAAAATTGCAAAATGTATTGGAAAAATCTATCAAATTTAATAAATTTATTTTCATTTCAGGTCATTAAAGACTACGAGGAACGCGAGAAAGTCATCGCGAAGTTAAGGAATGAGAAAAACAGTTCCAGTGATATGAACAAGGTGCTTGAAGACCAACTCAAGAAGCTTAGGTAAAAATACATTTGAATACTCTGCAAATTTGTGATATTCTTAAAACTTTTTTTTTTTCAAAATTTTGGGAAAATTTACAGCTAGGTCTTAAAAATAGTTATTTACTTAGTACATGCCGGTAATTACCAGCGCCTGTGTGCTGAGGGGCAATTATCAAGTTTCCGCAGATATGTACATAAATAGAATAACAAATAATGAACAGTGAAAGTAGACGACGACTGTTGTATTGCTCTGCTTAGATTGAAACAAGATGATGCTGTTGGAATTGTCCAGAATTATTCATTAATTGAAGTTAAAGTCATTTTTGTTATTTTATTATAGCTTAAGTCACACTTTGTTTCTCACGAACCTAGTGTGGTAACAATAAAATTTACATACAAAGATATATACCCATTTTATTATTCTTTTTGTAACAATGAAATTATTCGCTATTATATGGAAAATGATTCCAAGATGGTCCCAAATTTTATTCCGAGGTTATTTATCCCGAAAAACTAAAGAACTATGTAAATGCTAAAGAAGTAAAAGTTATTTTGCTGTACTTTCCCTTTTTATGTGCTAAATAAAATTTGATTCTAGAATAAAACGGTCCAGCAACTGTGTAAAAAAAAACGAACGGATTTGAAGTCTGTTCTTAGTTTGATAAAACAATCAAATTATTATGACATTACAATTATATTAACATTTCATTTCGACTATTTTTTTAAAGTTTAACTTTTAATAAACAAGCTAATTAGGGTCATTCTAATGTTATGTTGCTACTGTAAAGGTTTCGAAGGTTAAGGCTACACATTATAGGTTTTTAGAAAGCTAACAGTGTGTACTATAATTTAATTGAAGTGATCATCATCAGCCTATATTAGTCCACTGCTGGACATAGGCCTCCCCCAATGAGCGCCATAGCGCCTTGTCTTCGGCTTGACGCATCCAGCATCTACATGCAGTCTTTCGCAGGTCGTCATCCCACCTGGTCGGAGGGCGTCCTACACTACGTTTACCGAGTCGTGGTCTCCACTCAAGAACACGTTTGCCCCAGCGGCCGTCGGTTCTTCGCGAGATATGGCCGGCCCACTGCCACTTCAGCTTGCTAATTCTCAGAGCTATGTCGATAACTTTGGTTCTCTGTCGGATGTATTCGTTGCGAATCCTATCCTTCAGAGACACTCCGAGCATAGCTCTTTCCATAGCTCGCTGAGCGACTTTGAACTGGTGGACTAGCCCTATCGTGAGTGTCCACGTCTCAGCTCCGTAGGTCATAACGGGTAGGACGCACTGGTTGAAAACTTTCGTTTTCAAGCATTGCGGTATGGATGAAGTGATACCTATTTAAAATTAAACTTTAAATAATTAAAAAAATTGAGTCTAAATGAAAATGTAGAGGATGTGTGATCTCTATATGCTGTCAAGTGTATATGTAGGCGTCAAACATGGTATAAAGTTTAATTCTAAATAATGCACTGTCTCAATATAATTCCAACATTATTGTTTTTTTTTATTTCTAGTCGTAAATGGCTGCCTCCGTTAGAGTCTCTGTTAACCAAAATCAACCAGAGCTTCGGCCATATGTTTGAGAAGCTGGGGTGCGCTGGCGAAATCAAGCTGGATAAAGGCGGCCATGATGTAAGTTACAATACAATTTTTGAAACTATTATATTATTAACACTAAAGTCATTTAAAACGGGATATTTACCATGATTTGATTTTTGAGTTATCCAATAGTGTACTTAGTGGAGGGTAGATCGGTATCTACCCTCATTTTTTGTATTTTGCTACGAACGTTACCACTACCACTGACATACCGATGTCTGCCCATAAAAACTTACTCGCAGTGCCTTCAGTTATTCCGTGATCATGGCGCATGAAACTGTGCCGAAATATTGATAGTTATGAGATAGATACGTTAGTTTATAACTTCACTAATATATAAGTCTTTTTAATGTATAATACGCCACCGTCTATATAGTTACGTGTCCATCCAAAGGTTGCCTGGAAGAAATCGCTCTTAGCGATAAAGCCGCCCATTGTGCATCTGTATCTTTGTTTGTTGTTTACTGTATTTTCTGTGTTTGATGTGCAATAAAGTGTATTTGTATTGTATTGTTTTCCCAGGATGACTACGACAAGTACGGAATCAGTATCCTAGTTTCGTTCCGTTCATCGGAACAGCTCCAGCAACTGACGCGCCACGCGCAGTCGGGCGGCGAGCGCGCGCTGGCCACCGCCACCTATCTACTGGCGTTACAGGCACTTACTGCGGTACCGTTCAGGTAAACACATCACCATCCTAGTTTCGTTCCGTTCATCGGAACAGCTCCAACAACTGAACTACAAAATCTGGTGGGCATTAGGGCCTAGCTCAACTTGTCTATCTATGTGTAGCAGTCATCTACATATTACCATAACATAATCTCTACTTAGCTTGGGGCTAGATGATGCTATGTAGATTGTCCAGCATTATTTATTATTAACCAAAAATGTATTTTATTTTTAATTGTATTAATTTGTATTGTTCCTTTTTGTTACGAAAATTATAATTAAATAATAGAAACAAGTATTTACAATTGAAACGATTGAGCGAACTGCCTTCAAATAATCTTTTAATATCCAAGAATGTTGCAAATAATCTACAGGTAGCAAATTTTTTTAATTAATTTTGAAAATGAATATTTTTGCCGCAGATGCGTGGACGAAATCAACCAGGGTATGGATCCGATCAACGAGCGCAAGATGTTCCAACTCCTAGTGAAGGTTACCACGGACACTGACAACGCACAGTACTTCCTGCTGACGCCTAAGGTAGGTTTACTTGAACACCCTGACTGCTCACATAAATATGAACCAATGAGTAGTAAGATATTTTGAACACCTTGGGTGCTTACAACAATATGATGATTCGAACTGCGTATATCAAATTGCTTCTTCTTTTTTTCAGATCATTTTGACTACTCTAGATGCTCTCTCTCTATCAATTTGACGCTGACGCCTAAGTTAGGTTTACTTGCTCATCAGCATATACATCCACTGAACGTGCCATGAAAATGGCCGTTGACTCGTCCGGTGATTTTGCCATTTTATATAAAAGCTCGGTGGTCGTACATGGTCACCTTCTCAAAACTTTCAGAGTACACTTACCTTGGGCAGATTCTGCAGTTGGGTAAAAACAATTTCGAGAAGGAGGCCAAAAGGAGGATCCAGCTAAGCTGGGCAGCATTTGGGAAACTACGTGGAGTCTTCTCGAAATCCATACCAATGCTTGAAAACTAAAGTTTTCAACTAGTGCGTCCTACCCGTTATGTACGTACGGAGCTGAGACGTGGACACACTCACGATAGGGCTGGTCCACCAGATCAAAGTCGCTCAGCGAGCTAAGGAAAGAGCTATGCTCGGAGTTTCTCTGAAGGATAGGCTTCGTAACGAATACATCCGACAGAGAATCAAAGTTATCGACATAGCTCTAAGAATTAACAAGCTGAAGTGGCAGTGGGCCGGCCATATCTCGCGAAGAACCGACAGCCGCTATGGCAAACGTAGAGTGGAGACCACGACTCGGTAAAAGAGTCGTGGTCTCCACTCGAGAACACGTTAGTAGTGTAGGACGCCCTCCGACCAGGTGGGATGACGACCTGCGAAAGACTGCAGGTATAGATACTGGATGCGGCAAGCTAAAGACAGGGCTCATTGGAGGAGGCCTATGTCCAACAGTGGACTGCTATAGGCTGGTGATGATAATGATGATATACGTGCCAGGGGTGTCCTCTTTTGTGATTTTTTTTATCTTCGTACCTCCTGAATAATAGACGAGCCCTTAGGGTCGGTCGGTAAATATATGACGGAAAATGCGTCGAGCCTATCATCGGTCGCGTCTATTCGGTCAAATTAGACCTGCAATTTTACGTTCTTGTCAGTTCGAACGGCCTGTACACAAACGATTTCCGATGACGTTACGCCTAGTCTGAATGCATCATAATACACGTTACTTCGACCGACTATGCGTTGACGGAAACGTAACAGACGCTGTGCGCTCGACGCACTTACGTATCATCGGCTGAGAGTAAAAGGTTGAATGTTTTATTATATATTTGCCTGTTCATGCGTATGCGTAACTCGACCAACAATACGCGACGCATTTTCTTGTATGTAGTTTCAACAAAATTGTAATTATTCCTGTTTCTTTTCCAGCTACTAACAAGCCTAGAATACAATGAGAAGATAATGGTGCACACCATAATGAACGGCCGCTGCATCATGAATTATCGGAAGTGGAATTACAATAAATTTCTGCAGAAGGCCCACCACTACCGGATGTGAGCCGGATCGAAGGACCACAACACTCTACTGTTAGAATGTACACGGACTGATGATGCACCATGATCTTTCGAGTTCTTAGCTCTCATAAGCCCCCTGCTTATAGGATGAGTGGTTTTAGCGTAATTCCATGTCAGGGGGCCTTTTAAGGCCCTTCGCCATAGAATTGAAGACGTGAATGAAGGAAGGTGATATTGTTTTTTTTTTTTTTTTAATTTTATCCTTTGGGGTTGGTCCATTACTCACGTGATGTATTAGCAACTTTTTGATATTGAGTATGTGGGGTAGTGTACCTCACCACATATCATTAAGGGGAGGGGGAGTTTAAATCTCGTGAAAAATGGACGACACCCATACAAAAAAAATTACATAGCACATTCATCCATTCACTCAAGTCTTCTATTGCAAATTACGAAGGCCATTCAAAGTGCTTGTCAATATAGGATGGGTGGTTTTAGCGTTATTCGATAGATCAGGTCGAGGGTTAAATGTACGCAAGGTACAAAGAAATGTTACCAGGTAAATGGCCTAAGCATCACGTCGAATAAGTTGTCGAGTATTCGCAAAAATGTAACATTACATGGGAATAGTTAAGGAAACTGGACATACCTGTCTTATACCATTCTTAAGAACGTTACATTACATTATAATGCTCTAGTAAATGCACTAGACTATACTCACCTTTACGTGACTTGTACTTGAAGCTCAATCGCCGTGAGCATACGACGAACACAGCGTCGAGCATTTTATCATAATGCTCTAGTCTATACTCACCTTTACGTGACTTGTACATGACTATTTTTGTTTTAATGTTAGTAAGTAAACCTGGATACCTCGTGTCGAACACTTCAACATGAGTAAGATTTATTTAATTAATTCTGAAAGCTATGTACGGAAATCCGTAGAAGAACCAAAGTATGGTTCTTCTACGGATTTCCGTATTCTTGATTATATCGTGAAACAACGAGCATAGCTCCTCTTCATTACTCCTCTAAACTCTTAAAGCTCACTCGCTGTGAACATTGCGACGAAAACAGCGTCGAGAATTTTGTTATGATTCTCTAGTACTCACCTTAATATGTGACTTGTATGTACAAGTATAGTATAGTGCGGCAAGCTGAAGACAGGGCGCTATGGCGCTCATTGGGAGGCCTATGTCCAGCAGTGGACTGGTATAGGCTGATGATGATGTACAAGTCACATATTAAGGTGAGTATAGACTCTATTGGTAGAATAGTCATGTGACTATTTTGACTTATTAATGTTAGTAAGTAAACCATTGGATACCTCGTGTTGAACACATTTCTGCATGAGTAAGATTCAATGCCTGAATGCTATTTTTATTGAATGATAAATAAATAATTCACACAGCATCTTCTAGCCCCAAGCGAAGCAGAGCTTGTGATGACTGATATACGAGTACATCATGCATTACATAGATAGATATTTTTTATTATACATAGAAATCGACTAGAACGTCCGGAACAAATATCTGTAGATCGTACAGACATTAGTCCCGAGGCGGGAATCGAACCCGCAATCTCCTGTATAGCAACCTTCGCCCACCGCGCCACAGAGGTCGTCGATGATGTCTATAATGTAGCCGTCATTTCGTATAAGGTTACTATATTTGCAAAAGGATTGTTGTCATTGGGTGCATCGTCATATATTGCGTACAGTCAGCGTCAAATTGTTATGAGCGTTTGGAGTAGTCAAAATGATCTGAAAAACATAAAAGCAATTTGATATACGCAGTTCTAATAATCATATTGTTGTAAGCGCCCAAGGTGTTCAAAATATCTTACTACTCATTGTTTCATATATACATATGTATGTGAGCAGTCAGGGTGTTCAAAATCATCTTGGCAATTATGAGTTTGTATACCTACTTTTGAGAGCTTGGTTTGCTTAGATTATTTTGAACACCTGAATGCTCATATAAATATGAAACAATGAGTAGTAAGATATTTTGAATACCTCGGGTGCTTACAGCAATATAATGATACAAACTGCGTCTATCAAAATGCTTTTATGTTTTTCAGATCATTTTGACTGTTCTAGACGCTCATATCAATTTGACGCTGACTGTACATTATTGAAGAATTATTTTCATATAATTTACGCATTCGATATCTTAGTGACGTAATGTTTCGCCCTAGCTGCGAGCACAAATACTATCTCGCGAAATACGATCGCAGCTCCCTAGACAACAATCCCCGTGCTAAGGGGTCTGATTGTTATTTTGAATGATGATGCCTTTAGTATAGCTGTCATTTCGTACAAGGTTATATTTGTTTATGTACCTGGCGAATCGAACCCAGTAACTTGAATCATTGCTGGCTATATGGCCAATGTGTCACAAAGGTAGATTTTATACGAATTTAAAAGGTTTGAAATAAAAGTTTTGAGTATTTTTAGGCAATCTAAGATTTTAGTTAAGGATTAAGATGTATTATGATTAAAAATTTTATATTTTTCTACGCTGCACAATATCGAGATTATGATTGAATTTCAGTTTTAAATTAGTAGTTACAAGGGTTTAAACCCATTATTAATTAATTACATTACTAATATTAATATGCCTTGGGTATTATTTAATTTTGAATATCGTATCGCCATACAAAGTTACTGTATTCTATTTAATGCTGTCATACAAGTTTTGTATGTAGTTTTATTGTATTTATTTAATTTTAATATACTTTGGCTGACAAACAAAACTCCAAATCAGTACAAATAATTGTTTGATACTTTGTAATTTTTGTTACCATTCGTTTTAACTTAGATTTTATGATGTACAACAGGGAAGTCAACTTTTCAATATTAGATATCAGCAGAAATTCTGAGAGAATGTCGCTTTTGTTTTATGAAATACATAAGGTTTTCTGGGCCTGGTAAATACACTTAGATTCTAGTAGTAACGCAATAAAGTTGATTTCTGCTTGTCAGAGCGCAAAAAGCTAACAGCTGTCTTCCTGCGTTGAAACAGGGCATCTCTTTCTAAACTATGCATTTACTGTCTAGCTGCTGTTTCTTGGAAGGAAGACGACTCAGAACGCACATGGACGAGTTACGACTATGTGCGTCTTGAGCAATGATCTTCAATTACCCAGAATGTTAGTCCTTAGTTTGAACAAATGCGAGCACAAGTTTCATACAAATTCAAGCGTCCAGGATTTCATACCATCGCTTCCTTAGCGAGGACTTATCTGTGTCTAGTTCTACCTTAAATGTGTATACAAGACGCTATTGGTAGACTATCTGCTGACCTTTAGTGAATAGAAAACGAAAAAGTAATATTTTTGGCAATAAATTGATGTTTGCAATGTTATACAGCCGAAGCTAAGTGGCAAAATATCTAAAAACTTTCACGTCTTGTTCAAGCTTAGACATTCTTCCTAATTATAATTTTATTAAGATATTTCAAAGATTATCACAATTCGTGTGCCTTTCGCATTTTATTGTAAATTTTCATTATACATTCATTGTATAAAGCATTTAATATTGATATAGAATTTAACAAAGATACTTTGTAGTGAAACAAATGTGATCAATAAATGTTTTATTATAAAATGTGTTTGATTGTAAGCTGAAGTGGCAGTGGGCTGGCAATATCTCACGAAGAACCGACAACCGCTGAGGTTCGGTGGTAGGACGCCCTCCGGCCAAGTGGGATGACGACCTGCGAAGGACTGCGGGCAGATGCTGGATGCGGCAAGCTGAAGGCAGGGCGATATGGCGCTCATTGGGGGAGGCCTATGTTCAGCAGTGGACTAACATAGGATGATGATGATGACAAAGCTGCGCGTTTCACGATTAATTTTAAGTGATGCCAACCTATATACAATAGACAAACCTTCACATCATCCATTCTTTGACTTAATGTTCTATGAAAATACGAAAAATAATAATCATTAGGTACATTAGATACGTTTTAAGCTGCTTACTTAAAAAAATATGCAAGTTTAAGCTCCGTACGAAGTAGTATCACTCTGTTAGTAATAATTATAGTAGTAGTTTCTTACAATAAGCATCCATTATAAAATATTACAGGCGTTATTAAAAAATATAAAATGAATATAAACTCTTTTGTCTAAAACTCTCTTTCAAACCCTCTTGGTTTAGAAAAGCTAGAAAACTCTTGGAATGTGCAAATCCTAAAACAATCAATTATTATCGATCTCTCCGCCTTTGCCCGTCCACTGCTCGTCAAATTTAACATCGCATTCCAGATCTCGAAGTGCAGATTTGATATCGAAACCGAAGTCTTTGTTGAACTTCTGGTAGGCAGTGTTGAGAAGGGGTTCGATTCCCAGCTCGTGGTACTTTGCGTTTTGTTCCCGTAGTCTCGCGACCATGTTTCTGATAGCCCAGCATGCGTTTTTCTGAAAAGATGAAATGAAAAATTTATCAAAAAGATGTTACAATTGAGTTTTTTTACAAAGGATAGTTTCTGCCCTTAAGACTTTTTTTATGGATACGTTTAAGTTTATTTATATCTCATGGGAACTGATTAACGGGGAAAGTATTTGATCTTCCTAGAATCTAAAAAGTAGCCTGTGCTTTATTCCAGGTATAGTATGTAGTAGGTATATATAGTATACACACAAACATCTTTTCAAAATATTAAGCCGATCTGTTTACTAGTTTTGGCGTGAAGCAGTAACAAACATGGGGTAAAACGAAGCCAAGTTTTATTCCAGGCTAAACGACGAAACAATCAGGTAGGTTATCATTATCACTAAAAACTAAAACTCAAATTTCAATAACACAATCTTAATTTTTTTTTTAGTTTTTTTGTTTCGCAGTTTCACTGCCGAAATATACTAATACATCCCTCATGTGCTTACGTAATACTTGAATGTCCCCTTGAGTACAGTAGCGTATATGAATTTTCTGGATACCTGTACGGCCGCGTTGTCGGGATGTGCTTGCATTGCGTCCACGATAGCCTGCGGCGCGCCGTGCTCGAAAAAATCAGCGCTGTTGCTTGCGTCGCGAAGGGTTAACGCCGCTATGCTTTTGAGGAGGTGTGCGGCAGTGGTGGCGTTATTCTGTAAAGACAGTTAAATAAATCTGGTGCAAAATTACTTTTTCTGAATATTTCTTTGTCGCGCTGTCAATCTCGGCAAATACCTAAAGAAATAAATAATACAGGACAATCCACACACCAGCATCTCGTAGATTCTAGCCCAAGCTAAGCAGAGCTTGTGTTTTGGGTACTAGATGGATGACTGATACTTAATACAATAAATTACATAGATAGATATTATTTATTATACGAGTACATAGTTAACAGAAACGTAAAAGGCTAGACGGAAGATCAGCGCAGCGTTGTGACAACTATGCACAATGGCTATTACAACATATTGCTGAGTCGGACGTAATTTTGTAGCATTAAGTTTTCTAATTAGTTATGTAGTTTTAATGTATGTATAGGTGTTGGGTAATCTTAAAATCGAAGTGGGAGACGCTCAATCCATAGCCTGGTTAAGGGTTAAGGAACTTGTACTTTAGTAAATTTGTTAATGCTTTGAATAAATATTTTCATATTGTTATTCTTAACGACCAGAACAACCGGAACAAATATCTTTCGAATTAGCCTTACCGCATGCCTGCTAAGTACCGACACGAGGATAGGGGAAATCCCCTTCTTCACTAGATCTCGCTTCACGTCGTCGTTACCCGCCAGCGCTGTTGTTCTGAAGCAAGTCAAAAGTCACGCTATTATTGTTTATATATTTATTTCCATCGTAGGTACACATGTTACACTTGATGTCGTAAAGTTCTATACATTCTTAATAGTTATACCTATTACTATTTTATTATCTATCGCACACTAACTTTTGCCATAGAAAATACCATAGGGGATTATGCAAAGAAAAAAGCAGACAGACATGCCTTATTATTAAATTAGGCATGTCTGTCTGCTTTTTCTTTCGATTTAATAAATATTTTTAAAGTAATTTATCAGTTTATCACAGTAAAATAAATAATAGATTAATTAAAAGGGACGTCAAAGTATGCTGCTGTATAAGGGCATTGATTTTATCTTAAAAACTACAAGCCAAATAAATTCCTTGATTTCTCCCCATACAATGAAATGTCAACATGTACCATGAATAATATAGCGTGACAAACCCCAATAGAATACCATACTTTTATAGCCCCGACCTAATTCCATACGTTAATCATCTTCCTTATACGATTTCTATGGCAACCACGCAATCAGAGCTTTCTTATTGATCTAACAACAGGGCTTTAACCATTCGCAAAAGAGACGAGACTTATAACAGACTTCTTACGAATATTAAGATGCAACAGTGAGAAAAGGGAATTTATTTGACAAATCAGTAAAATCTTTTGATCAAGAACCTATCTGAAGAAAAGGTACTATTGTATCAACTACCTACCAACTAATTTCGTCGATAACAAAAGAAAGAATTACGCAGAATAATGCATGAAAAGCAACTGACGATTTGAGACAAAACTAAAACAAAATCGTGATTTACATCAGCGTGCTTTACTAATATAAAGTGGATAAAACTATGGCCAGTCGAGAAGAAATCGAAAGAATTATGACCACAGCAGAAAACGGCGACTACCTATCATTCGGCGACAGAAACTTCGGCCTCGCATCCATCCAGAAATGGCACGACCACAACAAAAGAGTCTTACAAGGAGACATCATCGACATCACCGATGATAATACTTCCATCACCAAGAATTGCATCGTCAAAGTCAATCAGACGTCCTGCCACGATTACGCCGACAGTACCGATCAGTTGAAACACCGAGCAAGGCATATTAATTACTGGAAAGCTGAACTTGAAAGAGCTATAAGAGATATAGACGCTGAAATCCAGATCTTAGAAAGTTTGAGGCAGCAACTCAAAAACGCAATGGACACGCTTAACATACCACATTACATGAACGAAGAATGCTTAGATTTAAGAAGAATGAGGATGCAAAGTGATTTGATATATGATATGCCTCAAGAACAGCTGTTCACTGAATCAGCGTTGATTGAAAATGTTAGGCGTTTACATCGACAAATGCTAAGGGATATTGAGGATCAACTAAGAATGAATGAAGCAGCTAAAAACGCGCTGGAACGCGATTGGAGCAATAAAAGCCTAGCATTCAAATACGAAACAGCTAACTACGAACTACATACTAAGTCAGAAAACGTAAAAGACTCCGCTGGATCGACTAAACTCTGCGAAGGACAATCGGATGTACAATCCTGGGAACATTTCACTGTGGATGGTTTAGTCCAATTCAAGACAGCTATCGAACGATCGAAGGAACTAAGAGCTAGAGTAGACGCTGTACTTATAAACACTGCAAGAGATCTACGCTCGCAAGACATAAAAGTGAACAAAGCTTTAGTAGAGCGCATCGCAAGAACCGAAGAAGTCAAAAAAGAGTTGGAGAACCAGCTACGCGTGATACTACAGAAGATAGTTGAAACTGAGAACATATTGGAAACGCTTCACGATGAAATGATGAAAGTATCGCAAAGACTCCAAGTAGCACAGACGAGATTGAACACTAAAAGCATTAGACCGAACGTAGAGAATTGCAGAGAAGGGTCTTTGATAGGTCTGATTGAGGAGGTCAGAGATTTGAATGACAGTATGAGTTTGCTGCAGAAGAGATCAATGGAGACGCAGAGATTAAGAGCGGATTTGATACATGAGAGATCTCTGTTGGAAAATGAGATAACGGTCAAGAACAAGTCGCTGCATTTGGATAACGAGAGGTGTTTGTTTGTGAGGTCGCATTATCAGTCAGCGGAGAAAATGACTGGGCTTTAAAAAGTACGGAAATAAGGAATGTTCGTTGAAATAATAGAAGGTAGAGTTTAGTATTATACCTAGCGGACACTTAAAACGCATGGTCTTTAGCAGTTTAACTGGTGTGTTTATAAAGATATTTCCAGCTAAATGGATTGGTAGACAGTTCGATAGGCACTAGACTTGACAGTAGGTAACATTAAAAGGCACAATTTAAAACAAGTATTATTTCTACCCTGTGACTTTGAAAAAAAGTTATTGTGAAAATTGGTAAAAAAAGTAAATATCGGAAATTTTAACTAGTAACTGTAGATTACTTGACACTGTCAGAAAAGTGACCAACCAGACACAGTTGCCATTAACAAAGAATCATCATCATATGACTCAGTAAGTGTACTTACAGTTTGGCCGCCTGCGAGATGACATTAGCTCGTTCGTAGTTGTTAGTAAACGCGTCCAGAAGAGCGCAGTCCGCCGCCGCTGCACACAGCTCGTTGCGGACTAAAATGCTCGATAGGGATAGTAGCAGCTCGTTTACTAGAGGTGGCTCCAAATTTTCTGGGGGAAAATTATTAAATTGTATAGGTAATTAAGTCGGCCAAGTGCAAGTCGGACTCGCGCACCAAGGGTTCCGTACACATATATGACTACCGCTGTGGCGCAGTGGGTGAAGTTCCGCCTGCGACGCCTCGGAACTATGTAATGTATTATATTATCTACAGTTATCTTAGTACCCATAACACAAGCTCTGCTTACCATGGGGCTAGATAATGCTGTGTGAATTGTGTCCAGCATTATTTAATTATTATTTACCATTGAGCAGGTTCTTGATAGGGTCCAACAAGATGGCCGCCAGTTCTCTCGCGTGCTCGTGCGCCTTCCCGAACTCGTGGCGAATGTCGTCGTCTAATGTCAGGCGACGGATCACTACCAGGGTTTCTAGTAGCAGCTGCAAATATTATAATAATAATAATAAATAATAAGCCCGCAGGGCAGCTTGTGGCGAGCTGTTGGTGAGTAGCGACACCACGGGTACCGAGTGCTCCCGGGGAAGTTCCTGGTTCTCGTCTCCGCTTGCGGAGTGGCATCCCAAGAGAACCAGATCCCCACCTCTTGCTTGCCTTCATTGGCCGGTCTGAGTGGAGTCGCGAGAGATGCATCTTAGGATGTAGACTCGGGGGTGGAAGTGTCTAATGGCGTAATAGCGAGGAAACCCGCTCACGAGCAGTCTTCGTGATGGTGAAATCGGGCCGCACCTCTCGACACCCCTCAGTCGTTTGCGCCGATGTTGTTCCTCTCCGGTAATTTACTCCGGCTTTTTAAAAACCCATCCAGCATTCGGCAAGCCACTCTTCTTAACATTATGATTGACTTGTTTATGGCAGACGTCCGCAATCTCCCCTATAGCCCGATTACCCAGTCCATCCATCCATCACAATAGCCTGGTTTTATTTCTTTCATTTTTCTTTGCAATAGTCTCTACACCTGGCGGATACCATCTTTGGGTGTATCATATTGTGCACCCGAGGATGATACCCGCTATGTGTAGCCATCGCCTTTTGATTAACTTCTCAAAGGGCCTCTGTGCTGTTGGCTTCGGCCCCACGCAAGCCTTCCAAAGGACCGGGTCACTTTATGGCCCGAGATCATGGTAAATGAGAGACATAATAAATAAAAGTAGTACACACCACACACGGCGCCACGGCCGTGCCACGCTCTATTGGGACCAATCTATCATTAGGTCATTAATTACAGACAGAACACAAATTCTACACCTTATAATAAAAATATACATAGATACATTAAAAACGAACTACAATTAATTTAAAAAATCGTCTAAACTATACTGTTGATTACTAAACTCCATTTTAAGGTTATTGATATTATAGTGCAGTATTTTTAGGTTATAATTTCATTTCTTAGAGACTCCATTTTGTTTCCCTACTCGTATACTAGCTGGCTCGGAAAAGTAGAACGCGGTCCGTGTCTACTCAGATCAGACCGGACCCCGTCTGAGTGCGCTCGGATTGGGTGTTGCCATAATAAGAGTTACGTCCGAGAGAGTATGCGAGTCCACTCGACCGAGCAAACTAGTCCTGATACAGTAGCGTGGTGGCCACTTTGGTATTTCCGTAAACGTATTTTTTAAGATTTTTCAGATAGCATATTCTAAGTCGTCAAAGAAAGAATGTCTACCAGTGGACTATTAAAGACTGTTGATATGCAGTATCTACCTTTTCATTGCCAGTAACATTGAGCAGAAGTTTGAGATTCTCTGGAATGTTTTTTGCAAATATCTTCTGCCTGTTCATTTCGTGTTTCAAACAACAGTTTGAGGTCCATTTCAGTGTTGCCAGGATTATGTCTTCATCTTCCACGTTGTCTAAAATCCTGAAAAATAGAAAATAAAATTGCTTTTGATTCGTCCTGTCAGTTTTAATTTTCAAACGGCTCTATTCATGGAGTTCATTTTTTAAGTAAATATACAATAACTTATAGTTTATATCATGAATATTACAGGAAAAAACAAATACATAATTATGACATTGTATGAGCGACCTTATAGCTAAGAGCCATCTCTTCCAGCCAATCTTTGAAAGCACTTTAATGAAAAATCTGGAGTTTATATTATGATTTATGAGTGATTTGGTTACTCTTTATTAATGAGTGATTATAATCATCAGGTGTGAAAATGTAACATAAATAAATATTTATGTCACATTTTCACTTCTTGACAACTAAACAGAACCGCCGCCGGGTGATTCATCAATGGTCTTCAACAGTTCGTCTTTCGAGCGAAATGCGGTTAGAATCGAACTAAGGTTCTTTCTTCTAGCTTCAACGTCGAGCGAGACGTCACTCGAGTCTTGAGTTACAGCAATGAGAGTCCTGCCGGCCTCTCAATTGCTGTTCAGCAGCCGATTGGCTGCGGCCGGGTGATTATGTTACTCGCGACCGGTTTGCGACAGGCGTAAACAGCTACAACGTCAAAATTGACGTTTGACAGCACTGATTGCTTAATTCACGCCTGTCGCAAACCGGTCGCGAGTTACATAATCAGCCGGCCGGTTAAAACTGGATCGTTTTAGTGAGTATAGGAACAACTTCAATTACAGAAAATCAGAACATTTGCCAGTGAAAGGATTTGCAGCTTGGCTCTTAGGCATGACCTGTACTAACCAGAAAAAAAAGAAAACTGGGTGAACTGAAACCGCGGGAATAATCTAGTACAAAAAACTTACGTCTTCATCATATTAATCCCTCTCTCCTCTAACAAATCTGGCTGACTATCTGTCAGCGCTACTAAAGCTGTTAGTGTACTCCCAATAATCTTTCTGTCTCTTTCCCTCAGCTCTTGCTGTAGCACACTTGACTTTGAGTAGAGCAGATCGACAAGTATTTTGTAAGATCCCTCCTTTGCTGCTCTTAGGCGATAGGCGATGTCTTTGTTGCATTCTGACTGAAAATAGAAAAGTAACTTTAAGCTCAAGGGTCGGATGTAGCGTTTTATATTACGGCACGACTCGTAAGTGGTCAGATCGGTGCGGGCTAACATAACTTAACTTTTAGCTTTACTTTTTTTATTATCAGCCTATGTTAGTCCACAACTGCACATAGGCCTCCCCCAATAAGCGCCATATCGCCGTCTTCAGCTTGACGCATCCAGCATCTGCCCGCAGCGCGGTCCTTCGCAGGTCGTCATCCCACCTGGCCGGAGGGCGTCCTACACTACGTTTGCCAAGTCGCGGTCTCCACTCAAGAACACGTTTACCCCAGCGGTGGTCGGTTCTTCGTGAGATATGGCCGGCCCACTGCCACTTCAGCTTGCTAATTCTTAGAGCTAGCTTGCTAATTCTTGGAGATAGCTTTACTACAGTAGATTATAATCAATTTATGTAAATTAAGTACGAACTAAGTGCTTAGACAAACCTAGCATTGGCCTTAAGGCACTATAAACCAAGTTATGTAAACTACTTGTAATTAAAAAATTATCTATCTTTAAGTGCCTTTGTATGTTAACTCCGCGGCGTAATTTTTTTTTCCAGTTTATTGTAATTTCTATGTTCTATCTGTGATTTGACCAGCAAATAGTTTTGGGAAAACTTACTGACCTAGCTACATAAATAAATAATACTGGACAATTCACACAGCAGAGCTCACATTACAAGTGCGCTCTTATTTACGGAGACGGATTTTTTACGCCGACCCGACATCTAGATAGTATTTATGATCGCGGAGCCCCAAGCAGAGCTTGTGTTATGGGTACCTACTAGATAACTGATATATGTAGATAATACAATACTTAACATAGATATCTTTTATAATACATAGAAAAATGACCAGAACACCCGGAACAGATACCCGCAGATCATAAAAACATGGCGTGGCAGGAATCGAACCCGCAACCGCTTTGGCTTTTATTCGCCCACTGCGCCACTGAGGTCGTCTAGGACATAGGAATTTATTTATTTTTATTTTGGGAGTGGTACCTTCAAGACTTCTAATTGATTCAGTACAGCACCATAATCCGCATCTTCATTGTTGCACAGTGCTCTCAGCTTGGCGATGGTTGTGCTGACTAGATGGTCCTCTCCGGAGCCTAGAGCTAGGTCCTTTATGATATGCGACAGATCTACTCCCTGAAATATAAATAAATAAATAATGCTGGACAATTCACACAGCAGCAGAATAGTCCCAAGTTAAGCAGAGCTTGTGTTATGGGTGTAGATGACTGGTATACTTAATACAAAACATTGCATAGATAGATACAGTTGTCTGCAGATCGTACACACAATTGTCCCGAGTCGGGAATCGAAATCGCAACCTCCTGCATGGCAGGCAGACCATTGCCCACCGCGCCAAAGAGGTCGTCATCATCGTCAAATAAATGGATGTCTGTTATTTCTTCATGGTAAAATCACAAAGTGTTAAGTACGGTATTGCTACGTTATACATATAGGAAGTGAACTAGCTCTTGCATTTACAATTGCCCTAAATGACATTGTACTTTGTGCACAGGTACACCATCTTCAGATACATTTTACAGTGACAAAATTGATTTCCGCATGTTTCAAGTTAAGTTATCTGATGCAGTCAATATATGATTTAACAAAATTTTACAAGTTCTAGATTATATTTTATTGCACATTTTTGTGCTATTCTATAGTGTAGATCTGTGGCAAATTGTACACTTTCAATAATTAATAGACTACTTTTAGGGATAACAAGAACAATTATTTTCTGACTCAAGGTAATGAATTGATGGATGTATTATATAGGTAGGTAGCTTTTTTATTAACACATTGAACGCCATGGTGGTCACCGGTGACCACCACTATACTTTCCTTATGGGCCGACGTTGATTCACGATTTCGGCAAATTTTACAAAATATATTTTATTGGCTCGTATGATTCAAAATAGTCAAAAACCCCGATCTAAATTAATATTTTTTATTATTATCAAAAGAATTTACTAAATAATTGCTGTCGCTCACCGGTGACCACCACGGCGCTTTTTTCGCGCACTAAGTGTCGAAATGAGCTAGTATGCGTAAACTGCTCTCCAGGGCCGCGCCGGGCACGCTCTATATAGTTTTGTATCGGCAGTGTGTCCCCCAGCGAGAAAATTGAGTTCAAACACGAGCCCATCGCGCGGTCACCGGTGAGCCCCGCGGCCTGAACGGGTAGTATTGCTGTCGCTCACCGGTGAGCCCCACGGCCCAAACGGAACAATAATTAAATTTGAATCGGCGTTTAACGTGTTAAGGTTAAGCAAAGGCAAGGCAAGGAGGTGACCTTTAAATAAGACTGAACTATAGCATTCTATATATGAGACCTGCTTGCCGTATTAGTATGTGTACCTTACCTACAGATATATTTATCTATCTATGGTAATTACTGCTAATTCAATATGAGTCATATTCATGATGTTAGCTGATTAAGTCACTGCTGGAAATAGCTTAACTTAGATTAGATCACCTAAGATCTATATACCTGTAGAAGGTATAAACAGAATGAGAAACAAATTGCCGAAATAAACAACCTATTTTGGCTAACTTTCAAGGGTCTCAAAATTTTTTGTGTGCGAATAATTGACTAATTGATGAAACTATCGTATAGATACGTAATATTTTAAATATTTTTTATACAGTTTAGATTGATACCTGGGCCACGAATTGCGCTACAGCCTCATTTATTGCCTCTTCGGGAGACATGTCGAACTCGTTGATATTTTCCTGAACAACTTCATCGTATGTCTCTTGTGTTATCACTCGGACCATTTTTGCACAGTAACGTTAAGATTAGGATAGTTGGTTTTGTAAATAACAACGAATTTTCAATAATTATACGCAAAATTTCCACATACAAAAATCACAACACAAAAGCGCTTAGAACATTTAAATGACATGACATGACTAATTTGACATTATTTCAGACTGACATAGACAGTAATACAGCTGGACCATGCAAGAAAAGTCAACCAAATTACGTCACACTAAATTTTTCTTACAAAACTAAACAAAACATTCAGCAAACTAAGAACAGCTGAGATGCTATGTAATTTGGTAGGTTTCTATTTGAATTCCTTCCTAGGCGTTCTGAAACTAAGTGGCTTCGAAATCGAAAGTTTGTTGATGAAGGTTGTTAATTTTTCATTTAATTTGTAGAAATAGTATCGTCATATATTCAGATTGTGCGAAAACAGTATTGTAAGAAGACACAAGGGAGCACTTTGCGCTAGTCCACACTTTTTTGAGTGATTTTATTCACTCCCTTTGCTTTGCTGTTATGTATGAATAAGAGATGTATAGTTAAGTTCCTGATCGCTCACCAGATGACGCACACTCCAAAAAAAAGGAAACCAAATCACGAAATCGAGCAATATTTCGCGATTCCTGCGTAATTTGTGCGTAATCAAAGCACGATTTCTTGTTTACGTGCAAATAATAACAGTTAGGTGAATCTGTGTAAGTCAAAATGAGTTTTCTGGGTAAAATCTTTGGCGGTAAGAAGGAGGAAAAGGGCCCAACAACACACGATGCAATTCAGAAATTACGTGAGACTGAAGAGTTACTCATCAAGAAACAAGAGTTTTTAGAAAAGAAAATAGAAATTGAGATCGGGACTGCAAGAAAGAATGGCACGAAGAACAAGAGGGGTGAGTTTCCAGGGTCAAAAACCCAAACAAAGCATGTCATAGAACATATCCTTACAAAGTCGTAAATGACCTTGTGTTAGAGCTATTTGAGTCAATTACAAGCACATTTGAATTGTAATTCTTCCTCTACGATCATCAAATAACTTATTTACAAAGGTTCTTTTAAAAAATTCCATTTTAGATAGGTCACTTTTATCCATCTAACTAATGGTTACCTACTACCTATAAAATTATTGTCAATACCTACCTATTGTGTATCCACCTACCTAACGCGTAGTATAAGTGCAATGAGTTTAGTCTAGATTTCTTTTATTACACATCTGGCCATAAAAGCTAAAGTTAGCGTAATGCCTACCTACCTTTTATTTGCATTTCCTTATTTCTCTTATTGCCATATGTCCACAAAAGCTAAAGTTAGGATAAAACCTGGCTAAAGGTAAAGATAGGTTTAATCCTAACTTTAGCATTTATAGTCAGGTTTTTTTGGTATTCTAGATGAATGCCAATAGGGTTAGTGTCCTGGGTAAAAAATATTTTTTTCGATTAGTCCGTCAGTTAGATTATCAGAAGATATTGGACACATATTCTTCTCTTTTGTCAATCAAACAAATACTCTTAAACTTTGATGCGCTTTATTTTTACAAAAATAAAGCGCATCAAAGTTTAAGAGTGGGGGCTCGTGACGTCACAACTTGCTAAAAAGTGTAGCAAGACGTGACGTCGCGGAACTTTTACTGGCTATATCTTCATATTTTTTGTTTAATTGACAAAAGAAAAAACATGGGTCCAATATCTTCTAATAAAATCTAACTGACGGATTTAGTAGATTTTTTTAGGACACTTGCCTATTATTGTAATTTATTCAGGTTAGTGTTTATGCAAGTAGTTTTTAGTAGTAGTAGTAGATAGACTATAGGTAAGTAAATAAACAAACCATTATATTTGTAGTTATTGAGAGGACAAAGCTTCCTTGTTATCAGACACTGGCCACAGATATCAGATAGCGAATAATACATTTAGATAGACTTAATGCATATTAAAGCTCTAAGAGCGCTAACACTAATGTCTAGAGCACAGTGGCCAGTAATTTCTGTGATTTATAAATAATTAATAAGCAATATAATAAATGGGCAATAATATTATGACCCACCTACATTCACGACCCACTTAACGCCGGGTAAACAAACAAATTGCTTTAAATATCAGTATCTGACTGAGGCTGAGAAAAAGTGCTTCGAATTGAAAAATTAAAAAAATAAATATGAATCATTATTTTGTTAGTGCACACTGCTCGTTGGGCAATTTAGGTAAATTATGTCATTTAGTATTAATTTGTGATATCATTATCAGCCTTGATTAGTCCACTGCTGGACATAGGCCTGTTGTACCTTCATAGTTTAGATATTCTTTTCTTTTAGTTGTGCGGTAATAATGTAAGTGGCAAAAATAACCTCTTATGACCTCCTTAGGATAAGTTGTATGAAATATATAAAAATAAAATCGATTTATTTCTGCATTTGTGGATTTGTATACTGACAGACATTATTATGTTCTATTTGGTGTTATATCACAGAAGTTAAGCATTATGCAAATGTTGTGCAAGTTTTTAAAAAGGCATTCTTCAGTACATAAAATGCGTGCTTGTAACAGGTAACTTAAATTAATAGTACTTTGTATTAGTAGACCTTTTTAATGTTTTATTAGCCATTCAGTATTCAATTCAATTCATTTATTGCAAGAAATATGGTCATAATACAAGGTCTTAAACATTAGAATAGGTAGTGTTACATATACTTCACATTGGCATGCAAACAAGTAGCCACCTACTCAAGACATTTCCATTACATTAGGGCCACATAATGTGACCCATATACTTTATTATAGCCTTAAAACATAGGTTTATTTTTATATAAATGTATGTATACTAAATGATGAACTATGAACTACGTGTGTGTTAGGCCACCTTACGCACCATAGCATATGCTGAGTGGAGACCAATATTGTCTGTTTCTCTGGTAATTTATACGAGTATGTACTATTTGTCTCTGTTCTGGCAAAATAAAAATCTTTTTACCTTACTTTTACATAAATTATTGCATGTTCCAGCTGCCATCGCCGCTTTAAAGCGCAAGAAGCGCTACGAGAAGCAGCTGACACAGATCGATGGAACGCTCACACAGATAGAGGCACAGAGAGAGGCGTTGGAGGGAGCCAACACTAACGCACAGGTGCTCAATACTATGAAGGATGCTGCGAACGCTATGAAGCTGGCACACAAGGATATGTAAGTTATCTTCATCATAATTAGCTTGTACATGTCCACTGCTAAACATAGACCTCAGGCTGTTTTTTTTTTACCAAAAACAACCTCGGTCTGCCTTGTGTAGCCATAATTAAATGTGTTCTTGGGTGGAATATACAGGTGCCATTCCAGTCAAATTTTTCTTTGATCCGATTAACGTGAAACATATTTGTGCTAATAAAAGATTTTGACTGAGATTTGCTGGTAACTCAGTGAGACCAAATACATTGAGGTGTTGCGGTTGACCAAAGCCGCGACGACGCTGCAGGATCGCAGCGAGCGTGCTGTGTCGTCGCAGCGTGCTCGCGGCGTACTCGCCTGTGTGATAGATAATTCTCTAGTATGTATAATCTTCAGCTACAAAAATCTAACCCTATAATCCCCGTTTCAGCGACGTAGACAAAGTGCACGACATAATGGACGACATAGCGGAGCAGCACGACATATCTCGCGAGATCACGGACGCTATCTCCAACAATGTCGCGTTCCCGAACGATATCGACGAGGACGAACTGGAGAAGGAGTTGGAGGAGCTCGAACAGGTTAGAGCACTCACACCCTCGTACACTTGTCAAGAACACTAATTCTGCTCATTCTGATTTATGCATTAAATAAATAAATAATGCTGGACAATCCCCACCGCATTATCTAGCCCTACCCAAGCAGAACTTGTGTTATGGTTACTAGATGACTGATATACTTAATACAATATATTACACAGATATATATTTTTATTATACATTCATATCGACAAGAACAAGCCTATAAAAACAATCATCAAAATCGGTTCACCTAGTCGAAAGTTCTGAGGTAAAACACAAAAAAAAAAAAAAAAATCCAGTCGAATGACAACCACATCCTTTTTTGTCAATGATAAAAGAGAATGATTCAGTGGAGTGCCGTCAAATATCATTAAAAAGTCTTCCAAAACTCCCTTTCGCATAATTTTAACCCTTAAATATCTGTTTGTAGGAGGATCTCGACAAAGAGATGCTTGGTATCAACGTGCCGGCGGACAACCTGCCCGACGTGCCCACAGCCGACCTGGTGCACGACAAACCCAAGCCCAGCAAGTCTAAGCAGAGTGGTAAGCAAAGATACTGAAACCCTCATCTTATGGTCTGGGAGCCAGAGACAGATTTTCATGACCAAATCCCTCCCAAGCAAAACGTCGTAATATATGGAATAAGGTTCAAATCAGAAATTAAAATTTGCATATTCCAGAATACTGATAGGAATAATGTCGTCATCGCTGCCACTGCCCAACCCACCCACGCAGTCGCAGCTGACGGTCACGAGTATTCATAATATTAACACCTAATGTATTTTACGAATTTTCGCTCGGAAGAAATAATTGACCATTGTACCTGGCTCCCGGACCATTAAAAGTCCCTGCTCACACCACCTCTTTCTATGTTTATTTAAAGGAAAACCGGAGGCTTTATAACTAACAGACTAAGAAATTGATTAATACTAAAAAGCTTATTGAAGGTTTTCAAGGATAGATAATATAATAATACAATTAAAAAGACTGAACATAAAGTGACTGGTTAACATACAGGATCTATAAAGTTAACTAAATATTATATAATGTATATTGTATTATGTATATCAGTTATCTAGTACCCATAACACAAGCTATTTATTTATTTACTTAATCATCATCATCAGCCAATATCAGTCCACGGCTGGACATAGGCCTCCCCCAATGAGCGCCATAGCGACCTGTCTTTGTATTGCTTACATAAGTTGTTCAAATTGTTACTCGCGCGCCACAGATAGGAATTTTGTCGGTAGTTTGTACCAGCGTGAGGAACATGGACGGGGGGTTACATCTGATAGATTTATTGGGAACGTTAAGCTTAATTTTTTTGAGTAAGTCGGGTTCTGTTTGGCTGTTAATGAACTTTATACCATATTGATACTATAATAAAGTCTCTTTTTCTATTCCAGAGGACGACGACGAATTGGCGCAACTTCAATCCTGGGCTACATAAAGCGATCTGTACTTGTGATATAACTAGTGTATGTATAGGGAACGGGACGTTTTGTATGTACACAATGAATATATACAAATATGTACACAATACCTTAACGTCGAAATACATAATAATGTAGATAAAGAATGGAATTGAGAATGGCCGCCTATATTCAGCTGTAATGCTTAGATACTTCAACAGTCTATATTGGTCCACTACTGGACACAGGCTTTCCCCTGATAACCGCCTTATTGGCACTCAGGGGGGTAATGCCCATTATCCCCACGCTGGACATGCGGGATCATCGTTCTGTGGTTAATTGTTGTAACGCTTAGATCAAACATGATGTAATTAGAGGTATAAGTACTATTTAATGAAAAAAATAATAATTTTAGTAGTATTTATCGCGTTTATTTACCTATTCTTCCCGACGTTTCAACAGGTTTACACACTCTTGTGGTCACGGGATGACTGGAGCTACTCTTTAAATAGTTTTTGAAACTATCATGGTTATACACACGAAAGTCATTTATAACGGCATATTTACCATGATTTGATTTTTGAGTTTTTCAATATTTCAGTACAGTTTCATGCGCCATAATAACAGAATAATTGAAGGCACTGCGAGTAAGTTTTTAAGGGCAGACATACCGATCTACCCTATTTTTTTGTCTTTTGCTATAACGTTACCACTACCATCAAATAGTAATATTGGAAAACTCAAAAATCTAATCATGGTAAATATCTGGTGTTAAATGACTTTTTTCGTTAAATAGTAACATAATGATGTGTTCAGAACGCTAAAGTTTTATTTTTATTTTTTTTATTTTTCTTTCTTAGGGAAAGTTTAAAAATTATCATGATCTAAGTGGGACAACATGTGAGAGGCTGACATTTGTAATCCCATTCTTTATCTACGCAAAACGTCCCCTCAGTATGTCATGTAAAATATGTATTTAACCAATAACAGCTTATATACACAAGAATAATGCCTAAAAATACAGAAAAGTCAAAACGTCCCACAGTAGGTATTGTAAAAATATGTATTTACCCAATATCTGTTTATGTACACAAGAATAATGCCTAAAAACACCGAAAAGTCATTCTTAACACTTCGAGTGCTGGAATCACACCGTATGTGTTTTCTACAAGTGTCTAATATGCGTAAATCCACACTAGCGCAGCGGCTGAGAAAATACAGATCTGTGTGTCTCAGCACAGCTGTAATATTTTTCGAACGAAACGCATGTGCGGCGCAACACAGCCGCTGTGTAGAGCGGCAGCACGAATGGCTTAGGTTAAAAAAAATATCGCAGTCGTCGAAAAAAGTTCGCAGTCAAAGTGTTAACTAGATATTCATATATTATCTATCCAGAGAGGTTTTTCTCTTGCTTGACGATTTGTTCTATAGAGTCCAAGGCAAAAAGTTTTGATGTCTCCATTACATTCTAAAGTAAATACTTGAAAATTAAACCATAATTGCACATAATTAGAAGCTATTTTAAAAAAGCTAGATTTTAACTAAATATAACAATTAACTTTTCATATATTAGTCAAAATATTGAAAGCGGGAAGGATTTGTATAATGGGATGATAATAATTGCAGTTAAAATTATAATTAAACATTATTTTGTAAAGATTGCTATAGTTAGTTATTTAGTAATTGCTGCATATACTATGTTGTTGTATTTATGTATATTTTTTAGATATTTCGCACGGGTAATGGCGTCGTCATTGCATATAACTTGTCGTACGAAATAATACAAGGTGTACCAAAATTATGTGCACTAAGTGAAAGGTCATTTTCGACCCCAGTGGGGTAAACTTTGGTCAGCAATTTTTTGAATTTAGAATTTTGTATGTTTTTCAATGAGGGCGCTGTCGTCGGTGCTAACACTTTCAAACTCAAAGGCTCTGTTGTATTGGACTTGAGACAGGTTTAAATATGTTTATTCATTAATTGTATTAGTGCCTCGTAACGTACATTAAGCTAAACATCAAGTTGTGCATATGTTTAATATATTTTTTATTTTAAGGAATATATTGGTGTTTTTTTTTCTTACTAGTTGCTGCCTGCGGCTTCGCCAATATCAACTTTCGCATTTATAATAATTAGTGTGAAATTAAATACACAAAAGCAAGCAGCTTAACAACTACTTTATTTTATAAATAACCTGGGGGCTAGATAATGTGTGAATTGTCCAGCATTATTTACAATGCAATACAATACAAAAATTCTTTATTGTACACCATAATCAAATCAATAATTACAAAAATACATTAGGTATATGCGACAAACACAATGGGCGGCCTTATCGCTTAGAAGCGATCTCTTCCAGGCAGCCTTTATTACATTTATTTATTTAATGAAACAATGAAATACAATTTATTGATAAAATCAATTTACAAGTAAAATTTTCGATTACAACATATTGTTGAAATTACAAATAAAAATAATTCACATTAAAGTAAAAATATAGTCATAAATTACAAATTTAACCCAAGTAAAAGTTTTGACTATATACCATCAAATCAATTTTCTAACTTCCTAAACCGATACTAGGTATATCCTGCTCCATAAAGGGCCAGTCACAACACAACAATCAGGCTATTACATAACGTACATAAATCATTCGTACATGCCTTATGTCGTACATAGTTGTGGATGCAGAAAGCATGGCGCGTGCCGGCTGAATTTTGATAGTTTAGATATGGTTCGACTGCTAATACTTTCTCCGTACGTATTCTGGGTGATTTTGTTTGCCAGCGATTGGAGCACGATGTAGGTTTTTATTTAAAGTTATGTGGTTTTGTAAAAATTACGCCGTAGATTGGGTGTGCTACATTGTAAGCCGGGGTAATTCCGGACCCCGGGTGTGTCAGGGATTTAGTTGTTATCCACGCATTTTGTGATACAAAGGTACCTATTTAAATTTTGAAAAGGTTTATTACCTTCTAAAATACGTTTTAATATTGTGTTATTTCTTGTGATTTTCAATAGACGACGTTTGAATACGATTAAAAATTCAGCTTAATCTGTAGTTGCGCCAGCCCAAAGCGGACAGTTCATACATGATAATTTTGTCATTGTTATTGTATTACACAATGTTACTAAAACAAACATCAACAATGTGTCACTGCTATTATTTTCCTATTATAAGTAGTTGTCTCTCTATTAGACCAGTCTAGAAGTTTGGTTTGTTCGGATCAGTGCTCTACAATACTTGCGTGTTGATCAACGATTGATTTGAGAGCATAAAACAAAATTTAGAAACTGTTCCAATCCAAGCACAGACCGCATTTGCCTGTTTAAACTATTAAATATTTTCATTAATCCAGATTAAGAACCCTAGAAGACCTATTCATTCATGTCAAATTTGCGCTACAATCTTCATAAGCGACTAGTAAAAATTGTATGGCTGTATATCCTTTATATAACCAAACAAAAGTAAAGTAGGTAAACGATTAGTTAGCGAGTTTCCAATAAACTTAACGAACACAGCAGTAATTTTTGGTTTCAAGAACAGCGTTGATACATAAGACATTTATTCGGCGTTGCTGGTTATGTAAAATTTGCTTCAAAACCAAAGCGATCTAACTACAATCCGACTGCGATTTCGAAGTCACAGAATACTCTTCTAATAAATTAATAGGTTGCAGCAATCATTAGCTTATATCGACGCATGGTGTTGGATGGTTCAGTTGTCGTGTTGTACTTTCGGACGAGACAGTCGTGTCAAGATGAAGGGGGCTGCTTTTCTTGTAAGTATATCTTTATATATATATATATATATATCTTTATATATATAATGAATTCCTTATAATGAGTGTCCGTGTGGTATGTTAGCGATTAAGATCTGCTAACAGTTTTCACATCAAAATTACGTTACCTTATGATGGAGTAGTGTAGGACGCCCTCCGACCAGGTGGGATGACGACCTGCGAAAGACTGCAGGTAGATGCCGTAGATGCTGGATGCATCAAACTGAAGACAGGGCGCTATGGCGCTAATTAGGGGAACCCTATGTCTAGCAGTGGACTAAAATAGGCTGATGATTATGATTATGTGTGTGGGAATCAATATATTAAAAGCAATTAGTACGTAAATGGTGTTAATATCATTGACCACTATTAGGTTTTGAAAAAAATGCGTTTGTAAGTAGCCTGCTTAAATTTCCCCGATAACATTTGCTTCTTCAGTCGTAGTCTTCAATATAATGAAGTATTTATGTTTTTATTGTCCCTATTGGCCCCTCTACAAAACCTACCTACCTATCTATTTACATAGGTATGTATATGTAGTTATGAGAAATGAAAAGGAATTATGGTGAAAGTAATGTCTCATATGGAGTGAAACGGCTTCGAGCGGACCCGTCCCCTGTGGGATTTCATTATTGATAACTTTGTCCTGTCTAGCCAGATTTAAATTCAAATGCCCTGCAAAGGACCTTTTCATTTCTTCCAGTTTTATCGGCCCGTCGATGTTATAAGCCGCGTGGAAATCTACATATGTATCAAATAGTTTATAAAGCTTCCTCTTGAATAACTCGCATCACAGCTATTAAAAAAACCGCATCGAAATCCGTTGTGTAGTTTTAAAGATTTAAGCATACATAGGGACAGACAGACAGCGGGAAGCGACTTTGTTTTATACTATGTAGTGATAAGCGCGTTTTATTTCATTGACTCTAATATATGAATACCATTTTTTTCAGGTATTTCTGCTCCTTGCGCTCCACACATCTCAAGCAACATTGGAAATATTAGAAAAATTGAAACAAGATGCGGCGAACAATTTCCACACTTTAAGCGAAGAACTAGCCAAAAACATAAAAGACCTCTCATACAAAGCGAAGGAACAACTACAAACGATCAAAAACCAAGCTAAAACCAAACTCAAAGAAATTACAAATAACACCCCGATATCAAACTTACTCATGTACAAAGCTCTAGTACCTAGCATCGGTATAGACAAAGTCAAAGATTTCTACGCTTTAAAATTAAAGAAGGTGGAAGATGCAAAGCAGCATATAAATAATAAGAAAAGCTATCTACAAGACAAGTTAGCTCATAAGGTAAATTATGCGCAAGGTACATTAGCGGCTAAATCCAGAGAGAAAACGCAAGCTTTAGATGGATTACGATTAAAAGAAAATTATCTAAGGGCGGTGTTTGAAGGTAGATTCCCTTATCCAGTTGGGACGAAGAAGATTGTGTACATTTATGAGTAGGTAGGCTAAGGGGCAGGTAATCAACAGCTATGTAAGACAGCAGAGAGTAATAATTATACATACTAAATTTTTTTAGCAAAATGTTATTGAGATTTTTGTTTATTTTTCCACAATACTTCCCATAAGTATGTATTATAGAAGTTGAAGTTATTCAGTAATGTTCTTTTTTTTTACAAAACATATGTGAAGCGAAGAAAAAGTTGAAAAAAATTGATAATTAATTATTGCTATTTGTTGTTAATCTTAATAGCATTTGAAAAAATGATATACCTACCTAAGTATGTCAGAAAAGTTGGAATTGTAATTGTATGTGTAAAATAGCATGTGATTTTTTTTATAAGTAGGTATGTCAGAAACGTTTGTATTGTAATAATGTGTAAAATGATTAAACGAGTGTGTGTTCTTGTAGATGTGCAAGTAGGCAAACGAACAAAAAAACTGCCACTTAAATTTGTGTATTGTAGAATTTAGGTAAAATTGTAAATGCATTATTTATTATGGCACATTTGGTAATAAATTATTAAACATATTTTTTGTTATTTTATTTTACTCCAATAGAAATTAATGTATTACTTTATAGATAATAGCTCAATAATGATTCGAAATTCAATCAAAAAAACCTTTTTATTGTAAATAGAATAAAGGGCGGCCTTATCGCTAAGAGCGATAATCTCTTCCAGGCAACCTTAGGATGGACTGGACATGAAGGAACAAAATAGACGGTGGTACTTAATAAATAATATGGATAAAAAAAGAAAACAAATACCTACACTACATACCATAATACCTACATTATACAAATAGAAAAATACTTCTCTTCCAGGCAACCTTTGGATGGAAAGAATTGTGTGAATTAAAGAAAGGCAGGGACAACATTATAAAAGACTTACATAGACATAAGAAAGAATTACGTACATTTACATTATATGTACATTTTATTTATTCGAAATCAAAATAATATTTCATTATCATATTAATAAAACTAGATTAACACATTTCTAACCTACCCAAACACCAGAAACTTATTTCAGATGTCATGTATCATATAAAATATATCTAAATAACATAATTATTAACAATTCATCATTTATTCGTTTAAACAAAAGCAACAGCCCTTACTCAAAACAATTAAATTACAATTAAAAAATTCAATTAGTTCACCTGATTACCAAAACTCAAATCACTCAACAACTTCTCAAACACATCGTTTACATTACTATCGTCATTCTTTGGTAAGAAATCATCCATAGCGCCATTTTGAAATTCACCAAAATCATCCGCAAGTCCCAATTCAGCCAGTAACTGTAGATTCTCTGATCTATCATCTACTCTCTCTGGTGCTTCGGAAGTGTCGAACTCTGGCAGTAGTTGTTCAGCTTCTGTAGACTTTTCTTTTGGCCGTCTGTTTGTCACTTTATGTTTTGCTCTCTCGTTTTCTGATATAATGTCATGGTATTCTTTGATTTCTTTTGCGAATTCTATGTCGTCTTCCTCGTCGTCGGCATTGTCCTAAAATAAAATAATAAATATGTATTAATAAATAATGCTGGACAATCTATTTGCCCAGCAGTGGAACGAAACAGGCTTAACAAAAAAAAATGTATTAATAAATAATGCTGGACAATCTACACAGCATCGTCTATCCCAAGCTAAGCAGAACTTGTATTATGGTTGTAGTCTAGTACCTACATTATATTATAAAATAATATATAGATAATATATTTTTATAATATAATCTTATAGGTATTCTTTTATAAAATTATACATTGAAAGAGTAACAAACATCCATCCATCCATCCATACTTACAAACTTTTGCGTTTATAATATTAGTAGGATTTATAAATAAGTAAAAACGAACCTGAATCATCTGTGCAGTGGATTTGTACTGGAAGGCATTCTGTGATAGATCCACTTCAACTGGGAACAGCGTGGTGTTTTCCTTCAAATGCTCCACTGTTTCACTGAAAATAAAAAAAAACTAAATTGATGAAACTTATATATATTATTGTTATACGGAGGGAAGGTTTGATTTTTTGTTTGTTTGTTTGTGCGAAGCCGGGAAGGTCCGCTAGTGAATAAATAAACTGAAACGGAAAACTCATACTTGTGGTAAACCGCCAGCCCCTCTATAAACCGCCTGAGCTGGTAGGCCACGTCCTGCGTTTTCTTGTTCTCCAACAACTCTAGCTTCACGAGGACATCCGAGCGGAGTCGCGCGAAACGACATCTCGCGTCCTGGCGGCAGCGAAGGATCAATCTGGAAGAAATAACATAAACATTATAAACCTTATTTCGTACTCAACAGTAGAATTTGTAAGTATTCTCCATCTAGATTTTTAGGGTCCGTACCCAAGGGGTAAACGTCCGTCGCGCGACGGACGTACAAAACAATTTTTTTTAAATTTTCTCGTTTCGCCGCAAGTAGCCGCAATTTTTTCATTTTTTTTTGGGTACTGTATCAATAGGGCTACAAAAAGATTCCGTACAAATAACCGGCCAAATCTATCCAATTTGAGAAAAAAAATAAACGTTTTTCCGCCATACAAAAAAAAAAAAAAAATTTTTCTTCTTAATTACGTATCTTATAGATTTTCTTCATAGAATAATGGTTGTCAGAATAGCTGAAACCAATTCTGTAAAAAAATCAAATCAAAACTCCGATTTTCGACCCTATGTCCACTTTTTTCCTTTCGGAACCACTGTGCGTCGTCGTCCGTCTGTCACCAGCATATTGTATCTCACACAGATGATGTATTTCTGTTACCGCAAATACTAAATAGTACAGAATAAAATAAATAATTAAAACGGCAAATAATCATGTCTGTTGTATTACCTTACAACTTTTTTTCATTCAATTTTTTTTGCCGTTTTTATATAAAATCAATGATACGGAACCCTTCGTGCGCGATTTCGACTCGCACTTATTATTTTATTATTATTTGGCCGGCCCGATGCCATCACCTTGATACAAATAATTCTCACTGTATGTCGAAGAATTTGGTCAACGTTTTACCTGTATTCATAATTCCCGGTCTCAACCCTATACAAAGGTTCTTGCAGTGCGTTATAACCATACTCCTCGTCGTCCATTTCCTTAACCTTGAGGCAGTAGGACAGGTATTCGAACTTCGTGTCTGCGTACTTGCGGATCGTTAGCTTCGTGTCGGGTATGGCTTTGTTTAGGTAGGTCCCCATGTCTGCTAGGATCTGAAAAGAGAAGGCTATTTAGCTTGTGACTAGGTTTGTTTCGTCTGTGCTGGTCAAAATGTAGACTGAAAAGAACGAAAGAAAATACATTTAATTAACAAAATACATAACACATTACACGACACATTACATAATAGTTAAGTATACAAACAAGAAAAATGTATACGAAGGCAATAGATAAGACATACAGATAGGTACAAATAATAAATAATGCTGGACAATCCACACAGCATTATCTAGCCCCATGGTAAGCAGAGCTTGTGTTATGGGTACTAGATAACTGATATACATAATACAATACATTACATGGATAGATTTTTTTTATACATAGAAAACGACCAGAACACCCGGAACAAATATCTGCAGATCGTACACACAATTGTTCCGAGGCGGGAATCGAACCCGCAACCTCCTGCGTCGCAGGCGGACCTTCGCCCACCGCGCCACATCGGTCGTCAAATATGCTATATATGGCCAAAAAGGTCCCTGGCTCAGTATTATGCCGCAAGTCGAAGTTAGTAGCGGCGCTGTAAGACTAGACGACTAGACTAGGCTGGCTTAGAACCGGGATGATGACAGGAACTAATAATCATCAAAATAATGTTTTTACTGAATTTTACTTGAGCCATAACAACAACACACTTATTATATTTTTAATCCCTAAAGGTAAAACGGGAATAAAAATTACTTAAGACTCCGCTGTCCGTCTGTCACCAGGCTGTACATCTTGAATCGTAACAGTTAGACAATTGAATTCACAGATTTTCACAGATGATGGGTTGTTACCGCTATAACATCATATAGTAAAAAAACAGTATATAATAAATATTTAAGGGTCTCCCATACAAGTAAAGTGATTTATTTGTAACGTTATTGGTAACGGCAACGGTAAAGGTTAGGTTAGGTTAGAATATTTTGTTATATTCTATTTTAAAATATATAGTTAAATTAAAATAAAACAAATATTTATATACCATGGGGCTCCCATATAACAGACATGAGTTTTTTTTGCCGTCTTATAGATAATGGTACGGAACCCGGCGGTTTTTTTTTATTTTGATCGACATTAATTATTATTTTGTATATACGACATAAGTCTCACCGGTTTAAGTGCCTTCAGCATACATATTCCATCTCGCTCCATCCCACGGTGGTACTGTCCAAACTTGGAGAACGCCTCGGAAGCTCTCGGCGCCGGCTCACGCACCCCTATGCCACAGAATATGTCGCCCATTGTCTTGTATGTCACTATTAGATCGAAGTAGGCCTTTAGCATTCTAGAAAAGGGGATGTTAGGCTTAGTTATTAAAATTCCTGAAGTCCAAAATAAATGTCATCATAAATTGTATTTGCTGTGTAAATACCTAATTGTAATTTACGTGTATTTTTTTTATGTATTTGGTAACAAAAATGGTTTTTTTTAAATTTATTTACCAACTTAAAGATATTGTTAGATAAAAAAGCTTAAAAATAACTCGAAGGAAACCACGAAGGATGTTATTAGCTGAGAGTCAGCTGAATAAAATCTCATAGGTTTAACAATACAATTATTCAATTTCAGGCAATAAGATTATAAATTGGAATTAGGTAAGTAAATTGATCAGTAACTGAATCAAACCCCCTGATAATGATGTAGGTTCGATAAGAAGTGCGATCTGAGTTTATATTTGATGTTATTAGGTGTTATATTGTCGAGTAGTTCCATTGGAAGTTTATTTATTAACCGGGGAACCAGATAACTGGCGGTCCTCTCGCCGTACAAGTCCAAGTCAAGGTTACAAGTCCATTTTTGTTACCAAATACAGAATTTGAACTTACACAATACTTTTTCAAAGGATCTAATGCTATGTGAATCTATTGCTGGACAAAGGCCTCCCCTAATGTTTTAAGCTTGGTGCATCCAGCATCTACCTGATGACAATTCTGGCTGATGAAAACCGGATGGAAACCTAAGAAAGAAATCAGTCTTTCTTAAGACTGATTTCTTTCTTAGGTTTCCATCCGATCTGAACACAGAGCCTCCTATGTACTATGGACTTTGTTTACCAGGCTCGGTCTGCACTCAAGAACACGTTACCCAACCCCAGGAGTCAGGCGGATATGATCAGAACCTTACAGAAACGGAGAAATTCGCATTCTTTTAACACACACGTCACACACACACGCCCCACATCTAAAATTACGACTAAAGTGTTGATACAACGGGTATTCATCGCGTTTATTCACCTATTTTTCCCGACGTTTCAACAGTTACACGATAAATACCCGTTGTATAAATACTTATAATTATGTGTTCAGATCGCGTAAGTTTAAAATTATTTACGACTAAAGTGATCTATCACAGAAAACGCCCGGAGATGCTATTGGTCAATGAAAGAACTTATGAAGGGCAAACTACCTCTATCCCTTAAAAATAAACTCATGGACGTACGCATTCTTCCCATCCTCACCTATGGCGCTCAAACTTGGTCTCTAACCGATCGTCAAAAGTCCGCCCTTGGGGTCTGCCAACGATCCATGGAGCGTAGTATCTTAAGAGTCAAGCTGTCAGACCGCGTGCGGAACAGCATACTACGCTCCAAAACACGCATCGTTGACGTTGGTCAGACAGCCGGAAGCCTGAAGTGGAACTGGACCGGACATGTCTGCCGTATGTCCAGCGACTTGTGGGCAAAGACCACCACAGAGTGGAGCCCACCCAACGCTAAGAGGCGACGTGGAAGGCCCAGGATGAGATGGCGCGACGAGCTTGAGGTACATCTTCCATCATGGCCTGTTGCAGCGTTGGATCGCGAGGAGTGGAAAAAGAAAAGGGAGGCCTTTGTCCAGCAGTGGGACAATAATGGCTTTAAATAAAATAAATAAAAAAGTGATCTACCAAAAATATGTCTCACGAAATACCTTATGCCGTACCTTTTAGCATTCTCCACAAGTCTTTTATAAGTCGCCTCTGTCTCCCGCAACTCATTCAGCTTAGCGACCAGGGTATCGTTACAGAGGATGGCTCGAGATAGTCCTAATGCATCAGCGGCGCCCGAAGACATGTTCTCAACTATACGGTGTTTTATCTTCTTCATGATAATGTCGAGGGATTTACCCTGTTTCGGGTCTGCGTGGAGTTTGTTGTAGTTTATTGTTACTTCGTCCTGATATGTACGAAAATGAGGGATTAATTTCCTCACAACTTATGTATACATTATACATACATCATCATCATCAGCCTATAGGAGTCCACTGCTGGACATAGGCCTCCCCTAATGAGCGCCACAGCGCCCTGTCTTCAGCTTGACGCATCCAGCATCTACCTGCAGCCTTTCGCAGGTCGTCATTCCACCTGGTCGGAGGGCGTCCTATACTACGTTTACCGAGTCGTGGTCTCCACTCAAGAACACGTTTGCCCCAGCGGCCGTCGGTTCTTCGCGAGATATTGTTATATCATACATACTAGTATAATTGCATAGATTTATTGATTTGGTTCTGCAATCGCAGGCAATAATTACTGAAATATTTTATACCGAACTGGATTTTTGCTGCCCAGGAGCAAAACAAGTGATCTAATTCAAAACCGTGAACAGTGAGTAATAAAAATCCCGACTCAATCTTCGCTTTTTACAACCTTTTGCCAAATCACCGAAGGCCTACAAATACAAAAGATTTCGACGCACACGATTCAAATAATAATTGTTACATACAAAAGATTTAAACGCGCTCCTATTCAAATCACAAGCGCAAAATCAAAGTCTTCTTCATAAGTCTTGGGAAACATTGCAGTTGAAAGGTATAAGGTGTAGCCTTCAACCTACCTATCATATATTATACTAGCTGCGCCCCGCAGCTTCGCCCGCGTGGAAATCTGTGCATCAAATGGTTTACAAGCCTTCCTGTTGAATCCATAAAAAAAAACCGCTACAAAATCCGTTGCGCAGTTTTAAAGATCTAAACATACATAGGGACAGACAGACAGCGGGAACCTACTTTGTTTTATACCATGTAGTCATCGTCATCATCATCAGCCTATAGCAGTCCACAGCTGGACATAGGCCTCCCCCAATGAGCGCCATAGCGCCCTGTCTTCAGCTTGCCGCATCCAGCATCTACCTGCAGTCTTTCGCAGGCACATACCATGTAGTGATAATGATTAATTTAATCTGTACACTTATTATTGCTTTTCCTATTACTCAGAATTATATAGTAAATGGTTGGAACACACCTTTGCAGACTGAATCATCTTGGCCACCTCCAGCTTGGTCTTCCCTTTGACAGACTGTCCGCTGACTCCCACCAGCTCATCGCCGCTCTGTAGCGTGCCTTCTTTGGACGCTGGGGTGTTGTCAAATATCTGAAATTGGACAAAACAAGGTGGGAAATTATGAAAAAAAAAATGCTTTCTTTTCACATTTAAGTTTTAAAGGTTGTTTTATTTATTATTAATAATTATGCCTTAATTTCGATAAAATCTTCGAAGAGATAGAGATATAGAGATAGTTCATATTTAAAGGAAAAAAAACCGAATTTAAAAATATGCAACACTAAGTCAGTAAGAAATACTGATTTCGTCGGATATAAACTTAGTTTGTATATGTACAGTATTTTTGATAATGACGAAACCTATCCTTCAGAGAAACTCCAAAAATAGCTCGTTCCATAGTTCGCTGGGCGATTTTGAGCTGGTTGACCAGCCCTACAGCGAGTGTCCACGTCTCAGCTCCTTAGGTCATAAATCTCCATCATATTAGTCTAACTCACCTGAACAATATACAAGCATGGGCAGAATGGCGCTCCTCCACCTATACTGATCCCGATAAGGTTTTTCTCGTCTTTCTTCAAGACAACACTGCCCGAAGTTACTGTCATACCCCTGAAAACGAGCTAATGGTTTTAATATGAAGATTTCTTAGTTAAATAATAAAGCAACAAAACAATAAGAAGCCACGACTAAAACTCCTTACCGATAGGTATAGTTGGTCGGTGAAAAACGATGTGTCTATTCTATTTATTAATGTTTTATGTTTATTAATTAATGTGTATGTTTTCCGTTAGCTAATTTATATACATTTTGGTCGAATAGGTAAATATTTAGGTACATAATGTCCTTTAAGTTTAAAAAAAAAAAAAAATTAACATAAATTCGTGTAATTTTTTAATCATTTCTACATATAAGCGTTTCGATCAATCCATCAACAAAGTGGGCATAGCTAATGGGCGTATCAATAAAATGTCTAGAGTTTTGTGTAAAGTTTAATAATAAACACAAGCAGAATTCACACAAAATCATATTCTAGCGTATTCTAAGACATCTAGCTCATCTAAACTTGATAAATCTGCAACAAAAACACAGAAACACCGTGAAAACTATCTCTAGCATCTATAAATAACACATAATACTTATTTATAAATACTAGGTATTATAAATAAGTATTTATTTCTAGTGAAAATAAATTACGTAAAAAAGTAAGACTTTTTCTGAGATCACAGGGTGTGATGGACTTGAAAGCAGTTCCAATATCTAATTCTATCAATAACTCGATTTTATAAAAATATCCATTAACCAATTATGCATTAATTTCATTAATTGATTAATTATGCATTTCAATATTATTATAATTTTCATTTAATAATGATTCATTTCACAAATTATTCATTAATTTAATACTTTAATTAATAATTTTCAATACAATAGCGTAGCTTGTCGCAAACAAGTTTTTAGTTTTATAATTATTCTATCGAAACCTTCAATAATTTCGTTGAGATTGTAACCGTTTCCAAGATAGACATTAGCAGTAGCGTGTTTCTCATTTCTTGTATATTTGTCGTATCAACAAGCCAGTTAAAGAATTTAGTTCTAGATCTAGTAAATCCATACAAAAATCAATATTTTGTAGAAGCTTACACCAAGTCCTGATGGAAGATCATGTATCTTTCTTGACGAAGGTCATTGAATATACAATCTGTAGTTGATTCAGTTTGTATCGCTCCAAAGTCTTCCTTAGACTCTCTGTAAATAAAGTTCACAATTATCTTAAATAATATACTAACTTAGGGTTAAAAGCCCATATTTAATTGTACTCTAAAATTAGTTTGTCTGGTCCAATTCAAAACATGATTTCATGGCTACGTTTTATTCAGTGACCATGTGATATGAACTGTGGGTAGAAGCTTTATCATTAAAAAAGAACTTTAAAAACAATGGGGTGTCACAAGGGTCACTAGTAGGACCTGTTTTGTTTTTCATATACATATTTTAACTCTCACTAAAGCAAGCAAACATTCTTAGGTTTTTACTTACTCTTCAAATATCTTGATTTCAGCATCTTTCAGGATATCTTGTTGTGAAACTGATGCACTGAATAAAAAATAAATTTGAATAGAAAATAATCATAAATTTCAATAATTAATTTTATTATGAAAGTTCTACAAAACTTACGTTTCTTCAAGAGACACTAGTAAGCTGTTAGTTGGTTTTTCTTCCCTTGGTTTGCTACGTAAACAAGAACTTGGTTTAAATAGTAAGTTTAAGTTTATACTCTTTGACTATACTGTGACTATACCAAGTGGCTACCAATTATCAAACCTACGTTCTACGTATAGTGAAAAACATAATACTCGTATTTAGATATTTTTATTACTACAAAAATGAATGAACATTGTAAAATGTTGTCGTGTGTCAGAAACGCTTTTGTGCCTTATACCTACCGACCTAAATACGCGCAGTTAGTAGATGATGGATTGTTCAGATTTTTTCTTGGTTTTTTAAAGTACCTACTACCCGTACGTACCGTACCCGTACCCGTACCTAATATAATTCTAATAAATTGACATTTAGATTTAAGGAGACTGGAGAATAACAACTCTCCTAAATGTATTTTTTCTTATTTTATATGTAGGTATAAAACCTCTAGTTGTCGGTTCCTCCCTATAATATATATATTAAGTAGGTTACCTACAAGGTTAAAATAATTTTAGATTTACATTCGATCCTCAAACATGCTGGTAATTGGAGGGTGCAATGGGTAAATCCTCGGGTCAGTGGTCAAAAAGAAAGGATCGTTCTGCCTCCACATCACAAAACAATACACCAAACAACACTGCAAAGCTCAACCAAGATAACTGCAAAGGAAACGAGATAAACACAAAATGATAACGAAAAAACACTTGTTACAAGAACTCTTGCTTAAAACCCAGTATTTTCTATTTACGTACAGTTTGTCCTCTTCAAAAAAGAAATCTTCGTCGTATTCTTGCATCATTTTATTTTACGAATTATAATTTTTATTTATGTTGCAGAATGGAACGTCAAGTTGGCAGGATTATTGATTTTTCCGCGCCATGGCGATGTCGGTAAAGCAGGGTGATGCGTCAACCAATAGGAGTGCGCGGATGTGACATGACGGGTGGAAGTTTTTTTACTTTTAAATTTAGGCGTTCATGTGGTAGAGTATTCTACCCGAAACTGCCTGAATCTGTACTGTAGCTGAATCCTAGCAGCCTAGAATCTTTATGGCTATATTTTTTTTTATGGATAGAATATTTGAGTTGATAACAATGTTGAATTTCAGTATTTCATTTATTTCCACCGTAGATCCGCTCCGATCCGTTGATATCGCTATTTTCTAAATTTAATTTAAATAGGACTATTACATTACTTATTAATTATCCACACAGTTATTATCACAAAAGGAAAAAGTTAGATAAATTTTTCAGAGTGTAGTTTTGTATTTACTTCTCAAGTAGCGTAAGGCAGGAGAGATCTGGGCTAATTTATAAGACTGCCTTTTATTTCAATATACATATGTTAGTAGCTAAAACAAGTTATAATTGTAACTTCTAAATTATGAGCTAAGCTGCCTGGTTTTAGTACTTAGCCACTATGCAGATGATTTGAAAACCAGTATTCTTTTAGCATTAGCTAACAGAAGGGTTAAAGGTGACAAACCTAAATATATGTACCTAGTTGGTAAGTACTAAACGTTAGACTTACATAGCTATGAACAATAACAAGGTCAACCCAAAAGTTAAATCATATATAATATTCGACAATGATTGCTCAAAACTATGAATACGTATATTCGTCAGACCCCATGTTGTAATTAGATAATGGGTCTAGCTTAGGGTTGTCACATTTATTTATTTTGGTATACTAGCCTAGCTAGTCGTATTTTTTGTAGTTTGCTTGTCTTTAGGAAATTCTCAATAATTGTTGTATATGTTCCCATACTTATAAGAATCAGAATAGTCATCCATAGGTTCAGCTTGAAAACCAGCGTCGTTACAGTTCTCGGGCGGTAGCGACATTAAGCTGAGGCTGGACCTAATTAGTGCGCACTGAGGACAGGCTGTTATTTTTACTTATTTCTATTGTTTATCTTTTAGTTTTAGTGTTATATCTTATTAAGCTTAATCTGTGTTTTTTAAATGTATATCTGTCTTTTGTGTGTGTTCAAATTTATGATTTGACCGCTATTCGTGGTACCTATCGATTGTGATTTTACCTATGTTCAGCAGCGGACGTTACCTACGATTTAAATTATTTTTCTTGATGGTTCATTGACCAACAATAATCATAGGGCTAAGAAATATACGCCTAAGTATTTATCTATGAGCATTCTATCAGAATCGGCCTATTCCCAGCTGTGGACACCTACACAATATTTTATAAAGACCTAATTATTTAACTAAAACTATGTTATTATGGAGGGAGGCCTTTGCTCTGCAGTGGGACACCCCGGGCTAGTATAATAATAATGTTATTGAATTATATTTGGCTGCTGAAACCTAACTAGAGAATTTTCGGGAATCCTGACCCACTTCCACTCTCAGTAGGTACTTAATTGCCCTGCTTGGGTACCATTGAGCCTTGTATACATTATCTAGATACTAATACCTTCACATGTACACAGTGATGCAGTCAAATAAATATGAAATATGGGCTTAAGATGATGATGATGATTCTATAAGAAAGGGTTGAGCTATTATTTCTCGATTGTAAAACGTAACGTAACTGGTACAGCCCTGAACGTAATAGCTACGCGATTAAGTAACGTGAACTGCTTTAAAATGTAAAAGTTGCAATAAACAAGTCGTGTGCGAGACCGAGTGGATGGATCCTTATTGTGTTGTTGAAATTAAAATATAAAGAAAAAATAATAATAAAAATAAAGAATTAAAAAAATTATAATACTGAATACTGAAATATTGTGAAAAGTGAAAGTTTTCGATATGAGGAAAATACTTGTAAGTATTTTTTTGTTAAGGAAAATTATAATATTTCAACCTCACTAAGTATTAAAAAATAGAAAAAAGTATTAGTAGACTATGTGGTAGACTTACCTTCTCAACGATATTTAAGGTAACAAATACTTCAAATTCCATTATACCCACTTTCAATAAAATTATGTAAAATGTACAAATCGCTAATAATTTTACTGCTACCTACCTGATATAGCAATCATATAGAACTTACTTATTGTTCCTAGAATACTACTTATTCGAATATCTTTAGAAGGCGTATTCTTGTTTGAAACTTCAACTTATTTTTTGATGGCGCCGCCGCCCGCCGTTTGCTTTTCGCGACGTCTAGTCAATCTATACCATAGTGTCTGTGTCTGAGTGTCATAAACTTCGAAAATAAAATAGAATAATGATCCGTCATCCTCCAAAAAAGTGAAAACCTCTTTCCTTCCAAACTTGACATTGACATAACCTTTCAGCTGTCACTCTTCATCATCACCCTGCTTTACCGACCAAGCGCCCCCCAGTCCGTTGGACCCATAGCCGGATTCATCCGGACCAACCTAGTCGGGCATCCGGTCCTCCATGACAAGAAGCTATGGATCTTCGACCCTGATGTGTCACAGAAGAGGAGGAAGGTGTTCAAGGAACTTCATGGGGATAAAGGGGATAAGTTGATTGAGAGGCTAGGGTTGGGGATAGATGGAAAGGATGAAGAGAGGTTGCAAACGCAGAGGCAAAGAGATGATGGGCACTTGGGAGGGTTAAATGCATTTTTGCCGTAGATTAATTTTTTATTTAGTCATTCTAAATAAAAAGAGTACTTAAGTACTATTTTTATTTCGCCGAAGATGCTTCTTTCTCTAAAGTAATAAGGACCTCATTAATACCACAACCGCCATAGGCTTTGTCGGCGGGTTCGGTGTACTTATGTATATAATAAAGTCCAACTGTAAGTCTACTACCCTATAGTTACCACTACCAGGGTCGAAAAATTTTACCTCATCACTGACTCTATGTTACACTACTATGTTACTTTATATCAGCTAGCTAGGGTATTTTTCTTTCTACTGTAATGTCGACTCTTTAGCTACCTCAAAGCACTACCTTTTTTTTAGGTTATATATAATATTGAAAAACTTTTTATAATATAAAAATATGTTCTTATTATATAGTATTTTAATTATTACAGAATCATATTGCTACAGCCTGCTACAGCTAAGCATCCGTATATTTATAACATTTAGAGCTGTATTAATTAGTGAGAAAAAAAATCACGTTATTTCTTAATAATTTAAGGTATAAGATTTGACTATTGGTATTTTATTGATCAGTCTGGTATGTAGAAAACTTTTAAAACCAGTTTAAACAAACCAAGAGCTTCGAAGTCGGTTTTAAGTTTTTTCAACAATCAAACTATCGTACTTATACTTACTTAGGTATATATATGGGATTTATTTTAATTATATATATTACTGGAGGACAGGATTTGCGACGTCGCGTCGTCGCCCGCCGTCACGCGTCTTCGTCTTAGGTCGTCGTCGTCAGCGTTGATAATTGATAGAAAAAAAAAACAAAAGACAATCGCGGCAGCTTTTAAAAATTGATCTTTGCCTAGAAATTGGTGCTTGGTTTGGAACTAAGTAGGTACCTATCGTGTAGAAATCAGTCAAGGTTGTGAAGTAAATGATAAGTAGTACGGAACACCTGCGCGTGTTTGCATACTGATAGAGTTTAAACCTTGACTCGAAAACTTTTCGCTTATTTCAAACCAATGTATTACTATCACTACCTACATAATAATTCATAGTATAAAACAAAGTCGATTCCCGCTGTCTGTCTATCCCTATGTATGCTTAGATCTTTAAAACACGCAACGGATTCAAGAGCAAGGTTTATAAACCATTTGACACATAGATTTCCACGCGGGCGAAGCTGCGTGCACAGCTAGTTATCTACTAATAAATATAATAATTAGTTAAAGTTTGACTTTCATTTTGACTTTCCTAAACATTGTTTGTTATATCCTATTAGGTAATGCTGAACTTCTATTTAATTATATTTATAGGGGGTAAACTTGTTCTTGATTGGAGACCACGACTCGATAAACGTAGCGTAGAACGCCTTTCGACTAGGTGGGATGACGACCTGCGAAAGACTGCAGGGAGAAAGCTATGCCTATGGGGCCTAAGGCCTATGCCCAGCAGTGGACTAACATAGGCTGATGAAAATTTTTGCATTAATCTAAAAACTAGAGAGGCAAAGGCGGGCTTATACTACGTGCTAATAAATAATGAATTAAGTGCCGCCATCTCGTTGAGGAATTATGAAGAATAACGTTAGCTTGGCTAGCAACGCGTGGCAAACATTCACGTATAATAGCTGCTATAAAATATATGCCACTAGCACTAGATGGCGTTAGTAGTATCTTAAATGTATCTTCACAATGACATGACGTAACGCCTGTTATATCATGATTAAAACAGAATACGTCATGTAGATGGCAGCACTTAATTAGTCATTATGGAATTATGGACCTAAGTAGTCTGAAATAAATTGAATAAAATTTTATATCTAAATAATATAAGAAATTTGGTCAATTTATAATTTAATTAATAACATCCTGATATCCTCAGCTCTGAATAAGTCCACTGCTGGTCATAGGCCTCTACTAATAAGCGCTATTACTTCAGCTTGTCGCATCCAGAATCTGTCTGCGGGCTTTAGCAAGTCGTTAATGTCGTACTATACTACGTTTCCCGAGTTGCGGTCTCCACTCAAGAACACGTATACCTGTGGTGGTCAATTCTTCGCGAGATTTTGCTGGGCCACAAACACTTCAGCTTGCTAATTCTTTGAGCTATGTCGGTAACTTTGGTTCCTTGTTGACTCTTAGGCGACTTATTTATTAACTATAAATAATTGCTATAGTATATTTCCCTATTCTGTGACTGCCCATTGCTACACAATATAATGTGGGTAGGTAATGTCAAATCTACTTATAATTATATCGAATTGGCTATATGATCTGTTAAAAATAAAACAAGTGATTAATTCCATTTTAATTTATTGAATAATTATTACAATACCGAGACTTGAAACTTACATGACAATAGATAAAAATATTAGCCTAAGAATAATGATGATTACTTAATCTAATAATGAAAAATATTTGGAATACAAAATTAAAGACAGACCTAAAATATTACCTAGTTTTGTATTTCTGAAAAAGGGAATATTACTGACACAAAACAATTTTTGTTAATGGTTGATGTTGCAAAAGTAGCTATACAAAACTAGATCTCAAAACAACCTTACACAACAAAATCTTTGAAGTAAATTGCTTGTTGTTTTTCTTCGGAGAAATAAATGAATTGATGGCTAAAATAATTTAAATTCTTATGTTTACCTACGATAATGGTTTACTCTAGATTTGATAAATAAATCAGAGTATCAAAATAATTTTCATACTCGCAAGAAATTTATCGGTCGTCATAACCGGTAGCTAATAAGTTGAGACTAATGTAGGAGTTTATAAGGTTCAGTTTTTGATAAACACGATCTTAGGTTGCCTCAAAAACAAAATCTTATTAATTATGATTAAAGCGATTAAAGCCTATTCCATAACATGACTTTTAAAAATAAATGCAAAGAATACAAGATATTGGCAGTCAGAAAAAGAACGCTATATTTATGCTACATCGAAGGCACACAGGAACCGTATTAGAAATTATTTCATTAGAATAAATATTCTAACAAAATAATTAAACAATTTTTTTTAAACGATTGTAGAATTATTTTAAATCAAGGCACGAAGACGATATCGTCTTAAAGTTATCGAAAATCATTGTAGGAATTACCGACTATATTTTGATTTTAACGCCATCTCGTGGCGATGAATTCTTAGATTGAAACATGAATTCATTCAACTTACAACTATAAGAACACCAAGAAGAATTACATCTTAATATGGCTTTCAATCATAAATATAACATTTATAATTAATCATTAAGAGATCAAAATTAAGTTATTTTAGCATAAGTATTTCACTCATATCGTGTCGCTAAAAATAATGTCAAACATTAATCGTAATTATTACATATACTTATAAAATTAAAAGTGCTGCAAATGGAATGGAACACAAATGGCTAACATTAATTTTGCTTACAAATTATCACTTGATTTGAAAGCCATGCGGTTGTCAAGTAATTTTTGTTACAGGAAGATGTTGTACAAAAGTTGCTTGACATGACACTGAAAAATCTATTGTATTTGTTCAGCATCTTTTGACTCGCTTTATAGAAAAAAAAACAATAAAAATAATGAAATATGTGATTACTTTAAACAATTAGTGTTTTTGTGACATTTTTTGTTGCTCCAGTCGTAGAATTCTTGATTGCTCCGATTTCATACTCTCTCAGATCTGAAAAGAATAAAGGAAATATGTATCAGCAAACACGAGACAAACAAACATAAATAGTACAATACACAAAAACGAACTTTTTTGTAAGAGATTTTCTTTAGGAATTTACCTACATAAATTTATTCTCTAAGTATTTGAATTGAGATTTAATACAATAAATTCTGATGTTTAGGTTTGTATCCAAGGCCTTATATACAGGGTGTATCAAGAACACGAAATCAAACAAAACAGGATGACACATTGCATGGCTATCGATTGGCTCCCATGAACCTTCAACGATGTTTTTATTTTTAGAGTTAGATTATATTTTGTGTCCCATTTTAAGAGCATTGACACAAGACTCGCTTACGAAGGGTTCCGTACAAATATCTATAAAACGACAAAAAATCATGTCTGTTGTAATGGGAGTTTAAATATTTATTTCTAGTATTTGTTGTTCTAACGACAACAGAAATACATTATCTGTGAAAATTTCAACTGTCTACCTATCACGGTTCATGAGATACAGCCTGGTGACAGACGTTCCATACCCTTAGGGTACAAAATCGTAAAAATAAACTCGTGGCCGCACAAACGTAAATAAAAATCCCATATGCAAAGGAACGCAACGAATCCCGTTTGCTTGCTAAATAACGAGGAGCGAATAATAACAGTTGATCTTATGATAACACCGCTTCTTAGACCGTGTACTGTATACCTCCAAAAATGGAGGGCCCGTTAGCTTTCATAGATGGTATTGAACGAGGTTTGTACGATACCGGGAACTTGAAACTTGATTATGAATACTGGGTTATGCATGGCTTTGCCGGGATATTGGTTTTTATGGTTCAAATGGTAGATGTGAGACCATGATGCAAGGATCAGAGAGACCTCTGCATGGCAGTGGACCTATTTGGGCATCATCATCTGCCTATGCTAGTCTACTGCTGGACATAGGCCCAATGAGCAACATAGTGCCCTGTTTTCAGCTTGACGCATCCGGCATCTCCCTGCAATCTTTCGCAGGTCGTCATCCCATCTGGTCGGAGGGAGTCCTATACGTTTACCGAGCCGTGGACTCCACTCAAGAACACGTTTATCCAACGGTTGTCGGTTCTTCGCGAGATATGGCCGGCCCACTGGCATTGCAGCTTGCTAATTATCTCTAAGAATTCGAATAATCGATGCCAAAATTAGGTAGGTTGTAGATAGGCCTACGCCGCTGTCTGCCTCTCTGTCTGACAGCCCACCTAGTCGGTATATCTCTAATTTAATAGGTATGTAGCGATTAGGATTTTTCACTGAGTAAGTGTTACTCAGAATCCCCCGGAAATAAAATAGAAAGATGTCTAAAAGTATATGTAGTAAGGAATTTGTCATACGCAAGTCCAACTTGCTCTTCGGTTTATTAATTTGACTGTGGTGATTCAAATAGAGACTGACCAACGACAAGGAGCTTAGCTTTAGTTTAGACACTTTATTAGATTTATTAAGATTGAAACTCACCACCAAACAGACTCAATATTGGATATAAGTACCTACCTACCTTAAAAGCCAACGTTTCTTACGCAAGCGAATCTGCAGGATAATGCTACTCTTTTAAAATATTCTCGCGAAACCCAAACTAGTCTTGCCCAGATTAAAAAAAAACTTTTTACCACAAACCCAGTAAGCAAGTAGGTTTCTACCTACCAGGAGAGCATACCATTTCAAGAAGTCTCAAAACAGTGATGCTTTGTACGCCAAAACTAGCTTATCGGTACCAATGATCGCATTACGTAAAGTAGGTACCTATTTCAGATCTGGTTAAGAGATTACAAGGCGTTCAACTCGTGGGTGAAGTTTTTGTTTATTTTTTTAGAGGTATGAAGAGTCGGGTTCTAGAAATTGCTTCGATTGTTTCGTGCCTAAGTAGATTTATGAACTCTCTTTGATTTGTATATTTACTCACGTGATAGTGAAAATTAACCTCACTTCACTACTAATGGATAATAATGTGAGATGTGCATATCATTTTGGAAGCTGTGTTTGTTAAGCAAATATTGACTACTTTCAATAGACTTATTTGCGGATCTGATTTCTAACATGAAAATGAATCTATACAATGATTTATGAAAACAGCCATAATATTGAAGCTAATTTTAATCAAATTATCGAACTGGCCCAATTGCAGAAGATTAGAAACTAAATTAGGATTTGGCTCGATTATCAGAAATTGCTTAATATTATTGCACAAGATTGACTTGCAATTTGGTTAAATCAAAACATTTATTGCAATTTACATTTTGTTATCTTGTTCCTAAATTATTCTCAGCTGATAATTATAGTGCATCATGGAGGGTTTAGATTTATTATATGATATTTAGATTACTAACTATACCGTAGCCAAACTCGATGTAGAGTAAAGGGTAACTCTAATATTTTTTCGTAGGTACCTGGTTAGTAGTACAATGTGTTTCTTTGGACATTGCTTTTTTGTCTAATTCAAGAACTTTATTTTTATCTCAACTAAGATGTAGTAGATTCTTTGTCTCGTTGATCCTAGTCTAATTTTATCTACATGTTTTAATTCATCTAAGTACATTTGTCTGTCTTCCCAGACTGCAGTTGGTTTTTAAATAAAAAAATATTAAAATTATACGCGAATTCGTTATTCAACAAGATTTGACAACCAGGTTGCTCAGGGCTTTACGATTTTCTCAGAACAATTTTAAAAGAACGTCACTCGTAGCGTTTTACTGCGTTGAAACGCGAGGAGTGAAGGTTGATAATCAGAATTAAATTATTATTGTTATAATATCTGAAGGACCTAGCAAGTAATTGCATTACACTTAGAAAATAAGCTAAGCATAATACTGTCAAACCTATTTGATATTACTCGTCTGATTCACTTATAACACTTCTATACAAACCTTTTGTGGTTTTCTTAGTGTTAGTATGAGGCTTTTTTTGTAAAATTATTTTAAACTGTTAAATAAATAGAAAAAAAATAGATAATTTTGCCCATCAATGGAATAGTAACCTTAAAAAAAAAGATTAACACTTTGACTGCTAAAATCACACGGCATGTGTTTTCTACAAGTGACTAATATGCGTAAATCCACACTAGCGCAGCGGCTGAGAAAATACAGATCTGTGTGACTCAGCACAGCCGTAATATTTTTCGAACGAAACGCATGTGCGGCGCTACACAACCGCTGCGCTGTGTAGAGCGGCAGCACGAATTTTTTAGGGAAAAAAAAGATCGCAGTCTTCGAAGAAAAATCGGTCAAAATGTTAAAAAAAAGATTAAGGCAACAATTAGTCACAGCAAAAAAGTTTTCTAATTGGTCACAACGCAAAAACCATTAAAATTTGTTTCCATCAGTCACATGTAAATTTAGTTATAATAAGTCACGTCTTGGTTTTGTAATTATTGGTCACACAACAATAGTAGCTGCGAAAGAAAAATATGTTTAACAGAGTTAAGACTTTATCATGCCACCGGGTTTATGCCCTTTCATAAGCAAGATCTAACTCAATGCATTATGCAGTTCTTATTTATAGACCACGGGCGATACGAGTCTAGAGCTCTTGCACTTCTAGTTTTTCTAATCCCTGGTAGAGTTCAGAAAAACTTGTTGCTATTCAAAAGAAATGTTTGTTAAACATAATTAAATGGTTTCTGTTGATATTATTTTAATTGTATTGAATAGGGAGATGATCGAACGTTTTCTTAGAGGAAAATCTAACTATATATAATAATAATGTTGGACAATCCACAGAACATTATCTACAAACTAGCTGCGCCCCGCGGTTTCACCCGCGTGGTGATAGATATTTTGAATAATATACAATATATCTTTATAAATTGTAGCCTATATGTTATTCTGATTTGTAAGCTATATCATTGTAAAGTTTCATTAAAATCCATGCAGTAGTTTTTACGTGAAAGACTTTCGCGTTTATAAAATATTAGTAGGATTATCTAGCCCCAAGCTGAGCAGTTTGTGTTATTTCAATTTTTCAAAAGATATTTTTTAGTATACTACCAGAACACCCGGAACAAATATCAGCAGATTATATACATACACAATTGTCCCGAGGCGGGAATCGAACCCGCAATGTCCTGCTTCACAGGTGGTCCTTCGCCCTACGACAGTTTATTTCCTATTTGATAAATTTAGTTTAAAATTTGACTTATCACTTATTTTGTAAAGAAATAAACCTTATCGATTTTCAAGTCAATTATCCCAATCATTTTAACAAACGATCACGTATTTTTCTAATTTCCGACCTTCCAGTTTGCCCATTAACATCATATCGTGACTATAAACTATGCAATATTTTGCTTGCCATTATATGTAGTTTCGCAGTATAGCAGCATAAGCTAATTGGATAGGGCGCGCCAGCACACCTACTGTTTGCGTGTCACATTGATTAGGGTACACCCTGTTTTTACATTAACTTGATAAACACAGGTGATAGCTGTAAAATTTGCTAATTTTAGTAAGAAAGCTTGCTTTAATTTGGTTAAGAGATTAGATGGATACAAATTTATTTATTGCACTTTAAATAGAAACTATGTACAGTAAAAACTTAAAAATTAATTACAATTGGCGGTCTTATTGCTCAAGAGCGATCTCTACCAACAGAGGCCACAACACTGACTAGACAACCTGGACATAGGCCTCCCCTAATGAGCGCCATAGCGCCCTGTCTTCAGCTTGCCGCATCCAGCATCTCTCTGCAGTCTTTCGCAAGTCATCATCCCACCTGGCTAGAGGGCGTCCTACACTACATTTGCCGAGTCGCGGTCTCCATTCAAGAATACGTTTACTACGATTCATGTAGTTATTGCATAACTTAATATATAACTAAATAACTTTATTTTACTTTAGTTGAACTAGAGTATTACTACTTATTTCTATCTAATAATGGCATATTGACTTGACCTGGAGGGCCTCCTACACTACATTTCATCGCGGTCTCCATTCAACAATACGTTTACCCCTGGATTCATGTACCTAGTTATTGCATATTAACATGTGTCAAATAAATTACTTTAACATTTTTTTTACTTTACTTTAATTAGGGTATTACTTTTTATACCTCCCTAATTTGTATTTCTGCATTGTCCAGCATTAAGCATTAATGGCATATTGACTTGACCTCGCAGTAAGGTTGCATAGGGTACTCCTTCAATAACTTAGGTACCTTACAAAGAACGCCAGTGGCAAAATTAGCAAACTATTACCATTAAAGGATAGTACACGGATCTGCTGTTTCGCAACGCATCGTGATATGCCAGTCGTAGGCACCAATAGAAGATGCAATCTTTATTCAGAAGTTGTAGCTGAATGTTTACGTGGTAACCAATAACATGGTAGCTTTCAAATGGTTTCCCAAGTTATTTTCTTATAACGAATAATAAAATCGAAAAATTTGCATAGAAACCAAACGATACTCGCTTACGGTAGCAGCAAATGAGTTGATTGAGTTAGTGTAGTGATAATAACAGTGTATGTGCAGAAGTGCTATCTTAAAGAACACACGAACAAAGTGTCTTCACCTTAAGTATAGAGACATTAAGAAAAGTGTCAATGGACACGTTCTTAGTAATATGTTGATATAAAAAATTGTTAAAACTAAATTACCCATTAGCCAATTCTATGGCTAGATTGTAATTAAACTGTGTATTTAATATTTATTTAAATCTGTATACTAAATAAAATATAATAATTAGTACCTACATAGTATAAAACAAAGTCGCTTCCCGCTATTTGCTAGCTATCTACTATAATTATCTACTAGCTGCACCTCTCGGTTTCGCCCGCGTGGAAATCTATGTGACGAATGGTTTATAATCCTTCCTCTTGAAACACTCTATCAATTAAAACCGCATCAAAATCCGAAGCGTAGTTTTAAAGATCTAAACATACGTAGTGACAGACAGACGCGGGAACGACTTTGTTTTATACTATGTAGTGATATATAATTGACTGAATAGTTGACGACCTCTGTGGCGCGGTGGGCGAAGCTACGCCTGAGACACAGGAGGTTGCGGGTTCGATTCTCGGGATATCCAGTCGCCCCGTGACCACCATCGCTGTAACCATTACATACATAGATATTTTTTATTATACATAGAAAACGACCAGAACACACGAAACAAATACCTGTCGATCGTACACACATTTGTCCCGAGGCGGGAATCGAACCCGCTACCTTCTGCGTTGCAGGCCTTCGCCCACCGTGGTCTTCAAATACCTTTGATTTAGCTCAGATCTTCAATTTAGTTTCGGTGTAATCAATAAATCAATTAAGCCATGCAGACGTATAATATAACATAAGAACAGGCAGCCTTCAACACATCCTGTTGCATCGGTCAGTGACTGACGGTTAAAACGTACGTGAAATCTGAGTTTAGGGTTCCGTATATCACGGGAAAACCACGTAGACATAGACGGCCCGCGCTATCCGAAATAATGACAGGGGAAATGCACACCAACTTGCGAGCAGCATTTCTTTACATAGTAAATGTTTTGGTCATATCGTTTTATATATGTATTAGTGATGATGGCCTCTGTGGCGGGGTGGGCGAAGGTCCGCCTGCGACTCAGGAGGATGGGGGTTCGATTTCCTCCTCGGGACAAATGTTTGTACGATCTACAGATATTTATTTCGGGTTTTATGGTCGTTTTCTATTTATAATAAAAATGTCTATCTATGTTATATATTGTATTATGTATTATCAGTTATCTAGTACCCATAACACAAGCTCTGCTTAGCCTGGGGCTATATAATGCTGTGTGAATTGTCCAGCATAATTTATTATTTATTTATTTTTCCTCTTTGTTCTAGATCAGCATTGAATAAATAATAGATTTAAAGAATTTGTTATGTGTACCTACAGAACCATAACACATTGCCTGCCTATACACAACTTGGCCAGTCTATGGATATTTTATTGATTGCTACACGCTATCGTATAGTTTTTGTTACAATTAGTGATTGTTTGAATGCATAACATATTGAGAGATTTTGTAGAAATCGTTTGGAGTTTTTACACTCATTTCACAAAATTAAGCGAATATTTTTATTGTTGATGTAAACGTAAGGCAGTGATTTCGTTACTAATATTATAGAGGAGGAAAGGTTTGATTTATTTTTTGTAATGAATAGGCTCCGAAACTACTGGACCGATTTGAAAAATTCTTTCACTGTTGGGTAGCTACACTATCCCCGGTAAAAATGAGCTATATTATATTTTCAAAAAAGTTAGGGATCTGTACTAAAACCGTGCGAAGCCGGGAAGGTCCGCTAGTAATGTATATGTAGGTAGTCTGTTGTTACCTTATCACGTAATATTGACGTCTAGCGAAATCGGATAACGGTTGTTTTTGTACTTTACAAGCAAAGATTAAGAAATCAATCGGGAATTTAATACCTATTTGGGCCTAATTGAAATTGAACACAATAGCGATAAACGATTCTGGGTATATCGGTAAATAGTTTGCTTCTTACTACAGAATTGTTAAAAGTGAGTATTAGATTAAGATTTATCTATTATAGGTAGTGCGCCGTGGAATTAGAAGCAACCGCGACCGCAGGCAGCACTGCGGTCAACCGTCGCTAACCGCAATGTCGTCGCCTGCGCGGTTGCAGTCTGCAGCCCATCTCGGAATTGTACCTACCTTAAGCCTCACACTTAACACTTTGACTGCGGTTTTTTTTCGACGACTGCGATCTTTTTTTAACCTAAAAAATTCGTGCTGCCGCTCTACACAGCGGTTGTGTTGCGCCGCACATGCGTTTCGTTCGAAAAATATTACAGCTCTGCTGAGTCACAAAGATCTTTATTTTCTCAGCCGCTGCGCTAGTGTGGATTTACGCATATTAGTCACTTGTAGAAAACACATACCGTGTGATTTCAGCAGTCAAAGTGTTTGATGAGAAGGGGGTATTTATAAGAAATTTAATAATGTCACAAAAAATTATCAACTTCGACGGGGCTTGAACCCGCCAGCCACCGCGTACGGGATGCGTTACCTATTACGCCAGCACGGGTTAGTTAAGTGACGTAAGTGTCGAAAAACTCTACGACTTCCTTCGGACTCGAGCGCCAATTCTCTCTCGAAATTGGCGACTAAAGTAGTTATTGGTGAATAAAGTTACGTTTAGAACGATTGATGTGTCAATTGTTCTAAACGTAACATTAGTCTCTGAGCAGGTTTGGATAAAACTTCAATGTTTTCACTGTAGATGGAGCTAATCCGCGCTAGAGTCCGAAGGGTGTACCAGAGTATATTTGAACTTGTTTATGAGCTGAGCAGCCAATGCTGGAAAGTGTGTCTATGTTCTGTTGACACAATAAGATTTATTATATAAGGTTGTATAATATAAGGTTTACTTACAATTCAAAGATAAAGCGTCGGAGCTCTCTTCTGCGTCCCCAGTGATAGTTTAGTGCCAAGCTTCTTCAAGCCTTCATTTTTAACCCTAGGTTTTGGTTTCTCCGTCTCCACCGGACATCCTTTTAACTCCCAAACTAAATTCGTCAGAGATTTAGGCCTACTCAGCTTCCTTGATCTCTTTTCGGGTAGCTTCGGCCCGTTCCCGGAATCTCCCGAAGTTCTTCCACCGGAATGACTTGAGTCCAATGTTCCATCTAGCTCCATGCCATTGTGGATGTTGCTGAGGCTTTTATATCTTATGTTGAAGATAGGAGAGTCGTCCTTGCTTGTTCGGATCGGGCTGCCTAAAGGACTCGGGCATTCTTTAGTCGGTGAATCGCTTTTTTGTCTGAAGACCATTCTGGTCTTGTTGTTGTTGATGCTGTTTTTTATGAAAAGTTTAGGTAGATTAGGAGTAGGCGCTATTGAACATTTCTCTTTGTAAATTGTTATTGGTGTCTCTTTGACTGGAGGTTTGCGTGTCCGCTTTTCCGCTTTTTGTATGTTGAGGGGTTTTTTAGTTGGAATGGTTTCTATAGGGGGAGGTTCTGGTTTTGTTTCTGTGATTAGGGGCATGTGTATCGGCGTAGGGGCAGGGGAAGCAGGGGCAGATTCGTGCTTTAAACTTATTTCAGTATAGGATGATTTGATAGTTTTAGGAAGGGGAGCAAAGCCACGAACGTAGTCATATATTTGGTCAATCTCATCGTATTCATCAGGAATGCTGGCTTCGTCTCTATGGGTGCTGTATATGTGATTAAGACGAGAGGAATGCTTGTGGTGGTGGGCGGAGTCTGAAGACGCACTTCGTCGGAGGAAATACCCAGTTTTGACTATAGGAGGGGTGAGTAACGGGCCGTGAAGGAGTCGCTTTGAATCCCCCAGTTTACCATCCAAAACGTGGATTTTATCTACAACGTCTACTAGTAGACGATTGCACTTTTCGACTAGTCTGGAGAATTCCATGAAGTTCTTTATTTGATCTTCGTTTTTGCATTTCTGCATCTTTAGAGGTGCTGCTAAAGGGAGGGCTATCAGAGAGATTCCTTCTTTCTGCAAAGGCAGAGCAAAGACATGCTCTTCTTCGAACATCGACAGCAGCCTTATTTCTGGTACGAAATGGCTGGCGCTCTTGAGACCTCTCGGTGGAGTCCCATGCACTAATCTGACTGTTATCGGCAGCCGTTTAGTTAACAAGGTCTTTGCTGTATGGACTCCACTTATATTTTCTTCTTTAGCTACAGCAGAAAACTTTCCCCGCTGATCCAAACTTAAAAGCACCATATCCCCTTTGGAATCCGTACACTTGAGATACTTATTCTTCCCCAAGAAAGCTTCTCCTCTAGGCATAATAACTTCCCCAGCTGGTAGATTCCTCGCTCCATCAGCTGTTATATAACCATCTTGGTCAGTTTTAGCGCATATAACTCTAATAGGTTCTCTGACTAAGCATCCATCGTCAAGCTTTCTCCTAGCGACTTCTGATACAGATTCCATGCATCGTACAGCTCTTCCCTCTTCGCTAAGTAGCTCAAAATAGCCTTTATAACTTTCTGGGATGGCTATTCTTGGTCCGACGGGTATCATTCGCCGTCCTTCTTTGAGTTTGATGGCTTGAGCGATGATTTTCTTTCGCTTTCCGGCGGTGACAAGCAGGGCTGTGCTTTGTAGGCCTGGGCTGGGTAGGGTTGGGACGCCGAGGCCACCATACTGTCCCTTGATGATCTTGCTGACGCTCGGGAGACGATTCTTGGTGACGAACTCCCGGAGGTAGCTGCCCTCATCAGACCAGCGGGAAGCTGCGACCAGGACCTGGCTGTCTGTCGCTGCCATGGCGGAGTTGTTCACATCTGGAATTAAGAGAAAGGGGTCTTAGATTATAATTCTAAGTAGACATAATGCCCAGTAATTTGTCGATGTCGATAATTATATTCATTTACTGTTAATTTGTTACAGTTTACTGTTAATAGCGCCTTAATCCTAACATACCCAAAACATAGGACAGTTTCAACACGGAGGCTTCTAAGGCTCTCTCATCATGCTAGACATTGGGCTAGCTAGCTAGACGCACCCATGTTCATAAATATATTTTTAGCGAAAATAAATATGTCATATCAATTTTATTTGTACACATTGAAAACATATTTCACTATCTAGTAGTTAGAATGTCTTTGATAACAAAGAAACAATCAAATAATATAACCACATAAGAACTAGTATTTACAATTGAAACAATTGAGCTAACTGCAGACTATTGTAAAGAATCTACAGGTAGCTCAACTAATCCATATCAATACCTGCCTTACCAATCTTACATATCATTACAAAAAACATTACATCACTACATAGTATAAAATAAAGTCGCTTCCCGCTGTCTGTCTGTCCCTATGTATGCTTAGATCTTTAAAACTACACGCAACGGATTTTGATGCGGTTTTATTAGACAGAGTGATTCAAAAGGAAGGTTTATAAACTATTTTACATGTAGATTTCCACGCGGGCGAAGCCGTGGGACGCAGCTAGTAGCGAATAAAAAACGTCCATGTTAGGAAATTTTATACCTTACGTCGCCATCGCTAAGGTTAACCACTAGATTTCCTTCTACCCTCTTCTCGCACCCTTAAAATAAAAACAAAGGCGCGAACACAACACTATCAAAATTAACCAGGCGAGTGCCACCGGGCGTTATTGGCCATCTCTAGAACTTTTTACCAAAAACGTTCCCTACATTAAAACTGTACCGAGACCGGATTCCAAATAATGACAACATCAACACGACGACCACAGAATGAGATTATGAAAGTCAATGTAACGTTAAGTGCTGTTTAGATTGTGCTGAGAATTATTACATTTGGTTTCTGTTTTTTTTCCAAATCAAAATGCATGTGATAAGAACAGTTTTAATATGGAACGTGGATAACAGAAAAAAAAGGATCGTACATTTTATTATCATTATTGTAAAAATCGAAAAGGGGACGGGGCCCAGACTACCGACTATTTTCTGTGGGACACCTATTGCCACTGGTGATCGTCGATAATCATCATCGACCTATAATAGTCCACAGTTGGAGGCCTACAAATGACTGCCATAGCACACTGTCTTCAGCCTGCCGCATCCAGCATCTGCCTGCAGTTTTTCGCAGTTCATCACACATGGCAGGAGGGCGTCCTAGGCGTCCGGGCTACGTTTGCGTCACGGTGTCCATTAAAGAACACGTTTACCCCAGCGGTTGTCGGTTCTTTGCGATATAATTATATGGCCGTCTCATTGCCACTTCAACCTGCTAATTCATTGAGCATACAAATTTAAATATTCAAAATGTACGCTACTAAAAACTTTTGACGTCTAACCGACGTAGTTCTAGATATAGATAATCTTATTAAGTAGGTTGATTTTTGTCCAGAAAAATGTGTAGGTAGCACACGCACAATCTAGTTAATTTTTGTTTTTGGGATAATATTTATTTTGTTAGATTTAACGTAATTACTAGATAAATCAACATGAAATAAACCTTCACCATTATATAAGCACCCTTACTCTGCGAACTCCAATTTGGTGTTTGGCGCAAAGGAAACCTATCGGACGATAAAACCCGTTAAATAATCTAAACGTGTTGTTATTTCAAGTTAAAACTCGTTAGGTTGGCGGTGCACTGAGACACTTGATGTGACTTCTTGTTGTCAGTATCATCATTATGATTATCATAATAATGTATTAATTGTTTGTTTGTTAGTTTTTAAGCTCTCGGAGTTTTTCCTGTTAGAATAGTTAATATTTGTATAATAAAATACACACAATTGTTCCCGCCTCGGAACAACTGCAGATGTTTGTTCCGGGTGTTCTGGTCATTATATGTGTAATAAAAAAAATATCTATCTATGTAATCTATTGTATTACTCGTAGGTATATCAGTAATCTAGTACCCATTAATTGCTGAGCCGGTAGCCTTTCTGTGTTCTCGTATTTTAATTCTTTTATTCGTTCCTAATTTGTTATCTTTATTATTATTAGTTCTGAAGATGTATTATTTTATATGAAACACAAATAAATATTTTATATTTCTATAATAAAATAGATTACAATTACTTAATACAATTGTTCCGAGGCGAACAATTTTGTGTACGATCTGCAGATGTTTGTTCCGGGTATTCTGGTATAATAAAAAAATATCTATCTATGTTATCTATTGTATTAGGTATATCAGTCATCTAGTACCCATAACAAAAGCTCTGCTTACCTTTGGGCTAGATAATGCTGTGTGGATTGTCCAGCATTATTTATTTATTTATTTTTAATCTCAGCCCTCGGTGTGCCACTTGCCGTAACCAGCGGCGCGTAGCGTAATGTAAGTTACATAAACGAGTCCATTGTTGATGTACAATGACCTTACACTTGGCTTGTCTTACTTTGGCTAATTGGAAGTGTAACGATCAAGATTGTTCTTGATTGTTTTCGTTCAAGCTATAAGTATTCGGTATCAGGCAAATGCATTATTTTAAAGCTTAAGATAATTGACTCTTGAATGAATGAACACCTTAATATATCACACGAACAGTACAATAGATGGCCTTATAGCTGACAGCGTTTTCTTCCAGGCAACCTAGTTAAGTATCTAAGTTCAAAACATTGATTAAATTATTTATTTACTTATTAGTTTCGAAGAATCAAAGATATTTAACGTCAACAAAGATATTTATGAACATTTACCACAAATTATAACAAAAAATTACAAAGTAACACAGTAAGAAAAACACAAACAGCATTAGCTACAAGGTGCAAATTCTAATTTGAGAACGGACGAGGGACGAATGAAATGATGAATTTCAAAACCAAAATTGGTTTCGAACTTCTGCGATTTGTTCCGAATAAGTGTCGTAAAATCCGGTTGTTGGTTCTTCTCGAGATATGACCGGCCCACTGCCACTTCAGCTTGCTAATTCTTAGAGCTATATCGATAACTTTGGTTCTTCTGCAGCGGCCGTCGATTCTTCGCGACATATGACTGGCCCACTTCACCTTGCTACCTAATTCTTAACTTTGGTTCTCCTAATCTTTTATCTCTTTCCAATTTTAATTCAACTAACTACCTTTGTAAGTTTTAAGGTATATAATTACCATGGACCGTAGAATAAGTTAAATAAGATCTGTTACTTTTCTATGGTCTGAAATAAATAATTTATTATTATTATATACTACTACATTAAAATACACGGAAGATGTTAAAGAAAACAAACTGATCCGATGCGAACCGAAATCTCGCAGTCAAAGTCAACAATCAGCACAAAAGAATCGCCAGATCGCCATCACGAACGACCGTATCTAAACTTTTCAATAGATCTACAATGTTGTGTACTGGCAATGACAAAAGTGACTTTGATTTTTATCTTTAGTAAATTATAAATTGAATTGAATTTTTGATTGTAGTATTTATGTATTTGTACATGTTTTGTACTGTATATAATTTATATATAATACAACACTACTACAAACCAACTGTGCAGTCCTCGATTGCGAGGCTTCCGTCATTTGGGACCGCAAGGTAAAGGGACTGCGGTCCCTTTCGCCGGATTGTATTATTTTATTAATTTTCTTCCGGCGAAAGGGACCGCTCTCGAAATGATCAAAAAATTCTATTGTTCAAGGCAAATCAACTACAGTCAAAGGAAAAAGTAGAGAGTAATATTAAAAAAACAAAACTCTTTGTATGAAAACATTATTTATTTAAAAAAATCAAATTATTAATCGGCGAAAGGGACCGCGGTCCCTTTACCTAGCGGTCCCAAATGACGGAAGCCTCCGATTGCAGTTGGTTTGCAGTTTTATTGCAGTCGTGTCAACTGCACGCTGACTGCAAATGAACTGCAAATTTGCGGTTGGATTGCAGTTGAAGTGCGGTCCATCTGTCTAGAGCCTTAGAGATTACCCCAAGTGCGAGCGCTAACGCATTATAAAAACATAAACCTAGAATCAAGAATTTTAAATGATTTAGGAAAAGACAGGCAATCCTTTTTCTCAGTTAGTAAATAAATTAAAAAAAAAATAAGAAAATGGGTATTTTAAAAAAATTTGAATAATTTTCTTCAAAATACCCATTTTCTTATTATTATTATTTTTATAGATGTGTATAATACAAACCTTTATGATTTCCTTCGAGTTATTTTTAAGTTTTTTTATGTAACAATATCTTTAAGTTGGTAAATAAATAAAAAAAAATTGATTATAAAGGTTGCCTGGAAGAAATCGCTGTTAGAGATAAGGCGGCCGATTGTGCCACTAGACTTATTATCAAGATCCTTTATTATTGTATTTTTTTGTATAGATTGCACCATCAAAAATAAACATATATTGTATTGTTGTATATCTTTCGTAAAAACATAATCAACAGTGTATGTTAAAAATAACCTTTCTGTAAGTCTTTAAATTTATTAATAACGCCTTGGGTCGACTTTAATAAAGGCAACAGAGTTATTAAGGTAACTTTTATCTTCCCTTATAAAGCAGATTTGCAAGGTTTTTTCATTAAATCGTCAATATTATGTTATTTGTAACAGGTAGAGGTTTATTTCAACTTGGGTCGAGGTCACAGATTACAGAAATTCGGGGTTTAGGATAAATATTTGCGCGAGAAAAAAGTTTGGGAATAAGAATAACATTTTGAAAAAACTGTGTATAATGAACATCGTTTACGCAAATAATAGATCGCTATGTAAAATTGAGAGAGGTACGCAATTTTTTGTTTGTCCTGAACAAACGTTTTGTGTAAATAAACTGTAGTATTAACAAATTTTTTTATCGTACCTAATTGCTATTATAATTTGGAACTGACCAACACAAAATAAGGTTACAAACTACCACACACAACAAAAAAAAGCAAATAAACTTTATGCTTTATGTCGCCGAGTGTACATCACGACTACACGGCACGATTAGCGCCGTTGTTGTCCGATGATGATATTGCGGCTAACTGTACCGGATCGACGAATAAGGAGCTGACCGTGTGGCCATTAACACGGCGGGTTGAATTTATTAGGTCACATGAAAAATCTGTATCGCACAAATTAACAAATTATGGCCAGAGACTTTATTTGACTATTATTGTGTTATTATAGCTAGGTATTGATCTAACCCGCATTGGTGTAAACAATTGACAAAAAAGGAAAAAAAACCTTGTTTATTGCCTTAGCAATAGAGGACCGTTTTACATTTCGCATCATCAGCATAAATAAAGCGTAAGAAGGGACCTAAAAGGTGAATGTGACCTGTTTATAATGGAGGAATGTAAGTTTGATTTTATTTTAGCGGTACGCATTGTGAGAGGGGAGGAAAACCGCTTAGTGCGAGCGGACGCCATATCGACCAATTATTGGTGGTAATGCGTATTGCGTCCTGTTGTCCTAGTGTGGCCTCGGGGAAGTATGAACGAACAGGTCATGTAGTCCATCTAAAACGCTCCGCCTATCCATCCGCTGGACTCACAGCCCCACCTCCCAGCATCAACTATCTTGGTTCCCATGCTGAGACTGATTTATTACAACTTGATTTGTCTACGGAACCCTAATAAGGGCATGGCTATGGCTATGGCTATCATACACTCAGACCTGTCATAAGGTACTTAGCACATATCGCGAGTTTTTGTGTAAATCGCGTTTATGAGCTAACGGTGGAGAAATTAATATAAAATTATTGGAGCCGAGCTTCTTATATGGACTTCACATGAAGCTGTTAGTTTGTGGATGAAGTTATTAGACATTAGCTTACGCACGCGACTTCGTAACTCAATACAACAAATTTTATTGATAACACCGAGCTTATAAGTCGAGTATTACAGTATAATAGGAGGGTATTTTTAAATGTTAAGTAATTTTCAGATGTTCGCTTACGGACACACGTAGATCCATTACGGGACCATTACGTAGGTCTTCCCCTAAAAAGCGCTTTCTTGGTTTTTACAAACAGGCATCATTATAAAATGCGCCAATTCGAATAATATATATAATAATTATAACGTTACATATCAATATCAGGTCCATAAATCTAAAACCCACCCAGATTATATGTACCTATCGTAAGATATTATATCGGGGGAGGCCTATGTCCAGCAGTGGACTATTATAGGCTGATGATGCTGATGAAGATATTATATTATAAATTGTAGCTAGATACACAGTAAAATAACGATTTATGCCAGATTCGTCCCTAATGTTCGGCCCACTTAATTAAAAAGTCTTTGTTCGTCCCGCAAGATAATATTTGTATGAGGCACCAAGATTTAAATAATTTAAACAACAATATAAATTAATGTAATTTGATGCCTCGTTTAATTAGCTAGAAAAACTTTGCTCGATAAACCAACGTTTTAGGCGGCGCTTAAATATACCTACTATCGTTTGAAGCCTCTTTGATCAACTTGGTGGCTTTTTTAATGATAGCTTTTTAATGTCGTCTTTTTATGATTCTTTGATCTAAAGTAGTCTTCCCACAAAACCCGCTGTTCTCAGGAATAGTGTAATAGAGCCTGAACAGGTCTTGGCTGTACAAAACAAAAACTACTTCATCCTATCCTGATGCGAGGTCTTACAACACGAATTAACGATTTTATTACGGTGCTGGCAGTGGCTCTCAAAGTTTTGCATATATCCTACTAATATTATAAACGCGAAAGTTTGTAAGTATGGATGGATGGGTGGATGTTTGGTACTCTTTGACATAAAACTACGGAATGGATTTTAATGAAACTTTACAATAATATAGCTATAAGCTATATTATTGTTTTTTACAATAATATAGCTATAAGCTATATTATTGTAAAGTATATATATATATACTTTACAATAATATAAATAATGTATACAATAATATAGCTATAAGCTATATTATTGTAAAGTTTCATTAAAATCCGAATAACACATAGGCTACAATTTATAAAGATATATTGTATATTATCCAAAACATCTATCACCACGCGGGTATAACCGCGGGGAGCAGCTAGGTAGAAATGATTAAATGTCGGAGAATATTATTGATAATAGAAAATCATGCTAAGCCCCAGCAAAAACAGGGTTAAAAGTTTGGCGTTTGTGTCAGTGTCTGTCTGTGATATCTTTATTCTAAATAGATTTGTATTTAGTTTGTTTAGAATATGACAAAATTAAGAGTTTTCAAAGAAAATTTAATGAATAATGCTGCACAATTAACACAGTTCATCTAGAATTCTAGACGTTTGCTTTATTATTTCATCAGTATGAAATTGTATTCCTGAATCATAATAATAAAGAATGGCGTTGTAAGTTAATTGCTTTGTAAATGTATTATATTATGTATTGTATTATATTATCAGTTATCTAGTACCCATAACACAAGCTCTGTTTAGCTTGCGGCTAGATGTGTGGATTGCCCAGCATTATTTTTTTATATAATGTGGCATTACTTGGGTGACATTATTGTAAAAATATGTACAAATTAGAGTGAACCAAATTTAATTTACCGCCTTGATCGAGTAACTGTAATTGACATAACAACATAAACTTGTCTAAGTGCTTATTTGTAAGCCTAAAGAAATAAAAACTATTGTATTTCGAATAAAACTCGTTGCAACCATTCTAAGAAATGATAATAGACCTCGTATAACTCCATCCTCGTGTAAGAGTAAATCCTCGGGGTTCTAGATCTCCAAACTTGAGAACCACCGCATCGGATATCGGCAATCTACCAATCTATGATTACTTTTTAATACATTATTCACAAAAAAAGGTATTCTGCATAAAATCTACGGCCGCATATAACATTTATAACTTTATATGCAAGACGATAATACTTTACTTATTGCAACGCCGCGAAGGTAAAGGAATATTAATTTGGTGTGACAGGAAAGGGGTGTGTTGTGTAGAATTGCTAATAACGTACTTTCTTGTGTTGTGTTTGTGCATGTTAAGGTTTGTAGCATTCTAGAATAATTTTAGCTTCTAGAATCATCATTTTAACTTACGTCCTATGAAATAAAGTTGACGATGCCATTAGCAGAACTAGCGACACCTCATTTACTAAAAAAATGCGGACAAAGTTTTTGATTATGTCTTGCAATCTTAACTTTTCATGAGCATTTATTTAGCTTATATATATATAACGAAAACCCATTTAGCAAGTTTCGATAGAGGTTATGCATTTGCTAAATGACTGATTTACCTTCTTGATAAAATGCATTATTACATCGAAAGATATTTTTTTATTACACATATATAATATTTATTTATTTATACTTTTTGCACGAAAAACATAACACAAAACTTATTCTAGAAAATTTAAACTAAGGCGAACTTAACCCTAAAAAGAATTATCCTCCAGCAAACCTTATTGGGAGAGAGAGACAAAGTGAAGAGAGAAGTGGGTACATGTAATACAGAGAATATCCTGAGCAAATATTTGTAGATCGTACAAACATTTGTCCCGTAGGTGGGAATCGAACACGCAACCAGGTGGCACCATGCACGCAGGTGGACCTTCGTCCGTTGCACCACTACCTAATTAAGAAAACCGCATCAAAATCCATTGCGTAGTTTTAAAGATCTAAGCATACATAGCGACAGACAGACAGCGGGAAGCGACTTTGGTTTATTTATACTATGTAGTGACTAGGTATAGCAGTTAAGTATGCCTAGGTCGGTGCGTTGTTTTACGTAAATAATTAAGGTGCATACACACAGCAGCAAGTGTTGAGCCCGACTGGTACACCACCGTTATGCTTGACGCGCTGATGTGTCCACAGGTTTATAACCGGATGTGTACACCGCGGGCCATTGGCATTGGCCTTAGAATTGTTATAGTGTATCGTTTTTCAACTTTAAAATCTTGGGAGATAAACATTTTAGAAAGCATTTTGTACTGGTAGGTAAATATATTACTTTATACTATTATGGGAAAGATGACGGTAAAAGCTAAAATTGTAGATACCTGAGTTAAAATGACAAACCTAAATGTCATTTTAGCTGAGGAAGAGTCATAGCTTGATAGAAAATGGCGGACGGCTTTCTCAATTTGTAGTTTTTTTTTTAAATATTGGTGGACTTGAAGCATATATACCTAATATATGCTTCAAGTCCTCGAGAACTAGTAAGAAACACCGTCGGATCGTCTTTCTTATTAAAGTTTTATTATGAAGGTAAAAAAGAAGATGATGCATCACGAATTTAGTACAAAGACAATAAAACCAAGGGCAGAATTGTTTACAAAACATATTTCAAGTAAACAATTAGTTTTTTAATCCATTGTACGCAATAAATCTCGGTCATTAAAGACATATGTGTTGTATCAGTAAATTAATAATGAATAGAACTTCCTTTCAAGTGCTATAAAAATTACTAATAAAACTTAATGGCGTTTGTAATGTAATTTTCAGCGCAAACGGGCATCTCCTCTGTCGGCATCAAAGGCTTAATACAAAAAGCATAAAAAACGAAATAAATAAAAATGGTCTTTTCACACTGCAAAATATTAGGAATGCTATGTGAAGAATTATTTTTGGTCGCATTATGTTGACTTAGCCGTTTATACACACCTTTTTGATATACCACATAATTAATATAACATATGCTAGACAAAAAATACCAGTTTTATAAGCTTTTTTTACATTGTATTGTATTTAAATCAATGGCAGTAAGAGACACGTACAACGAAATTAAATGTACAGCACACAATTGAGTGTTTTGCCACTTAATTGCGTAAACGTTTGAGAAATTATTATCTATGGTCGAAGTGTCTCTCGTCTGCAGCTCTACTTATTTATAGCCAATTATCAAATAACGTGATATTTATTACGGAAACTGACGATTGCATTGCAGGCACCGATGTGTGACAAAATGGGGCTTTTTGTTTGAAAAATCACACGTTCTTTGGCGAATAAAGTTTGTCGGGTTGTATGATCTTTGACGGCTCTTGATGAATGATTAAAACAAAACACAACACGGTGTTGTCTTTCATCTAAGCACTAACACAGAGCTTTTATTTATAACCATTGGGCCAAGAATACAAAACTACGTCATTAAAAAAACTCATCGAATCTCAATTCAAACAAAACAGACCGGTACAATACATTCGTAAAATAAATAAATGAAATCGTTCAACAAAATTATAGGTTTCAGACAACACAACTTGCATGATATTAAAAAGAAATTATAAATAAATTACAAATTATAGCATTCCCAACACAGGGGTCAATAAATGCTCTCCCAATTTTTTTGTCCTGAAGTGTACACCTTTTTGCACTCAATGTCAGTCAGGTGAATGCCCTGCTCGGACTAAATTTGACAAGGTACCTTATGTTATTTAATAATGACTCAATTTACTTAAATAAAAGAGAAGTCGCTGTATGCAATTGGAACTGATGACGTTTAACAGTCCCGTTAAAATGCTGTGGTTTGGAAATAGTCATGCGAACACTTAGTTAAACGAAACTTTTTTTTATCAGATTATATTGTACTGTATTTCTTTATTTTGTATTGTATTTTATACTAGCTGCACCCCGCGGCTTCGCCCGCGTTGAAATCTATGGTGTCAAATAGTTTAAAAACCTCCTTCTTGAATCACTCTATACATTGCTGAAAACTGCATTAACACGTTGACTGTCCCGTCTATTTTGCGAAATTTTCTGGTACGTCCATTTGTTTTTTTTGTATAAACTACTTTATTTTATGATCAAAAAAAGGCCTGATATGTTGATCATTGCGTAATTATACAGCAGGCCTGAATTTCAGCATGAATTACATGCAATGCATAGACGTCTCAAGTTAATTTTTGTGACTTATATGTAATGTATGGTCATGAACATGTCATAAAGAAGTTACTTAGACTGGAAACTAGTGAAAACATCTTGTTGTCAAACCCTAGTTCAACTAGTTCTCTGGGTCAAGTCTGCCACAAAATGACGCGCATAGCCAGAAAAGCCAATGGGAAGATTTGCCAGAAACGGTGCGCAAGTTGCTACAAAAAACTAAAAGAAACTGGCTCAACAACTAGTGATGCAAGAAAAAAGGCCACACAAGTAATTACGGAGTGTCTTCCTTGTAAAAAAGCATTTTGCCTAAACTGTTTCAATGAAGCTCATTAAAGACTTTTTTTGTGATTTCTGACGTCCATAAAAAATAAAAAAATGCGATGGGACATTTTAGTTTTATTTTCGCCAATTCATTTGTTCATACGCCCCTAGAAAATCAAAGTTCTAACTCTCAAGTCCAGCCCAGGAAACGCGATTCAGTTGTCTTCGGCAAATGCATTACATGTAATGCACGAACGTCACAGCCAGACCAAAAATGCATTACATGTAATGTACGGACAGTCAACGTGTTAAAATCTGTTGAGTAGTTTAAAAGATCTAACGGACAGTGGAAACAACTTTAAATGCCATTTTGCTTTTAGTACGTTCTGTTCATAGGGCGTTCTGTTTCAATGTCATTTTAAACGAAACGAAAACAACAACTATTTATTTTATTTATTATCCCACTGCTGGGCAAAGGCCTCCTTCCACTCCTCGCGATCCAACGCTGCAACAGGCCAATGGAAAATGTGCCTCGTGCTCGTTACGCCATCTCATCTTCGTCGCCTCTAAGTATTATTTTAACTCGTTGATTTTAGCTTTACTCCAATAACAAGCAGTAAGTATGCTAAGTACTTTTAAAAATCCCGTTCCATTCCAACTGCAGGCCGCTTCCTGCAGAGTCTTATCAAAACGGGTCCAGCTCAAAAACGCGAGAGCTACTCGCACCTCAGGCAAATCCGATGTACTTAACCCGGTGCAAGTTATTACCTTCCTGGACCGGTGCGGGTGTGGTGCGAGTGTTAGCAGGTAGCGAGTCTTGTGTTATCTTCCGTGACGTCACCAAACGGCTCTATCGGAAGACCAGCGTTGGTTGTAACATGATTACAACTAACTCATGCTGAGATAGAGTCCGTTTTGTGACTCATGTACAAAAATATGTTTTGTCCTTTTTTTTATAATCATGTTTGTTTTATATTTTTGTGTATTGAGTTACAAATAAACTTATTCTATTCTATTCTAAAACGTTCTGGACTTATTTTGAGACATAGCCATTTACAAATTATTTTAACCGATCGTACCTTTTACGATCCGAAAAATGATAAGAATAATGTTGGACAATCCACACAGCAACTGCTAGCCCCAAGCTTCGCAGAGCTTGTGTTATGGGTACTAGATGACCGATATTATTTAATATGATGTTTCAAAAAAATGCATCTGTATCTCCTCTGGTAATGGGTGCCTCGTACTACCCCAGTTAAAAAAAGGACTCTGTATTTCATAAATACAAAGATATTTTATATTTTTCATCTTATATATAAATAAAAATGAATTGTTGTTCGTTAGTCTGATTAAAACTCGAGAACGGCTGGGCCGATTGAGCTGATTTTGGTTTTAAAATGTTTGTCGTAGTCCAGGGTAGGTTTAAACGGTGAGAAAACATGGTAAAATTGCGCAGAAATTTCCACGCGGGCGAAGCCGCGGGGCGCAGCTAGTAGAAAATAAAAATAATTTGTTCCGAGCATCACAGAGGGAATTTTTTTAGCAGATCGTACAAACATTTCTCAAGGCGGGAATCGAACCCGCAACCTCCTGCTTCACAGGCGGATCTTAGCCACCAATAGTTATACTGTCCTGATCGCGCAAGTTTAAACATACTTCGGAATAAAACAATTTATTGATGGTAAAGTTATTTTGTAAGTTTGAAAAACTTGGTAAAGCTCGCTATTTCCTGTGACTTGGACCACACTGAGTACACCGGAATTGATTGAGGGCGTCGACTAATCTCACATTAATTGAGTCGAGTTAACGGTCCCACCCTTAATAGCTTTAACTTCGCCTTAACACGGACCAAGACTATATAAACCTAGTAATAAGTTCTTAATATACAATACAATACATATAACTTTATTGCACTATCAATACAAAAAAATAATAAAAATATTAAAGGATCTTAATACTAACAAAAAAAAAATAAAGCGATAAGGCCGCCGATTGTGCCACTAGTTATATCTAGTGGCACAATCGGCGGCCTTATCGCTAAAAGCGATCTCTTCCAGGCAACCTTTGGATGGATAGGATCGGTCCGTATATATTTAATTTTACTAACAAAATATCATCATCATCATCATCATCAGCCTATATCAGTCCACTGCTGGACATAGGTCTCCCCCAATGAGCACCATTGCGCCCTGTCTTCAGCTTGAACAAAATGGATCACAGTAATCTAAAATATTTTTTTAATTTTTTGTTTTTTATTTGCAGGGTTATTTAACTTTTACATGGGAATATGTATTATATATTTACATATATAAGTCATTGTGTGTACGATCTGCAGATATTTGTTCCGGGAGTTCTTGTCGTTTTCTATGTATAATAAAAAATATCTATCTATGTATTGTATTATGTATATCAGTTATCTAGTACCCATAACACAAGCTCTGCTTACCATGGGGCTAGATAATGCTGTGTGAATTGTCCAGCACTATTTATTTATCGCTTAGAAACGATCTCTTCCAGGCAACCGTTGGATGGAAAGAATTGAAATTTACTTTCGATCTTGCCATATTATTTTATAGGGTGGTTAACGGTATAACGATTCTTATATGGGCTCTGAGGGTAGGATTTCCTAACGCAAAAAAGGGTCAGTAAGCTTAAATAGTTACCTTCTAAACTATAAATTTTTAGGGTTCCTCAGTCTTCAATGTGCGACCTGAAACAAAAAAAACAGTTTAAATAAAAGTATTCATGGTAAAACCCTTTAAACGCTACTTACCTATCTACTAAATAAATTAAAGCTCCTCTTAACATTTATAGCAAAAACAATAATAATTGCATTTTGCATTAAATTACTAAAACAAAAAGAAAAGTCGTAAAACTATCCTATACTATCATAAAGCTGCTTACACATTAGGGATGAATGAATGAATAAACATTTTATTGCATTTACATAAAACATTTAAATCTATACATATTTACACATTGAACTGTAATAGCGAATAGAAATGGTAAATGAAAAAAAAATATAGACCAAGGGATTTTCAAGGATGAGAATTTCGACGTTACTTAACTGTGTCAAGTTATTTTGCTACGTAAATATTATTTCAAATCAGATCCTAACATAGTAAGTTTAGTGGGAAAATAAGGAGTAATTTTCCCTAATGGAAACTCAGCTTAAGACCTCCCAAGCAGACGTTTTTTACACAATATACTATTTGTTATAGAAATGGTGTGTTCTTCATTTTACGAGAGACAGCCATTTTATGCTATATAATATTAAAGTCCGCATTTACAACGCCATAAAATTGGATAGTGGGCGAATGTATTTTTATTTTAGCTTTATGTGGCAAAGAAAGAACATATAGTAGGGAGACTATATTTACAAAGCTTTATTTGTAGTATGAAAATAATAATTATTTGTATATAATAGCAACAAATTAGAGCCAGTAAATATAATTAGATAGATAGATAATTCTTTATTGCACACTAAGTATAAAATGACAATGTAAAATAAAAACTTTAAAAAACTAGATACAATTGGCGGTCTTATCGCTCAAGAGCGGATCTCTACCAGACAACCATGGATGGATAGGATCGTGGACTGTGTGCTTGCAGATTATACATATATTATAAAATAAAATACTTATAATACTTACATGGAAATATACTACATACATATCATAAAATATATATACTTATATACATAGGGACTCAGTTATGCGTTAGTGACAGCAGGACAAATAGTGCTCCTTTAACATAATAAAAAGATTTGAGCTTACTGAAAACTGTTACTAACTATCTATAAAGCTTTTAAAACTATCATGGTTACGAGTATTAACACTAAAGTCATTTAAAACGGGATATTTACCATGATTTGATTTTTGAACTGTGCCGAAATATTGGGAAACTCAAAAATCAAATCATGGTAAATATCCCGTTTTAAATGACTTTAGTATCTTTATGGGTAGCTCATCTGATCCACATCAAAGCCAGTGGGCGCGCGTCCCCGCGACGCTGCACTGGCTGCATTGCCCCGCTGTATGGCAATGCTGATGCGCTGCGCAAGATCACCAGCTCTCGGGTCTCGCGTCATATTATTCATATATTGTTGGACTTACGGTTGAGAGGATCTGTTTTTTGGCTAGGTTTTGTTTAGTCTAAAGGTCAAGGTCATTCAAAAATGCCATTTGAGGTCTGTTTTTTCAGAAACAACGAGGAAGTTTTACCGAAAAATCTTAAGTTGGAGATAGCAGATGCTGTTAGAAATATCTGGCGAACTTTACTAGATTTCTTAAAGGCCGTTCTTTTTTTAAAGAAAACAATTGGCAATACCTATAAAGCATAACTAAATTCTATGAATGATGCAATCTCGCGAAGACCCGACGGCCGCTGGGGCAAACGTGTTCTTGAGTGGAGACCACGGCAAGCTGAAGACAAGGCGCTATGGCGCTCATTTGGGGAGGCCTATGTCCAGCAGTGGACTGCTATAGGCTGATGATGATGATGGATTTCTTAAACACATTTTTTTCTTTAGTAGCTGCGCCCCGCGGCTTCGCTTGCGTGGAAATCTAGTCAAATAGTTTATAAACATTCCTCTTGAATCACTCTATCTATTTAAAAAAAACCGCATCTAAATCCGTTGCGTAGTTTTTAAGATCTAAGCATACATAGGGACAGACAAACAGCGGGAAGCGACTTTGTTTCATACTATGCAGTCATTAAAGTCATTTAAAACGGGATATTTACCATGATTTGATTTTTGAGTTATTCAATATTTCGGCACAGTTTCATGCGCCATGATCACCGGTGCTAGTGGTAACGTTCGTAGCAAAAGACAAAAAATGAGGGTAGATCGGTATGTCTGTCCATAAAAACTTACTCGCAGTCGCACTGCCTTCAGTTATTCCGTGATCACGGCGCATGAAACTGTGCCGAAATATTGGAAAACTCAAAAATCATAAAAAATCGTAAATATCCCGTTTTAAATGACTTTAGTGTTGATAACCATGATAGTTTTAAAAGTTTTATTATGCAGTAATCAATGATGGCAGTACTTAATTCTTATTATGAACGAAGGCGCTTAAAAGGGGAGGCCTATGTCCAGCAGTGGATTGTTATAGGCTGGTATTGAAAGTTTTTTATTTCTTTAGGCTTACAAATAAGCACTTAGGTCATATTTTATATGTATATGTATTAGGCTGGTATTGGTGTTGTTTGTTGGTATTTTTTTTTTAAATTCGTCTATGGAATTTTTTGTATTGGCACCTTGCTTTTTGGTCATTCTACCAACGGAACAGGTATTAGAGTGACAATTTATGAACACAGAGCCAAGCTATTAGGGAGAAGTTAGCCAGTTGACGAGTTTTGCTCCGGCCGGAGAAAGGAGGCTTGTTCGTTCCAGTGGTTATAGTACTAAATGGTGGGAAATAAGGTAGGTATATATAGAATTTATCTCGCCGCCTGCTTAAGAACCATTCCTTTAGTAAGATTAAAGACGCATCATATTCCAGGAAATGTTTACTTTAGACTTCAAGTCTTACGTTTATAATGGCCTGAGATTATATTACAGTGTAGAATTTAGTTTCATTTAACTTCGTATTTTATTGCTCTGTCAAAGGTACACAATTGCCTCTATTTTGTTGCCAAGCAAAGGAACTTTGTGACATAGGCCAGTCAGCGCAGACACAAAAATCGCGTTAGGTCGTATAAAACTTGCAATCTTATGCGATTAATCGATTTGGTTCCGATTTAACGATTTCGAGATATTTGTAATAATAATTGTGGTAAGTAAATAGAAAGAAAATTGAATTTTTTGCTATATTCGTGAGTCTTATTATTATTAAAGCCGCCGATCTTAAATATCTTTTATTTTTGGTTCATAATCAAAATGCAGCAAAAGGTAGCTGGGCGGGTACACCAGGCACTGCTGTGAACGCCACCTTTCCAACAATCCTATTAATAAAATAAATAAATAAATAATGCTGGACAATCACACAGCATTATCTAGCCCCATGGTAAGCAGAGCTTGTGTTATGGGTACTAGATAACTGATATACATAATACAATACATTACATGGATAGATTTTTTTTATACATAGAAAACGACCAGAGCACCCGGAACAAATATCTGCAGATCATACACACAATTGTTCCGAGGCGGGAATCGAACCCGCAACCTTCTGCGTCGCAGGCGGACCTTCGCCCACCGCGCCACATCGGTCTTCAAATTAGTTTTTAAGGCTTTGTGTAATTTATAAAATGAGCTATTTGAAATAAATACTTTTTTTTTTTAAATACCGAAAATATGTAGATACAAATGAACATAAATACGGCAGAAATGACCAAATGACCAGCTCAACCAAGCGTTCTAGTTGTGCAACAACTACACCTAGCAGCCAATACATTATTATATCGATAGATTGTCGTATTGAATTAAATCTCTCGTTACAATAAAAGTAAAATCGCGTCTTTTCAACGAATCTTAATAATTTTTAACCAAAGCCAATGTCGTTGTGACAAAACCTGTCAAAACTGACACCAATACTGCAATAGCATCACGTCACCCAATGTCACTTTGACAAAACTTATCAAGGCGCAGACGAAAACAAGCAATAGAAAATCAAACCGCTATTCCGCGTGGCCATCGTCAAATAATTCAATTGAAGCAAAGAAACAGCTTTTTAGGGTTCCGTCTTCCGTTGCTAAATGGTGAAAACGAAACCGTCTGGGTGTCTGACTGTCCGTGCGTATCACAATCATTTTTGTGCTCTGTAGAGACGAAACTATGCAGGAAGACATAATAGGTAATTATAGATATTTTGTAAATGATTCTATGTATATCTGCAATGTTTTTTTCTAGCACTTATTTTAGGATTGGTGCTTCAGTATTGTTGATCAGGTACCTTTATTTATAAAAAAAAATTTTATAATATTGATGAGTTTGATGAGTGATAATGACACAAACCAAAAAGTATTATTCTATAAAAAATGTGACCATTCATAATGGAACGAAATTGCCCCTGCTTACTTGAAGTTTACACTTTGATTGCTGAAATCACACGGTATGTGTTTTCTACAAGTGACTAATATGCGTAAATCCACACTAGCGCAGCGGCTGAGAAAATACAGATCTTTGTGACTCAGCACAGCCGTAATATTTTTCGAACGAAACGCATGTGCGGCGCAACACAACCGCTGTGTGAGCGGCAGCACGAATTTTTTAGGTTAAAAAAAAGATCACAGTCGTCGAAAAAAAATCGCAGCCAAAGTGTTAAAACTAACTAATAGATATAATTACTTGTAATAGGTACCATTATGAAGAATACCTTTTGTTTTCAGTAAATTTCTAGAACCAGACATTGAACCAAACAATACAATACAATACATTTTGTTCATAACACCAAGTTATACGTGAACAATAGTAGTGGTGGTTCTATTAACACTAGGTACTGTACTGACTTAGGTTTAAAGAACTTAATTTTCTCATAAAAACATTACAGTTCACTTAAAATGAGATAAACTTAAACAGTAACATGTGTACTAAATATGAGTTAAGTAGGTATAACTCCTGGGCTCTGAGGCTTAACCTAGATAAGTAATCATAACTAATTATATATTATATATATTAGTGGTATTTTATAATTATGTACATACATGTGCTTTCAACATATTTTTATATATATTAATGCTATTACTATATATAAAAATTAAGGATCAGAGATGGACACTAAAAGCGACATTATGGAAAGGTCCTCCAGGTAAAAGGAGCAGAGGAAGACCGCTGACACGTTGGGACGAGGAGATTGTAAGGACAGCCGGCTCAAACTGGAAACAGACCGCACAGGACAGAGACACATGGGCATCTTTGGAGGAGGCCTTCACCCAATAAGGGGTTCCTACATATATTATTGTATGAAATTAAATTACACAATAGATTAATTAAGTTATATAAACAACTAGTTTAAAAAAAAAACTCTAAAAAACAATGTAAACCTAGTAATATGTTGGAAATAAAAGGCTTTTTTATTTTTATTTTTATTTATTTATTAATGCTATTACATTATTTTATGGTATTTGGTAAATTATTAAAAATACGTGTTCCCTCTGAAATAATCGTCTTTTTCCGTAGTTCGTGCGTATGTTGATGTGCGACTTCTAGGTACACTACACATTTATTTGTTTTTCCTCGGTCCCATAGGCCCCAGCAGAAAACCAGCGCAGGTGTTTTTACAAATGCATATTATGCTGAGTTGGGACCATTTTGTTGTTAAAACTAGGTTTAATAATATTATATTTTCGTTGATGTCGTATTTTCTGTATGTAGTATTGGTTTTTTCTGTTTTTATATTCATGTTTAACTGCAAATGAACGCTTTGATTTGATTTTGATTTTATTGATATATATAATATATAATGAGGTGGGTAATAAATATTCTAATATTGCAATGAAAAACTTCATTATCAATGGTCCCACACACTCTTGCCAGTTCTCATTCTATACCTATGTTGCATTCTTAATAATATACGTAAGTAAGACATGCGTTCAAATATGTATACACGGTGCCAACCCTTGACATTCAGCCCGCTAAGTACCTTTCGCAATACATGTGAGGTTAACTAAACAACGCACGCTGACCGCCCGGCTGAACTAACTGGGATGTGGTTTAAGTTACTGGTAGAAGCGGTTGACAATTGATGTGAAGATTGATTTCTAATATCTTATCTAATATAATAATATTATAAAGAGGAAATGTTTGGTTTTTTGTTTGTTTGTATTGAATGAGCTCCGAAACTACTGGACCGATTTAAAAATTCTTTCACCATTGGAAAGCTACACTATCCCCGGTGAACATAGGCTAGATTATATTTTCAAAAAGTTAGGGATCCTTACTAAACTAAAACGCCAATAATGCAACCCAAGGTATAAAAAAAATCACCTAATAAAGTGAAATTCGAGTTTAACGCGAGTGAAACCGCGGGGAACAGCTAGTTGATAATATTTTAGCTATGTTTGATGAAAGTAGTATTTAATTGACATACCAACATTACTGATAATGAATTTTAATTTCTCTATTAGAAACTAATTATGAATAAACTAAATTATCATCCCTATGTAATAAGTTGTTCAGTGTTCCATAAATTCCTGAACTGACTATGCTTCATAATTCGCTGAACAGATATATTTTCCATAAATTGCTGATTTTTATTTTTAATCGACAGATACCATCTTTTTTAGTGTCTTGAGCCAAAAGTGTGTGCCTCGCGCCGGTCCGCTAATGAGATACTGACCGATATGCGGCGAGGGGTCACTCCCGCGCACGATTCCGACGTCCCTTCAATTGGACAAGAATTGTAACTGTTTCACTGTTTCTATGGGATCGGTTGCGTTGGAAATAAATAGTAAAGAAAGTATGCATCATCATCAGTTAGTCCACTGCTGGACATAGGCATTCTTTCACAATTAGACCAGATTTGTAACTTACTTTTTCACTGTTTCTATGCGATTGCATCAATATCAGCCTATGTTAGTCCACTGCTGGAAAGATGCCTCCCCTAATGAGCGTCATAGCGTCCTTTAATCAGAGCACCCAGCATATCCGTGTAGTTTTTGCAGATTGTCATCCCACCTGGCCAGAGGGCGTTCTACACTACGTTTGCCAAATCACGGTCTCCACTTAAGAACACGTTTACCCCAGAGGTTGTGGGTTCTTCGCGAGATATGGCCGGCCCACTGCCACTTCAGCTTGCTAGACAGCGATAACAAAAGATTTGAAAATATTGCGCTATGATCAACATCATAGCTATGTAGCTATGATGTTGATCATAGCGCAATATTAATGGAATATTAATATTGATGGTCATGTCACCAATAAATGTTTATTGGTGACATGACCATCAAATGACGTCCTTTAATCATCCGCAAAGGATCAACGCCATCTATTTACCCCGAAGGTAGTTATAAATAGGTCGTTTTTAAAAATTTGACGAGCACATCATTTTAGACATTATTCCTTTGTTCGTATTTTTCGTGACCATAAACAATCAGGGTCTTCAAATGTACAAAACAGAACAACAAACCTCTAAAAGCTAGGTATAATGAGATTGGCAAACGCACGATTGTCACCTATTCCACGCGTATTCAGCGACATTCAATGTCCATTGTCGTAGGTGGCGCAATGTGATTGTTCTAACACAATGTAATGTCATTAAATAAATAAGATTGTAAGAGAATTCTTGCGTGGAGGTATTATCTCATGTGAGTAAGACTAAAGTACGTAAGAAACAGAATGAATTGTGCATTTTTGTGAATAAAATGTTGATATAGTCGACGGCATTAATCACTGAACAGGGTCAGCTTTTGATAAGCGATTTTTGCTGTGTTCTCATAAGCAAGTAAACGTCCAGTGTGGAACGTGCCTCCCTGTATGTTTATCCCAGTAGTTCTGTGTAGAACTACAGTACAGAAAAACTAGGAGTAAGCGAACTGGAGTGCTTTTGCCATAATTTGCTACGCTTGGCAAGCATATTGTGGTTATGGCAGTGTGTTTTTTTATATTAAACTTTTATTTAAGTTTTGTCATAAAGTGACTATTATCACTATGTAAATTCCTTAAGAGTAAAATTCTTTATAATTATAAACATGGTCAGATGCCAGTCTGACTTCAGATATACAATTTAGCAAAATAAGTAGTCAAAACTTGTAAGCCACTGTTGTTCTGTAAATGGAAAATGTATTAATGATGAAATTGTTTAAATAACTTTCTTGAATATGGTTAATAATAATAAATCATTTAATAATCTTGCTCAAATTTGTACAAGATGACTTGCCTTGTCCAAGTTATCTATTATTATATAATATTATTTATAACAAACTATCTATCAAAATATTTATCTATAAATAATTATTATAGATAACTAGCTGCGCTGATAAATGATAAAAAGGTATCCTATGGCCGTCTCCTGGTTCTAAGCTACCTCCCCACCAATTTTCAGTCAAATCGGTTCAGCCGTTCTTGAGTTATAAATAGTGTAACTAACACGACTTTCTTTTTATATACATATATAGATATATATCAAGACATAATTTTCGTCAAGTCCCTCGCTTCCAAAGCCCTATAAAGCTGAGACCACCTCAATCGCATATCCAATCGTAAAGAAAAACAACTTTAGTTGTAAATCCGTAAGTATTTCGTACTTGAATCTTTTATAGCCCAATGCAAGTAAGATGGATTGACGATTAAATTCAAGATTTATGCACATTCTGCCGTCTGACATATACCTAAGAATGGTTAGTTACGATCAATTTGGGATGTCCAGTGAACTTTAGCTCATACATAGCCTCTGACCACATTAACAATCTCACACACGTGGGCCGGCCATATCTCGCGAAGAACCGACGACCGCTGGGACAAACGTGTTCTTGAGTGGAGACCACGACTCGGTAAACGTAGTTTAGGACACCCTCCGACCAGGTGGGATGATAGCGAAAGACTGCAGGTAGATGCTGGATACGTCAAGCTGAAGACAGGGCGCTGTGGCGCTCATTGGGGGACGCCTATGTAAAGCAGTGGACTAATATAGGCTGATGATGATGATAATCTAACATATAGGAAACGTCTACTTCAAACGATTCCTGACCTTAACTGACCTTATCAAATCTAACCTCTTTAGGTCAGATTGGTTAAATAAATAATGCTGAACAATCCACACAGCATCATCTAGCCCCCAAGATAAGCAGAGCTTGTGTTATGACTGTACTAGATAACTGATATACAATCACACTACTATTATTAATCTGAAAGTTTGAATGTTTAGAAGTCTAATTCAAAAAAACATTAAAACACATGAAACGTATATTTAATTCATTTTTAAAAGTAGGAACGTATTTTTATGCAATATTTTATAAATTTATATAATGCGCCCATGTACAACCCAACGATCCTATCCATCCACGGTTGTCTGGTAGAGATCGCTCTTGAGCGATAAGACCGCCAAATTGTCACATTTTTTGTATTTTATTCTGTCTTGTTTGTTTTATTTTAAAGTGTGCAATAAAATAATTATCTTTCTAAACTATTAGCAGCGTAGCATAAAATAATCTGACATAATAAAACAAGTGCTATTAAAATAAATTAAAAACTAAAGAAAACTCTAATTTTATTATTCGGATTAATAAAATTAGATTTTCCCCAGAAAGTGACCAAAGAGAGCGAGTTTTTCGTTTAAATCCCCCATGTTTTTTATTTTCTTTATGTTCTATTTTAAAACCAAAATAAATAAATATAAATAATGCTGGACAATTCTAGGTACTAGATAACTGATATACATAATACAATACATTATATAGATAGATATTTTTTATTATATATAGAAAACGACCAGAATACTCGGAACAAATATCTGCAGATCGTTCACACAATTGTCCCGGAATCGAACCCGCAACCTCCTGCGCAACCACCGCGCCACATCGGTCGTCATAAAATGATTTATTACATACCAGTGGAATGCAAAACCAACTTTGCCAATAAAAAAGAAGAAGTCTAATGACATTAGGGTTATTATTCCCTGCGTCATTCATCCACGTCAGGACCTATCACCCATCCAAACTGTATGAAGGAGTAAAAAGTCAAGCGAGCGTTACTAATCTAGTTCTAGTCTGGACTTTGCCTCGGCACAGTGTGACGGAGAACAGCTAGGTTAGATCCTGGGGCGAGTTCTGGAGGAGTGTTGATATTGCGAGGCGCACTCTATCCTTTGCGACCGTGTGGCAGGCGGCGCGGCGGGGCTACTTGACTGACCCGTCGCGTCGCAGGGGGCGTTCGGACATGTGGTCGTCGGTTCCCATTTATTTATTTATTCTTCTTGCACGATAAAATATATACAAAACATATCTGACGACCGATGCGGCGCGGTGGGCGAAGGTCCTTCTGCGACGCAGGAGGCTGCGGGTTCGATTCCCGCCTCGGAACAATTGTGTGTACGATCTGCAGATATTTGTTCCGGGTGTTCTGGTTGTTTTCTATGTATAATAAAAAATATCTATCTATATAATGTATTGTATTATGTATATCAGTTAATCTAGTACCCATAACACAAGCTCTGCTTACCAGGGGGCTAGATAATGCTGTGTGAATTGACCAGCATTATTTATTTATTTAATATTAAAATCTTCTCTTCCAGCAAACTTTATTGGGAGAGAGAGAGAGACAACGTGAAGAGAGAAGTGGGTACATGTGTATAAATAGTTTTAATAGACAAACGATACAACTTTAACCTATTAAATATACTACTATAGGCACAATGCTAAAAATATGTTATGTTTACTATTTATTTTATACTGTTTTTTAGCATTAGTTGTTATAGCGGCAACAGAAATACATCATCTGTGAAAATAAGGACGGACAGTGGAGTCTTAGTAATAAGGTCCCTTTTTACCCTTTGGGTAAGGAACCCTAAAAGCCATAATGGCCCTTTGCAATAAAATCTTACCAAGATTGAACCAGCTGCTTGTAATATCACTATGTACCTAGAATAAAAAAGCTTGTATTTTTTGCATCGTATTAGGTTTCTGCCATATTGCATACGATGGGAAAAATATCGCAACAGGTACAAGAAAAATGGTGTTCTCTTACAACAAACAAAAAGGTTTCCGTATTCACTTTAGCTCGGATAAAAAATCCGAGTATTTTTTCGTAAACACAACGATTATTGGGTATTTAACAAACCACTAAACAAACACTAACATCTTCTTTTTTTATCTATATATAAATTTACTAATGTACCACCGTCTATTTAGTTCCTTCATGCCCAGTCCATTCTAAGGTTGCCTGGAAGAGATCGCTCTCAGCGAAAAGGACGCCCTTTATACTTTCTTTATTCTATTGTTTATTCCTGTATTGTTTTCTGTTTTGTGCGGTATAATAAAATGTTTAAGCAAACGTGTTCTTGAGTGGAGAACACGACTCGGTAAACGTAGTGTAGGACGCCCTCCGACCAGGTGGGATGGCGACCTGCGAAAGACTGCAGGTAGATGCTGGATGCGACAAGCTGAAGACGGGGCGCTATGGCGCTTATTGGGGGAGGTCTATGTCCAGCAGTGGACTGCTATAGGCTGATGATGATGATGATGTTCTATAGCCAGGCTGACTAATGCGCGGGGGCCACATACAGGCACGAAAACGTATGAATTGACGGGATATAGTCTTTTTAAAATGCAGGTCAGATTTAATCCTTCTTTAAAGGCATCGTTAAGGAGGTCATATTTTTAAATTAACGAGTAAAATTCAGGTTTGGTTCAGTAACGGGACTTTATCGTTAATATTACTGTGGCGTCCCCAAATAGGGAGGGGACAGGGTTTTGTGTTGTAGTTGCGTAGTCTAGGAAGTTCCTTAGCTTATATGATTGCAGATTTTTAGGGTTCCGTACTCAAAGGGTAAAACAGGACTCCGCTGTCATCCGTCCGTCCGTCTGTCTGTCCGTATATTACTAGGCTGTAATGTAGTAACTATATGTACTACATATACAGCCTTATACCGACGATCGATGTGGCGCGGTGGGCGAAGGTCCACCTGCGACGCAGGAGGTTGCGGGTTTGATTCCCGCCTCGGAACAATTGTGTGTACGATCTGCAGATATTTGTTCCGGGTGTTCTGGTCGTTTTCTATGTATAATAAAAAAATATCTATCTATGTAATATATAGTATTATGAATATCAGTTATCTAGTATCCATACCACAAGCTCTGCTTACCATGGGGCTAAATAATGCTGTGTGAATTGTCCAGCATTATTTATTTATTTATACCATACTCACCTTTTTGTAACAACTCTCTACATGTACCTATTTCTATAAGTGTGTTATTTGTTAATTTTAGTGGTTATGAATAAATGTCTTTCTATTCTATTCTATATGTATATCTCATGAACTATACCTATATATATATATATATGTATATATTTATATAACTGTTTAGCTATAAGTTGATTTTTTTACAGATAATGTCGTTTTGTTGCCGCTATAACAAAAAATAATACAAAAACAAAATAAAAAAAATATTTAAGGGGGCTCCCATACAACGAACGTAATTTGTTTGCTCGTTTTCGCTCGGTATTGATAACGGCAACAAATATATGTTTGAAATGTTCGCAGAATATTATTTATAAATATATTCACTTAAAAATAAAATTAATTTAAACTATTATTTATTTCTTTATTCCATCCCGTTCCCATCCCTATTAATCGATTCTGGGAACTCGGGGAGGCGACTCGTTATTCTAATCGATTACGTTCCGAATATGGCGTCGATTCGATTATACGTGCCTCGATGTTTTAACATGTTTATTAATGGTTCATTGTGTTTGTGGTTGAATGGAGAATACCGCAGTGGACGTGTTAAAAAGTTTGTTGAACGTTTTTGGCGAGTTGTTGAAAGCTTTTAAAAGCTTTCTTGAATGAATCATCGTATTGAGTAGCCATGAGTATTATGACTAAAGAAATTTAAAACGGGATATTTACCATGATTTGATTTTTGACTTATCCAATGTAGTGTAGGTATATACCTAATGTACCACGTCACTCAATGACCTACTTTAGAGATAAGGAAAAATAGAATTATATTTTATTAAATGTCTTATTTATTCATTTATTTATTTATACTTTTTGCACGAAAAACATAACACAAAACTTATTCTAGAAAATTTAAACAAAGGCGAACTTAACCCTAAATGTCATGTATAGAATATCAATATCATGTTACAAAAATAAGGAATTAATAAATTCAAATTAGAGGTAAATCTATAGTATAAAAAGGCATGTTTAAACTCAATAAATTTCAGTATTAAACCTACTACAGTCGTGTTAATTACTCCTCCTACCTACCAACATTACACAATATTTCGGCAGGCTTCAGTTATTCCGTGATCATGGCGCATGAAACTGTGCCGAAATATTGGATAACTCAAAAATCTAAGCATGGTAAATATCCTGTTTTAAATGACTTTAGTCTTAATAACCATGATAGTTTCAAAAGATTTATTATGAGTTATATGAATTAAAATGCGTGTGGTATATGAATTAAATACCTTCCCAAAAGGAAGCTTATGTTTTTGAGGTATGTATATGTTAAAAAGCGACAAAAATTGCTGAACATCACCTGTTAAGATTCTTAATGCATGTAAGTTTTTACGTAGCATATACGAGTTTTCTAAGCTGTTCACTCTAATTATATGTTTTTACTAATATATTTTATGATTGTTAATGCAAATGGATGACCGACCATCCATTTTTGTCATTGTATGCTTCAACTGTTCATTCATTATGTTTTAACTAAGGATTGTAAGTAAATCATCTTATTTGGCTTTAACATTGTAAACATAAACTCTGGAGTAAACACTTAGATAACGGAAACAGAATAATGTCTACACAGGTTGTAAAGCTACTTATGACTGAAACCCTTCATAATACAGAAATTAAAAACATACAAAAATACCAATATCTTTATTAATAATAAATTAAATAATATCCCAAAAAATCGATTTCGACGGGACTCAAACCCGCAACCTTCCCTCAGTACGGAAATCCCTTGTTAGAGATTGCCCTGAGTGCGAGGGCTTACGCACTATATCACTACATAGTATAACACAAAGTCGCTTCCCGCTGTCTGTCTGTCCCTTTGTATGCGTAGATCTTTAAAATTACGCAACGGATTTTGATGCAGGTTTTTTAATAGATTGATTCAAGAGGAATGTTTATAAACTATTTGAAACATAGATTTTCACGAGGGCGAAGCCGCGGGGCGCAGCTAGTATAACATATATCTTTATCATCAATATTACTTTCATAACTCTTGGACCAGAGAAGCGTCCTTACCCAACGAGTTTCATGAGAAAACTTTTACCTTCTTTTAATTACCAAGCATTAACTGCAATTTAATCTAATAGACATGTTAATAGGTAAACATTAATTTAAAATATCATGTTTATCTATTTTACCGTAAAATGAAGAGTTCTGGTCATAAGTAGCTTTAAAACTTGTGTAGACATTATTCGACTTCCGTTATCTGAGTGTTTTCTCAACCGGAGTTCAGTCGCCGCGCCGCCGGTCAAAAGTTTCTTGACACCCTGCCAAACTCTTGAACGGCGTCAGTAACTAAGTATGAACAAAATGTATTCAAAGAACATTAAAAATTCACCTAGTTTTGAATAATCTTTGAATATAAATTTTGTTGTAATGTTCAGTTGTAAATACTAGGTCAATTTGGTTTTATTCTTTAATTGTAATTTATTTTCTTACTAAATTATTATTTGGTATTTAGTTATCGAAATGCATCCTGTAATTATTAACAATTGCAAAATAAGCCTAACAGCAAAAGTAGCTGAATATCATGAATTTTCTTAATAAAACTTTTAAAACTATCATGGTTATCAACACTAAAGTCATTTAAAACGGGATATTTACCATGATTAGATTTTTGGGTTTTCCAATATTTCGGCACAGTTTCATGCGCCATAATCACGGTCAAAAATCAAATGATGGTAAATATCTTAAATGACTTTAATGAGTTTTCTTTTCCAGATGTTCAGCTACTTTTGCTCCAACAAGTTGCTAACCAGTTTCTTATCAAGTTAACCGTATACTGCTAATGATGTTGTCAATTAGGATCTAGATAAGTTTGACGGAAGTTGTTATCGAAATGTTACATCAAAGATAAGAAATTTCTCACCTTTTTATGGTTCACGCGGACTTTATAATTAATTTGTGACATAACATGATTAACAAGAGATTTATTCACCGCGATAGGGTATTTGTTAACTAAGATCTCGTGATGATAGCACTCATAAGAATAATGAAATAAGGTTAATATAGGTATAGGTTTTGTCCGCGGTCATGCAATGATCGGATTTCGATATGTTTAATTTTTTTACGGATAAGCCTAGAATAAAACATAGTCTTTTTATTCCCATAAAAAAATCCTATGCTTAGACAGAAAGCGTGCGAAGCCGCGAGCAGAAACTAGCAGTTACATACTAAATAATGCTGGCATTATTACTCTCACTTATGCATTAAATAAAGTAAACACAAGTCTTACAACACTTATGTACATAAGTGTACATAGGCGCTGTACAGTTTCTGGATAAAGGATTTGTTTTTAAAATATTCTGTGTATCCAATTCCACGACCACTCGCCGGTCAATCCCCCAACGAGTAGTAAATCAAAACGGGACTCGAAGCACCTCAAGAATCAATCGGGAACCGAACCCGGGACCTTTGGGGTCATCTTTCATATCTGCAGAGCCTATTAGGCCTTAGGCTGTTACATCATTACATATAAAATCAAAGTCCCGCGCCGCGTTTGTCTGTCTGCTGGTCGATTCGAGTTATTCTCAACGACTCACTAAAAGTATTCCCAACGACCGACTTTTACATGTAGGTGAGTGATGTGAGTGGATCACTCATACTATTTAAAGAAGAATAAAGAGAATAAAAGAATTTATTGACCTTTTTTTGTAACTATAACATGTGTGTTGGCTACACATGTTATAGTTACAAAAAAAGGAAAACACACAAAAATACATAATAATATAAGCCGTGGGGATTTAAACTTTAACTTTTTACTATTTGGGGAGACCAGCAATGAACTAACATAACGTCTCGATGATGATACAATTTCCGACACAATGTATAAATAAATGAAATGATACTACTTTTTATTCGAAAAATAAGTTCCCATGGGCTAAAAATAATCTTAAACAACGCGTACGAAGCCGCGGACAGAAACTAGTAACATATAATAGTACTAACGGCGTGTGATTGTAAACGATACGGAAAATGAGATTCTTGGAAATAACTTCTGGTTTTCATGAACTTATAGGCAGTTTGCTTGGTAACGGGATTTTGGAGCCTTATTGATGAGCGCATTTTGCCCTTGGAAGGACGTCGTTAGCGAGTTCAAAGTTCTCATGGAACCGACCAGTCCAGAGGCCGCCTATTTGTACATTGTTTAGTTTTTATTTGACGACCGATGTGGCGCGGTGGGCGAAGGTCCGCCTGCGACGCAGGAGGTTGCGGGTTCGATTCCCGCCTCGGAACAATTGTGTGTACGATCTGCAGATATTTGTTCCGGGTGTTCTGGTCGTTTTCTATGTATAATAAAAAATTTCTATCTATGTAATGTATTGTATTATGTATATCAGTTATCTAGTACCCATAACACAAGCTCTGCTTACCATGGGGCTAGATAATGCTGTGTGAATTGTCCAGCATCATTTATTTATTTATTTATTATTTTATTTATTTTTTATTTAGATATTAGATTGTTTTGTTGTATAATAAAGTTTACATTCATTTATTCATGGCTGGTGTAAGGTGTAAGTATTTTCTATGTATTATATAATAAAAAATATCTATCTAGTTTCTTGTATCTATGTATTAAATATATCAGTCATCTATGTATTACCTACCAGTATTAGGGACGCGACTGATATTGATACTCGATACATTTGAGTTACCTGAAGATTGTTTGCAACAGTATGCAGTTAGCTCAATTATTTCAATAGTTCTAATTTGTTTATATTATTTGTTTATAATTTTCTTTGTGATTAAAGATTCTTACTAGGCTAGAGTTACAGTAGTACTAGAGGCGGGAATCGAACCCGCAACATCCTGCGTCGCAGGCAGACGTTCGCCACGGAAATCGTCAAAGCGATAAGCTAGTTTGTTCTCGGCCGGAATTCAAACCTACCGCCCTAAGATAGAAAGTCAGCGTGTATACCACTAGGCAGCTAGCGCCTAGACAACAGTTACCCAATAAATAATGGGTTAAATTCTATGATTGGTAAAGTGCAAGTTACGTATCAATTCTGCACCTATGTTGGGCCGAACAGTTACTTAGGGCGTGGACACATTATTATATTTCTATTTATTTATTTAAAAACTTTAACACACACTTTTATATTTCGCGAAGAACCGACGGCCGCTGGGGCAAACGTGTTCTTGAGTGGAGACCACGACTCGGTAAACGTAGTGTAGGACGCCCTCCGACCAGGTGGGATGACGACTTGCGAAAGACTGCAGGTAGATGCTGGATGCGGCAAGCTGAAGACAGGGCGCAATGGTGCTCATTGGGGGAGGTCTATGTCCAGCAGTGGACTGATATAGGCTGATGATGATTTAAAAACTTTATTGCACTACAAGGGTACAAAGGGTGGGCTTAATGCCGAGGCATTTACTACCTGCCGACCAGGAAACACATCCTACTAAATGGATGGATGTTTGTTACTCTTTCACGTAAAAACTACTGAATGGATTTTAATGAAACTGTACAATAATATAGCGTATACATCAGAATAACACATAGGCTACAATTTATAAAGATATATTGTATATTATCCAAAATATCTATCACCACGCGGGTGAAACCGCGGGGCGCAGCTAGTGTTTAATATGGGTTGGCGTGCTAACATTACATAAAGAAATATAAGTAGTAACTATGTTTATGTAAAAAAAAAAAAAAAAAATTTTTACATCTTTTTTTTTTATTCTGCCTGCGGCTTGGAATGCCTTTTTTCTAATGGAAATATTTTAAGTTGTTTATATCCCATGGGAACTTATTTATAGGATAAATAACAACACACAACTATCCACAAAGCATTATCTAGCCCCATGGTAAGCAGAGCTTGTGTTTTGGGTACTAGATAACTGATATACTCGTACATAATACACATAATATGGTTTATTATGAATATAAAAACGACTAGAACACCCAGAACGAATATCTGCAGATCGTATAAAAAATTGTCCCGAGGCGGAAATCGAACCCGCAACCTCCTGTGTCGTGGGCGGACCTCCACCCACCGCACCACAGAGGTCGTCAAAATACAAAATGAATACCAGTTCTAATTGGTTTTTATTATTTGATAATGAATTACTAAACAATAATAAATTAACCCTAAACCATCTTAGCCTTATAAAATACTACCCTAAACAAAACTCTATGAGAAACAAAAGCGCCCCATTGTGGCCAGCGCTTACTATCACGTGGGTGACAACAACGGCCGCCCACGCGTGCGCGGAACCTAGATAAATCTACCATCTTATCACAACAGATAGCTGGTAGACAAAAGGTGGGGTTGAAGCTAGCGTTAGCGGAATTAGTAAGTTCAACCTAGGGGCTCCTGTAGTAATAATAAAAATGGTGCGGAGTCAAATACACTAGAGAGCATAGAAATCGCACACTGTCACTGTCTCGAGTAAGAGCCAGAAACGCGGCACCTACGAGTCTAAGAGAACTCCAAAACGCATTAAAAGAAGAATGGGACAGCATACCGCAAGACTTTGTAAAAAATTGATTACTTCAATAAAACATTGAATGGAAGCTGTTATTCAGGTAAGGGGGCAATACCTCGTACCGTAAATCATAATATTAACAAATTTATTGTTTTTTTAACCTTTTATACCTGCTTAAAATTTAATAAGCATATTTACCTGAAACGAGCTAATTAGGGTCATTCTATTGTTATGTTGCTACTGTAAAGATTTCAACGATCAAGGCATTATGGGTTTTTAGGAAGCTAACAGTGTGTACTTTAATTTAAGTACAATTAAAATAAAACTGAATTTAAAAAATAGGGTCGAAATGAAAATGTAGGGGTGTGCGACTTCTATGCTCTCGAGATATAAAAATTAAAACAAAACTTGGTATGTTAGTGCATTGGGCTCAGCCGCCATTTTATAGCTTGGAGCGATTTGATAAGATTTTAGAAGATTTCGCTACAAAGCGAATTACATTCTACATTTGTCTACAGGCGCGTTCGGTTCACTTCCGTAATTCGCTGAATTATTGTCTACGGTGGTTTATGAAGATTTGGACCAGTATTTTGTATTTCATAATATTGAATCCGGCATTTGTAGGAATTATTACGAGACTTTTAGCTCTACTCTGGTTTTAAATCAATAAAGGGTAGGTTCACTTAACGATAGCCATCCACCACCGCTACCGCATAACACGTTACGTACAATGGGGATGATGACAGTATGTATCTGACTAATTTACTTATTTTGACGACCGATGTGGCGCGGTGGGCGAAGGTGCGCCTGCGACGCAGGAGGTTGCGGGTTCGATTCCCGCCTCGGAACAATTGTGTGTACGCTCTGCAGATATTTGTTCCGGGTGTTCTAGCCGTTTTCTATGTATAATAAAAAATATCTATCTATGTAATGTATTGTATTATGTATATCAGTTATCTAGTACCCATAACACAAGCTCTGCTTACCATGGGGCTAGATAATGCTGTGTGAATTGTCCAGCTTTAAAAAAAACTGACCTTTCTTTGTTTCTTGGCAGTATTGTAAATACTATAGGTCTAATTTGTTTACATTAGTTTATTGTTATTTTCTTTGTTAATAAAGCGATTCTATTGAGTAAAACCTATTATAGTCATTCTGTGTCATCAGATGTTAGTGCATTGGTAAAATTAAAGCTATTCTCTCAATATATTAATGTCCTTCAAAATAAATTATTTTGCAGAAATATAATTAAATTTCCTCTACTATCTGTAGATCTAGTGATCAAGATCCAATTGGTTCTATTGAGAACTTTTTTTTCCCAATAAATCTATTTTAAAAAACTACGTCACAAATTGGATCTATTGCATCTACTTAGAAAATGACTAGATCCATATTGGTTCCATTAGGAACCTTTTTTCTCATTAAATCTATTTAAAAAAATTGCGTCACAAATTGGATCTACTGAGAATAAACTACGAAACTGACGTTATAAGGCCTGATTTTTAAATACAAACAACTTTTACAATAACTGGTAAATGAGAAGTCAGAATTTAACAAACCTTTTTTTAACTATCATCATCATCATCATCAGCCTATATTAGTCCACTGCTGGACATAGGCCTCCCCTAATGAGCGCCATAGCGCCCTGTCTTCGGCTTGACGCATCCAGCATCTACCTGTTTTACTATAATTAGATAAAAATCTGATTTAGATTTTATCATTGTTTATTTTTTTTAGTCAACTCTATTTATTATTGTTTGTTTGACTAGTGTACTGTATTGTATATTTGTTGTATTTTGTGTGTGTGTGTGTGTGTCTGAATTTGCAAATAAACACTTTATCTATATATTGATTTGCAATTTATTTAAATTTTGGTTTCAGAACATTCAAAACGTGTAACAATCTAATTCTTCAAACGATTTGAGACTCTATATCCTTCAATTAGAGTAAGTTATACTATGAGGCACTGTTTCGTCCGAGTAAAGTTTCAACAGGCGTTACTTTTGTATACAACCGCTCCGTGTCCACCCAAAGGTTGTCTGGATGAGATTGCTCTTAGCGATAAGGCCGCACAACGTGCCACTGTATATGTATCTGTATATATGTATTTATATTGCATTCTTGTATTTTTCGTTGTGTATTGTAATTTAGTTTTATCACGATAATAATGGTAAAGTGAAAATACCTATTTTAATAAGCCCATAAACATGAAAAACACATGAAAATCCATAAAATCAGGAGTAAAATCCATAAAATCTTGAGACAAACTAGGCACTTCTAGAAGACAAAGTACCAAGATACCCATAGTGTTTGCCTTAGTCGATAAAATCTTTATCGATGATCATTAATTATTGGTGACATTGGAGACGTTAAACTTTATAGAGTTAAACAGCATCGATATTGAGACGTCGGGAAGAATGGGGGGTACAAAAATCTCTATTTCTAAGGAGAAAAGGTCTAAAATCCCTTCTTTGGTGGTAATGACTACCTCAATAAAACGGTAATGGTACTCTAGAGGTGCGATAATTTTAATGTTGTCAATTTTGTAATGTCACTGTTGTCTTTATGTAAGGCTGTAAAATGTTGGGAGAATGTTGTTAATGTCTATTTTGCATTTTAGATTAAGATGAGGTAAATAAAACAGGATGTTAGTGAAAGTTTTCATTGTTATTTAAATTATGAAAGAAATACAGTTTCCCCTGTTCGTTGCAAAAAGATTGTTTATATTAAATACAAATGAAGTTTAATTTCATCAGTGTACCAATAGCAAACCTTTCAAAATAAAGTTTATTTAACTGCAATATTTAAAAAAAGCTATGTCTATAGATATTTCTTATTATGCAGCGCAATCCTAGCATAACATAGCAACAAGTTTATAAGTGCGCTTAGCGTTTTGAGACAAAGACGACGACACACGTTTTTTGGATCGATTACATTTCTATTTTCTCAAATCAATTAGAAGGAAAATTTCAAATAGTCCGTGCATACCCTGCGCATATATACCTACATAGCACATATTGCTAACTGGTTTTGCCCGCGGCTTTGCATTCATTGTGTACATCCTACTAATATACAATACAATACAATACAAAAATACTTTATTGTACACCAGATACAGAACATTATGAAAGATATTACATGTGACAAGTACAATGGGCGATAAATGGAAATATTATAAACGCGAAAGTTTGTAAGTGTAGATGGATGTTTGTTATTCTTTAACGTAAAAACTACTGAATGGATTTTAATAAAACTTTACAATAATATAGCTTATACATCAGAATAACACGTAGGCTACAATTTATAAAGATATATTGTATACTATCCAAAATATCTATCACCAAGCGGGTGAAACCGCGGGGCGCAGCTAGTATATACATATGTAAACGTTTAAAAGTTTGTTTCTATCACATGGTAACTATTTTATGGGATAAAAAGTATTTGATTCCAGGCCTAGAACAGCTAAATAGTAACTTTTTCATTTAAAATATTGGTATACTACATACTATGTATGTCAAGATCAGTGCGCCAATATAAGTTTATTGGCACTGATCTTGACATATACTATATATCAATCAAAAAAACATTGTCAATGTTTTTTAGATTGATAGTTTTTTTCCCGCAAATCCCTATAGAATCAAATCATCGATAAGTCCTACGGCACCTAGCACATCCCTAGTGCAGATTAGCGACATGTCAACATAAGTGCGCCTACGCAGATTCCTCGTCATGTGCCTGTAACCTTGGTGCTTCGACCTGAATAACCTAGGCTAGACGGTGCAGGCATGTATTCAGGTAGGTATTTGACCTTTGCATCTAAGGAAAGACTACTCTAGAATTTAGACTATCCTCATTGATTATAAATGAATAATGCTACATGCAAGGACACATAAATTATATGGTTATTAGGTTTTTTTTAAGTAAACGTAACAGATGGTGAAGTTTGCAAAACTTTGTTTGACTTCCGAATAAATACAAAATAAAGCTTGAGCGATGAGATCCGGAGCGGGAGGGTCGTGTCGCTGAAGAAGGCCACCCATATCTTTAGATAATTCTCGAATTAATCCTTCACTCAAACTCTTCTGAAATGACTCGAGCTCTCCTTCAAAACATACTCGAGTTCGGTATGCTTAGTCGTTAGTAGGCTTCATCGTCATAAATAGTCTCCAAAATCGATTATAAATAACAACAAGCTCTTTTGAGGACCATTCAAGGTATTTCGCGAGGTACCTTGAGATGACAGTTCATTTCTTCACTTGTATGTAATTTTCGAAGATTAATTCGAGTGAAGGGATTTTTTACGATCAAGCATAACGAAACGCATTTGGAGTTTGAGTAGAGGTTGAATCGTGGTCGAGGTACGACTAAAGATATGGGGTAAGTGGGTTAAAATGCTCGAGCTTTTACCTTATTATTATTATTTTTAAAGTGGTAAAAGCTCGGGCATTTTAACAGAGCTGTCCTCAATAAGTAAATACCTCTCTGAGTACGTCCCTGGCACACACTAAGCGAATTACAACGTTCTTCTAAGTGCCCAGTATTTGAGGTTAGGAAGTCGGGACTACCGTTTCATGCTCCCATTTTTGTTCTCAGTGAAGGACAACTGGGCTGATGATGACCTTTCGCGTACTAGTTTCTGGAAAAATCGACTTATTTTCTACTCATCATCATGCATCAGTCTAAGTTAGTCTACTATTGGACATAGGCATCCCCTAATGAGCGCCATAGCGCCCTGTCTTCAGCTTGAAACAACGAGCATCTCCCTGCAGTCTTTCGCAGGTCGTCATCCCGCCTGGTCGGAAGATTTTCTACTGATTTAAGGTAAATTAAAGAAGCGAACAAGAAACCTACCTGGTTAGGTATCGGCCACCATTATACAAAGCCACAAATAGCGTTCCTGAGCCGCCTCCTTCCAACGACTCCCTACGACCGCTACAATGTCGTCGGTCCATCAAGTAGATGGTAAAAATGTGACCCGAGTAAGTACCTACAACGAGCTATTCCCATGAAAAAATATTCCTGAGAGATAATTATTTGTCCCGAAAAACTTAAAAACTGTTTAAATAGCGAATATTAAAAATGGTAATGCTTATACTGAATTTGAAGCCACTTTGGCTTTCCAAAAGAATCATATTATTGAGAAAAGATTTTAATTTTTGTTTTTCCTTCTTGTTACTAGTATTACGTAAGTACTTAAGTCTAGAAGATCTACATAAATCAACTATTAAAAAACCTTCATTAAATTTTGTTTGATTAAAACACTTCATTATTTTTATCAGTTAACACTTTGACTGCGATTTTTTTTCGACGACAGCGATCTTTTTTTTAACCTAAAAAATTCGTGCTGCCGCTCTACACAGCGGTTGTGTTGCGCCGCACATGCGTTTCGTTCGAAAAATATTACGGCTGTGCTGAGTCACAAAGATCTGTATTTTCTCAGCCGCTGCGCTAGTGTGGATTTACGCATATTAGTCACTTGTAGAAAACACATACCGTGTGATTTCAGCACTCAAAGTGTTAAGTCTAGAAGATCTACATAAATCAACAATTTAAAAACCTTCGTTAAATTTTGTTTGATTAAAACACTTCATTATACATTGTTAAGTGCTTAATTTAACTGTTTTTCCTATAAAAAAAGAGTATAATAAAGAATCAAAAGTAGTTTAAATAAATTAACAAAGATAGGCTTATAAATAATCGATAATATTATGCAAAAAATCTGAATATACACTTAAAAACAACAACTTCCTTAACAATACTTTCACCCAACACTTCCTAATATTGTAGAAATCACCAATATGTATTGAATATGCAGAATTTATGTAAATTAAATGCAAATATCATCGACTTTAGTAAGTTACGTCCAATGTCAAGGAATCGAAGACGAACCGGATTTCATTAACGTGCAAAATTCTCTATTTTAGGAAGGTTGTATAATGCTTATGATTTTTTTATTTTATTGTCTGAGAAAGCTTTTTTATTATTTTGTATGTATAAATAAAATCACTAGCTTCTGCTCGCGGTTGTACCCGCTTTTTTCCTGGATAATGATAGATAATTTGCATGCCCTAGATTAAAACAATATATACAAGCTAAACTAATATATGTAGGTACATAATATACAATACAATACAATTACTCTTTATTGCAAACCAAATAAAAACAGATACAAAATATGTTGTACAATGGGCGGCCTTATCGCTATGAGCGATCTCTGCCAGCCAACCTTTATTTTATAACTTGTGGTAAATAATTATTTGTGTAAAACATACCTTTTCCGCTCTGTTGTCCTTTAAAATCTGCAAAAGAAGAAAATGTAGGTAAATAGAAGTGAATTTGCACGTACTCTAACAACACTTTTTTCATGATACTTGATAATGGGGCCGAATCTGCTAACCAATCGTTTAACTATAAATTTAACTGTAAATATGGTAACGCAGAATCGTCCATATACATACTCGTATATGGACAATTCTGCGTTATACTGATATCTAGAGTTTCTTATGAAGGAAACTCTAGATATCAGCGTTCACTGCTAGATATAGTGTGCGATGATATTTGTAAGGAAAGCTAGTATAGAACTTTAACCTTGAGCTTGAAACATAGACACGCGCCCATCATTGCACGCGCCCCTTTATTTAGTGGAATTTGACGACTCAATTGTTGCGGTGGGCAAAGGTCCGCCTGCGTAGTATAATCAATTGTCAGATGTATTTGGCAGTGAGCCGGCCATATCTCGCGAAGAACCGACGGCCGCTGGGGCAAACGTGTTCTTGAGTGGAGACCACGACTCGGTAAACGTAGTGTAGGACGCCCTCCGACCAGGTGGGATGATGACCTGCGAAAGACTGCAGGTAGATGCTGGCAAGTTGAAGACAGGGCGCTATGGCGCGCATTGAGGGAGGCCTATGTCCAACAGTGGACTGCTATAGGCTGATGATGATGATGATGAGATGTATTTAGTGGTCTTGGTAGTAAATCGAACTAAGATCACATAAATCAATGAGAAAAGAAACACATTGAAAGACCATAAAAAAATAAAACTTTATTTAACATTAAACACACTTTATACAACACTTAAAAATATCAATTAATATATAACTAAGAGAGTAAGTGGCTTTGATAATTGCAAATTAAGTCGTGAAGACTTTTACTGTAAATGAAACTGACCATACAAAGCTCAGTTTATCTCCATATATCCTTTAGAGTATTTTTTTCTCACTGTTTTCAACTTCAACTTCTTATTTTTATGGCTCGCTGTGACTGTGTTGCCACAACTCTGCCAGTGTCCGTGTGAAGAGTCATAAACTTTAGTAGAGAAAAAGAGAATGAAATTTTATTAATGATAACTAATCGTAAACAGTTTTATCTTTTTGAGTAGTACCATTTTGATTTGTACCTGGAAAACAACACAAAGTTAAGAATGCATTCTCACTGTTTTTCACTACATTCTACTTCTCTCACTTGACATTGACAGTGGAATTCCATCCGTCAAACAAAAAGGTTGAATGACCCGCATTATCCCTGTCATATGTTTCATTTTATGCGAAAATTGTGCATGCTTCGATGCCCACCCTACACTAAAATTACACCCTACACACTCCAAATTACACCCTTTTACTAGCGCGATAACATTCAATTCAGCTCGTCAAGTACTTCTAAAACAATTACGTATAATCCAATAGCATTTTCAGCTTTATTGTAGACGTGTAAAGTTGAGAATACATTGCTGGTTGTAATTGAGTTTGGTATGGAACAGAATATTTTTAAATTTTGCAGAGAAATGGACGTGCTTTTTTCAGAGTTTCTTTTTGAAGTGAAATGTCAAGTTGACAGGTGGTATTCCATGTCTTGTCACGGTCTGGTGGGTTCTGTTTCTTGCGGGGATATGATTAGACCCTTATACCTAACGGGACTTCTGATAACGACGTAGCTATTATATATATTTTATTTGGTATTTTAAAATGTGTTTTCACTTTGGAGGGAAAAGCGTCAACTTTTTGTCTCTATTTTTGACAAGAACAAAACGCTTTGTTATTAGTTCAAATAATAACGGAAACAATATTACTATCAAAGAATTTAACTTCAACTTCTTTTTGGGCGCCTTTTAATTTTCGCCACAATTCTACCAGTGTCAGTATGAAAACTTTCTGAATTAGAACGAATGTCATTGTCAAAGAGTCATTTTGCCGATAGAAAAGATTTCAACGCGTTCTCTACGTAGTTTTAGCGGAGGGCCAGTGGTTTAGACAGATTTTAAATACTTAGAACTTCCTGACCATCTAGAAGAGTAATAGTGATGTGTATTCAGATATCACAATTTAATTTACACCAATAAAAGTGATGTCATCCTAAGGTTTGTTATTACAGTGCGTAAGCCCTCGCATTCGGGGTGATCTTTAAGATGTCATGCTATTTGTTTTGTTCGACCTGCACGTGGTACACCCTGCTAGATAACGAACTAGGCTCTGGTGAAAATATCATACAATCTTCATAATTTAATAACTCATTGATTTTACAATTATTTTCCATTACTTGACAATGGCAGAAAAGTGTCCAACCAGACACAGTTGCCATTGACAAAGAATCATCATCTGTATATTGACAGATCACGTCATAGACCATTGATACCATTGGTTAATGACATTCATAGAGTAAAATCCCAGTACATTAGTATGTGGCTGGCTGAACAGGATGTCCGTACGCCGTAGAAGGAAGCCTGGGCATGTGTGGGTAAAAACTGTAGTATATAATGCAATTACTAGGTACCGTCTGTAATTTGCATGCATTCTTCAGACGAACTCGATTATATTTGGAGAAAATAAATATTAGTAGGTATAGTCAGGAGAAGCTCATTGGTCTAAAGGCTGAGTTCGACTTAATATCGAGCAAAAAAGTATTAGGTATATTTAGGATTATTTGTATTATGTATTTTTGGACTAAGGGCCTATTTTTATTTTCCAATAAGTACGCAATTGCGTGTTTCATTTTGGCCAATGTATCAACATTGGTGAAAACGAAACACGCAATTCACTCAAATAATTTTTTATATACAAAAGGCGGGTGTGCCCAACGGGTTTTATAACATAGGTGGAAAATAAATTCATATCGTCATCATCGAAGCAAAGCGCAGAAGCTCGAAACAATTTTTGGTTTGAAAGTTTTAATTCATCTTTTAATTGATTTATTTCATTTTAGAATAGAAATTGTAACTTGATGAAGTTTTTGTTTTAATTTTAAGTAATGCCTATGCTTGCTGTTACCTTGTTGTTTTCTGTTATTGTTATCAGTTTTTGTTTATTTTTCACTCATAAATAAGTAGTTTAATAGTGATTTTATTTTTAAAATATTTTTGATATTATTAAAATTTATTTCTCTGTTGACATAAAATATCTTGATTTCAAAATCGCAGTACAGTTAGTAAACCTAAATATGTTATTGCAGCTCTAAAGTTTCCTTCATAGACTTGCAGACATAAAGCTAGTGACTAATTCTTTTGTCGCTAGGTGGCGTTGTCGCTGGCATACCAATAACTACCAGGCTCGCATATTAAGTAGGAGATAGCATTTCCATCGTGATCTCATTGAATGGTAATTTGCTTCAGCGAATCCCGTGTCAATAAGTATGATGATTAGTTTGTATGGTTTGTATGGCCGACTGTCTTTGGTTCAAAAGCCCGACGTATTTGCATTGCTGGAACGGCCACCAGGAAGCTTGGACGTGGCTTTGATGTTTTGATTGGGAATTTTTAATTTTTGCTCTTGGGTGGTATAGTCGAAGAACCTTGGTCATGTATCATGCTGTCTCTCTCAGATTTAATATGATCTGAGTAGAACAGCATGAGCCCAGAGCATATTACAGGGAGATCTATTACTGTTTTAGCATTCAGAAGTTATTTGAGGGAAAACAATGTTTTAGGTCTCTCTGAATAATACTATAGGACTAAAAACGACGGGGATATAACAAATGTCGAAAACCAAAATGTCACTAAACAAAATTACACAGGTGAGTGCTAATGTAATCTCTTTTGTTTTTCATATACTGCTCCTTAGGATGAGTGACGTCAGCGTGGATTGTACGAGTATGAAAACACAAAAGACAATCGCGCCAGCTCTTCACCACATAGTATAAAACCAACTCGGTTCCCGCTGTCAGTCTGACCCTATGTATGCTTAGATCTTCAAAATTACGGAACGGATTTTGATGTGGATTTTTATTAGATAGAGTGATTCTAGAAGAAGTTTTATAAACCACTTGACACATAGATTTCCTCACGGGCGAAGCCACGGGGCGCAGCTAGTACATAATATAATATATGTTATGTATGCTGTATGCTATTCTTTTCATATTCTATTACGAACTCTATGGTAGCTTTTAAAACACAAACCTATCTATTCCAACTTCTAATACACCATTAAGGCTCAAAATTAGTGCCTTCCCACTTTCCGTTTCCGAAAACCCCTCATTATACCTTTTACCGTCTTAACTTCGAGCAAACATAACTAAAAAGGCCCTTTGAACCAAGAGAGGCAAACAGTCAGTTAACAGAGTAGTAAAACTGACTAAAGCAAAGCTGCTTTACTCTTAGCCAGCATTATATTGTACTAACAGCTAGGTTGATTCTTACTTGTTTTATTTTTGTGTGTGCTACTAATAATATATGGATTCAAATTGTCCGAAATAGACGAATTTTATTTATTTTATAATGCTGAGTTTATGCCTTTTTTTCTCATAAGTTAAATATTAAATTAATTTTATTTTCGTTAGGGCATAATATTTAGATTAAGATTAATTTTTAAGATCGCTGTTATTCTAACATGATTAGTGTAACCCGTATGGTGATTATGTAACTCGCGATAGGTTTGCGACAGGCGTAAATTAAGCAATCAGTGCTTAATTTTGTATTAGTTTGACACCAGCTACTACGTCAAAATTGGTCAAAATTGACGTTTGACAGCACTGATTGCTTAATTTACGCCTGTCGCAAACCGGTCGCGAGTTACATAATCACCCGGCCGATAATATTATTTTGACGTCGTTTATGGTTTGATTAGAATGTTCGCCATTTCTATAACGTACATATAATATCTTAAAAAGTCGAGGGAATGAATCTTCTAGAAAATAATTGTTATTTGATTCTCTTCACTCAATAATTTTATCAATTTCTTGGACTTTCGTGGTAGCTTCACCTCCTTTATTGCATTTTACACAAAACACATTGAATATCTGTAGTTTTTTGTCAATTTTTTTTGTAGAAGTGCTGGTGGTACAAAATAAATTATATATTATAATAATTTTTAAATCTTTCACGTTTCACGAAACTTTCGTAAATCTCTGTTACCTATAAGTAGCCGATATGCTTTCGAAAGTCCGATGTTCATACTGTTCATACAGCCAACACCGACTGTTCATACAACACGTTACCTACAAACTTACGCCTCTCATACCTAACACCTTTTAAAATAAATTCCACACCTCTTGTTTAAGCTTTGTTAAGAACTTTCCAACTCCTTTTAGGGCTCGTTGTTATGTTTTTGTGCCCAGGCGCACCTGCCCGGTTACAACACTATTATCTTACTTTGTAACAGTACATAAGATTTTAAGTACATAAAGTAAATAAATAAATAAATAATGCTGGACAATTCACACAGCATTATCTAGCCCCATGGTAAGCAGAGCTTGTGTTATGGGTACTAAATAACTGATATACATAATACAATACATTACATAGATAGATATTTTTTATTATACATAGAAAACGACTAGAACACCCGAAACAAATATCTGCAGATCGTACACACATTTGTTCCGAGGCGGGAATCGAACCCGCAACCTCCTGCGTCGCAGGTGGACCTTCGCCCACCGCGCCACATCGGTCGTCAAGTACATTGTAGATAGGTAATAATCATATAATACAATACAAAAATACATTATTGTTTTGTATTTCCATCATTTTGTCATCACCCTGTACAAAGGATCGGAGTAAATCCCAGCACCATGTAAATTACTTACATTACGGCAAGTTAGTGCACGCCGGGAACCGACGGGCTCAGTCACGGCTAGTCTCTTAATGCCTAGTGGTGGGCTATGGTCTTGAATACATTAATAAAATAATGCTAGACAATCCACACACACAGCATCATCTAGTCCTAAGCTAAGCAGAGCTTGTGTTATTGGTACTAGAGGGCTGATATACGTAACAGAATACATATAAGTTCTTATTTGTGTATATATATTTAGACGACCGATGTGGAGCGGTGGGCGAAGGTCCGCCTGCGACGCAGGAGGTCGCGGGTTCGATTCCCGCCTCGGAACAAATGTGTGTACGATCTGCAGATATTTGTTTCGGGTGTTCTGGTTGTTTTCTATGTATAATAAAAAATATCTATCGTATGTAATGTATTGTATTATGTATATCAGTTATCTAGTGCCCATAACACAAGCTCTGCTTACCATGGGGCTAGATAATGCTGTGTGACTTGTCCAGCATTATTTATTTATAAATTGTAATTTTCTTTGTGAACGACTATTTCTTTGTCAAGATTTAATTTAATTAACATAAAATGAATAGTTATTGAGAGAGTAAGATAAATAAAGTGCCTACTCAGAGTAAATAAACCGCTATATTTTGGCCCTGGAGTTTTTTTTGTTATTGGAGCTTTAAAACTTAATTAAAAAAACACTCAATACCTACTATAAATCAATCAATGATCATCATCATCATCAGCCTATATCAGTCCACTGCTGGACATAGGCCTCCCCAAATGAGCGCCATTGCGCCCTGTATTCAGCTTGCCGCATCCAGCATCTACCTGCAGTCTTTCGCAAGTCGTCATCCCACCTGGTCGGAGGGCGTCCTACACTACGTTATCCCTGGGGAATTACATTTTTGTGCGATCATCTCGGGAAAATTTTCCATACAATATAAATCTATTTCTAAATCGGTCCATAGTCGACGGAGGATGGATATCCACAAACGTACAGCCGAACATTATACTTCTCATTTTATCGAAGTCGTTCAAAAAGATTTTATCACAATGTTTAGTACTATGTAAAACCTGTATTGTGAGAGGCTGGAGCTTGCTATAGGTTTTAGAAAAAACCTGTACAAGTCTCTTACTTTATAAGCAGTCCCGTTTTTCCCATCCCTAGGCATGTCCAAGTGAAAAATGCAGTACTCAGAACAAGACAGATTAATATAAGTATTATGCTTTAACGATTGTTTAATGGGGGCTTTACGTTGCGAAGGAATACTTGAGATTAGCATGTTTTTAATAATATATGAAGAGAAAAGCTAAATATACCTCATATATGTATATCTCTCTTTTGACGACCGATGTGGCGCGGTGGGCGAAGGTCCGCCTGCGACGCAGGAGGCGGGTTCGATTCCCGCCTCGGAACAATTGTGTGTACGATCTGCAGATATTTGTTCCGGGTGTTCTGGTCGTTTTCTATGTATAATAAAAAATATCTATCTATGTAATGTATTGTATTATGTATATCAGTTATCTAGTACCCATAACACAAGCTCTGCTTACCGTGGGGCTAGATAATGCTGTGTGAATTGTCCAGCATTATTTATTTATTTATATGCGAAAGTATGGATGAATATTTTTAAACTAACGCGATCTTAACACATAATAAAATTATAAGAATTATTTAACGGGTAATCGGCATTAATTTTTTTGCGGAAGGTTTATAATAACATTGATAGCAGTTCAATTATCAATAACATCCGTTGTCACACTCGCACTCAAATAACCTTAATATAAGTCGCGTAAATAAAGATTGGAATTGAAACCACAGCCACTCTGATAGATTTGTTAACAGTTCATCCAAAACGCGGTTCGTCTTATTACAATTTAAACACGTTTCTTCCAAATGGATATAAAAACAAGGTCCCACTTGGATGAAAATACAATTATTTAGCCATAAACAGGTACATACAGATTGACATTCGACAAGAACTAATAATCACTACATAAATATTATTAAACTTACGCGATCTGAACAGATAATTATAAGTATTAATACAACGGGTATTTATCGCGTTTATTTACATAATTTTCCCGACAGTTTTTCAGTCATCCCGTGACCACGACAGTGTGTAAACCTGTTGAAACGTCGGGAAAAATAGGTAAATAAACGCGATAAATACCCGTTGTATTAATACTTATAATAAATAAATAATGCTGGACAATTCACACAGCATTATCTAGCCCCATGGTAAGCAGAGCTTGTGTTATGGGTACTAGATAACTGATATACATAATACAATACATTACATAGATCGAATATTTTTTTTTATTATACATAAAAAACGACCAGAACACCCGGAACAATTATGTGCAGATCGTACACACAATTGTTCCGAGGCGGAAATCGAACCCGCAACCTCCTGCGTCGCAGGCGGACCTTCGCCCACCGCGCCACATCTGTCGTCAAAATCAATAATCACTACATAGTATAAAACAACCAACTGAATATCAGAACCAGATTGTCGACGATCTGCTATCAACGAGTTCTCAGCTATTTTGGCCATATAGTCAGAAGGCAACCTGACAACCTTGAAAAATTAGTGGTAATGGGCAAGATAGAGGGAAAAAGACCAAGAGGACGGTCACCAACCCGTTGGTCTGATCAAATTAAGGCTATAACGGGACTCACTTTGCCTGCAGCTCTGAGACAGGCCGAAGACAGAGTGGTGTGGAAGCGGTTCATCAGCGTCACCGTGAAAGCCTTCCAGGACGGGCACGACCTTCAGCAATGAAGACAACGACAAAGAAGAAGAAGAAGAAGAAGATAAAACAAACTCGCCTCCCGCTGTCTGTCTGTCCCTATAAGATTTTGATGGGGTTTTTTAATAGATACAGTGCTTCAAGGGGAAGTTTTATAGACCATCTGACAGATACATAGATTTCCACGCGTGTAGTATAGATATAGACTAGCTGCGTCTATATCTATACTAATAATATAAAGAGGTTGATTTTTGTTTGTTTTTTTGTAATTAAATTAAATTAAATTAAAAATTCTTTATTGTATTAAAAGTACATGAGACTTATTTAGGGCTCTCATTACCAATATAAGTTATGCTGAGAATAACTTGTGGTTTGTTTGTTTGTTTGTAATGAATAGGCTCCGAAACTACTGGACCGATTTGAAAAATTCTTTCACCGTTGGAAAGCTACACTATCCCCGGTGAACATAGGCTATTATATTTTCAAAAAGTTAGGGATCCGTACTAAAACTGTGCAAAGCCGGGAAGGTCCGCTAGTAGATAATAAGAAGATAGATATTTTGTTCAAAAATAGCATCTTAACACTTTGACTGCTGAAATCACATGGTATGTGTTTTCTACAAGTGACTAATATGCGTAAATCCACACTAGCGCAGCGGCTGAGAAAATACAGATCTTTGTGACTCCGCAGAGCTGTAATATTTTTCGGACGAAACGCATGTGCGGCGCAACACAACCGCTGTGTAGAGCGGCAGCACGAATTTTTTAGGTTAAAAAAAAGATCGCAGTCGTCGAAAAAAAAATCTCAGTCAAAGTGTTAACAGCAATCATTATCTACGCGACTTATACCACCAACACTGTTTTACACAATGACAAGAAAGTTCATGTTTTCTAAAGGTATAACTCGCAGTGAAATTGTGCAATGATTACGTGTTATTAACGCTTTCTACGCTTTTGTAGAGCACATTGTGACTGACAAGCAAATTATGACAACCTACATATCTGCACACTTATGTATGTCCGCTGCTGGACGTGTCTCCCGTAAACTAGGGAAAGAATGATTAAGAAAGAAATTAAATTATTTGAACTCGGAAACATAAATAGTAGATACATCAGACGACCTCTGTGGCACGGTGGGCATAGGTCTGCCTGCAGTAGGTTCTGGGTTCGATTCTCGCCTCGGGACGTATTTATGTACGATCTGCAGATCAAGATTAAGTTCAAGGGGTTTTGTTTTTTCTACGTATAATAAAAATATCTATCTATGTAATGTATTGTATTATGTTGGTCAGTCATCTAGTTAGTTATTACCCATAACACAAGCTCTGCTTTGCTTAGGGCTGTATATAATGCTGTGTGAATTGTCCAGCATTATTTATTTTTATTTATTTACTAGCGGCCTGCCCGGCTTCGCCCAGGTCATTTGTTTCAGGCAATGTTTTAAATTTTTCTCTTTTTTTCTCTCCGTAAGAACCATCCTCGTACTTCAAGGAATATTCAAAAAAAAAGAATTAGCGAAATCGGTTCAGCTGCTCTCGAATTTACGCTTAGCAACACATTCAGCGATTCATTTTTATATTATAAGATAGAAGATATTTTGTAGTATCTGGTAATAAATCGTTGAAAGAAGAACTCTTTTAATATAATAAAATAATAAATAAATAATAAATAATGCTGGACAACTCACACAGCATTATCTAGCCCCATGGTAAGCAGAGCTTGTGTTATGGGTACTAGATAACTGATATACATAATACAATACATTACATAGATAGATATTTTTTATTATACATAGGTAACGACCAGAACACACGGAACAAATATCTGCAGATCGTGCACACAATTGTTCCGAGGCGGGAATCGAACCCGCAACCTCCTGCGTCGCAGGCGGACCTTCGTCCACCGCGCCACATCGGTCGTCATATATACCTTTGTATTGTGACTCAGTCAATAACTAAGCTTCGTGCTTGGATTAACCATTTTCAACGGTCAATCGCTACGACTCCTGAATCACAATTAGGTGCTTTACCTATTTACGTTGGAATAATGAAATATTTCATCATCATCGTCACCGACTTCACCCTTTGTGGGTCAGATCACAAAGTTGTGTCACTTGTACCATCAATGGTACTACTGACACAAAGGCGTTTAATCGCTGGTGTAAACGTTAATAATAATGCTGTGTGAATTGACCAGCATGATTTATTTTTTCTTAACACTTTGACTGCGATTTTTTTTCAACGACTGCGATCTTTTTTTTAACCAAAAAATTCGTGGTGCCGCTCTACACAGCGGTTGTGTTGCGCCGCACATGCGTTTCGTTCGAAAAATATTACGGCTGTGTTGAGTCACACAGATCTGTTTTTTCTCAGCCGCTGCGCTAGTGTGGATTTACGCATATTAGTCACTTGTAGAAAACACATACCGTGTGATTTCAGCAGTCAAAGTGTTAAAGCAGTGGACGAGTAGTGCTGATGATGATGAGAGTGATTCAAGAGGAAGCTTTATAAACTATTTGACACATATATTTCCACGCGAAGCCGCGGGCGCAGCTAGTTGCGAAATAAAACCCAAAAACAATTAACCACCTTGCACAGTTGGATAACAATTCTCATTAAAACTCTTTCAATTTTATTATCGCTAGAAAACATGGAATTAAATAATAATCTTGGTACCTTATTACAAAGACTAAAAGTCTTAGATAGTTAAAGTTGAGATGGAAATAGGACAAGGTTGTGTGTGGGAAAGAGTTAGATATATGCCTTAGGATTATGGGCACTTGGAGAAGATAGTTCTTTTATGGGCAGCATTTCGGTTTTTGACCCCAACGCTGCCCATAAAACCCTCTGTACGAATAACAAAGGGTACTGGGCTTTGTTTCTAAACATATAAATTAAATAAAACTAGCCTTTGTAGAAATACCTACAGGACTTTCCCTCCATACCACATGGAGGGAAAGTACCTTAAATATTGCAGAGAACATAGTCTTCCTTTTAATTAAGATGCTATGTTACTTGGAAAAAAAAATACTTACGATTGAGCCTTTTGATCGGTATCGTTAAATGAGGTGTGATTTTTTTTTACAATTTGGCGGGTTCGATTCCTGGTTCAGACAGGCGATTATTAAAAAATCTTTGAATGCAGTTTAAATTGTATTTTAAATCAAAATGAAGTCTTCTTTCAGTAAAATGTTCTATCTAAAATATTTAAGGTACTTTCCCTTCATGTGGCATGGCTGTGGGACGCCCTGTATATTAATTGCAGAAAACTGTAAGTGTCTATTTGCTCGGATTTAGAATCCAAGATATTTCATGTCAACAAAGACTTATGAATGTAAAGTTAACAAATACTGTTAACAATAATAGAAGATTGACAAATCCTCAAATCTAATAAAAACTAATTTAGGGTTATTTTTTGCTTAACAATTAAATATGTACGGAACCCGCCTTAAGCGAGTCGACTGCCGGTTTTATTTCGAATAATTTCCAGTGGTAATCGAATCTTATGTCTCTGTACCACTCGTTCACTACGCTACAAAGGTCGAAACGAAATATTCCAATAATTTCTGACCGATTTCGACGAGATAGCGATCTACAAGCTACGAGTACGAACTAGTTCGGCTGCATTGTACATGATGTGATTCATAGTGTTGAAATAATTGTATTGAATCTGATAAGATCAGTTAGATATAGAAGTAATTTTAACATGATTCGACAATATTTGGGTTGGCAACACTAGATACGGTAAAACCAGGTTGAGCTTACGGTAACAAGTTATCGGTAAACGTAGTGTAGGACGCCTTCTTGGTCTGCTGACAAATTCAGATGTTTTCGTAAATGTACCACACTTGTTCCGTCTTTCATTGTCTGCATTTGAATTACGGACGAAAGCAAAATGACCTAATGAGCGTCGATATTGTATGCACCAGGTGGGATGACGACCTGCGAAAGACTGCAGGTAGATGCTGGATGCGGCAAGCTGAAGACAGGGCACTGTGGCGCTCATTGGGGGAGGCCTATATCCACCAGTGGACTAATTAAGTAATACATTTTTGAAAACCACTGTGACGCGGTGGGCGAAGGTCTGCCTGCGACGCAGGAGGTTGGGGGTTCGATTCCCGCCTCGGGACAAATGATTGTATGACCTGCAGATATTTGTTCAGGGTGTTCTGGTCGTTTACTATGTATAATGAAAACGGTCTATGTAATGTATTGTATTATGTATATCAGTAATCTAGTACCCATAACACAAGCTCTGCTTAGCTTGAGGCTAGATGTTGCGATGTTGCCAGTATTATTTATTTAATAAATAAGATTGCTCTATGACAAACAGACAAATTGAACAACTTAATATCAATAAATATATATTATCTAAGCTCAACTTTATGTAATACAATTTCGCTTACAAATCCCTGGCGACTTGCCCAATGGATTCTAATGCCTTGCTCAAGTTGTTACTTTGCTTGTAAGCTGAGAGATACAGGGTGTTCTATTATTATAGGATCAAAAAGTGGAATTACAGAGGTTGAATTCACATTGAATTTCAACTCAATTTTATGCACTGTGAAGTCTGTAAGTTTTCCAGACCCACTTGCTACGCGGAAGGATGCGGGTTCGATTCCCGCCTTGGTTCAGAAGTTTGTACGATCGCCAAATATTTATCTCGAGTGTTCTGGGTGTTTTCTATGTATAGTAAAAAATATGTATATTATAATATATATATATGTATATATATAATATATAGTATATCAGTCATAATACCAATAACACAAGCTTGTTTAGCTTGGGGCTAGATGATACTGTGTGGATTGTCGAACATTATTTATTTATTAGTATTACTAGCTGCGCCCTGCGGTTTCACCCGCGTGATATTTTGGATATTATACAATATATCTTTATAAATTGTAGCCTATAGGTACGTTATTTTGATGTACATATAAGCTATATTATTGTGAAGTTTTATCAAAATCCATTTAGTAGTTTTTGCGTGAAAGAGTAACAAACATCCATCCATACTTACAAACTTTCGCGTTTATAATATTAGTAGGATTATAAATTCTTTGGTAGTTACTTGTAGTAGAAGATATTTCTTAAAGAACACAAACAAACAAACAAACACCAGCCATTAAAATACCGACATCCTTACAAATCCTTGTAAAGGAACAAAAATGCCATTTGACTAATGTGTTCGCCCACTAACACGCGTGAAAGGTTCTTAAATAAAGCTTTCCCTAAGGACACCGGCAGCCAAAGCGTTAAGAGCTTCGCATAACTTTTTCACGTCGTCGCCAACCTACTAATATTATAAACGCGAAAGTTTGTAAGTATGGATGGATGTTTGTTACTCTTTCACGTAAGAACTACTGAATGGATTTTAATAAAACTTTACAATAATATAGCTTATACATCAGAATAACACAGGCTACAATTTATAAAGATATATTGTATAATATCCAAAATATCTATCACCACGCGGGCGAAACCGCGGGGCGCAGCTAGTTTCCCTATAATGTAAGTACCTACATTTAAACGGGTAATTATCACCAATTTTTTTTTAAATTCTCCTATAGCTTCTTTGGTATACTTTGACGGGCTTAGTTATTACACTGAACCGAAACCGGAACATCCACAAAGCATTATATCTAGCCCCAAGTTAAGCAGAGCTTGTGTTATTGGTACCAGATGACTGATATACATAATACAATACATTACATAGATAGGTATTTTTTAATATACATAGAAAACGACCAGAACACTCCGAACAAATATCTGCAGATCGTACAAACATTCGTCCTATATGACAAAGATTTTTACTATACACAGAAAACACCCAGCACACTCGGGATAAATATTTGGCGATCGTACAAACATTCGTCCCGAGGCGGAAATCGAACCCGCAACCGCCTGCGTCGCAGGCAGACCTTCGCCCACCACACTACAGAGGTCGTCGTTTGCGATTGCGCAACCAACGGTTCAGCAGGCAATGTCCTTGATATTCCTTTAGAATTCTTCTGAGTCACGGATGAAAAACACAGGTACTTGATGGCATCGAACTCATTATATGATCGAAGGCTCCACCTGCTATGCCGTGTGTGTCATAAAAAGTGACGTGTACGACGGTAAATTAATAGTGATATGAGACATTTTTCTCGCAGGTTCGATTCTCGGCCGGGACAACCCAGGGGTGTAAAGGGACTCCAACATCTCGTCTCCCAAGCCAACCTAACCTGCACGTGGTACATGCCGCTAGATAACGAACTCATCATCATCAGCCTATGTTAGCCCACGGCTGGACATGGCCTCCCCTGACAGCGCATTATAAATAAATAAATAATGCTGGACAATTCACACAGCATTACCTAGCCCCATGGTAAGCAGAGCTTGTGTTATGGGTACTAGATAACTGATATACATAATACAATACATTACTTACATAGATAGATATTTTTTATTATACATAGAAAACGACCAGAACACCCGGAATAAATATCTGCAGATCGTGCACACAATAATTCCGAGACGGGAATCGAACCCGCAACCTCCTGCATATAAGCATCCAGCATATAAGTAGCTAAGTATCATTATGAGTAGTATATTTTATTATCTCTATTATATAGCACTACCTACCAAACTGTTGTCCACACTACCCAAAGGTTAGCAGGTAGAGAATGCTATCTAGCATTATGCTCGCCTATGTACAACTTTTTGTGCAATAAAGTATATTCTATCTATCTATCTATCTATCCTGCGTCGCAGGCGGACCTTCGCCCACCGCGCCACATCGGTCGTCAAAATGGCTAACGACTTGTTTCTAATTCGTCTTATTTTACCCGACTACGACAAAAGAAGGTTATAATTTGTTACAAACACGCAGTAAACCCAAGTTTATTGCCCAGTCACGCTTCATTTAACATTTTTGTTGAAGTCGTTCTGCACATTTCGCAATTCGTCAAACGTTTTTACGATTTCTAATTGATATTGTTAACTCTTTTATTTTAATATTAGCAAAGTTTATGGAGCGGGGGCTAAGGTCAGTGTCATCATCATCATCATCATCAGCCTATAGCAGTCCACTGCTGGACATAGGCCTCCCCCAATGAGCGCCATAGCGCCCTGTCTTCAGCTTGCCACATCCAGCATCTATCTGCAGTCTTTCTCACCTGGCCGGAGGGCGTCCTACACTACGTTTACGGAGTCGTGGTCTCCACTCAAGAACACGTTTGCCCAAGCGGCCGTCGAAGAGAAGGTCAATGTAAAATATAACCATTATTAAGAATATTGTACATTTTATAACATAATAAAAATCACGGACTGACCGTATGTCATTTTTACGAAGTCATTCGTTACAGACGATAAAAAAAATCTGGTATCATAAACAATTTCTGTAAAACACGCCACCGTCTACACTTGTTCTAACACTTCATGTCCATCCAAAGGTTGCCTGGCAGAGATCGCTCATAGCGATAAGGCCGCCCATTGTACAACATAATAATATGCTGTATTTGTTTTTTTTTCTGTCATGTGTATGTATAGAAAGAAAGAAAATATTTTCATTTACCTTAAAACTACCATACACAACTTAAACTACGCAAATTAATACTAAATATGTGGCGCGGTGGGCGAAGGTGCGAGTTCGATTCCCGCTTCGGAACAATTGTGTGTACGATCTGCAGATATTTGTTTCGGGTGTTCTGGTCGTTTTCTATGTATAATAAAAATATCTATGTCATGTATTGTATTATGTATATCAGTTATCTAGTACCCATAACACAAGCTCTGCTTAACATGGGGCTAGATAATGCTGTGTGAATTGTCCAGCATTTATTATTATTATTATATGTTAAAAATCATTGTGCGTAGCAGTGTTCATGGCAAATATGGCCTGCTATCTGTTTTTATTAAGTGTGAATTAAAGAGTACTTGCATTGTATTGTCCGAATCTCATGAACATTGACAGAAGCCGGACATGGTCAAAATATTGTGATAAGAACTGTATCCGCGGGAAATAAAAATATTTGAAAGTTAAGTCAGTTTTTGAACAAAAATAAGTAACTAACACTTCTTATAGGTTACATAGGCGTCCCCCAATGCTTCATAGCACCCTGTCTTCAGCTTGACGCATCCAGCATCTGCCAGCAATCCTTCGCAGGTCGTCATCCCACCTGGCCGACGGGCGTCCTAGAATACATTTGCCGAGTCGTGGTATCCACTAAAGAACACGTTTACCCCAGCGGTTGTCGGTTCTTCGCGAGATATGGCCGGCCCACTGCCACTCCAGCTTGCTTATTCTCAGAGCTATGTCGATAACTTTGGTTCTCTGTCGGATGTAATTATAACTACTAATTAATAAATAATGTAAATATTATTTTATTTTTTGCACATGTCTCTTTGTCACTCGTCAACACTGTAGAACGCCTTCTCGCCGAGACACGATTTAAGTCTCCGCTGTTTGTACTGTTTGTGATATTATCTAGACGACCGATGTGGCGCGGTGGGCGAAGGTCCGCCTGCGACGCAGGAGGTTGCGGGTTCGATTCCCGCCTCGGAACAATTGTGTGTACGATCTGCAGATATTTGTTTCGGGTGTTCTGGTTGTTTTCTATGTATAATAAAAAAATATCTATCTATGTGTATTATGTATATCAGTTATCTAGTACCCATAACACAAGCTCTGCTTACCATGGGGCTAGATAATGCTGTGTGAATTGTCCAGCATTATTTATATTTATTTATTTATCTTAAAGTTTTTTTCATCATCACCATCATCAGCCTATAGCAGTCCACTACTGGACACAGGCCTCCCCCAATGAGCGCCATAGCGTCCTGCCTTCATCTTGCCGCATCCAGCATCTACTTGCAGTCTTTGGTAAAGGCATCACAGTAACTCTGCAATCTTAAAATCGATTCTATCCCGACCCGATCATTAAGCATTCGATTCGTAATCGATTAATAAGAGATATCGACCGGGCTCCTATTTAATAGCATTTGCATAGGGCCCATAAAATTACTTCCTATGATTTTATCTTTTCTCTCTTACTTTCCCGTTCTGTGTGAAGGGATAGAGAGAGATAGGTGTAGTGATTATTATAGCTGGTTGCATGTATGTACGTAAATGTTTCCGGGATGTTTGATGAACGTTTATTAGATAATTGCTGATTGGTTTGTTATTACGGAATTGGTTTTGAGATTGTAGATGATTGATTCTGGAGGTGCATCATTATTTTGCATGTCCTGGACTCGATGCTTTACAATACAATACAATACAATACAAAATACGCTTTATTGCACATCAAACACAGAAAAAAACAGTAAAGAACAATGCACAATGGGCGGCCTTATCGCTAAGAGCGATTTCTTCCAGGCAAACTTTGGATGGACACGTAGCTATAGACGGTGGCGTACGGTGATCTACGTAAGTATCATTTATTTTACGTTGGAACTGTTAATACCATTGACAACATTTATTCATTGTGATTAGGGAACGTAATCTGCTTTTTCTCCGACTTCAAAAACGGAGGAGGTTCTCAATTCGGCTGTATTTTTTTATGTTTTTGTTCTTTCTTAACCCCCCTCACTTTCGACTGGATGAACCGATTTTGATGGTTCTTTTTTTATTTGAAAGCTGGTGCTTTCCGTGTGGTCCCATTTCAATTTGGTCCAGTTCTGACAATGGTGTCCATGAGAAAATCATATATTAAATTTGCATTAAGTATGTGCGCGACAGATGGACGAATAACTCAATATCAAGCCAACAGACTAAGTTTTAAACCCATTTTTATTATTAAGGAATTTGAAGTCGGTTTAAGGCCAGGATATTTGAGCGCAGTAGGTATTTAACGATACTTCCCTCCCCGCGTGGCAAGTCGCGCGAATACAAATTTCAAATGAACTCGCTGACCTCGCGCCGCGCCGCTCGCGCCACGCTGTCGTCCACAGTATAATTTGTAACAGTAGTTTAACTCCAATGTAGCAAGCAGTCCCTAAATGCGAATTTAATAATTATAAATTATGAGAACAAGTTTAAGTAAGAATACATAGTTTTTTCAAATGACTAATTTTGTTTTGAGGGTGTAGTCTTTAGATAAATAGTAAATAAATAAAAGTAATAGTTATAAAAATAAAAATTCATTTATTAAATAACACAAATTGCTTTTGAAACTATCATGGTTTATAATAATGTCATTTAAAACGGGATATTTACAGTTACTCCGTGATCATGGCGCATGAAACTGTGCCAAAATATTGGATAACTCAAAAATCAAATCATGGTAAATATCCCGTTTTAAATGACTTTAGTACAAATTGCTTTATTTAAAATGTAGAAGACAGTTAGAGGCGGGCGATGTCACAGGTAGTGTTTGCACTATTCGTTTAATTTTACTATTCGATAAAATGAATATATCTAGCGCTAAATATTCGAATATTTTTTTAAGCAGTTGACGTAAAATAAGTTTTTCAAAAACTTTGCTGAATGTAGGCTGTACTAAAGTTAGTGAGGTCAGACCTACTACCCGATTTAAACAATGGAATTATTTTAGTACATTTTATTAGATCAGGAAATATTATACGTACAATCAATAGATTCATTGAATTTAAAAACTAGATCTGGTGCAATGGAATCAATTAATGGTTTAATAATTCTAACGGAAATGCCCGAGATATCTGTAGTTTTCTTTATATTTAAAAGTTTAAAGGCTTTTTAATATCTTTTTCATCGACATTGTTGAAATTAAGTTTATTTTCGCATTAAAGTACATTTTCTATAAGTAATGACTCAGCGATTACTTGAGAAGAGTTTAGACACTTTGTAGTAGAGATTGGAATATCAGTAAAAAAGTTTTCAAAGGCTTGGGCTACTTCAACGTCATTTTGTATTGCTTTGCTAGAAAAGTGTATTGTATTGGAGGCTTAGATGGATGGATGGATGGATGGATGTATGGATGGATGGAGTGATGGATGAATGGATGGATGAAGGTGTATGGATGAATGGATGGATGAAGGTGTATGGATGGATGGATGGATGAAGGTGGATGGATGGTTGGATGGATGGATGGAGTGTGGGAGGGATAGATGGATGTATGGATGGATGAATGAATGGATGGAGATTCGAAATCCTCATCCTCAAATTAGTCGAAATCGATACCCATATAAAAATTTTAGGGGAGGGAATTCAGGGTAGGGGGCGTGGGGGGTCACACTATTGCTATTCTCCATAGTCGTATTGCGGCTCGCCTCCACCCGAAAAAAGTTCAAAAATAGTTTTTTTTTATAAAAAAGGGGGGGGGGGGGGGTCTAGAGGGGCGAGGGAGGTAAATTTCTTTTTGAATTCGTAATTATTCGACTTTCTCTTTATGACTGTGAAAAAAATTGTCTTCCAAGTTGCTTCGTTTGGGAGATATCAAAAGGGGGGGCTGAAAATAGGGGCGAGAGGGGGGATGTTTTTTTTCTCCAATACGAAAAGAAACCCTTTATACTATACCGCAATCAGAAATACCCTTTCACGACGGCATCTGGTAGCAACCTCAAAAGGGGGGTTCTGGGGGGCCAAAGGGGGCAACAACTTTTTTGCAATCAATATCACTAGTACTCCTCTATACAACCCCTTGGAAAATAGTATTTCATATGACTTCGTTTGGGGGGAGGGGGGGGGGAGGGGGGGCAAATCTTAAAAAGTCGGATTTTTTCCTAGGTCACCCCGACGCTCCCTACACGATTTCGCAAAAAAATATACCTCCCCCTTCACCATCAAGGAGAACAATTATGTCAATCAGTTTGTGACGTCACAGGCAATCCAGCTATATATACAGGGTGCCACAGAAATGGAATACACCACGAATATGAAGAAAAACGACACTATATTTTTTCAAAAAATTCTAGAACAAACGTTGACCCCCTCGATGTCCAGAATCACCCCTTTTCGGCTTAGTACACCCTGTCCGTGGCACCCTGTATAGTAAAGCCCTAGAACCTTTTTATTTAATCGAGTACCTAGTTGGTAGTTACTTACTGTGCACTTGCTGTTTTTTTTTAAACGTGCCCTTGTACCTTGGCATCGATGAGCTGCAAAGTTAAAAATGTACTGAACAAAAATGATCAAAAAGTTGCGCTACTGTTATGTCTGTACGCTACCCTCCTTTTGTTGACTGTTTTAGTTAGTTGATAGTAAATAGGTATCTAACTTACCTTATTTCTATTTTAAGATTCCGTATTTTTCGTCTGGATCCTTTTTTATTTAATCGTTTTTTATTTGCCATTTTTATATTCTTTTTTAAACGGTAAATCGATTGATTCACGGGGAGCACGGGGAGCCGGCAAGAGCGACACAGGTCCTACCTCAACAAGGCCCGGCGGGCTACTGAAGCAGGCCGCTTGAGCGCGGAGTACTTATATTCTATAATTATTCGTTTTAAAAAAATACAAAATTGTTTTGAGAAAAACTAACCGGAGAATGCCCTTCTAAACTTCGTTGCCTATTTTCTGACATATTTTTTGAGAGTACAACGTTTATACACTTGAAGTACAACAAGAAACCAAATAAAAACTAACCTTTTTTCGAGATTTTTTATCATCAGGTGAAGTGATAAATATCGTGTTTTGAACCGTAGAATGCTCTATAGTATATATCCAACTACAACATATATTTTTTTCCGATCAAAACAAAGGATATTTGATGGTTTAAAACTGAATCTAAGATTGCATGATTTCGAATAACGTGGCCTTAAAGTTTACCCAGAACACGCGGAAAAAATATTTACAGATCGTACAAGCATTTGTCCCAAGGCGGGAATTGAACCCGCCGCTGCTCCACATCAGTCGTCGTCATGTCGTATAAGATGTCCAATCATTTATACTAATATTATAAAGAGGAAATGTTTGATTTTTTGTTTGTAATGAATAGGCTCCGAAACTACTGGACCGATTTAAAAAATTCTTTCACCGTTGGGTAGCTACACTATCCGCGGTGAACATAGGCTATATTATATTTTAAAAAAAGTTAGGGACCCGTATTAAAACCGTGCGAAGCCGGGAAGGTCCCCAAGGAATAAAATTATTGTTAATAAATATAATCTACTTTTAACAACCAATTACCTGCCTATAAAGGCAGATATAAATTGGTACATACACCATAAATTATGCAAAATAACCTGTATCAGTAATTTCTAATTATATGCCAACCACACCTCCTAAGTTCATTGCCTCATTGATGGGCATAAAGACATGTCATACCGACAGCGAAAAATGCTAATGCAACGTACTCGTAACTTGGTTTTACGCCTTGACATTTCGTCTGTCTAATTCGAAATGTCAGTTTGACATTCTAATTAGTTATCTTTTTGTATATAACAAAAGTAACTAATACAAAAAATATACGATCCTAAAAAGCTAGTCATCGTTTTAGTTAAACTTTTCGTTCACGGTTATAATTAGTAACGTCATCATAGATAATTTGGCGTGTTTAAAAAAAATATAAACCGACTCCTTAATACTAAAGTCATTTAAAACGGGATATTTACCTTGATTATATTTTTGAGTTATCCAATATTTCGGCACAGTTTCATGCGCCATGATCACGGAGTAACTGAAGGCACTGCGAGTTTTTATGGGCAGACATACCGATATACCCTCATTTTTTGTCTTTTACGAACGTTGCCACTACCAGGTAAATATCCCGTTTTAAATGACTTTAATGTTAATAACCATAGTTTCCTAGTTTTTTATAGTTTCAAAACTTTTGACTCATAAATAGTTAGTAGTGATAATGAAATAAATATTCTAACGAATTATGTTGTTTTCTCAGGGTTACGAGATAGTTAGTTTACGGGAACAATTCGAGATCGTACAATATACAATAGGGACAGAACGGTCCACTATTGACGGAAAAATCAACGAACATAAGTACAATAAAAAATAATACACACTCCCGAAGATTTTAAAAACTTAAAAAAAATGTAATGTAGTTCCAACGGTTTTTATTAACGACTTCCAAATTTGGGACCTTGAATCGCGACGCCTAAACCCGAATAGATTTTTTACAAGGATGACTAAACACTCAAAGATCAAACGCCACGAATAGGCTCTTTCAAAAATCTGTTAAAAGAAACCGACCCATAGATATTTCTTAGAATAAAGCCGCCGATATAAAAGCCCATAGGTAACCTATTGACGTTTATTTATCATATGATAATCCCTGTCGGTTTCTCAAGAGACAAAGGAGGTCCCCTTTTTTACGATTTGCATTCTGAAAAGATTGCGATATATTATGAAACAATAGGTCCGGAGTATCACAATATAGCTTTGTTTATGCAGAAGGTACGCTCATAATAACTAACGGCAAATTTCAAGTTATTCACAGTCACACGCAGTAACTCTGAATGTTTAGGTATGCGAGAGTATTACGTCATAACTAGATAATAAAATCTTTCGTCTCCGAGGTACCGAAATAAATAAATAATGACCTATTTGACAGCTTTAAATAAAATACTGTCAAAAAACTTCTCCCACTATCTCCCAAAGTCGTGCTCTCATTTTTTTCAGTGTAAAGACCTTCATTTGACTACTATATTAATTGTAAGAGGTAATTTAGTCACGAAGGGCTAGAAGACACCCATTCACTCTCGTGACGAACAATAATAATTATATTATAATAATAAACTTGAATTGTTCCAGAGAGTTACTTATAGCTATTACTATGATCTAATTATATACTAAAAACAATGGTGAAAAAGTTATCTTGCGTTATTAAAAGAACAGTGCGTTAGCGTTTTTAGACTAGAATATCATAATAAGATGTATATAAGTTTGATCATGAGTGAACCTACTGCATGTGTGACTATACCTCGTGCTTCGGCTATCGTGAGGTGTTGAGAGGCGGGCTTTGACGTGCAATTATTGTCATATTATTATTAAGGTTACGGAGAATGTGCAAATATTGTGTAGGTAAGAATTACCTAGCTCTGTTTAGGATTAAAAAAAATGTCACTAAAAACTTGTTACTTGTAACCTTTTTGCTCAAGCTTTGAAAATAAGAAATAATACCTTTGTGGATCACGCAAGGTTTGCGTAGGTTTTGAAAAATGGAACAATAAAATTTACCGGTTACCTAAAAGAAGGCCTGAGGCCAACCCTTCTTTGCAATGGGGCCACGCAAAAATGTTTTTTTATTGACCCATATAATACACTTGTCTAAGTGCTTATTTTGTAAGCCTAAAGAAATAAATGATTTTTTACTTTTACTTTTTATAATATAGGTTTGAGATCAATAATTGTATTTCGTTATGTTCCTCTTAGGATACTCTGAACAAAATCAAAACGGGCTCATTTTGTTACTTTCGTTTTCGGCTATCATCTTACTTTTACTTTTTCTATTTAGCTATTCCAAAAAAGGCTAACAAGAGGAAATATAAACTAACAGAACAAACCCACGCGAATTCACATAGATTTGAGAAACTTGATAAAAGTGAGAGTAACCCACTTGGACGATTGAGTTCACACAATCAATAAAATAAATTAAATAATTTAGAATATATACACTATTTCTATTGTTACTCTAACAATGCTTAGGTATCATCATCATCATCAGCCTATATTAGTCCTCTGCTGGACATAGGCCTCCACTAAAGAGCGCTATAGCGCACTATCTTCAACTTGCCGCATGCAGAATTCTTCACATCTGGGGATATGATTTATATAATTACTTCTTAGATATTTTAATTAATTATTTATTAATGAAATCCACTTTGTTACTATTTTACATAACAACAAGTAACTAGCTTTACCTAAAATCTAACTCAAAAGCAATTTTACCCGAACCGCCAAAACACCTACATTTATCCGAGAAAGTTGCCCAACTAAATGACAGCTGGGCGTTCTGCAATACGTCAGATTTCACACTTTGTATGCAACGTAGCATTTAGTCCAAAGCATAACAATTATCCGTAATACTATTGTGTATATTCCAAAGAAAGGGTGTCTGTGAAATTTGTAGAGAAAGTTTCGTAGTTCGGTTCGGCGATAGTAAAAGTGGTTACGATTAAGCACCAGGAACCGAGAATTTGTAGGTAGGTGAGCTTAAGTACTCCGGTTTAGTTTAAATACAACTGTAGGTACCTAGGTGTGCGCTTGTCAGTGATTTTCCGTCCGTGCATTTATTTTCTTTGGTTAATTTACTTAGTCAGTATAAAATACAGGTTTAATTCATTGGATCATGTTGGATATGAATAGTATAAATGAATAAAACCACTGATGACATCACTATCATCATCATCAGCCTATATTAATCCAACGCTGGACATAGGCATTCCCATATGAGCGCGACAGCACCCTGTCTTCATCTTGCCGCATCCATTCTTTGAGCTATATCGATAACTATGGTTCTCTGTCGGATGTATTCGTTACGAATCCTATCCTTGAGAGAAACTCCGAGCATAGCTCTTTCCATATCTCGCTGAGCGACTTTGAACTGGTGGACCAGCCCTATCGTGAGTGTCCACGTCTCAGCTCCGTAGGTCATCGCGGGTAGGACAGACATCATTAGCTCAGAGCTAAAAAACTAGACACAAAGGTTACGGATTCGATTCATGCCGCGGGTCAAATGTTTTTATTGATCTGCAACTATTTGTTTCGAGTGTGTTTTTATATAAACTACAGAAATAAAATGTATTTAAGTAGTATTATCTAGTACCTTAACATAATCTCTACTTTGGAGCTAGACGATGATGCGTGTATTATCCATTATTTCTTACATTAGGTATCAGTTCTTAGGTAGCCACAACAAAAGCTCTCAGCCAGATTTTGCTAGCTGGCCCATACCTTCCTAACCGACAAAAAAGCTTAAACTATGCTGTCAATTACCAAATGCTAACGTCCTGGTAGTAACTTCAGGGAGATTGGCTGGTTAGGGCCTGATTAGGCAGGCGGATAATTAATGCACAAATGCGAGATGTCTGGATTGTAAGTGTTATCTCAATAGATGCTTGGACGAACAAAAAAAGTATATTCTTGTGAAGTCATGATCATGTGTTTAGTGCTAAGTTAGAGTTAATCTTAGGTTGTAAGATGTCAATTTAATGTGTATATTTTTGTCTTATCTGTGGTCTGCCACCCGTGTGGACACGCGCGCGCCAATGGTTCTGTCAGAAAACCAGCGTTGCTCTACTTCTTAAGGAGAAGTAGAGCAACATTATGCTGAGACAGGACCTATTGGTTCGCTTTGTGGAGTCGCTTGTTGCTTGTATATAATACATAAGTAGTTAATTTTATTTATTTCTTTATGTTCTTGTTTACTTATATATTATTATTATTTAGTAGCAAGCTGTACCTACTTGTGAATCAATAAATGTATTTTCTTTCTTTCTTTCTTTCTTTAGATGTCAGTTCTCCCACTTTGAATTAGAAATAAACCTCCCTTTTTCAACAGCAAAAGTACTTACATAACATCTATTCTCGATCTATTTCTTTCGCTATTTACATAAATACTTACGCTTTTTTCAGCACCAGGTCTATTTCCACAAGTGGAACAACATAGCGTGAGGAGTCCTCGTAAATAAAATGATTTAGCAGACAGTCGGAATGGGAAAAAGACAAAGTTTGTGTCGGAAACGGTATTGCGAGCGGCGTTTATCATTTAGGCTGTATTTAAGTAAATGGCAGGAGCGGAAGCGGAAGCGGATTTCGACACCTTTTAACACTGGCTGTATGCTCGGAGTTTCTCTGAAGGATAGGATTCGCAATGAATACAGACAGAGAATCAAAGTTATTGAAATAGCTCTAAGAATTAGCAAGCTGAAGTGGCGTTCTTTAAGAAATAAAATGTCCTTCATTTTCATAGTTGGGTCATCAAAACAACGGATCGATCTTCCGTCGTTTCATCTTTTTTTAGATTATAACTCAAATTTAAATGAAATTTAAAATCAAAATTAATTATCTAATTTCATTACTTTTCTAAGTAGACCTCAAGCTTCCGCTGTCCAACAAAAATACACTTTTGGATATTCTGCTGATCATCATCAGCCTATGTTAGTCCATTGCTGGACAAAGGTCTCCCCCAATGAGCACCACAGCCAGCGCCCTGTCTGTATAAAGATGCCCTGTTTTTAATTTTCCGCTTCCGCTCTTCGCTCCCGCTCACGCTGATTATCAAAAACGCACCCTTACCAGGTTTGAGTTTTTTCATAATACTATCTATTCTGTGGTTTAACGTTGAATATATTTCGAGTGTCTGAAGGTAACAGAAAGGTATCAGTAGGTGACCAAGTGTCTCGCACAGAGTGGTTGCATAAGACTTTCAGATTGAAGGTCAAAAGGTCTCCTACACTTTCGATTCGTGTGCTTTGACACTGTCTTTAGGCATTTGATGATCCATGGCACACGACTGTGCTTGAAGTGTAGAATATTCTAGATTGGTATTATAATATTTTATTATATATTAAGGTAACAGAAAGGTACCAGTAGGTGACCAAGTGTCTGGGACTGAGTGGTTGCATAGGACTTTCAGATTGAAGGTCAAAAGGTCTCCTACACTTTCGATTCGTGTGCTTTGACACTGTCTTTAGGCATTTGTTGATCCATGGCACACGACTGTGCTTGAAGTGTAGAATATTCTAGATTGGTATTATAATATTTTATTGTATTTCCTATACTAACAAATGTATTTTATAAGGATATTTTAAATAAATGAAGTGAACTAGCGAAGTTTGTGTTTGGCCTATGGATGTTTGTTACTCGTTCGCGCAAAACTAAGGAATGAAGAAGGTAACAGAAAAGTACCAATAGGTGACCAAGTGTCTGGGACTGAGTGGTTGCATAAGACTTTCAGATTGAAGGTCAAAAGGTCTCCTACACTTTCGATTCGTATACTTTGACACTGTCTCTAGGTATATGTACATATGTTGATCCATGGCACACGACTATGCTTGAAGTGTAGAATATTCTGGAATTGTTTATATTTATATTTTTACGCCCCGCGGCTTCGCCCGCGTGGAAATCTATGTGTCAAATAAATAAATAAATAATGCTGGACAATTCACACAGCATTATATAGCCCCATAGCAAAATGAAAAAAAAATGAATTATAAATCTTCCTATTGAATCACTCTATCTATAAAAAACCGCATCAAAATCCGTTGCGTAGTTTTAAAGACCTAAGCATATATAGGAACCGACAGACAGTGGAAAGCAACTTTGTTTTATACTATGTAGTGATGGTAACAAATGTATTTTTGGATATTGCTGGACAATCCACACAGCATCAAGTATCGCGTGCAAAGCCGCGGACAGAAACTAGTTACTTAGGTATGTATATTTCGGCTTACGCAGATATTTAACACCTTTTCCAGCTACTTTGTTCGACAAAATGACCATCAAGATTAGAATCATGCCTTCTCTAACTAGAAAGAAAGAAAGAAAGAAAGAAAATACATTTATTGATTCACAAGTAGGTACAGCTTGCCACTAAATAATAATAATATATAAGTAAACAAGAACATAAAGAAATAAATAAAATTAACTACGTATGTATTATACTGACTAATAATAACTCTACCTTGAGTTTTTTACCACAATATCTAATCTGAAATTAGCTCATCACATTTGACAGTCTAACAGACAGTTCTTCACTACTTGATCCCTAAAAAATAGTATGTTTTTTATAGCATCGGCCATTTTCTTGATCCTCTGCGAAACGAATTGTTTGACGTGCTACATCCTCATCAAAATCAATCCAGCCTTTATTTAGCTCAACACATCCCGCTAGTGATGCGGCAGATTAAGCCGAAAGTTTGAGTCATGCTTTAGGCCGAAAAAATGCCCGAAAGTTTAAGTCATACTTAATGCGTAATTGTAACCAAATGAATGTCGAAAATGCGATATTTATCATCTAGTAGTAGACCGATTATCAAATTTAAATAGTTTATTCATATCAGACATGGTTTATTTAAGAGATTTTTATTATAAATGGATTGATGCCCATATCTCGCCACATTACTGGCATCTTTACCGATTATTTTTAAAATCAAAACAAGTAAATTCCAAAATCGAATTGTTATATAAAAAACGTTCATGTTCATCATTTCGATTCAATCGTACGTTAATAAAATATAACTAAAACCAAGACCAGAAAGCAATTAAACTTTCCGTTTTGTTACCTTTACCTCTCTGGGTGCATGATAAAGACCCATTGAAAAATCATCATCAACCTATTATAATAGTCCACTGCTGGACATAGGCCTCCCCTTATGAGCGCCATAGCTCCCTGTCTTCAGTTTGACGTATCCAGCATCTGCCTGCAGTCCTTCGCAGTTCCTCATCCCAGCTGATCGGAGGGCTTCCTACACTACGTTTGCCGAGTCTCGGGCGCGCAAATCGAAAAATAGAGCATACAATTCTCTAAGCTTTTGGCCGAAACCGAAACCCTTGCCGAATAATCCCAGCACTATTGGATACTAATCAAATTAAATTGGTTTGAAGCCTCTTTGTGATGTGCAGTTGAGCAAAAAATAAGGACTAAATTGCGTAAATAATATGTTATTATCTTACCTCTTCCAGCGAATGCTTGTATCCTGAAACACAAAAAGGGTAATTTTAGTCTAGGATACAATTTGCTACGGATATTGTAACCTAGGTTTATAAAAAAAACATGACTTTAAGAATTACGTATATCGGTTAAAACTTTTGAAACTATCTTGGTTATTAACACTAAAGTCATTTTAAACGGGATATTTACTATGTTTTGATTTTTGAGTTTTCCAATATTTCGGCACAGTTTCATGCGCCATGATCACGGAATAACTGAAGGCACTGCGAGTAAGTCTTAGTAACCTATATCGGTTGATATGCAGAGAAAAATCAACGCTTCCAAAGAGACCGGCGTTCATCATCAATCTATATAGTCCACTGCCGGACATAGGCCTGCCCGCAAGGATAAGCAAATATATAGGCTCTGTTGAGATAGGCATATTTGTTAAACTAAAATTAGGTTTAGTTTAACCTATCTTCCTAAATACCTAAGTACTCAAATCAAACACACGAATACCTTGACGATCCTTTTTAATCAGTTGGATGCAGCTATGCATAGTAAGTTACAATACAATACAATACAAAAATACTTTATTGTACACCAGATTCACAACATTATGAAAGATATTACATGTGACAAGTACAATGGACGGCCTTATCGCTTAGAAGCGATCTCTTCCAGGCAACCTTTGGATGGGAGGAATTGTGTGAATTAAAGAAAGGCAGGGGGTGTACCAAGGATAGAGCTAGAATAAAAATGAACATAATATGAGTATTTAAAGATAAATAAGTATTAAATATATATATATATATATATATATATATATATATGTAATATACTACTTAGTAATACTTAGTTAATAAATAAATAATAAGTACCAATATTCACGATTCTGACAGGTAGAATCCCTTAACGCGAGCTTTAAAAACTGGTAAGCCACTGTTTCTGATGGATTCATGAGTAAGTTATGCATACACTAAAACTTTTAATTTGGAAAACAAAAAAGACTTGCGTAGTTGAAACAATTCTTGGCTAGTGCCGAATTGCCTTAAGGCGAATTGTATAAAAAAACTTTTTTTTATACAATGATCTCCATTGACGCTTTGTATGTATTAATTAACTAAAGTCATGTAACGCCAGCCGTAGGTACTTCAATAGTTATTTTACTAGCGTTGGATAAAAGTACACTAACCTAGTTTAACCTTAATTTGAGCGATTGCTACCTCAACACGAAGATAATTATTGCTAGATGTGGCTTGATTTATCGCCTAACGGGCGCGTTTGCGAACTCACGATTCATCATCTGCTAAACTCTGGTGTTTGTCGACCAAGATGACATAGCATAGACGCACTAGCATTTTTAACGTACAAAGGCAGAAAAAACAATGACATAATTATAGTTTACCCAAAAACAAACAGTCTCACAGTTATTCACCGTCGAAAAACACAATAGTGAGGAATAATAAATTCAGATTTCAAACCAAATTGTAGGCTATTTTTCTTCGGGGATTTATTATAAGAATTAAACCTTCGTAGACATTCATCTCTTTTACCAAATTACAAATAAATAAACTTCTATAGACAAAAAAAAAACAATTTAGGCAAAAAAAATACTTAAAAAATAGTACATGTCCTTTGATAGAAATTGAATTACAATTCGATATTTTACTTGATAATAAATTGGTTTTAAGAGTTGAGCTATTTTTGTAATCCTAGAGAAATAAACGTTAAATTGTTTTTTATTAGTAGGTACTAACGTCGAAACCTATATTTTTTAATCTCTATTTTTATTCTTTATTATCTAATTATTATTCTTTCATAATGTTCTGTATCTGGTGTACAATAAAGTATTTTTGTATTGTATTGTATTGTATTATTCATTTCATTGCAAACTCCTATTGAGTTAGATCCTATAGTCCCCAATTAAATATTTAAAACCCGTCTTTTTTTGTGATTTAAAAACTGGCACATCTAGAGAATAATGTATCTACAGAATGTCAGCTACACAATAATTACCTACGCACACGTTCAAACTCATTATTATACCAGTACAAGTATTATTTGGCACACATTCACTTTTACAAGTGATCAAGCTAGGTCAATATTAGCTCAAATTAGCTTTTACCATAGACTAAAAAACCACTACTGTCTTTTTACATCTATTCTGAAGAATCATACGTTTACCTTTGGGGTCGTCCGTTAGGGCCAGACACCATCAAAGCTGCGCTGAACTGAGCGTATAAGACATTTGGATATTATATTATACATATTAGATATTATAATATATATTTCGTGATTACGTCAACCACTCTTTCGTGTTAAATTGTCGACCCCTTTACAATGATAAACTAGTCTACTTATAGACCCACTAATGAGTGACATAGCACCCTATGGATCATCTAAGACTACCTGTAGGTAGGTACTGGCTGTTGCAGGCGACATGACCGTCAAATCGAGAGATCAGGTATATCCCGAAACCAGTTGGATGTATGGTTGTTTGGGAGTAACACACCACACCCAGGGGCACTAGCAAACGTTCAACATTTGTTGATAGAACGTTTATCTTGATTAACACGGTTAATACTGAGATAAAGACCGTCTCAACTCCACTCATCGGTGCGCAAAATTACTTACTTTCCAGCAATTCTTGTTTCTCAAAAGCTCCATAAATCTACCCTCAAATAAACTTTTTCCTCATACGATCAGCAGAATCGCACAAACTTAAGAATACATTAGGTAGTTATTTGTTTAGTGTTGTCAAGTAATTTTTAGTGTTCCTTTTATTAAAGTAAAGAAAAGTAAAGTAAAAAATCATTTATTTCTTTAGGCTGACAAAATAAGCACTTAGACAAGTCATATTTTATACATTAAATTATTATCAAATAAAATTATTTTACTGTTCACTGTAAATTACGGTTTGGCTTTAACCTGAAGATGAAAAGGGACAAAAAATATGCGAGGCAATTGTATTGAAGGGCATAGAATACATTTATTTGTGAAACTTTAATTTCATAAGTTCACAAAGGCATTGCGTAACTGTACCTAATACTGTAACAATACTTATTAGATGTAATAACTTTATTTAAGCTCAATAAGACTTTATAGGTATATATTATACTGTGTAAGAAGATGGTGCGTTCACATTAGGCGAGTGTTCGGCCGAGTGGCTATCTTCTTGAAAATAGATTCAGAAGTATGTGTGAGTGTATCACCCAAAGTATTCGCGACTCATTGGTTGATTTTCTTGAAATTTTTATTCGCAATTTGAGTGCAGACAATGCTCGACGAAAATAGAAAGAAAATGAAAATGAAAAGTTTTTATTTCTTTAAGCTTACAAATACGCACTTAGACAGGTCATATTTGGAGAAGAAGTGAGAAGAAACCACTAGTAAAAAAGACGGGATAAATTCTTTATTTTAAAGTAGGTATGCGTGATACATTCTCGCATATATCTGAATAGGCAAACGATCTGCTGTTCGGTGGTATATGCATTCTTGTTATCAAAATGTCGATGTTGATAATATAGATAGTTTTTATTCTAGGTTGAAGAAAAAACTTACTACTGGGCAAGAATGCTAATAAACAGTGATGAAATAAAATTGTTTCAGAGTGTTATTATAAACATAAACCTGTGTATATAAGTATTGTACAGATAAAATAATAGAACAGAGATAATTACGTCTTATTTTATTCCATATTTATTTGTTTTGATTTGTACAATGGATATTTTACAAAAGGGTGTTTTGCTTACTATAACGAATAGATAATTGAAAAAATGTTTATGGTACACCAAGTATAACAAACATAAGTAGAAAATATAGGGTGGTGGAATAGAAGCGAGCGAGGGTTTTTAAATGTTTTATTAGGACCTTGCCTTTATTATTTGACGACCGATGTGGCGCGGTGGGCGAAGGTCCGCCTGCGACGCAGGAGGTTGCGGGTTCGATTCCCGCCTCGGAACAAATGTGTGTACGATCTGCAGATATTTGTTTCGGGTGTTCTGGTCGTTTTATATGTATAATAAAAAAATATCTATCTATGTAATGTATTGTATTATGTATATCAGTTATCTAGTACCCATAACACAAGCTCTGCTTACCATGGGGCTAGATAATGCTGTGTGAATTGTCCAGCATTTTTATTTATTATTATTATTATTTGCCATCAATCTGAAAAATCCCGCTCCCACTATACACCAAAGGCCACAAAAGACCAAGTCACTCGTCGCAGTGACTAGCTTCGTGTAAACATAGCTTTAAAATGTTGTAAGAGTAGTGCCATTACTAGGTGTTGATGCCATAATTGGTAGAATAATGACGAATTTCAAAATAATTGCTGTTTTGGCTCTCATTTTCGTAATAGAGCATTATTTTAGCAGAGTCTATAGAAAGAAATAGTAGCGATGGCGATCATGACTACATTAAATTATTAGGATTTAAAATCTTGTGCAAATATATAATACCAGCTGCGCCCCGCGGTTTCACCCGCGTGGTGATAGATATTTTGGATAATATAAAATATATCTTTATAAATTGTAGCCTATGTGTTATTCTGATGTGTAAGCTATATTATTGCAAAGATTCATTAAAATCCATTCAGTAGTTTTTACGTGAAAGAGTAACAAACATCCATCCATACTTTCGCGTTTATAATATTAGTAGGATTGTACAAGTTTTTAAATTAAGTTAGTACCCGCCGCTATGTAAGCAAGGAAAAGGGTTTTAGGAAACACGCAAAATATAAGCAAAATGCATTAGTTTTTCTGAGCTATCGTTCAGGGCCATGAAAACATTTTGGATACTAGAAGCAAAGCAATAAAGTTCAATTCAGTACTTGTACTTCTCCGTCAGAGCGCTAAATGTAATTTCTTTCTACAAAGGTAATTCAAACTGAGCAAGAATTCAATGTTACCCAGTTAATGCATAAATCTAATTGTCATAATTATATTCTGGCCTTTACTTATTTTTGACGCTGACTGTATTTCTACTCTACTGGTACGAAATCTTTTTTGGTTAAATTTTATGAAATTCGAACTTTTTGGTAAAAAATTAGCCCGTATCTTCTTTCTCCACGAACTTAAACAAACTTGTAAATCTTATTGAATACTAGTTTCTGCCTGCGGCTTCGCACGCATTTTGTACATGTAGGTAAAATTTCAGCCTGATCCATTTATGTAGTTGTTTTTTGCGTGAAAGAGAAACAAACATTCATATTATAAACTTTCGTGTGTATAATATTAGTACAAGTCGAATAACTTACCATGGAAATAATAAATGTTTTGCGACATCCTGTATCAAGCAAATATCTCAAGTCAATCACAAATACACAAATCTACAGGGGGTAGGTCAAACGTAATTAAAAATGAACAATTAGACCTCCGTAAGACACCAAAGTACAAGATAATAATACAGACCAATAAGAACCCATTATTTTGAATTAATGCCAATTATTAAAATGATACTATTAATTAACCAAGTCACGATTGAAACAGTACTGAAGGTCCGAAATATAAACTGTATCAATTTATTGTGTGGAGAGACTAGTATGGATATAACAGTTATCCAAAAATATTCGACTCTTCTCTGTATATATGCTGCTATATATTATTATATCTTATTATATATATATAGATGACGACCTGCGAAAGACTGCAGGTAGATGCTGGATGCGGCAAGCTGAAGACAGGGCACTATGGCGCTCATTGGGGGAGGCCTATGTCTGACTGCTATCTATACGCTGATGATGATGTCAAATCAAATAAAATCAAATCAAATCGTTTATCGTTTATCGATGATGATGATAATTATTATTGCTCGTTAGGTGATTTATAATAACGCTAAAGGTTAATGAAAACGTTGTATACGACCCATAATACAATCTTTCAGAACCGCAAAGTTATGCGTTACTTATATTCGACTTATCCACACAACGCTAGCCAACCCGACCTCCTTACATACAGTAGGCGTCAAGTATTTGACCCATTGGCATATCGTAAAGCAAGGACATACCTTATTTGGAAAAGAAAGTAACTAGAACGTTTTACTTGTTTGAAAAGTCTTGAAGAAAATCGAAATTATTTGGTCACACGACAACATCACCTGTACCAGCCTGTAAATGTATCGTCCACTGCTGGCACAACCAGTAGGAAAGTTGGGAAAGGGTTTTCTTTCCCGTGTACCACCCTTTTCTCTCGTGAACCAATACAGCTGATTCGGTATTACAGTATAATTTGATGGTTTAAAAAAACTTTTAAATTCCTTAGTATATACAATACACGGTTTTTTATGTTTTTGGCCCTGTCGGCCCTTTATTATACCCTTTTTGGTCATTTGCTTGGATTTTTTAAGGGTAAATTTCTATAACATAGCGAAAGAATTAACCAAATCGGTCAATAATTGACCTAGTAATCGACGAACATACGTAAAATCCATAATTATTGATAGAGAAATCGCTTCATAAATAAATAGAGCCGAACGTAGTACGTCCTCCACTTTTGTTTTTAGTCGGTTTAAATTTCATCTCAATCAACCTCTATCTTTTGTATATGGTGGGGCAAGTAATTTTCATTACAAAAACAAAACACGGTTGCTTACTTCGTTGTTGATGCACGACAAAAATCTAGTAGCATACATTCTTGCTTCTAGATTTTATAATAAAATACTAATTGACGACCGATGTGGCGCGGTGGGCGAAGGTCCGCTTGCGACGCAGGAGGTTGCGGGTTCGATTCCCGCCTCGGAACAATTGTGTGTACGATCTGCAGATATTTGTTCCGGGTGTTCTGGTTGTTTTCTATATATAATAAAAAATATCTATCTATGTAATGTATTGTATTATGTATATCAGTTATCTAGTACCCATAACACAAGCTCTGCTTACCATGGGGCTAGATAATGCTGTGTGAATTGTCCAGCATTATTTATTTATTTATTATTTAATTAAACCTAAGACTTAAACCCAACATTGATGTATATGTCTAAGACCATACTGACAAAAAGTTACCATACTAGATGAAGCTCTGGCGGACACATTTTTATTTTGTGAAGATAATTCTGATATTGAATAAGTGAGATCTTGGTACATTGTACACGTTTTATGTAATTTATCGACTTGTTTAAGTGCTATATACGTTTAAAGATGAAATAAATGACTTTAGATGCGTACAATGACGAAATCAACTTGCCATATCGAGATGTTATTTTATATTTATTTTAGACACTGATCTTGACCTTAACAAGACAACATTAAAGATGACGACGTCCAGAAGCAATGTCTTCTCTTTCAATACCTTTTTATCCTGAGCCTATCTTGAGAACTCTACTAGTGCTTGGTACCAGATTTATTTCAACCAGACACAGGTGCGTAATAAAATTTACGTACAAGCAAGAGTTATTTTAAGTACCTTCCTAGTAAGCTTTTACACCATCCGATTTTGTTCCATGGAGCATTGTAGAAGTACATATAGGTAGAGAAGCTTCTTCCCAAACTTTCGTTATAGAATCAGGCTGATGCAATTGCAAGGCATGCTATACAGCACTCATTTAAATTTATTTGTAGAAGTATCTACAAATAATTTACCGCATTTGCACAGTATCTTACAATATGGAGCAAATAATATGAATATTTTTTGCAATATGACTGAATAGCGCCGTTTAGTAACCTGCCTAGCTATTTAAAAAAACTGGTAAAAGCGACATAAGTACGTTAGTGTCCGTGTATAATCAGACACGAAATGAATTGCAGCCGAATTAGCCATATTTTCCACCATTTTCTATTATAATACACAATTTAATGTCGTTGACGTATAAATGTTGTTAGCATTACAAAATATGGTTTAATTCGACTACAATAATATCAACCGGTCTTCACCCGTGTTTCAACCATACCCAACTCACAATTTTTTTATCCTCTAAGTAGGTAACCCACCTAGTTTATTCTTTACGATAAGGCGCCATACAACATCGGATAGTGTAAAACGCCTTACAATCCGATCCTGCCCGCCCACGAGCCCACGTTAAAGGAATCTTGCTCGATCATGTTCCAACGAGACCCGGTAGTTCAATTGAGTCAAATGACTTTGACGTTTTACTGGAAAAACCAGAAAACACATTGTTTTACATCTCCGTATCTAAGTTTGGGGCTAGTAAGTTGCTTTTACTAGAAAATGTCCGTACAGTTTTGGGTCAAATACTGTTATTCTTTAATATATATTAGCTATCTAAGTTACGCGATAAATACCCGATAAATAATCGTCTCTGCCACTTTTCTGCCAGGTTCATGGAAATTTTAATGGAATAGAGAAATCTACCCAACAAACAATGGTCACTAAAGTCATTAAAATAAATTGTGAAACATATTCTTTGTAAAAAAGCTTATTACAAAATATCAGATTACTTGGAGCAAAACTCGTTCCAAGCTTTTTTATCTTTTTTAACTCAAAATCTACCAACTTACAAATAAGCAAATCAAATGTACTAGACACATAAGTTATGAACATACTAGTGGTTTCTTCTCACTTCTTCCACTGGTGGACAAAAAATTGAAGTGAACTATAAAATAATTTAATAGTATAAAATATGACCTGTCTAAGTGCTTATTTGTAAGCTTAAAGAAATAAAAACTTTTCATTTTCATTTTCATTAATAACGGGATATTTACCATGACTTCATTTTTGAGTTTTCCAATATTTCAGCACAGTTTCATGCGCCACGATCAGGGAATATCCCGTTTATAAATGACTTATGTTTAAATAACCAAGATAGATTCAAAAGTTTTGAACAATGGTAACATTGATATAGTTTGACCGAAACCGCTGTACCGCTCCTTAGGAAAGTGCGGCGAGGTGGGGAGCGAGGAAAAAAAGAGCAAGAGTACGCGTTGACGGCAGACTGATGGATCGGAGCGGCTGATATTTTCCCCCCCGTCTCGCCACTCGCATACGTCAGGCGCGGTACAGCGGTTTCAGTCAAACAATAGCCCACATAGTATTGACGGTGGCATATATCACGCTCGACAAATAATAACTAATAATAATAATAACTCCTCATTAAAGATTATCATCTAGCTTGCAGGCGTCTTGAGAAATTGCCTCTATTGTTTTAATGTAGCATTCTGAAAGTCGTATCGAGTTGACACAGCTGAGTAGTAGATAGCTGGCTCAGTTATACTTAGCTAGAGGAACAAATACCAATGACAAAAGTCACTTCTAACGGGATTTTTACCATGATTTGATTTTTGAGTTTTCAAATATTTCGGCACAGTTTCATGCGCCATGATCACGGAATAACTGAAGGCACTCGGAATAATTGAAAATCAAATCATGGTAAATATCCCGTTATAAATGACTTTTGTGTAATAACCATGATAGTTTTAAAAGTTTTATCAAATACAAATGCGCATAATGACATGTCAGAGGTAGCTATACTACAGTTTATCGTTCACCGTACATGCCACCATACTATGAATTAATGCATTACCTACCCCAAAAAGACTGCTAAATCTCTCCCTTCGTCTGTCCGTCCGTCTGTCACCAGGCTGTATCTTATGAACTGTGATAGTTAGGCAGTTGAAATTTTCACAGATAAATAAATAAAAAATAAATAATGCTGGACAATTCACACAACATTATCTAGCCCCATGGTAAGCAGAGCTTGTGTTATGGGTACTATGTAATGTATTTCTGTTGCCGCTATAACAACAAATACAGAATAAAACAAGTATTTAAGAGGGCTCTCGTACAACAGACATGATTTTTTTGCCGTTTTTATAAATACGTAGTCAAACACGTCAGGATGACGAACAAAATTTTGTCACTGCACTCTTTGAATTCTGAGGAGCGCACTACCATTAATATAGCTGTTTCTTCTCGACTGTGGCAGCTCCTCTAAGCGACAGTGTCGTGATGTCGGGAGCCTTGACTATTGAGTTATTGGGACGCCTTGCAGAGCACTACTGGTTTATACTAATACTTTCATAAGCTCGGTCTGACTATGACTCGCCTATTCTAATTAAGGGTCACATTCTATAACAGAGATCAATCGGGAACTGAACTGTGGTTTTTGAGCGGGGTGAGATAAATAAATAATGCTGGACAATCCACACAGCATTATCTAGCCCCACGGTAAGCAAAGCTTGTTTTATGGGTACTAGATAACTTATATACATAATACAATACATTACATAGATATATATTTTTTATTATACATAGAAAACGACCAGAACACCCGGAACAAATATCTGCAGATCGTACACACAATTGTTCGGAGGCGGGAATTGAACACGCAACCTCCTGCGTCGCAGGCCAGGAGGGGACCTTCGCCCACTGCGCCACATCGGTCGTCAAAATGCAAGATTTAGCAAAGTGGGTAACATTTAATTAAAATGCTGTAAAATGTTATTATTTTCGTCAATAGCCCCTTGTTAGTTTAAAGTCATATTATGTTTACGACAGATTCGCTTTAGGACAGAAGTTCAGTGAAAGTAAAACGTAAGTAAATGTATGTATGAACCTATTAGTCCACTGCTGGACATAGGGTTCCTGTAATCAACCCTGCCTTCAGCATGCCGCATCCTGCATCTACCTGCAGTATTTAGACGGTCGTCATCCCACCTAACTGGAAAGTGTCTTATACTACGTTTGCCGAGTGGCCAACACGACAAAGTTAAATTTCGATCTCACAACAAAATACAATCCAATCGTTATGTGGAAAAAATAGACAACCATACAATACTTAGCTTTAATACGTACTGATCCTATCCATCCAAAGGTTGCCTGGAAGAAATCGCCGTTAGCGATAAGGCTGCCGATTGTGCCACTAGTTCGTATTAAGATCCTTTATTATTATTATTTCCTTTATTGATGGTGCAATAAAGATAATATTGTATTGTATTGTATTGTATTGTACCTACTTACTAACCGACAATCCCATATCTATTCTAACAACTAATAAACCACAAGAAGCGTGAACTTTGCGCAATTAATGACATCATAAACCATCATTGATGATTCCAAATCACTTCCTAATGTTAACATCACAGATTAGTCGTGCGTTTAATTTTTTAACCGACTTCTTAGGTAAGTACCTAACCTTCACGGATAATTTTTACACACGATAACGGTAGACTTGAGAAAAAATATTGTTTACGGTTTTTATTATTAGGGTTCCGTACGTCAAAAAGAAAAAAGGAACCCAGAAAGGATCATTGTTGTCCGTCTGTTTATCAACCTTATCTTCTCTCAGGAACGCGTAATGGTATAGAGTTGAAATGAACATAAAAAACTGAAGTACGTAACCTCTTGGATCAGTGATAAAACCTAAATAAAAACGTTAAGTCAAGGTACAGTCACTTATATCCGCATAGGATTTTAAAATTTCTAAGGGAATTACATGCACACAACCTGTAGGCTATTTCCCTGGACCTAGAACCATGAAATTTGGCGCAACGTAAAGGGAATAATCTAAAAACTACAAATTTTTGATTCTCGCAAGGTACCAAAATCTATAGAGAATTTCCCGATGACCTTGAATTGTGATATTTGGCACAAAGCAAAGTTCTATAATTCTACAGAACTCTCGGGCGAGTCCGACGTACTTGACGTTTTATTTTATTTAGCATCCGCTTACTGGTTTGGATCACCACACGCGTAAAAACAAAAAAGTAGTATAACTAACTCTTTAAAAACTGTACAAAAGTTTTTTTATTGCAACTTTATAAATGATAAAGATAAATTATTGATTTCGATGAAGCTACAATAGGTTTTTTATTTCAACTTATCAACCAACTTCGTAAAAAAAAACAAAACAAAGATTAATTTTTAATGATAAAAATTTACGCGTAGACTTGCAAACCTATGTTCTTTATTGGTTAAAGAAATACCATAAATTTATTGTTCAAGTTTTACAACTTTTGTTACGCAATTAGCAACCGATATTTTTTGTGAGTGTTTTTATTTATTAGTGTTCAATAATAATTACTCGACTCTATAGTTTTTGTGATGAACAGTCACCTACTAGGAACATCTTTTTACCATCGTCTCAACGGATCACGATCCGACAATCATCAAGTAGGAAATATTTAGTTAATATAATTATTAATGTAAAAAAAGCTTTTATTGTTTATTTGCGCGGTAAGTTTTTGTTTCGTAGTTAAATTTCTGAATAATTATATCAATTGACTTAACTACCGGTGTAAACATTAAAAAAAAAAACGAAAAAAAAACCGTATATTACGATAAGGCGGCGATAAGACCGCCAAATTATCACAATGTTTTAAAAGTAGTTTTTTTATCTCGTCTATTCTTTGACGACCGCTGTGACGCGGTGGGCGAAGGTCCACCTGCGACGCAGGAGGTTGCGGGTTCGATTCGATTCCTCGGAACAATTGTGTGTACGATCTGCAGATATTTGTTCCGGGTGTTCTGGTTGTTTTCTATGTACTTATAATAAAAAATCTATCTATACATATAATATTGTATTATGTATATCAGTTATCTAGTACCCATAACACAAGCTCTGCTTACCATGGGGCTAGATAATGCTGTGTGAATTGTCCAGCATTATTTTTTATTTATTCTTATGTTAAGATATACACAATTTTCTATCTGTCTATCAGATTGAACACAATATTGCTATGATTATACATTTTTCTATATAATTACCCGCTCAATAAGAATCTCTAAGAATTAGCAAGCTGAAGTGGCAGTGGGCCGGCCATATCTCGCGAAGAACCGACAACCGCTGGGGCAAACGTGTTCTTGAGTGGAGACCACGTAGTGTAGGACGCCCTCCGACCAGTTGGGATGACGACCTGCGAAAGACTGCAGGTAGATGCTGGATGCGGCAAGCTGAAGTCTGCGCTATAGCGCTTATTGGGGGAGGCCTATGTCCAGCAGTGGACTGCTATAGGCTGATGATGATGATGATCCGCTCAATGGCATTATAACGAAATTTAGCTAATTTTGAAGACATTAACTATAAATAAATAAATAATAATGCTGGACAATTCACACAGCATTATCTAGCCCCATGGTAAGCAGAGCTTGTGTTATGGGTACTAGATAACTGATATACATAATACAATACATTACATAGATATATATTTTTATTATACATAGAAAACGACCAGAACACCCGGAACAAATATCTGCAGATCGTACACACAATTGTTCTGAGGCGGGAATCGAACCCACCTCCTGCGTCGCAGGCGGACCTTCGCCCACCGCGCCACAGAGGTCGTGAGCTATTAACTATTTGACTAATAGTTTCATACGACCTTTAGTTATTGTTCACTCTATAATGGTCTTTTTGTTGATGTAACGACGCGACGCCAGACAAAAAGCTTTTTAGTAAGTAAATTAACAGGTATTTATAGGTTAAGGTATTCTGCCTTTAACTTTAACCTTTTGCCAATTTTAACTTACTTATATATAGAATAGAAAAGTTTCTTTGAGCAGTGGGCGAAGATCGCCACTGACTGGGTCCCGGACGGACGACGGCCACGTGGAAGGCCTAGGCGGAGATGGCGGGATGAGCTCGACCTATACAACAAAGAGTGGGCTCTCCTTGCTGAGGACCGAGATGAGTGGAAGAAGGGGAGGGAGGCCTTTGCTCTGTAGTGGGACACTCCGGGCTAATATTATAATAATAATTTATAACTAAATACACAAAAACACGAAACGAACATGATTTAAAAAAATAAAGGACTAAACCGATTTTTGTAATTGAGTCACAAAACGATAGATATGTACATATGTACATTAAGACAAAGTTAACACCTTTAACCCCATGTTGAGGAGAAACTTTAACTGTTTCTGTTATCAATGGGCGGCCTTATCGCTTAGAAGCGATTTGTTCCAAGCTACCTTTGGATGGAAATAATTAAGTGAATTTATGACAATTATGGTGTGTACGTGTCCCATAGACAGGCTAGAATAAATATGAATAGATACTTAAAAACAAATAATAAACATAGGTAACCCTAATTATTAACAATTTTAAGTTATCGACATAGCTCTAAGAATTTAGAAAGCTGAAGTGGAATAGCAATGGGCTGACCATATCTCGCGAAGAACCGACAACCGCTGGGGTAAACATGTGCTCGAGTGGAGATCACGACTCCTACACTACGTTTACCGAGTCGTGATTCAGGTGAGAAAAACTACAGGTAGATGCTGGCGCTCATTGGGGGAGGCCTATGTCCAGCAGTGGACTAACAAAGGCTGATGATGATAAATAATTGTTATAAAATAACTTGTTTTGAAAATATACTTCTCCATACACAGGTTATTATGCAAATGTTGACTGTGTATGTAACTTTCTTGAAATTGTATGGGTTGTATGAGTGTTGACATTCCTGTGAGCTATAAACCGTCTCGTTTCATTTTCTCAGAAGATATTGTTTGTGTAGGGCTAATGAGTTCTGTGGAAGAAGTTTTTAACTTCAGTACCTGATAGATAGACTTAAAATAACCATGTATTAGAATAATAAATAAATAAATAATGCTGAACAATCCACACAGCATTATCTAGCCCCATGGTAAGCAGAGCTTGTGTTATGGGTACTAGATAACTGATATACATAATACAATACATTACATAGATAGATATTTATATTATACATAGAAAACGACCAGAACACCCGGAACAAATATCTGCAGATCGTACACACAATTGTTCCGAGGCGGGAATCGAACCCGCAACCTCCTGCGTCGCAGGCGGACCTTCGCCCACCGCGCCACATCATCGGTCGTCAGAGACGAAAACGTTATGAAGAACTTGTTTTGTTAACCAAATTTTTTTTATCTCTGTCAATTCTTAATAATTTATTAATTAAATCTATATAAATAGTTTATTTATAACAAACAACAAAAGGCTTTGTCGCTTTACCCATCGCCTACACATACACAACTTTTCACGACGCAGGAGGGAGGTTGCGAGTTCGTTTCCCGCCTTGTACAAATTTTTGTATGATCTGCAATCTTGTTCCAGGTGTTCTGGCCATTTTCAAGTTAATTATTAAAAAATATCTATCTATTCAATTACGCATAATATCTGTTATCTAGTATCCATTACACAATGCTGTGGGAATTGTCCAGCATTATTTATTTACTAGCTGCACCCCGCGGTTTCACCCGCGTGGTGATAGATATTTTGGACAATATATAATATAATATCTTTATAAATTGTAGCCTATTTGTTATTCTGATGTATACGCTATATTATTGCAAAGTTTCATTAAAATCCATTCAGTAGTTTTTACGTGAAAGAGTAACAATCCATCCATACTTACAAACTTTCACGTTTGTAATATTAGTAGGATATTATTTAGAGAAAAATAAAAACAAAAATTTCTTCCAAAATAAAAAAAAGGACTTTCCCCACAAAACAATGGCAGGAACTACGGATTACGCAACAAAAGCTAATAGAAATTGCATACGAAAAGTAAAACTCAACACTTTCACTGTCTGAATGGCCGAAACGGCCATTAGGAAATGACTTCCGCCTTTTATGGCTTTGACAAATGCGTAAATGTTTTCTGTACTGTGTGTTCTAGTTTTGTGGGTTTTACGAGAGATTTTCAGATTAGTGATATACAGGATGTAACAAAAAGTAATGACCAATCTTGAAGGGGGGCTTTAGCTTTGATCACATTGAACACATTGACAGGAAAATAATTGAAAAAGTTTTTTTTCAATTACTTTCCTTCATTTAAAAAAAAATATGAGTATTAAAAAGTAGTATTATTAGTAAAGGATTTATGTAAGGATAGGATTCGTAACGAATACATCCGACAGAGAACCAAGGTTATCGACATAGCTCTAAGAATTAGCAAGCTGAAGTGACAGTGGGCCGGCCATATCTCGCGAAGAACCGACGGCCGATGGGGCAAACGTGTTCTTGAGTGGAGACCACGAATCGGTAAACGTAGTGTAGGACGCCCTGACGACCTACGAAAGACTGCAGGTAGATGCTGGATGCGGAACCTGAAGACAGGGCTCTATGGTGCTCATTGGGGGAGGCCTATGTCCAGCAGTGGACTAACATAGGCTGATGATGATGATGAAATTCAAACAAATTATCAAACATATCCTATGTAAATAGGCTTATTACAAAATATATTATAAAATTAAATTGAATTTACATGCCAGAATGGTTAGTTATGTATAGAATAGAATAGAATAGAATAGAATAGAATAGAATAGAATAGAATAGAATAGAATAGAATAGAATAGAATAGAATAGAATAGAATAGAATAGAATAGAATAGAATAGAATAGAATAGAATAGAATAGAATAGAATAGAATAGAATAGAATAGAATAGAATAGAATAGAATAGAATAGAATAGAATAGAATAGAATAGAATAGAATAGAATAGAATAGAATAGAATAGAATAGAATAGAATAGAATAGAATAGAATAGAATAGAATAGAATAGAATAGAATAGAATAGAATAGAATAGAATAGAATAGAATAGAATAGAATAGAATAGAATAGAATAGAATAGAATAGAATAGAATAGAATATAATATAATATACTTTATTGCACAAAAAGTTGTACATAGGCGAGCATAATGCTAGATAGCATTCTCTACCTGCTAACCTCTGGGTAGTGTGGACAACAGTTTGGTAGGTAGTGCTATATAATAGAGATAATAATGTAATGTATTGTAGCATCATAAGTTCATGTCTGGTAGAGATCGCTCTTGAGCGATAAGACCGCCAATTGTACTTTATTTTTAAGTTTTTACTCTACATAGTTTATAGTTAAAGTGCAATTAAGAATTTTCTATCCATCTATCTGTCATTTTAGTTTGTCTATACTCTATAGCAAAATGGTCAACAGTATAGTAGAATTTTTCTAATAATAAAAATTTTAGCGTTCTACCTAATGTGATTTTAACTAATCTCTCATACAGTTTATAATTTCAAATTACCACTATACTCTATCTCAATTTGACCTTACGATATCATTAACAGATTAAAAATCAAACAAAATAAACACACCCTGTAGGCGTTACGGACAGACGGACAAATTGATTGATGTATCGAAATATACAATGATAAATGACGATGGAAATGATCTCATTTGGCCTCCATAATGATCTGATGTTATCAATTGAAAAAATGCTTTTTAGGTTATGTTATGAGGTTATGACACGTATCTGAATAACGATTCCTCATATTGATTTGCTCTAACGGGTCTATTGTTATTTGATTTATTATCATTATCATAGAATCATACATGGGTGTGAACGAGGCCTGTAGTTAGAGATAGGCCTCGTTCATACCCATGTAGGGAATCATACAGATAATGCTGGGCACACACAGTTATCTAGCCTAAGCTTAGCAGAGCTTGTGTTATACATAGGTACAAGATGACTAATATATTTAATTAAATATATAACATAGGAACGATCCTGCAAATATTTGTTCCGGGTATTTGTACGAACAAACATTTGTCCCGAGGTGGGATTCAAACCTGCAATCTCCGTCGCCACAGAGATCGTCAAAGGACGGACGAGTATCAAGTGATATCTCGCTAAAAGGCCATAGGCCAAACTAGTATTTAAAGTCACCTGGGCTGCATTAGCACCGCTATTTTTTATCTTTAAAACCGTGACACTTTTCAGTATGGCAAATGTGGTTTAAAAATAACATATTCAATAAATAAATCATCATCATCATCATCAGCCTATATTAGTCCACTGCTGGACATAGGCCTCCCCCAATGAGCGCCATAGCGCCCTGTCTTCAGCTTGCCGCATCCAGCATCTACTTGCAGTCTTTCGCAGGTCGTCATCCCACCTGGTCGGAGGGCGTCCTACACTACGTTTACCGAGTCGTGGTCTCTACTCAAGAACACGTTTGCCCCAGCGGCCGTCGGTTCTTCGCGAGATATGGCCGGCCCACTGTCACTTCAGCTTGCTAATTCTCAGAGCTATGTCGATAACCTTGGTTCTCTGTCGGATGTATTCGTTACGAATCCTATCCTTCAGAGAAACTCCGAGCATAGCTCTTTCCTTAGCTCTCTTCATAGTTTGAATTTAATTATTGATAATTTTTGCAACTCACTTGGAGTTTTGTTGGCAGAAGCGTATACATTGCCGTTATAGGGTACATTTATCTTATGTAGCCCAGTAGTGGACGCTTATTGTAAAAGAACAGATCCTATCGGATAATAATTAAAAGGTCTTCGAACAAACACACAACACACTTCTAACTGTGATAAAAGATTATCGAATACCGAGCGAAAGTGATCTAGAAATGTCATTCTTTGCATATCAATTGGCAATTGTCATTGGCAGATCAAATTAGACCAATGTCACTTTCTTTGGCCCCGTTGGGCCGGTTATGGAAGAATGGGCACATTGGGCACTGTTGGGCGGGTTATGATGCGTAAAGTTACAAAGGGCATTATTGGATTAGCGGGAGTTTTGATTTGAGTGGCGGATATGCATTTTATGAGTCAGAAAAAATACATGGTTTATCTATACTAATATTATAAAGAGGAAAGTTTTGATTGTTTGTATTGAATAGGCTCCAAAACTACTGGACCGATTTGAAAAATTCATTCACCTTTGGGAAGCTACACTATCCGTGGTGAACATAGGCTATATTATATGTATTTTAGGAATGTGAAATTTAAATTTAACCCGGGTAAAACCGTGAGAAACAGCTAGTCCTAATAATACTTAATAACTGAAACGCTACTGACCTATTTTTGTATGTTTCTAGTAAAAATAGCAGTGATTAGTACCTTTAATTATTCACCAGTCAGGCAGGTAAATAACTACATACATTCCTGGAAACACCTATAATGAACAATAAGAAGCCCTTCCATGTTAGCAAAATGTCCCTCTCCCAAACAAAATTGAATTAGCAATAGCTAGATGAATCAACAAGCGAAAATGTCAATGTCACGAAACCACAAAAGACAACTAAATACTTGTTCAATGCGGATTCGATTGATTAGATTAGGTCCTTGTTTGGCTTCGTATTCGTATTTTATGACCTACCCAGTGTTTACAGTTTACCTCATATTGTGAAGCCAAACCTTAACTTGTCTCATCTATACTAATATTATAAGTGGCAGTGGGCCGGCCATATCTCGCGAAGAACCGACGGCCGCTGGGGCAAGCGTGTTCTTGAGTGGAGACGTAGTGTAGGACGCCCTCCGACCAGGTGGGATAACGATGTGAAAGACTGCAGGTAGATGTTGGATGCCGCAAGCTGAAGACAGGGCGCTATGGCGCTCATTGGGGCAGGCCTATGTCCAGCAGTGGACTGCTATAGGCTGATGATGATGATGAATATAATAAAGAGGAAAGGTTTGATTTTATGTTTGTTTGTAAAGAATAGTCGCCGAAACTACTGGACTGATTTGAAAATTTCTTTCACCGTTGGGAAGCTACACTATCCCAGGTGAACATAGGCTATATTATGTTTTCAAAAAACTTAGGGATCCGTACTAAAAACGTGCGAAGCCGGGAAGGTCCGCCAGTAGTGTAAATGTACGTATGTAGATATTAAACATTATTTATCGGGTATTTATTGGGTACACGATAAATATTCAATAGATAATCTTCAATATGTTAACAGATCGCGATAGTTTTCAAGTTGTACGGAGATATTGAATTTGTTTCAACCTTGACACTTCTGTGACGCTCCATCAGTAGTTTCTTTCATAACAGGTAAAATACCAAAATGTATAATTGTGAGACTATTATGTATGTATATTATAATCTCATTCCGTATTGTATTATTAGTCTAATCTGTCTCTTGTACACTTCCTCTATCTATTCCATCGCCTCTCCTGTAAACCTAAGGTTTGCCGTAAGAAAACTCTTACTCAGGGTTTAGCTCGCCTATGTACATATATTTTTTGATTAAGTTATTTTTAAGTTTTGTTTGTGTACAATAAATAATAACAATGAATTACAATGACTATTTCATTAGAGAACTTAAAGGTATCCTCCATTTCAATGATCCTCATATCGCTGGTCCTCCAAGCTGGGCCATCCTACCTGCTGATGGAATTGAATAGAGTACTGCCCGGTCTTATAGCTAGGTAGTGCTTGTTTAATATTTTCACCAGTGTCTGTTAAAAATTGTTTTTGTTTTTGTTAATATTAGTCCTTTAGTACGAATTATTATAATATAATTTACTAAGTATAGCTGTACACGCATATCTTTACGGTACAATGTCGATTAAAATTACTTTTATATGATTATTTTAGATAACATTGTAATGTGTATTGTGTGTTTAATAAATAAAATAAAATGGCTATGCCTTTGGTATGGTGAACCCATTAATTAAGTAGAATTAGGGCTCTGCCCTAAAGAGCGCCAATATTGCCTTTAAAGCTTGCTGTTGCATCCGCAGATCGTTCCCAAACGTACACAGGGCAACAGATTAGGTAATGTTAATATTTTTATATTACGCCAATTACATATACATAAAGATACTATATATAGTATCTTTAAAAAATAATTATTACCTATATCAAAAAAAATTGATTTCTCCCTAAAGAGTGCCATAGCACCCTGTCTTCACCTTGACGCATCTGCCATCTGCCTACAGTCCTTCGCAGGTCATCCCACCTGACCGAATGGCGTCCTACACTACGCCTACCGAGTCATAAGACGATAAACGACAGCAATTTCTTCCATTGCACTTGTCGCGATAATTTCACCGGCAAATATCTCGGATACCTCATGTTCTAATAGGCAATACCGAAGCCTACCAATTACTCTGTCCTAGGAAGTAATTACAGGCAAAATAACAGGAAACGGACAGCGTGCCTGGATCTGGTTTGTCCGGGACTAGCTCGGGATAGGCGTAAAATTTCTACAGATAAAGGTACCTAGTCATAGCTTGCGAGAACTAAGAAATCTGTATTTATAAAACTAAAAAAAATGTCTGATCAAGAAATTTCTGGAACTACAAGAGCTAGGAGGCTGATATTTTGCATGAAGTTTCCTTTTAGGAACCTTTCACTCACATTTTGACGACCGATGTGGCGCAGTGGGCGAAGGTCCGCCTGCGACGCAGAAGGTTGCGGGTTCGATTCCCGCCTCCGAACAATTGTGTGTGCGATCTGCAGATATTTGTTCCGGGTGCTCTGGTTTTCTATGTATAATAAAAACAAACTATCTATGTAATGTATTGTATTATGTATATCAGTTATCTAGTACCCATAACACAAGCTCTGCTTACCATGGGGCTAGATAATGCTGTGTGAATTGTCCAGCATTATTTATTTATTTTTTATTTATTATTATTTTAGGAAATAAAGCACTCAGTAAGAGGTGCTTACGAGACAGTTTGTTTACATAAGGAAAGTCGTAAGGTTCTAGTCGTAGTAACTTTCGCATTTACCTATAATATAATTATATAGTGCGATTGATTGTTATCAATAACAATAATATATATTTATAGCAATTATTCATACTAATATATATTATATTACTGCGCCCCGCGGTTTCACCCGCGCGCGTGGTGATAGATATTTTGGATAATATACAATATATCTTAATAAATTGTAGCCTATTGTTTCATTAAAATCCATTCAGTAGTTTTTACGTACGTTTTAAGAGAAGGTAACAAACATCCATCCATCCATACTTACAAACTTTCGCGTTTATACATAATAAATGCGAAAGTTTGTAAGTATGGATGGATGTTTGTTACTTAGTCTTTCACCGAAAAACTACTGAATGGATTTTAATGAAACTTTACAATAATATAGCTTATAAGTACATTAGAATAACACATAGGCTACAATTTATAAAGATATATTGTATATTATCAAAAATACCTATCACCACGCGGGTGAAACAGCGGGGCGCAGCTAGTAATATAATATTATAGGTAAATGCGAAAGTTTGGATGGATGGATATGATTGTTACTTTTCCACGCCAAAACTACTGAGCAGATCGGGCTGAAATATTGCGTAAAATGGCCCCACTTTTACGTTTTCTCAGAAATAACTTATTAGAATGACTGTTCGGAACAAAATGTCTTGACTGGAGTGTTGCTCGCCGATCGATCACATCGACTAATCTTTAAGTTGATTTTACCGCAGTAAAATGATTCTCATTTCTAGGAATTTAAAGTCGTCAGAGCTAAGTACTATTTCACGGTAATTTGGTCCTTATCGACAGCTCTGATAAGAACTCCATGTACAGTCACGGTGAAATTTAATTAGATACGCAAAACGTAGTAAGAAAAATAATTATTTTTTGTAATCATTTTACCTATATCTTTATGCAATTTTTCAACACGTTTTAGAAAATGATTTCTTATTTTTGGTATTAATTAAATCTGACTGAGATAAGATTGATTTTGATCGGTAATAAGAATATAGGTATATTAATACATTAATAGCCAAAGTTGACCGACCAGGCGGGATGACGACCTGCGAAAGACTGCGGTAGATGCTGGATGCGGCAAGCTGAAGACAGGGCGCTATGGCGCTCATTGGGGGAGGCCTATGTCCAGCAGGGGACTAATATATAGGCTGATGATAATAGCCAAAATTAACCAGACTCTCGGTCTCTCTGTTTGTAACAATTTTAATAATTTGACATTAAACGCAATTAACTGGAATCAAGGGAAGGATATTTTTTAGCTATGCTGGAAAAAACGCGGGCGGAAGTTAGTGAAAAAATATACTTACTTATCACTACATAGTACAAAACATAGTCGCTTCCTGCTGTATGTCTGTCCCTATGTATGATTAGATCTTTAAAACTACGCAACGGATTTTGATGCGGTTTTTTTTAATAGATAGAGTGATTCAAGAGAAAGGTTTATACACCGCATCAAAATCCGTTGCGTAGTTTAAAAGATCTAAGCATACACACAGCGGGACACACAGACAGCGGGAGGCGACTTTGTTTTCTACTATGTAGTGATAACAAAAGTTCTACAACTTATCTCACCTCGCATGGCAAAAGACCATAAGTCCTAGATTTACAAAAGTTAGTGTTGTGTTGCTTGTGACGGTACATTACAGAGAAATTGTGTCAAATGATAACCTGATTTACTACTGATAAGAATAGTGCATAATGTTATTGATAGCTTATCGATTTATTTAGGTGAGAGTAAGTACTTGACCGTAATTTACTTTCAAAATATTTAGTACAATTGCGTAATTTGTACCTGATACCCAATCCAAGATTCGTGAATTGACGACCGATGTGGCGCGGTGGGCGAAGGTAGCCTGCGACGCAGGAGGTTGCGGGTTCGATTCCCGCCTCGGAACAATTGTGTGTACGATCTGCAGATATTTCTTCCGGGTGTTCTGGTCGTTTTATATGTATAATAAAAAAATTCTATCTATGTAATGTATTGTATTATGTATATCAGTCATCTAGTACCCATAACACAAGCTCTGCTTAGCTTGGGGCTAGATGATGCTGTGTGAATTGTCCAGCATTATTCATTTATTTATTGGTTTCCAAATTTCTATGATTTCCAGTTTTTGCGATCATTTTGTGAGATTTTCAACTTTTTTTATGTGTCAAATGGTTTATAAGCCTTCCTCTTGAATCACTCTATCTATTAAAAAAACCGCATCAAAATCCGTTGCGTAGTTTAAAAGATCTTAGCATACATAGGGCGGACAGACAGCCGAAAGCGACTTTGTTTTATACTATGTAGTGACTATAAAAATATCTGCTACAGCAGCAGTTATGTTATTTTAACTCGTCTCATTCTAATCGAGGAAAACCGAAAGGACAGGAAATTCCAAACACTCTTCAAAAGCACTGGAAGATGACTAACATAACCTATACACATCATCGTATATATTATATTAGCACGTTCACAAAATTCTTGACCCAGAAAGACCAACCAGTCACGCGTATCTGCATGCTGTAGACAAAGCGACATAACTTAGATTTTACACAAAATTAATATATTTTACTGAAATAGATTTCTAAGAAGTTTTCCTCGCTACCCCAACAGCCTATACTGGTCCACAGCTGGACGCAGGCCTTCCCCTAATAAGTACCTGTTTTTTGCGAATTTATCTCACCGGGGTAATGCCCCTAATCCCCATCCGGCATGCGGGTTAGGGATTGCATTTCGATGGTAAATTTTTCTGCAAGAGGCGTTGCTGCCAGCCCGCCATGGATATCCCTTAGTCTCCTCTTACGAAACCCGCGGGAAGTATAATATTGGAGTAGTGTAAATTCTATTCCGCACTAATCACCACACCTCGCTTGGACGGTTCTTACGAAGCACAACTTCAATTAAAATATCCAATGCGCATTACTGTTTATAAATATTACTTAATAAGTTTACCTACTGTTTCTTTGATCTTCAATCATATTAGCAACTACCTAAAGTTTTGTGCTAGAATACAATATTTGTTTTAGATTTTTAGGTTTACCTACAAAACGCATCTGGTCAAAAGTCAAATAGACAATCTTAATAAAATGACCCACGAACGTAGTAATAAAAAAATTGCGCTAGAACACAATATTTGTTTTAGATTTTTAGGTTTACCTACAAGACGCATCTGGACAACAAAGTATACAAATCAAATAGACAATCTAAATAAAATGACCCACGAACGTAGAAATAAATTCCGAGACAGATGACTCTACAAACAATCTTGACCTTTAATCTGAAGAGCCGATGGTCGAGTGTTCCGGAAAACTGACATTTGGATAAGTCTTTGGTATGGCATTTCTAGAAACTTTTATTAAATTTTGTAGGGTATTTGTTTATTTCTAGAAATTACGAGTCGATATGTAGTTATAGATGAAAAGTATTTATATCTAAACGCAATATGATATACCTAACGTTGAGCATCAAAACAAACCAATGTTGGTTTAATGGTGAATTATAGGCTAAAATACATATGCATGTACTATATACTTTTGCACTTTCCACATAAATAATATATTATATTATATCTATCATTAACTGAGTTGGTTTTTGCACTTGCAAGTGGACAAGTTGTAGGTACCTCCTATAATAACTAACTGACGTTTTGTATAAACTTTCGCGTTTATAATATACTATCTGCGCCCCGCGGTTTCACCCGCGTGGTGATAGATATTTTGGATAATATACAATATATCTTTATAAATTGTAGCCTATGTGTTATTCTGATGTATAAGCTATATTGTAAAGTTTCATTAAAATACATTCAGTAGTTTTTACGTGAAAGAGTAACAAACATCTATCCTTCCATCCATACTTACGCGTTTATAACATTATTATGATTAGCTGCACCACGCAGCATCGTCCGCGTGGAAATCTCCTTCCTCCTTCCTCTTGAATCACTCTATCTATTAAAAAACCGCATCAAAATCCGTTGCGTAGTTATAAAGATCTAAGCATACATAGGGACAGACAGACGGCGGGAAGCGACTTTGCTTTATACTATGTAGTGAAGTAGGATTTTTCTATACTATAGGTAAGTATATCTCGACGGACGCTATCAAAAAAACATCTATTAAAACCACTCTCTCCTTCACTAATCCACCATTATTCGAAAACCAGTGAAAGTGGTCATCTCAAATTATAGGAGTTAAGAAACAGCGAAAGTTATTTGTTTTACAATTTGAATGGCTATAATCAAACAGCTTTAGGAAAACGATCGGACTACACGAAAATAAAGGTAAAACGGACAGACGGACAGAAAAAAAGTACATGATAATAATAATATCGGTTATTTCTGAAGGTCTTGCTATTTGCTTGCTTGAATAATTTTGATTGTTTCGAAAAAACTAAAAAGCGACTTCGAATCGCTTAGTTTTTACTTATTTATTTATACTTTTTGTACGAAAAACATAACACAAAACTAATTCTAGAAATTTAGACAAAGACGAACTTAACCCTAAAAAGAGTTCTCTTCCAGCAAACCTTATTTTTACCCGTTTTGTTTTTAATTTTTCCGGGATAACGATAAGTCCTTAGAGAATAAAACTTATCTGGGTCCACTTCAAATTATCCTTTATACAACTGCAAAGAATCATCCAAATCCATAAAAAAACGATGAAATCCACGGGCATACAGAAAAACAATATAATTTATCGAAATCGTTCTATAAATGACGCAGAATTCCATGGACATAGAGAAAAAAGAAACGTACAACCGCCGGGTGATTATGTAACTCGCGACCGGTTTGCGACAGGCGTAAATTAAGCAATCAGTGCTGTCAAACGTCAATTTTGTATTAGTTTGACACCAGCTACAACGTCAAAATTGGCGTTTGAGAGCACTGATTGCTTAATTTACGCCTGTCGCAAACCGGTCGCGAGTTACATAATCACCATACCGTACATAGAACCTCCTCCTGTTTTAACGTCAGTTTAAAATCAATACTAACGTGTCAACTTTAAAACATCGTCCTTTACATTTTCGGTTCAAAATTAATGATTATTCTTACTTGACGACCGATGTGGCGCGGTGGGCAAAGGTTAGCCTGCGACGTAGGAGGTTGCGGGTTCGATTCGCGCCTCGGAACAATTGTGTGTACGATCTGCAGATATTTGTTCCGGGTGTTCTAGTCGTTTTCTATGTATAATAAAAAATATCTATTTATGTAATGTATAGTATTATGTATATCAGTTATGTAGTACCCATAACACAAGCTCTGCTTACCATGGGGCTAGATAATGCTGTGTGAATTGTCCAGCATTATTATTATTATTCTTACATCAAGCAAATAATGTTTATTGTTATTAGTGGGCATAATTTATGTACTATTTTGGGGTCAAGATTGCCCACGTTCACAGATTCTTACAGATAAATAGCTGCACAAGTAGGTAGTACCTAACGAATGACCTATGGTCCTTATTTGTTTTATATAGGTATAGTCGTTATACAGCGTGCCACGTACCATCAACATCATCATCAGCCTATGTTAGTCCACTGCTGGACAAGTGGACATAGGCCTAACCGAATGAGCGCCATAGCGCCCTGTTTTCAGCTTGCCGCATCCAGCATCTACCTGCAGTCTTTCGTCTGCGTAAGATCCTACTAATATCACAACCGCGAAAGATTGTATATATGGATGTTTGTGTCTCTTTCACACAAAAACTACTGAACTGATCGGCAAGAAATTTAGCATACAGGTACTTCCAGGCCCGGAATAAAACATAGACTACCTTAATCCCGCAAATCAGTTCCCATGGGATAGAAATAACGTGTGCGAAGCCGCGAGCAGAAACTAGTGTATACTAAGACGAAGGGGATGACTCTGGGATCAACTTGTGAGAAACTGTTCAGGACAGCTTTTTCACCGTACGTTGATTAATTTCCCATGTTTTTATTCGTTTTAAAATTCATTATATTGAATGAAATAAAAAAACAAATGAATCGACATGCTGAGAGAGTACACGAATAATTTAAATAGTAAATTAAAAGTTAAAAAAAAAACATTTTGTCGGAACAGAGACTCTTATAAATCAAACTTGTATTAACAGAAGACAGAAACTGACAAAATCGGTCTCCAGTCAGCATGTGCTATGGTAGAGCAGATCGTACCATAGCGCTGGTCTTCCGTGGAGACCGTGGTGCGCAAGATGGCCTAATACAAGCATAACAAGGAATAAAACTAAAATGTAAATTAATTAACAGAAACTAAAACTATGCAAACAATATTATAATATAATGATAATAAATAATATCATCTTCGCCCCACACATTTTCCAGCTAAATCTATTATCAGGGAAAACAAGGCAATAATGCGTACGATATACAAGTATAATAATAATAAGATATCACAGAACGTAGGTAACAATTGTTTTCCAAAATGGGGTAAAACGCAAGAGATAGTAAGAAACTTGACACCATTTACAAAAGATAACTTAATGCGCGCAAAATTTCTTGGTCAATGTTAAGATATTGATTGCAATAATTGAAATGTTATGCTGTCTAAAACATTGATAGGCGTTGAATTCGTGACTGGCGACCAGAGACTACTTTTCAATCTTGTTAAAATAGGCCCATGGCCCTTTGAGGCCGCTTAGTTACAGCAAGTGGTATTGGACAATTTGTAAAAGGCCCTTTTCAGTGTATGTCCACAAAATGATAAAAAAAAATTATTTCATGTATCAATTATCTTTGATTTCTAAATATTTTGTAATCTAATTGAAGATATATTATAAATGTCATGAGAATTTCGACGCGTTAGTATATTTTTATGTACTTATGTACCTACTATCATTTAGTTTTAGCTAACCTGAAACTGTAAAATATATAGGTTAATAATAGAATAGAATAGAAAAACATTTATTTGGACACAGGTACAAAATACAAGCATAGAATAACAAACGGCAAATAAAGTAGTTTATCATGGGGGTAAGTGACACAAATATTAAGAAAACTTAGACTACCTCCATGACCCTGCGCCGAAATAGGGGTTGGCTCAGCGTGTGCTGAACATTATTATATTCAGCGCTGTTTTTCAGCCAAAGACCTCAAATAATAATTGAAGTCACGGACGACAATTCGGCAAACAATAATAATCTGATATATTTCTCCTAAAGAAATTAATGATTTCGACCCCGAGTGCGAAGGCTGTAATAACCAAAACCTTATATTTTTCCTTCTTAGGACACATAAATCAACAGGTGAACCTGCCTCCCGGAAACTATACAACTGGGTTACACTTTTAGATACAAGTATATACTTGTATCTAAATGTGTAACCCAATTGTAATTTGTTCCCTAAATATGTAACCCAATTGTAATGTGTCGTGTCAAATACCTTTTTCATTTCATTCCTCTGTTAAAACGTATACAATATAATATTTGTCGCCAAAACGGGGGGCCTTGACAAGGACACAGATAATATACCTAATACATACTACAAGGATAAGGAAAATCGAAGTTTCTGATTAGTTTTAGTGTAAAACCTACTCATACATTATGTCGCTTGCATAAGATTATCGTTTGCACGAAAACGCGTTAGAAACTTCGATTTCCTTTTTACGAGATCCAATCTTTCGCATTTATAATATTATATTAGACCACGACTTGATAAACGTTGTGAAGGACGCCCTCCGAGCAGGTGGGATGACGACCTGCGATAGACTGAAGGTAGATACTGGATGCGTCAAGCTGAAGACAGGGCGCTATGGCGCTCATTAGGGGAGGCCTTTGTCCAGCAGTGGACATAGGCTGATGATGATGAATATTATTCTGATAGACGTAGCGTCCTAAGAATCGATCTATCCAACTCCGGAACCTAAATTCTAATTTGAGGGCAAAAATGTCACTGTTCGTTTTATTTCGATCGTAAAGGAAAGGGACGGACACAATTTTAGTGCTGTCTAATTAGTTTACTTTAGTTTTGTAACAGAACACGGGGTCAAATCTGTCGTAGATTGGAATGCTATAGACCAGACCAGGACCGAAAAAAAACAACTCTATTACCTCTAAAGTCATTTAAAACGGAATATTTACCATGATTTGATTTTTGAGTTATCCAATATTTCGGCACAGTTGCATGCGCCATGATCACGGAGTAACTGAAGGCACTGCGAGTTTTTATGGGCAGACATACCGATCTACCCTCATTTTTTGTCTTTTGCTACGAACGTTGCCACTACCACCGGTTTCACTATTATCGAACGCAGCTCAATCACGACACACAACACTGACGGTATCAGACGGTAGTTTTAAAAGTTTTTACTCTATTACCTATATCTGTTTTATATGGCTGGTAGATACCTACCGGTTTCGCAATATATACATAAGTATACCGTAGAGTTTGTTGTCTTTATATGCAGGTATGGTAGATAAGGTATCTGTCAATATTATTGATATTCTGCATGCCGTATTATGCAAAGGGAAAGGTAAATAACCAACCTGCCACCACGCTTCTGTTTAACACAAACAAACAGTAAACATTTTCACCATTTTACTATAGCGTTATGTTATCATGCACGCAAAACCGTATAACTCATATTTTATTTTTTCTCCGTCCATTCAAAGCATCCATTGTTTCAAATCCAAAGTACCGTTAGACAATACAGTGTCGTTTCGTTATATCACACGTGAATATGAATATTTCAAGCCTTGACCGATTTCGGACCGGTTTACTTCCTAGATTTTAATTGTTTTTGAGTTTACCGTTTGCTTGCGTTTGCTAATTTTGTCTTAGCGGTCGACTTACTTACTAGATCTTTGATATATTGAGATTATATCGATTAATGTCGTTGATGGTGCTAAAATTGGGAATTATGGATGCGTTATTGATGAGATATGTCGTCGGGTCGATTTTGACTTTTAAATCGATCATAATTTTGGAGGACCGCTATGCTGTCAGTTTTAGGTCAATGGACTAAATGTAACGCGTCAAACAAGAAACTAAATAAAAATACTATGATTATGGTAATTTATGACTCATATTTTAATTTGTTTGTAGCTGCGTAGGTTAGGTACTAATTGGATGAAGTCAAACAAAGAAACCCTTTACTGTTGTTGTATAAAAAAAACGGGCTTCTGCACGTAACTTCGCACGCGTCTGTTCAGAATATCTAACGATGTTTGTTACTCTTTCACGTAAAAACTAATAAATGAATTTTAATGAAACTGTACAATAATATAGCTTATAAGTACATCAGAATAACACGTGGTGATTTATGTTTGTATATTATCCAAAATACCTATCACCACGCGGGTGAAACCGCGGGGCGCAGCTAGTAATATAATAATTATATAAATAATAGTAGCCTATATCTTAATCCAGGTCTAGAACTACATCTATATAAAAATTTATCCCGATCCGTACAGCAGTTTTGGTGTGAAGAGGTAAAAACCATCTAAACAGCCAAGCTTTTGGCATTTATATGAATAGTTCGTAAAATATTAATTGATAATTTGATTATTCAAGCTCATCAAGGAGTTGCAACATCAGTATTTCTAGGATGAAGTTACGCACATTATTTTAAAGTGACTAATAATGCTGATCACGATTTACCTAGAATTTGAGGTCAAGTATACCCAGTTCGAGATTTCCTATTTTTTTCCTTACGTCATTTTGCTTTTCGCATGACGAAGCTTGGTTCTGAGGATTTTTTCCTTTGAAATAGACATAATGCTTTTGACGTAGATTCCATCAACTGATTAACACTTTGACTGCGATTTTTTTCCGACGACTGCGATCTTTTTTTTGACCTAAAAACAATCGTGCTGCCGCTCTACACAGCGGTTGTGTTGCGCCGCAGATGCGTTTCGTTCGAAAAATATTACGGCTGTGCTGAGTCACAAAGATCTGTATTTTCTCAGCCGCTGCGTTAGTGTGGATTTACGCATATTAGTCACTTGTAGAAAACACATACCGTGTGATTTCAGCACTCAAAGTGTTAAATAAATAAATAATGCTGGACAATCTACACATAATCATCTAGCCCCAAGCTAAGTAGAGCTTGTGTTACGAGTAAAAGATGACTGATATAAATCTGTACTTAATGTAATACAAAACATAGATAGCCATTTCTTTTTACACATAGTAAACACCCAGAACAGCCGGAACAAATATCTGCAGCTCGTACAAAACTTTGTCCCAAAGCGAGAATCGAACTCACAGCCCCTGTATCGCAGGCGAACCTCCCCGCCCACTGTGCCACTGAGGTCGAAATAGATGAAACTCGGAACCGTATATTTTCAAAACAACTTAGAAAACAACACTAAGTATGAAGTCATTTAAAACGGGATATTTACCATGACCATGATTTGTGTTTTTGAAATATTGGAAAAATCAAATCATGGTAGGTAAATATCCCCTTTTAAATGATTTTCGTTTTAATCATCATCATCATCATCCGTCTATAGAAGTCCACTGCTGGATATAGGCCTCCCCCAATGAGCGCCCTGTCTTCAGCTTGACGCATCCAGCATCCTGCAGTCTTTCGCAGGTCGTCATCCCACCCGGTCGGAGGGCGTCCTACAATACGTTTACCGAGTCGTGGTCTCCACTCAAAAACACGTTTTCCCCAGCGGCCGCCGGTTCTTCGCCGGCCCACTGCCACTTCAGCTTGCTAATTCTTTGTGGACGTGTGGACAAAAATTTTAAGTGAACAGTAAAATAATTTTGCTTGTGCTTATTTTGTAAGCCTAAAGAAATAAATGATTTTTTACTTTACTTTTTACTTTACTAGACACTCCGAGCTTGCTTTCCATAGCTCGCTGATGTGTGAATAACGACGTTATATAGGTTGATTAAAACACATATCTTCTTAATCCAGCCCAGCTTTGGTGGAGTCTGGCCCGAAGCCGGCACGTGTGCCTTAAAGTATCACATACCAAAGCTTATGCTAAGAGCCACATCCATCAACCTAATTAATATTCCACCGAACAGTCACAGACAGCACAATAGAGAAAGTGGTGAGTCACCACGCCCACTGCTGGCCTATTAACTGATGACAATAAGAGATCAGTAGCAAAGGTTAAGAGCTTTTAAACCTTTTAGCATAGCGTTTGTTAATCATATGAGATTTAATCTGGGTCAGGAATGGTATGTGCTACGAAGAACTTTTCAAAATTATCATGGTTATTAAACGAAACCGGCCAGGTGGGATGACGACCTGCGAAAGACTGCAGGTAGATGCTGGATGCGGCAAGCTGAAGACAGGGGGCTATGGCGCTTATGGGGGAGGCCTATGTCCAGCAGTGCACTAACTTACGCTGATGATTCTCATATCTCGTCTCCGCTCAGCTTAAGTGGAGACCATATTAAGTGCCATCGCGTAGTGCGAGTGCCAGCATTTCATTTTTTACGGGAGGCTATCAATTATTTAAAAAAAAAACTGGACAGAAAACAAGTTAAAAATTTGAGTTGACATTGAATCAGACCAATTCGACAATTTTATTTATACTTACTTATACAGGGTGCTACAAAATATGTATAGTAAGCCGAAATAGGGTTAATTTTTTTTAATTGGTTTTTTTTAAGTCCTATTGGATCAACTTTTTTTACGATTTTTAAAAGAACACGAATTGGAAAATATCAACACTTAATAAAAAAAACATATAAGGCGTTATTTACAGATTGTTCCACTGGAGGTCCAAAATAACCCCTTTCGGCTTAGTACATTCTTACACAACATAGCTCTAAGAATTAGCAAGCTGAAGTGACAGCGGACCGGTCATATCTCGCGATGAACCGACAACCGCTGGGGCAAACGTTCTTGAGTGGAGACGACTCGATAAACGTAACGGACGCCCTACAACGAGGTGGGATAACGACCTGCGAAAGACTGCAGGTAGATGCTGGATGCGTCAAGCTGAAGACAGGGCGCTGTGCCGCTCCGTGGCACCCTGTATAGTCCACATAATATAAGAAACCTAACACCGAAAGTTTCAAACGCTTGTCACTTCAACTCAAGGCCCGTGCAATAAATAAACTACTTTTCAACTTGTTACACTTGTACTACGTAAAGAAATAAAATAAAACCGTGCAAGTGTAAGTCGAATTGCACACGGATGGTTCCGTACCATTGTATATAATATAACTTTTCGCAAAAGGAATCCAAAATATCTGATTATAATAGCAATTGACTACACGCGGATGTTTCCGTACCATTGTACATCAATATTTTACAAAAGGAAGCCCCAAACAACTGATTATAATAACAATTGATAAATTATAATACCAAAAAGTCATCATGCAGCGGTCACCCATCCAAGTACTTGGCCGCGCTCGACGTTGCTTAACTTCAGTTATCGGTACTACATATACCGATAACTGAAGTTATACTACATACAGCTTGGTATATGGACATTGGACCCTTTAATTATAAAATTTATTGTTATATACTAATAGCGGCAATAGTAATCAACATTCTGACAAAACTTAAATATTCTACTTAATACAGTTCAAGAGATACATACATGTTTTTTTTGTATGACAACCCCATTAATTTGAATATCTAACTTATTTTTAATTATTTGTCGTATATAGCAGCAAAAAAACACTGTTAAGTATATTATTATTAAAATATATATATATACTGTGAAATTTTTAACTGTCTACCTTTTATGGATCAAGAAATACAGCATATACCTACAAAATATGCTGACAGGCGGACGGACCGACCGACAGACGACGATGACGCGACGGGGCGCGCGGAAGCTTAGTAATAAGGTCCCGTTTTCACACTTTGGGTACGGAACCCTAAAAACTGCACTTCTGTCCTGTCTGTTCGTTCACATCAAGTTAGAACGTATTTTAGATTAATAATGAAAAATATTGCATTAGATTCTGCCGGAGGCATGATAAAGCATGATGCTTTTTTACTGACATTGAAGAAAAAGCAAGTTTTATGTACTTGCTGTATATTGTGTATCATCATCATCAGCCTATAGTAGTCCACTGCTGGACATAGGCCTCCCCCAATGAGCGCCATAGCGCCCTGTCTTCAACTCGCTGCATCCAGCATCTACCTGCAGTCTTTCGCAGGTCGTCATCCCACCTGGTCGGAGGGCGTCCTACACTACGTTTACCGAGTCGTGGTCTCCACTCAAGAACATATACATTGTGTATATAATATGCTTTTTATTTATGAACGTACATAAAAATACAAACGATTTCTCCTACTATCGTGGATCGATTCTGGGCATAATGCTTTACTTAAAAACTTTTAGATTCAGAAATGTTTCTTAAAAATCAGGTCCACAAATATTTTACACAAAAAGTTTCTCGATGGTTTTTGTTCGCAACAACCGATTCACAGAAGTCCGGGCTATTCATTTTAGGACCTCAAGCTTAAAATTTCACAAGAGTTGGTTTTATTGTTTCTTGTAAAGACTCTCTTTTCCTTGTATTTTAATGCATTTTAAAACCAGGACTCTCTTTGTTTTAGACATCCCAAATGAAATAAATAAATACCCATTGGATGGTCCGGTCATCATCACCATCATAGGGCTATATTTGTCCACCGCTGGACGTATTATGTAGGTCTTCCCTAATGAGCGCCATAGCGCCCTGTCTTGAGCAGACGAATCCAGCATCTGCCGTTGTCAGAATGGGATGACGACCTACACGTTTGCCGAGTCGCGGTCTCCAGTAAAGAACACGTTTCCCCAGCGGTGTCGTTTCTTCGCGATATATGGCCATCAGTTTAAATAATAATTATTACTAATTATATTATCGAACCTTCGAAGATGTCTATATCCACCAGTAATAGGCATTACCCCCATGAGATAAAAGCTAATAAGGTGTTTATAGAAAGCCTATGTCCAGCAGCAGTGGACCATTAAAGGCTTTTGAGGGGAGGTTGATTGGGCCAGTGAGTACTTCATCATAAAAAAAATATATTTAATCACTACATAGTATAAATAATACTATGTAGTGATGTTCGCTGATTTTAACGTTGAATGGGTTTCATGATCAAAAAACGAAAAATGACGAAAAAATCAGCTAATTTTGACGACCTCTGTGGCGCGGTGGGCGAAGGTCCGCCTGCGACGCAGGAGGTTACGGGTTCGATTCCCGCCTCGGAACAAATGTGTGTACGATCTACAGATATTTGTTTCGGGTGTTCTGGTCGTTTTCTATGTATAATAAAAAATATATATCTATGTAATGTATTGTATTATGTATATCAGTTACCTAGTACCCATAACACAAGCTCTGCTTACCATGGGGCTAGATAATGCTGTGTGATTTGTCCAGCATTATTTATTTATTAATTTTTTCGTTAATTTATACCGATTTAAATGTTTTTTTTGATCACGAAGTACTCACTGGCCCAATCAACGTTTTATACTATAAAACAAAGTCGCGTCCCGCTGCCTGTCTGTCCTTATGTATGCTTAGATCTTTAAAACTACGCAACGGATTTTGATGCGGTTTTTTTAAATAGATAAAGTGATTCAAGAGGAAGGTTTATAAACTATTTGATACATATATTTCGTAGCTAGTGCGTTGTAAATTAAAAAATACCTATATATATCCGAAAATTTAAAGAATTCTCCTAATTTTTTTGTAATCAGTTACAAATATAAATGAGTACTGCATGAGAGAGCTTGGAACCGCTATCCCGAGGTCATTTCAAATCACTCCATCATAATTGACAAGGGTCAACTCAAATCTACTTTCGAAACAAGACGCTAAGGAGGTGCCTACTTGCATCATAGTCTTTCAATTATTTTAACTTAATTTTATAGTAGTACTACATAGTTTCTACCCGCGGCTTCGCACGCTTTGTTTCTATGGAAACGTTTAAGATTATTTATATCCTATGGGAACTGATTTATGGGATAATAAGCCTTTGTTTTATTCTGGACCCAGAACTACCTGTATGCAAAATTTCAGCCCGATCCGTTCAGTAGTTTTTGCGTGAAAGAGTAACAAACATCCATCCATACATACAAACTTTCACGTTTGTAATATTAGTAGGATATTATTTAGTTGGGTGTTTGTAACATTTTATTATTTATTTTTAAGTATTCATGTTATGTTCATATTCGATTATTTTTGGTACACCCCCTGCCTTTCTTAAATTGACATAATTCTTTCCATTCAAAGGATACCTGGAAGAGATCGCTTTTAAGGAATAAGGCCGCCCATTGTTCTCGTCGCATGTAATGACTCTTGTAATGATCTGTATCTGTTGCTAGCTTTAACAATTCTATTCATGTACCTATTATTATTTAAGTGTTTTTTTTTATAACTAGCTGCGCCCCGCGGCTTCACCCACGTGGCTATGGGCTATTAAGTAAGAAAGTAACTACGCCAGGATGTGCAACCAGGTTCAGTTTCTTCATAAATATTAATTTAATAATAATTAATATTAATGAAGAACTTGAACTCGAAATTGAACCTCGTGGACAATAATTATTATTGTTTACGATGTTCAGTTCCGATTATAAAATCTAGGTATTTATAGTTCCTAGGTTTCTACTCGATAATCAATACCTATTACGTAATTGGTAAAGGTATTTACCGTTCTAAATAAATAATGCTGGACAATTCACACAGCATTATCTAGCTCCATGGTAAGCAGAGCTTGTGTTATGGGTACTAGATAACTGATATACATAATACAATACATTACATAGATAGATATTTTTTATTATACATAGAAAACGACCTGAACACCCAATATCAACATCACATACACAATATGTATAGCGTATGTGATAACACCTGACACAGGTAGTCTATGGCTATATCTATGGCTGTCATGTTTTTTTATTGGGCGTCTTATTTGCTTTATTTATTTTATAGCAGCAAAGAGTAAAAGTAAAGTAAAAAGATTTTTTTTTTGTCAGTACAGATAATATACATACTCTTGTAGATTAAACTGAGATTAATGAGGTAGAGAAGAGACTGACAGAATCGGTCTCCACTCAGCATGTGCTATGGTAGAGCAGATCAAACCATAGCGCTGGTCTTCCGTGGACGATATTTTACTTATAACTTTGTTAGTATTTCTTTTCGATACATTATTTTTACAGCCTCGATCCTCTTCTAAACCATAAATATTGTAAAAATCAATAACTATTGTAGACTGCCAGTCTGGATATCGCCATATATTTTTTTATATCTTATTTTTATTTTCTATTGAAATTACCTCTAATATTTATGTAACTGTAATTAAATCTGATCTCAAATTATATTTTCTTTATTTATCTCTATAGTTGGCATCACCAAGTACGGTCATAAAAAAAAATCAAATACGGACTATGTGGAAAATTATTTGCCCGTGTTTGATTAAGGGTTAATGACCATTGTTTGAGTGTGTCAAAAATACATATATTTTTTATTTTAACGTTTTTTCGTGTGAAATACGATTATGTAGTTCCTGAGAAATCCTTCAAAAGTGGTTTTCTACCTTTAACAATAACAACACGTCTACGTACTAGAAGTCAAACTATTTTTTTTTTAATGTAACACTTTGTTTTTGTTTTGTACTGCAGCAGCAAATTAATGAATGTCTATGTCTTTTTTAAGCGGATAGGTATTTGTCAGGCCTTGTATCATCTGAAAGTAGGTTGATATTCTGCAAGCAAATCCACTTACCAAAATCAAAGAACCTCTCCCGTCGCAGGTTCAAAAAACTCACTAAACAAAACACTGTTCACTTAGAAACACAACACACTTACAACAGCCAACTTTCTAGTCCAAAAACTTGCTAAAACACCACATTAATGAAAGAGAACAGTGTTATAATCACACAAAATGTATTTTTTTACTTCTTGCACGTAAAAAACTGATTGTGTCTGTTAGAATTTGATACGTAAAAGTTTATTGGAGGAGGATTGCAACGCGCGTCGTTCTTCCAACGGTCGGTAAGCATCTGATTGCAAGTCTATGTTACCCCGACTGCGGCTCACTTTACGCCGGTCCATTTGACCTTCGCGGAGTGAAGTTGGCTGAAGACCGGTTAGCTTTAGGCAAAACTTTTTTCTTGTAACTTGATAGGTAGTCTGTGGTACTTCAGTGCAGGCTTTAAGGGTTTTTGCTTGAATGCGTTTGCGTTAATGAGAACGAAATGCTAGGGCTTGTTTTATTTTGGAAATATGATACATATGTAATAAAAGAATTCATTTAGTAGACTCTAGGGTGACAGCATTTTTATGAACAACTAGCTGCGCCCCGCGGCTTTTCCCGCATGGAAATTTCTGCACAATTTTACCATATTTTCTCACCGTTTAAACCTTTCCTGGACTACGACTAAAATTTCAAAACAAAAAGCCGTACTCGAGTTTTAGCGAGACAAACGAACATCAATTGATTTATATATTACTAGCTGCGCCCCGTGGCTTCGCCCCCGTCCAAATCTATGTGTCAAATGATTTAAATTATAAAAAGTATCCTATGTTAGACTCCTGGTTCTAAGCTACCTCTCCACCAATTTTCAGCTAAATCGGTTCAGCCGTTCTCGAGCTAAAAGTGTTGTAACAAACACGACTTTCTTTTATATATATATCGATATATATGTATAGAAGATCGTACCTACCTTACAAATATATTTCAGTTGTTAGGCAGGTTTAAGGGGTACATAATTAATTAATTAATTACCTCCTGTAATTGGTAATTAAAATTTCAAATAATAAATGTAATTAAAATATCAATTAATTAATACAACAACAACAATTTTTTTGAGAAAAAACAATAAAAAATGAGAAACAGCTCATAATTATCTCGAGCCACGAATTAAATGAAACGTATTTTTTTCATTTATTCTTATTCTTTCGCGTCGATTGATGATCGACATAGTAGCTCTAAGAATTAGCAAGCTGAAGTGGCAGTGGGCCGACCATACCTCGCGTAGAACCGACGGCCGCTGGAGCAAACGTATTCTTGAGTAGAGACCACGACTCGGTAAAAGTAGTGTAGGACGCCCTCCGACCAGGTGGGATGACGATCTGCGAAAGACTGCAGATAGATGCTGGATGCGGCAAGCTGAAGACAGGTTGCTTTGGCGCTCATTGGAGGAGGCCTATGTCCAGCAGTGGACTGCTATAGGCTGATGATGATGATTGATGATCGTTAGATATATGGCTCGTGGGTCGGCTTACCTAGGTAACTCACGTTCTTTGTTAAGATCTTATTGATAAGACGTATAACAAATGTCTTCTGCATTATGCCATGATAAACCATCTTAGAATTTGCCAGTAGGTAATGTTATTGTTATTTCCTGATTGTGTAACAAACTATAATAGGCCAGGGTTCGTTATTTTGATAAGAATTGCAACGAATGATCGCCGACTTTTCGGTTTTCGGCCTATTAGGCCGAAAATCGAATAGTCCGTATAATATAGGCTATTATTTTTTAGTATAATTTTGGTATTCGGCCGAATTTTATCAACTGTTCGGCCGATACCAAATACCGAATATTCGATATTTGTTATCTGACCCCAAATCGCTATTCGTTGAATCTCTATCCCTAGTTTTGATATTTAAACAATTTATAAAAATTACCCACATGCTAAGTATAAAAATTAATTAAAAATATTTTTTAAATGAAATACGATTTTAGTACCGAATATTTTTTCATAAAACTACCGTTGCAAATCATTGTAAGATAAAAAAACATCGAAATTATAACGGAATTTGAACAAAACATCAACGCAACAACGGTAAAATGTAAATACTCCTAAATTACACAAATTACCTACAGTAATTACTCACTGCTTAAACAAAAAATTACACGCAAGCAAAATCTAAGCCCCTATAATTTCATTAAAAACTACTGTCAAATAAATCTCTCTTTCTTTGGCAGGATTTTAGAGGAGTAAAATGTGACAACGCATGGAACTGTATGAACTAGCAGGTATGAACATCACACGATAATGAGCAGTTATATGCTCAGATAGAATGGGACAGAACAGGAGGTGGAATCCCAACAAGTCATTATAGAAAATCTTCACTGTACCGTATTCCCAAGGTCTTTCGACCGACAGTTGTTGTCGGAAAGATCTTATATCAATATACTGCCCAGCTTCGTCAGTGCGACCCGTAGCGTAGGGGCGCGCCTGTTGCGTGTGTAGTTTTATATTGCGTCTTGCGTGGGCGTATATTTCAAATCAATAACAATCACACTTATCTCATCCATGACACTATTATAATAAAAAAATGTTTATTTGTATAAAAATATGTTACTCTACATTTAATAATTTATTTATTTTCGGAAAAACTTACGGCTAAACATAACAAAACAAGAAAAATTCAATATATACGGACGTGAGACAGTTGTTAGGACATCCTTTTAAGTATAATAATAATAATAAAAAAATAATAGTAATAAAGTGTTTATTTCGGTAACTTATAAATTAAACATACATGTATTGGAGTCCCCCTTTAAGCAAAATTTTCTTGTATTAGAGGAAACCGCTCTTGCCAAATTAATGATTAACATTTTATAAGTTGGTGTACAAACAATATTTTTTATGAAAAGAAACAAATCAAAACTATATAAAATAATACAAGAAAATTTTAAATATATGACTAACTGAAAAAAACTAAATGAATAACAGTGATCGTTCGATCTCCCTCGAGATAAGTTGTGTCACACGCAACCGCGCGTGCCGATTGTGCAAAGTGCTAACGCATCATAACAAACGTCGCGTCCGACACGGGCCGATCGAAATGACCTTGCTAGATCATCAAGTTTAGGCATGTCTACTGCCGATATCACATTTTATTGTTAAGGCGAAGCAAATTACATGCCGTAACAATGACTACACCGCAAAAAGTTTCTATCACTATAAACACGGAAACGGAACAATTTCTGGCCGCAGAACATAATAAAGTTTTACAACGCTATCATGAAGAAAAACAAGAGAGAGAGAAACTTGAGAGTCTCGTAGGAGACCTCAAAAACCAAATAAGTATCCTGCAGCAGCAGCTTAAGTGTGTTGTAGATACCACCATAATAAATCCGTCGAAATCACCATGCATGGAGACCTCTACCGCGCGTATTGAATACAGCACGGATGAGGAAGAGCTAGCCCGAGAAACGGAATGGTTGAGAGCGAAGTCTAGACAGAAGAAAAAAAGGAAATTAAACGCGTCGCCGAAACTCTCGCCTGAAACTACAGCACCTATAAAAGAAAAAGAAAAGAAAGTTCCCCTACCACCACCGATCATAGTAGATGGTGTGGAGAACTTCCAGAACTTCTATGACTTCCTGTCCATGGAACATGCTGCTGGAACCTTTAACCTAAAAATGTTGAATGGTAAAAGCGTGAAAGTGAATGCCTGTAGTGGTGAAACCTATCGTTCTATAACTAAGGCACTGAACGAAAACAACTGCCTTTGGCACTCCTATGAAAACAAACAGGAGAGACCCATAAGAGTAATGGTCAAGAAACTGCCCTCTACCTGCAAAATAGAGAAAATCATGGAAGACCTCAAAAACCAAGGACTCAAGATTGAAGCAGTAGTGAATAAATTGAGCTGGAAAACTAAGGAGCCACTTAATATGTTCACACTGTCTTTCAATAATGAAGAAGACATAAAAAACATCTATGGAATCAAATACATACTGGGTTGTGTAGTTGAGATTCAGCCCCTTCGGACCACAAAACTGATTCCACAGTGTAAAAGGTGCCAGGGTTACGGACATACGCAAAGATATTGCGCCAAGGAGCCAAGGTGTGTCAAATGCACCGGCAAACATCTGACTCCGAACTGCACAAAACCAATGGCGGAAAAACCGAAATGCGTGCATTGTGGAGAGCCACACCCTGCAAGCTACAGAGGTTGCACGATTGCCAAAGAAATGCAAAAAATGCGGAACAAAATAGTCAAGGCAACACCTGCGACACGACAACAGCAAGCCCCAAGAGGCAGAGTACCGCTCTCACAGCCCAATACAAGTCGCATACCACATGTGCCCCCACCAACAGCTGTAAACAAAAATCTATCTTTTGCCCAAGCAACTGCTGGAAAACCTGCAACAACCCAAAGCAGCCAGAACAAAACCGGTCAAACCGACAAACTGGATGAAATCCTAAAGTTCATGAGTAGTTTTGACGAGCGTTTGAAGAAGATTGAAAATAGCACCAAAACGGCTATAAACAAACATTCAAAATGATTGGAAATCTAAAAATAATGGCCTGGAACTGTAATGGACTATCGAAACATCAAAAAGAACTACAAGTAGTCCTAGATTTAAACAACATAGACGTGTGTCTTTTATCCGAAACACACTTCACAAATCAGTCTCATATTCAACTAAAAGGCTACAAAGCCTACTACGCACTACACCCATCTAATAAAGGAAGAGGAGGCAGTGCAGTCATCATAAAGAAAAATATAAAACATCACGAGCTAAATACATATGAAGAGCCAGATATCCAAGCTGTGGCAATTTGTATAGAAACCAAACGATACTCGCTTACGGTAGCAGCAATATATTGCCCTCCAAGACACATTATCAAAACAGAAACGTTTGTGACCTTCTTTCAAACACTAGGTGAAAAGTTCATACTAGGGGGTGACTTTAACGCCAAAAATACTTACTGGGGTTCAAGATTAACCAATACAAAAGGAAGAGAGCTGATGAGAGCAGTAAGAGAACAAAAATGTGATGTCATCTCAACAGGGTATCCAACGTACTGGCCAACAGATCCACAAAAAATTCCTGACCTCATAGATTTTTTTGTGTACAAAAATATATCGCAAAACTATCTACGAGCAACGCAGAGTTACGATTTAAACTCCGATCACTCGGCAATAAACCTCATAATGAGCGAGAGGATTTTACACAATAAAAGGACTCCAACATTGGTAAACAAAAAAACAGACTGGGAGAAATTTAAAATTGACTTGGACTATAAGGTAGAACTAAACGTTCCACTGAAAACTCCCGAGCAACTCGATCAAGACTTAGAAAAGTTCGTAAAGCTTATACAGCAAACTGCATGGAAAACTACACCTACCATCAAATCAAGAAGAGTTAAGAATGTCTATCCACTTGAAATAAAACTGCTTATTGATGAAAAGCGTAAACAAAGAAACCGCTGGCACCAAACAAGATCTCCGCAAGACAAAAACAAATTGAATTTTCTTACAAAAAAACTTAAAAGGCAAATTCAAAAACACAACACCGACACAACAAATAGTTATCTACAAAGTCTAAGCAATGACCGCAGTACAGACTACTCTCTTTGGAAAGCTACGAAAAACATGAAACGACCAATAAATCAGATCCCACCAATAAAGACAGGACCAGGTGAATGGGCCGTTAGTAATGAACAAAAAGCTAAAGTATTTGCCGAACACTTAGAGAGCATCTTTAAGCCAAATGACGGCCAAGGAAACTATAACCTCGATGCACCCTGCCATGAAAATTGTGATATAAAGCTTGTTTCACCTCGAGAAGTTTGGCGTGAAATAAAGCAAAAAATCAATACAAGAAAATCTCCTGGATTTGATCTAATTTCAGGAGAAGTATTACATAATCTACCTAAGAAAGCGGTAGTTAAATTAACGAACCTAATAAATGCTTCATTCCGACTAAAATACGTACCAGATATATGGAAAATTGCTGAAGTCATAATGATCGCAAAGCCAGGAAAACCCCCTCAAGAGACTGCGTCCTACAGACCAATCTCTCTGCTACCAATCATGTCAAAGCTATTTGAAAAGCTTTTCTTAAAAAGGCTTAAACCAATACTAGACAGAAAGAAACTCATCCCAGAGCATCAATTTGGATTCAGAGAACAACATTCTACAGTAGAACAAGTTCACAGAATAACGAATGTAATTGAGAAAGCACTAGAAAACAAAGAAGTCTGCTCCACAATCTTCCTCGATGTAGCACAAGCCTTCGACAAAGTATGGCACGAAGGCCTAATAATAAAACTAAATAGCATATTACCAATAGAATACGTAGAAATAATTAAATCATATTTAGATAATAGAGCCTTTAGAATAAGGCAAGAGGATTCTTACTCCGATATAAAGGAGATTAAAGCGGGGGTGCCACAAGGAAGTGTATTGGGTCCGGTCCTATACCTTTTATATACTCATGACATCCCTAAACATGAAAGCAACACCATTGCAACTTTTGCTGATGACACTGCTATAATAGCCACAGGAAAAACGCATGTAGAGGCAGCCGAAAAGGTTCAAGAAGCTATTAATAAAATATACAACTGGACCAAAACCTGGCGAATAAAACTAAATGAATCGAAGTCGAGTCACATAAACTTCACAAATAAAAGATACGAATACCATCCAGTTTTCATTAACGGGGCCATCATACCATGCGAAAATACAGCGAAGTATTTGGGCATGACTTTAGACGCTAAGCTGCGCTGGAAAGCTCACGTCAAGAAGAAAAAAGAGGAACTAGAGATTCGCTACAAAAAGATGTATTGGCTGATTGGGAGAAATTCTACTTTAGCAATACACAATAAACTCATTTTATATAAACAAGTCCTTATGCCAATTTGGACTTATGGTATACAGCTCTGGGGCTGCACCAAAAAGACAAACATAGCAATTATACAACGATTCCAGAACAAAGTACTCAGGTCAATTGTTAATGCTCCTTGGTACGTAAGAAATGACGATATTCATCGGGACCTAAACATTGAATTTGTCGACACAGTCATAAAAAAATACGCAGAGGCTCACGAACAAAGGCTTCATCATCATGTGAACGTCGAGGCGATCCAGCTCCTCGACAACACGGATATAGTGAGAAGGCTCAAAAGAACAAAACCTTTTGAGTTAGTGTAGTGATAATTAGTGTATGTGCAGAAGTGCTATCTTAAAGAACACATGAACAAAGTGTCTTCACCTTAAGTATAGAGACAATAAGAAAAGTGCCAATGGACACGTTCTTAGTAATATGTTGTTATAAAAATAAGTTAGAACTAAATTACCCATTAGCCAATTCTATGGCTAGATTGTAATTATACTCTAGTGTATTTAACATTTACATAAGTATACTGGATAATAAAAAAAAAAAAAAAAAAAAAAAAAAAAAAGATCAAAATCAAACAATCAACAGAAATTTGTGTAATGTATAATGTACCTATAAGTATGTATAATATAAGCGAAAGTTTGGTTGATTATTAGGTATGTGTTAACGCCACAACCACTGAACGGATATGCCTGAAATTTTAAGGGATCGATGTAGCTATAAGCCTGGAATCAAATATAGGCTTCCTACTTTTATCCCATACATCTGTTCCCATTGTGATAGAAAGAACCTTTAACACTTTGATTGCTGAAATCACACGGTATGTGTTTTCTACAAGTGACTAATATGCGTAAATCCACACTAGCGCAGCGGCTGAGAAAATACAGATCTGTGTGACTCAGCACAGCAGTAATATTTTTCGAACGAAACGCATGTGCGGCGCAACACAACCGCTCTGTGTAGAGCGGCAGCACGAATTTTTTAGGTTAAAAAAAAGATCGCAGTCGTCGAAAAAAAATCGCAGTCAAAGTTTCCATACAAACAAAACTTGCCACAACGTATAGGCAGAAACTATAATATCCATACATAAGTTGTATTATTCTGTGGAGTAAACGTTTGACTCTCTTTAGGTACCTTCTAAGAGCAATCTCGATGTTATTACTCCACGGTCTCTTCAAACATTGCAATTAAATCGAAATTCAAAGTGATTTACTGATTTTCACCGAAATTGATTTCTTGGTAATGATTCTAAAGTTTAAAATGATGGGGATGCCTGAATTGGTTTATCTTTAGATTTTTTTTTCAATATAACTCTGATCTTCCTAATCAGATTAAAATATTTGCTATAGTTTGACCGAAACCGCTGTACCGGTCCTTAGGAAAGTGCGGCGACGAAACCGCTGTACCGCTGCTTAGGAAAGTGCGGCGAGGTGGGGGGCGAGGAAAAAAGAGCAAGAGTACGCGTTGACGGCAGACTGGTGGATCGGAGCGGCCGATATTTCCCCCCCGTCTCGCCGCTCGCATACCTCAGGGGCGGTACAGCGGTTTCGGTCAAACTATAATGAAGTAATGAATCATAATGCTGATTCATAAGCAAATACTGCGTAACTCGTTGAACTTGGGAGAGGGCTTCGAAACCATACTTATTATTTAATATAATAATTTGGTATTTTAGAATAAAACTAAAAACCGACTTTGAATTCGTACTTAACACTGTTTTTAAGTTTTGCGGGACAAATACTAATTCTATCATCTAGCCCCATGGTAAGCAGAGCTCGTGTTATTGGTGTGATTACTGATATACATAATATAATAGATTATAAATAATGCTGGATAATTCACACAGCATTATCTAGCCCCATGGTAAGCAGAGCTTGTGTTATGGGTACTAGATAACTGATATACATAATACAATACATTACGTAGATATTTTATATAGAAAACGACCAGAAGACCCGGAACAAACATCTGCAGATCACAATTGTTCCGAGGCGGGAATCGAACCCGCAACCTCCTGCGTCGCAGGCGGACCTTCGCCCACCGCGCCACATCGGTCGTATATGTAAAGTATATATAAAGTTATATGTGTATAGATGGATATTTTTTATTATACATAGAACACCCGGAACAAATATCTGCAGATCGTACACACAATTGTTCCAAGGCGGGAATCGAACCCGCAACCTCCTGCGTCGCAGGCGGACCTTTGCCCACCGCGCCAGAGAGGTCGTCAAACTATGTGAGTTTTTTTAATAGTATCCCGCTTAAAAAAATTGTGCTTAAAACAGTGGGACGACGACGGTGTAATACGATGGAAAACGGAGCTTCCGTTTCAACGGAGAAATCGACGAACACAGCTACCGATTATCGTCGTTAGGCATTCAATACATAACGCAAATGCGACATTCTTTACCAAAGCCACTATTTGGTTTTATTTGTTCTCAAATTTTGGCCGAAAGTTGCTCCTATCCTAAGTTTTTCGAGTCATCCAAAATGGCGAACGTGACTTCCCGCCATCGAATATGTTACCGCGATTATGTTACCTTATTTATTTTTACCACCGCATCGGTAACACACAAGGTACAATACATAATACATATTATATTTCCGATTTTGAAATTAATTGTAAAGAATTTTAAACCATATTAAAATTTGTTGTAATGAATTTTGTGTTACATGAAATTAAATTAAAAATATTTTACGTTCGATATTATTCTGGTTTAGGTTTATTTATCTTATTTTTTATTATTATTTATTTCTTTAAATTCTTATTATTATTTTTGTAACAATAACAATCTATTATTAAACTAGCTCCAAGCGTCCAGAGTTTCTACTGACTACCGACTCTTTCTTTTCTACAGCTATTTAGATCCTGCGTCCTGCTCTAACCAGCTGTCGTGAAAAGGATGCGGGCTTTTAGTTTTTTTTCTTTAAATTTGAATAAATTTACACTTTTAAGAAAGGTTTTGTAAGGTTGTTGAACTCTTGAACAGATAGATGCATAACCCTTGTGTGCGTTTTTAGTGAAATATCGTGGTTGTCGTGGAAATATTGCATACTATAAAAAAAATCATAGTAAATATCCCGTTTTAAATGATTTTAGTGATAATGGTTTGGTTTGATTAAATAAAAACTTTTAGTAGATAGATAGAAAAAGAAAATTCTTTATTGCACTTTAAATAGAAAACTATGAACAGAAATAACTTATAAATAAATTACAACAGGCGGTCTTATCGCTCAAGAGCGATCTCTACCTGACAACCATGGATGGAAAGGATCGTGGACAGTACCAGGGTACCTACATATCTACTAATTCGTTAGTTTAGTATGCGGTCAGAACGTGGATTATGCGTTATGTTGGCTTTTATTTTTTTTTCTATTAAAAAAGAACTGTTTTAGGGTTCCTTTTGCGAAATAGTTATGTATGAGGGTACGGAACCCTCCGTGTGCAACTTGACTCGCACTTGGCCGATTATTTTTTAAGTATCATCATCATCATCATCAGCCTATATAGCAGTCCACTGCTGGACATAGGCCTCCCCCAATGAGCGCCATAGCGCCCTGTCATCAGCTTGCCGCATCCAGCATCTGCAGTTTAAGTATGTTTGTCAATATCTCCGTCAATTATGGACCGCTTTGATAATTCTATCACTATTGTATGGAAAATTATCCCTAGGTGGTCCAATTTATTCCCGAGGGATTATGTACTTGTCCCGAAAACTAATCTAAATACCTACTAAGATTCTTGAGGTAAGTTTTTCGTTTATTCAACGAGTAAAGTGTATTTACGTATTTTTCATCATTTAAAAAGGCTGAGGTATTACAATATATCGGATTAGGTATCGATATATTATAGTCGATAAAGAAGCTTGGAATGAGTTTTGCTCCAATTTGAACCCTAACAAGGTAAAGGTTAGCTCCTTAAAAATATTGAAGTGAACAATAAATCAAATTTGTAAAAATGAACAATAAAACAGTTATTTATATATTGTGACGTGTCCAAGAGTCATGTGTGTCAAAGGAAATAAATAAAGCACTCTGTTATTTGATATTTTGCCCCTGATGAGTTGATATGAGCAAATTTGAAAAGGCTCCCCAAAGCTACACCTGACAGTCTCGTAAGTAAGAACTAGGTAAGAACCATAGTTTACTTTTCACACCACCTGTTCGCAAATTTAACATTTAATGTCGTATAAACTTACTACCTGCGCCCCGCGGCTTCGCCCGCGTGGAAATCTGTGTCAAATGGTTTATAAACCTTTTTCTTGAAAGAAAATACCCAGAACACCCGAAAAAAATATTTGCAGATCGTTTCAACATTTGTCCCAAGGCGGGAATCGAACCAGTTGCAGGCAGACCTTTGCCCGCTGCGCCACAGAAGTCGTCATATACCTTCCTAATTACCAAGTACCAACAGTAGCAACAGTCACCATAAAGTAACATCCCTCAGCTCCCTATGGTAGTATATTCACTGTACAATCGACTTACTTACCCTAATGAACTCTAGGTATATATTGCCAAAACTTGTAGGCATAGGTATTCAGTTTCATTTACCCAGCCGAACTGAATAAACGCGTCCGCAATGAAATCAGAGTGTGAAGATATTTCTCAAGCGTACGGAGATGTCTCCATGCAGACAAGGAAACGGCAAAAAATACCAATTAAAGACATAGTTTTGGACTATGCGAAGAATTCCACTCTACACGGACTTCGATACGTTGCTGAGAAGGGTCTCACTACAATAGAGAAGCTGTTCTGGATCGTCACCTTCACTGGAAGTGTCGTTCTTTGTTCTTTACTCATCAAGAATGTTTACGTCAAGTGGAGGACCAGCCCTGTCATCGTCACCGTCAGCGAAAGACTCGTCTCAGTTGGAGAGGTCCCATTCCCTTCTATCACCATCTGTCCTCAAGTCAAGAGCAAAGCAACAGTTTACAATTTCAGCCAGGAGCTAGACAAGATATCGAAAAATAAAAACGAAACATCAGAACAAGATTTGAATAAATTATCAGATATTTCTATTATTTGTGGGGTTAGATTGGATTTTATTGGACTAGGTGACAGACTAATTATAAACGAAAGTATAATAGAGAATATTGATCAAGTTTCTCCAGAATTAAATTACAGTATATTATTCTGTAGGGGGCATAATATTTTAGAGTATTACTGTACTAACTTGTTCAAAAAAGTGTATACCGCTGAAGGTTTGTGTTACAATATGAACGGCTTAGCATCGGTTGAAATGTTTCGTGATACTTTGCAAGCACAATACAAATACTCTGAAAGAAATATACGGACTAAAGGATGGTCCTTGGAAGACGGCTATTCTGGAATCGTGAAACAACCTTTTCCACTACATGGAAGTGAGAATATTGCCAGTCCTGATCTAGAGGTCATCCTTCACAATAGAGTTGAAGATAGCGATGGTTTGTGCAATGGCATAACGTCTGGTTTTAAAATATATATTCAACATCCGACAGACCATCCTCAGTCGTCATTGTATTACTACGCAGCACTGGATGGAGAAGTTTCGTCTATGGCCATCAGTGCTGATGTGTTGAGCAGCGCATCTTCCATTGAAAACTATCCAGCAGAAACAAGGCAATGCTATTTTCAAAAAGATCGCACGCTGCGCTTCTTCAAGATCTACACCGCTTCAAATTGTCGAGCCGAATGCATATCAAACTACACCTACAAGGAGTGTGGCTGTGTCGGGTTTTATATGCCACATGACAACAGCAGTGAAATATGCGCTGAAAGAAAACTAGATTGTATGAAAGATGCTCAAAAAATTTTAGCAGAAACAGAGCTTCAAATAAGGATCAATAAAAGCGGCGATGGGTGCATGTGTCTTGCAGCATGCAACAGTATTGAATATAACGCGGAGATTATTAGGACAGAGTTTCATGTCAAAAGATATATCGGAAAACTCATGGCAGCTTACAATGGAAATGAAACCCTTCGTGATTCATTTGGTAATTCGAGTAAATACTCAAAAATAGAGTTGTATTTCAAGAAACCCCAGTTTGTGTCGATGCGTCGTTCAGAAATGTTTGGGTTAACTGACTTTTTGGCGAATATTGGGGGGTTATTAGGGGTGTTTCTGGGGTTCTCGTTTCTGAGTTTGATAGAGATAATTTACTTTATAACTCTGAGGTTAGGATGCAGTTTGAATCGAGGTTTGAAGGAAGAAAAGGTCGGAAACAAAAGCATTACGATTACAAATGGTGGCGAACCAATGTCTATTATTATAGAAAACAAGTGAAGTATGAAGGCTCCTTCCTATTTCATAAGCAGTTTTATAACTATTTATTTATTTTTACATAAGAATTTTTGGAAAACTAACAACTACGTAACTATAACACAAAACATGGCGTGTAACTGACGGCTAATTATAATATCCACAAGACAAAAAAAAACTAAGTTTGGTCGTTAGATAGATAGATAGTATAATATATTTTCAAGTCGTGAAAGTATAAAAGTTACTATAAATAAACACAAATACCTTCAAGTTAACCTTGGAAATACTATGTTTTAACTTTTCCACAGTTCGTTCAATCATTATGAGTAAAAACACATAAAGAGCAAATTATCGCCGTGACATTGCACCAAAGCCACCCCCATGATTGTCACGCGATACTAAATTTAAACACTGCATTTACATAGAAAGCTGGAGATACTTTATGGTGTGTAAATTACCAAAGTTTCTGAAAATGAAAAATGAAAATCAAAAGTTTTTATTTCTTTAAGCTTACAAATAAGCACTTAGACACGTCATATTTTATAGTTCACTTAAATTTTTTGTCCACCAGTGGAAGAAGTGACAAGAAACCACTAGTAAGTTCATAACTTATGTATCTAGTACATTTGATTTGCTTATCTGTAAGTTGGTAGATTTTGAGTTGGAGCAAAACTCGTTCCAAGCTTTTTTATCTTCTAAGTAATCTGATATTTTGTAATAAGCTTTTTTACAAAGAATATGTTTAACAATTTTTTTAAATTTATTTATTGATAATTTATGCAACTCACTTGGAGTTTTGTTGTAGAAGCGTATACATTGCCCTTTAAAAGATACATTTATCTTGTGTAGCCTAGTGAAATCATCTGACTGAAATCATGTTCCTTGGGGTCAATCAAGGCATACTTGAGCGGAAATGGAAGGTTTTTTCTGCTCACCATCACGTAGACCTGTTCAATCATAGCCTATGAACTTAGCTTTTATACATATGTATCCAATATTGGATTTAAGTTTTGTAACCTATAGTTTCATAATCTACATATGCCTATAGTCAGCATCAGCATTACCGGTGTAAACTGTACGCTACTATCAATTTCTAATAAATATCTAAGTGTAAGTGTAAAGTAAATATCTCAAATTTATGTTTGCCAATTTCATTTTTATTGCTATTCAATCTAACAAGGTAAAACTAAACAAGTTGTTCGCTTCTTTACTTTACCTCAAAAATATTGAAGTGAACAAATAATCAAAGAGCTCGCTTTATTTACTAGTTTCATTTATGCATTATGAAATTTGTGACGCGTCCAAGAGTCTTGAAAGGTCTAACTACGGAAAATAAAGCACTTTTATGTTAGTTTGATTTATAAAGCGTTCGCAAGGAGTCGATGGAATGAAGAGAGCTGTTGGTAGAGCGTTATTACACGCACGTTCGCCCTATTTTATAGACCTAAGGCTCAGCCTAAGGGATCCTAACAGTGTCCTGCTGATATTCCTACAAGCAGCCATGTACGCCCGCACCTTGCTGAGTATGCTAGATCGGTAGGTAGACGCCGATTTATCTGTTTTCTTCGTAAATTGTCTAAGTTTGCTTATTTCCTTATGTCTGGTTATTACTGAGCGTTTATTCAAGGTGTTTCTGTTTATTTTTAGAATATTTGGGTTAACTTTAGTTAAGCTTCTCTTTCGGGTAGGTGTCCATAACTCTAGCTCTGTGTTCTTCCCTAAATGATTCTACTAGGTATCTAACCTACTATTAATCATTTAAAACGGGATATTTACTATAATTAGATTTTTGAGTTTTCCAATATTTCAGCACAGTTTCATGCGCCATGATCACGGAATAACTGAAGACACTGCGAGTTGTTTTTATGAGTAGATATACCGATCTACCCTCATTTTCTGTCTTTTGCTACGAACGTTACTACAAAAACACAAACCGTGACTGCACTCAGTGGAAAGATTTGGGGGAGGCCTTTGCCCAGCAGTGGGACGAAACAGGCTAAATAAAAAAAAATACTTTAGTGTTAGTCTAATCTACTATGTTTGTTTATTTCCCAAAATGTTGCCGTATGTCCGTCTCGGGACAAATGTTTGTACGATCTGCAGATATTTGTTTCGGGTGTTCTGGTCGTTTTCTACGTAGGTATTAGAATAGATGGATGCTACCGGATAGATGGATGGATTGATAGTCAACCCACGCCTCCTGGTTAATTTTAACGAATTTAGGGCGAGCAAATAAATACATTCGGAACACAGGACTTGGTAACATCGGTACCGTCTCTGTACGGCACCTGAACCTCTACCTTTATTTGACCTAATTGCGAACTTCATAACTAGTAATTAAAGTGAACGCACCTTTAGACCTGAGAGCGTCGAAGAAACCTAAAAACATTTTTAGGTAAATGAATAATGCTGGACAATCCACACGTGATCATTTAGCATCCAGCTAAGCAGAGCTTGTGTAAGGAGTAGGTACTAGATAACTGATATTACTATTATTTTATACATTTAACATAATACATTACATAGATAGATATGTTTTACTATGCAAAGAAAAATACCCATAATAACCGGAACAAATAGTTCCAGATCGTACAAACATTTGTCCCAAGGCAGGAATCGAAACCGCAACCTCCTGCGTCGCAGGTGGACCTTCACCTGCTGCGCTACAGAGGCGTCAGAAGTAAAAATAGTTACATAAAACTGGCCAAGTGCGAGTCAGCCCGCTGACAGACGAAATACAGTCACTACAACTAAGTATATATGTAGTAGACTTTGTTTTATATTAATAAAACAAAGTTGCTTCCCGCTGTCTGTTTGCCCCTAAATTAGATGACGCCAATGTCGCTGATCCACACTTATAATACCTATTTATAATATTTATTATAATAAAATGTTGATATGAATATTTAATTATGTATTGGTAAAATTACCAAAAAAAGAACTATAAAATTATTTATAAGAAACTGTAAACTCCTGTGTGTATGATTTGTAATTCGTTGTGTATTTTTTGTTACTTGTATTATTATGTTTGACATGTAAGAATATTCTTATCAATAAATAACTGAACTATGCTTTGATCTTTAAAACTACGCAACGGATTTTGATGCGGTTTTTAATAGATAGAGTGATTCAAGAGGAAGGTTTATAAACCATTTAACACAGATTTCCACGCGAAGACGCGGGGCGCAGCTAGTAAATGCATGAATGTTCATTCTAAGCGTTCACACAAAAAATCTTCGCCACAGATATAAATAGATAGATAGATCATTATTTTATTCCACACTTACAAACAAGATAAAAATACAAAATAAGTGATAATTTGGCGGTGTTATCACTCAAGAGCGATCTCTACCAGACAACCGTAATGGATAGGATCGTTGGATTGTGTGACATGAGGATCTGTGCGCATTATTATTAATACCTAGATAGATAGATAACACTTTATTACACCACACAAAACAGAAAATAATACAGAGATAAAAACTTAGAACAAAGGTATAAAGGGCGGCCTTATCGCTGAGAGCGATCTCTTCCAGGCAACCTTGGGATGGACTGGACATGAACGAACAATAAAGACGGTGGCACTTTAATAAATAATTGGTAACAAATATACTAATAGATGAATTTGTAAGATACCTAACTAAAATTACCAGGACTTACTTTGACAAAGGTTCGTGGCATAAATTATCAAAGTTTCCTTCGCTAATAGTGCCCTAGCACGGAATCTCCTAATTATCATAGCGAAGTTTGGAATAAACCCGCAACTTAACTGTTTCATACAAACGTGCTACAAACCAGAGCGATTAGGCACAGACTACCTAATCATTTCAAAAACATAAAAAAAAAATACAAACCATCCACGGAGTTACTAAGTGGATGGTTACATATTTGAAAAATGGGCTTCGTAAGTTAATTTGACGACCGATGTGGCGCGATGGGCGAAGGTCCGCAGGAGGTTGCGGGTTCGATTCCTGCCTCGGAATAATTGTGTGTACGATCTGCAGATATTTGTTCCGGGTGTTCTGGTCGTTTTCTATGTATAATAAAAAATATCTATCTATGTAATGTATTGTATTATGTATATCAGTTATCTAGTACCCATAACACAAGCTCTGCTTACCATGGGGTTAGATAATGCTGTGTGAATTGTCCAGAATTATTTATAAAAAAAATATGTAAATGTAGTGTGTGTATAATTCACCTCAGCTAATTCACCAAAAGTTTACTTAAAGTGTGTTAAATACACTTTAAGACCCTGGGTGCATTAATATTTCTTTTAAAAAACTTTATTCACCTTATTCACCTGGGTGCATTAAATGTTTTGTTTAAGAATTTGGCTAGGCCAAAGCTAAGTCATCATCATCATCAGCCTATATTAGTCCACTGCTGAACATAGGCCTCCCCCAAAGAGCCCCATAGCGCCCTGTCTTCAGCTTGACGCATCCAGCATCTACCTGCAGTCTTTCGCAGGTCGTCATCCCACCTGGCCGCAAGGCGCAAGGCTACGTTTACCGAGTCTTGGTCTCCACTCAAGAACACCTTTACCCCAGCGGCCGTCGGTTCTTCCCGAGATATGGCCGGCCCACTGCCACTTCAGCTTGCTAATTCTCAGAGCTATGTCGATAACTTTGGTTCTCTGTCGGATGTATTCGTTGCGAATCCCATCCTTCAGAGAAACTCCGTGTATAGCTCGTTCCATAGCTCGCTGAGCGACATTGAAGGCTAAGTGTACTACAATAAACTAAGATAATCCAATAAATATCCGGTGCCTATAGAAAGATATAATTTTTGACAAATATAATATATATGTAAATCATTTAATTTGTATATGCTTATATGTGGGTATTTACCCAGAACACCCGGAACAAATACTTGCAGATCGTACAAACATCTGTCCCAAGGCAGTAATCGAACCCGCAACCCCCTGCGTCGCAGGTGAACCTTCGCCTACCACGCCACAGAGGTCGTCAATTGACCAAATAATAGGTAGTTGTCATAAGATGTTATTTACCTAGCCATTCATCGGGCTCATTCTACGATCTGGTGGCGGCGACATATCCATGGGCTATTTTATGCCGGAAGGCGAACGCGTGCGAAGCCGTGGGCAAATACTAGTCCTACAAGCCATAGGGCACATCATATGCTCCATGGCCTTAATGTGCGAAAAGGTAAGCCCTTAGGGTCGGCTGCAGATAACAGCTGAACCAATATGGTTGTCCTAATGAGACGATGCCTTATGGGGACCATAATGTAGGAACAGAGGTGGCATGGAGAGGTATTATATTATGATTTGTCTAAGTGCTTATTTTGTAAGCCTAAAGAAATAAATGATTTTTTACTTTTACTTTACTTATTGAGACTAATTATACATTCTTATCTTAATTTATTTATTACTAGCTGCGCCCCGCGGTTTCACCCGCGTGGTGAAAAGGTCAGCCCTTAGGGTCGGCTGCAGATAACCGCTGAGTCAATATGGTTGTCCTAATGAGCCTTTCGATGCCTTATGGGGACCATAATGTAGGAACAGAGGTGGCATGGAGAGGTATTTAGACAAATTATACATTCTTATCTTAATTTATTTATTACTAGCTGCGCCCCGCGGTTTCACCCGCGTGGTGATAGAAAATGATTTTCATAATCCCGCAGTAGGTACCTTAACCTAAAATTACCCTTAACAAAATTAGAGCATGGTAAATTTGAAGGTAAAGAATTTCTAAGAAAAATGAATTCCAAGAGTCCTTTTTATACTTACCGTAGGCGGAGGTAGAATAAAAAAAAAGAATGAAATAATAAAATTATTTATTTATTTATATTTTAGGTAGGACCCTGAGCACTAAATTTGCTTACGTGTAGGTATTTTGGAGCTCAAGCAAGAGCATATTTATTATTTCTCCTCTCCATTCCACTCCTGTGCCACAGACATAGGGTGAGGTCACTAACCCTGAATATCAAGAAGTCTTAACAGTTAAGCCTTCGTCCTCTGCGATCACAAAATTGACTAAATAGTAATTAACCCTTAGTTACTCGCGTATAAAAACATACATAAGTACTCGCGTGGCGTGCTTTCCACCCCAATTTTAGAATTAGAAAAAAACATACAAAATCAGACTGTTCTTTATGATTAAGATTTAAAAATTAGCGTTGTAAATTCGAAACTCCAATAACTAGAGACGATCAAAAAGTCGCTGGGGTGTTAAACACCCCACGCGAGTAATTAAGGGTTAAGGACACTAAAAATTTACTAATGTAATAAGTAATGAAACAACAACAATGTTCTATTTGCAATGAATTTATAATAAGAGATTTTATTTTTTGGTCGTGTCAATCTACTTCTAAATGTTTAGTGACCATAGCCGTTAACGTAGGGAAAAAAAATTGCATGCCCTCTAGACTAGACTAAGGCAAGACATGTACGGTACATATTTTGTAACACCTCTGTGACCCGTGTGCAAATAAATGGTCTGTATTCTGTATCTGTACAGATACTATCTTCGTCCTTTAAAGACTACTTTACATCGGAAATTGGTTTCCATCATAATTTAACACTTTGACTGCTGAAACCACACGGTATGTGTTTTCTACAAGTGACTAAAATGCGTAAATCCACACTAGCGCAGCGGCTGAGAAAATACAGATCTTTGTGACTCAGCACAGCCGTAATATTTTTCGAACGAAACGCATGTGCGGCGCAACACAACCGCTGTGTAGAGCGGCAGCACGAATTTTTTAGGTTAAAAAAAAGATCGCAGTCGTCGAAAAAATACCGCAGTCAAAGGAGGAAGTCTCATCTTTTTCAAAGGTATTATTATTTTGATATCATTACATTATAGAAGACATCTTTGGCGCAGCGTCCGCTTGAGACGCAGGAGGTTGCGGATTCGATTACCGCCTCGGGATATGATGATGATGACTGTGATGAGTGTGTTCGCGTAGGATGCCCTTTTAAAAAGTAAAATAAAATGTAGTTAAGTAACTATTTGTTCTTTTTGCAAGATGAACAACCTAGGTAAGTAATTAGTACGAAAAAGCTCTGATTACTTTGACATGGTAAATAGTCATGATTCTTGACCATTTCAAAAAATTCAGAGATTTTTCGAAATATTAAGGTGAAATTAGTCCCAAATCCCACGTTTGCCGGTGCCGGAAATCAATTTTAATACAATAAAACATTGTTTTTTTTTTAATTATTTATCAGTCGATGTGTGTGTTCTATAACTTACCGAACAAATTTTCAAATTTTTGAAAAGCGACATCTACTGAAACTTTATGTAACTACCAAATGAGGTTGCAGAATGTTGCATAGAACTTTATTTGTGTACCAGTGTACCATCTCTATTTAGTTACAACTGAGTCTAAAATGGCGCTGAGCGCGTGGGTTTCTATTTAGTTTCAACTGAATCTATAAGATGGCGCTGAGCACGTAGGTTTCTATTTAGTTTCAACTGAATCTATTAAGATGGCGCTGAGCGTGTTTGTACACTAGCATCAGGGAATAAATGTAAATGATAAAATGATTGGAACAAGTAACATTGAAAAGGTTATAATTAGTATTATGTTTACATAATTGCTGTGTCGTGTCCGAAAGAAATGAAATCAAACAAAATATTTAAAAGCAAGCTACACATATTTTATAGGTATCAAATATTCACAGAGCTGCCCATTGCAGTTCTATGTGAAATAATAAGTATTATAATTAGAACCTTTGATTAATTTAAACATACTAATAATCAAAGATTTGAATAATTATGTCGCAGTCTATTGCCACTTTTCGCCTTTAGTAGGTAGACAGGTAATAATAATAATAAATAATTTATTCAAAAAAAGGTGAGATTACCTAAGAAGTAAGTAGCGTAGGTTATAAATACATGATTAGAACAATACGCGGCTACCGCACTGTGTCATACGGGGCCGCCTGTGCTCTTGCGGGATCTCTACTCTACCATGGGATCGAGAAGGAAAAGTGCTTGCCAAGTTGCACGAGCATAAAAAGGAGGAACAAGCACAAAGGAACCGACTGGCTCCTCAGGAAACCCAATACGCGCGGGACCAAGCGAGGGAGGCTGCTATCCAGGACTGGGCCGAAGAACTGGATCTCGCTCGCTATGGCCGGTGGACTATTGACGCCTTACGTCCTGTCTTGGGAGAGTGGTTGCACCGGGAACATGGTGCCCTAACGTTCCGAGTGGTGCAAATACTGACTGGACATGGTTGTTTTGGGCGGTACCTGCACCGCGTTGCTAAAAGTGAGGCAACTCCTGCCTGTCATCACTGCGGTGCCCCCGAGGATACAGCACAGCACACCCTCGAGGAGTGTAGTGCTTGGTTGTCGCAGCGTCAGGCGCTCGAAAGTGTTGTTGGTCAGGACCTCTCGCTGCTGAGCTTGGTGAATGCCATGCTTGACAGAGAGGGGTTAGGAAGCCATAGTCTCCTTCTGTGAAGATGTCATTTCTCAGAAGGGAGGAGTCAGGGAGGAAAGCCCTCAAGTTGAACCGCTCCGTCGGTGGAGGATCGGAAGAAGGTGACGGCAATTCCATAGCCTTCTTCCGCTCGACGCCCTAAATACTCCGGGACATGCCTCGCCCTCTCAAGTGGGGACAACAAGAAGGATCTGTCCCAGACGGATGATCACCGACAGGGTAGCGGTTGAATCCGCCCGGGAACCCTCGACCACACAATAACCATCAATAAATTTGTAGCTTTTTTCTTTCTCCGCTCGCCGATTAGTGGTTTCGATGGGGTTTTTCTATTCTCCCCCCCTCCTCCCTCCCCTCCATGACTAACTGTAACCCCCTCCAAAGGCTTGGGCTGCGACCGCGCCTGGTTTAAGTTAATATAGTATTTAATATAGAAAATCAGGAAATCTCATTAAAGGTCCGGAATTTCAAATTTTGAAAATCAAAATTTTTGAATTTTTTGAACTGGGAATCCTAGCTGCGACACGTTGACGCTCCCGCTCTCGCTCAACAAGGAACATTGGAATAGAAGAAGTAAAATAAAGCTGGAATCCAAGGATCAGTTCCAGCACCTTCGTCACCCCCGGATCAGCGTAGGACAGGCAGAACCCCCTCCAGTGCCAGGCATTTGAATAATTGGCGGGCTACCCAGCCCAGTAGAAAAGTTGCGGTCTCTCCTTGAGGCCGCGACAATCATTATAAAGGAAATCCGGTCTCACTTTTAATCATTTTGAACTAATAGGGTGCAGGGTAATTAGGGTACAAAAATGGGTAATATTTAATGTATTATATTAGCAAAAAAATGACATTTAGCCTATAATTAGCAGACGAGGAATTAAAATAAGTAAGAAATAGAACTTAAATGCAATTCGAAATCAATTTTTTTAAATAATATTAAACAACATTATTAAGATCATGTAGGTACTAATATAAATTTTTGGGTTGGTTGCTTACAAATATTATACATTGAAAATGACGTAAAGGTAACTCCATCAACTAAATGATCATGTCTTCACAACTCGTTTTCAATTTTAAGTTCCTTTGTTCTTTCTTCTTTCAAGTCTCGCTTTAAAGTGCATCCTACTCGCAAAGTTATAAAGTAAAACAACTCTATTAAACTCAGAAACGAGAACCCCAGGAACACCCCCAGCAACCCCCCAATATTCGCCAAAAAGTCTGTCAAGCCGAATAGTTCTGAACGACGCATCGACACAAAATCGGGTTTCTTGAAATACAACTCTAGTTTAGAGTATTTAGCTGTGATATTATAATAATCGCGAAAGCTTTCATTATAGTGAGCAGCTAGTTTCTTAGCGTACCTTTTGAAATGAAAATCTGTCTTTAAGATCTCCGCGTTGTATTCAACATTGTTGCAAGCCGCAAGGCATTGACATCCTCCGTTACCTTTGTTGATTTTGATTTGAAGCTCCCGCTTTGCTAAGGCATTTTGAGCTTTTGCCATACAATTTATTTTCCCTTCCGCACAAATTTGACTGCTGTTATCATGCGGCATATAGAAGCCAACGCATCCACACTTCTCAAAAGTATAATTCGATAGACATTCTGCTCGGCAGTTCGACGCTGTATAGAACTTGAAGTAACGCAAAATACGATCTTTTAAAAAATAACACTGTCGAATTTCGGCTGGATAATCTTCTAGGGATGACGCACTGTCTACTAAATCGGCACTTATCGCCATTGAGGACACTTGTCCGTCGAGTGCTGCGTAGTAATATAATGATGATTGAGGGTGGTCTGTCGGATGCTGGATGTATATTTTGAAGCCAGAGTTCAATCCATTGCACAAACCATCACTATCATCAGCGTTATTGGAAAGGTAAACCTCTAAGTCTGGAGTGGCACCATTCTCGCTGCCTTGCAATGGGAAAGGAGTTTCCTCTGTCCCCGTGTATCCATTTTCTAAACACCATCCTCTGGTTGGTTCATTTCTTTCCGAGTATTTGTAGTCTTTCTGAATTGTATTACGGAACATTTCTTCTGCTGCTATGCCATTCATGTTGTAACACAGACCTTCAGCAGTATACACTTTTTCAAACAATTTGTCACATACATTGTGGCTATTATTTTGCCACCCACAGAAAATCAAGTTTTCATTAAGACTTGGGGCTACAGAGTCTATATGATTAATAATACTCGCATTTGTGTAGAGTCTATCGAATTTATCGATGTCTTCCATCAATCCGCCACAAACTAAAGAAATATCTGCTAGTTTATTTATATCTTGCTCTGCAGTTTCGCTCATGTTTTTAGTGAACTTTTCAAGCTCCTTGCTGAAATTGTAAACGGTGGCTTTGCTCTTGATTTGAGGGCAGATGGTGACAGAAGGAAATGGAACCTCTCCGACTGAGACGAGTCTCTCGCTGACGGTGACGATGACAGGGCTGGTCCTCCACTTGACGTAAACGTTCTTGATGAGAAAAGAACAGAGAATGACACTGCCAGTGAATGTGATGATCCAAAACCACTTTTCTATAGTGGTTAGACCCTTTTCTGCAACGTAACGAAGTCCGTGTAGAGTTGAATTCTTCGCATAGTCCAAAAGTAAGTCTGCGATGAGTATTTTTTGACGTTTTCGTCTTTGTTTTCGTAGGGACATATTTTCGCACGCATATGCATTTTTTTCTGATTCCATTGAAAGCACGTTTATGGCGTTCAGTAGAATGTATGTAACTGGCAACTCAGTAATATAATTAAGCTAAGTAAAGTCCCTTAGTGAGGTGTGGGAACTATTTGTTGTTAAACGATCAGTTAAGCGCTAATGTATTAGTTTCAATTAATTCAGGCATCTAATTACACAAAGTAGCGAATTCGATAAAATGTTTGCCTAATTGTGGTTTTACATTTAGTTTTACACTTGAACTTTAGTAGTTGTTTCAAGACAAAACCCACTTTGAGTGAGAACTATAGTGCTAAGACAAACCTAACATAGGCTTTAAGGCACTACTAACTTACATAATGATGTTACCTATTTGTATGAATAAATAATCTATCTATCTATCTCAAACGTTTGCTTGGCGATGAATTCTTTTTAAAATAACTAAATTTAATATCGTTTTGTGTTGTGTATTTAATTTTTCTTCTAATTTTATTTAAGTCGTCTACTTTTACTGTTCGTCATTTATTCGTCTATTTAAGTACATTATCAGCGGAAACCTTTTAATTGGCCTTCAGCACACAAACGCTGGTATTTACCGACATGTACTATGAAAGTAACTTTTTTTACGACCTAGCTGTAAGTTTTTAAAAATTTTGAAAAAAAAAAATAGAAAAGAAATAAGAAATAATCCCCCGATAACTCTAGTTAACGTGTTCGGTGGATCACTGGGATGGGAAGTGGAAACGGAAACAGATTTTGGCAGTTTGCCAAGACAATCTCGGCCACGGCCATGGCAAATAAATAAAACAACACAATTCAGTATATTCTAATTTCATGAATATATTGATATATAGATAATTCATTATAATATAACTAGCTGTGTCCCGTGGTTCTGCTCGCGTGAAAATCTATGTAAAACCTTCCTTCTTGAATCACTCATCAAATTCCGTTGCGCAGTTTTAAAGATCTAAGCATACATAGAGACAGACAGCGGCAAGCAATCATTTTATACTATGTAGTGATTTATTAATTATTAATTGATTTAATAATTAATTGTAATAATTATACGTAGGTAAGAAATTTAATATTTTGCTTAGCTGTATATAAATTATTAATTATGATTGTACTAGTAGTTTCTTTCTTTTTCCATTAGTGGACAAAAAATAACACCTTGTTGCTTATTTGATAATAATTTATGGTTTATTTGACGTGTGACGTGCTTATTTTGTAAGCCTAAAGGAATAAAGTTTTTGAAATAGAATTAAGATAAGATTGTTAATAAAATTTTGCAGATTTTTCAGTCCAACGATAAGTTTTGTCATAAAAGTACTCGTGACATAAGTGTAGATCATGCGATCTTTTAAAAAAAAAGTATTATCATACTTCTTTCTTAAAAACCACAATTTTGGAAATATAGCGATTCTTTATCCTAAAATGATTACAAGCTGTATTGGAAACGAACGTGGAAACGAAAATAGTTTTGGCAATTTGCCATTATTACCTCGCCTCGAGTCATGAAAAAAATACTACACTTTTCATTAACGCATTCACTTCGCGTCATGTGAAATGAATGCAAACTAATAATAATAATACTAAATTCAAATCAGTAAGTTGCGTATCCAACAATAAAACAAATAATGTTCATTTGGTGACTTTATTAGTCAAATTAAACGAGAAACTTGTATAATTGCAAACCTCAAAATACAATTTTGTCTAGGTTTATCTACCTACATAAACTTCTCAAAGATAAAAATATGAAATCTTGTTAATAAATTTCATGGTAAACAAATTAGAATGTTCAATTGGTAAATATTATTATATAATCTATTCAGTAATATTAATTATAGTTATTGGTTCTTCGGTATCATTTGCTATGCTGAGACTATTAAGTCTGACCTTTTCTTCTTTTAAATCTCTTTTCAAACTATACCCTAGCCTCAGAGTTATAAAATAAAATAGCTCCATCAAACTCAAAAACGAGAACCCCAGGAACACTCCAAGCAACCCCCCAATATTTGCCAAAAAGTCAGTTAAACCGAACAGTTCAAATAATCTGCTATTTTCTTAGCATACCTTTTGTAATGGAACTCTGTCTTCAAAATCTCTGCGTGGTACTCAACACTGTTGCATGCAGCTAGGCAATGACATCCTCCACTATCTTTGTTGATTTTAATTTGAAGTTCTCTTTTTGCTAAATGATTTAGTGCACTTGCCATGCAACCTAATTTTCCCTCCGCACATATTTCACTACTGTTGTCATGTGGCATATAAAACCCTACACATCCACATTCTTTAAAAGTAAAATTTGATACACATTCTGCTCGACAGTTTGATGCAGTGTAGATCTTGAAGTAGCGCAACTTTCGATCATTTTGAAAATTGCATTGTCTGGTTTCTGCTGGATACCCTTCTAAGGAGGATGCACTGCTTAAAACGTCAGCACTTATGGCCATCGATGACACTTGTCCGTCAAGTGCTGCGTAGTAATACAATGATGATTGAGGGTGATCTGCTGGATGTTGAATATATATTTTGAAGCCAGAGTTCAGACCATTGCATAAACCATCATAATCATCAGCATTGTTGGTTAGGTAAACTTCTAAGTCTGGGATGGCACCGTTCTCACTGCCTTGAAGTGGAAACGGATTTTCCTCAGCCCCTGTATATCCATCTTCTAAAGACCATCCCCTCGTTGGTTCTTCTCTTTCAGAGTATTTATAGTTGGATTGCACGGTATCGCGGAAAATTTCATTTGCTGCTAAACCATTCATGTTGAAACACAGACCTTCAGCAGTATACACTTTTTTGAACAATTTGTCACATACATTGTAGGTATTATTTTGCCATCCACAGAATATAAAATGATCATGTAGTTTAGGAGCCACTGAACTTATGTGCTTTATAAAACTTGAATTTGTCAAGAGTCGTTCGCCTAATTCTAATTCATCCATCACATCACAAACTAAAGAAATGTCTGCTAGTATAGCTTTTTCTTCTTCTGAAGTCCCAGTTTTATTTTTGGTGAACTTTTCGAGTTCTTTACTAAAATTATAGACTGTGGCTTTGCACTTGACTTGAGGGCAAATGGTGACAGAGGGAAATGCGACCTCTCCGACTGAGACCAGCCTTTCGTTGAAAGTGACGATGACAGGGTTAGTCTTCCACTTGACGTACACATTTTTGATGAGAAATGAGCAAAGAATGATACTACCAGTGAATGTGGCAATCCAGAAAATTTTCTCTATTGTTGTGAGACCCTTATGTGCAAGGTAACGAAGTCCATGTAAACTGGAATTCTGTGCATAGAACAAAAAAAGGTCTTTTACGAGTAGTTTTTGACGTTTTCTTCTTTGTTTCCGTAGGCAGACATCTCCGTACACATACGCAATGTTTTCTAATTCCGGTTTCATTGCAAAACACTTTGATTCTAATTACTTATTTTCTCTTTCATTAGCTTATTAAATAACTAAACACTGCAAGTCTGTGGTAAACAAGAGTTTACTTTATATTGTTTGAATTCATTTTGTAGTCTTAGCCATTAGTTATGACTCAATTGGCTCGTTTTTAATACACAAAAATATGTACTTGTTCGCACGCGGCCGCAGAGCACTGCTTACAAGCGCGCTCTCCAGTCAATTAAATCTAAAAATACTAATATTTATATCAGAACGTCCTAACAAATAAAAATAGTAGTTTATCCAGACACCTGTGACGTCAATTTGACAAACATTTTCTATGTAGCTGTTCCCCCGCGATTATTCAAACCTTAGATTTGTAAATAGTTAAAGAGTCATTTGTTTCTTGTCACTCATTTGTCACTATGACCGAAATGTAGACCAATGACATCTCTTATAAGAAATTTCAGGCATTTGAGAAAAATCGGTTAATTTTGATTATGAACGACTTTGTCATCGTGATTTTCAGTTTTTAACTTCATAGAAAATAACTTTTTCTAAGGGACTGCTATATATTTCGTGCAAATGGAAGATAGACTATTCATTGCGAATAATACTATATATGCTTAGATCTTTCTACGCAACGGATTTTGATGCGATTTTTTTAATACATAGAGTGATTCAAGAGGAATTTTTATAAACAATTAGACACATAGCTAGTAAAATTAAATAATAAATACCTTTAGTGATAAGTATAGTTACTTATTCGTTGAAAAAAAAACACCTCATGGATTATACAAAAATACATTACAAGATTTTTTTTATTGAAGTGGCTGATTGCCATCATTCTGACACACGAAAAATACAAGGTACATAAAAACACTTTAGCAAGTCTATTGAGAACTTTTTTCTTATTAGATTCGTGGTAGATCCATGATGGATCTATTGAGAACTTTATTTCTTAATCGATTCATCGAGGAAATTATTTCTCAGTAGATACACGACGGATCTATTGACGTAATTGATAAGTAAGTACTAAAATCATAAAGTAATCACACGGATAAATTCAATTCGCTCTGAGTTTTACTCTACGTAGGTATAATATTTATTTTATTCAAAAAATCAAAAGCAATAACGATAATTTCATTTAATTATGAAAAATATTGTATTAAGACAATTTGGTGACAATAAGATGTAAAAAACGTTCAGCAGTGGACGTACATTATACATGATAATACTAATGTGCTGAGGGGAAGGAAAGAGTGCTTAAACAAACCTTTAATATTTATTCAGCAATATTTATTATAGTTATTGGTTCTACATCTTTAGCTATTCGTAAACTTTTAAGTCTGACTTTCTCTTGTTTCAAATCTCTCTTCAAAGTGCACCCCAACCTTAAAGTAATAAAATAAAATATTTCTATCAAACTCAGAAACGAGAACCCAAGAAAAACTCCTAACAGCCCTCCTATATTTGCCAAAAAGTCAGTTAAACCAAACATTTCTGAACGACGCATAGATACAAACTGGGGCTTCTTGAAATACAACTCTATCTTTGAATATTTATTTGAACTATCAAAAAATTCCTCAAAGCTTTCGTTATGGGCTGCCAGGAGTTTCTCAACATATCTTCTGAAATGAAATTCTGTCTTAAGAATCTCCGCGTTATATTCAATACTGTTGCATGCTGCAAGACACATGCATCCATCGCCGCTTTTATTGATCCTTATTTGAAGCTCTGTTTCTGCTAAAACTTTTTGAGCATCTTTCATACAATCTAGTTTTCTTTCAGCGCAAATTTCACTGCTGTTATCATGTGGCATATAAAACCCGACACAGCCACACTCCTTGTAGGTGTAGTTTGATATGCATTCGGCTCGACAGTTTGAAGCGGTGTATATCTTGAAATAGCGCAACGTTCGATCTTTTTGAAAGTAGCATTGCCTAGTTTCTGGTGAGTAGTCTTCTAAGGAGTTTGCGCTGCTTAACACATCGGCACTGATTGCCATCGAAGACACTTGTCTATCGAGTGCTGCGTAGTAATACAATGATGATTGAGGGTGATCTGTCGGATGTTGAATGTATATTTTGAAACCAGAGTTAACGCCATTGCACAAACCGTCGCTATCATCACCTTTATTACCAAGGTAGACCTCAAGGTCAGGACTTGCACTATTCTCACTGCCTTGTCGTGGGAAGGGTTGTTTTTCTGTTCCTGTATAGCCGTCTTCCAAAGACCATCCTTTAGTAAGTTCATTTCTGTCAGAGTACTTGTAGTTTGTTTGCACAGTATCACGAAACATTTCATCCGAAGCTAAGCCGTTCATATTGTAACACAAACCTTCAGCGGTATATACTTTTTCGAACAAGTCAGAACAATCAAAGTCAAAAGTATCATGCCATTTACAGAATATTAAATTGTCATCCAATCCTGGGGAAACTTCATTAATATTTTCAACAATACTTTCATTAGTAAATAATCTTTCGCCTATTCCAATATCCTGCAAGTCTACCGCACAAATAATAGAAGTATCTGCTATTTTATTTATGTCTTGTTCTGATGTTTCGTTTTTATTTTTCGATATCTTGTCTAGCTCCCGGCTGAAATTGTAAACTGTTGCTTTGCTCTTGACTTGAGGACAGATGGTGATAGAAGGGAATGGGACCTCACCGACTGAGACGAGTCTTTCGCTGACGGTGACGATGACAGGACTGGTCCTCCACTTAACGTAAACGTTTTTGATGAGTAATGAGCAGAGAATGATACTGCCAGTGAAGGTGACAATCCAGAAGAGCTTCTCTATTTTAGTCAGACCCTTCTCTGCGATGTAACGAAGCCCGTGAAGAGTGGAATTTTTTGCATAGTCTAAAAACAGGTCTGTTATTAGTATTTTTTGTCGTTTTCTTCGCTGCTTCCGTAGGCAAACATCTCCGTACACATACGGATTATCTTCAGACTCCGTTCGCATTGTAAACGCGTTTATTCAGTTCGGCGAGGTAAATGATACTAAATAAAAAACAGTGTAGGTAATATAATTAGGCTAAGTAAAGTCCCATTGCATGGTGGAGATACTACTTGAGGGAGCTCGTATTAATGTTAATTAATGATCAATTTCGTGCTAAGTTAGGTATATCGTATCAGCCTAAGTATGACCTCACGTTTTTACTCAAATTTAGGCACATAGGTGAAAGTTTATGTTTTGATTTAATTGTAACTTGGTGTTATTAATAAAGAATTTGTATTTAAGTAAAAGTAAAAAAAAGTAAGTAAAATGATTTTTATTTTGTCAGAACAGAGACTCTTATAAACTAAACTTAGATTAACAGACGACAGAGACTGACAAAAATCGGTCTCCACTCAGCATGTGCTATGGTAGAGCAGATCATACCATAGCGTTGGTCTTCCGTGGAGACCGTGGTGCGCAAGGTGGCCTAATATAGTAAGGAACCAAACTAAAATATAAATTAATCTAATCTATTTGTATTTGTAATTAGTTTCGAAATATCTAATTTAATTACCAAATATGCTGTCTTTTTCCTTTTTCGACTCTTATAAATGTCTTTAACTTTAGTATTTTTTTTCTCATATGTATCTGTGGAAACTTATAATTAGCCGTTAGTTACACACTATGTTTAGTATTTAGTTACCTAACTATAAGTTTTCCTAAAATTATAAAATAAAATAGTTATTATTACGCACTTGAAAAAGTCGACAGTTTATAGTTAGATAAAAAAAATATTTGAGGTGCTAAGATCAAGTAGATCAAGTAGTAATATGGTGCAATAGGCGAATAATATCATAACTACCAATTACGTAATTTTCTCAACATTATCATTAAAATTTTTGTGTTTTCACATTTCGTTTTAAAGTGAAACCCACTCTCAAAGTCACAAAGTAAAACAACTCTATCAAACTCAAAAACGAGAACCCGAGGAACACCCCTAGCAGTCCCCCAATATTGGCCAAAAAGTCGGTTATACCGAAAAGTTCGGAGCGTCGCATCGACACAAATTGGGGTTTCTTGAAGTAAAACTCTACCTTGGAATAACTTTTGGAGCTATCGATGAAATCGGTTTCGTCGAATCCTACCATGGATACTAGAAAATTCTGCATAAACTTTTTGTAATGAAAGTCTGTCTTAAGAATCTCTGCATTGTATTCAACACTATTACACGCAGGTAGACAGCGGCATCCTTCGCCAATACCCTTGATCTTAATTTTTAGCTCTCTCTTTGCTAAAGCATTTTGAGCTTTTTTCATACAATCAATTTTTCCTTCCACGCAGATTTGACTGCTATTATCATGAGGCATGTAATACCCAACACATCCACATTCTGTATAGGTATAATTTGATAGACATTCTGCTCGGCAGTTCGATGCGGTGTAAATCTTGAAGTAATTCAACTGACGATCCTTTTGAAAGAAGCATTGCCTTATTTCTGCTGGATACTCTGCTAATGACAATGCGCTGCTCAAAATATCAGCGCTGATGGCCATCGAAGACACTTGATTATCGAGTGCTGCATAGTAATACAACGATGATTGGGGATGATCTGTCGGATGCTGAATGTAAATTTTGAAACCGGAATTCCTGCCATTGCACAAACCATCTCTAAATACAGGTGCACAGCCCAGAGTCACTTCTAAGTCAGGACTAGCACCGTTCTCACTGCCTTGAAGTGGAAACGGATTTTCCTCTGTCCCTGTATATTCGTTTTCTAAAGACCATCCTTTCATTGTTTCATCTCTTTCAGAGTAATTGTAGTTGGGTTGTATTGTATCGCGGAACATTTCCTCTGCTGCTAAACCATTCATGTTATAACACAAACCTTCAGCTGTATACACTTTTTTAAAAAGATTTTCACAATCAATGTTTTCGTTGTGCCAAGTACAAAATGAGAATACATCTTTATTTGTAGGAGCGACGTTCTCAATGTGTCTAATAATGCTTTCATTAGTGTAATATCTCTCTTTTGTCACAAAGGAATCAACGTTACAAACAATAGCAATATCAGCAAACATGTTGTGCTCGTCTTTCGTACCGCCAAAATAATACAGTTCCGTGAACATTTCATGTTTTTGGCTGAAGTTGTAGACCGTTGCTTTGCTCTTGATTTGAGGGCAGATAGTGACAGAAGGAAATGGTACTTCTCCCACTGAGACGAGTCTTTCGCTGATGGTGACGATGACAGGGCTGGTCCTCCACTTGACGTAAACGTTTCTTATGAGGAATGAACAGAGAACGACACTTGCAGTGAAGGTGACGATCCAAAACAGTTTTTCTTTTATCGAGAGTCCTTTCTCTACGATGTAACGTAGTCCGTGTAGAGTAGAATTCTTGGCATAATCTAGAAGCACGTCTGATATTAGCTGTTTCTGATGTTTTCTTTTTTCTTTTTTGAGACATAGTTTTGTTTCCTTAGGCAATATCTTTTCTACTTCTTTTGTCATGGCGAACGCGGTTACTGTTCGGTTAATTAATCGTGACTGAGTTATTTGGTTTCGCTATTGTACCTACGAGTACAGTAATAATTTCGTGGCCATAACATGAAAATCTACATAATTAGGATAGGTGTGGTGCCATTCCCTTATTGCATGGCTGTGAAGTGTGTCGGGTCAAGGTTACGGTGCCATTATCGTTTGGGAGCTTAAAGGTATTAAGTTTATTTACTTACTTATTTATTAAGTTAACTAAGTAATGTTCAGCTGTGTGAACCTAGCAATCGACTTTAAGTAATTTAATTTCGTATTTAAATATTTTATCGCACTTAGGCGCAGATTTCGTTAGACCTTGAAATCTTATATATAAAAATCTATTGCTGTTCGTTAGTCTCGCTAAAACTCGAGAACGGCTGGGCCGATTTTGCTGATTTTGGTTTCGAAATGTTTGTCTTAGTCCAGGGAAGGTTTAAAAGGTGAGAATTCCACGCGGGCAAAGCCGCGGGGCGCAGCTAGTTTCTAATATATTTAACGTATAACAACTCGTCTTCAGGGTCACAAACGGGTAAAAACGAAACATAATGACTTAAATCCGTGAAATTTTTCAAAAGTTGCCGATTTTCGGTAATTGACTTGGTTTCCTCAGAAAATGTAAGCTTAGGTCTTACATAGACAATGATAACTATTGTATCAAATTACATGATTTTTAACTCTTCAACAAAATTCAAATCTGCCAGTCTGAATAGGTACTTTCTTGTAAAAAGCGCCACCTTTCCAAACTTTACGTAACTACAACGCGGTCGTTCGTGTGTAGAAAAAAGCAGCACTTTTGACTAGCAGGCAGTGTATAATTTTAGTTTCAACCCAGACCGTTAGATGACACTGTAGATAAGGTGAGGTATGCAGCACATCCGAATCCTTATTAATTGTTATAAAAAAGCGCGAGAGTGTGTTTCTTTGTTTGGATGTTTGTCCATCCTTCACGCCCTAACTAACCAACCAATCGACTAGATTTTTGGCATAGAGTTAGTTGAAAGCTGTGGTTGAAAGGATGGAGAGTAACATTGGCTACTTCTTGACCTGGAAAACATCAAGTTTCCAAGGGAGATTTACTGGAATATATTTTTAATTAAAAATCGCTTCACTTCTTCTCATATCAAATAGTTTACTTACCCTCTCTAGATGGCGCTGCTTGGCGCCTAAAATGCGCTATCGTTGCGCTGTTCTACCATAAAAGGCGCATAGTTAGCCGATAGTGCTTGCTTGGGGGTACCTACTATACTACTTTTATACGACTTCAAAGAAAGAAAGAAAAGAAAGAAAGAAAATTATTTATTAAACACTAACACACAAACAAGGTTAATTACACATAATTATATTAGACTACAAAGTACCTACTTACATTTCAAAATAGAGGGAGGTTCTCAAATTCACGAACAACTACTGAACAGGAAAAAAAAACTTATTTATGCCTCTAGATGTGAAATATGAATTGAACGCGGGTCAAACCGCGGGGAACAGTACTTAAATAAATCTCTTCATGAGTAATTTAATTTCGGTTCGTTTATTTTTCCTCATTGATATGAATGAATCGATGAGGAAAAGTAAACATGAATGCCCGTTTTCCCCACTGCCCGCTCTCACTTAAAAATTAAATAATTAATTAAATCGTTATTACTACTTATACAATAATAATTTAATAAGGATAAATCAGGTTATTGAACCTCTTTATATTATGTATTAGACCCAATAAACTGATTTATAAAGTTATTGGAAGTACAATAAATTCATCACCATCATCATCATCAGCCTATGATAGTCCACTGCTGGACATAGGCCTCCCCCAATGAGCGCCATAGCGCCCTGTCTTCAGCTTGCCGCATCCAACATCTACCTGAAGTCTTTCGCAGGTCATCATCCCACCTGGTCGGAGGGCGTTCTACACTACGTTTACAGAGTCGTGGTCTCCACTCAAGAACACGTTTGCCCCAGCAGCGGACGTCGGTTCTTCGCGAGATATGGCCGGCCCACTGTCACTTCAGCTTGCTAATTCTCAGAGCTATGTCGATAACTTTGGTTCTCTGTCGGATGTATTCGTTACGAATCTTATCCTTCAGAGACACTCCGAGCATAGCTCTTTCCATAGCTCGCTGAGCGACTTTGAACTGGTGGACCAGCCCTATCGTGAGTGTCCACGTCTCAGCTCCATAGGTCATAAGTCATAACGGGTAGGACGCGCTGATTGAAAACTTTCGTTTTCAAGCATTGCGGTATGGATGAAGAGAAGACTCGACGTAGTTTCCCAAATCCTTCTCCAAATAGTTTTTACCTAACTGCAGAATCTGCCCGAGGAAGGTGTATTATATATATTTTTTTTATTTATAAAAAATAACTTTATTAATCCCTATTAAATCCTTATATAAGGATAGTATGTACTGTCTGTCTTCCAAATAAACAGATAAAAAAAAACAATGTAAAATTAAGGTTTCAAGATCCTAGGAAACCCACGGGAAGAGTTTTTCTAGGCCGGCACCATACGCGATGTGGATTGTCCATCATTTTTTATCTAATAACGACGTAATTCAATATAATGAGGATATTGAATAATAAAAATGTCGGTAATTGGTTTTTCCGTAATTAGGTATTTATAATACCTAGGTACTATCCATTAAAATGAACCTGAATGGATAGTAGACAGATAGATTACCTAGTCATACTTCTGTCGTATATAGGAATAGGTACCTACCGAGAATGAGGATGTACGTAGAAGGGCTTGTTCCCAGAGGTCCACGACTCTATTGTTTTCAAAAAAGTTAGGTTCATACATTGTTTACCAGCGGGTCCACGACATTTTAAAATCCTACTAATAGTATAATCGTGAAAGTTTGTAAGTATGGATGGATGGATGTTTGTTACTCTTTCACGTAAAAACTTTTGAATGGATTTTAATGAAACAATTTATAAAGATATATTGTATATTATCCAAAATACCTATCACCACGCGGGTGAAACTGCGGGGCGCAGCTAGTAACTAATATTTCCTTTCCCAACGGGTCCATGGAATTGTTTGGTACAGTTAGCAAGAAAAGCTTGATAAGATAGGATAAATATTAGTTTCATCATGAAATAAAAGACAATGAATAAAAAAATCTGGACTTTTTATTGGATCAGCTCTGGTACTCGATTTCACAAGTACGTCTTATCGCTTATTTCCGAGAGGTAAGTATATATCCCAAATAATTTTAAATCTTCGCAAATACAAATTCTATTAAAGTCATTTAAAACGGGATATTTACCATGATTTGTTTTTTGAGTTATCCAATATTTCGGCACAGTTTCATGCGCCGTGATCACGGAATAACTGAAACTGTGCCGAAATATTGTATAACTCAAAATTCAAATCATGGTAAATATCCCGTTTTAAATGAATTTTGTGTTAAAAACCATGATAGTTTCAAAAGACAAATCCTGTTTTTAGTTCTGATGAGAATTTGAGGTCAAGTAATAGTTGCTCGTTATATTTAGGGTTCTGTAGGTACACAAAACAAAAAGAAAAGCTCGCCACAAGTTTTCGTAAGTCCCCTTTTTATTGGTTCAGGTCCGGAAGGTCACTTCTCTTGGAGAAAGGTTCCAAGTGAAAGGCGTACAAAAAACTGTTTTTTTATAGATAGATAAATTTATTTATTTGTATTAGGTATATTAAGATTGTCAAAAATTTGTTACAGTTTACTTGTTGATAGCATCTTAAATCCTAACATAGGTTCATCTAGACACTAGCGTTCTCTTAACAATTCTTAAATAAAATGTATTCTAGCATCGGCAAATAGTGCGCTTGGCATGCATACTTAGAAATACGATTAATACTTTGAATCTAAAATAATTATTTAGAACCTAATAGGCTATTTGACAACATTGGAAATATGCTACAAATTGTGGTCATCCTATCAGATAATAGCCTAAAAAAAACATTTTTCGCTTTATTTCAAGTAAATTATGTATATTTTTTGCTAATTACGCGAAACAAAACGCCCTGTTGTTGGTTACAACTCTGGCGTCACATGCCAGTAAACATACATTCCTCGACCGATTGTTGTTCGCGTTTTGCGTTTTCTGGGTGTTAAATTAAATCTGTGAGCTATTTCTGAAGCAGTTTCTGTCAAATTTTGATAACTATTATAACTGGCATAAATATTTGTTATTGTTTACTGCGTGTGACGTCACACGCCAGTAAACAATAGCGCCATTACAGAAACATAGTTTTTGGCGCGGTTTGGACAATTTAAACTTGAACATTGATTTTTATAAAAAATACAGCAGATCGCGCGGAAATATTAATGTAGAGTGTTTGTAATAGTGTATAATAAAGAATAATTTAAAACGATTTCCAAAATTTGTCAAATAGCCTATTGGGTACAGATTTTTTAACTTGATCCACACGAGAAGGGCGGCGGCAGACATACTTATAGCTCGTAAAACACAAGCGCTACCGTAAAGCACAGACTTTCAGTAAATCCATGTATGTAAGGGGGAGGGGAGAGCAAAGCTTATAATATATACCGTAAGATACCGACAACCGTTGGGGTAAACGTGTTCTTGAGTGGAGATCGCGACTCGGAAAACGTAGTGTAGGGCGCCCTCCGGTCAGGTGGGATGACGACCTGCGAAGGACTGCAGTCAGATGCCGGATGCGGCAAGCTGAAAACAGGGCGCTAGGGAGGGGGGGGGGGGGAAAGGTCCAGCAGAGGAGTACTGTGGACTATAGGCTGATGATGATGATGAGGATACTAGAACCTTTATTTTGTACTAAAATAGTCCAGTTATTTAAGCACATTTAGGGTACCTTATAATGAGTCAACTTGACGACCTCTGAAGCGCGGTAGGCAATCAATGGTCCACCTGTGACGCAAGAGGTAGCGGGTTCGATCCCCGCCTCGGGACAACGTACGACTGTGTGGATTGTCCAACATTATTTATTTTTTATTAACTAGCTGGAAACTCGCATACGCCTTTATATTAGCGTTGACTATTCCTGACATTAATTTGCTATCGTTTCATTACATTGAAAACTTAATCTTATCGAATACAATTATTATTAAATTTAACCAATACTTATTTAAAAATTTTATTCCTATATTATAGGATCACTCGTAAGCTAAGTACCTATATAGGATGGAAATTACTTGTTACGTTAACAAAATTTGTGCTGTTGCCTATTTTGGGTTATGTTTTCTGTGTTACATGTTATCGACCACAAATAAGGAAGTTGGATAATTTGATGTCAACCAAAACATACCTATATTGATTTCGAATCCGTTTATACGATTATTTTTACTGTTTTAGTGGTAGGAATTCAAACAACTAAAATTTAAATCTTCTTCTCAAAACAAAATAGAACACTTGAAATATTTCGATATTTTGTTCGTTGTATCTAACGGAGTTATCGTAACCCTACCTTTATTTATCGATGAAATCAGTGTTTGCGTAAATAATGCCTAGGTCTCGACGTCACATGGACACGAAATCTGCGACAAGAGCCATTGTTTTGCTTCAGCAGGGAAATTTGCAAAGATCGGTAGCTTCAAGCTTAGGTGTGTCTAGACGAGCTATTCGAAATGTGTGGGAACGCTATCAAGAGACAGGTAGTGTAAGCAGGAGGCGCGGTTCAGGTAGAGAGCCACAGCCTCCCAAGAAGACCGATACATCTGACTCTCTGCACGTCGCGAGCGAACTGTAACTGCACGCATATTGAGAAACCGCTTACGTGACGCCACTGGAACGCGAGTGAGTGACCAAACTATTCGGAACAGACTTCATGAAGACCAAAAACGTTCCAGAATGCCAGTTGTTCGGCTTAAATTGACCAGGGCCCACCGTGCAGCGCGATTAAGGTTTGCACGTGATCACCTCGAATGGACCATGGAAAATTGGAGGACAGTGCTCTTTACTGATGAAATTAAAGTAAAGATTTTTAATGACGACGGACGCGTACGAGTTTGGTTAAGACCTGGAGAACGTTTTACAGAACCATGTATTTGTGAAACTAACCGCTTTGGTGGACTCAATATTATGGTATGGGCCTATGGGGTGGGATTAGCATAATGGCCAAAACCGAGCTAGTGATTTTGGATGAGGGCAATGTAACGGCCGCCATCTATGTGCAGCATGAATCCGACCTCGTAGGTCCTATTTTTATTCTGATGCAAGACAACGCTCGCCCTCATACTGCCAGAGTGACCCAAAGTGCAATCTCCGCAGCTGGTATCGCAGTTCTACCCTGACCTGCCATGAGTCCGGACTTGAATCCGATCGAGCATATCTGGGACCAGTTGAAAAGAAGCCTTAAAGACAACCACACTGAAATTCATAGCCGACAGGAGTTGATAACTGCTTTAAAAGTGTGTTGGGAGCAAATTCCAGATGAAAACGTCATCCCCCTCATAGAGAGTGTTCCAAACTGACTCAGAGAGTGTACGAAATGGGGAAGGACCTACGCGTTACTCTAAACTAAACATTTTTACATAACACATTTTTTTTAAACAGTGTCTTAAGACTTTTAAAAAAAATGTGCTTGTGTCTTTAACGTCTTAAGCGTTGTTTTGGACCATGTAATTTTAAGTAAACGCGTAAAAACGCGGATTTCTTGAACTTTTTCGTCAAACATAAGCTACTGTAATGTTTTTTTTAATGATCCTGAATGTGTATTTCTAAATAACTATTTCCTATACGTATAACAAAAAACTTACTCCAAAATTAAAAAATTAAACAAATTGTACGTACTTTTTATTATTTTAATTTAAACAAAATTTAACTGGGTGGGTATTTTGTACGATATTTATCATTGTTAGGTTTTTTTACACAACCTGTGGGTCTTTTTGTTTCTCCATTGTTACAGTTACCATTTTTGGACATTGATCCCTGGTTGTTTTCATCATGCTTCCCTTGAGCTCCTGACAGAACTACATCAAGTAAAATCCTCAGCGTTTCAGCTGTATCGCTAATATCGGAGGGAAGGAGCATGGCTTCATTCCAGTAAACACCTAGAATATAATTTTTTTTTTGATTTGTTACTCAATACACAAACATTAAAATAAACATGATTAATAAATAAAAGACAAAACAGATTTTTGTAATTGAGACAATATGGTCTCTGTCCCAGCATGAGTTAGTTGTAAGCATGTTACAACCAACGCTGGTCTTCCGATAGAACCGTATGATGACGTCAGAAAACACAAGACAATCTATAACAAAAAATAAAAGACAAAACAAGACTATAACAATAAAATATAAACTATGACAACGGTTTACCTAATAGTAAGTGTAGATCAACAGCCGCCGGTGGCATTGTAGGTTTGCCATCAGCTGTTGCTTCGTTTGCAGCTAATGTTGACACCACTTGGTATACGAAGATCCAGATGGTGACTAACAGACGCATTATGCCTGGAAAATTAATAAATAATAATACTCTCGCCAGGTAGTTGGATCAAGGGCCAGATCCAAATTGCAGTACTCTTGGACTCGGCACGCATTGTCAGAAAGTTCCTTTCTCTGCAGCCGTAGTCGACGGCCGCTTGAGCCTAGCGAGCGGTCGGTGATCTACCGTTTGAAATATTTTTACTGTAGAATAGTTTTATAAAATTGTATTGTATTTTCTATAGTTAAAAATTTATTTTCTACGAGAATTTTAAATAAGAGTGATTAATAATAATAAAAGATATTTATTCAGAGAAATGGGTTTACAAAGTAGGAATTTACATTCTATTTCATATTCGGTGTAGTTTGGTCTCTACGTACATAGGTACCTATTTGTAATAAACCTTAATTATAATCCTTAAAAATCCATGATTAAACTAACTGAAAATTACTATTTGCCATTAAACATGCTTACAACCAACTTAAAAAACGGGCTAGAGAAAAAAAAATATGCTGTTAAAATATATTTGAATTTTAAAACTAATTGAAAGTAATTGATACTTTTTTGACTAATTTAATTTTATTGTTGTTATAGAGACAAACGATTATAATAGTAGTTACTAAGATTTTGCACACCTTAGTAGGCAGGTCGTATCTGGATTAAGAACATTCATGCAAATAAAGATTATGAGGTCGTAAAATTAATTATTATAAATAATTTAATTAATTATTATCTCATATCCTCACTTTTATCAAATATATAAAAAACAAAAAATAAAATGTTACCTATCTCAAAAATAAAGCCGATTTAATAATTTTTTTAATGAAAACTAATTCATCTGGTTTTTTCTTCGTTTCTTTTTGAGTAAACGGTGTATTTTATTCAAAGTAGTCTCATTTGAAAGCTAGATAGTTTACCTAGCTAAGAAAAATATAATTTCGGTACATAAGCCTAGTAAAATCAATATTTTTTTAGAAATTTGCAAAAAAAAAACGATTTTTAATTTATTTTTGATTTGTAACTTTAAAACTGGGTTATTGAGGTGTATTTTTTTGCATGTTGTATTAAATTTCATAATTTAATCTACAAATCCTCCAAAAATTATGTGTTCTACCAGTACCCGTAGCATTCATGCTGAGCCATTTCCTAATTTTTTAGCTACAATCCGCATAGTATAGTTACCAATGTACTTTTATAATTAGTTTTAAGATCTTGTATGTGTGATTGGTTGTAGTTAAAAATAAAATACCTTTCTTTCTTTCTTCTTTATTAATTAATTATTTGTTTGAAAGGAGTCTAAAAAATTTGAGAGACTGTTCAAAACAATAAAACAAATAGGGATAAAAAGTTGGTAAATGATAGTGGTCATTTTCCGAGTCTTTCTTATTTTCTATACTAATATTATAAAGAGGAAATGTTTGAATTTTTGTTTGTATTGAATAGGCTCCGAAACTACTGGATCGATTTGAAAAATTCTTTCCCCGTTGGGAAGCTACACTATCCCCGGTGAACATAGGCTATATTATATTTTGAAAAAAGTTAGGGATCCTTACTAAAACGCTAATAATGTAAGCCGAGGTGTAAAAAAATCACTAATAACGTGAAATTCAAGTTTAACGCGGGTGAAACTGCGGGGAACAGCTAGTATTAGATATATAGGTTTAAGCACTTACTTTGACTCCGTGATTAATTGACGAAAGTTTAGTTTGAATTAAAAAACAAATTACGGGTGCAACTATTCCTGTTCACGACAAAAGCGAGACTGTGTATAATTTCAATGCGTACAATTTATTTATATACGATTAAACGAATATGGATTTATACTGAAAAATATCCTTATATTACACCAGTGGACTCTTAAAGGTTGATGATGACCTAACAGCACACGCCTTAGAGGTCTCAACAGAACCCAATCAAATTTGACAAGATATTAGATCCCGTGAAAAGTCTTTTCCCCTCCGTAAATAGTAATGAATAATGCTGGATAATTTACACGGCATTATCTAGCCCCAAGCTTAGCAGAGCTTATGTTATGGATACTAGATAACTGATATACATAATACAATATATTAAATAGATAGATATTTTTTATTATATATTCATAGAAAACAACCAGAACTTTGAACAGATATCTGCAGATCGTACAAACATTTGTCCTGAAGCGGGAATCGAACCCGCAACCTCCTGCGTCGCAATGCGGACCGTTGCCCATGAGTAATAGTGGAATTCTGACAGATTTAAAAGGAAAATTTCACGCATCTGCGTAATAGTTTGGTCACGATGTTTGATTTTTTGTAGAATATTTTTGAATTATTTATTCGATTGTTTCATATTCTTACGATACAAAGTATCGATCGACCGTCTCGGTACATATCTAACGGAAAATGCGTCGAGCGTATCATCGGTCGCGTCTATTCGGACAAATTAGACCTGCCACATTACGCGTCTAGTCAGTTCGAAAGGCCTGTATAAAAACGATCTCCGCTAAAGTTATGCCTAGTCTGAATGCATCATACAAAATACATGCGCGCGACACGTTACGCCGATCGACTGTGCGTTGACGGAAACGTAACAGACGCTGTACACTCGATGCACTCGGTTGAGTGTAAAAGGTACAATGTTTTAATATATTTTAACCTGTTCTGGCGTAACGCGACCGATAATACGCGACGCATTTTCCGTCAGATATGTACTGACCCTGGGTTAGAAGCTTTAGGACATATTATTGATTTGACTAGATAGCAGTTAGGACTTAATCGCTTTCTGAATAAATCTCGATATGACCATATCGCGTTAGGACTAGATAGCGTTTGGACTAGATCCTCTTAAGGCCGATAGCGTAACGACTATATTGTAGTTTGTTCTATATATTTTATATATATATATGTGCAAATGCATGTATTATAAACCTTCCTCTTGAACCACTCTATCTTCAAAAAAAAACCACATTAAAATCCGTTGCGTAGTTTTAAAGATCTAAGCATACATAGGGATGAGACAGCGGGAAACTACTTTGTTTTATACCATGTAGTCATAAAAAGGCGTTTAGATAAATAAGTATATACTTTATTTGAATAACTTTAACAATAATCATCATTTTCAACGATTTTTACGCAGCTTGTACCGTCCCAAGTTTCGCCAATAGGACATGGCCCGCCAACAAATACAGAACCATGACTATTATCATGTTCGAGTTCAGCAGCTGATAAAACAGTATCTATTATCATTCTCACTGCTTCTTCTGTATCATGTTTTTGTGGAGTTTTTACGTTGTTTCCTAACAGTGTTGGATTGCTTGCAGCGTTGTTGATATCTAAGGCGTTTGCAGTATTCTCTTTGGTTAATACACCAGCGTTGATATTGGTATTTGGATCAGCAGCAACACTATCGCCTTTAGTATTGGTTAGAGCAGCCAGAAGTGCAGCAATAATGAACCCTGTTCTGATGGAATGGCGCATTTTTATCTGGAAATAATAAAAGTTAAATTAAAAAAGGCTCAGAGAAATATATTTTCTAAAGAGGTCGCTATATGCCGATGACGTTGCTTGAGTGAGCGTTACGAATGACAATGCCCACGCAGGCGTCACACGTCCCCTGACAATACAATGTGTATTTTCGAACCTTGATCAAATGAGATGCGGATACACGACATAGTATATTGATCGATAAAAAACAAAAAAAAAAAAATTATGTGTTACCTATCTCAAAAACAAAGCAGATTTAATTATTTTTTTAATAAAAACTACTTTATCTGGTTTTTTCTTCGTTTCTTTTTGAGTAAACGGTGTATTTGATTCAAAGTAGCCTCATTTGAAAGCTAGATAGTCTATCTACCTAATGAAATAAGAAATACAATTTAGGTACTTAAGTCTAGTTAAATCAATATTTTTTTAGAATTTGCGAAAAACCATATTTTTATTTTATTTTTACTGTAACTTTAAAACTGGGTTATTGAGGTGTACTTTTTTCCATGTTGTTGTATTAAATTTCATAATTTAATCTATAACCGGAACCAATATCAGCAGATCGTACAAACATTTGTCCCGAGGCGGGAATCGAACTACTGCGTCGCAGGCGGGCCTTTGCCCACCGCGCCACAGAAGTCGTCTTGGTATCGGGACCCACAAAATGTCAGTCTCGATACAACATCCTGTATACAGAACTCAAAACAAAATATTATGTAGCTATCAAAATACTTACAGTATGATTTTACTACTTAAAAAATAATCACTTAAGAGGAATCACTTGAAACACGTTAACGTTTTACTGCAACTTTAAGCAAACTGTTTTGTTCTTGGAACAACGGGATGAAATAAATCTATGGTAGGTACGTTGCGTTTTACTTCTCATCATAGGTATGAGTTTATAAGGAGGAGGAGGAGGAAGGAGGGAGGAAAATAACCGAGTCTATATGATTTTTCCTGTTTAAGCTGGATATATTTGTTATAAATTATCCTGCTCAAACAAATCCTGCAAAAAATAATTTGTTTATTGTACAAACGCTTGTACGGCGAAGATCCACGATGCAGGAGGTTGCGGTTTCGATTCCCGCCCTGGGACAAATATTTTTACGATCTGATAATATTTATTCCGGGTGTTCTTTAGACTTATCAGTAGACTATGTCAAAATTTTCCGACTCAATTTAAATTGTTTGAGATATAAATAAATAAAACTGAATAAGACACTTTTATGTAATCGAGAATCATAGGCGTCAGTGACGCCGAATTGTGCAAAACACGGTATGGGATGCCCGCACTTTTGGGGTATTGAAATTTTTAAGGTAATTTTTTTACATCTTGGGTGACATTATTAGAGTTTTAGTAAGGATCCCTTTTTTTTTTGAAAATATAATATACTTAGCCTATGTTCACCGCGGTTAGTGTAACTTTCCAACGATGAAATAATTTTTCAAATCGGTCCAGTAGTTTCAGAGCCTATTCAATACAAACAAACAATCAAAAAATCAAAAATTTCCTCTTTACAATACTAGTATAGATATGGATCATTTGAAACAAACACAAACCGTATAATTTATTTATTGATGGCGGCTCCACATTAGTGCCGTGAAGCCCCGTGAATAGGCGTGAACGTGAATGTGGACGGTTTTCGCGGGGTTCACGGGCATTCACGCCTGTTTCCCGATCAGTGTCGGTATTTTGTCCCGCGACAAAGGGTTCGCGCTCCCTTCGCGCGGCGTTCACGCGTACACATCCACATTCACGGCCCCGTGCCAGTTTACTCCGGACTACAAAGGCGAACGGACGTATGCAGTTACAGAATGTAATTCTGATAATTGGTTCTCCATAGAAAGTCTGAAATGAATTTTATATAATTAATAAAGACAGTTCTAATCATATACCTACTAAGTAAATTCATTAATTCACTAGGTACACCAGCAAACATACCTGGATCGGTTACAATGTATTTCAGTCATCCACCATCTTCTTTTTTTCCAACGCTTTCTAGTAAGTTTCTTGTTTTGGACGTCTAAATAGTTATATATTGCCACAGCAAACAAAGTTATTGCAGCAGCAGCTTCTACGTCCATTTCGCGGCAGGTTTCAGGAACGATTGAGAGCATCCCGTGAATGTGAAGGGCACGACTTGTGCCGTGAATTCACAGCAAGAATTCGCGCGTGAATTCACGGCACTAATGTGGAGCCGCCATAAAGATAAGAGATATTGACTATGTAGCCCACAACGGTATTCACTAGGAAATCCCTGTTGTGAATTACCAGGGAATTTCGAAAAAAAATAGGTTGCTTTAAGTTCCTGGAAATTGTTGAATCATTTCTAACAACCAATACAACTTTAATTACGAACACCTATTCGTATTGACAGGAAAACATAAATTATGGATCATTGAACCATTTATGTTTCATAATTTGTTTTCCTCAAAAATTCTACACACCTTATGCAATATTTCAATTTGAATTTTTGAAATTTTATTGTATACTAGCGGACCTTCTCGACTTCGCACGGTTTTAGTACGGATCCCTAACTTTTTTGAAAATAGCCTATGTACATAAATGTTCACCGGGGATAGTGTAGCTTCCCAACGGTGAAAGAATTTTTCAAATCGGTCCAGTATTTTCGGAGCCTATTAATTACAAACAAACAAACAAAAAATCAAACCCAATTCCTCTTTATAATATTAGTATAGATTTAAATGGTAACGATTTTTAATCTAAGAACTATGTGTGATTTTTAATTTATGATTTTATAATTTACATTTAATTAAGGTTGACTGAATGATATTTTGTTTTGTTTTTCTGTAATATAAATAATTATAATGATTCTATTGATAAAATTTTAAGAAAAGGTTGTTAAGGTATTGTATTGGGTGTGACCGTTAAAACAGATAGGTACACATACAATATTATGTATGTGAATAAATAAATAAGTTCCGCGTTATGAACTGACAAATAATTATTATAAATTCGTCGGTCGTTCGATGACGACCTGCGAAAGACTGCAGGCAGATGCTGGATGCGGTAAGCTGAAGACAGGGCGCTATGGCGCTCATTGGGGGAGGCTTATGTCCAGCTGTGGACTATTATAGGTTGAGGGTTATATAGGTTGATGATGATGGTAATGAATCCGTTGCGCACGCTACGTTTCCGATGAAGTTTAATAGACTGCGTTTTACCCAAGGCATGCGAAGCCACGGGTGTGAACTAAAGCCCTCTATAAAGACAGTTGTAAATGGGAACATAAACCCAGATCCAGGGAAGTCGCCGCTAAAAGTTTTAGGTTGTATAAAATTTCATTGAATGAGTTATTTCCGGGAATAAAAATTATGTTTTAAAAGGTTTTTACGATGGTTTAAAACATTTAGGGAGGTTCTGAAGGTATTTCATAGCAAGGCTAGTCTTCATAGCTATGTTCCCGCCGCTTATTGCTGATTAGTTTGAGCGCGCGTCTTCACACGCTTTGTTTTTTATGGTAATGTTTGTAGGTTATTTTTCTCTGGAATGAAATCTCTATGGAAACTAATTCACGGGATAAAAAGTAGCCTTTGTTTTATTTCAAGTCTCAAAAAGTAGTTTAGGACATATGCCTCCCCCAACGAGCGCCATAGCGCCCTGTCTTCAGCTTGCCGCATCCAGCATCTTCCTGCAGTCTTTCGCAGGTCGTCATCCTACCTTGTCGGAGGGCGTCCTACACTACGTATACCGGCATAATGAGGATATAATATAGTATGAATAACAAGTTAGTCAAGCTAGGAAAAACCGTTCAGGCAATATTAAAATCAATGGTGTAGTTATAACGAATTTCGTTGATCAAGGTATTTACTTAAGTTTGTAATAGAATAGAATATACTTCATTGCATAAAAGTTGTACATAGGCGAGCATTATGCTAAATAGCAATATCTACCCGCTAACCATTTGGTAGTGTGGAATACAATTTAGTATAATATGCGTACTAAAAGAGTGGGATTCAAAATTTATTACAAATAGGTATTACAAATTGTAACTATAGTTTTCAAATAAATGCAGCCAAATAGAAGTGAAAATAGTACGAAGTGACACACCAATATGTACTTCTGAATCGACCACCAAGTTTTATGCTGAGGGTATCCAAAAATAGATTCAATCTAAAAATCTTTTCTTTTCCAATCCAACTCGATCGAGTGTTGAACGGTGGAATATTTAAATTGGCAGATTCCAAGGTAGCGTGGGCTTTTGTGATAAGGGTTCCGTACTAAACTGTAATATTACTATATATTATTGAGCGTCGCGGTTATTATATAGATATTTTGGATAATATACAATATATCTTTATGAATTGTTGTGTGTGTGTTATTCTGATATGTAAGCTATATTATTGTGAAGTTCCATCAAAATCCATTCAGTAGTTTTGGCGTGAAAGAGCAACAAACATACTTACATACATCCTCACAAACTTTCGGGTTTATAATATAAGTAGGATATAATTATACGTAAGCATAATTATAAATAACAGCAATTAGCACTAGTATCTAACTATTATAATTAAAACAAAAGAGAATAAACTTAATAATAGAAATTGTAATTGAAAAATATTATTATAAGACTTTCTAAATGATTGTTTACTGTTTAATTAAAATGTATAGAATTATCGTTTTACTTGTTATCGTACTTACGAATTTTTAATATTTGTTTGACATTACTTCTATTAATACAATTTTTTTAGCCACCGTCTCGGTGGCTAAAAAAATTGTATGCCATTTCTCTCAATTTGTACACCGTAATTGGTAAAACATGTTTGATACCTACCTACCTGTTTGTAACATCTTATTTACACAATATATTTTATGCAAGTAAATGATCTTTATTAATAATAATAATAAATAATTTTATCCAAAAATATCCTAGGACTAAAGAGTAACAAAAAAGTACATTACTTAAATTCTGATGGAAACAACAATGCTGGTGCCTGAACGAGGTGAAAACCTGTTTTTCAGGCTGAAAGCGTGCTAACAACAAATCAAATAATCAATAAGAACTTGCTTATAACCATGATCTCGGTCCATAAAGTGACCCGGTTCTTTGGAAGGCTTGCGTGGGGACGAAGCCGACAGCACAGAGGCCCTTTGTTCAATTAGAACTTGCTTATTATTATTATTTATTATCTTTATCTGTAAATTTTAATGTTATCTTTTGTATGAGTCCTGTGCTCAAAATAAACAATTTTTATTTTTATTTATTTATCGCTATCGCCACTCCAAAACTCTACACCACAATTAGTTACTGAATGCTTCACTATTGTCATTTCGTTTTTAAATAATTATATAGGCAGTTGTCTCTATACATATCTATTTCTACATGCGGGGACACATATATGGTTATAAGTTATTATTTAAGTTATCTGTTAAGTGTGTAAATCTGTTTGTCTAGAATAAAGCAAAATAATATAAAATACATTCATGCTCAGAACAATATTTATCTAAAACCTGCACAAAGCGTTCCATTCTCACATTTATCACCACGGAACCCTAAACTATTCATTCCAACGCTTCAACAAGTTTTATCTAGAGGTGGAAAATTGGTTACACTTCTCAATTTCTCGGGTTAACTCGAAGTTGTGATAAGTTCAAGTGGAGCTTTGAGTAATGAATAATGCATCTTTTGGGGAGAGCATAGGTTTGATTCTTGTGTAGAAATAATTTGCATAACATTCGTACTACCTTCTAAAAGGAATATGTTAAGCTATTTAAGAAATACCCGCGTAGAAAATTTTTCATGGATTTTTATTCTCTTTTATTTTTTTTTATTTTCTTTGGGTGGCTTTCACTGCGGCCATGATAGGCCTATTGTGATCGCCACTTATACGTTCAGCCCCGAAGCCCTAGCGTTCCTGTTCGCCACTAACCCTTGCAGCTGCTAGGAACTGTAGGATTTTCTTCGAGGTGATGTCTCGCAGCTCGTCTGGGCTATGCAGATGCTTGCCCAGATGGATGCTGCGTTTATCCTCTTTAGCTGAACCCTAATTCTTTTCTAAAAATAAAGTAGCCAGAGTTGTCTGAGATAACATTCTCAGAATAAAACTTTTTTTATGTATGTATTAATAAGCATGATACTTTTGTCCGACTGTCTGTCTAAAAGTTTTATTTCCATAACTCTGAGGACCGGCGACGTGGCGCGGCGGGCGTTTGTCCGCCTGTGATGCATGAGGTTGCGGATTCGATTCCCACCTTGGGACAAATATTTATACGATCTGGAAATATTTGTTACGAGAGTTCTGGTATTTTCTATGTATAACAAAAATATGTATCTATGTAAATAATTGAATGGTTTTATGAATGTCATCTAGTACCCATAACACAAGCTCTGCTTAGCTTGGGACTAGATACTGTGTGGATTGTCCAGCATTATTTATTTATTTATAAATATCTAATGGGTGCTTGATACATAATTTTCTCACCTTATATGGAGAAAAGAAGCGTTCAGGTAATATGAAACTTTATCTGTCGGTACTTTTGTTGCCGACTATCAATGTCGTAATTTTTTTTCTGATAAAAATACCAAGGATTTCTTTCTCTTCAATTTGTCTTTCCAAGAACTTTGACATGAAAATAAATGTACTTATCCCAGACAAATTCATCACGTCTTATCAACGGATCCTGACAGATTTTGTAGAATAAAAAATAAATTTAGTTTGCCACTGTAACGTTGCACGTACATGTGTAATTATATAATGTTACTTATTTTATCTTCATATTACTTTAACGAAACATTTACAATGATAAGGTTAATTCCCTAGGGAACTTTTTATTCCCTGCGCATTACACGGCGCACCCACCATCTTCGACGGCGGACGTCACGGGCCCTTTCTTCCTGCCGTCGTCGGTGTCCACCCACCCAGCGGTCTTCAGGAAAGCCAGGATAGTACCGGACCACTAAGTGAAACCAGACCGGCAAACCTACCTACGACCTTCTTCCTTTTTATTTAACACTTTGACCGCGGTTTTTTTTCGACGACTGCGATCTTTTTTTTAACCTCAAAAATTCGTGCTGCCACTACACAGCGGTTGTGTTGCGCCGCACATGCGTTCCGTTCGAAAAATATTACAGCTGTGCTGAGTCACAAAGATCTGTATTTTCTAAGCCGCTGCGCTAGTGTGGATTTACGGATATTAGTCACTTGTAGAAAACACATACCGTGTGATTTCAGCAGTCAAAGTGTTAATACATTTTTATTCTTTTGTTGCTGACGTTTTTGTTTTATTTGAAATACTAAACAATAACGCCACACCACGTGACATTGAATTGGTAACAAAATGTTGGTAGTCTTAGAACAGCATGATCAAAGTATATTTTCCTTTAGACCTCACAGGAATCTTGGACACGTCACAAAATTCAAATGACACAGGTAATTAAAACTAGTAAACAAAAATCTCAGTGAAAGTGAAATTGAGAAGAAGAGAGAGAAATCTTTTTAAGGTAAAGTAAAGAAGCAATGTCCAGCAGTGGACTGCTGTAGGCTGATGATCTTGATGATGAAAGAAGTAAACAATATCAATTTTATTAGATGGCATAATAAATAATATATATTTCTATTCTAAACAAGAAACCTTGTTAGGTTGTTAGTTTTCAAGCTGGAGCAAAACTCGTCCCAAGCTTATTTATCTGAGCTAGATAATAAGATAGAGATGACCGAAGGGTGTCAAGTTCCGAAAGTTCACTGGCCGCCTGCAACGGGACACCGCTGCACCGCTCGCGCCCGCGCCGTCATTAGATTTCTTTCCGGCCCTGGTGGGGGCGCAGAGAGGGGCCTCGAGGCTTCGCCTCATTACCCCGGCGTCAACTCGAGGGGTGACGACCCCTCGGTCCTTGGGTTTTGTGGGAATCTTTTCTTTCCCTTACTCTCAATGTTTTTTTGGCATCATTCCGTTTGTAATCTTTTTTTTTTTTAAATAAACCCAAGGACTCTATGGTGGTTCCGCAGGGATCAGGTCCCGCGGAAGGGGTCGCCATGGGCGGTCGTCTTCCTGGGGCCGGGAAGCCCGCGCCGTGCACCGACGTCTGCTGACACCCTGATTTCGACATCTACACGCTGTCGGCATTATCATAATAAGCGTGTTATTAATTTAGTTTTTTTTTATATTCTATGTATGCTAGTTATAAGGTATATATTACTATGGACCGTAGAATAAGTTAAATAAGATCTGTTACTTTTCTATGGTCTGAAGTAAATGTTTTTTTTTTATTATTATTATAATCATATATTTTGTTGTAAACCTTTATATTCAAAGGATATGTTTGGCAATTCGTTTGAATTTATTTAGTGATAATTTTTGCAACTCACTTGGAGTTTTGTTGTAGAAGCGTATACATTGCCCTTTAAAAGATACATTTATCTTGTGTAGTCTAGTTGTGGGCACGGCGAGTTTATTCTTATCAATATAATATAAAAGATAGTCGTGTAAGTTGCACTATTTATATCTAAGAACCATAAGACGGGCATAGGATATTCTTTATCATTTAAACCATTTGATACATAGATTTCACGGGGCGAAGCCACGGGGCGCAGATAGTATTTATTATTTCTTCATTAGGTCTTGAGGATGATGTTTCGTCTGACAGTTTGCCAAACTGTCGGATCTTCAAAGATTGCTTTGAGGCTAAAACTCAAAACTTATAATTGCGCAAAAGGCTCTCGATGCTAATAAAAAAACTTCGTAGACTTTACTCAGAGATATTGTGTTTATGTGTAGGTATCTAATACAAAAATGGTTTATGGTGTTGTTTGTCTTTTAAATACTTGTGTTTTCTACAAGTGACTAATATGCGTAAATCCACACTAGCGCCGCGGCTGAGAAAATACAGATCTGTGTGACTCAGCACAGCCGTAATATTTTTCGAACGAAACGCATGTGCGGCGCAACACAACCGCTGTGTAGAGCGGCAGCACGAATTTTTTAGGTTAAAAAAAAGATCGCAGTCGTCGAAAAATAATCGCAGTCAAATTGTTAAGACATATTTCTGCTTCTAACAAATTGGATGGATCAAATTTATCTGCTATAAGAGAAGTGTATTTATATTTTATATATAAAAAACTACCTATTATACTTAATCAATACAATACAGAATATATTTATTGCACTATCAATACAAAAAAAATACAATAATAAAGGATCTTAATACTAAGTCTAGTGGCACAGTCAGCGGCATTATAGCTAACAGTGATTTCTTCCAGGCAACCTTTGATCATTCTGTTTTTGGGGTTCCGTCGGAAGGGGTGGAACCAAAAAAACGTTTGAAAACTAATCCAACAAGTCCGCAAGTCCGTGTCACAGTAAACTACATAAGTTAAAGTTGGAAAGTTAAAATATTTGTTTATTTAAGTATTTAACTGTTTGGAAGCTTGCCCCACGTATTAGAAAAAAGTCGCGTGACTCACACACGAACTATAACTATGCGTCACTTGGGTACGGGTACGGGAAGTCAATGTTAAGAAATAAACGGCCGCAAATAAATTATCAATAATAAAAATAATAGATACCCGTGCGAAGCCGGGACGGTCCGCTAGTATATTAATATATAAATTTTATATTAATATTAAGACATATTTCTGCTTTTAACAAATTGGATGGATCGAATTTATCTGCTATAAGAGAAGTGTGTTTTTTTTTTTTAAACTTCCTATTATGCTTAATCATTCTGTTTTTGGGGTTCCGTTTGCACCCTTGCGAACCAAAAAAACTTTTTTAAACTAATCCAACAAGTCCGCAAGTCCGTGTCACAGTAAACTAAGTTAAAGTTCAGTTGGGAAGTTAAAACATTAGTTTATTTAACTATTTAACAGTTTGGAAGCTTGCCCGCGAGGAAATTACTTAAATAGTTTAGCTTGGACTTTGGAACTTTTGTTTTGTGATCTCAAGTAAAAAGCCCCGCCATTTTGTTGTCTCTATTAAAGAACATTAAGCGATTCATTTTTATATTAATTAGAAGATTTAAGTTAATGAGGATGTAAAAACAATTATTTGACCTACATCCTGTCCACTTAAGCTTGGTAACATCCTGTTCTATATTCAAAAACCAACAACAAATAAACTAAGCAAATGTGAAGCAATATACATTCTGAATTCAAATTTAAAATGCGAAATTATTTACTGTGTTACTGACAAAGGCAAAAATGCATAAATACACCATTGCACTAAAACTAAAATCTAACACAATTATTTAAATATAATTAAAAGAAAAAAAACTAATTCTATTGCATATTGTTTTATAATTTCATTGTTTAGAAAATAACTATTAAAAAATTCAAATTCTTTAGTTCAAGTTCCTTCATTACTCATAAAGTTATTTCAAGTTTCGCGGGATAAATACTTTTCTATAATATTATAGAATATTCTAGATTTTTCAACGATCCCATATTCATATTCATATCATTTATTGTAATTTCATGCATACAGGTAGTTTCTTAGGTGTAGTCTTAGTGGGTAGGGACACAATGCATAAAAACCCTGTCAGGGCACAACAATTTTTGGGTTCTTTTTAAATATTAGCCTAAAATTCTAAACAATCATTATTTATAAAATTAGGAATGTCATATAGGAATTATAGGAATGTCATGATTAGGTAGATAGACTTACTAATTTAATCTGTAGGTATGTCAGCTAGTACACTTTCGGTTCATCCAGACAATAGAGAAATAATTTGTAGAAACAGCTCATAATTGGCTGAGATATCAACAAACATACACAAAAACATGCAGCCAAACATTATAGTAAGTTACTTCAGAATTATATAAAAAAATTCACAAAAACTGTTAGGATCTCTACCGAAACCTCTACCTAAAGAATAGTAGCAATATTTCTTAGTTTGCCAGCAGCGAAAAGCAATCACATCTCGCAATATTTGCCATTATCTCCAAAGATGGCGGAGCTTATTTTTCTAGTGCATCACTCATATCCGGGGTTTCTCCAAAACAATCAGCAAAATTATTTGTTCCCGGTCCGGATGTTTACCTATTCTATGGTAGAAAAATCAGAAGTATTAGTTCTATGTATTTGTTTATACATTCTTGCACGATAAATTATACACAAAACATTATATACCTACGTCTACACTTGTTCTAGTACTTTATGTCCATCCAAAGGTTGCCTGTACAACATATTCTGTATTTGCTTTTTTCCTGCCTTGTGTGTCTGTTTCATTTGGTTGGCAATAAAGAGTTAGTATTGTATTACAAAGACGAGCTTAACCCGTAGAGTTAGAGTTATCTTCCTTATGTATCTATGTAGATATATAAAATTATTGAATTATACCTTCTGTAATTTTTGTTAAACGTCATTCTTTAACGCACCTATCATTATTATATTACATTATTATTATTTTCTATATCAACTGTTTACTAGACATACCTAATACATAATAATTATGAGTATAACTCCGGCTTTTTAAGGAACCCATCCAGCATTCGGCAAGCCACCGTCTGCCACTCTTCTTAACATTATGATTGACTTGTTTATGGCAGACGTCCGCAACCCCTATAAGCCGATTACCCAGTCCATCCATCCATCACAATAGCCTGGTTTTATTTCTTTCATTTTTCTTTGCAATAGTCTCTACACCTGGCGGATACCATCTTTGGGTGTATCATATTGTGCACCCGAGGATGATACCCGTATGTGTAGCCAACGCCTTTAGATTAGCTTCTCAAAGGGCCTCTGTGCTGTTGGCTTCGGCCCCACGCAAGCCTTCCAAAGGACCGGGTCACTTTATGGCCCGAGATCATGGTAAATAAGTATAATATTATCATACTAACCTATTATTCTACTTTTGTTTATTTGTATCAAATATTTTTCACTTTGCTGTCACCGAATTGTCGTCCGTGGCTTCAATTAGTAATTAAGGTCTTTGGCTGAAAAACAGCGCTGAATAATGTTCAGCACACGCTGAGCCAACCCCTATTTCGGCGCAGGGTCATGGAGGTAGTCTTATTTTATTATGAATATCACTATTTGTGTCACTTACCCCCATGATAAACTACTTTATTTGCCGTTTGTTAATCTATGCCTGTATTTTGTACCTGTGTCTAAATAAATGTATTTTCTATTCTATTATATTCTATATTGCCAAAAATTAGTTGAACAACCTCTCTGGCGCACTGATCGAAGGTCCGTCTGCAACCCTGACGTTTTCTGGTTTGATTCCTGCCACGAGAAAGGTGTTCGTAAGACCTGCAGATATTCTTGTGCCGGTTAAAAACTATCTCGTACCTATAATTTGTCAACCCATAAGGTTTGCTTAGCTTGGGATAGCTAGATAATGCTTTGTGTTTTTTTTTATATTATTTTTCTTTCGACACTCAATATTAGTTGATATAAACCTCGAGAAATTGTTCTGCTCTATCAACTAAATAATCATTCATCAAATAATGAAAAATATAAATTAAAAACGAAATAGAGTTGCCAACTTCTTGTCAAAATGAACTTTTGCGCCTCTCTTGTTTCTAAATAGTAGCTTTTTTATATTTTTAATTTTCACCTTGTCCGCAATGGTACGGAACCCTTTGGAAAAAGTTTCTTTAGCAAAGTGAGCGAACAACTTACTCAATACCTACACAAAAATAATTCAAACCATAAACTGAAATACATAACTCTAAAAATAATGACGCATATTTTAAGCGATTCCGATCCGTATTCCTTGACCGTTAAGGTAATCACTTAACCGAAGATCTCTTGGGCGATCTCGCCTTGTTTTTATACCCTTTTCGAAGGGTTTTTACCGCTTTCCTAGAGCTATAAATTGAGTTGGACCAAGTTAGATGGATCTCTGCGTTTTACTTAGGTTACCTACCTATATCTAGAAAAGTTGGTGGACAGGTAAATAGTTGTACGCAGTCAATTTCCAACGAGATTTGGATATAATAACGTTTAGCATTTTTTGTGGTTAGAGTATATTATGATAAATCGTTTTTTTCTTGCACTCATGAATGCTATGTTTGATGAAATTTGGTGCAGCCGATGAATAAATCTATCTGATGTGATGAATCCATCAATGTCAATATTATCATCATCAGCAGATATATTTACAACAGATATATTTTACAAGAAATCTTAAATTAACTATGTTTTGTTTTAATTTTGTACTTGTTATGATGATTAAGTATGTGTGAGTTTTATATATCAAATAAATGATTTTCTTAAATCCCTGGTGATTTTACCGCAGTACTTGTGTAGGAACTGACGTAAATGAATACCTACCATTATACATAACTAGCGACTCGTCCCGGCTTCGCACGATTTACGATATTCCTCTGAAAACTGCATTAAAATTAGTTGAGTAGTTTAAAAGATCTAAGCGAACAGACAGCGGAAGTGATTTCTTTTTATACTATGTATGTAAAGATAATGATATTTTATTTTAGATATACATATGTAGGTGTGGAATCACTACATAGTCTATAACAAAGTCGCTTCCCGCTGTCTGTCTGTCCCTATGTATGCTTAGATCTTTAAAACTACGCAACGGATTTTGATGCAGTTTTTTTAATAGACAGAGTGATTCAAGATGAAGGTTTATAAACCATTTGACACATAGATTTCTACGCGGGCGAAGCCGCGGGGCGCATCTGGTAAAAGTTTATTTAGGTATATTATATTCTATCTATTTTCTTCTCCTCAAAGATCTCCAAGTCCAGTTGAAACTGGTTCGCGGCGTCTTCGGAAAGCGTTTGTATCCGATAGCGATGTTTTACGGCAACTCCTGTTTCGGCAACAAATGCCTGTTTTTATATCTCTGTAAACAAAGTGCCCTCAGACTTTATTGGGACATATTTCTCAGGGCTGGGTCTGGTCCGTATCCCACTAAATCAATCATCATCATCATGAGCCTATAGTAGTCCACTGCTGAAGATAGGCCTCCCCCAATGAGCGCCATAGCACCCTATCTTCAGCCTGCCGCATCCAGCATCTACCTGCAGTCTTTCGCAGGTCGTCATCCCACCTGGCTGCATGGCGACTAAATTAATAGCTTCACCATAACACACCAATTTACATGGTTGTCTGGTTGAGATCGCTCTTGAGCGATAAGACCGCCAATTGTAAATAATTGTTATGTAGATGTTTGTTACTCTTTCATGCAAAAACTACAGAACAGATCAAGCTGAAATATTGTATACAGAAAGTTTCAGGCACGGAATAAAACATAGGCTACTTTTGGTACCCATAAATCAGTCCCCATGATATAGAAATAACCTACAAAAGTTATCACAGAAACAACGCGTGCGAAGGCGCAGGCAAAAACTTGTTACAGTTCCATTACACCAGTTCAACACAATTGGTGATGGAAAACAAACACGCAGACGGTCGATAGATGGCGGGTACACACACAATATGCCCTCTAAATCCACTGACGTCAATATAAGGCTTAGGGCTACTGCTTGTCACACTGCAACGACAAATGAAAGAGGTCGGAGCCTGAATTCTCCTCACCAATTGATTTACTATGACAGTGGTATCGTCGTAGGACCATGACTTGATAAAGGTAGTGGACGCCTTCCGACCAGGTGGGAGGATGACATGCGAAGGACTGCAGGCAGATACTGGATGCGTCAAGCTGAGGATAGGCGGTCATTAGGTGAGGCCTATGTCGAGCTGCGGACTAACATAGGCTAATGATGATGATGATGATCATCACAGAATTGTCCATTAATGACATGAACTCTGTCTAATTGACCTCTTATATTATGTGCTATGTTCTGAATCTACGCCATTAATTTTATATTCAATAAATTTCTTTCCGGCCCTGGTGGGGGCACAGAGTGGGGCCTCGAGGCTTGGCCTCATTACCCCGGCGTCAACTCGAGGGGTGACGACCCCTCGATCCTTGGGTTTTGTGGGAATATCTTTTTTTCCCCCTTCTCAATGTTTTTTTTTTGCTGCATTTGGTTTGTATATTTTTTTTGTTTTGTGTTTTTTTCTTTCTTTTTTTGTGTTTTTTTTCCTTTTTTTTTAATAAACCCAAGGACTCTATGGTGGTTCCGCAGGGATCAGGTCCCGCGGAAGGGGTCGCCATGGGCGGTCGTCTTCCTGGGGCCGGGGCTGGGGCGGCGCGATGTTGTGGAGGTGCTCGTGGTGTCCGTTGTCGGCGCGATCATACATTCGACGTGTCGTCTGCACGACGAATTCCTCCACGGATTGGATCTGCAGGTCGCGGGCGATGACGCCGTTCCTGACGTAGCGCCCCGCGCCCGTGCAGATCCTGAGGGCCACGTTCTGCAGCGCCTGGAGCCGGTCCTTGTTAGTCTGGGAGACCAGAGCGTACCAGCTCGGCGCCGCATAGTTTAGTCGGGACCGGACGTAGGACTTGTAGACCCGCACTTTAGTCCTCAGCGGCTAATTTTATATTGATCCGTTTTGTAGTTTTGGAGAATTACATTTTGCTCTTATCTATTCTAGGTGGGGCCGGCACAGTTATTTCATTATATTTTATTTATAAATTTAGGAAAACTAACAGCTATGTAACTTTAATAATAGTTCAGGTATTTTTTTCATTGTTCCTCTTAGTAAACAAAGTATTTGCTAAGATATTATTGAAAGAATTGCAAGCCCTTTAGATGAACGAGTTCTGCCTGTAGTTTGCCCTCATCAGTGGTTTCCTTCTCTATCAGCTGCTTAGATCAGCCGTCACTCTTTCAAACGTTAATTCAAAGATTTGAATGCTCAATTCAGTGTAAATTCTCCCAACATCACACTGACGTGGCAACACTTGCACCCGGAATTAGGGTAATCCCTGTAAGTGCCGGCGTAATAGCTCTATCGATATGCAGTGACAGCCCTATAAATGCTGGTTACCTTCGACTTTATAGTCTGGACATAAGACTTCGAATGCTTCGGCAGATTTGAAGACGTATCGATGCGAGGGATGTATAGTACAAGCTTACGTAGTAAAACGTTGACTAAACCTTATATTTGATAGCGTAGGAATCCGTAGGATATAGAATATCTTGTCTCAGATAGTGAGTAAATGAGAAAGAACAAACAAAATATGCAAGAAGCAAATTTGATTATATTTAAGACTTAGTTTTGAAGTAAAATCTTGTTTAGGCGTGTTGAACACGTTTTGGGTGAACTAAAATCATGGAACTCGGGTCATCGTCTTTGAACGCTTTGATAATAGGTACTATGTATAAATATGTACTTTTTGGGTGAACAAAAAGCGTGAAACTCTCGTCCACGTCATCGCACGCTTCCCAGTATAAATAAAATATAAAATTACTTAGTTTTCATTCTATCGGCAGTCCCCAAAGACTGTCCCGCATTTTTTTGGTCAAGACGATGTGACCCATTCGTAAATTGTCAGTGAGATTTTAATAAAACACTAACGAGTACCTACCTAACTTAATTTCTTACTTACCGACCGAATATTATACGATAATATGTACATAAAAAACGAAAGACACTTCTACAAAATGTACAGTAGTGGATAACCCACAAATGCGTGTTATAACTGTAGTTCTGAGGCCAAATTCTGTTAAATGGTACGCAAAACTGTCGGCGCTAATAATATTATTTTCCCCTTTGGTGTAGTTTGGGTATCACTGCGGCCATGATACGTCTATACTGTGATCGCCACTTTGATGGCGCTCATTAGGGGAGGCCTATATCCAACAGTGGACTATTAAAGGTTGATGATGGTGATGAATTGTAATGGTGAAGTAGTTAATTTAGTGAAATTCGTACCTTGGCTGTAAATATTCCTCGTACTCGTCATCTTTTCTGATATTATAAAGAGGAAATGTTTGATTTTTTTGTAATGAATAGGCTCCGAAACTACTGGACCGATTTGAAAAATTCTTTCACCGTTGGGAAGCTACACTACCCCCGGTGAACACAGGCTATATTATATTTTCGAAAAAGTTAGGAATCCGTACAAAAAAAGTGTGAAGCCGGGAAGGTCCGCTAGTCCTTTATAAAATGACGTCAGCATTTCATCTAGATATCTGGATTACTATTTAGGGGAACAGGCAGATTGCCAAGAAGTTTTGTTGCTCAGCTCCTTGTCTCTCGCCAAGTAGTTTCCGTTTCCCCAATTCCTATTTTACGGTTTCTAACAAAGAGGTTTCTGTAAGTACCTACGGAATAAATATTTTAGACCTGGATTTGAATTTTGATAATACATAAAGCTGTACAGCATTGCTGTACACATGAAATGAAATGAAAGTTTATTTCTCATTTCATTTCATTTCATGTACAGCATTTGTGTTATGTATTGACGAACCTTGTGGCGCGGTGGGCGAAGGTCCACCTACGACGCAGAAGGTGGCGGTTCAAGTCCCGCCTCGGGACAATTGTATGAATGATCTGCAGATATTTGTTCCGGGTATTCTGGTCGTTATCTATGTATGATAAAAAATTATCTATGTATGTAATGTAATTATATTAAGTAAATCAGTCGTTTCGTACCCCATAACACAGGCCCTGCTTAGCTTGGGGCTAAATAAATAATACTATGTGGGTTGTCCAATATATATAAATGTCCAATATCTTATGAAATTCACACTTTGTCACTTATTGTGGTTCCGGTGAGATTATGTTCAAACGAAGGTATATTCAAGACAAGAAACATAATTGGAGTAAGCGTTCCAAACAAATGGTAGGTACCCACCAAGTAAAATCCGAATCAGGCTAAATATTTTTTTTATTTAGCCTGATTCGTCCCACTGCTGGGCAAAGGCACCAAAATCACCCAAATATTTCCACCAGTGCGGTCAAGCGCGAACTTCTAACATTATTGTGTCCAAATTAATGTTTTTTTCTTTTCTATTCTATTTTCAAATTAAATTAAACCAATCTTGTTTATAAAAGATCGCATCAAAGTTTTTACTCATCCACAATTTTCTATAATTTAAACCCTAAACTTTGCTTTCTCGTCAGAAAATATCCATTAGCTGCCTTCTTACAAAAAATTTAAGGTCATTGTTCGTCTGTCAGTAATAAAACCTAGGGTTCAAAGAAGTTGAGATTAATTCAAGAACTAAATCGTTGCAAATTAAACTTTGCTGAGCAGCGCGATCCATGAAGCTTATGGATAGACGTGACCGCTAAATTTGCTTATGCTTATAGAGCTCAAATTCAAATGCAGCTTTATTGGCTTTTGCTGGCTAAGGACTGAGATTCGTGGACTAGGGGGAGGTCTTTGCCCATCAGTGGGACACATCAAGTTTATTGTAATTGTCATCTTAATTACGAACCGACAACCGCTGAGGCAAACGTGTTCTTGAGTAGAGACCACGACTCGGTAAACAAAATGCCCTCCGATAAGGTGGGATGACGACCTGCGAAAGACTGCGGGTAGATGCTGGATGCGTCGAGCTGAAGACAGGGCCGTATGGCGCTCTGGTCGTTCGTCAACTCACACCAAGAATCTTGTCCCAACTGGTGTGAGTTGATGAATCGTAAAAAAGCTATACTCTTCGTTCTGCAACTCACACCATTTTTACTTTGGGTGAATTTTAGTACAGTCAACCAAAATAGAATTAGTAAAATAATAGACAAAAGGCATACTTATTACATACTTTTATTTGAAAATTAATTAAAACTACACCACAAATACACTTTCAATAAAATCAACGGGGAGGCCTATGTCCAGCTATATCATAAAAATGTAGAGCAAAACTTAAGATACCTGCCTCCAGAATTGCCCCTCAAATCTGTTGATCCCGCTACATTTCCGTATTCTGCAGGTCACTAAGTAAGTAAAAACCTTATTTATTCAAGTCATCACGAAGAAGACTGAAAAAATCCTTAACAATCCGTTTTGGAGTGTTACCATCGGTTTTAGATCGAGAGGTGACAGAGATTGTAAAATGTATAATTCGGTGTAGCGGTGTTTCGCACCAAATTGTTCGCACCACAAGGTAAAAGTAACAATAATTGTTTTGTTTCTCACCGGCTGTTTTTAAGATTGTCGTTTCAACCCACAAATTTATAAAAGAGCCTAAGTGAACTAAAAGTGTGGAAAGGTACACTCAGAGATAATCTTTGTGTATTCTCTGTTCTATCATTGGAATAAAAACTTAAATATAAGGAACTAGCTGCGCTGATATACGCGGCTTTGCCCTCGAGGTAATTTATGTTTCAAATAGTTTACTAAACTTCCTCTTGAAGCATTCTATCTATTTAAAAAACTACATCAATATCCGTTGCGTAGTTTTAGAGATCTGCAGCAGCTAGTTAAATATAAAATAACAATTCTTTCTTTCTAAAATGTGACCAACAAAAAACCAAATGAAACTTGTCCAAGCCGTCCAAGAATCGGACGTTAACGTTCGTTATTTTATTCCGCCATTTTAAAATCTTGTTGGATAAACTAGGATCGAGTGCTAGGATCTGTGAATTGTGAGACCGTGGTGGTCGCACTGTAAGAATTTTAAACTCAGTCCATAGATGTCGTAAGAGAGAGAGTCGTGAGAGTAGTTTCTGTTTGTATATTTTTTACCTTCAATGGGATCACCAATACGCCTGCCAAGCGTTGATATTTTCGGGGAGCTTTCAGCAGTGGACATAACAAAAGTAGCACACATGTTTTGAGGAGTGTTTCGAATCGAGTTCGAGTTCCCATAGTACGTCAAGCCTCCTCGTTCATCCCGTGATAAAGCACCCACATAAAATTCCTCCATAACGACTGCTCTGTCAGACGCAAGGCGAACAATTTATCCCTTTTCCCGCCAGAAAATACAACCTTTATTAAGACGGTTGGTAATTTTTTGATATACATCCTGAATGAGATTGAATTTTGGAAATATAAAATGTAGATGCAGGTTGTGGCGTAAGTCACGTCTAAATCAGCCCATGGATTTTGTAAGAGCCTACTAAATAATGAAATAAATAATGCCGAGCAAATCACTCAGCATTATCTAGACCCAAGGTAAGCAAAGCTTGTGTTAATGGGTACTAGAGTTGATATACATAGGTACCTAATACTCGTACAGTCAGCGTCAAATTGATATGAGCATCCAAGGTGTTCAAAATATCTTACTACTCATTGTTTAATATTTATGTGAGCAGTCTTATGAGTTTGTATACTACCTTTGAGATCTTGGTTTGCTTAGATTATTTTGAACATTCTAACTACTCACATAAATAATAAATAATGAGTAGTAACATATTTTGAACACCTTGGGTGCTAACAACAATTTAATGTTTCGAACTGCGTATATAAAAATGTTTTTATGTTTTTCAGATTATTTTGACTACTCTAGGCGCTCACGCTCATATAAATTTGACGCTGACTGCACAATACATAACTTTGTTATAGAAATTTCCTGCCGGCTCATATAGTGTTAGACTGTTTTGTATGGTATATATTATTATGGACCCTAGAATAAGATAAATAAGATCTTAATAAATGATTATTATTATAGATAAGTAGCACAGGGGATTTGCGGAATAGAGTTCTAGAAATCCCCTGATCCACCTATTCCACCTAGGATGGCCCAAGCTGTCAAAATACTGTCAAATTCATTCGAGATTCTGCAAAATGCTTCAAGGCCGTGTTGCAATTATTATAAAAAATGTCTTTGTTATGGAAACCAAGCCTTTTGTTTACGATTACTAAGCTGCCTGTGTTTGTTTAAGTTATATCCTATGTTTTAATAATATAAGTAGTCGTTGTAATCAACAAAGTTCTTAAGAAACACAAAGTAAAATAACTGCAAGCTGATCTCAATGCTTGACTGAAGCTCAGTAACGTTAAACGTTAAACGCTCTTTGAATAATAAAACGAGAGAATAACGGTAGAGATCGTAAGATTAACTCATCTAATGGTAATTAAAATTAATGGAATATTCCACGAGGAATCTTGCATCTTGGATATTTATTTACGTATTTCACGACGACGACGGCGTGATAACAGATATTTTACTCTGCTGTTCTATTCAGATAACAGAGCAACTGCTTGCAAACTGTGGCAGATCCTACTAATATTATAAACCTCCTGCGTCGCAAGAAAACCATCACAGACTACGCCACATCGGTCTTCAAAAAAAGAAACTCACAAATACACCTAAAAAGTCCAACAGGCGTTAAAATCCTTTAAACGTTCCTCATTCAAACTAATCACCGGAACCCAAAGAGTTTGGTATCCCTCACGGTTTTCACCAATACCTCTAACGTAATTTACCAAGAAGGTCTTACGAAAATGAGGGTCCCAATACGTATCTACAAGGAAAAGGGACATCAAAGCACTGCTAATTAGTGATTAGAACTATAAAAGGAAGCTATAATGAGTTTGAGTATCTAAAATGCGATGCTTTTGTTCTGTAAGGGAAAAGGCTGAATGTTTAAAGGGATTTCTTGGTCTTATATCATTGTTTATATGCTATGGAAGGAGCTATGGGGTCTCTCTGAAGGATAGGATTCATAACGAATACATCCGACAGAGAACCAAAGCTATCGACATAGCTCAAAGAATTAGCAAGCTGAAGTGGCAGTGGGCCGGCCATATATCACGAAGAAGCGAAAACCGCTGGGGTAAACGTGTTCTTGAGTGGAGACCACGACTCGTTAAACGTAGTGTAGGACGCCTTCCGGCCAGGTGGACTTTTAATTTTCGAATTGACTAGTCAATTATTTTATTTTATTTATTTATTGAGGAATAACAAACGACTACATTTAACTTACTATAATATACATTTGTGTTAGTACTTCGCAATGTAAAGTTGAGCGATATTCAACATATTAATTAAATTACTGATGCTTTATATTTTCATATTGGAGGGTTGTATCGAGGAAGATGGAAGGAGCTGGAGGAGGTTTTCACCGCTGAAAGCGGTACTCACGTATGTATAGATAGAGATAATATATAGATTAGTATTTAAGTTAACACTTTGACTGCTGAAATCACACGGTATGTGTTTTCTACAAGTAACTAATATGCGTAAATCCACACTAGCGCAGCGGCTGAGAAAATACAGATCTTTGTGACTCAGCAGAGCTGTAATATTTTTCGAACGATACGCATGTGCGGCGCAACACAACCGCTGTGTAGAACGGCAGCACGAATTTTTTAGGTTAAAAAAAAGATCGCAGTCGTCGAAAAAAAACCGCAGTCAAAGTGTTAAGTGTGAGAAATAAAAGCTGTTTTATTATTTATTTTATTTATATTTTCATATAAAGGAGAACAAGCCTATTCCATCCTATTGTCAGGCTGCAGCGACAAATCATCTAGATAAGCAGCTAGGTTAGTAAAGAAGCGGCTTCTCTTAGTTTTATCATCGTTCATAAGTTCGCTCGGATGACCGCACGTGACGAGATTACGTTTACGTGACGTGGAAAAGACGCGTCTAAAATGGAGGCTTTTGGGTTTAATTTTGTATGAGCTTGGCTTTCAAATGGGTTGGACAAAGATGTAAAGTAGTTTTTATAGACATCATCATCATCATCAGCCTATAGCAGTCCACTGCTGGATATATTATAGGCCTCCCCCAATGAGCGCCATAGCGCCCTGTCTTCAGCTTGCCGCATCCAGCATCTACCTGCAGTCTTTCGCAGGTCGTCATCCCACCTGGTCGGAGGGCGTCCTACACCACGTTTACCGAGTCGTCGTCTCCACTCAAGAACACGTTTGCCCCAGCGGCCGTCGGTTCTTCGCGAGATATGGCCGGCCCACTGCCACTTCAGCTTGCTAATTCTTTGAGCTATGCTAGCTATTTTAGTTTTTATAGTGATTCGTTGTAATAAGGTTTGAACGGGCAAGTTTTGCAAACTGATGCAAAATACACATATGAAAAAACATATTCAAAATTTGCAACTACGTTGCTCAAAATAACCTAGATAGAAGGATATAAAAGCAAAATAATTTCGAAACCTACGACGGATAATTAGTACTAAACTCATATCCGTTCCGTCGGGGAAAAATGATACAAAACGAGATTTTTTTATCACGAGGTTTATTATTTGACGACCCATGTGGCGCGGTGGGCGAAGGTCCGCCTGCGACGCAGGAGGTTGCGGGTTCGATTCCCGCCTCGGAACAATTGTGTGTACGTTCTGCAGATATTTCTGGTCGTTTTCTATGTATAATAAAAAATATCTATCTATGTAATGTATTGTATTATGTATATCAGTTATCTAGTACCCATAACACAAGCTCTGCTTACCATGGGGCTAGATAATGCTGTGTGAATTGTCCAGCATTATTATTTATTTATTATTATATAAGTTTTGCTATTGTTCAATCATGAAATATATTAAGGTGTTCTTTAAATATTTTGTTGAAACGTCGGGATAAATAATCATAATCATTTCTTGTGATTTTATCATCATCATCATCAGCCTGTATCAGTCCACTGCTGGACATAGGCCACCCCCAATGAGCGCCATTGCGCCCTGTCTTCAGCTTGCCGCATCTACCTGCAGTCTTTCGCAAGTCGTCATCCCACCTGGTCGGAGGGCGTCCTACACTACGTTTACCGAGTCGTGGTCTCCAGTGTAGTGATTTTATGCATAACGGGCAGGGACCAGATATATAAATCAATCAATTTATATCAATCATCAATCAATTTATATATCTGGTCCCTGATACGGGTAATTGTTCGCAAGTTAGGTGTAGTAGGTATATTAGTGAAAACACAATACATAAAGACCCTGTCTGGGCGAAACATTGTTTGGGTTGGGTTGGGATAAATAGGTAAATAAATTCGATAAATACAAGGGGTTATTTACTTGTTACTTGTTTCTGGACTGGTTTCCGCAACTTGGCCGCCGGTGGGCCTTTTTTTGCGTGTCGGGTGGGGGGGTTGTTAGTCTAACCACCCGATGTCCTCCAGGAAGGCCAGCAGCTCGCTGATGCCGGTGCATGCCTCCCTAGGCGTCCTCGGTGTCCCAAGGTGATGCATTCTTTGAGAAGCCACGCTGACGCAATCTAAATACAAGGTGTTAGGGGTGAAAAAAACACCTAATTATAAGTACTAACTTATAATTAGGTGTATTTTTTTCAATTTGAAGGTTAAGTATAAACACAGCTTTAACCTTACCTTCAGCCCGTTCCAATGACTTTGTAATTTGGTCCGATATCTGGGCGTATCACGACCCACGAATTAATGGCAGTGACGCCAGATTGTACCTACGGGCTATGAATTTAAACTGCGTTTTATCGGGAGCTACATTCCAGCATTCAGATTTTTAGGGTCCTGCAGTCAAAAATAGTTTTTCTCATGTATCTACGATCTATGGCCTAGCGTATTGAACGCCATAGACCGGCCTGAGTAAAATAACACAAAATATTAAGCAATAAATATATTTCAACTTCTTTGTAAACAACACTGATTGTTATAAAAATCGAATCGGTAAAGCATTTTATGTCGATGGACTAAACCGGACTAGGCATAAATAAAAAAAGAATAAATAAATAAAATAAATAAATAAATAATGCTGGACAATTCACACAGCATTATCTAGCCCCATGGTAAGCAGAGCTTGTGTTATGGGTACTAGATAACTGATATACATAATACAATACATTACATAGATAGATATTTTTTATTATACATAGAAAACAACCAGAACACCCGAAACAAATATCTGCAGATCGTACACACATTTGTTCCGAGGCGGGAATCGAACCCGCAACCTCCTGCGTCGCAGACGGACCTTCGCCCACCGCGCCACATCGGTTGTCAATATCAACATCATATCTTATGGTAATATTCCTTTTTTAAATTCAAATTAAATTTATTGTCGAAACTGCGTACAAAAAATATTTTAAAAGCTAGATGTAATAATTAAGTATAATAAAGAATAACAGTAATAATCATCATAATCTTTATTTGCATGAATGTATGTAAAAGGTCTTAATTCTATGTGTCCAGATACAAACTACCTACTCAGGTGTGCAAAATCTTAGGAATTATTATAATCGTTAATGTCTCTAATGTCAATAAAAAAATCACACAAAATGTAACAACAGTTTATCCATTAATAATGGACCTACAATATTTAACTTATAAAAAAAATCAATTATATTATATTATATTTATATTATATTATATATAATTTAAGAAAAGGCAGGCTGTACCACAGGTTATCTAAATAAGAACATAACAGGAACATGGGTGTTCTGGTCGTTTTCTATGTATAATAAAAAATATCTATGTAAGTAATGTATTGTATTATGTATATCAGTTATCTAGTACCCATAACACACGCTCTGCTTACCGTGGGGCTAGGTAATGCTGTGTGAATTGTCCAGCATTATTTATATATTTATTTATTTAAAATACTAAAAAACAAACTAATAAATATTTACACATTTCAAAATAAATAATACACTACTTAAATACATAAATAAATAAATAGTAAGTACCAATATTCATTCTTTTGGCAGGAAAAACCCCTAGACATGAGCTTTAAAAACTCATGGTAGAGCAAACATTTAAACATTATTATGTTTGTACACGGTTTACTAGCTTGAACATAGAGTTCGTGAAGCTCCAGTAAATATCGATAGGAAGCACGAACGTGAAGTTTTTTATTGCTTCCACATTCCACGTGATTTCAGAATCTCGAAGGATCTAAAGAACTTCAGTAGCAATGTTTCAAACGACGTAAGGACGGACTTCATTTATTGCACTCAATCTATTGGAACTAGCTTCGTATACAGGATGTTAGATTTTATTATTTATCTAGTTTTGAAAACAAAGGGGTTGGTGTAACCAGATTTAATAGCTAAATGGCTTTTTTAAGCCGAGATATTTTAAAGATATTTTTGGAGATGAGAAATACTCTATCGAATAATTAAGAAATTAACCATCATCGAAAAAGTAATGTACTTAAGGGTTAAAATTGTACTATACTAAAAAAATATATGCCATGATATTTCTTACAACTAAAGTTACAGCACTTAATAATTCGAATTGTTTTTTTTTATATTTTTCATGTCTACTTATAAACACTTGTTACGTATGTAGTAGGCGCCTACGCATGTGTGCGTGCCCGCACAAGCCAGCGCCACCTGAGTGCAATAAACAGTGTGTAACTAACCAGCGGTCGTTTCACTCACGTCGATGAGCTCCCTATCCGAATATCGTACACACTAAAACTACAAAACATAGTAAAAAGTTCTTAAAAAATACAGGTTTTAAAATGGTAAAGTATAGTAGGCTATATTTAGAAGACGCCTCGTTGAGCCATGGCCAATTTGTTGTACTGCAGCACTGCAGCACACACATATTTACCTACAGTAAGTCCTTTAGTAGCCATTTTAATTGCTCGTTTTATTAATTGTTTATATACCTAATTGTTTCATTGTAGGTAGGTACTTTAGTTTAATATTGTATCTATCACTATGTTAATTGTATGTCGACGACCGATGTGGCGCGGTGGACAAAGGTCCGCCTGTGGCGCAAGAGGTTGCGGGTTCGATTCCCGCCTCGGAATAATTGTGTGTACAATCTGCAGATGTTTGTTCTGAGTGTTCTGATCGTTTTCTGTGTTTAGTAAAAAATATCTATCTATGTAATGTATTGTATTATGTATATCAGTTATCTAGTACCCATAACACAAGCTCTGCTTACCATGGGGCTAGATAATGCTGTGTGAATTGTCCAGCATTATTTATTTAGTTATTTATGTGTGTGTTATTAGTACCAAATAAACGTTTTATCTACATATCTATCTATCTATCAGCTTTTGCACTTGATTCCATTTACCCCCCAGTGTGATATGATTATGAAAAACGCTGTGCCGAACTCCCTGTATGTTTGTGAAAATGTCGGTGAAAATGTCCAGTACTCAGTTATTCAATCGTATTGCTTGTAAATCAAGCTAAACGACCTCGTACTTAACTGTTTATCTGCATAGACACCAAAAAGAGCTTAACTAATAAAAAGCGCCATCTCAAGTGCATCATGTGAAGTTCAGGCATAAACCGCAGTCTCCAAGTACCAACTAGTTTTACGGGTACAGCCGGGTATGCACATCGTAAAGTTTTACTTTATAGCTAGCTTTAACTGCTCATAGCTCAAAATGGGATTTTAAATTATAGTACTTATTCATACATTATAATATAATGGGGTAATAAGGTAGGGAATCTAAGGTCAAGGGAATTGGGCCTTAGATTCTTTTTAAATATTAAATTACAAATACAAACGTTTTTATCTCGTTCACAAAGTTTATTATCTTACATAATTTTGAAGCTTTTTAATTATAATATTATTTTTATATAATAATAGATACTGTAAGCTAGCGGAAGCGATGAGCTTTGCGGAGGACTGACGAGAAACTGCGCAGGCCAGGGAAATATGGCGACTTCTCGTATTAGAGGCCAAGACACTCTTCAGGTCGTTGATACATAATAATAAAATAATATCTAAATAAATAATGCTGGACAATTCACACAGCATTACCTAGCCCCATGGTAAGTAGAGTTTGTGTTATGGGTACTGTACCATATAGAAGGATACCCATTTGACGTGTAATAATCATTTTACCAATAAATAAACTTGAACTTAGGAGTACCTAAGCTAGTAAACCCTTTAGATAGATAGATAGAATATACTTTATTGCACAAAAGTTGTACATAGGCGAGCATAATGCTAGATAGCATTCTCTACCTGCTAACCTTTGGGTAGTGTGGACAACAATTTAGTAGGTAGTGCTAGATTGCAGAAAAAACATACTAAAATATCGCATCCCTTACGCATTTTTCGTGATTTTTTGGAGTGTTGTCAAAGTGTCATCTTTAGTCTTTAGTAACCAAGTATTATAATGATATAACATTATTGAGTTAATTAGGTATAGTTTAAATTAAAAAAAGTATTCATAAAAATATTTATTTATTTACATTTCTATTACGGTAACTTATTTTAATTTATTTACTAAACCTCCCTTAATAATGATTAATATAATTAAAAAAAACACTCGCTATTACAATATTCATTCACAAACCTTTAACACGTAGCTTTACTTTTGATACGAATTGTATAAGCATTATTCGAGTTGTTATTGTCTTGGTAACCACCAAGACAATAATAACTCGAATAATGCTCTGATGCCTTTCACTAGTAGATAAAAAAATGAAGTGAAGAATTCTCTCAGTTAAAACTTTATATCTGATAGTAATTTTGTTTAAAATATGAATATTTATTTGATACTTACCAATGTAGTTTTAAATTTGACTAAGCATTTTTTGATACACATTTTGTTCTAATTTTGACTACCTACGAGTATTTATTTGATAATAATTTGAAGTCGAAATTTTGACTCTTCTAATAAACTGGTCTAGAGATTATTTTTAAGTCAAAAAGAATAGACGTTATTGTTTTCAGATTCTTAACACTATAGTGCAAAAAAAGCCTCATTTTGGCATTTTAATAAAAAGTCCCTCAAATATGAGTAGAAACAGTCGAGACAGATATTGAAGAGCCGCCAATACCAGGTTTCACGTGATTCGCGTTGGCATCTTCTTTGTCCATCTGTGGCCTTCTCTTGGGGCCAAGAAGGACCTTCTGCAGTTGGCATGCTGGGGCCTCCACGAAGAGATACAGAGGAAGAGCGAAGAGGTATGTTGTGCTGACTATACCGGCATAAAGCATTATCTGGAATAGAGAGATAATCATTTAGATATTATTTATACACGACGACCTCTGTAGCGTGGTGGGTGAAGGTCCGCCTGCGATGCTTGATGTCCGCAGCTTGCTGATTCTCAGAGCTATGTCGATAACTTTGTTTCTCTGTCGGATGTATTCGCTACGAATACTATCCTACAGAGAAACTCCGAGCAATAATCTACTTCTCCATCATCATCATCAGTATATATTTAATAGTCCACTGCTGGACATAGGCCACCCCTAATTATAATTCTACTTACAGCGGTATAATCCGTAGCATAGAAGCTCCTTCTCATCTGCCCGCCGTAGGTGCGGAGTACAGTCGCGTGCAATAGCATAGCGCAGTACGAGAGACGGCCCAGGGGCTGCAAGGGACCCCACTCCACTGAGCCTACGTAGATCCCTGGAAAAAGAACAAAAGAATAGAATTAGAATCAGAAAAAGGAATAAGAATATGTAATGTTAGAAGGATGTGAATGGTTCAAAACGAAAAAATAGACAAAATGAACTTAACTGAGGTTTCTTCACCATTTTTACGCAATCGTTTCAGGAATTAATCATTTAATAATAAATAATAAATAATGCTGGACAATTCACATAGCATTATCTAGCCCCATGGTAAGCAGAACTTGTGTTATGGGTACTAGATAACTGATATACATAATACATTACATAGATAGACATTTTTTATTATACATAGAAAACGACCAGAACACCCGGAACAAATATCTGCAGATCGTACACACAATTGTTCCAAGGCGGGAATCGAACCCGCAACCTCCTGCGTTGCAAGCGGACCTTCGTCCACCGCGCCACATCGGTCGTCAAAATATAATATAAAATAATCATTCCTCGTTTTCCCCTGGAGTATCCCCCATAAGGGGGAAACCAGAAAACTCAAAAATTCATGGTAAATATCCCGTTAAAAATGACTTCAATCTTAACTTACTATTGCATTTATAAAAATATCCAATAATAAAGACGCAGATGGCCAGAGCGAAGAAGTTCTGGTTCAGCGCGTTGAAGACAGCTGACTCGAAGGCGGACGCCTCTCTGTGGTGCAGGTCCCAGCCCATCAGTACTGCTCCCATTGCGACGGGGATTGAAGATATGAAGAGGAGTTTCATCAGCTGGAAGGAGATAGGAAAATGTTAGAATATGTTTTAACTTACATAACAATATTAGACGACCGATGCGGCGTGGTGGGCGAAGGTCCGCCTGCAACGCAGAAGGTTGCCGGCTCGATTCCCGCCTCGGAATAATTGTTTGTACGATCTGCAGATATTTGTTCCGGGTGTTCTGGTCGTTTTCTATGTGTAATAAAAAATATCTATCTATGTAATGTATTGTATTATGTATATCAGTTATCTAGTACCCATATTACAAGCTCTGCTTACCATGGGGCTAGATAATGCTGTGTGAATTGTCCAGCATTATTTATTTATTTATTTATTTATTATTTACTGCGTCGCAGGTGGACCTTCGCCGCGCCACATAGGTCGTCAACAATAATACAATACAAATACTCTTTATTACACTCCACACCTAATGAAATATATACATAATAGGCGTGATATTTTTCTGTTTAATAATTTCACAACTTCCCTCATTCAACACATAAAAAACCTCATAATAAGTCAACCTACACCAGAACGAATCCTCAAAGTAAACGAACACGTATGTCAATAATAATAAGACACAAAGTGGAACAACCTGAAGAGTTAGAAATGTTAGAAACGTTTCAAGTTGTAATAAAATGAGCATTTTTAATGAGAAAGTAAGATAAGAGTCTTATTCTGCCGTTTTCTTAACTGGAGCCTTAAATACTTGCCCGAGGCGCGAGGAGCGTAAAGCTGACAGCCGACTGCGGTGGACGGACATCGTATGTCTTTAGAAAAAGGTAAACATCAACCATTTCTCTTACACGAACTACAAAAGTGCACCAACTCTAGATAAATGCGAGATCTGACAAATACAGCATGGCAAAGAGCTTCTAAAATGCAATTCAATTCAATTTGTTTAGACATTACGCTATAGAGTTATCAAATGCATTGCGCATATACGATCTTGTTTAGGCATCCTACTTGTTAGGCTGTAGGTATCGAATACAATATATGATTTTAAAACTAAAACCACTATGGACACAACATGGCTGACCTAAAATTTAAGATATAAATACAAAAAAGGAAATGAATTTAACATTATTAAACAACTTTCTCAATTAACTTACCTCAAATCACAGTAAAAAAAAACAACAAAAACAGTAAAAAAACTAATATTAATATGAGAAGTAATTACAAAGGAGGCCGCCAAGTTTTAGAATGGACTAGAATCGATAATGACTTGATCTTCTAGCTATTGTTCAATTTTGACAGTAAAATATATAGTTCCTACATTCACATAACATTTTCAGCAGAAAATCATCCTGCACCACGTGCTAAGCGCCTTCTAACTTTATTATAATCTAATTTTTAAGTGGCATTTCAAACATTTTATTTTAAATCTTAAATAGACCTTTGTTTGACCACAATATATTAATTTTATAAGTTATTGACATAGCCCTGAGAATTAGCAAGCTGAAGTGGCAGTGGGCCGGCCATATCTCGCGAAGAACCGACGGCCGCTGGGGCAAACGTGTTCTTGAGTGGAGACCACGACTCGGCAAACGTAGTGTAGGACGCCCTCCGACCAGGTGGGATGACGACCTGCGAAAGACTGCAGGTAGATGCTGGATGCGTCAAGCTGAAGACAGGGCGCTATGGCGCTCATTGGGGGAGGCCTATGTCCAGCAGTGGACTAATAATAGGCTGATGATGATGATGATGAATATATTAATTTTATAAGCTAGTAGGTAGAGCAATTGAGAATACGATCTATTTATTTTGTAAGCTATTTAGTAGAGCAATTTAGAATACAGCCATAGTAAAGCAAACTTATACAATTGCCTTGTGCAATCTCGAAACAACTAACACAGAGCTAGCAAACAGTTGTTTAATTACCCAAACTTTGTATCTGAATTAAATGTGCATACGTAACTCATGTCTCTGCTTCAGTTGATACGCAGCTTTAAAAGGAAATAGACTTTAATGGAAAATACGTTTTACCTTGTGTTTCCTTATAAATTGTACTGGCTAGATTGAACAGTTTCAGCGGGAATTCTTTTGCTTAGGTGGCTTAGGTGTGAACGCTTTGGAGATCTTAATCGAGAAATCTAGAATAAGGACCTAATCGCATAGAAACCTGGATCGAAAGTTCTAGAATAGGTTTTAGAAATTTTTGTCTTGGAAAATGGCCACAGAGTGTGACGTTGCTTGTACGTAATTTGACAGATAACAATTTTTTAGACGTTCTCAACAAATTTGCTGTAAGCGATAAGACCGCCGATTGTGCCACTAGTTTTAGTTAGTATTAAGATCCTTTATTATTTTTTTTTTGTATTGATGCAACAAAGATATATTGTATTGTGTAACTTACCAGAGAGCCACCCAAGTCCCATTTCTTCAGCTGTGCCCGATGATAGAAATATGCTGTCAACACTCCGAGATGATAGCCAGCCCAATTGCCCTGCGCTGATACGTAGGCATGGTAGAATGTGTCGTTGTACCCGAATATGTCTCTTATTGACCTGAAATAGAGGTTAGATTAAGATTTAGTGCTTAAAACAAGATCTATTACAGTGTGCCCCTCAAATAACTGCAATCCCCAAAGAGTATAAAACAAATATTTTTTTCGAATGGACTAATATGCTGTTGACCGCAGATGGCCATGACAGCGTTAACGGACTTTTGGCGGGCGCAGAAGGCGCCTCGCCGGTAAGTTCAACACGCACAAGGGCCACCAATTATGTGCGAGCCTCGGCTTGGGCTATTGCCAGATGCTAGAAGAGGATAGGGAGGTAACGCCTAGGTTCACAAGTGCACCTAAGGGCGGAAGCGAGGAATTCTTCGCTTTTTGGTCGGATGAGTAGTGTGTGGAAGCGAAATTGTTGCTGTCAACTCCGGGTTAGCGTCGGTGATCCAAAAATGATCGAGGAATAAGAAGTGGCCAGAACCTCTTCCTCACTGAATGGCAGCCATTTGAAATTTTGCTTTTCACAAGTGCGTACGCCACCCCGGTCCAGCGTAGCATAGCGCGTTGCACATGCTACGAAGGTCTTCAAATTACAAATTTATCTACTGGGAAGGGTAGGGAAAAATCTATATTTGAAAGTAAAAAGCAAGAGCTTTTATTTATCATACTCAAAACCGTTATTTTTCTTCAGTTCCAGAAGAAAAAGTGTAAAATATAGTAAAATAGTGGGTGCGTTGAAGTCTTTTGTATGCTACGCTAGCGTCGTAGCATCGTAGCACGTGCTACGAAAGAGGAAACTAAAGAATCAGCAAAATGTCTTACTATAGAAATTGTCAACCTATCGAAACTGGTAAATTCGTGAAATTTACGATTAAGGAAACTGACCAGTGGTACGTCCGTACGTAAAAATGTGCCATACCATACCATGGCTAAAGCTGGATTCTACCGGAAAGAGTAATGAGCGATGCGTGGAGTTTCTTTGAACGCTTTCTGCTCGCTCAGTCCTTTCCGCTCGACTATTTGTGGGCGGAAACACAAGTTATTATGCACTTTAGGAGGGGATGATCAGGATTATGTTAACGTTCATCGGAAAAAGTAGCTTTGCCTTTTTAACACTTTGAGTGCTGAAATCACACGGTATGTGTTTTCTACAAGTGACTAATATGCGTAAATCCACACTAGCGCAGCGGCTGAGAAAATACAGATCTTTGTGACTCAGCACAGCCGTAATATTTTTCGAACGAAACGCATGTGCGGCGCAACACAACCGCTGTGTAGAGCGGCAGCACGAATTTTTTAAGTTAAAAAAAAGATCGCAGTCGTCGAAAAAAAATCGCAGTCAAAGTGTTAAGGTAGTCGAATAATTGGATACCTCTAACTCATATCGTGGAAGCCAGAGGTTCAATGATTATGCCTGGCGTTGGCTTAATATTAGACCTACGTGCATAAGGACAGGCCATAAAAATAAGAATATATTTATTGTAAAATTGTGTAAAACATCCATGACGACCGATGTGGCGTGGTGGCGAAGGTCCGCCTGCGACGCAGGAGGTTGCGGGTTCGATTCCCGTCTCGGAACAATTGTGTGTACGATCTGCAGATATTTGTTCCGGGTGTTCTGGTCGTTTTCTATGTATAATAAAAAATATCTAACTATGTAATGTATTGTATTATGTATATCAGTTATCTAGTACCCATAACACAAGCTCTGCTTACCATGGGGCTAGATAATGCTGTGTGGATTGTCAAGCATTATTTATTTATTTATTTATCCATAGGGAAAGTCTTAAATCATAATTTGGTATCAACAATTTATCCATTTCGGACATAAAATATTTTAACAATTAGGTTCTAGTACTAACTAGTCTGTTTCACTAAACTGTTTTGAAGGAAACTATTGAATCTCTCACAGAAAACACATAGAATCCTCCTGCTTACGAAAATCGTATGCCTATACTTCCAGGAGCTCTATATCTACCAGCTGTCGCGATTATGAGTCACCTCTATAGAGAATGCTGAGTGATATCATTGGATGGTAAATTGGTGAGGTTAATCGCATAACTTTGTGCTGGCTGTCAAATTAGCCATTACCAACGTATGTTAAATTGCCAGGTTTCACAGGAGGCTAGATTTGTTATATTTTCTACTTACTCTGGGAAGATAGACACTCGTATCGGCAACAAGTTCATAAGGTAGCTCTGTAGGAAGGGGATCAGTAGACTGACTGCCATGATTATCGTCAGGATCGGCACCCCGCTGCGAGGCCAGCGCCAGATGATCAGCATTATGACGAGGGTCATCAGGAATAGCTGGGTGTCGGTGCCGAGGTACCTGGAATGTTGAATACATTTTATAACTTTGATGTAATGGTTGTCTGGAATCTACGTGTGATATCAGAATGGAGCCATGAAGCAAACGCAGTCGCCTCGTTTTAATGAAAGCAACACTTCAGTTTTACCCTTTTTCTTCGGCTACGATGCCAAAATATTAATGAACTATGACAACATCATCAGCCTATATTAGTCCACTGCTGGAAATAGGCCTCCCCCAATGAACGCCATAGCGCCCTGTCTACAGCTTGACGCATCCAGCAGACTCAAGAACACGTTAACCCCAGAGCGGTTGTTGGTTTTTCGCAAGGTATAGCCGGCCCACTGCCACTTCAGCTTGCTAATTCTTAGAGCTATGTTTTTTAAATCAATTCAAAATCAAATGCGTTTGTAGTAAAACATAAATTTACAATTAGCCGTTATTGAATAAAGACAATACGATATACGACCATATATACTTTGGTTCTCCGTCGGATGTATTCGTTACGAATCCTATCCTTCAGAGAAACTCTGAGCAAGTAGCAACTTTGAACTGTTGGACCAGCCGTTTGTAAGTACAGTACACACATTACTTTCTTTTATACAGTACACAACGGTACAGTCTCAAGTTTATACTAACTAAACTATTAATAACCTCCATAACTACCGATAAATCAAACTATCTACTAATAACCCTTTACTTACACAGGAAACTAATAAACAAAGATGTGGTGAACAATGTAACTAATAAGATATTAGTTAATTTCGATAGTTTACTCATGGAAATATCTAATTAAATCATTTGAAGACGCGTGAAGGCAGGATGTATTGCAATAGTTGCTATTTACGCAAACTGCATGACTGCAACTGCGATCGCATTGGTGCGTGACGTTGCACTATTGAGTTAGCATTATACCGTAGGCTTAGTAAAGACGACATAAACAGGACAACAACAATACGTCTCTTTTTCCCATTCTTATTAGAACGCATCTTTTTCTAAAGTACCGTATGTAATATGAATGATTTGTCAAATAAGATTCTTAAGAAATAAGATTTCTCGTCTTTTTTTTTTCGTCTACTAGTGGAAGAATTGCAAAAATACTATTATAGCTATATCACTTATGTAAGTAAGCGAGTTAATTACGAACCTTAATTATGTTAGAAGAAACCAACGAACACCGAAAAGGAACGCGATACGCGAGCATCTAGCACCGCATTAACCCTGAAGAAGACTACGTTAACACTTTGACTGCGATTTTTTTTCGACGACTGCGATCTTTTTTTTAACCTAAAAAATTCGTGCTGCCGCTCTACACAGCGGTTGTGTTGCGCCGCACATGCGTTTCGTTCGAAAAATATTACGGCTGTGCTGAGTCACAAAGATCTGTATTTTCTCAGCCGCTGCGCTAGTGTGGATTTACGCATATTAGTCACTTGTAGAAAACACATACCGTGTGATTTCAGCACTCAAAGTGTCTTCTAACACAATTAATAAAGTTTGTAGCTAACCCATATACATCCGTACTAAATTCTTCAGACTACAATAGTTTTTACATTTTTAAAACTAATCAGTAAAGGCATTATTCTACGTTAATCGAACATCTGCGAAATGAAAACACAACAATGTATACAGTCAATAAGATGTAACACTTCAGTACCATGTCTTACTTACTCGACAACTTCGTTAGTTCCACCAACGAGCATTCTCTATTTTTAAGAACATTCTGTTTAATGAATATTATTCATCATATCAGTTCTTCTTCTTCATCATCATCAGCCTATGTGAGTCTACTTCTGGACATAGGCCTCCCATAATGAGCGCCACAGCGCCCTGTCTTCAGCTTGCCGCATCTAGCATCTACCTGCAGTCTTTCGCAGGTCGTCATCCCACCTGGCTGGAAGGCGTCCTACGCTACGTTTTGCCATCAAGTACAGATTCACAGAGGCATTCAAAGTAGAGCATTTTTTTGCCTTTTTCTGTGTTTGGGGAGTTGTTGTGTGGTTTGGGGATCGCAGTTCGGTGACGAAACTATCTGTATTGACTGGCAATAAAATATACATAATGCGATTTTTTTAATACAAGTTCGTAAGAATGAACAAAAAGACTAGTTTTAACGATTTTTGAAATTGTTGACGAATGTTTAGGTAAGTATTCAAGTTTGGAATTTTCGCGTAACCCAGTCCATGCTTTTTAATAATACAAGCTAAATCGTTCTAGATAACAAATTTAACTTACTATTATTAATTTTTATAATTTTTCCTTATTATGAAGATTGAGTGGAGACCACGTCTCGGAAAACGTAGTGTAGGACACCCTCCGACCAGGTGGGATGACGACCTGCGAAAGACTGCAGGTAGATGCTGGATGCGGCAAGCTGAAGACAGGGCGCTATGGCGCTCATTGGGGGAGGCCTATGTCCATTAGTGGACTGCTATTGGCTGATGATGATGAAGATTATGCTAATATTATTTTAAAAAGTCTAAGCTAAATCGTCCTAAATAAAAAAAATAACTTACTATGGTTAATTTTTATAAATCTTCCTTATTATAAAGATTGACAGATTATGTCAGTGCTACAAAACTTGTTTGTTGACGGATTATGCTAACAGCTGAGCTATCTACCTCATTACTTGGTTTGGTAATTTCAATAACATGTACGGAAGATAAGTATTTAGTAAATTAAAGGTAAATACTCAACTGTTTGACAAGATTTCTCATCTTAACCTCAAACTAACCAAATATTTGAGGTATCAAGTAATTTTCAAGTTGCATTGCAAAATGTTTAATTTTCATCGTGAGTAAACAAACCTTGATGCTGTAGGCTCAGTTTACAATGAAAGCAGGTTCAGCAATGTTATAATATAACCCTCGCGCAATGAGAATGGTATAAAACCATTAAGGTATAATGTTATTATTATAACTATTCATTCAAATGTATTATTATATTTGAATGAGTTTATGTTTTTTTAAATAATTAGACAAGTCCATCCCTTGTTAACAACGTGGATATCGGATTGAATAACCTGCGTACAATAATTATATTGAGAATGACTTCATCTCTTTTGCAGATTGGATTCAAGCTGAGCAGAACAGAATGAGGGATGTCGTCATTTATATTATGAGAAATTTGATGTGAAATATTTACTTTGACTAAGTTCAAAGGTCAAAGATAGATGGAACAAAATGTTTTACGTAATTGCAAATATTAGGTCTTAACTAATAACATTTAAATCGTTATTATATGTGTATGATTTTGCTGAAAACTCTTATTTTAAATTATCAACTAGTAAACTTGATAAACGTGGAGTTTTATTAGAGCATTAATTTGTTTATAATAATCACATTTAATTTTTTTAGCATTGGTAGGTTAAACAAACTAATAACATAATCCAGGTCAGCGTTTTCTCTTCTCTCCCGGTATCTTCGTAAAGATTTAAAATCTGCTAACTGTGTAAATTCATCCAGTTAACAGGTGGATGCTGTTAGCCAATACAGATCATAATCGTTCTCTCAAAGAGTCACGTCTTTAGGCAGTTTGAGATTCTTATAACTGACCTTAACTTTATGAGATCCACTTTCGTAACAAATACAATTGCTACGTGACAGATAAAAACGAGTTTAGAGGACTTGCAAAGTTAAAGTCTCGAGAGATATAATTTTGGTATCATTGAGCCACGATTTTTCCAAATGGTTTGCCACAAAAATTCGAATGCTAGATAATTTTCTGAATTTTGTTACTACTTTTACCGAGTCATGATCTCTATTTTCTTAAATGAAATGCATTCGTTTGTTATTCCTCAATAAATAAATAAAATTCGAGAATATAAATACGTTTATTCTAACAGTTTATAAATATGGCCCACGTCTGTTTTAATTCTTTGATGTTCAGATAACTTAATTGATCCATAATTTGTTAGTAAAATTAAACGTTAAGAACTTATTACTAGGGTTAGTTATAACTAATACTAGAAATTAAAACTAAATTAAATTAAAGCACCCCATGAAACATTTCCACAGGGGAGAGGTGTTCTACCTGCTATAGTGTTTAGGATGGTGTTGGGGCTGTCGCGTACCCTGCGCATCAGGGATGCGGTCTTTTTACGGAGGATGGCAGCAAAGCCATCCGTCTGATATAATAATGTAATGTATTAAAGGCTACTAGTACTTACCACGCTTGCGGCATACACAGATACTCGAAGGGGAACAAATTGGGCATCAGTATGACGAGCTGCCACCAGTTAGCACGGCACAGGTCGCGCTCGCGCTTCACCACTGCGTCCCACATGGGGCCGGAGCCCAGGTGTGGTACCCACGTCATCGCTAGACCCATGATTACTAGGACTGCTGGCATTAACCTGTTGATAAAAGTTCGTTTAGAGGTGAAAACATAACGTAATCATTAAAAAGGATTCTGGACTATTCAAATTATTTTAAAGAGAGTAAAACTTCAGTTCATCCGTTTTGGAGATACGATGCATTAAACGATTACGATATCGTCATCATCAGCCTATTTTAGTCCACTGCTGGACATAGGCCTCCCCCAATGAGCGCCATAGCACCCTGTCTTCTGCTTGACGCATCCAGTATCTCCCTGCAGTCTATCGCAGGTCGTAAACCCACCTGGTTGCAGGGCGTCCTACACTACATTTACCGAGTATCGGTTCTTCGCGATTTATAGCCGGCCCACTGCCACTTCAGCTTGCTAATTCTTAGAGCTATGTCGATATTTTTCGTTCGTCGGATGTATTCGTTACGTATCCTATCCTTCAGAGAAACTCCGAGCATAGCTCTTTCCATAGCTCGCTGAGCGACTTTGGACAACCAGCCTTTGGTGGACCAGCCCTGACATTAAATAGATTCACCTTATAACAAACAAGTGGCATACCTCAACCATCTATTCACAAGCGCCATTGGAACAGTCTTCAACGAGAACTGATGCGTCTCCGCATACGTCATCATCTTGTAAGCCATGAGGAAGCCACCCATCACGAAGAATATCTGCACGATAATGCGCGCGTTGAAGAGGAGGCTCTTGAAGAAGTCACTGTAGGACTGCAAAAGAGATAGATAGAAAACACTTTTTCATACCACACGAAATAGGGAACAATTATTATTTAACTATGATGAGACGGCGTGACGAGCTCGAGGCACATATTCCATCATGGCCTGTTGCAGCGTTGGATCGCGACGAGTGGAAGGAAAAATTTGAATTGAGGAAGTATAAAGGGCGGCCTACGAAAGACTGCAGGTAGTAAGGTAGTAAGGAGTATATCTTTCAGAATTTGTATTGGTGTTTCACCTTTATTTTGCTCTGTACAGTAGTTTTACTAACTACCCACATAACTTTGATTATTTGCACGTACCTACTAACAATAGCTAGAAATACGCTTATTTTGTCTGTCACCAGTGATTATTAATCTATTGAGAATCTATTAATTAATATTAATATTATATATTATTGACACCAGTCTTCATTTTATGCGTCGCTGTTTAATACTATCTAAATTCGGAGAATATTCTCAATATATTTCATGCTTTTATTAATCACTATTAATCACCATTTCCTATTAATATAGGAAATGGTCCCATTATCCACTATCCAAGCCAAATACGCTCACAACAGAATATTATTTATAATTTTAAATTACATTATGTCCAAATAATTATTGATAATTAATAATGCTACATTAACACATTGCTGGACACTACCGCCCACAGACGTAAAGAGTTAAAAAGCTATACGACAGTACGCCTCTCGACGTAAGAGTTTAGGTTAAGCCAAAGTCAGTACGCCCTAAGACGATTGATTTTCCATACAAATATTAGGAACGGCATGCTGTAGTGTCACCGTAGAGGTAACTTAGACTTTGATACTGTCACCATGAAATGAATTATAAAAGTTCAAAACACCCACGGTCACGCACACGTCGACATTTTTCCGCTCTCCTCCGCACGCACACTACGGCCGTGGACGTCGTGTTTTCATACACTCAGTCGAGTAGTGCGCAGCGGCGGCGGTGCCCCGCGCGTTGCTAAGTGCTTTCGCGCCATTTTGGCGGGTCAATCGTATTGAAAGGTTAGGTTAGGTTAGGGATTCCTATGAAGACCAACAAAAAAGACTCCAAGACTTGTTTGATGCAGTTTCTACTCCTGAGTCAAGTGAAGACCCTTTTGCTGACGATGGGGAGTATGGAAATGACCAAGATTATGAGCCATCTGGCCTTACGACGTATACGCCTATAGACGTACTGTCGTGTTACATATATATTTTACCACGCGATGTGACACTACGTCTATAGGCAATGTATGAAAAAAAGTAGTGACAAATCAGCAACAATCAGTATACTAGTAGTGTCCATCAACGTGTTAACCTACCTCACAAATAACTGGTTTTCAATTAATTTGAACGTAATATTGCTTTTAATATTATCACTATATTACAATATTTTTAAAAACCCAACAGACAATAACTAGGTATTTTATTTTTTGTGTAAAACTAAACAGAATTAATGACTCATTGGCTTCAACTCGGATATCACGTCAAACTAATGCCGGGATTACACACTTGTCGAGACGTCTCGTGACGCCTTGTCGAGACGTCTCGTGACGCCTTGTCGAGACGTCTCGTGACGCCTTGCCGAGACGTCTCGTGACGCCTTGTCGAGACGGCTCGTGATGCCTTGCCGAGACGTCTCGTGACGCCTTGTCGAGACGTCTCATAAAGCGCTAAAGACATGTCACAACGACGCGATGACGACGCGACGGCAAGAGCCTACGCGCAACCCCGGGCTAGACGAACGCACCCACAGTCATGGTAAGCCTGTCTCGCAGTGTAATCCTAGCAGAAGGTAATTTGACAGTACTAAATACATGTTGAGTTTGAGGTTTTTCTTAACAGCCAATGTTAGTGATAATGTAATCTTCTATATACATATATAAAAGAAAGTCGTGTTTGTTACAACACTTATAACTCGAGAACGGCTGAACAGATTTAGCTGAAAATTGGTGGAGAGGTAGCTTAGAACCAGGAGTCTAACATAGGATTTTTATCATTTAAACTATTTGACACATAGATTTCCACGGGGGCGAAGCCGCGGGGCGCAGCTAGTGGTGAATAAATTGAATTTACTAATGATCGAAATAAATAAAAAAATACATTCGTCTTGGGTCTCCTACTTTTTTGAAGTCGGTTATAAAAAATAAGTCGATTTTAAAGGCTGTTTATTACATTTATTTAGTTTTACCTAGTGCTCATTTAAATAAATAAATAATAATAAATAAATAATGCTGGACAAATCACACAGCGTTATCTAGCCCCATGGTAAGCAGAGCATGTGTTCTGGGTAGGTACTAGATAACTGATATACATAATACAATACATTACATAGATAGATATTTTTTATTATACATAGAAAACAACCAGAACACCCGGAACAAATATCTGCAGATCGTACACACAATTGTTCCGAGGCGGGAATCGAACCCGCAACCTCCTGCGTCGCAGGCGGACCTTCGCCCACCGCGCCACATCGGTCGTCATTTGTTTATATTTAGATGATTAGAGAAAATATATTATATAACTATATAGAGATATTTATATATTTATTTAGCTATATTTTTTTATTATATTGAACTAAATGTATTTATTAGGTTTATTGAACTATTATTTTTTAATTTATGTATGTATATTAGACTAATAATACAATACGGAATGAGATTATCTCATTCCGTATTGTATTATTAGTTTAATCTGTCTCTTGTACACTTCCTCTATCTATTCCACCGCCTCTCCTGTAAACCTAAGGTTTGCCGTAAGAAAACTCTAACTCAGGATTAAGCTCGCCTATGTACATATCTTTTTGAATTAAGTTTTTTTTAAGTTTTGTATGTGTGCAATAAAGAATTAAAGATGAAAATTCGATAAACTCACGTGCTCGATAAATTCCGGGTTGGCAGTGTATCCGTAGCCAATGAAGATCATGGAATGGAGGCCCAGAATCATTACCATGGTGTAAAATCTGCAATAAGACAAATTCATGAAAATATTATGGTTTTTAGTAGGTAAAGTGCGTAAGCCTTTGCACTCGGGGTAATCTCTAAGAAATTAAATTTGACGACCGATGTGGCGCGGTGGGCGAAGGTCCGCTTGCGACGCAGGAGTTGCGGGTTCGATTCCCGCATCGGAACAATTGTGTGTACGATCTGCAGATATTTGTTCCGGGTGTTCTGGTCGTTTTCTATATATAATCATCATCATCATCAGTCTATATCAGTCCACAGCTGGACATAGGCCTGCCCCAATGAGCGCCATAGCGCCCTGTCTTCAGCTTGCCGCATCCAGCATCTACCTGCAGTCTTTCGCTATATATAATAAAAAATATCTATCTAATGTAACGTATTGTATTATGTATATCAGTTATCTAGTACCCATAACACAAGCTCTGCTTACCATGGGGCTAGATAATGCTGTGTGAATTGTCCAGCATTTTTTTTTTATAAATAATAATATCCCAAAAAGCAACGGCTCCCGCGGCCATGAGAAACAGTAATTTATACCTAAAGATTTTTTTTATAGTATAGTGGGTAGCTATGACTTCTCTCCCAACCCAAGATACTAGAATAGTTTTTTGGCTGTTCGATTTTTTAATGACAAAGCTATAATCCGCGCGCGTCGCTATCGTCAGATCTCCTTGAACACGATTTCGCCAAACAAAATGTCATTATCAACTAACTGCTTAATCAAAAACTAGAGAAATATTAAACCATGCTTTCTGTTCGGTGAAATCGGCCTTAACCTTATCCTGAGTTTGAGCACTGAAAGATGCGACATAGTTTTAAACTTAGGTATACGCTTTCCAGTGTTCCCTTGTATTCTAGTTATATTAAATAAATAATGCTGGATAAGTATATAGGTAAGCAGAGCTTGTGTTTATAGGTATTAGATAACTGATATACATAATACAATACATTACATAGATAGATATTTTTTATTATACATAGAAAACGACCAGAACACCCGGAACAAATATCTGCAGATCGTACACACAATTGTTCCGAGGCGGGAATCGAACCCGCAACCTCCTGCGTCGCAGGCGGACCTTCGCCCACCGCGCCACATCGGTCGTCAATAAACTGAAATTTAATTGAATCGTCCGTTACGTATCTCTTCTACCTACCTTAGTGCTTGGAAGCATTTGAATAGTCCACCTTCAGCACTGCCGCCATACTTCAACGCCTTCCAGTTCTTTTGCACGCAGAACGCAAGGAACACTCTGTTTTCTGTAAAGATTGTAATTATGTTATGAAATATATCATCATCACTGGTAGAGTAAATAATATATAGATGTAATGAAATTCATTAAAGTAAATAAATAATGCTGGACAATTCACACAGCATTATCTAGTCTAGCCCCATGGTAAGCAGAGCTTGTGTTATGGGTACTAGATAACTGATATACATAATACAATATATTACATAGATAGATATTTTTTATTATACGTAGAAAACAACCAGAACACCCGGAACAAATATCTGCAGATCGTACACACAATTGTTCCGAGGCGGGAATCGAACCCGCAACCTCCTGCGTCGCAAGCGGAACTTCGCCCACCGCGCCACATCGGTCGTCATTCATTAAAGTAAATATCTATGATAGAAACTGTAAGGAGAAATCGAGGTTTTCTGATCGAATGAAATAGTTTATTCATATCATACTCGTAGTAAGTTTAATTTTTTTATTATACTATCTCCAATATGGACACTTTAATTGTTTTTGTACCATAACTTTATTGATGTCTGAAATAAACGTACATAATGTATTTATTTGACTATGAGATACTGTATATTACACAAACATCATCGTGCATGATGCAGCCTTATGTTAGTCCATAGCTGGACATAGGCATCGCCTAATGAGCGCCATAGCGCCCTGTCTTCGGCTTGCCGCATCCAGCATCTGCCTGCAGTCTTTCACAGATCGTCATCCCAATAGACCGAAGGCCATCCTACAGCAACGTTTTCCCAAAAAAAATTACGTACCTTTCATTTATTCACTTATCTATGGCTGGACTTTGTACTTTATAAAGCTGAAATAAGCCTATCGAAAAAGGTATAAAATGAAAGACAACTCACGATCCCCGTCATCCTTAGCACTTGGCTGATCACAGTGATGACCCAAGGTCCATCAACGGAAGTTCTAGTAGAACGCATCCTATTATAAAGGCCTAGTCCAAAGCATCGACGGGAAGACTGTCGTCTTTAGCCTTGCAGTATCATTAAGTAGGTATTATTCGTTATACCAAATTACTTACGCTCTCCATCCTCCTTAGGCCATAGGAAGTACTTGGCTGAACACCCAAGGTTCACCAACAGAAGGACTAGTAGAATAACTCCTATGGAATAGTCCAAACCATCGACGGCAAGACTGTCGTCTTTGGTCTTGCAGTATCAATTAGTAGGTAATTAGGTATTAACCATTACATCAGATTACTTACGCTCTCCATTCTCCTTAGGCCATAGGAAGTACTTGGCTGAACACCCAAGGTTTACCAACAGAAGGACTAGTAGAATAACTCCTATGGAATAGTCCAAGGCATCGACGGGAAGACTGTCGTCTTTGGTCTTGCAGTACCGGACTGAGAGAGTGTCGACCTGGGTAAATTTAATTTGAATTTATTTGGGACACAAAAAGCTTATACTACTTACATAACAATACATTTCTTTTTTATATAACAATTCATTACTTTCAATACATTTATGTACACTGAAATAACACCGGCTTTCTTCATACACGCCAAAACAACTGGTCGGGCTGAATTTCTGTTGTAGAAAGATTTCAGGCAATTGGCATAGATTAAAACGTGACTTATTAGAGCTTAATTTACATTATGAATGAAACGAATTTTAATGCTTTTCGCGTTGTGAGTAATTATAAAACTTCTTTGCAGTGATGAATTGCCTAAATCAAGGATTTTATCTGGACTTTAACAGGAGTATCGTTGTTAAAGTATGAGTATCACTCAGATTAGTGATACCCACTTATCTTTCAATCCACCAACAATTTGTGGGGGTCCTAGATCCTACTGTGTCGTTCCATGGCAGGGTTCTCCTCCACGTTCCTTTATTGAAAGACTGGTGGACTGTATTACTAGGCATTTATTCTTGAAAGGATTTTGGCGCCGATTTGCTGGTTTAACTTCTTGATGACTGGTTGACTACTTGACTTGTTGACTACTACTTCTTTGTTTGTTTATTCTATGCCTGTATTTGGTACTTGTGTCTAAATAAATGTTTTTTCTATTCTATTCTATTTTACTTGTAGATCATATTTCCTCAAACTCCCATTGTTTTTAATCTTACCTGCAGCCCATACCCCTGATGGATACTCTGGTTGAAGCAGTCCTTCAGCGCTGATGCTGTAGCGTCACTCGCATTAGCGTGCGTCAGGTTCAACCCGCAGGTCTTGGAAGCACAGATACCTCTGTGCAGCTTTGAGTGCATGTAGTTTGTGTAGGATTTTGAGGAGAAGTTCTGCGGACATACAATGCAATCATCGTTACCATGATCTCGGGCCATAAATTGACCCGGTCCTTTGGAAGGCTTGCGTGGGGCCGAAGCCAACAGCACAGAGGCCCTTTGAGAAGTTAATCTAAAGGCGATGGCTACACATCGCGGGTATCATCCTCGGGTGCACAATATGATACACCCAAAGATGGTATCCGCCAGGTGTAGAGACTATTGCAAAGAAAAATGAAAGAAATAAAACCAGGCTATTGTGGTGGATGGATGGACTGACGCCTGCCATAAACAAGTCAATAATCATCAATATTATACCTATAATAGTCCACAGATAAACAAAGGTAAATATCCTAATGGGTGCCAGGTCGGGTGACGACTTGCGAAAGGCTGCAGGCAGATGCTGGATGCGGCAAGCTGAAGCCAGGGCGCTGTTGCGCTCATTGGGGAAGGCCTATGTCCAGCAGTGGACTGCTATAGGCTCACGATGATGATGATGAAATTCACAAGAAAAATATAATAACCTTGGCAGTGAAACAATTTACTTATTTACCCCACGAATCATTTCAATAAGGAATGATCGATGACAAATAGGTATTTGGCACTGGTTACCAGCGGGAATTATTCAGAAAGGACGTATTATGAGGAAATGGAGATTCTATTTTGAAAGATTTGGGGACAAGGTTCGAAGCTTTCGTAAATGTCTTATGAATATAGTTACTTAACGATTCAATGCCCAGGCTCTGTGGCGCAGATAATAAAGTTTGCCAGGAAGAGATCGCTTCTAAGCGATAATGCCGCCCAGCCCATTGTACTAGTCGCATGTAATGTCTTTTGTAATGATCTGTATACAATACAATAAAGTATTTTTGTATTGTATTGTATGGTATAATTATAAATAATAATGCTGGACAATCCACACTACATCATCTAGCCCCAAGCTAAACAGAGCATGTGTTATGGGTACTAGATGACTGATATACTTAATACAATACATTACATATTGCATTACATTTATAGATATTTTTGATTATACATAGATAACGTAGTGTAGGACGCCCTCCGGCCAGGTGGGATGACAACCTGCGACAGACTGCAGGTAGACGCTGGATGCGTCAAGCTGAAGATAGGGCGCTATGGCGCTCAGTAGGGGAGGCCTATGTCCAGCAGTGGACTATCATAGGCTGATGATGATGATGATAGATAACTACCAGAACACCCGCAACAAATATTTGCAGATCGTACACACAATTGTCCCGGAAATTGAACCCGCAACCTTCTGTGTCGCAGATGGACCATCACCCACCGCGCCACAGAGATCGTCAGATAGATTTTGTCTTGGGCCATGGACGTGTTAAGTTTATTTGTTCTTAGTAGGACACCTACGCTTGAATTTTAAATTCAAAGCTCGTGGATTTAAAGGCCATTTTGCATCGTCGGAATTTTGTGAAAAGCTTTATCTTGCTGGCTCAGATGAAAAATAACGATGTTTTTCTGTAAACTCGAGAAACTGTCATGGCAGCGAGGAACTTCATTGAAAACTTTTGTACGGTTAACAATTTCATGAATCTACTTGCATTTCTATACAAAATAAATAAATAAATAATGCTGGACATTCCACACTACATCATCTAGCCCCAAGCTAAGCGGAGCTTCATCATCATCATCTTCATCAGCCTTTGTTAGTCCATTATTTAGACATAGGCCTCCCCCAATGAGCGCCATAGCGCCCTGTTTTCAGCTTGACGCATCCAGCATCTCCCTGCAGTCTTTCGCAGGTCGTCACCCCACCTGGTCAGAGGGCGTCCTAGACTACGTTTACCGAGTCGTGGTCTCCACTCAAGAACACTAGTTCTGAAGTAAATTCGAGTACCAACCTTTATATACTGATACAAGGGCGTTTCGTCCTCCAATAAAACCATGTCTACAATACAGTAGACAGCGTCAGGACTTTTCAAACATAGGTCGAAGTCATCCAGCTCAGATAGAGCCGGCATGGAGTTGTAGTCGAATATAGGCTCGGGGTCTTCCGTGGCTGGTTCATAGTCGGTCGTCGGTGACTCGGTCGTGATGGTGGTTGTTGGGTCATCTGAGAACAAAAATGGCGTTTTAATCGTGTTTTAATTCTTTTATTAGTTCCTAATTTGTTATCTTTATTATTATTAGTTCTTAAGTTGTATTATTTTATATGAAACACAAATAAATATAATTAATATAATCTATTTCTATTTTCAATGGCAAAATCAGCACTTAGACAAATCAAATGGTATAGGTACCTGAATTGTTTATAGGTACTGTGTCCAATTCTGTCCTTTATAACAAAGGACAACGCAATCATAATAAAAATAATACTAAACGTGCAGACATCCAAACGTTGCAACAGGTCATTTTCCTACCGGTTGTATTGCAAATCCTTGTTATGCGTGCGCGTGCGCAAGCCTGTTGAAACATTAACTATCCAGGCTAGGATGTACTTCGCGTAACTTGATTTACGAGATATTTCTAATTTGAACCTATTATGTAAGAAAATGCTGGTATTAATATGGATCAGTTGATCTACTTGAAGATTCAAACTTTTGAAACTATCCATGGTTATAAAAACGGGATATTTACCATGATTTTATTTTTATTTTTCTCAAAAATCAAATCATGGTAAATATCCCGTTTTAAATGACTTTAGTAGGTACTTACTTGAAGATTGTTTACAACATTCTGCAGTTATAGCTTAATAGTTTCAATAGTACAAACTAGTTCTATTTTTTTTATATTATTTGATTGTAACTAACATTCTTCACAACATAGAATAAAATGTAGTTTCCCGCTGTCTGTGTGTCCCTAATGTCTCTATATATTAGGGACACACAGACAGCGGGAAACTACTTTTCCCTAATGTCTCTATGTATATAGAGACATTAGGACACACAGACAGCTTAGATCTTTGAAACTATACAACGGATTTTGATGCGGTTTTTTAATAGTAAGATTCAAGAGGAAGTTTTATAAACCATTAGACACGCAGATTTCCACGCGGGCGAAGCCGCGGTATAGTGAATGATCATTCATTTCTTTCGTGAACACATTAAATGCGACTTTGTTTTATAGATAGATAGATAGAAAGCGGCGGTCTTATCGCTCAAGAGCGATCTCTACCAGACAACCATGGATGGATAGGATCGTGGACAGCACCAGGGGATCTGTCTGTGTGCTTGTCATCATCATCATCATCAGCTTCTAGCAGTCCACTGCTAGACATAGGCCCAATGAGCGCCATAGCGCCCTGTCTTCAGCTTGCCGCATCCAGCATCTACCTGCAGTCTTTCGCAGGTCGTCATCCCACCTGGTCGGAGGGCTGTGTGCTTGTAGGTTATGAGATATAATAAATAAAATACTTATAATAAATAAATAAATAATGCTGGACAATTCACACAGCATTATCTAGCCCCATGGTAAGCAGAGCTTGTGTTATGGGTACTATATAACTGATATACATAATACAATACATTACATAGATAGATATTTTTTATTATGCAACCAGAACACCCGGAACAAATATCTGCAGATCGTACACACATTTGTTCCGAGGCGGGAATCGAATCCGCAACCTCATGCGTCGCAAGCGGACCTTCGCCCACCGCGCCACATCGGTCGTCAAAATAAAACATTTGTAATACTTACATAGAAAATATACTTGTACTGTAGTGATGATAAGTTGAGCTAATTTGAGTTTGAACGCATTCAATGAGCTTACACCTTTATCTATGGTCTCTCAGTAACCATAAAGCAGGTTTTCGCAACTCCTAACGTAAGTAAAGTAACTGGAGTTAGGAATGCATTGAGTAACTAGCAGGACAACCTGTTAGATTGTGTAAATGGAAGTCCGAGAATCGGCTGTTTCCACAGACGCTTGAAATTAAAAACCAGGGATATATCTTGTCCAGCAGTGGTCTCGTTGATGTTCAAATGAAACCATTAGGATATTTCGTCATCTGGACCTTAGGGTTTTATTAATATCCTTAAATAAATATTCATGATATAAATAATAATAATGACGACCTCTGTGACGCGGTTGCGATGCAAGAGGTTGCGGGTTCGATTCCCGCCTCGGGACAAATGTTTGTACGATCTGCAGATATTTCGGCTGTCCCAAATCAAAACACAGTAGGGACTTTGAACAAATTTTACAGGAGGGCAAAAAAAGCTGATTTTCTTATGCCTTACCAAACTTATGAATCTACAGCTCAATGATTCTTGGAGATAAGATTACTGTCTACATTTTTGCATACTAAAACTTTAAAAATATAATTCGATGCACGTTGTATAACACTTACTAACTTTGAAATGGGATCGACGCTATAAATGAAGGCACTCGACTCGCCCCTCTCCCGTAAAGATAGCGGCAATTTGATGTTTTCTCACTAATTTAAACCCTAATTCATGGAGATAGAAACTTCGACGGGTGTGTGCTATTCTGTGTAATTTGTAGATTTTATGGTCTTTTAGACATGTTAATTCCCAAATCAAAAACCCAATCCCAACCAAAAAAATTTTTTCGGGGATTGCGATTTAGTCTGTACCCTTACTAGGTTTTATTTTATGGTATCACTACATATATTGGGAATGGAGGCCTTTATTGAAAAAAGGGTTTTTGCATATTGTGGGCATTTACTGTGTTAAAAGCATGGTGTAAAAAATTTGATTTCACAACCAAATTATTTACTTAATTACTAATAATAAAATATACACTTGACTTGCATACCTTCAAGAAAAGCAACTGTCGAATTAAATCCAGTTGAATTCTGCGCCCACACACCCGAGACATAAAACAGTAGGAACCACCACATTTCGCGACCACGGCTCTATAATCACTGGCAGGCCAACTTGGATGTTAGATGATAGTGGATTTAAGGTGCACATTTGCATAGAAAGCAGGTGAATTTCACAGGACCATCGCGTGCGCAAAGGCCGCATATGCGACGTAACCACAAGAACCGCCTCAGTTATATATTATAACTGACAAACTAACTTGGATATAATATAGATAGAACCTCTAAGGATAGAATATTCTTTATTGCACAAAAGTTGTAGGTGGTACATAGGCGAGCAAAATCAAGTTGTAAAAGCCGGCAGATACCGGTAACCCGTTTTCACTGTTAGCCTGTGCAATACTGGTAGCAACAATCGGTACCCATTGAGCCGTCACCAGAAATCGTGTTGTGCAAGGCTCTGTAGTGGAGCAATGTCAAAGTCAATATTGCTGAAGAGTTGTGGAAAGGTGGAAAAACAACAGGTCAGGCTTCGACAGAATATCATTACCATCATCATCAGCCTATAGCAGTCCACAGCTGGACATAGGCCTCCCCAATGAGCGCCATAGCGCCCTGTCTTCAGCTTGACGCATCCAACAGTATAACAAAATATAAACTAAGTTACTACGTTTATTATTATAATCAGTCATTAATAGCCCACCGCTGGACAAATGCCTCTCATTTTCTTTTCACTCCTCAACTATTTAATACTAGTTTCTGCCCGCGGCTTCGCATGCGTTGTTCCTATGAAAACGTTTTAAGGTTATTTCTGTCTCATTGCAACTGATTTATTGGATACAAAGTAGCTTTTGTATTATTCCGGGCCTGCAACTCCCTGAATGCAAAATTTCAGCCTTCAGTAGTTTTGTGTGAAAGAGTAACAAACATCCATACATACAAACTTTCGCGTTTATAATAATACTAGCTGCGTCTCTAAATTTATGTTCCAAAGGGTTTGTAAGCCGGAAGGCTTCAAGCCCGCAGGATTCGGAGTTGGTTACAAAATTCGACCGATGTGACGGTCTCTGTGACGCGGCGGGCGAAGGTCCGCCTGCGACGCAGAAGGTTGCGGGTTCAATTCCCGCCTCGGAACAATTGTGTGTACGATCTGCAGATATTTGTTCCGGGTGTTCTGGTCGTTTTCTATGTATAATAAAAAATATCTATCTATTTAATGTATCGTATTATGTATATCAGTTATCTAGTACCCATACCACAAGCTCTGCTTAACATGGGGCTAGATAATGCTGTGTGAATTTTCCAGCATTATTTATATTTATTTATGTAGTGATTAGTGGAATGTAGCAGAATACGATTAAAGATTTACCTCGAGCTCGTCACGCCATGTTAATTTATATCAAGCAGTCTATATCATCATCCATTTAAAAACCGTCACTTCCGATCAGTAGACCCCTTCATCTATAATCACTCTTCATCTATAATTATTTTAATAATGACGAGCCACCCAAACCTTTAATTAAAGCTAATTGATTAGCCAATCACGTCGTTTAGCGTCTAATTAGTACGGGCTTAAATTGTAGATGGCGCATTAGGTGCAACTTACACGAACGATTAGAGGACATCTCATTCGTCCCATTTGGGACGAAGCTGATGGGACGAAAGGGATGTCACGGACGAATGAATAAATAAATGATGCTGGAGAATTCACACAGCATTATCTAGCCCCATGGTAAGCAGAGCTTGTGTTATGGGTACTAGGTAACTGATATACATAATACAATACATTACATAGATAGATATTATACATAGAAAACAACCGGAACACCCGGAACAAATATCTGCAGATCGTACACACAATTGTTCCGAGGCGGGAATCGAAACCGCAACCTCCTGCGTCGCAGGCGGACCTTCGCCCGCCGTGACCTTCGTAACATCGGTCGAATGTTGGGTTCTTTCTTCTTTGTAACCAACTCCGAATCCTGCGGGCATGAAATTATATTGTAAACAATTTATTGTGTCAAAAATATTCACTATTCAAATAAATGTCTCGTCATCCATACCGCAATGCTAGAAAACGAAAGTTTTCAACCAGTGCGTCCTACCCGTTATGACCTACGGAGCTGAGACGTGGACACTCACGATAGGGCTGGTCCACCAGTTCAAAGTCGCTCAGCGAGCTATGGAGAGAGCTATGCTCGGAGTTTCTCTGAACGATAGGATTCGCAACGAATATATCCGACGGAGAACCAAAGTTATCGACATAGCTCTGAGAATTAGCAAGCTGAAGTGGCAGTGGGCCGGCCATACCTATCTCGCGAAGAACCGACGTCCGCTGCTGGGGCAAACGTGTTCTTGAGTGGAGACAACGACTCGGTAAACGTAGTGTAGGACGCCCTCCGACAAGGTGGGATGACGATCTGCGAAAGACTGCAGGTAGATGCTGGATGCGGCAAGACAGGGCGCTATGGCGCTCATTAGGCCTATGTCCAGCAGTGGACTAACGTAGGTTGATGATGATGACGATGCTTACGCCGCGACTGCCATGGCCAAAGTGATGAGAACTATTATTCTCATGATAATGATAATGTGCAGATGTTAACCGCTATCATTTCATCAGACGTTTAATCTGCAGATCGTACACAAAATCGTCCCGAGGCGGGAATCGAACCCGCCACCTCCTGCGTCGCAGGCGGACCTTCGCCCACCACGCCACATAGGTCGTCAGTTTAAGGGGGTCGATGCTTACGCTGCGACTGCTATGGCCAAAAGTGATGACCTCTATTATTCTCATGATAATGATAATGTGCAGCTGTTAACCGCTATCATTTCATCAGACGAGGGTGTTTAAGTTTAATGAATATTGTAGGATGGATAATGAAGCCGTTAATGTGGTGATATTGACGACCTCTGTGGCTTAGTGGGCAAAGATCCGACAGCGATGCAGGGACGGGTTCCACTTCCGCCTCGCGATAAATATTTGTTTGCTACTATCTATAAATAAACCGTTTGTTATCTGTAGATATTTGTTCCAGGTGTTCTGAGTGTTTTTATGCACAAAATAAAAAAAAATTAAATTAAACCATTATCTATGTAATGTATTGTTTTAACATCTGTTAAACCTTGTTACCTAATTATCAAGTACCCATAACACCTGATAAGCTTGTGGCTAGATGAAGCTGTGTAGATTGTCCATCATACAAAAGAATCTAAAACTTAACAAAGTACAAATGGCAGCCTTATAGCTGAGAGCCATTTCTCCCATCTCTTCAACCTTAATACATCTAAGCATAAAATAAAATATGGTTACAAATACAGTGTGCTGCAGGCAAGGGGAGTAAAGGCTCTCGGCAATATGGCTGACCTTTGTTAGGGAATGAGCGAGCTGAAGTGGCAGTGGGCCGGCCATATCTCGCGATCAACCGACGGCCGCTGGGGCAAACGTGTTCTTGAGTGGAGACCACGACTCGGTAAACGTGTAGGACGCCCTCCGATCAGGTGGGATGACGATCTGCGAAAGACTGCAGTGCGTCAAGCTGAAGACAGGGCGCTGTGTTGCTCATTGGGGGAGGCCTATGTCCAATCGGACTAATATAGGCTTATGATGATGATGATATGGCTGCCTTTTGTTTAGTTTTTTGGTAGGATCGACAAAGCATCATCTAGCCCAGTAAAAAAGCAATAACTCGGAGCATAGTGGTGTATATTAAGCCTAAAGGAAGTAGGCAATACTCAATAGCTACTTTTATAGGTACTTAGACACGCAACGATGTTGCTACCTACTAGTACCTACATAACTCATACGTAAATATTATCGAAAGGGGCATTACTATGAAGTCAAAACAGCTACACAGTTCTTCGACTTGTAGGTAGGGTAGGTATTAAGATTTTGTGTGATTTTTTTATTGACATTAGAGACATTAACGATTATAATAATTCCTAAGATTTTGCCAACCCTGAGTACGTAGTTTGTATCTTAAGAAAAAAAAGATAATCTTCAATACTTTTTCCCCGTATGCCAGCATAACTACATTTAAAAAATCGGAAAACTTACTTTTCCGAGAGCGAGGGCTTAGGAACTATATAATACGAGTAACAAAAACCTTAGTAAAAACCTGTTTTTGAGGCAAAGAATTACTAAGTATAATGTATCATAAAATAAATAAGCAATTATACCTGTAATATAGAGACCTTTGAAATCTTACATAATCTGAAGTCAAAATTCTAAAGGATATTGGTAGAGAATACAATCCCGGGATCCCGAATCTCGGGATCTCGGGATCCCGAACGTTTTCTGGCCCCGAAAATCCCGGGACTATACTTGGCTAATCTCGGGATTTTCGGAATTGCCACAAACACGTCTAGTTTGTTATCCGTAGTCCGTTGCGCCTGGACTTGACTTGATAGCCCTACATTAGATGATACTATAAATGAACCTCGATAGACGACAGCGATGATGAACATCATTCACCAACACCAGAAAACTTAGACTGTCCAGAATCAGGTTTAATCGTTGCAAAACTATAGTTTTTTGTTTTAGCTTTTTTGTTTTCTTATTATATTGTGATTTGTGTTGTGCAAAGACCAAATAAAAACATTTTTTTTAATTACTCAAGTTTTTTTTTATTTGAGCCCAATTAGAAACCACATAGTCTAATACCGGGATAGGCCCGGGATCCCGGGATTACACTTCAAAAATCTCGTAATCCCGGGATCGAAAAACATGCTCAGGATTGTATTCTCTAGATATTGGCTATATCCTATCCTATAGGCTTTAATAACAAGACAACTACGGCCTTATTGGCCATTCACCTCGGCAAATGCCAGAGCTAATGATCGACTTGCGAAATAGGTACTTCGGTAAAGAGCCACAATTGCAGCTTGTGGCAAAATAACTAAAACTATGATTGGCTGGAAAATTGTTGTGAGGCTGTTGTTTGAAATTATTGGAGGATTGTTCTTATGGTAAGTAAATAAATAAAAAAAGAAACCAAACAATTGCGTGGTTCAGTACTTACTAAGCTGAGTTTGACCCTTTTTGGCCAGCAGGCTAGCACGGTAGCTATTTATTGTTTCTCTGTAGGTCGAGCACAGAGAACAGAGAACACAGTCTGCAATTAGGTAAATTGTATTAATTGCAAATACTAGTTTCTAGTTTTTCGTAAATTCTTTATTAATAAAATTTATTGCCAATTAATCTCACCTTCAGCTTAAACCACGAGTAGAGAATTCCTTGACATAGCAATCAGAATCTGCAATATTTACTCTACAACACGACATATTTCGGTAAACACTAACATAACTTGACCGAGAGCGTAGGTACGCACAAGTGGGTAAACAATTGCTTACACCGTATTTGCGGTGGCAATACTGGCAATACTCTTGTGGCGTGGTTCAATCTTTGAACTTGTTATTATATGAACCGAGATTTTTTTTTAATGACTCTATTATTATAATAAATAAATAATGCTGGACCATCCACACGGCATCACCTAGACCCAAGCTAAGCAGAGCTTGTGTTATAGTTACTAGATGATTGATTTAAATACAATATATTACATAGATACGTATTTTTTTTTTATTATACATAGTTAACGACAAGAACACCCGGAACAAATGTCTGCAGATCGTACACACAATCAAAACTACTGAACGGACGTTTTACGACACTAGCAACCCACCCCGGCTTCGCACGATTTTCGATATATATACATATATACCTTCTCCTTGAATCACTTTATTGCTGAAAACTGCATTAACATCCGTTGCGTAGTTTTAAAGATCTAAGCATTCAAGATTCAAGAGGACGGTTTATAAACCTTTTGACACATAGATTTCTACGCGGGCGAAGCCGCGGGGCGCGTCTAGTTATTAAAACAATAAAGTAGCAAAATGCTTTTAACTTGTTCCTAACAAGCAGTTTCAGTTTTCTTCAAGGTCGCGCAGCTGAGCATTAGAAAGTGTCGTTATCTTGCAGCAAACGGGCGACTTTTATGGCAGCGATCAAATGGCGCAACTTAAGTTTGCTCACAATAAAGCCAGATAACCCAATATAGGTATTTTATAGAACTGGTGGCACAAAGAGATATATAAAAATACAGTAAAAAACAAATAAAGGACCTAAGACCAATTCCATTTTGAGTTCAAAGTTAAAAGGTATTTTTAACTTTGAATTAGGGTAAGGTATTTTCGGTCACGTATGTACATTCAGTGAGGTCACTCAGAACATTATGTATAACGTCGTATATTTTATCTTGGCCTGTCTAAGCTTCAAGTTAATCATGAACATACAAACAATCGCGTATAAAGCTAAACGAGCACTTGTCCGCGCCGCAGCAGGAGCCACACTGGCTGCAGTCATCGCATTTTCTAAATTTTATATATGAAATAGTATGCAACATCGCGCACCTATCCGTGCCGACCACACCGCATTTCAGTAAAAGTGAAAAAATCTAGTGTGGCGCCGCGCCGCCGCCGCCCGCGCCGCCGGCCGCCGGCGATCTGTCGCCTAAAGCCAGTTGCCCGTTTGCAGTCCACCGAACGAGATACGGTGATGTAACGTGAACTATGCTTTATATTTATGTATTCGCTTATCTTTACTGTTTACGGTTTAGACGTAAATTTCAGCACAACGTGTTTTAGTTAATCTTCGTCCTGATAAGTCTTCTTGTCACTAGAGTACTAACTACCGCCGCCATAAGCTAAGTTCATCATCAGCCTATATCAGTCCACTGCTGGACATAGGCCTCCCCCAATGAGCGCCATAGCGCCCTGTCTTCAGCTTGCCGCATCCAGCATCTACCTGCAGTCTTTCGCAGGTCGTCATCCCACCTGGTCGGAGGGCGTCTTACACTACGTTTACCGAATCATGGTCTGCACTCGTGAACACGTTTGCCCCATCGGCCGTCGCGTCGGTTCTTCGCGAGATATGTCCGGCCCTCTGCCACTTCAGCTTGCTAATTCTTTGAGCTATGTCGATAACCTTGGTTCTCTGTCGGATGCAGAAGCTAGTTAGATGTTAGTTTTATTAAACTCCATTTTACAAACAAAAAAAAACAACAAAATGAAAAACAAAAGCGTTTCGCAAAAATCTAAACATTGAATCTACAAGGTTCAGTGTTTACATTTTTGCACTATTGATTATCTAGTGTTGTAACGTAATATATGTATATGTATATATAATGTAAGTTTATTGATATAACTTTTGTTACCAAAATATCACTTTTTACTCATTTAGGGGCCGTTCAAATATTACGTAAGCAGATTTATTCTAGTCTGGTAGAGATCGCTCTTGAGCGATAAGACCGCCAATTGTACTTAATTTTTAAGTTTTTACTGTACATAGTTTATAGTTAAAGTGCAATAAAGAATTTTCTATCTATCTATCTATCTTTATTACAATAATTTACCCCCCCCCCCCCCCCCCCATCCCCCTTGTCAGCAAAAGTAAGCAAAGCTCTTACCCCCTCCTCCCATGCTTACGTAAACATTTTTCAATTATAAATCTATTTTTTTATATTATAATTATAATTTTATATATAAGAAAATAGATTTAGGATAGAGATTATATTTTACTGATACAGTATTCAACATAGAGTAAGCGACAAAAATATTATAGTCTTACGAACATAATAAACGCGCGGTAATTCCCCTAATCGGTTCTAAAGCGAGTGCCTAAACGTATGCATTATTTGCGGGAATCCCCGAAAATGCGTTTCGTTTTCAAGCATAGACAATGTGAGGGTTGCCATTCGTGTTAAAAAGTAAATAACTACCGATGACGTAATCATCATCTAGACTCCCCTACCCCCCATGTCATCCAAAATAAGCAAAACAAAGACCCCACATTGTGCTTACGTAATACTTGAACGGCCCCTTATATGAATAAAAACAACAGAAGAAAAACGAACGTGGTTAGCCTCACAAGGTCCAACGACTAACCCCTAAAATCCTACTAATATTATAAACGCGAAAGTTTGTAAGTATGGATGGATGGATCCATGGATGTTTGTTACTCTTTCACGTAAAAGATATTGAATGGATTTTAATGAAACTTTACAATAATATAGTTTCATACATCAGAATAACACATAGGCTATTATTATTATTGTATTTATTATCTGTTATTATTATTGTATTTTTTTTGTGTAAATGACTTAAGTATTAATTGTGTATGACATTGTATATTATATTCAACAAGGTCCGCATGCGCATGTACAAAATTTCAGATACAATTCTATTATTGTGATTGAATAAAGATTATGAATTATATATTGTGTGTATATTATCCAAAATATCTATCAACAGGCGGGTGAAACCGCGGGGCGCAGCTAGTATTTAATAAATGTTACTAGCTTTTAAACGTTTCCATTATTTTCTAGAAAAAAATTGATTAATCTTGATAATAACCGTTTTTTATTTGGCCTCCTCTGTGGCCCTGTAAAGGTATCCTTTGAAAAGTAGAAGATCTCTAGACCCAAAATAAGAAGGAAATTTCATGATTAGGTACAATTATTGATTAAAATTCGAAATACAAATTTCGAAATTTGAATCCTCTAATAGACATATCAGTCTAAGATCAAAGAAGTAAAAAGGTTTGTTAGGTAAGTAGAAAAAAAGGTTTATTTTTTCCTTTGAATTTTTACTTCGTTTTCCCTTTAAGTGTAAATTTTTTACAAGTTTATAGACTTTCGGCTACATGTGGTATACCGTTGTAATAAACGATGATAAGATAATTCTTTAAAAGCATTTGAACTCCTCGATCGCTTTTAGTTTTTTTATAAAAAACGATGTAAAGATGACATTCTCAACTCAGTTTTTTTTTTTTTACTTTTAGAACGTATAACTAATTATTTACTGGTTTTTTTTAATGAATAATGCCTTCAATAGATGAAGGATACATCTGAGACCAAAACCAAATAAAAAGAACAACCGAAAAAATTGTAGGGGAAAAGAGTTAAAATTTCGGAAAATTATTTAAAAATACAAAAAACAGGATTAAAAAAATATTGGAAAGAGTTAGGGTCTTCTACTTCAATTTGTATTTTACAAATAGGCCCACCTACACACCCACCGATTTTGTTTAACCCTCCACCAAAAACCCTGTATCTATACAGGGTGTTTAGTTCTAATAACTCTCTTAAAGTTTACCTATATCATCCCACCGTTAAACTGTGAGGGATATCTTTATAAATGTCCAAGAAACAAGGAATCTTGGCAAGTTTTTAATACCGTTCTGGCTCTTATCGTGCGTCGGCCGAGTTCGGTCGCGCCTAAGTCCGACTAAGACCAAAAGTCCGCAGATTGTTGGTTGTGTGGCTACTAAACTTGCTGTTTAGTTTTACTAATGGAAATAAGTTAGTAAGTAGTTAGAGTAAGTCCAGTACATAATGATGATGATTCCTTGTTAGTGGCAACTGTGTCTGGTTGGACACTTTTCTGCCGGTGACAAGTAATGGAAAATATCTGTAATATGAGTTATCAATTAATGAAGATTGTTTGATATTTTCAACAGATCCTAGTTCGTTATCTAGCAGGGTGTACCACGTGCAGGTTAGGTGGGCTTGGGAGACGAGATATTGGAGTCCCCCTTATACCCCACCAGTGAAATGAAATAAAATGAAAAGTTTATTTCTTTAGGCTTACAAATAAGCACTTAGACAAGTCATATTTTACAATATTCATTATTTTATTGATGTTCACTTAAATATTTTGTCCACCAGTGGAAGAAGTGAGAAGAAACCACTAGTATGTTCATAACTTATGTGTCTAGTAGATGCATAATGAGATTCCAGTTCAAACTATTAAGTAGCCTCAGTTGCCTAGACCGTAAAGTCTGTAATATATGCAGCTGTGCTCCGCCTACTATGTTACACAAATTCAAAAGACCTGGGCGTTTAAAAATAACGAACGCTTATTTGTTTTGAAAATCTTTTGATTTGACTTTGAAATAGATAGGTTTTTTTAAAATAGATAGGCATTTATTTGAGACTAGTTCCTGCCTGCGGCTTCCCACGCGTTGTTTAAGTTTATATCTATCCCATGTGAACTGTAATTTTACCGTCAATTAGTGTGATGTGCCGTTGTAATCCAACGAGCCATTTTACAAACGGGCTGATTCTAAAATCCGGCGGCGGCGATAGCTCATATTATTATATATTCAACGTCTAGTTTTTGTACATACATAATATGTATGTACAAAAACTAGACGTTGAATATATTATATCCATTTATCTAATTAGAATTCAGGAATCAATATCTCGGGATGTTAGTTCCTGTATTATAATAATAATCTAATCAAATTAACCGCTTATTTCATAGCCACACAATAATCCTTTAGTTTAACATTATCTTGCTTCGCGAAGTGGTATTAAAACTTGGATGTAAATGAGGGGAGGTTTTTAAGTCCCTTTCTAACTTCTCTGATTAGAGCGGGAGGGAAGTTTCTTCGTGGTGTTTACCGAAGATTTCTAAGAACTTTATGAAGTAAAAAGTTTTGAATGTTAATGGCTTTGAGTTGAAGAAATCTGAGCCAACACATTCTTGAGTCTTGGTCTTGATTCTTGGGTCTTGGTAACTATCTGCGCTGACCTTCCGCAGATCTTGGTGAGTATCAACTTGGATCGATAAACTTTAATCTCACAATAAATATTAATCTTAAGGGTACCCAAGTCGACGACATGAACTCGTCAGTAGGTGAGGCCAAAATGTATGCTATCTCACCTGACATAGTGTGCGAAAGGGCGCGCTATATATGTATGTACAAATGTATATAATCTACAATTTACTTATGAATAACATGTGCTCCGTGCCTCCGTGCATGTATAAATTTCCGACACAATGCAAATTGTTTAAGAAATACATGAATTGAATTGAATCAATTAATTACCCGACCGCGTGAAATTTATAAATGAACCGTCCTTTAGCACAAGATATTAAAAAATATTGCTGGATAATTCACACAATCTAGCCTCAAGCTAAGCAGAGCTTGTGTTATGGGTACTAGATAACTGATATATGCATATTTCAATACATTACGACCGATGTGGCACGGTGGGCGAAGGTCCGCCTGCGATGCAGGAGGTTGCGGGTTCGATTCCCGCCTCGGAACAATTGTGTGTACGATCTGCAGATATTTGTTCCGGGTGTTCTGGTCGTTTTCTATGTATAATAAAAAAGTATCTATCTATGTAATATATTGTATTATGTATATCAGTTATCTACCCATAACACAAGCTCTGCTTACCATGGGGCTAGATAATGCTGTGTGAATTGTCCAGCATTATTTATTTATTACGTACATAGATATTTTTTATAATACAAAGTAAACGACCAGAACACCCTAAGCCAATATCTGTAGATTGAAACACATTTGAACCAAGCCGAGAATCGAACAGGCGACATTTTGCGTCGCAGGCGGACCTTCGCCCACCGCGCTATGCGGATTGTCCAGCATTATTTATTTTATTTAATTACTTTCAAATTTCATTCCAATCTGTAATCCATTTCATTTTTAAGAAACAGACGGGTGAAAGTCGTCTTTAATTCGGTTCTTACTCTTAGACTATACAGTGCGTCCCACAGCCATGCCACATGAAGGGAAAGTACCTTAAATATTGTAGATAGAACATTTTACTGAAAGAATACTTCATTTTGATTTTATAATCAATTTAAACTGCATTCAAAGATTTTTGAATAATCGCCTGCCTGAACTGGGAATCGACCCCGCCAAATTTGTAAAAAAAATCACACTTAATTTAACGGTATCAATTAAAAGGCTCAATCGTATTTTTTTTTTCCAAGTAACATAGCATCTTAAATAAATCATTATCCATCAAAGAAATTTGGGTTCCTTATGAGAAAAACGGACTCCCCAAAATGTGATGTTTGCGGAGTCCTAGATGATGTGCACCACATCTTGATGGATTGCGTCAAATTCAAAGATCAAAGGGAGGCACTGATGATTGAACTTTATTTAAATAGATTTGATTTAGGTACATTCATTAACATTTTAGCGGAACCAGATTCAGTAGCGGCTGTCTCATTATTCAAAATTTTGATGCATCAGTGACTCCCTTTAAAAATAGCCACAATTTATATGTTTTTATTTTGCTGTTTATTTTGTTTTGTTTGGTTAGTTATAAGTTTAGGTTCTGATAGACCTGGCATACTTTTGCGAAGAAAAAGTCCTTAACAATAAATATGATTAAAAAAAAACTTAAATAAAAGGAAGACCGGCAGGCGATTATTCCAAAATCTTTGAATGCAGTTTAAATTGTTTTTAAAATCAAAAAGAAGTCTTCTTTCAGTAAAATGTTCTATCTACAATATTTAGGGTACTTTCCGTCCATGTGGCATGGCTATGGGACGCACTGTATAAAGGTGATTGTAATACAGCAGACCAAAACCTTCTTCAAGACAAGCGGTGACCCTAAAGGCATAATAACCGTGCTCAAAGCCACGTTTTAACCTTAACTTAATACATTTAAGCTGCAACGTCAAAGAAGAAAATTGAAAGAATCCGTGCCAGTGAGATAAGTAGAGCGATCTCTTGGGATTTGTCAACTGCCTTCTAAGCGAAAGAGATTCTCCCCTATGGAGTGGTGTGGAATATTGTGAACTAGCTGCGCCTTGCGGCTTCGCCCGCGTGGAAATCTTTGTGTCAAATGAGTCGATTTAACACGACAGACAGAGAGCGGGAAGAGACTTTATTTTATACTATGTAGTGATGTGAAAGACATGAGTTAGCTGTTCGTAGGTATGGGGAAATGTGGTAACGAAAATTAGGATTACTAGGCTGGTCGATGGAATTCTGGAATTTTTTGAAATTAAGATTCCAGTTTCCCCCTTGAACACATTTTCTTAAGGGGGAAAATGGTATAAGAAAAAAAGGGGAATTCGTGTCTGGACAAATATTTTTACGATCTGCAAATATTTGTTTTCGGGTGTTCTGGGCATATATGTATTAGGTATAATAAAAAAATATCAATCTATGTAATATAATATATATATATAAATAAATAAATAATGCTGGCCATTCATACATTATCTAGCCCCATGGTAAGCAGAGCTTGTGTTATGGGTACTAGATGACTGATATACATAATAACAACTTTCATTTCATTTCATTTCAATAACAATACATTACATAGATAAATATTTTTTTATTATATATAGATAACGACCAGAACACCCGGAACAATTATCTGCAGATCATACAAACAATTGTTCCGAGGCGGGAATCGAACCTCCTGCGTCGCAAGCGGACCTTCGCCCACCGCGCCACATCGGTCGCAATATACCTATTGTATTATTTATGTATATCAGTCACCTAGTACCCATAACACAAGCTGTGCTTAGCTTAGGTTTAGGTGATGCTGTGTGGATTGTCCAGCATTATTTATTTATTTATCAATGATATTTTTCACTATAGTTGAGCTCAATGATTAAGTCCCGGTAAAATCAGACAGCAAACGATTTAAAGATATGTGACAGTAGCATTTGGCCCGTTTAATTGCCCCCGCGGGAAATTTATCCGGTGTTTTATTTGAATCCGGTTTAATCCGTATTTTCGGACGCATCGGGACTCCGATCAATCGAGGGAATTAAGTCCGGATTTTATTGTTATTTTAATGGAGTGTACACACCAAAAACGGCAATATTGTCGCAGTCTGGTTAATGTCTGGAACATTATAGAGAACTAGTTTCTGCCCGCGGCTACGCTCGCGTTGTTTAAGGTTATTTCTATCATTATTATTCTATTTTTTCATGGTAACAGATTTATTGAATAAAACGCCTGTGTTTGGTTCCAGGCCTAGAAGTATGTACCTGTATGAAAAATTTAAGGCCGATCCGTTCAGTTGTTTTGACGTGAAGAAGTATTCATCCATGTATCTCAATTTTCGCAATTTTATAATATTAGTGTGATTGTCGGTGACAGTACCTGCCGATTTCTTGCGAAATATTGATATTTATAAATAAGCCATCGTTTCGCCGACCAAACCGCCGGACTGTGTCGGCGTGTTGCCAACGGTGTGTAGACTCCCTAACTGTAGCTTTGTGATGAATTTCCGAAATTAAGTGTCTGATTCTTGACATTGCTGGCATGGTTTACGCGTTCTATATTAAGGCATTGAAGAATTGGGTTTTTATTTGATTGCTTTCGACTTTATAAAAAGTTAATTAACGCTGTTGTCGGGGACACATATAATTAAAAGACGGCGTAAAGTGAAATCAAAAGGCTATAGGCTCGAATTTAAGAGGGAATAAAAAGTTTAATTAAAATTGATCCGTATTTCTTTCTTCCTCATCATCAGCCTATATTAGTCTAGTCCAGTGCTGGACATAGGCCTCCCCCAATGAGCGACATAGCGCCCTGTCTTCAGCTTGACGAATCCAGCATCTACCTGCAGTCCTACGCAGGTCATCATCCCACCTGGCCCGACACAACAAGACTATTATTGCCATGTGACATATTTAAGTGCACTAGTGTATGTGAAAACACAAGTGCAATCAATATTAATATTAGTATTATAATATTATTATTATTTAAGTCGCTCAGCGAGCTATGGAGAGAGCTATGCTCGGAGTTTCTCTGAAGGATAGGAACGTAACGAATACATCCGACAGAGAACCAAAGTTATCGACATAGCTCTGAGAATTAGCAAGCTGAAGTGGCAGTGGGCCGGCCATATCTCGCGAAGAACCGACGGCCGCTGGGGCAAACGTGTTCTTGAGTGGAGACGTAGTGTAGGACGCTCTCCGACCAGGTGGGATGACGACCTGCAAAAGACTGCAAGTAGATGCTGGATGCGTCAAGCTGAAGACAGAGCGCTATGGCGCTCATTGGGGGAGGCCTATGTCCAGCAGTGGACTAATATACGCTGATGATGATTATTTAATTTTAAGTTCATGCGTATATTATCTAGGGCTGACAAATACCTACTATTGATATTATGATTGTTTTTATTCATTTTTTCACTATTGCATGAGGATCCCTACAAAAATAGTGCAAGTACAAATAAATATATAAATATTTCCTGGTTCTTCAAACGCCACTTACTTCAACTAAGAATTAAATTAATTTTTGCAATATATTGTTAAAAAATTAACATCGTAATAAAATATTTACTAGCACTATAGGCAGTGAGAGTCCCTCTATATGGCTAGTTAAGATGTCGTCAGCTAGATACTTCATTTATGCTGAATACTGGGAAAAAGTTTTTTTTTTTGGATAAACGAATCCAAATCTTCTTTTGTTTGATAATTATGGATGTAAATGGGTTAACTACAAACCTTATTTGAGTTGGAAGAACACTTAAGTTTACTTCTTCCTTTAGCTTCTTCGTGGTGAGTGCGGCTCTATCACAATATGGTTAAAAACCTCAAGTCCCATACTTTTGTACCCTAAATCACTTTCACCCTAAATCTTATCGTATGCTAACGAATTTTTCCGTAACAAAATGATCCCAAAGGTCTTTTGTTATAAGTGCCTTATCTTCAACCTCTTATATGGCTTGTGTTGTTTGCATGGAAAGTAGGGTTTATGGGATATAAATAATAAATAAATATATAAATAATGCTGGACAATTCACACAGCATTATCTAGCCCCAAGCTAAGCAGAAGCTTGTGTTATGGGTACCAGATAACTGATATACATAATACAATACATTACATAGATAGATATTTTTTATTATAACGACCAGAACACCCGGAACAAATATATGCAGATCTTGCACACAATTGTTCCGAGGCGGGAATCGAACCCGCAACCTTCTGCGTCGCAGGCGGACCTTCGCCCACCGCGCCACATCAGAAGCAGAAGCAGAAATTTAAAAACGGTGTCGCAGATGACAACGCCCTCCTCCGAGATTAACGTGGACAGAGTTCCAAAAAAGAAATTTTACAAGAATAGTTTTTTACCTACTGAAAATAAAGATGAGTTACATAATTATTGTTACAGTTTAGTTTTTAGGAAAAGAAAAATTAAAACAAACATATTAACACTTTGAGTGCTGAAATCACACGGTATGTGTTTTCTACAAGTGACTAATATGCGTAAATCCACACTAGCGCAGCCGCTGAGAAAATACACATCTTTGTGACTCAGTACAGCCGTAATATTTTTCGAACAAAACGCATGTGCGGCGCAACACAACCGCTGTGTAGAGCGGCAGCACGAATTTTTTAGGTTAAAAAAAGATCGTAGTCGTCGAAAAAAAATCGCAGTCGAAGTGTAGTAGTTTAGGTTTTTAGAATCTAATACGGCTGTATTAGATTCTAAAAACCTGAACTCACACACACTTTAAACACAACACACACGCACTTAAGCACAAGAGACTGGCTAGTCTCTTGTGTTTTAAGTGTGTGTGTGTGTGAGAGAGAGAGAGTGTGTGTTGTGAGAGAGTGTGCGAGGGTGTGTGTGTGTGTGTGTGTGTAGCTGAGCGTGTGAAGAGTGTGTGTCTGTGCTCCTGAGGACACCGGTCTCTTAAGTCCGGGCAACTAGAGCAACTAAGGAGTGTGTGTAAGTGTATGAGTACCTAGTCATTTGGCAAATTCTAGCAAATCCTCGTATCATCGTATGACAATGATAGTATCTAATCTACAATAAAGTATTTTTGTATTGTATTGTTTATTGATTTAATTGTTGTCTAAACAATGTTGTTCGGTATAGGGAACAAACTTTATAAATAAAAGTAGATTTTGATTGAATTTGAATTGAATTGGGTGTAATTAGGCTTTAGAATTGAATTACAATAGGTTTTTGGTAGATAGAATTAGTCGACACGCTTTTTCGTTCTTGTCTTGTCTTATGTCAAAAGGCGGGGGGCGCGCGTCTCCTTGCGTGGCCTTAGATCTTGGGATTGGTGCTTTTTGAATAGCCGCGCCATGGCGTCGTCGGCTCTCCATAGGCCGGTTCTAGTGCGACGTGTGGTGTGATGATTGGCCCTCTCTTCTTCGTTCAAAAACTGACAGGAAGGTTAACGCGTTCAGAAACAGTTCGGCGTAAACAAATGTTTTTAATAAGTACATTTAATTCGCTACCGTCTCTTTATCGTACACTTGCCAGCTGCTTTCGGAAACCTGTTTTTTATGCAAAACCCGACCTAAGGGACTCGGCATAATTTATGTCCGGTACAAGCAAAATGGGAGTTTGAAGTATTTCCCCCGGGCGATGGAGAATTTGTACGACTTTTTGTAAAATAAAATATTAGTGGCTAGGTGGTTCACTCTTTTTGAATGCAAGATTGACGACCGATGTGGCGCGGTGGGCGAAGGTCCGCCTGCGACGCAGAAGGTTGCGATTCCCGCCTCGGAACAATTGTGTGTACGATCTGCAGATATTTGTTCCGGGTGTTCTGGTTCTATATATAGTATAATAAAAAATATCTATGTATGTAATATATTGTATTATGTATATCAGTTATCTAGTACCCATAACACAAGCTCTGCTTACCATGGGGCTAGATAATGCTGTGCGAATTATCCAGCATTATTTATTTATTTAAGATTCTGCCCGCGGCTTCGTTCACGGTATTCCCATGATAAAAAGCTTACCTATTAACAATGTAGGACCTTTATTTTTTAGTGTATTATTTTTAATCGTAATTAATATAATACATTATGTATTAACGTAATTTAAATATAATGTAACATTATATTTATATTACGTTTTTTATTTTGTGTGGCGCGGTGGGCGAAGGTCTGCCTCCGACGCAGGAGGTTGCGGGTTCGATTCCTGTCTCGGAACAAATATTTATTCAATCTGCAGATATTTTTTCCGTGTGTCCTGGTCGTTTTCCTTTGTATAAAAAATATATTTCTATGTTATGTATTGTTTTATGTATGTATATCAGTCATCTAGTAGTACCCATAACACAAGCTCTGCTTAGCTTGGAGCTAGGTGATTCTGTGTGGATTGTCCAGCATTATTATTATATTTTTATTCAGGTTTGCAGATACATACATAATTATGCTAATTTCAGCCAATTACGTTTAATAGTTTTGGCGTCCATCCAATTATTTCATACAAAATAAATAGTAAATAGTAGTGATAGAGTGGCTAAGATCTGCATGTTGCTTTATTCATCATCATCAGCCTTTAGCAGTCCACTGCTGGACATAGGCCTCCTCAATGAGCGTCATAGCGCCCTGTCTTCAGCTTGACGCATCCAGCTACCTGCAGTCTTTCGCAGGTCGTCAACCCACCTGGTCGGAGGGCGTTCTACACTACGTTTACCGAGTCGTGGTCTCCACTAAAGATCACGTTACAGGCCACTTTACTCGCGTGTCATAAAACCAAGCCTTGCCTGAATACTGTCAGGAACATGAATAATGTTACCAACTATGCGACAAATAAATTGTCTGGAGTTTTCCTTACGATAATGCTACGTCATAGCTTGCAAACTATGATAGAAGGATCAAAATTCTGTGTGTTAAAATAATAAATTAGGTAGCACAAATAATAAAAAAATACAAATTGTGTAAGGAGGTACTCAAAAAATCTTATTGCTAATTCGTCAAATTATTTTCTAGAAATTACCTGCTACGTCATAGCTTGCAAACTTAGAAAATAGCAATTTTGTGTGATAATGTATTTAGTAGCGCAAATTTTTTTTTTTTGATAAAACACTTAGAAAGTCAAATTATCGTATAGATACAATTACATTTTATTAAAATTCTAAAAAAAATTAATCATAATATGAAATTAAATAAATTAAAAATAATGTCATAAATGGTTTGTAATAATTCTAATAAAATGAAAATGAAAATGAAAAGTTTTTATTTCTTTAAGCTTACAAATAAGCACTTAGACAGGTCATATTTATACTATTCATTATTATCAATTAAATTATTTTATAGTTCACTTCAATTTTTTGTCCACCAGTGGAAGAAGTGAAAAGAAACCACTAGTATGTTCATAACTTATGTGTCTAGTACATTTGATTTGCTTATCTGTAAGTTGGTAGATTTTGAGTTGGAGCAAAACTCGTTCCAAGCTTTTTTATCTTCTAGGTAATCTGATATTTTGTAATAAGCTTTTTTACAAAGAATATGTTTCACAATTTTTTTTAATTTGTATATTGATAATTTTTGCAACTCACTTGGAGTTTTGTTGTAGAAGCGTATACATTGCCCTTTAAAAGATACATTTATCTTGTGTAGCCTAGTTGTGGGCACAGCGAGTTTATTCTTATTTCTAGTATTTATATTATGTATATCACTTTTTTTAGTGAACCGATTGATATTTTTTATAATATATAATAATAATAGTTCGTTCATACTCGTAGCTTGCAAACTTAGAAAAAAGAGGTAAGTAAATGCATCACTCACACCGAATTGCTACCAAATTTTCTAATAAAAGGTGTGTCATTTGTACTACCAGTTGTACTTCTTAGTTGTACTACTGTAACGGAGGCATAAATTCGGTAATTTTGAAAAAAAAGAAGACTTAATTCAGGATCTACCCACTCAAAAAATGTTATTGGTAAACGGAAGATGCTGTTAACGCAATTAACAACTGCTTTCACACCGTTGAAATTGTGTTTGCCCTCAGCAATAATAACCCTTCTGCCTTCATAATTACGTTATAAAATAGCTTGTGAAGTTGCTAGCATTTCTAACAATGTTGTTAAGTCTGTGGGCCAAAGTATAGACTGCGAGGTTTTGTTATGAAATTATTTTGACGACCTCTGTGGTGCGGTGGGTGAAGGTCCGCCTGCGATGCGAGGAGGTTTCAGGTTCGATTCTCGCCTCGGAACAATTGTGTGTACGATCTTCACATATTTGTTCCGGGTGTTCTGGTCGGTCCTCTGTATAATGAAAAATATCTATATATGTAATCTATTGTATTAATTAAGTATATCAGTCATCTAGTAACCCATAACACACGCTCTGCTTACCCTAGGGCTAGACTATGCTGTGTGGATTATCCAGAATTTTAAATTATTATTATTAATATTATTATATTAATCGCTTACTTTGTACTTTTTGTAGCCTATATTTTATTCAGGGCCTGGAACTAACTGTATGAAAATTCTCCATTTTTTTTGTGAAAAAGCAACAAACATCCATACATACAAACTTTCGCGTTTATAACATACTAGCGACCCGACCCGGCTTCGCACTGGTGCCATGTACATAGATACTAGGTAAGCCTTCCTCTTGAATCACTCTATCTATTGCAGAAAACAGTATTAAAATCTGTTCAGTACCTAGTTTAAAAGATCTAAGCGAACCATCGACATCTTGAAGCGAACAGACAGCGGAAGAAACTTTATTTTATACAATGTAATAAAAATAAATAATAATTAAGAAGTATGAATTTAAAGTAGTACCTATGAAGTGTTTACTTTGTATTCCAATAAAATATTTTTCTTTCTTTCTGCCAAGTAATTAGCCATCCCGCTCCCTCCTATGCCCTAGACCGTAATCTAGAGCGAGACGAGAGATAAGCCCAACTTCCTTCCTTCCGGTGCGCTTGACGCGTGATATGTAGAATAGAATGATTTATCTGAATCACTCTTTATGACGTCATTATATACTTTACGACGATGTTCCTAGCTGGATTATTTTTATCTGCGATATGGAAGGGTTTTGTGAGAGGGTAGGTAACTCCTAGTAGTACTAATAATGGTAACGAGTAGGTACCTAATAAAATACAATACTTACCTAATTAAATTGATACAATTATGAAGTCATAATTTACTAGTTTTAAGGTAAAGATTTTTTTTTTCTAGATTACATACATATTTTTTATCTAGGCGAGTAACGAAGACTTTAGCTGGATAATCATACTAACCTATAAGGATTATGGGGAATTATGTAATTGATGAAGACAGGTTCATGTCTGTCACTTGTACTTGTCTGTATTTACACTTAAGTAGGTTCATTGTCTGTGTCAAGTACATTGTCTGTGTAAAGTACATTGTCTTGTCTGTACTTTCACTTAAGTAGATACATTGTCTGTGTCAAGTATATTATCTTGTCTGTACTTACACTTAAGTAGGTACAATGTCTGTGTCAAGTTCATTGTCTTGTCTGTGCTTACACTTAAGTAGGTACATTGTCTGTGTCAAGTATATTATCTTGTCTGTACTTACACTTAAGTAGGTAAATTGTCTGTGTCAAGTATATTATCTTGTCTGTACTTACACTTAAGTAGGTACATTGTCTGTGTCAAGCACATTGTCTTGTCTGTACTTACACTTTAGTACATTGCATAACCAAATGTTATCTAAACCTAAACAGATATGTCAAATACACCTAATTAGATATCTAGGTTGTCCAGATCACGAATATAATTGGATTATCTATGAATTAGGTCCAATTGACTGAGCTGTCGAATTCGACATAGGCCGCTTTACATAACTAGGGCAGCAAGCAAGCAATGTACATTATATCTTAATTTTCAGGAAAATGTACGCCGCCTTTCGAAGAATTTGACGACCGATGTGCCGCGGTGGGCGAAGGTCCGCCTGCGACGCAGGAGGTTGCGGGTTCGATTCCCGCCTCGGAACAATTGTGTGTACGATCTGCAGATATTTGTTCCGGGTGTTCTGGTCGTTTTCTATGTATAATAAAAAATATCTATCTATGTAATATATTGTATTAAGTATATCAGTTATCTAGAGGTAGTACCCATAACACAAGCTCTGCTTACCATGGGGCTAGATAATGCTGTGTGAATTGTCCAGCATTATTTATTTATTTATTTATTTAATTAGCAAGCTGAAGTGGCATTGGGCCGGCCATATCTCGCGATGAACCAGCAACCGCTGGAGTAAACGAGTTCTTGAGTGGAGACCATGACTAGGTAAAATTAGGATAGGGCGTCCTCCGACTAGGTGGGATAACTACCTGCGAAAGCCTGCAGGTAGATGCTGGCTGCGTAAAGCTGAAGAAACGGCGCTATGGCGGTCATTAGGGGCGGCCTATGTCCAGCTGTGGACTAATATAGGCTGATGATGTACGCCCGTCTATTTTTACAGGACTTGGACTCGTAAGGCAACGAGTAGGTTCGTTTTATTTTGGAAATAACAAACAAAAATCCTAATTCTCGTATGCTGAGGAACTAAAAATCGATTCGCGATTTTCATACACAGAGGTCGTCAATTACCACTATTATTGTAAAATTACCACATTATGCAATCACTAGCTACGCCCCGCGGGTTCGCCCGCGTGGAAATCTATGTATCAAATAGCTTATAAACCTTCCTCTTGAATCACTCTATCTATTACAAATTTTAATGTGTTTTTTAAAGATCTAAGCATACACAGGGACAGACAGACAGCGGGAAGCGACTTTGTTTATACTATGTAGTAGTTTCTAACCGCGGTTTCACACGCGCTATGCTTAACTAGCTATGTTTTATTCTAGGCTTAGAACTACCTGTATGCAACTTCAGTCCGATCCGTTTTGTAGTTTTGGCGTGAAGAGGTAACAAACATTCAAACTTTCGCATTTATAATATTAGTATGATAGTATATATACGCTTGTCTCGATGGTTACCAGATACCAGCGGATCGAGGTATCGATAGCGTCCCTCAGAGGACTAAAGCTAAATGAAGAAGAAAAAAATGCCCAAACATTATTTCAGTATTATTATATACTAGCTTCGCCCCGCAGCTTTGCCCGCGTGGAAATCTATGTGTCAATTGATTTATAAAGCTTCCTTTTGAATCACTCAAGCTATTAAAAAAACCGCATCAAAATCCGTTGCGTAGTTTTAAAGATCTAAGCATTAAACTGGGAAATAAACACTTTATTTCCAAATTTAACTTATCAAATTTTAAATTTGTGACGTGTCCAAGTAGTACACATAAAAGCGCTTTTTTTTTTTTAGACCTTACAGGACAGGTCTAAAGAAAAAAAAGCGCTTTTATGTTTGATGTCATACATAGGGACAGACAGACAGCGGAAAGCGACTTTGTTTTATACTATGTAGTGATTAGTGTGATAGTATGGACGTCTGTCTCTATCTCGATGGTTACCAGATAATTGACAATTAGCTCAGAGTTCAGCGGCTCGAGGTATCGATAGCGTGCCTCAGAGAACTAAAGCTAAAGGAAGGGTGCCAGTGGCGTAGCTAGGTGGACAAGGGCCCCGGTGCATAGAGAATGCAGAATAACAGCGCCTTCTGTTCATAACAGTTGGCATTATGCTGAGCCTGGACCCATTTGCTACTGCAGCACACATTGTTCACCTACTTACTTGTTTTTGTTATTTAGTTTTTTTTTCAATGTATTTTTTATTGTGTAACTAATAATAATAATTTTTATTGTGTAACTAATGTAAGTAATATTAAGTATTATGTTTGTAATTTATAATTGTTCATTTATATTGTGTGTATAATGTAGTGGCAAATAAATGATATGTCTATGTCAGGAATCAGGCCCTCACCGCCCCTCTTTACAGTTTCCACGTAGCAATGAACATCATACATTAGAATAGATGCAAAGTAAGAGCGAATGAAAATTTAACTAAAAAGTTGACGGGTGGAATAGTCGGAAGCTGGCTGACCCTATCTTTTCAAAGGTTAGATTAGAGCTAGAGAGCCCCTTGAGCTCCAGGGCCTAGCATTATCTAGCCCCATGGTAAGCAGTGCTTGTGTTATGGGTACTAGATAACTGATATACATAATACAATACAATACATAGAAAGATATTTTTTATTATACATAGAAAACGACCAGAACACCCGGAACAAATATCTGCAGATCGTACACACAATTGTTCCGAGGCGGGAATCGAACCCGCAACCTCCTGCGTCGCAGGCGGACCTTCGCCCACCGCGCCACATCGGTCGTCTGAAGGGTGCATCTTTGTTAGCTTAGATGCGGAGCATTATCGTTTAGTTTGCTTGATAGGCTAGGGAAATTGGTGTGTCCAATGTTATTTGCCCAAAAATACAATACAATACAAAAATACTTTATTTTACACCAGATACCTATAGATCGTTATAAAAGTGATTACATGTGACAAGTACAATGGGCGGCCTTATCGTTTAGAAGGGATCTCCTCCAGGCAACCTTTGGATGGAAAGAATTATGTGATTTAAGAAAGTCAGTTTACCAACGATAAAGCTAGAATAAATATGACCATAAAATGAATATTTATAGATAAGTAAATGTTAAATATAATCAAAAATATTATCAGTATTATGTATAAATAAATAAATAAATAAATAATGCTGGACAATTCACACAGCATTATCTAGCCCCATGGTAAGCAGAGCTTGTGTTATGGGTACATATATATATACATACGTCTAAATATATGTATATACATATCCCACCAAAACATAAATGTAAAAAAGGAGAGCCAAGTTCAATACAAAAATTAAGATTGGCTGTGGGCTTCCCCGCAAAAAGAATGGAGATATAAATGAGTGCCAAGTCAAATCTATGTAGGTTAGATTTGACTTTGCCAGTTTTCATTACATCAGTTATTTTATAAAGTTATTCAACGTTTTAATTCTGATAAAAACTGGCCAAGTCAAATCTAGCCTACATAGATTTGACTTGGCACTCATTTATATCTCCATTCTTTTTGCGGGGAAGCCCACAGCCAATCTTAATTTTTGTATTGAACTTGGCTCTCCTTTTTTACATTTATGTTTTGGTGGGATATCATTACTTTTTGTAAAGAAAACTAGGCAGGTATTGAGATTTAATGTTTTTTCTTGCAAAAAAAAAATGGTTTTTTTTTGTATGGGGACACCACTTGTAGGGGCTCGTCGAAGGTGTAAGACTTCAACTAGGGCTGGTCGGGAGTGATGATCAAGTAAAACAGCTCGTGTCGGTTTATTGTACCGAATACACACAACTACGCACTTATTACAAAGTCACTGCACTGTTCACTGTTTTCTTTCCTTTACTTTCCTTAACACTTGCTCACTTGTAAAATAAGAACTAACTAAACTTGCAAACAAACTGGGCTTGTATACCTCCGCTGAGCTAAACTAGAAAAATCTACGATTTTCCGGGCCATACCTATCTCTTTATATATTCCAGAACATTTCTAATTTCCCTTTCTATCCTTTCTATTCGTTCGAAAACAGGTACATAGCTAGGTAGGTACATGTATACGGGCCGGTCCCTAACAACTACACTGTATTCTATGGCGCAATCGGAGACGTTAGTACCTACTATTGCTTATTCTATGCAATGCTTCGACATAGGTACATAACTAGGTAGGTATTATACGGGCCGGTCCCTAAAAACTCCACTGTATTCTATGGCGCAATCGGAGACGTAGTACTATTGCTTATTCTTTGCAATGCGAATCTATTTTTAATTTAAACCTTATTCCATTGACATAAGGTCGTCGTCGCTAAAATCACTAATTTTTGACTTTTTTTTATTTTTTTATTTTTTCCTACGCTTACACACAATTACCGAGCTGGATTCCAAATTTCATCCTTCTAGGTCATCTGGAAGTAGGTTAGATTTAGGTACTATATATATGTCAGTCAGTCAGTGTGAATTTTAACGACTTTTTAACCTTCATATCTCTATAACCGTTTGAGCTAGCCTCATGAAATTTGGGCTTCTACATATCCTTATGGATATAATTAAACAGACGTAGTTTTATGTGTTTACGTTAAAGAGGTTTTGAGTTATAGAAGGGTCAAAAGTGGCACCAAGTGGTTCGTGTAATGATACACTCGGCGCGTTCCTTTGCTTGAACTTGGCTTGAACACGCTGCCGCGTGTTCTGATATTTAGACGACGCGACGACGTCTAAGTCAGCTCGATGGTCTTATATATATTATTAAGTGCTTATTTTGCAAGCCTTAAGAAGTATTTACTTGTTTCAAAATTGTAAATGTATATAGTGTGTACTTGTGTTGGCAAATAAATGATATGTCTATACAAAGAGAATACAATAAACTTTGTCTGTGCATAGACATAAACATAAACCAGAAATCATAGACATAGACTCTCTCTCTCTCTATCTACAATCTACATCTATCTCTCTATCTAGGTCTTTGCCTATGATTTCTGGTTATAACTATGCAATGCACCATATTTATTTATTTTTTATTTTATTATGTATTTATTTATTATTTATTATTTATTATTTATTATTTATTATTTATTATTTATTATTTATTATTTATTATTTATTATTTATTATTTATTACTTATTATTTATTATTTATTATTTATTATTTATTATTTATTATTTATTATTTATTATTTATTATTTATTATTTATTACTTATTATTTATTATTTATTATTTATTATTTATTATTTATTATTTATTATTTATTATTTATTATTTATTATTTATTATTTATTATTTATTATTTATTATTTATTATTTATTATTTATTATTTATTATTTATTATTTATTATTTATTATTTATTATTTATTATTTATTATTTATTATTTATTATTTATTATTTATTATTTATTATTTATTATTTATTATTTATTATTTATTATTTATTATTTATTATTTATTAGTTATTATTTATTATTTATTATTTATTATTTATTATTTATTATTTATTATTTATTATTTATTATTTATTATTTATTATTTATTATTTATTATTTATTATTTATTATTTATTATTTATTATTTATTATTTATTTATTATTTATTATTTATAGCCTACCCTATAACGCCAATTTTGTATTATTTGTTTTTTTTTTTTACTTCTCTATTACTGTTTGTTTGTGCTCTACCAACTCTTTGTATAATATATCTTTTTCTCCATCCCTGGTTGCCTGGAAGAAATCGCTTTAAGCGATAAGGCCGACTATTGTACTGTTATTATGTAAGATTTAGATATAACGTGTTATTTGGGTACAATAAAGTGTTCATTCATTCATTCATTCCAATATGCAAACCGCTCGACAGAATGTAATGCAATTTCGCTGTACATCGATTGTTTGATTGTGGCACCACACCACCGCACCTTGCCCTGGGGATCGCTCGGTAGCTTATCGTATAATACTTAGCTATTGAGTAAGTATATAGTTGGTTAAGAGCGTAGGTTAAGAGCTGGTACTTCTGGGTACAGATAGCAGCAAATTTCAACTTGCTACTATTTTTGGTCCGGGAGCCAGGTACAAATTTGCTCAATTATTTTTATACTAAAACGATAAAAATGCTTGGGACGAGTTTTGCTCGAACTCAAAAACTAACAACCTAACCAGGTAAAGGTTTCTTGTTTGCTTCTTTACTTTACCTCAAAAAGATTAAGTGAACATAAAATATCAGATTATACGATAAAAAAGCTTGGGACGAGTTTTGCTCGAACTTAAAAACTAACAATCTAACAAGGCAAAGGTTTCTTGGTTGCTTCTTTACTTTACCTCCAAAAGATTGAAGTGAACATAAAATATCAGATTATACGATAAAAAAGCTTGGGACGAGTTTTGCTCGAACTTAAAAACTAACAATCTAACAAGGCAAAGGTTTCTTGGTTGCTTCTTTACTTTACCTCAAAAAGATTGAAGTGAACACAAAATATCAGATTATCTAGACGATAAAAATGCTTGGGACGAGTTTTGCTCGAACTCAAAAACTAACAACCTAACCAGGTAAAGGTTTGTTTCCTTCACCTCAAAAAGATTGAAGTGAACAAAAAATCAAAGAGATCACTTTTTTTCCTCTATTCGCCTCTAAACTCTAAACTCTAAACTGATCGCTAGCAGAGAATCTCTTCTATGTCAGCAAAACTACTAGATAAGACGCTGGTTAGTAACAAAACTAAACTAAGTGAGCATTTATCCTATTGAATGGCTTGTATGTCGCTATGGTCCTAAGTAAACAACTGCTTAATAAAGGTATCATATATCTGAGCGAAATAGCAATCCGATCCATTCTAGTTTGGCATGAAGCAGTAACAAACTTCTGAATTCTCCTTAAGGTGACGTCAGTTCCAAAACCCAGGATGGGAATTTGGAAAATCAATTTTAGGACAAAAAAAAACATTGAATTTTTTATTATTTTTTGATGAGCATCAAAAGCTAAGGCTTCTAGTAAATAAATTATGGGATTCGAAACACGATTGACTTAAATTGACTCGATACAACAATAGAGCAAATTTTCCTATCTTATTTTCTACCTTAGTTATAATGTGTGTACGATCTGCAGATATTTGTTCCGGGTGTTCTGGTCGTTTTCTATGTATAATAAAAAATATCTATCTATGTAATGTATTGTATTATGTATATCAGTTATCTAGTCCCCATAACACAAGCTCTGTAAGCAGAGCTTGTGTTATGGGGACTAGACTAGACATGGGGCTAGATAATGCTGTGTGAATTGTCCAGCATTATTATTATTATAATAACATTTTTCAGTAAAATTCAATCATTAAATGAAATTTTGTTTATGGGAGTAACCAAGTAAACAAAATTTCATTGAAGTCTATTAAATTTTACAGCAAATTAATAAATAAAGACCGGTAAAATTGTGCGCGGACCGGCCATTCTACCGCTCTTGCCATACTTTCTCGCCATCCCCGCGCGGCCTTCACTCGTCCTTGTCTCACAAAATAAAGGGGCATTCCTCTAAGCGCACCCAAATGAAGCGCACCTAGGCGAAGCGCACCCAAGTACTTCCACATAGCGCACCCGTTTAGGTGCGCTTCATTCAGCCTGTATAAATATTAAGTTTTTATTCCTCGAAGCGCACCAATGAAAAAGTTGGGTCTAGTGATGGGGTTGTTTTCATCTAATTAGTAACCTATAGTGAAAATGTATAATTGGCTTTCAGCTGACATATTTGATGAGCGACGTGACCACACTCTAGAAAGCCTCGCGGCGGACTGATTTTCGCGCAGCGTTTTATAGTAGTTTTAAAATATTTATAGTAAAATAATAGCAACAAAATCATAAAAATTTTAAATGTATGATTTTAAAAAAGATGCTTCACTTTATAGGTAGGCTATTATTATATTAAATTAAATAAGGTATATCGGTAAAAACATCATTTAAAAATGTGAAATACTCGTAATATTTCACATTTTTTTAATTTTAATTTCTCATAGTAGGATACCAAAACCAAACATCTATCTAATTAGATTTTTAGCCAAGGATCTCATCAGTAGGTTATATTTTTTTCTTAATTAGATATGTCAGTATTTTCTATTATTTTGAGCTTCGAAACTGATGCTGAAAGGGAAATTATGAAAACCTCTCACAAGTTATCTTGATAGAACGCGTACATACTATATTAATCGAAATATTTTATAGTCAAACTATTTGGACACTAAAATTTCCTAAAATTATTAGTAAATAACATATACTATAAGATAAGTGGTTCATGATATAAACGGGTTTGAAAAGTACTGTTTCTGCGCATTTTAGGAATAAACGCTCTTAATTAGGTAGTTAGATATACATTAAAATGTATACCTATGTATAGTACTTTCACTTTTGCTAAACGTTGTTGGTTTGAATCGGTGCCTCAGCTGGTTAGTCTCCAAAAATTTAAACTTATTCGTATTTAATTGTTCTCTTTTTTTTACATAAGTAGGTAGTAATTCAATTTCTGTTTTTCTTGTAAGTAATTAGTCTCAACATGCGAAAGCACATAATTGGTATATAGTTTATTTAATTTATTTCTTTATCTAGTTTTAAAATACTGTCTGTTTTCCGAATAAAATATAATAAAATATTCACATTACTCAAATGTTACTGAATTACGTTTCATCAGTGATATTGACACATTTTACTATCCCATCACTAGACCCAACTTTTTCATTGGTGCGCTTCGAGGAATAAAAACTTAATATTTATATAGGTTGAATGAAGCGCACCTAAACGGGTGCGCTATGTGGAAGTACTTTGGTGCGCTTCGCCTAGGTGCGCTTAGAGATGGGTCGAGGGTTTAAACCCTATTGGGCAAAAAGGGCATAAACTGGACAAATAGGGCAAAAACGAGTTTATGTCCAAATAAATGCCCGATGACAGGGCAGAAACTATTCTTGTAGTTTTTAGACTTTTTTAATAAAATATATAGATAAATATGTTGGGAAATTGTATAAATAGCCCAAAATATATTGTTTTGTAGCTGATAAAACATTAATACACGATAAGTATCTATTAAGTTATTGTTATATTTATTTCAATATCACTATTAATTATTTTTTCCTATTTAAGTACCTACTTTTACTTCAATCATTATTCATTCATAACGTTTATTTCAGACAGTCAGTTTATAGTACAGAAACAATAAAAGTGTCCATATTGTTGCATACTTATATAAAATTAAATTTATGTACCTTACTAAAATTATGTACCTACTTGATCACGGGACTATAAAGCAAGTTAGCGACTCTCAAACAAATTTAGTTTGATTAAATCTCGGGGAAGTACCGCGATGCGCGGAACGCAGTGAAGTGAAGTTCGTACATTGTAGTCTAAAGCGAGAGTAATGAATTGAATGTACTAACTTCACTTCATTGCACGCTATGACCAGTGCGAACATACCGAGCTAGTACCAATGATGTTATATAGGTAGATACGTTGTATCGAGGTCTACGTGGCAAGAAGAACACAAGCTAATTAAATTAGCTTGAGTGAACTCAGTCTGTCCTGCGTCTGGCCGCAACGCGGATGTACCCTGAAGTAGGATTTAGGAGTACCTATGAAAAAATACTAAAATGCCATGTTGTGTGTTTAGAAAGTGCAATACTTACTCTGGGAGGTTGTGAAAAGAAAGAAGGATGTGACTTTTTATTTCTTCTATTTGTTTTGTACTGTTTAAATGGAAAATTATAAATTTAATTTTACTCCAAATCACTGCCGCCCTGTTGCCGCTTTGCCACCTACACGAACGAGACAAGTAATGCGTTACGTTTATGAGTGACAGAGATAACGAGGTAATGCCATGCGGCGTTGTCTGTTCTGTGTAACGACGCTAGAGGATGTTGGGTGATATGATATGGGTACTGGAAAATTCTTTCGTTTGAGAAGCTTGCAATCCAATCAAATTCACCTTATTGATGAATGTATCTATAACTGTGCATAGATACATTCTTCAACGTTCGCTTACATCCATCATCATCATCAGCCTATATCAGTTCACTGCTGGACACAGGCCTCCCCCAATGAGCGCCATAGCGCCCTGTCTTCAGCTTGCCGCATCCAGCATCTACCAGCAGTCTTTCGCAGGTCATCATCCCACCTCGTCGGAGGGCGTCCTACACTACGTTTACCGAGTCACGGTCTCCACTCAAGAACACGTTTGCCCCAGCGGCCGTCGGTTCTTCTCGAGATATGGCCGGCCCGCTGCCACTTCAGCTTGTTAATTCTTAGAGCCATGTCGATAACTTTGGTTCTCTGTCGGATGTATTCGTTACGAATCTTATCCTTCAGAGAAACTCTGAGCATAGCTCTTTCCATAGCTTGCTGAGCGACTTTGGACTGGTGGATCAGCCCTATCGTGAGTGTCCACGTCTCAGCTCCGTAGGTCATAAGGGGTAGGACGCACTGGTTGGAAACTGCATTGCGGTATGGATGACGAGAAAACTTGATGTAGTTTTCCAAATGCTGCCCAGCCTAGCTGGATCCTTTTCTTGGCCTCCTTCTCGAAATTGTTTTTACCCAACTGCAGAATTTGCCCAAGGTAAGTGTACTCGGAAACAGTTTAGAGAAGGTACTGTACTACCACCGGCATTGGATCAATGTGACCATTGATCATGACTTTGGTTTTATCCAAATTCCTGCCAAGACCGATACATCGGGAGGCTAAAGCTAGGCCGTCCAGCATCTGGTTCACTGGACTCCGCCATTAAGACTGTCATCAGCGAATCGCAGGTGTGAGATGTACCTACTCGCCATTTATGTTAATGCCCTTATCTTTCTAGTCCAGCAACCTAAACATATCCTCCAATGCGCACGTGAACAGTTTCGGAGATATGACATCCCCCTGCCTCACTCCTCTGCGCAATTGTATGGGTTTAGACTGCGGGCCCTGTAAGGCCATGTAAGCCGCCTCCATGAGTGTCCAAGACACTCATGGTGGCGGCTTACATTACGTACATAGAATTATTCTCAATTGCAAAGAAATCTATAAAAGACAAAAACGGAATAAATAACTAAGCTTCTTTGAAGGTACTATAAACCTACCAAAAGTAGATATAAAAATGGATATCCTACTTAATATTATAATTTGTAAATAAACCTTTTTATTTATTTAATTTACTTAAATTAAATTTATTTTCTTCATGCAGCCTGCTAGGTACCCATTTTAGCCCAGTTCCCTCTAACTGATAGCCGATCTGACGTCATAGGCTGTCATTGGCCGTCAGATAGACATAAAGTTCCATGTGGTAGGTAGGTATAATAATAAAATATAGCCATGTTTTTATTTCTTTAAAATGAGTATGACGTCTCTATTTGTAAAATCTCATTGGATAGCACAAACAAATACAGACAAACGAAAACTCACTTTTATTTACTTTATCTAGTATAGTTGTATAAAAATAGGTACGTCCTACTTAATTTTCCTCAGTCTACACATAAAAAACATTTTTAAGTAAGTTATAAAAGCAATAACATATGGATAACATAATTATAGTTTCTGCCCTGTGATTGGACATTTAAAAGGCATAAAAAGACATTTATCGGGCATTTACTCAATTTGCCCTGTAAATGCCCGGCATAAACCCATCTCTAGTGCGCTTCATTTGGGTGCGCTTAGAGGAATGCCCCAAAATAAAGCCCACTTCGCCTTAACAATATTTTAGTGATGTACTTGCTTTAGCTGACTGTACCGTGCCACTGGGAATTGTCGAGGGAAATCTATTTTATTACTAACGTAATTATTTAAGCTCTTGTTTAATCAGCTTTGATTCTACAGCGAGTTCTAGAATATAATATTTAATTTTATCGACTATTTGCTTCTAAAACCCCAGGCGAAGTAATTTCGCGATAGGTACAGAGATATACCTATAGATGATTAATAATTATCTTCCATCTACTTTGTATTTTATTACTTTTTTGTGTTTATTTTGCAATTTATTGTAGGTATTGTATATGAGATGTTTGTGCTTATAATTGAGGTATATTAATTAAGGTTTTTAAATATATTATATTATGTACCTAATCTTACTAATATTATAAACGCAAAAGTTTGTATGGATAGATGCTTGTTACTCTTTCACGCAAAGACGACCGATGTGGCGCGGTGGGCGAAGGTCCGCCTGCGACGCAGGAGGTTGCGAGTTCGATTCCCGACTCGGAACAATTGTGTGTACACTCTGTAGATATTTGTTCCGGGTGTTCTGGTCGTATGTATAATAAAAAATATCTATCTATGTAATGTATATGTAGGTATATCAGTTATCTAGTACCCATAACACAAGCTCTGCTTACCATGGGGCTAGATAATGCTGTGTGAATTGTCCAGTATTATTTATTTATTTATCTTTCACGCAAAAACTACAAAACGGATTGATGAAATTTTGCATGCAGGTAGTTCCAGGCCAAAACATAGGCTAGGTACTTTTAATCCCATAAATCAGTTCCCATGGGAAATAAATCACCTAATAAATCGTTTCCATAGAAACAACGCGAGCGAAACCCTGGACAGAAACTAGTTAGGATACAATTGTGGCTACCTGTAGGTAATTACGAGCTACCTGAGGTTGATACATCCACGTAGTTGTCGATGGGTTGGTAGTCCTTTTTAATAAAATAAAGCCCGTACGTAGAACATCCCAGGTTTTGGAAATTTGATGAAAATAGCTAGTGCAATACTTTCATAGAATACCTATCGAATTTTCGTCAAAATTAATCACAGTCCACTTTACCACGTCCGTGAGTCTGTGACGTCACAAAAACCTTTGGCAGGCGTCCAGACCGGAGGACTACCTTGAAAAACATAATATGAAGTTTCGGACGAAAAAAGTAATAAAATACAAAGTTGATGGAAGATAATTCATCATCAACCTTTCGCTAGAAACAAACAACGAGCTTGCACCTAACTAGTATCTTTGGATCTGCAACGCTGCGTTTCGTTGCCTTATGCTGCGCTTAAATTTTAGATTTCAGTAACTTTATTTCTCTAAGCTGCATAATATATTATAATCAAATAAGAAAGGTGTTATTGCTTTTCTTTTCAATTATTTTTTTGTCCACTTGTGGAGGGAATGAAAACTGATTTTTATTTTTCTTTATTGTACTACATAAAACAAAAAAACAACCTAGAAAGATTTACAAAGAGTCTCGGAAGTATAAAGGCTGGTGATAGTTTAACGATATTATTGCTATGATCGATTTCTTTGTCATTGGACAGCGGGGGCGGAAATGTCGCTCCCGGTGCCGACACGTTGAAAACTTTCAAGAACCTGCTTTGGCTCCAGCTCTCCCCAAAAATGCAGCCATAGATATAAATGTCCAAATAAATCTCGCAATCGAAACATCTTCGTAGGAGAAAAACGTGCGAACGATCAATCCGAAACTTTGTAATAAATATTTTGAAACTTAGATACGCGATCTGAACACATAATTTAATTATAAGTATAGTCATCTCGTCACCACGACAGTGTGTAAACTGGTTGAAAAGTCGTGAAAAATAGCTAAATAAACGCGATAAATACCCGAAACTTTGTATTTAGTTTTTCAGAGTAGACCGCCCGCCCCGCACCTCTCTCGCGAATTATAAAACGCTTTGGATACTTCACTGGTTCTAGATTCTATCTGAAAATTCTGGAAATACCAATGGGAAATAGTTGGTATAGATTTTCGATTTTGATAACCTACAACTAAGTCAGCGCAAAATTGCTTGGATCCCAAACATATTGGCCAAAGTAAAAACGTTTTTATACGCCCGTTTTGCCAAAGCTCTACTTCATCATCATCAGCATAAATGTCAGTTCACTGCTGGACCATAGGCCTCCCCCAATGAGCGCCATAGTGCCCTGTCTTCAGCTTGCCGCTCTCACTATCTCCCTGCAGTCTTTCGCAGGTCATCATCCCACCTGGTCGCAATGCGTCCTATACTACGTTTGCCGAGTCGTGGTCTCCACCCACGAACGTTTATCCCAGCGGTTGTCGGTTCTTCGCGAGATATGGCGCTCATTAGGAGAGGCCTATGACCAGCTGTGGACTAACATACATAGTATGATGATGATTAATTTCATGGGCTCAGTTCGATTCTTTCGTGCAACCGCCACGGCCAACAGTAATTTTTTGTAATGGGTTGGTTAAATCAAAACTGCCTCAAAGCTACCTCCTCTATGTCACCAAACACAGATGGCCAAAATACTTACCATAAAGAACATAGCAAATATTATATTACATAAACTATATATGTATATAATGCCGGATAATCCACACAGCATTATCTAGCCCCATGGTAAGCAGAGCTTGTGTTATGGGTACTAGATAACTGATATACATAAACCATTACATAGATATCATCATCATCAGCCTATAGCAGTCCACTGCTGGACATATGCCTCCCCCAATGAGCGCCATAGCGCCCTGTCTTCAGCTTGACGCATCCAGCATCTACCTGCAGTTTTTCGTATGTCGTCATCCCACCTGGACGGAGGACGTCTACGTATAAAGAAAAAATAACCCTTAATTATTAACCGGGGGTATTTTTGACCCCAACGCTTTGATAATTAAAAGTCGCCTGGTGAACGATGAATATTCATAGCGAACGTGCGCCGGGTGTAAACGTGCCTTACTTGGACATATTTACCCCTTTGCTATGCTAAAGGTTATGATTATAGTTTGTAATTTTTGACATTAAAAAATAATAAGATAAACAGAATAGAATTTATAAAAATCTATTGCTGTTCGTTAGTCTCGCTAAAACTCGAGAACGGCTGGGGCGATTTAGCCGATTTTGGTTTTGAAATGTTTGTCGTAGTCCAGGGAAGGTTTAAAATGAGAAAACACGGTAAAATTGCGCAGAAACTTCCACGCGGGCGAAGCCTCGGGGCGCAGATAGTGGACAGTAAAAATTGGTTTCTAAAATGCATTTTCGAAATCTTTCGCGGTTGTAATTTGAATATGAAACATAAATAAATAGGAAATGGGATAATAAAAACCGGCCAAGTGCGATTCGGAGTCGCCTACGAAGGGTTCATAATCTTTATTCAATCACAATAATAGAATTGTATCTGAAATTTTGTACATGCACATGCGGACCTTGTTGAATATAATGTACAATGTCATACACAATGAATACTTAAGTTATTTATACAAAAAAAAATACAATAATAAAAACAAATACAATTCAACAAAAAAAAATTATGATGTCAAAACACAATATTATTCTACAACAATGTCAGCATTTAAGAATTCGTCTACCGAGTAGAAACACCCCTTCAACAAAATATCTTTCAGTTTTAATTTAAATAAATTTGGATTGTCTATAGTTTTCAGGTCGGAAGGTAATGCATTGAACAATTTTACAGCTTGATATCTGCAGCAATGTTTAGAAACTTCAAGTGTTGGTTGATAGGGAGTGCTCATATCTTTTCTTCTAGTGGCGTTCTGATTTTGCCTCTGCGGTCTCGTATCGGAGTGGGTGCTTGATAACACCGACTAGTGTTACCAGTCTAAGGTACGGTCAAAATATTTAGCTTTAAGGAATGTTCTCTACAAGATTCCCATTGTGGTATTCTATCCATTGTACGAATAGCGCGCTTTTGACTAATAAAAGCCTTGCTTATATTGTATTTGTAGCTACCCCCCCAGAACTTGATACTATACCTAAGCTTAGATTCTTCAAGAGCGTAATAGACCATTTTTAGTTGATCGATTGTCACCTCATCCCGGAGGCTTCAGATTGCGTAACATGCAGAACTCGAAGAGTTTACAATTGCCTCTAGTTCATTCTTCCAGGTTCAATACCATTATAATCCTATGTTGTATGGGAGACCGCTTAATAATTGTTAACACTTTGACTGCGATTTTTTTTAGACGACAGCGATCTTTTTTTAACCTAAAAAATTCGTGCTGCCGCTCTACACATCGGTTGTGTTGCGCCGCACATGCGTTTCGTTTGAAAAATATTACGGCTGTGCTGAGTCACAAAGATCTGTATTTTCTCAGCCGCTGCGCTAGTGTGGATTTACGCATATGAGTCTCTTGTAGAAAACACATACCGTGTGATTTCAGCAGTCAAAGTGTTAAGTATTTGTTTTATTTTAATTTCAAATTTTTAAAGTGAAAATTATAACTAAATATGCTGTGAATATTTCAAGCGTCTACTCTATTGCCTTTATATACAATGTGTATTGTCGAACCTTGATTAAACGAGATGTGCGAATACACGACATATATTTATCGATAAAAATAAAAAAAATAAAAATTATATGTTACCTATCTCAAAAATAAAGCCGATTTAATTATTTTTTTAATGAAAACTACTTCATCTGGTTTTTTCTCCGTTTCTTTTTGAGTAAACGATGTATTTTATTCAAAGTAGTCTCATTTGAAAGCTAGATAGTCTACCTAGCTAAAAAAATGTACAAAGATCAACAGGAATATCAACTGATTTAATCTACATAAATTATAAAATAAAACGAGGCAAGATAGGAAGAAATGGAATGAGGTCTTTGCCCAGCAGTGGGATAGTAACGGCTGTTTAAGATAAAGTTTTTGTTTTTTTTACTCTTGACAAAACAGAAAGTACCTATTTTAAATGGTGAATAACATGACAATGAAAAGAGATAGACCCATAAGTTTTAGAGGATTTGTAGATTAAATTATGAAATTTAATACAACATGCAAAAAAGTATACCTCAATAACCCAGTTTTAAAGTTACAGATCAAAAATAAAATAAAAATCGTTTTTTTTTTGCAAATTTCTAAAAAAATATTGGTTTTACTAGGCTTATGTACCGAAATTGTATTTTTTTCTTATTTTATGAGCTAGGTAGACTATCTAGCTTTCAAATGAGACTACTTTGAATAAAATACACCGTTTACTCAAAAAGAAATGAAGAAAAAACCAGATGAATTAGTTTTCATTAAAAAAAATATTAAATCGGCTTTATTTTTGAGATAGGTAAAATATATTATTTTTTGTTTTTTATCGATAAATATATGTCGTGTATCCGCACATCTCGTTTGATCAAGGTTCGACAATACACATTGTATATAGCAAAAACGAGCAAAAAAATCACGTTTGTTGAATGGGAGCCCACTTAAATACACATATAAACCTAATCTAAAATCTAATTTCCATGCATACAAAGCCGCGGGGCGCAGCTAGTAAATAAATAAAAATAAAATTTTCACTTCACAAAAGATCATAAAATTTCGGCGCTAAATAATTTAAAATGTGGTTTCTATCTTAATTTATACGTGTCACTGGAGATTACGAAAATATTTATGGTAAAGAGAATATTTAATTACCAAAAGAGTTAACTTCTGTACAAAAAGTAACCTTTAATAAAGTATTCAGGCTACTTTGAGTATCTTTTAAATACAAATATATCTTTTAAAATAATAATTTACAAGTCGAATAATACAAATCAATGTACATACTAACAATTAATAAAATAAGAAATATTAAAATGATAACAATTAAATAAATAAATAAATAATGCTGGACAATTCACACAGCATTATCTAGCCCCATGGTAAGCAGAGCTTGTGTTATGGGTACTAGATAACTGATATACATAATACAATACATTACATAGATAGATATTTTTTATTATACATAGAAAACGACCAGAACACCCGGAACAAATATCTGCAGATCGTACACACAATTGTTCCGAGGCGGGAATCGAACCCGCAACCTCCTGCGTCGCAGGCGGACCTTCGTCCACCGCGACACATCGGTCGTCAACAATTTGTCAAAGGAAGTAAAAAAAAATTAAGTACTTAATTAAATTACGTTAAATTTGCAGTAAAATTATAATACGCAATACAACAAGTCATAAAATAATAAAATTATTCATAAACATTAAAATAAATAATCATAATTTTCTTTAGAGAAAATACTTTATGTTTGCGAAAAATACACTATTCAGAGTATTTTTTGCAAACATAAACGATATCATTAATTTCGATGTTTTCTGAACTTGACAGATAACCTGACTCAAGCAAATTATAATCAAAATAATATCATTTTTAATTAAAGGGGGACTCTAACATCTCGTCTCCCAAGCCAATCTAACCTGCACGTGGTACACCCTTTTTTTTATTGTGAGAAAATCCATCATGGATATCTTCCATCCCCGGTGGAAGATTATGTCAGACACCTACTGACTAAAATCTCACGAATTTCTCCGGGCACATACCTATGCTAGGGATCGCGGGGACTTTCGGGAATACTTCCGCGAACCCCAACAGTGATGTTCCACTTGTTGAACCCTTCAGAGATGGGGAGCACAGGGTTTCGTCGCGTGCAGAGATGCACGCGCATCGCCTACGACCAGCAGCGAGGTCGTTTTTAAGGCTGAACAAGGTCACCAAAGGCCCTTCTTCTTCGCCCGTTTCGCCTTCGGCGAACTGGGCGAAGAAGAATTAGCTATGGTTGACAAGGAAAGTTCCTCGCCTACTGCAGCAACCAGGATTTGCCGCTGCTGTTACCACGCGGGACATGACTCAAGCGTATGCTGAGCTGTGTCTTCAAGATTGTCACAGTGATGACATCTCCGTTTCTTCCCTTCTGGCGACACGGCACTGGTAGCACGTAGTACACCCTGCTAGATAACGAACTAGGCTCTGGTGAAACATCAATATATCAAATATATATCAAACAATCTCCATAATTTCCACGACTTCGAGCTTCTTCATCTCTGCTCTGGTGCCAGATTTGTCTCAAGATGCGTCAGGACACTATCCAAGAAAGTTAGAATTATTTTATTTAACCCTTTGTGAAGTATTAAAGTATTTGTGGTAAAATTACTTCTGGTTTCCTCTTGGCCACTAATGGGTTAATATGGCCTTCACTCAGCATTGTGCTGGGTGCACACTAATGTGTCCACCCAGCACTGATTTTCAGTGAAGACCAGAGGGTACGTGACAGAAAAAAACCATGTTCGTAGCTGGTTATCAAAGAACAGTTACGAACGTGGATTAAAGGTATTTATCGCGTTGCTGCATGATGCTATTGCTCTTCCTCTGGGCCATATCAAACAACACCAGCGACATCTTATAGGGTAAGATGTCGATAAACAACACACACAAAGAATCATCATCTTCATCACAATTATCATCATCATCATCATCAGCCTATATTAGTTTACTGCCTTCCCCAATGAGCGCCATAGCGCCCTGTCTTCAGCTTGCCGCATCCAGCATCTACCTGCAGTCTTTTCGCAGATCGTCATCCCACGTGGTCGGAGGGTGTCCTACACTACGTTTACTGAGTCGTGGTCTCCACTCAAGAACACGTTTGCCTCAGCACAGTTTGCCCATCACAATTATACTGGCTCTCTTTTGTCCAGATAAACGAAGTCACATACAAAAGTAAGAGATAAATATAACTGTATGAAACTAATTTTCCCTCTCAACGCAATCTCTTAATACCGGGTGAAGTTAATTCGAAGGAGGATGGGGACGGTGTCATGCGAGATGTAACAATTCAGTTCATTATTTCATTTACACAGATGTTTCGCGTATTAATGTGCCAGTTTAATATGTGGCTATTTAACAGGCTCAGGGAAATTGTGTTATGAATTAACATATTCATTTCATCAACTTTATTCTTTTAGCGGTTTTACGGACGGAATAATTATATTTAAAATCACAGTTTTCTGTATAGTGACGGTTTGATAATAAAGATGCGACATGTGTTATAAATACTAATCGAACATCAATATAATAATGAATAGTATAAAATATGACTTGTCTAAGTGCTTATTTGTAAGCCTAAAGAAATAAACTTTCATTTCATAATACTGTTATGTAATTGTATTAACTTTGTCTCACAAATTGTCTGATTTTTATGTTATTTATACCTGTATGTTTAAGGAATTTCTAATGTTAAATAATGTTTAGACTAGTTACTTTATTGCGCATTGTGTACGTAAAAATAGAGATAATACATGTTTGATCCAGTGGCGTAACTACAGGGTGGCAAGTCGGCAAAATGCCACGGGCCCCCAGCTAAACGGGGCTCCCGCACGGTCAGAGGAGAATCTCAACTACCAACATTTATTATTACACATTTCTATCTATCTAATCAGCCGGTAACACCCACTGCTGAGTATAGGCCTCTTCCTTATCTCTGTACCCCTGACGGTCCTGTGCCAGTCGGATCCACTGCTTACCTACCAGCCCCCACAATGTCGTCTGACCATCGGGCAGGTGGTCTCGAAAACGTTATTAGTTAATTAGTTGCACGTACGAGTAAATTGTGTATTAAAATTTCAATAAATTTGTAAAAAAAAGTTGTAAACCAGTTTTTCTTGGTTCCGTCTCGCACAAACGCGAACTATTGCATAACTTTTGATACAGTTAATAAGGGTCCGGCGAGGTCGCGCTAACGGCTAAATAGTTGAGACAAACACCGAAAGGGACAAAGAATTTGGTATTTATAGTCGTAAGGGCTTTCTGGATCTGATTATGAGCACTGAGTTATATCTACGTGCTTTGGTTGGTAATTTAATTGAGATTGGGTTGTTGATGTTGAACTTGATAATAATAATGCTGGTCAATCCACACAGCATTGTCTAGTTCAAGCTAAGCAGAGCTTGTGTTATGGGTACTAAGATGACTAGTACACACAATACATAGGTATATATTTTTGGTACAAACAAATACCCAGAACACCATGAACAAATATCTGCAGATTGTACAAAAAATTTATTCCGTCCGAGGCGGGAATTGAACCCGAAACCTTCTGCGTCGCAGTCGGGCTTTTGCCCACTGCGCCGCAGTGGTCATCATAAATTAAATCGTCGTATAGTCGATATCAATTAAAAAGTAAGTAGGTTCAATTTAGAGTATTCTAAGTTATTAGACAGGTAAATTTTAATGTAGTTGGTATCTCTAGAAATATACAACGTAAATTTTTTCAAGAGCAGATATAAAGAGATATAAAGGCTCGTGACTATTCTCAAGTTTGCGAAGTAATAGAAGCCGTATCATAACAGATGAAGACATTAAAGACTACAATCCCTCCAACCTTCCCATGGTCCTGCCAACCTTGCGGTTATACGGACCGAAACTGTGAGAAAGGAGTCACTCAGGTGACTCCAGACTCTACAAATCCTACGCTCTTTGACCCCAAGGACTGTTGAAGGTCACGGCTAAGGCCAGAAACGGTTGCATCAATGTGGCCATTGATCATGACTTTGGTTTTGAAATGAATTCCAAGACCGATACATCGGGAGGCTGAAGCTAGGCCGTCCAGCATCTGCTTCAGCTCCTCTAGCGACTCCGCCATTAAGACTATGTTATCAGCGAATCGCATAAGTGTGAGATGTAGCAATTTTTTTGTTAAATTTAATTCCCCTACCTTTCCAGTCCAGTGTCTTAAAATAAATGAAATGATACTCGTATCTACATAGATCTTAGATTTATCACAGATCAGCGACCTCCTACCGAACAGTAAATAATTTTAACGACATTTTTGGAGTGTACGCGCGCAACGTAAGTATTTTAACAGGAGTAATCTCGTCTAATGGGAGAACTTCGCTCGTTAATGTCAAATAGCTACGATTGTTATGTGGGGTGGTACACCCCGTCTTGTGGCCTGAGGGTTGTGTGGAAGCGGTTTATTTGGACATTTTCTTTTGTATGCCAATGTGTTTTGGTGAAGTATGTGAAACTACCTATTCTAATGTCGCATGTATATTTACTAAAGTACCACCGTCTATTTTGTTCTTTCATTTCCAGTCCATCAAAGGTTGCCTGGAAGAGATCGCTGTCAGCGATAAGGCCGCCCTTTATACTTCCTTTATTCTACAGCCCGTATACATCGACTGCTGATCCCAAAACGACGCTAAAAATAGCGGTCCTGAACCGCCTCCATCCATCGACTCCCTGCGGACGTTACAAAGTCGTCAACAAACGCTATAATTAAAAAAATATATTGGAAAAGTTTTGCTAAATATAGTGTATTGTGATTTAGATCATATTATGTATATTAATCTAAATTAAAATTAAATAACTAGGTTACCTAGCTATAAAAACTAACTACTATTGTCATTATTTATGAATCGACGACATGTGGCGCGGTGGGCGAAGATCCGCCTGCGACGCAGAAGGTTGCGGGTTCGATTCCCGCCTCGGAACAATTGTGTGTACGATCTGCAGATATTTGTTCCGGGTGTTCTGGTCGTTTTCTATGTGTAATAAAAAATATCTATCTATGTATTATGTATATGACTGTTGGAATTAATAGAACACAAACCCCTGGGTATTTGATCATAGCAACTGTTCTATAAGATTCGTTGCTTCCGGCTAGCACATAGTACATTATGAAGACCGACTCTGCCAGATCGTCTCACGTAAATAAAGCATTAACACTTTGGCTCCTGAAATCACACGGTATGTGTTTTCTACAAGTGACTAATATGCGCAAATCCACACTAGCGCAGCGGCTGAGAAAATACAGATCTTTGTGACTCAGCAGAGCTGTAATATTTTTCGAACGAAGCGCATGTGCGACGCAACACCACCGCTGTGTAGAGCGGCAGCACGAATTTTTTAGGTTAAAAAAAAGATCGCAGTCGTCGAAAAAAAACCGCAGTCAAAGTGTTAACTGTCAATTTATTGTAAGCTAGCTGCGTTCCGCGGCCTCGCCCACGTGGAAATTTCTGCGAGCATATTATGTATATAGTCACATACCTACTTATTAAGTTAGAGCTGTAAATTTTCTGAATATTGTTAAAAATAAATAAATGCTAAAATCATTTAAAACGGGATATTTACCATGATTTATAATAATTATTATTATTATTTATTATTATTAGTTTCAAATGTTTTATAATAAATAAATAGTTCGAATACACGCTTCTGTCTATAACTTGCAACTTTTTATAATGCTTGAGTAGAAACCGACGAATTTGTGAGATTAAAACCTCGCCGGAGAAATAGTTGCTCATACGTTTGGTCGGAAAAGTTATTGAACTAATGAGTCTGGAACACTACTTATGGTGAGTTATTATGACAATGGTTTGGACAGAAATAGAAACTTTGCTAATAATAGAAATAGAACATGAAAGGAAATGTATTGGGGAGATTCCATCGTCCTTTTCCAAAGAAAGTTACAATCAAATAATATAAACAAATTGGAAACAATGGACGACCTCGGTGGCGCGGTAGGCGAAAGTCCGCCTGCGACGCTGGAGGTTGCGGGTTTTATTCCCGCCTCGGAACAATTATGTGTACGATCTGGAGATATTTCTCATTTTATAATTAAATTTAAATATGGTACTCTATTGCATTGGGTGTTCCCGTCAAAATAGAGGTATGTACGTTTATAAATAAATATATAAAGTGTTAATATACATATAAAGTGGTTACAAAAAGAATCTATGAAGTCAATTTTATCCCAAGTAAGTACGGGTCTAATCAATAAAGATTTAAATATTTTTTCCAAGATTGTAAGTATTTTGCGTAAATATTTCTGAAATCTGAACCGCTCAATTATTCCTTTTGACAAGAAAACCACCCGAAACCAAATAAAAAATGGTTATAATTTTTCCCTTTGTTATAAAAAGTGCCATCATTCTTCTGAAATCCCAGGGAGAGCCGGCAAAGATGGTCTCAACATTATATATTTGAGTGATCGACTATAAATAAATAAAAAATTAATTAATAAAAAATTATGAACTGCGAAATACTGCAGGCAGATGCTAGGTGCGGCAAGTTGAAGTTAGGGCGATGTGGTGCTCATTAACACTTTGACTGCGATTTTTTTTCGACGACTGCGATCTTTTTTTTAACCTAAGCCATTCGTGCCGCTCTACACAGCGGTTGTGTTGCGCCGCACATGCGTTTCGTTCGAAAAATATTACGGCTGTGCTGAGTCACACAGATCTGTATTTTCTCAGCCGCTGCGCTAGTGTGGATTTACGCATATTAGTCACTTGTAGAAAACACATACCGTGTGATTTCAGCAATCAAAGTGTTAAGGGAGGCCTATATCCAGCACTGACCTAATATAGGCTGAAAAAGATGATGACGATTGACAATTACACTAATCTTATATACAACTTTCATAATTACCATCAATTTCCTTGCGATTTTGAGTTGGTTTCATCCAATAATGGCCTCCATTATAAAAACTGAATACAAGTATAAACTCTTCGCGTCCTCGCGTAAAGGCTGTTTAAAGTTAAAGAAGACCCTTGCAAAAATCCTTATGAGTGTGTTACCCGAATCTCCCCTATCTCACGGAACAGAAAATTGGCTAAGTTTGAATGATCGCCGCCTCCTCGAGTCGGTAACATAAGCTATTCTTTTCAGACTTTGGTGAAATTTTCAGAATTCTGGTCTATTGTCATCAGTAGGTACCTACATACTCCATTATAGTATACTACAGAGAGAAAAAAACTTAAATGGCGGCAAATTTCAGTTTAAATATTTAGTGTTTTGAGCAAAATTTATTTGGTTGATGCATTTGTTGGCATTTTAGTTGATTCTACTTAAACAAATAGCTGTTAGGGTTACTTAGTACCAAATGCCACTTGTGTTAGTACCTACAGTTTTGTTCCTATTCACTTTTCTTATTTTGTCTGTGTTACATGTATTCTAGTTAGTAGGTAGGTAGGTACTATGTAGTCTTAACGCCAACAAGTTGCTTAGCCGGAAGACCAGCGTTGGTTGCTAGCTTGCTAGTCATCCAACTCATGCTGAGGCAAAGCCATTTTGTTACTGGACTTACATGATTACCGACACGTTTAGTTTACCTCTAAGTTTAAGTTTATTATGTTCTGTGTAAGTCTTTTAACAAATAAATTCATTTCATTAAATTCATTTCATTTTCATTTCATTTAATTTTCATTTCATTTCATTTAATTTCATTTCTTATATTATAATTAAGTAACTGAATTTATTTCTTTTTTTTTATGGCGCTCATTCGGGAGGCCTATTTCCAGCAGTGGACTGCTATAGGCTGATGATGATGAACTGAATTTGTTTGTGTGTTGTGCTAGAGTCTAATAAATAACTTTCTTTCTTTACTTTCATTCTTTAAATATTATTTGTGACCGTGCCATCCTGTTGGTGGGTAACAGTCAGATAGTCATTTTATTGGTAAAATAATAATTTACAAGTCAAATAATACAAATCAATGTACTTACATACAAACAATTACATAAAATTTTAAATATTAAAATGGTAACAATTTGTCAAAGTAAGTACTTAATTAAACACAAGGTTACAAATATCTATACATATAATGTAGGTAGATAATTATGTACAACTCGGTCACAATATCTGTGCACCTTGAGCCAAACATTTTGTATGGCTCAAGGTGCACAGATATTGTGACCGAGTTGTAGACCATTGTAGGCCCCATTATGAACGCCAAACATTCAACGAACGGTCCATTTTAAGCAGATTTCCCTTTTTCAATGAAATGTCAATTTTCCAGGTGATAATTGAACGCTTTTGTTTCCGGATTTGACTAACGGTCAGTTTATTTGTTTAGGATTACCCCCAGGGTTGCCAGATCCGTCCGCGCTGATTCCATTTGCAGTGGTAACTTAAAATTGGTTTATTTTATGTTTATATTTAAAAAAAAAATGCTGTACAATTCACACAGCATTATTCTAGCTTTATCCTTGGTGCATCCCCGTGCCTTTCTTTAATTCATATAATTATTTCCATCCAAAGGTTGCCTGGAATAGATCGTTTCTAAGCGATAAGGCCGCCTATTGTAGTTATCACATAATGATCTGTATCTGTTGTACAATAAAGTATTTTTGTATTGTATTGTATTTTCACGCGTCCCAAAACACTGTCTAAAACTATCAACAGTAACTTACTAACCATCACTACACAGTATAAAACAAAGTCACTTCCCGCGCTGTTTGTCTGTCCCTATGTATGCTTAGATCTTTGAAACTACGCAACGGATTTTGATGCGGTTTTTTAATAGATAGAGTAATTCAAGAGGAAGGTTTATAGACTATTTGACACATAGATTTCCACGCAAGCGAAGCCGCAGCTAGTATTAAATACGCAAAAGCGAAGAAAACGCGTAAAATTATGAAGGTAATGAAATGCAGTCACACGTGTGTGACTAGTGCATTTCATTACCTTCTACCTAGAAATCTCAGACCGGCTTGTCTTATTGCCCATTGGCTGCACCAATGTCAACTGTCATTCAATTCGGTATTATATTTATATTGCGGTATTGTGCATTGGACGGGTTAACACTGCTTGCTGAAATCACACGGTATGTGTTTTCTACAAGTGACTAATATGCGTAAATCCACACTAGCGCAGCGGCCTAGAAAATACAGATCTTTGTGACTCAGCACAGCCGTAATATTTTTCGAACGAAACGCATGTGCGGCGCAACACAACCGCTGTGTAGAGCGGCAGCACGAATTTTTTAGGTTAAAAAAAAGATCGCAGTCGTCGAAAAAAAATCGCAGTCAAAGTGTTAAGCGTTATGTCCGCTTCTGCGAATTCCATAATTTCTACTGAAAGCTGATGTTCAAATAAAATTATTTATATTTGGTGTACTATTATGTGGAACAGCGTACATTTTTAAGGAAGACAGCACATGTCTTTATTAAAACTGTGCTATGAACCTTGTTTGTATGGTACGCATCCTGGCGTGCACAAGTGCACATTAGTGTGTGAGTGCACGTGCCGATGCGTAACGCACGTGTCTCAAGCGACTCAAGCCACACTCTGCACTTACAATATCTTCGAGTTTTTTTTCTGTTATGCTGATTTCTGCGTGCTTGTTTTTGCTGCGACACAGATGTCGTCAAATAAGACAGCTGTTATCTAGCTGATGGATAGGTAGATGCACATTTTTGCGTTGCAGATAGAGTACAAGTGTATTAAACCTAAGTATTTTTTCCTCCGACCAGGTGGGATGACGACCTGCGAAAGACTGCAGGTAGAAGCTGGATGTGGCACGCTGAAGACAGGACGCTATGGCGCTCATTGGGGGAGGCCTGTGTCCAGCAGTGGACAGTTATAGGTTGATGATGATAATGATGATGATTTTTTACAGGCCCGGAAAGATCAATGTAGACACTTAGACAGGCCATGAATAATTTCATGTTTGTCTAACTGTTAAAACACTATTGTAGTTTGACGAATTTATTCTAAATGTTGCGTGGTAGCCACAAAACTTGTTTGTATTGGAAGAACACTAACCTAGGGACATTATTAGCCTGTAGTGGTTTTTTTTACAGCTTTGTATTAGAAAAAATGCGGAAATTATTCAAGGTTAAGGATTTTATTTCAAATATTTCACGCATTCGATGACGATCCGCTGTAATTTTTGTCTTTTGTATCACCATTAAAAAACAATTAATTTCTACACTATTATAAGAATTATAATACCTACTTGCCTAAAACTTTCATAATTTTCCACAAAAAGTATTAATTTAACTTCTGGCAACCCTAGTTTCAGTCAATTTATTTGTTTAGGTTTGTGGTAATTAATGGAGGAAAGTCTATTGTTGAGGCAATTGTTTGGATATTCTATTTGGTGTGATTTGCCAGTGTTTTTGGAGCGAAACGAGGGACTGTGTTTGAGCAAAATGTTCTTTATAGGCGTGAATATAACGAGCCATTTTTGTTTATTCTATTCAAGATGAGGTGTTTTTTAAAGATTGTTTCGTTCGCCTTTCTGAAATCGCTTTTATCTCAGTTGTGTGGTGATGTAATTATAATTAAATACGTTTGCCCCAGCGGTGTATACCTAACCTACTCGTAGTACATGGGTCTCTTTACGAGACCCCATGTACTATGATGCTGAGAATGAGTATCGCTAAAAACATAGAAATTATCAACAACGCATAGTCCACACGTGCCCACGCGCAGCCAAAAAGCAGCAAGTTTGAGTTTAACCCGGCGAGCGTAAGGTTCAAATTTGTAACACCGAGCGTAAGGTTGGGTTATTTTCACCCGAATTGTTACAGTGAATAATTTATTTAATTATAATTTATTACCAGGTTTTATTGCATAATTATGTTTATTTGAACATCCTTTTAAGTATTAGTTACTATGAACTAGAAATAAAACTAATTTACTTAGTAGTTATAGCTACTTTTATTATGATCAACGTTTTTCATGGAAATTTTACCTTTAGTCACACAACAGTAATTTTTTCATAATAAACTAAATAAAATTTAACAAAAATTAAACATTCTTTAGAGTTTTATATATAAATAAACGAACAGCCATATTTTTTGTCTTATATAACTATTCAGATTTTAGTTATTCTTGTTGAGAATCAGCACATTCTTCACATACTAGAATGGAATGTTCCATGCATAAATATTTGTTGCAACGGTAATAAACTTTTTTGTTACCGTTGCAATTTTCCACAAGGTTTTCAGATTCTCCAGATTCTTCTTGCAGATTATTTTCCACATCGCTCACTTCCTGTTCTGTATCGAGACGTATAACTTGGTGTTACGAATAAATATATTGTATTGTATTGTATTGTAGTGATAGCAAAGTGTAGTCGTCGTAATCCGGTCTCTCAGTACATTCCTACTATTGACAATCAAATGAGGGTAGTTTCAAATAAACTAGCCCCCGCTTCGCTGAGGCGGTAACTCCAGTACTCCAGTCATCCCGTGACCACGACAGAGTGTAAACCTGTTGAAACGTCGGGAAAAAGGGTAAATAAACGCGATAAATACCCGTTGTATCAACACTTATAATTATTTGTTCGAACGCGTAAGTTTAAAAATATTTATTCTCTCTTACTCGTACCCACCATACCGAACAGTATAGCGAAGTCAGCGATTCTGGAATCTTCGTTTTCAATCCAAATTGAAGTACGGTGAAATCCCTATGTTCAATAATATTTTATTGCTGGATGCAAATATTTGAAATGAGCATTCGTTTGACTACTCTACTTTATTGGAAGATATTTTGCATGGAAATGCAATACCGTAGAAAGATTTATCAAATTTCGATCTATCAAACCAAAAACTGAAGGAAACTAAGTGATGCCAACTGAGTGTTTTAGGGTTCCGTACCCAAAGGGTAAAACGGGACGGGTTGTTGTACATTTGCCACAAAGTAAATTCGTCACGAAAAAAAGTATGTGTAAGTTCGCCACACTTCTGTTTTATTATTTTTGGTTGTTGTAAGTTCGTCACATAGATTTTTCCGTAGAGACAGCAGAAAAATCAAACAATAAGTAGAATAGAACAAAACAAATGTTTTCACACTCATAGATAGGGTTAAATAAAATTCCATATAATACGATATTAATTTTTAATGATCAGGATTTTGACCTTTCATTATACATAACAGTTGAGAAGTGGCTGATTTGCCAATAACAACGCAAATATATAAGAAAATTTTAAAATAAAACAATACAAAGTAATTATCTAATTTTTTAAAACCTTACATTTTCGTTAATATCACGATTTTGTGGCTGATTTGCCCATAACATTCCAACTATATAAAAAATAAATATATAATTAAATCACAGTAATAATCACATTTTTGCAGGAGGAGGTTGTCAACGCAGGAGGTTGCAGGTTCGATTCCCGCCTCGAAACAATTGTGTGTAGATATTTGTTCCGGGTGTTCTGGTCGTTTTCTAAGTATAATAAAAATAATATCTATCTGTGTAATGCATTGTATTATGTATATCAGTTATCTAGTACCCATAACACAAACTCTGCTTACCATGGGGCTAGATAATGCTGTGTGAATTGTCCGGCACTATTTATTTATTATTATTTAGCTAACGTCAGCTGTGAAAACTCTTAGTAAGGGACAAGTTTAACACCTACTTGGTTTTCCGCAAGTGGAATGATTATTAAGAAACTTATTAACCTGTTGCTTTTGGCTTTTCTTAGGAAAATAAGGATACAAATTATTTTGTTATGTTCTAGCTTCAACCCGCGACTTTGCACGCATTTTCATCCATAAAGTTAACAGGGAAAGTAACCTCTGTAGTTATCCAGGGGTTCAGTAAAAAATCTATCGTGTCAAACTGATATACCTATGATATACCTAGAAATTGATTCCCCCAACTTACTCTCTACCATTGGTTTTAACACCAGGACGAGATATCAATAAATTTCATTCCGGCCCTGGTGGGGGCACAGAGAGGGGCCTCGAGGCTTGGCGTCATTACCCCGGCGTCAACTCGAGGGGTACCCCTCGGTCCTTGGGTTTTGTGGGAATATCTTTTTTTTCCCCCTACTCAATGTTTTTTTTTTTTGGCTGCATTTGATTTGTTCAGGACGAGATATCGTTATCCATTTCAAAATACTTTCACCCTACAAGTCTGTACCAACAATACGTCTTATTACAACCCTGTGGTCAGAATGTTTCAGTACAATAGTAAGCAGAGCTTGTGTTATGGGTACTAGATAACTGATATACATAATACAATACATTACATAGATATATATTTTTTACTATACATAGAAAACGACCAGAACACCCGGAACAAATATCTGCAGATCGTACACACAATTGTTCCGAGGCGGGAATCGAACCCGCAACCTCCTGCGTCGCAGGCGGACCTTCGCCCACCGCGCCACATCGGTCGTCTAATATGTTAATGATGCAAATCGTTTCACTATCCAACGACTCAAGTAGGCTACATTCTGTCAAAAACGTTTCTACATATATATATATATATATATATATATGTGACATTTTTGCACGATTTTTGTAGATGATGATGGTGATAATAATCTCTTTTATCACAGTAAAACCACAGTGGCCAAAGGCTATACAATACATAAAAAAAAATTCAAACTACGCCTTAATAGAATAAAAACAATTTTGTCTCCTTCTACCTAAAAAGGTACCTCAATTTCCATTCAGTAATGAAACGACCCATCACAAAAGAAATAATGATGCCTCAAAAATGTAGCAAATTAAGTAAAAGAAAGGCAGAAAAGGTTTTTGAGTTGAAGTTGTTGAAGACTTGTAAGTGTAGGGGCGATGTTAGTATTCGACGCGGTAGGGTGGCCATATTGTTGGGAATTTGTAAGAAATTGTACTTCGACCTAAATACAATTCTCTTCACAAATACTTACCTACCTACTTTTTCGGAAAAGTGACGACAGTATTACAAGTGGCCGGTGCAACAATAGCCAAAATGGCGATGAAAACTATTTAATGCCCTTCGCGTAACTATAATACTTCATTGCCAGTAGATATAATGTAAGTGCAGTAATCATACATCACTACATAGTATAAAGAAAGTCGCTTCCCGCTGTCTGTCTATCCCTATGTATGCTTAGATCTTTAAAAAAACTACGCAACAAATTTTGATGCGGGTTTTTGTTATACTAGATAGAGTGATTCAAGAGGAAGGTTTATTATTAACCATTTGACACATATGTAGGTATATTTCCACGCGGGCGAAGCCGCAGGGCGTATTTAGTAGGATAATATTATATTAATATTAAAACAAAGAAAGAATTAGTAAGCTGAAGTGGCAGTGGGCCGGCCATATCTCGCGAAGAACCGACGGCCGCTGGGGCAAACGAGTTCTTGAGTGGAGACCACGACTCCGTAAATATAGTGAAGGACGCCCTCCGACCAGGTGGGATGACGACCTGCAAAAGACTGCAGATAGATGCTGGATGCGGCAAGCTGAAGACAGGGCGCTATGGCGCTCATGGGGAGAGGCCTATGTCCAGCAGTGGACTGCTATAGGCTGATGATGACGATATTAATATTCATTATATTGTGTAACCTGTTTATGGCAAAATAAATATATTTTTATCATGTATGCGGTCAGCAATGGTGGCAGCTGTGAGACTTATCCCATAAAAGCATGGTCACCCTCCTTCATAGCACAAGAAGTTCTGAGGAGACAATCTTAAGGAAATTCAAACTGACGCAAAGCATCTCCATTGTAATTAACAGTTGTAGGACGTTTCCACGCTTTTAAGTTCTTCAGAGTAGAGCTTAGGAGATAGCACAAAGAGACACAGAGACACTTAGTCTTGATTTTAATGTTTTACCTTGAATATCACACTGACGACATACTTATGTACACGTAAGAGTAATACTAATTCCTACCCTCGTCCACCTATTTCACACGCAAAGCGACACAAAGACACTTTTGACTGAGATGTTTAACTTTTCATCATCATCATCATCAGCCTATAGCAGTCCACTGCTGGACATAGGCCTCCCCCAATGAGCGCCATAGCGCCCTGTCTTCAGCTTGCCGCATCCAGCATCTACCTGCAGTCTTTCGCAGGTCGTCATCCCACCTGGTCGGAGGGCGTCCTACACTACGTTTACCGAGTCGTGGTCTCCACTCAAGATGAGAAGATAGATGAATCTAATGAGAACTGAAAGTCTCAATAGATCCATCATGAATCTAAGAAAAATCATACATAATTTCACTGCTTTTTTCATGTTTCCCATAGTGTAAAGATCTTAAAATAGAAAAAAGTCTTCATAAAATGGTATAAATAAAAAAAAACACCAAGTGAATCATTATAAATGACGACCGATGTGGCGCGGTGGGCGAAGGTCCGCCTGCAACGCAGGAGGTTGCGGGTTCGATTCCCGCCTCGGAACAATTGTGTGTACGATCTGCAGATATTTGTTCCGGGTGTTCTGGTCGTTTTCTATGTATAATAAAAAATATCTATCTATGTAATATATTGTATTATGTATACCAGTTATCTAGTACCCATGACACAAGCTCTGCTTACCATGGGGCTAGATAATGCTGTGTGAATTGTCGAGCATTATTTATTTATTTATTATTTATTTATAAAATAACTAGTTTCTGCCCGCAGCTTTGCAAGCGTGGTCTCTATGGAACCGTTTAAAGGTTAATTCTATCCCATGAGAATTATTTTATGAAATAAAAACTAACCTATGTTTGATTCCAGGCTTACTACATACATATATGAACAAGTTCAGACCAATTCGTTCAGTTGTTTTGGCGTGAAGCAGTAACAAACATCCATTCATCCACCAAACATCCAAACTTTCGCATTTATAATATTACAGTGATGAAAAAAAAAATTGTTTCATCACTGTCAATATACCTAAACTTCCTCTTTCAAAGGGTCATTATCATCATCATCATCAGCCTATATCACTCCACTGCTGGACATAGGCCTCCCCCAATGAGCGCCATAGCGCCCTGTCTTCAGCTTGCCGCATCCAGCATCAGTCTTTAGCAAGTTCGTCATCCCGCCTGGTCGGAGGGCGTCCTACACTACGTTTACCGAGTCATGGTCTCCACTCAAGAACACGTTTGCCCCAGCGGCCGTCGGTTCTTCGCACGATATGATATTTCAAAGGGTGGCGTCGACTTATCGATGACTTTAACAGTAAATCCAAAAGAACGAAATCATGCAAATCGCGTACAACCCGCACCAAAAATAACTGAAAAATGCGCAAACTTTTTCTCTAATAAAACAGAAGCGTTTTATCATAATAAAACTTCTTTTCCCCATTTATCACAATACGGCAAGGAGCCGGCACCTGCGACCGGTGAATACTGCTGGGGAAGCTGTGGTGCTGGGACTGGTGTGTTTCCATTCATATACGATTTTTATGTTGTAATTTGTAACAATGTGACATTTACACTGAAATATAGATAGATAGAAAATACTTTACTATACCACACAAAACAGAAAATAATACAGGAAAAAACAATAGAATAAAGGAAATATAAAGGGCGGCCTTATCGCTGAGAGCGATCTCTTCCAGGTAAGCTTAGGATGTACAGAACATGAAGGAACAAAATAGATGGTGGTAGTTAGTAAATATATAGATAAAAAAGAAAACAAATACACTACTACATTACAATTAATTAATAATATATGTATAATGTGCAAGAAGGGGAGGGTGGCCCGGAGTGTCCCACTGCAGAGCAAAGCAGTGGGACACTCCGGGCTAATATAAATAAATAAATAAAATGTGTATTGATCATCCTTACCAGCCTATGTTAGTCCACCGCTGGACATAGGCCTCCCCCAATGAGCGCCATAGCGCCCTGTCTTCAGCTTGCCGCATCCAGCATCTACCTGCAGTCTTTCGCAGGTCGTCATCCCACCTGGTCGGAGGGCGTCCTACACTACATAGTCCATAGTTAATTTATTGATAACTTTTGGTTACAGGTCACATATAGTTATATGCAATATGTAATAATACAAATACATTATATTTTAACCTCATAAATTCGTTCCTAAAATATTTTGTCGGTCTCAATACCTAACACTCTGTATAGATAATAAACAACGCGTGTGAAGCCCGGGCAGAAACTAGTTATTGATATCAAATAATAAACCATAAGCTATCTTTATATACGTCCCGTTAAACCGTATGCACTTCGACAATGGACCAATTTTTCGATTTATCTTGTTCGAGAATTCAACACTCAGAAATATTTCACAGTGGCAGTCCATTTAGCCAGCTTTTAGGGTTCCGTACGGGTGCTAATACTAACCAAAGGATTAGTATCACAAGCGAGTACCTTCAGACTCCCTTGAGAACCTGTACAAGCGCGCGCCGTCATTACCATCAGTCTATATTAGACCAGCGCTGGATAAAGACCTCCCCTAATGAGCGCCATAGCGCCCTGTCTTCAGCCTGAAGCATCCAGCATCTTCCTGCAGTCTTTCGCAGGTCGTCATCCCACCTGGTCGGAGGGCCGTTGAGAACCGACGGCCGTTGGAACAAACGTGTTCTTGAGTGGAGACCACGATCGGTAAATGTAGTGTAGGACGCCCTTCGACCAGGGGGGATGACAACCTACGAAAGACTGCAGGTAGATGCTGGATGCGGCAAGCTGAAGACAGGTCGCTATGGCACTCATTTGGGGAGGCCTATGTCCAGCAGTGGACTGCTATAGGCTGATGATGATGAGAAAGGTAAAGGAAAGGTATTTATTTACCAAAAACATGTATATCGTAGGTAACAAATAATATATTAGAAACAACACGCTTGACCGGTTATAAGTGCAATACAACAATGGGTTTAGAGTGCTGATGGGGTTGCCACGTTTCTGCAGTGCATCGGGTATGTTCAGTGAGGCGCACACTGATGGCTTTCACGCCATCGTAAGAAAGCGTTGTGCGTCGCTCTTGAAGCGCCTGCGTGCCAGCCCCAACACCATTCTAAGCACATTGGTGGACAGGTGGGACTCTCCTTTTACGGGGCACTGGATAAATTTACACGCAACCCTTTTTAAGGGGCGGTGCCGCGGTCACTGATGGTCTCTCGCGTCCGCATATTTTTATTTTATTTTATTTTATTTTAAGTCATTGATTTGTGATTGAGTATGTAAATTTTAATGTTATCTTTTGTATGAGTCCTGTGCTCGAAATAAACAATTTTTATTTTATTTTTTATTTATAATGTTTACCGGTTATAATGTTTAATTAAATATATATATTTAAAAACATGTGAAAATTAAAATAAGTAGAAAGATTTTGTGCAACTAACTACAATTTATCATTAATAAATTAGTCTAGACTTTAACCTTATACTGAGCTTTAACGTTGCCTACGTTAATCTCATAGTGACCCTTTTCTCCACGGTATCTAATACAATGTCCGTAACAAGAACGCACCAGCCAGCATCATCTGTTTATCTCCTGATAATTCATAATCTTTATTCAATCACAATAATAGAATTGTATCTGAAATTTTGTACATGCGCATGCGGACCTTATTGAATATAATATACAGTGTCATACACAAAGAATACTTAAGTCATTTATACAAAAAAAAAGAAAAAAATACAATAATAACAACAAATACAATTCAACAAAAAATAAATAAAAATTATGATGTCAAAACACAATATTATTCTACAACAATGTCAGCATTTAAGAATTCGTCTACCGAGTAGAAACACCCCTTCAACAAAATATCTTTCAGTTTTAATTTAAATAAATTTGGATTGTCTATAGTTTTCAGGTCGGAAGGTAATGCATTGAACAATTTTACAGCTTGATATCTGCAGCAATGTTTAGAAACTTCAAGGGTTGGTTGATAGGGAGTGCTCATATCTTTTCTTCTAGTGGTAAGGATAGAAACAACACGTGCGAAGACGCGGACAGAAACTAGTATAATAACAACATCTTAACACGAACAAAGTTAACGAAACAGTTGATAGATGAGTGTTATTAGTTATAACTGTATGAAACTGAAATTAAGATAAACTAGTGCAATTAAACTTAAATTAATTTAGTTTTAACTCGATACGGCACCTGTTGATTTATGTTATTATGTTTGTTTGTGGCTGGGTGATATAGTTCGGCGATAAGGCTGTACTTTTACCCGACTGTGGTAAGGGAAAAGGTAGTTAATGTTGTTCTACGATTAGATATCACTACATGGTATAAAACAAAGCTTCCCGCTGTCTCTCTGTCCTTGTTGTTATGGTGGAGGGCTATGCCCAGCAGTGGACTAATATAGGCTGATACAATACAATACAATACAATATAACTTTATTGCACCATCAATACAAAAAAAAAAAAACTAAAGGATTTTAATACTAACTATAACTAGTGGCACAATCGGCGGCTTTATCGCTAAAAGCGATCTCTTCCAGGCAACCTTTGGATTGATAGGATCGGTACGTTTTAAAGCTGACTTTTTTTTGGTTGTGGCAACCCTAACAAGCAACAGCTGATCGCAAATGTTCCCTACGAATTTATTATAAAATAATTGTTTTACGTAGTTATAAAGAGCCCTTTCCGATTTGATCGCATATTTACAACATAAACCAGTGTAGAAATTGATAAATAAGCGTTTACGTCGTGTCATTAGTGTGTTTTGGCCAACGGAAAATTATCGTTTTGTTTATACCTAAGTTTTGCTGGATTGTGTTTTGAAGGTGTTTTGTGCTTACTAGTGCCGTTTTTTCATGTAAAGGAATACTATTTCCAACAAAGTTTTATATCTATAGCGTCACGTAAGTACATACAATCTTTTTCAAAATATAACCTAGACATTGTGCATTCTGCCTTTCGGTATTACCTCTAAGTAATATTTACAAGACCCACACTAACCATCATAATGATGACTCGTAAAACCGAGAAGTTGAACCTGGCTCTACAGGAATTGAAGGTAGCTAAGAGGCAGATTGGACAGTTAGAAGCAGAAATAGCTGAAAACGAAAATATCCTTATAGAAGCCCTATCAAATAACAAAAATCTAAAAAGCGAAATGTCTGAGTTGCATTCCCAGAATGCTTCTCTTTCTGAGGAACGGGATAGGCTTCAATTGATAATAGATAGGTTTGATCAAAAATGTGGCATTGAGTTTGAGTCCGTCCTGCATAAAACTTCAGTCCTGGAGAAGCAACTGTGTGACGCCCACCTCCGTATCACCCAGCTGGAGGAAGACGCCGATAACTCTGCCACCGCGAAAACACAAAGTCTATTTGATGAGTTAATGTCCGCTGAATCGACCTCAGGCCAAGTTTTTGTTGCCGGCAGCAACTTACATACATTGCAAACAATTGATTTAACTACAGATGACTCAGTGTGTAATGTGGAGGCTGGCAGCAAAAACAACAAACACAATCTTAGCAAAAATAAGTTAAAAAAATATGTTAAAATAAGTAAGTTCATTAAAAAAACTCAAACTTTGTTAAAAAATCAAAAAAATGTAGTATCTAAACTAAAATGTAAAAGAAAAATTCTTGATAAATTAGAGCTCTGTACATTACAGCTAAATTTTAATCAGACCCAGTATGAGGCTGAAATGCAAGATCTGAGAAGCAAACTTGGCCAGGCTGAGCACTCCCTGGAGCATTACATCAGCCTTTATGAACGCACTACCACACAGACAAGGGAACTCAATCTGGCCATGGATGCACTCCTTAGAAGCCAGGTGAGTCTGGAGGGCAGGGTTCTGGATGGCTGTGGCTGCTGTAATCCAGGCCCAGTCACTGACCACTCAGGTCCGGACAGTACTGTGTCAGCTACATCCCATCTGGATCCCAGCGCTTCATGCTTAGTTACAAAAACAATAATGTACTGTGATGAAATTGGAAAAAATATGGGCCAGTTCTTAAATAATAGTATGGAACATCCTATAATAAATAATTGTTTTCCAAATTCCAACCTGCATAATATTATGCAAAAAATTGACAATGATTCATATAATACTAATTCAAACTTAGTAATATGCCTCGGAAATAGGGGTAATGTGAACAAATCTGACTTAATTCAATATTTGGACAAACTGTGCTCATTAAACTTAAAACAAATTGTGATGTTCACATTCCCCTACAGCGACAGCTTGCCACAATCGGAAAATAACCTTAGATATAAGCTAAATATTACATTGCATACTATTGCATGCAACAATAATGTACATGTGATTGATACTAATAATATTATTAGTAAAAAATATTATTCGACTGAAGGTAATTACTACCTACCCAATTTTTATAAAAGACAGATAGCAATTTCGCTATCCTATTATTTTAAAACAACAGCCAAAAACTTGGCTATAACTAATGCTTCTATTGAGCATTGTAATTATTTAAAAAACCAGACCTTGGAACTTATTCCAAGTCATTTAAATTAGAAATAGCGACAATAGAGGAAGTCTCTAGCCCTAAAAAGTTAAACATTATTACTATGAATCACAATAAAAAATTAAAAAAACAAAATTGTAAAATAACTGGAAAGTTTACTAACTTGGTGCACCAAAATATTCAAGGAATTAGAAGTAAATTATTAGAATTAGAATTATACATGAACTCATTTGATATTGATATCATCTGCCTCACAGAACATTGGCTGAAAAGCTATGAGCTCATGTTTAACTTCAGTAACCACCAGGTTGGTAGTTCTTTTTGCAGATCACATGCTATTCGTGGAGGCTCTTTAATATTAATAAATAAATTCATAAAATTCAAAGAACGTAAAGACATAGTATGCTTATCCGTTGAAAGCCACATTGAAGTAGCATGTGTTGAGTTGGAGCATACTATTGTAGCAAGCGTATACAGCCCACCATCAGCTTCTTTTGAAATATTTGAAAAAAATATGGATGATATCTTATTTAAAATATCAAAATCAAATAAAAACCTCATAGTATGTGGAGACTTTAATATTGATCTTTTAGAAGTTTACTCCCTCAGTAGTAGATTAACAAATTTATTTAATTCTTATAATCTTAGGCCAACATTTATGGAACCTACTAGAATAACTGAAACATCAGCAAAATGTATAGATAATATATTTGTTTTCCAAAATGAAAAAATTGTCAGTCACAAAATTATAAGCAATTTAAAATCAGACCACTTAGGTCAACTTATTAAATTAAAACATCAAGTTAAAAATAATAATTGTAAAAAAAAAATTAAGTACATACCTGTGACCACAGATCGATTTGAACGGTTGAAATTGGATTGGGATTTTAAACCATCACCTAACTACTCACTTAACAATCCAAATGAGTCGTATTGCAGTTTTTTTAATAAATTCACTACTGCGTTCAATTCAATATTCATACCCAAAACAATCTTGGTCTCAGAAAAACTTAGCTTTAGTGAGTGGGCAACAGTAGGTATACATAAGAGTAGACAAAAGTTGTATGAACTGTACGGTGAAAAGCAGTACAATTTTAGCCAGGAATTCAAAGAAAAAGTAAAAAATTACTCAAAAATATTTAGAAAAGTTTGTAATACAGCCAAATCAAATTATATTAGCTCGAAAATTAAAAATAGTGAAAATGTAATAAAATCAACCTGGAAAATAATTAATAGTGAGACTGGAAAGGTCAGTACCTACATTAATGATTACAATTTAAAGATTAATGATTGCTCCATCAAAAATGATGTTGAGGTAGCACAAGAATTTGAATTTTTTTTTACTGACATTCCAATCTGTACTACAAAGTGTCTGAACTCTTCTCAAGTAATAGCCGAATCATTACTTAAAGAAAATGTACCTAAATGCGATAGTAAATTTAATTTCACCCATGTTAATGAAAACGATATAAAAAAAACCTTTAAACTTTTAAATATTAAAAAAACTGCAGATCTCTGGGGCATTTCCGTTAGAATTATTAAACCTTTAATCGATACCATTGCACCAGATCTAGCTTTTATATTTAATGAATCCATTGATTGTGGTGTATTTCCTGATCTAATGAAACATAGTAAAATAATCCCATTGTTTAAATCGGGTAGTAAGTCTGACCCCACTAACTTTAGACCAATATCAGTACTGCCTACATTCAGTAAAGTTTTTGAAAAACTTATTTTACACCAATTGCTTAGACATTTCAATAGCAATGACCTGCTACATTGTAAGCAATTTGGGTTTACTCGTGGCAGGTCAACTACTGATGCCGGTGTAGAGTTGGTATCGCATATTTTTGATGCTTGGGAGAAGTCGCAAGATGCTTTAGGCGTTTTTTGCGACTTGTCAAAAGCATTCGATTGCGTTCATCACGAAACATTAATCAGGAAACTACATCATTATGGAATTAGGGACAGCTCTTTGGATCTTCTTACATCTTACTTGAGTGATAGGATACAAAGAGTTGACATTAATGGGAAACGATCTAAAGGGTCTGTTGTTACAATGGGTGTACCGCAGGGCTCTATCTTGGGTCCTTTCCTATTTTTAGTTTATATTAATGACCTGCCTCATCTTGTAAAGAATGATCATGAGATTGTATTGTTTGCTGATGATACTTCATTAATTTTTAAAATGAAACGACAAAACACAAATTTCGACGATGTAAATACTGCAATCTCAAAGGTAGTCCATTGGTTTAGTATTAATAATCTTTTGCTTAATGAAACCAAAACAAAATGTATAAGATTTATTCTACCTAATGTAAAACAAGTTAAGGCTGATATAAACGTAAAAGGAGAAACGTTAGAAATTGTAGACAATACCGTATTTTTAGGAATAACCTTAGATAGTAAACTTCAATGGGGCCCACACATAGATAAGCTATCGAAGAGACTTAGTTCTGCAGCATATGCAGTTAAAAAAATCCGTCATCTTACAGACGTTGATACTTCTAGACTAGTCTATTTCAGCTACTTCCACAGTATTATGTCTTATGGCATACTACTGTGGGGGAACGCTGCAGATATAAACACAGTATTTGTGTTGCAGAAGAGGGCTGTTCGTGCGATCTATAATATGGGTCCCAGAGAATCCCTACGTGAAATATTCAAAGAAATAAACATAATGACAGTACCGTGTCAATATATTTATGAAAACTTGTTGTACACTCATAAAAATATCAATCGGTTCACTAAAAAAAGTGATATACATAATGTAAATACTAGAAATAAGAATAAACTCGCTGTGCCCACAACTAGGCTACACAAGATAAATGTATCTTTTAAAGGGCAATGTATACGCTTCTACAACAAAACTCCAAGTGAGTTGCAAAAATTATCAATAAATAAATTTAAAAAAATTGTGAAACATATTCTTTGTAAAAAAGCTTATTACAAAATATCAGATTACTTAGAAGATAAAAAAGCTTGGAACGAGTTTTGCTCCAACTCAAAATCTACCAACTTACAAATAAGCAAATCAAATGTACTAGACACATAAGTTATGAACATACTAGTGGTTTCTTCTCACTTCTTCCACTGGTGGACAAAAAATTGAAGTGAACTATAAAATAATTTAATAGTATAAAATATGACCTGTCTAAGTGCTTATTTGTAAGCTTAAAGAAATAAAAACTTTTCATTTTCATTTTCATTTTCATTTTGACGGTGGCATAATTGTGATAATTATATATAAAATAATTGATATTTATCTTATGTACATATATAAAAATAGAACAAAAAAAAAACAGGAACAATTAACATAATTACATAGAAAATAAAACTAAAAATAAAAATCAGGAAAACTTACCAAGAGTGGTCAGATAGTGTTGATGAACCATACTTTTGAAGATAGGAAGGAATTTCGCTTGATGATGATGATGAATAAGTAAGTATTGCAAGGTCTTCAAAAATATCGTAATATTCCAAACCTGCTAGTTTTTACGTCATAGGGAGCCTTTTATCCACTACACTGCAGAGGTCGTCGCTAAACTTAGTTGTTGTTGTTTTAATTTTGGCAAGAAAGTTGCTTCTAACGTAAAATATTCTTATTTATCCACGATATAAGGGATTCCCGTGAATGTCATTGCATTATAACCTTCAAAGAGAGTCCTCAAAGTAAAATAAATAAATAATGCTGGACAACTCACACAGCATTATCTAGCCCCATGGTAAGCAGAGCTTGTATTATGGGTACTAGATAACTGATATACTTAATACAATATACATTACATAGATAGATATTTTTTATTATACATAGAAAACGACCAGAACACCCGGAACAAATATCTGCAGATCGTACACACAATTGTTCCGAGGCGGGAATCGAACCCGCAACCCCCTGCGTTGCAGGCGGACCTTCGCCCACCGCGCCACATCGGTCGTCGAAGTGTTGAGTTCTGTGTACATTTATGGCCAGTTTTATTCCAACCTGGACGGTGGACTTTACCTGGACGGTGGACTTTACCTGAGATCTATTTAGGCCAAATATTTTTTAAAATTATTCGTTGCCATTTTAAAAACAAAATAAAATAAAATCTTTACTGCCAAAAAACATAAAATTGCTAACACTGACATTATTTAAAAACAAACATAATAAACTACTGACATAAAAATTATACTATAATATAATATATAATATACATATATGACTTTTTATTAGATAAGGGCTCTTGACTATCAATGAAATAAATGTAATAATTAATTATTATTATTTTGCCAATTTAATCTCTAACTAATGCATTTTGTAATTTAATATTCTCAACTTTATTCATGTAAAGTATTTTTGTCTGTAACTAGATTCTCCTACCGACTTGTATGTATATTTGCATGCCCTAGATTTAGGCAAAACATGTATGGTGTGCTTACCCATTGCAATTTATATGTGTGACCCATGTTTGAAAAAAAATGAATTTTGAATTTAATCTATATGATAATCATCATCATAATCATCAGCCTATAGCAGTCCACTGCTGGACATAGGCCTCCCCCAATGAGCGCCATAGCGCACTGTCTTCAGCTTGCCGCATCCAGCATCTACCTGCAGTCATTCGCAGGTCGTCATCCCACCTGGTCGGAGGGCGTCCTACACTACGTTTACCGAGTCGTGGTCTCCACGACGATACGATAATATAACGCTTTAAATTCATGTGAAAGGTTCTTGAAGGTGGAAAGGAGGAAGGAAAAGAAGCAAGAAAACAGTATTATGTTTTGTTTTTACAATTAATCATTAAAAAAATTATCTAGACTATTATGGTAGCAATATGAAGTTAACGTTGCCTACGTAAATCTCATAGTGACCCTTTTCTCCACGGTATCTAATACAATGTCCGTAACAAGAACGCACCAGCCAGCATCATCTGTTTATCTCCTACTATTGCCTATACAAAGTTATCTCTCGTCTATGACACATGCTACACTTTATTATATTGTTGTCCTTTGTTTTTGTGTTGGAAACATTGGGGCGGAAAAACGGAATGCGGGTTAAAGATGAATATTGTGAGATGGGAGTGTTCAGGGTTAAAAATAAATGTATATTTGGATAAATATAATAAATTATCTTTTTTAATTCGATGTATATATTTTTGTTTCACATTACGCTGATATTAAGATCCAAAACACACAAAACTTTATGTGTATATTCAGTAGGTCGGAAAATAGGACGGAAACTATTTTTCATACAACTCACGTGAGCGAAACCGCAGGTGCAGCTAGTGTAATTATATTATTGATATATCAGTATCACTACATAGTAAAAACAAAGTCTCTTCCCGCTGACTGTCTGTGCCTTTGTATGCTTAGATCTTTAAAACTATGCAACGGATTTTGATGCCGTTTTCCTTAGTAGATAGAATGATTCAAAAGAAAGGTCTATATGTATATTATAATACATGCATTTTCACCTGTGTGAAGTCGGGGCATGTCGCTAGTTTATATCACAATATTTTAAAAAATCATATTGATAATTTTATCAGTGATTTAAACTTGCACTACATAACTTCAAATGTAGTAAGTCCGTACATTTTGAAAGGCTTGACTCTCTTCTATTATTCTTTACATACATCATACCTACATATATCTTAATACTATTGATACAAAAAGCTAAATACCAGATCGCATCAATTATATTGAAAAACATGTTCAAATCACTCTGACGTCTTTTCAAGCATTTTCAGAATAATACAGGATTGATTCTGAAGTGATTGAACGATTGCTTTCAATATTCGAAGTTTGCTTAAAAGCTTCAAAAGGGTTTAGGCTCAGTAAAGTCTGTGGGTATTCACGTTTGATAACAGTTTCGGTTCTAGGAATGCCCTTAGTGCCACACTGGCGATTTGCGAGAAATTTCAAAGCGAGGAGTGTGCGGAGCGATCTCGCCTCGAGTTCGCAACTTCAGATTGTAAGTTATCGACTAGCTCAAAGAATCAGCAAGCTGAAGTAGCAGTGTGCTGGCCATATATCGCGTAGAACCGACAACCGCTGGGGTAAACGTGTTCTTACGAGACCGCGACTCAGCAAACGCCTTCCGGCCAGGTAGGATGACGACTTGCGAAAGACTGCAGGCAGAGGTTGGATGTGACAAGCTGAAGACAGGGTGCTAGGGCGCTTATTAGGGGTGACCGATGTCCAACAGTGGACTAATTATAGGTTGAAGATGGTGATCAATAATTTTATTTTTGTTATCTTGTTTTTGTCAGCTAATTTTTCGGCAACAACGCGTGCGAAACCGCGGTTAGAAACTAGTCTAAATATTTATTGTAGCCAAACCATAAATTGTCAAAATTAGGTGCCCTATTAGATATGGAATTTCCTACAAAGCAAATGGGTTGAAATTGAATTTAGTTGAAAATTATCGAATATTGTCTCTCAGTTAATTAGGCTATACATTTTTATAAACTTAATTAAGGCCATGTTGGTTTTAGCTCTAATCTAAACTGGCAAATTGATTACCTACCTAAAATTAATTCATAAATTCCGACCGATGATGTGGCGCGGTGGGCGAAGGTCCGCCTGCGACGCAGGAGGTTGCGGGTTCGATTCCCGCCTCGGAACAATTGTGTGTACGATCTGCAGATATTTGTTCCGGGTGTTCTGGTCGTTTTCTATGTATAAAAAAAAATATCTATCTATGTAATCAAGTTGCGATTTAAGTACTCATATGCAAAAAAAAAACTATAAATATATCTATCTTTAAAACTACGCAACGGATTTTGATGCGGTTTTTAATAGATGGAGTGATTCAAGAGGAAGGTTTATAAACCATTTGGCACTTCAATTTCTACGCGGGCGAAGCCGCGGGGCGCAGCTAGTAGCTACAGGCACAGTATGAGAGACACGTCGACGTCGGTGACAACGTAGTAACAGAATGTAATTTGGTTACCGAGTATTACAAGTTCCTGAATTATGTAACAGTAATTATGAAAATCCACGGTAGTACGCTGTGGGGGAAACTTGGAAGATGGAACGCGACATAGGTATCAACTATTATGTAAAAAATTTACGACATCGGTGGCGCGGTGGGCAAAGGTCCGCCTGCGACGCAGGAGGTTGCGGGTTCGTTTCCCGCCTCGGTACAATTGTGTGTACGATCTGAATTAACTTTAATAACTCATTTATTTTGAACCCGCAAACTCTTGCGTCGTAGACCTTCGCCCGCCGCGCCACATGGGTCATCCGTCCGATGGGTTACGGCATGGCAACATCATGACACTAGTTGGTTATGATTATGACCTATGAAGATTGTTTGATATTTCCACCAGAGCCTAGTTCGTTATCTACCACGTGCAGGTTAGGTTGGCTTGGGAGACGAGATGTTGGAGTCCCCCTTACACCCCGTAATATTATTGTGTCTACTGGTACTAAGCGTGTCTGCCAGACGCACAATTTGAAAAAAAAAACGCGTCAAAATGTTGCCATCTGAACAACTTGTCTGTACCAACATCATCAAGTGAAGCGTAAACTCCATTATTGTATATCCCTAGACTCAACCCCCATCTTAGCTACGAGTTATAAATGATATTTCGTCACAGCGAGAACTAATCATTAGTTCTTGTCACCACATTAATTCCAGTCTAGGGCGGCTTTAGATAGTTCTAGGGTAATTTAGGAGCTTTATCTTTTAGTAGTTAAGGTTTATTATTGTACGTTGCTTATGTTGAATGTAATTTATTTGCTGCTTTTACTATGTAAGTGCATATTAATTCTAAGAGATTTAAGAAACGAAACAAAAATATGTTTTTACTATATCGTGTAGGGTTGTAAGGTATTCAATCTATATCACTACATAGTATAAAACAAAGTTGTTTCCTGCTGTCTGTCTGTCCCTGTTTGCTTAGATCTTTAAAACTACGGATTTCGATGCGGTTTCTTTATAGATAAAGTGATTCAGGAGGAAGGTACATAAAGTATTAAAATTTGACACATAGATTTCCACAGGGGCGAAGCCGTGGGGCGCAGCTAGTATATGACACAAACTCTAGTTTGTTCGAACACTTGTAACTCGATAACGGCTGAACCGATTTTTATGGTTTTTATTTTGTTGTATGTGTCTCCGTCTCGAACAGCAGACTAACTATTCAAAACATTGGAAAATTGAAAAAACAAATTTCCCTAACAAAATGTTCATGGGTTTCGTAACTGTTGAATATTTGGTTTATAATTTTAACTTGAAATGGTAAATTAAGCATTGACTGCCGATGTGGCGCGGTGGGCGAAGGTCCGCCTGCGACGCAGGAGGTTGCGGGTTCGATTACCGCCTGGGAACAAATGTGTGTACGATCTGCAGATATTTGTTTCGGGTGTTCTGGTCGTTTTCTATGTATAATAAAAAATATCTGTCCATGTAATGTATTGTATTATGTATATCAGTTATCTAGTACCCATAACACAAGCTCTGCTTACCATGGGGCTAGATAATGCTGTGTGAATTGTCCAGCACTATTTATCTTGAAATAAATTAAATATTAAAAAAAATTAAAAACCCTTTAGTATCCTTCATTAGAAAACGTACTACAATGAAAAGGGCTCTGATTAGAAACGTTATCGATATTGTCTATTGTCTAAACTTCCTGTTTAAACAATAGACAATAGACAATATCAATAACGGGATTTATATAGAATTGCTCTACTTTATTCCCGTTTAGAAACGATTGTAATAAAGAGTACTGTTGAAGTACGGATTGCTCTATTTTGAACTCTCTGGTAATTGCAATTAGGGTACCTAATTGAAGAGTTTTCTTGGAAAGTTAACTTGAAATTTTTATAACAACCACTTAAGTAGCTACCATTATTTTCCAAGTATTGTAAGTTGAAGTATCTTGGATATTTTTTGGTTTGTTTTTGATCATAGGCACTTTTTTTTAATACATCCTACTAATATTATAAGCGCGAAAGTTTGTGAGGATGTTTGTTCCTCTTTCACGCAAAAACTACTGAATGGATTTTGATGAAACTTCCACAATAATATAGCTTATATATAAGAATAACACAAAGGCTACTATATAATAGCAATTGATAAAGATATACCTATTGTATATTATCTACGTAATTTTCTTAATTTTCAAATTTCACGTAATTTTCACGAACTCCGCTTAAATGCATACAGAAGCGTCTTTGATCTTACTTGGGCCATAAAATCTAATCGGCATTGACATCTGCTGGTACAAGCGGAGTCCGCAAATACCGACGGAACTGCTCTGCATTCAGTATATTAAGTTCTGCGGTGGCTAGAGTATTCAGCACTTGTCCGTACACAGCGTAGATATACCAGTAAGCCTTTTCATAATACGGGTATACTAAAGAATACTAATACTAATAAAAAGAGCTTAACTGGAACTTTCGCCTTTTTAAAATTTTTAAACTATCATGGTTATTAACAGATAGGTCGCTTATAACGGGATATTACCATGATTTGATGGAAAACTCAAATATCTAATCTACCATGATTTGATACCTACTAATTAAGCCAATGTGATGACAACAATAAATAAATTGAGTATTGAGTATTGAGTATTGAGTATTGAGTATTGAGTATTGAGTATTGACTATTGAGTATTGAGTATTGAGTATTGATTTTTGAGTTTTCCATCAATATCCCGTCATAAATGACTTTTGAAAACAAACTACGACACAAAAAACTTAAGCGTAGAGTTTCAGATATAATTGTAAGCAATATTTATTGCAGGAATCCTTCCTTCACACATCGATAAGTAATGTTAATTCCGTATCAAAAGACGCAGCAACAGAGTAACTTTACTAAAGTATGGGTTGTTTTTTTACAAACATTCTACATCTAATTTGCCTAGTGTATACGTACGTATATAGGACACCTGGTAAGGAGAGAGGATCACCGATGGAACAAAGCAGTCACTGAATGGTGGCCTAGGGATATGCGGCGGCGTCTAGGCAGACCACCTGCCCGATGGTCAGACGACGTTGTGGGGGCTGTAGGGAAGCAGTGGATCCGACTGGCACAGGACCGCCAGGGGTGGCGAGATAAGGAAGAGGCCTATATCCAGCAGTGGGTGTTACCGGCTGATTAGATAGATAGAAATGTGTAATAATAAATATTGGTAGTTGAGATTCTCCTCTGACCGTGCGGGGACCGGGGCCCGTGGCATATTGCCGACTTGCCACCCTGTAGTTATGCCACTAGATCAACACATGTATTATCTCTATTTTTATAAATTTGCTCATTATATCTCCTTCTGCAATGACCAAACTGTGGCATTCCTGTCACACAAGTGGTCGTTACGCCAAGTCTCGTTCTAAATACGAGGAAAGTTTGTTAGTTCAGGCGCTAAGACACGTTACGTCGTCAGTTATAACTTATTAGTTGTGAGTGAGATTGTTTGAGTGGAACTGGCGCATGGCGTATATCTGGTTGAAGCTTTGGTCTCTTGATCACCATGCAGTATGCTAAGTGACTGCTGCATCAGCATTATTTATCCATATGAAATATTGATAGCCTTATCTTATGTCTATGTAAGTTTATTATAATGTTTGTAATGTAGGTATTTCGTGTATTTGTTACCAATTATTTATTAAAGTGCCACCGTCTATATTGTTCGTTCATGTCCAGTCGATCCCAAGGTTGCCTGGAAGAGATCGCTCTCAGCTATAAGGCCGCCCTTTATACCTTTATTCTAAGTTTTTATCTCTGTATTATTTTCTGTTTTGTGTGGTGTAATAAAGTGTTATCTATCTATGCTGCGATGATGCTGCGTGATGTCTCGTCGATTGTCTGTGAAGAGGATTATCTTTACAGACAGTCGATGATATGCGGTCATTTGATTTTCGCACAGAGCGTGATCACCAAATCTAATATTATAAAGAGGAAAGGTTTGACTTTTTCTTTATTTGTTTGTAAGGAATAGGCTTCGAAACTACTGGACCGATTTGAAAAATTCTTTCACCGTTGGGAAGCTACACTATCCCCGGTGAACATAGGCTACATTATATTTTCAAAAAGTTAGGGATCCGTACTAAAACCGTGCGAAGCCGGGAAGTTCCGCTAGTTACAGAATAAATTACCGCAATTCGGCACAGATAGTCGACCTGAGACTAAGCCTAAGACTATGAAGCGTATAGGAAAATTACTGAAACCTGGGGCGATCCTCTTTTGTTTTTCGTACACTAGAGGCCTACTTTCATTTTATATATTTCGTTTTGTTTCGTTCGATCTGTAACTCTTATCGTATGAAACCTGCCCCCTGATTATGTAACTGCGACCGGTTTGCGACAGGCGAAAATTAAGCAATCAGTGCTGTCAAAAGCCAATTTTGTACTAACATGACACCAGGTACTACGTCACCCAGCAATCGAGCACTAGGTTTCCCTCTGCCGGACAATCGGTGAACTAAAAATTGCTTGCTAAAATTGCGGTCGCGGTCGCGTCGCTGTTGCTGTTGCTTTTACATAATCAGCCTGCGGAAATGTTATACAAAGTTGAGCTGCCTTTGCACTTTGAAATGATGAAGGTTTATTATGTTTGCATATCAATAGAAAATAATGTTCCATTTTAAAATACACATATTGCTAATAGAGACGCAATAGCTACGAATAAAAGTAAACCAGTTTTTCCAGTTATCAGAAAATAAATAAAATAAATAAATAAATTATAAATAATGCTGGACAATTCACACAGCATTATCTAGCCCCATGGTAAGCAGAGCTTGTGTTATGGGTACTAGATAACTGATATACATAATACAATTCATTACATAGATAGATATTTTTTATTATATATAGAAAACGACCAGAACACCCGGAACAAATATCTGCAGATCGTACACACAATTGTTCCGAGGCGGGAATCGAAACCGCAACCTCCTGCGTCGCAAGCGGACCTTCGCCCACCGCGCCACATCGGTCGTCAAAATTCACTAGAATTAATTGCTATTTCGTTATTTACGTTTCAAAACTCGCAAATTTAAATTACAGATTCTACTTACAAATTTCAAACATTTTCATAAACAAAAAGATCAAACGATTTCATTACAATCCGACGATTTCCTACCACGTGTTTCCTGAAAATATGAACGTACACTTGAGTTTTGAAGTTTAAAAACACCGAAACCCAATTTCGGCTGGTGGCGGCCAAATTTCCTGCTCGTAAGTATATTTTCCGCTTTTCAACTTAACTTTATTATGTTTTGCAACTAGTTCATACGCTCGGTTTTATCTGAAAAAGTTTTCAATGTTTTTGAAACAAGGCTGAAAATACTAAAACCTTTTTGGAATGTGCGTGGGTCCACGTGTGCAACACACAATTATTTATTATCAATGCGAAAGTTTGAATGTTTGGTTGTTACTTCTTCATTCCCAAAAAACTGAACGGTTCAGGCTGAAATAAAAAATATGTATCTATGTTATTTTATTGTATTAGGTGTATCAGTTACCTAACGTAAGCTCTGCTTAGCTTGGGGCTAGATAGTGCTGTGTCAATTATTGTCTAGCATTTTTTATTATTTATTTAATATTTACATTTGTTGTTGACTGTACGTACAATCTAAAGAGTTTCTAATATTTTGAAACCAAACATACCGACAGAGCGATTCCCTTAAACTTTATCCCCAACTTTTATCCCCAAGGGAGCATATGGGAAAGTTTGACCGCTAATACACGCCGTGATAAATCGCCTGCACAAACAAGCCTTACGGGTCTAACAGGAATATCATTTTGTTTTATTTACACGTTTATCAAGACAAAGTTTGAGGTACTTAATCATTTTATGATTCGGGCTTCACTACATAGTATAAAACAAAGTCGCTTCCCGCTGTCTGTCTGTCCCTATGTATGCTTAGATCTTTAAAACTACGCAACGGATTTTGATATTGTTTTTAATAGATCGAGTGATTAAAGAGGAAGCAGGTAATGTAGGATGCACTCAGGTTAGATGGGATGATGCCCTGCGAAGGACTGCAGGTAGATGCTGGATGCGGCAAACTGAAGACAGGGCGCTATGGCACTCATTGGGGGACCTATGTCCAGCAGTGGACTGCTATAGGCTGATGATGAGTTTGAGGAGTAAATCATTCATTTTCTTTCACAGTTCATATATTTATTTATTGATTTGTGATACACAGGTATCACAGCGATGTTCAGACTTAAAATTATGAGCACTGTTATCTGCCATTAGACGTACAAATGTTAGATATTTTGGTTAAAGAACAAAAAAACAATAATAATAATAGTGACACAAAAATGAAAAGTTTATGAATTGAAAAAATAATGCTTTCTTTCTTCCTATATTTCCTAGGCTGGGCTGTTAGAGACGCGGATTAGTGTCCCTAAACCGCGAGTCGGGTTTTGTTCTATATTTCGGTACAGTTCATTGGAAAACTCAAAAATGAAATAGTAGTAGTAAAGTCTCGTCCCGATTAACTATCTTACTATCCCGTTATAAATGACTTTAACAAACAAACAGTCATACCTTTTCATTTTTTGGAAAGATAAAACAAACTTGATAAACGCTGCAACTCCCCGGGGATGGCCGCATTGGCGCTAAGTGAGTTGACCGGTTAACCCAAAACTTTATGAAATATATCGTGTTTCATTTAATATTGTGAAGACCTTAATTTGACGATGTAGCCGACAATTTATCACGGGGGTCTAGAGGTCTTGTTCACTCTTGTCTTGAAGACCACATATTGTCTTCACGTCAATAAAAAATATCTATCTATGTATGTATTCAACCAGTAGTAGTATAGTTTTCAACCAGTGCGTCCTATCCGTTATGACCCACGGAGCAGAGACGTGGACACTCACGATAGGGCTGGTCCACCAGTTCAAAGTCGCTCAGCGAGCTATGGGGAGAGCTATGCTCGGAGTTTCTCTGAAGGATAGGATTCGTAACGAATATATCCGACGGAGAACCAAAGTTATCGACATAGCTCTAAGAATAAGTAAGCTAAAGTGGCAGTGGGTCGCGAAGAACTGACGGCCGCTGGGGCAAACGTGTTCTTGAGTAGAGACCACGACTCGGTAAACGTAGTGTAGGACGCCCTCCGACCAGGTGGGATGACGATCTGCGAGAGACTGCAGGTAGATGCTGGATGCGGCAAGCTGCAGACAGGGCGCTATGGCGCTCATTGGGGGAGGCCTATGTCCAGCAGTGGACTAGCATGATGATGATGATGATGTATGTATTGCATTGCTTAGGATAATTATAGTTTTCACGTTGTTAAGGTACACTTATTGTTAATTTCCAACAGAATTTAAGTAATGTACTTTTTTGTTATTCTTTAGTCCTAAGATATTTTTCAATAAATAATGTATTTTTTTATTTAAGTAATATCAGTCATCTAGTACCCATAACACAAACTCTGCTTAGCTCAGGGCTCGATGAGGCTATGGGAACTGTCTAGCATTATTTATTTATTTAATATTTCCATATCGAGAAGATCGCGAGGAGTGGAAGGAGAAAAGATAGATAGATAGATAAAACGTTTATTTGGTACTAATAACACACACATACAATTAACATAGAAAAAGATACAATATGAAACTAAATTACCATAAAACAATTAATAAAACGAGCAATTAAAATGGCTACTAAATAACTTACTGTAGGTAAACATGTGTGTGCCGCAGTACAACAAATAGGCTATGGCTCAGCGATATTTTTTGCTAAAAGCAAAAACACTGATTTTCAGCCAAAACCTGAGAGCGAAAAGGGTGAAAAGGGAGGCCTTTGCCCAGCAGTGGGACAATAATTGCTCAAAAATAAATAATAAAATGAATATACCTAACCAAACCTAGTACCTACAATGAAAATCCCTAAAATCTATCGAGCCCCCAACTTTTCCATCACATCCAGCGCCCTGTAAGACCCTGAAGAATGGCTCCCTGCGCTCTGAGTTATTCATTTCAGAGGCAGCTTCTCAAAATGATTTAATGTAGACTAGATTTCAGGAGCTACATGGCTCTGTGATTTTTTACATGGCTAGTAACCAACGTAGGGTTTGATTTACTAATAACGTAACTAAGTAATGGGCGCTATGGCGCTCATTGGGGAGGCCTATGTCCAGCAGTGGACTGCTATAGGTTGATGATGAACTAAGTAATACGTAGCTATACGTAGTATTCGATTTACTAATTCGTAATAAAGGATAAATTATTGAATTGAATTGAACAAATCTAAGAACTCGTATATGTGGTACCATTTGAATAACTGAAAGCCCTAATGTGGGTAAAATAAAAAGAGACTAGGGTTATCAAGAAATACCTATTGGAAAGCCAGCCAGAACATTTTCCTAGCTAAACTACCCTTTTGAAATATTACTTTCAGTAAAATTTAGTAATCAATGAGAGACAATTTTTTATTAACAGTTTCCGAGTGCAATAACCTTGGGTAGATTCTGCAGTTGGGTAAAAACAATTTCGAGAAGGAGGCCAAAAGGTGGATCCAGCTAGGCTGGGTAGCATTCGGGAAACTACGTCAAGTCTTCTCGTTATCCATACCGCAATTCTTGTAGTTAAAAATATTGCTAGATTTCAACTTATTTGGATGTAATAAAATTATTAAGTTCCATTTAAACCGATCATTCGTTGAAAAGGATTGCCAAAAGGAATTTAATATCCGATATTAAAATCGGATCATCGCAACTTAAGCAATCCAGTTGAATTTAAATATTTTTAATGGTGTTAAAACAAATGAATCCGTTCCGAAAATTGATTGGATAATAAAAACGAGATTAAAGAGAACTTCGATTATATTGTTTCTCGCTAGTTAAGAAATTGGTTGCTACTACATAGTACTAAATAGAAGGTTTCAAGCCTATGTCCAACAGTGGACTATTTATAGGTTGGTGATGAGACGGTTTCAGTTTGCTTTTTAGACTTGTTTCACCTAATTTTAGCCTTTTTTCGTTTCTTAAACTTGGAGGCTTCTAACATTGGCGGCAGAATACATACATTACATTGTTTGTAATTATTACAAAATTCACGGTTCTCTAGCTTGGCCTATAATTTATGCCTTGGACACGAAATAATAGTTTTTTTTTTACGTTTGTAAAGAGTGTGAAAAAAAAGTTATAGTTTGAAAGACACCAAAAAATCGTAAGGTGATTTTTGTGGCCTTCTTGATTAAAATTAACTGTACGTAGACCAAGGTTAGTTCAGACTTAGTTAGGTTAAGAGAAGATTATAGTAATGTTAGAGATCACGGTACCGACCGTGTACAGTTAGGGATTTATCGGATCCTGAGATAGAAATCTGTTTAGGCTCAGGTTCTCAGGTGTAAATAGATATTTTGGAGGGAAAATATTTATTTTGAGATTTTTATAGCTAGATAGTATTTTCACTGTAATAAAAAATATACGAAAAACATCGAGAGTAAAAATAATTAGAGTAATAATGAAATATATATAATAAAATAATAATTTATTAATGAAAAGATTCTCTCATATAAGAAAAATAATAAACTCAAACAGAGTTCTTTATTCTCGATGACCAGTTCTGACAGTGGCATCCATGAGAAAACCATATAAGTCTTAAATTAAATGGACGAATAACTCAAAGTCAGAGTCAAAGTCAAAAATCATTTATTTCTTTAGGCTTACAAAATAAGCACTTAGACTCAATATCACGCCAACCGATTTCGATTATTCTTTTTTAATAATTAAGTTTTTAACCCATTTTCATTATTTAGAAATTTGAAGTCGGTTTATAGTTTTTTAAACACGACGAATTATGTGTGTTATGTGACGACCTCTGTGGCGCGGTGGGTGAAGGTCCGCCTGCGACGCAGGAGGTTGCGGGTTCGTTTCCCGCCTCGGAACAATTGTGTGTACGATCTGCAGATATTTGTTCCGGGTGTTCTGGTCGTTTTCTATGTATAATAAAAAATCTATCTATGTAATATATCGTATTATGTATGTATATCAGTTATCCAGTACCCATAACACAAGCTTTGCTTACCATGGCTAGATAATGCTGTGTGAATTGTCCAGCATTATTTATTTATTTATTATTTATGTTTAAAGTGACAAGATGCAAAAATGTACACAGACCTAGGTACATAATGTCTGTGTATGTCACATATTTTTCTCAATTGAGTTTATTTTATTTACAGTCTATTATAATGTACATTGGTAGATTCCGATGTCCATTATAATAGACTGTACACGCATCTAAAAAGATGAACAAATAGTCGATCGCCAGTCTACTCTCAACCATAGAGTTAACGAGGAGGTAGTGCGATAAAACCTGCCGTAAAGTTTTATGAATGGACACATCTGATGTTTTCTTTGTTTCCTTACGATAAAAGCTGTAGGAAACATTACACAAAAGACCTCACGGGAAGTACAGAAGCTGGAAACATTTAAAAAGGTAGGAAAAATCGACCAACACAGCCCGTGGACGTCATAATCATCGAGGGAACCTAGTAGGGGTCAAATTCTGTTGTGATGTCTCAAAGAGTGAAAAGTATAATCAAAATATTTTTGCCAGAACAGAGCCTAATACGTGCAGGTTAGGCTTGGGAGATGAGATGTTGAAGTTCCACTTACACCCTACTTATCATACCGATATAACAATGACAGATTGAATGTCTGTTGGCTTGTAGAGCATCGGGAGTGTATATTGAGTTTGTAGAATGGTTAGGCAGATTGCGAAATAGCGCAATTCAATTGATTGCCTATTCCGAGTGTTGATTGATCAACGTTCAACAATGTGGCTAAACGTCACATAGTCACCTTTGTTTGGAGAAATTGATTAAGTATTAAACTAAATAAATACATATAAAATAATGCTGGACAATCCACATAGCTTCATCTAGCCTCAAACTAAGCAGAGCTTGTTTTATGGACTAATATAACTGATATACTTAATAGAATAAATTACATAGATATTTTTTACTAGACCTTTGGGACACCCGGAACAATTTCTTGCAGATGGTACAGAGTTTGTCCCAAGTCGGTTATCGCACCCACAAACTACAGCGTCGTAGGCGGGACCTTCCCCCATTGCAACACTCGGTGATCAAACTCAAATTTGCTCACGAAAACAGCGTTCATTTTAACTCACTTTTTAAAATACTTCACAAGAAACTAAGTTTTACCATACATATTTATATTTGCAATGCAATAAAAAATGCATCGCTCGCAGTATTTGGTTTGGCTGTGCAAGCGAGATAAAACAATGATTTTGATGAAAGCCCGCGGAAATCACTTTACATTTTATTGAACTGTGTTTTTTCTGTTTGTTTTTCTTTTCACCGCTGTAGAATTGTTTTTTAAGCCTACCTGTTTGATTGGGAGACGAAGTTACTCATATTTAATGCATAATATTCAATACTCCGGGTGGGATGACGACCTGCGAAAGACTGCAGGTAGATGCTGGATGCGTCAAGCTGAAGACAGGGCGCTATGGCGCTCATTGGGGGAGGCCTATGTCCAGCAGTGGAATGCTATAGACTGATGATGATGATCATGATGACAGTAAATAATTATGTAGAAGGTAGAACAAATGTATTCTGCAAGGTGCCTTTACGACCAGTAGGTACGTCAGTACCTATGCTCATTCGGTGAAGGCCTCTTTGGAACCGCTCCAGTGTTTTAATTAATTCGCGCAACTGCATCCAAGTTTGGAGGACCGCATCCGCATAGAAGTGTGTACTGTCGACGACGAACATTTTAGGACAGTGTTCGAGTAAACCGACCACGCAGCAGTTTATGCATTTAGCTGCGCTAGCAGTTGAATCCCACCTGGCCGGAGGGCGTCCCACACTACGTTTGCTGAGTCACGGTCTCCAGTCAAGAACACGTTTACCCCAGCGGTTGTCGATTCTTCGTTAGTTATGGCCGGACCACTGCCATTTCAGCTTGCTAATTCTTAGAGCTATGTCGATAACTTTGGTTCTCCGTCGGATATATTCGTTACGAATCCTATCCTTCAGAGAAACTCCGAGCATAGCTCTTTCCATAGCTCGCTGAGCGACTTTGAACTGGTGGACCAGCCCTATCGTGGGTGTGCACGTCTCAGCTCCGTAGATCATATCGGGTAAGACGCACTGATTCATCACTACATAGTATAAAACAAAGTCGCTTCCCACTATCTGTCTGTCCCTATGTATGCTTAGATCTTTAAAACTACGCAACGGATTTTGATGCGGCTTTTTTTAATAGATAGTGATTCAAGAGGAAGGTTTGACACATAGATTTCCACGCGGGCAAAGCCGTGGGGCGCAGCTAGTAATGAATAAATACAAGTATACTTCGTTAACAATAAATGTTTCAAAGTGTAACTGAGGCAAATCACTCAGGAATCTTATTTCCTGAAGTTTCTCAAATCAGATTGGGGGGAATTCACGGAATCCACGTTAAATTCGGATTTGCAAGTAAAAGGAGTAATATCCTTGGAGTAGGATTAGCTGACTAGCGAAGTTCAGAAGAATTTGACGATTATTTTGGCTCTTATTTTTATTGACAAAAAATTACAAATGTGTTTTTTATTGTCAATTTGAATGTGTCAAAATGTTTCTGATTTTTCACAATCTATGGAAAGTATGATACCTACGTTGGTTGAATGCTGAGAAATAGTCTTTAGAACTTTTAAACAAATCGATTTCATTTTTCTCGTATAGCTAAAACACAAACCAAGCTAAGCAGATCTTGTGTTATGGATACTCGATAACTGATGTAGGTACATATTACAGTATATTATAACATAGACCAGACACTCTAAACAAATATCTGCAGAATGTACTTATATAAAAACAAAATAAACAAACATAAAAAATTGTACAAAAATCTTTCTATTTAAACAAACACTTACCAAACGATGAACTTCACTGAATTATTATCTGACTGATTGAATTTCAGCTTAATATTTATCAACATTATCATCATCAGCCTATAGCAGTCCACTGCTGGACATAGGCCTTCCCAAAGAGCGACATAGCGCCCGTCTTCAGCTTGCCGCATCCGCATCTACCTGCAGTCTTTCACATGTCGTCATCCCACCTGGCCGGAGGGCGTCCTACACAGCGTTTACCGTCGTGGTCTCCACTCAAGAACACGTTTGCCGTCAAACATATCAACATTTAGGGTTTATTCTGGAATAGTAGGTAACTAGTACGAACCGCGTATTCATGTTCAGACCAAAACCATTCTCTGTACCCACCTTTACCCTTCCTCTTATACCAAAGCCTTCATGAAGTAGGTAGACAATGCACATCAAAGAAAGTTGACAGTTACGAAGAACTTCAGAGGTACAAATATCAATTACCACCTTTTGTTCGGAAAACTTTATTATGGTGCGTACAGACTTGTGAAATGTAACATGAAATGTATCATGCAATGAAAGAATTTGCCGTACAGATTGCTGCAATGAAATTCTTTGTAACAAATTCTAAAAATTTTATTTTTGAAAATATCATGTTTGACACAATTGACACAAAAGTCATTTAAAACGGGAAATTTACCATGATTTTTGAGTTTTTTAATATATTGGCACAGTTTCATGCGCCATGATCATAACAACTCGATCAATTTCTCATAGTTTGGACGTCTTGTGGGCGCGAAATGTGCATTTTACTCGTACGCTACGAGCCGCGATCGGAGCGACCCATGATTTGTCTATTTTTTGAACAAACATATAGGTTTATTTATGTAAAATGTAATACTCAAATAAAGCTTGTGACATAGTCACTTTGTGACAAAACTCCATTAATAAATAAAAAAAAACTAAAGCTTGCATGTAGTCCTATTAAGATAAAATGTTATTAAATGGTCCAATAACCAAATGTATGTAGGAAATGTATACGCTTAACTCCCTAGTTATAAAAGTTTAATAAGGCGGATATTGCTTAAAAACGAGAGTAAATTTATATTTAGTATTGTCTAGGATAAATAAACACTGGATTTGTATTACTATTTTATTATGTTTATAAATAAAGATATGTACTTATTTTAAAAAAATATTGATAATGGGGCACGCAGTGTGCTATGCGTCCACGCTTGCAGCGAACATGCAATGAAAGGTATAATGATACATTTCATGTTACGTTTCACCAGTCTGTACGCACCTTTATATTCAGAGCTGCCAAAGACTTCAAGGGTGTTCCTTTTCGGGGAAGGAAAACAACAGGAAATCTGCGTTGGATACGGGAAGCAAGAGCTAGAGAAATAAGAATATTTAGTTGACGACCTCAGTGGCGCAGCGGGCGTAGGTTCGCCTGCGACACAGGGGATATTGGGTTCGATTGAAATTTTTATTTTTGTACGATCCGCATATATTTGATGAAGGTGTTCTGTGTGTTTTCTATATTAAAAACGTATCTATTAATGTGGTACTTATATTGGATTATGTTCATAAAATCGCTTGATCGTGGTTGCTAAGTTAGTGAAACCGGGATCAATTACAAATCAAAAACAAAAATAATCAGCAAGGGCTTCGACAGAATTTACAGCCTAAAGCCCATCAAAAGATGATAGATCTTAGTGTGCGTCCACACTGAATGCACGGTGACTGGAGCCTAATGCGGGCGCGGCAAGCTAGAGCGTGCGGTGGCCACAGTGACGCGCGAGCTCTTGTAGCAGTTTTACGACATACAGACGCGCATACGCCGAGCGACAAGACCGAACTGGTTCGATACCACCGCCACCCGCGCATTGGGTCGCTCGCTGACCAGGCCCGTAGTGCGGCCAGAACGCGCGAACAGGAGCGTTTATAAATTATGCACGCTGTCTCGCTCAGTCCTGTCGCACTAGGCTTCCGCCTTAGTCAGTACAATATGGACGCAAAGGCGCGTTTCATTATGTTTGGTTTGATACTTCGCTCGCGCCCGTCGCGTCGTCGTCGCAACCGAGCTAGGCTCGCAGTGTGGACGCACAGTAGAACAGCACGCCAACCAATGTACATACATATATCGTTTATCTAGTACTCATAACATGCTCTAGAATCGTCCAGCATTATTTATTTATTTCGATTTAAAGATGCATATATTCTATCATATATATATTTCTCATAAAAACAAAAATGTTCATTTGTTGAAGTTAGTGACATAGGTACCTACTAAAAATCTTATAAATTATGCTTAAGCTACTATTGGATCTACGTTACGTTGGCAAGCATTTCTTGAGTGAGTTTTCTCTGATCAGTCAGGTAAAAACTAGAACTATTCAAACTCCATATTTCCAAGTCATTGCGGTTACAAGCGGTTTCAGATGATTAGCTCCTCGGAAATAGTTCTGTACTTATTTAACTTAGCGTAAATTTTAGAGGAAGTTCAAGGAAATTCACACTCTTTGACTCTTTCCGAGCCATTGGGCACATGGAATATTGGAGGAGGCGCTTTTGTTGCGCGGGGTAGCGGGGGCGGGTTTGTGATTCTTTCATATATATTTATTTATTAATAGCTGCGCCCCGCGGTTTCACCCGCGTGGTAATAGATATTTTAGATAATATACAATATATCTTTACGAATTGTTGGCCTATTGTTATTCTGATATGTAAGCTATATTATTGTGAAGTTTCATCAAAATCCATTGGGTACTTTTTGCGTGAAAGAGCAACAAACATCCTCACAAACTTTCGCATCTATAATAATACTGGTTTCTGCACGCGTTGTTTCTATGGAAACGTTTAAGATTATTTCTATCCTATGGGAACTGATTTATGGAATAATAAGGAGCCTATGTTTTACTCTGCGCCCAGAACTACCTGTATGCAAAATTTCAGCTCGATTCGTTCAGTAGTTTTTGCGTGAAAGAGTAACAAACATCCATCCTTTGTTGATTTCGACGGTAAGACGAAGAGAACAACTTTCAGTTCCGTAGATAATATTTTCCCCGTTCATAAAGGTATTTAGTTACCAATCAATACATATAAAAATGCTTTGAACTGAATGACTGACTGACGGATCAATGCATAGCCTAAACCGCTGGTCGTAGAGACCTGAAACTAGAAGGGTGTGTTCTTTGTCGGACGTAGGCATCCGATAAGAAATAATTTTAGAAGAAGAAGAAAGAAAATATATTTATTGATTCTACATAGTACTTATAAAATAAAAATTAAATACTTAACTATAAAGAACAAGCTACTCTAAAAAGCTAACCAATTGGTCCTGTCCTGTCTCAGCATAATGTTGCTCTACTTCTCCACAAGAAGTAAAGTTTCACAAAATTCTACCCCTAAGGGGGTGAAAAACGGCCACATATATACATATAAAATGCTTTGTCCTGAATGACTGACTGACGGATCAATGCGCCTAAATCACTGGTCGTAGAGACCTGAAACTAGAAGGGTGTGTTCTTTGTCGGACGTAGGCATCCGATAAGAAATAATTTTTACGAAATTCTACCCCTAAGGGTGTGAAAAACGGGGGCAAAGTTTATATGACAATTTGACTTGTCTAAGTGCCTTTTTTGTAAGACTAAAGAAAATAAAAACAATTGAATTTGAATTTATGGGACAACGTGGTCCAATCTACTTAAAATTTTCTTTAATTTTCTATAACAGAATTGATGGAAACGAATTTCCACGCGGGCAAAGCCTTGGGGCGCAGCTAGTTACTGTATATACCTAGAGCCTTCAAAGAGCAAGTAACGGGCAAAGCAGTGGGGGCGCAGCTAGTTACTGTATATACCTAGAGCCTTCAAAAGAGCAAGTAACGGGCAAAGCAGTGGGGCGCAGCTAGTTACTGGATATACCTAAAGCCTTCAAAGAGCAAGTAAACCGCTGTAACACCGTCAATCAGCGAGTAGGTATGTGGTCTCAATACATATATCCTTCCAACAAGATAGGTACGTATAGGCTCCGTAGGTAGACTGTGCTATCTATAAGATCGAGTAGACCGCAAGTACACGTACGTAGTTGAGTATTAGGTATACGCCTTGCGAGAGGAAATGGAATAGTAAGTGATCGGTTTGAAAAGAATTGAAATGGCTGTACCAAAATAATATTATAATAAATAATAAATAACTATAAATAAATAATGCTGGACAATTCACACAGCATTATCTAGCCCTATGTTAAGCAGAGCTTGTGTTATGGGTACTAGATAACTGATATACATAATACAATACATTACAAAGATAGATACTTTTTATAATATATAGAAAACGACCAGAACACCCGGAACAAATATCTGCAGATTGTACACACAATTGTTCCGAGGCGGGAATCGAACCCGCAACCTCCTGCGTCGCAAGCGGACCTTCGCCCACCGCGCCACATCGGTCGTAAAAAAAAAATGCTGGACAATCCACACAGCATTATCTAGCCCCATGGTAAGCAGAGCTTGTGTTATGGGTACTAGATAACTGATGTACAAAATCAATTGTGATTGGCTACATGTCATTTAATATAATTATAACCAAAACGGGCGAATTTCCGCCTGCAACGCTAGAGGTTGCGGGTTCGATTCCCGCCTTCGCTCGATTTTTTGCTATCTTCGAATATTTGTTTCGGGTTTTCTACGTATAATAAAAGAAAGAATATATATCTATGTAATGTATTCTATGGATGTTGTCGCTTTTTCACGCCAAATCTACCGAACGGATCATCGGGCTGAAATTGCATAATTATAATAATAATATAATTATATGGGCCTGGAATAAAACAAAAAAAAATTTTATCCGACAAATCAGTTCCCTTGGGATATATATTGTAGTATAGAGAATAATCCTTAGCTGGCCCCATAATAATATTATTCCCCAGGGTTATTAAAACTTAAAAAAAAGTGTAAAACTAAGGTTCAAACAAAGAAAATAACAATGAATTAATATTTTATTGCACATAAAATAACAAAATAACACCTATATATCTAAATAGTACATATATATATATAGGCGGCCTTATTGCTTACAGCGATTTTTTCCAGGCAACCAGGGATGGAGAAAAAGATATATTTATACAAAGAGTTGGTAATACATGACCACGGGTTTGTAGCCGGTTTTCGTTTCTTTCAAAACGATCGAATTATAAAGTAGTTTTTTATAGACAATGCCTCATTCTTTATCGAAACATAGAGGAAATCTCCTCTTTTCGATACACATTGATGTCAAAAAGGACCACCCAAATTCTCCTTTGAAATTGAAAGGAGAGCTCCGGACACTTTGGATTGCAGACACTGCTATCACAATACTATCTAGATATCGGGTCACATACAAAATCAGAGCTAAAATCCGGCTCCGTAAATAAGAGCTCAATTGAGGTAAGTAAATGTAGAATATGTAATATCTTAGCTTTAAATAAACATATAATATTTTACTTTTTTTTGCAACTTATAATTACACATTGCGGCATTGTGACACGTGTTTACGTTGCCTGTGTTTCAATCGAACTAAACAAAATAAGAGCTCACATTTATAGTGCGCTCTTATTTACTGAGACGGATTTTAGCTTTGGTTTTGTATGTGATTTATTACAAAACTACACAAACTATTGTAAAATGAAATATAAACTTTTGTAGATTAGTTATTTGTTTACTTAATGTGATATTTTTAATCACTTATATTAGATGCACTTTAGATAAATCTTATAGAAGGTAGAAGATGTTGCGTCATATATGGCATTCCTGAGTGGCCTTTGGCCAACACTTTGACTGCGGTTTTTTTTCGAAGACTGCGATCTTTTTTTTAACCTAAAAAATTCGTGCTGCCGCTCTACACTGTTGTGTTGCGCCGCACATGCGTTTCGTTCGAAAAATATTACAGCTCTGCTGAGTCACAAAGATCTGTATTTTCTCAGCCGCTGCGCTAGTGTGGATTTACGCATATTAGTCACTTGTAGAAAACACATACCGTGTGATTTCAGCACTCAAAGTGTTAACGTAGATGGATTTTTTGCGCCGACCCGAAGACCTCTAGATAGTATTTGTGATCGCAGGCAGACGCCGACCGAACTTAATGAATAATACCTTCGCTGAGACCTGTCGATACCCGCCGTATCAATGACCCAATTCTATTGTACCCCTTAGGGTTCAATTTCCGATTTGATAAATTGTTTATGCAAGTAGAGAGCCCTTTGTATTTGCGTGTTGTCGTCACGGATTTCCGACCCTTAGCCCTGCATAATGTGAAATAACGCTCTTTTTCTTTGAACCTTTTAGGGTTTTAGTAAAGGGTTGGCGGTGTTTAATATTTCCGTAAGAAGTCGGAACGGTCGTGTGAAGGAAGTGGCTTTTGAGGAAAAATTGTATGGATGACCTTTATGGGGATGACCTTTGTTGGCGTAGCGAAGTTTTGCCTAATTTAAATTCAAATTCAATCTTTTTTATTTTTTCAGGCTTACAAATAAGTCAATGTCAAAGTAAATTATATAATTATGTCTAATTGTCTATGTCATTTACGTGAGAACGGTTTCTTAGGTCAAGTATAGATAGATAGATACATAGATTGTGTCGTTCAAATATGACTCATTTAATGTGTTCACTTAATAAGAAGTGAATAATCGATGTGGTATATAAATAGTGTTCTTGAGTGGAGACCACAACTCGGTAAACGTAGTGTAGAACGCCCTCCAGCCAGGTGGGATGACTAAAGAAAGACTGCAGACAGGTAGACGCTGGATGCGTAAAGCTGAAGACAGGGCCCTATGGCGCTCATTACGGGAGGCCTATAAAATGCACCTTCTACTCACCCACATGTGGTGGGTGGGCAGGTGTATACCTCCTAATTTTAAGTATTATAATAATTATTTTTATTTTATATAATTCTATTCTTATTCGTTCTGTGCTGTAACTGTGCTTGTTCCAATAAAAGTCTCTCTATCACTATCTATCTCTATGTCCAGCCGTGCACTAGCTTAGGCTGGTGAAGATAATGATGAGGACACATAAAGAAGACAAAGTAGTAAAAAAACATTGAAAGCATGTTGATGATCTGTAATGCAGCCTCTAGGTACTGCAGCTTTTAAGGGTCGGTTGAAAACATGGTTGTTGGAGAGGATTTTCTACAGAATAGATGAATTCCTCGAATTACCCGAACTAATCATATTTGGTAGGTATTATGTATAGTTAATATTGAAATATTATTAATGCATTAATTATAATGTTGTATTATAGTTACAGTTAAGTTATCGACATAGCTCTAATAATTAGCAAGTTTAAGAGTGTACCTTATGTAATTTTATAGTTAGAAATCGTTATTTATCTCAGAACCTGTGAAAGCTACCACCTTCATATTTAGGTAAATGATAATTCGAACTTTTATCTTGGATTCCGTCTTTTCGAAAACACGATTGGTGAAAATTTTCTCGATACTTTTATTTTTTGAAAAATACATGTTTTGCACACATTTTGCTATTTATCTCAGGAACCACCTAATTTTTTTGTTGGATTTTTGTTTTGTCGAGAAACGTAGTAGAATTTCTTCGTTTTCGTCTTTTTAATTTTTAGATTAGTTGTGTAAATAACTTGTAATTAGGCATTAGGCAGTTTTGGCGCTTACGTCGATAAAAAATACGGAGCACGTCTATCGCTCTGTGCTTCTCACTCACAAGAAAATCATATCTTGTCATTCTGCTCTGAACTGAAGCGAAATTCGAATTTTGGCTGAGGTATGGCACGCTCTTAAGTGGCAGTGGGCCGGTCATATCTCGCGAAGAACCGACGGCCGCTGGGGAAAACGTGTTCTTGAGTGGAGACCAGGTAAACGTAGTGGAGGACGCCCTTCGACCAGGTGGGATGACGACCTGCGAAAGACTGCAGGTAGATGCTGGATGCGTCAAGCTGAAGACAGGGCGCTATGGCGCTTATTGGGGGAGGCCTATGTCCAGCAGTGGACTGCTATAAGCTGATGATTATTATAATTACAATGGACGTGTAAAATGTTATTTTTATAATATATTTTTGAACTCTTAATGCTGATGATGTGTCACTCAGCCTCCAAATAACTTCTTACGTCTTTCCAACCATAGCGAGTTCCCACATGGAATTCGTCAACTTAGATGAAAGGGGGCGCTTTGAGTCATTCTACTGAATTAACTTCCAAATATCTCACTACTAAGATTCCTGAGCAAGAATCCCGTGACTTTGTATCTTGTGGTAAACTTTTATGGGGCTGAGGGTTGACATCAAAGTTATGAGGCTTTTGTTCTAGATTATGATATACTAGGTTTTACCTGTGGCTTCGCACGTCTTGTTTCTATGGAAATGTTTAGATTATGCACCTAGTGCATAAAACAGTGACTTACAAATACGGGAACAAAGGGTGGTGTGTGTGGTGGTGTGAGTTGCAGAACGAAAATAATATTTTTTTTACGATTCGTCAACTCACACCAGTTGGGACAAGATTCATGGTGTGAGTTGACGAACCACTCGGTTTCATAAAATTATTAGTGCGAGATAATCACGCCCAAGACAAAAACACGAGGCGATATGTGCAAGGTCAATACTCAACTTTACACTCCTTTTTCGAGTAGGTAAATAGAACAAGTTAGAAAACGAATAATAATATAGATAATAACTAAACTGAAAAAACGAATCCCGGGTTACATCCATACAATTGTTGATTTTTCGACGACCGATGTGGCGCGGTGGGCGAAGGTCCGCCTGCGACGCAGGAGGTTGTGGGTTCGATTCCCGCCTCGGAACAATTGTGTGTACGATCTGCAGATATTTGTTCCGGGTGTTCTGATTGTTTTCTATGTATAATAAAAATATCTATCTATGTAATGTATATTGTATTATGTATATCAGTTATCTAGTACCCATAACACAAGCTCTGCTTACCATGGGGCTAGATAATGCTGTGTAAGTTGTCCAGCATAATCTATTTATTTAAATCCAAAGAAAATCTAATTGTACGAATAAAACGGAAAAACTTTTTCACACGAAAGTTTGTTCCAAAATCAATCTCATTATTAACTTGTTCATTCTTCCCTTGGAAGTAATGTTCGTTATTCCCAGGAGAGTATGAGTTTGAACATCAAAATATGTACCTACTTATGGAAATGTTGGCCAAGGAAACTTGAATTTGGAACATCATAATGTACCTATTTACCTATGGAAATGTTGTCAAGGAAATTCAAAGCAATTTCATTTGATTTGTTTGAATTTCGTAAAGTCGTCTCATATTTCTTCTAATCACATTATGCGTGTCACGAATGCGAAATTTTGGATATAGTTATAGATGAATGTTTGTTAGATACTTCTTCACGTCAAAACTACTGAAATTAATGAACCCTTTATATATATGTATTTACTAACGAGCGCCATAGCGCCCAGCTTGACGCATACAGCATCTGCCGGCAGTCTTTCGCAGGTCGTCATCCCACCTGGTCGCAGTGCGTCCTACAAAATGTTCTTGAGGGGATACCACGACTCGGTAAGTCGTGGTATCCCCTCAAGAACATTTTATCATTATAATTGTGAAACTTACCTATTCTAAATCACATACCTATTAAGCCAATGTGTGTCATCAAAATAGATATATTAGATAGATAGATAGATCCTTCTTAATTGCACTCAAGAACAATGTAAAATTAAAAATAAACTATATACAATTGGCGGTCTTATCGCTCAAGAGCGATCTCTACCAGACAACCATGGATGGATAGGATCGTATTAAGTATTTAAAAATTCCTCACCAACTCTAACCCCCAATAAAACAGCAAAGTGCGACAGAAATAGCTCCACAATGGTGTCATCTTCCAAACTTTGTCAGCAAAATATGAGACCAACTAATTTGTATGCAGCAAAGTGCTGCAGTTGCATTGCCTCGTCTATTATGCAGGAGGTGTAAAGGTGGTATACACTGGGCGGAAAACAATCTAGAGCTTGGCTAGGTGGCATAGCTACGCAAACGGATGGCGTAATACGATCTTTATCTGGTGGATATACCTTCCACTTGCATCAAATGGTTTTCCTTATTTTATTTATGAATTTTTTTTTTAGCCATTATTGTCCCACTGCTGGGCAAAGGCCTCCCTTTTCTGCTTCCACTCCTCGCGATCCAACGCTGCAATAGGCCATGATGGAAGGTGGTTTTCCTTACAGAACAAAAAACTTTGACTTGTCTATGTCTAAGTTCTTATTTTAATAATACCTAATAATAATAATAATGCTGAATTCTGCAGCTTTCATTCATGCAGCGTTATTTAGCTCCAGCATTATGTGATTTAAATAATTGAAATACATAATACATTACATTACATAGATACATATTTTTTCTTATTTATAACATTATGTAGATAACGACCAGAATACCCGGAACAAACACTGCAGATCATATACACAATTGTCCCGAGGCTTATTTTGTAAACCTAAAGAAATAAAGTTATTGATTTACTAGACATACCACCTCTAAACTTTTTGCTATTATGTAAAAATGTTGTGAAATAGAAGGAGTAAAATGAACTATTACATAGTATAGGTAATTTCCTGATACCTATTTTGTTTTGCATGAGTGCCAAATTTTAAGCTAAAATTTTTCTTTTTCTTATAAAATGTCTTTAAGTTGTTATTCATTTATTCTATTCTTCTTGGCCTCTATAATGGCACTTTTGGTGATGTCGTCCTTATTTGTCTTAATAATAATAATGTAAATCCGTTTATTGGCTGTTTGTTAGTGATAGTTATAAGATAAGTTAATTTATAATTAAGAGCTGTGGATTTTGTTCATAAATAAAATAAAAAAATAAATAAATAAATAAATTTCTGATTTTATCAGAAAATGCATGCCATCTGCGCTCTTTATAATTTGTCCTTAGTAACCCTACAGCCTTACTGAAGAGTTGCCATAAATGTGGATTCCATACGTGTTCAGAATAAGTCCGGGAGACGGCGATCATTTAATGCTGTGATCGGGACAGATTTGGAACTGGGTATCTTGTTAGATAGGATTTATTTGAGGAATTATTGTGGGTCGCACGTAGTAGCAGCACAGGCAGACGCATTTGCTAGCGTTCTGGGGCTAAATCTAGAAATGTGGCATAAGGCATGTATGAAGAGAGGTTTATACCTATATCTTTAGAACTCCAATTCTTGAACTAATCCTTCACTCAAAGTCGTCATGCCTCGAGTCATCATCAGCGTATAGCAGTCAACTGCTGGACATAGGCCTCCCCCAATGAGCGCCATAGCGCCCTGTCTTCAGCTTGCCGCATCCAGCATCTACCTGCAGTCTTTCGCAGACCGTCATCCCACCTGGTCGGAGGGCGTCCTACACTACGTTTAACGAGTCGTGGTCTCCACTCAAGAACACGTGCCAATGCTGTATAAAATAAAATACTATTGGTAGGTCGCTAGGTACCTTGAGATGACAGTTCATTTCTTCACTTGTATGTTATTTTCGAAGTTTAGTTCGAGTGAAGGGATTTGTTACACTCAAGCATACCGAAACGCGTTTGGAGTTTGAGTAGAGGTTCAATCGTGGCCGAGGTACGACTAAAGTTATGGGGCTTTGGGGGTGAGGGCCAGCATTCAGAACTGAAGTCTGAGTTCCATTTGACAATACTATCGAGACGTTCGACGATCATGTGACGTTTCATTTTTATATGGGCATAGTTTCTGCCCGCGGCTTTACACGCATTGTGTCTATGGAAACGATTAAAGGCTATTTATATCCAATGGGAACTGTTTTTTGGGATACAAATTAGATATTTTTTTATTCTAGGCTTTGAGCAGTTGTGGCGTGATGAAGAAGCAAACACCCATCCATCTTAATAAATTGGCGGTCTTTTCCAAGAGCGATCTCCTCTAGACGACCTTTGTAAAGTTTATTTATTTATTATTTCTTTTTAGCCATTATTGACGACCAATGTGGCGCGGCGGTCGAAGGTTCGCCTGCGACGCAGGAAGTTGCAGGTTCGATTCCCGCCTCAGAACAATTGTGTGTACGTTCTGCAGATATTTGTTCCGGATATTCTAGTCGTTTTCTATGTATAATGTATAACAGTTATCTAGCACCCATAACACAAGCTCTGCTTACCATGGGGCTAGATAATGCTGTGTGAATTGTCCAGCATTATTTATTTATTATTACATTTTTATATTTTTTATTACAATGCTGGGCAAAGGCCTCCCTTATCTCCTTCCACTCCTCGCGATCCAAGGCTGCAACAGGCCATGATCGAAGAAAAAAAAAGTATAAAGCTGGTAAGTAACAAAAGTGGATTTGGATCTTTGTTAACCGAAATAAAGTATTTGATTAATTAGAACAGTTAATTTAATCTCACATCTCGTGTCCTCTACCCCAGTTTCGCACAAAATCTCGCCTTCATTAGACCTCGCAAGGAGCGCTCGGGATTCAGAAACAAGGACGAACTAATCATGTTAATAACACAAAAGGGTATTGTATTTCAATGCGGAGTCTTCAAGTTAAACCAAGTCGTTAACGCGTTTGCATGGGGTCACGTGACACACGGTCGGAAAATATTTCTACACTTCGTCAACTAAACTAATAACTAATTTATTAGATATATGTATATTTACAATTTATTAATCAGGATTGTTGTAATTTTGTGTTTATGACTTGAATTTCAATGTTTAATGTTAAAAATTTACTTTAGTTTATAAAATATAATGTTTGACGTTTTAGTATGTTTATAACTGTAAGTTCTTAAAATGGATTTTAATGAAACTTTACAATAATATAGCTTATATAAATCAGAATAACATAATAATATAATATGCTTCAATTTATAAAGATATATTGTATATTATCCAAAATATCTATCACCACGCGGGTGAAACCGCAAGGCGCAGCAAGTTAAAAATAAAGATAGCCTTTATTCGCTGAGCAAGGTACATTACAGTATTTTTTAAGTAAGTGCAATTTTTTTTTTACGCTTTGAGTGCTGAAATCACACGGTATGTGTTTTCTACAAGTGACTAATATGCGTAAATCCACACTAGCGCAGCGGCTGAGAAAATACAGATCTTTGTGACTCAGCACAGCCGTAATATTTTTCGAACGAAACGCATGTGCGGCGCAACACAGCCGCTGTGTAGAGCGGCAGCACGAATTTTTTAGGTTAAAAAAAAGATCGCAGTCGTCGAAAAAAAATCGCAGTCAAAGTGTTAAATCTATTACTAAAGATCTAGCTGAAATTCTTTAGCAACCAGTTTGTAGGTTGTACTTCGACACAGGCCTCCCCTTTCTTACACTCATTTCTGATAGGTCATCCTCCCATCTCTTGATTTGACGTCCCTTGTGTATTCGATGAATTTATGGTATAACATTGTACTTAGTGCTTATTTTTTAAGCCTGAAGAAAGGTTTTTCAAATCTAAAATCTGCTATCTATAAGCGGAAACTAATCTTTCGAATGATTTGTGCGTTTTTGAGTTTATAAATTTAAGAACTTTGTTGCAAATCTTTACAGTTTACATTTTCAGTGACAATAAAGTCATTTAAAATGAATGAATTAATTTATTTGTTAAAAGACTTACACAGAACATAATAAACTTTAACTCAATCGGAATAACTGGTTCATCATCATCATCATCAGCCTATAGCAGTCCACTGCTGGACATAGACCTCCCCCAATGAGTGCCATAGCACGGAATAACACGGAATAACTGGTTATTCCGTGTTATTCCGTGATCATGGCGCATGAAACTGTACCGAAATATTGGAAAAATCAAAAATCAAATCATGGTAAATATCCCGTTTTAAATGACTTCAGTATTAATAACCATGATAGTTTCAGATGTTTCAGTGACGATTTTCCGAGCACGAGACAAGCACGTGAGTTCATGTGTCAAAAACGGAAATTCTTACATCTCGTTCACGAACCAAGAGGTTCAATCATAATTAACACTACACAATATGCAAGTCCAATGGTCCTTATTTTTTTCTTTTTGACCGAAGTCTGTGAAGGAGGCACTGGTGACAAGTAACACAGGTTTTAAAATCTATCGCTGGCAGCAGTCTCTCACAAACAGGTCTGTATCTACTGCACCACACCTTGTATAACAAATAACCTATAAGATAACCTTTTTGTGAAGAGAAGTAAATGATTATTTATTATTTTTGAAGACTCTGTGTGTGACGCGAAGGTCCGCCAGCGACGCAGGAGGTAGCGCTTTCCTTATCGGGAATCGACCCCGCAACGGATAGGAATATTATTTTACTTTTTATGACTGAGTTTCTCGGTTCCCGTGCTAGCCAATTTCCTCACCTGTATGTAGTCCGCAGATTAATTAAACGTGATGCATGCGGTGGTCCGTAGGAATCCTTCTAATTGGACCATTATTTTTTTCCGCTTAAGGTCGCTTTTAAAATTCACTTGGCTTCTTGTTGATGGAGATATAATGGGTTTTTTATTAAAGAGTCGATTTGTAAGTCTTTATTAAAAGATCTAGGCCACTTAACTGTCTAGCCAACAGACAGCCTTAAATTAGTTTTTTTTTTAATTTCTTTCGGTTTAAAAAAAAGTATGTACTTAGATAAATCAAATTGTATAGAATAAATTATTATTAAATAAGAATGTTTTACTGTTCACTTAATTTTTTTGTCCACTAGTGAAAGTGAAAAAGAAACCTCTATTACATTTTTTTTTTGTAACTCTGTTTAACATTGTGTGTGTGTGTGTGGCTATAAATAAATTATTTTATTATTTTTTTTTTATTCTTTTTATTCATATATCACATAAGTGTCTAATACATAATATGTCTGCTATTTTAAAACTAATGCGATTTTCGAACACCTTTTAACGAATTATTTGAGAAAAATTCTTGGTATACCTGATCATCATCATCATCATCAGCCTATATTAGTCCACTGCTGGACATAAGCCTCCCCCAACGAGCGCCATAGCGCCCTGTCTTCAGCTTGCCGCATCCAGCATCTACCTGCAGTCTTTCGCAGGTCGTCATCCCACCTGGCCGGAGGGCGTATACCTGATACCGACATCTAACACAAGTTCTGTTTAGCTTGGAGCTAGACGATGCTGCGTGAATTGTCCAGCAATTTTTTAAAAATATTTGGTGGTATTTCGAAGTCAGTATAAAGCCACTGACTTCTCAGTACCATCATCGAACTTATAAGCCCTTTTATACTTTGACTATAGGCCTCCCATATACAATGACAGCACAATTAGCGGTCCTGAGCCGCCTCCATCCATCGACTCCCTGCGACCGCTACAATATCATCGGTCCATCGAGTGGGAGGTCTTTACAAACGTATTATTTTACGAAAAACAAAGAAAAATAACAACAATGATTCCTAAACAGGACATTCCCATGGCCCCCACATTTATTCTAGACGACATTAAGCCCATTTAAATATGTATTTACACAAAACAAACTCGTAAAAAAGATATAAAGGCGATTTCACACGCGTCATGGGGTCGTAACCATTATTAAGGGCGGTACCATGAATACAGAAATATTAATTTTCTCGCCACCATCCTGTCATCAGAATTTTTATGAGTGGAAATGTGTAATTAAACTGAAGGCTGTGTCAGCGAGCCAACATTTATTTAAATAAGGGTTGGTGTAGACATGTGGGCCAGCCATATATCGCGAAGAACTGACAACCGCTGGGGTAAACGTGTTCTAGAGTCGAGACTGCGACTCGGCAAACGTAGTGTAGGACGCCCTCCGGCCAGGTGGGATGACGACTTGCGAAAGACTGCAGGTAGATGCTGGATGCAGGGCGCTATGGCGCTCATTAGGGGACATGTGTCCGATAGTGGATTACTATAAAGACTGATGAGTCAGCTTGCTTATTCTTAGAGCTATGTCAATAACTTTGGATCTCTATAGCGATGTCTTAGTGAAATAATATTATAAAGAATAAAAATCCCCTTGCCAAGATCAATCCTGGAAGCCTGTGAAGTCCCCAGGAACGGTCTGTGTACCTACCTAGTCGGGTACCTAAACGCCACGTGACACCTATTCGAATTGTGCGTTCCAAATTTCTATCAAAAATACTTGAATTTTCAATTTCAAACGAAAGCTGTGGACGCCATATTGCTCTGAGGTCATGACGTCAGTTGGTTGTCATAGATAGCAAATACGCTTTGCTGATGACAGTTGAAACTTTTTAGTTTACCTACTCAACCGCATGACGTATTAACGTTTCGCCTACTACAGATTATAAAAACTGAAAACTTTGAATTGAATTTTTAAATATTTTTTTATATTTTATGAAATAAACCTAACGTTTTCCGAAAGCTTTTTGGCTGAGCTATCTCTATAATAGATATGTTTTATATTTTTTTATCATCTAGAGTAAAATACTCTAGTTCTACAGATAATCCGGCTTACAAACTCATAGGTAAAATTGACCTTTATAAAACATAAGTATATACAAACCACGAAGTATTGAAAGGTACTTTTAAGTGCTTGGTTATTTAACACAAGCTGCGCTCCGTGGCTTCACGCTCGTAGAAATCTACATATGTTTCAAATACCTTATAAACCTCCTCTTGAATTCTATCTATTAAAAAAAACCGTAGTTTTAAAGATTTAAGCATATATTGGGACAGACAGACAGCGGGAAGCGACTTTGTTTTATACCATGTAGTGATGTAGAGAAACCACGAAGTGTTTGAAAGGAACTTTTAAGTACTTATTTTCTCCATCGCTGAATACCGCTGTTAACATATAAAACGAATACCTACACCTGCCCCCCAATAACTCAGAATACAACAAAAACAATACCAAAAGTTCCTGTAGAAATAAAAACCAGAACCTCACATTTACATATATTTAACATAACTAGGATCGCGCGACCCGGCCGGCCAAATGTTAGATAAGGCGAACATAATATTCAGGAATTCGGAACTACGTAGGTAGAAAAAGATTTTAAGGCATCGAGGTCTGACTTTGAAGTAAGGATTTTGATGTATTCGGTCGGACGGAATGATTTATACACGGTTCTACATAATATCTATGTTGGGGTATGGGGGACTCCAACATCTCGTCTCCCAAGCCAACCTAACCTGCACGTGGTATACTGCTAGATAAAGAACTAGGCTCTGGTGAAAATATCTGTAGCGCGTCCGGGATGTTTGCAGAGTCCCGCGTTGATGACTTTTATGCAATCATCCGCAACAGAACAGCATCCCTGATGCGCCGGGTAAGGGGCGGCACCAGTAGCTATCTGAACCTTATAGCTGGAAGGCTGGACACGGAAGACTGCGCCTTTATGAAGCACTGGACGCACACACATAATGCCAGAAACGCAGGATGTGTCCCTTCCCCTTAAAATATTTTTATTTTTCGTTTTTAAATTAAGTACTCTAAATTATTCTCTATGGCTGTAACATATACTTAGTGAAGCTGAAATAAATAAATTGAATTGAATTGAAGCTATCTTCATAATCTGTTAGCCCATCAATTTCAAAAATCTTCAAGTCTTTGTATCATGGACATCAAGGGCTGCATGCAATGATGTAATATATTAATTTTGTAGCCAGTTATATAGGAAATAAAGTGCCATTGAAACGGTTTTGAAAAGAAATGTTTTTATTTTACGGGGCTTGAAAAAAAACTGTGAAAATAAATAAATAATATTGGACATAACTGATATACATAATACAATAGATAGATATTTTTTTTATACATAGAAAACGACCAGAACACCCAGAACAAATATCTGCAGATTGTACACACAATTGTTCCGAGGCGGGAATCGAACCCGCAACCTCCTGCGTCGCAGGCGGACCTTCGCCCACCGCGCCACATCGGTCGTCAGAAAATGCTAATTCCTGTTATGATATCCCCTAATTATAGTCCGTTTGATTAAAGTGTCACATATGTACATTGCCTTTGTTTCTAGAATGCAGTAAGATATTCATCAAATCTAAGTAACGATATAGTTAAATATCTATCTAGGTACTAAACTCTGAAAAAAAACGGAGAAAACAACAATAGTTTCTTGAGAAGATAGGTAATCAATATGGCGACCTCTGGCGCAGCGGGCAAAGGTAAATAATTTAATTAAAACAATATTTTTATTAATCATTTATTTGCTGCTACTTTCCAATACACAGTACGTTGTGTATGAAAATTTAATTAACGTGCTAGAGTAGGTACCTACATGGTTTTTCTATCCAATAGTAAAGCGTTGCTCCCAGAGATCGTAACTCAGGCATCAAATTAAATGTCAGACTGACTCAGCAGGGTGTAATAACTGTAGGCTCCTTTCAATATCTGAAACCATAAATATTGGATCTAGATCAATAAAAACTAGGTAAGAATCTAGGTTAGTAAAAGCTCTTCGATCATGTAGACATAGAAAAACAAGTTGCTATCAAAGCAAAGGCATTGTGTCATTCAGCTATTTTCTTGATTTTTGTAACCAAAAACGAATCTGTGTGAGCATAGGTACCTACTTATTATAACTTCAGTGCTTTCGCTGCCTGCGGCTTTGCTTGCGTTGTTTTGTGGAAACGATTTAAGGTTTTAATATTTCCAGCCAATGTGTTATTCCAGATCTAACCTTACTTATAAACAATCTAACAAATTTCATCACGATCTGTTTAGCAGTTTAGGCGTGAAGAAAGTCCCTAACAAACATCGGTGGATTCCAACCATCAATCCACCCATCCAATCTTTCGCAATCGCATATTATCATATTTTATGTATATGTGAAGAACCGACAACCGCTGGGGTAAACGTAGTGTAAGACGCCCTCCGGCCAGGTGGGATGACGACCTGGGAAGGACTGCGGTGCGGGCAGATGCTAGATGCGTCAAGCTGAAGACAGGGCGCTATGGCGCTCATTGAGTGAGGCCTATGTCCAGCAGTCTACTAATATGATGATGATAGTGATATACGTATATGTGTGATTTTTTAGAAACCTGTTATAGTATTTCTCTACTCACACTTGTGAAAGTAGCCACAGTGAGTTTAGTAAACGGCCCAGCTGAGAAAACCACAGTTTTCTTGAACTGCGCTATCAGAATGTGCAAGTCCTTGCGATGTTTTACATCACTGGCGTACCAGAGGCTTTCGAAGGGACCTCGAAGAAGGTCTTGACTCTGCAAGTATATTAAAATTTTAACACTTTCAGTGCTGAAATCACACGGTATGTGTTTTCTACAAGTGACTAATATGCGTAAATCCACAATAGCGCAGCGGCTGAGAAAATATAGATCTTTGTGACTCAGCACAGCCGTAATATTTTTCGAACGAAACGCATGTTTGCAGAGGTTAAAAGGTGTCAGACGTTTCACGCACACTAAAGTAGGCAATCGTATTTGGACAGCTTTTTAGCAGTTTAAGAAATGAAAATTGAAACTCGAAACAAAACTGTATAGTTTTCGCTTCGCTATCCATTCATAAATAATGCAGCATCCATCGACAATCGCTAAAATAAAACCGATTCAAACCTGAAACTGAGCTTCTAGTTTGTGGAGAGAGAATTCTATGTAGTGTTTTATTTATTAGCTTCATTGAAATAACAGAGCGTGTCAGCAGAAAATAACTGTATCGTGATCAAAAAGTGTTTAAAATAGCTTTTAACATCGATAAATTCAAGATTTACAAAGAGAAGAGAAACGGCAAAAACATACTTCTTGAAGTTTAAAAATGGCCATTATTATATTTGTTCTCAAACTTTTCATTATTGTGGTACTTAATTTACCAGTATAAAGTGTGCTTAATGCTTTACAGTTATTAAAATATTCACCGGATATATTAACTTGTATATATGTATATTTACTTGTACTTTAAGTTCTTGTTTCTTCTTCCACTAGTGGACAAAAAATTGAAGTGAACAGTAAAATAATTTTATTTAATAATAATTTAATGTATAAAATATGACTTGTCTAAGTGCTTTTTTTGTAAGCCTAAAGAAATAAATGATGTTTTACTTTACTTTACTTTACTAGTTTTAAAAACGAGAGACAATTGAAAATAGGTTCATGAGCGTTTAGTGAAAATACTGATCCATTGTTATGGCAAAGCGATTTATTTAGAGGAATTCGCCCCCTGTTTAATTAACTGTTGACTATAGTCTACAGACTATTAGGTTTTTCAATTGTCAAAAAGACTGTTTCTAACTAATACAGAAATTTAATATTAAAGCTAAGTGGAATAAACCATTTTTGAGAACACTTTTTAGTTTTATATTGATCAAAATCAATTTTTATGCATGAAGTCCCATGGACTCCATGCGGTAAATTAAGTGATCTGGGAGGTAGCCCAATGGTTAATAACTTAAATAGTTTTATTACTCACCGAGTATAATACATCGTTGCTATGCCAACAATAAATAAACAACTGTGCGACTCCAAAAACAAGGTATTCAGAGATCAGAAGACGCTGCATTGGATCGGTTACTATCTGAAAGGAGTAATAATACAATAGAATAACTATTTATAACACACCAAATAAAACAGATACACAAATACAAATACAAAGAATGTATTTACCAAAAGTAAACCTAATACCAAATAATAATACCTTAACTTAATTTATGTACATATTCTTACATTTTAGAGTTGATTGGTGAGGTGTTTCAGTTAACAGTGACCCCCGCACTAGGCTAGGCCTGTTTCGCGGGGTATCAAAACATTTTCTGTTTGCTGGTAAGGTAAGGAAGTGCACTAACAAAACTTTAGTAACAATAGAATAAAACTAAAGTTAAATAAAAATTAAAACAAGTGCCAATGGCCATACATGTGAACACAATACACAAGACAGAAAAAATAAATACAGATTATGTAGTACAACCGGCAGCCTTATGCAACCTTTTTTGGATGGACATGAAGTGTTAGAACAAGTGTAGACGGTGGCGTGTTTTAAAGAATTATATCAATTTAACGTAAAATTTCACTGTAATGTGATAAGCGTGTTTTGTGTTATATTCGGTATAGATAAATGAAAAGAAGACTGGACTGTAAAATCTGTAAATGCTGGACGAGAGATTTTTTTGAAATAAAATATATTATGGGCCGAATACGGCATAATAATGTGGGAAGAAAGCAGATTTTTTCATGTGGGCCGAAATTCCTAGGGACGAATCTGGCATAAATCGAAATAGGTACGTGTGTGAGAGACTTATAATTATTATAGATTTACTAATTAATCTCCGCGACATATTAATGAGTATTATCTCTTCTATCTAGGTAAATAATATGACCACGTTTCCGAATATCGCGCAAAACTCAAGTGGTTCCCCATCCGACTTCGCAGGAATACTCATATGTTATCCCTCTTGTACAGTATCTTATTCTATTCTCCAAGCCCTTCTTATCTCAAGGAGCGCTTCGAATTCCTCTCAAACTCTCACTCACTTTCTTTGCGTTCCTCTGAAACCCTCATCTTGAAAGTCCCTGCTCACTCTACCTCTTTCTATGACAAATCATTCACTGTACAAGCTACCCGTCTATGGAATGCTCTCCCTCTGGACATCAGACGTGCAAAAACACTCCCTATCTTCAAAAAACTGCTGCATCAGCATTATTTATCCATATGAAATATTGATAGCCTTATCTTATGTCTATGTAAGTTTATTATAATGTTTGTAATGTAGGTATTTAGTGTATTTGTTACCAATTATTTATTAAAGTGCCACCGTCTTTATTGTTCATGTCCGTTCCATCCCAAGGTTGCCTGGAAGTGATCGCTCTCAGCGATAAGGCCGCCCTTTATACCATTATTCTAAGTTTTTATCTCTGTATTATTTTATATTTTGTGTGGTGTAATAAAGTGTTATCTATAATATATACAATGCCTATACAGATCCACTGCTGGCTTCAAAAATAAAATCACCTTATTGGCTTTTATAATTGAATAGTGTATGGAAATCTCATCAATAATAATGTAAGTATATTGGATCTAAGAGTAAAAGAATAGAGAGTGCGCCTGTGTCGTACACATGTGCACTAATACAACAACAAGTTGCTTTGCCGGAAGACCAGCGTTGGTCGCTAGCATGCTAGTCATCCAACTCATGCTGAGGCAAAGCCATTTTGTTACTGGACTTACAAACTTACCAGCACGTTTTCTCTTAGTTTTATTATGTTCTTTGTAAGTCTTTTATTAAATAAATTCATTTCATTTCATAATACTAATCAACATAGTGTACTATATATTTTTTATATATTTTATTGCGATGTTACTTTATTATTATTTGTTCTACTCACAGTTATTTGATAAGCTGTCACACAAAGCATAACAGAACAGACGAACATGTAGAGCAGCATTACCGGAGAGAGACAGGAATCGAAGAGACTGGCATATCTGAAAGAGAAAGAAATATTCTTGAAAATCAATTCAATTGTTTTGAAAAAACTAAAAACTTCTTAACTTTGAGAAAAATACTAATCCCCGGGAATCAAATTTATGGAACCACCTCGGGATCATTCTTTATAGCTATAATCGAACTATTTTTTTTAATCGGTCCATGGTTGAATATGATTACGTACGATCTACAGATATTTGTTCCGGGTGTTCTGGTCGTTTTCTATGTATAATAAAAAATGTCTATCTATGTAATGTATTGTATTATGTATATCAGTTATCTAGTACCCATAACACAAGCTCTGCTTACCATGGGGCTAGATAATGCTGTGTGAATTGTCCAGAATTCTTTATTTTAGAAATGAACAGAAAACCACGAACATACATAAAAAGAAGTAAAAATATCATAAAGACAGCCAAACATCCTCTCTTTCATTGAATTGAGCTAAAATGTAAAGCTACAGTGACCCACATAGTCCAAGATCCAACTGCAGAATCAGTGCACGCATCAGTATTCGCTTAAAACCTAATTTTACGAATATTAATGACTAGGAGAATATACAATATACCAGGTTGCCTATCAGAATGTGGTCGCAAGTATTTTTAATAAATTTTTTGTTAATTGATTTATGGGAAAAAAATTGCAATCGCCTGTTTAAAAAAAAAGTCGTCCACTTCACGGAAATATCTAGATAAAGAGTAAATATTTAGATTCTGTTCGCAAGATTACCTATCTTGCGTTTTATCTATGGGTCGCAACGTGAGCAAAACCACACCCCAGACACAGCCATTAATAAAACATTAGTACGAGTAAAAACCACAAAGTTGCGAATGTAATACTTACATAGTTTTCCTTTAGAGCTACTAAAATCTTACCACTGCTAAACCGTAAATAGAGTGCTAAAATTAAGACCAAGGTGATATTACTCTAACACAATGTAATACATTAGTGCGAGATCTACATGGCAACGCATAAAAATACAAACAATCTGTGTTGTGTGTTGCCATGTTAATCTTCTAAGTCATAAACTAAGTTCCTGCAAGAATTTATCGCTGTACTAGCGACTGTCTTTTGTTTGACTTGGTTTTATCAATAGGCTGAAGACGGGGATTGTTCTATAGGGTATGTAGATAATAGACATTATTGACATCGCCATAGCGCCCTCTCTTTAGCTTGACGCATCCAGCATCTACCTGCAGTTTTTCGCAGGTCGTCATCCCACCTGGCCACAGGGCATCTTACGTTACGTTTACGGAGTCGTGGTCTCCACCCAAAAGCATGATCACCCTAGCGGTTGTCAGTTTATCGTGAGATATGGCCGGCCCACTGCCACTTTAGCTCGTTTATTACGTTAAGGATTTAAAAAGTGGTATAAATCAAATCCTATATCTATAATTATTGTATGGTTTCTAGAGTTTTATAAATCCCGTCATATTTAATTAAGTACATACAAATTAACACAACAAACACACAAACAAACAACCTTCCAAATCCATGTAAGTAAGATGTTACAGTAAAACTTAGATTGACTTCGAGCTCGTCTTGTAACTGTTTCTCGTATGTTTTGTACCAACTTCGCAGATAAGGGGTTTAATCTAAAGTGCGGTGCTAAATGGGGGAAGTTTGTTTATACTTTTTGGGGGTCGCTTAATTTTGAGGATGGAAACCACTTCCATGATTCTAATCTATCCAGTCTGTTGGATCTTGGTGATGAGCAAAGGCTTCCGTTAAGGTAAAAGAATTGTCTCATCTTCCCATACAAACTTGGAAGGGCAACTACACACTGTTTGATGTTAATCATCTAAAACTAAGGATCCATTTATCTCGTCATATATCTATGTCATCGTGTATCTATGTTAATATGTAGCCAAAGCCGTAAAAAAGTATGACGCAATGTGGCGCCTCGGGGTAGTGTTTTGTATTATATGTTAATAAAATGTATATTTTGAACCACGCTCATAAAGTGCGCGTAGCATCGCGTCACGTCTCGTTATAAGCTAACCCTTAGCTTTCAACTTACTTGCACAACTCCACATGTCTTCTATGACAATCCTTCAACCTCATCATAGCCACTTCCTCCGCAGCCGGCTTATTCTTCACCCCAAAGATATTACCAGCATCTATCCTCAAAAGTTCAATTTCCGCCTTAAAAAACACCATAATGACCATAGCATTCGTGTCAAAAGAAGTTATCCATCCACCTCCGTAAATAGCTGCATAACTTTGGTAAATCGAAGCTGTTAAATAACCTGCAATATGACTCTTATCGAAAGGGACCCAAGAGCTGACAACTTCTATATACAATTCCGTGCCGTTTTTGACGTTATCTCTGTAGTTTTGGGAGAGGATAAACTTGAAAATCGGATGACACATGACGATGACCACTGTTGTGTACATTAGCATCCAATAGAAGTACGTTATGTTTCTGCAGTACGAGGTAAACGATTTTATCTTTAAGATCTTTACAGGGTCTGTTGTGTTTCGCTGGTCGAGGTCAGCTTTAGTCACGTATTCGATGATATCTTTCCAATATTTCTGCCAGCGGAGAAACGTTGTTACTTTAACCATGCTTATTGTGGCCAGCATTGTGATTTTCAGATTGTTCAAAAGCAAGTTCATGTCGGATTTTACGAACCAAACGTCGACGTATTCTGTCGCAGTGAAAAGCGTAACAGCAAAATGCATGAGGAGGTAGAAATACTTTAGAAATCGGTTCTCGGGTAAGATGAGACCCCAGAATGTAAGAGCTTTTACATTTGGACCTAGGAGAGGGCGCTTTGGATTTTCGAGCTTAGAGAAAATTCGTTTAAACATTTTGAATGTTCGCGTCAAGTTATTACGTTTGCTGGCACAAATCTGTGTTAGTATTAAAATTCTGGTACGGCTTTGAAATGTTTTAATTACTCAAATAGGGATGGGGTAAGCTACCATCGATAGAAATAATAAAAAACAATCCCTATTCTTTATAAAGGTAATTTCTAATTTGTATAACGACGAAATAAGCCTTTTCTTTTAATGTTTTTGAGCCTTCTTAGATAAAATACTTACAACCAATTAACTTGTAATCTCATCATCAAAATCTGATGTGGTGTCACTTCCCCAATTCTGATCCGATAGGCACTATCCACATGCATTCAAAATTTGATGAGTTTCCATTTCCTGATATAAGTTTTCGCTATATTGAGGTTTTTTCTCTTCTATAGCCATCATCTATATACTGATCCACTGTTAGGCCTCCCCTGATAAATTATGTCTGGGTTTTACCATATGGGGAGAAATGCACATAATCCCACGTAATCCATGCGGGTTATAGATCGCAGTTCATTGGTAGAATTGTTCAGCAGGAGGCACAGCTGCTCACGATAGGGCTGGTCCACCAGTTCAAAGTCACTCAGCGAGCTATGGAAAGACCTATGCTCGGAGTTTCTCTGAAGGATAGGATTCGTAACAAATACATCCGACCGAGAACCAAAGTTATCGACATAATATATTCTCTAAGAATTAGCAAGCTGAAGTGGCAGTGGGCTGGCCATATCTTGCAAAAAACCGACGACGGCCGCTGGGGCAAACGTGTTCTTGAGTGGAGACCACGAATCGGTAAACTTAGTGAAGGACGCCCTCCAACCAGGTGGGATGACGACCTGCGAAAGACTTCAGGTAGATGCTGGATGCGTCAAGCTGTGATGATGATGATAATGAGGCACTGCCCCCCGCCCCCCGGTGGATATCCCTTAGTCGCCTCTTACGACACCCGCAGGAAGAGTTGGGGTGGTGCAAATTCTAAGTCGGTACCACGCTGATATACATTTTAATACTCGTACTCGTAAATATTATCATATTTTTCCCATCTCTACTTTTGAATTAAAACAAGACTCTAGTAATTATTACGAAATAATCACACAGTCAGAGGTGTTATAGGTATATTACTGGTGTTAATAACATATACCTAGGTTCATTTCTAATTAAAATGGAATTGAAACTAAGAATCTACAATTTCATAATTAGATGTTCTGTTTCAAACTAAAATCAGAGCTGTGTCTAAGAAAATATGAATAGGTTTTGTTTTTGTGGTTTTTAGAATAAGCAAAGTTTCTCTGTTTTTTTTTAATAAAATCAAATATCTAAGTAATTTATTTTATTATGTATATCAGTCATTATAGTACCCATAACACAAGCTCTGCTTAGCTTGGGGCTAGATGATGCTTTATTTATTTATTAAATTTTACATTTTTGGATAGTTTATTTTTTGTATTGTGTGTCGGTTTTATAACCGATAACCGCTGGGGTAAACGTGTTCTTGAATGGATACCACGACTCGGCAAACGTAGTGTAGGACACCCTCCGGCCAAATGGGATGACGACTTGCGAAAGACTGCGGGCAGATGCGGGATGCGGCAAGCTGAAGACAGGGCGCTATGGCGCTTATTGGAGGAGCCCTATGTCCAACAGTGGACTATTTTAGGTTGATGATGACTCATTTTTATTGGTAAAAGACCCAAACGCCTATCAAAGACCCAAAGTTCCTCCCAAAATACAATATTTTTTGTTTTAGAGGAATAAATAAAACGTTTTTCTAATTATCTCGGACCGTAGAAAGAGAAGCCTTTGTCTTTCAGCTTTTATTCGTACCTACAACAAAAAGTTCCAATGTTGGTTTTAGGGTTCCGTATTAAATTAGTTAAGTTTTTAATGCATTGTTGTTTCCATCTCTCTTAAGGGAAACAACAGATGTATATGTCGATATAATTAGTAAAAATGTTTTGTAGTTATGAAATCCAACCTAATGAGGGAATACTGTGCTGAAATTAATATTTATTGTATAGTATTATTGTATGTAACCCACTGTGTGTTGATACCCCATATTTTTAATCGTTTCAACGAAGTTAAATAAATAAATAAAATAAGGCTGAACAATCCGCACAGCATCATCTAGCAGAAATAATACAGTTGATTTAAATAATATATGTACGTAAGGAAAGAGCAAGCTAGCCTTACTACACCGAATATGTTACAGAATGTAAGTTCCTACTTTGTAAACCCATCTCTGTAAATAAATATCTTTTAATATTATTATACACTCATTTATTTAAATTGTCGTAGATAATACATTTTTTAGTATAGAAAATACAATAAAATATTATGTAACTATTCTACAGTAAAAAATATATCAAAATGGTAGATCACCGACCGCGAAGCTAGGCTCAAGCGGCCGGTGAGTAGGGCTGCAGAGAAAGAAACTTATTGTTATTATTAAATAACACTTTCAAAATTATTAAAGTAAAGCATCGAACGCCCGCGCGGGCTATTGTATACAATTGCTGAGTCACAACGGCAGAGAGGATAAGTCAAACTCTGCAGAACCCTTACAGGATCTCTTACTCACTCTTGCCATGTTTTTTACCCAACACACTGGTACCTAATTAGTTTTTAATTGAAGCACCCAGACCGTAGGTCAGAATAATAGCAAAGATATTTTTCAATTGACTAGGGCGGCGGTTTTATGTCCAGGTCAATAAATTTAATTTAATTGGTCTGGTTACCTCTGATACTCGATCTAATGTAAGAAACTAGCTACGCCCCGCGGCTTCGGCTGGAAATATATGTGTTACATGGTTTATAAACCTTCCTTTTGAATTATTCTATAGGTATAATAAAAAAAACGCATCAAAATCCATTGTTGGGTTAAAAAGATCTAAGCATACACAGGGACAGACAGACAACTTTGTTTTATACTAAGTATATAAGTGAGCAAAGAAAAATCTTACAATTTACTTATGAATAACATGTGCTCCTATCTAAAATTTCCGACACAATGTAAATTGTTTGAGAATAAATTAATTGAATTGAATTGAATTGAATCGGATTGAATAGAATTGAATCGAATTGAATTGAATTGAATTGAATTGAATCGAATCGAATTGAATTGCATTGAATCGAATTTATACTTATTTCATTGGGCTTACAGAATAAGCACTTGGAGTCAAATTTTTATCATTATTATTATTATAAAGTGACCCGGTCCTTTGGAAGGCTTGCGTGGGGCCGAAGCCAACAGCACAGAGGCCCTTTGAGAAGTTAATCTAAAGGCGATGGCTACACATAGCGTATCATCCTCGGGTGCACAATATGATACACCTAAAGATGGTATCCGCCAGGTGTAGGACTGGGTAATCGGGGCTATAGGGGAGATTGCAGACGCCTGCCATGAACAAGTCAATCGTAATTATTATTATCATCAGCACAATAAATAAATTAATAATGGACAATTCACACCGCATTATATTTTTGCATTAGCCCCAAGCTTAGCTGAGCTTGTGTTATGTGTACTAGATTATAAATTATATACATAATACAATACATTATATAGATAGATATTTTTTATTATATGTAGAAAACGACCAGAACACCCGGAACAAATATCTGCAGATCGTACACACGATTGTTCCGAGGCGGGAATCGAACCCGCAACCTCCTGCATCGCAAGCGGACCTTCGCCCACCGCGCCACATCGGTCGTCAAAATTCACTAGAATTAATTGCTATTATAATTGGAAATTGCTTTCAAGAAACAAACCAGAAACCCCCATACGCATCACATTGTCATGAGGGTTTCCCCAACAATATGGCAGCATTTGATCGATGCAGGATCTGTCCAAATTGATCTCCAACGAGTTAAAGTATCTGACCAATCACCCCTTGTGCAGTGCTCGCTCTGCTTGGGTTACGGCCACGGGAGACGATTCTGCAAGGAGACAGTAGAAAAATGTAGTCATTGTGGGGGAGACCACATGAAATCCAAATGCGCAGATTGGCTGGCAGATGTTGCTCCATCTTGTCGGAATTGCGTGCATGCCGGGCTTGAAAGGACTGAGCACAACGCGTTTAGTGGCGAGTGCCCAATCCGTCGAAAGTGGGATGCACTGGCTCGGGCGACAATAGCCTATTGCTAAAGTGGCCCCAGGCTCCGACACCTCAACTAGTGCAAAGGCCTACAAGGTAGCACAAGCTAACTTACAGCGGAAGGCTTTAGCGACGCACGAAATAATGATTGAAGCGGGCCGAAGGAACATAGCCTTTGCGCTCCTCCAGGAGCCGTACGTTGGGAACGTTGGATCGATGAAAAACTACGGGAGCGCCAGGATATTCCAGAGCGCCAATCAAGGAGACGGAGTTGTGAAAGCATCAGTAGTTGTGTTCGACAGCGACATAGACGCTATAATTTGTCCAGAATTTACTACGAATAACATAACAACGGTGAAACTCCGAACACGTGCCTGGGAAATCGTGGCGATCTCGTATTACTTCGAGCCTTCAGAACCAATACAGCCATACCTGGAACAGTTGAGGAGCATAATGCAGCAAATGGGAGGCCAGAAAATCGTAATAGGGGGTGATGCAAATGCAAAACACTCGATCTGGGGTAGCCTGAAAATTGACGACAGGGGGGAAGAAATGGCCGGAACATTGGAGGAAATTGAGTTACAAGTGCTAAATGAAGGTGATACTCCAACTTTTGATACAATAAGAGGTGATAAGCAATTCACCAGCTTTATAGACGTAACGGCCTGCACGACGGAGATGATTCAGTTGATCGAGGACTGGAAGGTAGAAGTTGGCATGATTAGCTCGGACCACAATGTGATTACTTTTAAAATTCTTTTAACAAAATCAAAGGGAATAAGCATAAGCAGAACTACTAGAATATATAATACTAAAAAAGCTAATTGGGTTCAGTTTCATGAGAAACTGACTCAATTACTCGAGTCAAACCAAATAAACAAAATGGAGATCGATAAAATACAAGATATAACAAACCTAGACAGAATAACGCAAACATACACAAACATAATTATAGAAGCATGCAACGACAGTATCCCCAAAAAGAAACCAAAAAGTACACTTACCTCGCCCTGGTGGTCAGAGAGCCTCGCTGAGCTGAAGAGAGAAGTCACCACGATGAAACGACGAATCCGGTGTGCAGCGCCAGTCCGTAGGCAAATGGTGATCGACGAATACCTGAAAACAAAAGAAACCTACGAACAGGAAGTAAAGAAATCCCAAATAGAGAGCTGGAAGGACTTCTGCGGGAAACAGAACAGGGAAGGAGTATGGGAAGGTATTTACAGAGTTATAGGCAGGACTGCGAAGAGACAGGAAGATCTACCCCTGAAAGACAACGGAAGAGATCTTGACGGTATAGAGTCTGCTAAGTTTCTGGCTGACACTTTTTACTCCGAAGACCTTGAAAGGGATGACAGCTTAGAACAAAGACAAATTAGAGCAGCAGCTGAACAAGTAAACATGTTGGTGCATGATGAACACCATGACCCACCGTTTAACAAGAAAGAGCTGACACTCGCACTTAAAAGCTTCAACCCAAAGAAGGCTCCGGGCTCAGATGGACTGACGGCTGACATTTGCAACCAAGCGATACACCACGATCTGGAACTGTTTCTTACCTTGTCTAATAAATGCCTTGCTCTTGGTCACTTTCCGCTCCTTTGGAAGGAAGCAACGGTGGTGGTCCTAAGGAAGCCAGGAAAGGACAACTACAGAGTACCAAAATCGTACCGGCCCATAGGACTGCTGCCAGTCATGGGCAAAATCCTAGAGAAAATAGTGATCGGGAGGTTGAAATGGCACCTTATTCCGAAAATCAGCATACGCCAGTATGGATTCATGCCACGCAGGAGCACCGAGGACGCCCTCTATGACCTAATGCAACAAATTCAAAGTAAACTAGATCAGAAGAAACTTATTACGTTAGTATCATTGGACATAGAGGGAGCCTTCGATAGCGCCTGGTGGCCAGCTATCCGGGTAAGGCTAGCTGAATCGGGTTGTCCGATCAACCTCCGAAGGCTCATCGATAGCTACCTGCAGGACCGCTGTGTCAAGGTGCGATACGCTGGCTGCGAATATTACAAAGAGACTAACAAAGGGTGTGTCCAGGGGTCCATTGGTGGACCGATGCTTTGGAATCTCCTCCTAGACCCCCTCCTCAAAGGTCTAGACCAGCGTGGATACTACAGCCAGGCTTTCGCAGACGATGTGGTGATGCTGTTTGATGGAGACACAGCATTAGAGGTCCAAAGACAGGCCAATGCCGCTCTCGCTTATGTTCGGGAGTGGGGAATCGGAAACAAACTAAAATTTGCTCCGCATAAAACCTGCGCGATGATCATAACAAGAAAACTAAAGTACGATACTCCACTCCTGAAGATGGGCGGGATCGACATTGGCATGTCAACCGAAGTCAAACTTCTGGGACTGACCATCGACAGCAAGCTAACCTTCAATGCCCATACTGCAAATACATGCAGAAAGGCATTGAACATATACAAGCAGCTGTCGAGGGCAGCCAGAAGCAGCTGGGGTCTCCATCCGGAAGTGATTCGAGTCATATACATGGCAGCAGTGGAACCGGTAATGACCTATGCGGCTAGCGTTTGGGCACCTGCTACCAAAAAGCTCAATGTGCGCAAACATCTCAACGCGGTTCAAAGATATTTTGCCCTGAAGCTAAAAAAAACGTACCGCACCGTGTCCTTAAACTCAGCCTTAGTGTTAGCTGGTTTACTTCCAATGGATCTCAGGATCCAGGAGGCGGCCGCCCTCTATGAGACCAAGCGTGGGGTTCCCCAGCTAATGTTGGGAGATAGAGATGTCGAAACTATGGCATCATACGATCTGACACCGCACGCACCCGGCAAAGCATATGGACTTGGAGTTCATGAGCCTGGGAAACCAACAAGATGTTGAGCAACACAACGACCAGGCAGTCCGCATATTCACCGATGGTAGCAAGATTGAGGGTAAGGTTGGGGCGGCACTATCCCTATGGAATAGTGAAGCCGAAATCAAAACCCTCAAACTTAAGCTATCATCCTACTGCACGGTATACCAGGCGGAACTCTTCGCCATATGTAAAGCCACGCGTGAGATTATGAAACGCCGTGAGACCAGTTTCGGCATCTATAGCGATTCGCGTTCGGCTCTAGAGACTATTACGAATGTCGGCTCCATCCATCCACTTGCAATAGAAATACGCGAAAACTTGCGAACCATCGTACTCCAAAACAAAGATATTTCCTTGTTTTGGATCAAAGCTCATGCAGGGATGGATGGAAATGAGAGGGCCGACACGCTTGCTAAAGAGGCAGCTCTGAACTCCAAAAGAAAGCCAGACTATGACCTGTGTCCGGCTTCATACGTCAAGCGACAAATCAGAGACGAATCGCTTGACGTATGGAACCGGAGATACAAGACTGAGAATAAGGCTGCGGTGACCAAGCTATTCTTCCCGGACGCGGTTGAGGCTTATAAAACTGTCAGAAAAATAAGCTTCAACAATGTGCTGACACAAATTATGACGGGCCACGGAGGGTTTTCAGAATACCTTACCCGGTTTAAGTGTAAGGAAAACCCTTCGTGCATCTGTGAACCTGACACAGAAGAAACCGTGCCACATATCCTTTTCCACTGTCCTGTTTTCGGCCGCGAAAGATTCGACTTAGAAAACGAACTAGACATTAAAATAAATAGCAACAACTTACATCTAGTAATTAATGACAAGTATCTACGCCCTAAGTATCTAAAATATTGTGTAAGAATAGTGAAGCAAGTAATTTTTAGAAATAAGTAGATAAGATATGATGTATAATATATATATTAAAATATATAATATAGCATACATATAATAGATAAATAGTTAGATAAGAATAAGTAGATATAAACAATATACCTAAGTAAAATATAATAATTTTAATTTAAAACTAGATACATAAAGTCTCTGATAATGTTAGAGGAATAAATACAAATTAAAAAAAAAAAATAAAAAAAATACATTATATAGATATTTTTTATTATACAAAGAAAACGACCAGAACACCCTGAACTAATATCTTCAGGCGGGAATCGAACCCGCAACCCGAAACCTCCTGAGTCGCAGGTGGACCTTCGCCATCCGCGCGACGTCGTTTGTTCTATTTTAGAATTCATCAAATATTTGTCGTCCTAATTCAGAATACCTTTTCCGGCTACATAAAATATAAAAAAATCTCGCTAGTGATTGCCGACACTTCACTGTGTCCTGTCCAACCCTTATTCCCATTCCAAAGATTTAAAAGAGATGTTTTAAAAGTTCTGCAGGAAGACTCAGTATAAATAATAGCTTTAGTAAATGTTTTACTTCATGTGCTATTTAATCCTAATTTTTCTCATAAACTGTACCTGTCTTATAATCTCTATAAGTTGTATTTTGTTTGATTTGTTAATGTTAGACTGTTGGTATTTTGTTAGTTTATTTTATATAGTATAAATCTATTATTGGCCGTAAGTGGTTAAAATTATTTAGATTTATTATTATGGGCTGTCGATTTTGTTGAAACAATTAAAAAAAAAAAAAATCCCGCTAGCGATAAGTCCTCTGTTTTAAAATAAAATGCTCGATAATCCAATACACACCGATCGCAAGTTTTAAATATACATCAAATTAAAATATTCCATACACTGGACAATTCACCACAGCTACTTATGACGCAGCTTGTTCAATAGCGCCACAGTCGTTTTTGGATTTTGATGCGGTTTTTTTTTAATAGATAGAGTGATTCAAGGGGAAGGTTTATAAACCATTTTGCACCAAACCAGTTGTTAGCTAGCTTAGCTTTCTTTGTATATTTTTTAATTAAGTTAATATCACTGGCAAGAGCGGAGTCCCCAAACACAAGCACAATGTTTGCTTAAATAGTGGCTCCCGAACTCCCAAATCAGTTTGTTTGTAAAAAAGCTGCGATCACAAATACTATCTAGCTTTCGGGTCACATACAAAATGAAAGCTAGTAAGTAATATTTTTAGCTCTAAAAAAAAGGTTCTATTAATTTTTGCAACTTTTGAATTGAATACACATTGCGGCATTGTGACACGTGTTTACGTTGGCTGTGTTTCAATCGAACTAAACAAAATAAGAACTCTCATTAAAAGTGCGCTCATATTTACGGAGATGGATTTTTTGCGCCGACCCGACATTTAGATAGTATTTGTGATTGCAGATTTTATGTCTATACCTAACTGTCATGACAGCTCGACTCAACGACGAATCGTCGTCGAGTCGAGCTGTCATGATTCTAAGCTGTACACGTGATGGGTATCCACCGTAAAATATCAGAGAATGAACACTTTGACGGCTTCATGCATAGTTTATACGAGAAGTATCGAATGTTTTCGCTGTTCTTCACTACATAGTATAAAAAGTCGCTTCCCGCTGTCTGTCTGTCCCTAAAACTTTAAAACTACGCAACGAATTTTGATGAGGTTTTTTAAAATAGATAGAGTGATTAAAGCGGAAGGTTTATAAACTATTTGACACATAGATTTCCAATGCAAAGCCGCGAAGCGCAGTTAGTTTATTTTCATCATCATCATCATCCTATATAGTCCACAGCTGGACATAGGCCTTCACAATGAGCGCCATAGCGCCCTGTCTTCAGCTTGCCGCATCCAGCATCTGCCTGCAGTGTTTCGCAAGTCGTCATCCCATCTGGCCGGAGGGCGTCGGGAGTCTGGAGTCACCCGAGTGATTCTTTTCTCACAGTTTCGGTCCGTGTAATCGCAAGGTTGGCAGGACCATGGGAAGGTTGGATGGATTAGCCGGAGGGCGTCCTACACTACATACGTCCTAATACATTATTTTATATGCGAGTTTAATATAATCTCTATTGAAAACTTTCTTGAAAATCTTTAAATAAAGTCTAGATTTTTTCTATATACATATTCATTGATCATCGATGCGTGCCAACGTATTTTAATAAATCCATTTCTAGTCTGAAAGTGCTTACCTTAATATTCTTGGAATTGAAATGAAAGCTCCTAGGTCCACTGAATCTTGAAAATTTTGGTTTGATAAAGTAAACCTATGATCAAATTTTACCTATCAGCTTTCTAAAAAGAAATTCAAAACCTTCGACCTCAGATAGCCATCACGCGTCAACCGGTCGGCTAGGTTGACTTATCAATTGCAAATAGCTAAAATAAAAACCGGCTAAGTGCGAGTCGCCCTCGGGCACGAAGGGTTCCGTATCATTATCTATAAAAACGGCAAATAAATCATGTTTGTTGTAACGTAGCACCCGTAGCACCGTATTAATTTTATCCGGTTTTTATTTTATTTGATTGTCTCTCATTTACCATGATCTCGGGCCATAAAGTGACCCGGTCCTTTGGAAGGCTCGCGTGGGGCCGAAGCCAACAACACAGAGGCCCTTTGAGAAGTTAATCTAAAGGCAATGGCTACACATAGCGGGTATATTACGGGTTCACAATATGATACACCCAAAGATGGTATCCGCCAGGTGTATTGCAAAGAAAAATGAAAGAAATAAAACCAGGCTATTGTGATGGATGGATGGACTGGGTAATCGGGCTATAGGGGAGATTGCGGACGTCTGCCATAAACAAGTGAATCATAATGTTAAGAAGAGTGGCAGACGGTGGCTTGCCGAATGCTGGATGGGTTCCTTAAAAAGCCGGAGTATTATTATTTTATTTATTGTTATAGCGACAACAAAAATACATCATCTGTGTAAATTTCAACTGTCTAATTATCACGCTTCGTGAGATACAGCCTGGAGACAACCGGACGGACGGACGGACAGTAGAGTCTTGGTAATAAGGTCCCGATTTACCCTTTTAATACGGAACCTTAAAAATGGAACTACGATATAAAAACCCGACTTGGTCCTCGCGGCTAACTCATTATATTAGATATAAAAAGAAAAAGCAAAATGTAGCTAAGGAAACCAGCAAAGTGTTTCGATACCTCATTTACCAAAATCACCTTGTCCGTTAGGTAATAAAGAGTAGAGAGCCAACTACAATGAAATACTCAAAAACATTAAAGGCATTTAAAACGGGATACCATGATTATATTTTTGAGTTATCCAATATTTCGGCACAGTTTCATGCGCCATGATCACGGAATAACTGAAGGCACTGCGAGTAATTTTTTATGGGCAGACATACTTATCTACCCTCATTTTTTGATGTACCGACGCGATTGGTACATCACTCGTGAAATATTGGATAACTCAAAAATCAAATCATGGTAAATATCCCGTTTTAAATGACTTAAGTGTTATTAACCATGATAGTTTCAACATTTTTACTCATAAACATTACTCTTATCTTGTGCGAGAACACTATAAGTGATATTTGATGACCTTTGTGGCGTGGTGGGCGAAGGTCCACCTGCGACACAGGAGGTTGCGGGTACGATTCCCGTCTCAGGACCAATGTTTGTAGTGTGTTCTGGGTGTTAATTTTCAGCCAGACCTATTAGAAAGCAAGCAGAATGAGTTTAGAACTTTCAAGTCCTTGTTCTTAGCTGTTTGTGTCCCTAAAATAAACAAATAGTTTCAAATCCTTTTTCCCTTTCGAGTCAGCTAAAGACAAATACTAACTCAAAGACCCGTACGAAGTTGTTACTCGACTTTCCATCATAAGAGCAAAAGGTTTAGGTCTTATTTACCCTGATTTGCAAGACAAAGCTGAATATATTTCATATTTTGGATAAATGCCAGCAACTAAAATGCGAAGCTAAGCAACTATCAACGAAATTATATTAGACTTATAGAGCCTAGCTGAAAAATCAAGAGATCGTGTGATGAAACCGCACCTTATTGTATTTCTTGAAAATTCTGGTAAAATTCATATTAGGTACTTACCTATTTGTTTTAATTTGGCAGAATATATTACGTCCACTAATGAAAAAGTAGCGAAGTACTGCGTGCACATGCTGGATGTGTCAAGCTGAAGACAGGACGCTATTTTATTTTTATTTGGGAAAAACAGTACATAACACTTATAACTACGAAACTTAAGAAATACAAAAACCAACATAATTTCCTCTATTATGTAACACAACTAAAGCTAAATGAATACAGCAATAGAAAAAAAAACCAAACATGTTGACAATACTATGGCGTTCATTGGGCAATAGCGCCCTATCTGCTGAGGCCTTTGCCTATGTGTGGATTAACATAGACTGAATGATGATGATGATGACGAATGAACAAGTACCCGAAACTACGAGGTTCTTATCGCAATCACCAAACTGGGATAAGTCTTGATCCACTGTGACCGCAACGGCTGAGTAATTACTCGGTCTTATAATAATTATATGAGTAAAAATTAGGCTTATTATAAAAACTAGTTGAAATTTTTTGAATTGAGGCTAAATGTGACTAAATAAGAATTTGTTAATATAGTTCTAATCTCAAAGAAATTAAACAATATCCAAAAAATTAAAAGATTTGCGTAATAAAAGACATTTGGGATATTATTTAATATCTATGAGACTAAATAAAGACTGCAGGTAGATGATGCGGCAAGCTGAAGACAGGGCGCTATGGCACTCACTGGGGGAGGCCTATGTCCAGCCGTGGACTACTATAGGCTGCTGATGACGATGATGATGATGAAATAATTTTTAATTTTTCAGCGTGTCTCCTGCACTACATGTTTTATGGAGTGGAAGTTGCCATAAAGCAACTAAATAAGTTGCGAGCAACAAAATGTTTTGCTTCGTTTAGCAGCTGAAAATTCAATTATTCTGCGAAATGACTTTTATTGCAATTGGGGTGGTGTTTCGCTGACTGTACTTTTGGTCTAAATTTTAATAAATTGTTGATTGCAATTGAGTGGTGGAAGTGGATTAGGATGGTACAGTAAGAGACAAAAATCACTGAACAGGATTGACTTTCCAGAAGCATTTTGGATGTAATCTGTCAGATGGCCAATTTAGGTGTTTTTTTTATAGAAAAACATTGAAAAACACATTAAAATTTAAAAAATTCTCATTAACCGTAATCGCTGTTGCATTGTATATAATATGTAATGTTTTATTTTATTTTATAATTTGTTAAACAGTGCGAAAAACAATAAATCGCGTTATTATCAGCGAGCAACACAAGATCAAATGAAATGAAATCTCGAAGTGAGTGATGAATCGGCTAACGGCGTTCATAGATAGGTAAATGAATTTTTCATTAATAAATTTTTAGATCCAGTTTAGTTGCCAAACTAAGTCAATGCAAATCGTTCAAACCGCACAAATTATTATCTCTATAATATAAAAATAAATCGCTGAATGTGTTGTTAACACTTTGAGTGCTGAAATCACACGGTATGTGTTTTCTACAATTGACTAATATGCGTAAATCCACACTAGCGCAGCGGCTGAGAAAATACAGATCTGTGTGACTCAGCACAGCCGTAATATTTTTCGAACGAAACGCATGTGCGGCGCAACACAACCGCTGTGTAGAGCGGCAGCACGAAATTTTTAGGTTAAAAAAAAGATCGCAGTCGTCGTAAAAAAATCGCAGTCAAAGTGTTAAGCGCAAATCTCGAGAGCAGCAGAACCGATTTCGCTAATTCTTTTTTAGAATATTCCTTGAAGTACGAGGATGGTTCTTACGGAGAGAAAAAATAGAAAACATTAAAAAATTTCCTGAAACAAATGACCACCCGGGCAAAGCCGGGACGGGCCGCTAGTTTATTATAAAATCTACGCATTTTTCCGTGTTCATAAATGAGTAAACAGTTACTCAATTTCATTGTCAAAGTAAAATGTATTCAATTCCTAACGACCACAACACATATTTCAATAAAACAGAATTCACATTAAGGTCCCCTTTCGCGTCTGCTTCAATCTTTCGTATTTTACGGCTTTCAGATGTCGTAAAAATTCATGGATCCCTGAAATAAAAGCAAATGGCGGTTTTTCTTGATAATTTTGTTGTTACCTATACCTACCTATTAGCAATCATATGTCCAGTTCCGTTCAGTTGTGTTTAGATAAGAATTTTCTTATATGTCAAACATAATTATCATCATCATCAGCTAGCAGTCCACTACTGGACATAGGCCTCCCCCTTTGAGCGCCATAACGCCCTGTCTTCAGCTTTCCGCATCCAGCAGTCTTCCACAGGTCTTCATTCCACCAGGTCGGAGGGCGTCCTACGTTATTGAGTCGTGGTCTCCACTCAAGAACACGTTTGCCCCAGCGGCCGTCGTTTCTTCGCGAGATATGGCCGGCCCACTGCCACTTCAGCTTGCTAATTCTTAGAGCTATGTCGATAACCTTAGTTCTCTGTCGGATCTATCAACGCAGCTCAAAGAACATAATTATACTTGGTAAAAATAATATGACGTGTTTTAAAAAACTATAAACCGACTTCAAATTCCCAAATAATGAAAAAGGGTTTTAAAACCTAGTTTAAAAAAAAGAAATCGGTTGGCGTGAGTTATTCGTCCATTTGTCGCGCAAAACGTATACAAATTCAAGACTTATGTATATGGTTTTCTCATGGATGCCAGTGTCAGAACTGGACCAAATTGCAATGGGACCACACAGCAAGGAACAGCTTTCAAATAAAAAAAGAATCATAAAATCGGTTCACCCAGTCAAAAGTTCTGAGGTAACAAACATAAAAAAACGAATTGAGAACCTTTTTTGAAGTCAAAATAAAAATAAAACACTTTAGTCTGACAAAATACTAATACCATTCTTATGTTAAATTTTACATGTACATATCTATATAATTTTGCACCGGTTTACGATATACTCGAACGAAATGCACATCAAATTGAAGAGCGAAAAAAAATTGTCGATCCGAGTCGACAACTTTAAGGCGGAAAATTCGGATTATCGAGTATTTTCAATTTAAAAATCAGATAGAAATCATTAAATTGCTTTAAAATGGCGTTGCCAAGTAAACATGTCAATGTCATCAATGTGGCATTGGTGTCATGTCATCACGTGTCATCATTACAGGTTAGTATGCCGTTCGACATTAGGAGCTCTAATTTTTTTGATTCTGAGACACTTTTATATTTAACCCGAGCGGAGCCGGGTTTTCATCTAGTAAATAAATAACGCCGCCTTTCATTCTGTATCGATTCATTTTAAATAACCTAATTTCGAATAAAACATTACGTTCAAACATACAAGGTTCTAACCTTGTGACGCGAAAAGAAAAATTAAAAAAAACAGCAAGTTAAATCATCCAAGAACACCCCGTCAAAAAGCTTGTCCGTTGTTATTTATTCAGAAAAATTAAAAAGATGTTAATGGAATCAGGCATCTCAAGGAAATTTATTTCGCGAACGAAAATTAAACAAACAACGAGGGACAAACTCAATGAAAACGCGAGAAGAGGGCATTACATCTAATTTAGATGATTTAGTAGCGTCAGTTATTTTATAACTAGACATCTTTCAAATCATCTTTTAAATCGGGATGATGGATAGAGATGATGTTTGTGGCGTGAAGAGCACACCAAAACTACTGAGCGGATTGGACTGAAATTTTACAGTCAGGTAGTTCTGGGCCTGGAATAAAACATAGGTTACTTTTGATTGCATAAATCAGTTCACATGAGATAGAGTTAATATTTATACGTTTTTAAAGACGTGTATGCGAAGCCGCGGTCAGAAAGTAGTAATAAATAATTCTGGTCAATTCAAATCGTATCATCTAGATGTTCTATCATTTATTAGTCTTGGTGAAATATACACACTTCTTATGTAGGACAGTAACCCGATAAAACCGGGAAAGCGGCGAACCTCAATACGCACGAAACTATAAGACTAAGAGCCACCATCTTCGACGGCTGACGTCACAGGCCTCATCTTTCTGCCGTCGGTATCCACCCACCTGAGCAGCCTTCAGGATAGCCAGGACAGTACCGGACCGCGGAGTAGAATCAGACTGGCATTAATTCCTACATTTAATACATATTAATTTGGCTGCTGACGTTTTTGTTTACATTATGCACCAAAAACAAGAAGACCACACTCTTTGCAGTGCCTTCCGTACCAAATTAAATAAATAAATAATGCTGGACAACTCACACAGCATTATGCTTACCATGGGGCTAGCCCATGGTAAGCAGAGCTTGTGTTATGGGTGCTAGATAACTGATATACATAATACAATATATTACATAGATAGATATTTTTTATTATACATATATTAATTGGGCTTAGAGGGCAAAACCCAGAGGAACAGTCCAGTTCGGGACCAGCCTTGTCACCGTCAGTCAAGGATGGCACAGGCCCCATGGGTTCCTCTTAGCTTCATCGAGGATGACAGCCGCCATTATTAAGCCCCCTCGCACGGCAGAAACCCTTCAGGAGCGTATCATCTAGTCCCAAGCTAAGCAGAGCTTGTGTTATGGGTACTAGTTAACAGATATACATAATACAATACCACAATACTTTACATCGTTTTTTATTCGTAACTAGCTGAGCCCCGCGGCTTAACCCGCGTGGAAATCTATTTTTCAAATGGTTTATAAACCTTCTTCTTGAATCACTCTATCTATTTAAAAAAAAAGCGCATCGACATCCGTTGCGTAGTTTTAAAGACCTAAGTGTACAGGGACAGATAGACAGCGGGAAGCGACTTTGTTTTATATTATGTAGTGATCTTAATTCAGCGAATAAGCGGCTTTATAATTTTGAAACATTTTGTACCAGAAATTTCAGTAAGTGAATTTAACGAAACTCCACGATTTTTAGATTGTTTCTTCAATATTACTCAACAAAAGGTCATGAAATATAATGTGGAAATCATTTCTGAACAAGGCTTAATACATTACATAACATGCCTGTATGAAGATCGAAATAAGACAACCTACATCGTAAAACCTTAATACAGAATTTTCCCAGAAAATAATAAGAGAAATTATCCCGAAATAGAATCGTCAACTCAATAGAAAACTTAACCAACTCAGCAAAATAATCTTGTAAGAATTCTTCCGAAATTAACTTCTTTCGCAATCATAAACAAGGCTTTTGTTTTAATATTTTTCTTTTGACGTCCGACCCAAAAACATATTTTAAAAGTTGATTAACATAACTGATTATTGTGCTGACAACTTTATATCAGATAAATAAAATTGCTAGATAATCTATACAACATCCATCGAGCTTGTGTTATGGGTACTAGATAACTGATAATCCCACCAAAAACATAAATGTAAAAAAGGAGAGCCAAGTTCAATACAAAAATTAAGATTGGCTGTGGGCTTCGCGGCAAAAAGAATGGAGATCTAAATGAGTGCCAAGTCAAATCTATGTAGGTTAGATTCGACTTGGCCAGTTTTCATTACATCAGTCATTTTATAAAGTTATTCAACGTTTTAATACTGATAAAAACTGGCCAAGTCAAATCTAACCTACGTATACACACGTAGTTTTATGTGTTTACGTTAAAGAGGTTTTGAGTTATAGAAGGGTCAAAAGTGGCACCAAGTGGTTCGTGTAATGATACACTCGGCGCGTTCCTTTGCTTGAACTTGGCTTGGACACGCTGCCGCGTGCCCTAATAATAGGTATACTTGCTACAAATATGTACATTATATAGATACACATATTAGTATTATGTATAGAAAACACTCAAAAAACCTGAAACAAATATTAGCAGATCGTACAAACAGTAAGTTGTCCCGATGCGGGAATCGATCCAACAACCTTCGCAGAGCAACCGCAACAGAGTTCGTCTACAGATCCTGGAATATCTAAGTATTTTATTCCTGTGATTCCTGTGACGTCACCACCTCTCACATGAGCGTTCCCAATATAATCCAGATTTCTCGATAAATTCCTCAGCTCTAACAAACTCAATCGACGACAGCGTAAATTGGTTAAAAGAATAATCTCCCGGCGCCATAGAAAAAAGGAAATTTCGCTAAATTGGGCTGATAATAATTGGATGAAGATCGACCTTCCAACGGTGTAGAAAATTGCTTTGTTTCGCAGCTACTTTTAGATGGGAAATGTATAATGATTTTCTAAAATATTAATGTAGAAAGCATCTGTTTGCATTGAATTTTAGCTTGTTTGTAAAGGCGTTGTTTGTCCAAAGGCTATGTTATAGCAAAGTAAAATGCGAGAGAGAGAGAAAGCTTACATTATGTCAGCTCAAAAATCAAGCACACGCGCGAGTAGGTACGTAGGCCAAGTATTCATTAAAAACTGTCGAAACTTCGAACTAAAAAAACGAATAACAGAACCGTATTTTGTTAGCAAAAATATTAAAGAAAATACTTAAAATTAAGAAGAATAAGAATTGAAGAGTCGGAACTTCTCACATATTCTAATTATATACTAATTATAAAACACCACAATTTGCTTTCGATTATGAGTCATCAAAATCAACTGCTTTTGATGACCTCAAGTCGATTTGTGTTAATCATAAAAACAAAAATATTTTCTTACATTGATTTTACAATAAGTTAAAAGGCTTTACGCTTAGTAGGACTTTAAAGCTTGATATTTTCATTATACATAGAATAGAAAACACCCAGACACCCGAAACAATATCTACAGATCGTACGAACATTTGTCTCGAGGCGGTAATCGAATCCGCAACCTCCTGCGTCACAAGCCTTCCACAGACCATCGCCCAATGCGCCACTGAGGTCGTCCTTTTCAACTGGCCTTTAGAATAAATTGTCCGAAAGCCTAAAAGCGCCGTCTGATTAATATATCTCCAAACTATCCATCAAATCATTTTTCTAGACAACTGAATCCTCGAAGAAATTCAACTAAACTCCATCTAGCCCAAGTTCTAGTTAAGTTACCTTCAATCAAGTTAAGCTGTACGTGACCCAATCAGCATTATAAGGCCGTACAATATGACCGTTGCTTTAATGAAATTATTAGTGGCTTTAGTAGACAGGTTCACTTATGTTGCTAGAGAGAAATTTACTATTATTGAGTTACCTTTTGACGAACTCTGTGGTGCGGTGGGCGAAGGTCTGCCTGCGTCAAATAATGTTGCGGGTTCCATTCCTGCCTCGGGACAAATGTCTGTACGATCTAGTTGTTTTTCTATATATAATAAAAAATACCTATTTACTTATGTAATGTATTGTATTATGTATATCAGTTATCTAGTACCCATAACACAAGCTTAGCTTGGCGCTAGACAATGCTGTGTGTATTGTCCAGCATTAATAATATTAATAATTTTTCATTGAAAAATTACAATACAACAATAGAAACAAATGAGAACTACTATTTACAATATACGAGAGGTCAAGAAACAAAGAAAGCTAACTTCTCAACAGTTGATTGAAAAGTGATCACCCGAATTAGAAGGCTGAAGTGGTAGTAGGTAGTAGCAACCTCTAGCGTAAACGTGTTCATGAGTTGAGACCGCGTCTTAGCATCGAAGTGTAGCGCGCCCTCCAGGTGGGATGACAGCCTGCGCAAGACTGCAGGCAGATGCTGGATGCGGTAAGCTGAAGACAGGGCGCTATGGCGCCCATAAGGGGAGGCCCATGTCCAGCCAGTTCATCTGTCTGAGACTGATAATCTTGATAATTATGATCGTGGACTCCACTGTAGAACTAACGAAGTACGTTCATCTGATGATGAACGCCCCTAATTTTCAACTTTAGGAAGCTATAAAATGTACTTTTATCAGATGAACGTACTTCGTTAGTTCTATAGTGGACTGTAGAACTAACGAAGTACGTTCATCTGATGATGAACGCCCCTAATTTTCAACTTTAGGAAGCTATAAAATGTACTTTTATCAGATGAACGTACTTCGTTAGTTCTATAGTGGACTGTAGAACTAACGAAGTACGTTCATCTGATTATGAACGCCCCTAATTTTCAACTTTAGGAAGCTATAAAATGTACTTTTATCAGATGAACGTACTTCGTTAGTTCTATAGTGGACTGTAGAACTAACGAAGTACGTTCATCTGATGATGAACGCCCCTAATTTTCAACTTTAGGAAGCTATAAAATGTACTTTTATCAGATGAACGTACTTCGTTAGTTCTATAGTGGACTGTAGAACTAACGAAGTACGTTCATCTGATGATGAACGCCCCTAATTTTCAACTTTAGGAAGCTATAAAATGTACTTTTATCAGATGAACGTACTTCGTTAGTTCTATAGTGGACTGTAGAACTAACGAAGTACGTTCATCTGATGATGAACGCCCCTAATTTTCAACTTTAGGAAGCTATAAAATGTACTTTTATCAGATGAACGTACTTCTTTAGTTCTACAGTGGACTGTAGAACTAACGAAGTACGTTCATTTGATGATGAACGCCCCTAATTTACAACTTTAGGAAGCCATAAAATGTACTTTTATCAGATGAACGTACTTCGTTAGTTCTACAGTGGACTGTAGAACTAACGAAGTACGTTCATCTGATGATGAACGCCCCTAATTTTCAACTTTAGGAAGCTATAAAATGTACTTTTACAACTACTAATGTTTTTTCACATTATTTTCCTTACGGCCCGCCGTAAAATATTTTGTTTGGCATCTCATAAACTTTTATTTCTCAATGTTTACGATCACAACAAATTAATTCTTATAATTTAATAAGTAATTTGTGTGTTCGGAAGCCTGGCTAACATTAGTCGACAAACATAATATTTTGGCTAATATAAAGGAAATCAGACTGTTTGCCTTTCAATATTAATTCAAAAAAAGTTTTTTTTAGCTACTTTGGTTCTTTTTTAATGACTTATTATTAGATAGCTAGATAGACGATAGACGTTTCTTTATTGCACACTTAAAAAAAAAATCAACAAGATTAAAAAAAATGTTACAATTTGGCGGTCTTATTGGTCAAGAGCGTTCCCTACCAGACAACCGTGGATGGATGGGATCGTTGGATTGAACATGGGGATCTATGTGCAATATTATGTATTATAGCTAATGCAAATTACAACATTCAAATGTAAACATTCTTACATTAAATCAGATACCCTACTAAAAATAAATAAATACATGTAACTAATATATATATACCTACTTATACAAATACATTATCTTAATTTTATAAAGGGAAACTACACTAATGTCACTGAACACACCCTGTTCAGTGACAGCAGGACAAATAGTGTACTTTTACCTCTTGAATATTGCTAGTGACTTCGCACGCCTTACTGAGACTGGTAAATCGTGTATAGTGATTGATGTCGCGGTGGTTCCAAGATATTTTATTCACGAAGGATTTCTATGCATTATAAAACAGTGTAAAATAAAATTATTATAAGTCAGCTTTTAGATTTTTTCAAACAATGACTTATTTAATTAAACATTTAGAAAAATAATTTTGAACATACAAGCAAAACCGAAGCCAAAAAGGAGTTGATATCGTTATTTTTATCAGCCCTTATAAACGTTTCATAGCATTCATGCGGAAGGAAGAATATTCGGGAGGATTTTTTTAACGAGGCATGAATTAATTAAAATTTTCGACATTTTTAGTATCGCAGGCAGCGATATTTAATTTGTTATAGATATAATATCGTTACAATAAGGAGATCGATCAGATATAATTATTAATCATATGTAAGCGATCTGGCACCTAGTATAGTGTTTTCGATGACACGACCAACTTGAGGATATATCCGCCCTAGCTATAGCGCCCTGTCTTCAGCTTGCCGCATCCAGCATCTGCCTGCAGTACTTCGCAGATCGTCATCCCACCTGGCCGGAAGACGTCCTACACTACGTTTGCCGAGTCGCGGTCTCCACTCAAGAACACGTTTACTCTAGCGGTTATCGGACCTGCGAAGGACTGCAGGCAGATGCTGGATGTGGCAAGCTGAAGACAGGGCGTTACGGCGCTCATTAGGGGAGGCCTATGTCCAGCAGTGGACTGCTATGGCTGATGATGGTGACATCCGGCAGGGCGTCCTTCAGAAAGACAATAAGTCGTTGGCTATGAAGATTCCTTGAACCCGGAATTTCCCCTCAGATAGGAACAAAGGGTAGCATTTCAACCGGACATAGGTAATCGCGCCATTAAATACCCAATATCCCGCCCTGTTGCTCGATGCGGATGTCAAATGGAAATGAAGTTTATTGGTAGTAGTGTACGGATGGAATTAGATTGGAGGACCCGCACGCTATCAGAATGGGATGGTGAGCAATAAAGGTATGCGACCTTTTCGAACTAAAGGTGTACGCAGATTTATAATAAAAAAATAAAAATAAAATAAATGCTGGACAATTTTACACAGCATTATCTAGCCCCATGGTAAGCAGAGCTTGTGTTATGGGTACTAGATAACTGATATACATAATACAATATATTACATAGATAGATATTTTTTATTATATATAGAAAACGACCAGAACACCCGAAACAAATATCTGCAGATCGTACACACAATTGTTCCGAGGCGGGAATCGAACCCGCAACCTCCTGCGTCGCAAGCGGACCTTCGCCCACCGCGCCACATCGGTAGTCAAAATAATATTCAATCATTTATTTCAGACCATAGAAAAGTAACAGATCGTAGTTAACACTTTGAGTGCTGAAATCACACGGTATGTGTTTTCTACAAGTAACTAATATGCGTAAATCCACACTAGCGCAGCGGCTGAGAAAATACAAATCTTTGTGACTCAGCACAGCCGTAATATTTTTCGAACGAAACGCATGTGCGGCGCAACACAACCGCTGTGTAGAGCGGCAGCACGAATTTTTTAGGTTAACAATAAGATCGCAGTCGTCGAAAAAAAATCGCAGTCAAAGTGTTAACTTATTCTATGGTCCATAGTAATATACCTTAAAACTAGTCTATGGTTATTATTATTCGGCTTGCATAAAAAATAGAGCTCTATATCCATAATGTTAAAGTTAAAATTCACTGCTCGTCGGCGCGGGATGGGAATAGGCCTACTTGCTACGCATTACGTACGATTTGCTTCTTTGATGGAATTTCTTCTCGGAAATCACAATATTTCATTATTTTGCATGCTGTCACTTTCTACCAAAGAAGATGGGTAAAAAAATAATAGCTGGTTCTTAAAATAGCAAAAGTCCACTGCTGGACATTGGTCATCCCTAGTGAGTGTTCAAATACGTAGTGCTGGACAATTTACACATCATCATCATAGTCCTAAGCTAAGTAGACTGATATACTTCATACTGATATAGAGGTATATTATTTTTTATTATACATAAAAAAATACCCAGTACACCCTGAACAATTATCTGCAGTTTGAAAACAATTGTACCAAGACGGAAATCGAACCTGCAATCATGAAATTAGACTAAAATCTGAGAAATTCTAACGCGATTTCGAAACTAAAGATCATGATCCCGGAGTGGGCTAGCAAACCTTCTATACCGTCGTCGTCAGGTATTACGAGCCCAACATCTCAGACCAATTTAAGCCTTATGTCAGAAACATTGGGGCCACTATGGCTTGAAATATCTCTCATTCAATTATGAAGGAACGAACGATTATTTTACTAAAGATTCTCTATGGTGATCGAAGTTTAAAAAATCGAGAAATCTCATAATATGCTTCTCTGTTTGAAATCGCGGAGCGCGCCACCTAGAGGTTATAATCCTTCACTATCCTACTAATATTATAAACGCGAAAGTTTGTAAGTATGGATGGATGTTTGATACTCTTTCACGTAAAAACTACTTAATGGATTTTAATGAAACTTTACAATAATATAGCTTATACATCAGAATAACACATAGGCTACAATTTATAAAGATATATTGTATATTATCCAAAAAATCTATCACCATGCGGGTGAAACCACGGGGCGCAGCTAGTTATAATATAAAACAAAGTCGCTTTCCGCTGTCTGTCTATCCCTATGTATGCTTAAATCGTAAAAAACTACGGAACGACTATTGATCGGCCGGCTGATTATGTAACTCGCGACCGGTTTGCGACAGGCGTGAATTAAGCAATCAGTGCTGTCAAACGTCAATTTTGACGTTGTAGCTGGTGTCAAACTAATACAAAATTGACGTTTGACAGCACTTATTGCTTAATTTACGCCTGTCGCAAACCGGTCGCGAGTTACATAATCACCATACCGGTTTATTTTAAACGATATAGTGATTCAAGAGGAAGGTATAAATAATATGTGTATGTAAATAATACATGCATTTGCACCCGAGCGCGAAGCCGAGTCTCTAGTAAGGTATAAAAGCTAATATTAATAATCCGTTAAAGGTTGAATCATTGCTGCCTTGCTTCTATCAACATCATTATAATGTATATTATAGAATTTGTATAGGTAGGTATAGTCCTTTACCAAAACTGAGACCTTTTCGTGAAGATTGCTCTGAACTCGCAAACTTACCGCCGCGCTCCTATTTTACGCAACACAACCACTACCATGATGTAAGTGCGAAACTAGAAGGGCTATGCCATATTGTTTTTTTTTTGCTTATATATGAATGTATTATATATTTTATTCTAGGTCTAGAATAACTTGAATGCAAAATTTCAGCCTGATCCGATTAGTTGACAAGACGTCTCAAACAACCAATAATCCATCCAACAGTTGGCTTTTATATGTCTCCTACGAGGATACTGAAGAAATTTTAAAACATCAAAAATGACTTTGTGATATCCTACATATATCCCTTCTCTTTCATACTCACACACCCACACTCACAGCGGTAACTCCTGTTGCCCGGACTCTCATGAGACCTGTGTCCTCGGGAGCACCACACTCTCACATACCTACTCACACCACACACAAACACACACACCCAAACAAACACACCCTCACACACACATACAGATACACACACAACACACACTCACACCACTCCACACATATATCTCTTTTTTTATTTCTTTAAAGAAACATCCCTATATATTTTGTTTGCGGAGGAAGGCGCTGACTCCGCTACACAGTTTTAACTTTTGCGGCAGTCAGCCCACAATTGTACCCTATACTATAAGTCTCTTGTTTCGAATAAAGATTTTTGTATTTGTATTACTTATAAATAATGATCAAACGAACTTAAAGTGAAGTTCGATCACATGAATGTGAACGGTTTCATTCGACGCAATTTATTTTTTACGTACTTATGGGGAGCATTCTACAACACGTTAAAAATAAATCGCGTCGAATGAAGCCGTTCACATAATTGTGAATTTCACTTGTTTAAGTTCTTTTATTCATGCCGCAAAATGAAGCCGTGAAACATAGGGTTGGTACATTACATATATATCTGACGGAACGATTTTTGTATTATATAGATTTGCATGTACTGGCGTAACGCGACCGATTATGCGAAGCATTTTCCGTCGGATAGGGTTACCGACCCATAATATTAATAGACGACCGATGTGGCACGGCGGGCGAAGGTCCGCCTGCGACGCAGGAGGTTGCGGGTTCGATTCCCGCCTCGGGACAATTGTGTGTATCGTACACACAATTGTCCCGAGGCGGGAATCGAACCCGCAACCTCCTGCGTCGCAGGCGGACCTTATAAAAAATAGTACTGCAGATATTTGTTCCGGGTGTTCTGGTCGTTTTCTATGTATAATAAAAAATATCTATCTATGTAATGTACCTATATTGTATTATGTATATCAGTTATCTGGTACCCATAACACAAGCTCTGCTTACCATGGGGCTAGATAATGCTGTGTGGATTGTCCAGCATTATTTTATTTATTTATATTAGTGTGACTATCTTCGTGGCTTTTCCATGCCTTCTCTATCTATGTCCACCGTTGCGTTATCCCCCAAATTTATTAGAGCCACGTCTCTGGAGATAAAATTAATTGAAAAGTTACCAACTGCGAGTTACTGCCTGTGGTTTTGTAAGCGGCCCCTTTTGTTTACGCTTCCGATTACGATTTAACTATGTGACAATTTGAATTAGGTGGATTTAGTTTGTGGTTTTATAACTTACTAGCGGACCTTCCCGGCTTCGCACGGTTTTAGTACGGATCCCTTACTTTTTTGAAAATTTAATATAGCCTATGTTCACCGGGGATAGTGTAGCTTCCCAACGGTGAAAGAATTTTTCAAATCGGTCCAGCAGTTTCGGAGCCTATTCATTACAAACAAACAATCAAACCTTTCCTTTTTATAATATTAGTATGAAGTTATGAGCCTTAGAGGTTACACATAAATGTTTGTTGACAAATGTAGGGCAATTTTCTTTTTATTTATTTCGGTAGTTTATTAAAAGTAGGTGGTACCTATTATCTTAAACCAAAAACAATATTTTATAAATTTTCCTTTATAAAATACAATACAATATCTCTATAGCACCATCAGTAAAAAAAAAAAAAAAGGATTTTTTTATATTTTTATTTTATTTCTTTATTTTTGTTTTTTAGCTAAGAAATATAGATCCGAAAGAGAACCAAAGTTATCGACATAGCTCTAAGAATTAGCAAGCTGAAGTGGGCCGGCCATATCTCGCGAAGAAACGACAACCGCTGGGGTAAACGTGTTCTTGAGTGGAGACTGTGACTCGGCAAACGTAGTGCAGGACGCCCTCCGACCAGGTGGGATGACGACTGCCGAAGGGCTGCAGGTAGATGCTGGATGCGGCAAGCTGAAGACAGGGCGCTATGGCGCTCATTAGGGGAGGCCTATGTCCAGCATTGGACTACTATAGGCTGACAATGATGATGAGACAAGAATTGATCATTACCCGTAGTCATTCTGGGTCAATCCATAGATAGATTCACTTTACCAGTCTAAAGTAATTTTATGAAACAAAAGACAGACACTGAAAAATATTTACTTGTAACACTCAAGCTTTTAATTGAAAAATTATCCCTCCAAATACAAAGCGAAAAACAAAAGGAAGTGTATCCGAATATTTTGTTCGAAACTTTTTTCATACCACTGAGAAAGGAAAAGGCCGGAGTTCACTAACCTTGATAACACGACACTTGTGGTCACTCATGATAGGGCTGGTCCATCAGTTCAAAGTCGCTCAGCGAGCTATGGAAAGAGCTATGCTCGGAGTTTCTCTGAACGATAGGATTCGCAACGAATACATCCGACAGAGAACGAAAGTCGACATAGCTCTGAGAATTAGCAAGCTGAAGTGGCAGTGGGCTGGCCATATCTCGCGAAAAACCGACGGCCGCTGGGGCAAACGTGTTCTTGAGTGGAGACAACGACTCGGTAAATGTAGTGTAGGACGCCCTCCGACCAGGTGGGATGACGACCTGCGAAAGACTGCAGGTAGATGCTGGATGCGTCAAGCTGAAGATAGGGCGCTATGGCGCTCATTGGGGGAGGTCTATGTCCAGCAGTGGACTAATATAGGCTGATGATGATGATGATAAGACGACACCTTGTGTAGGAAAAATACAACAGTAGCTGCCTACAAAGTTCTGCTTAGTTAACAAGAACACGCGTGGAATGCGTAAGCAAGGCTGGCGTTACGTTATCTTAGCGTGTTCAGAAGTTTCTCGAGGCGCGTTTAGTTCGGGATAGTACCTTTTTAGTTCTGCGATGGGCGTAAGTCACCCTATTAAGAGTCGTACTAATGGTTTATATCATATGACGTAAATCGATGACAGAATGATTGAATGAACCCTTTGTAATACAACATTTTTCCTTCTTTTTAAAATTATTTATGTAAATAAAAATCCGAAATCTCAATATAAAATAAGCAATACAAAAGGCGGCCTTATAGCGATAATTTCTCCCATGCAACCTTGCAACAGATCTAAATAAAAATATATTTTGGGGGTCTATGGGGTTTATGCGATATCGCGTTTATTTTAATTAAGTTAGGTAATTAAATTTCAAATATTTTTGAAACCACCACTTTAGTGGTGGTTTTTTTAAATATATTTTTTTAATAATGCCTTGTTTTAACAAGGCGTTATTCTTCCGCTTAATTACTAACCACTCCATTTATTTTAATTCGCACTTCGCACTTAGTTTTGTGATAATATTTGCTGTTTATTTCACAGCAAATATTGTCATAAAACTAAAAAACTAAGCAAACAACAACACTTCTAACCAATGTGTTTAATTCTCTGGACATAGCCTCACTAGTTCGAAACTGTTTAATACAATTTGAAGTGTGTGTGCCGGGAATAGCCGTTGCAGCTCCGTTAATTCCGTAGTTTACATTTAAAACAGCAGTTCCGGTTTGGGCTAAATAATTTGCAAACTTAACTAAAATGATATAATGCAAAATGTATTACTCAACACCATGAAAAATTCAATTCTTCAACTACACTTAGGTACTTATCGCAACGATACAACAATTTATTTTATTCTTTTCACACAATGAGCTTAGGTTTAAAACTAGAATAGTACGTATATAACTATAAGAACAACATTGTGCGAGACTGGTGCCTGTGTTAGGTTTGTAAAAAAAAACCAGTTTTTTTAAAATTAACAATAGAATAAACAACATAATTAAAAAAAAAAATTCTAGTCTCCAGCGCTTACTTACCCAATATAAACGCATTCAACTTTCATCCTTATGCTCCTTCCAAGTTACAACTCGCGGTAGATAAGCCGAACTTGTTACTTGTACTAATGTATTCCCTGAACTGGCTCTTTTAATTTTGAACTTCCTGGTAGCACGGTTTGATAATTAAAACGTTCTAATTAGAATACTCCATCTTGAAGTAAAGTTTTTAATATAATTTTATTATCCTTCCCATCGATTTCGATGACGGAGAATAGTTTTTAGGTAATAGGTAGTAGGTACTTAGTAGTTTGTAAGCCGCACATTGTTATCCACATTCCTTATGGAGGTGGCCATGCAATGTCATGTGGCAAACGTTATTGTTGTTTCTTGTTTGTTAAGTGTATGTACATATTTTGCCATGTTTGTAATATAAAGAATTGATCTCATATTCCCATATGAGATCAATTCTTTATATAGTCTCATAGTCACTTTGTGACAAAACTATATCAATAAATCAAGATATAAAAAAAAATTATCTTTCAGTCTTTGTGTATAGTTCACTAAAGTCATTTAAAACGGGATATTTACCATGATTTGATTTTTGAGTTATCCAATATTTAAATGTAAAATCCCGTTTTAAATGACTTTAGTGTTGATAACCATGATAGTTTCAAAAGTTTTATTTGTGTATAGTTGTTCATTCTAAATAAAAAAGGATGGAACCAATATGGATCTAGTCATTTTCTAAGTAGATGCAATAGATCCAATTTGTGACGTAGTTTTTTAAAATAGATTTATTGGGAAAAAAAGTTCTCAATAGAACCAATTGGATCTTGATCACTAGATCTACAGAGAGTAAAGGAAAATATGTGCAATCTTGTAACAACACAAGATACATTATTGAAACTCGGCCGACTTCGTCAAAATACTAAGAAAATGAGAATGTCCTACCCGTTATGAATTACGGAGCTGAGACGTGGACACTCACGATAGGGCTCCAACAAGTCACTCAGCCAGCGATGGAGAGAGCTGTGCTCGGAGTTTCTCTAAAGGATAGAATTCGTAACGAATACATCAGACACAGAACCAAAGTTATCGACATAGCTCAAAGAATTAGCAAGTTAAGAGCGTTTATTCCTAAAATGCGCAGAAACAGTACTTTTCAAACCCGTTTATATCATGAACCACTTATCTTATAGTATATGTTATTTACTAATAATTTTAGGAAATTTTAGTGTCCAACGAGTTTGACTATAAAATATTTCGATTAATATAGTATGTACGCGTTCTATCAAGATAACTTGTGAGAGGTTTTCATAATTTCCCTTTCAGCATCAGTTTCGAAGCTCAAAATAATAGAAAATACTGACATATCTAATTAAGAGATGTTTGGTTTTGGTATCCTACTATGAGAAATTAAAATTCAATAAATGTGAAATATTACGAATATTTCACATTTTTAAATGATGTTTTTACCGATATACCTTATTTAATTTAATATAATAATAGCCTACCAATAAAGTGGAGCATCTTTTTTAAAATCATACATTTAAAATTTTTATGATTTTGTTGCTATTATTTTTCTATAAATATTTTAAAACTACTATAAAACGCTGCGCGAAAATCAGTCCGCCGCGAGGCTTTCTAGAGTGTGGTCACGTCGCTCATTAAATATTTATAGAAAAATAATAGCAACAAAATCATAAAAATTTTAAATGTATGATTTTAAAAAAGATGCTCCACTTTATTGGTAGGCTATTATTATATTAAATTAAATAAGGTATATCGGTAAAAACATCATTTAAAAATGTGAAATATTCGTAATATTTCACATTTTTTGAATTTTAATTTCTCATAGTAGGATACCAAAACCAAACATCTTTCTAAGTAAGTTTTTAGCCAAGGATCTCATCAGTAGGTTATATTTTTTTCTTAATTAGATATGTCAGTATTTTCTATTATTTTGAGCTTCGAAACTGATGCTGAAAGGGAAATTAGTAAAACCTCTCACAAGTTATCTTGATAGAACGCGTACATACTATATTAATCGAAATATTTTATAGTCAAACTCGTTGGACACTAAAATTTCCTAAAATTATTAGTAAATAACATATACTATAAGATAAGTGGTTCATGATATAAACGGGTTTGAAAAGTACTGTTTCTGCGCATTTCAGGAATAAAGGCTCTTAAGTTGACCGATAAAAACTGAAAACTGCATTAAAATTTGTTGAGTGAAAAGATCTAAGCGAACAGACAGCGGAAGCGAATTCGTTTTATACTATGTAAAGATATACTCTGTGTATTAAAGATCTTATGTGATACTTGAACAACCCACATTATCTAAGTCGATACTAAGATCTTCGCTCGCTCGATCAAAAGCAAATTATACCTCTACCCAATTACACCATAATTACACATCTCAATGACAGAGTGATCCCCCTAATGAGAGGGTCATTAGAGAAGCGTGTCCCGGATACTGATAGAACCTGAGATAGGACACTTTTAAAAGTACGGTCGATACGGCCTTGTTAAGTCATGATTTGTGATTTTTGCGTTTCCTTGAAACTTGATTCTTTTGTTGGCAGTCGAATAAAAACCTACAATATAATCTGAAGCACCTAATATATAATTATTTAATAATTTTGTGTGGTTTGTAGCATTTTAACAATACAATTTTGATATGATCATCATAGCAGCCGATCGAAGTCCACAGCTGGACAAAGGCCTTCCCTAAATATCTTCACAATCACAAGTACGGTCGATACGGCCTTATTAAGTCATGATTTGTGTTTTCTGCGTTTCATGGAAACTTGATTATTTTGTTGGCAGTCGAATAAAAACCTACAATATAATCTTAAATCAATAATAAAAAACTATGTAGGTATGTTTTAATATGTATCTATATGGACTGTGTTTGTTAACTTTTATTTATTTACAAACATTTTATATATATTTATTATTTACATCTATTGTAACGGGGTGTACGCAAAGGTTGTTGTTTTTTTTTATTTATTTATTTAATTAATTAACACGGTTATATAGACAAGTATATGTTTTAAAGACAACGCCATGACTTTATGTGATGAAAGCTTCACAATTCATAATACCTTATTAATCTCAATTCTCAATATAAAAGGTCTTTATAATATGTACGCCGTTACATTTTCAGGAATACATAAATTTTTTTTGCACATTCTTCAAGTTCAGTCGTTAAGAAAGATTACCCACAATTTGCCAACTTAAAAGGTGAATTCTCCCTCAATATTCAATTTCCCTGGATTTAGCCAATATAGAAGGATTATCCGGAATTTATACACAAAATATGGGGACTGGGAAGAAAGGCATATAGAATAGAATGCAGCGACGAAAAACTTACCTTATGTCATACCAATACCAAGTATCATATCGTACGCTTACTTAGTGTTAAAAATGTCTCTGAAACGCCAGATTATAGATTCTTGTAGCGAACTCTTCACTCTTCAAATAACTTTTAAACAAGTTAATGTTAGATTTTTTCACGCCGAGAAGTGAGTCTAGTCCTAACGGAAAATCAATTTGATAGCATGTTTTTTTTTATATTTTTGTTTTGTATTCTAATTCGTAGATCCCATCTACGAATTAGAATACAAAACAAGAATATAAAAAAACATGCTTTCGGAGTCGAAAAAAACATTTCGTTTTTACATAGATGCAAGGAAAAAACAGGTTAATTTGCTTTGCTAGTTATTTAACTAATTGCTATGTAATTTCGTCAACGTGTTTCTTAATAAACAACATAAGGCTATTTATACCATATATTTATGCCTTATTAAGTGTTTATTAAGGAATATATATATATTATACCTATCAACTCATGATAGCGCAGCGTATCTGGTATAAAACGATCCAGCCGCATCCCTTGAGTTCTCCGTGGATTGACAATGGCATTTTGAATCGTCGTGAAACTGTTATTGCATTGCGACTTCGATCCGGACACATCCCAGGCAATAAATTTTTACATTTAATGAAAAAATCAACAACACCAAATTGCCTACTATGTAATTCTACAGACGATGTTTACCACATATTGATGGAGTGTGTTCGGAACGAATCGTTTAGAAATAGTATTTTACCATTTAGTTATAGGGATATAGGTCACTGTAACACCGTTCTGGCTGAGCCTGTCTCAGACGCAGCTAGGGCGCTGTACAACTCGTAATGTTAGGTAATTAAGTTAATTTTATTTTAGTTAGATTTGATTTTGTGTGTTTTTCTGGGCGACATAATCGCGTGTGCGACAAAGCCCTTTATAATATTGAGAATAAAAAAAATAAAAAAAAATAGCGCAGCGCAGATAATGTTTTAAACTTTTTATGAAAAAGGAAATACTGGAAAACTATCAATATGTAGCGAAGGACAGAAAGAACAGGCATAGTCTGGAGGAGGCCTTTACTCAAATAGAGATCAAGAATAATAAAAAAATTCATATTTATATATATTATACTTTCATATTTTAACAATGTTCAATATAATAATTTTTCTTAAATGTTTAATATATTAATTATATTTCATTATCGTTAATATTTATTCTTTGATAATAAATGGCTATAATAATAATAATAATAATAAGGCTATTTATAATAGAGGTGGGAGTTATTGGATTTTTTTACCAACAGTTATTAGTTGGATATTTTGTTCGAATAACGTTAGCACCAACCGGTATCCAATAACTTTACAATACCCAAATTTTATGTATATAATTATATGTATTTATATATCATAATACTTACCTACTGAGCTGAGACGTGGATACTCACGATAGGGCTGGTCCACCAGTTCAGTGGCGCTCATTGGGGGAGGCCTAACATAGGCTGATGATGATGAAATTAATCCTATTTTTAGCAAGTTAAGCATACCTCCAACGAAGGACTGATGACGATGGTTTGTGCATTTGTACATGCACAAACCGTCGTCGTCACTAACTATATTCTTAATAAAGAAGTGCAATTTATCTAGCAACGATAAAAATACAACAGAATGGTACATATTCTGTTGTATTTTTATCGTTGCTAGGGATAAAATTCAAATCAATCAATTCGGTAGGTACCTATTTATTTATGTAGTAAGATAAGCTTATGTTAAGGATAACTGATATACCCAGGTACTTATTACAATCAATAGATATATTTTCTAATAATAAATGTATTTTTTATATACCTAGAAAATAAAATAAAAAATACGATATGCAAAGAAATAGAAATTTCTGATATCAAGCTATTTTCATTTTTCATATGTCAATTTCCTCTTCTTTTTTGTTTTGGCGCCGCTTGCTTTTCGCTACGACTCTGCCAGTGTCTGTTTTCAAATGTCAATTTGTTCCAGTCTTCCAAGAAGTCAACGTCACTCAAAATATGTGTAAATGTCAACGTCAAATTGATTTAGTTGCTTGCACTTGACCTTTTTGTTTGAGATTGACAATTCAAAAAAATAGAGTTGTCAATGTCAAACTTAAAGGTCAAGTGCGAGCAAACTATTTGACGTTGACATTTACACATATTTTGAGTGACGTTGAAGTCTTCTTGGAAGGCTGGAACAAATTGACATTTGAAAATGGTTGATATCAGAAATTTCTATTTCTTTGCATATCGTATTTATTATTTTCTTTTCTATGTATATAGTAAAATATATCTATTGATTGTAATAAGTACCTGGGTATATCAGTTATCCTTAACATAAGCTTATCTTACTACATAAATAAATAGGTACCTACCGAATTGATTGATTTTGAATTTTAATCACTTTGAGCTTGAGCCAAATATATTGTTCCGTGATTTGACTTTATGTGGGAAGTTAAGTTCCCAGTCGATGATTTGTATGATAATGTCTTTTTACAATATTTACAGATAGCATAAATGCTATCCTTTTTTACAAAGTTGTTCCACACCTCTCCTTTTCGAGACATAGTTTATACAGATACAGAGATCTATTTTAAATCACACAAACAAACTTTCTTATACTTAGAGTACTAACCTAACCTAGTGAATTTAAAATAAAATAAAAAGAAACTAGCACAATTAAATTAGCACATAAAACAAAACAAACAAATATCAACCCCGGAAGTAAGTAAACGAAACGAAAGAAAAGAAACTATTAACCCTTATTCAAATATAGGGAAATTATTTCGCACCCGACTATGTTATACTTTTTTGTATTTTAAATTTAAATTTATTTAAACGTTTGTCGATTTTTCATAATTATTACTAGTACACATTAAAACAAAAAACATTTTTTTTTTATCTCAGGCAACACTCTTCTGAAACGTCACATTATCAAATGTCAAAATCAGTTCAAACTTGAAGGACAGGTATTTTTCACCAAATTTGCGCCATATTTGAGTTGTTGTGAAGTGTTTTTCGTCTGAGCAGCAGAAAAAATCTTGTTAGTAGATAATTGACCTTTTATTTATAAGAAGACTATATTTCTGATAGATTTGACAGTGTAAACATTATACGAAATTAATAGTTTGTGATAGTTTTGCAGGACTAAACTAGGTGGGAAACATTTTCCCTATGTCCACCGAAATGGACATAGGGAAAATGTTTCCCACTTAGGAGTGGTTTCCCTATGTCCACCGAAATGGACATAGGGAAAATGTTTCCCACCTAGTTTAGTCTCCTATATAGGGCTTTAGGGAATCATTTCCCCCTCCTAAGTGGGAAAATGATTCCCTATATCCCTTTTACGTCCATTATTTTATCTATATATATAAAAAAAAAAATCTGTAATTTTTTTCAGTTGTTTCATTCAAAATCAAAACTACGTATTAAAAATCTTATTGATATTTTTAGAAAAGTACGAGTTTCAACATGTCATTAAAAAGAAAAAGAAAGGTGGCAATCGATGTTTCCGAAACAAAAAAATTGCAGAAAATAGTTGATGGTTTATCAGATTTATCTGACATTGATACGGACTCTGAGGATGAATCTGAATAAATAACTAATTATTTTACTATCTATTTAAATGCTTTGCAACATAGGATATAGGGACATAATTTCCCACCATTAAAAGAAAACATAACCTATACAAATACAGGGAAATATATTCCCACCAAAAAAGGCCGTATTATCGCGCCACCTGTTATGCAACATTGCAAACCCGTACCAACCAAAATGGTTGAACTTAGACGCAGTGTATGATCATAAGATGGATGGATACCCAATAACTGACTATCCCGTTTACTCGCATAAGAATCCTGGTGTTGGACAGGGATGACAAGAGGTATTGGGTAATTTGAATTATTTGAATAACTGACTATCCCGTTTACTCGCATAAGAATCCTGGTGTTGGACAGGGATGACAAGAGGTATTGGGTAATTTGAATAACTGACTATCCCGTTTACTCGCATTAGTATCATGGTGTTAGACAGGGATGACAAGAGGTATTAGATATTTCTAACCAAATCAGTTGGGTGGATGGTAGGCTAGCGTACCTAGAATAGGTGATAGTTATTGCAGGCTGGATTAGTTATGGTTGGGTGACGGGTGACGGGTGACTGACGGGTGGGTGGGTGAGCGGTGAGCGCAATGCTCGCTCGCTTCGTACGGTTATTCTCTAGCGGTACGCGGATTTTTCAATAACGCTGGATATTTTTGAACCAAGCCAACAGTTATTCAGTTGGATATTGTATACCGTACTCACCTCTAATTTATAAATAAAGACCAGGCATATTGCGCGCAGGCAGTCCATTCCGCGGTTTGTTTTGTCGTAGAATCTCATCAAGGTGCACACTACTATATCTAGCAATGAAGGATATGTTCATGCAAAATCATATTCATATAATTTATTGTAATTTCATGCATACAGGTAGTTTCTTAGGTGTAGTCTTAGTGGGTAGGTGCACAATGCATAAAAACCCTGCCAGGGCACAACAATTTTTGGGTTCTTGTCAAATGTTAACCTAAAATTCTAAACAATCATAGTTATAAAATTAGTTAATATAGGAATATCATAGTTCATGTCATGATTAGGTAGGTACTAATTTAATCTGTAGGTGATACTATATCAGCTAGTACACTTTCGGTATCACTCATTGGTACTCAACCATGACGGCTTCTTTACGCTCATCTCCTGAACTAGTATTTTCAAACAGTTTATTGAACGATAATCCTCTGGATGTTTATAATACCCTGGAGTTTAGGTGCTTATGTTGTCAAGCGCCTAGTCAAGGACATGAGCTTGCATGTAATACATATATTGTTTTGTACCTATGGGCTTTGTGATTATCTATAGCTACTATTTTTGGATGGGATTAACGTAAGTCCATGTCTGCATACAAGATGCTTATACTGAATCATCATCATCATCAGCCTAGGTTAGTCCGCTGCTGGAGATAGGCCTCCCCCAATGAGCGCCATAGCGCCCTGTCTACAGCTTGACCCATCCAGCATCTACCTGCAGTCTTTCGCAGGTCGTCATCCCACCTGGCCGAAGGGCGTCCTACACTACGTTTACCGTTTAATTATATACCTACTGTCTTTATGTTTTGCGCGACAAATAATAATCCCTCGGATTTATTAATTGTATGTAACCATTCGGGATCATTTCAAAAATTATTTCGCTATTGTTTTGGTATGGTATTGTTAAATAGTTTTCAAAATTGCTTCATAAATCAACGAACAATATTATAATGTATTGTTTAATTCGGATCGCACCAACATTTGTCCCAAGCGGGAATGGAACCCGCAGGCGGACATTCGCCCGCCGCGACACATCGTCGTCGTCGAAAATCGACGAACATACATAGGTTCATATAATACAGCCGACCATTAGAACAATCTCCTTTTGAATGAATGAATGAATGAACTCTTTATTGTACTTAAAACTATAAAATAACACCTTATATCTAAACATTACATATTTAAAGTACAATAGGCGGCCTTATCGCTGACAGCGATTTCTCCCAGGCAACCTTTTGTTGAAGTCAGTAACAATGACGTCACGATGACTGACGTCACGATACGTTCCTCAAAGCGAAGTCAATGTTCTGAGTCTAAGCTACAGTAATTGAGTTTCTCTACAAAGCAACGTCCAAAGCTGGTGAGATAGGACGAACAGGAATTCACAAAAGGCCACGATTTAAAACAAATAAAACTGACTTGAAATCTAAACGAAATGGATAGGCCTCCTCAAACAGTTGGCTCTGCCTTTATCCCCAAATCGCAGACATTCTTAAGATTTTGCTAGAGAATGCGATTCGCAAAGAACCGAGTAAGCTTTAAGAATAAACGAGTGAAATCGCTCTGTTTAATACAAATGTAAATTCCGAGATTCTATACATTCAGCGGGACGCAGCCGTGTTGAAAAAAGCTGGTGAAAACATGAACAAATTGTATCAAATTTTTCTCATACATTTTTCGTTTTTCTTACTAACTGTCATCATTATCATCAGCCTATAGCAGTCCACTGCTGGACATAGGCCTCCCCCAATGAGCGCCATGGCGTCCTGTCGTCAGCTTGCCGTATCCAGCATCTACCTGCAGTCTTTCACAGGTCGTCATTCCACCTGGTCGGAGGGCGTCCTACACTACGTTTACCGAGTCGTGGTCTCCACTCAAGAACTCGTTTGCCTTGGCCGCTGGGGCAAACGAGTTCTTGAGTGTAGACCACGACTCGGTAAACGTAGTGTAGGACGCCCTCCGAGCAGGTGGAATGACGACAGCCTATAGCAGTGGCCTGCTATAGGCTGATGATGATGATGAAATATATTAGTCATCTAGTACCCATAACACAAGCTCTGCTTACCTTGGGGCTAGATGATGCTGTGTGAATTGTCCAACATTATTTATTTATGAAACAAAAGTAGTTCCATGAAAGTAATAAAAATGAGCAAGCTATTTCCCAATAGCTATGAACTCTTTCGGATGCAAACAAACTTTAAATTGGTTTAAGTTAAGTCCCGATAAGAAATGATTTAAGCCGAAACTCCATTTATTTTATTAAACATCGATATTGAAGTAACGATTCAATTATCATTGTTATCTTGGACTTTTCAAGTATTTAAGTTTCAAGTGAACGAGTTATTTCTACACGGTGTATATTTACCGTCAGTGTGAGTTAAGTACTGCCGTTTATTATTATCTTTATTTTGTAATAATCTTTTCTATACTAATATTATAAAGAGGAAATGTTTGATTTTTTGTTTGTTTGTATTGAATAGGCTCTGAAACTACTGGACCGATTTGAAAAATTCTTTCACCGTTGGGAAGCTACACTATCCCCGGTAAACATAGGCTATATAATATTTTCAAAAAAGTTAGGGATCCGTACCAAAACCCAGGCGCGGTCCCAACCTAAGGGTCTTGGTCAGGGACGGGGGAGCAAAGTTACGATAGAAAATGACTGTAGCAAATTAGGTGCCGTTGCTTTTGCAGAACTGATACATAACGCCCAAAACACGAGTAATATCGGCGAGCGTAGCGAGACCACGATTTTTTTTTACCACAGTAGAAACTGATTAACCATAGTGTTAAGTTAGAGGTTAGGTAGAATAGAGTCTGAAATTATAATTAATTTAAGGTTTCACACATTTTCTAGTGTTTTTTTATACCTAAACTAAGATTTTTGGGGGAGGGGGGGGGTCATGACCCCCTTGCCACCCCCCCCTCCCCTCTGGGACCGCGCATGATAAAACCTTGAGAAGCCGGGATGGTCCACTAGAAGTTAATAAATAAAAATAGAATCAGAATCCAACAAGACAACCCTTTTTCAATCTGTAATGTCAACAAAGTCGGGAGCACAATTAAAAGTTAGTCTATAACACCAGTCAATAAGGTACATAGTCCTCTGGCATCGGGGTCTTGATATTAAAGTAGTTGCTTCAAACTTCTGCTAGATAAAAGCCGAAGCTAAAAGAGCTATTTGGACCTTGTTTTGTAGTTAATGAAGTTAGGTTCCAGCCGTGTTGCTAGCCTGAAGTTGTTTCATAATCATCATCATCAGCCTATAGCAGTCCACTGCTGGACATAGGCCTGCCCTAATGAGCGCCATAGCGCCCTGTCTTCAGCTTGCCGCTTTATGTTGTATAAAACAGGATATTTGCTATGATTCGATTTTTGAGTTTTCCAATATTTCGGCATAGTTTGATGCGCCATGATTACGGAATAACTGAAGGCATTGCGAGTTAGTTTCTATTTGCAGACATACCGATCTAGCCTCATTTTATGTCTTTTGTTAGACAGAAAATGAAAATGACCTTGTTTTGTAGTTAATGAAGTTAGGTTCCATCCGTGTAACTATCCTGAAGTTGTTTATAACAGGATATTTGCTATGATTAGATTTTTTAGTTTTCCAATAGTTCGGCCTACCTACGGAACTGAGACGTGGACGGACACTCATGATAGGGCTGGTCCACCAGTTCAAAGTCGCTCAGCGAGCTATGGAAAGAGCTATGCTCGGAGTTTCTCTGAAGGATAGGATTCGTAACGAATACATCCGACAGAGAACCAAGGTTATCACGATAGACATAGCTCTAAGAATTAGCAAGCTGAAGTGGCAATGGGCCGGCTACCACTTTTTACTTTTGTGTGTTTTCTGTGTGTTTTTATTTGTTTAACTTTTATAACAATACAATCCAAATGTCTCTTTTTGACGTTGAGTTTGAAAATAATTGTCGAAGCCGCGGGCAGAAACTAGTTGATAATATTGAGCGAATTTTGTAGGAAGTTTATAGTAGAACGATAAACATTTATGCCTAAGTAAGAATATTCTATCACTAGCGGACCGTCCCGGCTTCGCACGGGTATTAGAACCTTTGGCTACATTATTGGAGTTTTAGTAAGGACCCCTTACTTTTTTTAAAATATAATATAGCCTATGTTCACCACGAATATTTAGGCTTCCTAACAGTGATAGAATTTTTCAAAACGGTCCATTAGTTTCGAAGCCTATTCGTTACAAACAAACAAACAAAAATCAAACCTTTCCTCTTTATAATATTAGTATAGATAGGCTGATGATAAAGTATGTTCCTAGTAAATAATAAATATAAATAAATAAATAATGCTGGACAATCCACACAGCATTATCTAGCCCCTTGGTAAGCAGAGCTTGTGTTATGGGTACTAGATAACTGATATCAGTTATCTAGTGTGTATATACATAATACTATATATTACATAGATAGTTTTTTTTTTTTATTATACATAGAAAACGACCAGAACACCCGGAACAAATATCTGCAGATCGTACACACAATTGTTCCGAGGCGGGAATCGAACCCGCAACTTCTCTGCGTCGCAGGCGGACCTTCGCCCACCGCGCCACATCGGTCGTCAGTCAAGTCTAGTCAAGAGTGTCAACGAAATTTTCCAATTTACTCCAACTATTCTTCATATCATTTTAGATGGGGTTAATGTTCCCATTTGCCCCACCAAGCGTGGGATGGGAATAGGATGGAAATGATTTATTCTAAACCTGCTTTCGCTTGCGGCTTTGCACGTATTTTATAGGAAAAAAGTTGTCGATAATATGTTATTCAATGTCTAGTATTATTTATGCATTATTTCAGCCTGATCCTTTCCGTATACGATTCCATATCTTGTGCGTGAAGTAACAAACATTCTTCCAAACTTTCACGTTCAATATTAGGTTTAGCAGTTCGTGCCCGTGGCTTCGCACGCGGTTTTTAGTATGGAAATATTTTGAGATAGTTTCTAATCCATTGGAACTCATTAATAGGGTAAAATGAAGGCTGTGTTTTATTTCAGATATATAAGTACTACTTGAATTCAAAATTTCAGCCTGTTCCGTTCAGTACTTTTAGCGTGAACAAGTAACAAATATCAAAGTGCATAAATTCCTTTAGGACTCTTGGACACGTCACAAAATTTAAATTACTTATCACGTCAATTGCTGAAATCACACCGTATGTGTTTTCTACAAGTGACTAATATGCGTATATCCACACTAGCGCAGCGGCTGAGAAAATACAGATCTGTGTGACTCAGCACAGCCGTAATGTTTTTCGAACGAAATGCATGTGCGGCGCAACACAACCGCTGTGTAGAGCGGCAGCACGAATGGCTTAGGTTAAAAAAAAGATCGCATTCGAAAAAAGATCGCCGCAGTCGAAGTGTTAAGTAAAACTAGGAAATAAAGTGATCACGTGGATTTTTTGTTCTTTAAAGTAGCGAACAAGAAACCTTTACAGTGTTAGGTTGTTAGTTTTCGAGTATGAGCAAAACTCATCCTAAGTAAAAACAATAAAAAAGTATCGTCTAGAATTCTAGATTATCTGATATTGTGTAGTAAGCATTTTTACAAAAGATATCTTTGACAAACATTATAATATCTAATCCAATCCATCCATTCAAACTTTACCATTTATTTTAGTCTGATATTTTGGACTTTTAAGACACTGGCGATCTACAGAAAGATAAACAAGCTGGATTTGCTATTTGTAAAGTAGAGTCCAAAGGTTCCATTTACATCAGCGCTCTACGGAACTCTGAAACCGCTCTGAACTTCCTCCATCGAAGTTAAGATTGCGACTTTCCCTGATAAAAACTATTTGGCATACGAATACCTGCTTCGCAGAATCGAATCGGTGGACTCGTTTACTTGTCTGCCGATTCATGGCGAGCATTTTTATACTTAAGCGGTACTTTAAAATGGATCATAATTATAGAATAATATTCTAACATTTAAGATTCTATAATAAATAAATAACGCCTCGGAACTATTGTGTGTACGATCTGCAGATATTTGTTCCGGGTGTTCTGGTCGTTTTCTATGTATAATAAAAAATATCTATCTATGTAATATATTGTATTATGTACATCAGTTAGTTATCTAGTACCCATAACACAAGCTCTGCTTACCATGGGGCTAGATAATGCTGTGTGAATTGTCCAGCATTATTTATTATTTATAATAGATATATATATATATATATATATATATATATATATTTATTTATAATAGATATAATGCTGGACAATTCAAACAGATTATCTAGCCCCTCGTGTTATGGGTACTAGATAACTGATATACATAATACAATACATTACATTGATAGATATGTTTTATTATACATTAAAAAAAGAACAGAACAACCGGAACAAATATCTGTACACAATTGTTCCGAGGCGGGAATCGAACCCGCAACCTCCTGCGTCGCAGGCGGACCTTCGCCCACCGCACCCCATTTCAGCTAATTCTTAGAGCTATGTCGATAACTTTCAAATATACTACTGCCAACTAAACAAAATATATATGTATGTTATTTAAAAAATCTGTCTCGCCACGAATGTGGAACGAAGTAGGGTCCGTTTCCTGTTATCTCTAAAAAGTTCCGTCAAAGCTGAACCTTCTTATAAAACCTTTCGAAAGCTCACCTTCTTACCTAACTGGTAAAAAGACATCGGTAATGGCTATGGAAATTATAATTTGTTATGGGTTTAACACTTTGAGTCCTGAAATCACACCGTATGTGTTTTCTACAAGTGACTAATATGCGTAAATCCACACTAGCGCAGCGGCTGAGAAAATACAGATATGTGTGACTCAGCACAGCTGTAATATTTTTCGAACGAAACGCATGTGCGGCGCAACACAACCGCTGTGTAGAGCGGCAGCACGAATGTCTTAGGTTAAAAAAAAGATCGCAGTCGTCGAAAAAAGTTCGCAGTCAAAGTGTTAAAAGTGTCAATATCACTTAGGTAACATCAGAAAGAGACTTAGAAGCGATAAAACCTTTAACAGACATCAAAAAAGGAGGAAGTTCTCAATTCGACAGTTTTTTTATGTTTGTTGAATGAATGTTTGACATGAATCATCATTTTTTACACGAATCATCATTTTTTTAATCATCATTTCATCAGAATGTTTGACCGGGTGAACCGAATTTGATGATTCTTTTTTTTATTTGAATGTTGGTGATTCCCGTATGGTCCCATTTGAATTTAGTTCAAGTCTGACAATTACATCTATGAGAAAACCATAATTGTCTTAAATTTGCATTAATTATGTGCGCGACAAATGGACGAATAACTCAAAATTACGCCAACCGATTTCGATGATTATTTTTAAGAACAAGTTTAAACCCTAATTAAATAAATAATGCTGGACAATTCACACATCATTATCTAGCCCCATGGTAAGCATAGCTTGTGTTATGGGTACTAAATAACTGATATACATAATACAATATATGTCATACATAGATATTTTTTATTATACATAGAAAACGACCAGAACACCCGGAACAAATATTTGCAGATCGTACACACAAGTGTTCCGAGGCGGGAATCGAACCCGCAACCTCCTGCGTCGCAGGCGGACCTTCGCCCACCGCGCCACATCGGTCGTCTAATTCATTATTTAGAAATTTGAAATCGGTTTATACTTTTTTAAAACACGCCAAATTACTATTAATATTTGAATTTAACAGTTTCCTAGAGTTCGCTAGCACATGACTATTGAGAATTAAGGCCATGATCCACCGTTATCCAGAAACCAGACCCTAAAATCCTCGTGAAAATATCCTGATCCACCCGGCGTCTTAGCCGCTCCAGTGGATATCGACGTGGGATAATTCCAATTCCTGTTTTGACACTAACAAGGGTATAAGGGCTGTACCTTATCGATACAGTGCAGTTGTGAATGGCTGGTTCAGTTTTAGTCTTTCCACTGAAGTCGGCGTCACAGCCCGACGATGGGCTTCTTTTATTTGCCTGTCCGGGAGCTATGTCCCGGCCCGCGAGCTGTCCTACATGATGACCCTCTGACTTGATCAGAGACCTTTTTATTCCAAAATTTTTCTTTATTCAACACATCTTACAATAGTGACACAAATTCCAGGAAGAGAATGGGGTATGGTTTCTTTTTTACTTATTTTTTATTTTTATATTTAAAACTAGGAAATAAGAAATTCGTAATAAGAAATTATTACGAATTTCTTATTTCCTAGTTTTATTCTATTGTACATTTGTAATATATCTATTTTGTTTAAAAATGTGGATCGCTTCACAATTTTGCGTGTCATCCTTGCGCAGAGGCCATGCTAATCTTCTCTGTATCGTTCCAATTTTAGTTTATGTACTGCCAAAACAAGTGCCCCGACGACTTTAGCTTGCTAGTCATCCAACTCATGCTGAGGCAGAGCCATTTTACAATATAATACAATACTTTGATTTGAATATTTTGATTTGTTGTTTTATTAGTTTTCCGAATTAGCGTCTGTAACATTGTTCTGTTTTTTTAATATAATGTTTCTATTAGTGGCATCTTGATTGGTTTATACAAAACTATATTACTGTTAACTTAAGGAATATTGTAAACTGTATGTGCCTTAAGAGCGTTTATTCCTAAAATGCGCAGAAACAGTACTTTTCAAACCCGTTTATATCATGAACCACTTATCTTATAGTATATGTTATTTACTAATAATTTTAGGAAATTTTAGTGTCCAAATAGTTTGACTATAAAATATTTCGATTAATATAGTATGTACGCGTTCTATCAAGATAACTTGTGAGAGGTTTTCATAATTTCCCTTTCAGCATCAGTTTCGAAGCTCAAAATAATAGAAAATACTGACATATCTAATTAAGAAAAAAATATAACCTACTGATGAGATCCTTGGCTAAAAACTTACTTAGAAAGATGTTTGGTTTTGGTATCCTACTATGAGAAATTAAAATTCAAAAAATGTGAAATATTACGAATATTTCACATTTTTAAATGATGTTTTTACCGATATATCTTATTTAATTTAATATAATAATAGCTTACCAATAAAGTGAAGCATCTTTTTTAAAATCATACATTTAAAATTTTTATGATTTTGTTGCTATTATTTTTCTATAAATATTTAATGAGCGACGTGACCACACTCTAGAAAGCCTCGCGGCGGACTGATTTTCGCGCAGCGTTTTATAGTAGTTTTAAAATATTTATAGAAAAATTATAGCAACAAAATCATAAAAATTTTAAATGTATGATTTTAAAAAAGATGCTTCACTTTATTGGTAAGCTATTATTATATTAAATTAAATAAGGTATATCGGTAAAAACATCATTTAAAAATGTGAAATATTCGTAATATTTCACATTTTTTAATTTTAATTTCTCATAGTAGGATACCAAAACCAAACATCTTTCTAATTAGATTTTTAGCCAAGGATCTCATCAGTAGGTTATATTTTTTTCTTAATTAGATATGTCAGTATTTTCTATTATTTTGAGCTTCGAAACTGATGCTGAAAGGGAAATTATGAAAACCTCTCACAAGTTATCTTGATAGAACGCGTACATACTATATTAATCGAAATATTTTATAGTCAAACTATTTGGACACTAAAATTTCCTAAAATTATTAGTAAATAACATATACTATAAGATAAGTGGTTCATGATATAAACGGGTTTGAAAAGTACTGTTTCTGCGCATTTTAGGAATAAACGCCCTTAATAAACGAAAAATGAAATGAATATAAAAATGCTTTATTGTACACCATATGCAGATCAGTACAAAAAAGACATTACATGCGACAAGTAATGGGCAGCCTATTTTATTTCTATTTATTTGGAATACAGACAGTACATAGATAATATAAAGAGATACAATAAAGATTTACATAGACCAGTGAAGTCTCCACTATAAACAAATTTTCACATAAAAGTGGCGAACAGACTTGTAACTGGACTTACATTCTTTTTGACTTAAGTTACCTCTTAGTTTAACTTTATTATGTTCTGTTTTTAGGGAGCGATTTCACCAGCTATTTATCTCCCACTGTGTCGAGTCCCCATTTTTAATTGGTAGACTAAAGTCTATATTTCAAGCGGGAAAAGGTTTGTATTTTTAGGCAGCCTAGCCGCAAATTCGTCGGCCCTTGTCCTTTTCTCCTAAACGATCAGGCGAGAAATGATGCATTGATTGAGGGACGAAATGGGATAAGTAGAGGGAAGAGATTGAGTTGCTATGACAACCTTAAAGTGACAAAGTTTTGATTCGCAAGCGTGTGTCCATTTCACAGATTTTAGTTGGATCTCATTAGCACACAATACGTCCACTCCAGAACATGCCTTCTCTTCACAATAAGTAAATTTTATTTCTGACTTTAAAGAACACATGTACAAAGTGTCTTCACCTTAAGTATAGAGACATTAAGAAAAGTGTCAATGGACACGTTCTTAGTAATATCTATATTATATATATAAAAGAAAGTCGTGTTTGTTACAACACTTATAACTCGAGAACGGCTGAACCGATTTGGCTGAAAATTGGTGGGGAGGTAGCTTAGAACTAGGAGACGGACATAGGATATTTTAACCATTAGCACATAGGTAGATTTTCACGGGGGCGAAGCCGCGGGGCACAGCTAGTGTTGATATAAAAATAAGTTAAAACTAAATTACCCATTAGCCAATTCTATGGCTAGATTGTAATTATACTGTATATTAACATTTATTTAAAATGTGTATACTAGACAATAAAAAATTTAAAAAATATTCTGACATGATTACATTATTATTTTCTTTGTTTATTATGAATTTTCGTACCAGTTTTTTAGTCATCCTCATTATCAACCTCTAATATTCCACTGGTCTGGCCTCCCCTAACGAGCGCCCTGTCTTCGGCTTGACGCATCCAGCATTTGCCTGCAGTATTTCGCAGGTCGTCATCCCACCTTGCCAGAGAGCATCTCACACTTCGTTTGCCGAGTCGCGGTGTCCACTCAAAAAGATGTTTACCCCAGCGGTAGTTGGTTGCCGAGTCATCACATCGGTACGTTTTTTTAAATAAGCTGGATGTAATTTTACAAAAAGACTAATTTCTCTAATATACATGCAGGTGAGAGGTAGGATCTAACGTTCCTTAAATTTTTTTTTTAGTGATGGGGTATATGAATACAGGTAGGAACAAAACTATTAGTGAAGATTACTCTGAGATACAATAAAAATGGTTTATAAAAAAAATTATATAATTTCATAATTTAGCTTTGGCCTTGGTATAGCTCTGTTAATGTATGTTAAATCGATTTCTATGAATCGTAACCGGCTTTCCAACAAAGCTGTTCTAGAAAAATCGATGTATTACATGGAAATAGTAAGTGGTTAATGTTGTAGCTCCCGCGAAATCATTTAAGTAGTTACAAAGAAGTTACAAAGGTAGGCAATACGACTTGGACACTTAGCATATTTAAATTTTAAACTCAATAAATTTTATAAATGCGATTTATTTATACAATACAGGGTAATTGGCAGAACGTGTGTAAAAATTTAACAAAATAACTCTATCTTGTTCCAAATATAAGCTTTGTTACAGCATATCGTACGAATGGGAACATCGTCTAGAATCGCTTTTCCATGAACTGCTTGATGACGACAGACCATCAATGTCTTCGGACATTGAAGCTGGAAGTGATATCGAACCAGCGAATCATTCACCAGATGATAATACAGAACTCAGACAGCGAAAAGGAGCTAAGTGACCGAGAAGCGAAGAATAGTGGTTTTCAAAGTTTTTTTTAAATTATTTTTTGTTGGTAGGATATCATTTTTTGTTTATTATAAGTAAGTTCCTCGAGTTTAGAAACTGAAAAGTATGAACTAATTTCAAAAATAATTAAATTTTTGTAAAAGCTATGTCTAAAAAGTTGCTAAACTTATAGGTTCTATAAGAAGTTGTCTAATCATAAGAAAAATTAAATAAACGAGGTTGTAATTCATGAAATATAGTTGTTTTAATGTAAGTTAATTTATAATTACCGAAAAAAATATCAATTAATTAAAGGTTTTGAAAAATCTTCCATTGAAAACCCCGGTGCGTGGGACCGGGGTCACCAAAGTTGTAAGTCAAATCGACGTCACCGTTGGCGGGTTAATAGTTACTTATATCACCATGAAAAGTAAATCTTATAAAGGTACTATGTAGTTAATAATAGTTTGAACATATCCCCGTAGACGTATTTAAACAAGTTTTACATTCAACACATAATTGGAAGGCCCCAGGTTCTGATCATATTCATTCCTACTGGTACAAAAAGCTCACATACATACATCCATACCTATATAACCATATCAATAACTTTTTATTAAACCCTGAAATCATGCCAAAATATGTCACAACAGGAATTACCTACATGATATCAAAAGATCCCGAAGATATAGAAAACCCAGCAAAATATAGACCCATCACATGTCTTCAAACTATATATAAAATCATTACTGGGTGTATATCTCAACTTATTTACAGACACATCAACGTTAATAACATATTAGCAGAACAACAAAAAGGCTGCAGAAAGTTTAGCCAGGGATGTAAGGAACAACTTACCATAGACTCGGTTATCCTACAACGTACAAAAAAGTTAAAATCAGATCTTTTTAGCACTTACATTGATTACAAAAAAGCCTATGATTCAGTCCCACACTCTTGGCTCATTAAAATCCTGGAGATTTATAAAATAGACTCAACTCTTGTCTCGTTTCTGCGTAGTTCGATGGCCCAGTGGGCTACTCAATTACAGGTAAGAACTATGGATAGGGAAGCGGTAACCCCACCTATTGCTATAAAACGCGGTATATTTCAGGGAGATGCGCTTAGTCCACTTTGGTTCTGTCTTGCCTTAAATCCCTTGTCTAATCACCTTAACTCGTTAAGAATAGGATACTGCCTTGAAAATGCAACTAACAGACAGACCGATTCAGTTGTTATGTTGAATCATTTGCTATATATGGATGACATAAAAATTTATGCATCCACCGAAGAAGATCTCAGGTACCTAATACACGCAACAGAACAATTTTCAAACGAAATTTCAATGGAGTTCGGAATAGATAAATGTAAAATTAACTCCATAACATCGGGACAGCAGTATCACCATTCATACCAACTACGATCCGGCGAAGTAATTAATCATCTGAATGAAAATGAAGCGTATAAGTACTTGGGATACCACCAATCTAAGCAAATTCATTTTAAGGAAATTAAAGCTAAACTTAAACAAAACTTTAAACATAGATTAAATTCCATTTTAAAATCTCAACTCTACTCAAAAAATTGCACGAAAGCCATAAACTCTTACGCTATCCCAATACTCACCTACTCTTTTGGAATAATAAACTGGTCCAAAACAGAATTAAAAAATCTGCAACGAATTATTAATGTAACCATGACCAAATACCGAAAACATCATCCACGCGCATGTGTCCAACGCCAAATGCTGCCACGAGTGGAAGGGGGTAGGGGCATTGTTAACATTTTTAATCTGCACAATAGACAAATAGGTACACTCCGAGCATTTTTCCAAACTAAAGTAGATACATCAGCCCTTCATAAATCAATCGTTGAACTAGATAATAAACTCACCCCACTTAATTTACATGACCGGGATAAACAAAGAAATGAGGAGCTCACAGATAGGCAGACATTAGTTTCCGAATGGACCCTGAAGTCTCTACACGGGAGACATCGCCATGATTTGAGCCAGCCTACCGTCGACATGCAGGCGTCGAACGAATGGCTCAACCGTGGTGAACTCTTCCCAGAGACTGAAGGGTTCATGATTGCCATCCAAGACCAAGTTATAGAGACCCGCAATTATCAAAACATATCATGAAACTACCTAATCTTACTACTGACTTATGTAGACGCTGTAATAGTTCTTCAGAGACTATCCAACATATCACAGGGGCATGTAAATCTATTGCGCAAACTGACTACAAGTATAGGCATGATCAGGTCGCCAATATCATACACCAACGGTTGGCGACAAAGTACCATCTAATTGAAACACCGGCAAGACCGCCACCTTACTATAAATATGTCCCTGATACTGTACTAGATAGTCCCACACATAAACTCTACTTTGACAGAGCTATCCTCACTGATAAAACCACACATTTCAATAGACCCGACATAACACTCATTGACAAAACCAACAAAACAGCACATCTCATCGACATTGCCGTTCCCAACACTCACAACCTACAGAGCACCATTGCGGAGAAATTATCCAAATATATTGACCTTAAAAACGAAATAACCCGTATGTGGCATCTGCAAAAAGTAACAATAGTCCCAATAGTCATATCGACAACGGGTGTCATCCCAAAACAACTCTTTCAATCCCTAGAATTTTTAGACATACCGAAGCACACATACGTCCTTCTCCAAAAAGCAGTAATTTTAAATACTTGCAGAATCGTGAGGAAGTTTTTGCAAAGCGAACTCCCAAGCGCAGAACGCTCCACTGAAACGCACTTGGCTTAGGCCCGTGCGTTTTGGATAGCACCGGTTACCGAAACCGAGTAGATAAAAATCTAAAACTTAAATAATAATAATAACTCTCATATTGTTACAAACAATATTTTGGCACCTGCTCAGAACGGATGTAGGGTTGGGTCCCGTGGTACTAAGGAGCTCCTCCTCATTGACATGGCCATTAGTCAACAGGTCAAACGTGGCAGAGGGAACTTGTCGGCTGCTTGGATAGACTATAAGAAGGCTTATGATTCGGTGCCTCATACTTGGCTTGAGAGGGTCTTAGAGTTGTATAAAGTCGATACTACTCTAAGATCATTCTTGGGATCATGTATGAGACAGTGGACCACTGTTCTTCGTCATCCAGGGAGCCGAGTGGAACTACCTGCCACCAATGATCAGATAAGGATAGAGAGGGGTATATTCCAGGGCGACAGTCTGAGTCCCTTGTGGTTTTGCCTGGCTCTGAATCCGCTCAGTACTCTACTGAAGGATTCGGGAATAGGCTATCGCCCTCGGAGAGATGGTGAGATCGTCTCTCACTTGCTGTATATGGATGACCTCAAACTGTTCGCGCCGAATAAAACACAGTTAATGGCCCTTCTGAATATCACACAGATATTCAGTAGTGCTATTAACATGGAGTTCGGTGTCGATAAGTGTGCGGTCATACAAATACAGCGAGGGAAAGTTGTACATTCTGATAATTTACAGCTTTCAGAGACAATATCCCTGAAATCACTCTCGGAGGGCGAAACTTACAAGTACCTTGGTATGCCAGAAGCGTTGGGTATTGTGGACGGAGACATAAAGCAGTCGGTGAAGGAGCGCTTCTTTTGTCGCCTCAAAAAAGTGCTAAATAGCCTTTTGTCAGGTGGCAACAAGGTGCGAGCCTTCAACGGCTGGGTTATGCCATTGCTCACGTATACGTTTGGCATACTAAGATGGACTCAGACTGAACTAGAAGTCTTGGACTGTAGGGTTCGTCAACTTTTAGTCACTCATCGCATGCGACACCCTCGATCTTCGGTAATGAGATTGTATATCCCACGGAAATGTGGTGGTCGAGGCTTTTTAAACGCCAAGACCCTACACAACCGTGAGGTATGCAATCTCAGAAATCACTTTTTACAAGTTGAATACCAGATGCATCGCGATGTGGTTGCAGTAGATAAGAACCTTACCCCTCTCTCCTTGGCTAACGAGAACTGGCGCAAACCTGTGGTGATGAGCATCCAGGACCGGAAGACTATATGGGAGAGCAAAGAGCTGCATGGGAGATTCTACAAGGTTCTCACAGGACCTGATGTAGATCTCCTAAGCTCAGTGAACTGGCTACGCTTTGGTGACCTCTTTGGGGAAACCGAAGGTTTTGTTTGTGCAATTATGGACGAGGTGGTAAAGACGAACAATTATCGAAAGTATATCATGAAAGACGGCACGATCGATATTTGTCGAGCGTGTCATCTTCCTGGGTAGACCCTCCGTCATATACTTTCGGGTTGTTCGCACCTTGCTAACTCTCAGTACTTGCACAGACACAACCAAGTAGCCAAAATTATACACCAGCAACTTGCTCTCCGATATGGCCTTACTGGTCCTGAAGTTCCGTACTATAAGTACACACCGGCGCCAGTTCTTGAAAATGGCCGTGCCACGCTCTATTGGGACCGATCTATCATTACGGACAGGACTATTCTTGCGAATAAGCCTGATATTGTACTGATAGATTGGTTAGAACGGAGGGCGGTGCTCGCTGATGTCACCATACCGCATGATGCTAACCTCGTTAGAGCTGAGAAAGATAAACTGAGCAAATATCTTGACTTGGCTAACGAGGTTGTCAGCATGTGGGATGTAGATTCAGCGAGTATAGTCCCGATAGTCGTTTCGACTCGTTCGTTCGTTTCGCTTCGCGGTTAACGGCGTAATAGCGAAGAGCCTCGATCAACACCTGAAGAGACTCTCGCTAGGCAGTTGGATCAAGGGCCAGATCCAGAAGGCGGTACTCTTGGACTCGGCACGTATCGTCAGGAAGTTCCTTTAAGATAGATAGATAGATAGATAAAACGTTTATTTGGTACTAATAACACACACATACAATTAACATAGAAAAAGATACAATATTAAAACAATGAGACAATATTAAACTAAATTGCCATAAAACAATTTAATAAAACGAGCAATTAAAATGGCTACTAAATTACTTACTGTGGGTAAACATGTGTGTGCCGCAGTACAACAAATAGGCCATGGCTCAGCGATATTTTTTGCTAAAAGCAAAAACACTGATTTTCAGCCAAAACCTGAGAGCGAGCAGAACGAGCACAAACAGAAAACGTGTGGGTTGAGAATTAATTAGAAATGTAGTCGTGTATGAATGTAAAAATAATAGTTAAAAAAAAAAATAGTTAAAAAAGTAATAAAAGAATAATAGTGTTTATGTAGTAAAAACACAGTATATGAAATTTTTAGAGATTACAAACAATAATAAATAATCATTATAATAAAATAATACTTATAGTTATATTAATAATTATAACTTGCATAGAAAAAAGTGAACAGAACGATAGCTTTATTTTTGGCATACGAAGTGCTTGGGTATACCTTCTATTTGCTTTTGCAATAAGAACTTTTTAAATTTTGTTTTAAATGTGTATTTAGTGTTAGTATTGCGAATAGGGGGAGGTATATTGTTCCAGCACTTCGTTGCCGAGTACCTGAAACTACCCCTGAAAGCTGCAGTCTTGTGATTGTGATAGGAGAGTGCAGATCTTATTGACCGTAACCGTTCACCAGAGACGAAGTTAAGTTTCGAGTGCAGATACTCAGGCTTTTTAAACTTGATAACGTCAAAGACCAGTCCGCCCAGGTGCAGTAGTCTTCGTGATTCCATATTCAATAAGGACATCTTATTAAGGTACGGTGTTATGTGACTACGAGGTGGAATATTAAAACTAAAGCGACAACAAGCATTCTGCACTCTTTGTATGGTGCGCTGGGTTCTCGCAAGTAAACGAGGACCAAAAACAATATCTCCATAATTTAGTTTAGAAATGATCAGTGATTCACAAAGGACGATACGGGATGCTTCAGTCAATTGACTCCTAATTTTGTAAAGAATCTTTAGGCGGTAAAAACAAGTTTTTACTAGATTAAGAACATGAGTCTCAAATCTTAGGTTGCTGTCGATGGTAATGCCGAGATTTCTAGCTTCTTCCACCCTGCCAACTTTAGCATCGCAGATCGTTACGTCAGGATCGCCATTTAGTTTGTCAATTTGGTTTTTGGTACCCAAAACCATATATTGTGACTTAGCTGGGTTTAACACGAGCGCATTGCGCGAGGACCAATCAGCAATGGCGTTCAGATCCTTATTCAACCGCTGAACAGCTTGCGCTAAATTGTCTGGTTTCTCTGATACATAAATTTGGACGTCATCTGCATAGCAATGGTAGTAAGAGTAAGAGATGACCTTTGACATATCTGCACAATAAATAATAAAGAGAAGAGGGCCAAGTATAGAGCCTTGCGGGACACCACGAACAATAGGCAATGGTTGTGATAATAAAGTCGATCCATCATTTTTTGTCAATTTTACAGTCTGTAACCGAGAGCTAAGATAGCTATGGAACCACATAATAGATGATTGACTTAAACCATAGTAAGAAAGTTTGGCGAGAAGGAGTGGAATGTTGAGGCAGTCAAAAGCACGTGAATAGTCAAGCAGGGTGAGTAATGTGCAGCATCCTTTATCCTGCTCCGCCAGAACATTATCTGTAACATCCAGAAGGGAAGTCACAGTTCCACGACCTTTACGAAATCCAGACTGTAAAGAAGGCAAAATACTGTTAGATTCCACATACCTAGTAAGTTGCTCACTGATAACTTTCTCAAGGAGCTTCGATAGGAACGGCAGAATACTTATAGGCCGAAGGTCTTTAATCTCAACCGGGGTGTTAATTTTCTTGGTATAGGAGTCACAATAGAAGTTTTCCACTGACTTGGAACCGTCCCTGTTATAATGGATTTATTTATGATTGCTGTTATGGCGTCCAAGGTGCAAGGTAGCGAGAACATAATCATTTCTCTACTAATACCATCATCACCAAGAGCATTCGACGTTAATGACAATATAATTTTAGACACCTCAGTCGGCGTGATGGGTTTTAGTTGTAATGTCTCGCTCGTGTACTTATTATCATTGTAAAATGAGAGATCTGAAGGCAGTACTCTATTATCGCCAGGAATATTCAAAAAATGTGCATTAATTTTATTAGGGTCATTAAAACATTCAGGTAAAGACTTTTCATCATCTGAGTTAACTAATATCTTATTCTTAAGGTTTTTCCAAAATGTTTTACTGTTTTTGATTTGCGAATTTACTACAGTATTGAAATATGCTCGTTTCTCAGCAGCTATACTGGTTAAAACTAATTTCTTCAAATCCTTATAATATGCACCGTCCTGATCTAGGCCGGATTTGCGATACGTCTCATGTGCCTTGTTACGTTCATCGATCATTATCTTACAAACATCAGTAACCCAGGGTAGTGAATGCTTATTTGTAACAATTATCATTTTAACAGGTACATGTTTATCAAAAAGAGCAATAAGTAAGGAATTAAATTTTTCGACCATTAAATCTACAGTGGGTAGCAAGGAGATTACATCCCAGTTAATAGCGTATAGTTCTTCATTAAATGCGTCAAGATTAATGTTATTGAAAGGGCGAAATGAGTAAGATCTAGGTATAGGCTTAGGCTTGCTTATAGATAAAGTTACATTTACCATTGCATGCCCGCATTCGCCGGTTATATTATCAACGGAAACGTCATGCACGGGTGCATTTGTACAAAAAACATCTATAAGCTTTTCACTGTGCGAAGTAAAATGCGTCGGCTCAGTAACATGTTGTGATAAGTTCATATAGGTGAGAAATTGATTAAATTTAATTGTGTTGCTGTCCGTTTTAGCAAGCATATTAATATTGATATCTCCCAACAACACAACGTAATCAAAATTAGAGAAGTAATTTAGGGAGTCCGTGAGTGCGTCAATAAATGTGTCAACATTGACCCATTCCGGTCTGTAAGCGGTGCCTATAACCACGCGAAAACCACCTATTCGTGTAGATATCCAAAACTGTTCGATTAGGTCATTTGGTCTCATCAAATATCGTACACTTATTCCAGATTTAATATAAAAGCCTAAACCACCCCCCGCCCCCCCTCGCATGTGCAGCGGACGAGGCGCAAGGCGCAGTCTATACCCCGGGACGGCCGGCGCGCGCGCCTCCTGGCCCTTCCGTATCCAGGTTTCATTTATCGCTACAATGTCTGCACAGTAACGCAACATAGCAATTATAAAACTATCGTGTCCCGTGTTCAGTGAACCCGCATTATAAAGCGCCAAACTTAGCAACTTTTTCTTAAGACCCATAATTACGGGTTAACTCAATAGAACAATAGGTAGTTAGGCTTAGGTAGCTAGTAAACAAGAATAAAATATTTTGTGCGTAGTGTAAAATTATAACGAGTGCTGTGTTATTTGTACAATAATGAGACAGGTATACGTGCGCAATGCGAGTGGAAGCGTGTCCGTCTGTATTGTATTGTATACCGCTCTGCTCGTTTAATACTGCAACACCTACAAGATTAACCCACAGTAACACAAAACACAAAGAACTCATAAACAACAACAATAACAAAACACAAATCATGAAAAAAATATTACACGGGTCAATTAAAAAGTAGCTGTAAAAAAATATTTTAGTTTGAACAAAAACTAATTGCGCAATGTAATCAATAAGAAAATAGGACAATATTATTGTAGTAATTACTCGTTCAACGTCAAAGAAAGTAATGGTTAGGAAACATCGGTGTTTTAATAAGAAAAACTGATTTTCTAGGTAAAATTTAAAAACTAATAATGTGACCAGGATAGTGAAAAGAAAATAATAAATAAATTTCATAAAACTAATTATTGAGGCTGCAAGGCGCACCAACTGCTTCTGGCCCAAAAACACGACGGATGTCGGCTTCTGAGCGGATTTGGTAACGCGATGACTCCGGGCCCGCATGCCTTCGCGCGAAGATTCTGCCGTCTCGGCTCCAGACAAACCTCCAGCTTAAGCGCTTTCCAGCATCCCGCGCTAGCCGAAATAACTGACGGTTCAGTTTGGTCAACCTCTCGTTAATATAGAAGCGCCTGTATGGGGCTGGCAGGCCTGTGCCCTCGGTGGTGATGTCGCGTCGGACGCGCGCCTCCTTGATCAGCTGGTCACGGGTCGCCCGCCTCGCCAGACGCACCACAATAGGGCGTGGGCGCGGTGGACCTTGTGACTCCAGGCTCCTACCAACGCGTGTTGCGCTCACCAACTCATGCTCCGTAAGTGACACTCCTAATTTGATGCCTAGGGTTCTGACTAGCTGTTCTGTGTTCTCTCCCCGCTCCTCAGGTAAGCCTGTTATTTCCAAGTCATTGCTCAGCATCTCCTGATCACGGTCGTGAATTTCTGCCTTCAGCTGCTCAATGGTATCCATCAGCGATACAGTGGGTCCATCAACCAGGCGCGCTTCAACGCTACGTACGCGTGTATCCAAATTATTAATTTTACCGTCGCAATCGTCGATCCTCAGGGAGAGACACGAAATGGTTTTGTTAAGTGTCTCCATTTGCAGACGTGTCGCACGCATCTCCTCCCTAAACAGCCTTAACTCCTTAAGTATCATCTGGGTATCGGTGGGCTCGTCGGTCTTATTATGTGCCACACTTTCATCCAGCGATTCCTCGGGGCTCTTCACTGCTGCCCCACGGGTACGGTTTACAGTATCCAAACCGCGTACGGGAGTGTTTGTGTTGTTGCCCCTAGGACGCTTACTTATACACTCGACACAACTCCAGGCTTTCTTCTCAGTCTTAAGGCGAGTGAAACAATCCTTAGATACATTCGCGCAAGCGAGATCATATGGGAGCCCACAATCGTGACATCTCAGGACACTGGCTTTTATTGGTTTTTTACATCCAGCGCATTCCTCCCTTCCCGACATCCTTATTTATAGCTATTGCAAAAAATAAATTACAAAAAGCAAAAATAGTTCTCTTGGTGGGGTTCGATCGCGGTAGCTTAAGCCTACAGGCGGTACGATATTTCGTTGCACCAAATGCGCTGTGACGTAAACGACGAAATTAAGAATTCGTTGAGTACAGTACGTCCAGTACGTTGACAGGGGGACAATGACCGGACAATGACCGGCTACGATACAAGGTCAAACGCCACGATTACATGCACAAAAATCAGCTGTTTGATTTATTGTTCGCACGATTACGGCACTATTATTTGATCACACAGGGATGTCACATACACCAAACTTCAGGATTTTTTACGACGAAACTTTTGATATATAGTAGGGGCGGAATTATTAACTTTTACTACGAATCGCGAATATTTTTGTAGGATACGTCGACGTACGTGTGTATTCGGTAGCTCGTTCAGCTCGTCACTGTTCAAAGTTCCTTTCTCTGCAGCCCTAGTCACCGGCCGCTTGAGCCTAGCTTCGCGGTCGGTGATCTACCGTTTTGATATATTTTTTACTGTAGAATAGTTTTATAATATTTTATTGTATTTTCTATAGTAAAAAATGTATTTTATACGAGAATTTAATTAAATGAGTGGAATAATAATAATAATAGTCATTTATTTCAGGTCATAAAAAGAAACCCATAGGTTATTTATAAATAAATTAAATTAAATTAAAGTAAACATTAAAATAGGAATAGACCTACTTACGGTTCCCACTCTGGTGCACAGAGAGCCAGAACCTGTACATAGGGCTACAGATGTTGTTAGCCATACAACTGAGGATGCCATTTTTTGATCGTCTAATATTGGCCCAAAATGACGCAATACGAGATCGGATAATAGCGAAAAAATCCGGAACCTGTGCATCAGCGAACATGCCTGACGCGCTGCAAAAACGTGGTTTCTTCATAAGGATGCGAAAAGCGTCATTGTATTGCACCCTTATGGTACTGTACGATTTTCTTTTGTATTTGAACCAGAGCTGACAAGTATACATACAGAGGCAGTAAGCCTTAAACAACGTAACTTTTACTTCGTCACTGCATCTGGCAAATCTCCGAGCAAGCATGTTACACCTGATGGACAGGTTCCGTCTTTCACGCTCAATATCAGTTAAGTAGGTAGGTACTCGTATACGAACTTGCTAAGGCTTAATTTTTTGCATGAATCATAACTTCCGTGCATAAATAATACCTACTGTGTTACGGCAAGTTAGAGCTCTACCTCGCATGGCGCTCTGATATTTGACGACCGATGTGGCGCGGTGGGCGAAGGTCCGCCTGCGACGCAGGAGGTTGCGGGTTCGATTCCCGCCTCGGAACAATTGTGTGTACGATCTGCAGATATTTGTTCCGGGTGTTCTGGTCGTTTTCTATGTATAAAAAAAAATATCTATCTATGTAATATATTGTATTATGTATATCAGTTATCTAGTACCCATAACACAAGCTCTGCTTACCATGAGGCTCGATAATGCTGTGTGAATTTTCCAGCATTATTTACTTATAGGAGTATTTGGTTACAATAAAAGAGGATGAACGTATTATTAACATACAGTAAAAAATAATTAATTTAGTAAGCTACTTTGACAAGGTTCTGTCCTATTCTAATCGCGGGAATAAACGTAACTAGGTTAGCTAAAGCTTTTGTAGTAAACCAATACAATTTGTTCCCGCTACCGTTTAGAACTGATTTCATTGATCGAACTTAATTCGAAGCAAGACATCACGATAAGTTTTTTAGTCGCTTCGTAGCGTTCTCAGGAAATAATTGAACGTATTATCGATAATGGTAGATGCACACCAGAGATTTTTTCATAGCCTTTTGTCTCCGAAGAGAAATGACTGTCTTTCGGTTACACCAGAAGTTGACCAATTATATATTTCATTTATGAATAGGCGTATATTGATAATACAAATATTATTATAGATAACAAAAAAAAACAGTAATATTATAAATGCGAAAGTTTGTAAAAATGGGTGAATGGATGTCTGTTACTTCTTCACGCAAAAACTACTAAACGGGTTGGGCTGATTTTGCATTCAGGTAGGGCCACTTTTTATCCCATGAATCATTTTTCATGGGACATAAATAACCTTTAAACGTTTCCACAGATACAACGCGTGCAAAGCCGCAGGCTGCAGGGCAGATCATCCCACCTGGCTAGAGGGCGTCCTGTACTACGTTTGCCGCCATCTCCACTCAAGAACACGTTTACCCCAGCGTTTGTCAGTTCTTCGCCTAGTACTTTTAATAATATTAGACGATTATTAATTCGTTTTGTGATTTTCAAAATTAAGGTTTACCGACAGCGGGTACATTGAGGCAACAACTATCTCTACTTTCCCAAATACCAAAATGAAGATAATGTATTATACCTCTTTCAAATCAAAAGAACCTCGAACTACTCATATCGTTAGGACGACTCTGAGGCTACTACAAAAGTAGCCCGTGTGCACACCGACCTTAATCGTGGGAATCCACACACGATGCCATTTTCTACGAAGATTATTCAGTTTAATGTTTTCTAGGAAAGTAAATTGTGCTAGTTTTATGGGCTAACAATTGAAGCATTCAGTAATTTTATTATATTACATTAACATGTATGTATCTTTTATCTTTCTACTGACATGAATCTAAAATCAAATTATACACCATGTTCCTCCTTCCTAATTGTAGTGGACTGTATCTTGCTTGGGTAGTGTGCGGGCGAGAAATGAAAGGACTTCTTTACAACTTGAAAGGCAGGTACAAAGCTTCGGTCCGTTACTTGTGAGAACGCGAGTCCGACTGGCGGTACAAAGCTTCGGTCCGTTACTATTTAGATTTAGATAAACAAAACTACCATATATTAAACACATAAGTGGTACTTATGTGAATGTAGTTTTTTTTTCACTTGACAAAAAAATTAAGTGAACAGAAAATCAAAAACACCTTTTTTCTTATTTGATCTGATTATTTGATTTGACTGAAACACACACGATCGTACAATTTTTTTGTCCCAAGGCGAGAATCGAACCCTCAACCTCCTGAGTCCTACGTCGCAGATGGAAATTCGACTGCCGCGCCAAACATCATCATAATTATCAACCCATACACGTCCACTGTAGGACATAGGCCTCCCCATCATCAGCCTGTTGTAAATAATGTATAAAATTAATAAATAATGCTAGACAATACACAGCATTATTTAGCACCGAGATAAGCAGAGCTTGTGTTATGGGTACTATATAATTGATATAATACAATACATTATATAGATAGATATTTTTTTATTATACATAGAAAACGACCAGAACACCCGGTACAAATTTGCAGATCGTACACTCAATTGTTCCGAAGCGGGAATCGAACCCGCAACCCCCTGCGTCGCAGGCGGACCTTCGCCTACCGCGCCACATCAGTTGTCAATCTATTCTATGTTAGTCCACTGCTGGACAAAGTTCTCTCCTAAATGCACCCAGTATCTCCAAAGCGGTCGTAATTTTTGATCACTGTCCGCCAGTAAGCTTATAGACCAAAATCTAATATCCACTTTCAGATGATCCTAATTGGATCATCTAAAAGTGGATATTAATAGAAATAAGTAATAAGATCTTGCTAGAATTACGCTCATAATTACGATTATTTATTTAGGTATAGGAACGCTATGCAATAGCGTATACATAAGGCATTCCTACATGATAAATACCTTTTGCAAGTTCTAATGTATACACTCAGAACAGACTCAGAGTAGACAAAACATAGGATTAAGTAATTTAAGGCGATCAGTTAATGGGCTGGTCCACCAGTTCAATGTCGCTCAGCGAGCTATGGAAAGAGCTATGCTCAGAGTTTCTCTGAAGGATAGGATTCGCAACGAATACATCCGACAGAGAACCAACGTTATCGACATAGCTCTAAGAATTAGCAAGCTGAAGTGGCAGTGGGCCGGCCATATCTCGCAAAGAACCGACGGCCGCTGGGGAAAACGTGTTCTTGAGTGGAGACTACGACTCGGTAAACGTAGTGTAGGACGCCCTCCGACCAGGTGGGATGACGACCTACGAAAGACTGCAAGTAGATGCTGGATGCGGCAAGGGCGCTATGGCGCTCATTGGGGGAGGCCTATGTCTAGCAGTGGACTGCTATTAGGCTGATGATGATGATGATTTAATAGTTAATATTATTTTAATCTCTCTGACGATCTGACGACCGATGTGGCGCGGTGGGCGAAGGTCCACCTGCGACGTAGGAGGTTGCGGGTTCGATTCCCGCCTCGGAACAATTGTGTGTACGATCTGCAGATATTTGTTCCGGGTGTTCTGGTCGTTTTCTATGTATAATAAAAAATATCTATCTACGTAATGTATTGTATTATGTATATCAGTTATCTAGTACCCATAACACAAGCTCTGCTTACCATGGGGCTAGATAATGCTGTGTGAATTGTGTCCAGCATTATTTATTTATTTTAATCTAAAGTAGACCTGTTGATTTAGTACGTTATTATGAAATCAATAACATTTATTGACAAAATTACCTCTCTAACGTTGAAAGAAAGATAACACTAACATCATGTGAAAGTTTGAATGGATGGATGTTTGTTAGGAACTTTTTCACTATAGCAGATTATCTAGGTATGTATTATGAACTACGTAAATAGTTTCCGTCCCATAAAAAAATTAAATCATAATTTTTTTTTTATGAAAAAAGGGTCCGATGGCGAATCGCCACTAACTCGCCTTCAGGATAAATGGTTCACTTTCTAATAAGAACTCGGTCGATCAGGGTTAATATTGCGTACTTCAACGTAATATTAACCCTTAAAATGGTCGACCGAAATACTTAACATCATTCCGAAATCAATAACATTTAGTGGCTTTTACCTGCCCGATAATAAAATATATATTAATATTTCCGCTGGTTACCAATATGCTACGTCGGTTGATATATTCAACAATATATTTATTGAATAGCTTTGTTGCGGGATGTATTGGCGACCTTTTAGTTTGATATGACATTATGACATGGGGTTCTTTGGGAGAAGGCACACACAGTAATAGATAGTAGGTATGATAATCAAAAACATAAATGTAAACACTTTGAGTGCTGAAATCACACGGTATGTGTTTTCTACAAGTGACTAATATGCGTAAATCCACACTAGCGCAGCGGCTGAGAAAATACAGATCTTTGTGACTCAGCACAGGCGTAATATTTTTCGAACGAAACGCATGTGCGGCGCAACACAACCGCTGTGTAGAGCGGCAGTACGATTTTTTTAGGTTAAAAAAAAGATCGCAATCGTCGAAAAAAAATCGCAGTCAAAGTGTTAAATGAGAGCCATGGTCAATATTATGATATAGATATGCTTGAACAGGAGTGGGGCAAAGTCCTTTTCCGTCACTCGTTCGTTGGCAGGTCGTTATCTCCAAACAGAGGGTAGGAGAAGTCGGCTGACAGCCTAACTAAATTAAACTACCCTTGGTTTTTTTGAGCAAACATCGAACACCTTGGTTGTTGACTTTAACGACTAAAGAAGTTAGATCTAAATGGGTGTCAAGTTCAATGGTCAGTCCTAAAATTAAAAACAACATAAATATTTTATAACAACTTAAAATACTTATAATTTCTTCTTATAACTTAGGATAATTATTGAAGCCTGAGCTCTGACACCAGTTTTCATATACTAATTATAATTATAGCCATCGAAAGTTCTAAAGCTGCAAGTTCTTATTTTATTCATCCGAAAAAAAAAATTTTTTTTTTTTTTTATTTAAGTTTTTTTTTAATATTAATTTTTTTTTAATATTTTTTTATTAAATTAAATTTTTTTTTTTTTTTTTTATTATTATTATTATTTTTTTTTCGGGTAGAAACTAGCCATCGAACATAGGGCAGGGCTCATCTATGACTGTTTGAGAAGTCTGCCTGTTATACCAAAAGAAAGAAAGAAAAATATTTATTAGACACAACACACAAACTTAGTTACACGAACCATACATATATCCTACTTCCAACTAATATTATAAACGTGAAACTTTGATTGTTTGTTACTTTCACGCAAAACTACTGAACGGATCATGTTAAAATTTTACATACAGGTAGTTACAGGCCTGGAATAAAACATAGGCTACTTATTATCTCATAAATTAGTTCCCATGGGATAGAAATAATCTTAAAACGTTTCCATGAAACAACGCGTGCAAAGCCGCGTGCAGAAACTAGTCATACATATTTCCAAACTATTCCTAACCTACAAGTAAACCACATAGTTGCTTTCTTTTAACGAGAAAATGGCTTTTAACTTCAAAAAGTTATTAAAACGTAATTTAAAAACTGTCGTAACCATAGAGTCCAGATTCAAAGTGCACTCGCGCGTCCCGGATTTATTCCCGGGACATCCCGGGCGCTGGTTCAGGAATGACCCTTGCGGTGGATTCTGATAAATTACTTACAGAAAGTTAGCTTGAACTGTATTTACTTGAAGATATTAAATAACACTGTAACAAACCATATAAAGGTATTTAATCAATAAACCAATGTATATTATTTAATTTTGTAACTGATAAGTCGAGGTAAAAATATCTACGCCCTAAGTTTCTAAAATATTGTGTTAAGATTGCAAAGCAGGTAATTTTAAGATATATATCGATAAGATATGATGTATTTATATATATTAAAATATATGATACAGCTTACATATAAAATTTTGATGGGCCGGCCATTATATCACGGAAAACCGACCACCAACTTGAGTTATAGCTTGATGATGATGATTGCAGATATATCCAAATCATTATACATAGTACATAATAATAATTTTAGTACGGTAGGTCGATTTTCCTACGCGACTGCCACGGCACGGAATCTCGACACAGTCCACAAATACCTTAACAAAGTTTACTTTCTGCAAGTCCAACATCCCGTGACAACATACGTGACTTGAAAATGAAACTGCACAGAGTAGCCGCGTGAATCCAAATTAAAATCGGACGCTTTTTAGAGAAGGTTTGCATTTGGAGTTCAGATAGCGGATGTTTGCTTTGATGGTTGAGACGTTTGCAAAAAATGCTGACTGGAAACATGCAGTTTCGTTCTACATTTGAATGCTGAACGAAACTGCATGGTTGCAAACTGCATGAACTGAGCTCGAAGACACGAAAAAAGGTTTCTTGAGCTCGATAGACTGTATCATCTATCTCACTTACACACAATATTTATGCACAACATTGAATTAGTTACATACTATTGTCTGGCGAAACTGAGCGACATCAGGCCGAGCAATAACATCATTGATGCAATCATTTATGGAGAAGAAAGCTTTAAAAGATTTTGGTTTAAGTAATGTTTAATTTTACGACTAGGGAGCTCAGTTGCTTCAGATGGAAGCCCTTTATAGAAACGCACGCTATTACGCATAAATGATTTCCCTACCTTGTGTAATCTAAATGAATACAAATCTATTTACCGATACTGACTCTGCAAAACTGCATTCAATCTAAAACTGTTCGCGGCCGCTATCTAGGTACTGTTGTCAGTATTGATAAATTCTGGATGCTTCTAATGACCGAGTTTACATAGAAAACAGACAAAAGGGGCTATGAAGCTACAAAACTTAACTTAGGTTGGTATAATCTTGCTTTGCACGTCATCTGTGATTTTAGTTAAACATTATTACTAGAAAACTTGGTAACTTAGTAAAACTATTACCTATATTGTCTTTACCTTACAAGACCCTTTTGAAGAACCCCATGTTGTAGTCCTGCGGGAAAACCTCAGCCGGGAATCAATCCGCAAACTGAATGTTCGCGAGAGGAAATTCCTCATAAACCTTTCGTCCGCGAACTTAAGGGCTCTACTGTATAAGGATGATATCTCTGATGACAAGCGGTGCAATGGTAGAAGTAAGCCGCACCAAATCAAACAGTTCATTAGAATACAACCCGATGTCATTATCATCAGCCTATAGCAGTCCACTGCTGGACATAGGCCTCCCCCAATGAGCGCCATAGCGCCCTGTCTTCAGCTTGCCGCATCCAGCATCTACCTGCAGTCTTTCGCAGGTCGTCATCCCACCTAGTCGGAGGGCGTCCTTCACTACATTTACCGAGTCGTGGTCTCTACTCAAGAAGCGGCCGTCGGTTCTTCGCGAGATATGGTCATATGGCAACCCGATGTACAAGCGGTAGAACGCACACAAAGGGGAAAAGTTGAAGAATCAAAGTTGTTACTAAACCAGCATTCCGTTTAAATGCAGTCTTATTTCAGGCGCTGCAGTCGATGACACATTAACGTAAATAGAAGTGAACTAAACGCGTAAACCTCAACTGAACCATAACAACAACTTGCGGAACGGAGATAATTTCCGTAGCTTAAGTGGCTAGGAAATGCGAGGGTAGGACAGAAAATCTGATCACAATTTGGGTTACCTCACACTCATATGCAGCTGATCGACGTACGAGCCGACTAACGGAATGCAACGTACGGGAAGTTATCGACGTAGCTTTAAGAATTAGCAAGCTGAAATGGCAGTGGGCTGGCTATATATCGCGAATAACTGAAAACCGCTGGTAAACGTGTTCTTGAACCCCTCGGTAAACGTATTGTAGGATGCACTCCGGCCAGGCCAAGTTATCAAAAGACTCTCGGGTGCCTACAATATTCACACCATAAAAAGTCGCACTTCGTGGCGTTAATACTTCTTATCGTATCAGAAATCGCTTTTCTAGAGAACTGTACGAGTTTCCATGTTTCTTGATATTTATATAATCTGAAGTATTTTACGATCGAAACACCTGAACGAAAGTAATGATATTCTTTGATCGACATATTTAGTAAGATACCGAGGCGCCAACATTGCATCAAAAATCACTTTTCTAGAATATTCTCTGATTTCAAAGCTCTTTTTCCAACACGTGTCATCATCTCTGTAATGCCTCTGTACTGTACCTATCACATATTACATTAGTGAACTTAAGAACATTCGTAATACTAATTTGAACCAAGATATTTGAAAAGTACTTGAAAAGTAAGCAATTTTTAGTTCACCGATTGTCCGGCAGAGGGAAACCTAGTGCTCGATTGCTGGTTGACGTAGTACCTGGTGTCATCTAATACAAAATTGACGTTTGACAGCACTGATTGCTTAATTTACGCCTGTCGCAAACCGGTCGCGAGTTTCATAATCAGGGGGCGATGTCAGTTTTCTCCACTTTCGTCGCGCAGTTTTTTAGCTAAACAACATTGTGGTTGTCTATACTTATATTAAAAAGAAGAAAAGTTTGATTTTCTGTTTGATTGTTTGTATCTAATAAGCTTCGAAACTACTGGACCGATTTGAAAAATTCTTTCACCGTTGGGAAACTACACTATCCGCGGTGAACAAAGGCTTTATTAAAATTTAGAAATGTGAAATTTTAATTTAACGCAGATGAAACCGCGGGAAACAGCTAGTTGAGAATAATCACACATAAAATATATAAAGTCGGTTAATAAAAACAGCTTGTGATTGTATTCATATTTATTAATTGCATACACAAACACATACATTATCAATACTATTATTATTAGCTAAGGTCTTATTAGCTTAGAGGTAGGTACATGTACCCTGTACGGGCGCAGCAATTTATTAATAAATAATAACAACAGTAGTTAGTATTTATATGTAGACAACATAATAATCCGAGAATTTAATAATATATAGTAATAGGACTAAGGCAACACGCATGTATCGACAATATTACCACGCCAGTAAAACGTTGTTCAAAACGTATGTTGTAAGTTTTAGTAGCTACCTATTCTGGGTTTATTCATTGTATCTTGATTTGACTACATTCTCATGTATCAGTGACTGTGTCTTTTTTGAGAATAAATATCTATAAACCTTAGTTTTGTGGCCTCACCACGGGAGTTGATACACCTGATGGATCACTTTACGTAGCAAGTCTTATCTCTAGGAGTTTTACGATGTTATTGGTAAACTTTCCACTTCATTATGGTAACAGTGTTGGTTACGCTAATAGTGCGTTTGTATTAATTTATATACCTATATAACTGTGGGTGACATTGGATGGTTATTACCTATCTAGGTACTTAAAGGGTTGGTTTACTCTTCTGAAATCGTCATGCAGTCAACCCTGAAGTTCGCTGTCATTGCACCGATCTGACGTTCGATGCAGTTGTCGCTTGACCATAAAAAAAGCCTCCGAGCGACGCCAGCCGGAACGGACGTCTCAAACCAAGGAATCGTCGCAGTATTTGATTCCAGATAATATCGCCTCTCCAACTAAAATATTGTTGTCGAGAGAATTTATTCGCTAATATACCCGCGGGTCGCGACTGAGTGATCTATCCTCAAGAACTGAACATTGTGCCTAACCTATAAACTTTGTGCGTGACGTGTGACCCTGGATTTACAGCCGTGAATTGATGGAGATGCCACGCTGACGCCCAGACAGGTAAGCCTTCCCAAAGTATCTGTCGGGGGTTAATTATCCAAGGTCATCCCATAGTTTTTAGATGCTGTAGTTTTCTGCAAACGAATTAGCACCCCTCGTCGAGGGGACCGCGGCGTCATTATACGCATGGTGTACCATTTCGCACCATTTTGATCCATTCGAGCCGTATATATATATATATGTTGGTCATTAAAACCATATTTAATTGTTCCTATCTATAAAAATCTAAAAATTATCGTCATAAAATTGCATATCGTTTTAGGAAGCTCGACCTTATTGCGACGTGCGTAAGGTCTAGTATCATCTGCATTCTTTATCGAAGTTCTGTGGCATTTCATAATTATAGTTTGTTATTTCGCATTTATATTACTAAAATCATAACGTAAGTTAATCAGTCATTTAGTACAGTGATTTGTGTCGTAAAATATGGTATTTTCCAAGAACTACGCATAACATTCCATCATATTTTGTGATAGCGGGTAGGAAATTTCTTCACTTCGTGAACGTAAAAGCCAGCGTGGTTGGGGTTCTCACATCGTGTGTGTTGAATGACCTACCTTTTGCACTAACATTCGCCGTGATTCCAGGAACCACAATTATTATTGTTGATCGGTCATTGAACTTTGTCATATTGAACTCGGTTAGAACTGAAATCTTATAGGTAAATGTTATTCTATTTAATCGCCTCGTATTATACGAGTATATAATCGCAATACAGTCCACTTCGCATTTGATTAAATTATTGCAATTTAGTTAAATTAATCGCACTCAATTTCATGTTCTCAATTCTTGTTTTGGTAGGTAAAATTGTGTATCTACACCGCACCTACTTAACGCTACGATTGTAAGATCGGATAAGTTATTTCTGTATTACATCTACGGGAAGTAGGTTTCCTCATGGTTGGTTATTATTTCCATACCTAAAAAAGACCTAAGTTGTTCTTTGAACTTTGGTTCTTATCTCGCATCGCACCTACTATAAGATATTTAGGATTATTACGGTCTACTTTTTTCATGAGTTTACCGTACTGAGTTTCGCATCTAGGTACTCAGTATTTTATTAAGGTACTTACTACTTAGGTTTATGTTCGCATTCGGATTTTATCTTTTATTTTCTACTTTTGATTCTAATTGCAATAATTACCTATTCGGATAGTTTAGTACGGTGCATATACCTACCTTTATACTTACCGAAAGGGTGTTATTGTGCAAGGTTGTCGTCGTAGTTTCCTTTAACTGTCACTAAGTTATTGTGATTGGTTATCGCGCGGTCGGAAGAGTGATTCCGTACCTATTACTTTATATAACGTTTGTTGCGCATTCTAATTAAGGTTCCGTAGGTAGGGAAGTTGGTTCCGTTCCATTTTTTTAAGTGATTTTTTGTGAATTCTGATTTTTGTTGGAGATTCAATTATCCTTTGAAATGGAAGATTTACAAAATAAGTTAAAGTTGTATGAAGGCAAACGCGCCGCATATTTTTCTCGTGCGCAAAAAATATTTGATTCAATAAAATGTCTAGATAATGAGAGATCGCGGAACACCTTTATTGCGCAGGCTAAAACAATCGATTTAATGCGTAATGAAATTATAACAACGATTGATAATATAAATATTATTTCAATGAAGGTTGATCCCAAATATGAAGTTAATTATAACTCATTGAATGCCTTTGACGATCTTGCGTGTGAAATAAAAAATGTTTTGAATTCTTTAACCACAAGTAACGAATCATCGGCTAGCGGGAAGAACTCAGGTTCTCCGCATATCAAAATACCTAGAATCGAGCTCCCTACCTTTGATGGTGACATTCAGAACTTTCCGTTCTTTTTTGAGACATTCAAACGCGTCATTCATACAAATTCTGATTTATCGGATTCTGATCGCATCCATTATTTATTAGGTCACCTAAAAGGCAAAGCCAAAGGCGTAGCCGCTGGAATTGTCCCTGCTGCAGAAAATTATCGTGTTATATGGGACGCGCTTATCGCTAAGTACCAGGACACACACGCATTGGCTGTGAACTATTTAGATCAGCTATTTTTGCTAAAGCCAGCTGGTTCGTCGCCCGCTAATGTAGAAAAGGTTTTTGATAAATACACCGCTATTGTGGCCGGACTCAAACAATTAAAAATCGCCAACATGTCTGATTTTATCTTTATGTACGCGGGTCTTAAGTTAGTAGACTCCGACATCGCGAAGCATTACGAAATGTCACTTCGCACTTTAAAGGACCCTCAAAGTGTTGACTATGATTATTTTGTGAAGTTCGTGCGAGAACAAGTAAAAATTCTTTATCGCACAGCTCCGCAACGGCCTGAGCGCTCGGCTGCTGGCACCAGCGCTCGTGTGCCCCCCGCACCTTCATCTAAGGTCTCGCAGGTGTATGTAGCTACATCACCTAAATGTTCGCTCTGTCGTTCGGTACACACAAACTTATACAAGTGTAGCGCTTTTTTAAAATTAAATACGAATGATAAATTTAAACACATAAAAGATAATCGTATCTGCGGTAATTGCCTAAGTACTCAACATACCGTATCTAAATGTCAATCAACGTTCACGTGTAAGAAATGCAACGGTAAACACCATTCCCTGTTACATTTTGATCAACCACCGCCACCACAATCGAAACCCACGCCTGCAGTCGGCGCCGCGCCATCTGCCAGTGCTGTAGATCAGACCTCGGATGAAGAACGTGTTTCTTTGTGTACGCATTCAGCTTCGGCTCATAATAGTACTCGCACCACGGAGGTTTTAGCTACTGCGAAAGTTTTAGTGGTAGGTAGGAAAGGGAAGGATGTTGTCGTTCGCTGTCTACTGGATCCGGGTTCTCAGAAGAACTATATTACCACCCGATGTTGCCGTAGGCTTGGGCTACCTATTCGTGACGACTCTATAGTCACGGTGAAGGGTATCGGTGGTACTTCGCAGTCGGTTCGCGGTTCAGTCGACTTCACCTTCAGCTCGCGCCTTTGCGCCCAACCCAAGTACTCCATTGATGCGCTGGTACTCGATGAGATAACCGGACAGCTTCCATTGTGCTCGATAGATGTTGCTCACCTCAATCATATCGGGTCGCATTTATTCGCGGATGATACTTGGGGAATGCCGGGGAATATTGACATCCTGCTTGGAGTAAAGTTGTTTGCTAAGCTATTGCAACCAAGTAAAGTTACTTCTACTGTTGGGTATCCAGATGCTTTAGAAACTGTCTTAGGCTATATATTTATGGGAGAAGCGCCTATTATAGACCCTCCTACCGCTACGATGTCATTTTGCGCGACGTCTTCTTTGGAAAGCTGTGACTTGCGTAAATTCTGGGAAATCGAGGAAGTTCAGGCTTCTTCAATAACAAGTGTGGATGATAAACACTGCGAGCAGTTTTATTCCTCTACCACTACTCGCTCCCCCTCTGGGAAATATGTCACTGCTTTACCACTTAAAACAGACGCCTCTGCGTTAGGAAATTCTTTGGAAATCGCACGTCGTAGGTTTTTTAGCCTCGAACGTAAATTTAAAAATCATCCTAACGTCAAACTTTTATATGATAACGTAATTAAAGATTATCTAAAAAATAACTACATTTCCTTAGTGGAAGGAGTACTTCCAGGGGAAGTCTCGTTCTATATCCCGCACCATGCTGTTATTCGCGAGGATAAGACAACCACCAAACTACGGGTGGTTCTTGACGCAAGTGCGAAGTCAGACAATGGAATTTCGCTAAACGATATTCTGTATGCAGGTCCCGTTCTTCAAGCGGACTTGCTGAACATATTGTTGAACATGAGAATTTTCGCTGTGGCAATAACTTCTGACGTGAAGGCTATGTATCTCAAAATAGCCATTCGTCCTGAAGATCGCCCTCTTCAGCGTATAGTCTATCGCTTCCACGAAGATGAACCTTTGAAAATTCTTCAGTTTTCAGTTCTTCCCTTTGGACTTAAGTGTTCTCCCTTTGTCGCAATCCGTACAATCCAACAGTTGTGCAAAGACGAAGGAGAGCAGTTTCCTCTCGCCAGTAAGATATTGAGCAGAGATATTTATATGGACGATATAGCAAGCTCTTCCTTCAATGTCGAGCAAGCAATAGAGTCTTCTCGTCAATTGATTAAGTTATTCTCACTTGGTGACTTTGAATTGACTAAATGGTCAAGTAATAGCGCTGAAGTTCTTCAAGCTATTCCCGAGTCATTGCGACTCTCACACAGTGTCGATCTAAATAAGGATCCGACTCTGAAAATTCTTGGTCTACGCTGGTTTCCCGACCAAGACTATTTCGCCTTCCAGGTCAACCCTGATGATCGCCCCTGCACAAAAAGGAATATTCTGTCGTCCATCGCTCGCCTTTTTGATGTATTGGGTCTAGTCGCGCCCATGATCCTTTATGCTAAGTTATTGATCAAGGATCTGTGGCTTGCCAAAATAGGATGGGATGATGTCCCACCAAATCGGATTGTTCGCTTGTGGGATCAATTTCAAGCTGAGTTACCTGAAATATCTCAGCTCCAATTCGCGCGTCATATTGGCGTTGTTGAACATTATAAAGTTTCAGTAGTTGGATTTGCTGATGCCAGTGAGAAGGCCTACGGTGGCGCTGTCTATACCCACGTAGTTAAGCCAAATGGTGACATTGTCGTTTCACTGGTATGTGCAAAATCTAAAGTCGCACCTCTTAAGGTTATATCGCTTGCTCGTTTAGAGCTATCTGCCGCTCTCCTGTTGTCAATTTTGATTAAACGAGTTCTCGATCTCTATTCCCCTCGATACGCCATTGAGGCGGTTTTAGCTTTCTCGGACTCTACTATCACTTTGACTTGGATTCATTCCTCACCACATCGCTGGCACACGTATGTGGCCAACCGCGTCGCTAAAATTCAGGAAAATCTTTCGTCAGATCACTTTTTTCATGTCAAAGGAACGGAGAATCCGACTGACTGTCTTTCTCGAGGTTTAACTCCGGCCCAGTTAGTTCAGCATCCACTGTGGATGAGTGGACCTCCATGGCTGGGAACACCCCGATACGAGTGGCCAGTGACGCCATTTTCATCCGCAGAAATGCAAGAACTGACCGAACTGAAGCCGGTGGCTCTACCTGCAGTACCGACGGCAGACATTTCGAATTCCGATCCCAGGTGTTCAGCGGAAGATCTCCTGTATAGCCGGGCGAATAGGTTTTCTTCTTGGATTAAATATCTGAAAACCATTTGTTTCGTTTTTAAATTCCTTAAACGTCTCCCTAAAGGACCCGTTACCGCATCGGACTTGGAGTTCGCTGAATTAGTAGTGTGGCGCTCTGTTCAGCGAATCCATTTTGAATCAGATCTTGATCGCTTAAACCGCAAACAATTATGTTCTAAGCCACTACAGAAGCTTAGTCCGTTTCTGTACAATGGACTTATTCGCGTTGGTGGACGTTTAGCCAATTCTGAGTTGGACTTTGACTCTCGTCACCAAATTTTACTTCCCCGACAGGACTACGTAGTGGAACTTCTAGTTTCCCACTATCATGTCAAAAATTTCCATACAGGTCCAAACTTACTTTTGTCCCTCCTGAGACAACGGTATTGGATTCTGTCCGCACGACGTATTGTTCGTCATATAACTTTTAATTGCAATATTTGCTTCCGCGCTAAGCCACGACCGGTTTTTCCAATCATGGCTGATCTGCCTCAATCACGAGTTGACGTCGCTCCTAAAGCATTTTCACACACTGGGTGTGATTACGCGGGACCGCTCATGATAACGTCTGTGCGTGGCAGAGGCCAAAGGAGTCGTAAGGCTTATATTTGTCTCTTTACGTGCTTGACAACGCGTGCTCTGCATCTGGAAGTTGCCTCAGATCTCAGCACTGCGAGCTTCCTGTCAGCACTAAAACGCTTTCTCTCGCGCCGTGGTCCCGTCGAATGTCTATATACAGACAACGGCACCAATTTCATCGGCGCCAGATCATATCTTCGCGATCTCTACCAATTCCTATCTCAAGAATACCGCCCCTATTGGGAAACCGCACTGACGGAGCATAAGATCACTCATAAAACCATCCCCTGTAGAGCTCCACATTTCGGTGGATGCTGGGAAAGTGAAGTAAAGAGTGTCAAAACGCATCTGTTGAAAGTCGTCGGTCAACAAATACTCACCTTTGATGAGCTTAACACTATGTTAGCTCAAGTCGAGGCTTTATTAAATTCCCGACCTCTCTATGTACTTAGCTCAGATCCGTCAGATCCTACCGCTCTTACACCTGCACATTTTCTTAATACAAAACCGCTTGTGTTTTTACCCGCTCGCGAAGTTACTGAAAAGCGTTTACACCTTATTTCACGATACGAATTCACTGATCAACTCGTCCAATCTTTTTGGAAACGGTGGCGCAATGAGTTTCTGCACACCCTCCAATCAAGACAAAAATGGAATACTCCTTCTAACCCAGTACGTGTTGGGATGGTTGTTATTTCCATGCAGGATAATGTAATGCCCTTGCATTGGCCGTTAGGTTTAATCACAGAAATCTTTCCGGACAAGAAAGGGATATGTAGAGTAGCGTCCGTGAAGGTAAAAGGTGGAATGCTTCAGAGCAGACCGATTGTTAAATTGTGCCCGCTCCCAACTCAGTAAACCTTATTTATATTATTATTATTGGTAGCTTCGTATATGTATAATATCCTATATATATAAATAAATTTAAATTTGTTACTCACACCGCTGGGGTAGAGCTTTCGCGACGATATGCAATTATAATATTTTTATATAAATAAACAATTCTAATTTCTTTCTCAATAATATAATTTCGCTTTCTCTGTGTTTTGAAAGTAGGATCTTTCAAGCCGGGGAATATGGTTACGCTAATAGTGCGTTTGTATTAATTTATATACCTATATAACTGTGGGTGACATTGGATGGTTATTACCTATCTAGGTACTTAAAGGGTTGGTTTACTCTTCTGAAATCGTCATGCAGTCAACCCTGAAGTTCGCTGTCATTGCACCGATCTGACGTTCGATGCAGTTGTCGCTTGACCATAAAAAAAGCCTCCGAGCGACGCCAGCCGGAACGGACGTCTCAAACCAAGGAATCGTCGCAGTATTTGATTCCAGATAATATCGCCTCTCCAACTAAAATATTGTTGTCGAGAGAATTTATTCGCTAATATACCCGCGGGTCGCGACTGAGTGATCTATCCTCAAGAACTGAACATTGTGCCTAACCTATAAACTTTGTGCGTGACGTGTGACCCTGGATTTACAGCCGTGAATTGATGGAGATGCCACGCTGACGCCCAGACAGGTAAGCCTTCCCAAAGTATCTGTCGGGGGTTAATTATCCAAGGTCATCCCATAGTTTTTAGATGCTGTAGTTTTCTGCAAACGAATTAGCACCCCTCGTCGAGGGGACCGCGGCGTCATTATACGCATGGTGTACCATTTCGCACCAAGTGTTAAACTTTCTAAAGGTGCATCCTGTCCGCGCTAAGCGATTTACACTCGCCGCAGTCATTGACTTTCCTCGTGGCAATTGTCTGCATCGTACACACTTCACGCATCGAACGGCGAATCGCATTCACCATTTTAGCACTATAGGTATTTTTATCTTTGTCTTTTTATATACATTGACGATGGCGCGCCGCGCGGTGGGCGAACGTCCGCCTGCGACGCAGGAGGTTGTGGGTTCGATTCCCACCTCGGGACAAATGTTTGTAAGATCTGCAGATATTTGTTTCGGTTGTTCTCTATTAATTAAGTCGTTATTTTTGTATAATAAAAATATCTATTGTATTATCAGTACCTAATATCAGACATCTAGTACCCATAACACAAACTCTGCTTAGCTTGGGGCTAAATAATGCTGTGTGGAAATGACCAGCATTATTTATTATTTACATAGAAAACAAAAAGGCAGCAGCCTTTAAAATATTTCCTTTAAAATAACGCTCTGTCTTCAGCTTGCCGCATCCAGCATCTACCTGCAGTCTTTCGCAGGTCGTCATCCCACCTGGTCGGAGGGCGTCCTACACTACTTTACGTAGTAATTTAGTAAAACCCATAGTAGAATTTACTATGTTTTTTCTTCGTATCTATTCAACCGGACTGTTCAATGTAATGTAAAAAGCCCTGCGAAGTCAACAAAAGGGCAAGTTCTGAAAGCCTTTTTAACTTGTTTCCACAATGCAACCGGTATTCTTTACTTTGTTGGGTTCAAGAGCTTACCGTTTGATTCTTACATCACCTGTTATGTTGTTCATAACGAGGTTTATTTATTATAGTGCGTAAGCCCTCGCACTCGGGGTAATCTCTAAGAAATACCGCGCTAAGCTACCTTTCTACACGTCATCATCATCAGCCTATAGCAGTCCACTGCTGAACATAGGCCTCTCCTTATGAGTGCCATAGCGTTCTTTCTTCAGCTTGCCGCATCCAGCATCTGTCTGAAGTCCTCCGCAGGTCGTCATCCCACCTGGCCGGAGGACGTCCTACACTACGTTTGCCGAGTCGCGGTCTTCACTCTAGAACACGTTTACCCCACCGGTTGTTGGTTCTTCGCGAGTTATGGCCGGCCCACTGCCCCAATGTATTACACGCGTAACTTTGATAAGGTTTTTATAGTATACCATTCATCTACCAATAACACAAGCTGCTAGTATTATTTATTTTCATAATGTAAACAATGAGGAAAAGTGATTTATTGTTGCCACATCATAGCGCAAAACAGGTTAGATTATAGTCAAACTGAAGCTGAACAAGTCCCTGAAAAGTTCAACGTTAAGGGTCAAAACGTTGGTGTTCTTCCAACACAAATAAGGTTAGTAATTAACCCTCTTACATCCATAATATAATAATAATAATAATATAATAATGCTGGACAATTCACACAGCATTATCTAGCCCCATGGTAAGCAGAGCTTGTGTTATGGGTACTAGATAACTGATATACATAATACAATACATTACATAGATAGATATTTTTTATTCTACATAGAAAACGACCAGAACACCTGGAACAAATATCTGCAGATCGTACACACAATTGTTCCGAGGCGGGAATCGAACCCGCAACCTCCTGCGTCGCAGGCGGACCTTCGCCCACCGCGCCACATCGGTCGTCACATAAGAAAAAATAAAAAAAAATAATGCTGGACAATTCACACAGCATTATCTAGCCCCATGGTAAGCAGAGCTTGTGTTATGGGTACTAGATAACTGATATACATAATACAATACATTACATAGATAGATATTTTTTATTATACATAGAAAACGACCAGATAATGAAGTAATCAAACTCATAAAATAATAACAAATAAAATCTAGCTCTTTTAAAGCTGACAGAGTATATGAGTCATAAATAACTTAGCAATGCATCACTCCGCCTCTTACCCTTTCTGCAAATATTAACCTAGTCTCTCTCCCATGTAAATAGAGTAATTCAATACCCGCAAGCTCCCGTTCTATCCCTTATTTGTACTTAAAATTAACTTCGCTCCATTTACCATAGGAATCTTTTCTGAGTAAAATTCTTTCAAAGCCTGTCTTTATTAGACGAGTAACTAGGTTGGAAGGTATTACCTCGTACTGCCGCTACTTAGTGGCCATTTTGTAAAACATGCATTATATATTTTTTTCTAAGTAGGGATGACGACCTGCGAAAGACTGCAGGTAGACGCTGCATGCGGTAACCTGAAGACAGGGCGCTTCGGCGCTCATTGGGGGAGGCCTATGTCCAGCTGTGGACTGTTATAGGCTGGTGATGATGATGATGATGATGAAGCAGTGAAACTGAACCGTCCAATTCTACTAGGTAAAACTAATTCGTGTAGACTTGGAACCCACCAAAAAGTTACAGCGAAATTAATAATGAAAAATATAATTAAACTAGACATGAATGAGACAGTAGTGGGAGGGCTATGTCCTAACTAATATTGGCTGATAATGATGATGACCCTGGTTTGACGAGGCATATTCAACAGTGGACTTTATATCTGCTGTTATAGAACTGTTTTTCATAAAAGTAATCAGTTGGTTCAACAGTTTAGAATAGGTACCAACTTTCTATATTTAATTTAACACTAAATCACTAAACATTCGTAAAAATGACGACATCTTTATTTAATTTTACCCTACATCACTAAACATTCGTAAAAATGACGTGTATCTGGAGCATTTAATATTTCGGTATGTTCCCGACCTCTGCCAGTCCACCCGTTTCTAATACCTTCCTTTCCTTAATCGTATTATTAACGACCTGCATTCACTGATGCATTCCTGGATGCACATTATTATGATAGATTGAGAGATTTCGTGTTATCGTCGTAAAATTTACAACCAAATATGATGCCAATCCATCGCTGAATAATTGAAAATGTACGGTTTTCGGGTAAGGCCGTTCAAAATATAGAGGTTTTAATCCGTCGTCAAATTTACGAATAGTGATAACGTTAAAGAATTAGCAAGCTGAACTGGCACTTTGCCGGCCATATCTCGCGATGAACCGATGGCCGCTGGGGCAAACGTGTTCTTGAGTGGAGACCACGACTCGGTAATCGTAGAGTAGGATGCTCTCCGACCAGGTGGGATGACGACCTGCGAAAGACTGCAAGTAGATGCTAGATGACGCATCACTCTACCTGCTGACGCGAGCTGAAGACAGGGCGCTGTGGCGCTTGAAATGGACTGTAAGGTCGTTATTCTAGTTGCACGTAGTAGGTAACGGTAAATGGGTGCGGTGTTTTCTCGTTATCACACCTTACCATCCCAACATTATTTTTGTATCCAGTAGAACTTCTTTGATTTTGTGCTGTCTGTGGCTATATATCCAGCAGTGTCCTAACATAGGCCGATGATAATGATGAACGTAATTAAGGTTAGTGAGCTAGGGTTAAGTAACTACCTGGTTGAGGACTTTGTTTTGTAGACACGAGGAGAGAAATACAAGGTAATTTTGCTTTGTAAAACTAAGCTAGGCACACGCTCAGCTGGGCACGGAGCACGGGAGTTTAAACCTATTAGTTTTTGTCCCTTGTTTCATTAAATTATTTCGCTAGTTTTTGTACAGGGGATAAATTTGTATTTTGTACGGGAAATTAAATTCAGCTGTAAAAGCCACATATTATGGCGTCAAAGGCATATAGGTATCAGTCCACAACCGAATCTTGGCCTTTCCTGATACAAAAAACTAATATATAAATAATGCAGGACAGTTCACATAGCATTATCTAGCCCCAAGCTAAGCAGAGCTTGTGTAATGGGTACCATAAATAACTGATATACAATACATTACATAGATAGAGTTTTTATTATACATAGATAACGACCAGAACACCCGAGGCAATCGACTTGATTTTTTGCATAGAGTTAGTTGAAAGGTTGTAGAGTAACAAAGGCTACTTTTTGTCCTGGTAAAACATCAAATTCCCATGGGAGAATTGCGGGAAGATTCATATTTTTATACAAAAATTCGTCCTTCCTTCACGGCCTAACAAAGCTACCAATCGACTTGATTTTAGGCACAGCGACAGTTGAAAGAACGTGAAGTAAGATAGGCTCCTTTTGGTCCAGGATATTTGAATTTAACACAAATGAAACCGCAGAAAACAGCTAGTGGTCTACGAACATTTTCTTTCTTCAACTTCAAATAGTTAATATTTTATGTATGTAATTGTATTAGTGTCTATAATCAGTATTTATTTCTATTAACGTATAAACATGTATTTATGTATTTGTATTGTATATAATTTATAAACAACATTAGTCTATAATACGCCATCGTCATACCTGTACTATAGCTACGTGTCCATCCAAAGGTTGCCTGGAAGAAATCGCTCTTAGCGATAAGGCCGCCCATTGTGCATCTGTATCTTTGTTCTTTACTGTTTTTGTTTTTCTGCGTATTTGTATTGTAAATAAAATAATGATCACAAACTTCAAAAAATCTATTCCTTTCAAACATACCCAAAAAATGCAGTCTTTCCAACACACTGTAAATACAAATATGATCAACATATTCAGCACATTTTTCTTCCCACTTCACCCCAGATTCCTTGACACCATCTGCGAACGACAACAATGAATGAAGTTACAATATATTCTATTTGTTCGTACGATATCTACAAACTTCTCCTATTTTTCACTCCGTCACCCAGACCCGGCGGCGCGGAAAATGAAACCTATCGTTTCTTGGAGACTGGGAACGGTTAATTTTACCGGCTATAGTGCCATAGCTTGGTTAGAGGGCGCTGGCAGGATCGTCTTTTGTTTTTTCACTCTATTCAGTAATTCAGTAATATTTATTCACATAAGACATGGTACATAATACATTGGTGCAATAACACAGTAGAGCTGCATATCTCGCCCGAATACAGCCACGTGAATATAAAAACCATTAAAATTAAATTAGATGTCATTAATTAAATCAGATAATCGCAAATATTATTAAATTGTCAGTTAAAAGTAGAACTCGCTAGGTCTACAGTAATGGTTTGTTCTCACTTGACTACATATAGCCGCGTCTTTTTCATTTATCCTACTAATATTATAAACGCGAAATTTTGTAAGAATGGATGGATGTTTGTTACTATCTCACGTAAAAACTACTGAATGGATTTTAATAAAACTTTACAATAAAGCTTATACATCAGAATAACACATAGGCTACGTTATAAAGATATTCTGTGAATTATCCAAAATAACTGATCACCACGCGGGTGATACCGCGGGTCGCAGCTAGTTTATTTATACTTCTTGCACGATATCCGATATACAAAACTTATTCTAGAAAATTAATACAAAGGCGAAGTTAACCCTAAAAAGAGTTCTCTTCCAGCAAACCTTACCTTTTTCATGAAATATATTTTTTATTTCATTTCATCATCATCATCAGCCTATATTAGTCCACTGCTGGACATAGGTATCCCCCAATGAGCGCCATAGCGCCCTGTCCTCAGCTTGACGCATCCAGCATCTACCTGCAGTCTTTCGCAGGTCGTTATCCATTATTCATTTACTACTCAGTTGATAGTTCGATTTTTGTTATAACAGTGTGTATGACCTCAATTAGCACTAGGAATAAAAATATCTAAGAAATTAAATAATATCCCAAATAATCCCCGCCAATTTCTTTTTGTGGTATTATTTAATTTGAACGAACGATCACGATCTCAAATGAACGCTGTACCCAAAGATCATAAAATTGAACGAACGCTGTTTAAATTTTCTTCTGGGAATAGTCTCTTCAGGTATTTGGTTATTAAGTTTCCTGTTCTTACTGAATAAAAACAGCTCATAGATTTAATTTTTACTTCAGTAGTGTAGTACACACTGCGCGACCAAAACGATTAACCGATCGCGCCAACACTGGTTGCACTACCCTAGGTCATGGAGTCTGTCAGACGTGAGAATAAACAGCTGCCGATAAAAAGGAGTCTATCGGACGTTAGTGAGCTAGATAAACAAGACACATTGTCATGCTTGCTAGCTTGCTTCGATTTTATTAACATTATTGTTTTCTGTTAGAGGTACAGTCAACTACAAATATTTCTTATTTTGATTTAATAATTTCTATCTTCCTCGTCTTGAATAAGCTAAATCCTACTAATATTATAAATGCGAAAGTATGGATGGATGTATGTTACTCTTTCACTTAAAAACTACTGAATGGATTTTAATGAAACTTTACAATAATATAGCTTATACATCAGAATAACAGATAGGCTAAAATTTAAAAATATATTGTATATTATCCAAAATATCTATCACCACGCGGGTGAAACCGCGGGGCGCAGCTAGTTCTATTATAAATTCAAATATTATTAAAGAGTCAACATAAAAGAAAATAATTATAGGTAAGTCAAAAACCGGTCAACATTTATTTATAGAGATTCAAATAAAATTCATACATACAATCTAGTTAAAACTTTATGTCAGTTTATTTAGTTAATTTCATGGAATCGAACCCGCAACCCCTGCGCCCACAAACTTCGTCAGTCGCGTCGTCATAGTGGAACTAAAAAAAGAATGCAAGCAAAGCCACAGGCAGTCGCCTACATCAGATAAGCCATGTTGACCAGAACATCCGCAACACACACAGCACTTCGGTTCAGATATTATTAATCGAGGAAAGTTTTTCGTTGTTCGCAATATATTGGCTTGTCGTTAAGATTCAAAATTACTTGGAGTTTGGGGTAATCTCTTTGTGTTACGATTTAACTGGGAAGTATTATCAGTTTTGGACGAAACGGCTTTTTGGGCCTAGTGACTTGGACTATGGAGCTATGCTCGCAGTTTCTCTGTAGGATAGGATTCGTAACGAGTACATTCGACAGAAAACTAAAGTTACCGACATAGCTCTAAGTATTAGCAAGCTGAAGTGCAAGGCAGTGGGCCGGCCATATCTCGTGAAGAACCGACGGCCGCTGGGGCAAACGTGTTCTTGAGTGGAGACCATGACTCGGTAAACGTGGACGCCCTCCGACCAGGTGGGATGACAACCTGCGAAAGACTGCAGGTAGATTCTGGATGCGTCAAGTTGAAGACAGGGCACTGTGGCGCTGATTGGGGAGACCTATGACCAGCAGTGGACTAACATTAGGCTGATGATGATGATGACCTAGTGGTGGGTAAAGTTCAGCTGCGTATGATTATGATTTGATATTGTTACTGAAAAGTCACTTAACGACTTCTGTGGGTACAGCGGGTAGAGGTGTGGCGAGGCAGGAGGGCACAGGTTCGGTTCCCACCTCGGGACAAATATTTGTACCGTAACCTACAATATTTGTTTCGTGTTTTCTATATATAGAAAGAAAGAAAGAAAGAAAATATTTTTATTTACCTTAAAAACTAGCATACACAACAAACTTAAAACTACGCAAATTAATACAATATATATCTTACAAATTATTGTGCGTAGCAGAGTTCATGGCAAATATGGCCTTCACTCAGCATTGTGCTGGATGCACACTAATGTGTCCACCCAGCGCTGATTTTCAGTGAAGACCAGAGGGATCGTGTCACGTCACGGTCGTCAGGTGCGTGATTTATACATAAAAATAGTCAACAAAATTGCATTACATTATTAGTTATACATTATACAATACTTATTTATAAATTCTATCCTTATTAATTCTAACAAACATATAAGACCGGTGGCTGTGGCTTGCTTAGTCAGGCCGAACAAATTACACTGTATACGAACTAAAAACTGCGAATAAGTCTGATTGATGGGTCGAATGAACTTAGTTCTTTTTATATTGATTATATTATTGATTATTAGTAAGTAGATAACTTCTCAAATTTCATAGTACTAAGGTAGATAAGTACTAAGAATATTGTCTCCTAATCTATATAGTAATATAACACATACATTGTGTTAGAAAGCAACCCAATTATATAAGATACGTTCACCAACAAAAGTAAATTACAAAGAGACATTACAGAAGACATAAGTACAATGGGGGGCCTTATCGCTTAGAAGGGATCTGTTACAGTTGTCTGTCTTGTAGAATGCCAAACAAATAAAAGTATTTCTTAGGAATCTCTCTCTCACTGAAGGAGACCCTTGTTTTTCCACTACATAGTATAAAACAAAGTCGCTTCCCGCTACTGTCGTCGGTCCCTATGAATGCTTAGATCTTTAAAACTACGCAACGGATTTTGATGCGGTTTTTTTTCAATAGATAAAGTGATTCAAGATATAGGTTTATAACTATTTGAAAAACAGATTTCCACGCGGGCGAAGCCGTGGGGCGCAGCTAGTAAGGGGTAGAACTTTGGTGTTCTTTCAACACAATATAAGGGTCATAATTAACTCGCTTACATCCATAATTATTTTCCTAGCAGGTTGCATTACCTTTATTTATTATCTTTTATTACCAAATTTATTGGTCTCAGTACTATTGCTAACTATATGTTTATGGCAGGCGTCCGCAATCTCCCCTATAGCTCGATTACCCAGTCCATCCATCCATCACAATAGCCTGGTTTTATTTCTTTTATTTTTCTTTGCAAAAGTCTCTACACCTGGCGGATACCATCTTTGGGTGTATCATATTGTGCACCCGAGGATGATACCCGCTATGTGTAGCCATCGCCTTTAGATTAACTTCTCAAAGGGCCTCTGTGCTGTTGGCTTCGGCCCCACGCAAGCCTTCCAAAGGACCGGCCGGGTTGCGACAGACGTATATTAAGCAATCAGTGCCGTCAAACGTCAATTTTGACCAATTTTGACGTTGTAGCTGGTGTCAAACTAATACAAAATTGACGTTTGCCAGCACTGATTGCTTAATTTACGCCTGTCGCAAACCGGTCGCGAGTTACATAATCACCAGACGGGTCACTTTATGGCCCGAGATCATGGTATTGAGATACAGAATATGACGCGGTGCAAGTCACCGGTAACCGCTATCCAAAACCAGCTTTATCACTACTATGCCACAAAAGCCGTCAGTAAATTAATATTACAAAACTTTCGAGTAACACTTCCAACTGAATTAAGTAGGCAAGTCAATATTTGAGTTCGTTGGTCGATTTTGCGGATTTAACTCTGTGCCTTTCCTCGAGATTATAACGGATATAACGGAAATTACGAATATTACGTTAGAGAGCCGCAAACTTGGGCTCTTTTGTGGTAACCATCGTTGTGGTTAGGTACCTTTAGTGTTAGAATTAGCACTTGTGGCGTATTATAACTTTGTAATTGAGTCTATGTATAGAGTAGGTACGGGGTCGTAATAGTAACGCTTATGAACTTGAAGTTTTAATTATTATGTCTCTATAGTGACGTAGACCGACAGCCGACAACCGCTGGGGTAAACGTGTTCTTGAATGGAAACCACGAATCGGTAAACGTCGTGTAGGACGCCCTCCGACCAGATTTGATGACGACCTGCGAAAGAATTTATCAGAGATGCTGGATGCGTCAAGCTGAAGACAGGGCGCTATGGCGCTCATTGGGGGAGACTTATGTCCAGCAGTGGACTAACATATGGAGATTATCATCATAAGCATATAGCCAGACTATTCATGGCTTTTACATCACAATATCAAGATAAATAATTTTTTTGTGTTTTTCCAATACCTATTTCAGCACAGTTTCATGCGCCATGAATCATGGTTAATATTCCGTTATAAACGACTTTTGTGTTAAAAACCATGATAGTTTCAAAAGTATTATAAAGATAAATCTATAAAAATCTTATTTCAAAACGAAATAAATAGACCAATCGCATTACGAAATAAGTTTACAAAGTAAATTGCTTCAAAATGCACCGCTATTCAAGCCCAATCAACTCCGCCATTCAAGTCTACGGAACCCAAATTAATTAATTCCACTGACCACGTTTCATTAAACCCTCGTTTTGCGGCTCAAATTTTCGGAGAGGATCCCTGAAATCCTAATAGACAGGCGTCCTGCGGCCCGCACTGAATTCCTTCCCAGTTATATTGCTTTATCGAAGGAAATCTTCTTAGGTACCTTTTGACCTAGGGGTCTGACCTTCGAGCAAGGTCGTGGATTTGACACCTTTAATTACCTATACAACTTTTTAAATTTACGCGATTTGCTAACATATTAACCCGAGATTCATAAACATTCGTCACACAGACGAACATATTATTTATGATTTTTTCCTTATGAAAGGTGACAAAAAAATAATTTTGTTGTTTAACATGTTTAGCCGCGCACTAGGGAAAGGCTTATATTATTCCACTGTTTTTTTAAATTTGTTTAGTCCTGTATTGTTTTCTGTTTTGTGTTGTATAATAAAGTATTTTCTATCTATCTTACGAATCCTATCCAACAAACGATAATAATTATATATTTAAAATTAAGAACTGTTATTATATATTCATACAAATCAAGATTATTATTAAAATAAAATAATATTTAACATAATATAATTATAAAAATTATATATTATTACAACGGCAAGCCTCTCTATCTTACACTTCTAATTGGGCACGAATTTATTTGAAGCCCACTCGCATTGAATCGAGGGTCCTTGCTCAGCCTTGACCTCCCGAAGTCCTTAGAAGCTAAGGACAATTCCTTCCCGGCAATATCACATGGAATTTATCATAATAACACAATTTTCGGTCCCTCGTAGCCTGTTGATGGCCATTTGTCGCAGTCACTGTGATGTAGGGTCTTAAGGCTTCTCATGCATAGTGGGTATTTATTTGCAACAAGGTAGAATAAAAAATATTTATTTGCGTTTCATATAAAATAATACAAATTAAGAACAAATAAAATAATTTAAATATGAGAACACAGAAAGGCTACCGGCCGGGTGATTATGTAACTCGCGACCGGTTTGCGACAGGCGTAAATTAAGCAATCAGTGCTGTCAAACGTCAATTTTGTATTAGTTTGACACCAATATTGGCGTTTGACAGCACTGATTGCTTAATTTACGCCTGTCGCAAACCGGTCGCGAGTTACATAATCACCATACGGCTCAGCATTAAATGCTATATTGACACAAGTGCCAATACAGCGCTGGTTTTCAGGTCGATATTATAAATAAAAACAATAACAACAATAACAGGACAAATCACACAGAATTATTTAGCTCCAAGGTAAGTAGAGCTTGTTTTATGGATACTAGATAACTGATGGACATAGTACAATACGACTAATGATAATAAAATAATGACGACCGATGTGGCGCGGTGAGCGAAGGTCCGCCTGCGACGCAGAAGGTTGCGGGTTCGATTCCCGCCTCGGAACAATTGTGTGTACGATCTGCAGATATTTGTTCCGGTGCTCTGGTCGTTTCTATGTATAATAAAAAAAACTGTCCATGTAATGTATTGTATTATGTATATCAGTTATCTAGTACCCATAACACAAGCTCTGCTTACCATGGGGCTAGATAATGCTGTGTGAATTGTCCAGCATTTATAATATTTAAAAAAAAGTAAATATAATTAAAAAAAATACATGTGGTACATAGATAGTTTTTTTTATTATAGGAACATAGAAAACGACCAAATCGTTAAATATCGAAGTTTTTTTAACGCAATGGTCATACCATTGCGTTAGATCCGTCGATTAGAAGCAAACCGAATTAAAAACATACTATGCCGGGACATGTGAAAGTAGAATTTAACGCGGGTGATACCGCCGGAAACAGCTAGTTATACATAATATAAAATTCTCGTGTCACAATATTAGTTGCGATACTCCTCCGACACGGCTTGACCGATTCTTATGATATTTTGTGTGTATAGGTAGGTCTGAGAATAGGACTAAAACTATTTTCCAAACGCCATTTCATATTTTCTATATTATTACATACTTGATGTGCCCTACGACTTCACCCGCGTGGAAATCTATCAGTTAAATGGCTTATAGACCTTTATCTTGAATCACTCTATCTATTAAAAAAACCGCATCAAAATCCGTTGCGTAGTTTTAAAGATCTAATCATACATAGGGACAAACAGACAGCAGGAAGCAACTTTTTTTATACTATGTAGTGATTTAAAAAATATGAAAGAAATATTATAAACGCGAGAGTTTGTAAGTATGGACGGATGGATGTTTGTTACTCTTTCACATAAAAACTACTGAATGGATTTTAATGAAACTTTCCAATAATATAGCTTCTACATCAGAATAACACATAGGCTACAATTTATAAAGATATATTGTATATTATCCAAAATACCTATCACCACGCGGGTGAAACTGCGGGGCGCCGCGGTGCTCACCCTTCGCAAAGGGGTAAAAATAGAAGCACAAAATGAACATCAATGACATGACCCCATTCGCACCCTATTCGCAAAACCTAAAAAATCCAAAGAAACAATACTAATGCCGCCGAACCGTCTGTCTGTCTGTCAATAAGGACTAAAATTGACGTATATCTGATGAAAATTCCAATGGTCCTACTACGAAAAACAATAACGATGTAGGTATCAATTTTGAGACGGGTGTTTCGAACTCTTTGTCATATGAAGAAAACCCTTTTGTTCATGGCGCGGATCTTTCATGTCAAACTATGGGTGTCAAGTCTCTAATTAGGCCTATGCAATTTTTTTATGTTGTCAAACTATTTTAAACTAATAATTTTGTTGTTGTGTATGTTTTTGGATTAAGTGTGTTTTGCTTAGAGATAAGGTTGGAGCACAGCACTGACAGAAATTACTTTACCATAAAAAATCCATAAAATTCCTCCTCTAAACGCAAACATTAAATGTATTAATAGGTTTTATTTAAAAAATATATATATTTTGCAGGCAGTTTTTGTAAAAAAGATGACTAGTTTTCCTAATTTCTTATAGGTAGGTAAGTCTAAATTTTTTATGAAAGATGAACTAATACAGTAAATAAAAAATACAACAAGGTAAAGGTTATGTAAATAAAATGATAGTTTGAAGTAAATACTAATGGGTTGTTGGTATTGCGTAAAAAATGCTTTTTCCGCATTAACTGCCCAGCCACTGAGCGGTGCGGTTCGACGCACAGGACGCGCCCAAAAGTTTAATCGTTTTTTCGGAGTAGGCCCCCAGAAATGGTTACTGACAGCTTCAATTGGAAGGAAAAAGTTTGGTAACTGTCGGGAATTGGACAAAAATGGATGAGTCGAGAGCGATAATTGTATTTCTGTGTTGTTTATAAATTACACTTTCAGGTTCTTATTTTGCCAGTTAAAATTGGAAATTTCAAATCTTGAGACTTTTTTTTAAAGATTGTACTTCAGTTAGGCATTTAGGACTGTTGTTTCCCTAATGTTTTTTAAAGTGGTGGGGATAGCAATATTTTATTAGGGAGGTATTAAGAAAAAAATAAAGAAAATTATTTATTAGACACAACAGACAAACCAACTTAGTTACAGAAATATAAGACTACTTAGTACTAGATAACACCTACACAGGCGCACATAAAAAGTGAATATCACATTTAGTACTAACACCAACACAAGTAGGTTAGGTTGGTACCACAGTTTGGTACTAATTAGCCCTCACAGCAAGCAGATAAGTGCGTGTGTGTATTTTTTTTTATTAGCTTAGGGTGTCTTTCGTATCACGGCGGCCATGATAGGCCTATTGTGATCGCCACTTATACGTTTCAGCCCGGAAGCCGTGGCGTTCATAGTTCGCCACTAACCCTTGCAGCTGCTAGGAACTGTAGGATTTTTTTCGGGGTGATGTCTCGCAGCTCGTCTGGGCTATGCAGATGCTTGCCCAGATGGATGCTGCGTTTGTGCATCAGTGCTCCACTCTCACCTAGCAGATGGAGGGGCGTTTCATCCGCCTCCTCACAAAATCTGCAGGATTGTGTGTCGCTTAGCCCTAGTTTGAACATGTGCTTGTTATGGCGACAGTGTCCAGTTAGGGCTCTTGTCATGATGCGAAGGTTACCTCTGCTTAGCGCTAGGATTCGGTTGGTATACCGACTATCGAAGGCTTTTATCAGAGATTTTGAGTGATCCATGCCCGAGGAGTTGCTCCAGAGCATGTGCGATTCCTCGAGGCAGGATCCCAGGAGTGTTCTGTGCGCCAAGCTTTTAGGTATGCCATAGAACGGCTCGGGGCCTAGCTGAGTCCCCTTGGCCCCAGAGCGCGCGATCGTCGGCACACTCAAGCGTGTGTGTAGGTCTAACATGTCTTGACTTAGCTTGTTGCTCTATTACAATAACCTAAGATCATTTGTGAAAAAATGCTTTGTTTTCAGTCAAACTGATTCTGTCAAATAATATCTACAGTATTGAATCGAAAAGGTAAATCGGTAAACATAGTGTAGGACGCCCTCTGACCAGGTGGGATGACGACCTGCGAAAGACTGCAGGTAGATTCTGGATGCGTCAAGCTGAGGACAGGGTGCTATGGCGCACCTTGGGGGAGGCCTATGTCCAGTGGACTATCATAGGCTGATAATGATGATGAATCAAACAGTATTGATTTGCTTCGAGCTGAGATCTCGCGAAGTCTTTTTTCAACCCACTCGCGTAATAATACATAATTAAAATAGAATTTGATATAAGATACCTTATAAGATATCCATTATACAAATAGGTGAAGGTCGAAGGTCGTCCCTGATTCGGGCCGTCATACTGCTTCTACTATACATATTTTCATACACAAAACCCACGTAGAAATAATGTAGACTTGTTAACACTTTAGTTAATTTAATTATATATTTTTTTTTATTATTTTCCATTTGTTGCAATAAGCTAAGTACCACTATTTTCATTTCTTTTGGATTTTCCAACATAATATTTATACTAGCTGCGCCCCGGGGTTTCACCCGCGTGGTGATAGATATTTTGGATAATATACAATATATCTTTATGAATGCCTATATGTTATTCTGATATGTAAGCTATATTATTGTGAAGTTTGAACAAAATCCATTCAGTAGTTTTTGCGTGAAAGACCAACAAACATCCTCAAAAACTTTCGCGTTTATAATAATATTAGTAAGATTTATTTTATACCAGTTTCTGCCCGCGGCTTCGCACACGTTGTTTCTATGGAAACGTTTAAGATTATTTCTATCCTATGGGAACTGATTTGTAGGATAATAAAGAACCTATGTTTTATTCTGGGCCCAGAACTACCTGTATGCAAAATTTCAGCTCGATCCGTTCAGTAGTTTTTACGTGAAAGAGTAACAAACAACCATCTATACTTACAAACATTCGCGTTTATAATATTAGTAGGATCATTTCACACACTTAGGCAGGGGAATTTAACTACGTTAATATTATAGATTTTTTATTATTTTCAAAAATCAAAATTCGTTTATTGCGTGAAATACATGTTATAAAGTTCTTATAATGTAATGGGTCACTATGTATTCTGCCCTATTGGGCGTGCAATGTTTTAAAATTTACAATAATTAGCTACTATAAATTCTTAAAAAAAATAATACAAAAAATTCACAGACAAATAATAATAAAAAAAATCAATTTGTTGCAATAAACTTAAACGTATTTTCACCCACCCAGGCACAGGGGCTGACAATCCAAGCATGACTAAGATGTCATTGAAAATGCTGCGGCCCGTAAGTTGAATCAGGTCAACATCCAGAAAATTCCACGCGAATATTTTCAAGTTGAGAGTAAATATGAAAGAAGGTTTAAATACGTCGCCTTTTTTGCCAGGACTCACTAAGTATTTGACCAAGCCTTTTTAGTCGCTTTATAGTTTTGCTCTCAAAGAAGCTAATGGTTGGACAAATACGAAAATAAATTAAAATTACTTATAGGTAAATACTATTAAATGGATAGATAAATACGTGACTCTTTTTAAGTATTTTTTATAGATATCTGACTTTTACCAAAGACTAATAAATTTATTAGTCTTTGCTCTTACCTATTTGTCGACGATGATGTGGCGCGGTGGGCGAAGGTTCTGCGACGCAGGAGGCTGCGGGTTCGATTCCCGCCTCGGGACAATTGTGTGTACGATCTGCAGATATTTGTTCCGGGTGTTCTGGTCGTTTTTTATGTATAATAAAAAATATCTATCTATGTAATATATTGTATTATGTATATCAGTTATCTAATAAATACAGACAGACCAGCAGTAGTATACTTTTTACTAGGGAATAATATATGTAGATATTTTGGATAATATACAATATATCTTTATAAATTTTAGCCTATGTGTTATTCTGATGTATAAGCTATATAATTGTAAAGTGTCATTAAAATCAAATCAGTAGTTTTTACGTGAAAGAGTAACAAACATCCATCCATCCATACTTACAAACTTTCGCGTTTATAATATTAGTAGGATATCTATCTATCTTTTTCTGAGAATCCACATAGCTGCTGCCGGTGACTACGGTATTGTAGAATCTGGACAGTCAATGCGTTAAACTGAACGTACAATTTCATTGCCCACACACCTACGAGTTCTGTTGTGTACCCAAACAGAACAGGTATGGTTAATGGCCATGAATAATTCATGAACCGGAATTGATAGAATTCTAAGCTTCCGATAAGATAGCAGCTATGACGAATTGGTTTGATATTGTTCGTAGCAAGGCAAAGACCAATTCCATATCTCAAACTAGCTGTGCCCCGCGGTTTCACCCGCGTGGTGATAGATTTTTGGATAATATACAATATATCTTTATGAATTGTAGCCTATCTGTTATTCTGATATGTGAGCTATATTATTGTGAAGTTTCATCAAAATTCAAGAAGGTGAAAGAATTTTTCAAATCGGTCCAGTAGTTTCGGATCCTATTCATTACAAACAAACAAAAAATCAAACCCTTCCTCTTTATAATAATTATTAGTATAGACAATGTTGGCCCGACCCGGGTTTGTACTGGGTATTATGTAGGTACCTACATATCTCGTCCGAAAAAACATCGCAAAAAAACGAGTTGTTCACTTTTTAGTAGGGGTATTATGTATAACTCGTTCGAATCAAAAACCAAGAGACATTACAAAGTGATCACTTTGATATTTTTGTCATTTTGAGGTAAAGTAGAGAAGCGAACAAAGAAACCTTTAGTATGTTAGATTGTTAGTTTTCTAAAGTCCGAAGATTTTTCAGAATTCATTCGTATTCTTCAGCGTTATCTAGAACTTTGCAGTGGCTGTGTTTCAAACTTTAGCAGTCGGGAGAAACAACTCAATAATTAGGTACTTAATTAGGAAACTACTTGAAATTCTACGCAAACTTAACACACACAATGTTTGAAGTAGTAAGGCATAAGTTAAGCTTTAAAAACTTAATAATAAAGATTATTAGGTTAAATAAAAAAACAGTCAGTAGAATCTAAAATAAAAACCGGCCAAGAGCTAGTCGGACTCGCGCACGAAGGATTCCGTACCATTTTTTATAAAAACAGCAATAACTTCATGTCTGGGAGCCCCTCTTAACACTTTGACTGCGATTTTTTTTCGACGACTGCGATCTTTTCTTTAACCTAAAAAATTCGTGCTGCCGCTCTACACAGCGGTTGTGTAGAGCACATGGCACATGCGTTTCGTTCGAAAAATATTACGGCTGTGCTGAGTCACAAAGATCTGTATTTTTTCAGCCGCTGCGCTAGTGTGGATTTACGCATATTAGTCACTTGTAGAAAACATACCGTGTGATTTAAGCAATCAAAGTGTTAAATATTATTTTTTAGTATTTGTTGTTAAAGCGGCATCAGAAATACATCCTCTGTAAAAATTTCAATTGTCTATCACGGTTCATGAGACAGCCTGGTGACAGACGGACGAACGGACAGCGGAATCTTAGTAATAGGGTCCCGTTTTACCCTTTGGGTACGGAACCCTAGCCTACTTTTTATTCGGAAAACGTGTGCACACGGGCATATATGCTAGTAACTTTTGTTAAGTAATTTTAATTAATTTAACGATATTATGATAAGTATGTACCTACTTTGTAGCCTTTTCTGTAATAAAACTTATTATTATACACTCATTTACTTAACATTCTCGTAGAAAATATATACAATAAATATTTTAAAACTATTAGTAGAAAGTATATCAAAACAGTAGATCACCGACCGCGAAGCTAGAAGTTATTATTATACTCTGATTTATTTAAATTCTCGTATAAATAAAATACATTTTTTGACTATAGAAAATACAATAAAATATTATAAAAATATTCTACAGTAAAAAATATATCAAAACGGTAGATCACCGACCGCGAAGCTAGGCTCAAGCGGCCGGTGACTAGGGCTGCAGAGAGAGGAACTTCCTGACGATACGTGCCGAGTCCAAGAGTACCGCCTTCTGGATCTGGCCCTTGAACCAACTTAGCTAGAGTCTCTTCTGGTACTGATCGAGATCGATTATTATTATTATACTTTTATGTGCTCTAAGCTAGGTTGTAGGTTATTGTAACGTAAGCCGAGCCTCAACAGAAACAACTTACAAAAAAACCTTAAAAAATATATTCCGATCTCTGTCCTAACAAAATTCAACGCTAATCTGCGCACAATTTCACTCAACTTCCGTATCAAGAATAAAAGACCGCCATAAACCAGTATTTAACGAGCGAATGAACGAAAATATATTAGTTCTAGCTGCGCCCCGCGGTTTCACCTGCGTGGTGATAGATATTTTGTATAATAAAATTATACAGGGTGTTTGGTGGAGGGTTAGACAAACTCGGTGGGTGTGTAGGTGGACCTATTTGTAAAATACAAATTGAAGTAGAAGACCCTAACTCTTTTAATATTTTTTTTAATCCTGTTTTTTGTATTTTTAAATAATTTTTACTCTAGTCCAATTTTTTTTGGAACATGTTTTCGATTGTTCTTTTTATTTGGTTTTGGTCTCAGATGTATCCTTCATCTATTGAAGGCATTATTCATTAAAAAAAAACCAGTAAATATTTAGTTATACGCTCTCAAAGTTAAAAAAATTAAATAAATCATAATCCATAATAATGCACATACAAATTAAAAATGTCAAAAACAAAATCACACAATAAAATAAAATAAAACTAGAATAATATAACGTAGGGAAATTAAAAAATAAATAATAAAATACAAATTGAAAACTTACTAACCTAACATTTAGAAGAAATATTATTGTCAAGTTTCATTAAAATCCATTCAGTAGTTTTTACGTGAAAGAGTAACAAACAAACCTTCATCCATACTTACAAACTTTCGCGTTTATAATATTAGTAGGAGTAGGATTTTACATTCCCTCCGCTTCGATACGATATCTCCGCGTATAATCATATTTTTATAGAATTGTAAAATATTTTTGAGTATATCCGATGCTTCCGAATGGGAACTGTAACGCTTTATGTTATAGCTAGTATTCGGATCTTTAGGGGATGAACGTGAGTGTATTAAAGACTCCAATCTGGAGAGTACGGGAGAACAGTCTTGGATTTATAAAAATACTAGCTGCCCCCCGCGGTTTCACCCGCGTGGTGATAGATATTTTGGATAATATACAATATATCTTTATAAATTGTAGCATATGTGTTATTCTGATGTATAAGCTACATATTATTGTAAAGTTTCATTAATATCTATTCAGTAGTTTTTACGTGAAAGATTAACTAACATCCATCCATCCATCCACACTTAAAATGTATTTTTATAATGTACATATTTTTATTATTATAATTATGATGTATGTAGTTTTTACATATTGCATTATAATATGTGACCTGTTACCCAAAGTTATCAATAAATTAACTCTATGAACTATGAACTTATAAACTTTCGCGTTTATAAATTATAGTAGGATATTATCGTCATAAGGAAAAACATAGGAATAAATAGGGATATGCGGCGGCGTCTAGGCAGACCACCTGCCCGATGGTCAGACGACATTGTGGGGGCTGTAGGGAAGCAGTGGATCCGACTGGCAAAGGACCGCCAGGGGTACAGAGATAAGGAAGAGGCCTATACTTAACAGTAACAATAATAAATAATAATAATAATAATGCTGGATAATTCACACAGCATTATCTAGCCCCATGGTAAGCAGAGCTTGTGTTATGGGTACTAGATAACTGATATACATAATACAATATATTACATAGATAGATATTTTTTATTATACATAGAAAACGACCAGAACACCCGGAACAAATATCTGCAGATCGTACACACAATTGTTCCGAGGCTGGTATCGAACCCGCAACCTCCTGCGTCGCAGGCATCATAATGTAATAGGTATGTTTTTCACCACGCTGAGGTCTGTTCAGAGGACGTACTTATAGTTATTTAATAACATCTGAATGACTTCACAATGCCTACGTATTATAACTGTTGGTATCCTAATCACCTAGACATAGAAAATGCCCTAATCATAAATTGTCAAACCAAATGATAACTCGGCTAACTCGCTGATAATACTCCTTTACAAACCTTTGTGGTTTTCTAATATATTATTTTAAATTAGTAAATAAAAAAATACAAAATAAATGTACGTTGGTTATTCAGCAATCGACCTAAAGTCCGCCCACGAAATAAATTCACGCCAGTGCAATAATAGCAACCAATACCATCAATAGCAAAACGCAGTATCATCAATAGATGCCGCAGTAACTCTATCCGACACGTTAGTTCGTCCATTCTAGCTAATTACCGTCAAGATAAATCGCGGACGACATTAACAAGTTTAATCGTGTGCCCGGTATAAATAGGGATCGGAGACGCTTCGGACCAAGCCTTTATGGGAAGTGCTGACCCATATAAGAGGTTTAGTGGTAGCTCTTTGCAGAAACATTGAAATGAAATGATATGAGATGAAATGAGATGAAATGAGACGAAATGAGACGAAATGAGACGAAATGAGACGAAATGAGATGAAATGAGATGAAAGTTTATTTCTTTAGGCTTACAAAATAAGCACTTAGACACGTCATATATTACAGTTCACTTAAATTTTTTGTCCACCAGTGGTTTGAGTTGGAGCAAAACTCGTTCCAAGTTTTTTTATCTTCTGTTGACTGTTGAAAGAAAGAATATATATTAGACACATGACATGAACAAACTTAGGTACTAGACAACACATATACAGACATTACAAAAAAGTTAATAAAAATGTAGGTACTAACACAAGTAGCATTGGGTTCGCACTAAGTAGCCCTCACAGCAAGCAGATAAAGCGCGCGTGTTAGGTCCTAGGTCTGTGTCTAGGTCCTGACTCAGCTTGTTGCTTACCCAAGGTCATTTGCGAAAGAGCGCTGGTTTTCAGTCAGAACCCGGTAGAGTGATTCAGCGCACACAATGCGTGGACAGGTATGCAACATATTTAAAGAGAACGAGATGGCAAATTGGATTTTTGAATGGAACAAAAAACAAACATACAAAATCATAGGTAAATTGCAGCAAAATACTGTTCTTACTGTAGTGTTAACCGATTTGACTGCATACGATGCATATGGCAAAGTAAAGCTCCTCTTGGGGCGGTGAGCCTAGGCAGTGAAACTCTTAACCCAATGCGTCAAATAGAAAATTAGGTTTTCTAAAACTTGTGCCATTACTTTCAGGAAAACATCAGCGTAGCATGTAAGTGCTATTTTATTGGCGATCTCGCGAAGTTATGCGGTATATTTTTACTTTTTCATTGAAAAATATCCTTTTTAGCATATTGAGGCCATATAAAATATCCCAGGAAATGTTCAATGTGTTATCAGCTACGTAGACCATTCTTCTTTATTATACGAGAACGCTGAGCTAAATTCAGCGTTAGCGCCGAGCGTAAAAGTTTAAAATGGCTGCGGTTACTTTTTATACGTCATAAGTTAGATGCATATTTTTTGTTTATTCGACTTTTAAATGATGCGGTCCGATTTATCGTGTGCAAGATTTGTGCATTCGATTTTTTTAACAAGCGAACTTAATTGTCGGGAATTTAAGCGCAAAATGATTTTGTCGAACTCTAAACATATAGAATAATTGATGCAGTGTCAAAGTTTCCTATTAAAACATGTTTAATACATATTACATATTAGGTACAATGCTCGATGGACCTATGTTTATGAATATATAAAATTCCACTTGATTTTACTTTCATCCCTTGAGATATATTGTCGAAATAAAAACAAAGGTCAAAAAAATTCTGAAATTTTAAATTGACTGAAATCTTTTATCTGACTCATGAGTTTAAAGAATGCTCTTCTATTTCAGAAGAACATTCTGCAAACTCATTACAAAAAATATATTTTAAATACGTTCTTCATTTTTCTATACTAATATAATATTATAAAGAGGAAAGGTTTGATTTTTTGTTTGTTTGTAATGAATAGGCTCCGAAACTACTGGATCGATTTGAAAAATTCTTTCACCGTTGGGAAGCTACACTATCCCCAGTGAACATAGGCTATATTATATTTTCAAAAAAATTAGGGATTCAGCAGTCCACAGCTGGACATAGGCCTCCCCCAATGAGCGCCATAGCGCCCTGTCTTCAGCTTGCCGCATCCAGCATCTGCCTGCAGTCTTAGTAGTCATCCCACCTGTCCGAAGGGTGTCCTTCACTACGTATGCCGAGTCGCGGTCTCCACTCAAGAACACGTTTACCCCAACGGTTGTTGGTCTATTCTATAACCGTACTATAATATTAAAATAGGTAAAATATTTGGTAAATTTTGATTTGGTTAGTGTTGAGTAATCTCCCTACTAATCGGCTTAGGAAACGAACTACCTATCATTAGAATTTTCCATGATTTCTTATACATGATTTCTAAGTGCTCTTAGTAGGCGATTTATTCTCTAGTACCAACTTGATTTATTTTCTAGTAGTTGATTTATTCAGGTACATAGTGGAACCTCAGAAGCTAGAATATAATATGCTCTTAGAGCAGACACTCACGTCCTAAATTTTAAACCTCCCAAAAATATGTGACGAAGCGGAAGCCACGTATCTCATACTGAGCATGTATTGAAGTGCATTTGGCACGAGTGCAGTTTACACTGTGCGAGTTACTGGTGCGACAGCAGACAGTGACCTGACATGTGAATCGCATGGCAGTATGGTGATATTTCCTATAAAGTAAATTTATTGAAAGACTGCTGGATTATCTATATATACATTTTTATTAGGCTTGTGATGATAAAATACAATTTGTATTATAATTTTAACTATTATTATGAAAAAATGACATGTAAATTAATTTTACCAATAAATTGTATTTCTGTATTTCTGTATTGGAGGGCGTCCTACACTACGTTTACCGAGTTGTGGTCTCCACGCAAGAACACGTTCTGGACAAGAGAGAGAATGGAGCAAAGTAAGAATTATAGGAATATCTGTGAATTCGTCACACCTAGCGCACTTTGAGAGCTAAAAGCGCGTAGTAGTCTATACGACAACAAGGGTTTTTGTCATTTCATACACTTAAAATTATGCGATCGCGAAGTTACAATAAGTAAATGTCCTGTGAGATGACCAGCTAATCTTTTTTTTAAATATTATCCGTGAAAGATGTTGGACGTCGTGCAATCAAAATGATTTGAGGTGGATCAACGTCATTATAATTTTATTGTTTTGAAAAAAACTAAACATCGACTTTGAATCCCTTAATTATACGTTTTAAAGTTAAACGAGACAAACTGTTCCCTCGATATTAAAAGATTTTTTGGTTCCATAAAAATCATCAAAATCTTTTCTCCTAATAAAAATAATTTTTAAAATCGTTCATTTAGTGCCGGAGAAATTGAAGAACACACAAACATTTAAAAATTGAAAACATTCATACGGCCGAACATAGAACCTTCTTTATTCGAAGTCCATCCAAACCATTATAATGAGAGTGGTTCAAGTAGCACTGCAGTAACAAACTCGGCCGCTCGCTTGCCAACTTGCCCGGTTTCAACCACCCCTAAAGTTTACGTGACGTGGTTCCTGAACATACAATATTGCGACTTCCACTGATATTCTGTCAATTTCACGTTTTCAATATGCATCGAGAATGTCCAAAATGAAGGAGTGAGAAATGAGAAAAAATTTGGGATTCTTCTGCGGTTTTTGGAATATATTCCAAACCCTGCAGCATTTTCTTGAATAAAAAAATCTGACCTAATTATTTAATACTTTTGTATAGGTAATAAGAAACCAAAGGGCAAACGTGTTCTTGAGTGGAGACCACGACTCGGTAAACGTAGTGTAGGACGCCCTCCGACCAGATGGGATGACAACCTGCGAAGGACTGCAGGTAGATGCTGGCTGCGGCAAGCTGAAGACAGGGCGCTATGGCGCTCATTGGGGGAGGCCTATGTCCAGCAGTGGACTGCTATAAGCTGATGATGATGATGATGAATAAGAAACCTACCACAGGGACTTTAAAATAAAAGGTTACCACTGAAATCTACTGTTTTCTAATTTATTTTGTTACAACGTTTAAAATTTGTTTAATTTTACTTGTATTGCCCATTATAAGTACGGTTATTTTGTTATTTAATGATATTACTTTGTAGGTTTAGTGTTCATTTCCAATCCACAACCGCATCGAAATCCGTTGCGTAGTTTTAAAGATCTAAGCATACATACGGACAGAGACAGCGGGAAGCGACTGTGTTTTATACTATATAGAGATTACACGACTCGTTTAACCTTAACACTTTGACTGCGATTTTTTTTCGACGACTGCGATCTTTTGTTTAACCTAAAAAATTCGTGCTGCCGAGAGCGGCAGCACGAGCAGCGGTTGTGTTGCGCCGCACATGTGTTTCGTTCGAAAAATATTACGGCTGTGCTGAGTCACACAGATCTGTATTTTCTCAGCCGCTGCGCTAGTGTGGATTTACGCATATTAGTCACTTGGAGAAAACACATACCGTGTGATTTCAGCAAACAAAGTGTTAAGACATTCGCTCCAGTTTCAACTCGCACTCATTATTCGTACCGCGCGATATATAATAGCATGCGTAACTGTGCGTAACTCGATATTGGAGAGGTTCTGCTAATGAACTACTATGGAAGTGCCATGATTGAGGGAATTGCGGGAATTTCGGGACGTTTCGTATGTCTTCTAGCTTGGGTACCTACTTCATTCTATTCATCATAATAGAATACTACTTCATTCTATTCTGATAAATAGAATGAAGTACATTCTATTCTGATAAATAGAATTAAGTACCTAAGCTGGAAGACCTATCATCAACCTATAATAGTCCTCTGTTGGACATAAGCCTCCCTTTATGAGCGCCATAGCGCCCTGTCTTCAGCTAGCTTCCCGCGTCCAGCATCTACCTGCAGTCTTTCGCAGGTCGTCATCCCATCTGGCCGGATGGCGTCCTACATAAAGTGAAACCACAAATAAAATATTATCAAAAATTCACAAATAAAACTAATAAAGCTTATGAATAGGTATATAAAAATCCCCAATTAAAATTTTGATATTTCCTTTGTTCAACGCAATAATAACTTGAAATAGGTGACGGCGCTAGTTTTCCTCGGGGTACCGTCTTAAATCTAACAAACAACATACGAAGAGATATCTGACTTATTTTAAAGAACAAGAACATCCATTCGAAGAATATTGAATCGCATTGAAACCACTCCACTTTTTATCCTATACTAGATGCGACTTACGGCTTCGTCCGCGTGGAAATTGATGTGTCAAATGGTTTATAAATCTTCCTCTTGAATCAATCTATTTAAAAACACTGCATTAAAATCCGCTGCGTAGTTTTAAAGATCTAAGCATACATAGCGACAGACAGACAGCGGGAAGCGACTTTGTTTTATACTATGTAGTGAAAAATATATTGAACATGAGATGAAGTGGATTGTTTCTATATACATGGACAATAAATATCTTGAGCAGAGCTCGTTAAATTTAATTATCTAAAATATCCTATTTCTCCTACAAGCATGGTCATCGTACCTTTAAGTCTACACTAATTACAGGCTTGCTTTATCCAAAGAGCGAGGCTTATCTATAGACGTGAATTATTTTGACAGGGCAGACGGGCAGACGGACGGAACAAACGCTGTACGGTCGACACACTAACGCATCATCGGTTCAGTGTGCAAGGTTGGATGTTTTATTCGATTTGTCTGTTCTGGCGATCAATAATACGCAACGCATTTTCCGTCAGATAATCGTGTACCCTTTCTTATGCCACATTGAACGGATAATCCGTCGCCAATCTTACGCGGCTGAACGCTAGTTTTATTATACGAGTATTTAACGTCGCATCACATTTCCCTGTTGTAAGTTTGAATTCTCGTCTCGTCTATCTTCGAACAGAGTCCCTGCTCTGTTCAATATTTGTCTAATGGAGAGGGACCTTATCCAATCAATTATCTTCCTTTTTGCCAGACAATCAATATGTTCGGTCCATACATTATTATCTGGGGCCGAAATCTGTTAGAAAATCACAACATGACAGCCGCCTCGACGCAGAATCATTGTCGTCATAAATGAAAGAAACTTTGTGGTAGACTTTTTGGCATGTTTTATTAAATTTCTTTAATTAAATTAGTCTAGTCAGATAGTTCACCGATTACGGTGTACAAATTGAGAGATTGATCAAGTTTGAAAAAAATGTACAGTAAATTTTTGATTTTCCTCTAGAGTTCGATATTTCGAAATAGGGTATATTTCGAAATATCGAACTCTAGAGGAAAATCATTGGCAACACCATCCGGCTACGACCAGTTTCCTCCAATGTTTTCCTTCACGAAGCACGTGACAAACACTACAACCAATTTACACCGTCAAAACATCAATAAGGAAGCACCAAACTGGAACGAAAGTAAACCTTATGGATCACGAACTAAGGTTGGTAATTCAGTGTTTCAGGGCTTATATTTTTCTCAATATTTTCGCCTTCCGTTGAATCAGATGACACAAAGATGTTTTGATGGATTTATGGGTTCAGATAAAAGATATCAATGTTTTTTGAAGGCAAAGACTTCTTTAGTAATATAACAGATGCGAAAGTTGTGGAACTTTGTTTGTATGAACGAGACCGATGTTATAAGACTATGAGTTCATTTGCGTTACTTTTCATTTTCGTTTTCGCTCTGTTTTTTCAAGATTCATTACCTATGCACAAACTACACACTATGGTAAACGTAGTGTAGGACGCCCTCCGACCAGGTGGGATGACGACCTGCGAAAGACTGCAGGTAGATGCTGGATGCGGCAAGCTGAAGATAGGACGCTATGGCGCTCATTGGGGGAGGCCTATATCCAGCAGTGGACTGCTATAGGCTGATGATGATGATGAACCTATGCACAATAACGGGATTGATAAATACTTAATACACTCACAATGCATGTGATTAACCCAACTGAACCCACGTCTTTTCTAAAAACTTCCCTCCCACTAATCCAGCACTTCTCAATGCGCGCTGTCAATGAAATTAGGAGTTGACGTGAAAAGGTTGCCATGACAAATAATTCAATTTATTATTTGAAGGGGTAACTCTGAGCTCATCTTCGCAAATGTATACAACGGTAGCTCAGTTTTAGGGTTCTTCACTTTCAAAATAAAACCTTAACGTTCACACTAACCGTTCCTTTGTAAGCAATAGGTGAAACCCGTGGCATTACGGTCGGGAGTCCCTCATTTGTGGCGACATCTATCGCTTTTATTTACCATTTATCGAGTAAGTAATGTCTTTTTTGTAATGATCTGCATAATTGGTGTACAATAAAGCATTTTTGTATTATATTGTGATGATGACCTATTATGACTATGCACGGGTTTAAGGTATTTATTTACCAAGCAAACATCCAAACACTCGCATTAATAATATTAGAGTATTTTAATAATGCGAGAGTTGGATGTTTATATGGATGAATGGATGTAAGAATGGACGGATGTTTGTAACTTCTTCACGCCAAAACAAATCGGAATTCTGACCTGCACCATTCTGCACATTTGCAAAATTTCAAACATACACTACTTTTCATCCCAGAAAACAGTTCCCATGCATAGAAATTACGTTTAAATTCAAATGGTTCCATTGACACAACGCGTGCAAAGCCGCGCTCGAAAACTATAAGTTTAAATAATATAAATAAAAATTGCTGGACAATTCACACAGCATTATCTAGCCTCATGGTAAGCAGAGCTTGTGTTATAGGTACTAGATAACTGATATACATAATACAATACATTACATATGTAGATAGATATATTTTATTATACATAGAAAACGACCAGAACACCCGGAACAAATATCTGCAGATATTTGTTATTATATATGTTCAGATCGCGTCACTTAAACAATCTTTTTAGGGCCTAAGAGCCTTCGGAACCTTGAACAAAAACTCGCTCAGCCTTGTTCATTTTTACGATATTGTTGACTCAGCCGTAATTCCTAAATGTAGGACAATAAGGGCGAGAATGGGACTGTTATTGAGGAGTAGGGATTACCTCTGACTTCGTTTCACGAAATAGCCAGGTTTGTTTAGTAAACTGAGTATAGTAACGGATTATTTGTTTCTACGCAGATAAAAAGCCTTGCTTAGGCCTTACATAGGCCTGTATTGTGAAAGAGTTGCTCAGTCAAGAGCACAATCAAGAGAGTTGCTCAATCATAGATATATGCTTGGGCAACGTGTATGCCACCATTAATAAAATTAATAATGCTGGGCAACCCACCCAGCATCATCCAGCATCAAACTAACTGTTATGGGTACTAGATGACTGATATCACTACATAGTATAAAACAAAGTCACTTCCCGCTGTCTGTCCCTATGTATGCTTAGATCTTTAAAATTACGCAACAAATTTTGATGCGGTTTTTTTTAATAGATAGAGTAATTCAATTCGAGAGAAAGGTTTATAAAAAATTAGACACATAGATTTCCAAGCGATTCCAAGTCAAAAGTTCTACCCGTTAGGTACAGATAGTAAGTTAGTCATTTTATTAGTAAAAGATAATGTTTGCAAGTAGAATAGTAAAAATCAATGTAGGGACATCAGTGAACGGATAAAACAAGGTACCTACATACATACTAACAATTATATACAATTTTAAATTAAAATGATTACAATTTGTCAAAATAAAGAAGAGAATAAATAATTTTTGATAGCCGTACACAATGTTACACAGAGTTACAAAAAAAGGAAAAACACACAAAAAAACAGAACAACATAAAGTCGTAGGGATTTAGGTAGGTACATACTTAATTTTTTTTTTAATATCTTTATTTATTGATGGAGTTTTGTCACAAAGTGACTATGTGACTCCCATATGAGATCAATTCTTTATATTACAAACATGGCAAAATATGTACATACACTTAACAAACAAGAAACAACAATAACGTTTACCACATGACATTGCATGGCCACCTCCATAAGGAATGTGGATAACAATGTGTCATACTTAATATGGAACATAGATTCAATTAAATTTGCAGTAAAATTATATAACACAATACAATAAGTAATAAAACAGACAGACAAACTCACCATAATTTCATATGAGCATAAAAAGGATGCGAAAAGGGGAATGCTAAGGAGATTGCCATAATCCAGTTTTATAAGTAGAGGGTAGTCGCAAAATCAAGTGTCTTTTGTTTATGAGCTTCCGCGTTCTGTAACTGGGTTTATGTCATATTTTCAATAATGATACCTACACAACTACATATATTCTAAATTATTTACTACTTTATTTTTGTTTACTGTGTATTAGATAAGTTAGTTTGTAAATTAGTATCTTGTTAATTCAATAGCGCTCCTATTGAATTAACAAGATACTAATTTACAAACCATGTAATTAATTATAAAGGTCCTTACAAAAAATATGATTTAAAAAAAAATGCAGAATGGAAGCTATTTGTATATTTTACTAGCTGTGTGTGTGTGTGTGTTTATATATTTCCTTATATATTCCTTATTCTTTTTTGACGACCTCTATGGCGCGGTGGGCGAAGGTCCGCCTGCGACGCAAGAGGTTGCGGGTTCGATTCCCGCCTCGGAACAATTGTGTGTACGATCTGCAGATATTTGTTCTGGGTGTTCTGGTCGTTTTCTATGTATAATAAAAAATATTTATCTATGTAATGTATTGTATTATGTATATCAGTTATCTAGTACCTATAACACAAGCTTTGCTTACCATGGGGCTAGATAATGCTGTGTGGATTGTCCAGCATTATTTTTTTTTTTATTTATAATATATATTATATTATTTCACCGCGGATAGTGTAGCTTCCCAACGGTGAAAGAATTTTTCAAATCAGTCCAGTAGTTTCGGAGCCTATTCAATACAAACAAACAAGCAAAAAATCAAACCTTTCCTCTTTATAATATTAGTATAGATATAGACTAGTTGCGGCCCCCAGCTTCACCCGCGTGGAAATCTATGTGTCAAATAGACAAAATCTTTAATTTATTTGCTGCTGCAGTACAAAACATAAACAAAGTAGGTATAACGATGACTTGCGAAGGATTGCGGGCAGTTTCTGAATGCGGCAAGATGAAGACAGGGCGCTATGGCGCTCTTCGGGGAGGCCTATGTCCAGCTGTGGACTACTATAGGCTGATGATAATGATGATTTACTTCCTTCAAATTTTAATGATCCTAAAACAGCACTAAATGGATTTAAGTTCGACCCAATAACCCGGAGTTAGCACGTCCTTCGTTATACGTTTTTCGAGAATTATCCGTTTAACGCATAAATCTCGTTAAGCATCCGTCATATATGACAAGTCAGTTACAGTTGGTACAGTGGAGGAGAAAAGTGTTAGTTAAATATTAAAAGATAAATTAATAAATCACCCGCCTATTTGAATTTTGTATAGTGGTTTCTTTTTCACTTCTTCCACTAGTGGACAATAAATTTATGTAAACAAAAAATCAAAAACACCTTTTTTCTTATTTGATAACAATTTATTGCTACTTTATTTTTGTTTAACACTTTGACTGCGATTTTTTTTCGACGACTGCGATCTTTTTTTTAACCTAAAAATTCGTGCTACCGCTCTACACAGCGGTTGTGTTACGCCGCACATGCGTTTCGTTCGAAACATATTACGGCTGTGCTGAATCACAAAGATCTGTATTTTCTCAGCCGCTGCGCTAGTGTGGATTTACGCATATTAGTCACTTGTAGAAAACACATACCGTGTGATTTCAGCAGTCAAAGTGTTAATGTTTCTTGTTTACTGTGTATTAGATAAGTTAGTTTGTAAATTAGTATCTTGTTAATTCAATAGGACCGCCATGTAATTAATTATAAAGGTCCTTAAAATAAATATGATAAAAAAAAATATATAGTTTAAAATTTGACTTATCTGTGTTTATTTTGTAAGCCTATGGAAATAAAGTATTTTGAATTTATTTTTAACGTTGGAAACATGAAAATATCATTATTTGCAAATATGCAGGTCTCAACAGAGCCTATGCATTTACTCCGCTTGGAGTTGAGACCCTAGGTCCAAGCGGTACCGAGGCTCTGCGAGATTTTATAAATATATCTTCACTTCTGGTCTATGCGACGCGTGACCCGAGAGCTGGTGAGTATCTAACGCAGCGCATCAGCATTGTCATACAGCGGGGCAATGCAGCCAGCGTCGTGGGGACGCCCGCCGACTGGCATATGGATCAGTTGAGCTACCGGTAGATTGTTTGTAATAGTCTGCAGTGTTAGTTCAGTTGTTTCCATTATAAATACCTACTAGTTCTTGTCAATAAAGAATTAATTTACATGAATATCATTTGAAAATTAGAATATTAATATACATAGAAGTACCCAGAACCTGTAACAAATATTTGCAGATCTTGCAAACATTGACGGGATAACCGTCAAACCCGCAACCTCCTGCATCGCAAGCGGACAATCGCCGCGCCACATCGGTCTTCGTCTACTATCCAGTCAAACATCACGAAAGACAGAGTCAAAACATAAACTTAAGTCCTTAAACATTAATAGAATTAAGTCCAGTTGATGAGACCTGAAGTTCAAGGTTATCAGTCAGTTGGTGACGGACCGTGCAATCTGAGGATTTGATCTAAATCACTCGCTTTGACATGAAGAACTTTGGAAAGGGCAATGACCAAGGAGGTAGTGAATTGAAAGGGTAAAATAACACGAGGGTTTGATGTGTTATTGTATTGTATAGATAGTAAAATCCATAACATAAATAAAGTTAAAATAAAAATGTAATTAAAATAAAATAATAATTAAAACTAAATAAATTACTATACCCATACATTGGAGCAACACGTTGGACAAAGTATGTCCATAATTTTTTTAAGTATTCATGTTATGTTCATATTAGATTATCTTTGGTACAACCCCTGCCTTACTTAAATTCACATAATTATTTCCATCCAAAGGTTGCCTGGAAGAGATCGCTTCTAAGCGATAAGGCCGCCCATTGTACTTGTCGCATGTAATGTATTTTGTAATGATCTGTATCTGGTGTACAATAAAGTATTTTTGTTTTGTATTGTATAAAATGTGGGGGACATACGCCTGGCCACAGTTTGTTCGGACTCGCCCTCGTCCTGCTCATCAAGGATGCTGTTTTCTTCCGAATGACGGCGTGAAAGCCGTCAGTTTGATTCTGAGCAAACATCTCTGAGGCACTACGAAAACGGGAGTCTCAACAGTATATGCAGCTTTGAGAATAATAAAAAGATTTTTCTATTATTGTTCCAACCAACCCAAAGCACTTTTCTGCGCACAAGTCCCTTTGCCCTTGTGCGCCCCAGTGTAAGAATGACATCGTATTTTATACCGTAAAATACAGCCTTGATTCATCAGCTAAAGCTGCAAAGCCACTGTGGTAGACGCACAAAAAGGAAAAGCAATTTAGGTGTACAATTGACAAATTGATTTGGAATTCGGAAATGTGTAAAGTCAATCATAACCTACGCATTTTGAATGGTAGAATACAAAAGTAAGTATAACGACGCGACGCAATGTTTCTAAAGAAGGGAAAAATCCTTTTAGCATTCAAATTGCGGTAGCGTAGATCGAAGTTTTTTGTAAGTAGGTATACTAATTATATATACCCATATACATTATACATTGTGAGTTTAATTTATATTCAAGGGTTTTATCACGTTGACTATTTCACTAGGTTTCAACAGGTTTAACGCATTCACTGCGGTAAGATCTGAAGAAGCAAAGTCGAGTTGAAGAAGGGCTTGCGTCATGGGCAATGTAAGTGTTAAACACTGTCGTGGTCACTAAATAAGATTTTTACCTACCACTTCTATTTGACAATGTTTCTGTAGGTAATAACCATTGATTTCACTTGAAGTACCCTATAATTAGATATAAACTAAGGTGTATAGATTAGGTAGTATACCGTTATTCCTAGATAATCAATTACGATGGGTTTGTTTTCTGAGATTAGATAACCTTTCAATACAAACCGGCACACGTGCGGAATATGATCGTATTAACCGAGCGCCGCGGTGGTCCATTGTCTTTAATTGTCGAGACAAAGCACGCATTCAGATGTGATGGATTGAATAAGGATCAAACCGTTAGACATGTTGATGGTACCTACTATCTAGAAAGAGTCATCATCATGATCAGCCTATCTAAGTCCACAGCTGGACATAGGCCTCCCCCAATGAGCGCCACAGCGCCCTGTCTTCAGCTTGACGCATCCAGCATCTACCTGCAGTCTTTCGCAGGTCGTCTCATCATATTTAAGGGCTCATACAACAGACATGATTCGCACTTGGCCAGTATTTAATATTATGGCTTGTTAATTGTGTTAACAAAGTTAATTAATACTAAGTGACAGTGGAAGACTGAAGTGGCAGTGGGCCGGCCATATCTCTCGAGGAAGCGACAACCGCCCCGCTGGGGTAAACATGTTCTTGAGTGAAGACCACGACACGGTAAACATAGTATGGGACGCCCTCCGGCCAGATGGGATGATGATGACCTATGAACAACTTATCAGGGGAGGCATTATGCCCAGTTTAGTCCGAAACAAATACTTTCAGATAAAACATAAATCCGCTGAAATCAAACCGGTAACCATCTGCCCACTGCGCGACTGAGGTCGTTATTATAACTGTAGGTTCTGTCAAATTAAAGTATTCTCCCTACTTTACTTGTTACAAAATGTGAAGGTATCACTTCCATCTTTTTAATGGCTGTCGTTATGACTTTAATAATTTGCGAAATTAAGTGGACGAGGAAAAACTCGAGAAATGAGTGACGTTTTTGGAGATTTGACTTAAAATTTATTATAATTTTCAGGACATTTTTATAACATTATTATCTACAACTGTTTTTTTTTTACCACCTATATTGTTCTTACATGTTGCTTCCAAGATTGCCTGGAAGAGATCGCGCTTAGCGGTACGGCCGCCTTTCTACTTCTTCTACTCTTATGAGGGGTTAATAATCGTAGTTTTTTTTAATGAAATGACGTTGTGATTGGAAAAAAAAATGGCTGTCATTACAGGGGGGATGAGGTAGGTCAACGGGGGAGGGATTATTTATCGATAAAATATCTTATAAAAACAGCCCCTTTAAATATCGTCGAGTCAATATAAATAAAAAGAACTTAAATTATTAAAATAAAACCATATTTATATAAACAGAGGTAGCTGGGCTTATTTTTTTTTTAAACAACACCTTTGAGGGTCATTGAACACGGTGGTTGAAATCTACCCTCCTTATTCTACCATTTTTGTGTAATACAGAGACAGATTCTCTATTATTTATTAGAAACAGTTATTCATCACTCTGCTTAAAGCTTTCACTGCCCAGTCTCGGCGTTGTGTGGCTGCTCCGCTACAAGAGCTTCAGTGATCGAGTCTGTCGAGGGCAATGAAAGTGTTACCTTGGGGCTAAATTTCTGTGTGCGTTACTGCTTACCATTAAGTGTGTGAATTGGCCAGCATTATTTATTTACAAGCAGTGCCCCGCGGTTTCACCCACATGATAGATATTTTGGATAATATACAATATATCTTTATAAATTGTAGCCTATGTGTTATTCTGATGTATAAGCTATATTATTGTAAAGATTCATTAAAATCCATTCAGTACTTTTTACGTGAAAGAGTAACAAACATCCATCCATCCATACTTACAAACTTTCGGGTTAATAATATTAGTAGGATTTATTTCTTGGCCTTGTCAGCGTCGTCGTCGCCACAAAACCTCCCTTGACCTCTCAAAGCCCCAAAATAAATGATCGACGCTAAGCAATAACTCGGATCGATCCATTCAATTGTACGCATTCAATTGTACGATTTCAATTGAGCAATTTCAATTTTATGAAATACCCAAACTGGTCATAAAGATATTATTGCATGATATATTTCCATGTCGGAAATATATGGGTAAGTTTATGGTTTGTTTTTGAGCATTTTGTACTTCTTTTACTTACAAAATCACTATTGTGTGGGCGAAGGTGCGATGCAGACGGTTGTGGGTTCGATGTCCGCCTTAAAATAAAATAATGTTATTTGATAATAATAATTAATAGTATAAAATTTGACTTGTCTAAGTGCTTATTTTGTAAGCCTAAAGAAATAAATGAGTTTGACTTTGACTTGGGACATTTCTTTCACGAACTGCAAATATATGTGGGTGTAAAAAATTGCGTGCAAAACCGCGGGCAGAACCAAGTTGGTAACAAAAATTTTGTTGAGCTTATCCAATCTACTCACCTCTATAAAACGAGCACAAACAACAGCTAAAAACATTACTTACATGCAGATAAAAAGGAAATGAAATTGAATAGGTAGGTTAGCGACTGAAAAAAAAAAGCTCGTAAATATACAAATAAATATATTTAAAAGTTCCAGTGGGCTTATAATAAAATTAAACATAAAAATGGCTATAATTACAGAATGTTGGTAGTTAACTAGAACTTAGCAGTTTCGCACCAAAGACGTAAACAAGTCTAACATCGCCACCCACACAACACCTTCTCAGAGTTGTTTTGAAGAAAAACCGACTTCAAATTCCTGAACTGTATAATCTGTTTTTTTTAAGTTATTCAGGACAAATATTAATTCTTCGGGAATAATTTATTATGGCACCACCTCGCCTCGGGATCATTTTTCATACAATAAGCGATAGAATATTCCAAGTCGGTCAATAATTGGCCGAGAAATCGATCATTAAACATAGAAAAAACATGCATAGGTACAGGCGAACCGATGAGGCGAACATAGAATCCTCTTTTGTGTTTCTTCGGTTAAAAATATTACTCAAAACACTTGACGCGAGGCGAAAATTTCCAAATTTTCCCAAACCGTGCTAAATTCCCAACAAAAACATAATCAAACCACTCTAGTAAAGCGCCGCAAATGCAAAAATTATCTCCGTATAAATGTCAAATTTATATTCGCATTCCACGCATGCGCTTTGCAACCCCTGTTGGTATCATAGGGAGGGGGTTAGATCTCTCCGAAGCCCGTACGGGGTAGCCGTTTCACCCCCCACGCGATTTCCCGATCGCGAGTGACAAATAGTGAAGTGTGATGACAAGTGAAAGTGATAAGTGATTTTTTGATACGAACAGTGATTTTGGAATGTGTGTTAAATAAACATTAGGTAAGTTTATTTTATTGTTATGGAAAATATTCATGTTTTACTTTATTTGGTAATTAATTAATTTGTTTATGAGAGTGTATCATCAGTTATTTTTTTTAGATAAACAACATGTTTTTATACGTGGTATTTAACGCTTTTACGTACGTAAAGGTATCTTGAAAGCAGAAGTTTCAACAAAGTTGCAGGTGTTCAAACTTTCCCGTTTCAATTATTAATATTCTTTTGAACTTTTAACGTAAGGTTTCTTCAAAGTTTAATTTGTTTGTCTTACAAGAAATTTTCTTCTTATTTTGTGAGGTTTAGCATATTTATTTTGCTCATGGGGCAGATATTGCGTAATGTGGCGACTTTATTTTGCCTTTATTCTTTGAATCCAATTTTTTTCTAAACGTATAAGTACTTACAGTGTCTGAGTAGACAATAATGCAGTAGAACGCCTCTTACGTGGTCCTCATAAGTGGTGCCTACCCAACTACTGAACTTTAATTTGTAAGATCCCATCCATTTTGACAAATAACTTTAATGTGGTGTCACATTAAAGTTATTTGTCAAAATGGATGGGAATAGCGCAATTTGCTTTATAATAGTAGAATGAGGGTGTGAACTAGTCCAGAAGAAAAGCAGAGTAATGATAGATTTTAGAAATTGCTCGAAGGTTCTCGGTAATATATGGATAAGACATGTTTCCCAATGTACTAAACCAAATTTTGGGCTATCGTCTTGAATTGTAAGAACATTATTTATCAAAATGGATAGGAATAGCGCAAATTGCTTAAGAGACTAGAATGTGTATGTTCTAGTCCAGAAGAAAAACAGAGTACAGATGGATTTTAGAAATTGCTCGAAGGTTCCCGAGATTATTATGGATACGACATGTTTCCCAGTGTAAAAATCATTTTCTACACTGTTTTTTCTTCTTGTACCAGGTCTTATATTTGATGTCCTTTTTTGTAAACACTTTCGTGGCCCACGATGTACATGACCATCTGCAAGTCCTTCTCGTAGCGACGGACGTGCCCATGCAATGCAGGCGGTGAATGAAAAAAAGAATGTCTATAAGGTATTGGGGCTTTCTGAAAATAAAAGCTTACCTATATAAATCTACTAATATATAAATCCACAATATATTATCCCGGCATGTGTTGAAAATTAGATTGATCGTTAAAAACAGACTAAATTGGTAAAACCGTCTGTGTTTATTCACTAAATTTTTTCACTTTTTGAATAGCTGGTATTATGGGTTTCAGGAATTATCTGCGTATTCCGTACATTTAATTTAAAATATCAAATAGTTGCCTTGTTCACATTTCACGAGAATGGTTTTTAAACTGGTTTTAGTTGGAATGATTTCGTAAAACCACTTAAACCGACTACCTGTCTTTGATCATCTCAAGGCGTGTTGTTAATCTACAAGGAAAACAAAACACTGGCAGTTTTTGAAACCTACAAAAATAAAAACACGCTTTTACATTGAATAATAAAGTTTCTTTTTAGCTGCCAGTTCATATCACACACTCTTGCCTCTCAGTTAGAACACAATAAAATCACTACGTAAAGTCATAATTTAATTTTAAAATAAAAAGTTAAGTGTTAGTATGGATAGTCGAAGGATCAGGTACGCTACCCTGGTCGACACACTGGATATCTTGGACGTTGTTAGAGGGAGGGCCTTATTGAAGAGGAAACCTACGCCACCCTGGGACGTTTTATCACCCTCGCGAAAGTAGAGAAGATGGCCCGAGTCTAGGGTTACGGTGCCCCTCTCTCTACGAACTTCACATAACCCCAGAACATGCCATTTGATGTTCTCTAACTCCACTTCCAACTGCGCTAGATGGTGGTCAAGCCTCAGAGTGCGTCCGTTGAAGGATGCCAGAGTTAGTTTGCGTAATGAAAGGTAGCTTAGGGTAGCCCAGTGATTATTATCCTGCCTGAAGACTGCTGGTAGGTGCTGGATGCGTCAAGCTGAAGACAGGGCGCTATGGCGCTCATTAGGGGAGGCATATGTCCAGCTGTAGACTAACATAGGCTTATAGGCTGAAGTTTTAGTGCATACTCTTTACTTAATTTTTTGAGAACGTTTATTTCCCTTTCATTCATAATTCCAAACTGTAAATACTCTTAAATATCCATTTTCTTACAATTCCGACCACGCCTCAATTTCGCCGGGCACGTACCTAACAGGGCGACTATTTTAAAAGGTCTCGGGGGTTTTATGCCAAAATCTAATTTGTAAGCAATACAGAAAAACGTTTGAAATTCTTGGATATCGGTACCATGTAGTTACCACCTATTTAAATTTATTTATTTAATGTAATCAGAACGACCTTAGGCCAATTATACTAATTACAGAGGTATAATATAAAAGTAAAGAACACATGTTATAAATACAGTTAAAATAAAATCAAAAATTCAATAATGTCAATTATAAATTCAAATTATTGAAGAGTCAACATAAAATTAAGAATAGAAATATAGGTAAGTCAAAAATAGGTCAAAATAAATTTTTAGAGATTAAAACAATGTCAAAAATAGCATTCACAAAAAGTTAAACATATAAGCATTAGACTTCTCCACTCGTCCGCAAAAATGTCGGTATCCGGAAAGGCCACCAGGAGTCTGTTTAGGACTTCGAGGGTCCTGGGTATGGGAGAGCGGGCGCGCGCGACCGTGCGGCAGGGAGGCGGAGCGAAGAGCCTATGATTCCTGCCCCGCAGGTAGTTTTCGGGTACATACAGTCGAAGTGACTCATTCACCAAATCAGGCGAGTCGAAAATACCACGAAAAACTTTGATGACTGTCGTCAGCTGATCATGGGCTCTACGCGTTTGGAGAGAGTTAAATCCAAGAAACCCAAGTAGGAAATTTGTCGGGTACATAAATAAATAAATAGATAGAATATACTTTATTGCACTAGATAGGTACATCTAAAGTCGAACTGTTGTGTTGAAATAAAATTGTGTGCGTGATTCGAGATTTTTGTTTATTTCTTTTAATATTAGATATATATATATTCTAATACTAGTAGCCCATCCCGGCTTCGCCCGGGTGGTCATTAGTTTCAGGCAATTTAAAAAAAAACTGTTTTTTCTCTCCGTAAGAACCATCCTAGTACTTCAAGGAATATTCTAAAAAAATAATTAGCGAAATCGGTTCTTAAGAGGACTACAATTCGGTAAACGTAGTGAAGGACGCCCTCCGACCAGGTGGGATGACGACCTGCGAAATACTGCAGGTAGATTCTGAAAAATCTGAGTCAATATACGTCTAAGTAATGAGATCCCTAATAAATCCTTGCTTTGTAAAAACAAGCCGACTCCGTATTAAATTTACTCAACTTTTTGCGCGGAGGGATAAAATGATCAGCATTTTTTGCTACTGTTTTTATTTTAAACCGAGCTTTTTCATTTAAAATTGATTTTTATCAGATAATTACCTAGAATTTATGTATGGTTAATTAAGCTTTAGTTTAAAGTTACCCTCGCTTTGTAAATGTATTCGATATTTTTTTAACAACTGAGAGAATTAAGCAATTTAGTAAGTGAAGGTAAAAAGATTTTGCAAGAACAGAGACGAATAGAATACATATTAATTAACCTTAAATTAACAGAGAAACTGACAAAATAGGTCTATATTGACGACCGATGTGGCGCGGTGGGCGAAGGTCCGCCTGCGACGCAGGAAGATGCGGGCTCGATTCCCGCCTCGGAACAATTGTGTGTACGATCTGCAGATATTTGTTCCGAGTTTTCTGGTCGTTTTGTATGTATAATAAAAAATATCTATCTATGTAATGTATTGTATTATGTATATCAGTTATCTAGCACCCATAACACAAGCTCTGCTTACCATGGGGCTAGATAATGCTGTGTGAAATGTCCGGCATTATGTATTATTTATTTATTTATATTATTAATTCATGTCCAGTCCTTCCCAAGGTTGCCTGGAAGAGATCGCTCTCAGCGATAAGGCCCCCCTTTATACCTTTATTCTAAGTTTATATTTCTGTATTGTTTTCTGTTGTGTGGTATAATAAAGTATTTTCTATCTATCTATCTCCACTCAGCATGTGCTATGGTAGAGCAGATCATACCCTAGCGCTGGTCTTCCGTGGAGACCGTGGTGCGCAAGGTGGCCTTATATACTCATACAAACAGGAAAAAACGAAAATATAGATTTCAACAACAAAAACTAAAACTATGAAAAATATAATCACTACATAGTATAAAACAAAGTCGCGTCCCGCTGTCTGTCTGTCCCTATGTATGCTTAGATCTTTAAAACTACGCAACGGAATTAGATGCGGTTTAGTAGATGATTTTATAAAATATAAACCATTTGGCACAGAGATTTCCACGCGGGTGAAGCCGCGGGGCGCAGCTAGCATCATTATAATTACTTATTATAATTTCTCTCTTGTGAGCTTCTATAGATAGTTATCAAAGGTTCTGGCTTTATGAATATTTTTGTTCTATCTTAGCTCAAAATATTCTCTGCTAGACATAGTCCTCCCTGACGTAATGAAAGGCGATCCCATGCCGCCTCCATCCATTGACTCCTTGTGTATACATCGAGCACGGAGGTATATTAGCAGCATCAGTTCGGCCTAAGTAGGTTACCCGTGCCGCGAGCGCGGACCGCGCGCCTACAGAGGTCAGTGCATCACCAGCAGCCATTCAAACCGCACACATTACCATCATATTAGTCGTAGTTTTAGACAATATAGCTATTGTTCTTATACTCGACTCTTATATCAGCACGATATAAAAGAGCTAGCCGCGATTCCTACACCTTACGATCGTTACAATGTCGTCAGTCTCGGGGGCTGGACCGACGACAGGGTTTACAGGCTTAAAGAGCTAAGCTGCCCTAACCTAGTAGGTAGTAGTGTACTACGACCTCCAGCCAGATGGAATAACAACTTGCAAAGGTGGATACTGGTCCGTATATACATATATACCTACAGGTTGTCACATTTAGGTCGGTCAGTATGAGTGGTGACCACGACTCGGTAAACGTAGTGTAGGACGCCCTCTCACTAGGTGGGATGACGACCTGCGAAAGACTGCAGGTAGATGCTGGATGCGGCAAGCTGAAGACAGGGCGCTATGGCGCTCATTGAGGGAGGCCTATGTCCAGCAGTGGACTGCTATAGGCTGATGATGATGATGAGATAGGTGGAGGAGCGACCAGAACTTTCATTGTTGTAGCGGTCATGAACTAGTCACACACACGAGCGCACAGCAAGAAAGTTCTGAACATACTGATTGGTTACCCCGGATTGATGAGGGTATTACGTAGGTAATTCCTATATTTAGCCTAAATAGTGTAGGTGGGCAAGGTAGGTTCGTAACCACGGTATACGTTTCGGATTTAATGACGTAGATGACGTAGATCCATATTTATAATATTAAAATACTTTTGGTAAGATTAGCAAGAAAAAACACTTTTATGTGCCTGCTACATAGCTAAGCTATATTTTAAAATATTTATTTATAATTAATTATGCTGGCCAATTCATACTGCATTATCTAGCCTCCAGACCTTGTGATATGTATGATAACTGATATAATTATGTAAAAAATAAAATATATGTATTTTATTAAGTACCTATATCAGTCATCTAGTAGCATAACACAAGCTCTGCTTAAACCACTAGCATGTTCATCTCTTATATGTCTAATACATGGTTATTTGCCTATTTAAGTCTAAATATAGTATGATTCGATACATGTCAATATTTAAGTAAAGCTATGCACGATAACAAATTACTTACATACTATTGTCGGTGCGAAACTGAGCGACATCTGGCCAAGCATTAACATCATTGAGATAATCATTTATGGAGTAGAAAGCCTTCTTGATGAGATTTATTTTTATGTAATTAAGTAATCTCTAAGAAGATACACACTACAAAAAGTTTGTTCTTTATTTTATTGTTTGTTTGAAACTGTTCATCTATTTTAATAATTGACTGTACTAACTTAATAAATCTGTGCAAAGATATTGTGCCCGTAAGTGCCTATTTACCTAGCCGCTCCCTTATGAGGCATTTGTCCCTAAAATCACCCTTCTGAGCGGCATTTGAACCAACCCTAATGAGATTCAATTTAACAGACTTTACTCAAAGGTGACCTACTCGTTCAGTATGTTGTGACTGCAATGTAATCATTATTATTAAAGAACATTGTGATTAAAGCTTAGACACAAATTAGAACTAGTATTTACAGTTGAAACTGTCTGTCACGACTTAACGTTCTGGGCTCGAATAACAGAGTCCTCTTAAGATGAGTTCCGGGGCACGCAGGAATCAACGGCAATGAGTGTGCCGACGAACTTGCGCGCTCCGGAGCCAAGGGGACTCAGCTGGGACCCGAGCCGTTCTGTGGCATACCCAAAAGCTTGGCGCACAGAACACTCCTGGGATCCTGCCTCGAGGAATCGCACAAGCTTTGGAGAAACTCCTCGGGCATGGATCATTCAAAATCTCTGATAAAAACCTTCGATAGTCGGTATACCAACCGAATCCTAACGCTAAGCAGAGGTAACCTTCGCATCATGACAAGAGCCCTAACTGGACACTGTCGCCTTAACAAGCACATATTCAAACTAGGGCTAAGCGACACACAATCCTGCAGATTTTGTGAGGAGGCGGATGAAACGCCCCTCCATCTGCTAAGTGAGTGTGGAGCACTGATGCACAAACGCAGCATCCATCTGGGCAAGCATTTGCATAGCCCAGACGAGCTGAAAGACATCACCCCGAAGAAAATCCTACAGTTCCTAGCAGCTGCAAGGGTTAGTGGCGAACTATGAACGCCACGGCTTCGGGGCTGAACGTATAAGTGGCGATCACAATAGGCCTATCATGGCCGCCGTGACACGAAAGCCACCCCAAAGCTAATAAAAAAAAAAAAATACAGTTGAAACAGTCGAACTAACTGCTGCTGCTGATAGATATATTTATTTATTGGTACGAATTTGTTACAGTTAATTGTTGATAGCATCTTAAATACTAACATAGGTTTATCATATCTCACACGTTTGCCCCAACTGCAACGGCCGTTGGTTGTTCGCGAGATGGCCGGCCCACTGCCACTCACGCATAAAGGACCAAACGGAGTATGCGGAAACAGGAGTACAACTCCAACTACCACTATACCCACTGCCACTTAGAGAGCTAATTCTTAGAGTTATGTCGATAACTTTTTAACGTTTTTGTCATAGTTATTGGAAAATAATTTAAAAAATGAAGTACCATTTTTACACGTCTTTATTCTACTACAATCTATCTTTTCAAAGCTTTGAAACTCAAAATGTTAACGAAACTTTCGAATGATGAAAGATTCTCAAAACTTTTCATTGTTGTTGAGTCAAGTTATTATTAATATTTTTAGTGCTTTTATTTTCACTGTTTAAAGTTTAATCTTACGGTACTCATAAGTTTTAAGAACCTAGGAAATTATTTATTACTAAAGTTTCGTGTTGTTATAACTATAGTACTACCTATAAATACTACCGTCTATTTATAGCTAAAAACATAATAGATATATAAGATATTACTATATTGATTTGAGTGAATCAAACACAATTGAGTTTCTTTGTAAACAAAGTATTTATTTATTATGTTAGTTTCTGTATATTACGTTCTTATGGTATAAAATGCCAGTCTGACGGCCAATCATGATGAAGCCAGCGGGAACATTTTTTTTCTTTACAGATATTTTACATACATAATTTATTCAATATAAGACTACCTCTATGGCGCGGTGGGCGAAGGTCCGCCTGCGACGCAGGAGATTGCGGGTTCGATTCCCGCCTCGGAACAATTGTGTGTACGATCTGCAGATATTTGTTCCGGGTGTTCTGGTCGTTTTCTATGTATAAGAAAAATATATCTGTCTATGTAATGTATTGTATTATGTACCTATGTATATCAGTTATCTGGTACCTATTACACAAGCTCTGCTTAGTTTGGGGCTAGATAATGTTCTGTGGATTGTCCAGCATTATTTATTTTATATAATAGAAACAATTATATACAATAAAAAAAAATATCATGCACAAGAATCAAATTAATTTCATTAATAACTCGGTAGGAAGTAATTTCGTTTAGATATTCAGACAGCCAAACAGCCATAACTTAGATTTATCATTTAAGAATTCGTCAACGGAGTAATAACATTTAGAAATAAGGTATTCTTTAAGTTTACTACGGAAAATATCATTCTTCAAAGACGGTCCAATATCTCTACAGTTTAAATACAATTTTCATTCCAGAAAACAGGAAATACTAAAATAAATACCTACGCATAAATACGTTCCGTAGGTTGTTTTCTTCATCTTATTTCGCAAACAATATAACTCGACGTTCATTGTTTCCACTCACAACTTCATCAAGCCTTTGTGCAGTCACGCGAAAATAACCTTAATGACAACTCCGAAACGTCTACAATTCTATTTCTTTGTGTTTTGTTTGAACGGGTTAAAAATATATTTCCACGCGCGATCAGAATGGGATTGAACTATATCGAACTGAAACATCCGTTGTCGTTGTCGTTGGTAGATAAATAAATTAATATATGTGTAAGGATTTATCCTTAATTTAGTATTTGGTTATGTAATATACTAGAATGGCAGAAGGGATCTGTCACTTTTTATAGTGTAAACTCAGAGTCTTACCTATAGCTCGGAATCAAGAAGTTGAAGCTGACGAACACTGAAGATTCGATTCTAACATTTTATCAAGATCTTTTATTCATTACAAATAGGAATTAAAGGCATTTAATGCTGTTTCTTCTGTGTTACAGGTCAGTGATTATTTTAAATAAAAATAATTTAAAAGTCATTTAAAACGGGATATTTACCATGATTTAATTTTTGAGTTTTCCAATCAAAAATTAAACCATGGTAAATATCCCGTTTTAAATGAATTTAGTGTTAATAACCATGATAGTTTCAGAAGTTTTATAAAAATAATTTTGACGACCTCTGTGGCGAGGAGGGGGAAGCTTCGCCTGCGAAGCAGGAGGTTGCGGGTTCGATTCCCACCTTAGGACAATTGTGTTTACGATCTGCAGATATTTGTTCCGGGTGTTCTGGTCGATATTCATGTATAATAAAAAAAAAAACTATGTAATGTATCAGTCATCTAGTACCCATAACACAAGCTCTGCTTAGCTCAGGGCTAGATGATGCAGAGTGGATTGTGAAGCATTGGCAAGCATATTTATTTATTTAAATAATACTGGACAATCCACACTTGACCAACACGACAACCATCAATGCAGTAAACATTATTCAAATCAAATCAAAGCGTTTATTTGTAGTTAAACATAAATAAAATGTACAAACAGAAAAAAAAATCGTTACCACTTACAGAAAATACGATGATTTATTATGACGATTTGCTGTCGAAAATAAAAATGTGACTTAGATTATTTACTTTGACATGGTTCCATCCCATTAAATATATGCGCGCGAACCTAAATTTTAACCGAAATTTCCGGGACTTTTCCCATTTTTCTCTGTTTGAGGTAATGTGTACATTCTTTACTTTGGGTCTCGCAGACCGTGCACCGTTTGTCTCCTGGACCGTACGGTGTGTCCCGTGGACCGTGCAAAGGTTATTGCGGGATGTTTGTTCTGCCCTCATGGGGCGGGCTTGGTTTGAATGTACATCAAAGCGATTAGACTAAGAGATGGTGGGCTGTTTTGTTAAATTATACAAGTCCGTTGTTTTGTATCCTGACTTCTAAAAAGGAAAGTTCTAGGTTTGGCTATAGGTGTATATTGTTGATTTCTCTGTCAACTTTTATGGTTTAACTTTGAAAATACTCTGGTAACAAGTACAATAGGCGGCATTATCGCTTAGAAGTAATCTCTTCCAAGCAATTGATTTTGGTCGAAGAAGTGAATACGAGTGAAGTTGATTAGTCAGGCTAGTATTCAAAAAATATTCCAGAAAGTTTTTAAAACAGAATTATAAATGACTTATTATATGTTACTGGAACCTATTTATAACAATTAATACTTCGTTGAGACTAATTTGGCTTGAGATCTAACAAATTATATTCCAGAAATATTTATTTATTTATTTAACAAATTCTACAGTCCTTGTTCTAAACTAACTTAAAATAATTATTATGTTTTTCTTACGACCAATAACGGATTTACATTTTATATTTGGATATTTTTAAACAGAAAGAAATAATTTTTTTTTTTTAATAAATCTTTGCTTGGGTCTAAATAACATACACGCAGGAGTTTGCGGGTTCGATTCCCGCCTCGGAACAATTGTGTGTACGATCTGCAGATATTTGTTCCGGGTGTTCCGGTCGTTTTCTATTTATAATTAAAAAAAACATATATCTATTTAGTGTATTGTATTATGTATATCAGTTATCTAGTACCCATAACACAAGCTCTGCTTACCATGGGCCTAGATAATGCTGTGTGAATTGTCCAGCATTATTTATTTATACAAATCCACCCACCGTCTCCTAAACTATCCTACCTCATGTGCACCACAACGCTAAAGTTTTGTTTGTCTTTGTGCCGCTTTCGTTTGAAGAATGGTAGATGTTTTTCATTTTTGTAACAGACCGCAGTGGGTACCGTTGGGTGGCCTTTAATGTTACATACAACAAGGCTGTGGTATGTATGATGTGGTTCATTTTCTATTGTACTTTGACTCGTCATGTTGTGAATTTAATATTGCTTAGGGATTTGTATTATCTTCTCAGCGGGTTACGTGATGTTTTATTCATCATCATCATCGGCCTATAGCAGTCCACTGCTGGACATAGGCCTCCCCCAATGAGCGCCATAGCGCCCTGTCTTCAGCTTGCCGCATCCAGCATCCGGAGTCTTTTTTTTTATTATTAATTATTAATAGGCTAAATTTCAGCTTGATTTATTTAATTATTGTTTTAGGCAACATTTAATTTATATTTTTATTATTTATTTTTATTTATTTAATAGATTTGGCATGAAGAAGTAATAAACATCCATCCGTCCATTCAATCTGATGATGATGATGAATAAATGAATAGGCAAAATTTCAGCTTGATATCTTAAATTTTTATTTTTGACCTGGAATCAAAACATTTTTTTTTCATTCCGTTTTTATTTTCCCTTCAGTACTTTTATCGCATAAAACAGTTCCCATAGGATAGAAAATAACTTTAAACGATTCAGTAGACAAAACGCGTGCAAAGACGCGTGCAGAAAATAGTTTTCCATAAATGTAGCAATCTATACCTAGAATAACATAGGCTAGAAGTAGATAGATATAAACAACCAGATATGTTCAGCTGTGGACAAGCTGATGATGTTAACGAACCCTTTTATGCAGGTGATTTTATAGTACGTGTGTCTCGGCAGTGAATGCGTTAAATAACGTGATAGTAATCGCCTTATTCCCATCCCGTTAACCACTAAATACCCGTTGCTTCCGTTAACCATCCTTGACCTCAACCAATCACCAAGGGTTAACCCTCCAGGGCCTAGCTGTGACAACTAGACAGCTGCCTTTAGCCTTAATTAGCAAGAAATAGCACGGGATTTGGGTTCGATTCTCATTTGGACACCTCGAAATTTGTGAGAAAGTTTCGACTGTTAGGGTTAACGTTAAATTTGGTCTTGTTTGTGGGTATAACTTTCCTATATGTTGCGGAAAGTTATATACCGAGAAACTTTTGTATGTAGTGATTAAGGGTTAAATTAGTAATTTAGGGTTAGGTCTAGATTTTGGTGTATAAGTTTGAGTATTGTTAAAAGCTAAAGCTGCATAATGTATATACGTAAACTCCTAACTTGAAATTTAGTTTTGTTTGAATTTGGATTGCTGTAATGCTCTGGTTTTAGATACAGCAAATTTAGTACAAGTTGGGTCTTACCAAAAAATATGTACTTAGTTAATCTAGGTACATACATATATTGTTATATACCCTAGGTACCTAGATTATTATATATACAGCTTGACGCATCCAGCATCTACCTGTAGTCTTTCGCAGGTCGTCATCCCACCTGGTCGGAGGGCGTCCTAACATTTCCGAGTCGTGGTCTCCACTCAAGAACACGTTTGCCCCAGCGGCCGTCGCGTCGGTTCTTCGCGAGATATGGCCGGCCCACTGCCACTTCAGCTTGCTTATTCTCAGAGCTATGTCGATAACTTTGGTTCTCTGTCGGATGTATTCGTTACGAATCCTATCCTTCAGAGAAAATCCGAGCATAGCTCTTTCCATAGCTCGCTGAGCGACCTTGAACTGGTGGACTCGGACCACAATATAGCCACAACCGTTTAACCCAAAGCGCCTCAGTACCCCTTTGCCCTCCGTTTCACACAGATGCTAATCAAGAAAGTCTATTATCGCAGAATGGCCTCAGGCACGTTTTACATAAAAATCGAATATCTCAATGAGCCAGACGGTGAATGAGCTGGTTGTGATTGTCATTATTATTATTTAAATAGTAAGTATAGTATAAAATATTGCTATAATATATTATAAAATATATACATACATACCTTATTATCTCTCAAAGAATCGACCATTGCTGCGATGGGGTAATTTCAGACGAAGAAGACTCGGTAAACTTTGTGTAGGACGCCCCCTAGCCAGGTGAAGACGAGTGTGAGATGAGTCAAGCTGAAGACAGGGCGCTATAGCACTCATTGGGGGAGGCCTATGTCCGGCAGTGGTCTCAATGAGCCAGACGGTGAATGGGCTGGTTGTGATTTTCATAATTGTTATTTAAATAGTAAGTACATATGTATATTGTCAAATATCGGTCATATCTCACGAAGAAACGATCATCGCTTCGTCGTTCATTCCCTTCGGCCAGGTGGGAGGATGACCTGTGTAAAACTGCAGGCAGATGCTGGATGCGGCAAGCTGAAGACAGAATGATATGGCTCATTAGGGGAGGCCTATGTCCAGCTGTGGAACTACTATTATTATATTCATGATGATGATATTATAAATAGGTCGACGAAACTTTATAGAACGATAATCGTAGTACGGGTATTAAAGAAAAAAATTCAAATTTTGATTACGGTCATTATCTAGTGCCCATAACACAAGCTCTGCTGTATATAAAGACGTTATGTAAATAAGGTAAATAAAGGGTGATGGTTTAGTTCCTAATAATAATTTGAAAACTATCTCCGAATGTAAGGTCTACGCCGTAGAGGGGCTACGCCGTAGATGGTCTACGCCGTATATGGTCTACGCCATAGATGGTCTACGCCGTAGATGGTCTACGCCGTAGATGGTCTACGCTTTAAAGCAGCTATACCATAGAATGGTCTACGCCCCATAAACAGTTTAACCAAACTAAGTTCAGCTTGAACGAGTTGAAATTTGTAATACCTATAGTGCGCCATCACAGCTCTTGAACTTGTTTTGGCGCTTTAACTGGATCAATTTATGTCGTTAAAATGCGCTGAACTCGTTTAATGCGATAAACTGAGTTCATCATCATTAATATTGAACGTGCTAAGCTGCAACGGAGAATTTGGACCTTAGTAAATCTTAACCTTTGGAAAAGACTGCAGGCAGATGCTGGATGCAGCAGTCTTAGGACTCTTAGGACAGGGTGCTATGGCGCTCATTAGGAGAAGCCTACGTCCAACAGTGGACAAGGCTGATGATGATGAAGATGATTTTAACTTACAAACCACATTGATAGAACCCGTGCAAAAAAACAGCCAAATGGCGATCATTAGGGGATGTCTATGTCCAGCAGTGGACTAGGCTGATGATGATAAAGATTATCTTTACATACATACCTTGATATATACTTTGATTGAACCCGTACAAACAAACAAACAGGCAAGAGTTAATCAACTTATAACAACCAACATAGTCACTTGAACCAAATGAACACAATGCCACCCGACTGAGGTCTGAAATTACATTTGGACGCAAGTTTACTCAAATCAAACATGTAGCCTATATGTATGTCCTTAATACAGGGTGGGGCAAAAGTAATCATCCGATGTTATTTTGCTGTAATTTTTTTTTATGAGAAAACTTTGTTTCTGCTTGTAAAATTTGTTTACTTACAAGTTTACTCACAAGTTTACTCAAATCAAACATGAAGCCTCTACTATATATATATATATATGTCCTTAATACAGGGTGGGGCAAAAGTAATCATCCGATGTTATTTTGCTGTAATTTTTTTTTATGAGAAAACTTTGGTTCTGCCTGTAAAATTTGTTTACTTAATCCATTAGAATTTATTCCATTAAGTTGAGAAAATGATATCGGTCAAGTGGCCGCCCCGCCAGAGTTGATGACCATACGGGCCCGTTTTATGGCATTTTCCATTACTCTTGCCAGAACTTCGGGCGACAGGTTCTCGCATTCCTGGCGAATATTCTCTAGCCAGAGAGCCATGATTACCGAATTTTTTCTTCCTCAATTGGATGAATTGGGACTGGATAAGGCCTTATCCAATTAATGGTAGATTAAGTTAAGTTTTTGCTTTTATAGTAGTAGATATATTTAAAAACCACGGCCCATATAAAATACACATTAGTGTAACATACATAAAAAAAGCTATTTACTAGCACGTAGTGTCAGCGACGTGAGACATGCAATATGCGCTGCGACCGGTAATCGTCCGTGAAAGTGCGGGACAGCACATTCTTCGGCCAGAACTCTATAAATGATTTTTATGTACCTATGTTACAACGATCCTATCCTTCCGCGGTTGTCTGGTAGAGATCGCTCTTGAGCAATAAGACCGCCAAATTGTCACATATCTTGTATTATTATTTTTGATCTTGTTTGTTTTATTTTTAAGTGTGCAATAGTAGTATTGTCTATCTATCTATCTATGTTATTAAGGTCAATGTCTGATATAAACAAGGTTTTTATTTATTTATTTTATAGATGTAATAACTACTCGTTATCAGCCTATGTTAGCCCACTGCTGGACTTAGGCCTCACCTAATGAGCGACATATCGCTCATTATATCTTCAGCTTGACGCATCCAGCACCTTGTCTCATCATCCCACCTTGAAGGAGGGCGTCCTACACTACGTTAACCGAGTCATGGTCTCCACTCTAGAACACGTTTACCCCAGCATTTGGCTGTTCTTCGCGAGATATGGCCGGCCCACTGCCAGCTAATTCAGCTTGCTAATTCTTAGAGCTATGTCGGTAACTTTGGTTCTCTGTCGGATGATTTCGTTACGAATTCCTTCAGAGAGACTCCGAGCATAGCCCTTTCCATAACTCTGAAATCCGACTTTGGCTCAATAAACAAACATTGTTATTTATTTTATACGTGTAAGAACTAGTAGGTATTTAACCTACACCGATTCCAAAGAAGTTTCTGTTTCTCCCCACGCTGAAAGTTCAAACAAATTGTACAAGTACTTATCTAGCCGAAGTCATAATGTAATCGCAACCCGAGTCTCCAGGGAGCTTAGTAAGTCTTGCCTGGAAGTTTCGCATTAGTCTGTACGATAACGGTTATAAGCGGGAACGTAAGAACTTCAAGTTTTCTATGAATCGGCCTTTCGGCGTTGACCTTTCAATGTCGTCGTGAGATCAAAAAGTGTTTTGTTTCTTAATGGCTGTTCTTAGTAGTATGAAATAAAAAAGACTTGAATTCGTTTTAGTAGGCATTCAGATTGCGAGGCTTAAGTGGAGATAGGCAGGACACCTGGCAAGGTGAGAGGATCACCGATGTGCCAAAGCAGTCACCGAATGGTGGCCTAGGGATATGCGGCGGCGACGACGCAGACCACCTGCCCGATGGTCAGACGACATTGTGCGGGCTGTAGGGAAGCAGTGGATCCGACTCGCGCAAAACCGCCAGGGGTGGCGAGATAAGGAAGAGGCCTATACCCAGCAGTGGGTGTTACCGGGTGATTGTAATACCTACTCAATATTTTTATTATATTTATATTATCCCCTGTAAAACAAGTATTTAATCAAGAATTACTGGGGATCTTGAAGATAAAAATGTTTGAAACATGCATCCTGCTAGGGCACGGCAATATCAAAAGCTGTGATTAATTTCAGGCTGAATCACTAAAAAGTATAAAACAAAGTCGCTTCCCGCTGTCTGTCTGTCCCTAATTATGTATCTTTAAAATTACGCAACGGATTGAGATGCGTTTTTTTTTTTAAATAGATAGATTAGAGTGATTCAAGAGGAAGTTTTATAAAATGTATATAATACATGTATTTGCACCTGTCTGAAGCCGGGGCAGGTCGCTAGTAATGTATAATATTATGTGTTGCGAGGATGCACTAACTAAGGGATATCCCCAGGACGTGGCCAACAAGACCTCCTACAGAAACGTTCGAACACTGAACTGCTATCCCAACCCGCATGCCCAGAATGGGGATAACTCCATTACTCCCTTATGAAAAAAGTCAATAAAGCGCTTATCATCAGGGGGCAAGGCCTGCCTCCAGTTGGTGACCAGTAGATATTTTTGTAGATGTAGTTGGTACTGTCACTTGTCGTATCGGAATATCGTGTCGCCTAATGTGAAAACGTAAGGTAAGCTCTCTTTTAAGCTACGAGCTTTATGAGTGATGATGTCGGACCGGTTTAGGGAATCAGCCCTTGAATATCTTATTACTTTGGACAGTTGTTTTCTTTGTGTATTTATCTGTATTTTAAGTAAAGGCACATAAGATAATAGTGCATTGTCAAAATAACCATATACCCCAGCCAACAGCCTAACTCGACGTAGTGTATGTTAACCAATCACGGCACAAACAGCTAAAACCCTCTTGCTTAGCGTCGAGTTTTTGATAAAACTAAACTGTAAGCAATATTTATTGAATGAAAGATCGCATCAGTAATGCAAATTGCGAATAAAAAGTCGCGGCACTGGCCGGTTTGCTTGCAAACATTTTACATCGAATTTGACTAGAATATCGGTCACAGTAAACGTCACACATTATCGAGATTTTATTGGTAGGTTTTAAACTATGCATCGTTATATTTAGAATTTGCTGAATTAAAAATTATTTCCGTCTGGTCACGCGATAAAGCGCGTACGAAGCCGCGGGCAGAAACTGGTTAGTTTATAGTTCTTATAACTAATCACAAGTACAAAACAAACTACGAAAAACCGCTTTTCTTAAGCCTATAAATAAATATCCTAGTTTCTAGACCTAGACCGCCTCAATAAATAAATTAGCGCTAAGTCTTGCCTTTAGGCTTTGCCCTTATCCTCAGTAAAAGGGTAAATACCCAGGGATAGTCCGATCACATCTTGTAGTCCCCGTCTTGAATACTAAACTCTGTTTAGATTCCGAAATAAAAACATTTTGTCTATTCCTATCCGGTTTTGGCGGTATCTCCCTTAGGTGCGAAAACTCGTACGTAATTTTCAGAAATACCTCACAAAATGCTTGCTACGTGACCTTTCCTCCCAACTTTGCGTCGCACCGAAAAGATTCAAGAAAAATCTTCTGAACATGTATGTACATATATGTATGTAGGTATCGCGGCTAGCTCTTCCCGGGATTTATTTATTTATATTATATAACCACCCCCAGCGTTTATCGGCCCACTGCCTCTTCAGCTTGTTAATTAAAACGAACTTATATAGAACTAACTTTGGTTCTCTGTCGGATGTATTCGTTACGAATCCTATCCTTCAGAGAAACTCCGAGCATTGCTCTCCCCATAGCTCGCTGAGCGACTTTGAATTGGTGGACCAGCCCTATCGTGAGTGTCCACGTCTCAGCTCCGTAGATCATAACGGGTAGGACGCAATGCTTGAAAACTTTCGTTTTCAAGCATTGCGCTATGGATGACGAGATCAGAAGACAGTAGTAGTAAGTAGTTTATCAAACGCTGCTGCCCAGTCTAGCTAGATCTCTCTTGGCCTCCTTCTCGAAATTGTTTTTACCTTACTGCAAAATCTGCCCGAGGTTAGTGTATTCGTAAACGATTTTGAGAAGGTGACTATTACCTAACACCTACTATTAACATAAAATAAAAATTTAGATCGTACTTCTTATCGAACCTACGTCAGTATCAAGGGCTTTGAATCAGTTACTGTTATAAATTTAACACCTGAAGTAATAACACCTGAACACCAGTAATAACACCTGAACACCAGTAATAACACCTGAAGGCCTAATTTACAATGCCTACATTTTTAACTGTTAGTAAGTCATACTTACAAATAAGCTAATCATTATATTGTGAAGCCTACGAGCACGCGATAGTTTCTAGGCTAACTCTAATAACACACCTTTATAAAACTTTTGTAGTTTTCTTTGAATTATTATCAAGCTTTCTTTGTAATATTATGTAAATAAAAAATATGAACGACGACCGGTACTGGATCAATGTGGCAATTGATTGACAGCCAGATTTTACCTACAACTGAGTATTATAGGTACCTAACCTCCAAAATTACCGCCATCCAACACGGTCCTGCCAATACAGCCTGCCGTAAAATAAATGATTTTTTGCCCTGAAATTCACCAAAATAAAGGACCTAATTCCACGTCCAGGGTCTATAATATCGCCATGCCAAAACAACTGGTGAAGGAGCGATATCCATCAATCACCAGAGGAACAATTGTTTTGATTTATAGGTTGTTCTGGCGTACAGTTTTCGTCGGGGTTCGTGAGTGGTGCTTTTACGTCAATAAGGGCTGATAAAATCCGTCCATAATTCGATACCCAGAATAATATTACTAATTATAATCCAGCCAAATTCTTGACAAATTGTCTTGCGACTCATTTTGCTCGCATTCGATCTGGGGACCAAATTCAACTTCAACTTCTTCCTAGATGGCTCTGCGTCTGGATTAACGCAATTCTGACAGTGTCCGTTTCATGTGCTAATAAACTTTATAATGACAATGACTTGGACTTGACGGCTTTGTTTTTATTTTTTGCAATATGTGACTGGTTACTATGATATTGGTATCGTTACAGAATCGTCCATAGATGAATACAACTCTAGATGGTGCGTGCATTGCTACGAGTATTTGCACGGAGACATTGATGAAATGGTTTGGACTGGACCGTGACACTTTTACACGCGTCTCTCCATCTATAGTATCTTTTATCAAAGGGTGTTGTGTTTTCTTTTTGTATACTCTTTTTAAATGTTTACTTCACTACTGCGTAACCCATAAAGAAAGTTTGCGATACTATCATGTGACGGACATTGGCAGAATTGCGTCAATTCAAACGCAGAGCCATCTAGCAAGAAGTTGAAGTTACAAGGGTTAATGTCAAATGTGTCATTGTGTTATTCTGAGACGATACCATTGTTATGGTGATAAGAATAATGTAGTGGAATTAGGGGCCAGGTTTTGGCTGAAAATCAGTGTGTTTTCTTTTAAGCAAAAATAATTTACTGAGCAATGGCCATTTCGTCCTACTTTCTCTCAGCCATTTAATTTATCACATTTACAGGTCAATAAAATGTATTTTCCTGTTGTTACTTCCGGGTATTGGACCCGGATGTAATTCGAGTATAAAATGGCTACTAATAATACTGTTTCTAATAAACTGAATGGTTTGTAAACATGCGAGTTTCGTTAAAAGTGAGGGAACAGAAAATAAAAGTTACTTTCTCGTTGTAGAGTTTGTTGCCAGTTTGTTTGCTACTGGGACTATGTGAAGATTATATGAGATATGACGATGTGGCGTGGCGGGTGAAGGTCCACTTGCGACGCAGAAGGTTGAGGGTTCGATTGGTTTGTTCGATTTCCTTGGGACCAATGTTTGTACTGCAAATCAAATCAAATGCGTTTATTTGTAGTAAAACATAATAAATAAATAATACATAATACAATACATTACATAGATAGATATTTTTATTATACATAGAAAACGACCAGAACACCCGGAACAATTATCTGCAGATCGTACACACAATTGTTTCGAGGCGGGAATCGAACCCGTCCGAACCGTTCGTTATATTGTAGGTACTGTAACTAAACTCTGATATCTGGCTGTAACACAAGCATTCCTACGTCATTCAATCAAAGTCAAGAAGTCAATGTAACCTACTATATAACAATATGAATATTCGTCTAATATTCCTTTGACGCCCTCAAAGGGATGTCAAAGGGTTTTGAGTTCTTGAAAAGGTTTGTGTATATAATTGTTTGTTTCTAGTGGTTTTGAGTTATTGATATTGCAAAAAGTTTATTTTTATGAATTATAAAATGGCCTAAGGCGAGGATAGCATAAAAAATGCATGAAAACATGAGTTCACTTGGCTCAAAAACTAGCCCGCTGGCGAGTTGATCTTTTTCTGAAATGTTAAGATAGCGATCTATGTGGTGTAAGCAGTAGTAGTATTGAAATATCTAGATCTGCTTACCTTGGGGCTAGATAATGTTGTGTGAATTGTCCAGCATTATTTTTTGAACTCGCTCAAATAAAAAATCAAGAACGAGCCAGCAGTCGTCCCCTACTACAAACTAAGTAGACAACTACGTTTATTCTTTCCAGGATTCCGTATCCAAATATTAAAATTTCAACATTTTGTATTATTCATATACTTAAACATAGATATTTTTTATTCGGATGACAAATAGTTTTAATCACTTATCAAATTTTAACTACTTATAACTTTTTACCATCACACTACATATTAATAATATTATAAATTAAATTTTGGATGTTTGTATATTTGTTACCTCTTCACGCCAACACATAACGAAACTGAATAAAAAAACTTTTCCATAAATCAATTTCCATGGGATAAAAAAACCTTAAACAACGCGTGCAAAGCCGCTAGCAGAAACTAGTTAACTGATATATATTTTTGATTGATCTAGTAGTTATAGAACACTACCTTATCCCTACAAAACCACACATACAAACTCAAAAAATAGTGTAGCAACTTTTCTAAACCTCTTTTTAAAAATAGGCTACATACTTACATTATGTAACCTTTTTGGAGGTTCTTTTCTATAACCTACAAAGTAACAATCCAAAAATAGCTACATCATTGTACAAAAATAAACCTTATCTCCACATCACAAGACACAAAGTCTTTACAAGCCTGATACCTCTTTCAGATTATTACTCCAATCAAAGTAATAAACTCGAAATCCACATAATAGAGAATAACAAATGGAACCGAACCTCCTTTCGTATAAATCTAAGGCCAAGAGGAATTTATACTCAAAGGATAGGGGTTTACGGATGTTTTTAGAATAGCGGTGGTTGTAATATTACGGAAGTAACCATAGCTTAAATAAAGAATTGGAATCTTGATAGCAGAAAATGGTGCCATTTTCTGCTATCAAGATTCCAATTCTTTTATGTAGTTATTGTAATATTTTATTTTGAATTCATTAATGAATATGGATTAGAATATTTTATTTGTAACTCAATCAATCAACACAAACATTGTCTAGAAATAAAAAATAAAGCAGACTAATTTTTGCAATTGAGTCACCAAACGGTTTGTCATAGATTGCGTAAATTATTGAAGTTGAAGGAATGTGTTTCAAACATTTTACGCATTCGATAACGTTTTTACGTAATTTTTCTTAATTCTACCCTAGACAAAAACCACCGTACCTAGGTACTAGGTGTAGGCTTAGGTATACTAATCGGGATAGGCAACATTGTAATCTATGGAGCAAAAAAAAAATGGCGTCAACAATTATCGTGCACCAACGTCAGTTGACACCCTGATTACGACATCTACACGGCGTTATCACAAAAAGCCTGTTATTAATTTAGTCTTTTTATATTTTATGTATGCTAGTTTTAATGTATATATTACTATAGACCGTAGAATAAGTTAAATAAGATCTGTCACTTTTCTATGGTCTGAAATAAATGATTTGATAATATATTATTATTAATTAACAAATAATATACACATAATAAAACAAAATTACACATAAGTTTTAAAACTGAAGATCGAAATACTTTTACAGTTTTTGAAATTATTTTTCTTGGTCACTTCTGCATTACATCGTCCACTACCCAGCTTCGTTATTTCTAATTATCTTAGACTTAGGACTTATCTAATCAATACAGTCAGACATCGTGCCGTCTCGCTGCCAGACAATAACATTAAATCTCGACTTCTGTTTGTTATTTTAGATGAAGAATCAAAATAAGTTGGCTAATATGAGCTCGCCTTTGAGATAATTATTAATAATTGACAAAATCTGTGGCGTAACGGGTGATGGTCCGCCAAAGGTTGCGGGTTCGATTCCCGCCTCTGGACAAATGTTTGTACAATCTGCACTTCAGGTTCTTCTGAGTGTTTTCTTTGTATGAATAATATCATGGATTGAGTTGTTAGGAAACATACTTTTTTTTCAGAAAACATCTTAGTTCTAGGATTCTGATTGGCCCATTCCTGCACCACCATCCAATTTTACCAAACACATTTAACGTAAGACGGGAGTTTTTGAGATTGATGCTGTTTTGAAAAAGGTCTGTCTTGGAGAAGAACCTATATAAGTCACGAAAATAAAAAAGTTTTTTATTTATTCCGCTTTTAAATAAACTAGGTAAATAGGTACTTATAAATAAATTAAATTAAATAATGTTGGAGAATGCACACAACATTATCTAGCCACAATCTAAGCAGAGCTTGTGTTGATTACTAGATGACTGATATACATAATACAATACATAGATAATTTTTATTATACATAGAAAACAACCTGAACACCCGGATCAAATATCTGCAGATCGTACAATTTGTCCCAAAGCGGGAGTCGAACCCGTAACCTCCTATATCGCAAGCAGACCTTCGCCCACCACGCCACAGAGGTCGTCACTTGCGTCATTACCTAAATTAATGACGCAAGCACCTACCTACGAGTAGTTTATTCGTTTACATTAATAGACTTTTTGTCAAAATGAATATTTCTAGGAATTTCAATACCCCATTCTCGCATAGCACCATCCAACTTTACCAGACACTTATTACGTTAGACGCGGGTCTCTCAGATCGATACCGTCCTCGGGGAGCCTATTCTCGAACGCTCTATGTCGAAGGGTGATTATATTTGCTCACTAGTGTTTGTGCTGGCTGTGGACGCAATAATAATAGAGATGTAGGCCTCTGTTTCGGATTTGTTTGGATTGCTGTCTTGAATTAATCAATGTGAGGTTTTCCTGCAATTATGTATTTCATGCAACTAATAACTACAACTGCAACTACTACACTAACAACTGCAACTAGCGATAAGGCCGCCCTTTAAACCTTTATACTTAGTTTATATTTCTGTATTGTTTTATGTTTTTGTGTGGTATAATAAAGTGTTTTCTATTTATCTATAATGAATGTACACTTTATTGCACTTAAGACATAACAAAATAACACCTTATATCTAAATATTACACATGAACAGTACAATAGCCGCCCGTACAATACAATCCCACCTGGTCGGAGGGCGTCCTACACTACGTTTACCGAGTCGTGGTCTCCACTCAAGAACACGTTTGCGACAGCGGCCGTCGGTTCTTCGCGAGATATGGCTGGCCCACTGCAGCTTGCTAATTCTTATAGCTATGTCGATAACTTTAGTTCTCTGTCGCTAATTGTTTATCTAAGGTCAAATAATCTCACTTTTATTTTTGTTAGGGTAAAAGTCGATAGATAATATCGCAAGAGCATCTGTTAATTACCACCTCCTGTGAAATAGATTCCAATTTCAAACATGTAATTTGTTTCATAAAATTTGAACTTCGAATGAAACACGAAACAAACACACAAATAACAATAGAGATTTGATATTGGAACGACTGTTGGGAGTAACATACTGACAACTTCAGCGGGTCTGCCTGTGACAGGAGGTTGCGGGTTTGATTCCCGCCTCGAGGTATTCTGGGTTTATTCTATGTATAGTATCAATTTTAAGAATATGCGCGATGTTGAAGAAATATACAACATGAAATGGCAATTTTCTTTGATGTATTTTACAAAACTAAAATTCGACTTTATAGGGGTTTTATTAGGTTTTAGTTCTAACATCAGTTACTACACGGCCAATAGCTAAAATGGCTAAAATGATAAGTATTGAATATAAATGATAATATAACTGCATACGTACTTTTTAATAAAATAATATAATACTGGTCCACCAGTTCAGTCGTTCAAGTCGCTCAGCGAGCTATTGAAAGAGCTATGCTCGGAGTTTCTCTGAAGGATAGGATTCGTAACGAATACATCCGACAGAGAACCTAGGTTATCGACATAGCTCAAAGAATTAGCAAGCTGAAGTGGCAGTGGGCCGGCCATATCTCGCGAAGAACCGGCGGCCGATGGGGCAAACGTGTTCTTGAGTGGAGACCACGACTCGGTAAACGTAGTGTATGACGCCCTTCGACCAGGTGGGATGACGACCTGCGAAACACTGTAGGTAGATGCTGGATGCGGTAAGCTGAAGACAGGGCGCTATGGCGCTCATTGGGGGAGGCCTATGTCCAGAAGTGGACTGCTATAGGCTGATGATGATGATTTGTTAAAATTTTTACTATGTTTATTGAAATGTTTGCACGCCTAAGCGGCAGAATCAAGCGATCTAAAATAACCGTAATAAATAACCGTAATAAATAATCGTAATAAATAACCGTAATAAATAATGATATGACCGTAATTATTTAATTCACAAAAACTAAAATAATTATGAATATGAAGCCTCTATAACATCCAAATGTAGTTTTAGCAAAATACCTTCTTCAAATTACGATTTTCATTAAGAAATCATCATCTGCTTACCATGGGGCTAGATAATGCTGTGTGAATTGTCCAGCATTATTTATTATTATTTATTATTGGCGACATGAAAGCCGTATATTTTCAAGTTTTTGTTTTTTGTTATATTTTCGGTTAAACCTATACTTTATTATTTACTAGCTGCGCCCCGCGGCTTCGCCCGCGTGGAAATCTATATGTCAAATAGTTTATAACCCTCTTGAATCACTCTTTTTTTTGACGACCGATGTGGCGCGGTGGGCGAAGGTCCGCCTGCGACGCAGGAGGTTGCGGGTTCGATTCCCGCCTCGGAACAATTGTGTGTACGATCTGCAGATATTTGTTAAAAAATATCTATCTATGTAATACATTGTATTATGTATATCAGTTATCTAGTACCCATAACACAAGCTCTGTTTACCATGGGGCTAGATAATGCTGTGTGGATTATCCAGCATTATTTATTTATTTATTTTTATTTATTATTTACTCTATCGAGATCGACCTTTATTTATGTATGACTTGCACCCGCCCCGGCTTCGCACGAGTGCATCATCATCATCATCATCAGCCTATATTAGTCCACAGCTGGACATAGGCCTCCCCCAATGAGCGCCATAGCGCCCTGTCTTCAGCTTGACGACAAGCTTGCATGCATATGCACGAGTGCATATGCATGTATTATATACAATAAACCTTCTCTTGAATCACTCTATCTATTTAAAAAAACCACATCAAAATCCGTTGCGTAGTTTTAAAGATCTAAGCATACATAGGGACAGACAGACAGCGGGAAGCGACTTTGTTTTATACTATGTAATTTACCTTACATTTCTATTAATTTTGTTTCCAGAGGTAAAGAATAACTACTATCAAATTACTTCCAAAACAGTTTCCCAGGATATTACATTTTAACGGAATTCAAATTCAATTGAATTTTACACCGGCTAAATGAACTGAGAGACGTTTGAATTATTCTATTCCTTGAAAACGCTTTCAAGAGGTGTTTAAGAATTCAACACTTTAACACATGTTAACTTGTTATATCGCCTCTTCTATAATAATGTATTAATTTAATTCAATTATTTATTTATTGATGTAATTAGAATGGCCCTAGGCCAAGAAGACCAAGGCTAGAGGTTAATATCTATGAGTATCAATATGAAAGCTAAGAACACATGTTATAAATACAGTTAAAATCGTGTTATAAATACAGATCGTACACACAATTGTTCCGAGGCGGGAATCGAACCCGCAACCTCCTGCGTTGGTCCAGGCGGGCCTTCGCCCCCCGCGCCACATCGGTCGTCAATATTGTGTCTATACTAATATTATAAAGAGGAAAGGTTTGATTTTTTGTTTGTTTGTATTGAATAGGCTCCAAAACTACTAAACCGATTTGAAAAATTATTTCACCGTTGGGAAGCTACACTATCCGCGGTGAACATAGGCTATATTCAAATTAAGAAATGTGAAATTTGAATTTAAGGCAAAATGAGTTCGTCTTTTCGAGACAAGGACGAACGAACGCCGCGCGGGGAAGGCGTGAATGGGAGGCAAGAGCGGCAGAATGATCGGCCCGTGCGCAATTTCACTGCTTTTTATTTTTTAATTTGTTGTTGCTCTAAAATAATACTGTTTCTCAAAAAACTAAAACCATAATTGTCTTAAGTATTTATTAGGGAACACGTAGAAGAAATTTCATTACAATAATATTAAATAACTAGCAAATAAAACTGGTTTTTCCGTAGAGATATCTCTGTAAAAATGAAGATTTAGAGGAAACTGCCATTTTTATCTATCGAGTCAAGTTTAGTCAATCGTGTTTCGACTCCCATGACTTACTAACTAATATCCTAAACCTTTGATCCTCATCAAAATATATTCGAAAAATAGGTGTTTTGTTCCCTTAAAATTGATTTTCCGTTAAGTCAAAACGTGCGTTTTGGAACTCATTTCACCTTAACGCGAGTGAAACTGCGGGAAACAACTAGAATGAAAAAAAATTACTTGCTAAAAAAGAGATAAAAACTCACAGAATATTTATTCACCAGTTGGATTGTAATCCTTATCATTGTTCGAAAAATGATTTACCAAAAATTCAGTTTCAATATGAACGCAGGTTTATCATCCCTAGAATAGTGAGGTTATTTATATTCGGAGTCCGAAAACCAGATGGTTTACTTAACTTTTAATGCGACAACGATAGGACTTTAAAGACTTACAATACGACTTTTAAAGACTTTATTCAAATACATTAAACTAAGTTAAACAAAACTAAGTAGTAAGTGGTAAGTTAAACTAAGTTTACAATATTATATACTTAAAATGAGACTATTAACACACTACAAAAATTATTTATTACATCTGTTTGCCCAGTTTGGGCAAAGGCCTCTTCTAACTGCTTCCTCCCTTGCTCGTGCAGTTCTAGACTAAGTCTGTCCTGGTGCTTCACTGTTTGGTGCAAGATGATTTAGTCATTGCCGTCAACAAGTAAACTTTATAAATAAATAAGAATAATTCAGTGATATATATAATAGTAAATTACATTAAAACGACATCAAATTATCAAAATTCTTTTAAAGGCGTCCAGCCTGTTGAGTTATTATTTAATTGGTTTTGTACTTAGTTAGGTTCTAAACAGTGTTTAATTAATCTACGATTTTAACAATTTTGTTTAAATTAAAAACTGAAAACAATTCTTTATAGTTGAGTTTTGGGACGTTTTATACCTACGTGTAGGGTATGTTGTGTAGATGATAACTAATTCATCGTCATTATCGTTAACTTAGTTAGTCCACTGCTGGACATTAAAAAAAAACTCAAACTCATTTATTTCTTTAGGCTTACAAAATAAGCACTTAGACTAGTAAAATTGTATACTATTCATAATTCTCAAATAACATTATTTTAATTTTAATGTTCACATAGGCCTCCCCCAATGAGTGCCATAGCGCCCTGTCTTCAGCTTGCCGCATCCAGCATCTGCCCGCATTCCTTCGCATGTCGTCATCCCACCTGACCGGAGGGCGTAAATAAATGAACTTAAAACCGAAAATTCGGATTGAATATCGAAACAGACACTCCGAAAGTTTTGCCCGTCTCTTCTCCAGAGGCGCATCTGTGCTTTCATATCGTTTTCAGCGAGACTTGATAAATACGTGTGAGACAGATGTTCTGTGGTAGGGGTTATTGTGTTCTTATTTATTATTTTACTATAAGAAGTATATATATAGAAAACTGTGTAAATGACTTTAGTATTAATTTGTGTATGACATTGTATATTATATTCAACAAGGTCCGCATGTGCATGTACAAAATTTCAGATACAATTCTATTATTGTGATTGAATTAAGATTATGAATTATGAATGAATTATAAACTACTTAGTTTAATGCTTGCGGCTTTGCACGCGATTTTCCATGAAATAAATAATTTTATTCAAAACAACTTAGGGCTACGTTGGATTACAAGAGTCAGTCATCTTATGTTCAATAATACATTGAACGTTTAATAGTAGATTGTTTTACTAGGGACTAAAAAATCCCATTTTATTAATGGTGCCTCGAATCATATATAGCCCCTAAACAAGCCTCGATACAAATATAGCAAGTAAAGTACGTTATTGGAGATAAATTTAGTATAACATAACGTATAAGACTTAGAAATACGTAAGACTGCAGGTAGATGAGTAACGTATTAGAACTTTGTAAGTTTGTCCGAAAATACCCTGACTTATACACAACACTAGACGAACTTCCCAGAAAATATCCACTTAGACCAGGGAGAAATAAAATCATACAACCATCATCAAACCTGTGTATGCACAGCACCGGCCCATATAAAATGACCATTCAAATGTATAACAAACTACCAAACGCAATAAAACACATAGAATCTGATACCTTATTCATAAAAATACTAAATAAATTATTAATTGACAAATGCTATTATGATATAAATTAATTTTTAAATGACAAATTGACATTATGATAAGAATAAATAAATAAAACTGACATTATGATAAGGAAAATAAAAAATAATCATTACTAAAATTACTAGACAAGTAGGTACTACTTACCTTAGTACCTACATATTTATATTTTACTAAAAACAACCTCGGTCTGCCTTCCCCTTGTTGTCCACGCCCAATAGGGTTCACATTGTGATACTAATGTATACATAAGAACCTACTAATTAAGCCAATGTGATGACTACAATAAATATATTGAGTATTGAGATGCTCGATGCAGCAAGCTGAAGACAGGGCGCTATGGCGCTCATTAGGGGAGGCCTAAGTCCAGCAGTGGACTAACATTTATTTTTCCACAACATCGCGTCGCCCCAGCCCCGGCCCCAGGAAGACGACCGCCCATGGCGACCCCTTCCGCGGGACCTGATCCCTGCGGAACCACCATAGAGTCCTTGGGTTTATTAAAAAAAAAGGAAAAAAAAAAAAAAAACACAACAAAAAAAAACACAAAAAAAAGATTATAAACCAAATGCTGCCTAAAAAAAACATGGAGAATAAGGGAAAAAAAAAGACTCCCACAAAACCCAAGGACCGAGGGGTCGCCACCCCTCGAGTTGACGCCGGGGTAATGAGGCCAAGCCTCGAGGCCCCTCTCTGTGCCCCCACCAGGGCCGGAAAGAAACCTATTGAAATTGACTAACATTTATGATTTGAACAGAAACTAGTATGCAATAAAATACGTTAACATATGAACAATAATATCTTTAATCAAACTTCGAGCTCTACGTACACATCAGTTTTGAAAAAAGAACAAGTTAATTTTGTTACGTTGGCTAATCGTAAATTTAATTAATCCTTCCACACCCTACCAACAGTCCGAAATGTCCGAATATGGCAACATTCGGTAACAGGTGATCCAGAAGTTTTAATTATACCCAGAAGGCTGCAAAAAGTTGTAACCATCTGTATTATATGAGATTTTTTACGTGGAAATTGGTATATTGAGCTTGTTACGGGTTCAATTAAAATGTATGTTGTAAGGTAGAGGTTTTTGACGACCTCTGTGACGCGGTGGGTGAAGGTCTGCCAGCGACGCAGGAGGTTGCGGGTTCGATTCCCGCCTCGGAACAATTGTGTGTACGATCTGCAGATATTTGTTCCGAGTGTTCTGGTCGTTTTCTATGTATAATAAAAAATATCTATCTATGTAATATATTGTATTATGTGTATCAGTTATCTAGTACCCATAACACAAGCTCTGCTTACCATGGGGCTAGATAATGCTGTGTGAATTGTTCAGCATTATTATTATTATTTTTCCAGACGTTTCAACAGGTTTACACACTGTCGTGATCACGGGATGACTGAATACTTATAATTATGTGTTCAGATCGCGTAAGTTTAAAAATATTTAGAGACTGTTATGTCAGACAGTCCTACACTCCTTTGCAATCTTACAATCAAGTAATACCCTTGATAAAGTCCGTCTGGGCGTCACAGCGCCGTTGTTCATCTTGTATGCAGACACGTAAAATTTTACGAGTGGCCTCTGCTGAGACTTGTTATTAGTAAACGTGGGTGCTAGTTTTATTTTCGACTAGTTTCTGCCCGCGGGTTGTGTGTTTATTCAAATTAATGTATTGTAGAAACTGTGTACAAAAAGATCTTAAAAGCTATGTGAATCAACAGTTTTTTTTAGTAAAGTAAAAAGATTTTTATTTTGTCAGAACTCTTATAAATTAAACTTAGATTAACAGAAGACAGAAACTGACAAAATCGGTCTCCACAGCATGTGCTATGGTAGAGCAGATCGTACCATAGCGCTAGTCTTCCGTGGAGACCGTGCAGCGCAAGGTGGCCTAATACTAATAGGAACAAAACGGATTTTTGTTCTTTCGGCTATTGGTATTGGCAGTTTAGGGGCTAACCTCAGCTAACGAAGAGGTGAGACTCAGATTACTCGGCAACCGATTCGTTTGGCTAAAGTGGCCATACCGTCCACTCGAGACAAACATCTGTAACCGCGTGCCCCTCTGTTAATAAACCGCGTCGTCGTGGACACTCGCGATAGGGCTGGTCCACCAGTTCAAAGTCGTTCAGCGAGCTATGGAAAGAGCTATGCTCGGAGTTTCTCTGAAGGATAGGATACGAAACGAATGCATCCGACAGAGAACCAAGGTTATCGACATAGCTCAAAGAATTAGCAAGCTGAAGTAGCAGTGGGCCGGCTATATCTCGCGGAGAACCGACCGACGGCCGCTGGGGCAAACGTGTTCTTGAGACCACGAAACGTAGTAACGCCCTCCGACCAGGTGGTATGACGACCTGCGAAAGACTGCAAGTAGATGCTGGATGCGGCAAGCTGAAGACAGGGCGCTATGGCGCTCACTGGGAGAGGCCTATGTCCAGCAGTGGACTGCTATAGGCTGATGATGATGATGATGAATAAACCGCGTCTCGGTGAAAAGTTGTTTTTTACTACTACCCCGTAAACCCCCTCGTTATAAATTACATTTGAATATTTCTCAAAACGCAAAACGGACCATCTCAGAAACACAAAAGATTTACCTATTATCCCTATATATAATACCTATATATATAAGTTATGAACATACTAGTGGTTTCTTCTCACTTTTTCCACTGGTGGACAAAAAATTGAAGTGAACTATAAAATAATTTTAATTGATAATAATGAATAGTATAAAATATGACCTGTCTAAGTGCTTATTTGTATAAAAACTTTTCATTTTCATTTTTTAATTTCCATTAAAGACTTAGTATCTATTATTGGATCGTGTTGTGCGTGGTGTATAGTGTCAAATAAAATGTATTTTCTTTCTTTCTTTCAAAAGAGGAGACAATAACGTCTCATGAAAGTTACCTAGAGTTTATAAACAACCAGACACACATAATTTATGTATGTAATAAGAAAAATGTATGTTTGTTACATTAGACCGAGTATTCGCGCTGACACATTCTGTTCCAATTTTATTACAGCACATAAAAAACCTGAAAAGGTTTATTACGATTGGGTACTTGGGTAGGTTAAACTTTTTTATTGGTTTCTACTTGTTTTAGTAGGTCAAACATCCGTCTGGTACTGGCAAAGCACTTCTTAAATTATTTGTGTGATCTCTTTGGTGGACTCGATTTCGCTTCAGACGATACAATACAAAAATACATTATTGTACACCAGATACAGAACATGATGAAAGATATTACATGTGACAAGTACAATGGGCGGCCTTATCGCTTAGAAGCGATCGCTTCCAGGCAACCTTTGGATGGAAAGAATTGTGTGAATTAAAGAAAGGCAGGGGTGTACCAAGGGTAGAGCTAGAATAAATATGAACATAATATGAGTATTTAAAGATAAATAAGTAATATATATGTATATTATATATATATATAATATACTACTTAGTAATACTTAGTTAATAAATAAATAACGATCATCATCATCATTTACCTATGTTAGTCCACTGCTGGACATATGCCTGCCAATGAGCGCCATAGCGCAGTCTTCAGCTTGACGAATCCAGCATCTATTCACAGATACTGAGGGATGACAGAATTGCACTACACCCCACTGCAAATTCACCATTAATTTTTACCTTTCGTTAAAATTTGAAACGCCATCATAAAATTCCCTCCAAAATACAAATTAGGTAAACATGTAAAAGGTAATATCCCGTTCCGTAGCGGAATGACTCTGTAATCTGGTTGTGACGTCACAGCTAAGTAGCTTTATGGGTTTGTATCTCGCCTTGTAATTTACATTTACTATGTACTTGCAGTTCAGAAAACGTCATCAACAACGTCATCAGCACATGTACCCACTTCAATCTTCACATCAAAATTAGGTCCCTTTTTATTTTGAGTATTACGTAAATGATGTTGCTTTTTTAGCAAAAGATCTTTGTGTCTTAGTTGCTGATATTTCATTGATATTTACTACCTACGGCATAGATAGATAGATAGATAATTCTTTATTGCACACTAAGTATAAAATGACAATGTAAAATAAAAACTTAAAAAAACTAGATACAATTGGCGGTCTTATCGCTCAAGAGCGATCTCTACCAGACAACCATGGATGGATAGGATCGTGGACAGTACCAGGGGATCTGTGTGCTTGCAGGTTATACATATATTATAAAATAAAATAAAATACTTATAATACTTACATGGAAATATACTACATACATATCATTAAATAATTTCAGTAGTAAGTAGCTTTATGGGTTTGTATCTCGCCTTGTAATTTACATTTATTATGTACTTGCAGTTCAGAAAACGTCATCAACAACGTCATCAGCACATGTACCCACTTCTCTCTTCACTTTGTCTCTCTCTCAATAAGGTTTGATGGAAGAGAACTCTTTTTAGGGTTAAGTTCGCCTTTGTATACATTTTCTAGAATAAGTTTTGTGTTATGGTTTTCGTGCAAGAAGTATAAATAAATATATATATATATATATAAATCAGGCTATGTTAGTCCACACTGTTTGGTACCCTCTGGCCACGTGGTCCTACTGCCTTTGTCCTACCGATCGGACCACGTGAACTTTTTTTTCCGGTTGGTTCGATTAACTAATCGGACTATAGAAACTGACGTTTTCTTAGACCACGTAGTCCCACTAATCGGATCACGAGAACATTTGATTTCCTGTTGGTTCGATTAACTAATCGGACTATAGAAACTGACGTTTTCTTAGACCACGTAGTCCCACTAATCGGATCACGAGAACATTTGATTTCCTGTTGGTTCGATTAACTAATCGGACTATAGAAACTGACGTTTTCTTAGACCACGTAGTCCCACTAATCGGATCACGAGAACATTTGATTTCCTGTTGGTTCGATTAACTAATCGGACTATAGACACTGACGTTTTCTTAGACCATGTAGTACCGCTAATCGGACCACGCATTCTAGACATGAGTAATGCGACTAATGCGTACATCATTTTCTAGAATTAAATAACCTGTGGTTTTTGCTACATTGTCAATCCTCTCAAAAAAATCTTGCCCCACTGAGGATTTTATGTGTTTATTTACAATACAATACAGAAATACTTGATTGTACACCAGATACAGATGATTAAAAAAGACATTACATGCGACAAGTACAATGGGCGGCCTTATCGCTTAGAAGCGATCTCTTCCGGGCAACCTCTGGATGGAAAGATTTATGTGAATTTAAGAAAGGCAGGGGGTGTACCTAAGATAATCTAATATGATCATAACATGCATAATTAAAAATAAATAATAAGTAAAAAAAATGTTACAAATACCAAACTAAACAATATACTACTTAAATACATAGTAAGTAGGTACCAATATTCACTATTTTGGCAGGAAAATAGTGAATATTGGTTAAAAAATTATATATTTAAATTTTACCACATCATAGCTTGAATTAAAAAGAAACTGTAGCCTGATGCCGTTTTTTCTGAATAATACGGTTATTGAGTTGTTTTGATTTGATACGAATATCTAAATGCTAATAAAACGTGGCAAAATGCCTACAACGAACTCCATTCATTAAGTAAGCTCGCAAATCAATAAACATTCGATTAGCGAGTCAGCCAATTGAGTTTATCTCCATTACACCTTTCAATTACGTAATAATAACCGAGGTGGGTTTTATTTCCATCAATACGGCCATTGTGTACGGTCAGCATCAAAGGAAAACAGATCTAAAGGCTCAAAACTTGAACTAGGCGTCCCGCAAGGATCAAACTTAGGTCCATTTTTTTAGTATTACGTAAATGATCTTCCTATTTTAGAAAAAGATAAGAAGGCCCTCGCCTAACTAACGCCTGCTTACCGCAAGCTAAACCAGTGAACCGAGCAATTGAAGTAATTTGTACTATTAGACGGCTATTTGACGACCGCGCTGCAAGCCGCAGCCGCGTGGTTAGCGCACAACGTGCGGTCATCTAGTTTTGAGACTTTGAGATTAGGCTTTAACTAACCTCAAAAAAGGAGGAGGTTCTCAATTCGACTGTATATTTTCTCTTTTTTATGTTTGTTACCTCATAATGATATCCATTAGAAAACCATATATGTATGTCTAAGTTTGCATTAAGTAAGACGCCAAATTATTATGATTATCTGCTATCCTATAGATTTGCAAAATACATGCTCGTCGTCTTCTATTCTCCGATTTAGTAAAACCGGCCCTTAAAAAGAGTAACAGAAAAACGAAATAGAAACAATAAAGTTTAAATAGCTTTTGTTTCTCTCAAAAATTGCCACTTCGAATTCCATTAGCCGTTGATGCCGACTGTCCAAATCCGCGTTCTGAAACGAACCAGCATTTTAAAACGAACCCGCATTTTCCCCGCAACAATAGCCAAGAGATTAATTGCGCGTAATGGCTATCTTTTCACCGGGTTTGAATCGCGATAAAAACTCATCCAGGGTGCTACTCTGGACGAATGCGATTTTTTCGGAACGATGCGAACGAACTTCATTAATTCTTACCGAATCAAGTTTGATTATATAAATGTATAACTATTTGTAAAGAAAAATCTCACCTAATCTAACTATATTTTATATTATTTATTCATTTATTTAGATTTGACTTACTGTTAACGATACATACCAAAACGTCAAACATTATATTTTAATCTAATGTTTGAATGAAATTATTGTCAACTTTTAACATTAAACATTCAAATTCAAGTCATAAATACAATAACAATCTGAATAATAAGTTATAATCTAATAAATTGTATACTAATCAAATCAAAAATTAAATTCAAATTACATTACGTTATATATTTATACGTTAAAATACATTACGTTTTGTATTATATATTTATGTTTGTATACTTATAGCTATCAATATGTATTTGTTAGTATATCCCAATTAAATATTATTCTGTTTAACACGCCACCGTCTATACTTGTTCTAACTCTTCATGTCCATCCAAAGGTTGCCTGGCAGAGATCGCTTTAAGCGATAAGGCCGCCCATTGTACAACACATTCTTTATTTGTCTTTTTCCTGTCCAGTGTATCTGTTTTTATGGTGTGCAATAAAGAATTATTGTATTGTATTACGTTGTCACAAATAAAAAAAACAAACAGGTCAAAAGGTACAGTTTAAAAATGACCTTCTGTATGAAGTATGTTTGGCCTAAGGCCATTGACTTAAAGCCGGTACATAAATAAATAAATTTTCTTTATTTACTAACACAATAGACGTCAATCATTTGACCACAATCTCACCTGATGGATAATGAAGATTTGGCTGACATTGTAATTACAAATAAAACTATCGAATGTCATTTTGTGTTTAAGTATGTTTTTTTATAAAATTAATCCAAATAAATTATTCGTAAGCGAGTGCTTTATAAACAATCTCCTGGGTGGTACGAGTACCATTTTCTTATAAGTCAGAAGTGATTTTGTCAGAGATATGTTTACAATTACCTATTTTCGCATTCGTTTATCGTTTACGTTTTTCGGGGTAGCTCCTCCAGAGCTACATTGATACATGTTTCGCATAAACGAGTTACTTTATGCTGAATCATGGATACGAGAGAGATTTTGTTTGTCATTTCTTTGCGGAAAATACATTTCGATGCAATATTCGAGATGGCTGAAAATGGAATCGATTATCTATTACTCAGCTGTTTCTGAAGAATTAATTATAATAATAATAAATTGGACAATTCACACAGCATCATCTAGCCTCAAGCTAAGCAGAGCTTGTTTTATTAGTACTAGATAATACATTACATATATACAGGGTGTAACATGAGGGGTGGATCATCGGTGGATAGGGGGGGACACCTATCGATTTAAAATCTGATTTGATTTGCAGCCAATATATTATTAGGTCTGCGAATCTGTATTATTTTTTGGAACAAGATGAATAGTGGGCCTTTGGTGCCCCTATACCAATTTGACTCTTAGATTTATAAGTATAAATCTATATAAATATAATAGCTGTATAGAAATTCAGTTCAGTTTTGGCCATGTTATAAGCCAAGCGATAAAACCCTCAAATAAATTAAAATAAAGAACGCATCAATATTATAACCAACCGCATCAAACCAGAAAGAACCAGTATCGAAGACGCCATTAATTACAAACCGAACCATTGAAGCGCGAACTTCTGAGACCAATTAGGAAATGCTCGCTAATGATCGCCTGCAATCTGCAAGTTCCTTAATGTTATTACTTCGAGAGGAATTACAGGTTTTTGATGAATGTCATGCTTTAAGGTGCTTTTACACTTTCCAGTCAATTTGCGAGTTTTCGCCGCTGATTAGTAGCCTTATGAATCATCATCATCATCAGCCTATAGTACCTAGTCCACTGCTGGACATCAGCCTCCCCCAATGAGTGCCATAGCGTCCTGTCTTCAGCTTGCCGCATCCAGCATCTACCTGCAGTCTTTCGCAGGTCGTCATCCCACCTGGCTGGAGGGCGGAAATTTCAAATATTTCATTGAGTAGTTTATCTTTTTAGAAGTTTTTTTATCTATTTTGGCCATAATATAGCCAGAAGGCAACCAGACAACCTCGAAAAACTAGTGGTAATGGGCAAGATAGAGGGGAAAAGACCAAGAGGTCGGTCACCAACCCGCTGGTCTGATCAAATTAAGGCAATAACGGGACTCACATTGCCTGCAGCGCTGAGACAGGCCGAAGACAGAGTGGTGTGGAAGCGGTTCATTAGCGTCACCGTAAAAGCCTTCCAGGACGGGCACGACCTTCAGCAATGAAGACAACGACAAAGAAGAAGAAGAAGAAGAGAAGTTTATGATACCTATGATAAGCTTTTGTTAATGTCTCTGTAATAGTTTTATTTTGTCAAGTTGTGGCAGAGATGCGAAAAAAGATTTTAGTTAGTCACGTAAAGTTTAGGTAGTCAGTAAGGGCAACTTCATATCGTCAAGATAAAGTAGGTGGTGGCGCTAGTGTGCTCCGGGGTATTGCCTTAGAACTCAAGTTTCTTAGGCCAAAAAAAAACTGCTGAAAAACTTTTTAATGCCAACGCAAAGTGATTTAGAATAGAATAGAATAGAAAAAATATTTATTTGGACACAGGTAGAAAATACAGGCATAGAATAACACACGGCAAATAAAGTAGTTTGTCATGAGGGTAAGTGATACTAATAGGTGATTTTAAGAAAATAAGATTGATGGATTGCGTCAAGTTCAAAGATCAAAGGGAGGCACTGATGATTGAACTTAATTTAAATAGATTTGATTTAGGTACATTCATTAACATTCTAGCGGAACCAGATTCAGCAGCGGCCATCTCATTATTAAATTTTTTTATGCATCGGTGACTCCCTTTAAAAAAATCCACAATTTATATGTTTTTATTTTGCTGTTTATTATGTTTTGTTTGTTAGTTATAAGTTTAGGTTATGAAAGGACTGGCATACTTTACGAAGCAAAAGTCCTTAACAATAAATATGATAAAAAAAATAAGATAATTGTTATATACATATTTGTTTTTGCCTTTGTTCACTGCGGATAGTGTAGCTGCCTAACGGTGAAAGAATTTTTCAAATCGCTCCAATAGTTTCGGAGCCTATTCCTTACAAACAAAAAATCAAACCTTTCCTATATAGTATAGATAATTATTCGTTCATCTTCCTGGAAATCCCAATCTATTCCCGAATAATAATTACGTACAAATCAGAGGTAAATAGGGAGTAAGTAGGAGCTACAATTGGCTTGACTTGTCAATTAGAGTGACGACATGAGGTTACAGAGGAAGGGTTATTATTGCCAATTAAACTGGCGTAAACTGAATTTACTGTATCATTCGTATAGAGAATTGTATTGGAATCAGATTTGCGATTGTGGTAATTGTAAGTATGTTTGATTGACTGTTATGGGTGCTAGGGTTCATATTTTAATAACTAGTCCTTACCCGCGGCTTCGCACGCTATTATATATGGAAAAGTCTTCTATGGGAAATGATTTATGGGGGGAAAAGTAGATCCAGGTTTAGAGCTATACCTACGAATATTTATGCATAAACAACAGAGATATACTCGGAGTTTCACTGAAGGATAGATATACATCCGGCAGAGTAATCAACATAGCTTTAAGAATGAACAAGCTGAAGTGGTAATAGGCCGAATATATCTCGCGAAGAACCGTCAACCAACGTAGAACGCCCTCCGGCCAGGTGGGATGACGACCTGGAAGGACTGCAGGCAGATGCTGAATGCGGCAAGCTGAAGACAGGGCGCTATAGCGCTCATTAGGGAAAGCCTATGTCCAACAGTAGTAGTCTTCAGTTTGACGCATACAGCATCTCCCTGCAGTATTTCGCAAGTCGTCATCCCACCTGGGCGGAAGGCGTTCTACACTACGTTTACCGAGTCACGGTCTCCACTCAAGAACACGTCTACCCTAGTGGTTGTCAATTCTTTAATAAAGGGATGAGTCGCAGCTAAAGATTTTTATTGCAGACGAAAATCTTTTACATAAATAACTGAAACAATTTCTGCTATCTCGTTCCCTCCCGTGGTAAATATAATTCAAATTGCCTCGCTGATATATTCGTGTTGGAATCGCTTCCGAACAACTCTGCGTATATTAATGACTGCGTTTTACCTCTTTGTCTGATGTTGGGGTTGTCTCTAATGGATTGTTTTTGGCAACTGATGCCAGGGTACCGACATTTGAGCGGGTACATTGGGAATATTAGACACCAGTTCCTGCGAGAAGGTTTTTACTCTTAAATACATAAATAAATAATTCAGGACAATTCACACAGCACTATCTAGCCCCAAGGTAAGCTAACAGATAGACTTAATACATTACAGATATAGATATTATACAGATAGATTTTATTAATTATACGTGAAAAACATCCAGAATACCCTGATCAAATATATTTTCAGATCGTACACATTTGTTTAGAAAGAAGGAATCAATCGAACCCGCAACATCCTGCGTCGGAGGCGGACCTTTTCCCGCCAGGCCACAAGATCGTCACCAAATTACTGAGCCTCGAGTTTATTTGATAATAGTATCGAGACGCGATCGTGGCGTCTGATATTTGTATGGGATTTGCGTAGTTTCCTGTCCGAACGATAGAGACGCTGTACCAAAATCGATGGAAAAATTACTGAGCCTCGAGTTTATTTGATAATAGTATCGAGACGCGATCGTGGCGTCTGATATTTGTATGGGATTTGCGTAGTTTCCTGTCCGAACGATAGAGACGCTGTACCAAAATCGATGGAAAAATTACTGAGCCTCGAGTTTATTTGATAATAGTATCGAGACGCGATCGTGGCGTCTGATATTTGTATGGGATTTGCGTAGTTTCCTGTCCGAACGATAGAGACGCTGTACCAAAATCGATGGAAAAATTACTGAGCCTCGAGTTTATTTGATAATAGTATCGAGACGCGATCGTGGAGTCTGATATTTGTATAGGATTTGCGTAGTTTCCTGTCCGAACAATAGAGACGCTGTACCAAAATCGATGGAAAAATTACTGAACCTCGAGTTTATTTGATAATAGTATCGAGACGCGATCGTGGCGTCTGATATTTGTATGGGATTTGCGTAGTTTCCTGTCCGAACGATAGAGACGCTATACCAAAATCGATGGAAAAATTACTGAACCTCGAGTTTATTTGATAATAGTATCGAGACGCGATCGATCGTGGCGTCTGATATTTGTATGGGATTTGCGTAGTTTCCTGTCCGAACGATAGAAACGCTGTACCAAAATCGATGGAAAATTTTCTATGAAAATTAGACGTCACGATCACGTCTCGATAACAATGTTAAACGGACTCAGGGTTCAGTTCGAATTTTATAGCCATTTATGATTAAAGCCATTCCAAATGCCCATAAATTCATAAAATGTTCAAGAATTATCACGGAAGGAACTCAAAATACCTACTCTATTTAATACATATAATAAAATACCAGCAAAACAACTCAGCACTTTCATAACAATAAAGATTATTATAACAAAAGGTTTGGTACCCCTTTTCACCCCTTTAGGTACCCCTTAACCCCTTTGTAAGGGTCCTTGACAAGTATTGTGGCTTGGTGACTCAGGACTTGAGATTCTAGTCTTTTGTACGTTGTATTGTTTTCACGCGTTATATGATTTTCTGAAGAAACTATCGATGCTTCAGTCGTTTAACTATTTTGCTGACTGTATCATTTTATTATTAAAGTCAAAGTCAAAAATCATTTATTTCTTTAGGCTTACAAAATAAGCACTTAGACAAGTCTTATTTTATACATTAAATTATTATCAAATAAAATTATTTTACTGTTCACTTAAATTTTTTGTCCACTAGTGGAAGAAGTGAAAAAGAAACCACTAGCATGTTCATCTCTTATATGTCTAATACATGGTTATTTATCTATTTAAGTCTTATTAGACGCACAAAGGTTTGATTCTTTAGAAGGAAAATCTATAATAATACTTTCCTGTTATTTTTAAATCTACGTAGGTAATTTACAGTCTATCTCTAAAAATATCTCCAACAATGTTCATGTGCTATGTTATCCAGCCGACCAATAGGATTGCTCCATTATCGCGTCATTTTCATAGGTGTTAAATATTACGCGATAAAGAAGCGATCCTATTGGTCGGCTGGTAACTTAGCAACGTAACAAATGAAGATCGTTAAACTACATAGATTTTATTTCGCAGGAAACAAACTCTGCCTCTAATAGTCCTACTAATATTATAAACGTCAAAGTTTGTAAGTATGGATGGATGGATGGATGTTTGTTACTCTTTCACGTAAAAACTACTGAATGGATTTTAATGAAACTTCACAATAATATAGCTTACATATCAGAATAAAACATAAGCTACAATTCATAAAGATATATAGTATATTATCCAAAATATCTATCACCACGCGGGTGAAACCGCGCGGCGCAGCTAGTATTATATAAAATGATACAGTCAGCCAAATAGTTAAACGACAAAAGCATCGATATTGTCCATGAGTTTTGAAAAAAAAACCATCTAGGTTCAAAAACGTCCATCAAAAGCCCAAAGTTTCTTAACTAATGTAAATTCATCAAAATGCTGATTACCTACAATCAATTTATTTCAAAGTTACGATTTTAATAACCCGCCTCTCAAACTATGTCAATAAATTTTAAAATACTTTTGCTCTAAGGTTTTCAATCGACTTTGTCTAGTGAAAGTTTTAACAAGTTCGATTGGACTTTGAGCGATTCGTCCAATTTTAACATTTGCTGTTCAAATTGAAACTGCTTTGAACAATCGTTCAATTGTTTGAGTTTAATCTGCTCGTTAAATGCCAAGAAATTATTCAAGTTTTATTTAGTCGGTGGTTTTAATATTCTTTAAAATATCTCAAGTAAAAAAATATGTTGGACAATCCACACAGCATCATCTAGCTCCAAGCTAAGCAGAGCTTGTGTCATGGGTACTAGATAACTGATATACATAATACACTAGTGCTTATATTTGTATTTAATGTTAGCACGCCAACACTTTGTTTAAAACATGTGTTTCCTGGTTGGCAGGTAGAAAATGCCTCGGCATTAAGCCCACCCTTTGTACCTCTAATAGTGCAATAGAGTTGAAATAAATAAATACATAATACAATAACAATACATAGATGTATATATTTTTATTATAGAAAATACCCAGAACGCCCGAAACAAATATCTGCAGATCGTACAAATAAATATGCAAAGTAAATGGTAGATTTAGTATATCAGTCATCTAGTACCCATAACACAAGCTCTGCTTAGCTTGGGGCTAGATATTGCTGTGTGAATTAGTCAGCATTATTTATTTATTATTGTCAGTACCTATTCATCATCATCATCAGCCTATATTAGTCCACTGCTGGACATAGGCATCCCCCAATGAGCGCCATAGCGCCCTGTCTTCAGCTTGACGCATCCAGCATCTACCTGCAGTCTTTCGCAGGTCGTCATTCCACCTGGTCGGAGTACCTATAACTGCAGCTATAACCAACGCCCTATCAATAACAGCAACAGTCAAACAAAACCGCAGACAGGCATTAGTATTGCAATGTGCAAGCTCCGATCTAATTTCAATAACGACTGCGGTTAAGTTTCGACGCTTTTCCTAATTGCAATGATTCATTAGAAAATGAAATAAATTGCTATATAGGGAAACATTTATGTTGCTATTTCGGTGTTCTAAATGTTACAAATTGTTTAAATTGCCTTATCGATCTATGTAGGGTGTGTTTTTGTTAAGCTGTGTAAGCGGATTCCTTATTTATTTATTACTAGCTGCGCCCCGCGGTTTCACCCGCGTGTTGATAGATATTTTGGATAATATATACAACATATCTTTATAAATTGTAGCCTTTGTGTTATTCTGATGTATAAGCTATATTATTGTAAAGTTTCTTTAAAATCCATTCAGTAGCTTTTACGCGAAAGAGTAACAAATATCCATCCATACTTACAAACTTTTGCGTTTATGGTATTAAGTAGGATGTCTTGCCCGATGAAATATACAGTAATAAAAATTAAATTAAAAAAATAATAATGACAAAGGCGAGCTTAACTCTAAGAAGAGTTCTCTTCCAGCAAACTATATTGAGAGAGAGAGAAAATAACAGAAATTACGTTTTTTTTTTTTAAAGATTGTCTATTAGCATTATTTTATCTAAACAAATAACTTTTTATATGAAAATTGAATTGATACCCATCCACGAACGCTGAAGTAGGCCGGCCATATCTCGCAAAGAACCGACAACCGCTGGGGTACGTGTTCTTGAGGGGAGACCACGACTCGGCAAACGTGGACGTCCTGCGACCGTGGGATGATGACCTGCGTCAAGCTGTAGACAAGGCGCTGTGGCGCTCAGGAGGAGGCCTGTCATGTCCAGCTTACTAACATAAGCTGATGATGATGATGTCCAGTCTATCCGATAAAGTCGCCTTTTATTCTTCCTTTATTAGGTATATTTCTTGTTTCTGTATTGTTTTCTGTTTTGTGTGGTATAATAAAGTGTTCTATTTATCTATCTTGATACCCATCCATTATCTCTAAAATCGCCCCAGATCGCCAAAAAATGTTAGTAGTCAGGTAATTAGCGATGGGGCTTTTTTTCCATCCTAATATCAGATGTATACCGAATGGCCAAGTGTGCGTGATGTAGTTATCTAGCTTAACAGCCTGACCCCGTGTGGTTGGAGTGTTGCCAGCAAAAACTGAACGGCCTAAATAAAGTCGCGTTTACAGAGGGATGAGTTACGGGAAACTGTGAAATTGTCATAAATGGCGCGATTTTACAGCTGTAAACATGGTCTGGTACTAACACTTGTAGGATATTTACCACTGATTTCTACCCGCGACTTTGCACGCGTTGTTGCATTGTATTATATTGTATTTTTTTATTGTTTAAGGTAGCGATGAGTGTGGAGGGCCGGCGCTGCTTGTGCGTCGTGGGGCTCCTCATCCACACTGTCATAGGCGCTGGAGAAGGTAAGAGCTGGTTTGATTCTCACACAAAGACAAAATAAACCGTTTCACAGCCTATTCACACGTAAGCTTCGACTGTCAAAGTATTAAGCCTAAACAAAAAATGTTAGAATGACCTACCAAAGGCGTTCAAAGATTTTTGTATGGAGGGTGGGTTCCATATTATGAAAGTCATAGCATCAGTTTAAGTTTTCAAAATGGCGCCGCCATTTATTTCTAGCTATTCTAGTTTTAAACCATAACTAAAATAGTACGTATAAGAACAACATTGTGCGAGACTGGTGCCTGTGTTAGGTTTGTAAAAAACCTGTGTTACAGCTGTTACAGTTCACCAGCAGGGCTTGCTACCGGTACCAATAATACCGGTACTATAGCGGTAATTATGCTATTTTTATTTCGATACTTTACCAAAAGTACCGGTACTCAAAGCAGTTCTCGCGACGCGACGTTGCCAGCTCTCCAGTCCTAGCGTACCGACCGAGGAGGAGAGGGCGCGCGCGCGTGCTTGCCAACTTTGTTAGTATCGATATTTTATGCGCATTATACCGGTACTTATTGAAAATACCGATATTTTAGTACCGATACCAATGAAGTACCGGTACTTATCGTTACCACGTCAAGGTCAGACGTACCGGTACTTAAAAATACCGGTATTCCAAGCGTCACCAGGTTCCACCCTGCTGACTGTGTTTGTAAAGGTACCTACTGTATACAAGGTCTGAAATAAATGTCATTTGATTTGATACAGCTTTCCCAACTATCTATGGGTGGCTTGGGTCAGCGGCCATGATAGGCCTATTGTGATCGCCACTTATACGTTCAGCCTGAAGTCGTAGCGTTCATAGTTCGCCACTAACCCTTGCAGCTGCTAGGAGCTGTAGGATTCTCTTCGGGGTGATGTCTCGCAGCTCGTTTGGGCTATGCAGATGCTTGCCCAGATGGATGCTGCGTTTGTGCATCAGTGCTCCACACTCACCTAGCAGATGGACGTTTCATCCGCCTCCTCGCAGAATCTGCAGGATTGTGTGTCGCTTAGCCCTAGTTTCAACATGTGCTTGTTAAGACGACAGTGTCCAGTTAGGGCTCTTATAATGATGCGAAGGTTGCCAAAAACTAAACATTACTTCTAACTTCAAAAGTTTTCAGTCGCAAAACATTGAGCAACATGAAATTGAGCATTTAAAACCCTCCCCCTCAATTAACACAGTCAGCAAAAAATCACAAAAAGTGGCCACAAAAAAGTTGCCGGAAAAACGTGAAAAATGCAAATAAATAATACTTTTTTGTGCGAGGGTTTACCGCATTCGGCGGGCTTTGAAAGTTTTTGATATCCTTTATAGAGATATAAAAATATACAGGCTTTTAGGTTTGGGTTTACCTTCTCGCAACATTCGTTTTTGACGGACAGAAAAGCAAAGATTTTTTTTTATTATTAGACTGTATGGACTGGCACTATCACTACATACTCGTAGTATAAAACAAAGTCGCTTCCCGCCGTCTGTCTATCCCTATATATGCTAAGATCTTTAAAACTACGCAACAGATTTTGATGCAGTTTTTTTAAATGGATAGAATGTTTCAAGAAGAAGGTTTATTATAGCAGTCCACTGCTGGACATAGGCCTAGCGCCATAGCGCCCTGTCTTCAGCTTGCCGCATCCAGCATCTACCTGCAGTCTTTCGAAGATCGTCATCCCACCTGGCCGGAGGGCGTCCTACACTACGTTTACCGAGTCGTGGTCTCCACTCAAGAACACGTAAATACAAACAATAGAATAAAAGAAGTATAAAGGGCGGCCTTATCGCTGAGAGCGATCTCTTCCAGGAAATAATGGACAAAACGACACTTAACACTAACTTAGCTTTAATTATAAGTTACCAACACATCCCTTAGTTACAAACGTATAAACAACCCAACCTAGCTTATTGCTTACTGGTAATACAAACCCGTCATTACCAAATGCTCAAAATATAATTTCAGTAGAATGTAATTTAAGGTTTTGAATTTCAAATTAATTTGGATATTACTTAATTAAGTTGAAAGCTTGTGTTTATCTCTATGTGGGTACAGTCAACGAGAAAAGTAGGTGAGCGGTGAACTTTAACTTTGTTAAACGAATAGCTTAGGCAGGTAGTAGCTACTGGTGATTTTTTTTTGCACACATTTTGTTCATAGGTGAACAAGCCCCTCCGACATTTATTTAAGACAACATAACATTATTTATAATAACATTGTTATGTTATTATAAAATGTCTTTTGTTGTTACAAAAGACTAACTTATAGAATAGGTACATGTAGAGAGTTGTTTTAAAAAGGCTCTAACTCAGTATAATGCTGGCTAAGCCCCGTAAGAGACTTAGCCAGCGCTGATCTTCCGTTAGAGTCCGTAAAGATGACGTCACGGACAGGCCTACGTAAAAAAAATATATAAAAGTATAATCTCAAACAAAATGTAGGTAAAAAGATAGTAAAACATGTGCTACAGTAGGTACGTCAAAAAGACCTCGCTGCCGTCCGATCACTAAAAGGTCGCTAAGTGATAAAACCAAATTTGTGGGTATGAGCCAAAACGTGGGAAATGCTGTCCCTGGAAATTGGGAAGACATACAGATTTCTTTGTTAGACCAAATTATTCATCAATATTTAAGCTGCTATTTTATTCCTTATTTTGTTTTAGAAAATGAAAGTTTATTTTTAATTTAAGTATTTGTGTTTTAGTTGTGCTTACCTGCTTTAAAATGTGACCATCAAAAACGCAAAAAAACGGCTTGCTGAAGTGCAACCGTATTTAAGAGTTGTAACAAACTGTAACTGCGAGAATATTTTAGAACGAGTAACAGTTACATATATATTCAAAGCTAAAAAACGGCTAAGTTACTTAGCCGTGTTCTTGAGTAGTAAGTGTATTAAAATTTAACTAACCCTAACTCTGAAAATGGCGTTATCGGACTTTAGTTGTTTATATTGTTGTTTTGAGATGCTAAAATTAAAGTGTTTCCTAAACAAAAACATAGTAGTTGGATAAGCAATCCATGCTAACTGTTTTTTAGTGGTGAAAAAACTGGTCTGAATTATATTGATATAATTACAAATAAACAACCTAGTCTGAATTTTCCTAAAATGAATAAGCTTGTTATAGAAGGAAATAAGGGTCAATTAAAATGAAATAGTAAGTTTTAACACTTTAATTAAAATTGCCTTCTTACAGTTTACACGTCATCAATTTATAAAAAGAAAAGTACAACTATTCTAAAATAAATCTCTAAGATTAGGTACCTTATTATTAAAAGAGATCTGCGTTATTAATCTTACCACAAAAACATCAACAAAGTTACTTATACTTAAAAGACGTATTTTACATAACAAGATTTCATTTCATTTCAATTCATTTATTATTATCAATTATAAAATTCTTCCTATTAAAACAATTAAACATGCATTACGATTATGGCACAGGTAGTTATAAAATCAGTATCAAAAATTATTATTTTAACATGCTTCGTTCTAAAAACAGCCTCAATCACATTAAGCCAAGTTTAAAACTTGAATTGTTTAATCAGACTCGACTCAATCTACCCTCTTAAAATAAATCTAACGTCGTAATATTATTATAATAAGATCAGTCTTAATCAACAATACTAGCAACTATCATGCCTTCATTTTTAGTTACATTCAGGCATCTCATGCCAGAATTGCATTTTGTGCGGTGCGCTTATATCTTTTAACGCATTGATAATAGCAATTTTCTTGCCTTCTCTATACCTTTTGGTGCACTTTTGAATTCAGGTTTCAAAACATCTGTATTTTTCAAATATCTGTCAGTCAAGAATCGCAAAACTTTATAATCATCAATATCTACATACTTCGGTTTTATAGAGCATATCGTAGTTATTTCTTTGGAAACAGACTTGTATTATGTCTTTCAGGTACACTCTTGGTGTTGAAGATTGTATACGTCTATCTGACACAAAGTTTTGGAAATTGAAAAAATCCTTGGGGGCCATGGTTTTTACATCCACCCTAGCTAGATTAGCAGAAGCGACGCACTCGGTGAAATCCTGAAAGTCATACAGTTTGCCTCTCTTTTTCATGGCCAGCTCAACCTGATGATGAAATTGATCGCAGCTCTTGAAGCTGTGACCAGGCTCAAAATACTGGAGAGTTATTGTTTCTGTTGCTATCAAGTCACTGTTAATCAAATATATCATTAGTGAAAACAATAGCCAGTTCTTATTTTGGGCACTACAGTTATCCATCCAAATTGTGATTCGTATTTTTGACATGTAACTCATACGCTTCACAAAGTTGGCAAATGATATACTTATTCATGCTTTTGATATGCTTCCTGTAAAATTCATAAGATACCTTCTGCGATGGGTACTTCTCGCAAAAATCTTTGTGCATCAAAGTTATTGTAACATCGCATGATATATACCGCCTTAGAGGTGCGTGTTCTCGCTGATAATGGGGCTCAAGGGGGTGAAATGATTCCACGTGGTCAATGAGCAACTTTCTGTCATAAGGAGCAGTCTTGGTGTGTAATCCCCGCTTGTCAACTAGGTTTTTATTTAGGGAATTATATAATACTGTATCATTATTTTTATGAATTGAATATTCGGCTGCATGTAGGGCGTTAAAAAGCTCTCAAGTTACGTTTTTTGACAAGTGTTTTGTACTATACTCATATGAAATGATGGCTGGTTGACTGGTTTTCTTTGTTGCTGTGCAAGTCCGATTGCGATCCATAACTGCATCGTTCTATCATCGCATTGATCATTGGGATTTGAAACCTAAAAATAAACTTTTTATTTAGGATAAATAAATACACCATTACTGACACACACATAGTCCTAACACCACACAAGGATTATTTCCTGTGTCGTGAGGATCAAGAACTACGAATACTTTGCTATTAGAACACCCAGACCCAGAAGAAATATTTGCGTAATAACCAAATATTTCTACCGCCGCTAATAGGGAATAAGTACTAACTTGTTTAATTAAGTTGTATTATTATTATTTAACAGTGTGATCAAAACAATAACGTGAGTTTTAGAAAATAAATAAAATAAAACTTACCGCTTACGCTTTTGAACTCATTTCTGGCGGGATTTCGCACTAATCGTGCGCACTTCCTGCCTCCGCGACGTCCTAGTGACGAGTGTGCAGGAGTGCAGGGCGTGCGGAAAGCTTCGCAGTTAACCTTTTCCTAGCGTTGCATTGTCACTAAACTGTTTTCTAGTTTTGTTTTTATTCACGTGAATGTAATAGTTTCACAGTTAAAACACGGTCACCTTCTTTTAGTAATGTAAATGTTTCAATCTTACATTGGTTTTCCAATAACTAGCCAGCTAAGTATGTCTAGCGCTTTTATAGAGTAGGAGTTGTTAGAAAACTGTGTTTTAGACATCGTAAGTACAAGTGTGGCATGCAGTACTAAAATGTATTAAAACACATGTAAAGTCAGCTAACGGTTTATTTTTATTGTCATTACAAGTAACCGTTTTATAAACTTGTATAAAACGGAAAAATTTAGGCTTAAATACTTTACTAAGCTGGTTCAACCGTATTTTAGTGTTTTAAAGAGAGATAACCGTATTTTAGCTATGGAAAACTCCAAAAATGATGTAGATAGTGGTGTAGGTGGTCTCTGTATCTCAGCACTGACAAAAGATAGAATTATTTTAACTAGATTGGACGATAGATCAAAACCTGCGTTTTAGTGTGGTACACAAAAGTCGAATTTGACGAAATGCTACTTAACGGCCTTATAGTGATCGGACGGCAGCTCGGCTCAGCGTAACACTCTGCTAAAGAAGCAAAGCACTGATTTTTAGCCAGACCTATTGAGAGCAAGCAGAACGATTTGGTAACTTGTTCGCGAGTTGAGCTTAGGTGATGTTTCCGTTGACTGTACAGGTACGGAATAATTGAGTTTAAAAGATTTTCGGTATCTTGGGACGTATTGTAATTAACTAGGGTTTCGCCGCGGTTTCGTGCGCGTCAAAATTATGTAATAGTTGAAACTTTCATGTTTCTTGAAACACTTGAAATTTTCACAGCAAAAATTTACTTTGTGAAGCTGAAATAAATAATTTGAATTGAATTGAAAATTCAGCTTTCTACTACAAGTGTTTGCGCTACACTATCTATTCTCTCACTCTATTAATCCAAAGGGACGACCGATATGACCTGGGAGAGGTCAGATGTAGGGCCGACGGCTTAACATGATGGTTATATGTTCAAAAAGGATTTCTTTGATTCTACAATAAATCTATAACAGCTATGCTCGGGGTCTCTTGGAAGGATAGGATTCGTAAAGAAATCATCCGACAGAGAACCAAAGTTACCGAGATATTTCAAAGAATTAGCAAGCTGAAGTGGAAGTGGGCTGGCCTTATATCGCGAAGAAGCGACGACAGCTGTGGTAAATGTGTTTTTGGGTGGAGACCGCGACTCGGCAAACGTAATGTAGGACGTCCTCCGGCCGGCCGACTTGCGAAAGACTGCAGGCAGATGCTGGAAGCTGAAGACAAGGCGCTATGGCGCATAATAGGGAAGGCCTTTGTCCAGCAGTGGACTATTATAAAAAAAATATATCTATGTATGTATGTACGAGTATTGTATTGATGTATATCAGTCATCTAGTACCCACAATACAGCTATGTGGATTGTTGAACTTTATTTATTAATGTAAAATATATATATATATATATATATATATATATATACATTATATTATTGTTTTATCTTCTTTTTGTTATATAAAAATAAAAAACCTGCAATTTGCCGTAACAGCCGAAAAAAACTAAAGCGAAGTGACGTCACACCTAGCATACTATATTTTTGCTTGAAAATGTTTCAAGAATCTGATGTAAAAAGTAACTTCAAGTGCAGACTCCATGGCACCGGCCAGCGTTTTGGCGTGAATTTAAAATATAAATTTCAAATTTCAACGAATTCCTTATTTTCTACGCTATAATGATATATTTTTAATGGTTTATGATTTTATACTTTAAGCAGGTAATTTGTAAGGTTAAATTAATAAATAAACAATGCTAGACAATTCACACCAGCATCGTCGAACCCAAAGCTAAGCACCCGGAACAAATTTTTGTCATCGTACCTACAAACATTTTTTGCCAATGCGGGATTCGAGCCCGCAACTTCCTGCGTCGCAGCCGTCGCCCGACTCTGCCACATCGATCGTCGCAATTTCTACCTAGTTCAGAAAATAACATGTAGCTGTAGCATGTTCATATGCATATCACTAGTATAAAACAAAGTCGCTCCCAATTGTCTGTCTGTCCCTATGTATGCTTTGATCTAATAACGCAGCTGATTTTCATGCGATATTTAATAGAAACAGTAATTTAAGAGAAAGGTTCAAATCATTTGACATATAGGTAGATTCCCACGCGGGCGTAGCCGCAGGCCGCAAAAAGTAAATATTAAAATGTACTGCTGAATTAGAGCATATCACTTTTCATCAACCCCTTACATTATACTGCCCTACTCTTCAAGTCTATATGAACCTACAACAATAAATAAAATGGCAACCCCAAATCTTAAAACATATCCGGGGAAACGTCAGCAAGATAAACTACACTCCTATTTCATACAGTATAGTACTGTCGAGTTGAGAAGGCATTTATCACAGGGCTATACCCGCCCAGGCTGTTACCACCACCATTTGTCATATCATACTAGGCTAGGGCTCTTTGAATCTTGGCTATGGTTTTAAAAGCTTTTAAGATGAAATCTAGGTTATGTTTAAATGTCACTTTTGACAGCTGGTGTAACTATGGCGGAATATGATTTGAGTGTGAAATTGCGAAGGCAGGAAAGTAATTTGATGTTATGATCTTCTAATTTTTTTTTAAATTTAATTGAATACCAGTATAGACCATTCAGCAAAAAAACCTAATATTTCTCCTTTTGTGGCTAAATTTAAAGAAAGAAAAGAAAGAAAGAAAATTATTTATTAAGCACTAACACAACACACAAACAAGGTTACACATATTATAATATAAGACTACATAGTACCTACTTACTAGAAAACACATAACACAAACCAGATATAAAAAAAAGTGAAAAGGTACAAAATGTAAGTAGCACAAGTAGCATTTGGTACTAAGTAGCAGAAAAAATAAAGTAAATTAGAGGTAGAGTAAATTTCAGTTATTTGTTTTTGCTCATTGGGGGAGGCCTATGTCCAGCAGTGGACTGCTATAGGCTGATGATGATGATGATATGTTTTTGATTAGATTATCATTTATCTCATGAACTCAGGGCCGTCAATTTATTTATAATTTATTTATTTACGGTACTAGTAGTAGCGTTTCGGAGCCAAGTTGAAATAATATTTTAATAGCAATTTTTTTCCTTCAATATCCTTTTTTTGCAGTAATATATTTAGTATATTATGATATATTTAGTATTCCGTAGATGTCTATAAGTCATCATACCTACTATTTCATGTATTTTTGACTACCTTACGCTCTTATTCTTTACGATCCACTAGCCTTGGTCATAAGAGTTCATCCCCACTTCAAATAAAGCACCTTTCATCAAACTACCCTCAATATTGCCGGCTTGTGATAAACATCCCCAACGTCAGTCTCATTTCTACCCTAAATACCTCTCTTCTTTAAGCTTCGACTACACCTTGCGAAAATCCGACGCGTTTCATTTTAAAACCTTTCAAACTATCATGGTTAACACTCATTTAAAACGGGATATTTACCATGATTTGATTTTTGAGTTATCTAATATTTGTTGTTATTCCGTGATCATGGAATAACTGAAACTGTGTCGAAATATTGGATAACTAAAAAATCAAATCATGGTAAATATCCCGTTTGAAATGACTTTAGCGTTACGTTTTTTCTATTCTACGCTCAAATCACACCGACATGACAGTTATTTTAAGAAAGGGTTAAACATAAACAACAAGTGCTTTAAATACTTGAGCCTTTATTTCCATTGTCATGGAATCTTTTTAATTTACCTTTAGGCTTTTTACTTTGTTTGCCAAGGCTTTAACACGTTTTTAGCAAAAGTTTTACCTAAATTATTTGCGCGCTTAAACTCTGGGTCTTTCACCGCAACGCACCGTGTGGGTAGGCCCTTAATACGCAACAATAAACGAGGTAGGGTTTTTCCGGGTAAATAAAAACAAATGCTCCATTCCATTTAATATAACTTCATCTCTTTTCCTCCTACCAAATTTCCTGTAAGAGGATAAAGGACGGATTGCGGCTTTTAGGGATAGTTTTGAGACTGCTAAAGTTGTACTGAAAGCTGGAAATTTGTGGGAATTTTTTGTGACGCGTAAATTCTGCTATATTAAATTTTACGGGAACCATAGACGCAGAAATTTACCTTTTTGGGGTCACAACACTAAATGATAAATACTGAACCCCAATTTTGTTATGCTTACTTGGAACGAGTTTTGCTCCATCTCAAAATCTAACAACTTACAGATAAGCAAATCATATGTACTTACTAGACACATAAGTTGTATAAATGTTGATAAGTAATATACTAGTGGTTTCTTCTCACTTCTTCCACTGGTGGACAAAAAATTGAAGTGAACATCAATATAATAATGAATAGTATAAAATATGACTTGTCTAAGTGCTTATTTGTAAGCATAAAAAAACTTCCATTTCTTTCATTTCGTTTAATTTCATTTCATTTCATTTCATTTCATTTTATTTCATTTCATTTCATTTCATTTCATTTCATTTCATTTCATTTCATTTCATTTCATTTCATTTCATTTCATTTCATTTCATTTCATTTCATTTCATTTCATTTCATTTCATTTCATTTCATTTCATTTCATTTCATTTCATTTCGTTCAAACAAGCTAAGACGAGTTTTTCTCACATAAATAATAAAAAAAAGAGTTTTGTTTTTTCTAACATTTTCTTTTCACAACTTTTTAAACTATTGCGATTTGTTTTATCGGGTATTTATCCCGTACTTTTTGCTTTATTTTGAATCGCCCCGTGACCACGATCGCTTTATCGCGATGGAAACGTAGCCAAAATAAAACAACAATGAATTAAGTAAATGATTTTTTAAATGCTAGATATAAGTCATTTATTGTACGCTAAAATATAGTGAGACACGAGTTCTAATATAAACCACCTTTTTACTGTGTTTGACGCAATTAATATATTTGATGTTTTTGTTTTGTTGTAGAATTCAAAATTTTACTAATTCCTTAAACATCCAACACAATAAAGACTAAATAACTACTAACTAGTATAAAAAAACTTAAATGCTACAAAATGGCGTCCGACTCAGCATTATGTTGTGAATTTCATTAATTCCCCTTCTTTTACAGGTTCATCATCGTCATCACCAGCGCCAACAGTCAAGTCAGAACACAACGAGCTGACTGTCACCTTCCCGCCATTAGAAGACATCTTTAACTCAACGCCTGAAAAGCATTTTCAAACTGAGAACAACACCGTTGTGACGTCACAGATCGGCTCGACCGCGCTTGTTCCTTGCGTGATCCGGAATATTGGAGATGGAATTGTAAGTCTTATTTCAACTAGTTTAAAGCATAATTTTACATGGCAGGGCCGGACTCTGGTTGGACAGGTTAATTTTGAATTATAAGAAGTGCCGTTTCTAAGTTTAAAACAGTTTCAGTAAAAAAAAATCATTCAAGTTTTTTTTTGTAATTTATGAACCTAGAATATACTCAATCATAAAAATGAGGCTTGTATAAAAGAATGGCAAAATATGACGATTTACAGTTTTTTTTATCAACCCACTTAATCTGAAATCAAACGAAACCTTTTGACCAAATCAGAAGAAGGAGGCTAGAATTGACAAATCAAGTGGCAAGTAAAGTACCAGTAAGTACTAAATAAAGGAGTTCTTATTTGGTCCTTATGTTTTTTCAATGGGCACTTTAGAAGCGTGGCGTCATTAGGCAAATTCTTTCCAGCCAGTAATGAAAAAGTTTAGAATACAATCACGTAGAATTCAAACATCGAATACAAAACACAAGTCACAATCAAAATAGTTTGAAGTCCGTCTTTTGTTTCATACAATTCAAACTTCGAACATAACAAATGAAAATCGAACTAGTCCAATCGTGATTCTAATATATAACCGTTTCACTGCGCTCGATAATTATAACAATACAATGAGCAATTTGTGTCTGTCCGGGAATAGAACCGACGTCAATTACTAATGCAGATGGCATGGCTGCGTTTATTCAGGTCGATAAAATACAAATTAACAAGTCTGTGCTTCGGTTCTTTCTGCAAGTGAATTTATTTATAATTTAGTTTACTATATTCACAAAAGGAAATTAATTTTTGGATAGCAAATTATACAATCATGTTCTAAAATCTTTATTTTCCAATAAATCATATTAAAGTAATATTTTAGAGTTAAGTAGGTACCTTAGAAGTCTTGTTTTACCAAGAAAATCAGAAACTTTTTCAATTTCTATACAATAAGTAAAAAACTAAAAGCAAACACAAATAAAAAGGAAATTTAAACCAAAGAGGAGTCTTGAGAAGGCGGTCTGCCACCGCACTGCGAAAAAGATGCGAGGTTTTTTATCGAGGTCTCATATGAAAACTTGATTGCGATATTAAGTTACAAATTTTTTGTCAGTGGGGTACGTATCGCTACTAAGGCGACTATCCGGGCTGTACTTACCTTAATCATACATTTAACAATTTTATAAGCATATGTAGATCTAATATTGATAGTCTTTTGATTGGTCGAGCAAAGACCCTACATCGAAAAACCACTGTCCGATCATCAGTAGGTATGGAAATTCTACGCACGTGTGTTCAACTTCGCTTTTTTTTCTTTTCTTCTTCCACTAGTGGACAAAAAGTTGAAGTGAACATTAAAATAATGTTATTTGATAATAATGAATAGTATAAAATTTGAATTGTCTAAGTGCTAAGAAATAAATGCTATTGACTTTGACTTTTGCAAGAAAACGTTTGTAATACCGTCCACTGCAACCGACGTACACGCTATGTACATTAATGCAGTCTTTACTACACACGGAGTTTCCTCGATTATGGTATTGACGCAGCTCTATGCACACACGTATACACGGTACACGCTGTGCACGCGGTACACGTAAACCGCAAAGCAGCAAGCAATAATGAGCTTAACTTATTCTGCACAAGTGTTAGCTCGGCCAGGCAGCGGATCAGAAGATAATTTTTTGGCGCCAATAATGATAATATTGATGAAGGCGCTTAGAAGATTCTTGTAAAATTTTGGTAACTTAAAAATATGTAATTAACATTATACATGATGTACGTAAGCCAGTTACTTTATGTTTACATTGTAATATTCTATTAACTATCTATGAAAACCTTCAATTAACTTTTTCATATTAATCAATTTGCTAGTATGTTATTACTTACAATACTTACTTGTTTCTGGACTGGTTTCCGCATCATGGCCACCGGTGGGCCCTCTTTGCTTGTCGGGTGGGGGGGCTACTAGTCTTACCATCCGATGTCCTCCAGGAAGGCCAGCAGCTCGCTGATGCCGGTGCATGCCTCTCTAGGCGTCCTCGGTGTCCCAAGGTGATACAGTCTTTGAGAAGCTACGCTGTCGCAATATACAAGCACATGCGCTGCCGTCTCCTCTGCATTCATGCACCCTCTGCAAAGGGGTTATTTATGAGCCTCTGGTTTTCCTTCAAATAAATATAAATATGGATATTGTACATCCATGTTATCAAACAACAGAAACCCGCAACCTAAATGCGCCGCGTGACTGTCCACAGCGTGCGTGGGACAGCGGTTTTATTCGTGTTATCGTTTGCCACGTGACGAATTCACAAAATAACTGCTGTTTATTCACAGTGCGGTCATACCTGCGGTATTCTTACCCCTTGATGTCCAACTTCTGTTGTGCTTCAATTTGTGTAACTACAATCTTTCCTCGGGTAAGACGGGGTAATTCCGACAAAGGCACTTGGCTCACTTTTATTTGCATAAAGAAGGTTTATTATGAAACTAGCTTTTTACCTACTTGTGGTATTGTAAACCAAGATATTGTTGAAGAGGACTTGGAACAAAAAATGTGTACAAAGGACAGGACAAACGGAATTACCGTTTATATTAACTTTTATATTAATAAATACTTACTGTGAAACACAAATAAACGAAAAGAAGATCAAATGTGAAATTTTAACACTTTGACTGCGATTTTTTTTCGACGAATGCGTTCTTTTTTTTAACCTAAAAAATTCGTGCTGCCACTCTACACAGCGGATGTGTTGCGCCGCACATGCCTTTCGTTCGAAAAATATTACGGCTGTGCTGAGTCACAAAGATCTGTATTTTCTCAGCCGCTGCGCTAGTGTGGATTTACGCATATTAGTCACTTGTAGAAAACACATACCGCGTGATTTCAGCAGTCAAAGTGTTAAAGTAACAGTAAAAAGATTTTTATTTTGCCACAACAGAGACGAATAGAATACATATAAATTAACCTTAAATTAACAGAGAAACTGACAAAATCAGTCTCCACTCAGCATCCAAACCGCAAGCAGTAACTAGTAATACAATAATGTTTCCAACGAACAGCTTATACAAAACAATACATTAAAGTAGGTATCAAATCTACTTTGATTCCCATAGAAGCTTTCCCATCGCTTTAGGCGAAACGACCCAAGTAATTATAGAGTTGGACATTACGACGGACCATAAAGAGAACTACGTAGATTCATTAGAACAGCTGTGACGTTTTCATAATGGCGTCATGAAATTTAAGAAAAACTCAAAATTGAATATACCTTATTTATATAACCTTACAAAATAAGCACACTGTCAAATTTATAGTTAATACGATAAATTATTATCAAACTAGCTGCGCCCCGCGGCTTCGACCGCGTGTAAATCTATGTTCCAAATGGTTAATAAGCCTTTCTCTTGAATTACTCTATCTATTAAAAAACTGCATCAAAATCCGTTGCGTAGTTTTAAAGATCTTAGCATACATAGGGACAGACAGACAGCGGGAAGTGACTTTGTTTTGTACTATGTATAGATAGTGATTTAGCACGCCAAAGCTGTTTTAGCTGGTAAGTCATCAACAACTCATCGCATAAAACAATATACCTTTAGAATTAAACATACCAACTTATTACCCGATAATTGCGAATAAATGATTTGACTTGATTCAACTCCAAACTCTCATGAGATTGGAGCCTGAGGAGAACACGCACACAATCACACACAAACAAATTCTGGGTATAGCCTACAATATAGAGCAATTAATGGACAACCCCGCAAAAAAAACCTTCTATAAAAGCCGACGATCACCAGTCGGTAAGGGGTAAGCTGAAAAACAGTGACTAACGTGCTTTCTAAGCTTGTCGGCATTATGCTGAGCTTAGTCCCATTGCCTGAGAATGTACATAGTTAAATAATTTCCAATTTACCACGACCCGGTAAACGTAGTAGGACGCCCTCCGACCAGGTGTGATGACGACCTGCGAAAGACTGCAGATAGATGCTGGATGCGGCAAGCTGAAGACAGGGCACTATGGCGCTCATTGGGGAGGCCTATGTCCAGCAGTGGACTGCTGATGATGATGATGACGATGTACTTAGTTAATAAAAATGTGAATTGTATGTTATGTAAGTACCTAAATATTAATTATAGTAAAATATAATATTTATAATAAAATTGTTATATTATTTTTATGTACAACTGAACGACATCAAGTGTAACATGTGTACCTACCATGTACCTACGGTGGAACTGAATAAATGAAATGAAATTAAATAAATAGGTATGTTATATTTTTAGTTTATGATGTAGTATCTATAATTAATGACTTATAAGTTCAGGCAGTAAATCATTATTCTATTCTATACTATTATTCTATACTATTATTCTATACTATTATTCTATACCATTATTCTATACTATTATTCTATACTATTATTATATTCACCTTACAATCCAATTTAACAACAGGAAATAAAACACAAAGAATAAAACTGTAGAACTCACGTAAAATTACCATTTAAATGCCATGACAAAATCAGAGACCTTTGCCGTCGCTGCCGGCGATGCTACCAAAGTGATCACGAGGTCAGACATTACATTATATTCCCATGGCCTCTCCATTTCGCTACGTAGCTGTAGGAGGGCAGTTGGTTTAAAGTTCTTTTTTATAAATAAACTAGCGGACCTTCCCGGCTTCGCACGGTTTTAGTAAGGATCCCTAACTTTTTTGAAAATATAATATAGCCTATGTTTACCGGGAATAGTGTAGCTTCCCAACGGTGAAATAATTTTTTAAATCGGTCCAGTAGTTTCGGAGCCTATTTATTCATTACAAACAAACAAAAATCAAACCTTTCCTCTTTATAATATTAATATAGAAGTATAGATAATGCTGGACAATCCACACAGCATCATCTAGCCCTAAACTAAGCAAAGCTTGTGCTATGGGTACTAGATGATATCACTACATAGTATAAAACAAATTCGCTCCCCGCTGCTGTCTGTCTGTCCCTATGTATGCTTATCTTTAAAACTACGAAATAGATTTTGATGCGGATTTTTTTTAGGATAGAGTGATTCAAGAAGGTTTATAAACCATGACACAAAGATATAAACATTGACACATAGATTTACACGCAGGCGACGACGCCGCGGTGCGCAGCTAGTATGTATATCTACCTATATTAGAAACGTGAAAGTTTGTGTGGATGTAAGTTACTCTTTCACGCAAAAAGTACAGAACGGATCACGCTGAAATTTTTCAAACGGGTCGTTTCAGGTTTGGAGTAAACGAATGGTTCTCTGTCGGATGTATTCGTTACGAATCCTATCCTTCAGAAAAACTCCGAGCATAGCCTTTTCAATAGCTCGCTGAGCGACTTTGAACTGGTGGACCAGCCCTATCGTGAGTGTCCACGTCTCAGCTCCGTAGGGCGTAGGTCATAACTGGTAGGACGCACTGGTTGAAATCTTTCGTTTTCAAGCATTGCAGTATGGATGACGTGAAGACTTGACATAGTTTCCCAAATGCTGCCTAGCCCAGCTGTATCCTTCTTTTGGCCTCCTTCTCGAATCTGCAATCATATTTTTTTATCTTCACAATACATTAAATATCCCAAATAAGACCTACTGTAATAAAGTTTTTTAAGTATGAGTTTTAGCGATATTTTAATCTAGCTTTTCCTACTTTGACTGTGACAAGAGACATTTCTCTTTGAATTTTCATTTAGCGCTATGAAATAGGACAGAATTTAATTTCGTCTCTTCTAAACGGTATTTTGATGTTTTGCGGGAGTACTACCTTGGGTGAATACAAATAAGGTGCCTGCTTAATAATCCTGATGGATTTGTATGGGCTTTTCAGTTTATAAAGGAATAGGTGGTGCCGCGGCTTCACACGCGTTGCTTCCTTGATACGAAGTACCTAGCTAATCTTTACGATATACGAAGACAACAAAGATAGATAGAAGAGTATTTTATTGCACACTTTAAAAATACAACAAACAAGGAAAAATTACAAAATATGTGACAATTTGGCGGTCTAATCGCTCAAGAGCGATCTCATCAGAATAATCAGAATAATCAATTTATTGGTAAAAAAACGAATATTACAAGTCACATAATAATTATAAATTAAAGTTAATTAAATAATTAGACAATAATCAAATAACTGCTAATTAGATTATAATAAATGTATTATAACTAAGTAATATAATAATACTCAAGATATTATATAATTTTTCGCACATAATCGTCAATACTGTAGAACGCCTTCTCGACGAGCCACGATTTAAGTCTTTGTTTAAAGGAAGACAGACTCGGTGCTGTGACTACCTGATCTGGTAGGTTGTTATACAACGCGGGTCCCAGCACGTGCGTGAGTCTGTCCGACTTCGCCAGTCTGTGTGATACCGCAGATAGCTTGCCAGCTCCACGAGTGTTGTAGCATCGCGTGTGGTTATCTCCAGACAACTGTCGATGGATCGTTGGATTGAACAAGTTAATCTGTGTGCATTACCTACATAAATTTATAAGATGTTACATACAAAGACCTACCTATAACAAAAATCGAATCATGGAATAATTATGGATATGGGAAAGTTTTATCACATGGAAAGTAATTTATGGAATAAAAAGTACAATACCTGGCAATAAATTTTGCACATACCTTTGGAAAGAGACAATCGGCTAATTTCAACTTCGTAGAGCGTTTCTCTGTTGCACGAAATACTAACAGTCCGGTATCTATTATGTAGGAGCTGTTAAACAATTATGATTTGCATCTTTTGATTATTCCTTTTATACTTTGTACAAAATGGGCAGTGGGCGAAGATCGCCACTGACTGGGTCCCGGACGGACGACGGCCACGTGGAAGGCCTAGGCGGAAATAGCGGGATGAGCTCGACCTATACAATAAAGAGTGGGTTCTCCTTGCTGAGGACCGAGATGAGTGGAAGAAGGGGAGGGAGGCCTTTGCTCTGCAGTGGGACACACCGGGCTAATATAATAATAATAATAAGAGTCCGCAATCTCCCCTATAGCCCGATTACCCAGTCCATCCATCCATCACAATAGCCTGGTTTTATTTCTTTAATTTTTCTTTGCAATAGTCTACACCTGGCGGATACCATCTTTGGGTGTATCATATTCTGCACCCGAGGATGATACCCGCTATGTGTAGCCATCGCCTATAGATTAACTTCTCAAAGGGCCTCTGTGCTGTTGGTTTCGGCCCCACGCAAGCCTTCCAAAGGACCGGGTCAATTTATGGCCCGAAATCATGGTAAATGAGAGACATAATGATAATAAAATGGGTACTGTTGGATTGTTGAATGGATTCATGTGTTCATCAAGGTCTACCTACTAGTATGGCGTGAAGAAGTATCTCACATCATTCTAGTTTCTGCCCGCGACTTCGCACGTGTTGTTTCTATGGAAACGTTTTAAGGTTATTTCTATCCCATGGGAAATGATTTATGGGCTAAAAAGTTGCCTATGTTTTATTCCGAGCTTGGTGGTATGCAAAATTTCAGCCCGATGTGTTCAGTAGTTTTTGCGTGAAAGAGTAAGAAACATCCATACATATAAACTTTCGCATTTTAATGAATTAATGATGGATGACACCTCTTCATGTTTATTTATCATTAGAACACTCCAGTTCTAAGTGCCAGTACCTACAAGTAGATACGCTAGATTACGTTAAGTTTGTATGTTATGTACACCATCGTTGAATGGTCTATGGTATTTTAGGCAAAATGCGATTTAGGCTGATGAATATTAAAGTCTAATAAAGATTAGTCTTTCAACGAAGTAAGTAATCTGCTTAATAGATTAAGGCCGTCGTAGACATAAAGCTAACTTAATATGACATTTAGTCATAACGCGACTTAGTCCCTCTACGCATTAGGTACGTCAGTCTTAAATGACTGAAAATTACCATTTCAATTTGGTCCAGTTCTGACAATGGCATCCATGAGAAAAGCAGCTCGAGGCGGTTATGTGTATTGTTTTTTTTTATTGTATTCTCCTTGTCTATTACTTACTTCTGAATGCTGCAAGTGAATCGCCTGGAACCTCTGGTCTGAATATGACATTTAGTCATAACGCGACTTACCCCCATATCTTTAGTCATTACCTCAAATAATTCTCCACTCAAACTTGTTCAAGGGCGTTTCGAGCATTCCTCCAAAACATGCTCGAGTTTGGTATGCTTAGTCGTTAATTTGGTTATATATCAACCTCTCTTATATACCTTCGCGATGGGTAATTGTAGGTTTCATCGTCGTAAATGTAATTGAGATAGTCTCCAAAATCCATTGTAAATAACAACAAACTATTTCGAGGAGCATTCAAGGTAGGTAGCGAGGTACCTTGAGATGACAGTTCGTTATTCCACTCGTATGAAAAAATTCTCTAAGGCTGTTTCGAGTGAAGGATTTTTTTACGATCAAGCATACCGAAACGCATTTGGAGGTTGAGTAGAGTTTGAATGGAAGTCGAGGTAATGACTAAAGATATGGGGTTTAGTCCCTCTATGCATTAGTACACTAGTCTTAAATGTTAAAAAAGAAGGAAGTCTTATAAAGAGGGTTTAAAAATCAAATTTTAGCTCGGAGCGGACAAACAGCTTTATTACAGCTCAAAGTTTATTTTATGAATTTTATATAGGCCCTATTACGAAGGGGTCGTAAAACCTTATATCTGTGCCCTTCTGTGCGTGCCCTTCTGTGCCCTTACACCGTGTCTAGGTATTCAATGAACCATTTTAATGAGGTACTCTCAAGTTATTTTGCTTCTAGGAAAAGGTGAATGTTGCCAATTCAAATAATTGAGTCGTTAGTTTTAATGGAAGGAAGAAAACAGGTTTTTGTTATTATAGTGCGTAAGCTATCTTACTCGGGGTGATCTCTTGGCTTCAGCATTAATTTGAATTGATAAAATTCTCATAGAGTCAATCATCATTATCAGCCTATGACAGTCCACTGCTGGACATAGGCCTCCCCCAATGAGCGCCATAGCGCCCTGTCTTCAGCTTGCCGCATCCAGCATCTACCTGCAGTCTTTCGCAGGTCGTCATCCCACCTGGTCGGAGGGCGTCCTACACTACGCTTACCGAGTCGTAGTGATGATGATGTAGACTTCTATAAATAATAAAATATTCTTTATTCCAGAACAAGAAAAATGGTTAAAAACGATAGCGGAATAAGAATAATTCACCATGTTCCTACATTCTCTCGCATTTTCTTCAATAATACTGTAACCATCTCGCGATACATCATCTCTGGTTAACATCAACAATATGAATTTCCCTCAGAGACAGTACAATATAAACTGCCATGTTTCCAATCTACGAATACCGAGGGGAAACAAAACATAACATTACCTATTTTATTTGGGTAAGGGCAAAAGTTTCACTTGATCGAATGAAAAAGAAATTGACCAATCAGGAAGAAGGGGTCGAATGGGACTGGGTGAAAATGACAATGATATTTGAGTGATTGAATAGAATAGGATAGTTTATTTGTAACTCAATACATCCTACTCGACAACACGGACATAGTGAGAAGGCTCAAAAGAACAAAACCTTTTGAGTTAGTGTAGTGATAATTAGTGCATGTGCAGAAGTGATATCTTAAAGAACACATGAACAAAGTGTCTTCACCTTAAGTATAGAGACAATAAGAAAAGTGCCAATGGACACGTTCTTAGTAATATGTTGTTATAAAAATAAGTTAGAACTAAATTACCCATTAGCCAATTCTATGGCTAGATTGTAATTATACTCTAGTGTATTTAACATTTATATAAGTATACTAGACAATATAAAAAAAAAAAAAAAAAAAAAAAAACATCCTTCTAATATTTTAAACTCGAAAGTTTGAAATTATGGATGGATGTTTGTTACTCTTTCACGTAAAAACTACTTAATGGATTTTAATGAAACTTCATAATAATATAGCTTACATATCAGAATAACACATAGGCTACAATTTATAAAGATATATTGTATATTATTCAAAATATCTATCACCACGCGGGTGCGGGCGCATAAAACAAACATGATTTAAAAAAAATAAAGGACAAAACAGATTTTTGTAATTGAGTCTACCAATATTTCTTTAATTTTAATAAGAAAAATCTATAAAATTATAATTGTCTTGCTGCCGGTTTTTTTTTTCGTAATGTTAGAAGGACAATGATTGTCCGTTTGTCATAAAAATCAGGTATCTACCATGTTAAAGAAGTTGCGGGTAGTAGCTAATTTGTTACGTTGGTATATAACTTTGTTTTTTTATTATTTAGATAATAATCGTTCGGCAGTATTCAAGATTTATGTCAGGCAAAATCTTAGACTGACAAAAAAAATCTCACTCAACTTTATCCAAAATCAAATCTTATATCAAAACACATAGAGCTTATTTCAGAAAACAATCCGATCCTCACTGGTATAAGACAGTATAAGGAAAAAAACAATAAAAAAGTTACATTGACTTTTTATCTCACGCTTGTTACCCCATCATGTTTTTTGGAGTTACAATTTTCTGTGTCGGTTGGTACAATCTCTTGGGTCTTCGAGAAAACTACATCCATTATGTATTTTCCTTATGTAATAATGTAGGAACTTAATACACCATTTAAACGAATGAACAACTCGTGTTATATAACACTAGCGGACCGTTCCAGCTTCGCACGGAATTTTTAAGGTATTTTTTTACACATTGGGTTACATTATTGGAGTTTTAGTAAAGATTCCTAATTTTTTTGAAATATAATATAGCCGATGTCACCCGGGGATAGTGTAGCTTCCTAACGGTGAATTTTTTTTTCAAATCTGTCCCGTAGTTTCGGAGCCTATTCAATGCAAACAAATAAACAAATATCAAATCTTTCCTCTTTATAATATTAGTATAGATTTGTCAAAACAATTTTGATTGTCATAGGTTAGTTAAAAAAAAATTATGCACTTGTACTTAATACTATTAATACTCATTGTACTTAATTCAATACTCTTTATGTGAAATTTTTGTTACAAACTCTGTAAAACCATACCTCTAGAGTGAAATGCTCACTAACACACGCTTTGTGACGACTGATGAGGCGCGGTGGGCGAAGGTCCGCCTGCGACGCAGGAGGTTGCGGGTTCGATTCCCGCCTCGGAACAATTGTGTGCACGATCTGCAGATATTTGTTCCGGGTGTTCTGGTCATTTTCTATGTATAATAAAAAATATCTATCTACGTAATGTATTGTATTATGTATGTCAGTTATCTAGTACCCATAACACAAACTCTGCTTACCATGGGGCTAGAAATTAGCCCCATGGTAAGCCCCCGCTAGATAATGCTGTGTGAATTGTCCAGCATTATTTATTTGTATAGTAACATGTGAATAACGGGGCTGGTACACTTTTAGATATAAGTTAGGCTACACTTGGTGTAAGCCTACCTACGTGTTACTGCGTGGATGTATTTTCTGTGTGTTGGACTGTGCGAGTTTTCTATACAAGCGGAGATACAACAAACGTAAGAACACGCATTCACGCAAAATGCAGCGTGGTGCGTGGCAGTGCGTTGATCGCCTTCCTGTTTGTTATCCCTAAGAGAGAAAAATAATAATAAAACGAACACTTTTTAGTAGAATTATTTTTTGTTTCAGGTATCATGGATAAGACGAAAAGACTACCACCTGCTGACTGTAGGTCTGACCACCTACAGTTCAGACCAGAGGTTCCAGGCGATTCACTTGCAGCATTCAGAAGTAAGTTATAGACAAGGAGAATACAATAAAAAAAAACAATACACATAACCGCCTCGAGCTGCTTTTCTCATGGATGTCATTGTCAGAACTGGACCAAATTGAAATGGTAATTTTCAGTCATTTAAAAGCGTTAATTCCTTCCATGCGCAGAAACAGTACTTTTCTATTTTTCTTATAGTATATATTATTTACTAATAATTTTAGGAAATTTTAGTGTCCAGCTAGTTTGACTACCGATGTGGCGCGGTGGGCGAAGGTCCGCCTGCGACGCTGAAGGTTGCGGGTTCGATTCCCGCCTCGGAACAAATGTGTGTACGATCTGCAGATATTTGTTTCGGGTGCTCTGGTCGTTTTCTATGTATAATAAAAAATATCTATCTATGTAATATATAGTATTATGTATATCAGTTATCTAGTACCCATAACACAAGCTCTGCTTACCATGGGGCTAGATAATGCTGTGTGGATTGTCCAGCATTATTATTATTATTAGTTCGACTATAAAATATTTCGATTAATATAGTATGTACGCGTTCTATCAAGATAACTTGTGAGAGGTTTTCATAATTTCCCTTTCAGCATCAGTTTCGAAGCTCAAAATAATAGAAAATACTGACATATCTAATTAAGAAAAAAATATAACCTACTGATGAGATCCTTGGCTAAACAATTAATTAGAAAGATGTTAGGTTTTGGTATCCTACTGTGAGAAATTAAAATTCAGAAAATGTGAAATATTAGGAATTTTAAATGATGTTTTTACCGATATACCTTGTTTAATTTAATATAATAATAGCTTACCAATAAAGTAGAGCATCATTTTTAAAATCATACATTTAAATTTTTTATGATTTTGTTACTATTATTTTTCTGTAAATACTTGACGTACCTAATGATGCATAGAGGGACTAAGTCGCGTTATGACTAAATGTCATATTAAGTTAGCTTTATGTCTACGACGGCCTTAATCTATTAAGCAGATTACTTACTTCGTTGAAAGACTAATCTTTATTAGACCTTAATATTCATCAGCCTAAATCGCATTTTGCCTAAAATGCCATAGACCATTCAAAGATGGTGTACTTAAACATACAAACTTAACGTAATCTAACGCACATACCTGCTTGCTTTCAATTGTACCAATTTGAAATAAAAAAAAAAATCATCACATCGTTTCACCCAGTCGAAAGTTCTGAGGTAATAAAAAATACTGTCGAATTGAGAACCTCCTCCTCTTTTGAAGTCGTTTAAAAAAAGAATTATCGCAATAAAACTGAGCGTGTCTGTTTCAGGACTGGACGCTAAAAGTGAGGTTCGTGCAGAAGCGAGACGCTGGAGTGTACGAGTGCCAAGTGTCCTCGCATCCGCCCACCAGCATATTCTTAAGGCTAGACGTAGTGGGTAAGTGCTGAGTTCTGTATGATAAATAAATAAATTAAAATAATTTATTTCAGACCATCGTCATCATCATCAGATAGTCATTTTATTGGTAAAATAATAATTTACATAGCCAGCCTATAGCAGTTCACTGCTGGACATAGGCCTCCCCTAATGAGCGCCATAGCGCCCTGTCTTCAGCTTGCCGCATCCAGCATCTACCTGCAGTCTTTCGCAAGTCGTCATCCCACCAGGTCGGAGGGTGTCCTACACTACGTTTACCGAGTCGTGGTCTACACTCAAGAACACGTTTGCCCCAAATTAAGTTCATAATGAACCTAAAAAAAGGTATGAATGTATTTAAAACTAAACATTTATTTCAGCACCACGGTACCATATTTACCTATGCAGTACAAATTATAATTCAAGAATACGAGTGAATTGAGTGAATTTACTTGTATTTTTTGTAGTAGTGCTAGAGATACAAAGATGTGTCATTTATACCACCAGTTGTACTTCTTAGTAGTACTACTGATACGAAGTAAAATTTTTAAATTAATAATCTCTTGTCTTTTGTTTCTTGAGGCGCTTGAGGCACAAACAAGCGAGAAGTTTTGTCTAAGATAAATGTTTAAAAGCTGGCGCGATTACTATTATATTTCAATGATCACGAAAGAGATCCACAAAGCGACAGTTATGTATATTCTCTGAATTTCGTCCAAAAAATTAAAATCTACCCTCGTACCTTCCTCAATTTGAATATATCACATAACATCTATGAGAGCCAGCCTTATTTACTTTTAAATCCCTAATTTTGACGTTAGTATTTTCTTAAATAACATTTTAGATGCAAATTGCGAGGTCCCCGCTGTATTATTCAAGACCCTTCGTAGGGTACTATAGGGCTAACTGGTACACTTCATAGAAATTGCACCACCTGGGGCAAATAATGTGGATTATTATTCCTAAATTCCGTGTTATAATCCCTTAGGAGGGGTTTTTAATCTGTAAATATGGAATGATAGCCTGATCCGGGGTTGCCTGCTGTTTTATTGAATTTTGCCACAAAATATGGCCAAAGTTTAGGTATCTGTAGGGTAATATGGCCGTGCCATGGCATCACGGTATAAAAATTGACCTCCTCCTTTTTCGTACAATCTATACTAAATTTTCTAGATTTCACTGAAATTAATTCTTTATTAACAAAGAGGTTACATTAAAATAATAACAATTGACAACCTCTGGTGCGTGGTGGGCGAAGGTCCACCTGCCACGCAGGAGGTTGTGGGTTCGACTCCCACCTCGGGACAATTGTGTGTACGATGCAGATATTTGTCCTGGGTGTTCTGGTCGTTATTTATGTATAATAAAAAAAATATCTATCTATGTAATGTATTGTATTAAGTATATAAGTTATCTAGTACCCATAACACAAGCTCTGCTTAGCTCTGGGCTAGATGATGCTGTGTGGATTGTCCAGCATTATTTATTTATTTATTTTCATTAGAACTAATATTTACAATTGAAACAATTGAGTAATAAGAAATAATCTACAGGTAGTCTCAACTGAATCATAATATCAATCCCAAACCCATAATAATGGCGCCCACTGCAGTCTTTCGCAAGTCGTCATCCCACCTGGTCGGACGGAGGGCATCCTACATTACGTTTAAATACCGAGACGTGGTCTCTCACGAACACGTTTACCCCAGCGGTTGTCGGTTCTTGCGTGATAAGACCGGCCCACGGCCACTTCCGCTTGCTAATTCTTAGAGCTATATCGATAGCTTTGGCTGTCTGTATTTCCATCATTTCGCCTAATTAAACCTTTACAATCTCCTTTGCTGTCGAGTTTTGGAAAGGCGTTTAAGAAATTATTAAAAGCCCTTTAACTTATTTAAAGGTTCACTTGACTGAAAATTAATGGTTACCCTGCGGTGGTACCTACCCAAAAGAGGGTTAAGTTATTTTTAATATTTTTTTATTTATATCCCACTAGCTGCGCCCCGCGGCTTCGACCGCGTGTAAATCTATGTGTCAAATGGTTTATAAACCTTCCTCTTGAATCACTCTATCTATTAAAAAAACGCATCAAAACCCGTTGCGTAGTTTTAGAGATCAAAGCATACACACAGACAGACAGACAGCGGAAAGCGACTTTGTTTTATACTATGTAAACTTAACATCGCGCGTGTCTTGATGACGCGTCGTCGCCGTCATCCCGGTGAGGTTAGGTTGTCAGCGACATCGCGAGGTGGTCTTTGAAAACATATCTACACTATTAATGCAAAATTATATTTGCAAAATTTCAGCCCGATGATGCGATTAGTAATTTTGACATGCAGAAGTAACAAACATCCATCCATCTTAACATCTGAGAAGTGCGATTGCTTTCAGCGTAGTAGAATATACCTAGCTATACTAAAATCGAAATCCATAGAATGGAACCACATAACAGACTACAATGACATGCCTATGTACTGCCTAGGTCAGTAATCGTCGTAATACGATGCAAGTCTTGAACCCGTGCCCTATTATGGTGGATCGATTCCCATACAAACAGTTACCCATTGGAAATCATCGCATCGAGCTGATAGATAAACTATTTATTAACGACTTCAGACACACACATACAAAATACAACAATTATACATACATTACACTGGAAAACAAAAACATGAAACACAGTTGACTAAAATAACAAAAGCAAACAGTTATTAAAATAAAATAAACCACTTAGTCAATATTATTTTCTATATAATATATAATTATTTTGTTAATTAATATACATTTTTTTTTATTCTGAAACGAATTTAGTACACTGCTTGATTAGTCAATTTTTTATTTTATTTATTCGTTTAATCAGAACGGCCTCAGACCAATTATACTTATTATAATAACTACTAATGGGTCGTTGCTAGTATTTAATACAGCCATGATTTGGGTATTTCTAGCTTATCGTATCGAATTATGACCAAATATTATAATTAAAAATGCCGATAAGCAAAACTGAAAATTTCGTGTAGGGTGCCCGCCGCCGGCTAGGTAAGATGACGACTTAAAAAAAACGAAAGACTGCAGGCAGATAAATAAATAAATAAATATAGCACTTTGATGTCAGTAGATGTTTGATGTTTGACACGTTCAAACCGTTTGTATAGAAAACGTTCCACCGTACGGCCTACATGACAAAACGATGCGCCCAGAATAGAAATTAACTGGAAACTAAGTGGTTAAGCGTTTACAACGTAACCACTTTAACAGCGTAACCACTTTGCCGGGGATTATACGGCATGGCAAGCCCGAGGGTTAATTTTAGAACTAGTTACGGAAAAGGTTCTAAACCTATACGGTTAAAGTCTATTTTTAGGGTCGGTACATATCTGATGACCTACGGAGCTGAGACGTGGACACTCACTATAGGGCTGGTCCACCAGTTCAAGGTCGCTCAGCGAGCTATTGAAAGAGCTATGATCGGAGTTTCTCTGAAGGATGGGATTCGTACCGAATACATCCGACAGAGAACCAAAGCTATCGACATGGCCCGGCCGGCCATATCTCGCGAAGAACCGACGGCCGCTGGGGCAAACGTGTTCTCGAGTGGAGACCACGACTCGGTAAACGAAAGACTGCAGGTAGATGCTGGATGCGGCAAGTTGAAGACGGGCGCTATGGCGCTCACTGGGGGAGGCTTATGTCCAGCAGTGGACTGCTATAGGCTGATGATGACATATCGGATGGAAAATGCGTCGAGCATATATCATCGGTCGCGTCTATTCGGTCTAATTAGACCTGCCATATTAAGCGTCTAGTCAGTTCGAACGGCCTGTACACAAACGATCTCCGCTGATGTTATGCCTATCCGAATGCATCATGCAAAATACACGTATCGCGACACGTTACGTCGTTATACGTTGACGGAAACGTAACAGACGCTGTACGCTCGACGCACTGACGCATCATCGGTTGAGTGTGAAAGGTTGAATGTTTTATTACAATTATATTTGCCTGTTCTGGCGTAACGCGACCGATAATACACGACGCATTTTCGTTCCTGATTTTCGCATTCCGTCAGATACGTACAACTCGGTCACAATATCTGTGCACCTTGAGCCATACAAAATGTTTGGCTCAAGGTGCACAGATATTGTGACCGAGTTGTATGTATGTACCCTTACAGCGTGGCTATAGAATAGCTCGCAGGTCTATTATGGTTGGTCATTAGTGTTAATTTGTTATGAGGCGGTTATAGGATATACACCATTATTGTCTGAGCTTAAGAGCTATTGTTATATGTCAGCAGTGTGTCAATTCCTCATCCGCGACCATTTAGGTCGCCGATGAAGAATTGACACCTTCAACTCAGTTCATAGATGTCGTAGGAGCCGACTATGGGAACCTACCTACTTTAATTTATAAAATTTGACTTGTCTAAGTTTAATTTTCAATTCCAAACTATTTTTTTAGAATGAACAAAGACAAAGACAATATAACTAAATACAACGGAACACTGGAAAGCGCATCAGTTTAAAACTGTGTCGAAGCTCCCAGCGCCCAAATTCAAGGCTGATTTCACCAAACAGAAAGCATGATTTAATATTGCTGTTTTGAGTAACCAATTATTAATAATTAATAGGTACTTATGGCACTTTGTTTGGCGAAATCGGGTTCTAGGAAATCTGACGTTTATACAAAATGTTTATTGTACAACTCAAATTTATGTGTGTGTGTGTGTGTGTGTGTATTTAAGTGCTTATTTTCTAAGTCTAAAGATATAAAGGAATTTGATTTTTTTGCATTTTACCTGAAGGAAGGTAAAAGCTTCTGCACAAAACCTACCTACCTTGCACTTGGGTTCACGCGATCCAAGATCTTTATTTTTATTTATTTTTTATTGAGGAATAACAAACGACTACATTTAACTTATTATATATACATTTGGATGAACGATATTCACAATGTAGCCCACAGCGCTATCCACATATGAGTTATATACATCGATAATAAAAAACAGAATGCCTAACTAGCTAGGCAAGAGCTAGGTTCCTCTTAAACAACTAAGTTAAGCAAGAGCTAAGATCTTGCTGGCAAGTGAGAGTTACTCACCTACTCCGTCTTCTAACCCTCAACTTTGTCCACAGAGGCGAGAGCGCAGATCTCTGGACCTACAGAGAAGTACCTGAAGCCAGGGTCAACGCTGCGTCTTCAATGCTCCGTGGTGCAAACCACCGAGGCACCGGCGTTTGTCTTCTGGTAAGTTCTATACAGCTTATCATCAACCTAATGGTAGTCCACTGCTGGACATAGGCTTCCCCAAATGAGCGCCATAGCGCCTTGTCTTCAGCTTGCCGCATCCAGTCGCGGTCTAGACCGCGACTTGGCAAACGTGTAGGACGTCCTCTGGCCAGGTGAGATGGCGACCTGCGAAAGACTGCAGGTAGATGCTGGATGCGTCAACCTGAAGACAGGGCGCTATGGCGCTCATTGGGGGAGGCCTATGTCCAGCAGTGGACTACTATAGGTTGATTATGTCATCACCATCAATAAGCTAACACGTTTCACAAACACGGGCTACTAAGCAGATTAAAATAGATGTCGGAAAGATGCTGTCGGAATCGAACCCACATCTGAAAAGCACTTTCGTAATGTGTGACGTAGAACGAAACTAGCTTTAAAACAATTCGAGAAAACCTATTAAAATTGCAAGCACTCTGTTTTATTTGGACCACCTCATTTTCCCATTAAAATTTCCGATCATACGGAAAACAGTTTATATTTTTGGTGGCAAAATGTACAGTTTTCATGAATGGAAATGTACAATCTCGTGAGTATGTTCATTTCACAAAATGTTTTAACAAATTTATCCATTATATAAAGTATTTGTTTTTTCCCGCGGCTTCGCACGCGTCGTTTCCATGGAAACGTTTTAAGGTTTATTCCATCAAAAGGAACAGTTCTCATAGGATTGAATGAAATACTCTTCAATATAAGTTTTACTAAGAGCCTGGAACTGTATGCAAAATTTCAGCTCGATCCGTGCTGTAGTGTTTGGGTGCAAGAGTCCATAAAAAGTGACAACCAAACATCCATACTTACATACAAACTTTCGCGTTATAATATTTATATTAATATGTTATATTATTATTATACATATTAATTTCGCTCAAAAAACAAAAGCCAACGCGCAAATCTTCTTTATATCTAATTTACATCATAAGAAGTATTTAACACTTTGACTGCTGAAATCACACGGTATGTGTTTTCTACGAGTGACTAATATGCGTAAATCCACTCTAGCGCAGCGGCTGAGAAAATACAGATCTTTGTGACTCAGCACAGCCGTAATATTTTTCGAACGAAACGCATGTGCGGCGCAACACAACCGCTGTGTAGAGCGGCAGCACGAATTTTTTAGCTTAAAAAAAAAGATCGCAGTCGTCTAAAAAAAATCGCAGTCAAAAAGGAAACAAAAAATAAACGGAGTTCACTCAAAGTGTAACATAAAGCTAAGCTCGATTATACGAAGAGCCTTCAAAGATTACACGCACAATACGACTGTTACACGACGTAATATGACGTAGAAAGTCACGGGGGACCGTTATACGTGCCTATGGCTTGACTGACGTTACCTTGTCTTAAGTATACAGGGTGATTTATTTTAAAGAGCCCCTTTGGGAACAGCCCGTAGCTTTGTGGGATAATGGAAAATGGTATTTGTAGCCCTGGTTTATGCTAAGGTAACTACGTTATTATGACGTCGGAATAAATTGTAGGTTTCAAAGAGTTTAACAGATAAAGACTCCGAAACACCTTAACAACAAGCGCTCTCTGAAGTCGAGCTAGTTTAGCGGTTAAAGGAATAAATTAATCTCGCTAAATATTTATTTATTTATTTACAAAATTTTGGAGAAACTTACAGCTAGGTTTACAAATATTTAGATACATTATATAGAACTACCGGACCTTCCCGGCTTCGCACGGTTTTAGTACGGATCCCTAACTATTTTGGAAAAATAATATAGCCTATGTTCACCGGGGATAGCGTAGCTTCCCAACAGTGAAAGAATTTTTCAAATCGGTCCAGTAGTTTCAGAGCCTATTCATTACAAACAAACAGTTTGCTGACGATACATGCCGATACGTTTGGTGCTCGTTTGCTGTTTGCTGATATAAATGCGAAACTTTAAATGGATATTTGTTACATCTTTATGGAATAGCTACTGAACGGATCAGGCTGAAATTTAGATATTATGTAGCTCTAAGCTTGGAATCAAAGAATGGTTTTTTATCCCATAAAATATTACTGTGGAAGTGGGCGGGGCACATTAGCCGAATGCACCCCGAGAGGTGGGCTAATGCTGCAACACCCTGGGTCCCGGAAGGAAGCCGCGGGCGAGGTCGGCCAAGAAAGCGCTGGCGAGACGACCTTAACGCCTTCCTCGGAGATTGGTGGGAGATCGCACGTGACCGCACTGAGTGGAAAGATTTGGGGGAGGCCTTTGTCCAGCAGTGGGACGAAACAGGATAAATAAAAAAAATAAAAAAAATATTACTGTGATAGAAATACCCTATAAACGCTTCTAGACATAACACGTGGGAAGCCATGGACAGAAATTAGTATTATAAATGCTAAAGTTTGCATGGATGAATATGGATATTTGTTACTTCTTCACGCCAAAACTACTAAACAGATTAAGGTGAAATTCGGCAGGGATGTAGCTATAAACCTGGAATAGGCTTTTTGATCCCATAAAACAGCTCCCATGGAATATAAATATATAAATAAATAATGCTGGACTATCCACACAGCATCATCTAGCCTCAAGCTAAGCAGAGCTTGTGTTATGGGTTCTTGATGACTGATATACATATTCAATACATTACATAGATATTTTATATTGTACATAGACAATGACCAGAAAACCCGAAACAATTATCTGCAGATCGTACACTCAATAGTCTCCTGAGTCGTAGACCTTCGCCCATCGCACCACAGAGGACGAAAGGTCAAAACCTTAAAATACTTCTATGGAAACAACGCGTGCGATGCTGCGGGCAGAAACTAGTATATTTGTAGCATAAAATCTGAAACCTACATAATTTCAGTTCTCGATAGGACAACAGCAGCTCTGAAAATGCAAAGCTCTCGTGTAGGCGACGTCCCGGGATTCAATTAAGAGCTACAACTTGATTTGAATGTAAATTCCTGTATTGTTTTACAACTTCATTATAACTAGATTGTTATTATAAAATAGGAACTAACTTCTGCTTAGGGATTCGCACTTATGTTTACCCTTTCTAGTATTCTATATAATTTAGACCTTTAGAAAAAACTGACTTCTACGAGTAATTCCTTTCAGTGATTTTTAAGTTTATTGAAAAAATAGTTATCGGAAATAAATTCCGCGGGAGAAAAGGACCACCTCAGGGCCAATCTCCATAAAATAGCGAAGGGGGGCTTTCCAAAGCTCGCTGAACGACTTTGAACTGGTGGACCAGCCCTTTCGTGAGTGTTCACGTCTCAGCTCCGTAGGTCATGGCGGGTAGGACGCACTAGTTGAAAACTTTTTAGTTTTTTCGTTTCCAAGCATTGCGGTATGGATTAAGAGAAGACTCGACGTAGTTTCCCAAACGCTGCCCAGCCTAGCTAAATCCTCCTCTTGGCCTCCTTCTCGAAATTGTTTTTACCTAACTGCAGAATCTACCCGAGGTAAGTATTGGAAATGATTTTGAGAAGGCGATTTGAGGAATCATTAAGTCCAGCAAAACGCAGCCTGAGACTTTTAACACATCCATTATTGTTTATTTGAGCACCTGTTAAAACTATTAATAAAAAAATATGTTTTTGCCGAAGTTTTAAAGAACTTTTGGCACCCTTTGCCTATGAAACGTCAAAAACAAACCCTTCTCAGCGGTAAAAATACCTGTCTTACCTAACTTACCGCAAGCCACTATCAGTGTTAGATAACGGACGGCTTTTGTCTTCTTAGAATTGTTTACTTATCATAAAAGGAATTGTGTTCACTGTCTTTTAATGACCTCTGTCGCTTGGTGGCTGAGGCCCGCCTACGACGCAAGTTTGGTTGCCAGGATGAGAGTTCGATTCCCGCTTCGGGACAAATGTTTGTACGATTTGCAGATTTGTACCGTGTGGTATGATCGTTATATATGCATAGCAAGAAATATCTATCTATGTTTTGTATTGTATTATGTATATCAGTTATCTAGTACCCATAACACAAGCTCTGCTTAGCTTGGGGCTAGATGTTGCTGTGTGGATTGTCCAGCATTATTTATTTATTTACTTTATCCAAAAAGGTTAGGTAACATTTTGTTATCTAATCGACTATCACCATCATTATGAACCAATAGTAGTCCACTGCTGGACATAGGTCTCCCCTAATGAGCGCCATAGCGCCTTGTCTTCAGCTTGCCGCATCCAGCATCTGCCTGCTTGCTAATCGACTATAGAGACGAATATTCAAGATTAAAAATTTCACGATGTAAATAAATTTATACAATACTAGCCTAGGACCTTCCCGGCTTCGCACGGTTTTAGTACGGATCCCTAACTTTTTTCGAAATATAATATAGCCTATGTTCACCGGAGATAGTGTAGCTTCCCAACGGTGAAAGAATTTTTTTAATCGGTCCAGTAGTTTCGGAGCCTATTCATTACAAACAAACAAAAAATCAAACCTTTTTATAATATTAGAATAGATATAATTTAATAAATAGTATATAATGTGGGTACATAAATAAAGCAAATAAAACCTTTGACAAATAAATCTGTGGCTAATAGCCAAAGTTCACCTCTGAATTGTGAAGCCAACAAGAAGGTTTTACACAACAAATTCAAAGAGAATTTTAAAACAAACACAAAACACAATACTTTCAATAGTCTTTGTCTGACTGGCTGACCTTTTGAACATTCGGGTCACAGTTTATTTGTATCAAAAAGGCGCATATTTAAACAAATAGTGCCTTTTTTAAAATACGTTTCTGATTTTCAGTGGCTTTTCACTGAACATTCACACCATCTGTACTCTCCGTATAAATTTAATACGGATGGAATAACGTGAAGTCTTAACACTTTGAGTGCTGATATCACACGGTATGTGTTTTCTACAAGTGACTAATATGCGTAAATCCACACTAGCGCAGCGGCTGAGAAAATACAGATCTTTGTGACTCAGCACAGACGTAATATTTTTCGAACGAAACGCATGTGCGGCGCAACACAACCGCTGTGTAGAGCGGCAGCACGAATTTTTTAGGTTAAAATAAAGATCGCAGGCGTCGAAAAAAAATCGCAGTCAAAGTGTTACTGAATAGATTTCAAGAATGATGGCCATGGCGCATGAAACTGTGCTGAAATATTGCATAACTCAAAAATCAAATCATGCTTAATATCCCGTTTTAAATGAATTTAGTGTTAAAGAAGCTTGTTCTAAATATTGACAAAAATAATAAACAAAAAAAATTACGCAATGACTAAATTCAACACAGCCACAGGCTGCTCGTCTATTAGCAAATAAATAAATAATGCCAGACAATTCACACAGCTTTATCTAGCCCCAAGCTAAGCAGAGCTTATATTATAGATACTAGATGACTGATTTACATACATCATACAATACATTACATACTATTTTTGATTATACATAGAAAACAACCAGAAAACCCTAAACAAATATCTACAAATCGTACAAAAAAAAAATCCGAGGCGGGAATCGAACCTACAAACTTCCTGCGTCGCAGACTTCTTCGCCCAGCGCGCCACATCATCATCATCATCAGCCTATATTAGTCCACTGTTGGACATAGGCCTCCCCCTATGAGCGTCATAGCGCCCTGTCTTCAGCTTGCCGCATCCAGCATCTACCTGCAGTCTTTCGCAGGTCGTCATCCCACCTGGTCGAAGGGCGTCCTACACAACGTTTACCGAGTTAAATAAAAGTCTATAACAGAATATAAATCTGAAATCATAACAAGTAAAATCGCACGTTTTGCAGGAGCAAAAAAGACGTGCGATTTTACTTGTGTTTACAATAGGAACTGTATTACACAAAGTTTGCTTACAACACCTCAAATCAAAGAGTCTCTACATCGCTTTGAAATGAAAGTAGATCCTTAAGCAATAGAGATCGTTATCAAAATTTACGAAAGGTGAAAACTGGTTTCACTTAGTTGGCACTAAGTGAAACCAGTTTTCACCTTTCGGCACCAAGCACCCTGTCTTCGGCTTGACGCGCCACAGTGGTCGTCTAAATAAAAAATATTTTTACTCTTTGTTAGTGTATATTAAAATAATCCGTAATGAATATCAATAATTGTGTCCACAAAAAGGTTCAATCACTTCAATCAATTCTCAGTAAATAAGAAGGCTTAAGAGGCGCTGAGTGTCTCAAGCATTCTTATAGCGTACAGAGATATACGATACAGAAAATATTTACAGATAATATAACCTTAGAGTGCCTTAGATACAATAGATACGATAGATTTGAAGAGAATCAATGCGAGAGTGAAACAAAAGTCTGTAGAGTGAGAGGGCTAGATTTAGACTCGATATTGGGGTACTAACTACTCAATACTCAATAATATTTCAAAGTCAAAGTCAAAAATCATTTATTCTTTAGGCTTACAAAATAAGCACTTAGACAAGACATATTTTATACATTAAATTGTTATCAAATAAAATTATTTTACTGTTCACTTCAATTTTTTGTCCACTACTCTTATATGTCTAATACATGGTTATTAGCCTATTTATTGTCTTCATCACATTGGCTTAATGGGTAGGCGATTAGGTATAGGTAAGTTTCACAATGTGAACCCTATTGGGCGTGAACAACAAGGGGAAGGCAGACCGAGGTTGTTTTTGGTATTCGTAAGTTACCCATAGAAATTTAAAGTAGGTATAGGCACCTCAAAGGTGAAACCGCACTGCTAAATAACCAACATTCTAAAAATTACAATCGGTTGACAATGAGGTCAATCATCATCATCATCATCATCATCAGCCTATATCAGTCCACTGCTGGACATAGGCCTCCCCCAATGAGCGCCATATCGCCCTGTCTTCAGCTTGCCGCATCCAGCATCTACCTGCAGTCTTTCGCAGGCCGTCATCCCACCTGGTCGGAGGGCGTCCTACCCTACGTTTACCGAGTCGCGGTCTCCACAATTGATAAGCTAAATTGTTCGTTTTATTTTGCGGGTTATACATCAGCCATCCCTTCACAATAAAATAATGCAATCAATTAAAATATAACTTATCCAGAAACTCGCATATCATATTGACGGATACATTTTAATTAAAATTATTATTTTAATTTTTTATCTTGTTTGAATTGTCTATATTTCTATCTACCTACATATAATAATTAATCATTATAAAGCTACGTCGTAGAGCCTCTACGATTTTCGTAGACCTTAGCTACGATCTCGTAGAGGTGCTACGAAACTCTAGTTATTATAAAATTCAACGTAATCCAAGTTAAGGAGCATAAACCAGTTTTCACCTTTCTGAAACTTTGAAAACGATCTCTATTGCTTAAGGATCTACTTTTGTTTCAAAGCGATGTAGAGACTCTTTGATTTAAAGTGTTGTAAGCAAATTTTGTGTAATACAATAGAAGCAAAATAAGACGTGCGATTTTACTTGTTATGATTTCAGGTTTATATTCTGTTATAGACTTTTATTTAACTCGGTAAACATAGTGTAGGACGCCCTCCGACCAGGTGGGATGACGACCTGCGAAAGACTGCAGGTAGATGCTGGATGCGGTGAGCTGAAGACAGAGCGCTATGGCGCTCATTTGGGGAGGCCTATGTCCAGCAGTCGACTAAGATAGGCTGATAGCGGACAGCGTAAACTAACATAGACTGATGATGATAAAACTTTCGTACGGAAAATACGAAACAATGCAAAGAGATTTATTGTACGAATAACGAAACAAAAATGAATACACTGGATTGAATAGTACAATGGGATTCCAAACCTTTTTTATGAAATTGATACCTGACTATCTATTTTAAAAAATCATCATCATCATCATCAGCCTATATCAGTCCACTGCTGGACATAAGCCTCCCCCAATGAGCCATAGCGCCCTGTCTTCAGCTTGCCGCATCCAGCATCTACCTGCAGTCTTTCGCGGGTCGTCATCTTCGTCGTTCACTATTTTAAAAAATAGTGAACATTTTTACGAGTTTTTGAGTATCATGGTACAAAAAGCCAATTATTCGTAAACTGTGTAAACTAGGTTCCAGGCGTTATAAGCTGTGTCTAAAACCTGCCGCAAACCTGAAAAGTACTGCGTCACAGCACAACATTGGCCAAGCCATTGAAACTATCATAGTTATATACAGAGATAAAAACTTAGAATAAAGGTATAAAGGGCGGCCTCATCGCTGAGAGCGATCTCTTCCAGGCAACCTTGGGATGGACTGGACATGAACGAACAATAGGCACTTTAATTACTATTTTATTATAATTATGTGAGTTTATTATATTTACAAACATTATAATAAACTCACATAGACATAAGATAAGGCTATAAATATTTTATATGGATAAATAATGCTGATGGAGCAGTTTTTTGAAGATAGGGAGTGATTTTGCACGTCTGATGTCCAGAGGGAGAGCACTCCATAGACGGGTAGCTTCTACAGTGAATGATTCATAGAAAGAGGTAGAGTGAGCAGGGACTTTCAAGATGAGGGTTTCAGAGGAACGCAAAGAGAGTGAGTGAGAGTTTGAGAGGAACTCGAAGCGCTCCTTGAGGATCCTTGGGATATTTACCATGAGTAGATACTTGAGTTTCCCAATATTTCGGCACGGTTTCATACCATGATCGCGTCCATGATAACGTTTGTAGCAAAAGAAAAAATATAGGCGCGTTTAGCACTTTTTGGGTGAACAAAAACTATGGAACCCGCGTCATCGTCACCGAAAGCTTTTCTATGTAGATTATGCATACTTACTTTACAAATAATTGGCGCGATTTTAACAAATTAAGCAAACATTATGACTTTGACTTATTCTGCACAAGTGTTAGCTCGGCCAGGCGGCGGCTCAGCAGATTTTTTGTTTTTTAGCACCAATGATGATAATGTTGATAGGTGTTGATGTGTTTATAGGATGGGTGTTTATAAAATAAATATAAAATAAATAATGCTGGAAAATTCACACAGCATTATCTAGCCCCAGGCTAAACAGAGCTTGTGTTATGGTTACTAGATGACTGATATACAAAATACAATACATTACATAGATAGATATTTTTTATGATACATAGAAAACAACCAGAACACCCGGAACAATTATCTGCAGATCGTACACATAATTGTTCCGAGGCGGGAATCGAACCCGCAACCTCCTGCGTCGCAGGCGGTTGCGGGCCTTCGCCCACCGCGTCACTAATGTCGTTGCTTGGAGCAAACTAAAACAAATTAATTTTGTAACCTAAAGAAAATTATGTAAATAAGTTCACAGTCTTTCTTATTATATTATTCTGTTCTCTATTTTTTAAATAAATAAATAAATAATTTATTTGTCTTTGTCCACAGGTACCACAACAGCAGAATGATAAACTACGATGCCGAGCGAGGGATCAACGTGACGACAGACCCTGCATTACGTCTGTCAGACCTCCTCATACCGGCAGCGAATGTGTTACACGCAGGCAACTACACCTGTGTTCCTAACAACGCGGTGCCTGCCAGCATTTATGTGCATATATTTAATGGTGAGTCTATCAGACCAGACCTTGTATTCAGATCTCGCCCCAAAGACTATATGGATATGGTCTCTCAGACCAGACTTGGTCTCTAAGATTGAGATCTATACCATGTCCTTATAGGCTTTGATGATGTCAGATGAGTCCCAAAAATTGAAGTGAACAAAAATTCAAAGTGATCACTTTATTTCCTAGTCTTACTTATATAATTTGAATTCGTGACGTGTCCAAGAGCTTGTAAGGTCTAAAGGAAATAACGCACTTTGATATTTGATATTAAGGACATGGTCTCCCAGACCTTTTATTTTATTAATTTAACTAGTCATTTCATGGGCACGGTATGAATGCAACTCGGAGCCTACCACAAAAAAATACAACGTACCAAAAAACAAATAATAATACAAAAACGAAATAACGGCGAGCGACCTACAATTTTGTTAGTTGCAAAATGTTACGGCGGCCTTCCGGATCTCATCCCTCAAAATACAATTATAAGACGGTCTGTCAGACCGTCATCATAAAATGTATTAAAAAAACTCGCTGCGGTGTTTTAAAGACATTTCTCTATTAATTTTACACGGAAACCTTCCTTTAATGGACGCTTTCGTTGTATTTACCGCCATAAAACAGTAAATACTCAAGATATTGGAACTTCAGGCAAACATCTCGAAACTTCACAGCATCCGGCAGTTCTTCCACTAAGGGATGCCAGATACTTTGTACTCTATCAGTTTTATACTTAGTTTTTCCTTCCTTAAAATTCTAGAAATTATGAGTAAATAATTTCTTAGTACTTTATTACTTCTTTTAATATTTGTCTATATTAATATTATAAAGAGAAAAGGTTTGTTTTTTGTTTGTTTGTTTGTAATGAATAGGCTCCGAAACTAATGGACCGATTTGAAAAATTCTTTCACCTTTGGGAAGCTACACTATCCCCGGTGAACATAATCTATATTATATTTTCAAAAAAGTTAGGGATCCGTACTAAAACCGTGCGAAGCCGGGAAGGTCTGCTAGTAATGTATATAGTACTTCCTAAATCTACCTAGGTGACTGGAATACATTATCAATTATTTCTTCTTCGTATATCGTATATATATACCTACCTATTTATATTTATTTGATTTTCCTACTACTATAATATATTAAGGAAAATCGAAGGCTTATAATTAAAAGACTTACAAAGGGTTTCCCGGTTAGATGATAGAATAATCTTTATATATAAAAATCTATAGTTGTTCGTTAGTCTCGCTAAAACTCGAGATCGGCTCGGCCGGTTTAGCTGATTTTAGTTTTGAAATGTTTGTCGTAGTCCAGGGAAGGTTTAAACGGTGAGAAAAAATGGTAAAACTGCACAGAAATTGAGTAGTGGCGCAGCTAGTATACAATAAAAAAGACTATATGAACATAATGTGACTGGTCTATAATATATGTATATATATATATACTTCACCTATAACATAGTTTAAGTAAGGTACTTTTTGTTACTCTTTAGTCCTAAGATATTTGTAAATAAATTTTTTATTTATTTATTTTATAGTTAAAATATTTTTTTTGCATCGGTTTTTTTTTGCATAGTTTTCCATTATTATTATAGATAGGTAGATAGAAAATACTTTATTATACCAGAAAACAATACAGGAATAAACAATAGAATAAAGGAAGTATAAAGGGCAACCTTATCACTGAGAGCGATCTCTTCCAGGCAACCTTAGGATGGACTAGACATGAAGGAACAAAATAGACGGTGGTACTTAATAAATATTAATAACTTTCTAATAAAGTTATTAATATTTATTAAGTACCACCGTAATAGTACCACTATAATAATAATGGAAAACTATGCAAAAAAAAACCGACTCGGTCCTCGCCTAGCACTTTTTTTGAGGAATTTCAAAGAGGTGACTAGCGCTTGCGCGAGGAATTATAACCAGTTCTAAGGTCTTTACAATAATAAGGTTTTTAAATAAATTATTCCACGCGTAGGCCTCGAATTGAGGAAAACCCGAGTCATCAGGCCTCATTCCAAACAGCGCGGGTCAAATGAGTGATATCGAGAGCCTCGAATCGAGTCAATCAACCGTCTATTCAGTACGGAATATTTTAAACATTTTTGGGTGTACGCACTGGGTTGTGGGATGCGCGGGTTATCGCGTTTATTTATCTGTGATCGCGTAAGTTTAAAAATATTCATATTCATATTTATTTATTGCATATACATACATTGTCACAAAATATTACCTTAGGTGTCATTTAGGTAGATGTACCCTGTAAGGGCGCAGCAATCCATATATAAATAATAACAATAGTAGTTAGTATTTATAGGTACATAGTAATCCGAGAATTTATACAATCATATTCACAATAATCAAAATTAATTTCATTTATTAGGAAGGTAGGTATGTGATGTCACTCATTAATTAATTAATTAATATTTAAAAGTATGTTTAGAAGCTAATGTTTAGTTTCACCGGCCCGACGGCCTTAATCTAATATTTCAAGTTAAATTTGTATCACTTTCTGGTTTTCAATTGCACTGAAATTCGGCATACATTGTTAATCGAATAAAAATATAATTTAATCTGACATTGGATCTGATGATGGATCCGGAAGGTGGTCTTGGGAACTCTGTTATAAAACGACGTAACCTTATCGAACACCTCACGATACCTAATTGAACACGTTTGATTAGTCATTGAATTGCATTATTAAACCATTTTTTTTTAAATCTGATAAATAAACCTTTCGTTGACGCAATCTCACCTGATGGAAAGTAACAATGTAGCTCAGGATACATGACAAAGCTCTAGAAGACACCTATATCGCTTTTTTGAAGAAACCCAGACAATTTGTTTAAGTATACCTATGTATGAATATACTATAAGAGTCAGAAAATCTGTTTGCACCTTGAGGTGCGGAACTCTTAAAACAGTATGTTTCAAGTAATGTCCATGTGGTTTTAATGCTAACGAAAACTATTTCTTATCATACAAAGTACTACCGATATATAATATACCTAACCTACTTCAAGTTTACTCGCAAATGCAGGAAGTTTTATACACTTGGTACTTATCAAGTTATTTAATGTAATAATACAAGACCTAGAGCTTTTATTTTAAAACATTGGCCCCGAGACAGTCTAACTTTGTAAAGTAAATTTACATTTTATTGATAGATTATCAAGAATTTGTTCCATTTCCAGGAGTTTATATTTGAAGTTAAAGTTTTATTGCTACTTGTATTCTTAGTTTTCTACAAAGATCACATGAATATTTAGAGATATTTCCAAGAAGAATAATGTATAGTAACAGTCATTTAGTGATGACTTTATGGGTTTAAAAAACATTGCCCGTTTAAACTCTGGTCTGCAAGATAAATAAATAAATAATGCTGGACAATCCACACAGCATCATCTAGCCCCAAGCTAAGCAGAACGAAGCATAATGTAGGATAAAATGTCCGCTTTTTTAAATAGCTAGAAGATGTTCTACATAAAGATATGTTTTTTATTACTATATTTCCTTGATCTCGGGTCATAAAGTGACCCGGTCCTTTGGTGGGCTTGCATGGGGCCGAAACCAACAGCACAGAGGCCCTTTGAGAGAGTTAATGTAAAGGCGAGGGCTACACATAGCGGGCATAATTTTTTTTTTACTATTGAAAATATATAAAATAAAATATTATAAAACTATTCTCATTCAAAAAGATATATCAAAACGGTAGATCACCAACCACGAAGCTAGTCTCAAGCGGCCGGTGACTAGGGCTGCAGAGAGAGGAACTTCCTGACGATACGTGCCGAGTCCACGAGTATAGCCTTTTTTATAATTATTTTTATAATGCTGCTTTCTCATGAAAACCGGTTGTTTTGTCCCGCCCCTTTCAATGACCCAGTGCGTACACCTTTTTCAAATATTTCGATTTAGCGGCAAAAGGGGCTTTCTTATCGGGTTAGGCCTTTATTATATCAATCTATAGCTATTCAAGTGCGCGAATACTTTAGCCAAGCATTGATCGCTTCAGTACCAAGCGAGATTTAGGTATTTGTGAATCTTAAATTGATTTTACTCGACAATAGAGGTAATGTTGTGTAGGTACTAATTTGAGCCCGCGGCGTCACGCGCGTTTTTTGAGATTAAAAGTACTTTCTACCCTACAATTACCTATTTCATACTAGCTGCGCCTCGCGGTTGCACACCTTCGTGGTGATAGATATTTTGGATAATATACAATATATATTTATAAACTTGTAGCCTATGTGTTATTCTGATGTATAAGCTATATTATTGTAAAGTTTCATTAAAATCCATTTAGTAGTTTTTACGTGAAACAGTAACAAACGTCCATCCATACTTACAAACTTTCGCGTTTATAATATTAGTAGGATTTAGAACTTTCCTCTATATCATAGTCTATATCCCATATTCCCGGAGTTTACCCTCCCTGTCACAAAAAAACATCCTGTATGAATATTTCGAAGTTATTTATTTTTTCTCTTTGTAAATGTATTTTACGCAAAAGCTTCTTTGTTTTATTTGGAAGGTAATATACCGTGGTAAGATCCTATTCATCAAAGAGTGAACTGAAAAATAATAATAGATACCAGCAATGTTCCCTCACAGTTCTGTTGTTTCATATATTTTTGGTCTTATTTTTGATAATTAAAGAAACCCTATTACGTATATTATTCTTATTTATTTATTTATTTTATACTTTTTGCACGATAAACTATATACAAAACTTATTCTAGAAAATTAATACAAAGGCGAACCCTAAAAAGAGTTCTCTTCCAGCAAACCTTATTGGGAGAGAGAGACAAAGTGAAGAGAGAAGTGGGTATATGTGCATAAATAAAATAGACAGAATCTTGATGAAACTTGGAACATACATACATAGTATGTGTACTGGAATAACATAAAGGCTACTTTTTATCCTGGTGACACGCGAGCAAAGCCGCGGGCGAAAGCTAGTTTATAAAACAAAGTCGCTTCCCGCTGTCTGTCTGTCCCTGTGTATGCTTAGATCTTTTAAACTACGCATCGGATTTTGATATGACTGTTACTTGTTAAAGAATTGACTAGCAGATCTTCACCTTACCTGGCCACAGAGCATCCTACGCTACGTTAACTGAGTCTCGGTCTCCACTCAAGAGCACTTACCTTGGAATTTACTAATTTAACCCATAATAACTTGTTCTAAAACAGATGTTTCTTTGCCAACAGGTGAGAATCCAGCCGCCATGCAATCTTCATCACCCAACCACATAACAACCATAAGGAATTTTCTTCTTACAACACTTACTTTTCACTTCATAGTGCGGTGACAGCCGATGTTCTAACCTCCTACCCTATTCCTTGTCGTCATCAGAAAATGTACCTTAAAGTTTTAAGCGGTAAGTTGGTTTCAGCGTGGCGCGAATGCTAAGATTCAAGGTGTAATAGGGTACTTACGCCGAATGTAGCACAGTTAGATTATTATTTTGAGTACATTTCATCGTTTATTTTGTGGAAAATTGTCTTAATAGTAATTGTTTTAAATGAAGTAAGTGAATTGGATTTCTTAATTATCTTTCGTGGAAATTGTTTTGTACACATTTCGCTTTTCCTTTGTAGAGTTTAGCTTTTAAGTTTAATTAAATAAGGTATACGAAGGACACTTTTTAATTTTAGTTAAATGGTAATCATAGTAGGTTTTTTTGTATTCCTGATTGCTGTTTTGATTTTAAAGGAATTCGTGTAATTTTTCTTAGGTTGTTATCAAAAACATTTCGTGCCACGCGAAATAATTTCGAAGCTGTTTTTGAAAATATTGTAAAATAATAAAAGATGGCTGTTTTGTAAAAGTTTGTGTAAAACTGTAAAAAGCTGGAACCTGACTTTATTGCAACAAAGAAAAAAATAAGTATATCTGTTATCTAGTACTCAAACACAAGCTCTGCTTAGCTTGGGGCTAGATGATGCTGTGTGAATTGCAGTATTATTTTATATATTATTTAATTTTAAATGCAATTTTTCAGCATAATATTTTTTTTAATATCCCTGCGTTATATTATTCTTGTTTTATTTTATTTTATTGTGTGATTTTGTTTTTAATTTTTTTTATTTGTATGTGCCTTATTATGGATTGTAAATCTGAGAATAAATGAGTTAAAATAATAAATTATCAAAAAGTAAAGCCTAATTTTACCCACTGGTAAACCTCGAAGTATTAATTATATTAAATTGGGTCTGAAATTGTTTATAAATAAGATTTTAAAAAATAATGTTTGACGACCGATGTGGCGCGGTGGGCGAAGGTCCGCCTGCGACGCAGGAGGCTGCGGGTTCGATTCCCGCCTCGGAACAATTGTGTGTACGATCTGCAGATATTTGTTCCGGGTGTTCTGGTTATTTTCTATGTATAATAAAAAATATCTATCTATGTAATGTATTGTATTATGTATATCAGTTATCTAGTACCCATAACACAAGCTCTGCTTACCATGGGGCTAGATAAAGCTGTGTGAATTGTCCAGCATTATTTATTTATTTATTAATGTTGCTTTAAGTCCGGTTCCATTTAGTATTAAGTAACCCCACGATGTCATTTTTCTTATCATGCAAACAAAAATGGTTTCGTTTACTAAAATTTAACTTTAATCAAAACTAAAATTACAATCAAATAAAATAAAGAAATTAGAACTAGGTTTTGTTATTAAAACAATTGAGTTAACTGCAGATTGCTGTAAACAATCTACAGGTAGCTCAACTGATCTTTATCAGTACAAGTCCAACGCATGCTTACGACGACGCTGCTGTCTGTTTACTTTATTCATATATACGTTCAGATTCATTTTATACTTTGTTACATAAACTCAAAAATTGTAGTAATACAGAATTTAGTGAATACTGTTATTTCTTTTTCAAGTATTGTTATATGAGATTTATATGAGTATATTATATTATGTATATTTGTGTTATTTAACGTATATATTTGTGTTTTTTATCAGATTCCCTACCAGTGGATTTTCACTATAAACGCCATTGTAAATAAAAAAATCATTAGAATAATTTGTGATATAAATAAAGCTCATTATTTGATTGTTATTAATTTTGTAAATAATAATGTAATGTTAACTTATAAGCCACACCTATTACGTAAATAAATATTAAAAGTATTGTTCATTACATAAGATTTTTTCATATCGTGCCGCAAAACCTTCCCCTATTCCCCTACCCTCTAAACGAATAACAAGCTAGAGGTTGCTGGATAGTTCTGTAATCCTCTAATTCTTTATTGTACACAATAAATAACTTAAATAAAAAATATATGTACATAGACGAGCTTAACCCTAACAAAGAGTTTTCTTACAGCAAACCTTAGGTTAGAGGAGAGGCGATGGAACAGATAGAGGAAGTCTGTAGCTGAGAGGTAAAGAATAACAAGTCCACTTTTTGTCAAAATCGTTTTTTTACGAATTTTGCTTTTGAAATGTGTGCTCTATGACGTGGTAAAAAGTTATAAGTCCTATCGGCAATATTTTTTAATTTATTGGCAATGAAACAGTAATAAGTCCGTTGTAGCTTTAGAGGTAAATCGTAATACTAACCCTTAACATAGTTTACCTCTGACGCTGTGGCAAAACGTGATACAAGCGGTCGATAACAAGTCCAAGCGCATGAACTGCAGCGCCACTCAATCCGGACTTATTATTCATTACCACCAAAAACGTTCATTATTTTTATTAGTTTTCAAAACATAATAATAATAAGTCACATACAAGTCGCCTATTATTCATCATTGTGTGTACTATTTTATAATTAGGTTACCAATAAAAATCAAACAAAACTGTATTTACAAGGACACATTTATTAAAAAAATAATTTAAGAAATACCTATCAGTTCAACTGTATTTTTAATATTTTTATATATCTAATTCACGCTGGCCATTGACATGGGGCAGGTTTTTATAAAAATCGTGAAATATTTGAGGAATCCATGTCAAAGTTTTTTGCAGGTCTTCAAATTTATTTGTTGAAATTGGGTTTAAACCGGTTCTTACAGGTGTAGGCATTGGAACCTGAGGGCAAGGAGTCCTTTGATTTCTGATCAAAGATACTTTTTAGAAGTCACCATCTTCAAAAGCAGTTTAATACTGCAATATGCCATATTCATCTTTACTCATCCGTACATATACCATATCAATGTATAATAATGTAATTTGGGGAAATTAATCCAATTTAGTTATCAGATATCTCACCTGAAATAATGGACATACCCTGCAATGCCATCTACACTGAACTTGTAACTTATAATCCGGTTCTCATTGGAAGAACACTATCTCACAATACTGATGAGCCAGGTCCTACTAACGTAGTAATTTGGTCCGACAACTGCGCAGGGCAAAACAAAAACATACATTTATATGCTTGCTATTTGTGGTTGCTGAAAAATATTACACATTTAGAGATCATTGAACATAAGTATTTACTGAAAGGACACACGCACATGGAGGTAGACGGAATTCACTCATTGATAGAAAGACACAAGAACAGGCAAAGACAATTTTCGATTGCAACTCCATGGGACTGGCAGCAGGTAGTTAGAGCTTGTTTATCAGCTAAACTGCCAATAGATGTTATCAATATAGAAGTTGAAGATTTCAAAAATTTTGCACATTTGCATGACAGCAAAACATCACCTTTTATCAATAGAAAGAAAGGAACTAATGGACAAAATGTACCATACATTGATATGGTATATGTACGGATGAGTAAAGATGAATATGGCATATTGCAGCATAAAACTGCTTTTGAAGATGGTGACTTCCAAAAAGTATCTTTGATGAGAAATCAAAGGACTCCTTGCCCTCAGGTTCCAATGCCTACACCTGTAAGAACCGGTTTAAACCCAATTTCAACAAATAAATTTGAAGACCTGCAAAAAACTTTGACATGGATTCCTCAAATATTTCACGATTTTTATAAAAACCTGCCCCATGTCAATGGCCAGCGTGAATTAGATAAGTATATAAAAATATTAAAAATACAGTTGAACTGATAGGTATTTCTTAAATTATTTTTTTAATAAATGTGTCCTTGTAAATACAATTTTGTTTGATTTTTATTGGTAACCTAATTATAAAATAGTACACACAATGATGAATAATAGGCGACTTGTATGTGACTTATTATTATTATGTTTTGAAAACGAATAAAAATAATGAACGTTTTTGGTGGTAATGAATAATAAGTCCATTATTTATATAAATACTAACAATTTAATTTTATCAATTTAATAACATTATAATAATAGTATATTTGTATAGAAATACATAAAAAAATCTCTAGTTAAATTAAAGCATTACAAGTTATTAGCATTTAACAACAAAACTCCCGCTACAGACATTTCTAAAGCTCATTCTGAAAAGTTTTGAATATGGCGGTTGTTACTCTTTACCTCTCAGCTACAGAAGTGTACAAAGGAACAAATTAGACTAATGGTATATTGACGACTGATGTGGCGCGGTGGGCGAAGGTCCGCCTGCGACGCAGGAGGTTGCGGCTTCGATTCCCGCCTCGGAACAATTGTGTGTACGATCTACCTACCTCCTGCGTCGCAAGCGGACCTTCGCCCACCGCGCCACATCGGTCGTCATATGCGGAAGTCTCTTTTAATATTTTTTATGGTAATCAACGATACATTTCGGATGAATTTTTATGCTGCTGTGTGAAGTTACCGGGCCGGCCTGCCTGATTGAGTGAATGAGTAGAATGAAGTGTAGAATGAAGGCTGGAGTGAATGGCGATTGATCGGTCACTGAATGAGCTGTTTCCTCTCATTGTCTTTAATATTGTCGTTTGCCTATACAGTTAATATAACTAGACTTTTAACTCGATGTGATCACTGTATAATATTATGTGTGTGATCAAGGCATCAAAGTTAAGCTGCAGTGGCGTTAATAGACTGCGTTTGCTCGCTTATGTCGGTTCCAGTGTGTTATAACTAGTTGTGTTAGTCTAGCTTATCGAGCGGATTGGGATCTCGTGTGTGACAATCGTGTTAACGGCACGTTAGTACTACTGAGAAGTACTACTGGTAGTACTCCTGATGGAAGCGGCTCAGGATTGCTAGATATTAATAGCGTCATCGTTTGGGCTATGTTCAGCAGATCATTTGTGTCGTCGTCATATACAGGGTTAGTGGAAGACCACATTTACGTAGACTGAACTCTAGATCCCAGTTCGCAGCGAACCCCTCGTCTATAACCGAACAACTCTGCAACTTCCGAAGCGAACATTGTTCATTACTCTGAAAGCTCGAGTACTGTCGGGTACCTAGTTTAGGTACTGTCGAGGTAAGTAAGGTAAGCAAGTAAGATAACGACACAGTAGCTTTGCCTTTGTGTTTACTACTATATACTCATCATCATCAGCCTATAGCAGTCCACTGCTGGACATAGGCCTCCCCCAATGAGCGCCATAGCGTTCTGTCTTCAGCTTGCCGCATCCAGCATCTACCTACAGTCTTTCGCAGGTCGTCATCCCACCTGGTCGGAGGGCGTCCTACACTACGTTGACCGAGTCGTGGTCACCACTCAAGAAGACAGTAGATACTAAGACGTACAAATGTACACAATGATGCAATAAAATAAATATTAAATATATGGGGATTATTGGTTATCATTACCACACGTCACCATGGTTACGGAAATGTATCGAGTCTTCTCAAAATCCATGCTGCAATGCTAGATTCGTATTCAAGCATTTAGGGTCACGTGGTGGGTTATCAACCAGTGCGTCCTAATTCCTCAAATTAATAATACTATGTTTTACAAAAGTACCTATATTGTGGTGTAGTAATATGATGTGTTAGCACTAAGGACACGTACGTTAGTATACCTAGATTAAGACATAGTCATAGCGCTCTGTTCCCACAGTGAATAAGGTCTTCAACAGATATGGACGTTTCTATTATGTAGGGCTTAAACCCACACTACAACCAACATCCCTACAATATATCAGCCATCAAAGTGCACCAACAACAACATTCCTTTAGAAATAAAACAACTAAGTGGAAATATGTTTTAAACTAGATTAAGAAACTGGCTTGTTAGTAGTGCGCACTAGGTATAACATAAAAGAGTTTTTTGATACTAGTTATATAGTAAGTTAAAGTTAAGAGGTAAGTAAACCTACCTGTACAATTAGTAGTAGTTAGTACTAGTAATTGTCGAAATATTGTATGTCCGAAATGGATAAATTGTTGTTACCAAATTATTATTTAAAATAAAAATAAAATAATAAAATTCATTTATTTCGGACGACAAATCATAATTCAAATTAAATTTAGGTCCATATCATGTTAGTAGCAAATATTACTTAATTCTATGTTAGTTATTGACAATTAATGTAAATTATTACAAACAGTGCAATCAAATAATGATGAAAGTGATTATTTCATCATTACTTGGTTGCAGTGCTTGAGGAACGGGCTATCCCATTTATTGGATAATGCATTCAGAATGATGTTGGTACTGCCGTGCAGCCGGAACAGCAACGAGGCGATTTTCTTCCGCATGCATGCATGGAAGCCGTCCGTGCGCGCCTCCGCGAACATGCCGGACGCGCTGCAGAACCTCGGTAGCCCCAGTATCATCCTGAATGCATTATTATACTGGACGCGAAGGGTGTTGATCGCTTTCTGAGTATATGTGATCCATAGGCTACTCGTGTAGAACGTTTGACAGTAAGACTTAAACAGCGTGACTTTTGCCATTTAAGACCTTTCCTATGGATGTTTTCATTTGTTTCATTTCATTTATTCAGTTCCACCGTAGGTACACATGTTGATGTCGTCAGTTGTTCATAAAAATAATATAACAATTTTATTATAAAACACACATTAATTTTGCTATAGGAAACACCATAAGGGGTTGTGTTTTAGAAAAAGCAGACAGACATGCCTTCTTTAAAAAAATTATACAATATTCATATATAATATTTATAACAGTAAAATAATAATAAATTAGTTAAATTGAATTGAAATAAAAAATACATGTCAAGATAATTTAATGCAGCTGTATATGTTTACACAATTTAACAATAAATTTATTCTTATAGTCCTACCCGTTATGACCTACGGAGCTGAGACGTGGACACTCACGATAGGGCTGGTCCACCAAGTCGCTCGCAAGCTATGGAAAGAGCTATGCTCGGAGTTTCTCTGAAGGATAAGATTCGTAACGAATACATCCGATAAAGAACCAAAGTTATCGACATTACTAAAAGTCTAGATAAGTAGTAGTCTAAGTAGTAAGGTCCAGCCTGAAAACCAGTGTCACTATCGTCCTCGGTCGATAATGACAATAAGCTGAGATTGGACCTTATTATCCGCGCACATAGGGGAAGACCAGTTATTCTTATACGGGACTCTACTACCACGCTACATTATGTAAAGATTAAATCCCTACTACTTAAGTTGTTTTGTATTTTTTCTGTGTTTTCCTTTTTTTTGTAACTGTTTATTATTGTGTGTGGCTATAAATAAATTCTTTTATTCTTTTTAAAACGTTAAGATAACCATCTAATTATTAGAAGACGTTCTTCTCAACAGAAGCTTTAAGTCACTATTGATCTGCAGCTGAACTTATCTGAAAAACATGTCACGTGTCCGTGTACATAGTGTAAGTCTGCAGAAGGTTAACTTGGTAACTTAACTAAGTATAAGTTGATTTTAACTTCACAGACTATAGAAGTTGAAGAGGTTAGGTTGTTTTTCTTTTTATTTAGGAGTAAGGCCATTAGATAGTCTGTGAGGCCGTGAAATATTTGAAATTTTGAAAGGCGATTTTCAGACCTACAATACAATATTTTTTAACAATACATTACTCTTGATTGCACACCAAATAAAACAGATACACATTCAGACGACTGATGTGGCGCGGTGGGCGAAGGACCACCTGCGACGCAGAATGTTGCGGGGTCGATTCCCACCTCGGAACAATTGTGTGTACGATCTGCAGATATTCGTTCCGGGTGTTCTGGTCGTTTTCTATGTATAATAAAAAATATATTTCTATGTAATGTATTGTATTATGTATATCAGTTATCTAATACCCATAACACAAGCTCTGCTTACCTTGGGGCTAGATAATGCTGTGTGAATTGTCCAGCATTATTTATTTATTTATTAAGTTAGCTGTTATTTTTCTGTATATTGTTAAAATAAATAAAATAATAAATAATTCATCATCATCATCATCATCAGCCTATAGCAGTCCACTGCTGGACATAGGCCTCCCCCAAATAGCGTCCGTTAAACGTAGCCAGGGTCAGTTTAGGTAGAGTTTGGTAGCCTGATGTAGCCCGGGGATTCCTAGCACCCCCTGCCCCGCCGTTACCGTGGCCGCTACCATGGCCAGGAATAGCGAGGCGGCCGGGAACTGGGGGCCACATTCTTTTGGCGTGTCTATCCATGGGGGGGTTGATGCCCATAATCCCCACGCTGGGCATGCGGGTTGGGGATCGCAGTATAGGGAGTGTGCTGCAAGGGACGCTGCTGCCCGCCCCCCGGTGTATGTCCCTTAGTCGCCTTCTACGACACCCACGGGAAGAATTGGGGTGGTGCTATTCTATCACGGCCGACACCACACAGCCAAAAAAAAAAAAATAATTATACATATACATTACATAGATAGATATTTTTTATTATACATAGAAAACGACCAGAACACCCGGAACAAATATCTGCAGATCGTACACACAATTGTTCCGAGGCGGGAATCGAACCCGCAACCTCCTGCGTCGCAGGCGGACCTTCGCCCACCGCGCCACATCGGTCGTCGTTAATGAGTATGGGACTAAAAAAAATTGCAAAAATTGTGTATAAAATTGCATCGCTTGCAGCGGTCGCTGTAGGTCTTCTAGTACCAATCGTTGTTCTTGTCGGTTGAACGATTTATTAGTATAGTTCCAACTAATATTATAAACGCGAAAGTTTGTAAGTATCGATGGATTGATGGATGTTTGTATCTCTTCCACGTAAAAACTACTGAATGTATTTTAATGTAACTTTACAATAAATATAGCTTATACATCAGAACCTAGGCTACAATTTATAAAGATATGTATATTATCCAAAATATCTATCACCACGCGGGTGAAACCGCGGGGCGCAGCTAGTAGTTTATAAAGAGAACGTGTCCGTTTTTATATCACACACTCAATTCAAAAAACAAATACATAAGCCTAAATTTGAAATAATTTAGAATTCCTAGCTAAACGCCAGATTTTTTTTATTCAAAGTGGCCAGTTCGACAAAACGACAATTTCTTATGACGTAAGGACCTAATACAATAGCAGTTAGAACTTCAAAACACTAACAATACAAATAAAAACAAACAGACCATACTGCATCATCTTGACTATGTCCCAAGAATCGCTAGTCGTTATATTTAACGATAATTTCCATGGGGTCGAATGGCAAACTTGATATCCTTTCACACCCTTAATCCCTTCGCTTAAGGTCGTGAATACAATGGCAATGTTCTTAAATTCTTCAGGGTTGCCAGTAGAACTGAGCTCAAAGTCTCAAACTGCGTATAAATGAAATTAATTTTGTTAATTAGATAAGACACTTGCCACACTGGCGATTTCAAAGCGATTACACAGCTTACATAAATAAAAAAATATGCTGGACACAGCATTTCTAGCCCCAAGGTAAGCAGAGCTTGTGTTATGGGTACTAGATGACTGATATACATTATGCAATAGATTACAAAGATAGATATTTTTTATTATATTCAGTAAATTCAGTAAATTCAATTTATTCACCATAACATTATCACTAATATTGGCATGTCCATTAGATACTACAGTACAATGAATACTCTTAGATTAAATTTAATCCTAAATTACAATAATATTAGTATAAACAATAATAACTTATCACAAATTGACAAATGAGCACGTTAAAAACTCGTTAATGCTATAAAATGGGTTACATACTAAAAAATTCTTTATTTTTGCTTTAAATTCCTGAAAAGAAAGTAGAGTTAGTTCTAGTGGTAGCTTGTTATATAAATCAAGCTTTAGGGTTAAACCCTGTTTATGTGTTTTTACCAGTCTAGTAGTAGGTACATGTAACTTTTCTTTATTTCTTGTATTGTAGCTATGTATGTTCATTTTTTTGGGTATTTCATCTTTAATCTTATGTATTTCTAGTAGGCTATTCAAAATAAATAATGCAATCACTGTCAGAATTTTAGATTTTTTGAAGTATGCTTTTACTGAGGTTAATCTATGTAGACCATGTATGATGCGCAATGATCTCTTCTGACAAATGAGAACTCTATCCACTTGTGAAGCGCTACCCCATACGGATATAGCGTAACTGATTATAGAATTACAATAGGCATAATAAATAGATATTAGAGTTTGCTTATCTAAAATAGGTTTTAATTTGAATAGGGCATAATTTGCGCTAGCTAATCTTTTGCATATGTTACTAATATGACTTTCAAAAGATAAGGTTGAATCTAATGTACAACCCAAAAATTTTACTTCGTTGCTTTGATAATTAATTAATTTAGTTGAATAAGTTAATATTGTACTCTTATTGGCATTCAAAATTATGCCATTATCCTCAAACCACTGCTTTAAACTAGCAACAACCATATCAGTTCGAGTCTTAACTTTTCCGACTGTACTGTCTCTTATCCCAACATGGGTATCGTCAGCAAACAGAATTACAAGTGCCCATTCTGGTAGACAGTTTATTATATCATTGACATATATCAGGAATAGCAGAGGACCTATTACAGAACCTTGTGGTACACCTATGTCACTCAGTTCTTTATCTGATTTTACATTATTAACTCTAACAACCTGTACTCTATTTTTTAGATAGGATTTTATGATATTGAGTTCCATATTGTCGAAACCATAAAATTTAAGTTTGTGAATAAGTATGTCATGTCGTAAGCAGTCAAAAGCTTTAGATAGGTCACAGAAAACGCTAGAAACTTTCTGCGACCTATCCATAGCCTCCAGTATAAAGTATACTGTTTTTTGGATAGCCATTACGGTAGATCTATTCTTTCTGAAGCCAAACTGAGATTCATGAAACAATTTATTGGATTCAAAATATTCGAGTATTCTTACTTTTAAAGCTGTTTCTAGTATTTTAGAGAAAACTGGTAGAATACAAACGGGTCTATAATTTCCAAGATCAGTATTATCTCCCTTTTTGAATAGGGGGATTATTTTACCTAATTTTAAACAATCTGGGAAAATCCCCTGAGAAATACATAAATTATATAAATTCAAAAACATATTAAGCATGTCATCATTAGATAAAATTAGTTCCTTAATTGTTTTGGTATCCATGTCATAAATATCTTGAGATGACTTACTCTTAATACTACGAATAATTTTAATTAGTTCAATTTTTGAAATCACTTCAAATTTTACTTTGTTAGGCGGCGGGTTGTGAAGGTAAGTATCACATTTATCTGAAGTTACGTTAAGGGTAGAAGTCAAGTTACGTGCAATATTATTAAAAAATGTATTAAAACTATTTGCCATGTTTTTACAGTCTGTTATAAGGTCACCTTTTACATTGCGAATCATACTGATTCTATTTATAAGACTATTCCTACTTGCTTTATTTTGCTGCTCATTAATTATTTTCCATGTCGTACTTATTTTATTTTCCGCATTTCTGATTCTCGTAGCATTGTTTAGTTTCTTTGCCGTTTGAAGTACTTTCCGAAACATTTTTTTATAGCTTTTAATCTTTTTTTTTCTGTTAGGACACGGGTAAAGATTTTGTAGCATTTCAAGGTTTTCAATGGTAGTCCTTGATTTTGCTATACCTACAGTTGATAGTTCTTGTTTTTTATTATTATTTATTTTTATTGTTTTAACAGGGAAAGCCACGTTATAGCAGTATTTAAGATGTTCCATTGCGATATCCATTTTCTCGTTAACATTCAAGGTTGCGTCTATAGCTTTATTTACAGCAAAAGAATCCTTACAAAATAAGTAATGAAAATAATCTTTATTATTTTTTGATTTTAATCTAATTGTCATTGTTTTTGGTTTATCATTGTATTTATAAGAATTTACCTTAAGATCTAATGAAATTACATTGTGGTCAGAAAGTTTCCATTCTAATACTCTACTAACATGATTTTGATAACTATCATCGTCATTTATAATAAAATTGTCAATACATGTAGCGCTCTTTTTCTTCGTTCGAGTAGGCTCATTTAACATAACTCTACATTTGAAATCATCTAATAATGCTAAAAACTTTTGCACATTCCTTTTATTATACCTATTATCTGTAAGAACATTTAAATTAAAATCACCAGCTATGAGAATTTTTTTCTTTTCTAGACTTACTTTTTCTAAAATTTTGGTTAGAACATCCTCAAATATTATAAAATCATAATCAGGTCTATACATGCAAATTATAACTAATTTATAACACTTGATTTCTATTGCTGACAGTTCACAATTATACATAGATAACGACCAGAACACCCAGAAAAATATCTGCAGATCGTAGACACAATTGTTCCGAGGCGGGAATCGAAGCCGCAATCTCCTGTGTCGCAGGCAGACCTTCGCACACCACGCCATAGAGGTCGTGGTCATGCCGCGACCACACAGCGAGCATGCTGCGATAATGCCACCGCGGGCACGCAATGATCTGAAGGATAGGATTCGTAACGAATACATCCGACAGAGAACCAAAGTTATCGACATAGCTCTGAGAATTAGCAAGCTGAAGTGGCAGCGGGCCGGCCATATCTCGCGGAGAATCGACGGCCGCTAGGGCAAACGTGTTCTTGAGTGGAGACCACGACTCGATAAAATTTTGAGTTTTGGCGAATTTGGCGTAAGGACTGGTGTGGCGGCAGATTTGGCTGAGGATCTCAAGAGGCGCAAATATTCTGGTCTCGACGGAGTCGCGTCACACGGATCTAGGTCCGTGGGAGGCTCTGAGGGAATAAAAAAAACCTAAAAATGAAGATAATTAATAGAATCTTAGTCCGAATCTTTTCCAAGATTTCCCGGTGGACAGCAAAGTAACTTGACATTAAGAAGCCAACGCTTTCAAAGGATTTTCGGAATAGCAATTAAACGCGTTTAATATAAGAGTAACTTAGTTTAGCGCGTTTAATAAGGTTAACTAGTTCAACGTATTTTAACGAGATAAAGTTGATCCGGTTTAAGCGCTAAACCTCAAGAGGTATCCCAAGTGTCACATAATAGGAAATCGAGATTTGAACTCGATCAAGCTAAAGTTGGCTTTGTTGATCTAAGTTTTGCAGCAAATGGTGAAATTGGACCTGGTATTCAGTATTAGCTTGTTTTAGGTACAGACAGAAGCATTAATTGGTAACCCCCTCACAGAATATGTAATAGTGTCATTCAGTAGCATGCAGGTTCAAACCCATGAACATAAAAATATTGATTTTAGTTTACATTTTTCTCGTTAATTTGGCTGTTTAAGTTATTTTGATCTACCCTCAAACACTTCTTTTTTTCTTATCCAGTGTAAAGAGATACCGTAAATAAAAATCCACTGTCAAACACTAATAACATAAAATTTCAATGCTTTGTTAACTGGTTCATTGGTTTAGTTGTTTGGTGCGTTTGTTACTTGTTATGTGAGCGATTGGATGCCTGGTTCGATTCCCACTTGGTGATACAATTTTTGCTTCTAACTTAGTATTTTAGTAAAAGATTAGATATATTTGTAAATCGTACAGTGATTTGCAATGTAGACTTTAGCTATTTGGGGGGTTAACAATTAATGCTGCTGTCTGTACCTACACTAAATACAATTAAATTGTAAATGTAGTGTAGGACGCCCTCCGGCCAGGTGGGATGACGACTTGCGAAAGACTGCAGGCAGATGCTGGATGCGGCAAGCTGAAGACAGGGCGCTATGGCGCTCATTGGGGGATGCTTTGATGATAATGAAGATAACACATACAATTAAACCAAAAATATATTTCATGTTAATACTATTCAGTTCAGTTCAGTTCAGTTCAGTTCAGTTATTTATTGATAAGAATATTCTTATATGTCAAACATAATAATACAAGTAACAAAAAAAATACACAACGAATTACAAATCATACACACAGGAGTTTACAGGGGTTTCTTATAAATAATTTTATAATTCTTTTTTTGGTAATTTTTATTTTTATTACTTTTAAGTTTACTTCTATGTTACTATTAGTAAAGGTACCCTAGAAACTTTTTGATTATTGATAAATATGACAATAGAGAGATTTTATTTGATTTTTATTGAACACAAGTTTTTATGTTATTTATATCTCTTGAAAATTGATTTATAGGATAAAAAGTAGCCTATGTTTTATTCCGAGCCTGGAACTACCTGTATGAAAAATTTCATCAAGATCCGTTCAGTAGTTTTTGCGTGAAAGAGTAACAAACATCCATAAAAACCTTCCCGTTTATAATATTAGTACGATTCAGTCAAAAATTGCTTCCACTCTTCACTCAAAATGGACCTTTATCTAACCAATCAAATTATTAATCAAATAAGTTTATTATTCATCCAAGTGAATTTCTACATACACAGCCAAACCACTACGAACATGTTTGTCTGACCTATTCCATAATATTAGTAAGGCAAACAAGGTCCAAGTGTTTAACCTAATTAGCTACCTAAGCAAGATGGTTGGGCAGGGTAGCTAGGCTTGTATAGAGTTAACACTTTGACTGCGATTTTTTTTCGACGACTGCGATATTTTTTTTAACCTAAAAAATTCGTGCTGCTGCTCTCCGCAGCGGTTGTGTTGCGCCGCACATGCGTTTCGTTCGAAAAATATTACGGCTGTGCTGAGTCACAAAGATCTGTATTTTCTCAGCCGCTGCGCTAGTGTGGATTTACGCATATTAGTCACATGTAGAAAACACATACCGTGTGATTTCAGCACTCAAAGTGTTAAGCAAAAACCATCTTGCCTATAATTACATTTGAAAGCCAAGATGAGGTTTTATATAGATAGAGTGATTCAAAAGGAAGGTTTATAAACCATGTAGATTTCCACGCGGGCAAAGCCGCGGGACGCATATACAGCGTGTATCAAGACCACTACCGAAAACAAAGGGGAGTGGTGCAGCACCCCAAAACAAAACGAATAAAAAAAACCGTTGTCCGAAAAAAAAATTCTAGCTGGAGATATGAATTTTTAAACATTTTTATTTGTTTTGCTAGCCAGCAATGTACACGTAAGTTCGCAGATGCCGTAAGTTAGTTATTGGTATGTAGGTAGGTACTTACCTAATTCCGATGCAGCCTCGGTCGAATCAGAAATGGCTCGAACTGAGCTCCTCCTCGTTCATGGCACAGCTGAGCACGTCTGATTGAGGATCGATGAACACGATCCAGGAATGTAGGATCCTCGGCGCTTCTCGCATTTAGTTCGCAGAATACTGAAGTGATGCGGCTTCTCATTTCTTCAGCAGTATCACATTCCCGATCAAAAACTCTTTCCTTCACATAGCCCCATAGGAAAAAATCTAATGGAGTCAAATCAAGTGATCGAGGAGGCCAAGCACGTGGTCCAAATCGTCCAATCCATCGGTCTGGGAACTCTTGGTCCAGCTGGCCCCGCACAGACCTCACAACATGCGGTGGTGCGCCATCGTGCTGGAACCACATGTCTCTCTGCTGTGCTAGGCAAATGTCCTCCAGATATGACGCTACAGGACCTCTCAATAAATCCAGGTATGCCTCTCCGTTCATTCTGGGAGACAAGAACACGGGCCCTACGATAGTCCTCTGATGAATCCCTGCCCAGACGTTTACCGACCATCGTACTTGATGCCCCGTTTCTAGATAGGCATGAGGATTTTCATCCGACCAGAAATGGGAATTCCGTCGGTTCCACATCCCATTTCGGGTAAAAGTTGACTCGTCTGTCCACAAAACATTTTTGACGAACGTGATAGGGTTGCTTTGGTTCAAAATCCATCGGCAATATTCTAATTGTCTTGCCTTGTCTGGAGGAAGTAGTCCCTGGACCTTATGAATTTTGTAGGGTCTTTTATTATTTTTTCTTAAGATCCTGTGCACAGTTTTGTGGGATACTACGGCTCCACGACCTCTGAGCAGTTTCGCTGCAGTCCGCGTACCTACTCGAGGATTTCTCCTAATAAGGTCCAAGACCTGTTCTTGCACTTGAACTCCTACCCCTCTACCACCCCCGCGCCTTTGGGGCGTAATACGTTCATTATTCAGAACCCTCTGATATGCAGCTGTGAACACTCTAGCATCAGACGGATGCCTCTGGTTGGGGTACCTATCCCGGTAAATACGCAAGGCTCGTGACACATTTCCTCTAGCTTCACCGTAGCACATTAACATTTGTCCATACTCCCTCGCACTAAACATACTTAATATCTAAACTCAAACACACACCTAATTAAAGAACTACTCTAAGAATAACGATTAGCACTTAATAAAAACTCATCAAAACTAACTGAAAACTTAATAAACTAAACTGCTTAGTACCTAATGAGAAAAACTAAAAAAACAGAAGAAAAATACGAAGTTATTGCAATTTTTATGCACCGCGCAAGTGTTCATTGCGAATAATGAACACGTACTAAAACAAATTAATCAAAATTAGTGAAATTACGTAAATAATGTCCTTTGAAAAAAGCCGAAAAACGCCTACCAGCGCCGCGGCGGCGGCATTGCTCTGTCATATCTCTTATGATTATGAGTCTTATTGCACAGACATAAAATTCAGTTTCCTTTTACGCTACATTTTTCTTTGTTGTAGGCCGACACACACAAGCATCACACACACAGGTGATGCCTATTACCTTTTTTTAATTAGGGTTCAGTACTTAAAGGGTGCTATCGGGACTGTATAAAAAAACCTCGGCTGTCTGTGATTGATGACAATACGATGACTCGACTTAGGGTGGATCGTCGCGTGATTAAATTTTTTCGTGGTTTTTCATTTTTTCTGCGTTTTACAAGGAATAAAACTACACGGACAAGTACGGTATTTTTCAGTTAGTTTTATGCTTTGTCGCAGGAAATAATACCACTAAATAATTTTAATTTCGCGCCGACCCGCGAACCACTCATGTTGGTTGGTATGTTTAGAATAATTACCTTGCAGTAACATCGCTTAAAATAAAGCTACGGACGGAACCAATTTGTTAAAGTCAATTTCTCAAAGTTTTCCAAATTGTCGGTAAAATTCAAAGGCGTGCGCGTGCGTCCGCGGCCTATTTGTTGGAAGGTTTGGTGAGCTCTCGCGACGCTTTTCAAAGGAAAGCCGCCGAACTACCTATTCTCTAGGCAGGACGATGCCCTCTGAAAATTAACGCGGGTCAGCTGTTCTTTTTACAAAAGTAGGTACTAGGTACTTACTTTAGACAGATTAAAATGTATTTTAAGTTTTGATGTTTCTAATTAATTCTTGGTATGCTTTCAAGATCATGGCCGCTAATAAAATCGTTGGTACCTACATACCTGCAAATTATTTATTGAAAAGATAAGTGAGCTCGCGCGACGCTTTTCAAAGGAAAGCCGCCGAACTACCTATTCTCTAGGCAGGACGATGCCCTCTGAAAATAAACGTGGGTCAGCTGTTTTTTTTACAAAAGTAGGTACTAGGTAATTACTTTAGACAGATTAAAATGTATTTTAAGTTTTGATGTTTCTAATCAATTCTTGGTATGCTTTCAAGATCATGGCCGCTAATAAAATAGTTGGTACCTACATACCTGCAAATTATTTATTGAAAAGATAAGTTCGTAGGCGCGAAAGTTTCATGTGTCGGTCGGTACCGGCCGGGGCGGCGGCGCGGCGGCGGCGGCGGCGCGGCGCGGCGGCAGGGCACTGACCGCGGACGCGGATTATCAGCTGTGCGATGATCGATGCGGGCTGTTAGTGCTTTAGGATACATTGCTGTTTTTTTAATTTTATTATGTTTTTGCTTATTTAAACTACATAATTAGGTAGATATGTTCTTATAGTGTTGTGCTATGGGTATGTACCTAGAAAAAAAATTAAAAGAACGTTGATGGGTCAACATATTTTTTGCGTTTTTTTTTCGCTAAATATTTTCAAAATCATGGTCTGATTGCACCCTCTCAGTTTTCGGTAGTAGTCTTGACACACCCTGTATATACGTAACAATAACTACAGTAAAAATAATAATATTATATGTATAATTATTGTCGTATATCGTATTGTTTTAAAGTAACGGTTTATATTTAAATGTACATAGCTTTTTACTACAAATAAACGCATTTTATTTGATTTAAATAGGATATGAAGTACATAGGCGAGCTTAACCCTGACAAAGAGATGAATGTTGATGATAATGATGGGGTTCTATTCTAAGTACCAACTTGTTAGAATAAACAGTGGTTAAGACGACCTCCCCAGCTCCCAGGTAACCTATTCAGATAAAATCGAATTAATGGATACGCAAACATCGTCTCAACCAGTTGTGGTTTGTAAACAAGATCTAATTCCGCCCGAATAAATAAACAGAAGACTTAGCAAGCTGAAGTGGCAGTGGGCCGGCCATATCTCGCGAAGAACCGACAACCGCTGGCGTAAACGTGTTCTTGAGTGGAGACTGCGACTCGGCAATCGTAGTATACGCCCTCCGGCCAGGTGAAATGACGACCTGCGAAGGACTGCAGGTAGATGCTGGATGCCTATGTCCAGCAGTGGACTGCTAATAGGCTGATGATGATGAAAGAAACAGAAACGTTCAAATGCACCTTGAATTCAATTATTTGAGATTTTCTGAAAATGCGAGTTAAATTATGCTTTTTGAGGGAGCGAAAAAATGGCTACCGGACGTACGGAAGACCGAGCACCGGAAACCGGAAGTGGAGGTCAGTTTCGAGCTCTCTAATTAACTTGAGCTGAAATATTTAGTTGGTTTAGTTGAAGTTGTTTCGTTTTCTGTTAGGATGTGTGGCGTATTAATATTAAGTAAAGATGGGAATTTTTAATTAGTGGATTTCTCTAAAGCTGCGCTTATTCCTAGTAGTTCTGTGTACAAAACTATTAAGACCGAATTTTTCAGTAGTTCTGTGCACTAAATAAATACTTACCTAATTTTTACAACAGAGAACCAAAGTTATCGACATAGATCTGAGGATTAGCAAGCTAAAGTGGCAGTGGGCCGGCCATATTTAGTAAAGATGGGACTTTTTAATTAGTGGATTTCTCTACTAAAATTTGCGCTTATTTCTAATAGTTTCTTTTACATAACTACTGGAACATAATTTTTTCAGTACTTCTCTGCACCAAATAAATACCAACTTAATTTTTACGAATATTTCTACTGAGATGACAGTCTATCAAATATAATATATTTGATAGACTATTTATATGAGATAAATAAGATAAGTAATATTATTACTTATCTTATTTATCTCATATCACATCCAACAAAGCTTACCTACTAGAACCTTTTTGTAAAATAATAACTACTTACCTAACCGTTATAAGGAGGTAACAGTTATAAGGAGGTTGCTCTATGGCTAATAAATTATGAGATTATCCCATTGTAAGCAAAGATCCACCATCTCACTGACCCAAGGTTCCATAGATATTTCATAAATAACCAAAAAGTGCTGCCAGTTCCGAAAAAGTTGAGAATAAAGTTTTACACTTTCTAAAATTTGCCGTCGCCTTCAAATATGCTGTCATTTGTGTTCTAAAAAAGGGACGTTTTGGGTCGTGCACTAATAGCACTCATAGCTTCCTCTTTTGAAAAGTTTTAGGTAACGAATGAATTTGTGAATAATGAAAAATATGTTTATTACTACATTTAAACAGAACAAAAGTATATACAGAATTGGTATGGTAAGTAGAGATAATTAATTAACAAAAGTGCTAATGATTCTCACACTAGGCTGGGCCTGTATCCTGTATGCCTCAATTTAATGACAAATCTATACAGACAAAATAAAGTTTGGAAAAAACAAAAGAAAATTAATTAGGGGGGGGGGGGGGGGTAAAATATCGAGGTGGGTACCTACTTTACTTACCCATTATATTTTTTCTATACTCTAAGTTTTGTTTGCCGATAATATCCAGACATCATTGTGTCTTATTTTTCTATAGAATTTGGTACAGCGCATCGTGTTAGGATGGAACAACGCAAATCCCTGTAAAAATGGCGATAGGTACCTCCTATAAAATTATTAACTGTGTGCCAACGTTTGTGCCAACTCGAGATCGAGGCTCATGTTTACCAAGAGTTATTAACAGAACAGACGCTAGGCGAATTATTGTTTTTGGCTGGTTTGGGGGAAGTGACATTACTTTCAGCCGATGTAGCACCTAAAACCATTTTCCTTGTTATACTTCCATACCATAATAGGTATGTTGGTTAGGTACCAACATGTCGTAATTTTGCTTTCTTGAAATGCGTGTGAAGCTCGTTTTTGTTCTGCCCGTGTCTATCTGATCGGCAGAATCCTCACTATCTATCAATTCATATAAATAATAATAAATAAATAATGCTGGATAATCCACTAAGAATTATCCTAGGCCCAAGCTAAGCAGAGCTTGTGTTATGGGTAATTTATACTAACATTATAAAGATGAAAGTTTCGATTGTGTATTTGTTTGTATTGAGCTCCGAAACTACAGGGCCGATTTGAAAAACTCATTCACCGTTGAGAAGCTACACTATCCCCGGTGATGTTCACAGGCTGTATTATATTTTAGAAATGTGAAATTTGAATTTAACGCGGGTGAAACCGTGGGAAACAGGCTATAGTAAATAAATAAAGTTAACACTTTCATTGCTATTTCATACGTTAATACGAGTTGTTAAAATGTATATAGTTATGGATAAACTACTCGAAACTAGAATTGATCGGCCCTCTTAATTTCAGCAGTACCTTACCTACTTAAGTATCAAAAGGAAAAACCGGACTCACCCGAAAAGCACGTCTCAAAATCAGATTATTTTCCCTCTCAAAAGAACATTGACAATTCTCAGTAACTTAAGACCGTAAAAGGCCCTAATTCCACCTTCGAGCGGGAGAAAGGCCTTCTCTGGCCTACCCTCATATTAACGGACCACCGTCAAACCTATCAGGGGTTGAATACAAAAATCTTGCTCGGGTTTCGGGTCTTAAATAATTTCCTTTTGAACATCTGTCGGTTACAGAGGGACAAGATGTGAGAGCAAGCGATTGAAAGTGGCTCTAATAACCTAAGGGCGAGTATTAAGGGCCGGTGGATAATACGGGCCACTACTACGTAAACCAATTTTTAACATTTTTATTAGACTCTAATAAATAGATAAAATAAATAATGCTGGACAATTCACACAGCATTATCTAGCCCCATGGTAAGCAGAGCTTGTGTTATGGGTGCTAGATAACTGATATACATAATACAATACACTACATAGATAGATATTTTTTTTATTATACATAGAAAACGACCAGAACACCCGGAACAAATATCTGCAGATCGTTCGTACACACAATTATTCCGAGGCGGGAATCGAACCCGCAACCTCCTGCGTCGCAGGCGGACCTTCGCCCACCGCGCCACATCGGTCGTCTAATAATTATAGTGTGGCCCTTATTAATAATGTAAATTTACAAAATGTCCTTATTTATGTTCTGACAATGATGGTTCCCTTTGTTGTCAGAAATAAAATATTTTTATGACCTGCTTAAAATGTCCTATTGTTTTTTATTATTTAGCTAATCAACATTAAGTTTAAATTTAGATGGCCCTTATTACCCGCAGATACCTTTTCGCAGGATTACTCTGTACCTATATTTAAAATTAGTTATAATATATCCATAATTGCATAGACATAATTGTATGTAAACATTAGTTGGAGAAGCCATTGGTTCCTGAAACACAGTTTTTTACTGGTTCAGGAGCCTATGGACTCGTATTGCCTGATTCACTGTCTATTTTGTCAATAAATAACATTTTTATTTTACATTACCTCCTCACATTTTTCTTAGCTAAAAAAAAATTTAAGTAAGTTATTCTTATTATGAAATGGTATTTAAGTAGATGGTATATTGAATATATTATCTGTTGTTCTTTGCTAGGCACTAGATGATTATTATTGTGTATTTGTGTGGTTGTTCAGCATTAGATAATTAATGTATGTAGGTATAGGTGTCCAAGAGTCCTGTGCAATCTAAAGGTTTTTACACTTTTTAGTTTTATTTATACATACAAAACCTTATACCTTGGACCATACTACGGCTCCCCGTGGACGCCTCTACCTGAATCGTCAGGAGAACCCAAACCTATAATCTGTTTTATGTAGGTAGGTTCTGAACTACGTACCTATCATGTAGTAGAGTAGGTATTACATTATCTACTTTTAAACAAACTGCTATGAAGAACTGAATTAACACTTTAAGGTGAAGTGAGTCCTAAAACCGACGATCGCTGGGACAAACGTGTTTTTGAGTGGAGACCACGACTCAGTAAACGTAGTGTAGGACGCCCTCCGACCTGCAAAAGACTGCAGGCAGATGCCGGATGCGGCAAGCTGAAGACAGGGCGCCATGGCGCTCATTGGGGAGGCCTACGTCCAGCAGTGGACTAACATAAGTTGATGCTTATGATACCTACCTCTACATTAGGTACTCAACTATCCTACTCAAAGGCCAAAGCCCTATGTAAAGTACCTAGGTGCCTAAAATTGTCTTCAAGTAAAGTAAAGCTGTCTTCCGTCTCCAAATCCCTAGGGCTGCCTGAAACCGTCGAGGGCTAAAGGTAAAGGTCCCGTGCGCGAAGGTAGAGGTCTCAATGTTTTTACTAATGCGAGTCAATTCGGGACGAGTCTCATGGGATGACTTCAAAGCTGTTTACGAGGACGTTTTGTAGCACACTTGTGGGTTGTGTGAGTTAAGTAGGTAGGTTAAACAAGTGTTTTTGTTGTTCTTAATGCTATTTATATGCAATGATAATTATGTTGGTAGATACCTACAATGTGTTCTTTCGAGAATTGATCAAATTAAATGTGCGGATGTTAGACAAAAAAATATTTTCAAAAATCTCTCGTTACTTCGACCTAAAACAATGTTTTATTTTAGACAATTAGACAAAAAATATTAATAAAACCTCTCGTTGTTTCGACGAAAAAACAATGTTTTATTTCAGACAACAAACATGCGTCCATACCGAATTAATTATAATGTTATTCTTTTATAAAACAGTTAAACAATAAGACAAAATAAAAATAAAAAAGGCACTGTAATAATAATTTAATAAGATTCAATAAGCATAATCAATAAAAGAAATAGCTTCCATCATTGTAGGAAGGTACACCCTCTGCACAAAAAATATCCCCACTGAGTGACAGGCATTTTGCCACAGTCCCCGGGATGCTGTTGCGACTATCCCGCATGGAGGCATCAGTGTGGTAGGTAGGTTAGGTACCTACTGCGCGAACATCCCAGTATCACACAGATTTATGATTTATTCCAGCCTAGAACCTCCCGTAGCAGAATTTCAGTCCGATCCGTTTATTAGCGTGAAGAGGTAACAAATATTTAAGTTTTATGCATTACCTACATATTTAATACAATCTGTCTTACGGTTTACCTCGTGGACGTAGGAAATCACCACCAAGGGTGTACCTCTTGCTGAGTACAGACTATCTGCACATGACAGATTGGCCAATCACAGAATCTGTTAATGTCAAAGTCAGATTAGCAACGAAAGTTTAGTGCGGCCAACTTGTCTTCTTGGACAAAAAGGCTAGATCTAACCATAATGTTTTTAGTATCGATGTATCTGCAAACACTCCACGTACAAGATATAAATACCGTGGTTATTGTATTTTAGCTTTTATTTTTTGTACTATCGCATTTTTATAAGGATTTTCAGATGTCAAAAAATCATCTCTGCCAAAATAATTAAAACAAGCATATTTGGTTCAGAATAGCTGGCAGCACAAAACTCAAAACAAAAACAAAAGCAAAATAAAGTTGATGTTGGAGAAAATCGTGAAAATTCGGGTTTCTTTTCGAGATTCTGATAGAAAATGTACGATTCCATCTGCCGTGTGTGTCTCAAACAATCTAACGCTGAAACTATGGTGCCCATAACCGAACAACCTGGAAAAAGAAGTTATCTTACCTTTGCTAAAGTGTTGGTGAAATTTGTCAAGATTTCAAAGGACTGCAACGACATATTACCCACAAAATTATGCCAAAACTGTAAGAAAATGATCGAAAACATGTATTCCTTTACAATAATGTGCAGAAACAATGACAGAAAGCTCCAGAAGTTTGCTAAATTAGCTGATAATGATGGAGAGAAATGCAAGGCGCTGATCTGTGAGTTCGCTTTATTTTGCCAATATTTTCCTACTTACAGCAGGTCTCAAGCTAAAAACTATACCCCAGAAGCAGATAAAGTGGTTCAATGCGATGAAAACAACTACAATAGAGACCAGAGTTCTTCCCATAACCTTAGAAGTAAGTCAAAGCCTAGTGACCTCCAAAGTGCAAGTTCTGTATTAGACTCTATAGAAAATGTAGTCTCTAAAATGCAACCAGATGATGATAATGCAGACATATTGTTAGACTCGATTGAAAGAGCCTCTAAAGTGCAACAGGATGACGTTACTGCAGATATATTATTAGATTCAATAGAAAGAGCCTCCGAAATGAAACATGATGATGATAATGCAGATATATTGTTAGACTCGATTGAAAGAGCGATAAACTCAAAAATAAAGTACCGTCACAATAAAACTGTGTTGAAGCATCGTCTCCGTTTAAAGTACACTCAACCTAAAATAAAACGTCCTAAAGTGCAGCGGAGAAACTTCCAATGCAAAATATGTAACAAAGTTCTAGCAAACAAACACACTTTTGACTACCACATCCAACAGCATACTAACTACAAATTCATCTGTGATCAATGCGGGAAAGGGTACCCGGGTAAAGATTCTCTAAATCGACACCTCGTAACCAAACACGATATGGGCTCCTTTATAAACTGCAGCCAATGTTCATTCAAATGCTCGAAAAACTTCGAATTGGTTGAGCATCTTCGTATTCACACGGGTGAAAGACCTTTTGCCTGCGATAAATGTGGTCTGACGTTCCGTCGTCGAGCAATATGGAGGATGCATCAACTACATCACCAAGAGAAGACAAAATCCTGCAAATTATGCCAGAAGAAGTTCCACACAAATGGTCAGATGAAAGCACACCTTAACTCAACACATGAAAGGCTATTTTTATATTTATGCCATGTCTGTAATACTACGTTTGCTAAGAATGGGACTGTACGTAAACATTTGGCAATTAAGCATGGGATTCCTCGGGAAAAGCAAGGGAAGATCACACGGATTTCTAGGGAAATGAATAGCTCATTGTTTACAGATAATAAGTGAAGATAATGTGATAGGTTGATAAGTAAGTGAACACATTTAATGAGTTTGGTTGTTTAAAACATACTCAACTTTTAATTACATTACAATTTAACTATTGGTGTTTGGTATTGGGAGAAAAAGAGTCTAGTAAAGTTACATCTTTGTAAAAAGTTAAATAAAAATGTTTCAAAAACTAAGCAACCCTTTTGATAATTTTTGAAATAATATCCCATAAAATTTACAACTCCAATGGGACTTGACATTTGTTATGTGTTCAAGTCTAGTCAAAGTCAATAAATTCCAGAGAATTCTTTAGTAATTACTCCCACTGCTGTGAGGCTTACGCACTGTAATATCAAAAACCTTCTACATTTTCTTCTTAAAACTTGAATCTTGCCTACCCTTCGGTCTAAGAGACCTAAACTTTTGGATAATATTTCTTTTGCAAGCTTAGTCTAACCAGTTTTCGGTCTCATATATCAAAATATATGAGACCGAAAACTGGTCTATTTTGTTGATAAAAATTAACAGATCAATCACTAATAAACAATAATTATTATCTGTATTATTCTGATCATCATATCATCTTGTGTCATAGGCCTCCGCATTTACACGCAAGTTCAATCAATCCTCCGTGGCCTACCCTACCAACTTCTTATATATGAATAAGAATGATAATATTTTATTTTAAAAATTATGTCATCATCATCATCATCAGCCTATATCAGTCCACTGCTGGACATAGGCCTCCCCCGATGAGCGCCATTGCGCCCTGTCTTCAGTTTGCCGCATCCAGCATCTACCTGCAGTCTTTCGCAAGTCGTCATCCCACCTGGTCGGAGGACGTCCTACACTACGTTTACCGAGTCGTGGTCTCCACTCAAGAACACGTTTGCCCCAGCGGCCGTCGGTTCTTCGCGAAATATGGCCGGCCCACTGCCACTTCAGCTTGCTAATTCTTTGAGCTATGTCGATAACCTTGGTTCTCTGTCGGATGTATTCGTTGCGAATCCTATCCTTCAGAGAAACTAAAAAAAAAAAAAAAATTATGTACATCATACATAATTAAAGGTCTTAATTCGAATGAAAGTAGGTATCCACAAATTTATCAATTTCAGACAATAATATTTTAATAATTCAATGGTATGAAAGTATAAAATTCTTCGGTTAGGTACACAGCAAATACCTAAGTCTTATTTTCGAAATACCTACCCATTCTAGAATAGATCTAGGTTACTACTAACTAGCTATCAAAAAACTCGTGTAGGTTATAGTGTAAGAGGTAGGTATGTTATTTACAAGCCACGCTTATTAAATATTACTCTTCAGTAGAATCTCAATAAATCAACTCGCAAAAAGTATTCAAATTTCACTCAGCCTAAATAAAAAGATAAAAAAAATCACTTACTAAGAAACCATTTGACTTTTAGGCTTTATGTTGTTTTTCCGTTGTATAGGCTTCGATGTATTTTTCCAATTTTCTAAAGCCCGCACTTGGGGCTAAATCCCTTGAAAGCAACCATTATCCAGCGTCCTTGGCCGGGATCCGGATAAAATTCGCCGCTTTAGAGTCCGGATTAGAAATCCGGATGTTAATCTGATGGTTTCTGAATTTTGATTTCTTTGTATCTCGCTAAGTATTTCTTGGACGGTCTTTTAGAAAGGCTGAATTATAAATGACTAAACAGCTTCTGAGAATCAGTATTCATAGTCTTCATTTCTTTTAATAATAATATAATTTATTACATGGCATCATCGCAACACAAGTAGGTAACTCTAGGACCCATATGATAAATACCTTTCAGACCATACATACATACATAGGTAATTATAAAATGTAAATAATCAAATCACATTCTCTTTTACGAAATCACATTCAGTTGGGCACACCCGTTTTAACTACAAAAATGACACTATATATATTTAGATTAATCATAATTAAATTGTTTATTGTAAATAATAAATAATATTGACGACCGATATGGCGCGGTGGGCGAAGGTCCGCCTGCGACGCAGGAGGTTGCCGGTTCGATTCCCGCCTCGGAACAATTGTGTGTACGATCTGCAGATATTTGTTTCGGGTGTTCTGGTCGTTTTCTATGTATAATAAAAAATATCTATCTATGTAATGTATTGTATTATGTATATCAGTTATCTAGTACCCATAAATAAATAAATAAATAAATAAATAATTTTATTCAAAACAACTTAGGACTAAATGGATTACATGAGTCAATTATCTTATGTTCTTAAGGTCTAAAATAATACATATGCCTGAACTAGGTTAAAACCTGTATCTCAGGCAGAAAGTGCTTCAAACGAAAAATTATAATCACATCAATCAGTAGTCATAATAAAACAAAGCAACGGTGCAAATTTGTAAAGTAACTTAATTATGCTAACTACGCTAAACTAGTAACATGAAATAAAGGTGCTTAGGTACAAAATTATTAGCCTACTTTAACAAGGCCAATGTCTTTTCTGTGTCATCTTACTGACATACATTGCGCCACCTACCTACCTCATCAATCAATACTATAATCCAATCATCGTAATACCTAATAAAATAGGGAAAAATCATATGAAAAATAATAAACTACTTACAAAAAGATAGGAATAAGACAACGAAATAAATTAATATGAATGTAAAAAACTATAGAACCTCCGGTATAGCTGATCCCTTAGGCAACCCCATAATCTATGGAATTGATGTATCTCTTTTCTGCCGCTAATTTTGCTGGGCAGTCGGCAGAGCCAGTTACATGGTTACCGGGCTTCTTATAGAACAAGCAGGTGGCACATTTTGGATGTTCAGCTGTCTTCTGGCATTCTTTGTTTGTGTGGCCGATGCCGCCACAGTGTCCACAAGTATGAGCTGCCTCGCGACAAAACTTCGCCGCGTGACCATACTGCTGGCATTTGTAGCAGCGCGTTACCAGAGTGAAATCCCTCACAGGATACGAGGACCAGTTCACGAAAACCCTGTTCTTGGTGATGAGTGCTTTACGTATGGCGGCTGGAACTTCGATAACATAATTGCAGGACTCAGCGTTCTTCTTGCCCGACTTATGGCTTAACTTTATGGCGCTCAGAAACTTTTCAAGGTCACAGTTGAGAGTCTCGGCTAAATTTTGGTGGAAGAGGCAGGAGAAAACTTCCTTTTCGGGCATCGATGTCGGTACTCCAATAACGACGACTCTCGGCTTTCGTTTAAGCGGCTCGTCGATTGTGAGGCCAGAATTAGTGATTTGCACTGTATTCTTTAGCTTTTCGATGTCGTCCTTGGTATCGGTGCTGATGATGACGCCTCCGTCCCTTGTTTTCCGAAGTCCTCTCACATGCAGCTTCATTTGTTCAGGGCAGATTATTTTTTGTACTAGGGATTTCGTTTCTTCACTGGTCTTTAGTTTGTCGTTCGGGTATATGGCTACAAAACTGACATTTGTGGGCTTTAGGTAGGTGTTTGAACCTTTTTTGACCATGTTGGCGAATGAGGTTTCTTCTACTGGCTTCGAGGTCTTTTCAATTGTCTTGATGAGGTCTTTCAGCTGGTGGGATTGGGCAAGTTTGTCTTGGAGCATCTCTATATTGCAGTAGGCCTTCACAACTTTGGCTTTTACAGACTGGTAGTGGACGGCCATTTGCGAAGTACCATTAGCCACTTTACGATAGAGAGCGCTTACCCGTTGTTTTTGCTCAGAGTTCAGCTTGCCTTCGGATGCAATAGTGCACACCTCATTCAGGCACTGGTTGATTGAGTTCATCCAGCCTTGTATTTCTGGGGTAGTCACTACTTCGTACTCGGTTTCTTGGGCGGCAGGGACATGGCGAGGAGGTGGCTCAGGAGCGGGCGCGGTGGGGGTCGGGGGCGGCGAGCGCGCAGTCCGAGTGCTCCGGTGACCGAAGGGACTGGAGATATCCATTTCGCACTAATTTAGTTTGGATTTTTAGAAATATATCTCATTATTACAATAAAGTTCACACACGTTACTAGAGATTTGACACAATTGGCAATAAACGAGGTCACGATTGAGTAATTGATTATTTGCAAATACTGTATATCAAGGCACGTCTTGCCTCAACGATGACCACAACATAACACAAGCTCTGCTTACCATGGGGCTAGATAATGCTGTGTGAATTGTCCAGCATTATTATTATTATTTATTAATCATAAACGTTACATTAATATGATAAAAATAAAAAATAAATCACAAAAAGACAGAAAAATAAATACTTAGTAATTTGGGGATGATTAACGATGTAAAATACCTCTAGCAAGTAAATTGTTATTTTTCGTGTTGTACCGTTTATAGGTAGAGGGACTAGGTAAAGTACTTACCTACCTACGTAAACAAAATGAATAGGGCACGTTTAGGTAAAATCGCTTCAGACCGGATCTATTTTCTCACATCAGGGAGTCAGTTTGTCTGTCCATTGACGCGGAGCAAGGCAGCGGAGCGGAACTAGGGAGGACGCTGAGCGGATTTATGAACTGTGTCTGTCTATTCAATTCAATTCAAATTTATTAATTCAGTTTCACGAATTACATGCCACAGAAAATAATTTAGAGTAGATACTTAAAAAATAAAAACAACATTTTAAGCGGCAGGGACACAGCCTGCGTTTACAGACGTATGGCATTATGAATGTGTCCAGTAAAAGCGCAGCGCTTCATAAAAGCGCAGTCCGTGTCCAGCCTTCCAGCTACAAGTTTCAGATAGCTACTGGTACCGCCCCTCACCCGGCGCATCAGGGATGTGGACTTCCCCGCTTTTGTATGAATTTCACTCCGCTTCCTCGCCCCGCTTCTAGTTTTGTATGAATCACTAGGTACGAGTACATAGATAAATGTTACCAAATGTGGAATCATCATCATCATCAGACTATGTTAGTCCACTGCTGGATATAAGCTTCCCCCAATGAGCGCCATAGCGCTCTGTCTTCACCTTGACGCATCCATCTACCTGCAGTCTTTCGCAGGTCGTCATCCACTGGTCGGAGGGCGTCCTACACTACGTTTACCGAGTCGTGGTCTCCGCTCAAGAACACGTTTGCCACAGCGGTTGTTGGTTCAGAGAAACTCCGAGCATAGCTCTTTCCAATCACTACATAGTATAAAACAAAGTCGCTTCCCGCTATCAGTCTGTCCCTATGTATGGTTAGATCTTTAAAACTACGCAACGGATTTTGATGAGGTTTTTTTTAATCGATAAAGTCATTCAATAGCTTTCTCTTTAATCACTTTATCGACCATTTGTTTAGAAACCATTTGACACATAGATTTCCACGCGGGCGAAGCCGCGGGACGCAGCTAGCAATTCCATTGGTTAATGGTCACAGCCTACAGTCACAGGCCACAGCTCCTGTTTTCTCCGTTTCAGTGGACAGGCAGCCTAATTGTCAGCGTAATTTACACCCAATATTAAAATCTAATTACAATCAAATGCGTAACTAACCTACTTAACCACGTGACTTAATTACCCTCTATGATAGTTTTAAACTAGCGTTTAAATTAAATGGTTGGTCATGAATATTCAGAAAATAGGTACACAATGCACGCCCGCTTGACCGTACGCGTCGTGAAATTATTCATTACTAAATAATTAACGCTACTTAATTAAAGCGTTTTCATTTCCAATGCATAATTTTGCTAAAAGCAATAAATTCGTGTAGCAGACTGGTATTTATTTAGAATCTGATTCAATATGTACGTATATAATTTGATTGTTTTGAAAAAAAACTAAATAATAATAATAATAAAAATTCATTTATTTTTCAGATTACAATAGATCCATAATGTTAGTAAGAATAAAAACAAAATCTTAGACTAAGTTAGTTTTAATTTAATTATCATAATACTATTTAATTAATACAGAGATGGAGTGCTTATATATTACTCCATCAAATTTACCAGCTACTGCAGCCAGGATGGTGTTGGTACTCCCACGTACTCTGCTAAGCAGTGAGGCTGCTTTTTTCCTCATACAGGCGGCGAAGCCGTCTACGCGGGCCTCCGCAAACATGCCAGAGGCACTGCAAAATCGTGGGAGCCCCAACAGCATCCTGAAAGCATTGTTATACTGGACGCGGAGAGTATTGACGGATTTCTTAGTATAAGTGAGCCACAGGCTGCTCGTGTAAAAGGCAAAAGGACTTAAAAAGAGTTATTTTCACTTCTGTGGAACAACGAGCAACCTAAAAGACTGACTTTTTTCACCTGAAAGACTTTACAAAATACTTGGCTGAGCATTGATGCTTAGCTACAGCTAGCAGGCATAATCGAGTATTATAATGATTGAAAAATGTCACAAATAGGTTACGTGGTGGAAATCAAAGTAACATAGCTCAAAGATTTAGCAAGCTGCGTGGCATAGGGGAAATGGCCCAGCCATATCTTGCGAAGAACCGACAACCGCGGGGGTAAACGTGTTCTTTGACCGTGTGGAAACGTGCTGCAGTTCAGCAAACGTAGTGTAGGTCCCCTCCAGCCAGGTTGAATGACGACTTGTGAGAAGACTGCAGGCAGATGCTGAATGCGGTAAGCTGGGCGCTATGGTGCTCATTAGGGGAGGCCTATGTGGGCTATTTATTAAAGGTTTATGATGATGACGTTGTTACAATCGTGAAGAATACATTGAAGTAAATACAATAACACAGCCTTAGCTTTATACAAAGCCTAACGCAAGCAATATCAAAGTGCGCTCTATAGATCCAGGCGGTGGAATAGCAAGCTTAGGTTGCACTAGTGTGCTTACTCACACTTAACGTCTATGAGAAACTTTCTAGAAACATAAATTCTCTTGATGGCACTTATGAGCTAAATCTTGTCGACGAAATTGCTATTTTCTGTGCAGTTTCTAGACCTCCCAGTTTTAAGCCGCTTGTAATACTTGCACACTTCTTCATTCGAGTAGTTAGGTATGTGAGTATTTTTGGATTCGAATACTTAAAAATAAGTCTTACTTATGTAACGCTAAGAACTTTGTATTTTCTAAATGTCCAAAAGGTCCCAGACAGAATTCTTTTTTAAGGATATAATCTAGAGCCCCAGACGGAATTCATTTTTGAGGATTCTATCTAGGTTAGGTACTTACTGGCGTGGCGCAGTGACCAAAGATGATCTTGGCCTCCGACACCCATACATAAATAATGCTGGACACTGATCGAATGATCGCCGTTTGTCCTGGTTGGTCGATTTTTTTTGAACAGATTTTAGAAATTCTCTTACCAATTAAAAGCCACGTTATTTATGTAAAAAATAGCCATTAAAATCAAAAGACTTTTTCGTGCAAAAATAGACATTGACTTGTCTCTACGTTTATCGCAAAATGTTTATGAAACAAAATGTCCACCCGGGTGAAAACCCGACAAGTGGGAACGAGCTGTTTCTGAATATCAATACATGAAAAAACTATTTTTTATTTTAGTAATTCTATTTAAATAAATAAACATCAGGTAATATTTATTTATTTTATACATAATAGCTATCAAATAAGTTCTTTTTCGTCTTTCTATGACCACTACATGGGTAGCTATCGTTTACAAGCAGAGGAAAAAAAACAAAATGGCTGTCATTAAAATATGAAGAGACAAAAAAAAGGAAAGTATTCTATCGATAAATTAACCATATATACCATCCCCCAAAGTTTCCAACACCGATGACCCAGTAAATAAAAACTCAAAAATAAACAAATTCACTTATATTTCTCACCAAATCTTCAATCGATGTGACTTCTATATATCCTTGCCTGTTTTTAAAGCTCACGTGAACGAGTTTTTCCTGCCAAAAGAATGAATATTGGTACTTACTATTTATTTATTTAAGTAGTGTATTATTTATTTTGGAATTTGTAATATTTATTATTTATCTTTTAGTATTCTTATTTGGATAACCTGCGGTACACCCCCTGCCTTTTCTTAAATTCATATAATTCTTTCCATCCAAAGGTTGCCTGGAAGAGATTGCTTCTAAGCGATAAGGCCGCCCATTGTACTTGTCGCATATAATGTATTTTTATAATGATTAATTTGATTATGGTGTACAATAAAGAATTTTTGTATTGTATTGTACTTCTCCAAGAGTGCTGTAACGGGCTGCTAGAACTTTATTGGTAGGTATGGTAATGCATTATAGTGTTATTTGTGTACGATTTGGTTGATAATTGTGTGTACGATCTGCAGATATTTGTTCCGGGTGTTCTGGTAGTTTTCTATGTATAATAAAAAATATCTATCTATGTAATGTATAGTATTATGTATATCGGTTATCTAGTACCCATAACACAAGCTCTGCTTACCATGGGGCTAGATAATGCTGTGTGAATTGTCCAGCATTATTTATTTGATCAAAACTGCCTTACTAACCACCACTCAAAGCAAAATATAGTAGGTCGGTAACCTATATCCATAAATCTTTTAGATTAGTCGCCCAGGGTAAGAGAGTAAACTTCCGAGTAAGTCGTCGCTCTTCAAACTTTTACACCTGACACAGTTTTGAGCTAAGATCGTACTCAGCAATTGCGCTGAAATGTAATTGTTGAACATTAAATGCAGACGAGACGCTTTAGTATTACTTTTGTAAGGGGTTTGAAGTTTTTTGTATGGAAGGATGTCATCTAAATTTTTTCCTAAGCCTAAGTACATTCGTGTTATAATTTTTTTATAAAGTATTTATAGAAAATTTGACCCTTTTCAGCGATTTTATATTGTTGACTGTACCATCTGAAATACAGATTTCAGTGTAAATCATTGTGTAGGTCAAACAAAAGCTATATTGTTTCGACTATCGACATTTTATAGTCGATAGATTCGAAACAATATAGCACTCGGGAAAATAGGTGGTAGGTGTTCTCGATAATTATTGCACGAAATGAAACATCATCATCAACCTATCATAGTCCACTGCTGGCCATAGGCCTCCCCCACTGAGCGCCATAGCGCCCTGTCTTCAGCTTGACGCATCCAGCATCTACCTGCAGTCTTTCGCAGGTCGTCATCCCACTTGGTCGGAGGGAGTCCTACACTACGTTTACCAAGTCGTGGTCTCCACTCAAGAATACGTTTGCCGCAGCGCTTGTCGGTTCTTCGCGAGATTACCGCCGGCCCACTGCCACTTCAGCTTGCTAATTCTTAAACTTTGGTTCTCTGTCGGATGTATTCGTTACGAATCCTATCCTTCAGAAAAACTCCGAGCATAGCTCTTTCCATACCTCGATTCCCGCCTCGGGACAATTAATTGTGTGTACGATCTGCAGATTTTTGTTCCGGGTGTTCTGGTCGTTATCTATGTATAATAAAAATATCTATCTATGTAATGTATTGTATTATGTATATCAGTCATCTAGTACCCATAATACAAACTCAGCCTACCTTGGGGCTAGATGATGCTGTGTGGATTGTCCTGCTTTATTTATTTATTGGGAGAGAGAGAGACATAGATATAGGAAGGTGGTAAGTATTCTGTATATTGATGCTGGCTTTTGCATTCAACTTTGCATAAGCCTGGAAAAGCTATGCATCAAGCTAGGAACTCTGAGCTTTTGTTTACCATTTACCATGCACTAGCTTACTGCGCGTGGCTTTGCACACAAGGTACTTTTGTATACATATAGCGCGGCTTCGCGGTTTATAAACCTTCCTCTTGAATCACTCTTTCTATTAAAAAAACCGCATCAAAATCCGTTCCGATATATAAAGATCTAAGCATACAAAGAGACAGACAGACAGCGGAAAGCGACTTTGTTTTATACTTTTTAGTGATGCTGCGTGAATGCATCATCATCATCAGCCTATAGCAGTCCATTGGGGGAGGCCTATGTCCAGTTGGACATAGGCCTCCCCCAATGAGCGCCATAGCGCCCTGTCTTCAGCTTGCCGCATCCAGCATCTACCTGCAATATTTCGTAGGTCATCATCTCACATGGTTGGAGGGCGTCCCACACTACGTTTATCGAGTCGTGGTCTCCACTCAAGAACACGTTTGCCCCAACGGCCGTCGGTTCAACGTGGGATATGGCTGTGTGAATTGTCCAGCATTATTTATTTATAAATATAAATATTTATTTATAAATAATGCTATAATGTTATCTAGCCCCATGGTAAGCAGAGCTTAAGTTATGGGTACTAGATAACTGATATACATAATACAATACATACATTACATAGAAAGATATTTTTATTATACATAGAAAACGACCAGAACACCCGGAACAAATATCTGCAGATCGTACACACAATTGTTCCGAGGCGGGAATCGAACCCGCAACCTCCTGCGTCGCAGCCGGACCTTCGCCCACCGCGCCACATCGGTCGTCAAAATTTATGATTACTGCAACAAAATAACGGTAACCGGATAACCAATAGAGTTCCATCTGGATATTGTATTTGACGCGCTGTATTATCCCAGATTATATCCGGATACGGATGTGATTGTGGAGCAGGCTCTATCGCATTAACTGGTCTGCTAGCCGAGGTTCTATTGCGGGGTGTAATTGGATTCTGGTGAATACCTGACCTAACAGATATTGATTTATTATGTAAGCTCCGTTTCTTGTTCGTTGAAGCAGAGATTACGGCTTTGTCGCTTTTTTGTTTCGGAGCTTAGTACGGCTGTTCAAAATCAAAACGTAGTAAGGGACATTTAAAAAAAGTTTTTTTTTGGACTTTCTAGACGAAGGTACTGTACTACTACTGTACTGTGATTAGAGTATAGACTTAAGTAGGCAAATAACCATGAATTAATTAGACAGACACATAAGAGATATGAACGTACTAATGGTTTTTTTTCACTTCTCCCACTAGTGGACAAAAAATTGAAAATTGAAAATTGTTTATTTGTAGAAAAAAGTATCTTACATGCTAGACAGTTGTTAGGACATCCTTTTAAGTATGTAAATATACTTGTGCCAGGATGTCCTGCTCTTCATTACAAATACATAGATTTTACAATAAACTAAATTAAATATAATTTTTAAATACAAATATAAAATTAATTAAATTGATAATTACTATTAATGATTACTTACTATTATTAACTGGACGTACAAAAATAACTCTATGGACTTTTTATTTAATTTAATAGATAGCACTGATACCTTATTTTCTGTGTCTGGCGGCTGCTCCTGAGGACACCGGTCTCACAGTCCGTGCAACAGGAGCTGCCTATGTGTGTGTGTGTGTGTGTGTGTGAGAGGGCGTGTGTATGTGTGTGTGTGTGGTACCCCTGAGGACACCGGTCTCTTAAGAGTCCGGGCAACGGGGGCTACCAAGAGGTTGTTAAGGAGAATGTGTATGTATGTTTATATAGTTATAATAATAAGAGCACTAATATGAGTTGTTTGAATATTATAGTGGTTTAGAAGTTACTGTATATAAGTATATATTTTATGATTTAAATATTTAACTGAGTGCTTGTAGGAATGTTTCAATTTCATCATAGCTCATCGTAGTTAACCATTTAGTAATATTAGCTTTTAGCGCAAATATGGGTGCATTATAAATATTAAGAATATTATTGATCTTTTTGTACAGGAAGTTAGATCGGTTAGTATATTGTTGCTCAGCAAAGCGAGTCTTGACAGAAGTATCATCATTAAATTTTATTCTTCTCTTCTGGTAGCTATTAGCATCACAACGAATAGTCTTGTGCTTTTCAATAATTAAGTTTAGTATATAAAGTTTCCTTACACTCAATAAATTGCTAGTAGTGTATAGCTCTGTCGTTGGAAAGTCAAACGGCTTATTATACATAATTTTAATTAAGGATCTCTGGGCTCGTTCTAACTCTAGTAATTTAGTCTTAGCGGCCCCTCCCCAAACCGGTATACAATATGTCAAAATGGATTGTCCTAACGCGGTATATACCTGTTGTAATACTTTATGAGGCGCGACATACCTTAAATTCTTAAAAATCCAATTGAGCTTCCTAATTCTTTTTGAGGTTTCCTCAATCTGTAGGTACCATGAAAGTCTTTGATCAATAACTAGGCCAAGATATTTAGTATTAGGGACTCTTTTTATAATATCGCAGGTACAGTTCAGGTTTCCGCCACAAGAATGAATTTTTAAATTGAAGGGAGCCGGTTGCGTACGTTTGTCGATAGAAAAACATATATAATTAGATTTTCTGGTATTAAGTGTAAGTAGATTTTGTTTTAACCATTCTGATATATGACTCAGCCCAGCTTCAGCCGTTACTTCAAGTTCTTCCCACGTCTTTCCAGAGAACACGATTGCGGTATCATCTGCGTATGAATATATTCGACCGTTATCTAGTTTGTGGTTGCATAAATCATTAATATATATAAGGAATAGTGTTGGTCCTAAGACGCTTCCCTGTGGGACGCCATACATTATATGCATGTCCTCACTAATATGGTCACCTATTTTGACACGTTGAGTTCTATCTGAAAGATAGTCTGTAAGCAAATCTAGCTGTTTACCCCTTATACCTATGTTTTCTAACTTTTTGACAAGCGTAGGAACAGAAACTGTGTCAAATGCCTTTTTTATGTCTAAAAAGACAGCTAGACATTTATTTTTAGAGTCTACGTGTTTAATTATGTTTGATGTTAAATTTAGAATTGCTTCTTGAGTGCTTTTTCCCTGTCTAAATCCATATTGTGAGTCCGAAAGAATGTTAAATTTATTTAAGTATTGGATAAGTCTACTGTTTATTACTTTTTCTAATATTTTTGAAATAGCTGGTAAGATAGATATAGGCCTATAATTGTTGACGTCTTCTTTGTTCCCACTCTTGTGTACAGGAATTATTATTGATTTTTTTAAGATATGCGGGAAAACTCCGACTGAGAAACATAGGTTGGCTAAGTGAGTAATGATTGGGACAATCATATCTTTTGCTAACTTAAGGAATCTAGTCGGTAAAAAATAATATATATAATAATAAAATTGAAGTAAACATATAATAATTGTAATATTTATTTCAAACTACATGGGTCCGTATTCACTTCACAGAAGGTACACAATAAAAATTGAAAGAAAAAAAATAACACAATAATGAAGACAAGAAATTAATAAAATTCTAAAAAAATATGTAGTATGACTTGTCTAAGTGCTTATTTTGTAAGCGTAAAAAATAAAATAGTTTGAGTTTGATGTACCTAGCTATGAGGACGTTTGTCATATCATATATCTATTATATTTGCGTGTGCTTGTGGGTATCTTCCCCAGTAAAAAACCAGCTACGGAGAAAATCGGTCGTTTTACTACCAATACCCAAAACCTGCTGAAGTTAACTTCTTAGAAATACTGCTTTATCCCAAGATAGCAAGTCTAAGAAACGTAGTAAGTGCATAAAGGCTAGATAATGCGGCGTAAATAAAAAAAAAACATTATCTAAAGTCTGCTAAAATACAATTTGTAAACCAAGCCAATTAACCAAAAACCAACCTGTAAAGTAAGTTTCGTGTGCCGTACCACGTTTTAAGTTAGGACAGCCGAGTAGATTTAGTTAAGAAGGCTAAGTAAGTAGGTAACTGTATTTTTTTATTTGCCGTTACTTATTCTAGTAACAAACTGTTTAAAATTTCGTCTCTTGAACACTCATTGCCTCATTTATATATAATATTACATACATATATGCCATATACGGCCGTTATAAAGTTCATAGTTAACCCGCTTACAACTGTTGGTACCTAATAAATATGATAGGCCTTGTGGTAAGGTACTAATCTAAAGAATGAGTACTTCACGATTTTAACAATGTGAACAGTGTTATATTGAGCACATAAATAAATAAATAATGTTGGACAATTCACACAGCACTATCTAGCCCCATGGTAAGCAGAGCTTGTGTTATGGGTGCTAGATAACTGATATAAAATATATAATAAAATCGTAAATTACTCATTCTGCAATAGTTAAGATTAATAAGAGAAATGTTAATTATTTTAAGACACCTTTTAAATTTGTTGGTACTTCCATCCATCGCAACCTACCAAACCAGATAAATGACGTATTATATTTAATATGTCATTTTATCTGGTTTGGTCTTGGAGAATAAGGGTTTGGTAGTTGTTTTATTAAACAAATATTTTTACTGCATAAAAGTAGACACTTAAATAAAAATAATGTTGTACTTTGTTGTAAGTTACCTCCCACGATGTTAAGAAACCATCATAGTTTCGCATACTGTCTCTTCAAACTCAGATTCACTACTTCATTCCCGTCACGAAGCCCTTTGAAGACATTCTGAAAGCTATGGTTAATAAGCTTACCGTTTGATGTGGACTAGTTTTGATTCCGGAAACGAGATTTCTACAAAATACCGTTTAGAACTGTCGGCTGTTTGCCTTTCATGTGGTTATGAAACAGGTAAATAGAACTGGGGAAATGCATTGCATGTGAAAAGGCTGGTAGTTTCTAGTTTACTCGTAAATTACATGGTTTTAAAGCATACCTACACCTATAGAAAATAAGGTTTAGAATTATTTGTAGACACAAACGAGGTGTTGCCAAAAACGACCAACAAATTAGTCTCGATTTCCTATTCGTATACTGTTCACTTGTGTGTGTCAAAGCAGTGAAGTTATTATGCTTGTCAACTCACACATTAGATTAGTTAGTTTAATAAAATGTTGTTAATTGACACTTTCCCTCTACCTGTGACTACATTTTGATAGTTTCCAGAAACAAGATTTCTACAAAATACCGTTTATAACTGTCGGCTGTTTGTCTTTCATGAATTGCATGAGACAGGTAAATAGGACTGGGGAAGTGCATTGCATGTGGAAATGTCTGGTAGTTTCTAGTTTACTCGTAAATCGCATGGTTTTGAAGCATACCTACACCTATAGAAAATAAGGTTTAGAATTATTTGTAGACACAAACGAGGTGTTAATACAAAAAACGAAATTAGTCCTAATTTCCTATCCGTACCTATACGTGTGCCTGTGCGTGTAAACTCACACATAGACTAGTTTTTTAGGTTAAAAAATCTAAAAAATGGTTGATTGTACCTACCTATCCCTATGCTGTGACTACATTTCTATATGCCATTATCAAACCGTTACAGTGTAGCAGCATTATAGTTTTCAGTTAGGTATTAGTAATATTTATTCACATAAGACATGGTACATAATACATTGGTGGAATAACACAGCAGAGCTGCATCATCATCATCATCAGCCTATATCAGTCCACTGCTGGACATGGGCCTCCCCCAATGAGCGTCATAGCGCCCTGTCTTCAGCTTGCCGCATCCAGCATCTACCTGCAGTCTTAAGCAGGTCGTCATCCCACCTGGTCGGAGGGCGTCCTACACTACGTTTACCGAGTCGCGGTCTCTACTCAAGAACACGTTTGCCCCAGTGGCCGTCGGTTCTTCGCGAAATATGACCGGCCCACTGCCACTTCAGCTTGCTAATTCTTTGAGCTATGTCGATAACTTTGGTTCTCTGTCGGATGTATTCGTTACGAATCCTATCCTTCAGAGTAGAGCTGCTTATCTCGCCTGCAGTGCAGGCATTTTTTGAAATGCCGTTCAGCAGCGTCAAGATACTTCGTTGAATACAGGTTCACTATTATATAAAAAAGAGTTTATATACGGAACCTAAGTTCTGTATAAGTTTACTTATTGCAATCATATTGGTTCCCACGACACAGGCCCAGCCTAGCGTGGGAATCATTAGCACTTTTGTTAATTAATTATTTCTACTTAAATCATACAACATCTGTATTAATTTTAATTCTGTTTAGATGTAGTAATAAACATATTTTTCATTTAAATTTTCATAACTATTCGTTTGTTAAAATGCTTCCTGTGTTACTTAGGTTGTGGCTACGAAATCAACGATTATGTACTACTTTTTACATTATGCCGTAGACTCTGCCTTCAAATTTAAATATCATTTAGTACTGTCATTCATCTGAAAACTTTTTCAAATATGCTGCTGGCATTTACATAGGTGGGAGTTGGTAAATCGGTTACTAACCACTTGTGTTTGAATATCAAATAGGGCAGAACTTTCGGGTCTCGGAGGTGGAATCGAGGACCGTTCTATGGCGGAGTAGATGTTCTAGGGAATCGTTGAACAGCTGGGTGGCTTCCAAACTTTTATAGCGTCGGTACATATCTGAACCGACGGCCGCTGGGGCAAACGTGTTCTTGAGTGGACACCACGACTCGGTAAACGTAATGTAAGACGCCTTCCGACCAGGTGGGATGACGACCTGCGAAAGATTGCAGGTAGATGCTGGATGCGGCAAGCTGAAGACAGGGCGCTATGGCGCTCATTGGGGGAGGCCTATGTCCAGCAGTGGACTGCTATAGGCTGATGATGATGACGATGACATATCTGCTAGAAAATGCAAGCGTATCATCGCGCATCGGTCCAGTAATATTCGGTCAAATTAGACCTGCCACATTACGCGTCAAACGGCCTGTTGTACACAAACGATCTCCGCTGATGTTACGCGAAGTTTGAATGCATCATACAAAATACACGTATCGCGACACGTTACGTCGACCGACTATGCGTTGACGGAACCGTAACAGACGCTGTACGCTCGACGCACTAACGCATCATCGGTTGGGTTGGGTGTGAAAGGTTGAATGTTTTATTATACAATTTGCTGTTCTAGCGTAACGCGACCGATAATACGCGACAACAAATCTGATATGTACATCGTTACATATCAGATTTGACGGAGAATGCGTCGGGTCGTGGAGATAGACCTAGAAGTAAGGGTACCTACCTACATATCGATGTACCCTTAGTTCCAGGTCTATCTCCATAAGCGTGAAGTTACGCCGCGCCCCGCGCCACCCCGCAGCCGTCGGTCGTCGGTGGGATATTTTTAATACTACTAATATTATACTATTATAAACGCTTAAAAGTTTGTATGTATGGATGTTTGTTGCTCTTTCACGCTAAACAAAAAAAAAACTACTCAACCGATCCGGCAATAATTTTGCATACAGGTAGTTCCAGGCCTGGAATAAAATTTTGGATACTTTTAATGAATAAACTTTTTAGAACATGGGGACTTAACACAAACTTTTTTTATGCACATCGGATCCATAAAGGAAATATACAAATAAATTAGGTATTATAAGTAAAAAATATTCATAAAAAATTTCCCATGTATTCTATCTTACGGCCGATGTGGCGCGGTGGGCCAAGGTACGCCTGCGACGCAGAAAGTTGCGGGTTCGATTCCCGCCTTGGAACAATTGTGTGTACGATCTGCAGATATTTCTTCCGGGTGTTCTGGTCGTTTTCTATGTATAATAAAAAATATCTATATATGTAATGTATTATATACATCAGTTATTTAGTACAAGCTCTGCTTACCATGGGGCTAGATGATGATGTGTGGATTGTCCAGCATTATTTATTTATTTATCTAAATAAGGCTACTGCTTGGAATGAGCAAGCTCTGTTACCTCTTTAGGCTGTGATCTAACAAAATTGTCCATTCAAGAACTTTCCGCAGTTTCAGTTAGTTTCGTTGAATTGTTGATTTGAATTTGATTTTATGATTATTAATAGAAATCGAGCAAGATCAAGATCGACTCGCTAAAGTTTGTCACCAATTCATCGGATAGGTAATTTGTACGAATAAATTTAGTAAAGAATTCATTTTGGTACGTAATATTTAAAACAAATAATGCTGGACAATCAACACAGCATCATCTAACCCCAAGCTAGGCAGAGCTTGTGTTATGGGTACTTACTCGATAACTGATATCAAACTTAATACAATTCTTTATAATAGATAGATATTTTTTATTGTAGTAGGGATTTAGATAACGACCAGAACACCCGGAACAAATATATACAGATCGTAGGTACACACAATTGTCCCGAGGCGGGAATGGAACCCGCAAACGGAGGTCGTCAATTTAGCAACTCGCACGATTAAAATAACCCAATTGTATAAGTTATGTAGTCGTTTTTTTTTTAAATAAAATTATTCTATAAAAAAGCGAGATCGGCGTAAATGGAATTCAGGCGCAGTCGACCTTATAAGAATCCATGTTACGGGAATCGACTTTAGGAGATGTCGGCATGAAAGGACGACTATCGGCTATTTTCTCGCTCAAGAAACGTACAGTTAGATATACATTCCGTGTAAACAAAAGAGATGCATATACAAATAGTTGATCGCTGACTGTTCACACTGCCGGCGAGGACTCGCTTCACTAGTTTGTCGCTGGGCGACAAGAGCCAGGAAAATAACACTCGCTCAGCGATCAGAAAACTCACGCCGAGAGAGCAACCAGCGGTCATTTCTCTACAATGCGGACTGTCGTTTGGCCGCCGCGAGCGAGTGATGCGAGTAATCGCTCACTCTCTTATAGCCAAGCTACACAACTATCGGAACTACGCACTCGCTCCCCGCTTCACGCCGACTCGTTTCTACATTCTAGCTCTGCTCGCTACTCGTTCATCGTTCCCGATGAGACAACAGCCTTAAGCTTTTAAAATATCAGTGAGCTTTATTTCTAGGACTCTTGGACACGTCACAAAATTACTTTACACTACATAAACATAATCCTACTTAATATTATAAACGCGAAAGTTTGTAAGTATGGATGGATGGATGTTTTTACCCTTTCACGTAAAAACTTCTGAATGGATTTTAATGAAACATCACAATAATATAGCTTACATATCAGAATGACATATAGGCTACAATTCATAAAGATTATATTGTATATTATCCAAAATATCTATCACCACGCGGGAGAAAACGCGGGGCGCAGCTAGTTAGGAAATAATGTGATCACTTTGATTTTCTGTTCACTTCAATCTTTTTAAAGTAATGTAAAGAAGCGAGCTAGAAAGCTTTACCTTGTTCGGATGTTAATATTAAAGCTGTTCAGTAATCAGTCTTAATTAATGTCTACACCCTAAATCCAACTGAATGTGATATGGGAGCCTACCCTACCTAAGTACCTCCGTATTTACTTGTAACGTAAACTCTTGACGTGGCATCACTGATGAATAGTTTGGGCAACAAAGATAAACCTATTTCATTTCTCTGCGCCCCACGGCTTCGCCCCCATGGAAATATATGTGTCAAGTAGTATAAATAAATAATGCTGGACAATTCACACAGCATTATCTAGCCCCTTGGTAAGCAGAGCTTGTGTTATGGGTACTAGATAACTGATATACATAATACAATATATTACAGTGATGGATATTTTTTTTAGTATACATAGAAAACAACCAGAACACCCGGAACAAATATCTGCAGATCGTACACACAACTGTTCCGCGCCATAGCGCCCTGTATTCAGCTTGAGGCATCCAGCATCTAGCTGCAGTCTTTCGCAGGTTGTCATCCCACCTGGTCGGAGGGTGTCCTACTCTATGTTTGGCGAGGAGCGGTCTCCACTCAAGAACACGTTTACTCCAACGGTCATAATTCAATAACATATTTAAATATTTAAGTCTTTATAACTAATCTAGCAGCTGCAAGGGTTAGTGACGTATGAACGCTACAGCATTGGGACTGAACGAATCAATTGGCTATCACAACACAATAGGCCTACCATGGCCGCAGTGACACCCAAGCCAACCAAAGAAAATAATAATAAGTCTATATAAACTATTGTGTAGGTTTTAGCTCCTGCACAAGCTGGACAAACTTCCAGCCACTGTGTCACACGTTTCAAGGCTTCTTAAGGTGAAGCCTGGTTGTCCCTGCTCCGTGACACAATAATCCTTATAATATACCGCATTAGTTCAAGCGATGCTGCGTGATCTATGTTGTCTGCTCTTAGTATAAGTAAGTTGAGGTCGGAACCTCTACTCCGTGACGGTTGACAACACAGCATTATCTAGCTCCAAGCTAAGCAGAGCTTGTGTTATGGATACTAGATGACTGATATACATCGCATATTGATAGGTATTTTGATTATACATAGAAAATAGCCAGAACACCGGAACAAATAATCCCAGATATTTGCGCCACTGTGGTCGTCTATGACAACATTTCCTCATGATTAACTGGTTTCTGTCCACGGCTTTGCACCCGTTGTGTCCATGGAAACATTTAGAAGTCATTTATATCCTATAGGAAATTATTAATGGGATGAAAAGTTGCCTTTATTTGATTTCAGACTAAGAGCTACATCTATGTGAATTTAAGTGTGATCCGTTTAGTAGTTTGGGTGTGGTAAATCCAAAACATCCATCCCCATCCATCTAAACGTGCAATAAATAAATAAATAATGCTGGACAATCCACACAGCATTATCTAGCCCCATGGTAAGCAGAGCTTGTGTTATGGGTACTAGATAACTGATATACATAATACAATACATTACATAGATAGATATTTTTTATTATACATAGAAAACGACCAGAACACCCGGAACAAATATCTGCAGATCGTACACACAATTGCTCCGAGGCGGGAATCGAACCCGCAACCTACTGCGTCGCAGGCGGACCTTCGCCCACCGCGCCACATCGGTCGTCGATCAATTAAACAATCTTTTGCATTTATAATATTGAATTCAAATAAACTTTTCCAAATATACCAATTACATTTCATAAATTCCGCGTTGTAAAAAAGTTTTTTACGAAAAGTTCCAAAGTCCAGCTTATGACATCGCCAAAGGTTCCAGAGAATTTGCATAGGAATTTCATTAGGCCCCATACATTACATTCGGGTCAAGCTTTATTCAAAAGCTCAAAGCTTTTTATAAAGCTGAGACAACTAACGCGTTTCTCGTTTACGATAGTCGCACTTGCAACTTTTTTGTTACATTGTCAACCCTTTAAAACTGTTTTTGACATATTGTTATCATAGCTTGTCATCTTTTTAAACTTTCGTGATTTACACATTAAAGGTCGATTCACACATATCTGTGAAGCCACAGTTCCGTCAACGTGTTCGCTCAGTTCGGTGTCAGTGCTACAGTGTTGCGTCAGTGATTCAATTCACACGTACTCAGTTCACGGAGCTTCAGTGAAAACGTGTCCGTCGTCTATCAATCGCTCGTCCTCTATTTTTTTTTTGATGCCGCGGCGTCCGTGATCCGACAAAAAATATCGTCGTCAACGAATACGTCCGTGATTGCCGGTGTCGGCACTGACACTGAGAGCACTGTGTCGTTACTGACACTGACTAGTGGGAATGCGTTCATAGAGAATGTATGAAAGAATATTTCGCACTGTGCCGGTACTGTGTCGGAACTGTGACTTCACTGATATGTGTGAATCGACCTTTAAGATTATTTATCGGGTAAGGACCTATATAATAAATAAAGATATATAAAAAAATCAGCTTAATTATATTATCCTATTACTATGTTTCTAGCTACAAATAGACAAGTACCCAACTATTAAAATAACTTATATATATATATATATGTAATCTAATGACACAGTATATATATTATTGTGTTATTATATATCCTGTTATAATTAACTTTTGAGTTTATGTAAAGTTTTCATTTATCGCCTGTGTTGACATAAAATATCTTAAATTCTAAATCAGTGGATAGATAGCAACTTGTCTCTATATAGAGAAATAGAAGAGACACAGAAGCTTTGTTCAAACTCTCATTTAACTTCAGGAGTTGATTGTACTCGTATAAACCCGGAATATTATCTGATGTTCGTGGATCGGAAACTAGTTAACTGTCTCTTTAAACTAGTGAGCTAGTCAGGATAGTCACTACCATTATCTGACGACCCATGTGGCGCGGTGGGCGAAGGTCCGCCTGCGAGGTTGCGGGTTCGATTCCCGCCTCGGAACAAGTGTGTGTACGATCTGCAGATATTTGTTCCGGGTGTTCTGGTTGTTTTTCTATGTATAATAAAAAAATATGTATCTATGTAATATATAGTATTATGTATATCAATTATCTACCCATAACACAAGCTCTGCTTACCATGGGGCTAGATAATGCTGTGTGAATTTTCCAGCATTATTTATTAAGTATTATTATTTATTATCTTATCGTTTTATCTATATATACATATACTAGATGCGGCCCGCGCCTTCGCCTTTGTGGTAATCTATGTGTCAAATGGTTTATAAACCTTCCACGTGAATAATTTGATCTATTTAACACTTTGACTGCTGAAATCACACGGTATGTATTTTCTACAAGTGACTAATATGCGTAAATCCACACTAGCGCAGCGGCTGAGAAAATACAGATCTTGTCTCACTCTCACACACCGTAATATTTTTCGAACGAAACGCATGTGCGGCGCATCACAACCGCTGTGTAGAGCGGCAGCACGAATTTTTTAGGTTAAAAAAAAGATCGCAGTCATCGAAAAAAAATCGCAGTCAAAGTGTAAAAAAAAACCACATCAAAATCCGATCCGTAGTTTTAAAGATCTAAGCATACGAGTACATGGGACAGACAGACAGCGGGAAGCGACTTTGTTTCATACTTTGTAGTGATATAAAAATGAACCCATATTTCTTCTGGTCACTTTACCGATTTCAATCATCTTTTTTATTTGTTTTCTTAAACTTCGTAGAAAGTCCTCACATTAAAAAAATTAAGGAAACTGCGGAGAAATTACCACGCGGGCGAAACCGTGGGGCGCAGCGAGTATCATATAAGTTTATCAATAAATAATTATTTATTCTATCTACAATCTACAGCTACCTACAGTACAAATAACCTAAGCAGAACATTTTTAAGCTTTTCTTATAACGTTGTATAACGAAAAATTCTAAACTTAAAATTGAGCTCTTCTTATGTCCAGCTGTGGACTATTATAAGTTCTCGAATTCTTAGGGATTGTCGATCTGTTTCTCGTAGAAACCTTACCGACCATAGCGGGAAAATTGCATAGATCGCCAACAATAAACGCCTTCAGTCGTTCAACCAGATATCCTCTTCCGGAAATACCTTTAGCATGATTCCTGGAAGTCCAAATATACCTTGGATATGTGGGTAATCAGATTATATCCATGATCAGATTTTCCGGGTATTTTTAGAATCCATTCATGGCATTTTTTTGTTCGCAAGTAGATTTGGGCAGAGCAGATTGGTAGATTTTCTTCACACAGCACTGGCTATGCTACTGAATGACTGATAAAAATTGTAAAATAGCTGCTCTATGATGCCGAGAGATTTCCTTTCAAAGTTGTAGTATATTAGTCCACTGCTGGACACAGGCCTCCCCCAATGAGCGCCATAGCGCCCCGTCTTCAGCTTGCCGCATCCAGCATCTACTTGCAGTCTTTCGCAGGTCGTCATCCCACCTGGTCGGAGGGTGTCCTACACTACGTTTATCGTGTCGTGGTCTCCACTCAAGAACACGTTTGCCCCAGCGGCCGTCAGTTCTTCGCGAGATATGGCCCACTGCCACTTCAGCTTGCTAATTTTCAGAGCTATGTCGATAACCTTGGTTCTCTGTCGGATGTATTCGTTACGAATCCTATCCTTACTACATACTTATACAAATTAATAAAATGTCACATAAAATTAGCGAATTACCTAATATCATCAATTTATAAATTGTAGTTTTCGCTTCTTCCATGATTTCTTTTCTGTGATATATCTTACCACTGAGAAATAAGACGAGCACAAATACTAAATTGACTACTCCACGCTTCCTTGTTTCAATCCGGAGACTTCCTTACAGACCTGTGCTAATGAGTGCGGCGTCTGTCGTAAGACGCTATGGGAAATGTCTTAGGAAGCTTTCTTTATCTGGGCTCTTATTCAACTTCAAAGAAGGTTAAAAGGTATTGTCTTTTTTATGGCAAGACAGCCTTGCACTCAGGAATAGATAGATAGATAGATAATCCTTTATTGTACCACTAAGTGCGCCCTGAGGCATCGCCCACGTTGCAATCTATATGTCAAATGGTTTATAAACATTCCTCTTGAATCACACTGTCTATTTAAAAAAAACGCGTTAGAATCCGTTGCGTAGTTTTAAAGATCTAAGCATACATAGGGACAGACAGGCAGCGGGAAGCGACTTTGTTTTATCCTATGTAGTGACAAAGACAGAAAACAGTGTGAGCAATTTGAGTTCACTAAATAATGTCTTACAGGATTCCCAGGTATACCAACAATAAGCTTGTGTCTTAAAATTATTTAATTACTTTTTGCGTACTTTTTCTTTTTTCAATTTCAATCTACATATAGTCAGTTAGAGCTCTATGTGACGTCACGTTTTGTGACACTTTTCAGCACGCCGCCCGCGCCGCCGTCTCGTCAGAGTGACCGTTAGGAACAGAATGTTGATTTTTTTCGTTTCGCAAAATGTTGAAGTTTCATAATGTTAAAATCCCAAAATGTGTACTTAGGCGCTTCATATTAGTAATTGATTACATATTTGTTTGATTACCATAAGAAAAAATAAGTGAACAATATCTTCTGCTAATCTAACTGACGGACTTAATAAAGTTTGTTTTATCCAGGACACTACCCTATTACTCTTACACATTTTTTCTTCACTATAAAGGCCTTATTCACATAAAATAGGACAAATTTTACTTTTTCCCAACAAAATGTTTGATGTCGTTTCCATTCATTTCTCTGTCCTTGTTCCCAGTAATTACAGAGCGCTAGGAACTACACGTTGCCGACTAGTGCCGACTCTGTACAAACTGGCACAAATCTTATTTCAGCTTTGTGCTTCAAGAACAGTTCCTTTTTTTCTGACAGATGGTAGGAACGAGGGTTTAATTGGTGGGTTTGTGTTCTGTTTGTAGCTTGAAATTTAATTCATAGAAATAATTTTAATAATAATTTATTTCATGGCATCACAATAAATTTATAGCCACGATCGGAACCAGTTCCGTACAAATAATTTAAAAGCCTCGTATGGAACCAGTTCTGAAACTCCGGTTGAAGACGGCCGAAGGGATCCTGCTATACCTATATTAGAAACTAGCGGACCGGCTTCGCACGGGTAAATAAATAAACCCGTGCAAGGCCGGGACATATTTTACGGAATTATTTTTATTATTCATAATTTATTTGCAGCCTCTTATATCTTAACATTTACTTCCCGTACCCGTACCCCAGTGACTGACGCCTATATCGCATAGTTAGCCGAGTGTGAGCCACGCGACTTTTTTCTAATACTTACATTTTTGAACTCGTGATAACTTTCGAATGGAATGTCCGAATTGAATAATTCAAAAACTCATATAAAGGTATTGAAGCAGTCTTAACTATTTAGGGTTTTGACATGATGAGTTTTACATCCTTCAATAAATTTAGCGCCTTGCAGCTCCACTTGTATAAAAATTAACTATTGCCATTATTATTAAATAATGTTATATTTTGAATCAAAGTCCAAGCAGAATCGTTGAGTATGTTGAGAAGGAATTCTCGAACCTCTTCAGAAGAGTTTGAGTGAAGGTTTAGTTAAAAAATTACCTAACGCTACTCATTCATCGTTCCCGGTGAGACAACTGCCTAAAGAGTTCCGTACAAGTAATTTAAAAGCCTCGTATGGAACCAGTTCTGAAACTCCGGTTCTGTAGACGGCCGAAGAGAAAGATATGGGGGTAAGTATACCCATCCAAAACAAATGTAGGAAGATATTGATGGGGTCTATATCCTTCTCAATGTCCATTAGGTTAGTAAGTTTTCATTTTGTATTTTGTTATTATTATTTTTCAATTTCCCTTCCCCTTCTAGTTTTATTTGATTTTATTGTGTGATTTCGTTTTGTGACATTTATTTTTAATCCTGTATGTGCCTTAGGTATTATGGATTGTGAATCTGAGAATAAAAGAGTTAATAATAATACACTGTCAAACCCATAATACCTATATACCTACTCAACAACTGTTTGTCCCTACCTACCTCTGAAAGTTCACCACCTGTTTCTGCTCTCAAATAATATTCCACTGGACCGTTTATGCCCGATAAACCTAGATTTTAGCCTAAAATTTCAAGCGCAGAGCCCAAACTACTAGGAGAATCTAGTTCCACCTACATTTAAGCCTAAAATTTCAGGCGCAGACCCTAAATTATTAGGAAAATCTAGCTAAACCTAGATTTCAGCCTAAAATTTCCAAAAGCCTACCCACTAACGAAATTATTACTAGTTATGATCACGGAATAACTATATTACTAATAATAACTATATATTATTCATAAAAAATAGCTTATAAATTATTATTAGTTATGATCATTTTAAACCTTTTATTCAGAAAATATTAAAACATGGTTTTACTTAAATACTATTTCTTAAACTACATCTATATTATATGTTCGCCCTCTTTTGGCAAAGGCCTCCTCCAACCTTCCACTATATTCTTTCTCCTAGTTCCGATTGAGCATTGAAGTACCCCATGACTACAAGGTTAATAACGGTGTTTTCTTGGATGACGTTGTTCAGCTTAGTGTAGAATGATTCAATATCGGTGTGGCTTGACTGTTCTGTTGATGAGTAAATGTGTACTATGGACCATTTCTCTTCGTGAGGAGGGATACTTATAAATAAATAAATAATGCTGGACAATTCACACAGCATTATCTAGCCCCATGGTAAGCAGAGCTTGTGTTATGGGTACTAGATAACTGATATACATAATACAATACATTACATAGATAGATATTTTTTATTATACATAGAAAACGACCAGAACACCCGAAACAAATATCTGCAGATCGTACACACATTTGTCCCGAGGCGGGAATCGAACCCGCAACCTTCTGCGTCGCAGGCGGATCTTCGCCCACAGCGCCACATCGGTCGTCAAGTCGTTATGTTGAGTAGATAGATAGAAGATAGAAAATTCTTTATTTTTATTATTGCACTTTAACTATAAACTTGAACAGTAAAAACTTAAAAATTAAGTACAATTGGCGGTCTTATCGCTCAAGAGCGAGATCTCTACCAGACCATGCATGATCATGGAATAACTAATAAATTATTATTAGTTATGATCACGGAATAATTATTCCGTGATCATCCCGTTATATAAAGTTTAAATCCCTACTACTTATGTTGTTATGTATTTTTGTGTGTTATCCTTTTTGTAACTGTTTATTATTGTGTCTGGCTATAAATAAATTATTTTATTCTTTTTTATTAATGACTAATTTATAACTATATTATTAGTTTCAAAAGATCGAACATTATGTTTTATTTCTATTTCTCAAGAAGGTAATTATAGCGTAGCTTTCAACAAGAGTCAACGCCCTTGACATTAAAAGTATTTTTTCTTTTTAATTTTTGTTTGACATCATCAAACATTACAAGACATTCATCCTCTTACATAAAGACTCGACTTTTTGGTATTTTCTTGGTAACAAAGAACATACATTTTATTTGAATTCATTTTTGAAAATGGAACATGATTCGCCTTCTTGATTATTGTTGGATAGATAATACATATGTAGATAGTAAACACTTTATGCAGGTAGATGCTGGATGCGGCAAGCTGAAGACAGGGCGCTATGGCTCTCATTGGGGGAGGCCTATGTCCAGCAGTGGACTGATATAAGCTGATGATGATGATGATGAAACAGTTTAATACACTTTCTCTTCACAAAAAGGTCAATTTACAGTTAATTGTTATAGCAAGGTGTAGTGCAGTAAATACAGTGGTAGGATTTAAAACCTGCATTACTAGCCACCAGAAAAGAAAACAGAAATAAATAATTAGAATAGAGGAAGTATAAACAGCTTGTATATTTGTAGGAAAGATGAGATTCCTGCATGGTAGAATGCGTAGTTAAGTACCCACGTTGAGCGTAACGAATTCACAAAAAAGTTGTATTGATTTTTCCTCTGATTTTTTTATTTAAAAGCAAAATTGTATTATAAATATAATATTATCATTAAAAAAGGGCGAATAAAACTAAAAAATTTCGCTGTGAATATTTGAAACAAACATATTTTTCTAGCCAACATAAATAAGATGGTCGACCTCCTTTGGGCCTAGATATATGCCTAGAGAGGTTTTTCGTAGAAACCAGGCGGTAAGACTTTACTGGTAAATAAAGTTAGCCTTACTATTCACAGCAACTGTAAGTGGTTTGTTTTGAAAACCAAAAAATAAGTTCTTCTGGGCAGGGTCTTCGCTTTTGTAACTCACTTGCATGATGGGCTACTACTGATTTTTCTGCAGAGGTCGTACTTTTTCGATTCTACACTCGAGAGCTTATAACCGAATGCTGACAAAAAAAGAACATTGAGGGAAAAAAAAGATATTCCCACAAAACCCAAGGACCGAGGGGTCGTCACCCCTCGAGTTGACGCCGGGGTAATGAGGCCAAGCCTCGAGGCCCCTCTCTGGGCCCCCACCCGTCCGGAAAGAGATCTATTGCATTGACTCGAGAGCGATTTTTTATTTGATCGTGTTTGTTTATTTTTATTTCAGTGTTTGTTTATTTTCGCCGATCCGAATATATGCGCCGGTAACCTGCATCATGTGTAAATGCGTCCATTCGCACATCTAACATTTATATTTAACCCGTCACTTACGTTTATTAAACGGCCAGCCAGGCGGAAAATGGCGGGAAAATATATACATGGTGCTCCGCGAATTAGCTACAGGATGCTCAGGCTCACTGTCGCAACTAGGTTACTTATGATTATAAAAATGTAGGCCTACGCATTTCCATGTTTCTATTTAAACTAGCGACCTGCCCCGGCTACGCACGGGTGCAAATGTATGTATACATATAAATCTTCCTCCTTAATTACTCTATCTAATAAAAAAATCGCATCAAAATCCGTTGCGTAGTTTTAAAGATCTAAGCAAACATAGGGACCGACAGACAGTGGGATGTGATTTTGTTTTTTTACTATGTAGTGACAAAGTAACGAATGATGTGCCGTCGTGGTGAAAGAATCGACCCCCCTAACTCAGCCCGTGGATTTCGTAAGAGCCAAGCAAGGGTACTTACTCAGTCTTTAACAGAGAAAGGGCAGCAGCAACCATCTGTTTGACAATGAAAGACAAATAAATATTAGCAAATCGTACAATCATTTGTCCCAAGGCAGGAATCGAACCCGCAACCTCCTGGTAAGTGCACATTTGTCCAACGCGCCACGTCGATCGTCGAAATGTACGAAATAATTATTATAATATGAAATTTCATGTTGTAATTAACTACATAATAACGCACACAGATCCCCTTTTTCAATCCAACGATCCTATCCATCCACGGTTGTCTGGTAGAGATCGCTCTTGAGTGATAAGACCGCCAAATTGTCACATATCTTGTATTATTATTTTTTACCTTGTTTGTTTTATTTTTAAGTGTGCAATAGTAGTATTGTCTATCTATCTATTATAGCGTTAAAAGACATGTTAAACTCTTTGCTGCTCATATTACCCTCAGGCGGTTTTCTTTTACACCATTATTTTATTTTTATATATATTTTTTTGTCATACGAGAACATTGTATCATTAATTCATTATACGAGACACACAAATCTCGTAGAGGCTCTACGCCGTAGCACCTATACCTACGTCACGCTACGAACGCCTACGTCATAGCGCTACGTTGCTTTCTCTTGTTTACAATATTACTAGCTGCGCCCCGCGGCTTTGCCCGCGTGGTAATCTATGTGTCTAGTTATAAACCTTCCTCTTGAATCAGTCTATCTATTAAAAAACCGCATTAAAATCCGTTGCGTATTTTTAAAGATCTAAGCATACATAGGGACAGACAGCGTGAAGCGATTTTGTTTTATACTATGTAGTGATATTATGTCGTTAGGGTAAACGAAAAATTATTTTGTAGGACTCTAGTGTGATTGATTTTCTTTCTTTTTTTCTTTCTAGTTTAGGGGATAATTTTTGATTGATATTGTTTCAAATCAGTTGAGCTACCTCCAGATTGTTTGCACCACATTGTGTTAGTAGTTTCAATTGTAAATACCGAGCGTTACATCCAAAGTAACCTGACTGGTGCGCTATTTAGCGAGTACTGCCAAAGTCTTTTTGACATACTGCAGCACACAGACAGACATTTTACCTACTTTTTAATTATATAATTGTTTGTATTTTTGTGAACTGATTTTCATTATTATTTGGTTTCCTAGTTTACTGTAAAATTTTTGTATTTCATCTTTATTTATTCCATTAAACAAGATATATCGTGTGCGGAAAATTAAAAATAAATTATATTACACAAAAAAACATAAAAAATCCTACTAATATTATAAACGCGAAAGTTTGTAAGTATGGATGGATGGATGTTTGATACTCGTTCACGTAAAAGCTACTGAATGGATTCTAATGAAACTTTACAATAATATAGCTTATACATCAGAATAACACATAGGCTACAATTTATAAAGATATATTGTATATTATCCAAAATATCTATCACCACGCGGGTGAAACCGCGGGGCGCAGCTAGTTAATGAATAAATTATTAGATAATGGTGACAATTCAGATTTAATTTATAAAGTTTATAATATATATAATATAATCAGTCATAGTTCGTCAATGGAGTAGATACACTTTTCCAGAAGATAACATTTTAGTTTATTATTTAGGAGTGTTCCTATGTACTACTGAATTTACCTACGTGAAAAATTCAAAGAAATAAACATAATGACAGTACCGTGTCAATATATTTATGAAAACTTGTTGTACACTCATAAAAATATCAATCGGTTCACTAAAAAAAGTGATATACATAATGTAAATACTAGAAATAAGAATAAACTCGCTGTGCCCACAACTAGACTACACAAGATAAATGTATCTTTGAAAGGGCAATGTATACGCTTCTACAACAAAACTCCAAGTGAGTTGCAAAAATTATCAATAAATAAATTTAAAAAAATTGTGAAACATATTCTTTGTAACAAAGCTTATTACAAAATATCAGATTACCTAGAAGATAAAAAAGCTTGGAACGAGTTTTGCTCCAACTCAAAATCTACCAACTTACAGATAAGCAAATCAAATGTACTAGACACATAAGTTATGAACATACTAGTGGTTTCTTCTCACTTCTTCCACTGGTGGACAAAAAATTGAAGTGAACTATAAAATATGACCTGTCTAAGTGCTTATTTGTAAGCTTAAAGAAATAAAAACTTTTCATTTTCATTTTCACTATAACTTATTTTATTTCGAGCGGCAGTGTATGTGTCTCTAAAGTCTGTCCGAAGTTGCAAACAAAGACTATCTATCTATCTAGTACTAATGAGATTATAATAGGCCTTAGACACAGCACAAGAAACCTAACTATTAAAAAATCCTACATTTTATTCCTAAAAACTCTGTATTATTTTGTTTCCAATGAAACCTAACACCTAAAACAAACAAGGCTAAAGCAAAAAACTCAGACAGGAAAGCAATATTTCCGATACAAATAAAATATGATATTTTATTGCTACAATATTTATTAAAGGTCAGATAACTTTAGCTCTGGTGTTCATACCAATAATATAAATGTGAGGTAACTCTGTCTGTTTGTTTCCTTTGCATGTCTGAATGATGATTAAATTTTAATAAAAGACAATGGACATTATTATTACCTTTTGTTTACATTTTCATATTCTAGCAACATGTGGTCATAACACAAAAATCGTCAAAAAATTTAATTCGTTGCCTGGGAGAAATCGCTGTCAGCGATAAAGCCGCCTATGGTACTGTTAACACTTTGACTGCTGAAATCACACGGTATGTGTTTTCTACAAGTGACTAATATGCGTAAATCCACACTAGCGCAGCGGCTGAGAAAATACGGATCTGTGTGACTCAGCACAGCCGTAATATTTTTCGAACGAAACGCATGTGCGGCGCGACACAACCGCTGTGTAGAGCGGCAGCACGAATTTTTTAGGTTAAAAAAAAGATCGCAGTCATCGAAAAAAAACCGCAGTGAAAGTGTTAATATTTAGATATAAGTTTTATTATGTTAATTCTTAAGTGCAATAAAGTGTTCATTACCACTCGGGGTATTTAGAGAAATGCGAGCGAAGCCGCGAGTAAAAGATCTGTTTGATCAAATAAAAAATAAGTGTTAAAGTTACAAAAACTAAACCTATAGACTAGATTTGGTTTTTGTGCCAAATTGCTGATCGGCAAAGGCTGGCAGATCGTTATCTTTGTATCTAATGTTGAGGTACTAATCGAATCAGGAAATGTATCTACTTTTCCATAATAAATCTTAAAAAATAATAAATAATAATGCTGGACAATTCATACAGAATCATCTAGCCCCAATCTTAGCAGAGCTTGTGTTATGGGTCCTAGATAACCGATATACAATACATTACACAGATAGATATTTTTAGTATACATAGAAAACAACTAGAACACAAATATCAGCAGATCGTACACACAATTTTCCCGAGGCAGGAATAGAACCCGTCGAACCTCCTGCGTCGTAGGCGGACCTTTGCCCACCGCGTCACAGAGGTCGTCAAATAAGAATACCATGTAAGAATGCGAATAATTTTTATTTTTAAACAACCTATGTCGCGCAGCGGGCGAAGTTCAGGCTGCTAGTTCGATTTCCACCTTGGGACAAATGTTAGTACGATCAGCTCATATTTTTTCCGGGTGTTAAAGGTTTTTTTCTTTAAATAACAAAAAATACCTATTCATGTTATGTATTGTATTACGTACGAGTATTATTATTCATCTAGTACCCATAACACAAGCTCTGCTTAGCTTGGTGCTAGGTGATGCTGTGTGGATTGTCCGCCATTATTTATTTATTTCAGGTGGGATGACGACCTGCGAAAGACTTCAGGTAGATGCTGGATGCGTCAAGCTGAAGACAGGGCGCTATGGCGCTCATTGGGGGAGGCCTATGTCCAGCCGTGGACTGCTATAGGCTGATGATGATGATTTATTGATTATTTCCTTAACATATCAATTTTATCAACTGCTGGTCTTTGCCCAGCAGTGGCATACTGATGGCTTAAAATAATAATAATAAAAAATTAAAAAAAAAGATTGACTTGTTTATGGCAGACGTCCGCAATCTCCCCTATAGCCCGATTACCCAGTCCATCCATCCATCACAATAGCCTGGTTTTATTTCTTTCATTTTTCTTTGCAATAGTAATAGTACATCTGGCGGATACCATCTTTGGGTATATCATATTGTGCACCCGAGGATGATACCCGCTATGTGTAGCCATCGCCTTTAGATTAACTTCTCAAAGGGCCTCTGTGCTGTTGGCTTCGGCCCCACGCAAGCCTTCCAAAGGACCGGGTCACTTTATGGCCCGAGATCATGGTAAATGAGAGACATAATAATATTAATTAACAAGTTTGTGTTATTTATATTCATTAGAATTTATAGCCAACACGATTTTTCTGTCCCTCAGATGGGCGACACGAAATACTCCCCCTCCTGATTTATATTGAAGCCTTAATCACCCCCCCCCCCTCTCCACTTCCGTTTATTGGCTTATTTACGGGCGCTATTGTGCGAATTAGTAAGTATTGGTGATTTTTATTACCAACTTTATTGTTTTGTTGGCACTTAGTCGCTTTCATTTTGCTGGCAGCTTGGTTTGTAATTTGTACTGTGGTTTACTGCTTAAGTTATTACTACGTTTGAGAGATAGCTGAAGGAGAAATAATGATATCGAGTTGTTTATCTTTAATTACTATATTATGATATTTGTTCCGGGTGTTCTGTTCGTTTTTTATGTATAATAAAAAATATCTAGGTATCTATGTAATGTATTGTATTATGTTATATCAGTTATCTAGTACCCATAACACAAGCTCTGCTTAACATGCTAGGCTAGATAATGCTGTGTGAATTGTCCAGCATTATTTATTTATTATTATTTAATTACACTGTTTTGATGTGTTTTTTGTTTTTTTTTCTTTGGGCTTGTGTGTCCCTGGCCATATCGGTTCATGGCCTGAACACATTCTACCACAATATACGACGACCGATGTGGCGCGGTGGGCGAAGGTCCGCCTGCGACGCAGGAGGTTGCGGGTTCGATTCCCGCCTCGGAACAATTGTGTGTACGATATGCAGATATTTGTTCCGGGTGTTCTGGTCGTTTTCTATGTATAATAAAAAATATCTATCTATGTAATATATAGTATTATGTATATCAGTTATCTAGTACCCATAACACAAGCTCTGCTTACCATGGGGCTAGATAATGCTGTGTGAATTGTCCAGCATTATTTATTTATTTATTTATATACAAGTGGCTAGCGAGCCCATTGTACCTTTATGTTTCTTGTATCTACACGTTTTGCTTAATTTTGTTATTTACAATAAAGAGTTATTAATTGTGTTTTGTATTGTGTATCATCACTACATAATTGTATTGTGTATAAAACAATGTCGCTTCCCGCTGTCTGTCTGTCTCTATGTATGCTTAGATCTCTAAAACTACGCAACGGATTTTGGTGCGGTTTATTTTTATAGATAGAGTGATTAAAGAGGAAGGTTTATAAACATTAAACACAGAGATTTCTGCGGGGCGCAGCTAGATATATAATTTTGTATTGAATCTTGTGTTCCTTCTTATAATTGGTATAAAATGAATGACCACGATGTGCTGCTTATCCAGAGCACAAGGACTTCTTATTTAATATTTCACTTAGAGAAAAAAGATCGTATTTGAAACCTTATGTATTTACTAGAAAGAAAGAAAGAAAATATTTTTATTTACCTTAAAACTACCATACATTTTCACACAATTGTGCGTAGTAGTGTTCATGGCAAATATGCCATGGCCTTCACTCAGCATATTACTGTGCAGCATTTGCAACATAATACAATGTGCAGTGTCAGCATGCGTGCGTGTACTATGCGTGTCTATGTCATTTTATAATTCTTTAGTTTGTGTTTAAGCCATTGTTCCTAGTTACTCAGATAATCACTCCTTTGCGACTTTGTTTTATACTATATAGCTATAGATAGATAGATAGATAGATAATTCTTTATTGCACACCAAGTATAAAATGACAATGTAAAATAAAAAACTTAAAAAAACTAGATACAATTGGCGGTCTTATCGCTCAAGAGCTCTACCAGACAACCATGGATGGAAAGGATCGTGGACAGTACCAGGGGATCTGTGTGCTTGCAGGTTATACATATATTATAAAATAAAATATAATACTTATAATACTTACATGGAAATATACTACATACATATCATAAAATCATAAAGTGGGCCGGCCATATCTCGCGAAGAACCGACGGCCGATGGGGCAAACGTGTTCTTGAGTGGAGACCACGACTCGGCAAACGTAGTGTAGGACGCCCTCCGACCAGGTGGGATGACGACCTGCGAAAGACTGCAGGTAGATGCTGGATGCGGCAAGCTGAAGACAGGGCGCTATGGCGCTCATTGGGGGAGGCCTATGACCAGCAGTGGACTGCTATAGGCTGATGATGATGATGATATCATAAAATATATATACTTATATACATAGGGACTCAGTTATGCATTAGTGACAGCTATAATCCATACCAATAGCTAACATTACGCACCGATCAACATATGCTCCCGAATACCTAACTGCTTAACTTCAATGGCTGTAGAACTGAGCTTAACCACGAACGTGTGAGCATTTAATCGAAAGCTTTGCCAGACCGATATGCAGCTGTGAATATCGAGACTGTGTTAGCTAATTTAAACGCGAGTTAAATAGCTAACATGAGGTAATCATCGGTAAACGTAGTGTAGGACGCCCTCCGACCAGGTGGTATGACGACCTGCGAAAGACTGCAGGTGCTGGATGCGGCAAGCGAGGAGAGCGCTCATTAGAGGAGGCTTATGTCCAGTTGTGGACTAATATAGGCTGATGATGATGATGAGGTAATCATCTATAGTAATTACAATATTATAAAGAGGAAAGATTAGATTTATTGTTTGTTTGTATTGAATAGGCTCCGAAACTACTGGACCGTATTGAAAAATTATTTCACCGTTGGGAAGCTACACTACCCGGGTGACATAGCCTATATTATATTCTCTTTCCCCCTAGAAATGTGAAATTCGAATTTAACGTGGGTGAAACCGTGGGGAACAGCTAGTTATTCGTAAGAAATACATATTATATTATCATATATATCCCATAAATACAACAAATTTATGATAATAAGTAATAATTAGTTTATATCAGGCTAATAATACAAAATTAAGGAACCATATCATAAGCTAAGTTTGCCAGCTGCCGCCCAACAGTTTTCGGGAAGGTTTTTATTCAATAACTCCTGTTGCCCGCGGCTTCGCATGCGTTGTTTCTCTGAAAACATTTTAAAGTTATTCAAATCCCATTGAAAGTGATTAATGGTTTTAGTAAGTGATTAATTGGCATGTAATCTAATTTAAGCAACCGTAGTTCTAATTGTTTGTTACTTTTTTTTTCTTTTTTTCTGTCTTGTTTTACTTAATAACCTGTAATTAGATACCTAGTAATAACTCTACCTACTCGATCATTGTATATTATAGCAGCACGTACATGTGTTCATGTTGCAATCAAGTTCTGATCAAACTTTATGTAACCTCATAATTTAATGTGATTGTGTGTTTTGTACGTTAAATAAACAAAATAAAATAAATTAATGGTAGTAGTTTAAAAGTAGCCTTTGTTTGATTCTAGGCTTAGGACTACATCTGTGTATTTTCAGTCCGATCCATTCATTCGATTTAGTGTGAAAAGTACCAAACATTGTATCGATACATCCATCCATACATCCAAATTTTCGCATTTTTAAATAACGAGTATCCAATTCCATGGATTTATTTCAGCATACTAACGATTCAGCTTACGAACAAATACTTAAGTAGGGCAGCAGATAAATGTGTGGTTGACAGTACTAAAGTCCTCATAAATTTGAGTGCGAAAGTTCCTTGTTCGGGCCACTTTGGACCTAAGCGAGTGGGACGAACGCGGAACGCCTCTCAATTTCTTTATACAATAGAAAATGGAACGAAAAAGGAATGAGATCAGCATACATTCGAGTGTGAAATTTCCTTGTTCGGACTACTTTGGGCCAAAGCGAGTGGGACGAAAGCGGAACACCTCTCAATTTCTTTATACAATAACAATTACGACAGCATTCGATTGCAAATAATTATTCAACGGATAAACTCGTTCAGCCCCATCGACTAACTATGAGCCAATATTTACTCGAAATATTAAATTATTCATCAGATTTCCATACAGTTTCTGTAGAGGTGTTTATTTAGGATTAGTTTGCCGTTGTGGTTACTTGTAATGAGGTTGTTTGCAGTAAAATTGTTGGTCTTGATTTGTATCAATTGAGTTTTCGTAGAAACTAGGTAACGACCAGGACCAACGACCAGGTGGGATGACGACCTGCGAAAGACTGCAGGCAGATGCTGGATGCGTTAAACTGAAAACAGGGCGCTATGGCGCTCATTGGGGGAGGCCTATGTCCAGCAGTGGACTGCTATAGGCTGATGATAATGATGATGATGATGAGAAACTAGGTAAAGGATATGAGGTTAATTTATATTTCTAATTTGTATATGTTCCTACTTATTGTTTTGTAGATGTTTTATATTTATTCCATATAAGTTATCTTTTACTTTTAGTATATTATTTTAAGGTTATTTCTAATAATTAAATTGTTTATTTTTATTATTTAAGATGTACACTTAAGTCTTGTACAGACGTAATAATTGTAAGGGGAAGCACTCACTACCAAACCACAAGTTATTCTTATAATAACTTATATTGGTAATGAGAGCCCTAAATAAGTGTCATGTACATTTTTATGCAACAAAGAATTAAAAAAAATATATTATGCTACCTATAAGTTCTGGAAATAAATCATTATTCTATTCTATTGGATTCTATTCTAAAGCACTCTCTATCGTAAGACCTTCCAAACATTTTTCCAATATATAATAATAATATATAATATACAAAAGATGTAATGTGTACAATATATGTAGAATGTAAAAAAATATCTGAGCGTCTGGTCTATGCGACGCGTGACCCGAGAGCTGGTGAGTATTATACTATGTAGTGATGATGGTGCCACACAACCGAAGCCAGCTGCAGAAGCTACTAAACGAGTACACAGTAATGCAATCAGCTAATGGTCGCGGTCCACATTCGTGGTCCGCGTGTGGTTTTGTTTGCACTGCGTGACGAAATGCTTACTGTTTGTAGCTTGCCTACCTATTCGTTTGTTTTAGGGTCAGCGCACTCTAAGGCGTGACGCGACGCAACGCTGGGCGGACTATCATCAGCCTATGATAGTGTACTGCTGGACATACGCCTCCCCTAATGAGCGCCTTAGCACCCTGTCTCCAGCTTGCCGCATCCAGCTTTGTAAGATATTATAATATATTTTTAAATTCTCGTTATAATTTTTTTTTTTTTACTATAGAAAATACAATAAAATATTATGAAACTATTCTACAGTAAAAAATATATCAAATTAGTAAATCACCGACCGCTCGCTACGCTCAAGCGGCCGGTGACTAGGGCTGCAGAGAGAGAAACTTCCTGACAATGCGTGCTGAGTCCAAGAGTACCACATTTTGGATCTGGCCCTTGATCTTCTTCCCCATCTACACTTTATACTTCACTTCCCCATGTATATCTAACGCCTGTACCGAAACCTATCAATTAACTCGTTTTTACGCCTTCGCCTCTCCCAATAAATCACGGACTAAATTTATTCCTATTAAATACCCGAAAACGGTTTAATCTGCGATTCCAGAGAGTCCGGACCAGCCGTGGTTTGATTTATTTGCTAGGAGACTATATCTGGCTAGTTTATTCCGGTTATGGCTTTCGTAATTTTTATGTAAATTAATTAGAAGATTTCGCGGTCCACCTTAATGTTATTGACAAAAAAAAATGTATCTTGCTTTAACAAGAATGTTGGCCTACATATTGTTTTTTTTCTGCGTTCTACAAGTAATTTATTATATATATACTTAATTATTTTCTCGAATACTTCAAAAATACCTGAAGGAATCGCGCCTAGCTCTTCTCGGGATGCTGATATAATAATAGTCGAGTATAGGGACAATCAAAAATCCAGTTCAAAGTCGCGACCTGCGAAAGACTGCAGGTAGATGTTGGATGCGGCAAGCTGAAGACAGGGCGCTATGGCGCTCATTGGGGGAGGCCTATGTCCAGCAGTGGACCGCTATAGGATGATGATGATGATGATAAGGACAATAGCTATATTGTATAAACTGCGACTAATATGAGTGCGGGTTGAATGGCTGCTGGTGATGCACTGACCTCTGTAGGCGCGCGGTCCGCGATCGCGGCACGAGTAACCTATGTTCTTAGGCCAAACTGCTGATGCTGCTCCGTGGTCGAAGTATCGAACAATACCAGTAAATAGAAGATTTAATTTGCGTCAAATTTCTTCTCCGCCAGTTTATTTACTCATGTCACGTCAAATATAATTTAAACATACTTTCATACTTAAAAAATAAAATAAATTTAATGCAAATAGAATTAATTAAATAACCTTTAGACAACTTGCCAAGGTCGCTCCGCGAAGCCTGTGAAGACCCCAGGAAGATTCTGCGCGGAGCTAGGCTGGCTATGCTAGCAAACTACTACTCATAAATGACCAACTGGAGTCCAAATGCGGAAAATGGAGTACCCCCACCTGAACCTGAACCTGATAACCTTTAGAAGCCGTGATGTTGCATTTATAGCAACAGTTTTTATGGATTTTAAGAGTAACCGCAAACTAGCGTACTTACAGACCCAGTGGTCTGATGAGTCCTACTAGTTTGCAACAAAAAAAAAAAAACCTTCAGATGCCAGATATTACCCATACCATTTTATATGCATTCTACTATTTCACCATATTCATTATGTGGGAGACATGTTCGTTCAGCCAGTGAACGTAGGTATCTGCCTAGGCCTAATCCAGTTTTCCCCTTTGACAAATCCCCCTTGAGGAAGAAAACTGGTATCCAAAAAACTCAATTACAGTTTTCCCCCTCTTTTAGAATTCCATTATAAAATCAGTTTTTACCCTCTTTTAGAATTCCATTACAAAATTCCCTATAAAAAAATTGACCAAGGGGGAAAACTAGAATATAATTTTTAAAGTCCAGATTTTTTTTTTCCTTTAACTGTGTTTTTTTATTCTAGTTATTCATTTTAATGTTAACCTTAGTATTGTTAAGAGAACTAGATCTAGATAAACCTATGTTAGGATTTAAGATGCTATCAACAAACTTTAACAAATTTTTATCAATAAATAAATATATCTATCTATCATTAGGGGGGATTTCAGGGGGGGAAAACTGGAATTACCATCTGTCCTGATGAGGATATTCTATCGACTACTTGAAAAGCTCGCCTCTAAAGATGCGACCCTTTATTCCCAAACTTTCGGGTCCTTTGTAGTGATTTGGTAATTCGTATGTTTCGGGTGGCTTCCGGCTGGAGGGTCGAATCGAACTTGAGAACACTTTCTTAGGGCTCCTTTATTGAATACGACTTAGTTTCATTTGCTGATTATGTTTTGCATTAATATTTAATTTTATCTAGCAATAATTGCTACGAATTGCGTGAACTAGGCCGGCCATATCTCGCAAAGAACCGACTACCGCTGGGGTAATGGTCAGGTAAAAGTTTGGTCAATTGGTAGTTTCTTACCTACTTGTGAATCAATAAATGTATTTTCTTTCTTTCTTTTCTTAGTTTAGTGGGTAAGTATATACACAATGCATAAAAACCCTTTTTTCTTGTTAAATGTTAGCTAAATAATAAAAAATCATATTTATAAAATTAATTAATATAGGTATTGGGGTTTATATGTCCAGTAGTGGACTAATATAGGCTGATGATGATGATGCCCTGGGTATATAATATACTCAGGTACTGGGCACCTAAAATATTTCAAGTCTTATCTACCTTCACTTCAATAATCCCCAATCGAAAGGCCTCATTACTCCGTTGATTTATCAGGTGTCAATGCTTATCAGGGTTTATTGAAGTCCTTCATAATACCAGTTCCTAATCCCCACTCCCTTATTGTCAGGGACAAAGGGAATGCCCATTCCCTAGGGACAAAGAGCGTAATACTAATTCACAATTTCAATAAGTCTTGGAAGCTGTGTTCCGAGGGAAAGTTAGAGAGCTGTTTGCTTGCCAGATAACAAATTATTAATATTTTAGTTTTTAGTTTTAGTGTTATAACTTATTTAGCTTAATGTGTTTTTTTAATGTACGTTTGTTTTTTTTTTGTGTGTGCTAATAAAAGTTTTCTATTCTATTCTATTCTATTCTATTCTATTCTATTCTATTCTATTCTATTCTATTCTATTCTATTCTATTCTATTCTATTCTATTCTATTCTATTCTATTCTATTCTATTCTATTCTATTCTATTCTATTCTATTCTATTCTATTCTATTCTATTCTATTCTATTCTATTCTATTCTATTCTATTCTATTCTATTCTATTCTATTCTATTCTATTCTATTCTATTCTATTCTATTCTATTCTATTCTATTCTATTCTATTCTATTCTATTCTATTCTATTCTATTCTATTCTATTCTATTCTATTCTATTCTATTCTATTCTATTCTATTCAATATAATGCAGATGTAGATTTTACGAAGTGAACTGAGGCCGAAAACTCTGCTATCCAATCGCTTTACACATCATCATGACCATCAGCCTATTTAGTCCACAGCTGGACATAAGCCTCCCCCAATGAGCACCACAGCGCCCTGTCTTCAGTTTGACGCATCCAGCATCTAGAAAATTATTTTTATTAAACACTAACACAACACACAAACAAGGTTAATTACACATAATTATATTAGACTACAAAGTACCTATTATAAAACACGTAACATAGACAAAATATAACAAAAAAAAAAAAGTTAAAAGGTATGTACAAAATATAAGTATTATTTGGTACTAAGTAGCCCTCACAGAAAGTGGATAAGCGCGCGTGTGTAGGTCTAAAAGGTCCTGACTCAGCTTGTTGCTCTATCACAATAACCCAGGCAGGTCATTTGTGAAAGAGCGCTGGTTTTCAGTCAGAACCCAGTAGAGTGGCAGACATGATCTCAGATCCAGCTGAATCCAGATGAATAAATACATAGGTACTAGATTTTATTAAAAAAATAAATAAATAAAAGATAATAATTAGGTATGGAGTCAGTAAATTATGTACAAGCTATCAGTGAAAAAATAAATAAATTACATAAAATTAAAATAAAGGGAAGACCATAGTACATAATTCTAAGCAATTCAGTTCGTCCAAGATTGGAAACCAAGAACCAAAGTCATGCCGCAAAACTGTCAAACCTGGAACTGACAGCGAGAAAAACTTGGGTTTTCCGGAGGTTTTCTTTCTGTCAGTCATCCATCTACAGATTTTCATCGTTATTGGATTGGAAAAAAAACAAGATTGGATTACTATATTATATTGTTCCTCATTCAAGTTCAACATTTACTTATTTACTGCGCACACGCTGAATACCGCTCACTTGAGCCGCGAAAAGCCTGATTATCCCATCCAACTTAAATTATTATGCGCATCGCTTTGACCAACAATGTGTTGTGAAGAGAAACCTGCCTTCTCGAGAGGTGAAACCAATAACCACCACTCAAACCAGCCAATCTATCCTGAGAAACTCCACATAAAGGTGCCCTGCGGCTGCAGGACATTGTTAAGCGTGCAGTAAATAATCGGTGAGTTCAAGTTTTTCAATTATGAGTTAAGTTGAGTCGCAAGTAAATGTCTTCGAAGCTTGAGTCTGAAGGTGCATACTGATTTACATCCACGAATCGGCGGCAAAAGAACATTAAAGCAGCTCGAGGCAGCGTAACTAAAGCTACCACGAAAAGCTACGCTTTTGTGTCTCGGTGTAACAAATACTTTAGTGCACTCTCTTCTGGCGTATTTAGAATCCTCCTTCGCCCAATGAAGTTTTTTATAAAGGTACATGGGGGTTTTGTTAGCAATCACACCAAAAAGGAGGGAAGCTAGGTAGCTAGGTCATCTACATACCTGCAGTCCTTCGCATGTCGTCATCCCACCTGGCCGGAGGAAGTCTTATACAACGTTTGCCGAGTCGCTTTACTATCATCATAGTATCGTCATAAAAACGTCTATAGATGAAATAAACTCTAGATAGTGTGTGCGGTGCTATTTACAAGGAAAGATTCATAATAATGGTTTCAACGTAAACACTTGAAATGCATCCCTCTATTTGTAGTTTTTTCATCAAAGGTGTATGAGTAGGAGTAACTTAGGAAAAAAAATCAATTCAGTTCTTGTGTTAAAAAAATAATGAATATATTAATATATTAGATTGCACACAGATTAAATTATAAAAATAATATAGTTGTCAATACGATAGGTGTCAACCACTTTATGTTCAGTCTTTTTTACTGTATTATTCTATTATCAATCCGCGAAAACCTTTAATATGCTTTTTAGTAATAATCAATTGGTTAGTCTGTTATTTATAAGCCTCCGGGCTACCTTCAAATAAATATAAGTTGTAATTGCGTCACAGACGCAGAGCCATTTAGCAAGAAGTTGAAGTTGCGATACAGTTGTTTTTTTTTTACAATGTCAGACAAACAGCTATCATTATCAGTGTGCACTGTAATGTTCGGTGTAAATTACAGACGAATGCTCGTGGCGAGGACGAACGCCTTGTTTTGTTTTACAAGATGAGACCTTAACTCCTCACAGCAACCCCCAAAATGGAATAAGCAATTAACTCAATGGAAGGGCGACAAATAAAACAAATAAATCCGTCAAGCGAACAGTTGAGGGCGACACTTTCCAATGAACAAAATTCGTAATCACTCGTCAGTCGCCCATCCAGAGTATTTTGATGTTATTTTGTTTTTTAGAAGCGAGAGATATTGACGACCTCTGTAGCCCCGGTGGGCGAAGGTCCGCCTGCGACGCAGGAGGTTGCGGGTTCGATTCCCGCCTCGAGATAATTGTGTGTATGATCTGAAGATATGTATTCCGGGTGTTCCGGACGTTACATATGTAGGTATGTATAACGAAAAATATATGTCTATGTAATATATTGTATTAGGTAGATATCATATTGTACCTTTAACGTTTATTGTTACATGTCGTTAAAGGATCTTAGATAATAAACAATAGAACTCAAAACGAGAGACACAAGCTGAAACGAACTTTTTTGCGTTGAAGCTAGAATCTTTAATGTATTTTTTCAGAAACTTTTCATACATAGTTTGGTATTCAGATGCGAGGTAAAGGCCGTTTGTAATTTATATCACAGAAATATGTCATATTTTCTAATGCTACCCACAAATGGTGGTGGAGGTGGTGGTCTGTAGTCTGTCCCCTCGACCGACGTACCGATATCTCAATGGGATAGTCCCATAATAAGTACCTATCATCATCAGCCTATAGCAGTCCACTGCTGGACATAGGCCTCCCCCAATGAGCGCCATAGCGCCCTGTCTTCAGCTTGCCGCATCCAGCATCTACCTACAGTCTTTCGCAGGTCGTCATCGGCCGGAGGGCGTCCTACACTACGTTTACCGAGTCGTGGTCTCCACTTAAGAACACAGTTGCCAGTTCCTATGCATGTACCTAAATATCCCCACCATCGCTTGAGAATTACGTTCAAACACCACTTACTACGACCAAGTAAAATTCAAAGCAAACAGGGCATACATACCCGCCATTAAAAAGTTTGCTTGAGCCTCGTTATTTCTGAGTGCCGGAGAATAGATCGTGAAGCCATAAGGGTGATATTACTGTGCGGTATCGATCCACGGTAGAATCAACGAAAATGAAAATGAATGAAAAATGAAAATGAATGAAAATGAAAAGTTTTTATTTCTTTAAGCTTACAAATAAGCACTTAGACAGGTCATATTTTATACAATTCTTTATTATCAATTAAATTATTTTATAGTTCACTTCAATTTTTTGTCCACCAGTGGAAGAAGTGAGAAGAAACCCGTATGTTCATAACTTATGTGTCTAGTATCATTAGTCATTTGATTTGCTTATCTGTAAGTTGGTAGATTTTGAGTTGAATCCTGTTTAATTTAATTTATTTCTATGTATTTTTGTGTGTTTGTATAAAGAATACAAGAAGGTCGAATAACCGAAATACATTTTGGTAATCAAATTGTAGAATGTAAAAGTGGATCCGAGTCAACTATAATATTTTTAGAATTAAGTTTAGTTTTCATTATCATTATTAGGCTATATTAACGCGCCCTATTGAGCGCTATAGCGCCTTGTCTTCAGCTTGCCACGTCCAGCATCTGCCTGCAGTCTTTCACTGGTCGTCTGGAAACGTCATCCCACCTGGCCAAAGGTTATCCTACAGATTTTCAAAAACTTTATTTCTTTATGCTTACAAAATAAGCACTTAGACACGGCTAAACTTTTTTTTTTGTCTAGTTTTGTCTGGTCTCCTCTGAAGAACACGTTTACACAGAAAATTATATCCAGCCCATTGCCACTTCAGCTTGATAATATTCTGAGCTTCGAGTAGGTAGGAGTTTTGTTTTTAATTACATTTTTATGTCTCAACTAAAATCGCCATCGACGCGTGTCTATGACATAGAATAGGTCACTATAGAGGAAAGAGTTTGGGTGATTCAAAGAAAAATTAAGTCATAAATGTCGACGTTGAACATCGACCAACCGTGGATGATGAATAAAATATTCAATTTATATTAATATATAAATAATACACATCACAATAAGTGGAATTTCCACACGGTTATCGTGATAGATTCTTTTGGGAGAACATACCTAAACCCTGGGTACTTTTCGTATATCATATACCAATAGAAATACAAAGGAATACAACTTACAAATCAGCATTTTTTTTTCTAGAAAAAACAAATAATTCAAGGTACGGTTAGATTGTATTTGTTGAATAGCTTTTACCTAAGTGAGGCTGTAGATCTTTCTCGATAGACGGCCACATTCACACAGGAGTTTCATTTTATAAGACTGTTTTTTACGAATCCTTCGCTTCGATTCTATTATTTGATTGTAATTTTCTTTTCACCACTCTCGCTCGAAAACGCTGTCTTTGCTGATCAAAAACTGTGAGCAAAATGTAGAATTGCTCACTTGTTAAATTTTTATTTATTTTGTTAAACACATTACAATGTTATCTAAAATATATTATGATAATTCGTACTAAAGGACTAATATTAACAAAAACAAAAACAGTTTTTAACAGACACTGGTGATAAAATTAAACTAGCACTACCTAGCTATGAGGCCGGGCAGTACTCTATTCAATTCCATCACCAGGTAGGACGGCCCAGCTTGGAGGACCAGCGATATGAGGATCATTGAAATGGAGTTTTTAAGTTCTCTAATGAAATAGTTAATTCTAGGATTAAAAATGTCGAGTTCTATATGTTTTATGGACAGCTCATTGTACTGACGCGCCATTCTAGTGAGTGGGTTGTAATAAGAGATGTGTTTGAAATGTAGGATATTATTCAACGTGTTATAAAAAGTAATTTGAATTCAGAATGTTGTACTCAATTTCTTCGATGGTGTATTTAGTTGTTGATACTTTATGGTCCGCGCCGAAAAAAGGAAAAAAACCGCGCAATCTGCAGCAGGAGAAGTGCTTTCTGATTGAAAGCCGCGCTTTTTTATTGTATATAGTCAACTTGGTTTGTGTAGACATGTTTTAAAGGCAGACAGCGCCATCTATAAATAATGTCCCAAACAACAGGTTTGGACTTTATATGGTAGTTGCACCTCTGTGAGCTGAACTCATTTTAGTTTATCGAAAGGAAGGAGGTTGGGCAGTGTTTTCAACCTTGATAGAAGAGAATAAATTCGATCGTTCGCGATTTGAAAGAGGTTTATAGCATTCTAAGCCTCCATGGTTGCTGACCACAAGAAGTATCTGATATTCGACCTCTTATAAATTACGAAATATTTTCTCGTTAGTCGATGTGAAAAGTTGTATGTTCAACTCGAGAGCAAACATTTTTTGTTTCGTGCCTTTGCTCTGGATTTAATATCGGCGCGTTCAACAAAAAATAGTTATGCCCACTTGTTGGACAAATAACGATTGTTAACAAAGGATTAGTGCTTTGCTGACGCAATCAAACGGTAAACGTAGTGTAGGACGCCCTCCGACCAGGTGGGATGACGACCTGCGAGGCTGCGAAAGAATGCAGGTGTTTTTTTTTTTATTATGTTACTTATTCCTCTGAATGGTAGTTGCTGGATGCGACATGCTGAAGACAGGGCGCTATGGCGCTCATTGGGGGAGGCCTATGTCCAGCCGTGGACTGCTATAGGCTGATGATGATGATGATGGTGAAATCAGAACAAAGTAAACGTATTTAACATTACAATTTATCAAAAATATCAAACGTGTTATGCCTTTCTCGAAAGACGACAGGGTGATTATAATAAATGGGATTTAAAGGATTAGAAATGCAAATAAGCCAAGCGTAAACGTTATAAATCTTCGTTGAAACAACATACAGACTTATTTTCGATATCTTGGAAGATTAATCTCTTTTTTTGTGTAAAGAAACAAAAGACCAGAATGTAAACGATACGGCTGAGGCAGGTGTTAGCTAGGGAGGAGAAAAATGACGATAAACGTTTTTATCGATACTTTAGTATTAACTTAATGCTCTTTAGGTGTTCGATTCTAAATCGATTACATTATCGTTTCGCGCAGAGACGTGTTGGTATGTCTCTCCATAAATTTGGCTTTGTATGGTAATGTTTTTTCTTGTCTTTGATTATTTATTTGCCACTGGACTCTCCACAATTTATTAATTATAAAGAATAAGAATAAATTCCAATACCTAGTAACGAACCTTGTTTGATCAAATAATAAATAAATTACAGACAAGTAAACTGATGTACCAATAAGGTACCTGCAAATATTCTACTCGTATTTCACGCAGAAGGTTTCGCCGACGATTTTTCTGCGCTTAGTTGCCTTGTGCTAACATTTTACGTGGATCCCAAAACACTAATGTTTCGGACCACGTCGAATATCTGTATTATATATAACTAACTGAGAAATTATATATACATTTTATTCTTGTGCATTCTACGCCTGAATATACCGAAAAAGCAGATTGAACCGTATAGATACTTATTGTCAAACTCATACTCATCTTCGTGAGAAACCATTCGTAAAACTGTCGATAGTTTCAATACACCGCCATTTACAGAGCCCATAAGTTTATCGACATCGATAGTCCCGCCCCACCCCATTATCACGTACTTGACGTATGCTCACCCACATGGCCCGTCTCATTTGTAACGTAAAGGATTCTACACACCAGTCGCTGACGTCAGCAACCCAGACAGGCGGGTTGTTGTCGGCGACATGGTTTTATAGAATCACTAGCTGCGCCCCGCGTGGAAATCTATGTGTCAAATGGTTCATAAACCTTCCTCTTGAATCAAGTTATCTATAAATAAACCGCTTCAAAAGCCGTTGAGTTGTTTTGAAGATCGAAGCATACATAGGGACTGACAGGCAGCGGTAAGGGACTATGTAGTGATAGTGATAGTTTCAGCGGTAAGGTCAGAATTCAGTGGTGGAAGGACATGCTTGATCTACAAGCGGAGGAGTGGCGGGAAACTACGCAGGCCAGGGGAAAATGGCGACTTCTCTAATCGAAGGCCAAGAGGCACTTCAGTCGTTAAACTATAAGAAGCTTAAACTAGTACTTGCTCACCAAGGACTAGTTTAAGCTTGCAGTTTTGTACGCGTTTCTATACAGGGCGTCCCACAGCCATGCCAATGGAGGGAAAGTACCTTAAATTTTGTAGTTAGAACATTTTACTGAAATAAGACGTCATTTTGATTTTAAAAACAACTTAAACTGCATTCAAAGATTTTTGAATAATCGCCGGTCTGAAGCAGGAATCGAACCCGCAAAATTGTAAAAAAAAATCACACCTCATTTAACGTAAGGAAGATTAAGAAATATTCTATCATAAATTGAAATTATTAAAGAGTCAACCTCAGAGTCAACATAAAATCGTTGGTCTAGCGGTCGCGTCACGCGTGTTAACATTTCCTAGGTGTGTAAACTCCTTAACGGTTGGTAACGTACGTAACGGTAGGTAACGTAACGCGAGGTAACGTACTACGGTACGGGTATGCAGATAAGCTTCTATTTCTCAGTGTCGCTCGTTTCAATGATTCAGCTATTTTTTTGTGTACGGATTCGGTGGATTTTCGCGTGTTATTGAGTAAGAGACACAAGTTTTGTTCCGTTTTTTCAGTGTTTGTTTTAAAACGGAAGAGTGGAGCACTGCTACCCGAAGGGAGTATCGTCATCAGGGTGGCTCAATATATTGGATATCATCATCATCAGCCTCGGCCATCGGCCTGTGTCCAGCAGTCCACTGCTGGACACAGGCCTGCCTGGCCTAATGAGCGCCATAGCGCCCTGTCTTCAGTTGGACTGCAGAAGGACTTGCAGAAGGACTGCAGGCAGATGCTGGATGCGGCATTCAGCATCTGCCTGCAGTCCTTCGCAGATCGTCATCCTACCTGGACGTCCTACACTACGTTTGCCGAGTCGTGGTCTCCACTCTAGAACACGTTTGCCCCAGCAGCCGTCGGTTCTTCGCGAGATATGGCCAGCCCACTGCCACTTCAGCTTGCTAATTCTTAAAGCTATGCCCTTTATCAAATTACCGATTTACTACTTACAACAATATAACACCAGCTTACATCAGTACAATGTCCACAGCTGGACTTAGGCCTGCCTTAATAAGCGACATGGCTCTTATTAAATTAATACAAGAAGTGGCGTGGCGGGCGAAGGTCCGCCTGCGACGCAGGAGTTTGCGCATTCGATTCCCACTTGGAAGAAAATATCTTGGAAGAAAATATCGAGATTTAGTTAGAAAGCGATTTAGTCCTAACTGCTATCTAGTCAAATCGATATGTAGTCCTAAAGCTTCTAACCCAAATATTTATATCTGGGTATTTCTATGTATAATAAAAAAAATCTATCTATGTAATATATTATATTATGTACATCAGTTATCTAGTACCCATAACACAAGCTCTGCTTAGCTTGCGGCTAGGTGACGCTGTATGAATTATCCAGCATTATTTATTTACTATTATTATCCTGTTAAGACTAATCCAGATTAACGCAGTAATAACGACCCATCAATTCGCAAGCAAGCTTACTAAGCAACATAATGACTCATTAACATTAGGTGATCCATCATTAAAGGGTGAACACGTTGTAAGCGAAATAACAAAAACCGCTTTACAGTTTAGAATGTGTTAAGGGGTAACGTTCAGCTGTTACAAAATAAATTAAGATTAATAAATAATGCTGGACAATCCACACAGCATCATCTAGCCCCAAACTAAGCAGAGCTTGTGTTATGGGTGCTAGATAACTGATATACTTAATACGATACATTACATAGAAATATATTTTTTATTATACATAGAAAGTCCCCTGAACAAATATATTTAGATTGTACAAACATTTTGGTTTGGTATGCAGATATATTTGTGTTCTATGTGTTTTTTTATGTATTAAAAAATATCTAATATATCGATCTATATATTGTATTAATTATATAGTTATCCAGTTCTTACACATATCAAAAGCTCTGCCTAGCTTGGGGATAGTTGATGCTGTATGGATTGTCCAGAATAATTCCGCAGTAATTGAACTTTGCATTTTATTAAAGTCTCATCTGAGACCTAGATCAAAATAATCATAAAGAATTAATCAAAAAGTTGCCTGGAAGAAATCGCTTCTAAGCGATAAGGCCGCCCATTGTACTTGTCGCATGTAATGTCTTTTGTAATGATCTGTATATGTTGTTTAATAAGGTATTTTTGTATTGTATTGTATTAATCCTAGATCAAGTCAAATCACGTTCTGGTAAAAGTACCTTATACTTAGAAGCACAAAAACCTGCCCAAATTCAAATCCGGAAAACTTTTTCTCAGTACCAAAGCCGCAGGCAGCCCTGTAAATCACGAAAACGGACCAAAAGGACCTCTCTTATATTAGAAACCCTAAAGCTGGAAACACACTATTGACATGCTACGCGACCCGATCTCTTCCGCGATGTGTGTTGAGTTGAATCTAATCATTTTTATTTTAATAATCGAAATCTTCTTATATACCCGACGCGATACTTACGAAACAATGTCTTCACAATGTGGTTCGTGTCATAAAATTCAAAATCTTTTTTTTCTCTGACTTACAAAAAAAAATCACTTACACGAGTCAAATAAAAAATAAGGTGTTTTTGAATTTCTGTTCACTTTCTCTGTCATTTTTTTTTTAATTTAAGTCAACACACATCGCGTTTCGTCAGGTTATACGGTGTGAACACCACAGTTTGCTACGATTAGATTCAACACAACACGAATCGCGTATCGTCGGGTTGCGTGGTGTGTATTTAGTGTGTGGAACCCTTTAGTACCTACGCCCCTGAGGGAATTATAATAAATCAAAACATTATCTAAGGACAAAGATATCTTGATGTACCTCTGTAAGTACTAGATAATCCCTTGATTTGGGTACATAGGACAGATAAGCCGTGCAATGGATGATTACACATAATATACACTGGAATGTAAACAGTGAACAGAATGTTGAGATTGATGTGTGGAGTGACAAGGGTGGATATGATCTATACTAATATTATAAAGAGGAAAGGTTTGATTTTTTGTTTATTTATTTGTTTGTAATGAATAGGCTCCAAAACTGCTGGACCGATTTGAAAAATTCTTTCACCGTTGGGAAGCTACACTATCCCCGGTGAACATACGCTATACATATGTATATTATAATTTCAAAGAAGTTAGTGATCCGTACTGAAACCGTGCGAAGCCGGGAAGGTCCGCTAGTAAGGATATAAAAGGAATATAAAGGATATACTGATACGAGAAGTTTGATAGAAGCGTCAGTATCGCAAAAGATGATTAGTAACAGGTTAGATAGATAGATAGATAGTGTCCATCCAAAGGTTGCCTGGAAGAAATCGCTCTTAGCGATAAGGCCGCCCATTGTGCATCTGTATCTTTGTTCTTTACTGTTTTTGTTTTTCTGTGTTTGATGTGCAATAAAGCGTATTTGTATTGTATTGTATTGTATAGATAAAACATTTATTTGGTACTAATAACACACATACAATTAATATATAGATACATTCAATAATAAACAAAAGTACACAAGGCTTAACAATTAAAACAATTTATAAAAGTAACAAAAAGTACTGTATGTTAATGTGTGCTCTAGTACAACAAAGGTGTACAAAGGTGACGCGGTGGTGTAAAGGTGTAGGGTAGCGTAGTTAGTGTGAAGTGTGATTCACCTACGAAAATGGTGCTATCAAAAGTGTTTTTCATAATACATTTACGCCGACGTTTTGCCAACTCTAAATGCTGACGAGGTCTCCCGGACCTGCGAAAAGCAGTCGTCAGTAAAACTGTCCGGTCACCTAGACCTTCATAAAGTCGCCCCGCATGCGTAGATTTATGACCTCTGATAAAAACTGATAATTATACCGATCCCTTTCTGTGTCAGGACCGAATGGGAGCTGCCATTCTTATAATGCCTTCTCGTACTTTCATATATTTATTTATATTATATTTTATTTATTTATTTATATTTATTTAAATAACACACTAACAAGTTCACTAATACTAGAAAGCTTATTATGACGATTATTGGGTCAGGCGCCCCTCAGGGCCACTGAGGCTGGGCAGTAAATGTGTTATCTCTTTCTTCCGGCTATTGTTGAAAAACGAATCAAAAATAACTGTTATTGAAACCGTCCCTTAACAAAGTAGCAAATAAAGTTTGTTACAAAATGCTTCCCCTTAACTAGCCGCGTGCGGTTCATTACCCACGTTTACGTTAGTACAGTCAGCAACAGCGACATATCGCATCTGCATCAACCCCCATAATTATGTATAAACTAAAAACTACTGAATAAACTCCTTGGGGGGTTTGTCATATACACTACGCTTGGCAGGCGGATTAGTATTCTTTAGAATACAATAGAAAAGAAAATGTATATTTGCGTTTTCAAATATAAAACAATAAATAGTAGGAAATTCAATAACATCCCAAAAAAAAAAAACGATTTCGGCGAACCTTAAACTATCAACCTTCCCCTAAACAAAAACAATGTAATACAAAGACTCTAAAACACTAATACAAAGTAGGTACAAACAAAATACAATACAATACAAAAATACTTAATTGTACACCAGTTACAAAAAGACATTACATGCGACAAGTACAATCTACATGCTTCAAGCATCATCGTCATCATCGGCCTATAGCAGTCCACTGCTGGATATAGGCCTCCCAATGAGCCAATGAGCGCCATAGCGCCCTATCTTCTGCTTGTTGCATCCAGCATCTACCTGCAATCTTTCGCAGGTTGTCATCCAGTCGGAGGGCGTCCTACACTACGTTTACCGAGTCGTGGTCTCCACTCAAGAACACGTTTGCCCCAGTGGCCGTCGTAAGACAATGTCATTAACAAATACAAAAATCTTTATCCTTATCTTTAATCCAGTAACGAAACAGTACAAAGCTTACGAAAATTAACAGCGAGAACACAAATAGGCTACCGGTTCAGCATTAAATGCTCCATTGACACGGGTGCCAATGCAGCGCTGGTATTCAGCGGCGCCAGAGTACTAAGTGCAGCACTTAGCACAACATCGATCTCAGTGTAGCTGCTAAAAATATACAGAAGGAAGCTGTTGCCTTTCCGTAGATTAGCTTATTCGGCATATTTACTATGATTAGATTTTTGACTTATCCAATATTTCGGCACAGTTTCATGCGCCATGATCACGGAATAACTGAAGCACTGCGAGTAAGTTTTTATGGGCAGATATACCGATCTACCCTCATTTTTTGTCTTTTGCTACGAACGTTACCACTACCACCGGTTTCATTTCAAATCATGGTAAATATCCCGTTTTAAATGATTTCAGTGTTAATAACCAATAAAGTTTCAAAAGTTTTATAGCTTAGTCGGTTCTTACGACATCAGCAGGCTGAGTTGAGGTGGTCGATTCTTGGGGCACGATAATGCATCCTCGTAGCATGAATCATTAGTATGTAAATTCAATCAATTATGATAGCTGATTGACAATCATCGTTATTCATGAGATATTAAAGTAATTATTAATCAGATGTGCAAATGATAGAAATAAATAATATTTTATTTGCATAACTATTCTTATAGTTTTATTCACATAAGTCTACCGCTGAGTGTACTTACAAGCTCCCTTCTAAACAAGCTCCTCTATGTTGCCAAGTTTTTTCTACGGCTATCGCTTCTTGTTACCCTTAGAAAATTCCAGAACATGGTAAAGAGAATGAACACAAACAAGTTATTAAGCGAGCTTTTTTTGTACAAGCCTTTTTAAGAGTTCGGTGACCAATGGGTGAAACGGGACCCTGCTACTAAGACTCCGCTGTTAGTCCGTCCGTCAGCTGACTGTATCCATGTTTAGCTTTGTTTTCAAAATTCAATATAATTTATTATTTATTTAGGCTTACAAAATAAGCACATAGACAAGTCATATTTTATACTATAAATTATTATCAAATAAAATTATTTTACTATTTACTTCAATTTTTTGTCCACTAGTGGAAGAAGTGAAAAAGAAACCACTAGTATGTATGTTCATATCTTATATGTCTAATACATGGTTATTTGCCTGTGTAAGTCTTAATATATGTGTTTGTTTTTATGTACAGTGTGTGTCAAAATAAATGCTATACTGGTCTATTCCAATATTACAAAAAAAGATCACAGAATATGTATTTATTTCGCCGCCATAACAACAAGGCTCTTGAAAACGAATAGCTAAATTGTTGACATTTTGACATAATGTGGACGACTATTGCCGCTATAAAAATAAAATAAATATAGCATTAAGGGATCCAATGTTCATACCAATTTGTGTACCGTTTAACTGAACCTAAGCTATATTTGACTAATTTGATTTTTCAAATATAGCTTAGGTTATTTTTTTTCGCTAATTTGACTCTAACCTCAATAAATTTCGCAAACTAATTTCGACTATACTGAGCAATTAACTTTAATATATAACAATATATATTAGTATAGATTTATAAATAGTATTTTCTGTTATATATACCTAAATAATACACTATGTATTGTTTAGGTTTATATAACAGAAACTTTAACTAAAACTTTAACTTTCACTTTAATAAAAACATTTAGTTATATGGAAATTGTTTTGGCTATGTTTGCAACACTTTTCTAAACTTGTTATGTTTACATCTAGGTCTACAATCTGGTTCACTACTGTAACTCTATTATTTAATGCATAAATGTGATTGTAAACTGCTTTGTAAACTTATTACAATAAATAAATAAATAAGCAAAGTCGGGCGCGGTCTGAAAAATTTTCTTTAGGGTTCTTCCTGCGAAATAGTTACGGAACGAACTGTGTGCAAGTCGACTCACTCTTGACCGATCTATACGAATACCTATTATAATTCTTTGGTCTCAGAAGAAGTTGTTTGTTCGCTGATTTACTTACCAATGATAAAATCTCTAGGCTAAATCTCTAGGTAGATAATTTTGCTATGGCGAATTGATGTTGACAAAAGATTTTATCGTTAATTACATACTGATTAGTTAATTATGCTTACCGTTAATCAGAATACCAAAAAAATACGTTTAATTGGTAGCTTATAGGCTATTTTTTTAAATTAAAGCTTATGGCTAGAATTTTTATTGCGCGATCTCCTTTTGTTTTTCGTAAACTGTAGGACAAGCACAGGGACGGTCTAGGGTAAATTTGAGAAGCATTACGTCACTTTGTCATCGAATGCGTAAATTATTTGAAGTTAATTCCTTCAACATCAATAATGTACGCAATGTATGACGATGCAATTTCAATATTGTCTATTCTACTCTAGACAACAATTCCGCTATGCTAGGCCTACAGGAAGCCTAGATTTCTGACGCGTGCGGATAAGTATGATATAACAAAAGACAATCGTATACCGATAATATTAACTTGACGACCGATGTGGCGCGGTGGGCGAAGGTCCGCCTGCGACGCAGGAGGTTGCGGGTTCGATTCCCGCCTCGGAACAATTGTGTGTACGATCTGCAGATATTTGTTCCGGGTGTTCTGGTCGTTTTCTATGTATAATAAAAAATATCTATCTATATAATGTATTATGTATATCAGTTATCTAGTACCCATAACTGATGCGCAGAGTGCGGGACAGCCCCAACAGCATCCTACAAACTGTAGCGGGCAGGATTGATTCGCCAATATGGCGGAAATTAATAAGAAATGCAATTGGTTAATTTGAATTTAATGATGATGTAATTTGATTTGTTTTAATTTATTTTAATTTTTTCTAATTTATTCTAATTTATTACTATTCATTTTAATTATTCATTTCAATTTAATTTAATTTTTCGTAAGAATTACTAACATTTATTCTAAGATTTACTAACAAATTATGGATCTATAGTAGTCCGAAATAAAAGAATTTTATTTTATTTTTTATTTATTTATAACACGAGCTTTGCTTACCATGGGGCTAGATAATGCTGTGTGGATTGTCCAGCATTATTTATTTATTTATTTATTTTATTAGTTATTCCTTAGGCGTTGGGCCACATACGCTTCCCAAGGGAGCGCCGGTACACATATAAAGTATGTAGGATCTATACGAATACTTATTGTATTCAGGTAAAATTATTAAAATTTTCGAATATACTCGTACATTTGTAAAACTGCATACCAAAAAAATTACACTAACATAAAATCTTCTGCCTCTTACATAAAGACTCGACTTTTTGGTGTTACATTTACAAAGAATTTTTCACATTTCTTAATTTTAATTAATTTTTGAGTATGGAACTGAAAGCGCTTTTTTATGATTGTTGGATGTGGTTGGATGTTTATAAGAAGGGTAATTCTTCCTTCATGGTAGAATGTGTTGATAGATTATTTTGCGTTGCGCATAACGAAGACACAAAAATACTTTTTAGTATCAAGAAATAACGACTACAAAGAAACTAGAATGTTTTGTCTACTCAAGTGAAAACCAAGTTAATATTATAAAAATGAAAGAGAAGAGTAAAAAAACAAAGAAATGACCAGTCTGAAGCCGCGGGCAGAAACTAGTTCGAAAAAAGAGCTGAATATATTTACCAATTCGCTATTTTTCGTGGTCTGAAATTGGAACTATGTTAAAGTGTAAGCCTGATCCATTAGCCCCCGAAATCCTTGATCCATTAGATCCAGGATAAATTCCGCGGATCCTGGACCAGGAATTATGGCTCTAATCTAAAAAGCGGGATAATCTGAGCGCGGTTATAAATAAAATGTCAACGGAGACGGTACAGACGGTGGAAACACACGGGAATTATCTTCTATAATATAAAAATGAATCGCTGAATGTGTTGCTAAGCGCAAATCTCGAGAGCAGCTGAACCGATTTTGCAAAATTTTTTTTAGAATATTTCTTGAAGTACGAGAATGGTTCTTACGGAGAGAAAAAAGAGTTTTTTTTTATTGCCTAAGTAGTATAAATAAATAAATATAAATAAATAATGCTGGACAATCCACACAGCATTATCTAGCCCCATGGTAAGCAAAGCTTGTGTTATGGGTACTAGATAACTGATATACATAATACAATACATTACATAGATAGATATTTTTTATTATACATAGAAAACGACCAGAACACCCGGAACAAATATCTGCAGATCATACACACAATTGTTCCGAGGCGGGAATCGAACCCGCAACCTCCTGCGTCGCAGGCGGACCTTCGCCCACCGCGCCACATCGGTCGTCAAATTTTGTAAGAGAAGAAGGATTAGGTGAAAATGAGAAATAAAAATATGTTTATTACTACATCTAAACAGAACTAAAGTTAATACAGATTTGGTATGGCTTAAGTAGACAGAATTAATTAACAAAACTGCTAATGATTCCCACACTAGGCTGGGCCTGTATCGTGGGAATCAATATGATTACCTGGTAAGAAGTGCCTCAATTGAATGTCAAATCTATGCAGAGTTAATTAGGCAGAGGTACATCTGTATAGGTACTGAAAAGCCACCAGATAATTTTATTTCTTTTTTCATAGCGTAGACGTGTTTATCATGTCACCTGTACCTACGGGTTTTAACGGAAGACTAGCGTTGGCTATATCTTTTACGGGACTTAGCAACAACTCTATAATAAATACACCTATTCTATAAGCGCGTCTTTTGTATTCTGTTATAATAAATGTATTTACATTATATTCTAATATCGAATAAAGTAATTTCTAACGGGACAGTCCAAGATAAACTCCCGTGTTTTCCAACTTTCTAGTGGCGCATTAATTCGTAGAGCAATTAAAACTTTTACTAACCGCTGCTTTTTCACGTTATAAATAACCGTCGTTTGTATAGAGTTAGATGTTACTGAGTTGCGATACAGTGAAAGTGTTGGGATTTGATGACAATGACCTGCTACATTGTAAGCAATTTGGGTTTACTCGTGGCAGGTCAACTACTGATGCCGGTGTAGAGTTGGTATCGCATATTTTTGATGCTTGGGAGAAGTCGCAAGATGCTTTAGGCGTTTTTTGCGACTTGTCAAAAGCATTCGATTGCGTTCATCACGAAACATTAATCAGGAAACTACATCATTATGGAATTAGGGACAGCTCTTTGGATCTTCTTACATCTTACTTGAGTGATAGGATACAAAGAGTTGACATTAATGGGAAACGATCTAAAGGGTCTGTTGTTACAATGGGTGTACCGCAGGGCTCTATCTTGGGTCCTTTCCTATTTTTAGTTTATATTAATGACCTGCCTCATCTTGTAAAGAATGATCATGAGATTGTATTGTTTGCTGATGATACTTCATTAATTTTTAAAATGAAACGACAAAACACAAATTTCGACGATGTAAATACTGCAATCTCAAAGGTAGTCCATTGGTTTAGTATTAATAATCTTTTGCTTAATGAAACCAAAACAAAATGTATAAGATTTATTCTACCTAATGTAAAACAAGTTAAGGCTGATATAAACGTAAAAGGAGAAACGTTAGAAATTGTAGACAATACCGTATTTTTAGGAATAACCTTAGATAGTAAACTTCAATGGGGCCCACACATAGATAAGCTATCGAGGAGACTTAGTTCTGCAGCATATGCAGTTAAAAAAATCCGTCATCTTACAGACGTTGATACTTCTAGACTAGTCTATTTCAGCTACTTCCACAGTATTATGTCTTATGGCATACTACTGTGGGGGAACGCTGCAGATATAAACACAGTATTTGTGTTGCAGAAGAGGGCTGTTCGTGCGATCTATAATATGGGTCCCAGAGAATCCCTACGTGAAATATTCAAAGAAATAAACATAATGACAGTACCGTGTCAATATATTTATGAAAACTTGTTGTACACTCATAAAAATATCAATCGGTTCACTAAAAAAAGTGATATACATAATGTAAATACTAGAAATAAGAATAAACTCGCTGTGCCCACAACTAGGCTACACAAGATAAATGTATCTTTTAAAGGGCAATGTATACGCTTCTACAACAAAACTCCAAGTGAGTTGCAAAAATTATCAATAAATAAATTTAAAAAAATTGTGAAACATATTCTTTGTAAAAAAGCTTATTACAAAATATCAGATTACTTAGAAGATAAAAAAGCTTGGAACGAGTTTTGCTCCAACTCAAAATCTACCAACTTACAAATAAGCAAATCAAATGTACTAGACACATAAGTTATGAACATACTAGTGGTTTCTTCTCACTTCTTCCACTGGTGGACAAAAAATTGAAGTGAACTATAAAATAATTTAATAGTATAAAATATGACCTGTCTAAGTGCTTATTTGTAAGCTTAAAGAAATAAAAACTTTTCATTTTCATTTTCATTTTCATTCATTTTCATTTGAGGGTAATTTTTGAATTAGTGAGCTTTTTACCTATACACTGACGACCTCTGTGGAACGGTGGGCGAAGGTCCGCCTGCGATGCAGAAGGTTGCGGGTTCGATTCCCGCCTCGAGACAATAAATTACACATTTGTTGACATTTGTTCAGGGTGGTCTGGTCGTTATTTAAGTATAGTAAAAATATCTATCTATGTAATGTATTGTATTAAGTATAATACAGTCATCTAGTACCCATAACACAAGCTCTGCTTAGCTTGGGGCTAGATGATACTGTGTGGTATTGTCCAGCATTATTTATTTATTTACACTAGTCAAGTTCAATGTAGAATGTTTCAAACAAACCAATAACTTAAACTCTCGAGTTTTAGACATTATTGTAAGCAATGTAAATTGAAGGAAGGATCTCAAATCGATAAGTAATGTAAATTGTAAATAAAAAAACGCGGTAACGGAGTGAATTCTAAGTTTTAAAGATCTAAGCATACATAGGGACAGACAGACAGCGGGAAGCGACTTTGTTTTATACTATGTAGTGATTGAGCGTAAACCACAAACAGCAGGGGGTGGGGGAGTGGTCTCAAACGTTTGGCGGACTTTTTTAGTTTAGTAGCCATATAGTAGCCATTTAGCTAGTAGTCATATAGTAGTCATTTAGCTAGTAGCCATATAGTAGCCATTTAGCTAGTACGTATCGCGAGAGTGCAGCGCGTATTTTGAATAAGAGCATTTTATAAAAACCACCGTCTATATTGTTCTTTCATGTCCAGCCCATCCTAAGGATACCTGGAAGAGATCGCTCTCAGCGATAAGGCCACCCTTTACACTTCATCTATTCTAAGCATTTATATCATTAACATCGCCTAAGGGCTTAATAAAAAAAACCTGTAATGATGTTACTATCTCAATAAATAAATAAATATCTGTATTGTTTTCTGTTTTGTGTGGTAAATATACATAATAAAGTGTTTTCTATCTATCTATCTTGCACTACTGTTCGACGTATTTATTTTTCTTATTTTTATGGCTCGCTGTGTCTGTGTTGCCACATACCAATTTCTCGCCTCACAAAATTAAAACACCCTGTCAGTGTCACTCGGCTGGCGACCCAAGTTAAATAATTATTAGCAGGCAAACAGGGTGTTGCCATAAAAACCCGCCAGTCTAAAGGCTTTACACAAATTTTAATAACGGTAAAAGAGTCGTTTTCAAAAGGTGCTGGCGACACTTAACGCCAGTGGAGGGAGAATGGCTGATTACCCTAAATATTTAAACAAAACTCATATTTAAGCACGGCGAAAAAGTTTTGACTGATTTTTATTGAAAACTGTCAAAACGCGTTTAAGCACAATTTTTTTACAGTTTTCAATGAAATAAGTTAACACTTACTAGGCAGGTGGACTGCCTATTATGTCACGAAGAACCGACAGCCGCTAGCATAAACGTGTTCTGACTCGACAAATGTAGAGTAGAACGCCGTCCGACCAGGTGGGATGACGACCTGCGAAAGACTGCAGACAGATGCTGGATGCGGCAAGCTGAAGACAGGGCGCTATGGCGCTCATTAGGGGAGGCCTATTGTCCAGCAGTGAACTATTTTAGATTGCTGATGATTATAGTATCGACGATTTTTTCAATGATAAACTTTGGTATATGTTAGGTTTATTAAACGTCATTCTCTTTCAAATCTTTTTGCATACCGACTAACGGTCAAGCATGTTGATTCATAAAATGTATTTACTTTTTACATTACATAACACATGTTTTGGCAAATCTAGAGACACGACGTCACTCCAATTTAAGGTCTAGCCTGAAAACCAGTGTCACTATCGTCCTCGGTCGATGACAACAAACTGAGACGGGACGGTATTAGCCGCGCACATAGGGAAAAACCAGTTTTTCTTACTCTACTATTTATGTTTTTCTGTATTTATGTATCTTTTCCTTTTTTTGTAACTCTGTTTAACATTGTGTGTGTGTGTGTTGGCTATAAATAAATAGTTTTATTCTTTTTTTTTTTATTCAAAGTAAAAATATTTATCTTTAACCAGCTGTTGTTTACTGAGCTGTGCAAGTACACAGAATACAAAGTTCCTTAGCTTTTAAAGGGTTTAAAAATAAGGACAATTATTATGAAGCCTCTTAATTTCGCAAGAACCCGTTTGTTTATTGCACTAATTAAAATATTGTGATTTTTTCACTTGTTACCGGCGTCAGTATTTTGTAGACGACTTTTGCATTTTACGGGTTTGTTGTGGCTATATTGTGGCTTATTATTTTTGCAGTTTCTGTTATAAATTGACAAGTTATTTTTTATTTAATTACAAAATGTTGTAGAAACTTACAGTTAGGTTTACAAATGAGATACATATTACATATATAGAACATGGATAGACCAGTGCATGTTTGCTGACGGCTAATTAAAAGTTTCCGCTGATAGATAATTAAAAATTTAGAGTTTTTTTTATTTTTATTTATTATACACACAAAACACATTACAATGTTATCTAAAATAATCATAAAAAAGTAATTTTAATCTACATTGTACCGTAAAGATATGCGTGTACAGCTATACTTAGTAAATTATATTATAATAGTTCGTACCAAAGGACTAATATTAACAAAAACAAAAACAATTTTTAACAGACACTGGTGAAAATATTAAACTAGCACTACCTAGCTATAAGGCCGGGCAGTACTCTATTCAATTCCATCACCAGGTAGGATGGCCCAGCTTGGAGGACCAGCGATATGAGGATCATTGAAATGGAGGATACCTTTAAGTTCTCTAATGAAATAGTTAATTCTAGGATTAAAAATGTCAAGTTCTATATGTTTTATGGACAGCTCATTGTACTGACGCGCCATTCTAGTGAGTGGGTTGTAATAAGAGATGTTGTTCTTATAAGTGCGTAACGCAAAAAGAAGTTATGAAGCTAAGTAGGTTGACGACTTTATGTAGATAATAAATAGACAGTATATAAAAAATTAGAATATAAATAAATAAATAATGCTGGACAATTCACACCGTATTATCTAGCCCCATGATAAGCAGAGCTTGTGTTATGAGTACTAGATAACTGATATACATAATACAATACATTACATAGATATATTTTTTTTTATTATACATAGAAAACTACCAGAACACCCGTAACAAATATAGATCGTACACACAATTGTTCCGAGGCGGGAATCGAACGCGCAACCTCCTGCGTCGCAAGCGGACCTTCGCCCACTGCGCCACATCGGTCGTCAAAATAAAGAATAAAGTCGCTTAGTGAGTCGAACGAAATTCACGTTAATAAATATTCGTCAATATTATCAGCAACAACAGCATCCTGAATGCTTTATATCTCGAGGACATCTGATCTTGGGTAGGTATACATCAGAGAACAATCGAATTTAATTTTTACATACTGTCGTGGTGTGTAAACCTGTTGAAACGTCGGGGAAAATAGTTAAATAAACGCGATAAATACCCGTTAAACTAGTACATATACCTCTAATTAAGACTTCGCTTACTTACATAACATACTTCGCTTACTTAAATAACATACTTCGCTTACTTAAATTAACATATGTACTTCACTTACTTAAAGTAACATATTATGTACTTCACTTACTTAAATAACATACTTCTCTTACTTAAATAACATACTTCTCTTACTTAAATAACATACTTCGCTTACTTAAAGTAACAGAGTTCGGATAATAACAGATTTAATTCCACACCTGGCTGCGTATATTTGTGTGCGAGGATATTTTATAAGGGTGGCTGGTTTTTGGTAAATTGGACGGAATGGGAGGGCCTAGGCCATAAATCATGCCAAGATAACACGGCGGCCGAAGTCAGAGGCGGTAGCGGATTAAAACTTGAGAACAGTGTTTTTTGGTTATTATTTGACGTCCTCTGAGACAAATGTTTGTACGATCTGCAGATTTATACCGGGTGTTATGGTTATTTTCTATGTATATATATCTGTTGAATGTATTGTATTTGGTATATCGGTCATCTTGTATCCGTAACACAAGCTCTGCTCAGCTTGGGGCTAGATAGTGCCGTGTGAACTGTCCAGCATTCATTATTTATTTGTCTTGAGCTAATGTCTTGGACCGCACATTATCAAGCTCTCGGGACAAAGTTGCCCGATATGATACCCCGTTTTGGATTTCACGAGATTTGGTGTCAGCTTATATTTTTAGACAAGTTATGTAATACTTGAGAGGCTCATTACGTGGGGTCGATTATGGCGTCGGTTTTACGGAAACGAAATGAAATTCCGGCGGATTAAAGTTATTGAAGACAAAATTAGTTCGATCATACGATCTGCAGATATTTGTTCCGGATGTTCTGATCGTTTTCCATCATCATAATCATCAGCCTATTAGCAGTCCACTGCTGGACATAGGCCTGCCCTAATGAGCGTCATAGCGCCCTGTCTTCAGCTTGCCGCATCCAGCATCTGCCTGCAGTCCTTCGTAGGTCGTCATCCCACCTGGCTGGAGGACGTCCTACACTACGTTTGCCGAATCGCGGTCTCCACTCTAGAACACATTTACCCCAGTTGTCGGTTCTTAGCGAGATATGGCCGGCCCACTGCAACATCAGCTTGCTTATTCTTAGAGCTACATAATTATGTCAATAACTTTGCTTCTCTGTCGGACGTATTCATTACGAATCCTTGCCTTCAGAGAAACTCCGAGCATGCGTTTTTTATGTATAATAATAAATATCTATATATGTAATGTATTGTATTATGTATATCAGGGTACCCATAACACAAACTCTGCTTAGCTTGCAGCTAGATAATGCAGTCTGAATTGTCCAGCATTATTTATAATATATATTAAACTTTCACAATCATGTAATAATTAAAATGCTCGTTTTGAAATATAATTACGGAGCAAAGCCAGAACAATAAACATGTCTTGACTTTACAACAATAGTTGAAGATTGCAACTGACGCTTCGTTCACCGACCACAGAATAACTAGTACTTGATATTAGTTCAGGACATCTGAAGTCATGGAACCTTGTCTAGTATCCATACATGATCATTTTGATCCACGTCGCTATTAATGAGGCGTTTTCTAAATGTTCAAACATTTTACAACAAATCGAAAAGCGAAAATCTATTTACGTGGGGTGCTCAATTAAAGTGGGCATATTCATTTAGACATGACATCCTAAAGACAACGCTAAAAACAAAATCCAATAGCTAAAATCGCGACAGAAACGACTAAGAGAGTTGATTACGGACAAAGTTAGATGGCGTACACGTCCCGTATATATTATTGAGAGTTTTTATGACTCCGCTGCTGGTAATTATGTATACTATAAGCGCCACTGTCCATTCTCCACACGACTGAACAGTGGCGCTTTTGCTTTTATACCCCACAGGTACTGCTGGGCTAAACGTGTTCTTGAGTGGAGACCGCGACTCGGATAACGTAATGTAGCAGGCCCGCCGACCAGGTGGGATGACAGCCGGCGAAGGACTGCAGGCACATGATGCTGAATGCGGCAAGCTGAAGACTAAGCTGAAGCTGAAGACTGAAGTGGACTACTATAGGTAGTTGATGATGGCCGTGGCTATAGTTTTGAGGGTTCTATGGTTTTTGCGATAGATTTTGATCGGAGCATTCATGTATGGTCTCTAATCAGAGCTTAGCATAAGGCCTGATAGTTCAAGGCTCTTTAGTATATAATATCATTAATACTTCAAGCTCTTAGCAAAATCTGAGACGTGAATTTTAAGATAGACGCATAAATATTTTGCTATTAAATAAGATTAGGGGAGATTGATGTTGGAAAGTAATTTTGGTGATTTTCGTTAAATTACCATCAATCTTTTGCTTCGGAGTTTTTATGTTAGTTTTGTGCGTGAATCTTCTGTAAACGAAAATTGGTATTTGAACTGCTCGTACAGTCAACAACGAATATCGCTGAACACGAGTTTATCTTAAAATTACCTGCCGGGTGATTATGTAACTCGCGACCGGTTTGCGACAGGCGTAAATTAAGCAATCAGTGCTGTCAAACGTCAATTTTGTATTAGTTTGACACCAGCTACAATGTCAAAATTGGTCAAAATTGGCGTTTGACAGCACTGATTGCTTAATTTACGCCTGTCGCAAACCGGTCGCGAGTTACATAATCACCATACTGAACGGCACTGCACTCCATAAATACCTAAGCTAAAAATGTTTACAATATTATGAACAAGTTTAAATTACAAAGTTCGCCAACCAACCACCAGGTCGTCATCCCACGTGGCCGCAGGGCGTCTTACACTACGTATACCGAGTCGTGGTCTCCTCTCAAAAACAAGTTTTCACAGCGGTTGTCGGTTCTTCACGAGATATGGCCAAATGAAATGAAATGAAATGAAATGAAATGAAATGAAATGAAATGAAATGAAATGAAATGAAATGAAATGAAATGAAATGAAATGAAATGAAATGAAATGAAAGTTTATTTCCTTAGGCTTACAAATAAGCACTTAGACAAGTCATATAAGCCAGTCCACTGCCATTTCATCTTGCTTAGTCTTAGAGCTATTGCAACATACTTAAATAACAAAATTGTGAAACTAAAGTTAAAGTTTTTTAAAAACATTTGCCTAATTTAATTTGATGACAATAACTCATTACGCCTTTACAACTTTCTTTCGGCTAAAAGGCAATTTTCCTCTATTCAAAGCTGACCTACAGACTGTGAAGGTGACTGTCAACTGCGGTATAGCGAACAGTAACGAATCTAGGATTGATTTTGATTTTGTTGGGATTTAAGACGCTATCAACAGTAAATTTTAGGTAACAAATTTGTAACAATAAATAAATATATCGCCCATTCCGTATTTGTTTTTTCCTGTCTTGTGTCTATGTTTTTATTTGGTGTGCAATAAAGAGTAATTCTATTGTATTGTATATATGTATATATATATCTTAGGCATAGTGTCCCATTGCCATCCCATGATTCAACATGTTTAAAGGTACATAGATGAAAAATTTCATGATAAACTTGATTTCAATATCACTACGATAAAATGTAACGGGCTCTTTACACCTCGAAGAAAATATTATATTAGACGATACATATATTTGGTATTTGTAACATTTATTAATTTTATATATTCTTGATATGTATATATTTAGATTACTTTTAATCCATCCCTTTCTTAAAATCACAAATCTTCCAAATGTTGCCTGGAATAGATCGCTTCTAAGTGATAAGGCTGCACATTGTAATTGCCGCATGTAATGTATTTTTGTAATGATTTAATTATGGTGTACAATAAAGATTTTTAGTCATTTACTGTATTGTATAGTTATTTGCATCAAATGAGAAGAAATATTCAACATAATTATACACATTCAAGTTAGTCATTAGTGAAGAACCGCAGTAAATCCTGCCACTAACCACAGCAATTCTAAATTATTCAGTTATTTGTCTTCAAATTACTTTTGAACTAAAATTTAAAACAATTCACATGCGCACCATCACCGTTCACCGCAGTCGACCCCCACCTTTAAAAGGACGCTCGTGTAAAAATATAAATTGCGTCTACTTTTCATCCCCAGTAAAGGCGAGTGCAAACTGAAGCATTTGTGTGAACTGTGCCGCGGTGGGCACTCGAGCGGATATCAGGACTGCGGAACGGGAATTCTAGTACGAAAAAGGTTTTATACGTATGTCTTGTCTGTTTGTTTGTTATGTTGGTAGCGATTTCAAAGCTGGTTGAGGTTTTGTTGGATCTGTTTAAACACAGAACAGAAAAAATATTTTAAACGTTTGCAGGTATTTTACCACGCGCGTTTTTATCACAAAATATTGTTGTTTCTATGACTTTTTTATTGCTGAATTATTTTTTGCGTAATAAGCTTAAGAATAGATGACTAATCATAATTATACCTCATCATCAACCTTTTCACTTCTTCCACAAGTGGACAAAAAATTGAAGTGAACAGTAAAATTTTTTTTTTTTATAATATAATAATTTAATGTATAAAATATGACTTGTCTAAGTGCTTATTTTGTAAGCCTAAAGAAATAAATGATTTTTTACTTTACTTTACTTTTACTTATGTTAGTCCACTGCTGGACATGGCCTCCCCTAATGAGCGCCATAGCGCCCTGTCTTCAGCTTGCCGCATCCAGCATCTGCCTGCAGTCTTTCGCAAGTTGTCATCCCACCTGGCCGGCGTCCTACACTACGTTTTCTGGGTCGCGGTCTTCACTCAAGAACACGTTTACCCCAGCGGTTCGGTTCTTCGCGAGATATGGCCGGCCCACTGCCACTTCAGCTTGCTAATTCTTTGAGCTATGTCGGGAACTTCATAATAAATCATAATATCATTTGTTGTATCTTTTAAATGTGTAAAAAGTGAAGTTTACGAACACCAAACTAGATTGCCTTCAGTGATGTACACTATGCACCGTTAAAATACACTTTACGTCCCTTTAAAGTTCACGCTTCGATCGCGTTACGTTCGTCAATAAGCGCTCTTTAGTCTAACAAAGTACTTAGCTAAGTGTAACAGATCCTGGTGCAGTCTGAGCTATCTTTGGGAACTTTGAAGCTGAGACATTGTTAGTCGCAGCGCACACGTGCGTTTTGTCGCCGCGACTAGTCGTGTGCGGAGCTTTGAACAAAATATGAGAACTAGTCTATAGCCGCGGTTGTTGTAAGCGATGGTTGAATAAAAGATAATAGGAGAATCATGTTTTTAAATGACAGAACTTTAAATTTTTTAACCTTAAACGAAGAAACCATAAGCATTATTTATAAGATTAGTGGATACGGACTGTCAACAGTCGTCTTGCATCAAATTGCCATGTTTTTACTAAAGTCGCATAGTGTGCGTTGTCTCTAAGTTTATTTTGTCACCAAGCGAGCATCACAAGTTTAACCTCTCTAAGTTAAGGTGTACGTTTAGGGTGCACGTTTCAGCCCCCATTCTGCACACACCTTAAGGGTCTAAAGAGCCCATTACATTTCCGGCTCGAGGAGTAAACGTGAGCTGTAGATGAACAGAGTTACTTACGTTTGCTTGGGACGGAAGAAGAACTTGGGTTTTAGGAGAAATGTTTTGTTTGATGGAACTTAATAGAAGAAAGTACGTAGAGTACCGTATTAAGCAGATCAGACGATGTTGTGAAATGGTAGGCGTAAATGACCTACTACATATTGATAGGTAATTTCCTGAAACCTACATATTTTGTTTTGCATGAATTCCAAATTTTTAAGCTAAAATTCTATAAGTTGTTATTCATTTTTTCTATTCATCTTGGCCTCTATTATGGCACTTTTGGTGATGTCGTCCTTATTTGTCTTAATAATAATAATGTTAATCCGTTTATTAGCTGTTAGTGATCATTATAAGATAAGTTAATTTATAATTAAGAGCTGTGGATTTTTTTCATAAATAAAATAAATAATAATAGATAGTCTACTGTTGTGTATTGCCGTGCAATAACCTACTTTATTAGCTTTATTAAACACTCGTGAGTGTAGTGCTGTGTTCTGGAGGTTAATAATTAATTAATAAAAAAAAAACATATTAATATTATTTGAATTATTTGGTTTCGGGAATTCAGGTTAGTCAGATAGTCATTTTATTTGTAAAACAATTTACTTAAAAATAAGGTACACAACATACTGAGAATTAATTAAATGTACGGTTAAATTTGTTTCATAGAAGTAGTATTCAAGTATTTAGATAGATAATACTTTATTGCATACTTAGTATATAAGAACTATATTGGCGTTTTTATTTTTATTTTATTTTTCTTTCTTAGGGATAACAAACAGTATCACTTAAAAATTAACTATTAAACTTAAATAAACTTAATTTTGAAGTGAACCAGCCCCGTTATCCACTTATTACAAAAAATGTAAAATAGAAACTTTAAAAGTTACAATTAGCGGTGTTATCGCTCATAGGACGATGTGTACCAGAAAGGTGTTTATTTTGGAATTCTAATACAATGTTAAAAATGTAACGTTTTTGTGCAGGTTGAAAGAAGGCTTTGGATCCAGATTAACAAAAAAATCGGCAAAGGTAGCGTAGGACGCCCGCCGGCTAGATGGGATGACGACCTGCGAAAGACTGCAGACAGATGCTGGATGCGGCAAGCTGAAGACAGGGCGCTTTGGAGTTAATTAGGGGAGGCTATGTCCAGCAATGGGCTAAAATAGGCTGATGATGATGGTGATTAATAATAAAGAAAGAAAAATCTATAAATCACTTGCATTTATACAACATCCATTCATTCACTTCCAGCATTTGCAAGACAACGACTCGGTAAACGTAGTGTAGAATTAACCGTGACCAGGTGGGATGGCGACCTGCAGGCAGATGCTGGATGCGGCAAGTTGAAGACAGGGCGCTATGGCGCTCATTTGGGGAGGCCATGTCCAGCAGTGGACTACTATAGGCTGATGATGATGATAATACAGCATCAGCAACTTCATTCATGAGATTAGTAAAGGCCTACTCTCCCATACTCTAACGGCTTAGTGGTTAACATAATTCCGGTGCCCATTCGAACCCTGGACCGGAATATGTAACCCAGTTCCCCGGGCTTGTAAGGAAATCCGTAAAAATAATATATTCTTGCGTTCGGATCTTTTATTTCTTTTATTATATGTCGTGTGGTGTTAGCGTTGGTTGGTTAGATTTTTTGGGCAGCTTTTTCTTTTACATTAAGTATATGTACATATGTATATCGTACTAGCTACGCCCCGCGGCTTCGCCCGCGTGTAAGTCTATACAATACAATACAATTATTCTTTATAAAATCAATATTTTTTTAGAAATTTGCAAAAATGATGACCCATAATTTTTGGAGGATTTGTAGATTAAATTATGAAGTTTAATACAACATGCAAAAAAGTACACCTTAATAACCCAGTTTTAAAGTTACAGATCAAAAATAAAATCGTTTTTTTTTTGCAAATTTCTAAAAAAATATTGATTTTTCTAGACTTATGTACCGAAATTGTATTTTTTTCTTAAACTATCTAGCTTTCAAATGAGACTACTTTGAATAAAATACACCTTTTACTCAAAAAGAAACGAAGAAAAAACCAGATGAATTAGTTTTCATTAAAAAAATTATTAAATCAGCTTTATTTTTGAGATAGGTACATATATATTTTTTTTTGTTTTTTGTCGATAAATATATGTCGTGGATACACGACATATCACACATCAGCACATCTCGTTTGATCAAGGTTCGACAATACACATTGTATATAAGTTAACTAGGTAAATAGCTTCTGGGCTCTGAGACTTAATCTAGATTACATCTAGATTACAAATAAAACAGATACACTGTACAGGAAAAAGACAAATACAGAGTGTGTTGTACAATTGCCGGCCTTATCGCTTAGAGCGATCTCTGCCAGGCAACCTTTGGATGGACATGAAGTGTTAGAACAAGTATAGACGGTGGCGTGTTAAACAGAATAATATTTAATTGGGACATATATACATAAATCTACGTGTCAAATGGTTTATAAAACTTCGTCTTGAATCACTCTATCTATTTTAAAAAACCGCATCGAAATCCGTTGCGTCGTTTTTAAGATAAAGCATACATGGGCAGACAGACAGCGGGAAGCGACTTTTTTATACTATGTAGTGAAGATAGATAGATAGATAACACTTTATTACACCACACAAAAACAGAAAATAATACAGAGATAAAAACTAAGAATAAAGGTATAAAGGGCGGCCTTATCGCTGAGAGCGATCTCTTCCAGGCAACCTTGGGATGGACTGAAGATTTATTTTAATTGGAATGTGACCCATCCCTCAACAATAATAAAGCTGGTTAGCAAAAAAAAAATAGTTATTGTATAGAAGTGATTTTTAACAAAATAATAATATTTTCCTGAAGCTCTATCTGAAAGGGTAACCCAAGATATAAAGTTTTATTTCAGAAGAATAAACAAAGAAAACCTTCTCCATTAGATTGTATTAAATATTAATATTTCATAGCCTGGTATGGAACAACATTCTTATATTTTTTAGGACGTATGAACAAGATACTCGGTGTTATTATACCTACATTTGACGAATAAATAGATCATCATCATCATCATCAGCCTATAGCAGTCCACTGCTGGACATAAGCCTCCCCCAACGAGCGCCATAGCGCCCTGTCTTCAGCTTGCCGCATCCAGCATCTACCTGCAGTCTTTCGCAGGTCGTCATCCCACCTGGTCGGAGGACGTCCTATACTACGTTTACGGAGTCGTGGTCTCCACTCAAGAACACGTTTGCCCCACGCGGCCGTCGGTTCTTCGCGAGATATGGCCGGCTCACTGCCACTTCAGCTTGCTAATTCTTAGAGCTATGTCGATAACTTTGGTTCTCTGTCGGATGTATTCAGATGTTCGTAATTGAATTATAATTATACCGTTTACCAATTGCCAATTATGTCGTGACAAATTAACTTATCTTTTTTTTTTTCATTTCAGTAAGGTAAGTAAACGCTGTCATTCTACAGAAGCGAACAAAGTAAACAGTCGTTCTAATGAATTAAACTGCGATAAAACGCTCAGATTTGAAACAAAAACTGCCCGTTTTTCCCTTACTCCGGGTCATTTATCATTTGGACAAGTGATGTGCTTGAGTGAAGAGCTAGGGGTGGGGGCAGTGTACGGAAAATGGTGCATACGGTAATTAGATTCCGTACATGATGAATTAAAAATTAGGGATGTGCACCGTTCGGGATCTGATAATGTAATTGAAGAAGTTTTTGTATAAAGTTTATGAAGTCTCGGACTCTTCAAATAAAATAAATAATTAAAGAAGTGGCCAATACCTCAATCGATATATAATGTTAGTGAATTTATGACGTACGTAATATAATTAAAAAAAAAAAATTAAAATGTATTTTTGTGTGTTTTGTTTAATGTGATGTATGTAGTTTTTTATATATTATCTATTAGTTTCTATCATTAGTTTCTCGTCCATTTTAAAACTAGAATGTGTACCTTTTTTGCTTGGTGCGTTTTATTATGGTTTTTGAAGTTTTTGATAAGTTTTCAAACAGGTCTATACTTCCCAAAAATATCTTTGATTCTAGAGCCGAGTATTATTTAGTAGTACCTACTTAATCCTTGAATCAACCTACTTTTATTTACAACAGCAATCAATTAAACCCATCGTAAAATGTCACTCGCTATAGAATAGAAAACGCCTGTGTTTTTATTCTACGTTCCAAACATTTCAACTTCAAAATTTCAGTTTAAGATATATCATTTATTAGCCAATTCATGTACACACAATATAAATTAAATGTATAAAAAAATAATCACTACATAGTATAAAAAAGTCACTTCCCGCTGTCTGTCTGTCCCTATTTATGCTTAGATCTTTAAAATTACGCAACGGACTTTGTTTTTTTTTTTTTAATAAATAGGTTTATTTAAGAGGAACGTTTATAAACCATTTAGCACATAGATTTCCACGCGGTCAAAGCCGCAATGCGCATCTGTTTTAAAATAAAATACTTAATCATTAACTCTTCAATTCCCATGTCCAAGTTAATGATTATTTTCCTATATCTCTAAATAAAATAGCTTAAATATATTTAGTTACGACAAAATAATACATTACAAAAAAATAAACTACCCTCCATTTTTATTTACAGGGGGGTTAGCGTAATAAACTCTTAAATTCCCAGTGTCACCTGTAACCCTGGGAATCGAAAAGTTAATTATGTAATAAAGTATGGAATACGTTTTTGTTTTCCGTATCGCTAAAACAATGTGTGACATCACTAGTTGGCTGAATGCTCTACGCGTTAGGGCGAAGTGAAACTTTTTTGTGCTAAGCTGTTTGTTTTAGGACTGATTAACAAACGGATGTAGACTTATGAAAATGAATAAAAAGGCGTTATTTTCGTGGAGAATGTGATTATTTTCGGTGAAAATGTGATTATTTTCAGTGAAAATGTGATTATTTTCAGTGAAAATGTGATTATTTTCAGTGAAAATGTGATTATTTTCAGTGAAAATGTGATTATTTTCGGAGAAAATGAAATTATAAAAGCCTGGTAGAGGTAAAACCTACCAGAGAAGATGGGGCTAGATGATGCTGTGTGGATCAATGAATACATAATGCTGAGCAATCGATACAGCATTTATTGTACATAGAAAATCAGAACACTCGGAACAAGTATTTGTCCAAAGGCGGGCATCAAACCCGCCTCCTGTGTAGCAGGCGAACCTTTGCCCGTCACGCCACGAGGTCGTCTTTATATTATCCATCATTATTAATTTATTTCATTTTAAAGATTCAATGACGATGTAACTTTTTTTCTATATTCTATAGACAAATTCTATATTCTATAATCACTTCGCTTGACCTGATCAACATTCGAGGATTACGTTTTTGATAAATTTTGCAAAGAAAAACTCTTCAGTATATTTCATGCTAATTTGTCTCCACAAATTAGCATGAAATATACTACAGAGACTGCAACTCGGCAAACGTAGTGTAGGACGCCTTCCTTGCCAGGTGGTATGACAACCTGCGAAGGACTGCGGGCAGAGGCCTATGTCCAGCAGTGGACTATCAAAGGCTGATGATGATGATGATGATGCTAATTTCAGTGAGGTAAAGCACACTCCAGCAATTTCCTACACTAGTACAGTCACATACAATTCAATTTAAAGCTGCTTAATGCAAGTACCCAAGTACAGACGGGATGTTAAGTGAATCACTCGAGCTAAGGATGTGCAGTTAAGGAATTAATCCAAGACTGTAATGAAGAACTTAGGTCCATGGACTTACTCGTACTAGGGTACCTTGTACGAGGACTGCAAAGTACAATACAATACAAAAATACTTTATTGTACACCAGATACAGAACATTATGAAAGATATTACAAGTACAATGGGCGGCCTTATCGCTTAGAAGCGATCTCTTCCAGGCAACCTTTGGATGGAAAGAATTGTATGAATTAAAGAAAGGCAGGGGGTGTACCAAGGGTAGAGCTAGAATAAAAATGAACATAATATGAGTATTTAAAGATATATAAGTATTAAATATATATATATTTATATATATATATATATATTTATACTACTTAGTAATACTTAGTTAATAAATAAATAATAAGTACCAATATTCACGATTCTGACAGGTAGAATCCCTTAACGCGAGCTTTAAAAACTGGTAAGGACACTGTTTTTCTGATGGACTCTGGTAGTTTGTAAGTTTACTTATATGAGTGATAAGTTTAAGCTTAGTTTGAAATATAAGTCCTTACTTGCTTCAGATCGGCAGCTTCGCTTTAGTTTTTCAGGGGTTAAAAGTTATTTGTATTTATTTATAAACAAACGTGTATCTCACCATGCTTTTGCCATATTTTTTCTAGTATAATGTTTTGTATATGTTTTATCGTGCAAGAACAATTTAAAATAAATAAATTTCTATTTTACAGGTTATAGACCTTTTACTACGTCTTAGCCCTACTGCTACGTCGTAGTCCTTTTACTACGTCGTAGCCCTACTGCTACGTCGTAGTCCTTTTACTACGTCGTAGCCCTACTGCTACGTCGTAGTCCTTTTACTACGTCGTAGCGCTACTGCTACGTCGTAGTCCTTTTACTACGTCTTAGCCCTACTGCTACGTCGTAGTCCTTTTACTACGTCGTAGCCCTACTGCTACGTCGTAGACCTTTTACTACGTCTTAACCCTACTGCTACGTCGTAGTCCTTTTACTATGTCGTAGCCCTACTGCTACGTCGTAGCCCTACTGCTACGTCGTAGTCCTTTTACTACGTCGTAGCGCTACTGCTACGTCGTAGTCCTTTTACTACGTCTTAGCCCTACTGCTACGTCGTAGTCCTTTTACTACGTCGTAGCCCTACTGCTACGTCGTAGACCTTTTACTACGTCTTAACCCTACTGCTACGTCGTAGTCCTTTTACTATGTCGTAGCCCTACTGCTACGTCGTAGCCCTACTGCTACGTCGTAGTCCTTTTACTACGTCGTAGCCCTACTGCTACGTCGTAGTCCGGATGCTACGTCGTAGCAGTGCTAAGCTGATTCTCAATTCGTCACGTCTATATATATTACGTAAGCGGTTGTAATGTTGTATTCTTTACATCATGTAAAAAGATATGAAAATGCGTTTATTTCCCTCTATTTTTTGAAAATATAATATAGCCTATGTTCACCGCGGATAATGTAGCTTCCCAGCGGTGAAAGAGTTTTTCAAATCGGTCCAGTAGATTCGGAGCCTATTCATTACAAACAAACAAAAATCAAACCCTCCCTCTTTATAATATTTTTGTTTGATTTTTGTTTTGTTTTGTTTGGTTTGATTTTTGTTTGTTTGTAATGAATAGGCTCCGAATCTACTGTCCGGTTTTCTGCATTTGGAATACGAATGCAAATAGCACCACTATCAAAAAACCCAACTTCTGAAAAACGTCATCAAGTTTTGATGGGCTCAATTATGTCTAAACCCAGGATTCGAACATAGGCTTGCTTACGATGTAACCACGCTTGGAAGAGATCGCTCTCAGCGACAAGGCCGCCCTTTATACTTCCTTTATTCTATTGTTTATCGTTTTTCTCTTTTGTGTGAAATAATAAAGTATTTCTAAAGTGTTTTCTAACGCTTGCAAAGCCGCTGGTAGAATCTAATTCTACCAGAAACGCTTCTCTAGTTAACTCTTTTTTTAAATCGTTTTTAAATGTTTAATTTTGTTTGATTGTTATTATTTAACTGGTGCAATCAAGTTACGCCGTTTGGTAGCGCGATCGCTGCCAAATTGGCAATCGGCGAGAAGTTACCATGGCTCGAAAGAATTTAACTTTTTAATAGCTCTTACTGTTCTAGAATAGAGACAAATTGAAAGAGAGAATCGACCGAAGAGAGTTCTTAAGAACAAAAGTATTAAGTAAGTATTCAATATCGTGAATAAATTTTCGTGTGACCGCTTCCTTACCTGTGAGGTGATTTGTCACAAAGGTCTAGAAGACCAATAATTAATAATGATAAATAATAAGAATAAATAATGCCGGAATAATTAATCATTATCTAGCCTCAAGCTAAGCGGAGTTTCTGTACTAGATGAATGATACACATAATTAGTGTCCTTATGCACTTAATGACGACCGATGTGGCGCGGTGGGCGAAGGTCCGCTTGCGACGCAGGAGGTTGCGGGTTCAATTCCCGCCTCGGAACAGTTGTGTGTACGATCTGCATATATTTGTTCCGGGTGTTCTGATTGTTTTCTATATATAATAAAAAAAAATCTATCTATGTAATGTATTGTATTATGTATATCAGTTATCTAGTACCCATAACACAAGCTCTGCTTACCATGGGGCTAGATAATGCTGTGTGAATTGTCCAGCATTATTTATTTATTTATTTAATCTTTCTTGTTTTATGTTTAGCCGTAAGTTTTCCGAAAATTAAATAAATACATTAAATAAATAAATATTATGTTTTTATTATAATAGAAAACGACTAGAACACCCGGAACAAATATCTTCTAAAAATTGATTCTAAATGAATACTAAGTAGGTATCAAAGTGTATGCAGTTACTTACTTGGTAATATATTGTTACCAAGAGTGCATTGTCATTTGTGGACTAAATTATGATAATATAATCATACTAGCTGCGCCCCGCGACTTCGCCCGCGTGGAAATCTATGTGTCCTAGTTAATAAACCTTCCTCATGAATTACACTATCTATTAAAAACACCGCATCAATATCCGTTGCGTAGTTTCAAAGATCGAAGCATACATAGGGACAGACAGACAGCGGGAAGCGACTTTGGTTTAGTGATAGAATGACAGACCTACGTACTATACCTACTCATCATCAGCCTATATCAGTCCACTGCTGGACATAGACCTCCCCCAATGAGCGCCATAGCGCCCTGTCTTCAGCTTGCCGCATCCAGCATCTGCCTGCAGTCTTTCGTAAGGCGTCATCCCACCTGGTCGTCCTACATCTACCATACCATACCTACTATACCTGCTCGCCAATGACTAAACCAACGTGCGGTCGTACAAGAATGGGTACATTTCTTACTACAAAACTTATTTAAAGACACGTTTTGCAAAACGAAACTTTAAACAACCCAATCGATTTTATTTTAGTTTGAAAAACGGCTCATTCAAAATTCGATATTTATCCGCCTTAATTATCTTCATCAATCTTCTTAAGCAAACCACCAACATCTATCCTCTCCAGCTATGCAAACATATTAAACTCGCCTATAGGACCTGCCGTGTGTCATGGACACGCAATATATATGCAAAGATATGCATGTTTGTGTTTATATTAAGCAACAGAGAGACAAGAGTGCAGTTATTAGATGCTTCGCCCCAGTTCTTGGGGCTCTCAAACGGTGGTATCTATAGTCTGTGTATTACGCTAATAAACTCACTACTACTTGTTCGATAAATCGATCACGTAGGTATATAAGTAGCATCAGCAGTTTGGCCTAAGTAGGCCTCGTGCCGCGATCGCGGACCGGGCGCCTACAGAAGTCAGTGCATCACCAGCAGCCATTCAAGCCGCACTCATCATTATTAGTCGTAGTTTTATCTATACTAATATTATAAAGAGGAAAGTTTTGAATTTTTGTTTGTAATGAATAGGCTCCGAAACTACTGGACCGATTTGAAAAAAATCACCGTTGGGAAGCTACTCTATCTCCGGTGAACATAGGCTATATTATATTTACAAAAAAGTTAAGGATCCGTACTAAAACCGTGCGAAGCCGGGAAGGTCCGCTAGTATACAATATAGCTATTGTTTCTATACCCGACTTTTATATCAGCATCTCGAGAAGAGCTAGCTCTGATTCCTACATTACTATATTACACTAAAACTAGCACTGTGCGTTCATTTTGATATTCTGCTACCAGATTTTTATTTTATTTATACTGGGAAGCGTACGGTGACGATGACGCGAGTTCCATGAATTTTGATCTCCCAAAAAGTGCTCAACACACCCAAAGAAGTTTTTACTTCAAAAATGTATATTTGTATTGATTCACCGAGCATCCGATTGGAAGCGCGCCTTCAGACTCCAAAAGAGAGCGATAAGGTCGATCGTGGGAATACCTCGAGATGAGTCTGCGCGGCCGCATTTTGTATCCTTGGGGATCTTGACCGTGCCCGCCCTTGTCGTATACCAGTCCGCGCTGTATGTCCATAACAACTTGGACAATAACGAAAGGTACGGGGATGGTCATAGATACAACACGAGGCACGCACGCCGACTAAGGGCGCTACCTCGGCGATTGGAGAAATCGTCCAAACTGCAACACGTGATGGGGACGGCTGTCTACAATCGTATTCCAACTTCTATCACCAGCGCAAAATCCATACAATCTTTTAGGGTACAACTAAGGAAGTGGCTGATAGCTCAATCTATATACGATGTGAATGAATTTATGATGTTAAAATGTAATGTTTAATGTATTTTTATTATTATAATTATGATGTATGTAGTTTTTACATATTGCATTATAATATGTGACCTGTAACCAGAAGTTATCAATAAATGAACTATGAACTACAAAGTTGTTAATGTTTATGTGCCGTTGGTAAGACTAGTTTTTAGTTGAGCAGTTTTCTGTTTTTGCTATGTACCTTTAAAAAAGTCTTGTTACAAAGAAGTGTATACCTAAAACAGCATGGCCGCCCTACACATCCCGCCACATAGTTATGCAAGGAATTCCAGAAAGTGGAGCGGAGCATTTTTCATCGCGCTCTTACTCGAACCAAATGAAATTTTCCCTTTGGCATTTGGCATTTATTAGTTTTATTTACATTAAAATAAATGTCGATACAGCGACGCGATTTTATTTTGTTTGCAAACGAATAGTTGTGGTTGAAAGGAGGCAACTAGACTCAAAAATAAATCAGACTAATATTATAAATGCGAGAGTTTGGATGTTTGTTACCTTTTCACGACAAAACTACTGAATAGATCGAGTTGAAATTCTGCAAAGATAAATAAATAAAGAAATTACTAATGCTGGACAATCCACATAGCGTCATCTAGCCCCAAGCGAAGCAGAGCAAGTGTTATGGGTACTAGATGTGTAACTTGGTGTTATTAATAAAGAATTTGTATTTGATGACTGATATAAATAATACAATACATTACATAGATATATTTACTATACATAGAAAATGAACAGAGCGCCCGGAACAAATATCTGCATATCGTACACACAATTATTGAAGCCGCAATGTTCTGCGTCGCAAGCGGGCCTTTGCCCTTGCACCGCGCAATAGAAGTCTTAATATATTAGTAGTATATTAGTAGTCTCTAAATATATTATTTTATTTTAAGCCATTATTTCCCACTGTTGGGCAAAGACCTCACTTTTCTCCTTCCACTCCTCGCGATCCAACGATGCAACAGGCCATGATGGAAGATATACCTCGAGCTCGTCGCGCCATCTCATCCTGGGCCTTCCACGTCGCCTCTTAGCGTTGGGTGGGCTCCACTCTGTGGTAGTCTTTGCCCACAAGTCGTTGGACAAGTCGTCATCAAGATATATACGTTGATTAAAATTATAGGCTACTATCCCGGGAAAATGCGTGCAAAGACAAGTGTAGGCAGCATGTATATTTTCGTTTCCCGTAACACAAGCTTTGCTTTATTTGGGGATACATTATGCTGTGTGTAATATCACACACAAAGCACACCATTATTTATTTGTTTGTAGCTGTGACTTTGAAGCGTAACGGACAAACAGACCGACTGACAGACACAGCAAGACAAGACGGCTTAGTTCCTAATAGGATCGCATTGGACAAGAGACCTTGAAAACGACAGAACCACTTAATATTTTTACATATTCTCTTAACAAAGTTGAAGAAAACATTTTACCAGCAATTCAAAGTTTTTACGCAAAACTCGCGACCTTTTTATTTGTAAAGCTGAATATTGCGTCGCGAAAAAACATCTAGCAGTACTTTTGTTCGAAGATGGGCCCTGTCAATATTTCCAATAGCGAATTCCACGGGATATGTACGGGCGACTTTTGATTATAAATTTAGCGACTTTTTAATATTATCACCAGCTAGGGTGTATCTATTTGATGATAAACAATCTGATCCTTTTTGCAGCGACCAAATAACACCACAAGAAATAAATATTTTTGAGATTATGAAGACTAACAACGAATAACCATTTTTTCATGTACAAATGACACCTCGTTTGGAGATCGCCATCTCGGATAGATATTTTTAAGGTCATCCTCATACATTTTTGCTTCTCCGCGTCCTGGTGTTGATGGATAGATAATAGGCAAATAACCATTTATTAGACATTATAAGAGATGAACATTCTTGTGGTTTCTTTTTCACTTGTTCCACTAGTGGACAAAGAATTGAAGTGAACAGTAAAATAATTTTATTTGATAATAATTTATAGTATAATATATGACTTGTCTAAGTGCTTATTTTGTTAGCTTAAAGAAATAAATGATATTGAATTTTGAATTTAGAAAATTATGATAACGCTTTTTTGCGACAAGAAGTCGCAGGTCTACCCAACCTCTACCAATCAAGAACTGCCTACCAATCAAATTTCGCCCCTGAGTTCCCCAGTGATGCCATAACAATGGCATTGATTTAGCTTACCGACTTCCTTTCTGCAAATGTAATTAACAGTCATCATTAGTAGCAGTTAGCTGTCCACAGCTGGACGTGAGAATATGTCCACATGTTGCCCATCATAATCGTGGATTGTAGTTATTGTTTGGGATATCGACCTGCGAATTACTGCAGAAGATGAAAGTGTCAAGCTTAAAACAGAGCACTATGGCGCTCATCTTGGGAGGCCTATGTCCAGCTGTGGACTAACATAGGCTGATGATAATGATGAGAGCTTGCTTGTTACTCAAGCATGCGCAGACAGCGAGCTTGCCACTAGCTGTCACCGGCCGGACAGCATGTGCTCAGCGCAATTTGAAGCGGAGACATATTGCATGACATATTCCAAAAATATACAACTTGGCGATATGTTATCTATCTATCTAATCAGCCGGTAACACCCACTGCTGAGTATAGGCCTCTTGCTTATCTCTGTATCCCCGGCGGTCCTGTGCCAGTCGGATCCGCTGCTTCCCTACAGCCCCGGCAATGTGGACGATATGTTAACATATTAAAAATAATTTTTGTGTTGCGCTTTGTACTTGGCGCCGCTGAAAAGCGCTGTATTGGCACCCGAGTCAATGAAGCATTTAATGCTCAGCCTGTAGCCTATTTGTATTCTCGCCGTTTATTTCTTTTTAATTAGTTCCTGCTTTGTATTATTTTATATGTTGAAACTGATAAGCCTACAAATTAATCGTGAATATTCCAAAAACATTATTTCCTACCTTTTAATAAGGCGTTTTATAACTGGTCATTTAAAGACATGTGGATATTGTGTTGGACATCCAAATGACAACCTCTGTTTTCCGCGAAAGATCCCCACCATATAATGAGTTTTAAGGTAAATAAAATAAGTTATTTTCTTCTGTGAAAACGCTTCATTGCTGATGAAAAAGAGGCTTACTCCACCCAACAACAAATCTTATATATAAAAATCAATTGCTATTCGTTAGTCTCGCTAAAACTCGAGAACGGCTGGGCCAATTTGGCTGACTGCTTTTGGTTTCGAAATGTTTGTCTTAGTCCAGGGAAGGCTTAAACGGATCACTTCGTTAACCCGCGTGGAAAGCCGCGGGGTGCAGCTAGTGCACCTAATAAGAATCAGCCTGGTGGAAATCACTGAGTCGCTAAGGTTCAAATTTGTGAACTTCCACCTCTCCCCTTTTAATTCGGATCCCAATTCGAAATCAAAGCTTGTAGCGTGATATAAAGCCCACCTTCAGAAGGGGACTTTTCAAATGCCCACCTCAAAGGATTTAAAACCGGGTTAAGAAATAACTGAATTACTGAACGCTCCAGCTGGAATGGGAATCAAATAGGAATTTAAAAGGTTCGAGTTTAGAGTTTTTTTGAATTGGGAGAACAGAGTTTGCGATCTCAGGTTTTTAATCATCATCGTACTATAATAGTCTATTGCTGGATATAGGCCTCCCGTAATGAGCGCCATAGCGCCCTGTCTTCAGCTTGCCGCATCCAGCATCTGGCCGGAGGGCGTTTACCGAGTCGCGAGTCATAAGGTTTTTACACTTGCCAAATGAGTGCAACACCCTGTAACGCAGATACGAGATAAACCTTCTCTGCTTTATAGGCTACTACTAATATTATAAATGCGGAAGTTTAGATCTTTAGATGGGATTGATAGATGTTTATTACTTCTTCTCGCCAAAAGTGCTGAACATAATCAGGCTATTTTTTTATTTTATTAAATAGGTGTAGCTGTATTCCTGGAATAAAACTTAGGCTACTTTTTATTTGATTAAATAGGTGTAGCTGTATTCCTGGAATAAAACTTAGGTTACTTTTTATTTGATTAAATAGGTGTAGCTGTATTCCTGGAATAAAACTTAGGTTACTTTTTATTTGATTAAATAGGTGTAGCTGTATTCCTGGAATAAAACTTAGGTTACTTTTTATTTGATTAAATAGGTGTAGCTGTATTCCTGGAATAAAACTTAGGTTACTTTTTATTTGATTAAATAGGTGTAGCTGTATTCCTGGAATAAAACTTAGGCTACTTTTTATTTGATTAAATAGGTGTAGCTGTATTCCTGGAATAAAACTTAGGCTACTTTTTATTTGATTAAATAGGTGTAGCTGTATTCCTGGAATAAAACTTAGGCTACTTTTTATTTGATTAAATAGGTGTAGCTGTATTCCTGGAATAAAACTTAGTTTACTTTTTATTTGATTAAATAAGTGTAGCTGTATTCCTGGAATAAAACTTAGGTTACTTTTTATTTGATTAAATAGGTGTAGCTGTATTCCTGGAATAAAACTTAGGTTACTTTTTATCCCATAAATCAGTTCCCATGGGATAGAAATAACTTTAAAATTTATTATTTATTTATTTATTGAGATAATAACATCATAACAGGTTTTTTTTATTAAGCCCTAAGGCGATGTTATAACTACTTATACTAAAAATTACATATTTTTTTACATACACACAATACTAAATAATTTATAATTGTTTTTTAATAACATTTTGTGCCTTTTTCATGGCTTTCGGCAGGTTTTCGTAAAATATGTCCACGCTGTTTTTGGACAGAACATTGAGTAAATATATAGCGAGTGACATAGGGGCAAACTTAAGTGGGTTGGTCCTACAAGGGCACCTCCAGCATGGCGGGGCGGCGGCGCGCGCCCAAGTAGTCGTTGGGCACGCGCAGCCGCAGCGCCGCCAGCACCGCCGGGTGGTGCAGCTCCCCGCGCAGCACGCGCACCATGTACTTCACCAGCGCCACGTCTCTTCGCACCAACAGCCTGCAGTACCCTACCATATCTAACACGAACAGGCTCGGGTACATCAGCGGGTAATATGGATACACTCCGTATTGTTTTAGGTACAGAAAGCGAGTGAATTTATTTTGTATTTTTTCTACCAAAAGTTTGTACTTAGCTTCGTTAGGGTTCCAAATTATAGCATTTGTTTCTAAATGACTTCTCACAAGTGCATTATACAAAACTTTGATTACATTTATGTTATTAAAATTAACACTCTGTCTCAAAATAAAACCTAGGTTTCTGAAAGATTTAATCTTTTTTTTTCACTTCTTCCACTAGTGGACAAAAATTTAAGTGGACATTTGCACAAACCTGTGGGCAAATGTTTGTAGATAGACAGAAAAATAAATCAAAGCTGGTTCATTCGCAACAGAACAAAGGTAGGAAAATTCTAGGATTTTCTGTACATTTTACCTAAAGAACCGCTTGATGTACTGCATTTTATCATGTGTAGTAAAGGGTTGTAACGTGTTTGCGGTTCACTGGGATAGGGGTGGGAAAGACTCGATAGAATTAATAATATAATTAAATTATCGATGAATTACAATTATTAAATGTTTATATTGTGTTGATGCTTATTGTACGTGTTCTTGAGTGAGACCGTGACTCGGCAAACGTAGTGCAGGACGGTTTCCGGCCAGGTAGGTTGGCGACCTGCGAAAGACTGCAGCTAAACGCTAGAGATCGCAAGGTAATAAATAAATAATGCTGGACAGGGTGCTCATTAGGGGAGGCCTATGTCCAACATTGGACTATTACAGGTATCATCCCATGCATCATCTTGAATGTGAAACTTTTCACATTAAAACTTTTGAAACTATCATAGTTTAACACTAAAGTCATTATAACGCAATAAACTGAAACTGTGCCGAAATATTGGAAAACTCAAAGATCAAATCATGGTAAATATCCCGTTTGGCTTTAACTTTTGATATTGTGAGCATCAGAAGAAGATATAGTAAAAATTATCAAAGCCAGTGCAAAGCTGACGTTTTTTTTCCAGTATTCAGAATGGAGCGAATGAGTGCGCAAATAGTACTTTACAAGTGAGTCAGTCACCAAATCTTCATTAGTTTTTTTGTTTGCAAGAACACTACCTCATAAAAAATGTTGTTTTCACATTTATCGACTAGCTTCTGCCTGCGGCGCTTTAGTGACAAAATGTTCCAATTAACATGTTATTCTAGTTTTAAAACTTTATTTTTTAAACTTTCAGTCTTATACAATATAATTATAAGTATTGATACAACGGCTATTTATCGCGTTTATTTACCTTTTTCCCGACGTTTCAGCAGGTTTACACTCTGTCGTGGTCACGGGATGACTGGAGTACTAGAGTTACCGCCTCAGCGAAACGGGGGCTAGTTTATTTGAAACTACCCTCATTTCATTTTCAATAGTAGGAATGTCCATCTGCACACTCGGACGACACACATTTATACAATATGCCTACGCCCAGTAACTTTAGCGTGAAGAGGTAACAAATATGCACAGCGTCAGTTTTGTTTTTATATGTGTGTTGGAATAATTATGTTATTCTATTTAAATAACTAAACATCAACATTTGCGCATTCGTAATAGGTAGTGTGATGTGTTTATCAATAAGTATATCGAACTGAGACATGTATTTAATCGATACCAAGCACATCCCTACTCATTCGGTTCATGCATACAGGGTCAGTGCGTTCGTCCGTATGATCGGTCTGTCTCGGCCTTGCTTGTCTGCCGCTTGATTTATTACACATCTAGCGCCATCTAGGTTAAACTTGTGTTTTACGACTGAACGTTAACCTTAATTGGCGTTGAATAGAGTTGCAATTACAGTGGCAATTTAACGGGTGCTACGCGAATTACATAGATGCTTTGATGTTCAGTGTAACGCAGTTAATGTGTCTATGTCGTCTGTCTGCAAATTGAATAAAGTAGAAGTCCTTAGCCTTGGTGGTGGCGGTGTAAGAATAGACCTCTGACTCAGCCTGTTGATGTTGTTTAGCGCGCTCGCCCACGACGACTTTTTAACTGACTTCAAAAAAGGAGGAGGTTCTCAATTCGACTGCATTTTTTTTTGTTTTAAAAAATAATCATTGAAATCGCTTGGCGCGATATTGCGTTATTTGTCCATTAGTCGAGCACATACGTAATTAAAATTTAATACTAATATGGTTTTCTCATTGATGCCAAATTGAATTGGGACTGCACGGGAAGCACCAACTTTCAAATAAATAAAGAATCATCAAAATCGCTTCACCCAGTCAAAAGGTCTGAGGTAACTAACATAATAAAAAATACAGTCGAATTCAGAACCTCCTCCTTTTTTGAAGTCGGTTAAAAATCAAGAAAATTGTTGAATGACCTTAACCCTCTGCCGCGACAGCAGCGTGTTTTACCTCCATACCTGCCTAGGTATGAGTAGGTACTTAGTTTCAATTTCAGTGACCTTAATTCACACCAGTGAGTGAGTACCGCAAAACGGGGTGACATTGATTAACTTTGAAATGAAAATGTTTGCTACATCTTTATGTTCAATCGTGAACATACTCAATGCTTTATAAGAAGAAATATAAGTATTAGTAAAAATATATAATATAATAGAAATATATTTTTAAAAGAAGAATAAATTTATTTCAACTTTTTACCAAAAAAAACCGCGTAATCAAATTTCTAATGGTTTTGGGGTTACTTTGATACCACCCGTTTTTTCTACTAATATAGAAAGACACGTTGAATAGGAACCTAACGTTGCCCAAAATTCTTATTTCTCGTTGCCTAAACCTCTCTGGTAGTGCCTTATGTCAAGTTACAAGCAGCGAGCCTTGATTGCTCAATAGCGTGTGTAGTCTGCGAATTTAAAGGACTTTTACATCGATCTATACGAGAAATTCGGGTTTTAAAGTCCATTTTGGAGTGGACAGGGTTTTGGACAAATTAGGGTTTGAAATGGATCTAGGAAGAAGAAGCAAATGGGTAAAAGGTATACCCATCCACACTTTTATTTTTATTTGTTACTAGCTGCGCCCCGCGTTTTCACCCGCGTATAGATATTTTGGATAATATACAATATATCTTTATGAATTGTAGCCTATGTGTTATTCTGATGTATAAGCTATATTATTGTAAAGTTTCATTAAAATCCATTCAGTAGTTTTTACGTGAAAGAGTAACAAGCATCCATCCATACTTACAAACTATAGTAGGATGTACAGTACAAGACTATGAAGTTCCCTAATTGTTGACAGGTGAGTGAATGAAGACTGAATAACAGAATGCAGTATTTCATAGACACGGCTAATTTGACAGAGATGCGAATCTGTCGACTCGAAAAACATGGGGACTTATTATTTTATATTATCTTATTGATTGTATATAAAGGTCAAAGTCATATTTGATACAACCTATAGCTTGTGTGTGTATGTTTGTGTGACACAAGCAAATATAAGATCGGCTTAGATTGATAATGATGCTGTGTGGATTGTCCAGCATTATCTACTTTTCAAACAAATAATGCGGCTGCTGGTGTTAATAATAAAGGAATGAATTATTATTCTATAAATATCTGAAACACTTAAACAGATTAAGAACTTTCTCACGGCGTAAATCGAACCCGTAATCTTCGATTCTCACATAGGCCTTCCACTAACGTCGCTATGGCCTTCCCACACTCCGTTTCGCATTGCATCGCGGTCGCCACTCGAAAACCTTTACTCCCCAACGGTTATCGGTGCTGCTAGCTATAAGACCAGCCTGTCACCACTTCAGCCTGCTAATTCTGTGAGCTATTTCTGTAACTACGTTTCCTTTCGTATTCTGGATTCTATCGCGTAGAGAAACTCCGAGCATAGCTCTTTAGATAGCTCGCTGTGCGAGTTTGAGCTTATGCAAGAGGCCAGTAGTTAACGGCCACGTTTTCATAGAAGTCCTGAGCCGCCTACATCCATCGACTCCCTGCGACCGCTCAATGTCGTCGGTCCATCGAGTGGGAGGTCTTCCCACACTCCGTTTCTCATTGCATCGCGGTCGCCACTTGAGAACTTTTACTCCTAAAGGACAGGATTTTGTACAAATTGGGTTTAGAAATGGATCTATTAGAAGAAACAAATGGGTAAAAGGCATATATACACCCCGTCCACGCTTTTATTTCCTGTTTGATCTTTACTCCGAAACGCCAAAGATCGTAAGCTCTAAAAGGGTTTCTAAACAGCGTTGAAAAGCAGCTTGGCTAGGATTGTGTTGCTGTTCAAGTTTCTGAAGCGGTACTCTAATGCGGCGTTAGTGGGCCAGTATGCGGATATTCGGCGGTATTAGACCGCCAGGAGTGACGCGTTTACTATCGATCTAAAGGTATAAGTTCTGGGGGTTTTTGATATCTCGATGTAGGCACCCCGCACCACGATTGAAAGAGACACTTATATTATTGTCATTCGGTTTGATGTATCGCTGTATTAAGTTGGTCGCAGATCACGGCCGCAATGCTGCTATCATCATCAACCTATAAAATTAGTCCAATGCTGGACATAGGTCCCCTTATGAGCGCCATAGCGACCCGTCCTCAGCTTGCCGCATCCAGCCGATGCTGGAAGCCGGCCTGAAGTATTTCGCAGATCGTCATCTCGTCATCATATATAAGGTAAAAACCTTTTTATCCTGACTTTGAACAACGTGTATACAAAATTTCAGTCCGGTCCATTCAGTAGTTTTGGCATGAAGAGGTAACAAACATCCATCCAAACTTTTGCAATTATAAAATTAGTGTGATATTTATCGCGTTCATTTTGTTTATTCTCCTCTACGTTTCCATCGCGCTACAGCGATCGTAGTCACGGGGCGACTGGATGTACTCAGAGTTACAAGAATGGACGGCTGTATTTACATCATCATCATCATCAGCCTATAGCAGTCCACTGCTGGACATAGGCCTCCCCCAATGAGCGCCACAGCGCCTTGTCTTCAGCTTGACGCATCCATCATCTACCTGCAGTTTTTCACAGGTCGTCATCCCACCTGGGCGGAGGGCGTCCTACACTACGTTAACCGAGTTGTGGTTTCCACTCAAGAACACATTTGCCCCAATGGCCGTCGGTTCTACGCGAGATATGGCCGGCCCACTGCCTCTTCAGCTTGCTAATTCTTAGAGCTATATCGATAACTTTGGTTCTCTGTCGGATGTATTCGTTACGAATCCTATCCTTCAGAGAAACTCTGAAGGAAGGAAGGCTCCGAAGAATCCACAAGGTAGGAGACGAAAACCATCTTCATCTACAACCTTGAAACCAAAATGGGTAAGCAAGCCTACAAGCCAAGATGGCGTGCAATAACTAAACGTAATAACAGAGATACACCACATTTATCCGCAAAATGGATCCCTTTAGTCTGTGCCCCGATAACCAGTTTACGTAATGCTTGCTCTTTCAATTTGCAATAAATAGCAATAAAAATAATAAAAAACTTGGCTTGACATAACATAGGTTCATGGCCAGTGATAGAGATGCCTTCGAAGGGTCAGGGTAGAATAGCTTTTTTTGGTGAAGGAGAAAGTTCTGTTTTGCTTGTGTGATTCTGACATGCTAACTGAGTTGCAAGTTTGCTCACAATGTCAGATTTCTAGGTTTAAAATATACTTTTATCTTAGATCAATCGACGAAATAAAGACGAACGAGGATATGAAAATGTTTATTTGCAACTCAATAAACAAAACAAATACGATGAAAAAATCAAAGTCAAAACATATTTATTGCGTGAAAAGGTGTCATTATCTTCTATCAAAGAAATTAAAACATTTTCACCCGTTATTCACGCTAAAATTAGCGAAATAACGTTCATAGCGTGTTTTACGCTATTTGCTAAATAGTGTAGCCTTGCTGGCAACACATGGACAGAACACGAAGATAAAAGGACAACTTCTATCATTATTTAGGTTTAAGTAGGTCAGAGGAGCTGGTCCTAATTTTGTTTAGGGGTCTTTACGTCTTCAGAAGTTGTATACCTAACTATATAGGAGGGAAAGAAATGCGTATTGGCTAGAAAAAGCGTGGACCCGTATGTTTTGACAAATTAATATTTTAATATATTAATATGTCGAGGTGTCAAATAAATCATTAATTAAAGCATTAGTAAGCTGAAGTGGCAGGCCTCTCGAAGAACCGATAACCGCTGGGGTAAACGTGTACTTGAGTGGAGACCGCGAATCAGTAAACGTAGTGGGACGCCCTCCGGCCAGGTGAGATGACGACGTGCGAAAGACTGCAAGCACTGCCGGATGCAACAAGCTGAAGACAGGGTGCTATGGCGTTGATTAAGGGAGGACTATGTCCAGCAGTGGACTAACATAGGCTGATGATGACTCAGGGCATGCTGAGCCATCGAGGCAGAGCTAGATTAGTATTATAAGTATTTTAGTCATAATCTATAATCTACAAGCACAGATCCCTGGTACTGTCCACCATCCTATACATCCATGGTCCAGAGATCGCTCTTGAGCGATAAGACCGCCAATTGTAACTTGTTTTTTAAGTTTATTTTATGTAGTTCTTATATACTAGTGTGCAATAAAGTATTATTTATCTATGTAGATTTTACTACCACTTATATATATATATATATGTAAAGTAAAAACCATTTACATTTTTCTTTGATCGGGTAAAACAACACAAACTCAGCCAGTCAGCAAGCTTTTACCATGCGAAGAAATCGAATTACAGCAAGGAACCCTAAAAGAGACACGAATGAGAGAAAATACAAAGATTTTACGTGACCAAAATTCAATACGTTGTGTTTGGGGACGTGAGGCAAGTTCGTAATGGGTTCTGTATATTTTTAGTGCGGGAGTTGGTTGTTCAGTTTGTCAGGTTGTGATTAATGTGTATTTATTTACAAGCTGAAAGAAGCAAGACTGAAATAAAACATATTTATTTTTCCTATACATACAGACTAGCTATTAAATCTCAAATTAAAACTATATAAAAACAATGGAAGTTACCAAAATAAACCTAAAAATATGGTAAAAAAGTTGACTTTCGCCCACCGCGCCACAGAGGTCGTCATGATAAAATTATCTATACTTAATAAGTTATTATCTATATCACTACATAGTATAAAACAAAGTCGCTTCCCTCCCGCTGTCTTTCTGTCCCTATGTACACTTATACTCGAGAACGGCTGGACCGATTTACATAGTATTTTGTTTGTTGTATTTGTCTCCGTCCCGAATAGCAGAATACCTACGTACATACATTATAACATTCGAAATAAATTTATATTATAGCAGCACGTACATGTGTTCATGTTGCAATCAAGTTCTGATCAAACTTTATGTAACCTCATAATTTAATGTGATTGTGTATTTTGTACGTTCAAAAAATAAAGAAAATTGACAAAAAAAAACCAACGCTCAAACTTCTTGGGTTTCGTAACTGTCAAACATTGACTGTTAGGCGGTACGAAGTTCGCCGGATAGTTATTACATATTAGTCATGTAAATTCTGAAAACACTATCTCCCACACTAACCAACTATTTCCGTAAGAAACGGAAGTCACAAGTTATGTAGTAAAGCATCCATAATTCAGTTAGAGCTGATGGATTAGTTTCACTTCTATGCAAGTTCGCGAGTAATCAGGAAGTTCGTATCAATGTCCTGATACACGCATGGGTGGGACGTAATATCCGTAAGTTATTTGGAACTAGCCGCGCCCCGTGGTGCTACTCGCGTTTTTATATTTTATTTTAGTTTTTATCTAGATGTAAAACAAACAACGTAAAAAATTAAATTAAATGAGTAGAAAAAAGTGTGGTCTAACTAAAGTGGAACAGTGGAACAGTTTTTACTTTTTGACCTTTAATATGCTTTAACTAAAATACGCCCGCTAAACTACGCTATAATGACATTTATAAAAATTAAACTGAGTTTAAGCATTCATTAATTACTTGGTATATCTTTACATATGTAGTATAAAATGCTTTGCATTCTACAAAATAAAGTCCGCTGTTTGTTCGCTTAGATCTTTTAAACTACTGAACGGTTTTTAATACAGTTTTCAGCAATAGATAGAAGCGTTCAAGAGAAAGGTATAAGTATATAGTTAGTTATATATTACCATAGTTTTCGTGAGAACCCGGGCGGGTCGCTAGTTAAATAATATATTTCCCGTCCCGGTGACGGTGGCAGTGGACAAGCGCCGCCGTCTGCGTAGTGAACCTAAGCCGAAAGTAAACTAGCGAACAAAAGAGCCAAGTCTTGCAGATTCTCCTTTATTGGAGGCTATCGATTCCCACTTGCTATTGAGCTTCTGTATAGAGATTGTTATCTATTGTTATAGGTCGCTTACTAAGCTATAGTATAGCTTAGTAAGCTATAGTTTAGCTAAGCGACTGGCCTAAATATTGACTGTAAGTTTTGGCTTGTGAACAGTGCTGTTTCTGGTACCACAAATGAAAACTAATGCTGGACAACACGGCACGTCTAGGGTTTCATTCCCGCCTCGGGACAATTATGTGTACGATCTGTAGATATTTTTTTCAGTGTGTTCTGGTCAGTTATCTATGTAAATATCTATCTATCTATGTTATGTATATTGACGACCGATGTGGCGCGGTGGGCGAAGGTCCGCCTGCGACGCAGGAGGTTGCGGGTTCGATTCCCGCCTCGGAACAATTATGTGTACGATCTGCAGATATTCGTTCCGGGTGTTCTGGTCGTTTTCTATGTATAATAAAAAATATCTATCTATGTAATGTATTGTATTATGTATATCAGTTATCTAGTACCTATAACACAAGCTCTGCTTACCATGGGGCTAGATAATGCTGTGTGAATTGTCCAGCATTATTTATTTATTTATATAATAAGGACACCTATTTCACGTGTAATAATTATTTTACCAATACATAACTTGAACTTAATGTATTGTATTATGTATATACGCTTGGGGCTAGATGATGCTGTGTGAATTGTCCAGCATTATTTATTTAGGTATTTTATTACCTACTGATAACGAAGGCTCACAACAAAAGTCCAGTTCACGTGTAGGTACCTACTATTTTTTATAATTAGTTTTTTATATTATCTGTGCTCTAAGAAAGAACTAGTAGAACATTTTCACTTTTTCCACAAGTGGATAAGAAATTGAAGTGAACAGTAAAATAATCTTGTTTGATAATTTCTGGTATAAAATTTGATTTGTCTAAGTGCTTACTTTGTAAGCTTAAAGAAATAAAAAAAAATTAATTAGAATTTGAAATAATTTGCCGCAAATCATACGCCATTTCCATCAAAACATAACCACCTGTTGCAAAAACACATCAACACTTCCACGCACTAATGAAGTGGCCTGCGGAGGTCCCAAGTGGAGGCAATTGGTAAGACGATATTCTACTGGCGTTCGGCCTTCCCTTTTCCGTAGTGTGTGGTTACTAACGAGGCGGCAATTATTGGGTCGGTAGGGGAATATTGTGGAGAATGTCTCAGTATATGAGAGGTAGAATAGTCCCAACAAACTAAGGTAAAAATCTATTGGGAAAAATTAAAGGTAGTTAGGTACGAACCGACGGACGCTGGGACAAACGTGTTCTTGAGTGGAGACCACGACTCGGTAAACGTAGTGTAGGACGCCCTCCGACCAGGTTCCTACACTACGTTGACGTACGTGACGACCTACGAAAGACTGCAGGTAGATGCTTAATGCGGCAAGCTGAAGACAGGGCGCTATGGCGCTTATTGGGGGAGGCCTATGTCTAGCAGTGGACTGCTATCCGTCGGTTCTTCGCGAGATATGACATGGCCGGCCCACTGCCACTTCAGCTTGCTAAATCTTAGTACTTATGACTCGCGTCTGAAATATCTGTAGTTTCTTTCATGAAAGGTTAAATGCCAAAATTTGTCATTCTGGCACGATACCATTGTTATGGCAAAGCTGGTAAGAGCAAATATGTTAGCCCGCAGATTCGCGCCATGGAGTAGAGCAGTTAAAATTAAGTTTGTTTAGAGTGTACTACCAATCTTTTTATAAGTGCAGTCTGTGGGTTAACTACACGCAGAAATGCTGGAATGACCCGCGCGTCCAGTATTATACCGCGTTCAGAGTGCTACTGGGACCCGCTTCTGTAGCGCGTCCGGGATGTTTGCATTGTCCCGCGTTGATGACTTTTACGCAATCATCCGCAATAGAACAGCATCCCTGATGCGCCGGGTGAGGGGCGGCGCCAGTAGCTATCTGAAACTTATAGCTGGAGGGCTGGACGTGGAATGAGCTTTTATGAACCACTGGACACATAAATGCCATGTGTCTGTAAACGCAGGACGTGTCCCTTCCGCTTAAAATGTTTTTATGTTTTTATTTTTATTATGTACTCTAAATTATTCTCTATGGCTGTAACATGTACCTTGTGAAACTGAAATAAATAAATTGAATTGAAAAAGCGATTCATTTAGTGGTATTAGGAGCCTGTAGTAGATGCCGCTTATATTCCAATCTTCGCATCTTAATCAACCATAACTCAGCTATCTTCTGATAAACATCTAAATTGCAAACCAAGTCTATGCACCGAGCTTAGTCCTGCATTATTGAACAGGTACATAAACTATCTTGTTTGGACAAGCTGCAGCCCACTGCTGCGACCGAATGGGCAGGCTGATTCACGATCGATTGCTGTCGTAATTATATCTGCAGAAGTAATGATTTGTAAACGTGAAGGACGACTTACGGCCAGGTGGGATGGCGACCTGCGAAAGACTGCAAGCTGGATGTGGCAAGCTGAAGACTGGGCGCTCGTTAGCGGAGATTATATCTAGCTGTGGACTAGCATTATCATTCGTAAGATTAGTTGTCAACCGCCGCCGTTACCATGACGTCATCGCCGAGGTCGAGTTGACGGAGCTGAAGTGGCGATACATACATTTAATATAGCCTGCCTGTCCTGTCCGAAGGCCATAAAAGATCAGCTATATGTTCTAGCCATAAAAGATCAGTTGAGATTGAGTTCAATCACATTTTTTCTTCTGAGCTACAGCTGTCTGAGCTACAGCTGTCTGAGCTACAGCTGTCTGAGCTACAGCTAATCTGATTGTGGTATTAAGTTGCTGAATGGCATTAACAGTCACTGAATGCCTTAAGCAGATCAGCTAGATTCTAAGTTCAGTTTGCGTTCAATCACAACAACAACGATAAATCGATTCAAACGCAACGAATAAGCGACAGCTGATCTGTCTATTTATGACGGACTAAATGACATTAACAGTCACTGAATGCCATAAACAGTAGCTGGATTCGACTGACTGATTTGACGACCATGTGGCGCGGTGGGCGAAGGTCCGCCTGTGACGCAGGAGGTTGGTTGGGTTCGATTCCCGCCTCGGAACAATTGTGTGTACGATCTGCAGATATTTGTTCCGGGTGTTCTGGTCGTTTTCTATGTATAATAAAAAATATCTATCTATGTAATGTATTGTATTATGTATATCAGTTATCTAGTACCCATAACACAAGCTCTGCTTACCATGGGGCTAGATAATGCTGTGTGAATTGTCCAGCATTATTTATAAAATTTATTTATTTATTTATTTTATTCTAAATTGAGATTGAGTTTAATCACAATAGCAATTGACCGTGGATCAGCCTACGGCTCTTATAATCAAGCTGGCCAGCGCAGCGAAATTGACAATTTACTAGCAAAACAGTGTTAGTTTAAGTTGATCGTTAGTTAAACTTCGTGTTAACGAGGCATATAGTGTATTACGGGCTTTAAATAGGCTGTGTTGTAGGTGAGTGTTCGGAAATGAAGTAGGGAATAGGGAACCACTAAAAATTATACCTGTACAGCAGGGTATGTATAAACATATTATTATTATTTTTTAAATTTCAAATAGTTAATTTTTTTTTATATTTTTCTTTTTAGTGAGTTCGTATTACGTATGACCATTGTAGCACTTACTTTGTTTATTGAGCTTTCGTTTTATTTTTATATTAGTGTACTATCTTTTTCCAAATAGCATGGCTCTTTTTGAAAGTATCCATAGGTACTATTTATTACCAGCGAGTCTTCTCGCTGGTTAAAAAACATTTTTCTATTTACAGTCATTGAGGATGATGAGTTTTCGTATAAAACCGATTCATTTAGCCACAGACATAAACATAGCGTTTGCACAAAAACCAATCAGAAAATTCTGTTTTGTTTCAACGTGTCGGCCCGCTACTAGCTTCTTATTTACCTTTACCTAACCTCAATGAAAATAATGTTTGGTTGGAAACAGGAAAATAATACTCAAAATGTCGCACCAGTTGAGCCAACATCAAAAGATCAACACGAAAAAATAAATAATAGAAACAAAGAACTTCTCATACACCGAATTCCTTCAAAAAGATCATTATAAGACCTCCAGTGGCAATAAAATCTACAGAAAATTCAGCTTTAGTGTACTCAAAATAGAGTACAACAGTTGTTTGGTTGTAGAGGTCATTATATTGTTGGTTATCCAAAGCATGAGAGCACTACGAGTACAAACGGTGTCTATTTCTTGGTTTCGTAACGAGATATGGTTCCAGGGCTTTCTGATCCTACTGTAGGAACTCGAACGAAAGTCAGTTTTCAGGCGTTTTTTTTTTCAATCACTTGGGTTGGTGTCCATTCTGAAGTCGCCAATAATTACTGCAGCTTTAAAAATATTGTTGTCTCTTTCATAACGATTTAAAAAAGGAACTCAGGAAGGCATACGGCTGGAACCGCACTCATCCTGAAGAAATAACTCGACAATGGATGAAAGGTTTGTATTATTAAAACACAAATATAGGCTTGTAGTTATCCCAGTCATATAATTATTAGTTTTAAACAAATCGAAAACCTCACACAATGTTATTTATTTATAGACATGCAAAACAGAAAACAAATATAAAATAAATAAATAATGCTGGACAATTCACACAGCATTATCTAGCCCCATGGTAAGCAGAGCTTGTATTATGGGTACTAGATAACTGATATACATAATACAATACATTACATAGATAGATATTTTTTATTATACATAGAAAACGACCAGAACACCCGGAACAAATATCTGCAGATCGTTCAAAGTGATTTCTTAGGTTCAATATGGGCAAATTACATTGTTACGCTTTTTTATTTATGATCTTTTCCACGTGTAATTAATATACTTTGACTTTGACTTCAATTATTAATAATAAATAAAAATAAAACAAAAACAGCTTTATTATTCTAAAACACTAATAATAACAATATAAGTAAAGAGGTTCGATTTATATGTTTTAAAATTAGCTTATTCTTGCCTCAGACTAAATCGTATCCATAGAACACTTGAGAGAGAACGGGACAGTTGTAGGAGATCCTCGAGTAGAGCACACAATCACAGTGGCTAACGATCACCCGAGTGCGGTCGCGACAAACGAATGCAACTCTTTTATTGTGTTTTAAAGTACCTCTTCGTGGGTTCATCATCATCAACCTATAATAGTCCACTGCTGGACATATCATAGGCTTCCTCTAATGAGCACCATAGCGCCCTGTCAGCTTGCCACACACATCCAGCATCTGCAAGCCCCACTTAGCCGGAGAACGCTACACTACGTTTGCCAAGTCGCGGTCTCCATGGTTCGTGGTCTAGCGACCTGTCTTCAGCTTGCCGTATCCAGCATCTACCTGCAGTCTTTCGCAGGTCGTCATCCCACCTGACGGGAGGGCGTCCGTGGTCTTTGTGAGGTGAGAGCTTCAAAAATAATTGAAGGTAATTTTAAACTCACGCGATCTGAACACATAATTATTATAAGTGTTGATACAACGGGTATTTATCGCGTTTATTTACCTATTTTTCCCGACGTTTCAACAGGTTTACACACTGTCGTGGTCACGGGACGAGTCATCCTGTGACCACGACAGTGTGAACCTGTATTAATACTTATAATAAGTGAAGGGTTCCGTGCCGTTCCCTGGAGGTATCAATAGGGTTTTTAAACTTTTGAAACTATCATGGTTATTAGACCGAAAGTCATCATAACTGAAGGCACTGCACACAGTAAGTTATTCCTTGATGATGGCGCATGAAACTGTGCCGAAATATTTGAAAACTCAAAAATCGAATCATAATAAATATCCCGTTATTAATTAATTTTATAATTAATGTTATTTATAATGAATACCTATTTGAATATTACGAAACTCTTTGAACACGGCAACATACGGAACGCCCTACCCCAAGTCCGAAACCTTGATGTTTTGAAACTCAATAAAACGGCTAATTTCCATATAGATGGAAAAACTTTAGATTCGCTTACCTCGCCTCCACTTTTAAGTGGTCATACGTTTCTATGTAGTTTTCACACGTTTTTAGTAAGTATTAAAGAAATGGTCCGATTAAAAAGGTAATTTCTCTTGGAAACTTCTAAGTAAGTTTTAAAGTTTACGCCCGTAGAACGTGTTGTTTCTATGGAAACGTTTATATTTTATATCTTTACCATGAGATGAGATATGATTTATAGAATAAAAAGTATTCTAAGTGGTAAAAACCTTAATTTAATCAAATTAAACCTGTATTTAAAAAAACATCACGTGATTAAAAGATGACCTGTCTTTTAACCACATGATGTGATTTTTTAAAATATGGATACCTATAATTTGATTAAATTTAAATAAATATACATATATTAAAGATAAAAATATAAGATAATATAGTCTTTATATATATAAGACAGGCATTAATAATTATTCAATAAAGGAAGGTGTAAAAAAACATAATATATTGATTCACACATATGTACATATTGGCGGTTGCGTCGCGCGACGCGCGGGGAAATCTTTAAATGGCCACGGTGAGTCAACCACGAGCTGTTTGGTTTAGAAATATAACGTAAAATAAATACACGTGATATCTTATACAAAAAAAAAACAGAACAAAATTACCTGACTTGCTAAGAACGTAAATTAAAAGGAAAAGTTTTTTTGATGACCAGAAAACTTCGAAATAAGGCGCCGCCGCGCCAGAACATGCCGGACAATTCACACAGCATCATCTAGCCCCAAGCTAAGCAGGGCTTGTGGTATGGGCACTAAATGACTGATATTCATAATAAATAAATAAATATATTTTATTAAAATACCCAAAAAACACAATGGATAGCAGAAAATACTTTTCCTTTTAATTTACGTTCTAAGCTAGTACATTTTATTATGTTTTCTTTAATTTGATTCCTTATTAAATAAATAAAATTAGGGCTCTGTTTCAAAATGTAAGAGAAAGCAAAAGCAAACTAAAATAATAGTAGAAATACAAGAACATTTACAAAATCAAGACTCGAATAGAAAATGGCTTTCGTTTGATCAATTTCTTCCATCATTCGAATGCATCGCGCCCAGATTGAATGACAGACAACGTACGGGGGCGGGTGTTCGAAATTTGAATGGCGGAACTGTCCTGTCATATTCGAAATTCGAAAGTCACTGCGGTTTTTCACCGTTATTTCAATCTCCTCGTGTGAATTTGACTTTTATATTTTGGGATTTTTGAAATTGGAAACATTTCGAATTCCCTAACAAATATAATTGAGAGAAAGTTAATATTGGTTTGGTTGTTCTAAAGTTAGAAATTTTTAACGAAAATACAAATTGCAAGCATTTTTGTTACCTCGTGCGAGGCGGAGGCTTTGTTTTTCGAGTGTTACTATATGGACATCTTTAAATACTAAGAATCAAAACGAATAAAGCAATTTTGACATAATATGAGATCTGTAATCTGTATCAGAATAATCAAGACAATGGTTATGTTATGACTACTAGATGACTGATATACTTACCAGTCAACTAGAAGCCATTGTTGATAAGTAGCCTATAAAGCTGAACAGTTTTCATTCATATTACTAAAATAAGCCTTAAGAGCGTTTATTCCTAAAATGCGCAGAAACAGTACTTTTCAAACCCTTTTATATCATGAACCACTTATCTTATAGTATATGTTATTTACTAATAATTTTAGGAAATTTTAGTGTCCAAATAGTTTGACTATAAAATATTTCGATTAATATAGTATGTACGCGTTCTATCAAGATAACTTGTGAGAGGTTTTCATAATTTCCCTTTCAGCATCAGTTTCGAAGCTCAAAATAATAGAAAATACTGACATATCTAATTAAGAAAAAAATATAACCTACTGATGAGATCCTTGGCTAAAAAGTAAATTAGATAGATGTTTGGTTTTGGTATCCTACTATGAGAAATGAAAATAAAAAAAATGTGAAATATTACGAATATTTCACATTTTTAAATGATGTTTTTACCGATATACCTTATTTAATTTAATATAATAATAGCCTACCAATAAAGTGGAGCATCTTTTTTAAAATCATACATTTAAATTTTTTATGATTTTGTTGCTATTATTTTTCTATAAATATTTTAAAACTACTATAAAACGCTGCGCGAAAATCAGTCTGCCGCGAGGCTTTCTAGAGTGTGATCACGTCGCTTATTAAATATTAATAAGGTATAAATAATAAGGTATATCGGTAAAAACATCATTTAAAAATGTGAAATATTCGTAATATTTCACATTTTTTTTATTTTCATTTCTCATAGTAGGATACCAAAACCAAACATCTATCTAATTTACTTTTTAGCCAAGGATCTCATCAGTACGTTATATTTTTTTCTTAATTAGATATGTCAGTATTTTCTATTCTTTTGAGCTTCGAAACTGATGCTGAAAGGGAAATTATGAAAACCTCTCACAAGTTATCTTGATAGAACGCGTACATATTAATCGAAATATTTTATAGTCAAACTATTTGGACACTAAAATTTTCCTAAAATTATTAGTAAATAACATATACTATAAGATAAGTGGTTCATGATATAAAAGGGTTTGAAAAGTACTGTTTCTGCGCATTTTAGGAATAAACGCTCTTAAGAGCGTGCCATACTTCAGCCAAAATTCGAATTTCGCTTCAGTTCAGAGCAGAATGACAAGATATGATTTTCTTGTGAGTGAGAAGCACAGAGCGATAGACGTGCTCCGTATTTTTTATTGACGTAAGCGCCAAAACTGTTATGCCTAATTACAAGTTATTTACACAACTAATCTAAAAATTAAAAAGACGAAAATGAAGAAATTCTACTACGTTTCTCGACAAAACAAAAATCCAACAAAAAAATTAGGTGGTTCCTGAGATAAATAGCAAAATGTGTGCAAAACATGTATTTTTCAAAAAATAAAAGTATCTAGAAAATTTTCACCAATCGTGTTTTCGAAAAGACGGAATCCAAGATAAAAGTTTGAATTATCATTTACCTAAATATGAAGGTGGTAGCTTTCACAGGTTTTGAGATAAATAACGATTTCTAACTATAAAATTACATAAGGTACACTCTTAACTAAAATTTATATACAGGGTTATTGGTAATTTGACGTATTCCCGTTAGGAGGTGATAGGGGTGACTATTTGCGATAATTTTCATCCCTATGTGTTTCGTGCAAAAGTGAACCATTTTTAAGTTATCAAGATTTTTAGCTTTTTTCAAAATAAGTCAAAAGTGCAACATCAAAAATGTATTTAAAAAAAACTGTCTATTTATATCTATTTTTTTCTTCTGATTTATAAAAACGAATAAACACTGGTTATTTATCAATATTAAAACAACAATTATCGCTCCAAATTTAAAAATGCGAGATGAAAAACGATATTATTTCATTATTCATTGAGATTTTTTTCCACTAAAATGCCTTAAAAACTAAAAAAAACGTTATGAAACTTGGCTTGCAGATTATTTTAAAAACATAACGGTTTTCTTAACTCTCCAATGATGCATAACAACTATGAACTTATTTCAAAGAAACTGAAAAAAACATCGTTACAAAGGAAGCAGGCGGAAATTTGTATACGAACTAAACCTAAGGTCGTTCTATAAAATTTCTATAAAACTAACTTAAAACAATACCCAATGTAAATAAAACGAAAAATACATATTTAAAATAAAATTTAGAACATTTAAGTAGTAACAACATTAAACAAAATTAATAATAAGTAACAAATAGGACATTTTGTAATTTAGCCTAATAAAAGTTAAGTGAAGTAGAAAGATACATATTTAAAATAAAATTTGGAACAGTAAAGTAGTAACAACAATAAACAAAATTAATAATAAGTAATAATCAAGACATTTTGTAATTTAGCCTAATTAAAGTACTTGACTTCCCCTATTGCGTTCGCAAAGTAGCATTATATTATTTTTCTGAGTTGTGACTTAACTACCGAAGTAGTCAAATTTCGCATCGCATATGATGCGTTTATAATTCTTGTTTTGTGTTCTTCCGCGGAATAACTCAAAACAAGAATTATAAACGCCCCCTATTGCGTTTCACTTCGAGCAAGAAACTTTTATTAGGCTAAATTACAAAATGTCCTATTTGTTACTTATTATTAATTTTGTTTAATGTTGTTACTACTTAACTGTTCTAAATTTTATTTTAAATATGTATTTTTCGTTTTATTTACATTGGGTATTGTTTTAAGTTCGTTTTATAGAAATTTTATAGAACGACCTTAGGTTTAGTTCGTATACAAATTTCCGCCTGCTTCCTTTGTAACGATGTTTTTTTCAGTTTCTTTGAAATAAGTTCATAGTTGTTATGCATCATTGGAGAGCTAAGAAAACCGTTATGTTTTTAAATAATCTGTAAGCAAAGTTTCATAACGTTTTTTTTTAGTTTTTAAGGCATTTTAGTGGAAAAAAATCTCAATGAATAATGAAATAATATCGTTTTTCATCTCGCATTTTTAAATTTCGAGCGATAATTGTTGTTTTAATATTGATAAATAACCAGTGTTTATTCGTTTTTATAAATCAGAAGAAAAAAAATAGATTTAAATAGACAGTTTTTTTAAATACATTTTTGATGTTGCACTTTTGACTTATTTTGAAAAAAGCTAAAAATCATGATAACTTAAAAATGGTGCACTTTTGCACGAAGCACATGGGTATGAAAATTATCGCAAATAGTCACCCCTATCACCTCCTAACGGGAATACGTCAAATTACCAATAACCCTGTATAACTACCTCTCCAAATCCTTCAGCCCACTCTACGGATCCCAGCGACCTGCGAGGGACTCGAAACGACTGCAGCTTGGAACTCCTGACGCCTGTACAGTAGGTTATCATAGAACCCTCGCTGTAAAGGCCACTCGGCTATGCAACAGTCTTCCCATTGAATATCGCGAGGCATCCTCGATAAATGTCTTCAGATCTAGAGTCTATAACTATTTTCTTTCGCAAGAATAATTCGGTACGTAATTGTAATCATATATTAATTATTTATATAGGTATATATATTACTGTTTAAGTATATATAAGTAGCTTAGTATCATTATGAGTAGTATATTTTATTATCTCTATATAGCACTACCTACCAAACTGTTGTCCACACTACCCAAAGGTTAGCAGGTAGAGAATGCTATCTAGCATTATGCTCGCCTATGTACAACTTTTTGTGCAATAAAGTATATTCTATCTATATCTCATAAATAAAAATAATAATTTACAATAACTTTAATTTCTGACATTTGGATTTGAATTTATACCTCTACAATTTTATTTTATTTTGTTTGAAGCAAATGTAAGGTTAGGTACTAATTATTTTTACGAATATTTTTAATTTTATTTTACTTGTAAAATATATTGAGATTTATTCTATATTTATCAATAAATCACTTAGTCTTGATAGAGTGACCTTCTACAGCAAAAACATTGAATAATTTGAATATAGTTTTTACATTGCTTTGCAAGTATATTTTATATGGGCCAAAACAAAAAACGTGAAATTGACATCAAACTTTTTCAATCTGAGTCAATACAATACACGAGGCTTTCTGTTATTGTATTTGAACTTTTTGATTTACAACCTTGCGTTGTGACCTAGAGGACAAACAATAAAAAATAAACAAGTTGTTATTGAAGAAGTATGGAATATATCCATGTAGTTCTAGGCAGCTATGCTTTGTGTTGTTTTTTTTTAAATATTATGATCATTGGCTACATCATTGCCCAATAATTATAAAAGTGAGAAATATTGGAGAACTCCATTTTTTTTTTAGCTACAATATACCTAATGTACATTATTATAGTTTTAAGTTCTTGTCTGTGTGACTGTAGTTGAAAATGAATTTCTTTTCTTTCTTTCTTCTTTCAGAAAGTACAAATAAATAATTTAAAAAATCTGATAATTTTAACTGTAATGATTTTTCGACCTATTAATATATAAATGGAGGATAGTATTCGTAACGAATACATCCAACAGAGAATCAAAGTTCGTCATAGCTCAAAGAATCGGCAAGCTGAAGTGGCAGTGGGCCGGCCATATCTCGCGAAGAATCGACAACCGCTGGGGTAATCGTGTTATTGAGACCACGAATCGGAAAACGTAGTGTAGGACACCCTGCGACCAGGTGGGATGAAGACCTGCGAAAGACTGCGGGTGATGCTGGATGCGGGAAGCTGAAGACAGGGCACTATGGCGCTCATTGGAGGAGGCCTATGTACAGCTGTGGACTAACATAGGTTGATGATGAGGATTCGTAACGAATACATGCGGCAGAGAATCAAAGTCCGTCGTAGCTCAAAGAATTAGCAAGCTGAAGTGGCAGTGGGCAGGACAAACCTCGCGAAGAACAGACAACCGCTGGAGTAATCGTGTTATTGAGTGGATCTTGTGACTCGGCAAAGGTAGTGTAGAACGCTCTCCGGACAGGTGGGGTGATGACCTGCGGAAGACTGCAGGCAGATGCTGGATGCGTCAAGCTGAAGACTAGGACGCTATGGCGCTCATTAGGGGAGGCCTATATCCAGCAATGGACTGATAGTTTGATGATAATAATGACGATGATAATATAATAATAGCAAACGTCCGTAATCTCCCCTATAGCCCGATTACCCAGTCCATCCATCCATCACAATAGCCTGGTTTTATTTCATTCATTTTTCTTTGCAAGTCTCTACACCTACCGGATACCATCTTTGGATGTATCATATTGCGCACTCGAGGATGATACCCGTATGTGTAGCCATCGCCTTTAGATTAACTCTCTCAAAGGGCCTCTGTGCTGTTGGCTTCGCCCCACGCAAGCCTTCCAAAGGACCGGGTCACTTTCTGGCCCGAGATCATGGTAACGATGATAAACAAAATGGAGTCTCCTAAAATACCTATATAATATCCGATGTGTAAAACATTCACTTCGTGCAATTTTGAATAAAAAGCAGGTTTTACTAAACTAGACAGACATGACCTTTATATTTCTTATTTTGAATGAACTTTTTTATATCTTTTTGTGGATATTTTTGAATTAATTTGATTCTTATTGTGTAGACAAAACAGTTTCATTTTGCGTAATATAATCAAACTTTTTGGAAGTCTACTAAAGAATACTTTTTAAAATATCTATCGGTTTCCTAAAAATAGCGATATAAATAATAGAAATAAACACATACTTGCCTGTGGCCACAACTTTGATTAGGTTCGTTACATTAATGTATCTTGTTCGTTCTTTACTTTTTTTTCTGTGTTGGATGTGCAATAAGGCGTATTTGTATTATATTAATTTTAATATTAGGGCAATCAGCGCTTCTACAACAAAACTCCAAGTGAATTGCAAAAAATATCAGTAAATAAATTCAAACAAATTGTCAAAACCTTTCTGAGCAAAAAGGCTTACTTACTATAAAAAAAATGGCCGGCCCACTGCCACTTCAGCTTGCTTATTCTTTGAGCTATGTTGATACGAGTAGCTTTGGTTCTCTGTCGGGTGATTTCGTTACGAATCCTAATCCTTCAGAGAGACCCCGAGCATAAAATATCTCTTTCCATAGCTCGCTGAGCGACTTTGAACTGATGGACCAGCCCTATAGTGAGTGTCCACGTCTCAGCTCCGTAGGTCATGTCATGAGTCATGACAGGTAGAACGTACTGATTGAAAACTTTCGTTTTCAAGTTTTGCGGTATCATTATCCATCAAAGAAATTTGGTTTCCTTATGAGAAAAACGGACTCCCCAAACTGTGATGTTTGCGGAGTCCTAGATGATGTGCACCACATCATGATGGATTGCGTCAAATTCAAAGATCGAAGGAAGGCACTGATGATTGAACTTTATTTTATTTTTATTTTATTTATTTAAATAGATTTAATTTAGGTACATTCATTAACATTTTAGCGGAACCAGATTCAGCAGCGGCTGTCTCATTATTCAAAATTTTTATGCATCAGTCCTTTAAAAATAGCCACAATTTATATGTTTTTATTTTGCTGTTTATTATGTTTTGTTAGTTATTAGTTTAGGTTATGAAAGGACTGGCATACTTTACGAAGTAAAAGTCCTTAATAATAAATATGATTTAAAAAAAAAAAGTTTTGCGGTATGTATCGTACGTACCAGTCAAGATTCAGAAAAGTACGAGACAGCTACATGACAGTTAACATTTTTGAAACTATGGTAGTTTCAAAAATGTTAACTGTCATGTAGCTGTCACGTTATCATAACAGTCATTTATAAAGCTTTTCTTTGATCAAATAACGTTAATTATCCCGTTATAAATGAGAGTTAGCTCAAAAGTTGCAGTATTATCTAAGTTATCTAATTAATCACTGTAATCTATACTTCTATACTAATATTATAAAGAGGAAAGGTTTGATTTTTTTGTTTATTTGTAATGAATAGGCTCCGGAACTACTGGACCGATTTGAAAAATGATTTCACAATTGAGAAGCTAAAGAAAGAAAGAAAGAAAGAAAATACATTTATTTGACACCATACATAAAGGTGGCACTTCACATGGCTATTTGTGTTCGCTGTTGGGTGTTTGTTGTATTTGGCAAAATATATGACGTTCAGACGAACATGCAAAAAGAGGCAAATACGACCATCCACACATGGCACACAAATAACAAACACACAAACATTTGGCAGCAGACTGAGCAGAGCGCAAGGTGCCAATATGGCCATTGTGTGGACGGCTTATTGCGTATTTGCCTATTTGACTGCTTTGATGTGCCTCGAGAAACCGACAAGCGCACGGTAACGCGTATTTGGTATTGGCCTTATTTGTCAAATAGGCAAATCAGGCGAGCAATTTGTGTAATAAACTGTCCACACATGGTAATTGTTTGCCAAATATGCCAAATACACAAATACAAATAGCCATGTGAAGTGCCACCATAACACATAACACGACACATTACATGGTAAGAAAATAAAAAAAAACAAGAAGAAAAAAAAATTACAAGGAATAGATAAGACATACAGAATAGAGCAAATACGTGTTACATAAGGGGCCGAAAAGCTACACTATCCCCGGTGAACATAGGCTATAATATATTTTCAAAAAAGTAAGGGATCCGTACTAAAACCGTGCGAAGCCGGGAAGGTCCGCTAGTATTTATAATAAATGCAAAAGTTTGGATGTTTAGATGGATGGATGGATCTTTGTTACGTCTTCACGCCAAAACCACTCAATGGATTGGGATTAAATTTTGCAGACAAGTAGTTCTAAGGCCTGGAATAATAAATAGGCTACTTTTATCCCATAAGTAAGTATCTATTATTTTATTTATTTATTTTATTTTAAGCCATTATTGTCCCACTGCTGGGCAAAGGCCTCCCTTTCCTCCTTCCACTCCTCGCGATCCAACGCTGCAACAGGCCATGATGGAAGATGTAGCTCGAGCTCGTCGCGCCATCTCATCCTGGGCCTTCCACGTCGCCTCTTAGCGTTGGGTGGGCTCCACTATTCCCATTAGATATAAATAAAATACCAAGAGTTTATTACACTTCAAAATTGCATTTACCGTCACCAATCGGTGCCCAAACTTCCACGCATTTCCAAATATACCGTATAGCAGGAGATTAAACAGTTTGCGCATAAAGTTATATACAAAGTTGTTTAAATATCGGCCAAATAAACAATAGCCGCCCCGGCGCGCATTCACATGTAAATGAGCCAAAAGCGCGGCCAGGATCGAAGCGGCCACCTTCACACCGGTAAGTAACGTTCCTAAGAATGCAAATAATCCTACTAATATTATAAACGCGAAAGCTTGGAATTTTGTATGGATGATGTATGGATGGATGTTTGTTACTCTTTCACGCAAAAACTACTGAATGGATTATACTGAAACTTTACAATAATATAGCTTATACATCAGAATAACACATAGGCTACAATTCATAAAGATATATTGTATATTATCCAAAATATCTATCACCACGCGGGTGAAATCGCGGGACGCAATCTCATAAATATACGACCTTGACAGGACTAACAAGAAGATTATCGCAAATAACTTTATCAGAACATTAGAGGGTTTTGTGTTTTTATTATTATCTATTAGCTACGCTTCGCGGCTTCGCCCGGTGGAAATCTATGTGTCAAATAGTTCATAAACCTTCCTCTTGAATCACTCTATCTATTAAAAAAACCGCATCAACATCCGTTGCGTAGTTTTAAAGATCTAAGCATTCATTATTTATATTGGAGGAGGCCCATGTCCAGGACTGGACTATGGCTACTATATACTAGGCTGATGATGATGAAGCATACATAGGAACAGACAGACAGCGGGAAGTGACTTTATTTTATACTTTGTATGTAGTGAAGTAGGATATAAGAGATGAATGACAAACTTACGATACAAAGTCGAATTCCAATTGCATTGAAACCCAAAGACCCCCTTCGGAGGTCACTAGATCGTACTGAAGTTATCCACAAGCCACAACAGCAAACCGCTCACTTCACTGCAAACTTGTCGCAGAACAAAAGCGACCGGACAAAACAGGCACGGAGCAACTCAAGATAAGTCCGTCTACTGAATGCTCACAAAGAGAACAGCCGAATTGGATTAAAGCTACCTCTCGTACTTACCTATTGGGAGAATTAGTTGAGAGCTTTGGGAGTTTTGGGGGTCTTATGGGCTTGACTGTACTTCAGCGGTTCGCTGCGCAACGGGAATCATTTGCATATTGAAAACAAAAAAATTTGATTTGCTATTGCAAAGCAAGACGCCATATAAAGTTATAATACTATTGTATGTTATTTTTGTGGGAGAATTAGTTGAGAGCTTTGGCACTTTTGGCTTGACTGTACTTCAGCGGTTCGCTACGCAACGGGAATCATTTGCATGTTATCTATGATAATATATCTCGCGAAGAACTGACAACCGCTGGGGTAACGTGTTCTTGAGTGGAGACCACGACTTGGCAAATGTAGGTAGGTGTCCGGCCGGGTGGGTTGATGACCTGCGAAGGATTGCAGCAGATGATGTATGCGTCAAGCTGAAGACAGGGCGCTATGGCGCTCATTAGGGGCGGCCTATATCCAGCTGTGGACTGCTATAGGCTGATAATAATGATAAAATGAACAAAAGATGAGCTACCTGATGGGAAAACTACTATTCCGTCTTCTCCAGGGGCTTCTCCATTTTTCATCTGCCTCTGAGCTAGCAAATTCTGTCTTACATCTGATATCTGGCAGTTTGTCGGTGTAGTGGCGTGCTCATCAGCCTCATCAAAGGGTATAGTCGTTACTCCAATACTCCACGCATGTTTTTTATACCATATTAGGCACCCAGTAATTGGAACCAATCCAAAGGAAAACCTAAGTCAAATACAGTCAAACCTGTTTGACGAACATCGACACAATCAATTTACAAGTTTAGAATGAAAATTCACCACATAAAAATAACCCCTAGGTCGAAGTCACCCCTTTAGGCTTAGTACATCCTTTTCGCAGCACCCCGTATAGATGCAGTAGGTAAATTTCTATTTTACGATTCAATTTTGCTCCAACACAGATACTACCTAATTTCCATATATATACTACTTTTTGCTTCAAAAAACAATACACTCTATGAAGAAATTTTGCACAAAACACGAACGACAAACTCGTATTTTGCTCTTTATTAGATTACTAGCTGTGCCCCGCGACTTCGCCTATGTAGAAATGTCTGCGCTTGTAAACCTTCCTCTTGAATCACTCTATCTATTAAAAAAACCGCATCAAAATCCGTTGTGTAGTTTTAAAGAACTTAACATACATAGGGAGAGACAGAAGCACGTTGAAGCAGGAAGCGACGTTGTTTTATACTATGTAGTAAAGATTTGTGGCCTATGTCCAGCAGTGGACTAATATGAGTGAAGATTTAAAGACGAAACAAAAAGGACAAAAGAATCGTTATCCATTCTTCATAGAATAAAAACATCTCAAAAATGTAGTAAAGGTGTTCTCGCTGAGACCGAGACCGGAAGCCAAGAAGCTAGTCCCCGACTCCGGTCTACGTCGATTTTAGTCTAGTGTCGCAGTCTCTCGTCTCTTATCTTTCTATCACAGAAGCCCAATAATATAAACTACTAGCTGTTCCCCGCGGTTTCACCCGCTTTAAGCTCGAATTTCATTTTATTAGGTACACCTTGGAGATTATTCAATACAAACAAACAAAAAATCAAACATTTTCTCTTTATAATACATATTAGTAAAGATATAAACAAGAACAAAACATAAAAAAAGTGTCTGCTTAATCCTGACCCAAGCAGTTTGAACTCTTAGTTTGAACACCTAAAAATTTTCCGGGCCGGTTTTGTTATATCTTGAGAAAAACCAATAATTGATTAATATTGATTTATTATAACGAGAGCACACACTTACAGTTTTGGAAGTTGGTTGGAAAGAGAGCGAGACATCCGAGCGACAGAGTCAGCTAACCGTTCGGTGTGTTCTGTACCGAGCTCGGATACCACACTCTTCCCCCCATAAACTAAGTTTAACATTAACTTATCCTTAACCAATTACTTATCTATTTAACTATCTATAAGCAAGAAAATATCTAACTTTTAAACAATAAACTTATCATACTAAACCTATACCAGAAAATGTCTAAACTCTAGACAGTAAACTTATTCTAAACTTTGTGAACAAGGTAACATTTGGTTTATGTGGCGTTTCCACCTTAAGCCTTCTACATCAATAATGTAACTAACACCTGCAATACTTTCCCCTATTATCAAACCTTGAACCCATGGCTTGGCTCCTTTCCTGTAGTCTTTTACCATAACTTTTTGTCCAACCTCAAACCCTACATCTCTGTTTCCTTGATGCCAAGTTTTGGCTTTCTCCTGCACAACTTCTGCTACAGGAGGCGGGCGCAGTAAACTAAATCTGTTCCTAATCTCCCTACCCAACATTAATCGAGCTGGTGACACTCCAGTGGTGCGTTGGGGTGTACTTCTATAATCAAACAAGAACAAATTAATTGCTGAAACCAAACTATGCCCACTTTCCTTTATTTTAGTAGCCGCAGACTTAAATGTTTCAACAAATCTTTCTGCTGCACCATTTGTTGCCGGATGATATGGTGGTGTGAATGTATGTTTTATCTGGTTTGATTTACAAAAATCAGAAAATTCTTGGCTAGCAAATGTGGGACCATTGTCAGTCACTAGGTGTACTGGGTATCCGAATGTTGTGAATAATTTTTTAAAAACATCTATAGTTCGGCTACTGGTTATGTTTGACATTTCAAATACCTCGGGCCATTTTGAGTAGCTGTCTACAATTACAAGGAACATTTTATTATAAAAGGGACCTAAAAAATCTGCATGTATTCTATACCAGGTTGAGGGTGGTACCGGCCATGGTTTCATTGTTTGTGTAGGTGTTTTACTGTTTCGTAAACATACAACACACTGTTTTGGTATATTTTCAATTTCTGAATCTACGTTGGGCCACCAGAAATATGATCGAGCTATTTCTTTCATTCTGACGACCCCAAAATGACTTCTATGCAGCTCACTTAAAACTTCTTCTCTCATTGTGTAAGGTACTAATATACGGTATCCCCAAAATAAGCAACCCATGTCTAAGGTTAATTCGTTTTTTCTGTTATACAGAGGTAATATTTCTTTGTCTAAAGATTTCTTATCAGGCCATCCATCCATTAAATATCTAATTATTTTGGATAGCGTTACATCTATTTTTGTTTCTTGTTGAATTTTTTTCCAGTTTATTAAGTTGTATTCTGAATTATTTGTATAACAAGTCATACTAAAGTCATTACTCGTATCCACATAATGTTCATTAACTTCTTTATTCTTATTTATTACTGTTCTGGACAAAAAATCAGCAGGATTACTTATTGACTTAATGTGTCTAACCTTATAGTTAAAGGCAGAGAGAAATATGGCATAATGTTGCAACCTCTTAGCAGCCATCTTTGGAATGCTTTTAGTCGGACCGAATATTCTTACTAAGGCAGCATTATCCGTCTCTAATTCAAAGAACCGGCCATAAACATAGTTATAAAATTTAGTTATTCCAAATATGACTGCCAATGCTTCTTTATCAATAGTGGTATATCTTTGTTCTACATTATTTAATTTTTTACTAGCATAAGCAATAGGTTTCACTACACCATTATTATCCCTGTTGGACAATACTGCAGCCAATCCAGTTTCAGATGCATCACAGGTAAGAATTAATGGTAATTTAGGATCATAATGTTTTAAATTACTTACATTTGCTAATTTCTTTTTTATTAAATTAAAAGCTTCATCACACTTTACTGACCACTCAAACTTATTTTTCTTTGTGCAATCATATAAAGGTGTTAGCACAGTAGCCATGTTTTCCAAAAAACGTGCGTAATAATTTACTTTTCCCAAAAATGATTTTAGCAGGGTCATGTTTGTTGGGGGGCAAGCATTTAAAATTGGTTCAATATTACTTTTTATTACACTAATACCATTTTTGTTTACAGAGAATCCAAAAACATGTAAGCTGGTTGTAAATAACTTACATTTCTCTGGTTTGAGTTTAAATTCACATTCTTTTAACTTCTGTAAGACCTGACATAATGTCTCAAATGCATCCTGCATACTTTTTCCTTTAATATATATGTTATCAATAAAAACAATTGTGTTAGGAATTCCAATAAGTTTTTTCATCATCAAGCGCTGAAAAGCTCCCGGTCCTGAACTTACACCATAAGGCAAAAACTTGTACATGTATGTGCCTGATTCTGTGACTATAGTGGTACAGCTTTGACTATCTAAACTAAGTGGTGCCTGTAGGTAGGCTTCTTTTAGATCCAGTTCGCAGTAGTATTCTCCGTGTTTCAGGGTATTCAAAATATCGTCTACATGAGGTAATGGAAAATGATCAATCTCTAAGCACTGATTTACCGTTAGTTTGTAGTCACCACACAACCTTACTGAACCATCTGCTTTCAATATCGGAACCACTGGAGTTCCCCATTCATTGTGTTCTACAGGTGTGATTCTACCATTTTTCAGTAATCTATTAATTTCATTATTTACCTTTTCTCGCAGTGCAAATGGTACTCGCCTTACTGGTAAACATTTTGGTTTTGAATTTGGCTTTAATTTTAATGATATTTCATCTCCTTTGAAATTTCCCCATCCCGGGGAAAATACTGCTGCGAACTTTTCTTTTATCAATTGTTGAGCATCTGAAACATTTTTCAATACATTATTACCTATGTAAAACTCTGCATTAATTGGTGGTGGCCAAAGTTGTAATTGACTCAGCCAATCACGACCCATCACTCTGGGTGCATTGTTTTTAACAACAAAAATATTTAATTTTTTTCTCAGGTTCTTATATTGAACAGGTATGCCTGTAATGATACCTAAAGGTCTAGATAAAGTTTGATCAAAGTTTTTGAAAGTTACATTACATTGCTGTATATCAAATGAGCTAAAGTACTTGTTTTTGTCCTCAAGTGACATCACTGTTACATCTGAACCTGTGTCCAGCTCAAAATTTAGAGTTGAACCCTTCACTTTAATTTGTATGTAGTGGGGGGGTACCCTACTCACACTGACACTGTAGGTTTTGCAGCCTTCATCAAATAATTTTTTAACATCACTTTCTGCATCGCTTGTTTCGCTTTGTTCGCACTCTGTCACAGTTTGTTGAGCCTCCAAGATCTTAATGTTTTGATTCTTCGTGCACATCCTAAAGATATGTCCTTGTTTTCCACACTCACTGCAGTACTTTTTGGCTAAGGTACAATCTTTTTTTAAGTGATTGTTCTTACCACAGCAGTAACATTTTGCTTTTTGCTGGTTTGGGTAAGGTGGATATTTTTTCTTCTGATAAAACACATTCTCCACTCTATTGCTAGCTGACCCATTGGTGTGTGACATTGCTGCTTCTACTGTTCGTCCAATATCAATGCATTTTTCCAGGGGTAAATCTGCCTCTGCCTTCATCAGTTCATATCTTATTAACTTTGAATAGACACCATCCATAAATTTTTCTTTGATTTGGTCTTCTTGGTCTTTGAATTGACACCTGGAAGCCAGTTTCCTGAGTTCCAGGACATAATCTTGAATGCTTTCATTTGGCCCTTGGTTCCTTTTCCTAAATTCCACTCTTTCCAGTGTGGTGGAAAGTGGCTTATCATATTTAGTAGCCAACTTAGCACACAAATATTTAAATGGCAGGTTTAATGGTTTATCTGGCGAACACAGGCATGTTAGACATTCAAATACCTTGGGCGATAGTCTTGTAATTAAAAGAGGAGTCTGTTTTTCATCTGCTATATCATTGATTATGATGAAGCATTCCAATTGTTGTAGGAAAACTTGCCACCGGTCGCCATCAAATGGTTTTATGTCACCACAAATAGACATTTTTAGTGCCGCTGTTGATAATACTGTTTTGTTTTTGTAAAAGTCACTCAACAATTTACGTAACGTGTCTATGCTTGCATCTTGAGAATATTGAATATTTTCCTTTTCCAATATTTGTTTCAACTGTGGTTTAGTGCATTTATAGATGTAGGACCTCTTTCCAGTCTTTACCAATTCGACAATTTCAATATCTTTTACTGATTCATCCGGCTCTGCCCCCGACATGAATAGATAGTAGACAATTTGTTGTAATGTGATCGAGGAGAAATGATAAAACAATTACAACACAATGCGGCCGAAAAATACGAAATTGAAAATATTACATGCGTTCTTTGATTTCCATTTGCTTGACAAGTTTGAGTTTGACAGTCAAATCCAATGCGTCGCAGCGTGGCTTGATTGTAAATTCCAACCTTCTTCGAGATCTATTATTTATGTAAAGTTGTTAATTTTCCAACAATATTTGATCATTAATTTGCACTAGGTTCTGTCACTGATCGTCGCCAATTGTTATATCTTGAGAAAAACCAATAATTGATTAATATTGATTTATTATAACGAGAGCACACACTTACAGTTTTGGAAGTTGGTTCGAAAGAGAGCGAGACATCCGAGCGACAGAGTCAGCTAACCGTTCGGTGTGTTCTGTACCGAGCTCGGATACCACACGCCACATCTTACAAAAAAACGACAACCACGACTCGGAAAACGTAGTGTAGGCCGCCTTCCGGCCAGGTGGGTGTGATAACGACGTGAGACCGCTGGTAGATGCTGGATGCGACAAGCTGAAGATACTTGATTAATTAATTATAATATATTTAATAGACAGGGAGCTATAGTGCTTCTTGTCCAGCCGTGGACTAATTTTGTGCTGATGATATGAAAAGAAAGAAAGAAACAAAAATTTATGTGACACATGTACACACACAAACAAGTTTATATATACAAGTATAAGACTACTTAGCAGGTTCTTAATTAGAAATAAAAAAAAAAAAACATTTATTTCGGACAACGACAAATCATAATTAAAATTAAATTTAGAAACACGTAACACAGACAAAGCAAAAAAAATGATAATAGCAAAGCTTAAAGTCGAGCATGATCACGGTCTCCTGTATTAGTCTCCGGTGTCTGTTGTGACCCGAACCACCTTAAGGCCTATTTTCATCGGTTTTTTCGGAATTTCCACCGGTTATCCAGATTCCAGTCACGTATTCCGATTTCCGATTTCGGCCCGCCCCGTGTCGGACATCAAAGGGCGGATTTTCAGAATTGAACTCTCAAACACGGAATTTTTAATGATTCTACGTTAACCGTTAATTTTTTATGGTTTTATTTTTACCACCGGTTTTAATTTTAGTCATTAAATCAAATATTATTAACTGTTCCAAATTGATAAAAATAACAACCATTATTCATTATGGATTTTTTTCAGGTTTCTATGGACCAAAAATTAACTTACGATTAAAAAAATTCAAGGCAAACCCCTCTTTTTTGGGGGAGTTATGGTCCACCCCAATAAGAATAGGTTATATTTAGTACCTATTATATACATTAGTACGCCACCGTCTATACTCTGTAAAATAACAACGTGTCCATCCAAAGACTGGAAGAAATCGCTCTTAGCGATAACGCCGTTCATTGTGCAACTTTTCTGTGTTTTTATTATATTCTTCTCTACCTTGGTGCGCAATCAAAAGTATTTAAATTGTATTTTATGTTCAGTAGTATTCGTACATACATACATGTGTTGTGTATGTATTCGTACGAGGTACTAAAGTCATTTAAAACGGAATATTTACCATGATTTGATTTTTGAGTTATCCAATATTTCGGCACAGTTTCATGCGCCATGACCGTGATCATGGCGCATGAAACTGCCGAAATATATAATAATATCCCGTTTTAAATTACTTTACTGTTAATAACCATGATAGTTTCCAACAGTGTTATCGTACGAGGTAGTTTGGAAAACATCAAAATTTTGCTACATTTTGATGTTTTCCAAACTTTCTCATACAAAAAATATATACCTACAATTAAACTTTTAGCCATCTCATTGCTTTCGTATGTCACAACCAATATGTCAAAAAAATATCATTTTTATTCAAAATATTTCTATGCCTTTCCATTTTATTATTGTTCTGAGAATAACAAAGCGAACAACGGAAGTTATCGAAATATCAGTACATATATAGTATAAAACAAAGTCGCTTCCCGCTGTCTGTCTGTCCCTATGTATGCTTAGATCTTTTGAACTACGCAACGGATTTTGATGCGGTTTTTTTATTCATAGAGTGATTGTTGTTGTTGTTTGATGAAGTTTAATTAAAAATTTGACACGCCGCGGGGCGCAGCTAGTCTATACTTCAGAAATACAGAAATACAGAAATACAATTTATTCATAAAACCACTTTACAAGTCAAAAATTCGTTTACATTTTGTATAAATTCAAATAAAATAAATCATATTAAGTCGAATAAATAAAAATAATGTCATAGAATGGTTTACAATTGTAATAGTTCGTTTACAGAATAGAAATTCTGCTCGACAAGCCAACGTTTAAGTCGTATTTTAAAACACGATAGACTGCCATCAGCTGTGACAGAGTCTGGTAGTTTGTTGTATACTGCCGGACCCATCACATGAGTTAACCTTGAGGACTTCGTGAGGGAGCGGGCGATGGTCGTGAGCTTTGCTGCGTTCCGCGTTCCGTACGAGTGGGTGTCTCCGTTCTTCATGAACCTGCCCAAGTTCATGCGAACATATACTGCCACTTGCATGATCACAATACAAGGCAGCGTAAGTATCCCAAGCTCTTTAAAATGTGGCCTGGCGGAGACGTCCCGCCGAATATTAACTAGGGTGCGTATGGCTCGTTTTTGCATCCGGAAGGCGCGCTCCCAGTCGGCAGCTCGCCCCCATAGCTCCGCACCATACTGCAGCACCGAGTGGACTGTTGCGAAGTAACAGCTGCGAGCCACCTCCGCCGGCACCACGCGCGCCACCCGACGGAGCGCGTAACACGTACTGCCAAGCTTTCCGCACAGCTTATCGATATGGTACTCCCAGGTAAGAGCTTTGTCCATTTCGAAACCGAGGAAAGTAGTCGATTCGCATTGGCTGATGGCCGTTCCATTTACGCTGACTACAAGCTTCCTCACAGCTTTCCCGGATAGTCGAAAGTGTAGGAAGTGGGTCTTGCGTAGGTTGAGTACCAACCCGTTTTTGCCGAACCATCCCGAGAGTAGGCCGGCCGTCTCATTCAGCTTCTCCTCCAACGCGTCCACGGTCTTTTCGGTGACGATCGCGGCCACATCATCTGCGTACATGAGTGTCTCCGCGGAGGTCACCGCTCCGGGCAAATCGTTTAGGAGGAGGGAGAACATTATATTCGAGACGGATGATCCCTGCGCTACTCCCATGGTGGGAGATAACGGCTCCGACTGCTCACCACCTCCAACAACTATTTGTGAACGGTCGTGCATCATATCCGTGAGAACGGCGTATGCTGGTCCCTCGATACCGTAGTGGCTCATCTTACTGGCAAGTACGGCGTGGCTGGCCACGTCGAATGCTTTGGACAGGTCGCAGCACAATACGGCCACCTGCAGCTTCTGCTCACGCGCGGCCAGCACACGCCGCACCACCTCGCGCGTTAGCAAAGTCGTGGAGTAACCGGCGCGATAAGCGTACTGCCGGGGTGACAGGGCGTCCGTCTCTAACAGGTACTCCATCAATCGACTGCTCAGGCCATTCTCGAAGACTTTGGCTATCGCCGGTATAATCGAGACTGGTCTGTAGCTGTCCATGCTCTCGCGTCTTCCCTTGCCTTTGAAGATAGGTGATACTTTGCTTACCTTTAGCACCTGGGGATAGACACCTTCTTCGAGGCACGCATTGAAGAGGTGCGCTATTACCGGGGCAAGGGGTCCTATCGCACTTCTATACTAATATTATAAAAAGGAAAGGTTTGATTTTTTGTTTGTTTGTTTGTAATTAATAGGCTAAGAAACTACTGGACCGATTTGAAAAATTCTTTCACCATTGCGAAGGTACACTATCCCCGGTGAACATAGGCTATATTATATTTTCAAAAAAGTTAGGGATCCGTACTAAAGCCGTGCGAAGCCGGGAAGGTCCGCTAGTATTTTATAAATTCGAACGTCAGTTACAGTTCCGTAGAACAAGCCTGTCCAAATAAGAAAATTGGTTTGTTGATCAAAGAAATGTTTTGATGTCTTATTGTCTATCAACAGACGAAATATTTTATTGACAAGATTACAAATATTAAAACCGGTCAAGTGCAAGTCAACTTGCACGCGGAGGGTTAGATAGATAGATAGATAGAATATACTTTATTGCACAAAAGTTGTACATAGGCGAGCATAATGCTAGATAGCATTCTCTACCTGCTAACCTTTGGGTAGTGTGGACAACAATGTAGTAGGTAGTGCTAGGGTTCAGTACCATTAAACACGTAACTATTTCGCAAGAAAAAAGAACCAAAAGCAACGTTTGGGGCAAACGTGTTCTTGGGTGGAGACCACGACTCGGTAAACGTAGTGTAGGACGCCCTCCGATCGAGGTGGGATGACGACCTGCGAAAGACTGCAGATAGATGCTGGATGCGGCAAGCTGAAGACAGGGCGCTATGGCGCTCATTGGGGGAGGCCTATGTCCAGCAGTGGACTACTATAGGCTGATGATGATGATGGGTGTTATTTATAATCATACGAAACCCTCAGAGGCACGCTAGTCTGGCTTGCACTTGACGTTTTATTTTATTTGTTCTCAGTATGTTTTGTTGTTCATGCCATATTTGTGTAGGTAATTACGTCATCTCTCGCAGAACAACACGAGAACGAGAATCAACATTTCCTTCATTAACAATTCTCCAACAAACACAGAATTCAGCGGAACTTGCTAATGTCAAGCTACCTATGTGGATATAAATAAATAAATAAATAATGCTGGACAATTCACACAGCATTATCTAGCCCCATGGTAAGCAGAGCTTGTGTTATGGGTACTAGATAACTGATATACCTAATACAATACATTACATAGATAGATATTTTTATTATACACAGAAAACGAACAGAACACCCGTAACAAATATCTGCAGATCGTACACACAATTGTTCCGAGGCGGGAATCGAACCCGCAACCTCCTGCGTCGCAAGCGGACCTTCGCCCACCGCGCCACATCGGTCGTCATATTATGTGTCTATGAAATTTACGGGATATTTACCATGGTTTCAACTGACAGTTTTAGTTTTGAACTTTCGAATATAAATACTAATTAATAATATTAATTATGAACGTTTTAATGGACGAAATTTAATAGTTAATAAGCTAAGAATTAGCAAGCTGAAGTGGCAGTGGGCCGGTCATATCTCGCGAAGAACCGACGGCCGCTGGGGCAAACGTGTTCTTGAGTGGAGACCACGACTCGGTAAACGTAGTGTAGGACGCCCTCCAACCAGGTGGGATAACGAACTGCAAAAGGTTGTAGGTAGATGCTGGATGCGGCAAGCTGAAGACAGGGCGCTATGGCGCTCATTGGGAGAGGCCTATGTCCAGCAGTGGACTGCTATAGGCTGATGATGAATAATAATAAGGGGACATTTAGATTTATACCTTATATGAGATTATGATGGCTTTCATTAATATCTTCTAACGCACAAAAAAAATAAACATACTATGTAACTAACTAAGCGTAATTTAAAAGTATGTATTTTGATGCGGTTTTTTTTAATAGAGTGATTCAAGAGGAAGGTTTATAAACCATTTGATACATAGATTTCCACGCGAGCGCAGCTAGTATAATATAATAATAACAGATCAGAGAAAATAAAAATAAAAGTTACCTTGTATGTACCCATTAAAATCTCGGTAAACGTAGCGTAGGACGCCCTCCGGCTAGATAGGATGACGACCTGCGAAGGACTGCAGGCAGATGCTGGATGCGGCAAGCTGAAGACAGGGCGCTCATTGGGGGAGGCCTGTCTATAGGCTGATGATGATGAATTATGATTAAAATCCAATCGAAAGCAGCTTCAAGATCCTTCGGTCAATACAGATTGTATCAACTGAGACGACACACTGATCTCCAAGGGAACCCTATCAGACCGGAGTCAGGTTACGTCACATCCGGTACGCGAGGGAGGGGGAAATGAGCGTTGTGGAGTTGAGATAAGAGTCAATTTGCTTTGTTGAGATATATTGTTTCGTGTTTGGCTGTACTTGGTTACTTTATGTGATTGTAATAATCATAAACATGACAGAGTACTTCGTTTTTTATTAATATTTTGTTAACGCGGGCGAGGTCGGCCAAGAAAGCGCTGGCGAGACGACCTTAACGCCTTCCTCGGAGATTGGTGGGAGATCGCACGTGACCGCACTGAGTGGAAAGATTTGGGGGTGGCCTTTGCCCAGCAGTGGGACGAAACAGGCTAAATAAAAAAAAAACACTTTGAGTGCTGAAATCACACGGTAAGTATGTGTTTTCTACAAGTGACTAATATGCGTAAATCCACACTAGCGCAGCGGCTGAGAAAATACAGATCTTTGTGACTCAGCACAGCCGTAATATTTTTCGAACGAAACGCATGTGCGGCGCAACACAACCGCTGTGTAGAGCGGCAGCACGAATTTTTTAGTTTAAAAAAAAGATCGCAGTCGTCGAAAAAAAACCGCAGTCAAAGTGTCCGACTAGCATTATACGACAAGTACCTATAGAAACTTAAGTAAGTTTGTTTATAGAAAATAAGTAAGTGTAAGGACCAACTGGAGTCCAAATGCGGATAAAGGAGTAACCTGAACCTGAACCTGAAGTAAGTGTAAAAATGTGTTACATAAAAAGTATGTTTGAATGTATGTACATTTTAAGTATGAACTGGTTTATATAACATTACAATAATGATTTTGTCCACGAAAGCTATTGACAAACTGTTAGTACACAGTTTGGCAGAACCTACACAAATGTAACGTCGACGACCGATGTGGCGCGGTGGGCGAAGGTCCGCCTGCGACGCTGGAGGTTGCGGGTTCGATTCCCGCCTCGGAACAATTGTGTGTACGATCTGCAGTTATTTGTTCCGGGTGTTCTGGTCGTTTTCTATGTATAATAAAAAATATCTATCTATGTAATGTATTGTATTATGTATATCAGTTATCTAGTACCCATAACACAAGCTCTGCTTAGCTTGGGGCTAGATAATGCTGTGTCAATTGTCCAGCATTATTTATTTATTTATTTAATGTAGTTTTAGTTACGAAAATAAATACAAATATAAAAATAACTGTAGTCAAAGACGAAGGTAGAAAATATAATATGTTGTATAAAATAAAAATAAAATAAGCTTTATTTACTACACACTACACACACACACACACACTACACACACACACACTACACAATTAATAACATTTTTATCTATACAATGAATTTAAACTAGATCTGTGGCAGTACCACTTAGAGTGGTGAAAGCCTCCTCCATGCTTCTCTATCCAAAGCCAGTCTGCTCCAAGTAACTCCAGCTTCTTTGACAATACCGTCTCTCCAACGTTTTGATGGTCTGCCTGGTCTGCGCTTTTTATCGAGTGGGTACCAGTTTGTTTCCGTTTTGGTCCTTCTATTATCTGTAACTCGTTGAACGTGACCAGCCCATTTCCATTCCATATGTTGTGTAGGTATATAAAAATAAACGTGGTTATCCCTCAAACCAGTTATAATAACCACCATTTTTATTGTCTCCTGTATATACCACGTGACAAAGATGTGTAGAATGCAATTCTAATAGCTTGAAGTGAGATGATGCTGTGTGGATTGTCCAACATTATAATATATTATTATCAATAATTGGTGGACCAGGTGGGATGACGACCTGCGAAAGACTGCAGGTAGATGCTGGATGCGGCAAGCTGAAGACAGGGCGCTGTGGCGCTCATTGGGGGAGGCCTATGTCCAGCAGTGGACAGCTATAGGCTGATAATGATGATTAACAATAATTAATTTATTATTTGGATAATGAAAAGGAGAATATAATAATATTGTTAATGGTTCAAGACGTTGAACAATATATTATAAATTATAATTTATAATATTCAAAATAGTAATTCTTGAATGTCTGTCTATCTGTCTGCCAGACACCTAGATAGACGAGCGCTATTCAATAAGTCATTTTAGTAAAGCCATTTTTTAGGGTTCTTCTAAACTATAGATATTACAAACTCTTTTCAAGATTGCAGTGATATAGAACCTCCATCACTAGAACTCCTTCCTCACCGAAAGTAAGCCGCATGCCCACGTCACTTCCGGTGATTAACGACCGTAACCCAATTTCCTCTAAATTCTGAAAATATTGGCGCGAAACCAGAAGGCGCGAAAATAACGTTCTTAATTCAAAATACCTTCTTAATTCAAATGGTACAGGTGGTGACAGAAGACAGTTATTAAATTAAAGGTTGAATAATTTATTTCTCACCTGGGCCATTGTCATTTAGTGAATGCTTAGTTTACTTAAGATAGGGTTTACGTGTTGCCCACATTCTAGATAATATACATATTTTATATATACCTACTATAGATCGCTAGGCCATAAGGCTGTCCAGTCCATATTAATTTTGCTGTTATGTTTTTCTAATAAGGCATTTTCTTTTCTATAGGTATCCTACATTATCTAAAAACATATCCTTTTATCGGACTGAAAAGAAGGCGAAAAGTTGGAGCCAGTCAAATTAAAATTGCATTTAATAGACCCTGCATAGTCACGACATTCTATCCTATTGACAATGTCTATTTTTCCGCGAAAGATCTACGCCATTTTTGTAGCTAAATATCAAATATAACAAATTTCATAAACATAGTTGCTACTTTTATTTCTTTAAGTAATGTTAGCACGCCCTCTTATATTAAACATGGTGTTCCTGGTCGGCATGTAGAAATGCCTCGGCATTAAGCTTACCCTTTGTACCCTTAGTAGTTCAATAAAGTTTTTAAAGATAATGATAAAAGATAAAGATTCATAATATTTGCTTCAACATAATGTAGGTTACAGTTAAATTGTAATTTTTCTTTCCTTTCTTTAAAAACGTAACATTTTTGGTCCACGAATCTGGCCGCGACTGTACCTTCCAAATTTAAATACTCAGGTAATATTATTTTACTCGAATAAGCTGACAATACCCTTCTGGTGAAGGGACGCCTGAAGATAAATTTACCTACTTCCAAATTTTAATTAACTAGTCTACCCATTTCTTTGTTCACGCGAAGGTACGTTAATATCCTAAGCCCTTTTGGATTTTACGCTTGTTTTAACTAAAAGTAAAACAGGTTGGGTAAAATAGGTACTATACATACATATATGTAGGTAGATAATAAGAGGATGATTAAAATGCCATATGGATTACCTACTATGTAAGTAGGTACAATAGGTACAATATTGTACCTACTTCAGCTTACCAATAATAGTCCACTGCTAGACATAGGCCTCCCCTAATCCGCCATAGCGCCTTGCTTTCTTTCGCAAGTTGTCATCTCACCTGGCCGGAGGGCGTCCTACACTACATTTGACGAGACTCGGTCTCCACTCAAGAACACGTTTACCCCAGCGGTTATGGCCTGTCCACTGCCACTTCAGCTTTTTAATTCTTAGAACTATGTCGATAACTTTAGTTCAAAAACTTGAAATTTTCTTTAGTGGTTTATTATCACTCTGTAGCTGTGGAAGCTCCTATATAGGCCAAACGAAGCGTACTATTTCCTGCAGGGTCAAAGAACACATACGAGCAGTTAAGAATCGGGCAACCGAGAAGTCTGCCATAGCGGAACATCTCACATCACTGGATCGAGTTGCACAATCCACAAGTAATCTCAACAGAGCGACACTACATACCAAGAATGGTACAGGAGGCCATTGAGATTACGAAACATAGGAACTTCAACCGAGAAGATGGCTTCCAATTATCGGGATCCTGGAACCCTGAGGTGAGAATGTGCAAAAACCGAAGAAGTGATGTACCAACCGCGTCGCGTTCTGATACCGTCAGTGTTGTGTGTCGTGATCGAGCTGCGTTCGATAATAATGAAACCGGTGGTAGTGGTAATGTTGTAAACTGTGCCGAAATACAAATCATGGTAAATATCCCGTTTTAAATGACTTTAGTATTAGCACTCTGCCTGGAATGTAATGGAAATACTTTTTAAAAAAGGTGTATATACCCTATTGACATGTCAAAGACTAAAAAAGTCCCGTATGGTGATTATGTAACTCGCGACCGGTTTGCGACAGGCGTAAAGTAAGCAATTAGTGCTGTTAAACGTCTATTTTGTATTAGTTTGACACCAGCTACAACGCGCAACGTCAAAATTGGTCAAAATTGACGTTTGACAGCACTGATTGCTTAATTTACGCCTGTCGCAAACCGGTCGCGAGTTACATAATCACCCGGCCGGGATTTACAACCGATTTATACACAGCTTCTATCTTGTTCGGTTTTTAGTTATTTCAATAAAATCAAATAACTTTTACATAAGACTCATATATCTTCTACATTCTATTGCGAATTCTATTGAATTAAAATAAATCATTAAAATTTTTATTAATTCTTTTTAATGTTATATAAATTTTATACGTACTGATTTCTAATGTTTTGTTTGCAACTATAAATAATTAATTAGTGGAATTGGTGATTGTGCCGCTCTAATTAATTAATAAAATAAAAACCAAAAACAAAGATAGTTATTTTTTTTATAGTTTTGCCTTAAAATGGGAATTCTCAGGGGGATTCTTGAAACAGGCCTATTCTGTGACCTAAGTAAAACAATCGACTATTCCCCCACATAACCCTAAACCCTTATCACCCGATGCAGAAATTGAATACGGAACCCATTGCAATAAAAGTGCCCAATGATTGCGGTCCAATAAAACTGATCGGGTATAAAGTTTTTCCTATACATTGAGGTCATAAAAGTTAGTCCCTATTTACATACCTTTTCACTGGAGAGACCCTTAGCTAGTTTCTACTTCTATTAGGGGAGGCCTACTGCTGGACATAGGCCTCCCCTAATGAGCGCCATAGCGCCCTGTCTTCAGCTTGCCACATCCAGCATCTGCCTGCAGTCCTTCGCAGGTCGTCATCCCACCTGGCCGGAGGGCGTCCTACACTACATTTGCCGAGTTGCGGTCTTCACTCAAGAACACGTTTACCCCAGCAGTTGTTGGTCCTTCTCGAGATATGGCCGGCCCACTGCAACTGCGTTGTACAGTTAGTTATCAACAGGGTTGGAATAAAAACAGTTTTTTTTTAATATTTTATAAAACAAACAGATCAAAATGTGTAAAACTAGTGTTTTTTTTTTTAAATACACGTTAATGACCAACCAATGTACTTAGTAACACAGCTTCACACTGCTGTTGCTTCAAGTGCTGGAATTGAAAGACTGTTCTCAACATTTGGATTTATTCATTCCGACGTACGAAATAAACTAGGTACGGAGAAAGCTGCAAAACTTGTTACAGTTTTTAAATACTTAAATAAGAAAAAGTTCTTATTATAATTAATAATTTCAATAAAAACACAACAAAGCCTCAACTTGTAAATTTATTTTAAGCTACTTAGAGTCCTAGGTACATATTTATTCGTTTGGATTTATTTCCATTAATTTGCAGTCAAAGGTAGTTTTAAACCCTGTTTTTTCTTAATGTTTTAAACTTTTTTTAAACTTGTAAAACTGTTTTGAAACACTTAATAAAAAAACATTAAAACAGTTTGAAATAAAACAGCACTTGTTTTAAAACAACTTGTTTTAATCATGCCAACCCTGGTTATCATCATCATTGCTAAAACTAACTCATTATTGTTGCTAAAACTAACTCATTATTGTTGCTAAAACTAACTCATTATTGTTGCTAAAACTAACTCATTTTATTGTTGCTAAAACTAACTCATTTTATTGTTGCTAAAACTAACTCATTATTGTTGCTAAAACTAACTCATTATTGTTGCTAAAACTAACTCATTATTGTTGCTAAAACTAACTCATTTTATTGTTGCTAAAACTAACTCATTATTGTTGCTAAAACTAACTCATTATTGTTGCTAAAACTAACTCATTATTGTTGCTAAAACTAACTCATTATTGTTGCTAAAACTAACTCATTTTATTGTTGCTAAAACTAACTCATTATTGTTGCTAAAACTAACTCATTTTATTGTTGCTAAAACTAACTCATTTTATTGTTGCTAAAACTAACTCATTTTATTGTTGCTACAACGAACTCATTATTGTTGCTAAAACTAACTCATTATTGTTGCTAAAACTAACTCATTTTATTGTTGCTAAAACTAACTCATTATTGTTGCTAAAACTAACTCATTATTGTTGCTAAAACTAACTCATTATTGTTGCTAAAACTAACTCATTATTGTTGCTAAAACTAACTCATTTTATTGTTGCTAAAACTAACTCATTATTGTTGCTAAAACTAACTCATTATTGTTCACTAAGTTTGTTGAAGAAAGGTTATTGTTACCAGTTATTATCATAGACTCACAAAGTAATAAGTGTTTGTTATTATTAGGTGTCTACCGAATTTTCTTTTTCACTGAGCGCATTTGCCTTCTTCATATCAAAAATGCGCTCTAGAAACTCATCGTTAGAAAACTACATTACAAAAAAGAATAAGTGTACCAGTGTTCCAACGGCGGAAGAGTTCCTACATATTTATAGCATGGAAGTACTTGTAACAGTTTTTTCCCGTTAAAATAGAAAACAATGGAACCAAACACTCGCGTTAATATCACCAGAGCCGCAAGCAGGGAAGCCGGATTTATACCACCCACTAAATGCCGGATGCGATATAACAGGGAGGGACTTAGGTCTAAGTCTTGAAGGGGCAAGTTAAACTATCATATAGTGGTAAAGTCATTTAAAACGGGCTATTTACCATGATTTGGTTTTTGAGTTTTCAATTAGTTTTAATAACCATGATAGTTTCAAAAGTTTTATCAGATAGTGGAACGAAATAAAACACATTCATACCACTGGCGTTAGAAAATAATCTGGATTTTTTTTTCCCAGATGCCAGATTCAATAAAACGGGGATGTAAGTTTAGAGATAGGTACGAGAAAGTATTGTGTAGTGACTGCAGGTAGACGCCAGATGCGGTGTTCATAAGGAAAGAAACTAGATTGTTCGTGCCCGTAAAAATGTAGCACATTCGTCTCAAATTCCTGATCATATTCGCAGTTTTTTTGTTCTATGAAACGCGTTCTCATAACGGTGAATATGGGTGAACTATTAAATAAATTAATGCTTTGCTTGACAAAATCTCATAAAGCCTTTGTTTTGGTTTGCAAAACAAAGCAAACCAAAATCAAGTAACAAAAAATATGCCATGTATATTTAGAATCGTGGTCAACTACCAGCACTTCTTAAGTGGAATATTTTTAATCCCGATTTGTGTTGGTATAGATATCTCACCTAAGCCCCCGAATCCCAACGTCCTAGCTCCGGCCCTGTGCCCCGGATACGCCACATGTTATTTAGTACTTCTGGCAGCCTTAAAACTTACTCCGATGAAATACAACCGCACTTTTTTATTGTTGAAACTCGTAGTTTTTTTAGTTACCTACTTAAATAAATAAAAGTTCGGCTTGTAGGTTGAAAAGCCTAAAAATTGTAATTTTTAGGCTTTCCTAGCCTGAACATTTTAGTTAATTAGATAGTTAAGGTAGGGTTTTGATTATTATAGTGCGTAGGCACAACATAGGCACACTGGGGGAAAATGTTCTAACTATAATAACAAGAACCTTATTATTGTGAGTGATCCACTCTCGAATACATCCTGAATTGACCTGCAGAGTTCAATATGGATGCCAATAAAAGCTAGCCACAAATAGGTAGCGAAGTTAACAAGAACACGAGTAGAATTCCGACCACTCGAGCTGCTGACAAGTGGAATTATTTGGGCAGCCACATCGCATCCCAGTGGCCTTGTAAGGGCGGCTGTTCACTGTCAAGCAAGACTTCATGCTGATTGACACTGCCTAGAGCAATTGCTTGAGAGATTGACTGCGATTCGACTTAAACAATCGCTTCACTACACGCTGTCAATGATGTCATCATCACAGAATGGCCACGTAGAATACGAGAACTAGTCTTTGGAGGCGATTCTGCGACGATATTATGGTCATAGTAATGATTGGTTTGACCAGAAAAATATTGTCATGAGATGTATGTATTTTACAAAATACTATTTTTGTTTAACTTACTATTTAGTGAAACTTTTAGTTACCTAAAACTTATGCTTGGGTCACGTAATAGTGAAATATTTGACGACCGATGTGGCGCGGTGGGCGAAGGTCCGCCTGCGACGCAGGAGGTTGCGGGTTCGATTCCCGCCTCGGAACAATTGTGTGTACGATCTGCAGATATTTGTTCCGGGTGTTCTGGTCGTTTTCTATGTATAATAAAAAATGTCTATCTACGTAATGTATTGTATTATGTATATCAGTTATCTAGTACCCATAACACAAGCTCTCCTACCATGGGACTAGAAAATGCTGTGTGAATTGTCCAGCATTATTTATTTATTTATTAGGTATGTCGGAAGTCAACACAAAAAACAAACCAAGGTAGGTTCTTTTTGTCACTATTTAGTTTTAATTTGTAAATACATTAATAATTTTAATGTCATACATAGGCTATTTATTCATTTAAATCTAAAAAAGACTGCCTTCGACTATCATGTGTTCGTTGAGAAATTCCGTTTAAGGCCAGGATCTTTGAGCGCAGTAGGCATTTAACGATACTTCCCTCCCCGCGTGGCAAGTCGCGCGAATACAAACTTCAAATGAACTCGCTGACCTCGCGCCGCGCCGCTCGCGCCACGCTGTCGTGCACAGTATAATTTGTAACAGTAGTTTAACTCCAATGTACCAGTCCCTAAATGCGAATTTATTAATTATAAATTATGAAAACAAGTTTAAGTAAGATTACATAGTTTTTTCAAATGACCAATTTTGTTTTAAGGTTTGTAGTCTTTAGATAAATAGTAAATAAATAAAAGTAATAGTAATAAAAATTAAAATTCATTTATTAAATAACATAAATTGCTTTATTTAAAATGTAGAACAAGTATTTGCACTATTCGTTTAATTTTACTATTCGATAAAATTAATATTTTTAGCGCTAAATATTAGAATATTTTTTTAACATTGATTGAAAATAATACAATATCAATTCAACACACACAACAGCAGCTAGACTGGGGTTTGGTCTGATTGCAGCATAATTTTATTCAAATAAAATCAAGAATTTTAATCAGTTTTATAGTTTCTTAATAAAATAACACATTTATCGTTTTACAGAGTAAACTTCGGTTTACCCTGTAAGCCGTGTCCACTGAGACATGGGAAAGCCCGAAACTGACAAAAAATAAGATCGACTTTATCATGGCAGATAGCAAGCACATATTCAGAGATGTCTCAGTGATCAACAGGTTCAATGCCAGATCTGACCCTGTTAATATCTGCAGCGTTCCCGCACAGCAGTATGCCATAAGACATAACACTATGGAAGTAGCTGAAATAAACTAGTCTAGAAATATCAGCGTCTGTAAGGTGACGGATTTTTTTGACGGTATACGCCGCAGAACTAAGTCTCTTCGGTAGCTTATCTATATGCGGGTCCCATTTATGTTTATTATCTAACCAAGGTGATTCTAACGTTTCTCCTTTTACGTTTACATCAGCCTTAACTTATTTAACATTAGGTAAAATAAATGTAATATATTTCGTTTTTGTTTCGTTATGTATATCAGTGGGTGTGTGTGCTGTCACATAGCAAGGCGAGCGGTGTCGAATTGCGGTTCACTTCGCTCAACGTAATTCGACCCCGCCGACGTCAGATTCGAAATCCTCATCCTCAAATTAGTCGAAAAAAATTAGTCTGTTCTCCATAGTCGTATTGCGGCTCGCCTCCACACGAAAAAAAGTTCAAAAATAGGCCAAATTTTGTTTTTTTTTTATAAAAAAGGGGGGGGGGGGGTCTAAAGGGGCAAGGGACGTAAATTTATTTTTGAATTCGTAATTACTCGACTTTCTCTATATGATTGTGAAAAAAATTGTCTTCTAAGTTGCTTCGTTTGGGAGATATCAAAAGGGGGGGGGGTGAAAATAGGGGCGATAGGGTTTTTTTTTCTCCAATACAAAAGAAACCTTTTATATTATACCGCAATAAACACCCTATCACGACGGCATCTGGTAGCAACCTCAACCCCAGAACCCCCCTTGGTTCTGGGGGGCCAAAGGGGGCAACAACTTTTTTGCAATCAATATCACTAGTACCCCTCTATACAACCCCTTGGAAAATAGTAGTTAATATGACTCCGTTTGGGTCCCCTCTATGGGAGGGGGGTTCTGGGGGGCAAATCTCAAAAAGTCGGAATTTTTCCTAGGTCATTCCGACACCACCTACACGATTCCGCAAAAAAAATATACCTCCCCCTTTACCATCAAGGAGAACAATTATGTCAAACAGGTTGTGACGTCACAGGCAATCCAGCTAATGAAGAAAAACCGACACTATATTTTTTTTTAAATCCTAGAACAAACGTTGACCCCCTCGATGTCCAGAATCACCCCTTTTCGGCTTAGTAGACCCTGTCCGTAGCACCCTGTATAGTAAAGCCCTAGAACCTTTTTATTAAATCGAGTACCTAGTAGGTAGTTAATTACTGTTCACTTGCTGTTTTTTTAAAACGTGCCCTTGTATCTTGGCATCGATGAGCTGCAAAGTTAAAAATGTACTGAACAAAAATGATCATACAGTTGCGCTACTGTTATGTCTGTACGCTACCCTCCTTTTGTTGACTGTTTCAGGTAGTTGATAGTAAATAAGTATATGTAATATATATATAACCTTATTTCTATTTTAAGATTCCGTAGTTTTCGTCTGGATACTTTTATATTTATTTGCCATTTTTAAATTCTTTCTTAAACGGTAAATCGATCGATTCACGGGGGGTACTGGGAGCCGGCAAGAGCGACACAGGTCCTACCTCAACAAGGCCCGGCGGGCTACTGAAGCAGGCCGCTTGAGCGCGGAGTACTTATATTCTATAATTATTCGTTTTAAAAAAATACAAAATTATTTTGAGAAAAACTAACCGGAGAATGCCCTTCTAAACTTCGTTGCCTATTTTCTGACATATTTTTTGAGAGTACAACGTTTATACACTTGAAGTACAACGAGAAACCAAATAAAAACTAACCTTTTTTCGAGATTTTTTATCATCAGGTGAAGTGATAAATATCGTGTTTTGAACCGTAGAATGCTCTATAGTATATATCCAACTACAACATATATTTTTTTCCGATCAAAACAAAGGATATTTGATGGTTTAAAACTGAATCTAAGATTGCATGATTTCGAATAACGTGGCCTTAATGTAAATGCTGCATCAGTATATCCAAAAATCTTAATTGATTATTGGAATTAATGAACCACAATGAATTTGTATGAATATTCGACTCGCATGTATTAAAATACCGACGTTTAAGTCATCATCAAGAGATAAACCAGTTCATTATACAGATATCCAGTATTAACTATTATTTATTCTTTAGTTTTTAAATAGGTAGGTATGACCTTTTACTAACGCGATCAGAAATCTTAATTTACCTTTTGAAACCTCGGGAATAAATACAATACAATACAAAAATTCTTTGTTGTACACCATAATCAAATCAATCATTTCAAAAATACATTATATGCGACATGTACAATGGGCGGCCTTATCGCTTAGAAGCGATCTCTTCCAGGCAACCTTTGGATGGAAAGAATTATACGAATTTAAGAAAAGGCATTTAGGAAAAGGGAATTTAGGAAAAGGGTGTACCACAGGTTTTATAATAGCTAAATAAACGCGATAAAAACCCGTTAAATAATACTTATTTATAACTTACTAGCTGCGCCCCGCGGTTTCACCCGCCTGGTGATAGATATTTTGGATAATATACAATATATCTTTATAAATTGTAGCCTATGTGTTATTCTGATGTACATAAGCTATATTATTGTAAAGTTACATTAAAATCCATTCAGTAGTTTTTACGTGAAAGAGTAACAAACATCCATCCATACTTACAAACGTTGTGTCCTACTAATGTATAATATTAGTAGGATAGATTTGCATTTTTAAGTTTTATTTAATATTTTACTTTAGGAAATAATAGAGAATGGTTTGATTTGATAGTGTATGTCGACCTTTATCTGGAATTTGAATTCGGTCTGTTAGCCCCATTACTACCACAGAATACATAATAGTCACTACTTGCATCGTAGCTTGAATGACTTCTGTCTGCTTTTTTATAGAAATAGATAAAAGAAGAAAAATATGTTAAAATAATACCTATTTGTCTTGTTTGTATTATTTGTTTGTTCAGGCTTCTTAACTGTATGTCTGTGTTAGTACGTCAATTGTAGTAGTAAAGTAATAATTATTATTTATTTTTTAATAACATTAATTGACAAAAACCTTGAAAATTCTAAAAAGAAGTATTGAAATAAGTAAAAAAACAAAAGGTATAATATTATATTTTTTAGGGTTACGTACCCAAAAGGTGGAAACGGGACCCTATTACTAAGCCTCCGGCGTCTGTCCGTCTGAAAAACCGTAATAGGTAGGTAACAGTTGAAATTTTGACAGTATGTACGTACATAATTACTTCTTTTACCGCCATAACAGCAAATAATAAAATTATATGAATATTAAAATAAAAAGGTGGTTCCCATTCAAAAAGCTACTATTTTCGCTATTATGATATTTTGGCTATTTTTATATTTTAAACTAATAATAAATAAGTAGCTTTCAGTAGATACATACATAAGTTATGAACATACTAGTGGTTTTGGTTTTCACTTCTTCCACTGGTGGAGAAAAAATTCAAGTGAACTATAAAATAATTTTAATTGATAATAAATGAATAGTATAAAATATAACTTGTCTAAGTGCTTATTTGTAAGCTTAAAGAAATAAAAACTTTTCATTTTCATAATTGTAAATAGCCTGAAAATTTCTATTGTATTACCCATATCAGTATAGTGTGCTGATAAATAAATAAATAAATAATGCAGGACAATTCACACAGCATTATCTAGCCCCATGGTAAGCAGAGCTTGTGTTATGGGTACTAGATAACTGATATACATAATACAATACATTACATAGATAGTTTTTTTTTTTATACATAGAAAACGACCAGAACACCCGAAACAAATATCTGCAGATCGTACACACATTTGTTCCGAGGCGGGAATCGAACCCGCAACCTCCTGCGTCGCAGGTGGAACTTCGCCCACCGCGCCACATCGGTCGTCAAATGATGGTCGTCAGTGATGGTTTTCCTAAAATAAATAAAGTACCTAAGTAAGTTGTATTTCAAAATGATTGTGCTAGTGATATTATGCAATCACGCATCATTATCATGTCAGTGTATCGTTCTTCTGGTCGCCTCAAAGGGTAATACTGAAAATCAGTGTTTTGCTCTTAGAGCAAAGCTTATCGCTGAGCTATTACCTTTCGACAGGCTGCAGCACGCACACAATTATTAAATCTTTACTTTTTATTTTTTTTATACTATTACTTATTGTTTACCATTACTATTGTTACCATTATATCATGTGCTGCAGTGTCGAATAAATGCATTATCTATCTATCTAATGTTTACGGAACCCTCCGTTTGCAAACGACTTTCACTTGGCCCGTTTTATTCCGAGACTTTTTCTTGTTGTTTACCATATTTTCACAAGCTCTGCTTACCATGGGGCTAGATAATGCTGTGTGAATTGTCCAGCATTATTTATTATTATGTCTCTATTGTCCAACATTATTCATTGTTATTATTATTATTAAAAAAGAGAACAAAGATACAGCTGGCAATAAATACTGTTTTTCGAAGTATTATTTATTTTTCTAAGTATAATGCTTGTTTTGTTCTTTTTTAACTTCTGTAACAAAACATGTTGAATGTTTGGTTTTTTTTCAATACACAACACACATTGTTAGTGGAAATAATATGCAGTTTTTTTATTCAATTGTCAAGGTCACTTCAAGTTACTTTCACTGATGTTTGTGATTGCCTTGATTGATACGACATCATCATCATCAGCCTATAGCAGTCCACTGCTGGACATAGGCCTCCCCCAATGAGCGTCATAGCGCCCTGTCTTCAGGTTGGCGCATCCAGCATCTACCTGCAGTCTTTCGCGGGTCGTCATCCCACCTGGTCGGAGGGCGTCCTACAATACGTTCACCGAGTCGTGGTCTCCACTCAAGAACACGCTTGCCCCAGCGGCCGTCGGTTCTTCGCGAGATATGGCCGGCCCACTGCCACTTCAGCTTGCTAATTCTTAGAGCTATGTCGATAACTTTCCATATCTGCATCTGCACCTAAATAAATTGTAAAACCTAGCTGTAAGTTTCTCCAAAATTCTCTAAACAAATAAATAAAAAAACACAACAAAATGAAACAACGCAACATGAACAAAGAAGTGCTTGTATTCTTGTAAGAAAACTTTATGAACCCATTAAACACCTGCTCCAAACAGTAACAACATAGAGTGTGGAACATTTTACAGAAATAAAGCACACGTTATGAGACGGGTTTCGTCGCCTTACCGCGTTAGAGGTGGCTGAATATTCAACGCTAGGGAAATAAGGAAGATCATAGTTTGTTGGTTATTTTTTTTATTTTTCTTTAAAGCCATTATTGTCCCACTGCTGGGCAAAGACCTCCCTTTTCTCCTTCCACTCCTCGCAATCCAACGCTACAACAGGCCATGATGAAAGGTGTACCTCGAGTTCGTCACGCCATCTCACCCTGGGCCTTCCACGTCGCCTCTAAGCGTTGGTTTATTATGAAGTAATATTTTAAGTACCTTTCTGTATAAGTGGGTCGGCCATATCACAAAGAACTGACAACCGCTGCGATAAACGTTTTCTTGATTAAAGCAAACATAGTGTAGGAAGCCCTCCGGCCAGGTGGGATGACGACCTGTGAAAGATTGCAGGCAGATGCTGGATGCGTCAAGCCTATGTCCAGCGGTGGACTAACATAGGCTGATAGTGGTGGTGGTGGATCCCTAGTTTCAAAAGCTTTATTACTGTACCGTTTAAACGCACCAAACACACGCATATTCCCTAAATGAGACTAAGCATCCATTGTCCCGGTGTATTACGTCACCTATTAAACCTGTGATAATGAACGGCGAAATAGCATTAAGACCTCGCCACATTTACACCAAAATGCAACGAATAATATGGCGTGTTTAAAAAAAATATAAACCGACTCCAAATTCCTAAATAACGAAAAAAGGTTTCGCGATTTTTTTAAAATTAAGTACCTATTAAAAATAATCGCGTCATGGATCGAACACGAAGTTGTATCGCGACAAAACGCTGCACGAATGTTCGCGCGATAGTGTGGCCGCATTACAAGCATGTAGCAACATGTAAAGAGATAAGTTTTCTTAATTTTCATTTTTAGTTTTTATTTTCTGTATTATTATGTTAATTGTTCCTGTTTTTTTGTTCTATTTCTATGTACGTTCATATGATAAATATGAAATTATTTTAGAGGTATATATAATTATGTTCAACAATTACGCTACCGTCAGCTTTAATACGTACCGATCCGATCCATCCAAAGGTTGCCTGAAAGAAATCGCTGTTAGCGATAAGACCGCCGATTGTGCCACTAGACTTAGCTAGTATTAAGATCCATGTTTACTGTAATTTTATGTATTGATGGTGCAATAAAGACTATACACATTAATAAAGACTATATATTACATTACAGGGCAACAAGCTAAATACCCGTTCCGCAGCTCGTTACCGGTAGGTCTATCGGTACCCACGTGTTGGCTTTCCCTACCTCCCTATTACCCTGTTGATGTTACCCTCATTTGTTAGTCATTCACTACACCACTTATAATAAACTGGTTTTATACAGTTGGCTACGCAATAGGCTGTAATAGTAAACATGTCAGAGTAATTATTTTGCGTCAAATTCATCCAATTTGCGGATTTTCATAATTGGGTAGAAGTGTATTTAGTGCTTGCAACCTAAACTGGATTTGTCGAAACAGTCGCAATATGATGTAACCATGTCAGTGGAAATATTTTGCGTGAAATTCATATCGCGTTTTCAAAGTTGGGTTGCATTCAGTGATTCTACACCTGGCATACCTACCCTCGTCAACAAAGTTTTTTACATTGGTAAAATTTTTCCTTTATACGAAAAATTGTTCTATCGATCACTTTTTGGCTGAAATCTGTGTTTTTGCACATACCGTGTGATTTCAGCACTCAAAGTGTTAAAAGCAATAAAAAACTTACTAAGACATGGCCATTTTGTCGCGCTGCAGTGCAGCACACATACACGAAGGTAACGGGTTCCATTTTCGCCTTGTGACAAATGTTAGTACAATCTACATATTATAAATACTTCTTCCCGATGCTCCGAGTGTTTCTATGTAGGTATTATAAAAATATGTATCAAGTTATGTAGTAATAAGTAGGTATATCAGTCAATCACCTACAAATTTCAAACGACAGCCAGCCGACGACGTATCGTTATGTGTATATTGTGGTATAATTCATATACCTACTATTTTCACCACACGGTCAAAAAAAACAGGTATCTCATCAAGTTCACTCACACACACTCACAGATATAATAATTCGATCTACTGGTAATAAATAAAAGGAGCCCAATATGGATAGAACCTACAGTTTCAATACCTACCTAGATACCTACTTATTGTGAGGAGCGGAAACGATCCGTACAGAATATTAATGTATTAGTCGAGATACTCTACCGTAGTGTTATGTTTATGAACAAACTAACATTTGCCCACGGCCATAAATAAATAAATAATGCTGAACAATTCACACAGCATTATCTAGCCCCATGGTAAGCAGAGCTTGTGTTATGGGTACTAGATGCCTGATATACATAATACAATATATTACATAGATAGATATTTTTTTATTATACATAGAAAACGACCAGAACACCCGGAACAAATATCTGCAGATCGTACACACAATTGTTCCGAGGCGGGAATCGAACCCGCGACCTCCTGCGTCACAGGCTAAATAATGCTGGACAATCCAGACAGCGTCATTTACCCCAAGCTCACAGAGCTTATGATAGGTATATATACTACATGGCTATGATAAACGTATTGATGAACTACATACATACATCGGCTGGCTGTATGTATTATGTCGTTTGAAATTAGAATCTATGTATTTATTTTATCATTTGTCGAGCTTTGTGCGTAGTGATAACGTTAAAGTTTGTCGTGATTTCGTGCGTAGCGATAAAGTTTATCATGAGTTCGTGCGTATCGATAATGTTTGTCCTGATTTTGTGCGTAGGGATAACCCTCAGAATACAGAAAGTCCAGAAACCGCGTTCAACTGTAATTGCAAGCTACACGCTGTGTCCAAAAACAAAACAACGTCCCCCCGCCCGCCTCACCTCCCACCCGCGTAATGTTGTTAGCTCAGGCATTATTTGCCCGTTTTTGGGGTAAATTTTGGGAGTATTGGAATTAAGATAATAATAGAATAAAAATTGTCCTTTTCTATATAACTATGTACCTACCTGATTATCTCAAGAAATAGATAGGTTCATCAAATAAAACACGGTTAAGATTAAAAAAAAATATTTAATTTCCTTTTTGCTGGGTAGGCTTTCTAAAATATTGTCTCTTGTAGTTTGAACTAATTAACAAAGATTTACATTTAGATAAATTATATTTCTTTATTATACATAAACGACCAGAACACCCTGAACAAATATTATTTGCAGATCGTACAAACATTTGTCCCGAGGCGGGAATCGAACCCGCAACCTCCTGCGTCGCAGGCGGACCGTCACCCACCGCGCCACAGAGGTCGTCACAACTTATTAATATTCTACAGCGAATAAAAGCCCTCAAAAAGTAATAAAAAGAAGGGTAAATCAAAACTCTTATATTGGCAACACTAACAAGATGGACGCATCACTCTCTATGACAATTGAAAACAGAGAAATTAATTCATTATTTAAATAAGACGATACCTAAATGCGATACTTACACGTGAAATGTGATCCCATCCTGTTTCTTTTTTAGACCCGCTGCATTTTTACAGGTAGGAACGACACAGGACGGCATAATTTAGTTAAATTGGTCATCGCTAAAATACGTCACGCGATACGACGTTCACAAAGTAACTGATCAGTTGAGCGTCAAACTACTCTATTTAAGAGTAGTTTTTGTAGCGTCAGTATTAGGCGTGCTCACGGTTTCTGGACTTTCTGTATTCTGAGGGATAACCTAAGTCCCGATTACGTGCGCCACAATGCAATACAGTGGAGAGATTTGTCGCGCTGCTAACGTGCACCGAGATAGCCCATTAATGTCTACAATTGTTAGTTTTTGTACGGTAAGAGGAATACCATTTTTGTGAAAATTTTAACTTTAAGAATACCTACCTTTTACAGATCAGGAGATGGATGGACGGACGGACAGACATATGGTTTAGTAATGAAATCCCGTTTCCCTAAAAACCAGGTCTGGTGTCTTTGGAAAGTGTTTTCATAAATTATGTTAGTAAAATTATGTTATTAATTACTATTTATTCACAAGTCAATATGTCACACGATCAATTAACAAGGAAAACTTTTAAAGCATCTTATAAACGAAGTAATATTATTACTTGTTAAAACATGGTGAATGTTGGAGGTCAGGGTAAGGAAGCCTAAACGGTGGCTCGATTAAAAGTCCAACGATCGACTAAAACACTTATATACCTATGTACATATTTGACAACTTCTTGCTAGATGGCTCTGCGACAAAAAAGTAATAATAAAAAAAGGAAAATGAGGCGCGTGTGAAGTCTTGGCTGGTATTGTCAAACTGGACTGAAAGACAATCTGCAGTCGCGGAACTCCTCTATCGGGGAGGTCGTCTACCACGAAGGTCGAGGCCGCCTGCCGCCCAGGTCGTATACCTACGTCTCGCGTGGCGTCACCAACAACCAATATAAATATATTGTATGCTTTGCCTCGTATTATTACGATAGAAGACCGTCGTAGAATTAGTGTCATTAATAACAAAATGAGTAAATTTAAGTATTTTATTTTATGTGTCAGTTTGTGTGCTATAATGTGCGAGTCAGCAAGGATTTTGACTGTGGTTCCTGTCCCGTCAATCAGTCATCAAGTGGTCTTCCGCCCCTTGACCCAGGAACTGGCCCGAAGAGGTCACCAGGTCACCGTCATCACCACAGACCCGGCTTTCCCTAAAGGGCAGGCTCCGGAAAACCTCACAGAAATAGATCTTCACCAGTCCTACATCTTATGGAAATCACAGACTTTGAAATCAGCTGTTACCTCAGGTCTACTCAACAATATGAAAGCAATGACGCCTGTGATCTCCGAAGTTTTTAAACAGCAGATGTTGTCGGAACAAGTACAGAATCTGCTGAAGAGCAAACCGAAATTCGATCTATTGATACTTGAAGCGTCTATGAGACAGGCCTTGGTATTCTCTCATATATTTAAGAATATCCCAGTTGTTCTCCTAAGTTCTTTTGGTGGCCTGGTTAAAAACTTTGATGCAGTAGGAGCTCCTAATAGACCACCTCTCCTATACCCGACACCGTTTCGTCAAAGGCTTAACAATCTGACGTTGTGGGAGAAAATTTTTGAACTATACATGCATTACAGTGTAGAACATATTTTGGGAAGTTCAGTTCCAGCCGATGATTTGATGCTTAAGAAGATAGCTGGTGAAGATACGCCCTCGATGGCAGAATTAGAGAAAAATGTGGACCTTCTGATGCTGAATTATCATCCAATGTGGGATTCTAACAGACCTGTTCCACCAAGTGTGGTGTATGTCGGAGGTATCCACCAGAAGTCATCGAGGCAACTGCCAAATGTAAGTTAATATACGCTTTGAACTGGTTCTTCCTTAGCCGATTGCTGACCGGTTATACATATCTACAAGATATAAATATAGAACAGGTGGTTAAAAAACATTTAAAATATTAACATATTATAAATGTTTCCTTATACTTCGGATTATTACTAATCCGAAGGTAAAGTATCTATACTATATTCTATTTTAGCTAAAAAAATATTTAAAAAACAAACATGGTGACAATTTGGCTCCATATTCAAACATGACAGTATATTGTCTACTAATTTTGTTTTATTAGATAGTTTATAAATGGGTCTCAAATTGTAAACAATATTATTCAGAGGCGATATTTAACAAAGGTCAGGTGATGCAACATGCCTTAAATTTTGAATAAAAAGTAAAGATCGGACTTGTTTTATTATTAGCTTCTTTTAATACTTGATAGAAACTCAGTCCTCAGTTATGCAGAAAAGTTTTAATCAAGACAATTTGCATTACAATCTTCGTTTCCAATAAGAGGATTAAAATGTAATCTACAGGATCTCAAATCCTACCTCGACTCATCAAAACACGGGGTGATCTACATCAGCTATGGAACCAACGTGAGTCCCTCGCAGCTGCCTCCGGAGAAGATCCAGATCCTCACCAGAGCGTTCTCGAAGCTTCCATACGACGTGCTGTGGAAGTGGGACAAGGACGTGCTGCCGGGACAGTCTAGCAACATCAGGATATCCAAGTGGCTGCCGCAGTCAGATCTGCTCAGTAAGTAAAGTGCCTGAATATTATCCATCGGATAATTATGTTATCTGATATGTGTTTGATATAATAAGATCGATATCATACTCATCAACCGCCCAAATGAGTTTACGAATGATTCCCTAAACGACGATATAAATAGAAAAACTTCGCAAATCATCAAATTATCTCAACACAATGGATTATGATCCATTGTTCTGTATCTGGTTGGACACTTTTCTGCCAGTGTTAAGTAATGGAAAACAATTGTAAATTTAATGAGTTGTCGAATTATGAAGATGGTTTGATATTTTCAACAGAGCCTAGTTCGTTCTATCTAGCAGGGTGTACCACGTACAGGTTAGGTTGGCTTGGGAGACGAGATGTTGGAGACCCCTTACACCTCAAAACATTGTGATACATGTAAAATGATACTGTCAATCAGTTTTCCAGTTTTCGAACATGCAACTCACTCTTTTGTAAAAGTTATAGAACTAAAATATGATCATTTATGTCAAAATAAAACCCGTTTTCAGAACCTGCTCAAACAGCTCAACAAAAACGAGTACGATGCGTGGACGACACCAACCCGTATTATATCTAATCGTCACAGTCTTTACAAACCGGATTTAAAAAAAAAAAAAATTGTGTGGTAGTAAATAAAGCTTATTTTATATACTGTGCTAATGAAAATCATTACTTTTTTCCAGAGCATCCAAAAATCAAACTCTTTATAACACAAGGAGGTCTGCAGTCCACCGACGAAGCCATCACCGCGGGGGTTCCCCTCATCGGCATGCCCATGCTCGGAGACCAGTGGTTCAACGTAGAGCAGTACGTGCGGCACCAGATAGGGATCCGGCTGGACATGGAACACATCACTGAGGAGACCTTCTTGAAGGGAGTCAATACTGTTATTGATGACAAGAGGTGAGTTATATACCGGGGGAAGTCTAAAGTAAATATACAAGTAGTACCAAGAACACTAGGTCTGCTTACTTCAGGGCTAGATGATGTTGTGTGGATTGACTTGCATTATTTATTTATTCATTATGTTTGGTACAGGATAAAGTGAAAATAATCATGAGTCATCTAAAAAGAAGTAAGGAAAAAATCTTTCTAATCTCAAAGTCTCACCTAGGTTTGTCCTGCGCCATCCTTTCTTTCATCATCAGTGTAGCAACAGAATTGATGATGCAGGCTTGAAATATTAATAGCGATATGTGCATTTCAGTTACGTCTTGATATTCAAGTGCCGGTAACGCACTCGTTTTAGTTGAAGACTAAGCAGCATGACGCACCCTGAATAAATAATTAATAACACCTTGCATAATGCATAATACCTTTCCGTATATGTACAGAAATCAATTTTCAAAATTCTTAAGATCATTTAAAACGGGATATTTACCATGATTTGATTGTTGAGTTTTCCATTCATGGTAAATATCCCATTTTAAATGACTTTAGTGTTAATAACGATGATAGTTTCAAAAGTTTTATTCTAAATTGTTGTTTTCAGCTACCGTCAGAACATTGCCCGCCTCCGTGCTCTAATGTACGACCAGCCAGAATCCGCCCTCGACCGTGCCGTGTGGTGGACCGAGCACGTGCTGCGGCACGGCGGCCGGCACTTGCGCGCGCCCGCTGCCAACCTCTCCTGGGCAGAGTATCTGGATGCAGACTTACTGCTGGTCCTGGCTGCAGCTGTAATAGCAGCTATAGCTATTGTCTCTGCTGCGCTGTGGCTCTCGATAAGTTTTCTCAAAAGTTTACAAAGTAGTCAGAGGGTAAAAGCTAAGCTGCACTGATGTTGGTGGGACTTTTCATGTTGGTTGTGAGTGGACAAAGTTTTTTCAGATGAAGATAAGACGACGAGTCAGGCGTGTTTTTTTTTATTTTCTATTTAAATGAATAAAATCTGTCGATATTAGAATTACGAATCTACCGTGGTTTATTATTTACCAACTTTTTCTGAGTTTATTAATATACTTTGAGGAAAAGGTACATAACACAAGCTCTTCTTACTTTAGGGCTAGATAGTGTTGTGTATTGTACAAAAATGTTTACTTATTTTATTCCATGCATCCAATTGTCATGTTGTATTGTCTATGGTCTTATGCACTGATTGTAAAACGTGATCAAATCATCAAACAACAAGATTCTACTTACAAAATTTACAAATTGTGGTTCCTTTCAACTAAGATTATAAAGTGCATTTGTGTTTGTGTTTAGCACTTGTGTTAGCGGAAAGATAGATGACAATCCTTGAGTTTGAGTGGGCAGCGGCATCACATACATACAGACGTTTGTTATTATTACAATGTAGTGAATTTTTATCGTCGTACATTTTCGTACTTGTCTGTCTAGTGATAACGTTTTATCAATTGAATAGGACGTAAGCAAAGATTTTGTTATTACTACATAGTACAAAACAAAGTCGCTTCCCGCTGTCTGTCTGTCCCTATGTATGCGTAGATTTTTAAAACTATGCAACGGATTTTGATGCGTTTTTTTTTAAATAAATAGAGTGATTCAAGAGGAAGGTTTATAAAATATTTGGACCATATATTTGTACGAGGGCGAAGCAGCGGGGCGCAGCGAGTAAATTATAAAACGTCTTCCAGTTCAGACCTTCCCTTAAACTTTTTTTAGGGTTCCTTACCCAAAAAGTAACCCTTATAGGTTCGCCAGGTCTACGGTCTGACCGTTAAACTTCACTTACATAGAGTTAGATGAATTTTATGTGTATAGGATAAGCCGCGGGCTAATCTTATAAACATACAATTCATCTAAATGAGTAGATAAACAATACTCTAATATTATACCTACATGCGAATATTTGAATGTTTAGATGTATGGATTTTTACCTCTTTGTTACCTCTTCATGCCAGAAGAACAGAACGGATTGGACCGAAATTTTTCTTTCAGATAGTTATGGCCTGGAATAAAACAAAGGCTACTTTTTTGAGTTCCATACCCAAAGGGTAACAATTACTAAGACTCCGCTGTCCGTCCGTCCGTCCGTTCACACATACAGCCTGCACGTAGCAGGCTGTATCTCATGCATGAGCCGTGATAGTAAGACTCACACTCACAGATGATGTATTTCTGTTGCCGCTATAACAACAAATACTAAAAAAACAGAAAAAAATAAATATTTAATCTCAGCTCCGATTCAACTTAATGCTTGTTTTTGCGTGATTTATTGCTTTTTTTTTGCTCGATATTGAAGACGGCAACAACGCTTAAAATAGTTCTGTGAATATTTCAAGTGTCTTTTATTTAGGAATTATTGTAATTTATTATAATGATATTAAACTAAAACAAATGTTAAAGGGGGCTCTCATGCAACCTGCATACCTTAAAATACTAAATATATATATTTTTTTCGTAATTATGTAAATTATATAAGTCAGTAAGTCGCTAGGTAGGTACATACATATATTTACGTAATCGTCTAGTACGGTGCTGATAAAAAACTTGCGCCTAGACACCGATAAATATTGATCGAGCGAACGAAGATCTCATTGGCAAGTTGATCAAACCTCTGCGGTGCAGATGAGTCATCTCGCTAGGTCCATTGATACATGATGAATCTTTGAGATTTTTAATGCTTATTAGATCTATATGAGAGCGGCGGTACAAGGCCAAATGGTTTTTATAATCGGAATTGTATTTGAGATACAGGTTGCAAAGACAGGGTGTTAAAAACAATTGGCAACCCTTTCTCAAGGGTTTTGATAATTCCTCGACGGCGGGTGTAATGTTATGTCATTATAATAATCAGAATAATGAATTCATTGGTAACAAAAGATAATAACAAGATAGAAAATACTTCTTAGAACAAGTAATAAATAATGAAAAATATTTATTTTTTTGCACATAATCGTCTACACTGTAGAACGCCTTCTCGACGAGCCACGATTTTAGTCTCTGCTTGAATGAAGAGATACTAGGTTATGTCGCGAGATCAATGTTCAAGGTGAACTACTCCTAAGTATCTTATAAAGAAGGATCATTATGACTTGCTGAAAATATGACCAATATAAATATTTTGTTAACATTATCTTGTATTATTCCGATAGAAGACCGTCATAGAAGCAGTCTCAAGTAGTAGCACAAAATGATTAATATATTAAATTTAGTTCTCTATGTCAGTTTGTGTGCGGTATTGTGCGAGTCAGCGAGAATCCTGACTGTGGTGCCCATCCCATCCATCAGTCATCAAGTGGTCTTCCGACCCTTGACCCAGGAGCTGGCCCGTAGAGGTCACCAGGTCACCGTCATCACCACAGACCCGGCTTTCCCTAAAGGGCAGGCTCCGGAAAACCTCACAGAAATAGATCTACACGAGTCCTACACTTTATGGAGATCAATTGTTTTAAAAGCAGCTGTTACATCAGGTAACAGCAATGATCTTCTGATACAGATGAAAACAATGATGCCGGTGGTCTCAGAAGTTTTTAAAACTCAGATGTTTTCTGAACAAGTACAAAGTCTGCTGAAGAGCAAGCCTAAATTCGATCTATTGATACTTGAAGCGGCTATGAGACATGCATTGGTGTTCTCTCATATATTCAAGGATATACCTGTTGTTCTCCTAAGTTCTTTTGGGGGCATGCCTAAAAACTTTGATGCAGTAGGAGCTCCTAATAGACCACCTCTCTTATATCCGACACCGTTTCGTCAGAGGCTTAACAATCTGGCGTTGTGGGAGAAAATTTATGAACTTTACATGCATTACAGTATAGAACATATTGTGGATAGTTCAGCTTCAGCTGATGATTTGTTACTTAAGAGGATAGCCGGTGAAGATACCCCTTCGATGGCTGAATTACAGAACAATGTAGACCTCCTGATGCTGAATTATCATCCAATGTGGGATTCCAACAGACCTGTTCCACCAAGTGTGGTGTATATCGGAGGTATCCACCAGAAGCCATCGAAGGATCTTCCTAATGTAAGTAAATTTATGCTCTCTCATAAAATATATTAAATTAAGATTTATTTTCCCTAGATCTGATCACTGATCAATAAATCTAACTGGTGGTATTTTTTCTTATCGCTGGTTTATATATATAAATATTATATTCCATTGTTATTTTCTGTATATAATACATTACTACAATACAACCTGTATTGCTAATATATAACTAATTCTGATTAATTATCAGATAGTTATAATAGTTTTACTAGCATCTCGAAGATAACAGAATTAAAATTTTGATTTAAAACAATCTTATCAACAGGATCTCAAATCATACCTCGACTCATCAAAACACGGGGTGATCTACATCAGCTATGGAACCAACGTGAGTCCCTCGCAGCTGCCTCCGGAGAAGATCCAGATCCTCACCAGAGCGTTCTCGAAGCTTCCATACGACGTGCTGTGGAAGTGGGACAAGGACGTGTTGCCGGGACAGTCTAGCAACATCAGGATATCCAAGTGGCTGCCGCAGTCAGATCTGCTCAGTAAGTAAAGTGCCTGGATATTATCCATCTGATAATTATGTTTTCTGATATGTATTTGATATAATAAGATCGATATCATACTCATCAATCGCCCATATGAGTTTACGAAGGATTCCCTAAAATTTAAAATATTTGTAAAATCAGTGAATTATTAATTATGACGATTGTTTTATATTTTCACTAAGAGCCTAGTTCGTTATCTAACAGGATGTACCACGTGCAGGTTAGGTGGGCTCGGGAGACGAGATCTTGGAGTCCCCCTTACACTAAAACACAAAGCATTTGTGATACATGTAAAATGACGTCTAACAAAATGATACTATCAATCTCAGTTTTCGCGATAGCAATGCCATCTACAGTTTATTGAACGATCGGTATTTGTTCTCCATTTTTCGTACATGCAACTCACTCTTTAGTAAAAGTTACAGAACTAAAAATATGACCATATATGTCAAAATAAACCCGTTGTCGGCATCGACCCGCTCAAACAGCTCAACAAAACGTGTACGATGAGTGCTCGACGACAACCCGTATTATATCTAATCGTCACAGTCTTTGCAAACCGGATTTCAATAGGATATCAACAACAAAGTACTCGTAGTTAACAAGTATATCGAGAAGTTTATTTAATTGAATCATTTTCAAGTGAAGGTCAGTTAATGAGCGGGATCCTATCACGCAGTTACTGTTCTGAGTTCGGTCTATACTGGTATGTACTGCCGACGACGGATTGGTTACCTGTTGTCGGTTGGTCTGTTAGTCGTCTCGTCAGAGACGCAATCAAGAAAGGGACGCAATCGTCCTGATATTGAAATAGGCTTCTGCCTCAAGTTGAAATTGTTTTTTTCCAGAGCACCCAAAAATCAAACTGTTCATAACCCAAGGAGGTCTGCAGTCCACCGACGAAGCCATCACCGCGGGGGTTCCTCTCATCGGCATGCCCATGCTCGGAGACCAGTGGTTCAACGTGGAGCAGTACGTGCGGCACCAGATAGGGATCCGGCTGGACATGGAACATATCACTGAGGAGACCTTCTTGAACGGAGTCAATACTGTTATTGATGACAAGAGGTGAGTTATATACCGGGGGAAGTCTAAAGTAAATATACAAGTAGTACCTACCTTCCATAATAAATAAGCTACATTTGGACTCTTCAAAGATAAACATAGGCCACATTCGAGTGCCGGTAACGCACTCGTTTTAGCATGACACACCCTGCATAAATTCCTTTCCCTTTTTAATATCTGTATGGTACGGAAAGCTGTATTTAAAATTGTTGTTTTCAGCTACCGTCAGAACATCGCCCGCCTCCGTGCTCTAATGTACGACCAGCCAGAATCCGCCCTCGACCGTGCCGTGTGGTGGACCGAGCACGTGCTGCGGCACGGCGGCCGGCACTTGCGCGCGCCTGCTGCCAACCTCTCCTGGGCAGAGTATCTGGATGCAGACTTACTGCTGGTCCTGGCTGCAGCTGCTGTAGCAGTGATTGCTGTTGTCTTAACCTCTCTGTGGCTTCTAATAGGTCTTTTGAGAAGTTTTCAGAGCAGTCAGAGGGTTAAAGCTAAGTTGCACTGATATTTTTTATGTTTATTTATTTATTGAATACTGTCTAGCTGTTCCGCGGTTTCACCCGCGTTTTATTCGAATTTCACATTTCAATAGTGACAATAATATAGTAGCCTATGTCACCCGGGGATAGATTCAGTTTCAGATGTAGCTTCCCAACAACGCTGAAAGACTTTTTAAAATCGGTTAAGTACTTTTAGAGCCTATTCAATGCAAACTAACAAAAAAATGAAGACTTTCCTGTTTGTAATATTGGTATAGAAGTACAGGCACAACAAAAATCTATATTTCAAACATAGCTAAATAAAAGTTATAATAATGAATTTAGAAAAAATATAGTACTCAAATATGATAATACAATACTTATCGCTACAGGTTGCTATTTACACAATGTAACTAAAAAATAAATTTATATAATCATATTTTTGAGGTGTGGAGGACAGATTTTTTCAGCTGAAGATAAGACTATAGTGTGTAATGCTAATGAGTGTTTGTTTGTAATATTTGTATTGTTCCTCAGTATTTAGTTGTTATGTTATTTTGTAAGTCAATAAAATCATTTGATAAGGATTACGGTCTCACCCTTGTTTAATTTATTTATTTAAGAAGATAGGAGTTTACAGTATAAACCAAAGCACTCACTATCTTATATAATATTTTTAAACCTACCTACTTCTTCTGAGGGTTTAACTTAGTATCATTATTAATGTATCGAGATATAGGTAATTATGTTCGACAACGTCTCCAACTCTTCGTAGGTAATAGTCTTTGAACCGAAAGTACCTAGGTACTACCTAGGTACTTTCGGTTCAAAGACTATTTTATTGGTTTGGTTGGACCACAGTCATAGATGTCGACGTTTCCCGTCGTAATTATAGACGTTAGTTTCTAAAAGAGGTTTTTTTGGATTCTTACCTACAGAACCCCAAAACGTTATAAGACGAGACTTCCTTCACAGTATTGAATAAAAGGTTCAAGTTGGAAAACAATGTTGTAGAGAAACGAACATAATTATAACCAAGCAGGTTAGTTTCAGGCACTTGTACAACAAAATTAATTAATATTAAAACGAACGCTTGTTAGTTAAAATTTTGCGAATGAGCGTTGCTGAATTTAATCTTCTGGTAATACAGGTTGTATCTGTTACAAAGGTTTAGTGGGGGAGGAAATCTTGAGAGGGAATTGATTTAGGTACTTTATGTTAATAAATAATGCTGGACAATTCACACAGCATCATCTAGCTCCAAGCTAAGCAGAGCTTTTGAAACTATCTTGGTTATTAACACTAAAGTCATTTAAAACGGGATATTTACCATGATTTGATTTTTGAGTTATCCAATCTTTCGGCACAGTAGTGGTAATGTTCGTAGCAAAAGACAAAAAATGAGGGTAGATCGGTATGTCTGCCCATAAAAACTTACTCGCAGTCGCAGTGCCATCAGTTATTCCGTGATCATGACGCATGAAACTGTGCCGAAATATTGGATAACTCAAAAATCAAATCATGGTAAATATCCCGTTTTAAATGACTTAAGCAGAGCTTGTATTATGCTAGATGATGCTGTGTGGATTGTCCGGCATTATTTATTTATTAACAAAGATTTAAAGTGTTTTACGTAAGTAAGATATAATTAATAGATATAGATCGATAATTATTTTATTGCACACTTAAAAATAAAACAAACAAGACAGAATAAAATACAAATTATGTGACAATTTGGCGGTCTTTCGAGCGATAAGCTCAAGAGCGATCATTACCAGACAACCGTGGATGGATAGGATCGTTGGATTGTACTGTGTGCCTGATATTAATTTATGAGATATAATACCTACTATTCATATTCACACACACACGCGATACACACATGATGATGATGTGGACACTCACGATAGGGCTGGTCCACCAGTTCAAAGTCGCTCAGCGAGCTATGGAAAGAGCTATGCTCGGAGTGTCTCTGAAGGATAGGATTCGCAACGAACACATCCGACAGAGAACCAAAGTTATCGACATAGCTCTAAGAATTAGCAAGCTAAAGTGGCAGTGGGCCGGCCATATCTCGCGAAGAACCGACGGCCGTTGGGGCAAACGTGTTCTTGAGTGGAGACCACGACTCGGTAAACGTAGTGTAGGACACCCTCCGACCAGGTGGGATGACGACCTGCGAAAGACTGCAGGTAGATGCTGGATGCGTCAAGCCGAAGACAGGGCGCTATGGCGCTCATTGGGGGAGGCCTATGTCCAGCAGTGGACTAATATAGGCTGATGATGATGATGATGATGATGATTCATATTCATAATAACATTCTGAACATCACCTTTTGAAAAAATGTTAGCAATACACGTGAAAGAAACGATACAAACGTTATAAATACTGAAGCAGGCGTCATTTTCCGTTAGGTCTTCAAGGAATCTCTTAGTTGCCAGACTTTCTATCAACAATCTAACGTATCAAAATATAATTTAATTTTTATTGTATAATTCTGGTTCAATTTTAAATTTAATATGACATTTTGTTTAATTCCTTTTATGATGTATTATTGTGTAACTTATAATCTATGAATGTTTAATTTTTTGTTTATTTTTTAAGTTGTGTGTGTTTTAATTTTATATGGATTTTATTTGATAATCTGAAATAAACGAATAATAATAAAAACTTTGATCATACTATCATACTAATATTACCTACTATAGATGGGAATTTTGTGAAGGATGGTTGTTTTGACGACCGATGTGACGCGGTGGACGAAGGTCCGCCTGCGACGCAGGAGGTTGCGGATTCGATTCCCGCCTCGGAACAATTGTGTGCACGATCTGCAGATATTTGTTCCGGGTGTTCTGATCGTTACCTATGTATAATAAAAAATATCTATCTATGTAATGTATTGTATTATGTATATCAGTTATCTAGTACCCATAACACAAGCTCTGCTTACCATGGGGCTAGATAATGCTGTGTGGATTGTCCAGCATTATTTATTTATTTATGATGTTTGTTACTTTTCACGCCAAAATTACTGTTACTGAACAGATTTGAACTGGAACTGATCTACAGTCGGATGTGAGTTTAGGCCTGCAAAACATAATATAGGCTACTTGAATTTTTTACTACTTTGACGACCTCTGTGGCGCGGTGGGCGAAGGTCCGCTTTCGACGCAGTAGGGGTCAATTCCCGCCTCTGGACAATTTTTTTTTTTTTTTTTTTTTTTATATTATTTTTATTAATCTTTCTTTTTTTTAATAAATAATTAATAATGCTGGACAATTCACACAATTGTGTATATAATCTGCAGATATTTGTTCCGGGTGTTCTGGTTACTATCTATGTATCATTAAAAATATCTATGTAATATATTAGTCAGTTATCTAGTACCCCTAACACAAGTTCTGCTTAGCTTGGGGCTAGATGATGCTGTGTGGATTGTCCAGCATTATTTATTAAATAACATAAATATATCCCAAAGAAACATTGCGTGCGAAGCGGCGGGCAGAAACAAGCATTAAATAAAAACCACTGCGTAGCGAGCGATGACGATGGCGCTGATGGTTCGGTTTAAGTGCGGTTTAATCATCGTCAATTTGCAAGGAATTTTCCGACAGCCATCAGCACAATTGATTAAATGCAGCTACATGAGCCTAGTTTGGTCGGCGGGCTTGATAAAATATAAATAAATAATGCTGGACAATTCACACAGCATTATCTAGCCCCATGGTAAGCAGAGCTTGTGTTATGGGTACTAGATAACTGATATACATAATACAATACATTACATACATAGATATTTTTATTATACATAGAAAACGACCAGAACACCCGGAACAAATATCTGCAGATCGTACACACAATTTTTTCCGAGGCGGGAATCGAACCCGCAAGGTCCTCCTGCGTCGCAGGCGGACCTTTACCCACCGCGCCACATCGGTCGTCATAAAATCATTTTATCTTATTAATCATCATCATCATCAGCCTATAGCAGTCCACTGCTGGACATAGGCCTCCCCCAATGAGCGCCATAGCGCCCTGTCTTCAGCTTGCCATCCAGCATCTACCTGCAGTCTTTCGCAGGTCGTCATCCCACCTGGTCGGAGGGCGTCCTACACTACGTTCACCGAGTCGTAGTCTCCACACAAGAACACGTTTGCCCCAGCGGCCGTCGGTTCTTCACGAGATATGGCCGGCCCACAATATATATATTTTATCTTATTGATAACACAAAATACACAGCTCTCATAAATAAAAGTAACTTGACTTTAAAATATCGCTAATGAATACATTATATTAAATATAGATGTGCCCCGCGGCTTTGCCCGCGAGGAAATCTATGTGCCAAATGGTTTATAAACCTTCTTAAATCACTCTATTTAAAAAATCCGTTGCGTAGTTTTAAAGATCTAAGCATACATAGGGACAGACAGACATACTGGACAATCCACACAGCATCCCCAAGCTCCAAGCAGAGCTTGTGTTATACCTAGGTACTAGATGACTGACATAAATAATACACATTACATAGATAGATATTTATTTTTATTAATAAAACGCCCAGAACACCCGGAACAAATATCTGCTGATCGTACACACAAATGTACCTAAGTGGGAATCGAACCCGCAGCCTCCTGCGTCGCAGAAAATCATCGATTGTGCCAATCTAACGTCGTCGTAAGTAAAACTTATTTTCTTCTTATTCTTTAATTCTTTATTAGGTACCTACGAAGATAATGTAAACAATGTTTGTGCAGATAATGTAAAAACATATTTCTGCTCGCGGCTTCGCACGCGTTGTTTTTGATTTCTATCTCATCTGAACTGACTGATAAACATACAAACTTTCACATTTATAATAATAGTGTGACTAAGCCAGCATCTCACATTTCATAATTAATTTATTATATACTAGCTGTTTCCCGCGGTTTCACCCACGTTAAATTAAAATTTCACATTTGTACATTTTAATATAGCCTATGCTCACCGCGGATAGTGTAGCTGCCCAACGGTGAAAGAATTTTTCAAATCGGTCCAGTAGTTTCAGAGCCTATTCAATACAAACAAACAAAAAATCAAACCTTTCCTCTTTATAATATTAGTATAGATTCTATTCAAAATAAACATTTATATTTCAAAATGTATACGAAAATTAACAAGGTATTATGTAAGCTCACGCCACAGTCTAGACTTAGACTAAACAATTAATTGTTTTGTCTGATAATAGTACTTATTCTAATTCAGACTGAATAATTTACTTGAAATTCGAGTAAATACTTTCATTTAGTTTTCATTATATTTTAATTCTGCAGAGTTAATGTTAATGACCGATGTGGCGCGGTGGGCGAAGGTCCGCCTGCGACGCCGGAGGTTCGATCCCGCCTCGGAACAATTGTGTGTACGATCTGCAGATATTGTATTATGTATATCAGTTATCTAGTACCCATAACACAAGCTCTGCTTACCATGGTGCTAGATAATGCTGTGTGAATTGTCCAGCATTATTTATTATTTATTTATTTATAATGATACGTTTATTTGTAAGGCAAAAACAAATATTTCGATTTAGATTTATATCTTCATGATAAATTTTAATTCATGTTAAACTATACGTCATTCTCTCAAATATCTTTGCATACCGACTAACGGTCAAGCATGTTGAACCACGAAATGATTATTACCTGTAACCTTACAAACAAAATGTCTTTGGCAAATAACAAATCATTATCTTTATCTTCAGATAACTTAACAGGAGAAACCACTTAAGTCTACATACCTTTAGAAATAACAAGCGTCTAAGAATAAGTTCTTATTTTCAGTCTAATTTCTATTAATTAGGTGTAATTTTGTAATAAATTACTTAAATATTACTTACAAATCCAAAGACTTGGTCTTTCCTAGAGGTCGACAGTAATTATATTCATATTTCTAATTACATTAGGAGCAACTCTTTTTATTATGGTGTTTCTTATGACAAAAGTTTTTTTTATTTTGCTTTATTCGGAATGCAAACAGTTTTACCCCTTAACAGAAAGACTTGTGTCCTACCCGTAATGACCTACGGAGCTGAGACGTGGACACTCACGATAGGGGGTCCACCAGTTCAAAGTCGCTCAGCGAGCCATGGAAAGAGCTATGCTCGGAGTTTCTCTGAAGGATAAGATTAGTAACGAATACATCCGACAGAGAACCAAAGTTATCGACATACTCGTAGCTCTAAGAATTAGCAAGCTGATAAGTGGCAGTGGGCCGGCCATACCTCGCGAAGAACGGACCGACGGCCGCTGGAGCAAACGTGTTCTTGAGTGGAGACCACGACTCGGTAAACGTAGTGTAGGACGCCCTCCGACCAGGTGGGATGACGACCTGCGAAAAACTGCAGGTAGATGCTGGATGCGGCAAGCTGAAGACAGGGTGCTATGGCGCTCATTGGGGAAGCCTATGTCCAGCAGTGGACTAACATAGGTTGATGATGAGATAAACTTAAATAAAAACTTATGACCATTTATATATCTTTGTCTGTAGAATAAAAAAGATTGCTTTCTTGCAGAGGAGAAATGAAGAAACAGCTCAGTATTATAATTAACACCTAGTAAAGGTTTGTGTGTTATTATTGTAATACAAATTAGGTATAAAACTTAACGACATCAAGCTTAACATAAACAAATACATAGAAATCTACGGTGAAATAAACAAAAATAGAAAGAAACAATGCTTGCGAAGACCCGGGACAGAACTAGTTATTTTATTTTAATATAAAATTTTAGTAAAACTAATAATTAGATACCTAACTAAAATTTTACAAAACATAGTATGTCTAACTGACGCCAAAAAATTAAACTAAAATAAATATTAGTTGAATATTTTTTATAAAATATAGCTTAAATAATTATCAACTAAATGATTCCAACGCACTTCTATTCCTGAACAAAGGATCATGGACATTAAAGACTTTTAAATCTTCTCTTGAAGTTGCATTCACTTCTTCAATGATTTCAGCACCAACCAATCTTTCCCTCAAATAGTTATTACCAAAGTTTTCGAAAATAACTTGGTCATTTTCTATATTTTCCTCGCAACAGCGATGGAGGAATAAATGTATCACAGGTTTCCCGTGTATACATGATAGAACGACGAATAATGTTAATATTACTAGAAGACAGAACAGTAGAAATCGCCACCACATTGTTACAATGGAAAGAGAAGATCGCGTCTCGCACAGGATTTTCTTAAAGTTTTACACATGATTTTTACAACACTTCATTGTAATTTTTCAAATAATATCACAATATTATTGATAATTAAGTATCACAAACACAACTCTGTTTCTAAAACCTCGCCTGTTAATTATCTGGAAATAATCTGTTGTATTTTCTAAGGTCAGCAATTCTTGATAATCACAGTGTTCATAAAATTCCTTTGTCACGTTCATGAACTTTTAACACGTTGACAGCACATCCAAGACCGAAAAGTTGAGTCGATTTTGTCACGTTCAAACGACATGTATGTCGTTTTGTCACCAAAGACAATAAAAGAAAGGGTCGATTCCAGGCGCAAGAAAATGATTGTATACGTCGTTTATGGAATTGTATGAGTTGTATGGCCTGTATGACGTGTGATTGAGCACTGGAGCGTCTATAGCGAGTAATCGATGCGGAATAATGGGGTTCGATTGCTTTAGGTCGTTCGGGAAGCGCAGACGAGCGACTTTTGTGATATAGGGTTTTCTACAAGGTTTTACTAAAATAATCCATCATCTATGAGGAAATTGATGTTTATCAATAACCATAAGTTGGTCTATATCTTTTTTTCAAGAGTAATATGACCTCTTCTTCATACTGACTCACCATTACCTAAGGTTAGCAGTCATCCTCTTTGAGCCCGTGATACTTTGAGAACTGAAAAGTTATTCGATACTCTTTGTTTGTCATGCCGCCCCAGACTAGCTCAACCCGCCATTAAATCCGAAAACATCCGGCAAAGAGCTAGCAGACCTACTCCCTTATATACGCGATATAGGTATTCATAAGTACGATAACTTAGACTGAGTAGACATCTGCCCACATATTTATTACCCTGGGCTACATATAAGTAGTAGTGTAGTAATGTGGTCTTTCAAGTGATTCGCAAGTGATAAAACTGGCTCGAATGACTTGAGCGAACAAATGCTACAAAAAGTCGTCACTAAACCCGGCTTCGCCCATTGCATTGCATTAACGATGCTTGTCACAATTTCTACGCAGATACCAAGCGCCTGATCTTAGCAGAATGCTTTTTTAACTATATTTATAGTGTTCTAGTAGGCTTAAGAAATTCTTTTAGAGGTCTACCTATGGACCCATGCATGATGTAAGACACGCGATAGACAATTTTGACAACAATGAAAAACAAAATTAAAAAAATTCAATATTCATAATCCTTTATTTCCATAGGCTTACAAAATAAGTTCTTAGACAATTCACATTTTATAGTATAAATGAAAAATAAGAAATAAGGTGTTTTTGATTTTCTGTTCACTTCAACTTCATGTCACAGAAAACGAGCGACAAAAAAAGTCGCCCGTTCGCAGAACCCGGTAACACCCATTGAATAAACGATGCATGGTGTCTGTTACAATTCGTATGTAGATGTAAAGTGATCTTAGCTGATGACGTTCTCGCACAAGGAATTGGATGAGCAATGTGCCTGCTTTATATTCTTTTGTTTTTTGTCTTTGTAATTCTCTTCTTAGATGGTGTGTGGCTTTTGTTTTTTTTTGTTTTTGACGACCGATTTGGCGCGGTGGGCGAAGGTCCGCCTGCGACGCAGGAGGTTGCGGGTTCGATTCCCGCCTCGGAACAATTGTGTGTACGATCTGCACATAATTGTTCCGGGTGTTCTGGTCGTTTTCTATATATAATAAAAAAATATCTATCTATGTAATGTATTATATTATGTATATCAGTTATCTAGTACCCATAACACAAGCTCTGCTTACCATGGGGCTAGATAATGCTGTGTGAATTGTCCAGCATTATTTATTTATTTGTAAGCATTTGTAAATCAGGGACATCGCAACAGCACCCTGGCGACTATGGCTGACTGCCTATCATCTCCAGTGTGGAAGTGTTTTGTGCGGAAGGTAATCAATGAAGGAAGCTATTTCCTGTATTGATTATCCTCTGTTTCATCTCATCTTATCACAAGTGCCTTTTTTTTTTGTGTTTTATCTTTATTTTTATAGTGTCTTGTTTGTCATAAAAACTCATATGAACTCATTATGTTGTATGAAATAATTTTTTTTTGTTCGTGGCATGAAGTATAGCTATATTTGAGATCTATAATTTTTTTTTTCTGTCAATAATACTTAACAATAAAATGACAATCGTTTTGCAAAATTTCAGTCCATTTTTAGTGTCTCTTGTCTTCGCCCAAACATTGCTAAATATTTGTCTCTCCTTTAGAGGAGGTTTTGTATTATTTAATCACTTCGTTCTGTCAAATAGTGAATTTTTTTTTACGCAAAAACTACTGAACGGATTGGGCTGAAATTTTGCATATGTAGTTCCAGGCCCAGAATAAAGTAAGAAGTTTTTATCCCATAAATCAGTTCCCCTGGGATATAAATAACTTTAAAACGTTTCCATAATATTTCCATAGAAACGAAGCCGGTTTAAGGCGAAGCCGCGGGGCGCAGCTAGTAAAGTATAACTACTTATATTTAATATCCCACTCACACAATGAAGAACAATTCAATAGGCTGACGAGCGGTCGTTTGATATGCAATGCGCGTCAACAACTCAGTTCTTGTAGTTATCATATAAGTCAGTATGTAGGGACTATAGGGGCGATGCGGGTAAAACGGTAGCATGGCGGATATCCAAAAATCTAAAGAGTTTCGTGCGAAAATCTTAACACTTTGACTGCGAACTGTTTTCGACGACTGCGATATTTTTTTTAACCTAAGCCATTCGTGCTGCCGCTCTACACAGCGGTTGTGTTGCGCCGAACATGCGTTTCGTTCGAAAAACATTACAGCTGTGCTGAGTCACACAGATCTGTATTTTCTCAGCCGCTGCGCTAGGGTGGATTTACGCATATTAGTCACTTGGAGAAAACACATACCTACGGTGTGATTTCAGCACTAGAAGTGTTAACAGGTTCTTTGTTTACATCTACACAATCTCTATTAAGTATATCGATCATCCATTATTATAGTACCCATAATCTAAGCTCCGCTTAGCTTGAGGCTTGATGATGTTGTGTGGATTGTCCAACATTATTATTATTATTAAGAATCAGCAAGCTGAAGTGGCATTGGGCAGGTCATATCGCGCGACCGACAACCGCTGGGGTAAACGTGTTCTTGAGTGGAGACCACGAATCGGTAAACGTAGTGTTGGACAAACCAGGTAGGATGATGACCTGCGAAAGACTGCAGGTAGATGCTGGATGCGTCAAGCTGAAAACAGGGTGCTAGCTTTCATTAGGAGGCCTATGACTAAGATAAGCTGATGAGATTGAAAATTAGAATTAGAATATTTTGTTTGACGGATATGATGAGTATTATTATTATTTTTCATTTCCATGATTTCGGGGCATACAGAGGCGCGGTCCTTTGGGTAGATCGTAGAGCCGAGGCCAACCGCACAGACCTATTATTATTATTATCTGTCGACATCTCTTGTCTCCCTCCCTCTCATAGCAAACTCCAAGCTTTAGAGTATACTATATCCTCCAACTGAACTGATACTATAAGGAACAACTCGATGGACTGATGATGAGCTGTTTGTTATGCTGCGCACGTCAACAACGCTGCGCCGATAATAGGTAAGTACGAAAGGGGATGTGCGGGTAAAACGACAGGAAGGTAGAGTATTTAATGTTTTCGTTAATTTTTATAAACATAAATTGGGCCAACCAATGAGATAAAAAAATACTTTGAAAAGAGTTATTTATTTATACTTTTTTTGTAATTAGTCCAGGAACACGACATTAGGGTAGACATAATAATAATTCCAGAATTAAAAGAGAGACTTCAAAAGAGAAATGTATATACTTATAAAGTATCATTTTGTTACTTTTAAGAAGATATGTCCTACATACATGTACCTAACTCAAGAGAAAATATCAAGAAGACTTACTTACTTACTTAGATTTTACGTCATCATGTTTATTATATCCATCGTCACCCCATCTCCCCTATTATTCCGATGTGCCCTTGAGCGTGTATTACCATACAAATCGGTTTTCTATAGTTGATTAAACTGCTTTTCTTCGTAATTGCTGCGAGCACAGGAATGTTGCATTTTAAATTGATTCTACAGCTTCAACAAGATTGGCCATGCCATTGGATTATATACCTAAAGGAGCTCCGTCACCGCGAGTGTTTTGCTTGTTGATATAAAAATCTAACAAGATTCAATTTTGACTACACTGCTAGACACAGGCCTACCCATGATAGGCACCTTATTGGCTTTTTTAGAAGTAAACGCATCACGTGCCTCTGAGGCGCGGTCCGCCTGCGACGCAAGAGGTTGCGGGTTCGATTCCCGCCTCGGGACAATTGTATGTTCTGAAGGTATATTTCGTTTCGGGTGTTCTGGTCGTTATCTAGTATAATAAAAAATATCTATCTATTTAATGTGTATTGTATTTTGTATATCAGTTATCTAGTACCCATAACACAAGCTCTGCTTACCTCCGTGCTAGATAATGCTGTGTGGATTGTCCAGCATTATTTATTATTTATTCGATGTTGACTACACTTACTAGATGTGTCTAGCAATTACGCTGCAAGTTACAGGCCTACACATGAAAAGCACCTTATAGGCTTTTTAAGAAGTAGACGCATCACGTACATTTTCCATGGAAGACGCAAATGGCAAGTAGCTAGCAGATATACATTTAAGAAGTGTTCTTGGCATGAACTCATTCACAAAGAGGGATGTAGAGAGTTTACAGTTAGGCATTTTGAATTACGATGTGTCTGTTGGTTACAAAAATTTTGCCTATTCAAATATGCAAAGAAGTCGATTTTGAGATTTTTCGACTTCTATCCGTCATGTTCTAGAGGTCCCTACGATATGTGTACTGATTAGAACTGGATCGAATTCTGTTGAAACGATTGTCTCTAGTTGCCAACTAGAACTAAAGCTATCGACATATGTAGCTCTAAGAATTAGCAAGCTGAAGTGGCAGTGGGTCGGCCATATATCGCGAAGAACCGACAACCGCTGGAGTAAACGTGTTCTAGACTGGAGAGTGCGACTCGGCAAACGAAATCTAGGACGCCTTCGGGCCAGGTGGGATGACGACTTGCAAAAGACTGCGGGCAGATGCTGGATGCGGTAAGCTGAAGACAGGGCGCTTTGCCGCTCATTAGGGGAGGTCAATGTCCAGCTGTGGACTGCTATAGGCTGATGATGATGATCATGACCAACTAGAGCCTCTGTGCATGCACTATAACATCCTACCACTGTTTGCTCAAACAAGCCGTTTAGGCTTTGTTACCTCGGGTTTGGGGCGTGAAGAGTTTTGCATTAGCCAGTACCACACAGTTAAGGGTGACTGAAAACCAGCGCTCTTTCACAAATTAATGACCTTGGGTTATTATAGGTGGATGATGATGATTAATCTCAATTAGCATAGTCTTATGTAACAATGGTCATACATAAAGGTTATCGCAGATCAGAATATCTAATAAATATATTTTCTTTCTTTTATTTTCGACAAAGTTCTACATTAATTTTGATGTTTGACGATCACCCACAGAATAGAAACTTTAGATAGAGCATGTGGTGCTATTATCACGGGAGGTTGATAGATTACTGTCAAACTTGACACTTTTGATACGTGTCCCTGCATCGCTATATCTTATGGCTTCACCATAACAATGGCACAGTATCCATATGTCATCATCATCAGCCTATGGCAGTCCACTGCTGGTCATAGGCCTCCCCCAATGAGCGCCAGTGCGTCGTCCGTTGAACGTAGCCAGGGTCAAATTTCGTAATAAATGGCAGCCTGATGTAGCCCGGGGATTCTTAGCACCCCCTGCCCCACCGTATCCATATGTATACTGTGACAACGGTGTCGTCTCAGAATGACACACTTTGACATTTAAATAACTTCGATAAAAAAAACTATGGATAAAGGGAACCATGTCTTTAGAGTCAAGGTTAAATCATATAAAGCTATCAAGCACTGCACACTCTATCTAGAGTTCCTTTTATCTATGGACAATTCTGCGTCGATGTTACAGTAACGATCGTAAAGTAGAAAAGTCACTTTTAATGAGATATTTATTTTTCGATAAGATTTTTTAGTTTTCCAATATTTCGGCACAATTTCAAGCGCCATTATCGATCACGGAACAACTAGTTATTTCGTGATTATAGCGCATAAAAATATCCCGTTATAAGTGACCTTTGTGTTAATAAAAAACTTGCAGGTATAGTAATGTTAACAGAATTTGGCCCCTTGACTGTGTCGTACTGTAGCGTACGGCAAATTTTGCGCACAAGCTAGATTAGGGTGGGCCTAATTAGCGCTGCGAATACGAATTAGTACTAAATTTATGAGCTACGACTTAGGTGTATATCTCTGATAGGACGTTATGATTTGTTTGGGGTAATTTGTGTCTAGGGTAGGAATACATTAAGCTACTTTTGAAAGGGATTTTAAGCAAAACCTTTCTTTCCCAATTACCACCACCATCTATGGCCACTGGTGGTCGTTTTATTTAATTATTGATATGGACCACTAGTGGGAATACAGGATCATGATTATTATCAACCTATAATAGTCCACAGTTGGACTTAGGCCTACCCTAGTAAACGCCATAACGTAGATATCTTCATAGCATCATCTTTACTGAATTTTCTTTGTTGCCGCATCCAGCATCTACCTAACCTAATCTAACCTTTTCCTCGCAGTTAGCCATCACTGATCAGAGGGTGAGATAGGTACTACGTTTGCCTAGACGCGGTCTCCACTCCAAGAAGATTTTACCCCCAGTTGTCGAAAATAAAATCAGGAAAAATGTAATGTCGAATCATAGTAAATAAAATCAGGAAAATATTATATTCAAGTTTTTATTCCATATATTCCATAATCCAGTCCAAATGGTCTCCTAGCGGTGTGTACAAGACATCCTTACTGAAGCACAGGCCTCGGTCCGCGACGTCGCCGGATCGAATCCCGTGCAGGTACCAGTGGGTACTGTGTCTTCGGGTAATGATACCGCCATAGCTGGGGCAGAGAGGAACGTCTGGAAAGATGGAGTTTTTTTTATAAATTAATTGTTTTTGTAGCTAGCGTGTGGAGTGACTGTTATATATAAGTTGCTATAGAGGGTTTAGGGAAAGCTTTGCCCAGCAGTGGGACAGCGTAAATTAATAAAAAACGTAAAAAAGTGAATTAATGACGACTGATGTTGCGCGGCGGGTGAAAGTCCGCCTGCCTAAAGTTGCATATTCTTTATGAAGTTTAGTTATAAATGAGTTTGAATTTTTTTTAATTGTTTTTGTTATCTGTGTTTGATATTTTGTTGCTTAGAGTCTGTGCAAAAAGTATTCTCCTAGGAATGGAGGGCGCGCGTGTGCCAATGTACTACTTTTGTTGCGTTACTATGTTAGTTCACCGTTTCGCCACGAGACTTCTCTTTTACACAGCCTCTAGCAGTGGGAACAGAGGTACTTGTCAAATGAGAGCCAATTCGTTCAAAATACGAATATACCTTGTTTGACTTCAACGACAAAAGAAGTGAGATCTAAACGGGTATCAAGTTCAATGGTCAGTCCTAAAATTTATTCTGAACAATTTTATAACATATACATAAATATTTTATAACAACTTAAAATATAATTTATTTGAAGCCTAAAATCTGCCTTGGCTTTTGATCCTGATGAATAACCTTTCTTATAGGCACAATACGTGCAAATCCGCGGGCAGAAACTAGTTCGTGAATATTAGTAACGCTTACCATTTCCGTAAGTGGCGCAGACAGTGCCCTCGGTGGCATCACAGCTGCTGCTGGGTTTCTCGAAGAACACGGGCTTCAGCTCTCCACTCGCAGCCCAGGCTGTGGTCTGAAACGATTAGCAACGTATTAAGATTGGGAGTCATCATCATCATCAGCCTTTGTTAGTCTGCAGCTGGACATAGGCCTCCCCCAGTGAGCGGTATAGCGCCCTGTCTTCAGCTTGACGCATTCAGCATCTATCTGCAGTCTTTCGCAGGTATCTAACGTGGTCGATGGGCGTCCTATTCGATTCTATACTTAAAAAGAGGCTTCAAAATATTATATATGATAAATAAAACATTTATATTTGTTGTATTTGTATAAATGTAACTTACAGCTGACTTTCCATCACCGTCTCCGAAGCAAGCAGGGCGGATGTCATCCGAGAAGGTTACTTCGTCTTCCAAAACCAACAACGCTAGATCGTTGACCGCCTGCCCATTTGGTCCATCTTCAGAGAAGTTGGCGTGGAGAATGATTTTCTCTATCTGAAAACAAATATCACACTAATTATTATAAAATAGCTGCTGCTTGTGGCTTTGCACGCACTTTTCAAGTAAAAAAGCCTATATTCGTCCCCGGTATACCATCTACCTCTGTGCCAAATTTTATTATGATCCGTTCAGCCGTTTAGGCGTGTAATGGTTACAGACAGACAGAGTAACTTTTTTGAAACTATCATGGTTATTAATACTAAAGTCATTTAAACCGGGATATTTACCATGATTTGATTTTTGAGTTATCCAATATTTGGCATATAAATATTGGATAACTCAAAAATCAAATCATGGTATATATCCCGTTTTAAATTACTTTAGAGACAGAGTAACATTTGAAGTTAGAATATACTCGTTTCTACCTGCGGCTTCGCTCGCGTTGTTTCTATGGAAACGTTTAAAAGTTATTTCTATCCCATGGGAACTGATTTATGGAATAAATAGCCTCTATCAGTAGCCTGTTTGATTCCGGGCCTGGAATCGATCGGGCTGATAGTTTGCATATACTATTTTGTCCTAGGGCTGAAATAACACATACACTTTTTTTAAAAAGAAACCTTAAAACAGAAGGGATAGAAATAATATTTAAACGATTTTTATCAGATCTTACTAGCCAATAGTTTTTTTTTTTTTTTTTATAATTACACATTAACCCACAAGGCATATTTCTTCTTGTTTCCTAAGAGCTTCCTTATTTCATCTCCAAGTTTGATGATAAAACTAGCTTCTGCCTGTTGTTTCGCTCGCTTATTTTCCGTATAAACGACTACAGTTTCATGTAGTTCACTAAAGTGATAGATTTAAGAACCTTAGATCTAAGCATATTTTTATACGTTCTCTACTGTCCCTTTACAGCAAAATTGTATTCTCTATTAGAATAGTATAGAGGTTTATTTGTAAGTCAATATACAAAAATATAAAACGAACATGATCACAAAAAATAAAGGACAAAACATATTTTTGTAATTGAGTCACAAAACGGACTCTATCTCAGCATGGGTTAGTTGTAAGCATGTTACAACCAACGCTGGTCTTCCGGTAGAGCCGTTTGGTGACGTCACGGAAGATAACACAAGACAGATAAATAAATAAATAATGCTGGACAATCCACACAGCATTATCTAGCCCCATGGTAAGCAAAGCTTGTGTTATGGGTACTAGATAACTGATATACATAATACAATACATTACATAGATAGTTTTTTTTTTATTATACATAGAAAACGACCAGAACACCCGGAACAAATATCTACAGATCGTACACACAATTGTTCCGAGGCGGGAATCGAACCCGCAACCTCCTGCGTCGCAGGCGGACCATCGCCCACCGCGCCACATCGGTCGTCAAAGATATGTAACAAAAAATAAAAGACACTATAACAATAAAATATAAACTATGACAACGGATAGCGGCTATTTCTACGTTGATACATAAAATTTAGGCAGAAAATTTGCATTTTAGTTCTTATACAAAAATTAAATCAAATTATTACCTATCTCTATTGTATCTAAATCGTGTTTGACGAGTCATAGTCTCATAATTTTATTTAAGCAACATTATTGTGATTTTATTTATATGAAGTATGACAATGAAATTATCTGAATTTATGATTAAAGGAACTTAAACAAGTGAAGTTCGATCACTTATCACGTCGATTGCTGAAATCACACGGTATGTGTTTTCTACAAGTGACTAATATGCGTAAATCCACACTAGCGCAGCGGCTGAGAAAATACAGATCTGTGTGACTCAGCACTGACGTAATATGTTTTTCGAACGAAACGCATGTGCGGCGCAACACAACCGCTGTGTAGAGCGGCAGCACGAATGGATTAGGTTAAAAAAAAATCGCAGTCGAAAAAAGATCGCCGCAGTCAAAGTGTTAAGTGAACGGCTTCATTCTTAGCGATTTATTTTACATATTGTAGATTGCTCCCACACACCAGCCTTACACGGTTAATAATATAAACAATGGTTTATAAACCTTCCTCTTGAATCACTCTATCTATTAAAAAAACCGCATCAATGTCCGTTGCGTAGTTTTAAAGATCTAAGCATACATAGGGACAGACAGCGGGAAGCGACTTTGTTTTATACTATGTAGTGATGTTCATCTACTCACCCTGACGTTCCTCTCAGCTTCTCCCATCACCTGCAAGGATCTCTTCCCGAGGAACACCAGCACATCATCAGGTGCCACTGAAGAGTTGAAGATGGTGAAGCATCGAGCCGCTGAAACAGAAAAATGTGTTAAAAAAAAAACAAATCAAAAGTTTTTTATATCTTTAGGCTTACAAATAAGCACTTAGACAAGTCATATTTTACTCATATTCATATAATTTAATGTGATTTTATGCATACAGATAAATAGTTCTTAGGTGTAGTATCTTAGTGGGTACACAATTACATAAACACCCTGTCAGGGTACAATAATCTTTGGGTTCGTTCTTGTTAGATTGGTAACTGGAGTAGGAATGTAGAACTCTCAAAAGAACCAACTTTTTTTTATTGTATGTTACCTTGCATTGTCCTAATGCATTTCTATTAATGAACTAACTTCTAATTACGACTTCGAGCGTAATTTTTGGAATAAAAATTAGACTGTATAATTGGAATATTAATTATACAGGCTACTTTTTATTCCGTCTTAGGTCTTGGGCAAAATCTTTGCTCGGTCTTTAGCTTAGTATTTTTTCATCAACAAATTCATGCAAAACGTCACAAATTTTCGCCTTATGAAAAAAAACTCGTAACAAATCAAACGTTCTTGTGTAAATGGAAATTCTGGTGTTGAAGAAGTTGGTAACTAAAACAAAACTGGGGCGACGTTTTAATTTTGGTCGTTTTTGGAGCGCGAAGCGATTGTCGCTTTTGTGTGCTTTTGTTTAGAGTTTACTCTCCCTTTACTTAGGGTAAGTGGGAAGGCTTTATACAGGTTGAATATTTTTTATCCAAAATAGTAAAACGTTTTTAGCCGTGCCCAATGATTTCAACATTATTATATGCCGTGTTGTATTCACTGCTGGGTATAATTATTAGTCAGGCTTCATCATCAGCCTATATCAGTCCACTGCTGGACATAGGCCTCCCCCAATGAGCGCCATAGCGCCCTGTCTCCAGCTTACCGCATACAGCATCTACCTGCAATCTTTCACAGGTCGTCAGTCACAGTCGTCGTTTACCGAGTCGTGGTCTCAACTCTTCCCGTGGGTGTCGTAGGAGGCGACTAAGCACCGGGGGGCGGGCAGCAGCGTCCCTTGCAGCACACTCCCTATACTGCGATCCCCAACCCGCATGCCCAGCGTGGGGATTATGGGCATCAAACCCCCCCCCCCTCCCCCCATGGATAGTCAGGCTTACGCGCGGGCAAATAACAAAAAAAAAATATAGTAGGTACTTATTCAGTTTAACAATCCAATATCTATATAGGAAAATGTTTTACAATTTTAGTAACATCGCAAATCGCTAAAATTCATATTATTTTTTGGTTTTACACTTTTCATTCATGATGTCGTTGATGAAGTTTTGGTTTATATTATTTATTTCGTCGTAGCCTTGTTGTTGTCTTTGTTGTTAAGTACACGTGCATAAGCAGCAAGATAATCTGTGAAGCTACGTGAAGTACATTTTAAATGTGATATTTTAACACAAGCTTTTTCTTTTCTACAGTCCGAGAATCTGATTCCGAGCATAGCAGCACTTTTATTTAGGTATTTTAGAATCCGAGCAAAGCGGGACTAGTGCATAGCGGAACTAACCCTAAACTTCATTGTTTAAAAAAAATGACTTAGTTTTTAGTCTTATGTTTTGTGATTCAGTGTATATTAGGCATTTTCTCAAAAATAATATTCTACCGCCAACACGGAACTTCAGCCAAATATTTTTTAAATAAAACGAGTTCTATTAGAAAGATATTCAAATATTACGGGAAGAAACAAAATTGAAAGTTTGAAATTGTCCAATCCGTGGAAATGAAAGTTTTAAGCCATCCAATAAACAAGAAGCCTTTTTTTAGCCGAAATCACTCAAACTTTTCAATCAGCAATTTTCAGCTCCAAAAGTACTGAAAAACTTGAAAACTTTTAACAAACCTGTTATTATAAGTTTCTCGCTTGAAAGCGCTCCGTCGCAGATGTATTGGAACTGATTGGCTGAATCGTTTCTAATGAAAATGGTTGCTATCCAGGGGAAAATGTTGGAAACATCGCTGGTGTTGCCGTGGCAGATGCTGGTCTGAAAAAAGAATTACATCATTTGAGAAGGTAAGATTTCAACATTATTTAAAGTCATAGTCATTAGTATTTGTATTGTTTTGACGACCGATGTGGCGCGGTGGGCGAAGGTCCGCCTGCGACGCAGGAGATTGCGGGTTCGATTCCCGCCTCGGAACAATTGTGTGTACGATCTGCAGATATTTGTTCCGGGTGTTCTAAATATATGATAAAAAATATCTATCTATGTCATATAATATAATATAGATAATGCTGTGTGAATTGTCCAGCATTATTTATTTATTTATATTGAATAAGTTGGTTAAAATATAATATTTTGTCCTATTTTATTAAATATGTTCACTTCTTATTTTTGACTCTCTCTCCCAATAAGGTTTACTGGAAGATAACTCTTTCTAGGGTTAAACTCGCCTTGTTTATTAAATGTTTTGTACATATTTTATCGTACAAGAAAGAATAAATAAAAAAGTTTTCTTCGCTGATAAACTTTTATTTTTCGTTAATTTCAAAGGAAAAGTATTTTAAAGAAATTCAGATTTCCTCGTTTTGAAAAGAACCAAATTAAGAGGATTTTGATATATTTTCAATGTAGACCAACGGCTATGCAATATTGTAACATATCATTGAAAGCTATAATGTAGGTACATTGCTAATTCAACAATGTTGCCTGTTCCGATAATTCCCGATGTCATAACTTTGCCAAGATCTAAATCTCATTTTTCGCGGCGTCTGTATTTTACGAGCGCTAAACTGTAATAATCGCCATTTAATGTTATTTATAGCTGTCAACACTGATACTAAACAAGATGGCGGCGGGAAATACTTTTTGATAATGGCGTATGATTTGTTAGAGATTGTTAAAAGTTACAAAATGGGGTAATTCATGAATAAATGATAATTGAGAATCAAATATCTATAAATTTGTATTAATCCAGAGTGGTACCTATTGATGTTTAAAGATAGTTTAACAACAGAGTAAACTACAGTTAACTTATAAAAACAATTAAGAACTAATCGTTTACAATTGAAACAGTTGAAGGTAACTGTAGATAACTGACGAAACCGGCCTAGCCTTATGTCACTTGTAATTATATAAAAATAAATAATGCTGGACAATTCACACAGCATTAACTAGCCCCATGGTAAGCAGAGCTTGTGTTATGGGTACTAGATAGCTGATATACATAATACAATACATTACATAGATAGATGTTTTTTTATTATACATGGAAAACGACCAGAACACCCGGAACAAATATCTGCAGATCGTACACACAATTATTGTTCCGAGGCGGGAATCGAACCCGCAACCTCCTGCGTCGCAGGCGGACCTTCGCCCGCCGCAATTATTACTTCTACCTTAACTTGTCACGTCTAAAACCTATGTAGCCCTGTCATCATATACCTAGATATAAATTAAATGATGTTTTTACTAGCTTTTTTGAAAATAACTTCTTGTATTTGTATTGTGTACAAAAAATAACCTCTAAGATTTTATAATGTTTTAGGGCTATTTTAATATCTTAGTAGATAAGTAAAACCTACTGCGTAAATATTATGATATTCAACCAAATGAAAATCATAATCTTTAATGAAGTTATTTATTAGGTTTATTGAGCTATTGTTATTTTAATTTATGTATGTATATTATAATCTCATCCCATATTGTATAATACTATGTCTAATTTGTTTCTTTGTACATTTCCTCTATCTGTTCCATCGCCTCTCCTATAAACCTAAGGTTTGCTGGAAGAAAACTCTTTGTTAGGGTTAAGCTCGCCTATGTACATATCTTTTTAAGTTAAGTTATTTTTAAGTTTTTTGTGTTCAATAAAGAATTAAAAATAAAAAAGAACCTTTAATTCCATAACCATTAACATTAATAATATCAAATTTATAACAAATATTATTATGAATATGAAGTAATTAGATTAAATGTATTTAATGATTAAATAGAAAATAAACATGCATTGGTATTATTATTAAAATGAATGTACATTATTATAGTATTTTATTGATTTAAATTTTAAACGAATTTATTTTCTAAACTTTAAATTTCGGTTCAATAAAGAATTACAAGAATTAAAAATATTAATATTTACGACGTACTTTTCTTGCTTTGAGATTTCGCTTACAAATCAATAAAATGGTAAAAATTATGTGCCGTATCAATAACCTAACATTATACTACACAAAACTGTAAGATTTCCACGCGGCAGCCATATTGATACAGATACCTATTTCCACTCAAAGTTCATATAAACTCAGAACCCGTTATTTAAGGTGAACTGAGCCCCGTTAATTTCAACCTACACCCGGAAACAGAAACACTATAAATAAGCCTTGCCGTGAATATTCCCAACAAACCACCTAAATTTCACCCCAGCCACAATTATCTCGAGCAAATATTTGCCGAGACAAATTGAGGAAATAATTAATTAAACGGGAGTCTATGTACGAAGGATTGACAGAAATTGATGGAACGAAGGGAATAGAGGAATAGTGAGAGAGATTTGAGGATGATAGTCGAATGATGATGGAAAGTACACCCTACTCAACAGAGGATAGGTTTCCAATTTGACAATTCGATTCTATGAATCAAGTAAATTATAGAGAACACGGTGGTCTATTCAGACGTACTCGATTACTTTAGGACTAGATGATGCTGTGTCCTGCATTATTTCATTATCATCATCAGCCTATGTTAGTTCATCGCTGGACATAGGCCTCTCCTAATGAACGCCATAGCCCTGTCTTCAGCTTGAATTTACTATTATATTAAGTCAATATACATATGAATTTTTATATTGATTACCCTTTTTTAACCTGTAACTTGGAGTTATCAATAAATGATTTGTATTTGTAATTCTGAACGTTGCGTTTCTAAGACCTCGCAAGAGGTATTGTACATGTTTCGGTATCATATATTCTAGAAAATTAATACAAAGGCGAATTTAACCCTAAAAAGAGTTCTCTTCGTTCAGCAAACCTTATTGGGAGAAAAAGACAAAGTGAAGAGAGAATTTTAAATTATTATTACTTCGAAGTTTTCTACAACTCTTGGACCAGATCCCAGCTAAGTCTTTTATGCTCTAGCTGTCGAGTAGTGCGTCTAATGAATAGTCCGGTCCGTGATGGCGGCGCGCACGCGATACCGTCTCATCCATCACTACTGAGGGTTGGACACCAAACACTTCAAATGTGGATAAGGTATTTATTGTTTAATTATTTCCACTGACTTCTTCTTTCGTAACATATTGTTCTTTTCTGTTACAGCAAGTTTGGGATTACGTCGAAGTTCTGTACAACTCTTAGACCAGAATCCTGCTAAGATGACGAATTTGATTTATTTACTAGCTGCGCCCCGTTGTATCGCTCGCGTGGAAATCTATGTGTCAAATAGTTTATAATATTCCTCTTGAATCACTCTATCTATTCAAACAAACTGCATCAAAATCCGTTGCGTAGTTTTAAAGATCTAAGCATACATGGGGACAGATAGACAGCGGTAAGCGACTTTGCTTTATACTATGTAGTGATTTATGAGCAATCTGTGGCTGTTGGGTCTATATCACACAGTGTTGGATTTATTAATTGCGTCTCTTTTTAGGGTTACGTTCTCAAAGTCTAAAACGGGGCCCTATTACTAAGACGCCGCTGTCCGTCTGTCACCAGGCTGTATCTCATGAATCGTGATAAACAGTAGAAATTTTCACAGATGGATACAGTTATGCATAAGTAGTCCAAGCGCCAAATTCCATTTTTAGATTTTTTTGCATTTTCGTAATCATTAAGGCATAATTTAGCCATAAAAAAAATTTGTCACGGAGTAGCATCACTCTAATTGGTTTTTTTAATACCCAGTCCAAGCACCTTCTAAGGCAAACTATATATTTTGATACGCAAAACAAGTCCAAAAACCAATTTAAGACTAACAACGAAAATTCATAACAAGAAAGCACATTTTCATTAATACATTACAAGCCCAAACGACGTAGTGTTACGCATCAGTAGTCCACGCGACAGTTCTTTGTTACTTGGGCTGGTTTTGCAAAACTAATAAACAAAAGTTTCATTCTGAACTTCAAACATTTGTCGCATAGACTTGTGATGCATAATAATAATTTAAGTTAACTTCTCACTCTTCTCCTCGTTCTTGTTGATCAAAATGATGTAACATGTTTTGATAGTCCGTCAGTTTTAACGACTTTGGAAACGGTTCCGTCTGCTTCCAAATCAAATTCCTTTATTTTAAGCTTAAAGTACGATATTCCAATTCTTGAATTATCTACAGAAAATACATTTTGCCCTGAAGAAGATGCCAATGGTAACGTATATATATTCAGTGCCCAGCAGGCCACGAGTGGCCCAGGCGATGATAATGTGATTCAAGATGAGACACGCAAAAGTCGCCCAAAAAAGGGAAGAAAATTAAAATATGACACAAAATCAAATGACACGAAAAATGAATGTTATACAAAACAAAAGTTAAAACAAATTAAAATTAAAGAACCTAAAGAGTTTCGCCCATACATGTGCCTTATATATGTGACTGCATAAATACCATAGGGGTAGATATAGCTCACCGAGAATTTCAAAAAAATTATAGCGTTGACTCCAATGCTGCTCAAAGAGCGCTGATATGCGCAATGGTAACTGAAGAACCTATAAAACGAAAAAGATAAATCAATTAAAAAAAAATCATGTACTTAAGCGATTGTATAAAATTGATGAAAAACAAGTTTGTAAAAAGTTCTTTGTTCAAACATTCAGAATTTCCAGTGCCAAAATTACGACTGCCTTGAAATGTAAAAAGAGACCAGGAGTTAAAGATTTAAGAGGTATAGGAGGAGGCTATAATAAAACCAGTCAAGCAAATTGAAAGCAGTGATGAAACAAAAATGAGAAGAAAGTCAAGAAAGATACTTGTAATACATGTGACAAGCTAGAAATAATAATTACCAATGAATCAGGAGCGACAAAGGAAAATTTGATTAAAGAAAAAAATGAACACTGTGAAAAGGCTGAGTCTGTACGTAAAGCAATGAAGAAAGATATTGAAAATTCTAAATCTGACCCTGAAACAGAAGTTCTGACGTATGATTTGAAAAAAACTCTTCCTATGCCAAGAATACCCACAAATATTGTTTCTTATTTGAGACAACTATGGCTGTACAACGCCGGCATATACTCCGGAAAAAATAACAAAAGTTTTTGTTACGTTTGGGTGGAAGAAGAAGCTGGCCCAAGAGGTAGGGTCATGTTTAAGGAAACACATACTTAGTGACCAGTTTCCCACAGTCAAAAACCTAATTCTTTGGTCCGGTAATTGCGAAGGCCAAAACAGACATATAAGAATAGTTCTGATGATGAAAGCTATCCTCAAAGAGCACCCTACATTAGAAAAAATAACTCTAAATTATTTGATACCAGGCCATAGTTACTTACAAAATGATGGTGATGTTGAAAAGGCGTTGAAACTACAACAAAGACTTTATACGCCACAAGCCTACATGAATAATTATGTTAAGCTGCAGAACAAAGAATCCATTGAAAACAATAAAAATGGATAAAACTTATTTTATAAGCACTGAAGAAATGGACAAAGCTATTGTCAACAGAAAAAAGATAGCATGGGTGAGAAGGTCAATTGGTTGAAAATAAAGCAAATAAAGGTAACAAAAGATCATCCATTCAAAATAAATGTCAGGACAACTGTTTCAGAAGAGGAAGAAAGTGTAGAAATTGATGTAGAGAAAAAGAGGTAGAAAAGGACACACAAGTTTAAAGACATGATTAAACCGCTTCGGTCTAATGGAAAGTCTGTTTCAGAAAAAAACCTAAAGGATTTAAAGATGCTTTGGCATTTAAAAAAAATTGATTACGATTGATGATGATATCGAAGGGTTTGATGGCCATTTAGATTTTGATCCAGAACATGTCGAAGAAGAGTAGATATAGATATACTCCATCTTACTCGACGTGTTTTTGGGTTGGGGTTGGTGTTGATCAATTTCATCATCAATCGTCCTCTTTTTGTGTCTCTGATCTGTATGTTAATTTGTCTTGGAAAGCTGAAACATCTCGGATAGTTCTTTTTATTTTAATTTGATTATTTTTTGGAAATTTAATATTACCTGTTTCATTTGAATAGTTTTTTATTTATGTAGTTTAAGATGCTGAGTAGGTCTGGATATCGAAGGATTTTTGAACTAGTAGCTAGAAACGATCTTTTCTTTTTAATTTAGATACACATGAGGAGTCTATACGACATAAATGTCCCTTGGACTCGTTTTGCAAAATGAGAACATGATATTTATCGAGAGTCCAAGTGCATTTTTAGCTATATCTTCCAAAATAAATACTTATTTTGAGTTTTTTTATTGTAGCATGTTAAATTACAAAAAGAAGATTCGATATACATAGACAAACTTTCAGAAAATTCAAATGCAAATCTCCTGCCAATAAAAACGCGTTTATTTCATTTCCCAAAAAACTGAAAATGGCGCTTGGACTCACTATGCTTAACTGCATCCAGATGATGTATTTTGTTGCCGCTATAGCAACAAATACTAAAAAACAGAATAAAATTTATATTTAAAGGGGTTCCCATACAACAAATGTGATTTTTTTGCTCGTTTTTGCTCGATATTGATAACGGCAACATGTAGACGTTTGAAATATACACACAATATTTAGTTATATACTACACTTATTTATTTTTAAAGTGTAGGAATCGAACCCGCAACCTCCTGCGTCGCAGGCGGACCTTCGCCCACCGCGCCACAGAGGTCGTCAATAAATTACTCGTCCGCTTTACTGGACATAAGTCTCGCCCTGAGAAGTGCCGTAATGGTTCTTTATTATTTACATAATTATCATTAATTTTATCGGTTTTATTAAATACCTTTACAATTATTACAAAAATACGTATTTTTCTCTCAAGCGCCTCGATAATACCGCATCCAAAATGACCTCATCGCAGCTCGTAATAATGTGCCTCACGAGACGCTGTAATTATGAAGGAAAGAGATTTTTTCCTCCTTAATACGAGTACTTGGACGATTAGTGTTGTTGGTAATGTTTGTTTTTGTTATTTTTATCAGCAGAAACACCTGTTTTATGGAGATTAAAAGTTAGAACTACATAACACAACTTTAGGCTTAACACAACACGGACGCATCTTTTGTAAAGGTGGAACGAGCGTGAGCAGCGAAAACTAAATAAGCCTTTTTGTTTAGTTTCTGGATTTGAAAAGAAATTTAACATTAACCTAAGAAAACGTGTAGAACTAAAAATGAATTATGGTGAGCAAGCGAAATAAATAATATCATCATCAGCCTATGATAATCCGCTGCTGAACATAAGCCGATGACGATCTGCGAAAGACTGCAGGTAGATGCTGGATGCGGCAAGCTGAATACAGGGCGCTATGGCGCTCATTGGTGGAGGCCTATGTCCAGCAGTGGACGATCATAAGCTGATGATGTTTAAAATTATCAATAAAAACGCACATGACTCGTTTTTCCAACACCTATTTACAACTAGACACATTTATTACGTCGGCGTCGTTACACGATATATTTTGACCAAAATACACAAATAAAAGGCCAGTAAAAAGCTCAATCGTGAAAAATAGATCCACTCAAAAAGCCATGGGTCATTCGTCAACGTTTTCAATGGGAGATTGTTTTTCGCGCCAAAATAGTATTCCCTGTACAAAAACACGGTGATTGATTCGACCGGGCCCGTTGTTTGTGACACACAGGTTTTTGGTTCGACAAATTTATTGCTAAAGTTTTTTAGGATTTGCGACTGGCGCAGTGTAAACATTTCGTAGTGTTTTGTTTTGCGATTGAAAAGAGGAATGGATATATAAATGTATGTCAAGGTGACAGCACCTAGCTTTGACAACAGAGCATGCACGTAACGTACATATCAGACGCAGAGCCATCTAGGAAGAAGTTGAAGATAGACTGATAAACTGCGTTTACCGGTTTATCTTTATTACATCGGTTTACCGGTTATCTTTGTGGAATTTTCATGAGAATTATTTATAATTTCGTGTGGCATATTACTTTATTCAACGAAAAAAATAAATAAAAAGAATTAATAACAGTTGAGATACGTATAGATTTTGTTCAACAGCATGCAATTAGCTCAATTGTTACTATACTGTTCTACTTCGATTCTATTACATATTTTATTGTAACTTTCTTTAACAAAAAAGTTGATGACAAATTGAATGATAATTAAGTATGTAGGTATTTACAATTTAAACAGTTAAGTTCAAACTTGAGCTGATCTGGCACTACTATTATTATAACTAAGCTAGTATAATTTACTTATTATTTTTAATATTTCGTAATCGCAGGGTCATGTGATTGTTCTTATTCTGGTCTAGGCAGAATAACAGCGCCTTCTGTTCATAACAGTTGGCATTATGCTGAGCCTGGACCCATTTGCTACTGCAGCACACATTGTTCATTTATTTTATTTCCTATTTCCTTGTTTTTGTTATTTAGTTTTTTTTCAATGTATTTTTTATCGTTTAACTAATAATTATTATTTTTTATTGTGTAACTAATGTAACTAATATTAGGTATTATGTTTGTAATTTATAATTTTTCATTTATATTGTGTGTATATGTAGTGGCAAATAAATGATATGTCTATGTCTATGTCTATCTGAACCGTGGAGCTTTTAGAGTAGGTATAGGTAGGTACGTTAGTTTTGATTTTTTTCCCTTGCACCAACTGATATTTTGCAATACCAGTTGGTACAAAGGAAAATCCTCTTTTTCGATGTTTATGGGGTAAAATGTGGGATGCCAATAGGTATTCTAAATACCTACCAGGTTCTAGGTAATGAATGTAAATATATTTACCAGTCAGTTAGTACCAAAACACAAGCTCTGCTTAGCTTGGGGCTAGATGATATGATGTGGATTGTCCAGCGTTAATTTTTATTCAAAAGATGAGAACCAAACCAACGTAATTACTGACGCAAAGAATAAACTCAAAAGCAACCAGACTTAGGTATATTTAAACCTAAGTATTAAACTTAGGTTTTCTAGTAAAAATATTTAGTAGTAATATTTAATATTTTATTTTGTAGTTAAGTAAACCATTCGTTAAGTCTGTGTTACACACAAAAGCCACAATACGTACAAATAGATGACATATCCAGATAATGTTTGCTTCGAGCACACATGAAGGGAATGCCGACTTTAATTCTGTTACGATAATTTATTTATTTTATCAGGATTTTTCATGTTGAGAAAATAAATCAAATACGGTTAGATGTTTAACCAATATCTACACAAAACAAATAAAGTCGACGCTCGCAAGAAAATATACATAGATCAAACAATCTTCCACCATATCGTGTTTTTAAAAGTTAATCTTCTTGAAAGCTCTTATAGTAGCCTTTTTGGTATGTTTAGTTTAGGGATAAATAGTTATTGGTCGCCTAATGATAAGTGGCGAGAGACAGCTGAACTGTCTATAGAAAAGTCTTGTGTCGGAGGCTAAAAACCACTTTGAGGGCCTGATAGACCAAGAGTACGTTAGTAAGTAATATTTCTAGTAAAATAATAAAATCAATTTTAATTTTTTACTTGGTAACTCGTCTCTTCATATTATTATACTAGCTACGCCCCGCGGCTTCGCTCGCGAGGAAATCTACATATGTGTCAAATGGTTTATAAACTTTCCTCTTGAATCACTCTATTTAAAAAAAAATTATTTTAATTTACATAATAAGATTTTTACTAACCCGAAACATTGAATAACCGCCTCACGGGTAAAAGAGATATACTCTATACATTACTCATACTAACTAAAGTAATTAGCTTTAAGCGTTGGCCTTTTTTATACACTTCGTACTTACAGAATTATCATTATCCAATCCTGTGTCAATCTCCAAACTATATTCTTCAATATTCTCGACTATCTCATCTTTTATGTCCATTTTTGGTTTATCTGTCGGTACATAAATATTTTCCTCATTCGTAGTATCTTTGTAAAGGTCTATGTAATCTATTTGAGGGTAGTCTGTACTGTCATCCGATCCGTAATCAGTTTCGCCATCTTCTATGAGATTTTCCCTAATATCTTTCTCGAACTGTTTTTCCTTTATTGAGATTGTTGCCATTGACTGATCGGGTTTTGTTGATTCATTTATTTTGTAATATTTTGTTATTTTTGGTGTATTTTCATGAACATTTTGGGTTGTGTATTCTATAGTATCACTTTTAGAGGTTATTTCTGGGATATTTATTGTAATTTTTTGATTGTTGTTGGATAATTTCACTATGACTGATTTCTTTTCTTTAGCTTTTTCAATTCTTTCCACAGTTACTGGTGTCGTTGACTCTGGAGCATACGTTTCCTGCTTGTTTAAGTCCAAAGTTTTATCGTAATTCTGTAAATTTTCTTCAAGGTTTTGCGTAATGATGGACATACCAGTATGATTTGATTTTAACTGTGATTCGTTAACTTCAATTGTTTCATTAAATCTGTTAGTTGTATATTCTCCTAATGAACTATTTTGAAAAGTTACATTTTCACTTATATTTTCAGCGGTTTCATTCTGAGAATCTGTGTCTGACCTTTCTGTTGATAATGTTCCGAATTCAGTATAAAATTCACCATTTTCATCACTGTTTGTAGTTTTTGACTCAAGTTGCATTGATTTGACTTCCTCGCTTTCATCAATATCAAAATCGAAATCACCAAAATTGGGTAAAAACCCAAAATCATAACTAAACGTTTTCACGTAGATTTTGGTTTTCGGATTTTCTGTGACCACTAAATCTGCCTCACTTTTGATACGTTTAAATAGTTCCTTTTGAATAGCACTTGTAAGGTCTTCTATACTATCGACCCCTACATCTTCGACTTGCTTATAACCTTCTGGTAGACGATCCACTGAAGCATTAACGTGTTCTATGCTAGAGTTAGTTTGAAAAAAGCTCTCTGTAAACTCACTGAAGCATTTAAAAAAGTCATCGACACAACATTCAGTCTTAAACACAAACAAAACACAAATGAATAAACACTTTTTTATCATTTTAAAAACGTGAGTACCCGCTGTGTGTTCTCACACAAATGCAGATGAGACTGCCTATTATGTACCACCATTGCAAAAAACAGCTCGTTACTCAAATAAAAATAAACTTTACCTCTAACTACCTAAGTTATAGAATAGCAAGGTGTGGATTTGCCTTGAGAATTCGTGGTCTCGACGACTTTGAGAAATGACCGCAGACAATTATAGTAAATACACAATTAGTGCCTTCAAAGCCTTAGAGGAGTTGAAGCTTGGGCACGGTATAGGTTTTAATAATACAGAAGTTGTGCTTCGTGAAATAGCAGCCAAAATAAGTAGTGAGCTAGCTTCCCAAAAACTATATAGCGGTAAGAGTCTTCACGGTATAAAAAAGTTTTCATTCTAATTCTGATAAATTGTGTATGAGTTTTGGTAAGCTAGATCTGAGAATTACGCTTTAATTATAGTCGTGTATCTTATTTTAATGTATGCCTTTATGTTGGCTCTTGACTTCTAGAAAAGTCGTGAAAAAAAAAAGAGTCTAACTTTTGAATTTAAATAAAACCGTTAACTTGCTATAAAGATCATACTTAAAGGTCAAACACACTAAAAATATCATACTTAAAGGACAAAACCATCTAATTTATACAGTTCAGACAATCTTTTACGTAAAACTTTTGAAAATCAAATCATGGTAAAAAGAAAAAATATTCGCAAATGAGTCATAAATGACTCATTTGCGAATATTTTATGAAGTACCAATTTGATAAAAAGCAGACAATTTTAAGTACCCAATTATAAAGTGTATTGGTTGAATATCATTTCTTGATTTCTGTTGACACACTTATCGTGGCCACCTCAGCTTTGACAATAGACGTCAGAATAATTGGTATTTCGTGGCGTTCAATTAAAGGCTTTTGTGTGAACTAAATAAGGTACCTATTGGCTATTTATTCCGGATCTTTGAATGAAAGAATTAATTCAAGTCGCTCGTTAATAATTATTTCTTCAAATGTTGAATAGACCCAATTGTTTCAAGTGGTAAAGATGATTTACCATCAGGGAATCAATGGTTTTCATGATATGAATAAATACGTAAATGGTGGCAAATCGAAATCGTGGTACCGTTAAAATGTTTGTACGCCTAAGCGGCAGAATCTAGCGATCTAAAAAAAGTCTTATGTCTCACGTAATAAGACTATCCATTACCCTGATTCACAAACAATAAATGAATTATGAATTATGGCAGATTGGAAGCACCAAACCCACTTTTCGTTATATCGTATTAAATGGAAAATCATACTTAATTACTCTTCATATTGATTATGTGAATCAATCACAAATACCCAACGGGATAATATAAACTTTTAGGTGAGTATATTGAGTTTAAATACATAATATCCCAAAAAAAACTATTTCAGCGGGACTTGAATTTATTTCATTTACGTATTGTATTGTTTAATGTTAATAAACTTTCATGACCACTTTCCTAAAAGCTATAGCAAATTAGGTGCCTACTCTACAAACTCTCCAAACCCCGCCCGATACAGAAAACACAGTAATATCGGAACTCTTTATTAGAGAACCCGCAGCAGAGGCAAAACGGGCAAAAGGACAGAGAAATTGACAGTATTGCACCCGGGTTGCTGGTTGCTGCAATTTTGGACCAGTTTCGTATCAATGTAGTCAAGAGATGGTAGCTAGAAATCATCTTTAAATCGTATTAAACTAGCTGCGCCCCACGACCCCGCGTGAAAATCTGTGTCAAATCAATTCAAAGATATTTATTTCTCATTTACAACATACATGTTACTTACATGAGAAACTTAAGCTAAGTATTAATATGACGTTATTTTTCCGTCTTTTTACATATGTTTAGTCCAGTAGCAATCAATGCACCTTTAACGTCTTCAGGTAGCCTGTTATAGAACTGGGCCCCTTCGAATGATTTATAAACCTTCCTCTTGAACCAATCGATTTATTAAAAGAAACCGCATCAAAAGCACAAAAACCACAGTGCAAGGTAAATGTCCCAGTACCTACGATGTAAATAAAATTAACCACTATAGTTTCTTACATAATGTTATTGTGTATAGTACACATTTCTGTGCCAGCTCCAAGACTACCCAAAAAGCAAGGATAAAATGTTTATGTCCCTGCAGATAAAAAAGGAGAACTCGAGTCAGTTCACTGGTTCGAAATCCTCTCAACCGACTACTAAGTCACAAAGCAAGATTTTTGTTCTCTTGGGATTTATTCTAAAGCAAATGAAACTGGCATCTAAATATATAAACCAAATTAATATAAAATAAACCGTAAGTAGGTATGTTTATAATTATTATAAGCGCCATTCTTATTCCTCTCTGGGATTTCGAAGACACTTGTCAAATCATTGATTTGTCAACTTTTTTACTCGTCAAATCTTTATTTTTCATGGGCACGTGGTACACCCTGCTAGATAACGAACTAGGCTCTGGTGAAAATATCAAACCATCTTCATAATTTGATCACTCACTGATTGTCCCAAGACGGGAATCGAAGCTGTAACCTCCTGCGTCGCAGGCCGACCTTCGCCGCCGCCGCGCCGCGCCGTATTGGTCGACTACCATTAAAACAATTATGTGTTGAGTGCACATTAGGTACGTCAGACGTACCTCATGTGCACTCAATTGTGCAGCCAATTCATTATTATACAATATACATAAATATATATAAATTGTGTTATCTGTGCCTAGTAAAATAAATAAAATGAAATTAATAAACAACAAAAACAAATGCTGTTTGCATTGGCTTTATTCTTACGGTGTTACTCAAACATTCAGACATTATTTTACTTACTTTGGCCAGTTGGCTAATGTTAGCAAAGATCTTCGTGTTCAATGAACGTTTATGGATTTTGGTGCGAAAAACAGCCATAAAAACCATTGTTTATGACACTATTATAGACCATTCAGAAACGCCTGTTCGAGTAATCTTAGTTTTATTGTCTTTGTTACTCTCGGCAATAAAGTCTGCTATAAAAGAATTAGCTGTTACAGCCTCGAGTTAAATACTTTTTATAAAAAAGTATTCAAAGTTCAGGGTGTTGAACCATGAACAACAATTCCAATATCAATTTAAATTTTAGACCAGATTTTTAATACAATTTGTTCTGATAGGTATTGCTAAGCTTGCGCACGAGTCAGGAGGTCTACTTTGAAAAACGAACGACGTTGATGGAGGACGTCGGATCGCACAAAAGCCTTTAGACGACAGTTTTCATAGAAATAACGCGTGCGACTCGGTAAACGTAGTGTAGGGCGCCCTCCGACCAGGTGGGATGACGACCTGCGAAAGACTGCAGGGAGATGCTGGATGCGGCAAGCTGAAGACAGGGCGCTGTTTATTTATTTATTTAATGTAATCAGAACGACCTTAGGCCAATAATACTAATTACAGAGGTATAATATAAAAGTAAAGAACACATGTTATAAATACAGTTAAAATAAAATCAAATAATCAATAATGTCAATTATAAATTAAAATTATTGAAGAGTCAACATAAAATTAAGAATGAAATATAGGTAAGTCAAAAATAGGTCAAAATAAATTTTTAGAGATTAAAACAATATCAAAAATAGCATTCACAAAGAGTTAAACATATAAGCATTAGACTTCTCCACTCGTCCGCAAAAATGTCGGTATCCGGAAAGGCCACCAGGAGTCTGTTTAGGGCTTCGAGGGTCCTGGGTATGGGAGAGCGGGCGCGCGCGACCGTGCGGCAGGGAGGCGGAGCGAAGAGCCTATGATTCCTGCCCCGCAGGTAGTTTTCGGGTACATACAGTCGACGGCCATTGGAGGAGGCCTATGTCCAGCAGTGGACTACTATAGGCTGATGATGATAATAATAATAATTAAATTCATTTATTCAGATAATAATAATCCATGGTGTTAGTTATAATGAAAACGTGCGAAGCCGCGGGCAGAAACTAGTATTCTGCTGCGCACATAATACATAATATATGTACTTAAAAGGTTTTCATTAGTACCTTAAGTTTTTGTGTACTGTAGTTGATATAAAGTATAGTTTATTTATAAAGAACCTAAGGTTTGCTGTAAGAAAAATCTTTGTTAGGGTTAAGCTCGCCTATGTATACATATCTTTTTTAGTTATTTTTAAGTTTTTTGAGTACAATAAATAGTTACAGAAATAATTAAAAATAAATTGGAAGGGTCTTATGCCGCGACCGCCAAGGCAAATATTTATGACCACAATATGTATGATGAATATAATAAAAGACAAGTAACCTAATAATGTGGATGAAGTAAGTGCTGTGAATTCATCCTAATTAACAACAATAGCAGATAACAATCTAATTGTTATAATTGTTACTAAACCTGATATCGAGCTATTGTTGCGTTGAAAGAAACTAGTTTCGTCACCTTATTATTCATCATCATCATTATCATCAATCACTGCTGGACATAGGCCTCCCCATAGCGCCCTGTCTTCAGCTTGCCGCATCCAGCATCTGCCTGCAGTCCTTCGCGGGTCGTCATTCACCTTTTTTACCCCACTGGTTGTCGGTTCTTCGCGAGATATGGCCGGTCCACTGCCACTTCAGCTTGCTAATTCTTAGAGCTATGTCGATAACCTTGGTTCTCTGTCGGATGTATTCGTTACGAATCTTATCCTTCAGAGAAACTCCGAGCATAGCTCTTTCCATAGCTCGCTGAGCGACTTTGAACTGGTGGACCAGCCCTATCGTGAGTGTCCACGTCTCAGCTCCGTAGGTCATGTCATAACGGGTAGGACGCACTAGTTAAAAACTTTCGATTTCAAACATTGCGGTATGGATGACGAGAACCATAATATATTATTGCTTCGTTAATAAAGCTTTGATAACATAGTGGGTAACTGACCGACTTTGATTCTAAAGTCGCGAATTTGAATCCTGTTTATTTTTTATAGTTACGCTGTATAAAGCAATCAATCTAGCGAAAGATTCAAATATAGATAAATCTATATATATATAGAAAACACGTTATTATGCCACACAAACTACAAAATAATACAGAAATAAATACTTAGAATAGATGCTATAAAAGGCGGCCTTATCGCTGAGAGCAATATCTTAACACCTACTTCCAGGCAACCCTAAAAGGTTGCCTCTAAGATCTACCTTGAATTGTGTAATGCTACAGGTAGCTAAATGTTTAGCCGCATGCGGATAGTAAGGTTGCCTGATAGAGATTGCACGTACGCGATAGGGCTGCCCTTGGAAGTTTCGAGGTTCTTTAACCAATTATTTCTTCAATTCATATTGTAAAGCTAAAACACAATTTTGTCTAAATTTATGATATCTTTTATTTGGGTTATTCCCAACCTCTTGCGTTAAGACATCTTGCTTGTGCGTTTAGACATCGCGTTCTCTATTTGTAATAAAAACATCTACTTAGTTATTTAAGTAATGTATGAAGAATCAGTTATACTTATAACATATATTCTAGGCCAGATTATGCTGTGTGAATATTCCAGCATACAATTAGTTGGAATTGTTGTTTAAATTTAAATAAAACTCACCATTTTTTGTAACCGTTCACCATTTTTTCTGTTCACCATCTCAATCTCCCCCAAATTCTTCGGCACTAGCTTGCTTTCATCCACCAAATCCTTTACAATCTTCTTCCAAACTACTCCTTCGTCTATAGTAGCATCATCAAAGAAATAGTCAACCACCACACTTCTAGTTGGAAGTTCATTGTAGTCGTTTTCAAATGTTTCAAGTTTCGCGTTTCTTTTCGGTCTTTTTGGTTCAAATTCACCTTGTATGTTTGTGAATTCGTCTATATCGAAGTCAAAGCCTTCTACAGTCGCTGTGTCGTAGTCTTCTACTGTTGTATAATGTTCTGTGGTCCAATCAACTTCTAGTATGGTTAGGTTTAGCTCAGAAAGAGTAGGTATACGTTTTATGGTTATGTTCGCGTTTATGTAGTTGTGAATGTCTGGCCAGTATTTTGAGCTGTATAGTAACGCTGTTATAAGGTATATTATTACGAAAAATATCATTAATATCAGCAAACGTATCGTGAGTTTCATTAGAGATATATTCATCTTCATTTTGATTCTGTACTTCGTAGCGTGTGCTGCTTTGCTTCTTAGAAACACTAGAAACGCTAAAATCAGTTATTTTTACTTAAAACGTGAATGATTGGAATTGGTTGGAAATCGATTAAATCTTTTTGAAAAAAATTTTAAGTGAACTGTAATATTTTTTTATGAGAAATAAAGTTTTTGAAACCTATCTTCAGTCACTGATCACTTTCTATACGGACAACACGTTTGGGAACACCTCTATATTGAAAACAATAACAAAACTTTTTAATCTGCTATTTTTGAACACTATAGGTATGTATTGCAGAAGTAGAAGGTAACAACTAAATGGCAAAGGACTGGACAAACATACAGCCGCTCTATATGGAAAGCAATTAAGTTGGATAACAATAGGTCGTCCCACAGGCATAGGTCATAATGTCCTATTGATTTCTGATTAATAGGAAGCGATTGTACAAATATAGAATCGGATAAACCAACTGTTTAGTAAACAAAGTCGAATGATCGATTGAATATTTAGGGACGCAATTCTAGAATCAGGTTTTAATCATTGTTGTATTAATTGATGAGTTATACCATTATAGAGTTTTATTCATGCTGCTGCGTCTTTTTAAATATCTACGAATCCTTATTTTGATCCTCAACCCGCTTGTCCAGCGTGGGGATTTTGGACACTGATGCAAAAATGACAGTTGTTAAAAGTTAGTGGATTTTGTAGACGAAGAAAGGACCTCATTTATAGATAGACAGCAGTATTATCCAGAGTAAAATGTATAGATTCGCTTGACTGCTATCACCTATACACCTTACTTTGACGCCTACTAAGAATAGTAGAACAAGCTGTTTTAACTGATATGAACAAAAGTTTGTATTGCTCAATTATAACAGCGACCAATTTCAAAATAATATAATGAAGACGATTATAAGCCATCATTTCCGTCCTTACGGCGTTTGAAACATTGCCACAGAACTTCTTTAGATCCTTTGAAATTCTGAAATAACGTGGAATTCTGACCCAGGAACAGACATAGGCAACTGGAAAAACGCGTCTGAATTCACAGATATTAGCTAGCTAATAATAATATACCTAAAAATTTAAGGTATTCGCCAAAAGTGTAAAAAAAATAATTGAGAAAATTCCTTTATTTCTTAAATCTAACCACATATATTTACAATGCTATATATAAATAAACTAAAACTAGATAACAAACTTATTTTACTAGGCAGGTTAGTATGGTAAGCTCTTCAAGACCAAAAAGTTTTTTGAGCACTGATGAATCAGATACTTATGAAACATCTTATTTCAAACATCAAGATTAGTATCTATAGGCAATTAATTTAATTACCAAACACTATTTTCAATAACAAGTCAATGCCTGGGACTTTACAAATAGGTTACACCACAAGCACAAGATTAGGGTAATTAATTTCTGAATTTTCAAATAACATTACCAATAACAAGTTAACAAACTTAAAATGTAGCTTAAAATAAATAACTTATAACTTATGCTGCCCTTTCTTGGTATGAATAATCGTCTCGTAAACAGGTACCTTGAACGGGAAAGGTTTTTCAACAGGAACAATAATATGCTTCACAACTTCAAATGGAACCTCCTTGATTTTAGGTACGCGAACCTCCTTGGTTACCGGGTAGGGCACAGACTTTTCAACAGGTATAGAAACTTCTTTGATGACTGGGATGACAATGGCTTTTGGTACTGGGATTTGGATGGGCACTGGATGCGGTACGGGAATCAGTACAGGCTGATTGATTTTGAACTCTACATTTTTGTGTACAGGGACCACAATTTCCTTATAATGCTTGATAGGTTCAGGGCTTTCTTCGTGTATATGTTGGTGTACGGGATACGAATGAGCTTTGAGGTCGAGGCCTCCGAAATTGTGGCCGCCGAAGCTATGGCCTTCGTCATGGCCTCCTTCTTGGCCTGCGTCGTGGCTGCCGAAGTCGTGGCTGCTACCGAAGTCCTCTTCTTGGCCGTTTGAGTACTGGCTGGCTTGGAACTGTGGACCAAAGATAATTATCGTTTTTGAATGAAGTTGCAAGAAGTTGCAAATGTTTACAAATATTATTGCGGACAGCGCCATCTCTCCGGTACAAGACCAAGCTAAAGGAAGACTGACAGTGACATAACCTAGTTTCGTGTGTATATAGTCGTAGTCCGATTGAGCGTAAGGTGGACTCCATCATCTCATCAATCCCACCCCACCTAACCTGCACGTGGTGCATCCTGCTAGTTAACAAAGGCTCTGGTAAAAATGTGAATCAATCTTCATAATTTAATAACTCATTGATTTTATAATAATTTTCCATATATAATATCCAATAGTCCAACCAGACACATTTGCCATTAACAAAGAATCATGATCATCTTAGTCTCATTGCCCTAAGTCTTATGAATGAATAAATAATCCTTTTTTTTTTCAGAGAACTTAGCAGGTTAGAATCTCAAAGATCCATATATTGTATTATACACAATTCGCTGGGCAGCCATACATTCACTGGGCAATGACCTGGTAGTTACCTCAATTGTTTTAATTCTACCGACATACTAGTTCTGATTTGTTTCTATTATTTAATTTATTTATTTTAAAAACCCTCAAGCAGCAACTTGACTTTTTGAAAACTGCGCGGTTGCACCGCTAGTGAATACGGTCTAGAGTCACAAAACAGAGCCCTAGGCTCAAAGTAAAGCATTCTTTCTTTATACCGCTAACGCTGTTTTACTGCGCATTATTCTTTCTGTTAGCGAAGAAACATAACGTTTTTAGTGCTTGGAGATCCGTAAGCCGAGGGGAAAACGGCAAAGATTTATAGTAGGTATAAGGTAGAATAAACGCACGGCTTGATGTTTGTGTTGAGTGTACTTCCGGCTACGCTATACGCTGAGAAGATGGTATCTTCAACGACAAAAATCGTTTAATAGAAGCTTGGAATTCGCACTATTCAAACTGGATCTAATCATCATCAGCATCATCAGCCTATATTAGTACACAGCTGGACATAGGCCTCACCTAAAGAGCGCTATAGCGCCCTGTCACTAGCCGCATCCAGCATCTCCCTGCAGTATTTAGTAGGTCATCCCACCTGGTTGGAGGGCGTCCTACACTACGTTTACCGAGTCGTCTCAAGAACACGTTGTGGTCTAGTGAGAAATATTAATCTCAATATCTGTGTTTTGTGTGCGCTGTAATAATGTGTTTCTAAGCATACTAAATGTACTGAACCGATTATGTTTCTAACGCGTCGCGACACAATTACACACAAAAGTGTGTTCCTACATTTAGTAAAGCTTCCTAAAACGTTTATTTCGTACTAGTTTCTGCCCGCGACTTCGCACGCTTTGTTTCTATGGGAATGTTTTAATTATTTCTATCCCATGGGAACTGTATATGCCATATACAGTACATATTATACTTAATGGGATAAAAAGTATTAATTCCACGCCTATAACTTACTGTAAAATGTTAGCCTGACCCGTTCAGTAATTTTGGCGTAAAGAAGTTGCAAACATCCATCCCAACTTTCGCATTACTTACATACAGGTAAACTTATCGCAGGACAAAAGAGAAACCACCTTTACAGTATAAGTTTTTTGTAAATTGAAAATTTTCAGCCATTTTTAACGTTTAATTGCAATCAGAAAAAACAATTCTCTTTTTAATTATTCTCTAATGAAATCCTTTTAAAAGTTTCTGGGAGTTTAAATGCATATTTTATAATAATACTCTAAACAACACCGAACTTTTAATTAAGCAAATGAATTTGCTAGAACTTTCTAAATACTAGAATATTTAATTGTTTCGCCATATAGACGTTTGATACAGCAGTTGCCCTATCTACTTCAGTATGGCTTTGAACAGTTTTCTGGGAGTAATCCAGGAGTTTTAAGCCATGGCATTTGTAAATGTACCTGTACGTACGTCTAATATGAATTTTCAAAATACAAAGCGTTATAAGTTTTCGAGAACAAAACATTTTACGCAGTGAAATTAGCAGAGCATTAATAAATATGAGTTATGTACGCATGCAGATGAGTTCTATAGTTTCTGATACTTCTCTGGTACTAGTTCTGGGGTTTCTACATAGGTACATAAATTAAAGTGAAATTATAATCTGCTAACATATCTTAGCAGAGTATTTATTCAGGAATAAACATTTGGTAGCTAAACATATAACATATTAACTGCTCCTGATGGTTTTCAGAAATAGTTCAGATGCCTTTACTACCTAAAGTTAACTCAGTTTAAGTTTATTTAGCATGACGCAATGATCAAACCGCTGTTAGAACAGCATTAAGTTAAAGACGAATCAGCTCCTATAATTTCGACACCTTTTAATAACTAAACTTCTGAAATTTTCATTTATTACGCTTTTAAACGGTCGGTACGGTCTAAAAATTAAGAAACCCGAGTAATTTTTGTCTAAATTTTAAAGTTTGAATCACCTACCAACTTAACCGACATACATTTTTACCACCTCACTTGTCGAGGTTGGCACTCGTCATTTTATAACTTCGAACACTATACCAAACAAACTAGAGTCTAGAAAGGCTTTACTGTACGATACCCAACCCAATACATCCGACAGAGAACCAAGGTTATCGACATAGCTCAAAGAATTAGCAAGCTGAAGTGGCAGTGGGCCGGCCATATTTCGCGAAGAACCGACGGCCGCTGGGGCAAACGTGTTCTTGAGTGGAGACCACGACTCGGTAAACGTAGTGTAGGACGCCCTCCGACCAGGTGGGATGACGACTTGCGAAAGACTGCAGGCAGATGCTGGATGCGGCAGGCTGAGGACAGGGCGCAATGGCGCTCATTGGGGGAGGCCTATGTCCAGCAGTGGACTGATATAGGCTGATGATGATGATGACCCAACCCAAAGCCACACCATAAGCTGAAAACTTTTTGCAAACTGTCTCCAAATGAGTTTCTTTAAAAGTTGTTGCCAACTTATGACTCTTGTAACATAAGATCAACATAGGCAAGGATTTAAGAAATAAGCTCGACTTAATGTCAGCTAACTTTGGCGTCATAATTAAGATACACTCTAAATTAATTTATTCAAACAACAAAACGAACAATTACAACTAGTTTTTTATTATTAAAGTGTGTAAGCCCTTACACTCTAAGAATTTAATTAATTACTTATAGTTGGTAAGAGCGTTCCCACCAAAATCGAAATATTTTGAGATATTATTGAATTTCTTACAACTATTATGTGAATTTATGTATTTTTAATGAGTATTTTACACCTATAAATATCCATATAATAATTATCTACCTATAGCATTAACAATGTTTTCCGTTTTTTTTTGTATTTATTTCGATTTAATGATTTTTATTCCTCATATAAACAAAAATTTTTTTTTTTAAATTATTATGATGAATAATGCGATACATATATTTCAACTGTAACTAAAAATATTGTACAGAACCAAAATTATTTTACTGTTTCTGGCAATATTTTTCCTCATAACACACTGCAAAGGAGGCTCTATTTATGCCATCTGAAAATTTAATATGGCAACACGAAGAAATTTTTTTCGCTAGCAGGAAAACTTGGGCTTTGTTGTCAAGTTCGTGGGTACTCACAACCTGCTATAATTATACATTCGTATAAACAATGTCTACACCTTCTGGATAAAATCATATTTCATATGGAACTATCATGGTTATTAACACAAAAGATATTTCTAACGGGATATTAGTTATCATAAAATAATATTTCGTTACGAAAGGCAAGATGTTTATAAAGTGTGTCTACGTAATAACTTGTAATGTACTGGTTCGATTCTGGTCGTTTAACTATGTATGTATCTATGTAATAACAAATATATATCTATGTAATGTATTGTATTATGTATATCAGCCAGCTAGTACACATCTTTTTCGTATAATGAGGCTTGGGTGTCAATGGGGCCATGATAGGCCTAATTGTGATCGCAACTTTATTCGTTCAGCCCTGAAGCTGCAGGTAGTGTATTGTAGCGAGTCTGGGCTATGCGGGTGCTTGTCCAGGTGGATGCTATATTTCGTACCTACTCATAACACAAGCTCAACTTAGTATGGGCTAGATGATGCTGTGTGGATTATCCAGCAATATCACTACATAGTATAAAACAAAGTCGCTTCCCGCTGTCTATCTGACCTATGTATGCTTAGATCTTTAAAACTACGCAACGGATTTTGATGCGGTTTTTTAAATAGACTGATTCAAGAGAAAGGTTTATAAACCATTAGACACAAAGATTTCCGGCGAAGCCGCGGGGCGCGGCTAGTTTTATTATATTTGGCTCATGGCAAACAGCAACCAACCGACCAGGTCCGACCAGGTGGGATGATGACCTGCGAAAGACTGCAGGTAGATGCTGGATGCGTCAGGCTGAAGACAGGGTGCTGTGGCACTCATTGGGGGAGGCCTATGTCCAGCAGTGAACTAACATAAGTTGATGATGAAACATGAGCTGTCAGAGTAATGTTCTTACCTGTTGGTCCTGGAAGAGGTTCTGCATGGTAATGTATGGGTTCCACTGGCTCGGACGTTGGAGCTGTTGTTGGTAGTAATGGTCGCTGAACTGATCGGCTGAGGCTGCTGCGATGAGCAGGGCAGATAAGATCTGAAAAAATAAGTTATTAACATAAGGATTCTAAGGAACGTGGAAGGCTTAGGCGGAGATGGCGGGATGAGCTCGACCTATACAACAAAGAGTGGGCTCTCCTTGCTGAGGACCGAGATGAGTGGAAGAAGGGGAGGGAGGCCTTTGCTCTGCAGTGGGACACACCGGGCTAATATAATAATAATAATAATTAATGATTGACTTGTTTATGGCAGACGTCCGCAATCTCATCTATAGCCCGATTACCCAGTCCATCCATCCATCACAATAGCCTGGTTTTATTTCTTTCATTTTTCTTTGCAATAGTCTCTACACCTGGCGGATACCATCTTTGGGTGTATCATATTGTGCACCCGAGGATGATACCCGCTATGTGTAGCCATCGCCTTTAGATTAACTTCTCAAAGGGCTGGCTTCGGCCCCACGCAAGCCTTCCAAAGGACCGGGTCACTTTATAGCCCGAGATCATGGTAAATGAGAGACATAATAATAATAAAGGATTATATGATAAAATAACATAAAAGACTTCCGACACCCTCCGGCCAGGTGAGATGACGACCTGCGAAGGACTGCAGGCAGATGCTGGATGCGGCAAGCTGAAGACAAGGCGCTATGGCGCTCATATGTCCATCTCCAGCAGTGGACAGGTTGATGATGATGATGGGAGATGTTGGGAATAACCCTATTTATCAAAAAATCCGTCCCAAGAAAGCTGGAATTCCCCTTTTAGGATATATTATACCTATTTTACACAATATAATTTTTATTCTCCACCTATGTTTGCTTCTTTATCTGGCCTTCACATTTCATGAATTTTAGCTCACATAATCACCATAAATTATGTCCAATCCTTCACATAAATGATTCAAAGCAAATTGTGAATAAGGTAGGTTGAACATATCTAGCACACTTTCAACTTTACTGCACAACGGGTACATCCAAACGAGCCATTCTATAACGTTGACAGCGATGATGCAGGACCATTTTTCCTCCAGCTGACCCCATAACAATCCATGTGGACCACAGATAAGGCCAGCATCGTTAAATAACCCATATCTGACCGACAGCGGACAATAAATGTAGGGGGGCCGTACTTTACGAAAAAACGGGATATTTTCACGAATAACACATACATACATATTTTATTAAGACTTTGTTTCATGTTTCGCAAAATAAATAAATTTGATTTTACCTTTACACAAATTTTAACCTACATTGTAGTAGGTTAACATGGAATTCCATCAGCGTTACCAAAGTTCATATCCGAAGTTGAAATAAACTTTACTATGTATGAAGAAGACTGAAGCAATTTATCATTCTTTCTCGGGAAGACATAAATTATGAAATAATTTTAAAATAGAAGCAGAACTTGCTGTTATCGGAAACTTAAATAATTTGAGGTTACACTGTAACAAACCAAAGCCTTATGTCACACTACAAAGAGCTTTGCTTACTGCTAAAAGCCAAGTGACTCGCTTTGTGACGGATGCTAACAAACAGACGGATTACATACTATAGCAGTGGTCACACTGCGAATGCCTACAGGGTAGCAACCGGTACTTGAACTTGCAAACGATATTTTGTTTTTTTATCAGATATATAATCTGAGGTTACACTGTAACAAACCAAAGCCTACTGCACCTACTACAAAGAGCTTCGCTTACTGCTAAGTAAGATCAGTTACCAAACGACTGTTTGGCTATATACGAGGCTCTTTAAATTGTGACATCTTAATCTCTTGTTCTGTTATTTGCTTTTATGATGTATTTAAAAGTAGTTCGTTTTTTTAGTTATTATTTAGTTTAGTTGGTGGTTTTATGAATTAGCTTTCATTTTTAACCAAAAGCGTGGTGTTTGTTATCTTTTGCGACTGTCAATAATGATTGAATTTCTGTACAGTTCTGTAGAGAATAAAAATATAGTTTTAAACATAGTATCATTTTCATACCGCTATTGGTTTAAGAGCTTGATTAGAGTAACCACTCTAAATTCTAAAGATTTATTTCTAATCGTTAAGAGTTAGAAAGTTTGTCGATCAACACTTTGCGGTCCTTTTTCATCAGGATTATCAAAATCGAAATTAAACTCAAGTTACTCAAGCCCCAGACGAAAACGATTTAAATTAGTACTTCTACTTATCATTTGGACTTTTAGCATTCTTTTCAAAGATTAATTTGCATTTTTAAGTTTATGGTTAAATTAGTCTCGATTGACGATTAATCGAAGTAAATAAAATACACTTAAAAATATAATTTAGTATCTGCCCACGACCCAGCACGATAAAAATAGCCTAAAAATAAATATGACCTATTTTTATTCTTATTATTGATCTATGAAAACGTTTTAAAGTTATTTCTATCACTTGAGAACTATAATAGAGTATGCTAAAGTCATGTGTGTGAATTCAATATGTATATAAGCCACCAAAATATCGCATCTTTGAAGAACAAAACTAGATAACTGGAGGTTTTGCTAAGTTGCTACAGAATGTTTTTTTTTATTAAAAAAATATTGGATGAATTGAATGAAACTGATAAGGGTTACGTCGTGGTCAGTGATATGAACGTATGTAGACTGGATCTGTCCATTAAAAGCTGACGTAAAAAAATTAACAGATGTTTTACCAACACGAAATTTTTCTATCATTGTGTCATATTTTTCGACTGCAATCTTTTAGAAAGGTTGTATGAAGGTTATCAAGTAGCTCGATGTATTTTGGCAAAATGGCATCGTTGGATTTTATAAGATCAAGTAAATGACATAATGGGATCCGATGAGGTTATTGCAAAAACAACTTCAATAGGTTCCTACCCAGCCTATGTAAAATATAGTAAAAAAAGCATTTATAAAATTTATTGTGGGTAATTGAATAGTAAAAATGCTCTGTAGGTACTTGTTTTATTTTCTTTTTTTTTGTGATTTAGTATTATTTAATGTATTGTGTTAGTACAGGCGCGGGTTTGGTTCCGACGGAAGATCAGCGTTGTGATAGCTATGCACAATGGCTATCACAACATAATGCTGAGTCGGACGCCATTTTGTAGCATTTACGTTTTTTTTATTAGTTAATAGTTATGTAGTCTTTATGGTGTTGACTAAGTAATTAAGCAACTAGTTTACGTATAGTAAATTTGTTAATGGTACGAATAAAGATTTTCATTCCTTCTTATTCTAAAGTTTTATATGTGAAACCGCTTCTATGCAAGAGTATTAGCTGAGGCAGCTCATGCTGAAGACATGTATTTATCATCGTATTCTGTAAAACGCTGAGGATGACTACAAAAGCGGATTTTAAATCATTTTCATCTTTAATTCAACGGGTTTTAGATTCACTTCTAGAAACGAAAATGAGACGGAATTATTTTTCCATAATTTGAAAATGTTTTTTGGTAACCTGCGTACATATAGAATAGGATTCAGAATGAAGTGAGACGACGAAGTTATGCAGTTTGAGGATGCAAATTATAAGGTTCACTGCAAATATTTAGTCAGATAGAGATAGATATAGAGATAGAGTAAGATAGACAGAGAGATATTTGTTGGACCAAGCACAGTTTGTCCAAAGTGAAAAGTGAAAAACAAAGTGTTTTGTTAGGTCTGAATCTATTGTATTATTGTATGGTCACCCTACAAACACAAAATAAACTATCTATTTGATACGCGCGTTTGCCCCCCGCTTCGCTTGGATTAGTTTTACTCCACTCTTTTAGATAAAAAAAACCTATGACCTACATACCAAACGGCATATAAACTATTTACTACTATTTATATGCTGAGTTTCTATATTCGGCTGTATATATTTTTTATGTAAATTGTAACGACTGATTTGGAAAATTACTTAGCTGTTGTATGGAGAACGATCCAGAGGTAAAATATTTCCGAGTAATAAGTAGGTAGGCCCGAAAAAATTTAAAAACTGTGTAAATACTAAGGAATTTGCAGTAGGTTTTTAGTTATTTGAAAACAATCAAATTATTTAGTTTTATTTTAATCTTTCGATGTAACGATCCATCGACGAAACGTACCGTCGAGGTAGAGACATCGAGGTAAATAACACCGACTTGTCTAAGTGCTTAATTTGTTAGCCAAAAGAAATAAAATATTTCGAATTTGAATTTAGATACTTCTGTATACACGAGATGCCAGCGTGAATTTATTTCAGGTGTAAAATTCAGCCAAAAATAATATATTGTAAATTTATTCTTTGCTGAAACAACAGATGCTTCTCGAATGAACGAGCGAACGAAGCTGTTGCTATTGAACCAAACGCCTTGTGAAAACAAAGGTTCAACCTTCGTTCTTGCTGTTGTAAAAATGCAGGTGTTTAATATTGTGAACTAAGAGTTTTTCATTTTGAAGTTCGTTGTATCTCGGTAACTGTTACCTTATCAAAAGAATAATTTTCGCTTTTAACTTAACTGAATTTATTGAAGAAAATAACTTTACTATGTACCAAATTGAAGATAATTCAAAAGGAAATAATGAGATTTGAATTTGGAACTTCAAAATAATTTTATAAAAATATATTCCAAGGAGACCCGTATAATGAGGTCTCATTGTAGGTACGGATCTCCTTAGTAATTTTCTAACGATTATGTTCGGTCCTGTTTTTCGAAATTCAAACAACGGTTACCTTATCAAAATATGAATAACCTTCGATTAGTTTAATTTATTGAAGATAATAACTTTAATATCAAACCCGTTGAACCAAATTGAGCATAATTCAAAAGGAAAAATGCGATTTGAATTTGGAACCTGAAAATATGTTATACAAATTATTTTCCAAGAAGACCCGCACAACAATGAGGTCTCATTGTAGGTAATTAGGTACTTACTAATGTATATGAGACCTTCTTGTAGGTACGGATCTCCTTAGTAATTCTTTAACGAAAAAGTGCGGTCATGTTTTTCGAAATTCAAACAACATAACCCTTGATCAGCCAATAATGACCAGCTAATTTCTAGATTCTAGAATATGCTATAGTCTGCACAAATAATTGAATTCTAAAAAACGTAAAGTGTATTACGTAGATTCACGTAATACTTGTAAAAGGAGCAAAATGGAGCGCAGTTTGTTTCTGTTGTATTTTTTTCCGTTCACTTGCAGCTTTTTGCTCCATTTGTTACATCTCGGCTACTTGGCAATCCTATTTGGTAGATAAATTATTAAATCACTCTTCTTTTTGCGTAGCCGTGTAAAAACTTTTTTATTTTGTCTAAATACTGGTATCTGCATCAGAATTTCCATATAGCGGGGCATTGCAGCCATCGTTTTGGGGACGCGCGCCGACTGGTATTGATATGGTTCAGTTGAGCAAAGTGTAGATTGTTTGCAACAGTCTGCAGTTAACTCAATTGTTTCAATTGTAAATACTAGTTCTAATTTGTTTCTATATATATTTGAATTTAACTTTCTTTGTTAATAAAGATATTGTTCTGCCCGGTGCATATCAAAGGGAATTAAGTTTATACGTATTTCCGGATTTTTAATACAAAGATATTTTAAAATAACTGTTTAGATTTTTTTACTGAATACATTAAATAATTAATAGAGTTTCAAATACATCATATCGACGTACTAATTTGGTAGAAATTATGGAACAATAATTATGTTGTTTGCTACAAACGACGCCGACGACGTATCGACCAATTTTCCGACTTTCCAATTAAATAAAATTCATTAATTTCTAACTAGAAGTTCTTAGCTAAGTTTTCTATCATCAACATCCGCCTAAACTAGTTCACTGCTGGACAAAAGCCTCCTCTGATAATGATATGCCTGTACTAGAGAAAGAATCCCAATTTCAGAAAAACACATTTCTTTCTTCTCGTAAGTTATCAATTATTAACGACACATTCACTCTTACAGCAACGAAGAAGATATCAAAAATATCTACGCCATCAAATATATACTGGGTTGTGTGGTTGAGATTCAGCCCCTTCGTACCACAAAACTGATTCCTCAGTGTAAAAGATGCCAAGGTTATGGACATACCCAAAGATATTGCGCTAAGGAGCCAAGGTGTGTCAAATGCACCGGCAAACATCTGACTCCAAACTGTACAAAACCAATGGCAGAAAAACCAAAATGCGTGCATTGTGGAGAGCCACACCCTGCAAGCTACAGAGGCTGCACGATAGCCAAAGAGATGCAAAAAATGCGGAACAGAACAGTAAAGGCAACACCTGCCACACGACAACAGCAAGCCCCAAGAGACAGAGTACTGCTCTCACAGCCCAATACAAGTCGCTTACCTCATGCGCCACCACCGACAGCTGTAAACAAAAAGCTATCTTTTGCCCAGGCAACTGCTGGAAAACCTGCAACAACCCAAAGCAACCAGAACAAAACTGGTCAAAGCGACAAACTGGACGAAATCCTAAAGTTCATGAGTAGCTTTGACGAGCGTTTGAAGATGATTGAAAATAGCACCAAAACTGCTATAAACAAACATTCAAAATGATTGGAAACCTAAAGATAATGGCCTGGAACTGTAATGGACTATTGAAACATCAACAAGAACTACAAGTAGTCCTAGATTTAAACAACATAGACGTGTGTCTCTTATCTGAAACACATTTTACAAATCAGTCACATATTCAACTAAAAGGCTACAAAGCCTACTACGCACTACACCCATCTAATAAAGGAAGAGGAGGCAGTGCAGTCATCATAAAGTCAAACATAAAACATCACGAGCTAAATGCATATGAAGAGCCAGATATCCAAGCTGTGGCAATTTGTATAGAAACTAAACGATATTTGCTTACGGTGGCAGCAATATATTGCCCTCCAAGACACATCATCAAAACAGAAACGTTTGTGACCTTCTTTCAAACACTAGGTGAAAAATTTATCCTAGGGGGTGACTTTAACGCCAAAAATACCTACTGGGGCTCCAGATTAACCAACACAAAAGGAAGAGAGCTGATGAGCGCAGTAAGAGCAGAGAAATGTGATGTTATCTCAACAGGGTATCCAACGTACTGGCCAACAGATCCACAAAAAATTCCTGACCTAATAGATTTTTTTGTGTACAAAAACATATCCCAAAACTATCTACGAGCATCGCAGAGTTACGATATGAACTCTGATCACTCGGCAATATACCTTGAAATTAATGAGAGGATTCTACACATTGAAAGGAATCCAACATTAGTAAACAATAATACAGACTGGGATAAATTTAAGATTGACTTGGACTTTAAAGTAGAACTAAAAGTTCCACTGAAAACTCCCGAGCAACTCGACCAAGACTTAGAAAAGTTCGTAAAGCTAATACAGCAAACTGCATGGGAAGCTACACCTGCCACCAAACCGAGAAGAGATAAGAATGTCTATCCTCTTGAAATCAAACTGCTAATTGATGAAAAGCTCAAACAAAGAAACCACTGGCACCAAACAAGATCTCCGCAAGACAAAAATAAGTTGAATTTTCTTACAAAAAAACTTAAAAGACAAATTCAAAAACATAACACTGACACAACAAATAGTTATCTACGAAGTCTAACCAATGACCGTAGTACAGACTACTCTCTTTGGAAAGCTACAAAGAACATGAAAAGACCAATTAATCAGATCCCACCAATAAAAACAGGACCTGGGGAATGGGCTGTTAGCAATGAGCAAAAAGCTAAAGTATTTGCCGAACATTTAGAGAGCATCTTTAAGCCAAATGAAGGTCAAGAAATCTGTAACCCAGATGCACCCTGCAATGAACATCTTGATATAAAGCTTGTTTCACCTAGAGAAGTTTGGCGTGAAATAAAACAAAAAATTAATCCAAGAAAATCTCCTGGGTTTGATCTAATTTCAGGAGAAGTATTACATAATCTACCTAAGAAAGCGTTAGTTAAACTAACAAATCTAATAAATGCCTCATTCCGACTACAATACGTGCCAGATTTATGGAAAATTGCTGAAGTCATAATGATTGCAAAGCCAGGAAAACCACCTCAAGAGACTGCATCCTACAGACCAATATCTCTGCTACCAGTAATGTCAAAACTATTTGAAAAGCTATTCTTAAAAAGGCTTAAACCAATACTTGACAGAAAGAATCTCATCCCAGAGCATCAATTTGGATTCAGAGAACAACATTCCACAGTAGACCAAGTACATAGAATAACGAATATAATCGAGAAAACATTGGAAAACAAAGAAGTCTGTACCACAATCTTCCTCGATGTGGCACAAGCCTTCGATAAAGTATGGCATGAAGGCCTCATAATAAAGCTAAATAGTATATTACCAATAGAATACGTAGAAATAATTAAGTCATATCTAGATAAGAGAGCTTTTAGAATAAGGCAAGAGGATTTTTACTCTGATATAAAGGAAATTAAAGCGGGGGTGCCACAAGGAAGTGTATTGGGTCCGGTCCTATACCTTTTATATACTCATGACATCCCTGAACATGAAAGCAACACCATTGCAACTTTTGCTGATGACACTGCTATAATAGCCACAGGAAAAACGCACGTAGAGGCAGCCGAAAAGGTACAAGTAGCGATTAATAAAATTCACAACTGGACCAAAACCTGGCGAATAAGATTAAATGAATCAAAGTCGAGTCACATCAACTTCACAAATAAAAAATTCGAATACCATCCAGTTTTCATTAACGGGGCCATCATACCATGCGAAAATACAGCGAAGTATTTGGGCATGACTTTAGACGCCAAGCTACGCTGGAAAGCTCACGTCAAGAAGAAAAAAGAAGAGCTAGAGATTCGCTACAAAAAGATGTACTGGCTGATTGGGAGAAATTCCACTTTAGCAGTACACAATAAACTCCTTTTATATAAACAAGTCCTTATGCCAATTTGGACTTATGGTATACAGCTCTGGGGCTGCACCAAAAAGACAAACGTAGCAATCATACAAAGATTCCAGAACAAAGTACTCAGGTCAATTGTTAATGCTCCTTGGTACGTAAGAAATGACGATATTCATCGGGACCTAAACATTGAATTTGTCGACACAGTCATAAAAAAATACGCAGAGGCTCACGAACAAAGGCTTCATCATCATGTGAACGTCGAGGCGATCCAGCTCCTCGACAACACGGACATAGTGAGAAGGCTCAAAAGAACAAAACCTTTTGAGTTAGTGTAGTGATAATTAGTGTATGTGCAGAAGTGCTATCTTAAAGAACACATGAACAAAGTGTCTTCACCTTAAGTATAGAGACAATAAGAAAAGTGCCAATGGACACGTTCTTAGTAATATGTTGTTATAAAAATAAGTTAGAACTAAATTACCCATTAGCCAATTCTATGGCTAGATTGTAATTATACTCTAGTGTATTTAACATTTATATAAGTATATTAGACAATATAAAAAAAAAAAAAAAAAAAAAACATTCACTCAAAAAAAAAAAACATAAAAAACACAAAACTCACATATGAAATTGCTAAACACATTTTGATGTGATTTCGCGTAACGCACAGGTACTTGTGATGGCATAATAGATTTGCGAACACAATTTATAGTCTAGTGACAGGGATATACTAATGTTTAGGGTTCCGTAGACAAAATAAAATCTATAAGAACTTGCAATAGACTTAACAATAGTAAGAAGTAGTCTAGGGTTAAAATATTTTTATGTTCATACTAATTTTATATAAGTGTGCAAGGGAGGCTTTTACCCATTCCCCACTGCTGGGCAAAGCAGCCTCGCCTACACAGACTATGGCGTCCTACTTGACGAAATTTTAATAGGCTAAATATAAGTTGATAACATTTACTTTATTATTTAGTAGGTATCTCCTTAGTACCTTCATTCCTTATCTCTGTGTACGGAAAATCAAATAAAAAAATATAACTTAATGAAACAAATTCAAACGTATGGAGAAACGCAAGAGTTCACGGGCTACCTTATCGCCATGAGCATTCTCTAAGAGACAACCCTAGCAGCTGCTTAAGTACATTGATTTGTTTTTTATTACAAGCTTAATCACCGTATAAACTTTACGATTACGATAAAAATCATAAAACGTGAAAGAAAATACCTACGGAACCAAAGATATACGGCACTTCTTGACATAATCTTTTATTTTTGCTCTACATAAATCACCACTATACATTGACCCGCCGTTAACTGCACTTCATTCGGAGAGAAAGGTTTTCATGCGCTGGACAGTTATATCACTGATTCACCGCGATATTTGTAGGTACTGTGTTCAGAGAGATTAAATAGTTTAAATGAGTTCAGCGTACATTGCTTAGTTGAGTCGATATTTTCATTTCAGTCTTGAGTAAAATCAGCAATGGTTGTGGTTCTTGAGTTATTTTGGTATGAATTTATTGAATTGTCTGACGTTTTGGTTGACTTTTTTGATCGCGTTGAAATGTAATTGAATGGGAAGATCTTAAAGTGTTACTGGATTTATTGTTGAGAGTGATTGAACGTTTTTTTTTTACAAAATGTATAAATATTCAATTTATGTAATGAATAAATCACTGTCTTTCAATCATAATCGTAGGTATCATCATCATCATCAGCCTAAGCAGTCCACAGCTGGACATAGGTCACCCCCAATGAGCGCCATAGCGCCCGATCTTCAGCTTGCCGCATCCAGCATCTACCTACAGTCTTTCGCAGGTCGTCATCCCATCTGGTCGGAGAGCGTATCGTAGGTATAAGTCGTGTTAATAAAGAGTGGTATTGAAAATTTCATGCTACCTCGCTTGGCACTTGACCTAAATATTTTTTTTTAACTAATAATCAAGAAAAGAAAATTCTTAAGCAATCTTCTTTATTCCCGTCTTCTAAGAACAGTATCACTGAAAGTTAATTATAAAAACAAACAAATATTAAATTCTCTGACACTAGAATATACAAAAATATATTATCTATCGCAAAAATCAGTTCCCACAGGAAAGACACCTTTAAACATTTCCATAGAAACAGCGTGCACGAAGCTGCGGGCAGAAACTAGTAAGAAAAAATTTTCGTAAACAATCAAAAGAGGTATAAGTACATAGATAGTTAGAGGTATAGGTGTATAGATAGACCATGCAATCACAAATCGTATCATTCGTAACATCCATTGTCTCGTAATAAAAGTGTAGTACTTTTACCTTATAGTAATGGACAAAAGAACACTATAGAATTGAATTTAGTATGTGACCATATTTTAAGATTTTGATGTGTGCGCACCGCGGCTTGCATCGTCTCACCACATTCACTTCAAATATTCAGACGAAAAATCAGCACGCGTACGGCGCAGTCATTTCAGTTCAAGTTATACCTATCATTTATTAAGCATTAGAATATTGTAAACCAAAATACAAAGCCTCGAAAAGATCGCCCCGACTACTTATTTCCATGGTGGATTTGGGGTTTTTTTCATAATCTAAACCCAGAGGAACAGTGATTGCAGTGGAGATGCTAATAACTAAAATAATTTCAAAATATTAGGATATAGAAATATTTAGTAACAATTCTGCGTAAAAATCATTTCTGTTCAACAAAACAAATTAACGTGCACCGCTCTCTCGCACAAAATGACATGCCATGCAATCATTGATGGCAAGAAAAAGACTTACGCATTATAAAATTGCCAAGCCCAACCCTGCAACTTCAAAGACACATACAACTTATTGATAGAAAAAAAACTATAACAATTACCCAATAAAAAAAACTTCGCAGTCTCTTTACGAGAAACAAAAAGAATCAACCGTTATAATTATATCATCGGAATAAATACATTACAAAATTGTCTCTATCGCGTATTGACGAGTCATAGCATACGAGGCATAGCCTCATTAGCAATTTACTTCAGATATTTTTCATTTGTATGCTTTGTGACAAAAAACGAATGAATCTACGTACCGACTATCAACAAATCATAGTCACCCTACACTCAAAAGTTTCCGGTAAAGGTGCATGACATAACGTCATAATGCATTTTTATTCATTTTGTTTGCATAACCAAATGTAGGTAACCGTAGTTAGCTATGGTGTGTCTAAATGCAATGCTATGATATATCTATGGGCATTATATGCAATCTTTAGAATGCTGCAATAGTGAAGGTAATAATGAGGAAAAACCACGGCTTTCGTCTCGACCTCTATGGCGCATGGCGCCTGGTCCGCCTGAGATGAATTTTGCAATGAATTTTGATAATTCGTCTGGCTAGGCGCGAAAAGTTTTGTTAGGTACATAAAATAAATAGTACATTAGGTATAATATATATATATATATACCTACCTAAGTATAAAGTATATATATACCTTATATATATACTTAATCTCTCTTGTTTTATGTTTAGCCGTAAGTTTACCGAAAATTTAATAAATAAATAAATAATTGAACAATATTCTAATTCAAGGAAATAGAGCACATTGATATTTAATTTATTATTTTACGTCCATTTCAATTAAATATAAAATGTAAAATTTTTCTCCATCCCTGGTTGCCTGGAAGAAATCGCTTTAAGCGATAAGGCCGCCTATTGTACTGTTATTATGTAAGATTTAGATATAAGGTATTATTTTGTTATTTTGGGTACAATAAAGTGTTCATTCATTCATTCATTCATTCTATTCTACAGTAAAAAATATATCAAAACAGTAGATCACTGACCGCGAAGCTTTTTACAAATAAATCGCATCAGCAGTGCCATAATATATCTACCTAGTAAAAAAATTGTTTTTTTTATTCAGACATAATGCATTCAACGTCTTGGGCACGCGCCATCTGAGTTTGTACGGAACACTGCAGCACCATATGCGCTTCTCTGATATAGTTTATGTTTTCCTTCCTTAGAATCTCTTGAAACCTTGCACATTTAGCCCCCCTGAGAGAAAATGTCTGTTTAATAAATTTATTTCAATCAGATTTGGAACCCCGAATCGAATACTCAATCGCAACTCACATTAAAGCACGATTTAGAAATCGCTACTTGAGTGCTATCAAGAAGCTATGATGATGGTGATTCTATGTATGTCAATGGCAATTGTGTCTGGTTGGACACACTTCTGCCAGTTCAAGTAATGGAAAATAATTGGAAATTATTTGAGTTATCAAATTATGAAGATTGTTTGATATTTTCACCAGAGCCTAGTTCGTTATCTAGCAGGGTGTACCACGTGCAGGTTAGGTTGGCTTGCGAGACGAGATGTTGGAGTCCCCGTTACAACCCAAGAAGCTATTTTTTGACACCTTTCTATGAAAATCTGTCAAAATCTCGTCACTTAAGACTTGCTAGAGACTTGATATATTTGTCGGTGATCCTCCATAGAGGAATCTAACATATAGTTTCTACTAACCATTCAATTATTTTCCAAAAGGCTTCTTGATATCATCCGTTTGGTTCGCATGCCTTGCTTGACGAACCCTAAAGCAGATTCAATTAATAAGTATTAACCTATCACCTAGTTAGCTTTGAGAATATTATCCATCGTCAGTCGGCTATTAGTGAGACTCGTCAATGGTCATCATGGCGTTACGAGATATTTTGTTTATTTTAGTTATTTTTACAGGTTTGTAGTTAATTTTATAGTGGACTTTTATAAATCGATAAATCGGACGATTATTTATTTATTTTATTTTACCAAAGTCAGGAAAATAATAAATTAATGAGTAGGTAATGTGCCTAAATACTGAAGGCTCTTAAAAATCTCCACAAAAGGCGACTGAAAAAAATAATAAACAAAGTTACTGCTTTTACTATGCTGTGATATAGAATTATGTATTTAACACATAAAATTAAATTGTTTTCATCATCTATGTAAATACCCGTGATCTTTTAGCATCAGCATCCAGTGTTCGTAACAGCACCATGAAGCGTATACCCCTGGTAGACGCTCTGCTGGTTCGCTTGGAGACAGAGCAGTGGCCTGATGATGCAGCCTGCTGGCAGACCACTCTAGACATGCTGCGCGGAGTCAAGAATGATACGCTCTGGGCTACTTGGAGTAAGTGATAAGAGATAAACATTTTATTCATAATATGTCAAATTATACGTCACCATTTATAAATAACTTTTGCATTTATAATATTAGTAGGATTAAAGACAGAAGTATTTTATTGGTAAAGTACAATTACTTAAAGGTCATGTGAGCTTATCTCTAAAACGTTATGTAAGATACACTTTTGACATTTACTGTACTAAGTGCAAAAGTGCAAATCATAATAATAATACAATTAATAGAATCGGGGGCGTCAACCACAGGTGCGTCGACCACTGGGGGCCTAAGCCACGAACCCTCATTATCATTATATCCTACTAATATTATAAACGTGAAAGTTTGTATGTATGGATGGATATTAGTTACTCTTTCTCGCAAAAACTACTGAACGGATCGTGCTGAAATTTGCATACAGGTAGTTCTGGGCCCAGAATAAAACATAGGCTTCTTATTATCCCATAAATCAGTTCCCAGATAGAAATAATCTAGAAACAACGCGTGCGAAGCCGCGGGCAGAAACTAGTGTATCATATATCATTGACGACCGATGTGGCGCGGTGGGCGAAGGTCCGCCTGCGACGCAGGAGGTTGCGGGTTCGATTCCCGCCACGGAACAATTATGTGTACGATCTGCAGATATTTGTTCCGGGTGTTCTGGTCGTTGTCTATGTATAATAAAAAATATCTATCCATGTAATGTATTGTATTATGTATATCAGTTATCTAGTACCCATAACACAAGCTCTGCTTACCATGGGGCTAGATAATGCTGTGTGAATTGTCCAGCATTATTTATTTATTTATCATATTTCTAATATAATAATAAATATGATGCAATACAAATACGCCTTATTGCACATCAAGACAGAAAACAAAACAGTAAAGAACAAACAAATAAAGATACAGATGCACAATGGGCAGCCTTATCAAAACTATATATACAAACTTATTCATCATCATCATCAGCCTAAATCAGTCCACTGCTGGACATAGGCCTCCACCAATGAGCGCCATAGCGCCCTGTCTTCAGCTTGCCGCATCCAGCATCTATCTGCAGTCTTTCGCAGGTCGTCATCCCACCTGGTTGGAGGGCGTCCTAAATTACGTTTACCGAGTCGCGGTCTCCACTCAAGAACACGTTTGCCCTAGCGGCTGTCGGTTCTTCGCGCGATATGGCCGGCCCACTGCCACTTCAGCTTGCTAATTCTCAGAGCTATGTCGATAACTTTGGTTCTCTGTCGGATGTATTCGTTACGAATCCTATCCTTCAGAGACACTCCGAGCATAGCGACACACACTTATACAAGACCTGTATTATTATAGATATTTTACCATGAACATGCTAGTGGTTTCTTTTTCACTTCTTCCACTAGTGGACAAAAAATTGAAGTGAACAGTAAAATATTTTTTTTTGATAATAATATAATTTAATGTATAAAATATGACTTGTCTAAGTGCTTATTTTGTAAGCCTAAAGAAATAAATGATTTTTTACTTTTACTTTTACTTTACCATCATTAGTGTGATTTTGGGGAGGCCTATGTCCAGCAGTGGACTATTATAGGTTGATATTGAAGATGAATGTAAGTACTGATGGAGTGTTTTGAATATGAGCGTATCGCTCACGCTAATCGCTCAAAAGTAGGACTAAGTTATCAAAGATGGAATAAACTCAATTAATTCAATTCAATGGGCATCTAAAGTTAGTAAGTTTCTATGGGCATCTAATGTTTCTATTTGTGTATGCTTCATAAAGACGAAGCATGAGATAAAGATCGCATCTTTTGTTATGATTACTTGGTTTTATTTTTGTTCTTACTTTTTTGAACTTACCTTTGTAAAAACGGAATTATTTTGTTATATCGTTGTTATTAGTGTTTTGATTTGTGATTTGCGTGTTAAATTGTTAACAGCCTTGTAATCTTCCCTCGCTACGCTCGCGAGTATAACAAATCAAATGACAGTAAATATCCTGTCCACACCCGCATGCTGATTTCTGTCCGCATGCGGATGCGGCCTGCATTTTCAATTAGAGTGTATAAGTGGTATTTGTATGACTGTTCTAATTAATTTGAAATAAAATGTTCATGCGGGCCACAAAAAACCTATAAATTGCTTCAGCAAATCCGCGTTCCGCGTGCGTGTTGCCCGCGTTATACGAAAAACATAACATGAAAATATCGCTCTGACGCCCACCATTGTGGAATATAGCTTGTACAGTTGTACACCTCCAAAAAAAAACTAAACGTAGACAATGGAGTTGTCTGTTTTTTTTATTTACTTATGTATGTGTCGAAACAAATGCTTATTCTGTTTAGGATGACCCGCACGCGGACTAATTAAACACGAGGGCGAAAATCCGCGTGACTGGAGATAATATTTAGTAGGATTACTCAAACACGTCCGACGCTGGGGCAAACGTGTTCTTGACTGGAGACCACGACTCGGTAAACGTAGTGTAGGACGCCCTCCGACCAGGTGGGATGACGACCTGCGAAAGAGTGCAGGTAAATGCGTCAAGCTGAAGACAGGGCGCTATGGCGCTCATTGGGGGAGGCCTATTTCCAGCAGTGGACTAACACAGGCTGATGATGACGACTCAAACATGCTTAATACGAAGTGATCTGAGAGAATCTGTAAATAGAAACATTAATGACGATTTAAAGCAATTACACGCTGCTAAATAATAATTATTATTTATTCTATGGGCATTTCAATTTGATTGTTATGAACGGCGGCTGGCCCGCTGTTGGCCTATTGGCCTTGACTGGCCCTGGCCATGCTAGGCCAATTAGGCATTTATATTTAACACGTGCAGAAGAGATTCATTTAAAAATATGTAATTGTATAATGTTATGCAAATCCGTTGTAAGGAGGTACGTTATACCATGTAATGCGAGGTGTCGCGCAACGAATCACAATAATTATGAAAGTGTATGAAACTTAGGTAAGTACCAATTCCTACAAATACAAATTTTTATCCTACTAATATTATAAACACGGGATTATTATGGGCCGGACACGTCTGCCGTATGTCCACCGACTTGTGGTGTGGGCAAAGACTACCACAGAGTGGAGCCCACCCAACGCTGAGAGGCGACGTGGAAGGCCCAGGATGATATGGTGCGACGAGCTCGAGGTATATCTTCCATCATAGCCTGTTGCAGCGTTAGATCGCGAGGAGTGGAAGGAGAAAAGGGAGGCCTTTGCCCAGCAGTGGGACAATAATGGCTTAAAATAAATAAATAATAATATTATAAACGCGAAAGTTTGTAAGTATGGGTGGATGGATGTTTGTTACTCTTTCACGTAAAAACTACTGAATGGATTTTAATGAAACTTTACAATAATATAGCTTATACATCAGAATAACACATAAGCTACAATTTATAAAGATATATTGTATATTATCCTAAATATCTATCACCACGTGGGTGAAACCGCGGGGCGCAGCTAGTTCAATAATATAATTAATATGTCTGTATATGTATGATTAATATGTATGTATAATATGATTGTCTTCTAATATTATTAGAAGACACATTTTAAGTATAATGGAAATACTTGTGTTAGGTGGCTTCGCTCCACGTTTAAATTACCTAGGTATTCGTTTTTGAAGGCTTAACTCAAATATAAAACTAAGAATAATAATCATAAAAATATGAAAAATAAGTATGTAAGTAGTAACCGCTTAGTACGAATAGGAAAATAAACCATTTAAGATTTATTTCTTTTATATCTTGAGGAAATTCCATTTTCCACTAGTAGATACTAAGGGGTTCTAATGAGGTGGAAACAGAGACTACTAACGAGCTATAGTTTGACCGAAACCGCTGTACCGCTCCCTAGGAAAGTGCGGCGGGCGAGGTGGGGGGCGAGGAAAAAAGAGCAAAAGTACGCGTTGACGGCGGCAGACTTATTTTAACCCTTTGTAGCCCAAGATCATAAAATTTACTAAAATTACTTTACTATTACTTAATTACCTAAACTACTTTGGCATATGACAGGTTGAAACAAATAAAAAAACACGTATTTCTCAAAAAAACATTATAATTGTTTTTGTTTGACATTTTAGGGGAAAATATCGAATTAATAAATCAATAAAAAGTTACGTTTTTTACAGAAAAAAGACAAACTCTGCATTGGTAACAAGAAATGAATAACATCATTCAATTACCTATAGGTTGTTAATTTTCAACGAATTTCAGTTCGTCACTTGCAACCAACGCACGAAATTCCACCACGCACCAAACTCGCTAAAATCAACAAGTTAGTCATCTATGAATTGTGTTTGATACTAAAATGTTCGGTGTGGTATGTTACTATACAGTGACACTGATTAGAATGAACTTAATGTTTAATATATATTTTAGCCGGATTATTAAGTTTGTTACAGAAATGCCACGCGAGGCTACAAAGGGTTAAGTAAAGAAGCGGACAAGACTCTGTCCCTCTTTAACTGTTGACACGTCACAACCAGCACTGGTCTTCCGACAGAGCCGTTTAGTCCACATCCACTTCACCTAAGTCATTCGTTACATGATTTTCAGTATGGGACTCAATGCAGCTGCCTGTTGGAGTATTTTACGGTAGCAGCGTCCACATGGGCAGCTTCGACCAGTGTCTGAACACCCCTTGGCCAGACCCTAAGCTCAGCACGCAGTACTGCCTGGTGGAGGTCAAGGTTCAGCGGCCAATGGAAGCCAGGGTATTCGGATCTATGGATAGTGCTGATGAATATCGGAATGTAAGTGATAAATGAATAAATAAATCTGGACTATGCCCACACAGCATCATCTAGTATAAATATCTTACAAGTTATCATCATCGTCAGCAAAAGTAAAGTAAAGTAAAAGTAAAAAATCATTTATTTCTTTAGGCTTACAAAATAAGCACTTAGACAAGTCATATTTTATACATTAAATTATTATCAAATAAAATTATTTTACTGTTCACTTAAATTTTTTGTCCACAAGTGGAAGAAGTGAAAAGAAACTACTAGCATGTTCATCTCTTATATGTCTAATACATGGTCATTTGCCTTTAAGTCTAAATATAATATAATTCGATACATGTCAATATATAAGTAAAGCTATGCACAATAACAAATTACTTACATACTATTGTCGGGCCACACATAAATAGCCTATATTAGTCCACTGCTGAACTTAGACATCCACTAATGAGCGCCATAGCGGCCTGTTCTTCAGCTTCCTTCAGCTTGCCGCATCCAGCATCTGCCTGCAGTCCTTCGCAGGTCGTCATCCCACATGGCCGGAGGACGTCCTACACAACATTTGCCGAGTCGCGGTCACAAGACCACGTTTACCCTAGCGGTAGTAATCTCATTCAAAGGCATTCCTTACAGACCCTTGCAAAAGACGGTCGGGTCTTCAACCACCTCACCTTCGGAGCTTGCATGCCGGCGGAATGCTCTCCATCATCCATCTCCAGGTTCTACAAGCACCTGCTCCAGCTCACGCACATCCCTGACGCGACCTCGGTGGAGGTACAGCCCCAGGACTGTCAGAGGAAGGAGGTGGAACCTTATTCTGAACGGTTTTATGTTTTTATGTAAGTAAAGTTTGGTATTTGTAATATTTATTTATGTGTGGCTTGTTTGTATGTTTGTGTGTCACAATTTCCACTTCAATGTGCCAAATTATCTCCAAAGCGAGCCACTTTATTACTCTGAGCTTTATTATTGAGAACATTGATGTATCGGGTATAGAATTCATATTAAGTAGATATAACATCGCCTAGGGCTTAATAAAAAATCTGTAATGTAAAATTAATAATCAATAATAAAAAAAAATCTTTATTTTCAGGTTTGTTGTGGCATTATTGGTTGGAATGGTCGCCATGTCAACTACTTATTCATATTTCAATGATAGAAACGATAACTCCACATTTGGTGAGCCTATTCACTAGCGAAACTCGATGTAGAATGTATCTCATCAAACCCATACTTTACCTAAAATTCACTCTGTTGGCATGAAATAATTATGACCAATTAGGTAAGTATCTAAAATGTAGCATTTAAAAAATCATCATAAAAATTCGTGTCATTCAGCCATCTAAACAAATGGATTTAAAAAAAACAATACTATAAATGATTATTGGTTAAATACTTTCAAAGATACGTGGAAGTCCTTAGGTCACATCTCTATATAGGGGTATGGTTCCGTCCCACCCTACCCCCAGGGGTATGGCCAAGGGGTATTGTGGGTCCGAAGTGAATAATTTGATGTCATTGGTATTTGATTATATATTTTACAATACATTATCTATCTACATATCTAATGTATCTATTGTATTTTTGTACCCATAACATTTGGATGGTTTTGTGTGAATTGTCCAGCATTATTTATTTATTTATTTTTCCTCGAAAATGCTAACGAATTCAAATTATGTATTTACATATTAAGAACATAACATTACACGTTATGCCTAGTACATTGAATAACTTTACCAAACATAAAAACTACAAGAAATAATGAAATAACACACTAGAAAAAGAAAAAATTAATAACATAGGTACATAAAAACGTATAGGCCATAAAAAATAAACGAAGCTGCGGCCGGAAGCTAGTTGGGATAGACTTACAACTCAAGTGAAGGTTGCAACTTTTTACTTTGTCTTTATTTATACTGCTGGACAATAGAATCGCTTGAGAAACTAAAAAAAAATCAATTATAATCTTATTTCTTCATAATTCGCATTCTCCGTATTACTTACCATAATTATGTTGGTACTTAATAGTAGAACAAACTGCTGATAAATTGCGTCAAAAGCGTGTCACTAATTTTATTACAAACTGTTGAAAAAAAACATTATATGTACTAATAAACCTTTATCCACCTTTTAATAGATTATTTTACTACAATAATGTACGTATATTCTACTAATTGAAAGCATCCGTAAAAGTGTTTCTCATCAATTAAAATAGTTACAATTGCATAAGTTCGTTTGAATTAGGCATGTAGAGATCAGGAAAGGTTCGTCTTTGAGGAATTACAAATTTTGTATAGTCATTGTCAAGGAATTCGCTTACAAAAAGGTACCTAATAAGTAATAACTTAGTTAGATTACCGTATCTTAATCAAACAAATAAACCTACTTCCAGATGCTGTAGCCCGTTCCTTCTGCCTCGCCCGCAACTGGGGCGATCTCTTCCAGCAGTCGCGTGAAGACATCAAGGTCCTCCACGGCATGAGGTTCTTCACTGCCATGGCGATCGTGATCTGCCATCAAGGATTGGTTATCTTTGTTCACAGCCCTAGTCTGGTCATCAACAGTTTATATGTTGATAAGGTATAGTTCTAGATGTTTAACCATTCCTAAAGATACTAGTGACATCTATCTACAAATACTGTACTATAAATTTTACGTATTCTTTATTTCACGTCAATATTAACATTAAAAATTTGGCTTCTTATGCAAATATATATCTATTCAGACAGTAAATACACATAAAAAAACACAACATATTTATGTCAAAGTTATAGTTATTATTTTTAAGATAATTTACATTGATGTTTTTCCTCTCCGGTAATTAACTCCGGCTTTTTAAGGAACCCATCCAGCATTCGGCAAGCCACCGTCTGCCACTCTTCTTAACATTATGATTGACTTGTTTATGGCAGACGTCCGCAATCTCCCCTATACCCCGATTACCCAGTCCATCCATCCATCACAATAGCCTGGTTTTATTTCTTTCATTTTTCTTTGCAATAGTCTTCTCTACACCTCGCGGATACCATCTTTGGGTGTATCATATTGTGCACCCTAGGATGATACCCGCTATGTGTAACCATCGCCTTTAGATTAATTTCTCAAAGGGCCTCTGTGCTGTTGGCTTCGGCCCCACGCAAGCCTTCCAAAGGACCGGGTCACTTTATGGCCCAAGATCATGGTAAATGAGAGACTAGTTGATCCTAAGAAAAAACAATCACACAATGACACATTTAAAAACAATAAATACATTGTACACAATCAATCAAATTAAAATAACAAATTTATATTCCAGCTTATTACAACTGAGTTCGGACGATTCATGGCGCACTTAGACCTGGCTGTGGACACGTTCTTCGCATTCTCTGGTCTTCTACTGGCGAAGAGTCTTCTCTCGGGAAGACAGAAGAACCTTCTATTGGTCCTACTGAAGCGATACTTCAGGTAGATATTTTCTCACTGGCTTACTTAACTTATATTTTGGAGTCAAAGTTAATTGTCGCGAGGCGGGAATCGAACCCGCTCCTACGTGGCAGGCGGACCTTTGCCCACCGCCCCACAGAGGTCGTCACTTAGATGTACTTAGAAGACTAAGAAGTCCGTTCCACTTAATTTTAATCGGAATACTGAGACTCAAACAGACATTATAGAGAACCAAAGACAGATGCTGGATGCGGCAAACTGAAGACAGGGCGCTATGGCACTCATTAGGGGAGGCCTATGTCCAGCAGTGGACTGATATAGGCTGATGATGATGATTAGTTAAATCCATGTATTTGTATGGAAGAGCAGAGCATCCTGGCCCAAGTATACTAACATACTTAAAAAGATGTCCAGTCCTAACAGCTGTGTACTGGACTACAGCTGGACTACTGAGACTACTAACGACTACTAAACCCTTTACGAAGTCCTCAAAGTTAACGCATGTTATGGCAGTGTACAATAAACTACCAGACTCCGTCACAGCTGATGGCAGTCTACGCTGCTTCAAAGTCAAGTTGAAACGTTGGCTTGTCGAGCAGAATTTCTATTCAGTGATCGAACTTCTAGAAAAGTAAATTTAATATGATGTTAAAATATTTTTTTATATATTTATTTGTTTTCATTTTATGTTTTTAAATTTGAATCATGCTTAGGTACTAACTGTAAAATACAATTTGTAATAAATTGTATTTCTGTATTGTACTATTTTTATTATCAGGCTGATGGCTCCATATGCTGCAGTTACCTTCTACATCCTATCTGCCTACCGCTACTCTGGCCGTGGTCCCGTCTGGCTTCGCTGCATTACCTTCGAACAGGGTATCTGCGAGAAGCACTGGTGGAAGAACTTCTTTATGATAGGCACGGATATGAAGACTTTGGTACGTTTTAAGAGACAGCATCGCATACTCCATTAGTCCAGTCATCCCGTGACCAATACAGTGTGTAAACCTGTTGAAACCTCGTGAAAAATAGATAAAAACGCTACGCAACGTAAACTATATCAAATAGCGTATCTAACTGTTTAAAATATTGAATTGTCATCAGTCCTTGGTAAGTATGCCAAATTTCGCGTTAATCCGACGTTTTGATGGGGGTGAAAATCATGTTCAAAGTATTCGTTACATAGATGCATACCATACATACGTATGAAGCTAATAAAATATATGCGGAGACGAGCAACAGCATGACTTTTAAAAATCCCAATCTTTATGGAGGCGTATAATATTTATTTTTAAACATAAAGAAATTTACACATTTAATACCTACTTGAGATTTTAAGAGCTACCTTTGTGCTTGTCTTCGAATGTTGTTCAAATTTCCTTCATTGCTCGTATGCCATTTTTACCGTCAATAATAGTAGTGCCTTTGGAAGTAGTAGTAGTAATTGTGTTCGTTTTATCTTACAGTGCTATGGACTAGCCTGGTACGTGAGCTGTGACTACCACCTCTCCATCCTCACTGTCATCCTCTTCTGGATGTACAGGAGAAACAGAACCAATGGCACATTAGCGTTCGTAGCTGTCAGTGTCATTCTGACAGTTCAGCTGGCTGTCAAGTCGTATTGGATGGGACTGCCGTTGACGCCTTTTAATAATATTAGGTAAGTGGTAGTGGTAACGTTCGTAGCAAAAGACAAAAAATGAGGGTATATACCCTTCTACCCTCATGTCTGCCAATAAAAACTTACTCGCAGTGCCTTCAGTTATTCCGTGATCATGGAACATGAAACTGTGCCAAAATATTAGAAAACTCAAAAATTAAATCATGTTAAATATCCCGTTTTAAATGACTTTAGTGTTAATAGCCATGGATAGTAGTTTCAAAAGTTTTAATATTAGGTATGTCGTATTTTTCCCTTTCTGAGAGGTAAGTAATGATGCTGGTATTGATTAAGAACAGGGTGCCTTGCCTTCAATTTTTAGGGAGTCCATGTTGATTTACATAATGTCTTAACTTTCAACAAAGTATTAGAATTAATTAAATATTAGACTGTTGGTATTTTATAAGTTAGTTTTATCAAGGTAAACCTAATAATGGCCGTTAGTTAAACTAAAGTTTAAACTGTTAAGATTAAGGGCTGTTGATTTTCTTAAAACAATAAAAATAAGAAATGAGACTAAGGTTGTAGCTCAAATGTCACCAAAGTATTTGAGATTGGTGGTTCCAACTTATGACCGTCATACCTACTCTTAACAAAATAATGAAACCAACCTATACAAAGACAAAAACGGTAATATTCAGACGATTTTCAAAATAATCCCGCAAACTTTTATGGTATAATAAGAGTACGTAAATGATTTGAAAATGTGTAAATTTCAGCATTTAATTTCATAATTAATTTAATTTATTATATCATCATCATCATCATCCTTAACCTATAATAGTCCACGGCTTGACATAGGCCTCCCCTAATGAGCGTCACAGCGGCCTGTCTTCAGCTTGCCGCATCCAGCATCTGCCTGCAGTCCTTCGCAGGTCGTCATCCCACCTGGCCGGAGGGCGTCCTACACTATATTCGCCGAGTATTATATTATATTATATTTATTAATATAATTATATACATTTAAATTACTATAATTAATCAATTTATTATATATTTCAGCGTAATCAAAGACATGCGTCAGTATCCTGTGCTCAACGATTACTACATAAGGTGGCACGACCGCGCGGGCTCCTACTTTGTTGGCATCGCTATGGGGTGGTTTATGACTACCTACAAGCCAGCTGAACATAGACACACCTTCGATAAGGTAATACCCACCACTGACAAAAGATTGCAGCCAGTTTCCTTCTTGATTTGACTTCTTTCATTTGGCAATATGTGATTCCTTCTTTCTATTTTAATACGTTTTCGATCAACAAATACCAGACTACAAATCAAAGTCAAAGTATATTTGCAATTACATGTAGAAAAAATTGTACTTGCATACAAAATGAGTATTAATATAATTTGTCCATTATGGGCATGCAATTAATTCATTAATTCTTTCATTCATTGATTTTACAATTATTTTCCATTATTTGACACTGGCAGAAAAGTGTCCAACCAGACACAGTTGCCAGTCACAAAGAATCATCATCAAGATATTACTTACATACAAAATGAGTAATAATATAACTTGCCTATTATGGTCATGCAATTTTTTGTCTAGTTACATGCACATATATTATTGAGAAAAAATCAATTAATATTAATAAATGGTGTTGCATAATTAAATCACACAATCGTAGAGATTATGGCAAAATCTGTTAGGGGCAAGTTTAACTGTGGGGGCGTGTGGTGATGACGATGAGGTACGCAAGGAGACCGCTGTCCAGCTGTGGGCAGGATTGATGATACTTTACTTAGTACAAACTACTATCATCACTACATAGTATAAAACAAAGTCGCTTCCCGCTGTCTGTCTGTCCCTATATATGCATGCTTAGATCTTTAAAACTCAACGGATTTTAATGCGGTTTTAATAGGTACAGTGATTCAAGAGGAAGGTTTATAAGCCCATTGACTAATAGATCAAGACTAGAATCAATTGATCACTTCAATTTTTTGTCTAAGTGTACTCTCAAATAAATTTAGTATAGTTTTTGTGGCATTTGAATTGACTGCAATATCTTGGAGCCTGAAGGAATCGCGGCTAGCTCTTCCCGGGGTGCTGCTATAATAAATAATAGTCGAGTATAGAAACAATAGCTATATTGTATATAAAACTACGACTAATGCGAGTATGATGGTAACGAGTGCGGTTTGAATGTCTGCTGGTGATGCACTGACCTCTGTAGGCGCCCGGTCCGCGCTCGCGGCACGGGGCCTACTTAGGCCAAACTGCTGTTGCTGCTAATATACCTCCGTGGTCCATCGACCACGGACAGGGCCCATAAAATCTTTGAAAGAAGATCTAACCTACATTACATCGTAGAGAAAAAGAAGTCCTTTGAGAAATCTTAAAATTGAAATTTTCTTTCAGTATTCCTCCTTCCTAATAGTCCTCTGTTCCGCGTACGTCATGTTGAAGCTGTTGACTATGAACATATGGTTAACCGTGGACAATCCAGCAGTGATTGCCATAGCCATAGCCACAAGTCGGATGGTCTGGGCCGTCGCCGTCTGTACTGTGGTCTTTGCTGTTGAATATGGGACCGTGCGTAAGTTGTCACATTTGCTATAAAAAATGAAATGAAATGAATTTATTTGTTATAAGACTTACACAGAACATAATAAACTTAAACTAAAGGTGTTGGTAAACGTGTAAGTCCAGTAACAGAATGGCTTTGCCTCAGCATGAGTTGGATGACTAGCATGCATCGACTACGTATCGATGCTAGCATGCTAGCAACCAACGCTGGTCTTCCATTTGCTATGACTTTGCTAAGTTCGGGGAAGTTTATGGACCGTAATATAAGGGGTTTTTCTAAGCTGAATAATAAGTAGTTATCGTGGCTAGCTCTAAGAATAAGCAAGTTGAAGTGGCAGAGGACCGGCCATATATCACGAAGAACCGACAACCGCTGATTTGTTCATTGGATTCAAACATTTCAAACCTATTCCAGCGATCATCGGCGACTTCCTAAGCAGTGGTTTCTTCGTGCCGCTGAGCCGGCTGTCGTACGGTATCTACATGACGCATCTCTTCTCGTTGCAGCGCTCGCTGCACGTCATACGTACACCGTACTTCTACGACATTTTTACGCTCGTGAGTTAAATTCAAATAGTTTATTAATATCAGACATGGTAAATTAGAGAGGTGGTATTAGACATAGGCCTCCCCCAATGAGCGCCATAGCGCTCTGTCACCAGCTTGACGCATCCAGCATCTGCCTGCAGTCTTTCGCAGGTCGTCATTCCACCTGGTCGGAGGGCGTCCTGCACCACGTTTACCGAGTCCGACGTTCTATTCCCGCCTTGGGACAATTGTGTATACGATCTGCAGATATTTGTTCCGGGTGTTCTGGTCGTTATCTATTTATAATAAAAATATATATCTATGTAATCTATTGCATTAAGTATATCAGTCATCTAGTACTCATAACACGTGCTCTGCTTAGCTTGGGTCTCGATGATGCTGTGTAGATTGTCCAACATTATTTATTTATGTTATTTTCAGCATAACCTTCTCCTGGGGACTATGGTGACAGCGACCGCTTCAAGCCTGATGCTGTACGTCCTGGTGGAAGCTCCTTGCGTCAACTTATCCAACTTATTCCTATCTGAGAGGTATCCCTAACTTCATATAATAAAAAACAATAAAACGGATACTTACCATGATTTCATTTTTTTTTATACCGTTTTATATGGCTTTAGTGTTAATAACCGTGATAGTTTCAAAGGTTTCATTCGAAAATGTTTATTTGCTTTTAAAAATTTAAATCTTTTCGTTGTCTATGTACCTATAATAAAAAATATATATTTATGTTATGTATTGTATTATGTATATCAATTATTTGGTACCCATAAGTATAACACAAGCTCTGCTTAGCTTGGGGCTAGATATTGCTGTGTGAATTGTTCAGCATTATTTATTATTTATGTATTTATATTTATTTACAGGCGTCAAGAGTCATCTATAAAAGCTATGAACGGAGCAGCCCAACAGAATGGCCACAATAAAGTCTACAAAGAGCATGCTAAAGCTAAAGTATCCTAAGTAACATTTCATTTGCTATAAAGTATGAGAAACTCCACTTGTGTTCTTCTATACTTTTTATTATATGTATATATTTGGTGAAGGAATCAGCTAAAGTTTAGTAAATGTTAATGAATAAGTTTCATAAGTATTTAACCTAAGACCGTAAGTTTTTTTTGTTATGTTTTTTTGTTTGTATATTTTAGATTCTTTATTATTATATTTATTTTTTGTATTGATGGTGCAGTAAAGATTATATTGTATTGTATTTTTTTCATAATACTAAGACCATTTAATTTGCCACTTTTTATTCATTTAATATTAATTTCAACAATGATTTTAGCCCAACTTTAGGTGTAAAGAAATAATATACGCAGTAAGGAAAACTCTAAAATATAGCCCATTCCTACATAGTTTAGTTATTCAAGCCTACCTACTCAATAGTTTTCTTTATTACGCCTTGGGCTTACATTTTTTACGTATTCGTTTTATGAATGAATCATTGACTCATTGTGCATTTAATTCCTCCCCAAGCAAGGGTAGGTACTCGTAGTTGTTGATGCAACACATGAATAACAGACATGGTCGCTTCGCCCCGACGAAGATGACTAGATAAGTACCCTTTTTCACAATCTTTAATCTAAGAAACAGTTTTTCTTCTGTCTACGACTATTATATTATTTGGTAGGTATTAGAGTCATTAAAAACGGGATATTTACCATGATTAGGTTTTTGAGTGTTCCAATATTTCGGCACAGATTCATTGCGCCATGATCACGGAATAACAACGCGCCATGATATGATATGACGGAATAACTGTTGTTATTTCCGTGATCATGGCGCAATGAATCAAATCATAGAAATATCCCATGATAAGTTTCAAAAGTTTTATTTGGTAGGTATGTTACCTACCGGATACGGTGGAGTACCAGAACCTACTAACCAATGGCTTTACATATGGCTACGACAATGTTCGTCATAGTAAAGCGATTGGTTAGCAGAATTCAGCCCCAGGTTCTACCTAGCACGTGGTCGAAGCTAAAGTCGATCACACATACTGTTCCCCTGCAATATCCCGCGGGATAATCGTCCAGGATGTCCTGGATGGGAGGAAGTGGCGTCCTCGTGTTGTGACGGAAACGGGATATGAAGGGAAGCTTGGCTTGTCTTATAAAGTTAGTTATGGAGTAAATGTCACTGCTGGATCATAGATCTAACAGTTATGTATGACTAGCTGCGCCCCGTGGTTTCACCCGCGTGGTGATAGATATTTTGAATAATATACTATATATCTTTATGAATTGTAGCCTATGTGTTATTCTGATATGTAAGCTATATTATTGTGAAGTTTCATTAAAATCCATCTAGTAGTTTTTACGTGAAAGAGTTACAAACATCCATCCATCCATACTTACAAACTTTGACGTTTATAATATCTATTAGTAGGATGGGTACTTGTGCTACATATAACTGATAGTTCCTACGTGTGCGTGATATTCGTTTCGATTTGATGTTTTGGTTATACTTAGTTTCGCTTTTCTTCCAATTGTTCAACGTAATCTATGTTTAAACTATACCTACCATTGTACTTTAGTCGCACTCCCGGTGTCTGTGAGGCAGAGTAGCCCTCGCGTCTAAACACAAGTTTTACTTAGTTAGAGCGAGGAGTCGATGCATTTTCAGCACTAAGGTTTTAGGGTAGAGTACTTTACCTAAAGGTAAACTTAAATGTTATAGAGATAGTAATTAGTTTTGGATAAGTACTCAGTTAACCTTTAGAAACCATTTTTTTGAAAATAAATACTTTATATTATTATTATATTATATATTGTACATACATATATGTAGGTACTTTATCCGATTACTATGTTACTAGCCATAAATATACTAGTGAATACTAAGATATAAGTTACTATTGCATTGGGTGTGCCCGTTAGGGTAGATCTACAAGTTTATAAATATGTAAATAAAATTATAATTTTTAAAAAAATTGCCCCACCCTTACAGGGTATAGGTACCTCTAAGCTAATTAAGCCGAAGCTAAAATGATGTAAAAATGAATTCAATAAATGAATATGATATTTTTTAAATACATAGGTACCCAGAGCACCCAGAACAAATATCTGCAAGTCGTAAAAACATTTGTCACGAGGTTGGAATCGAACCCCCAATCTCTTGCGTCGCAGCCGGACCTTCGCCCATTATGTTGTATTTACATAATTTGGAAAGTATAATAGTAGTAGTAACGCATACTTAATGACGTGCCCTAGTGGCCCGAATTGAATCTTGACCAGAGATCGCCAATAATTATACGATAGTTGTGGTATAAATAAATAATGCTGGACAATTCACACAGCATTATCTAGCCCCATGGTAAGCAGAGCTTGTGTTATGGGTACTAGATAACTGATATACTTAATACAATACATTACATGGATAGATATTTTTTATTATATATAGTAAACGACCAGAACACCCGGAACAAATATCTGGAGATCGTACACACAATTGTTCCGAGGCGGGAATTGAACCCGCAACCTCCTGCGTGGCAGGCGGACCTTCGCCCACCGCGCCACATCGGTCGTCATCGGTATAAGTAACTATTAATAAAAAGTGCATAGAAAAATAAGGCAATCTTTTAAATTTTGAAATAAATATGTTTTATTCTTTATAATTATCCCGAGTCCTAATTATCCTGCTAATCACTACATGTTATAAAAGAAGTCATTCGCATCCAAATATTTAATTCTTTGGTCGCTTCCCGCAGTCTCTCAGTCCCTGTGTATGCTTAGATTTTCAAAACTACACAACGGATTTTGATGCGGTTTTTTAATAGATAGAGTGATTCAAGAGGAAGGTTTATAAACCATTTGACACATCGATTTCTCGCGATTCTTCGCGGGAAAAGCCGCGGGGCCCATAATCACAAACTCTACTAAACGGATCGAGCTGGAAATGCATACCTACAGATAGTTCCAGGCCCGGAATAAAACATAATTCAGTTTATATAATGAACCTTATAACGTTGCTATAGAAACAACAAGTACGTTGTTTATACTCACCGAGATATATTAATAATTTAACAAGCATCAAAGCTAAACAGCTTTTGAAACCTTTAACACTTTGACTGCTGAAATCACACGGTATGTGTTTTCTACAAGTGACTAATATGCGTAAATCCACACTAGCGCAGCGGCTGAGAAAATACAGATCTTTGTGACTCAGCACAGCCGTAATATTTTTCGAACGAAACGCATGTGCGGTGCAACACAACCGCCGTGTAGAGCGGCAGCACGAATTTTTTAGCTTAAAAAAAAGATCGCAGTCGTCGAAAAAAAATCGCAGTCAAAGTGTTAAAAGATTTTTATTACGATAGCAATGTTTTCAGGTCGATGCTATTATGAAAATTTTAGGCGCTGTGCTCAAAACTAAGATATTTATTTACTACTAACTGCGCCCCGCGGTTTCACCCGCGTGGTGATAGATATTTTGGATAATATACAATATATCTTTATGAATTACTATATTATTCTGAAGTTTCATTAAAATCCATTCAGTAGTTTTTGCGTGAAAGAGTAACAAACATCCATCCATACTTACAAACTTACGCGTTTAGGTATAATATTAGTAGGATATCTATAAACAAAGTTTACAGAGAATAATACAACAGCAAAGTAACTGAGAGTTAACCACTTAATTTAAGTAATGTGTTCGTCTTTTGTTTCTGTTTCGATCGTCTTTTATTGTTTTAGTTTATTTACATATTCATACAAAATCTTGTTTCATATTCATTTTCTCCTGCACATGAAATACATGTCCTGTTTGTACATGTCGTTTGATATTAGACCCATTTGCTACTAGGTCATGTTGCTAATAGGACGTTATGCTAATATGCCGTTTTGCTTATAGGATGATCTGTTAATAGGGCGTTCTGCTTAAATTTCCTTTCTACGAAACGAAAAATTACGTCTCTGAGGTCTCTGAGCATACAAAAGTAAAAAAAAGTTAAAGTAAATGTCATTTATTTGCAAAACACGTGTAAAAAAGATGATAAATAGCACCACGTTAATATATTGATTGGTGCTCAAATGGGAATACCTTTGGTGCTCAATGCCTCAGAATACAGAAAGTCCAGAAACCGTAAGCGCGCCTAATACTGACGCTACAAAAACTACTCTTAAATAGAGTAGTTTGACGCGCAACTGATCAGTCACTTTGTGAACGTCGTTTCGCGTGACGTATTTTAGTGGTGACCAATTTAACTAAATTGTGCCGTCCTGTGTCGTTCCTACCTGTAAAAATGCAGCGGGTCTAAAAAAGAAACAGGATGAGATCACATTTCACGTGTAAGTATCGCATTTAGGTATCGTCTTATTTAAATAATGAATTAATTTCTCTATTTTCAATTGTCATAGAGAGTTATGCGTCCATCTTGTTAGTGTTGCCAATATAAGAGTTTTGATTTACCCTTCTTTTTATTACCTTTTAAGGGCTTTTATTCGTTGTAGAATATTAATAAGTTGTGACGACCTCTGTGGCGCGGTGGGCGACGGTCCGCCTGCGACGCAGGAGGTTGCGGGTTCGATTCCCGCCTCGGGACAAATGTTTGTACGATCTGCAAATAATATTTGTTCAGGGTGTTCTGGTCGTTTATGTAATATAAAAAATATAATTTATCTAAATGTAAATCTTTGTTAATTAGTTCAAACTACAAGAGACAATATTTTAGAAAGCCTACCCAGCAAAAAGGAAATTAAATATTTTTTTTAATCTTAACCGTGTTTTATTTGATGAACCTATCTATTTCTTGAGATAATCAGGTAGGTACATAGTTATATAGAAAAGGACAATTTTTATTCTATTATTATATTAATTCCAATACTCCCAAAATTTACCCCAAAAACGGGCAAATAATGCCTGAGCTAACAACATTACGCGGGTGGGAAGGTGAGGCGGGCGGGGGACGTTGTTTTGTTTTTGGACACAGCGTGTAGCTTGCAATTACAGTTGAACGCGGTTTCTGGACTTTCTGTATTCTGAGCTCAATGCATAGGTGCCCAAAAAATAGGTGCTCAAACGGGAATACTTCGTTTTTTGAGTCAGCATCTTTGACCAATATACATTGGTCTGCAAAAATAATTAGAGAGTATGGCATGCAGGTCTAAATGTAATTGTACATAACAATAACTAGCTACCAAATGTACTTTTATAACTAGTTTTAAGATCTTGTATGTGTGATTGGTTGTAGTTAAAACAAAATATCTTTCTTTCTTTCTTTCAATAACAAGTTTACAAGATTATTAACACTTTGACTGCTGAAATCACACGGTATGTGTTTTCTACAAGTGACTAATATGCGTAAATCCACACTAGCGCAGCGGCTGAGAAAATACAGATCTTTGTGACTCAGCACAGCCGTAATATTTTTCGAACGAAACGCATGTGCGGCGCAACACAACCGCTGTGTAGAGCGGCAGCACGAATTTTTTAGGTTAAAAAAAAGATCGCAGTCGTCGAAAAAAAATCGCAGTCAAAGTGTTAAAGTAAGTAAAGTATATTTATTGCAAGAAATACATGTATATAAAGGTGGTATAATATAATTGTGATTCAATGTATTTCTACAGTATGTCAGATTTACAATGTATGTATGTGATGAAATTAATTGAATTACAAAACGGGATCTCGAATAAAGGCTGAACGCTTTTACTGTACGAGTTCTAATTCGTTTCTATTCTATAATTATAATTTTCTCAGTAAATATAATCGTTGTTTCCGTCAGATAAATAAAAACTGCTTGTCTAATTCCGTCCCAGTGCAACTTAATAAGATTTTCCGGCGGACACCCTTGAAAAGGAAACCGCGGGCAATATTACATTCCTACTTCACTGAACATTTGGGACTTTAAATGAAATTCATTCGCTTTGTGTCGTGCAAAAGAGTTAGAAAATAAAAAAGCTCTGTAATGTAGACTTATTACTATGAATATTTAAGAAAAAACTCGTCGGGGTGAAGGTCCGCCTGTGACGCAGGAGATTGCGGGTTCGATTCCCGCCTCGGTACAAATGTATGTACCATCCGCAGATATTTGTTCCGGGTGTTCTGGTCGTTTTCTCAAAATATATATATCTAGGTAATGTACCTATCATATAGTTCTATGTATATCAGCCATCTAGTACCCATAAACTCTGCTTAGCTTCGGGCTGCAGATCATGCTGTGTGGATCGTCCAGCATTATTTATTTATTTATCTATAGCCATTAAGACGAATCGGATCGGACCCGTTGTATACTATAAATAATGATAATAAATAAATAAATAATGCTGGACAATTCACACAGCATTTTCTAGCCCCATGTTAAGCAGAGCTTGTGTTATGGGTACTAGATAACCGATATAAATAATACAATACATTACATAGATAGATATTTTACTATACATAGAAAACGACCAGAACACCCGGAACAAATATCTGCAGATCGTACACACAATTGTTCCGAGGCGGGAATCGAAACCGCAACCTCTTGCGCCGCAGGCGGACCTCCGTCCACCGCGCCACATCGGTCGTCGGCTATATACGAGTACTACTATACAACAATATAAGTAGGTATACCAGAAGTTTGAAAGACTACTCAACTCACTCAAGGTTGTACACTTTTCTCCTTATATTTTTGCGTACCAGTTCTTCTGTAGGTATTCTGGTATATATAAACTCATCAGACGAATCGAGGTTGGGCACTAGGTTTTGCTACGTACTTGTCATTACCATATTGACCAACCTTAGCGACTCTAAGTCCAAAAAACAAACTTAAATTTTACAGAAGCTAAAATAAGTACACAATATTACCTACGCGGTAAAACCAGTTAGGCATCAAAAGTTTGTCATCAAAAGGCGTACCTAATTAAAAATGTTCACACAGAAAAATTTAAATGCATTTTACATTTAACAACAAGTCTGTTATCTATTAATTAAGCGTTAATTGGTGTGACCGGAGTTTCAGTACGAAGGTAAATTGCAGGAGCGAAGCGAGCTACAGAATTCGACCAATCAAACTGATTCGCGTGGAAATATATCAGCCGCGCTTCGCCTCAAATTAATTACTCTATGAATATTAATAGCTCGCTGTTCCTATTTGGGGGTGGTGCAAGGTAGAACCTTGAGGTCCTTGAAGAAGGGATGATGCTAGTAGTAGGTGTCTGTAGTCACAGATTAGGGCCAAACCGCTACCGTACAGCACAAATATGTGTATTAAAATATGGATTTTAACACGTAGCTCGACCCTTTTCCACAGTCTTCCGTCTCGACGATGTCATCCTACCATATAAAAAGTTATCTTTCAGAAAGAGTATCATTTTCAGCATCCATTCCAGTAGCTTTCAACCCTCAAGAAGCCGGTATATACCTCTAAATGCAAGATAAAAGCTCGCTATTGAAAAGTCGGCAATTTTAGATAATAAATCATCTAAACGGCACTATAACGCATAGACTGTTAAATAAACCACAAAAAAGAAAAAAATATCGAGAAGTGGTGTTGGAGGAGAATGTTGCAAAACGAACTAACAGATCCATTCTCGACCAAATGAATATCAGAACCAGATTGTTGCTGTCAACGAGTTCTCAGCTATTTTGGCCATATCGCCAGAAGGCAACCAGACAACCTCGAAAAACTAGTGGTAATGGGCAAGAAAGAGGGGAAAAGACCAAGAGGACGGTCAGCAACCCGCTGGTCTGATCAAATTAAGGCAATAACGAGACTCACATTGCCTGCAGCGCTGAGATAGGCCGAAGACAGAGTGGTGTGGAAGCGGTTCATCAGCGTCACCGTGAAAGCTTTCCAGGACGGGCACAACAATGAATACTACGACAAAGAAGAAGAAGAAGAGAAACAAAACCACAATATTGTAAACAAGTTTATCTCACAATAGTCACTAACTACTACTTTTCCATAAGCTGAATTGGAAACTTGAATTCATTCTGATATTATATGCCAGAGAATATACGTATGTATTTTTGACCTCTGCTAAATTGTAATTCTCTGTGGTCTATTGCACTTTGACTGCGATTTTTTTTCGACGACTGCGATCTTTTTTTACCTATAAAATTCGTGCTGCCGCTCTACATAGCGGTTGTGTTGCGCCGCACATGCGTTCCGTTCGAAAAATATTACGGCTGTGCTGAGTCACAAAGATCTGTATTTTCTCAGCCGCTGCGCTAGTGTGGATTTACGCATATTAGTCACTTGTAGAAAACACATACCGTGTGATTTCAGCACTCAAAGTGTTAATTGTAATTATCTGTGGTCTATCTCTATTCAGGCAGTAACAGCGTGAAGCAAAGCTCTTCCTTCGCCTACAACTTGAAGTGCTACCTGTAAAGTGAATGTGAATATATTGATGTAGGTGGTAAATCGCTGCGGGGCACGGAGGCGTGTTTTCCTCCTTAATTATGTTATGCTATGGGACACGGTGATTACCTGCCACTCATTTTACTACACTGTTTTACTCTGCCATTTTGTCTTATTAGCCGACTTAAAAAACGGAAGGGGGTTTTTAATTTGACTGTATTTTTTTTTAGTTATTTTCTATGTTTGTTACCTCTGAACTTTTGATTGTGTGAACCGATTTTGGTGATTCGATTATTTTTATTAGAAAGCTAATGTTTCCCGTGTGGTCTCGTTACTAACTTCGGCTTGTAGTGGTATAATGCTAGGACCTCTTTGGCCCCTTTTGTAATACATTATTTACGGAGGGCGTCCTACACTACGTTTACCGAGTCGTGGTCTCCACTCAAGCGGTTGTCGGTTATTCGCGAGAAATGGCCAGTAAATAAATAAATACACTTTCAGTAGGTTAATCGTGTATAAAAGCGCCATATTCCCGTAAAACCAAGCCAGTACAGAAACGCAGCGCGTTCGCAGTAACGTTCCATGAAATTACTCGAATTAACGTTCAACTGCCCAGAAAACCACGAAAACACTGGAATTTAAGATATCCCACAGAATTTACTCTGCACTAGCAACTTGCTGATTGGGTATCTGGGAAGGTATTTTTATAAAAAAATCTGCTTACTAGTGACTTAAGGCGGTATACCGAGGCACACTAACGCCGCCACGTATTTTATTTTATTACTTGCGGACCTTCCCGGCTTCGCACGGCTTTAGTACGGATCCCTAACTTTTTTGAAGATATAATATAAAAATATAAATAATATTTGTAGCCTATGTTCACCGGGGATAGTGTAGCTTCCCAACGGTGAAAGAATTTTTCAAATCGGTCCTGTAGTTTCGGGGCCTATTCATTACAAACAACCAACAAAATATCAAACCTTTCCTCTTTATAATATTATTATAGATTATATTGAACAAAGGAAACATCAAAACTATCATTGGGGATTTCCCTAATGATAGTTTTGACCTATTGTCAGCTTGTAAGTGCCTCTGAAATTGTTTCATTTTGTTATAAAAATGCGAAAATAGAGTTTGGTGGCCACCAAGGGCTACTTCATATCTCTGCGTAATTTATATATAACAATACTATTACAGAAACATAAAAAACGCTTTTAATTTGTATCACAGGCTTCATAATGACATAAAATAGGTGGCGGCGCTAGTGTGCACCGGAGTACCGCCTTAACGGGGAGTTACCCACCGATGCAGCTCTACCTATAGACTATAGAGATACCTATAAAGATTAAAGACCTGCGACGTACAGACCGACAGACAGATGTAGGCTCAGTAGTAAAGATTAGCATATTTTAAATCATCATCAGTCTACCTTAGTCCACTGCTGGACATAGCCTCCCCCAATGAGCACCACAGCGCCCTATCTTCAGCTTGACGCATCCAGCATCTACCTGCAGTCTTTCGATATTTTAAATATGGAGCTCTAAAAACTAACTAATCCTGCAAAAGGATTCACTAAAACTCCATTCACAGTTTTGTTTTAACGTGAAACTTTTCAGAAGTTTCAGTAGCTGGTGTAAACTGCAGTGAGAGAGGCATTAGGTACGCTTTTAATGTCGGTTAGTCATAAAAAGCAGGAAACAAATAAACTCTCATACATCAAAGTGGGATCCATTTACATCTTAGCTAAGGATAGGGATGGGAAAAGTCGACGTTGAGTCTTGATTAACGGGTTACTAGGGCATATTATATTAGGGTCAGAGACTGATAAGAATGAGACAGGTAGACACCATAATCTGATTTGCGTATTCGCTTCAACATATCTGTTAGTGAGGGATTAGACCTGCTCCCCATCACAGCCGGCTTACGTAGTAGTAGCTACGGACTCCCGAGAGTGCCCGAGACAGATATACTACTAGATCTGTCTTATAACATTATCATAAAAAATAATATTTAGGATCATTAGGAGGAAAACTTAGTTTCCGCCATTGATTAGTAAAACTGTTTTCATAAAAAGGTTCTGAAAACACTGTAGGATCGTATTAATCTAACAAATGTTGGGTCAGTTTTTGATAAATGTAGGAGGTTTCAAACTATGCTGAGCCTTTTTGCTGCTGCATACATCAGTTTTTTCTCTTTTTGATAAATATTTTGTGCAATTGTTTTCTCGTTTTATGTTAATTAAATTATTTTTATTCAAAATGTAATACTTTGTTTTCGTTATGTACTGCATGCAGCAGCAATAAATAAATGTCTACGTTAAACTTTTTATTGAATTATTAAAATGAATTATTATTAATTTGGCCATTGCTAAAAGTTATCGCTTAAAATAAAACAATAAAAAATATTATACTTACAAAAGCTTACACAACTTATTTACTCCGATTACCGCACTAGGCTCGGATCCTGTTTCGCAGAAGGCCGAATTATTATAATCTGGCTATATAAAAATTGATTATACAGTATTTTACATTAAAAACATGATTTATGTTTTTTGTATTTGGTTAAAGATTTATATTTGCTTATCATGGGAGCTTCAAATGTTAAAATCTAGTAGTAACGAGTTTGGCGCGGTCGGCGAAGGTTCGCCTGTGACGCAGAAGATTGCGGATTCGATTTCCACCTCGGAACAAATGTTTGTAAGATCTGCAGATATTTGTTTCAGGTGTTCTGGTCGTTTCCTATGTATATTCATAAAAAAACAATTTATTTAATGTATTATGTATATCAGTTATCTGGTACCCATAAAACAAGCTTTGCTTAGCTTAGGGCTAGATAATGCTGTGTGAATTGTCCAGAATGATTTATTTACTTTAGTTATCCATCTTAAAGACCAACTCAGGAGCCTATGGGCTCGTATTGCCCGTTTCACTGTTTATTTTTTCAATAAATAAAATTTTTACTTTACTTTACTTTAACAAGTCCGGTCCATATCTGCACTCCTCAATCGTACCCCATCCCTATTCTATTGAATTGCAAGGCACTAAGCCCCGCTTTTTCAGTTGAAGCCAAAGGAATAAGCCTTTTGCATTTAAATCTGCACTGAGACTAAAAAAACTAACTTGAAGCCAACTTGAGCATCATAGACCTGTATGGAATGCAGTTTCTCGGTAAAGGGATTTGTATGGAACTTAAACGGACGAAAATAAGTACAAATAAATAATTATTACTTATTTATTACTTACTAGAGTCTTTATGCATTGTGTAGGTAGGTACCTACTAAGATACCTACTACACCTAGGAACTATTTACCTGTATACATACAATCACATGAATACTGTGAATGTTGTTTTACTTATTTTTAGAAGGGAAGGTGTGTTTTCTTTCTTTTTAACTTTAAAAATAAATTAAAAAACCCCCGACACGCCATTTTGTGGCGGCGGCCATCTTGGATTTCCATCAAACAGCTAAGTTCACTCCCGACTAATGCACTTTTCATATAAAAAACACAAAATCAAAATCGGTTCATCGTTGCGTATTGGCACCGATGTATTTTTTTAGATGTTTATCTACATTTTTTCCGTAGACTCAATGCCCTAAGTGTCAGGGTTGCTGATAATTGATATTCAATTAATAACACTATAAATATTATAAATTCGAAAGTTCAACGGTTTGTTACCTCTTCACGCCAAACTACTGAACGGATTGGGCTGAAATTGCATACAGGTAGTTCTTAAACTATGCTACGATATATCCTATATATCCAATTTATAAATCAATTCCCAAGGGATATCCCAAAGGTCGCGTGCGAAGCCGCGGGGAGAAACTAGTTTTCAATACAACACAAACACGTACGCTTTGGCTTTGACCTACCTCAATACGAAGAGCGTTATAATGGCAGGTATGTCTGTTTGTTGTCTATTATGTATATACGACGACCGATGTGGCGCGGTGGATGAAGGTCCGCCTGCAATGCAGGAGGTTGCGGGTTCGATTCCTGCCTTAGGTCAAATGTTTGTACGTATCTGCAGATATTTGTTCCAGATATTCTGGTCGTTTTCTACGTTTAATAAAAAAATATTTGTATGTAATGTATGTATGTATTAAGTATATCAGGTAGACGGTAGAATACACAGAGCGACTAATAGACTTTTTATTAGTCGTGGTAGTGGTACTACTTGTTTCTTATACTACAAGATGCACACCGCGTCTTCGCCCGCGTGGAAATCTATGTGTCAAATGGTTTATACCTAAACCTTCCTCTTGAATCACTCTATCTTTTGCTCAAAACTGCATTAAAATACATAGTTTAAAAGATCTAAGCGTACAGACAGCAGAAGCGACTTCATTTTATACTATGTAAAGATTATAATAAAAAGAAACCAATACTTACACCATAATATACCTACATGACAAGATGATCTACATACTCGAAGCAATTTTATTAAAGTTCCAATGTTTCGCGCACCTTTTGGCCCAGTCTCTCATTATTGTATCCTTGTTCACCTTGTACTCAGTCACTCACACTATGAGTTGACCTTGAATACATCCACTGACCGTAAAAAACGTAAAAACCCTAGCGAAAGTTACTTTACCTCGGTTTGTGCAATGACTTCAGTAAAAATCCAAAAGATTGCCCTCATTTTGGCAAATGTGGCATTTATTTATTCCTAGTAGGTACAGTTGACGTTACAATTCGGAGAACGTGAATTTTGATTAGCTCAAGGTTCATGTGAATTCGAGTACCTATGCCGCGCATCTAATATGTTATGAACTCCAACTCCTAACATATCACATTAAGTAAACAAAAAAATCAAAATTTTATATTTCTAAAATGGTTTGTGTAGTGTTGTAATAAATCACTGGACACTAACACTTTAAAAGAACTAAAGTTTGACTATTCTATAACAGATAAAATTTGCATAAGTCTATGTAAAAAATAAGCGCCGTCTGTCGACCACTTTTGGTAAAATTTACATGCAATCTGACAGTCTTACTTATGCACGGCCTGCACGTAAAATGTAGAATGTTTTGCCAGATTTAATCTGAGGTCATCGCCGCGCCATGCTATCGAGAAGTTTTTTGTTTATTACAATTTAAATAATAATAAAATCATCATCATCATCAGCCTATAGCAGTCCACAGCTGGACATAGGCCTCCCCCAGTGAGCGACATAGCGCCCTGTCTTCAGCTTGCCGCATCCAGCATCTACCTGCAGAATAATAATGAAAACAAGTTCATTAATTAAGAGCATTGTAAACGTAAAGTAGGACGCCCTCCGGCCAGATAGGATGACGACTCGAAAGACTGCAGGTAGATGCTGGATGCGTCAAGCTGAAGACAGGGCGCTATGGCGCTCGTAAAGTAAGGCCTATTTCCAGCCAGCTGTGGACTAATATCGGTTTAAAGATTCTTTATTTTCTAAAAGAACATTGTATATAGGTAACGTTCACTTAATTTGAAATATTTACAAAGTTTCTACTTAGTACCTTCTTATAATAAATACTTAAATATGTGCTTAAGATTATATTAGCCGAGTGTGCTTACACCTATATTAGTATAATGTACTTACAAACAAAAACAAAAGAAAAAACTAAAGTAGAAAAAAAAAACCTAACCAATCTAATAAAATAAAGTAACAGTAGGAAGGTAGGAACACAGCGGTCTGCCTTCATTTTACCGGCTGATAGCTGCTTAGAGGTACTTAGGCTTACACTATTGTTTTGCCAACAAAAGACTTTACAGGCTACTAATATAGGCTGATGATGACGATGATGCCTTACTTATTACTCTACTAATGGTGTTTCTTAATAACTAATACAAATTGGCATATTACAAACTCGTATATTTATATGGGTTATTAAAAACTAAATTAAAAATACTTAACTAACACTTAAACCAAAAATGTATATATTTTTGTTCTTGACTGTCCTTAAACCTAAAGTCCTTAGTTTGGGTTCGTTCGATCCAAGGTTTCCATTGCACTTGATAATCTTTTAACTTCATTCAAGCTACTTAATGTTCAAGTTAGGGACCGAATTCGCATAATTTAGTAAAGTAGGTATTTAACAGAATGGCACCGTTCTGCCATTGTACAAAAAGGCTGATTTTACGATCGGGTGGCGACATATAGGTACCTTAGTAATATCATCATCATCAGCTTATAGCAGTCTACTGCTGGCAGTAGACTGCTATATGATGATGCGATGATACAACCTATGTCCAGACATCCCATGTCCCCCAATGAGCGCCATAGCGCCCTGTCTTCAGCTTACCGCATCCAGCATCTACCAGCAGTCTTTCGCAGGTCGTCATCCCACCTAGTCGAAGGGCGTTCTACACTACGTTTATCGAGTCGTGGTCTCCACTCAAGAACACGTTTGCTCCAGCGGTCGTCGGTTCTTCGCGAGATATGGCCGGCCCACTGCCACTTCAGCTTGCTAATTCTTTGAGCTATGTCGATAACCTTGGTTCTCTGTCGGATGTATTCGTTACGAATCCTATCCTTCAGAGAAACTCCGAGCATAGCTCTTTCCATAGCTCGCTGAGCGACTTTGAACTGGTGGACCAGCCCTATCGTGAGTGTCCACGTCTCAGCTCCGTAGGTCATAACGGGTAGGACGCACTGGTTGAAAACTTTCGTTTCAAACCGAAGAATTACCTATCGCTTAACATTTAAATTATCTTCATATATTTAAATTCACGCTATAAAATAAATTTGTATCATACAAAATATGATAAAATGTTATTAACTTATTCTACAGTAAAAAATATATCAAAAAGGTAGATCACCGACCGCTCGCTAGAGTCAAGCGGCCGGTGACTAGGGCTGCATAGAGAGGAACTTCCTGACGATACGTGCCGAGTCTAGGAGTACCGCCTTTTGGATCTGGCCCTTGATCTAACTTCCTAAGTAAATAACTCAAAAAAAATTACATTCAAAATACACAAGAATAATAAAATATAATGATAAATTAATAACAATATAAAGTTAAATTAAATCGGACAGGTAATTCAAAACAATAAAATATAGTATGAACATGAACACCGAAAAACATACAAATATGCAAACAATACAAATACCATCCAATCAGTGACCTAGCTAAGCTGTTCTATAATATTATGAAAAACCTCGTTTGTGTAACTAAGGTCTAGTAAGGTGCTAGACCTTACTACACCTTAGGTTTATTACTCGTACTTACGATATTATTTTAAATAAACTGAATTCATAAGAAATAAGTTACAGAATAATATTGATTTGCAGTATTAGAATTTAAAGTGGCTATGCTATAATATTATTATAGCTACTTTGAATTCCATTCGTCCATAACACGCAGAACATGCTATTGCCTACTTGGGATTCTATGTCTTAACAGCATTAAAACTAAGTCGTCTTTAAATTAAATCTAGTATTGGATATGTTCCTATTGGCCCTCTCATTATAATTCCTTCTTAATGTCAGTGCCTCGTGTTTTCTTCCACGAGTGGACTAAATTGAAGTGAAGAGAGAATTACTAACACTTTATTTCACAATTGATAAATATTTATACTGTAAAACATGACTTGTCTTAAGTTCTTATTTAGTAAGCCTTAAGGAATAAAGTTATCGACTTCTGATTTCTATATTCTTCAGTGGTGACCGCGGCTCGGCAAACGTTGTGTAGGATTCTATAGCACCCTGTCTTAAGCCGCCTTTAGGATCTCGATGTCAGTTTGCCATCCCATGGCAGGAGAAAACGGAAGATGGTATGACGACCTGCATCATACTGCAGGCATATTCGGGATGCAGCTATAGTCAGGAGGCTTTGGAGCTAATTAGGGAGGCCTAATAGGTTATAATGATGATGATGATGATTATGAAGAATTACCGTAAAATCAAAGTATTGAGACAGCGTAGGGAAATACTTATAATGTTTAACTTAGGTCTTACATTATTAAACATTTATAGAATAGGATAGAACTACTTATTGGTTCTATAAATATACTAAAAAAATAACTTATATCTATAATTAGATTTGATTTTTACATTATAAGCCAGCCGACATTTTGTTTTCTATTAACACAATTAAAAAAAACAAAAAGGAATTTTAAATCGTTTTGTAAATTCATAGGAAAAATTCTAAACGATCCCTCTATTTTGCTCTTAAAAATATTTAACAGTGAAAAATATCTATATTTAAAATGGTGTTTGACGCGACGGACCGTGCGGCAGCAGCACAATGCTCGCTCCGCATCGTTTAGCATTTGATTTTAATTGTTTTCACGCGACTTCCATAGTATTTTGTAAGCCTCGTTAAATTGCATAGATTTTTTTACGAATGATTTGTTAGGAATATTAGTCTTAGTCACAAAAGTGAGAACTTTTAAAATTACTTAACATATTAGTGGTATAGATGTCTTCCTGTAGTCTGACCGAGTGACTCTGAATATGAAGTTTTGCAGTAAGTGTACCCACTGTAATCATGGTTGGTAATGTAAAAAAACTTTCAACTTACTGCATTTTTTTTATTCTTATATTTGGATTAAAAAATGATATAAAAGAATGGATAAGATAGAAATGTAGTTTTACTGTTAATGAGCTATAATTCTGTAGATATACTTAGGTAGGTACTAAAAGTTTTTTGGTTGTTCGAAGTTTACTTAAAATACTTAGCTTAAGATGTTTTCTCAGATAAGTGAAATGTAATTTCCTTTGAGAAAATAAATATTATTTAGACCGAACTCGTTGTAGTGATCACAGCTGTATATCTAACTCAGTTTTGACAAAAACCCGACTTACAGTAACTATGCTATTGACGGCAGTAAATTCATTTATATACACACACTTTTATTACTTTATATACGCTATAATGGACTGTGTATGTTATCTTTGGACTATGTCTGAAATAAATGTGTGCCTTTTTTTATTTTTTTTTACTTTTTGACTTTATGACTTATATCAAGCAAGCAATCCCTTAGCTACTATTATGTGAGGACACATAAATGGTTATAAGTTTTTATTTAAGTATTCTGTTAGGTGTGTAAAACTGTTTGTCTTCCGAATAAAGCAAAATAAAATAAAAATAAAAAAAATACTATTTTGTTAATAACCATGATCGTTTAAAAAAGTTTTATCCTTTCCACTAGTCGTGTTATTATCCATAGCTGTTTTTTTTAAATATTTTTTTTTCAGTTTGAGGTTTTTATCGAACTAGGCATCCATCACAGAATAACTGAAACTGCGAGTAAGTTTTATTGGCAGACATACTGATGTACCCTCATTTCTTGGTAAATATCCCGTTATTGACCTTATGCAAATATGCTATACTCCCATTCAAATGCCTGGATAGTTTTTGTATACAAAGAAGTTACAAAACCCAAGAAATATTGGTGGAAAATATTTAACGACATAATTATGTCGATATCATCGAAGCAAAGCACAGAAGCTGTAGTTAAACAAATCACATTCATAGTCAATTTAATTTTAATCACATTTATATTCTTATCTTTAAATTGATGCTATTTTATTATAATGTTATTCTATGCTATGGATTTTATTCTGAAATAAATAAATACAATACATAACAATAAGTATAATTTAAAGTTGGTTCACTTCTTTTCGTTTCACGTTTTCACATTCGAAGACAGATCCAGAGCCAACTGTAACAACCCCGTCCAGATAGCCTAGTATTATTTACTGAGAGCTCGCGGTTCAATTGGCGCCATATTTATTGGCCCAGCTTCCGAATCCGGTGCGGGTGGTTGATTTAAACGCGCATTTCCGGTGTACCACTTCGGTGGGTTCCGGTCAGTTATTACGTTAAATACGACGGACGTTTTTCATAGCACCATGCGGAACCCAAAAGTTTTGTGCTTACCTAGATGGAATATTATTTATTTTTGAAAAGCGGTTTATTTCGTCGTTTTCTATAAAAAATATCTATTTATGTAATGTATTGTATTATTTATATCAGTTATCTAGCACAACATCTGGTATTATTTATTTTAGTTTATTAGGTACACAAAACACATAACAAGCAATAATAGAATAACAATACAAAAATACATATGATCTGGCTTGAATTGTAACCTTAACAAAACGTGCACCCAACAAAATAATAGAGAAACAAGTTAAATATTTTCTAGTAAAAAAGGTATTTTCCTAGAAAAACCTCGGTTTTATAGAATATCTAGGAAAACTGCGGTTTTTTTAGTATAACTAGAAAAACCGCAGGCTCTAAATAACGTTTTATCGTAACATAAATCTTTAAGGTTACGCAGGAATGATTGCGGATGACAAATGCTAAAAGTGAATGCAAGTACGCAACCAGTTTTTCTGGCCTGATGAGAGGAATCAGGACAGATCATGATGGAAAGGTATACACAGATTTAATAACTATTGCGCGTAAAATCATTTTTAAACCAGTCGATTCATTTGTTGCATCGAATTTGTTGATTCATTCGTTTGACGACCGATGTGGCGCGGTGGGCGAAGGCCTGCCACGCAGAAGGTTGCGGGTTCGATTCCCGCCTCGTAACAATTGTGTGTACATCTGCAGATATTTGTTCCGGGTGTTCTGGTTGTTTTCTATGTAAAATAAAATATATATATCTATGCGTTTTATATAGGTACATTATAAACCTTCCTCTTGAGTCACTCTATCTATTTAAAAAAAACGCATCAAAATCCGTTACGTAGTTTTAAAGATCTAAGCATTCATACGGACAGACAGACAGCGGGAAACGACTTTGTTTTATACTATGTAGTGATATACATAGATAGATAGAAAATTCTTTATTGCACTTTAACTATAAACTATGTACAGTAAAAACTTAAAAATTAAGTTTAATTGGCGGTCTTATCGCTCAAGAGCGATCTCTACCTAAGTAAGTTATGGGATATTATAAATAAAATACTTATAGTACTTACATAGAAATATACTACATATATATCATAAAATATACATATACTACTTATAAACATAGGATCTCAGATATTCGCTTAGTGACAGCAGGACAAATAGTGCTCCTTTAACAGTGTTTTAAAGGTTCTTAGCACGCCTCACCGATATTGGCAATGCGTTCCATAGTTGCACAGCACGGGCAGTAAAGGAATGGGCGAAGAAGGAAGTAGAGTGAGCTGGTACTTGAAGCAGGGGTTGCCGAAGAGCGCAGAGAAAGAGTGTGAGAAAGATGGAGAAAGGTGAAACGTTCTTTGAGATAAGGGGGTGCAGAGGCCAGAAATAGAATATTATAGAGAAGAGATAGAATATGAGAATTACGGTGAAGCCGTATAGGTAACCACTTGAGCTTCCTGCGAAATTCCGAGACATGGTCAATTTGCGCAAGCCAAATATGACTATGAACTATAGTGTACGAGTATATAGACATAGTTCAAGGCTCAACATCTATGCCGATAACTAGCAATACATACACGTGATTATGTAAAATATGTAAATACCGGATGCGGGTAGCTTGGCCATATGCCATTTCATCACTCGCATCGGGAAAAACCTACGTTTGGAGGGCAGTGAACAGCTGTAGCGAAAACTGGATCGGAATTCTGATTTTCCTATTTGCCGCAGTGTGAGTGCATTAGAAATGCTAGTGATAGAGCCGATAAGGCCGAAATTTATGGATAGAATGCTGAACTTAGATTTAGATCACACGTTTCGTATGAAAAGCTTGGTTGGGAGCTGGTTTTCAATAAATAAATAAATAATGCTGGACAATTCACACAGCATCATCTAGCCTCAAGCTAAAAGAACTTGTGTTATAGATACTAGATGACTGATATACTTACTTATTACAATAGATAACATATATTGATATTTTTACTTATACAATAATGACCAGAACACCCGCAACAAATATCCACTTTTGTCTCGAGACTGGAATCAAACCCGCAACCTCTTGTGTTGCAGGTGGACCTACACCCACCGCCCCACAGAGGTCGACAAGGATGTGCTTGTCGCAAAATAATCAGGATTTTACGTTCTATGTAGATATCATATTAGGTATGTATATAAATAAGGTAAATACTTACCTACGATGAACCGCGGCGGCGGCGGTTGCGACGTAAAAATCGACCTCTATGACTCACCCCGTGGACGATGTCTAATATTAATGTGAAATATTCGTAATATTTTACATTTTTTGAATTTTAATTTCTCATAGTAGGATACCAAAACCAAACATCTATCTTTTTAGCCAAGGATCTCATCAGTAGGTTATATTTTTTTCTTAATTAGATATGTCAGTATTTTCTATTATTTTGAGCTTCGAAACTGATGCTGAAAGGGAAATTATGAAAACCTCTCACAAGTTATCTTGATAGAACGCGTACATACTATATTAATCGAAATACTTTATAGTCAAACTATTCGGACACTAAAATTTCCTAAAATTATTAGTAAATAATATATACTATAAGATAAGTGGTTCATGATATAAACGGGTTTGAAAAGTACTGTTTCTGCGCATTTTAGGAATAAACGCTCTTAAGAGTCGACTATGGAAACCTACCAGAGGAAGGGCTCAGGGGCTTTCCAGTGTATTTTAATTACCTCTGCGATCAAATCCGTCTATCAAGCGTGGTCATCATTATCATCAACCTATTAGTCCACTGTTGCACAGAAGCCTCTCCTAATGAGCGCTATAGCACCCTGTCTTCAGCTTGCCGCGTCCAGCATCTATCTGCAGTTTTTCGCAAGTCGTCGTAGACTACGTTTGCCGAGTCGCGGTCTCCACTCAAGAACACGTTTACCCAGCGGTTGTCGGTTCTTCGAGATATAATTATGGCCGGCCCACTACTACTTGAAAATTCTTAGAGCTATGTCGATAACTTTGATTCTCTGTCGGATGTATTTGTTACGAATCCTATCCTTCAGAGAAATTCCGAGCATAGCTCTTGCCGTAGCTCGCTGAGCGACTTGAAACTGGTGTACCTGTCTGTACTAACGCGAAAGCGTGGTGATTATGGCAAAACCCTCCTTTGATGGACGCACGTTCAAGATAAGGTGGCCACGATAATACCGAAAACTCGTCAAAAGTTTCCCTCAAAAACCCTTCCCATTGTTAATCCCTGCCCTCCGACCAAAACTCATGAAACTTTGCATTCATTCACACTTCAAACTTCCTCCATTTCTCACACCAGAAACTTGGAAAAACTTTTGTAAATCCTTTTAGAAGTTGCAACATTTCCAATGTTTATAGCGATACCAGTGCAGCACTCGAGGTGATGGATCCCCCGCTTTAATATCTGCTGCGTGGACAAATTGCCGGCATATTTATACTCCTGAACCGGGCTGGGAAAAGTGCTGTGTGGTGGCTAGACGAAGATTTTTCAGTGCGGCTTATTTCAAAGAGAACACGAATATTTTGTATTTTCAACTGACTTCGGAAAAGGAGGTTTCTTTATTTGTTTTAGGCAACGCCCACAAAACATCTGTATTTTAATTGACTTCGAAAAAATGATGTTTATTTATTTATTTTTAATAATAACATTCTTATAGATAAAAACATACATGGAGAAAATATTATACTTAGGTAATATAGTATAATGTCTGCTAATAACAGGCTTGCACATGCAGATGCTGGATGCGTCAAGCTGAAGACAGGGTGCTATAGCGCTCATTAGGGTAGGCCTATGTCCAGCAGTGGACTACTATAGGCTGATGATGATGATGATGAACCGGCTTGCACAACATTTGCAATAAGTGCACAAACAACAGCTAAAAGGCAATAAAATTGAATAGGACAACACAAACAAATTATACCTACCTATATACAACCTATACAAATAAGTAGGTAAGCTACAACTAGAATATGTAGGTAGGTACAGTAAAACTATACCTACAATTAAAAAGTAATCTGCATAATTAATATAATATACCTTTTTGCATAGAATCTTCCGATTAAATAAATCATTTCTTTTTAATCATCTTGTTTCTGCGGCCGAAGAACAAGTACGCACTTGGAATAGTAACAATGACCCCAAACGATCCGGTTCAAGGCAGAAAATAGGCATAAAGTAAAACGGCGCGGAATTCTTCCAGAAGATTCCGCCTCAAAGAGCCCAGCATTGCAAACGGAAGATATTTGTCAACAGGCAGACTTGAACCGTTCGCTCTGGTATTCTATATAATATCTTACGCAAAAAATACCTAAACCCTGAGCCTAAACCTGTCCATTAGAAGAACAGCCAGTTTTTACAACTCACGGACTTTTTCTATTTATCTATTTAAGAAGTATATTATTTAGTTTGGTATTCGTAACATTTATTTATTACTAGCTGCGCCCCGCAGTTTCACCCGTGTGGTGATAGATATTTGGATAATATACAATATATCTTTATAAATTGTAGCCTATGTGTTATTCTGATGTATAAGATATATTAGTAAACTTTATTAAAATCCGTTCAGTAGTTTTTACGTGAAAGAGTAACAAACATCCATCCATCCATACTTACAAACTTTCTCGTTTATAATATTAGTAGGATTTGTTTTTATATATTCTTGTTATATTCATATTTAGATAACCTTTGGTACATCCCCTGCCTTTCTTAAATTCACATAATTTCACATTCGTACTTGTGTATTGCATTTTTGTAATGATCTGCATAAATGGTTTACAATAAAGTATAATAATAATAAACCGTCTGCCACTCTTCTTAACATTATGACTGACTTGTTTATGGCAGACGTCCGCAATCTCCCCTATAGCCCGATTACCCAGTCCATCCATCCATCACAATAGCCTGGTTTTATTTCTTTCATTTTTCTTTGCAATAGTCTCTACACTTCGCGGATACCATCTTTGGGTGTATCATCAGGGCCGGATTTAGGGGAGGGCAAACGGGGCTACTGCACCGGGCCTCCACAAAAGAGGGGCCCCCACAATAGAGACCTCGGAAAAAAATCTAATTGAGTCTAGTAAAACTGTAAAGTAAACCACATTTCCTTTGATATTTGTATGTCCCTATTAGGATATACTATCCGGAAATATCACGAATTTTCATAATTTTTTCTTATGCAATCCAAAATAATGTCAATTAAAAAAACATGCTTACACACTTGGCGTGCAGATTATTTTATGATAAAAATATGTACATTCTTTTAACTTTTTCAAAACGTATGTAAACTCGGGTCGGTTGTATAGTTTAAGGAAAAATCGAAGAACGAATGGTCAAGGTGTCGAATTTTCATTTGTTCGAAAACTCGACTGTAACAATTGTTCGTTTTATTCTAAAAATAATTTTTATTGTGTAATTTGTACCCACTTCTCTCTTCACTTTATCACTCTCTCCCAATAAGGTTTGCTGGAAGAGAACCCTTTTTATGGTTAAGTTCGCGTTGTATAAATTTTCTAGAATAAGTTTTGTGTTATGTTTTTCGTGCAAGAAGTATAAAATAAAATAATTTGGTGCCAGTGGGCCTCCACTCCTTTGTTGCCCGGGGCCCCCACACCTCTAAATCCGGCACTGTGTATCATATTGTGCACCCGAGGATGATACCCGCTATGTGTAGCCATCGCCTTTAGATTAGCTTCTCAAAGGGCCTCTGTGCTGTTGGCTTCGGCCCCACGCTAGCCTTCCAAAGGATCGGGTCACTTTATGGCCCGAGATCATGGTAATGAGAGACATAATAATAAAATAACATATCTTATATACTATATAATAGCATTTTTGTATTTTATTGCAAACTATTCCTATTGCCTATTCTGCAAAATGGTTGAGATTCAACGGCTCAAAAGGACTGCTCGGCAATACGATCGACTTTGAAGAAAAATACAATACAAGACATAACTTGTACACAAAACTTAAATCCTAATTGTAAATTATACAAAAAATATAGACATGAAACATAAAAGTAGAGTAATTCTCAAATAAATTGTAAATTCCAGAAAAAAAGTTTGTCGCAATTTTTATTTTAAAAAAATAAATATATTTTCTTATTTATTTTTGAAATGTTATGTTTCATCTATCAGAAGATATTCTTATTATTTCAGAAAAGATAGTGCATTAGCTCTATTCTATAGAATAAACGCCCGGTGTTATGTTTAATAAAACCTTGATTTCGTTGTCAAAACAAAAATCATCATGTCACTCTATGCCTTTACAGGTTCCGACTTCATTTATAATTTTTTATGTAGATATGGATTTATTTATACATGTTTAACTCAACCGATTAATGTTATATTTTATTATCTTTACTAATAGGGACTATTATCTCCTAAATTTCTAATACAAATTAATAGTTATTTACTTGTCACAATTTAGTTACAAACATTTTCGTAACGTTATTTTACAATGATTTCTTAAGATTATTGAACGCTACTTATGCCATTCAGTTGGCAGCATTGACTCGATTCCGATTGGTGGATAACGAAACTTCCATGGCGTATTTAGACGCGAGTAACCGTCTTGATGTGTGATGTCGCAGCTTCAAACTTCAGTAACAATTTCGTTATTCTGACAAGGAAACTTGATATTTTGCTGGTAAGTTGTTTCAAAATGGATATCTCATTTAAATATGTCGTAGTTTTTACATTTATCTAGTGATTAATTAATGTTTTCGTGCTGCAGATTATGTTGTTGTCATGAAAAACATTTTTGAAGTTATATTTTGCATACAACTTAGTTGCATTTCGTAACGTAACGAAGTTGTTCTCTATAAAGTTACATGCACATTAGAATAACGATACTAACAAAGAGGGTTATGCCTTGTGTTTATCTCCAATTTTCTCACTAGGTAACTGTATAATGTTGTAGGTACACACCCAGATTATAATGAAGAAAAAAAATGTGTCTGCCTAATTTATCACCCCCAGTGACTTATTACTTTACATTATAATAGATGGTACAATAATTATTATCTGGACGTCATTTAAAGTTTACTTTTGTTGCAGACATGCCACTTACGAACTCCGAAAGGCAAAAACGTTACAGGGAGCGCTTGAAAACCCAAAATCCGGAGAGACATGACGAACTTAGGATTAAACATCATGAAAAAGTGAAAAAAAATACAAAAAAAATTGCAGAATTTTGTTATTTTCATTTTGAACTTGAACTGAGTTAAGTTTTATAATGTTTTAAGAAGTGTTATTGTATCTTACTACTTTCTACATTAACGAACAAAAAAAATCATCCAAATCGGTCAAGCAGTTTTCAAGTGATTTTTTATAATATACGTATATATATACATAAATAGATTGATGAGACTGATTCAGATAATAATTCACAGTGTAAATGTAGCTTAATAATTGCATTTTCGTTGCTTATTTACAATTTCGATACAACAACTTCGATACAACATTTTCGTTACGTACAATTTATTTGAGAATTACTCTACAATCATTGGCCTTATCGCATAGAAGCGATTTCTTCTATTGTCGTAGTTCTCCCTATATGCATTCATATACGGGTAACTTTTCAAACATAATATAATACGCTGAATGGTTTTACAGTTATAATTATGTTACAAAAAAAACCATCATTGAACATTCTGATAATTGCTTAGATAATTCAGATATCTTCATCATATTAGACCAGAAATGTCCACTGTTGGATATAGACCTCCCCTAATGAGCGCCATAGCGCCCTGTCTTCAGCTTGACGCATCCAGCATCTGGCTGCAGTATTTCGTAGGTTGTCATCCCACCTGGCCGGAGGGCGTCCTACACTATGCTTACCGAGTGGTCTCCACTAAAAATACGTTTACCCCAGGGGTTGTCGGTTCTACGAGATATGTGTCTGGCCCACTGCCACTTCAGCTTGCTAATTCTTAGAGCTATGTCGATAACTTTGCTTCTCTGTCGGATGTCCTCCGACGATTCCCTCGAAAACTTTAGTATATGATAATATTTCGCCAAATTCCCAATCAGTTTATTTTCTAGGAATTAGCCAACGATGCGTTCTTTCCATCTAGTTGACTGTACCGATACCTATCTATCAATTATTATTGACGCACAATCCAGCAGCGGTTAGAAAAACCCAGAGCTTTAATCATTAAAATGGCTCTCGGTTAACCTTTACATTTTCTTAAGAATCAGGGACGATTTTGTTTGTTTGTTTGTGACGCATGCACAATATGTTTTTACTGGTTTTTACTTTCATTTCTGAGGGCGAGCGTAAAAAGTTTCATAAGACTTTTGCCTCTACCGCCAGGTAGAGGTTTAATTAGATCAGAAATTTTATAATATTTTTCGAAAAAAACGCTTGGTCACGTAAATAACAGTTTCTTAAATATTAATAGATTGTATTTATAAGAAGAAATTATATGAACAAAGTGCAGTTAATTATATATGAATCGATAATTAAGTATAAAAAACTTTATTTAGTTTGTGCATGTGCATTTAATTAAAATTAAACAGTTAAAATGTGTAGCAAGTCGTGTTTTATGTTTTTTGTGCTCTATATTATAGTTGGTAAGTGTTTTCAATAGTAGAACTTATCACATTACTAACATTTTATAAATAGACCAGCAGCGTCTCCCCACGGCTTCGTATACGTAGATCCATCATTGACCTAGTCATGAATCTACTGAAAAATAAAGTTACCGATAGATCCATTTTCCGAACTAGATCTAATGAGAAATAATAATCTCAATAGATCTTGTGATCTCTTCTCAATAAACATTGTGATGTTTTTGATTTCTCTGGCTTTGGTATCGTACTTATATTAAAGTAAAAAATCGACCAAAAAAAAAATTAGCCTTTTAGTTGCTATATTTCAAGTTGAATCAAAACCCGTCCCAAGCTTTCATTCTCTAAAAAAGATTAATATTTTGTAAGCCTTTTTGCATAGAAAACTTTTACACAGTTTTGACCATTTTTTGAATTTATTTACTGATAGTTTTTGCAACTCAATATATAGGGGTTTTGTTGTAAAAGCGTATACATTGCCGTTTTAAAGATACATTTATCTTGTGTAACCCAACCGGGGGGCGGGCAGCAGCGTCCCTTGCAGCAAAATCTCTACACTGCAATCCCCAACCCGCATGCCCATTGCGTGGGGATTATGGGCATCGGGGGTTGATGCCCATAATCCCCACGCAATGGGTGCCATGGATAGATACGCCAACAGAATGTGGCCCCCAGTTCCCGGCCGCCTCGCTATTCCTGGCCATGGTAACGGCCACGGTAACAGCGGGGCAGGGGGTGCTAGGAATCCCCGGGCTACATCAGAAAAAACGGACGCACTCTGAGGCTTGACCATCATCCAGCGCAGTTGGAAGTGGAGTTAGAGAACATCAAATGGCATGTTCTGGGGTTATGTGAAGTCCGTAGAGAGGGGGAGGACACCGTAACCCTAGACTCGGGCCATCTTCTCTACTTTCACGAGGGTGATAAAACATCCTAGCGTGGCGTAGGCTTCTTGGTCAATAAGGCCCTCTCTAACAACGTCCAAGAAATCTCCAGTGTGTCGACCAGGGTAGAGTACCTGATCCTTCGGCTGTCCAAGCGGTACAGCGTGTAGGTCATCCAAGTTTACACACCGACCTCGGCACACTTGGATGATGAAGTGGAGGATATGTATGAAGACATATCCAAACCCAAAATAAAGCCACTTCAACGTTATTATGGGGGACTTTAACGGCAAGGTGAAGCCCGCATGGTTATGGAGTCAGGAATCACAGGAGGCATGCTTGTCAACTTCCTTGAGAAGGAGGGGCTGTTCTTGATGAACTCTTTCTTTAAGAAACAGCCTCAAAGGAAGTGGACATGGCAAAACTCCGACACTGTGACTAAAAATGTGATCAACTTCATCGTGACGGATAGCAAGCACATATTCAGAGATGTCTCAGTGATCAACAGGTTCAATACCGGATCTGATCACCGACTCCTCCGAGGCTCTCTGAATATCAACTTGAAGCTTGAAAGAAACCGTCTGATGAAGTCGACGCTCCGACCTGACCCAATCCAAATCATGGCGGGCACCGAAAAGTTTCAGCAGCTTCTCGGGAAAATATTTGTTGCCTTGGAACCCACTGATGACGCTGACGAGACCCTACACAATCTGATTGAAACGTTGAGGGACGAGGGCATCAAATTCTGTCGAAAGCAGCGCACTGGCAAGTAGTCCAAACTCTCGGATGAGACTCTTGGGCTGGCTGCATTGCCCCGCTGTATGGCAATGCTGATGCGCTGCGACAGATATTCAGCAGCGCCATCAATAAAAGAATTCCTTTGCGGAATATAGATGTTTAATACTAAAGTCATTTAAAACGGGATATTTACCATGATTTGATTTTTGAGTTATCCAATATTTCGGCACAGTTGCATGCGCCATGATCACGGAGTAACTGCAGGCACTGCCAGTTTTTAAATGACTTTAGTATTAATAACCATGATAGCTTCAAAAGTTTTATAGATGTTTATTGTCAAAAATAATAAAAGATTTATGATTAGTAGCGTCCTTAATCCCAAATTAGTTTTTCCGGGTCACTAGAATCCTCTAAAAATAGCAACGAAGATAATAGTTCTAAACATGCATCATAGGTGCCTACCTATGATGCTGTAGTATTTGTATTGTAAGTGCCTACGTACGCTACAAATACAGCATATAAATTGTGCACTAAATAAACCCGTAAACTTTGTTCATGAAACAAATGATTTGCAGTTTGCATTACATAATTTAGCAGTGGTTTCTCGGAGCTGATTTTTACTATTTACACCCAAAACTTTTGCCCAACCAGTGGTGAGAAAAACTCGAGTTTTGTTTTATTTACATCATTAATAACTTTATCAGTAAAATTTTTAAACTATTATGGTTACCAAAGGTTAAATCAATAATAACAAAATATTTCTGATATTTTTTATACAAAGAGGGGGAAGGAACTCAGAAGAATACTTATAAATCATGTAATAGGTAAATTACTGAAACCTGGCACTATCCTCTTTTGTTTTTCGTTATTAAACTTTCATTGCGAAATTTCGAACGGAAATTTCGTAAGAAATTGAGCTGCTTTTTCACTTTTTAATGATGAGTGAGCTGAAGTGGCAGTGGGCCGGCCATATCTCGCGAAGAACCGACGGCCGCTGGGGCAATCGTGTTCTTGAGTGGAGACCGCGACTCGGTAAACGTAATGTAGGACGCCCTCCGACCAGGAGGGATAACGACCTGCGAAAGACTGCAGGTAGATGTTGGATGCGGCAAGCTGAAGACAGGGCGTTATGGCGCTCATTGGGGGAGGCCTATGTCCAGCAGTGGACTGATATAGGCTGATGATGAAGTTTTTTTATATTAGTTAGTAGTTATGTAGTCTTTATGGTGAAAAAAATTTACTAACTACTAATTCCTTAGGTAAGTTAGTTACTCAAATTAAGGAATTAGTTTAGTCAATTTGTATTTTCTATTCTATTTACAATACAATACAAATACAAAAATTCTTTATTGTACACCATAAGTAATCAAATTAATCATTACAAAAATACATTATATGCGACAGGTACAATAGGCGGCCTTATCGCTTAGAAGCGATCTCTTCCAGGCAATATTTACTTACATAGCCGGACTTTGTAGGAGAAAAGAACTAGAGTAGGCTTCCAGTATCAACAGATTTATGAGGTCAGCGTGGCTAATTGTAAGAAAAAATGTGTTTCGTTGATCTTGTTCAAAATGAAACCTCATTTGTACTACTTGGCTCAGCGAACTGTGTAAATAAGCCATTCTACTTTCCAGCATTCTTTTGTTTTTAATTTTTATTTTATCCGTTTATTTATTTCTGTTCAGTGTGCCAACTTACTAAGCCGGTGGACGGACTCAAGGACTCATTGGGCATTCTTCAGAGGATAGAACAAGAGGAGTGGAATAATGAGGAGGTACCTTGTAAGGATGCAACCCTGGCGATGTTGGAGGGAGTCAGGAATAACACGCTTTGGGCATCTTGGAGTAAGTGTTATGAAGTAATTTTTTTTCTGGTGAAAACTTCTTTAGGCGCGTGTACCTACTCTTTTTGGGTGAACAAAAAACGTGAAACTCGCATCATCGTCACCGCACGCTTACCAGTATAAATAAAATATAAAATTACTTAGTTTTCACTTCTATCAGCAGTTCCCAAAGACTGCCCCGTTTTTTTTAATCCTTTACGATTTTTCTAGATATGCTTAGAAAAATCGTAAGAGATTTAAATATATATAGATTAAAAAAACCTTGTAATGCAGTGGGTAACGGCCTGTATGTATCATAAAGTTGCAGGTTTGATTCTTGAGTAGCCATGACAATCCTTAAACTTTATGGAACGTACCGAGGCCCAAAAGTGTGTTAGTTTATAGAACATACACATTATTTTATTAGTACCAAATAAAACTTTATACCCAAACAGATCTTCGCAACGAAAAAGAAGTCGTGGAGAAAAAAATTGCAACTGCACTGGTGCAGTAGCTTTGACTATGGACTTTAGACTCACGAAATGATTTTTTTCTCTTCAGTTTGGGACTCGATGCAGCCACCAGTAGGGACCCTATCTGGGGCACGATACCACTTAGGCAACTTTGACCAATGCCTAAAATCACCCTGGGTACAGCCCTGGACTTCCCAATACTGCTTGGTAGAGTTCCACCTCACAAAGGAGAGTAAACCTTACGATGCTGAAGATAAGGATCCAAATGGGAGTGTGGGAGAGTTTGTTGGGGTGAGTTTCTTTTGTTTCCTGTTTTTGTTCTAACTAGTCGTAAGTTCAATCCTATTTAAATAAACAGTTTATATTATTATATTTCATAGTTCCATTAGTAGAAGAGAATTTAACCTAATCCATTCGGTAGCAGTCGCACTAAAAGTAATCCAAAAATGCTTGAGATGAGTAGGTACTTACTGGCGAACTTACCCCATATCTTTAGTCGTACCTCGATTCAACCTCTACTCAAACTCCACAAGCGTTTCGGTATGCTTGATCGAAAAAGTCGCTTCACTGAAACTAAACTTCAAAATGAACTGCCATCTCAAGGTACCTCGCGACCTACCTTAAATTCTTCACAAAAGAGCTTGTTGTCATTTTTAATGAATTTTGAAGACTGTCTCAATTACATTTATGACGATAAATCCTACAATTGACGACCTCTGTGAAGGTCCTCGGCGAAGGTCGGAATTTTCGCCTCGGGACAATTGTGTGTACGATCTGCAGATAACTGTTCCGGGTGTTCTGATCGTTATCTATGTATAAGAAAAACTATCTATCTATGTAATCTATTGTACCTACATAAAATAGTATTAAGTATATCAGTCATCTAGTACCCATAACACAAGCTCTGCTTAGCTTGGGGCTAGATGATGATTTTCCAGCATTATTTTTGCTACAGATGGAAACCAAGCACCGTCGCAGACTCCACTACTACCACCTCGGGGTCTGTCTACCCTCGGTATGCTCTCCATCATCAGTCGCGAAGATCTCCCGTCACCTTCACCAGCTCACACATCTCCCACTCGCTGACGTCGTGGTAGACCCCAGTTACTGTCAAGTGAAGGAGGAAGCTAGCTCGTATGGAGTCGCGTATTATTTGTTTTGGTGAGTTGCTATAGCACGTAAAATAGATATTCCAGTGAAATTCAATTCTACTAATATCATAAACGCGAAAGTTTGTGAGGATGTATGTAAGTATGTTATGCACACAGATCCCCTGGTACTGTCCACGATCCTATCCATCCATGGTTGTCTGGTAGAGATCAATGTGTATATTACAATTGGCGGTCTTATCGCTCTTGAGAGATGAGACCGCCAATTGTAATGAATTTTTAGGTTTTTTCTCTACTTAGTTTTGAAGAAATCATTAGTTAAAACTTAATATTTTTATTTTTGGCTTATTCCATGATGCTCCCCCACTCTCATTGATCCCAGTGGGGTCATACAAAACTTTTGAGTTCATTAACACTTTGCGTGCTGAAATCACACGGTATGTGTTTTCTACAAGTGACTAATATGCGTAAATCCACACTAGCGCAGCGGCTGAGAAAATACAGATCTTTGTGACTCAGCACAGCCGTAATATTTTTCGAACGAAACGCATGTGCGGCGCAACACAACCGCTGTGTAGAGCGGCAGCACGAATTTTTTAGGTTAAAAAAAAAGATCGCAGTCGTCGAAAAAAAACCGCAGTCAAAGTGTTAAACTCCCACTATTTGTGGGATTCAAAAACTCCTCCGATTTTATTCCATGTTGATCCTAGCTACATTACATAGGGCTGTTCTATCTATGGAAAAAAATAACGCTACTTACATTTGCCTTAGATATAATTATATATGTCTGTTTATAATTGGATTGTATTTAATGTACCTTTTTATTCTATACTAGCGGACCTTCCCGGCTTCGCACGTTTTTAGTACGGATCCCTAACTTTTTTGAAAATATAATATGGCCTATGTTCACCGGGGATAGTGTAGCTATTCAACGGTGAAAGAAAATAAAATCGATCCAAAAGTTTCGGAGCCTATTCATTACAAACATACAAACAAAAAATCAAACCTTTCCTATTTATAATATTAGTATAGAAAATCTTTTTTGAAAAAAAAAAAAACATACCTATTTTATAGTTTAGTCTACAAGTACTTTTTAGGTCTAAACTTTGTCTAACTCTCCGAAAATTATGATTGAGATGTCTTCGATTCGGAATGGCCTGTTTAACACGCTGTTTTTTAATGTAAAATTACCAAAAAAAGAATTATAAAATTATTTATAAGAAACTCCTGTAAACTCCTGTGTGTATGATTTGTAATTCGTTGTGTATTTTTTTGTTACTTGTATTATTATGTTTGACATATAAGAATATTCTTATCAATAAATAAAAAAATTAAAATAAAAAATGTTTTTTTTTTGTACATAGTTCCTTATATAAGTGTGCTATAAAGAATTGTCTATCTATTGCGTTCCAGGTCTATCATCCTAATTTCGGCATCCCTCGTCACCCTAGCCTATTTCATGGAGGATCGCCTTTCTCATCCAAAACGTAAGTTTCAAGATTTATTTATTTATTTTGGAACACCATCAGCTAAAATAATGTCTATTAGAGTTATAAATTACAACAGAGAGCTAATAATAGGTATTCACTGTTAGAATCTAAATAAGCTATTTATGTGTGAACACTAACAACATTGTGACAAGAAAGAAAGCGTACTTTATGGGAAACCATAAAGTGTTCGTACTTAAACTAGTGATAAAAATAATAGAAAACATAAAACAGACTAAAACACAATTATCAAGAACAGACCTAGACCTAAGTCAAATGCCAAAAAAGTCAAGAGTCATGTGACGCATGGGTGGTACACTTCACAATGCATAAAAACCCTGTCAGGGCACAACAATTGTTGCGTTCTTTCTTGTTAGATGTTAGCTAAATTATATACAACCATATTTATATAATAAAATTAATTAATATACGAATGTCATGATTATAATTTTAAATAATGCTTTCAGTAAAAGAAATAACTGACTGGTTCAGTCCAGCGAAGAACTTCGACGCGCTGACCCGCACGAACGTCAACGAGTTGTCCTCATTGAACGGGATACGGGTGGTTTGTGCGTTCATAGCGATCATAGTGCACTACTTCTACTACGTCGCAGCACCCTCAGCTAATAACCCTGGGGATATTGAGAAGGTGAGCTCGTATGCTATTATTGGAGACGGTTAATAACTGATTGGTTCAGTCCAGCGAAGAACTTCGACGTGCTTACCCGCACGAACGTCAACGAGTTGTCCTCATTGAACGGGATACGGGTGGTTTGTGCGTTCATAGCCACGATATAAATAAATGTTATTATTTGTTTATTTTCTACATTACAGCTATCAAATGGGATATCTTTGCCGTCTTTCTATGACCTCTAATACACAAGCAGAGGCAAAAAATAATGGCTGCCATTTAATTATGACCGATGACCAGACACCCTGTAAAAAAAAACTCAAAAATTAACAAAATCACTTCTATCGCTTACCAAACCTTCAATCTCTTCCTCAGAACATAGACTCAGGAGTCGGCCAATTCCTGATGCAGCTAGCTCTCGTCATAGACACATTCTTCGTGATGTCTGGTCTTCTACACATGAAGGGTCTCATGGTGAACAGTGAGGAGCCTGTGAAGCTGCTGTGGAAGCGGTACCTTAGGTGAGTAACATCATCAATCATCATTGGTCTTTGTCTGCCACATATCTCTATGTTCAGTCATCAGGCTGATTTAGGCTATGTAATCTATACATCTATCTAAATTTATGACTCACTGGGGGGAGGGCAGCAGCGCCTCCTGCAGAACAATTTACCACTGAACTGCGATCTCCATGTGGATTATGGTCATCACCCCCATGAGATAAAAGTCGATTGAGAGGTGCTTATCAGGAGGTGGCCGGCGCGCGGACCCCTATAGGCTGTTGAGGTAAAGCTACATCTATCATGTGCTAGGTCTCTGGGCTAGGTACAGGATTACGTTAAATTAGGCATAGTACCCTCGAAGGCGTTTAAGAGTGCCAAATTCTACAATTTGCTCGAGAATTCTATAAAAATTTTGAAGCAGATTGGTAAATCTCGAGAATCGAGTTGGAAACTATCTGTTCTCAATCTCTTGAAAATCTCAGTACTATCTACAACCTCGAACGCATGTCAGATTTAAGCACGTCTCATATTGCCATTTTTTGATAATTTTCAATGAGAATCTGTCAGAAAATCGTCACTTGAGACACGTTGCGTTAGTATCGGGGGTAAGCTTGTATATCTTCATTCTTTGTTTCAGGTTGCTAGGCCCTCTATGCATGAGCGTGTTATCATTAAGCATGCTTCAGAACTGGGTCTCCGGGCCACTGCGGCCGCAGATGCTGCGCGAGCAGACAGACATGTGCCGCAGAAATTGGCCGCTTACAATACTCATGATCAATAACTATGTGCGGAATGACGAAATCGTGAGTTACATAAACTGGTAGTCTATAAAAATCGTGCGAGTTGTGGTCGGTCGTTATTTTCCGAAATATCAAAATACAGAATAACATAAGCCCTAGGTATTTAAATCATAAACAGATGTTATTATGTAGAGAGGACAGTCTTAATGTAGCGTGTAGTAGAATCCCAAGAGTAAGAAAAACTATTTATTATATATACAACTATTAACTATTATTATATATTTATAAGTAACTGAAGGGAAAATTGCTTGGAAGGTCTGATGAACTTCCAATCATTATCTTTCCAGTTTTGTAGAATCTTTGAATTGGTGATGCTGATGACATGTCAATGAACCTCTTCTTTCCAGTGCCATACAGTAACCTGGTACCTGAGCTGCGACTTCCAGCTCACGATCTTCGGCACCATTCTCTTCTGCATCTGCAAGAAGTTGAGCAGACGTGGAGCCATCAAGGTCTTCGCAACCACCTATGTTGTTTCAATGCTGATGCCTGGTCTATTGACTTATTGGTATCAGTTGCCGGCTGGATATCTTTACGATATTGAGTGAGTATGCGTTCCCTATTCATTGTAGACCACACATTATGTCACATACAAAATTAAAGCTAAAAGCCGTTTCCGTAAATAAGAGCTCACTGAGATAAGTAAATGTAGAATAAGTTATACTTTACCTTTAAACTAACAAATAATATTTTTATTTTTGCAACTATTGAATACACATTGCGGCATTATGACACGTGTTTACATTGGCTGCGTTTCAATCGAACTATACAAAATAGGAGCTCACATTACAAGTGCGCTCTTATTTACGGAGACGGATTTTTTGCGCCGACCCGACATCTAGATCATAAATTGTGATTCGACGCTGTCCATAGATCAGTATAGTCTACTTTTAAGTTCTAAGTAATTTTATTAGTGATTTCTAGGTGGCGAATACAGTAATCAATAGCTGTTGATTATATTACTAGAGTTTATATCTCTAATTTTTCAGAGACGCCGCTGATGTGAAGCTGAATGTGGTATTCCTGAAGCGATACATGAAGAGTCATGCTCGCGGCAGTGCGTACTTGATAGGCATGGCATTGGGCTATCTCATACATGTGTACAAGCCTAAGGATTACAGGAAGACTATTTATAAGGTGAGTCTTGATTTTCGTCTCCCATGGTAACCATGGTAACCTTTTTTCTTCGATATTTGATGATCGCAACCGTTGCTATCATCGAATATCGAAGAAAAAATATGTACATTGTATGGATAATACACATAAGCGTTTGAAAAAGAAAGCACAACATTTTCTTTGCATCCCAACAGACACTCTTCTCGTACACTAAATGAATAATACAGGGCCCAAGCTAGGCAGAGCTTGTGTTATGGGTACTAGATGACTGATATTCTTAATACAAAGATTGATCTTTTTTATTATACATAGATAACCAGACCAGAACACTTGCGTCGCAGATGGATCTTCGCCCACCGCGCCACAGATGTCGTAAAATTATTTATTTACGCCTTCTTCTATGATTCCAGCAATTATCAACTCTCCTCGGCATCCTCGGTCTGACGCTGGTGATCAGTCTACTCGGCACAGGCGGCTGGCTCATGTCTCAGCAGTACAGCGTGGTGGCAGCGGGATTGTACTCCATGCTGGACCGCAGTCTGTGGGCGGTGGCAGCTGTCACTATTATACTTGCTGTGGAGTATGGGACGTTCCGTGAGTATCATCATCAGGATATGCTAGAACAAAGGCCGCCCACAAGAGTGGCGTAGCGTCCTATCTTCCAGGCGTATCCAGCATCTGATATAATCTACGGCAGTTTAACATCCCATCAAGTCTGAGGACGTTCTACAAAACCTTTGCTTCATGCACGAGTTCTAAGTCTACAGCTACTCATCACAGTAGAAATAGAAGTTTCGTTTTTGATTGTATTACTTATAGTACCAGGTTTTATATAAATAAAATAAATTTAATAATATATTATTATATATATTTTTCTTATATTTACAGCAATAATAGGCGATATACTGACGAGCAAAGTGTTCACGTCCCTCAGCCGCCTTAGCTACCTCGGGTACCTCTTCCACCCCATGTTGTTGTACACGACTTTCTACTCCAGAAGGGTATCCGTCAGTTACAACTTCTTCCATCATGTAAGTTTTACCCTCTGTCCTGCGATCACAAATACTATCTAGATGTTGGGTCGGCGCAAAAATACCGTCTCCGTAAATAACAGCGCACTTGTAATGTGAGCTCCTATTTTGTTTAGTTCGATTGAAACACAGGCAACGTAAACACGTGTCAGATACCGCAATGTGTATTCAAAAGTTACAAAGCTAAAAATAAAACTTATTCTACTCTACATTTTACTAACCTCCAGTGCGCTCTTATTTACGGAGACGGCTTTTAGCTTTGATTTTACCCGAAATCTAGATAGTATTTTTGATCGCAGCCAAACGACGTTGGGACAAATCCCAACGTTTCATCCGTAAAGGTTTGTTGTTCTTTCAACACCAAAAAGGTTAGTAGTTAACTAACTTACATCCGAAATGAATTCCAACAATGTCAAGTGACAGCTGTGTGAACCACATAAAAAATCTTTACCTTTCTCTTACCTATACGTATACTAATAAAATACATTAACTTATATTAAAAAACTAGCTATAGAATAGCTAGTTTTTTAAACTGTCATTTGAAGCTGTGTGAACCTAACAACCGACTTTGAGATATTCATGTTTTTTTGATCCTATTCGATGGTATCAAAAAACATGAATCGAAAGTACCTAGACGCAGAACTAATTTAGGCCGCGTTATTTAAAATGTTAGATAAAACTGAAGTAACTCAGCTGGCGACCGGCTGGTGACTGTACTTCCCATGGACAGTTAAGGCTAGTTTTTTTTGGTGACTGTAGTCACCATGGACTGTCAAGTGGGTAAGGTAACAAGTAAATACATTTTACGAACATAATTGACCGTTAGTCGGTATGCAAAAATATTTGGGAGAATGACGTGCGATAACTTAGCATTTACTAAAGTTATCATTGAAAAAATCTTCAATATTATTATAATAATTAATTACAAATTAATAGTATTTTCAGTATTATATATTTCTGTGTAAACAGTACAACATTAAGCTATAACTTTTTATAGAAGAATAACTACATAGTATAAAACAAAGTCGCTTCCCGCTGTCTGCCTGTCCCTATGTATGCATAGATCTTTAAAACTATGCGACGGATTTTGATGCGATTTTTTTAAAATAGTGATTCAAGAGGAAGGTTTATAAACCATTTGATAAATATAAATCATTTATTGTTATTTTATGCATAAGGTACCGAATTGTTCTTAGGTGTCAGGGCACAACAATTTTTGGGATTTTTGTTGTTAGATTGTTAACTTTTATAATTTTTTATTTCAGTTGTTGGATGGATTTGGTTACGTAGTTGTGGCTAATCTAATCGCCTACGCGCTCTGGTTCTTCATCGAAGCACCCATGTCAAACATGACCACCTCCTTATTTAAAAACAGGTTATATTTTCTTTTTTTATTGATATATATATTATTTATATACTCATACTAATAGTACAATACCAAAGAATAACCTTCGACGACCTATATGGCGCATGGCGTGGCGTGCATAGGTCCGCCTGCGACGCAGGAGGTTGCGGTTTCGATTCCCGCAATCTAGACAAATGTTTGTACGATGTATGATCTAGTACCCACAACACAAGCTCTGCTTAGCTTGGGGCTAGATAATGCTGTTTGAATTGTCCAGCGTTATTTATTTATTTATAAATAATGATCACATAATATGTAGGTACATTACAAGCAATTATGAGTAAAATACTTTTTATGATTTAATTTTTTTAAATTTGATATCTGTTGCGCAATTTGGAACTTGACGTTTTATTTTATTTTAACAGGACAAGAAAAACCTCGAAAGGAGAAGCAAAATCTCACAGCTCTATAAAACATATTGAAAATGAAACGATGAAAGTTTTCGAAAATGGCTTGCAAAATGAAACAGCAGAAAGCGAAAACGGAACAATGGTGACAAATACCACTAATGGTATTAAAAACAGGACAGCTGATATCGGAAATAGTACAACAACTTCTCAAAATAGTCCGACTAGCCACGTTAGTAATGATTTACAAAAAGGCCATTTCAATGGTGTACCAAATGTCGATGTCAATGATGTACCAAATAACCATGTCAATGGTATACTAAATGATCATGTCAATGATGTACCAAATAGCCATGTCAATGGTGTGCAAAATAGTCTTATAAACGATAAACAACATGGTAATGTTAACGGTTTACCATATGTTACAACAGATTATTTTGAAAATAGTCAACTTAATGATATTAAAAACAAAAAACATGAATAAGTTTAGGTTTCAGGAATATTTACTATCTAAGTTATTATTAGGTATACTAATCGAAAAACTTCTAGAAGCAATATAAATATGCTAACCAATAAAATGGTTTTTATAAAGGACCTAGTCGTTTTGTTTTTTATTCTTATAAATGTTCAAACGTTTCTTTCTTAAATTATGAAAGAAAGTTTTTTGTATAACCTATTTTTTTTATGAACATGAACAATCCCGCAGAAAGTTGTTTTTTTCAATTACATTAGCTATTATTCGTCGATTTAAGATACTTTCTTCAATAAATATTGTAAAAGTAATATATTTGCATTATTTTGACGTAAATTTTAGTTTTTTTGACATAATTTCCTGACATAATTCAAAGTATAAATGATTACAATTAAGTACTATTAAACGGGTATTATTCGCGTATATTAACCTTTTTTTCCGTACTTATAGTTACGTGTTCAGCTCGTGAAAGTACACGACTGCGATCTTTTTTTAACCTAAGCCATTCGTGCTGCCGCTCTACACAGCGGTTGTGTTGCGCCGCACATGCGTTTCATTCGAAAAATATTACGGCTGTGCTGTGTCACACAGATCTGTATTTTCTCAGCCGCTGCGCTAGTGTGGATTTACGCATATTAGTCACTTGTAGAAAACACATACCGTGTGATTTCAGCAACCGACGTGATAAAAATATGTATGCTAAAATGAGTAAAAACAAAAAAAAAGATCCAGTCTAGATGTTACCATGCAGTAAGTTTCCTACCAATTCATGTAGATAAAATAAGGCCTCTGAGAAAATAAAGCTTGTTTCAGAGATAGCGGGCACAGCCACATTATGTCATCACTACCTACATAGTATAAAATAAAACAAAGTCACGGAATAATTAATAAAAATTGGCCCACACAGAAACTCAATAAAAAATTATGAACATTCAGAATATAATATCAAAAAATTAATAATAAATACAAATACAAAAATACTTTATTGTACACCAGATACAAATCATTACAAAACACCGTTACATGCAACAAGTATACAATGGGTGACCTTATCGCTTAGACGCGATCTCTACCAGACAACCTTTGGACGGAAAGAATTAAGAATTAATAAGGTTATGTTCGATGGTGCAAGATAGTGATGACAACAATAAATAAATTGAGTATTGAGTATAGTTGCAGCATATAGTCACGACTAAGCACAGCTGTATCCTATCCGCTAAGTATATCGTATGATGCTGTGTGTGTTGTCCAGCAATTATGATTCGGATTTCAAGATTCTCTATATATAAACTATGATATTATGACAATACTGTGATACGACCAACTATACTATACTATCAATAGTATCATGATAATGTTGACTGTGTAACATGCCACCATTATTTCCTGCTAAGGGTTCTATTCACATGTACCACATTTTGCAGTCGTTATCGACCGCTTGACGTGTGATACCGGCATCGCAACGACATCGCAACCACCAGCGACACCGAGAACTAGTGGCCGAACGCGTATTTCCTCGCCGGTGTCGAACTTTGAACTGTGTCTGCACACGACGCAACCACATCGTAATTACTGGCCACAACGCAACCACATCGACATTATCGGACACACAACGCAACTACAAAAAGCTGCAGCGACACTATTCATACGTGCCACTGCTTGACTACATTTTGACGCTGCGATGTGTTGTGGTTGTGGGACGTGCGAATTGACCGTCTAAGAAAAACGGATTTTGTCAAATCACGACCGCTTCTTCCAAAACTAAGGCTGAACTCCCACGATGAAATAAGGCCAGTTTTATGGGGCCGTCGTAACTTTAAAGGAGAATCGCCGTTGTGGCCTGATTTATGTGTATTGCCGCGAGAAAATAATGGATACTTACCAGTTTAGAAATAAATAGAAAATATTGCCTATCTGTTTTATTGACGGCTTATAGATTTTGTCGGACAAGTCGTAAAAGTGCGAAGAAAACATTGACAGCTTGTAATAGAGCAAGGTACTGTTAGGGGGAAATAAATGAAAATCGAATGCCTTTGTTGTACGAATCGTATTGTACGAACAATACTATACAAAAATACGATAAAATAAATAAATAAATAATGCTGGACAATTCACACAGCATTATTTAGCCCCATGGTAAGCAAAGCTTGTGTTTTGGGTACTAGATAACTGATATACATAATACAATACATTACATAGATAGATATATTTTATTATACATAGAAAACGACCAGAACACCCGGAACAAATGAGATTGTATTTATCCAAAATATCTATCACCACGCGGGTGAAACCGCGGGGCGCAGCTAGTATATATATTTTTCTGTTATGTTTGCTCTAAAATTCACTTTTGTTTAAATAGTCGGTACACTTTATTGTTTATTTTTCACATTCGATTTTTATTTGTATTCTTGTTGATTTTGACATTACATGCGACATGTACAATGGGCGGCCTTATCGCTTAGAAGTGATATCTCCCAGGCAACCTTTGGATGGAAAAAAATATGTGAATTTAAGAAAGGCAGGGGGTGTACCAAAGAACCGATGTTACGAAGAAATAGTAAGCTTTCTTCGCTATAATAAATAGGTAAAGCCGCTCTAGTCGAATTTTCTCCCACGGCGGAAAGTCCCAACAAACGCAAGCCATATGTAGTACAAAAGGAGTCTGTAGGTGTTTGGTTTGCCAAGAGAGTTTGCCTAGCACCTAACCTAACATACATACTATACCATTGTCGACCTCTGTGGCGCGGTGGGCGAAGGCCCGCCTGCGACGTAGGTGGTTGCGGATTCGATTCCCGCCTCGGGGCAAATGTTTGTACGATCTGCAGACATTTGCTCCGGGTGTTCTGATTGTTTTCTATACATATAACAAAAAAACTATCTTTGTAATAAAACTTTGGAAACTATCATGGTTATTAACACTAAAGTCTTGATTTTTGAGTTTCCCAATATTTCGGCACAGTTTCATGCGCCATGCTCACGAAATATTGGAAAACTCTGGTAGATATCCCGTTTTGAATGACTTTAGTATCTATGTAATGTATTTGATTAATATGTACATTATATATAAATATATATGTACATATTATTAATTTATACCATACTCTTAACTTAAACTCGCCTACTAATGATGCAGGTAACTCAATATTTGCTAAAATTACATCTTCAGTGAAGCTCTATGTATACAGTGCAGTTTCTTTTAAAGTTGCTTCCACTTGCAATACCTCCTCGATTGCATTACAGTACAGTGCACGGCACTTTTACAGGCCTTTTAGTTTATTGGTACCTAAATAAATTTATAGAAAGACTTACTTAAAATCTACATAAATAGATAGGTAGGAAACATTTTATTATACCACACAAAACAGGAAAAAAACAGAAAAAAATACTAAGAATAAAAGAAGTATAAAGGGCGGCCTTATCGCTGAGAACGATCTCTTCCAAGCACCCTTGGTACTATACTTTTATTGTTTATTGTAAATACATGTAACATAACAGGAATTTGTCATTGCAAAAGCTAGATTTTCCATGTTGTGCCAGTTCAAATGTAGCCCACTATCAGCGCCACAAATGCATCGGATAGCCGACTATCTGGCTTCAATTGAAATGTTCAAATGTACTTCAATTTGTATGTAGCTATACTAAGTACATTGTAAAAGCTCTTAGAGATTCAATTCAATTCAATTGAATGCAATTCATTTATTGCAAGAAATATGGTCATAATACAAGATGATATAAGATTGTAGATGTAGAGGAGCTCTTGTTGGGTCTTGCTGATTGTTGATTTAAAGTTAGCGATTAATAATGTTAAATAATGCTGAACAATCCACACAGCATCATCTAGCCCTAAGCTAAGTAGAGCTTGTATTATGGGTACTAGATGACTAATATACTTAATACAATACATAGATAGATATTTTTTTATTATACATAGAAAACAACCAGAACACCCGGAACAAATATCTGCAGACCGTACAAACGTCGAGGCGGGTATATATTTTATATGGACCGTAGTTTTTAAGTATTTTCTACTAGACTAATGTTGCCAGAAATGGATTACAAATAATTATTTTGTTTCTCATATCCATGATCTCGGGCCATAAAGTGACCCGGTCCTTTGGAAGGCTTGCGTGGGGCCGAAGCCAACAGCACAGAGGCCCTTTGAGAAGTTAATCTAAAGGCGATGGCTACACATAGCGGGTATCATCCTCGGGTGCACAATCAAACTCAAAACTCAATTATTATTAGGCAGCTTCCTGCGTCGCAGGCAAGCCTTTCTCCGCCGCGTCACACATTTTATTTACCTCAAGTGCGCTCTTTTTTACGGAGACGGCTTTTACCTTTGATTTTGATGTGACCTGAAATCTAGATAGTATTTTTGATCGTAGGTTTCGACCAATGGTTCTCAGGTATTTCTTGGTAGAGTGGCGCCGCGCCCCGAAGCGCGATGCTCCGTAGAACAATCCTCTCGTTCGTTATTCGGACTCGCAGTCACCTGATTACGCGCTCCGGTGGCCGCTAGTGATGGGACACCATCGATTACTCCTAACTTATCGATGATATAGAAGAGTATAGATGTTTATAGTGCCAGCTCTATATTCCACGCAAGATCAATGTAAATAGTAAATAAATCAATAATGCTGGACAATCTACACAGCACCATCTAGCCCCAAGCTAAGCAGAGCTTGCGTTATAGGTACTAGATGACTGATATACATAATAATAACGTACATAACATAGAAAGATTTTTATAAGTGACTAGCGGACCTTCCCGGCTACGCACGGTTTTAGTACGGATCCCTACTTTTTTGAAAATATAATATAGCCTATGTTCACCGGGGATAGTGTAGCTTCTCAACCACAGAACAGAGAATACATAGAATTAGCATGATGCCTTTTTACTAAGAGAACTAGTGTCGCTAAACTCACACATGTATAAACTAACACACATAGAAATAAAAATTCTTATTGGTTGAAAGAGTACGTTAAAAGGGCATAAAACCATAAAACTAATTTTATTGATTTTAAACCTTATTTCGGTAGACACATGGTTCAAAACTCAATAAAATAAACAGCGATAAAAAATGAATATCTACTTTGTCTACTTAGCAAAAGATGGCGCTTTTGCCAAATATTTTTATAGTCTCTATTCCCAGCAAATAAGATTACTAATACAATGGCTGCCTTTCTTGATTATACACAACACAAAGCTACTTAACAAGAGATGGCGCTGGCGCTATTGCTATCGACTTTTATTATAGTCTCTAACAACGGGCCATAAGATCGATAATACAATGGCTGTTTATCGATTACCCAGAAAACACAGCTACTGCCTTAGTGATGTACCAATGAGAATACGAGACGAATCTATCGATATCGATTATTACCTACTGATGAATAACGAAATAGGTACGTCAGGTTATATTTGTGGTGGTCGAAATAAAAAGCTTACCTTTTCTTTTATTCTTTAACGACAATTAATGAAAATTTATTGTCCTTGAAATAGGACGTACTTGTTAAAGTCTTTTCGTAAGTTTTACGTTTAATTTTAATAAATGATGGATACGCACATTTATGGCTTTTATCAAATCACTGACATGGTTTGATACGGAAAACTGTCCGACTTGATGAAAGTTTATATTTTCGAACAGTTTTTCTCCAACATACTTACGTAATATTTTCATTATTATAAATTATTTTTTTATTACCCTTCCATAGTATAAAATACATACAGATTAAATCATCACAAAAACAAAACAAAAATTAACGCCCTAAAACATACTTAAATGGGTAATGTTTACGAAATCATAACCATTAAAGTTATCGATAGCACGTTTGTGTTTATTACGGCACATCCCTAATTGAGTAGCGAAAGTTGCGGTTTAAGAAAAATCGACCTTAAGTGTTATGACTCACAGTCTATTTTTCTATGTCTGTTTTCTATTTTTGTTTGACGGTTTTGCATTTTGAACAAAACTAACAAAAAAACAATAAAATAATGCTGACAGTTGATATGATATGCCCCCTTTCGTTAAATATTTGATTCAGCTTTCGTTTTTACACTCTAAAACGGCACAATACGGTATTTTTATATTTTATTTGTTTTTTTTTGAAGTATGTTTACTCTAGCTAAATTAAAACACGACTGATGTAAGCGGAGCTTGAAGTGCGCAATACTGCGCCTACTAGGTGAGACGCGGGCCCCGCCTACTTACTATTTCTATGTATTCTCTGTTCTGTGTTCTCAACAGTGAAAGAATTTTTCAAATCGGTCCAGTAGTTTCGGAGCCTATTCATTACAAACAAACAAGCAAAAAATCAAACCTTTCCTCTTTATAATATTAGTTTAGATAGAAATACGCAGAACTCCCGGAATAAATATTTGCAGACCGTTACTAATGGTGAAACTATTAATTTAGTAGAATTACCCGAATTCTACTACCGTGCAAGGCTACCACGTTATTTAGCACATAACGTAACGCACGTTATCAACATTATTACATTAAAATGCGCCTTTACACGCGTTATTCATACTTAAATTAGCCTAATTTCTTATTTTAATTTATTTTTAACTTTGTCGTTGTCACCGAATTGTCGTCCGTGACTTCAATAAGTAATTAAGGTATTTAACTGAAAAACAGCGCTGAATATAATAATGTTCAGCACACGCTGAGCCAACCCCTATTTCTGCGCAGGGTCATGGAGGTAGTTTTATTTTATTCTTAATATCACCTATTAGTGTCACTTACCCCCATGATAAACTACTTTATTTGCCGTTTGTTATTCTATGCCTGTATTTTGTACCTGTGTCTAAATAAATATTTTTTCTATTCTATTCTATTCTAATTCCGCTGATAACGTGCGTTACGTTGTGTGCTAAACAGCGGGGTAGCCTGGCAGGTCTTTCTCGCTTTATTCCATGTTATCGATCAATCGCCCATCCCAATCGCCCATCCCTAGCAAGGCAGCATTAAGTGAACGTTTGGACCCTCACTTTCGCAGCTCACATGAATAAACATCCCTCAAAAATATTCAAAGAGCTACGCTTATTGCCAGAACGGTTCTACCAGAAACTGTTTTTTTAGCTAACATAACACAACGGAAGCATTTTGAATTGAGTAGGTAGCGGTAGTATAGAATACCATAGCAGAATAGAATTTATTGGAATGGAATAGAATAGAATGACATTTATTTATCTATTAGCGGACCGTCCCGGCTTCGCACGGGTATTTATTATTTTTATTATTCATAATTTATTTGCGGCCGTTTATTTCTCGTACCCGTAGCCCAGAGACGCCTTTTTCGCATAGTTATAGTCAGCAGAGTGTGAGCCTCGCGACTTTTTTCTAATACTTAAATTTTTGAAGTCGTGATATCTTTCGAATGGAATGTCCGAATTGAATAACTCAAAAAGTTATATTAAGGTATTGAAGTAGTCTTAATTATAAAGAAATTTATTTTGATAAGGAATAATACCACGGTACAAATAGTATAGACAACATACAAACGACACTTTTAAAAAATAGGGACATTGTATGGAGGGAGTTGTTATAAAAAGGCTCTAACTCGTAGTCTAATTCAGAATAATGCTGGCTAATAATGTTTATACTTTGTATAAACCCTATGGTAAAGCTACTAGTCTTACTTTACTAGTAGTTTTGTCTGAGCTCCGCCCGCTAAAATCAAATTTAAATTCCGGCAATTTACAAACCAACAGTAGGTATTCCTAGTTCCGAAAACCAACACACTGGCCCTATTTGACTTTCAAACGATTGACCTCAATGCGGAGTTTGGACAGAAACCATACACGATCACTCCGATCCCCGATAGATATATTTATTTATGGTTACAAATTTGTTACAGTTCACTGTTGATGGCGTCTTTAATCATTTATCTGGACACTAGGGTTATTTTAACAATACTAAAATAAAATAAATGCTCGCTTCGGCAATTAGGGCGGTAAGCAGTCACGTACACAAGCAGTGACATCGCTGTCCGCATGGCTTGGCAGCCGCACACAGGCGATCCACTAATCAACCAATCAGTCAATGTTATTAAAAATACAGAGACAGTGTTAAATTTCGGACAGCCGTGATATTAGGCTACATTTTCAGTGGTAGATTCCGCTTCGCCCCTGAAGTGCATTAAAAGATCGCTTTTTAAAATAGTATATCTCAGACACAGAACAATAATATGATCTCAGAGGTCGTCATTGTGAGGGAACGGAGTGATCGTGTATGGGCACTTATATCTACGGAAGTTCTTTCTTACCTGTAATACAATGTTGCACTGAAGTCACATCTAATTTTCAGCAAAATTCAGAGAGATGAGAGCCGTAGTTGTTTTTTTTTCTTTGGAGAGCTGAAATTTGAAGCAGCTTGCTGACAGTTGGATAAGAAAAACTAAATTCGAGTAAAACTTAGAAAACTATCATACAAAAGTCATTTTATAGCGGGTTATTATAACGATTTGATTTGTGAGTTTTCCAATATCTATTATTTTTGACGACCGATGTGGCGCGATGGGCGAAGGTCCGCTTGCGACGCAGGAGGTCGCGGGTTCGATTCCCACCTCGGAACAATTGTGTGTACGATCTGCAGATAATTGTTCCGGGTGTTCTGGTCGTTTTCTATATTCGTATTCTATAATAAAAAATATCTATCTATGTAATGTATTGTATTATGTATATCAGTTATCTAGTACCCATAACACAAGCTCTGCTTACCATGGGGCTAGATAATGCTGTGTGAATTACTGTCCAGCATTATTATTTAAGTTTTAGATTTTTATCTACTCGGTTTCGGTAACCGGTGCTATCCAAAACGCACGGGCCTAATATTATTATAATATCGGCGCAGTTTCATGCGCCATGATCACGGAATAACTGAAAACTCTAAAATCAAATCATGGTAAATATTCCATTATTAGCAAACTACTAGCTTTTGTGCAATGTAAAGTTGACACAATGGATGAAATGAGTCTTGTACTTGTCGCATGTAATGTATTTTTGTTATTATCTGTATCTGGTGTAGGTACAATAGTATTTTTGTATTGTTAACTCGGCACATTTGCGTTCTTACCCGAGGACATAGAAGTCGCCAAAAAAAAATTCCTTTATGTCCAGGCCGCCCTTTAACACTTTGACTGCTGAAATCACACGGTATGTGTTTTCTACAAGTGACTAATATGCGTAAATCCACACTAGCGCAGCGGCTGAGAAAATACAGATCTTTGTGACTCAGCACAGCCGTAATATTTTTCGAACGAAACGCATGTGCGGCGCAACACAACCGCTGTGTAGAGCGGCAGCACGAATTTTTTAGGTAAAAAAAAATCGCAGTCGTCGAAAAAAAATCGCAGTCAAAGTGTTTATCTTTCTCTTAATTCTAAGTACCTATTTATTTCTGTATTATTTTCTGATTTGTGTGGTATATGAAGTGTTTTCTATTTTCTATCTATCTATAGAACTTCCTCTTTTATTCTGAAGTCGGTTAATAATATCGAGCTCATTGCCAGATGGGGTAATGTTCGGCATCACCACAATATATAGATGACCCACGTGATAAACTACGTCACGTAGAGAATTTAATAAAGCTTGCCGTAGTTAGGGCAGAGCTACATAAATAAGGAATTCCGATATTGGGCTTGGTGGATTACGGAGGAGTCTCCTATAAACACGGTGCGTGGTTTCTCACTATAGGTAATGATAAATAAATAAATAATGCTGGACAATCCACACAGCATCATCTAGCCCCAAGTTAAGCAGAGCTTGTGTTACGGGTACTAGATGACTGATATATTTTGTTCCAAGGCGGGAATCGAACCCGCAACCTCCTGCGTCGCCGGCGGACCTTCCCTCACCGCACCACAGAGGTCGTGAATAATAAACTAGACCCACCCCGCGGCTTCGTTCGCGTGGAAATCTATGTGAACCTTACTCTTGAATCACTCTATCTATTAAAAAAATCGCATCAAAATCCGTTGCGTAGTTTTAAAGATCTAAGCATACATAGGGATAGACAGACAGCGGGAAGCGACTTTGTTTTATACTATGTATGAAGTGACAGTGAAGAAGTGAGGTGTACAACCAGCTTTCCTACAAAGGCCTCAGATTGCAACTTGTCACAATTATTAAAAGTCACCTGCAAATTTGCTCAACTTTCTGATTACATTACCGGCCCGAATAAGGGGCTTTTAGAAGGGGCGATTACGTCACGACACGACTTTGTAATAAACTTTCTACCACTATCATCATCATCATCAGCCTAAAGTCCACTTAGTGCTTGTCTAAAGTGCTTATTTTGTAAAACTAAAGAAATAAATGCTATTGGCTTTGACTGCTGGACATAGGCCTTCCCTAATGATTCTACCACTATAAAAACTTTTAAATTTAAAATCATTTATGACTGCTGTTACTGGCTGTAGATATGTCCAATAGATTTCTTTCCGGCCCTGGTGGGGGCACAGAGAGGGGCCTCGAGGCTTGGCCTCATTACCCCGGCTTCAACTCGAGGGGAATACCCCTCGGTCCTTGGATTTCTTTTTTTTTGTATGTCGATATGTATGTATGCGTCTAGGTAACCTAGCAAGTTTCGTAACCTCAGTAGTCTACCGAAACTTATTCTTTTTCACTTCTTCTACTAGTGGCCCAAACTATGAAGTGAACATACAATAAAAAACACCTATTTTTTATTATTATTTCTTGTTGGAGCAACATCAAGTCGTGTTTTTAATTTTCTGTTTACTAAAAGGTGTTTATGTATTTTGAATTTTGAAACAAAATACATATGTATTATTTATAAGACAAAACGCTTGTCCTTGTCTTATCAACTTATTATGCATAAATAAAAATAGTAGTAAACTACTGGACTGCTGTATGAATGTAGTACCCACCCTTTTTAATGTAGGTCATCGTCAGCCTATGATAGTCCACTGTTGGACATAGGCCTCCCTCAATGAGCGCCACAGCGCCCTGTCTTCAGCTTGCCGCATCCAGCATCTACCTGCAGTCTTTCGCAGGTCGTCATCTCACCTGGTCGGAGGGCGTCCTACACCACGTTTACCGAGTCGTAGTCTCCACGCAAGAACACGTTTGCCCCAGCGGTTGTCGGCTCTTCGGTTTTTAATTTTGGTATGTTTGTTAATTTCTCCGTCAATGTTAATGTTAAATTTAACAACTCATCAAAATCACACCTTAAACAAATAAATAAATAGCCACCTAACCTACTACTCAGCAAAACAATAAAAACAAAATATTGTTTCTATTAGATTCAGTGAATTAGAAAGAAAATGCGCGAGTCAGCGTCTAGTCAAAGAAATTATGTCCAAGCTTAGATTTTATCGTTCTCGTTTTTTATTTACGTTAAAAAAATAAACTACAAGATTAAATTTATTATTAATTTAATTAAAACAGAGAGGTACCTATACTCCGATTAAAAAACCTGGATATTTTTTGTATACAAAGGGAAAGGGGAGAAAAACCCAAGGATTATTGGCAAATATTTAACAACACTGGTATGTGTAGATATAAGGTGTTATTTTATAGTTTTCAGTACAAAAACTTCGCTTCTTCTGTGCAATAAAGTGTTCATTCGTTCATTCATTCATGACACACGCTTCTTCTATAAGTACCTACGTACGTACCTGCCTAAACATAATGTAGAATCTTCTTTCAGCACCAACAAAAAACTAATAACTACACCAAAACTTTGAAAAAACTTAACAAGACAAGAAATATCTCAAACCCCAAACTCTCATCACAAAACTTCTAAACAAAAATTATCATAAGCTTTTAAGAAAAGACAGACTCGTCTCTAGAACTTTCATTAAAAGCCCTTTGCTTTTGTTAAAGCTTGAAAACGTATCCACACCTTTGAACCTTATCTCGGGGGTTTACAGCTCAATATCAAACTGCCTGCAAACAGACGGTTCCAAGTTCCAACTTGGTTTTACATGAAATGCTAGACCAAGTTTTTAATGCGTTGGTTGGATAGAACGTTATTTCGTTGTAGTAAGGTTGAGTTTAGCTCGTGCGTTTGTAAGGTATTTTGGGCAGGCTATGTCTATAACACGTCTTGGTTGAACAGTTCTAGCAAATTGTTGTTTTGCTACTTCCAGTGCCGGTTTTAACAGTACCAGTGCCCTGGGCGAGATTTCCACTGCAACCCATATCTGCAATACCAATACGAAAAAAGGTGTTAAAACTAATTAATCAAAATATAAGTAAGCTTGACGCTGGCATAAAAGAAAAAGAAAATTTACCGGCGAGCGGAGCGATCCTCGTTAAAATTATGTGTTATGTTAGATTTTCGTTTAGTTAATTAGTACCTTACCTAGTGGTAGGCAAGGTAGTGGCTGGCCCCAACCCAAAACAAATACAAAATAAACGAGACGCGCGAATTGACCACGACGACATTGACGATTTTGCATAGGGGTTAAAAAAATAACAGGCAACTGAGAGAACTTTAGGTTAGGTATGGGTTTAGGCTTCATTGGTAGGTAAATATAAAAAAGTTAAAATTATTACTTACCTATTGGAAAAGCTTTCTATAGTGTCAAAGAACTCATGGACCTAAATTTGAGAACTAAGTTACTACTTAGTTCTATATATCTATAATGCACGTGCACCGATGTAATATCTATAATGTACTCATTATTTACATGTTCATATTTTATAACTTATTTATTAAAATCATTTAAAAATTACATTATATAGGAACCTACTTTTAGAAATGTGTTTTGGTGAAGTACGAGTATGTGACACTAACACTACCTATTCTAATATTTAAGACCATATTTCTTGCAATAAATTAAATGAAATAATATTATACCGAGCAACGGAGTGGTTAAGTTAAGGTGACACCGAATTTGGCTAGTGTTATCGTTTAAACTCTAGATTGGAACTCCCAAGCGAAAACCACCCCATGGTATACACAGTTTGCAACAAGCATGCATCAACTAACTTAATGCAATTATACATGCAGCGCGGACCTACCTGTGAGCCTATTCAATTTGGAAGGTATTCAGACTGGATTTTGCAAACGGAGATGGACGATAAACTATTCTAGGGCTGACGAAATAGGGATTGAAATCGTGTGTAGATAGCCTACCTACTTATTTCTTGTATTTCAATACGTGTTTAGGTATATATATATCTGTACTAATATTGTAAGGAGGAAATGTTTGATTTTTTGTTTCTATTGAATAGGCTCCGAAACTACTAGACCGATTTGAAAATAAATTTTCACCGTTGGGAAGCTACACTATCCCCGGTGAACATAGGCTATATTATATTTTCTAAAAAGTTAGGGATCCTTACTAAAACTCCAATAATGTAACCAAAGGTGTAAAAAAATCACCTAATAAAGTTAAATTCGAATTTAACGCGGGTGAAACCGCGGGGAACAGCTAGTTTCAAAAATAGAATCTAAAGTTCGCATATATTGACGTCTTCTGTGGCGCGGTGGGTGAAGGTCCGCCTGCGACGCAGGCGGTTGCGGGATCGATTCACTAATTTCCGATGATTGCATCGGTATATAAATTATAATTAAGTGAGGTCAAGATTTATAAGAGATATTTAAGTGATATTAAGAGAGAACCCAAGCGTCTAGAATAGTCTAGATGATCTTTGTTAGGATTTAACACGCTATTAAAGGTATTATATTTCATGGAAACTGATTTATGGGTTTTATCCCTTGGAGTAACAACCATGCCTTCATACAAACTTTCACGTTTATAATATTAGTAAGGATCTTTCTAATCTGGAGGTAGTACACCTGATCCTCAATAGAATTTCGTTGTCTTTGTTTTTTACTTCACGGCGGAGCAGAACAATAAAACGAATTCATAAAAATTAAGACACTTTATTTAATTCATTAGTATATTGTATTTACAAAGTCTAACTTAACATAACAGAAAACTTGGCGCAAAACTTATTTTAATAATTCATTATTATAAGGGACCACCTCAATGAAGTCAACGGAAATAAACTAACGGAGCGATGAAAACAGGGCTAGATGCGCCGGTAGAGGTGACCCTTAGCTACCCTTAGTTTAGAAGTGAGCAGTCAGTCTATCTATTTCGTAGAGGTCGGTCATAATCTCGTCTACTCGCGTGCCGATCTTCTTTGCAATCTGAAAACAAAAATGAATAAATTATTAAAAGTGAATAGATTTTGAGGCGTTTGGTTATGAAACAGAGTTGTCCATATCTCACGAAGAACCGACACCCGCCGCTGGGGCAAACGTGTTCTTGAATGGAGACCACGACTCGGTAAACGTAGTGTAGGCCAGGTGGGATGACGACCTGCGAAAGACTGCAGGTAGATGCGTCAAGCTGAAGACAGGGCGCTGTGGCGAACTACTATGTGTGCAATCATACTGCACATACTTTCGTGAACAATTGACATTCTGAATCACTTTTTAACAATAATCTGCAAAGTCCACGCGTTCGGCTCACACTATGTTTAGATGTAGACTGAGTTTAAGTGAGTGAGCTCACTCATGCCGCGTGGCAACAAGGACTCGCGATCTGACCACGGTACGGGCTCATCTAACGATTTAAATGTTTGCTCACGTCTTGTTTCTCGACGTCCGGCATACTCGTGTACAAGGCGACCAGATCTCCGTCCAGCATGCCGCGCGCCGCGCCGCCCATCTGTCGTCGCGGGGACTTGTATGTTCTGCAAGTAAACATCAACAATCTATTATGCTATTTTTAATTATTATTATTATTATATTAGCCCGCAGTGTCCCACTGCAGAGCAAAGGCCTCCCTCCCCTTCTTCAACTCATCTCGGTCCTCAGCAAGGAGAACCCACTCTTTGTTGTATAGGTCGAGCTCATCCCGTCATCTCCACCTAGGCCTTCCTTCTATTTTTAATAATTGAAATAATTTGAACGGATTTAAAATCAAATTAAATCTACCTAGTACTTGAACTTAACATTTCAAAGCCAAGGAGACTCCTCGCTCGAAGGTTTGAGGGAGATAGATAGATAGATAGCACATTTATTTGCCACTGCGGCACATGATACAAAGGACACCATAGGCAAGGGAAATCATAACATAACACAGATAATATTAGAGAACAATCAGATATAGTAATAGTAAACAATAATACTATAAAAAAATTACAATACAATATAGCTTTATCAAATATAAAGAAAATAATAAAAATAAAGGATCTTAATACTAACTTAATCTAGTGGAACAATCGGCGGCCTTATCGCTAAAAGCGATTTCTTCCAGGCAACCTTTGGATGGATAGGATCGGTACGTATTAAAGCTAACGGTGGCGTAATTATTTAAGAAAATAGATAATTCATCAATTAATTTAAAGATATTTAATCATTGTGTGTGCTGCAGCTTGGCAAAAAGGCAATAGCTCAGCGAAAAGCGTTTTTAGATGTGTTTGGAATTTATTTATTTTTGTACCAGCTTGTTCCGTCAGTAAATAGTTAACAAGTAACCTGTGTGCTCGCGGGTTGAGTCCGGCGACATGGCAGCAGTAGTTGTTCATCACGTTCTGTAACATCAGCAGGCGGCGGTACATCTTCTCCGAGAGAGGCAGGATGTAGCCCAGGCTTCCGTCGAGAGTCGCTGGAATCATACTACAAATTAGAAATAGAATATTGTTAGCTGGCAACCCCCCGTGCAAGCTGGCAACCGCCTCGTTGATGACGCAAGCAACGCTGTAGCTAGCTGTAGATAAAAGGGGCGCGGGCGACGGCGCTCACTCACTTCGTTTCTGCGCTTTGAGCTGTGCAGACGTCACTTTGTAGTCTACCTTACGTTGTCGATGATTATTGTTATTTAAGTAATTTTATATTTGATAAATCATTTAGATTTCTTTGTAAATTCTCTTATTTAATAAAATCTGCTATCGATTACTAAAAATATATATTTGCGTTCCATATAAAATAATACAAATAAAGATAACAAATTAGGAACAATTTTCAGTTACGACGACCGATGTGGCGCGGTGGGCGAAGGTCCGCCTGCGACGCAGGAGGTTGCGGGTTCGATTCCCGCCTCGGAACAATTGTGTGTACGATCTGCAGATATTTGTTCCGGGTGTTCTGGTCGTTTTCTATGTATAATAAAAAATATCTATCGATGTAATGTATTGTATTATGTATATCTAGTACCCATAACACAAGCTCTGCTTACCATGGGGCTAGATAATGCTGTGTGAATTAGTCCAGCATTATTTATTATTTATTTATTAGTTATGATTCTATCTCATGGGCACAAAGATAAGTCTCGTCATTTATGGTTTAAGAACAATACAAAGGATAAAAAACTAGCCAAGTGCGAGTCGGTGAGGTAAGTGTAGACAGTGACGTAGACAGATACGGAACATGGCGTGGACTTGTTGCCCCACGAGGTAGTCGCTCTTCTTTATTAGAGGCATATGTCCAGCGGTGGACTAGCATTGAGTGGTGTATACTCACTGTAGACAGTGACGTGCCTGCGATGGTTGCCGTCGGCGTCGGCCTGCGCCGCGATACGGAACATGGCGTGGACTTGTTGCCCCACGTGGTAGTCGCTCTTCTTTATTAGACGTTGACCTGAGGATACAACATGTTGACTTAGCTTGGGGCTAGATGATGATAGAATTGTCTAGCATTTCTTATCACTACATAGTATAAAACAAAGTCGCTCCCCGCTGTCTGTCTGTCCCTGTGTATATAATGTATGCTTAGATTTTTAAAACTACGCAACGGATTTTGATAAGGTTTTTTTAATAGAAAGAGTTATTCAAGATGAAGATATATAAACCATTTGACGCATAGATTTCCACACGGGCAAAGCCGAGGGGCGCAGCTAGTTTATTTATATGAAACAAACAAAAATTACAACTGAACAACATATTTTTGAATCAAGGGTGAGAATGCTTCCTTGTCATTTAAGAATACCTAGTTGTTAGTCTATATCGATTTTTAAGAGGGGATTTAACAATTTAGTGATTATGACAGGCCGTATTTGAGGATGGCACATCCTTAAATAGGGCCATTCTTACAAAACTACAATTTCAGCGATTTTCATAGATTTCTATGAAGCCCTGTGATGATAATCCCAGGGCTAGGTTCTGAAATAATCTCGAAATCTCATAAGGGGATAGTGTAGTGAGAAGGACGACTTTCCTCAAAGAAGATTGTCAAGATAATCACCAGATTACATACTAAGTTTGAGTAAACCCTAACACCCACGCCTCGAGGGTAAAGAAGCACTCGTTGGAACATACCTCCATAGCTCTCTCTGGCCTGTGGTTGGTACATGTACATGGCAAAGTTCCCTTCCGCCTCGCTCACCAGGAAGCCAAGGTTTGTGTTGTCCACCACGAATTCTATGTCGTAGATCTGAAAACAATAAATTAAATTGTTCATACAATTTACAAAATATAAACTATATATAATAATAACCTTTCATGAAACCTGTTATATAATTTGCTTACTATAAGTGGATATTGTGTTACCTTTATTTGTTAATATTGAAATGTACCGACTGTTAATTGCAGCTTAAGTTTTTTGTTTCCCAAATATGTATATAAAAATAAAATAAAAATAAGAAAACATAATATTAAGTGACGTTCCTACAATGAATAATTGTCTGCATTTTGTATTTTACAATGAAACATGTGGAAAAAATTTGAAATTCGACTCTATATCAAAAAATTTGGATTTTTGAATAGTTTACCGTGAAAATACTGCTTGGGTGTAGCTTGATATTAGGCAAACTTTGAACCAGATCTATCTATGATTTACACAAGAAATTTTATTTTATTTCACTATTTGTATGTTTGGAGCTAGTAAGATACATACCGATGCATTCCGTAGATCTCTTGAAACAAGCGACAGAGTTCGATGCGTGTCCTGAAATCAAAGAAAAACTTTACCATCAGCAGACGTGCGATCGGTCTCCACGGAAGACCAGCGCTAGGGTATGATCTGCTCTACCATAGCACATGCTGAGTGGAGACCGATTTTGTCAGTTTCTCTGTTCATTTAGGATAGATTTATAATTTTTGATATTATTATTAAATAATTCTAGGCCCCTGCCAGCTGTAATTTTTTTGTGCTTGGGGGATTTTGCCTATATTTTTTATTTATTATTTTATCTATTTATTGAGATAATAACATCATAGGATGTATAATAGAAAAATATCTATCTATATAATATATTGTATTATGTATATCAGTTATCTAGTACCCATAACACAAGCTCTGCTTACCATGGGGCTAGATAATGCTCTGTGAATTGTCCAGCATTATTTATTATTTTATATTTATATCACTTACTATAACTGTGTATTAGAATACACAGTGGAATACACAATGAAATGAAATGACCGACACTACCCACGCCGTTGTGGTAAAGAAGTATGATACATGTTATCAGACCTGGTATCTCAGCAGTGAGACGGACTTGTACACGTCACAGACGCAGATGAGGTTCTTGATGGCCAGCATCCGATGCACGTAGATGCCCGTGTCTATGAACGCTATGCCGACGAGGTCGTTGTCTTTGAGTTGCCAGATGTAGATCTGTAACGTAACAAAACATAGTACATATAACAATATCATCATCAACCTTTGTTAGTCCACTGCTGGACATAGGCCTCCCCCAATGAGCGCCATAGCGACCTGTCGTCAGCTTGCCGCATCCAGCATCTACCTGCAGTCTTTCGCAGGTCGTCATCCCACCTGGTCGGAGGGCGTCCTACACTACGTTTACCGAGTCGTGGTCTCCATATAACAATATAATAACTAATAATTATATAAAAACGGCAAAAAAACCCTGTCTGTTGTATGGGAGCCTCCCTTAAATATTTTCCCTTAATTATTTATTTTTGTGAATATACATATAACTAAATATTATGTGAATATTTCAAGCGTCCTATTGCCGTTGAATATTGTATGGGAGCCCTCTTACAATATTTATTTGATACTGTTTTTAATATTTGTTGTTATAGCAGCAACAGAAATACATCATCTGTGAAAATTTCAACTGTTCTGTTCAGCCTAGTGACAGACAGACGGACAGACAGCGGAGTCTTAGTAATGTGGTCCCGTTTTACACTTGGGGTACGGAACCCTATTAATATATATATATATATATATCTATGTATTTATTCATCTAGTACCCATAACACAAGCTCTATTTAGCTTGGGGCTAGATAACGTTGTGTGGATGGTCCAACATTAATTAATAATGTTGATGTAAACTTACCTTTTGTCCAACAGCTGATATCAAGTACCCCAGGACTTGTGTCAGCGCTGTGACGGGGCCTTTCTGTTCCTTCGCGTATATCTCCTTGAACCTACGCAAAAATACACTCTAGATGGAAGTTTCTAGCACATTTCAATAGTGCAATCTACTTCATTAACTCAAAATCTTCCAAGTTGCCTCTGACGACCTCTGTGGCGCGGCAGACGAATGTCCGCCTGCGAAGCAGGAGGTTGCGGGTTCGATTACCGCCTCGGGACAATTGTGTATACGATCTGCATTTGTTCCGAGTGTTCTGGTCGCTATCTATGTATAATAAAAAATATCTATCTATGTAATGTATTGTATTATGTATATCAGTTATCTTGTACGCATAACACAAACTCTGCTTAGCTAGGGGCTAGATGATGCTGTGTGAACTGTCCAGCATTATTAATTAATTTATTTACTGTTGTTAAAATCACCTATTTTTAGTAAGAGGCTGCCCTGGCTCCGGAACCACGTCGATAATGTCGTAGATTATAATCTGTTAGACAAAAAAAAAATACGTAAAACAGGATATACTTTTAAATTCAAATAAAAATATTTTATTTCTTCAGGCTTACAAAAAAAGCACTTAGACGAGTAACATTTTATATTATAAATTATATTATTATCAAATAACATTGTTTTACTGTTTACTTCAATTTTGTTGTCCATTAGTAGAAGAAGTGGAAAGAAACCACTAGTAGGTACATTAATATATCACATACATATGTCTAATACATTTGATTTGCTTATCTAAATCTAAATAATAATGCTTTCATTTGTGAAATAGAGAACAGGGCCTTGGGGTCCGGCTGACGATTGTTTTAAGATTCTCATATTTTTGTATGGGATTTTCATAGTTCCCTGTCCGCACGATAAAGGCGCTGTACCCAATCCCACTGAAAGGAGACGTCACGATCACGTCTCGATACTATCGTCAAACGGACTTAGAAGGTCTACTTTGAAAAACGAACGAAGTTAATGGATAACGTCAATCGCACGAATCGAACACCCTTACCACCAAGTAGCTACGAGCGCGTCACTAACTGACACCTTTCGTTTCAGACCTCACATGTCATGTCTACTTGTCTAGTCCTTACAATACCGGTGTTGCACTGTTTCGCAGCGGTTAATTTTCCCTTTTTTCGTGGAAAATACATGTAGCATTGTTAACTAGTTATGGGTAGACCCATGAAGGTACCCACCTAGTCACAATGTGAATAATAAAACAGTGTTCATTCAGCAAGGTTTGATTCATTAAAATACACACAAAGCGGTCAGCCTTGGAGAAGTAAAAGGAATTTGTTTGTCCGTTGAACTGAGTGCCATAAGCCATAGGTAGTGTTATAGGTTACAGATTTTTTAGTTAGTAATAAATATGCATTCGGCTAATGTGACCCGCCTACTTCTATTTCAGTGTGGCGGTCTTAACTCACTGAGTGGATAGATTTGGGGGAGGCCTTTGCTCAGCAGTGGGACGAAACAGGATAAAAAAAAATGCACTACTCTACTAATTCTTTCACCGAAAGAGAGGATCGGCCGTGAACGTCATCCGTTATTTCGTTCGTATTACAATGTGGAGTAGACCTTCAGGGTCCAGTATTGTTTGAGTAAAATGGCATCTTACCCGTCCCCTTGAAGTGATATCTTCACTGTAGTTGTAGTTTGTTCCAATCGCTATATAACCTCTTCGGCCAGATCTAGAAATAAAAAGGAATTCATGAATATCAAATATTAAAGTGCGTTATTTCCTTTCGACCTTACGATACGATTACGACACGTCACAAAAAGTATAACCATGTGATCACTTTGATTTTTCGTTCTCTGCAATCTTTTTAAGGTAAGGTAAAGAAGCGAACAAGAAACCTTTACCTTGTTAGGTTGGTTTTCGAGTTGGAGCAAAACTCGTCCCAAGCATTTTATCGTCTACATATTCTGATATATTGCAGTAAACCTTTTTGCAAAGAATATGTTTGACAGTTTGTATTTATTGATAATATTTGAAATTCACTTGGTGTTTTGTAGAAGCGATTCCTTTAAACTAGTCTACCATGAATACTTACGTAGTTCCCTCGTAAGTGAGCGATACGTTCTTCATACAAGTGACGTGCTCCCACTCGTCCAAGTCGATCTTGGTGTTGGGGATGATCTCCCAGGAGACCGGCGAGAACAGCATCACGGAGAAACGGTCCTGCATCGGGTACGGGAATCTGTAGGCAAAAATATTATATCACAAATAATACCAGTAGCTATCAAATACGCAGTAGCCTGAACCTTATAGCTGGAGGGCTGGACGCGGAATGAGCTTTTATGAAGCACTGGACGCACACACATAATGTCATGCGTCTGTAAACGCAGGATGTGTCCCTTCCGCTTACAATATTTTTATTTTTAACGTGTGTAAGTGCTTAAGGTAGGTACGCGACTCGGTGTGGTACGTCACTTGTACTACATCTCAGCGTCCTGGCTAAGAGACAACTCTTCGTGGGCTCTGATAGCCTGGTACATTAGAATCTATATGGCACTTATCTAACAACTCACAATCGAAATAGGTAGCTTACCCACATCACCAACATAACAAAGGTAGGAGACAACTCCTTGCCTATTTGATCGCCTGGTACTTTAAACTTTTGACAAGGTATTTTTGACAATAGAATAGGAGTAGGGCACTATCTGGTAGAGAACTAATGTTTTTAATGAACTAATGTAGAGACAACTCTTTGCGTATTCTGATCGCCCGGTACTTTAAACTTTTGAAAGGGTATTTTTGACAATAGAATAGGGGTAGGGCACTATCTGGTAGAGAACTAATGTTGTTAATGAACTAATGTAGAGACAACTCTTTGCGTATTGTGAACTAATGTTTTTAATGAACTAATGTAGAGACAACTCTTTGCGTATTCTGATCGCCCGGTACTTTAAACTTTTGACAGGGTATTTTTGACAATAGAATAGGGGTAGGGCACTATCTGGTAGAGAACTAATGTTGTTAATGAACTAATGTAGAGACAACTCTTTGCGTATTGTGATCGCCCAGTACTTTAAACGATAATAGAATAGGAGTAAGGCACTGTCTGGAATCGCTTTGTTAGGCGTCTCCCTTGGAGACAACTCTTTGCGTATTTGATTGATCTTCTGGTACTTTAAACATTTGACTATGTATTATTTACAATAGGAAACGCTTTCTCAGATGCACTCACCGGTCTCCCTTATTCTCTTGCGATTTCTCTTTGTCCTCTCCATTAAACTTGTAGTATGAAGTAGCGGGCGCCTGAGAGGAGGCTAATAGACAGTACGTGCGCGACTCGATGTGGTACGTCACTTGTTGCGGAGACATCCGGATAGGCACCTTGCGGACTGCCCAGGCCGCGTCGTAGGATAGATGCGTTGGTAGGACGCAGATTCGGAGCTCGGACTGGAAATAAGATAAACACATTGATTAAACGAATCTAGGAAAAAAAATCCATAGTAACGTCAATACACAAAAACACTTCACTCTACGTACGTTCCTGGTGAACATACGGGTGTGGGATGATCGGGTGGTGATACAGAACTAACTCCTACTGTAGGACAACCCCGTGCTCGGTACTTTACCGTACGTGTGGGAATTGAATGTTTGACACACGGGTTCACCACGAGCACATCGCGTTCGTACTCACTATTACATAATCTACGAACCTAGCACTAAGCCTAACCCCTACCTTCAGAACCTAAGTATGGATTGGACCCTAACCACCTATGTTATCTATATATGTATATTTGCTATCGATCGCCATACCCCTTGAAACAGACAAACAGACAGCCCTCTCTGCAGGGGAGCTCTCAGTGATCAGCTGCACACGTAGTTCTCGACCACCTGAGGTCACTCCGCGAAGCCTGTGAAGAGTAGGAGGAGTCCCAGGAGTATTCTGCGCTTCTGGACGGAGTTAGGCTGGTCAAACTAGCAGAACACACCACGCACAATGGAACAATCCAAGTTTTAGTGACGGACTTTAAAAGTACACATAACCATACCCCTCTGTGTGCTCTGTTTTAACTACAGGGTAGGTAGCATTATTTATTTATTCATATAAATTAATTTAATAATATTCAAATAATAAAAGATATATCCAAAGCAAAAATAAAGGTAGAAAGACTTACTTTAGCATTGAAATACAGGAATCCATGAGCACAGTTGGTGTTATTGAAGGGGGCAAACGCGTACACGGGGGGGAGTTCGCAGCGCAGCGGGTGTATCCGGATCTCCCCCCTACCGGACACGAACAGGAAGTAGGGAGTCGGACCGCACACGAATATGCCGTTGTACCCGCCTACGTTTCCTGGAAGAGAAAGGGAAAAGGCCAGATGAGGATTGGAAATTAAAGTGAACTTTTTAAGTAATTGAAGAATTTAATTAATTTATGTTTTCTATCGCTCAGCGAGCTATGGAAATAGCTATGCTCGGAGTTTCTTTGAAGGATAGGATTCGTAACGAATACATCCGACAGAGAACCAAAGTTATCGACATAGCTCTAAGAATTAGCAAGTTGAAGTGGCAGTGGGCCGGCCATATCTCGCGAAGAACCGACGACAATAAACGTAATGTAGGACGCCCGCCCTCCGACCAGGTGGGATGACCACGTGCGAAAGACTGATGATGATAATGAAGAATTTAGCTCCACATCGGTTCTTTATCGTAGTAGCATAAGGTTGAAAGTAATTAAAATACCGGAGCTGCCCGACTGTCCTAAATCAGTCTAGAATCTGTGTAAGCACAGTCTAACCTGCCCTTAGCTGATATTGACGGCCTACCAATAGCACTACCATGACCCTTATTCCTTTGTAATTAAGTTGAACTTACCAAAGTATCTGAGCTGCCTAACGGGCCACTGGTCGGGGTGGTCTCGACGCGATGGTTCGGCGCCGCGGTACCCGAACCCGAACGAACACTGCACGCGCGAGAAACGCACCTTAAGCGTCCCGCGGGGGTATTTGTACGCCTGGAAGGAATGCAGTAGGATAGTTTTATTATCAAGATGACGCGACAGCGTTATCCATGCGTAGCCAACTCGACAGCTATGTAGTTTACGTTTATCTTTGAACCGCGTTCATAATCGCGTCGAACTTAATTGTTCGGGTAAACCGACCATGCAGCAGTATGCATTTAGCTGCGCTTGCAGTTGCAGTTGAATGCGTGTTCGCTCGCGGTTACCTATATTTACTCAGTTCGCGATCGACCGCCTTCGTCGCGGGTTGCGTAAATTTAGGTAACGAGCAAATACGCATTCAACTGCAAGCGCAGCTAAATGATTGGCTAAATGCATATCTGCTGCGTGGTCGGTTTACCTGAATACAAGTGAGTACAATAACTTAGATTTCTTTGGTCTTGGATCAAGATAATTAGGGTCAGCGTCGAGACGCGCCGCGGCTCGATGATGCGCACACACTGTGTGAGCTAACCCTCATTATCAAAGAATCAAAGTTCACGCAGGGTTGCGTCGCGTCTCGGTATGAGACATGGTTCCGACACAACTCTTCGTGGATTCTTAGCGCCTGGTACTATGAAAAACTTTTTGACATATTAGTTTGTCTCTGGTTATTGTAAAGTCCACCTACCTGGTACACCATGAGGTCGGTATCGGTCTGAAGAAGCAGCAAGACCCGCCGCGAGCGGTGTCCCAACCCGCATACCGCTATCTCTTTCACGTGGGTACCCTCGGTACCGCCGACGCCTTCTTCTAATTCTTCGATACTGCTGATTGTTGAGACCGATTCTAGACTGTCGCTGAGGACCTGTGGGCAATATAATAACATATATCACTACTTAGTATACAATAAAGTCGCTTCCCGCTGTCTGTCTGTCCCTATGTATGATTAGATCTTTAAAACTACGCAACGGCTTTTGATACGGTTTTTTGAATAGATAGTGATTCACGAGGATGGTTTTTAAACTATCTGACATATAGATTTCCACGCGGGCAAATCCGCGGGGCGTTAATTAAGCTAGTTGTAATAAATTTTTAATATAGAAAAAACTAAACTGAAGTCGAATCCGAACAGTGTAAAATTACGTTTTACACTGTTTTTAAGTTTTGTGGAACCAATACTAAAAGCCCTCGAGCTAAAATGTTTACCTCCCGTATACTCAAATGCAACTCAGATTTAAGTACCTACGTCTCATCTCTCAAGTCGAGATTATTTTGACCGTTTTCTATGAAAATCTGCCAAACAAATCGTAACTTGAGACATGCTTATATGTGCGTTTTCATATGAGTGATATTTGCGTTTCCGGGGACTAAAGTTACGTGGGGCGACCTATCCTCGCTCTCAACGTAACGAGAGACAAATTAATGTATTAATACAACGGGTATTTATCGCGTTTATTTACCTATTTTTACTTATAAATACCTATTTTTACGTATTAATACTTATAAATATGTGTTCAGATCGCGTAAGTTTAAAAGTATTTACAAATTAATGTACCGCAAAAAGCTATCACTCGCAGAGATTGGATACCGCGACCATCGGATCACAAGCGGAGCGTTAGTGTCACAACACCAACGCAGCTCTTACTACACCTGTCGAATTTAACGTACCCTAGATCCACAACAGGCGTCCCGTATCAAAGCACACAATCTCATTTCTGGTAGAGAGTATACTTCCAAGTTTCCGTTACATCGTAGTGCAAAGAGCCAGTAGGTAGGTTTGGCTTCGACGAGGTATTTCCGCCACCACCGGGACATACGCCGGGGAACGCCGGGGTTTTTGGACTGTTCCGCTAACATTATCTGAAAATGAATGCGATATACTTATAGACATGTACGCACAGTACAAAACGGTTATAAAATTTACATTAAAACATTTGAAAAAATAAACTTATGAGACTCCCGCTGGCTATAAAATCCACTTCATGACATCATAATAGGCTAAAAGGCATCTATATTTCTAGAATTGAAGGCATTCAAAAGAGTTTTTTACGCTACTTGCAGTTTAGAGCAAAGATTTTTTTACCAGATTATAATGAACGCTGTCGTAAATTTCCCTTATCCCTTATCGAACGTAGGAATATTGCTGATTTATGCTATCTCATGAATATAGCGAACGGAACGGTGGACTGTCCAGGGCTGTTAGAGCTGATTGGTCTGCGCACGAACATAGGCTCACTTCGTAAGCCAAAGCTCTTGTATGAACCACTGGTGAGGACGAACTACAGGCAGAACTCTTTCATCTTAAGGGTATGCAAATCATTCAATAACATCCAAGCAAATACTATGTTTATTGATGGCAACGATGAAGTAGATTTAGATTTATTTAATACCTCAACCAAGCGTCTTAAACGCTGGTTGAGTAGTTTTTTCTTTGCTTAAGTATTTAATGTAACTTAGTTTGTATTTTCAACCAAATGTGCTGTCTTTTTCCTTTTTCGATTGTTAGTATTTAACTTTTAGTATCTTTTTCTTATATCTGTGGAAACTTATAATTAGCCTTTAGTTACACACTGTGTTTAGTATTTAGTTACCTAGCTGTTAGTTTTCCCAAAATTATAAAATAAAATAGTGTCTAAAAAAAATCGACTATTTCCGTCAGTTAGATTATTAGAAGATATTGGACCCGTGTTTTTTGTTTTGTCCGTTAAACAAAAAAATATGAAGATATAGCCAGTTAAAGTTCCGCGTGACGTCACGTCTCGCTACACTTTTTAACAAGTTGTGACGTCACGAGACCCCACTCCTAAACTTTGAAGCGCTTTATTTTTGTAAGTATTTGTTTAATTGACAAAAGAAAAAATACGTGTCCAATATCTTCTGATAATCTAACTGACGACGGACTAAATAGAAAAATATTTTTTTTACCCAGGACACTACCCTATTGAGATTATTATTTGTTATTTATTAATTGTTTGATTATGTTGTAATTTTATTAAACATTCTCTATTTCAATTTACTTAAGTTTATATGTGTTACAAACAAAATGGATGTTGATCTGAATAAGCTTAATTTCAATTCAATATAAAAGCCACTTCCCTATTTCTAAAATAATTTCTATAAAAGCCACATTCCTGGCTCTAAAATAGTCTGCCAACTGACTATAAAAGCCACTACCTAGCTCTATAACAAAATGACCGCTGGCTATGAAAGCCACTACCTGGCTCTAGAAGAAACTGCCCGCTGACTATAAAAGCCACAATTCTGGCTCTAAAAGAGACTGCCCGCTGGCTATAAAAGTCACATCCCTGGCTCTAAAATAGTCTGCCCGCTGACTATAAAAGCCACTACCTGGCTCTAAAAGAGACGGCCCTCTGGCTATAAAAGCCACTTTCCTGGCTCTAAAATTGACTTCCGCTGGCTTTAAAAGCCAGGCTATACTCACGCTGGCCATAGATGCCGGTGTCTGGTCCCCGCCGTACAACAGTTCGTCCTCGTCGTTCAGTTCGTACACGGCGCCAGGCTTGAACCCTTCGGCCTTCACATTGACGCCTTTCATCTTCTTGTCCATTTTGCCGGTGAATTCGCCTTTCACCTGAAATGCGGATGTGGGCAAAAGTCAATAACGCGACTTTATTTCTTTTAAGCTTACCAAATAAGTACTCTATCTATCTATCTAATCAGCCGGTAACACCCACTGCTGGTATAGATTCCTTATCTCTGTACCCCTGGCGGTCCTGTGCCAGTCGGATACACTGCTTCCCTACAGCCCCCACAATAATAATAAGTACTCAGACAAGTTAAATTGTATGCTCAGATAAGTTAAATTGTATGCTATAAAATAAATAATGAGTGATTGATTTTCTCTTCGCTTAATTTTTTTTATCATTGTGAAAAGAAACCACGCACGGCACACAATATTATTATTATATCACTTATATATTTGGGTATTTTCTTAAAAAGCTACGAGCTCAATCACATTGCGACTATGTCGCCCTAACTAATTACCGGAAAACCAACAACACATTATAAAATGTGGCAGGCTGTAGTGGGAGCCATCTTGGGTTGCGTACTTTTGTTCAATAATTTCACTATACGCGCTGTTTCGTATATATAATTCCTTGTTTCAACATTACCTGTACATTTTCACCCGTGTCTTGCGATGCGAACAGTCCGCTGAGATCTCTGAACGGCGTCGCTCGCAGCAAGGCAGGCCGGGTGGGCAAGGCTTGTCTAGTCGGCGCCAGGCGACCTGACTGTAAGGAAGATAGTACGTTAGTGGATACTGGCCTTATCTATTAAATAACACTTTGAGCTTAATGAGGCGAAGCGAGTCGAGAGTGTTCTTGAGTGGACACCGCGAACGTAGTGTAGGACGTCCTCCGGCCGAAAGGCTGCAGGTAGATGCTGGATGCGTCAAGCTGAAGACCGGGCGCTATGGCGCTCATTGGGGGAGGCCTATGTCCAGCAGGGGACTACTATAGGTTGATGATGACGAGTCGAGAGCACGGCGTTTGAGACCTACACCGACTTTCTGTACTGAAGAGGAGTTTGAATGAAACACCTTGAACTCTCGGAGTAGACTGAATATAATTTACCTCACCAACTATTTACCCCTAGACCGCGCGTTTTCGTCGGCGCAATCTAGCGCTCGTCTACTGTTAATAGCGACATCTAGGAACGAATACAGGTGTGGCTACTAGATTAAACACGGCGAGCGCGATTTCATAGTGAGGCGAGTACGCGGCGAGCTCGCTTCTATTGCGCAAACTGTCAGTTTAATATGATAGACTGTTTGCGAGCGATTTCAAAGCGAGACAAGTGCGTTGTGTATTAGAAAGGAGCTGGGCGCACACTCGACTCACTTTTAACTCGCTCTTATCGCCAGTGTGATAAGGCTCTAAGGCGATGCTCCTTGTCAGTATTGGTAGGTCGTTTTCTGCAGCACTAGGTTGTAATTAATACGTAACTGTAGACGTATACAGAGTTCCACGAAGCATGTGTAGTAAGCATGTCACGTGGCACCCTGTACAGTGTTTCTGCTTTTTAGCTAAAAATATCGCTGAGCTATGGCCTATTTGTTGTACTGCAGCACACACATATTTACCTACAGTAAGTACTTTAGTAGCCCTTTTAATTGCTAGTTTTATTAATTGTTTATATAATTGTTTTATTGTACTTTAGTTTAATATTGTACCTCTAATTGTGTGTGCGTGTTATTAGTACCAAATAAAAGTTTTATCTATCTATCTAACTGTACAAGCTGACTGCCCTCACCATGCCGTCCTTGCCGCGGAACTCGCGGAGCGCCAGCACGAGCGCCTTGCCGCAGGATGATGTCACACACAGGTAGGGGTCCGCGGTGCTGGCGTACGCGGCAGACCATTCCAACTGGATTGACTGCAGCTGGTTGCCATCTAGTAAAAATTAAGACATATGAAAAAACCAAAAAGCCACCAAACTCAAGTGGGACTGGGCTGGACATGTGTGGCGTATGTCAGATCAGCAGTGGGCGAAGATCGCCACTGACTGGGTCCCGGACGGACGACGGCCACGTGGAAGGCCTAGGCGGAAATGGCGGGATGAGCTCGACTATACAACAAAGAGTGGGCTCTCCTTGCTGAGGAACGAGATGAGTAGAAGAAGGGGAGGGAGGCCTTTGCTCTGCAGTGGGACACTCCGGGCTAATATAATAATAAGAAAAAACCGGCCAAGTGCTAGTCGCACTCGCGCAAGAAGGGTTCCATACCATTATCTAAAACGGCAAAAGTAAACGTTAGTTGTATGGGAGCCCCCTTAAATATTTATTTTATTGTTTTTTTTTTAGTATTTGTTGTTATAGCTAAATGATAAATTACCATGATAGTTTCATAAGCTTTAATGTGACGTTGACTTACTCTTCAGCAGGCGGATAGCGTTGACAGTGACTTGCACCATGAACCGGTTGTTGCCGAGGTTGCCCGCGAACACAGTGGCGCCACCCGATATGAAGCCCGTGTTGTCCACTTCGTTTATCTCTTGACCAGTTTGTAGTACCTAAGGAGGAATAACACAATATAAACGCAATTAGTAAGAATACGGCTCAGTATTCGAATAAAAATTTAAAAAATCGAGTAAAGTAAAAGTAAAAAATCATTTATTTCTTTAGGCTTACAAAATAAGCACTTAGACAAGTCATATTTTATATATAAATTATTATCAAATAAAATTATTTTACTGTTCACTTAAATTTTTTGTCCTCTAGTTGAAGAAGTGAAATGAAACCACTAGCATGTTCATCTCTTATATGTCTATTACATGGTTATTTGCCTATTTAAGTTAAGGACAAATACAAAACGCAAAAAAAAAACATTTTATTACCCATTCAATGACATAAAATAAAAATAAATAATGCTGGACAATTCACACAGCATTATCTAGCCCCATGGTAAGCAGAGCTTGTGTTATGGGTACTAGATAACTGATATACATAATACAATACACTACACAGATCGATATTTTTTATTATACATGTAAAAAAACGATCAGAACACCCGGAAAAAATATTTGCAGATCGTACAAACACGTACACGATCGTACATTTATCCCGAGGCGAGAATCAAACCCGCAGCCTCCTGTGTCGCAGGCGGACATTTGCCCACCGCGCCACAGCGGTCATCAAACATACCATGGTAGAATCCTCCTGAGACAGCAGCAAGTAAGCATGGCTGCCGTCAGCTTCTCTCGACCCTTCCGCGCCCTCGCCGTATATCGTCCACATGTCCACACAGCCTGAGGGTAGAAAGACAGTTATTAAGGCGATATGTTAAAATATTTCGGCGAACTGGGGAGGATTATGCATGACAGTGACAGCGCGATTACACACCTTGCCGCGGGAAAAAGGATAGATATAGACTTGTTTCGTTCAGAAGTCACTGACGTAAGCGTGTTACCCTTTATGTATGGAACCCTAAATAAACTCAAAACTAACCTGCCAGCACAAAAGCCGTGACCAGCTGCGGAGTGATACTCCTCTGCAGTACAGTGAGCGCTCCGTTCTTCCCACGCCCACTGCACGCGACGAGTTCCACGCGTGGGCTTCCGCCTGTGGAGGTGTTGCCGCCGAGTTGGGGCTCGCCCATGGAGACGGAGCCTATGGGGCACACGTTGAGGAGGGAATCGCACACCTGGGGGGTTAGAAGTTGGTTATTTAAAATAAATAAAAATATTTTATTTCAGACACATAATGAGTCCATATGCTACGAGTTGTTATGACTAACAACTCAATATCACGCCGATTTCTATGATTCTTTTATCAAAACTAAGTTTCAAATCCATTTTCATTATTAAGGAATTTGAAGTCAGTTTATTTTTTTTTAAAACACGCTAAATTATAATCATATATGTACATCAGTTCCCATGGGATATACATAACCTTAAAACATTTCCAAAAAACAACAGGAAAGTCGTCTAAGCTAAGGCCTCGGATTTATGAGAAATGACATGACATTTCAAAATGTTTCTCTAACACAAAACCATCCCGTTTCATTTATCTTTTAATTTGTTGGTCATATGCGAAGCCGCGGGCACAAACTAGTTAATAATATAATCTGAAGGCAGTCTAGACGTTCCCTCTCTTGTGCATTATTGTATAGTTGCGATAAGTACCTAAGTGTAGCAGACAAATTTCTCATTGTTTTAGTTCAAAATCATTTTAAGTTATGAAAATTGTGGTTTTTTTTTTAAATAAATTATCTTCAAATTGCTTAAATTAATATTAAAGTGTTGTGGTGTGACAGTGTGATATTGTTTCCGACTACCCACCTCAAACACATAGCTGGTGAGTTGGGTGCTCGTCCTGATGTCACTGCCGTAAACCTCTAGCTCGTCCTGGAAAAAATAACATTTTATTTTTACTACTTTACTTAGAAATTTGTCAGGCGGACCTTCGCAGCACCATATCATCATCATCAGCCTATATCAGTCCACTGCTGGACATAGGCATCCCCCAATCATAGCGCCCTGTCTTCAGCTTGCCGCATCCAGCATCTACCTGCAGTCTTTCGCAGGTCGTCATCCCACCTGGCCGGATGACGTCCTACACTACGTTTATCGAGTCGCGGTCTCCAGTCTAGAACACGTTTGGGAGATATGGCCGGCCCACTGCCACTTCAGCTTGCTAATTCTTTGAGCTATGTCGATAACCTTGGTTCTCTGTCGGATGTATTCGTTACGAATCCTATCCTTCAGAGAAACTCCGAGCATAGCTCTTTCCATAGCTCGCTGAGCGACTTTGAACTGGTGGACCAGCCCTATCGTGAGTGTCCACGTCTCAGCTCCTAGATGATGCTGTGTGATAATGTATATTAATTCATTTATTTACCTGAGCACTGATATCCGCCACGTCGGTAGCGACGCAGTCGTTTATAGACTCGTATTCCACTCGCTGCTTCTTCCCGGCTGGCTCGTCGCTCTTGTCTTTATCTGCTTCCTTGCTTTGTTGAACTGAAATAATAACACATATTTTTTTATTTATGAAACAACATCTACAGCCCTTAAGAACTAAAATTGGCAACGGGTTTTGATGCAGTTTTTGTAAATAGATAGTGTGATTCAAGAGGACGGTTTACAATCCATTTGACACATAGATTTCCACGCGGGCGAAGCCGAAGCTAGTATTAGTATAGATAAAAATTTAACTTTTTATGTTATAAAATAATATTAAATTCACATTTCACGTTTCGCTCGAGATTGTGGGCATGAGGTTCGGAACCTTTACTTTCCAACGTTTATCGGTTCAGCAAGCTATATGGCCTGCCCATCGCCACTTCAACCTGCTATAAGGCCTGCCCATCGCCATTTCAGAATACTATGGATGATCTGATACTATGGAACGCATTGCTCGTTTCGGTGAGGCGGGCAAAGTCGCTACCAACCTTGAAAACCTTGATAAAGGAGCACTATTTGTCCTGCTGTCACTTACGCATACCTGAGTCCCTTTGTATATAAGTAGTATATGTATATATATTTTATGATATGACATGTATGTAATTGACTTACCTACCTACTTTAAGTTATAAATAATGTTTTGGAATGTATATTATTCTTTATGATATAATTCGTTACCGGTCTCGACAGTAAGATCAACAGTCGCTTCTAAAGGCTTGTCCACAGAGAAGACCATTCTGTTCTCTCTCTCCGTCACACGGAGGAGAAGAGAGTTGCCGAGACGAGAGCCGAGGAACAGGAAGTCCTCTTCTATCACGCACATCTGGAAGAGAAGGGAGATAGATAGAAAACACTTTATTATACCACAGAAAACAATAAATGAAATGAAATGGCATCGTAGCTTTCCGAACGGATGAACCGATTTTGAAAGGTGAATTATTCGGGAGTGGTCTTAGCTATGATTGATGAAAATCGGTCCAAGATGGCCGCCACCACAAAATGGCGGATTACATATTTTTTCACCTTGTTTCAGGCTTTTTACGTTCATACTATTTTTGGGAAGACGGACCATCCCGCCTGCCAACTAAAATGATTATGGCAACACCTTTCATTTGCGCAGATTCTGCAGACTTATATATGCTGACCAGTTAAGACTTACACAAGTGGTCAGCACAGAGGCCGCGGCCCGGTCCAGGTGGAAGCTCCGCATTGACCGCACAGAGTCCGCTATAAGTGTCAGCCCGTACGTACAATTGGCCTCCGCGCAGCGATAAGGCCAACCTATATATATATGCTGACCAGGTAAGACTTACACAAGTGGTCAGCACAGAGGCCGCGGCCCGGTCCAGGTGGAAGCTCCGCATTGACCGCACAGAGTCCGCTATAAGTGTCAGCCCGTAAGTACAATTGGCCTCCGCGCAGCGATAAGGCCAACCTATATATATATGCTGACCAGTTAAGACTTACACAAGTGGTCAGCACAGAGGCCGCGGCCCGGTCCAGGTGGAAGCTCCGCATTGACCGCACAGAGTCCGCTATAAGTGTCAGCACGTACGTACAATTGGCCTCCGCGCAGCGATAAGGCCAACCTATATATATATGCTGACCAGGTAAGACTTACACAAGTGGTCAGCACAGAGGCCGCGGCCCGGTCCAGGTGGAAGCTCCGCACAGACCGCACGGAGTCCGCTATAAGCGTCAGCACGTACAATTGGCCTCCGCGCAGCGATAAGGCCAAGCGGCCTTGGCCTAATGGGGACACGCAGGCGCCGTCGAGGGTTATGCATACGCCTTCTTGGATTCCTGGAGAGATAAACGTTTAATAACTCTTCGGTAATCTATGTATACCATAAAATATATAAGTATATCATCATCATCATCATCATCATAAGCACATAGCAGTCCACTGCTGGACAAAGGCCTCCCCCAATGAGCGCCATAGCGCCCTGTCTTCAGATTGCCGCATCCAGCAACTACCTGCAGTCTTTCGCAGGTCGTCATCCCACCTGGCCGGAGGGCGTCCTACACTACGTTTACCGAGTCGTTGTCTCCACTCAAAAACACATTTGCCCCAGCGGCCGTCGGTTCTTCGCGAGATATGGCCGGCCACTGCCACTTCAGTCTTCACTTCAGTCTTATGTCGATAACCTTGGTTCTCTGTCGGATGTATTCGTTACGAATCCTAACCTTCAGAGAGACTCCGAGCATAGCTCTTTCCATAGCTCGCTGAGCGACTTTGAACTGGTGGAGCAGCCCTATCGTGAGTGTCCACGTCTCAGCTCCGTAGGTCATAACGATATAAGTATATCAGTCATCTAGTATTGTCCGGCATTATTTATTATTTATAATCTTTAGTAATATAGAACATTACATTGATAATTTGATGAGACCGTTCTCTAAGTAACATCTAGAATAAATGAATAAATAATGCTGGACAATCCACACCGCATTATCTAGCCCCAAGCTAAGCAGAGCTTGTGTTTGGGGTACTAGATAATTGATAAACTTAATACAATACATTACATAGATAGATATTTTTTATTATACATAGAAAACGACCAGAACACCCGGAACAAATATCTGCAGATCGTACACACATTTGTCCTTTTTTATATCCCTGTCTTTTTATATTTTATGTACCTATGCTAGTTTTAAGATTTATAGTACCACGGACCGTAGAATAGGTTAAATAAGATCTCTTACTTGTCTATGGTCTAAGTGCAATAAAGAATTTTCTATCTATCTATGGTCTGAAATAAAGGATTTTTTTAATACTTACTCAAAGGAAAGTTCGTAGTGTGCGTTGCAATACTGTTCAGCGAGACTCCATAGGGCGGGACCGACTGGTTCAGGTAGATGAGAGAGTTCACCGCCATTATCAGACACCCTCCTGAAACATATTCATTACTTGGTTACAATTCATTATTCATTAATTGCTTAACACTTCATTTAAAATTGAAGCTTGTGACGTGTCCAAGAGGCCTGTAAGGTCCAAAGAAAACATGCAGACAGGCAAGCCAGGGTGCTATGGCGCTCATTAGGGAAGGCTTATGGCTAGGTCAAAGTCTTTAAACTGGTCTAAGTGCTTATTTTGTAAGCCTAAGGCAATAAAGGAATTTGAATTCAACATTCAATTTCCTTTATAGTGTTCCGTACCCAAAGGGTAATATTTAAAGGGGCTCCCATACAACAAACATGATTTTTCACCCGCGCGCGTGGTGATCGATTTTTTGGATAATATACAATATATCTTTATAAATTGTAGCCTATGTGTTATTCTGATGTATAAACTATATTATTGTAAAGTTTCATTAAAATCCATCCATCCATCCATACTTACAAACTTTCGCGTTTATAATATTAGTAGGAAGTAGGATGGTACGGAACCCTTCGTGTGCGAATCCTTAAAAACCGGCCAAGTGCGGGTCGGCACCTGGCCAGTTTTTTTTTTTTATTTAGTTGAAGTCAATTGAACGTACCTAGTGGTTTCTCAATAGGCACGGCCTGCAGACAGTCGAAGGGCAGACCCGCCGTCTGCCAGATCACGGGGTGCACTCGAGCACTCATGTTGAGGGACACGCCCGCCATAGCGCACGTGTCATTGCGGACAGCTGTACGACTGGAAATATTTAAAAATAAAATAATAAAAAAAATTAATTGCACTAGGTAACTTAAAACTACACTAGGTAACTTAATTCAGGTTCTGGCGTCACCCATTAAGCAATTTGCCCGCTCTCATTATTATATCTCTAAATAGTATAAAAAAGTCGTGTATACAACCTAGTGACCGACGACGGACGGAGTCTTAGTAATAGGGTCCCGTTTTACCCTTTGGGTACGGACCCCTAAAAACACATTATAAAGCACAAGACTTACCCAGGGAATGTCCTGACAGGCTCATAGAGCAACAACAGCGTCGGCTCATAGTAGCCGTGTAGGAACTGTATGTCCAGGATGTTGTCTATCTTCTCGTCTAACTCCTTCAGCACTATCACGTAGGAAGCCAGGGTCGGTGCGCGGGTCACTGGTGTCGCTGGGGCCTGGAAATAAATAAATTATTTATTTATAACCAGTACTAACATTATCACTACATTATTATGATTATATTAGCCCGGGGTGTCCCACTGCAGGGCAAAGGCCTCCCCCCCCCTCCCCTTCTTCCACTCATCTCGGTCCTCAGCAAGGAGTACATAGTATAAAAAAATTCGCTTCCCGCTGTTTGTCTTTCCCTATGTATGTTTAGATCTTTAAAACTACACAACGGATTTTGATGCGGTTATATATATATTTTTAATAGATAGAGTGATTCAACAGCAAGTTTTATAAACAATTTGAAATATAGATTTCCATGAGGGCGAAGCCGCGGAGTGCAGCTAGTGAATAGCGAATGTCCGCCTGCAACGCAGGAGGGTTCGATTCTCGCCTTGGGATAAATGTTTGTACGATCCGCTAATATAAGTTCCGGATGTTCAGTTATGTATTATATTATGTTTATCAGTCATCTATGTAGTACCTATCCAATGGTACTGGCGTAAGGCCGCCCATTGTACTCGTCGCATGTAATGTCTTTTGTAAAGATCTATATCTGATGTACAATAAGTATTTTTGTATTATATTGTACCCATAACACAAGCTCTGCTTAGCTTGGTACCTATTAGGAACCTTATTCGATAAGGCAATTACCTAACTTATTTACAGTTTCATTGAACATTTTTCTCTTTCGTCTCAAGCTTAGATGAAATTTGAACCTATTAAGCGACGAATTTTTGACAGATTTTCATTGATAACTGACAAAAAATCGCTACATGAGACGGGCTTTAAAGCTTTATTACACTGGCGATTTGCGGGCGATTTCCAAGCGAGCAGTTGTCGTCTTCGTCGACGCGGACGAGTGTTCATAATGCAGTTCGCATGCGACGTGCTTGCTTCGCAATCGCGTCGCTTTGAAATCGCTCGACATCCCCAATCTAATAAGGCTATAAATCTGTGTTGCGTAGCGTTTGAATATTCGGGGTAGATAAGATTTGTAAATGATGCGCAGCTACACGAGCTAAGTAAGCTAGGCCTTGCTGCCTACCCGAGAGCGAGAGCATAGACTTCTTAAGGGTTGGTACATATCTGACGGAAAATGCGTCGAGCGTATCATCGGTCGCGTCTATTCGGTCAAATCAGACCTGCCACATTACGCGTCTAGTCAGTTCCGACGGCCTGTATACAAACGATCTCCGCCGATGTTACGCCTAGTCTGAATGCATCATACAAAATACACGTCTCGAGTCGAGAGACTATGCGTTGAAGAAAACGTAACAGATGCTGTACGCTCGACGTACTAACGCATCATCGGTTGAGTGTGAAAGGTTGAATGTTTTATTATATACTAGCTGCGCCCCGCGGCTTCGCCCCTAAATCGCGCTAAATCTATGTGTCAAGTCAAATGGTTAAAATGATAAAAAGTATCCTATGTTAGACTCCTGGTTCTAAGCTACCTCTCCACCAATTTTCAGCTAAATCGGTTCAGCCGTTCTTGAGTTATAAGTGTTGTAACAAACACGACTTTCTTTTATATATATAGATTTGCCTGTTCTGGCATGACCCTTAGGAATCGGCAGCCAACGATTTTGTCTCTGGTTCGATAAAAAACAAACCTTTTTTACCGATCCTTATCGATATCGACAGATTACTGTATATTCAGTAATCTGTGTCGAAATACTTAGTTTAGCTTCGGCAGCTTAGTTTTCAGTCTGCATCCCGCATTGAGGTAGGATCCTGACAACGGCGTAGGTAACTTAAGGTCATGAAAATAGGGTAAGGTTTTTAGGAAGAGGACCGGTAGGTACCTACTTGAGCTAGCGGTAATAAATCTTATATTCGCTAGGGTACGGTACGATATAAAGCTCCGTCGTCCCAAACAAAATAAAAAAAATAAACCTTTATACTATAACGAATTTCTGGTGCAAATTCAGCAATATTGCAAGCCAATATCTACCAAAGCCACTATGACCCAAACTTCATAATCGGTGATCTGTCCTACCTGTGTGGGGGCATACGCTGACAAACTCTCATCTTTTATAAAATGACGAAGGTCTGGCGGTTGCAGGCAGGCTCTAAGCATATACCAAGCAGTCGATAGAGATTGTCTGAAGAAAGTTAATCTTATCTTTCTCTATCATAAGATCACAAGCGAAACGGATATAACGGTTTTATTTACGGCGGGGGATCATTTGACCTCCAGGGATCATATTACCTGACCTTCCCCTATCCTATCTGTTTCGATAACGACGACAGCGCATGCAATTGTTTCGAATCGGTGAACAATCATACCCCGTCCTGTACCTACCTACGTCATTTAAGGCCGTCTATCCATTTATCTGTGGTTTTCCCTAACGTTGACTTTTAAATTTTCGTGTGCGCTACCTACCGACTAATAGGCGATATAATAGGCCTTCGTTCGCCTTTCTGCGTTACTCAAACTTAGAACCAAATGTTAATTCAACAACGAGTAGTGTATTAACAAATCTAGAGCGGATCTATAAGAGCACCGATTTTTTGTTTGTCTGTAGTTCGACTAGAACACTCCATTCTAATGTATTACAGCAATACACAAAACGACCTCTGTGGCGCAGCTGGCTAAGGTCCGCTGGAGGTTGCTGTTTCGATTCCCGCCTCGGATCCTTGTTTATGTGAGGTTTTCTATGTAGGTTTGTATGATAAAACACATTTATCTATGTAATGTAATATTGTATTAGGTAAGTAGGTATATGTCCTACTTATAAGTTATCTACCCACCCACGCGTACACAAGCTCTACTTAGCGTGCGGCTAGATAGATTGGTGTAACTTCCCGTATTATTGTTATTACTTATGTAGGTAACAACGCGTTCAGAGTGCTTCTGGTACAGCCCCGCTTCTGTAGCGCGTCCGGGATGTTTGCAGAGTCCCGCGTTGATGACTTTTATGCAATCATCCGCAACAGAACAGCATCCCTGATGCGCCAGAAGAGGGGCAGTACCAGTAGCTATCTGAACCTTATAGCTGGAGGGCTGGACGCGGAATGAGCTTTTATGAAGCACTGGACGCACACACATAATGCCATGCGTCTGTAAACGCAGGATGTGTCCCTTCCCCATAAAATGATTTTATTTTTAGTTTTGAAATGATGTACTGCTCTCGATGGCTGTAACATGTACTTTGTGAAGCTGAATTAAATAATTTTGTTTTTTAATTGAATTGAATGTAACTCATTTCCATGATCTTAGGCAAATTTTGACCGACACCAATTGTAAGTAAGTAAATCATTTATTGCACAGAGGCCCTTTATGAGAGCGATTATTATTATAAAATTCATAGATAAAATCGGTGCTATCAATCCTTATAGAACTCCGTGTTCACCCTCCTTAGGTATACATAGGGAAGGAACCTTCACTTGCCAGGCTACCACGCTATTTAGCACATAATGTAACGTACGTTATCATCGTTATTACGCAATTTTTTTACGTTTCTTCATTACTACGCGCATTTTAGCATGAATAACGCTTTTTCACGCGTTATTCGCATATAAATAGCGTGTTAGCCTTGCTGGATTAAACTACCTGACAACATTACCCGGAGAAATCGAAGGTTAGTCCGGTATCCTTGGTAGACCCCCTGCCTTTCTTAATTTCACATAATTCTTTCCATCCAAAGGTTGCCCGGAAGAGGTCGCTTCTAAGCGATAAGGCCGCCCATTGTACTTGTATCATGTGATGTCTTTTATAATTATCTGTAACTGGTGTACAATAAAGTATTTTTGTATTGTATTGTTAGTTTCGATGCTGTGGTTGGTAAGAATAAACGGAAAAAGTTATGTATTCTACTTTGAAATAGAATACTTTAAATACTTTGCCCCACCAGTCGGACGCCTTGGTGGGGCGAAGTGACCGAACACTTGTCCCGATGATACTTACCAGTGTCGTCAAATATTTTCAATCATATTTCTTTGGTTTCTAGTGGGGGATACAGAGACGGTAAAAGGATCTAGCTACCTCTTGAACAGTATTGAGTGCCTCAGGGTCTTTTATTTATAATGGTAGGTTTTGTGGTATCCTAGCATCTATTACTATTATCATGGACGAATACTATTATGATTTTATTTAGTTCACAAAGATCAATGTAAGCACTATGTTAATCTTTGAATCATATACACAACAGTCAAGCTACGTTAAGCAGCTTTACTTTTTAGTTTTTTTTTGTAGTATAAAATTCTTGGATAGGGTTCCTAGCTCCTACCTAACTAATGAGTAAATATGCAACTGAATATTTCTGTTCACATTTGTGCGCTTTATCATTCTTTGTTGTCCCTACTATTTATATTATTTACTTTATTAATTTAGTTCTAGGATCAAGGGTAACTTTATTCACCACTAAACCAATCAATAAAAAAATCATCAATAAACAAAAATTGAGTATATTTACATTTTTCTTATTCTCGGCAAAGGGCTTTGCCTCAAGCGGGTCTCCCTCCTCCTGTAGATCCTTCCGGAAGGGCAGGACGGCTAGCTTCTTGCCGTAGAGCAGCATGACAGCGCAGCGGGCCTCCGGGTCCACTCGGATCCAGGGGATGTGAGGGTGGACCGTCCAGCCTCCCTGGGGAAAGATTAAGGAAAGAACATGTAGATAATTTCACGACGAATTAAGCGCCGTAAAAAGAGATTTAGTGCCTTTGTGTCTGTTCAATGGATTATAGTTTGTTTGTTTCAACGCTGCAATTTAATTGGCAAGTTTGGTGGTTGTCTAAGGCTACTTTATTGTAAGGAGTACAGTTCATTAACATGTTTATGACCTACTCCCATTCTAGATGAATTCATTACATTTTTCATGTTACAGTCATAGACTTTTCAGTACTTTGTTTAGTTGTGAGTTAACACTTTGACTGCAATTTTTTTTCGACGACTGCGATCTTTTTTTTAACCTAAAAAATTCGTGCTGCCGCTCTACACAGCGGTTGTGTTGCGCCGCACATGCGTTTCGTATGAAAAATATTACGGCTGTGCTGAGTTCTCAGCCGCTGCGCTAGTGTGGATTTACGCATATTAGTCACTTGTAGAAAACACATACCGTGTGATTTCAGCACTCAAAGTGTTAAGTTAAGATAACATTCTTATTTTATCTGATATAAAATCATAACATTTAGTTTGAATGGGTACTAAAGTTATTCAAACAAACTGATGTATGAAACAAACTGTCTATGGCATGGCAGTCTTGGAAATAACTCACTCATTGTTTTAATTAGATTTACTAATTATGATTAATGGTTATTAACATAGTATACAAGTATACTTTTACATTATATGTAAATATGGGTAACAATCATACAAAAAAATTATTTGCAATTTACTCAAATGCTAAGACTGAGAAAGTGAACTTAAGCATGTAAATAATGATGATAAACTATGTAAATTGTTGAGTGTAGTGAGTTATAGCAATTTGCAGTATCAATGAACTGCAAATAAGTTACACGATAACAAATTTAATGTTTACCTTCATATCATCTTCTTCAAAGTAATGCATACTCAGGGTTATCAAGTTATTTGTATGCAGATCATACTGAAGCACTGACATCTTGGCTTCTCTGAACGAGACAAGTAGTAAGTCTCGGCCGGCGCTCGGGCATTTCACGGAGGCAAGCGACATGATGTTACCCCAGAGGGTGTATGATGCCAGGCATTCGAGTTTCATCTTGGGAGGTATTGGTTGGCCAGCTGGAAAGTAAAATAATGAACTCAGAAATTTAATCTAGGGAAGGAAACAAGTGAGCCGATTTCATTGTGAGCTGAATCGCATCTAAACGAGAGTTTCAAGGAGCTGAAAGCTGAGGCTAGAGCAGTTAAGATCAATACTGTATAAAAGAAGTCAAAAATAGCTGTACAAGGCTCCAAAGACCTAAGTAACTGTCAACCGTCCAGTAATTCAGACAGAGGATTTATCAGTATCGATCATTTATTTATCAGAAATGCTACGTCAAGAAATGACCACGTACCGGCATTAACCTCCTTCGTAAGACCTTCCGGCAATAGGCGAAACACCTTGATGATGTTCGCGCCCGCGGTGACCAGGCACACATCGTCGCTGTTGAAGAAGCAGCAGCTCACAGCGTGCTCGATCCCCGTCGCAGGGTGCGTTTGACGGCAGATCGAAAACATTTTCACAAGACGCTTTTTAACGGCTTTTGAGGTTAGGGTTTGTCTACTTCAGAAAACTTGATGATTACGCATAAAAAGCGCGAGTAACACGCTTTTGAAACGTATATTGCATTTATCGCTGCATTTTTATGGGGTTTGGATTTTTTTTTTGGAAAAAAAACAAAAACACCAATGATTTCACAAACAATCAAACGTCATTAGTTAGTCATTACGTCAATCAAGTTAAGCAAGCAAGTGTTCCTCTTCTCTATGTTCGTTCATAAATGAAAAAAACTGAATAATGATGATAAGTTTTCATCGTTTCGTCCAAAAATTTTTAATTTTTGACTGAACGCGTCCGTAAATAAGCTCATAGACAACATTTCTATATTTCCGTCATGCATGCAAAGCAAAAGCGAACAGCAAAACAAACATGTCCGATTTGTGACTGTGTGTGGATTTACGAATTTACAAAACGCTTTTCTTACGATATGATATCATTTTTCTCTAAACTTTCATTGAATAACGCACAGAAGTCTCCCATAGAAGTCGCTCAGCCAGCTTATATGGACAAAAGTGCAACCCTACAAGAGCTCGGGTACAAAGATGAGAACGACTTGAGAGAGACCATCTACGGTTTGTTTTGACCAAATTCGTGTTTTTATGGACCAATTTGAAGCTTCGAGTTGTATATTTGTGTTCTGACGTGTGCTGTGTTGTGTTTTAGACTATTTACGGACGATTCGGGACCCAGAAAAGCCTAGTACACTAGAGGATTTGAAGGTGGTGTACGAGGAAGGTATTTTTGTGAAAGAGCCAACGGCAGACAAGGTTCCAGTGATACGAGTTGAATATAATCCTACAGTGCCTCATTGTTCGCTGGCGACGCTTATTGGGCTGTGCATACGGATCAAAATACAAAGGTCAATTCACCACCCTGTGAAACTTGATATTTACATCAAAAAGGGAGCACATACAACAGAAGATGAAAGTAAGTTTGCTTTTATTGTCATTTATCTTAGCCCCTGAGATCATGTAGTAAATAAACAGAACAGCTGGAAATTGAAGAAGCCCTGCCTCAAAAGTGCATTATCTACAGTAAAATCTTTGCTTTAGATAGTTGTATGACCTTCATCTCATTGTGTAATAATGTTTTCTTATGTTTTGTATGCATCCATTAAAGCTGAGTATAGTTATCACCATAGTAGAAATGGAAACAGCTTATCATGGGAAGTAAGTTCAAATTGCCTTGATTAAGAAGTTGATTTCATTTGTTCCAAACATCATTGAGGTAGACACTACGAAGAAATAATAAGTCAGGAAGTGTAATTCAGATCAAATTCCACACAAAAACTAGCCCTACTTCAAACCAAAACGACGTAAGATACAAACTACCAATCACTACACAGGTTACAAACAGACATGCTACGTGATTGGTTAAATTCAGAACGAAAGAAGGGATTCGTTCGCGCGCGCTACAGTTGTCATAGCAACCATAGAAGCATGCGCGCGAATCAATCCCGGCGTGGACGGTGTATGCAATTTATTTTTATTTTATTTATTTAATTATTAACTAGCATGATTACTTATATTACAACCAATTACACTAGTTAATTACAATACCTATACATATATTAGAACAAATGAAACATACAAAAATAAGAAAAAATTATACATAAAATTACACAATAAGAAAAACGAATAATAATTGATCATTTATAAAAATTCCAGGCATATTAACACGTTGACTGTCCCGTCTATTTTGCGAATTTTTCTGTTACGTCCATTTGTTTTTTTTGTATAAACTACTTTATTTAATGATCAAAAAAAGGCCTGATATGTTGATCATTGCGTAATTATACAGCAAGCCTGAATTTCAGCGTGAATTACATGTAATGCATGGACGTCTCAAGTAAATTTTTGTGACTTATATGTAATCCATGGGCATCTGAACTAGATTTTTGTGAATTACATATAATGCATGAACATTTGATATAAATTTTAAAAGATTGAATCGTTTTTTTTTTGCTATGGTAACCGTGTGTAAAGTTTCATTCTATCAATCAGCTGATTTGCGGTCATAAAGTTTGTCTGTCAAAAAGTTTCACAAAGTTTGTAAGTAGTTCCTGTGTTGTGTTTTGACTACTTTTGTTGGATAGTGTGAATAAAAATGGCACGACCTATAACGGATGAACAAATGCGGCGCATTTTAGAAGACAGTGATGGTGAGGATTATTTCATAGATCAAGTGGATGACCTGGCCATTCAGAACTCCATGGCGGAACAATTTTTAGAATCAGATACTTACGATGCAAATTACGACCTACCAATGGAGGAGGACGTGATAACTATACAAAAATTCATCGATGACACTAAAAATTAAGATGCTAGAGGGTCATGAACATGTCATAAAGAAGTTACTTAGACTGGAAACTAGTGAAAACATCTTGTTGTCAAACCCTAGTTCAACTAGTTCTCTGGGTCAAGTCTGCCACAAAATGACGCGCATAGCCAGAAAACCCAATGGGAAGATTTGCCAGAAACGGTGCGCAAGTTGCTACAAAAAACTAAAAGAAGCTGGCTCAACAACTAGTGATGCAAGAAAGAAGGCCACACAAGTAATTACGGAGTGTCTTCCTTGTAAAAATGCATTTTGCCTAAACTGTTTCAATAAAGCTCATTAAAGACTTTTTTCGTGATTTCTGACGTCCATAAAAAATAAAAAAATTCGATGGGACATTTTAGTTTTATTTTCGCCAATTCATTTGTTCATACGCCCCTAGAAAATCAAAGTTCTAACTCTCAAGTTCAGCCCAGGAAACGCGATTCAGTTGTCTTCGGAAAATGCATTACATGTAATGCACGAACGTCACAGCCAGACCAAAAATGCATTACATGTAATGCACGGACAGTCAACGTGTTAAATTGTATAAAAACATTATGCATTTTAAAACTAAAAATAAATTAAACAAACAAACTCAAAATATTACTCCTATCATTCATCTCTCTCGCAAAACCTCAGGCACACCAACATAATATCCTTCCATTCGTCCGCAAATATATCACAGTCCGGGTTCTGTTCAAGAAGTCTGTTGAGGGCGGTGAGTGTGCGAGGCAGTGGAGAGTTTGCGCGAGCCACGGTTCTGCAGAAAGGCTCTGAAAAAAGCCTAATATTTCTGTGGTGAAGGTAATTATCGGGTAGGTTAAGACGAAAGAGAAGGTTGTGCAGACCTGGGGCGTCGATCATACCGCGGAGTATCTTGCACAAAGTTGCAGTCTGATCGTACGCCCTCCTGGTTTGTAGGGAGTTGCAATAAGGGGACCGGATCAATTTAATAATAAAACAATATTATTGTACGATATGTTTTGGTATATTTTTTTACATTAGTATAATTTTACAATTCGATGTAGGTACTTTCTACGATGTACTGTTTTTGTCTAGAAGACATTAAAAGATAATCTTTCTTCTTAATGTAGTGAAGACGGATTCTAAGATATGAAGTCATATTCAATGATTATTATACATTTTATCAATAAAATGTAATGGTTGTTAAGTATTTGTTTGGTGACTGTTTTTTATTGGGCTCAGAATATCTTCTTTATCAATTATTTTAGAAAAACATTAACATTATCTTGATTTAAATTTTAATATTTCATTAAGAAGAAAAAAACCTTCTAAATTAGGTCAAAAATTTATTGACTTCATGTTGCATAATATTGACCATCTCGGTTTGATGACGTATTTGAATACAGTTTATAATCTTGCTATAACTTACTAGAAAAAAGTGATCCCTGGACATTTTTACGTGTATGGCTCCTGCACCACTTCACAACACATGCTGGCATGATGATTCACAGCTATTCACAGTGATAAACATGAAAACGTACGCAAAGATTTGACATGTGCTCCCTTGCAAGATCATTGTCCGACTGATGACGCGCTGGACACTACTTTTAAGCCCCGCCTACTTGGACACGACTTTCGTTGGGTCATTTCTTTAACACAGTTACATTTCCTGACTTATTATTTCTTCGTAGGGTAGACAGCTTCTGAATAATAAATTCAGACTATTTGATAGATACTCTGGCCAAACTCAATGTATAATTTTTATTCATTAAAGGACTGAATTTGCACTACTTGTCAATTTGACATCTTTACTACAATAATAGCCCACCACTGGACATAGACCTCCCGTAATTAACATATTAATATTATTACAATGCTGACAATAATGTTTTCTTTTAAATTTTTCGGACTCCACACACAAAAAGTGTAATTTGCATTTTAGTTTTGAGAGTTGTTTAAAAACATTATACCTACATTGAGAATGGGTAGAGTACAGTAAATTATTCTGAACAAATTAAATTAAAATGTCAGGCTACATTAGCTAACATTAGCAGTCTTAAGAATTATAGCCTAAGATAATGGAATTGGTGCCTTGAATAGGAATGATGACAGTAATAAAAACATCAAAATTATGTATTTACAGAATTATAAATAAACTATAGATTAAACATGTAGAGGTCTAAAAACATATTTGAGTAGATTTTCAAAATCAGTCATCATGCCTATTAATTTTGTTGAAACTATCAAATATAATTTTGGATATTGCATAGTGAAAAAGAATCTGCAGCCTTCAGTTAAACTTTTAAGTAACTGTATAAAACTAGCTTTGCAGAGCATAATCCCACTTAATGTTTACTTGGCATGTTATCATAATAGTAGAAAATGAACTTTCTTATCAATGGTCAATTATACAATACATAAACATAATAAATTGTGCCATTTGTGTAAAGAAACTAAATCATCTTATTGCTAGTTAGTTTACAAAAATATGTAATATTTTTAACAACTTAGCAAAACATTTTTAAAAGTTATAGATAGGCCTCACTTACTACAACTCATAACTCACTGACAAATTAAGTAAACCCCTGTTGTATGTACATATTTATATTTGTAGTAGTACACACATTTCCAAACTTCGTTCTAGAATCCAAGATATTTAATGTCAACAACTCAGAAGGATTTTCCAAAGGTCAACAAAAACTGATAACAATAACAGAAAACAAGGTAACAGCAAGATAATCGCATTGCACATAAGCAGCAAATCGGTTCAAATTTGAGTATGAAAACAGACAAGGGACAAATAAAATGATGAATTTTCGACTTTCCGCAGCTAGCAACAAGTGTTTTGAACTTTTGCAATTTCTCGTGATTATATCGAGTATAATAAAATATTTGCCAGCAATAATAAATGATACTCTCACTCTTTAATTTTGTAATCCCTTAGTAACAAAACAATCTATGATTCTAAAAACAAGTATCTATAGTTATGGATTGTCTAATGATACCTTGGGACAATGCTCTTTGTTCATGTTGCTACCTAGAGATAACATAGATAACTGTGCCCTCTTGTGTCCATTTTGCTATCTTAAATGTCTAGAGAAAGGAAGGCATTCCTGAAAATACGTTGTAGGTTCTACTTTAGAAAACTATTGTTGTTGAATTAATTCATCATCATCAGTTCAACATTCGACTCTACATTGTTTACATTGTCAAATGCAGGCAGGAAACGAACTAGAGTTCCTTTATCCAGTTTCTACGTCGAGAAAGGCTTTTCTCAAGTCATGTGCTGTCGCTATGAGAGCCTTGCAGGCTTCTCAAGAGCTTTTTGTTAGCCTGTTGGCTATTCTTCTGGGTTTGGCTGGTTTTCGCCAAGTTCGCTACGGAGCTTTTGCATTTGTGGGTTTCGTGTCTAGAGGAGCGAGTGCGTTAAGGTGTAGGTGGCGAGAGTTGTCCGCACGATCGTACATTCTGCGCGTCAGCTGGACTGGACCACAAACTTTCAACTTTATTCATTAAGACATTATTGTAATGTGACATGAGATACACTCAACTAAAACAGAGTTTCCCCTATTGAGCACCATAGCGCCCTGTCTTCAGCTTGATGCATCTAGCATCTACCTGCAGTCTTTCGCAGGTCGTCATCCTACCTGGCCATAGCGTCCTACACTACGTTTGACACATTCATAAACGTCTTCAAAAATTATTTTCTAAGTACACAATACACATTGTACTGGTACCACGATCTATGACGGTCTGGTAGTGATTTTTGAGCGATAAGACCGCCAATTGTAACTTAATTTTTAAGTTGTTATTGTACATAGTTTCTAATATAAGTGTACAATAAAGTATTTTCCATCTATCTATCATTGTATTGATTTGACCTTGTAACATACATAGTCAAATTATTTGGATTGACGCACATACAACGCACTTAATGATATGCGTATTTAAAACAGAGGATGCTACAGATTGATAAAACCGTTCAAATAAGAATGTATGTTTAGTTCATTGGTTTCAATTCGAATACCGTATATCGTAAAGTACGGAAACAACTCGTAACGTTTGACGGAATTTCGCATAATTTTCTTACGTAATAAATAAGCCTGCGGCTATTGAGACTTCTTTTGAGGCCTATTAATCACACAATGAACTAACTACTTACAAAACAAAATTTACACTAGCTACGTTCATAAAGTAATACCTGATGTTTTAATAAAGAAATTGTAAATTGAATACCACATTGAACGATATATTTCTATGGTTTCAGTCAACAAGCAGATCAACGACAAAGAACGCATTGCAGCAGCCATGGAGAACCCCAATCTAAGCAACCTTGTGGAGAACTGCATTGCGGACGAAGAGTAACCAGCCCCATGATCCAAGTCAACATGGCACCCGAAGTAGCATTCACAAACATCAGCGATAAAAACGAATTCACTAAATTCACCAAATCACTTGCCTACAAAAGCGTACAAGTCATCGTCGAGTCGAGAAAAGGTATCAAGATAGAAGTGAATACAAAATCTGTAACAGCTGATACAGATTGGTTTAACCTACAAATACCAGATTCTTCAGAGGTCAATCAAGCAACGAAAAATGCCTTACCATCGGATAGGATCTTAGAGACTATAAGATCACAGTTACATGTAGAGATTTCTGTACAAACTGAGGATGGCGACGAAATGGTCCTCGAACTTTGGACCTTAGGCCTTGATGAGACGCAATTCGATACGTCTCTAAAGGCAATGAATACGGTCTATTTTCGTATGGGGATTCTTCTGAAGTCGCTCATAACGATTACTAGAATAACACCCGCCTATCATCTATCGAGAAAACAGAGAACTGAATCTTTTACTATATTCTACAGAGTTTATAACGGCGAACCGAAGCTCAAAGCTTTGGGGGAATCCGTGAAAAAGATACAAGCAGGGATGCTAAAGACACCTCTAGGTGGCATTTGCTTCTCTGTCGCCTACAGAACGAATTTCTCCATATCACCCAACAAATCAGAGAAGAACAAGACTTTGCTTTTAAAAAGCGACCATTTCGAGCTGAGTCCTAAACACGTGATATTCGAATCTAAAAAGAAGAAGGAGCCTAAAGAAAAAGAATCAAAAGACGTGAAACCAGTTGACTTGAACAAACCGCTACGTCTAGCGGCGTTTGTCGATGAACTAATACTTAAAAAGACGTTCGAAGATTTCCTATCCAAATTCCCTATCCCGAAATGCCGTTATGAACCCGTATTCCCAGCTAAAGAATCCCCAACAATCACTAAAAGTACGCAAGAACTCGATGTCACGCCTATATCAAAAAGTCCAACATCTTTAGAACTTCCTCCGAAAAAGTTTGCAGGTTTCCGACATGAGTTGGAACCTCCTTTGAAGCTCTTACACTTTCCTTTTGCTGATCATCATCCCATACGTGAATTGGCTGAGTTTTACAAAGACTTCTTCAATGCTCCACACCTGAAACTGACTGGGGACTTTGTTATATCAGAGAAGTCTGATTTAAGGGATGAATATGAGATGGCAAATGAAGATTTGTCGAAGGATTTGGAACACTACGAGAACTCTGTTGTGGAATTTGATGAGTTTTTGGCTGAGATGTGTCGGTCTGCTGAATGGAGCGGAAACTAGGGAACAATGGTGATTGTGGTGAAGACTGATATATTGATGGTTTTGGGTGGTTAAGGATGTTTTAGAATGGTTTCTTCAGTGATCAGAAACTTTTTGCATGTTGTGTCAATCAGTGTTACAGGGTCATTCATTTAGCAAGGATCAAACAAAATTTTAAAAAGAGCTTACATGATACTTAGCGAAAGCGATTGCAGAAAATGTGTCTATCTAGCACCAAACTAAGAGTGACCCTGTATATGTATATATTTATTTTGGTACCTCCCTGACAAGTTATTCCGTTGTAAATAGTCCTGTAAATATCGCGAAATAATTATTTATAATGATTTCAACTGAAGTTCTTAAACATACAAAAAGAAAAATGTTATAGATTAGTATCTCAGTAATATGTCCTTTTGGATAGGTCCTACAATTTATGTATGTTACGACTGTTTATCACTTGCATGTGTATTTTAGGTAAGTATTTAGGTATTATCCTATAGGTACCTAAAGTTATGTAACATATTATTGTATAATGAATTTCATGTTTTATAATTTTATTATTCATTCTGTGTAAATTCTATCTTTTAGTACTTAGATACACACTGGTTCGAAATAATGTTACCTAGTTATTGTTTAGTAAAGTTACAATTTTGTGTTGCTCATAATTTGGATTACCTATTTAATTAGATAAATCATTATTGAAGTTATCGAAATAAATTGAATATGATTATTGGATGAAGTGTTTTCATATTTGAATTCCATGCAAATAATCATAAATAACTAATATAGTACCTACTCCTACCTACCATTCAACAAAGAAACTGAGAATACCTAGGTGTACCTGATTACTTGATTAGATATTGGTCGCGGCTTTATCAACATCTAATAATGTCTATTGAGACATAAGATGTTGATAAAGCCGCGACTATACAACTTTATTGCACCATCAATACAAAAAAATATATAAAGGATCTTAATAAGTACTAACTAAATCTAGTGGCATAATCGGCGGCCTTATCGCATATTACTATTTTCTGGCCGCGGCTCCGGGCTTCGCACGCGCTATTCGAGTAGCCTATGTCCGTTTCCAGGATATTGTTTTTGTTTAGCCACCTGCCATATTTCATTTAGACGTAGATTTAGAACAGTTTTTGTATGGAAAGACGGTCAAATATAGTTTCGTTGCGTTAGGTTTTATATTAGTATGGATGGCCTACCCATCCATACTATTATTACCATAGATGAAGGATTCGTCCATGGTATTACTTATTGTGAATAATAATATTAATTAGCACATCATTCCAAAGAGTATATAAGTATTACTACGCACTATTCCACGGCTAAACATGCCTCCCCACAAGGCTTTGCCATAAGAACTACTCTTGGCAAGCGGATTAGTAATCGCATTGGTGTTAAAAATACACAAAAGGAAACTGCTGTGCTGCTCTTTTCCTATGGCTCCTTGAATCGACTCTTACATTCACACGGCCTGCGATAACACTTTGTTATTATTATACCCACGACTATAGTAGTAGTATTAACTCTTATGCTTACGACGTACTTGCTGAAGTAAAGTAGGTACCTATACAGCAGCGTGAGTTTTACGGTCGTACCACCCGTTGCGGTCTTTCGTATTAGTTTTCTCTTTCCCGTTATAATAATCTGATGCCATATATCCCTAAACTTCAGTATTTTTAGTGTCACCGACTTACAACTGGACAGGACAATTATCTCCACCACCAGCATCTGAAGCGAGTCACACCCCGCAGAGGCTAGGCAATAGATTGCATAATAAACGGGACGATTCCTACGAGGCAAAGGCCTATAGAATTTTTTTTAAATAGTAATAATAAAATCTTTATTTAACTTTAAGCACACATTGTACATCACTTTAAAAATATAAATTAATATATAACTAAGAGAGTAAGTGGCTTGTCAGATCTATTACATAATTGCAGATCCTACACTAAGTCGTGAAGAGTTGTACTGTAGGTATCCCTTCCAAGGACGTTTATAAAAATATAAGTGCCACTAGTGATATGAATATTATATCATAAAGCTACTTTAATCTATAGTAATATAAAAAATAGATTACAATTGACGTATTCAACATAAGAAAATCAGTTCATTCAGTATATTATATCTAGATCTCGAAAGAATAATAACTGCAGACCCGGGGGGCGTGCGGGACTGAACCCACGACTTTTAACATCAGCTCACTGAGATAAAGAAGTCATCAGTATTTTTTATGAGCAGTTTTTTTGTATTGAACGCATCTTTAGCCTAACCATAGACAAGAAAATGGCCATAAGCTTCCAAATTTTTGATCTAGATGGCGCCCCTACTCCAGTTCCATGTGTCAATAGATAGATGTCGCTACTCATTCTAGGCAAGCATCTTTTTGGGGTGTATGACTACCTGCACGTGGTACACCCCTGCTAGATACCTACCTACCTAATGAACTGGGCTCTGGTGAAAATATCAAACAAAATACATATTTTTCTAACTCAGATATTTAAAAAAAAATTCTTGATCAAATGGCCAATAACAAATAATCATCGTCAAGCCATATTTACAGTACAAATAAACACAATTAAAACCATCCAATGATAACACTACTGCAATAGTGGTATTAATAATATTAAAGGCATATTATGCCTTTTATTTAATGAATCTTATAACTTCCAAAGCTATTCAATGTTCCAGGTTATCTTCAACACTATATAAAATAATACCAGCAAATACTTAGAACATAGATTTATTTAGAATTTCCTGAAGGATTTCTTGGAGCCTTTGCCCTTCGATACCTTCAGTACGTTGAATCTGACTGTCTTAGATAGGGGTCTGCACTCTCCGATGGTCACAATATCTCCAAGTTCAACATCCCTGTAACAATAGAGATAAAGTTTGTAGATCTGTGGTGTATTGGTTATGGAGAGGTGATTAGAAGTAGGCATCAGATATTGGGTTAGAAATACACTTGTCTTCATCATTTAGTAAGTCAGAAGACCGTCGTGGGGTTTCATCATTTAGAAATAGAAATTACATTCTTTGGACTCAAATCACAACAATAAAGCATATTTTAGATTTTGAAATAGACTGCTGGATTAAGATCAACATTATGGTCCCGTAAGTGTATGGGACCATAATATGAGTCACCTTATTGTGGTATAAAATGTTATTCTTCCTTATATAAAATGAGTTCTCTGTTGTGATAAATAAATCTACAAACATTCATCCTTTCAGTGTCCATGATGCATACAAATAAACAATATATCGAACTTCAAGCATTTACGACTTGGCAGTGAAACTAAACAATGACATTGCATCTTTGTTTAGTTATCACAGCAAGTCTACCACGATATTTAACACGAACGTAACGCGCATTATCACCGTTATTTTATTACACTGAAACGTCACAAAAACCAAAGCGACGAAAATGAGATAAATACCCGTGAGCAGGGACTTCACTAGAAGACCTGTGTTCTGGGACTGTCGATCGACAAGAAATTCACGTGTCCGGCGCGATGTCGCCCGACGTCGTCACTTGGGACATTTACTTTCCAGAAGCTTGTCGCTAGTCGATGCTCTGCGGGCGTCGATACGCGCGACCTTCGTGTCCCTCGACCGACAATCGCCGGTAAGGCTCGACTAGTGAGAACGTGTCGCTTTGTGTTCTGAAAATGGTAGTAGTACTACCTCGGGCGACATACTGATCACGACTGGCTAGTGTGAACAAGTCATATATCGCGGGACATTGTTCCACAAATTTTGCAGAGATAACTACCTGAATGTCGGGCGATTTGTTCCCGCGACATGCATGTCCCTAGTGTCCATAGTGTAAACGCGGCTTTGTATTCTTGCCCTGCCTTATTATTGGTCTCAGGTAGGGATTGACGCTTACCTGAAGCAGGGCGAGAGATGGACAGACATATTCCTGTGCCTCTTCTCGAACCGGTTGTACTTGGGCAGGTAATGCAGGTAGTCACGTCGGATGACGATGGTCCTCTGCATCTTCATCTTCTGCACCACTCCGGTGAGGATGCGTCCTCGGATGGACACATTGCCGGTGAATGGACACTTCTTGTCAATGTATGTGCCTTCGATTGCCTGGAATGTAGAAGCTTTATGTGAAAACTCAATATTGGTTATATTTTAAGTTGATCTTGGGTTGAATATTACATAGAATCCAAGGGTTTTTGTATACTTATAGTTTCTTTTGGCTTAATGACAAATTAATATAAGTATGTAGGTACTGTTCAATCAGATATTGGGTTAGAAATGCACTTGTCTTCATCATTTAGTAAGTCAGAAGACCGTCGTGGGGTTTCATCATTTGAACAGTTACCTATACTTGAGCTTTGATATTAAAATTAATTAAATAAATTTAATATAGCAAAACCAATAAATTTAATTTTAAGAAATTATGGATTTTTGTAGTCAGAAATAGAATAATTTTAACATAATAAAATTTCATGAAGTGCGCTTGTATTTTAAATTTAAACACAACCACAAACTAAGATATAGCATACCAACCAACACCATAATTACAAGAATTATTTGAGCAAAGACCAAATATAAACCATTATCCCAAATAATATACAAGCTAACCACCACCAATACATCACCTTGAGTTAGTATGTCCTAAGCAGATCTCACCAGATTCAAGCCAGGAGTTACGAGAGCAAGCCTTATTTTATGATTGTTTAGGAATTAGGATGATGTTCCTAAACCAGGACCCATACTTGGAGAAACAAAAATGTTTCTTATTTGTTTTTGCGCAAATGCTACATCAATATACCTAGCATGTAGGTATATAAGAGCAGGGTTTGCTTCAAAACAAATAAGAAACATCAGTTTTTTGTTTTCCGAGTAGAAAATTAGTTATGTAGCTAGGGGCATAAGGGGCAGGTTTCTCATGAAATGGAAGAAAACCTAGCAAATTGATAATGCTAATGATACAGTTGTCCATGAGTTAGACTGTAATATTGCGAAATTAGGTTCATGAAAGTTTTGTGTATGTATACCGAAGGTGTGATAGATGACAATGGAATGGTTGATAGCGAAAAATAGCATTAAATCCCAAGCCGACATGACACCAAGCACCATAGCCGCACCAACATCGATATAAATTGAAACAGACCTCACGGGGTGTCTTGAAACCTAGACCAACATTCTTGGAATGTCTCAAATCCTTCCTTTTGAGCCCTCCCTTCTTGTTCAGGAAGACCGTAGCCTGCTTTTGAAAGGCTTTCTCCGTCTATAGAAAAAAGAAATCATTATATTTTAGTTATTTGGTAGTAGCATTACCTCTCGAGGAGTCTTGAACCCGAGGCCCAAATCTTTGTGGTACCTCAATGGCTTCCGACTACGTTTAATACCAATTCCTTTCTTACGGTTCAGGAAAATGGTTGGTTGCTTTTGGAATGAACGTTCCGTCTGCAAGATTCAGGCATAGTTAGACTAACTACAACAAATGCTGTTTATAAAACCAGAAAATACGGTGTGAATAGTTTCTTGTGGTCTTCAATCGATAAATGCAGGATTGTTCAAAGTTCAGAAGATTCTCGTTCAGAGGTAAACATAACCTCAAATTAATGCCGCTCACAGTAAAAACGGACACCAATTAACTTAATACAACAAGCAATACACGTGTCATAAGACCTGTTTTAGCGGTAGTTATTACTTAGTTTATTTAATTTGGAGTATAATTTACCAGTTTTCACAGCAAAACTAACCTAGCGCTGACATGTCATTTTAATTATGAACTGTTAATTGTGATGCGAAGGTATATCGATAATATATACATAATACACCGACTTTGTAAAAGCCTTTGCAACAGGGAAAACACATAATTTAACACTTTTCACAGTAAAACCACGGAAGTCCGCGTTGCAAGAGGCATCCCACGTGCAGTAACTTTGAAAACCACATTTTCACTTTTCACACTCGATTTTCTCACATTTAATAATTCGGCATATTTTAATGGAATTCTGGATATCACTTTGAATCGAAATACGTTTGAAAACCAGGATTTTTTCCATTATTTCTTGAAGAAAATCAGCACGTACCTGATCCGCCATTTTGCTTGACACCGAAAAGAAATGTTTAGTGGTGCTGCCATAATAAGAATCACAAATTCTACCACAATGTTGCTAGCCAAAGAAAGATAAAGTGACATACATAGATTTAGTTCCAGATGGAGTCCTACGGAATCACAAGTCAACAACAGCAATGGCGGACTTGTCATAAGTGAGAGATGCCAACTGATGAAAAAAAAATGCCGATAATTTTCATTAAAGTTTCTACAAATCACAGATCACAAATCAAATAGGTAGCTATTATTTAAAAAAAAAGTAGCCTAATGCTTTAATCACAAAAATGTTATAGTTTTTATAAGAGCTACCTACTACGTAACATACCAACCTATGATTATAATTATTTTCCTTCTGAACGACTGGCTGGCTTCTGGGGGAGTAAATGTCAAAAAGTTGGAATTTTTCTTAGGTCACCTCAACCATTTTTAATAAACTCCCACATTATTCAGAAATTTAGAAGTTTACGTGCTGGTAACACCGGCAAGATTTGTGTTTTTGTTCATTTTTCTGTTGATAGTTATTTGTGTTCAATCGAAGAAATAAGTGGATGTAATTCGAAATTTACGTGTGAAATGTGATTCTGTGTTTATTATTTACTAAATTAGTGTGATTTTGGCAACATCTGACCACATAAGAAGACATTTTTCATTTTTCGATCTATGTCACTCTGTTGGTGTCTAAAGAGGTAATGGCGGACGAGTAGTCTATAAACCGACAATGTCAAAATATGTACTACAGTGAGTACTTCGTTCTTCGGTTGACTGAGACTCCATCCGATAATTTTTTTCATTCATGGTGACATATTATTAAGCTGTAGTACTATTCACGAGGTGATACATGATAACGGCATCAAAGAGATTTTACATATAGAGATGTCATACTTATTGTAAAGAAATAAAAACATTGCGATATTTTACTATAGCTACATACCTAGCGTCGACGTTCGAAAATATAACGCCGCATGGCATTATCTCTGTCACTCATAAACGTAACGCATTGCTTGTTTCGTTCGTGTTGGTGGCAAAGCGGCAACAACGCGGCAGTGATTTTAGTTCGAACAGGCGAGACGCCGCACGGCATATGTCCTTATCTCTGTAACTCATAAACGCAACGCACGCATTACTTGTCTCGTTCGTGTAGGTGGCAAAGCGGCAACCGCGCGGCATTGATTTTTGAGTAAAATTACATTTATTTTATGATTTTCCATTTTAAACAGTACAAAACAAATAGAAGACATAAAAAGACACATCCTTCTTGCTTTTCACAACCGCCCCATAGTAATATTGCACTTTCTAAACGCACAACATGGCATTTTAATATTTTATACTCTAAAATCCCGCTTCAACGTACGTCCGCGTCGCGGCCAGAGCAAGACGGACTGAGTTCAATTCAGACACGTACCTGATTTTCATCTTGTTAGGCAGACCTCGGTACAACGTATCTACGTATATATAACATCATTGAACGGCATCTTATTTACGTACATATTTAATTATTGACCCCTTGGCCCTTACAGAAAACATGAAGCTTTGACATAACAAAATGGCATTTTAATATTTTATACTCTAAAATCCCGCTTCAACGTACGTCCGCGTCGCGGCCAGAGCAAGACGGACTGAGTTCAATTCAGACACGTACCTGATTTTCATCTTGTTAGGCAGACCTCGGTACAACGTATCTACGTATATATAACATCATTGAACGGCATCTTATTTACGTACATATTTAATTATTGACCCCTTGGCCCTTACAGAAAACATGAAGCTTTGACATAACAAAGTGGTGTCTTTGGTCTAGTGGTTTTCTAATAACAGGGTGACACAGCGTGTACATATAATAGCGAAGTAAGCTAACATAACAATGCTTAGTAAGTTTGTAAAAAATACTTTGATAACTACATTACAAAACATAACCAATAAAGTATCCTAATAAAATAAAAACATTAGCAGTCTATTATGTATATGTATGTATGCTATCTAAGTTTTTTCAAAGATTCAAATATATTTATTGCGTCAAACATGGTATAAAGGTTGTTTAGTTCTAAGTAATGCACTCATGTCTCACTATAATTTCTAGCATGCAATAATTATGGTGACAAATTAAATTAGGTATTACATAATATTATTTATTATCTAACATTTAAAAATTCATTAATGTCATAAAAATTCATTTCATTCAGCCAAGTCTACGCAATTTGATTTTATATATATATATTTTAATAATTTTATTTCATTTGGTAATTTATTGTATATTTTTACGCATAGAGTCAAACAACTTTTGGAAACATATTTATAAGTATTAATACAACGGGTATTTATCGCGTTTATTTACCTATTTTTCCCGACGTTTCAACAGGTTTACACACTGTCGTGGTCACGGGATGACTGGAGTACTGGAGTTACCGCCTCAGCGAAGCGGGGGCTAGTTTATTTGAAACTACCCTCACTTGGTTTTCGAGATTAGTAGGCATGTCCAGCTGCACACTTGGACGACATACTACACTAACAGTATCCGCGACGCACTGAGAGACCGGTTTACGACGAGTACACTTGGCTATAACTGAATTCCACGAGGCAGAGAGTTTGAACCCGTCTTCACGATTGAAATTAGGATATTTCCTAATTTCAATCGCTTCCCGAAACATTCTCTTGTAGTAATGCCTTTCATTACAGATCACTTGTCACCGACTTATTAACTTGGCGATTTTTTAGTCGGCAATAGCTGAACACGTAGTAGACTCAGGACCCAATCACTGGATCGAATTACACAAACCACAAGTGATCTGTAATGAAAGGCATTACTACAAGAGAATGTTTCGGGAAGCGATTGAAATTAGGAAATATCCTAATTTCAATCGTGAAGACGGGTTCAAACTCTCTGCCTCGTGGAATCCAGTTATAGCCAAGTGTACTCGTCGTAAACCGGTCTCTCAGTGCGTCGCGGATACTGTTAGTGTAGTATGTCGTCCAAGTGTGCAGCTGGACATGCCTACTAATCTCGAAAACCAAGTGAGGGTAGTTTCAAATAAACTAGCCCCCGCTTCGCTGAGGCGGTAACTCCAGTACTCCAGTCATCCCGTGACCACGACAGTGTGTAAACCTGTTGAAACGTCGGGAAAAATAGGTAAATAAACGCGATAAATACCCGTTGTATTAATACTTATAAATATGTGTTCAGATCGCGTAAGTTTAAAAGTATTTATAACTTTTGGAAAACTTGGCTGAACGCGGGGTATCTTTAAGAATAAGTCTATTCGGGTCTCTACACAGTCTAGGGTGTTTGTCACATGCTTTTATAAATAAGTTTAAATTATTTCTAACAAAATTTGATACTTCATAAATATAAAGCCACGGTAGAGGTAATAAACCAAACTCCTTAAATAAGGGTTTGCATGACTCATCGGGTGGATTCCACATATCGCTCTGATGCATTTCTTTTGTTCCATAAATGCTCTGTTCTTATCAGTGCTGTTGCCCTACATTACAAGCCCATAGCGAAGAGCAGATTCAATATATGCATGAAAGGACGTTATTGCAGTTTTCACATTTGTGACATTTTTAATTTGACTTAGAGCGTACACGAATTTGTTTAATTTTTTATTTACTATGTCTATAATTATGTGCCTTCCAATCCAGATTTTCGTCAATTATTACGCCTAGAAACTTAATTTGCGGAACTTCTTCTATCTTCGCTATATTTAGATTAAAATTATATTTTATATGTTTAGATTTATTGAATTGAATATATTTGGATTGGTCAAGATTTATTTTCAGATTGTTAATGTCAAGCCATTCAATAATTTTATCAATTGTGTTATTAATGTCAGATTCATGGTCAGTTTTAGTATACAATTTGTTATCAGATGTCACAACTACACAAATGTCGTCAGTAGGTATATAAAATGGACCTATGGTTTGTCACGTTATTAAATATCGTGCATAATAATACCAAAAAGTTCGGAATCTAAGAAATTTAATAATATCCCAAAAAACCGTTTTTGAATGAACTTGAACGTGCGCTCTTACCCTAGGCCTAGGGGATAGATTAGATATTATTTATATTTCTTATTGTTATCTTATGACTAAGTAACTCAAACACCAAATTGCTTTAGGTACTTACCTACCTATTTATGGTACTAACATCTTAAATTAAAAGTGTTTTACCTAATTTAAGATTTACATTAAAGGTAAAAAACTTCCACAGGTATGCAGGTTAGATACGTTAGGCGCCACGATCAAGTTATGTGGCTTGCTTGGCTACCCTTCATTTTAACTAGAGCGCAGCAGCTGCAGCGGGGCGATGTTTTCAAATTGATTGTAGGTACCATATCTCAGTCACGCACATGGAATTCATTTTTATCGTTACTTCTCATAATACAAGTTTATATCGATCAAACCACGACCACACTCATAATTATAATCAAAACCACGAAGTCTTATAGGTAAACAAAATATTTGTCATTTTACAATCACAACAAGTTCTTTTGAAACTACGTCTTATAGGTACATATTAATATATGATTTCATATACCTGACATATCAAATCTAGTCCTTTTCACAGATATTTTTAGAATTATATGATCCCACCTACTTTACTTCAAGGATTTAAAGAATGCTGCGTACTCATCACCGGCCAAACGAATGCCAATGAATGAGTCTCGCTGGGTTGATCCTATTTGGTCAGATAAGTCAAAGCCAACGGTTGTTCGTTGGCGTGTGCCAATGATCCGAAGCTTAACGGTAACATCAAAAAAATCAAACGATTAGTTCGAACTCAATGTGAAGTTGTGGACGACGACGGTCACCGAAGCCCAACAATAAATGATATTTTATTTCCCCCTATAAGTACACATTTATATTCTATAAAATAAAATGTGTACCTACTTATATAAATAATATGAAATAAATTGACTAAGACAAGACAAAATAAAGCAGAGATGATTGACAATCATCATCTCTGCTTTCGTTTTGTACAAGTAAAACAACCTACACGTAAAATATTAATGCAAAAGTTTAGCATTGAAAACTTTCGAAGCGTTTGATCGTTGACCGTTAGCTTATATTTTATCTAACTGCCATCGTGAAAATACTAATTTAGTAGAATTGGCAAAAAATGGTCTTCTAATTATTGATTATACAGGATTTTTTCATTCTTGCAGCACCAAGACATTCTGTTCTGATTCTGACTGTCAAATCTATTGCTTGTCTGTCAAAACGGCGAACGAATTGTTATGAAAATATCTTCGAATATTTTCGCGATTTCGCCAGAAAATATTTTTTTCCGTTTTTATTCAGCTTACGTCTATTTTCCCTTATTTTCCGTGTTGGTGATGAGATTTAAATTTTATTTATTGCGTTAGAGATCGAATGGATTCCAAAAGGGATGGGACAAGTTCCTTTTGTCTTCTGCAGAAATAGTTTATTTCTTTTTGATTTGTGATGGAAGAAGTGAGGCAGCTGGTGCAGGAGGAGGGTAGAGAAGCCAGAAACCTCGTGGCTTTCCATGTGGCCGTCGATAATCCAGGTACATTAATTGGTGTGTATTTATTTTCTTTAGATATTGATAGATCACGACCGTGGGCGTTCGATACAATCAAGCCTTCCAATTGGTTTTGTACAAACTCGAAGTCTCCATGAAATAATACTCTAAAATTAAGACTCTAACAATAAACCTACCTGCTTAAATATTACTTACTTTTCTTTCAAATTGCAAACCTAGTCAAACTGATCTAGGTACCTACTGCGAATTACACATAATAAATAAGTTTTATGGTAAAGATTGATAGTAATTTGACTGTTCAGTGTAAAATTAATCCTAGAGTAACCATCTGTTACTCATTCAAGCTCATATTGATCAAGCTGGATAATTTATTCATAAACCATTACTTCCTCTTTGTGGACAATTGATTTTATTTTAGTCAACTTTACATTTGTGAGGTGGACCAACCTTTATGCTATAGTACTGTAGCAGCGTTTCTGACAGCATTATTTATCTACCAAGACTGGTGTTTCTTCTGAAAAGGTTAAGCAGTTTTAGCTGTTTATGAATGAATTCCTTAATGTGATGAATATGAATCTTCTGAATCTTAATGATATTAGGCAAGAAAATAGATAATCCATAAAAAAGGTGCCGAGATCCAGGTAAAAGATGTATGTACAGTGACATTCATGGATCGGTAACACCTGATGAGTTTGAAGTCAATTTCTAATAATACATAAATAATTTAAAACCAGAATTGTTCAGTTAAATGACAGGAGCAAGCTGATTTATACGAAAACAACTAATGAAATATGTTATGGACTTACTTGGTAAATCAGGACTGAAGATTGTGGGTAGCTGCCATCAGCATCTTTATCAAAGTACCCACATATATTTCATTATTTATTGAGTGAGTGCACTCACACATAGGGTAGGTATTTAATACACCACATACCTTCCCCCATAGTCACTTTATAATTATTTAATTAACTTTCTAATGTTCCTAATTTAATATCCTACTATTTACAAAACACTTGTTGAGTTTAGCTACTGTCCTTGCAACATGTCGCCTGCGCATGTTACTATGGCTTGACTTGGTATGCCTAGCACATCACGGGTTTTATTGCAAGGGCCTGGGATTACATCCGAATCCTGTCTCCGAAGCTGGTTGATATGCCTGGTGACTATCGGACCCTCTTCCATCTTCACTAAGAATCGAACTGGACCTTTGATTCTGACAATTTCTCCTTTAACCCACTTTTCTCCTCTTACATAGTTGCGCAGCCACACCTTATCCTTCAGTCTGAAGGTTCTCACCGGTACATCCCTGTTGCTTTCAAGTTGTCTCTCAGAAATTGGCTTCGTTGATAATGGGTGAAATATATCAAACCGTGTTCTAAATCGACGTTTATTAAGCATTTCTGACGGTGTCTTCCCAGTGACTGAACTTGGTGCTGATCTCAACCCGAAGAGAAGGCGTGGTAGTATAATATCCATGTCTGTCCCTACCAAACTTTTCAATTTATTCTTGACGGTCTGCACGAACCTCTCAGCTTGGCCATTCGACGATGGACTATACGGCGGCGTTAATATATGCCTAATGCCATTAGACTTCATAAAGTTCATGAATTCTTGTGATGTGAATGCTGTACCATTATCTGACACAAGAACTTCTGGTAGTCCTTGCTCTGCAAAAATTTCTCTCAATGCTTTTATTGCACACTCACTTGATGTTGTTCGTACTATTTTTACTGCCGGCCACTTTGAATAAGGATCAACCACAATCAGGTACATTTTTCGGTCTACAGGACCTGCAAAATCTATGTGTAAGCGCTGCCATGGGTTGGACGGTGTGATCCATGAGTGAGCAGTACTCGCTGGCATGTTCCTGTTTACTTGACAGCTATCACAGTTCGCTACTAGGGCTTCTATTTCATGGTCTAGTCCTGGCCACCAAAAGTAACTCCGCGCGATTGATTTGGAAATGACTATTCCATCATGTGTCTCGTGCAGAGCCTGCAGCATGTGTTCTCGCATTGGTGGCGGTATAATCACTCGAGTACCCCATATTATGCAGTCATTGCTGATGGAAAGCTCTTTTCTTTTCATCCAATACTGTTTCAAGTTAGCATCCTGTACATTATCCGGCCAACCATGTAATATCCAGAATTTCACCTTTGTTAGAACATCATCTCGTCCGGTTTCTTCTGCAATATCTTTCGCTGTATATTGAACCGCGCTCGGTGTCTCTGACAGCAATAAAATATCATCAAAGTCCTCAGTGTCGGGCTTCCATTCTTCAGTCTCAATTGGCCATCTACTGAGTGCGTCAGCATTTCCAATGCTTGTACCACTTTTATATTTTAATTCATAGTCATGTGAATTCAGCTTCAAAGCCCATCGCATCATTCTTGGAGATAGTACTTTTGGTATAGCTTTATTATGGCTTAATATACCGAGAAGCGGTTTATGATCAGTGTATATTAAGACATGCCTTCCATAAACATACTGATTAAATTTATCCAGACCAAACATGATCGCAGCCGCTTCCTTATCTATTTGTGCATAGTTACGCTCTGCTTTACTTAATGTTCTAGATCCCATTGCAATAGCTTTTTCTGTTCCATCGTCCATTATATGAGACAGCACTGCTCCCACCCCGTATTCCGAAGCATCGCAAGTTAATGTTACTCGCTTATTATTGTCGAAATGTATCAGGGTGTCCTCACATGATAGTACAGCTTTGGCCTTCTGGAATGTTTCTTCTTCCTTCTTTCCCCACAACCATACTGCATCTTTATCTAGCAATCTATGTAGTGGTTCCAACATTGAAGCTTTGTCTTTTATGAATCTATCATAAAAGTTCAACAAACCCAAGAACGCTTGAAGTTCTTTTATATTCGTCGGACTCTTAGCATTCTCTATTAATTTAATTTTCTGCTCACTTGGGTGAATGCCGTTCTTGTTTACCACATAACCAAGAAATTCCACCTTATCCGTAGCTATTTCACATTTATTCCGGTTGAGTCGGAGTCCAACATTTTTCAAACAAACTAAAACTTTTTCTAGTCTCTCCTTGTGTTGTTCTTCATTTCCACTTATGAGTATGTCATCCAACAGTACTGTTACTCCTTTGATACCGGCCAATGTAGTCGACATTACCCGTTGAAATATACCCGGGCATGCCTTTAATCCATAGGGCAATCTTCTCATTTTATACAATCCTTTTATTGTATTCATTGTTAGGAGCATTCCTGTTTCGTCTGATACTCTAAGTTGCGTGTATGCCTCTTTCAAATCTAGCTTGGTGAAGATGACTCCACCTGCGACCTCAGACAGACTCTCATTGATGGTTGGTTGTGGATATGTATCAGTTTCAGTAGCAGAGTTTACTGTCATTCGATAGTCTCCACACAGTCGTATACTTCCATTTTTCTTCACCACTGGCACCACAGGTGTGGCCCAGTTAGAGTATGCTACTGGCTCCATTACTCCAGCACTGACTAACCTGTCAATTTCATCACAGACCCTGTCTCTAATACCAAAAGGTACTGGTCGATTTCTCATAAATTTCGGCTGTACATCCTTTTTGCAACTTATCACTACTTCTGGTCCTTTGTACTCTCCAAGTCCTTCAAAAACTTCTTCATATTTCTTTAGCATTTCAGTCAAAGATTCATTCATAGTTGTTTCTACAAGATTAACTCTATCTATACCTTCAACTGTGATCCCAAGCGGCTTAAACCAGTTCCTTCCTAGGAGGTTGCCTCGCCCTTGCCCAATCAGTATTTGCAGGTAACCTTTGAAGTTTTTATATTCAATAAAAACTTTGGTCCTGCCATGCACCTGCACCTTAGCATCAGTCCAGGTATGCAGATTTAGATTGCACTTTTCTAATTCCAGACCATTGGGCCAAATCTTTTCTGCATGTTCCCGGGACATGATAGTATAAGAGCAGCCAGAATCTACCTCAAACTTTACTGATTTCTTGTTCAGTTGAACTTCTGTCCATATTGCAGGTTCCCGGTTTATTCCACCGACACAAAATAAACCATTCAAACATTCTTTATCCTGAATCTCTTTGACTTCACCAGTTTCCTTATTTTTCTTGCACATTTTTGCTATGTGGCCTATTTTACTGCATGCATTGCATTTTGCATAAGCAAACTTACAATTGTGATACATGTGGCTCCCTCCGCACCTGTAGCAGTATAATTTTTTTCTCTTATCTTCTTTCACTGAGTTCACCTCCATAGGCTCCCCCTCATTGTGTCCGGTACCACTTTCTGAACTGCAGCTGGGTCCTCCAGCATCTGGTGCAGACAGTATTTTGATATCTTCTGTACATTTTTCTGCTTGCAATGCCCTTTGGACTGCCGTTTCGTACGTGAGGTTCGCCGTCTTCAGTAAACTTTCTTGTATTTTGGCATCTTTCACCCCGCATACAATCCTGTCTCGCAGCGTCCTTTCCAAATCAACAAAATTGCAAAATCTACACATTTTTCTAAGAGCCGCAATGTAATCTTGCATCGATTCATTTTTACCCTGCTTCCGTGTGTGAAATTTGAATGATTCAACAATTTCATTAGGCCGCGGACTAAAAGGATCATTTAGTTTTGTTTCTATTTCAACTAAAGAAGCCTCACTAACAGATTTTGGAAACACTAATGTTTTTACTAAACTGTACAAATCACTGCCACATGATGCGAAAAAGATGGCTTTTTTGCTGACATTGTCAGTCACCCCCTGTGCTACTAAAAAGAATCCAAATCTTTCTTTATAAGATTCCCAGTCCGCATTTTTGAGGTCAAATGTTTCGAATCTCCTATCAGCCATTGTCCAACACACAATCCACTACTTTTCACAGGTTTTTTTACAATATTTCGCGTATTTTCCGTCGTCGCCAATGTTATGGACTTACTTGGTAAATCAGGACTGAAGATTGTGGGTAGCTGCCATCAGCATCTTTATCAAAGTACCCACATATATTTCATTATTTATTGAGTGAGTGCACTCACACATAGGGTAGGTATTTAATACACCACAAAATATTATCAAACTAAAAATAATGTAATTGCGAGACTTGGAACTTGTCAGGGGGCTACGTAACAAGGAACATCTCTTTATCACATATTGTCATCATTTGACATCTACATATTATAAATTTTAATAAATTCTATTTACAGATTAACTCATTTGATGACTTTTATCCACTTTCCATTTTCAATATGTACTGATGCATTGTTTCGCGGAGTAGGTGTGCTATAGGATGGGTCTAAAATAGACATGGCAATTTTTATTTATTTATAAATGCCTAACCCGGAGTGTTGCTGGGCAAAGGCCTCCCTCCCCTCCTTCCACTCATCCCTGTCCTCAGCAAAGAGGGCCCACTGTTTATGGCAATCACCTAGTGATATTTTTTGTTTCTGTCACTTCAATATTGTAAGACATAAACAAGACACATCCTCAACCTCAACAGCCTATGGTCCACTGCTGGACGCAGGCCTTCCCCTGATAAGCGCCTTATTAGCTTTTATCTCATCAGGGAATAGTGCCAATAAACACGCCTCCTGCAGAACCATTTACCAACGAACTGCGATCCCCAACCACGCGGTTTGGGGATCGCAGTTCGTTGGTAAATGGTTCTGCAGGAGGCGGATTGCAAGACACATGCTAATGATCAATCCAGAAACACTGTGTAAAGCCGCGGGCAGTAACTAGTATTCAATAACGGCGGAAGAATTCCAGGTATTAGTCAACCTTCCGGCGGAAACGGCTTTGCTATTCCAGGATTACTAAGTATCAACCTATTTTAAAATCAGCAGCGGACTGTGATACTATATCCACTACATAGTATAAAACAAAGTCGCTTCCCGCTGTCTGGCTGTCCCTATGTATGCTTAGATCTTAAAACTACGCAATGGATTTTGATGAATCGCCACTGACTGGGTCCCGGACGGACGACGACCACGTGGAAGGACTAGGCGGAGATGGCGGGATGAGCTCGACCTATACAACAAAGAGTGGGTTCTCCTTGCTGAGGACCGAGATGAGTGGAAGAAGGGGAGGGAAGCCTTTGCTCTGCAGTGGGACACTCCGGGCTAATATAATAATAATAATAGATTTTGATGACGTTTTTTTGATAGATAAACGCCCGAATACTCAAACGCGTCTCAGATTTACACTCGTCTCAATTCGCGACTTGTGCTATGGGCCTAGTGTCATGCCCCGCGATCTACGCCAAGTTATTCAGTGGATTCGCTTATAGAGGTATTTTTTCCGCCGCTCATTCGCTTAATCGAAGATAAAACAACAATGAGCCATCTGCTGAGTGGCATACTTTGATCGCGCGGCACACCGGTTTATATCCGGAAAAACAAAAGAGAGCAAAAGAGCAGTTAAGTCCCGTGAAAACAATTATCTCACTCATCCATTAGCAGCAAATGACCAGGATGCAATAAATCAATACTCTGTTACTATAAAGGTTATTGAGACGCCGCTGCCGCTTGTCGCGAGAATAGAAGCCCTTTGTCACAGCGGGCTAGATTGTCTAAGCCTTTGTCTAATGAAAGAGTTCCTCATCAGTAACGGTTTTTAACGGACTTCGAAAAAATTAGAAGGCGGCTGTGTGTTTTCATGCTTTTTATGTGGTAGGTATGTAGGTATGTATGTTAGACGATTATGATGGACTTTAAAAATTAATTCGCTATTGTCTATACAACCCAAGTCCCATAAAATGTGTATTCCCGAGGGATACAAGTTTTATTATTGCTGCAGATATATAGATATTTCATTACAGATTTATCCCGGTGCCTTAACTTACAAACAGTGTCTAATAAAGGGATTCAATGTCAGTTTTTTTTAATATTAATTAAACTAGCGGCCCGTCCCCGCTTCGCCAGGGTGGTCATTTATTGCTTCAGGCAATTTTTAAAAAAAATCTCTTTTTTCTCTCCGTAAGAACCATCCTCGTACTTCAAGGAATATTCTAAAAAAAGAATTAGCGAAATCGGTTCAGCTGCTCTCGAGATTTGTGCTTAGCAACACAATCAGCGATTCATTTTTATATTATAGAAGACTAGCTGCGCCCGCGTGGAAATTTCTGCGCAATTTTACCATGTTTTCACCGTTTAAACCTTCCCTGGACTACGACAAACATTTCAAAACCAAAATCAGCTAAATCGGCCCAGCCGTTCTCGAGTTTTAGCGAGACAAACGAACAGCAATAGATTTTTATATTATAGATTATAGTTATTATGAGTAGAGTTAGTATCATAATAATTGTCTTGTGGTATGTCTCACAGACTCTAGCGCCTAGTGCAATGTATTCTGGAAAGCTCGTTACGTTTTGTCCATGTTATGGTAAAGCTTGTAAGGTTGGTGTTGAAGTGGAGGGGCCTTTGTAAGATATTCCTTAGAACTTTTGCAAGGAATCTGCTGTTTGTTAAAAGCAACTTGAATGCTACAGAAAAGCATACGATAAATATTTTTTAACTTAACATTTACTATCATTGAAAAAATCGTCAGGTATATTTTTGAACTTGGTCCATCATTGACGGCGAAATCGACAAACATACATACATAACATAATACATAGCTGAACATAGAACCTCCTCCTTTTCGCCTCCTTCGAAATCTCTCTTTCGAAACTTTTTCGCCTCCTTCGAAGTCTGTTAAAAAGGTTTTATTTACAAGTACTTGCAAAGATGCAGATGAATGTCAACAAATACTAATAATGTCTGAAGTCGCGAATATTAGTTTGAATGGTAAACAGATGCGTCGCAAATGCTCTCACAAGTGACCGGGAGAGGGATCTGTCGTGTATTCTGTGGCCGGGATGCAATGAATCAATACTCTGTTACTAAATTTAGATGCTGTCGGCGTAGGTAGTTGGTGCTTTCATGCCCTGTATTGGATTGATTTCTTTCTGTGAGCTCTATTACGTTATTTAGGTCATTATTTTATGTCTCTTTTCTGTTTACATCGATCATTTTAATCTAACTTATAAACTATATCGATTGCGTTTAAAAAAGCTGCTACTATATAAGTTTTTGAAATTTTAGCGATAATATTACAATAATTTTTCCACAAAGTCGCGCAACGAAAGATTTGGGCGCCTCATCTATATGTAGAGTCCACAAGTGGATAGTACGATTATTTTCTAAACGACTTCAAAAAAGCACCTTTGAGAGGTTTTGATCCCGAGGTGGTTTTTTCCCCAGGAATTAGTATTTGTCCTGCAAAAATTAAAAACCGTGTAAAATTGGGGGATTCGAAAAACACGCTCATAGAGATTTTATAGATTACCTACGATGATACTCCGCGATCTGGCGATAATTTTGAGATTTTGTTGATGTTACGCCTTTGCTGATATTACGCCCAATGTGAAGGCATCAAAATATACGTAACGTTGACCGACTATGCGTTGACGGAAACGGAACAGACGCGGTTCCGTTTGCTCTACGCACTAACGCATCATCGGTTGAGTGGGAAAGCTTGAATGTTTTATCATAATATTTGCTGTTCTCGCGTTACGCGATCTATAATACGCGACGCATTTTCCGTCAGATATGTACCGACCCTAAATAAAGGTATCCTCTCAACTCAACAACATTAACATGTCATTTATTTGCCACTGCTTGTACAACACAAAATCTATATCTACCCTCAGTCGGCCGCCTACCCCGCAAGCCGCCGCGCGCCGGCCAGCCACCCCCGCGCCGCGCCATCCCCCGCACTCCCGCGAGGCTCCGCTCCGCGTCTGCCGGTAGGGACAAGCGGTCCGAGCTCAGAGCTAGATACTGGGCTTTGCTATTCGGAGATCTGCAAAGAGCTGTAAGTGTAATGTTGGTTACTGACCGGCGTTACAGGGCGTTATGTAACGTGTTAGTGTTACGCAGCGAGCGTTCGTGCAGTCAGTACAAGGGAAGAAGGCGCTCGCTACGAGCAACGAGACGGATTTAAGCACACGGCGTAACGTATTATGCTTGCAGCGAATGTTACATTATGCCCCGTGACACCGGTCGGTACCCGGTTTGTATATGTAGAAGTTTATAAGTAGGTGACCTATCCCCGAATACAATAACAAACGCATCTCAGATTTAAGTCTCAGGTGACAAATTTTTGACACATTTTCAGTGAAAATTGTCAAAAAGTTGCGAATTGAGACGAGCTTAAATCTGAGATGCGTTTGAGTATTCGGGCGTTATTCTAGACGAATTATATTATAGGTACCCACATCTTTTTACCCCGCTGGAAACAATTTCACGCTCGGCAGTCAGATAGATGATCGCAGTGAAGGTTTTAATTTGTTATCTGATTCTGCTGTTTATTCCCAGTGTTGTGCATTTGCCATTTTCGATAATCACGTGCTTTAAATTGAAGGAATTGTCCTTGGACTTTAAATACTCTACAGTTCAAGATCGATCCTTTAATGTGCAAGACGTAATTACAGAGTCGAGTTCAAGGCTCTTCGACGCACATCAAATAATCATAAAGTGGAATCGATACGTTACTCTGAGCCGTTTATAACATACGCAGCTGGCTTTTGTGGAGGACGCCACGGTTCTGTTGTTTCACTTGTGTTTATTTAGACTGTTGGATTTTACATTGTATATGTGTTTTAAAGTGTTGTGCGATTTACGGATCTTAAGAAATTATTAGTTTTATGTTTACAAGTATTATGTTTCGTTTGGATTAGACTTGGCCTTTAGGAGTTTAAAGCAGAGCCTGTTATTGTATTTGTGTCGTCAATTAAATTTTATTTTAACTTTATTTTACCTTCCACAGGTCGGCGAGTTATACAACACAGTTGAAGCCCACGAAAGCCCAAACGAGTGCCAAGAAGTAATCCTAGTTTTAGAGAACTATACTCGTGACTTCAAAGCCCTTTGCGAGTGGTTCAGACTAAAATGGGAGTACGAGAGTACGCCCCCGCCTCAGCGGCCACAGAGCTTAGCCTGGGAGATCCGCAAAACTGACTTCGTGAGACCGGAATCTCGACGTACCCACTCCGTCAAAAGTTCCCCCTCCGCCTCAGGCAAAAACAGCCCTTGCCTCTCAGGACATAACTCTCCAAGTGGCAAGAACAGCCCGAATCTCACAGGCAAAGCCAGTCCGGGAAGCGGGAAGATCAGTCCTAGAATGTCCGGCCATGTCACTAGTCCTAAAGGCAGCATTGAGTTCTTTAGCAGCAAAATAACGTCGAAGATTGCAACTAAACCTGAACCGAAATTAGGAAAGGAAACAAGGCTCTCTGATATCAAGGAAAAAGATGTAAAAGAAGTCATGGAAGAAGCTACGAATATTGAGCCAAAAGTTGCGGCTAAAGAAATCAAAGCAGGTGATATTGCTGAGCAAAAAGCTCCATCTAAACCGATTGTAGAGGTCGGGAAAGCCAAAGAGTGTCTGAACGTTGTACCAATGCAAGTAATTGTCAAGTCACTGAAACGCACAAATGATAGTAAGCTCATGAATGGAGATGTCTCGAACCAAGCTAAAGCGACAATTGAAAAATTAGACGCTATGGAGTCTGAGTTTCTTGCCAAAAATGTAACTGAAAGCACTAATAAAAATGACAACTTACTGAATCAAAGTCTCGAACACGATAAAAATTACAACACTCACGAAGTTGCTATTAAGGTATCAGTAACTGAGGAGACGGCAGATCAAAATGCCGTTTCTGTTGAATCTCCATCAAATTCTGAAGATAACTTTGCTGATATCTCGAATGAAAGCTCAAAATGTGATGAAAAAGTTCCAGAAATTAACAGAGACGAAATTATTGCCCGAGAAGTTACTAAAGCTACTAGTGCTGAGTTTACAACAAAAACCACCGGTACTCAAGATGATAATGGCGCAGAAAGTTTGAAATACAAAGAAACAATGACCCAAATAACTAAACATAGCATTGATAATGTCAAACTAGAAGAAATTGTTAAAAATAATGCCGCAAAAGACATGAAACCTAAAGAAGAACTCAAAGATGAAACAAAAGATAAAACTAAAACTGAGCCACAGATTAATGATAAAGGGCCTAAAACTCAGCGAATAAGAAAGTTTCCAAAAGGTCTCAAAAAGCTCGAAAATAAATCCATTTTCAAGAAAGAAGATACAAAAGTCACAGATACTGCGAAAAAAGAAAGTGAGCCCATCAAGAAAGAAGAGCAAAAAAAGCTGGAAACGAAACCTATATTTCAACTCAAATCTTCATCCAGGCACGAATACACACCTCTAACAATCGAAGACATTGACATCAAAAAGGATGAAATTAAAAAGCTCGAGACAAAGCCTATATTTGATGTAAAAGCACCAACCAGACCAGCGTTCAATCAAGCGACTATAGATCTCAACAAAAAAGAAGACACTAAAAAAGTTGATCCCAAACCCACACCGGATCTCAAACTCACAGCTAGACCAGCATACTCCCAAGCGGCCGCTAAGCCTAAACTAGTCACAGCCAAGGCCGAAGTCAAAACCCAGATAAAAGCTTTAGCCAGAAGCAAAACTGTCGTGGAAATCAGACCGTCCACTTCCCGCACAACTAACAGAAATCAGAAAAGTAAGTGCAGCTATCCTTTCAACCTAACTACTGGACGGTCCAGTCTTTTCGATGGAGGAGCGAACAAAGCTACCAACAAGAAACCGGTGACCAAACCATTATCAGCCGGTGACAGAAGCCAATTCAAAATTGATACAAAACGTCCTCCAAGACCTATGTCTTTGAAACTAAATGAGAAGGGAGATAAAGAAGAGAGTAATAACCTCACAGATATAAACAAAGACTTGGATGAGTATAGCAGCTCCGAAACTATAGTCACTCAGATTGATATATCGAGGATGGAATCCAGCGAAAGTCTGAAAACGATCGTCCCGGAAAACGAGTATGATGTCGCAAACTCAATTGAAGTTCTGAATGTTGAGGGAAATAAAAACGACAATGAAGGTTGGCTTACTGTCAAATCAAGAAGGTTGAGCCGAGAATCGAAGAAGTCTAAATCACACTGGGCTAATCGATTCAACCAGCCATCTGCCACAACAAGCTTGCCAACTCTAAACATGTTAGAGTCGCCAAAATCCGAAACGAACCCAATAACTACATCCCAGCTAGATCGGGCTAAATCTGAACAGCCACAAACAGAGGTGAAAGCCGTAAAAGTAGCTGAACAAGTTCCAGAAAAAACAAAAGACACGTCAATGATTCGCCAGAAATCTGACGTCACAGGGTTGAAAACTAAATCATCGCGCAACAAAGCGATCAAAAAAGACAAAAAGATAAAAGACTCCGAAGAAAAGTTAACGAAGAATCGCTTACATTCGTCGTTGGAAAGCCTCACGAATGGACTAGCCAGGTCCCAAGAGAGCACTGCTGATGCTTTTGACTTCGACAAATGGAGAGCGGAATTTAAATCCACCTTCAAATATCTAGAAGAAGACGATCAAAATCAAGACGATACAGAGATCCTTAAAACAGCTGATCCGTCAGAAATGTCTGAGATAGCGGAAATGACGTCGCAGATCGAAGAGAATGAGAGGAAGATCAGTCTTGCGCTGGACTTCCAGACGGAAGCGGATCAAAGGAAGCTGTGTGAGGAGGAAGATCTACTGAATAGACAGATTATGGAGCTCCAGCAAGTTTCTGATATCGATATGGACACGGAAACTGATGATACTGAGGTGAGTTGTGTTGATTTGATATTAAAGTAGATAAACGTAGATAGATCTGAAAGATTTTAACGCAAACTGCGTTAAAATCAAAATAAACTGACATCAATAACTTTTAACCTGTTGAATTAGTAATTGGTTTAAATGAAACATGTTGCATTCAGACACTTTTTATATCGGTCACAGTTTTTAGTAAAATGCTTCTCACTGATAAAAAAACTGCAATGAAAACCATTATCAAAGTTTTTGAATAAGGGGAAGGAATTTGGTTGTAGGATTGGATTAAAACTTTTGAAACTCACATGGTTATTAACATTTAATGCGAAATTTATTTCTATGATCATGGAATAACAACTATTCTATCCATATTACATTAACTGTTTGATTTAGTCCTACTTTAAAAGCCGAAGTGACCGTTAAAAAAACTGCAACCAAAACCATCTTATCATTTGCGCTTCTCAAAGTTTTTTAATAGGGGAAAGGAACTTGGTTGTAGGATTGGGTTGGCACTAAAAACACTCCTAGCTCCTTAAATACATTGTATTGTATGCGCAATATGCTTCACTTACAGACCGACGCAGAGATCCTCTGCGAAGACTCTGCTCTGGAATCCTGCCAATCATCAGACACGCTCAGTTCCCTCTCCTCCCGACTGGAAGACCAGTACGAGGGAGCTCTGGCGGGCATGTCCTGGGCGGAGCGCGTGGACACCCTCGGGGTTCTCGAGGAGCTGGTGGCTAGAGACCCTGGTGAGATTTAGAGTTGTACTGGTTAAAAACAGAGGTTATGCTATGTATTGATTTTCGCAAGGTAACATGCAATGTAACATTTTTATATTGTCATTTACTACATTAATGTTAATTAATAAGTGCACTGAAAAATATCACTATATACTTGCATATTAAGTATGAATGTAAATTCCAAGAGCCAAGACCTCTAACTATGTTGCCAATAAAGAATCTGAATATGAAATTAAAGAATGTGCCGTCCACACTAGTTCATACAATGTTACACAATTATACTGTGTATTTATGTGAAGGATCTCATTTATGAGTAAAAAAGGTGTGAGTGTTGAGCTGACGCGACGGCTACGTGGATAGAGAAAGAAAACATGTGCCGATCTCGCATAAAAGTAAAAAGGTCGAAAATTAACTATAGATAGTAAGAAATGTACGTATATAGGTGATGAAGACGTTGTTCTATCTTCATCACCTTATAACATTTCTTAGTTTTTTTGCCATTTCTACCATAGGATGCTTTTACAGTGGCTGCAACAGAAACATCAAAGAACCAAACGAATTTCTCCTCAAATTCCTTTGTGTGTTGCCTTATGTATGTCTGATAATAATTATATTTTCCAGGTCGTGCCCAACAACTCCACGCCAAGCTGTCCCAAGGCATCAAGCGTCGCGGCAGCTTGCAGGACGCACTGCGGCGCCTGCAAGCGAAGCAAGCGAGGGCGGAGCGACAACGGACGCACTTCCACACGGAGCGGGCTAAGAAGATACACCAGCTGTTAGCGAGAGTGGAGGAAGTCAAGGTAGAGCCAAGACAGCTAGTAGATAAATAAAAATAAATACTGTTGGACAATCCACACAGCGTCATCTAGCCTCAAGGTAAACAGAGCTTGTGTTATAGGTACTAGAGGACTGATATACTTTATACAGTAGATTATTTATTATACTTATAACGACCAGAACACCCGGAACAAACTGCAGATCATACACACAATTTTTCCGAGATATTGGTACGATGATGTGCTTCTCTGGGTGAAGAAGCCAACAACCTCTCTGTAGTAGAGTTGACAAATGAAACCATGGTAAAAAGAGCTCTGATTTTAAATTGCTTACGTCTATTTCAGGTTGCTAAGAACCAACTCATCGATGAAAAGAGGATAAGAATGGAGAGGCGCTTGCAAAAAGCAGCCGAGAATCGTAATCAACATATAAAGGTACCTAATATCTATGATTTTTCTCAATTGTTTAGTATTTTTTCTTGAAATTGTTTACAAATTTAAAAGGATTTTGACGTGGGCTTCAATAAGTTTATTCCAGTGTTGTATTGCATAAGTGTGTGTATTTTTAATGTTTTTCAGGACATAGTCCGCAAGGCGCACGACGAAGAAGAGAAACTCCGTGAGATCGCGTTCATCAAGCAGCTAGAGGCAGAGAATCGAAGACACGAGTTCTTGGAGCAATGCCGCTCGCACACCACTAGGCTGCGAGAGATGCGGCGCGAAAGATTGGATAAATTGGTAAGAACTTGTTGTTATAAAAATCAAGAAAAAAAACAAATAAATTGAAAAAGAGTAAAGAAAAAATGAAATCCCAAGGTGATGACAGGACGATTTTCTGACTTTCATAGCAACAAGGGATTCCTTTGTCCTTTAATCGACAAAAACAAAACACTACTCTAATCTCCTTTTTTTTCAGGAGCAAAAAACTGCCCGGGAAGCTGCAGTAGGCGCACGCAAGAAGGCGCTAGACGAGGCGCGCAAACTGCACGTCGAGGGACTGTTGGAGAAGAGGAAGCAACGGGACGCGCGCGTCGAGAGACGCAAGGAGCGGAGGAAGCAGGAACGTGATGTGGCAGCGAAGGAGAAGGTAGGGGGGAGGGAGTAGACAAGGGGAAGGAACGGGGTGCGCGGGGCGAGAGACGCAAGGAGCGGAGGAAGCAGGAACGTGATGTGGCAGCGAAGGAGAAGGTAGGGGGGAGGGAGTAGATAAGGGGAAGGAACGGGGTGCGCGGGGCGAGAGACGCAAGGAGCGGAGGAAGCAGGAACGTGACGTGGCAGCGCAGGAGAAGGTAGGGGGGAGGGAGTAGATAAGGGGAAGGAACGGGGTGCGCGGGGCGAGAGACGCAAGGAGCGGAGGAAGCAGGAACGTGATGTGGCAGCGAAGGAGAAGGTAGGGGGGAGGGAGTAGATAAGGGGAAGGAACGGGGTGCGCGGGGCGAGAGACGCAAGGAGCGGAGGAAGCGGGAACGTGACGTGGCAGCGAAGGAGAAGGTATTCATTTTCATTTATTTATTGCATACACATACATTTTCACATAATATTATTTTTGTTTTTGTCTTTTTAAAGTTATTATCACTAAGCCATTGTTTGATTGTAAAGTAAGCTTGGAAACAGAGAAACGCCTCACGTTATTAAAATTTTGCGTACCGCGTTTTCTATCATATCTAACATATCTAAGAGAGGCTCGCCCGCTGTATGGACAGCACGAGATTGTGGCGCTATGCTACAAAAACAAACAATAGGGCTTGCTTCGCTAGCCACAATGAGTATGGGTCGCTTTGCTCGCCGCAATATTTAACGACATGGGCCTGATTCCCTCGCCGAATATCAAATATCCAACATCAAAGTGCTTTATTTCCTTTAGACCTAGCAGGACTCTTGGGCACACAGTCTCTTGGACATATGGTAATACACGCAACCCAATTCCTTTCTAAGACAATAATAATGAATGTCCGGTTATCAGTTTTGTACAAAAGTTTGTTCGTTTTTGTTGGATCTTGCAATAAAAGAAGTAAAAACAGTATTCACCCCTTTCTTTCTTTCTTTCTCACCACAGGCCGAAGGTCTTAAATCCCGTCTCTCAGCCATCGCAGCGGCAGCGGAACTGGAAGCGGACGCGTTAAGATCCCGCATTCGAGATAAACAAGACGCGAGCCAACAGAGACTGGAGTCTCATCTACAGGCTATCAGGGAGAAGGCGACCACTGGACCGCGACAGGCGGTAAGTCTTATTACTAAGGGGATAAGGTTGATATTGATACGAGATTAGATAGAACATTCGAGGCAAACAAGATGCGAGCCAACAGAGACTGGAGTCTCATCTACAGGCTATCAAGGAAAATGCTACCATGGGACCGCGACAGGCGGTAAGTCTTATTACTAAGGGGATAAGGTTATTATATATTGATACGAGATTAGATAGAACATTCGAGACAAAGAAGGCGCGAGCCAACAGAGACTGGAGTCTCATCTACAGGCTATCAGGGAGAAGGCTACCACGTGACCGCGACAGGCTATAAGTCTTATTACTTAGGGGATAAGGTTGATATTGATACGAGAATAAGATAGAACATTCGAGACAAACAAGAGGCGAGCCAACAGAGACTGGAGTCTCATCTACAGGCTATCAGGGAGAAGGCTACCACGGGACAGCGACAGGCGGTAAGTCTTATTACTTAGGGGATACGGTTGATATTGATACGAGATGTGTGAATGTTCTATCTAAATAGAACATTCGAGACTAACAAGACGCGAGCCAACAGAGACTGGAGTCTCATCTACAGGCTATCAGGGAAAAGGCTACCGCGCGACCGCGGCAGGTGGTAAGTCTTATTGCTTAGGGGATAAGGTTGATATTGATACGAGATTAGATAGAACATTTGAGACAAACAAGACGCGAGAAATGATTACTAAAATGCCCTACTACAAAAGGAGTAAACGTGTTCTTGAGCGGAGACCACGACTCGGTAAACGTAGTGTAGGACTGCCTCTGACCAGGTGGGATGACGACTGGTCCCAGTCTGGATGCGTAAAGCTGAAGACAGGGCGCTATGGCGCTCATAAGGGAAGCCTGTGTCCAGCAGTGGACTAACATAGGCTGAATATGATGATGATGCCTACTTCCTTAATTTTTAGTATGGTAAACTAAAATATTACACTTTGTTCATTAAATTATTGTTGTTTCAGACTACGTCAGAAAGCCAAGAAGCAGAGAAAAAAGAAGAGGCAGCCAATTTGGAGCGACAGAGGAAGGAAAAAGAGAGACAGAAGAACATCAGAAAGAAAGCGCGGAAGTTCAAGCAGAAGTTATTGCTTGGGTATGTTTCAGATATATACAGTTCACATACAGCACACATTTCCATATAGACGGCCGATGTGGCGCGGTGGGCGAAGGTCCGCCTGCGACGCAGGGGGTTTCGGTTTCAATTCCCGCCTCCGGACAATTGTGTGTACTATCTGTAGATATTTGTTCAGGTGTTCTGGTCGTTTTTATGTATAATAAAAAATATCTATCTATGTAATGTATTGTATTATGTATATCAGTTATCTAGTACCCATAACACAAGCTCTGCTTACCATGGGGCTAGATAATGCGGTGTAAATTGTTCAGCATTATTTATTTATAGTACCCATAACACAAGCTCTGCTTACCATGGGGCTAGATAATGCTGTGTGAATTGTTCAGCATTATTTATTTATAGTACCCATAACACAAGCTCTGCTTACCATGGGGCTAGATAATGCTGTGTGAATTGTTCAGCATTATTTATTTATAGTACCCATAACACAAGCTCTGCTTACCATGGGGCTAGATAATGCTGTGTGAATTGTTCAGCATTATTTATTTATAGTACCCATAACACAAGCTCTGCTTACCATGGGGCTAGATAATGCTGTGTGAATTGTTCAGCATTATTTATTTATAGTACCCATAACACAAGCTCTGCTTACCATGGGGCTAGATAATGCTGTGTGAATTGTTCAGCATTATTTATTTATAGTACCCATAACACAAGCTCTGCTTACCATGGGGCTAGATAATGCTGTGTGAATTGTTCAGCATTATTTATTTATAGTACCCATAACACAAGCTCTGCTTACCATGGGGCTAGATAATGCTGTGTGAATTGTTCAGCATTATTTATTTATAGTACCCATAACACAAGCTCTGCTTACCATGGGGCTAGATAATGCGGTGTGAATTGTTCAGCATTATTTATTTATAGTACCCATAACACAAGCTCTGCTTACCATGGGGCTAGATAATGCGGTGTGAATTGTTCAGCATTATTTATTTATAGTACCCATAACACAAGCTCTGCTTACCATGGGGCTAGATAATGCGGTGTGAATTGTTCAGCATTATTTATTTATAGTACCCATAACACAAGCTCTGCTTACCATGGGGCTAGATAATGCGGTGTGAATTGTTCAGCATTATTTATTTATAGTACCCATAACACAAGCTCTGCTTAGCTTGGGGCTAGATAATGCTGTGTGAATCCACACAGCATTATTAAATAATTAAGTTCTGAGTAAGTCTTCATCATCATCATCATCAGCCTATAGCAGTCCAGAGGGACCTCCCCCATAAGCGCCATAGCGCTTCTTCAGCTTGCCGCATAATTATGTTGCTTGTTATGTTGTGTAAGTTTTATACCAAATAAATTCATTATATTCTATTCCTTTCCAGCACGAAGCCAGTAAGCGAGATGCTGGACTCGCTGCCGATGAGCTCCAGGTCTATCAAGCTGCACAAGCTGACGTCACAGCTCAACCACCTGCTCAAGGGGTTCTCGGGGGAGGACGGCCCCTGCGCCCCCATTGCAGGTAACACTTTACAATACAATACAATAACTCATTATTGCACACCAAATACATAAAATACACAAGACAGGAAAAGAAAAACAAATACAAAATATGCTGTACAATGGGCGGCCTTATCGCTAAGAGCGATCTCTGCCAGGCAACCTTTGGATGGACATGAAGTGCTAGGACAAGTATAGACGGTGGCGTGTAATACAGAAAAATATTTAATAGGGACATACATAAAATACCTACTGATATACATAGCTATAAGTATAAATAAATACATAAATATATAATATAAATAAAATAAAAAATACACATAAATATATAATATAGGTATGATGTATATAAATATATCAATTAACAGTTTGATGTCGAGGTAAGGAAGTGTTCATAGACCATATGTTTGAATATAGGGAGAGACTTAGCTTGTCTTATAGAAATGGGTAGGGCATTCCACAGTTTTATGGCATGTACGGTAAAGGATGAGCTATAGGAATGGAAGGGGCGGGGAGTTTTTAGTTGAAGAGTGTTTGTTGAGCGGAGGGAGCGGCTATGGGTTTGGTGGATGTATTCAAAACGTTCCTTGAGGTAACTTGGTGTATTTGGAATGAAAAGGATAGAATATAGGAGGGAGAGGTAGTGTGCGTCCCGGCGAAGGCGGATGGGCAACCATTTTAGCTTTTTGCGGTACTCTGTGATGTGGTCGTACTTTCGCAGACCGAAAATGAAACGTAAGGTGAGATTCTGAAGCCGCTCAAGCTTATCAAGCTGTACTTGGGGTAAATCAGGATAGCTGGCGTCGGCGTAGTCTAGGATGGGAAGCAGGAGTTGACGTGGGTAGAAAATTTCGCAACCGTTTGAGCGACGACGCTGCCGATGCGAAGATCTTTCGACTAACTTCTGCCAATTGGGGTGCCCAGGACAGTTGACTATCCATGAGAATACCAAGATTTTTGACAGTCTTACTGATCTCAATTTGGACATTATCAAAGAGAACTAGGGGAAGGTGAGCCCAGTCAATCTTGGAAACCATTCGCGAACTACCAATTATGGGGGCCGTAGGGTTCACTTTCAACCCATGCGCGTTACTCCAAGACACTATATATACTCGCATATAGGACTCCTCATCGATTTTGATGACTTATGAGCCCTAATACGACTCGCTAGACCGAACTTAGTCCTAAAGACCCTATGGCACGTATGGTATTGGACTATAATCTTAAATACTATACTACTATCACAGATAATATAATACATACTGTACAGATCATCTCAAAGTAAGAAATGGGACGTGCTACTATAATCTTTAATAATGGACTATAATAAACAGATAAATAGGGATCAAATCAGGCTGATGACAAACGTGCGTACTATAATTCGCTTTATCCAAAAGTCCTGGGGCCTAATTACTACGACTAATCGCTTTATTATGACAATGGTATTGTTCTAATGGCGGAGTCGCTAACCTAGAGGAGCTGAACCAAATGGTTCAGCTCCTCTAGCTGGACTACTTTAGCCTATTTTACACCATTTTTATAGAAATTAATGACAGGACATTATTGCGCTCATTAGAGGATGGTTATGTACAGCAGTGGACTAATATAGGCTGATGATGATGGATGAGTAAAAAAATATGGTCAGAAAACTTAAAAATTAACAAATATGGTGAGGAAAAACAGCTCGGGTCGCACCTAACCGAAGTCCAATGCGCTACATTATGCTGTTATGATCAATTTGTCTTGTTTCTTTTTCAGAGCCAAAGAAAGAAGACACAGAGAATAATAACGTAGAAGAAAAGAAACCGCCCAAGAAAAAGAATAAGAAGCGGGCTAGGTAAGGACCCATGAATTTATAGTGTAGTAGCTTTAGCCCGCCGCTTCTTTCATACAGTATTTGGATATCCTACTAATATTATAAACGCGAAAGTTTGTATGTATAGATGTTTGTTACTCTTTCACTCAAAAACTACTGAACGGATCCGGCTGAAATTTTGGATACTTATAGGTAGTTCCAGGCCCGGCATAAAACATAGACTACTTTTTATGCCATAAATCGATTCCGATGACATAGAAATTTAAACATTTCCATAGAAAAAGTCGCGGGCAGAAACGGTTAACTAATACAGGTGTTTGTTGGATGAGGCGGTAAGGAGGCTTTAACCAGTTTAGCTACAGGGAAATGGTCTTAAGAGACTATCTATATTATAAAACTTTTGAATCTTGCACGGTTATTAACACAAAAGTCATTTAAAACGGGACATTTTAAACTGTGTCGAAATATTGGAAAACTCAAAAATCTAATTCTTGGTAAATATCTCGTTTTAAATGACTAGCACTAATCTTAGTAGAGAAAAAAATTAATGTAGAGAAAATGCAGCCAGCGTCTTGTAGACGGGCAGTTCGGTTCGCATTGAAACAATTAAGCTAACTGCAGACTATTGCAAACAATCTAAAGCTAGCTTAACTGATCCATATCAATGCCAGTCGGAAGCGTCTTGGGGACGCTTGCTGCATTTTCTCTACACTATAATTTTAACCCACGCGGGCGAAGCCGCGGGGCGCAGCTACTGTTTAATATTTAGAGAGGTTTTATTTTGTTATGTTTTTATATCAATAAAGTGTACATTCATTTATATTATTCATTCCATAGGGTCCGACAGTCCAGCGCGTGTGAGTCAGTCGGCAGTTGTGTTCCCGACTCGAGTGCCCCCGCCCCCGCGCCCGCGCCCCCGGCCGTAGATAACGCGGCGCTAGAGAGGGTACTCGGAGAGATTCACAGGATCGTATATGCGAAGGAGAACCAGCGGACTATTGTGAGTGTTTTATGCAGGCGTGGGTTAAAAAGATTTTTTTATTTGGGCTTTAAAATGGAGCGGGCAATGCTAGTTATTTACCTCGTAGACCGAATACCAAACAATAAAACTTTTGAAACTATCATGGTTATTAACACGAATGTCATTTAAAACGGGATATTTACCATGATTTGACTGTGCCGAAATATTGGATAACTCAAAAATTAAATCATGGTAAATATCCCGTTATAAATTATTTTAGCAAATACCAAACGGCGAAAGTCGACGAATAGCTATGTATAAGGTCGAAGACATCTTCGACCTGTACTTGCGTAGTTAACGTAGGTATTCGGATCGCGAGGCAAAAGTGTCAATTATGTAACTTAGACCTTCGTTTGGTAGACTAAAGATATACAAAGTCAGAATACTCAAAGTCATTATTAAATTAAATAAAATTAAATTCGTTTATTGATTCAGACGATTACATCCATATTATGTTTAGTATAGGTAGTTAAAAATTACACCACGGTCAAATTACATTTTTAACATGAACACTTTACAATTTAATTTATAAATTATTTTGTTTAGCATAGGACTAATAATAAATGATGTCAGCGATGAATCTGCAGTGTCTAGGACATTTCTACAGAGAGATGGGCAGGGCGTCTGACTAGGAGATATGATCAGCGATGGACCAAAGCAGTCACTGAATAGTGGCCTAGGGATATGCGGCAACGTCAGACCACCTGCCCGGTGGTCAGGTGACATTGTAGGGGCTGACACTGAAAACACACAACAGTGATTCATCATCATCAACCTTAGTCCACTGCTGGACATAGGCCTCCCCCAATGAGCGCCATAGCGCCCTGTCTTCAGCTTTCCGCATCCAGCATCTACCTGCAGTATTTCGCAGGTCGTCATCCCACCTGGCCGGCACCTGGCTGGACAACAGTGATTACATACAAATAGTTTGTATTTCTTATTGTTCCAGATGAGAGCGGACAAGACGTTATTCACGCGCGTGTTCACCGTGAAGACCTGCGGGCTGATACTGTCGTGCGCGGCCGAGAGGGACGATCTAGCGGGGCAACTGAGCACCAAGTATGTAACTAAAATCAAACTTTAATTTTTATAGAATTGCAAAGTGGTGGCAGGATATAATTGGGGTTTTACAATAAAAAAGGTATGTGTAAGATAGGTTGTTTATTGCCTTAACTTACGTAATTTGACGAATAATTATTAAGTTGATGTTCTTCTACCACAAACTTGGTCGTAGTTAACCTTCCATTCCTTTTAAGGCGGTAACCCGCCTATTTTTTCTTATTATTACGTTGAACGAAGGAAATATCAAAAATTTCATTGGGCATTTTACATAGATACATTGTTTATTAGCAACCTCAGACACACACACACACACACACATACAAATTACAACAATTACACAGTACACAGGAAAACAAACAAAAATGAAACACAGTTGAACAACAAAAAAACAATCATAGAATTAAAATATGGGCAAGATGGATGGTGTGCTGCAGTATGTCAAAAATGTCTTTAAATTATTATTAAGTTGGTGTTCTTATAACACAAACTTGGCCTTACATTCCCTTTAAAGCGGCACACCAGTGCTGCCACCTATTTTATCTTTATTATCAACACTAAAGTCATTTAAAACGGGATATTTACCATGATTAGATTTTTCAATATTTCGGTAAAGTTTCATTCGACTTTAGACTTTAGTATTAATAACCATGATAGTTTCATAAGTCTTATTATTAAGTTGAACAAAGGAAATACCCAAAATTTCGGCATCTAGTACCCATATCACAAGCGGCGCTTAGCTTGGAGATAAAGAATAAAAAGAATAAAGAATAAAGAATTTATTTATAGCCACACACCAAAATAAACAATTACAAAAAAAAAGGAAAACACATTAAAAATACAAAACAACTTAAGTAGTAGGGATTTAAACTTTATATAATGTAGCGTGGTAGTAGAGTCCCAAGTATAAGAATAACTGGTCTTTCCCTATGTGCGCGGCTAATAAGGTCCAATCTCAGCTTGTTGTCATTATCGACAGAGGACGATAGTGACACTGGTTTTCAGGCTGGACCTTAAATTGGGGTGACGTCGTGTCTCGAGTAACGGTCCACAGATTAAACATAACAAAGTTTTACATTCATATGTAGGTATAAGTAAGAATAAAAACCAAGAGTTAGAGATTAGAAAAATCAATGGTACAATAAGAGGTTAAAATGTATAATTAAACAAATAGATATGATAAGTATAATCATATTAAGTACATGCAGAAAATGAAGAAAATTAAGGGTGTTTTTGGGTAGGTGTATTGACTTAGGAGCTTTTTTGTTTGGATAATAATATTTTTTTGAACTTAGATTTAAATATGTATAACGACTTGGTGTCGCGTAGTGGAGGAGGCAAATCGTTCCAACAGCGCGAGGCCGCGAATCGAAATGAACCTCGGAAAGCTACAGTTCTATGCTTTTGTGTCAGTAAGATTAAATTGGAGCAGGCTCTACGTGGATATTTAGAGTTCCTCTCAGATGACCATTCAAGCTTGTTGTAAAGGTAACGGGGAGATTTAAATTTAATAATACCGAACAATAAAGTTGCCAAATGCAAGTCACGGCGTGCTTTCATCTTCAGTAAGTCCGATGAGTTCAGGTAAGGTGTAACATGTGATCGAGGTGGAATGTTAAAGCAGAATCTTGCGCAAGCATTCTGAACTCTTTGAGATTGGAGCTAGATGATGCTATGTGGATTGTCCAGCATTATTTATATATTTTGCAGAGTCCTGAACACTTGCGTGCGTATAATCTTCACGATAGCCTCGCTCTGCGCCCGCGTGGGCATCACCTGGCTGTTGTACACACCGGCACTCGTGCACTGCGTCACTCTCCTCGGCAAGCAGATTATGGTGAGTATTATGTCCAGGATATCAACAAAACCACATTGTTGTGATTTAGACGTGTATTGCAGCTAGGGAGCTGAATAGCAGAAGTGAGGGTACCTTGTAAAATAATATGACAGCCAGTTATTCAACTGCCTACATAAATCTACTTTAAGTAATCAACAAAGTAGAATAGATTACAAAGATGATACCATGACAGTGAGTTGATAATGTAGAGGATAATACAAATAGTACTACAATAGTAAACAGTAACAGAAATGTAGTGACTTACAGAGACAATTGGAGGATTTCTTTCTCCGCTACAGAGTGGGGCTTAGGAGACGGGGAGTTTTAGCTCATAGTACATACATATTATGTCATCATCAGCCTATAGGCCTCCCCCAATGAGCGCCATAGCGCCCTGTCTTCAGCTTGACGCATCCAGCATCTACCTGCAGTCTTTCGCAGGAACATGCGATGGTTATAAATCTCAATAAATATCTCAATAAGTTCTCGTTAGTCCCGATATTTTCAAGCCGATAGATTCGCATCGCTGTTTGTAAAAATAAGCAGAGTCTACGAAATATTGCATTCTTTAATTCAGTCTAAGAAAATAAATTAATAAAAACAGACTAAAACGGAGTATTGGGGTAGAGACACCGCTGTCGTGTCCACTCAAAAATACGTTTAGCCCAGTGGTTGTCGTCAGTACTTTGTTATGGTTGCGTACCAAAAAAGACGAAAAACACACTATGTTGTCTGACTGTCTGTCCGTCTGTCAACATTATCTTGAATTTAGTAGACGAAACTACCAAAAGATTTTATTTCATTCAACGCGCTACCACACTAACGCCATCTATCGTCGAAGCTACGTACTTCACAGCGAATTAGTGTACAGCGACTTTCGCGGTACCGAAAAGTTGTTGATTTAATGAAATAATCAGTAGATGGCGTCACATACAATATTTTCGTAAATAATTCAGAAATTTTATGAAGTCTGATTAAGGTACCGCCTTAATCAGACTTCATAAAATTTCTGAATTTTTTCCCCGAGGCACACTTTCGACGACCGATGTGGCGAGGTGGGCGAAAGTCCGCCTGCGACGCAGGAGGTTGCGGGTTCGATTCCCGCCTCGGAACAAATGTGTTTACGATCTGCAGATATTTGTTTCGGGTGTTCTGGTCGTTTTCTATGTATAATAAAAAATATATATCTATGTAATATGTTGTATTATGTATATCAGTTATCTAGTACCCATAACACAAGTTCTGCTTACCATGGGGCTACATAAAGCTGTGTGAATTGCCCAGCATTATTAAAAAAAAGCTGGGCAATTCACACAGCTTTATCTAGCTTTTTTAATACCTCTGAAATATTTCCGTGACCATGCAACTGTCTTAACATAACATAACAGTACATAAATAAAATATATACCGGAAAAAAACCCGCAGTTTTAAAGCCATTTATAAAAATGGATGCATCAATATTTTGACTTTTGATCAAAGATCTTTTACCATAAAGTTCGTATGTAACAAGAAATTTAATATAAGACAAAAATATCTTGCAAAAGCTATACAATTTCCCTGATTGTTTATTTTTATGCACCGGTATGAACAAAAACAGCAATAAAACGGAAAATTTGCTTTTACTACTTTAACCGAATTGCCTAGCGTAGGTAAAACGCCGCAGCACAGAGTAACAATGTTAAACGAGGGCCAGGCAGTTTTCCATTCTTAGAGGGTTGATCAAATTTAGGTGCGTGATAGTTCTATTTCAATATGTATGGAACGGATATTTGTTCAGCGAGTACCAAATAGCTCTTATGTCCTAACTGTTAAGTTGTTAAAGCTTATTACGTTCATATTTTCGTAAAAACATTTGCTGCAGTTGCAGTTGCAGTTTTTGGAACATCCGTGAATTTAGAATATCCGATCCGTATCTGTAAATAAAATAAATAATGTTGGACAATTCACACAGCATTATCTAGCCCCATGGGAAGCAGAGCTTGTGTTACGGGTACAAGATAACTGATATACATAATACAACACATTACATAGATAGATATTTTTAATATATAAATTAATATATAAATATCTGTATTTTTAATAATTACTAAAACAACAGATAGATTAGGCTGAAGTTTTGCTACATCACCTCTATGGTCTCTCTCTCTTTCTCTAGTAGTGTAAACGTCACATCTGACGCTTGCCTATTGGTATTCGCCTTGTCTTTCCACTTCACTGTATCTAACAAAGGATAGCAAATGACTCTTGAAACATGACATTTTTAACCTGTTTACTGTTCAAGGAAAAACGCAAAGCTGCGGACAGTAGCTTGTTGTCTTTATCTATACTAATATTATAAATTCGAAAATAACTCTGTCTGTTACGTTTTCACGTCTAAACGGCTAAACGGATCATAATGCAATTAGGCAGGAAGGTAAATGGTATACCGAGGACTAACATAGGCAACTTGAAACGTGCGTGCAAAGCCGCGAACAGCAGCTAGTACTAACATAAACATTTTCACCAAGTTTGTTCATAGCAACTATGAACTAAGCGCCCTATCTCTACCTCGTAACTACTCTAACATTTTTTTCTATTTTAGTAAAAGGGGTAAAGAACATTTTCCGTCCAGTTAGTTTTGACGACCTCAATCAGCCATCGTCAACCTTTGGCCCGAAGTTTGCCGCATGCAAAATTAGGTTTACGAGTTGGACAGAGATTAGATAAGTTTCTTCGATTTAGTTTGCATGAGGGTATTTTGCTGCTAAAGTACTTTCCCACTCGAAAATTAACCTTCGCAATGTAAGGTTATCATTTAAATTTTTATGGTGGGTTTGCAATTTCATAGACTTCGATATGTATCTAATATAGCATTGTATTAGGATATAGACAGACAAAACAAACATGTTTTATTTAGTATATATATACTATCTAACTATAGTTGATCCACGACGATATTTCGATCCCGTTCTCTAATACTGGGCCCTATTTACTACTTAATGTAGTAAATAGGGCCCAGGTTTACGTGCCGCGGCGGTGTCGTATGCGCCCTTTACAGGGCTGACACTTTAAGCATAGGGTTTTATAGGGCTGTCACTTGTTTAGGGATTGTCATTGTCATGGGTTGGCGAGTGATATTTGAAGGACTATGGGACACCTGATTAAATAGAGTAAAAGCGAAGGGATTTTCTTTAATAATAATAAAAAAACTTATAATTTAATCATACATGGTTCTTTCCCTTTTAACGCATTAACTGCCCAGCCGCAGCTATACGGAGCTGTCCTGCCGCATGTGCGTTACGGGCATCCAAAGTGTTAAACTAGCCTAGCTAGCATTTCGGCATGGGTGAAAAGAGATCTATGCAGTGTATTGATTCATCATCATCGTCAGCCTATGGTAGTCCGCAGCTGGACATAGGCTTCTAATGAGCGCCATAGCGCGCTGTCTTCAGCTTGCCGCATCCAGCATCTCCCTGCAGGTCGTCATCCCACCTGGCCGGAGGGCGTCGTACACTATGCTTACCAAGTCGTGGTGTCTGGTTCTTCGCGAGATATGACCGGGCCACTGCCACTTCAGCTTGCTAATTATTTTTTTTTTTAATGTCTCTGTAATAGTTTTATTTTGTTTAGTTTAGGCAGAGTTACGAACTTGCCCATGGTGGCCAAAAAATTATATTTGTCGCTTTTAGCTTTGGACAGTTGCCCAAAACTCTTATGTATCCCATATCCTAAATATAACTAAATTCTACCTACACGTAAATAAATTAAAACACTTCAAGAATTATGCCCGCACGAACACCGCTAAAATAACATTTCCATCTCGAAAATAATGATCCAAACTCCTATGATATATCCTCTAAAATAATATAATATGTCGTCTAAAATGTAATGTGTAATATAGTGTGCGGCAACCCTGCAAACCGACGGTAGCGGTAGGTGGGTGGCCGCCCTAAAAGCGGCGTTAATGCATCTCCGTGCCGCGTTTGAATGGGATAGTGCACTCGCGTAGACACTAGAATCATTTTCCCTACTAGTGCTAGTTCTACTCACTGCTTAGATGGACCAAAATTGAAATTCACAGAATAGTGGTATATATCTATATTATATTTTATTGCTTTATCACATGCATCTCCTTGCAATCAAATAGAATCATCTTCAATCGATTCTGTTAAGTTTTACCAAAACACATTGCATATTAAAGAGTACGATATTTTATTGGTTTACGGCGACATAGTTTACGATGTCGCCGTAGCCTAATTAGGTAAGAAAGGCATCATCAATAACTAGTTACCGTTTTCAGAAACTAATAGATCACCAGATTTGTTTTTCTTAAACATATATCATCAATGGCCTTTACATCTACGAATAATGGTTTATGTAGTGTTCGGCACTTACGTAGATGTCTTGTAAGGCAGGAACGACAGATTTGGCCGTTCTCTGATTTATTTCATGACATAGTAAATTAGACATTGCACACGTAATAGTAGAAATATACGTTTATACTTTACTAAAATAAAATAAAAATAAATACTTGAAACACCTCTGTAAACCACCGTTGCTCTACTTCTTGTGGAGCAACATTTTGTTGAGACGGACCCTATTAGTTCGCTGCGTAGAGTCACTTGTTGCTATTTTATAGCAAGGTAATTTTTAATCCCATTTATAATAGTTGCAAGTTTTGCCTACTTGATAGTGAACCAATAAACACATTTTCTTGCTTTCTCTGTACACAGTATTTGACGCAATAAATAATACATGACTTTACTTAAATATTAGATAGAAACCTAAAATAGAAAAAGGCCTTTTCGAAATCCTATGAGAACCGCGATCAGTTTATGAACAGCCGAATAATATAATGATACCTGGATGACGTAACATCCGCAATACAATTTTAATAATAAAAATTCATTGCAACTATAACAGTTCAAATTTCGCTACCGTGTAATAAAAACCAAAAAATCCGCGTCGTAACCTTTTATTGTGCGCGGTATAAAATAAAAATACCCCTAATTAGATTTTAACCGACTGTTTAATACAAATTCTGAGGTCGTTTTTGTACAGTTAGCTTCAAAAGAAACTTATAAATAAGTATATTATTTGTTTACGTCCATAATACTTTGTTTTTTTTTATTAACTAATGGAACACAAGAAACGTTCACAAAATTGAATTTAAAAAATAAATCTGTTGCTCCGTTTGTTTTTCAGTAAATGACCGAATTTCTCTCTCTTAACTCTATTTGTATTTTCACTTCTTTATTACAGAAATAGTACTACATTCATAAAAGAAAAATACTTTACCGTGTATTTACTACAGAAGATTTTTTTATTTCTGCGTAGTAAATACCTACATAGAAGTACATAGTTCGTTCCTTGATTGTTTATTTGTTCGTGTTTTTTGTCATTCATCGTACTATTTTTGCATGTGACTGTATGTAAAAAAATAACGATAAGTATTTTTATCGGCAAGGATGTGGTCTCATACCGACACGCCGTTCGAGGTACTAAATTAGGTTTTTTAGGTGACCGGTGCCTTTTTGTGGGAAATTTGCATTTTTTTGCGACTGTAGATAAGTTCCGAGTTTATCTTGAATTGTTATTTATAGGTGTATGTGAGGTCTGGAAGATAAACATTATTGACCACAAGTAATTTCGTCACTAGGATTGGGTTTTTGGAATCAGTCTCACATTAAATGTTCTACCTATGTCAATCTAAGTTGAAGTTATGAATTTTATAACACTAGCTGCAGCCCGCGGCTTCGCCGCAATTTACCGGGATGAAAAGTAGCCTATGTCTGTTCCTGGGATATCGTCTACATCCCTGCCAAATTTTGTGAAGAACTGGTCAGACCTTTATGCGTTAAATGGTAACATACAGAGTTACTTTCGAAGTTTTAATACTTATATGGACTACTACCTTAGAGTTCTATGTATTCCATGACGATTTTATGTACTTTTTGTCGATTCTCCGCTACACAATAATAGCTGTAATTGGCCTACCACCTATTTAAGTTCTATTTCTCTAGAGCTAGTCTTTTTATTTTATGCTCATTCTCTCCGTTAGTGTCTTATTCTTCGGATGATTGTTTTTCGAAACGTAGGTAGGTAATCCTCATTAGCAGGAAATGAGTAATTCGTGACTTTATACAGCCATTAAAGTATAAACCTAACGGATTAATACAGAATTAATTGCCCATAACAAACAATTGCATTCAAAAACAATTAAATTAATCCGAGGCTATATTTTTACACGATATATACCTTTTGGATTTATATTCCTTAAAATAGTCTGTTTCACAAGATAATTTTAAGCAGGTAAATTCAGATGTATATTATCATCATCATCATCAGCCTATATTAGTCCACTGCTGGACATAGGCCTCCCCCAATGAGTGCCATAGCGCCCTGTCTTCAGCTTGATGCATCCAGCATCTACCTGCAGTCTTTCGCAGGTCGTCATCCTTCCGTCATCAATAACATACCCCTCATTGATAATTTTCTGACGCCTTCGTTGAGATTTCTTTAGACATCGAAAAAAGTTTCTTAACCTACACTAAATGCATTAACAATGTTTATAATCCCCAGCACACATTACTTGCAATTAAAATATCGTTTATTGGATCGCGACCACGCGGTCTTGTTAATCGAACTTATCTCTGACGCCATCTTGAAATTTTTGTACCTTTTCGTGTACTTTCTGTTTTTTTTCCGATTCGGTGTTCCTTATCGCGGTAAATCTAGTTGTTTATGAGGTTGCGGTCTCTTGGAGCTGTTTCGTTCTTTAATGTGACACTTTTCTTTGTTGGGATTTTTAACAAGTTCGTCAGTTAACTTGTGGTATTGGACCGGATTTAAATAAAATAAATTAAACAAATGATCTAACGATCTTGTGACACATCTGATTAAGGTTTTCTGTTGACCAATAAATATTTATATCCTGAGTTTAAAAGACTTATACGGTGTCAGTAATCTGAATCATATCTAAGTCTATTTAGCCTTATATTCCCGACGTTTTAGCAGTTTACACACTGATGTGATGACGTAGGTATATTAGAAATTGATATATATTTTTGTAAATACAAGCTATCAACAATCAACTCAAATATATATATTAAGTGTATAAGGCACACGTCAAACAAAGGATTTACAAAAAATATATTTTACAGTTTGTGATATACCCATATCATAATTTTTAAGGCCTTTAAGATGGTTAAATTTTGTAAAGTTTATGCAGAGATGCGAAGTTGCTCTTGGTGGCCACCAAAATTTACTTTCGTTTTGTGCTTCCTGACGTATTTGTAACAATTAGAATTGTCTGAAACGCAAAAAAAAGTATTGTTGTAAGTTCAACTGGCCTAACACTAGCATTCCAGTAACTTGCCCGTATTAAACGCGCCTCCCTAATAGCGCGTCTCAGTTTGATGTACCGCCCCGCAGTTCTACGTATATTTTACACCTCTATTATGGAAAATAATAAAACAAGTATATAAATAAAGTTTCCTCTGTTATGTGTCGCATAATGCAGAGTTATGTCTGCCTTGTGCTCTTGGACTAGTAACACATTAGCGCTTACACAAAACTGGGTAACATTTGCCAGGAAATAAAAACATGCTGAAATATGACTACAGTTATCGACATAGCTCATAGAATTAGCAAGCTAAAGTGGCAGTGGGCCGGCCATATCTCGCGAATATCCCACAACCGCTGGGGTAAACGTGATTTTGAGTGGAGGCCTTGCGGCGCGACTTGGCAAACGTAGTGTAAGACGCCGTCCGGCCAGGTGGGAAGACGATCTGCGAAATACTTCAGGGAGATGCTGGATGCGGCAAGCTGAAAACAGGACACGCTAAGGCGTTTGTTATGTGAGGTCTATGTGCAGCTGTGGACTTGTGTAGGCTAATAATGATGATGCTGAAGTGTGATCGATTTAATTTGTATATAACTGAAACTCCCGCAGTCAAATGACAAAAATAAAGTTCTTCAAGTCGATGCAATGTTTGGGCTTAAAACCATACCCCAACTTTTCGATTAAACGAGATTATATCTCTACCTATGTAATGTATTGTATTATGTGCCTTTATATCATGTGCTGCAGTGTCGAATAAATACTTTATCTATCTATCTATGTATTTCAGTTATCTAGTGCCCATAACACAAGCTCTGCAGCTTGAGGCTAGATAACGCATGAATTATCCTGCATTATTTATTTTGTTCCTCAGGAGAAAGACATGCTGAACGATACTCTGGAAGACGAATTCACAAAGAACTTAGCCTTCGGGATCTCCCTAGCCCTCAACGTAGTCCAAGAAGCAAGCATTACCAAGGGGAAGTGCGAAGAGGCAGAGAAATGGAGCAGGGTCCATAATCTGGTCAGGTAAGTGCTTTAAATATGCTGTGTCATGTGTATCTTTGTCTTTGTAGGTCATATTTTTGATGAAGTCATACTTTTCACAAAAGGTCAAACTTTTTACATAAGAGGTCATAATTTGCGACAGAGGTCATATTTTTGGCATCAAAGGCTATCAACTTTTAGAATAAAATTTTAGGGATTAGTGCTTATGATTACGCAAAATAGTATGTACCTATTCTTATTATCAGACTTTGTGACTGTTACACTTTTGGCTTTGTTGTGATGTCTCAAATAAGACAAATTGGCCAAGATCTACTTTCCGTAGCGCTCAACATCGTCATCAACGGTCATATATTATAAATTATGTGGCTTTTATATCAAACAATAGTTTGTCATCAAAAGTCAATCTTAGGTCAAATGTATACTCACAAACTTATATTGCCTGGAAGAGATCGCTCTCAGCGATAAGGCCGCCCTTTATACCTTTATTCTTAGTTTTTATCTCTGTATTATTTTCTGTTTTGTGTGGTGTAATAAAGTGTTTTCTATCTATCTATCTATTTCGTTTCGGAGTCATATTTTTGCCATGGGATTTTATTGTTTGTTTAACTCTCAATTATCACCACCCACTGATGTACGAGTCGTTTAAATTTTCTTTTTAATATTGCACTTTAAATGTATTCGTATCGATATTTACTCAAGTAAACTTTAATATCTATTAAAGTTATCATATTTAAGCACTTACTTCGTGACAAAGTTCCAAGCCTACTTTGCAAGTAACACTAGAACTTTACGATAGAAATAATAGCTCTCCCCATAGAGAACTTTATTTAGTTAGGCACATAACCTAATTTGTATAATGCCTTTGAGACGCCCCTGAGGGGAGGTTGGGTAAAACGAGGCTACTGGGTTTTTTGTTATTTTTATCTTGTCTTTTGTATTTTTTTTCCGTTTTGCAAAAGTGCGCCATCATTTGCAAGGCTTAAATACAGTTTAATCTTCTGACTAAGTCTTAACTTAGTTCGTAATATGACAAGATTTTTTTAAAATATATTATCGTGTGAGTTTAATTATGCATCGATTTTTTATAGATCATAAAATTTTTTTTTTTATTATTTGTATCGTAACAAAATATGTAATTATTATACATTTTCTAATTAACATTAAGTTTCAAGTAATTACTAACTAGCCTAAAGTTAAAACAACAGCGTAAAATGCATGAAGAAAAGACTAGAAGCACATGTTAGGGTTTAATTTTTGCCTTTTGTTTTTTCTAAAGCGAAGTCAACTTCCATTTGCTCCAGAACAAGTGTTTATAATTAATTTATTTGTACAAAACAATTACACGCTAAAATAGAACAATTCAATCAGGTGGCGCCCCTCGCGGCCTGTCAAAACTAAAACAATGCTCACTCCTCATAGTTATTGGAGTCGAAAGCGCCTAGTGGGGTGTTTAGCGACAAATCCAGGAGAGTAATGCGTGGATAAAAAATGCCAAAGATGTGAAAATCACTTAAAATTTGTTATATAATACTTTTATTTGCCAAAAATGCTCGGTCATAAGTGAAAGATTAAAAAAAGATGGTATTAACACTTTGACTGCGATTTTTTTTCGACGACTGCGATCTTTTTTTTAACCTAAAAAATTCGTGCTGCCGCTCTACACAGCGGTTGTGTTGCGCCGCACATGCGTTTCGTTCGAAAAATATTACGGCTGTGCTGAGTCACAAAGATCTGTATTTTCTCAGCCGCTGCGCTAGTGTGGATTTACGCATATTAGTTACTTGTAGAAAACACATACCGTGTGATTTCAGCACTCAAAGTGTTAAGTGTATATTCTAGTTCGAAAATGGACGAATATACGAATGAAATGATGAATGAAAGCTGGCATACCCAAAAATTGTTTTGAACATCTGCGATGACACCGGTGGCGTTAAATATTTTGCATTAATATTTATTTTGATTTTATAGCCTTTTAGTACAAAAAATATCTAAGCTTCTTAAAACAGAGTATGGTGTGGATTTTATAAATAAACCTTAACACATCCAAATAAACCTTACATCGTATTCCGTCCATACAAGAGTAGCGTGGGGCAAATCGACCCGTGTTTGCTTTCGTTTTTAATTAAGCTCTATGAGCGCATGGTAAGTTGGCATTGTGACGAGTGCGGCGATGCGTATTGCGAAGACAAACTTATCTGTGCACTCGACAATGGCGTTGCGGGAGCGAGTGTTTTATTGGAATCAGATATTTATTTATTTTATAGCGAAAATAAACAGTACATAAAATTTAATGTAACGAAACTTAAGATATAAAAAAACCAAAATAATTTCCACCATTGTGTAACACATATAGCATAAAGCAATAAAAAAACTAAACATGATGACAATACATCCTAAATATGCCAATTAATAATGTAAACAATCTTAATAGAATATGATACCGGTATATTAATCTATGTACCTCTTTTTATTTTGTATTGATATGGATCAGTTGAGCTACCTGCAGATTGTTTGAAACAGTCTACAGAAACCTTAATTGTTTTAATTATAAATATTCTATATCTCAATCTAATTTGTTTTTATTTTCTAGATTGTATTTGCCTCTATTAATGATGTCTTGTGTTTCTGTAGTTTTAATGTAAGATTTAGATTTTATCTATAAATAACGCACGAATTATACTGCGAAATAAGGAGATCAAATATATTTAGCGTTGCTTTGAAAGTGAGAAATTTTTCAATAATTGCAGTGTCACACCATCATTTTCATTTCGTCCACCTGCAAATATAAGTTGGTTTTGTATCGGCTGTATTGACAGTTCTGCCGTGACCCTGGCTGTGCAGTCAATGAGCATTTGTGATTGGAATGGGAGCTTATTGCTGTTGATTGGAATCGCGATTTGTGCCGTTAATATTCAGGTTCGGTTTTTGGTTATTCACGCAGAGTATAGCTTCTGACTAGCTAATTCTTGCGGCTTCGCTCGTGGTACCTGGATAAAACGTTATAGCACTCAGGGATAACATTCCATTCAATAAATCAAGCTTCATAAAATAGACTCTACACAGTGCAGACACCGTTCATATCGGTTTCGATAATTATATTCGAAAACTTTGCTAACTTTGGGGGTTTGTATGATTCTGTGTGTAAATCCTAACACTATCTTTTATCTATCTATTTAAAAGACAAATCTTAGCTATGACAAAAATATTATATTAATGGGCAATTTACAAACTATACATAATAATATAATTAATCTTGGGCAATTTACACTGCATCTAGTCCCAACGCAGAGATTTGTCTGCCAAATCATTCTTGGATCTTCGCAAATGGATCTTACAATATCCTATAGTGTTTTCAACAATATTCAATGCCGTATTCATTCGGCTTTCTTTCATCTAATTCTCCATTGAACCCCAACTCAAAAAAAGCATTTCCACTCTACTGATTGTCACAACATACCGTCATACAAGTGGCACAATAGCCTTGTGCGATGTCGTAGCTTTGTGCGCATATGGACAGACTAGGCCCACTCTCCCCTTTGGGACGGAGCTGCGGAGGTGAAAGGACGCACTTGTGCATTCTCTCCCCTAGAGAAAGTTATTTGAGCTGTATCAATGAAAGTTTTTTACGTATTTGTGCAGTTTCGAATTTCATGCGCCAATTGTGTTTGGCTGGTTGAAATTGCAAAAATTGATTTTGGCGAATTATAATAAGCTGAGTAAGAGCATAGACTAACAAAACACAAGACTAGAGGTAATTAGTCTATGGTAGGTGTCAGCCAGATATGATGACACAAACTGCGGAAGTCTAGACCCATCACTCGCTGCCGGCTTTTGTTTTTCGGTATAACCTGGGTCTCTTCAAGACGAGAGTGAAAAGGTGTCTTCTAGATCTTCGTAACACATAGTAACTTACCATCAGGTGAATTTGTGATAAAAAAAAATAACGATCACCGTCACGATAAAAATCAGTGGCCAAATATTGTTTATTTTCGTAAATATAATAGAAATACGTAGAAATAGACAAGTACTTAAATTTAATATAGATATGTAAATAAAATTTATATGTATTGTATTCAGTCGCTTCGATAATTATGTAGACAACATATTGCACTGCGAGGTCAAGTGACCCACACAAGTCCAAAATATTTCGCACGTAATGGGACCAGCTACCTAAAGTAAGCTTCCAGACAAGGTGAGGGACGCATCGAGTTTAGATTTATTAATATTATTATATTTTATATTAGAAATAACGATAATTATTTATAAATTTGACATATTATGAATATAATATTATAAAGAGGAAAGGTTGATTTTTCGTTTGTTTGTTTCTTTGTGTGTTTTAATGAATAGGCTCCGAAACTACTGGACCGATTTGAAAAATTATTTCACCGTTGGGAAGCTACTCTATCCCTGGTGAACATAGCCTATATTTTTTTATTTTTTATTTTATATTATCAAAAAAGTTAGGGATCCTACTAAAACCGTGCGAAGCCGGGAGGTCCGCTAGTTATGAATAAAATGTTTATCTGTTTGCGACTTTCTACGACTACCCTGAATGTGAAATCTCTTAATGTTCACAATGCTGGACGGGTTAACGTAATAGCGGGATTACTAGCGATCACCCAAATCGGATAAGTGATTAGTTAGATGGGGGACTGATTCTCGGGGTTTGTTTCTAAAGGGTTACTACATCAATAGAATGGACAATAAACATCATCATTAGCTTATAGTAGTCCACTGCTATGCTGGACATAGGCCCCCCCAATGAGCGCCATAGCGCCCTGTATTCAGCTTGCCGCATCCAGCATCTACCTGCAGTCACTCGCAGGTCGTCATCCCACCTGGCCGGAGGACGACACGGGGACAATAAACATAATAATATCATTATTAGTTCTATCTATATCTTTATGCCAACTGAGTGGCAGCACGCTGTTCCGCAGACATAAGAGATACCTTCTCGGGTTTATAGTATCTTATAAATAAGAAAAGTATAAGTTTTTGATTTATTAGGAAATATGAATTCATATTAGAATGAATCTAAAGCAACAGTCTTAAAATATTGAAACTGAATCGCCTTCAATAAAATCAACAACCGTGTCAAACTTTATTAACACAAAAAAGTACAATCAAATAATAGAAACAAAAGTAAAATTTTATTTTTTGAAGCCTGCGGTAAGCTATGTATCTAAAGATGACGAGTTTAAGCCCGTTTTTGAATGCTTTTTGTGCCTTGTGATAGCGGTGCTGGATGTATGTGCTAAGACCTTTAGGTTTTACCGAGACTTCACCTTATGCCTCTATTGAGGACGATCCCGAAGCTGGCGCATCCTTGAGACCACCTCATTAGATAGAATCTATCTGAGGTGATTTATTCGTGTACTATCCATCTCTGGTGGTATTATTCTATATGATAGAAAACAGTTTATTATGCCTACTCACATAAAACAGAAATAAATAGGTAGAATAGAGGAAGTATAAAAGGCTATCTTCTTGCAGCTTGATCTTTTCCAGACAACCTTAGGGTGGACTGGACATGAAGGAACAATATAGACGGTGGCACTTGAATAGATATACCTCCACACGGTACTTAACTAATGCAATTTCCATTGACATCAAAAGACATTTCCCTTCTGTTCGTTCCGTAAGTTCTTCCGATTGCTACAATCGAATAAAATCATTTCTATTGTAAAACCCCATAAAATCCAATCATTCACTCGCTATCGAGAGGATAATGATATCGGCTGCGGAGTGCTTAATTAGATCTGGAGTGTAGAGTGCTCGCGATCGAGAGATCTTGTAGCGATTGTTCACTTTGCTACCGATTTTATGTTCGAGTACCTAGATTTTGATTTAATAGGCGTAGGGACTGGAATGCTAGATCTATTTTTTGAGAGGGTATTCTACTAATGCCGATGGGGCAAACGTGTTCTTGAGTGGAGACCACGACTTGGCAAACGTAGTGTAGGACGCCCTCCGACCAGGTGGGATGACGACCTGCGAAAGACTGCAGGTAGATGCTGGATGCGGCAAGCTGAAGACAGGACGCTATGGCGCTCATTGGGGGAGGCCTATGTCCAGCAGTGGACTGCTATAGGCTGATGATGATGATGATTCTACTAATTAAGATAAGGTTGACTCTATGATTTTTGTGTTGTTTTTCTGTATTACAAAATTATTTCTAATTTTAATATTAAATTTAAATATTCACTCTAAATAAATAAATAATAAAAAAAAAAAAAAAAAAAAATGACCAGAAATAAATTTTTGTTTTTTTTCTTAAACCACCCTCCGTTTGCCCGGTGGGATAGTAGTTTGCTCTAGTAAGAGGAACATCCGATTGATAGTCAAATTAATCCAGCTTGACTGTACTGGCTGTCCGCATGACGTAACTGACCCCCATTGTATTATGTAAGTAAATATAACAAGATAAGTGACTTTTTATATTATGACGTGTTGCGTAGGTTGCGTGACGTGGACTCAATCTGTTCCTACCTAAATAATAATCCCTCGGAATAAAGTATTCATATCAAAATTATATTTTATAACTCCAAAATGACTGACTAAAACTGGAACAAATACTGGAGTTTAAAGGAAATCTTCAAAAGTAACCTCCCTATAACCATCAAAACGAAAGTTATGAACTCCAGCCTCTTGCCATGCTTGACATACGGATGCCAGACGTGGAAGTTCACCTCAAAACTGAAAAGTAAAATTACAACCTGCCAACGAGGTTTAGAGCGCAGCATGCTAAAAATAAAAAAATATATATAAAATACGACACACAAAAATTAGATCAATAACCAAAGCAAAAAATGTATTGAATTATGCACAAAAACTCAAATGGAAATGGGCGGGGCATGTCGCGAGGCTTAAGAGCGTTTATTCCTAAAATGCGCAGAAACAGTACTTTTCAAACCCGTTTATATCATGAACCACTTATCTTATAGTATATGTTATTTACTAATAATTTTAGGAAATTTTAGTGTCCAAATAGTTTGACTATAAAATATTTCGATTAATATAGTATGTACGCGTTCTATCAAGATAACTTGTGAGAGGTTTTCATAATTTCCCTTTCAGCATCAGTTTCGAAGCTCAAAATAATAGAAAATACTGACATATCTAATTAAGAAAAAAATATAACCTACTGATGAGATCCTTGGCTAAAAATCTAATAAGATAGATGTTTGGTTTTGGTATCCTACTATGAGAAATTAAAATTAAAAAAATGTGAAATATTACGAATATTTCACATTTTTAAATGATGTTTTTACCGATATACCTTATTTAATTTAATATAATAATAGCCTACCAATAAAGTGGAGCATCTTTTTTAAAATCATACATTTAAATTTTTTATGATTTTGTTGCTATTATTTTTAGCTATTTTATTTTTATTTTATTTATTAACTGCAAAATAATTATACAAATCGGTCCATAAATGACGAAGAAATCGACTGAATTACATAAAATAACATAGGCACAGACCTACGGTACAGACAGCAAACATAGAAAGTCCTCCTTTTTCCGAAGTCGATTAAATGTGTTTTTTATGTACAGGATAAATACGAATCCCTCGCTAATAATGTTTCATAGCACTATTAGTTATTAGTTGCTATTATTTTTAGCTATTTTATTTTTATTTTATTTATTAACTGCAAAATAATTATTCAAATCGGTCCATGAATGACGGAGAAATTGACGGAATTAAATGTAATTCCGTTTGTATGTATGTTTTTTAATGAAAAAACCGGACATAGAATCTCCTCCTTTTACCAAAGTCGAATTAAAATAGTCCCCAATAAAACAGCTGATCAATTTATGAATAAACGATGGGCGTGGATGTCGCCAGGCAACATGCGGTTTAATTACAGACTCGTTTAATTATAAAGTCGAACAAACAGGATCAAAGGACAAATGTTTGCCGTGCGCGAGTCGATAACTTGACGGCTTTTTGCTCATGATTTGTGTGAAAGCGGGGATAACTTTGTACCCGGAATGCATAAGTCACTGGCTCTTCCACTTGCGAATAAAAAAGTGAACAGAAATTAATTTTACTAGTTATTTCTTATAACACTAATATTATAAATGAAAAAGTTTGTATGTTTAATTGTTTAGATGGGTGCTTGTTGCTTCTACACGCCAAAATCGGGTAATTCAACTCAAACTTTTCAATAGTTTTGGCGTGAAATAGTTTCTTCATAAAATATTACTGCAATAAAACATAGGCTAATTTTACTATAAATCATTCCAAATCCCCAGAAATAACCTCAAAACGTTTCCATAAAAACAACGCCTGCTCAAATTAACGTTAACTGAAACACGAAATTGCTAAATTCTCTGAATATTTCAAATTCAATAGTCTCTCTTTACAATCGAAATATTAATCTTGAATTAACTCACTACTTACTAGGTTTCTCGTCACTTTAATTTTGATGCTATACGAAATTGGGCCAAAATTCCGTAAATAAGTACCTAAGCTCACAACTTAAAGTTCAGTCAGTCGACTGTTTGCAGTGAGGGTAGTCCAATCTTCATAATTAGACGGCATGCGACGTACGCCCACCGATTCCGGCGAAATTAAAAAGTCGCGTAATTTGAACATGGACGGGCACTGCCCCGTTTTGTTTGCTTCGGGCCGTAGTGCTGGCGGGAAGCGATTGATTAGACATACTTATTTTAAGGATTTTGTTATTATAGTGCGTAAGACCTCGCACTCGGGGTAATATCTAAGAAAGAAGAGGGGATGGTCGAAATCTTAACTTTTTGGGATATTATTTAATTTCTTAGATATTACTTATTTCTTCTTTAAAAGTGCAATGTAAATGCAAAGGCCGTACGGATGTAACTTTCAATATTTGAATGTTGAACTACCGTTGTAGTACCTGCTTGTAGTTTCACATGTAAAGGATACTTATGCATACCACTATAAAATTGTCGATAGTGATTTTATTTTACCTAATTTTCTTCTCACGTTCCATATCAACGAAACGTGAAAGTCCAAAGATATTTTAATGCGGTTATTTGACCTTGTGGCACAATAGGTGGACTGAAATCTGGAAGGCGGCGGGTTCAATTCCTGTCGAGGACCTTAAATTTTTATATTTGTTATTATCTTCGATATCTCTGTCGTTTACCGCTTGCAAAAGCACCACACCCGCTCCCCATAATTCAACGAGGACATTTTTAATTTATTAAAAAACATCAGGGGTCGATTATTTGATATTCAAAGTCAATATTTACTTTTTATTATGGACGATATTTTCGTACATCTGGACTGGACGCCACTTGTTCCTCGTGTTTTTGTTTGTCGTATGTTTGATTGATTTTTATTTATATTGGACATGTTTTTGGAAATATACATATATTCTCAAAAATTTGAGTGTCTGTCAGTGTGTTCGTTTTGTCCAATATCGGATAAACGTTTCATAATGGTATATATTTTTTATATCTCCTCCGGTCGTATCGGTCTGCCGTCGTCGCATCGGATTATGAGAGTAGAGGAATGGAGAGTGCACGTGTGTTTGCGCACACACTCGTGCACTATAAGCACTAATAATAATGGCCTGCGCATTATGGCTAGTCTCCGTTTTGATTGGCCGCCCAGGCCGAAATTCGGCTAGGACATCATCATCTCCAGGATCAATAGGAAACTGCGATTGATTTGATTTATCGCTTTATTTATTTCCCAGTTGTCCGATTACTACTTATGTCTTGTTCTTAGTCCTCTCGTCATGCCAGTCGGCCAGACTCCACTCAAAAGATATGTTGTGTGATTAAAGTTCGCTTAGTCAGAAATCAGTGCTTGAGTAGGTAACGCTTTTCTGTGGCATAAGCGTTACTCAAGCAAAGATCGATGACTGAGTAAGCTTACCATCAATACGGGCTTTGTAATATATTATGTATAGTACAGGTCGCGTCACGGTTTAATAGCACTGAGTTTATAAGAGCAGAAGACGATTTTAGCTTTAAAGATGAATGTACACCTGCGCAGAACGCCCCTCCACTTTCGCCGAGCGCTATTAAACCTATAGTTTTGCTGAAAAATCTAATAAGGCCTTTTTGTGCCTTTTCAGTTTCAAACAAATAACTTTCATCCACTCTTTATACTTCAAAATGAAATAAAGCTACAGTTTCAAATGTAAAGTGGCCTCACCCAGTTATTACATTACTCTACATCATTATAAGGATACTCTCCCCGAAGGGGTGACAGAACACAACACAGGGGTCTCATTCGGTTTGTGTACGCAGATGATGTGCGCTCGATATAAGCACAGGTGACGTTTTGTTTGAATTCACCCTCTAATAGATATCGGGTATCGACATAGCTCTAAGAGCTAGCAAGCTGAAATGGGTAGCCATATCTCGCGAAGAACCCACAACCCTGGGGCAAACGTGTTCTTAAGTGGAGACTTCGACTCGGTAATCGTAGTGTAGGACGTTCTCCGATTAGGTGAGACGTCGACCTGCGATAGACAGGTCAAGCTGAAGACAGGGCGCTATGGCGCTCATTGGGGGAGACCTATGTCCAGCTGTGGACTAATATAGGGTGATGATGATAGTGATCCGACTTTATTCATAGTTTGGACAGCTACAACAATCCCCCTGTTGAACACCGTAAGCATTGACTCCCGTAATCCCGCTTACATGTAACATCATGACAATGACATGCTCTTATTGTGTCATCTGTCTGTCCGTATGTCACAGTATCATGCGAAAACGAATTATCGACTATTTTGTGCGTTGGGTACGCCAATCAGAAATACCGAGTTTTCATTATTACGAAACTCGCCTTCTGAAAGAATTTTAAGCTTTTGTTTTACTTTGGAAATGTTTACTGATATAAAAAAATTAATTAAAAATATTAGGCACATATCAATTTTATGTAATATTTTTATTTATAAATACATAATTATAAATTTTATCTATACAATCATTATAACAGTATAGTATAATTTTATTGTTATTATTTGTATGTTTCACTTTTAGAGTCATATCATAAGTAATTATTACTTTTTATTGCTTTTCGTAACAAGTTTCTTAATAAAACCTTGTCCCACAAGAAATCCCAACACAAATCACCTCCAACCATCACACAAAACCGTAATTAAATTACGATAATTGTAAAAACCATAATCGAATTAGTTTAATTGTAATATTGCCGCCATTTCTTGACACGTGTCTATGACAGAATGATAGACCACGGGCGCTTTGACACTTAAATCGCCATTCTAAAATGACCACTATTTCTGATAGTATAAGGATTTCGGGGTATATCAAATGTATAGTAAAGACAAAATGCTGTTGCAAAATTTACTATTATAATTTCTTGCCACGTGCGTTTCGTTTCGTTTCGGTGTGTGTTAAAGTTGTTCCTAAGGGACGAGAAAATAATACTCAAGAGAATTTGTGTGTAACGGTTGTCCTACGGTTTTGGCACGTGCTGAATAAATATAAAGTTCTTTTAAGAGTTCTACGAATCTTACTCTCCTTAGTCTAGTATTGGTGTGACATGCTTCAGTGAATGAATAGATGACTCAACATTCAAAATCCTTTAATTCCATTGGCTTACCAAATAAGCACTTATGCTCACAAAAAAAGACTACCGGCCGACTAACAAGATGCGAGTTCTAGACTGGTTTGTTTTGATGAGCTTTTGCATGTAAAGTTATCAACTATATTCTAGCCAGACTCTATGTAGGATGTTCAAACCACAGTACAAATAACTAAAACTCACTTGCTTGGCGTCTAGTTTCAGATATAAGTAAAGAAAATTAATAAGTAACCAATATTTATTGAAGGAAGGATCTCAAATCGACAAGTAATGTAAATTTCGTATAGAAAGACGCGGAAACAAAGTGAATTTTAGATTTAGTACAGGCGATTTTTTTTACAAACATTTTACATCCAATTTTGCTAGTGGATAGGAGTGAAAGACTGAGAGAAGACGGTACCAAAATAATTTAGTTTTAAAGTCACTACATTTTCTATTCCAGGTTCAATTAAATTTTTAACATGTCTTCAATATAAACAGACGAATAATCTTAAAAATAGCATACCCTCCGCCCATCCGTAAAGTAATAAAAATCACTTGCCCTACCTCACGCACTTAGGGGAGGTGCGGCACAAATGGACCACTAATAATTAATGACGTTATATTTTTTTCGAGTGTGTTTTGATTCGATTTCACAGCGCTGCATTCGCATATGGCGCTTGCGTCCGAGGTGACTTGTGATGTTTTATGATTGTGCAGCGATGAGGTAATCTAGCAGAAACAGTTTTGATTGGTTGTTAGCGCAACATGTGCTGAAAGTAGAATTTGTGATGTGATTATGTCAATTTAGGGAATGTAATGGCATAGCAATAAATCATTTTCATAGAATCTAAGTGTAGGTTTTTGTGACTCGTTTACACCCATATAGTCTTATTCACTGATAAAGACACAATATTGCCAAAAATCGATTTCGGCGGGACTTGAACGCGCGACCTTCCCTCAGTACGGAAATATTCTAACCAACGCAAACTGGAGTACGGAACTACGAGCGAGGGCTTACGCACTATAATAATATGAACTCTAATTCAAAATGTGTTGAATTTTAAATGTTGTTGATCATTTATTTTATAGAAATAATCGTACAAAAATGGTAGTTTACTCCCTGTCTAACGGTAAAATGATTTTTAAAACCTGAGCCCCGACTACTCAAAACAACTTGCATTCTCAAGTCGTTATTTTTGACAGTATTCCATTGAATATAAAATCTGTCAAAATGTTTGTGTGTGTTTAAATATAAGTTGCGTTTTAGTATTGACTCTTTAGTTACTATTATTATTACAAAAGGAGTAGGGAGAAATTGCTGTAGTCATATCAATTTAAATTCTGAGTGTTAGTGTTGATGTCTTAGTTACTATAATATCTACTACAAGAAGATGCAACATTGTACGTTGTAATAAATAGGTTATATGAGCATGACGGAAAGAGCAAATTATCATGCCTAAAAGCTTTGCCCACATTCTCACGCAATAACGTACCTATAATTAAATAATTTCCTAACATAAAAACAGAATTACCGTTGGTCGCGTGCCTCAAATGCGGTTTCTGTGTATCCGCGAGGGAACGGGTTCGATATCGGTGTCCCTCGTGACGTCTGTCTGTCATTTGAAATGATATAGTTAGTTTGGGAGGGGTTGTCAGATGTTGCAGTTTTTGCGGTTGTCAGTATTTTGGAATGCTGTCGGAATTCTTGAGGTCCCTGGGGTTAATCGTTGTGATTCATTGATTTACTTTTGCTGTTTATATTTGGTTTGTGTCCATTTACTTTCTCTTGTTTTGCTTCGTCTTCGTGGATTGCAAATTGGATGGATGTTTACTGACTACATCGTATTGACATTCGTTACGAGGTTAATTGCCGTTTTATTTAAAAAAAAAACTTTCCCTCGTTAATCATGTCCTTTTATGTCTAGGTCTAAAAATTGTCTCACCATGATCAAACGACGAATTTGCTATGGAAACCCTATCATCTGTACTTATTTAATGTACACTATAATACTTAACTAAATCTGTTATGAACATAGGCGAGCTTAACCCTAAAAAAGGGTGTTCTTCCAGCAAACCTAAGTGATATAGGAGAGGTAATAAAACAGATAAAGGATGATTAACTACACTACTAGTATAATACAATATATTGTATTATTATGTATTATTATAGAATATATGATTATAATACACATACCTACATAATTTAAAATAGATAATCTTCACAGCACATCTTTATGTATTCAAACACTCAAATATTTAGTTAAAACTATTGTAGGGTACTTCACTCTCCAAAATTGACCATTAATTCCACTCAATTCAAATCCCAATAAAAATAAATCAAAACAAAACAAGCCCTCCAAGCTCCCATTTACACAACCACGCCTCGACATCTCAATCGCACCGCCTGCTGCGTCCTGCTGTGCTGTTGTGCCAATGTAGCTACTGCTGCTGCGTTCAATGAGTAATCATCCTCGCAGGAGGGCAGTGTGTGGTCAAGCTGTGAACGATGATGGTTATTGACTGCAGCTGGGCCTTTGTCCAGCTTTACTTCTTCATTTGTTTGGTTAGGTTAGGTTAGGTAGATTCGATGCGGTGTAGATTTTTAATTGTGTTTGCAATTATAAGCTTATTATTTCGTTTATTATTCATACACACGATCAGTGTTTGGTTAACATTATGCCAGGTCTTAAGCTTGATGTAATTAATTTAAAAAGTTTTTATTGATGTAATTTAGTCTCTTGAATCTTATCTCTTGACCTTCGTTTGAAATCTCACCTGATGTAAAATGAAGATGTGGCTGGCTAAGTATCATGTCGGTCTATCTATAAGATACCTATTCACTCTCGTCTTGAAGATGGAGGAATGATGAAGGTGGAGGAAAACCGTTTAATATAGTGTTAAGCATAAATTGAAACGAAATCATAACTAGAATTTTGTCCATAAAATCCATAAAATCGATGTCATTTTGGCTATAGTTTTAATCTTTTGTCGTTTTTATCGCCTTGTCTTTATTTCATCTACAAAAAACTCCGAACACGTCCGTTTCTGCAAAAAATCCAAGCACATTTTCCACTTCCCTTATGGGTCTTATCGCCCCAAATAGGGTCTCGGAGATTTGACGTTAAGTGTCGTGCGAATAGCCAGGTGTGTGTCACGGACTCGAACCCGGGTTCCAGTCCGTGGGACGTCTCACATGGCGTCAATTGGGGGTGAAATATTGTGATTCCGTCACGGGTTTCATCAGCTGTTGTTGATTTTAATTAGGAATGGAGATTGGCGTTGGCTTAGCGTCTTGGGTTCGATGCAAATGCGAACTGAGCTAGTTCGGATTTGCATCGAACTATTTGCCTTTTCATTTATTTTGTGTTGGTGATTCTTTTGACCGTGGAAATTGTTGAAGGACTTTTATAATTGAACTTATATTGTTTAGTTGCCCTAAATCAAAACAGAAAAAAGCGCGTTATTTTGTCTCTAACAAAGCTTCCACCCATTGTTTTGTTTACGCTATCGTAATTCGAGTGGTGCAACTCGATATGTTCTCTAACCGAATAATCGAATCGGACATCCATAAAACAATTCGATGCATTACATCGTACTATTATCGCTGCCATCGCTAAGTAGTCGCGACATCACCCTACACTTACACCCTGTAGGGTGTTAGAGGGAGATAGTTGCACGGGATGTTGGTGAGAGCGAGGGAGAGAGCTGAGGTGCTTGAAGTGTAGTGGCGTTTCAACGACAGATTGGCGCGCACATGTCGCCTTGCGATGTTCTTTTTGCCAACTTTGTTTTAGTGTTGGGAACGTATCGATACTTTTAGTGCTCTCCGAGTCATTTTATTTTCAGTAATTTTTTTTTTGTTCTTGATCCTTTGTATATCGGCTGTTTAGCCTTAATTAGATTTGGTCTTAGGTTGGATATTTAGTTGCCATTCCAGTGATCAGCACTTTCTTAATTAAGGAACACCACAGTTCCTTTCGTCGAGTTCTAGTATATGCTGGTGTGTTGTTGTGGTTGCTTAGTCGTTGTTTGTATTTTTGCAGTAGTTGTTTACTTCAAAAATACACAAACAACGACTAAACAGACGTAAATAACTTGAACTTGCTTGTTTCATTGCGTTCGATAAAACTGTTTTTTCTTCAATCTTTTTCTAAAACTAGCGATAAATCTAACTACACCCCGTCACTAGTCACATTTCGGGTAGTGCGTACGATAGGGGAGCCGCGGGCGAGTAGCGCAGCACTTGTTTGTGCGATTTAATTTCATTTATCAACGCATTACTTACTCAGAGAATTACTTATCGGGATTACCCCGGCTCCCTCGCCTACGGATCATGAAACTAAAGAATGGCTGGTGAACTCTTGTTTAACCGTATAAAACAAAACTTAGGTACAAAAACATAATAATAAAATAATGATATATAATAAGCTTAATTAACTAAATACAGCATAATAATATTCTAGCGCGCTCGCGGAAAACCGACAACCGCTGGGGCGTTCTGCTTCTTGAGTTGAGACCACGACTCGGTAAACGTAGTGTAGGACGCCCTCCGACTGCAGGTAGATGCTGGATGCGTCAAGCTATGGCGCTCATTAGGCGAGAACTATGTCCAGTGGACTAACATAGGCTGATGATATATTTAATATTCCCGTGCCCTAGCAGGGTGCATGTTTGAAACAACCTACTATTATTTATTTATTATTTATTATTATTTAGCTAGCTTCAGCCTCCCGATGTATCAGTCTTGGCATGAATCTGGATAAAACCAAAGTCATGATCAATGGACACATTCCAAGGCCGGTGGTCGTACATGGTCACCTTCTCGAAATCGTTTCCGAATACACATACCTTGGGCAGATTCTGCAGTTAGGTAAAAACAATTTCGAGAAGGAGGCCAAAAGGAGGATCCAGCTAGGCTGGGCAGCGTTTGGGAAACTACGTCGAGTCTTCTCTTCATCCATACCGCAATGCTTGAAAACGAAAGTTTTCAACCAGTGCGTCCTACCCGTTATGACCTACGGAGCTGAGACGTGGACACTCACGATAGGGCTGGTCCACCAGTTCAAAGTCGCTCAGCGAGCTATGGAAAGAGCTATGCTCGGAGTGTCTCTGAAGGATAGGATTCGCAACGAACACATCCGACAGAGAACCAAAGTTATCGACATAGCTCTGAGAATTAGCAAGCTAAAGTGGCAGTGGGCCGGCCATATCTCGCGAAGAACCGACGGCCGTTGGGGCAAACGTGTTCTTGAGTGGAGACCACGACTCGGTAAACGTAGTGTAGGACGCCCTCCGACCAGGTGGGATGACGACCTGCGAAAGACTGCAGGTAGATGCTGGATGCGTCAAGCCGAAGACAGGGCGCTATGGCGCTCATTGGGGGAGGCCTATGTCCAGCAGTGGACTAATATAGGCTGATGATGATGATGATGATGATGATATTATTATTTATTATTTATAACGGGATATTCAATGACTTTTCTCCAAACCATGATAATTTCTAAAGTTAAATAATATGTAGTATTACGGGCTATAGACGATGATGATATAATGTAGGTCTTGTAAAAAACGGTGATGTAACTGGTTAATTTTAAGCTGTACCAGCATGCCTCAATGTAAATATCAATTTTGGAGTTCCGCAAAGAAAAAAAGCTAAATATATTATCCGTGCTTTGAAGCCGTGCCAGGGCCTTAATCCAATTTTTAATGTTTTCGCGTAATGTACTCATAACTTTGTTAGTGCCTTTGAAATTGTGTATGCTTTGATTTTTGGACGAGATAATAAATTCAATCTGTTTTGTTACGGAGACTTCAAAAAGTTTTATCAAGTCTGTATCATTTTTATTCTTATTGTTTTAACCTACCAGTTACAGTATAAAATCTCTACATATTCTGTACGGTTAATGTTGACCTGAAGACAGGGCGCTCATAAAGGGAGGCCTATTTCCAGCTTTATGCTTAGCTATTGACCAGTTTTGACACTTTATTGGCATCAAGTCTCGAACACCGTCGCAAGGTTGCTTGTCTCTCGATCTTTTATAGAATACATTCCGTACAATGCTCAAAGGAACTTCATGAACTGATCCCACCATCTACCTTCCACATTAGGACAAGCAGACGCACAGCGCATTACCACCCATACTTGGTGGATATACCCCATTAGCTCTAAGCGGTTTTCTTCCACCTTCATTATTCGTACCACTGGGGTTTAGAACACGCTCGCAGCTGCTGTTTTTCCGGTCAATTACAATTACAACCTGGGTCTCTTCAAGACAGGAGTGAATAGGTGTCTTCTAGACCTTCATGATGCATAGTCGGCCACATCTTCACTTTCCAACAGGTTAGATTGTGGTCAAACGAGAATACAACAAAAATCGGTTTGTGTTGGTGCTATCTGTACATCAATTTCAGAAATACAGAATCAATTCAATGCTGTCCTGACATGTATTTTTTATCAACCTCTTTCAAATCAAAAAATCATTGAATAGAACAGAATTCTGTATGCATCAAACAATACGAACAGGGGAATCAATACACGTGTACCTATTATAATTCGCCGAACTCAGCACTTTGTCTATTGTCTGAAAGGATTACCATTATGCGTAGTCCATTGAGAGTATATCTCATTTGTTAATATTTAAAACACGTCAATCTCTGAATAAGCCTAAAAATCCAAATAAACTCAGTCCTCTACCCGGTACCCACCCCAACATTAACATACGCGCAACTAAATCCATTCATCCGAAGGGGTCGAGCGCACTGAATTTGTTTAAACATTTAAACTACATTTGAATTTTATTTGCGTTTATTAAAACGTAATAAATTTGATGTCTCAATGTGGTGTCACGCCTCGGGCTAGCAGCAGGCGGCGGCGCGCGGGTAGATTTTACGATATGGACACCTGTTTTATGCGTTTACGGATTATTGATGCAAATTGAAATGGAGCTTAGAAATTTATTTGCATTTCGTGCGGCATCTGTTGGTGGTCTTAGTGATGTTTATTAACAGTATCATGAAAAAATCTGTATATAATATAATAATATAATAAATTAGAACTATTATTCACAATTGAGCTAACTGCTGACTGTTGCGTTGTACCCAATCTTCATGTAGCTCAACTGATCCATACCAATCCGGAAGCGACCCCAAGACGTCTGCATAGAAAGTATGCCATTACAAAAAAAACAATCAATCACTCTAGAGTCAGTAGAAATTTTCCATATGTCGTAAAAAATAACAATTTATTGTTCGTAGATAACTCTCAAGCAATCTCTTAACGCATGTGAAAAACATCAAAGTAAAAATATACATTTACAACCTATTAATAAAACAGAATATTTCATTAACAAGCATCCATTAACCCGAGAATTATGAATCGCATTCTAACCGCAACAAAAATAGCGACCACTTAAACTACATTAGGAAAAAAAACATCAAAACAACCAAATTGAAGTTCACAGTTGAACTTCCTTTCATTTCCCGCTCGAGCCAATTAAAATAAATCCACATTTGAAATTTACATGCCTCACACGCTTTTACCCATGTGTCCAATTTACCCAGATCTCCTCGTGCTTTACCAACTCTAGTTAAATTACTTCGTTTCACAGATCTCAACCAACTGGACGTTTTAATATGAACACAGAATAAAATATAGTATCTACCTCTAGAATTTTCGCTTGACTGCCCTGAAAGACATATGTTTGAATGTACGCTACTGAAATTCCAAACTAAACCTTATTAACCACTCATTAAGCTTAAATTCATTCGATGAAATGAGACTTACTTCACATCTGTTTCAAGGCGTAACGAGTCTTAATTTTGCTACGGTAAAGTTTATTTTACACTGAAAGATACTACAATCACAGTACTATGTTCAAGATTACTTTTCAAGACATAGAGATCTAAAGTCGTTGCAATAGAGTTCATTTTGAACCGAATTCTAACAGTGAAGTATTCACGTCGCTTCTCTCTCACGCATGCGTATATCACGCTGTAAAAGGCGCCGAAACGCGCACGCAGTATATCCAACTGAAATTAAGAACAAAAACATTTTAAACGAGCCATAAATTTCTCCCGAGCGGGAGTGCTTTCAGGTGGTGTTGCCAGATGGTTGGGTGAATGTTGCGCGTTTTGAAAAATGTTTTACCCTTGTTTTTACTGTTTGTGGGTGTACTTAGTTGTGGTTGGCGTGAAAAAATATTCAAAATGATAACATCAACTAAATTTCCGATAAACTAGAAATCTGTCTGTCCGTCGTCGTTTATTTTTTTACTAGCATCTTTGCCCGAATGCAAAGGCTTCCCTTCCCTCCTTCCACACATTGCAATTTATTTATTCTCTATTTTAGGCCATCGGGGTCAAAATATTAACCCCCTATTTCGAAGTCAGTTAAAACTAGCTTTTTACTTATAGACCATATAAAAACCTATAAGTCTAAACTTAGACCTACGTTGGTTAGGTTAGTCATCACGCTAGTTTAACTCGCACATGTTTCGGAATATCATTATCATTGCGATGTTAAGCCTAAAACGTGGTCTACAAACACCCTAAAATCGAGATATTCCCTCGCACCAGGCAACCCTAAATTTTATAGATGCGCAGGCGCCTCGTGCGCTCGTCTTCCATTAGCGCGTTTGAATATAGAACTCGCCGCGATTGGCTGACAGCCTCCATGAATCATTGGCGCCTAGACATGTTATACAGGATGAGGAATGTAGAGATTGCCTCTTTAGGGTAATTTTTAAGAAGTATTTTTATGAACTGAGTCTATAGAGTAATTTTTTAAAGGAGTCGGATGTAGTTATATAGATTTGGTGTTTTTCGAACCGTTATTGAATGGGGTTTGAGTAAGTATTTATTTAGATTTAGAAAGGTTTTTATAAGCACCAAAGCTACGACATTTTTCACTGACGAAAAACAAAAGAGGATCTAGTATGTTGGGCTGTATGTATTTTTTTTTGTATGCTCGTCGATTTCTCTGTCAATTATGGGCCGATTTGGAAAATTATTTCGCTTTTTTATAGATAATGATAAGAGACTCATAAAAAATAATGCCGTGGAATTAGTACCTATTTGTTCCGAAAAACTAAAAATACAAACGTATATAAGTACTAAGGTTGGAGTCGGTTTTAAAAGACTACATTTGCCTTGATTAGGTACTATTTATGCATGAAAGTAAACATCCTGTTAAGTAAATTGCATACAAATTGCAAGCCCTTTGCCAACATTTTAATTTATGGCTTAAACCTCCTCGGACATTAAAACAACTATTTATTATGATGGCCTATATTGATATTAATCGCACTATCTTACTAATAGTATAAATGCGAAAGTTGGGATGTTTAGATGGATGGATGTTTGATACTTCTTCACGTCACTGGATCGGGCTGAAAATTTGCATACAGGTAGTTCTAGACCTGAAATAAAAAATAGGCTACTGTTTATCCGATAAATAGGTTCCCATGGGATATAAGTAACCTTAAAACATTTCCAAAGAAACAATGCATGCGAAGCTGCTGAGCCCAAACTAGTAAAATAATACCTACCTAGCCTGTGAGTGTAAACGTGCTTTTGCATTTCTTACTGCGTTTCCTAAAACAAAAACAATGTATAGAGTAAAAACACGCTGATATCACGGCAGAGGGCTGGTGTCATTGAAACAATTGTCTTGATGTTGTAGCCAAAAACTAATATATGTGTGAGTTGACAAGCATATAACTTCAGTGCTGTCACGAACACAAGCGCACGTAAAAAATAAGACTTATTAGTCGCAATTTCTTGGCAATACCTCGCTTGTGTCTACTATAATTATAAACCTTCTATGATATATGTATATCATGATTAAATGTAGTATGGCGTAACTTAGACTAGACATTTTACGTTAAATTGAAGTCATTTTATCTAAAATTTACGAGACGTTTTCTGCTTTTCTGACTAGTTTCAGGAATGTACGAAGCTATTTTCCACCGCCATAACTATTACCATTTACCACCATAGGTGAAATGATGATAACTCAAACCTAACCAACATTATAATCGAACTGTAACTAAACTGACCTTTGAGTTGACGCCAGAATATTTAAGATTACGTTATCTTAACCCTTCGCTGCGGCTCTACCTTATCCAATAATTTACATAAACCAACTTAAAATACTTTTAAACCCACCTTTATTCACCTTGATATAAAGCTCAAAATCATCCGGCGAAAAACAAAAGAAAATGGCAGAAATAATACGTTACGCCCGAATGACCAATCGGAAGACGGTAATAAGAATTCCAATTTTGAATTCCTGACGTTCCGACAGCGCCATGTTTTTATTTGAACTTCGTCCCAGAAGGAGTTTATTGTTGTAATTAATCGGAAAATGCTTGGTTTTTGTTTTTAATGATGCTTAATTGGATTGTGGTCTTTCATGCCTACTTGAAATAACTTTACCTGCAATTATTAAACCGGAATACTCTTATGGTTACAGGTAGATTTTCTTTACTTTCAAAAAAAAGTATGGCACTAGCAATGATACCAAAATATTCAAACATGAGTTTTTGTTTCGAAACTTATATGATAAGTTGGTCCCATAAACTGTATTCCCGAGGGATTTGTATTTGTCCCGAAAACAATTAAGATTTGAAAAAAAAAATTTTTTTTTCAAAATAATGGATGTTTAAAATCAGATGAGATTGTGGTCAAACGAATCGGCAATAAACAAAGAAATGGGGTCGCCTATACTGGGTCCTAGGTCTTTTATCGCTTATATTTCAGCGTCTTTTGCTTTTCTCACTTTATATTTCGTCCTATAGAAAAAAAAAAAAAAAAAAACAGCATGAGATTTAATGAAATAACTTCATTAAATCTCACTTATCCATTCCAAGAGTCTCTTGTTATGTACCCAATTTTCTTGTCCAACAATGCTTATAGAAAAGATTAAATCAACTGCTGCTTAAATCCGCTAATGCAAACCGAGCAAGAACAACCCTCTCGTGGCTCCGTGGGGTAAGCGGTTCTCAAACTTTTACCATCATCAACGGTTAAAATGTACACCTACTTGTCAGATGCGCACTTTCGTGTGTGGCTAGATTTATGCAACGTTAATGTCTTTAAACGTTACGTTAATTTAATAAGGATCGTAGTCAACCCGCTTACAATGAATGAATTCGTCAAACTACGATAGTTTTTGTATGTTTTTTATTATATTCTTCAGACCTACCTAATGTTATAACGAGTGCGATAACAAGAAAGCCAATTAGTCGCTTTTTGCACGGCTATATCTTTTGCCATGATTTCATCACATATTATACGAGTCTACTGTTGGACAAAGGCCTCCCCTAATGGGTGCCCCGCACTTCCTTCAGCTTGATCATCTCTTATGTTAATTTAGTAAATGTATATTGCTGTTCGAAAAGTTTGAGCACCAGCAGCGGCCCACCGCGGTACAGTGTGCCAATATTTGCCCGAGATATAATTGGATACTCGCTATGAAGACGCTCCAGCCATGTTTTAATTTACGTTTTTTTTAACCAATTCCCGGGTATATTTGTTTGCGGGCTGCAGTGGGTTTCCGCGGTTTATTTTGGGAGTTTTCGCTGAATCTCTGCTTTTTGGCTTGCGTATTAAAAATGGTTTACACACAGAACTAAATACAAAATGTTGTGTACATTTGGTTGGAACCTAATAATGTCTTATGACATGGGAAAACTATAGCGACGGATAGAATGGAATGGCACAGTCTCACAGAAATGCTAAGAATAGTGGAAGTACAAAGGGCGGCCTTATCGACATGAGCGATCCTTTCCATGTCAGATTAATAGCAGTTCTGCGGGTTGATTGATATCTTAAACCATTTAACGAATAAGTAAGACTCGTAAAGCTATTGCTTGACTTTTAAAACATAAACATAAAAGTCTTTATTTTAGAAACATAATTAAGATAAATAATCTATTAACAAAATATGAATGACCAAGTTCGCTTCATAAATTACAATCTTGCAAACTTCCCAATCGCTTATCAAAACTTTCCATAGTACTTTAAAACTTCCACTGATACTTATCCCTGTTATAGCAACCCTGAGTGCACCTTGTACAGCTTCAGGGTTCTGGTGATCGAGCTTTCGACGTAAAAAGTCAACAATACTCGTAGATGTTTACTGTCCACCTCGACCGACGCGACGCGACGGGTGTATCGTCAGTACACTCGTCGTCTCACTTATAGTTCATAGTTTTTATAGATAACTTAAAAATAACCGGTCGGGTTGACACTGGTAGTTTGGTACCTTAAATATAAGGATTAAAAATAGAAGCATTTACTACCTCTGTGGCGCGGTGGGCAAAGGTCCGCCTGCGACACATCAGGTTGTGGATTCTATTTCCTCCCTCGGGACCAATGTTTGTACAATCTGCAGATATTTGTTCCGGATGTTCTTGTCGTTTTTCTATGTATAATAAAATATATTTATATATGTAATGTATTGTATTACGTATGTATATCAGTCATCTAAGTACTCATAACACAAGCTATGCTTAGCTCGGGCTAGATAATGCTGTGTGAATTGTCAACCATTATTTTATACTTCCCCTCCAGGTGGCATTACAAAATTCCGCCTTGTATATGTATATTATTTCTATGCAGTGCGGTTTATTTTAATAGACAGATGATTCAAGATGAAGGTTTATAGACCATTTGACACATAGATTTCCACGAGGGCGAAGCCTCAGGGCGCAGTCTCAGGGCGTAGCTAGTAGATATATAAATTCGACTTATTATTTTCTTGAAGTTACTAGCGAGCGACCAAGCAACGCTTTTCAAAAACTTGCCCCAAGCATAACTTGTAGCAGAACGGAACACAACCTTGTTGAGGGTACACGAGACTCCATGTGGACTCCGGTCAGACAACGTCAACAGAGATGTTTACCTTCCATTCGGATTTGCGCAGCGCTTACATAATGAATGCTGATATTGAGTGTGCCGGACTGGAAAACTGATGGGGAAAACGGAATTTTTAATGTTCTTATTTGTTGTTGTTCACTGGTCTTTTGATTGAAGGAAAACTTTGTTTATGTATCATAGCATAGCTTATTGATTGAAAACGTTGAGTCGTATGGAACACATGAATCTGCATATACAACACATTTTATGTAACTTTGTAATGTTTTCTATTAAGTATATCAGTCTGCTTAGCTTGGGGCTAAATGATGTGTAGATCGTCCAGCATTATTTATGCATATTGTCAATTTCTGGTTTTACTCATCTTCAAAAGTTTAGGTCGGTGAAAGCAAGGAATATTTGACGTTAATAAGTGTAAAAGTAATAAATCAATCAAAAAAAAAACACTCCAAGAATAATAATTCAGAATGGTGTCTATGGTGTTTTGGTTCTTCGGTCACCGAAATAATTAAAGCCGTGGTTGCTTTGAGGTAGGTATTAAAAAGTCTCAGTCAACCAAAATCAAAAAAGTCAACCAAATACATAGGCATGTCAGAGTAATTTTTTCCGCACTTGGACTTGAATTGGTCCGTTAACCGTGGTAGAAGTGGAGTAAACACACAGATTTCGTTGGGATATATTGTTTTGTGATAGATTCGTTCATAATACAGCGCGTTGAAAAGACCATGTAGCCTGCACTGTCTTTGAATGTGATTATGAATTTACGTTTATTCATTTATTCTCAAAAAGACAATTTAAAGTCACTTACATGAGAACAGGGTTCTTAGGTTAAGGTTATACATAGGTTGTGGTCATTCAATAGCTGGCTCATTTAAAGTGTTTACTTAATAAGAAGTGACTTATCATGTTATTTTGTTACCTTAGATCTCCATAACTACTGAACAGATCAAGCTGCAATTTGGCCGTAATTTGGCATCGGCGGCTCTAAGCCGTTCTTTCAACCCCCACCCCCTTGTTACAGTTACATCTCCCTATCTGGGATCGTATCGCACCCGGAGCGCTGCGGCGACTCGCGCAAGACTCTGCAGACCCTTCTGAACGTCATCGGAGATGTTCTGCTGCCGGTGTACGAGGATGAAGTAAGTGTCGTGAAACTGTTCCATCAATGTTTCCGTACAAATAGCACCGTATGCAATATCTAGGGTTTGTTTCATCTATGGAGGATTCTGTGACAATACCATAGAGATTAGAGATCGCTCTTGAGCGATAAGCCAATTGTAACTTATTTTTAAGTTTTCTGTACATAATTTCCTATTTAAAGTGCAATAAAGTATTTTCTATCCAGTAAAGTGATAAGAACGTGGTTTGCATATAATTCGCCGATTCTACCGCTACGGCAAAGGAAAGACAAACTAGTCTTCTCCTTCTAAACCATATCTCCTCCCAGGGCCCAGAACGCATCCAAGCCCAGCAGAACCTACGTTCAGCGCTCAACCGAGACATCTTCCACATGAGGAACGAGCTCTGCCTTCTGTTCGCGGAGGGAGCCGAGCTAGCGCAGAACGATGTGTTCGTGAACGCGGCGAGGATTGTCCACACGCTGCGGGCTCTCGGAGAGGTGGACTACAGGATTGTGCAGGTCAGTGCATGTGTCTCATCATATCAGCTGATATACGTCGATTGCTGAACTGACTATATACACCGATATACGTTGACGCCCCCTAGACGGGGCTACATAAGCGATCCTGAGATGCCTTCAAACTTTGCTTTGCAAAGGAAAGAAATATAATTTTTGTATGTATCTTAAAACTACTATACACAATAGACTATATACTACGCTAATTAATACTGCATAATACTGTTTGGATAAAACCAAAGTCATGATCAATGGTCACATTGATCCAAGGCCGGTGGTCGTACATGGTCACCTTCTCGAAACTGTTTCCGAGTACACTTACCTTGGGCAGATTCTGCAGTTGGGTAAAAACAGTTTCGAGAAGGAGGCCAAAAGGAGGATCCAGCTGGGCTGGGCAGCATTTGGGAAACTACGTCAAGTCTTCACGTCATCCATACCGCAATGCTTGAAAACGAAAGTTTTCAATCAGTGCGTCCTACCCGTTATGACCTACGGAGCTGAGACGTGGACACTCACGATAGGGCTGGTCCACCAGTTCAAAGTCGCTCAGCGAGCTATGGAAAGAGCTATGCTCGGAGTTTCTCTGAAGGATAGGATTCGTAACGAATACATCCGACAGAGAACCAAGGTTATCGACATAGCTCAAAGAATTAGCAAGCTGAAGTGGCAGTGGGCCGGCCATATCTCGCGAAGAACCGACGGCCGATGGGGCAAACGTGTTCTTGAGTGGAGACCACGACTCGGTAAACGTAGTGTAGGACGCCCTCCGACCAGGTGGGATGACGACCTGCGAAAGACTGCAGGTAGATGCTGGATGCGGCAAGCTGAAGACAGGGCGCTATGGCGCTCATTGGGGGAGGCCTATGTCCAGCAGTGGACTGCTATAGGCTGATGATGATGATGATGAATACTGTTAAAAATGTCAGTAGCAGTGTTTATGGCAATTATTACCTTCAGTCAGCATTGTACTGGGTGCACACTAATGTGAATGTTCAGTGAAGCCAGAGGGATCGTGTCACGTCACGGTCGTACTTGACACATAAAAGTAGTTAAAGGATTATATTTCACTAGCGGACCTTCCCGGCTTCGCAAGGTTTTAGTACGGATCCCCAACTTTTTGAAAATATAATATAGCCTATGTTCATCGGGGATAGCGTAGCTTCCCAGCGGTGAAAGAATTTTTCAAATCGGTCCAGTAGTTTCGGAGCCTATTCATTACAAACAAAAATCAAACCTTTCCTCTTTATAATATTAGTATAGACTATTATAGTTTAACATTGCTTATACATATGTAAATATATTATCCATTCTAACTAATGTAATATACCTAAATAGAGTATTAACCAATATGAAAATCATAAAAATAATATTGGTAATTGGTTCAGTTATCGGAAAGACCAATAATTTGATAGCCAATAACTCTGAATCCAGAAATCTCTGGTTGTTCGAGCTAAATATTTTGTAGCATTTGGGCACATATACGAAATTATGATGGTAATATTACAAGCTGGAGATGGAAACATCTTAAGGCTTCTAGCCGGATTTTTTAAATATCCGGGCTTGAACTACTACTACCGTCATACTTTCCCAGTCACTCTTATCGTAATCCTACAAAGACTACTGTATCATCATTTTACAAAGACTACTGTATTTCACGGCCACATTCAGCATGAATCTCCCACAATACTTCACATCCATATCCAGTAGGTACCTTTCACTTGCGTGTGCTACCGCGCAACGCATTCTCCTCTCGTCGTGCAAACAAACAAACAGACGTACGATACTCCGGCTAATTAAGGAGCCTGTGCAAATATACAGACTGACGGTACTTACTGATACTTTATTAGTAGCGTTTTTATTTACCGGTGACCTTTGCGGCGCAGTGATTGCCTGAGATGAAGGAGGTTGCTGGTTTGATTTCCGCTGCGGGATATGCATTTGTGCGATATGTATGGTCGTGTAGAAATAAAGTGTTATTGTGTTGTTGTTGTTGAGAAAGAGTTGCCATATTTAGGCCCTACAAAAATAGAGGTGTTTTAAGTTTGACGTGTGTTTCTCTCTCTGTATGTGTCTGTTACTTCGAAAGGTTGCTTGGAAGACATGTGAGAACGCTGTAGCGACAGGCCGCCCATTGTACAGCACTAGTTATAATTAATTAGTATTAAGTTCATGGTTATTTATTTGTTTTTGGATGTTGGAATAAAGTAATCATCTGTTGCGTCGTCGTAGACGAACCAATTTGGGTTTAGATCATACTCCTTCGCTACGCTCGCGATTATAACAACCTCTTTTATGGAACGTTTTGGTCCCTTGTTCAAAAATATACTATTCTCGCTCTGCGTTTTGAATACACCTAAGAAACACTACACTAGCGCCACGTATAATCTAATAGTGAATATGCCAGTAACCTCTCCCTCTGTTGGTTTAGTGGAAATGATGGCACGTGGCGTTGTTAACGTGATCACTTGAAACTGAGATCTCTAGAGGATCGGTTGTCTGTTGCTGATGTTTGTGTTTCTGAGTGAAACGGGTGTAGCGGTACAACAAATTATTATTGCATATTGCAATAAAAATAAATCTTTATTGATTTATTTAAAACTTTGTTGCACAAGGTACAAAGGTTGGGCTTAATGCCGAGGCATTTTCTACCTGCCGACCAGCAAAACACATATTTTTACAGAGGGTTGGCGTGTGTATACATATATCTAGGTATATTTTAATTTTTAGTAAGACCAAATAATGAAATTTCTATCTCGGAAAATTACACTAATATTATATAAAAAGGCAGAAGTTGAGATGAATGTATGGATGGATGTTTATTACTTATTTACGCCAAAACTACTTACAAACGGATCGGGCTGAATTTTGCATAGATGTACCTAGCTGGAATCAAATAAAGGCTATCTATACTAATATTATAAAGAGGAAATGTTTGATTTTTTGTTTGTAATGAATAGGCTCCGAAACTACTGGAAAGTTTTGAACAATTCTTTCACCGTTGGGAAGCTACACTATCCCCGGTGAACATAGGCTATATTATATTTACAAAAAAGTTAGGATCCTTACTAAAACCGAGCGAAGCCGGGAAGGTCCGCTAGTATTCCATAAAAAAGTTCTCATGGTATAGTTATAACCTTTAAAAGTTTCCATATAAACAACGCGTGCGTAGTCGTGGGTTGTTGTAGTAGAAATTCATTCGGGTTAATGAATATTAACCCGAATGAATTTCGATGGAGTAATCAAAGCCTTTTCGCGGTCAAGGATATCATAGCTGTGTAATGAAACAAAAATCATAATTAAAATCAATACATTCTTTAATCCTACACATTTTATTAATAACCCTAAAATCTATGTTTGACAGAACCAGCAAAGCCAAAAGCCAAAATCGCTCACCAGCTTCATCGTACCAAAACTGTTTAGACTTACCAAGAGTATTAAAACATTTTCAATGACGCCAGAAGCCAGCAAATACTAAAGTTCGATCGATCATCTATCCCAAGTAGCTGAACAAATAGCTCGCTGTCAATACAAACTGCCAGGCACATTACACATCGATCGCTACAGCGCATTAGCTAAATTAGCATTTAAGGCGCCGCGCTCTCTAAATAGAGTGTATTAATGTATGGAATTAAATAAATAAATAAATAATGCTGGACAATTCACACAACATCATCTAGCCCCAAGCTAAGCAGAGATTGTGTTATGGGTACTAGATGACTGATATACATAATACAATACATTACATAGATAGATATTTTTTATTATACATAGAAAACGACCAGAACACCCGAAACAAATATCTGCAGATCGTACACACAATTGTTCCGAGGCGGGAATCGAACCCGCAACCTCCTGCGTCGCAAGCGGACCTTCGCCCACCGCGCCACATCGGTCGTCAAATTGTTGTATGAATTAAAGTTAATAAATAAATTTACTTCAAATGGTATCCTTTTATCCAGAAAAGCGCCTGTAATGTCACGGAAAAAAGCTAGTAACAAATAAAACTTTTATACATGTTTTTGCTGCGTTGGGGTAAACGTGTTTTAGAGTGGAGACCGCGACTCGGCAAACGTAGTGTAGGACGTCCTCCGGCCAGGTGGAATGATGACATCTGCAAAAGACTGCAGGCAGATGCTGGATGCGGCAAGCTGAAGACAGGGCGTTATGGCGCTCATTACTCATTAGGGAAAGCCTATGTCCAGCTATGACTGCTATAGGCTGATGATGATGATGACATATATATTTGCAAAAAAGCATCAAACGAACTAAATGTAACTTTAGTCTTAGAGCAGGATTGGATAAACTTCTACATTATATTTCCCTGTAGGTGTGCGCTAGAGTCGTAGGAAGTCCCAAAGAGTTTCAACTCGTCGTCGGTTACTTGAATTCGTGGCTTAGTTGGTTAAAGCATTCCCGTACTGGCGAAGGTAATGGGTTCAAATCCCGCTGAAATAGTTTTTTTTGGATATTATTTAATTTCATAAAAATAAAACTGCTACCAATCAGAACTGAAACGAACATCTTTGTAAAGACCTGAATTTCGTTACACCACCTAGTCGATCCAATTCATAGTCGCAATGCAAGGAATCCAATTGTTCCGACTTGCTGGGTACTGCCGGAGTGGTTGTAGTAGACTTAGGATATTGATGAAAACATATAGAGATAGGTCATAGGGCGTTTCGAAAGAATTATTACTAGAGATGAATGTGAGGAATTAGTATTGTATTTCATTCGTATATGTATCATCATATCATCATCATCAGCCTATAGCAGTCCACTGCTGGACATAGGCCTCCCCCAATGAGCGCCGTAGCGCCCTGTCTTCAGCTTGCCGCATCCAGCATCTACCTGCAGTCTTTATCATATTTTTGTCTTTATTTTTTTTTATTTTTTTTTCGTATATTTATAGCGGTGTTTTAATAATTGTACTCCAATTTTCTGTGTTGTATTTATTTTTGTATCAAGTTTCGTTCTAGTCATTCAATTTACCTATTAATAAAATATGCACTTTATGCACCCAAACATACATCACAATGTAAAATGATCGAGAAAATAAAAACGGGACAATCTTTGGGCATTGCCGATAGAAGTGAAAACTAAGTAATTTTATATTTTATTTATACTGGGAAGCGTTCGATGGCGATGACGCTCCACGCTTTTTGTTCACCCAAAAAGTGCTCAAAGCGCCTAAAGTAGTTTTCACTTCAAAAAATTTATGATTGAATGCGAACTTTAAGAACCAAAACGAGAGAAGGCCCGAGAATAGCCTTCTCTAGGAGTCATCGATATTACAAAGCCTGTCGTCCCCATACTACTGGTTTGTTTGCGCAGTTCGGCAAATATATTAACGTCTGTTTGCGCATGTCGGGTTACTGCAGTTTGCAGTTTTTTATACTTTCAAGTACGTACATTCAAGTAGGTACCTATTTGCAGTAGAGTTAGGTAGGTTAAATAATGAGTTACTAGATAAGTAAGTGTCTGAAACCGATTAATAAAATATTTTTTATTGTTTGTAAGGTGAAGTTAACTCTAAAATGACCTTTTGTGAAGAGAAAGATACTCACCAGCTCTCTCATCCAAAATGTCGCGGTCCGAAGTGAGACCAACACATTTATTTGTTCTTCTGACTAATCTCTAGACATACAAACAATATATTACCACTACATAAACTATAGATGTACAGAACCTCTTCAACAACCGATGTTCCTGACACTCCCTCAGGATCAACACGAGGCGCAGTCAAACAGTCGAACAATCTCTAACTAAACGCAAACAAGACGTAGATGGCGCTTGTGTGCTGTGGCAACAATAACTGTAAGCAAATATTGCTGGGTGGTTACTGTATGGTATAGGTTATACAGTCAGACAGACATACATAGATTACATAGGCATATTATAGGATCTGTTTGCAGTTTTTGTCTTTGACATAAAATAGGTAAGTACCTATAGGATACCCTAGGTTTATTGCGGATGTGAGGTTAACTATAAATCTTATTTGTAATAGCTAGGTTTAGAAAATAAACATACCATAGTAGGTATAATACCGTTAATTAAAGTGGTTCGATTCACGTTGCGCGAGAAATTCAAGCTGTTTGTGCTTCTAACATTTTTCTGCGTTATAGAAAGAACAGAACTATAGATATTTTCCACGTAAGTACCTACTTACCTATTTGAAAAGAAACGAATCATTGTGATTGGCTGACTGTGTAGGTTATTACAAAAAATTAACAAGATGACATTAAAGATTTCAAAAATTATGATTGTACTGAATTGGAAGATTTTTGAATATTTTCGATAGGGGCGGCCCACGATTCAAGCGATACGTTGAACGACATCTGTAAAGTAGGCACTGAAAGTGTTATAAACGACGAAACGATCGTTTCTTTCACTCCATAAAAATTCTATGAAAAATTTGACACGGCATAATTAGGTCCACAAAAGAAATTTCGACAAAATTGTGTTTTGCACACATAATTTTGTTAAATTACATCTAGCCTCAAAAAACCTTGTTTACATCACATTACCATCCTCCCTCACATCAAACAATCAATCATACATCCCCATTCAAAAGCCATGCAACCGCATCGGGCTAATAACCAGTAATTCTGTTTATTATCTATTACCGACTCCATCTAACCGTGCTCGGCGGTCCCTCGGGTGAGTTATCAGAATTATTTATGGTGGATGCAGACATCAAAGTTTTTGCTGGTGTTCCTTTGGGATTTGGATCTATTGGGGTTTTGGTATAGTGTGCAATGCACTTAGGGATAAAGGATCCTTGAAAAGTATGGTCCAAAACTGGGCTTAAGCAGATGCGTTGTATATTTAAATTCAATGGTAAGGTACCTCACAATACCGCTAAACTAAAGAGTTATCCAAAACGAATTGAAGTCATTTATATCGGGATTAATATTAGGGAAGGCCACGGCGTAATGAAAGGCGCGTAAGTTTTTATTGGCTATTTATATTAATCTAATTACCATGATAGTTTTAATAGATAGATAGAAAATTATTTTATTGCACACTTACAAAATAAAACAAACAAGACAGAATAAAATACAAAACATGTGACAATTTGGCGGTCTAATCGCTCAAGAGCGATCTCTACCAGACAACCGTGGATGGATAGGATCGTTGGATTGTACATGGGGATTTGTGTGCATTATATTAATTTATAAAGTATTGCATGAAAATACGTTCCTACTTAAAAATAAATAAAATAAATAACAGTTTTATCAAGAATTATAATTCTTATTAAGGTGGATAATTATCCACCTTATATGTATAACGATATGATACAAATAATTACTATTGACGTCAAAATTTACTACAGAGAGGATTTCAAATGAAAATTAAAATAAATAAATAATGCAGGACAATTCACACAGCATCATCTAGCCCCATGGTAAGTAAAGCTTGTGTTTAGTTACTAGATAACTGATATACATAATACAATACATCACATAGATAGATATTTTTTATTATACATAGAAAACAACCAGAACACCCGGAACAAATATCTGCAGATCGTACACACAATTGTTTCGAGGCGGGAATTGAACCCGCAACCTCCTTCGTCGCAGGCGTTTGCGGATTTTATATTTAAAATGTTTTTATTTCTTTAAGCTTACAAATAAGCACTTAGACAGGTCTTCGACAAGTATGTACTTTAAATTGTGTTTTGCAACAAGTTATTAATAGGTTATGTATTGCGGGACTGATTAAATTTTGCAGATAATAAATAATCAAATATACTTATTTATTTGTATATAACATTTTTTTGATACATTCAATAAAAAGCCTAGCCCGATATCCCCCTTTTCCTGGCTGTGATAATTATCATCGTTATCATCAGCCTATGTTGGTCCACTGCTGGACAAAGACCTCCCCCAGTGAGCGCCTCAGCGCCCTGTCTTCAGCTTGACGCATCCTTAATATAATTTAATAATTATATTTAACACAAAAACACATTACAATGCCATCTAAAATAATCATAAAATAAATAGTTACCTTTACCCAAAACCCACATTCTTCCAACCAGCTCAACACCACCAAAAAGTGAGTCAACCTAACCGATATGAAAGAACCGTCGTCGTGTCGTCACAAAGGGCGGTCGGTAATCGATACCCCTAATGGATTACTCGTCTACCTACGCCTGTCGTACTGTAGGTATTGAATGATTTGAATGTGGGGGTGGATTGTTGCACAAGTTTCAGCACAAGGGAATAAAAATATATTAGGAATTGCGATTTTAAGGACTATATTTATTACTCTGTACCTACATTTAAAATTAGTTATAAGATAACCTGAGTTGGTTAGACATAATTATTTTTTAATATTCGTTGGAGAAGCCATTGGTTCCTGAAACAGTCTTTTTACTAGTTCAGGAGCCCTATGGACTCGTATTGCCTGTTTCACTGTCTATTAGGTATGTCAATAAATAACATTTTTACTTTAATTTATTTATACTCAAATAGAACAAACAATTTTTCCTATAGAAAGAGGTGTAAAACAGGGTGACCCGTTATCTCCAAAAATATTTATAGCCATCCTGGAGACTATAATCAACAAGCTAGATTGGAGCAAGACATGACTGTGTATAAAGGGCGATTACCTAAGCCACTTGAGATTCGCAGACGACCTAGTGTTGTTATCGGAGTCCAGCTCCCAGCTACAGCTCATGATCGAAACACTAAATCTAGCTAGTGTCAAGGTGGGTTTACAAATGAAACTTACAAAAACTATGGGAATGACGAATAAGGAGAGAAGACTTATAACAATTAATGGAAAGCCACTTGAATATACAGATAAGTACATCTATCTAGGGAAGCAAATCAGTTTTGACAGAAAAAATAATGAACTTGAAGTTGAAAGAAGAGTACAACAAACATGGAACAAATACTGGAGTTTAAAGGATCTTCAAAAGTAACCTCCCTATAACCATCAAAACGAAAGTTATGAACTCCAGCCTCTTGCCATGCTTGACGTACGGATGCCGGACGTGGAAGTTCACCTCAAAACTGAAAAGCAAAATTACGACCTGCCAACGAGGATAAGAGCGCAGCATGCTAAAAATAAAAAAAATATATAAATACGACACACAAAAATTAGATCAATAACCAAAGCAACAAATGCATTGAATAATGCACTAAAACTCAAATGGAAATGGGCGGGGCATGTCGCGAGGCTTAAGGATCAGAGATGGACACTAAAAGCGACATTATGGAAAGGTCCTCCAGGTAAAAGGAGCAGAGGAAGACCGCTGACACGTTGGGACGAGGATATTGTAAGGACAGCCGGCTCAAACTGGAAACAGACCGCACAGGACAGAGACACATGGGCATCTTTGGAGGAGGCCTTTACCCAATAAGGGGTTCCTACAGATATTATTGTATGAAACTAAATAACACGTTAGATTAATTAAGTTATATAAACAACTAGTTTAAAAAAAACTCTAAAAAACAATGTAAACTAAGTAATTTGTTGGAAATAAAAGGCTTTTTTATTTTATTTATTTATTAGAACAAACAATTCTAAGGTTATTGTTATTATAGTGCGTAAGCCCTCGCACTCGGAGTAATCTATAAGAAATTAAATGCGTAATATGTGTGGGTTTTGGTACAGCCCCTCTATCATCTATCCTCATGACCTGTCTAGTGCTTATGACCTGTCTAAGTGCTTATGAACTGTCTAAGTGCTTATGACCTGTCTTAAGTGCTTATGAACTGTCTAAGTGCTTATGACTTGTCTAAGTGCTTATTTGTAAGCGTAAAGAAATAAACAACTTTTGATTTTGATTTTATCGTGCGGATATTTAACTACGCAAATCTCACACCAAACTACCCACACACAAAATGAGGCGTCACGATGATGTCTCGATACTATCGTCAAACCGAAGTCTTTGCTCCGGATATCGAACGGTATATACCTTCTTTAAAAATTAAATAAGAATTATTATCCTTTAATTATAAAGGGTAATAATACTTATTTAATTTACTTAACTTATTTAATTAAAAATTCAATAAGTATTATTACCCTTTATAATTAAAGGATAATAATTCTTATTTAATTTTTAAAGAAGGCATATCATTCTCTTTTTCTTTGCGCAATCCCTTATGGTGTTTCCTATGCTTTCTCTAAGTTCCTATGTCAAAAAATTCTGTGTTATATATTAAAATTATAATATAACATTTAAAATAAATAAATATAAATAATGCTGGACAATTCACACAGCATTATCTAGCCCCATGGTAAGCAGAGCTTGTGTTATGGGTACTAGATAGCTGATATACATAATACAATACATTAAGTAGATAGATATTTTTTTATTATACATAGAAAACGACCAGAACACCCGGAACAAATATCTGCAGATCGTACACACATTTGTCCCGAGGCGGGAATCGAACCCGCAACCTCCTGCGTCGCAGGCGGACCTTCGCCCACCGCGCCACATCGGTCGTCAAAATGTATAGAACTTAACGACATCAAGTGTAACATATGAACCTATGGTGGAAATAAACAAACAATAATCAAGGCCTAATATTCAAAGTGAAAAGTGAAGCCCCATATTCACAAATGTAGGTACAGGATACAATGGTAGTAAGAACTTCTCTATACGGTGAAACGACGAAGAAGCGTTAGTCAGAATCACTCTGAGATTCATCCATCAGCTTTACCCAAACTTCTCGGGAACAAATCTGTAGTTTTACAAATCACATTTGCGGGAATCTGAGTTGCGAGGAGAGTTGCGTGACCGCCGCACATCTCTCGAGTCACTTGACCCCGGGAGGGTTACTGTGAAACGACGAGCTAGTGGAAACGCGAAGACATCGCCAAGATTACTGAAAAAATTAAAATACATTTACACGCGGGCGAAGCCGCGGAGCGCAGCTAGTTTTTAAATATTTGAATAGACCACACACACACTATGCAATTTTATTAAGCTATTTTAATTAAAAAATAAATAAGGTTTTTTGTTTATATCTTCACTTCTTTTGCCAATCTCATCTGTTGGTAAGTGACGATGTATCCAAAGGTGTAGCAGACTCTTGTCTTGAAGATACTCTTTGTAGTTGGCCGGAAAAACAGAAGCAGGGAGTTCTTAACGTTAGCGTCAACAAAGGCATCTATGTATGAAAAGGAAATTATCATTTATTATTATTATATTTCCTTGGGTTTATCATAATTGCGGTAGGACATTTCTCAAAAAAACCGGGTACTGATCAAAATTTATTCCCTTTACTACGGTTTTTACTAAAATAACAAGCGACTACAACGATATCATCCATTCGCAGTAGCCCCGGTCCACGAAGCTCGCATGCTCCCACACATTATGCCACGCACGACTTGCCCTCAGATCTGTGCGTCCGGTCATCCGCTATTAACTACCCTCGGAGGTAGTTTTGTAGCGCTCGGCTTTACGATGTTACCGTAAGGAGGTTGTGGCTGAGATTGATGTGTCCTTCGTTAGGTGAAGAACTCGCTAGGATTGGATACTCGTACAACTATTCAATATAGTTTTTCTTTGATCTTTTCTGAATGAATTGCTAACAATCGACTCCTACAACTCAACCGATGGCTGTCGTAAGAGTCTGCTAAAGGAACCTATATTTTATCCATCTATTACTACTACAGGCCATATCTCGCGAAGAATTATAAGTAAGACGAAGAATTAGCAAGCTGAAATGGCAGTGGGCTGGCCATATCTCGCGAAGAACCGACAACCGTTTTTGAATGGAGACCGCGAATCGGCAAACGAAATGCAAGACGCCCTCAGGCTATGTGGGATGACGACTTGCGAATGACTGCAGGCAGATGCTGTATGCGCAAGCTGAAGACTGGGCGTTATGGCGCTCATTGGGGGAGGCCCATGTCCAGCAGTGGACTATTATAGGTTGATGATGATAACAACTACATACTCACTACGTCAAACTTGAAATCATCCTCTTTCGTTGTTCAAATAGCAAGGTGCGTTAGAATTGTAATTCCAACCTTAAAATAATTATTTGTCAACAGGAAGGATTCGGGGAAGACGGCTGGCCGCTAGAGTTCAGAGCTGCTATATCGAGACTGCTCAACCAACACGCGCCCAGCGACAAGGAAGCGCCGAGGAAAGAGCCACTGCGTAAGTATTTAGTCGACCAACGAGGTTATTTTAGCTATTTTAGTGCAAATAACGATTTCACGCATTATTGACGCGAAATGAAATAGAATAATCTTAGAAATATAACATCAGTCATCTAGTGCCCATAAAACAAGCTCTGCTTACTTTGGAACTAGATGGCGCTGTGTGAATTTTTGAGCATTATTTATTAATTCATATTTAATTTATCCGTGACAGGTCCCGGAGTAATCCGCCTGGACGCGAAGGTCTCTAACACCTTCGTGATGGACCTCATAGAACTGATTGGATACGTCACAGTCAACAACGCTCCGCTCAGGGTGAGTATCTGTTTCTTATATCTAATGTATGGGATTTGTGGATGATAGAAAGACTTGTTATCCGATGTCTCTTGTATTGAATTGAATGACACACTTGTTTCTGATTAGATTTATATATGTACATTACAAGTAGATATTGTGTGAAATGTCTAGCTATATTTTTATGGCGAACTTCTACTGCAGATAATATAGCTCTCATGCAGTTTTTTATTTGTATCTTGTTCGGAAGCTGACCATCACGAGTGTTCCTAGCTATGTATGTTTAATAAAAATTAGTACATCAAATCTAATAATATTATGATGGTATTCATATCTGTACTAAAGTTTTAAAGTTGTCGAGGGTTTTCTATTTTCTGTAAATTCATTAGTGACGACATGATAATATAGATTTTAACACATAATATCTTCCTCGTCTGTTTTTAATATCTGTTGATGGTGACTTCTTATTTATACCAGACTGCGCCTCGCGGCTTCGCCCGCGTGAAATAGTTTATAAACCTTCCTCTTGAATCACTCTATCTATTACAAAAGCCGCATCAAAATCCGTTGCGTAATTTAAAGATCTAAGCATACATAGGGACATACAGCGGGAAGTGACTTTGTTTTATACTATGTAATGATAGATTATGTATGTACCGTGGGTAAAAAAGCAACAATTATGCAAATACCCACCTAATAGCCAATGGTCCGTTTAGTTTTCCCATGCGGGCGACACCTGCGCACGTATAACTTCTAATTTGTTCTTAGGGACCTTTTTATGTCTTGGGAATGTTCATTTGTTTTGAACACTTGTTTCGTGCACCTGTGGCTGTGAGTTATAGGTGTTTTCTTTTAAATTTAGATGTATTCTTAAGTTTGTATTGCTTACGTCATAATCATAATGTTACTATTTATTAATAAATAAAATATCAATAAATATCTTATTGATTGATGTTATCAGAACGGCCCTAGGCCAATAATACTAATTACAGAGGTTATTAGATAATATCTATAAGTATCAATATGAAAGCTAAGAATACATGTTATAAATACAGTTAAAATGCAGTCAAATATAATATATAATATAAATAAAAAATCCAAAAGCTAAAAATATTTTGAAACAAAATTTGTGGTCAAAATTTCTAACTTTGAAATTAAATTTCGCAGAATAATTATATAGAGGTCCATTCGGTGCAAATGAGAACCCAAACACCATACTTTGTTTGCTCTTGTATGCGTCGAACAACCATTTGTACACTAATAAAAATATGAATTATCTATACTAATATTATAAAGAGGAAAAGTTTAAGATTTTGTTTGTTTGTAATGAAGAGGCTCCGAAACTACTGGACCAATTTGAAAAATTATTTCACCGTTGGGAAGCTACACCATCCCCTGTGAACATAAGCTATATATTTTCAAAAAAGTTAGGGATCCGTACTAAAACCGTGCGAAGCCGGGATGGTCCGCTAGTTATAAGTAAATTCATACATCCATCTTCACTTGACACTTGTAGATACTCGATCACTATCGTAATAACAACGTTCTTGTACCACAATCTTGTCCTTCCTTTCTGTTTAACTATTCCGAGTGACCCCGACACAGGTGTCTTCCTGCCCATTCTGTTCATTTACAGAGGGGACATTAACTTGAATTGTGTATGTCGTCAGCTTTAATAATTAATTTGATGACTTTTTAAGGTGTAGTGTCTGATGGGTGTAAAGTGGATTGGGTTGTTATTGTTAGATTACATGATTAGGCTTGATGATTTTTTTATTTGATGGCTTGTTAGATTTTGGAAAGGATCCAAGTATATGTTTCTCGTATTTTTGGTCCTTCTTGTCTTTGTAGGGTTCCGTACGTATTTTGTCTTTTTAGGGTTCTAGTGGTTTCTTTTTCACTTCTTCCACTAGTGGATAAAAAATTGAAATAATTTTATTTGATAATAATTTATAGTATAAAGTATGACTTGTCTAAGTGCTTATTTTGTAAGCCCAAAGAAATAAATGCTATTGACTTTGACCCAAAGGGTGAAAATGGGACCTGATTACTAAACCTCCGTTATCTGTCTGTCTGTCTGATTCTCATGAACCGAGAAGACGAGATAGACAGTTGCAATTTGCACACAATGTGTTATGCCTAGTTATCTTGCTGTAATAACAACAAATAATAACATTTTAATAAATTTAATAATACTCGTACCATCCAACGTCCATACCAAGTTGAGTACCTACTGATAACTGAAGTTAAGCAACGTAGGACTCGGATAGTACTTAGAAGGATGACAGCGTCACGTTTTCTTTTATCAATAAAAACAAATGATTTTTCCTTTTACGAAACAGTTATGAACGATTGTACGGAACTCTCCATGGGAGAGTCGACTCGCACTTAGCTGGGCATTTTGCTTTTATTGTGCGTTATAAATGTAAATAATGTATACTCTGTCCTCATTCCCTTAGAATACAATCTGCGATAACTGGTCAGTGATCAAGACTCTCTGCAACTTGCCCGCCAACTGGCTGGTGTCCCGGCCTCACATGCACAAGCTGCTACCGACTCTGTTGGTGCTGGCACAGCATCTACCAACTATGGATATCGTCGTTGGGGAAATCAGCTTGCAGGTAAGATACAATAAGAGAAGAAGAAAAAAAGATCGTAGTAACCAATAATAATGTGATGTAAATTTTTTATGTTTTATTGTTATTTTTACTGTTTCGTAGTAACCTGTAATGTGTGTCTGTAGTAACCACCACAAATCGATCGAGTACTATCGTATTGAGAGTACGTAAAAAAATGCGAAAATAACACTAGTCGTACTAGCAACAAATTATCTTTTAGTTAATTTGTCAAATTCTTAACAATATAGAAGAAAAAACATCGAAGTAACGTGTAATGTTACCATCACAAATCGTTCGAGTACAATTGTAAGGTCGATATCATAAAAAAATCGAAAAGAACACTAGTCGTCCTAGCAATAAATGATCTCGTAGTTATTTCGTCAAATTCTTAACAATATTTATCTCTCGTGCACCACTGTACCTACCTCGCGATTAACCAAGCTCAGATAATAAAACAGCACGGCCACCTGCCTCCTTCATCCAATATTCATCGGTACAAATTGACTCCTCACCAACTTCGTCGGAACTCCCGAGTTTTGGGGTAAACCCGGGGAAATTCTGTTAGTTGTTTTTGTACGGTTTTAAATTGATTTCCGTGTAGTTCTGGCTGATTTGTTGTGGGGGATGGCTGGTGAAAGTTAATTGCAAGTATTTGCTACTCAAACCCTGGGACCACTCCAAAATAATTATCTATACAAATAAAACAAATTCAGTTTATTTACACCAATTATTATTAACCAAGAATGGCTGGACAGATTTTAATGACCTTTGATTGGTTGAATTGTCTTCGTCTGAAATACCAGAATAACTATTAAAACAATTAGGGTTCCGCACAAAAATTTAAATTATTCGCAGACGTAGCCGCGGGCTTAGCTAGTACCAAAATAAAATAGCTGAACTCTAATCATCTTTCCAACTCTATTCAATAACCGTTTAGATGTGTAAGAGTGTAAGTTTGAGTTATAAATAATGGTCACTAATAATGGTTATTTTTGACATTGGCTATATTAAGTCACCGCCGCCGCGGGGTCAAAAAAATTTCTTAGCCGATCGGTATAAACCGCTGAATGTTTCGATAGAATAACAGCCTAAGTAATTCCTAAGTTTAAAGCTCGCTGTTCCAGGCCTGTCTTTGTCGTTGATATTTTTTGTTTGTTGATTTATAATATACTATGCAATTTTTAAACGAAATCTTATTAATGACAAAAACTTCTCTAGAATTCTCTTATAAATTTGATTTTCTCTCCAACAGACACTGGCAGAATATCTGGAAAGCGACGCCGCGCAGCAGGTAAAGTTGGTTCAACTCCTTAGGCAAGAGCTGAGAGCTAAGATAAAGAAGGAAGCCAAGGACAAAGCTAAAGCTAACGCTCAACCGGACGCTATAGCTGATATAGAAACTAACACTGATATTGGAGATGAGGCTAATATAAAAACTGAAGCTGATATTGAAACTGAAGCGGTCAAATCCACCGACGACCAAACTGATTGAGATTCTAAAGCTGCACTTTTAGTTTCATCTATGTAGAGTTTTCGTGACAGATTTTGTCATTGCAATATCTACATGTACAATATCTAGAAAACTGGCAAGGATGTGCAATAAATCCTATTCTATCTTCTGTAAAAGCGAATGCTTATACCCAGCTGAACGTAAGGTATACTATGCTTAAATAAAAGCTGAAGAGCGAACCTCATTCTTAATGTACACGATATCTTCTATATCTACTTTAACACATAATACTTAGATGGCGCTCATTGGGGAGGCCTATGTCCAGCAGTGGACTGCTATAGGCTGATGATGATGATGACTTAGATGGCAGAGGCGGTTTTTTTTCACTTGATCGATAGAAATTACCATTCACATCATATTGTAAGAAAGAAGAAAGAAAATTCGTTTATATTGGTTCACTATGAAGTATAATACCTAATGGTACCACTTGTTACTATTATAAAATAAATAAACATAACGAACTAAAATTAACTATCTATAAAAAGTAACGAGTGACTGTGCAAAGCGAACCAATAGGTCCTATCTCCGTATAATGCTGCTCTACGAGAATTAGAGCAACGCTGGTTTTCTGACAGACATTGTAAGTGACGATAAGGCTGACCAAGGCTTATAAAACATATACTCACGTGTAGTTTTGCAACAGTTTTGTTACTACACGTGCAAAGTCTTTGGTAGTCTTGTGAACTGAAGAAGATATACGTCCAACACTCTAGCCATACTGATTCAACACTGAGTGGTAAAAGGCAACTAATAGCTACTATAAATGAAATAAATATTGAAATGAAATAATTTATTCGACACGACACATTTTGTACATTTAAAAAACATAAAGGATATCTAGCTAACAACTAGGCACAAACTTTTTACTAAAATAATAGACGTGAAACGGTTATCTACTTAAAAATACAAAACAAAGATAAAAAAATATCCCTAAATTATTTCAGAGCTAACATTAATAATTTTAAAAAACAAGGTACCCAACCAATAGCCTCCGCAACCTGCCTGGCAAACCATTTGGTGTCGAGTCAAAAAGGTGTCAACTCAGCATGTTGCTGGTGTTGCTGGGTAGATAGTAAAAACTACCTACTCAGCGCTGGTATTATGTTGACCCTTGTAAGTTACATCACCAACGACAATACGCAAACTACTGAGAGTCGAATTTAGTTCCATGTGTTATACGACCATTTAACTGAACCTTAGCATTTAGCTTGGGCGGATATTGAAAGCCTAATACTCAACTAAAACTTTTTCTCAAACGAAATGACCAAAATCTGAGTTTTACTCGGGATTTTCTAGGTGTTTTGTTAAATAAGTACAATCGTGGGATGCTAAATGCTGCTTCCATTATAACAAAACTAGGGAAAGTACAGAAATTATAAAAAAAATACTACGAAAAAAAAACTTATTCAGATTTTATTATTAAATTAAAATAGTTACTGGCATCAATCACTTCTGCATAAGGTTTTCAAAATGTTATAATGATACTGGCCAAAATCATCGGGTAAAAATAAATTATTTAAAATTGTTTGTGCTAATGAAAATAGAATTAATCTGGATTAATCTCAAAATAAACAAAGAACAAGACAGGATCTACGCCCAGCTGGGAAGAAATTATTTGCCAAATCTCAAAAAAGATAACCAAACTATATGAAAAACAATATTGTCAGAAAAAGTTACTTATTTATTATCCTATAGATCAAATTCAACAATAAAATATGTATACCAAATGCATTGGAGTTATAAGAGGAGAGTTTAGAATAGAAAATATATTTCTAAAATATCTACGGTAGTTATGTAATCGATAATCAAAATATAATATTGGAAATCTTTATATTCTACGGGCCGTGATTCTACCTAGTAATACGTACTTAAAGTAGACACAAAGTCAAAAGTCAAAGTCAAAAATCATTTATTCTTTAGGCTTACAAAATAAGCTCTTAGACAAGTCATATTTTATACTTTATATTATTATCAAATAAAATTATTTTACTGTTCATTAAAATTTTTTGTCCACTAGTGGAAGAAGTGAAAACATAACTTTGTTGGATTATATTTGAATGTAGATTAGAATTCCCTTTACACACCTTAACATCTCACGTCTTTTAACACTAAAGAATGTCTTATGTCATAGCTTTTTTCCGATTTTTGAACGGTCCTAATGTTGGTATCTACTGTAACATGAAGGCTCTAGACAGACGGACCGCATTTCAGAACTGCACTCCGTCTGCAATAGTACTGCAAATGAACTGCAATCGGACTCCGCAGTTGGTTTGCAGTTCTATTGCAATCGTGTCAACTGCATTCAAACTGCAAATGAACTGCAAATTTGCGGTTGGATTGCAGTTGAAATGCGGTCCGTCTGTCTAGAGCCGAAGTCTTATATACAAAAGTTATTTATAACGGGATATTTACCGTGATTTGTTTTTTGTGTGTTAATAACCACTATAGTTTTAAAAGTTTTATCTTAGATACAAGACCATGGAAAGTCAAAGTATCTAAATTTCAACGTCACATACCTTCATTAAATAAAGTATATGAATTATTATGTAGAAAGTATAAGGCACGGTGCAATATGCCAATAAAATGTGAACCTGCGAGTATAACATTTTATCACCTTTTCTTTACGACGAGTCGATGAGTCACTTAATTATTGTAGCTAATAGATATACACCATTAGCAAGTTTTTTGGCTATATGAAAGCGTAGTATGTGTGTAGATTGATTAGGCCTAAATACTTAATTCCTTCGGTAGAATCAAGGTCCTATCTTTCGATGTTAGATTTGTAAACGTGTACAACTTTTAAAAAGTATATCCTTTGTAAACCTACCTATTTTTCTATGTGTAGAGTAGATCCTAAGATTCATTCGCGCTTTTTCGGTTGACATTTGGAAATCTAGTTCATTAGGCTGTTTAGCGTAGACGTTTTATTTCTGTATTATTAATTCAGTGGAATTGAGCTACTTGGTAGACTAACCTTAATTTAAGACTAACAGGGTATGTTTTGGAACTCTGTTTTTCGAAGATTTTAAACCGTTGTTTGAGTTGCATCTAGATTTTACGGCTAAATTATTTTTTTAGAAATTTACAAATTGAACGAGATTTCCAAATGTCGCTCAGAGACTTGTGTCGCAGAGTTTTAGATTTATATTTCGTGACAAATATTTGAATTAAATTTATCTTGAGCCAAATAATGTTCCATTACAGCTTGTATCCTTACGTGTATTGATGTTAGTTGCATAGCATTACTAGTGTCCGTAGACTAAGCATGAATGAAATTCTTCAGATCCAGCAACTGACACTATTTCGCAGGTCGTCATCCCAAGTACATTTCAATACTTCTTTAATTATATCTTTAATTACACTCAATACCTCCCATAATGACATCGCTAATCAATAATAATATTATAAAGAGGTAAAGTTTGCGAGTTTGTGGGGGGAAAACTCTGGATCTACTGAATCTAGTTTGAAAATTATTTTACTAATAGAAAGCCACGTTATTTGTGAATGTCATAGGCTATATATTAATCCGAACAATTAGGACTTTTTCGTGCACAAAGATACATTTACTCTACGTTTATCACAAAATATTTGTGAAACAAATGTCCACCCGGGCGAAGCCGGAACGGGCCGCTAGTGTTAGTATAATTATTCTCGCCTATCATCTTTCGCCGTTAGCATTCACGGGCTTTATTATTAGATTTATTATTATTAAAATTCAATTAAAAAACATTTATTCCATAAATACAATTGATGTGGGATCGCTTAAAAACAGTCAAATCGTAAAAATAATCTTAAAATAGGCATGGAAATAAAGTGATATTTTTGTTATCTGTCGCTTCGTCCGTCTATCAAGCCCGTAAACACACTGCTGCGTTTTATGCCTCCTCTCTATTACGGCATTCTGTCTAGTCCTGTACCATCCTCATCTTCTCTTCCCTGCTATTTTGTCGATATCGTCCAACATCAATACTTCCCTCTGGTCCAATCGACCCGCTTAGAATCACTTTGTTTATTTGTTTATTATAGTTATTCCATCCCTTTTTGATTCATTCTTAGTCTACAGATATTAAGCAAGTATTTAATATGAATTGGTGTTTTAGATTGAATGTCATATCTGTAATAGTATCTGTGTTATCGTAAATTAGCTGGTTTACACAAAAGTGCATTCATTTATTTGTGAATTTATTGTCTTCATTTGATTGAGTTATATTATTCTTCGTTTATCCCAGTGTTGGGTGCATTTCTCATAATTATTTGCGTTGTTGATTTATGAATTAGATATTATGTGAGTGCTAGAAGTGTGCCTTGCGGTACACTGTCTTGTAATGTGAAGGTGGTCAATATAAATCGTATGTACTTTACCATACGTTTTGGAAAGCTGTGATAATATGGACGGTAGGGAAAATTTAACATTAATAGTAAGATTTTTACAAAAAAATTTAAATTGTAGTCACTGTGGTGGCTTACTTAATCTAAAGCTTCGTCAAAATTGGATTGACAACTGTTGTTTCATAATTTGATTTACACTCTTGCTGCTATAGATGATGTTTGGGTGTTCAGTTATATCTGGTTATGATTAAAAAAGGCAACTAAATAAACTAAAATAAACAGATTTCTTCTATAACGGCAAGAGTTTTAGTTGTGATAATTTTCGACTTTACTAAAACTGTGATTATTTCAATTACTGCTTAAAACTTAATATATTTTTAGTTATTTTGTTCGGTTAGATAATATACTGGCGCAGTATTTAGTCGTCTTAATGTATTTCATCTGTGATTTTCTTTTATTTAGCGTTTATAACTTCGCGTTACTTTGTCTATGTAATTTTGTGTAAGTGGCAAAAATAAACATTGTGTAACAATACTGCAGTTTTACTTCTAGCCTTAATATAATGTAACCTATACTTAGAACTAGTTCTAGAACTTGTCCTAGGAATTCATAATGCACAAAATTGCAGCTCTGACTACGCCAAAACTACTAAACATATCGTGTTAAGAAGTTTTCATATTCATATCATTTATTGTGATGTTCTGCATACAGGTAATTGTTCTTCATCATCAGCCTATAGCAGTCTACTGCTGGACAATCTGGACATAGGTCTCCCCTAATGAGCGCCACAGCGCCATGTCGTCAGTTTGCCGCAACCAGCATCTGCCTGCAGTCCTTCGCAGGTCATCATCCCACCTGGCCTGAGGACGTCCTACACTACGTTTGCCGAATAGTTCTTAGGTGTACATAAAATTCTTGTAATATCTCCAACCCCTAAACAAATCAAGTGTAAAATCACTTGCCCGCGAAATTTTAAAGAGCTCTACCCCAAATCAAAATTCTATGGAAAATATGTTCGTAAAACCCTCAGTCGGAAGTGGTTTTCCATCTCAACGCTTGCTGAGATTATTCAGCATTTTCTGCAATTTCACAATGCGCCGTTACTGGGAGCAGTCGTGTGTGCTTAACGCTTTAATGCGGGAACATTTTCGCATGACAAAAAAGTTCTTGGATGTGATGGTTAAGGAAGGAGATTCCTACGATTGGTAATAAAGGGTGATTTTTTTGAGGTTAGGATTTTCATGCATTAGTATTTGACAGATCACGCGGGATTTCAGACATGGTGTCAAAGAGAAAGATGCTCAGTATGCTTTGACATTTCATCATGAATAGACTTACTAACGAGCAACGCTTGCAAATCATTGAATTTTATTACCAAAATCAGTGTTCGGTTCGAAATGTGTTTCGCGCTTTACGCCCGATTTATGGTCTACATAATCGACCAAGTGAGCAAACAATTAATGCGATTGTGACCAAGTTTCGCACTCAGTTTACTTTATTAGACATTAAACCAACCACACGAATGCGTACAGTGCGTACAGTGCGTACAGAAGAGAATATTGTGTCTGTTTCTGAGAGTGTTGCTGAAGACCGTGAAATGTCGATTCGTCGCCGTTCGCAGCAATTGGGTTTGTGTTATTCGACCACATGGAAGATTTTACGCAAAGATCTTGGTGTAAAACCGTATAAAATACAGCTCCTGCAAGAACTGAAGCCGAACGATCTGCCACAACGTCGAATTTTCAGTGAATGGGCCCTAGAAAAGTTGGCAGAAAATCCGCTTTTTTATCGACAAATTTTGTTCAGCGATGAGGCTCATTTCTGGTTGAATGGCTACGTAAATAAGCAAAATTGCCGCATTTGGAGTGAAGAGCAACCAGAAGCCGTTCAAGAACTGCCCTTGCATCCCGAAAAATGCACTGTTTGGTGTGGTTTGTACGCTGGTGGAATCATTGGACCGTATTTTTTCAAAGATGCTGTTGGACGCAACGTTACGGTGAATGGCGATCGCTATCGTTCGATGCTAACAAACTTTTTGTTGCCAAAAATGGAAGAACTGAACTTTGTTGACATGTGGTTTCAACAAGATGGCGCTACATGCCACACAGCTCGCGATTCTATGGCCATTTTGAGGGAAAACTTCGGAGAACAATTCATCTCAAGAAATGGACCGGTAAGTTGGCCACCAAGATCATGCGATTTGACGCCTTTAGACTATTTTTTGTGGGGCTACGTCAAGTCTAAAGTCTACAGAAATAAGCCAGCAACTATTCCAGCTTTGGAAGACAACATTTCCGAAGAAATTCGGGCTATTCCGGCCGAAATGCTCGAAAAAGTTGCCAAAAATTGGACTTTCCGAATGGACCACCTAAGACGCAGCCGCGGTCAACATTTAAATGAAATTATCTTCAAAAAGTAAATGTCATGGACCAATCTAACGTTTCAAATAAAGAACCGATGAGATTTTGCAAATTTTATGCGTTTTTTTTTTTTAAAAAGTTCTCAAGCTCTTAAAAAATCACCCTTTAGTAGGTATCCTAAATGTTGTAAATGTTAGACACACAAACACACACACACACTTCACTGCACAACAGACTCACACGCACTGGTGTCAAATCGGGGTACCGCCTTAATAGAATACATTTACCTACATTGATAGATATTTTTATTATTATTTTATTTATTTAAGGCCATTATTGTCCCACTGCTGGGCAAAGGCCTCCCTATTCTCCTTCCACTCCTCGCGATCCAACACTGCAACAGGCCATGATGGAACATATACCTCGAGCTCGTCGCACCATCTCATCCTGGGCCTTCCACGTAGCCTCTTAGCGTTGGGTGGGCTCCACTCTGTGGTGGTCTTTGCCCACAAGTCGCCGGACATAGGTACGGCAGACGTGACCCAGTTCCACTTCAGGCTTCCGGCTATCTGACCAACGCCAACGATGCGTGTTTTGGGTTCTGGATATTTTTATTATACATACAAAATACCCAGAACACACGGAACAAATATTGCAGATCCTACAAACTTTTGTGCCAAGGCGGGAATTGAACCCGAAAGTTCCGCGTCGCAGGCGGACCCGTAGGTACGCCACGCCACATCGGTCGTAAGTTATTATCCCCGAATATTTTAGTTCCATTCACATACACATACACATGATATTATTATAGAAACAGTATAGATCGTGACTCTGCAATTGGGTAGCGCACGAATCGAGGCTGTGCGTAGTAGGTGCTGATTATACTGTGGCGGGACTACCGTATGGTAATAGCGGTACGTCAGTTCTACTCTAATGGAGGCTATGGCTGGTGTGGAGACGGTTGGAACATGATGCATCTAAATATTTTGGGTAAATGATTTTATATGCTAGAGAATGTACCGACATGGGCCAAAACTTGGGCTTTATCGCGAGGTGCGTAAGTCTACGACGCAATATATTCGGGTAATGTAGGGCACAAATATGGAGACGCCTATATCCAAGTGCAGAACGCATTTTTAGAACCTACATGCATTATTTTGATTTTTTGAACCAGACGAGACGGGCGAGAGAGAGATAAGCACGATCATTATAGATTTTAAGAAATTGCCTTCGAGATAATGATAGGGAAAAATCAATGCAGACCCTACCATCGTTATTTAGCGTAAAAATATGTACCTACTCGTAATTCTTGAATACATTTTACAATGACAAACGGAGGGTTCCAGCGAGTAGCCCGCGAGCTGGTGCCCTAAATTAGTAATAAATTCGTGTATGTATCTGTCTAAATCAGTGGCGGTAGCTTCATACAAGCCCAAAAGCCGGGCTTGCCCTACCTCGAATTTCATACCGACCGAAAACATTTACTTCAATATTTCAATTTTCGCGCGCCAATACATTCATTTGTTTCTTTTTAATCTATGGCTAGATGACTAGCTTTGCTATCTAGTAAGTATCCGAACGCGCCGGCGGCGGCGCGGCGGCGCGCGGCCTCAGGTTGGCTCTCAGCCATGCATCTCGCTCACACTCATGGGCTTGCAACGGGGCTTTGCAGCCGCCTATATCTGTACCGTTCTATCCTATGACAAAGTGCTACGTCTATAGATATAACTAGGTTAGTTTTTTATAGCGTTTAGTATGGAAAATTAAGCCCGGCTTTCAATGTGAAGTTCGTTACAAACTAGGGTCAACTCACGAAGTTCGTACAAGTAATCCACATCTGCGACAAACAAAGCTCACGCAGACGATGTAAACAGATGATACCAATTGGAAAATCTCGGCTGAACACATACATACTTATTACCTACTAGAAAATATTGAATTCCTCTCCATAGCAGTCATTGTTCGATCGCTCGCGATGGTGTTGCCGGCGTGATGGTGATGCGGTCCTGTATAACAAGGACGGGGCTGTGCAACATGGAACTATTCTCATTCTTAACACATTTGCCTACTCCTGCGACACAGGAGGCTGCGGGTTCAATTCCCGCCTCGGGACAAATGTTTGTGTGATCTGCAGATATTTATTTTGGGTGTTCTGAGGGTTTTCTATGTATAAAAATATATATATACCTATGTATCGGTGTATAGTAGAATTGCATTAATTAAGTACGAGTATGTCAATTATCTAGTATCCATAAAAGAAGCTCTGCTTATTTTGGGGCTTGGTGATGCTCTGTGAACTGCAATATTTATTTATTTATTTACAATCGAAAACACAACAATAGGCACTTACAGTGAAAAGAGCAAGTAGTAAGAAAAACATGCTTGAGTCACAATGAAGTATAGTCTAATATTCACAACGTGAGTTTTTATTTGTTCCCAATCAAAGTTAGTGTTAAATCGTAGAAATTAAAAATAAATACCTAAATAGTTGGTTCAGTATCGTTGAGAACCGTCCATAGGTGCGCACTAAAAGCTTTCAGCCGACTGACGTAAACATATTTATATTATTATTGTTTTACTTTTATTTTTAGTGTGAATGACGAGAATGATATGCGTTATATTATAGCTTGGAATATTCAGGTGCTTGTTCTGCATAGGATTGACAGTTTTACTTGATGCTTTGCATTATGTAAAGCGCCACGGTAGGTAGATATCCAGCCTCTATACCTACTAGATAATATCTATCCTTAAGTACTCCATATCAAATATCAAAGCGCTTTATTTCCATACAGCATTCTTGGTCACGAAATTCGTATAGGTACACAAAATATATGAATATACTAGTGGTTTCTTTTTCACTTCTTCCGCAAATGGACAAAAAATTGTAGTCAAGAAAGAAGTTTCTTACCTTTTCACACCTTAACGGCTGAAGAGATCTTAATGAAATTTAGCTGAAAGATATATATGTAGTACCTATCTCGGGAAAAGACATTATGCTACTATCCCGAAAAAACGCATGCGAAGCCACAGTTTTTATATATTTTTTATTGCCAATAAACCTTTGACCGCAATCTCACCAGAGGGAAAGTGACGATAAGGCCGACGATGTCTTTTCCGAAGGTTTTGGTACAGTGCATCTACCAGCGAACTACGCAAATCCCATACAAATGTAAGACATCATGATCACGTCTCGATACTATCGTCAAATGAACTCGGGACTCATATCACCACACTTTGATTGCTGAAATCACACGGTATGTGTTTTCTACAAGTGACTAATATGCGTAAATCCACACTAGCGCAGCGGCTGAGAAAATACGATCTTTGTGACTCAGCAATGCCGTAATATTTTTCGAACGAAACACATGTGCGGCGCAACACAACCGCTATGTAGAGCGACAGCACGAATTTTTTAGGTTAAAAAAAAGATCGCATTTATCGAAAAAAAATCGCAGTCAAAGTGTTAAACAATTCACCACTACATTTCCTCCAAAATAAAGTAAAGAAATAGAATAATAAACAAACAGACAGACTGCACGCGCCGTCAGTTCCCTATCTATCGAGTGCACTATCAGTACAAAGTGTACTGATAGTGTTATCTCCGGTACTTTATTGGAGGCACGCGTTGGGTGTTTGCTTTGCATTTACGGTGATAGTGATGTTCTAGATTTAGTCTGATCTTTAGAAAGGGACTTCTGAAAGAAAGAAATTAACTAAAGAAACTATATTAGACACAACACACAAACTTAACAAACTTCTGCTTGTAACCGATTTCAAAAAAGAAGAGAGTTCTATGTTAGGCTGTGTGTTTGTTTTTTCTATTGTAGATATTTTGGTATTTATAGGTATAGTGAATAAAACCGAGATAGTTCGCTAAAAAAATTAAAAAATAGTGTATGTAAATATTAAATTGTACCTCGGTTTTTCAACCGACGAAACAAAAAAAAAAGAGGAGATTCTATGTTTGTATTTTTTGTATGTTTGTCCATTTTTCTGTCAATAATGGACTGATTTGTAAAATTATTTAAGTAGTTGTTTTGCGTTATTGTAAAAAAAAACTCGAATGAAAAATTCTACAAATATGTAGGTTACCTATGTAGGCATTGCCTTTCTATGGCAAAAACCTAGGAATCCAAGGATTTTAATCGTTAATGTAAGTAGATATGGATATACATAGAGTAGATTAAGGAACTCGCTTACCTACAATACAATACAATTACTCTTTATTGCACACAAAACAAATAACCTACATCCCTACCTCGATTTCATATATCGAGGTATGTAAGCGAGTTCCATCTACGTTTAAATTATTTTCTACTACGACGATACTAAAGCTAATAAAAGTATGGACAGACACAACCATCCTCCAAGACCTCCTGCTTCAACCAAGACCGAACCAAACATAGACCTTCCACCCTGGTCGTCCCAATCTGCCCTTCAGATCGACATGCCATGTGTTACATAGATGGGTATCTTTAGTAATTAGATGATACTAATAAAATCATTGGGGCTGGCAACACTGGTAATCTTCCATCTTTTGATGGTATGGCCAATAATTATGGACTTCCTAGAAGTCAGGGTGTTCTGATTTTTGTTATGATTGTGTTTGGTTGAAGCATAGAAGTTGGAAGGATTTTTGCTGTGATTTAATTTAATTCTTAGTTATTCCTTTTGAATATTTCAATAGAATGATGTTTCAATGGATGGGTTTGAATTGGTTACTACGCCATTTGTATTGTAGGTAAGGTACCTATTGATATCTCATGTCTGTGGTATTAATAAAATAGGTCTTAAATACAGAAAATTATCTATTCTAGTGCGAACATATTTTTAGACGAACATTGGAGAACCAAAACACCAGCCGAATTAGATATGAAATGTTTGTAAACGAACCACGACAAAATAAACAACTTGCTTGGCGTCGAGTTTCAGGTACAATTACTAATAAGTAAATAAAAAAAACCGTAATCTAAAACACTTAATTATAGCATGCTTACTTAAAACTCGAACTTTGAAATTAAGTATCTACCTGCTTAAAATAATGCAACTGTGGTACCTAATACGAGCTGTTGTTTTAAAACTCATTTATAACGGGATATTTACAATGTTAATGGCCATGATTTTTGAGATTTCCAATATTCTTTGGACTTTTGTGTATACCATTCGTTTCAAAAGTTCTGTTGTTGTTTTGTTTGTGAGTTATAAAATTGACTTCAAAACTAAGTTACCTACCCAATAATGGGTACGTACGGGCACGCGTCTGTCCACCCTATGCAATTAGCTGATGGACCCACCGTGTTAGGGGTGGCGAAGATCAGGGAGTGGAAATAAATGATAGGGCGAATGGAGTGCTTCCTTTGGTATGAACAACGCTAAACTTAACGTCTGAGTTTAAATAAGGTAGGTCCTCATTCTGCATACATAAGTCCAGTGTTCATACAGAACAAGAGGATCTAATTATTCTAACCAAGCCAAGGAGGGTTTTGCCATAATTATAATGCTTGGCAAGCGAATTGGTGGTCGCAGTAGAGCTGTTATAATTTCATTTAAACTCTAAACTGATTTCAAATTAGTAATTCAAATCAGTCAATATTTGACAATAGTAATTTTTCTTCTCGTTGAAACTTGGTACCAACAATTATGTTGTTATTATTTTATACATTTTAAAGAAACTACAAAAAAACTACTTAAATAAGTAAGTACTTCCTATAATACTTCATTACATTCATTGTTCCAACTCTACTTTTATGTAGCTTAATATCTTTTAAAGTGTTCTGTAACGAATAAATTAATTTGTATCACTAAGGGAATATAGACCTGAATATAGACCTTTAGTCTGTTTCATTATTTTGTCGAACTCGTCCATCGGTTATTTACTGACAAACAGACTGACAACCCCTTTATTTCTACTCTGTGTGCAGTCGTTATGGCATGCTCTTTATGGTAGCCTTTGTCCAGTAGTTATGGGTGTGATTACTTCGGTTATCATAAGGTATTAAGTATTTATTGTTAGCTTTTAAAAGTTAACTGTGCTCAAACTGAGGGGATGTAAGGACAGAGGGCTGAAAGCTGTAAGGTGAGTTTCGGAATGTTTTTGATGACTACTTCCACTCATAATTAATGTATTGTTTGTGAATCTGGTAATTTACTATCAGTCTTACCTACTCAAGTCAAACCTCAATCTCAAAACTCAATTTCGACTTCTTATTTCGTGGCTTGCTTGGATATTATTTAATTTTTTAGACATTGCGAGGGCTTACGCACTATAATAACAAAAACCTTTAAATCTATATATATAAAAGAAAATCGTGTTTGTTACAACACTTATAACTCGAGAACGGCTGGACTGATTTAGCTGAAAATTGGTGGAGAGGTAGCTTAGAACCAGGAGTCTAACATAGGATAATTTTTATCATTTAAACCATTTGACACATAGATTTCCACGGGGGCGAAGCCGCGGGGCGCAGCTAGTTAGATATAACTTTACATACGCTAACTATCTGATTACTCAAAATAATGATTTATTTATTTATTTATACTTTTTGCACGAAAAACATAACACAATACTTATTCTAGAAAATTTAAACAAAGGCGAACTTAACCCTAAAAAGAGTTCTCTTCCAGCAAACCTTAATGATTTAAACATGGTCTTTAGATGGTTTATGATTATTGGTATCTAAATCTGTTTTTATATAATACTAACTGCGTCCCGCGGCTTCGCTTAGTTTGCTTATATCTTTTTCTCCATCCCTAGGTTGCCTGGGAGAAATCGCTGTCAGCGATAAGGCCGCCTATTGTACTTTTAATATGTAATGTTTAGATATAAGGTGTTATTTTATAGTTTTAAGTGCAATGAAGAGTTCATTCATTCATTCTTCGCCTGCGTGGAAATCTATTTGTGACTTGAATTACCTACTCTATCTATTAAAAAAACCGCATCAAAATCCGTTAAGTAGTTTAAAAGATCTAAGCGAACAGACAGCGAAAGCGACTTCATTTTACACTATGTAAAGATATCGTTTTGATGGTTTGAAACAAAACCCAGAAGCTTTAATTTTTTTATGAAATTAGCTTTTCTAACCAAGGCGTGTTCTAGTAGGTGATAGAATAAAGACAATATCTTGGTTTATTTTCATTCTACATATGATTAGTGCTAACGTAAGACTTCTTTGAAGGTTAAGTAGGTACATATTATTAACAGTAGATAACCTTGCGGAAATATGATTAAGTTACAACTGAAGTACCGTTGGTACATCTGCCCGAGACCCCTGCTCCAAGTGCCTTTAAGGTGTGTACACACTGCGGCATACGCACGAATCTAGTACCGACGACGTATGCGTCACTTAGTTGATTTAGCTAGGCCGTAACTTATTAAATAACCCCAAGAGTAGCTATCGACAGTCGAGTTATCAGGTCCTTAGGTTCTTAATTTAAAATAATAGTTGGAATTGTGTTTCACATTGTGTATTATTTCATTCTCTGTGCAATTTTCTTTGTATGTGATATGGAATAAGTTTCTGAAATAATGAAATACAATTAGTATTTTTAGGCAACTCTGACTCTTCTGTCTAGAACCCGAGAGTTGATTATGATTTTAAATTGGACCTGCTACTCAAAATTGCACTGGGAAAAAACATGCTGCGGTTACGATATGCGCAAAGAATCGTTCAATCATGTCAAAAACCAAAATATCATAATACAATCATATGATTTTATCGAGGAAGACGTATATTATTATATCATCATCATCATCATCACGGCGAACGACGTCAATTGCTGGACAAGCCATTAATTAAAAAAAAACTAAACAAAGGCTGTTAGACATATCATTGCCACAACATGTTGTACACACAATATAAATTCACAATTTTGAATAAAAAATAAAATACTTTGCAATACGTTGATAAATAACGAAATAATAATATGTAGAAAATAAGTAAGTAGGTGAATGTATGCTGCAGTAGCAAATGCCAAGGTTTAGCACAATGCCAAGTGTTAGAACAGAAGGCGCTGTTATTCGTGGAAGTCTTCCGCTCGAGCGCCGCAGTTGGCCACCACCTCAGCCGTAGAGTAGCATCAACTGTGCAAACAAGTGTCATGTGTCTACCGCAGAGACGAGAGGACACACAGACAGACCTACCTAATGGATGGCACGCGGGATTATTGTTGTACCTACTTGTGATGAGAACGGAGAATAGTGGGTAGGAATTAATATTTACTAGATGCGCCCCGCAGCTTCGCCCGCGTGGAACTATATGTGTCAAATGGTTTATAAACCTTCCCCTTGAATCACAGTATCTAATAAAAAAAACCGCATCAAAATCCGTCGCGTATTTTTAAAGATCTAAGCATACTTACATAGGGACAGACAGACAGCGGGAAGTGATTTTGTTTTTGTTTGTGTAAGTGCTTAGACAAATCTCATATAGGCTTTACAGCACTGCTAACTAAGTTATGTAACCTTATTTATAATAATAAAACGATATTTCTATATGTCACTAAAACTTCACAATGAGAGTAAGTTAGTTGTAGTTGTACATGTTTTGTATTGTATATAATTTATAAACAACATTAGTCTATAATACGCCACCGTCATACCTGTATTATAGCTACGTGTCCATCCAAAGGTTGCCTGGAAGAAATCGCTCTTAGCGATAAGGCCGCGCATTGTGCATCTGTATCTTTGTTCTTTACTGTTTTTGTTTTTCTGTGTTTGATGTGCAATAAAGCGTATTTGTATTGTATTGTATTATATTGTATTGTATAGTAATGAGAGGGTAGGCAAGCTATACAATACTCATTAATTACCTTTGTCTCTACATTTGATCATACACATCCCCAACTCACCCCTGACCACAGATTACCCCGCAGTAGGTACATTACCACCTGGCGTGACGTCATCGGACAGTCGGACACCATTATATGAAGATTAACTTCTGATTACAAGGTGCGGTCCGTGAATCACGTAACGTTAATAGGGGTGAATGATATTGTATGGGGTGTGTGCGGTATTGATCAGTCATTACAATTAGGTAAGCTAACTTCAAAAGTCAAAGTCTATTTTTATTGGAAGCATGTGCAAGTGTGTGTGTTCTTGAGTGGAGACCACGACTCGGTAAACGTAGTGCAGGACGCCCTCCGACCAGGTGGGATGACGACCTGCGAAAGACTGCAGGCAGATGCTGGTTGCGGCAAGCTGAAGACAGGGCGCTGTGGCGCTCATTAGGGCAGGCCTATGTCCAGCAGTGGACTAACATAGGCTGATGATGATGTGCAAGCGTGTTGAGGTATTAAATATATATATATTTTTTTTTTTTTTTTTTTTTTATATTATCCAGTGTACTTATATAAATATTAAATACACTAGAGTATAATTACAATCTAGCCATAGTATTGGCTAATGGGTAATTTAGTTCTAACTTATTTTTATAACAACATATTACTAAGAACGTGTCCATTGGCACTTTTCTTATTGTCTCTATACTTAAGGTGAAGACACTTTGTTCATGTGTTCTTTAAGATAGCACTTCTGCACATGCACTAATTATCACTACACTAACTCAAAAGGTTTTGTTCTTTTGAGCCTTCTCACTATGTCCGTGTTGTCGAGGAGCTGGATCGCCTCGACGTTCACATGATGATGAAGCCTTTGTTCGTGAGCCTCTGCGTATTTTTTTATGACTGTGTCTACAAATTCAATGTTTAGGTCCCGATGAATATCGTCATTTCTTACGTACCAAGGAGCATTAACAATTGACCTGAGTACTTTGTTCTGGAATCGTTGTATAATTGTTATGTTTGTCTTTTTGGTGCAGCCCCAGAGCTGTATATCATAAGTCCAAATTGGCATAAGGACTTGTTTATATAAAAGAAGTTTATTGTGTATTGCTAAAGTATAATTTCTCCCAATCAGCCAATACATCTTTTTGTAGCGAATCTCTAGTTCCTCTTTTTTCTTCTTGACGTGAGCTTTCCAGCGCAGCTTGGCGTCTAAAGTCATGCCCAAATACTTCGCTGTATTTTCGCATGGTATGATGGCCCCGTTAATGAAAACTGGATAGTATTCGTATCTTTTATTTGTCAAGTTTATGTGACTCGACTTCGATTCATTTAGTTTTATTCGCCAGGTTTTGGTCCAGTTGTATATTTTATTAATAGCTTCTTGAACCTTTTCGGCTGCCTCTACATGCGTTTTTCCTGTGGCTATTATAGCAGTGTCATCAGCAAAAGTTGCAATGGTGTTGCTTTCATGTTTAGGGATGTCATGAGTATATAAAAGGTATAGGACCGGACCCAATACACTTCCTTGTGGCACCCCCGCTTTAATCTCCTTTATATCGGAGTAAGAATCCTCTTGCCTTATTCTAAAGGCTCTATTATCTAAATATGATTTAATTATTTCTACGTATTCTATTGGTAATATGCTATTTAGTTTTATTATTAGGCCTTCGTGCCATACTTTGTCGAAGGCTTGTGCTACATCGAGGAAGATTGTGGAGCAGACTTCTTTGTTTTCTAGTGCTTTCTCAATTACATTCGTTATTCTGTGAACTTGTTCTACTGTAGAATGTTGTTCTCTGAATCCAAATTGATGCTCTGGGATGAGTTTCTTTCTGTCTAGTATTGGTTTAAGCCTTTTTAAGAAAAGCTTTTCAAATAGCTTTGACATGATTGGTAGCAGAGAGATTGGTCTGTAGGACGCAGTCTCTTGAGGGGGTTTTCCTGGCTTTGCGATCATTATGACTTCAGCAATTTTCCATATGAGGTATTAAATATATATAAAAATAAATAAATGAGGTAATTATATAAGTGCTGCACTCAGTAGGTACTCTGGCGCTGCTTTGGCACCCGTATCAATGCAGCATTTGATGCTGAGCCTATTTCTGTTCTCGAATTTAAATTATTGTTATTAGTTCCTAATATTGTGTTATATTTATTAGTTCTTAATTTGTAATCATCATGCCTATAACAGTCCACTGCTGGACATAGGCCTCCCTCTTTTTCCTCCCAATTTGTATTATTCTTCAATAAATATTTTATATCTCTATTTCTATAAATCTATATTATCTTCTTTCTTGTTGCTACTATTAAGCACAGTATTTGCTAGGATGTTATCGAAATATTTGCATGCCCTTATAATAAACGAGTTACATTAGGTACCTACTTACATTATTTGGTTCAAAGGGCCTTTCTTGGAAGAAAAATATGTACATAGGTGCTGAAGAAACTGCTAATTCAATTCAAAACGTCTTTTTCAGACATCAGTTTATATATTATATAGTAAAGAAACAGTAAAAGTGTCCATATTTGAGCTTAATTATATACCTAAATAATAATAAAAAAGTTTACCAAGGCACCTAGCGTACACAAGTCACCATTAAACACATAAGTCACAATGAAAAACATACAATAATTAAAATAAAATACCCCTACTAGAATTTAGGAATACCCCAATTCTAGCACAAAATACCGGTTTTACAAAACTCCTAAAAACGCGTCGCAAAACCCCATGAATAATTTTGCAAAACATTTTTCAACCAAAATAAGTACACAGAAACTTTGCCGTAATTCCAAACTTTGCCCAACACCATTAGCCCAACATTAAAACAAAACAAAGTAGATAAATCCCATGGTCCGTGAGGCCAGAAATTTAATGCAAATCCACGTCTACCAAACCAACAAGGGGAGGACTGGTCAGTTTGAATCAGCTAGCGATGCGGACACGACCTTGTTTCTGTGAGTTTGGGTCTACTGTTGCGAAAAAACTGATCAATTTTTACCAAAACACAATATAAATAGGTAAGTATAGTAAGTAGATTCGTGGTAAATTTTGCGAATTTTCTACAACACACTGGTGTGTCTATTTGTTGTTTTAGCGAAGCCAATATACTTACCTAGCACACGCAACACAATTTTATATCAACGTGTTGTATATCGTTTAGACCTTCCAAGACTCTTGGACACGTCACAATTTCCCAACCGTCACCCTACAAGCAGTTTTAAATCAGCCCAACTGTCTCACTATTATAGGTACAGATGGGTTGATTTAGTACCAATACCAACCGTAGCCGCTCCTTAAGGCAATAGGAATTTGTGACGGTTAGTCTTCATCTATTAGGCATATACCTACCTACATGATAAATACGATGCCTGCCTTTTCTTAAATTCATATAATTCTTTCCATCCAAAGGTTGCCTGGAAGAGATCGCTTCTAAGCGATAAGGCCGCCCATTGTACCTGTCGCATTATTATGTATTTTTGTAATTATTAATTTGATTATGGTGTACAATAAAGAATTTTTGTATTGTATTGTATTGTACGATTTTTTGATGCATTTTTAAAAATCCATTTTTAAATATCGAATATAAAAGTGCTTCATTTCCTAGGAAATAAAGTGATTACTTTGATTTAGATACATAACGCCACGTAACGCCAATCAATACCCTTGTTTATACTTACAATTTATTTATCCGACAGAGAACCAAAGTTATTGACATAGCTCTGAGAATTAGCAAGCTGAAGTGGCAGTGGGCCGGCCATATCTCGCGAACAACCGACGACCGCTGGGGCAAACATGTTCATGAGTGGAGACCACGACTCCGTAAACGCCGAAGACGATGCCCTCCGACCAGGTGGAATGACGACCTGCGAAAGACTGCAGGTAGATGCTGGATCCGTCAAGCCGAAGAAAGGGCGCTATGGCGCTCATTGGGGGAGGCCTATGTCCAGCAGTGGACTAATATAGGCTGATGATGATTATACAATTTATTATACCTTGGGTTGGGTACTACTATAGTATTATTATATCAGGGCCTTGGATAAGTAAGGTTGGAAAGACAGTAGGTATTCATAAAGCTCGTCTAATCAGAATAACTAATGTTTTTGTCTCATTACCAAGACTATAAAACCATTCATCAGTCTGTCAGTCTGTCACTACGATTAATGATCCTAATTATATGAATATTCAATATTTGGGGTCGAACGATCCACATACCTACTTGATCTGCGTAATAGCGCGTGTGACATCATCAATGTTTGAGTTATCGACTTTTTGTTACATTTTTTGTTTGTTTTTAGATCAGTTAATAACTGGCGCGATCCTTGATATTTTTTTTTTGAATAGGTACTGAATGACTGGATTTATGCGATCAGCGTGGACAACTAAAATGTTTAAAAAACATAACTCTATAGGGCAAGTTTTAAAAACGTTTTTTTTATTAGTTTTAGAGAATAATAAATAGGGCTTGGTCTATTTAAAGTGTATACGACCCAAGGTCAAAGATCCTAGTAGCCAACGTTCTTGCCCAAGGTAAAAGTATGTAAGCTTTTATTTTCTGAAAATACTGACTAAAGTTACTCTCGTATTTGGTCGAATCCACCCTAAACGAGCTTTGATAATTCGGGCCTTAGACTACGTAGTTATTTTGGTGCCCAAGAGGCCAAAAGAAAATTGTTTCTAGATACATAGGTAACCAGACATATGTACTTGACGACCGATGTGGCGCGGTGGGCGAAGGTCCGCCTGCGACGCAGGTGGTTGCGGGTTCGATTCCCACCTCGGAACAATTGTGTGTACGATCTGCAGATATTTGTTCCGGGTGTTCTGGTCGTTTTCTAAGTATAATAGAAAATATCTATGTATGTAATGTATTGCATTATGTTTATCAGTTATCTAGTACCCATAACACAAGCTCTGCTTACCATGGGGCTAGATAATGCTGTGTGGATTGTCCAGCATTATTTATTTATTTATGTTTCTGTACGGACACTGGAGATATTAAACATAGGTAACTATCTCCGGTGTCAAATTCCAGTTCATTACGTTAAAAGGAAGGGGTTAACCGGCCTAGGGGTACAAAAGGAAGGGGCTAACCATCCTGGGGGTACAAAAGACCAATCTAGTAACGAGCGTTGTTTGGGCGGATTATGGCGCAATTAGATGATTGGGGGTTAACTTTTAACCCTTTCAATGTTTTGAAAGTTGGGATGAAAAGAAATGGGCTGTTTATTTGTACAGTCCTTTGATGATTTTGTTGAAGAAAGTGGCTCGGTTATTGAAGTTTTTTTGCCCCATGTTGGATGCCAAATTCTACTTTCGAGATGAAACTTCACTTTATGCCTAAAGGTTTTAGGCTTCGCGCGCATTCTGTCTATGGAACCGTTTAAAGGTTATTTTTATGTCATGGGTACTTTTTTATGTAATAAAAAGCTAGCATGTTTGATTCCTGGCTAAGAGTAGCTTTTCCGTGAAAAATTTCAGCCTGATCCGTTTAGTAGTTTTGGCGTGAAGAAGTAATAAACATAGAGGTACATGCATATCCACCACAACTTTCGCATTTAGAATGGAATAAAGTTTTAAAAAATATTTTATTATATTAGTTATGCATGTATTAGTTTAGCATTTATAATATTAGAGTGGTAGCTTTGTTAACATAATACGCTGGTCAGGCTACAATAACTTACGTGTAGCTTTTTCTATTACGAACTAATTATTACGTAATTACCTTGCCATATTTGCCATGAACACTGCTACGCACAAACATAATTGTAACATTCAGTATTTAATTCGCGTAGTTTTAAGTCTATTATGTATAAGTAATTATTAGAGGTAAATAAAAATATTTTCTCTCTTTACCTACTGCAGTAGGTTCTAGTATATTGGCGCCCAACAAGGGACAAAATCCAGCTCAAAGAATCAATACTGTATTATAGGTACAAAAGACAATGCAAAATCCTAAATCAGTTGTCAGAACATGTTTGAAACAGACATCAAACTGTACCAACATACATACACTACAATCGTTAATTACCATTCCTAGTCACGATTGTTAAACGCTATATTAGGGGGCTTTGCTCACGCGCGAGTCATTTGCATCATCGTAAAAATGCCGTCTCAATCTGTCAGCCTCCATCTTGTCATAGACAACGCTTGGCAGTCACAGACTATAGAGCCATTCTTGTTGAATATCGTCCAATCGACTCGCTTGAGGTATGTTGAATGATCTGTCATCTGCTATTGTGGAATGCCATCCAAGAGGACACCATCAAAATGATTGCGGTTTTGATTTTCGTGAAATAAATCGTGATATTAGAATTTTGTAAGAGATGCTTGCAGATTCTGATTAAAATCGCTTCCGGCTGACTAATATTAAAATCGCTTCCGGCTGACTAATATTAAAATCGCTTCCGGCTGACTAATATTAAAATCGCTTCCGGCTGACTAATATTTTCTTTTTTGTAATTAATATTTTCTACTTCTAGTTTTATTACTCGAATCTAGAAGATTCTTCTATCCTAAATAATTACGCCACCGTCAGCTTTAATACATACCGATCCTATCCATCCAAAGGTTGCCTGGAAGAAATCGCTTTTAGCGATAAGGCCGCCGATTGTGCCACTAGATTTGTAGTTAGTATTAAGATCCTTTATTTTTATTATTTTCTTTGTATTTGATGGTGCAATAAAGCTATATTGTATTGTGTATTGTATTGTATTCTTTCGTTATTTATAGTAAACCATTTTTTACAAACCCATGAACAATTAACTGCGATCCGCTTCAATAGAGCATTTGGTATGTTCAAAAGGTAAAGATAATACATTTCAAAGGCTGCATCGAACTCGCAGACTACGATCCCCAAGCCCAGCGTGGGGATGAAGGGCATTACATAAAAGCCAAGAATGCGCTTATCATCCCCCGGGCGCTAGGGTGCTCATTGGGGGAGGCCTATGTCCAGCAGTGGACTACTATAGGCTGATGATGATGATTGAGCGTTGAGTTTGATATGCAAATCCACTAGTAATATAAGCTAGTCGCAAATAGTGTTACCCGCTACAAATTGAAACCCAAAACGAAGTGCTAATGATACCGATCAGCCTAATCAGCCCTGCAGTCATAAAGCTCGCGTGCGCCGACAGATGGCAGCACGCGCCATTGCGCACAACTGCTGCGCGGTAATTATTACTGTTAGTACTATATTATAGTTATTCTGTGTTACAACATACATGCTCATTAGATGAACAGGGTGATGAGGCAATATTACATGTTTAGAGGTTTATAGGGAGTTTTTTAATAAATTATTACTATCATAAGAAGCAATCATTTTAAAAGATATTTATACGATATTGTATTGTATTGTATTGTATTTATTTAACTCAGATAATAAAATCCATAGTATACATTCAAATAAACATTATAACATAAATCATAATAAAACATTAATACATTGCATAAGATAAAATAGTATTAAATTAAAAATGTGTATAAATAAGAATGGGATTAAAATTAAATTAGATTAGTTTCACAAATAAAATCTGATATGATTAGGTTACAAAAACTTTATGTTTAGGTCTATCTATCTATCTAGTCAGCCGGTAACACCCACCGCTGAGTATAGGCCTCTTCCTTATCTCTGTACCCCTGACGGTCCTGTGCCAGTCGGATCCACTGCTTACCTACCAGCCCCCACAATGTCGTCTGACCATCGGGCAGGTGCTCTGCCACGACGCCGCATATACGACGCCCTAGGCCACCATTCGGTGACTGCTTTGGACCATCGGTGATCTTCTCTGATTTAGGCTTTTCTCTTTGTTTTCACAACAAAATTTACTTTGTGCGATTATGTTATTAGGTATTAAATCATAAGTCAAGCAACATGAGTTCACTTTAAGCAGAACTTTGCTGTCTTAAGGTTATACAAGTCGCTCATCTTTCTATACAAACGTGGAAGGGTAACAAAAAAAACAGTGTAGCTTTTTGATATTGACAAACCAAACAAAAAGAATAATATCAATTTATCTCGTCATTAATATAACCGTAAACCGTATACATTTGAAAAATACAAGCTTCAAGTTTAGAAGCAAGACAAATTTTAGTTATTAAAAAGATAAAATAAATTTATTTGTAAAAAAATTGGTGAAAAATGCTCTGCTACGCGAAGTTAGCAGAGCATATTTTCACCATTTTTAACCTGCTGGATGATGCTCTGCTAACTTCACCAACATGTCTGAGTTTGCATTTTGACTTATTTACCGACTTAGGTGTTTCAACAACAGTTCAATTTCATTCAAATATATAGTTTCTTTCGAAGGTGGATCATGGATCTATTATCAGAAAATGCCAACGCAAGCAATTCATGGTATATAAACTTTGGTGGTCTTGTCTTAACAGCTGTGTTAAAGCATAATAAGGTAGGTAGGATTAACGCGAAAGCTTTCAGGTCAGTAGGTCATGTCACGTGATTGCCGAGGCGTGACAGACAGACCTGTGCATTGTAATAGTCCATTAGCTGACCATTGTTTGGTTTTAAATGCTATTGTAGCTAGCTTTTATTCTAGGTGAGGTGTAGTTAAAGGAATACTTGTTTAGGAGTGTAAAGTGAAGTTTCAGCTCCCTGGTTATCTACCAGGGAGCTGAAACTTCAGGAGGCTTTAAGAAGAAATGTCGCCGTATGCCACTCTGATCCACTTTACTAATCAATGGTCAACAATACAATACAATACAAAAATACTTTATTGTACACCAGATACAGATCATTACAAAAGACATTACAAGCGGCAAGTACAATGGGCGGCCTTATCGCTTAGAAGCGATCTCTTCCAGGCAACCTTTGGATGGAAAGAATTATGTGAATTTAAGAAAGGCAGGGTTTACACCAAAGATAATATGAACATAACATGAATACTTAAAAATAAATACTAAATAAATGAAGAAAAGTTTCCACTTTTTTCACTTTGATCCATAGCCACGTGGAAACGAATCCACTAACTAGGCTCTGGGTCATTTCTACTGCTTAATTATATTCCATTCTGATCCAGCTGTTGCACAAAAGTAGTTTATAACAGGTTATTTACCATGATTTGATTTTTGAGTTGGTAAATATCCCGTTACAAATGACTTTTGCAAAAGTTTTATAAAAACACTAGCTTTCGCCCGCGGCTTCGCTCGTGTAGTACCAGGATAAAAAGTAGCCTATATATTATTCCAGTACACATACTGTGTATGTTCCAAGTTTCATCAAGATCCGTAAAGTAGTTTTTGCGTGAAAGAGTTACAAACATCCATCCATACAAACTTTCGCGTTTATAATAAAGGGTGTCTCATAATGTTTTTCGTTTTTGATACTTGAAAAAAAAATACCAGAATTCGTTCAAACTCGTTTTATTTACTGTTAAATTAAAGAACAGTTCAAAAAGTTTATTTATGAAAAACAATCTTTCGCAAGTGCGCACCATCCACTTCTTCACACTCATTTAGCCTGGCACTAAAATTTCTCAATTACTCGCTGGAGCATCGCTCTTGAAATAGCGTTGATTTCTTCTGTGATTTTTTTGCTTTAAAACAGTCAGGTTGGGTAGCAATGGGTCCTAAACTTTACTTTTGAGCTAGCCCCATAAGAAAAAATCAGCAGGCGTTAAATCTGGACTCCTCGGTGGCCAGTTGATGTCTCCTCGGCGACTTATTACTCTTCCAGGGAATAATTCGTGAAGAGCAGCTAGGGAGTCATTTGTAACATGGGAGGTGGCTCCATCTTGTTGGAAAAATATGCTGCGGTTGTATCCAATCTGATTTCGCATTTCTGCGAATCGAATAATGCGATGAACCGTCGATTTCATCATATTCAGAGAAGCTGCGCGCAATCGTAGTGACTGCCGTCATAACAGACTGGCGAACGCGGTCGGCATTGACGCTCGTTCTCGACGTCCTTTTGCGCCCAGTTGGTTTATCTGGCATTGTATTCCCAGTCTCTTCAAACTTGCGCACCCAATGCTTGATTAAATTCGCACTTGGCACATTTCTCATATCTGGTAAATCAAAATGTGTCCGGTAGAGACGTCGAACAATAGTGTAAGAATCGTTATTTTTATAAAAAGCTCGCACGCAAAATGCGCGCTGCCGTCCCGTGTAGCGATCCATCGTTACTAAACTAGACAAGCCCGCCAAGCATTTGAGACCACTCCTCGCCCCCCACTACCTGTATTTGGCGCGTAACAGCCAAACCAAAAACGAAAAACATTATGAGACACCCTTTATTAGTAGGATTTGGCATAAAATTTAACTAAACCGACAAGAAAAGTAAACATAAAATATGCAACATGTGGAATATTGATAATAATTATTCATGAAAAGATATAGGTACCTATTTATGCAAACTGAAAATTAAAATGAAAAGTTTTTTTTTCTTTAAGCTTACAAATAAGCACTTAGACAGGTCATATTTTATACTATTAAATTATTTTATAGTTCACTTCAATTTTTTGTCCACCAGTGGAAGAAGTGAGAAGAAACCACTAGTATGTTCATAACTTATGTGTCTAGTACATTTGATTTGCTTATTTGTAAGTTGGTAGATTTTGAGTTGGAGCAAAACTCGTTCCAAGCTTTTTTATCTTCTAGGTAATCTGATATTTTGTAATAAGCAAACTGGTAGTACAAAATAAAAAAACAGCCTTGTTAGCCAATGTTATTACTTTATCATTCTCACATATTTACTACCATACAAATAACCTACGTAAACAAGTATTTTAAGATGAAAACTGGCTAAGCACAAAAACGTGATAAAACATCTTATAGTAAACTTTTCCGCTTCAGAGCCGTAGGGCGCCGACACGGAGGGCTCGCGGCTGCTGCCTCTCGAGATGGACAGGGACTGGGGTGGAGACGACTCATCATATCAATAATATCTAGTAGTTTATTACTTCAGAACATAAGATAATAAGAATATAAAATATATATAATAAAATAGAAATAATAATATAATAAAATAGAATATAAAAAAAAAACATTTATTTGGACACAGGTGCGTACAAAATACAGGCATAGAATAATCAAACAAAAAACAAAGGAATTTATCATGGGGGTAAGTGACTCAAACGGGTATATAAAAAAAATAAGACCAATGACCCTGCGCCAAAATAGGGGTAATTGACTCTTGTAATCGATTTTGTCCTAAATTGTTTTTATTTTATTTTTAATTATTTATTTTATTTTAAGCATAAACTTACAACGTATAAGAAAACGTTGTTAAATCAATTCGAATGAAAGAAATTTAATATAAATTCTAATAAGCACTTTAGAGTTCTTGAATTGCTAACCTTATTAACAAATAAATTGCAATAAAATGAATTACAAATATTATTTACACTTGTATTAATTTTCTAAAAAATTGAGCTGTCGCACTAGTAGGCAGAGGGTCAAGTCCAGATTTAAAATGAAGCATGCCGTACTCCGGTCATCTACAGATATTTCATGAATAAGTTTTAGGCCTTCAGAATAAGTCAAGACATCTCCATCTCCACACATTCCTTGTTCCTATTTCACCCTCCTTCCATTAAGAGGATTAAAAAGTGGTCTTCAGCGTCGTCACCTCAATACAAACGGACGGACGGACGCATCAATAACTTGCAATGTACCTACAGTTCTATGTAAGTAAAATAGGCAGAGTCAACTACAAAATAATCACATACTAATTCTAAACTCTTGCGACGCAGGAGGTTGCGGGTTCGTTTCTCGCCACGGGACAAATTGTTGTACAATATGCAGATTAGTTCATGGTGTTCTGGTCGTTTTCTTTGTATATTGAAATAAATATTTATCTATAAATAATGTATTGTATTATGTATCAGTCATCTAGTACCCATAACACAAGCTCTGCTTACCATGGGGCTAGATAATGCTGTGTGAATCGTCCAACATTTTTTATTTACTAGCTGCGCCCCGCGGCTTCGCCCGCGTGGAAATGTATGTGTCAAATGGTTTATAAACCTTCCTATTGAATCACTCTATATCTATTAAAAAAACACCGATATCAAAATCCGTTGCGTAGTTTTAAAGATCTAAGGATACATAGGGAGGGACAGACAGACAGCGGGAAGTGACTTTATACTATATATTGATTTATATTTAGGCTTGGCCAACGAAATCTCATCTCCGCCTTTATCCACTGGCCATAAGAGACCAACCAACAGTCCTCAACAAGGCAACCATTCGAAGAGTCAACAGTTCTCGAGAATGCAAATCAGTCAATACCGCCCTCTCTAGGCAGGATATGAAAGGCATTTGAATGTTATTGCAGTTCGCGGGTTCGAGTCCGGGGTAAACACTTGACGATTGCCTGAATTTGATTTAGTATGAGCTGGGAATAGCGTACTAATGAAAACCAACAAGATGGACTGTGAAATAGGTTGGTTATATATAGGAGTTTTAGGGTCAGTTTTTACCATTTCATATAGGATATAGGATATTCATCCAACACCGCTACCGCATAAAACAAAAATGTGAATTCATATAAAGGCTTCAAAAACTCTAAGGGTTTTTAACTATGTATTATAAGTTAGGTATGTTATGTTAAGTTATTTTAAGTTACATTTAACAGTGACAAAATGGTTTCCAACAAGCTTCAAATAAGTGTCCGCGAGCTGTCCGTTATCTGATGCTGTCAATATAAAATTAATCGTAATGTTACGAGCTAAGGCCCATATTTGAATTCATATTTTTGTGTTGTACGGTAGCGGTGCTTTTCGCTTTTTATGTTCTATTAAGTTTAATGCAATGATTATAACTATCCATCTGTAAAAACATGTGATTTTGTTGCAGGTAGAAAATGCCTCGGCTTTAAGCCCACCCTTTGTACCTTAGTGCAACAAAGTTTTAAATAAATAAATAAAAACTAGAATACTTCATAGGTTTAAAGCAATAAGGAAACGGTTGTTTAATCTCTATGGCAAATTATTTTGTATTTTTTCTATAGTTTAACAGGATTTATTAACCGATACCAGACTTGTCGTCATAGCTCAAGAATTAGCAAGCTGAAGTGGCAGTGGGCCGGCCATATCACGAAGAACCGACAAACGCTGGGGTAAATTTGTTCTTGAGTGGAGACCATGACTCGGCAAACTTAGTGAGTCGCCGTCCGGCCAGGTGGGATGACGATCTGCGAAAGACTAGCAAACGGCAGCTGATGCTGGATGCGGCAAGCTGAAGACAGGACGCTATGGCGCTCATTAAGAGATGCGCTCCTGATGTATAGCAGTGGACCACGAGAGTTAGAGAAAAGTGGTGAAAGGAGTCATGCCCTCGATTATAAGAAAACAATAACTGTACATTTAGTTTTGTTTTTTAAATCTCTTACCTTTGATGGAAATGCCTTCACTATGTTCCATTCCACTCCAAAGCGTGAAAGTAAACTGCGTGTTGCTTTGACGGTGAGCGTCAAAGCATCCGCAGCGGGTGTTCAGGCCGACAAAGACACGGCTACCGGAGTTATGAACTTATGTTATTTGGGAAGCACTTGAGCTGGCTTTGGATGAAGCACTTGAGATGAACTGCTAGAGATGGGGCTTACCAGTCTTATGACAACGTTCGTTTTGAGTAAAATATATATTACTAGCTGCGCCCCGCGACTAATCGAGATTGTTTTAATCTCATTTAAGATCTCTCGATTTTCATCATACGTTGGTAATTAAAACTTCACAAAATAAATATTTTTATTGGCAAGAATAAGTATATATTTAAATCTACAGTCTTAAAAATTAATTAGGTACGTCCATATTCTTCCTAAAATAGGCGTTAATAAGAAATAATAATGGTCAATTCACACAGCATAATCTAGCCCTAAACTAAGCTATGCTTGCAATACTGCATTGCAATACTGCACTTGCAATACTGCATGCAATAATTCGATTTATAATTTGAGATAATCTGTCAAACAGGCAGCTTGCTAAACTTGACATGACATGCCTCTAAATGCAAAAATCACTAAAATTAATATGATTATTAAAATATGTATTATTCAAATATATCTAGCTTAAGGTCATAATCAAAATGGAAACGCCTGAAAAAACCCCTTACCACAGCAAAGAAGAACGCACCTTTCCTCTCCTCCGCCCTTTGAACATCCCGCGTCCCGACTTCTTACAAGACCTTCAAGACAGGTTTCCCATCCCTATCGTTATCAGCCGGCGGAACTCTAAAAAAAGATGGCGCCGCCGCTTTGATCTGCCAGACGTGGGAATGCGCAGGAGTGGATCGCCGCGGGGCTATCAACTTCAGATTGATTTAGATATCACGGCGGGAACGTTCGATAGATACGAGTACATTGGCTTAAAACAAAGACAGGCCAGTGGTCTTCTGAACTCTGAATGGTGATTGTTTTGAGGATGATTTCCTGTCCAGCTATATTTCGTACCCAGCAATAATTTCCCTAGGTATCTTGTAACACTAAGGTCCGTATTATAAAAGCTTCAGTCGATATGTCGATATATCACTACCTAATATAAAAAAATTCGCTTCCCGCTGTCTGTCTGTTCCTATGTATGCGTAGATCTTTAAAACTACGCAACGGATTTTGATGCGGGTTTTTTAATAGACAAAATAATTAAAGTGAAAGGTTTATAAACTATTTGATACATAGATATCCACGCGGGTGAAGCCGCGGGGCACACTTAGTGCTTGAATAAAACTTCTTTGGCATAAACGTCACTTAAGAATATCTGTAACTAAGCAGAGAACAGAGTTATTTTTGTACGTCCAATTAACAATAAATCAGTAACCATTAATTTAATTAACTTGTTATATGTATTTAAAAATTATATTTAATTTAGTTTATTTGTTTAATCCATGTATTTGTAAGAAAGAGCAGGACATCCTGGCACAAGTATACTTAGATATTTAAAAGGATGTTCTAACAACTGTCTAGCATGTAAAGTAACATACTTTTATACTAATAAACAATTTTCAACTGAGCAAGCTTTTATATCCTTAGATTCGCTTGCTCGATGCTTGCGTGTCAACTAGAGATAATATCATCTTACCTAGGGACCTATAAGCTTTCTATTGTACCCACCTATGACTGATAGATATGACATATAGACCAGAGACCAGGTAACCGAACGTCCAGCTAGAGTCAAATCGGACACGGTTACATTTCAATCCCTCGTGAATAGACAGTTATGCAGTAATAGTTAGATGGCAAGCTAGTGGCTCTGCCAAATCGAATAGACACTCGCCACTGAACCTTTTCTCGAAACATCAAGAGGCAGTTTTCAGTTATCAATTAGTACCTAGTTACTGAGTGTGCTACGGTCATCAAATAGTTTTAAAAAAAAGGCGTAAACACTGGCTTTTCTTGGTCTGCATAGCTCATCGGTGGTTGGTCCGTATTTTATAATTAGGAAGTTCGTTTGTTTTTGCCTGTCGAGAAAGTTTTTCTTGAATTTCCCCTGTGTATAAGAACGATTGAATTCTAATACAGAGGGGAAATTCAAGAAAAACTTTCTCGACAGGTTTTAAGTGTCGATTCAATTCAATTAATAATGACTTATCGTTTTAAAATAGACACTAATGCATTTACATTTAAAAACTCCATAACTCCCAAAATGTGTTTACAAGTCATAAATCCAAACATCCCATTGCATTTTGACACATAAATGGAATACCGATGACAGATCCACCTTCCATCATAGACAGATTTATTTTAAACGCTTGTTTAACAGTTAACAGCACGCGTCGGAATAGGAACATTCTTTTAAAATTGGAATCTTTATTTTAGTTGCGCGTGCGCTGGTGTGTTAGCCAATGGGAGCGAGGGACGCCCACTGAGGCAAGGCGTGGTTGGTTTATTTTTATATTGAGAACCATAAAGGTCTCATCGTGATAAGAAAACCTTAGAGACCTGGTTTTCCCTAATTATAATAATGTTCAAAAACTTACCTTTAATGTTTTTAATAGGTATTATTATATATTATTTCGGCAACATTGAAATATGAACCTTGTATCTTTATCCTAAACTAGCTGCGCCCCGCGGCTTCGTCCGAAATCTATGTGTAAAAATGGTTTATAAACCTTTCTCTTGAATCACTCTATCTATAAAAAACCGCATCAAAATCCGCTGCGTAGTTTTAAAGATTTAAACATACATAGGGACAGACAGCGAGAAGCGACTTTGTTGTAACGATGATTGATAAGCTTGCTTTGTCAAATTCTAGGATATTACTGACGAGGCCAGTAATGTGTTGCTAGCCTCGATGATCATGGTTGAAAGCGCAGCGTAGCGTAGGTCTAGGCCATCACAGTGCGGTCAGCATCGCAGACCTTTATGGACAAGGTGAATTGAAGGACAAGACTAAGGATCGAAGCCTCTATAGCGCGAACAGCAAGGCAATGCTGACCAAGCTTGAAGGCCGAGACCAAAGCAAGCTTAGCTTGAGGCCATCATACCAGCAGAGTAGGTATTGCAGGATCAAGGCTTGTACCTACTTTACTCAAACAATACAAGAAATTAAAATAAAAAACTAAAGTTACACTTGCGTGGTTCACAAATCAATATTTTTAAACTTACGCGATCTGGACACATAATTATTTTATTTATAAGTATTTTATTTATAATATCCCACAACTTACAAGCACACAGATCCCCTGGTACTGTCCACGATCCTTTCCATCCATGGTTGTCTGGTAGAGATCGCTCTTGAGCGATAAGACCGCCAATTGTACTTAATTTTTAAGTTTTTACTGTACATAGTTTATAGTTAAAGTGCAATAAAGAATTTTCTATCTATCTATCTATTATTAGTACTATTAGACGGGTAATTATCGCGTTAGTCATCCCGTGACCACGTCAGTGTGTAAACCTGTGAAACGTGTTAAAAGTAAATAAACGCTATAAATACCCGTAAATAGTACCAACCTATAATTATTAGTTCATAAATTAAAGTAAGAAATTTCACCTGAAAGAAACCTTATACACTGTCTACTGTCGTGTTTTGCTGCCACCAATCTATACTAATATTATAAAGAGGAAAGGTTTGATTTTTTGTTTGTTTGTAATGAATAGGCTCCGAAACTATTGGATCGATTTGAAAAATTCTTTCACCGTTGGAAAGCTACACTATCCCCGGTGAACATAGGCTATATTATATTTTCAAAAAAGTTAGGGATCTGTACTAAAACCGTGCGAAGCCGGGAAGGTCCGCTAGTATTTTATATTATTATTTTAGTACTGTCAAGAGATCTCTAGTGTCTAGCTAGATAAATCTATGTTAGGGTTTATAACGCTTTCAACAGTAAACTATAACAAATTTGTAACTAAAAATAAATATATCTATCTATCTATACTTTCTAATAGAACTTGCCGGCGGCGGGTAAGCCCGAAAGGTCGGGTCGACTTCGCAAAAAGTTAGTCTATGTAGGTACTCAAACAACATAGGTACCATGTTTGAGTAAAAACTGAAAGAAGATCGAAGAGAAAATAGACCTAAATTATAGATAGATAGAAAACACTTTATATCACCACAGAACAGAAATAAAAAACTTTGAATATAGGAAATAGAGGAATATAATATACCTCTATCTTATAATATTATTTTCAAGGTTAGCTAATTTATCGTAGCTCTTCATTTTGCTGTGTCATACATAACCATACCTTATTTCAACCTGTTTCAAAATATTATGCCAAAAACCACTTAGAGGATGATTGGCCAGTTTCTTTTGAACATAGTAGTTGGTAACTTCTTATTCCTTTTGCAGTAAGGTTCAAATTACCTCGATATTTGATTTGTCGTGATTGCCTATCTTTTTCTGTGTAGGTAAATTAGAAAATTAACGGTTTAAAGCCAATAATTTATTTTATGGAACCCAAATTGAGATGACCTGATTGGCTGCATCAGGTGGAGTCGTTAAGCTATTAAAAATTATGACCGATGTCTTGGTAATTTGAAGGGAAAATGGATCGTCAAGTTGTAAAATACGAAATAGATAAAACGTTAGAAATAATTGGGGATTACGTTTAAAAATATATTATATGAACTTACTTCGGGCTAAGGTAACTTCTGAGAAACAAGAGTCTATGAACTCGTTTTAACTAATTTAGTTTTGTATTATTTAAACGAATCATGCCTAACACTAATTAAAATTATATACCTACATTTATTCTACATCATATTGGCGTGAATATGATCTAGCTCGTGTAATGATTCGTACATCATTACACTAGATTATATTGACGCTTATCTTTTCGTTCGATAAATACTGTTTACATATAACCTCCAGCCTAAGGACGGCTAAAGGGGCAAGTTGGGCTCTTCGCTGAGAATATCTCTCGATTAAAATAATTTTGACATACAAATGGCGAAAATAATATCTTAAATGATAAAATATCGATGTTATCTATTCTTTTTATTTCGAACTGAATTATATCGGAGAGAGATCGTGTAACCACTTTTTACTGCTGACAAAGCGTAAATTAAAACAAAACGGTGTATAAAACATTCTATTGTTTCAGAAATCGCGGGAGAGATTAGAGATTAGCTGTCAGTCTGACATTTTGAAAGACGCCATTGTTTTGTCGGCCAATCGCGGCGCCTACTTTGAATTTAGAATGTTTTCTTTTTCCATTCGAATCGCTATTGTTTTACCAGCTACTTTTTGAATCTATCTATTATATTCTACCAATGGCAGGTAAGATCTTGATACAGACTACTTTACCACAGATTCAATAATATTTGGCATAGCTTAAATAATATTTATTTTATTTATTTATTTATTTATTTACAAACGTACCTCTATTTTTACGGGAACACCCAATGCAATAGAGTGCATATTTAAATTTAATATTAAAATTAGAAATAATTTTATAATACAGACAACACAAAAATCATAGTCAACCTTACTTTAAGTTTACATTACAAAATCATAAATTAAAAATCACAAATCATACATATCCATTTCCATTTCAATATAGGGCTATACGAGTATAAGCCGCAGTCATCGTATTTTCTAAATATTTATATGAAATGGTGACGTAGTAATAGACGCATCCAGCATCTACATATCTGCAGTATTTCGCAGGTCGTCATCCCACCTGGTCGGAGGGCATCCTACACTACGTTTACTGAGTCGTGGTCTCCACTCAAGAACACGTTTGCCCCAACGGCCGTCGGTCTTCGGTCTTCCATCCGAACACCATAAAGATAAACACATAGGCACACTTTATCGTATGTCTGCGTAGGACGTGCTACGACGCTACGTCGGACTGATGTAGCATACAAAAGATTTCAACGCGCACCCTTTCACTCGCATCTCTAAATACATAGACCTAGATTAATGTAGACCAATGTGTATGATTGGTTAGATACGACGATCGACCTTCAGATCGTTTTCCGAAAATATTTCATCATAAAGTTTTAAAGCGTATCCAGAGCGCGGAGACAAATTATGAGGATTATCTCATGGCGATTACCGCAAGTCCGTCGAGTGTTTTAGTGACATTATAGTTACTGTCACTAAAATCAGCAGGAATTGATATTCTATCGAACGTCGCGGACCGCGCGAAATCCAAGCGAAACTTACCGCTACGGTTTTAGGTAGAAAATACGACGCAAGTGTGAATAACAGTTAAACATTAAAACTTGAGAAAAAAACATACAGTACATGCAGTAGCCCATGTTAGGGCCAAAATCTTCAAACCCCTTTGAAAACTTCATTTTGCTGACATTTGAACAAAGAGCTGGCTAGAATGCCGCTGACTTCGTAATATTTTGACAGAGAGCATTTGTATTTGGTCGTAATTTGGCCCTTTACTGAAATTGGTCTAATTTTAGTCGCTCTGATCGAAATCGGTCTAATTTTGAGTCAGTATTGTGTCGGCTAAAAGCTTTTTGTGTCGACTCACCCTGGAGGAAACAGAGGCTATTTTAAAGTACAGTCAGCTCTAACAATATGTATTATCTGTGGTGTTAGATACATATTTCAGATATGGTCTTTAAGACTCGGCCAACAAGGATAAAAAACACTATTATACCACACAAAATAGGAAACAATATGAAATAAATTAATACTTAGAATAGAGGAAGTATTATATAAAGGGCGGGCTTATCGCTAAGAGCAAGCAAAATCAGCGGTTATCAATAATAATAATTTATTTCGTAAATTTGATGAATAACACGTCACATTCATTTTTACCTACTACTGGTACGTAGCGATTGTAGATTAAATTAAGGTCATACAAATAATATTCAACGAAATGTCCCGGGTGCACAACATGAGACCGATTTATTATTGGTATTTTAATCACCTCGTAAAATAACTGAGATAGGCATTTTTTGAACAAAACTAATAATACATTTACCTACTGAGGCTGACTGTACTTTCTTCCTCCCTTGATGTCGCCGACAATATTTTGACAGGCAATTTTTAGGGTTCCATACGTCAACTTAAAAGCTTTTTCGGTTTGAAATATACGTTTCCTTTTCCTTAATGCATTGACGAGACATGCAACTGCGAATTTAGGTAATTTATTCCGGTACAATAATTCATGTTAAATGTCTGAAGTTGTGGGTAAGTACCTACATGATTTTTCTTTTTAAAAGTGTCGTAAGTAGGAACCATAAGTAGGTTTACCTTTGTCTAGACGTGGGACGAAATAAACATACATAGAATAAAATATGTTTAGTCTTGTAACTGTTGCTTGACTGAAATCTTTATTTTCTGAAATCTGTAAAAATAGTTGTAATGCTTTGAATAAATAAATAAATATTTTTTTTTAAGTCTATTTTTCCAAGTTTGGTCACAAATTGATACATTGCAATTTTTCTGCTTGCTTTTTAATAAAGCTGATAATTGCAATCTATATTAATGCAGTCAAAGGCAAAATTAGTGAAATATTTGTTTTCACTAATTCTTTTAATGTTTCAAGACTATTTGCAACAGTCTGCAGCTAGCTCAACTGTTTCAATTGTAGATTTGACATTGGCTGATCAATTAAGTAATGTGTTTGTACCTATGTAATTATAATTTCTTTGTCAGTAAAATGTTAGGCAAATGTCTGTTCAGTTTATTTTCATATGCTGTTCATCATTTCCCATCATCAGGTCTAGGTGTCACGTGTCGATTGGTCACGGGCGCGGCTCTCACGCCTCCGTCCTGACGACGATTCGACACGGGGACGATACGGCACCGGACCGGGGTGGAGTATGCTCTACTAATCTATTTATTTTTTATTTTAGTTTTGGGGTAGCTAAATACTAAACATAGAGTGTATATACATAATGATATATAGAGCACGCAGTGTAGGAAGCCCTCCAACCAGGTGGGATGACAACCTGCAAAAGACTGCAGCTAGATGCGTCAAGCTGAAGACAGGGGCTATGGGGCTCATTGGGGCAGATCTTTGTCGAGCTGTGGGCTAACATAGGCTGATGATGATGATATAGAGCACAAAATTCTTCTAGATTAGCGAGGAAGAACTTTGTGCTCTATACTTTGTGTGCCTGAGACATAAAAGGCGTGTGGTAAAAATGGCAGAAGTATAAATAAGCGATGACGCGCTGCAGCAAACTCTTTTTTAGGCAACATTTTCGCTTTTGATTTTAGACATAGGTACTTATGTCTCTGGACAAAAAATTGAGGTAATGAGATTGTTTCCTGGAAAATTATAAAGTGACTAGGATTTTTAACGTGTTAAATTGTAAGATGTAAATAAATTTTGATTATATCCAAGAAAATTATAATGTGACTAGTATTTTTATAGTTGTAATAGGTCGTACTGTCCTACAGTGGTATATCCGTCCATAAAACTTAAAGTAGAGTTACATGCGAGCATATCACCGCGCGGCGCGCAGGGGTGCTAAACAATATGGTTCATAATGAAGTTCTCATGAACTCTTTGGACACAGATCATCATGCGGAGTTCTAGTGTTCCCACAGGTACCATGGAAAATTGCCAATAATTTCCCATACATTTTCATTTTCCATAAGTCATTATGGATGTGCCTATTTCGTTAGCTAGTTTTTTGTGTGGTACCTTATAGTAATAAGGTACATATGTATAGATCGTGTCCCAATCGATCCTTTGATCCTAAGGTTCTCTCGAGTAGATCGCTTCAAGCCGAAAGTTGTGTATAATTTTAACCTGTCCGGAGGGCGTCGTTCAATACGTTTGCCGTATCGCGGTCTCTACTCAAGAACACAATTATTGTCCAGCATTATTTTTTTATTAGCAAGCTGAATTCCCCTCTGAATCGAAAACCGCTAGGGTAAACTTATTCTTGAGCAGAAACCGCGACTCACCAAATGTAGTGTAGGACGCCCTGTGAGATAAAGTAGAGATGACGACATGCAAAGGACTGCAGGCAGATGCTGGATGCGGCAAGCTGAAGACAGGGCGCTATAGTGCGTGTTAGGGGAGGTCTGTGTCCAGCCGTGGACTGTTATTGGCTGACAATTTTGAGGATGTTTTTTCCACAAAGTTATCAGAAATCTGAAAATGTAGATTATACATAGGTACATACTTAGATTATCCATTTTTGTTGACAAAGATACTTTAACTTTACAATAATCTATCCAAATTTACAATTCGTGTAACGGATCACCCTCCGTCCATTAATCTAATCAACACAAAGGTAGCGCACGTCGCGCAATGCGCGTCGGCGCACGCCGCGCGCACGTCGCGACCGTGCACGGCGCGTGCGCCCAAATTGACGGTATTGTTTCGTACGGCGATTGGGCGGTTATGGGCGAACTTAATGGGTACAGTTTTGGAATTCTTTTGGAGTTTCGGAGACAATAAACATAAGAGGTCATCTTCATGGATGAGAGTTTCGCGGCGGCAAAGTTATCGCTCTCTGTATACCCGCTCATAACTCGAGTTGTTATAGAATATATGCTGATGTGATCGCCTTATAGAAGATGGATAGAAAATACGTATTGCACTTCTATAAAGCAAACTATGAACCATAAAAAACTGAAAATAAGGTAGATATATAGAATGTACTAAGAACCTTAAAATTGACATTGTCTGAGAGATTCTAAAGTTCCTAAAGTCCTTTTCACAGCCTTAGAAAAATAAAGGGTTTTGTTTATTTAACTATTACCTAGGTTTTATTATTGTTGGTTTTTACTAGTGTACCATCTTTGTTATATTCGTCAATTTCTCCGTTAATTATGGACCGATTTGGAATATTATTTCACTTTGCTATTGAGAATTATTCTGAAGGTGTTCCCATAGAAATGTTAAATCCGAGGCATAAATATTATTTTCAGTCCTAGACAAGACAATAACTTCCTGTCGACTGTATTTTAGCTTCTTTCTCTTGCCCTCGATAAAAAGACTAAATAACCGAATTGGAAAATGGGGTAAACATTTCAAATATTTGTATAAACAAAGAATTGTGTGTGTATGACTTGACTACAAGTCTAATTTTTGTTGACTTCACAAAACAACACGTTAATGACTGTTATCGGCGCGTGTCAATCGCCATATTGCGCAAAATTGGCGGGAAGCATCCATTATCAAGATGGCGGATTTTCGCGGTTGTTTTTTTGGCGCGATGATAAATCGCTCCGCTAATACATCCGCTTCCGGTGCTAATGGAGGGGATACGAACATGGAGATTGATGTTTTTTATATTTTTGCAAAAATCACGACCGTTTATTTTGATAGTCTAGTTTTATACCGCTTTGCCATTTTACGATTTTTTGAATAATTTTTAATAGCTGACATTTTTGGTACTTGTCTTATGTTGATTATGATTTTAAGAAAATGTGTTGTGTTTTGTTTACCGTGAAATATGTTTTGAGGTAAGTAATTACAATAGTAAACTGTGTAACAAAGAAAATTACAATCAAAGAATATAAACACATTATAGAACTAGAACTGAGCTAACTGCAGACGGTTGCAAACAATCCAGAGATAGCTCATCTGATCCATATCAATACCACTCCGAAGAGTTCTCAAGACGCTACCTGCGTCATGATGCCAGAACCTTACCTACTCTTAAATAATGTTAGGTGACCTCATCTAAAATTATTTAAGGATATCTCGCCTTATAACTAATTCGTAACTAGAAACATATGTATGATGTTTTATATAGTTTAAATCTCGTTGGGTACGCTCTACTCTCAGAACAACGAACGATGTTGCTCTACATAAGAAAGTTTTATGTGGTCTCCCATTGAAATAAAATAATTGTGCTTATAACGCTTTTTCTTTGAATAACGTGATTATTTTGCAAACAGCAGACTTTTGTTGGTTTCAGGCCCATATTACGTTGAATGTGACTTGGCCGGGTAGGTCATATCATCTGCCTTTCCCCAAAATTTATTGAATCCCCATAAATGGTATTCCAAATTATAATCTCTCAAATCAATACCAATACTCAATCACAGAGCTTAATAACAAGTGTAAACGACCGAAGCCGCGGGGTCCATACTAAACAACCGCAGATGCATTACGCGGAGCGTACCTACCGTACCGATAAGTCATCGCTGACTGTACCGCGGTCATGGCTTATGTTGCGTGTAATGGGATTGAAAAAATATGATTAGGAATACAAAAGGGCGCCAAGAAATATTATTTGACTTCTCGTAAAAGCATAATCTTTAAACCTCTCCCAGAAAATCTAAAAGAAGCGAAATTAGTTAAATGCATTTATAACAAAACTATTGGAATATGTATCATATATTTATTTTAACACTTTGACTGCGATCTTTTTTTTAACCTAAAAAATTCGTGCTGCCGCTCTACACAGTGGTTGTGTTGCGCCGCACATGCGTTTCGTTCGAAAAATATTACGGCTGTGCTGAGTCACACAGATCTGTATTTTCTCAGCCGCTGCGCTAGTGTGGATTTACACATATTTGTCACTTGTAGAAAACACATACCGTGTGATTTCAGCACTCAAAGTGTTAAGATGCATTGGATGTGTAAGTATTACCTATATGTACGAAGACGACCTACCTAAGTACTTAATTTACATCTTACTTAGAATAGCTTCTTTCTCAAGAAAGTTACATTGTGTTTTTTGGGGAATAAATTATTGAAACCGAAAAGAACTAAACATAAAACAATTAGTTCTAATTTGTTTCGTAACTTTCTTTTTTAATACAGAATTTTTTCTAAACATTCCCTTTAATTATGTCTAATACACATAATTAAAGGGAATGTTTAGTAAAAATCTTTATTCCTTATAAACGATATTTTTTTTCATTATATAAAAAGACTAGTTTTGGGCCTGTGCATGTACAGTGCGTTTATTTATTATTCTGAACAGTTTATGATACTCTGAAGTTTTAAAGCTAACGCGATCAACAGTTTTGCGAAAATATCTTTTCAAACAACAGAACTTCGTAGACCATTAAATTGTTGCAGCTATTGCATCATCATCAGCCTATATACTGATATAGACTGATGATGATGCAATAGCTGTGGACTGCCACTGCTGGACATAGGCCTCCCCCAATGAGCGCCATAGCGCAACCCTGTCTTCATCAGCTTGCCGCATCCAGCATCTACCTGCAGTCTTTCGCAGGTCGTCATCCCACCTGGTCGGAGGGCGTCCTACACTACGTTTACCGAGTCGCGGTCTCCACTCAAGAACACAATTACACAGAACAGCTATTGCATAATATCATCCAAAAACAATCAATAGATCAATGGATTACCCTCATGCATGTTTCATGGATGCAGTTGCGGCCACTTCGTGCAGAGCATTAGGGTAATTGCATGTAAGCAAATACAGCAATACGGGGGTGGGATTAGGAAACATGATTAAAAAGGGTAATTTTCTAAAAGTTTTCTGTCAGAGGTAGAGCTTGGGCCAAATTATATTAACCAGTCGCTTTACTATGAATAATTATTAAGTATTATTCTAATTATATTATTCATGCGTATTCAATGATATGATTCTACCACGGTAGAATCGTCTATTGAATGCTTCGATAGTTCGATTTGACTTTTTCCATACATTTGTCACCTTACAGCGCCTCTATCGGATAGAGAGGAAGTATTTTTCTTTGACAGCGGTAGAATAGTTTCATTTTAGTCAATTAATTAAAATGGAATTGCTAATGTATATACCAGCTAAGACTGGTAACAGTCTAACTCACCTGTCTTAGCTAGTATATATATTCTATATATATATCCTATGTATGTATTTCATAAGCAAAGCTATAACATAAGCTATAATAAGAATATTGAAACCACCACCCAATAATAGGATTATATGTATAAGTTATTGCGTTTTTACAGTTGCGGGGGTGGTACATTGGATTATTAATGCTGACACATGCCCAGTGTGTCCCCTTATCTGTACATCAATGTTTTCTTTGGGTTTTACATTAATTTCGTTGATGGATTCAATGCAGCGGGTTGTGGCTAGTCGTTTTCTGCTAGTTATTTCTGAAATTATAAAAACAAGTGTTTTTGACATTTGAGAGATATACCTACATATGTAGGTACTGTTGTTGTTAATTTATACTGTTAAGCGATAATGTCGATGATTCAAAATCAGACTCGTCGGAAGCTACTAGGTGAGTTATAAAAGGATGTTTTCTTTTAGAGATAAGTTTTGTAATTTATCACCTAAAATCTTTTTTTAACATCCCAATTTCCACAAAAATAAGAAGGTTGCTGTTGCTTTTTTACTCTGCCGATTTTTGTGTAATTTTTAGAGAAAACTTATATTAATCACTCAACATTGATTACAAATCGGGAAGTACCCGCAATGAAACGCACAATAAAAAGGAAGCAGCCAAGGATGCACCCTTGCGGCACACCCCAACGCATTAACGCAAGTTTTAATCAAAAAATCGTGGGTGTGAAATCCAAACAAATAGGGGACTCGTATTTCCCATAACGATAATGAAAAAAGCATAGAAATAACAGAAAAAAGTACGTTTTTGGGACGTAAGGTGCGCGTGCGATAGAATCAAACGCCGTTCAGGAATCAGGAAATTGTGTAAATAATTACACTGATTTGGGGAAGTGATTTGACGCGATGACTTCGTGATTGCATTTGATTAGTGAAGGGTGGTTATGGGAAACGAAAATTATGGGTGTGCTTTTTGTTGTTATAATTAAAATGGATTACAAAGATAATAATTGACATGTCGATAAGTTACCGGGGAAAGTCTGCTATCGCAAAGCAAGTTAGTTACGTATGGGTAACTCTCTAATCTGCTATCGTGCCTAAATCAAATCGTTTATTTGCAAGAATACAAAATTATACAATGTCTCTTAGTTAGAATGTTCCACGATTTACTTTTATCATTAGATAGGAACCTAGTCCTAGCTAGACAATGTACAGTGTAGCAACGACGACCTCAGTGGCGTGGCGGGTGAAAGTCTAAAATCAAAATTCAAAATATTTTATTTTCTTTAGGCTTACAAAATAAGCACTTAGACAAGTCATACTTTATACAAGATTATTTTACTGTTTTACTGTTAAAAATTTTTCCACTAGTGGAAGAAGTGAAAAACAAACCACTAGTATGTTCTGGGCTGGGCAGCATTTGGGAAACTACGTCGAGTCTTCTCGTCATCCATACCGCAATGCTTGAAAACGAAAGTTTTCAGCCAGTGCGTCCTACCCGTTATGACCTACGGAGCTGAGACGTGGACACTCACGATAGGGCTGGTCCACCAGTTCAAAGTCGCTCGGCGAGCTATGGAAAGAGCTATGCTCGGAGTTTCTCTGAAGGATAGGATTCGCAACGAATACATCCGACAGAGAACCAAGGTTATCGACATAGCTCAAAGAATTAGCAAGCTGAAGTGGCAGTGGGCCGGCCATATTTCGCGAAGAACCGACGGCCGCTGGGGCAAACGTGTTCTTGAGTGGAGACCACGACTCGGTAAACGTAGTGTAGGACGTCCTCCGACCAGGTGGGATGACGACTTGCGAAAGACTGCAGGTAGATGCTGGATGCGGCAAGCTGAAGACAGGGCGCAATGGCGCTCATCGGGGGAGGCCTATGTCCAGCAGTGGACTGATATAGGCTGATGATGATGATGTGAGTATGTTCATAACTTATGTATAAATAAAAATATCGACATATTTATGTATTGTATTAAGTATGAATCAGTTACCTAGTGCTCATCCAAGTGCTGCTTAGCTTGAGGAGTTGTGTGATATGACAATCCAGCATTGTTTATTTATTTAACACTAGCTGCGCCCCGCGGCTTCGCCAGCGTGTAAATCTATGTGTCAAATGGTTTATAAACCTTCCTCTTGAATCACTCTATCTATTAAAAAACCACATCAATATCCGTTGCGTAGTTTTAAAGATCTAAGCATACATTAGGGACAGACAGCGGGAAACGACTTTGTTTTATACTATGTAGTGATAAACTTTACGCTAATGACGCTGATGAAGGATGCAGATTCAGATAATTTATTGTCATACTTCATACACATATAAAATCACAATAATGTAACTTAAATTAAATTATGAGGCTATGACTCAGCTTACGATTATAGGATATAAATGTCCGTTTTAGAAATCAAGCTACCAATTATTTCAAGTTATGACTTGACTATTATTAAAATATCTATCTATGTGTAATAATAAATAGTATTATGTAAGTATATCAGTTATCTAGTATCAATAACACAAGCTCTGCTTACCATGGGGCTAGATAATGCTGTGTGAATTGTCCAGAATTATTTATTTTATTTTTATTTTTTTATAATACAGTCCCTCAAACCGCGCTACCTGGAACGAGCTAATTTAGGCCATTCTATTGTTAAGTTGCCATTGTTATGATTTCGAAGGTCAAGGCTAGACATTATGGGTTTTTAGGAAGCTGATAGTGTGTACTTTAATTTAATTTAAGTTATATTTGCGACCAAACTTAAATAAAAAAAAGGGTCAAAATGAAAATGTAGCGTGTGTGCGATTTCTATGCTCTCGAGTGTAGGTATAACTTAATAATCCTTTAACACTTTGACTTCGATTTATTTTCGACGACTGCGATCTTTTTTTTAACCTAAAAAATTCGTTGTGTTGCGCCGCACATGCGTTTCGTTCGAAAAATATTACGGCTTTGCTGAGTCACACAGATCTGTATTTTCTCAGCCGCTGCGCTAGTGTGTATTTACGCATATTAGTCACTTGTAGAAAACACATACCGTGTGATTTCAGCAGTCAAAGTGTTAAGTGAGGCTGATCGCCTCAAAGTAGCCAAGTGCCACACAGCACAGCACTATTGTAATGAACTGTAATACAATGAACACAATGCGCGCAATGGCTCGCGAGAAGTTGCGCGCGGGCCATATGCCGTGGTGTAATGATCAGAGTGGTCTTGATACTTGGGCAGCAAGGGAGGCAAGTAAGGACTTTTTTCTAAGGACTTAGATTGCGATGTAGAGATAGGTGATTTAGAGATAATTATAATAGTCCGATAGTCGACCGCGACTCGGTAAACGTAGGGTAGGACTTTTTTCTAAGGATTGAAGTTGCAGGCGATTTATAGATGAGAAAAAATAAAGAAGCTAGAAATTACTAAGCTTACGATCTTGTTACTTGCAACATATTATGTACATATTTTTTCCGGTATGTAATATGTTTATCTAACATCCCTTGTTTGTATAGTTCTTGTTGAATTTGGAGTCAAAGAATAAATAAATAATAAATAAATTAATTATGCTGGACAATTCACACAGCATTGTCTAGCCCCATGGTAAGCAGAGCTTGTAGAATAATGAGAACTTAAACTGAACAGATGTAAACAATTAACCAACAATATTGAACGTTCTATTTAATTCTATTTCTCAGGCAAAATCTTTTGGAAATGAAATTCTTGTGCGCAAACAACACCAAATGTACTAAATAGTAAATTTTGCTCGTAGTTTTGGGTCTGAAATAACAAAATCACCAACAGAACAAATATTATATGTTGCAAGTATCAAGATTGTACGCTAAGTGATTTTCACCCCATGCACAAATCACCCCGGGGGTGATTTGACTGACAACTAAAAGAAAATATTTTCAATAGTCATGAATATATTAATTATTTAATGGAATATTCATTTCATAAAATTATTATTTAATTTGTGAATATGTCAGATATTATGCAAGGTATTGTGCACTTATTTTTTCATAATTTAATGTAGGGTTAAAGGGTGTTTAGCAAAAATTTTGGAATAAAAACCCTGCAATTCTTCAGACATGCTTTATTAAATATTATTCATTTTGCTTAGGCTAATAAATGTTTTATTCCTTTATTTATTTTTTATAAATAAATATTTTGCTGCATTGTGACTTGCGTCAAAATGACAAAGTAAGGTTGTAGAAAATATATAAGTACTGCACTAGGTGGGTATTACCAAGTTAATGACTACATATTATAAAACAAAGTCGCTTCCCGCTGTCTGTCTGTCCCTATATACATATGCTTAGATCATCGACTACGTACCCTAGACGCCTAATACCTATTTATTCACTGTGCAAACAAGTCTGTCAACCAACTGAGGTGAGCGGGCGCGGGGAAGTGAGTGCTCATTGGTCCGTTCAAGGTTACGACAAATCATGACCATTATTAGTGATGGGGTAAGTACTATGAAAGCAACAAGGTATATTTACTTTGACGATTTGACGACCGATGTGGCGCGGAGGGCGAGGGCTGTCTGCGACGCAGGAGGTTGTGGGTTCGATTCCCGCCTGGGGTAAAATATTTCTACGATCTGAAAGTACCTATTTGTTTCGGGTGTTTTGGGTATTTTCTATGTATGTATAATAAAAAATATCTATCTATGTAACTAATGTGTTGTATTTGTATTAAGTCGATCAGTCATCTAGTAACCATAAAAAAATTCAGCAATATGGCTCTATGTAGGAGGGGGGTCTTAGGGGGTCATTGGGGGGGCTGGCGGCAAGGCTCGCTTCGCTCACCCCCGACGACCCCCCGACGACCACCCGACGACCCCCCGACGACGACCCCCCCGACTTCCCCGCGGTCGCGTCTTGAAGTTAGTCAAAAACGATACACATATCCGATTTTTTGGTAGAGGGGCTACAGGGGGGCTGGGGGCTTATGGGGGTCACGGCACGGCTCGCTTCGCTCGCTGTGCTGTTCCCCTTGGTCGCATTGCGGCTCGTTTCGCTCGCCGCAATGCTCCCACGGGTTATAAGTGAGAGGTCTTGGGGAGGTTGTCGAGGGGGTCACAACACGGCTCGCTTCGCTCGCCGTGCTGTTCCCCGGGGTCGCTTCGCTCGCTGCGATGCTGCACCCGAAAAAAAAATGTCTAAAATAGGCCAATTTTCGGTTTTTCCTAAAAAAAGGGGGTCTGGGGGGCAAAAGGGGGAAAAATTCTTCTTATTCAAAACCATTTGTCCTCCTCTAAATGACTGTGAAAAAAAATTTCTTCCAAGTCTATCCGTTTTGGAGATGGAAAAGGGGGGGGGGGGCAAAAAAGGGGTTAAAGGGAAGTCCAATTTTTTTTCTTCCAAAACAAAGAGAAACCCTCTATACGACCCCGCAATCAGAACCCCTCTATCGCGACGGTATCTGGTAGCACACTCAAAAGGGGGGTCCTGGGGGGCAGGGGGGGCAACATTTTCTATGCATTCAAAATCACTTGTCCCCCTCTATACAACCCCCAAAAAAAAATTAAGCAATATGGCTCCATGTAGGAGCCCCCCCACTGGGGGCGGTCTTGGGGGGGCAAATGTCAAAAAGTCGGAATTTTCCCTAAGAGACTTTAACTTCCTCTATACGATTCTAAAAAAAAAAAACATACCTTCCCATCCACCATCAAGGCGAAAATCAGTCAGTCAGTGGTAATCTAGCTTTATGTAGTATGTATAATGTATAATATAATGTATAATGTATAATAATAAAAAAAAATAAGTATCAATGGTAATCTAGCTTTATACTATAGTAGAATAGAATAATATTATATGAAAAATAAATAAATATTAGAGTTAACATTTAGGTACCTTACATTTTAGATAAATACCATGTAGCAATGTAACGTTAAATATTATTTTAATCGACTTTTACATATGTAATTCATCATAATCTTTCCTACGGCCATCGACATCTTAATGTCGCCTACGGCACAGCACTATTTACCCCGCCTTCTCAGAGAAAAAAGGTAAGCAAATACAGAATTGGTTATGAAAGAAAGAGATGCACAGTTGACCTCGACAGTTGACCTCAACCGGTCAACCAAATTAAGTTGAGCTCCGTCAGGAGCCATTGAGTAAGCGAGCGCAGAGATTGTCACGGGTCACTGGTCTGGTCGTTACTGATCGAACGTTAGTGGGCGTGGATTTTTATAAGATCTCTTTATCTTATGTGATGTCTTAAATCGTTCGCCCTGTATTAGGTGTCTAGGGTACGTAGTCGATGGCTTAGATCTTTATAACTACGCAACGGATTTTGATGCGGTTTTTTTAATAGATAGAGTGATTCAAGAGGAAGGTTTATAAAACATGACACACATAGATTTCGACGCAGGCGAAGCCGCGGGGCGCAGCTGGAAATATATAATATAATACTTTTACATATAAAAGTATGAACAGATCCCCTGGTACTGTCCACGATCCTATCCATCCATGGTTGTCTGGTAGAGATCGCTCTTGAGCGATAAGACCGCCTATTGTATCTAGTTTTTTAAGGTTTTATCTTACATTGATCTTTTATACTAAGTGTGCAATAATAGAATAGAATAGAAATAGAAAATATTGATTTGTGTTTCATATAAAATAAGAACTAATAATAATAAAGATAACAAATTAGGAACGAATAAAAGAATTAAAATTCGAGATCACAGAAAGGCTCAGCATTAAATGCTACATTGACATAAGCCAGTGCAGCGCTGGTTGTCAGCGGCGCCAGGGTGCTGAGTGCAGCACACAACACAAATCACTAATGATAACAATTTAACTTTTCAATAAAGAATTACCTATCTATGAATAAACTAAAAAATATGGAAGGAACTGGTGAATTACCTACAGCATGTTTCCATCAAAACATTTGAGTGTAGTGCAAGGGAGATTCTTGCCTCGTCAGTCGACATGTGCCACTGATGCTAAAAAGTAAATAAATTGAAATTGATGATCTCTTTTGAACTGGAGAATCATCCTATTGCTATTTTTTATCCATTAACTATGTTAAAATTCTGAATAACCTCTCTCTACTTATTTTTTTAGCTGGATAATATTTCCCATGTGAACTTTTTTATTTTTAAGTTTTAAACTTTGCGGTGTGTATGTTTGTTCTATGACAAAATAAGTAGAATGTAAAATCATTTTTAAGCATCAATTCCGTGCATTTTTCGGTAAGTTGGGATAAGTTTTGTGAGTAAGTCTATTATTTATTCGTAGCAGTAACTAAGTACCATATTATGATAAACTTTACTTATATTTTTTTACCAACTCTAAATTAGTGTCCACAAAAATATTCGTATAGGAATAAATTTTTCCAAGACTCATTTTGGGCTATAAATTTATTATTTGTGCTTCTTTTCTTCTATTTTTATTACAAACTTTGTTGGACGACCGATGTGGCGCGGTGGGCGAAGGTCCGCCTGCGACGCAGGAGGTTGCGGGTTCGATTCCCGCCTCGGAACAAATGCGTGTACGATCTGCAGATATTTGTTTCGGGTGTTCTGGTCGTTTTCTATGTATAATAAAAAATATCTATCTATGTAATGTATTGTATTATGTATATCAGTTATCTAGTACCCATAACACAAGCTCTGCTTACCACGGGGCTAGATAATGCTGTGTGAATTGTGTCCAGCATTATTATTAATATTAAGTGTTGCTTCTTTTGATTAAAACTTTAATATTAAGAAACTAAAACTAAACTAACTAAACGGCATGTACTAAGAAAATAACTATTTTTAAGACCTAGCTGTAAGTTTTCCCAAAATTTTGAAAATAAAATAAAATAAAATAAACCTAACTTACACGAAGAAAAGCAAAAAATGATAAATTAAATAACAAAACTCTTAACTGAGAAAACTTCAACATAAAACAAAAACCATCCCTATAAACTTTTCAGACGGAATAAATCAAATTATCTACTAATAATAAAAGCAGGCAGGTCCGACATTCCACGTTGGCGACACTTATCGACAAATAAATCGTACGGGTCATTATGAGCAGGGTCCTTTATGTCCCATTCTGTCCTTGAATACAACTGGCTACAGATTAGTTACCTCTTTGGTTTATTAGAGGGAAATGTTGTAAATTATTCTGCAAAGATCGTTCGTTTCAAATCCATTCGTGTTTTTACCGACGAAAAACAAAAGAGGAGGAGGTTCTATGTTCGGATGTAATTATTTTTTTTATTGTATGTTAGTCCATTTGTTGTATGTATTTTTTTATTGTATTTTGGTCGATTTGTCCGTCAATTACGAGTATAAAACGATTTGAAGAATTACTATTTCGATGTTTTATTGTATTTTGGCCACCGTCACCGCCACCGTCTATACTTGTTCTAACACTTCATGTCCATCCAAAGGTTACCAGATCGCTTTAAGCGATAAGGCCGCCCATTGTACAACACATTCTTTATTTTTCTTTTTCCTGTCCAGTGTATCTGTTTTTTATGGTGTGTAATAAAGAATAATTGTATTGTATTGTATTTGGTCGATTTCTCCGTCAATTATGAACCGATTTCGAAAATTCTTTCACTTTTGTATAGAGAATGATCCTGAGGTGGTCTTATCTTAAGATGGGTAAGTATTTATCCTGAGAAACTTAAAAAACAGTATACCTAAGTGTACTAAATAAATAATGATGGACAGAAAATACACACAGCTCTAGTCCTAAGCTAAGCAGAGCTTGTGTTATGGGTACTAGATAACTGATATACGTAACACATTACATAGATAGACATTTTTTATTATACATAGAAAACATCCAGAAAACCCGGACCAAATATCTGCAGATCTTACAAACGTTTGTCTTGATGCGGTAATCGAACACGCAACCTCCTGCGTCACAGGCAGACCTTTCTCCACCGCGCCACTGAGGTCATCATAAAGTAACCCATTTCTAATATTGACTGATCCTACATAAAGCTACCTACTGCGTTACCATATGCAGTTAAAAAGGTACTCATCCACTCATGTCTCCCATATGGTACACAGTCCTGGGGATTAGGTAGCACGTAATACGCTTTTATTTCTGTTTGCACACACTTAGAGAATTATCAGTGATAACAACGAATGGCTATTTGCACGGTTTTATCGTAATTTGGTAAAAGTTTCCATCGAATTGTCGCCCGTACCTTCATTTAGTATGTAAGGTCTTTGGCTGAAACAGCTATGAATGTAATAATGTTCAGCACACGCTGAGCCAAGCCCTATTTCGGCGCAGGGTCATGGAGGTAGTCTTTGTGTCCCGTTTGTGTCACATGATAAGCTCCTTCGTTTTCCGCTTGATTATTCTATGCCTGTATTTTGTACCTGTGTCCAAATATTTTTTTTTCTATTCTTTTCTATTCATCGATTTAGGAGCTCTATCCTAAATCGATCTAACTCAGTGGATTAACGAGAGAGTCATTTAGAGATAGAGATAGAGAGAGATAGAGAGATATTTATTGAACCAAGCAGTTACAACACAGAAAAAAGGTGAAGATTTTATAAAGATAAAAATCATTATTATAAGACTTACTTAATACTTAAAACATTGTTATAAGTACATCTACGTTTCGTATCGAACTTGCGTGGCCAAACATAGCTTTGAGAATTTGTATTTATTCAAAACACTTAGATACATCTATTCTAGATATGTCTAGGTATTCTATAGACATTAATTCTATTAACCCTTAGTTACTCGCGCATAAAAACATACATAAGTACTCGCGTGGCGTGCTTTCCACCCCAATTTAAGAATTAGAAAAAAACTACCAAATACATACAAAATCAGACTTTTATTTATGATTAAGATTTAAAAATTAGCGTTGTAAATTCGAAACTCCAATAACTAGAGACGATCAAAAAGTCGCTGGGGTGTTAAACACACACCCCACGCGAGTAATTAAAGGTTAAGACAGGTACCTACTGTAATCACGGGTACCTACTGTGCGTGTCCGTGGAGTGAAGCCCTGGTGACCTGTAATACAGGTTTTGCTAAACCTACATCAGGCACCAGTCTTCAAAATACGGGTTCGATCTAGGATATAAACTAAATGGCTTTATTTTGTATCTAATTTAAGAGAACCTTTGTGAAGAAAATAAAAAAAATATTATTAAATTAATATTCTTATATGACCTAATACAATAGAGGAGTCCACAATATATATCACAGCTTCATTCTTTGCGTTTTTGTGATTATACATATTGTAGTAACGTTTCTAAGATCTCTGGGTAGTCCCATTAGCTTCGTCTCATTAATGAAACGTGTAGAATTTTCATCATCATCATCAGCCTATATTAGTCCACTGCTGGACATAGAACTCCCCCAATGAGCGCCATAGCGCCCTGTCTTCAGCTTGACGCATCCAGGATCTACCTGCAGTCTTTCGCAGGTCGTCATCCCGTAGAATTTTCATACAATTCCAAGATATTATTAGCTTCCATTTTGTTTGTAAAAATATTGAATAGGTTTTTCTATATTTTCATTCTAACGGGGTTTTTTGGAGTGACTGTACTTACCTCGGGTAGGATGGTAATGAGTATGTATGTGATATTGGAAGAGATCGCTTCTAAGCGATAATACCGCCCATTGTTCTTGTCGCATGTTATGTCATTTTGTAATGATCTGCATATGGTTTACAATAAAGCGTTCTTGTATTGTATTAACAGAAAATTTGACTACCTATTGTAAAAACGATTTGACTGCCTTTTGGATTGTAAAAACAAATCATAGTTAGTAACAGACAGTACACATAATTCCTTTGACTCCACAATCTCATCCAAGAATTCCAACAATTTACCTCCTTACATAAAACTTTACCTTAGTAAATACAAAAACCAAAACCTTTAACTTCAGTCTTATAACCTACAGAATAGAGCTCATATTCCGCAGTTGTAAATCCATGGATAGGATGTAAAATATTGAGTTGATAAGGGCAAGTATGCACTGTCAATGATCAATGATAAGGGCGGCGCACACGGACGATAAAACGGCTGGAACGTTTTGTAAACATAGCTTTATCTTTACGATTCGAGTGTTTTAGTCCTGGGAGGACAGGGAGGGAGTAAGCACTGGGTTAAATAGAGCAATGTGGGGGCAAAATAGGCAAAATATATAAATAATAATAATAGCAAATGGTATCTATTCGAGAGTTCGATTATGAGAAGTATGATATAATTATAAAATAATAATGTTAAACAATTCACGCAACATCATCTAGCCCCAAGATAAGCAGAACTTTACATTTATTAAGATGGATAGGTATTAGACACACAGATCGTACAAACATTTTTCCCGAGGTGGGAATCGAACCCGTAACCTTCTGTGTCACAGGCGGACGTTAATGATACCTTAATATTGATTAATTTTCCAGCATTATTTATTATTAGTAATGTTTTAAATACAAATTCTGAAAATACCCGCTACCCTAACTAAATACATCCCTGCGTTGTTACTGGACCTAATTTATGTTTGTCGCTGCGCATAAGCTTGGACGTTTATTGGTGTAGATAGGCCTTAATATACGTGCAAGCTCCATAATTACTGCGTCCATAGTTTTCATAAAAATGTAGGAACGGCGGGCGGATGTCACATCTGTGCAGATTTATCTATGTATTATCGGTCAAGTGCGACTAGTATTGGCGTACTAAGGGTTCCGTAGTTATTCACCGAAGTTATTGACCGAATTGTCGGCCGTAACATCAATTAGTAATAAAGCGACTGCGCTGATCATATCATATCATAGCTGATCTAAACATGCAAACTTACCCATTTATTATTGAAACTACGAACGTTTCCATAGAACCAACTCATGCCGCAGGCAGTACCTAGTCCCTACATAATTCAGTCTTACTGAAGAAACGACATCTGAAAGTAACCGGATTATCATCAAATTCCGCCATCAAAAGGCAAAAAATTATCTCCAATAACACTAAGACCCAAAAGACCCCATACATTACGCGTAAAGACCCCGCAAAGACCCCGTAAAAGTAAGTAATACTAGACATTTCACTCACGCACTGTCGCTACTGAGATTATGAATGGATTATTGTACGCACTGCGGGAAGATGTCGTCGCGTGTTTTAGACTTGTTTTGGTACTGACCTCTGTAGTAAAGTACCTTTTGTTTTTAGGAGAGTAAATTTCGTCACAGTCGAATGTTTTCGCACCACATTTAATAATAGGAAACCGTTTTATACGTGAAACGGTTACCTATTATTAAATTGACCGCGTGAGATGAGACTGGAATGGTACCACTACGAAGTGAAACGAAAGTAATCAGATATTCTCTTTGACAAGGCTGCATCCTGTTTTGACAGTTTGGTGATGACTTTTGAATGTTTGACCGTTTAGGAATGTGTCAGATAGACCTTATTCTAGAAAAAATAATAATAACTGGTCTGCTTTTAATAAGCATCAGAAACCAAAAATGTAGATATACCAAACAACCTAAGAACAATTACACTAACAAAACACCTATATGCATATAATCACAATAAATGATATGATTATGATTGAAATGTTTCGTCAACAGGCATCCAAAATCCAATTCCGCTATTTCAACTGGCTCTACCTAAGTGGCGTAACGTACAGTGCCCTCTGTGCCCTCACAACCGCTACTTCAGTGATGGACGCATTTAGATTCAAATAACTTCGCATCGTCTTACCCAGTGCGTACTAAAGCCGCATCCACACTAACGCGATTACACGGTCCGGCGACTGACGGATGGAAGTGACGGAGCGTGCGGCATTGTGCTGCATTGTGTGCGGTACAAACCGCTCCTTACCGGACAATGTGTTAGCACGTCTTTTGAAGTCGAGGTAGTGACAAGCTTCATCGTAATCATAGAACTCCTGTGCTAATTCGCTAACACGGCATGTATGAGACTTTTACGCATCACCAGTTCAGCCTATTATCATTACACAACTGCGTACTTGTAAGTAATCCCAAAATCTTTGTCACACTCAACAATAACAATTCCTCACAAAGCGCGCATAAACCAGCGATGCTCATTTAGATCATTGTATTTGTTACACAACACGGCTAAAGGAGACTTAAAGGAGCATCGGAATGGTCAACAGCGATTTCAATAAACAAACACGTTTTTGTCGTAACTCGACACGCGGGAGATTTCCGTAATCGCATCAGGATGGCGGCAAATCCGCGCTGTGTAGAGGGGCCTTAATGCGGATCGGTGCAGCTATTTAAAGTTTTTTTTTTAAAGGAATTTAAGCTACTAATAAAAGTATCTTTCTTCGACAGAAATAAGAACAAATCTGTGGGTATTTTTTGACGATAATCGATCATTTCAAATGAAAATTTTAAGTATATTAAGCTAACTCAAATTATTTTGATAATAGATATTAAATAAATAAATAATGCTGGACAATTCACACAGCATTATCTAGCCCCATGGTAAGCAGAGCTTGTGTTATGGGTACGAGATAACTGATATACATAATACAATATATTACATAGATAGATATTTTTTATTATACATAGAAAACGACCAGATCACCCGGAACAAATATATGCAGATCGTACACACAATTGTTTCAAGGCGGGAATCGAACCCGCAACCTCCTGCGTCGCAGGCAGACCTTCGCCCACCGCACCACATCAGTCGTCAAAAGATATTCATGAAACGTCGTGTCTTACTGATTTCGAAGGAAATTCTCGTTTAAACCATATCTATAAACAAAAAAACGTTTAAAAAACACAGGTAGTTAGTTCGTACGCATTTATCAAAAAATCTTGATCGAAAATCGATAATAATCAGTGTTAGATAATGGCGCCAATCGAAGTGTTAAACGCGTCCCATATTTTGACAAAGGAGGTTTTACTATAATCCTCTTACTTTTTTATAAAATGACAAAGGTATTCGTTCTGCCGGCCTCTTTGCGCTTTTGTCGGGTGTCGAGTAATATGTTATTTTCGTGATATATTTACAAAAAACCTTTTTGTGTGGATAGAGTAATTTGTCCTTTTCGCCGACTGAAAAATAGACGTGATATAAAAAAGGTTTTGGTGGTTTTGTGATCGAAAAATTGATTAGGTACCTATTTTTCAATATTGCTATCTCAAAACCACCTAAGGTAAGGTAAGGTTAAGTACCAGATAAAAAGAGAAATAGCTGCAGATATAATTGTATTTTACAATAATTAGAGGTCTAAAAAATTACACTAAACACAGAGGTCAAAAATTAAACCGTCATTGTTTAGACCTAATAAGGAGCAAAGCATCTTGAGAGGTGAAAGCAAAGCTAATCACTTAACATTTGTTTTGATTTATCAATTAGCAATTGGCCTAGATAGGTAAGAAAACCCATTCAGTGCCCAGTCTCTGCGATGCCAGCAACGAGAACACATGTGCAATGAATGTGTTAGAAGTATGTATCATCATCATCATCAGGAGCAGCCTATATTGGTCCAGTGCTGGACATAGGCCTCCCCTAATGAGCGACATAGCGCCCTATGATCGGCTTGCCGCATCCAGCATCTACCTGCAGTCTTTCGCAGGTCGTCATCCCACCTGGTCGTTGGGCGTCTTACACTACGTTTACCGAGTCGTGGTCTCCACTCAAGAACACGTTTGCCCCAGCGGCCGTCGGTTCTTCGCGAGATATGGCCGGCCCACTGCCACTTCAGCTTGCTAATTTCTCAGAGCTATGTCGATAACTTTGGTTCTCTGTCGGATGTATTCGTTACGAATCCTATCCTTCAGAGAAACTACGAGCATAGCACGAAGTTTATTACCTTTCGCGATTTATTAAAAGCAAAGATAATTCATCGGGGGGATTAATACGTAGGGGAACATGAAACAAAAGATACCCGATAAAATATTAAGCTAAAAGTCATCGAAATCCAAATACAAAATAGAGATGGTCAAAGAAGGTCAATGTCAAGAGGTTCCAATTCTCCTAAAATACGTGACACATTAAATGAGTAAGTTCTAAGTGGGCGGTCATTTCCTTCTTCATCACGTTTTCTAAAACAAACTCATTTCAATTGTACTAACTCATTTCAACGCTGAACTTGACAAGCGTGTGTTCATTTGGCTTGCTCGGGTTCCTTGCTTTTAAAAATATACAAATTTCATAAGAGAAAGATCTTAATTCCATTATTTACATGATTATAGTTTAATACAGAAATTGATTTACTTACCTTGGTATAGTTGAACCCAAAGACACTTTTCTATACCTATCCTGATATAGATAAGTATAGTCAGGTATTATATATAATAAGTTATAATTTATTATCATAAAATAATAGTTTAATCTATTTAGCTATGATATTATTAATTTGAATGTTAATTAATTAATTAAATACTCTTAGGTACCAACATAATTAGGTACCTATAAAAACATGACATGTAATTATTATTATGAATAAATGACTATTATGACTATTATGACTATTATGTGGTGTGGTACAGCAAAAACCCATCTTATTTTTCTTGAAAGAGCCCAGAGAGCCATTCTGAAGGTCGGCGGAGGCCACTCGTATCAGTTTCCAACGGTAGAGCTGTACGTTAACTGGGACGTTCTCACAGTGCGAAAGTACTTTATTTTACAACTTATCCTTAACAAGCACTCACAACTGTCATATGAACACCATCCGAACAATCGCAAACGCAGAATAGATAAGGTCTGCTCTTCTAACTCCTTCAATATTAAACACACTAACCACTTTATCTGCTTCCTTGGACCATTCATTTATAACAAGATTAACAAAATCCTATCTATTCACCCTCTAACCCGATACAAATGTAAAGCTGAAGTCACTAAATGGCTAAAGAATCTTTCCTATCAGCAAACAGAAGACTTGCTCAAGCCGCTCAATTGAATTTTCCACTCACCAGACGAACGAAGCCGTGGGCTAGAGCTATTGGTTAAAATCATAATAATAAGTATGATGGTTTTGGCCATATTGGCTTACCCACGCTCATCTACATTTACTCACACTCAATGATGGTCTCCTGTTGCCCAGACTCTTATGAGACTGGTGTTCTCAGGAGACCCCGATTAGACTAGAGAGGTCCGATTAGATCCGATTAGAGGGGTTTGCTAGCAAACCACTCTAATCGGATCGTATGCTAAACTCTCACTCATGTGTACTCTACAAGCACACACTCACATGAGGTCTCCTGCTACACTGTCTCTCACAAGACGAGTGCCTGCAGGAGACCCCGACATCTAGAACACACATGCACTACATACGTAGACTGTCTCTGGCCCTTAATACCTGTAATAATTATAGTTTTAGTTTTCTTTTCTTGCAATTTTATCTTTATAGTTATTAAGTATCTATTCTTTTTTTTTTATCAAGGCACAATCCACTAACAATAACCAGTAATTTACCGAAGTCTGTGAAGGAGGCACTGGTGACTGGTAACACAGGTTTTAAAACCTATCACTGGCACCAGTCTCTCACAAACAGGTATCTGTATCCACTGCACTACACCTTGCATAACAATTATGTACCTACCTTTTTTGTGAAGAGAAAATAAATGATTATTTTATTATTTTATGTCTCACTATAATAATTTTTATAAATACGAAAATGATGGATGCATGTATGTTTGTTACTTCTTTACGTCAATACTAGGTACTGAATGAATCAGGCTAAAAACTGTTCCCATGAGATAGACAAACTTTTCAACGTTTAATTCACAATTTAGAAACACTGCAGGGAAGAGTCTAGTCTTTAATAAAAAACATGTTGACAATACTCTGCAACCTATAAAGATATTTCTGATAGGACATAAATTGCACCATTACAGGAAGGCCATCCAGGCCAGCAGCCCTATTGTCTAACTTCAAGACCATTACCAGTGAACTTGAAGCCCATTACCAGTTGTCAAACCTGTCATAATGATTTCGGTATTGTCTAAGGATTTCAACTGGACATGAGCTTGGGAATGAATGATTCAGGTGAATCCAATTCTCAAGTTTTCGATCTTTCTTGCGTTCCGTTAATGCATCTAGGACAACCAGTAGATCCACTGGTACTACTGGCTGGATTTAGCGGTTTTTATAGTTGCAAAAATGGTAATTATATTTATTATGCTGTAAAAACAAAGCCTGTGCATTCTTTTTGTTATTTTTTGCAATACAATCACGTATTTTGTCGGTAAGTATACTAAAAAAGTAGTAACGAAACGTAAGTTTTCTTTACTGTCAAACTCTCTGATGTCACTCACTATACTATAGCAGTTGTCAAAAGTTTGAGGTTTGTTTTGTTTGTATTTGTAAATTTGGTTGGTGTCTGTACGAAAAAACTTTCGTCTCAAAGTGTATTTGAAGATCGGGGCTTACAAAACCTACATCCTTAAAAATGCAGCGCCGCGCTGGCGGCGTGGTATGCCCTGTGTTCCAGAACCAAGCAGAGGAGGATTCATGCCAAACATAACATCGCTCCCAGAGTCTGTACTGGCGCGAGTCGATACGTACGAAACACGGTCATCACACGTGACCTGAAAACACCCTCGATAAATGAGTTCGTGGTAAAGCTGACAATTCCCGCCATGCTCACCTCAACGCTCTCACTCCCCTACAAGCAAGACCGCCAGACGCAAAACCCTCCTGGCGACTTCTTCCCCCGGAAATCCACACTCATGTTCAATCTCAAGAAGACCATCGCGGCCTATCGGCTACTGAACAAACAAACTCTTGAGAGGCCTGGCAGGACTCTCAAAGCAATAACCCATAAGAACCTGAGTTTGATTCTTACCACATTTCACTCAAAATGTTTAAGACCATTGATAAGTCTATTTAGAAATACAAATTTATTTATTTACCTACCTCTGTACATTAGTAGTAAAATTATAAATATGGATTGTTTTTAAAATTGTTGTATTTATTTATGTTCGACTCCTCCACAATTTGTTGAATATTTCTTTAGGCTTACAAAATAAGCACTTAGACAAGTAAAATGTTATACCTACTATAAATTATTATCAAATAAGATTATTTGACTATTCACTTCAACTTTTTGTCAAAGAAATGAAAAAGAAACCACTAGTACATTCATATACATATATCACTTATGTGTCTAATACATTTGAATTGCTTATCTACATATAATGTGATTTTAGATACATGTCAGTATTTATTTAAAGCTATGCACAATATTGAATATCTTGCATACTATAATCATCTATGAACAGCGAGCACTTACCCAAAGGGATAAGTGCTCGCTGTCTATGAAGTAGAAAGCCGTACACCTTCAAAGAGGGATGATTTAGTGTCCGGGGTTGATGCATGATTCACGATGGCATGTCATCTCCTCCTTATCGACGCAATGGAGATGCTTGTGTTGTTCACAAGGCTGTACAAGTACTTCACATTTGTAAGTATTCCAATAGTTTGTTCTTACTGGCCAGCCCACAAGGCTCTGCGGTCTAAATGCTGCTGATGCTTTTTCAGTCATTTTTCTTCCGCAGCTGCCATAAAAATAGCTTGCGCCATAACGCCTGAAATCAAATAATTATGTGTAACAGGACTATACTCTGATTTAGAATCCAAGATATTTTATGTCAACATAGACATTTTTGAATGAAAAGTTAACAATAACAGAAAACAACGAGGTAACAGCAAGGTTATCTTGCTTTCAAAAACAAAAATGGTTTCGAGCTTCTATGCTTAGCTTTGTATTATATTATCTGTGGCTTGGATGATACCAATGTCGTTAAAATTGTTTTTCACCAATATTCCTTGGGTTTTGTAATCCTTTTGTATACAAAAAATATCCAGGTTTTTGAATCAGAGTATAGTATAATATTGTGCTATCAATATATAAGACTTGTAATATTAGGTGAAATATCATGAGGCATGACTGTTGTGAAGTTGGGAAGGAGAAATTTTATTGAGAGAATCAGTATTATGCACTAAAATCATTGGAGAGAATGCTTTGTATTTTCTGTGACGAAAAGAATTTATCTACTCATGTTTGGATGTTCAGATAATAATTATTACTTACTTTCTTCCTTTATTAGGTCTATTAGGTCCTTATTTATTAGGTACCTATCCTTCAAACACAATGTTAACCACAATCTTCTTATTTGGATAGAGATTTGATCAAAATATTTTCAAACAAGGCGCGAATGAGCTCCCTGCTTCATTTGACGTTTCACATGGTAATGAGATGGCTACTGATATTCATTTCGGCGTTACACAATACCAAAATCTGTCAAAACACAAAGTTCCATTCATTCACTGGGCTTCAATCTCGCTGGTAATGGTATTACTTGTGTCAGCTACTTACACAATACCAAAGTGACAGTCGAAGACCAGACTGGGCTTGAAATGTCGAAAATGATGTTCATTGAGAGTTAGACAATAAGGCTGCAGGTCAGGCCTATGTCCAGCAGTGGCTGGACATAGGCCTCCTTTGGTTTTTGCCAGCCTTTTCAGTCCTGTACTTCCCTTACACTTATGACCTGCGACTCTAGTGATATTATTTTTACAAGTTCTATTTTAACGGGTATTCATCATCATCATCATCAGCCTATATCAGTCCACTGCTGGACATAGGCCTCCCCCAGTGAGCGCCACAGCGCCCTGTCTTCAGCTTGCCGCATCCAGCATCTACCTGCAGTCTTTCGCAGGTCGTCATCCCACCTGGTCGGAGGGCGTCCTAAACTACGTTTACCGAGTCGTGGTCTCCACTCGAGAACAAGTTTGCCCCAGCGACCGTCGGTTTTTCGCGAGATATGGCCGGGATAATTTCGGTCGCGTTTATTTACCTGAGGTATGTGTTTTGGTCGCGTAAGTTTAAAAATACCTAGTGACATCGTCAACCCATCTTGCGAGAGGACGACCGTAGGTTCATTTTCTAAAAACAGTATTCATAATCGCCTGTGGAAAAAGCTAAAGCCACATCAGGTTTGCTACAATCGTCTACGGAACCCCAAAACTATCACATCTCTCTTAGTGGAACCCTAATTGAGTTAGTACCAATGCAGTACTGCACCAATTAACAGCGTGCTTGTCTGTCGCTGCTTGAGTATGTTTGTTTGTTTGTTAATTTTTAAAAGAAAGGGCGCGTAAGTTTTTAGACCCACTGTAGAAAAATAAAACACGTTTGAAGAGTCAAATGCCGTATTTAGCCCTATGGTACCTATACCTTGTGATATTGGGTACCCTAACTACAAAATGACTGATATTGGGTTTCTTTGTTAATACTTCAAGAGTTTTAACCTTTCAAATAACTTCGCAAGCTTTGTTTGTATAAATAAATAATGTTGGACAATCCACACAGCATCATATAGCCCCAAGCTAAGCAGAGCTTGTGTTATGGGTAATAATGACGACCAATGTGGCGCGGTGGGCGAAGGTCCGCCTGCGACGCAGTAGGTTGCGGGTTCGATTCCCGCCTCGGAACAATTGTGTGTACGATCTGCAGATATTCGTTCCGGGTGTTCTGGTCGTTTTCTATGTATAATAAAAAATATCTATCTATCTAATGTATTGTATTATGTATATCAGTTATCTAGTACCCATAACACAAGCTCTGCTTACCATGGGGCTAGATAATGCTGTGTGAATTGTTCAGCATTATTTATTTATTATATACTCCGATTAAAAAAAGAGTATTTTTTGTATACAAAGGGGCTACAGACCCCAAGGATTATTGATGGAAAATATGTAATTGGTGTCATCTAAGCAGAGCAGACACAATTTTTGATTTTGAAAGATAAAAAAGCTTGGAACGAGTTTTGCTCCAACTCAAAATCTAACAACTTACAGATAAGCAAATCAAATGTACTAGACACATAAGTTATGAACATACTAGTGGTTTCTTCTCACTTCTTCCACTGGTGGACAAAAAATTGAAGTGAACTATAAAATAATTTAATTGATAATAATGAATAGTATAAATATGACCTGTCTAAGTGCTTATTTGTAAGCTTAAAGAAATAAAAACTTTTCATTTTCATTAATAATTTAATTGATTTCTCGTTCGTTGTCGAATTCAAATTTAAACATTTCTAGCTGCCATGTGAGATGGTGCTTCGTTGAAGCATGTGCTTTAGTTTCTAGTGATAACCTTGCTTTTACCGTGTTATTTTCTGTTATTATTTATTAGGTGTAATTCATTAATGTCTTTGTTGACATAAAATATCTTGGATTGTAAATCATTAGATAGATAGATAGACAACACTTTATTACACCACACAAAACAGAAAATAATACAGAGATAAAAACTTAGAATAAAGGTTATAAAGGGCGGCCTTATCGCTGAGAGCGATCTCTTCCAGGCAGCCTATCATTATAGATTACTGATATACAATACATTACAAAGATAATATATATAATAATGTTGACATGATTACAGCTTGATTACAGGTAGGTACTTTCTATCCCATGTCAGTTTTTTTTATTAGGTACCTACATATGTACCTATAAGTCTATAATCAGTTCATTAGTTTTTGCTAGAAGTGGTACCTAACAAACACCCGGACATGCATTCCTTCGTACGCAACATTTGCGGCACGAACAGAACCCAGAAAAGGGCTAAGTCTTCGACAATAGAGTCTAAAAAATCCTTTAGCCAATAATTTACTACCAAGCTGTTTAGCAGACACCTTAATTAGGCATGTCAACACAATGGAATGTCAGGCAAAAAATACGTCACCGCACACGTGGCGACCGGCGCCTGTCGCATGTCGCGGCGACATGTCGCGTCGTGGACGCGGGCCCTAAACCTCTTGATAAGAGAGGCCTATAAATAACTCTGGTTTTGTTGACCATTTGTCTATAACTGTGATAGAAGGGATTTAGCTTGTTTTAATGTTAAAATTTATTGATTACAGCAAAATAAATAATAAATAATGCTGGACAATTCACACAGCATTATCTAGCCCCATGGTAAGCAGAGCTTGTGTTATGGTACCAGATAACTGATATAACATAATACAATACATTACATAGATAGATATTTTTTATTATACATAGAAAACGACCAGAACACCCGGAACAAATATCTGCAGATCGTACACACAATTGTTCCGAGGCGGGAAGCGAACCCGCAACCTCCTGCGTCGCAGGCGGACCTTCGCCCACCGCGCCACATCGGTCGTCGAAATACAGGTAAATGTGTAAATTCTTAACTAAAATATGTGTAAAACAAGAAAAGTATATCTTTAAAATTCAAATCAAAATCAAAAATCTTAGGTAGAGTTACAATTTATACACAATAAACTAGGTACCTCAGTGGCGTGGCGGGCGAAGGTCTGCCTGCGACACAGGAGGTTGCAGGTTCGATTCCTAAATATTTTTTATGGCACTATCGATAAAAAAAAAATTAAGTGATTTATTAGCATTATAGAATCCAATAGAGACACTTTTTGCTTTTTTCTCGACCTCTGTGGCGCGGAGGGCGAAGGTCCGCCTGACGTAGGAGGTAGCTGGTTCGATTCCTGCCTCGGAACAAATGTTTGTGCGATCTGCAGATATTTGTTTGTACCCATAACACAGGCTCTGCTCAGCTTGCGTCTAGGTGATGATGATGTAGTTCATAATTGTCCAGAATTTTTTTTAAAGTGTCAGTATAATCCACCTGCTTCTTACCTAAAATGGCTGACACTATCGCGTGTCTCGAATTCTCGATAGACTTGCTAAATAATGTTTCTCTGTATTAATAAAATCAATACAACCCTCAGACGAAATGAATTTGCCGCAATCAATACTGAGACGTCACGTCCGGTCAGCGGCTTCCGTTTCCGTTTCCGGACGCATACTTCCGGTCGTCTTAGTGGGGGTATTAATTTGTTTGTATCGCTTGCATTAGTAATCTAGGGGTCTATTCTGCAAATCGCTTACGATTTATATCGGATCTCGTACTCTAGTTCGAATCACGTTAGCTCGATGTTCATTACTTCGATGTCTCTACCTCGACTGTACGTTTCGTCGATGGGTCGTTACCTCGAAACATCAACAAAACCAAAGTTAATTTAAATAATAATTGAATGGTGTTAATATAGTAGGTACTAGCTAGTTTAGCGAAGAACCGATGGCCGCGCTGGGGCAAACGTGTTCTTGAGTGGAGACTCCGACTCGGTAAACGTAGTGTAGGACGCTCTCCGGCCAGGTGAGATGACGACCTGCGAAAGACTGCAGGTAGATGCTGGATGCGGCAAGCTGAAGACAGGGCGCTATGGCGCTCATTGGGGGAGGCCTATGTCCAGCAGTGGACAGGGATTGCCGAGAAGGTTTTCAGTGATAAAAAAGCCATGCTTTGCACTTGGCTTTACCAAGCTCTACTTTCTATAATGTCAAACGTTCTGCAGAACACCTGTAGTATATACGTACTCTGTAGTTGTAGGTGCCATTAACTAGGTAGGTAAGCGTAAGCGCCACTTATCCTAATTTTTTCCTAAACATTTAAAAACTTCCTTCCTCGTCCTCTTTTAAGTAACACTTCCACTTAAAATCTATATTTTCGTCCGGCATTAAAATAGACTGGAAGTTCCGAAACCTTTGACATCTGTTCCATTCCATAGACAAGACACTTATCTTGAGATATTCTGTCTACGACGCATTTGGCGCCAGATTTTTTAGTTCGCCATTTTTTGTTTTTTCCTCAGTTTTTTTGGCACCTCACACGTTGATTGCTAATTAGGCGAAAAGTTGTTATCGCCTTTAGATTTTTATCAGGGTTGTGTTAAAAATATTGTAAGAATTTATTTTACTTCTACTTGACGCAACTCTGAGCTTATTTTGGCATAAAATAAATTCTTAAGTCTAATCTATAAAACATTTACCTACCTACTTATGTAGAGGTGATCTAATATTCTAAAGCAGTTTTTACAGAATAAAGCAAATTTATAGTTCACGATTAAAGAAATAAGGACATAGCACCTAGGTTCCTAAAAACATCATTTTTAGTAGGTAGGTAATTATTTAAAAAAAAATCCGCAATAAAACAAAACAACCAAAAATAACCCACGTAAAAACCACTCACTAAAGTAACAAAACGACACAAACGCACGCGCGAATTTCATCGAAGTTCGCAGAATGGCTTAAATCAAACAACACTGTCTGTAAATGTCGCACACAGCCTGTAGCCGCGACATACACGGCCCAGGCTACGATTAATAACAAACAAACCTAAAACACCAAAGATTAACATACAGAGATTAAGAAAAAAAGTCAAAAAGAACTGACGGATCAAAATCATAAATCATCCTCATTATATCCGAACCGGATTATTTTTTACAGAATAAAATGTTCAAAAAAGCATCAAAAGGCTATAGGGGGCGCCATTTTGTAAGGGTATCGTCGATTAGGGCGGGAAAATAGAGCAGCGACGACCAATCAGCGCGCTCGTTTTCCAGAGGCGTATAAACCATCAGCCAATGGGGAGTAAGGTCGTCCCGCTCATGCGCTCTCGGTTCGATCCATAGACTATAGATATAAGTACGGCAGTGAGGGCTTGGCCTCTGCCGTGCTAGGACGTGCGTGTCAAAACGATAATTCAATTCCCAAAAATAAAACGAAGTGCCTAACTTTTAGTGGAATTTACCTTGTGCCTCGTGACTTAGTGCTTGTGTTGCCATAATTACTAAAAAGTGATACAAATCCCCTTAAACATCGCATGAGTAGGATATTTTGCTTTTAATACCGTAGTGATAGGTCCTACTGCGAAACGGCGGGAGCTATTTTCGCGTTCCTAGTCGAAGAGATAAGTCCTACTCCGAAACGCTGCTTGCGATTGTCGCGTAGTGGAAAAATAGGTCCTGCGAAAGGTTCGGAGCGATATTCGCGTTCGTAGTGAAAGAGATAGGTCCTACTGCGAAACGGTTGAGCGATTGTGACGTTATTCGGGTATCATCGGTGAAGCGATGGTGATGGCGAGCGGTGGCGGTGGCGGGCTGGTGCAGTCGCCACCAGACATGATGCACCACCACATCATGGACACCTCCTCGCACGTGGAAATGATGCCCAGTGAGTTACATTACTTACTACTAGAATATAATAAATAGGTAATTAATATTCATAATAACAACCTACTGACTCTGGTATGGAACCAAAGTTATTGACATAGATCTAAGAATTAGCAAACTGAAGTGGCAGTGGGCTATATCTCACGAAGAACCGACAACCACTGGGGTAAACGTGTTCTAGAGTCGAGACCGCGACTCGGAAAACGTAGTGTAGGACGCCCGCCGACCAGGTGGGATGACTGCCTGTGAAAGACTGCAGGCAGATGCATGCGGCAAGCTGAAGACAGGGCGCTATGGCGCTCATTAAGGCAGGCCTATGTCCAGCAGTGGACTACTATAGGCTGTTGATGTAGGTACTAACTATAAATTAATTACAATTGTATCTATGACATAAATTAATAATTAGAAATAATGTTTAAGTCTAATTAGTCATCTCTTCAATCTGAATACCTAATTTTACTAAATGACCTACCTATTGGTGAAACTGTTAGGTAAGTATAGTAATTCCATGTAGGATTCCTAAAAATTTTAGGAATCCTTTACGTTATTACTACGTTATTCTTCGGAAATTTTCCACTTGAATATGAGTCAATAAATAACTTTTTTTGTGGCCATATTATTACATTCAAATATTACCTAAATTTCTGTGTTTTTAGATGAGTCAATTTGTATATAAATTAATTAATTTATAACTATTTCTTACTATTTATGAATTCAAATGTTATTTTTATGATTTTAGTCAGGCATTTCTTAAATTCTGTCATATATAAAGAATTTAAGTTCAAATTAAAGCTTTAAATTTTTCGAAATATTTAAAGATTATGTCTCGTTAATTAATATTCAAATTGTGTCAATATGTAAATTATTTATTTATTTTAAAATTATACTGTCTGAAGTTTTAATTGCAATTCCCGTTTTCAAAAGCTACATTGTGCCATTATTCGTTGTTTTTATTATAACGTCATTTTTGGTATAAATAAATAATAAATCAATAAGGCTGTATAATTCACACAGCATCATCAAAGCTAAGCCTAGCTTGTGTTATGGGTATCGTTAGTAGGTACCTACTAACGATATACATAATACAATACATTACATAGACATATATTATATTAAACATAGAAAACAACTTGAACACTCTGAACATCTGCAGATCATACAAACTTTTGTCCCGAAGCGGGAATTGATTCCAAGCCTCCTGCGTCACAGGCAGACCTTCGCCTAACGTGCCACAGAGGTCGTCAAACTACATCTCTCTCTATATTGACTCCTAAACGGCTGAAAAGTTCATTATGACATTTAGCAGAACAAAAGGACAACAGTGGCTATTTATCCCAGAAAAGTGCATACAAAAGCTAGTACAATATTTTATGTATTAAATCAATTAATAAATGAAAATACACAGATAAATAAAACTAAAATAAAGGAAATCACTTAGCTCTTGCTTGGGGAATAGTGATTTTACTGAGGTAGTAATGGATTCGCCGATTGGGGTTGGTACTAACTATACTGCAATCTGTGTTTTTGGGGTTGATCCTTAGAGTAGTAAGTAGGTACAAGGCAAATATAAAAACGAAAAACGACCTTTGTAAAAAAGTTAAATTGTAAATTATGTAGAAAACTGACACTTTTTGATGGACAAAAAAGAAAAAGTAAAAGTAAAGGAAAGTAAAAATATTTTCATTTTGTCAGAACAGAGACTCTTATAAATTAAACTTAGATTAATAAACGACAGACACTGACAAAATCGGTTTCCACTCAGTAGAGTGCATGGTAGAGCAGATCGTACCATAGCGCTGGTCTTCCGGCGAGACCGTGGTGCGCAAGGTGGCCTAATACTAATAGGAACAAAACTAAAATGTTAATCTATTAACAGAAACTAAAACTTTAAAGATTGCCCCTTAAAGTCATAAAAGTCATTTATTTCATCTTTAAAGCACTTAGACATGTCGAAATATTACATAAAATTTGTACAATGTACCTAGATCTCACTTATCTATCGTATCAGAATTTTCTTCACAAAATAAAGAAGCCATAGACTTCTAGTAGTACCTAATTTGTTGTGATCATTTTGTAGCGAATTAATAGTAAAAATATGCTCTGGCTATCTGAAAATAAGGACCATGTTATTGTTATGAAAAAAATTGAAGTAAACATCAATAAAATAATGAATAGTATAAAATATGACTTGTCTAAGTGCTTATTTGTAAGCCTAAAGAAATAAACTTTCATTTCATTTCATATGTAAAAACAGAAATTTGATGTATGCTAACGATCACTTGTGACATTGTTCAAATGTCGCGGAAAATAGTCAGGTAAAAAAGGTGTGAAAATCTAAATTTAATTAGTCAAAAGTTGTGAGTGATTAGAACATGCGTGAATTGTTGTCGCTCACAACAATTAACGAGCCGTGAACGATTCGTGGACTGAAGTCCAACTTATATAAAAGCTGAGAGATTGTCCGCGTATTCAACACAAGCAGGAATATGTCGATCCTATTCCAGCGATTACGAAGTTTGTATCATCGTGGCTTTGGAAGGCATGAGGCAGCAAAATATGTACGAAAGGACAATTCGAATTCATTTTAGTACAAAGCTAATTTTTTATACTGATTTTCGCTTGTCTCATTTCCAGTTTTGACATGACCGAATATAAAAAGTTTATATGTTCATACTCGTTTCGATGTTCCGACGTTCATGGTTTTAACAAAATAATCTATACGATATATAGTTAGTCAGTTAACCCTCCACGCCCGCCAGGTCTTCAGAGGGAGGGCATTATTTCTGCTAATGCAAGCGTCGCATTAGAGGGTTAAAGATTTATTTGTCTAGGGTCGAGATTCAGGGAAACTATGGGGTTTCCTTGTTTCTATAAAATATAATAAAGTTTTTTTTAAGAAATTCTTCTCTACTTACTTTTGTTTTGACTGTTAATAAACAGTCGACAATCAATAGATTTATTTATAAAGAGCAATAGGTACCAACATAAAAAAAACATAACGATTACGAATCCAACGATGCTATGCATCCACGGTTGTCTGGTAGAGATCGCTCTTGAGCGATAAGACCGCCAAATTGTCACATGTTTTGTATTTTATTCTGTCTTGTTTGTTTTATTTTGTAAGTGTGCAATAAAAGAATTTTCTATCTATCTATCTCCGTCACGGTGCGTATCCTGTTTACGTCATCGACACGCCAATCACAAAATAGCGTATTATTAATTAACTCTATTTATATCTTACTAGCTACTATCCTTATTTATCGAATAAAACCATTATGACCCGTTTTTGACACTTTTTAGAAAATATAATATAGCCTATGTTCACCGGGGATAGTGTAGCTTCCCAACGGTGAAAGAATTTTTCAAATCGGTCCAGTAGTTTCGGGGCCTATTCATTACAAACAACCAACAATCATCAAACATTTCCTCTTTATAATATTAGTATAGATGTATGCTAGTTTGAAGGTACATATTACTATGGACCGTAGAATAAGTTAAATAAGATTTAATTTTCTATGGTCTGAAATAAATGATTATTATTATTAATGTTATAACAAAAACTTCAAAGTATTTTATTTTTAGAAGTCTATTTAGTTTTAAATAAATATCACTGTGTGTATTTAAGTAAGTTATCTTATAACTGTATATTTCTTGTTTTTTTTCTCAACCATTCCTCATCACCATCCTCATAACTCCACGCTCGGAGTTTCTCTGAAGGATAGGATTCGTAACGAATACATCCGACAGAGAACCAAGGTTATCGACATAGCTCTGAGAATTAGCAAGCTAAAGTGGCAGTGGGCCGGCCATATCTCGCGAAGAACCGACGGCCGCTGGGGCAAACGTGTTCTTGAGTGGAGACCGCGACTCGGTAAACGTAGTGTAGGACGCCCTCCGACCAGGTGGGATGACGACTTGCGAAAGACTGCAGGTAGATGCTGGATGCGTAAAGCTGAAGACAGGGCGCTATGGCGCTCATTGGGGGAGGCCTATGTCCAGCTGTGGACTGATATAGGCTGATGATGATGATGATGATGATCCTCATCACGCAATATGTTAATAAACTCATTTGTTTACTAGTTAATTTAAAATGTCCGAAACCATAGACACGTGCGTTTAATTAGCACTACCATACTACGTGCGTACGATAGATGTCATAATTAGACGGACCACCTGTCATTATAGTGACGTCATTATTTACTGTTACTATTACAACAAACGTGTTCTTGAGTGGAGACCACGACTCTGTAAACGTAGTGTAGGACGCCCTCCGAGCAGGTGGGATGAAGACCTGCGAAAGACTGCAGGTAGATGCTGGATGCGGCAAGCTGAAGACAGGGCGCTATGGCACTCATTGGGCAGGCCTATGTCCAGCTGTGGACTGCTATAGGCTGATGATGATGACGATGAATGTTTTAAACAAGTAACTATAGTTAAAGAGGTACCTCATTGGTTAGTAAGGGTTAATTTTCTATGTTCAGGATGTGTATTGACATTGGATTTCAGCAAGTACCAAATGAATAAAAACCCTTTTACCCAACAATGGCACTTAAAAAGACATTTTAGCAACCTATAACTCAGTTTTAACTACCACGCTATTTAAGTATTCAAGTTCCTTACAAAAATTTACTGCCTGTGAAAATAACTTGGCTTTGAACCTTAGTATATTTAGAAGAGGATTTAGAAAACATGGTGTTTACCTTTTAGCATGTGCGAATGTTTATTACCACCCATGGGTGCTAAGTAAATGTAGGAACTACGTATTCCTGTACTTGAGGAACAGAGATTCCACTATGTCTACTTGTACTATGTCTCTAACATTGGCAGTTTAGTGTTAGTAAGTTAAGTGTTAGGTAAATTTTTGATTGGTGTATAATTTTGCACTAAAGTCATTTAAAACGGGATATATACCATGATTTTGAGATGTTATTCCGTGATCATGGCGCATGAAACTGTGCCGAAATATTGGAAAACTCAAAAATAAAATCATGGTAAATATCCCATTTCAACACTAAAGTCATTGCATAACCATGACAGTTTCAAAAGTTTTATTATAATTATTCATTTTGTAATTTTAGTTATTATTTTTTATTGAATTAGATATATTACTCATTTACTATATTATTGTTTAAATAAGTTGAAACCGACATAGGCGGCTTCCCCTAATGAGCGCTGTAGCGCCCAGTCTTCAGCTTGACGCATCCAGCATCTGCCTGCGTCATCCCACCTAGCCGGAGTGCGTCCCATGTTTGCCGAGTCGCGGTTTCCACTCAAGAACACGTTTACCCCCGGTTGTCGGTTCTTCGCGATATATGGCCGGCCCACTGCCACTTGAGCTTGCAAATTCTTTGTTAGTTTGTCTAGGTATACTAATACTAATAATATTATAAAGAGGATAGGTTTGATTTTTTGTTTGTTTGTATTGAATAGGCTCCGAAACTACTGGAGCGATTTGAAAAATTATTTCACCGTTGGGAAGCTACACTATCCCCGGTGAACATAGGCTATATTATATTTTATAAATGTGAAATTCGAATTTATCGCGGGTGAAACCGCGGGAAACAGCTAGTATCTAATATATTTGTAAAACCCCTGACATATACATAATATTCCCATCCGTTTACCGATGCAGCGAAGCTTGCACGTGTCCAATCCTTCACGCCGCGTATTATCGCTTTACAACAGGAAGAGCCTGTACCTACTGTGGGCAGAATCTCTGGCGATAATTAGTAGTAAATAACTATATTATTTTCTACGTTTCTAAGGTATTCTATGGACTGAAGCAATAGGCAAAAGCACGACTATTAGGTATGCGTAGAAGTTGGATGGTACCAGTTCAGGAATACAGTCCCCTTAAGGTATAAAATACAGAAGTCCAGTCCACTCTATAAAACAGTGCGAAAGAAAGATTAAGTTGTACAATGAACGGCCTTATTAACCAGGAGCGATCTCTTCTAGCTATTTTATAATTTAATTTATTTTCAGCTGTTTCGTGAGCAATTCTATTTTTATATTCACGGTAAAAAAATCATGTTCTATTTTCTCCTACGTCTATTTATAGGACGGGCTGAATTTTCTTAGGAAATTATGCTTTCTTTGTCAAACTTTAAATTCATGCCTTTTGCAACTAGAATAGATGATTAATTTCGAAATCAGCTAATACTTAAAATTGACTGGAAAAAATGCAGAAAAAAACAATCAAAACAATTTTTTGTTTAAAATTGTAAAATCTCACCCTTATCTCAAAAACCCCATTTCCGATGGCTACCGACTTCGCACCCCCATAAACTAGCCATGGTGGTCCTCACCATAAACTTGACAAGGCAGAGTTTTACCACCAAAGAACATTTTTAAGGGTTTTTTTTTACGTGCCTTAGTACCAATAGGTCTAAATAAGTTCACTGTATGGAATAGCCTAAGCGATACCAAAATTGATGGAAATTTGTGAAAATTTCTATGGCGCGATGGCATAAGATGCCTACACCATAGATGCAGTAGGTTTGATTTCCGCCCAAGAACAAATGATAAAAACGTAAATACTAAATAATGGACGATCTGCAAATTTCTGTTCCGGGTCTGGCCACATTTCTGTCATCAGAGCATTTAATCTCATGTACTAACCTAACTCTATCCACTACTACTGCAGTTTTAGCACAGTATACATATGGACCAGATCTATACATGTGGTTCTAGCCAGCACAAATCTCCGCTTTAGCCAGCAAACAATTCCGCTTAAGCCAGGAGAAATCTCCCCTTTAGCCAGCAAACATCTCCGCTCCAGTAATAGCCAGTATGCATCTCTTCACAGCTTCTGTGGATACATCCTAGCTGAAAACGTCTCTTCTCGTCTCCGCTACGGACATCTCCACATTTCTCCGCTTTGGTGGAATCTGGGCTTAAAACTATACTTGTTTGAAGAATTCATAACTCTCCGATTTTATAATTAACTAGCTGCGCTGTGGAAATCTTTGTGTCAAATGGTTTGTAAACCTTGCTCTTGAATCACTCTATCTATTAAGAAAACTGCATCAAAATCCGCGTAGCATACATAGGGAGAGACAGACAGCGGGAAGCGACTTTGTTTTATATTATGTACCGAGTGATTGTTGAACACGCGTTTAATGATCTACCAACTGAACAAAACAACGGTTATTATCATTTAATATTGGCATTTGAAAATGCATTTATCGAGCTGTCAAAACTTTTTCTCTTTACATTAAAATGTTCACGTCAATAAATAAATTGCAAAATCTAACTTTCACGCCATTTTCTATTGCACGCTCCACATTGCAGACAAGTTACGCGCATATCACATTATTTATTTTATTAAAATGTTGTTTTATGCATAAATTGGCAACTTGCGAGAAAATGGCGACTGCAAAGGTCTTTCTTTACGTATTTAAATGTTAAATGGACACCTGTCGATTTCAAAGTTCAAAACTAAATAAATAGCCAAGTCAAAGAGCATGAAAATGTTGCATTTACGTAGAGACGCTTTTAATCAAATTATAATTTTATCAGCATACGAATGGTTAAAGATAAAATTTATAGAAGGCGTCTAAAGTTATTTGAAATTCTGCCTATGCTGAAAATGTTTTAAAGGTTTTTGGGTTTTTTTCTCTCCTGTCTGTTGTTTATCTGAAATACCATTATTTTCTATTTCCTATAATTTTTATTTGCAATTCATAAAGAGAAAACTTTCGCGATCGTACGATTGAATAAATCTATCTTAATTTTTTCCACTTTGTCATTATTTCCATTTGAAGAGGCGACCACATAATTTTGGATCATCATCATAGCAGTCCACTGTCCACTGTCCATACTGTCCACTGTCCACATAGGCCTCCCCCAGTAATTTTAATTTTGGATCGCGGCGTCCAAACTCCATGCAGGTTAATTGAGGTAGAAACAAATTAGAACTAATAACTAATACTTACAATTGAAGCAATTGAGCTAACTACAGATTATTGCAAACAATCTACAGCTCAACTGATCCATATCAATACCAGTCGGAAGCGTCCCCAAGACGCTGCTGGTGGCATTGTAGGTAAATTAGTTACAATAGGTACGTAGGTTGCATGTTCTGAGCTCCACCATCTTGTCTGTTTATCTTTTGTTTTCCGTATCTACACACAGTTTTCGCAACTCGTTTCTCTGGTAAATGCCGCAAATAGCGGTATATTTTACCCCTTGTCAATTCCCTTATCAGCATATTTACATTGGAACATGCGGTATTTGTATAGATGTTTTGTTGATACCATTAGCATATATCTTACTGTTTACTACCGTTTGTGTAGATAAGATACTTTGACATATGTCGCGGAGCTTAGAATGCAAATAGATACGTAATGGGTACATTATTTGTATGATCAATTGGATATAATATTTTACTATCGAAACATATGGTATGAATCTATGTATGAATACATTTTAGCGTGGTAGATACGTACAGAAAATACAAAAGCTAAGTGTGGAGTCTGACTAAGTCGCTGGTTGGTAAGAAAAATATATCGAAGGACCTTAGATAAAATTGAATGAAATCTGATTAATGCTGTACGACGAGTAGATACCCAACCAAAGTTAAGGGAATCTATAGATCTTTGCTCGTTACACAGGGTAGATAAAAAAGCTAGATCACTGACCTGAATTCGGAGAGGAGGTAGGAGAAGTCAGCTGACAGCCTAACTAAATTAAACTACCCTATATATTTTTTGAGCAAAGATCGAACACTAAGCTTTTAATGTGTGCTCAGGATAACTCACATTTGAAGCTTTCTACTTCAGACGTAATCCAAGTTTAGAATTCCTTGTATGAAAACAAAACTGATTATGCGCGTTGAATGAAAAATTGTCAGCATTCATTGGTCAGACTTTCTCATTTAAAAAAAGTTGCGATTTTTTTCCACCATTGTGTCTCTTTGAGTTTGGGCCTGTCAAATTAAATATATATGTAAAAGTGAGGATGTTTATATGGATGAATGGATGGCAACATCCAATATAATATAGGTAAGTGTGATGATATGCAAGTTCGGATGTTTGTTACCTCTTTACGACAAAACTACTGAACGGATCGGGCTGACATAAGACATAGAATTACTATGTCAAATTTCAGGCTATTTTAAGCTACTATAATAGGCAACTTTGGACCTGGAAAAACGCATGCGAAGCCGCGGGCTACTTATGTATAATGCAGCATGTAGATTTATTCAATTGTAAACTATAGATATGAACTTTAACACAGGCTATAAATTAAACCGATTTTAATAATCGTTATTTATGCAAATAACCAACTTCGAGGTATAAAACGAAATAACCTGGTTTCCATAAAACTTTACTTTGCATCATGTCCAATAAGGGACACATAAGTACATAATAGTCGTGTTAGGCGGCTCTATGGGCGGTAAACGTCCTAGCTTTGCTTACTCTATGGTCATTAAGATAGCGTCTATGTAGAGTACCTACCTACTTGGCAACTTTGATGCAAAATTGTGTTTACTAAAAGGTTTATACCTAGGTAATGAGTGAGGAGTATTATAAAGCGAAAGGTTTCAGTAGATGTGATGTTTGGGCGAACACATCGCCAAAAATACTAAACAAACGAGGTTCATAAAAAATACGCACGCATAAAGATGTGAACTGTTTTGAACTGTGTATAGCCTTAACACTCTCATGGACGATGCAATGTACCTGGTTGTCCTCCAGGAGGCTGGACAGGACAGTGTATGTGTTAATGACGACCTATATATGTAATGTATTGTATTAAGTATATCAGTCATCTAGTACCCATAACACAAGTCTGCTTAGCTTGGGGCTAGATGACACTGTATGGATTGTCCAGCATTATTTATTTATTTATTAAATAAATGCTACCGCGGGCAGAATAAAGTTACCGAATAAAAAATACTTCCTGAAAAATTCTCACACAAAATAATTCCGAAGATCATTCAAAGTAAGTAGAGCTTGTGCTACGGGAATCAGATTCAAAGCCGAAAGGTAGTAGGTACTCACTGATAATAGAATCAAATCACACTTGTCCGGAATCGAACCGAGACCCGATAACCCAAGATAAAGATCCAAGCTCATACCGCCCATCTATATACAAATAAGTTAAATTGTGTTGTCTGTTTGTAATATCAAAGTATATCTACCTTAATATTTTTTTATACACAACGGTGAAACAGCAGGTACTCTATACAATCCCTAGGAATTGTATTCATTACCTAGGTAGAGTATGTAATGGACAATAATATTCATAATAAATAAATAATAATAATAATAAATAATGCTGGACAATTTACACAGGATTATCTAGCACCATGGTAAGCAGAGTTTGTGTTATGGGTACTAGATAACTGATATACATAATACAATATACTACATAGATAGATATTTTTTATAATACATAGAAAACGACCAGAACACCCGAAACAAATATCTGCAGACCGTACACACAATTGTTCCGAGGCGGGAATCGAACCCGCAACCTCCTGCGTCGCAAGCGGACCTTCGCCCACCGCGCCACATCGGTCGTCATAATATTTTGGATTGGATTGGAGGACTGGATTGGAGGACGCCCCAGTTATTCTATACATTGTCTAGGTATTGTTTAGAATACCTGAATTATACAGATTACCGGTAACGCATACGCGGCTTTTGTAGTACGTAATTCCTTCAGGTGAAGGAATTAATACAAAATTCTACACACATTCATCTAGCCCCAAGCTACCTTGTGTTATGGGTTATGGCTAAGCAGACCTTGTGTTATGGGTTTCGATGTCTACATACCTAATACAATACATTACATAGATAAATCTTTATTATGCATAGATAGAGCAATACAATATTTGCAGATCGTACAAACATTAGTCCCGAGGCGAAAATCGAACCCGATATACTTACGTACTACCTTGTGCAATAAAGAACAAAGAATAAGTGTCCAAGCAAGAAGATCAAAACCTATAAAATAGTGAATTCAACGCGGACGAAGCCGCGGGCACAACTAGTCCATACATAAAGCAGGAACTCTTTGATCTCGCCGATGCTTGAGAGGCCTAACATCCCGCGTTTTATCTCAGTTATCTCGAGATCTCTCGACTTCCGAATGTCTTGAAGGCGCTAAGGATTTTAATCACGATTAAAAGAATTTATAAGTTTTAATTTGAATTTGTTTAATTAGTTGGTGTGTGGGCTGCGTGGAGGAACGGCTTTCGTGGTGTAGTGGGTGGGATGAGAATTCCGGATTCTGGGGTTTCCTAGCTGTCTAAACAAGTTAGCTAGCTCAAGGTTAGAACTAGTATTTACAATGGAAACAATTTAGCTAACTGCAGATTGTGGAAAATAATCTACAGGTAGCTCAACTGATCTTTATGAATACTAGTCGGCGCGCTTCCCCAAGGAGGTTGGCTGCATTGCCCCGCTGCGCTTTATGGCAATGTTTAGTTGAAAGTTGAAAAATAACTTAATTGTGGACCTAAATAATATGCTACAGTCTGCAGCTAGCTCAATTGTTTCAAAATCATATGCTAGTTCTAATTTGTTTTTATTATTTTATTGTAATTAAGGATTACTTAGGTACTCATATTATATATATTGTATAGTATAAATAGCTCACAACTAACTATTACTATTTGAACAGTTGAGCTAACTGCAGACTGTTCAAACAATGCAAATGAGGTACCTCAACTCATCCAAATCAATATCAGATGGAAGTGTCCACAAGATGCTGGCTGCATAAGCATGTATAAAAGCAAATATAAATAAAATAAATAATATTAAAATTAAACAGTTTTACTAGTTAGGTCCTTAATAACCTTAGTAAACTAAAATAAACCCTATTAGGTAATATTAGTACTAACTTAGTATATATATTTTACTACTGATATTCTTCTGGATTATCTGCAGCTCAAAAACAACCACCTTCAACATTATTAACCCTAAATCAGCTGTTACCTAAATTCATCTAAAAAACCCTTCAACCAAACAAGGTCCGAAGAAATCGAAAGCAAGCCGGACCGGTCCCACATACATACAAACGTTATCTAAGGCGTAAATTCTGTCAATTACTAAGGCCCTTTTTGCCTCCAAAAGAAAAAGAAAAAAGATTAAGAAAAAAGTTTTGAAAAAATCTCGGTGTGCCACTGGCGCCGGCCGTAGATAATGTTTTGTTTTTTTTCTGAGGACATTATAGGACTTTTATGGAGTAGGGTTTGATAAGAATTATTCGGGATTTGTCGATATGTGAACCCGGCTTTGTTTGACGCTTATTTGAGTTCTTAAGCTCTGTTTTGTCTATGGATAAGGATTGATAATAATGCAGCATACGAAGTGAAGAACAGGTTTTCTGAAAATGTGTCTGCATGTGTAGACTAAATTGGGTGTTCTTATAGTACAATGCCATATACTTTAATAGATATTTAGGCTGAAAGGATACATAGAAGAAAATTCTTTATTACACTTTCAATATAAACTATGTAGAGTAAAAACTTAAAAATTAATTACAATTGGCGGTCTTCGGACCGCCAGACAACCATGGATGGATAGGATCGTGGACAGTACCAGGGATCTATGTGCTTGATGATTATGATTAGATTTTCATAGCACCTACTATACCCAATCTATACTCAATCATTTACAACATGAACTATTATTTACCAATTTATGTCGACACTAGCGTCCTTTTCGATAAGGTTCAAAAGTTGCTAAGATACAATGAAACAAATAATTTTTGTCTGTTCACACCGGTTAATCTAAATAAATCACTATTGCAAATTCCAATCTCCACCCACAAAATAACAAGTAACAACGCAAAAAAAAACCACGAAACGCAAAATATTTTCAAAACTCTAAAATGTCTATCATAATTTGCCAAACGACGCCCACTCTGACAGCTGTCATATTAATTTGACATCTGTATTCATTTCTTCTGACGTCTATTTTGGTCACTGACAATGCATTTTTTGCATTCTTTTGTTAAAAAAATGTCGGGTATGGTGACGAATCGCAAAAATATTTGGTTATCTCTGTAAAGAGTTTGATAAGACAGGTGCCAGTTTTTTTTGTATTTTGGGTTGAATTCTTTAAAATCGATGACTCTTTCACGTCATTATTAGTCTTTACACTTGACTTAGCGCGGTAGAAACGTAGGAACCGATCAATTGGGTAGGAAATTCAAATGTTGAAACGTAGGTAAGTAGTAGGTAATTAATTGAATAAAATTAACAACACAATTTTATTATGTTTTTATTTTAGTTCGTGCTAAGCTCGAACGAACTAAACGTAAATCTTTGAGCGGGTCCAATTCGCAGTTTTTGACTGTTTTCTATACAATATGTTCATTTGAAACCAGCTCGAAACTGAAAATTTACAGTCATCCAAAAAAACTACCAAAACAAAGTAACAAGCTTGCCAAATATTTTGCATGCTTACGACTCCTAAAAAAATTCGCGCCCTATCCTAACAGTAACTTGACACTTTTACTCACTTGTCAAGAAAACGTCACAGATTAAAAACAAAAGAAGTGAGGCGCCGGACTTTTGTCGCCAAGGCTTGTCGCGTCGGTGATATCCGGTCAAAAAAAGAAATAAGAAAAAAAGTTTTTTGGGTCATCGGCCAGGCTTGGTACCACTGATTTACAACGTTGCTTCTGTTGGGTAGTGAGGGTTAACCACTTGGCTGTAGGAAGTGGATATTTATCCGCCAAAAATTTTGGATATGTTATAACATAGTAGTAGGTAAGTAGGCTGAATTATTCATGTAAAAGCTCTATCGCATTTACAAATTAATGCCAGCCGAGAGTAAGATTTTTGGCATTACCCGTGTTTATCAGAGGAGGTCAGCTATGGACTAATTATTAGGCTAATGATGTGTGTTGTGTGTAGTAAGTGAAGAAATTTAAGAATCGATAAAGCAACCTGCTACGTCCGCAACAGAATTTTCTAGTGTCTTCTAGACCTGATACGTCACATGATACATCGTCGACAACATCAAATTCAAATTACCAACTTTTTTCTTACGTTGGTCAGATTGTGGTCAAACGAAGGTCTAGGTCACGCAAAAAAAGGAAACTTGCTATTAGCTAAGTCATTGATTTGATTGAAATTGAGCTCGTACTTTCTTAACAGTGTTTAACTTTAAAAAAAATTATGTCCGACTCGACTTCAGTCAAATACCTATGACTGAAGTCGAGTCGGACTTCAAATTCAAATTCATTTATTTTATAAAAATGATATAATTATGATATATTGTTAGCAATAATATTAATACAATGTTTATTAAATGTTTGTACGCCTAAGCGGCAGGTCATAAGTACTGACTATCAATAACCCTGATTCACAAGCAGTAAATTAATCATGAATTACTAGTTTCTGCGCGCCTCTTCGCACGCGTTTTTCTATAGAAATGTTTGAAGGTTTTTACTATCTCCTGGGAACTAATTTATGGGATAAAAAGTAGCCTGTTTTATTCCAGGCCTGGAACTACCTGTTTGCAAAATTTCAGCCAGATCCGTTCAGTAGTTTTTGCGTGAAAGAGTAACGAGCACAACCATGATCAGCTTGATAGCAAGCAAAGACACGATACATGAACTTATTTTAAATAATACAATGTCAATATTTAAATTAATTATTAATCAATGAATTGTCTTTTTCTAGAATTTGTCACTCGTCACTTCGGACAAACGATTCTCCCTGAAAACGGTTTTTGTAGAACTAAAGCATTATATTCAAGCTTTTTTAATTACATTCCTATGATAATTAATATTCCTATATTATTATATTTAATAATATAGGAATATTAACAAGAATGAACCCAAATATAGTTGCGCCCTGACAGGGTGTTTATGCATTGTGTACTCCCTAAGATACTACACCTAAGAACAATTACCTGTATGTATATGCATAAAATCAGAATTCATCATCATCATCACCAGCCTATAGCAGTCCACTGCTGGACATAGGCCTTCCCCAATTAGCGCCATAGCGCCCTGATCAAAAATCAAGAAATCAGAATTAATGATATTAATATTATGAATAATTTTCCTTTGTTAATAATAATTCCTTCTTTTTGCTGCCACAGTCCAAAACCCACCTGACATCATCTGCCTATCATCTGACTAAAGAGTTATCCACCAGTCATCATCGGTGGAGTCATGCACAGGATCCTAATAACTTCATGTGTCAGCTTAACTTCGAGGATTATGGAAGTGTGCGACACACTGGGTGGAACATCTTGTAGTTTTAAATATAAACAAAATACACAGTACTGCCTAAACTAAATTAATACATTGAAAATTTAATTCGAGTTAAAATACATACCGCGTTTAATGTTCAAAAATACAAATACAAAAATATTTATTTAAAACATTATTTGACGACCGATGTGGCGCGGTGGGCGAAGGTTGCGGGTTCGATTCCCGCCTCGCAACAATTGTGTGTACGATCTGCAGATAATTGTTCCGGGTGTTCTGGTCGTTTTCTATGTATAATAAAAAAATCTATCTATGTAATGTATTGTATTATGTATATCAGTTATCTAGTACCCATAAAACAAGCTCTGCTTACCATGGGGCTAGATGTGAATTGTCCAGCATTATTTATTTACTTAATGTATAGGTTACAAATTTGTGGGCTGACTACCGCAAAAGTTAAATAACTGTGTATGTTAATGTGTTTCCTAAATAATGGATTACCTTTAAATTTAAATTTAAATTTACAAGTTGATTAATTAAAAATTAAGGTATGTGGATACTAATAATTATCACCGACCAAGTGGGATGAAGACCTGTGAAAGACTGCAGGTAGATGCTGAATGCGGCAAGCTGAAGACAGGGCGCTATGGCGCTCATTGGGGAGGCCTATGTCCAGCAGTGGACTGCCATAGGCTGATGATGATCATGATGACTAACAATTATAAATACCAAACTCAGTGTGCCCCAGCCTGAACTGAAAAAGTTCCAATAAAAGAACAAGTTTTGACAGGTCCCGGCTACCGGAGGGTTTATGACCACGTCAATGATCCGACAAAAAACCTGTAACTCGAGCGTTCCCGGTGTGCTACCGACTTAATACTAGGTACTCATTTATAAACATATAACTCTGTATTGCTAAGAAATAATTACTGGCAAAAACTTACGACGCGAGTTTAGGGTTTTTTATTATTGTTTCTATCATCATCAACCTATGTTAGTCCACAGCTGGACATATGTCTCCCCCAATGAGCGCCATAGCGCCCTGTCTTCAGCTTGCCGCATCCAGCGTCTACTCGTACCTGCAGTGTATCGCAGGTCGTCATCCCACCTGGTCGGAGGGCGTCCTACACTACGTTTACCGAGTTTTTTTGTTTCTATGCCGAGTTATAAACTATAGCAATTCTCTATTTATTGTGCATTTTGTTTGTTTAATGAGTCATAAAGTAATAATTTACTAACTATAAGCATTTACGTCTTGTAGAACTTGGATGACCTACTTAGATCGTCATAAAAACCGGCTAGAAAGATCAAAAGATAACGCAACAACCGTCTCACACTAGAATTATCTTAATCTGAATGTAAGTGACATTTTATTGAATTTCAAGATGGTTTGATATGAATATAGACGTCAAACTCAAGCTCTGATAGTTATCGTGTGTGGCTACGGTGTTGGAGGGTTAAATAATATATCTACATTTGTAGGCAACGGGAATTGTTCTCTAGGGTAGAAAATACAATAATGACATCGCAACGTCTTACATTACGTACATTATTGAATTTGATGGAATGAATTTCTAATAATTTACGCATTCGATGACAAATAGACGGAAGTTTTCTCTATTCTACCCTAGACATAATAAACTTTTTATATGCTACTAGCTGATCCCCGCGGTTTCACCCGCGTTAAACTCGAATTTCACTTTATTATGTAGATTATTTTTTTACACCTTGGGTTACACTATTGGAGTTTTAGTAAGGATCCCTAATTTTTTGAAAATATAATTAGCCTATGTTCACCGGGGATAGTGTAGCTTCCAACGGCGAAAGAATTTTTCAAATCGGTCCAGTAGTTTCGGAGCCTATTCAATACAAACAAAAACTCAAACCTTTCCTCTTTATCCTATTAGTATAGAAAAATTATCGAAACACACTCTCACACTTTAACCTCTGTACTTCCTTTTTTCTACGTAGATTTAATAATTAAAAATTATAACAGGTTCATATAGGTAACATTGTTAGCCTTACTGAAACCAAATAAAATTATAACCAATTCTTCAAAACAAAATAAAAAATATATATAAAAGTTTTCATACAATAGATTTAAACGCGCTTTTATACGACGCTGCGTAGCAACAGCTTTACTATTAAAATCCTACTAATATTATAAACGCGAAAGTTTGTAAGTATGGATGGATGGATGTTTGTTACTCTTTCACTTAAACTACTGAATGGATTTTAATGAAACTTTAAAATAATATAGCTTATACATCAGAATAGCACATAGGCTACAATTTATAAAGATATATTGTATATAAAAGAAAGTCGTTATAGTTACACTATTTATAACTCAAGAACGGCTGAACAGATTTAGCTGAAAATTGGTGGAGAGGTGAAACCGCGGGGCGCAGCTAGAACAAGGTACCCCCACGTATTATAATCTTTTTTTATTATTTTTGATTGGTTGAAACTGAACCAATCAAAAATAATTGATGAATAATTGATTGATGATTTACGCAGTCCATTACCACTCAACAAATTAAAACATAGGAGAGATTATAATAATATGTGGTGGCAATCAATTTCGCTTAAACTTTCGTTAATTTTACGCAGACCAGTATCAACAACTCAAAATCAAAACGATAAAAATTATGTGTGAAAATTATAATTTATTTTGAAAATCGGTACCTACTTGAAAATTTATGGACCAACATCCATGCCTACTTCTCATCTAAGAAAGCATACAAGCTCGCTCATTGATTACCTCATATTATTATACACTACCGTACCAACCGATAGTAAAGCAGAATAGACTTATCAACCGATCATCGATAAGTCTATGTTCCCACGGTGACTCACCACCGCTTATCTTCATATTACTTTGTTCTTGAGGATTAGTTATTTGAAAAGAATATGAGAATACTTATTGGTTCTGAGGACTTCAGATAAATTTAGAATGTTAACCACGATTTTTCGATGAGAGACACTAATTAGATTGATATTAGATCCACTGCTGGACATAGGCTTCCACCATAGGGAAGAGGATTTATTTAAATTCTGGTTATAAAATATATTTTCTACTAGAATATACAAAAAATCTTATAAAACGAGAGAGGAACTTTTTTACAATTTTTATTATTATTTACTTCTGTATTGATATTAGAATTTCAATAATTTTTATTGAGTTAACAACATCAACTTTTCTCTTGTTGAGATAATCATAGCACTTTGACTGCGATTTTTTTTCGACGACTGCGATCTTTTTTTAACCTAAAAAATTAGTGCTGCCGCTCTACACAGCGGTTGTGTTGCGCCGCACATGCGTTTCGTTCGAAAAATATTACGGCTGTGCTGAGTCACAAAGATCTGTATTTTCTCAGCCGCTGCGTAAATCCACACTAGTGTGGATTTACGCATATTAGACACTTGTAGAAAACACATACCGTGTGATTTCAGCACTCAAAGTGTTAAAATATAAGTAATCCCTGAACAAAATCCAAGGATAAACTTAACTACAACAAAACTGTAAAATTAACAGCCCATTCCTAATACTCTTCGTAAAACACTGAATTGTGACCTCTAAAATCCAAGCAAATATATTATCTTTACCACAACCGTCCACACGGATCAAAATGCCTTGCACATTTCCTCTCAATCATAACCAAATCGTTAGTAAGAGGCTTGTTCAGTTTAAAGGGTTTTAGGTTTTAAGGTTGTCCTGTTTGCTCTGCCCTTTATTTGTAAAGGACGGAGGTAGGGAATTAGCGCTTACTACCGCGGTAAGGTAAAGGTAACGCAAGGAGAAGAATAATATTATGGGTAAATATGGCCGCTGGGTCAAATATGGCAGTGGTCAAATATAGACAGGTTATGGGTTTATTACTGTGTGCGATTTTAACGCATTCACTGCCTCGCACTCGCCACGTCGCGCGTCGTCGCCGCTGCTTTCAATACCTGCATATATGTAGATGTGCATGCGTGGGCCATGAGTTAAAAGGAACTCGAGGCTACATTTATCTGAGGGCCATTATATTTCGTCTAATTCTATGCTTGACTCTTCAAAGCCAAATACATGTTGGTGGAAAATATTTGACGACTACATCAACAGAAAATCGCGGAAATTCTTCCAGCAAACCTGAGAGAAAAGTCCGTAGCCTACGACTACTACCCAAAGTCGTTGTTTGAGAACGTTTATCACGTCGGCTTGTCGGATAAGTACCTAGGTGGCGTTAGCGATGCACCGAAATGGTGAGCTATTGTGTGATCCATCAGGTGTTAATTATCCTGGAGGTTGGCTCTTGACCCTTCTAATAAAGTCCTGGGCACAGAATTCTATGCTCTATCTATAGATGTGGCACGGTGGGTGAAGGTCCGCCTGCGACGCAGGAGGTTGCGGGTTCGATTCCCGCCTCGGAACAATTGTGTGTACGAGCTGCAGATATTTGTTCCGGGTGTTCTGGTTGTTTTCTATGTATAATAAAAAATATCTATTTATGTAATGTATTGTATTATGTATATCAGTCATCTAGTACCCATAACACAAGCTAAGCAGAGCTTGTGTTATGGGTACTAGATGACTGATTACCATGGGGCTAGATAACGCTGTGCGAATTGTCCAGCATTATTTATTTATAGAAATACTTCACATTCGGGTTCTATTTTTTATTTTTTTATTGTCTAGTCTCGTATGCACATTTTAAGTATATGTTAAATACACTACAGGATAATTATAATCTAGCCATAGAATTGGCTATTATTAATTAGAATAAGAATGTATCTATTGGCACTTTTCTTAGTGTCTCTATATTTAAGGTGCTTTCATAAGATTGAAGAAGAGATTCAGGTTCTGATTAAAAGTTTATTTTACAAAATACGCCCTTAGACAAGTCAAATAATACACCTTAGATTAATATTAAAAAAAAATGATGTTTTAATGATTTTCTCTGCAATTCAATTAAAAGTAAAATAAACCCTTTTTTTCCACGGCAAACAAGCACGATGTCTTCAAGTACCGACCTATAAATGCTGAAAATTCGTAAGTAAACTTGTGCGTCACTCTAATCGCTTATGTCCTGGATATCTACGAATTAAGCAGGTTAGTTTATCTAGTACTCGTATAATTAGCAGCGGTATTGGTACAATATCTCCCGTACTTACCTGCCCCCGCACGGAGCGGCGCGGCGGCGGCGCGGCGTGTTCTGTGGCTCTTTGACGCGGGCAGGCGAGCCGCCTCGGGACTTATTGGAGTTAGGGGTGTCGCGTAATGAAGTCATCATCATCATTATACTACAGAGAACTAAAGTTATCGACATAGCTCATAATGAGCGCCATACACCCTGTCTTCAGCTAACATGTCCAGCATCTGCCTGCAATTTTGCTTACAGGTTCCAGGCCTGGAATAAAACATAGGCCGCTTTTGATCCCATTTATCAGTTTCCATAGGATATAATTGACCTTGAAACGTTTCCATAGAAACAACGCGTGCGAAACTGCGGAAGTCGCAGAAACTAACGTCTGAATAATTGTGTAAATTATAAAAAAATCACTAAAACATTTTTTTTTAATAATAATAAACCGCTCTTTCGTTGCCGACCTCACCCGCGGCTTCGTTCCAGGACCCAGGGTCAATTAAAGCAGCATCAATAAAAGCAGGATCAATGCAATGGATAGCACGATGCCTAGCTATCCCTAACATAGTTCCAGATTTGAATCACTTATCACTTAAGACTTTCCTAATATGATTACATTATAATTTTATTTTTAATTATTTTCCTTATTAATTCAAAATCTTTTATTTCTTTAAGCTTACAAAAGAACCACTTAGACAATTCATATTTCATACCATAAATTATTATCAAATAAGAAATAAGGTGTTTTTGATTTTCTGTTCACTTCAATTTAACAATTATTAATAAACGTTTGTGTGACAGCCCTGGGCACACGGCGGCGGGGCCAGGTTCATTATTGACACAATAAATTCTAACGCACGTCTCGAGCCAGCCTGCACACCCACCAATACATTTACATACGCTAGTGCGCGCCCGCGGCTTGCATCCACCTTCATCATCATCAGTCACCACCTGTGGAAGATTAACGGCCTATTTAGAATAACACGGTAAAACGTTACTTAGAACGGCTATAGCAGACCACTGCTGGACATAGGCCTCCCCTAATGAGCGCCATAGCGCCCTGTCTTCAGCTTACTGCATCCAGCATCTACCTGCTGTCTTTCGCAGGTCGTCATCCCACCTGGTCGGAGGGCGTCCTACACTACGTTTACCGAGTCGCGGTCTCCACTCGAGTACACGTTTGCCCCAGCGGCCGTCGGTTTTTCACGAGATATGGCCGGCCCACTGCCACTTCAGCTTGCTAATTCTTAGAGCTATGTCGATAACTTTGGTTCTCTGTCGGATGTAATCGTTTCGAATCCTATCCTTCAGAGAAAAGGTTTCATGCGTCATACCTTTTTGATAGACATGGTTTTTGGTTTAAATGCGGATATGCGCATCTAGTCGCTTTATATGGGTGTGTGGTCACAAATACCCTATGTCATAGTTGACGTCAACGACGACGGCGACGACAACGACGACGACGGACAATTGTGTGTACGATCTGCAGATATTTGTTCCGGGTGTTCTGGTCGTTATCTATGTATAATAAAAAATATCTAATGTGTCTAATCATCTAGTACCCATAACACAAGCTCTGCTTAGCTTGGGGCTAGATGATGCTGTGTGGGATTATCCAGCATCATTATTCATTTTAGATTTTATCGAATAGTATCGAATGAGACCTTAAGAACTCGCCGAGTCGGACGACTTGTCATAACTCATTCATAATTTTGTCATATAACAAGTCAAGAGTATTTTCTAGAATGCGGCGCGTATTTGACCCATTTGACCTAGGCATAATATTTAGACTGCAATCACATGACGCTGTACAAATAGTCTATATTTGTGAGTACTAGATAAATTAATTATGTAATTAGGTACCTACGCTTAAATATGCTTTCATGTTGACCCACCTCTTAGCATCATGGTCACGGAATACAAAAGAATGGATTTTTTGGGCAGACGGTGAAGTACCAAAATATTATATATCAAATATAGTATTCATTGTTACAAATTTGTTACAGTTTACCGTTGATAGCGTCTTAAATCCTAACATAGGTTTATCATAGCAAATTGGTACATTACAATTAATTAATTAGGTAATTATATATCTAATTCATCACCTTCACCTTATAATATTTAAATATTAACTATAATATGTGCCATTTATTATTATTACGTGCTAGTATGCATTTGCACTGGGGTAAACGTGTTCTGGATGTGTACAGCACAACTCGGTTAACGTACCTAGTGTAGGAGGCCCTCCGACCAGGTGGGATGACGACCTGCGAAAGACTGCAGGTGACGCTGGATGCGTCAAGCTGAAGACAGGGCGCTATGGCGCATATTAGGAGAGGCCTATATCCAGCTGTGGACTAACATATGCTGATGATGATGTATTTGCGGTAAGCAAGCCAAAGAAATTCCGTGCGTTGTCGCTATTTGAAAGGTATTCGCGTTTTAGTACCGCAGTCAAATGAAAATAAAACATTTATTATACCTAATGAACCTTTTATGGTTATTTAAGTACTAACTTAATTAGTATTTGGCTTTGCTAACCGACGTAGATAGTTTTAGTGTTTACTTTTCAACCGACTGGAAAAAATGAGGAGCTTCTGTGTTCGGCTGAGTTTTTGATTTTATTTTCATAGATCGTCGTTTAAAGGCCGATTTGGATGAATCTTTGGCAGTTGTGTCGAGGATAATACTAAGGTGGTCCAAAAAAAATTTTTTTTTTAAATTTATTTAAACGCTCAAAACATGAAATAATCACAAAATATACAGAATGTAATCCCGAAACATTAGGTTTTATCCCACAAAACATAAAAACAGTTAAGAACTAAGAGATTCTATAGGTTTTTAGTTTTTTCAAAATTATTACCGATTACCGATATTTTTTACTGATACTATGCTTTTCAATTTCGTTTTTTTTTCGCTATAGTGATCACATAAAAGAAATATCCCGATAAAACACTGTTAATGCCAAGGAATTTGAAGTCTTTTAAAAACAATTAAATTATCTAATGTTACCATCGAAATAATGGTAGGTAATAATTATAAATTACGTCATACAGCGGGGCAATGCAGCCAGCGTCTTTGGGACGCGCGCCGACTGGTATTGATAGCGATCAGTCGAGCTACCTGTAGATTTTTTTCGCAACAGTCTGCAGTTAGCACAACTGTTTCAATTATTATTGTAAATCATCATCATCATCATCAGCCTATAGCAGTCCACTGCTGGACATAGGCCTCCCCCAATGAGCGCCATAGCGCCCTGTCTTCAGCTTGCCGCATCCAGCATCTACCTGCAGTCTTTCGCAGGTCGTCATCCCACCTCGTCGGAGGTCGTCCTACACTACGTTTGCCGAGTCGCGGTCTCCACTCAAGAACACGTTCGGTTCTTCGCGAGATATGGCCGGCCCACTGCCACTTCAGCTTGCTAATTCTTAGAGCTATGTCGATAACCTTGGTTCTCTGTCGGATGTATTCGTTACGAATCCTATCCTTCAAAGAAACTCCGAGCATAGCTCTTTCCATAGATATACTAGCTATCATTTGTTTATTTGTTTCTTTAATTGCAATTTTCTCTGTTAATAATACGTCATCATAAAAGCCTTATTTACATTGTGGGCAATTTGAACATCGAAATGAGATTTCCAACGGAAATAATGTTTTTAATTGCATTTGCATTATTGCAATGCGATCCGACTTTACGATGATGGATGGTTTTATGCAGTAACTGTCCATTTGTTTAATTACCAAAAGAGGTTACTTTTAACTTTATTATTAAATACAAGTGTCTGCCTTTGTCTTCGCATACTATAAGTATTCAATCTGGAATTTAATTTTTAAATAATAAATTATACTACTGTGGCCATTGCCCAGCAGTGGGCCAGTAATGGCTAAAAATAAATAGTGGGTCCGCCTGCAATACAGCTAGATATTGTCGCTTAGAGTACAATCCTTGGCAAATTTTATGAAGATCTAAAGATGTCTAGCCATTTCATTGAGCGATACAAATAGACACACAGACAGAGTTAGTTTTTTTTTAGTATTACTTTAGAATGGATGGATGTACTTATTGTAAAAGAATAGCAGTATACCTCGATAGCCTAGATTCTTTTGTTAGCCATTAACATTTTATAAAAGCTTTTCCTTTGTTCAACTTCAAATTGTTAATTTTATTACTTTACTGCAGTAGGTTGCAATTAATATTATTTTACAACCTTTAATTAAAATATATAAACATTTAAATACCTTGGTTTTTATTTACATACGTTTATTCTATTACCAATTAGTTTTACGAAGCCGGCAGTACATTCCTGACATGCTATTTTAAATATTCGTAGGTATATTATGGTAATTAAAGTTAATAAACATTAGCGGCCTATTAGCCCTTTCTTAAATAAGGTATTTAGTACTTGGGTAGTGTTAGAAACTTAAGCTTCTGCCCGCTGCTTCGGACGCACTTTTGCGGGATGGAAAATGAATTATATCAGACGATTATGCACAAGCGAGTGGCATCTGTTGAGTAGAGTGACAGGTAGTAACAACAGCATCATGAAAGTAGTATCAAGTAAATATAACTGTCCAATACGACACCACTGGGTGAAATTACTTATACTGTAGATTTAGTTATTTTAGTTTTATTTTCTTCGTTGTAATTGTATTTTCTTTGTTGTAATTTTCTGTGTGTGTTTTTTATGGACCTTTGTGGTCTGATAATAAAGAATTTGAATTTAATTTAATTTAAATATAGGTAGGTACCATCTATATCTCTGTCCAAATATATTTGTTGTCCGTTTAGTGTTTTGATTTGAAAATGTAACAGACAGACAGAGAGACAAAATCGCTTTCGTATTTATAGTTTATTATAAGACTAGCTGCGCCCCGCGGCTTCGCCCGCGTGGATATCTATGTGTCAAATGGTTTATAAGCCTTTCTCCTGAATCACTCTATCAGCTCTATCTATTAAAAAAACAGTATAATAATCCATTGCTTAGTTTTAAAGATCTAAGCAAACATAGGGACAGACAGACAGCGGGAAGCGACTTTAGTTTATACTATGTAGTCATAAGTACCTATGGATAGAGGTTAAAAACTTTAACTTTAAAATACATGGTTAACTGACAGTAAGGTCAGGCCGCAGAGGGCCGCAGGCGTCTGCCAAACTAAGCTTTTCGATTATTTATAAAAAAAAAACACAAGTGACCTTTTCGGAGATTTTTGAAGGTTTTGAAACTACCATGGTTATTAACACTAGAGTCATTTAAAACGGGACGTTTACCATGATTTGATTTTTGAGTTATGTCATGGTAAATATCCCGTTTTAAATGACTTTAGTATGAATATGAAACTATACTCCGATTCAAAAACCTGGATATTTTTTTTGTATACAAAACCCAAGGAGAAAGGTGGAAAATATTTAACGACATTGGTATCATCGAAGCTGAGCATGGAAGAACGAAACCATTTTTGTTTTTGAACGCTTTCATTCCTCATTTTATTCATATTATCTTTAGTTTTAGAATTCATTTAAACATTTTTTTACTCCACATGTGAGATTATGCATTGACGAAGTTTGTGTTTTAGTTTTTAAAAATAACCTTGCTGTTGCCTCGTCGTTTTCTGTTATTGTTATCGACGACCGATGTGGCGCGGTGGGCGAAGGTCCGCCTGCGACGCAGGAGGTTGCGGGTTCGATTCCCGCCTCGGAATAATTGTGTGTACGATCTGCAGATATTTGTTCCGGGTGTTCTGGTTGTTTTCTATGTATAATAAAAAATATCTATCTATGTAATGTATTGTATTATGTATATCAGTTATCTAGTACCCATAACACAAGCTCTGCTTACCATGGGGCTAGATTGTGTGAATTGTCCAGCATTATTTATTTATTTAGTTATTGTTAACTTTTCATTCAAAAATGTCTATGTTGACATAAAATATCTTGGATTCTAAATCGGAGTATAGTTCTTGCATAACACCATCCCGTCACGCTGCACGCCACAGTGTACAGCAGTAGGTAAGGTGCTAAACAATGGATTATGTGAAGATTACTCGATAACGGTTTTACTGCCTTTTGTATTGTGCTGTGGAGGTCAAACACCTCGGATTATGCTAATTTGGATTATCAATTGCGTAATAGATTTTATGAGATTCGATGAACGGTTTGCTTATATCGTGATTCGGTGTAGGTTCTAGTTTCGCAACTTACCATGTTGTGTAACTAGAACATTATAGTTATATGGTTCTTTTGAGACTCTACCTACACTACTGTTACCTATCAGTCTAGTAGGTTAGTATGCAATTAATTATTCCCAATGGACAAAAAAACACCTATAGGATAACCTACTGTACTTAGTTGAGTAATCGGGTATACAGGCACGCAAAATACTTGTCATTTGAGGAATAATTATTTTTTATATGTTTTTATTTAAGTTACATACTACGTAACATTTATATCCGCGATCCTATCCATCCATGGTTGTCTGGTAGAGGTCGCTCTTAAGCGAAACCGCCAATTGTATCTTGTTTTTTTTAGTTTTTATTAGCTGTGTTCTTATAAACCTCCCTCCTTGTAATCCTGCTTGTAAGCTGAACACTTTTTTCTACAATAGAATGTCCAGTTTCAATACAGTTTACAACATAACGAACAACACTATCTCACAACAAGCCTGAGAGAGAGACAGAAGACGAGACAGCCATACGTCGCAGGCCTCAGTCCTCAAGGTGTGTCGCCCCGCCCACCTTGTATCGATCGCAGTATAAATTATTCATATTTCTGCTATTACCGATGTCCTATGAGATTCCGCGGTAAATACTGCGCTGAGGCGGTTTTTGTTGAAGATGAAAGTGATTGTTTGTGGTGTCCATGGGTTTAAAATCATCATCACCATCAGCCTATGTTAGTCCACTGCTGGACAAAGGCCTCGCCCAATGATAAACCACCCAAATCACGCGCTTGATTGGGTTTAAAATTGACTATATTAAATGACATAAGAAATTAAATAAAATACCAAAAACAGCAGTTCAAGTCCCGACGAAATCGAATTTTTTGGGATATTATATAGTTTCTTATGCGCTAATAGGTACTATAACAAAAACCTTGTTAGATTACGTGATATATCTACAAAATACTAAAAATGTCATAATTAAATATTGTGTTTGTTCAAACTAACAAGCGATCCTATAGCATCCTCATCCATGTAAGCAGAAAGACAATGATTTAGATTCTAACCTGAGAAACGTTAATTCTTAATAATTCTTATAATTCGTTAATAGTTAGAATGAGAATTAAATAGAGAAAAACATACGTTGAAAAATGTCTTATTTTAAATGATTCAGTACTTAATACCTTAAATAAAACTTAAATGAAACTATCATGGTTTAATTGGTATGTCTGCCAATAAAAACTTCCTCGCAGTGCCTTCAGTTATTCCGTGGTCATGGCGCATAAAAATATGCAAAAATATTTAAAAAAACTCATAAATCAAATCATGGCAAATGTCTACCTTTGACCTAGTACCTTAAATTAGGCTATTTTATTGTTATATGATTAAGATCCAATTTAAAATGATATTTAATTTTGACCTCTTACATACGGTCTAGGGCCTTAGAAGGTCTTAGAGGCTTAGATGTCAAAATTAAATATCTGTTTAAATATAGACCTATTTCAAAAATTATGTACGATAATTATGGACGTTTTAAACGATTTTTTAAAATACTAATTTTATATTTGTAGAATTAAAATATATACCTACCAAAACCAGCATTCTTTGAGAGCCATATAAAATATCTTCAAATAACTCTTTTGTTTCAGAAAAGCTTCGCCTCTCCCTCTGCGTCGGCTGCGGCGGTCAAATCCACGACCAGTACATACTAAGGGTCGCGCCCGACTTGGAGTGGCACGCAGCCTGCCTCAAGTGCCAGGAGTGTAGGCAGTACCTCGACGAGTCCTGTACCTGCTTCGTGAGAGATGGGAAGACTTACTGCAAGAGAGATTATACTAGGTGAGAGGGAGATAGACACTTAGTAGACTTATCTTGTTCCCCATCGAATTTTCTAGAAACCTGGCTCACTTCCACTCTCAGTAGGTTCCTATTGGGTCACGCCTGTTTGGGTACCTACCATTGTATGGAGAAATCGCTGTCAACGATAAGGCCGCCTATGTACTGTTCATGTTCAAAAATTTTGATAAAAGGTTATTTTTGGTATATTTTAAGTGCAATAAAGAGTACATTCATTCATTCATTCAAAACTCCAAATTAGAGTGCAAAAATTATCAACGAAAAATTCAAACAAATTGTCAAACATATCCTGAGTAAAGATTTATAACAAAATATCATTCATCAATTATTAACCTGTAATTAGATAAGTAGTAATAACTCTACCTACTCGATAATATTTATATTATAGCAGCACGTACATGTGTTTATGTTGCAATCAAGTTCTGATCAAACTTTATGTAACCTCATAATTTAATGTGATTGTGATGTGTTTTGTACGTTAAATAAACAAAATAAAATAAATAAAATATCAGATTATCTAGCTAGAGAAAAAAATAGCTTGGGATGAGTTTGGCTCTTACTCGAAAACGAAAGAAGCACTTAAGGTGAAATTAGTCCCAAAACCCACGTTTTGACTTACCTAACGGAAATTTAATTTTAAGGGAACAAAACACCTATTTTAATATATTTTGATAAGGATCAAAAGTTTAAGATATTATTTAGTAAGTTATGGGAGTCGAAACACGATTGACTAAACTTGACTCAATAGAAAAAAATGGTAAAGTCTCCTCTAAATCTTAATTTTTACAGAGATATCTCTACGGGAAAACCAGTTTTATTTGCTAGTTATTTAATATTATTGTAATGACATTTCTTCTACGTATTCCCTAATAAATACTTCAAATAATTATGGTTTTAGTTTTTTGAGAAACAGTATTATTTTAGAGCAATAACAAATTTAAAAATAAAAAGCAGTGAAATTGCGCACGGGCCGATCATTCTGCCGCTCTTGCCTCCCTTTCTCGCCTTCCCCGCCCGGCCTTCGTTCGTCCTTGTCTCGAAAAGACGAACTCATTTCGCCTTAAATTAAGTAATTTTTATTTTTAAACTCCTTACTTCTTTAACTGTATTTACTCGTAGTATAGGTACATAGATCAATAATAATACGCGTATTGCTATTTGTTACATGTTAAGTGTTTATTGTTAAGATACAATGAAATTCTCGTTAATCCAAAGACAGAGTTCATTAACTCTCTATTTTAAGCCCCTTGCTTACACAAGCTTAAATTCATCACCAAAAAAAAAGAAATTTCATAACCAAACGTCAATCAGGCTCGCCGCTCGGCGCCACTTTTATACAGACACCAAAGATGAATTCACTAAAATAACGCAAATGTTTACCATTTCACCCTTCCTTCTCTCGCGGCCAAAATATAGAATTACTCGAATGCAAATATACTTTCAACTATCCGACTTCTAAAAACAACTTCCCAACGCCGTCTGGTACACAAAATAAGGTCTAATGCCAATGAAAATAAAGTCAGAAACTGTGTGTACAAGCGCTTGTCACTCTATACTGTGATGTGCCGAAGAGAAAACAAACGGAGTTTGACTGAGCATTATGTATTTTGGCGCCAAAACAAACGTCAGTTTGACAGCGCGGCGGGCGGCGGGAACCCGATACGTCTATGGTATGTTTGTTTCCATTTACACCGGCCCGGATAAGCGGGTTTTCGATTACATTTTTATTTTAATATAATACTTTTGGGTTTGTAAATATTGTGAAATCATGTCGCCGTAAAACTACTCATTTAAAATCAGCATATAAATAAAAGTAATAAAACATTTGCTTCTGGTTACTAATTAATTACCTAGTCGTTGTTGGGACATTCCCTCCACTTATAGTGATATCCTAACTAAAAAAATATTAATGGTTATGGTTACCGTTACCGGCTTGTCAGACTTTAACCTTCAACTATATATTTTTCTAATATCTTACTAATTATTTGCTGAACCACCAACGACAGAGATAAATTATAAAACAGGAAGAATAAATATAAACAATCCTCCTTTCTTAAAAATAAATAAATTGGTGTAAATGTCTATGTAATAATATCCTGTTGCTTTTACATAACTAAACAATAATAAAAACTAAACACAAACAAGTAAATAAAACACCAATCAACTAATTACAGTAGAATCAAACAAAACTATTCATTCTAATTAGACTTCCGAGCCGGGAGCAAAACAAACAAACTTTGTTTACCTATATAAATCAGGACGCTCTTTATAGAAAGGAAGAATATTTCCTGTATTTGTCTCATTATTTCCTATTGTTAATTATTTTCTTTTCTCGAGTAAGATCCCTAAGATTTCTTATTTAGGTACCTATAGGAAGTGACTATTATTAGGTTAGGTAGTTACACGTCACAATTGCACAAGGCGTGAGACGTATGTGAACTATTATTGATCTAAGTAGATTTTAATTGGGACGGATATTCCTCAAATTAACATTTACATATAATTTTTGGAAAATATAATCGTAGTTTATGGTAGGTAATTATAACTACAATACGAATATTTGAAAAGTCTATATGGTTAGGAAATCATAGTCATCATATTTTATAAACGACGAAAAAAAGGGGGGAATGTTTTATGTAGGCTTTACCTATTTCTTTTTTGTATTTCTTCGATTTTTCCGTCAAATACATAAGGACCGATTTGGACAAATCTCTCGCTTTTGTATGATTGTATGGAGAATTTTACCGATCTGGCCAATGAAAATACTATTCCCGAGGGATAAGTATTTAACCAGAAAATTAAAACACAGTAATTTATTATTATTATCCACAGCCCTTAATAATTAAGGGCTGTGGATTTTGTTAAATAAATAGATTTTAAGCATGTTTGTTATAATAATAATTATTATAACAAACATGCTTAAAATCTAAACGGCCAAAAACGGACTTACTTAAATCATACTAAGCAATTTGAATTCGTTTTTTAGTTTTTCAAAACTATAAATTGTTCAGGGCCAAAGCCAGTGCGATGAACGCGGAACACCTCAACCGTGTCCTATTGAAAATAACTATGTAATATTAATTTACTTAACTAATTTAGTTATATCCAGGAAAACACGTGCAAAGCAACGGCTAGAAGCTTGTAAATGATACAGAACCTCTGTAAGCCAACATGACCTCATGAGTCGACAATTAGCGAAACCCGACACCAGGCGGCGGTGTAGGGTGCCGTCACGGCTATTTACAGACAGACAAACAAACAGATATCCTGTAACGGTAGACTCTCCTTACTGGATTCATGTGCATACTCATTTCTGTCCGCGGTTTTGCACGTTGTTTCTCTGGAAACGTTTTAAGGTTATTTCTATCCCTTGGGAACTGATTACCTAATAGGATTAAAAGTAGCCTGTTTTGAATTTTTTTTATTTTGTTTGGAAAATGTTTTATTCCAGATTAGAACTAGCTGTATGCAAAAGTTCAGCCCGATCTGTTCAGTTGTTTTGGCGTGAAGAAGTAACAAACTGTCGTCATTCTGCGACACAGTGTTAAACTACTGCAGATGACATCGTTTTTCAAAACTGTTTTTTGTTCCATGTCATGTACCAATAAACGATTTATTTATTATTTATATTTATTATTTAAACATCTAGACTTTCACATTGATAAATCTTAGTGTTATTTATTTAAATAGCGAAATAGGTAGATACCAATGGCAGATGAGTGGTACAATGTATTCGTTACGAATCTTATCCTTCAGAGAATCTCCAAGCATAGCTTTTTCCAAGCTCTCCATAAGTAAGGGTTAGGAAAATTATATTGAAAACTCATCCAGATACTTGTAAAAAATAACCTAATCAGTTATAACATCGTCGGGTGGAAATCAAAGTGTATATCGTGATTAAATTTGTAAACAACGGGCAATCATGATAGCGTTCCGAGAAGAGAGTGATAAGAGGATAGCTCTATCAAAAACATATTTTTCAATTAAGTAGATTAAATTTAACAGGGTTGCATTCTTTGGAAGGATAGGATTCGTAACGAAATCATCCGACAGAGAACCAATGTTATCGACATAGCTCTAAGAATTAGCAAGCTGAAGTGGCAGTGGGCCGGCCATATCTCGCAAAGAACCGAGAACCGCTGGGGTAAACGTTCTTGAGTGGAGACCACGACTTGGTACACGTAGTGTAGGATGGCCTCTGGCCAGATGGGATGACGACTTGCGAAAGACTGCAGGCATATGTGAAATGGGTCAAGCTGAAGACAGGACGCTATGGCGCTAAGGGAGGCCTATGTCCAGCTGTGGACTATTATAGGTTGATGATAATGATGCATTATTTAGTTCTAAGGGGTGTCGGCGGCGGCGCGCCCCTTACGGAGTCTTTTTCTGTGGCCCAATTCTGATAATCAATCGCTTTACTATCACAATAGTGTATAATGGCGCTCATTAGTAGCGTCGGCGTCGTCAGGACTGTCGCATCCAAAACAAGTGGATTGAATAAGTGAAGTTTACATTAAGTTTGAATAGTACCTATATAGGTATTACCTTGCCGAAAAACTTGTTAGATTACCATATTTGTAACAAGTGTATATTTTTAGTAGTACTAATGGGCTTATTTCTAATCCTAATAGTACACAAGCGAAACCGCCGAAACAATCTAGTCGCGTCACCTATACCTACCTAACGAGAACCAACAATCATACTCCGGTAACAACACCTAGACCCCAATATTTCCCCAACCCATTGTATCCATCATTTCAACGCCCAAAACCTCCGCGAAGCCTCCCCCGGGTCATTGACCGGCACTTAGGGGATGCAACCACCCCCCGTAATATCGCTAAAAGCATTGCCTTGCCTATAGCTACCTACCTCTATAGCTACCTACGTCTACAGCTACCTACGTCTATAGCTACCTACGTCTATAGCTAGCTATATCTATGGCTGTCTATAGCTTCGTACGGGTTAGGGTGTGAAGGTACTTTCTACCCTAAATAATACGATGTTTATGGGATAAATGCTGGCGGCCTAGTGGTTGGGAGGTGCGACTGGTAGTGGGTTGCAATCAAGTTTCGTTGGAATTGATATTTGTAATTCGTACCTACCTGAACGTAGGTACCTTCGTAAGTAATCATTTGATAGGTTCTTTGCTATCGCAGCTTCTGATATTTTTGATAGGGACGATAGAAAGTTACGATAGAAATCATGTTTTGATGAAAGAAACTTGGAATCAAGTAATTTATTATGGTCTTCGAAGCTTTTGGACATGGACCGAAACTTTTGTTAAATTGTATAATAAATAAATAAAACAGCTTTTATTACTCACACTTAAATACTAAACTACACATTATCTATATCTATACATATGCGAGTATACCGCTTTCAGCGGTGAAAGCCTCCTCCAGTTCCTTCCATCTTCCTCGATCTCTAGCTACTCTACTCCATGTCTTCCCTGCTATTTTTACGATGTCATCGTCCCATCGTTTTACAGGTCTTCCTTTTCTTCGTGTCTTGTTTATAGGGTACCAATTCATTATAGCTTTGGACCATCTCTTACGCTAAATTGTATAGTGTCTCTATATTCTGGTCCAATTATAATTTTAACGCTTACCTCGACTGTATAATATTAAAAACCTTAGAAATGACAGCCAATTTGACAGATGTAACTTCAACAATATGGCCGCTATCAACTGTCAGAGTTAACACGTAAGGGGAAAGACTCTTTAGTGTAAACTATTATTTTTGTTAATTTCCAGGTTATTCGGAACAAAATGCGACAAATGCGGTTCATCCTTCAGTAAGAACGACTTCGTGATGCGCGCCAAGACGAAGATCTACCACATAGACTGCTTCCGGTGCTGCGCCTGCGCACGACAACTAATACCCGGTGAGTTTGGTGTTCACCGGAGATAGTGTAGCTTCCCAACGGTGAAATAATTTTTCAAATCGGTCCAGTAGTTTCGAAGCCTATTCATTACAAACAAACTTTTTAATATTAGTATAGACTGAAAAACTGCTGAAACTAATTTGATAAAACTTCGACAGGTGATGAGTTCGCGTTACGAGAAGGCGGTGCTTTATATTGTAGAGAAGACCACGACGTTCTAGAAAAGGTGAGTGCTCACAAAATTGTTATTTTCCTGTACATTTCTGTAATATATTGAAAACTAGCCCATTTGGTTTTAGGGCTCCGATGTGAAAAGGCAAAAACGGAGCTTAGTAAGTAACAAATTTTGATATTATTCATTAACTAGTTCCCGCCCGCAGTTTCGCACGCATTGTTTCTGAGATAAATAGTAGCGTATGTGTTATTCCAGGTCTAGACTTACATTTACGAAAAATATCAGCCAGATTCATTCAGTAGTTTAAGTGTTTGACGACTTACGGGGTAAGAATCTTGCTCAAATTGTATAACATGACTTGCCTTATAGTGGTAATCTTTCAGTTATAGATAGGTAGATATAAAATACTCTAATACACATTAATAAAAGGAACTATGTACGATAAAAACTTAAACATCAGTTACAATGATTGGGCGGTCTTATCGATGTCTTCCAGACAACCATGGATGGATATAGGATCGTGGACAGTACCAGGGATCTGTATTTTTTTGTATATATTTTTAATATGTTGCCACCACTACAAAATATGTTGAAACGCTCAGAAACATCTTTAGTTTCTATCATCAATGGTAAAATGACAAAACTGTAACTTTGAGAAGAACCATTGTTATTAGTGAAGGGTTTTATTTAGTGGAATTACGGCTTTTCCATTTTATTAACAGAAGTAATCAATAAGTACCTACATTAACATAAGTAATCCACGAGTACCTACATTATCATAAGTAATCCATAAGTACATTACAACCCCTCCATTCAGCCCCCCCAACTAACAGCGTCATCTAAGCACAGCTTTGATTGCAGAGCGCAAACGCGAGTGGAGCCGGGGCCAACAGCGAGTCTAATAACAACACCACGCTTAGCAACAACAACTCGCACCATCCCGAGCTTGGATCTATGTCAGGTGAGATACTGAAACTAAGCACCATAACCAACCGTCGTGAAGACCACGACTCGATAAACGTAGTGTAGGAGTCCCTCCGACCTCAGACCAAATATAAAAAACCCTAATTGAGATTATTGGTAAAAAATTGCAAGAGTGTTTTAGGTAGGTAGTTATTTATGAGATCCCTAAAGAGGTCTACATTTTATAGAGAAAGAAAAACTTTTGTTTAGGTACTTAGTCAGATTGTTAACAAATCATGCTGATTTTGCAAATATGTGGTAAGGGAATCAAACAGCTTATCACCTGTCAATTTCTGCACTACGCCATCGAGGTCATTCAATAACCTCGTTAGTTTTACACAGAAACTACCGGAACGAAAAAAACGACCAAAAAAACTCATAATTAAACGATAAAAAAACAATTGACACCTAAGCGGCGATAATCAAAGGCGGCGCTCCTTTGTCGGCGCGGCTCAAAGCGTTATCTAGTAATCACTGCATCGAGGATCGATTACTATCGATACATGAATGTAACTGGCGTAGTGGTGTGATAGAACTTTGAGTAGGTAGGTATTACTTTAACGGACATAAGGTCTTTGATTGTACCAATAATTAAGCCAATCGGTACCTACCTAGCTTGTGTGCAACTAAGATTTACATCTTGGTTGATTAGCAACGTTGGTAGTTTAATGCATTCACTGCCCAGCCTTAGCGGTGCGATCCGAAGGTCGTCGTGTCGGCCGCCACAACGCCATCCGCCATTTGCCGGGGTTGGAGATTTTGATTGCCATTTCTACGGACCAAACATAACCCTCCCTGCTTAGAGAAACAAACAATCAAACAATAGGGCATTTTCAATTTATTATTTCTAGATGTCGCTATACGATAATGCAACATTTTCCTAAATTTTGACGGGTAAGTCAAAATTTAGGAAAATGTGGCCATTAGTTTGTGCTCTTACCCCAAGCTGTGGGAAAATAAAAAAGATTGTTTTTTGTTGTTGTGTATATATTCCTAATCCTTACTATCCCAATTCAGTACCAACAGGAGGAAAGAGGAAAAATTAAATTATTTCCGCTCTGTGACAAACCTTTGATTTGGAAAAAATGTTGTGGAGTCTGCGAAAGTTTCAAAATAGGTACACCAGGAAAATAAACTCATTACATACTTATTAACATCGAACGAGGACACAGCCCAACACTAGTCTTTGTCCACGAATGGAACATGTAGATAGATATAGATAAGTTAACCGATATGCATCTCCAGATGCGATAACCTATGCCAATATTGATGATTCTTGTGTTTTGTTAGGTATCACTTATTCTTTTAAATTAACTTACTACGCTGCTATGGAGTTATGCGAAGCGTAGGCTACTACGAACCACAGAACAATATATCCTAACGTAGGTACCTACGAACTTTGTACGAGGTAGGTAACTATTTTGCGTCTGTCAAATCCTAATAAACAAAAGTGACGTGAAATACAGTAGGTAATACAATTTATTGGTACAATCAATTTAAATGTCAAAATTTTATAAAAAAAATTTAATTATTATAATACAAATTGTATTGCAAAAATCAGTAAATTGACTAAAAAAACGGAAATACAATCAATTATAAATTCATTGTTCTAGTATTTCATTCGCTGAATAGAAATTGTGATTGGCAATAGAACAAATATTGAACAAAACACACAGTAGGTACCTACACCCTCCTGGTCAGTTTTATTTGTCAAAAATAATATTCTAATCCTACACCAACACCTAATTATCCCTTTGCTGCACATATAAAATTCACAAAGACAATCAACACGTCTCGTGGATTACAAAGGCGTGAAGTGGCATCTAGCTGTACCTATTAGCTGGACACTGGCTACCCTTTGAAGGGATTAAGTTATTTGCAATGGTGTTGCACCCTCTCATAATCTGAAAGAAGTTATTTTAGAGATTCAAACAAACATATATACCTAACCTACTTGACTTGAACCTATGTTACTCTAAAAGATACCATAATTTGACGCGATTTTCGTCTTAGTATTTATATCTTAATTAGCGATGTCATCGTGAGTTTGATCACGCAATCAATCAAAATATACATTATCAATTCAGGGACATACCCTTAATCATTCATAAGTAGGTACCTACTTAATAATTAGGAATGTAGATAAAGGTACGTTAAACCTACCGTTAATTTAGTGCAGTTTTTTTTACTTTTGTTAATTAATGCACACCAAAACTTATAAAAAGTATCTATCATTATTAATATAAACAGCCAAAGGTATCCCACTGCGTGGCAAAGGCCTCCCTCCCCTCCTTTATAGGAATTAGACAACTAAAATTAATTTCTGGCTTTCTTTATTTCCAGATTCCGGCAGTGAGTCGGGCTCCCATAAAAGCGGACGACCTCGAAACTCCGGAGCAGCTGACGGCAAACCAACGAGAGTTCGGACTGTACTCAACGAAAAACAGCTTCATACTCTTAGGTAAATATTTCAAATTGCAAAAAGTTTTTATGTGGATTGCCTTATAGAAAACGCAAGGAAAACATTTTGCTCTGAAAAAATAAACAGGTGTGTTGCTGCAATTAGGATGTTCCCGATTTTTGGGCTAAAACTGTGATGAAAATCGGATAAATTAAGTACCTATAACTTTAGGTAGGTATCTATATTAAATTTTTGCTGTTCTATGCAGGAAAATAATAACTTATTATATCTTGAAAAAGCGGTAGGTAGAGTACCAGGTGAATTAAAAAGTACCTAATGAGAAAATAAATTTACCCTACCCAACAAAAAAGAAAACTAAATTTATATTGTTATTATTATATTTATTTATCTGAGAATTTTTTGATTTATTTTTTAAGAAAGTAGTTAATTATTGTCAATTTTAGGAAATTACACGCCCAATAGGGCCAGAATATATTGTGACATCCCATTACTTATAACAACTTTTATAATATGTATTTAATGCAATAAATGAATTTGAATGATTTAACATGAGTGAATATTTATTTACAGAACATGTTACGCAGCTAATCCTCGACCAGACGCGCTGATGAAAGAACAACTCGTAGAGATGACCGGCCTCAGTCCGCGCGTCATCCGGGTGTGGTTCCAAAACAAAAGGTGCAAAGACAAGAAAAAAACTATTCAGCTCAAGATGCAGATGCAACAGGAGAAGGTGGTAATTGATTATGTATGGTATTTTTTGAAATATTTGGGTTCAGGTGCTAGCTTAGACTTTAGATTAGGAAGGCTGAAGCCATCGTTTTTTTCCTTTACCTTAACTCTGGGAAACGATTTACACATACCATTAATAAAAAGTACCATTAATAAAAAAAATGTTTTTTTTTGTTAAATAAATAAATAAAAAATACGACGACTAGCTTAAATTATTGAGATAGTTTTGATTGAGATTAAGCCTTCCTAAGGTCAATGCCTATCTGTAACGAAAAAGCTTAGTAACTAAAGGTATATCCTCTTTGTTTTGAGTTGCAAATCGTTTGCCTGTCTAGCTTATTAGGAATGAATGAATGAACTCTTTATGCACTTAAATACGTAACAAAATAAAACATCTAAATATTAACAGTACACTAGGCGGCCTTAACGCTGACAGCGATTTCTCCCAGGCAACCTAGAGAATGGGAAAAAGATATAAGGCTTAATCATACTCTTAATAATGCATACGTCAAAAACTCAGAAAAAAAGCACAACGCCTGACTGCCTCTAATTTTCCAGGAAGGCCGTCGTCTCGGCTACATGTCGATGGGTGTGCCACTAGTGGCGGGGTCGCCCGTGCGGCACGAGGCGAACTCCCTCGCGTTGGAGGTGACGGCGTACCAGCCGCCGTGGAAGGCGCTCTCGGACTTCGCCCTCCATGCGGACCTGGACCGGGCGCCGCATCATAGTGCCGCCTTTCAGCAGCTGGTGAATCAGGTGAGTTTATAATATAGATTTATATAATTACGCAAAAACTACCGGATGAGTTGTATTTGCGTAATCGCACAGCTTACATTCGAAAATAGCACAATCGTACATTCGAAAATATTTTCATCACCTTCGTAATTTACAATGGTTAGTTAGCATTATGACAGGACGAGCGAATTTTTTGAATTGGCTTGAACTTTAATAAATCCAGGACTCACTCTGAACGAAACAACGAGTTTGATATTAAAACATATAGATTTACTATGTAAAGTTATAGAAAACTGGCTGATAAGATAAGCGACATAGATATTTACCAAATAACTAGTCTACAACTAATCATAGTATACAGGGGTACAGTACAGTCAGTCATGTATACAATGGTATAACCCTGCCATTCTTAAATTAACAATTTTCTATCCATCCAAACGTTGCCTGGAAGAAATCGCTTCTAAGCCATAAGGCTGCCTATTGTACTTTTATTTTTCATTTTGTGGTGTACAATTAAGAGTTATTTATTGTATTGTAACTAGCTGCGCCTCGCGGTTTCGCGCGCATGGAAATCTATGTTATAAACCTTTCTCTTGAATCACTCTATTAAAAAAACCGCATTAAATCCGTTGCGTAGTTTTAAAGATCTAAGGATACATAGGAAGGGATCTAAGGATAGACAGTGGGATGGGAAGTGACTTTGTTTTATACTATGTAGGGATTCGTTTGGTCCTAAGGCTCACTCAATGCTTCATCAACATTATTTTTATCCTCGTTCCAGATGCATGGCTACGACGTCCCGTCCTTGCCCCCGCCCCGACCGCCACACGTCCCCGGTGAAGACAACTACGTCACCTACCTTGAAAGCGACGACAGCCTCCCGCCATCCCCCTAGTGTTGTATATCCTAAACCCGATCTAACACTGGGTTTCAAAACAGACTCTTGACCAAAGTTTGCGGTTTCGCCATAAAACTTTGCAAGGAAGAAATATATTCTTCCATTGCCGTCTTTCTTGTCATTGTGTGGAAAATTTGTTATTTTCTGTACAGTTAATTCTAGTGTTATCTTTTTGGAACAAGTGTAGTATAAGTAACTAGTGTTGTTGATGTTGACAATGTGATGTGAATATGAAAAGAGAAACTTGTACCTATAAAGTGTCTTTATTTTTATAATAAAAACAGAAAAAGCACTATAATTACTGTTCTTTATTCAACTTTTTTCGTTGTAAATAATAAATGATCTTTTTAAAAGCACTACACTAGTTAATTTGTGATTTACTGTTAGTATTTTTTTATTTTACCATTGTTTTATACAATTATCGCTAGTTCATTGTTGAAATAAAGTAATAATGATTTTATTTTTTGTACCTACTAGTAGGTAATCTAATAAAGATCTGTATAATTAATTGTAAATAATAATATGTTGTAAATATTTAATGTACATAATCAGCAGTGATTTTTTTACTTTCTAACCTAGAATTGAATAATATTCTTAAATACATTTTAGTGATACCTATGCACTTTTATACGAAACCTAAAATCCTACTAATGTAATTATGTATAAAACATAGATTAAAGCTAAAATAATGTGATCATGAAGGTAGGTAGGTAAGATACTACTGAAAGCCTTTTTAAATTGTAAGGCTATAGGCAATCTAAAATGTAATTTCCTGACTAGACCCACACGTCTATGATTTCCCGCGTACGTATGTACCAAGTTTATAATGTAACTCATTACAGAGTACTTTTTACCTGCATACGGTAATAAATAATGTATCATTAGTAAGTAACTTGTAAAAAGGGTGATGTAGATCATAGCAAATGCTAATCTTGGATAGAGATTACAAAATGTTAATTTATTCAGTATCTAGTTAAAACAATACATTGTATTTAGATTGTGAGCATAATAATAAAAATAAAAATGAAAGAAATTATTAATGAAACCTTTTATTTAATGACTAGTACGCACTACCTTTTTTCTAAGATATACTAACAAATGTACCTACCCACGCCGCCGAGTCCATGTCTTTGCCTATTCAAGATTTAAGACTATAAAAACAAAAAACATGGTGGTAATACAGAATTGATATTATTTGAACATATTTTATCATATATTTTTTAAATATAACATTATTATATTTATGAACTAACGAATTCTACTTTTTACATCTAGTTAGACCATCAACGCTGAATAATATTCTAGTAACTTAATTCCCTTTATCAACCTATTATAGTTGGACAAAGGCCTCCCATCATGAACGGGAACTAAGGGCCACTTAGTTTTGGTATGTTGTTACATTGGGGGTAATGACCATTTTCCCCACGCTGGGCATGCGGGTTGAGGTACGCAGTTCGGTGGTAAATTGTATATAGAGGCGCTGCTTCCCGGCCGGTGGATATCATTCTCATATTCGCTTCTTACGACACCCACGGAAAGAGTTGGGTTGGTGCAATTCTAAGCCGGGATCACACGGCAAATGGTTTGTTATAACCTTTAGCTTAAAACCGCTAGCTAACAATAGATGTCAAAAAACATTGAGTGGGGATACATGGGAGATCCTTGCTGGCAGCATTATTTGATAAGAAATGTCAACGTCAAATTGATTTTGACAATTGTTATCATGAAAAACTTTAGTTTGCTCCGGTTTTCTGTGCCGAGGAGTCTGAATCACTGAAAACTTTAGTTATTCCTAATTTTACTGTGATAGATATTTTTATAATAAGTTTAGTGAAAGTTCAATCAAAATGTCGGGAAACGTCGATGAAAACGACTACCCAAGGCCTAAAAGAGGAGTAGAAATGATGGTGAGTGGTGTTCTGTATATTTTGACCATAAAATAAACGAAATACCTATTATTAGTGAATCAGCGATTATACTGATAAATTACCTATCTAGATATTCTTTCAATCTTCGGGCTGTTGTTGCATGCTTCAGTAAAATTCAGAAATAACTAACTATGTTCTTTTTGAGAGGCAACAGGTTTTAAAAGTCATGTTGGAAAGTTTTAAGTTTTCAAACAAACTTTCTCTCAATTGGTATAATTTTTTTCTGGGTGAGAAATGGTTCCTTCTAGTGGTATAGTCCAGCTCATATTTAATAGCACTGTCAGAATAATACCTAGTACCTACCTTCTAACTAATATATTCCATGTATAGATAACTGTAGAAATGATATCTATTAATAATAACAAATAAGGATCACCTTTAGGTATTATTTATCATCAGCCTATAACAGTCCACTGCTGGACATAGGCCTCTCCCAATGAGCGTCATAGCGCCCTGCCTTCAGCTTGCTGCATCCAGCATCTACTTGCAGTCCTTCGCAGGTCGTCATCCCACCTGGTTGGAGGGAGTCGTGGTCTCCACTCAAGAACATGTTTGCCCCAGCGGCCGTTGGTTCTTCGTGAGATATGGCTGGCCCACTGCCACTTCAGCTTGCTAATTCTTACAGCTATGTCGATAGCTTTGGTTCTCTGTCGTATGTATAGGTTACGAATCCCATCCTTCACAGAAACTCCGAGCATAGCTCTTTCCATAGCTCGCTGAGCGACTTTGAACTGGTGGACCAGCCCTATCGTGAGTGTCCACGTCTCATAGGTATTATTACCAAGAGCATAAATCTGCAACAGCGAAATATATACCTACTTGTCTATGTAGGTCATGAAGAATGTGAACGGGTCAATGTTTACAAAATATTCCTTGTCAATGGATAGGTACATGATGGATACACATATGACGTTATCCAGCTATTGTGCTAACAATAGGTATCAATAGAATGCAATGCACTGTGAAATATGAAAGAGTTTTTGATTTATATAATATTTATGGAATATTTAATGGACATTAGACAAGAATATTATATGACAAACTTAACTATGGAATAGAATAATGTTTTTTGTCATTTTTCCAATATTGATTTTTCTATAGGATCTTAATATGTGGTTTCAATTTCTAATTCTAATGTATCAAATAGCAGACTATCTGTATAATTTATCTCATACCCATGTTCTAGAAAAAAAGTTTTAGTAATTAGCTACTTGAAGATCAAAGAAAGGTACTAAATCAATTAATAAATAAACATTAAGTAATCATCAATATTCGACTCAAACTCTACTATTATGAGGAGAGACAATGCATTGTAGAGTGCACACTCAAAGGCCATCAGAGGCTTGGTCCTTCACATCTCACTTTATGATCCACAACACATGCCCATCTCCAGCTTCGCCTGACTGGGCATAGTTTAGGTATGCTAGTTTTCTATACTTAATATTATAAAGAGGTAAGGTTTGATTTTTAGTTTGTTTGTTTGTAATGAATAGAAACTACTGGACCGATTTGAAAAATTATTTCACCATTGGGAAGCTACATTATCCCCGGTGAACATAGGCTATATTATATTTTCAAAAAAGTTTGGGATCCTTACTAAAACCGTGCGAAGCCGTGAAATTCCGCTAGTAAGGTATATATTACTATGGACCATAGAATAAGTTAAATAGGATCTCTTACTATTTCTATAATCTGAAATGAATTTATTATTATTAAAGAATGAGTGTGGAACACTGCTGGGTAGTGAATACATTAATTCTACATGTAAGAACTCAGGTCTGCACTGACAACTCACATAGGATTGTTTTGTAGATTATCTACAAAAGCTTTAAGGGCCCTATCAACCTAACTCCATTATCTGTTTCTAGTTATAAATTACTAGATGCGCCCCGCGGCTTCGCCCACGTGGAAATCTATATATCAAATGGTTAATAAAACTTCCTCTTGAATCACTCTATGACATACACATACAAAGAATACGCATGCGCAATCCGTTGTGTAATTTTAAGGATCTAAGCATATATATATAGGGACAGACAGACAGCGGAAGGCGACTTTATTTTATACTATGTAGTGATGGAATGACCACATCTTATCAAATACTAATCACTTATCTACCGCTCTATAACAATGAATGATATATGACAATGGAATTTTGTGTTTCTATTAGACTTGTTGCCTAGGAAGTAACTACCAAAACTCCACCAGTTATCAATCTATAACTGTAAAACAATAAATTGAGGGCAATAAATTATTAATACACTTATAAAAATTTATGAAATTTAAATGGCTGTTGTAAAGTAGTAAAATGTGGATTAACCTTTAGATTGGTAAATAACTTACTGACTTTAGTACAAAATTTCCAACAACGGAAGGGAAGTAAGGGCTGTACTTTGTGATTATTTCTTTTTAACCTACGCAAAACAAAAGAGGAGGAGGTTCTATGTTCGGTTGTATGTCATCACTACATAGTATGTATTTAAAACAAAGTCGCTTACCGCTGTCTGCCTGTCCCTATGTATGCTTATATCTTTAAAATTACGGAACGGATTTTGATGCGGTTTTTTTTATAGATAGAGTGTTCAAGTGAAATTTTTATAAATCATTTGACACACAATATACCTCTGGTGGATGAACAATCGCAGATTTTACCTCTGGTGTGAATAATATTCAGACGAAATCTGTCCTTATCGATTGTTATCGAGAACCACTCACGCATCTGATTGCGCGCGGATAATCGACTAACGTCGTCGCCAGATCGTAGACTCAGTGCTACAGAAAGTATCAACGTTAATTTCGCAACTAGCCATTCTAAAATCGGACTAATTCTATCGCTCGTGCCTCAACTACTCCAATTTATGAGCGAATTTTCAGAATAAAATTATTATTTAAATAATATCTGAAGAACCTAGCAAGCAATCACAATATAACACCTAGAAAATAAGCTAAACATAATTTTGTTGTTTAGTTTGACGACCGATGCGCGATGTGGCGCGGTGGGCGAAGGTCTGCCTGCGACGCAGAAGGTTGCGGGTTCGATTCCCGCCTCGGAACAATTGTGTGTACGATCTGCAGATATTTGTTCCGGGTGTTCTGGTCGTTTTCTAGGTATAATAAAAAATATCTATCTATGTAATGTATTTAATTATGTATATCAGTTATCTAGTACCCATAACACAAGCTCTGCTTACCATGGGGCTAGATAATGCTGTGTGGATTGTCCAGCATTATTTATTTATTTATTGTCAAAACTATGTGTATATATGTTGTAGTTTTTTTTTCGTTTATTTATGTTTTCCAGTCATCAGTATTTATAAATCTAAAAGCTTACTTAAACGGTTATTCCGTTTGTCCGTAAGCCTTATTTAGTCTCTATTTTATAACAATTCAATAAATTACAAATATCTACCTCGTTTCGTAATAAATAAATAAATAATGCTGGACAATCCACATAGTATCATCATCTAGCCCCAAGGTAAGCAGAGCTTGTGTTATGGGTACTAGAGGACTGATAATACTTAACACAATAGATAGATATTTTTTTATACTATTTTTTATAATGAGTAAATGTACGAGTCTTCTGTAGGTCCTACAGTAGACTCGTACATTTACTAATTTAACTAAAAACAATGTTACTCCTTCGCGTCAGTAACTGAATGTCAGTTCCTCGGCTGACTCGCGAATAACACTCATACGAGTATTCGATACTGTGTACTGTTATGAATCATTACATATATTTAAATGTGGTAACATTCATTTTATGTTTTCAGAATGTCGCATACACGGGCGTCCCGACCAGAGAATACGACAATGGCCGCGACGAAAAGCCCTGGCAACGGGTTATTAGCTTTATTATAACATTCACTTACTTTACATCTCATCGCCCAGTTGACTCGGGTGGACTTGCGATGTAATTTCGCAGGAGATTACAAAGTTTGAGAAAACAAAACCTAAAAAAATTTAATCTCCCGCGCAATGTAGGTAAATCGAACGCTTATTAGGGCTAGTCTGAAACTAGCCGGTTGTTCTCTGGTTTGTTACCTATTGTAGTACCTATTTACTGTCCCTTGTTTGAAGTAGATTGTAGTTTATCTTGTCCACTTTCATGCTAAAATTTAGTTCCATTTGTAACTTTTTGTTTAATTTATTAATATGAGCTAGCTTGGAAAACCAAGGCGATATTAATAATGTAACTTATGATGAGTTATGTATGATAATAATAGTAAAATATATGTGGTCTATTCTAGCCTTGAGATTCTTTAACCAATTTCTAAAAAGGTTAAAAGATTATTTATTTATATTATTTCTTGCTATGCTTTTACTTACAAATGTGCACCTTTACATACCACCGAGTTATAAACAATTTTAAAATGCTCGTACGCAATGTTTTTCATCTATCTATTCTCCCATGTACTTCTTTTTTGTGCAAGTCAATTGCTGATATTTCGACTACTTCAATGACTTCAACAAGCAATACCACTGCTTTGAGTAATATTCATCATCATCATGCACCTATAATAGTCCACTGTTGGACATAGGAATATTACTTCCATACGTTGCATGACTCACTCATACTTCAATTCCATTCATACTCTAACATTTCACATAACATTACTTATACAATATTTAATAATAAAATTGTTTTAAAGATAAAAATCTCGCATATTTTTTAAATCAAACAGGTATAACGTGCGGATATTTGTAAATTTAAATTTCTTTTTACTTAGGTGATGAACACAATGACTAAGAAAGGAAAACATTTGTATGAACCAGTTGTTTCAGTAAGTTTTAAAATGGGTTTGGGATTTTTATGTACTGTCCTGGGTTATTTATGTTTGCCAATGTCCTGGGAAATTTCTGGACCCACAATGTCCGGGATATTTATGTAGACCTTGATATTATCGGATTGCTTTTACCCCTCGGGATTATAATGTTACCTATGTCTTGGTTTAAGCTTTTGGGATAATATACCGCAATATACCACATCAGGTACTATATAATATACTACACCCACTGCTGGACTTGCGTCCCCCAAACAAATAATCACCACGCTTTGGATATCACGGATTGGTTAACGCAGCCTAAATACACAGAAGGAAGCGATTGCGTTTTTAATAGGTTCCCTAAGTCTGCTCTTAGGGGGCGTAATAAGTTAAATAGGATCTCCTATTTCTCTTCTTTTGACTCTATTAATGACGTGAGGCACAAGGGGGGAGGAGGTCGAGCCTAATCTCATCTAATCTCTGTTATGGGGGGAAGGAGAATATGACGTAATATTTTTTTTTCTTCTTATGTATTTAATTGTTCGATCGATTTTCACGCTGTGATTTTAGACTACGTTCTTAGTTGTCTCAAATAGAAGTAATTAAACAAATTATGTTTTTTCTAAATACTTAATACCTACCAACGCAATCAAGCCCATATTAACTTATTTACATTAAAATATGCATTTTGTATTGTAGTAGGTCAAACAAAATCTCATGACATCTCGCCAAAGGGGAAGGTCGAAATTTACCAACGAGCTTAGTTTCAGGGGTCTATTCTCGAGCTGCGACCGCCCCGCCATGCTCCACTGCCATAGGTTGCATCATACGAAAAGGTTAAATATTTGTTGTTGATACTATACCCATGTGAGTGATTGGTTCCATTGATGATATCATTGTTAGCAATGGTCACACCGTTATCTGTTGATAAGTACGGTATTATCTTGGTTAGTGATTCGAGACAAGGTATGATAGGTGCCTATTCTTTAGATAATAAAATATGGGTTTGTTCATAGAATACAGAAGTTGTTAAACGCTCTACTAGTGAACAAATATCTTTAAAATTAAATTAATTAAACCGCGACACACCCCAAACACGCCATTTTGTGGCGGCGGCGATCTTGGACCGATTTTCATCAAAAATAGCTAAGAACATTCCCGACTAATTGACCATTCTGTATAAAACTGTTTATAGTAGGTATACAATTTTACTTATATTGTAACCCTGAAGGAATAAAGTTATTGAATCGGAATCTTGGTCAAGACTTGAATTGGGTAGTAGTAGAAGCAGATTATCTTGAGAAACACTCGTCGCTTCAAATTTTTTCTCCATCTTATCTAACTAGGTAGGTACCTAATATATAAAACTCTATCCACTAATAAACTTTTACATTTAACTTCTCCGTTGAGAAGACACTGTAGTCTCACACATCACACTAATCAATCACGTAGCTTCACTCACACTAATAATAAATGCGAAAGTTTGGATGGATGGATAGATGGATAAGTACCTATTTGTTATTTCTTTACGCCAAAACTACTGAATATATTGAGCTGTAATTTTGTATAGGTGTAGCTCTAAATTAAGAATCAAGAATCAACTTCGTTCCTTATAAAAAACTATAATTCCGTATCTATACAATAACGCCAATTTCATTTCGTTTACTGATATTAAATTGGCTATATATATATACTCGAATGTGGGATTTTCGGTCTTTATATTTTGACTCATAAAACAAATGTTAATCACTCATAAGTAAAAATATTTCGAAAAATATATTGCAAGGGCAACTTGACCGACTTTGACTACCGGATGCAAGATCAAAAGTACTTAGACAGAATAGCTCAAAGACCTCAATAATTAATCATAATTAGGTACATCTAGATAACCTCACAAATCTTGATTTTTAATCATCTATATTTATAAAGCATTATCTGTCATTTGTTTGTCTGTCTGGCTTGATATTACATGCTATATATCCATCTATTTATACTGTTAGATCTTTATATAATCTATATGAAACATTTCATCTTAATTTTTCACGCTGACTGTAGTAATTTAGGCTTGTATTGGTCAAGAATTGTATCGATACTCCGATGGATATTTTATGACATTATATCAACTAAATGAATGAAAACTTAACAAAAACTGATAACAATAATAGAAAACAATAAGGTAACAGCAAGGTTATCACTAGAAAACAAACTTCAACAACGCATAATCTCAAAGTGCAGAGAAAAATGTTTAAATTTAATTCGAAAACGAATTTCAAAAACAAAGAATTATTCGAGCTTCTGTACTTTGCTTCGATGATGCCTATGTCATTAAATATTATCCACCAAAATCCCTATGTTTTGTAACCTCTATTGTCCAGGTTTTTGTATGCCAGTATACAACCTGTTTGAAAGACTCAGTTACTAACAAAACAGGAGTCTAAAGTCACATATAACGGGATATTAACCATGATTTGATTTTTGAGTTTTCCAATATTTCGGCACAGTTTCATGCGCCGTGATCACGGAATAATGTAATTATTAAAATAAAAATGACTTGTGTTAATAACCATGAGAGTTTCGAAAGTAAAACAGGAGTCTTTAACCAACTTCACAAAGAAAAGCTGCTGTTTCTATTGATGTTATATTGATTGATAGCTATCATATCAAAGATAAGATTGTGATCTTATGTCTGCTCCTTGATTGTAGATCTGTAGTCAGTGCGTTTACCTTATTCTGCTTATCAGCTTCTTCTTGTATTGTTTCCTATCATTGTGCTATAGACCTTCGTTATGTGACAGTGTTTTTAGAGCTAATGTGTTTGTTTTTAGTCTAAAAGTAAATGTGTGTGTACTGCTTAGAATCTAGAGCTCTGTTTGTGGTGTATTTTTAAACTAGTAGAGTTGACTATTTCATAATATTATTTAATTTATTAAATCTTGTTAAGGGAGTTAAAGGTGACAATTTTTTTTATAATTGGTTTGTAAATTTTAGCTTTTTACACAATATCTTCTCAGAAATTTGAATTAAAAAAATAAACTTGTGTGCTTAAAATGTACCCTAACAAGTTTCTTGGAACCACTCAGGTTAACAAGGTTAGTCTAAATATAATAACTTTTTCACGTTATTAGATTTTTGGAAAAAAATGCAACATAAACACTTTAAATAATTCTTCATCCGTTTTCAATAATTATTACACGTCAAACACCGTCAGGAAACTTAATTATACTGAAGTATATGTTGATTGGTATATAAAGGTGATTGGTATATACTCGTAACATCATTACAATTTGGAATACTAATTAAATTACAGTTAAAATTCATTTTTGTAATAATCAATTCATAAAATTAAAAGGCTTATCTGTTGATGCTGGCATGTTATATCTGATACATAACATTTTACGTTTATTTACTGTTTTTGTGAACTATTTTATAACCCCTTTCAAAGTGTTGCCCTGTGTCCCACATAAAGGTCCCTCCTTTATGTGGGACACAAAGCAAGACTGTGTAGAAGACTTACCTGTGAATGGTGACATGTTATATCTGGCCATAGGTACCAAGCACGATAATAATAGTGCTGCTGGGATGGTACCTGCTGCTTGGATTCCTGACCCAGCTGGTGGAAGATGACATGCCGGTAGCGGTCAACGAATCTGACATAGCTAGAGATGTGAGTATTCATACTATTTTTCCTTATAATGTGGCTTGCTTGTGACTGCGGCCATGATGGCCTATTCTGATCGCCACTTACCTATACGTTCAGCCCCTAGGCTGTAGCGTTCATAGTTCACCACTAGCCCTTGCAGCTGCTAGGAACTGTAGTATTTTCTTCGGAATTATGTCTCGCAGCTCGTCTGGGCTATGCAGGTGCTTGTCGCTTAGCCCTAGTTTGAACATGTGTTTGTTAAGAGGACAGTGTCCAGTTAGGGCTCTTGTCAAGGTTGCCTCTGCAAAATTTCTACACAAACCTACCTACCTAATTAGCATAAATAGAAAAAATAAATATTTTATTGCAACAAGAATTATTACAAACACATACTCGTAACATAATTAATTTGTCTGATATTTGAAATTCTAGTTCAAACTATTATGTACCCTCAGTTGAATATCCACTATAGGTTCACGAACATTCCTCCCCTAAACGACTCTGGTTGGACAGGTTCTGCCATAATCACCATGCTTGGCAGGCGAGTTGGAGATCGCAGTGAGGGTGTTACAACTTTACTTATTATAAATCAATAGAGAATAAATACTAATCGACCATTCATACAGCATTATCTAGCCTCAAGCTAAAGCAGTCTTTAAGCTTTTCCATAGAAATGACGCATTCGAAGCCGCGGGCAGAAACTAGTGTACTCCCGAGCGCAGCGAAGGATTATGACAAGCTACTACTTGCTTGGCTACTTTTCTTACTTGACTTATAACGACACAATTTTGAAGCAAGAGAAGTGAAAACTCCTTTTCTACTTATTCTAACTGACCACAACCATTATAATTTATTTTCAGAACACAGATATTTTCAGCGAAGAAACAGCATGGCGCTACCTGAACAACATACTCGGCGACGGCCCTCGCGTCGCCGGCACTCCGTACCACTACAACAAAACCGTGGACGTAAAGGCCATGGTCGACCAGATTGCCAGTAGTGCCAACCGACACGTGCTAACGGACTGGCAGGTCGTCAGCGGTGAGTTCCAAAGAGGTTAGAGCAGCTCAATAACTTAGATTTGTCGGGCTCGGTGAGCGCGCAACGCTTTCGCTTTTGGGCTGGTCTTAACTTTTGTTTTGTGATTATTACAACATAAGATAGATTTAAGAGCTCGTTCTCACTTGTCGTCTGTCGAGCGCGGATTTTCATCGGATGATCAGGTGGCAGAACATTTTAAAGAAGCTATTCACACTTGTTGGAAACCAATATATAAAACCATATAAAATGTTTTATCCGATTAAAACCCAGACCCGACAGACGACAAGAGGGAACCAGCTGTAAGATAACCTATAAGGTAGATTTAAGCTAACCTACGAGTATAAGATAGATTTCAGCTAACCTTTCACTTGAAAATCCCTCTCAACTGAATAATAGGTATAACCTGCCTGCTTGGGAAGTGCTAAATAGATACCTAAAGATAATAATTTTATCAGAATAAAGTCATCTGTCGTGCTGTCACGCTCAGATCGGATTCGAACTGAGCGAGACAGCATTAGAGATGACGTCACTCTTAATTCCCTTCTATAGTACGCAGTTTATACTGGATATTTTCTACACAGTATCACTCAGAACTTTGAGCAAATAACCAGTTTTGTCTTATGGAGTTTAAACACTAAAGAGCTGCCTTCAAGTTTACAAAACATTCAATATTCATACACTGAAATGAAATGTCGCACCAATTCACGTACTGTGTTGCCAACTTTGACGTGTAAACTCCATTACTGACAACATAATAATAAACAAACGATAACAAATACCTATAAGTTGTTTTTTAATTGGGAGAGGTTTTTATGTACAAGGTTTTTTTATATCTGTAAGAAGTAAGCTTTATATGTAGATTTAAGCATCGTTTAATGCTCGATTTTATATTGGTTAAGTTATGTATGCTGTATATAATTATACCTATGTGGACGGCTGCAAGAAGAGGGAAAAAAGAAAAGATGGATTTTCTAAACAAAGTTTTTAGTAAGAGAGAAGCGTGTTGTGACGATGTCTGACAGAAATGAATGAAGATGTACAGATATTCTATTTCACGAAGGTTTTGCCGACGACAATAGAATCACTAACTATGCTAAAAGCAGACTCTCCTCTACCTTCAGCCAGCTGAAGTGCCCGCAGTATAGCGGCTACAAAGCTCCGTCTGGAACACACTGCAGTAGTTCTCAAGCCGGTTATTCTGCGTTTAGTTGTCTTTTGTGACGACATCAAATCTACTTCGTGAAATATAATATCTGTATAAAATATGATAGTGTTTCTTAAGATTTTAGGAAAACGATTTTGTCCAAGTGTTCTAAGCATTTCAGGTTTTAACACAGGAATAGCAAAACGAACGACATAAAACTTGAGGTATTAACAGGTAAATTTTAAAGGAAATTTAACTACATTTGACGAGGGAAAATCTTAAAGAAAGATAGCTTGTCTTTCATAATGTTGCCAGGAAAGTTTGAATGGAACCAAACAAAATGGCAAGATTTATGACTACTCATAAAACTAATGCTGGAAAACCTTCACAGCATCATCTATATACAGGTATTGACCGACGTTACGGGTTGTATTGAAACATGTTACACAGCAAGCGTTCGTGCAATCAGTACGAAAGAAAACGCTCGCAACGAACAACCAGACGAATTTCAGCGAACGGCGTAACGTAACATGTTCGCTGCGAATGTTACATTACACCCCGTAACACCGGTCAGTACCCGGTTTAATACTTCATAATAATAATACTTCATTGACTGTATCTGAATACTGAAACTGGAAATACCGATAAGTATTCAGAAAGTACAGAAAACCGCTTATTGAAAGACGGAAATCAATATTACTATTCTATAATCATCAGTACATATACGTCCACGTTGTCCAATGCTGGACATAACTCCCTCAAACAATGAGGGTTGAGCCATAATCACCACGCTTGGCAAGCGAATTGTTGATCGCAGTGAAGTAGAGAATAGTACACAGAAGCTTGTTACCCTTCCTCCAGTCGTTTCCCTTAGTCGGCTCTTACGATAGCCACAAGCAAATATAGAATATATCCCTCTATCTAAGTAGACGGGTATATTCTTCCAGCGCTACCGTGAGGACCGCAGATATCTTAATAGATATGTTACGACTTACCTATTCAGAAATCTGAGAGTGATTTTGTTATTAAAAACTGTTTTTAGGCGACTTAAAAAAGGAGGTTCTCAATTCGACTGTATTTTTTTAAATATTTGTTACCTCTAACTTTCGACTGGGTGAACCGATTTCGATTATTATTCTTAAAACTAAGTCTTTAACCATTATTTAGGAATATGAAATCGGTTTACAGTTGTTTAAAACACGCCAAATTATTACAATCAGCTTGTTTCTTTTCCAGGGAATTTCTGTATGGGTTCATCGGCGCCATTTTTGACAGTTTACCAAAATGTGTCAAATGTCATCGCTGTGCTCGTCGGCGAGACAGGGTTCCATCCTAATGGCACCTTGGGGACGTCACTGCTGGTGAATTGTCATTACGATTCCGTACCTTTTGCTATGGGTAAGAGAGTCTGTTTTTCCTTCTTTTTAATACACAAATAGGCACTTAGACAGGTCATATTTTATACTATTCATTATTATCAATTAAAATTATTTTATAGTTCACTTCAATTTTTTGTCCACCAGTGGAAGAAGTGAGAAGAAACCACTAGTATGTTCATAACTTATGTGTCTAGTACATATGATTTGCTTATCTGTAAGTTGTTAGATTTTGAGTTGGAGCAAAACTCGTCCAACTCCAAGCTTTTTTATCTTCTAGGTTATCTGATATTTTGTAATAAGCTTTTTTACAAAGAATATGTTGTTAAATAGATAGAGTGCTTGAGGAAGTTTTATTAACTATTTGACACATATATTTCCACGCGGGCGAAGCCGCGGGGCGCATCTAGTATTTCATAATTCAATAAAAGACAAGAAGAAGAATTAAATGATGAAATCAGTCAAAATGTAAAATATAATTATTGAAATCGTAACAGGAGCGTCAGACAACGCGGTGTTCTGCGCGGTGATGATGGAGATCCTCAGTAAAATGTCCAAACGAACGCGAACCCTGAGGAACAACGTGGTGTTCCTGTTCAACGGGGCTGAAGAGATGGGCTTACTGGTGAGTACCAACCAACTTGCTGAGATATCTGCGCGTCAGGCTTCAATAACGCATATCTGCGCGTCAAGCTTCAATAACGTCAAGATAACGCATATCTGCGTGTAAGTTTGTATGAGAATAAAGTTCTTAAAATCCATTTTGAATTGTAGATAACACTTAGTTTGTACATTACAGGCATCCCACGGGTTCCTCCAACACCCCTGGGCAGCAGGAGTGACCACAGTCGTCAATCTGGACGCGGCGGGGATGAATGGGAAACCAGCTGTCTTCCAAGTTAGTCCACGCATTATTTATTCAATTCAATTTTATTTCAGCTTTACAAAGTACATGTTACAGCCATAGTTAGAAGAAGGAAATAAATAATGCTGGACAATCCACACAGCATTATCTAGCCCCATGGTAAGCAAAGCTTTTGTTATGGGTACTAGATAACTGATATACATAATACAATACATTACATAGATAGATATTTTTTATTATACATAGAAAACGACCAGAACACCCGGACACACACAAATATCTGCAGATCGTACACACAATTGTTCCGAAGCGGGAATCGAACCCGCAACCTCCTGCGTCGCAGGCGGACCTTCGCCCATCGCGCCACATCGGTCGTCAAGTACATATGTCTGGTTACCTATGTATCTAGAAACAATTTTCTTTTGGCCTCTTGGGCACCAAAATATCGGTCGACTATTATATAAATTTACGGGTTCTTACTTAAAAATTAAAACATTCTACGCGGGGACACATCGTGCGTTTACAGACGCATGACGCTATGTGTGTGCGTGCGTCCAGTGCTAATGTTAATGTGAGCGGGTTATCTACGAATCTTGAATAGAATAATAAATAGAATATTGGAAAACTCAAAAATCTAATCTTGGTAAATATCCCGTTTTAAATGACTTTTTAAATTTCCTAAAATGAGGGTAGATCGGTATGTCTGCCAATATAAACTTACCCGCAGTGCCTTCAGTTATTCCGTGATCATGGCGCATGAATCTGTGCCAAAAATTGATAAATTCACAAATCAAGTCATGGTAAATATCCCGTTTTAAATGCCTTTTTTAACTTCCTAAAATGAGGGTAGATCGGTATGTCTGCATAATATCCCGTTTTAAATTAATTAAGTACTGTGTTTTTTCCTTACTACGTATTTCTCCGCAGGTTAACGACCCCCGTCTCCTCAACGCGTACAAACGCGCGGTGACGCGTCCAAACGCGCAGGGGCTCGGCGAGTTTCTATTCGCGAGCGGCTTGGTGCCCAGCGATACTGACTTCAGGATATTCCGAGACTATGGACAGATATACGGTCAGTATTATATATTAATAACTAGCTGCGCCCCGCGGCTTCGCCCGCCTGGGAATTTATTTTATAAATGGTTTATAAAACTTCCTCTCGAATCACTGTGTATCTATTAAAAAAACCGCATCAGAATTCGTTGCGTAGTTTTAAAGATCTAAGCATACATATGGACAGACAGACAGCGGGAAGCGACTTTGTTTTATACTATGTAGTGATAATAATGCTGGACAAACCACACAGCATTATCTAGCCCCAAGCTTAGCAGAGCTTGTGTTATGGGTATTGGAGGTAATGGATGACTGATATACATAATATATTACATAGATAAATATTTTTTTATCATACATAGATAACGACCAAAACACCCGGAACAAATGTCTGCACATCGTTCATTCGTTTGCGGGTATTGAACCTCCTGCGTCACCGGTGACACCACAGAGGTCGTGCTTTCTGTTAAATTTTGTCCAATCTTGTTTTGACCGCACGGCCCAAAGTTAACCTTAAAATCCAGTTACGCATTTATTACTCATTTTATTGATTTAATACATTTATTATATTTTTTCAGGTATCGACATAGCGTTCACAAAGTGGGGCCATGTGTACCACACTCGCTACGACCACCCCGACAATATACAAGAGGGGGTTATACAGAACGCGGGGAATACCCTCATGGCGCTTATTGACGAGTTGGGGGGAATGGACGCGTTGGACCATAAGGTAACAGTTTAACTACAATGTTAGCTTTGGACCATAAGGTAACAGTTTAACTACAATGTTAGCTTTGGACCATAATCTTAGCCTTGGACCACAATGTTAGCCTTAAACCACAATGTTGGCCTTAGACCACAAAGTAAGAGTTAGATCAATAATAGATCTAAATAAAGAGCTGGACCACTAAATAAAGAGCTGGACCACTAAGTAAAGAGCTGGACCACTAAATAAAGCGCTGGACCACTAAGTAAAGAGCTGGACCACTAAGTAAAGCGTTGGACCACTAAGTAAAGAGCTGGACCACTAAGTAAAGCGCTGGACCACTAAGTAAAGAGCTGGAACACTAAACTAAGAGCTGAAAAATAAAACCCTTACAGAGCTTACTTTAATTACAAATAATAATAAAAAGATATATTATGCTTATTGTGAAACTATATTCTCATTACTTTTTGCTTACTTTTTGTTTATTTTAATGGCTTATACCCTTAACAGCTGCTAGATGATTCAGGCGACGAAAAACAAAAAAAGTAAGTAGTAAGTATTTTGAAATCAAATGGTATCGTTAAATTATTTTATTTATTTATTTATAAAATTTTGGAGAAACTTACAGCTAGGTTTACAAATATTTAGATACGCATATAGAGCATGCCTGAAAAGATTAGTGCATGTTTGCTGACGGCTAATTAAAAGTGTCCGCTGATAGGATGCATGAAAATTTAAAATGATGAAGCTTAAATAGATAGATAACACTTTATTATACCACACAAAACAAAAAACAATACAGGAATTCAAACTAAGATTAAGGTATAAAGGGCGGCCTTATCGCTAAGAGCGATCTCTTCCAGGCAACCTTAGGATGGACTGGACAAGAAGGAACAATATAGACGGTGGCACTTTAATAAATAATTGGAAAAGAAAACAAATACACTACATACATACAAATAAATAAATAAATAAATAATGCTGGACAATCCACACAGCATTATCTAGCCCCATGGTAAGCAGAGCTTGTGTTATGGGTACTAGATAACTGATATATGTACATAATACAATACATTACATAGATAGATATTTTTTATTATACATAGAAAACGACCAGAACACCCGGAACAAATATCTGCAGATCGTACACACATTTGTTCCGAGGCGGGAATCGAACCCGCAACCTCCTGCGTCGCAGGCGGACCTTCGCCCACCGCGCCACATCGGTCGTCGATAATAAATATTAGGCTGACGACTTTATGAAGATAATGCACAGACATAAGTATGAAGTACTTAATACATAAGTAAAGTACTTAATTATTATAAGTAGGTACATATAATTATTGCACGTTTTTCTCTGAAATATATTTAATACCGATTAACGGTCAAGCATGTTGGTCCACAAAATGTTTGTATATACTCGTTACCTTTATATAGGTAACACATGTCTTTGGCAAATAACAAATCTGTATCTTGATTACTTTCAGATCGACCCCCCCACTCCCGCCGTATACTACGACTACCTAAACGCGTTCATGATCACCTACTCGCTCACAGTGGCCTACGTGGTGGACGCGGTCATACTGCTGTTCGCATCCAGCAGTGTCTGCTACTACGTGTGGCTAGTCGGACCGCGTGAGTAGACCGCGAGAGACTGCTGGTGTGAATTGTCCAGCAGTAATTTAATATTTAATTTAATCTGTGATATTTAGTAGCCACGTGACATGTATTAGTTCCGACACACTTATCTAGATGTCGCTAGTAAATGTGGACGAGCTCTAGATCGCGAGGTCTAGGGCTAAATTGTTAACAATACTATTAATTATTACGTAGTCTTCACGTTCATGACGAGATCAAATTCAAAATTAAATTGTCTAAATTAAATTGTAAATTTATTTCATCAATTCTTAATTTTTAAATCACATCTGCTAAAAAAACGCCTTTCTCCGATGAGTACTAAAGACCGATCACAACCCACACAGTCCATTAGTCATGACAGGGTTGTTTTTAGCTTAAGTTTCAAATAAACCCTGTCTTAGAACGTTTATTGAATGAATATGGTTACTAATCCTGATCTGAGAACTAAGACCTGGCGTCTTCATAAACTTGTTGGAGATGGTAGAACCTGCAGTTTAAGCAGCGCCAGTGAATAACTAATAATCCTGTATAGATTTCGAAAAGATAAAAGATTTCTAAAAACATTCACTTAATTTACATTGCAATGTAAGTTTACCGTCTCCTTCTCACCTTCCAGGTTGGTCCACCGTTCAAGAACTACTGTGGTCAGTGCTCGGCCGAGTGGCAGCCATTGTCGCCGGCGTTGTAGCCACGCTCATACCCGCCTCTATCATGATAGCCACTACTACACAACTAAGGTACCATAGTCCACTACTAAACATGCGTTCAAAGCGGTTTTTGGCATAACCACCACGCTTGGCAAGCGGGTGGTCTTAGTAAAGGTGTTAATACATAGGTTTCTCTTCCTCCCGTAGGCTGCCTTAGGTGTTGCTCGTTGCAAGTTAGGTTACAGGATATCTTCATTTAAATATTAGAAATAAGAATAAGCTCGCTGTTCCCACAACTAGTTTTTATGCATTGTGTACCCACTAAAATACTACACCTAAGAACTATTTACTTGAACTGTGTGCATAAATTCACAATAAATGCTATGAATATGTAATTGTTTGCAGATATCTGTCCCACCCGTGGATTGTGGTGCCACTGTTCTGGGTGCCGTATCTAGTGGGTGCCCTAGCCGCGTCCGAGGCCTACGATGCATGGAGGGTGACGAAGGTACAATACAATACAAATACGCGTTATTTACAAATAATAATGATATAAGGTTCAACATCCCATTCAACACCCGCGTGGTGATAGATATTTTGGATAATATACAATATATCTTTATGAATTGTAGCCTATGTGTTATTCTGATATGTAAGCTATATTATTCTGAAGTTTCATCAAAATCCATTCAGTAGTTTTTGCGTGAAAGAGCAACAAACATCCTCTCAAACTTTCGCGTTTATAATATTAGTAGGATTAATCGTAGCATTTCTTTGTTTCCAGAGTGGTCTGAACCGTTCCATCCGTACCCTCCAAGCTCAAACTGCCACCCGCGTCTGTCTCATCTGTACCCTCGCTGTAATAATGTGCGTTCCATCCATGCAGTACACCAGATATCTGTTCACGGCGCCGCTGTTTCTACTGACACTGATGTCGTTTGTCAGTCTGACTGTCATCAGATATATGAGGGTACAAGGTCTGTGTTTATTTATTTATTTTTAAAACAAAATTCACAGCCCTTAAGAACTAAAATGTACATACTTAATCACTCAACAGAAGACTATACAGGATTTACTTTATGTAAAAATATGTGTTATAAAATGATATATGTATACAGGAGAAGTGAGCAAGATTTGTTTTTATTAAAATTACTTTAAATGACACTGGTAGCGCTGTTACATGTAAAAAGTGTTATATGTAACATCGCTACGAGTGTCAATTTTAGGAACTACTATATGTTCGAGTTTTTAACGTAATTCTAGGGTTCACTCACCACCAGATGGCGTTGTTTTCTTATAAATAAAGAGCACGACTCCTTTCACGACCTTTTTCTAACTTTCGCAATTTAGCGCCGCCCTTGTCAAAAACCCACCCTGTATATCTCATAAAAATTATATATTATTTTTATTCATTTATTTATTATTATTCCAGCCTGGCAACACCTGCTGCTCGAGGTAGTCCTCTCCACCCCCACGGTGCTGTTCATGTTCACACTCGCGCTCCGCCTCGACGCCATGATGCTGCCCATAATGGGCCGCTCGCCGACCGACAACCCAGACTATACCGTGGCCTTCCTTAACGTGGCGCTGGCGGCCTTGGTCACTACCACTGTGGTCAGTTATTATATATATAATACGTCATCATATATATTATATAATACGTCATTTATTTAAAGTTTCGTTATAAAATATATTTTTTTACCGTAGAGAATACAATAGATATTCATTTATTTTTTCATATTAATTCACAATAAAATATTAAAAACTATTTTAAAGTAAAAAATATATGAAAACGGTAGTTTCACCGACCGCGAAGTTAGGCTCAAGCGGCTGGTGACTACAAATAGATTCCGAAAAACTATTGATAGCTACCGTGCCAGCCTGTTGGCCAAAATGGGTCGCGGAACAACGCTGGTTTTCAGTTTGAACCTGATTAAATCGTGGAGGTCGAAATATTATAACTGAAGATGTTTCCATTTCAGTCCGGCATAGAGCTGCTGTTCTCGCGGCGGCGCCTGTGGCTCCCCCTGTCGGTGTTGTACGTGGCCTGCCTCGTCATCATGTACCTCCCGATGTCCCCCTACAGCGACGACGGGCCGGCCACGCAGAGGCATTACTGGGTGGTGAGTCTCACATAGTCCGGCATCATTTTCTCTTGATTTGATTTGGCATAGAGATAGTTGAAAGGGTGGAGAGTAATATAGGCTACTTTTTGTCCCTTGATTTAAATTCATAAATTAGTTTTGATTAAATTAATAATTAATTGATTTATGGGTCAAAAAGTCCCTTATAATAGAAATAACCTCCAAACGTTTTCATAGGAAAAACGCGAGCTAAACCAGGCGGGCATAAATTAGTATTACTATAATTTCGTCTCTGTTTAGGTCTGGTAACAGTTACCTACCGATCTAGTCAGGAACGGCTTGACTAGCTTAGCCGGCTTAAGACTGCCAAATTGTCACATATTTTGTATATTTTAAAAAAACCTTGTTTGTAATATTTTGAAGTGTGCAATAAAAGTATTGTTTATCTATATTTTAAGTGAAACTAATTTATTTTTCCAGCACTCACAAATAACGACCTACAACGCCGCCCTAGAGCCCACCGAGCGTCGAACCGGCGTCACCGTCCTGCGCATGGACGCGTACACCGCTACGCGACTAGCGCCGCTTATCACCCAGTACACAAGCACCACCAAGTACGCCTGCGAGGACAGGGTGTACTGCGACTTACCGCTCTATAGGACCAGCTTCGCTAGATACTTGTAACTATCGCTCGTTCTTTTGGAATCATTCGTTCATTCTTTTGGAATCATTCGTTCATTATTTTGGAATCATTCGTTCATTCTTTTGGAATAATTCGTTCAATCTTTTGGAATCATTCGCTCATTCTTTTGGAATCATTCGTTAGTTGTTTCGGAATCATTCGTATTTCTGTTGTTCTTTATTTTGTTCATCTAGTCCTAAGCAGAGCAGAGCTTGTGTTATGGGTACTAGATGACTGATATACTTAATACAATGCATAACATGGGTAGATATTTTTCATGATACATCGATATATACTATAAAATATGACGTGTCTAAGTGCTTATTTGTAAGCTTAAAGAAATAAAAACTTTTCATTTTCATTTTCGACAACAAGGAGAACCCACTCCTTATTGTATAGGTCGACATGGCTAATAATTATTTAAAATAATTCGTTCTTTTTGTCAATTCGTGTTTCTATTTGAACCCTCTGTATCAATCGTTCAGTCTTTTAAAACCATTCATTCTATCGTGGTTCGTTCATTCACAGCATACTTTTCCATTCGATACTTAGTTATATCCTACTTTGTCAGCTGTAGTTGTACCGTCTTGTTTAATTTTTTTTCTCTATTTTACATAAAAATTGTGATTTAATTCTTATTTCTGTCACCCAGTATTAGAATAGAATATGATTAATTTAGCACACACAAACATTATTAGTATTAGGTATGTCTGTTGAGAATACCTCACAATAAGTAGACTGCAGATGTTCCCACTTTGTTTGCTGTATAGATGCGGAAGTTTCTTCTATTCTTTTTTGTGATATTCACCGAAACATTTCGGATGAAATTTTTGTGCTGCTTGCTGAAGTTAATGGCGGGCCGGCGTGCCCTGAGGGAATGAAAATGAATAAGTGTGGAATGAAGGCTGGAGTGAATGGCGATTGATCGGTCATAATGAGCTGTTTGCTCTAGTTGTCTTTGTTATTGTTGTTTGCCTAAACAATGTCTTTTATAAACTTTTCAGACCTGAAGCAACGTTCATAGACATGGAAGGCCCCCGCGCCTTCAGCCCGCCCGCCGCGCTCACCGCGACCCGCAGCTGTGCGGGAGAAACGTGCCTGTACAACTTTACTGTGATAGGTTAGTGACTCTTGTTACCTTTTGTTTACATTTGTTCTGCTTCTACAACTTCAACTAAATAGCGTTTGTACTTGCAGTCGGAATGAGTTCTCAAAATCTTGAAATTATGTTTATGTTGTCATGTTACACTACAATTGATGTCATTAAGTTCTATAAATTTATATAAAATTTTTATGATATAACACTATAATAGCTTCTGCCCATTGTAGTTCACATATAATGCTCTTTTATAATGTTCTGTATCTGGTGTACAATAAAGTGTTTTTGTACATTTAAAGTAATTTATCACAGTAAAGTTTAGTTACAACTACCACTCCGCTTTGCGTCATTGAGAACTTTTAACCTATTAAATACTTTACTGATTCTACATTCTAGGTACCTTCTTTTATGGGAGTTAATCCGCAGGGAACAACTGTTCTATTGCAATTTCTTGTACTAATATACTCTTTATCTCTGCCCAGGGGACCTCCACAACACACTGACCATCTGGCCACGACCTTCAGTCAACGTCACAGCCTGGTCATTCACCTCTCCACCATCACCAGCGCTCGTCCAACTGGACCGGCCGGTGTACACTGTAGTGCACTCTATGGGGACGTATAGAGGGTCGATATTGCCCTGGAGCTTCACTGTTACTTGCACGGTGAGTGTTGTCGTTCAGTCAACTGAACGATTGAACGATACACTGAGGAATTCTACAATTGTCGTTCATTCGTATTATATTAATTAACCTTTGATTGGCGGAAGCACTGAACTCAGATCACCTACAACAGTTTTACTGGATTTTAATATCTATTACATTGAAATAAGGCTGTACTGCTATATGTCTTACGAACGGACTTCTTTTCCTTCAGATACCGCTGGCGCAGCAATCCCAGACTGCTCTGGACGTGTCGCACCACTCACATAAGATCCAGCACCCGGAGGATTTCACGCCAGCCTACAGAACCCTACTGGACTCCGCGCCTAAGTACTTCAATGTAGCCACCATGATCAGCTTTAGAAATAACTATGTGTTTTAAGGTTTTCGACCGTAACTCGTCGGTGTTAAGTCATTTCCTTTAGGAGTTTGTATAGATTCTGTATCCAGACCAGCTCGATGGTATCATGACATTGCATTATGACCAAACTTACATAAGTATGTTAAACTAGCTGCGCCCCGCGGTTTCACCCGCGTGGTGACAGATATTTTGGATAATATACAATATATCTTTATGAATTGTAGCCTATGTGTTATTCTGATATGTAAGCTATATTATTGTGAAGTTTCATCAAAATCCATTCAGTAGTTTTTGCTTGAAAGAGTAACAAACATCCATCCATACTTACAAACTTACGCGTTTATAATATTAGTAGGATTAAGTTCACTATAAGCCCCGAAGATGTTGTGTCTGGTTGGACACATTTCTGCCCGTGTAATGGAAAATAATTGTAAAGTCAATGAGTTATCAAATTATGAAGATTGTTTGATATTTTCACCAGAGCCTAGTTCGTTATCTAGCGTGGAATCCATGACGTCCTTCCGTATTCATTAGAAATTGAAAGAGGGTATGTTGTGCTTTTAACCACACTCACACGACCAAACCCACTGCCGCACAACGCAAAGATGCGCTTGCCAATATGGGTTTTATCATTACATTATACAGTGGCATACTTGCAGGTTTCAAGCGAGCGGCACAAGCGCTATCTACTAGTTTACGCCGTCATTATAAAATGTATCTCTATGTTAAGAGTTTCAGCCTATATTTGAATGCCCAGTTTTCGGTTGTATGGCACTGGGGTTGGATGTGGGAACGACCAATCCTTACCCACCCGAGCATGACAGTTCTGTTTGTTACTATTCAGGAAGTGTATGAATACTAATGAATAGCAATTTTGACAATGTTTTGTAACATTTTATAATTCTAGGAGACAAGTTTCTAGTAGGAACCCAACGATTTTATTAGCTGTTTAGAATTTTACAGGGAACAGGGCTCCCGAGTCTATTTGACGATAATCGAGACGTGATCGTGACGTCTCATATTTTGTCCATTGGTTTTGGTATATCGTATTGTATTTTATCAAGGCGGTACCCCGAGGCACACTAGCGCCGCCACCTATTTTATCTTATAATTACGTAGAACAAAGGAAATTTCAAAAATTCGGGAATTTGCGACAGTATTACCATCAAATGGAGCCGGGGCCTTAACTTAGGCTAATACTTACACTTAGTAAATAAGAGAAAGGATTCTTATTTTGTCTAATTTATTATATTATTGAGCAGTGTTCCAAATAATTGTAGATATTTATTACCTAGTTTAGTAAAATAAAGGTATTTTTTATAAATAAAAGACAAAGTTTTCTGAAAAACGAAGTTTTATTGTCGATCCAGTCTTCCCAAAACAGGGTTTTGTATCACAGATTTAAGAATACAAAAATATACAAATACTTAAGTATAAATATATTTTTGTGTCCAAGTATTCACTGAGAATATCATGTTTCATTATAACTTATTCTATAAGTACAAAAAACAATATTAATACTACAACTTAATTAATACTGTTTTTTTAGTTCAAATACTAATTGTATTTGACATACATAGAATGTACTATGAAATATTTTGTTAATACTTACAATTAAGTAGGAATACTCTTAGGGATTAACAAAACAGATATACGATAATGTAATTTTTTATTTATTGCCGAGATCCAAAAATTTACCTAAAAGGTAAAAACAAAGACATATTTTCTTAAACTAAAATTTATTACGAAGTAACAAAAAGACATCTTTAAAAAAGTGATTATAATTTGTCAAAGCTGTTTAGCTAAACAATATTTAGACAGTCTTTAAACAAATTTTAATTGTTTTTAAATGAAAATGTTTTATATATATAAGCGTGTTTTATACAGAATTTAAATAAAAAAGTACGTGGAGTAAATCGGGGTCTTTTAGATATGATAGCGCCATTATAACGCCGTAGGAACATAAATATTAAACGAAAAAATATCCTACTTCAAACTGGTATACAAATAGATTTAAAATATACGAGAAAGCAATTATTCAACTAAAACCTAAGTAAATGCAAAAAATAAAACTTACAACTAGGTGTGTTCTTTTTTGACGTTAGCATTTTTGCTATTTTAGTTAACACAATGTCTTAAGTTCACCAACTCTGTGTTAAAAACTTAATATGCAACCAAATCTTGCATAATTTTAATCGATTTAAATTTGTATTATTAACAGACATATAATGAAAAATCGATTTTGACGAAATTTTAGCATAATATATTCTTCCTATGCGGAGCTACACATCGTTACAATTTATTTTAGACAATTTGTATATTTGTCAAAGAAACTCCAGTAAATCAATCTAGAACAATTTTAGAATAGAAGGTTTAATAAACATTTTACTATATCTAAAATACAATAAAAGAAGCACCGTTATATCTAATCTAAGTTGAATATAACTCGCACATACACCACTAAACTGTTTTTAATTGACTACAAACATTAAGATTATGTGTATATAACACTTTAATTAATAAACTTATACAGAACAATTTCGAATACACAATTTTTAAACATAGATTTTGATGTTCAATGAAGATATAAATACAATGCTTTTGCTAAAAAAATCAAGTATTGACAGCGAACGTATTTTTTATATTAGGTATGTAGCTGTATTCATATAAAGGCCTGAATTTATTTAATAAAAGCTTACAGAATAAGGTGTGTTAATTCCCTCGCTTAACTGGCGCACGACAAAACGAAAAATCTTAATAATAATACATACATTAACTTATATATAATACTTACCAATAAAAACACAAATAATTAAAGTGCTTTAGAAAAGTACCAGCAATCTTACCACCTTACTATAATTTCCAACGAAATGTTTACCTTTAGATGAACTACAGTATTCTGCTAAATTCGAAATTATCATAATAACTATTCTACTTTTTAATGTTAGTATTTAGACTTTATTGTAATTTGATTTTCACAATTTTTTTAACCAAAATGCTTTACATCTAGGGTAACTATAAAATTACCGAAAGCTAAGGAACAATCGAATAATAACAATCATTTATATAGTTATCGCAAAACACAAGTTTTGATCATTTTCATACAGAAATTACTTTTATAGTAGAATTTTACAATCAAATATAAACGTTTCGTTGTTAACATCTTTGTGGATTTCATATAATTACACTAAATACATACACATAATACAGAAGTAGGTTAGTACTGAAATATAAAAATAACAAGGTTTATCAGAAAATATTACATTTAGTATACATTATATCATTTCAACCAAAAGTTATGTATTTGCTCACATTTAACTTAAATTGTCCACACCATTGAGGAAGAAAATATACCTTTTGCTTAAACATGTAATACTACATATTTATGTATAAATAAATAATGCTGGACAACGCACAGCATCATATATTTTTGAAGGTAGTTAAGTATCAGTTTGATTATTACAAGATACCTATCTGAAATACATACAACAACCAAAGTGTGTCATAACGGTTTCAAAGCCAAATCTCAGACTAAATATATTTCAACTTATACTAATAGTATCTACGAGTATATTTGACATAAAACATGTTCTGAATAAGAATTTCCTCCTATACATCCAGACAAAATGAAACTTCAAAGTATAAACTGTTTATCTATGTTAATACAATACTAAAATTAGAAACGAGTGACCTAGGACTGTATCTACTCAGCTACATTATACATGTATATGCTGGATGTCATATTATCAATCACAGGTAATGGTAATTTGGTTTTCGTTATTTTGAGGCTGAGTTTTCGTGAGTGTATGAAACTAATAATAATTTGACTGGACATTATTCAATACCTATAGATAACTAAATGAATATGCGTTTTATTTTATGTAAAATGCTTCTATTATGGTTGTCGTATATGATATATTGATAGGCCTCAATAAAGATAATTAAATACCAGAAACGGTCGAAAAGGGCGCTTTGATCGGCACATTAAAGAATTGTATTGCGTATAGTATACTATATATAACTTCAGCATACTTGTATTATGGAGTGGTAGGAGAGTCAGTGACCACTACAAAAACAATACAATAGAAAAAATCTTCATTACTTTAGTATGTATAGTAAATTCCTATAGCTATACATATTCCTTATAAATATAACAAAGCGTTTATAATAATTAATAAAATTTAAAACTACGCTTTAGCTGACATTAGGTGCCTTATGAATATTCAAAGATTATAATGCGTAGTTATAATGATCTGACCAATAATCAGAATACAAAAACTGACATCTCAATTTTAACATTCCACGTGACACTAGTACATAAGCCAAACTCGATGTGGAATGTTTGAAGACAAAAACCTACTTGCTTGGCGCGACTATCATATATACTTGTAAGCCATATTTATTGAAGGAAGGCAATTCGATAAGTTATGTAAATTCCGCATAAAAACGGGGCAACAAAGTGAATTTTAGGTCAAGTATGGGTGGTTTGTTTACAAACATTTCACATTGAGTTTGGCTAGTATATACATATTACAAATCATCCCATCGTTGATGATGTTTTCTTAAACAAACAATACTCCCAAGTAGATACTTAAATAACCTAAGATATTGTATATAGATTAGTTTATTATTTTTTAATGAATTTCATCACGTTTAATATTATTGTTCCTTACATGTGTCAAATCATTATTAAGATTACGATTTAAATAACGAGTAGGGTATGTAACAGAATAGAAGAGTGCGATATTAAATTCTAGTTAGTCGAGTCTCTCTCGAAAGTCTCTTTAACATTAATTAGAATTGTGTTAGCTCTGAACCAAGAATGATCCATGACTTCTACCATCACAAACTAGGTTCATAGTTAACCTAAGCGGGTTAACTACAGTCCGTATGCAATGAACGTATCAAACTCACACAACATAGTAGTATAAGTATTTTGTTCTTGTAAAATCTCAAACACGACATAAGTAAAACATCAGCTTATGCAGTCTAGTTATTTTCCAGTGCACATTTTAAATATTTACAGTAATATTAAGTATATTAAAATGTACATACACATTAAGGATTAACATAGCAAAATGTTTATTAAACCTGCTGCCTACTGCAGAGTGACCGTTAACCTGCTCGCAGCGACCATTTTGTTGTTGAATTTCTTCTTGAAGCTCTCAGCGGCGTTGGGCGCCTTAAACGAAATCCTCGCCGTGCGGGTTTCCTTGTCCAAACTTAAGCTCTGCAAATATCCCACGTGTTGGTATCATTCTGTTATTTTAACTTACTATTGTTGGGCTATGATAACTTATGCTAGAGCTATGGTAACTTATGCTAGAATTATGATATCATAGGTTCTATGATTGCTTATAACTAAACATAGACTTAAACTAGATTTGCAACGGCAAATGTGGGCATATCAATGCCTTATAAGCTTATGTTATATACACCAACCAAAACACAATACTTTTTTGGTAGAAATAGGCATATTTGTATAATAATAATAATAAGTAAAACAAGCAGATGTGCATCTGATGCTAAGAGTATCATATTTTCATAGGAATATAAATATATACAACTCGGTCACAATATCTGTGCACCGTGAGCCATACAAAATGTTTGGCTCAAGGTGCACAGATATTGTGACAGAGTTGTATATTTGTACTCTTGTATAGGTAAATTACTCAAACCTGGCGCGATATTGTTTTCTGTTTCGTATACCTCTTCAGTAGGTAATACTTTAATTACGAAATTGAGTTGCTTTTTCACTTTGGAATGATGATAGTATATTGTTGTACTACGTGAATTCGTGACACTTCTTCGTTCTTTCAATGGTTTACATGTAATAATGTATTAAAAAGTCAGAATCATAAACAATGGTGGGAAACAGCCCTTTCGTAAGTAAGCTAGAGTAGCTTATCGAGTTTTCCGGCCGTACTTTGCAACTTCAGATGAACAGAACTAGAGTAAGCCTCCAGCATCGACAGATTTTTTGTGACCTCACGGTGCCAAATTATATGAAAAAACAGTAGACAATCGCGCCAGTTTTAATAAAATTACCTAAACTACTCTATGACAGTTCATGTACTTAAAACATATTTCGTACATGCTGTATTATCACTATGTTATTTATATCGCAGCTAAATAACATAATATCACATTTACAGGCTATAACAGGTTACACATTTTATGTTCATCTTGTTACAAATACAATCAACATTTAACAATACCATATCACCTTTTAAAAGGGTGATACACCAGTTTCTAAGATACACACATTTGTACTAATAATTAATGTTGTGTGCTCAATGTAAAAATCAATACTTATAATGCTAGCAGTCGTGAAATTGAATATCCATGTTCTAAATCAGTTTTAGTTAAAGCAAGGACCACACAAACGAAAATAAAAATTGTTCTTAAGATAATAAGCTCTTTAAATAAATATATATAAAATCAAAATTACGATATTTATTACACTGATTTGTATTTTTGTGTTTGTGTCTTTTTATTTTAAGTATCTCGTATACATACTTAGGAACATCGTTTAAAAATGTAATTCTTAAAAATTTCTTGTTTATTTGTTAGAAACATAGACAGGGATAAGGCCCGAATTATGAAAGTTTGCTCAATCATAGATCTATGCTTGAGTGACGTTTATGTCATAGAATAGCGTTACTCAAGCATAGACAGAGGACTGAGCAACTTTCATAATACGGATCTAAGTTTGTTTTAAGTGTGTAATATCATTATGTATCAATAAATATAATATTAGTACATAATAAAATATATAATATTAATATAATATTTTTTATTTATTTTATGTACCAATGTGGTTAGATAGATAGATAGACAATACTTTTGCACACTTAAAAATAAAACAAACAAGATAAAAAATAATAATACAAGATAGGTGACAATTTGGTTAGTAAACCTTTTGTTTTACTAACCAAATTGTCACCAATTTTAACCGTAATTCAGTGGTTTTAAATCATTTACTAAATTTGAAAAAAAAAAAGAAACAATGTTTGTGTGGTCCTGCGTGCATAAACATCAAATAAATGCAGCCAGCGTCTTGCGGACGCTTCCGACTGGTATAGATATGGATTAGTTGAGCTACCAGTAGATTTTTTTCAATAGTCTACAGTTAGCTTAATTGTAAATACTAGTCCTAATTTGATTCAAATAAATGTACAAACAAGATCAACGTCAGGTCATAAACTCAACAAGCAGTAAAATTTAAATATATTTCGTTAATAAAAAAAATTATGAATCAAAAGTTAATTAATCTTATTTGCAACTGAATTTCAAAGAATTTTTCAAATAAGTATGTTTTTCGAAAACAAATACAATGCCATGGTCAAGGTTCGTTAATATCACACTTATTTGCTAGTTTAAAAACAAATCACAACACTTGTCTTCACAATGTCTTAAAAAATATAAATCCTAGTTTTAATTTAGTATTTTGAAAATTTCTTCAAAAGATTTTTCTACAACTTATTTACTAAAGTTTGTGTAAAATTTACAGGCATAAGATATATTTACATAAATAGATAGATAATCACAAACCATATCACAGATTGTTTCAAAATTAACTTGGTTTTGGTGGCTCGAATGATTGAATATACAAATAGCTGCATAACATTGATACAATTATTTTTAATACTTACCCAGCCCAGAAACGCATTTTATTTCTTATCTATCCTTATGATATACGATTCGATGATGTTTATTTTTAAAAAGATTACGTTTTCCGGTTAGTGCAAGTTCAAGGGAGACTTAAATCCTAAATAAGGTTTACCAAGACACTATTTAATTCTCTAAGATAATTTATAAACACTCTTGGGTGTTTTTTGTGTCTGCGCTCCGAAAACGTATGCTTTGTGTGTTGGAATGGTAAACATTAAGTCAATGTCAAAGTCAGTTTGAGAACTGTCACATGTCAGTGACATTAGCTTAGGCTACTGTTGTCTCGGTCTCATTCCGGTTCGCGTCGAGTGAAGTGAATGTGTTATTTTTGAGGTTATGTGACGGTGTAAATCAAATTAGGTTTGAAACTCAAGTCTAGTGCTCCTAGTACCTATGATAGTGCACCACCGGTTCACTACCTACCATTTTATTAGAAAATGGGAAGTGTAGTACCAATCTTGTAGATCATCCTTCCTCATTAATTCATACATCATCACACCACACGCTCACCGCCACCAAAGAGCCAAACCGAAGCCAAATCGAAAGAATGTCCAACATAGGACAATTCCCCTCCCGGAAGCCACCGGACCCACACAGCGATAACCCAGAATCAGCGCCTGTACCCTCCACAGGGAACGTAACAGGATTCGATGCAAGTGGAACTGATGCTCCAACTCGCGTGGAAACCAACCGCTACCCTGGCGAGCGAATCGTGCAGCCTAGACGTCGCAGCTCCTCGGATAGTGAGCGCGGCGATGAAAAACGGCTGAAATTAAAGCCGTTCTCCCCGGAATCGCCACCCTTGCGGATTTCAACTTCGCCGTTGCCGGCAAGGATCCCACTAGTAGTACGCTCTGTAACCTCAGAGCCGAAGAGAAACCCAGAAGATGTAGGCGCTGAACTCAGCCGTTATTCACAGCCGAGATCGCCCTCCCCATCGACTCCCCCACTACCAGACGACGGCGGCGAAGATGTGGCTTATCAGGACTGCGAGTACGACTCGGAGCGTACGAACACCGTATCACCACCACCATGATTCCCATGATTCCACATCTTACGTGGGAATCGAACCCATATCGATGGCACAGGGGTTCGAACCCCCTGCCACCCCACCAAACACCTATGCAATGGCAGCTGCCATCAGCCGTAGAGACAGTGGCGACGACGGCCAGCATATAGTGGAAATCGAACCCGCATCACAGGGAACCATCGCTCCACCACTTGACACCAACAATATACAGCCCTCTGGCTCAAAGGCATATCCACCGATAGTTGTGGAGAAACTACCGAATTGGACAAACCACTTTTCCACCCTGGCGCGTAAACTGGGACACGCACCAAACGCCCGCCCTCTGGGTAAGGGAGTACGATTCATCCCACGCTCACCAGAAGAGTACAGAGTTATCCAAAGGCACCTCGAGGAGGCAATGACATCAGAACCAGAACTATCCTGGTACTGCTACAGCCTCGCTACAGAACTTCCTACCAAAATAGCTATCCGTGGCCTCCCAGCTGACACCGAACCCACAGATATAAAAGCCGCTCTGGAGGAACATGACTTCCAAGTACGTTTCGTGCGGTCTATACCCCCGGTAAGGGGAAGGCCTGGATGCCTGTTCCACGCTCAGCTAGACCACCTGAACCAGGAAGAGCTAGGAAGGCTCTATGGGATTAGAGAGCTGCTGTTCATGCCCGGTGTCATCATTGAAGCCTGGCGTGGAGCCGCCGGTGGCATAGCACAATGCCACCGCTGCCAAATATTTGGACACTCCTCCCAAAACTGCCACCGACCACTGCGCTGTGTGCGTTGCGGAGAGAACCACCCTGCAGCAGACTGTCCAAGGCCAGTGACAGAGAAACCAACGTGTGCGAACTGTGGGAAGCAGCACACTGCCAACGACCGCCGCTGCCCGATATTCCGAAGACAGGCAAGAAAGCGCGAAATGAAGACAACCGGTGCTCCGCCTGTCCTTCCCCTCAGCACAAGACCAGCCCTAGCCTTCACCACAAGGCCAGCTCCAGCCCCTCCCACAAGGCCAGCACCAACTCCTGCCCGGATGCGTGAAAATTCTCCACAAACAGGCCCCGGAGAGCGTTCCATAGCACCTGAACGCACCACAAGAACCACCCTCACCACATTGGCCCCCCCGGCTAACCTACCAACAGAACGAGGAGCCCCTCTGAAAACCAAAAAGAGGCGTGGGAACAGGAGGAGAAGACCTATCGCAAACTCCACCCCACAGCAACAACCTCAGCAACAAGCACCCCCAGCCATACAATGGGAACTCGCATCGGTCCATACCAATGCCGACCCCCCCGCTCGAATGACTGGCCAAGCAGAGGATGCACCTCGGACTTCAAAAGTGCACTTCGCTCCCAATGCCCACTCTTCTACGGAGGTATGGCCTCAAGCAGCCCCTCGAGATCACTCCATGGTCACACCCATACCTCGGGTGAGAAAACTCCACCCTAACCCATCGGCTCTGACAGAGATCGCACCTCAAAAAGATGCTGTAACAATGGTGAGCAGCGTCAAGGACCCGATGCGGATCATGCTCGGGATCTTGGCGGACCTGTTAGCCACTATCGTTGCCGGGGGTAACCTCAAAGAGGCAGCGATACGAGGATTGACCGCAATCAACGAGAACCAGTATGGATAGCCACAACCACCTTAGGCTCCTATACTGGAATCCCGGAGGGGTGAGGGACAAAGTTCCACCCCTCCGCCTCCTGGCTCAATCACAAAACGCGCATATGGTGTTACTGGGCGAAACAAAGCTACACCATAACTTCGAGCTAAAAATACCTAACTACCACACCTACCGAAGGGATGAAATCTCACCCCAAGGCACAGCGTACAGGGGCACAGCAGTCCTGGTAAGGAGGGACCTGATTCATGAGGAACTGAGACACCCACCCTACCAATCCTTGCGTTCAAATGGCGTACTGCTGAACGCAAATGGAAGGGAGCTGAAAGTGTTTGCCGGATACCGTCCCCCAGGCCCTATCTACGTAAGACATGATACTGCAACAATATTCGAGGGAAACATACCTACGCTACTCATCGGTGATCTCAATGCCAAACATAGAGCATGGGGATCAAGGACCGTAAACCCTGCGGGTCGCCTTCTGTACGACGACGCTGAAGCCAATGACTTCGAGGTTTTGGGACCAGATGCTCCGACGCACATACCTACCTGCACGCAACATGCTGCAGATGTCCTTGATATTGTGCTCCAGAAATATCTACGGTGCCCCATCCACATTGAAGTACTCTATGACATGGACACACAGCATCTGCCGATCCTAGTAACTCTTGCGTTAGAAGCTAATTTCACTGCTCCGAAATCACTTAGAGACCGAACAAACTGGCTGGCATATGAAAAGCTCCTCGAAAATCTCTGTGTAGGCAGACTTACTACGGCAGAAGAAGTAGAAACCGCTGCAGCACTTCTAACGAAGAAAATGCAGCAGGCAAAAGCGGAAGCCTCCAAACCAGCTCCACTGAAACCACCTAGACGTGACGAGCTCCCACAGTCAATAAGAATCCAGCTGAGGAATAAGAGAGCTCTTTACAGGCTGTGGTCCCGAACCAGATGCCCAAGACTGAAGACCCAGCTCAATAAACTGACAGCTAAAGTAGCGGAAGCAGTAGATGCATGGCGAGGACAAACCTGGGAAGCGAGGATTGACGAGGCAACTGAAAAAGAGACCAGTTTGCACGCTCTCAACCGACAGCTGACCAATGCGCCAACCCCTACATACCCACTTCTAGACGAACAAGGCCACCGAAAATTTGCACCAGCCGACCGTGCCGAAATCCTGGCAAATCACTTGGAGGCGCAATTTTCACCACACCCGATCCCAGCAAACGCCACTGAGGAACTCCTAGCTCACTATAACACCATCGAGACCACAGTAAGAGACTTCCTCGCACAGCCGACTCCGACTCTCAGCGGAGGCGAGTTCATCTCCCCAGCCGAAGTACGAAGGACAATACTCCGGCTACCCAAACGAAAAGCTCCAGGAGACGATGGCCTTCCAAACACCGCACTTCGCCACCTACCACGCAGAGGCGTGGCCACCATTACCATGCTCTTTAACGCCATCCTGCGTACCGGCCACATCCCTGACGTCTGGAAGGTGGGAAGAGTTATCGTCCTCCCAAAGCCAGGAAAAGATCGCCGATATCCTGCCAGCTACAGGCCAATTACGCTGCTTGCAACGACAGCCAAACTCTTCGAGCGCCTTCTACTCCGTCGGTTAGGACCTCACATAGAACCAAGACCAGAGCAGTTTGGTTTTCGCAGTCAGCACTCTACAACCCTTCAACTCACACGAATTCTGCATCACCTCGCCCACCAACTGAACAGCAACTACTCCACAGTTGGGATCTTCCTAGATGTGGAAAAAGCATTCGACCGAGTGTGGCACCCTGGTCTTATTCTCAAGTTGATCGCCTCCTCAACGCCAGCGGCCATCATCCGGGTAGTTGCATCATTCCTTCATGGCAGAAGTTTCTACGTCGCAGTTGAAGAAACCAAATCTCAACCACGAAAAATCATAGCTGGGGTACCCCAAGGAAGTTGCTTGTCTCCAGTACTATACGCACTCTACACCAATGATATCCCGACTCTAGAGAACCAACTTCCACCTGGAGAAGATGATGTGACATTAGCACTCTACGCAGATGACAGCGCTTACTTTGCTTCCTCGCCAAATCCAGCTACGGCCGCTAGCAAGATGCAGCGATTGCTAAATCTTCTCCCAGCGTGGCTTGATAGATGGCGAATCGCGGTGAACGCTGGGAAGACGGCAGCGCTGCTCGTTACACGGCGGCGCACTGTTCTACCACCACTGGAGCTGCGAGGCCAAGCCCTAGATTGGCAAACCTCAGTCCGGTACCTCGGTATAGATATAGACAGGTCGCTGACGATGAACGCACAGGTGGAGCGCGCGTTGAGGCAAACACGCGCCGCCCGAGCCATGCTACGACCTGTCCTTGTATCGAAACTGCCACTGCGAACAAAGATCGGGGTTTACAAAACCTACATCCGCTCTCGCCTTACATATGCGGCTCCGGCATGGTATGCCCTGTGCTCCAGAACAAACCGGAGTAGGATCCAAGCGCAGCAGAACATCGCACTCCGAGTCTGCACAGGCGCGGGCCGATATGTACGGAACACGGTTATCGCACGTGACCTACAAACACCCTCAGTAGAAGAGTTCGTGGTGAAGCTGGCGCGCAGGATGTACGACCGTGCGGACAATTCCCGCCACGCTCACCTCAACGGACTCGCTCCCCTACACGCGAGGCCGCCAGATACAAGACCTTCCTGGCGACCACTTCCCCGGGAACTGCTGGAACACCACGATGATGTCCTAACGCAAGAAGACCATCGCAGCCAATCGGCTGCTGAACAGCAATTGAGAGGCCGGCAGGACTCTCACTGCTGTAACTCAAGACTCGAGTGACGTCTCGCTCGACGTTGAAGCTAGAAGAAAGAACCTTAGTTCGATTCTAACCGCATTTCGCTCGAAAGACGAACTGTTGAAGACCATTGATGAGATGTCTCGGTCTGTATAGGCTCTCTCTCTCTCTCTCTTGCTCTGCAATGGCCGTTCTTTGTACAACTTTACAATAAACTTTATCCGATTTCATCTAATAAACTCTTTGATTTCGTTCATAACCCATCAGGTTATGGGTCCAGGGTCGTATTCTGCACTCTGCGACGTAAATATTGTAATTGGAAAGCAATTCGCGATTTGTAAAATCACCTCCATACAAATCATAACCTACACAAGGCGAACCTGCACGAGGACGGCGAATGACGGCGCTGCTCGCCTCTCAGACCATGGCAACGGGTATCTCGATTGGTCTTCCAGTGGACAAACTGAAGGGTATCGAATACTACAACCAATGAAAATTTTTCATGAAGATGCTTCTCATGCACGAGGACCTGTACACGTGTATCGAGTCTGAGAATGGTTGCACCGATGAGAAGAAAAAGCAGAAAGCTTTGGCAAAATATGCTTGTCTGTTGGATTGGATCGACAGCATTACAACATGTACCAAACGCGAAAACCCCTTACGAGGCATGGACCAATTTACAGCGTGCCTACGAGGACAAAGGATTGTGTCGGCGTTTGGGGCTATTGCGGTCACTGTTCGGCGTCAAACTACAGGAAGCACAGAAAATGCAATGCTACTTTTCCAAAATGTTGGAGCTGGGACAGCAATTAGAAGACATAGGCTCAAAGATGGAAGATGTATTCTTGGCCGTTATAATGCTAATTGGTCTTACACCTGACTTCGATCCACTGATCATGGCTCTAGAAAATTCTTCCTTGTCATTAACAAGTGCTAATGTCAAAACAAAGCTTTTGCAGGAACAGCAACGTCGAGATGACAAGACTGAACATACGGAGATGAATGCGATGGCAGTAAAGAATGTTATAAAATGCTTCAGATGTAAGAAGGCAAGCCATATGACGAAGGATTGTCCAAGGAATCAAAGGGCTGATGACAAGGATGGCAAGAAGAACATAACTACTTCTACCAAGGACAAGTCCTTGTTGACTGCATTGTCTGTGAATGTGCGAAATGATGTGTGATATATAGATTCGGGTGCTACAAATCATGTGCAACAATAGAAACGTGGTGTCAGACGTGTTCGAAACCATTAGAAGTTAATGTTGCCAACGGGGACACCCACAGTGATGACTGGAGGACACGGTAAAGTGTTATTGAATCTCAAAAATTGTGTAAAAACCATAATTAATGTCCATTTCATACCTAAACTCTATGCTAATTTACTATCAGTGAGTGAACTAAGTAGGAAATGTTATACTGTAACTTTTAAACCCGAGGGGTGTAAAATTTATGATAAAAGTCTAATCATAGCGACAGGTATTTGTCATAATAGTATCTATCAATTAGATACAGCTAAGGATAATATAATAAGTGAGGTTAGATCGGAAACTGCCATGTATTCGGGATGTGAGGGTTCTAGAGCTGCTGTGTTGTTGCAAGAAGGCAAAGGTCATAAAGTTTCAGCGATGTCAGCAGAGGCCCAGGTATCACAAGAAGTGCCCAGGTATCACAAGCATGAACCTGATGAAGGATAAACTTGCAACACGTATGAATTTTCAATGAACTACTGTTAACGCTATTTCGTAGTTTTGATCTAAATTCCTTATAATGGCAATATGTGCCGCTAAGTCAGATGTCAATATCAAGTGGACACACTGTCAATGTGAAGTATTATAAAAAAGAAGTTGAAATGTGTTAGGCACAACTCTAGTTCTCGAATACTCGGATTGTCCGATAATGGACATCTCTAGGGAATGATGGCGAAGGACTGCATCTGTCAAACGTACGACGCATGTATCGCTATGTTAATAACATAGCTTATTGTTTAGTGAAATAAAGCAGTTAAATATACACGGACTTTATATTCATGATATGGGAATCCAAACACAACAACTTGGCGACGAGGACGAACGAAGAACCGACATAAATGGAGACTCAAATTACACAAGTCCTTGCACAGATGATGGAGAGGAGACCATGCGGGGCATGACATTACAGCAGGCCAGCTTACAAAACGCATTAGTAAACCAAGGTACAAATAAAATAAGCGGCATATCGCTTCAGCCATACGATGAGATCAATGAATCTTTTTCAAGTTACTTACAGAGATTACTAATCATTAAATTAGTTTCTGAATAAATCAGAAAATTCTACAACGCAACGTATGAAAGTTTTATTTCTGCTCACAAAAATAGGAAATCACCGAGACAAAACACAAACCCTAACATAGTGGTCCTTAACGAGACGGATTGTACCAGTCGGCGAAACAATAACATCGAAGAACATCCTGCATGGGAAAGAGTATATTCGTGAATCTGAGTGCTAGACAAACCATGTGAACGTGGACATTATAACAATTTGCCTGTATTTTATAGTGATCTCAAGGGAATAAAACACACATATGTACGTATCACCCACGAACTGCAGTGACAATATAACCAAAACCAGACCAAAATATTACAAAATTGTGTGAAATCATTCATTGTGAATGTATTTCGTCGCACGTAATATACGTAACCAGCAATGGCGGAAAAATACGAGTATATAAGTTAACTGGAGGACTTAGCCGAATTAATAGAAAAGGCTCAAACAAACTATAGTTTGACCGAAACCGCTGTACAGCTCCTTAAGAAAGTGCGGCGAGACGGCAGACTGATGGATAGGAGCATTTATATAGGAGGATTTTTTTATATTGAAGAAACCTCCTTGCATACTAGCAAGCAACATGTCTCGTAGCAAAAGGGTATACACAAAAGCCTGGAATAGACTATCATAAAACATTTGCACCGGTAGTGAGATATTCAACCATAAGAATATTGCTGGCCCTAGAATATTGCTCAGGAATATTTGGATGTCAAGACTGCATTTTTGAATAGAAATCTATCAGAAACTACCATAGAACAACCGGAAGGATTTATTTCAGATGAAAATAAAAATAAAGATATAGGCTCAATACAGCAATTTAAGGCCTAAAACAGGCGGCAAAAGCTTGGTACGAAAGAATAAATGAAGTTTTGACTTGCAATTCAAGCGGTTATCTTCAGAACCATGTGTTCATATTTATAATAATGATAGTGAAATCATGTTCATTGCATTACATGTTGATGACATAATGTTATTCACAGCAAAAAACATCTCAGAAAGGATTAACATTTTCTATAAAGTCATCTACCCATCACACGAGCTATGCCACACTATTATGGGCCACAAGATTTCTGAAATTAACCTTTTTCTATGCTTCCTCTGGGCTAGATAGATACTATTAGAAATATTCACCATTATTATAACTACTCAAATAATCATTAGAACCACCATCCAAAAACCAGAATTACCTGTACATCGCCAGCCAAAGTCTTCAGTCTCGTGTCCGTCATACCGTGCGGTAGATTCTCCACCAACGCTGTACTTCCTACGACCAGACCGGTAGTAGTACCGGCCTCATCCCCTGACGAGTCATATTCCACTTCCGGTTCACTTCTGATCACAATCCGGTTTGCTCTATCGTCCGGTCGTTCAGTTATGGTTCGGACCGCTCGGCTGAATATTCCCGGGTTTGGTTTTGTCGGGTCGTTGGATATCTCGATGCGCGAGAAGACAGATTTGGTTTCTTTCTTGCGTTGGTTGAGGATTACGCGGCGGTTTGAGAATGCTGTTGGTTTTTCTTTTTCAGATGTCTTCTCTGGTTTTGGGTTTTCGGGCTGCTGCTGGAAATAATGAGATGTTGTTAAATATTTTCTACTAAATGAGGAAAGATATATGAAAAATACACATGTTTTAATGAATTATAATATGTAGGTACTTTGCACATAACAAACTAATTTTACAAGAAAATCAAAACCCTTGGCTATTACTTTGAAACTGGGGAATAAATACCAACACACGAAGCCCTGGTTTTCGACAGTGCAGAATCATATATAATGCCACTCTTAGGTCACCTTTCAAGAAATACAAACCAATCATCGAGACGATCAATCAGATAACAAAAACTTTAGGCTCTTCTCGCTTCACCCGCGTGGAAATCTATGTGCCAAATGGTTTATATAACCTTCCTCTTAAATCACTCTATTAAAAAAAACCGCATCAAAATCCTTTGCGTAGTATTAAAGATCTAAGCATACATAGGGACAGACAGACATCGGGAAGCGACTCTGTTTAATACTATGTAGTGATAATCAGCGAGTTACCTTTGCCGATTCCTTCTCGAATATGATCCTCTGCCTGGATTTGTTTGAAGAAGCATCTTGCTTCTGCTTTGTCTACAACAAACGATTTCCTTTTAATGTTTCTGAACAGAGTGGTTAAGAATTAAACGTTATTCTGCAAGGCTACCAACGCTATTTAGCACAAAACGTAACGCACGTTATCAGCGTAATACGCTAGTGTCTCAAAAAAAAATTCTACTAAGTCCGTCAGTTAGATTATTAGAAGATATTGGACCCGTGTTTTTTATTTTGTCAGTTGAAGTTCCGCGTGACGTCACGTCTTGCTACACTTTTTAGCAAGTTGTGACGTCACGAGCCCCCACTCCTAAACTTCGACGCGCTTTATTTTTGTAAGTATTTGTTTGATTGACAAAAGAAAAAATACGTGTCCAATATCTTCTGATAATCTAAACGACGACGGACCAAATAGAAAATATATGTTAGTACCTTGGCAGATTTCTTGTCCGGTTCTGAATCGTCAGTTTTAGTCGAGCTGACGACGGCTTTACGCGGAGGGGACTTTTCTGTAACAAACAAAAACTATTATTGAATGAATGAATGAATGAACTCTTTATTGTACTTAAAACTATAAAATAACACCTTATATCTAAACATTACATATTAAAAGTACAATAGGCGACCTTATCGCTGACAGCGATTTCTCCCAGGCAACCTAGGGATGGAGAAAAAGATATAAGCAAATTAAGAGTTGGTACATCACAAACAAACAGATGGAGAAGTATCAAAAACAAGAAATAAAAAAATAAAAAAGTATACAAACTATATACATTGCATGCGATACAAAGCTACTAACCTAAAAGATAAACTATAAAACAAAAAATTATTATATGACATTGTTTAACGACGCAAACTTTACAATGAAACTGAGAATATTACATAGACCTGCAGCATATTGACTAGAAAAAAGCAACAATACACGTAATAATATTGAATAGAAAAAACAGTAATAAAGAAAAGCCTTTTCGCCACTAACGCTTGAAAACGGTGAACTCTGCTGCTCAAAAACAGTGAGCAAAGTTTTGCTCACGTGTGGAATGAAAGATATTATTCAACTAGTTGAAAAAAGTAATCTGAATTCAAATTGTTGTACTAAATTGGGATGCTGTAATAAGTTATTGATACTTCATGGCCCGCGCTTAAAAAGAGAAAAAAACTACGCGATCTGCATCAGGAAAAGTTAACTTTGAGTTCCTTGACAACTTGTGAAGACCATTGCGTGCCTTTGTCTAGTTTGGAGCCATTTTAGAGTCTAGTTTATTAGGTTTGACATTATCTAATTTTAAGTTATTAATTGAAGAACTTTATATTTTATTGAGTACTTTTAATTTTTAGTTCATCTTAAGTATAATATTAACTAGCGCGGTTTCACCCGCGAGGTGATAGATATTTTGGATAATATACATACGTATAGAATCAAAGGTCACTAAGTGCCATACATAATGTATGGCACTTAGTGACCTTTGATTCTATATGTATCTTTTGTAGCCTATGTGGTATTGTGATGTACATATAAGCTATATTATTGTAAAGTTTCATTAAAATCCATCCAGTAGTTTTTACGTGAAAGAGTAACAAACATCCATCCATACTTACAAACTTTCGCGTTTATAATATTAGTAGGATTTATTCTCGAAAAGACAATGAAAGTCACAGAGTTGACATGAGACCAGGGTTCTTAGGTTAAGTATAGATTGATACATAGGTATGGTAGTTCAATAGCTGACTCATTTGTGTTCACTTCATAAGAAGTCAATTATCATTTGATGTTTATATTATCTATTATTGTTTTTATTGCTTGTTAAACTGTTGCATTAGGTGCCCTGTATAGTCTAAGTACTTTACATAAATAAATAATATGAATGAAGTACCTTTAGCTTTCTTGTCCTCTTTCTCCTCGTTGAATGTGATCTTCTGTCTCGGTTTCTTGTTCTCGGCGGTCTTCGGCGGCAGCCGGGTGCGGAGATCTGTCACCTTCGGCTTTGGAGGCTCGGCCCTGGGAATATAGTTAATAAATAATGCTGCCACACATCTAAACGTGTAGGACGCCCTCCGGCCAGGTGGGATGACGACCTGCGAAACACTGCAGGGAGATGCTGCTGACAAGGCGCTGTGACGCTCATTGGGCCTATGTCCAGCAGCAATAGTTAATACAGTGCCTTAAAAGATAGTAAGTCAGTCCAGCCCACAATTGTACACTATACATAAAGTTTTTTCTTTCAAATAAAGATTTTTGTGTATATATTTTTCACCCAAAAGGTAAAACGGGACCCTCTTACAAAGACTCCGCTGTCCGTCTGTCACCAGAACGTATCACATGAACCGTGGTAGTTAGAAAGTTGAAATTTTGCATGTATTTGTAATCAAATAATATTTATTTATTATATTTTTTTATTCAATGTCAAACCTTCTCATATACAAACGTTCACTATAAGCACTTACTTAGGTTTGGGTTTATCTTCCTTGAGGTCATCATCAGAAGACAGTATTCCGTCGATGTCTCCTAGGATCAGGTCTAGTTCATCATCACTGCCGAGCGCGGGCGGGGTGGCGGCGCGCGGGGGGGTCCACGTGTCGCCTGCGGAATGAGAAGACAATGATAAGTGGATACTAATGCAATAGGAATTACGTAGGTCACGCTCCAGAGTGGCTTTTAAAAAAAGACTTATTTTATTGAACCCTAATTAATTAGCAACTAGCTGTTTCCCGCGGTTGTTTCCCGAGTGTATTTGTATCCGTCCCGAATAGGCAGGTTTAGATAAAAAAAATAGTAGGCGGTACGAAGTTCGCCGGGTCAGCTAGTAAATAAATAAACGCGAGATATTGTGCTAATAATAATTTGTCTAATTAGTCTCACTCTTAATTGTGCGAATATGAAACAAAATATGCACGACACGACTGACGAAAAAATTGGGGGCTAAGGGCTTGTCAGTTTGTTGGCTGCGTCCGGTAGCGGTCAATAAACTCACCGCTAGAAGAGGCTAGACTCTGCCTCGTTAGTATCCAAGCGTTAGAGCATTAGCCTGTAGGCTAGTCTGTGTCAGTCAGTATACTCACCGCTAGTAGAGTTAACCTCTGCCGCCACGTCCGGCCGCGGCGTGGCGCCACGCTCCGGCGTGAGGCGCGTCGTGTCAGGCTTGGGCTCGGCCTCCTTACGCTTGGGTACAGGCTTCTCAGTCTTGGTTGGTTTGTCTGTGGTTTCTGTTGGTTTCGGCTCTTTGGGTGGTTCCTTCTGTACCTGCTGCTCTTTTACTTCTTTTTCTCTGTGGAAGGATATAACTTATGATAACTAATTTCAGTTATTGTAAGTTTGATAAGACAAACAGTCAACATTTTATGAGGTTTTAATAAAAACTAAGGCAATGCTTCTAAAAAACTCCAAGTGAGTTGCAAAAATGATCAATAGTTAAAATAAAGAAGAAAAATTCAAACGAACTGTCCGACACATCCTTTGTAAAAATGCTTATTACAAATTATCGGAATAATTATACGCAGAGCCATCTAGGAAGAAGTTGAAGATTTAATTTTGAGAGTTGAATTATTTCTGTTTATTTTGTGAATCGTTTCTATTTAATTCATGTTTCAACAATTAAACAAATTCAGAACGAGGTCTGTCTTGGCTGAACGTGCCTTCTATACACGAGGGTTTTATTTCCTTTCATAATATAATAGCAATACTGGATGCGTCAAGCTGAAGACAGGGCGCTATGGCGCTCATTGGGGGAGGCCTATGTCCAGCAGTGGACTGCTATAGGCTGATGATGATGATGAAAGCTTACTTGTCCTGCATCTGTTTGATATGAGCGGCTGCGTTCTTCCTCCGCCTAACTTCCTTAGCGCGCAGAACTCTCTCACGCATGCTTTCTTGTTCGCGGACTCGGCGCTTGTACTCGCTGTCCTGTTAATTATACATACAACAGTTACAATTATGCGTGTTTTAAAAAAACTATAAAACGACTTCAAATTGAATTGAACCCCCTTGCAAAACTTGTCGGATTACCGGAGGTCCACTTCCACAATAAAAAGTTGTCTGCTAGACCAACTAGGCAGATTTATCTACCTCATCGTTAGTGGGTCGCCTGCGGTCTCGGTCGTCGCGCCGCGCCGGGGGGGAGGCGGAGCGGCGCGGGGCGGCGGGGGGAGGGCTCGGGGACCGCATACTGGAACAATACAATCATAGAATAGAATGAATATATTTGTTAAAAGACTTACACAGAACATAATAAAATTAAACTAAGAGGAAACGTGTTCTCCTCAGCCTCTGCCTCAGCATGAGTTGGATGAATAGCATGCTAGCAACCAACGCTGGTCGTCCGGCAAAACAACTTGTTGATCTAATTCAAATATATTTATTGCATCAAACACGGTATAAAGGTGGTTCGTAGCAAAAGACAAATAATTAGGTTAGATCGGTATATCTGTCAGTCGCAGTGCCTTCAGTTATTCCGTGATCATGGCGAATGAAACTGTGCCGAAATATTGGAAAACTTACAAATCTTAGCATGTTAGAGAAATCTCGTCAAGCCGGCTATAATTATATGCGCCTATGATTGTAAAAGTGCAATAAGCAATCAAAATGCATCATGGTTTGTTTTTTTCGGGATTTCGACCAAGCCAAACCATCTAAATGACCTACTAACTGCCCGCTGTTATATATATATATATTAGTATAATGTACTCACCGCCGCCTCAGGCCCGCTCTGTTGGCGTGTATGAACTCCTCCTGCCGCCGCAGTAAGTCGTCGTCGCTCCGCCGTCGCGGCGGGCGGCGGGCGAGCTCGTTCTCTATCTCTATTGTAGTGTCCTCTATGTATCTGTATAATGTACTCACCGCCGCCTCAGGCCCGCTCTGTTGGCGTGTATGAACTCCTCCTGCCGCCGCAGTAAGTCGTCGTCGCTCCGCCGTCGCGGCGGGCGGCGGGCGAGCTCGTTCTCTATCTCTATTGTAGTGTCCTCTATGTATCTGTATAATGTACTCACCGCCGCCTCAGGCCCGCTCTGTTGGCGTGTATGAACTCCTCCTGCCGCCGCAGTAAGTCGTCGTCGCTCCGCCGTCGCGGCGGGCGGCGGGCGAGCTCGTTCTCTATCTCTATTGTAGTGTCCTCTATGTATCTGTATAATGTACTCACCGCCGCCTCAGGCCCGCTCTGTTGGCGTGTATGAACTCCTCCTGCCGCCGCAGTAAGTCGTCGTCGCTCCGCCGTCGCGGCGGGCGGCGGGCGAGCTCGTTCTCTATCTCTATTGTAGTGTCCTCTATGTATCTGTATAATGTACTCACCGCCGCCTCAGGCCCGCTCTGTTGGCGTGTATGAACTCCTCCTGCCGCCGCAGTAAGTCGTCGTCGCTCCGCCGTCGCGGCGGGCGGCGGGCGAGCTCGTTCTCTATCTCTATTGTAGTGTTCTCTATGTATCTGTATAATGTACTCACCGCCGCCTCAGGCCCGCTCTGTTGGCGTGTATGAACTCCTCCTGCCGCCGCAGTAAGTCGTCGTCGCTCCGCCGTCGCGGCGGGCGGCGGGCGAGCTCGTTCTCTATCTCTATTGTAGTGTTCTCTATGTATCTGGAACATGGGAAAGACTAATTAGTATTGGACATATCTTACCATACATACGTTAGTCGTGCTTAGAAAGAAACGCGCAACGCAAGTGTTTTATTACCGTAACCATTGGTTCTAATTTACATTCTTCTCATGCATTATGATATTATTGAAAATATACTATTTCAGTTGCCAAGATTTCCATAACTTTATATCTTGAGGCTTACAGCATATAAATGATTATGAATCAAATAAAAAATGAAGTGTTCATGATTTTCTCTTCACTATGTTTTGTCGTATTGACTTCTTTCAATCAACAACGGCCAGTAAGCGGAGGGTCGTATTCCGGGCAGCTTTCTACGCCATTTCGATTAAATGCTCTCAAGAGATTTGCTCAAAATGTCAGCCCAATTCGTTGAGTAGTTTTAGCGTGAAGATGTTTTATATATTCAGCCATCCAAACTTTTACATTTATTATATTAGTATGGTCCTTGGTCTGAGTTTCAGTACGATGATCAAAGCCGTGTGCCGAAGTTAGTAAATCTTACCTCTGAGTTGGTGGTGACCGCCTCACTACCTTTCTGTTCGCAGCGCGAGCTAACGCGTTCCTTTGTTCTGCGATAAACCTCTCAGCGGCGTCGTCGATGTCTTTTATAGGGCCTGGGGGGACAAATACAAGGGTTTAGTTCGTTTGAAACAAGATGGCTGAAGAAAGGTAGGGACAGCTTTATAATATGGATTTGTGTTTGAAATAACTTTTTATTTTGAAGGGCTTTTTATAGTTATGCTTTGAATTTATTATTTTATATATACTAAAATTATATTCATGTTTATATTATCTATCATTGTTTTTATCATAGATAATATAAGCATATTTTTACACTATTGTAGTAGGTGCTCCTGTAAAAATAGCGTTATTTGTAATATAAAATAATACTGTATATTTTGATTCAAGTAAGTAAAGTAATAAAACAACTCGGAGCGTTATTATAATTATTATTCGTGCATACAGCTATTACATCATAAATATTAAATATAATATTTAGGCATGTCAACCGAAGCAAACTAAAAACCATAACACTTCTATTTGTATTATTTACAATAGAAAATCTGTGCAGTCTAACAAACAAAAATATCGAATGAACACCCGCCAAACTCGACGTACAATGTTTGTAAACAACCACGAGAAACAACTAAAACTCACTTGGCCAATTCGTCAAGTTTCAGGTATAATAAATAAGAAAGGATATCAAACTGACGATTAAATTGTGTATAAAAAGACGCGGTAATACAGTGAATTTTAGGTTAAGTATGGGTGGTTGTTTACAAACATTCTACATCGAGTTTAGCTAATGTTCTACAACGGGTTTAGCTAGTGCCAAACTCTAAATACTAATAAAGATACGTCAAAATTGATAAATATATTCAAAATGGTGTCAATCTTGTACATAGCATGCAAAATGCGAAATAAAAGAAATACACATAAGTTCTAATACAGGGCTGCCAGAGCCTAGAGAGATCTACTTGGATGGAAACTTTTTAAGCTCATGCCAACAAAACTACGAAACCAGAAATATACTCGGTGCTAGCTTGGCAATACAGTTCATTGACCTATCGATTATGACAACGTCGCTGTACATGGAAAATTAAATAACTAACATCATCATCATCATCAGCCTATAGCAGTCCACTGCTGGACATAGGCCTCCCCCAATGAGCGCCATAGCGCCCTGTCTTCAGCTTGCCGCATCCGGCATGTACTTGCAGTCTTTCGCAGGTCGTCATCCCACCTGGTCGGAGGGCGTCCTACACTACGTTTACCGAGTCGTGGTCTCCACTCAAGCACACCAATAACTAACAATTTTGCGAAATCGAATTTATTGCATTTCTATAAAGTCTAACTCGAGCTGCATTTTTCTGTCTTACTGAATTTCAAGCATCCTAAGCTCTTCGTCAGATAAATCGGACAGTCCAATGTTGAGACACTGTATTCGAACAATGCTAAAATAGCATTCTCATCAGTGTCTAAATTATCTGAATGCTACATGTTTAATTAGATTCTTAAATGGGCACTATATAAGTGATGCCTATGTAGGTAGTTCAACGAAGTCAGATGCTTACATGTTTAGCTTTTTGTGAATGTTATTTTTGATAATGTTTTAATGTTTACCTATTATATAATTTTTTTTTCCTATTTTTGACTCAGCTATATTTTATAAATCATAATTAATTTATTGTTTGTGAATCAGATAATTTACAGTTTTTATACTTTTAATGTTGACTCTATAATAACATGTACAATATTTGATAAGTATTTTTTAAGTCAGTTTATGGATAATTTATATCTGAAATAAAGATCTATTATTATTATTATATTATAATTTGAAATTATAATATTTCCTATGATAACTTCAGATTGATTATTATTTGATTGTATAACTATATTGTGTTCTCACCTTAATCTAACTATATTTTAGATTAACAGTCTGTAATTAGTATTATTGGCCTACGGCCGTTCTGATTACGTAAATAAATAAATACATGTTAAAATTCATATAACCAGCTGTGCCTACTGGCATAGTAAGTCAGAAGTATAAGTCAACTAACTTCGTCTTTAAACCGAACTAACTATGATATGGATCTGTGTCTGAAATAAAAAAAAATATTTTTGTTTTCCATCTACAGCGACGATATATGATTTCGTGAAGGAGGAGGTGAACGACCTGTATTGCCACCTTATTTGGCACTTAGTATATAGTAGCAACAAGCCTAAGCTTAGATAATTTACCGAATTTGTTCTCTAGCGTAGGGCTGAGCGGCTTCTGTATCCGTGTGGGGATGTACGTCGGGATAGACAGCCCTACAACGTCATACACTGTTAGAATGCAGGCTATGTTAAAACAGGGCTTACTCTAAAATATTACATTTTCTAGACTTATGGTCCGGGAGCCAGTGACAGATTATGACCAAGTGCATGCTTGGGAGGGCCCAAGCAAAACTTCGTAATATGCATTAGGGGTTAATATTATGAATACTCGTGACCGTCAGCTGCGACTCCGTGGGTGGGTTGGGCAGTGGCAGCGATGGCGACATTATTCTCATGGGATAAGGTTCAAATCAGAAATTAAAATCAGCATATTCCAGAATTCTGATTAAAACCTTATTCCATGAAAAAAAAGATTTAAATTCTATAGCGGTTTCTTAGTTAGTACGGTCTTTGATTATGGACTAAATGTATCATCATCAAATGTTCATATAAGTTTTGAATTCCATAGCAGTTCCTTATGTATTTATCATTTGTATGGTCTTTGATTCATCATCATCATCAGCCTATATTAGTCCACTGCTGGTCATAGGCCTCCCCCAATGAGCGCCATAGCGCCCTGTCTTCAGCTTGCCGCATCCAGCAGCATCCTTGCAGCATCCTTGCAGTCTTTCGCAGGTCGTCATCCCACCTGGTCGGAGGGCGTCCTACACTACGTTTACCGAGTCGTGGTCTCCACTCAAGAACACGTTTGCCCCCGCGGCCGTCGGTTCTTAATGGACTTCGATTATGGACTAAATATATCATCATCATCAAATGTATATCTTCAAGTCTATCTTACCCTCGACAGGCGGTTGGAAGGTCCCCTTGAAGTGTGGATTGATGAGGACCTTCTTGGGGGCAATTCCAGGGGCTATGTTCACGGGCAGCATCAGCACTTCTGGCTCTTTGGCAGGCATGGGCGGGCCGAATCTGTAAGATAGATATAAATAAATAAATAATGCTGGACAATTCACACAGCATTATCTAGCCCCATGGTAAGCAGAGCTTGTGTTATTAGTACTAGATAACTGATATACATAATACAGTACATTACATAGATATATATTTTTTATTATACATAGAAAGCGACCAGAAGACCCGGAACAAATATCTGCAGATCGTACACACAATACGGACCTTCGCCCACCGCGCCACATCGGTCGTCAAAGGTAAATATATTTATAAACAATAAGTTACAATTTTCAAACATCAAATATCAAATTGCTTTATTTCATTTAGTTAGTTTCACCTTACAGTTCTCTTGGCCATGTCACAAGCCACACACATTTGTTACAGTTTACGGTTGATAGCGTTTTATAACCTAAAATAGTTTTATTAGGATTATCTAGCTAGTCAATAGGATGTGTTAACAATACACACTTCTAGTGCTGAATTCACACGGTATGTGTTTTCGACAAGTGCGTGCAACTAATATGCGTAAATCCACACTAACGCAGCGGCTGAGAAAATACAGATCTGTGTGACTCAGCACAGCTGTAATATTTTTCGAACGAAACGCATGTGCGGCGCAACACAAACGCTGTGTAGAGCGGCAGCACGAATGGCTTATGTTAAAAAAAAGATCACAGTCGTCGAAAAAATTTCGCAGTCAAAGTGTTAAATAAAATGTATGTAGTCATGCTAGCATCGGTTGAAACAGCATCTGAACTGCAAAACCATTAATGTTGGTCTTGTCTTTCCGAGACACTAATTTAAAATAAACGTTTTTTAATTTAAGTTAAACCGAATTATGCATACATTTTTTTTCTTTAGCTTTATCATTCCACTGCTGTGTAAAGGCCGGTCACAAGCGATCTTTCACCATCTCTCACTAAGGCGTTAAGGTCGTCTCATCAACTAAGTATTCTAGTTATTTATTTTGTATATAGCCGGTAAGTCGGCTATATACAGAATTCGGGACAGTCGCAACAACATCCTGAGGACTTTATCAGATAGAAGTTCCTCATCGCTGTGGGTAAACTTATCGGGAAGCCGATCTAGAGAGGATACATGTGTATTTAATAAATTGTACCAACAGCTCGGTTAATTTTGACTTGTTTTTTTTGTGTGTGCTACTAACACTCTATTGGATGGATTTTAAATTGTCCGAATTTTATTTTTATACATGATATAAAAATAAAATTCGGACAATTTATAATAAGGGGAAAAAACATACCTTGGAAACTGTTGCCTCGGAAAATAAACAGGCCTATCGAACTGAGGCCTAACTTGATTGAACATAGGTCTTTCCTCTCTGAACGGAAACCTTTGAAACTGCTGGAATGGAGGTCGGTTCATTTCCAGACCTGGTCTGGGATGGTCCATTGGTGGTCTGGGGAGGTCCATCGGTGGTCGGAGCAGGTCTAATGGTGGTCTGAGAACATACAAAGAATTTGGCTTATAAATACCACAGATACAGTGTAGCTCAAGCAAGGATGGATACCTTTAGCACAGAATACCAGAAGAGTTACATATTCTGTACGGACAAATGTATACTACTAGCGGACCTTCCCGGCTTCGCACGGTTTTAGTACGGATCCCTAACTTTTTTGAAAATACATATAATATAGCCTATGTTCACCACGGACAGTGTGAACTAATTTTTCAAGCATCAACCCAATGGTGAAATAATTATTCAAATTGGTCCAGTAGTTTCGGAGCCAAACAAAAAATCAAACCTTTCTTCTTTATAATATTAGTATAGATAGGGCAAAGTTCGCGCAGAAAAGTACAGAAGGAAGCTTTTTTTAAAACAAATGACCACCCGGGCGGAGCCGGGACGGGCCGCTAGTTAATTATAAGCACTAATACAACGGGTATTTATCTTCTATAGGGGGGTTTATTAAGGAAGTTAAGACATTTTACCTGATTTCTATTTTCCTGGGCAAGTCCATACCCCGGTCCGGATTGAAGGCAGGCCGGATGTCGTTGACTATCTCCGGCAAGATGTTGGGCAGAGGCGGCGGAGGCAGCGGGTCTAACCGGATATCCGGCATTCCGGGGGGAGGGGGGAGGGCACGGACCTGTTGCGGCGGGAACGAGTTGCGTTGGAAGGTTGCCTGGAACAGATGAATGAATGAATGAATGAACACTTTATTGCACTTAAAATAACACCTTATATCGACATTATTACACATTAACAGTACAGATTGTTTTAATTTAGATTTCACACTGTATTTCTTTTGAGCCTTTAAATTGATCGAGGTTTTAGTGCTCTACTCTAACTACGGGTGAATTCGGGCGGCGAATGTGTGGCGCGCCTATGTCTAGCTGAAGACGTTGCCGATCGGCTGATATGGTGGTGTTGACGGGTCATCATCATCAGCCTATAGCAGTCCACTGCTGGACATAGGCCTCCCCCAATGACCGCCGTAGAGTTACTATATGACCTAAGTAACTTAGAAACGATGTAACAAATAGAATCGTCTGGGATTATCCCCTGTGAAGCAACACTAGTATTTTTTTACAGCAACTGCAATTGTTGCAGCATTGGATCGCGAGGAGTGGGGAGGAGAAAAGGGAGGCCTTTGCCCAGCAGTGGGACAATAATGGCTTAAAATTATAATAATAATAATCGCTATGTAGCCATCGCCTTTAGATTAACTTCTCAAAGGGCCTCTGTGCTGTTGGCTTCGGCCCCACGCAAGCCTTCCAAAGGACCGGGTCACTTTATGGCCCGAGATCATGGTAAATGAGAGACATAATAATAATAATAATAAACTGCAATTGAAAAAAATTATAATATAAAAGGCAGAGCACCCAGAATGCTGGCAACATTGCCAGGTTGAATGAACTTACCCTGTGTACGTTGTTCCTCCTGTAGGGGTGCGGGGTGCGCGTGTAATGGTGCGGCCGCCACGCACCGCGTCGCGGCCCGCCGCCGGATATCACCACTTTGTCTGGAATAACACAATAAATAAATAAAATATGCTGGACAATAAACAGCATCTAGCTAGATGATGCTGTGGATTGTTCAGCATTATTTATTTATTGAATATAGCTCACCCAGGCTGTCCGGTATATCCCTAATTTGCGGCAACCTCTGCGCGCCGACCGGCCGCTCAGAGATAAATCTCTCGCGGGCCATGTCATCTGAAACAACAACGCTGGTTAGAGAGAGATCCACAACACAATAATAAATAATATTTCTAATTGTTTATTATTTTGTGATTATATTTTTTTTGTAGAAGAGTTATCTGCAAATTATGCAATAAATTAGAAAAAAATCGAGACTCAAGGCATGTGCCATTTTCGTTTTTTTTCGACTATATTATAGTCGATAAAGTCGGTACATATAACCCAGTACACCTGACTTACTTGGAATGGTTGCCACAATTTCTGACGGCACTATCTGTGGGGGCTCTATGGGTGCTGCTGGCTGTAACAAAAACCTCTACTTTATTACGGATCTACATTTTTGAACGCATTTGTTTTTCGTATACTGGATAAGTGACGTCAACATGGATAATTTCCTAAAAAACAAAAGACAATCGCGAAAGCGTTATATAATTTATCTAATACGGGTTAACTTTGAACCTAGTTTGTGTCGGGAATATTACCAACGTTATCTCTAGTTTGTTATCCATACTACAGTAGACTCGATTCAACGGACCTCAGTTTTACGGATTCGCGATTATCCGCATTGCCAACTCGTCGAAATCTAGTCATGGAATTCGCAAGTTGGAAATACAAGGAGAAAAAATGTCAGCTGATGTAGATTCACCAAATTCTTTTAAAGATGGTTTTAGAAGGATTTGGACAAAATGATTAAACTGAAACGAACATGGATGAAGCCAGATTAAATTGGAAACCATTATTGTCAAAATCTTTAACTTTTCAGTGAGAGAATTCAGCTTCAGGATATAAAACTAGTTAAGAGCGAGTAACAATATTAGTTTGCGATAATGTGTAATAATAGAATTGGTTGTGCAACTTACCATAGCAGGGGGCACTGAACGCTCAGCTTCATAATGCCTTGGCTCGTATGGAGCATAGGTAGAGTGTGCCGGAGGTAGATTGGGAACCTCCACCACAATGTTTGGCACCACAGACTCTGTTTCCACGATTGGCTGATATGGGGCAGGCTGTGGAGAGAAGATATCATTAGTTTTCAAGATATTCAAGTAGTATATATTGCAATAGTATATATATAACACCATGATTGAGTTAATTACCAAAAGTGGCTTTCAATCATTCCTTCAAATAGGTTACTTTTTATAGATGCGCCCTCAATTCTCAAATACATAACATACCTTCCTTGTTTAATTTGATTCTAATTAACTTAATTATACAAATCAAAATAGCTAATTCAACATTCAAATTAGGAACACAATTTAATCAAACTAAAAAATTATTGGTATCAGTGCTATCTATTATATATGAAAAGTCCATGGAGTGATTTTTGTATGTCCAATTAACAATATTTAGTAATCATTAATTTAGTTTATTTGTTAAATCCATGCATTTCTTTGGAAAGCAGGCGAACCTGGCACAAGTACACTAATATACTCAAAAGGATGTCCTAACAACTGTATAGCATGTAGAGTAGAGTAACATATTTTTTTACAAATAAACAATTTTAATTTTATAAAGTTATGGTAATGTTTCATTTACTCCTTGCCCTCCAGTCAGTAACTCCTCTACACAAATGTAATCAGTGAGTGACTTCAATGTTGCCAACTTCATGTACTGATTTGTTAAGTTTTGCATCACCCAGTTGATTAGATTTATGTTCTTAATATTTTTGATTAGTTGCCCTACATAAGTTACAACAAATCTTTACCTTTAAAGTTACTTTTGTGAACAGGCTTGCCTTGTACAGACAAGGCAAGCCTGGGTTGCGGTACTAATCTCATAAGGTAAATGGCAAAGAAACCATTAAGTATGTGTTTTTTTGTACTGTACAGAAATGTGTTATGCCATATTTGAAAACATTAATGTATATGTATTCTATTTGTTGTCTATTGCCCTTTCTATGAATTTTGCATAGTTTAAAAAAAAACATATTTCCTTCATATATGGCTCCTTGCAGCTTCTCTACAGGATGCCGAGAGCAACTACTTTTCACAGTGAAACAATGATCAAATATTCATATACACTCGCATTTGAGTGATTTGATGCATTTTGGATGTATGTGTGCCAACTTTGACAAATAATCTGTAGTAGTAGGTAAGGTAATCTGTCACATTCTTGAAGTCTATCGGTATCATTTTGTTATTTTGCAAACTCACTATTGTACTGAAGAGGTGTGATTGTCGCACAATGTAACCTTTAACAAATCTTTGTATCGTAGTTATGTAGTTCTAATAATAGATATTTGCAGAGCTTGTTTATACATGTCACATAACAAAGTAACTAAACTTGTTGGAACAGAAAACAAAGCTAATAATGCAAGAATATAGTCTTTTCGGGACATTATCTATAGTTATAGCTTACCTGCGGTGCATACTCTATCCCATGTTCAGGATAATCTGAAGGAACAATGTCTTCTGCTTCCCTAAAATTTGGTAAAGCTGAGGGAACATTCTGGGTGGTGCTGCCTTCGAAATCATCCGCCAGCAACTGATCCTCTTCATCATTGCCAAGGTTGTAGTCCGCAAGACTGTGGTCTCCCAAATCATCGCCTAACAAGTCTTCACTGAAAGAAAAACAATCATCTTTGGAATCGGAACACATGGATGGCTTATTTCGCACTTTGTTATTTCACATTCACGACTACGTATTTCAGTCAGACTTTATAGTATAGTGTGCAACGAACGAGCATTGCTATGATTTAGTAGTCATATACATTTAATATGTGAATAAAATCAATGAAATACATAAATAAAAGTATACGAACTTGTCCGACATGTTGATTTGATTTGATTGACAATTATTATTATTGATGTTGTATGTGTATTCACTTCTCTTCTCTTTGGTTGGACAGGACAACTTCAAATTTTTTTTATACGTTCGCCATTTTGCTTGTTCTTGCACACGTTTACGTCTATTTAGTATTGTCTATGAAGTCTACGCTACGCTAGTCACCAAACAAACGTCGGTAACAAAATCATAATAAAATTAATAGTGACCAATAGGTCACTTTTGTTTTGTTTAACCCAAACTTAATAATATAAACTTCAGTTTACCATTATAACATTTTACAAGTCGTTTTTTTGTGTGCCATTCTTGTTTTGTCTGTATTAAAGTGTAATTTAAATAAAGCAGTTGCTAATAATGTTAATGTTTTTGGAAATAAACACTTTTTATATACTCATTTATTTTAAATTATCGTAGAAAATAATTTGTAGTATACGATAGAAAATAACTACTTACAATATAATATTATAAAACTATTCTACTGTAAAAAAATTATCAAAACGGTAGATCACCGACCGCGAAGCTAGGCTCAAGCGGCCGCCGCGCCGCCGCCGGTGACTAGGGCTACAGAGAAAGGAACTTCCTGACGATGCGTGCCGAGTCAGAGTAGTAGTTATTCGCGGGTCGCGAATAGCTCGTGAAAAGGCGTTATTCGCATTAAATATAGCCTTAACACGCGTTAATCGCGCTAAAATTAGCGTTATAACGCTGATAACGCGCGTTACGTTATGTGTTAAATAGCATGGTAGCCCACAGGCTTTGATCCAACTTTCTAGCGAGTCTTTTTCTCGAAGCTCTTCGCTATTACGCCGTTAACCAAAACGACTATCGGGACGAGATGTTCGCTGAAACTGAATCTACATCTCACATGCTGACAACTTGTCAGCATGTGCATGCTAACGAGGTTGTCTTGTCCATGTCTTGTCTGTCAGTGACAAGACATGGACAAGACAACCTCGTTAGCCTAGCCATGGCGATAGACTTTCTGTTTTTTGACTTGACTTCTTTTATTTGGGAAATTTGTGAATTGCTGCCAAAATTTGTCAATTTGTCGAAGTCATTGTCATGGCATTAAAATTTGTTTTGTTTACGAAATTTATAACCACACTTTTTCGCTTTTGTTGAAAAAAGTTATCGCCAAAGAGAATACAATAACTACGGCTATCCTATCGCAAACAAGACATTCAAAACAAATAGAATATATATACTACCTACGCGAATACCTATTAAAGTTATAAAGTTTAGTATATAAAGTTTTAGGAGTTGCTAAATAGAAGTTCGAGTTATGGCTGAATCGGACGGTGAAATAGAATACCTTGACGAAGATGCCGAAATCGTGCTGCAATGTGTCCAGCAAACTCAGGATGCAATAGTACAGAAGCCGGCTCCTCTTTTACTGGTCGAACGTCCTGCTGTCTCCAAGAAAAGAAGGCACGAGAACGACTCTGACTATGATCCCAGCGAAGAATACATACTTAAAAAGAAACAACCTCCTCCGAAGAAGCTCAAGTCATTCACAACCTTACCAATCACTAAAAAACGGGACTTTAACGAAAGCCCCAGAGATATTTACCTTAAAAGAAAGAAGCTGAGTATCAGGATTCCTGAATATGATGATCCTCTTTGCTTGCCAGTGAGGGCAATCAAAGTTCAAGAGAGTGATCAAAAGAGGTTGAATAACTGGAACAAAGTTTGCTTGGAGCATTTCAAATTTAGTGATGAGCTTCTGAAGCCAGAACAAGGAAGGACAAAGAGTTCTGTACGGACTGCTGTTTTTAAGAATGTAGTAAATAAGACGACAGGTATAAATGAAACATTATTAATATTTTGCAATGTTTTATAAAGAGTTCCTTCAAAAACTAATACATAATTTAAATGTGGAAGAGCTGAGAAGCTACCTAACACAAGAATTTCCATAATATTTAAAAGGTGTCTCCTACTACAATTAAGACTGTGTGTGCATCCTTTACTATTGATAAATAGATATCACATTTATTCATAATTTTTACTATTGAATAACAACCTTTTTATTTTTTTTTTTATATTTTCAGGGTCTGTTGAAACTACAATATGGAGTAAAATATCAGTGGCAAACTCTGTGGGTGACAAGAAGTCTGAGATATTCCAATGTGTTCTGCCGCGGTACAGGGAGAAGAAAGTGCTGAATAACTATATACTAGGGAACCGCAGGAATCGTTCCATAGGGACTAAAAGCGAAGTTGTGCTGACCAAGGTGAGATATATAATGTATACAAACCAAATTATACTTAAGTATAATAAGGATACCTATTTGATGTGTAATAATTATTTTACCAATAAATGAACTTGAACTTATAAGGTTCAAAATCAATTGTAGATGATCCATCCTATCTTAACAGTAAGGTGATAGGGCTTATTTTGTGCAGTACATAGGCGCATGGCTACAAAGTGAGGAGTATTTTTCAATAAAAAACTCTGAGAACGAATAAACTTAGATATAGGGTATATCAGGCTCAAATCTAAATTTATTAGTTGATGCCTTTGTAGGATATTATATAGGCTTTATAAAATAAATAAAAAATAGTAACACAATAACAAATAAATTATGCTGGAAATTTGCTTACTCATATATATAGTACCCATGTACTTTAGGCCTAATAGCAAATTTCCAGCAAACTCAAATATAAGTTGAGTTTGTATAATAAGAACCAGATGATATACATACATTATGATGATATACATACATTATGAAGAATTTTTTTTTTAAATTTATTGATTATTTTTTACAGGAGGAGCATAAAGATGGTGAAGCTTTGGTTGTCTACAATCCTATGGAGTCTACATCAGCTGTATATGATTTGGTGGATAAACGGTTAGCTATTTTATATATACATGAAGAGGAGAGGCATTCATGTTGGAATGTAACTAGAGTAGCTTTGTCCATACAGTAGCTTCATTTTAATATATCATCATCATCATCATCAGCCCATAGCAGTCCACTGCTGGACATAGGCCTCCCCCAATGAGCCCCATAGCGCCCTGTCTTCAGCTTTCCGCATCCATCATCTACCTGCAGTCCTTCGCAGGTCGTCATCCCACCTGGTCGGAGGGCGTCCTACACTAAGTTTATCGAGTCGTGGTCTCCGTTTGCGGCCGGTTCTTCGGGATATAGCTTGCTAATTCTTAGAGCTATGTCGATAACTTTGGTTCTCTGTCGGATGTATTCGTTACGAATCCTATCCATCAGAGAAACAGAGAGAAAAGAGAAAGAGAGATTTTAATATATAGACTGCCTGAATGATGTTCGTCATCTCATCACTCTGTTATCCGTCCGCAGGAACCCCGAAGACTCTGACGACACGGAACACAAGCGGTACGTCCGCGAGCTCGCCTGCTGCAAGCTGTGTACCGGCTGCTATCAGGCTTCCTACCGCGGCGCCAAGAAACAAAACAAGAACAGTAATTTCAATTTTATTTATTCAATTTAATAAGAACGATGAAACAAACACCCTTAAACAACAACCACAGTAAGTAGGACACTGAATAAAAGAACACCGGTCCAGGGCGTCCGTTATTATTTAAATACTCCTGTAGCTCAGACAATCAATGTGTATCTTGGCATTCAACACAAGATTCTCTCTTTTCTTATTTATTTATTAAATGTACCTCTTGGTAGTGTCGCGTCCCTGGGCAGTCCTTAGTTACGGCTTTCATCCTGATGTAAAAGTCGAGTATAGGAACAATAGCTATATTGTATACAAAATTATGACTAATATGATGGTAATGAGTGCAGTTTGAATGGCTGCTGGTGATGCACTGACCTCTGTAGGCGCCCGGTCCGCGCGTGGCACTTACTACTTAGGCCAAACTGCTGATGCTGCTAATATATCTCCGTGATCCATGTATCGAACAGTAATATTAATTATTACCTTTTGTCCGCAGGAACCCTAGTCTGCCCAATCTGCGCGCGGACCTACGTGTCCATCTACAATCTACTCTCTCACTTCAAGACCCACTCCGCCAGCGACCTTAGGAAATACCGGAAGGTTATTGGATGTATACTGTCTGATGTAAGTACCCTACCTTCTTATTTATCTTGTTCTCATCTTCCGACGCCATCTGTGAGGGCTGGTGCAGTGGAAGATTTGGCCAAAGATCTCAAGAGACGCATTTCCAAATATGCATGCAGGTCTCGACAGAGCCTATGCTCTTTTTAATATATTTTTTATCTGTAACTATAATGCTGCTGGACACAATTATTACTTGTATGTGTGTTATGTATCCGCACATTTCGTTTGACCAAGATTCCAAAAAAAAAAAGTATGTATTTACTTTATTTATTTCACCGTAGGGTAAATGATACACAGTGTCGTTATAATCTAATTTACTTCTATACATACTACTTTATAATAATAATTATTATCTTCTATAATATAAAAATGAATAGCTGAATGTGTTGCTAAGCGCAAATCTCGAGAGCAGCTGAACCGATTTCGCTAATTATTTTTTAGAATATTCCTTGAAGTACGAGAATGGTTCTTACGGAGAGAAAAAAGAGTTTTTTTTTAAATTGCCTGAAACAAATGACCACCCGGGCGAAGCCGGGATGGGTCGCTAGTTATTAATATATAAAACAGGATAAAGGATTGTATGGAGAAGTAAAGATAATATGAAAGCCTCCCTTTTCATATTATCTTTACTTCTCCATACAATCCCAAAACAGTGACTCCTATTTAACACACAAAACACATAATCTTTTAATTTAAAGTATGTTTAAACTTCAGTTGATAGAATAGATATTATTCCACCTTAATATATACTTTGTTTCTGTGCAGGTGGTGAGCTACCACTACAAGTGTCGTATCTGCCGGCTCAAGTTCGACAGCATCAAGGCGTTGCGACAACATACTAGGACGCACCAGAGTAAGTACTCATTCACACATTTATTTATTACTAGCTGTTTTCACGGGGGCGAAGCCGCGGGGCGCAACTAGTCTATACTAATATTTCATGATTTTAACAGGACTAAGACAACACTGTAACAAAATGGCGAACAGCACTTGAAGATATATTATAAAGAGGAAATGTTTAATTTTTTGTATATATGTTTGTATTGAATAGGTTCCGAAGCTACTGGACCGATTTGGAAAATTCTTTCACCGTTAGGAAGCTACACTATCCCCGGTGAACAAAGGCTACCTATATTATATTTTCAAAAAAGTTAGGGATCCCTACTAAAACTCCAATAATGTAACCCAAGGTGTAAAAAAACACCTAATAAAGTGAAATTCGGGTGAAACCGCGGGGAACAGCTAGTGAGTAAAAAATTTAAGATATCATTATTACATTTGTTTTTTTTTTACATTCCAGGTAGCGAGGTATTCATGTGTGAAGTTGGTAATCATTTGGTGAATGTGAACACGCGCAAGTGACCTTACATTATAAGATAATAGATAATGATTTACTATTTTCATACTGATACAATAAAGAGTTTTATAAGTACACATGTTGATTTTGCTTGCATTAAACCCGAGTATAATCTAAATTATCCATAAAGAAAAGAAGTTAATCAACACTTTCACTGCGATCAACAATCCCCAAGCACGCCATAGCGCTCTGCGCAGGTCGTCGTCCCACCTGGCCGGAGGGCGACACACTATGTTTGCCGAGTCGTGGTCTCCACTCAAGATCACGTTTGCCCCAGCGGTTGTCGGTTCTTCGCGAGATATGGCCGGCCCTCTGCCACTTCTGTTCAATGTCACCAGGCTGTATCTCATGAACCGTGATAGTTACACCGTTGAAATATACAACGAAGGTTTATTTCCGTTGCCGCTATATAACAATAAATACAAAAAAACAAAAAAAAAATATTTAAGGAGCTCCCGTACAATAAACGTGATAATTTGCTCTTTTTTTATATATGTTCTTACCTACGGAACCCTTCGTGTGCGAGCCGACTCGCATTTAGCCGTTTTTTAAACTATTTTACTATTTTTAACTCTTTAATGTTTTTTTCTCGGTTGTCAGGACTGGCAGTCACTGATTTTGCACTTTATAATAGCCCATGTTAAAGAGATTAAGAAGGAAGGATAGGATTCGTAAAGAATACATCCGACAGAGAACCAAAATTATCGACATAGCTCTAAGAATTAGCAAGCTGAAGTGGCAGTGGGCCGGCCATATCTCGCGAAGAACCGACCGCTGCGCTGGGGCAAACGTGTTCTTGAGTGGAGACCACGTCTCGTTAAACGTAGTGTAGGACGCACTCCGACCAGGTGGGATGACGACCTGCTAAAGACTGCAGGTAGATGTTGGATGCGGCAAGCTGAAGACAGGGCGCTATGGCGCTCTTTGGGGGAGGCCTATGTCCAGCTGTGGACTGCTATAGGCTGATGATGATGAAAGAGATTATGTGGTACCTACTACTACTTGCTTAATTAATACCGAAAGATTAAAAAAAAACAGAAAGTACTTGTACGGACCAGCACTTTTACAAAGAGCTCAACATTTAATATTAAAATTAATCTAAGTTTCTGCATCAAAACAAACAACCCTTATATGTCTGGTACATAATAAAGCCTATATTTACTTGCTAAACAGAATACACCTTACTGCACAGATAATAAAGCATACTCAGTATTCAACATATTACTCAATCAATTTTGCACTCTATTGCCTAGAAAACAAGCCGTAATTGCCTTTGAAACGATAAATGCACATTTTGAACCTTGTGGGCTTGGAATAGGGTGTAGTGATCTGTTGCATCAAATATCAAAGGTTGTGTTCGTCTATGCTATGATAGAGTTTTGTATGACAGTGGCAGTCGAAGTTGCAGTATAAGGCAAGTCTAGCATTGCCCAATAAATACTATTTTTACTAATAATTGTTTATTGTAAATAATCATATATCTAACATTTTGCAGCTAAGTCGTTACATTATGCACATAATAAAAAAAAACAAACATTTTGGCTAGACGGATATACGAAAACTTGTTTACCTACATATTGCGCAGAGACTCCCATTGAGAAAGAGACAGCTGTTCAGACGTCAAGATAAACATAATAATTTTCTTATCTCTATCCCACTCTAGCTGGAGTGTTCACATTTGAAAATTCTTTGTCATCCACACCCCTTAACCCTCCACATTAATACCTGACGACCACACACCTTCGAGAAGGTCACTATGACATTCTTTGTGGATATTCAAAAATGTCTTTGGTCTGGGCAAAATCAAATTTGACTTATTTCTGTACTTTCACTGCAACACACTATAGGTTGTTGTCGATAGGTTCTATTTTGTTTGCATTAGGTCTGCAGACTTGTCGTAGTGCTGTGAAAATATTCATCGACATCGATAATAAACAATAAATAGGTACATAACACACATATTAATATGGGTTGGGTTTAAAGATATTTTATTCTCAAAAAAGACACAGTCACTTACATGAGAATAGTTATTTGGCTTAGTGTAAACAATTTGTATAATGTAAATATAAGTTGTTCGATCTATAGGTAAGTTATTAATTACATATTGCACAAATTAATTTAAAAGATAGGTTACAACAAAATAGGAAAAAGGTTACACATTACAAATTATATTAGATTATAGTACACTTTCTAGGAATTAACAATATTACAGAATTGGCCAATTTTCTAGGACAAAAGTAGCAAGTTCAGTTTTAAAGGTATCAATTGAGCCAACATTTTTCAAAATTTCAGGTAATTTATTATAAAGTTGTGCTCCTTCATAAGTAAACATTTTTTTTCCATAATTTGTTCTGACTTTAGGCAAAACAAGATAACTAGCTCGCCGAGTGTTACGTTTTGTTAATTGCTTTGATTTTAAGAACGATATGTTAGTATGAATGGAATTTTTGGTGATTTTACGGATTAGAATGCATGAATTATAGATGTACATTTGATTAATACTCATTAGATTTGTTTCTTCATAAATAGTTTTAGTGGGTGTAAGGTAATGATAGTTAAAAAGTAGTTTAATTATTTTATATTGTAGAACTTGCAGGACGGCTAGTTTAGTTCTAGCGGCGCTGCCCCAAATTTCAATAAGGTATAACAGATGTGGTTTCACAAGCGAGTTATATATTGTGTATCGCGTATGGCGTGGAATACATCGTATTAAGTTGCGAAGTGATCCTATAAGTTTAGAAAGTTTGCTTCGTAAATTTTCTATGTGAGTTCCCCACGTTAAACCGTTGTCCAGTTGTAGCCCTAAGTACTTTTCACATATTTTATTTTCAAGAACTATATTATTAATTGTTAGAGGTTGGTGTGGTGGGATTGTTTTATTTTTGGCTTTAAAAATTGTGTAGCATGTCTTGGATTCGTTTATTGTTAGGAGGTTGTACTGAAACCAATTGCAAAGGGAGTTTAAATCGTCCTGAGCTTTATTGATGATTTCTTGTATTGATGGACCATAGAAGAATAAACACGTATCATCAGCATAAAGAGATATATGACCATATAGGCCCATCTCATTTATGTTATTAATATATATAAGAAATAGGAGAGGTCCTAAGATGGATCCTTGTGGAACACCAAATGTGATAGGTTGTTTAGGACTTTGGTGTTTTCCAATTTTTACCACTTGGAATCTATTTGACAAGTAGGATTCAATCATTTTCAATGCTTTGCCTTTGATACCTATAACTTCAAGTTTATTTATCAATAGTTTATGGCTTACGGTATCAAAGGCTTTTTTCAAGTCGATGAACACTCCCAGCACAACATTTTTGGAATCAATATTTGATTTTATCTTAGTTACAAGCTCAATTGTAGCAGTTAAGGTACTACTTTTTGGACGAAAACCGAATTGATTTTTATAGATGAAATTTATAGAATTTAGATAGTTTTCTAGGCGGTTGTGAATTAATTTTTCCAGGAGTTTAGATATGATAGGAAGGACTGATATTGGCCTATAGTTCCCGGGATCGCTTCTGGAGCCCGACTTATAGATTGGAGATACTTTGGCTATTTTAAGTGAGTTTGGAAATTCTCCTTTTAGGAATAGCTTATTAAAACAATCAGTCAAACTGGGCAATATATGTTCCTTGATACATTTTATTGATTTTGTGCTTATATCGTCAAGTCCTGTGCTGGAATTTGAATCTAGGTTTTTAATTATATTATTGATTTCATCTGAGTTACATGGTTGAAAGATATTTAGACCAGCGTCGCTTGTGATATGTTTGGATTTGGGTAGTGCTAATTGTGTGTTGTCATGAAAGTGTTTGGGAATTTGATTTGCTAGTACAGATCCCACTGTAGAAAAATATTCATTGAATACCTTGCAAATTTCACTAGCGTCTGTTACTTGTCTGCCATCAGCTATAAGTTTAGTAGGAGCACAGCTTTCTTGTATTTTGTTTTTAGCAAGGTGATTTATTAGCTTCCACATCTTCTTTGGCTTCTGGCTACACTTCTGAAATTCCTTTTCGAAATAGTTGTTTTTTGTATCTTCAATTAATTTTGCTACTCTATCTTTTGTGTTCTTGTACTCTGAAATTAGATCTTCTTTGTCTTGGTTGTTCCTAAGTTGTTTCCATAATTGGTTCCTCTGATTAATTTCTACTATTATGTCTTTATTTATCCAATCCTTTTGTGGCGGGTTAAGTATTTTTGTTTTTGTAGTTTTACTGGTATTTACTAATTTTTTTATTTTCTTTTCAAGTGTATAATAGTCATTTGTTGAGTAGTCTTTAGTTTGTCCATTTGCTAAGTTGTATAGTTTTTCATAGTCTACAGCCTCATATGTCGTCCGGATTATTGGTGGTTCTTTGTATTTTTTAAGTTCAAAGTATATTTGCTTATGGTCCGACATACTGGAATCAATGATGGCCATATGGAAATTGTCTTGCTTAAGATTTGTGCAGACATGATCTAAGATCGACTTTTTGGCTTTCTGGTCTCGTGTACAGAATTTTTCGCATATTTTGTTTAAGATTTTGTATCCGGCTTCTTGCAGTATGTGCCTATATTGTTTTGATCGTTTCTCCTTTATTAGTAAGTTAATGTTGAAGTCTCCAAAGACGATTGCCCTCCTCCTAGCCTGTAGTTGAAGGTCGAATGTTGTAAGAAAATCATTGTCGTCTGTGTCACCAGGGTTGTATACAACTCCTACTTCTAGGCCGTAGGTTTTTAGATGTACCCATAAGTAGTTATTACCATCCAAATAGTTTGATTCAGAAATGTTGTGTTTGAGGTTATTGTGGACAAAAGCAGATACTCCTCCGCCTCTTTTGTCCGTCCTGTAGTTATAATAGTGTGTATAGTTTGGTAGCTGCAGTTCTAGGGCTTGCTGTTCATTTGAGATCCAAGTTTCTGTAAGTAGTACTAGGTGGATCGTTGTGGTCATCGAACGTAGTATAACTTGTAATTCGTCAAATTTGCCTCTTTTTCGTATACTTCTTGCGTTTAGATAGAAGAAGTTAAGTCTGGATTTCGAAGTTTTTAAATTTTTATAATCATCAACTATTTCGTAAGTAACACTCCTTTGTTTAATTGATTTGTCTAGTTGGGTTATTGTTGGGAGTTTTTTGTAGTCGATTTTATGATTTTTGGTGTACCGTTTATGTATTTAATGGTAATGTCGATTTCACCGTTTTCTTGTCGGCGTAGAAGTTCTTCCTTCAAGTGTTGCAGGAATTTGTGTTGAGCAGGTGTTTGATCGGAGAATATTTTTATGTTCTGCGGGAGCTGAACTTTATTGCGTAGGAGGAGTTTAGCTGGGCCAGGTGTTTCGTAACAAATCTTAAGCTTGCGATGTTTGTCAGCGTTGTATTTACCAATACGGAAGACCTTCATTGGCTTTGGGATATCTAGCTTCAAATCATTCGTTAGCGTTAGTACTTTTGACTCGTCATGCCTTCTTCTTTCGTCTGCATTTGATGAGCTAACTTCGGGTATGCCCAATAATATCACATTATTCTCGCGTTGGTTTCGGTCTTGGACTTCGCGTACTAGTTGCTCATTACAGTACTGGCTTTCCATATAGTGTGATGATGTCGCTGAAGATCCAGGTTCTGCAGTGATCATGGTCGACGACGAGTGCTTCAGAGTTTTGATCTCTGATTCTAGCGTAAGTATTTTATTTTCACCGATAGCTAACTTATTTTCGAGATTAGAGAGGTGGTCTTTAATATCACTCTGCTCCTTGGCTATGTTAGATGATGAAATCCTAACTTCATTTATCTGGTTTTTTATTTCTGTAATGTTGTCTCTTAACAGGTTTGTGTTTTGTTCATTCGATGTTTTTATATCATTTATTTGGGTTTTCACTTCAGAAATACTACTTTGCATCTGATTAAGAATGGTCTCGTTTGACTCGACGTACTTTTCGAGAAGGGAACTCAAACGTGTTAGTTCACTTCGCACATCCTTGACCTCGCTTGTACATTCACATTCATTTCGGAATTTTTTCTTTTGATTCCTCAGCGCTTTATTACGGAAAGTGATGAGTGACTCAGCTTCAATCTCGCTTAGCTGTGACAAATCTGGCTGTGATCCACCACCGGTTGGCGTATTGTATGTTGAACCTGTTTCTGTCATTTTTTGAAACGCTTGTACCGGCGTGGAGGGGGAGCGCTGTTCATCCATTGCGGCTGTTTGCCGGCCCGTCCACGAAAAAATATAGGTTGCGTATTGTGCAGATGCAGTGCCGGAAGAAAACGATTTGGCAACGCAATGTACGCAGTCCACTGCAACTGAGTCAATTTGTTGATGAAAAAATATAGATTACGTACTGCGTATGCGCGATTTTCGGTGATGTTGAATTAGCAGAGCAATGGACACCATCCACTGCGAGTTTGTCACTTGGCCGGTGGCAGCTGTGATGCGCGTGTTATTTTTACAACGGCTTATAAGCCATCAGATAATTTAACAACACTGCACTTTGTAAAGTAAGGATTAGGGTTTATTTTACTTTGACGCTATTTATAGTAATTTTTAAAATAATTGTGCGTACATTCACTCAGTTCGGCGTCGACCGAACAACAATATAGGAGGGTTAACATCACAGCATCAATCAGTCTTACACTTTCACTGCTGATCATAGGCCTCCCCCTAAAGATGCCACAAATAGCACTCCTAAGCCATTTCCATCCATCGACTCCCTGCGACCGCTACAATATCGTCGGTCCATTGAGTTGGAGGTCTTCCCACACTCCGTTTCGCATTGCATCGCGGTCGGCACTCGAGAACCTTTACTCCCCAAGGGTTATCGGTTCCGCGAGCTCTATATATATTAGGCTATAGACAGTTCGCTGTCCAAACTGGCCCACTCTCAGTTCGGAAAGATCACGGTCAAGATCAGAAACGGACAAACCTATTGTTATCAAATTCAAATTCAAAATGTTTTATTTCTTTAGGCTTACAAATTAAGCACCAAGACAAATAAAATTTAATACCATAAATTATTATCAAATAAGATTATTTTACTGTTCACTTAATTTTTTTGTCCACTACTGGAAGAATCGATAACTATTACACCTACTTATCGATAGAGTCCCCACTCTAGCCTGTTCAAAGGTGGCCATGGCAACGGATCACACCAGACGAACCCATTGTTACCCATAACATACGTATCTATCGACACATTCCCCTCCCTAGCCCTCAAAGGTGGCCATGGCAACGAATTGCAACCGACGGACCGGACGGACGACGTATTGCACCCTATCATGCTAATTTAATACTGATTTTAGGGCAAGTCTACACTGACACATCATCATCAACCTAGTATAATCCACTGCTGGACATAGGCCCTGTTTATAGTTTAACGCATCCAGCATCGGCCTACAGTCTTTCGCAAGTCGTCATCCCGTCTGGCCGGAGGACGTCACACTATTTGCCGAGTCGTGGTCTCCACTCAAGAACACGTTTACCCAGCGGTTGTCGGTTCTTAGTAATATATGGCCACTGCCACTTCAGCTTGCTTATTCTTTGGGCTATGTTGCTATAAGTAGGTACACAGACACGTAGGGATTTAAATATTAGAAAAAGCGCTTCTTTTATCAAACAAAGTGCCCGCCGCGTATAGACAGATATTATAGGAACACTTTTAAGCATGAATCAGATTATCAATTCATTTACCTAATTTCACACTGTTTAAACTACTGTAAGTTTTTCAGGATTGCGTATGTACTTGTTAGAGCGAGTTCACAACCGACAGCATTCCAGTAAACGATTGTTTCTAATAGCGAAGGATTCGTAAAAAACGGCGGTCCTGTAAAAACCGATCCGTTTTATGAATGAGCCGTGAGTGTGAAACAGGGCAAGATAATAATCTGTCCGTGTATTTTATTTTTATATTATGTCTGTTCATTCTTAATAAATAAACTAAAATAAAAAAATATATTCTTAACAAAAATAGAAAATTACATTTGACACTCAATACAATACAAACATTCTTCATTGTACACCAGATACAGATAATTAAAAAAGACATTACATGCAACAAGTTCAATGGGCGGCCTTATCGCTTAGAAGCGATCTCTTCCAGGCAACCTTTGGATGGAAAGAATCATGTGAATTTAAGAAAGGCTGGGGGTGTACCAAGACACTCTTACCATTTTTGAAAGTTTCAGTATTTACTAATATATTTCTTATTATAAGTACTAATAATTAAGTCCGTGTATTCATGGCCTAACGATAGGGCGGTAGGCTATACAGGAGGTTAATTATAGTTCGCAGGTAGTATATTCATTTTAAGCGGGTTTAAAGGGAGGCTGCCCCCTCGTCTGATAAAACGAAGGGAAGCTGTGGAATGATGGAGGCAATGAGATGATACCTACGCTTTTCTTAATTGCGATAGTATTGGCGTTCTATTATTAATTTTAGTACTTACCTAACTCTTATGTATAATTCATGGTAATTTGAAAACGAAGTTCGATTCAGATTAAGGCAAAGAATACCTTGTAGTTAGTATAATACCTACGTTTGAGTTAATTCTGGATTGTAGGTAGGCGTTTCCTAAGATCTTATTGTATAAGCTTAAGAAAATAAATTTATTGAAATATGAAATATTTCTATTATAAATTTCATCATTAGTGAACTTTTTCTCTACTGGCTGGTGTTTTGACTAAAGAAGATGACGTCACTAAGCCGGTAGATTGGGTAATTCATCACCGGCGCTGTTTTGCCGTTCGTTGAATTTACATTTCTTGTTGTGGCTTTGCAGCCCTACGCATCGAGCTATAGCAAATTGTGCAGGTGTACCTACGTTGTGCTTGGGTAAGTCAAGTGCGAAATTATTGACTCTTTTAGATTGACGACTGGCTCTCTGCCAAAACGATACCTTACTTATTTATTGATTTTCTATTTTACATGATTGAGCTAGCGGAATTGTGCAATAACTATTTATATTGAACACGTTACACCATAGCTGCAAACACCAACTCCGCCCAACGTGATTTATTCGTTATAACGTTCTACGAAGTTTCGTAGCAGTTGCTACGTGACACCTTGCTACGGCGTAGCACTGAAACAGCAGCTTCCGGACATCTTGCGCAGGTTTTGCTACGGCGTAGCACTGAGCCTCTACGTGCGTAGTAAGTAGCCGTAGGCCGCAGACTTATTATAAACCTTATGCGCTAAATTTTGGTAATGTTAATATACTATTAAAATTAAGACTTGATTTATAAGAAATTTAATAATATCTCAAAAATGTCCGATTTCGACGGGACTTGAACCCGCGACCTTTCAGTACAGGAACGCTCTAACCACTAACCATCTAAACTAAACTACGATATTATTATTTTCTTAGAGATTACCCCGAGTGCTAGGACTTACGCACTATAATAACAAAAACCTTAGACTTGATTTATGTTTTTTGATTGCTGTGAAATGATATTGAGCAAATTTTATATAGAATTATATTTTTTGACGTACTCTGTACGCTAACCTCGCGGATATTAAACTGATCTGGCTAAAGTTTTCATAGAATTTTAATATTCTAATTTTAAATTGGGTAAAGCGAGTTTCATTACTGAAATCGTCAAAACAGCATAGCTTGTTGCAAAATCGAGGTACACTCTCACATAACAAATGTAGAATCTCCACCCTGTCACAACAGTATCGATTCACCCTCATCACATCGCATATTGATAACGGGACATATTGAAGGGGGAGGGTGGGACGACCCCCTCCCGGTAATATCCACTTTGTTATGGAATCCGTGGAATTGCAGGAAGGTATTTTATCAAGGTATAATATCAAATACTGTGTGAAGTATACTTTTTGACAATATTCGTGATTTGTTATCGTGTATTGCGATTTCTCTAGCGCTTTAACAGAATGCTGTTGTTTTTGGACGAATCCCGCTCTAGGCTACACGAGATAAATGGATAATCTTTTTGTATAGGTTTGTGAGGTCCATGGAGGTCTTCATTTTACCTTTTCTCTCAGGTTTTTTTTATGTTACCTACTCTTATCTTCTTTTATGTACCTATCTATTATATTCAAGCTTTGTGCCACCACACCAGGACCTGTCTGAAAATCAGCGCCGCTACTAACTCCGGCTTGTAGCGGCATCATGCTGAGACAGGGACCTTTTTGGCCCCTTATGTAACACGTATTTGTATGTTTTATCTGTTTCTTTATAATTTTTTATTATTTGTATAGTTTGTTATTATGTAATGTGTCGTGTTATGTGTTATGTATGGTGTCAAATAAATGTATTTTCTTTCTTTCTTTAAAGGGAAATGTATACGCACACGTAATGTGTACGTACAAAAAACTCGAAGTGAGTTGAAAAAATTATCAATAAATAAATTAAAACATATCCTTTGTAACAGCTTGAGCAGGTTTTACTCCAAATCGAAAACTAACTAACAATGTAAAAGTTCCTTGTTCGCTTCTTTACTTTACCTAAAAAAGATTTGAACAAAAAATCTAAGTGATCACTTTATTTCCTAATTTTAGTTATGCAATTCGAAATTTGTGACGTGTCCAAGAGTTCAAGAGAGTGTAGGTTTAAAGGAAATAAAGCGCTTTGATGTTTCATGTTCACAGCCTACTAAGGGCACATTGCGGAGAATGTTCATACACAGGAACATCGTGACTTGATTCCACCATCTTCTTTCATCGTGTGCGATGTTTTGTTTGAGATGCGAAATAAAATAAAATATAATCATTAATAAAATTACTAGACACGTAGGTACTGCTTACCTTAGTACCTACATATTAGTATTTACCAAAAACAACCTCGGTCTGCCCTCCACTTGTTGTTCTCGCCCAATAGGGTTCACATTGTGATACTAATCTATACATAAGAACCTACTAATTAAGCCAATGTGATGACAACAATAAATATATTGAGTATTGATGCAGAAGGTTGCGGGTTTGATTCCGGGGTTAATATTTGTATGATCTGCAAACATTATGTTTAGGGTCAGGGTGCTTTTTATGCAAATTCACGTCTTGTTCCAAGTTGATAGTTTCGAGCCGCCGTAAAAAAAAAACTACGAAAAATTGCAAATAGTTATCATAACTTAAATAATTAAGTTATGATAACTATTTGCAATTTTTGTCATGAGTAAACCAATTGTATGAGTGAGTTGTATGTGACAAAATAATAATCTACTTCGAAGGAATAATAGCAATCTCCTGTTTTAATAAAAAATAGCGTTACCAAAACTGCAGATCGGCTTGTCTATGTCTACCGTAGAACATTAGATACGGCCCATTTCATTCATACGTCGCCCCCAATTTTTACCCCAGAACATTAAAAATGACGTCAGCAAGGGTGGTTGACCCTAGGGTCCGGATGAGATCGGGTGAATGACCCTCGAAGTTTGGGGTCGTAGAATGAAAAAATCACGTGCAAATTCTGTTATGAAGTGTTTGCGGCAAACTTGAGATGCTGGATTCTGGGTTAAAGGAAGTATGCTTTACGTTAAAATTAAGAGTCTTTATCTTGATATTTCTACTAAATTATTTAGTTGTCTCACAGGAACGTCAAAAAATATGACACTGACTGATATTTTTCTGCATATTTTTACGCGATATCTCAGTTTATTTTTATGCTTAATTGTATATTTAATTATCGAGGGATCACAATTTGTACCTACTATTTGGGTCAATTTAGCTACCTGTAGATTGGTTGTGATAGTCTACAGTTGGCTCAATTGTTTCAATTGTAAATACTAGTTTTTAATTTATTCTATTATTTGATTGTAATCTTAATTATTTATAAATATTTAACATTTTACCGTAACACGAATACTATTTCTACCGTAAAACAGCTGCCCCGGACCCGTGCCGTTTCAGTCCAGTCGACGAAGTTTTTGTAGGTCTCTGTCAATTCATCGCTCTACTTTACTTTAGATCTAGAAATCAAGATATTTTTTGTAAACGTAGATACAAAATGAAAGTCGTGGAAATTATTTGACGACGTTTTAGCGACGTTGAAATCATTGGGGCAAATCGCATTTTGGAACAATTTTTAATTTAGCTTTCATTTATCATTTCAATACAATACATACAAAAATATTGTACACCAGATACAGATCATTACAAAAAAAATAGATATTTCACTCATCTCGTCTGTTTACTAATTCGAATTTGCTACTTTTCGCATTGCGTGTGCAGTTAGGATATTTAGAAATGTTGTTTCTAATACCTAATTATCTTGCGTTGTAATTTATTAATATTATTTATTTCATTGCCTAGCTGAGCGAAGGGCGAGTTTGACATGCCACCCTTTAAAATTATAATAAAAAAATCATCAAATGATAGTAAAAAATATCAACAAAACAATCTACTAAGTGACTTACATTAAAATAAATTCAAATTATGACTCAGACCAAAAGCTACAGCTGTTTTGTTTGTTCATAAGTCCGGAACGGGGTGAATTGAACTACTAAGCTATCAGCACCGTTGTTGGTCTTGTAAACTAGGCGAAATTGAACTTTAAGACTTTAGATATAAAGATTATCAAAGTTATACTAAATTTTCTGAGGATTCGACTTACCTGCAGACAATTATTAGTTGGGATAGATATTATATGGTACTATAGAACAAATACGTACTAATTAGGTAAACCGCAGCTTGTATAATGGGATCCAATTCTGTATAAATTATAGGTTTAGGTTGTGCCAATACTATTTGGAAAGCCCCTAATTAGACCCTGTGGTATTCCCAGAATTGCGTGGTTTTGTATGATTATAGTTAGGTACTATGATCAGCTGTGAGTTTGCATAACAAACTTCTATGTATGTCATCATTATTGTGAAGTCTTTTTCAACCAATTCTGTCTTTTTTATGATTTTTGATTATGTGCATAATGTAACGAATTAGCTGTAAATTGTTGTAATATTAGAATGGTTATTTACAAATAAACAATTTAAATTTTAACCCATAACACAAGCTCTGTTTATCTAGGGGCTAGGTGATGTTTTGGGAATCGTCCAGCATTATTTATTATAAATGTGTTCCGACCGTGTAAGTTTAGAAAACCTTAGCAAGAATCTAGTTCGTTCCAGTGGGCAAACAAACCACAACTTTACAACTAACTTTACGTTTCAAATAAAATAGGTACTTATTGGTATATAGGAAAGAACTAGTATAAGAGAACGAAAAGCCTGTGCATTAACCTAAATCATTCTGTTGTTATATTTAAATTTGCACGCCATACACTCGATATATGTGTTTCTTGCATACTTACCGATATAAATTATATATTGGTCAAACATGTTGCGTCATAAATAAATAACTTACCATTTATTATTTTACACTTGTTTTTGCAAATAAATTATCTCTATCTTTGTGCTCTAGTTATAAAAATTGGAACAAAACGTGTCATTCTTCGTCGCAAAAACACAAACACACTTCCCTCCTCGCCATTAAAAGAACAATACTGCCTCCCTAAGGGGTGGCGTTGTGGAGCACTTGGGGTGGCACTAAGGAATCAGCTGGGTGTGCCTTGTAGTACTAGATGGTTTATTTTCACTTGAAATTGCGCCTCAGGTATTCAGTTGATCGGGTTCTTTGCTATAACTTTTTCAAATTAAAGTGAAAAAAGTTCTTTACTAAAGTAATTTCAATTTCTTTACTAAAGTAACAAAGAATCAAAGTGATCACTTTATTCCTAGTTTTAGTTATGTTAGTGTAGATAGATAGATAGATAGACAGATAGATAGACAGATAGATAGATAGATAGAGTTATAATAAAACAAACAAGATAAAAAACATAGACACAAGATATGTGACAATTTGGCGGTCTTATCGCTCAAGAGCGATCTCTACCAGACAACAGTGGATGGATTGAAAAAGGGCATCTGTATGCGTTATATGTACGTAGTTAATTACAACATGAAATGTAATATTATGTTAAATACAAATACCTATCTACTATAAATACATAAATAAATTAAGTGTAAGGTAAGGTCTTAAGGAAATAAAGCACTTTGATGTTTTATATCATGTGCTTTTTCGTGTTAAATTTGATAGTTTCGTTAACTATGATAACTATGATATATATCCAGGGCCTTGTGATTGTGAACCTATTACTCGGGCAGAAGCTATAAAATATCTCGGAGTTCAAATAGACCAAAAACTGTCGTTTAAAGGTCACATTGGATTTCTCTCTGCGCGTGTAAGGAAGGTTATAGGTATCATGAAAAGCCTTCGGTATGTAGCTAGCTTTGACACCCTTAAATCAGTCTATTTCGCTTTATGTCAATCAATCATCACCTACTGCATATCGTGTTGGGGTAATGCCGCGAAGACCTTCATTATACGAGCTGAGAGAGCGCAGCGTTCAGTATTGAAAGTGATGCTTCGAAAGTCGTTTAGATATTCCACCACGGAGATCTATAAGGATGCCGGTGTACTCACTGTCCGCCAACTCTACATTCTCAAAACAGCTCTATCGGTACATAAATCTTTCCTGTCCTCCCCTGATTTTGAAGTCATATCCCGCCGCAGAGTATTTAGATTGGTGACTCCCTCGCTAAACTCCAAATTAGCACAACGAACAGGAAACTTTATAAAAATCTCGCCTTTACAATAATGTAGCTAAATACTGTCAAATTAAGAACAAAAGTGTAACTGAGGCTAAACATATTATAAAAGATTGGCTTATCACCTTAAATTATCATAAAACTGAAGAAATTCTACATACCTAATAGACATTTTTAATTTTTACTTATTCTCTTCTAAACTTCAATTTAATTTAATATAATGTACTAACTTTAAAATTAATTTTACTAACTTATTTTTAAGAATTTTCTCATTTGTTTTTTTTTTTTATAACAGTAAAATTTTCCTTACTTACTATGTAATAAAATGTTCGAAATTTTCGTACTATAATGATTTCTTCGATACAGGCTAAGCCTAGTGAAGAAATCAACAGATAAATGTAACTAGGTAACAATAGCTGTCTGCAAAAGACATAATTCGTTGCTGCTCCTTTTATTTTATTTTTTTATTTATTTTTTTGTGTGTAATTTGTAATGTAAGTATAACACTAACATAATAATAAGTAGATAGGATAAGGATGCGTAATTTTTTCTAAGTATTGTAATTGTCTTTTGCTGTAATAAATACTTTTTACTTTTACTTTTTTTACTTTATATGTTTCGTTAACTATGATAGTTTCAAAAGTTTAATGTGCTTGTTGTAATTCGTTATGCGGTCTGCAGTAGTTTCTGGACAGTTCACTGATATTCCGTTTCGATAGATAGTGCGAGTATACTTACGTGTTTTCTATTGAAGAATAGAAAACACGTAAGTATACTCGTATATCTACATTTTACTTAACATTTGTTTATATTCCTAAAACTTAAAGGTAGTTTCTGATGAAGATGTAACTTTTGCAAAGGTAATAAAACCTTTACGAAAGTTACAACGTAGGTATTTAGTTACTTATTAGAATTTAATTTGATTCTACCTAAACTTAATTGAAATTGTGTATGTGGGGCGTTAAATAAAAAAACAAGGTTATGGGTTTTTTATATATTTAGAACAAGAAATGTATAGTTACAACCATTGAGGATATTAAATATCATATCGTAAAAACTATTGTATAAAGTGGAGAAGAATCTTTACAACATTTTTTCCCATTTTTCATAGTTTTTTTTTATTCCAATAAATCAATAATTATAGACACTGAAATTACGTGAAAATATTAATGAATTAATTTAAAAACAGCCAAGAAACTACTACAAGGTGTAAATATTTGGTTATTAATTCTTAATTTAGGAATGAGTAATTTATAATTTCTAGTTTCGAAAAAATATGGGGGTTGTAGAAATTCTTCAAAAGCCAACGCCTTGTCGCCTCCGCAATCATAAATACAATTTTGGAAAATTTCACAAACTCCACTAAAACGATCTTACAAATTATTGGGAACAACATTTAACTCTACGACGACACTAAAACTGTAAATTTAAAGAGCGCTCGATACAACCACATCAACTCTCTGGTACACCCTATACTCTGACCTAAGTGACGGCAGGTACGTTGTTCATACCTTCGACAGTTGCTATCATTTTATCTAGAGCTATCTGAAAATTCTGGAATTAGTCACCAAACTTGAAACTCATGGATGGATTGACTAGAACCATGACTAGTTTAGTGAATCCATAATTCCAGAAGTTCCCAGACGCCTGAGCGACCTGTTGTCACTACTATTTCTTGTGCAACTTAAGAATTCATCACAAAAGCTAAAGAGGTAATTAATTATTTAAATCGACACAATAAGATATAATATAGAAATACCTAACGATTAGGTACAATATCAACTAAATCGGTTAATACGACCAACACATACAATCTACTTCTTAATTATTACAATAATTCATAAAAAGACAAAAATGAAATTTATTTTAACATTGAATTTTTTTTTATTAAACCGGAAGATCTTAAGTGTTTTTTAAACTTTTTTTGCATTTTTTTTTTCAATTAGATATAAAATACGTATTTGTATCAAAGTGTAGTCAGCTAATACGAATGAATTTGGCTGACCGCATCTCTCAATAACATTATAAATACCATTGCTTTCATTGTTTAAGGACATCCTAGCTGATGTTAAAATACTTATTCAATACTTTTATATTTGAGAATCTTATCTTACGATGCATTTCCTATTTATTTTCTATCTTACATCGAACGAAGGTTAGGTCGCTTTAGGGAGTCGACGAGAAGTGTCACTTCTCTGACCCGAGAGTATGGTTATGAACGACTAATAGGTACAAGGTATCACATGCTACTTCTGCAAGTTGGTTCGCTTCCACCGCGCTTCAATTGTAAATGTGCACGGTGTCACACTATCAGGTACATTCGAGACTCCATCTGTCCTCTGAACACGGCGAGGTGGAAACGAACGCTGCAGTCAGGAATCAACACCGAGACTGAATTCTAATAAATAGACAGTGAATTCTGATATTACATGATATTAATAATTTAAATTCGAAACTATTGGTAATTCAATTCTTACCCGACCTGGACCGTGCCTTTATTTACATATTTATTGCAATCTGTTTTACCCGACGAGCTGATAACGTTTAGTCAATGTATTTAGTTCTAAGTCGGTTTTAGTGAATGTATTTAGTCTCCCGGTAGTTAGCCCGCGCTTCTTCACTGTCTATAATGATCTAGGAATTCGATACGTCATCGTTAACACGATCTTCTCGAAGAGCTATGATCGTGCGCTGGAAAGAACCACTGCGGCTGTGTTTATAAAACTGTCGAAATATCTAAAAGCTACGATTAGAGAAACGGATCGAAAATACGAAGGAAGTACACGATGAGCAAGTAATGTTGTCATTTTATAAAACAGCCTTCAGCGGTGAAGGTTGTGCGGTTACAGGGTGGTAACATTTAGTCGATGTCTCGAGGGTTCGTTCGGAATATTCCAGCGGAGAGTGCTTGAGTACCGAAGCCCCCGCGTGGATTGAGCATGCGAGCAGGCGCTGAAATATTCCCAACGAAAGTTACTAACTTATTTATTCCTATGGAAGATTTGATTTCTTGTGTCTTATCTATGGGAACGCCCCGGCCGCGATCGCTTTGTGCAGCGACCGGACTTCCGTACACGAAACCTGCTTAGAAAACTCTAGATTTAATCCCAACTCTATATTATCACCGTATGGACAGTTCACCCGCGTGGTAGTCAATTGATTCACTTATTATTTATGGGCTTTCGACCATTTGTACGCGCGAGTGCATGATTCAATTACAGAACAGAGAATTGAACATCTCCGTGTAAGCGTGTCACGTGCGGGCGCAGCGCGGCTGTAAGCGTATCCGATATCAGTGCCGACGTATTAGCAACCTTCTCTGTTCTGTAATTCGACTTAATCATTAATATCAAGACAATTTGTCTCAATTTTACACATTTATTTTGCTAATTTCACAGCCACATTGTAATTAGCCTATGCGAAGAGTATTGTTTCTGTGTTGCCAATTAATTAGATTAAAATATTTATTTTTATCTTAAATTTTTCATAAAAATGCGTTAAAACACCATTCAAAAAGTAGCCATATGCTATGATAATAGGTCTGATTCTCCCTTGTCACTTACTGGGGTTTGTTTCGCGTGACTGAATATCTACAACAGTATTTTTAATAATCTTGCAGATATGAGTCAGTTTGATTAAATTTTTAATAGCTTTTTTTATATATTTTGTTGTATAATATTTTATAAGTGCTATTTTGGAAATATCTATTATTACGTTGAAAATATACTCCAGTTGATAGGTACAGTTCGGGAGAGATTTGGCGTTTGTAATTTTTTATCAGCTATTAAAACTTCAACCTTATTCTGAGCAGAACATTTTGCGCGCCGGCCACTTACCGCTATGAAGATATGAATTACAGTATATTTAAAATACATATAAAAATACCAAGCTAGAATTACCCGTGAGATAAATGGTTAATTATTAAAATTCACAAAGTTTTTATTGCTTTCTCGTTCCGTCTACACCACTACACTATTGAGCACTATTTTTATTTATAATTATTCCGAAAGGGTGTTACGCGCAAAACGCCCTACCTATGTAAGTGACATAATCTAGCTTACCGAATGACTTACGTTCCTTTCCAAAATATTTTTGCTTTTAACATTATTTATTATCTAAAAAGTCGATGAGTTATTATTAATATTTGGTGTTCTTGTTTCGATTCAAACGACGTATCCTACCTTTCACACAAACGAACGTTCTAACCAACGAATCCAACTGAGCAGGGAACTTTAATCCGGGTTTAACTCAGAAACCAAATAAAGTCAGTTTTATATTTATTTTAACATTATTATTGCTTTTAGAGGCGGAAACAGGTTTCTTTATTTCTGAACTCTCTGAGTGCCCCCATCTGCTATAATTAATTATTTGTTATATTCTGGATATCCTAGTAATTCGTTATTTTTTTGATTATCCGTTTATTGGTCGTAGGCAGCTGTTCTCAATTACTTTTAGAAATTAAATACTGACTTTATTTTAATACAGAATAGATTGATTTTTCTTCAAAATGTCGCTTATTCGATCTTGTTTCGCCCGATATAATTTTTCTAATAAATAAATCAATTCAGGTTATTCCGAATTAGAGTATTACAAATTAATATACTAATAATAAATAATTAAACCACACCTAGGATAAATAGACATTAAATACATTAATTGCACATAATACTAAAATGATTAAGTAAATCTAAACATATAATGCATGAAAATTAACAATACTTTGATTAAATCTTGTATTCGTTAATACGAATTAATTTGATTGAAATTTCCATGCTGTTGAACACAAGACGATACAACAATGATTACAACTAAGATACTACCGATAAATTATAATAATTATATTTGTGCTTTCACATACATTGTCATCCTTCACTCACTTTAATAAATACGATAAGTATAATTAACGTAACATTAATATGTCCCGCCCGAGCCACGTCACGTTACGCTGTCGGGCGAAACGGGTAACTCACGAATTGACTAAATTAAACACAAAGACACCTACTAATAATACTAAAATTGGAATGTAAGCAGTAAGCGGTCAGAAAAATTAAGCTTTTTTTGTATTTTTTTTTAAATTAAGAAGAAAATATACGCTCATTCGCGCGGATAAACGAATAGCTTACAATAAATAGTAAACACCCGGCCTTACGCCGAATCCTTTACTTGACACTTTCATTGTCAAACATCTCTTCGAGCCATTTATTTAATATATTTTTATTAAATTATCAACTATTAGTTATTGCACGTTTTACATTTACAATAAATATATAAATACTTGTAAATTTAATTTTTAATATCATCTTTGATTATTTTTTGAGTTCCTATTAATATTTGAAATGTTACAAAACTGTTTTTACACATAGTAGTATATATTTATATACTTTTTTTTACAAAAATCGTTATAGGATCGTTAGGACGGCACAATATTTATTCTATTCAAGTTCGATGTTCAAATAGGTCATGGGAGATATTATGGTAATTATATTGTGACTGGTGACGCTGTTACGCGGCGACATTTACTTTTATTTAACTTAACGAATCTATTTACAAATTTCCATTTAGACTAAGACAATTAAAGCCTACTTCGAATAGATGCAGGTTCGCATCCATACATTAAATTAGACAGGTACCGATTCTGTATTTCCACGTATCGAGAGTTGTGTCCCGATGTCCCGGTGCGTGGCGACACCGCTTCCGCGTCAGCTCCTGTTGGCGTCGACTGTACCCCCCCCTCACCCCCCGCGCTAACCCCCCGCCTGGCCCGGGAGCTGGCTGCATCGATTTCCCCCCCCCTACGGAGTCCCGGAGCGCTGTGGCTTCGGTCATGTGTCAATCCCAGATCACATACGACAATGACGATGAATATATCATTAAGCGTATTACGTCTTCAAAATTTATCTCAAAAATTTCTAACCTAACTACCACTCCGTCGGCGGGAAGCTGTTTTAGCCGTTTTATTAAAATTTTATCAAAACCTATCACAGTTTGACTACATAGTTTTCATCCTTAAGTTTAATATATGATTAAAATATACGTATTAATATATATCTTCGAATCTTTAACAATATAACACTATTTTACTTCGGATGTGAAGCCTCGACGGCTGCAGTACAGTTAGTTACTAGCGACGTGTCGGAGTGAGCGAGTCGGGAACACACGTCGATATATTTGGCAATTATCGATCGACACAAGTCGACGCTGGATCTCACCGTTACGTTAACGTAGGTACGTATCAACAGTACTTATACGATATGATCGCACAAAATTGGAGCATAGCATTTAGGCTATTATTGCTAATATTTTTTTTTTATTATATTCGAAAACTATTTCTCGATAACCACAACCGTTCATAAGCGAAGTTTAATATCATTATTTTGTTATTCACTATTACCAATATGTATGGTTCAAGTCTGGCCAGTGGGCATCACATGCCCTCAAGGTATTATTGCGTGCCCGCGGCTCCGGTCGGCCGCCATCTTCCCCGGGCATGCGCACAGCATCAGGAAATCCACCATTTTGATGGCCCTGATACTTAACCCAATTTCGGGCGTATCGACACCCGGGAAAATGGCGGCCGCAGCCGAACAAAGAACCGCATAAAGAGCGATACTATATCGAACATTCTAGATTAATACAAAACGCTCGCACAAAGGAGAGCCGCCGGGAAGACAGTCGGGAGTTGGCCGCTCTCGCAGCCTCAGTACGGGGCGCGGACGCGGAGTCGGGATGTATGGGTGCGGGCCTGCTGTGCCGTCCTACCGGCTGCTGGGCCTGCTGCCAGCTGCAGCTTAAATGGTCTTTATCTTGTTGGTCTTGAAGCTCACCTGCAGCACGCGGTTGCCCAGGGTGTATCCGTTCAGCGACTGGATAGCGACCACGGCCTCGTCGTAGTTCGTCATGGTTATGAACCCATAGCCCTTGCATTTGTTGGTCTGGAGATCGCGGATCACTTTGACGCTCTGCACGGCGCCGAAGGGGCCGAACAGCTGCCAGAGGACGTTCTCCTCGGTCTCGGGCGCCAGGTTGTACACGAAGATGCACCACTCGGAGCCGACGGCGCCCGGAAGCACGCCGCCCAGCAGCTCGCCGGCCAGCGGGCTGTAGCGCTGTAGGCCCTTGTTAATGGCGAGCAGGGACTTGCCGGAACCGAAGCGGCCCAGCGGAGCCGGGAACCGCAGCGCGGCCGGCAGGTACGCCGCGAGAGGTGCCAGCGCCTTGCCGTTGTTGCTGGGGTTGTTAGCGAACTTCACCGTGATCGGTTCCGTCGCGGCTTTAGGTACGGTACCGTTCAGTTCCTGGATGGCGCGCTCCGCCTCCACGCGCTGGTCGAAGCGGATGAAGCCGACGCCCTTAGACAGACCCTGCTCGCCGCCGTTGAAGGGCCGCCCGCCGGGGTTTTCGCACAGGATGCGCGACGTGATGATCCGTCCGTAAGGACTGAAGAGGCGCTCCAGCTCGCTCTGAGTCATCGTTTTGGGGAGTCCGGAGACGTAGAGGTTGGCACCTTTGATGGCCTCGCTGCTGGGTCTGGCGTAGGACACTTTGATGGTCTTGTTCTGGAGTCGGAGTCCGTTGAGGGTGGCGATAGCCTTCTCCGCGTCCTCGGCGCGGTGATAGTTGACGAAGGCGTACCCGAGGCTCTGCCCGCCGCCATGCAGCGCATGGTTCAGCGCGTCGGGGAAGGCGGCGCCCTTGTTCCGGATCAACTTGCAGGATTCCACTTCACCGATGCTGGAGAACAGGCTGCGGATCTCCTCCTGGGTCATGCTCTGAGGCAGGTAGTTGATGATCAGGTTCGTCTTGGACTCCTCGCCGGAGCCATTCTGTTGTTCAACGTCTCCCTTCGACATGGCTCAAATCATAAACGGAAAGAACGAAAGGGAAACGAAAAACGCGGTAAAAGAAAAGGCACGTCCGTACGGTGGGCGCGCGAGACCGGTATTGAGGGCTCGGTGTCGGGGCGCGCGCATGCCCGCGGCGATCGACCCAGCCTTACGTAACAAGGGGTTGTTCACCCCCCGGTCGTACTGTCCGAAAAAACCAGATCCGCCCCTCATCGATCCGCCCGCGCCGCACTCGCCGCCACCTCCGGCACAATGATCGCCTTACCTAACAGTAATTGGGCTACCTAACCTAATACCCGACGTAAGCGAAAACTTTTCCACTTGAAATACTCCTAGTTACAGCAACAGCTGCTTTACCCTTGCTTCGTGCTTTTTGTTGGTTCACAAATATATTTCGGTTTCAGGCACGTGCGTGACCTAAATCTCTGCTTCCTTTGTCCGGAAACAAATCCAGTTCTAGTTTTTTGGAAAGCTCTATCTGGAATCTACATGATACATATATTTTTCCGAATATTCTGTTCACAATTCTGTTATAATCTAAGAGTTTATTAATATAATAGAAAGAAGAAAGGTCGTTGACTCGCACCTGTGTTACTTCCGCAATTTCCTTTGTCTGAGATTCCTGGAAACGTTTTCCATCAGCCCCGTAATAACGTCTACTTGCTTTCTAGAATTTTCATTAGTTTTCATTAAAATATCCCCGGGCTAGTTTGCAGTCTTCGACATAAAACGGGGGATTAAAATTAATAAAGGTTTGAAGCATTCTTTATGGAATGAGGGCATTGAAAATTGTAAAGTTATTATGTTAGTGTTTAAGTTATTGTGTTTAGGTACGACGCAATACTAAAAGGCTAACTTATATAACTAAATTCACAAGAATTTTGATAAGAAGAACGTATAAATTGATATTATTTGTTATTGACTGCTGGCTCAAGCCAATTATAAAAATAATAACATTTCCAACAACAAGTATGATTTATCGTAAAACTCAATTATTCAAACAATAGTAAAAATAGTAACAAAAACTGCAAGGAACCAATTTGCAAACTTTGATTCATGTTTTAATGAACAAGCTAAAAAGGGGTCGGTATTGAATTAAAGGGACCAACCCTTGCAAAGTGCACCCCTCAGAATAATATTAAGATTAAGCGCATAACAAGGCATGAACCGTGACCATGACAGACATTATGAACACCTGCTTTAGAGGAATTTTATTTTGTTGTGTCATAAAACCTGGAATAGCATGATAGTTCATAGTTCTTTGGAATTTTATTATTTAGTGTCATAAAGCCTGGAATAACATGATAGATTAGGCTATTCTACTTGTATAAAGTCATTTAAAACGAGATATTTACCATGATTTGATTTTTGACATACCCAATATTTCGGCACAGTTTCATGCGCCATGATCACGGAATAACTGAAGACTGCGAGTATGTTTTTATGGGCAGACATACCGATCTACCCTCATTTTTTGTCTTTTGCTACGAACGTTACCACTACCACCGGTTTCATTATTATCGAACGCAGCTCTATTTAATATCCTGTTTTAAATGACTTTAGTATTAATAACCATGATAGTTTCTAAAGTTTTATTCTACTTGTGCTTATTTACTTAATCTTGCTGACTTGATCAATCCACTGCAAGACTACCACGTTATTTAGCATATAACGTAACGCACGTTATTTTATTACCCTAATTTCGCGCTAACATTAGCGTAATAACGCTGATAACGTTATTTGTTAAATAACGGTAGCCTTGCTGATGAAGCATTTCCGGAAATGGAGTGACATTGCCAGTAGAGGTGTCAAAAATACCATCAAGAAGCTCCTGTTCTGCCGTTCTTTCTCGAGAGTCGAAGCTTACGATATCCATTCTCCACAGGCTGATATAGAGGGGTCGATTCTTTCGGCACGGGAAACTAACTAATATTGTAAGTTCCATGGCTAGATTATTATCACTCTGCTATGCATCCCCATTGAAAGCACCATACCTTCTTGTCCAGAATTATCTCTATAAAGAGCCCTCCATATTACGCATTTGAAAAATGCCAATTTTTAACGCACGATTTTTAAATCTGTAATATTGGTGTATGGTGTATTGTAGAAAAGGGTCAGAAATAAGCCCTGGTTAGGATTATTATGGCTTGAGTGTTGTAGAGTTGATACATTTTAAGAATTTTATTAGGACTAGATGTGCCCCGCGGCTTCACCTGCGTCAAATACCTAATAAGCCTTTGAACTGCTGAACATCCGTAAAATTTAAGCAAACTTGAAAAATATTTCGTTGGAAGTAAAATGAAGGTTCATAAACACAGACGCGGAAATACAGAAATACAATTTATTGGTAAAATTCATTTACATGTAATTTTTTCATACAAATATATAATTGCGTATTGTACAAAGGCTTCGAGAGCTCAAATTAAAGCACAAAGCACCAGTCAAAAATACCAAAAGGTATGGTGCTGCGGGCGTGGGCGCTAGGTTAACTAGGCAGTTACACGTTGACTAGGCAGTTAGTTAGTCAGCCTTATGCCTAATTTATTTCTCAGGTTCTACAATGTGTAGAAAATACTATGTCATCATAAGTCATAAATAACTTGCTTGTATTCAGGCCCGGTGGTCGATTCAGTCTGATGTGTTAGTTGATCAAATGACCACTAATACTAATTTCGCCGCTTATTGGTTAATTTTATTTTGTATATACCTATATGTATATTTTTATTATACATAGATAACGATCAGATCACTCAAACATCTAACGGACGGGAATCCAACCCGCAACCTCCAGCTTTGCAGGCGCCCCCCGCGCTACAGAGCTCGTCGCAATTGAGAACCGCCTTCATTTTTATCATGGGGCTAGATAATAATGTATGAATTACAAGCAGTTATGTCAGCTTGCGCTGAAAGACTGACGCTTGGTCGTTGGTTGCTGCCGCTTACATACGCACAGAAGGTGTAAGGGGGGAGTCCCCAACCCCACCCAACACCTCGTCTTCCAAGCCAGCCTAACCCCCCCGTGGTACACCCTGCTAGATAACGAACTAGGCTCTGGTGAATTGTTTTCAAACTCATTGACTTTACAATTTTAACACCAGCTGTGCCCCGCGGCTTCGCCCCCGCGGAAATCTTTGTGTCAAATAGTTTATAAACCTTTATTTTGCATCACTTTATCTATTGAAAAAACGGCATCAAAATCCGTTGCGTAGTTTTAAAAATCTAGGCATACATAGGGACAGACAGACAGCGACATTGTTTATGCTATGTAGTGTTTTGACACAAAATTTGACTTATCTAAGTGCTTATTTTGTAAGCCTAGATAATAAATTATTTGGAATTTTGAATTGTTGACATTTTGACTGGGCCAGGTTTCATAATACGGGCCACAAAACCTATCAACCAACATCCAGTATAGTTAGTAAAATACCTATATTTCCGGGTAAGCGATGTCGTCGACCCGGATACTGTACCCAGTCGATACGAGGGAGGGGGGGGGGGGGAGACCTGTGGGGCGGGTGTCCATTGTTGGACGGTATCGGATACATCATACGAGTACTTACCAAACATTAAACTAATTAGTAAGCTGAAGTGGCAGTGGGCCGGCCATATCTCGCGAAGAACTGAAAACCGCTGGGATAAACGTGTTCTTGAGTGTAGACCGCGACTCAAACGTAGAGAAGGACGCCCTCCAACTAGGTAGAATGACGACCTGCGAAGGACTGCGGCAGATGCTAGATGCGTCAAGCTGTTGGGGAGGCCTATGTCCAGCAGTGGACTGCTATAGGCTGATGATGACTTTATTTTAAAAGCTTTACTGTTAACCTATATTTAAGCAAATAAACACTATTTTATCTAATTTCAATGGAAACGCGCCCCCACCCTCGAATCGTGCCTGAAAATGTACAACAGTTAGCCCTCGCCATCCACTGCATTCCCATCCTTAACTACTTATCTTAGAGTCCAAAATAGAACACCTTTCTACATCAAATTAACCCACGTTAAAGTGAAGTGTGCTCTATTTTGTGTACTTTTGAGCTGATATTCGATCGTTGTAATAGGTAGCGCAACCAGAGTTGGCACGACCGATTAATTTTTCGTATACTTTGCCGATAGCTGACGTGTAAAGTCAGCGTTGTCAATTCTATGAAATAACTAAGTTTTATTCCAAAAAAGTAAAAAAAAATACGACATGACATTTTAAAATATAATGTTTTGTTATTGCTTTTCAATTGTTGACATTGTTTGACAGATACCATGACAAATCTTTAAGCTTTTATGCGCATATGAAAGCAGGTCGTGTTTAAATAGTCTCTCTATGTTGAGTACCCTCATAAGAAGCAGTCTTGGCTGCAGCATCAGTTCACGTCTGTCATAAGAACTTATTAAGCAAGTCAAATTTCTAAGTCGAGATGAAGTTATGTTCGCATTTCGTTGTTTCCTGATCTTTCTGTATTCTGTTATTTTAAGTTTCGGTATTCCGTAGGACAGTCATTAAAATGACGCCTGCGATGTGACAAAAAATACAACACGAATTAAATAAAAGCTTGTAATGAAAACAAAAGACAATTGTGCCAGCTTGAAATAATCGACCTGTGTATATCTACTCAAAATTGGCAATGTTTTCCGAGTTGAAGTGCTAGATTGAAATAGGCTTTACTTGTGAACTGTGAAGGTATATTTTGGATCGGTAAGTGAATGAAAGCTTCTGAGGGTAGTTGCAAAAAGTTATATCTTTTGCCCGAGCTCTTTCATCGCGCAGTTTGTTTTCGTGGAAAATGGGATTTATACGGAGCAGAGATCTTGATTGTGAAAAGAACTGAAAGAGTTTGTTGTGTGTGAAACAAATAACAAAACATTGTTTATTTCTGCCTTGCTTTGTTTTGATCACTGTTATGGCCATGTCTGGGAATGGGTTGGTCGATAGATCATTTATTAATTATTGACGACCTCTTTGGCGCGGTGGGCGATGGTCCGCCTGCGATATAGGAGGTAATATCCTACTAATATTATAAACGCGAAAGTTTGTAAGTATGGATGGATGGATGGATGTTTGTTACTCTTTCACGTAAAAACTACTGAACGGATCTTGATGAAACTTGGAACATTGTACATAGTATGTGTACTGGAATAACATATAGGCTACTTTTTATCGTGGTACCACGCGAGCGAAGCAGCAGGCGAAAGCTAATATGATAAAATAAGCGCGTTTTGTTGTATTTTTTAGTTGTACAGTCTCTGCCAAAACACTACTCTACCCCACACGCAAATACATCATATTACGTGCGTGATATTACGCAAATCCCTGAGTTATTAGCCCTCGGAAAGGGTTGGTAAGGGCTAAATCACTACAGTATAGGTAAAACAAACTCGCTTCCCGCTGTCGGTCTGTCCCTAAGATCTAAGCATACATAGGGACAGAATAGACAGCGGGAAGCTACTTTATTTTATACTATGTAGTGATAATAAAAATCCTAGTACCACCGTAACAAAGTCAAAGCCAATAGCATTTATTTCTTTAGGCTTACAAAATAAGCACTTAGCTGACTGTACCTATAGCCCCCCGGCTATCAAAAGCCTGCACCGGGCAGATTGCATTTAGCGGAGATCAAAGGATGCGCTAATGGATCTACAGCACTTTCGTTAATTAGAGATAGAATTACTAGGGCTGAATGTTATTGGAAGTTGACGTTATGATGACGAAATATATTTTAATTTCATTTCAATTCATTTTGCTTTAGTAGTAAAGCTATAGGTACCTAACTGTAAGTAGGTAGAAACCTTCTAGCTAGTCGAAATCTTCGACTATCTAGAAGGTTTCTACCTAGAGATACCTAGAGATATTTATAGAGGAGGCCTATATCCAGCAGTGGACTGACATAGGCTGATGGTGATGACGTGTGTAGTAAGCTTTCTGAGTGTCCATCCTATTTTGCAAATTGTAGAGTTCTTTCGAGGAGAAATCCATGTTAGACTAGATAACTCTAGACGAAAAAAAATTAGGGACGATTTTTTGCTACAACTCGAAAAGTAATAACTAACAAATTAAATATTATCCCAAAACCTTTACCGTTTACCTTAAAAAAGATTGTAGTAAACAAAAAATCGAAGTCAAAGCTGCAGGGAGATGCTGGATGCGTCAAGCTGAAGACAGGACGCTATTGCGCTCATTAGAGGAGGCCTATGTCCAGCAGTGGACTGACATAGGCTGATGATGATGACGTGTGTAGTAAGCTTTCTGAGTGTCCATTCTATTTTGCAAATTGTAGAGCTCTTTCGAGGAGAAATCCATGTTAGACTAGATAACTCTAGACGAAAAAAAAATAGGGACGATTTTTTGCTACAACTCGAAAAGTAATACCTAACAAATTAAATAATATCCCAAAACAATCGACGGGTCTTATACCAATAAAGTTTACCTTAAAAAATACATAGTTATTAGTAAACAAAAAATCCAAAGTCAAAGCTAGGAGATGCTGGATGCGTCAAGCTGAAGACAGGGCGCTATGGCGCTCATAAGAAGCCTATTGTACTTTTAATATGTAATGTTTAGATATAAGGTGTGATTTTATAGTTTTAAGTGCAATAAAGAGTTCATTCATTCATTCATTCATAAGAGGAGGCCTATATCCAGCAGTGGACTGACATAGGCTGATGATGATGATGATGACGTGTGTAGTAAGAGTGTCCATCCTATTTCGCAAATTGTCATGTATGACTAAAATACCTGAGTGCACTAAGTAATTAAGTTCAAAGTAGATACTATACGCTTATGTTTCTATATTATGTTTCCACCCCTTTGGTCAAACGCTCTAACATCGAAGGGACAGTAATGAACGTCCGTCTGTTTGTCTCGATACAATATCGATATTATCGCTGATTGAGTCAGTTCTATTTGATGACGGGTTGTTTTTGGGTTTTTGGAAACGATGAAACCCTTTTGCATAGGTTAGACTATGTTGTATAGGTAGACTTTGGACTTGGGGTGGTCTTCGACTAGCTAGAAGGTTTCTCTACATTATATTAAACCTAAAGTGTAGATATACAAGAAACAAGAGCAATACTCAAGGTAGAGAAATCATTTATGGGCAATAGCGTGCGCTTCTATAATATGTACGAGTAAGCTTCCATCTGAAGCAACTGAGCTAAATTATTTTCGTCATTCGTTATTTATTTTCATTTAAAAAAATTGGTAATGAAAAGGCATGCCATAAACTACAGGTATCTATCTAATTAGGTTTTACATTAACTATTAATAGTAGAAAATCAACAACTAATTAAAATAAATTAAAATTAAACTAAAATTAAAATTAAAAAATTGGAGGTTAAGAATGAAGGCGGCTAAAACAGGATCGTGGTGGACAGCACAAACTGAGGGAGGCCTAATAGATGCCTAATAGGCACCCAGCAATGGATCAAATCTGGATGCGGATGATGTTAAATAGGTACCTACGAAACATATTTTTTATATCCTAATAACTAGGCTGCTATTTTTTGTAGAAGGTCCATGATGTAATTCATGTTTACAGCGCCGCGCTATTGGGCACTATGGAGAAATAAATGATCTATGTATGTGATGTACATATATCAGTCACCTAGTCCGATAGCACAAGCTCTGTTTAGCTTGGAGCTGATTTTTGTGTGGATCGTCCAGCATTATTTATTTAATATTTAAAGCTAAACCGAATAAAAAGAGACCTGATCTAATAGCAAATTGGACGTCCGTCCATCGCTCGCCCGCCTGAGTGCACAGTTGATTGAATTCTGCGCCCCGGGCACCCTCCGCTCAGCTTTATTAAATAGAGGTTTTTTCTTTTTATTGAAATGCAGTTTTAATGCCCGGTAGCTGGTTGTTTTGTAGGTATTGCTGGGGGCCATGAATAAATAACGGAACTATGGGCAAAACGTTTTTTTTATATTATAAATTTAAATCATTTAGTAGTTTTTGCGTGAAAGAGCAACAAACATCCTCACACACGCGTTTATAATATTAGTAGGATATGATTTGATGCTCATTTACAAGATTCGATCAAAATTCAAAAAGCTTTATTTTGAAGCTATGTTATTTTTTTTATATTCTACTTCCTACTAATATTATAAACGCGAAAGTTTGTATGTATGGATGTTTCTTACTCTTCACGGTCATCTGGTCTAGTTATCGTGACCACAGTTTTTTTAATAGTACAGTTAAACCCTGAAGAATATAAAAAATATTAAAAAGAAACATTTAAAAAAAATATTTTTTGGGATTTGTCAAGGGGGAAAACTGGAATAACCCTACCTACCTTATGTTATGATGCTGGACATTTTGCACGGCGGCATCCACCCCCAAAGTAAGGGGATGTGGTATGCACCTCCCCTGTGGTCGTAGGGCGGAAGCTGGGCTCACACTAATTAGTTCCTCCGCCGCCGCCGGACTGATTGGGTTTCGTTTAGTGCAGGTAGAGCGGGAGGTAGACACTATTTGATATACTTAATAGGAAAGTCTTATAGATTTTAGATCCTGTCTCATTGTGCCTGGAGGAGCTCGCGTTCAGCGATAGGACCGCCGAATGTGCCGCACTAGATGGAATAAGTAGTTATAGAAATAGAAAATAAGATTTGAAGACTGCAGGTAGATGCTGGATACGGCAAGCTGAAGACAGGGCGCTATGGCACTCATTGGGGAGGCCTATGTCCAGCTGTGGACTGCTATAGGCTGATGATGATGATGAATGAAAATTTTCTTTTCAAAATATAAAACATTACAAAGAAGGAACTAATAAAAATTACAAAGAAATTACGAAAAAGTAAAAACCTGGAGGGGATCAGGACGTCTTCTTTAAGAAACATGACAACGATTGAGCTGAGAAGAAAAATGCTTGTGAAAAATTTAATTACGCATTCTTACGACATTGAATAATCTCATATGTCGAGATAATTGCCTGGGTTCTTCATGGTACTTCATGTTTTCATAGTATTCTCATTTAGATAAATGAGAATAAGTTAGATTATATTTGTATTTCCTTATTATTAAAAAACGTATACTAATGTTATTATAAATTATTTAAAAAGTTGGAGGTTCTTATTCTATGTATTAGACACTATAAACCAGAGAAGGCTTGTCTAGTGTCTGCTTAACAGCGTTTTAGTATCCATTAGGCATGAAGATAATAGATAAACATAATTATTATCATAAACGAACTAACAAAGGGTGGTATTTTTCGAAAGATAAAACAGTCAGTTAACAGCTTCGTCAGTTAACTTTAACGGAAAATGTGTACAAACGAAATGTCAAAACTCTACATAAATTATTCGATGATCTTTTCAAAGAACACATGCCTAAGTACATCGCTGGCTGGTTGACCTAAATGTAGTAGCACGGAATTCACGCATTAGAATAGCATTAGACTAAACTAAATTAGGAGTCGACAATTAAATCGTAGGACTTCTACTTTCGTATATTTATACTACCTATACAAATTGTATATATTGTATGCATATTAAAGTCATTTAAAACGGGATATTTACCATGATTTGATTTTTGAGTTTTCCGCGGACCGAAAATGAGGGTAGATTGGTATGTCCGCCCATAAAAACGAACTCGCAGTGCCTTCAGTTATTCCGTGATCATGGCGCATGAAACTGTGCCGAAATATTGGAAAACTCATAAATCAAATCATGGTAAATATCCCGTTTTAAATGACTTTAGTGTTCATAACCATGATAGTTTCAAAAGTATGCATATTATACCAATTGTTTTACAAACTACCCATACCAAGTTAACATGATAATGTATTATGTAATATGCGAACTAAACGGAAATGGACTGGGGTCCTGGGACCGAATGTTTATACATTTGTTCAACGATTTTTTTTAATAATTAAAAAACTACTTTCTGCCCGTGGTTGCGTATGCGTTGTTTCTATGGAAACGTTTTAAAGTTAATTATATTCTATGGAAACGGATTTATGGGCTGATAAGTAGCCAGGCCCAAAACTATCTCACTACAAAATTTCAGCACAATCCGTTCAGTAGTTTTGTTACAAAAATCCTTACATCTAATCATCCAAACTTTCGCATTTTTAATATTATTCATCGATGGAACGTACCGTCGAGATAGAAACCCTTCGGGGTAATGATCTTTCGAGGTAACGACGAGGAAACGTACCGTCGAAAATGAGACATCGAGGTAATGAACATCGAGCTAACGTCATTCGAACTAGAGTACGAGACCCCACAATAGAACAACAACATTTAACTTTCGGGGCTCTAAATCGAACCTATTTTGGCTAAGTACCAAAGGCACCGTGTATAATTTTCAAATTTTACTTCTCTAAGCAGTAAAAAAACCTTTATCCACACGCAACTTTTGAGTGAGCGTATACTAACTTTAAGCTCTACTCATTTAAAAAGTGAAGCACCACTTAACATAATCCATTATTTATTTAATCCTCGTGTCAAAAACACAAAAGCAGAATTAAATAAATAATAATGACCCATTTCACTAAATACATTCTAATTCAAATGTAGAAAAAACGTGTTCTGTCTCTCTGACTACGTCAGGGCTGACCACCCCTTCAACATTATTACGTTGGACTCTATTCAATCTAGCTCCTGCACTTTACAAACTGGATTATAACCTTTAAGCCCTTGAAATAAACACTATTTTACCTTGATCTAAACGCAAATACAATTTTGTGAAAGCTTCTCTTTGATTTCAATATTTGACAATAACGATATTGCAGTGTAACAGGTCTTATGCAGTCGACGTAAAGTTTAAATTGCAAGTTTAAGGGTAGTTGCAGGTTGGTTTTGGATTCCTACCTCATGATTTTGACATGTTATCAGTGAATCGGTGCATGGGAGTGGAAAGGTCGTAAGTCACGTGTTACTGTCGTGACGTAAGCAGGGTGTGGGGTGTTGCCAGGGTAGTTAGTAGAATACACTCTACGGCACGGGTTCTCAAACTTGTTTAGAACCCCTGGCGTTCCCTAGAACCCTTTTAAAATCGAAATATTTGGAGACCTCAAATAAATGCGTTGGATAATGAATAAACAAATGGAGAGCAGGGAGACTCGAAAATGTTTAATGACTAAGTGACGATCCGGAAATACTTATACAAAGATATATTATATAAAGACGGCGAACGGAGCGAGCCTCGAAATTCTTAGCGCTGATTGGGAAATAATCGTCTCAAAGATAATTATTGAGCCCGAGATTTTTTTATTTAGCCCCAAGCTAATCAGAGGTTGTGCTATGGGTACTAGAAAACTGATATACATTACAATACATTACATAATATTTAGTATATAAATTTATATAGAAAATAACTTCTATCTATATTTTACATTTATAAAATAATTATATATAGAAAACGACCAGAACACCCTGAACAATTATCTGCAGATCGTACTAACATTTGTCCCGAGGCGGGAATCAAACCCTCTTGTGTCGCAGACGGACCTTCGCCAACCGCGCCACAGAGTTCGTGAATTTTCTATGAATTCCAATTCCGATGCAGTGGACGAACAGCTTTACAAATATTAAGAACGGTGGAATCTTTTAATGGATAATCCTAGAATACCGTGACGATAACCTTCACGTTTTAATATGCCACTAAGAACATATTACAGTATTTTCAATCACCGATCGACAGCCAAAGACATCACTATCTACCTCTCCCTATAGAGATAATACCATTAGGCGTTTTGAAGCGCGTGTTTTGATAACGTGCGTTGATAAACCGATATTTATTCCTGAGCTTGTGTTATGGTTACTAGATAACTGATATACATAATACAGTACATTACATAAATAGATATTTTTTATAATAAAATACATTTTTATAGGTAGTGAAATTTATTATTGTTATGGCGATAAGGCTGCCCATTGTAATGTCGCATATGATGTCTTTTTTGGTTGATGAAACATGGGTTGACCTCCCAATAAGGACTGCTGGAAGAGAACTTGTTTCAGAGTTAAGCTCGCCTTTGCCATTACTATTCTAGTTTTAAGTTTTACCTGAATACGTTTTATTAGTGGAATAAAATAATAATTAAGCGTTTCTAGGTGTTGAACCGCACGTTTGGATATGAACTATTAGGTGGTATCTCTGCGGTTCATAACGCCTAATGTGTACTCATTCTGAGTAATTAATGCACTCTATTTATATACGCTCGATACTGTGCAGCTTGGCACACGCTTCTTCCTTATACTTATCTTTAGCACATACTCAACACTCCGAAATAATCTTTAATGCATCTGAAATACGGATGAAAATCGGTTTAGCAAGGCGATACTGCAGCAGGTGCTAACGTGAATTATGGTTTAAAGGTTGGGAATAGAGCTTAAAGTCGTGTAGTGGAATGTATTGTGACATTTAGCAACGTAACAAGTGAATTTGAAGCCGCAAATAATATGGACCACGGCGCAACTCGGTCAGACGTGCGCTGCATTTAGATTTGTTCAGTCGATACGCTTGTAAGACAATAACTGGAAAGAACCTTAAAATGAATACTAAAAAGAAGCATAAAAACCGCCCCAAACCTACCCCTACTCAACCACAAAAAGTTAGTACTGTAGCGGTAGAAGAAAAAGTTGAAGATGTGGTGAAAAGTGAAGTGAAAGAGGATATACCTATAGTGGCTAAAGGAAAAGTTGATATTGAAACTCCAGTGGTTGAAAACCTTGACACTGGAAGCGAAACTCCAAAAAAACCGAAGCGGAATAAAGGTAAAAAGAAGGACAAAGAAAATGAAGAATCTCAACAACAAGTACAAGATGTGCAAAGTGAAATGAAAATAGAACAAATTGAAGAGGAAATAAAAGATAAGGATGAAAGTAAGTCAACGGAAGCTATTACACCTAGCGCACGAAAAAAGAAAAACAAGAAGAAACCTCAAGAGCAAGCGGGCCAACAGCTAAACATACCAGCAAAGGAACAGCCGCCAGTTTTAGAAGTAAAAGAAGGTGACATTCAAATTGATGCGGAAACCAGTGAATCTGCTGCAAAATCTGAAGAAATGAAACCTGAAGCTAAGTCTAAAAAAAAGAACAAGAAAAAGAAACGCAATGATTCTGAGAAATCCGATAAATCTGAAGAAATAACTTGCACTTTGGCTTTCCAACAATTGCTCAAAGACAAACCAACGGAACAAAGAGACCTTAAACTTAATATAACGTCTCCAACTGAGACGCAAAGTAATATTCCAATATGTATGCAGGAAAGTATGATTTCAGATGATCAGCCTGAAAATTTGGCCATTGAATCAATTGAAAAAATAAAAGAATGTAAGCAAACTCCAGAACTCAAAGAAGAAACTAAATGTAAAAAGAAGAACAAGAAGGATAAGAAACACTCAACAGACGATCAACCAAAAGAAGAAAAATCTGTTGAATTGAAAAAAATGGCAGAGAATAAATCATTAATGGAATTAATTGATCCATTTATGACTCAAAGTGTAAGAGAACCTAGCCCGAAACCAACTATTGAGGCTACTGAAGTAAAACTAGATACATTATTAGAAACCTTGCCACCTGTCGAAAGAGAACCAAGTCCCAAACCAAAAGCTAAAATTGCTAAACCAGTGGAAAAGAAACGGAAAGGCCAGCTAGATCTGTCAACTGAATGTTTGGTTAAAAGTACTGAAAATCTTCCAATTATGATCGAAGAAATTGCTGAAAAAGACATCACACAATGTAAGGATTCGCCGGGTCCTTCTAAATTCGAAGAAATCAAAATAGTTCAAGAGGAACAAAAACAACCTGAGTTTTTAGTACCTATAGAAAAACCTGCAATTGTGGATACAATAAGAATGCCTGATCAACAGAAAGATAAACGAAGGAAAAAGTCAAAATCACCTAAGCCTCCTCAGTCTGAAGAAAAAATACAATTCTTAGAAGAGTCCCAAAATATTGCTCAAATTAAAACAGAGCAAGTTCTCTGCAAACTTAGAACTGATGACTCAAAAGTGGAAAAATCTGAGAGTGGTACAGAAGCTTCACCAAAGGAAGCTTTTCTACCATTGCAAAAGTCTGAGAAACTCGATGAAGTTCCACCTCTTGTACAAATAGATGATATGAATGTTACTAAAAGCAAATCAGAAAAGAAAAAAAAGAAGGCACCAAAATTTCCTGCTACAGCTGAAGGGGGCACCTTTGAAGTGGCTGAGGCTAAAGAAATAAAGCAACTTATCACACCAGAAGCAATAGAATTTAAGGGTATCCCTATAACAGAAGAACAGAAAACTGAAAGGATTATCGAACCGTCAGCGAAACCTGATATTGAAATTCATAGTACCAGAACAGATGAATGGGGTTCAAGTTCTGATGCTACTCCGGTTGTTCAATTTTTACGGTCATCTAGTTTCCAAACATTAGATAACAACAACAATAATACAGCAATACATGAAGTGAGAAATGTTGAAGATTTGAAACAAACAGGTCTAACACCTTTACCAATAATAGAACGTTCAGGAGAAACCCCATCTAAAACTCCTGATTTAGGAGTGTTGGACATTAAAATGATAGAAAGAAAATCGATTGAAAAAGAAGAACCTACTTATTTAAAATCTAAAATGATGGAAGTTAACCAAGATATGGAAGGACTAAGACTTTCAATCGAAAGATCTCTAGCTGAATTCTCCGCAATGGAAAGAAGTGAAGAACAAGCAGAAAAAGATTATGAACTTCATAGAAAGGAATGCGAAAAAACGTTTGAAAATATTGAAATCGCCAAACCTGAATCACAAACGATATTACCGGATGAGACAGAAAAGAAAGCTACGGAGCCTGTAGCTGAAGGACCACCTGTGTGTCCTGCTAGAAAAGACAACAAAGGGAAAGGCAAATCTAAAAAGAAAGGGAAGCAAGAAGCCACTCCGGTAGTAACATCTGCAAGTACCACTTCACAGAGTGCTACCGCTGTTTCGCCTGAAACCAAAGACACAAAAGAAAAGCAAGATAAGACTGAAAAAAAGACTGAATCTACCGATAAAGGTAAACAACAAGGTGAATCCGCTGGAAAGGGTAAACAGCAATGCGACTCTTTACCAGATACAAATAACGATAGTGAAACCAGAGATTTACCTGAAAATTCTACGGATGTATCATTATCTGAACAGACTTTTTCTGATTCTCTAGAACAGCTAGATTTTGCACCCATCGATAATTTCGAAGATGCATTAACATCTAGTGTAGACGATGTAAACAAAACCTTTGAAATGATTGTAAAAGAAAATACACAGGAAAGTCAAAAAAAATTAGCAGCTAACAAACCAGAAATTAACGTCACTGCTCCTACAGATAATAAAGATAAGGAGAGAAAAAGAGATGATAAAGTAAACTCTGTTTCGCAGCCAAAAAACTTGCTAGTCCACCACGACATTCCTGCTCAATCGAATAGAATCGATTACAAAAAAGAAAAGAATAAAACACCAAACGAAAGACAAGCCAAAGTAAAAATAAAAGATTCCTCCGAAGTCGAGACTAAAAAACAATCTAAAGAATCCCAAACCGATGCCAAAAGAACCAAAAAGCCACAGGAAAAGTCAGAGAAGGAGACTTTTTCTCGTGTCAAAAATGACAATGAGGAATACGTTTACAAGTATAGTTTTCGCAAGGTGTTCTTGCAAAGTGCATGCCATGTCTGCCATAAGGAGTTGCAGGTCAGGGTGCCTTGTGGTTATTGCAACCTGGTGTTCTACTGCGGAGCCAAGCATAAGGATGAGGATTGGACACAGCATCAGGCCTTGTGTTTCGCTGTGTCTACTATCGCTCATCTAAAAGGTACTTTCACCCTCCCTGTCCAACTAGTTTTCAAACTGTTCTTTCTAACTGTTCTTTTTGGTTTGTTTCTAATTTGAAGTAAACTTTTGGTGTATATCAGAAGCGAAACCTACATACATATTTGTAACGGATCGTTTTGCCCATGTGCTATAAAAATAGACAAAATATTGCTCTTCCCGTCCACCACATTCAAATTCAAATTATCACCAATCAGTTTTTAATCAGTTACCTATGCAAAGTACAAATGAATTTTTCACTGATTTTCTTGCGAAAAACTAACTTTACGGAAAAGAAAGAAAAATCAGTCAAAAAAAATCAAAGAAATAAAAAGTTTACATTTGTAAAGAAGCAGTAGTTCTCCTCAGAAAATTCTGATTATTAGATATCTTTCTTTTTATGGTATCACACAATTAAAGCCCTAACTCATAACTTGACAATTTCCCATAGACCAAAAGCACGTCTACGCTGATGCTCGCCACATCACTGGCCAGGAATACCGTCTGCTCCGCATGCAGACCATCGTGTCCTGCGAGAAGGTGTTGAAACGTCGCCTCGTGCCGTGGGAGCAGGAAGCCATGTTGTATCCACGGATCTGTGCGGACGTGGGGTGTCGAGAGTGGAGGCAGGGCAGGCTGAAGGATTGTGTAGGGTGTGGACAGGTGAGGAATAAAGAAATGAAATGAAAATATATTTATTCTAATAGATACAGGTACAGCTAACGGAAAGTATAAAAGAAAACTTAAGCATCTAACTAGAGTAACAAACACAACACACGACTTAAATAGATATAGGATGAATAAATAATAATATAATTGAAACTATAAACTATAATTGATTTATATAGTACTGTAGGTGCCCTACTATTATGTATTCATATTTATGTATATAATATCACAGCACACTACACCTTATTTATATCTAACTAGCTGCGCCCCGCGGCTTCGCCCCCGTGGAAATCGATTTGTCAAATTTTTTTAATATCCTATGTTAGACTCCTGGTTCTAACCTACCTTCTCACCAATTTTCAGTCAAATCGGTCCAGCCGTTCTCGAGTTATAAGTGTTGTAACAAATACGACTTTCTTTTATATATATAGATTTAAATTCCGTGTTTTCTCTGTTATAAATCCTTCATCTATCTCTTCTACGTGTATTGTCTCTTACTCCTTCTGTACTTTATTCTAAAGCTTGAATGGTGCACGTGTATACAAGTGTTTTAACTGGATTACCTGCCTACTGCCATCAAGCCCTTAAAGTACACAGGAAAACGATTGATAAATCAATGGTTTAACAATTCGTGAAAGATTTAAAACATGTTGATTTCCACAGATATCGTACTGCACAGACAACCCCAGCCACTTCCCCAAGTCTCACGGGCGCTGGTGCAAGTCCTACCACCTGTACGCGCGCCTGGTGGGCTACCAGCAGACGCGGGGCCGGCTCGAGCCCACCCTGCCCACCCGTGGACTCACCCCGCCCCTGGCCGAGAAGATGAATGAGGTGCTGGCGGCTATGTATGAGGAGAGGATTGGTGAGGGTTTTATTAATGCATATAATTGGCGTATTTTGTATGTGTATGTTGGGTGTCTGAAGCTTTTAATAAAGAATGTATCTATCTATGTATATAAAGTGTTGCCCAATACTTGGTACAAACTGTACAAAGGCGTCGTCGTTTATAAGAGTACATGATACGCAAAATTCACTGCTCAATTATCTTGAAATAATTAACTGCGATCCCAGTTAATAATTTGGCGTTTCAAAAAACTATAAACTGACTTCAAAGTCGTAAATAATGAAAATGGGTTTAAAACTTAGTTTTAAAAAATAATCATCGAAATCGGTTGGCGTGATATTGAGTTATTTTAATGTTTTTCTCATGGATGCCATTGTTAGAACAGGACCACACGGGAAGCACCAGCTTTCAAATAAAAAATATTCATCAAAATCGTTCTGACGTAACAAACAAAAAAATACTGTCAAATTGAGAATCTCCTCCTTTTTTGAAGTCGGTTTAAAAAAACAGAGGGCTTAAACTTAGTTACATTTCAGAAGTGATTTTATCATGGCTTAACTGCGATTATGAGAAATAAACTATGAAATATCTTAATAGCCTTCTGTTTCTATTTTCTAATTTTTTTGTATGTTCTGCTGGTTTTCCTTGAATAAATGAGATGAATAAATCAATGTTCAGCAGGGATGCTCTTCTAAAAGATAATTTGGTTTGGCTGTTGATCTGTTACAGACATGAACGACATTCAGTACGCGGCGCTCACTCAGCTCGCCACCGCGCCGCTGACCGCCGCCTACTGCTTCCAACTGTGCAAGATTAAGATGAACCTTACCAACGGAGTTCATAGGGTTCGTTTTACCTTGGCTACGTTTGTTTTCTATTAGCTTTGTCACTGTCTTTCCTTCTCTCTATACTATCAAATTGATACAATAACAGCCTATCCAATCCATACTAAGATATCGTGCCAATGAAGTTTCATAGTTCGACGACCACTGTGGCGCGCCGAAGGTCCGCCTGCGACGTAGGAGGTTATGGGTTCGATTCCCGCCTAATTATTATTATAAATTCTCCAGAGATCATCGCTCACCATCCACGTGGTCGGCGCGGAGCTTCAGTTCGAGGCGGATGCTCTCAACAAATGGGAGGTGTTCTTCCTGCACCTGCGACCTGACGTGGAGGAACTGAGGGTGGTGCTCATCAGCCCCGTGTTGAACCCGGGGGAACTGCCGCTGGATCTGCTTGGGAGGATTAGGTAGGACTTGGTTTCACAATACTTGATGTGGTTGATGATTTTTTGATGCTATCGCAGTCACACTTTATCAACGACAAAAAGTCTGTCACCGGCGCTGGTTTATGTATGTGCGTGAGGTCAAAATATAGATGGGGACATGTAGGTATGCTATGCATAGGTATCAAAATATAGATGGGGACATGTAGGTATGCTATGCATAGGTATCAAAATATAGATGGGGACATGTAGGTATGCTATGCATAGGTATCAAAATATAGATGGGGACATGTAGGTATGCTATGCATAGGTATCAAAATATAGATGGGGACATGTAGGTATGCTATGCATAGGTATCAAAATATAGATGGGGACATGTAGGTATGCTATGCATAGGTATCAAAATATAGATGGGGACATGTAGGTATGCTATGCATAGGTATCAAAATATAGATGGGGACATGTAGGTATGCTATGCATAGGTATCAAAATATAGATGGGGACATGTAGGTATGCTATGCATAGGTATCAAAATATAGATGGGGACATGTAGGTATGCTATGCATAGGTATCAAAATATAGATGGGGACATGTAGGTATGCTATGCATAGGTATCAAAATATAGATGGGGACATGTAGGTATGCTATGCATAGGTATCAAAATATAGATGGGGACATGTAGGTATGCTATGCATAGGTATCAAAATATAGATGGGGACATGTAGGTATGCTATGCATAGGTATCAAAATATAGATGGGGACATGTAGGTATGCTATGCATAGGTATCAAAATATAGATGGGGACATGTAGGTATGCTATGCATAGGTATCAAAATATAGATGGGGACATGTAGGTATGCTATGCATAGGTATCAAAATATAGATGGGGACATGTAGGTATGCTATGCATAGGTATCAAAATATAGATGGGGACATGTAGGTATGCTATGCATAGGTATCAAAATATAGATGGGGACATGTAGGTATGCTATGCATAGGTATCAAAATATAGATGGGGACATGTAGGTATGCTATGCATAGGTATCAAAATATAGATGGGGACATGTAGGTATGCTATGCATAGGTATCAATATATAGATGGGGACATGTAGGTATGGTACGCATAGGTATCAAAATATAGATGAGGACATGTAGGTATGCTATGCATAGGTATCAAAATATAGATGGGGACATGTAGGTATGGTTCGCATAGGTATCAAAATAAAAATCTAGTTTCCACACATAGAGAGCAGAAAACTACCAAAGTGTCTGTAAAATTGTATCAAAAATTTATCAAAACTTACCTGAATTGCAATCGATTTAACCATACCAGCGTTGGTTGCTAGCTTGCTAGTCATCCAACACATGCTGAGGCAAAGCCATTTTGTTACTGGACTTACATGATTACCAACACGTTTAGTTTACATTTAAGTTAAAAGTTTATTATGTCTGTGTAAGTCTTTTAACAAATAAATTCATTTAATTTTATTTTTCATTTCATTTCATTTCATAGACCCTACGTGTATAGTCATATAGTTTCGGTACAATAATATATCTGACGGAAAATGAGTCGAGCGTATCATCGGTCGCGTCTATTCGGTCAAATTAGATCTGCCACATTTTGTGCCACATTGACATTACGTGTCTAGTCAGTTCGAACGGCCTGTACAAAAACGATATCTGCTGATGTTACGCCTAGTTCGAATGCATCATACAAAATACACGTGTGGCGACACGTTACGTCGACCGACTATGCGTTGACGGAAACGTAACAGACGCTGTACGCTCGAGGTACTAACGCATCATCGGTTGGGTGTGAATGGTTGAATGTTTTGTTGAAATTTGCCTGTTCTGGCGTAACGAGACCGATAATACATGAAGCATTTTCCGTCGGTTATATACCCCGACCCTTAAAGGTAAAATAAGTATCTCCCTATGAGTGCGGCTTACAATGAGTCAAAGATAGTACTTAACTTACTGTAACGTTTAATCTTGATCCCAGGCTCTGCGACAACTGCCGCCAGCAGCGGCGTCGCGTCGTGTTCAGCTTCCAGGATAAGATGAACTACTTCGAGTACCGCTCCAGCGAGGAATTCGTGTCTCCTAATCTTGGTAATATGACTTTCTTCAACCTTTATCCTTACCTACCCTACTCTACCTAGAAAGATTATTTATTAATTACAAATAGGTTACGTAACTAATTAAATAGTGCCTTAAAGCTTACGCTAGATTTGTCTAAGCAGTTTGTCCTAATAAAAAAAAATATTAGGTGAGAACAAACTGCTTAGACCGACCTTCCGACCTCTATTGACCTATCCTACCTTCAATAGGATTCCTTTTAAATATATTTGAAATATGTATTTATCAGAATTTAATTTATAAAATGAATGCCAAATTAAATTGTAGTCCTCTGGAAACTTCATCGTTTTTGTAAAATTATTCTAATATGAACTAGCTAAGAAGCACAGTTGACGAATGCTGATGGGGCAAGGTATTGCAGGGTATTGCCATTTAATTACGATTTCAAAATGTTTTTCTGGCAGTGTAAATAAATCCCCTAATCTCTAGATATATTAATTCCAGTATGTGCCTTCAACCCATCGATCCAGCGCTCGTCGATGTACTCCAGCAAGGACGCGTGGCCGCCCGCCATCAACTGCATCCTCAAGCAGAAGGTTCCCTTCATCATCACAGCGCATACCCTCGCGGAACTGCGCAAGGTATTACGTTATCTAACAAAATTGTGTTTTTCTGCATAAAAATATACCTAATAGCTTTTGCCAGCGGCATCGAACGACTTTAATAATCGGCTTCGAAATAAGGAGGACGTTCTAAGTTCGGCTGTATGTAGATATGTATTTTTATGTACGTCTGTGGGCCAAATTCTGCAAACCAATCGCTTTATTATGACAATAGTATCGTTGCAGAATCGTCCATAGATGAAATAAATTTTAGATAGTGCGTGCGATGCTATTTGAACGATGAGATTGATAAACTGGTTTCAACCTTGACACACTTTTCACACGCGTCCCTCTATCTGTGGTTTCTTTCATCAAAGGAAAAATGCCAAAATGTCACATATTGAGACGATACCATTGTTATGGTGAAGCATTTAATGTAATTCGGCCCGAGATCTTTGTGTGCAAAATTTACTATTTTTTATGGCTGCTGTGTGATTTAGTGTGGATTTTCATGTTTTATATTTATAATTTCAAGGATATTGCCCGCATCAAGGAGTGCTCCGAAGCTGAGTTCAGGCTGATCTCGGAGCCGGTGTGCAACATGTTCGCGAGCGTGCGCCCCGACAGGAACTTCATATCGGATGACGAGATGCCGCTTTTGTTTAAGAATTATTGTGTTTCTGTTTTGTGCGGTTGTTGATTTTACATAAAGTTTTGATTGTTTAGAGGAGATTTTAATTTTAATTTATAGTTTACAATACTTAAGTACTTATTTGGTCATACATACATATAAGACATACATATATTTTCATAATTGTAAGTTATAGAACTTTAGAAACAATCATGGTTATTAACGCAAAACTAATTTAGAACGGGATTTTTCCAATATTTCGGCACAGTTACATGCGCTGTGATCTGCTGTGATCTATATACATAATCTAACTGAAATCGTATTTCGGTATGTACGGAAGCCTTTTAGTCTGGGTTAGTAGATAATGTGTCTACACAGTAGAAAGGGTTTTTTGGGGGGTGAACGATTATAATCACTCTTTCAACTTTATTTAGATTTAGTTTGAGAGTTCAAGAAACGAAAAATTGTAAATATAAAAGAAAAGGGGATAGCTTTCTTCTGATCAATAATAGACCTGATGTCAGACCTACCGAGAATAGGTAAATATACCGCATAAATGTAGAGGCAGAAACTGAAAGAAATAATAAGAACTCGAAAAAATAATTCAAAACATTAAATTCTTTATTATATTCCTTATGGCAAAACTAACAACAATATTTACAACTTTAAATATCATATCACAGATAAAATATTAATCACAATAAATCAAGAACACTGACCGAATATAGAACAGAAACATTTTGACATAGAATAGATATAGAAAATGAAACAGAAAACAGATTGTGGTCTAGAGACTCGCGTTGGTGACCCCGATACCTAGACAGATAAAGAACACACACATTAAATAACTGACACCAAAGATGTTAGTCATAATAAGCTAAAATTAAATCTCACAGTGAAAGACAACAATTAAAATCCAGATACTAATATCCAAGTATCAGATAGGAATAAATGTTAATAATTACAAGGTAAGAAGACGACAAACCGATAAGATTTTGACATTGAAAGCAAAATATGAACTAAATATAATTATAAGCACTAATACAACGGGTATTTATCGCGTTTATTTAGCTATTTTTCTCGACGTTTCAACAGGTTTACACACTGTCGTGGTCACGGGATGACTGGTCCCGTTGTATTAGTGCTTATAATTGTGTTCATGTCGCGTAAGTTAAAAAAAATGAATTAATCAGTCTGATAAAAAAGTTAATACAAACACAGGCAAAATAGTTAATACAGTAGTGGTGCAAACAAAAAGCTGCAAAAGACAAGATTTGTGATAGATAATGTGCAAAACAACGAGTGCATGGTTAATACATTATTTTAGACATAAACAACCACCTGATTTGGCGTCGCCGGAGGTGCCAGCGATGTCTCACTATTTAATTTTGTACTGTCTGTTTCAGTCATAAATTCTGGTCCTTCAGTACTTTCTTTTTTATTTGATTCACCGTCTATAACTTCAGTTTCAGAAGGTTCTGGACTTGTTTTATTTATTTCAAAGATTTCGTTGGTTTCATTGAAGTCAGGGAGTGAATCGACAGTAACCTCAAGTTTATTAAAAGTATTTGATTCTGTTGTTGTACTTCCATTTTCATTATTTGCATTTGTTGTTGTTTGACTGTTACTTGTTACATAGTATTCTGTGGAAGTGGAGGTTTCCAGAATATCTACGTCGGAATATTCATAAATTTTCTCGGTACTTTCAATATTATTCGTAGAAAGTTCATTGCTTTCTATTGTGACTTCTACAATTAATGTTTCTGTCGTATAATCACTGATTCCTAGAGTGTAATCAGTGGATGCTTGTGTAAGGTCATTTAATTCTTCAGTAATGAATGTGTTTTCCATTGTAAGATCACCATCGTCCATTGATTGCCTATTTTGGGTAGAAGTTTTCTTTATATTTTTATATCTCGAATCTTTCGTCGTTGTAACGTCTGAAAGGCTATCAAAACTCGTGGCTTGTGTTTGATCGTCGGTAGAAGCGTCAAACGATTTTGCACCTTCTGTGCTTGAGATATATCCTACTTCTTCATAGGTATTTGTTATTGCTTCAAAAGCTTTACTTTCCTGTGTACTAATTGACGATTCATTTAATAAATCAATTGCTTCCTGCGCTTTAGTTATATCACTATCTACATTACTTTTAGTAGTATTTTCTACATAACTTACATTAGAGTATAATATTGAATTAATTATCAAATCGATAAGTACATTGTTATCTAATACTGTGTTATCACCATTTTCTGTATAGTTGGTAAGCTTTTTATTAATCTCCTCTGCTACGTGATCTTTTATATCTTGCGTGTAGTTTTGTGGTGGTATCCAATGATATTCTGGATCTAGTACTTTAACTCTATTCTCTGTAGTTGTAGATACTTCAACATTGGCTGTAGTTTCACCCATATCATCAACGGAAGCTGTTGGATCTCTTAGAAGAGGTTTGGTATATTTGGCGACGGCTGGACCGAATACATTTTCGATATAGTCGAGAAGTTTGGTACATTTCTCGACTGTGTTCACGTCGTTCGAACTGCCCCAGATAATGAAGCCTGTTGCGTTGGACTCGTAGAATGTCTGCAGAGCTGCGTTTAGATCGACCTGGAATGAAAACATTACATTTTAGGTAAAGGTATCTTCAATGGACGACATTTGACGCTCCGTGGTGCAGTGGGCAAAGGTCCACCTGCGACACAGGAGGGTTCGATTCCCACCTCGGGACAATTGTGTGTACGATCTGTAGATATTTGTTCCGGGTGTTCTATGGTCGTTATCTGTGTATAATAAAAAATATATCCACCGGGGGGCGGACCGAACTGCGATCCTTAACCCGCGTGCACAGCGTGGGGATTATGGGCACTACCCCCATGAGGTAAAATCCGATAAGGCACTAAGGGGGAAACCTGTGGACTAATATAGACTAGGAGTGGTGATATCACCTCTCCACAGCCTATATTCGGCCTCTTTTAGTTTTAGTATACCCATAGTAAAATACACGAGTAGCAACAAGATTAGATTTGACCTATTCATCATTGTAGGCACTTCTATTGGCAGTGAGATCAGTTCTGTTGCCAACTCTCAAAATAAACACATCAATAGACACTGATTGACTGGCCAAAGATCTACATACATCTAACAGCAATTTTTGGCATATCGACACCCTATTAAGCCACATATACTTATCGCTGCTTCGCGGTTCACCCCAACGGTTGTCAGTTCCCAATGTCACTATAGTAACTTCTAACTTCCAGGTTTATCTAAGTACAGTCAAAGCTTCTTATTCGCGGTTCCCTTATTCACGATTTCGCTATTCCCGCGTAAATCGACTCGTTTCCTGTATTCGCGGATAAATATTTCGCTATTTGCGAATCCAGTCGGTACTAGAGTCGATGGAAGAACTTAAGCCATACAAATTAAAATTATGCTGGAAAAAACTGTGGCCAGTTCTGGTCGAAAATGATGAAGAATCTATGGAAATTAAAACTTGAACTGTTGCGAACGGAATAGGATGAGATGGTTTTGAATAGATATAATAGAATCAAGTTCAACATTCAAGAGTTGTTAGAACTGCAAGACGAAGATACTTAAAGAAAAGGTTAAACCCGCATTCCATTGTAGAAAGCTCTTAGTGTCCGTAGGTATGGCAAATGAACTGTGTGATTTTTTAATGGAAATTGACCCATCTATGAGTGAAGTCTTATTTTCAAGAGGAAAATTGCTACGCCGCTGCCTAATTGAAGGACGTTTTAAAAGTGGCCAAACAAAAGAAAATTTCTAAGTTTTTTAAATGTCTAAGGCAGATAATAATAATGTAGTAGGTATTGTTAACAAAACAAGTTACGTTATGCGATTCAATTGATTTTTAGTATGATTTTTTTCTTTATTTTGAGTTCTTGGACCGTATCCTCTACATTCCTGTACAAATAACCGTTCCATATTATACACAGTTTCTGTTTTCTCGGTATATTTTCGAAACGTATTAACGCTTTAACTGTGTCAGCCGCTACTAGCTTATTCACTAACCTCAGTAAGAAACAGCTGCGCGTCTCTGTACTTGTACCAGAAGTAAGGCAGTATGTTCCGGTGGAAGCGCGCCGCCTCCCGGACCCGGCCGCGAATGAGGGACGTCAGCTGGCCCGTGGTGAGGTCCCGCGAGCTGTACACCGAGGGGTACAGGGCTGTGCTCTCCTCGAACAGCCAGCTGATTCTGGAAAGAGAGGTGGAAAAAAGGAGCTGTAGAAAAGTTAGGTTAATTAAATAAAGAGGTAGCACCCCCTGCCCGCCGATACCGCGGCCGCTACCATGGCCAGGAATAGCGAGGCGGCCGGGAACTGGGGGCCATCACTTGGCTGTTCTTATCATGGAGGGGTTAATGCCCGTAATCCCCATGCTGGGCATGCGGGTTGGGGATCACAGTATAGGGAGTGTGCTGCAAGGGACGCTGCTGCCCGCCCCTCGGTGTATGTCCCTTAGTCGCCTCCTACGACACCCACGGGGAGAGTTGGGGTGGTGCTATTCTATCTAGGCCGGCACCACACAGCTGTAGAAAAGCTAAGATTCACTTAATAAATAAGTTCGAGAGATATCGAGATGTTTATTATTTCACTTCATATATTTATATTCCGTTATAAAATAGTAGTAACAAATAAATATATATCGGGAAGCCAGGGACAAATTTTAATGACCAAGTCCCTCCCAAGCAAAATTTCGTAATATGCATTAGGGATTAATATTATGAATACTCGTGACCGTCAGCTGCGACCGTCTCCGTACCCCCACTGTATTTGCTTTTGAACGACAGAAAGAACATTTAAAAGATGGAATGACGACATCAGACAAGTGGCTGGAAAAATGTGGCCAAGAAAAGACACGAAACCTCTGGAGATCCTTGGAGGAGGGCATATACACCACCGAAGGCAGTCCATATCAGGAAGTAACGGACGTCTAGTGTCACGAGATGTCCACACTGTATTTTAGACTCTTCTGCTACGACTTACTGGTCATTTTCCTCCGGCACCTTGCTCGCACAGCTCTCCTTCATGTTATTGCTGGCTATGTTGAAACAGTAGGGGAACCCGTAGTACCCCCACTGCGCCCGCGGCCGCAGCTGCTTGGCCACCGCTAGCGTGCTCTGCATGAAGGCTTTAGCTGAAAGTTCGAAGCGGCGCTTGGCCTGGAAACAAACATTGGAGTGTTAAGTTAAGAATTAACAAGAAGGGCCGGCCATATCTCGCGAAGAACCGACATTAGCCAATTTCGATGTAAAATGTATGTAAATTGTAAACAAACCACTGCAAAATAAAACGAACAAAAATTTAACATATTAACAAAGGTTGCCTGGCAGAGATCGCTCATAGCGTTAAAGCCGCCCATTATACAACACATTCTATATTTGTTTTTTCATGTCTGTTCAATCTGTTTTTATTTGGTGTGCAATAAAAAGTATTGTATTGTATTGTATATCTGACGTTGAGTTTTAGACAGTATGTATTTTTAGAATTATTTCTTGAAATAAAATTGTATAAATTCTCGACGAATGTAAATTGCCGGGTTAGTTCCGCTATGCACGAGTCCCGCTTTGCTCGAATTAAAAATACCTAACAAAAAGTGCCGCTATGCTACGAATTTCTCAGTTCTACCTTAAACAATGGTAGGTACAGTTCGTTAGAAAAGCCTGGCGTGTGAGAACAAATGACAATAAAGTGAATTTTAGGTAAAGTATGGACGGTTTCTTAACATACATACATTTCACATCGAGTTTAGCTGGAATATAGATACTTATATTTAATCTTGGTAAACCGCGTGCCAAGCGCTGAAGTTAGTGACGGTTGTTCTGATGACATCGGTATTTTAGGTTAGTCAGTCATCCCATTGCCCAATGTTTATCTGCCTTCGCCATTATCGCTCTAACTGGGACGCACTGGTACATTGCAACTGGTTACGACTTAGCAACAAAATAAGGAATCATTTTATGCTATATCAACATCGAGATAGAATTCTAACTCGATGAACAAATGACTCGATACAAATTATAGATTCAGGCGTTACTTTGCGGATGTCCATAGCATAATACAAGAATTAAATTTGTTAAGATGATTGGATATATGATGATAGGTCAAAAAATTCAAAATACAACATCCTTTCTTTTTATAGGCTTACAAAATAAACACTAAGACAAGTAAAATTTTATACTTTAAACAGAAACGAAAACGATATAAATATATTGGTTAAAAAACTTTAGTCACAGTTTTTGGCACGACCCGGGATTTGAACTGATTATCAGTGATTGAACGCGCGACCGCTAGACCAACAAGGAGACGGCTAGATACATATATGATTCGCGGAACTCACTGCCCTTAATTACTGTACATGCATACTGCACTGATTCTGCATCATTAGCGTTATTGAGATAGGCAGATGGCGCGCTGAATGATTTGTGTCGAGCTAGAAAGACCAATGTAAAGGTTTCTTTATGCGAACCCTTTACTTTTCTTAGCCTACCTAAACAGTACAGTGATGCTGAAAAACTGCATTGTTACTCTCTGCAATATGAATTGACTAATTCAAATAAGTTTTGTCCTATTCGCGCTGCGTGCGGTGCGAAAGAACCCATTCAAAAGGGGACTTGGGCGATTCGCACCGCGGTTCGAATCGCTTGCGGTGCGAAACGATTAAAGACCCAAATGGAATAGACTAAAGGGATATTAGTGAAGATAATATTCACCTTCTCCTCGATCCACTTCTTCTGCCAGAGCCAGTGCCGGCTGCGCTCGATCTCGTAGGAGACGTCCTTGTAGGGCTGCAGCACGCCGAAGTTCTGCCGGTAGACCGGCCGCCACGACTCGAAGTCTATTATACCGATGCCTGGAACGAGGAGAATCACTATTACATTTTATTGTTTTTATTACTAGTTTCTGTCCACGGCTTCGCGTTATTTCTATCCTATAGGATATAAAGTAGGCAGCCTATGTTTTATTCCGGCTCGATCCTTACACTCTTTGAGATAATAAGTAACAAACATCCATACAAAGGATTATTATTTGTAATGTTTTAAAATAATATTAAGACTGACTTTAAATTAAGGATTTAAAGTTAGTTTTAATTAAGTAGGTATATGTACTCTTAGTGGTTTTTAAATTTAAAAAATAATTGGGCAGTTTATGAGACATACCTTTAATAAAGTTTTATTTTAAATGCCTCTGTAATCGTTTTGTTTTGTATAATTTAGGCAGAAATACGAAGTTGCCCTCGTCGGCCACCAAACTCTATTTTCGTATATCAACGTTCTGCTGAACACAATATAAAAGAGACATAACGATAGGCTCTATGTCCCAAAATGTAGAGTAGAACTTGCAAATAAGAATGCATATGAAATGAAATGAAATGAATTTATTTGTTAAAAGACTTACACAGAACATAATAAACTTAAACTAAACGTGTTAGTAATCATGTAAGTCCAGTAACAAAATGGCGTTGCCTCAGCATGAGTTGGATGACCAGCATGCTAGCAACCAACGCTGGTCTTCCGGCAAAGCAACTTGTTGGCGTTACGGACTGACTACTCACTACCGCTATACAAACAAACAAACAAAAACGCACTAATATAAATAAAATCAAACAAGAATACAAATAAAAATAGAATGCGAATAATAAAAAATAATATGTTAAGTACTGAATATCATCTCGTGAATATCATATCATCAAGCAATAAGAATTTATAATAATAAGTTACCCAATGAATTTAAATCTATGCAATATAATTTATTTAAAATGAAGCTTAGAAAGTGGTTAATTGATAGATGTTTCTATGACATGAAAGAATATTTAAATTACAGGACTTTTAATAAAATTGTAAAATTTTCTTTCTGACATTTTAGTTATCTACCTTTTATGATTATATAATTTTTTTTGACATGATTTATAAAGCCTAAGAATATTGTAGCTAATTTATTTGTTGGAACCTTATTATTAACACTTTGACTGCGATTTTTTTTCGACGACTGCAATCTTTTTTTTAACCTAAAAAATTCGTGCTGCCGCTCTACACAGCGGTTGTGTTGCGCCGCATGCGTTTCGTTCGAAAAATATTACGGCTGTGCTGAGTCACAAAGGTCTGTATTTTCTCAGCCGCTGCGCTAGTGTGGATTTACGCATATTAGTCACTTGTAGAAAGCACATCAAAGTGTTAAGAAGATCTATTGTACCGACATTCCTGCAAAAATAAATGATTTTATTTTATTTGAAAAATAAATAGCTTCTCTATCTGCCTACATCGGTATTGGGTAGGTACATCAACAAACGCAAGGTGTGGCCCGTGACTCAACTTGTATGCAAGCGTTATTATTAACAGTCACATTTACCTAGCTGTAGATTGCAATAGATCTATTATTATGTCGTGTGGTCTCTTCCGCAAATGACGAACTCTGTGGCGCAGTGAACGAAGGTCCTAGGCGAGGCAGAAGGTTGCGGGTTCGATTCTCAATTCGGGACAAATAAATGTTTGTACGATCTGTAGATGAGTTTTCCTGGTGTTCTGGGTGTTTTTTTAGTGTAGAAAAAAAATATTATAATGTATTGGATTAAGTATAAAAGTTATCTAGTATCCGTAGTAAGCTCTGTTTAGCTTGGGGCTAGATGATGCTGTGTGGATTGTCCAGCATTAGCTCCAAATCTAAGCTCATTGTGCAAAAAGAAATAATATAGGTATATAACAATAATATGTATTTATTATTAAAACTGTTGAATGTTGACGCAACTGTACTAATTGCAAGATAAGATAAACAATATGGAATTCATCTCTTTGTAATGCATCTCGTGTCGATAACCTACAGTTCTCGACCGTTGATGTGGCACAACTGACACCGCAGCGACAAACCTAAGGGAGGGGGAGGGGGGGGGGGCTTAGGTGGCTTGATTGTCACTGCGGCCATGATAGGACTATATTGTGATCGCTAGTTTATTCTTCCAGCCACGAAGCCGCGGCGTTCACAATTCGCTACTAACCCTTGCAGCTGCTAAGAGCTGATACTGTTACCTCTTTTATTTTAGAATGTATATTTTGTAGTATAAATTATTAGAATAATCATTCTCTTTTATGTTCTTAAAGAAAATGCTTAAAGTAAAAATAAACTGGTCGGATTTTTCAAAAATATGATCAAAATGTATGTTATGACGTCCTTCATTCATAAATACCTCCATTTATTTCCATTATTTGGTAGGTAACTACATATATGATTAGGTATGTATATATTTTCTTCATGGAATCAACTGTAAACTTAATAATGTTATTTTATGAATGTGAACATTGTTTGCAACACAACACACTACTTTAGATAAGGAATATAAAAAGAAAAATAAAACACATAATGCTATTTCTTTCCACACTAAAGTAATTGTAACTTATTGCTTTAATTTATAAAGTAACTTGTCCCATTTCATTTATTTTTACTATCTCTTGATGATTGAGATGAGAAGAGGCGACGTGGAAGGGCCAGGATGAGATGGCGTGACAAGCTCGAGGCACATCTTCCATCATGGCCTGCAGCGTTGGATCGCGAGGAGTGGAAGGAGAAAAGGGAGGCCTTTGCCCAGCAGTGGAACATGGCTAAAAATAAATAAATAATCTCTTGATTGGCCAGAGCATGTCCGCTGACTGTAACTTTCTCCTGAACCGCTTACCTTCGGATCAGCTGTTTACGAATGACTCATTGTTTTGACTAATCATAAACATTGTTGTGAATAACAAACCATGTTTTGGTTCAACGTAAACTTTCCGCCGAGAGAATATTGAACAAGCTTATACCTCATCATATCAGCCCGTACACGTCCACTGCTGGACATAGGCCTGTGTATTTTATTTAGGTCCTTGTTAGAGGTTTTTATTTTGTTCTGCGTATCAAGGAATTGAAGTACCGTAAAAGTAATATGCTACTACGTACTCAATAGTTTTTCTATAGGTACTAAGTCTAAAACAGACTTAGTACTATAGAAAAACTATTGAGTGTAACTTTTCAAAATAAATTTATTACAACTTTTAACTTTGACTGCGATTTTTTTTCGACGACTGCGACTTTTTAACCTAAAAAATTCGTGCTGCCGCTTTACACAGCGGTTGTGTTGCGCCGCACATGCGTTTCGTTCGAAAAATATTACGGCTGTGCTGAGTCACACAGATCTGTATTTTCTCAGCCGCTGCGCTAGTGTGGATTTACGCATATTAGTCACTTGTAGAAAACACATACCGTGTGATTTCAGCGTGTCAAAGTGTTAAATAATTAAACTACTCTATAAATATTAATACAACGGGTATTTTATTTTAGTTATCGTTGTAAATAAACGCGATAAATACCCGTTGCATTAATACTTATAATTTTTACTAGATTTAAACAGATCACGTAAGTTTAAAATATTTAATAACTAAGTCCGAACAGGCTGAGTTTTCTTTCTCCGTATATAATTTGTTTCGGCCAAAGTTGTGCTAGAATCAGTGTTAAATTGAAACAAATAATATTTTTGACGGTTTTGGGTGTATATATCAAGCATAGAGATAAAAATAAAATATATATATAAAGATATATTGATATTATCCTTAGTTTTGGATGGTCAACATCAAACAGTGTAGTAGTACCCTTCCACGTTTGTATGGGAAGATGGGCGATCTTTTAACCTTAAGATACCTAGTCAGAAACTTTGTCGGAACGGATACTTTGTCGGAAATTACATTCAGAAGAAACCATGGCAGTTATCAGTGTTTCATGGTAAACCAATTCACACTAACCTTTATATCGAATCTACGTTAATTATGTTAGTGGCTTCAAGGTCGCTTATAAGCGCATTAGGTAGGTAAGTGCAGTGGAAAACACACCTTAATGACTTTTAATAAGATCTTGTTGTTCGGCTATTAGTGGAGTATTTTTAGATTAAAGATATTTGAAAATATCATCATCATCAGCCTATGTTAGTCCAATGCTGGACATAGGCCTCCCCTAATGAGCGCCATAGCGCCCTGTCTTCAGCTTGACGCATCCAGCATCTACGAGTACCTGCAGTCTTATCTACATCGCAGGTCGTCATCCCACGGTCGGAGGGCATCCTACACACACTACGTTTACCGAGTCGTGGTCCCCACTCAAGAACACTTTTGACCCAGCGCAGCGGTTGTCGAAAATATAGACCAAGTTAATCTATCAAATCACCCTGAACCACCTGTTTACAAGTTGCTGTGTGAATAGTCCAACATTATTTATTTATTTATTACTAGCTGCGTCCCGCGGCTTCGCCTGCGTGGAAATCTATCTATCAAATGGTTTATAAACATTCCTCTTGAATCACTGTATCTATTAAAAAAACCGCATTAAAATCCGTTGCGTAGTTTTAAAGATCTAAGCATACATAGCGACAGACAGACAGCGGGAAGCGACTTTGTTTTATACATACTACCTAAACCTATGTAGTGACAATGCGGGCAAACCTTGGATGGAGTCAGTGGTAAAGAAGTTTATCAATTTTCTATTGACAGGGCATTTCCTAGAGGCAAAGTGATTGGAATATAGAAAAGGCCATAGTGGTTTTGACCTAGACATCTATTCTGAGAATGCGTTTGCGGGGAGAACCGGAGCGGGAACGGACAGGACGCGGAGCTGGAGCGGATATGAATAAATTCTTCTACGAAACTTCCAAACGCGGCTTTTTTGCAGTCATCGTCTTGGACGCTTCCAATTGGTATTGATTAATCGATCAGTGGAGGTACCTAACTCTAGATTATTTGCAACAGTCTGCAGTTAGCTCGACTGTTTCAATTCAAAAGTAACCAATTTTACTAGTATTTAATCATTTATAATTGTAAATAATAGTTTAAAAAATGAACAATCCGTTCAGGTCCGTTCAGGTTCGAGGTTGGGTTCGATTCCCGCCTCTGAACAAATGTCCAACGATCTGCAGATATTTGTTCCGGGTGTATTTTCTATGTATAATACATATATTAATCTAAATATTATATGAATTATATCAGTCATCTAGTACCCATAACACAAGCTCTGCTTAGCTTGGGGCTAGATGATGCTGTGTGGATTGTCTAAGGCATTATTGATTTTGTCAAGCAAAAAAATTAAAAGCAATTACTATCCACACCGTAGGTAATAATAAATAACCTATAGCTATAGTTTGACCGAAACCGCTGTACCGCTCCTTAGGAAAGTGCGGCGAGGTGGGGGCGAGGAAAAACGAGCATGAGTACGCGTTGACGGCAGACTGATGGATCGGAGCGGCCGATATTTCCCCCCCGTCTCGCCGCTCGCATACCTCAGGCGCGGTACAGCGGTTTCGGTCAAACTATAATACCTAGTTATTTTGTGCCTATAGAGTTTCGATACTTGATCCGTCAAATTGAACATTACTCTTATATTTTGATATTTGACCCGTGGTAAAGTAGGTCACCACATGCCTTATCAATCTTATCATGAACGTTACTCGAACTACATCCTTTGATGATAAACTCTGCGGGTAAGGTAGACCCATCGACTAGTAGTCGATGGGTAGACCCAATAACTTGTCAACCGTGCTGCCTAATAACGACATAACTTCATTATTTAATAGTACCTACCTAGAACTTGATTATAATGATTATTGATGTTATAATAGAATTAATCATAGCTCAAAGAATGAGCAAGCTGAAGTGGCAGTGGGCTGGTCATATCAATTAAAAGATCGACTTCAAATTCCTATGTATTTCGAAATGTTTTAAAGTTTTCGGTGCAATTACTTATGGGACCACTTTAGGATCATTCTCCATACAATAGCGAAATAATTTAGCGATAAGGCCGCCCATAGTACATCTGTACCTTTGTTTGTCGTATTTTTGTTGTATAATTGACGGAAAAATTACAAATATACAAAAAAAAACATACATCCGAACCGAACATACAACCTCCTCCTTTGTTTTTCGTTTCAAAATAACGAAATTCATTCATTTGTCATAACAAAAACTTAGGTTTAACACTTACCTTACTCTTTTTGAAAACTATAATAATGTGAAGTCAAAAGTACACTCACCATCAAAGTTTTCGTCAGGTATACTCAGGTCCAGTTCATCCCTGAAGGCCTCTAGATGTTTCGATAGGTCTCCCTCTTGAGGGACGCCGCCATTCCTGAATTTGAACTTCCCGCTGCTTTCGTTCTTCAGAAGCGCGGGAAATAAACCTAAATCATAAAAAAAACGATTTGTCAAATACTAAAAACGCCAAGACAGAAAAAAAATATACTTAGTTTTCTCTGTCGCTTTTTCTGATTATATCATAGGCAATGTTCGATAAGGATCGAATAAAAGTTGAATAAAACCTAATTTTATAAGGTGTAAAGTTATATGTATGTAGGTAAGTGTAAAAATATGTAGGTACCTATAATTATCTAGAATATGTAAGTAGTTATTCGTTCAAAAGTACAGGAAGGTAGATTACAATTTAATTGTGTCCACGACAGCTACTGCCGAAAAACTATTGCACTGTTTGGCCGAATCGATATGAATATAACTGTAAAGTCGTTTTTGATACGGAAATAAATAAAATAAAATATATATAAGCGCCGCATGTCTTGGTATAATAAATAAATACTTAAATAAATAATGCTGGACAATCCACACAGCATTATCTAGCCCCATGGTAAGCAAAGCTTGTGTTATGGGTACTAGATAACTGATATACATAATACAATACATTACATAGATAGATATTTTTTATTATACATAGAAAACGACCAGAACACCCGGAACAAATATCTGCAGATCGTACACACAATTGTTCCGAGGCGGGAATCGAACCCGCAACCTCCTGCGTCGCAGGCGGACCTTCGTCCACCGCGCCACATGGTATGCAATGTAGCACAATGAATATATTCCATTTGCCTAAGAAATTAATTTTTGTGTTTAATATTAGTTTAGGGTAAGAAATGTATAGGCAATAAATGATTTTATTATTATTCATTATTATTAATATTAAATAAAAGCCACAAGCAGAAACGCCAGAAACGTAGTAGTGATATCAAACTTACCGGGGTCATAGAGTATGGTGACCTTTTCACCCCGAAAGGCATCGTCGTCGTTCTGTACTATCCCGAACTTGTCGTACAGGTCGTCGAAAGGGATCTTCTTAGACCTGCACTGCTTCGTGGGAACGTTCCAGTAGACCGTGAACGGTTTGGGGGGAGACCGGTCTTCTCGGAATTCTACTACGTAGTAACTGAAAAGACCAAAAAATATAACTGATAAGATTTAATTTACTTCGAGAGACAAAGCTTTTTTGCTAATTAAACATTGCCCTGCGCCGCAAATCGTTATATATATATTAATGTTATTAATTAATGTTATTAGTTATAAATTAATGTTATTATAATTATTTTATTTTTATTTTTATTTTGTTCATAAATAAAATAAAAATAAAAATAAAATAATTATTATATGTTAATTATATAATATTATATAATGAATATTATAATATGGGTCCGTCTGAGGCGTTAAACAGCAGTAGGTTCGATTTCCGGCGCAGGACACCTGTTTGTTGTGTGGTTGTACCTACAACATTATTTATAGAACGTCTATCTACATTAATAGAATAAAGTTATTAAAAAATAAAATAGCCCCAAGCTAAACCGAGCTTGTCTAATACAATATATCATTTATTATAATTGTATGCATGCAGGTAAATAGTTCTGGCTAGGTAGATATATATTGCATAGATAGATAATTTTTATTATACATAATAAATACCACCGCGCCATATATCCAGATCCTTTATGCAAATCATACAAACATATGTCCCGCGCCGGAAATCGAACCTTAGACGGACCTTTGTCCTCTCCATTATTATAGATAATGTATGTAGTTTTGTGCCTATACATTATATTGTTTTCTTTATTTCATAAATAATATTTTAAAACATATTTTGCTGTGATTTTGTACACTTGGACAATTGGAAGCATTGGACTTATTAAACTAGACAGTTAAGTTACGCACGCAATAGAAACACGACCTCATTGTTTTTTCCAAGTTAAATTTGATGAGTAAGTTGTGAAGAATGAACTTTGAGCTTATCAATTGTACGCTACCTATCTTAACGTTTGTTGTGGGTTCGGTAGGTGCAGTCCACGATTAACACTTCGATAGCCCATGACACACGTGATTTACTTCGGCTCCCTGCAGCTGCGTCGGCATGCCCTTTCAGGTGGCATCACAGAATCTAGGCAGTGAATGCGTTATCGTTTATGAGCTCTTCAACTTTGCACCACTCTCAAACAAACCAACTAAACACGATTACCTCGCAATTGGGTCAAAGAGTGCCGAAAAATATTCTTATTCAAACCGTAAAGTCTTATTTCCAAACAAAAATAATAAAAATTATGTCAAGTATTAAAATCATCGGCCAGTGTATGAAGTGATGACGAAATAGCGATATTTTAAGGGTGGATATTTCCCAAACTAAATCGATAAGAAACTAGTAACGTTTTATTTTGAATTTCATTTAGGTATATTTTTGTATTGTTTTCATCATTAATTATTATATTGTGCTTAATTAAATGTATATACTTTACATAATTTATTGTAGTATTATTGTTTGACTTTGTAATATTTATTATTTTCTTTTGAATTGAAACTTTAATTATTTTAAATATTATAAATTTTATTTATCGTACAATCGTATGGTGATGTCAGCACAGCAAGCCTGACATCAGACAGCTTTGACGTTGACTGTACCGTTTTGTACCATTACATCATAGGTCATTCAACCACAAATGTAGAGTAGGTTTTTTTAGAACCATAGAGTAGGTTACTACCTGCGTTCTATAAACAGATATACGTATCTGCATTTATCTATCTCAATGTCACGTGTGGGACGAAAAAAATATTCCTTTGGACTATGATTCTGATAAACAAGCGTTCCTTAGGCAGGACCTATCAGTTCCTGGTAAAACTGGTAAAAGCTTACACTATCCAGAAATAATACGTGTTTAGTAGTATGGTAGGCTAGGTATCATATTATGCTCCATCCATTTATTTATTATCTACTAGCGACCCGCCCCGGCTTCGCACGAGTGCAATGAAGATATTAACATGGGGCAGAGTATGAAACAAAGTCGCTTCCCGCTGTCAGTCTGTTCCTATGTAGGTATGCTGAGATCTTTAAAACTACGCAACGGATTTTGATGTAACTTTTTAATAGATATAGAGATTCAATGGGAAGGCTTATAAACAATTTGACACATAGATTTCCACGCGGGTGAAGCCGCGGGGCGCAGCTAGTTACAACAATATGGCTGAAATTTTTCATCCAGTAAGTTCCGGGAATTGTCATGACGAGGTAACTAACATTCAAACCTTTGCATTTATATTGTTAGTGTGATTACATAGGCGTGTTACCATATACTATGTAGGTATGTTTGTACATTGTAATGTAGTCGGGCGCGGCGTGACCTTGGCATTGATGTGGGACAGACAGACAAAAAGATTACTTTAACACTGATTTATTAGTTAATGCTCATACTGTGCCTGTATTTGGAAACTTGCTGGGAATTCGAAGGTCTTGGTCTTCTACGAATCCTTTTTAACATGTACCTGATACATTGTAAGTAATTTGAAGATAGCGAACCTACATTGTTATGGGTTATTTGTAGGGTTTCGTACAGATGGTGTTAGACGGGACCCTATCTGACTAAGCCTCCGTTGTCTGTACATGTCTAAAAAACAATCAAATAGAAAAATTTTATCCCATGATTCAGGATAGAAAAACTTAAACAACGCGTGCGAAGTCGCGAGCAGAAACTAATTATGTATAATTTGATAATTTTATGCATATGAAGAACCGACGGCCGCTGGGGCAAACGTGTTCTTGAGCGGAGACCACGACTCGGTAAATGTAGTGTAGGACGCCCTCCGACCAGGTGGGATGACGACCTGCGAAAGACTGCAGGTAGATGCTGGATGCGTCAAGCTGGAGGCAGGGCGCTATGGCGCTCATTAGGGGAGGCCTATGTCCAGCTGTGGACTATCATAGACTGTTGATGATGATATAAATAACGAGTGCGAAGTTGCGGGCAGAAATTAGTTTTTTAAGAACGAAGTGAAACGAGCCCAGAACTACTAATTCTGATTACGTAATAAATAAAACGCCAAATGACTCAATCGCCATTAGACCTGTTACGACAGACGGACAGCCAGACCCACTTCTTTATTAGTATTGGTTACAGACACGCGAAACTGTCACACAAGCTGCCTTTAGGATCTTAATCATCATCAGCAGTCCACTGCTGGAAATAGGCCTCCCCCAATGAGCGCCATGTCTTCAATTTGCCGCATCCGGCATCTACCTGTAGTCTTTCGCAGGTCGTCATCCCACCTGGTCGGAGGGCGTCCTACACTACGTTTACCGAGTCTGCAGGTAGATGTTGGATGCAGCAAGCTGAAGATAGAGCGCTATTGCGCTCATTGGGGGAAGCCTATGTTCAGCTGTGGACTAATATAGGCTGATGATGATGTTCTGAGAGAAGTTTTTGATCACTGTAAGAAGCAGGAGTTTTCGTGTATAATTCGCATTTTCTGTAACACAAAGGCTGTGCCATAGCACAGGTCATAGTTAGAAAATGCTATCTAGTATTATGCTCGCCTATGCACAACGTTTGTGCAGTAAAGTATATTCTATCTAGACATCTACATTATTATCTTTCGAACATTAGTATTAAAATATGTGAGGGGGTTGAAAATACGGAAATATACTAGATGATCTCAAGATCAATTTCCTGTAGCTATAGCAACACCGGTTATTGTCCCAGTCAAGAAATCAAACCTGTATCACTTTCACATTTAAAATGATTAACTAAATTCCACCAATGAGGCTGACTATCTGCATTCTATGTCTGCCAAAAGACTGCATTCCTTTTTCGATAAATAAATTTAAATTCTAATAGGATATTAAAATATGTTTTTATATGGTTGGGTATTTCCAAATAAAAACAAAACTGTTAGTTTAAAATAATTTTAAATGACTTTTTTAAGATAGTATATATTTAAAGAAAAAAAAATACAATACTGAGAATTTCCAAATGATTAAAAAAAGTTTTTTAACTCCTTGCGTTTCATCGTCGGCTGTTTGTTGATTATAAAATGGAAATTTAAAATATCTTTGGTCAACCTCAAAGGTCAATCTACGGACTTTTTTGAGGTCTGAGTTTCTGTGTAATTTTTTTTTCTACTAGCTAACGTAAAGGTGTCTTCCAGAAAACGCTACCTGTCATTTCCGACCTCAACGAATAATCAATGTGTAAGTATATTTTGAATAAGGTCAAACCATAAACGAGAGAAAGTTTTAAAATAACTCGTAAACAATCCTTTCTGAGGCGAGTTCATCAGCACGTTGTGTTTATTTTTTAAAACTTTTACATTAACCAGGACACTTCGAACAAATTTTATAAAATTACCATACGAAGGTAACGGACAATGTGATGAGTTTTTTTCGGCGCATGTAAACTGCGAGACTACGAGTAAAAACAAACATTGTGCTATGGCTACGACGTACAATAACTAAAAAAAAACCACCACAATGATGTATATTTAGATTTAAGTTCTGAATTATACCTGAGCAATAGATTAGAAAAAACATACCTAATTGTTTTTTTTGGTGTGTTGATCGAGATTCACAATTATTTTCGAAAGTCTTTGCAGCAGCCTGCAACTGTTTCAATTGGACCTACAAGCACTATCTGGGGGGTTATTTCTTGTGACATAGGAGATTCCTTGCCCAACTCGTGTGACGTCACATCGTGTCCTAAACACGAACGTGATTCCTAAACACGCCTAGACGTGGAATCGGAAATATGTATTCTCTTTGCCACAAGACGAATTGCATACCTACCTTTATTTCGTCAGTTGACAACAAACTGTCTTTTGTGTCTTTGGTACTTAAGTATCTAAAAATTCTAAAATAATTAGGTAGTGAAAAAGTACGTAAAAAGTAGGTGTCAAAAGTGCGTATGTCCGTTCTGTACAAAGTGCAATATCTCCTTAATACAACGCTAATATTTACCGGAAGCAACAATGCGCTTTGTACTTTCGAACTTAAGGTAGAGTTTATTTATATCGCGACTGCTCTACATTTGAAATCTTGTTCCTCGGTCGCCTAGCAACGTGGTGTAAACAATTCGATTCTCAATTTAAATTTTGCACTTCGCTGCAGTTTATGGATATGGAAACGAATAAGGTTCTATACTTTATTTATATCGAACGAATAATGATATGGTTGTTAGTTCTTACTAGTTTCTGTCCGATTATAGAGTTATTTCTAACTCATGGTAACTGATTTCTGAGATAACAATGCCAATGTTTTATTCTAAGCCTAAAACTACCTTCGTGCGAAATTTCAGACCGATTCACAAGCATCCAAAGGTACATCCAAACATCAAAACATAATAACGTACAAACATTTTTCACATTTATTATTAATAGCCTCATTGTAACAAATAATTAGTAAAAGATATTAGTCTCTAATATAAAAACATCTCGTCCTACAAGTCAGGAATAAAATAATAATTATTTGTGTTACGGAAGGGACTAAGGCCCCTTTAAAAAATCTAAAACTACGTAAGCTCCGGCACAATGAACTTTTCCAGTCATTAACATTGTAAAAATTGCTTTGCAAAATTGCCAAAAACAAACAAAGAGATTTCCCTATTACAAAACAAAACGGAACAGGGAAGTATTTGCCTACCTACTAGTTTTTTTTATTACCTTAGCTAATATAATAAAAAACAGTCAAATAAACGTAAATAATTACCTAATAAATAAATATAAAACTCACTTATTATCATCGCACTTTACTGCATATCCCGCCAACAAAACAAACAACAAAACTTTCATTTTTCACAACCGAAATAACACAATATAAACCAGAAACTAAAAAATTCTACCCATTCTAAAAGTAATCGTCGACAAAAAAAGTTTTTACGTTCCATAAAAAATATTATCCAAAAAGTTTGCGTCGAAAAACGCGGCAAAGGGCGTTCTGTTTTTGAACGTGCGCGCCAAGCGTAGGCCAGTTTTATACTATCGTATTGAAGCACGCTACACGCTACACAGTGGTTGAGATAATAATTTGTTTACCTACAAAGATGTTGTCGAGTGTTGTGTTACATTCGGTTTATTGTGTAATTGTATCACCATTCAATATATTTATTAACTTATTATGCAAAACATTGTTAACACTAGGAACAATCAATAGATAGGTATGCTTTTATACCTACGTAAATTGTAGGCATAATATGATTGTACAATGGGTAAATAAAGACCTTACTAAGTAGTAAGTAGGTAGGTAAAGTACCTACATAATAGAGAAATATTGTTCAGCCAGACAGAAAGGATTTTTCCGTTCGGGCTGGCACATGAAATGGCATAGATTTCCCCCATTCCATCCACATGAAGTGTGCTTATTTCGACGACCTCCCATTGATTGACATACACTATCCGCCCTGCGAAGGATCCCCGCCATTTACATATACATTTAAACTAGCTCCACCCCGCGGCTTCACCAGCGTGAAAATTAGAAAAACTAGGTACCTCCTATGAAAAATTGTACACTTTCTTTGTTGCCTGAAATAAAGTGCTAACTGTACCAAACAATTCCTAGGACCCGTTGGGAAAGGAAATATTAGGTATTTAAAAATGTCGTGGACCCGTTGGGAAACGCTGTATGAAACTAACTTTTTTGAGAACAATAGATTCATGAACCTCTGGGAATAAGCCATTATCACTACATAACATAGTGTACAAAGTCGCTTCCCGCCGTCTGTCTTTCCCTATGTATGCTTAGCTAAGATTTTGATGTGGTTTGTTTTAATAGATAGTGATTCAAGAGGAACGTTTATAAACCATTTGACACAAAGATTTCCAAGCGGGAGAAGTTGCGGGGCGCAGCTAGAATGTTATATTTGGCTCTACCAAGTTGGTGCCTATTCTTAATAGAATATATATTTGCCATGTTGGTTGAGTGGATTCCTCTACGTGACATAGCTACGCGTACACACGCGTGCTTTCTGAACGCACGCCGTTTGTAGGGATGACACGTTCGAGGAAACCATTGGGAAGAAAGTTCATTTATTTATACACTCAGTGGATTTTGCCCCTTAAGACGAAGTGGGCTCACTTTTGCGAGACAGACGGACAAAGTCGAAGAAAAAGGGAGGAAAGACGACCTCTGTGACGCTGTGGGCAAAGGTCCGCCTGCGACGCAGGAGGCTGCTTGTTTCGATTCCCGCCTCGAGACAATTGTGTGTACGATCTGCAAAAAAAAAAAATTACAAACTTCACAGTAATAAATAAAAATGCGTCGGTTTAGATAGATGTAGTTATGTTACATCGTCACGCCAAAACTACTGTACGGCCGGGTGATTATGTAACTCGCGACCGGTTTACGACAGGCGTAAATTAAGCAATCAGTGCTGTCAAACGCCAATTTTGTATTAGTTTGACACCAGCTACAACGACAAAATTGGTCAAAATTGGCGTTTGACAGCACTGATTGCTTAATTTACGCCTGTCGCAAACCGGTCGCGAGTTACATAATCACCATACGGATTGGGCAGAATGTTTGCATTGGTATGCTCACTCTGCTATGAGGCTGAAATCAAAGTAAGGACTTTTTATCCTTTAAAACCATTGTAGTTTCCTTCGTGTTATTTTAAAGCTTTTAAGTTAATATTTTATATATTAACTTAAAAGCTTAAAAATAACACAAAAAAATAATAGGTTTTGTTATTTGTTTAAACTTTTGTATTTCTACCTCCTTAACGACTTTAGGTACATTAAATACCAAATTAATAAATATTAGAAGACTGGCAACCCTAACAAACTCGTGATCGAAGGTCCAACTCTCCCATGCAAACGAGTCCTTTGTACAAACATTCCCTTTGATCCACCGAGAGGCCGATACACAACCTGTATAATGCCTTGTTTTACAACACAGCCTGTATAATGGGCTTTTGTGTCTATGATTTGAAAGACAAAGCATAGAAAATACAATGCAAGACCGTGACGATGTGGCGCGGCGGGCGCAGGCTTCGACGCAGGAGGTTGCGGGTTCGATTCCCGCCCCAGGACAATTATTATTGTGTACGATCTACAGATATTTTTTTCCGAGTATTCTGGTGGTTTTCTATGTATAATAAAAAATGTCTCTATGTATAATGCCGACTGGTACAAGACCGCCAGGGGCGAGATAAGGAAGAGGCCTGTACTCAGCAGTGGGTGTTACCGACGGATTAGATAGATAGATAGATGAAATGTAGTATTAAGTATATATCAGTCATCTAGTACCCATAAAAAGCTCTGCTTAGCTTGGGACTGGATGATGCTGTGTGAATTGTCCAGCATTATTTATTTATTTAGGTACATTAAGTAACCTTTTACGCCGACCTTGGCAGCGCAGTATGCGATAAACTGGAATGCGGGTTCGATTTCCTTGGATAAAGACCCGTTATCTAAACTACTTAATACATTACATACACTCATCATTATCAGTCTATGTTTGTCCACTGCTGCACATAGGCCTCCCCTAATGAGCGCCATAGCGCCCTGTCTTCAGCTTGAAGCATCCAGCATCTACCTGCAGTCTTTCGCAGGTCGTCATCCCGCACCTGACTGGAGGGCGTCCTACACTACGACTACCTACGCGGTTATCGGTTTTTCATGATATACGGCCGGCCCACTTCAGCCTGCTAATTCTTTGAGTTATGCCGATAGCTATATCGATATTGACCACAAGGTCAAATCAATTGAAGCACTACATTCTACCGGAAGTGACCGCCTCCGATCAATTATATGTACTTATACGAGTGATTCATTCATCCAATTAGACTGCATGCTCAGCTGTCGGTCACGGTTTATACCTACAGCTGACTGTACAGAATTTAAAGAGCTGACTGTACAGGATATTACTGTAACCGTTGCCCTTCAGCGGTTAGACGGCTGAGGTAGGCTGAAATCATGCTGGTTGCGTCAAGATGAAGACAGGGCGCTATGACGTTAATTAGGGGAGGCCTATGTCCAGCAGTGGACTAACATAGGCTGATGATGATGGTGGATTACGTTTGAGTTCGGTGGTTATAGAGGATGTTCTAATTACTGCTCATTTCCTCATTCCATGAAACAGGTTGGTATAATAGCAGGTACCTACTTGGTGATACTACAGCGACTGGGGCACATTATATATAATATGTATGTAGGTACATATTGTATACAGGGGACTGTTACATATTGGCTATGGAATTAGTTATGCAGTGCGACGCAATTCATGGTAATCATAATATTTAATTATCGGTGATCTACAAGTGTCTACAACCCAACCAATTGTGGATTGTCTATTATTTTTATTAATTTTTTTCTACTGCCAGGTAACATCTATTTTCTTATTCTGTCACTAGCGGACAAAAAATTTAAGTGAACAAAAAATCAAATCACCTTAATTCTTACTTGATAGATGTATAAAATTTGATTTGTCTAGTGTTTATTTTGTAAGCCTATGGGAAAGAATGATTTATTGACTATTTTGTGCGCAAATATTATGCATATTGGGGCAGCGATTGTATGGGTCGCTAATTGTATTTGTAGCATGTAATGTCGGTAATGTGTTTTTTGTATTGGTATCTCCTACAATAAAGTATTTTTGTATTGTATAGTAGACTGCGGTATTCTATATCACCAAGCAAGCCTGTTTGCCACCTTGATGGTATAAAAAAATATACATTTTGTTTTAAGCCCAGAATAAACATTTTGGCCACTTTTTATCCCAGATTTTGACGTTTAAGGGCAGATATCACATCACACTTATGTTATAAACAAGTTTCTGTCTGCGGCTTTTCACGCTTTTTGTTCATGGAAATGTGTAAAGGTTATTTCTATCCCATGGGAACTGTTTTATTACGTAGTAATTTAGTACAACACATTCTTTATTTGTCTTTTTCCTGTCCAGTGTATCTGTTTTTATGGTGTGCAATAAAGAATTATTGTATTGTATTGTATATACATTGTTTACATTTATGCAAAACTTGAGCCCGATCAGCTCATTCGATTTGGCATGAAGAAGTAACAAACATCCTTCCATCCTTCCATCTAAACATACAAACATTCGGTGTGATGTCCTCTAGTTATGTAGCACTGTACGTACACATAATATCGCTATCGTTTACTCGTAGCAATTGAAAACAATTTATACAACAAACAACATTTTGCGATAAAAACAATCCTTATTCCGTAGCAACAAGGTTCATTTCACCCGTTCTATTGCTGCATTAACGTTGTATCTACAAGTGTTATGTAAGCGTCTTGAATTTCAAACTTAATGGTTGACAATAACTATAATACCTACTTCTGTAATTTTGTAAGTTTCCGTTCTAAATACGTTCAGAGAAACTAACCCAGTGGCCTAATAACAGGCCATGAATCAATATGATTAGTTGATTCATTACAGACAAAACAACAATAACTCATTGAGTTTTCCAGTTTGAGTACTTACCGTTATCGTCATCAGCCTATGTTAGTCCACTGCTGGACATAGGCCTCCCCCAATGAGCGCCATAGCGCTCTGTCTTCAGCTTGACGCATCCAGCATCTACCTGCAGTCTTTCGCAGGTCGTCATCCCACCTGGTCGGATTACCGAGTCAAGGTCTCCACTCAGGAACACGTCATCAGCCTATGTTAGTCCACTGCTGGACATAGGCCTCCCCCAATGAGCGCCATAGCGCTCTGTCTTCAGCTTGACGCATCCAGCATCTACCTGCAGTCTTTCGCAGGTCGTCATCCCACCTGGTCGGATTACCGAGTCAAGGTCTCCACTCAAGAACACGTTTGCCCCAGCGGTTGTTGGTTCTAGGACTCTAGGTAGTAGGTATGACTCAGTATAACTGGGCTACACAAAATTAATGTATCTTGTAAAGGGCAATGTTGAAGCCTCTAAAACAAAACTCCAAGTGAGTTGCAATAATTATCAATAAAATAAATTCCAAAATTTTTTTAATAATATTGATATTCTGTAGAATCTAGATAAATTTAGCCTTTTTACAAAGGACCTTTGTAACAAGGCTTACAAAATAACAGATTATCTAGATTCTAGAGAATAATAAATCGATAAAAAGCTTGGGACGATCTTTGCTCCAACTCGAAAACTAACAAACTTTAAAAGATTAAATTTTAGTAAACAAAAATTTTAGTATTATTATCCTAAATAATTACGCCACCGTCAGCTTTCATACATACCGATCCTATCCATCCAAAGGTTGCCTGGAAGAAATAACTTTTAGCGATAAGGCCGCCGATTGTGCCACTAGATTAAGTTAGTATTAAGATCCTTTATTTTTATTATTTTCTTTGTATTTGATGGTGCAATAAAGCTATATTGTATTGTAACAAAAATTAAAGTTGGCTTTATTTCCTAGTTTTGGTGGGTTGCAAACTAACGCCCGATCAAGTCGCCTTTTTTACAGTTTTCAATGAAAATTTGTCAGAAAAGCGTCAGATTGAGTCAGGTCCAAAGTCATTTATTTCATATTTAAACTTATTTAAACCATTTAGACATCTGAGATGCATTTGAGTATTCGGGGCTAAGTTTTAACATTTAAGATTTCTTTCCCGATCCCAAGCTACTTACAAAATATTACTAAAAATATGAGAAGGTTTCATAAATGGGTTAAAATAATATTTGGGTACCTACGGCAAGATTCCTCGGTTCAACGACCGAACATGTGTTCGTATTAACGTTTTAGATTATATTAGTTATGATTATGATAGAGGTTATGGTGAACATGTGCGCTATTGGTATTGCTAAAAATGGATGTTGGCCCACTCACTCGACCCAAATATCATAAATGCAATTAATGAAAACATTTATTGAAAATGAAATACACATTAACAGAAGTTAATTCTTACTCGTGTATGCTCTTGAGCCACGTCTATAAGCTGTTCTCACGAGTAGTCACGAATCGTCTCGCTAGGAGACTCGACGAGTTTCAGCCATCAGAACAGGCCGGATTTTATCGACATAGCTCTGAGAATTAGCAAGCTGAAGTGGCGGTGGGCCGGCCATATCTCGCGAAGAACCGACGGCCGCTGGGGCAAACGTGTTCTTGAGTGGAGACCACGACTCGGCAAACGTAGTGTAGGACGCCCTCCGACCAGGTGGGATGACGACCTAAGAAATACTGCAGAATACTGATAAATGCTGCATGCGTCAAGCTGAAGACAGGGCGCTATGGCACTCATTGGGGGAAGCCTATGTCCAGCAGTGGACTAATATAGGCTGATGATGATGATGATGATGATGTTATCAGGTTCTCGACAATTTTAAATAAGTACAAATTACATAATTTCGTTTGAATTAGACATGTAGAGATCAGGAAAGATTCGTCTTTGAGGAATAGGATTTTTTTTAAGTCATTTTCTAGGAATTCGCTTACAGAGTAACTATCTATAACTATAACGATAACTACACAAACACCTGACAGTGTTACTAATACAAAATACAATACAAATAATAAAAAAAAACTAAATGATTGCAAAGAGTTATTGTATTCTCTTTGCTTCACTATAATACAAATACTAAGTTATTGCAAAGAGTTATTGTATCCTATTTGCTTCACATATTGCCAAATCAAAGAGGTCAAGTCATTCTCCTTGCTTGATAGCAAAGAGAATATAATCTAGGTATTACACTATGCTATTACTACACTTGACAGCAAAGAGAATTCAACAGATACGTCTTATTTACAATCAGTATTTTTTTTGTTTATTTACCAAAATTTTCTGTACAAATTACCATAAAAAAACCTAAATTAATTTTAAGTGCTACGACGCAGGTAATAAAGCCAAAATAATATTTGGTTAATCGTATATTATAATCAAATGTGAGGTGTCTCAAAAATAAAGAGATGTAGGAAAAGTTTTATTCTGGAGTATTTTTGGTGCCGCCAAAGAATATGTAAAACAAGAAGTGTAGAGGGAAAATCAATTATCTAGCTCTGAAGGAGACGGATTATCACTATAGGTACATAGTGTCATAGATAAAGAAACTCTATTGTTTTCGTCCATGATATAAAACAAAGCCGCTTCCCGCTGTCTGTCTGTCCCTATGTTTGCTTAGATCTTTAAAACTACGCAACGGATTTTGATGCGGTTTTTTTATTCAAGAGGAAGGTTTATAATAAACCATCATACATTTCCACGCAGGCGAACCCGCGGGGCGCATCTAGTATACAAATAAAATGTTTTCAGAGTAATATTGAAACGGAGCTAATCACGAAATGTGGCTATTTTGTGGTTTTCATTCTCAGATGACATGGGGGTCTCGTGGATAGGGGGGTCCATATCTACCCCAGGTAAGTTGCGGATTTTGATAGTACCAATAGACGTGCTTTAGCTATAGTGGGGTCAGTTCAGTTCCGTTATTTATTAAAATGAATTTTATTATAGGTAAAAAAACATAACAAAATAACAATTAAAATACAAAATAGTTTAAAATCTAAGTACAGGAATTTATTTTTAATAATTTTATAATTTCTTTGGTAATTTTACCAATATTAGTGATTATTTAAATATTATAATAAATATTTTATGTCTAATATCATTTCTACTTTTCTTACAGCATTTAAATTAAAAAGAAGATGGAGCAGCTTTCAAGGGAAATGCAAGCAGGATAAACTCAGATACACGAGTCCAGTGTTTATGCCGACAGATAAAAAGAAACAATCAAGCCTGTTTGTAAATGTTTTTAGTTATTTAGGGAAAGCTATAAGTAGAAAACATGGTGATTATGAAGACGAGGAAAGCGAAACGTCGACAGAAAGAGACACTGATGTATCTGAGACAGAAGATGGGGGAAATCAAGACGTTTTATTAGAACGAGCTGTAGAAAACATAAACGAACTAACTGAGAACGAAGAACTTAGTCTAAACGATCTAAGGCAGAAGAGAATACAATACTTCGCACCGAACAAGAAAAAGTCTAGATTCTATTGGAAGAAAAACACCACTTCAGCTCAAGATATGGACGGTGATTTTAAATATCTTATGAGTTTTACTGGCGAACTGAAGAATATGACGCATCACCAAAAACTTGAGTTTAAATTGGGGATGATGCAGTTACTTAGAAAGGTTTACAAGAATTCCCCTTACTAAGATCTAATGGAGGTCAAGCGCAGGACTAATTAAGATGCTTTACGAGGAACACTGCCAATTTTTGTACCGGTCGTGTCAGTCTGCCGTCTCATCGAATTATAAAAGTGAGGGAATAGAGAGTGCACCTGCACTATCACATACTTGTGCACTATATCATGTCCTGCGCACATAGTTAATCTCCACTGACACTGGCTGGTTGACATTTTGCTAGGAGGACATTATCGTATAACGAAACATCCAAGTTCTCCCAAAGTGTTAACGTAACCAGGAATTTCTGACTAAGTTTTTATTTTGAGTAGGTACCTACACTTAGTTTCAAAATTCGTTTTCAAACACTGAAGAAAGTAGTGAATCTCTTTCGTTGTGTATTTACCGTTTTTATAAAAATATTGTAGTTTGTTGGGTAGGTAAATAAAAAAATATGGTCTTCATATTTATTACATTTATTTGTGTCTCATCAGCCTGATCATCCAGTCCAGTCCATCCAGTCCACAGCTGAGCGCCATAGCGCCCTGTCTTCAGCTTGGCGCATCCAGCATCTGCCTACAGTCTTTCGCAAGTCGTCATCCCACCTGGTCGGTGGGTGACCTCACAACGCGTGCGAATCGGTGGACAGGAACGAGTGTTGTATAAGAAGAAACCGCATTGGAAAGAGAAAAGTTCACCGACAAAAACTAGGTTCTTTAATCTATTATAAAATTAAAACTTAAAACTATCATGGTTATTAACACTAAAGTCATTTAAAACGGGATATTGCCATGATCACGGAATAACATACTAGTTATTCCGTGATCATGGCGCATGACACTGTGCCGAAATATTGGATAACTCAAAAATCAAATCATGGTAAATATACCGTTTTAAATGACTTTAGTATATTAAAATTAGTTTAATATTGATGTATTCTCAAAAAGACAAAATCACAAAGTCACTTATATAAGAACTAGGTTAAGTATAGATAGTATAGGTTGTGGTCGTTCAATAGCTGACTCATTTACTGTGTTCACTTAATAAGAAGTGACTTACTGACTTACATGTATGTATATAATACACATAGAACATCTGTGGTAGAATGCCAGTCTTAGCCCTTACGCTTCTAGTCTTAACTGATGTGTTTGAAGAATAAGTTCAGAGTCGTATCTTCTCTCATTTTGAGTATTCCCGAATACTCAAACGCAACTCAGATTTAAGCCTGTCTTAAGTGACAATTTTCTGACAGTAATTTATTATAAAACCAATAAAACTGTCAAAAAATGGCTACTTGAGACGTGCTTAAATCTGAGATGTGTTTGAGTATTTAGGAGTCACTCTCTCATCTTTTTTATGTCATGTGTTTAAATATTTTATTGTACTGTTCGATTCTCGACGCTGACATCAGTGTCCTGCCGTTGGAACCGGCTAAAGTTCCACCCAAAGCTCCTCTGCGTGCCAGTTCCTGTGTTCAGGCTGCGGCTTGAGGGTAGTGATTCCATCTGGGATGAGCTGTCTTCAATACCTGCAATAAAACATATCTCTCTGAATATACAGGTCATAATTGAAGGTCAATTGTATATTATTTGCTCGCTGCGCCCCGGAATCATCATCATCATAGCCGTTAGTCCGCACAAACTGGCTTCTTGAATTGTACCTGTTTAATTTACACCACCACAACTTTCTGCGGGTGTCATAAGAGGCGACTAAGGGATATCCACCGCAGGGCGGGCAGCAATGCCCAACAGAAATGCCCAGCGTGGGAATTATGGACATTAGCCTTCCATGAGATAAAAGCTGGGGGAGGCCTGCGTCTAGCAGTGGACCAATATAGGTTGTTGGGGTGAGGAGGTGAGGTTTTTTGTATAGAATGTTTTCAATAGATAAAATGACTCAAGCGGAAGTTTATAAACCATTTGACACATAGATTTCCATGGGGGGCGAAGCCGCAGGGCGCAATTAGTGCTAGGTAAAAGATGTCACAAACCTAGCGACATATTAGTCGGTGTGACGGAGTCGTCAGGCGACATAGTGTTTATCTTCAAGTCCATCTCGAAGGTCTTCAGTTGGCTGGCGCTGCAGAGCGGCGTGGCCACAGCTTCTACTGTGTTCAGGTGCTCGTCTTCTATCATGTAGGCTTCGTGCTTCTTTGAATATCTGGAAATTAAGCGGAAGATCCATCATTATTATGGAAAATTAAAGAGCACGTTGTGGGTTTTGTACTAAAATGTTAAAAAATAATGATGGAAAATTCACACAGCATTATCTAGCCCCAAGCTAAGCAGAGCTTAGCTTGGGGCTAGACTTGGCTTGTTATGGGTACTAGTAGATGAAGATGACTGATATACTTAATACATAGATAGATATTTTTTATTATACCTATACACAGATAGCGACTGATATATTTGCGGCTCTGCGTGACCGTACCCATGCTCTTGGAGAACCCCAGGCACACCACTATCTCGAACTAAAGCTACTTACATGAGTACATTCCTGAACCGGTAGCCCCACATGATCTCCTTGGAGAGGTAGGAGGTGCGGCTCTGCGTGACCGTGCCCATGCTCTTGGAGGAGCCCTGCAGGCACACCACTATCTCGAACCTGGAACAAAGCGGTTACAAATTAAGATAGAAGTTCATCTTCAGCCTATGTTAGTCCACAGCGCCCTGTCTTCAGCTTGAGCTTGATCTCTTGATTTCAATGGACTCTCAAACGATGATTGATTATTAGTTTTTTAAGCGTGGATGCCTTCTTCAGGGATATGGTTATTTTTACTAAATAAATGTAATACTTTGTTCTACCTATAGTCCATACAATCCTGCGCAGAGAGATCGTAGAGCGGGCTCTGCGCATCGATCACGTGGACGACTGTGATTGGCCAGAGCAGGAACGCACGCGCCTCCTTCAGGGATAGCTGGTGAATGTAGTTCTTCACCAACTCGCCCTCTAAGGTTCTGGAATAATAATAATGGGAAATCACTACATATTACAAAACAAAGTCGCTTCCCAATGTCTGTCTGTCCCTGTATACTTTGGTCTTGGAAGTGTATATTGGTTACCTGATAGGTTTGAGCATGTAGGCAGTGATGTTGGTCCCCACCAGGTGCACGCTCATGAAATCCCACACGCGGAACTGGAGACACAGCTCCCCGTCTCGAAGACACACCTGGAACCATGAGACACTTCATCAGCATACTAGCTCCACAGCTGGAAAAGCCTCCCCCATAAAGGGGGGTTTGGCGTGGCAGGTGAGGGTTGCGCACCGTAGCTTTCTTGCTGAAGCCAACGGATGTGACGTGTCGGTTGGGCCGCACCAGCTTCGTGAACAGCAGGCCTGCGAGGCCGCCGGAGAGTGCTGTGCCCGCCACTATCTGGAAACGGACAGGTTTGGAAATAAAACGAAATGTTTTTCTCCAAATTTACAATTTGTCGTCTTTTAAATTTCAGTTTCATAGAACCACCAATAACACACAATTGTTACTGACGTAAATTTTAATCTACTACATAAATGAAAGAATAGCAGTGCCCATACATCAGGCACTGTTGTTTAAGTCACCTTTCCAGTTTCCAGCAATAAACTCGTCGACAGAGTAAATATAACAGCAGCAATAGTTACTTGACTGACTTGACTAATAAAGACTTGACTTAATAATAATAACACTCCTTTATAAACCTTTGTGGTTATCCTTTTTTAAAAAAAATAGAATAATCATACATTATTTGCGTATGACTCACTCAGCCCGACAAGTTAACTCTGCAAGAGTCTCGCATTTTGTTATAACTGAAAATAGTTCCTTCTAACTAACCTCAAATACCATGATGATGATGGCTTCAGGACATTCTTCACTTGGGAACCGAGTGCCATATCCTATTGTCATCTGCAAGAACAAAAGTTTTAAATAGACATTATTGATGATTTTATAAAGATGTGTTAGGTTAATTACCTAATTCTATTCACTGATATGAATAAATGAGACTGGAGAAACAAGAGAATTTGTTTTCGATACGTCTGAATAAAAAAAAAACCTTTTACCATAATGCCTGAAAGCCAAAATGACTGAATACAGTATTAAGTCATTTTTGGCTTTGAGGCAACTTTCTGTCCGTAAAGTTGAATGATGATTAGTAATCAGTTTCCTTAGCTAAATATGATAGCAATACGGAAAGAGATTGCAGAAAAAGGTTCTAATTATTTCTAATAATTTGTCAGCGAAGACGCTGCTGTCTATTCCCTTCCTTGGTAAAATGCACAGTTCTTAAAAATTGTTTTTGCTACAACTTGAAAAATAACAACAAACATGCTAAATGTTTCTTGGTCACTTCTGAACTAAGATTATTTTTCGAAGTCGCGAAAGAAAATTTTTTTTTTTATTTGTTTAATCATATTTAACTTTATAATGTTGACTTTATCCAAGTGTGCTTCCTACAACAAAAAATTTTTTTTTAAATTAAACTACCATCCAACGTTTGAGCAATACAGCTATGTGTAGTACGTGATATATAAATCTGAAATAAATAAATCTGAATCTGATGGATAGAGGTGGCTCAGGACTGCTATTTCTGGCATCTCGTATCCCCATACGATACGATACAAATAGCGGACGCCTCGCAGTGGACATGATATGATAGATCTGAAACGACCTACATGAGTTTCGACCGCCATCATGAGCAGGCCCGCGAACGAGGAGGTTCCATTAACACAGTGCGTCTTCCCATCGCCTATGTCATCAGCATAGGTCGTCAGCACACCGTACCAGATCCCGGCGATCAGGAACCAGAACACCACGTGACTGGCGACCATGAGGAGGATGATGAACCGCCATTTGCTGTTGATCTGGAGGGTAATGACAGATAGATAGAAAACACTATTTTATATACTACACGAAGTCAGGAAACAATACTTACAAACAGAAATTTACAGTATACGGGGCAGACCTATTGCTGTGATCATTTCATGTCCATCATTAAGGGTTATGCCATAATCTACATGCTATTCTGGGTGCCAAATAAGGTGGAAATGCAGGTCAACGATCGAAAATATACGTAATATTACTGGACAATCCACACAGCATTATCTAGTCCCAAGGTAAGCAGAGCTTGTGTTACATATACATAATTTTTTTTTTTTTATCTTTATTTATTGATGGAGTTTTGTCACAAAGTGACTATGTCACTCCCATATGATACATATATACATATACAATACATACATAGATAACCAGAACACTCAGAACAAAAATCTGCAGATCGTAAAATATTCATCCCGAGGCGGGAATCGAACCCCAGAGGTCATCAATTGATACGAGATAAATGCTTACGACAGTATTGACGATGTCCCGCATATACTTCATGGATTTAGAAGAGATGTGACTGCGGACGGGCACGTTCTCCTCTCCATCCTTCAGCACCACGCGGCGGGAGCGCACCGGCCGCCCGTGTCTCCGTCTACACAGATAAATATATACTTAACACTTTATATTGGGTTCACACACAAACAGAACAGACAAATAACTCAAGAATCGTCTACACAGATAGATGATAGACTATATATTAGGTTCACAAAAAACATAAACTACGAGTATCTTAGACCATTTGAATTATGAAAAAGGGAACTTTTCAGGAACAGCTCCCACCTGAACAAATGCAATGGGTTAGTCCTTAGCCCTTGGCTACTCCTTATAGCTTAACTTTATCATGGACCAAATTAATCTGTATAGTTCTATCTAGCCCAGCGAGCACATTATCTAGCAAGACGAAATTACTATGATTAATTTATTAATATGCGCTGGCTGCGTTGTGAACTAGCATTTTATCACCATCATATAATTCATTGTTGGCCTTTTCGAACGCCTTACTATATTTATTAAAAATAAATTCTTTCTACCTTTACGTACCTATAGGAAGAATGAACCCTATAGGTACCTGCTGTGTTTTTAAACGCAAAAAACCAGTTAAATTTGTTCTTTTTGAATATTTACATAAGTCTATTTCAGATAACAATGTTTTTATCGTTCGTGCCAATTCGATAAGACATTAAAACAAGGAATTGGGTAAAGTATCGGAATCGTGAATCACATGCTAAAAAAGTTCCGTTTTGATAAGGTGTTTGTTTATGTCGTTTATTTTTCCTACTGACCATACTAGGTTACCTGGGAGAAATCGCTGACAGCAATAAGGCTGCCTATTGTACTTTTCATGTTTGATATTTGCATATAAGGTGTTATTTTGATATGTTTTAAAAGTGTACATTCATTCATTCATACCTGTGCCCAGATCCTTTCTTAGTTCTTTTACTAAATGGCGTTGAAAATCCTTGCGACGGTGGTCCGATAGTTGTGTCATCAAAATCCATCATTTCAATCTTGTCATAGTCATCGTCATCTAACGGTGCACTTAATGAGAGCTTCAAATCGGACGTGACTTCACTATCTTCATCAATAGTCATCACCAAGCCACCATCTTCACTGGAGTATAGACCATCACTGCTCGGTATCACTGGTACAGCATTAGTTTCAATGTTAGTTATGCTGTACGGAAACGAAATTTCTTTGCCTTCTACGTATGTTTGGGATATCCTGTACTGTTTCTTTAGTTCTTCGTTGGTGTATACATCTGTTGAGACCATGCGAGGGATTTCGATGGAGTTTCTGCCGGAGGTTCTGCCGTTTCCAATGGCTTCGGAGTAGCTCAGGGACCGTTCTAGAGTTCTACTGCGACTGCCTCTTCGGCTTTCAGAGTCATAGTTGTTCTGCATGATTGTTCCTTGCTAATGGAAAATCAATTGCTTAAACTAATTTAATCAATTCTGTTTTGTCACCTTTAGTTGTTTGTGGTGTTTCTTCTTATTTTTTGTTTGATTTTATTTAAGAATCATTTTTGGGTTCTTTGCTATCAATTTCTTTGACATAAAAGTTATCTCTAACACTTTAATTTGTGAGGTAGGCACTGTTGTTTATACTAAGGCTTTGGTTATTGATTTCACTCAAACAGTGAAGGGTAAAGCTTAGGTTCGGTAAATAAAACACTTATGTCACATTATTAGATTCGCCACTTTTATTTTAAAAACATATGCACGTTTTAAAGATATTTCCTTACAATAGTTGTGCGTCTCAGACTGAAGTTCTACTGACAGTAAATTATCTGGAAGATAAGAGCCGGGCCTTTATCCTAAGATAAGGAACGAATATATTTGTATTGTAAATACATAGGTAGGTAACTCTGAGAAGGTATTTATTTTGATTGAAGTGTCCTAGAGTTTGACGGAATGTAAACATGCGAAAAGTGGTAAGTGTGAGTTAAAAGTATGTGTTACAGTTTAATATTTAGATGGTTACATTAGTTTTATACGAGTACCTCGGTACCTACAACAGGCACCCAGACTTAGGTACCGTTATAAATAAACTGAACACTTACCCACTTATTTATAATATATAAAATGATAACAAAGTTAATACTGATCAAAAGAACTTTCATGTTTCTAGAAACAGGTTAAGGGGCCTCCGGAGGGACGAATTCTTCATACAAACGTAATACCAAAATGATTTCCAATTCAAGCATATTTCCACTATAATATTGTATTATTTGTATTTGAATAGCATTTATCTAGGTCCCTAACTAGTTTTTTTTCAAAATACTTACCTAAAATTAAATGAAAGCCAATCGCATTTTGCACATTTTTATGCGAAAATGGACAAGTTTTCTTGCTATTTGTTTCGTATTAAAAAAAAATATCTTACGTTTTAAAGAATACAAAAAGTTTTCAGTCATAATTTTTGGTATTACGAAACAAACCAAATTTTGAACGGCTAATATTGCTATCGCGCACGCTTGGGGCGCGGCGCAAGGGTCAAACAGGGACAGCGATATTCGGAGCGATTTTTGCAAGCGAGGGTCGTCGGACCCTTAAGTTAAAAATATAGCTTTTGTATAGAATATGGATATATTGATTTGTTATAAGACTTACACAGAACGCACCAAACCAACTAAACTCAGAGGAGACGTGTTTTATTATATGTAAGTCGTGTAGGATTGGTTGAATAGTAGACTCCCATTTTACAACAAAATGGCTGAACTTGGCAAAAACAACTTATTAGAAGGCCATAAGCCACGCAACATAAAAAAACAAAAGAATCATTAAAATCAGCAAACTTAATTTACAAAACCTAGTTACAGCCGAACATAAGCCGAATCGTTTCGCGCCTTAATCAATTGATCCACATTTACTCATTGTAAATGTGGATCAATTGATTAAGGCGAAAATTCGTCACTGCAAAAATTGTTCTAATTGGTCACAAACAACCACGCAAAAAGCAATATAATTTGTTTCAATAATTCATAGGTAAATTTTGTTCTAATAACTGGACGGATTCAAGAAGCTTTAGCATTCTTCCTGAAGGATGAAGATCGCTCCAGATGGAAGGAAGATATCCTGTCGCTGAAGCTGGTCGGGGTGCCAGGACACGGAGTCAGCTCGGGCTTGTCTGCAGGGGTCGGGCTGAAACAAACGACCCTATTCAACAAATATTCATACAGACAAAATACCATACATATCGAAACAAACGCAAATGTATTTTTACGATAAAAAAATGGTGCGATATGCAAATATTAGTTACGGGTGTTCTGGGTATTTTCTATCCTACTTATATTATAAACGCGAAAATTTATGAGGATGTTTGTAAGTATGTTTGTTGCTCTTTCACGCAAAAACTACTGAATGGATTTTGAAGAAAATCCACAATAATATATTCCACAAGCTCTGCTTAGCTTGGGGCTAGATGATGCTGTGTGGATTGTCCGACATTATCTATTTAACTATATGAACCCTTACGTGGTGCAGGAGCCGCTGGCGCTGGCCAGTTCTCTGGCGCTGCAGAGAGGCGTGGGCACTGGCTCCGTGATGTCCAGCTTGGCGTGCTCGATCACATACTTCTGCTTGCGGCTGTCGTATCTAAACAATATAAATAAATAAATATAAATAATGCTGGACAATTCACACAGCAATATCTAGCCCCATGGTAAGCAGAGCTTGTGTTATGGGTACTAGATAACTGATATACATAATACAATACATTACATAGATAGATATTTTTTATTATACATAGAAAACAACCAGAACACCCGGAACAAATATCTGCAGATCGTACACACAATTGTTCCGAAGCGGGAATCGAACCCGCAACCTCCTGCGTCGCAGGCGGACCTCCGCCCACCGCGCCACATCGGTCGTCAATAAGGTTGTGATTAGTTAGATCATTGAATGTATTTGAAAGATTGATGGTATTCTGAAAGAATAAAGAATTTATTAATAGCCACAAAAAAAGGAAAAAACACACAAATACAGAACAACATCCCTCTGGCCCCGTGGTCCTACTGCCTTTGTCCTACCGATCGGACCACATGACTTTGCGGACTTCGCAGACCCTTATGAAATATTCTGAACAAATCAGTAGGTACATGGTAGTACAATTCTGGTTTGAATAGGTCGTAGGGATTTAAACTTAAACATAATGTAGCGTGTAATAGAGTCCCAAGAGTAAGAATAAAACTGGTCTTTCCCTATGTGCGCGGCTAATAAGGTCACGTCTCAGCTTGTTGTCACTATCGACCGAGGACGATAGTGACACAGGCTTTCAGGCTGGACCTTAAATTGGGTGACGTCGTGTCTCGAGTAACGTCTTAATCTCAATACAAAATACGAATTAATTAAAACGAGCTTAGGTTATAAAGTCCTAAGTTCCCGTTAGGAAATGTATATTATATAGGTTTAATACTAATAGTTCAAACAACAAAACGACAAATTAGTTTCTTGTTTGTATAATAAAAACAACATTTGAATAAGTAGTTCGAAGCTTAACTTTTTGTATGCGGCAGTTTCAGTTTTACTGCGCGGCCAGCCACAAACACAAAATCCTTCCACGATTAGAACCTTCCACATAATTACAAGTATGTACTATGTATTTTATCGGGTATTTATCGCGTTTATTTACTTTTCGGGATAAATAGGTAAATAGACGCAAAAAATACCCGTTAAAATAGTACTTGTAATTATAAAATCCTTCCACTTAGAATAATGCAGGCTCACTTGACGACCGGTGGAAAGCGATGTCCCCACAACACCTCCCGCGGCAGGTAGCTGGTCTGGCTCTGTGTGAACGTGCCCATGGACGCCGAGGCCCCCTTCAGGCTGACTGTGATCTCGTAACTGAGGTAGAACAAATTGTGTATTGGATAACTCAAAATCAAATCATGGTAAATATCCCGTTTTAAATGGGGTAAGTTCATAAATAAAGATTTTTTATGTATTTCAGTTTTAACATAGTTTTATAGTTGATAATATAGGATAGTGAGTGCTTTGGTTGTACTGTAAATTTCTATAGAGAGTGATTAAAGAAGAAGTTTTATAAACCATTTGAGATTTCCACGCGGCCGAAGCCGCGAGGCGCAACTAGTAAATAAATAAATGTACATTTTATTGCATGGGTGCATATGGGGTCTTTCGCATCTTAGAGTCTTTATTTTGCTCCTGCAAAAGCCCATTTTGCAGCGCTTAACTAGGCACATGGAGCCTTGTTTCGCAGATGATGTGAGACTCATAGACACTCGCAGACTTGAAGTGAACAGTGAAATAATCTTATCTGATAATAATTTATAGTATAAAATTTAACTTGTCTAAGTCCTTATTTAGAACTTAGACAAGTACATTAATGGGTATATTCTTCCTTGTAGGGAAGCATTGGATCCGATTGGCACAAGACCGCCAGGGTGGCGAGATAAGGAAGAGGCCGATACTCAGCAGTGGGTGTTACCGACGGATTAGATAGACAGATAGAACTCCTTATTTTGTAAGGCTAAAGAAATAGGACCAAACCCGTTAGACTTACTTGGTGTTATTGACCATATCCGGGGTGTACCCGTAGAGCGGGCTGGTGCGGTCTATGACGTGGAGTAACGTCACCGGCCACAGGAGGAACTGCCTCTGGCGGAGGGTCAGGGTCTGCGCGTAGTAGCGGATCACCTCGCCTTCTTTGGTCCTGGAACAAAGATAAGGATTGTACATTTAAAAAGTATTTCTATTGAGTTTTTCTCCTTGGACGCATAGGCTATTTTCTGTCGTGTTTGAACTCATAATTTCGCAATCATATTGCGTCATCATCCTCGGCTAACTGGGATCTCGCTTATGTAGCCAAGGTTGAGCTCAACAGTAAGGTTCCTTTGCAGTTTTATAATCTTACTTGGTCTAAAAGCCTATCTGTTACTTATGTAGTACTAGCTGCGCCCCGCGGTTTCACCCGCGTGGTGATAGATATTTTGGATAATATTCTAATATCTTTATGAATTGTAGCCTATGTGTTATTCTGATATGTAAGTTATATTATAGTGATGTTTCATTAAAATCCATTCAGTAGTTTATACGTGAAAGAAAAGAGTAACAAACATCCATCCATCCATACTTACAAACTTTGACGTTTATAATATTAGTAGGATTTAGTAAGCATCTACGCATGTGTGCGTGCCTGCACCAGCCCCCGCCATCACCCGCCACCTCAGTGCAATAAACAGTGTGTAATCAAATCAACCAGCGGCCGTTTCAATTACGTCTATGAGCTCCCAATTCAAATATCGTACACTATCCAACTGCAAAGTTAAGTCCAGTCAAGTAACTGGTCTTCCTTCCTTCTGTACAACAGTCTTTACCATTATTATCGCTATCCAAGCCACTGTTGGACATAGCCTTCTACTCTTCTTATTATTTACTTCATTGACAACAATCCTTGACAGTTACATACCTGTGCGTGTGCACGAAGTGTGCTGAGAACTCAGAGCTGATGATATGGTCGTAGTTGAGGTCCCAGGCGCGCAGCATTAGGCACAGCTGCCCGTCCCGGGAACTGATCTGGGCAGACAAAGGAACAGATAAAGTCTGACAAGGATTTCTTTTTTTATTTCCAATGGGGTGGTGGGGGAAGGCTTGAGTGTCGCGGCCATGATAGGCCTGTTGTGACTGGTTGTGATCGTCACTTTATTCGTTCAGCTCTGAAGCAGCGGCAGATGGGCAGGTGCTTGCCCAGGTAGATGCTACGTTTGGCGCTGACAAGTAAAACTAACAATTTTATTGTGAAAACAGACTGAAACAAATGTATAAATATTTTTTTGGAAAACACTAAAATTAGACAGACACTATAATTAATATTTCTTATAAAATTCACTTTAACTTTGTGCCCTCAGCTTAATTTTGCCCCACAATAGTTGAGCAACGCTGGTATTCTACAACGTAACCCCTGATTTTTTATTTTTAAACATAGAGCTATATTTACGACGATATAGATTGAATGTATAGAATTGAAAAACAAACATCATGTATTGTTTTTTTACGGCTGGGATTCATAACGATCAGACATCATAATTGAAATAAAAAACAACTACTTAATAATTTACTTACTTGAATTGTCAAGAACTAACATAGAATAAGAAAAATATGCTACTAACATGATTATGGACCTAAAGTTTAATTTTTATCGTTGTCCGAAATAAACGATTTTTTTTTTATTTAATATTTGGATCTTACCACCGCCTTCTTGCTAAATCCAACGCCATCCCGGGAGAGTTTCTCAGGGCGCGTCAGCTTGGCGTACACCACGCAGGTCAGCACTCCCGACAACCCGGTGCCCAGGATTAGCTGAAATGATTCCAAGACAGGATAAACTCAACTAGGATAGTGGTAACAGAAATTAGCGAGCATTATAATACATAAATAAATAAATAAATAATGCTGGACAATGGGTACTAGATAACTGATATACCTACATAATATACTATATATTACATAGATAGATATTTTTAATTATACATAGAAAACGACCAGAACACCCGGAAAAAATATCTGCAAATCGTACACACATTTGTTCCGAGGCGGGAATCGAACCCGCAACCTCCTGCGTCGCAGGCGGACCTTGGCCCACCGCGCCACATCGGTCGTCAAATATATTATAATACTGTGCTAGCTCCAATATGGACACGTTAATTGTTTTTGTTACATAATTTTATTGTTGTCCGAAATAAACGTATGAAATGAATGGATACGAGGAGGAAATCTTAAGCTGGTGACGAATTGTAGAATATTGTAAAATCTTAGGGTCTCCCCCTATGAATTCACCATATTCTACAATTCGTACGTATAGTAAACTAGCTTCTGCCCGCGACTTAGCACTTCTTTTCGGGACAAAAAGTAGCCTATGTCCGCGTAAGCAAGAATTTAATGCGGGTAGGTACAATCATCTACACTAAGAAAATATTAATGAAACACGAATCTACCTGCATGATGAAGAGGAATATGGATTCTGGACACTCTTCGTCGATAGCGCGATCTCCAAACCCGATAGTAGTCTGAAACGAAAGAAATCAGATATAGATCCAACCAGCGAGACAGGGTGGTACTCTTAGGTGCTGATCAAGACATATCGATCTTACCATGTCCGTATTACGTACTATTAGTTAGTACGTATATTACGTACTATTTAGTTCTCCAAAATACGCGAAAAAACTTTTTTCGTTTCGTTTTTGTGTGCAAATTTGTACTCTGGTAGACTAGTACACCATTTGGCCGAAACAAAACATGCAGTTTAGAGAATCCAGAATTATGATAAGCCCCCTTGATTGAAGCTATACAATGTCTATTTTCCCTAAAAATTTGTGACAAATAAAGACAATCTATTCTAGTACCTAAAACGCTTTTATAAATCTACTATCTATACCTCTTGGAATTGTTCAAACACTTGGCCCATTATTTCACAAAAGAGGAAGTTCTTTCTCGGCCTTGATTGGCTCAATTTAACGGCTTCTGATTGGATAAGTGCACGAAACAGGATTGTGGTTTCCTGAATTCTAACAAATGAAAGATTAAGTTAATTGGTGCTTTGTTCTTAGCGGCCTTTAGTCGAAATTGTGTTTGATGAGCTCGAATTGTATTTGTGATTAGATTTTCCTTTTCATTCTTCTAATGACGTAAGACAAGGCCAGAGGTAGGTATAGTTTATATTTTTTTTTTTTTTTTTTTTTTTTTTTTTTTTTTTTTTTTTTTTTAAGCCATTATTGTCCCACTGCTGGGCAAAGGCCTCCCTTTTCTCCTTCCACTCCTCGCGATCCAACGCTGCAACAGGCCACGATGGAAGATATATATATACCTACTATATAGTTTATATAGTAGGTACAATAGATTACTTGATACATATCTAGAAAATATTTTTGCAGCTGTAAATAAATGATAGCGATCTTCGCGACTGGAATGTCAATTGTGTTAAAAAATCTCATTTATTTCAACCAAATCTTCTCCTTGGTCCATGAAATCGACACCATTACCAAGAAACAGCTAAGAGAAAAAAGTCCTGTAAAGGTCTAGTATCGGCTAAGATCAACTTTGGATTGCTGAGTCACTGGAGAAAGGATATAATAGAAACTGACCAAAATCACGCCAAATTTTGCTAACAAATCGCTTTACTATGACAATAGTATCGTCGCACAATCTTCCATATAAGAAACTCTACACATACACACTAACATGAGTCCTCATAAAGGAATACCTCAAGCTCTCATATATTCGAAAAGCTGTAGACCAAACGAAAATCCAAGGAGCGTTATTTAGAGATGTTCTTTAGGTTTTGAAGATAATATACAGATTGATTTGATTCTTATAATTCACGATATCAATCGGACAGTGGAAAACTGTAGGCGTGGGTTGAGTCTGTTTCCCTTTCTAGGTTATGTCCTTTGTCTTTATTTAGCGTATGATTTGAACCACCTACTAATAAATAGAGCCATTAGCCCCAGACAGTTCCAAATCCTCTCCGTGGGTGTAATTGTTATTGTAAGGGACAGATGTAATGATCCTACTCGTGTATCATTGTTGTGGTATTATTTGAATCAGGGCGAGTGAACTCCCGTTATGACCTACGGAGCTGAGACGTGGACACTCACGATAGGGCTGGTCCACCAGTTCAAAGTCGCTCAGCGAGCTATGGAAAGAGCTATGCTCGGAGTTTCTCTGAAGGATAGGATTCGTAACGAATACATCCGACAGAGAACCAAGGTTATCGACATAGCTCAAAGAATTAGCAAGCTGAAGTGGCAGTGGGCCGGCCATATCTCGCGAAGAACCGACGGCCGATGGGGCAAACGTGTTCTTGAGTGGAGACCACGACTCGGCAAACGTAGTGTAGGACGCCCTCCGACCAGGTGGGATGACGACCTGCGAAAGACTGCAGGTAGATGCTGGATGCGGCAAGCTGAAGACAGGGCGCTATGGCGCTCATTGGGGGAGGCCTATGTCCAGCAGTGGACTGCTATAGGCTGATGATGATGATGATGATGAGTGAACTCATGACTTTATGAAGGTGGTCTTATTATTATCATCTCAGTCGCTTGAAGCTCAATGGTATCATCGTTTACACACACCAGTGCGCCCGCCAAAAGTCCGGTAACGCCGTCATGTCCATCAGCCGTAGCCTTAGCACAATTAAGGTACCTACCTTGATATTGTACACTTTAATATGTTTGATTTATGACAATATAGAAATCTGAATCAGAATCTGAATCTAAGGTCAATAGCATTAGTAGGCAGTCCATTAAAAAAAATGGCTAAGAGGCACGGCCGCACTGTATCTTGGATTATTGCTTCGATGGTAGACAGGCGTGTACCATAGTTACTCGGACTGGCCGCATCAAGACAACCACAGCAATCACGGCAACAGACATCGCCTTTCTGTATCCAGGTGGCTTTCTCGCCGACACTACGTGTAAGTAAATAGGTTTATTTTATGTATGTTAGCCGAAGGTATAAAATTTATAAGTTATTTTACATCCAGTACTAATGTTGCTTGAAATAAATTGTTATAATTATTATTTGCTAGACGCTTGTAATTTGGCCCGTCCCGTACATTGTCACCATCATTAACCTATAGTAGTTCTCCTCTAATGATCGCCCTGTCTTCAGATTGCCACATCCAGCATCTGCATCACCACTATCAACTGGTCGGAGGGCGTCCTACACTACGTTTGCCGAGTCGCGGTCTCCATTCAAGAACACGTTTACCCAGCGCTTATTCTTCGTGATGATGGCCGGACGCTGCTACTTCAACTTGCTAATTATTCCGTGCATTGTATACTGGCCCAAATAAACATTCAAATATCATCTCACCTGAGCCTCGACGCTCGCAAGGAATATGGTGAGGAAGTCATGTCCGCCCGTGACGCAGGCGCGCGGCGGCGGGTCCGGCTCGAAGTCATAGTGCGCGCGCGCAGCTATGTACCAGAACACTGCGAACACCAGCCAGATTGCGAAGTGCACCACTATTGTGCCCGTCACTATCCAACGCCAACGGAGGTTGATCTGTACCAAGGAAATTACGATATATTAGATAATATTTGAGAAAAAATCATAATTAATCGGATATTATAATAACTATGATTAGATTTTTAAGTTTTCTAATATTTCGGCACAGTTTCATGCGCCGTGATCACGGAATAACTGAAGGTACTGCGAGTAAGTATTTATTGGCAGACATACCGATCTACCCTCATTTTTTTTCTTTTCCTACGAACATTAACACTTCAGTTATTCTGTGATCATTGGCGCATGAAACTGGAAAATTGGAAAACTTAAAAATCAAATCATGGCAAATATCCCGTTTTATGTAACTTTTAGGTTGTAAAAAAACCAGCGTGTTCCAAAGCGTTACGAATGTTGAATGTGTAGGAAAATCGCTTTCTGTTAGTGGATAGTATATCATAATGTGTAAGCCCTGCAAGCATACCGATCGTATCCATCCAAAGGTTGCCTGGAAGATATCGCTGTGAGCGATAAGACCGCCGATTGTGCCACTAGATTTAGTTAGTATTAAGATCCTTTATTTTAATTATTTTTTGTATTGTTGGTGCAATAAAGATATATTGTATTGTATTGTTTCTCTTCGTATGTGGATGGAATGTGTTTCTCATGAAATTAGGTAAAGCTCGTTGCCCTTATTCAATTATCCTACAGATTTCTCCCAGACTTGAACCAGACGTTTGGAATTAACGGTATCCTCTTGCTAATGTTGGGATTGTTAAAGTTGTTTAGACAATGCAGTTATTCTCTTAGTCAGAGTCTTCTTATTGTACTTATTTGCCGACCTCAGTGGCGTAGCGAGCGAATGTTTATCTGCGAGGCAGGAGGTTGCAAGCTCGATTTCTGCGGCAGGCAAATATTTGCCACCAACCTGCTAGAGCTTCTAAATACAATCTGCAAATATTCTTCCTAATGTTTCCCATGTACCTACATAAAAAAATCTATCTATCTATGTAATGTAGCAGAATATACAGTATTAATCATCTAGGATCAAAGTAACGATAACGAGGTAGTTAAAAAAAATACAACAAAGCTACTACATAAGCTATTACATGATGTTAACTTAATAAGTAGTACATGGTAAGGAAGCAATCTTATTTTTAAGTAACTAATAGATATATATTTAGTGTAAGTGCCTACATTCTATTGTTGCCGAGACATATCTACAGTGCTACGTAATTTCTGATGATTTCCTCCAGGGCAGCAACGTCCCTTGCAGCACAAGCACTAAACTGCGATCCCCAACCCGCATGCCCAGCGTGGGGACCCCGGGCGCTATGGCGCTCATTGGTGGAGGCCTTTGTCCAGATGTAGACTAACATAGGCTGATGATGATTACCAGGGTATGGAAGGTATCGTTCAGGAGTCGGATCCTCTCGAAGGGCACGTTGGAGATGACAGCCACGTTCTCTATGCCTCGCTTGGAGACCAGACGCTTGCAGCTGTCGGGCTGGCCTGGTCTGCGAGGGGCGGGGGGCTTCGAGCTGGAATATTGGAAAGATTACGTTTCTCATGTTAAAAATATCGATGAATAGCGAGGTGAGAGGGTTAAAAAAAGGACGTTACAGAAGTACAGTATCGAACACTGTGGTATATTAATGTACAAGTTGAATTTAGGAACAATTTTAGGTGGAAAGACCAGACGCGAACTTTATTCTGGTTCCGTTGTCTAGCGACAGCTTAAAGTGCCTGTCGATCTATTACCAAAAGTCTTTATATTTTTAAATATTTTAATTTAATTACTAAAACTAAAAGTCCTTAACAAAAAATATGATTAAAAAAAATACTAAACCTATTTTTTTACCATTTTTCTATTACCATTTCACGACTAAACCGTTGAAAGGTGTTTTATTAAAGTTTGCAAAAATATTAATGTAATTGCCCGGAGAAAGAAAAATAAAAAAATGCATGCAAAACCGCGAGTAGAAACTAGCTGTGAAATACAGGTACGAAAAGACCTTCATAACTTCATGAATCGGTGTGTACGGTGTACACATGACAGCACAAACGCATTGTAAAGGAAACATTATTGCGCTTGTCACGACAGCAAATAATAAGCTAGAGGTTACTGACTGTCACACACAATGATATGTCTGAAATGTAAACATAGGTTTGATCTCGAAATAACCATTTTTTCCCACCTGTGGGATATTTTTAACGAATTAAGATCATTCACGTCAACATAATTAGGATATTTACCTATTTATACGAAATAATTAATTAATTATAATTAATTCGGTAAACTAGAAAAACATCTCCATTAGATCATCTGTTAGAAGAGAGCTCATTTAATCGGCTGTTAGAAAACAGCCGATTAAATGAGATGCGGCTCATAATATTTTCTCCTTTTGTTAGCTTTATTTTGTCAACGAATTTACGAATGAGCGTTGAAAATTGTATGAGCGATAAACTGACGAATACATTAGATTAGTTCTAATGCTTTGATGAAAAAAATAAATTTCTTTACCTGCTTTCCTTAATAATAGGTTTTTTCTTTCCATTCCCAATCAGTCGTTTCTCATCCGTCCTACTTTGCTTAGCTCCATCCTTGATATTGTTACTCTTGAATTCATATTCCTTATACTTAGGATTTATTTTTGGTAGGCTTTTATGTTCAGCTTTCTTTATATTATTAATTTTAAAACCGTAGTCGTTTATGTTATCTTCGTTCCGCCTGATATTCAGACTTGTGTTGCTTTGAGTCTGCGTTATTATTATCTTAGGCAGTTGCTGAGACAGCTTCCTTAATCTCTCAGATCGCGGTTCAGAAGTGACTGTGTCGATACTATCGTTGGAAATTAGTTCGTTTTCTATTTTGTAAATCATTTTGTTTTCTTCGTTATTTACATTATCGACTTTACGATCGCGTTGAAACTCTTCGACATCATTGATGTGACTATCGTTGCTTGTATGAGCAGTATCTCTTTTATATTCCTTGTTAGTGGCATCATTTTGTTCAGAAAATTCTTCTATGCTTACGTAATCAGGTTCTATAGGTTCTGTTTTTTCTGTATTCACGTTTTCTTGTTTAAGATAACTTAGACACTCATCGTAGAGTTGGTTGATCTTATTGAACTCAAAGTCTTTAGGTATGAATTCGTTGTCTTCTTGTAATTCATTCTCTTCAAGATATTCTTCTGGCTTTTCTTCTATTACACTAATATGTTTATGAACAGTCGCGTATTCGTCCATTATTTTAGAATTGACTACCTCATTCACTCGGTAGTCGAAAACTGCAATAGTTTTAATAGTGAAGTGTATTCTTATCTTATCGTTACACAGTTATGTATAGCTAATAAGTTATTATTAGTCATTTCTTGTATTATCTTGAAAGAGTATTTTACTATTTACTTATTCAAAAAGAAAACTATTTAAGTGACGTAAGTGCCTTTTCTAATGCAGAATTTGGTTAGCTCTATCTACCTATCTCACACAAATAATTCAATTAAGTGAATTATGTAGGTAGGAACGTTAATTAGCTTAAGTATATGAAACTTACCTATTTCTTCCAAATACGCAGGTATAGGTACCAAATCACCAGCTATCCAAAGGACATCAATCGTTTCAAATTCATAATTCCCAAAACCACCAAACTCACTGTAAAAATTTCATCAATTACCACCTAAAATTTTACCAAAAAATTACACAATTTTTCTTGTTAAATTACATAAAATCGCGGTAATGTCAGAGCTGTTATCAGGTAATCAGCGTTATCAGCCGGCAAATGAGAGGTCGCGGAGAGAACTAAGCCCGCGGATCTGTTGTGACCTTGTGGAGGCAGGGGGGTTATTCTCAACGTTCTATCTGCTGGTGCGGGTTTGACGCGAGACATTGTTGAGATATTATTTCAGCCTGCGACTTTGATGTTTATAATCATATTCCATGACAAGTGATTTATTGGATAAAACACAGAACTATCTCGATAATGTACTTCTGTGGAATAAAAGTAGGTAAGACTATGCGATACAACAATATTTATTGTTTTTAAAATAAATTGTTTAAATAATGTTATTTTTAAACAATTCTTTATTTATTATTTACCAGAACGAGAACCTATAGTCATCTGTACTCTGCAACAGCCAAACTTGATGTAGAATATTTGTAAACAAACCACAACACAAAAAACTAAAACTAGCATGGCGTCAAGTTTCAGATAATATGTAAGTAATATTTATCAAAGGAACGATCACAAATCGCCAAGCTGTAATAAATTGCGTAAAAAAAGACGCGACAATAGAGTGAATTTAAATAAAGGGCGGGCGGTAATGGGCGGTTTGTAGAGCGCTGTGTAGAGCGGCAGCACGAATTTTTTAGGTTAAAAAAAAGATCGCAGTCGTCAAAAAAAAACCGCAGTCAAAGTGTTAACAGATATTCTAATTCTAGTTTGGCTGGTGTATAGATTCAAATACACCAGCCAAACCAGAACGCCCTCCGACCAGGTGGGATGACGACCTGCGAAAGACTGCAGGTATGTAGATGCTGGATGCGGCAAGCTGAAGATAGGGCGCTCATTGGGGGAGGCCTATGTCCAGCAGTGGATAGCTATAGGCCGATGATGATGATAGATTCAAATTAGAGAATATCACTGCAACAAAATAACAAAAACAAAATGACGCGTTTGTAAAACGTTTCAAAACGAAGACGCGCGTTGAGTCATTCCACGACCGTATGGTCACAGCACGCACGGCATAGAGGTATAGACAGCTCTAATACTTACTTTATTATCATATAGGCAAGTAAAGTAATATCTACAACACTACTACTTCAATTTATAACTTTCTGGAAAAACATGTCCATTTTTGAAGTGTTGTGTCCTGAGATCTTTGAATCATACAGAACTGGGGTTGCGCTCAAATTGTCGCTAATTTTGTATAAGTGTCATAGCTGACTTTACCGTAGAATGCATTTTATAGAATTTATAAACCTAAAACTGAAAGTTACCTAAAGGTTTTTCGAGCATCACTGAGTCAGCACAGGTCTTTAGAAGTTGCAACCTTGGTTTAACACTATTGATTGGTATCTATCCTAACAACATCCCAAAAAATCAGAACCGCGCAAATTTTTGCGACTTTATTTGTCGAAGTAGACATAAAAATCGCTTTTTCTACCTACGGTGACTGGCCTCATCGGATTGTGTAGCATCTTTACGTTATATTCACTGTATGAGATGAGATAAGAAGTGAGAATATGTAAACAACATTCTTAAAGACACTTAAAATTTTGAAATGTTTGTGCGATATTAGATAAATAATTTTTGCTAGCGATAACGGTTCTCGTTTAAGGAGTTATTAAAAAAGTAATGCTAAAAACAGGTTTCTCTATTCTACTGATGGATCGGCCGGGGAAGCAAACTTACACCACTTACGTCATTATCATCATCAGCCTATGTTAGTCCACTGCTGGACATAGGCCTCCCTCAATGAGCGCCACAGCGCCCTGTCTTCAGCTTGTCGCATCCAGCACCTACCTAGGTGGATTGTGAAAAATGAACAGCCTCAACACAGAGAGAACTTCTAAGTTCTGTGTAACTCGAGACAAATGTCGTCATTTTGTCTCGAGTCCTGTGTGGCATGAAAGACACAGGCTCAACGTCAATATTAACGTTTATTTATCCCTAGAAAAAAATATCACAAATAAAACTAAACAAGACACACAACGTCATTGGGCGTTATATTGAAGACAAACAGATTAATGTTCATTTCTGCTTCATTCCTGCTAAATCATGTGAACAAAGAATGAAAGAAAAATGAACCATTCACTCTGAAGGAATCGCGGCTAGCTCTTCCCGGGATGCTGATGTAATAATAGTCAAGTATAGGGACAATAGCTATATTGTATAAACTTGTTAATGAGTGCGGTTTGAATGGCTGCAGGTGATGCACTGACCTCTGTAGGCGCCTGGTCCGCGCTCGCGGCACTAATAATCAACTTAGGCCAAACTGCTGATGCTGCTAATATACCTCCGTGGTCGATGTATCGAACACACTCGAACCGGTCTCAGCGATGAGGTTCAGTAAATATACCATATCGTCTCACTCATAACAAAATACAACAAATAAAAATAACCGTTTATTAAAATAAATCAAAACAAATATAAAAATATATCGTACCAAATAATAAACAGTTTTTAAATTCTATTGGCATTTAAATCACAACTTGTTATATGGCTAACATTATAAACTTATTAACAGAAAGTATAAAATTGTATTTTTTTCTCCGAAATACTTATGACACGTAGTCATAACTGGACTAGGTAGTATGGTAGTAAAATTATAACTCAATATTTAGCTCAGTCACCATCTCGGATAGTAAAACGCGTAAAATTATGAAAAAAATCAAATTGTTTGAGCGATTCAAATTGTATTATGGCGAGATCAAATTGTATGAATGAATGAATATGAATTAGTGAATGACAGCCAAAGATGGCGGCGCGATGTCAATCAGCCAATCAGCGGGCGGCGTGCGTTCCGTTACTCATTATTTCATTTTTTTACAGATAGGTTTCGTAAAGTTATTTTGCGGTTGCAAGTACTGCGTCCTGTTGATTATTTTAATTAAAACTATGAAGTAACTAGCATCTTTCTGATTTTAACGGTTTAACTATCCTTTGGTGACAGCTCTAAAGTCAACTTCAGCAAAACAAACCCTTTGGATTATTTTGCTGAAGCAAGTTTGACCATGATTAAAAGATCTAGGATCTAACTGCGATATTTCTACTAAATACTAGATACTTTTTTGTACTATATAGTTACATGATATACTTCTTCATAGGATACGTTATAAAATAGGGTTTGTGCTTATTCTAAGCCTTGCTGTTGTGAACATAGCTGTCCCTTGCGGTTACTGCGCCAGTCCTGTAACAAGAGATAACTTTATTGAGTTCACATCTTTGTTGGCAATACATCTGGTTTGCCACTTTTCTGCCAGAGTCCAGTTCATGGAAATTTTATGCATGGAATGGAGGCGTAGTTACATAAATTATGAAAAACACCAAGGGGGTTTTGACCTCGTATTAAAATAGGTACTATTTAATTAATTACTTTCTTCTGGAAGTTAAGAGTCATTTAAAGACTTTTTTAATGTAATTTTTTTACACATTACTTCGATCAATAATACGCCTGCCAAGCAAAAGCGTGGTGATTCTGACAAACCCTCCTTGTTTGTGTTATGCAAGTTCAGCAGTGTACGTACGTATCTACATATGTATGTGCTGACGAGGTATATGTATAAATGTAGATATTAGGGTTCCATACATACATTATATTTGTCATACAAAGATAACCACACCAACAACACCAGTGCGATACCTTATCCGGTGTATTATGAAAAAGCACCCTATTAGATTTAATCAAAAATGAATCGCTTCATGTGGCATTTTCAAGTAATAACTTAGGTAGGTAGGCCAAGCAAGCATAGGGATTGTTCTCTAGGGTACAATCATCGACTACAATAGACAATAAAGACATCGCATCGTCATACATTGCGCACATTATTGAAGTTGAAGGAATTCATTTTATATTATTCACGCATTCGATTACAAAGTAACGTAATTTTTCTGTATTTTATCCTAGAGCATATGTCCCCGTGCTTGCCCTCCTGAAGGTTATGATGCATACCAATGGATAAAGCGCTAGAAGCAAGTGGTCTGTGAGTCCCTTATGCCTCTGACGAGAACCTGCAATGAGATTGATCGTGAGAGGCGTGGGTAAAGCGGGTTTATGCAACTTGGTCTATTGGTTCGATACCAAAGTATAGGGCAAAGTCAAAATAGACGCCTGGTGAAATACCAGTGGTGAAAATATGTGCCATACAATTTGTGATCGCAGAAAATACTTTTACAACGGGATATTAACCATGATTTGATTTTTGAGTTTTCAAATATTTTGGCACAGTTTCATGCGTCATGATGACGGAATAACTGAAAGCAATCATGGAAAATATCCCGTTATAAATGACTTTCGATAGTTTCAAAGTTAAAAAAATACGAATATATGAAAATCGAAATTCAGTAGATACTAATTGGTTCAAAATGGAGCGTACTTTATTTCCTAAGCTACTGGCATTTTTCTACAATATGGCCGTTATTCAGCAAGTTGTTTTTTTAATGGTGTGGGAATTTTAAATCTTAGCATATGATCCGGACTTTAAAATACATTGTCATATGCTGATCGAAAAACTATCGAGGAGAATGTGCCGAAGGACCAAAATGATACTAAAATCATTATTTTCGGTTACCATGGTGCAGTCGACCATGTTCTCTCTGATTATTATTTTTTGTCCTAGATGAATCAACTGACAAGGTCAGTAGACTAGTAGTTGGTAGTAAGTACTCTTGTTTCCTCGCTTAGAATCCGATTGGTCCTTTGTGCGTGGTGTGTTTGCTAGTTCAACCAGCCTGCTCAGTAGACTAGGATCTTTATTATGAAATCTTGCTCAATCACACGTTAGCGTTACTCAAACATACTCAGCGTAGATCCATAACTGAGGAAGCTTTTATAATACGGGCCTTTGTCTTCGGATGCATTTCGGGGAGGAGTTGCCAAATCGATATCCGTTAAGGCCTGTTAAGAAAGCCTGCTCATCCGTATTATTCTTGATTCAGGCTATCTATGACATAAACGTCACTCAATCTAGTAAGCTTTCATAATACGGGCCTGAAAATGTTCTGAATTGGCAATAGGATATCTGTGATGTATGGTGGCTCACCTCTGCGGCTCGTCATCCGACTCGAAGTCGTACATGTCCCGAGCGTAGCTGTGGTTGGCGCGGCCGCCCATGTCCACTGAAACAAACATAACATGGTTAATATCTCCGTACAGGCATAGACTAATATTAGTTTATGGTACAGGTACAAACAAACAGTTACGTTTTGATGATAAAATTTCGATGTTTATTCCAAAAGTTCACTTATGGATATTTTGTAAATTAGGATGTGTTCATAGAATTTCGAAGGAATGGTTGCTTGTCATACCTCGGGTAGTATCCTCGTTGTCAGGCCACTTGTACTCTTGCTCCGCGTAGAGCGGCGGCAGCGTCTGATGCGGAGTAGGGTACAGGTCCAACCAACGCTTCTCCTTGGTGATGCTGTCCGTGTCGTACAGGTCCTTCATCCTGGAATAACAAGATCGTAATGAGGAATAGCTCAAAGAATTAGCAAGCTGAATGGCAGTGGGCAGTTTTCAACCAGTGCATCCTACCCGTTATAACTTACGGAGCTGAGACGTGGACAGTGGACACTCACGATAGGGCTGGTCCACCAGTTCAAAGTCGCTCAGCGAGCTATGGAAAGAGCTATGCTCGGAGTCTCTCTGAAGGATAGGATTGGTAACGAATGCATACAACAGGAAAAGTAAAACAAACAATGACGAAATTAAAATATGGGTAAGATGTCTGTGTGTGCTGCAGTGTATCAAAAAGGCCTTCGCTCAGCGTAATATTTTGCTTTTATTTCCAGCTAGACCTATTGTGAGCAAGCAGAACGAGTTTTGATTCAATGTGTTGCTACTTAAAATGTCTATTTCGTAATAAATGGCCATAATACCTGGCGTAGTCCTCGAAGCAGTTGTACCGGTACAGCAGAAGGACAACCACCACAGCTGCCAGCACCACCGCACTGCCAACCGCCAGCCAGGGGATCAGCACGGTACTGCTGGGGGGCTGGAACTCCTGGAAGGAAGAAGAAGATGTTAAGCAATAAATAATGAAACGCTATTGTAGTCGAATGAAACGCTGTCTGTCCCTTGACTTTGAGTGACTTTGTTTTATACTAAGTACGCCACCGTCTATACCTGTTCTTACACTTCATGTCCATCCAAAGGTTGCCTGGCAGAGATCGCTCTAAGCTATATTTATTTTTTATTAGCTTATGGTGGCTTTCGTATCACGGCGGCCATGATAGGCCTATTGTGATCGCCACTTATACTTTTCAGCCCCGAAGCCGTGGCGTTCCTAGTTCGCCACTAACCCTTGCAGCTGCTAGGATCTGTAGGATTTTCTTCGGGGTGATGTCTCGCAGCTCGTCTGGGCTATGCAGATGCTTGCCTAGATGCGTTTGTGCATCAGAGCTCCACACTCACTTAGCAGATGGAGGGGCGTTTCATCCTCACAAAATCTGCAGGATTGTGTGTCGCTTAGCCCTAGTTTGATAATGTGCTTGTTAAGGCGACAGTGTCCAGTTAGGGCCCTTGTCATGATGCGAAGGTTACCTCTGCTTAGCGCTAGGATTCGGTTTGTATCGAAGGCTTTTATCAGAGATTTTGATCCAACAACTCTAAGCTATAAGGCCGCCCATTGTACAACACTAACACATTCTGTATTTGTCTTTTTTCTGTCTTGTGTATCTGTTTTATTTGGTGTGCAGTAAAGAATAATTGTATTGTATTGTATTTATTGATCTTACCGCGAAGCCCATCTGCCTGAGCTGCAGCGCGAACGGGTCCCTCGTGCTGTAGGTCTCCCACATCACCCTCAAAGCCTCGCTGTCCAGCATCGGATCCCCTTCATCGTAGTTCAGCGAGACGCCGAAGGTCACGGCGATGCAGAGCTCAGAGTTCGGCCAGGTGACGGGGCAGGCGGCGACAAAGGTTATCTGGGTTACTTCGGACCTGGAAGGGACGGAGAAGATTCATTTTAATAAATAAATAAATAATGCTGGACAATCCACACAGCATCATCTAGCTCCAATGTAAACAGAGCTTGTGTTATGAGTACTAGAGGACTAATATACTTAATACAATACATTGCATATATATATATATATTTATATATAGTTAACGACCAGAACTCCCCGAACAAATATCTGCAGATCGTACACACAATTGTTCCGAGGCGGGAATCGAAACCGCAACCTCCTGCGTCGCAGGCGGACCTTCGCCCACCGTGCCACGGTCGTCATAACGTTAGTGAGATGTTAGAAAATAATTACGTTTATTTTATACGAATATATAAGCCATTCGAATAACAAATAAGCTCGTAGACAAGGTGGTGTTGTTACTGATGATTTGATGATGCTCGCCTATGTACAACTCTTGTGCAATAAAGTACATAGGTATATTATATCTACCTATGTATTGTGGATTGAAGTAGACTAGTCAAATTTTATAGGTATAAATTATTATGAAATAACAAAGCAGTGTTAATGAATTTTCTCTTTATAAGTTTTTTGTCCTCTAGTGGAAGAAGTCAAAAAGAAATTATTACAACTGCAACTGTAATGAATTTATAATTATTAATTATTTTGCTAGTAATGTATTATGTTGACTACTCTATTGTATTAGATCATACCTGTAAGAATACATGTCAATTATTTTGAATAAATACAAATACTATAAGGATTTGATAAGCTGTTACCTATTGAGGAGAATGAAACAACATTATTCGATAACACATCCTCCTCACACGGGTTATCATAAGCCGCGATAATACGAATTTAAAAAATTCGAATCACATTCCTTAATTCGATTAATTATTTAAAATTTGGCTTTTCCTGCTTATTCCTAGAATGTTTCCTCCCGGCCTCATAAATGGTCAAGGTGCTGATAGACTGATCATAATATGCAATCAGGCGCATTCAGCGAAAATTCTAGTAAAAAAATGAAAACTATTTCACTTGTACCTACATACAAAGATACATAATTATGTAAACTTTATTTTAAGATTGAAACCCGAGGAATGTACGAGTAACATTCGGATCAAACCCCTACGGGTTTAAAGAGTGTTAAATATAAGAAATCATGTATATTCTCTAAAAATAAATGAATATAAAATACAAATAGTTTAAAATCTGGAGCAAAACCAACCCTAATTCATCATTCAAAGACTGTTATTTCTTTTTGACATTACAAAACTTTGGAAAGTCAAATAAATCATATGACTGACACATCGCGCGGGTTGACAAGGATTCAATAAATTGGAAGAAATTAAACAATATCCCAAATATTTATGTTTCCATTTCGGCGGGACTTAAAACGACCTTCCCTCAGTACGGATATGCAAAAAATGCTTAAAATCTATTTTTATATACGACATCATTTAACTTCTTAGAGATTATTACCGAGTGCGATGGTTTATGCATTATAATTACATAAGCGTTAATTAAATGTACTATTTTAACGAGTATTTATCGCGATTATTTACCTATTTTTCCCGACGTTTCAACAGGTAAATAAACGCGTATAATTATGTGTTCTGATCGCGTATAATTATGTGTTCTGATCGCGTATAATTATACCTATGTTCTGATCGCGTAAGTTGAAAAATAAAAATACCTATTATATATAATATTATGTTAACATAAACGTTATATCTCTCTACATTTATTTAGAAAACGCCATCTGTGTATCTAAAGTGTAAACTACTTATACCTCGGAGATACTAACGATGGACTATTTGCACTTTTTGTAATCATTAGGAGATTACAAAATGTGAACTCACTTAAATAATTCGCATTAATTGCTATGTTCATTGTTATTATCCCAATTTTAGCAGGTGTTTGTTTGTATTTCATCTACTTGGGTTATCCGTACCTTACCTATGTTGCACAGGGCTGGCCGCCGCTGGTCAAACAGGTAAAAAGCAATAAATAAAATATAAATAATGCTGGACAATCCACACAACATCATCTAGCCCCAAGCTAAGCAGAGCTTGTGTTATGGGTACTAGATGACTGGATATACTTAATACAATAGATTAGGTACATAGATAGATATTTTTTTAATATCCATAGACATCGACCAGAACACCCGGAACAAATGTCTGCAGATCGTACACACAATTGTCCCGAGGCGGGAATAGAACTCGCTACCCCCTGCGTCGCAGGCAGACCTTCGGGGTCGTCAAAATCGGTATCTATAGGCAATAGGAAGTCTATCCCTGTGATGATCTCATCCCGGTGTAGCGTAGATGTACGCTCTGCCGCGTGACGACGCAATGCGGTCCCGATCCTACATTGCGTTCCTTACGTAAGTTTACCTAGTCCTCTATGGTGTACAACTAGGTAATATTATAATTATACCTCGGAGATGGATCATCACGGATCATCATTAGATGATCCCAGTGTTGTGTTCCTTACGTAATCTTACTTAGAGACCCAAGTAACTCACTGCAGTTTGTACAGATCTATAATTATGGTTGGTAGGCAAAATGTTCTTCGAACATTAGAAATTCATGGAGATATTACGCGTTGAAAGTCAGACGCTGAGTCAATCTTAGAGTTCGCTTGTTCGAAGAAATTAAATTATAATGAAATAAGTGGAAATAATCGTTTTTTAAAGCCTCCAACATTTTTGTCATGGTCTTCTCGCTACTCGTATATCGCCGGGTCTTATACTCAACGTCAAAAACGATTACTAAATTCCTACCTGTAGGATAATTTTTCTGTCATTATTATAAGCCTATGTTAGTCCACTGCTGGACATAGGCCACCCTTAATGAGCGCCATAGCGCCCTGGCTCCATTTTGAGACATCCAGTTCATCGTGATCTCCACTCAAGAACACGTCAGTGATTGTTGGTTGAACGAATAAGTTCAAAATTTTGTTTGTTTCCAGGTTACATAGTTCAAAGGTTGCCTGGCAAAGATCGCTCATAGCGATAAGGCAGCCCTTTGTACAACATATTTTGTATTTGTTTTTTTCTTTTCCTGTCTTGTGTATATTTATTTATTATGGTGTGCAATAAAGAGTAATTGTATCGTACATATTGTATTATATCATCAAAACTTGATTACAATTTTTGAAAGTTCGTTATTTTCTAGCGGGAATAACATCTGCCTGCAAAGCAAAATGAAATCAGCCTAACAACCAAAACAAGTCTATTTTCGCCAAAAATGCAGATAGTGTTTGACAATCGGAGCCAATTTTGCCCTTCTTTCCTTTTCTGGCTCATTTCCAATGTAAAGTAGATTAAAGATACTTTTTGACTGTTTATCTACTGGGGAATCAAATAATGTTTTTCATAAACATGTTGTTTTTCAACGAAATAAACTAGCAAACATCTTCCAAGTGGAATAAACAATGGAGAGACCGGCTAACATTTCATTTTATATCTGGCAAAAATAAAACACTTTTGTGACCTTGTTTACCAATACCATTTAGTAAGTTGTAGAGGTCGGTAAGGTTGCGATAAGCTTTTATTTTAACTAGAAACTATTCATTCACTAAGGAGGAAAATATGTTTAGGTACCTATCGAATAAATTTAGCTAAAAACTAGAGAATATTAATTAGCTAAGAAGGAAAATATGATTATGTTACCTATCGAATAAATAGATTAGGAACCCAAACAAAATAATAAATATACGTTCCTTCCTTCTTATTAATATTGATCAAATAATACATACTAATGATAAAACTTTTAAAACTATCATGGTTATTAACACTAAAGTCATTTAAAACGGGATATTTACCATGATTTGATTTTTGAGTTATCCAATATTTCGGCACAGTTTCATGCGCCATGATCACGGAATAACAAACTGTGCCGAAATATTGGATAACTCAAAAATCAAATCATGGTAAATATCCCGTTTTAAATGACTTTAGTCATACTAATGATACTAATATAATGAATAAGAAAAAAAACCATGCACCACCACTTACTCGCAGTGCCTGCAGTTATTCCGTGATCATGGCGCATGAGACCGTGCCGAAATATTGGAAAACTCAGAAATCAAATCATGGTTATTATCAATAAAACGGGATTGGATATAAACAAGTCTTGAAGATCTAGATGCAATATAAAGCAAGGCTCAACAAAGCAGTTCATTCGGACACGTGCTCGTACATTCAGGTCAAACATGGGTTAAAAATACACAGAGCTTTCGTTGCTAACATCAAAGATACCTAGATAGCGGCGCCCAAGGTCAAGTCATGTTACTTTGTTATTGTTACATCAAAACTTTCCTCTACAAAGATTATCTTAATTTTAGAAGAGCTGTAAACATTGGCTTTGTGGGTTTCATCGATAGTTTTTAATCATCTTTATAATTGATTTTTTAACAAGCAAAGTCAGATCGGGATATATTTAATAGTATGCTCTGGATTCATTTTCGGAGCTCTGGGTAAATTATCTTTCGTCACCAGCCTATAGCAGTCCACTGCTGGTCATAGGCCTCAAAATTTCAAATTTCATAATTTCAAAATTTCAAAATTCGTTTATTGCGTGAAATACATGTTATAAAGTTCTTATAATGTAATGGGTCACAATGTATTCTGCCCTATTGGGCGTGCAATGTTATAAAATTTACAATAATTAGCTACAATAAATTCTTAAAAAAAATAATAAACCTCCTCCAAACTATCTTTATACCTATTTAATGGATTGAATTAAGTAGGTATAAATAAAACATTTGAAGCTATCATGCACAAAGTCATTTATGACGAGATATATAATATACAAAATTAGATTTTAGAATTTTCCAATATTTCGATTTTCGCCACAGATTCATGCGCCATGATCACGGAATAACTGAAGGCACTTTTTATCTCTAACAAAATAGCAGCCAGTGACTGACGAAAACAGAACGAGTGATACACTCATGAATATATCTGAATCGTACAAATTAAATACTTACAACATTTATGTCAACATAACTAGAATAATTTTATTAGACTAGGTTAGACTTTAAGTATTAAAATATATTCAATAGTGATTAATCGTACTGGTTTGTGAGGAGGACGGTGTCATTCTGCGACACAGTGTTAAACTACTGCAGATGACATCGTTTTTCAAAACTGTTTCTGTTCCATGTCATGTACCAATAAACGATTTATTATCCTACTAATATTATAAACGTCAAAGTTGATGGATGTTTGTTACTCTTTCACGTAAAAATTACTGAATGGATTTTAATGAAACTTTACACAGCATATCAGAATAACACATAGGCACAATAAATTCATAAAGATATATAGTATATTATCCAAAATATCTATCACCACGCGGGTGAAACCGCAGGGCGCAGCTAGTTATTATATAACAGAAAAGGGCAAATCTGACAATGCAGTCTAATTCGTAGGAATATAAACACAAAGTTATTTTCGTAAGCTTTATTGAATTAACTACACCAATACTGATTTAAACAACATTCGTATAATATATCAACTATTTCTAATATAATTGTATCTAGGAGACGGATTTCAATGATCTAGGATACATTTTAAAGCACTTGAGTTAGCAATATTTGATTAACAGGGTGTTTCATATAGGCTAGGGTCTTGGTCTTCTCAACTTTGACAGAACCATGACTATACTTTATACTTAAATTACTGAATACTTTTCGAGAATCCTTGTTTTTGCTGTAAGCCAACAGTTTAATTTTTGTTTACATATCGAAATAAATTAGGAAGAAGGAAAGTTTTTCACAAATTACAGAAGTTCGAACAAAACAATCCTCGATTTGAAACCTTTCATTCATCATTACATTCGTTTTTATCATTTCATTTGTTCGTATGAGTTTTTGAAATTTCACTTTTCAGTTAGGTACCTTGTTGTTTTCTGTTATATTACAGTCATCCGTTTCTGTTTAGTTTTTCATGCATTAATGTCTTTGTTGACATAAAATATATTGTATTCCTGAACCTAGTATAATTCAAACGTTTGTTCTCTGTATTTACATACTCCTCTTTAAGACTAAGTTATTGGCAACCGATTTTGCATACTTATTTCATCACTTATGTACATTGACATCTAACTTCAGATTTTGGCAACCACATTATCTCTATGTCTGCTTTGGTCTCACATCCACTACTTGCACAGTTGAATTTTGATTTATGTTTGTATTACGTAACAGATGTCGTTCCAATAGGGAATGTCCCTAGTTCTTTGATACTTTACCTTAACCACTATCATCATCATCAGCCTTAACCACTATGTACTTGCATTACTTTGCCCCGTACACTAACCGTTTCTTATATTACCAGTCATATAATGAACATCTGATAATATTTCCTTAGATATATGGTACCCATGAATCTTTTAAGTATTCAAGGATTACCCTAGCCAGCAACTTCTTACCTATCTTTCGTTTTATACGAAAGATACTATATAATAAACACTTTGTTATATTTAATTACTATAGAAGTTAGAACCAAACTTTTGCAGTCTTCGGTATTTACATTTTATGGCGATATGTTTAGCGAGAAGCTTTTAGGCACTATCTAACATTGTCGTTTGACGTTCGATATCAATTATGTAGGTTATACACGTAAGTAGAGATGCGCCGAGTACTCGTTTAATACTCGGTAAATTCGGCGTTTTCTCATTACCCATATTCGGCCGAATAACTCTACTCATATAATGAATATACTCAAATAATGGTTTAAATAAAGTTATATATTGCTATATATGTATAAGTATAATTTAACTTAAATTATGATTTTAATTTGTATTGTAATTTTATTTTTTATATTTAATCATTTTGTATTATTATGATTTATTTTATGTAAAGTTAATTTTAATTTTATATAATTATGCAAAAATATGGACACTTTTATTGTTTCTGTACTATAAACTGATTGTCTGAAATAAACGTTATGAATGAATATGTAGCTGTTTTCATTAAGTAATCCTTAATGTTGTTTTATTGTTCTTACATGGCAAGGTAAAAGCAAAGTACTCGTTTTTTCAAACATAGAAGATCGCACCTCGCGGACCAATTTAAACCTGTTTTCGCGCACCAAACAAAGCATTTAGATTTATCCGTTTTATTCGGCGTGTACTCGCTTTAGCAAACATTAAACCGAGTAAAACTCGGAACTCGGTAAAACTTGTACTCAGCGCATCTCTAGTAAGTATTTATTTTAACAGTGAGGGAAAAATGCTTTTGTTTATTGAAATTCGTCTAATTTTATTGCTATTTCTAGAATTGTGGTATATGAACCAGGTTATCAATGTTCTTGAAATTGTATTGTTTTCAAGCAATGACTCAAATGTTACAAAATGTGGTCACTCGTAGGTACATACACTAATGTTACTTATTCAAACAAGCTTCTCTTCAGCGAATTTTAAAGGTTCATTCATTACTTCTATCTTATCCTCTTCTATAACTCTAATTTTATTATTATTAACTTTATCTTTTTTTGAGACTCTTTTTTCTTTAACACCGTTATTATTCTCACTGGGTAAAGGCAAGTTTAGATCAGATTTTTTGGAAGCTTTTTTATTTTCACTCTCTGATATTTGCGGATAGTGATGTAAAACTGCTGTTGTACTAAAGGTAATTTTATCGTATTTCACTACCTCCTTAGGTCTTCTAGCTTTATCCTTACTTGTACTTGGCACGGCGGCGCCCTCTAAGTCTACCTTGACCGTATCTACAGCTATGACCTCCTTAGCGTCTTCTATTATATCTAAAGCTACTCGCTTACTCTTCTTCAAGTTTTCCATGTAAGAGTTGTAATGGTTCATATCTACCGAGTTGCTCTGCTTCAAGGGTAGAGAGTTCGGTAGACTAGGTTTTTCGTTCGGTCACAACTGCTTCGGGTTCTTTGTCGGTTCCATCGTTGCCGCGCCTTTCTCCTGCGCGGCGTTCGCTAGCTATGTCGACTGCACGATGGAGATGCTGGTGGTCTCGGTCACGATGGTCGTCGCCGGGAACTCCTCATTGGTGGAGTCGTAGAAGGGGAACTCGCAGCACACGCAGCTCTTCATGAACTTCGGTACTTCTACATAAATGGCCGGCGGGATCGGTATCAGCGGTGACGTCGACAGCTTATAATACAAATAATCAGGGTTATCGCGATATTTCTCGTCCGCCGATCGCTCCAACAAAGGAATACCTGATAAGAAGAGTATTATCGCGGACGTGAATAAGGGTGATAGGATCGCGATCCATTCTACGCCTTCGATTATGTTCAAAGAGATTGTGAAAATTCCCCACCAGAGGACGATCTCCCCGAAATAGTTGGGGTGTCTGGAGAGCGCCCAGAGACCGTCATTGCACCACTTCCCTTGGTTCGCAGGCTCCTGTCGAAACGCGAACTTCTGAAGATCTGCGTACGTCTCGATCAGCAGTCCTATCACGAACAATCCTGCGCCAGCGGAATCAAACGTCGTCATCGTTTTAGGCGACTTCGGGTACGAATGATGCGGAGAGTTGATGATGATGACGGGTAGACTGACCACGTACACCCAGACAGCTTGAAACGTGTAGAACACTGCGAATCTGAGCGTGTTGCTCTTTCTGTCTTCGAACTGCTTGTCTCGTCCTATGTGGTAGATTCTATAGATGAGGTACCCGGAAAGGCGAAGACCCCAGACGCAGACGAAAGCTGTCACCATCAGCTGTCGACTATCGTAGCTCTTCAGAGTGGTTCCGCCCTGGCCCAGGAAGAATGTGAGAAGTGCAATGCTTATGAAGTTTGCTCCTCCAGTGAAATCGGTGACCTTGTCGCATTGAGAGAGGGAAGCGATTGTGAAGAACAAGATTTGCATGGCTACTGTCACCATGGCGCTAATGGCGAAGTTGTTTCTATCTATCAGAGGCTCCATTTTGATGCTTCAATGAACTACTATTAGAAGAAGCACTGTTTTCTATAGCTTATTTTGAAAGCTTTGGGCTTATTTTGACACGGTTGCCCATATTTTGATTGTTTTTGTCAGTTTTAGCGAGGTTCGCGGACGCGTGGCCGGGCTTTACTGAAATAGATTGGGCTTTCCCATTGCGCTTGTGCGAAGCTCGCGCATGCGCTGTACCGTTCTCCGGTCTCTATTTATTCCGATAGGAATAAGGTTCAATACGCAGTGGCACAGTTTATCAGCAGTAAGATTACTGGTATGCAGGTCGGAGTAGGAAAATATGTTGTTGAGACTGTTTTACGATGAGATGAATGTTGGATTTTCGAAGTAAAAATTTATGATTTGTTTTTATAACAAAAATCCAAATGTTAAATAATCTAAATTTCAACCCGATAGGTACCTAAATAAGTGTTAAAGTACATGCTTGGTACCTATCTACGGCTTATCAAGGCCGATAAACGAAAGACGTCGTTTTACATTTACATTAATTAGACATCATCATACATTTTGGTTTATAATAATTAATGATTAGTGCGAATATCGTAAGTTTCCCTTTGGTCCTTGTGGTCATGAAATGACCAGAGCGCTTATCGAAGGTTTTCGCTTATCAAAGACTTCTGCGCTCAGCCGCCGAGCGACATTCGTGCAGAATAGCTTCCTGTCATCAGCCTATGTTAGTCCACTGCTGGACATAGGCCTCCCCTAATGAGCGCCACAGCGCCCTGTCTTCAGCTTGACGCATCCAGCCTCTACCTGCAGTCCGATATACCCGATATACTTAATTCAAGACACTATATTATATACTAAGATATTTTTATAATAGGTACATAGAAAACATCCGGAACCAATATCTGCAGACCGAAAAACATTTGTCCCGAGGCGGGAATCGAAATCAAAATCCCGACCAACCTCCTGCGTCACGAGCGGTGGTATCAAACCAGCTTTAGCTTGCAATAAATAATACTCTATCAATCTATCAATTGAAGTCAAGGATCGTAGCGATGCATTTTTAAATCACTTTTGATCTAGATTGAGCTTGTTTATTAATAACAACGAGCGATTTGCGAGTTAGGTCGGGAGAGGACACTTCAATTTAATATAGGTCAGGACCAAATGCACTAGCTGAAACCTGGGAACCTAGGTCTAGGCAGAGAATCGAAGTAATGTTGTGTACCAACACCTAACCAGCAAATACCTACTAGAATTAGATTATCTAAATAGTCATAAAAGTCATTTATTTCATCTTTAAACTTATTTAAAGTACTTAGACATGTCGAAACATTATATAAAATTTGTACAATGTACCCAGATCTCACTTATTATTAAGTATCAGAATTTTCTTCACAAAATAAAGATGTGTCAGACATAGCTTCGTCAATTGAATAGTAACATTTTTTGATTCAATGGTTTTTGACATATTTTAGTAATTCGGTGTTAGGTTTTTATCTTATGTTAATTGGTATTTTGTTGTAAAATTTTATAGATATATGTACATTTGAAACTTTTCAAAATGTTACTTAGTCTTGTCCGAGGTACCTCTACAGGAGTCTTTATATTGTAAGCCTAGTATGTATCGAATGCATCGCTTTTCCAGAACAAATATTCGATTGCAATCAGCTGCAGTGCCCCAAAACATTATTCCATAACTCATATCTTTGACTATAGTATCAACAAAATAGAGTTATTATTTCAAAATGAATAATTTCAGTACTTCTACTAAATAACTATCAATAATGCATAATTTTACAATTTTTTATTTCAGTAATTTTTTTTTTAGATTGAAGTTATCATTATTTTTGGTTTTCCTTTCATTACTATTAAGATTTATAATATGTATTCCACTGCGCACGCACTCTACAAAATAATACAATAATAATAAATAATGATCCCACAAGCTCTGCTTACCATGGGGCTAGATAATGCTGTGTGAATTGTCCAGTATTATTTATGTATCTACACCGCAGTTCAATGCCTGTAATCTAAACTACAGAAACGACTGTCATATATAATAAAGACTGGAATAATAGGCACCTACTCAACTTATGTACCTATGCTTATTTACATAGGGGATAAGGCAATAAGCCGCCGCCGCCGCCGTCAGAAGCAATACATTATGGTCCGGGAGCCAGTGACAGATATTAATACTCAATACTCAATGATTTATTGCTTACATGTGTACAAAAGTTCTTAAAAAATATATATAAGTCCAACATGCATCCTGCAAGGGTATTGCAACATAAATTTAAAGTTAAATGCTAGGTGGCTATATACAATAGAGTTAATAATATGCTTAATTTACCTTCTTTTATTCATGACCAAGTCCCTCCCAAGCACAACTTCGTAATATGCATGAGGGATGAATACTCGTGCGTGACCGTCGTCAGTTGCGATTCCACGTGTACTTAGAGCTTTATATAATGAGTAATGAATGACTAATGGCCGAGTGCCGTACTTACCATTGGGTCATATTATGACCTAAAGGTGGCACACAAAAAATTTAAGTGAACAGTAAAATAATTTTATTTGATAATAATTTAATGTATAAAATATGACATGTCTAAGTGTTGTAAGCCTAAAGAAATAAATGATTTTTTACTTTTTACTTTTATTACTTTTACTCAATATGTAAACTATTTCACTTGTACCTACGTACAAAGTTACTTATGTACACTTTATTTAAAGATTGAAACCCGAGGAACGTAATATTCGGGTCAAACCCCTTTAAAGAGTGACCTCGGGCTTAAAGAGTGTTAATATAAGAAATTATTGTATATTCTTTAAAAAAAAAAAAAAAAAAAAAAAATCTGAATCTGACATCTGATTCCGTCGGTGGATTGGGCAGTGGCAGCGATGACGACATTATTACCACGGAATAAGATTCAAATGAGAAATTAAAATTAGCATATTCCAGAATGTGAAATGCTAGTGCATTTTACGAACTTTCGTTCAGGAGGAAATAATTGACCAAATTTGTAACTGGCTCCCGGACCATAAGTGGCCTAGAGTCATGCAAGCGCTGATTTATCGTGTTATTTATACATTTTACGTCATTTGGTAATGTTCATGTGTTTAACAATATAATCACATCGTCAATCATCCATTTAGTAACGTGTATGATAATGAATCTGGCCGTGTTGGTCGCGGCGTGAGAATCAACCCCTTCATAACCCGTGGGAGCTACCAATGGAAGGTGCAACAGCTAACTTCTATGCGGCAAGCAGAAAACAGGGCGCTATGGCGCTCATTAGGGGAAGCCTATGTCCAGCAGTGGACTAACACAGGCTGATGATGACTGCGAATACCAATCCGCCTGCCGAGCGTTAAGATTATGGCAAACAAAGGGGGTTTGCTATAATCTCAACGCCCGGCTTGGGAGAAGAACGGGAGTGATGGATTGTTGCTTTAATCACGTTCAGCAGTGTACGAGTGCTGGAGAGCACATGTGTATGATCGTCTAAGTTTGCACTGAACATACTATTATCTATTTTGTTGGGCATTTTTACCCAACTACTGACGACGGACGACGACGAGACGGTTAAAAATGCCAAAACATGAAAATTAAATTTATTATTAATTCGTTAATAGAATAGTTAATTTACTATATTTTAGAACTCTATTTTGTTAGGTAGGATACAATATGTACATATCTTACGTGGGAGAAGAGCCACCGACTCCTGAAATATAGAAATTAGTTCGGGAGTCTATAGATTCATGTTATTGTTGCATATCTTGTGTCAAATTAATAATTCTAATCCATCCAGTCACAAGGTAAGAAGAGCTTATGTTCTTCCTAAATTGTTTGCTGTACTTAGCTATATAACAAATTCATCTATTAAGATATTTAGATATAGAAAACACACCTTCGCCAGAAACAAGTAATTAAAAAATAATTATTAAATCCTTAAAGTACTCAATTATACTGAACACTTTATTTCGTAACTCGTTTGTTTTGTATAAAATTGTAGCAATAATGATTATCTTCGAGTTTGTAGCAAGTTAAATAAACTCACGTTGTATTGCACCACACCAATGAAATGTAGGTAGGTGGGTAATATATGAGTAATCGCTGCGCCGACATTTTCAAGATGTCAATGACTTCTCATTTATTTGATAGAGCTCTAAAAATGCATTGTTCCTGATTCGATTAATCAATGTGGACTTAGCCCTATCTTTATAAATACACTAGCTGTTTCCCGCGGTTTTACCCGCGTTAAATTTAAATGAAACATTTCTAAAATATAATATAGCCTATGTTCACCGGAAATACATAGTGTAGCTTCCCAACGGTGAATGAATTTTTCAAATTGGTCCAGTAGTTTCGGAGCTTATTTAATACAAACAAACAATCAAAACTTTCCTCTTTATAATATTAGTTCAAAATAATTCAATAATTCCCAAACAATTCAATTTGGTACGCTTTTATCTATAAAAGCGTACCAAATTGAATTGTTTGGGTTGTCATACCATTTTGTTTCTATGTGTTTGATTTGACAATCTCCCTAATACCATTAAATTATGAATTCTATGCAGACGAAGCCGCGGGCACAGCTAGTAGTTAGATACATTTATAATTAAAACTGTTGACTATCCTTTGTGATTGTTTATAACTACACAAAAAGGACTTCAAAGGTCTTATCCGGGACGAGAATTATCATTTTATTTATAAACTCATAATGATAACAACCACATTTACTGGTAAATGGAATCATTTCATTGTCAAAGTATAATTGACATTATTGAGTTCAGTGACTAATTTACTGCGGTTTACTGAATTACATTAAAGAAATTAAAATGTGGTGTCACTCAGTGTAGGTACATTACTTTTGTTACGGTTTCGTGGTATGTATATCGCTAATTTTTAATTAGCGAGACACAACAAGAAACTGTTATTGAAAAATCCAAAGCAAACAGTTCGAATGTTATCAGCATTTATCTTGAAAAATCTTTCAAAAAATCGCTTATTGGCCAGAAACAGAAATATGGGTATAAATACCTACTAATTTGATCAATAAACTGATTTATTTGTCCCTAAGTATTGTTGTTCTATCGCTGCTAGGCGAGTGAATAGAAAAAAACGAAGGCATCCTTTGTCATAGGAAACTCTTTCGTGCTGGTCAACAAAGTATCTAGGTACTCATTTCATGACCATCATCCAAACTGCTGGTGAAGCTTTAGTATAGAGCGGAGGCTTTCGTTCTTCTAGGTATAGACTTCCCGAGCCATCAATTACGGTCCAGACTTTAGAAAGCATACCCTCAAGTGACTTCGATTTGTTCCTCTACCTATAAGAGACCTATCAAATCTCTTCGGACACTAACGATAACTTGCAGCAGGACTCTAGGAGAAGGCGAGAGCTAAATACATAAATGGCCTGGCCATTCATGTATTTAGCTCTCGCCTTCTCCTTACTTTCTATCCGGCTTGTAGCGGCATCATGCTGAGACAGGGACCTTTTTGGGCCCTTATGTAATACGTATTTGTACCTATCTGTATTTTCCTTATAATTTTTATTGTTTGCATACTTTCTTATTAAGTAATGTGTCGTGCCATGTGTTATGACATGGTGTCAAGTAAATGTATTTTCTTTCTTTCTTTCTTTTTTCTATCTATAATAATATAAAATTGTAAGTACTCACGTGTGGTTAAGTCCAGGTTCGATATCATTGTCTACGATGTACTGCTGTGCCATATCAGCCAGCAGGATCCTGAAGGCTTCCCGTTGCTGTTGGAACTGAGGACCTGCGACCGCCAGGTACAACGTGTGGATTGAGTGGGGGGGCGCCAGGACTGGCTCCGGCGTCGGGACTGGCTCTGGATCAGCTGGGATGGGGGCTGTAAGAGTTGAGGTTATGAGAACGAGAAAATTAAAACTTAAGTTCACTTAACTTAATTCACGTACGGAGCAGCCCAGAACATGAAGCTGGTGGTGTATTCAAACGCCCTCCGACCAGGTGGGATAACGACCTGCGAAAGACTACAGGTAGATGCTGGATGCGGCAAGCTGAAGACAGGGTGCTATGGCGCTCATTGGGGGAGGCCTATCTCCAGCAGTGGACTGCTATAGGCTGATGATGATGAGGTATACAAAACGGAAATCAAGTTAAAAAAATTTGGATTTCGTAGAGTTGTAGCAGAATTATGTAAACAATTTCAGCAGCTGCCTCTCATTATATCCAACAGTAGACATACAGATCATCCTGGCAGAGAGCTGGAAGCCGCGCATGCCCCATCCTCCACGTGTGGTGTCGAACCGTATGAAGAGACTGTCTACGTCTGTGAACCGATACTTCATCTCAGAGTCCAGGCCGTACGTGAAGAGGAGCCCATCGTGCTCTGAGTCGTTCACTCCACCTGGAGAGACATAAAAGGTCAGGTCATACTTATAGTAATAGGGGTAATTGTTTCGAATTAATACTAATAAAAAAAAACATGTAAGTACATTATTTAAAACGATAGTTTGTTATAATGTATTGTAATTAACTAGTGTAATTGGTTATAATATAGTTATAAGTGGTATAAGTAAATAAATAGATATTAAATAAATAATTATCATTTGACTTCACTGCATAAAACAAAGTCGCTTCCATAAAGAAAACAAAGACTTCACTGCATAAAACAAAGACAGACAGATAGCGGTATGTCTGTCCCTTCCCTATGTATGCTTAGATCTTTAAAACTACGCAACGGATTTTGATGCGGTTTTTTTAATAGATAGAGTGAGTTAAGAGGAAAGTTTATAAATCATTTGACACATAGATATCCACGCGGACTAAGCCGCGGGGCGCAGCTAGTTGGATATAATTTCAATACAATACAAATCAAAGCTGATCTTGTGTTATGTGTAAAACTGTAGAATTTTATGGAATGCGATTCTACTGCAATCCGAACTAAAATTAAAGAGATATTATTTATATTTTTAGATTATTTATACGTAATTTGTCAATGCGGAAATTGTCGCCATGCATGGCAGAATATAAATTGGCAAAGGCATGTTCAGCAGAGTACGAAAGAAGAATAAGAGACTTCTAGTTCTACTATCAAAGACGCAAGCTAAATCCTTTTATAACCGTGCATTCTAGAACTACGAGTATCTGCATTCGGCTTTAGAGTTCTAACGATGTAAATGTATAAATTTCTAATTTGTATTCTTAAACGTTTAATTTTCTGAAGATAATGGCGATTGTTTATATGGCACACAATAATAAAATTAAACGACACTAACCTGGCTTAATAAGGAGGTAGTGTCCCATAGCTCCGTTCAGAAAGAAGTCAGTGAGGTTCAGCTCAATCCCTACCCCGTCTCCAGTAACCTCCCAGTGCTGGACGTCACTCGTCGGGTAGGCGTTGGGGTAGTTCGGTGATGTCACTACCACTGGATCTTCCACGCTAAGTTTTATTTCCTTAGCTGTGATATTATTATAATCACGTAGAAGTATAAACTGGAACGCACCTGGAATCTTGAGCATTTCGGTTACTTCTTTGCTGCTAATCCCTTTTGTTTTGGAGTGGTCGGCGTTAAAATCAAAAAATCTTAGTTTATCTGCATCATCGTCAGCTTCTATTGAAGCGTCAATATTGTCATTTGCGTGCGATTCTTCTAAAGATTCAACTTTATTTGGTTTATCAACGATCGCGTCAAGAAACAGAATTGGTTTGTCTTCAGATTTTTCTGGCAAGTTCTCAGCGTCATTCTCGAATGCGTCATCTGGGTTGGGTTCATTTATCTCATCATTAACAATATTTTTCATTTCCGCATTGGAATTATCGCCGTTTCTAGCACTTAAAGCAGCCTCATTATTGATGTCTTCTAGAATTTTATCAAAATCAACTTCTTCGTAATCTTCGTTATCTTCAACCAATTCTTCGGATCCATCTTTAAAAAGTTTTTCGTCAAGTTCTTTGTAAATTTTCTCGACCTTTTCGTTGTCAACAGAACTGTCCTTGCTGAGTTTATCGAGGGTGTCAAGCAGTTTGTCAAGGTCTGCATTCAAATCTAACTTAACTTTGTCAACGGTATCTTCTTGTGCCAAATCTTCCGGTTCTAGCACATCTTCCTCAATTTTGCTATTAACATCACTACCAAACGAATCATTGGTGTCTTCTAAGATTTTTTTAGTTTCTAGAATAATTTTTTCATCAACCACATTTTCATTGTTTATTTTAGCTTCATCCATATTGTCACCGAAAGAATCATCAAGATTTTTTAAGATATTTTTGGTTTCCTCAATAATTTGATTATCGTCTTTACTTTTCTCCGCAAACACTTCGAGAGATTTGATAGCCTCGTTTATACTATCATCTTCTTTTATCTCATCAACATTTTCTTCTTTATTATCGAATGAATCAGCCGTATCTTCTAAGATGTTTAGGGTCTCTTCAATTATTTTATCATTTGGCCTAAGTACAACATCGGCAATAGATTTTTCGATGTCACTTCCAAAGTCTTCAGAATCATTCTCAAGTATGTTTTTTGTTTCTTCTAAAATTTGTTTATCATCCACAACTGGTTCCACATCGGGTACCGGCAGTGGCGCCACACTGTCATCTCCCCAGAGAAGAGCGTAGTCATCCTGATCAGCTTTCTTTTTTGCCTCTTCGATTTCAATGGGAGAATTCTTAACAGCTGCATCTTTTTTATCCGCGTTGAGTTTATCTCTATTATCTTCAACTTGATATTCATCAAGACCTTCTAGGTTGTCTTTTTCTTCATCAAGGGCCGGAAGATTGTCATCATACATGTATTTCTCTATGTCTTCCTTTACAGTCTCGTCGTTTTTAGCTTCTAGCTGATCGAGCGCCGCCTCGAGCTTGTCTCCTTCTTCTTTTAGTGCGTCATAGTCGTAGAAGGAGTCATAATCATCATCATCATAATCGTCTGCGTCAAGCGCGTCTTGGGCACGCGCATCTTGAGCTAAAATATGAAGGTATTTTACAATAATGAGTAAAATTATTCATGATTGAGTAAGATACTGTTACAAGAATAACATATTCATGATTGAGTAAGATACTGTTACAAGAATAACATATTTAACAAACTAATTCAATGTGGCTGTAATTTCTGGAGTAAAATAATTGTAATTTATGTATAAAAATTATAAAATATGTAGGTTAAATAATTATGTGATGGTCACATTCTATCAGTTTCTATGAGAAAAGACGCGGGAAATGCCTAAATGTAAAAAATAATCACAAAAAATAATATTCAGAAGATATTTCCGTTGTATCAATACTTATAATTATGTGTTCAGATCGCGTAAGTTTAAAAATATTTATTCAGAAGATAGTTAATTGTTTATTTCTTTAGAATTTCAAAAATAAGCACCTAGTAGGGAATGTAAAACCTGCTAGTTTTTGAAGAACCGGGAAACATGGGAAATCCTGATAACGAAACCGAGAAATCCTGGGAATTCCCGGTTCCTGCCTAGTCTAGGGTCTGGGGTCGTAGTCATCGAAATCGATGAGGAGGCCTATATTATAATTCTAAGAATTCTAATTTCACGCAAAATTGAACATTTTTGCTGATATCAAATCAGGCATTAGTCAGATATAATTTATCAATATTATCGAGCACGTACAATTAATTTACAGACACTTTACAAAAGTGTATTAATAAAATTTTAGAGAACAAAGAAAACCGTATTTTCTCGGTTATAAAATCCTTGTTTATTGAGTCGGACAGACAAAACAGATGATAACGATTTATACGGATATTCAGAGATAAGTGCTATTTTTATAAAGGGTGTATTAAAAAGTAAAGGACCAAACTTTCAGGGGGAAGGGAGGGTTCAGTTTCGATGACAGAACAGGGTAAAAATATTTGAAAAGATTCACGACTTACTTTTCGAAATAATAAATAAAAATTAAATTACCACTAGACAAGACCATGACTGATGCATATGCTTATTGAAAATCAATTTAAATATCTACAAAAACTGTTAACATCTTCTTTAAAACAGAAATCTCGTAAAACACGTCGGTTAACGACCCGCGATATTATCGCAGCGGATGACGCACCTTAGATGCGCTAGGCATTCAGATATGCGGGGATATTTAAAATATATTTTACCCGTGTTCTTTGATCAAAGCTGAAACGCCCTGAAATTTGGTCCTTACTGTTTGTCACACCCTGTATTGTAACATTTTATCGAATGAGTCAAACGTGGCGGCTACCAACTAAAACATTGGTTTGATATATGTATTAGAATAGGTACCGTTATTATTTATCTATGGTTTGATATCATCTACCTACTAGGAATTTAACAAATTTTTTTTTTTTTTATAAATGAATGAATTTTAATTTAATACAGCCAACTTTAACAGTTTTGCTATTGTCGTAAACTTTTACTCAAAACATTTCTTCTTAATCCTGACCTCTGTGGCGCGGTGGGCGAAGGTCCGTCTGCGACGTATGAGGTTGCAGGTTTGATTCCCGCCTCGGAACAAATGTATGTAAGATTTATAGATATATGATCCGGGTGTTCTGGTCGCAAAAAAAATTTTCACGTCATGGTTTTTAATAAAAATATCTATCTATGTTTTGTATTATATTAATATTATATGTAATATCAGTCATCTAGTACCTAACTAGCTTGCGGCTAGATGCTGCTGTGTGGATTGTCCAGCATTATTTATTTAATATTTTGGATTTAGAGAAATCTAATAATTAATTCTAAAACAATAATAGAAGAGCTCGGGATACCAACAGCAATGTTGAGCTATATCGCTAGCTTGAGTTTCCGGGAATCGAACCGGCACTTTCATATTTCTCAGACATTAATTTGAATTCAATGTTTTCCTGCTGATAACATATACCTACTTTAGTACGATAACATTTTCAACAAGGAAATACTAATCTTAGTATATAGGTAGGTATTAGGTAGATATTTACTAGTCGGTACATAAAGTATACCCCTACTCCGTTCTAGAATCCAATATATTTTTTGTCAACAAAGGACTTATCTACAAAATCAAATAAATAAATAAATAATGCTACACAATCCACACAGCATCATCTAGCCCCAAGCTAAGCAGAGCTTGTGTTATGGGTAGACCTACTAGATGACTGATATTATGCATAATGCAATGCAATACATAACACAGAAAGATATTTTTATTATACCTACATAGAAAAACGTCCAGAACATCCGAAACAAATATGTGCAGACATTTGTCCCGAGGCGGGAATCGAACCGAAATGAAATAACTACTACTAGTATTTTACGACAAAAGGTGTGAATTCAATTGGTCTCTCGTTAATTTTCGAACTGGAATATGCACCTTTTTCGTTGCCCGTGCTTTATACCCGGCTGTTGTATATTCTTGGTTTTCTTATACATATACTAGTTTCTTACCTAAATGTCTTTATTTACATAAAATACCTAGTCTATATATTTATATGCTCTCATTTAGAATCTAATTCTAACTGAGAGTATAAATTGAAAGACATAACACGCACTATTTACCTACCTACATACCTACAACGTCTTTAGATATTCTGTCCTTACTAGACGCTTCTACATCAAGCAAGCAATAATAAAATCTACACACTTTGATTCAACAAGATTAACATGTTTATCTTTTATTGCCAAGACCATAAGGTCTAATATATAACTCACCTGCGGCTAAAACCACCGCCAAAACGAAAGAACACAAATAAATCCACTTCATTTTGTCACTGGCACATCGCAAACAGAATAATAAAGCAATCGTTTGAAAATAGAGCAAAGTAATTTGAATTTGGAATGCGCGTGCGCTCGTTTCGGGACTCGGGGTAAGACTGGCTGGAGTAGTGTTGGGCTGTGATGTGACTCATTGACTCATGCCGTTGACTAATAAGCGCTGAAAACAATATTGATAACTACTGGTGCAGCGGTGACAGTGAAGTATATTTTACGCATTTAAATACTTATTTTATTTTTTTATATATATTACAACAGTGACATCAAAAACATTGTTGCTGACATTCTTTACTCATTTTACAGTTAGTCGCTTATTTACTTTCATCATCAGCCTATATTACTCCTCTGCTGGACATAGGCCTCCCCAATGAGCGCCATAGCGCCCTGTCTTCAGCTTGACGCATCCATCATCTACCTGCAGTCTTTCGCAGGTCGTCATCGCACCTGGTCGGAGGGTGTCCTACACTGTTTACCGAGTCGTGGTCTCCTTCCACTCAAGAACACATTTGCTCCAGAGGTTGTCGGTTCCTCTTCTGAGATATGGCCGGCCCACTGCCACTTCAGCTTGCTAATTCTCAGAGCTATGTTTTACTTTAGATGTGAATTATACATATCTGAAAGATCCACTCTTTGTCTGCAGCTAATGTACGGTTTAGATATTAAATCTGATAATAATTAGCCGTGTGAAGTATTCCCATGATGAAACGTTTAGTAGATAACAAAGTTTACAATATATTTCTACTATAATAATATAGGTCTAGGAGATAAGCCGGTTTTTGTAATAACCACCTGAATAAAACAAGATGCATTCACCTCGAGGTAAGCCCGTACATATCGCGATACGGCTTGCTTCGCTCGCTGCATGCGCTGGCATGGCTGCCATCTTGGACTTCGAAAGGCCATAAGAAATAAAGAATACATCCCTTACCAATTTACTATAGTTAAATCTGTTCGAAGCTTTCCACAAACAATACACGTGTAATATATTGTTAGCTAAGCCGGTCCCGCGTAGCATCATGCTACAAAGTTCTCTAACATAATAATATCCATACGGGGAAGATAGGGCAGGTCTAAAGAAAAGGAGATAGGTATCTACATTAAAAGTAAATATTTTTTTCTTTATTATATTATAATGTTACCGCATTTTAGTTTAGACTAGTTCCAGATATGAGAATTTAATTTATTGCTGAAAGGTGGGTGCGCGTTGAAGTCTTTTGTATGCTACGCCCCGGTCCGACCGACGTAGCTTCGTAGCATCCGCTACGGAGATTACGATAAAACATTTTTTCATTGAAGTAAAAGGACGTATAAATCAGGAAGAAAGACAGGGCAAACGCACAATCGTAAAATGTCTCTGTACGCCCAAATAGTTGCAAAAGTTCGAATAGAAAAAAACATTGATTTAGCTGGTATAATATAAACAAACGGAAAACAAAAACTATTTAACATGGAGGTAAGTTACACAAAAGTAAAAATAAGGCGCCTTAAGTCCCTTCGTCGAAATAGGGGTTGGCTAAGCGTGTGCTGAACATTTTTTGTGATTTTTTTCGGGTATACTATGTGTACTCAAGCGAATATCTTTCGCGCACCTGAAATATTTCCATGAACAGTCTTTGAGTCATATTCTGAACTATGTTTATCAAACATTTTGGTTCACAATGCGTCACGCGACTCACCGTTTCGGCCCACCCCTATGTCGAAGACAGTCCATACCTTATCACGGCCTATCATATTTCTGTGCGATAATATTTCGATATCTTTATTATTTAGGTAGTGCGGTACAAACACAATGATTAGGTTCTCATTTCGCTGATTAATTAGTTAGGTATTGTATTCTGATGACCTAAGTGTAGAATTTTCTGTTGTTTACGTAAATTTATTGTTTTCATTGCAATTTAGTCGCAACCATTCGAGGTCTTGAAAAGCTTTGAGCTCGTTTTTAACGCGTACAATGATAATTTGAATAATATTATAGTTTAAACATAAGCAATCTGAACACAATAGTAGTAACGTAAAGGGTATTTATCGCGTTATTTACGTATTTTTCACGACGTTTCAACAGGTTTACACACTGACACACAGATGGATAAGATATGTTCTGGAACTGTCACTACCCAGCCCACAACCTAGGCGTGTCCCACGTAAAACCGATAGGACTAAATTCTTCCAATCAGTCAAATTAGGAATTACAGACAAGCCTGACATACCTGATAACATAACAGTAGCGGAAATAGACCACTACACAAACCAACTAACATATATTCTTACCAACAGCTATGAACAATCCTGCCCTCTAGTCATACCTAAACAGGGGACAAACAGACGATGGTGGGGTCCTGAACTGCAAAGACTGCGTCGCAAAGTAAGGAAACTGTTCAACAGAGCCATAAACACTAGACAAGACGAAGCATGGGTGAACTACTACAATGCGAAGAGAACCTACAAAAAGCAAATTCGCCTCAGAAAAACCGAATGTTGGGAAAGGTTCTGCACCAACATTGAAAACAACAATCAGGCCTCCCGTATAAGAACTATACTGGCAAACGTGCCAGAAAGCACGCTTGGGTGCCTCATCAAACCTGACAATACCTACACCAAATCAGACGCTGAAACCAGCGAAGTGCTTATGAATACACACTTCCCAGGCTGTCTTGTCACAGACACCAATACATGGGAGGAGATATCAGAGCGCACGCCCACCGACCAAGATTGGATAACAGCCCAGAATATGATAAACCGTGAAAAGGTAATCTGGGCAATCAACAGCTTCCTTCCCTTCAAAGCACCAGGACTGGACGGGATCTTTCCAGGTATGCTCAGCTGGTGCAGTGGCTTACTAGCAGACCACCTAGTGAAGATATTCAGGGCATGCATTGCCCATAGATATATACCTCACATATGGAGGGAAGTGAAGGTAGTATTCATACCTAAACCAGGAAGGAGTGACTACACCCAACCGAAATCTTTCAGACCTATAAGCCTGACATCATTCCTTCTAAAAACACTAGAAAGGCTTTGTGACAGAGAAATAAGAGACACCACACTCTACCACAACCCTTTACACTCTCAACAACATGCCTACAGTAAAGGCAAATCAACAGAATCCGCTTTACATAGCGTAGTCTCACGAATAGGAGGTGGATTATCATCAAAACAACCTACACTAGCTGCCTTTATAGATATTGAAGGAGCTTTTGACAAGACCAACTTCACCAGCATACACAGAGCCCTTACCAGATATGGTGTAGCGCCGACGCTGGCCGAGTGGATAAACAACATGCTCCAACACAGAGCCATACAAGTCAAAATCAACGAAACCACAAGAGGTGTAGCCGCCAGGGGCTGCCCCCAGGGGGGCGTCCTTTCGCCCTTGTTATGGAACATAGTTGTTGACGAGCTAATTCGCAAACTCAACGGTCATGGTCTGGTCACGGTAGGATACGCGGATGACCTCGCGATCCTGGCGACCGGCTGTTTTGAGCACACACTATGTGACCTGATGAAACTCGCCTTCAAAACCATTGAAACATGGTGCAACGATCACGAACTGACAGTAAACCCAACAAAAACGGAACTGATCATGTTCACAAACAAACGACAACTGGGTAATATAAAAATCCCAAAACTTCTCAACACAGAGATAACGCTAAAAACAGAAGTCAAGTACCTAGGGGTCATACTAGATAGCAAACTGCTATGGAACAAACATCTTGACTACAAACTCCAGCGTGCGACCGCTACTCTCTACCAATGCAGCAGAATGCTAGGGAAAACTTGGGGACTTTCACCGAAAATATCCAAGTGGCTCTACACTGCTATCATCAGACCAACATTAACCTACGGAGCGATAGTTTGGTGGACTAGAACGGAACTGAGCACCGTGGTAACTAAACTACAACGCTTTCAAAGAATGGCATGCTCTGCGATAACAGGATGCGATCCACACCAGGCGCTGCCCTAGATATAATTCTAGATGTAGCACCTTTAGACCTCTACATACAACAAGAAGCCACGATGTCGGCTCTAAGACTACACAACACAGGCCTCTGGGGAGTCACAAGAAGTCCACATGCGCAGATCATGGACAAGGCCATAACATATGAACCACTCATAGCGGCCCCTTGTGACAGAATGGCCAACAAACCAATACTAAACAAACACTACCAAATACAACTATACGAGGACCAAAAAGATGAATCAGGTACCCACGAAGTCAGAATTTACACAGATGGCTCCAAAACCGAAACCGGTACGGGTGCCGGAGTTCACTCACTGGACCTCAACATTAACATATCAATAACGCTAGGAACGCATAGCTCCATATTCCAATGCGAATGTGTAGCAATAACACAGGCAGCTACAGCCGTACAAAAGAGAGGAATCAAAGACCAACGTGTACGCATCCTCTCTGACAGCGCAGCCATACTCAGAGCCTTGGAAGGAAACAACTGTAGCTCCAAGCTCGTTTACGAATGTCACTCTGCTCTGGAAAGGATATCCACTGAAAACCGGATCATCCTACAATGGATCAAAGGACATAGTGGTTCGCTAGGAAATGATGCTGCGGACGAACTGGCACGGAGAGGATCGGCGACAACCATAGAAGGACCACCGCCATTCCTACCCCTGCCATTCTCTCTGCTTCAGACATGGACCAAGCTCAGAACTAGAGATACACATAACGAACGATGGACTAGCCAAATCAGCAGACAAGCAAGGACGGCACTCCCATCAACATCACCGAAGCTAACAAAACGCTTACTAAATCTGAATAGATTGGACCTACGTGTCCTTGTGGGAACACTAACAGGACACTGTCCACTAAACAAACACTTATGGTGAATAAGTGTTTGTTCGGAGCGACGGATAGCCCTCTCTGTAGAGGATGCCTCAGCAACGACGAAACAGCTTCCCACGTAATCCTGGAATGCGAGGGAGTTTTAGCACAACGTATAGAAATCCTCAACTTGCCGAGGTCGCTCCGCGAAGCCTGTGAAGACCCCAGGAAGATTCTGCGCTTCTGGACGGAGCTAGGCTGGCTATGCTAGCAAACTACTACGCATAAAGGACCAACTGGAGTCCAAAAAGGAGTACCCCCACCTGAACCTGAACCTGAGGTTTACACACTCTCGTGTTGTCATCCCTTGACCACAAAAATTTCATTTATATTTGCCTCTGTAAATAGATTATGAGACAAAAACTACAGGTTAGGCATGTAATCATGTTGTAGCTACCTTTTGTTTACACTAGCCACATTTCATACTACAGATTGTATGAGACCTATACACTAGCCAAACTCAATGAAGGTAGATATGTTTTTCTTTTTTTATTAGGGTAATAAAAAACCATAAAAATCTACTGTAGGTACCTAACTTTTCTACGGCATTTAGATATTTGGTTATTGTGCCTGAATGATAGACAGGACAAGTGAACTATTGCATCCAAAGCAATTAGAATTATGTTTCCAATTGTCATATTTCTAATTCAAAGAATTTATTCATTTATAGGTCCCTATTTACTAATAAAATTCTTACTCATCATTCCCGAGAACAGAACAAGGAAAAAACAATTATTGCTATCTCTCCATCTATGTTTTTGTCAAAGAACGAGGTATTCAGCTATTCTATACTAAACGTTACGTTCGAGTTCGTCGTAGTGAGTAGAGTTGCATTACAGCGTACTAGTTAGTTCATACAAAATAGTAACAGATGGCGCTGTATACAGATCTTTTCTGAAAATAAACTTAAAAATAACGATAGAAAGCCTTAATTTTTCTAAATTACTGACTAATTTCTAGATAATTTTAATAACTCTCCTATATTATGATGACAGTTGATATCAAACCTTCCTTAAATTTAAAAGCACTTAAACGGCCTTCATCGGGTATCCCTGACAGTTCCCGCGTACCAAAACACCCTTGAAAAGTGCATATTGTCTGCTTTCTTCCAACATGAAAACATTTTACGTAGGTATAAGAATAATTTACCTACCTAGGCACTATAGCAAATTTACAACGCACAATCATTTTTTAGTTTTTTTTATAAACATTAAAAACAAATTATGTTGATAGGCCTACACCAGTAGGTGACAAGCGACCGTGCTGATGATCATGATTTCAATTTATCTAAGTACACACCTACCTACCTACTTACACATGAGTTTTTATTTCACAAACTACGTCACACACGCAAAGATGTCTGCCTCTAACACCCTTAGCCTTGATGGTCCCAATCGCTCCCAACCTTCACAAATCGCCTTGGAAGTCCCGACCTCGTTGTAAAGGACGTAGCCTCGGCTTCAAGGTGCGCCCTTGTCGTAAGGTCGCCCGAAGGTTAGCCTTGCCGGTACATGTGACCTTACTCAAGGTTTACAAACGTATGAATGATTTCCGCATGTAAGCTGTGACCAGTTTGACGTCACAAGCTGACGTAGAAGCGCTAATTTGTCGCTGCTGGAAATGGTGGATGAAATGGGAACTAATAGTTTTGCCAGTGACGCTGTCAACTGAAAAGGTTCATAAATTAGTAAGAATTAGTATAGATAAATTAATGCATAGGTATAATTGATTGTTTTATAGTCCATCAGTTGATATGGATTAGTTAGTGGAAACTAGTACCTATTTGATCGTGTGTGTATTATCCAGTTTTCTTGTAAATTACCAATTACCTTATTGTGCATTGTTTAACTGTGTTGTTTTAAATAAATGAATGTACACTTTGCACTAAAAAATTAACAAAATAAATCCTTATAGGTATCTAAATATTAACAGAAACAGGACAATAGACGGCCTTATCGCTGACAGCGATTTCTCACAGGCAACATAAAAATATACTGTTACCTTAAATATACCTACTGTTTAATCGTGCGTGAACTCTTTGAATCTACAAATCCCCTGAGAGTATTTAGCTTAGTGAAACCCATTGGTACTTGTTTGATGATATTCTTAAATCATTTGAAAATGAAAGCATAAACCAACAAAAGATTGCATTATCATCATCAGCCTTTAATAGTCCACTGCTGGACATAAGTGCTGGATGCGACTAGCTGAAAACAGGGAGGTGTTTTCAGCTAGCTGAAAACAGGGAGGTGTTTTCAGCTAGACGCATCCAGCATCTAATTGCAGTCTTTCGCAGGTCGAAATTTCGAATGATTGCTTGTTTGTTACCAATTCAACAAAACTACGAAACGGGTCGAGCTGATATAATGTTTTAAAAGAGTTAGTTCTAGACGCGGAATAACATTGACTGAGTACTATTTATCGCGGAAAAACGTACGAAGCCACAGGTAGAAACAAGTAATAATTTTCAAAAGCAAATAAAACTCAATTGATTACGAAAATAGATAATAATTTAATTACTATTGAATTAACTGTAATATAGATTTTAAACTTAAATGATAGCAGTAACAAAACTTTAACAAATAAATCACATGGCAACATTTTTGGTAACTATTGTTACTACGCTAGAAATTAAAATTAACTTATTTACATTTAAATTGAACTTACTAATAATTATAAAAAAAAATTTCCTTACTTACATATTTATCTAATTAATTAAGTTCAAGTACAGTTTGCCTGACAAACTTTTGAAATAAATAATAAAAATTAGCTCCATTTGGGAATGGGACCAAACAAAACTTCATTAATCGATATAAAATTAACCTAAAGGCAGTTTTGATAATAACCAAAAGAGTACCTAGGTTAAAAAAAAATGTCATGATATCCTTGTCAAATACTTGCAGAAACTCGTATCTGATATTTCCTTTACACTGTCTTCTGTTTATATTTAACAATTTATATCTTAATTATTGTACTTTTAACTATAATCATCACTCATAACAATAAAACCGGAAGTAGTACCTAGTAATTTTTTTATTAAATGGTACAGAGTAAAGGTAAGTTCAATTTTTTTTTATCGCCAATGACTTCAGTTATTCCGCATTTAACTGTTTCGATATTTCCGAAATTCAAATAAACACGAATCATCTACATAGTATAAAACAAAGTCACTTCCTGCTGTCTCTCTGTCTGTTCCTATCTATGCTTAGGTCTCTAAAACTACGCAACGGATTTTCATGCGGTTTTTTTTAAAAACAGAGTCATTCAAGAGGAATGTATATAAACCATATATGACACATATATTTCCATTGGGCGAAGCCGCGAGGCGCATCTAGTTGTTAATATATCGTTATGAGTGACTTCAAACGTGGCATTATCATTGATAAATATATTATTATGAGTGACTTCAAACGTGGCATTATCTTTGATAAATATATCGTTATGAGTGACTTTAGACGTGGCATTATCATTGTAACTATAACGCTATGCGTAACTTTAAACGTAGCATTATCATTCATAAATATATAGCTATGAATGACTTTAGACGTGGCATTATCATTGATAAATATATCGTTATGAGTGATTTTAAACGTGGCATTATCATTGTAACTATATCATTATGAGTGACTTTAAACGTGGCATTATCATTGATAAATATATCATTATGAGTGACTTTAGACGTGGCATTATCATTGATAAATATATCGTTATGAGTGATTTTAAACGTGGCATTATCATTGTAACTATATCATTATGAGTGACTTTAAACGTGGCATTATCATTGATAAATATATCATTATGAGTGACTTTAGACGTGGCATTATCATTGTAACTATAACGCTATGCGTAACTTTAAACGTAGCATTATCATTCATAAATATATAGCTATGAATGACTTTAGACGTGGCATTATCATTGATAAATATATCGTTATGAGTGATTTTAAACGTGGCATTATCATTGTAACTATATCATTATGAGTGACTTTAAACGTGGCATTATCATTGATAAATATATCATTATGAGTGACTTTAGACGTGGCATTATCATTGTAACTATAACGCTATGCGTAACTTTAAACGTAGCATTATCATTCATAAATATATAGCTATGAATGACTTTAGACGTGGCATTATCATTGATAAATATATCGTTATGAGTGATTTTAAACGTGGCATTATCATTGTAACTATATCGTTATGAGTGACTTTAGAAGACTTCCTTCCTGAAGTTGAAGCCGTACTGATTGCACTTGATCTTCAGCGTGCGCGCGAGTTGCGGCGGGCCGCAGTAGAACACCGTTACTTTGCCTTTATTCTGCTCTTGCAGCTGTTTGAACACCTGAAACATTACATTTAAAATTAGTTATAAGATAACCTAAGTTTTTAGACCTAATTATTATGTAAATATTAGTTGGAGAAGCCATTGGTTCCTGAAACACAGTTTTTTACTAGTTCAGGAGCCCTATGGAGTAGTTCAGGACTCGTATTGCCTGTCTCACTGTCTATTATGTCAATAAATATTTTTTTTACTTTACCTACTTAAAAAAAACAGTGTGGGTATGTTTATTATACGCAGATAAACACGATACGATTATAGTTTAAATCCTACTAATATTATAAACGAATAAAGTTTGTAAGTATGGATGGATGTTTGTTACTCTTTCACGTAAAAACTACTGAATGGATTTTAATGAAACTTTACAATAATATAGCTTATGCATCAGAATAACACATAGGCTACAATTCATAAAGATATATTGTACATTATTCCAAAATATCTATCACCATGCGGGTGGAACCGCGAGGCGCAGCTAGTAAATAAATAATAATATAAATGGGGCAGTAAGTACCAGTAGCTATCTGAACCTTATAGCTGGAAGGCTGGTCACGGACTGCTTTATGAAGCACTGGACGCACACACATAATGTGCTGCGTCTGTACGCAGGATGTGTCCCTTCCGCTTACAATGTGTTTATTTTTAAAATATGTAGGTACCCGTAAGTTCATTCTTGTAACTATGGCTGTAACATGTAGGTACCTTAATTAATTGAATAAATAATGATGCTGGATAATTCACACAGTCACCTAAAAGAAAATCACCTTCAGATAATTTTGGGGCTAGGTAATCCTAGCCCCAAAATTATCTGAAGGTGATTTTCTGCACTTTTTTAGCAATAAGTAGGGAGAAATAGAAATGTTGCTCACCTTATCCCAGTTTGGCCGCCCAGCGTTGGTTCTAGTCTTTAAGCCAGTGATGAGGTCTCGTTTTTCCTGAAAATAATAATAATGGTACCCTCTAAGCTATCATCTGAGAGTTTGGGTAAAAATTGTGCTGGTTTCCAATTTTGTCTCCCCAAATATTTGAATCCCCATCTGATCGAATTGCACGTCATACAAACACGTGTCTAAATTTGTTTTTGATTTTTTGGACATAGAAATTTCAGTCTTTTTAATTTTAGCGTTACCTTTTCGTGCAGTAAATCCAACGCTAACTGTAAGCCCACAGCTTTCATATCGTTCCGCTGCAGCGCACTCGTTATATACATGTGCATCTCAAGAAACCGGTCCTGCTCCAATTCCTGCCGGTCTCGGTCTAGGTTCTGCCGGTCTCGGTCTTGGTTCTGTCGGTCTCGGTCTTGGTTTTGTAGCTCCGCTTGTTCCATCTCCAGCTGTGAGAGAAGGCTCACGAACCACTCGAAGGAACGCTGCTCGCGGTTGATCCAGAAAAAGTCTACCTGTGGTTTAAGGTTTTCATTTGATTTGACAAATCATTAATGGCAAGCAGAGTCATAGAACATTTAAGGGGATGTTTTGCAGCAGTGGGACATCGTAGTTTAAAAAATTATTAAAATAATGCAACAGATACAGAACAATCAGATTCAAATTTCTTTAATGTCATAAGTTAAACATATAAAAGTTTACCATATAGAGGTAATACCTCAATTATGCTGAGACTACGACTCGTTTCCCGTCTTTACACTTTTATTTCAAAAATGAGATCGGCCTTCTAACTAAAGTCAAAAAGTAAAAAATCATTTATTCGTTAGGCTTACAAAGTAAGCACTTAGACAAGTCATAAATAAAATTATTTTACTGTTCTCTTCAATTTTTTGTCCACTAGTGGAAGAAGTGAAAAATAAACCACCAGTATGTAGTATGTAACTGTAGCCAATAACACTCCCGGAATTCAGACGTGTATTTTAATCCAAGTGTATAAAGTATTAAGCGAAGAGGGTGACGCATACAGTGGACTTACCTTCTTCAGCCTCATATTATGACTATGCAGACTCGCTGTCCAGGTGTGCTGGCATTTAGGACAGGTCTGCTTGGCCTCCCAGTAGCGGTACATGATGGCTTGCAGGATGGACGCGAAGGGCGTGACGCCGATGCCAGCCGCTATGAGCGCGGCGTGCGAGGCGTGGAAGATATGGGAGGACGCGGCCCCGTACGGACCGTCTATGTAGATCTGTTGGAGAGGAGTTCGTTCATTTGGATTTCGTAAGTACACTTCCCGTGTAACAAAACACTTGTTCTTAGGAACACATGAATCATTAGGGTTATTTTTGATCCTATACCAGCATCAAGCTTTTGTTTTAGGCAACAATTCGTCACTGCAAAAAAGTTTTCTTATTGGTCACAACGCAAAAACCATTAAAATTTGCTTTATGATGATGATGACTCATAAAAACATACCTCCAAAGGCTTCCCAACTGCCAAGTTCCCGACAGCCAATTCCTCGGGAGATCCGTTGACGTCCTTCTCTTCGAACGACTTCTCTTTGATTGACTCCACGTCTTTGTCGGGGGAAATGGTCTTTGAAAGACGTCTTCTGGCTGTAAACAACATTGAATATTAAGAACAAGAGATATCCAACCTTTTAGAAGAATGTCAAAACAAAACCCTAGACGAAAATTTTACTAAGTTGCAATAATGAATCGAGTTGCTTTCAATTGAGTGCTTTACACTTAGCTAAACTACATATCCAATTGCTTTGTTTTGCAAACAACTGGATATCAAGTTCTGGGATGACTAAGATGCTTGGATGGTCCGATAATATCCTAGACCTTCTGTTTCTGTTTGAAACCTTTACCTTGTTTGGTTGTTCGTTTTCAAGTTGGAGCAAAACTCATCCCAAGCTTTTTATCGTCTAGCTAGATAATCTGATATTTTGTAGAAAGCCTTTTTACAGAGGATACAATACAAATACGAAAATCTTCTTTTTGAATCAAAAAACTTGTTGTATAGGGCACGACCAACCTAAGTAGGTACTTTTAATTTACACCTATTTTATACTAACTTATTTCTCATGTAAGTGACATTGTGTCTTTTTGAGAGTCTTTAAATCGGCAATTGTGAGCTTACTACCGTAAAAGTTAAAAAACGATATTATAGGTAAACAGGATATGTTTGACATTTTGTTCGAATTTATTTGAGGTCCAGTAAGCTAAAATAAACCTAGGCCATAATAAGACTCACCCAGTGTGATAATACTCTCATTACTCCGCCTCCGTTCACAATCCTCGAAGCTGGGCGTCTTGAACGCGATGATAGGTGGCTTGGTCCTCAAGTACCGGAAGCGATGCTCCAAGTCTTTGTGCTGGGGACTCTTGTAGAGCTCTGCAGTGAGGTCGCCACCGGGCTTGAGAGAGGTGTTGAGAGGGTCGAAGCTGCGCTCTGATTCTGAACGAAGGAAGTCACGGAGGCTGGAAGTAAGAATAAAATACAAATGAATGAATTGTTAATATGTTATACTAGACCTAATTTGTTTCTATTTATTGATTGTATTTTTTTCTTTATAAATAGAAAGGAAAAATAATTGGAATCTTTTAAAAAAAGACAACTTCATTCGATATTGTATACTGTGTCTAAAATAATCAGCCTATGTTAGTCCACTGCTGGACGCTGGCTGATTGATGGCCATAGCGCCCTGTCTTCAGCTTGCAGCATCTACCTGCAGTCTTTTGCAGGTCGTCATCCCACCTGGTCGGTGCGACCACACTGCATTTATCGAGTCGTGGTCTTCACTCAAGAATACGTTGATAAAGTACTTTCTTAAATGAACTAGGAAATCAAACTCACGCAATCTTATTACTCCTATTCTGCACATCAGGCATAGACCTGGACTTCTCCAGCAGCCGATGTGACGTCACGGGCGGCTCCAGGTGTTCCTGGCTCTCGAAGCCGTGGTTCACGTACTTGGAAGGTTCTAGAACCCGCTTGGAGCGGAGAGAACCGAACTTGAGGCGGGAGCGGGTGGACTTTGTGCTCTGGTTTGAACTGGTTCGGGCTAGTTTCCTGGAAAGATATACTTTTAGAAGATGATGCTTGAAACGGGTCATGGGGATTTGCTGCCCAGCATCGGACGAACGGCATTCATGGTCGTCGCCATCAGTTTATAAATCATAGAAAGGTAAAAAAAAAGTTGTTGAGTTGTTTGTTGACAATAACCCTTTAGGAACAGTAGCATGTTGAATTATCATATAATTATGTATGTAGTTGAAATCCCAAAATGTTTAAATTCCCAGAATGCTGTAACATACGAATAGAGATTCGTATGTTATGACAACTCAACTAGAAACGTTATTAATGTTATTGTCATGGCTCTCTGCATTGATTGGTTATTGTCATGGCTCTCTGCATTGATTGGTTATTGTCATGGCTCTCTGCATTGATTGGTTATTGTCATGGCTCTCTGCATTGATTGGTTATTGTCATGGCTCTCTGCATTGATTGGTTATTGTCATGGCTCTCTGCATTGATTGGTTATTGTCATGGCTCTCTGCATTGATTGGTTTTCCCTCTTGATGTTTATTTCATAATCCAAGATTGTGTTTATATATGAAAGTAGACACAGTTTTACTCTTTCGTCGTATGGTGTCCACTGCTGGACATAGGCCTCCCCTAATGAGCTCAAAAGCGCCCTGTCTTCAGCTTGACGCATCCGGTATCTACCTGCAGTCTCTCGCAGGTCGTCATCCCTCGCAGGTCGATACCGGATCGTCATCCCTCCTGTGCATAGGATGCACAGGAGGGATGACGACCTGCGAGAGACTGCAGGTAGATACCGGATGCGTCAAGCTGAAGACAGGGCGCACTACGTTTACCGAGTCGTGGTATTCACTCAAGAACAAGTTTGCCCCAGCGGTTGTCGGTTCTTCGAGAGATTTTACTATTTTCCGGTACCTAAAATGATCGAATGGTCATAAAGTCAAAGTGACAACCGGTAAGACCCTTACTCATGTCCATTCTCGAGCGGTGGCAGCGGTGTTGGCGGGCCGTGGAGCCTGGCCTGCTCCGCCTCGAAGTACGCGTACAGGCGGTTGGTCCACTCGCCCACGCCGCGGATGTGCAGCCAGATGTAGCCTGGAACAGACCAGAACCATTCAAAGACCAGCAGCCTTATTGTCTAACTCTCACTGAACATCATTTTCGACATTTCAAGCCCAGTCTGCAGCCTTATTGTCTAACTCTCACTGAACATCATTTTCGACATTTCAAGCCCAGTCTGGTCTTCGACTGTCACTTTGGTATTGTGTAAGTAGCTGACACAAGTAATACCATTACCAGCGAGATTGAAGCCCAGTGAATGAATGGAACTTTGTGTTTTGAAAGATTTTGGTATTGTGTAACGCCGAAATGAATATCAGTAGCCATCTCATTACCATGTGAAACGTCAAATGAAGCAGGGAGCTCATTCGTGCCTTGTTTGAAAATATTTTGATCAAATCTCTATCCAAATAAGAAGATTGTGGTTAACATTGTGTTTGAAGGATAGGTACCTAGTAAATAAGGACCTAATAAAGGAAGAAAGTAAGTAATAATTATTATCTGAACATCCAAACATGAGTAGATAAATTCATTTCGTCACAGAAAATACAAAGCCTTCTCTCCAATGATGTTAGTGCATAATACTGATTATCTCAATAAAATTTCTCCTTCCCAACTTCACAACAGTCATGCCTCATGATATTTCACCTAATATTACAAGTTTGTATATATTGAGAGCACAATATTATACTATACTCTGATTCAAAAACCTGGATATTTTTTTGTATACAAAAGGATTACAAAACCCAAGGAATATTGGTGGAAAATATTTACCGACATTGGTATCATCCAAGCTAAGCATAGAAGCTCGAAACCATTTTTGTTTTTGAAAGCTTTCATTCATCGTTTTATTCATATAATCTTTATTTTTCGAATTCATTTAAACATTTTTTACTCCACATGTGAGATTATGCATGTTGTATTGCTTTTACCTCGTTGTTTTCTGTTATTGTTAACTTTTCATTCAAAAATGTCTATGTTGACATAAAATATCTTGGATTCTAAATCGGAGTATAGTCCTGTTACACATAATTACTTGATTTCAGGCGTTATGGCGCAAGCTATTTTTGTGGCAGCTGCGCAAGAAAAATGACTGAAAAAGCATCAGCGTTTAGACCGCAGAGCCTTGCGGGCCTTGCTGGCCAGCAAGCCGCTTATGTTGCCGAACAAACTATTGAATACTTACAAATGTGAAGTACTTGTACAGCCTTGTGAACAACGCAAGCATCTCCATTGCGTCGATAAGGAGGAGATGACATGCCATCGTGCGCATCAACCCCGGACACTACATCATCCCTCTTTGAAGGCTTTCTACTTAGGCAGCGAGCACTTATCCCTTTGTAAGTGCTCGCTGTTCATAGATGATTATAGTATGTAAGATATTCAAGCATAGCTTTAAATAAATATTGACATCTATCTAAAATCACATTATATTTAGATAAGCAATTCAAATGTATTAGAAACATAAGTGATATATGTATATGAACATACAAGTGGTTTCTTTTTCATTTCTTTCGACAAAAAGTTGAAGTGAATAGTCAAATAATCTTATTTGATAATAATTTATAGTAGGTATAACATTTTACTTGTCTAAGTGCTTATTTTGTTAGCCTAAAGAAATATTCAACAAATTGTGGAGGAGTCGAACATAAATAAATACAACAATTTTAAAAACAATCCACATTTATAATTTTACTACTAATGTACAGAGGTAGGTAAATAAATTTGTATTTCTAATTATCAATTTTGAGTGAAATGTAAGAATCGAACTCAGGTTCTTATGGGTTATTGCTTTGAGAGTCCTGCCAGGCCTCTCAAGAGTTTGTTTGTTCAGTAGCCGCGATGGTCTTCTTGAGATTGAACACCGGGGGAAGAGGTCGCCAGGAGGGTTTTGCATCTGGTGGTCTTGCTTGTAGGGGAGTGAGAGCGTTGAGGTGAGCATGGCGGGAATTTTCTGCTTTACCACGAACTCATTTATCGAGGGTATTTGCAGGTCACGTGCGATGACCGTGTTTCGTACGTATCGACTCGCGCCAGTACAGACTCTGAGAGCGATGTTATGTTTGGCATGAATCCTCCTCTGCTTGGTTCTGGAACACAGGGCATACCACGCCGCCGGCGCCGCGGCGCTGCATATTTAAGGATGTAGGTTTTGTAAGCCCCGATCTTCAAATACACTTTGAAACTAATATTTTTTAGCAAAGAACACGCAAAGTTTTTTCGCACAGACACCAACAACTTCAACTTCAACTTCTTCCTAGATGGCTCTGCATCTGGATTGACGCAATTTTGCCAGTGTCCGTAGACACCAACAAAATCTACAAATACAAACAAAACTAACCTCGAACTTTTGACAACTGCTATAGTGAGTGACATGAGAGAGTTTGACAGTAAAAAAACTTACGTTTCGTTACTACTTTTTTAGTATATTTACTGACAAAAATACGTGATTGTATTGCAAATAATAACAAAAATAATGCACAAGCTTTGTTTTTACAGCATAACAAATATAATTACCATTTTTGCAACTATAAAAACAGCTAAATCGCCAGTAGTACCAGTGGATCTACTGGTTGTCCTAGATGCATTAACGGAACGCAAGAAAGATCGAAAACTTGAAAATTGGATTCACCTGAATCATTCATTCCCAAGCTCATGTCCAGTTGAAATCCTTAGACAATACCGAAAACATTATGACAGGTTTGACAACTGGTAATGGGCTTAAAGTTCACTGGTAATGGTCTTGAAGTTAGACAATAGGGCTGCTGGTCTTCGACTGTCACTTTGGTATTGTGTAAGTAGCTGACACAAGTAATACCATTACCAGCGAGATTGAAGCCCAGTGAATGAATGGAACTTTGTGTTTTGAAAGATTTTGGTATTGTGTAACGCCGAAATGAATATCAGTAGCCATCTCATTACCATGTGAAACGTCAAATGAAGCAGGGAGCTCATTCGTGCCTTGTTTGAAAATATTTTGATCAAATCTCTATCCAAATAAGAAGATTGTGGTTAACATTGTGTTTGAAGGATAGGTACCTAGTAAATAAGGACCTAATAAAGGAAGAAAGTAAGTAATAATTATTATCTGAACATCCAAACATGAGTAGATAAATTCATTTCGTCACAGAAAATACAAAGCCTTCTCTCCAATGATGTTAGTGCATAATACTGATTATCTCAATAAAATTTCTCCTTCCCAACTTCACAACAGTCATGCCTCATGATATTTCACCTAATATTACAAGTTTGTATATATTGAGAGCACAATATTATACTATACTCTGATTCAAAAACCTGGATATTTTTTTGTATACAAAAGGATTACAAAACCCAAGGAATATTGGTGGAAAATATTTACCGACATTGGTATCATCCAAGCTAAGCATAGAAGCTCGAAACCATTTTTGTTTTTGAAAGCTTTCATTCATCGTTTTATTCATATAATCTTTATTTTTCGAATTCATTTAAACATTTTTTACTCCACATGTGAGATTATGCATGTTGTATTGCTTTTACCTCGTTGTTTTCTGTTATTGTTAACTTTTCATTCAAAAATGTCTATGTTGACATAAAATATCTTGGATTCTAAATCGGAGTATAGTCCTGTTACACATAATTACTTGATTTCAGGCGTTATGGCGCAAGCTATTTTTGTGGCAGCTGCGCAAGAAAAATGACTGAAAAAGCATCAGCGTTTAGACCGCAGAGCCTTGCGGGCCTTGCTGGCCAGCAAGCCGCTTATGTTGCCGAACAAACTATTGAATACTTACAAATGTGAAGTACTTGTACAGCCTTGTGAACAACGCAAGCATCTCCATTGCGTCGATAAGGAGGAGATGACATGCCATCGTGCGAATCAACCCCGGACACTACATCATCCCTCTTTGAAGGCTTTCTACTTAGGCAGCGAGCACTTATCCCTTTGTAAGTGCTCGCTGTTCATAGATGATTATAGTATGTAAGATATTCAAGCATAGCTTTAAATAAATATTGACATCTATCTAAAATCACATTATATTTAGATAAGCAATTCAAATGTATTAGAAACATAAGTGATATATGTATATGAACATACAAGTGGTTTCTTTTTCATTTCTTTCGACAAAAAGTTGAAGTGAATAGTCAAATAATCTTATTTGATAATAATTTATAGTAGGTATAACATTTTACTTGTCTAAGTGCTTATTTTGTTAGCCTAAAGAAATATTCAACAAATTGTGGAGGAGTCGAACATAAATAAATACAACAATTTTAAAAACAATCCACATTTATAATTTTACTACTAATGTACAGAGGTAGGTAAATAAATTTGTATTTCTAATTATCAATTTTGAGTGAAATGTAAGAATCGAACTCAGGTTCTTATGGGTTATTGCTTTGAGAGTCCTGCCAGGCCTCTCAAGAGTTTGTTTGTTCAGTAGCCGCGATGGTCTTCTTGAGATTGAACACCGGGGGAAGAGGTCGCCAGGAGGGTTTTGCATCTGGTGGTCTTGCTTGTAGGGGAGTGAGAGCGTTGAGGTGAGCATGGCGGGAATTTTCTGCTTTACCACGAACTCATTTATCGAGGGTATTTGCAGGTCACGTGCGATGACCGTGTTTCGTACGTATCGACTCGCGCCAGTACAGACTCTGAGAGCGATGTTATGTTTGGCATGAATCCTCCTCTGCTTGGTTCTGGAACACAGGGCATACCACGCCGCCGGCGCCGCGGCGCTGCATATTTAAGGATGTAGGTTTTGTAAGCCCCGATCTTCAAATACACTTTGAAACTAATATTTTTTAGCAAAGAACACGCAAAGTTTTTTCGCACAGACACCAACAAAATCTACAAATACAAACAAAACTAACCTCGAACTTTTGACAACTGCTATAGTGAGTGACATGAGAGAGTTTGACAGTAAAAAAACTTACGTTTCGTTACTACTTTTTTAGTATATTTACTGACAAAAATACGTGATTGTATTGCAAATAATAACAAAAATAATGCACAAGCTTTGTTTTTACAGCATAACAAATATAATTACCATTTTTGCAACTATAAAAACAGCTAAATCGCCAGTAGTACCAGTGGATCTACTGGTTGTCCTAGATGCATTAACGGAACGCAAGAAAGATCGAAAACTTGAAAATTGGATTCACCTGAATCATTCATTCCCAAGCTCATGTCCAGTTGAAATCCTTAGACAATACCGAAAACATTATGACAGGTTTGACAACTGGTAATGGGCTTAAAGTTCACTGGTAATGGTCTTGAAGTTAGACAATAGGGCTGCTGGTCTTCGACTGTCACTTTGGTATTGTGTAAGTAGCTGACACAAGTAATACCATTACCAGCGAGATTGAAGCCCAGTGAATGAATGGAACTTTGTGTTTTGAAAGATTTTGGTATTGTGTAACGCCGAAATGAATATCAGTAGCCATCTCATTACCATGTGAAACGTCAAATGAAGCAGGGAGCTCATTCGTGCCTTGTTTGAAAATATTTTGATCAAATCTCTATCCAAATAAGAAGATTGTGGTTAACATTGTGTTTGAAGGATAGGTACCTAGTAAATAAGGACCTAATAAAGGAAGAAAGTAAGTAATAATTATTATCTGAACATCCAAACATGAGTAGATAAATTCATTTCGTCACAGAAAATACAAAGCCTTCTCTCCAATGATGTTAGTGCATAATACTGATTATCTCAATAAAATTTCTCCTTCCCAACTTCACAACAGTCATGCCTCATGATATTTCACCTAATATTACAAGTTTGTATATATTGAGAGCACAATATTATACTATACTCTGATTCAAAAACCTGGATATTTTTTTGTATACAAAAGGATTACAAAACCCAAGGAATATTGGTGGAAAATATTTACCGACATTGGTATCATCCAAGCTAAGCATAGAAGCTCGAAACCATTTTTGTTTTTGAAAGCTTTCATTCATCGTTTTATTCATATAATCTTTATTTTTCGAATTCATTTAAACATTTTTTACTCCACATGTGAGATTATGCATGTTGTATTGCTTTTACCTCGTTGTTTTCTGTTATTGTTAACTTTTCATTCAAAAATGTCTATGTTGACATAAAATATCTTGGATTCTAAATCGGAGTATAGTCCTGTTACACATAATTACTTGATTTCAGGCGTTATGGCGCAAGCTATTTTTGTGGCAGCTGCGCAAGAAAAATGACTGAAAAAGCATCAGCGTTTAGACCGCAGAGCCTTGCGGGCCTTGCTGGCCAGCAAGCCGCTTATGTTGCCGAACAAACTATTGAATACTTACAAATGTGAAGTACTTGTACAGCCTTGTGAACAACGCAAGCATCTCCATTGCGTCGATAAGGAGGAGATGACATGCCATCGTGCGCATCAACCCCGGACACTACATCATCCCTCTTTGAAGGCTTTCTACTTAGGCAGCGAGCACTTATCCCTTTGTAAGTGCTCGCTGTTCATAGATGATTATAGTATGTAAGATATTCAAGCATAGCTTTAAATAAATATTGACATCTATCTAAAATCACATTATATTTAGATAAGCAATTCAAATGTATTAGAAACATAAGTGATATATGTATATGAACATACAAGTGGTTTCTTTTTCATTTCTTTCGACAAAAAGTTGAAGTGAATAGTCAAATAATCTTATTTGATAATAATTTATAGTAGGTATAACATTTTACTTGTCTAAGTGCTTATTTTGTTAGCCTAAAGAAATATTCAACAAATTGTGGAGGAGTCGAACATAAATAAATACAACAATTTTAAAAACAATCCACATTTATAATTTTACTAATGTACAGAGGTAGGTAAATAAATTTGTATTTCTAATTATCAATTTTGAGTGAAATGTAAGAATCGAACTCAGGTTCTTATGGGTTATTGCTTTGAGAGTCCTGCCAGGCCTCTCAAGAGTTTGTTTGTTCAGTAGCCGCGATGGTCTTCTTGAGATTGAACACCGGGGGAAGAGGTCGCCAGGAGGGTTTTGCATCTGGTGGTCTTGCTTGTAGGGGAGTGAGAGCGTTGAGGTGAGCATGGCGGGAATTTTCTGCTTTACCACGAACTCATTTATCGAGGGTATTTGCAGGTCACGTGCGATGACCGTGTTTCGTACGTATCGACTCGCGCCAGTACAGACTCTGAGAGCGATGTTATGTTTGGCATGAATCCTCCTCTGCTTGGTTCTGGAACACAGGGCATACCACGCCGCCGGCGCCGCGGCGCTGCATATTTAAGGATGTAGGTTTTGTAAGCCCCGATCTTCAAATACACTTTGAAACTAATATTTTTTAGCAAAGAACACGCAAAGTTTTTTCGCACAGACACCAACAAAATCTACAAATACAAACAAAACTAACCTGAACTTTTGACAACTGCTATAGTGAGTGACATGAGAGAGTTTGACAGTAAAAAAACTTACGTTTCGTTACTACTTTTTTAGTATATTTACTGACAAAAATACGTGATTGTATTGCAAATAATAACAAAAATAATGCACAAGCTTTGTTTTTACAGCATAACAAATATAATTACCATTTTTGCAACTATAAAAACAGCTAAATCGCCAGTAGTACCAGTGGATCTACTGGTTGTCCTAGATGCATTAACGGAACGCAAGAAAGATCGAAAACTTGAAAATTGGATTCACCTGAATCATTCATTCCCAAGCTCATGTCCAGTTGAAATCCTTAGACAATACCGAAAACATTATGACAGGTTTGACAACTGGTAATGGGCTTAAAGTTCACTGGTAATGGTCTTGAAGTTAGACAATAGGGCTGCAGCAGCCTTATTGTCTAACTCTCACTGAACATCATTTTCGACATTTCAAGCCCAGTCTGGTCTTCGACTGTCACTTTGGTATTGTGTAAGTAGCTGACACAAGTAATAGGTACCATTACCAGCGAGATTGAAGCCCAGTGAATGAATGGAACTTTGTGTTTTGACAGATTTTGGTATTGTGTAACGCCGAAATGAATATCAGTAGCCATCTCATTACCATGTGAAACGTCAAATGAAGCAGGGAGCTCATTCGCGCCTTGTTTGAAAATATTTTGATCAAATCTCTATCCAAATAAGAAGATTGTGGTTAACATTGTGTTTGAAGGATAGGTACCTAATAAATAAGGACCTAATAGACCTAATAAAGGAAGAAAGTAAGTAATAATTATTATCTGAACATCCAAACATGAGTAGATAAATTCATTTCGTCACAGAAAATACAAAGCATTCTCTCAAATGATGTTAGTGCATAATACTGATTCTCTCAACAAAATTTCTCCTTCCCATCTTCACAACAGTCATGCCTCATGATATTTCACCTAATATTACAAGTCTGTATATATTGAGAGCACAATATTATACTATACTCTAATTCAAAAACCTGGATATTTTTTTGTATACAAAAGGATTACAAAACTCAAGGAATATTGGTGGAAAATATTTAACGACATTTATTTTGACACGAGCATAGAAGCTCGAAACCATTTTTGTTTTTGAAAGCTTTCATTCATCGTTTTATTCATATAATCTATATTTTTCGAATTCATTTAAACATTTTATACTCCACATGTGAGATTATGCATGTTGTATTGCTTTTACCTCGTTGTTTTCTGTTATTGTTAACTTTTCATTCAAAAATGTCTATGTTGACATAAAATATCTTGGATTCTAAATCGGAGTATAGTCCTGTTACACATAATTACTTGATTTCAGGCGTTATGGCGCAAGCTATTTTTGTGGCAGCTGCGCAAGAAAAATGACTGAAAAAGCATCAGCGTTTAGACCGCAGAGCCTTGCGGGCCTTGCTGGCCAGCAAGCCGCTTATGTTGCCGAACAAACTATTGAATACTTACAAATGTGAAGTACTTGTACAGCCTTGTGAACAACGCAAGCATCTCCATTGCGTCGATAAGGAGGAGATGACATGCCATCATGCGCATCAACCCCGGACACTACATCATCCCTCTTTGAAGGTGTACGGCTTTCTACTTAGACAGCGAGCACTTATCCCTTTGGGTAAGTGCTCGCTGTTCATAGATGATTATAGTATGTAAGATATTCAATATTGTGCATAGCTTTAAATAAATATTGACATCTATCTAAAATCACATTATATTTAGATACGCAATTCAAATGTATTAGACACATAAGTGATATATGTATATGAACATACTAGTGGTTTCTTTTTCATTTCTTTCGACAAAAAGTTGAAGTGAATAGTCAAATAATCTTATTTGATAATAATTTATAGTAGGTATAACATTTTACTTGTCTAAGTGCTTATTTTGTTAGCCTAAAGAAATATTCAACAAATTGTGGAGGAGTCGAACATAAATAAATACAACAATTTTAAAAACAATCCACATTTATAATTTTCCTACTAATGTACAGAGGTAGATAAATAAATTTGTATTTCTAATTATCAATTTTGAGTGAAATGTGGTAAGAATCGAACTCAGGTTCTTATGGGTTATTGCTTTGAGAGTCCTGCCAGGCCTCTCAAGAGTTTGTTTGTTCAGTAGCCGCGATGGTCTTCTTGAGATTGAACACCGGAGGAAGAGGTCGCCAGGAGGGTTTTGCATCTGGTGGTCTTGCTTGTAGGGGAGTGAGAGCGTTGAGGTGAGCATGGCGGGAATTGTCAGCTTTACCACGAACTCATTTATCGAGGGTATTTGCAGGTCACGTGCGATGACCGTGTTTCGTACGTATCGACTCGCGCCAGTACAGACTCTGAGAGCGATGTTATGTTTGGCATGAATCCTCTGCTTGGTTCTGGATGGAACACAGGGCATACCACGCCGCCGGCACCGGCAGCGCGGCGCTGCATATTTAAGGATGTAGGTTTTGTAATCCCCGGTCTTCAAATACACTTTGAAACTAATATTTTTTAGCAAAGAACACGCAAAGTTTTTTCGCACAGACACCAACAAAATTTACAAATACAAACAAAACTAACCTCAAACTTTTGACAACTGCTATAGTGAGTGACATGAGAGAGCTGGACAGTAAAAAAACTTACGTTTCGTTACTACTTTTTTAGTATACTTACTGACAAAAATACGTGATTGTATTGCAAATAATAACAAAAATAATGCACAAGCTTTGTTTTTACAGCATAACAAATATAATTACCATTTTTGCAACTATAAAAACAGCTAAATCGCCAGTAGTACCAGTGGATCTACTGGTTGTCCCAGATGCATTAACGGAACGCAAGAAAGATCGAAAACTTGAAAATTGGATTCACCTGAATCATTCATTCCCAAGCTCATGTCCAGTTGAAATCCTTAGACAATACCGAAAACATTATGACAGGTTTGACAACTGGTAAAGGGCTTAAAGTTCACTGGTAATGGTCTTGAAGTTAGACAATAGGGCTGCAGCTTTGATAGATAGATAGATTATTTTTTAACAACTACAGACACACACATAAATGTAAATACTACAATTGTACAGTACTCAGGAATAAACAAAAAACATGATGTTGACTAAAAAAAAGAAAAACAAACAATGATGAAATTAAAATTTGGTGATGGGTGATGATGACGGCCTAAGTGCTTATTTGTAAGCCTAAAGAAATAAAAAACTTTAGACTTTTTTTTTTTTTTTTTTTTGACGGCCGAGACGATCGCGGCGTAAGAACCGAATCCTTCCACTCAATCCGTGGATCTCATTAAAGGCAACTAAGGGAATCTAGTAGAGGAATGGCAGTCGTTTCCTTCTGTGTATTCGTCTTTGACGACCTCTGTGGCGCGGTGAGCAAAGGTCCACCTGCGACGCAGGTGCTTTCGATTACCGCCTCGGGACAAATGTTCGTATCACTGAACAATTCATACAGCATTATCTAGCCCCAAGCTAAGCAGAGCTTGTGTTACGGGTACTTGATGTCTGATATACTTAGGTAATACTAGCGTAGATATTTTTTTATTATACATAGATAACTACCAGAACACCCTGAACAAATATCTACAGATCGTACAAAAATTTGTTCTGAGGCGGGAATCGAAACCTCCTGGGTCACAGACGGACCTTCGCACCGTGTCACAGAGGTCGTCAAACAACTGACCTTCCAGCTCCGGCGCGCTGCTGATCGTGAAGGGATGCCACTCGTAGAAGGCTATCTCCGGTATGTTCACAAACACGTAGTCCCCCGCGTGGAACTCGAAGTGTGGGGGCCGCTTCACCACCAGGTGCGTGACGCGAGACGGCAGCAGGACGCCTGACGATATGTACGTCTTGCTGCGCTCAGACCTGAGGGAAGAGATAGATCTCTTTATGACTTCACTACATAGTGTGGTGTGTGTGTACTCCTATATCCGCACTTAGACTCGGATTGGTCCATTGTGCGTAGTGCGTTCTGTTAGTCTAACCAGCCTAACCCCGTCCAGAAGCGCAGAATACTCCTGGGATCTTCACAGGCTTTGCGGAGTGACCTCGGGTGGTCGAGGATTTCGTGTCGTTGCGCTGTTACTCCCTTGCATTCCAAGACTACGTGGGCAGCTAATTCTTCATCCTCTGCAGAGTGGGCTGTCTGTTGCTCCGTTGGTGAAGAGGTGTTTGTTTAGTTCACTACATAGTATAAAACAAAGTCGCTTCCCGTCGTCAGTCTTGCCCTATGTATGCTTAAATCTTTAAAACCACGCAACATAGGTTTAAAAACTATCTGACCCATACATTTACACGTGGGCATCTAGCAGGGTGTACCACGTGCAGTTTAGGTTGGTTAGGGAGACGAGATGTTGGAGTACCCTCTTACACCCCGCAATAATAATGATGTTAGAGAAGAGAATGTAGATTTCACAGATGACAGTAGAGATGCCCAAAAGCTATGTTCCTCACATCATCCAGACGTATCGGAGCACCCGCTCCGTGAGGTACACAGCACCTGGCAGAGCGAACCACTTGTAGAAGTGCGGCGCGTGCAGCACGAGCAGCAACCAGAACGGTACGTACAGCAGGTGCGTCCAGTAGAATATCTGGAAAGAATTTAATATGATAATTATGGGTTTCATGGTGGAACTTTCGCTTATGGTCCGGGAGCCAGGTACAAATTTGGTCAATTATTTCCTCCCAAGTGAAAATTTGTAATATGCATTAGGGATTAATATTATGAGTACCTACTCGTGACCGTCAGCTACGATTCTGTAGGTGGGTTGGGCAGTGGCAGCGATGACGACATTATCACCATGGAAAATCAGAAATTAAATTTCGCACATTCCAGAATTCTTTTTTTTTTTTTTTTTTTTTTTTTTTTTTTTTTTTATTTATTTAAACGCACAAAACATAAAATAATCACAAAATATACAGAATTTGAATAATAAAGGGTTTAGAACTTGATCATTTCACAAATTATGTGCATACTGAGAATCATAAGAACAAAACGTGTAGAGCAAAACGTATGATAGAAAAGCTTGAAATAGAAGAAAAAAAAAAAAAAACAATAAACCGGATAGGTACCTAAATCTAAATATAAGTAAACTTACATATGTGTTCATGCACCCACGTACAATTACACATCATTATAAGCTTAGGATCAGGAAACTTAATCTAATTTAACTGATTTTAAAGTTCGGGTAAACTGGCTCAATTTGGGAACAAAAATGTCAAGGACAGTGTTATCCTTAGATAAATCATTGTATTGACGGGCCATTCTAGTTAGGGGGTTGTAAAATGAAATATTGTTTTTAAAAGTCAACAAAGCAAAGAGGTTGGTTGTGTTGGACCTGCGAGCACTAAATCGTGTATTATAATAAATCTCCGATAGCAGCTTCGGGGAATCAATTATTGAATGTATAATTTTATATAAATAAATAAGATCGAGCTGACCAAGGCCTTGACATTGAATTTAGATAGTCTAACTTCGTAATTTAGACTAGAACGACAAGGATGCATTCTGTAGCATAACAGACGTAGACATTTTCTTTGCACCCTTTCAATTTCGTGACTATGAACTTTATAGTTCGGCGACCATATAGGACTACCATATTCGAGAACACTTCTTACAAGGGCAAAGAAAAGGTATAGTAGACTATGGGGCTTTTTAAAACCTTTAGTTGATCTGAGGACAAATCCTAATAGTTTATTAGCTTTAGAAGTAATATTTTGGTAATGAGGCCGAAAAGAAAGCTTATCATCATTCTGATTTGAACTTTATTCCATGGGAATAATGTCGCAGAATACCCGGAACAAATATCTGCAGATCGTACACACAATTATCCCGAGGTGAGAATCGAACCCTCGCAACCTCCTGCGTCGTCGCAGGCAGACCTTCGCCCACCACGCCACATTCATTCTCCTTATGAAACAGCTATAGCAAATACTGAGATCTGTGACTAAAGTAGAAATCTATAGATCTTCATAATTGACGCATACTTAAATAAAACTCCCCGGGGAGTTTTATTTAAGTATGCGAGCTTAGATTGAAACATATTGAAGTATATTGAATAAGTTAAAATTTAATATTTTGTTTATTACTAATTATTTATGTCTCCCTTCACTTTGACTCTCTCTCCTAATAAGGTTTGCTGGAAGATAACTTTCTTTAGGGTTAAGTTCGCCTTTGTAATAATTTTCCAGAATAAATTTTGCATTATGTTTTATCGTGCAAGAAGAATAAATAAATAAATAATCATACCTTGAAGCTCCCCCGCCTTCTCACGAAGCTCTGACTGCATAGCACCATGACGGCCAGCACGAGCACCAAACCCACGCCCGTGGGGTTCGCCCAGCCCGCCACTAGGCCGAACAGGCCGGGCCGTGACGTCAGCAGCCACTCAGAGAGTGTGTAGTTTGCAGAGTTTACTACTGGGTCGTTGACCACTACGATACCTGAAAATTAATTGTGAACATAAGTTTATATAACCGACTTCAAAAAAGGAGGAGGTTCTCAATTCGACTGTATTTGAACCGATTTTGATGATTATTTTTATATTTGAAAGCTGGTGCTTCCCATGTGGTATATACCTATAAATGTCTTGAAGTGCGAGAAATGGAAAATGATTAACTCAATATCACGCCAACTGATTTCAATGATTTAAATGTGTGATTATGATTAATGATTAATGTGTGATAAATGTGTGATTTAATGATTAATTTAAAACCCGAACCCGGTACATAAATATCTACCGTACCGTACAAACATTTACCGTGGCAGATATCGAACCCGGAACCTCCTAAGCCGCAGTCTACAGTCGTTCGCCCACTGCGTCAATATTTTTTTTGATAAACTTACTGAAGTTGCAAAGATGCATGATGGTATGTAGCACGCTGTAGGCTGCTATCAGGACACCGGTCACCTGGAAATTAGGTTATAGGTTCAAATTAGGTTATTTCGAAGGATAGCTACAATAGAAACCCAAAGATGTCGTGCGGAGTATCCGCACGACATCTTTGGGTTTCTGTTCAGAAGTTTCCAGAAGAAAAGTTTTAGTTCCTTTTTCAAAGAAATTTCTAGCCTTTGTATTTTGGTAGTTATATCATATAACAAACTCTGGGAAGTGTCAAGCCACTTTGATAATTTTATAAAAAAATTATACATCTGAACCGAATACAAATCACTCACAGAGATCTTAAAGCAGGAAATCCAGGTGTTTTCGTAAGTGTAGAGGTATAACTCATACTATTTTTGCCGCCTATTGGCTACATTTTGTTGCATTACAAACCAAAAACGAAGAATCTGAACCCATCTAAATACCTAGTCTAGAACATCTAATAGTGATACACTTACGAAAACATCTGAGTCGACCAGCTCTATCAATTTAAAGTCTCTTGGACACGTCAGAAATTTCAAAACTGTAACGACTGTAACTGGTACTACTGTAAGGAAATAATGTGATCACTTAGCTTTTTGTACACATCTTGTTAAGGTAAGGTAAATGCGTACCTTGTGCAGGTAGATGTGATGATCCAGCGGGAGCAATGACCCGAGGCCGCGCACGCGGAGCGCCGTGATGCAGTGCCGCAGCATCAGGACGAGCACCCACGCACACGTGAAGTTCAGACATTGACCTAGAATTACCAGCTGGATACAGAGAAGAATAAACTTTTTTTATAGTAGCCTATTTCGTCCCACTGCTGGGCAAAGGCGTCTCCCAAATCTTTCCACTCAGTGCGGTCACGCGCGATTTCCCACCAATCTCTGAGGAAGGCGTTAAGGTCGTTCAGCTCTGATTCGCCACTAACCCTTGCACCTGATAGGAACTGTAGGATTTTCTTCGGGGTGATGTCTGTAGCTTGTCTGGGCTATGCAGATGCTTGCATGTGGATGCTACGTTTTTGTATGCGTAGATTGGCATACGTTCGGTTCGAGCCAGATCGTCCAATGGCAAAGCAAACGTCCAATGGTACAGCAAATCGTCAAAATCCTTAGATACTCACCACAGCCCCTCGCTAGGATCACAAACCCGTTGCTCTCTCTATACTCGTAGCACCGCGTCACAAACAGCACGAGGTTCACCAACGCGAAAACCCCCAGGTAAGAGATCAGAGCGTAGTTGTTCTTCAGGTAAGGGAGTGACAGCTGGTACGGCTTGAGGCGAGCTAGTTGTTGGAGGAAGGGGGTCGGTTCAGAGTCCACTTTGGGGGGGACTAGCCATCGGTCTATGCTGGAATAGAGGATATCAAATGCTGGATTAATTGATATACTGGTAGTCGAAGATGAGTAAGAAGTTTATCACCGTATACTAATCTAATGCTAAACGGGCCCTCCCCTTACTCGACAGACTGTCCAAGAGTATTGTAAGGTGTAAAGGAAATAAAGCACTTTGACATTTGATATAAGAGCCTAAGCACCGCATCCATCAGCTGCAAGCAGCTTAGAGCAGATCATCATTTTATAAGTATACCTAATCGCGGTCTCCACTCAAAAACACATCTGCCCCAACGGCTATCGGTTCTTCGGGCGGTATGGCTGTTCCTCTGCCATTGCTTGTATATTCCAACATTTAACTAGCAGAAACTGGCTAGGCTGCTTGAAGGAATCTCAGCTAGGTTTTCCCGGAATCCTACAGGACCTAAGTAGGCGCCCGGTCCGCGCTCGCGGCACGAAAACCATCGTGATCGAACTGCTGATGCTGCTTATATACCTTCGAGATCGATGTGTCGAACACTGTTTTGTCACCTGGTAGTAATATTCTCCATGAGCCCCCCGTGCATCTCCAGCGTCCTCCGGAAGGCCTCGTAGGTGATGGCTCCCCTCCCCCCCGCGTCCGCGTCCTCCAGCATGGCGCAGGTCAGCTCCTGCAGCTGCTGTTCGCTGAACTGCATGCCGTTCTCCTCCATGCAGACTCGCATCACGTGGGCTAACTCGCGGTGCTGGATTAAGCCGTCGTCTGGAGGATAAATAAATTATTATAATACACAAAATATATACAATAGAATATTATAAAACTATTTTACAGTAAAAAATAGATCAAAACGATAGATCACCGACCGCGAAGCTAGGCTCAAGCGGCCGGTGAAGGAACTTCCTGACAATGCGTGCCGAGTCCAAGAGTACCTACCGCCTTTTGGATCTGGCCCTTGATCCAACTTCCTAGCGAGAGTCTCTATTATTATTATTATTATTATTTTGATCTATTAGTGTCCCACTGCTGGGCCAATAAAAACTTACTCGCAGTGCCTTCAGTTATTCCGTGATTACGGCGCATGAAACTGTGCCGAAACATTAGAAAACTCAAGAATCAAATCATGGTAAATGTCCAGATTTAAATTACCTACTTTAATCTGATAACTCACTGTCCATATCATAGACCTTGAAGAGGAACCGGATCTTGTCCTCAGGAGAGTTTCCCGCGAACTGGTGGACGGCCGCTATGAACTCCTGGAGGGAGATGGACCCGCTGTTGTCTTCGTCGAAGATTTGGAATACTCGCTCTGTGAAGAACGGCTGGAAAGAAACGTAAAAGCTTTAAAAGTAATAATAAATTTATTGCAAAAATAATCATAACAATCACATAACATGATTAATTTGTCTGCATTTGGAAATAATTATGTCCAGTACATAATGAGATTCCAGTTCAAGCGATTGTGCAGCATCAGTTGCCTAAACTAGACTGAAAAGTCTGTAATATAGGCAGCTGTGCTCCCCTTACTATGTTACACAAATTGGTTTTTCAAATTGATTTTATTATAATATATTTTCAAAGGAAGTCCAAAATCAAATAGTAAAATGTGACTTCCAGCGCTGCCAAATGATGGGATCTTCTTTAGGGTATGTTCTTATAACATCATCGGTCAGGACAAAGGAAAGTGATATGTCACCATTTGATTTGATAGGCCACTTGAGTAACAGTGTCTGTGGTGGCAAATATATTGAGACGATTAAGATTTAATGTCCTCATATTATTTGAATGTGATTGTTGTTTTGTACGTTAAATAAATAAATAGATAGTTTCTTTTTGCAAAAAATATTCCTTCTAACTTTTTAAGTTTAAATCCTGATGCATCCTGGTAGATACATAGTTCGCAATTTTTGGGCAAAGAAGTGAGGGCCTAAAACCAAAAACCTCAACCCAGCGAAAACCTACGAGGGTTCAATAATATTAATCGGATCAACCGGTGAATTATGTGAATTAATTTTAACCTTTAGTGCAGATATACGTACATTCTTGGACTCCATGATCTTGCGGAACTGCTCCTTGGTGATCTCACGCTGGTCTCCCACCGTTTTCTGGAAGAGCGCCTCTAGACGGTCCACGCTCGACTTGTCAAAGCCCACGCGTGGTCTGAAAAAAATTAATAGAAAACAGGGTATTAAGTATGGCAGACAGCATCACGGCCGCAGCTAGAAATCATTGTGTGAATCAATGTTTATTTTGAGGGTTTGAAGGCCCTACCGAAAATAAGCAAACGTTATCGGCGAGCGGAGCGAACCGCGAAAAATGCTTGTTTATACTATATAGTATAGTACTATGCTTGTATAGTATTGAAGTTTTTGTAATGTAAATTTTTGGTGGGTCAAGTTCGGGACCACAGCTAAACGAGCGTTTATCATCGGCAAGCGGAGCGAACGACGAAAAAAAAATCCTCAGTGGTTGGCACAGTGGCATTGAGTACCAGTTTGAGGTGTGACCCCAATTCGAATTAAACTGCCTTATTTTATTTTAAGCTTTTAATGATAATTTTGTTCGCACGATAGTTTTGTTTGATTAAGGTTCGAAAAACACATTGCGTAAGAGATGGTAATCCGTACCTGCTGCTAGACACTGCAGATATGAACTCCATGACTTTATCCGCCGTCGTGTAGCCGTCGCCGTCTGAGTCCAGCACTCGGAACAATTTGTTGGTTACCTGGAAACACAAGGTATTTTTATAAATAAACGAACAATAACTATAATAGTTAGATATATGCTATCGCGACACTTTTTGTAGATAATGATGTGTTCTGCTAAGTCGTAATACATTATTTTGTTCTATTATCTAGATATAGTTTTCGCAGCGCAAGCGATGTAAGGAATTTTTAGGTAATTTTTTGCACCTTGGGTTACATTATTGGAGTTTTAGTAAGGATCCCATTTTTTTTAATAATTAATATATCCTATATGCCACCCGGGGATAGTGTACCTTGCCAACGGTGAAAGAATTGTTTAAATCGGTACAGTGGTTTTGAAGCCTATTTAATGCAAGTAAACAAATAAACAAAAAATCTTATCTTTCCTCTTTATAATATTAGTACCTATAGATATTATTTATTTCCTTGATAATTACCCAACAGTGGGGCACACCAGGCTAGTTGTAATTTTAATATCATTGACATGACGTCTCTCACCACTCGGTTCTGCAGTATGTGCTGGAAGGCGTCGGTGGTGATGACGTCATTGCCGCACAGCACGTACGCCACGCTCTCCACCTGCTCCACGAAGTCTATCTGCTTGTCGTCACTGGAAACGGTTACAATCATCGTCATCACTACATAGTATAAAACAAAGTCGCGTCCCGCTGTCGGCCTGTCCCTATGTATGCTTAGATCTTTAAAAGGCAACGGATTTTGATGCGTTTTTTTTAATGCATAGAGTGATTCAAGAAGAATATTTATAAGCCATTGACAAAAGGTTTCAACGCGGATGAAGTCGCGGGGCCCAGCTAGTCAGTCTATAATAATTATACTAACTTTATTTCAGGCAACAACAAAAGTGTACAAAAAATAACTTTTTTTTGGGCCCATGATAAATACCTTAGAGACTAACGAATATCAAAGTGTCACGCCAAAAATTAAAAAAAAGAAAACTAGGACAAATAAACATAGATAAAAACATTTAAAATATGTACTGCCTATACTAGTCCACCGCTGGACAAAGGCCTCCTCTGATTAGCGCCTGTTTAGCGCATTGAATAATGTCATAATCTCCGCGCTCGGTGCATTCTATCCCAGCGCGCGTGTTGTAGCGAAATACATAATACCCAAGTGTTATCCAAGTGTAGCTAAAACTGGTTCTTTTTCTGTAGTCATTGACATTTCTAGTCATTGACATAATTCATTGACATTTCTGATCGTTCTAATTTTAAATAGCATAAACATTTCTGATACCGTGTGTATAAATTAGCCTAAAATTATCGAAACAAAACCAATGACGGGTCTGTAAATTTTTTTTACAACATTATTTTATTTTGAATTTTCTACCAGTTACTGCCTAAATATGTAAATAAATATTTTATCATCATTATTATTAGCCTACAGCAGTCCACAGCTGGACATAGGCCTAATAACAAAAATATTTATTGTGTATAAACTTCTTAACCTAAACTAAAATTAAATACAAAAATAAATGACTGATACGATAACAGGCAAAGGGAGTAAACTCAGCATTGTGCTGCATGCCAAGATATGCAGCATTGTGCTGCATGCCAAGATATGCAGCATTGTGCTGCATGCCAAGATATGCAGCATTGTGCTGCATGCCAAGATATGCAGCATTGTGCTGGATGCCAAGATATGCGTCGCTGGATTTCATTATACTTCCGTCGTCGGGTAGGTGGTCACCGACGACGGCTAAAAGTAGTAGGTAACTTGTCGCATAACTAATATATATGAAGAATTATGATTCTCATCCAACGAATGCTGAGGCAAAGCCATTTTATTACTGGACTTACACGCTACACGTTTCCTTTTAGTTTAAGTTTATTATGTTCTGTGTAAGTCTTCATCATCATCAGCCTATAGCAGTCCACTGCTGGACATAGGCCTAATTTCATAATAATTTGTGTAAGTCTTATAGCAAATAATTTCATTCTATTCTGTTGTATTCTCAGCGAACGTTTTGAATAATATAAAGCATCTTACGATAGCCTCTGCTTCAGGAACTCGAACCAGTCTTCCTGCACGAGGTACCCCTGCGCCTCCACGTCGAACAGTCGGTAGATCCTCTCCAGCAAGTCCTGGAACACACCACACGTACACCATTACACCAAGCACTACATCATAAGCTTACATAGCCGGCGAATGTAAACGCAGGATTCTTATTCCGCTTACAATGTTTTTATTTATATTTATTATTTTGAAATAAGGTAGAAAATGCCTCGACATTAAGCCCACCCGTTGTACCCTTTGTAGTTGAATAACATTTTTAAATAAATAAATTATGTAAGTTCCTTAAAAACTATGGCTGTAACATGTATCTACCTACATTATTGGGAAACTGAAATAATTGAATTGAATATCGCGTTATTTCTTTACTAGCTTCTAACCGCGGCTTTGCACGATTTTTTTTATATCGAGTTAGTCTATGATAACACATGTTATTGAGTTATATTTTAGCATTGTCTACCTACAAACATTTCACAACGGAAGTAAGAAAATGGGTTAACTATGAACCTTTTTTGTGTATTGTTATTTGTCTTATTTGTGTCTAGAACCGCACTCACCCTAAAGAAGTCCCTCTTAAAGGGATGAAACGTTGCTGTTCTTCTAAAACCAATAAAGTTCGTAAAAACCCACTTACATCCGTAATGAATCCGTCAGCTACAATAGTTTTTATAGTAAAATTTCACAACAGCACAGACTTTATCATCTATAACATTAGTAAGATACCTAAGTATTAAGTATACCTACTACAAACCAGTATAGGCACAACCCTTATCGTTAATATTATAATAAATAATGTAAAAACAATTAGATTCGTATTCACTTTTCACGTATTAACATTCACAATGATTCGCGGACTGACGTTGATGTAATTATTTTTATTAGTCTACCCTCAAATACACACAAAAACGCTTCAGGCGAGCCTTACGCTTTCAATACCCAACTGGTAGAAGTTGACTTAACCAAGTGGTTTCGAGCTCAGATTAGTGACGTGTAGTTCCTTCAGTACCTTTGGTGTTAATATAGATGTCGCCAAAATAGCATTATTTTTAAAATTATTAAATTATTATTATAAAACAACGCGGTTTTTTCATTCGTGGTTTCTTCAACAGAATTGGTAAAGATAAAATCAATAACATCTCTTTTCATGTTAGATAATAATTTTTAATGTAAAATTTGATTTGTTTTGTGCTTAATTTGTAAGCCTGAAGAAATAAAGTTATTGATATATATATCCATCTATAATCCTAATAATATAATAAATGTGAAAGTCTGTGTGAATGTTTGCTACGTATCTCCGTAACTAACCGAACCACTTGTTGCTTAACTATCGGAGAATTAGCTTCTTGAATGATCGGAGCATTTACCAGAATCGAATCGAAATCGATGCAATATTTAGTTTTAAAAATGTTCATAATTTCATTCGATTTGCGTCTCTGTAACTCGAATTTTAGTTCTTTCGTACAATGCTGAGAACGCCTATATTTCAATCTCGATGCCAAAACATAAATTCAAATTTAAATTCAAAATTATCTATTTGCAAACATGGGTCATACAAAGATGGAAATAGCAATAGGTAAGCACACCATACATGTTCCATAATTTTGGATTTAAGCGTAATTTGGTATTTTTTTTAGAATGCTTAGAGTAGCTTGTCATTATTAAGCATAAAGTGTTATAGGTACGCTATGAGTAACAATCCAGAACTGACCACGTGAGCTAAGCTTGAGGCAGTAGATAGTCAAGTATTTATCTCCGACATAAATAACGGCGTTGAAGGTAAAGCTAACATTTAATAAATCAGTAACATTAGGGCGGGTCTACACAGGTAAACTCGGCGCTCAAAACATGCCACTAAAGGACGATCGTAGAATTCGTAGATACTTTTTCCACATGTGGACAAAAAAATGAGTTCAGATAAAATAAATTACTTGACCATTACATTTGGGTGAGGCCTTTGCCCAGCAGTGGGACGAATCAGGCTAATATAAAAAAAACCTTTAAGTACTATAACACTTTGTTTTGATATTTGATAATAATTTTGACCGAATAACCTTCGCAATTCTATTTTAATTTTTGCCTTGTGTGCTTATTTCGTAAGCCTGAATAAATAAAAAGTACTGATTTCTGTTTTCTGAACCCGGTAGGAAAGTTCTGCGCATTCGTTGGCAATATTTTGTCCATTAGTTGCTTAGGATCATAAAATATAATATAATATTTAAACTCTAGCCGTGCCTGTTTGATTGATGTTAGAAATTTGTTTCAGTCAGATGTCTGATTGGCCCAAGATTGGCCTATTGTTTCTTGATTGTGATTATTAATGTCTGGCTATCGGATTTAGAGACGGGAAATATGTATTTGCCAACTTTTTATATTGATCTATAGGTATTTGTCTATTATCTATATGTCCAGCGACTTGTGGGCAAAGACCACCACAGAGTGGAGCCCACCCAACGCTAAGAGGCGACGTGGAAGGCCCAGGATGAGATGGCGTGACGAGCTCGAGGCACATCTTCCATCGTGGCCTGTTGCAGCGTTGGATCGCGAGGAGTGGAAGGAGAATAGGGAGGCCCAGCAGTGGGACAGTAATGGCTCGAAATAAAAAAAATATAGGTATTTATATGACAACATAACATTCTACGTAACAAATTGTCGATTTATCAGATGATGTTGTGTGGATTATCCAGCATTATTTATTGATATACTAGCTGCGCCCCGCGGCTTCGCCCGCGTGTAAATCTGTGTGTCAAATGGTTTATAAACCTTCCTCTTGAAGCACTCAATCTATTAAAAAAATATTATTGCTTATGTTAAATCCGTTCCGTAGCTCTAAAGATCTAAAAATACAATAGGGACAGACAGACAGCGGGAAGCGACTTTGTTTTATACTAATACTATTTAGTTGTAGTGATATGCATATTTATGACATAGCGATAGTTCTTGAGGAAAACCTCGTCAAAATATCATTTTTTTTACCCGTGACACACAACCCACATTCACTTTCTCCACTCATGTCGTAAACCCAAAAATAATTAGAGGCCGTGTTAGAAGCTTACGCATATCAAATTAATTCAATACGTACCAGTTTGTCGGTCTGTCATCTTAGATTGCAACAAGATATTAGTAATTAGCCTGTCGTTAGATTAGTCATGAGATTACACACGGCTCAATTACGTGTGGCCTCAGAAGAAATTGCTATTAGCATTATGTTAGATGTTACGTAATAAAGGATCTATGTTCAGAGCTTTTGTAACTTTTGTATTGCTGTTTTGAGAACACTGGGTAAAAGTCGTTATAAATACTTTGATATTTTAAAAATCTTGCTAAAAAAAACTTGAAGTGCTTTATTTACTTTAGAGTTTAGACCGTACAGGACTCCTGAACGTCAGGAATTAAAAATAACATAATTAAAACTAGAAAATAATAGTTTAAGTATTTATTTGATTTTAAGTTCATTTCCATTACACAGAGAAGGGCATCAATATAAAAAAGTCCAGGGTACAGAATAAATTTATTTATTATTATTTATTTTGTACTATGAATTGGATTCCGGCAGTGTCTAGGTTTATTTGCAGTCGTTTTTGCGAAACAAAATAATCAATAGCACAAAAAATTAAGTTCAGTTTATCAAATTTGGTTTACGCAAAGTGCTAATTTTGTAAATCCACAGAAATGAAAGAGTATGAATTTTGAATTTTAAAGTAGAATTCAACGAGAAAATAAAAACACTTGATGATAACTCTATCACACACCCCTTGTGATAATTCGTGGTGTTTCCGACCCCCTTACAATCCTCACGTGATTGTCGACTCCAAGGTTTGCTTTTCAATGCTAACACATGACTTTATCAAGTTTTAAATCTGTTTCTATTAGACCATTTTAGCGTACTCTGCTCATACAAAGAGCACAAGTACCTACAACCACTTACCTAACATATAGTTTAGTTTGCACATAGAGTTAAAGAGCACTTGCCTAACATAATGTTTACAGTAAAAGCCTGAGGGCGTGAGAACGGTTATTACCACATAAATAATAATTAATAATAGATAATAATATGCGTAAGGGCCAGCGGATACACCGACATATTATTAATTGACACTTCGTATCCGTATTAAGTATCAACGTTAAAAAGTTAAAGGGCTTGGCGGTTGTTTTTGGATTGGTGGTTTTGGTGTTAGGTGTAGGTTCTATATATTGAAGAAAAACTATACTACAGAAACTGTTGATATAAAATATTATAATAAGGTCGGTATTGGTACTTTATTGGTACACCTCGTTAATTCGCTGAGGATATTCTGTGTGTTGACTGTACTGGAGGAATGCGAACGTACGCACTACCCGTGTAATATCATCATTAGTAAATATCATTTGCATTCACATATGGATACCATCCGCACACATCTATGGATCCCATCTGCACGCATGTATGGATGATATCGCGATATAGGGTGTTAGATCTCCAATCTGCATACATGTATGGATGCGTGCGATACAGGGTGTCAGGAATGCGCCTCCGTTGATCCAATATGGCGGACCGAGCTAAGTGACGTAACATGAAACAACTTTTTGTTAAACCTTTAAAAAACTCTTGAAAGATAATTATGAGACTATGTTAGGAGGTAAATTAACAGTAATTATAAGGTGTGCAAGAAATTTCTACAAGATATTAGTAATAAAAAGTGTGAAAGAGCAATAAAGTTTATGGCGAACGCGATTCGCACTTGACTTATAGCAATAGCACAGTTACTGAACCGTTAGTGCAGCAAACAACAGTTTTGTCGAGAAAAACCTGAGAGAAAAACTAAAACACAGTATTCTTTCATACCCAAATCAAGTCATTTAAAAGGGATATTTACCATGATTTTAATCAAACCATGGTAAATATCCAGTTTTAAATGATTTTAGTGTTAATAACCTCACTTTGAATCGATAGATTTAAGAAACCTTTTAATTTGGCTATTGCCCCTCAACAGCAAAATTGTATATCTTTAGAAGTCTCAAGGGAGACTGGCACCTTGGGCAGAGCCCGCGGGATGTTTTATTATAGTGCACAAGTGTGTGCGATGAAATAGTGGTGTCACACCAAACAAGAATCAATTAAACACTAATGGCATATTTCTAATTGATCTCTAACCTCAGTTCGATCAGATAGAAGTGGTACAGCGACAGCATCTACATCTACAGTTCAAATGTGATACGTGATCTGGTGGGGACGCTGCGGACGAGGGATTTATTATGGCTGTCTTTGGACGACTTGTTGCCGACCACAAAAGATGCAACGACAGATATTAGAAAATGTTGTTAAAACATATAGAAAAAGTCAATATTCTTCTAACTTATTACGTATATAATTAAATTAACATCTCTAAGCATTGAAAAGTTGTTGTGGTTGGATGTCAGAAATTCTAATTCACGTCCACCACCATTTTATATACAACAAAGTCGTTCTGAAAGTTGCTCGTCCACCGCCTCCCGTAAACAATAGTAAGCTGTGTGTCACGAAGCTCGTATGACATTACCTACTAGGTTCAGGTAGGCACTCGAGCAACATTGATCTAGATACGGGAGGTCAGGATATAATGGGATTAAGCACAATGTGCTGTGAAATTGCTGCGACAGTTTATACAGCCAGCCACCTGAGTATGGACCTAGGATCTAGGTTTATTTATTACAGTTCGGAAATATAAATAAATAATGCTGGACAATCCTCACAGCATCATCTAGCTTAGCAGAGCTTGTGTTATTTGGTAGGTACTAGATGGCAGATATACATCATACAATATTGTATTAAATTGATATTTTTACTACACCTAGTTAATACCTGGAACAAATATTTTCAGATCGTGAAAACATTTTTCCCAAGGCGGGATTCGAACCCGCCACCTCCTGAGCGCGCGACGTAAAACTTTAATTTTTATCTACTTCTAGTAGAATCAAACACCCCCCTAGACGATAAAACGTAACTTCGCACAAACGTAACTTTAATATCTGCCATATAAATGCACAGAGTATCCCATCCCACTACGCTGAACTTCTTACAACTTTTTCAAGTGAATCAATCGACGCCATTCTGGTAAGTGAAAGTTTTCTGAAACCCACACTACCCTCAACGTCATTTAGCTTACCGGGCTATGTACTAATTAGGAATGACCGTACCAACAAAGGTAGTGGCGGTGTTGCAATCTACCTGCGTACAGAGTATAAATATCGCGTTATTTCAAAGTCACCCTCAGCGTATTCTGCGTCAATGGAGCACTTATTCCTTGAGGTTATATGCAACTCCGTAAAATGTTTATTGGGAGTTATCTATGCTCCTCCAAAAGTGGACTACTTTGAAACCCTCGAACACTTGCTCGATATATTTAGACCCCAGTATGAACTCTTCACTTTGTGCGGCGATTTTAATACGTGTCTTTTGCGGAACGATAGGAGGAGTAAAAAGCTTTTAAATATTAGCACTTCCTTCAACCTCTCTATCCTAAAACTCGACCCGACCTTTCATGTCAATGATAGCCACACCAAACTCGACCTTATAATCACGGGCGATACTGAACGAGTTTCTACTCATGGCCAATTTTCTGCGCCTGGTTTTTCACACCACGACCTTATTTACGCCTCCATAAAAATAAAAACACCCAAAGTTAAGTCAAGGGTCGTGATGCAACGAAATTTCGCGGCGATGGATCACGAAAAACTACGCTTGGACGCTGAAAACATGGACTGGTTTGAGTTGTGCTCTACGAGAGACGTTAACGAAAAACTTAGAATATTTAATACAAACATCACCCAACTCTACGATAAACATGCCCCAATACGGCCTGTTCGAATGAAGCGTCGACCAGCGCCATGGCTTACGGACGACATTCATAAGCTGATGGCTAGGAGAAATAACCTTTACCGTAAGCACCGTCAAAATCCTAGTGAGGACGCGTTCAAAAGGTTTAAGGCAGCTAGGAATAAGTGCAACCAGGCGATCAGAAACGCTAAGCGTCGTAATATATTTAGTGTCATTGAGAGCTGTACGCCAGCTAATGTCTGGAAGGTACTGCGTGAGCTAGGTTTTGGAAAAGCTAAAAGTGCTGCAGATTCATCTGCTGATGCTAACAAATTAAATCAGCACTTTTCCTCAGCTTCCGCTCAAATAAATGACCAAACCAAAGAGCAGACGATTGATATGTTAGCACAACTGTCTTCAAGTACAATGGTCCCTTTCAGCTTCACATCAATCGACGCGGACGAAGTAGCGAAAATTGTTTCGAGCATCGGTACCAAAGCAGTAGGGCACGATGGCATTGGTCGAAAGATACTTCTCCCGATCCTCGATTTTGTTGCCCCTAAGCTTGCTCACATCATCAACTCCTCCATCTCAAACTGTTGTTTCCCATTGGACTGGAAGAAGGCATTCATTATCCCTATCCCTAAAAAGGCAGTCATTTCTGATCTCAAGGACTATCGTCCGATCTCCATCTTACCTTTCCTATCGAAAATCATCGAAAAGATTGTCCACCGTCAGTTTTCTTCTTTTCTTAGGAAAAATAATCTTCTCTCACCCTTTCAGTCCGGATTCCGCCCCGCTCACAGCACGGCTACGGCACTCATAAAAATTACAGACGACATCCGACGTGCCATTGACAGCAAAAAGCTTACCCTGATCACACTTCTCGACTTCAGCAACGCATTCAACTGTGTCGACCACGACTTACTTTTGGCTGTGCTGCGCTCCTTAAACCTCTCTCCAGAAAGTATCAGTTGGTTCAAGTCTTACCTAGGGGAGCGCTCGCAGTGTGTCAAAATTGCCGACATCTCTTCTGATTGGTGCCCAGTAGGTATAGGAGTCCCTCAAGGTAGCGTACTCTCTCCACTCCTTTTCTCCGTCTTTATCAATACTCTAGTTTCTAAAATCAAATTTTCATCATTTCATCTATACGCTGATGATGTTCAGCTCTATCTCAGCTTCGATCCCTGTGATGTAGATCTAGGTATCGACACCATGACGACAGACCTTAGCGCGATTCATCAATGGACTCAGGAGTACGGGCTTCCTATAAATCCTAGTAAGACTCAGGTAATGATCGTTGGTAGTAACTATTTTCTATCCAGACTTGACCCAAAATCATTGACACCCGTCCAATACAACAACTTTCCGCTACAGTACTGCGCTGAGGTCAAAAATCTTGGCTTGCATATTACCAGCAATCTATCCTGGGACTCTCAGATTGCCCAGGTTAGTAGGAGAATGTATGGAAGCATGCACTCTCTTAAGCTGATGAAGAACTTCTTACCACAATCCACTAGAATCACATTGGTTAACGCGTTGCTCTTCCCTATCCTGGACTATGCAGATGTGTGCTATCCCGACGCTACAGAGGAGCAGTTAAACAAACTGGAGCGACTACAAAACCTCTGCATCCGCTTCGTCTTTGGGTTGCGAAAATACGATCATGTATCAGTCTTTCGCACCCAACTGAAGTGGCTGAAAATTAGAAAGCGCCGAGATTTGCACACATTATGCCTTCTCTATAAAACCCTCTGTAACCCACTATCCCCTAACTACCTCTCCGAATCCTTCAGCCCACTCTACGGACCCCAGCGACCTGCGAGGGACTCGAAACGACTGCAGCTTGGAACTCCTGACGCCTGTACAGTAGGTTATCATAGAACCTTCGCTGTAAAGGCCACTCGGCTATGGAACAGTCTTCCCATTGAATATCGCGAGGCATCCTCGATAAATGTGTTCAGATCTAGAGTCTATAACTATTTTCTTTCGCAAGAATAATTCGGTACGTTATTATAATTATATATTAATTATTTATATAGGTATATATATTACTGTTTAAGTATAATATAAGTAGCTTAGTATCATTATGAGTAGTATATTTTATTATCTCTATTATATAGCACTACCTACCAAACTGTTGTCCACACTACCCAAAGGTTAGCAGGTAGAGAATGCTATCTAGCATTATGCTCGCCTATGTACAACTTTTTGTGCAATAAAGTATATTCTATCTATCTATCTATAAAAAAGCTTGGGGGCGAGTTTTGCTGTAAAACTAACAACCTAACAATGTAAAAGTTTCTTAAAAACAACAAAGCAAAGTAATCACTTTTTTTCCTAGTTTAACTTTATCATCATCATCAACCTACGTTCGTCCACTGCTGGACATACTCGTATAGGCATAGTTTTACTTATGTACCTATCATTTGAATTTCGTGACGTGTCCAAGAATCATGTAAGGTGTAAAGGAAATAAAGCACTTTGATATTTGATATCTGGGGCGTTTAATGCTGCAGGTAAAGGTAAAATTTGGTTGCGTAGCTATTAGCCACCATCCAGTTCCCACGTAAACGAATCCGAGGGCGACAGCCAGTCCGGTGATCAGTTGTAATCCGAGCATTAACAATGAGCTTTCGCAATCTCCATCCATCTTGTTCATTACCATTAGAATAGAGTTCTGACAAATCACGGGTCGGTATGCTAATGTAACCTACCTCCTATTCGCTTACTTAGCTTCAAATTACAACTGGTATTTACAATTGTAATAATTGACCTAACTGCAGACTGTTGCAACTAAAACTTTTGAATCTAATAATAATGATAATAATAATAATGCTGGACAATTCACACAGCATTATCTAGCCCCATGGTAAGCAGAGCTTGTGTTATGGGTACTAGATAACTGATATACATAATACAATACATTACATAGATAGATATTTTTTTATTATACATAGAAAACGACCAGAACACCCAGAACAAATATCTACAGATCGTACACACAATTGTTCCGAGCCCGCCTCGGAACAATTGTGTGTACGATCTGATCGAACCCGCAACCTCTTGCGTCGCAGGCGGACCTTCGCCCACCGCGCCACATCGGTCGTCAAATCTATCGTGGACTCGTGGTTAGATACATAGTTAGATAGATAAAGCATTTACTCAACACTGCAGCACATGATATAAGGTAACAATAGTAAAAGTAACAGTAAACAATAAGTAATAGTATAAAAAAAAGAAGTAGAGATTTAATAATTGTGTGCGTGCTGCACCCTGTCGAAAGGTAATAGCTCAGCGATAAGCTTTGCTCTAAGAGCAAAACACTGATTTTCAGGATTACCCTTTGAGGCGACCAGAAGAACGATACACTGACATGATAATGATGTGTGATTGTATAATATTTTGGATACAATCGAATGAATGACTGTGCAGTGGCATTGGTTATTAACACGAAAGTCATTTATAACGGGAACGGGATATACTTACTAGGATGGAGTTATCACCTACGGAGCTGAGACGTGGACACTCACGATAGGGCTGGGCCACCAGTTCAAAGTCGCTCAGCGAGCTATGGAAAGAGCTATGCTCGGAGTTTCTCTGAAGGATAGGATTCGTAACGAATGCAGAACCAAGGTTATCGATTTAGCTCAAAGAATTAGCAAGCTGAAGTGGCAGTGGGCCGGCCATATCTCGCGGTAAACGTAGTGTAGGACGTCCTCCGACCAGGTGGGATGAAGACCTGCGAAAGACTGCAGGTAGATGCTGGATGCGGCAAGCTGAAGACAGGGCGCTATGGCGCTCATTGGGGGAGGCCTATGTCCAGCAGTGGACTGCTATAGGCTGATGATGATGATGATACTTACTAGCAGTGCCTTCAGTTATTCCGTGATCATAGCACATATGTTTTATTATACAAAGAAAACTAGCAAAACACCCGGAACAAACATGTATATGCAGATCGTACACACAATTGTTCCGAGGCGGCAACCGCGCCACATCAACAACTAACGCTGTACACATGAACGATTACGATCACTGTGATATCTAGATTAAGTTGTCGGATTGAATTTATATCCGAAGCGCGGGTTTCTATATCTGTGCCAATTAACAAGGAACGCCTTAACTGCCCGTTAGCGGCTGTTAGCTTAAAGCTGCTGGTGCACTGAGGTGCTAAGGAAGAAATCTGTAGTTCTGACGTCATGACAAACAAGTCGCTCATGAATGAATGAATGAATGAATGGAAACTTTATTGTACTCAAAATAACAAAATAACACCTTATATCTAAATCTTACATAATAACAGTACAATAGGCGGCCTTATCGCTTAAAGCGATTTCTTCCAGGCAACCAGGGATGGAGAAAAAGATATATTATAAAAAGAGTTGGTAGAGCACAAACAAACAGTAATAGATAGTAAAAAAAAACAAATAATACAAACTACATAAATACATTTTAAGCCCAGGCCTTTTTAACATACTGCAGAACACACAGATACTTATCCTGCTATTATTAACGCAAAAGTTTGTAAGTATGGATGGATGTTTGTTACTCTTTCACGTAAAAACTACTGGATGGATTTTAAATAAACTTTACAATAATATAGCTTATACATCAGAATAACACATAGGCTACAATTTATAAAGATACATTGTATATTATCCAAAATATCTATCACCACGCGGGTGAAACCGCGGGGCGCAGTTAGTTACCCATATTTTAATTTCATAATTGTTTGTTTTTCTTATTTTAGTGAACTGTGTTTTCTTTCATGTTTTTTGTTTTCCTGTGTACTGTATAATTGTTGTATTTGTACAACAATTATAACTATTGTTGTATGAAGTTGTTAATAAAGAGTTTATCTACTATGTATCTATGTACATTTAGGCATCGCCTACCGACGAGTTTGCGCCGTCGACTTGTCTTGGCTTCAGCGGTTAACATAGTGTAGCCTCCGACCAGGTGGGATGACGACCCGCGAAAGACTGCAGGGAAATGCTGGATGCTGCAAGCTGAAGACAGGGCGCTATGGCGCTCATTGGGGGAGGCCTATGTCCAGCAGTGGACTAACATAGGCTGGTGATGAAAATCTTAAGCTATGATAGTCAAAACTTGTAGTATATATCCGCCCCGCCACTTTGATCGTTATTTTTTGTGATTTGGATTAGAAATAAATATAAATTATGTAATTTATTATTTCATCATCGATTGAAAAAGAAACTTGGAGACAGAGCTTTTACATAAGTTGCACAAATGAAAAAGTTCACTTGGGAATCAAACCTACGACAAGCTATTATTCAACGCGATAAACGTGTAACCTACATGAGACCTATCTCGCGTGAGTGGTCTGTAATTATCAATAACGGCTCAGCCATTAATCTTCATGGTAATGTCGGCCTCGCTATACATAGCTGGTACCTGCAGGCAAAGGTAATGCGATCATGTACTCGTGGTAACAGGTGTGCAAGGTAAGGGTGTGTTCATGGTGGGGAGCGGGAGCGGATTTCTAGCCTGCTTCAACAACTGAATTAAAATTCCCAAATAATGAAAATGGGTCTAACACTAAAGTCATTTAAAACGGGATATTTACCATGATTAGATTTTTGAGTTTTCCAATATTTCGGCACAGTTTCATGCGCCATGATCACGGAATAACTGAAGGCACTGCGACTGCGAGTAAGTTAATAACCATGATAGTTGCAAAAGTTTATGGGTCTAATACTTAGTTTTAAAAAAATCTAAATTAGCTGGCGTGATATTGAGTTATTCGTCCATTTGGTGCGCACATTATAATTATGTGTTTTCCTCACGGCTGCCATTGTCAGAACTGGACAAATTGAAATGGGATCACACGGGAATGCTTTCAAATAAAAAAGAATCATCAAAATCGGTTCACCCAGTCGAAAGTTCTGACGTAACAAACATTAAAAAAACATTCGTACAATCTTCCTGTTTTATAATCAACTAGTCTCTGCCCGCGGCTTCGCAAGCGTTGTTTCTATGGAAACGTTTAAGATTATTTATATCCTATGAGATTGATTTATGGGATAATAAGGCCCAGAACTACCTGTATGCAAAATTTCAGCCCGATCCGTTCAGTCGTTTTTGCGTGAAAGAATAATAAACATCCATCCATACAATATTCACGTTTATAATATTAGTAGGATGGACCTTTGTTTGACCACAATGTCACCTGATGGAACAAAAAATAGTGTAGAAAGCCGGAGGACATAGGTAGGTCAGTTAGTCTCGCACAGATCATTCAGACACAAACCATGTGCGCATGACATTATTATAGTGCACAAGTGTGTGCACAAACACAGCTAGTTAGTGACCACTCAGCGGTTTCGTAACCGTTAGTCACTAATTCATAAATAAATAAATAAATAATGCTGGACAATTCACACAGCATTATCTAGCCCCATGGTAAGCAGAGCTTGTGTTATGGGTACTAGATAACTGATGTACATAATACAATACATTACATAGATATATATTTTTTATTATACATAGAAAACGACCAGAACACCCGGTACAAATATCTGCAGGTCGTACAAACAATTGTTCCGAGGCGGGAATCGAACCCGCAACCTCCTGCGTCGCTGGCGGACCTTCGTCCACCGCGCCACATCGGTCATCGAATAAGATAATATAAAGTATGTAATTCGTGAATAGTTACACAATAGTACACAGAAAATCATATTCCTCCCATACCTGTAATTAAAGCAAGCAATAAAAATACAGCTTTTTGATTGGACAATCCTGACCTCAACTGTTTCCATGTCACGATCAGCCAATAGGACACCGATTGGGCTAGTGAATGATAGCTCCTACTGACTGACATACAACTAAGCAGAGCTTGTGCAGCTCTGCTTAGCTTGGGGCCAGATAATGCTGTGTGAATTGTCCGGCGCTATTTATTTACTGAGGCAGTTTACCTACATTTAACTTTGACAGTCCATTTCCTTATCAACACACTAGCCGTCACACCCTTCCCGGCTTCGCACGGTTTTAGTACGGGTCCCTAAATTTATTGAAAATAAAATATGGCCTATGTTCACCGGGGATAGTGTAGCTTCCAACGGCGAATGAATTTTTTTAATCGGTCCAGTAGTTTCGGAGCCTATTCAATGCAAACAAACAAACAAAAAATCAAACCTTTCCTCTTTATAATATTAAGCATAGATAGTGGTTACGTGTGAGGTAGGCTACTGCTGACAGATTATCTATCTAGGTCTAGATCGGCTCCGACTAGGCCTATAATTCAATACTCGCAGCCCACGCACTGTCTAGGTACGTTTATCTAAATTGATTTCCGAACTTCATTAACATGAACTTCATTAACATCATCTTATCTTAAAAGCTTAGAAGTTCTTGGAATTGATAAAATAATTTATTTGACACATTGCAATTGCCGTTGCAGTGCAAGTGGCAGTGGGCCGGCCATATCTCAAGAAGAACCGACGGCCGCTGGGGCAAACGTGTTCTTGAGTGGAGACCGCGACTCGGTAAACGTAGTGACGCCCTCCGACCAGGTGGGATGACGGCCTGCGAAAGACTGCAGGTAGATGCTGGATGCGGCAAGCTGAAGACAGAGCGCTATGGCGCTCATTGGGGGAGGCCTATGTCCAGCAGTGGACTGCTATAGGCTGATCATGACGATGCTGATGAATTGCCGTTTCGTATCGAAAGGACATTTAAGCAGAACACCCTATTAACAGAACGTCCTAAAAGCAAAACGGCATATTGTCATATGCAGTCCTATTAGCAATATGACCTAGTAGCAAATGGGGCTAATATCAAAACAACACCTTAGCTAAACGGCCTAGTACAATTCTATTAAAATGAAATAAACCTCAAATTCATAAACTATCAATTTTTTTCTATAATATACTGATGTTACTAGTAATCAATAAACAACTATAAACTGAATACGAGCTCATCACTAACACAGGTGCTAAAACGATTAGCTACTCGTACTTAGTAAAAAAAAATCTTTAATCATCATTTAACATGGATTCCAAAAACTAAAACCTCTAAGGTTTTTGGTAAACTTTACCTCTACCACTTTTGCTGCTTTCTAAGTTCCTATGTTAGCCAATTATCAATATTCATTTAAAATGTATTCAGTTATTCAATCTATCAGGACCAAAGTCCGTTTTCATTCAAATTAGTTTCAGTAGAAGGCATAGAAACCAATTCAATTCTTCGATTCCACGTCAACGCAATCTTACGTCAAAATCTGTATCATTAGTGTACCCAGTTATCGATAACCGTCGTTATAACTAATAGCTAGTTATAACTAAGTAGTTCTGGTTATCTTTTATCGCGCAATGTAAAATGCATGAGAGATTACTAAAGAGTTCGGTGAAGTAAAGTAAAAAATCATTTATTTCTTTAGGCTTACAAAATAAGCACTTAGACAAGTCATATTTTATACATTAAATTATTATCAAATAAAATTATTTTACTTTACTGTTCACTTCAATTTTTTGTCCACTAGTGGAAGAATGTGATCTGTGGGGTCTGTAATTGTAACTGTCGGTGTGACTGGGGTGCGCAGACTTTTTCAGATGAATGACAACTGCCGCCGCGGGTGAGAATACAATACAATTTGTACTCTATAATGCACACCAAATAAAAACAGATACACAAGACAGGAAAAAGACAAATACAGAATGTGTTGTACAATGGGCGGCCTTATCGCTATGAGCGATCTCTGCCAGGTAATCTTTGGATGGACATGAAGTGTTAGAACAAGTATAGACGGCGACTTGTGAAACTAAAATTATTATGTCCTATTTTTTATAAAAAAAGTTCTCGAAAAAGTTATGGCGCATCTATCAAATAAAATAAATCTTCATCGTTGAATTTTACGAATCTAATTTCTTAGAAAATAAGACCGATTTGTCCTTATTTTTTTTTTGCGTATAGATAGGTTATTTTAGTTATAATGTCTCGATACATTTTCTTTTCGTTTCGTTCAGGAGTTGCTATGGCCGCCATATAAAATTAGTTTTTATATAAACAGACTGCTATATTTATTTTCTAGTTATAAAGTATTCATGTAATCTTATTATTGTATTTCCTATATTCGGGCACACCCAGTTCATGTATCATATTAACGGAATAGTCGAAACCACTCGTTACTTCGTTAGATGTTGCATTTCACAACGGACCCCAGCAACTAGAGGCGAGCATTAGTGTCACAACTCGATTGTAATCGAGATGTTTATCGATCTACTTTCGAGCGCTGGCATTGAATCGATTACGAAGATATTAATTGTTTTAAAACATGTCCATTTATAAACAATATTAATATCATTGGAGCTTTAAGCTGCTGTGAAATTATGAAATAATAAGAGGTAGTAGTATAATAAAAAACATGTTTTACCATTTTTATTATTTACGGGTTTAATAACTTCAAAAATTAAGGTCGATGAAGTTATTGACCGGGTGCTGATTCTTCAAGCGTCTTTGTAAATAAATTGTATTTATATTTTCTTTTTATTTGGACTAAGGTCCAAAGCCCTTATTCAAATAAAACAAAAAAGGATATACTTGTAACTTTAAATCTTTGTCTATTTGGATCTAAATTTAACATATTGTACATTATTTATTATGTCGGTAAAATGGAGACACATATAATTTTTTTAAATTTATATGACTTGTCTAAGTTCTTATTCGTAAGCCTAAAAGAAATGAACTTTCATTTCATTTCATTTCAAAGATCATAATAACGCGGTTCGACCGTTTTCTCAACTTACTCTGCTAATAGGCGGCTAAAACCCTGATAATGATAACAGATAAGATAATTTCAGACCACATAATTATTGTAATCAGTAAATCTGTAACAAGCCTATCTACATGTCACGCCCAAAGCTATAAAATAATCGATTCGCTCGCAGCACTTTAAACTCTGACCAGCGATCGATCATGCGCATTCGTAATTATAACACTCGGATAATCGATTATCTATCCTTTGATCGATTTGACGGATTGGTGTGTTTTGACAGCGGTATGACCAATGATACAACACTATGCGTTACTTTTTTATTAGTCGGCTCTTCAAGCTCTTCAATCTAAGTAGAATAAAGACCATCTGTTTTTATTAACCGTTGGGGTAAACGTGTTGTAGGAGTGAGTGTAGGACGCCCTCCGGCCAGGTGGGATGACGACCTGCGAAGGGCTGGTAGAGGTAGATGCAGCAAGCTAAAGACAGGGCGCTATGGCGCTCATTGGGGGAGGCCTATGGCCAGCAGTGGACTACTATAGGCTGATGTTGATGTTTTTTTCAACACTTGTTGGTCCGACTGCATTGTGGCGTCGTATGGGGGAGTTCTATGTCCAGCAGTGGACGTCTGTAGGCTGATATGAGGATGATTATAATTATTTTCATTGAACGACATCAAAAACTGGATATTTAAATAAATCCGCTTTTTTCCGCTCTCTATTGTTTGGCTGCCACCATGACCATTAGTCCGACAGGTTACGTTTGTGAATAGGGGATTCGAATTGACACCGCGAGTAACTTACAATGTTCTACATGAAGGCTAACGCTGAGGTGGATACCTAAATATGTACATATGTTAATTATATGTAACGGAAGCTCATTTCCTTCATATCTACATAATTCATACGGACACATAAATCATTACATCACTTTTATTATATTCATTTCATATCCATTGAAGATAAAAATGTGAATGAAATATTTGGTTCATTTTTATTTCAAAATTTCTTAATTTGTTTACTGGTCAAGTCACCTGCGTGTAAAGTGCAGAATGAAAGAATCGTTTCAAGTTTTTTTAAACAATTATTTTGAAAACTATGTTCAACACAACACTGAGACGCTCATTGGGGGAGGCCTATGTCCAGCAGTGGACTAGAATAGGCTGATGATGATATACAACACTAAACTCTATTTGGAAAAGTTTAACTATTTCCATAGCACCACAGAATTTTCTAGAGTATCTAAGTTATAAACATAAATATGTAATGTATTGTAATTAAGTATATCAGTCATCTAGCACCGTAACACAAGCTCTGCTTAGCTTGAGGTCAGATGAAGCTGTGTGGATTGGCAAGCATTATGTATTTTTATGTAGGTCTTTTTCCTTAAGGTTACTTACTACTACCCGTTTCAGGTTAAAAAAAAGGACAAAGTATATTGCTCAGCTAAAATAGTATACATCAAACGGAATCCTTGACGGCAGAGAGGCCGGCAGGGCTTGCCGCGGCCAATTTTACTATTTACGATGAAAGGAAGTTCCGCTATTAAAAGTGACAAGTTAAGTTAACAAAATGGCCGTATGAAGTTAACGTAATGGCGGTCATTTAAATAGTTGGGTTTTTCAATTTACGTGCGTGGTCTACATTGAGGGTGTGGTAGGCATTTGATATTATTAATCAGAGCTACAATTTTGCATGTCTTTACTAATATTATAATATTAAATAATTCGCTTCAGGCAATAACAACACCAACGGTCCTTTGGGCCGAATTCTGTCAACCAATCGCTTTACTATCACAATAGTCGAGGTAACTACAGACTGTCGCAAACAATCTTCAGGTAGCTCAACTGATCCATATCAAATCTAGTCGCCACGCATCCCCTAGACGCTGGCTGCATTGCCCCGCTGTATAGCAAAGCTGATGCATTTAAAAATCTTAATCTGTATGAGTTTTACAAGTATTACTTAATTTTATAACAAGATCCATAAAAAAAACTTGTACAGATATTCGTAAAAAATGCTATATGTTATGTTGGGAGACAACCCTGATCAAAACATTAAATCCTACACACTTGGGTCGCGTCGCACACACCTCCACTAGAAGTCGTCTGCGCGAGCGCAGCATTCCTAGCGTCCTAGAGGACGACAGGAAATCCTAATTAGAGCCTTTCAAGTAGCGAGACAAAAAGTCGCCGATCTTTACTCATGGACGCGTAATTGGCATTTTTTAAACTTTGCAACGAAGGCAAGCGACTGCAAACGACCGCCTGAGGTGATTATGTTGCTTCAGAACGGTAAAGGAACTGAAACAGCAGGGGTCAGGTATTATAGTGTTTACGTCACTTTTGACAAGCTGCATTGGCAGGTAGACTTTTTTTTTTGTTACAGTCTATTTTTGGCAATGTTCTTTACCTCCATTCATAATTAACCCTAGCCGAGCCTTTTCATATCCATAGACCTAAAGTTTCTGTTATTATAGTGCATTAAGTGGTTCGGCGGTTTCAAATCCTGCCGAAATTAAAATAAAAAAATATATAATAAAAATTTATTTTCCATATACTTTCCCTATACACTACTATACTTTGAATTGAGATGTTAATATCTGGTCTGTCTGACTTTTGCTCGACTAAAATGCAGGACGAGTCGTTATGTAATTTGACAAAGGAAAATAGCTGGAATAGCTATCATTTAAACTCATTCATAGTAAATATCCCGTTTTAAATGACTTTACTAGCTTTTTATTTTTCAGAAACGAGGTGTTCTCCACAGTGCAGTGTTCTCAATTTCTTATTCGTATACGTGCACATTTGTGAGTCAAAGTACTGAAGTTATATACTTCAACTCACACATACATTCGTTTTTGGCTACAATGTCAAAAAAATTTTTGAATGACACTATCCCTCTGTTGCTATTAGGTATAAATACCCGCAGCTTCGCATCCCTCTGTTGTTACTGTGCCGAAGATTATTATCAAAAATGACTAAAATGAAATGCAAAACAGTTACCGTATTTTAATGTTGAAGATGAAGTCAACGATCATACCCCTTCTGCAAGATATGCAGGTGATTGCAGCCGGGCAGTTATCAGCAGATCTGGCAGCCAATACCTACTTATAAGGAGTCAAATCAAACGCATATCTTATGTTTTGCAATGTCTATAAGGCTTAAACGGTTTGATAATCTTGATTAGACTATAAGGATGCTTGTTACATTACTCTACCTACCTTGCACGTACCGAGGTCCGCGCCGCCGCCACCTTTCAAGAAATCAAACATAGATTACCGGTCGTTAGACTCCTTTGTAGGCACCTCGTTTAAATTATGAACGTTTTACTTAAGATAAAATAAATAACAATAAAAACCATACTTAAATTTGTAATTTTATTTTTATGGTACAAATAACTGAACTGAAATTATACAAAAAACTACTTCTGACGAAAGTGGAATCTGACGGATGTGTTCTAAATCAAATTATGCAGCAACCTGTTGGTTAACATTTTCTGAACAAAAGACATCAACGCGCTCAATTCTATTCCGTTCGACCTTCGTGATTGTTTATATATTATTATATAATAGCCTGCATTTTGAGTATGAATAAAAAAACAAAACAAAATGAACAAATGAGTGACAAAAATAGTATGAGCGATACACTCATAAATACACGAACTGAACAAAAATCGTCAAGTTAATAAGTCGGCAATAGCTGAGCATGTTGTAGAATCAGGACCTAATCACACTGGATTGAACTACACAAACCGCAGGTCATCTGTAATGAAAGGCATTACTACAAGAGAATGTATCGGGAAGCAATTGAAATTAAGAAATATCCTAATTTCAATCGTGAAGACGGGTTCAAACTCTCTGCCTCGTGGAATCCAGTGATAGCAAAGTGTACTCGTCGTAAACCGGTCTCTTAGTGCGTCGCGGACACTGTTAGTGTTGTGTGTCGTACGAGTGTGCAGATGGACATGCCTACAAACTAAAATCAAGTGAGGGTAGTTTCAAATAAACTAGCCCCCGCTTCGCCGAGGCGGTAACTCCAGTACTCCAGTCATCCCATGACCACGACAGAGTGTAAACCTGTTGAAACGTCGGGAAAAAAGGTAAATAAACGCGATAAATACCCGTTGTATCAATACTTATAATTATATCTTTTACTTAATAGTTATTGTCCTGTCACTGCCAGTCTGACGGTCAATCATAATGAAGCCAGCGGGAACATTTGAATTAAAGAAAAATATACCTTCTCTTTACATATGTATAAATATTATGTTTGATATATTAGAACATTCTCTAATGTTCTATTGTTATTAATTTCTAATTATAATTCTAATTATTTCTAATCATAATTCTTCTTATCAATAAATAGCTGAACTGAACTGAACAGAAATTATTCCGTCGAAATATTGGATTAGAAAACTCAAAACACACAACTCATTGTAAATAATATTATCCTGTTATTAGTTATTTTTGCGATCAAAATTCAGTAAAAAGAGTGTTTTAATTAATATGTTTTACAAGAAAGGAAGAAATAATTATATAAGAATTTCTTTCTAAATCTAACATTTATAAGGCGGAGCAAATTCCTTCTCGTTAGTAACATTCTCCGAGTGCAGTGTTCGATATCAAATGTTTTAATTAATAGCTTTATCTGGAGCACGTTCCGTACAGGCGTCCTACCTACGTACGGACAGACGGACAGGACAGAGCACACGAGCTGACATTCATTAGAGAGGTACAAGTGTGAGTTGTGATTTGTGGGGCCTTAGATAGGCCATAGTCAAGGGAGCCGTCGGTTGTGAGGTTGACTTTATGAGAATATTGTTTCATCGGGTTATGTTTTCTGCTAAAGTAATAAAAACACTTTTAGACACTCTCTCTCTCTCTCTTCTCCTAGCTCAGCGACTGGAAATGTGTCTTGGCCTCCAATAAGCCTATAATAGCGAAAACAAATCGCAGTTTTTTTCTGTCCTGTGTAGTTTCCCGCCAGTCCTCCGCTTTATCAAACCTATAATAGTCCTCTGCTGGGCATAGGCCTCCCCTAATGAGCTTCATAGCGCCTCGTCACCAGTCCTCCGCTTGTAGCTCACAAAAACACTGACAAAAATAATAATTTAGCAGCATTTTCATTTAAGTTGATTTTTGGGTCTCTGCAATTAAGGACCGCTGCTGGGGAGAGCATCCAATGGATGGACCGAAGACATTGTAGCGGTCGCAGGGAGTCGATGGATGGAGGCGGCTCAGGACCGCTATTTATTATCATATTCATATATCATTATTACTAGTTTCTGGCCGCGGCTTCGCACGCGTTGTTTCTATGGAAACGATTTAAGGTTATTATATCCCATGGGAACTGATTGGGATATGGGATAAAAGAGCCTATGTTTTATTCTGGACCTGGAACTACCTGTATGCAACATTTGAGCCCGATCCGTTTAGTAGTTTTATGCGTGAGACAGCAAGAAATAACCATACATACAAACTTTTTATATAGAAGTAGGATTTGCTAGTTCGCAACAACAAAGTGAACCTATAAGTTGCCACCTATAAGTTATGAAGAGCTATTGCAAGCGCTAGTGCGACCAAATGCCTTATACGGCCGGGCCACATTTGGCGATCGGTAATAATATACGCATTCTGTTCCAAACGGGCCATTATGGGGAAGCACGCTGAAAATGTAGCCTTTTGCGGATAGAATGTAGCGGAGGCGCGTGTTTTGTAGGGTGACTGTGGCTTCTATATAAATTGCGAAGTTTTATATCAGAGGACGGGAAACAAAAGCAAACTTTTTTTTAATGTGGCTCATTAGTAGTCGGCCACTCATTAGGAGTGCCACAGGGCCTTGTTTCAGCCGCATTCGTAAAATGGTAATGTTAATAAACGTGGTACGGTAACGAAAATTATCAAACGTTATTCGATTAAATTTTACCTCTTTTGTAATGGTCGAACTACTACTTACTAAGATTTTTGTACTAGTTTTTACCCGCGGTTTTGCACGCGTTTTTTATATGGAAAGGTTTAGGGTTATATCTATCCTTTGGGAACTTATTTATAGAATGAAAGTAATATATGTTTTATCCCAGGCTTATAACTAATATGAAATGAAATGAAATGAAATGAAATGAAATGAAATGAAATGAAATGAAATGAAATGAAATGAAATGAAATGAAATGAAATGAAATGAAAGTTTATTTCCTTAGGCTTACAAATAAGCACTTAGACAATATATGCGATCGGTAATATATAGTTTTGGCGTGAGGAATTAATAAACATCCAAATCCATTAATCTAACTAAACTAAACGATCGCAATTTTTATAAAATATTGGTGTGATTCGTGAGTTCTATAGTGTATTCAATGAAACTGAACTAGGTACGAATTCAAAATACAGTCTTAAAAAAATATCCGTCCTCCAAGTTCAAATTTTATTACCTAACTAGCGGACCTTCCCGGCTTCACACGGTTTGAGTACGGATCCCTGACTTTTATGAAAATATAATATCTAATAGCCTATGTTCACCGGGGATAGTGTAGCATCCCAACGGTGAAAGAATTTTTCAAATCGGTCCAGTAGTTTCGGAGCCTATTCATTACAAACAAGCAAACAAACAAAAAATCAAACCTTTCCTCTTTATAATATTAGGTATAGATGTCATTTAGTAATTAATGTAAAGAAGTCGTCGTAATCCGGTCTCTCATTGCGTCGCGGACACTGTTAGTGTTGTGTGTCGTCCGAGTGTGCAGATGGACATTCCTATTATTGAAAATGAAATGAGGGTAGTTTCAAATAAACTAGCCCCCGTTTCGCTGAGGCGGTAACTCCAGTACTCCAGTCATCCCGTGACTACGACAGAGTGTAAACCTGTTGAAACGTCGGGAAAAAGGTAAATAAACGCGATAAATACCCGTTGTATCAATACTTATAATTATGTGTTCAGATCGCGTAAGTTTAAAAATATTCAATGTAAAGAATCATTTTCATGAAAAATACAAATTATTAATAGATAAGGATAAGAGATAAGAGTAATTAATCCAAATAGGTTAAATAAGATAATACCAAATTATTTAGCAAAGTATTATTAATCTCTAAAAAGTGTTGGTCACCCACCTAACACCATTCATCACGATAGACACGGCATCATTAGTGGCGACCGACGCTGTTTCATACATTAATTCATACACTCATACAAATGCTCTGTCCCTCTCTAACCGCACTTGATAGAGAGAGAGGGATTGTGAGATGAAGAATGAGTTATAATGATATTGAATCTAAAAAGTTAAATGGTGGTTATTTTATCTCACTTTGTAAAATGTATCTTTCTAATTATTTCTAATTAGAAGTCTTTTATTAACCTGGGAAGTAACATAATCAAGATTTAAAATCTTTTAAAACAACATTTTAATGGGAACATACTAAACCAAACAAGTCGTGCACAGGCGTAAAGAAAATATTAGGTATTAACCCCTACTTTGAAAAAGGAGATTCTATATTTGGCTAGATGTATTTTTTATGTTTTTTCGCCGATTCTGATCGATTTATTTTGTCGGTTTGTTCGCTATTGTATAGACTATAGAGAATTTGCTTCTGCCAGCGACTTTGCACGCACTTTTCCAAAATAACAAGTAGCCTATGTTCTATGCCCAGAGGATACCGTCCGCCTCCCTGAAAAATTTCATTAAGATCGGTTCAGCCGACATGAAAAGGTAGTAGACAGACATTATAATTTTCGATTTCATATAGTAGGTATAGGTACGGATGATACCATGAAAAAAAAACCCGGTGAATTATAATTTTACCCACATTACTTAAAAACAGCGTACAGTCTGAATTCGAAGTCTGTTGAAAGTTTTTTCACGCTCTAACGGTTGAACAGATTTTTTTTTTTTTACCAGGCTAGGTGTGTTCTAGATTAACTCGTACTAGGGTACTTTTGATCGTCGCAGATAAAGTCACGAGGCGCAGCAAGTTATATTTTTAATAAAATAAATGTCTGTGAAAAAACCATCCAAAGAAAAAGAAGATGAACTTTATTTATTTACACTTGACTATTTTATTATATTAAATATAATATTCTGATTCCGCAATAAAATGTTGTATTTAGAAATAACAGCCTGGACGACCGATGTGGCGCGGTGGGCGAAGGTCCGCCTTCGACGCAGGAGGTTGCGGGTTGCGGGGAATTGTCCAGCATTATTTATTTTATTTTAATTTAATTTTAAATAAATTTTGACAAAGAATAACAAAATCGATTACCAACAACTTCTCCATAATCATTGACTGTCATAAAAAATGGAATCGATAAAGCAAATAGAAAAATTAGGATGACCTTGATTGTCAGTCGAACTTCCAAAAATAACAAAGGTTCACGCAATAGCTGTATAGTCTATGGTATTCTGGTATGTAGTGTAAGTATTTGTTTTTTTTTCTTTATCTACCTATATATATTTATTAAATCGCCACCGTCTATATTGTTCCGCAGTGGAAGAGATCGCGATTAGGCGATTAGGCCGGCCTTTATACTTCCTTTATTCTATTGTTTATTTCTGTATTGTTTTTTTTGTGTGGTATACCTTATAAAGTGTTTTCTATCTATCTAATGTATGCTGCCTATAGGCCTAATACCTATTCTATCGTCTAGGACTCTAGGCATTAGAACATGACCTTTTGTAAATCCTACGATCTAGGCGACCTTACACTACTTATTGTAATGACAGGTGTCTGTAAAAACTGACAGGTGACATTGACGGCGCCTCGTGATTGGCTACTGCCAGTTGCTAGATGACCAATGAGTACTGCCCTAGTTTCTATAGATATTTAGTGCACAAATCAAATAATAGTAGGTAAACATTTAAGTTTCTTAGCCAGGTTTTTAACGACTGCGCGATTATTTTGAATCAAAACTTTTCCTAAGACCATAGAAAATCTCCACGAAAAACTAAGGTCGAGGATGTAGGCGAGGCTAAAAAGGAGATGGACAGGACACCTGGCAAGGAGAAATTATCACCGATGGACCAAAGCAGTTACCGAATGGTGGCCTAGGGATATGCGGCGGCGTCGAGGCAGACCACCTGCCCGATGGTCAGACGACATTGTGGGAAGCAGTGGATCCGACTAGCACAGGACCGCCGGGGGTACAGAGATAAGGAAGAGGCCTATACTAAGCAGTGGGTGTTACCGGCTGATTAGATAGATAGATACTCGTAGATGAAAAACTCGATTTATACTCCACAAACAAACTTAAAGAATCAAGAAAATTCAAACCTTATTTATTTCCATAAAAACAATAAATACCTACATTCGATAAAAGAGAGAATAGACATGTAATGGAAATACAGTGATATTTTTTATTTTGGTCGCTTAACTTTACCTTTGCTATTATATATTAGCTTAGCTTTGATAAAAACCCAGTGGCGAAATGAATAAATAATAACTAAGGTGATATTAGGCTTAAGAGGGGGTAGTAGAATCCCACCCTTCCTCAATTTGTTTTCTACCAAATGTTTTAGGTATTTTTATCCTGCGTTCTATGACCAAATCTGAACCCTTAAAGAATGGATCCTCACTTTATGTTACACCCTGTATGTTGATAAACAACAAAATATAGCATTCCCACGCAAAACTAAGATCATCCAACTGTCCAACATTCTAAATGGTATCTTTTATGAGAATTTCCAAGGCAGAACCACTTCAAAACCTATTAAGTAAAGTAAACAAGCAATAGACATCGAATGTAACCTACACTTGAAATCAGAACACGATCAAGGTCCTGCGCATCTCGTGAGCTTTCATACTAAGAGGTCGCACTGAGCATGCGCGAATAGCTGATAGTTGATTGGGTGAATGCGCAAAATGGCTGGTGCAAAGTTAGGTTAGAATTTGGATAATACTAGATAGATAGAAGGTCACAGTAAGAAAGGCACATCAAAACATAACAGATAAAATTAGAGAACAATAAGGTACTAGTTTCTGCCCGCGACTTCGCACGATATGTTTTAAGGTTATTTCTATCCCATGGGAACTCCTTTAAGGGCTAAAAAGAAGTTTTATTGCAGGTCGTAGGAAAAGAGGTGATATCCAGACGTCAGCGAAACACGCAGACAGAAACTATAATAAAACAAAATGATGCGAATCTACTTTTCCATACAAAAGACTTCAACGCGCTCCAACTGTTCGTCTGCTTCAGTACCTACTACTACTACCTTTAAAGTAAAACCATATTAAAGTATAGATACTTATGTACCAACAAGATAAAGATATAGATATTTTATTTGCAATAAACTGTGTTATGTAAGGTAACAAGTAAGAAATTTTATGAATCGACATGCTTGTCCGTTAGTCGGTATGCAAAAATATTAACTTAACAAGAAATATATATCTGCATCGCAAACTTATATATGTAGGTTCTTATATAAGTTTGTTATATAGATATGTATACAACAGAGTATAGGTATACTCTGTTCTAGAATCCAATATATTTTATGTGAACAAAGACATACCTACATATAAGAACACTTAACAAAAACTGATTAGATTGTACAAGGTGACAACAACGTAACACACTTGCGAAAAAGGTTCAAATAATAGTTCGTAAATGGATGAGAGACGAATGAAATGACGACTGATATCTTTCCAAAGCGCGATGCTTGAAAACGAAACGAAAGTTTTAACCAGTGCGTCCTACCCGTTATGACCTACGGAGCTGAGACGTGGACACTCACGATAGGGCTGTTCAAAGTCGCTCAGCGAGCTATGGAAAGAGCTATGCTCGGAGTTTCTCTGAAGGATAGGATTCGTAACGAATATATCCGACAGAGAACCAAAGTTATGGACATAGCTCTAAGATTAGCTGAAGACAGGGCGCTATGGCGCTCATTGGGGGAGGTCTAATGTCCAGCAATGGACTATCATAGGCTGATGATGATGATGGTGATCTTTCCAAACATTTTTTTAATTCGTGATGTGTTCGCCAGTGTCGTATAATAGATCGCACAAATGTTTACTTAGTTTTTTAAATTCTTTGTTTACAAAAACTAAGATTCTAGAACCGAGTATAGATATCCACTTCTTCACCTCTAATGAAAGGAAAGTCTTACCACATCTTGGAAAGTCCGGTGCAAAGATTCCTTGGTGTACCGCTGGTCTCCTTGCTTCAGGATGGCGGCGCATTGCTTCAGCAGCGCCAGGCGAAGCTTCTCCTTAGCACTTTCTTCCTCCATGAACGACATTCTATGTCCATTCTTTGATAAAGGAACTGACAGCAAAGAGTTCGAGACCTCTAAAGCTGGCTTCATTCCATTTTCAAATACCCCGCCATGGGCCACTACGCCGTGTTTTACCCCGCCATTTTTGTTTTGAGAGTTGTCAATGTCATCGTCAACTGTTATGACGATGTTGCCATTTTCAATTTCGTCACTCCTGTCCTCACTGTTTTCGGATATAGCGTTTAGATCACTTTTAGTAGCCATTTTGGGGACTAATTCACTTTTTTTGCGGTCATTATTCAGTTTTCACAACATTATCCGTTTCTATTTAGTTTATTTGTCCTTCACTTTTAAGGTTAACCTACTCCTAAGTAGAATAATCATTATGTATGTACCGACTTATCTCGCTCAAAAGTTTTAGCATGATATTTTTAGTAAAACTAATTTTTAATAATATGTTGACTCACGTTTAAACTTTTCAATGAATTTAACTTATACCACTATAATTAAATGTACATTAAACAACTTAATTTCGCAAGTTCATAAAACTTTAGCTCCGACATCAAATTAAGATTACGCCATCCAAATAAATATTCGACTCTAAATTACTGGTAAATCATGATTGATTTCTACTTGATACTGTAATCAAATCAACATCCTACGTGGGAGTAAATAAACTAGGCAGCTACCTACTTACATACATTTTATATAAATAGTTCTAAGAATGAGTTCCGTACAAAATTAGGTAAAACTTTTTAAATGATCATTGATTCAACACAAAAGTCATTCATAACGGAAAGTTGTATGAACTTTACTTACATACATACATTGTTTTTCATACAAGACTTTATTGCGCGCGCTTATGAATGGAATTTTTAAAGCTATATCTTGATGTTTATTGTTTTATTGAATTGTACAAGAATTGCGTAATTCGCAATGATGAAGTTTTTTTATATATAAAATGAACGCTATAAAATTTATTTATTTTTATTGTTTCAACAAAATCAACAGCCCTTAATCTAAATAATTTAAACCTTAATAATCGAACTGACTGCCAATAAGACATTTACACTATATAAAATAAACTAACAAAATATAATAGTTCTAAGCGATAAGGCCGCCCATTGTACTTGTCGTATGTAATATGTTTTGTAATTATCTGTATCTGGTGTACAATAAAGTATTTTTGTATCGTATTGTATTGAACTTTTCTCATACAAATGCTTTTCAAAATGTTCCTGAATAATTAGTTTTTGTACTATTCTTCGTTCTATAAATACTTACCTGCTTTTTTCGATTTCTTAAAAGCTATTATTGAAGCATTGGGCTTTTTTAAAGTTTTATAAAGCAAAAAAACAGAACCTAACAGGTAACAAGTGAACAGGTAAAAAACCTAGTTTTAAATAATCTTACGGAACCCAAACCGCAAATATTTCAAAAGAGGTAATAAATTGTACATTTAGTGAAAGTGTAGGTTTGATTCCGCTCCCAATAAAATCAAATGAGTTTTAAACATGTTGTTATTTATAAGACTAGTTACGAACTTTCAAAATTGGTTTTATTATTTTATTACAGTAATTTTGTTTATTATTAACCGGAGATGTTAAGTACCTAATTTTAAGATGCATAAGAAAACCCCACAGAGGCCAATACGACATACTTCACAATCTTAATACTTAAAATTTTCGTTTACGTGTTAAATGTGTTGACAGTTTTCACTTAAAAGCTGTCAAAGTTCGATTTAATGCAACAAATTTAATCTACAAAGTTAACCGACACTTTAATCAAGTCCGTTCTTTAGCCAATTATTTTTAAGAGCTTAATTTGAAGCACGTTTTGAGCGAATTTCTTCACAATAATTAATTTGGCAAATGATGCTTGTCAAGCTGTCAAGCAATCTAAAGATCATCTTCAATTTGACCGTTAAATTATGCATATTAAGCACGCTAATCAAGTTTTGACCCATTCATAAATAGCTTAACAGAAATATCAATAAATAATGACTTATAGGAAACGATATATTAATATTGATTTATGTAAATCAATTCTGCTCATCATTTTGTTTAAATATGTTATATCTAGTTATGTTAATGCGGGGCCGGTTTCACCACTTTTAACTATAGGTTATTCTGGATACTGGATGTCTGTCTGTACCTGCCCGTTGCATTTTTGTATGATATTTGAACCGTGCGTATGTACATATACTATGCAGATTTCATCAATGATCATCAGCCTATGTTAGTCCACGGCTGGACATAGGCCTCCCCTAATGAGCGCCATAGCTTGACGGTTCCAGCATCTACCTGCAGTCTGTCGCAGATCGTCATCCCACCTGGCCGAAGGATGTCCTATACTATGTACATAGATGGGTATATAGATAAAAAGAAAATTTTAATTGCACATTGAACTTAGCAATAACTTAGCGACAGTTTGCGGTCTTATTGCTCAAGAGCGATTTCTATCAGACAACCTTTATACATCTTGATGAAAAAGTTGTAACTAGAAAATTTCTAAAAAAATATTTTGGAGCGTCATGCTTATAAATTTAAATCTGTGATATTATTGTACTTACTAAAGAATGTTTTAAGATTTAGTAGAATTAAGCTAAGCTTTGAAGCCGGCAAAACAAAGTTAGGTATCTATCGACTTTGTAAGCGATCTTAATTATGATTATTTAAAATAAGTTTAATTAACATTTTTCTTTACATTTTAAGTGACTTTGTATTTAATTTAAGTCCCAATAACAATTTGTATTAATTAAATACCTAAATATACATCTATTCAAATACAATTGTAAATTTGTTGATAAATAAATAAATATAATCGAATCTACGACCTGATAAATAAATTGCTTTTTAAAAAAAAAACGAATCATTCATAGATTTTCAGTTGATACAGACTATGCCTACCTAATCACTTTTTTACCTATGGATTTTCATATCAGTAAAATCACTTTTCGTATAATTAAGTTCACTTTAGAATCCAAAAGCACAAACAAAACAAACTGGACCTTACGCCCCCGACATAAGCGCACGCGGTCACACGCGGGTGTTCGAAGGAAGTGCGCACGCGCAACTAAGCATGCTCACTATCACATGTGACACTCTTGTAGGGAAATAGATGAGCATAATTTATAACTTTTCTATAAGTACTAATATTATAAAGAGGAAAGGTTTGATTTTTTGTTTGTTTATTTGTTTGTACTCTCTTGCCTTGGGTTACATTATTGGAGTTTTAGTAAGGATCCCTAATTTTTTGGAAAATATAATATAGCCTTTGTTCACCGGGGATAGTGCAGCTTCCCAACGGTGAAAGATTTTAATACAAACAAACAAAAATTCAAACCTCTATAATATTAGTATAGAAATTAATCGGGTATTTATCGCGTACCTTTTCCCCCCTCACCGTGACCACGTCGCTGTAACGCGATAGAAAAGAATACAACGCGATGAATACCCATAATATTGATCCAACTATTATCCTGGAATGTTCCAAACAAGTGAATACATCCGAAGCTGTCTGAAGATAACCGACCAGAGAACCAAAGTTATCGACTAGCTCTAAGAATTAGCAAGCTGAAGTGGCAGTGGGCCGGCTATATCTCGCGAAGAACCGACAACCGCTGGGGCAAACGTGTTCTTGAGTGGAGACTCGGTTAACGTAGTGTAGGATGCCCTCCGACCAGGTGGGATGAAGACTGCAGGTAGATGGACGCATCAAGCTGAAGACAGGGCGCTATGAAGCTCTTTGGGAAAGGCCCATGTCCAGCAGTGGACTAACATAGGCTGATGATGATGATGTCTGAAGATTCCCTTTCTACCAACATATTTAGACAACACTGCCCAATTTCAAAACGTTTTATTTAACCAACTTGAAGTGAGTGTTACCCAACGAGAATGTTAAGTGTTTTGACAATACTGTTGACTAGTTGCGCCCCGCGGCGGCACTCGGCTAAAGTAGGTAGTACTTGTGTGTTGAAAAGACTTAATTAAGAAAATTTTAATTAGCAATTGTTTATGAAGGTTTGTGATTAGTCAGAGGCTTAAGTGTGGGCGTCCGTGTAACTAGGTATATTATATATACATATATGTAGTTTAGGTGCTTTGAGAACACAGCAAGAATTATAATGGATTTACCTGTTTTTATATAATATTATTTTGCTATGTTACTTAATGGATTTTAGACTCAGATTCAAATTTCTTTATTGTCATAAATCAAAGAGTAAAATATGATACACAAAACAAAAAATACATGTCATTTGCTGTATTAGGGATATAGCTAATTAAAATACATGTCATTTGCTGTATTAGGGATATAGCTAATTAAACTACATGTCATTTGTTGTATTAGGGATATAGCTAATTAAAATACATGTCATTTGCTGTATTAGGGATATAGCTAATTAAAATACATGTCATTTGCTGTATTAGGGATATATGTAGCTAATTAAAATACATGTCATTTGTTGTATTAGGGATATAGCTAATTAAAATACATGTCATTTGCTGTATTAGGGATATAGCTAATTAAAATACATGTCATTTGCTGTATTAGGGATATAGCTAATTAAAATACATGTCATTTGCTGTATTAGGGATATAGCTAATTAAAATACATGTCATTTGCTGTATTAGGGATATAGCTAATTAAAATACATGTCATTTGCTGTATTAGGGATATATGTAGCTAATTAAAATACATGTCATTTGTTGTATCAGGGATATAGCTAATTAAACTACATGTCATTTGTTGTATTAGGGATATAGCTAATTAAAATACATGTCATTTGCTGTATTAGGGATATAGCTAATTAAAATACATGTCATTTGCTGTATTAGGGATATAGCTAATTAAAATACATGTCATTTGCTGTATTAGGGATATATGTAGCTAATTAAAATACATGTCATTTGTTGTATCAGGGATATAGCTAATTAAAATAGTGACCTATCACTCTCGGCTAGGTGATGCGACGGTGGCTACAGATTTTATGTTAAAATAATCGTTTTCCAAAAAAATCTTTGATTCTATACAGCGTTTTATCAAGTAATAGATTTTTTGTGCTAGGTATACGTTATGTACTTACCTAATGCCGCCGTTTGGTGCCGGCTCAGAACTTGCAGCATTCTAACTCTTCCCACGGGTGTTTAGAGAGACGACTAAGGGATATCCTTCCACCCTCTGGTGGATATATATCCACCGCCTCCTACAGAACTATTCGATCCCAAACCCGCAAGCCCAGCAAGGGGATTTTGGGCATGAGATGAGATAAAAGCCAACAAGGATATCAAGGGAAGATAAATATTATCCAATCATTTAGTCATTCGTAATAAGCGCGCTGGAAATAATGCCTGCATCATACAAATATTTTCAGAGGAATCGAACCGCAGCCTCATCGTCACGGCCAGACTTTCCGCCGCTACGCCACTGTTTGTGCTCCTCATGATGATGATGATGATCTGAGATATTCGATAAGTTCCGTTATTAATTAACGGTCGTGATGGTCTTATTAATTATATCGTGAGGACGGATTAGATGGATAAATGTAGGTACTGAGTATGTTTGTACAGTCGGCTCCAAAATATTATAGTTAAGTAGATATAGGCACTGTATTGACGACCACTGTGACACAGGAGGTTGTGGGTTCGTTTCCCGCCTTGGGACAAAATAAATGTTTTCGGGGTAAAAATATATGTATGTATGTATTCAGTTTATAAGTCATCTAGTATCCATAACACAAGTTCTGCTGAGCTTGGGGGGGGCTAGATGCTGTGTTCATTAAGTATTTATTAATTAGGTCCTACCTACCTTGTCACAACACATAACATAGCTCAAGTGATCCATATATCTATCTACTAGCAGGCGCGCGTCCCCGCGACGCTGGTCGCATCGCCCCGCTCTATGACAATGCTGATGCGCTACGCCAGATACTCACCAGCTCTCGGGTCACGCGTCCCCGCGACGCTGGTCGCATCGCCCCGCTCTATGACAATGCTGATGCGCTACGCCAGATACTCACCAGCTCTCGGGTCACGCGTCCCCGCGACGCTGGTCGCATCGCCCCGCTCTATGACAATGCTGATGCGCTACGCCAGATACTCACCAGCTCTCGGGTCACGCGTCCCCGCGACGCTGGTCGCATCGCCCCGCTCTATGACAATGCTGATGCGCTACGCCAGATACTCACCAGCTCTCGGGTCACGCGTCCCCGCGACGCGCTGGCCGCATCGCCCCGTTTTATGACAATGCTGATGCGCTACGCCAGATACTCACCAGCTCTCGGGTCACGCGTCCCCGCGACGACGCGCTGGCCGCATCGCCCCGTTTTATGACAACGCTGATGCGCTACGCCAGATACTCACCAGATCTCGGGTCACGCGTCGCATACACCAGACGCTCTATTTTTACTACTCCATAAATGATTAGGTACATCAATGATGTTAATGCTTAGCCAGATGTCGCTCAGTTCCGCACCGACAATAGTATGTGAGAAATTCAATGTTGTGCTTAGCTTTACTTAAATATTGGCATGTATCAGAATCACATTATATTTAGATTTAAATAGGCAAAACAATAATGAATTTAGGTACTAGATGTATCTTTTCACTTCTTCCACAAGTGGACACAAAAATTGAAGTGAACAGAAAATTAAAAACGCCTTATTTCTTATTTGATAATAATTTATTGTATAAAATTTGATTTGTCAAGTGTAAACTTTGTAAGACTATAGAAGAAATAAAGGATTTTTAATTGTTTTTAATTTTTGAAAAATCCTGAGAGCCTCGGTACCCCACGCCCACGGTAATGGGACTGGCTGCCACGCCGCCGCGCCGCCGCGCCGTGCCGTGCCCTATTCTCAGCTAGGAGGATAATCAAATCAAATCACATATATTTCAGACACAGTACCTACATAGTTAACATACACAGTTCATATAGCGAGACACATTTTAAAACATACATAGAAAAATAAAATCAAATATTTAGTACCTACTCATTTTAGGTGAACTGTAATGTTTTTTATAAGAAATAAAGTTCTTTAAACCTAACTTTAGTCGAGGGAGGCTGCGTGAATGATCACTTGGCTGACTGTAGATACATTATAATCTATTCGTGAGCTTGTGTTCACGACTTGACACATCGGCCTTACCACACTGGATCTACAATACACGGTGTAGGTACCTACTTACTTAGTACCTACAGCATCATCCTCGTCAGCCCACAGCTGAACTTCGCCTTCGCCGGACCTTCGCCCGCCACGCCATAGAGGTTGTCAAATACTAGCAGACCTTCCTCTGGTAGGCTCTTACGACATCCACGGGCTTAGTTGCAGGGGTCGATTCTGACACCGCAACGCCCACGGCCTGCTACCACCGCAATCATAATTTCAAACAAATAGCGAATATATGTAATAATAGCTCGACCAAGCTCAGTGTGCACCTCGTGTCGTCGCTTAAGTTTGCAGCGAGGTGCAAACTTAACTTGGTCGAGTTGTAGTAACGATACGAGTTACAAAGACCGCCAGACAACGATTTTTGGAGACGGACCAAGTGTTGCCCGCAGAATTGTACTGACGACTAATTATTGGGATACTGCAGAAGCGGTGAAATGTTGAAATTAGAAAGTAACGTAAAATTATAACTAGATGTCGCTAGTAAAAGTGGACGAGCGCTAGATCGCGCTGACGAGAACGCACGACTCCGATAGACTTCCGAAGCCCACTTTTGATGTAAATAATTAGGTACACACTATCTATATCGTTATTTCATTAGTACGATACAACATGGATAATAACATATTTTTAAAAGGCTTGTTAGCCTCTAATAAGAAATAAAATAATTTAGGAATTACATTTTTTTTACAGGAGCTATAAAAAAAAATCTATATTTTATGATGAGCTCCACTCGCTTCGATTGTCGATTGCACTCTCTTCTAAAATAATATTTGCTATAATTATATTTATTACAATATGTACTACATTTGGGTATTGTTATTATTATTTGATACCGGTTGGTGCTAGCGTTGTTATTGGAACAACTATACTTTGTTTCTTTTTGATCCGGCTCACACGAATGAACTCTCGTTCGCACCATTATTTTGTTCACTATCTAATGTTATTAGATTCTGAACATATTTGTCTTTGCACACATGTCCATATAGTGGTACTATTCATATTTGTTCTAGTATTTTTATCATAACGATAACCTTAAATATAGTAAAGATAGAAATCATTTTTGATAATTTGTTTATAATTCATTTCCAATTACATAATTATTTGACCATAAACTATTGTCCGTCATTTAAATGATTGTCGAAGTAGCAATTCTATTGTCAGAGATAAATTTTCATGTGGCCAGCGCTTACGATCAAAGAGTACCTTACCTATTGGTTGCGTTTAAAAACATTAAAATTGTGCGAATCAAAATGTAATGGTCATTTTGCAAATCCGTCTAAATACTGATGTGTCAATTTAATTTGCGAATTGGTTAATTATGCTGATGTATTATTTTACAATTGCGTCGTTTCGTTATGCGATAAAAAACAGATTATATCGGTCATTATGCGTCAGAAGGAAAATAATATCCAACTAATACCATTGGTTTACCAATGTTTAATAGAGGTGGGAGTAATTGGATATTACAAAAATATTCAACTAATCCATTATCTAAACAAATTATTAGCATTCAACACAATAAGTGAGAATACGCTTTAAAAACTACATAGGAAGATGCCTATGTCCAGCAGTTTAGGGACTGTATGATGATACTGTGATTTCGGTAGGGTTCCGATCCCGTCTTGCGGTGCGAACGCTTCGATAGCGCCTTCTAATTTTACCAGTAGCGACATCTAGTTATATTTTAGGTAACTAATCTTGATTTAGTAAAATCATGTGGAGCTCTACATTTTTTACATAACTTTATTTAGGCGTTAACTGTAGATTTATTTATTTAGTCGTCGCGACTCACTGGGGTAATTTCTGATTGCTATATCAAAATCAAAAATAAAATTTATTTATTTCTTTAGGCTTACAAATAAGCACTTAGACAAGTTTATTACTTATTTTATACTAGGTATTCATTATTATCAAATAGCAATATTTTAATGTTCACTTAAATTTTTTGTCCACCGTTTTTGGAAGAAGTGAAAAAGAAACCACTAGTATACTACTCTGTCAGTAGTCTTCCCGTGACCACGACAGAGTGCAAACCTGTTGAAACGTCGGGAAAAATAGGTACCTACCTAAATCATCGCGATGTATTCCCGTTGCATCAATACTTATAATTATGTGTTCAGACTTCAGATCGCGTAAGTTTAGTTTAGTTTAGTTTTCGCTTCTAAGCACTAAGGCCGCTCATTGTACTTGTCGCATGTTATGTGTTCTTTAATGATCTGTATCTGGTGTACCTAACCTACACTACAATAAAGTATTTTTGTATTGTATTGTTTTTTTGTGAGTTTAAAATTATTAACTGTATTGCATACAAAATACGAACTTTTTTGTTTAGTTGTTGTGAGATTTCGTGAATGATTGTTTATTATAAAAATCATAGGGACTATGTAACATTACAGCCATTTAAGACTAACCCCCATATCTTTAGTCATTACCTCGACTTCGATTCAAACTCTACTCAACCTCCAAATGCGTTTCAGTATGCTTGATCGTAAAAAAATCCTTCACTCGAAACAGCTTTCGAGAATTTTTTCATACGAGTGGAATAACGAACTGTCATCTCAAGGTACCTCGCTACCTACCTTGAATGCTCCTCGAAATAGTTTGTTGTTATTTACAATGGATTTTGGAGACTATCTCAATTACATTTACGACGATGAAACCTAGAATTACCCATCGCGAAGGTATATAAGAGAGGTTGATATATAACCAAATTAACGACTAAGCATACCAAACTCGAGCATGTTTTGGAGGAATGCTCGAAACGCCCTTGAACAAGTTTGAGTGGAGAATTATTTGAGGTAATGACTAAAGATATGGGGGTAAGACATTACATTATGCAAATTATAAAAATAAAGAAAATAAAAATCACAAAAAACAGACAGAAAATACATAGTATAAGTATTAAAATTAAAATAAACAGAATTAACACAAAGAAAGGGAATCAAAATCAAATAAAATCACATATTTGAAATAAACTGGCCTGATGAGCAAGTGAACTAGAAGTGAACTACTAGGAACGTTTAGTGCATCGTTCGTTTATCATTAATTTCTGAACTACACAAGTGCAACACAAGTGTGTAGTGTGTAGGTATGTTTTGTGCTTGCGATGATATGATGAGTGAGACGGACATTTTGGCAGAATTGCGTAAATCCAGATGCAGAGTCATCTAGCAAGAAGTTGAAGTTTGATGTGTTCTTCTCTTTCTTGCAGTCCATCAAAATTTTTAGAAACTTGAACGAACAATAAAATTATTATGCAGTTTTTAGTAAGATATTAATTAAATAAATATTAATATTATTAAGCACTGTTTTTTCTTAGTTTCTTGTTTGTAGTTTTGTAGTACATTTTGTTGATTCACGGTTAGTGTTTTTCTTTATTGTAAATATTATTTCTATATTTTGTACTATACATGTAAGTTACCTTCTCTTATAAAGCTTTTGATGCTATCATGAGACGGACACTGGCAAAATTGCGTCAATCCAGACGCAGAGCCATCTAGGAAGAAGTTGAAGTTGAATTGAACAATAAAAAAAATGGTTGTGTTTGCGTCTGCCGGACGGATGTAACGTGTTTTGTTGTAGATTTATTCGTTTCGGTATAATTGTAACCACCGATGTGCTAGTGAGGGCCCAGGGGCCGCCCCGCCGCCGCCGCCGCCGCGCCGCCGCCGGTCGGTGACCGCCGTTCCATTATTGTTCTATTCCACCGACTGCTCCAGCCAGCGATCCCGAAACTATAAAATCATGGCGAGTTCTTCGATGGTTGTCGTCGAAGACCTACAAGATGCCCTCGAAAAAGAAAGTCGGGCCAAAATGATGCAAATAGGTGAAGCGTACGACGAAGTGATGCGAGGCAACAAAGAAGTGGAGGCCAGGTTGAAGGCTGAGGAAGATGTCATGATAAGACGACTCAAAGAGGTCCAGTTCCAACTGCGGGAGATAAAACGGACCCGCGACGAAAATAAAGGTAAACAACCGCGTAAGAAAGAACTGATTTACAGCTGTTACAATGCAGGTAAGCCATATTTCAAAGATCGTAATTTCAATCAACCTCCTCCAAACGAAGACACCAAGATCATGAAACAGTGCGACATGTACGACTTCTCGACCGTCATGAGCGTGTCGGGCTGGAACTTCGGTGACACCAGCAACCTGCGCAGGGTGCTCCTCAGGACAGCACAGGAACGAGAAACCAAAAGGCTATATTCCCAGCTCGCTCTGCTAACAAGAATGAAAACAAAAAACAATATGATAAAATCCAAAATAGATGAAATCATGTTTGATATCAGCAATATGAAATATAAAAAACTAAGCGAATTAGATCCCAGTAGTTATGAAAACTTTGACTGGGATGAGGTGGCTCTAGAGCTGAACCGCGAGGATCGCCGGCATTCAGCTCGCGAGTACAAGACTATCTGGAAGCTGCTGCTCCAACCCTCTATCAAGATGGACAAATGGAACGCCAACGAACATCTAGAGCTACAACGGCTTGCTCGGGAATACAACATGCAGAATTGGGATGCCATCGCCAAGGAGCTGAACATCCAACGCACAGGCTACCAATGCTTTGTTTACTACAGAACTAATATGGACCATGCAGCAAGTGGGCGGAAGTGGACGGTCGAAGAAATGGATAGACTGCGGGATGTCATCATCTCACACCAGGAGGATTACCACATCCCGTGGGGGAAGGTAGCAGCGCTGATGCCGAACAGGACCAAGGTGCAGTGCTATAACAAGTATACGAGGATGTTTGAACGGAGGAAAGGACGGTTCTGTGATGAAGAGGATGCTGTGATCCTGAATTATGTCAATGTTTTTGGTGCCAATTACAAGTAAGCTGATATTTTTATTTCATAAAAGAAATTATTTATGTGACAATCTCTATGCTCTCAATAGCTGGCTGAAAACCAGTGCTTTTGCTTCTCTAGCAGAATATTACGCTGAGCCAAGGCTTTTTTGACACACTGCAGCACACACAGACATCTTACCCATATCTTAATTGTATCATTGTTTGTTTATTTTGGTTAACTATGTTTCAATATTGTTTGTTTTCATGTGTAAGGTAAAAAATATAAGGGATGCAAATTAAGTTTAAAAAAAATATTGCCTTGAGTAATTTATCACAATCAACACCATTCCATTCTCTTATTACTGTGATTTTTGTAGTGTCATCTGCAAAAAACTTAGCTCAAATTTAAGTCATTTTGTGACTAAATCCTATATATTATAAATAAATAAAATAACTTAAACAAACTAAAATAAATGAAGGAACTAACATGCCACTAAGTATGTGTTAGGAAATAAATAATGCCAGAAAATTCACACAGCATTATATAGCCCAAAGGTAAGCAGAGCTTGTGTTATGGGTACTAAATAAGTGATACACATAACAACACTATACATTACATAGATTAATATTTTATATTATACATAAAAGACAAGAACACCTGAACTGCAGATCATTACAAACATTTGTCCCGAGGCAGAAATAAATTAACATGTTGCCCTGTGTGTTTCAGAAGCATGGTGCAGTTCATGTTTGGTCGGTCGAGCGTGCAGTGCCGCAACCGACACTACCTGCTGAAGCGGCCCGGCCCCAGCGCCACCTGGACCGAGAAGGACGATGAGAAACTGCTTATGGTGAGTTTGAACTTTTTTACTGGTTTCTGTGCCACCTGGGGTGAAGGAGCCACTCCAGGTGGTAACACGGAGCAGACACCGTCTGTGGGCGGCAATTAACCTGGTGCTTATAATGACGACCTCTGTGGTGCGGTGGGCGAAGGTCCGCCTGCGACGCAGGAGGTTGCGGGTTCGATTCGCACCTCGGAATAATTGTGTGTATGATCTGCAGATATCTGTTCCGGGTATTCTGGTCGTTATTTATGTGTACTAAAAATATATGTAATATATTGTATTAAATATATCAGTTATCTAGTACCCATAACACAAGCTCTGCTTAGCTTGGGACTAGATGATGCTGTGTGGATTGTCCAGCATTATTTATTTATTGATGAGAAACGCGCGCCGCCGCCTCAATGCTCAATATGTTTATTGTGGTCGTCACATTGACTTAATAGGTAGGTGATTAAGTATAGATTAGTATCAGAATCATACACACAATGAACCCCATTGCGCGGTAGCTACAAGTCCCTGGTGCGCAGGGTGCAGAGGGCCAGCTCCAACACCGTTCTCGCAATGATAGCCATACCTAGTGGTCGTCATTTCTTTTTCACTTCCACTATATACTAGTGGACAAATAATTTCATGAACAGAAAATCAGAAGCACCTTATTTGATAATCATTGATCTATACTAATATTATAAAAAGGAAAGGTTTGATTTTTTCTAAAACTCCAATAATGTAACAAACTGACCTTAAAAATTCCTTACATCGCGTGCGCAGCGAAAACTATTGATGATACAACAAAGTGATGTAGTACAACATTGCAGAACACATCATTGTCTACAAAAAATGTCGCGACAGCATATGTACTAACTATTATAGTTACGTCACAATAACTGTTTTTTTATTTTAAAATTTTAATTATAATGCCGCCGCTAGAAAAGACTCTTCATTTGTACCGTCGGCGTCGTATTAATCCTTATCCAAAATCCAATAATAACTTTATAATTAATACTGCTTCAATACCTTAATGTAACTTTTTGAATAATTCAATTCGGACATTCCATTCGAAAGATATCGCGAGTTCAAAAATGTAAGTATTAGAAAAAAGTCGCGTGGCTCACACTCTGCTAACTACCTCTATAACTATGCGAAATAGGCGTCTCTGGGGTACGGGTACGGGGAATAAATGGCCGCAAATAAATTTTGAATACTAAAAATAATAAATACCCGTGCGAAGCCGGGACCGTCCGCTAGTATAGTATAAAATTTTACGTGTCTATGACCTTATTTTGTAACTCTTAACGAAATAACAAATAATAAACTGGGTTGCCCTTCCACCAGGCACTGCTTCGAACGTCACCTTAGTTACATAAATAAGACTAAGTATTAAGGGTATTTTTTCTAACATGAGCTGTGCCTACTGCTTGTAGTAAATACTTTATATTTAATTTTTGTATTTTTCCCAGACGATAGCGAACTCCGACGGGCCGTGCACGTTCGCGGCCGCCGCGCAACACTTCGGCCCCGGCAAGGAGAGAACACACCTGCGGTCCAGGTACTTACTTACCTATTCTAATGTTAGATATTTTACGAATGGCGTAGAATATAATATATATTTTTTGTTATAGTAGTATAGTCTATAAGACTTACATAGAACATAATAAACTTAAACTAAGAGTCGACTCTGTGGCGCGGTGAGCGATGGTCCGCCTGCGACAGAGGTTGCGGGTTCGATTCCCGCCTCAGCTTTCCCTTTTGAAAAACCCCCCCTTGAGGGGAAAACTGGAATAACCCATAATATGGACCCTAGTGCTCTCAAATGAGTAGAGTTTATGTTGTATCTATGTCTCATACTCGTGTTACTCCAGATACCACACCCTGAAGAACTGGATCAAGAAGCACCCGCACAGTCCCACGCGCAACGCGCCGCGCCGCGCCCCGCGCCGCCTGCCGCACGGCGAGCCCACCACCAACCTCATCACAGCGCTAGAGAATCTACGGATAAAGGTATTGTCATCCTACGTAAGGAGCCAAGTCTAACATTGCAAGGGCATGGAGCCATGAACTGTACCCCGAGGGCAGGGCAATTAGAGAAACTACTGGGAAGACAGTAAAGGAATGTACACCCAAGCTGAACTGATCATCAATAAATTGTATAATTTTACAGCCTGGTGCTGTAAAATTATACAATTAGATTATAGTTATAATGTAGATAAATATAAAAATAACTGAAAGAATTCTTGTTGAAGAAGTGCTACTTTTCTTTTTGGAGTTCTGTGCCGACAAATGTAAGTCTGAGATGAATAATCCAACATTAACTCATGTAAAGAAAAAATATTTAATGAATATTTTTGAAGGTCCGCCTGCGACGCAGGAGGAGTGCGAGTTCGATTCCCACCTCGGGACAGTTGTGTGTATGATCAGCAGACATTTTTTCCGGGTATTCTGGTCGTTATCTACATACATATTAATTATGTCTTATAAAAAAATATACGCCTTCCTCGGAGATTGGTGGGAGATCGCACGTGACCGCACTGAGTGGAAAGATTTGGGGGAGGCCTTTGCCCAGCAGTGGGACGAAACAGGCTAAATATAAAAAAAAAAAAAAAAAAAAACTATATGTAATGTATTGTATTAAGTATATAAGTCATTTAATGCCCATAACAAGCTCTGACTAGCTTTGGGGCTAGATGCTGCTGGGTGGATTGTCAAGCATTATTTATTTATCCTTGGTCTGAGTGTTTAAGTCATTGGGCTAGATGATGCCTTGTGAATTTTCCAGCATTATTTATTTAATTAATGTTTCAAACGTTTGTATCCACAGATAAACGAGCTGACTAACGAGCCCGCCAGCCAACCGAAACCAAAACACAACCGCTTGTGTCGAGACTCTTCCCATGCGGTCCTCAATTCGGCGCTGAGGACACAAATCACCTCGCATCAAATCAAGCTACTGGTGAGTGTAAGAGCCAAGTCTAAAGAAAAAGTCATTGAGCAAGTCACAAGGTATTATAATAATAAATTCTTTATTATCAGACACGAGATGCCAAATCAAAAAATATACATTAAGAGGCAGGGTACCTAGGTCAGAACAAAACTACAATTAAAAATATTCTAGGTGGCAATAGTCACCCAATAGTATGTCGGACAAAATCAAACGATCTGCCATACTCCTTATGATTGAGTTTGTACACATGTCAACTCTGGACGTTTCTCATTTCCATGATCATGTACAATATTGTGGCCGGGTCCGTTATTTATCAACATCATCATCAGCCTACGTTAGTCTACTGCTGAACATAGGCCTCCCCTAATGAGTGCCATAGTGCCCTGTATTCAGCTTGACGCATCCAGCATCTACCTGCAGGTCTTTGCAGGTCATCCCACCTGGTCCGAGTCGTGATCTCAAGAACACGTTTGCCCCAGCGGTTGTCGGTTCTTCGCGAGATATGGCCGGCCCACTGCCACTTCAGCTTACTAATTCTTAGAGCTATGTCGATAACTTTGGTTCTCTGTCGGATGTATTATTATTCTGGTATTACAATTATTAACTAACACTTGTTGTTATTCCAGCTCCAAGAAAACATATCAAAGGACACCATGCAAGTCCGTTCCTCGGACAGCGTCCGCACCCTCCCCACACAAGACATAACGGCGGCCCTTCCGCGGGGCAAGAACGTGTACCACCTCAACCTGCTGCTGTACGTCCTCAACACCAGGATCGCTGACAAGGACAAGTTCCAGGAGTCGGAGCATGGTGAGTGTACATTAATGTAACTTACGTTAAAAACGCTTGACGTTTCGTCAAGCTGCGGTTCTAAAACCCAGGCCTATAGGCATTAAGCCATGTCCCAAGGAATTAAGCTAAGTCTAACTGACATGCCGTGCCGATATCACTTCAATCTACTGCTGTATGTCCTCAACACCAGGATCGCTGATAAGGACAGGTTCCAGGAGTCGGAGCATGGTGAGTGGAAATGTCTGTCATGGCGGCGCCAAACCACGACGAGGTGCCGTTCTAAAGCCAAGTCTATAGGCATTGACGACCTCTGTGGCGCGGTGGGCAAAGGTCCGCCTGCAACGCATGGGGTTGCGGGTTCGATTCCTGCCTCGGGACAATTGTATGTACGATAGATAGAAAATACTTTATTATACCACAAAAAACATAAAACAATACAGAAATAAACTAGAATAAAGGAAGTATAAAGGGCAGCCTTATCGCAGAGCGATCTCCTCTAGGCAACCTTAGGGTGGTCTTGTGTAAATGTTAGTCTGTGCAGATCGTTTCATGGACATGAAAAGATCTGCAGACATTACACAAGCTCTGCTTAGCTTGGTTGGGGCGAGGTGATGCAATTATGGCGATGTCATTCTATGCTATGGACTTTATTATCTTAAATAAATAAATACAATACAATTCAATTGCAGGAAGGCTGGACTGGCTTTCCCTTCATGCCCCTTCATGGACTAAACTTTTTAGTGTATTTTAAAGTTCTCTGTACTTATGTGTTTTTTTTTCTGTATATAATACTGTTTATGTGAACTTTGTACTGTGTCTGAAGTAAATGTGATTTGTTTATTTATTTATTTCAGGGCAAGGTTTCAAAGAGCTGGAAGAGATGGAGAAGCAAGGCTTGGTGAAAAAGGACCAAGCGATGATGAGGAGCTACTCGCGGAAGGTACTAGCTCCACTTATCATTATAGAGGCTCCTTACTACTGCCCATCACGATACAAGGGGATACTTTATTTACCGCCTAGCGGACCTTCCCGGCTTTGAACGGTTTTAGTACGGATCCCTAACTTTTTTGAAAATATAATATAGCCTATGTTCACCGGGGATAGTGTAGCTTCCCAACGGTGAAAGAATTTTTCAAATCGGTCCAGTAGTTTCGGGGCCTATTTATTACAAACAAACAAACAAAAAATCAAGATTATTCTTATGCGTATGCGTAGGCTTAAACACTTAAATTAAAAGTGAATTGAAAACAAATATTTGACGGCTGCCTGTGGAATGGCAGCCTTCAATCACTACGTACGTCATCCATACTGCAGTGCTTGAAAACAAACGTTTTCAAACATTGCGTTCTACCTGTCATGCATGACCTACGGAGCGGAGACGTGGGCACTGTCGTAGGGCTGGTCCACCCATGGTCCACCAGTTCAAAGTCGCTCAGCGAGATAATTATGTAAATCTGTTTTGTTTTTTTTGTAAAGGGCCTCGTAGACGCGGAGCCCGTGGTCTGCCCCAACCTGTACAACGGCACCGTGGCGGGGCGCAGGAAGTTCCTGCTGCCGCCCAACTTGGCCACGCTCACGGGCAGCCGGGTGATACTCTCACACGTGCATAGACAGGTGGGTGTTATATATATACTAGTAATTATAGTGTTTGTAAATGGCCTCGTAGCGGGGAGCACGTGGTCTGCCCCAACCTGTACAACGGCACCGTGGCGGGGCGCAGTAAGTTCCTGCTGCCGCCCAACCTGGCCACGCTCACGCGCAGCCGGGTCATACTCTCACACGTGCGGGTGTTATATATACTAGTAGTTATAGTGTTTGTAAAGGGCCTCGTAGACGCGGAGCCCGTGGTCTGCCCCAACTACTAATAGTTAAGGCTGCTTTTTCACGTTAACTAAAAATAGTAACAAGTAATATCGCAAAAGACATAAACCATAGAAGAAGGCCTAGAATGATAGCAGACAAAAAATCGACAAATTAGACTTCATTTCTTATTCGTATACATGCACTTGTGTGTGTGAAAATATGCCTGGGTTCTTTGGACCAACAACGGTTAATGTCAGTTATATTATATTGGCAGGCTTCCTTAGCGCCATCTATATAAACTGCGTCGCCTATCGCGCCACAGAGGTTGTCAAACATGGATCAAAAATTATTATAATTGAACCTGAATGGATACGTAGTGCCCCCGCTGAGTCACAGATGGCGCTGTTCAACATATATGTGTCTAGTTAAGTTTTTTTTTTAATTTGAGGCTTGAACTTAGCTAGATGGCGCTGCTAATAGTGTACGAGCGCTAGATCGCGGTAACGAAACGTTTCGGGTTCTCATAGGGGTAAAATGTATGGTTCTTGAATAAATTGGGTTTTTACCATTCACTATTCACGGTGTTTTTATTAGAAACTCCTACCTGTACCTAGCGTTATTTATTATTAGTACATGGTCCTACGAGCCGGTTATTAAATTTAGCTGTGAATTGGTTTGAATTAATCACGCCCAGCAAGAGTAGCCGGTTGTTACGCGCGGGTGTTCCGGGTTCGGTCATAGTGACGTCTGTCTGTGGTGTGGTGTCCTGTGCCGGGTGGCTAGGACTGCGCACCCCATCATCGAGCCAAGGAAGGATTGACCAATGTTGTTTATAATAGTGTTTTGTTTGTAGCTCCAGCAGTACAGCACATTGCCCAACCCGCCGCAGCCGTTCGACCTGAAGCGCACGCTGCGCCGCAAGCCCATGGCGCGCGCGGCCATCTTCGAGCTGAGGGAGCGGTTCAACGACCTCTTCGTCTGGCCTTACAACCTCTCCAACAACGCGCCAGACTACTATAGGTAAATATTTCATCATCATCATCAGCCTATGTTAGTCCACTGCTGGACATAGGCCTCCACCAATGAGCGCCATAGCGCCCTGTCTTCAGATTGACTTGTGTTTTATCTCTACTCGCCATCATCTCACTTCTTCCACTAGTGGACAAAAAATTTAAGTGAACAGTAAAATAATTTTATTTGATAATACATAATTTATATATAAAATATGGCTTGTCTAAGTGCTTATTTTGTAAGCCTAATGAAATAAATGATTTTTTACTTTTACTTTACTTTACTTCTACTTCTCCATACAATCCCTTATGATGTTTCCTTCCTATAAATTTTTTTTAAATATAAGAATAAGAATGTTTTATTTCAAATTTACAAGAAAGTTAATTAAAGCTATTTATAGCACTTAATAAATAAATGTTGAGTTAACTTAGTACGAAAACATTATATAGGTATACTACATACATACATATGGGCTGTAAAACTTAGTTAGCTATTTAAAGGCTTCAATGTATAGCATGTCTCGTTCCTTCCGTGCTAATCATAAAACTGTATGACCTACTTAAAGGCTTCAATGTATAGCATGTCTCGTTCCTTCCGTGCTAATCATAAAACTGTATGACCTACTTAAAGGCTTCTATGTATAGCATGTCTCGTTCCTTCCGTGCTAATCATACAACTGTATGACCTACTTAAAGGCTTCTATGTATAGCATGTCTCGTTCCTTCCGTGCTAATCATAAAACTGTATGACCTACTTAAAGGCTTCTATGTATAGCATGTCTCGTTCCTTCCGTGCTAATCATAAAACTGTATGACCTACTTAAAGGCTTGTATGTATAGCATGTCTCGTTCCTTCCGTGCTAATCATAAAACTGTATGACCTTCTTAAAGGCTTCTATGTATTATAAGGCAGAGCTCAACCTCATAATAATGGCTTGACGCTTGGGTTGAAGTTATTTAGCGTTAATAACGTTGTTGTATTTCCACAGCGATATGGAACAAGAATCCCAGAAGAAACTCGCCACCGTCCCCGCCAAGCGTTACCACAAGACCCGCATTCCCGACGTCCCCATGGTGACCATCCCCACCCGGCCCCAGCGGTCCCGCACCATGGTGGGCAAAAAGTACGTGCCCCCCAAGCCCAAGCCCTTGAAGGAAACCAAACGCATAGACTTGGATGAGAAGGAGGTCCGGGAGAGTATCGAGAAGACGAAGATATCCTTGGTGCCAGTGGGTGAGTGTGGGCTCAAGCCGCTAGGGTACTGTGGGCCGAGCTTTGATACAATATCAGACGAACCTCGATACGTGTCTGATGGACTAAGCATTGATATAATACCAGAAGAACCTCGATACGGGTCTGGTGGACCTACTCGTAGCTTTGATATAATATCGGAAGAACCTCGATACTGGTCTGGTGGACCTACTCGTAGCTTTGATATAACATCGGAAGAACCTCGATACGGGTCTGGCGGACCTACTCGTAGCTTTGATATAATACCGGAAGAACCTCGATACTGGTCTGGTGGACCTACTCGTAGCTTTGATATAATATTGGAAGAACCTCAATACGGGTCTGGTGGACCTACTCGTAGCTTTGATATAACATCGGAAGAACCTCAAAACGGGTCTGGTGGACCTACTCGTAGCTTTGATATAACATCGGAAGAACCTCGATACGGGTCTGGTGGACCTACTCGTAGCTTTGACATAACATCGGAAGAACCTCGATACGGGTCTGGTGGACCTACTCGTAGCTTTGACATAGCATCGGAAGAACCTCGATACGGGTCTGGTGGACCTACTCGTAGCTTTGATATAACATCGGAAGAACCTCGATACGGGTCTGGTGGACCTACTCGTAGCTTTGATATAACATCGGAAGAACCTCGATACGGGTCTGGTGGACCTACTCGTAGCTTTGACATAACATCGGAAGAACCTCGATACGGGTCTGGTGGACCTACTCGTAGCTTTGACATAGCATCGGAAGAACCTCGATACGGGTCTGGTGGACCTACTCGTAGCTTTGATATAACATCGGAAGAACCTCGATACGGGTCTGGTGGACCTACTCGTAGCTTTGATATAACATCGGAAGAACCTCGATACGGGTCTGGTGGACCTACTCGTAGCTTTGATATAACATCGAAAGAACCTCGATACGGGTCTGGTGGACTTACTCGTAGCTTTGACATAACATCGGAAGAACCTCGATACGGGTCTGGTGGACCTACTCGTAGCTTTGACATAACATCGGAAGAACCTCGATACGGGTCTGTTGGACCTACTCGTAGCTTTGATATAACATCGGAAGAACCTCGATATGGGTCTGGTGGACCTACTCGTAGCTTTGATATAACATCGGAAGAACCTCGATACGGGTCTGGTGGACCTACTCGTAGCTTTGACATAACATCGGAAGAACCTCGATACGGGTCTGTTGGACCTACTCGTAGCTTTGATATAACATCGGAAGAACCTCGATATGGGTCTGGTGGACCTACTCGTAGCTTTGATATAACATCGGAAGAACCTCGATACGGGTCTGGTGGACCTACTCGTAGCTTTGATATAACATCGGAAGAACCTCGATGCGGGTCTGGTGGACCTACTCGTAGCTTTGATGTAACGGAAGAGCCTCTGTAGATGTATGCAAGGCCACCGTATTGTACATACATTACAGCTACATTTAACACAAAACGTAACGCGCGTTATTACCGTTAAAGCATTTTAATGAATAACGCATCAAAAGTCGCTAAATTGCACCTAAACACTGTCTGAACTTAAAGTTAGAAACACAGTAAAAATAAAATAAGAGGAACACGTTCTTATAAAGTAGTGTTTTTAAAATTTTAAACCTTATGTCTACAGACATAAAGTGATAATCAGTGTATCTTTCGGATTATGGTGATAGGAATGTGCTAAAGAAAAGACTTGATTGTCGCCGAGCGTGGAAAATTTGATCTTTCAAGGCCTAGTGGGTTTGATTCCCGAAATTGTGATGTTTTTTAACCGGTTTGTGGTATTTTCTAAAAGAATGTATTGGTGAGATTGAAATGAAAGGTTTTTATTATTAAAAATAATGAAAATAACACCCTCTAGCGGTTCAGCTTAGATCACCTTTGATCCAATATGATATACCTAACCGGACAACATGACACAGGGTGCTGATTTACAGACCCAACCTTTTATCCATATTCTCTGTTATCATATTTAAGTGCTTCAAGAGTTCGTTCACGCAGAAAGTCGTTCTAACGACGTTTTGACGATCTGTCACTACTGGAAACAATAGACTAGATCCGCAGGCTGATTATGTAAAAGCAACAGCAACAGCGACGCGACCGCGACCGCAATTTTAGCAAGCAATTTTTAGTTCACCGATTGTCCGGCAGAGGGAAACCTAGTGCTCGATTGCTGGGTGACGTAGTACCTGGTGTCATGTTAGTACAAAATTGGCTTTTGACAGCACTGATTGCTTAATTTTCGCCTGTCGCAAACCGGTCGCAGTTACATAATCAGGGGGCCGGAAGACTAAGAGTGTGAACTAGCTCTTACAACTACACACGCCATCTTGGAAAAAACGGATCTTGTAAAACGCGTGTGAATACGCCCTTAGTTTCTCATTACCACTTTATTTATCGTGATTTAAGTTAATGTCTATATTGTAAGATTCAACCAGTCGCTTTAAGTTGCAGTTAATTGTTTATTTTAAGTTTTTGAGTTTGTTTATGTTAATTCCTAAAACTCCGCCTTTATTATAACTGTTTTGTTTGCGTGCATAGGGTTACTCTTTGCCAGTGTTTTTGTTTACATTTAAGAAGTAGTTGATGTTTACATTAAATAAAACTCAACATGTGTTTTGTTTTACTTATATTTAATCTAGTGCCCATAACACAAGCTCTACTTAGTTTGGGGTACATTCATTTTAAAACTATTCAACTTTAATACTCTATTAGACGTCAAATTTAACTATTATGGTTACAAACTTGCAAAATCAACTTCAAACAAAAATGACCTTGATCAGACTTCAGGAAGCATTATTCAGTTCTATGAACGAATATTATGTAATAAAAAAAATATTTATTTTTCACTTATTATATTTGACTTATATGATAACCTTATTTTGAAAGCAGTCTGGGAAAAGAACGAACGAGAAATGTATTAATTGCTTTCATTTCAACCCCAGAAATACATAGCTTCTTCTAAATATATATGCTTTGCTTTGAAGCCATATTATTCGGTCTTTGCGCCCCGCGGCTTCGCCTGCGTGGAAATATTTGTGTCAAATGGTTTATAAACCTTCCTCTTGAATCTATTACACAAGCCCTGCCTACTTTGGGGCTAGATAATGCTGTGTGAATTTGTCCAGCATATTTATTTATTAAAAAACCGCACGAAAATCCGCTCCGTAGTTTTAAAGATCTAAGCATACATAGGGACAGACAGACAACGAGAAGCGACTTTGTTTTATACTATGTAGTGATATAGCGCCGCTATCCCAAGAGTCGTTGAACGACCGCTGTGGTGTTGATAAGGCGACAGATGTGAGCGATGAGGTAGATAGTGTGCTCACAAACAACGGGTATGTACCTACCTATTATATATTATGATGTAGAAAGGTACTTGTTTATGTTTGATGGAACTTTCGCGATTTGTTAACATAATAGAGATTATTTAAAAATAAACGACAGGTGCGATAAATGCCCGATAAATATTAAATTCAAGGTTTTGTTGTTATAGTGCGAAAGCCCTCGCAGACATCTCTAAGAAATTAAATAATATTGAAAAAGATTCTATTTCGGTTGGACTTGAACCCGCGACCTTTCCTCAGTACGGGAATGCTCTAACCAACCGAGATACGAAATCAAGTGAACTTGATCTCGTAGGTATTTCCCTTGTCTTTATGGTTTTTCACATAGATTAAAGCATTCCCTGCCCAGCCTCATAGGCGCGACAAGACGCGGCGATGACGAGCGACGACGACGTCGCGGCGCGTCTCAACTTTGAGAGCGTCTACAATGGCATGAGCATCTCGAACAAAGGTGTTAGTGTTAGTTAAACCCTCAATAATGCAGTCCTTATAATTTTAGTCCTACTATAGTAAATTTTAAGGGTACAAATTAAACCGATGAGGCCGTGTTCGACGCTCAATGAAGGATTTCGTTACTATTCAATGTATTTTTCTTTTGGTTTTTTCTCACCGTTTACAAAATATTTCCGATAGATTACTATAAACATATAATAATAATGTAACCCACGAAGGTAATATTCATAAGATACCTACCTATTGATTATTCATTACTTATTAGTCGACTGCTTTATAGAAAAGCGGCATAACTCCTAAATTACAACAATGTGTTTGCCGGCGACGACGCTATTGTCGACCGTCAAGTGATCAGTCACGAGAGGGGCTATTACGTAACGCGGTTTCTATGATATGGGTCTCATGGAAACCGATTTAAATAATATACCTAAGTATGTATAATCACTCTTATCATTATCACTATGCAATCTGCCAATGCAAGCAGATTATCTACTTTATGATATAAACAGTTCACACATGGTCGTTTATTAAAGTTGCTTCTATATTATTTACTAAATTATATGAATTCTGGTCAAATGTGTTTCTTCCACTTAAAGTCTTTACATTTTTACATTAATTACACCATTTTGGAAGTTATATGTTTTTATAATTTAATAGATAGACCTATATAATAACTATAGGAAGGTAGGTAGGCCCTACAATAGGATCTACTAATATTACTTAATTATAAGTAAGTTAATTATAATGATTTTGTTTTGTAAAGTTAATGTCTAAATACACAAATTATGCGTCGTAACTTGCTGACCTCTTGTGACGTGTCCAAGAGTCCTGTAGAGTCTAATGAAAATGACGACCGATGTGGCGCGGTGGGCGAAGGTCCGCCTGCGACGCAGGAGGTTGCGGGTTCGATTCCCGCCTCGGAACAATTGTGTGTACGATCTGCAGATATTTGTTCCGGGTGTTCTGGTTGTTTTCTATGTACATATAATAAAAAATATCTATCTATGTAATGTATTGTATTATGTATATCAGTTATCTAGTACCCATAACACAAGCTTTGCTTACCATGGGGCTAGATAATGCTGTGTGGATTGTCCAGCATTATTTATTTATTTATTTATTTAAAATAAGCGCTTTGAAGTTTGAAGTCATTGCCCCCATCAGCAGATGTCAATAGCAACAGCACAATAGCCACCGCTTGTCATCTCGACACGAAGCCTTTATCGCTATTATCTGTTCATCTGCGGAGATACTGTCACCACAGTATCAGTTGTTCGTTCGACGCGGGAGAATCTACACGTGTGTTTTAGAATTTTAAAAAGGTGAGTTGGGAACTTTTTAATTTGTGTCCGATTTATTTATTGGGATTTGTTTGGTGGATTGAGGTAAGTGGATTTTATTGTTTTAATATTGATTTATTTTAAATGTTTTTATAGTAATCAAATTTTTAAGGTGAAAAATAAAAACAGATCTCAAGTTCGGTAAAATTTTGGTGAAAATCATAGGTTTTATTTATATCTCAATAAATAGGCGGAAAATACCGAGCCTACCTCACTAGGTAAATTAGGTACATTTTCCAGTTGCATCATATCTCAGTACTTTGTTCTTATTTGCCATCTTATCTTTGAGTTATTTACCACACGTATCAGTTGAAATAACAATGCAAGTAATAAATTACCCAATAATCGTTTGTCAGAGTAAATAAGTCGATACCGGCTTGCAGGATAAATCATGTGATGGTAGTGTCGCCAAGCTACCGCGGAGCGGCGCCACTGTCTTTGCAGTTTTCAGAAACTCATTTTCATGCTGAAAAAATTTGGGTTTCGGAAATTGTGAATTTGATTTTCTCAGACGTTTTTACAAATTATTTACTTGCTTTGTGACTCGTGTCTTTGTTCTTTTGAGCTGGTAATGGCGGCAAATAAAATACACAGCTGATTACTAAATGCACTATTGATTCTATCTACCTAAAATGAATAACATCATATTTTATGAGACGGAGAACCAAAGTTACGGACATAAGTCAAAGTGGGCCGGCCATATACCGCGAGGAATGTTGTCGGTTTATGGCGGTTGTCCGCTGGGGTAAACGTGTTCTTGAATGGAGACCGCGACTCGGCAAACCTAGTGTAGGACGCCCTCAGGCTAGGTGGGATGACGACTTGCGAAAGACTGCAAGCAGATGCTAGATGCGGTAAGCTGAAGTCGGCGCTATGGCGCTCATTAGAGGAGGCCTAATGTCCAGCAGTGGATTAACATGGCTGATGATGATCTCTTTACATAATATTTTTGCATACCGTTACCAATCAAGCAAACATTATATTAATAATCTTCCTTACATAATACCTATGTTTTTGGTAAAATTTATATCCTTAGGGAGTTAATCCTACCAGTACCTACCAACCTGCCTAACATTTGTCACCAATTCCAGCGAACCATAGATGTACAAGATGACAGACACGTTCCTGCAGCCCGGCAAGGCGATCGCACCTGTGATCGACCTCGAGGGCGTGAAGCTACTGGTCGAGAGACTCTATGGCATAGTGGCGCTGGAGATCACGGAGCTGAACGGATACGATGACAAGAACTATAAGATTATTGAGGTAAGGCTCTACGATTTTTGGTCATTTATGAACATGACTTGTTTCTGCTCCAGGCTTCGCACGCGTTGTTTATATGGAAACGTTTGAAAGATTATCAGCATTTATTTCCAATTTATAATAATTTAACCAAAGAAAAACAAAAGAGGATTATGTTCGTCGATTTTTTCGTCAATTATGGAGTGAGTTGGAAAATTATTTCGCTGTTGTATGGAGAATGATCCCGAAGTGTGTTTGTTTTATACCTGTATTTTAATTTATAATAAAATTTTAGTGGGCCCACCCACTAAAATTTTATTCCCGACGGAAAAACATTTGTACCGAAAAACTTAGAAAACAATGTAAATGCTACACAAGTAAAAAATACAGGTATAAAACAAACACACTAAAACAGTTAACATAGATAGATTTATTTATTCTTTTTGTTCGATAAAACATACAAAACATTTTTCTAAAAAATATTACAAAGGCGAACTTAACCCTACAAAGAGTTCTATAAGAGCCTAAATAATTACCTACTACTCTAAGACTAAAGATTACGACGTCGTGTCATCCAACACGCGATTGAACTCTATGGAATTCACATTTCGTCCTCAGGACCCGAACGTGAAGAACCCTCTGATCACGAACCACTGTGCGCACGGCTACGTGCTGAAGATAATGAACGCGATGGACTCGCGCGCGCCCAGCGTCGTCGAGGCGCAGAACGAGATTATGAACTATCTGAGTGAGTATATCTATATAGCTAGTTAACAGTGATGTGACATCTGATGGAAAATGCGAAGAGCTTATCATCGGTCGCGTCTATTCAGTCAAATCAGACCTGCCACACTACGCGTCTAGTCAGTTCGAATGGCCTGTACACAAACGATCTCCGCCGATGTTACGGCTAGTCTGAATGCATCAATCAATTTACACGTGGCGCGTTTTGTCGACCGAAAATGTGTTGACGGAAACGTTACAGACGCTGTACGGTCGACGCACTAATACATCATTGGTTCAGTGTGAAAGGTTGAAGGTTTTATTAGATATTTGTCGATTCTGGCGTTACGCGACCGATAATACGCGACGCATTTTGCGATATATGTACCGACCCTAAAGAGGTAAAGTTTGTGAGGTAGTAAGGGTAATCTCTGGATCTACTGAATCGATATTGAAAATTATTTTAGCCAATAGAAAGCCTCGTTATTTATAAGCGTCATAGTCTATACAATGTGTATTGTCGAACCTTGATCAAACGAGATGTGCGGATACACGACATATATTTATCGATAAAAAACACAAAATAAAAAATTATATGTTACCTATCTCAAAAACAAAGCCGTTTTAATTAGTTTTTTAATGAAAACTACTTCATCTGGTTTTTTCTTTGTTTCTTTTTAGTAAACGGTATATTTTATTCAAAGTAGTCTCATTTGAAAGCTAAATAGTTTACCTAGCTAAGAAAATAAGAAAAAAATATAATTTCGGTACATAAGCCTGGTAAAATCAATTTTATTTTAGAAATTTCCAAAAAAAACACGATTTTTATTTTATTTTTGATCTGTAACTTTAAAACTGGGTTATTAAGGTGTACTTTTTTGCATATTGTATTAAACTCCACAATTTAGTCTATAAATCCTCCAAAAATTATGGGTCTATCTCTTTTCATTGTCATGTTATTCACCATTTAAAATAGGTACTCTCTGTCTTGTACAAAGATCAACATGAATATCAACTGATTTAATCTACATAAATTATGAAATAAAACAAGGCAAGATAGGAAGAAATGGAATAAGGTCATAATGGAATTTGCCCAGCAGTGGGATAGTAACGGCTCTTTAAGATAAAGTTTTTGTTTTTTTTTTACTCTAGAAAAGACAGAAAGTGCCTATTTTAAATGGTGAATAACATGACAACAAAAAGAGATAGACCCATAAGTTTTGGAAGGTTTGTAGACTAAGTTATGCAGTTTAATACAACATGCAAAAAAGTACACCTCAATAACCCAGTTTTAGAGTTACAGATCATAAATAAAATAAAAAATCGTTTTTTTTGCAAATTTCTAAAAAAACAATGTTTTTACTAGGCTTCTGTACCGACATTGTATTTTTTTCTTATTTTCTTACGTAGGTTGACTATTTAGCTTTCAAATGAGACTACTTTGAATAAAATACACCGATTGCTCAAAAAGAAACGAAGAAAAAACCAGATGAAGTAGTTTTCATTAAAAAAATATTAAATCGGCTTTGTTTTTTAAATAGGTAACAAATAATTTTTTATTTTTTGTTTTTTATCGATAAATATATGTGTTGTATCCGCACATTTCGTTTGATCAAGGTTCGACAATACACATTGTATATTAACCCGAAAAATGAGAAGTTTTGGTGCATAAAGATAAATTTTCTCTACGTTCATCGCAAAATGTTTATGAAAAAATACCCACCCGGACAAAACTGGGACGGGCCGCTAGTCGTGAATAGACTTAGAGGGAGTGCGGCTTGCTCCGCTCGCTACGCTTTGTAAGAGAGTGCAGCTCGCTTCACTTGCCACTTTGTCAGGGAGTGTGAGTCCACATGAGAGTCAATCGTTAGGTAACTCTGTCAAACCACAGAATCGCGGCCATTTCCGCTCCAATCCATTTCAAATGAAAAATGAAATATGTATATTTCTTCTTAGAGAACAAGTCATTTTCAAACGAGCTCTTTATTTGCCATACGAAGGGCCCCACGATTACCTTTCAATTGGAACATCCTGGGTCACACGCTCTTGTCTTATCACAGGATTTTAACTGACACTTTCCTTATATTGCTTCGTAGTTTGTTTGGCTTAGGTATTGTATTGTATTCTATAGGTATTTATTTACTTGCAGTAAATAAAATCCATAGCGATTTACGCAAGAAAACCACATTAACTAATCTCGTATCAACAAATTAAATAATTTTCTACTTACGTCTTTGTATTTAAGGAACTTGATGAATGTTGTACAATAGTGCTCGGTATCTTATGTAGATGTAGCGTAGCTTTGTCTAAATAATCTTTCAGGTCCATTTGATTATTTATGCTCTAAGAATTTCTTTGTATTTTAGTGAAACTAATGCTTTTTAGATAAAATATCAAGGCTTGTTTTTCAATGAACTGTAACTGGTTTCTGTTTTTAAATAATATATAAAACCAGCCAAGTGCGAGTTCGTCACGCACACACAACAGTTTAAGAGCAAATACCTTTACAACTGAAATTGACGACCTCTGTGGCGTTAAGGTCCGCCTGCTGAAGGTTGGGGTTCTATTCCCGCTTCGGGACAAATATTTGTACGATCTGCAGATAATTGTTCCGGCTGTTCTAGTTGTTTTCTATCTATACTAAAAAATATCTATCTATATAATGTATTGTATCATATCAGTCATCTAGTACCCATAACACAAGCTCTGCTTAGCTTGAGGCTAGATGATGCCGTGTGGATCGTCCAGGATTATTTATTTATGTATTATCCATCCATTTCTCCCCAGACGCCCGATCCATAGTCTGTCCGAAACCAATCCGCAACGTGTACGGCCACCTCTACTCCACCGAGACTATCAACGGGCAGCAGCACGCGGTCCGACTGTTAGAGTTCGTGCCGGGAGCCCGGCTCAGCGACGTGCCCATTGCAGAGCCTTTGTTGTACCAGCTGGGCGAGTTCGTAGCTAATCTGGACAACAAGTTGCAGGTAGGAACTCTTCTAGACTTATGACAGCCTAGTACTTTTAGCTGAGTGACGAACCGATTGCAGTCTTTGCTTTGCCGTTTTGCGTACGGGTGGGTTCGGACGTAGCTAATCTGGACAACAAGTTGCAGGTACGGCCTCTTCTAGATTTATGACTGTACTTTAACTGAGCTACGAACCGAAGACGGCCGCGCCGCGCCGTTTTGATTGTTATACGAGTTCGCGGCTAACTTTGACGATAAAATTCAGGTAAGACCTGCAGGGTTATGACAGCCTGGTATCTACTTTTTGTTGAGCGAAGCGTCGCCCAACAAAAAATAAGTCGGTAGGCTCCTCCTATAAACTCGAACAGCATTAAGTTTACGAATGAGCCTTTAAAATTTTGAAGAAACCTCTTCACGAAAGTGAGTATGCAGGTAGACCTCCTACAGACTTATGACTGCCCGGTACTTTAAGAATGAACTAGGACTTTAACCAAATATCCCAAAAAAAATATTAAACCAATAAATTAATTAGTAACTAAACTTTATTTACTACATAAGAACCAAAACAATGTTTCAAAATCCGATATTTTCCCTGCTAGCTAATATAATTTATTTTACCCTGAAAATAGACTTCGTTAGTCACAACACAAAAAGCAATAAGGCAAACAAACTGAACAGATAGATCAGTTACACGGCAACAATGGGTTACATAACTCGGAACCTTATGTACCTACTCTACACCATTCAAGGTCTAATAAAATTACTTACAGAATACATGCTATGTTTTGATTTAGATTTGTTTAAAGGTCTGTTTTGTAATGAAATCATAAATGCTGTAAATATTTTGGAATCACACTCTCTATCTAGTATTTTCCTACACTAGGCGAATATTACTTAGGTATTAACTAAATAAATAAATAATGCTGGACAATCCACACAGCATTATCTAGCGCCAAGCTAAGCAAAGCTTGTGATTGATTATGCTGTTCTTTAATTATTATTAAAGAATTAAATTATATTTACTGTACACACAATAATAAAAATAACTTAACTAAATAGGATATATACCTACATAGGCGAGCTTAACCCTGACAAAGTTTTCTTCCAGCAAACCTTAGGGTTATAGGAGAGGCGATGGAACAGATATTGGAAGTGTACAAAGAGATAAACTAGACTAATACTATGTAGTAGAAATGAATTTATATATGATTGAAATGAACCACCGTCTTCCCCAGAACTTCAACCACTCCGGCCTGCTATCGCGCAAGCACGCGTGGATGCTGTCCAGCGTCCCCGACCTGGACCAGTTCAAGTTCGCTGTCAAGGATCCAAACAACCTGGAGCTGGCTGAGGAGGTTAGATACATGGTTTTATCAATATATTGTATTTCTGTATTATATTCTAACTGTTGCCCGCGGCTTTACACGTGTTCCCGTGTCCCCATACAAACAAATAACTATTGTCCAAGTCCCTCTGAACAATAGTTTTTGCATGCTGACTTCACCCATAATTATATTGACACTTGACATTATCACTACATAGTATAAAACAAAGTCGCTTCCCGCTGTCTGTCTGTCCCTATGTATGCTTAGATCTTTAAAACTACGCAACGGATTATGATGCGGTTTTTTTTTAATACATGGAGTGATTCAAGAGGATGGTTTATAAACCATTTGATACATAGATTTCCACGGGGCGAAGCCGCGAGGCGCAGCTAGTACTCTATAAATGAAAGATTAACAATAGTTGTTCTCGTTGGCAGGTGATCGAGGAGTATAAGTACGCCATCCTCCCCAAACAGGAGGAGTTGGAGAAGGGAGTTATACACGGAGACGTGAACGAGATGAATGTACTCGTGGGGCTCAAGCCGGGCAGGTATATTACTATATTTATTATTATGTGTTTCTCATTGCCATGATCTCGGGACATAGAGTGACGGTCCTTTGGAAGGCTTGCGTGGGGCCGAAGCCAACAGCACAGAGGCCCTTTGAGAAAGTTAATCTAAAGGCGATGGCTACACATAGCGGGCATCATCCTCGGGTGCACAATATGATACACCCGAAGATGATATCCGCCAGGTATAACGACTATTGCAAAGGGAAATGAAAGAAATAAAACCAGGCTATTGTGATGGATGGATGGATGGGTAATCGGGGAGGGGAGCTATAGGGGAGATTGCGGACGCCTGCCATAAACATAGTCTCATAGCTATTAAGAGTGGCAGACGGTGGCTTGCCGAATGCTGGATGGTTCCTTAAATAGTTCCTTCTAATATTATTATTTTTAAAACCGCATCCTTGAATTAGGGCGCAAGGACATGTAAAATATGTCAACATCCTCCTCTGCGCATAAAGTACTAATAGCCCGAAGAGCGCGTGTGAACGGGGACTTGCTCAGGAGGTTAGTTCTTGCCTTCGGGATCGCAAGTAGCCTAGGTCTTCGCGTGCGTATACATAATTATTAGGTACGTGCAGCCCTATATACATTAACACAAGAGGGTTGTGTATTATGCCTCTAATCACACTATATATTTACGTTGTCAACATCATTTCCCTTCTTATTTCTAGTTTAAGTTTTCCCCCACAACATGTTTTCTCGTTCTTACATGACGTAATCTTATCTGACATCAGTTAGTGTTATGTGACCGACATGCTGATAACGCGCTGGGCACGCGCGCGCGCGCTAAGGTGTCACTCTCGAATATTACAGGTGAGGTGATGACATTACCGAAATACCGGCTCATATTGTCTTAGAATACAATCAAATATCACGGCAGCAAAGTACATTTTAGGTAAACTATGGGCGGTTTGTTTACAAAGAATGTACATTCACCCACATTTTGAACCGACAACCGCTGGGGCAAACGTGTTCTTGAGTGGATACCACGACTCGGTAAACGTATTGTAGGACGCCCTCCGACCAGGTGGGATGACGACCTGCGAAAGACTGTTTGCAGATGCTGGATGCGTCAAGCTGACGACAGTGCGCAATGACGCTCATTGGGGAGGCCTATGTCCAGCAGTGGACTAATATAGACTGATGATGATGAAATTATGGAATATAGTTATAAATAGGATACTAACGTAGAAACTGCAGTAGGTCGCAGCTAAACCCTCGCCTGATGCGCGTGTGCTCTCAGATCTATGCCGGCATTCTCCTGAGGTGAGCCGAGCTTAGCTCGTAGGTAGTTGGCGATGAAGTCACTAATATTCTTTTACTATTACTACTCGCAAACTTTAGAAACAATAGATAAATAGATAGAATATACTTTATTGCACAAAAAGTATATTCTAACTATAATAACTATATACATATATAGTAACTATCATGGTTATTAACACTAAAGTCATTTAAAACGGGATATTTACCTTGACTTTTCAGTTATCCATGCACATACACACAAAATAAGCGCCGAAATATTGAATAACTCAAAAATCAAATCGTGGTAAATGTCCCGTTTTAAATTACTTTTGTATTACTATTCTACTTGACTCCTGACCTTTCAGAGAGATGCCACGTTGTGTGCCCACTACGCATATCTAGCTTTCCTATAGACGGAAAAAGACCGATAATATTATTTGTATGTGATAAATAATCTTTAGGCATATCAGCCATAACTTGCACATAACACAAGCTCTGCTTACTTCGTAGTTAGATAATGTCCAGCTGTGGACTATTATATGCTTCGTGGGCATAGTAATGATCTTTTGCAGATACATAAGGAAAATTATCTATAATACCTGTAACCTTTTCACTATAAACCAAAGTCGCCTCCCGCTGTCTGTCTATCCCTATGTATGCTTTTGATTTTGATGTTGATATTGATGCGGTTTTTTTAATCGATAGATTGATTCAAGAGGAAGGTTTATTAACCATTTGCCCATAACACAAGTTCTGCTTAGCTTGGGGCTAGATAATGCCATGTGAATTGTCCAGCCTCATTTATTAATTAATTCTAATTCTCCTTTTCCAGTAAAACCGAGTATCGCATCGAAGGAATCATCGATTTCGGAGACATCCAATACTCTTACTACGTGTTCGAGCTGGCGATCGCTATGACCTACTCCATCCTGGTGGCGCAGGACATCCGAGCGGCGGGGATCGTGCTAGCCGGGTATACGGTCAACCGCCGGCTGCCGGACCACGAGTACCGGCTGCTGAAAGTGAGTGATGGATATCCGGGCGGCTGAGTAGTACCTACTGGACAGATATTCCGGATATATTGCCAACTACAGTGAACGTAACTGAAATTTGCAATGGGCAATATCTCCCGAAGAACTGACAAATTAAAGTTTCCTTGCCTTAACAACTACTTGATTGATTCCACATCTATGATGCATGTGGGCTGTGGCTATCGCGTAAAAATCGACCCCTAACTCACCCCGTGGATGTCGTAAGAGAGGTAATGGAGGGGCTAAGGGTACCTACCAGAGGAAGGGGCAGCTACTTCTGTATTTAAAGTTAAACACCTCTGCTGTTCAGATCAACAACCCGCCTGCGTAGCGTAGTGGTTATGGCAAAACCATATTTGGGGGAAGCACGGTTCAGGATTGAATCAAATATCAAAGTGCTTTATTTCCTTTAGACATTACAAGGACTCTTGGACACTTCATAAAATAAAAATTCTATAAGTAAAACTAGGAATAAAGATATCACTTGGATTTTTTTTCACTTCAATATTTTTAAGGTAAAGTAATTACTAAATATGTATAAAATTATATATTATTTTTTCAGACGCTGATTTCAGCACGCATTGTCCAAAGCTTGGTCCTCGGGGCGTACACACTAGAGCAGAACCCTAAGAACAGCTACGTGAACTCCACGGAGAAGGCGAAGGGATGGGACTTCCTCCGCAGCATCAGGAAGTCTAAGCCTGATGAGAACGGAGACCCTACGGATTGGAAGAGCATCGCCAACGAATACCTCACACGGAGCTAAAAATACTGCCATCTAGTGGAAGGAATCGGAAAGTGACAACTGTTGGTTGGTAGTCATAAGTTATTAAAATGTTGTTGAAGTACGAAGGTTGTAACGCCATCTGTTGGTGGTTGGTGGAAGTTAATGCAAAATTATTCGTAAAATTTTATTCTTTTGAAAAAATAACTAGAGATTATATTAGATTTATATCAGAAGCAAAAGTAATTTAATTAGTAGTAGTGTTTTATGATGTACATAAATAAATAGAAAATCATTTATTTTATACTAAGATGCTTCTAAATCAATGTTATTGTTAAGTTTGCTAGAAGAAGTATTAATTTTTCTTAATAAATGCCTTAATATCAAACATGTCTGCTTTTCAATCGAGTAATCTAGAAAGTTAACTCAGTGCAGTCTTATTATAATACCTAAGCTACGACTTGTGAGCAGAAGGAAGGGTGAACTATTTGACGATTGTAACGAGATGAAACGAAAACGAGAGGGTTAGTTCAATATTTCTCCATTATTGGACTCACCTCATGAATACTCGATATCAGCGCCATCTATCCATTTTGGTGCGGACTATTTTGTGTAAAGACAGCGCACAACCTACATAATGTAGCTACATTCAGAACGACATTTTTCTCCAAGCTTAGGCTACTCGATAACAGATAGCTATTACAGAAACAGTAACTCCTAGTTCTTAGAATCTAAAATTGATTGCTACTCGCCACTGGATGACGCAAATCTTTTGTAGTTGAGTCAAAATCGAAGTGATTTTGACTCTACTACAAAGATTTTCTTAAATCTTTAATAGATAAAGACTTCTTCTTCAAATAGATAATAAATAAATCAAATAGTGATGTTATTGTGTAATAATTAAATGATTGTATATAAACTAATTAATTTGTGCCCGCGGCTTTGCACGCGTTTCCCATAAAAAAATACATACCTAAGCATTTTGTCCGGAAAAACTTAACAAAAATATAACTGTGTAAAAACTAAGGAATATGGTTTCGGTTTTTAATTTAAAAAATATATTCTATTGACATCGGTAGTAAATTATTATTTATAATACGTTCTTATCTATCAAAATATTTTTTGTGAAGGAAGTTATGATAAACGTAGTTATAGGATTTTTTTTATCATCAAAAGCTTTTCCGACCAATTCATAGAATGTCCCATTTTTGGTACAAAATAATTATAATTGTATTATATTTAACTCTGATAATCGTGACTCCAACCAAGGGTACCTATGTTTCCCTTTCACATCACCTACAAGATTTTAATCCCTTCAAGCCCTTTTGAAACAGAACTCGCTGGTCGCGGCCGATCTCCTACATAATATTAATTAACCGGCCGTTTGTGTTTAATCCGCGACACGCGGTGCGGTGGAGGGACCCGCACCCGGAGACTATTTCAATACTTATTGGAAGTTGGCTGGAGTGGAGTAGTAATAGAAGATAGACCAAGAGAAATCGTGATTATTCATTTATTTATTACTATATTTTTTGACTTACAGTATTATGGCAGAACTCCACCTTGTTTGGGGGAGGCTTGTTCAACAGTGCCAAGTTCATAGCGTATCTTGGTATGGTAAGTAAGGTAAATAAAAATATTTTCTTTCTTTCTTGTTCTTATCTTTCTATTATATTAATAAATCGTTACAATGTTTATTAGAGATTCATTCATTCGTGCAATGAGTCCGTCTCCGCTCCGCTTTGCCTTAGTGGAAAGAGAAGAGTTTTGTGAAAGATCGACCAGGTTTTATTAAAACAGCTCATCGCAAACGAGCTCAAAGTTCAAGTAACTTATTTAATTAATTTACTTACCTAGAATCCTAGCTCAATAATTCAACATTGATCGGTCGTGTTACAGAGTTTGGTAAAATAAGACCTACCACCAAGAGTGAGCATTATTTATTTACTATATACCTCGTGCTCAGCCATCGTTATAACCATAATGGTTTGGGAAATAAAATGTTCCAAAAATATCTAATACTTCCTATTAGATATTTTTGGAACATTTAATTTCTCAATACATAGTTTCAGCTACAGGTTTTACAGTGCGTTTAAAAATCTTTCAACAAACATAATAATATATTGATAGCTTGGGACGGATGTTGCGAACGACCCAGTCACAGTAGCAATATCAATAAAATATTTGTATTTTTATCTATGAATGCAATTTTATTATTGAATTTACTTTCTAACATTATGAGGCAAATTATATTCTGTTCATACCAAGTTCACACCCAAGCTCCAGCTTCTGCTCGCCTCCCTCCAAGAGGGTGGTTTTTAAACTTGTCTCTTGCAAATGACGTTTGGGGCGAGAGAGTTAATTCTGTTCGAATTGCTATGGTGATTGATTTATTGTTAAAAGTAATTTGAAATACTTTGCGGAGGGCGGGGGCGGGGGAGGGGCGTCTGATTGGTGGCTTGGCGGAACTTGACTCCGATATTCCTTGTTGGTGATATAAGCAGGATTGTAAAGGTTATCGTAATAAATAGAATTACCTACGTGCAATAGATACAACACATTCTATGTCCAGCTATATGTACCTGTATGACCAGAGTCTAGACAGTGAAGGGGTTAACCTCGCTTTACTATCGGTATCGTTTTAGTGCATGTACCTAAGTCACAGAGGTATTATAGATCACTAGTTTCTGCCCGCGGCTTTGCACTGGTTATTTCTATGGAAACGTATTAAGGTTATTTCTATCCCTTGGGAACTGGTTTATGGGACAAGAAGTAGCCTGTTATATTCCAGGTCTATATCTATATCTCCTTTAGGAACTGCTTCGACTCGAGGCCTCTCCCTTCGGAAAGCTTCACAAATCAACTTTAAACTATTTCTGCGGGGAATATCTTGAAACAAACTGTTCATTATCAAACGAGACAAAAACCACTGTATTTTGAGCTCTTTTTCACTCAAAACGATTTTGCCCAAGAGACCAGACCTTCCTGGTTTAAAATTATACTTTGACAAACCTATTTTCACGGTAGACATACGTTCAAGTCCTTACAAACATAAATTTACCCTTCGCAAAATCTAGTTTCGATTATTTTGAACCGTATTATTATAGGAATAAGGGTGAAAATATTTTATTTGAGTGTGGCATTATTTTGTGAAAAGTCCTAAGGCAAAACACTGATAGAAATCTTGTTAAAGAGATGTCTTTTTCAGTACCATTGTCTACAATTACTTGGTCTTTGTGGCTTCTGATGTGTGATCTCTTTCTATCTCATTGTGTGGGTGTATAGCTATCTCTTTTATGGGTTCTTTGGAAATCCAATTTGAAGATTTCCGTTTGCGGTTTTCTTTTAATTTGTTTTTTTCTGCGTGGAAAGGAAATTGTCTTCTTGTGATGTGTTTGAAAGTACTTCTTTCAAAACAACAACTTTTTATTTATTTCCATACTACAGTTTAGTTTACCTATAGTGTAGTACCTAGTGTAGGTTTTTGTAAAAATAATAGCTCATATTTTCATCAACTTTAAAAAATTTGTATAGGTTCTCTATTTGGGTGTAGGGTTTTTCTGTGTAAATACGTTTTTGCACAATTAGTTCCCGACGAAATATTATAACAACTTCCTAATATAATCAAACCTCCCTAAACATTCACGCACTAGTACTTCTTATTTGCAAAACATCAACAAAAACTCACAATAACACAGTAGTTCAAATAAACTTAATACTCTTCAATAGCTCTATACAATATAATAGAAAATAACTCAATACAAAAGTATTGAGTTCCTTTTGTAAGATATTAGTTTTTTATATATTTGCGGTTTGGGCAACAAAGGACTTTATTCTATTAAAGTGATCCTTTATTCCACTTTTTATACACAAAAACCTTTCAGGTACTTGCACGTGATATGATAGGTATTTTGATATTTCAATTTGTGAAACTCTATGCTTTATCGTTACTTAACTTAACATTTTGGTACGGTTATTCACAAATATAATTGACGCTGAGTTCCTAAACAACAATCAATCACGCATCATTATCATGCCAGTGTATCGTTCTTCTGGTCGCCTCAAAGGGTAATACTGAAAATCAGTGTTTTGCTCTTAGAGCAAAGCTTTTCGACAGGCTGCAGCACGCACACAATTTTTAAATCTCCACTTTTTATTTTTTTATATTTTATACTATTACTTATTGTTTACTGTTACTTTTACTATTGTTACGTTTATATCATGTGCTGCAGTGTTGAGTAAATGCTTTATCTATGTATCTAAACTTAGCATAGATTTATGTTAAATCGAAGCTTTTCGATGCAATAATGGAATTTCCTCCACTTTTCTCTTTCGAATGCGGTCTATTTTACTTCTTTATACTCATACTAGCTGCGCCCCGCGGCTACGCCCGCGTTGAAATCTATAAAGCTTCCTCTTGAATCACTATCTATTATAAAACCGCATCAAAATCCGTTGCGTAGTGTTATAAATCAAAACATACATAGGAACAGACAGACAGCGCGTAACTAATTAGATCCGCATTTCTTTTATTTACGCGTTATCTCGTTTTGCATTCTAAGTCCCGAGGCAATTACCGACAGACATAACCTTGAATTTCCATAAAAAAGCAACAGAAAGGGGAAAAAGTGTAGTTTTTCTCAAAAGGAAATCTTCTTTTGACATAAAGTGCTTACAAAATTAGGGCTCCGCAAACCCTTCCTGCGTTTTATTACTTTTTTATTTCTTTTTAACGGGTCTGGGGTCAGATATTGATATTATTATGACGCAGGGGTGCCTCGTGCCCCCGGCCTGTTGATAATATTGGAGGGATCGTTTTCGATGTGGTTTAGGTTTAGCGCTGCTGGTGTAATGTTTAGTTTTAATAGGTTTGGTGATAAACTGTTAGTTTTTATTTAGCTTTTAGTTTAGGAAAGCAAATTGTTTCCCGAAAAAAAATACGGAATACAAATCACTTTCGGTTAGTTCTAGAATATTTTAGAAACAGGTAGCAACAGTTGGAAATGGTGAGAAAATAGCGAAAGTTTCGATGGAAGCCTAAAAACGGTTTAGATTTTGCCTACATATTTATATTTCTAGACCTATATATACTAGATTGTAAGTTAAGTTCTGTACACTTATGGTTCTGGTTAACGTTTTTACGTATTGTACTTTAAAATTGACCCCTAAAAATCAGTCCGTGGATGTCTTAAGAGACGACTGAGGAATCCCTCCGGAGGAAGGTCAGTTTCCTGTGTATTTTTAACACCTCAACTTCGATCACCAATCCGCCTCCAAACCTATTAAATGCAAACCCCCATTACCTATTTGAGAAGGAATGTTCAACAGTGGTCGAATGTACGCTGATTTAGAAGATGTAATCACTACATAGAATAAAACAAAGTCGCTTCCCGCTGTCTGTCTGTTCCTATGTACGCTTAGATCTTTAAAAGGTAACGGATTTTGATGCGGTTTTTTTAAATAGATAGAGTGATTCAAGAGGAATGTTTATATATGTCGCTAGTATTATATTTCTATAAATGAGATTCCTCGTGTCACCCCTAACCCCTTGGGTCATCCCTCACGCGCAGCCCCCGGAATGCAGCGGCATATTACTTGCAGATAATATCCGTTTATTGAGATGGCGACACGACACGATCGCCGCACAAATTACATTTCGATTGTGAGAATAGCGAAGACGTTGAAGATGTTTAAGTTTAGTTTTCTCGCAAGTCTGAAAACGAAGATGGGCAAATGAAATTAAATGAATGGTTTAATTTGCGCTTTTCGAAAAATAACAATTTAAAGCTCAGCATGAACAGACTATACCTAACCTACCAGACAAATACCTACTCCGTCCTACTCATCATCCGCCTATCTAAGACCTAGGCGTTGTTTATTGAGCGCCATAACACTCTGTCTTCAGCCTGCCGCATCCAGCATCTGCTTGCATTCCTTCGCAGATCGTCATCCAACCTGGTCGGAGGTCGTTCTAAACTACTTATGCTTAGTCGCGGTCTCCACTCAACAACACGTAAACATGGATAAATGCCTATTACAAGAATAAAATATGAATAATTACTTAGTTGAATCACCAAACCTGCTCGAAAAATATCATCACAACCGTGACCAAAAATGTAGACACTTACCCAAGTCTTACTTACCTTCTCGTATAAAACATACTTCACTTAAAGACGTAACTAAAAGCATTAACTACTTTAAACTTAACTTAAAATTCCTAAAATGTCGCGCAGATAGGTATTTGCAGAAGAAACCTACTTTGTATTAAGTATGCATACCTTTGTCATATTTTACTAAATGCTATTCCAAGTCTAGCTTTATTGTGATTAGCATAGAGTTGAGAATAGTTGCCTTTGTATGAGAATCTTTGTATTAAAACTTGTTCTTAAAAAACGTAAATTACGGCTATGGATTAAGGAATAGTTTGTTAAATGTGGTTTCACTTTCAGAGTTAAAATTACAAACTAAAAAAATATTATAATGCGCATTCTTGCGCAGTCGGCTAAAAAGGTCTTAAGTTTTAAACTTTCGCGATTTCTTAACATATTAAGGATATCGGGTTCTTCTTTAAACTATTTTTCAAACATTATTCGTATATTCAGAACTAAAGCTTATTAGTTTGTTCGTTTGCTTACTTCCAGAACTACAAAGGGTCGGCTCAAAATATTCATGTTTTAATGTTTAGCTATATTAATCCCCACTATAATTAAGTTAGTTTTTTGAAATAATCAAGTTATAAATTATTTTTTAGTCAACATACCCATATTTTAAATTGGATATCTAGTAATTCTGTCCGCCTGTCTTCACGACACAACGGCGCAACGGAACTCAATGAAATATGGCGGGGAGACAGATAATATCCCGGAGAAGGACATACAGACTACTTTTTATCCCGAAAAAGTGCCTGCAAGGCGCGGGCGAAAGCTAGTTTAATATAAAACACGTATTATTACTAGATACCATAAATAAATAAAGCTAAATACAAAACAACGTAAAGCTACATCAATAAGGACCATTATCACTAAGCTAATTTTCCAGTCAGACCTGTCAGCCCGTCCAGTTAGTAAGTATCCAAACAGTCGTGCAGTCGGACAAACAGTCCGTGTCAATATAGAGAGTATTTGGGCGATCGGCGGCGATCGGGTTACCGGTACACTCGCCGACAGAACGGTTCGCTGAGTGTCTGGACGAAGCGTGACCCGAGAGCTGGTGAGTATCCGTCGCAACGCATCAGCATTGCCATACAGCAGCGGGGCAATGCAGCCAGCAGCGTCGCGGGGACGGTATTGATATGGATCTGTTGAGCTACCTGTATTTGTTTGCAAAAGTTTGCAGCTAGCTCGTGTTTTCCCGAAACCGTGAACCATGTTTTCTCTAAAATGTAAAAAAAAATTGACACATTTAAAAAAAAACATGGGAATAATAAATAATGCTGCACAAAGCATCATCTAGTAAAAAGTAACCAGAGCTTGAGTTATAGGTTCTTCAAGAAATGTTTTTGAGATAAGTAAATACCTTTTTTTGCAGTTTATTAAAAAAAACTGTATTTAGGTTATCTGTTTTTATTTTAATTAAAATGAAACGATTGTCTCGCAATAGTTAAACTAAAATTTACCCTTGCTGACTTCACCAAACATAAAGCATGGTTTAATATTACTGTAGTTTTCAACTAACCAATTACTTAATACTTATGGCACTTTATATTACGAAATATATATTGAGTAATTTTCATTTAATAACATAATTTCATTAAACCCTATAGCTCTATAGTCTAGGAGACGTCTCTATGTCTATTCACGACTACATCTCTTCTAGGGCTCTATACGCCCGATCGACACTTGATTGCAGTTCGAGTGCATCGGGCATTGATCGTCAATTAGATTCAGATTAGGTACTTGAAGCTATACGACCACGACCACTAGTGGTATAAATGCCTACAAGCTAGGATTCGGTAGGCAGTGTGAGAGAGCTTGTCAGTTTACTTGCACTTGATATGCCAGCTATCCACTGAAAATCACACAATATACAAACAAGGTAATATACTATGGTAAAACAATAAATGAATTATGAATTATGACGCTCATTGGGGAGGCCTATGTCCAGCAGTGGACTGATATAGACTGTATGACTGTATATAAGGTAGGTATTGTCTGACTATGACTTTTATTGACTAACTGATATTAATTATTACCTAATTTAAAAAAATATTATGGGTCCGCGACTCGGCATACGTAATGTAGGAAGCCGTCCGGTCAGGTGGGATGACGACCAGCGAAGGACTGCAGGCAGATACTGGATGCGGCAAGCTCAAGACAGGGCGCTATGGCGCTCATTATGGTAGACCTATGTTCAGCAGTGGACTACTATACAGGTTGATGATGCATGATGGAATTTAAAAATCAATACAAAATCCTCAGAAAAAGAAAGAATCTTCGTAGACATCGTGCTACGGCGTAGCACGTTCGTACAGCTATTGTAGCAAATTCATATTACACCAAAATAAAATTTATATTTCCTTCTTTCTGAATTAACAATCAGGATTTAAAATATGTTATGATGACAGAAGGAAACTATAAGTTTTATTAATTATCATAGCATTATTATAGCATAGAAACAAATTAGGACTAGAATTTACAATTCAAATAGTTAAGGTGTCTGCAGACTGTTATCTTCAAATATAGAGATAGTTAAGTAATCTATGTCAATACTATGATGATTTGATAGAAGAACATACAGCACAAGCTCGGCTTAGCTAGGGGCTAGATGATGCTGTGTTGTGTCCAACATTATTCATTTATTATTACCATTATTCATACATTATTATTCCCGAAGTGATGGCGACTGCAAAAAATTGCTCTATTATGACTATGACTGTAAAAGTATTTAATAAAATTCCTAGAGACATAAGAGAACTGCCTACTTGTAAATTTAAGACAACTCCGTAGGTGGCTCATAAAGAAATGTTTTTATGAATTTAAAGAACTATTACATTACCTAGTTATATAAGTAAAATATTGTACGTCCATAATTAATCGTGTCCAGTATAATAATGCATTCAGGATGATACTGGGGCTCCCGAGGTTCTGCAGCGCGTCCGGCATGTTCGCGGAGGCGCGCACGGACGGCTTCCATGCATGCATGAAGAAGAAAATCGCCTCGTTGCTGTTCAGGCTGCACGGCAGTACCAACATCATTCTGAATGCATTATCCAATAAATGGGATAGCCCGTTCCTCAAGCACTGCAACCAAGTAATGATGAAATAATTGTTAATAACTAACATAGAATTAAGTAAAATTTGCTACTAACATGATATGGATCTAAATTTAATTTGTCGTTGTCCGAAATAAATGTTTTTTTTTTTATTAATGGATAAACTGTTGTTTCACCTAGCTATAAAATTATATGAATTAGAATTTGAAGCAGCGCGCCATGTTTTCTTTAAAATGTGTCAAAAATGTTTATTTTGACATTATGCATGATACTCGTAAACTCTTGTCCGCTCGCCTGTACGTACTCAATAAGGTGTCTTTGAGACGGGTTGCCAGCGCAAACAGCGGAGCGTGGAATTAGGCGGAGCCTCGATTATAATTGCGTCATTTGTTAGAATAACACTATGTGCGTCTGTGTGCATATACAGGGTGATGTTTACTTCTCTACCTATAAATATAACTTTAGAAGGATGAAATATATACGTGGAATTGTTACTTAATATTTTTCTATCCTAATATTGTGCAATGGATGTCCGGTATGTAATGCCACGTAGCTTAATTGGTTATAATATAATCGTGCTAGGTAATAAGTATATACATAAATGAAATATTTACCTATCCCTATCGTTTGCTGACATTTTATCGTAACGTTCAAGCCAGAACATCAGGACAAAATCGTAAGTAAGTAGAAGTATAGTTTGTATTGGAGTTTCGTGTAGGTATAAGTAATCACAAAACGACTGTTCAATCATTACTTGTCGACGCATTTTTGTATTGTATAGTATAATTTCAGTCAATCTAAATCAACCAGGGCCCGTTCTGGCGTAAAAGATGCATTTTATAGATTCACTAGAACACGAAGACTTTAGCAGTGTCATCTGTTGGTATATTGCAGCTGGTCACGTTGTGAGACGTGCTCGAGCTGCGCACGCGCAGGGCGCCGCAAACATTGGTATACTGAGTATCAATCTTTTGCAAAGAAATACACGATTGACCGGTTCTTTCATTAGTATCAATAAGTATCGGTATAATTACCGATATTATGCACGTACAAATATATTGGTCCCATTAATATTTTTTTTTATATTATATGACAATTACCGATTGTAATGTTGAGGTACTGTCAAAAACTAAAACATTCTGTATACAGCCTAGAGCGACAATGTGTGGAAGGCATTGTCTGTGTCCGTGTGTGCGTAATTAATGTTATTTCCAGTTTTTGGTGAGACTTAATGTTTTTTTCTTTAAGTGGTCGCGGTACGGTCTGCAAAACAGCGACATAGCAAGGCCCAGTACCATTTTTTTGCAATAACAGGAGACTGAGCTAAAAATCCAGGTACAGCGATTTTTCTAATTATTTTTTAATCTGGGCCTTAATTAAACGTAATTAGTCGCTTCACCATCGTCTCAGAATCACACATTTTGATATTTTATCTTTGTTGACAGAAAATACAGATGAAGGGACGCATGTCAAAAGGTTGAAACCAATCTATCAATTTCTTCGAATAGCACTGAACGCACCATCTAGAATTTCGTTGTGTTTTTTGCCTATAGCAATTCTGCGACGGTATCATTGTTACAGTAAAGAGATTATTTAAGAGAATTTGGCCTGTAAGATGCTTTTTCTAATTCAATATATTCAATAATTGCCCTGTATATGAACCAGGAGATAAAACTCGCTAATGCGACGAAAATGGGTTCCGCAGAGATCATCGAGCACTCCACCTTCTTGAATGATATTCATTCATATTTATTTAATTGCATCATTGTGTACTTGTAGGCCTAGGTAATGTATGGTGATGCGCCCAAGCAGGGCGCGGCAATAGGTACTGAGTGTGGAAGCGAGCCGGGTTTCTAGAAAATTCTGTTTATTAGATGAGAGAGAGCAGAAAAATATAATTCAGATAATTTGCTTTATCCTAGACGTGCAGTTCTGCTGTCCGTACATTTAATTAGAAGCCGCCATCATCAACAAACATTGGGCAAGCGGCCGCACCGTCCTTGATACCGTCTACGTGACCGTCTTCATTTGTCTTCACTGAGTCAACAATAGCTATCTAGGTAGCAAAGCTCTGGCTGGAATCTAGGGCTTCTGTGGTTGCTAAATCTATAGCTAATACCTAACCTACTTAATTGTTGCGCAGGAGGATGCAGGTTCGATTAGTCAAATGTTTATTTATCATAGGACAAATGTTTGTATGATTTGCTGATATTCGTGACGGGTGCATACACTGGTGTTTTGATCTGGGTGGATGGATATTGTAATTGTTATTCTTTCTCGCCATAAAAATAACAATAAACGGGGTGATGCTTTTGCATAAAGGTAGGTCTAGACTAACCTTCAAATGTTTCCAAAACAAGCGCGGGCTACGAAGCCCCAGCCAGAAATGAGTAAGTTCTGAAAACCAAAAATGGGCACAGGTAACTTTTAGAACGTGAGGTTATTTAATGGAATTTTGATAAATGGTCATTGAAACCGTTAAGGTATATTATAAGGTTTATAAGTACATAGTTAACTCCCTACTGTAAGAAAGTTGAACAAACGCCAGCAATACAATTGAAATAAATACGAGTATGTAATTCAATAACAATCGCAAGAGCCCTAACAAAGCAGAAAACAAAGAAAACAATTAGCGAGTACCATTCTGTAGCACAAAGGAGTCAACAGGAATCGTGTGCTGCGAACAAGAGGGGTATTGTCGGTATTGTGGCTCGTAACAGTGGCTCTAGTGGGAATCCGGTGGTTCTAAGGGGAATCTAGTGGTTCTACGGAGTTGATTTGTTTGTGGCTATCCGCTGATGTGATTTGCAATGACTTTTCTTGTTGTATTGTTGGATGAAACTTATGATTTTTGTGTTTCTCAGTGGTGTAGCTTTTGTAGTTATTTTGGCATTGTTGTACTCTGCAGGTCATTTTTATCGTTGGATAGATTCAGTCTGTGAAATGGAAGAATTGACTTACGACTTATTTATCAAGTTATTCACATTCTTTGGAGAAAAGCTTCTTCAGAATTCAGATCTTGCTATTCTTTCCTAGCGGGCTTCTAACTAAATGCTGACTGTAATCTGTGGTGAAGGATTTATGACTTGTTTCAATTTGGTTTGAGCTTCCAACGGGATTTGAACCAATTGTTATCCCGAACCGTATACCTACCGTGCCAGCTGAGATCTGCGGCACCTCAACTCTTCCGCGGGTGTCTAGAGAGGCGACTAAGGGATAAGAGAAAATGAAAAGCACCTTATTTCTACTTTTGAAAATAATGTTTAATAAAAATAGCTGCTCCTCGCGGCTTCGCCCGGCTGATATCTATGTATGTAACAAAAGGTTTATAAACCTTCCTCATGAATCACTCTATCTATTGCTGAAAATAGCATTCAATCCGTTGAGTAGTTTAAAAGATCTACGCGAACAGACAGCGAAAGCGACTTCATTCTATACTATGTAAGGATAATAATTTCACTTGTCTAAGAGCATATTTTGTGTAAGCAATAAAGTTTTTGAATCTGAATCCTAAATGTTGAACTGGTAGCCTGTTCTATTAGCCTAGGGCCTAGGCTTATAGAAAGGAAGCTAATAAGAAGGAAACGACGGCCCGTCATGTCATGGCCTAGGGCCTAGGCCATGACATGACGGGCCGTCGTTTCCTTGAGAAACAGGTGGAAAGTATCTAGAATATGTTTCACCGAGGGCTAAGTGGAGCCTTCCGAGTGGTGTATCGGAATGTTCACAGTGCATGGTGTACACTGTCGGCGCGGCACAGAGAGGAGAGGAGAGGCATACACGGGGCTAGACCGAGTGGGGGCAGGGCCGGCCTCAGGGGTGCTAGCGAACGGTTTGTAAGAATTAATTAAACTGTGGCTATTATTTTATTTCATATCTCGCAAAGAACCGGCAAACGACTCCGTGAACGTTGTATAGGACGCCCTCCGGCCAGGTGGGATGACGACCTGCGGAGTACTGCAGGTAGATGCTGTATGCGGCAAACTGAAGGCAAGGCCGCTATGACGCTTATTAGGAGAGGCCTATGTCCAGCTGTGGCTGACATAAGCTGATGGGATGATAATGACCCATTTATGTATCTAATATACTTACTCATGGATCACTTAATAATAAAGAAACAAATGTATAAATGTTGGATAACACAAACATCAAATCAAATCATAACAAGTATCCCCTTACAAATGATCTACTAATGTTTCTCAATGTTACAACAAAATTAAATTTATATAAGTACTTTAAAATTTAAAGTATATAAATTTAATTTTGTTGTAATAATGAGTGAAATTAAGTAAGAAGATTATTAATTTAAAGTTTAAATTAATTTCTTACTTAATTTCACTCATTTAATCGTAGACTGGAAGTTATGACATGGCACTTAAGGTCACATCGCTTCTCAAAAATGGTGCTCCAAATATTATATTATATTTAATATATTTTTTAAGAATTACTGCTACACGCAGCAGGGGGAGAAAACAGTTTCAACCACCACCAGACGAAGTGCTAAAAGTCATAATAATAGTTAAATAGTCGTATCAGGCCTGCGTCCAGCTGCAGGTACTAATATAGACTGTTGAGGTGAAGTAATAACCAAATTAAAGTAATGTAGGCATACCGAGGGACTGGGGGTCTCGTCGAGTGGCCGCTTGGGATCTCTACAGTTGCTCATAGGACCCTTTTCTATTGGTACAAGGTACATTTTCGCACCCGGTCATCATGGTCAGTACAAGTGATGTCCTGTTACTAGAAGGCACCTAGTTGTACCCTGACTCCGGCCCTGCAATACCACCGTGCTAGTATTTTGTTAGTCGGCAGCTTTGTGTCAGTCTCATCTCATCGACCGTCCCGCTCGCTCGCCGCGTGCGAGACGGAGACGGCACTCAGCGCTTGTCCAGTGTCACAATATTTGATCACTTATTGGTTACAATGCTTGTTTGCGCTCTTCACATTTTTTAGTTCTATGGCTTTTTAACTGTTGATTTTTGGAAGTTAGTTTAGTAAAAAGCTTCCCTTTTTTTAATAAAAAATATATTTTTAGTCTGTTTTGACGATCATTTCTAAATTATTACCTACCGTAGTAGGATAAGTAGATTATGAAGTTTATTCTATTAATTATCGAAGTCTTAAATAAAACATTAATTTAAATAAGTACTAAAAAATAAGAAAATCGCTGTGCTCAATCTATAGGCTCTATGCTTCTACAACAAAACTCCAAGTGAGTTGCGAAAACTAACAACCTAACAAGGTAAAGGTTTCTTGTTTGCTTCTTGACCTTAAAATGATTAAAGTGAACAAACAATCAAAGTGATCACTTTATTTCCTAGTTTTACTCATGTCATTTGAATGACGTGTCCAAGAGTTATGTAAGGTCTAAAGCAAAATAAAACCCTTTAGGAACAAAAGCACTTTGATATTTGATACAACAATGTAATATGGTGTAAATTCCACAAAAATAATAATTGAAAATATTGTGTTTTCTCTGTATAACAATCAAGACCGTGGCTTTAAAATTTTAATTAATTAAATAAGTTTTATAGCGTAAAGTTATCCTAAATTACGGGGTATTTCAATTTTAAAGATTTATTTTCGACTTCGCTTTGAAACGTCACTAAGGGCGGGACTACACGGTTCGAAATTAGTCGTAATTTGGTAGTAAATGATCGTAAACGCAGGGTGTGGCCGCGCAGTAGGGTATCGCTTGCGGCTTCAATGACCAGACCAATTGATTGACTTTCATTTATTTGTATTATTGTTTTTCTATTCATAAAAATATATGGGGTGGAAAGTTTAGATGGATTTTTTTATATAGGGAAGCTTTTAAACAACCACATTATTATAATATCTTAATAAATTCATTATTAAATAATGCTGAACAATCTACACAGCATCATCTAGCCCCATGGTAAGCAGAGCTTGTGTTATGGGTACTAGATGACTGATATTACATACAGAAATACAGATTTCTGTATGTATTTGTATTCTTATGTTACTTCTATATGTTCTGTATCTGCATTTTATTGGTAAAACCACTTCACACGTCACATTTACGTATAAGTAACATACATTTTGTTTAAATTGAAAATAAATATAAATCATATTAGAACAGTAAATTAAAATTAAGTCAGGTTTACAATTATTAATTTACCCGTACTTTAAAATCAGTTAAATTAGATTAAGTTTCCTGATCCTAAGCTTATAATGATGTGTAATTGTACGTGGGTGCATGAACACATATAAGTTTACTTATATTTAGCTTTAGGTACCTATCCGGCTTATTATTTTTTCTATTTCAAGCTTTTCTATCATACGTTTTGCTCTACACGTTTTGTTCTTATGATTTGAATCTTATGATTCTCAGTATGCACATAATTTGTGAAATGATCAAGTTCTAAACCCTTTATTATTCAAATTCTGTATATTTTGTGATTATTTTATGTTTTGTGCGTTTAAATAAAAAAAAAAAAAATTGTAGATATAGTTATTATCATAGATAGATATAGATTTTTTATTTCTGTTTGCGTATAAAATATTCGTTTATTTAAAACAGTCCGTCAATCATTCTTCAACATTATAACAATAAACGACAAAGCACAAACAAATTCTGTTCACAACTCAATCTACCGAACAAAGTTAATAAATCCAATAGAATTTGTACTCAAACATCTCTAAATTAAGCTCAAAATTATATAAAATGCAGAATAAAATAAGTTTGTATAAATAAAAAATGTCGAACATCCAACACGTAATTGATACTCCTTCAGTGGTTTCGGATAACAAAGCGACCATTTCAACAAAACCTCTACCATCCCTTTATTCACCATAAATCTATGAAATCTACCGAACAATTCAGAACACTAGAGCTCTACGTAAAATGGAATTTGTATTTACCTGCTCCCATTGAAGTCTATTGATTTCATTCAATCGTTTTTTGTGCAATTAAAATCAAATTGTGGTTTAAAGCCCACATCTGGGCGTTTCAAGTATAGGATGACAGTATCTTTGTTCAAAAAACCAACTCTTTTTGGTGGAAGCATAGACAATAGAGCTTGAAATGTCTATGGTATCTATCAAGGAAATCATTAGAAAAGGATTTGCTGGTCTTCAGAAAGTGTTTTTGCAAGTGCACTTTTTAGCAAATGTTGGTTTTTGTCATTTTGAAAGGATTGCAGCAGGAAACTACCAAAATGATTACGTCACGTCGGAAATTGTTTTTGAACATGTTTTTTTAATCTGATTTCGGTAAGTTTATTTAAAAATGAGAAAGAGCATGGGGTAAAAGCTAATACGGCGTTTATATAGGGCAAGCCTGCGTCCAGCAGTGGACAGATAATGGCTTTTGAGGAATTAATAAAATCTACCTATTTTCCGAACAATTGGATTTCATAAGAACTATCATTATATATAATACAGTGTATTATGTACAATATTTTTTTGCGTTCCAGCCAAGCAAAGTATTTTTTAGAGAATTTATTTTTCAACAGCTCTCTGCCTAATCAAACAATAAACGCACGAAAAATCCATGAATAGTTAAATTATAAAGTGATCATCGCGTCCAATTAAGAAACTTAAAAAAACACGTCACAAATTACAAAGGTCCTCCAAATCGGATACAAAGAATGAAATGTAAAGTAACTCGATATATTTTGACACTAGCAAGAAGCTCCATTCAGCGCGGGATGTTTGCACAATTTGCGATTTTCCACTCCGCTTGTTAATGTGGTTTCACCTTAATAAGATACTTTGTAATGCTCGGTCTTTGCTCTGGCACAACATGCCTTGCGAATCGGCATGCTATATATCATTTGTGCCGATGATGGAATGAAAATAAATTGGCGATTTGCGACTGTGCGAATGCGGTCTTGCTATACATTTTGTCATAATCTATAGAATAGAATCATTAAGCTATTTTTGTAGATGAGCGTGCAATATGTTAATTATTTTATAAAACCGTGCCCAAACAGCTTCATAAATTATATAAATAGCATTATAACTTGATGATAACGATGCTGTAATTTTTTTCTGACGTCAATTCTGAACTAGCCATATACCTTCAAAATGAGAGCAGTCTTCTATCTATGCTTGAGTGACGTTTATTTCTTAGAAAAAGTTCTCAAGCATAGATCGATGCCTGAGCCAACTTTCATAATACGGGCCTTAATCCCACAACATGCCACACCACGACACATTAACTGTAGCCTCCTACGTATTTCTACCTTTGCAAATGTGTTTAGTGCGCGTGAGTGGCGCCGTGATCTGTTGCACTTGGCATCGGACTGACTGGCGGGGGGGTGTGGAGGGGGAGGAAGCCACGAGATTTATGTATGGATCAGTGCCTTACTACGGGGACGGGTGATGGAAAAAATCGACTGTGATTATAATGTTACAAGAAAGAAAAGATTTGATTTTAATAATTGGAATCATAGGTGAACCCCATCGTACGAATTGACCGTTCCAACTCTGCTCGGGGGTGTCGCATAAAATCAATAAATACATGAAATTCGTTTATTTCGGTCAATTTTGGATACATAGTGTTAGTAGCACATACACAAACAAGTAGAATTTGCTGATAGTATGAAGTATTAAATATAGGTACAGGTATCCTATGTAGGTTGCGGTCGCCCTTCGGATATGGCTTACCCAGAGCGATGAGGAACATCTGTCTGATAACGTCCTCAGGATGCTGTTGGGACTGTCCCGTATTCTGCGGATCAGGAGGCAGTTTTTTTGCGAATAATCGTGTCACGCAAACATCTTGATGTGCATAAGCCGACCGAGGAAACTTACCAGAAGAAGAGCATCAACTCCTTCTGTGTCTATTTAGCAACTGTGGTCACCGGTCTACCTAAACACATTCTATAAAAGTTACAAGGAGTACGAAAAATAACAAAAGAAACAAAATAAATCTTAGCGAGTGGAGTGAGCCGCAACCTTTCTAAATCTATCGCACAAATATTACGTACGATTGATACAATGTTAGTATGTCGTGTCGTGCTGGTTCATGTGGCATGCTTTGTAAAGATAGAAAAAATGAAAATGAAAAGTTTTATTTCTTTAAGCTTACAAATAAGCACTTAGAAAATATAAATCAAGATTAGAGCAGTTTTATGTTTTTTTTAATAGGATTTTTTTAAGACATTCCTTGTACGGAATGAGTGAAGCGAGACGCGACTTTATATATGTACGAGTATTTTCAGGGGGCTCGTTAAAATATTTAGAAAGGTGCGAAAGTCCCCATGGCCCTAGAGTAAATAAGTCTCTGACTGCAAGTAGCAGAAAATACCACGATCATCAAACATTACAAATAACCCTTTTTATTTCTATACGTACTTTCTATTTGCACCCATCGATATCGATACTCCCCATTGTAACCAGAATTTGTGACAAAAAACAATAATTTCCAACGCAATATCTGAACAATGAGGCTACTTTTACCTTTCATTGTAGATATCATAGATATCAGATCACTCCCACGCAAGGGTTGGCAGGTGGCTGCGTACCCTGAGGGCTGTCCCACGGTGTGGCGGACCTGTGGGTATCGTGGGGTATTGTGGGTATGTTTGTTGAGGTAATGTGGTAGGTCCTTGTGTTGTGGTAGATCTAATAGAACCTGACATTATCAAATGTGGAGTAGCGATGGGTTGTTAAAAAAATGTGACAACTTGGTCAGACTTTGATGATGACGTGCAAGCCGAATTTTGGCCGCGGCGGCTTATGTCAACGGACGGACTAACGGACATTATTAGTGCACTAGTGAGTGCGCAAACACAGGTGCACTATTTATTCACTTAATCTCATAATTCTTGGGACAGCAGAAGCAGACAGACACGATTGGGGAGAGGTCAAGCGCAGGACCAACGGCTTAACTTATAGATTGGATTATTTAGTGGTAGTATAGTACCTATGTCACATTTTATCCATCATCCAGTATTTATAATTCAAACAATGAGCTAACTGCAAATTATTGCAAACAATCTACAGGTAGCTCAACTGAACCAAGGCTTGTATTGTATAAATAGTGCTTTACTCAAACAATTAAAAAAAAAAACAGTTTAGATCATTACATAATATAAAAATATAATATATAAATTGAAATAAGAATTTGCACCTGAAACAAAACTAATATGCGACCATTTCGAGTAGACCCCACTTTGCTCAAAGAAAGTTGTAAAAAACAAATAGCCACCAGATTCCATACTAGGTACCTATGTGAAAGTAATATTTTCTACAAAGATTGTATCAGTCGTCAGCCCGTACCACACCTCCATCACGGCGGTTACCCGCGGGTTACTAACTCTTTGTATTCTTGTAACTTATCGACTAATCTTCGCTAAACCAACAAAAACTTATAAACGTAAGTTAACAAAAACCAACAACACGTGGATTGTGCAACAAGTAGATTCCTTTGTGACACACTTGTGTCGGTAGGTTGTTATTTTATGCGGGAAGCAACAATTTTGTAAGAGATTCAAGTAAACCTTTGATACCGGCGAGAGATTATAATCTTGTGTGGGAGACTGCCTTGGGAATAGCGAATATCGATAATAGGTAACGGTCTATTTGTTATTTTATAGTTTTTTTATACTTTATATTTTAGGGGCTTTGAGTCATTTTATAGTGAACATTTAACTAAGGTTGACTTTATGATTTTTTGTGTTGTTTTTCTGCAATACTATTAAAATGATTTCTAATTTTACAATGGGTGTGCCCGTTGAAATAGAGGTGCGTTTGTGAATTAATATATAAATAAATAAATTTAAGATGTAATGACTCTAATGACTATGTCAGTCCCGTATTTATAACAATAAACTAGAAGATAAAACTAAATATATCTTGGTCGTGTAATTATTATAGTGTACTAATCACACTATTATTACTAATACGAAAGTTTGAATGTTTAGATGTATGTATGTTCTTCCTCTTCACACCTAAACTGCTGAAAGGGCTGAAATTTTGATTAAATAATTCTAGGGTTGGAATATAACATGGGCTACTTTTATACCAGAAATCAGTTCCCATAGGATGTATCCCATGGACACGTCAGGTTATTTCTAAATAACCTAAAATGGCGCATGAAACTGTGTCGAAATATTGAAAAATCAAAAATCTAAATCAAAAGTTTTTATTTCTTTAGTCTTACAAATAAGCACTTAGACAAGTCATATTTTATACTATTCATTATTATCAAATAAAAATATTTTAATGTTCACTTAAATTTTTGTCTACAAGTGCAAGAAGTGAAAAAGAAACCACTTGTAATGTTCATTATAACTTATGTGTCTAATACATTAAAAAAAAAATACAAAAATCTTTATTAGAAACAAGAGACTTATAGTATACGGTAGGTACAGTTGTGGGCTGACTGCCGCAAAAGTTAAGAAACTGTGTAGCGGAGTCAGCGCCTTCCTCCGCAAACAAAATAAAAAGGTTGTGTCCAAATAAAAATGTTTCTTTAAAGAAATAAAAAAAGAGAAATATGTGTGTAGTGTGTGTGTGTGGTATGTGTGTGTGGTGTGTGTGTGTGTGTGGTGTGTGATTGACATTTGATTTGCTTATTTATTGTATTAAAGTTACCATTTTGATCCTTTACCTTGTTAGAATTTTCGAGTTGGAGCAAAGCTCGTCCCAAACTTTTAAAATTCTCTAAAATCAAATCATGGTAAATACCCCGTTATAAATGACTTTTACGAATAAACTGACATTACGGTAGTCGAGTTCTATTAACTCTTACCCTTCATTGTCTCCGGTCCAGGGCCGGCGCTAGAGGGGAGTGGGGCGGGGGCGGCCGGGCGGAGGGGGGAGGTAGTTGTGTTTCGATTAATTCGCAATACTTGTGCGACCTCGCGCCGGACGTACTTTGTGCGAGCGAGGGTGGAGACTGCTTTTTACGGATACTTTTTCTGAGGCTGAGGTTTTATTTGGTTTACCTCATTGTCATCTTCGTCAACTTTGCAGCTTTATGCGTGTTTGTCCTGGATTTACAACAAATAGTTATTCCATATCCAGAACTTACTTTTGTCAGAACCTTTTCTAATTTTCTCTGAAATTTAACTCGGTAGTTTTTGTATAAAGGAGTAACAATATTGTATTTCCGATTTTGATCAAAACAAATAAGAAATCATTGAATTATTAGAGAAAAATTATTGAAAATTTATCAAATGCAGAATACGATTTTTTTTTCGTTTGTTCAGGTTTCACAGTAAGTATTTATTAATCTAAAAGCTAACTTAAACGGTTATTCCGTTTGTCCGTTTGCCTCATTAGCCTTAAAAAAAAGTAAAATTGATAATTAAAATAGCTCTCGGCTCTCGGCTCTGTGTCATAAAACCTCCACATTTGTCATAACTGTACCTACTTTCAACTTTACCACATGAATAATCAAGAAATGTCTCACAACTGTTAAATCCTACGGACATATTATTTTTCTACCTACGTGTTAATGAAAGTATATTTAGTATGATTTTCTTATTATAATATATACGATAATAATGTGACGTTATCAGACAATACAATTAAAATTTAGTAGAGAATAGTCGTTTATATATATCAGTAAAGTGAAGCCGTCTCCACCCCGCCCCGCGCTGTCACCGCCACACTCGCGGTAATTATTTTTATTATTGACCCGCGCCCCCGCTCCCCTTGCCGCCTCCCCTCTAGCCGCTTGCATTTGTTTTAATACATTATTTTGTTGTTTTTTCGCGCCTCGAGTGGACGCTGAGCTGTGATTGGATGCTTTTGTAATTTACAATATTTCATTGTAAACTAGGTTCAGCTCTCGGCTCTACTCGCATTAATCGCTTGCCTGTTTGTTTTCAACTACATATATTAACAATTCATATAATTAGACAATTAGGAGTTGTGTTCTTGAATTTAAATATGAAAAATCTTGAAAAATAGGGTTATTTATATCTCCGGGTCTGAATAAAACTCATTAAATTGATTTATTATGCCGCTAGGTGAGTGAATCTGCGGGAACAAGCTAGTCAACAAAATTTCCTGCTTCAAAATCTCACAGTTAAAGTTTAAACATTAAGTAAAAGCCGTTAATTCCAAAGAGTCCCCTCCATCGCACCAGACTTATATTACTTCCGATAACTTGAAATTAGAACTTTCAATATTTGAAATTGGAACTTTCACATTTTACAATTCGGATTCCTCTTTCGACTGAAACTTGGCACAAAAGCGTTGCTGTCTCGCTCTAATTCGAGCGTTCAGCGGTGCTGCTGTCTCGCTCCCGCGGCGATTGTAATAGTGGAAGCTGCGAAGAAAGTATTGAATTATGGCGGGTTGAGGATGGTGGTATGCGGAAGGTATCCATTTTATTGAACTAGTTACTTTTTTCTTGGCCTTATTTAATTTAATAATTTGCGAAGACCATGAAATCAAATGAACTTTCAAATATGTGTTGACGTTTAGCGATACATATATGTGATATTGGCAAAAAGAAATAAATATTTTTTGTTCTGCTCTTATTCTCTCTCCTTATTTCATCATTGTTACTAAGGTACATACTTACATAAATTAATCATTTATTGCTTGAAATACATATAACTAATATATAACTTAGTTGTTAGTTGTCGTTTCTAGAACCAATTGTAACAGTATTTCTACCGGCGCGGTGTGCAAAGCTAAACATTGCACCGCGCCGCGCCTCGCCGGTGGAACCACACACAGACAGACACATCATTAAAATAGTAACATTATAATCTTAATCATGCTCGTCGTTTTGCTAGGTTGTCAATATTTTCGGGACCTTTTTAGAGACCACAATTTTAACGATATATCTGTATGTCTGTCTGTGTCATCGTTTCCTCCAAAAACCGAATGACTAAAAAAATCCATACTAATATTATAAATTTGAAACTTATTCTGTCTTTAAACTTTTCACACCTAAATAGATGAATGGGTTTTAATTAAATTTGGTAACGATACAGATAGAAACCCGAAGACGGAACTAGGCTACTTTTTGTACAGGATAAACGCGCACAAAGCTGCGGGTGAAAGCTAATATAAAAACTACTTTATCTGTTGTTCCTGCCTCCCTCTCGCACAACGCCGTCCGAATCCGTCCGAGGTGAGTTACTCTCCAACTTGTACAATTACGTACACTCGCCCTTTGTTCGCGGCCGCTGCGCGCATCTGTCGCTGACTGTACATAGCCTACTTACTGCCTATACTATTAACTGTGCATACCTTTATTAAGGGGAGCGCGGGGTTAGGAAAATCGCTAATAAGGAATAATTATATTGCATCTCTGATTTAGACTGAAAAGATAATTCTGTTTTCATTTCAGATATATTTATAGCTCAAACTATGTTTTCCCAGAGTGGTTTTAACGCTTTTTTTCTAAAAGAAACTATATATATATGTATCAACTTATATTTATTTATTAATTTAATTTTCGGAAAACTTACGGCTAACCATAAATCAAGAAAGATTAAGTATATATATATTAAGGACGGCCAATTACAATATGACCCACGAGATGTCTGAAAGAAACATTACAATAACAATAGCAGCGGATCGCCAGCCAACAGCACATGGGGTGGACACGGTGCAAGGCGGAATGGCGGCCGATGGTCCATGGCGGCTACACCTACCCCGGGGCGAAGCATCCTCGAGGTAGAACAGAAGAGAATAGAACGAATTTATTTACCTTCCCGGCATCACACGGTTTTAGTACGGATCCCTAATTTTTTTGAAAACATAATATAGCCTATGTTCACCGGGGATAGTGAAGCTTCCCAACGGTGAAATAATTTATCAAATCGGTCCAGTATTTTCGGAGCCTATTCATTACAAACAAACAAAAAATCAAACCTTTCCTCATTATAATATTAGTATAGATAAGACTTACACAGAACATAATAAACTTAAACTAAGAGGAAACGTGTTAGTATGTGTGTGAGTGTGGTATGTGCTTGCCTTACCACAAGTCTTCGGGTATACCTAATACCCGAAGACTTGTGGATAAGGCTCGCACTGAACCGAGTTGACTGGCGTGTAAAGGTAGCCCAGCAGTGGGAGTCAGTGGGCTGATGATGAATAACAAAGGCATTCTCTATCTATTGCATTCTTAGGCTATCCTAACGGGCACATGGCAGATGTGAATGTTGTACATCTATATGTACAGACAGCAGCATTCATTGGTAACCCCCCAAATAACTAAAGTTTACATTGCAAATCACTGTACGATTTACAAATCTTTTACTCAAATACTAAGAAGCAAAAATTCACCAAGTGGGAATCGAGCCAGGCATCCTCGCGCTCACATAACGAGTACAACATATAAATAAACATCTCTAAAGTATCAGTGAAACAAAAGACTTGAACGCGCACTTGCTACGGCGTAGCATGACGTAGCAACCTCTACGAAACTTACGAATTTTGAAATATTGTTCCAACAAGATTTTATTAGAATTACTTTTTTAGGACAAATGAGAGGACTTTGGATTGTAAGAGTGGTCGTGTCTGTGTGTCTGTCACGAGTGTAGCGACTAAGAAGAAAAATTCAAATTCAACTGCGCCCCGCGTCTTCGCCCGCGTGGATCTATAGTGTCAAATGGTTTATAAACCTTCTACTTGGATCACTCTTTGTATTAAAAAAACTGCATCAAAATTCGTTGCATCGTTTTAAAGATCTAAGCATACATAGGGACAGACAGAGAGCGGGAAGCGCCTTTGTTTTATACTATGTAGTGATAGTTCTAATTTAACCAATATTTATATAATTGAATTACCTATTTTAGTACTCCAGTCATCCCGTGACCATGACAGTGTATAAACCTGTTGAAACGTCGGGAAAAATAGGTAAATAAACGCGATCAATACCCAATAAACTAATACTTATAATTATGTGTTCAGATCGCGTGACTTTCAAAATATTTAAATGTATAGCGTTGATTTTTTTAAAGAAATTTTGTTCATAATCTCTTTGTTCGTACCTACTTATTCAACCATAAGTTTTTTTGTTAGTTTTAATTTGTCTTCCACTATTAGTTTAAATCCAATGACTGTTGTAGACAGCCACTTCACTTCACACTAACAATAGAAATAAACATTTCAATTTAATTGCGATTTAAATCCGGTACTTTTCAACTGATTACCAACACGCGCCGCGAAATAATCTGACCAAAAATCAACCGTCACAGTAAATTAGAAACAGAACGTCAACACAACTCTTTACTCTATGATCTCTCCGTCAATGGAGATGTATTCACCATGATTCCTTGCGAATAACGCGGAATGCCCGAACGCGTTTTGCATGATAAATAAATTCTATTTTTTTTTGCTTTTGATCCGACATTTGAATAGCTGAAATCTTTTCTTAAATTTCATAGAAATAAAGCGCAAATTAAAAGCTAAAATGTTTTAAGTTCATTAATTTGTGTGTTAAATGGATTACCTACATACATGCGTTTCATAGATGTTTCAGAAATAACGCACAAAATCATAACGCGCTTCGCAACCTAAAACCTCTCTCTGCATATTGCATAAAGTCCATTATTTTGACCATTTAAACTCTGTCGGAATGTTACCTACTATATTAGTGTGCGAATAAGAGCTGGTTCTAAATTCAAATTCAAACCATCAGATTATGCGCCACGTGACCTGTCCAAGATGGCCGACGTTGTAAAAGAGTTTTAAAGTATTGTACGGAGATTAGGGTAGCGTTGTGGATTCCAAATAAATTGTGTGGGAATTGTTTGTGTTTGTTTGGGGTTTAATTTGTTTTTGATTTGCAGTAAATATTTATAGCACGTGAATTAGTTAAAGCTATTGACTAAAAGGAAGCCGAACACAAAGCTTCTAGAAAGAAATAACTAAAATACAATCAAATTTATTACTTCTTGTATAGTTAAGAAACCTCAAAACTGGTGTCTGGTCTAATAGTGTAATAAGTATCGGATGTAATAAGTATTGGACTTGGGTAAAAGGTAAGGTAATTAGATATAGGTACTTTTTTTACTTCATTTGTTTTTATTTATTTCTTCAGTTACCTACTGAAAATTTTTCCTCACGTTGATATTAAATAAGAACTTTTTATTCTATTATTGTAATTTTCTATGAGTATGTTATAAAAAAAGATCTTAAACATATATGTATGTAAATCGATCTTTTTCGCTCTAGAAACGAGGCGTACCACGCCGGTGTAGAAGCCTAATATTGGTCCACTGCTGGACACAGGCATCCCTCTGAGAAGCGCCTTGTTGGCTTATATCATATGGGTATATCCATAACCCCCACGCTGGACATGCGGGTTGGACATCTCAGTTCAGTGGTAAGATTGTTGAGACTAGTACATAATAGGACATAGTGATGTAAATAATAAGCACCAGATGTTTTATAAAAGAATTGATAGTGATATAAATTAAAGTACCTACATATGTAGATGCTTATCACTCACTCATACAACTCATTATCACACGGTTTAAACTCAATCATGTAGCCTCTACAATAGACACATGATCGGTTAGACCGCACGGATGGACAGGCGATAAGGCCTCGTCTGACCGTTAGCTCTCGCACTACAATAGCCTCGTCTCTAACTCCTGCACTATTCACTGCAGCGGTTGACGTCTCGCCCAGCGACGGGTTGGTGCGGATAGAAGAGCTCGTCACGTATCTCTTAGGAGAGTATAGACTAGAGCTATTGCGAGCTTTTCAGTTCAGACAAATGCTGCATTTCATGGCACATCCAACATATCTCTGCAGTCTATCGCAGATCATCATCCCACCCGGTCAGGAGACATCCTACACTTTGTTTATCGAGTCGTGGTTTCCACTCAAGAACACGTCTGCCTCTTATGGCCGCCCCACTGCCACTTCAGCTTGCTAATTCTTAGAGCTATTTCAATAACTTTGGTTCTCTGTCGGATGTATTACTAGACTTTGAACTGGTGGACTAGCCCTATCGTGAGTGTACACGTCTCAGCCCCGTAGGTCATATGCATGGTGTCTCTAAATCTGCCTCAACCCCCTATCTGACCACACCCTGCTCTAAGCTGTGTCCACTCACCGTCGCATGCGGGACGCTCGCCTCGCACTGTGACGTCTGTGTGACGTCATAAAGGGTGGTGTATGTGTGACGTCACAAAGGGTCGCGCAGACCTAAGTGATGTCTACGCGACGTCAAAGGATGGGCCTTCAGTTGATTGAGTCAATTGTTTGCGGGGCGATTGTTGATTGTTGGTGATTGGTGGTCAATGGATGGTGGTGCGTCTAACCCATCATGACCTACGGAGCTGAGACGTGGACACTCACGATAGGGCTGGTCCACAAATAAAAAATTCAAACAAAGTTCAAAGTCGCTCAGTGAGCTATGGAAAGAGCTATGCTCGGAGTTTCTGTGAAGGATGGGATTCGTAACGAATACATCCGACAGAGAACCAAAGCTATCGACATAGCTCAAAGAATTAGCAAGCTGAAGTGGTAGTGGGCCAGCCTATCTCGCAATGAACCGACGGCCGCTGGGGCAAACGTGTTCTTGAGTGGAGACCACGACTCGGTAAACGTAATGTAGGACGCCCTTCGACCAGGTGGGATGATGACCTGCGAATGACTGCAGGTAGATGCTGGATGCTACAAGCTGAAGACAGGGCGCTATAGCGCTCTTTGGGGAGGCCTATGTCCAGCAGTGGACTGCTATAGGCTGATGATGATGATGATACGCAGATTGGACCGGTCGGGAACCGGATTAAACATGTAGTGATCTGACATACATTTTTCCTGAGGCGGGAATCGAACCTGCAACATCCTTCCTTGCTGCGTCGCAGGCGGACCACTGAGCTCGAAATTAAGTCACAGTAGTACTTTGGCAATGAAAAGAAAGAATTGTTTGTATTTTCGAACACGAATATTTATTATTTGTAATAATATTTTACAGCGTCTATAATTTCTAAGTTACGCGCATTCATTTGAAGAAAATATTTACAAATAATTACTTCTAATTAGTACATAGTAAATTTAAACCGAACTTCTAATAACTATTGAACACTAATTCATTAAAAGTATCGAGTATTTAATAGTTTGATACATTAATATTAATATTTAATGAGAAACTAATATCTATGTCACTAAATATATATAATTATTATAATTTTTCAATTATTTTACACAATAATATATTAATGCTAGTAGTCACTAAGGTCTACCTCGCCGACGGCACGTTACACAACATAAAGAAAGTACTTCATTCAGTTTATTAAGTTGGTTATTGTATTTACAATGAAAAAGCGTTCTACGCCATTTTTAATAACATATTTAAATATTTAATGTAATATTTAATTAGATGAGTACGTATACATGCAGGTATAACATTGGAAATCACGTATTTACAATCATTTTCCTTATATTTAATATTTTATACTAATCACTGAAGATTTTATTTTTTATTATACTCAAAAATCAGTTTTTTTAATTATAAGTTGCTAACAATTCTTAGGGCCCGTTCACACAGGTGGTCCGTTTTCACAGGACCGTTTTTTGCCAATCGTTTGCTGCCCTCCAACCACGAAGATTGTTGTCTATACCCTAGGTAAAGTCGATGTAGAATGTGTGTAAACAAACCACGACACTAATAAAAAAACTCACTTGCTTGACTACGAGTTTCACATACAATATATGTACATATTTATGCAATATTTATTGAAGAAAGTATCTCAAATTGACTAGTAATGTAAATTGCGTATAAAAAGACGCGGCAACCGCGTGTGTTCTAGGTTAAGTATGGACGGTTTGTTTACAAACATTCTTTATCGAATTTGGCTAGTGTATAGGGTTGAATAGAGGAAAAATTACGTCACTTTGTCATCGAATGCGTAAATTATTTGTAATGAACTCCTTCAACTTCAGCAATGTACGCGATGTATGACGATGCAATGCCTACGCGCTACGGAGCCTCCTATAGATACGCCATCACGGGAAAAAACGGATGCTGTGTGCTGTGCGCCCCTAGTTAACATTCGAGTGGGTAAAAAAAAAGTAGAACCTAATTATCTACTCTGGTTTTGCTATAATAATTATTTATACAACCCATATTTTTTCAGCATTACAGTAAATAAAACGCATTTCTCATACATACATTTAAATCCATTATTCTTAGCTTTTAATTTGAAATCTGACAAAAACCAGCCCCCGCTTTCAAATAAATAATCGTATACAGCAAGTATGGTAACCATTATTTTCTTGTGTGGGCCAAAACAGAATTTTTACCGAAAAATCTAAAAAAAATACGGAGTTATGATCTTAAATTCAACTACATTATACTTTTACGCGAAGAAGGTAAGTATTTACCTAGAATCATACAGAGGCTCAAATCACTTGGACTAATAAGTCCAATTCCAATATTAGTCGGAAAACCCTTCGTTATTCGTATTGTCTGAAGTTGGCGACGTACCAGGCGACGGCACTTGCAGCTGTCTTCCGTACATAAGCTCTGATGGCGGCATGAAAGACGATAAATACTCTGGCGGCGGTCTTATCACTGTAGGCAGGTATCCAGTACCAGAATAAGGAGGGGTGAGGAATCTTCTAGAAGGGGAAAACTTGAAGCTTTGGTTGGATAAGGGGGAAAAGGCTGATTTGGACTGGTAGCTCTGCATGTAAGGGGGGGATTCTTGGGTTAGGTTGTAGGGGGGAGCGATGCTCTCGGAGCCGTTGATCATCATATCCATAGCTGCGACCACATCTCCCTTGCAACGCGACAGAATGCCCTCGATCTCCTGTCTACTCCGTCTGGGGAACACCTTGATGAGCACGTCTACTGGCGATTTCTGATAAGACGATTCTTCGTCCTCCTTTCTCCTGAACATTTTGTATTTGTAATCGTCGTTCCATTTACCTTCTGTCTCTTTCTTGACCGGGATGTTGTCCCCTTCCTTCATGGAGAGATTCTCAGGTGTGAGAGAAGGTTCGGAGTCGTCTAATTCTTCTTCCACGTTCAGTTCGTGGTCGGAGGGGGAGCGGGGGGGTGATGTGGTTAGAGGAGGGGTGGGGGTGGAGGTTTTGGGTTCCGGCGGGGTCTCGGTCGGGCTGGAGCTTACTTCGGTGATGCGCGCGCGCTTCTGAGCTGAGGACAAAATGAAATAGGTTAATTATTGTATTTGGGACTATTTTGGATAAAATGGATGGGAGAAAGAATAAAAATCTTATTGATTAACAGAAAAAACATTATCAAAACATCAGTCTCAATATAGAGCAGAGCAAATGTACGAGTATAGAAGATAGAAATTCATTCTGAAAATATGATTATTGCATTATCAAAGTTATTTTAAGTACCAGGTTGCGAAAATTGAGTAAATCATGAAGTAATCTTTCGCAACTACATACATACATATGTAATTGTGACACTTTAGTTTCCATAAATTCAATTCCAAATTAAATAAATCACTTCAGCATGTTTTTCTAACTAAATGTACAATCTTTTATTTTAACGACATCTTGAAATCACAAAGGACACAGTTGTCAAAGAACAACCTCAAAATACAAACAGCTAGCGTACAGTCGGGCACAGAAGTGCAGACAAAAAGAGCAAGGGGCCTTTGAGGCGGCTGTTGTTTTATTTTGAACTTCAATGTGTTTGTTGTACCTTTGTAATGGTTGCTGTGTTCTAGAGCCGTGTACAGGGTGTAGCTTATTTACTTTCATAAATATAAATATGGTATGGAATATTGTTGGAGGCTTCATGCATATGTTAAAGCTTAAAACTTATAGAATGCGAAAGATTTAGTTCCTACTTTTTTGCAAACAGCTTAAAAGTTAGTTTTGTTAGTTAGTTTTAACAGTTTTGCAACAAGAAAACTGTATTTCGGTATCAATTACCGACTAATATAGTTAAGTTGTTAAATTTAATTAAATTATATTGACAATTTGAACATTTTTATGTGTAACAAAAACATATGAGGTATGTTAGCCCTTTCTACCTGAGAATGATTTAAATGAACAGGATAGGTTAGTACTGTTTCATTTAAACACAAATTAATAGACTTTTTATAACAATAATAATTTATTTAAAAAAATTGACTGACGCTAATGTAATAACGGTATCGCATAGGCCCGGAACAGTCGCGAGAACAATTCATTGTGTCCGCGCAATTAGTTGGCGGCAGTCGCGTGTGCGAATTTAATGGCGAAGTTATTGTTTTTTAAACGCCGCGTGGTGCGGGCTCTAGGGCTGCGCCACGGCTTCTGTATAGGTTTTGGTAATTTTATGTAATTTATATCGAAAATACTTGTAGTCAAGGTTATAAAAATATCCTGCAGTACAGAGATGAATCGAAAGTTCCATAAAAGGCCTCGTGAAATCGCCTTACAGTAGAAAAGTAGGCTCTTAAAAATATATTATCATCAAACAGAACTTTTCTAATTAATGCTAGTCCTATATCAAGACTGCCGGGTAATTATGTGTAAATCCTTGGTAAAATTTGTTTTATGTGCGAACAGGTCAGGGATGAAGCAAAAGAACGCGCAGAGATCATGAAAACCACCTCAGATCGGCGTATAGATGAACGCATTGGCGACATTGAGTCCCATAAAGCCAAGCTTTATGGAATCAAAAGTAATAACAAGCACCTCAAACAAAACAATTTCACCAAAGGATTTCTTTGATAATTTTTTTAGTTAAGATAAAGTTTTTTAGTTATGAATGAAACAAATAGTGTTTATTGTTATTGTTAGTTACGCGCAAATGTAAGTGTCACCCCTAGAGAGTGTGCCAGCTCCTGAAGGGGAGTCGAGAGCAGACTGGGTGCGAGTTCGATTACTGTTCGATCTAGAATATGGACGGCTGCCAAATGTTAACGACACTACTACTAACTACTCGATATTATATCTAGAGGGAAAACATTCAAACCTCATTAGAGCACTGTTAGAGTTTTATTTTTGGAATGCTTTTACGAAATGCTAATTCAATAAAGTCGTTTTTTCTGAGAACATGAGTAGGTAAGTATCGTCATCAGATATTACCCTGTGTATTTAAATGACTGTAGATATTTATCAGGAAAATCAGGGTAATTAACCAAATATCTTATCGTATATACTTAGACATCTGACCTCCTCATAATGTATTCGATTCAGAGGCAAGTTTTCTTGTATTATAAATATTTTTTTACAAAGCATAGACAACATAAGACAGTAGGTAGTGAGATTTAAGATGGCGGCTGATAATGTGTATGGAAGAAGAAAACCTACTCGTATAATGTCAACCACACAACAGTGGAGGCAGGATTAGAAATGTTGGATACAACAATATTGCTTATAAACAACCATAGAAGAAGAAAATAGTATGTAAGATGTTTCAAAAAGTCATAATAAAACCAAAAACAGGTAGGAACTCAGAAATCAAAAAAACACAAGAAGCAATTCAAGCAGCCAGAGATCGTTTAAATCAAAATTTAAAAGAACGTCCTTCAGAAACCAAAATGGAACAAAACCATTAAAATGTAATCGAAACTCGAATGCTCGATAAAAAACGCTGAATAGACATCGACCAAAGTGAACCAATTGAATGAAAAAAACATCAATGTATTCGTAAAAACCACAAAGAAAGAAAAATGTGTTCCTTATTCAAAGAACACGCCCTCGCTCGCCATTCTGAAAAAAATAAAAACCTTTTTCGAGCAAACACTTTTCTTTTACAATTTAAAATAATACTGGCCATTTTTGAATATCATTATGTGCGAGCGAGACGTAAGAGAGTTTTGTTTGCGATTGAAAGGGATGCATTGAAAAGAGTTGAATTAATAAAGACATCTGCTTTGCTTGTAAATGATGCGATAGGTTTATTTAAATTTAGTTTCGTAAATACGGTTTATTTTGAATCTGGCTATTGTTATCCAATGAGGGCTTTATTTGTGTTGGTTGATGTAGATATTATTTACAAGTTTTTTTAATTTAAATTATACAGGGTTATTATGATACTCGGGGATGTCGAATTTATCTATCATGGCGTACTTTAGATAAATTTAAGTAGGTAATTATTTTATGGTCACCAGATTTTTGACGATTTTTTCACATAGATAATGCAATAACACGCAGCCTGCATTCTCTTTACTTAAGAAACTATAAAACTGTTTTTTTAATGTGAAACCTTTGACAACAATCCATTCTGATGGTAAATAACGATTTTGCTGACAATGTATCATAATGGTGTAGCTTGTAAAAACTTTAGTTTTTTTTACAGCGGTATTAAACTGCGTTTTTAATAAAGCCTAACAATACGAACATTATTGCGTTCTGGAACAATAGAAGTGATCAATAAGCATTAACATTCGCAGTTCTGGATGCAGTGGACACTGCATTGTCCCGCGATGATTAACGGCTCTGTTTATAACACTGACCGCGTGCGCGAACTAAACCCGCAATGTACTGTGCACTGGGAGTTAGGACGTTATTATTTTTACTATATTTTTCGGATATAGACGAAGTTGTTGTAATGATTATTATCTTTTAACTCATGTAGTATGTAATCTGGTTATTATTTGTACATCCTTCTTTGAGCAAAGTCGAACTTTCCGGCTTACTCGAAATGGCGCCTTAAGAATTAGCTTAAGTTAGATATGTTTATCAGATTATTCATATTTATATATATTTTATTGCGTCATTGTGTACGTTTGTAGGTTTTATTATCTAGATAATGTATAAGAAACCCAAGCAGGGCGTGGCAATAGGTACTGAGAGTGGAAGTAAGCCAGGTTTCTAGAAAATTCTCTTAATTAGATCCTTTATTAGATTCAGCAGAAAAATATGAATAACATAGTTTTAGTTAAATAAAGCCAGTGATTAAAATGATTTTCGCTTACGAGCCGCCTACTAAAATCTTGTATCTAATATGTCCTAGTCTGCCAACTTCACCAACTTTACTCTTTCCAATATAAGAGTGATAACCTGCCAGTATTTTCCAGTAATCTGCCCATTTTCCATAAATAGAGTGCGTAACATCATAGTGTCTCATGTACCGCGCCGCATAAATCCTCGACAATAGCGACGCATTGTTCGCGAGATTTACAGCTTCTGTGCGCGACTGTACTACTTCCTACAATACAATACAACTCCTGTAGGTATTATATTGTATTGTATTGCTGCGGGTCATAATTACCCAGTAAATTTCCATGTGTTAAAGTTGGCGTGGTTACCAAATTTTAATTTAGATAATACATATCATGGAACGAGAACTTTCTGCACTTAATGAACGTTACGATACCTTATTTAGTTACTACGTTACGCATATATCTTTTCCCCCCAAAATAATACCATACAATACAATTAATTGAATGTTTCATAGCAAGACTTTTAGAGCTGAATACTTCTTATCTGCCACATAAATAACTTGGACGTAGAAAATAGTAAAATCATGTCTTTTATTCAAGCGTGACCATAATAAAAACTCAGCATTATCATAACTAAACCCAAATTAATTTAACTCTTATTATAGATTATCTCTAAAATAATAGTTGATTTTTAAACTAAATAAGTAAAATAGTTTTTAGTGTAAAAACCCGGATAGTTTCAAATGCTTTTGCTCAAATACACAAAAAAACATAATAAGCTTAACCAATTCAATTAATACACTCCAAATGACTTCAAAAATTAATAAAACCACCCCCGCCCTAACCCGGCCGTTCGCTGCTACAATGCGGAACCCTGCGCGAGACCAATTGTTTGCGACACCTATTATTTACTACCAATTACTATACAAACCAATTTCAACCTTAAAGTAACGGCAATTAGAGTTTAGATTGATATGAGGAGTTGCGGTGTAAAGGTGGTTTCAAATCCAGGGCTGCCACAAATCCAAACTTTAAAGGTTCCAATTTATGATTTAGTTTCGAATGGTTAAAAGTTTCGAACGTAACGGCGGGTGGTAACAATGGACCAATTGTTGGTGGATTGTATTGTGGGGGCGGTTGGCCGGAGTTTGAGTTGTAAGTAAAGGGGATAGAGTCGAGGTTTAATTGAAAGGTCAGGGGTGAGCGTGCACTCGATTCAGGAATTAGTGTTCTATTGCAATGCAATCATTCGGCTTGTTAGTAGGGCTGCCAGCTGCTAAATTGAACGTTTTTGTTAATGGTGTTTTAGTATCTCTTCTAATTTATCTATCTGAAAATGCTGCCAGGATTTATCGATTTGGATTTGCTTAGATTCATTATTGATTCTAATTCTTGGTTCTCGTTTTTTTTGGTAATTTGAAATTGTTTTCCGGAATAAGTCGTATAGGTGTAATTTCTTAGGTAATAAAAAATGCTTCTAAATTTTCTAAAAGCTATAACGGATCATGAAATAACCTTTTCCCACAGGCTTGCGAGCAGCAGTGCAAATCACAATGATGATGATTGGGCGCCTACGAATCAATAGGTAGTCTTACTTTTAGCAGGGACCAGTTATATAACTGGTCCCTGCTTTTAGCATGTGTACTAAAAGGTGATAAGTAAAATTTTTTTTACAGTGTCATTCTCGAGAAAAGATGCTTTAAAATACAAAAAAATGTCCTGATAAGTTTGGGGTAAAGGAACCTTATGGATCTTTTGTATTTTCGCACACATACATCACAGTTTCGCATATTCTTTCAAATTACAGTATCAGTGTATGACAGTGTGTTAAATCTTGACATTGTATTAATTTTCGTGACTTTGCATGCTATGAGCTGATTATGATTGTGCTCATTGTATTCTGTAATTCTTTATTGTACACATACAAAACTTAAAAATAACTTAATTAAAAAATATATGTACATAGGCGAGCTTAGAGTTTTCTTCCAGCAAACCTTCCTTAGTTTACAGGAGGTTTTCTATTTTTAATTTAACATTCTTGTAACCCATGTTTTGCAAAATAAATGAAATTGAGTTTGACAACCCTGAGTCTATTCTGTGAACTAAATGAAATGATCCGCGAGCCTGTATTTAATACTCTCTGCATTGTGCGCGACAGTACGCCGCCGACTGTCCGCCGATGTAAGTAAATACCGCGTGATGCGCCCGACTGTACTTTATTAAATTTATTGTTGGGGTTAGTTCGGGATGTCATCTAATTAGTTTTAATAGTTTGCAAATAAACTGGTTCATGGTTCAAATGAAGGGTGATAAGTTTGAGTTGAAAACAAATTATGTAGGTACGTATTTGGATCAATATCGGAAAAATACTTTAAAAACTTTCGTACTTTTGGGACCAACTGGGATTATTGAAAAGTTCTAATAAGAGTAAGAAAATGACGAAGAGGTGTGCTATATATAACCCGCTTAAAGCGGGTTAACTTCGATTCTGATTTGTGTTGGAAGAACCGAACGGGAATACCTACTGTCAAAACTAGTCTTAGTTGACCGAATTCATTATGGATGTAGGCGGGTCAACTATAAACCTGATTTGTGTAACATTACATTACCTACAGTACCTACGGCTCGGAGATACACGGAACGCGCGAAATTTCTCTAAAATTATTACATTCGGATAATTAATTTTCTTTCTAGGTGTAGAGACGGCTTCGCTTTATTCACCTAATGTGTCCTAATCTGTTTTTAAAGTTCTAAAGATTTTTATTTTTCTAAAATAAAATTGTTCTTACGCTACTGATCTACAAATGGAACCTAAATAATTTGTCTTAAACAATACATTCTCTCAATATGCACGCCTACCTATACCATCAACCGTTGTTCATGCCATGAACAACGATTGATGGTATAGATTTGGCAAAGTAGCCAAACCTTTCCAAAATTAACCTCTTATTTCATTTATTCTCCCCATCTCGCAACCATTTTAAAACAACTCCCTACACCAACTTCCCACTCCTTTAATTTTATAACAAACCGGTCCAGCTTCCATAAATCTCACAAAAATTCACCCAAAACAAAAAGCGAAATAAAATCATAAACCAACATGAAAAGCTAACAGCCAACAGTTCTCAACTGCGCGCCCTCTAGCGGTGCCCCGTCGTCGTTGAGTTCCGCTTTGACCGAGGACTTTATACTGAAATTAACTGGATAAAGTTAATGAACGAGAGTTTGAGATGTGATCGAATGAACTGGTCAATGGAGTTATCGTCGGTGCAATGGAGACAGAAAAAAAATGGTTTTTATTATGCTTGTAGGTACTGCACAATCCTAAAATGATGATGTTTGCAGCAACGGCTTAACGTGCTTACCGAGGTGTGAAATCTACTTTTGATCTCCGAAAGAACGCATGCGAAGCCGCCAAAGAACTGAGCAATGAAATAAAGACTCCTGGCACTGGGGTAATTTCTAAAAAATGTATTAATGTCCCAAATGTTTCGACTAATCGACTCCTACACCACTCGTCCTCGTGGCGCTAAGATAACGCATCCCGTACTGAGAGAGGGTTGTGGGTCAAGTCCCGAGATATTTGAAAGTTGTTATGTCGCAAAGAAATTCTTTAGCACATTATTAAATTTCTTAGGTATAAGACTGTTGGATCAACAATCCTTCCACTAGCCCACCAGTGCCTCCCTCCCCCCCGCCCCCTTATCGTCGGATAGTGCCCGCGACATGCCACTCGACATAATTGCACTACTTAATACTTAATTAGTTTTCATTATCTGCTGCACCCCTCACGGGTCGACAGGGTGCATAGCTTGTGATTACCCTGATTGGGGGTCGCTCGGCACTCGTCGACCAGTACTGAGATAATGTCAATGACACGGTGGTTTCCATTAGCAACAGTTTAGTAATCAATATTTTTAAACTTACGCGATCGGAACGCATAATTACATGTAATATTCTAACGGGTATTTGCCGCAGTTATTTACTAAGAAGAAAGAAAACTGGAAACTGTAAGAAAATTCTTACTCAGGGCTAAGCTCGCCTATGTACATATCTTTTTTAATTAGGTTATTTTTAAGTTTTGTGCGTGTACAATAAAGAATTACAGAACCTATTTGTCCCCGACGTTTCAACAGGTTTCAACAACACGTTTCAACAACAGGACGTTTCAACAACCTACAGACTGTCACGTCGTCAGTATGTAAAAATAGGTAACCCGTTAAAATGTACTTGTAATTAACAGTTTAGTAGTTTGTTTAAGTACTTTATGGTTTCTAATAAAATGCGATTTATTTCTTGTCACAATGATGTTAGTGTTCACATATTATGTATAGCTTATTTCGTTTCCATCAATACCTAATTATTAGCTCTCTGTTGTAATCTTAAACTCTATAGACATTATTCTAGCTGATGGTGTTCCAAAATAAATAAATAATAAATAGTTCGAAATTCTTCGTGATAAAGAATCGACGCTCATTATGTAGACTTAAATGACAGACCTAGCTTGTTAGTGTGCTAGAAAATAATATGATTGTTTTGAAAAAACTTAAAAATTACTTCGAATCCTATAATTTTACACTATTTTTAATTTTTGCGGAACAAATACTAATAAAAATCCCTCTAGAATACATTTTTTATGTACCATTTCCATTTAGCGTTAATTTTTAAAATCGGTTCATAATTGACGGAGAAATCGATGAACATAACATACATAAAAAATATATACAACCGAACAAAAAACCTCCTCCTTTTTTTAAATTCTGTTGAAAATTAGACTTAGCTAAACCTACAAAACCAAAGTTATAATTATATCTTTTACCTTGTTTTCAAATAAAAATGTTAAAAACAGATTATTTTCGCTAAATGTCTTGTATTCCCTCAAAACAAACAAGAACCCCCGACACAATCAAGTGAAGCGCGCTACCCGACACCACTCGCGTTCAATCACTCGCTACAACAGGCAGACAGTTCTTTAGAGTTTAATAAAAAAACGAAGCCGATCAAATGTTGGTTTTGTGTTACTCGGGGATTGTGATTGGGGATTGGGGATTGGGGATAAAGCTTAAAAAGATAAATGGTTATTTTTAATAAAACTCTATATTTCTGCAATCCAGGTACTTAGGTAATTTGCTTTAAACACTTTTTCGAGGCAAGTAAAAAACCTCTACGTATTATAATATTTAATTTCTAACTTCTGGTGTATAGTTACCATTATCCAAATGAGAGTTCTTCGGCGTAAAGTGAAGTTTTACGAAAACGAATTAAACTAGAAACCCAATAGCATTAAGACACCACCGTCATTATCATTGCTTTATGAATTATCTAAACGCTTTATAGACTAGAGCAAATAAGTTAAACAAATAATGCTGGACAATCCACACAGCATCATCTAGTCTCAAGCTAGGCAGCGGTACTAGATGCCTGATATACATACTTAATACAATGCGTAGATAACGAAAACCAAACGAAAAACATACAAATACATATGTAGATAACGACTAGAACACCCAGACGAATATTTGCAGATCATACACAATTGTCTCGAAGCGGGAATCGAACAACCTCGTGCGTCGAATGTGGACCTTCGCCCAACACGCCACAGGAGTCGTCAAAGTTAACATTTAACAGAGTTCATTTTCCCACCCTTATCTCCCCATCAACATTACCCAAAAACAAATGAACCGAGCGCGTGCATCACTTACATTCCACAATAAAACGGGAAAGAATCCGAGTCCAAATAAGAAGTAGTATAAATAAGAAGATCCCCTCTGAACCAAATCTCTGTTGAAAATCGATTGCGTGTCAATTTCCCGCTTTAACCAATATTCTACACTTTCATGTCGAGTTTTCAAACGCAGCGCGCCCCCGGCCGATTACTGAGCCATTACACAGAACTAACTTATCTTACTCCTTACTCTATGACACTTCACCCGGATCACAACATGCAACGCAAACTGTGACTTATAGCTCAAAGATTGAGTTTACATTTCTTTGTAACTTTTATAGTTGGAAGGATTCGCTGGCTTTTTTATTCTATGTCCACGAACGAACATTGTTTTGCGAAAAAATGCTCTATTATAACAAGGTAGAGTTGAAACTTATTTGTGATTTGTTATGGCAAAGATTAAAAAGAATAGATACGATTTAGTTTTTTCCACTGTTGGAATAAGGTTGGAAATTGAATGTTGATTGGAATGGATGTTTACTTCCCAATTGAGTCTATAAAAGGTTTCAATAACTGGTCAGTGAGTTGAAGAGGCGTTTTTTCGGATTCATTATAAAGTTTCTAAAAGGTAATTCTATAGGTTTATTTTGGGGTAGATTCGAGTGTTCTTTTGGTTGATATATTCAAGTGATTTCGGAAAATCTTATTCATATCGGTGCGTAATTTTGTTTGATAAATTGTTATTGGCGAAGGTTTTTTGCTGCTTTAGTTCTCAGAAAATCTGGGTTATCGACGTATCGAATATTTGACTATTTTTGGGATGCTATGTTTTTGTTTTTTATTTGAATTCGAATGATGTAACGTAAGATGTCTTGAAATAAACGTTACAGAAATACAAGTTAAGTGTAAGTTACATTTTGACAAAGTAGATTTTTTTGAGACTGAGATATACATAGAGATATTCTGAGAGAGACCAGAAAAAGATAATTACCCACAATGACACGAATTAAAAAACTACCCCAATAAATACACAAAACTTACTACATAAAATGCCTAAGTTAAAAAAAATCTGCTATAAGACCCGTTACTAAACATAAGAAGCGCGGAACCAGTCGCCGTTACCAGCCAGAGCGGAAAATAAACGCTGAACCTTTACAAGTAACCCTTCAACAAATTGAAAACCAAATCATTACCGTTTTATACAATGACCGGGTTGCATCCGACAGGCCACTCGCATCGCCCCCCAATGGAAAATCAACCTTAATACACTCTATTTAGGTTCAATCCTCACATAATTATTGCCTCGCAATGAAACCCACCCTTTGTACCTTTATGCAAAGCTTGAAATAAACAAATAAATAATTTATACCTTGGAAAATCCTTAACGACAATAAACGAAATCATAATTTTCTTATTATACATTTTCTATAGTACCTAGTATACAACTTACCTACAGGAATATATTGAGAGTGGCACATCTTTCGTTACTGCTATCTCATCTATGCACTGTCAGAGTGGACATGATGGGGTTACAGCGTGTGTGAGCGAGACAGGTATGTTTACCAAGTGGCACTTGAAATATAAAAGGTATCGGATTCGTAGAGCGGCGAGGTTAGATAGGGTTGTGTGTAGGTCAGAGAGGGATAGCCTCTTGAGCATGATAGGTTGTAAGTCTGAGACGGGACTTGAAACGATATGTCTGAGATAGTTTGATTTGATCAAAAGAGATCTGCTCTACCTTTCTGAGACATTATTTTACTTCGACAAACTCAAAATATTTTATTTCTTTAGGCTTACAATATATATGAGCACTTCGACAAGTCATACTCTTTTTACACACGTACATACATTTCATTGTTTATATGTAGCTAAAACTCATTACCATTAATGTTGTATTTAATAAGCACTTGACTCTGTAAGGCAAAATGTGGAAGAATTATGTGTAATAAACTTAAAACCAACCTCGAATCCTTAATATTTACCTATTTACACAGTTTTTCAGGACAAACATTTATTTTTAATAGGACCACCTCGGAATCATTTTCCATAAACACTAGCTAAAGATTTTTGTAAATCCATCCATAATTATAAATAAAAAAAAACATACAGATGAACGTGGAAAACGAACATTTTTTGTAGGTTAAAAAATATAAACTGTGTCTACTATATATGTAACGTTAAAACCTCCAAAAATGTATCAAAAAGCAAATCAAATCGATCTCCATCAAAACAAGTGGTATTTTCCACCTCGAGCCCCATCGACCGAATTAAAGCACAGTTGAATTAACTAATTTATTATTTTTAATGACAATGACCAGAATATCAAGTTGCATGGTCCTTCTGTGTCGCTGCTCTGTGGCCGACATCGTGCTAACATTTGTGCAGTAACTCGATACGGGCGACATTTGGAACGACATTTCGGGATTTCTGGTAAAAAGATGAAAGGAATCGCCTTTGTTAATACTCATACAAATTGGTCTATTATTGGATAATGTAAGTGATTTATTTTGTTTTGTGACTGGCTTGTTGTCAGACCCACGCGGTATTTGATACCCAAAGCGGTACGCGTTTATCCTACTGGCTCTAAATTAGGTATTCGATGTGATTTCACAGCAGCGCGATAGATACCGAGCGCGAAATCAAAGCAAAAGTATCCGCTATCACTCTGGGTAGCGAATACCGCGTAGATCTGAATAGTTACCTATTTATGCAGAGGCCTAAATTAAAGGTCTAAATTAAAAAATCGTCACTGTTTTTTCTTCACACGAACAGGTTATAAGGCCACCTTACGCACCACGGTCTCCACTGAAGACCAGTGCTATATGTACGATCTGCTCTACCATACAACATGCTGACTGACAGTTTCTCTGTTAATTTAAGGTTAATTTATAAGTAAAGATACTATTCGTCTCTGTTGATAAAAAAATATCTTTTTACTTTTACTTTTTTATATTAATTTAGAATACGAGACATTTGGTATCGATGTCAGTTAATATATATCCAGCGTTAATATCTTGAGTTCAACATTGTATACTCCCTAACTTTTATGACCTTTTCATGAAGTCTCAGTGTTATACTACAAACCTTACGCCATTGTAATAAAGCTGAGAGCGCGTCTGTGGGAGTATACCTAAGGCGGGTGATATAGTGTAACCGCGATATTGCGGCGCATTCCGACGCGCTCGCAATATCGTAGCAGGTGCGCTGTGTGACACGAGCGGAAGCGATTATTGTTAATGCGAGAATTTTGTGTATGGCTGGCGCCAAACAACTTGTCCGGTGACGGGTACCGAGAGTGGGAAGTGTGCACAGGAACACTTACGGATATAATTAATATACCGCCGATAACGTAGAAAGTGAAAGAGAAAGGTACAGCTTCATTTAAATCTGTCTCGCTCCTTCATGGCACATTTGAATACCTACACAAACCAAAAACTCACAGGGAGTAATTGACGTGACCGGCCACCAATGTCATGTGGTTCGGCAGAGGACCATTAGTTTGATGCTTATTATTAGGTATTACCTATCACTATTTACTGAATTAAAACAATGAATTCTGACTTTTGAAAATACTGGCATGCCCATCTTGGGAGGGAGTTATTTACTTAAGAAAAATAATTTATTCAGAACATGTTACACAAAATTAAATCCGATTTCTCGCCTCGTCGCGCTCTGAAAGGCTCAGCGTAAGACAGAAGCCAACGTCATGATAATAAGAAATATACATATTGAGTATTGACATTAACTCATCTGCTGACTACTGGAGCTAAGCTAAACACGCACTCATTATGGGCTGTCCATGACTCAGCCAACATGTTAACAACCCATACGCCCTCCTATGACTTGCCCCGCGCGCCCTCCTATGACTTGCCCCACGCGCCCGCTCGCGGCATGTGCTATAATGTGGCCGCGTCACACGCCGCTACTCCTATTATATTATATCTTATATCCCTCTCTACGACGCTTTTATTCGACTGTTCAGCGAGGAATTTCCTGCATCTTATTTGATAGTAATAATGTTTACGAGTACCTTCTAAAGGGCGAATAATTTTTGACAGAGATTTGATAAAATGTAGTGTAACCATAATAACGTACATTTTCTGTAATGTTAGAAGAAACGACAATCGGCCACAGGCCCAGTCCCGAATACTCAAACGCAAATCACATTTAAGCACGTCCAATGCCACGATTTTTAAAAATTGTCAAAGGTCAAAATAAATTGCATAAGCGTAGTTCTAAACCTGGATTCAAACATAGGTATGTTACTTTTAACCCATAAATCAGATTCAATAAAATATACATGACGGGGAAAGGTCCCGAGGCCTGCCGTTCAGAGCGTCAGACATGCCTCGAAGTCCACAATAAAGAAATGCAACGTATGTGTAGTCCAGATGTTTATTGGTTGATCACTTCGCTACGTACAATACCGCTAATAGTGAAACGCGGCAAGTTCAAGACAGAGGCCAGACGGGACCAGTGCTCTGCTCGGAAGTCGCCAACAAAGTGCCACACCTCACCGTCCATCCTAACCTCACTGACCCTCTGTCTTGACCATGCCCAAGTGACAATGACAGTTGTCTACTTGACGTTTCTTATGAACTACACACTCCTCAATGCGCTAACAGATGGCGTTGGAGACCGGACTGGACCACAAATGAATCATCGCGGCAGGTTGATCTCCGACATACATATATTTTTTATCATTATAATGTACGTTTCTATGGAAACCACACGTCCGAAGCCGCGGGCAGAAACAATAGACAGTCTCAAATAAATAACAGATAGCGCTAAATATATAAGCCTGAAGCCCCTAGCGGTAAGAATTAATGAAATTTTAATTTTGATATCCACCTCCGCTTACCCCATCGTACAACACACAATTATACAAGTCGACAGTCAATGGTAGGTATAATACACCCCCACGAGGGTGCACTGCTGAATAGAGTCCATTGACGCTGTATTGATCGTGTGCGATCTACCTTTCATTACAATTGAATTGATTAGAGCTACTAGCTATTGTTTGTAAGAATAGCCCTGGGTTCATTTCAAATCAAAACACATTTATTTCAGATAATGCAGTGTTTACTTTTTCAATTGGCTCCCTTCTCACTTTACCTAAAAAATGCACCATTGTTTTTTAAATAAATATACAAATTAATGAAATCAAAAAGAAATATGAAATTCGGTCATTTCCACCGAAAACTTCCGTTGCGTCCTATTTATTAACGTTATTATATTTAAACGGTTAGGGCAGAATAGGCTAACTGTACACAGAGCACCTTTAATTATTGATTATTTACTAAAGTCCTAATATTTTTAAGAAACATCGTACATTGTGTCTTCACCTAGGCTGGGGACACATTTTTTTTGTATGGAGGTTGCATGTTCCGCTGAGTTACCATAGCTAAATCAATTATTTTGCTAAAAACGATAAAAAATTATGAAACTAACAAGTTACCAGAGAATCTAAGTTAACGTTAACATTAAAATATTCATATAGTTTTCCATGACAGGGACACGAGAGGAGTGCCTTGATTCACCCAGGTATCAACTCCTTACTCTACCTTCCAATATGCCCAAAACATTGTAATCTCTGCAATTTAATTTGCGATTTCGTGAACAAAGCTAGTTTAGGTACAGAGTGGCACAGAGTCTGTTCTAATAGCCCTCCCACGCCCCGCGCCCCGCTGTGCGCGCCGTGACGTCAAATAACCTCTTTGATACGTGACACCCTGTACTCGACACTAATCTTCTTATTGCTATATGGTTGAATCTTTTTCATTTGTTAAGTTGTGCGATTTATCAGGTATTATCACTCCGACTTTTAGTAAAGTCTATTTGCCACAATTTTCCATCTACGTTCATCATCATCATCATCACCATATATTAGTCCACTGCTGGACATAGGCCTTCCCAATGAGCGCCATAGTGCCCTGTCTTCGGCTTGCCGCATCCAGCATCTACCTGCAGTCTTTCGCAGGTCGTCATCCCACTTGGTCGAAGGGCGTCCTACACTACGTTTACCGAGTCATGGTCCCCACTCAAAAACAGGTTTGCCCCAGCGGCCGTCGGTTCCTCGCGAGATATGGCCGGCCCACAGCCACTTCAGCGTTCTACGTTAGGTACTGGCTATTAATTACTTATGTTTCCTAATAATTAGTTTCGCTACTATTCCCTTTGTTCCAATATCCACGTTTTCAAGCGCAGAAGGTAAAAAAGCAATAATACCGAATTCTTTCTATTCCCACTAATCCCACTATTTATTTATTTATTTAAACTTTATTGCACTACTAAAGGAACAAAGGGTGATACTATTTCACGGGATTTATATTTCATGCGGGATATTTTATTGTCATTTTGATTGTATAACTCTTAACTATTGAAGGTTTTTGCTATTCTGCAACGTAAAGCCTCACACTGTAAGAAATATTTGTCTTCGACGGGACTTGAACCAGCAACTCTCCCTCAGTAGAGAATGCGCTACCTATACCATAGCGCCACGAGGTCAATCAAGTGACGTAGGAGTCGAAAAACTCTAAGAATCCTTCAATCATTCATCTGCCTCGCCAGACAAATGCGCAAGTTTCATAAGAGTTCTATAATTCGATATTTTGTAAAAGCGGCCATTAATCAAAAGTGAAAGAAACCAGTTTCCATCCATGTTTGAATGAAAGAAACTATTACAAAGTAAAGCCTTAAGTTACGTCTGAGTCTCGCGGCGCACATTCGTTTCTCGCAGCTTTAACTGAGTAAATTACTTTAACTGAGTTAAATGAGTTTAACTGAGTTAACTGAGCGGAGTCAACTCAGTAGCAGAGCATTCACACCGCGTCTACAAATTGCAATCTGCACGAGGAAACTACTAAGGTTACTCGAATACAAGTCATCAGGCTAAATTTAAAGTGTGTTTAAGTCGAAGTTTTAACGGATTTAAAGACCAAGCACAATCATATAACAATAATCATTTAAAATTTGGGTGTATGGATATTTGTAACTTCTTTACGCTAAATCTACTGAATAGATGGCGCTGAAATAAATCATAAGCTACTTTTCATTCCATAAATCAGTTCCTATGTGATAGAAATAACCTTAATAGTTTAAACGTTTGCAAAGAAACAACGCGTGTATAGTCGCGGGCAGAGCTTAGTTTAAAATAAACACATCTTATTTAATTTGTCGATACCTACAATGATGACCTAAACTCTAAAGTCATTTAAAACGGGATATTTACTGATTTGGATGATTTGATATTTGAGTTTTCAAATATTTCGGCAAAGTTTCATGCGCTATGATCAAATGACTTTATTATTATAATAACCATGATATTTTCTAGAGTTTTATTTTCTGACCTAAACTCTGTTCCTGATTCGATCCTAGAAGACAGTCTGAAAGCTACTTCATCATATACAATAACCTAAATAAGAATCCGTCTCGCACGTCTCGTTTTATTTTGATACCATAACTCGATTCAAGACCGAGCCCTGTAGTAGGGCCTCACACTTTGATGTTTCATAAAAACGCAACGAAAGCGAATCATACACATTTAGCATTTACTGCAATTACCTGAGAGACGCTGAAAGGGCAGTGGGTTCAATGGACCCGAATTTCGTGAAAGCGCTGAAAGGGTTAACTAATGAATTTATTTCTATGAAAAGCTTGAAAGTCTAGCTATTTTATGTAAACCTACGGCTCTATGGGCACGAGCACCGAGCTACGTGGGTAGTGTGGGTAGGAACCATAGAGTTGAACCTTGGTATGGTTTTATTCTGATTTGATTTTCTGTTTTCGGACTACTCTGGCCCGAAGCGAGTGGGACGAACGCGGAACAACGACAAAATGAGTATCTTTAAAAAAATGTTATAACAACTAGAACTAACCTCTCCCCGGTAGTATCAGTCTGCCGTCCAATCGGAATATGAGATCGAGGGAACAGAGAATGCACCTGTGTTTGCGCACACACTTGTGCACTATAATATATTTTTCGCACCTGGCTAGGTGAGACTGGCCGCCGTGGTCGAAATCGCTAAATCCCTTACTCTCATCACACTGGCGATTTGGGAGCGATTTCTAAGCGACACGATAGCGCAGCGAGCACGCCGCGACGAGGACGCTGAGTTTTAAACACTGGTTTCATTGGCTTTAATGGTGCTAGTCGCTTAACTAGCTCGCAAGTCGCCAGTGTGATAAAGCTCTTAGAAAAAGATAATTTTCAAACCAAATAATAACATATACCTACCTAAACAGAAAGCAAAGTGTAACAGGCGTATTTAATTCATCATTAGTCTATATTAGTCCACAGCTGGACATAGGCCTCCCCCAATGAGCGCCATAGCGCCCTGTCTACGGCTCGACGCATCCAGCATCCATACTTAATTATCTATCCATATTTAATTATCTTCACTCAAATCTTTCTAAGCTATACCATACCATATCGACTACGTCAACAATTCGCACCCCTGTTTGTATTTAAGCGTCAGTTTCATACCGTTATATCGTTTCGTTTTTATTTCGCGACAACTTCACCTCGTCGTTTATTTGGCGACAATTCGCGCTGTGTCGCCACTTCGCTGGCAACACTCGTTCTAATTGGCAACACGAATGCTCTTTTCTTCGTAAAACTGTTTTTCATGTTTGTTTCGTTGGCTCGCTTGCCTTTGATGTCGTTAGGGGAAACATGTTGGGTTTGTACTTTCAGTTTGTAAACGAAATAACTCAGTTTAGCTAAATGGTACAAGGCACTATTAAGAACGACTTTGAATGGTGAAAGTGAATTTTTATAAAGGCGTGTAGATACTTTTGAAATATATCATGTATTGTATTATATATTTCAGTTATCGGGTGCCCATAACACAAGCTCTGTTACTTATGAAAAAAACCACCATGAAAAAATCTATAAAAATATCTCGTTACAATAATTACTCGCTACACCCTTCGCCTTCGTAGATCTATGTTTCAAATAGTTTATAAATCATCCGCTTGAGTCACTCTTCTTTTAAAAAAAACGCATCAAAATCCGTTGCGTAGTTTTAAATATCTAAGCATACATAGGGACAGGCAGACAGCGGGAAGCGACTTTGTTTTATACTATGTACCTAGTGATGATGACCACCTGAAATAATTAAATCTTTAAAAAAATCTCGTTCTAATTTATTATAAGCGGCCATGATAGTTCCATAGTCCAAAGAGGTTTGCAATAAGTTTAGCGGAGGCCTATTTATAGAAGGGTCTATTGTTCCATCAGTTGTAGAGACGTGTGAAGGAGGGCGCGCCGGAAGTCTCCCAATTTGCTGGCGGAAGTGCCGGCGGCGGCCAGCGTCTTGGACCGAAGATGGCTGCTAGATGTTCCCCGCGGTTTCCCCCGCGTTACATTCGAATTTCACATTTCAATAGTGATAATAATAATAGTGCAATAAAGAGCTCATTCATTCAATAATATAAGAGAGCCTGTGTGTGTAGCTTCCCAAGGTTGAAAGCATCTTTAAAATCGGCCTCGTAGTTTTGGAGCCTACTCAATGCAAACAATCGAAATATCTTTTATCCACAAAATAATAAAAACATAAAATGAATAAATAAATAATAATGTGTCAGTCCGTGTGGCCTGATGGTAAAAGAAACGTTTGCGCTTTATTTTTTATTTTTGCAGTAGAACCTTCATTTGCATTCGGCTGGTATACAGATTATATCTCTATTAGTGTGAGTTTCACTCATACTATTTCGTCACATCCGATTCATTTTCTTTTGTTTTTTTCCCGACGAAACGCGAAACAAAATAGGAGGTTCTATGTTCGACTGTATGTATTTTTATGTATAGTCGTCTATTGCTCCTTCAATTACAGATCTATTTGGAAAGTGTTTCGCTATTGTATGGAGAAACATCTTGAAATGATTCCATGCAAATTTTATTTCCAGAGGATAGTTTGTCCCGAACAACTTAAACAATAATAGTGTAAATACTAAGGAATTTGAAGTAAGTTTCTTGCTTTTTTAAAACAAACAGAATTATTATTATAATCAGAATGCAGCCACTGGGCGATGGAAATGGTATGAGTCACTATAAATAATTTACTTAAATAACTAACTTAGTCACTTCGCCATAATAATGGCAGCGTCACAGTATTACAGTTTTGGCATTATACCTAACTAGCTGCGCCCCGCGGTTTCACCCGCGTGATGATAGATATTTTGGATAATATACAATATATCGTTATAAATTGTAGCTTATGTGTTATTCTGATGTATAAGCTATATTATTGTAAAGTTTTATTAAAATCCATTCAGTAGTTTTTACCTGAAAGAGTAACAAACATCCATCCTTCCATCCATACTTACAAACTTTCACATTTATAATATTATTAGTAGGATGACAGAAACTGACGAAACTACGAGTACAGTTGCACGGTCGCGTGTCAAAAATCTCTTAGTTGAAACCAATGTACCAATCTTTCCGTGCATTAACACCGCACGAACTAGATATGTAGAATTTCTTTGATCTACGAACGATTTGGCCACGATACCACTGCATAGTAAAGTGATCGGTGAGCAGAATAGAGTCCCTGCACGCGAGATATGTGCAATCCTGGTGCAAACGAAGCTCTGCCCTTCTTCTTTAATTCACTTATCAGCGAGACCTGAGTGTAAGTCATTGTTTGTTTCCGAGAACAAGGAAATTTAATTAAATACATGAGATATAGTAAGCTCACCAGGTGTATCATCGCTCTCGGCGTAGTGGTTGTGCGGCGCGGCTCCCGGCCCCGCGTACAGCAGATTCAGTTCCCGGGCCTCGTTCTCTTCTTGAGCTTGCTGACGACGCAGCGCCACCTGGTGGAAGGAACGGTTCTTATAAGGTGCTCTTACCTATGTATATAAATAATGTAGATGTATTAGACACATAAGAGATATATGAATGTACTAGTTGGTTATTTTATCACTTTTTCCACGAGTGGACAAAAAAATGTAGTTATCTAATAGTAATAAATTAAAAATAAGAAACACCTTATTAACACTTATTAATAATAAATAAATAATAAATAATGCTGGACAATCCACACAGCATTATCTAGCCCCATGGTAAGCAAAGCTTGTGTTATGGGTACTAGATAACTGATATACATAATACAATACATTACATAGATAGATATTTTTTATTATACATAGAAAACAACCAGAACACCCGGAACAAATATCTGCAGATCGTACACACAATTGTTCCGAGGCGGGAATCGAACCCGCAACCTCCTGCATCGCAGGCGGACGCAGCTTCGCCCACCGCGCCACATCGGTCGTCAAACTTATTAAATCATAATGTATAGTAAAAGATTTGACTTATCTCAGTGCTTAATTTGTAAGCCTATAGAAATAAAGTCTAGTCAGTAACCTACTAATGTTGTAAAGCTGATAGTTTGTGAATATAAAAATAATTGAATAAAACTCGTATGAATTGATAGACGTATATGTTTCATAACGATAGGATTCGTAACGAATACATCCGACAGAGAACCAAGGTTATCGACATAGGTAGCTCTCAGAATTAGCAAGCTGAATTAGCAGTGGGCCGGCCATATCTTGCGAAGAACCGACGGCCGCTGCGCTGGGGCAAACGTGTTCTAGAGTGGAGACATCGACTCGGTAAACGTTGAGGACGCCCTCCGACCGGGTGGGATGACGACCTGCGAAGGACTGCAGGCTGATGCTGGATGCGTCAAGCTAAAAACAGGGTGCTGTGGCACTCATTAGGGGAGGCCTATGTCCAGCAGTGGACTACTATCTCACCTGCGCCGCCATGACCCGCTGTCGCTCGGCTATGAGCGTGCACTTGGCGCACACGCAGTCCCGCCAGCGGCAGTAGCGCTTGTGGCCCTTCAGCGCGGAAACGACTCCGTGGTTGCGACACCGCGCGCACTTTGGGGTTCGCTGGGAACAATAATAACATGTTACAAGAACAGCATTTTGGGGCCCGCTGGGAATAATATTAATATGCTACAAGAAAATAAATAAGGCTTGACAATCCACACAGCATCATCTAACCCCAAGCTAAGCAGAGCTTGTGTTATGGGTACTAGATGACTGATATATTTAATACATTACAAAGATATATATTTTTATTACATATTATACATAGAATATACCCAGAATACCCGAAACAAGTATTTGCAGATCGTACAAACCATTATCCCGAGGCAGGAATCGAACACTGCAACCTCCGCGCCACAGAGGTTGATAAGAAAGTAGTAAAATGAGAAGGTGAGTCAAGGGTTCTAGAAGCCCTACTAGATATTTTTGTGTTAAGAGAGGGGTTAAAAACCCAAATAAATATTGGTGGGATATGGGGCTTAGACTCGTTTTCTTGCGGCGCAGCCTTAACTGTAATATATGTAGGTACAGGTAGTGCCTATGGTATCTTTGACCTGATTGCAAGACTACTTGGTACAGCGTCTAATTTAGATAAATTATTGTGTTCTATCGTTCACCTCTAGCTTGTACTCATTTATTATTCAATCAGTTTGTCGGGTATTATTTTAATTATGACTTATTTTATGTATCTGAGTAAATTAAATTTTAATTTATTTTAATTTTAATGTTATATACATATAGACACTTTGATTGTTTCTGTACTATAAACTGATTGTCTGAAATAAAGGTATTGTATTGAATTGAATTTCTTTTTAAATAAAAAAGCGGCTGAACCAAACTTATAGAATTTTGGCAAGGAGATAGATTGTATCGGGGAAGGTCTTTCGCTACCTTTTCTTAAAACATAATTATAAAGAAGGTAAATGAGTAGCTTAGTCGAAAATTACAACACGGGCGAACCCGCCGGCTGAAGCCTGTTTCTTCTAAAAATGGAGTAATTTTAGTAAATAAAAAAAGCTTCATTAGCTAGTTTCAATACATACCCTGTGTTGGAAGCTACCCTCAAAGCCTTCCAGTGAGAACCTCATCAAATCCGGCTCAGTATTCCGGCACTGGAACAAACAGACAAACTGATCGTATATTTTGGATCCACAGACTATAGAGCAGCTCTAGAAAAAGTTTCGGGAAAGATATTTTTTGAAATATTATTTGTAAATGTCTGTGAATCCAAAAAATATGTTTTCAGAAAGTTTGTCTGTTTCTACCAAGCTTTTTTTTATAATTTCGGATACGAAAGAAACTACTATTCCTATGCAAAAGCTAAAAAAAAAATCAAATAAAAACGAGCCAAGTGCGTTTCAAACCACGCACAATGTATGACCAACTCTGAACAAGTAACAGATATTTATTTCACGTTCCTAATTCAATTTCATTTGAAAGAATTCGTTCGTAATTCGAAACCTACCGGAAGTTTTACACCGAAAGCCCCCAAATGTAACAAAACACGATCCAATAAAATTATTCACGTTATTATGTTATTAGGTTATTATAACACGTGATTTAACACATTGTGTGTATTACACCTTTTGTAACCTTCATAGTAACAATGTTACAGTAATAATATTGGCGTGTCGGTTACAGAGGGTAGTAATTGTAATGTAATTTTGTAATGCAATTGAAATTAGCGTAATTATGGAGATATCTAATTCTATTTGAGGAAGTGATACCTGAAGCTTTTGTTGGTTTGGTTTGCGCAAAAGTTTTTTTTTAATTTAGAGATTATTTGTAAGTACAAATATCATTTTAACCGACGAAAAGAAAAATAACAGAGGAGGTCCTATGCTCGTATGAATTTTTTTGTTTGTTCGCCGATTTCTCGTTCCATTACAGACCGATTAATACAAAAATACTTTTAAAAAATTGTACTTACTAGAGAATTTGTAGTTGGTTTTTGTGTTCTTTCAAAACAATGAAATTATGTAAAAAACGTTGGGCTGCACACGCTTGCTACGATATGCGTGATTATGAATTTGCAAAAAGGAGATTCTATGTGTGGCTCCATGTATTTTTTTTTTTTTTATTTGGATTATTATTAAGTAATCCCTAAGTGGCTCTATACCTACATATTATCGAGGAATTAGTATTTATCCCTCAGAACTTAAAAAAAGTTTGAAACTAAGGGATTCGAAGTCGGTTTTTAGTTTTTGAAAACAATTAATTAATATTTGAATGCTCTGTACCTATAGGTATTTGCCGTCGGGCAAGTCGTTGCGGCAAGTCGTTGCGGCAAGTCGTTGCGGCAAGTCGCAGCGAAGCACTTTTATAAGTTGATATTCTAAATTTTAACTAACTAATATGTTACGAAGGTAACGAAATATTACATTGCGAGCCCGTTTATGAAAATATTACGATGCCTTCATATTAACATAGGTATATTTACTTAATTTATTTTTAGTAAAAAACAAGTAATAATGATTATTTTTAATTTTTTAGCCTACTTGGTATTGTTTTGAATATACAATTAAAACGCTATAGTCCCTGTAGAGGCACAGTGTAGTGCGTCCGGTATTATTTGATCATACCCAACTTATCTTATAGGCTCGTAAAAAAACTGTTACTTACTGCTAACGATTCCACAATTGAGACATACCTACTTAAGCATATGTTTTTATATATCAGCATTCTGAACATTCTGCCGTCTGGTGACGGCTAACTTTTTTAGAAAATTGATATAATTGTAAATACTGATGTGTAAATAGTTTACTAACTAGTAGTAATTTAGCAAATTATACATCGGATAGATGTTGATACGTGCCTGGAGTTTTGTAACCTTAGCGTAAATAATTATATGGTAAATTAACACAAAAGGTAATTGCATCAGCTTTTAAAAATGACATGTTACCAACCTGATATCTCTCTGAAGCCCTGAGGAAGAAGGGCGGCAGTGCAGCCAGCACCGGGTGCTGCACCAGCTGCGAGACGTCCACGCCGTTGGGGAGAGACATCTCCATGCCGAGACACACTACAGGACCGAAACTGTACACGCACTCGATACTATAACATAGTCCGTACTACACGCGAAAGGTTAAAAACTCAAATAAAAAAGTTACAAAACGCAAAGTCCCGACAAAGCGCAACAAAAGTTCGCGTTCCAAATTCAAACCCCGCGCGATTCCAACGCCAACGTTCCGCTCCACGATTTTATGAACACTGTTGCTTCATTTTCGGCGACCGACAGTATCTGCGGGAGAGAGAGACGGCAAAAGTGCGAAACGAGACACAGTTTCAGGTGTAGCTGCGTCCCGCTCGCACGCCAGCTTTAACTGTATATGTTGTATCATCCGGTTATATAAAATGTTGTAAGACGAGAGCGTGGAGTGCTCCAATAGGGCGGCGGGGACTCCGCCTCTGAACGCGATTGGTCCAAACGGTTGAAACTTAATTTATAAAGGTGACTTTTTTGAGAACCAGTTTTAAAGGACAAAGCTATTGAATGAACAAAAAACACAATTATGTTTGTTATTTGGTTCGCGTATTCCGCTTTTGTTGGGCTTTATTCGTCCATTGTTTATTATTTAGTTTGTATTGTGAATGTATTTGTAGAGACGGTATCGATCGGTCGCCTGGCCGCTATCTGATGATCTCTGTCTGCGTTGATGATCCTATTTAAATATTATCTCGTCATCATCGCGAGTAGCTTTCAATTAACTCATCCTGCATTTTGTTGCTCTAATTATTAATGTCAGGGTCAATACGTTTGTATTTTTTTTAAATTATCGCCTGGGAATATTTGTTATCTTGATTTAACGAATTCACATTGATTTTCTTATTAAATGTACCTGATATTCAAATGCGTTGTTATTGTTCCTATATGTCCAGTCAATCCTAAATCGCTCTCAGCGATAAGGCCGCTCTTTATACTTCCTCTATTCTAAGTATTTATTTCTGCATTGTTTAATTGTTTTCTATCCATATAAACAATAGAAGACGTTAGTTTTTTAGTATGAAAGTTTACAGTGATCATTTTGTTCCTTATCCTGGGGCTGAAAATTCAAAGCTCTAATTTGACGAATTTCCTATACCTAACACTATGTCTGTTTTGAACAAAATATATTCAAGAATTTGTAATAAAATTCCAAATATAAATGACTTCATTTCAATTCCGTCCAACAAAAGACCCATCTCAAAGATACATCCGCCATCTTCAATTTAAATTAAATTCAAAATTGGAACGTCGCACGGGAAGGTGCGAGGTATTAGAATTTGTCGCGCGAATCCGATCTCAATTACAATGCGAGGGGGGCGACCCCAGGGAGTGGGAGGGGGGGGGGGGGGGTAATTATCAATGTATTTACTGAATATTTAGATGGATGAGCTTTGGATTGGAAATATAGAATGAAATTGTTTGGAAAAAATTATCTACAATATTGTAAGAATGTTTTGTAAACCTATGGAAGTTATTTTAATGGTATCTGAACGAAACTTTCTTGAAATAGTACTTAGAGTATCGAGATATTTAGAATTTTTTAATTTAGCCTTATTCGTCCCACTGCTGGGCAAAGGCCAAAAGATCGAGAATTAATAAATAAAATACTGACTATAACCTACTTCGTGACAAACTTTACCTACCTCTTTTTATTTTGAGTAGGTACCTCATCTCAGTAATCAAAACATAAATGACTGAAGTGATTTTGGAAAACCTTTAACTAATTAAGCCATATTATTTCTGAAGGGCTATTGAAGTATGCCATTACTAATAAAGCAATTTGAAAATATGACTTTAAAAACAAACTAATAAACTTTTATTTGAACTTAGGTAGGTCTTAAATAAAACTTAATCGATTCAAGAATTCATGAACAATACATTTGATTACCTACCTAATATTATATAAACTTAAATATATAAGTCAACATACATAGATTTTAGATTATCAATTCTGTGCAATACCTTCTTAGTATTGCTTTAGAGAAACTAAGACTAATTCATTCCTACTTTAAATTGTGATACCTAATTATGTTGCTTAGTTAGCTCTCAAGGCATGGCGCCCTGACAGGGCTAATAAAGTTTCATATTGTATTTCATAGGATAGCAAAATAAAATACTTGAATACTTATCTGTTATATTTGTAATTAAATATTGCTTCTAAATAATACTTTCAAATAGACATAGATATTCTAAATAGTACAGATTCAAATATCTAGATCTAATCTCGTCAAACAGCAGTGAATATTTCATGATTCCCTTTGTTACAATAGAAAACAACACTTATTATAAAGTAGGTAAGTGAGAACACAATAACAACTTTCCAAGTAATCTAATACTTCTCCGCGTTGTTCAACAAACAAATAAAATAAATTCTTGCCATAAATTAAAAGCACGTCTCAATAATAGCGTAGGTTCTGTAAACTCACAGGTGAGGGGGTGTGGGGGGGGGGGGGGGGAGCTGAGGGCAGGGGGGGTGAGTAAATGAAAATTCCGCAGCGGAGCGATCAACACGCGAAATGTTCACATTGCGCAAACGTCTCAACTTGTAATAGGGATGGGGCTGTACGGCTGGCTTCGATATCGATGATGGTTTTTTATAACTTAATAGCATGGCGGCACACACTCGTCAGACAGGCCGAGTAGTATGTACTGGTGCGTTCGGGCTCTCGTTCGACTCACGAAGTGGTTTTATTGTCTTTGGACGTCTGAAGAGATGTCTCGACGACATCATCCTCGACGAATGTGCAATCATGGAAGGATTGCACAGTGGAAACGTTTAAAGTTATTTCCATGGGAACTGATTTAGGGGATAAATCAAAGCCTATGCCTATGTTTTATTCCAAGCCTATGATTTCCATCACAACCCAAAAAATAACATATAAAATCAACAGCATATCCTTCCAACCGTTCCCCTCCCTAGCAGCGTGGGAGCGAGCAAATATCTTCGCAAGCGTTAAAATGAAATGTTCGCAATTTGAATATCGTTCTACTCTCCCCTCCCACCCCGCGTCTCTGGGAGGACGCCTAGCACGTAACTGGGTAACCACGGAGGTCGTATGCGAAATATTATGCTGAGGTGAGGTGGGATACACACTAGGGTTTTATGCGGAATATTAGAGGAGAGATGGCCATGGAGGTTTTACGCTAAATATTTTACTACAAAGGTTTTAGTACTAAATTAGACCGGTTTATTCGGGAGTGCTACGAGCGAGGCGCTACGCCGCAGCGCTTTCGTAGCATCATTACGTAATGTTTCAAAATACTTACAAAATACATTTAGTCTTTTTGATATTGTTTTATTTTTGTGAAGTATCATTTGATTTTCAAATAGATAGATTTCCGATTTGAATATCTTAATTTCCTTAAATACCTCTATAGATAAGATGGAATAAAAAGTAGCCTATGTTTTATTCCAAGCCTAGAAATACCTGTAGGTATGCAAAATTTCTGATCCATCCGAAGGGCAAACATCCAAATTTTCGCATTTATAACATTAGTGTGATTATTATCAAATAATAAGTACCTATGTTATTGATTTTCACATCACTTCAATTTAGATAAGCTTACGTAACAGCCTAAACCATTCTCTAAGAGAATGGTTTAGGCTGTTACGTAAGATTATTCAAAAAATTTACTGAAGAGAATTTCTCTTCAGTAAATTTTTTGAATCCACAACCTTAGTTCGTAGTTTTGTGAACCACTGCGATCTACGGTATATCGTAGTCGAAATATATGTATCTTGGTAAGTAGGTAGCTATAGACCTAATATTCTTCATATTCTCTCCTCGTATAATTGTGTTTTGTTGTTCCTTTACTTACGTACTCCACTTAGACTCACGCAGGGGGTTAGGGCGGTACTTTACTTTAGAATTGAAGTGAATTTAGAATTATCTCATTCAGAGTGCGCTTGAGGTTGTATGTTTCCCAGTCGTTTATTTAAAAAGACAGTTACAATCAAACATTGGAAACAAATTCGTTTTATACTCCGATTCAAAAACCCGAATATTTTTTATGTAGGTAGGTTCCCAAAGGGGTTAAAACCCCTTTGGGAATGTTGGTAGAAATATTTTTGATAGTAATGGTATCATTGAAGCAAAGCATAGAAGCTCGACACAATTTTTTGGTTTGTAAACTTTCATTCCTCATTTAATTGAACTCGCGTTCGTTTTCAAATACAAATTTAAACAATTTCCGCTCCGCATGCAAATTACGAAGTTTGTGTTTCAGTTTATAGCTTGTTGTTTCTGTTATTGTTTTGTTATAAATACTAATTCTAATTTGTTTCTTGTATTTGATTGTAACATTATTTGTGACGGTTAACATATTGTTTTATTACGGTTCAGAGTGTCAGCCGTTACCTCGACGCTAACAGTCATGGTCAAAATATATGACTGACTGTTAATAATAATCTGATTTGGGGGCTAGATGACGCTGTGTGTAATGCTTAAACTTTGCCTCTTTCACACCAATTTGTGCCTGTACCAACATAATACAATATAATGATCAGATGCAGATCATTAAAAAAAAGACATTACATACGACAACACAATGGGCGGCCTTATCGCTAAGAAGCGATCTTGTCCAGGCAACTTTTGGATGGAAATAATTATAAGAAAGGTCAAGTGTAGATAAGATAAAACTTAACTGCATGACTGACAGTCAAATCGCATATGTTTTAACTCTTCTAAGATGAATATATTTTTGTTTTATAAAAAAGGCTTTTTTAATACCTGAAAACATAAAGTCAGATTACATAACACTTCTCGGGCCTGTAACAGCAAGTGACAGAGTAAATAGAGCCTGCCTACCCATGGCTGCAGAGCGTCCTCTGGCGCCGTAATGAAGTGGCGCCTTCTACTACACGTCCAATGGGCGGCTGGATACAGTTGCGGGCGACGTGATTGGGCGGCATGGGGCGCGATACTGTTGCGAGCGGCGCCATTGGCGGCTGGCGGAGGCTTTTACGGAATATACCTAAGCCTATTTTTCGTTCTAACTGTACGTATAGAATGGTAGTACTTCCTAGTAATGTTATAAAGTCGAATGTTTGTGAAAAGTTAATTTTATTTTGGGACTGATGATGAATTTCATGTGATGTGATGAAACAAATGTTAATTCATCTACGAAAGTACTGAACAAACCTGGCTACTTATTATTGCGAAAATACGCTTGCGAAGCCGCGGGCAGAAAGTACTCATAATAGGTGAACAAACAATGCAAAGAAGCTTTGGTCAAAAAGCACAAGCTGGCTTCATTTGATTTCTTAGAAATGACCCCGAGTCACAACCCACTGACGCACGTACCTACCTATCACAAACCTTAATTTGGCTTATTTTTTTCATCCGCATTTTATTTTGTTAGCATTGTTGCCTCAGACAATGGGACCAATTTGTCAAAATAGTGTAAATCTCAATGTTTGTCAAAGGCCAGGTATAGGTAGGACCGGGTTTCGATGTAGGTTTCGATTTATAGACAAAAAGCTCGATCCAATAAAATGTTTGTGTAGAGATGCATTGCTTTCAACCACAAATGGTTGACCAAAAGGTGAACTTGTACAAAGCGATTTCTGCCTCTTGACGCATTTACTGCTCCTGGCAAAAAGCCTGAAATAGTTTGGCTATTTGGCTTATCGGTTCGTGCACAAAAACCGTCGCTAGATGGCGCGGCGCATTTACAGACGTTTGTCAGCGCGGCGTGAGTTATGTGTGTGTGACCACGCACGCCGGGCGCGGCTTGTGGATGCGACCACGGACCGTTGCTTTAGTTTATTCAACCTGCATTTACAGACGTTTGTCAGCGCGGCGTGAGTTATGTGTGTGTGACCACGCACGCCGGGCGCGGCTTGTGGATGCGACCACGGACCGTTGCTTTAGTTTATTCAACCTGCATTTATGCCAGGTATTCCTTTCATTTAATCTATCAAGTTTGTTGGAGAGATTTCATCCTTATAATTGACCCTAACGATTGATGCAATAAAAGTAGGTACAGGGTGTAATTTTTACAGATTTTAATCGGTTCGATTCCCGGGTGAGGCAAGCGAATTCTCGAATATTTTTGAACGCAGTTATCTTTCTTTTCAAAAATAAAGGAAAGGTTTCTTTGAGTAAAATTATCTATATACAGTATTAAGAGTACTTGTACCAGGTGGCATTACAAAATTCCACCGGTACCTATCTGGTTTGCCATTTAGGCTAAATGCCAAACTAGAGATACTACAATATATTTGACATAAGGCCAATATTAATGTAATGTAACACCTAGTTTACAATAATACATTGTTTCAGTTGTACTACGAGTATAAAACCAACCAACTAGTAACGCAACACTAGTAACAAGCGTTTACCTAAACAGTTTCTAAACAGTTAGACGGTTTAAAAAAAAATAGTCCAAAAATATTATCTTATAGTCATATCCACACACCGGCCGCAGTCCGCTGACCAACAAAAACAAGTCGTTCGTTCCCTGACTCGTCTATTTTCGTCCTGCCGCGGAGGTTGATGGAGGGCCCCCGTCAGCGAATACAAAACGTACAACTCTCCACCCTTTGCCCTCGAGTGGCCGCGCGCCGGACGCCGGCGACCGACTCTATTCTATGGGACTTGTGGCGGATGAAGCTTTACAGCGCTGCAAACGATGCTGTGTTTCTGTTTCTATGTACAGGTTTGTAAGCATTCGATGATGGGTACTCAATTAAGTTAATGTATGTATATCACTGGGAAGACGGGAGTCCCCAAACACAAGACTTAAAGTCGTAGCTCGTCGAGAAGGCGTTCTACAGTGTAGACGATTATGTTACAATTTCTAAATAATTTACAATTAATTTATTATTTCATTTTAAGAATTATTTTTTGACTTGTACCTACCTACCTACTAAGAGTATTTTGATACCAATCAATTGATTATTCTGATTATTCAAGCAAATGTTTGCTTCAATGGAGGATCCAATATCAACTTATGTTTGTAAAAAAGGTACCTACTGCAATAAACGTTTTGTTGTTTACTAGTGGACCTTCCCGGCTTCGCACGGTTTTAATACGGATCCCTAACTTTTTTGAAAATATAATATAGCCTATGTTCACCGGGGATAGCGTAGCTTCCCAACGGTGAAAGAATTTTTCAAATCGATCCAGTAGTTTCGGAGCCTATTCATCTATCATTACAAACAAACAAACAAAAAATCAAACCTTTCTGTTTTTTTTCCTCTTTTTATATTAGTATAGATTTATTTATTTACTCATCACACTAATATACTAGTAGTTAGTTACTAGTAGTTTTTCCGTGTCCTCGTAAACTCTAAGTTACGAGGACACGGAAAAACTACTAGTAACACTCTCGTAACTCTCATTAAGTCGTTCAATTTACTAATCCTACCAGCCTTATCCCCCCAAGCTTTCTCCCTCCCAACAGATTTACCCAATATCCCTCGTTATGTTTTTTTTCTCTACTTTATTACTTAGATACAGCACTCAACTTCCTCCCCATAGTCAAATATAGCATTACAGTACATAATCTTTATAATACTCCTGATTAACTTGCTACTCTACATTTAATATGAATCGGTTATTCTCTGTTAAGAAATAAGTATTGATTATTCGTAGCTCTTATACTATTGTTTTTTTTGTGTTTTTTTTCTTAGTCATTCTGTAAAGCATTTTGTATATTATCTTATATTTATAGCTATAAATTAGACAGTTGCTTTACTTTACTGTTAATTTACCTACTCATTGTTTTAGATTTATCATTATAACACCCGCGGAGTGGGGGCACTGGTGACTTGTAATACAGGTTTTTTAACCTACCTCAAGCACCAGCCCCTCACAAAACAGGTCAATGTGATCTCAACATGTATATTATATACGAAAATTTTTGTAAGACCTTGTTGTGAGTGGAAAATAAATGTATTTATTATTATTATTATATAATAAATGTGAAAGTTTGGATGTTTGGATCGTTTCGGCGGTATAATTGTTACATTTTCTCGTCAAACCTACTGAAAGGATTCGACTGCAATTTTGCATTTAGCGTGTTCTTATATACTTTTATCCCATAAATAAGTTCCCATGGGATAGAATAAAACGTTTCCATAGAAAAAACGCATGCGAAGCCGCGGGCAGAAACTAGTATCCAATAAAATCTACTTTATCTGGATTGCTTTGAAACATAAACCAAAGTTGATAGGTGATTAGTGTGGTTATTAGATTCAAAGGTTCTATTTTTATTAGATTCACGTTGTAGAATATATAATCTTAATAAGTTAGGTTTAACGTGAGTCCGGGTGGGGCAATTTGAAACATAAATTCCAGGTTAGTACCACTGTAGTGATATAACAAAAATATTTTTTCATAAATTATGTAAGACAGCTACAGAATCAATGTGCTACCTACGTATTAATTAAATTAATCCAGCATTAATATTAGCTATCTCGAGAAAACAGAAGGGGTTGGACCATTTTGGAGCTTTATTTATGATACTACCAGTGACATCTAGCGGCGAGTAGCATCACTAAACCAAACTGTTTAGAACCATTTTACACATACAGAACTTGATAGAGGCTAGGCTAGAGGTATGTGTATGTTTAAAATGGTTCTAATCTAACCTTGTAACGCAGTTATGCTACTCAACCACAGATGACTCTGTTTAACGTACTTAAAACAACATTTCTACAGTCCTTATTTTTCTTTAGTAAGTACCTTATAATTAATAGCAGATTCGTAAAATTCATTAGGTATCTATTTTAATTTAGCTACATACATAGGGTCCTTTAATGATTTGACGATGTTGATCGCTTCCCGGCACGGGACTAGATAGATAGATAGATAAAGCATTTATTCGACACTGCAGCACATGATATAAAGGTAACAATAGTAAAAGTAATAGTAAACAATAAGTAATAGTATAAAACAATTAAAAGTGGAGATTTAAAAAAATTGTGTGCGTGCTGCAGCCTGTCAAAAAGGTAATAGCTCAGCGAAAAGCTTTGCTCTAAGAGCAAAACACTGATTTTCAGTATTACCCTTTGAGGCGACCAGAAGAACGATACACTGACATGATAATGATGTGTGATTGCATACAACCGAATGAATGACTGTGCAGTGTAATAAGAATCAACTATAGGTATATAAAAAGACATGTATTTGTAATTATGTGTTTTTGTCTCTGTAACTAAAAAGTTTCTGTGTAATTATAAAATAAATATAGATACGCATGGGTCGGTGTTTTGTGGCAGTATAATTGCTTCGGAGGTATTTGGGCCTTGGGTTGGCTGGACTAGGGAACCATTTAGGAAGAAGTAGCAGTCTCGGTGTTTTTTATCTCTGGCAAACGAAGCGTTTTGGAATACCCTCTTTTTGGTTTTGTAACAGTAAACGTTTGAAATGTAATTTGAAAGTGAATTTAGTGCTAAGATTACGTAAGGGTGGAGGTATATTGTTCCAACACTTCGTTGCCAGATATCGAAAACTACCTTTGAACGCTGCTGTTTTATGGTTATGATACAGCAGTGCAGATCTGATTGACCGCATGCCTCGAGTCGTATTTGAAAATTTTAACTTTGAGTGCAGGTATTCGGGTTTATTGAATTTCATAACATCAAAAATCAAAAATCATCTATGACTATGAATAATTTAATGTATAAAATATGACTTGTCTAAGTGCTTATTTTGTAAGCCTAAATAAATAAATGATTTTTTACTTTTACTTTACTTTGAGATGTTTGGGGAAGTCTTAGTGTTCACTCAACATTTTATGAAAAAAAAACTGTACCCTATATTTTTATATATTCTTTGCTTGCGATTTCTTTAAAAGCCATCTAAAAATAGGTATATGGTTTTTAATAATAATAATAATAAGCCCGCAAGGCATCTTGTGACGAGCTGTTGGTGAGTAGCGACACCACGGGTACCGAGTGCTCCCGGGGAAGTTTCTGGTTCTCGTTTCCGCTTGCGGAGTGGCATCCCAAGAGAACCAGATCCCCACCTCTTGCTTGCCTTCATTGGCCGGTCTGAGTGGAGTCGCGAAAGATGCATCTTAGGATGTAGACTCGGGGGTTGAAGTGTCTTAATGGCGTAATAGCGAGGAAACCCGCTCACGAGCAGTCTTTGTGATGGTGAAATCGGGGCCACACCTCTCGACACCCCTCAGTCGTTTGCGCCGATGTTGTTCCTCTCCGGTAATTTACTCCGGCTTTTTAAGGAACCAATCCAGCATTCGGCAAACCACCGTCTACCACTCTTTTTAACATTATGATTGACTTGTTTATGGCAGACGTCCGAAATTTCCCCTATAGCCCTATTACCCAGTCCATCCATCCATCACAATAGCCTAGTTTTATTTCTTTCATTTTTCTTTGCAATAGTCTCTACACTTGGCGGATACCATCTTTGGGTGTATCATATTGTGCACCCGAGGATGATACCCGCTATAGCCATCGTCTTTAGATTAACTTTCTCAAAGGGCCTCTGTGCTGTTGGCTTCGGCCCCACGCAAGCCCACCAAAGGACCGGGTCACTTTATGGTCCGAGATCATGGTAAATGAGAGACATAATAATAATAATAATATTTGTTTATTTCAGGCAAAAAACCCATATCACAAAGCCCTTACCAAGAATAAGTAGTAAATAAACACTATTTGCTGAAAAAAAGGCAAAATTAATTTATGATATGAGGCCTGTAACCTATGAAAGTTATGAATACTTAAATGAACTATTATTCTAATAACTAGACTACATGGCTACAGACAGATCTTATGATGAAAACTGTGAATGAATTAATGGCGCACGAAATCTCGCTAAACACTTACGTAGGAAGAGCAAATAAGAACTTTAGCTAAGTGTTACCTACCTTACCTAGGTACCTAATTCTTGTTAAGTATCGCAGAGTTTCTTATCAAGTGTTACTGTAAACGCGCTGGCGGAAGGGTTCCCACAATAACGGACGTTGGTTTACAAACATTTCAGCGACATTTGATTTTCTAAACATCTTACAGTTTACGCCAGTTCTCCACTCTGCCTCGAAAGAAACGCAACCCCAGGTGAGATACTCCTTAGTAGGTACAGTTTCATACTTAATTCCTTTTCCTAGATATTTTTTTAAGCTTCAAGACTTCTTATCTTCATTAATTACGTACTCCACCGTCAGCTTCGCAGCGCAGTTCGCGATAACGCCGGTTGTGCCACTAGTTTGATTTGAATATTTTCTCCCCAGCTCCTGAGCTCCGCAGGTGGACCATGGGCCTTTATTCCTTGGATACTTCAAGAGGATCGTGCCCAGGAGCCTTATAGAGATCGTAAGTAGGTATACGTACATTAAAAGCTATTTAAAACGGGATATTTACCATGACTTGATTTTTGAGTTTGCCAATTACGCATGGCGCATGAAACTGTGTGGAAATATTCGAAAAATAAAAATCAAATCATGGTAAATATCCCGTTTTAAATGACTATTGTGTTATTTATTAACCATGATAGTTTAAAAAGTTTTATAGTTCTTCTTTATAGCTTGCTTTTTTCAATTATTAGAAATATATACCTAGTACCTACGGATGTGTGCTGTAAACTACCTTTGTTGTTCCAGAAACCACAATGAAGCGGTCTATCCCGATAGCGCTCTGTTCGTTCTTCTTCCTCACGCACACCAACTCCATGATCATGCGCAACAACGCGCTCATGTCCAAGATGGTCTCCAACTTCCAGGAGAAGGCCCCCGCGGCCGGCGAGGAGGCCCCGCCGCGGGCCCCGGTCCACGTCATCAAGATGATGAAGAAAGTCCTCTGCAAGAGCTTCCCTATGATCCCTTGCGACCTCATCATGGAAGACCCGTCTTTGCAAAGTCTTATACAGAAGTCGATTCAACAAATTGAAAATAAGAAGCAGATGTTAGAGTACAACCTGGCGACCACCACGCACCTCCCCAGCATCAACAGCGAGGATCTCTCGAACTTTTTACAAGTAAGTCACACGGGGCTGTTCAACCAGCAGCGGAAGAAAAACAAGGCCATAAACTCCAATAAACCAATGAAGCTGAAAAACGTTTGGTCTCACGAGCGCGGCAACGGCGCCGCCATCGACGCTAAACTGTTCGGCGCGAACGGACGAAAGAAAGTACGGAGATTCTTCCCTCACAAATTGAAATTGAAAGACAAGAAGATTGATTTCACTGAAGAGAAGGAGTCTAATTCAGTGGAAGTGGTAGATCGGCCGAATGTCATGCATAAGAAGCGAAGACGGTTCAACTTCCGAGGGTATCGCGAGGCGTCAGACCCTCCTCTATGGAGGATAGACTACATGAAGCAAGGAGAACCCAGTTTCAACATGTTCAGTATCGCCAGCGTCGGCGCTGAGCGAGGAGACACGCTGAGGACGAAGCTGATCAAGCAGGTCCCTAACGTGGTCCTGGACAACAACCTGGTGGAGCAGCAGGGCGAGCGGAGAGACGTGCTGCATTCAGACGTCTACATCAAGAAGAACATCGTACGGAGGAAGGGCGGCCGTGGGAATTTACTAGAACTAAGTTAGCGATAAGTGGTAATTTTATAGAAATAAAGATAATGAGAAGTCTTTAAGTCAGTTCCTAACTGTGACAAGAAATCATCTTTATCACCCACACATATCTTACTCTACATGCATTCGATAATGTTGCTCTACGCTTGCTCTTCCCTCAGGTAGGTACATAAAGTAGGGCATTACTTAGGTTCTTTATCTATGTATTTCGTACCTATACATAAGGACCTACCTATACCTAGTAGAAATAATCCTAAACGGTAGGTATACAGTCTAGGTAGGTAGGTAAGGTACCTAAAAGGATTGTTTTTAAATAGGTAGGTACTTAATTTTCTTTTTAGTAATTAGAAAACTAAGTAGGTCCTATCTTTTAATGAGATGTCATTACCAATGAATTTTTTTAACTAAATTACCGACTAACCAACATTAGGAGAGTTGATATTAGGTACGCACCTAGCTACTTTACAAACGATCATGTAATTATAGAACAGCCATTTCTCACAGAAACAATACCGCAATCACAACCACAATGTAAATCAAAACCAAACTAACGTTATCTCTTCTCTACGATAACAAACTAGTTATAAATTTGACCTCAGACAGTCTCCGGCTATCGTAGTCAATACACGTCTCCCAAACAAAACGTGATTTAAATCTAATAAGTCCAGTGTTGTGACTCTGAAGCCCGCATTCATCAAACTCTACGGTAAACACACTGATTAAAGAATATCCTGTAGGTAATTAACAACAGTTTGCATTTAACGAGAGCTATAACTCCTTTCTAATCTTAATTAAACACGGTTTAGTTTCTGGTGAATTGGTGCTTTCTACGATGTCTAAGCCGGTTCTGTCCAGCCACGTGTTGGACACCTCCACGGGGGCCCCCGCGCCTGGCCTCTTCGTGGAGCTCTACAAACAGACAGACAGTGGTTGGACACTCTGGCACAACACGGCTACGAATGGAGACGGCAGGATCCAGTTCCCTTTCTCTAAAGACTCTATGGCGGCGGGAACTTACCGACTGGTTTTCAAAACGGGCGAATATTATGCGAGTATGAATAAGGAGACACTTTACCCCTATGTGGAGGTGAGTTAAGAACCTACTGGAGTAACGCAATGACTCGGAGTGGACCTTGGCTTCCAATAACAGAGATTGTCAGCTGACCCGGTTTAAAGAAATGAACAAGGCAGTAGATTTGATACAAAAGTCATTTAAAACCATAATCATAATAAATCATGTAAATATCCCGTTTTAAATGACTTTAGTAATAGTTTCAAAAGTTTTATAGTAGATTTTATAGTTAAAAACTGGTTCATTTGACCGACAGGCCTTTACTCATCCTTCACAAGCAAATCCAGTATTCCAAATTAATCGAGTTCTGTTCAAAGATTTGTTCTGCTATGAATAAAACTTCACGATGATCGCACGTTCCGATTATATTGGTTATCTTTGTCGTTAAATTTGTGGATATCCATATTAACCCATTCTGCTCCGCGCCATATGCGTTGCTGGCTATCTGTACTTAGAATTTTTTAAGTAATGTAATTTTTAAAGTTTTTTTTTGAGTAAGTAATTAAATAATCAATATCATTTATTTAAAACCCAAAAAAAAGGAGTGGGTTTGATGAAAAGAAATAAAAAACGTAGGCATTGAATGGGTTAAAATACATAATTTCAATCTAGGTACCTACACCCCAAGATATAAAGAGAACAACACTTTTGTAGTGTGTTGTCTAAAGCATTAACGGTTTCTAAAATGTTGAATGGTGAGTGGTTAGAGAAAGGTTGGTTCCGTAGGTCACACAGATACAAGATTATTTCTTTATTACTTACTAGCGACCCGCCGCCATGGCTTCGCGCGGGTGCAGTGCATTTATTATACAAATAATTAAAAACGTGTCCCTTAAATCACTTTATTAAATAAAAATAAACCGCATCAAAATCCGTTGCGTAGACAGACAGCTGGAAACGACTTTGTTTTATATTATACCATGATGTACTTTTGTGTGCATTTCAGATAGTGTTCACGACGAAGGACGACCAACATTACCACATCCCGCTACTGCTGACCCCCTACGGATACTCCACTTACAGAGGCAGCTAGATTTAACCTTCACTGCTCCAAACGGGTGTATATCCCTGCTAAAGACTTAGATCATGATTACTACCTACACAGCCTAATATCTCTACTGCTCTTATTCAAGTATTAGAAACAACATATTTATTACAAGGTACCAACCTAGGTACTTCTGGTGTCAGCGTATTTACCATCATATTACCTATAGTTTTATAACTTTGAATAAATACTCATTGTATTGTTGTAAGCAGTCTTTGTGTCCCATTCAATATGGCTGTAAACCATTGTGCTGGATGTTGTCACCTACATCATGCACTTACTCATCTAGATGCTTATTAGGATAATCTAAAGTGATGAGGTGATAGGCCGCCGAGTAAAACCATTGTTGAGCGGTACAGTCAGCGTCAAATTGATATGAGCATCTAGAGTAAACACTGTTTAGTTTAAGATAAGTTTTATGATATTTTGAACTATTATTAAGATTATTGTTGAGCACCCAAGGTGGGTGCTCACAACAATACCTAATGATGATTCGAACTGCGTATATCAAATTGCTTTCAGATCATTTTGACTACTCTATACGCTCATATGACGCTAACTGTACCTACCTACCCTAGTAACGGCCGATGAAAACCGGTGGTCCTCTCCCAAGATGGGTTGATGATATCGCTAGTGCAGGGCATACCTACGTGGATGCAGGAAGCACGTATAGAAAAGGCTGGCAAGCGAAAGGAGGCCTAATATCCAGCAGTGGATGATACCAGGCTAAAATGATCATGATGTGTAGGTAATCTCAAACTGAACCTAACTTAGAGTCTCAAATAGTTAGTAGGTACCTATTTATAATCTTTCTTTGAGCTGGCCAAGGAAGTTAGTGGTAGGTAAATAATACAAAGTTTAAATAATTAACATTTTATTATATAGCGAAGTCTCAATAAAAACTTATTTCTAATGGAGTACCTCCTCCGCCTAACTCTTATAATAAGCCTTAATAATTTAGAAATATCTACGTATTACCTGCTACTTACAATAAATAAAAATACATCGGGGAAAATGTTCGTTGGTCTCTTAATAACTTTAATATACGTCTTTAAACTTACGCACAAAAAGTACCTTAACTAGGATATTAGAATATAATCGTTTATTTGTAACTCAATACACAAAAACATAAAACAAACATGATAAAAAAATAAAGGACAAAACAGACTTTTGTAATTGAGTCACAAAACGGAGTCCATCTCAGCATGAGTTCATTGTAATTGAGAAGATTGAATGATTGTATTAAAGAACAGTGCCGAGTGAAGTTGAGTACCAAATATTTAACAAATATGAATTAAAGATATTAATACATTTTATGATAGCGAGAAGAATAAATCGATAAAGGGGCATATAAGATGATTATGTTAGCTATTTCGTTTAACTATTTCAGACTATTGCTTTCACTTTTTAACCATTTGATACCTTTACTTGGAATATTTTGTTCTTGTCTTTTAATCATAAATTAACAAACATTAAACGATTTAATTGCTCAATCGAATACACTTAATTTATTCTTTACAACTATCTTGAAATACAATAATGTAGAATACGTAATCACACTGCCAATAACATTCATCTCCATTTGCTTTCTTAATAACTGTCTACATTAGAATGGGTAGGTCAGACTGACATAGGTACTTTAGCATTGTACTTGTTCATTAAATATGTGCAAAAGTTAAACAAATATCCGAAGGGCTAAAGCTACCTTACGTCTATTTGGAAAGAACAGGAGTCTATGCTATACTATAGCTATCCCTTATCTATGTCCCGTTGACCAGTGACCAGTAAAGCGACGCAGGAACACTTTTATAAAGTGTATGAACTACCCCACTTGGCTCTCAAACGATCGAATGCGGTCAACCTGACCACAACACCACTGACACCTGGCCCAAGTCCATTTGACGACATAATCGAGACTTGATCTTGATCTTTCATTTTGCCATTTTTCATGACAGGGAACGAGACATTTAAAAATCCCATCAATATGAAATGAAATAATTTATTTGATATATGAAACGTCATGATCACTTTTCGATACTATCGTCAAATGGACTCTGGACTCGGCGCTTTAGATATATTCGCTTCAGATAGAACAAGGCAGGTTTGTTCCGGGCCTTAACCAATATTCAATCTAGTTTTGGCTAATATTGGTAACCGGTGTAATGATACGTACCAGAGGTGTCTTGTAAGAGTGTGTGCCCGTAACGCTTTAATGGTCAATGGCCCTAAGTGCTACGAGTATACAAGTAACTTTTGGCACGCAGTCGGCTTCTGGCGCAGGCTCTGTAAGTAATGGTCACAGGAATCAGTACAGCGTCGTCACACCGACCGTTCGTCACTAGCACATCGCAAGTCACACTTTTAATACACCTTCATTGTCTTCTTCTTAGGTTCGACTATAATTCAGCTATTATGATATACCGTAGAATATATGCTGGAAATTCACATCAAATAGACAGTGTGTTCTTGTTGCATAACTATTTTAAATTCACTTTTCAAATCTAATCATTTATTTGCATTGATTTTCCGCCATTTGAATGAAACAAGAATACATCAGTATATAGGCTATTTTAACACTGGAAACATAGACATATATTTTGTTTTAACCAGAAGTGAGTAAAATTCGATATAGTATAAGGTATATCGAATTTTAAACGCTTGAGGCTTAGACGTTACCTGTTGCAAACCTGTTAAAAAATACACAATAATACAGTAGAACATGGTGAAAGCAGTTTTGAATACTCACCGGAGAGCCGCAGTGCCCCGGGGTGGGTTGCCAGCGCGCCCAGCGACATCTATGTCGTGAAATCAGAATCAACACATTAGAATAGGTTTACACAGACGCCTGAAGTCGACGAATTTTTCTGTTATTTTGGACAGCCCCTCGAGTCCGACGTACTTTTAGCATGTTTGATTTTGTTTCTTCTACGCAACTGGACTTACTTACTAAGAAAGACTATAAAATTGATAAAATACCTAGAATTGAGATCATTTTCGACTAGCACCATTTAAATTCGGATAAACATAGCGTTGCCATACCTTTTCTTGACTAAAATTTCTATTTCTATATTTTGTGCAAAAAAAATATTATAACATAATTTAAAAATATATAAAGATAGAAAAATAAATTGAAGTGAACAAAAAAATAAATCACCTTATTTCTTATTTGCTAATAATTTATAGTATAACTAGTTTATAGTATAACATTTGACTTGTCTAAGCTCATTTTTTAAGCCTATGGAAATAAATGACATTCCCTTTTTCTACTTTTGTAAAAAAATCTAGTTATTCTTATGTTCAGTCATCAGGTTTTAAAAATAGTAAAATCCAACACACCTTTGAAATCCAGAATCTGTGAACAAAGTCATTAGAACTAGAAAGTAATAAATATTACCCACCTAATCCTCATTTCCCACGACCTCCTTGTAGCGAGCAATCATCAACTTCTTGACAGTGTCTCTGTAAGTCTCCCCAGGGGTGGGGGTGTAGATGCCTCTCTTCTGCCCTAAGCCAGCCAGCTGTGGTCTTTGTTCCGCTTCGATAGGGGCTATTCTCCCTTGCTCTGATTTCCCCAACCCTCTGCCTTCTGACCAGCCCATTTTCTGCAGCATTTTGCCGCCGATAGTATCTACAACCGATGGTGGTGGATGTGACATTACAGCTGGCTCTGGAGGTTCATACCTCTTCCTACTGCTGACAGGAATCGGTTCATCTTCACCAAATTTCATCCGTCTCTCCGCTGCCCTGTCTCTATAGCTGTTAGACTGGGGTAGGAGTTCAGATTTCTTTCTAAACTCTGCCAGGTTTTGTTTGTGGAGGTCTGAAAGCGTTTTGTGCTTGGTTAGAACTTCTGCAGAGGGGAACTTCCTCTTGCAAAGCAGGCAGGTGAGTTTGACCCAGTCGATGATGCCGTCGTCGTTTTCCGGGGGCTCTTTCTTCATGAGGAAGTCTTCCGTGGCCGGTGGTGGGGACAGTTCGCGAATAATCGCGGGCTGGACTGGCACAGGACCCGCGCTAAGCACGCTAAAGCCTATGTCAATGGAACCTTTACTCGCTGCAGTGTCTAACACTTGCTCAGCTACGATATTGCTCTTAGCATTTTCCTTCTTTTGATTCAGTGTGCGAGCCCATCTCTCCATATCTTTAGCTATCTTCTTAGCTACTTTTACCTTATCCTCTTTGTCTTTCTTTTTCTTTTCTTCAGGAGGTGCCACCTCCACAACGGGCGCCGGCGTCGTAGGCTTCTGTTGGGATTGGCTGGCAGCCACATATGTGTTGCTCGTGCCATCCCAGTACATGTACTGGTTAGTCTGACTATTGAAGAAGTACTGTGTTGTACCATCGTAGTACAAGCCTGTGGCTGGGTCATAGTAGTAGCCTGAAGTTTCATCATACATGAAGGTTCTGACATCAGGTGCCGAGTAGGTGGTTTTGCCATCGCCGGTGGGAATGTTAGTCATGGTGGATGCTTGGGTGTTGGTGGTGCTGAATGTGGGGGCATTGGCTGGTGTCCAAGTGGTGCTGCGAGCCTGGGCTTGGGAAATCGCTGAAGCGGCCACAGCAGCAGCTGCATTGACCCTATCTGCCTCTGATAGTGCTTGCTGTTGGCTCGCATACTGGCTCTGTGCCATCTGATAAGCTGCATAGGCAGCATAGTCCTGTGTCTGTGGTTTAAGAGGCTTCTTTGGCTCATTATAGAAACTGACCAAGACTTCACGACCATCTATCTCTAATGGAGGCATCAAGTTAGCTAGCTCAGAGTGAGCCGCCGTTGAGTCAGCTATGGAATTAAAATTTATGTAAGCAAGGCACTTGGAAGCTCCGGTCAGAGTCTCTCGGCCTATAGTGATACCTGCAATCGAGTCCAGAATTGTCTTTGAGCATCTTTCTTTGATTACCTCCAGAATCTTTTCCTCTGTAGTCAAAGCATCCAGCCTTCTGAATAAGAGCCGCTTAGTAATGCCAGCATTCTCAGCCATACTGGTCTTTTCCTCCCCTCCGTATACAATGCCCTCAGATCTGCTGCCATTGCAGTTCCGTCTGTAGCAGACCTGTCTGCGTTTGAAGTTGTAAAGGCCACATTTACAGAACCAGTCGCCTGGAGACGCAGTAATCTGCGCGTTGTCGTCTTTCACCTGATCGGTCGGCCAGTCCGAGCGTTGATCGTCGTACTTGCGGTCTTCATACTTGCGCTCAGAATCGTATTTGCGGTCGTTGTCATAGTTGCGGTCGTTGTCATAGTTACGGTCAGGTTCGCGGCTCCGCGAGCGCGTGCGGCGGTACTCGTTGCTGATGGTGGGCGGCGAAGGCGGAGGTGGAACGTCGTCGTCGCGCGGCGAGCGTCGGCGCTCGCGTGAGTGTCGGTCGCGGTCGCGAGGCGAGTCGCGTCTCTCCGATCGTTCGTACCGGTCGCGGCGCTCCTCGCGGTGTCGAAAGCGGTCGCGGTCTCTCCTGTCCGGGCTGGCGCTCCGCCGCGTCTCCCAGACGGGCTCCCGGTCCCGTGGCTCGCGCCGCTCCCGCTCTCGCCCGCCGTCGCCCCAGCGGGACCCGCGCTCGTGCCTCCACGACATTCTGCGAACATCCCGCACGATGAAACCTACTCACCGAGATACCTTCCCTTGTGTCCGACGTCGACTCTTAGTCGATAACCTTTCTCCTCGCCCATATTTTTACCTGCTGTACTCACTGTCCGGTTTACACTCGAAATAACGAGAGGGAATCTTGGTTAAGGATTTTGTAGAAGGTATAGAAATAAACAGTGGATAATAATTAGAGAAATAAAATAACATTCATCATAAAATTATATGATATGTGAGTGAAGCAACAAAAGTAAGACGCCATATTTTTATTTACTTTTAAATTTTAGGGTTGCCGTCTTGGGAGTTCTTAAAACCTACCAATTGCGTTGTTATTATCTTTACATACCAAATTCTACCACTTATTGCCGAGTATTGCGCCGCGCATGCCGCAAATAAAATTAACTTGAAGAATTAAAACAATGTGAAATAAAATAAAACATTTATTTAAAATAGGTATCTAATTAAATAATGTATGTACACGTGAAAATTCTTAAATTATGTGTAAATGGAAGTAACATGGCAGTACACTCATGCACACAAACCTATTGTTTTATTTGATAGCGTATAATGTAGGTACCTACTTACCTAAATTAATGAAAAAAAAACCATTAAAATTCACTATCGAGGTATGCAGTTTTGACATAAAGCCCCTTTGAAAATAGCCCAACAATTATTGACAAGACATCTAAGCTCCATCCAAGATAATCGAAATCAATCACAATATCAAATAAATTATGTAAGCACTCCATTTGATTCTTCTAAAGTGTATAATTATATTATATTAACGGCATTAATTTCGCTCTTTCAAGGATTTAATTTCTCTCTTGATATTTTCTCTCGCGGCTTCCTCCATCCCTTTGAAGTCAGATGTGAGAAACAGCTTTGGGATCATGCAGATCTGATTTAGTATCTGGAAAATACAAAAAAGTTAAAAAACTGTTAAGCAACTATTCAAATAAAAATTGTTTTATAGAGAAACAACTATTTCTGTCTTCGAGGCTGTGTCAAGTGGTTTTGGTCTAAGCCACTCCCTGCGGTCCTGCAAATTCTGTACCTTTATCCTGAACTCCGAGTAGCTAGCCTGACTCATCTGGCTATACTCTGCCCTCACCAGCCTGGCCTGCTCATCGTACAACTCAGGTTTAGCCGCCAGTACCGCCAACTCCAAGTCTGCGTACAGCTGGAGGTCGCGAGGTGATGCAGGCCCGCCGGCAGGGGATGGGGGGTCCGCGCTGCAACAGGAGGACGAAGCTTCGTCGTCCGTTAGGAGCGCTAGCACGTAGGAGGTTAGGTCTTGCTGGGGACAACCAGTTGACATAATTATTTATCTAGATAGGTTTTGACTGGTTTCGAAAGCTTAGAACATACGCGAAAAGAGTTAAATTTAATGTTAGAGAGATTGTAGGTTTCTAAATATAGTAATTATTTACAATACAAATACGCTTTATTGCACATCAAACACAGAAAAAAAAAATCTAAACAAACCACGAATCCGATTATGAAAATTCTTTTAATACTAAAAATCTTTTAAAATTAGCTTACTTTAATATTAAACAAGCCCTTCTTATCTCAAGGAGCGCTTCGAATTCCTCTCAAACTCTCCCTCACTCTCTTTGCGTTCCTCTGAAACCCTCATCCTGAAAGTCCCTGCTCACTCTTTCTATGACAAATCATTCACTGTACAAGCTACCCGTCTATGGAATGCTCTCCCTCTGGACATCTGATGTGCAAAATCACTCCCTATCTTCAAAAACTGCTGGATCAGCATTATTTATCCATATAAAATATTGATAGCCTTATCTTAGTCTATGTAAGTTTATTATAATGTTTGTAATGCAGGTATTTAGTGTATTTGTTATCAATTATTTATTAAAGTGCCACCGTCTATATTGTTCGTTCATGTCCAGGTTGCCTGGAAGAGATCGCTCTCAGCGATAAGGCCGCCCTTTATACCTTTATTCTAAGTTTTTATCTCTGTATTATTTTCACTTTTGTGTGGTGTAATAAAGTGCTATCTATCTATCTAAACTTACACATTGTGGATGTGACTTGAGCATGTCGGCGAGGATCTTGACTACGAGGTCTGAGGGCGTGTGACGCAGTACGATGGCCAGCCTGAAGGCTGCTGGCTGCATCACGTCAGGTATGCCTTCCGATAGGAGGCTCTGCCAGACACCCGCCTAAAAGTTTTTGACCACTTTTATAAGCTCATAATGTCTTTGTTAGTTAATACACTTATACTAAGCTATATTCGCAGAAAAGCCCCTGTATTTTAGAATCTAAACACGCGCCGCGGTAGCGTGTTAATCCAAGTTCAAGCTAACAGAACTGGCGAGCAAATCAAATCAAATCAAATCGTTAAATAAACAATAAATTATACATAATACTGGTCATTTTATCACAGCGTCATCTAGCCCTAAAGTCAGCAGAGTATGTACTGTATAAAACATTTGTCACGCGGTCGAAATCAAATCCGCAACCTCCAGTATTGCGATACGGACCCTCGCTAGCTGACCTACTGATTGTGACGATGAAACTCCATTATGGACTAGTGTCTGCATGATTTTCTATGAGCATAAGTTAAGTTTAAGTTTAATAAAAGGCTATATAGGTCGAATCTAATGACAATTCTCACCTGATAAGCCACACAGTTCTTGAGTGAGTGCCAAATGTCATCCTGTGGCGTCGCGGTCACGATCTGCGCCCACGCAGCCTTCCCTAGCGGCGCACACAGCACGTCGCACGCGTCGTGCCACATGCGGCTCGCTGCGCACGCGTCGCTTGATGCTGGAAGGAAGAAAAGTGCTTGAATAGTCGTAGTGTATATTGATGATTATACTAATAGTAATGGTTACTAAGATGAGATTTTGCTATTGAGAAAGGGGATTTTGTGCAATGCAATTCTGTCTGATCGATCAATCTAAATTGCTTGAACCATTCATAAATAGTATCTACAGAAAAAGAGCTTTTTGTTAATTTAGTTACTAATGTCCACAAGACATTATGACAAGAAATAATATAATACCACAAAAAAGTTTTATAGGATTTGGTTTGAAACGTTTCCTATGCTCATACAACAAAATACAAAGGCAGGTTTTGATGTAAGTAGGTATATAAGCACACCTTAAATAATTATTTTATGCTTACCGCCATCACATTCCTGCCAAGCCGTGGCCATGCTTCAGATGATCCAAAAGCTAAACTCTGAAACATGATGAATATGCATAAGATATTATAATAACTGATCAACGATAAGAGCGCGTAAATTTATTTATGGACATTTTTCACTTCGACTGTACCTACTTATTGGCATACGTCGCGACAACGAGACGTCGTCGAGACGCAGACTTTACAAATTAATTTGTAAATGGTTAGAAGAATAAAATATGGGAATGAAACCTGCAAACTTTTAATAATTTCTCGACACGTCACATATATTTTTACTACAATACATTTGTAGGTATATATACATTGACAGGTAAAAATTGAGTGTTTTTTAGCTATTTTTTTATAAGTCTCTAGCTAAATAGGATAAAAAATTCGCTTAACGTTTCAGAACATTTAAGAACGTTTAAAACTGAACAAATTAGCAGTCTGTATCGTATTGTACTAGAAAATCAACCAACCAGTAGATAGATATTTACAAATTGATTTCTTCATGATACAGTACATATTACGTTAACAAGCACCAGAAAGAAATTCCATAATAAATGTAAAATGTATGTAATACTTACATAAAGATCAGTCTTGTAAGGTTTTTAGTTTATTTAGTAGTCGAGTTGGTGACGGGCGGCGGCAGTGCGTTCGCGGAAGGCTAGTGTTGTACTGGTGAAAGAATCAATAGTCGATTATCTTCATGATTATTGTTGCATGAATGTTGCGTGCTAAGCGGGTCGGTAGATAGATACGAGAGAGAGTATGACTTTGATATGTAAACTTTTTATATTTTTCGTAGGTAGTTTATAATAATTTGAGAGTTGTCTAACCAAGCCTAAAACGAGCTATATAGCTTAAAGGTACTTGGATTGTTCTGATTATAACTATTACTAGCTGCACCCCGCGGTTTCACCCGCGTGGTGATAGATATTTTGGATAATATACTATATATCTTTATGAACTGTAGCCTATGTGTTATTCTGATATGTAAGCTATATTATTGTGAAGTTTCATTAAAATCCATTGAGTAGTTTTTACGTGAAAGAGTAACAAACATTCGTCCATCCATCCATACTTACAAACTTTTGACGTTTATAATATTAGTAGGATTATGATGTCATCGAAGCTGGATTCTAACTCTGGATTAGGTATAGAGATTAATTCGATTATGTTTTGACTTTTCATATTGTAACGATTTAGATTGTTATTGATACTGTGAAGTTAATTATAATGATGATGCATAAAGTATAAACTATTATCTGACTTAATGATCCAATCATCTTTTTTATGTACCCTTCGTAAAAGTACCTATTTATCGAGGGAGCATAAGTTTCAAGTTCATTCGCGCTGGTTTTTTATTTTATCGACACGATGATGTAACACTGTAAGCACTTCCCCTCCCTATAAGTAAGGGTGAGCGGGTTCTTAACGCATGCGCATTACATTACCAAGGCAGAAGTACTTCAGCCTTCACAGACTGACAGCGGAAAGTTCACCCTATGTCCCATGAAGGAAAACCCAGTTTCCAAGTACATGCTGAGGTAAGATTCCTCGTTACTATCGATATTTAGTTCTACTGCATTGTGATAAAGTGTAATTTTGATGGAAGGGAGTCCAGTGAGTCATAATTTTGTCCAAAGCTTGAAATGTTATGGAATGCTATAACAGCCTAACCTCTTGCCCTCGCAGCCTTGACTATTAGCCTACATAATGTTGTCTGGGCTGAAATGTAATGTTCTGATTCTTTCAACGCCTCAAATACATACCGAGCAATTAGTTTAGGAACGAATAATATCGAGGTAACTAGGTACATGGTTCCTTATGAGACTGCTAGCATTTGCCCGATGTATCATATTTGATGATACATCGGGCAAATGCTTTCATTAATCATTAATTAATGTGATAAGATAACTTACCTTCCACGCTCGGAAAGAACCCGTTCGGATAAACAAGAATTACCTGTTCCCAGAAATAGAGTTTGCGTTGCTTTTGCTTATGTTTTATTATTCTAATTATAATATTTCTATCAATTGCAAAATATCAACTGCACAGATGAAAAAATTAAATAATTATACAAAATACAAAAAATCTTTATTAAGAAACAAGAGACTTATAGTATACGGTACAGTTGTGGGTTGGCTACCGCAAAAGTTAAGAAACTGTGTAGCGGAGTCAGCGCCTTCCTCCGCAAACAAAATAAATAGGTATGTTCCTTTAAAGAAATAAAAAAATTGTGTCTAAAGAGACACTGTCAGTATTTCAAAGCCTCAATACTTTATGGGGTAGAGCTCGTCCCAAACTTTAAATCGTTCTTTGAAGAGTCGGCTATGCACAGAGAATGTACTGCTGACCTGCAGATACATCCGGTCCTCGGGTGTCATGGCTGGCCACGATAATGTCCTTATTTCTGGCGTATCTATTCGTGGGTTCGGCTCCCTGTTGGACAAAATCAGGATTTTGGTTTTATTGGGCAGATATGCAAGTAACTTAAACAAAACATGAGCTAATGATGTTTTTTTATCGGTTAACGTTTAAACCTTAGGATGAAGCTCAAGTTGGCGGCTGAGCTGAAAATAAAAAAGACCAAAATTGCTAAAATTACAAATGTTTAGCTTTTATTTTACACTTGCACTACACTTGTCCGGGACTTCGCATCGCACGCGTCACTTCTATGAAAATGTTTATTTAATCTCATGACAACTGTTGTTAATGTTATGGACTCTGATGAGACAAGATAAAAATATACTATATTGTGTTCATTCAGGTCTAGACCTACCTACCTACATCTATAAATACCTCACCCCGATCCATTATGTTATTTGGGCGTGAAGGAAGATGTAAGAAAGATAATAACGTCCATCCCATCCATCTACATAAACAAATATTAATTCAATATTTTCGCATTTTTAAAGAGTGTTTTGTCTATTTTAATCCAAATAAAATAAAATAAATATACCAAATCTACTACTACTAGAGCTTGGCAAAAATGTCTTGAAATGAAACGGAACTATTCTTTTTTGTGTTGGTAACAATCTCAAAGTCAAAATAAATAATGACATTAACTGAGACATTAATGTTGATGTGATGTTAGTTTTGCAAGGCAAATAAATTTACTACCTCTACTTTGTGTAGGTTAAGGCTGGGTGCCTGCTGTTCTCCAGTTTTTTTGTGCAAACTTAGGATAAGGAATCATTCTATTTGTGAGTGTGGTTTAGAAGAAGGAACCATTGACCACATATTTTTCAACTGCTCTAAATTACATATCTCCCTCTATGACCTACTCCCTCCTGATATCCCGCGTCCTACTTCCCTTAAATGTTTATTATCCTTTATATTTTCCCCTCCTGTAAACTTTTTATTATGTAAATTTGTAAAATCTAATAAGATTAAACTGTAAATAGCTACTAACATATTAATTCCAAATTTGTACATTTTCTATTTATTAACCCTTTGTGTGTGCATGCATTCTTAACTTTGTGTTGTTTTCCAGGTACAAATCAAAATGGTACTACTCAAAAAGATAAAACTGTTTACGATTAGTTATCATTAATAAAATTTCATTCGATTTTTCTCTACTAAAGTTTATGACTCTTCACACGGACACTGGCAGAGTTGTGGCAACACAACACAGTCACAGCGAGCCATAAAAATAAGAAGTTGAAGTTAGGTTAGGTTAGACTTAGACGTATCATGTAATGTAAACAAAACAAAGATTACAAATTCAATTTTTTTATAATTTGGAGTATTTTGGAGCAGATAAACGGTGCTTTAAATGCGCAAAAGTGAAATATATTAAACTATACTGTTAGAAGTGCTGCCAGGGAGGTTATTTATAAGGCATACAAGCGATGTTTGATGGAATTTGAGGCCTACCTAAACGATTCCTTCTAATCTCAGCGTTGTTTACCAAAGAACCGCTGAAATGACAGGTAAATGAGAGTTTGTTTTCTAATTTTAGTTAAATCAAATGTTACTTGAAGGCCCCAAATCAGGATTGAATAACAATAAACCTCGGGCAGTTTGGTTATGTTTACGTTTGTTCTGCTGTACTTAGGTAGGTAAATAAAGCGCACTTAGATTAATTGATGCATGAGCTAGTCTGCAAATATGGAATAAACAACAAAGTAAATTATTATCTCAAATAAAATAAGATAGGTACTTACAAGAAGAAAATGATGATCAAACTTTTTGTACATCAAGAACATAAATGGTTGCAATAGATCATATTGATTGTAAACATGAAATGTGAATTCGATATGATTATTTACCAATGAAACTTACTAGCAAAAGAAGATTTAAACTTTGATGGTAACCAAGAGCCTTTGCAAAAGGTACATCTAGCCCTACGGTTTAAATACAAAAATGTTGGTCTTTAAGAAATGCATTAATGGAACAACCATACATTGCTGCAAAACAGACAAATTACCTAAGAATCATAACCCAAAATAAAAAGTTACCTGAAGAACTCAGAAGAGTTTAAGTTTATCTTGGTAGTTGTACTCTTGTTTATGCACTTAGACTCTGATTGGTCCTTTGAGTGTGGTAAGTTTATCTTGATGAAAGCTATGTTCACCCGTACAAATAAAAAAAGTACTGGCAGTTTATTTATGTGAGTGGAGTAAAGCACAATGTATCGAAGGGTAAACATTTTATTATGGTTCATGCTGGCAGGGAAAAATAGTTTATCCTCAATGCTTAGCTGATAATTTACTGGAGAAAACTGGCTTTTAATATGGATAGAGATATAATGAACTGTTTCATCTTTATAGGAAACAGCTGAGCGTGCATTCCAAGCTATAACCAATGTGGATTGGAAGAATTCGTGCCAGCATGTAATAAAAATAAATAAAAGCAATACTGTGTGAGGGAACTAATGCTATAAATATGAGGAAACAGAGTGATTAGTTAAAACCTTGAAGATGATAGCAGCAGTACATCTGAACCTGAGTAATAATCTCAAGATTTTGGGGCCAGCACTATTCAAGACATGGCACAAGAAGGTGGTACAATATTTAGAGAAAGATTTATTAATGTTATATAAAATAGAATACTATTACTAATACATCTTTTTATAATTCCTAGAATATATTGTTGACACAGGGTGACAAACATAGGAAACATTAAGTTGCTACCTACCTACTTACTATTTATTTTTGTTTGTCGCTTCTATAGGTGCTTGCTCAATGAAACTATTATTTACTAATTTTAATAAACTATGTGTAACAGAAATATTAGTAAGTAGTATAGTCTAAGTATCAAGACTAGCTTGGTGAGCTAGCGGGTTGCCATATAAACCTACAGTGGCGCCCCATTATTTTCTACTCTTTTTTGCCAAGCTGTACAATTACTGTACACTAAACTTTTACTAGAAACGTTTGGTAGAATAAGAATATTATGTTTACTGTTTTAGGCAACACTCGAAAACGCGGTTTTTCAAAAAGAGGTTTACTTTCCTCCAGCTGCGCACATTTTTCTCCTGGTACAAAATAAGGAAGCGTGAAAACAATGAGATAAGCAAAGGTATGATTGTGTAATTAGGTAGTATTCATTTATAACGTGTGATAGCAAGAAAACTATCTTATCAAGTCAGCCCTTTGAAGTGTTTGTTGTGATATGTATTAGCTCACCCGTATCTAGCGAACTTGTACCAGATGGCCGTCATCTTGTCCACCATGCGCGAGTCCTCTGTGTGCGCGACCTCTAGCGGCGGCTGGCGGTACCGCAGCGTGAACAGGTAGATGAGATCGTCGTGGTGCGCCACTCGGCCTGACGCAGCTGTGGGAGGTGGATTAAACATTTATATCGGCATCTTGAATGCTTCATTCAGTTGTCGACATAGGCGGGGCGGCGGGTTTATGACGGCAATCTTCTTAATCATATTCGCGCTCACATGCTGTTGAGTTGATTTGTGTTGCTGTTTGCGGACAATGCACCTACATAACAACGGGGCGGCCGTTATTATACATTGTCCGCAAACTGCATCAGCGTCGTCGGTGTACGACAAGAGTTAACACCTTTGTTGTGTTGACTCTTGTTGTTCTTGCGATGCTATCATGAGACGGACACTGGCAGAATTGCGTCAATCCAGACCAGACGCAGAGCCATCTAGGAAAATATTGAAGTTGACTCTTGTTATACACCGAGAATCAGTCTTCGCTCGACGACACTTGTACTTTAATAACTCTATCGTAGACTCCTACATATTGACGCCGCCGTCAACCTGTCGCCGACCACACCACCAACATACAACTTGCCGTGGTTAGCGACCATCGGCGCAACCCGGCAAGACTATTTTACCTTTTTTAATTAAATTATTTTATTAATACATCACATTTCAGAGTTCTCCAATGCGTTATGTACGGACCTAAGAGTACGTCTAGGATACCGTAGTTACGTACTAGGCATAGAATAACAAAAAATGTCTTAAAATTAAAGAACCTTATAAGCACCTTTAATATGACAATGTGCGGTACTTACTGGTGGTGCTGGGATCCTCGTAGTGGCTGTGGTTGCCCCGGTACTCCAGCTCGTAGTACCACACCGGCTGCTTCGAATGCCGGCACATCAGGTTCACCATTCTGAAAATTATCTTATCATTTCAGTCTAGCTGTGCATGTGGCATCGCCCTTATTGAATATTATTTATTCTCCAATATAAAGAGCTACCCCAAAATGGCCCTGACTACTTTGTGCACAGCCACATAGGACTATTTAGCCCCAAGCTAAGCAGAGCTTGTATTATGGGCACTAGATGACTGATTATATGTAGGTACTTATTCAATACCTATATTATGTAGGGGAGAGTGTGTGATAAGTATCGTTATTAATGTTAGTACGTAATTACCCCACGGGGTGTTCGTGTTTACCCAACTAATGGCGGGTAAAGCCGAACAGTAAGGGTTTTGTTTTTTCTTTTATATTCTTACAATTTCTTAAAAATTGTTATTGTTGATTAGTGAATTCGTTAGACAGATAAGTAACCTTTATAATTTAACCATTAAAGAAACTAAATTCCTCTCTTTTATTGAAGTTTTCCCTTAGATGTTCGTATTTCCCCCAATTTCCCCTATATAGATATTTTTATTACCCATAACTAGGACAAATATTTGTAGATCGGCAAACATTCTTCCCAATGCGGGAATCGAACCCGCAACCTCCTTCGTCGGACGTTCGCCTGCCGCGCCACATCGGTCGTCTAAGTCAGTTGTCACCTGTGTACGGGAAACCCCGTGATAGCGTCTCCATACAGCTTGCCTTAAGCTAAATTTTAAGAGCTGAGCTATGTCAATATTGTGCCCATTATTAGATCAGTCATTAACCACAGCTTTTTTCACACTCACTGAAAGCCTTCCAGTAGAACTCATCCCTAGTCTGACTGATGATGAAGGGCACAGCATGCATCCTCCCCGCTCTGATGGCCTCCATGGAGTCTTCAGTCAGGAACCTCTCCTGCCCGAAGTCGGGCTCCACCACCGGCCGCCACAGGCTGAGAGGGTCGAAGCCGAACTCCTGGCCATGAAACAAGGGGACTAATTATCAATATCATCAGGTAAACAGGACTACATTTGTTATGTATTTTTGTTTTAATTTAGTTTTTATTTTCTATTTTAATAGGTACTACTTTATGTTTTTTAGGCACATTCTTTTTATAATTTTTATTTAAGTTGATTAAATTCGTAATAATAACTTTTGTTAATGTAGGTGGGTACTAGTTCAGTTACAAGCTACGAGTGGAAACTGTAGTTATCTTTTTTGCTCTTAGTCTATGTTCTATTATACTTATATAAAAAGCTTTTTGTTTCCCGTGTTTTGTAAGATGCGATCTGCTGCACTGATATCTCGCATGGTAATATCCTGTTACCTACGGCCCCTAGGCCAAAACAAACCAATATTCAACCTGTTCGCTTGCCTTTGCAGTTTGCACCGCTGAGGCTTACCCATTACCCAACCGCAGTGGTGCAAACTGCAAGGGCACTTAGGGCACGCCGACACTGCTGTAGAGAGAACAACACGCTTAATAGTGTAGAGTAGGACTTTTGGTGCTTCTATGTGACTCTATTACGAAGATATCTCTAGTACTTTATCAAACACGTAACGTAGGACTTACCAATAAAATTATCTGATACAATTGAATTTACCAGACTAAATTAGGTCTCAAAAGAACCGACTCACAAAGAAACCCAGCATAGAGCCAGCTATCTCGTGTCAGGTCTGGGTCTGCAGACAGCGGTAGATGGCCTCGGGGCTATCGACTGAACAGTTGGATATCCTCGCCTGCTTCTCCGCCAGGTCCAGGCGATGCGGCGGCGCGGGCACTTTGGAGGTCGGGGATCCACTCATGGAGATGGCTCGGTGGAAGAGACCTGAAATATTATAATTAACTATGAGTACTTTACATTTTAAAGGGGGAGAAAGTTCGGAATGTACATAACGCAAAAATATTATGGTATGTGCTATCGATCACCAATACAACGATGTGTGTGATTAATTCCCCTCGTCATTATACAAGCTTTCGTCGGAAACTTCTTTAGTTAGCAAGGCTAAATAATGATTGATGTAATGTTGTTGACTCTGAGAAACTTCTCCTAAATTTTCGACAATAATGTGGCATTTTAATCACTTTGTAGCTGATCATGGCATCCTCGCAAATAAGAAAATTGGCGAATTCAGAAACTGTCTAATAAGTAAACTGGTGAATGAGTGAAATTGACGAGTAAAGAAACCGACCAGGGGCCTAATTCCACTATTTTTAAAACAAACACGACTATGGCTCCATACAATTGTCATAGCTATTGTATCTTACGTTTATATGGTATCCTACTAAATTGTGACAGCTGTCTCAATCGCTTACTATTGTATTGTTATTGAGTATGGTAGGTGTTGCCGTATACATCATAAAATAAATATGAAATGGCGGACCAAATATTTATGAATCCGTGCACTCATAATTAAGGGTTTATAGGTATCTAACAATTCAAATTATTACTGCAATTGCGTAAAAGTCTATTTACATCGCTCTCAAATACTTACAACGCAACAAAATCACGATTTTAATAAAATTTGTGAGTAGTAAGCTTTAATGACATAGATAAAAGAGTTTCAAGTTGTCAATGTAAACGTCATATAGCAACTCATGTCAAAGTTACTTGTATTCAAGAAACAAACATTTTGTTATTTATGTTTGATTTTTCCAAACACATTTTTCCCACACAAAATCAATGGATAATGGTACTGCTGAAACAAATTAAGGCCCTCCTTGACTACCTCGACTACCACCGATATTTGGCGCTAGGGCATTAATCTAGAATGCCTTATCTTATCCTAGAGCTATCTCGAAGGAAGTGGAACGATCTCATAAAGAAATGGTATTAGCTCAGACTCGCCATCAAAAACGGGAGACGAGTGGAGATTGGTAAGAAATGCAACTACTATTCTATTCTACTCCATTTTTTATCGCAAACAAGTACAGAGAGCCCATAATACCATGTAGTTACTTAGTTAGTTTCACACTTTTACAAGCATAAACTAGTACCTACTAATTTTTATTATTATTGTTATATTAGCCCGCAGTGTCCCACTGCAGGCCTCCCCCCCTTCTTCCACTCATCTCGGTCCTCAGTAAGAAGAACCCACTCTTTGTTGTATAGGTCTACCTACTAATACCTAATAATAATCTACCGTTCTTTTTCAGTACTACAATGAATACAAAATATGAAAATGTATGCTGTCGTCGCTTCATTGTTGCAACTACAAAGATTTACATGGTCTGAGAAGCATTATTTTTCCCACTCAATCTTTGTGTCTTTCGAAAACATAACACAATTATAACCTACCTATGTAAAACAATTAGACAAGTGTTTATCTTAGAGCGCTTTTGATTAGTTTAAGTGTTGTTTTAATTAGCATAAGTGTACATACATTATTATATTATGAATAAAAAATGTGTATATAAAAAATGGTATTTATTTTTACTCTAAACCTGCAGATTCTTGGATACTCAGTAGAAAACAAGATTTTTTATGCCAACATAGAAATTTTTGAATGAAAAGTTATAATAACTGATAGCAATAACAGAAAACAATGTGGTAACAGCTTATCTTTAAAAACTAAAACACAAACTACAACAATGCATAATCTCACATGTGGAGTTAAAAGTGTTTAAATGAATTTATTAATACTATTTACATTATCATCATGACAGCCATTATCTTGTCGACATGGCTGATTCCATGCCTTGCCACTATTTGCCAACTACAGCTTGCTGCATTACTCGACCGGCTAGAAGTTTTGGTTTGACTCTACAACAACAGCTTTCAGTGCTGGCTTTCAATTCTTCTGCAATCTGTAGAAAATTATAACAATGAATGTATATACATTATGTATAATTAGGGTTTAGGTACAAAGTGTGAGGGGTACTAAACAGCTAAGCTAGCTTCTGTTTTAATCATGACGATATGGTAAGTAAAAGGTCTTGAGTTTAAGGGAGACAGACACTTATCTGATTTCGACAGTTTCTAATCTATATATAGGTATCATATTCATGAACTCACTTGCTCTTTAATTTGTTGCTTTGATCTCTTTGTGTTGGCAAAGGAATATATATGGGATAGACCAAAATAAATGCCACCAACACCTCCCTCACAGCTCTGGAAACAGCAGGCTATGAGCGACAAATGCCAGTGCAGTCAATATCTGCAAATAAATTGTTTTAAATAGTAGGTACTATCTAGTTACATAAAATAAACATTGTAAAGCTTAGGCAAGAGGGAATTTAATCAACAAAGATAGTTTGTTTTACTTACATTGGTCATTATGGAAATGCCATCAGATCAGTACGGCCGGCGTTCCTTACGAATATGAGGATTGAGATCTTCCGCTTATGTTTTGACTGTCCCCTTGATAAGACGATAGGTTTTGTATTCCTTGTCCTGCAATGCAAGGGGTCCAGCGTCTTTCGCAGAAGAGCTCTAGATCGTCGCCGGTTTTGACGCTCTAACAGCCGGCGAGAGTTTATAATGAGTTGCAGACGCGCTCGAATTAGGAAACTCATTGAACTTTTTATTATTTCACTATTATTTCACAAGCACAATAGCACCGAGAGCTACCTTTGTTCAATCGTCCATTATCTCGTCAAAATCTCTAACCATAGACTAAATTAGCCGTCAAAATAACAATAGAATTCCATGTTTGCTTGCTATTACAAGCGATACAAGAGACTGTGATTATTAGAATGCGACAACTTGTCTCAATTGTAAGTTTCATAGATACGACCACGATACAACTGAGACTGAGAAAGATTGTGCTTGTGGGATACCAATAGGTGTCAATAGTGGCGATTTAGACGCGATACTACTGTCATTGTGAGGAGATTGTGTTAGTGGAATTAGGCCCCAGGTGGTACGCTAACTCATCCTATAAATTCCTCAAACTTAACATTCGAAAAACCAGATGGTTCCCATAACGTGTCGAGACTTAACGTAGTAACTTCCAATCTGTACTACCTTTAGACATGGGTGAGAATTATGTGCAGCATGACACTGACAGAGCCGGCGCTGCAGCCCGCTATAGTCACGAGATTAGGGTCGCCCCCGAAGGCCGCTATGTTCCGCTGCACCCAGCGCAGCGCCACCACCTGGTCTTTGAAGCCGTTGTTACCAGAGGCTTCCTTCGTGCCCAGCGCTAGGAAACTTTCTGATTAATTACCTAACGTGACGTTAACGTGTTCTTTTTTATTCGATTTTGCAGATTTTGTGCTCAGTTTTTTTTTTAATTTTTTTGTATTACCTAAATAATTATAATTGATTAGATTTATTTTAATATTATTTTTGTTTGTTTGCTCTGTATCAGTTTCTATAAATCTTTACCGTTAAATTTACCTGTGTAAACAGGCTTCTCGCGACACAGGCTTGCCTCGTGCGGGGGCCGCCAGTATTGAGTACAACTAAGTGAAATGGCTAATAAATAATTTTGTATTTTTTTTAGTTCCTCGTGTTTGCTGAAGCAGTGCAACTTCATCTGTGTATCTAATCCTACACTTCTCTTGAGCTCACAGACGTCGCGTCGTGAACGTGCCTCACCACGCTTGGCTGCGGATTGGTGATCAGATCACTGATCACAGAAGTGGTTTTAAAAAGATCTGTTCTACCTCTAGTAGGCAAAGCATAGGTTCTATAGTAAACTCCATCAAAATACACTGGTTGATTTGGAGCGGTTAATTGTTACGTAGCGATAGCCTAAGCATAGCGAATTGTTATGCACTCACCGAGCGAGCCGATCCGGTAGTTGATGGTCACCAGCACCAGGTCGCGGTCTAACAGGTACTCCGGTCCAATCACGTCGCTGCGTGACGTCATGGAGTAGAACCCTCCGGCGTGGATGTACACGACCACTGGCAGGGGGTTGGAGCTGGAAGAATTGGAATAGTGAGTAGAATAAAATGAACAGCGATTGTAGAATTAGGACTTTCAAGGTGTTTTCCCTAAAACAAGCCGAAGGAGACTGATTGAAATTAGGCTGGAGAGGGCCTGGATAAGGAGGGATAATGACCCTTTTAAATTATAAAGCGCGTGGTGGAGCAAATATGATCCGCCTTGTTATCTAGGAACACCTATACTTTTACGCAATGTCAAAAAAAAGGCAGACAAGAATTTAGGTGCCTATAAAAACTCGAAAGTGTTTAAAATCTTTTATACCGACAGAGCTCTTGGACAAGCCGGAAATTATTAAACTAGGAAATAAAGCAGCAATACCTACTTTGATTTTTTTGTTCAATTCAATCTTTGTAGCCAGCCGTGGTTCACAGATGCTCTGAAACTGATATGTCCAACAATAACATCATTGACGTCCAATGTATATTATACCTGTTATTACCGGGAGTGTAGATGTTCAGCATGAGACAGTATTCGTCCACCAGTTTACCCGCCGGCAGTGGCTGCGGACAGCGCGGGCCGTCTGCAGTCGCGTCTACTGGGGCGGGGTAGTGCACAAGCGCACGGGGAGGCTGGAACAAATAGAAAATAAAACAAACGAATAGCAATAAAATTTTAACGTAAGTGACACAAAAGGATGGTAGTTAAAGGGGTGATAATAGTCACAAGTACCACACGTACCAGGATCACATACATCCAGAGAAGCTACTGAAAGCACAGCCCGCACATGGGAGGCATTGCGTAGGTACTTGATTCCTCTATGAGCCTGGAAGCAGCGCCCAAGCTACTGCCTTCAAGCCACAAGTACCAGGGTTACATATCTCCAGAGGAGCTTACCTGAAACCTCAGTGCGCCCACGGGAGGCGCTGCGTACTTGATCCCGCGGTAGGCCTGGAAGCGTCGCCCGCGGCGGCTGAGCATCCACGAGCCGAGGAATCGTCCTGATGGAGACTCCACCACGGGACCTCCTGCTGCGGCTTGTAATACTGTTACGTATTACAAGCCGCAGCAGGAGGTTGAGGAGAGACATTTGTTGAGATTACAAAAATTGCAAACCGCGGACACACCAAACGCCTTTTGTTATGAAATGCTTGGTTGCAAGCAAAATTCTAACCTGGTAAGAATTTTGCAACCAGATTATAAATTGGTATCTACATAATAGTGATTGTCACCTTTTCTTATCGGGCGTGACCCCGTGCAACATAGGTACCTCGTACCTACCTATCTACCATTTATACCTACAGATTTTATTTTCCTCATCTTTGTTATCAGTTTCCTCCAGTGATTAGTAACGCATGGTAAACAATAACAATATTCTTACCGAGAAATCGATTCGTATGCTCCATTTTCCTTAACATCCAACTTGAGAATACAGGGTTACAATAAATAATTTAATGGACATTCATTGTTCATGCGTAGGTACCTAGGTATAAGTTTACACAAGATTTTTTGTGTAAACAAAATTTTTTAAAAATTTTTAAATTAAATTTTGTGTGCTCAAAGGTGGACCACGGTTAAATAATAATTTCCTATGGTTCACCTTAGTTCACCTGGTGGACCACGGAAGAATATGTTTACCCGTGGTCCACCAGGTGGACAAAATAGGTGAACCACGGGAAAGAAGGGGACATTAGGTGCCTAGAGCAATAACTTGTCCGCAATCAATAGATTTCTTTCCGGCCCTGGTGGGGGCGCAGAGAGGGGCCTCGAGGCTTCGCCTCATTACCCCGGCGTCAACTCGAGGGGTGACGACCCCTCGGTCCTTGGGTTTTGTGGGAATCTTTTCTTTCCCTTACTCTCAATGTTTTTTTTGGCATCATTCCGTTTGTAATCTTTTTTTTTAAATAAACCCAAGGACTCTATGGTGGTTCCGCAGGGATCAGGTCCCGCGGAAGGGGTCGCCATGGGCGGTCGTCTTCCTGGGGCCGGGGCTGGGGCGGGGCGATGTTGTGGAGGTGCTCGTGGTGCCCGTTGTCGGCGCGATCGTACATTCGACGCGCCGTCTGCACGACGAATTCCTCCACGGATTGGATCTGCAGGTCGCGGGCTATGACGTCGTTCCTGACGTAGCGGCCCGCGCCCGTGCAGATCCTGAGAGCCACGTTCTGCAGCGCCAGGAGCCGGTCCTTGTTGGTCTGGGAGACCAGGGCGTACCAGCTCGGCGCCGCATAGGTTAGTCGGGACCGGACGTAGGACTTGTAGACCCGCACTTTAGTCCTCAGCGGCAGCCGAGATCCCAGGACAGGTCGGAGGAGCGCTCGGGCGACGCGCGCTTGTTGTAGCGCGCGGTCAACCTGCGGCTGCATCCTCAACGACCTGTCAATCTCGATGCCGAGGTACCTCGTGTGCGAGCTCCAAGCCACGTCCTGGCCCCGAAGCTGGAGTTGAGGTGGGTGGCGGCGGCGGCGGGAGACAAACAGCGCGGCCGTCTTACCCACATTGACGGCCATGCGCCATTTGTCCAGCCATGGCGGCAGGACGTCTAGCAGCTGCTGCATCCTGCTGGCTGCGATGGTTGGGCTGGTGGATGACGAGAAGTAGGCGCTGTCGTCCGCGAACAGCGCCAACGATACATCCCTCTCCCCGGGGCGTAGGTGGCCCTCCAGTGTAGGGATGTCGTCTGTGTACAGCGCGTATAGGGCGGGCGACAGGCAACTACCCTGCGGTACACCAGCTGAGATGGTCCGGGTGGAAGAGGTGGCATCCTCGACTGCGACGAAGAACCGCCGGTTGGCGAGGAAGGATGCCACGAGCCTGGTGAGGGCTGGTGGTGTAGGAGTCTGCAGGAGCTTGTACAGGAGGCCGGGGTGCCATACACGGTCAAAGGCCTTCTCCACGTCTAGAAAGACCCCGACGGTGGATCGCCCGGCGTTGTGCTCGACTGCGAGGTGGTGCATCACCCTGGTGAGCTGCAGCGTGGTGGAATGGCCGGACCTGAAGCCAAATTGCTCTGGGCGTGGCTCGATCGTTGGGGCCAGGCGGCCCAAGAGCAGACGCTCCAGGAGTTTGGCCACTGTTGGTAGCAGGGTGATGGGGCGGTAGCTGGCCGGATGGCGGTGGTCCTTACCTGGCTTCGGCAGGGCGATGACCCGCCCGGTCTTCCATGTGTCCGGGAAGTGGCACGTCCGGAGGAGTCCGTTGAGGAGCCGGGCGAGTGCGGCGACTCCACGGCGGGGCAGCTGGGCGAGTGCCATGTTGGGGACTCCGTCATAGCCTGGCGCCTTCCGCCTGGGTAGGCGGAGGACGGCCTTCCGCACCTCAGCAGGGGAGAAGAAGTACTCCCCGCCTAGGGGCGGTGTCGGGCCAGACAGGAAGTCCTCAACCGCCTCCTCGATCTGGTGGTGATGGATGAGAATCTCGAAGGCGGCATCTGCTGGAACAGGGTGTGGCGTGAACTGCTCCGCCAGATGCTCGGCCAGTATCTCGGCGCGGTCGGCAGGAGCGAAGCGCCGGACCCCGTCTCGGTCCAGCAGCGGGTAGGTGGGCGCCGGCTGGCGCGTGAGCGCCCGGTTCAGCGCATGCAGGTTGGTGTCGTGCTCAGAGGCCCGGTCGATTGCACAATCCCAGGTCTCCCCACGCCAAGCCTGCACGGCGGTCGAGAGCTCGGCGGTGAGCCGGTTGAGGCGAGCTTTCAGTCGTGGGCATCGGGAGCGCGCCCACTCGCGCCGGAGCTCGCGTTTCTCCGCGATGCCCCTTTTGAGGTGAGGTGGGAGGTCGCGGCGGCGGCCTTGGCGCCTGATGATGGGCGAGGAGGCAGCTTCTTTAGCCTCCCGGATGCGTGTCATCAGAGCGGATGCCTCGGCCTCCACTTCGGCTGGCGTCAGGATGGGGCCGACGTCCACGGACTCTAATGCCTTGACGTACGCCGCCCAGTCAGTCCTCACGCCCAGGGGCCGCGGTGCTGTAAAGTCCGCGGCCAGGTCGAGCGTTATGAGGAGAGGGAGGTGCTGTGTGTCCAGGTCATACAGCACCTCAACCAGGACGGGGCAGCGCACGAACTTATGGAGCACTATGTCCAGGACGTCGGCAGCGTGTGTGGTGGCGGTGGGGATATGTGTGGGGGAGTCAGGCCCCACTACGGTGAAGCCGGTCGCATCGCTGTCGTTGTCTTCGTCGACTTGTCCGCACAGAAGACAGAACAGAATTCTGTTATCTGTGGTTGTCGGTAGGGAGGATTCTTTCTATCTTAACGATATTGGTTTCCTTTCTCCCCATTATTTTCCCGTTACTCCGTGTTATAATATAGTAGGTACAGGATTCTCACAATTCAATAGGTAGGTACCTAGAGAGGAAGGTACCTATTGAATTGCTCTTCTACCTACCTACTATTGCACGGAATAACGGGAAAAGAATGGGAAGAAACCAATATCCTGAAAGAAACAAGAATCCACCTTACGGACAAGCACAGAGGACAGAATTATGTCATCTGTGCGGACAAGTTATTTCGCTTAGGTATCAAACCTGCAGCTTGGTTTTCCCAGCTCGCTGCCTCGACCACGGCCACGGCGGCGGCGGTGACCACACACACACATGCAGTCAGCGCAAGTCTGTACATGGCCTAGTCTCGAGAGGAACTGAACACTTGAGCAGTTTCTCTGGCTTTTTGTCATGAAATGTACTACCTAACTACCTGTAGGTACCTACCTACCCCTTTACAATGTACCTAGTAAGTAGGTACCTAGGTAATGGTTCACATGGCTATTACATAACAGATTACATAATCTGTTTATAAATAGGCAAATATCTAAAACTTTTGGGCTTTTTTATTGGGCCAGTCCCAAGTCTAGATGTCATCTATGTAAACTAACGTTGTAGGTACTTTAAAAATAACGATGTCTTTTAGCGCACCGCGCTCAAAGACATCGGCAATCACTCGCAACTCCGAGACATTTCCTCTTGGAGTTCTTTTGATTTTCTGTCACAACCTCAGGGAAAACTGCGAAACGAACATGTTGTTTTACTTATATGACTAAGAATCGGTATCTATTTATTTATGATAGGTACAATTACATGTTTGTTTTGCTCTATAAAGGTTTTGTTAGTATTTATTGAGTTAGTATTGGACCGCGAGTGCTTGTGCGATGTTCGCGCTAGTGTCCGTGCTGTGCGTCGCGCTCTGCGCCGGCGCACAGCATCATCATCATCATGACTGTCCGACCGCAGGTACCTAGCTGTTTAGTTGTTACTTACGAGTAGATATAGGTACGGAGTCTAGCCAAAATTCGGCGAAACAACCCGGGGCGGGCGGGTCGTTGACATGTCAGTTTATGAATTTCGTAGACAGCCGACAGTGTTGGTCCCGACTACTTTAATGTGTGTGTCTTACTCCTTTATGCCTGATCAGTGATCAGTTGATCACTGAATTTTACTGCAGCCCAATAACAAAAGAAAGGTTTGGTTTGGAAGAAAGGGAGGGCTATGACTTCTCATAGCTCTCCCTTTCTTCTTCGACTGAACCTTGTGTTTGAAGAAATACAAGGTTCAATCGAAGAACTTAGACTTGTTTGACAACGTTCACAGATGCGCCGGACGTGACCGTGCCCCCGGTGACCGTCACCCCCGCGGGGTCGGTGCGGGGGGCGTGGCTGCGCACGCGCCGCGGCCGGCCCCTGCAGGCCTACCGCGGGATCCGGTACGCGGAGCCCCCGACGGGAGACAGGCGCTTCCAGGTTGGTACAGACAGAACCTTTCATCATCAACCTATGTTAGTCCACTGCTGGACATGCTTCCCCCAATGAGCGCCACAGCGACCTGTCTTCAGCTTGACGCATCCAGCATCTTCCTGCAGTCTTTCGCAGGTCGTCATCTTACCTGATTGGAGGGCATCCTACACTATGTTTACCGAGTCGTGGTCTCCACTCAAGAACACGTTTACCCCAGCGGCCGTCGTCGGTTCTTCACGAGATATGGCCGGCCCATTGCCACTTCAGCTTGCTAATTCTTAGAGCTATGTCGATAACTATGGTTCTCTGTCGGATATATTCAATGTCGATATCAATTATCTGGTTCCATTCCAGCCGCCGACGCCAATCACTCGATATCTTGACGAGGTGGACGCCACCGCGGACGGCCCCGCCTGTCCGCAGCCCACGATTGGGGACTACTTCGTGCACGAGGACTGTCTGCGGCTGAACGTGTACACTCCAGGGAAGACCAGGTGAGATATACACTCAAGCTCACAAGCACTCGGAGCCACACAGTTCTTTAAAAACAAAGACCTGTGGCACGTCAAATTCAAGCCGTCTTTGTAACTTGATTCGCCTGAACTATTACTCTATTCACCGGGATACATTATATAGAAGGATATAAGGATATAAATAATAATTCTGTCATTACAAAATAACCAAGGTAGAATAACTTACTTACTTCATCAGCGTATGGTCCATCTATGCTATACACAACATTTCAAAGTAATTTTTTTTAAAAACCCACTTGTTCCAGCTCCGCCCCGTTGCCCGTGGTGGTGTACATCCACGCGGGGGGTTTCTACTCTCTGTCGGGGCGCAGCGACGTGGCGGGCCCCGAGTACCTGCTGGACCGGGACCTGGTGCTCGTCACCATCAACTACCGCCTCGCCTCGCTCGGTAAGTGGGACGGTTAGGAATGAAATAAAAAATTTACTTAACTTTCATAAACGATGTTACACCAAAATATCAAAATTATCCACTATTTGGTTCCTAGTGCTACCCAGAACTTTTTACAATAAGTAGACAAGTACCATGTTCTATGACATATTCACAGTAGGTACCTAAACAACAATCTTAATATTTGCATGCCTAATTTTAAGGTAATAATAAATTTAAACATTTAGGATCTGTAACCAGGGACGAGTAAAAATTCACGGACGGAGTCTCAGTCAAATTCACATTTGATTCAGTAGGATTAATTCCGTGAATTTTTACTCGTCGCTGACTGTGACTTACATTATAAAAATAAATAAAATAAGCCTTTATTGCTGGTTGACACAGTTAACAGTTAGTACTAATATTACAAAAACACTTAAGAGCGTTTATTCCTAAAATGCGCAGAAACAGTACTTTTCAAACCCGTTTATATCATGAACCACTTATCTTATAGTATATGTTATTTACTAATAATTTTAGGAAATTTTAGTGTCCAAATAGTTTGACTATAAAATATTTCGATTAATATAGTATGTACGCGTTCTATCAAGATAACTTGTTAGAGGTTTTCATAATTTCCCTTTCAGCATCAGTTTCGAAGCTCAAAATAATAGAAAATACTGACATATCTAATTAAGAAAAAAAAATATAAAAAATATAACCTACTGATGAGATCCTTGGCTAAAAAGTAAATTAGATAGATGTTTGGTTTTGGTATCCTACTATGAGAAATTAAAATTCAAAAAATGTGAAATATTACGAATATTTCACATTTTTAAATGATGTTTTTACCGATATACGTTATTTAATTTAATATAATAATAGCCTTCCAATAAAGTGGAGCATCTTTTTTAAAATCATACATTTAAAAATTTTATGATTTTGTTGCTATTATTTTTCTATAAATATTTAATAAGTGACGTGACCACACTCTAGAAAGCCTCGCGGCGGACTGATTTTCGCGCAGCGTTTTATAGTAGTTTTAAAATATTTATAGAAAAATAATAGCAACAAAATCATAAAAATTTTAAATGTATGATTTTAAAAAAGATGCTCCACTTTATTGGTAGGCTATTATTATATTAAATTAAATAACGTATATCGGTAAAAACATCATTTAAAAATGTGAAATATTCGTAATATTTCACATTTTTTGAATTTTGGTCCAGCTATTTTATTTAAATCGTCTTCCCATCGCTTTATCTGTCTTCCCCTGCTTCTTGTGCTACCCCTTGGGTGCCATTCGGTAATTATTCTAGACCATTTTTCTTTTTTTCTCTCAACATATGCCCTGTCCAACGCCATTTTAGTTTTCTGCATGTTGTTTGCACTTTTTCGGACTTAGTCTTTCCTTGGATTATTTTTAGCTGTATCTTATCTCTTCTTCTTATCCCAAGTACCTTCGCTTCGTTCTGTGCCGTTTTGACATGTATTTATTTTATTTTGTTGCTGTTCTGTTAAGGCCCAAGTTTGACACCTGTATGTTAAACAAGGCAGAATACATGCATTGAAGACTTTGTTTTTCATTATTTCGCTTAATGACCAGAACCTCTTCCAAGTGTTTGCTATTCTTCTCTCGATTCCATTCTGCATGCAATCTGATGGTGATACTCGTTGCCCTAAATATACATATTCAGATATATATTCTAGTTGCTGATTGTTTATTTTGATAACTTCTTTTTGGGTGGAATTACTCATTACCTTTGTCTTTGTTATATTCATTGTAAGACCAGCGTTTGCGCTTTCGTCTGATAGTTGTTGTAGCATTATTTCCAGCCTACGAGTATAACCTACATTATGTTGTAGCAAATATATGAATTTTTATCTCTTTATCTAAATGGTTGCAGGTTTCCTGAGCACAGGAGACGCCGTGGCCCCCGGTAACAACGGCTTCAAGGACCAGGTGGTGGCGCTCCAGTGGGTGCAGCGCAACATAGCGGCCTTCGGCGGAGACCCTGGCCTCGTGACCATCAGCGGGTACAGCGCAGGGGCCTTCAGCGTCATGCTGCATACTGTGTCGCCGATGTCGACAGGTCAGTGCATCTTGCTCCATGATCGGTGTATCTAAACTACTCTTCCACAGACAGTGATCACATCAGTAGCTGGAGATGGGCCTCTACTCAGCGGAGGTATTTCTTCCTTATAAACAGTAATAGTCGTCTATCACTCCATAGTATACGAGTAAAACAAAGTCACTTCCCGCTGTCTGTCTGTCCCTATGTATGCTTAGATCTTTAAAACTACGCAACGGATTTTGATGCGTTTTTTTTTAAATAAATAGAGTGATTCAAGGGGAGGATGGCTTACAAACCATTTAACACATAGCGAGCGATTTCCACGCTGCGGGACGCAGCTAGTAATGTAATAAATGCCATGGTCACCACATACAACCTAGACTCAGGAATCTAAATCTTATAATATGCGTTCATCCTTCAGGTCTGTTCCACCGCGCCGTGTCAATGAGCGGCTCCCCCATCTCGCAAGTGGAGCTGCCGACGCACCAGCTCCACTTGGCGGAGCGACAGGCGCGGCTGCTAGACTGTCCCGCTCACTCCTCCCGGGCGATCGTGGACTGTCTGCGGACCAAGACCTCCAAGGAGTTGGGGGACTCGCTTGATAACATGTTTGTAAGTATCAGAGGTACCAAGGAAAAGGAAATGATAACTCTAACGCTGATAGTTCGCAACTGGTTCATCAATTACATTTACGTTAACATGTCGATGCAATACGGAACATAGTAATCATGTATAATAATAAACTTCACGGATTACATGTACGGTATTGCTAAGGTATAAATATAGGGAGTGGACTAGCTCTCGCACGTACCTTCTTCACCCTATATGACATTGTACTTTGTACAGTAAGTTTACAACACACTTGGCGTAAGTTTATCTCTGGGATCTGCTAAACCGACGGCACCTTACACAGAATAACGCAGGACAGAGGCCAGGGACTTCTGTGGAGGTTGCGGCTTCGATTCCCAACTCACTGGTTCGCTGGCTAGTCCCTTGTAAACATTAAAAAGTATTTGACGGACGATTTGCTTCAAAGTTCTGGCAAATGACATGGTCTAATGCAGGGCTTTATGGTACGCGTTATAGAAGGCTGTCGTTTAGCTGATGTTTTCATCTGTGCCAGAGTTAATGAAAAAAAAGATGGTAAAAAGTGTGTAGGTCTTAAAATGTGTCTCGCTATATAAAAATACAAAAGTTTTATTCATAGTAATAATGGATACAGTCTTAATCATATTAGATAAGGCTGAGTATTTTAATTTTGTACTGTGTCTGAAATAAATGTGATTTGATTTGAAAGCTTGATACATGAGTGTTCGGTAGGAGTTCGGCTACGACCCGACGCTCCTGTGGGTGCCTATCCTGGAGCCCGAGGTGGGGCAGCCCCGCTTCCTGTCGGAGCACCCGCTGCACAGCCTGCGCGCGCACCGCCACCGCGCCTTGCCCTACATGCTCAGCCAGACCACGGACGAGTTCTTCTGGAAGGCCTTCTGTATGTATACTCTTAGCCCTCGGCCTTGAAGAAGGCCGAAGCATTTGTTTATGCATATGAAAATATTGATTGGCCTTACCCCGAATACTCAAACGCATCTCAGATTGTAACACATGACACACGCAGCTGTGTCTCAAGTGACACATTTTCATTGAAAATTGTCAAAAAGTCGCGAATAGAAACGAGCTCAAATCTTGCTTCTGGCTGATGTGTCTATATCACACAGTGTCGAATTCATTTATTGCGTTACTTTTTTTTAGTTTGTTATTTTTGTCTCGTAACCAGTTGTCGAGTCTATTCTAGAAGGCGTTTGTTAATGAAATTTGTCTAAGTGCCTTTTTTTAAGCCTATTAAAATAAATGATATTGACTTTTGAGTTTTGCTCATCCAGCGGTCCTAAACAACGAGACTATGACCTCTACAATGGACTCCGAATGGAACCGCATCGCCCCCATCGCCTTCTACCTCAAGCAGCCCTCGGGCGCCGCGGCCGCCGCCCTGCGCCGCGCCTACCTGGCGGACCGGCCCCTCGCCAACGACTCTAGCACGGCCGATGCGCTGGGCAAGCTCTACAGCGACGCTATCATTGGATATGGAGTGCATTCGTGAGTTTCTTGACACTTTGAACATGAACCAGACTTTGCTGTTGCCACCTAGAAAGTTTTTATTTGTACTTTTTGTGACCTAGGTACCCTAGGTACCTCACCCTCTTTCTGTATATTTTTCGTTTTGTTTATTAGTTTTAACTATTTTAAATAGAATATGGATTTGTTGACACGAAAAAAAAGAATTTATTTATTACTAACTGCGCCCCGCGGTTTCACCCGCGTGCTGATAGATATTTTGGATATAATATACATATCTTTATGAATTGTAGCCTATGTGTTATTCTGATATGTAAGCTATATGTAAGCCTATGTGTTATTCTGATATGAAGTTTCATCAAAATCCATTCAGTAGTTTATGCGTGAAAGAGCAACAAACATACATACATCCTCACAAACTTTCGCGTTTATAATATTAGTTAGTAGGACTAGTGTTTAATCTACTCCCTCGTTCCCAGGCTCGCCAACGCGTTGGCGCAGTACTCCCCGACCGACACGTACTACTACCAGTTCGCGTACATCGGCAACCACAGCCACTACGAGGACCCAACCACGCACAAACCTAAAGGTAACTATTGCACATTCCCTCCACCTTCCCATGGTCCCGCCAACCTTGCAGTTACACGGACCAACACTGTGGGAGACGAGTCACTGGGGTGACTCCAGACTCTACACATCCTACGCACTGTGTCCTGAACGCTCGCCCCCTCCTGGGGCATGCACATCACATCACAGACTGCACTGCTGTAGCTGGCTGTGACACCCCAGTGAGGTGCTGCACTGATTTTTGCTATCGAGTTTAGTCAATCGTGTTCTTCTACTCCCATATCATACTAACTAGAATCCTGAATATTTTAAACTTTCGCGATCAGAAATGGGTCAACCCGTGACCACGACAGTGTGTAAACCTGTTGAAACGTCGGGAAAAATAGGTAAAAAAACGCTATAAATACCCGTTGAAATAACTTAGTACTTGTAATTAGAATCCTATACTTATGTTAACAATTATATAAAAACTGTGTTTTTTAGCCTTAAAATGTATTTTCCGTACAGTCAAGACGTGTGTTTTGGAACTCGTAGATAAGTAACAGTAGTATTATAATGATGTGTTCAGTTTAGATCGCGTAAGCTTAAAAACCTTTAGCCTCTTAGTTGTTATTTAGTTTAATCCTCGAGATTATCGTAAGGTTTGTTCAGTTAGCTAGCACCGCGTATGTTGATGTTCCCCAGGCGCGGCGCACCACGACGACCTGATATACCTTTTCAGCATCAACGCGTCCTTCCCCCTCATCCCGGTCTCGGAGACCGCGGACTCCGGCATGGTGGACCTCATGACGGACCTGCTCTACACCTTCGCGAAGCACGGGTAACATACTTCATCTATTCAATATCCTTTTCTGCTTTATCAATTTTTAAAAGAAATTTTGTTTAACAGCTATTTTTAAATCAGTTTTTTTATTCAGTGCGCTATGGCGCTCATTAGGCGAGGCCTATGTCCAGCTGTGGACTAAATGGACGGTTGTAGAAGTTTATTTTATTGGGATCGTACCGTACCCAACCTCGCATTAAGGCTGGACTCGGACATCCGGAATGTCTTTCTGCATTTAGAAACGTAATTCACAAAGACATCCCGGATATCTCAGCCCAGCCTTATATTATATTCAGTGCGCGATCACCTGTCAATCGAAACACGCGTCTCTCTATCATTTCATTAATAACTACAGTTTATCTATACTTCTATACTAAATTTATTTTCTTTTCTTTCTATACTAATTTTATAAAGAGGAAAGGTTTGATTTTTTGTTTGTTTGCATTGAATAGGCTCCGACACTACTGGACCGATCTTAAAATTTTTTTCACCTTTAGGAAGCTACACTATCCCCGGGTGACATAGGCTATTTACTTTGTATGTATATTATATTTGTATGTATCGTGGCTAGCTCCAGCAGGAACAACAGCTATATTGTATATAAAACTACGGTTTGAATGGCTGCTGGTGATGCACTGACCTCTGAAGGCGCCCTTTCCGCGCTCGCGGCACGGGTACACCTACTTAGGCCGAACTGCTGATGCTGCTAATATACCTCCGTGAACGATGTATCGAACATAATTTTAGAAATGTGTAATTCGAATTTAAGGCGTTTGACACCGCAGGAAACAGCTAGTATATTCATATTTGGAAAGGAATACATGAAGTTTATCTTTTTCAGTGACCCAAACTCTCCCTCTCTCCCCCGCTGGCCACCCTACACCCGCGCGTCCCGCCGCCGCTACCTGCGTATAACGGCGCGCCCCGCGCTGCGCACGCGTCTCTTCGAGGACCGCTTTAGAGTCTGGGAGCGCCTTTACAGGAAGAGGGGATGTGACATCTGTACTGCAGACTGACGCAAGGGGGGAGGGGAAGAGTCTAGCTAGTGTATAAGTTGTATTGTACTGTAAACTAAATAAACGTATTTTATATCAATACTGTTTTATTATCAAACATATCAAATATCAACGACGACCTCTGTGGCGCGGTAGGTGAAGGTCCGCGACGCAGGTACCCCATCATCATAATCAGCCTAATCTAGTCCACTACTGAACATATACCTGCCCTAGATACATAGGTATGTCTTACACAGGGGACATGCACGCTTTGTTTGTGGGCAGTGAGATAAATGTCTAGGTAGATGATAAGAGCTAAAATGTCTTCTCGCGCTAATGTCCTGAACCTGGAGAGACAAATAAAATACATATGTAGTCAGAACTAAGGTAGTGCAGCTGGACAGCACGATATGCGCAAAATATTAGGAGCTGCGTATTTGTTACGCACTGCGATCGGACATCTTCATCATCGCAGGCTACGCACAAGCTACACACTGCTACACGTGTCTACGAGAGCAAGGCTACGCGCTTGCTACGAATAAGCTACGCGTGTGCTACGAGAGCATGGCTTCGCGCCTACTGCCTAGCTACATACTACGCGCCTGCTACCAATAAGCTACGCGTGTGCTACGAGAGCATGGCTTCGCGCCTACTGCCTAGCTACAGACTACGCGCCTGCTACCAATAAGCTACGCGTGTGCTACGAGAGCATGGCTTCGCGCCTACTGCCTAGCTACAGACTACGCGCCTGCTACCAATAAGCTACGCGTGTGCTACGAGAGCATGGCTTCGCGCCTACTGCCTAGCCACAGACTACGCGCCTGCTACCAATAAGCTACGCGTGTGCTACGAGAGCATGGCTTCGCGCCTACTGCCTAGCTACAGACTACGCGCCTGCTACCAATAAGCTACGCGTGTGCTACGCTGCCTACAATCACGGATGAAATAAAATATTTCCAATCAATACAAAAATTACGTAAGCAAGCATGTGACCTATATTGTAAGTTAATATCTACGAGTATATCTCATTAAATAACAGAACATTATAATCGTTTGGGAAATATCCCGAAGGATGTCACCTCACTAAATAAGTTGAAATTCTTCTGAATCAAGAGGACACGCATTTCGAGACTACAAATTTGTAACACGTTCCAAGTATACCTACGGTAGGTATAGGTACCTAGAGCTCGATAGTTAGTACTTTCCCAACACCCTATATTGCTCCATTAGCGCCGTATTATCTTTTATCTCATGCTTATAGTCACTACATGAGTAAATACTAATACATAAATAAATTTATTGCGAAAATGACATAGGCAATTACTTTGTCTGATTTAGAAATAATAGTCAAGTTCATAGTAAAATTCCAGTTCAAATGATTATGTAGCCTCAGTTGCCTAAACTAGACTGAAAATCTGTAATATAGGCAGCTGTACTCCCCTTACTATGTTACACAAATTGTTTGAGAAGATGACGACAAAAAAATGTTGTAGGTTGTTAAATTATTAAAATTTATCGTAAAGTAAAGTAACGTACATTTTTTTTTACAGTTACTAGTTAGTATTTACTACGGATAAAAGAATAATCGTTGATAACGTGCCCTCTGCCCGCTCACTCGCACACTCGCACACGGTGACTATCAATGAGTCTGGGGATTTCCGCAGCGCAGAAGATTTTCCTTATTTTGCTTCTACCGATGATCTACAGAACTAAGAAAACCAGCCGTTAATAGAATTGAGCTAATTTGTAACGCAATAAATCAATTTACCGCTCGTTATTCAGAGCTATGTTCGTACTATGAGAGTTCTCCGCGCATGTTAGATGCATTCGTTCTACAAAAAGCATATAAAGCAAGTTCTATTTGATTATTTTATTTGTTGTTAACACTCGTTGTGGAGTCTGACTAAGTCGCTGGTTGGTAAAAAAAATATATCGAAGGACCTTAGATGAAATTGAATGAAGTGATTAATGCTGTACGACGAGTAGATACCTAACCACAGTAATAAGGGAATATATAGATCTTTGCTCGTTACACAGGGTAGATAAAATAGCTAGACCACTGACCTGAATTCCCGAAACCATGTGAGGATCCAACTTCCAGAACAGCCACAGCACTACACTCGCGAGTGATTAATAAAGTTTTAAAGTTATTGCACGGCAATACACAATATTCCAAGAAATGGAAGAAATGTTCAGATTATAAGATTTTTGCGTAAATATGTCCACCTCGTACGACGGTTATGCTTGAACAGGAGTGGGGCAAAGTCCTTTTCCTTCACTCGTTCTTTGGCAGGTCGTTATCTCCAAACAGAGGGTAGGAGAAGTCGGCTGACAGCCTAACTAAATTAAACTACCCTATATTTTTTGAGCAAAGATCGAACACTCGTTAAGCCTGAAAAACCGGTTTCACCCAGTTCAGGCACTCGCATTGTTAATTTACATCAGAATTTAATAATATATTAAAACAGACATAGAAGAACTTCATTTTTTTTTTCAAAACTTAAAGTTTATAGGGGGTTAAGTACTAACCTAGAGAATAAAATATTCGTGAGACCATCTCAGGATCATTCTGTATCGAACTGAAATAGAATCATCAATATCTGCCAATAAATAGGACAATTCACACAGCTATATCTAGCCCCAAGCTAAGCAGAGCTTGTGTTATGGGCATAGATAATAAATGACAGAGATTCATACATAAACATAAAAACAAATAATTATGTTTAAAAATATAGAACAGCTTCTTTCTGTGAAAGTAGTTCTATATTTTTAAAAATATAAAAGTCCGTTAGAAACCTATCCTCATATTACGCAGAGCATCAACCTAGGTACTAACTTCTACAAATACAGACAGGTAATCACTGCGGTTGGCATCAGGGCGAAAGCAATAAGCTAATGAAAGGATAAAGTAGGTAGGTGCGTGGTTTTTCATACTAACCACCCCCTACGTCACTATTAGTATACCCATCATTTGACACATTATTTTCCTGACGCACTGCTAAAGTCCACAACCTTTGGAACTGAAGCTGGGTGAGGTTCCAATCGAAAGTAGATCTACGTAACGTAGAGCATCCACATGATTCGCTCAATAACAAAATAAGGAAAATAAAACTGAACTTGATTCATCTACCTTAGTGTAGGAGATGGACGTTTTTATTCTTACGTCAAACGCACAGGTAGGATCCATCCATGCGTACCTAATATTTTAAAAGCGAAAGTTATTCTGTTATCTTTTCACGCCTGCCTGATTGGAAGTGGAACTGAATGAAATTTGAAAAGGGGATACATATTTCTGGGAAAGACATAAACTTATATCCCGGAAAATCGAGTGCGAAGCTGCAGGCAGAACCTAGTACATATGCGTGTATTTATTAAGCAGCAAGACAGAGCCTGTTAGTTAAGTTATCGATATACGCGTAGCTCTAAGAATTAGCAAGCTGAAGTGGCAGTGGGCCGGACATATCTCGCGAACAACCGACGGCCGTTGGGGTAAATGTGTTCTTGAGTGGAGACCATGACTCGGTTAACGTAGTGTAGGACGCCCTCTGACTAGGTGGGATGACGACCTGCGAAAGACTGCAGGTAAATGCTGGTTGCGGCAAGCTGAAGACAGGGCGCTATGGCGCTCATTGAGGGAGGCCTATGTCCAGTAGTGGACTAACATAGGCTGATGATGATGATGAAGGCAAAGCAAGGTAATCGATAAAGTTTCGTTTGTTGGGGAAAGCAAAAAGAGTCACAATAAAGTTTAGTATGTAGGTAAGTTAAGTTTATACACTATTTATCCCATTTTTTGCGAAAGTATTATTTTAATGAATTGGGGTTCAAATTGCACAGAAATAATCTGAACCGTAAATAGTAGGAAGATACTCTTTGACGTGATAAAAACACCGCGAGCTCCCGCACTCACTCCTTGCTACCACAGGGTACAGTACAGTTAGTGCAGTAATAGACGTAGATATAAAGAGTCCAGGCGGTCGGTACCGTCAGTCTGTCCCGAGAGCTGACGCGATGAGGTTCCTACTGGTGTGCGTGCTGGCGCTGGCTGATGCGGCACGAGGCGCGGGAGGCCAGGGCAACACTTCAACTCCAGGTGAGGACTCATTTATCTTTAAGTAGGTACTTACAGTAATTAGCTATATAATATTAATAATGATCTTCATTTCAGACTACATGGGTCCATATTCACTTAAAAGTACACAATAATCATTAAAAAGTCACATAAATCTCCAAAAATAAACATGAGATAATTGAAGGGAAAAATAACACAATAATCAAAACAAGAAATTGATAAACAAAATTACAAAAATTATTTAACGATTTTGAACCTTACGTCATCATTATTTGTACAAGCGTGCCGTGCAACCTTACGTCATCATTATTTGTACAAGCGTGCCGTGCAACCTTACGTCATCATTATTTGTACAAGCGTGCCGTGCAACCTTACGTCATCATTATTTGTACAAGCGTGCCGTGCAACCTTACGTCATCATTATTTGTACAAGCGTGCCGTGCAACCTGGAAGAGTGATCAATATAAATGCAGTCAAACCTATTCGCGAACACGCTCAGAATGCTGTTGGAGCTGGCCCCGACTCTGCGCACCAGAGATGTTTCCCGCTTGCGCATGGTTGTATAGAAACAGTCCACGCGCGCCTCGGCGAACATCCCTGACGCGCTGCAGAACCGGGGCAGCCCCATCAGCACCCTCAATTCGTTGTTGTACTGCACTCGTAGGGCGCTGTACTGTTTTTGCGTATGGTTCACCCACAGGCTGCATGTGTAAAAATTAGAACAATAGGCTTTAAAAAGCGTTGTTTTTACCTCTCTAGAGCAGCGAGCGAACCTGCGGGCTAGCATGTTCGCTCTTACGGACAGCGCCCTCCGTTCTCTCTCAATGTCTGCATCGTCTTTCAGGTCAGAGGTTAGGAGATGTCCCAAGTATTTAAAATCTCTAACTATCTTTAATGAAGTTCCATACAACTTTATGGACGGTATGTTAGATACGGGACAGCATCCTCTGGCCTGAAAAACCATGCATTCACTCTATATAGACTTGTATAATTGTTGAAACTTTAATTATAAAGAAACAAACGATAAACAAACTGAAAAGAAATATTCCAATCCTCAAAATTAAATCCAATTCCCAAAATCACCGAATTCGGGGCAGACAGGTCCTTGACAATATGGTTCGTAGCGGAAAAAAGGCCTGCCTTGGTTGAGCGTACGTTCTAAACACTTGCACGCCGCGAGGGATTTTATTTCCTTTAATATAAAGTATCAAAAACGTTTGTCCTCGACGGGACTTGAACCTGATACCTTCCCTGCTCTATACTTACCTACCTCAAGAGCTGACTGTGTGCACGTTGAAGAGAGGCGCGTCTCTCAAAGGTGTCATTCGAAGATTGGCTTTTACATCAATAAGGAAAAAAGTGTAATTATTACTGGCACAATCATTTGCATAATGAAATGAGTCAAGTTTACTAAATGATAATAGTGAATTTATAAATAAATGCAACGACCGGTGTGGCGTGGCGGTCGTTCGCCTGCGACGCAAGAGATTGTGGGTTCGATTCCCGCCTCGGGATAAATATTTTTACAATCTGCAAATATTTATTTCGGGTGTTCTGGGTATTTTCTATGAATACTAAAAAAATCTCTATTATATTGTATTATGTGTACTCCTGACGCCTGTACAGTAGGTTATCATAGAACCTTCGCTGTAAAGGCCACTCGGCTATGGAACAGTCTTCCCATTGAATATCGCGAGGCATCCTCGATAAATGTCTTCAGATCTATAACTATTTTCTTAATATAAGTAGCTTAGTATCATTATGAGTAGTATATTTTATTATCTCTATTATATAGCACTACCTACCAAACTGTTGTCCACACTACCCAATGGTTAGCAGGTAGAGAATGCTATCTAGCATTATGCTCGCCTATGTACAACTTTTTGTGCAATAAAGTATATTCTATCTATCTATTCTATGTATATCAGTCATATAGTACCTACCTATAACATCAGAACCTACCTACTTCTATACAACTCAGAGAATGTTTCTGAGGAAAATATAGATCGCGGAGCTTTGATATTTATATAACTGGTTACATACTTATGGTTGTGAGTTTAGGGTATTTACTGCCGGTTTCAAATGCTGGCCGTTACTTAAAGTTGCCGCTCAGAACAAGTTTGAAGTCACAATATCTTCACTTTAATGAACACACTTTTTGACGGTGTGTCTTATTTGTAACTCAGTATGGGTATATAGTATACGTATACATACATACATACATATATAGCTGGGGTATATATTATATTACATATATTTTATATATATATATATATATATATATATAATTATATTCATATAATTCTTTCCATCCAAAGGTTGCCTGGTAGAGATCGCTTCTAAGCGATAAGGCCGCCCATTGTACATGTCGCATATAATGTATTTTTGTAATGATTAATTTGATTATGGTGTACAATAAATAATTTTTGTATTGTATTGTATATAGCTCGTACCGTTCTACTACCGGTCTTTTGTATTGAGATGAAGTCAAAATGAGGAGTTCAATTCAAATTATAAGTGTAATTATTATAATAATTTCAGCTGAATCACCAGCCCCCACTGAGGGTCCGATCGCCCGCTCCCCCTCCGGGGTGTTCCGCGGCGTGTGGGACGTCAGCCGGCGCGGGCGCCCCTTCCAGTCATACAGAGGGATCAAGTACGCAGAGCCTCCTGTGGGAGCCAGGAGGTTCCAGGTTCGTTTCACCTCGGTCTCTTAAGCGCAGGCACCGCGGTGTGTCGGTCTCTGTCCAGTGGGTAGAACGTTACACGGACCCAAACATATTTAACGGAAACTATCTCGCGGTACATAATTATATAGATGAGGTCGTGCGTGGTTGATTCTTAAATATACTTGTTATTTCCAGCCTCCGGTACCCATCCTATCGTACAGCGGCGAGGTGGACGCCACGGAGGACGGGCCCGCTTGTCCGCTGCCCGCGCCGCCCCAGTACCCGGTCTCCGAAGACTGTCTCACCATCAATGTCTACACGCCCACCAATAACAGGTGATTGCTACTACAATATGTGCAGCAAGGTCATCGTGTGATAGTATGGTAGGGTACTCATATATCCGCACTTAGACTCCGAATTGCCCTTTGTGCGTAGTGTGTTCGCTAGTTTAACCAGCCGATCTCCGTCCGAGAAGCGCAGAATCCTCCTGGAATCTTCACAGGCTTCGTGGTGTGACCTCGGGTGGTCGAGAATTTCGTGTCGTTGCGCATTTCGCAAGACCCAATTGCATTATGTATTACATATTATTTTATAAAACCTAACATTTTAATTGTGCACGCCTAACGAGGCTGAATGTATTGGAAATACCATTATTATTCCAGCGAATTAATGATTTGATATTTCACGCATAGTACCACAACTCCACCAGCCAGTTAATGTAAGATTCCATCTTCATGATTCTCTGTTAATTTCAGCTCGAAGCCCCTGCCCGTGATACTGTTCATCCACGCGGGAGGGTTCTACGCCATGACGGGGCGCAGCGACGTGGCGGGCCCGCACTACCTGATGGACCGAGACGTGGTGTTCGTCTCCATCAACTACAGGCTCAGTGCTCTTGGTGAGTACTGCTGATCACCAGTACACGGGCGGGCAGTGCGCCCGTCTTCAAATCCTCACAACACAACTAAAATTGCTAAATACTCTCTGCGAAAGCGACACTTCTGTAGACTTTTTTGTAGGACGGCACAAAATGTGGACGGCATCCATCAACTTCCTGAATTAAATGAAGCATATGATTGTATGTTTTAATTGTTTGCTTCATTTACAGTTCAACAGCACCACCATCGGCATCTCAGAAACACTTCCGGGATGCCATTGGTCGTACTATGTTACTTATAAATTCCGCTTCGTTATAAACTATAGTTCAAGATATCTTCTCAAAGCTCCTTCAAAATCAAAAAAGGTCACAATATTGTATTACGAGCATGTTATGTTGTACATTTAGGGGATATTATGAATAACAAGGTTGTTACAAACATGCAGCCTGCTAGGGCACGGCAATCATTATCATCATCAGCCTATAGCAGTCCACTGGTTGGACATAGGCCTCCCCCAATGAGCGCCATAGCGACCTGTCTTCAGCTTGACGCATCCAGTATCTACCTGCAGTCTTTCGCAGGTCGTCATCCCCTACACTACGTTTACCGAGTCGTGGATTTCTCCAATCAAGAACACGTTTGCCCCAGCGGCCGTCGGTTCATCGCGAGATAATAATATAATATAAATAGGGCACGGCAATGTTATATTATGATATAATGTAACCTTTTCCCCAGGCTGGCTCAGTACCGGCGACGCCGTGGCCCCCGGGAACAACGGCATGAAGGACCAGGTGGTGGCGCTCCAGTGGGTGCAGCGGAACATCGCGGCTTTCGGTGGAGACCCCAACCTGGTCACCATTGCGGGCTGCAGCGCCGGCTCTATCAGCGTGATGCTGCATATGATCTCACCCATGTCTAAAGGTATGGGGCATGCATACGTGTTAGGTTCGTAAGGACTAGATTGCATAACGAGTTTAAAACCAAAAACCGACTTAATTTCATAAGATCTTGGTAGCTACACAAATATCTTATTGTGCAAAAGTTCTTAATAGTAGAACGCCTCTCTTGAGTACATACTTATGGTATTATAGGAAACCGAGTGGAAGATCGACATGTTCTTCGACACCATTCTGTAGTCGATCTTCCTAACACTTCACTTGGCAACATTTATTTATTTATTAATTTATGCAAAGCATTACAACTATTTTTACAGGCATTACCGAATACAACAGTGTAGTCAACATAATAAATCACTAGCAACGAATTTAATAAAACTAATAATCCAATATAATTGCATTTCAATGAGCAAAAATAATCCAATATATGTACGTCAATAAGCAAAATACAATCGCAAATGTCCTCAAGAAAAATAAACATGATTTATCACGGATACCAGTCTTATGATATTACATTCGATTCTTGCCGATCGATTATGCCGATTCTTCTGATCGCGTAAGTTTAAAAATATTTAAAGGATTTTGAATATTGAAACTGCCCTGCCTAGGTCTGTTCCACCGCGCCATATCCATGAGCGCGTCGCCGGTGGGCAAGGAACCGTACCCGCGGCACCAGCGCCACCTCGCGCAGAAGCAGGCGCGGCTGCTCAACTGTCCCGACCACAACTCTACTGTTATCTTAGAGTGCTTGAGGACCAAGACCTGGCAGGAGCTTGGCGATTGGAGAGGGTTTTATGTGAGTGTGTGCAGAATACTTTGTGAAGTTCATGTCTATTATGATTTATTATAATGCCGCTAGCATCGTTCCACCGCAGGACAAAGCCGCATTCTCCTATTATACTGGCGGCCTAGGCGGCGCCTAGAGCTGAGTAGACCAATCCATCTCAAACTTTATTCTAGATCTGCAAATTATCAATAAATAAATTCAAACGACACATCCTTTGTAAAAAGGCTTATTACAAAATATTGGATTATCTAGATTCTAGACGATAAAAAAGCTTGGGACGAGCTTTGCTCCAACTCACAAACTCTAACACTAACAAGGTAAAGGTTTCTTGTTCGCTTCTTTACTTTACCTACCTTCAAAAGATTGAAGTTAACAAAAAATCAAACTGATCACTTTATTTCCAGGAGTTTGGGTCAGACCCTGTGGGCATCTGGAACCCGGTGGTGGAGCCGGCGTGCGGCCAGCAGCGCTTCCTCACGCTGGACCCGCTCTCCGCCATCCGACAGCGGAAGATGCACGACGTGCCCTACATCATCAGTCAGACGGAGGACGAGTTCTTCTGGTTCGCTTTCAGTGAGTACCTACGCCTCATCACCAAACATACGTCCACAGAGCATGCCATAGTCACCTCTCTTGGCTGATGGATTGCTGACCGAAGTAAAGCGCTTTATTTCCCTTCGACCTACAGGACTCATGGACACGTCTTACAAATCTCAAATTGCATAAAGTAAAATAGGAAATAAAGTGATCACTTTGATTTTCTTCAACCGTTTTTTGGTAAAGTAAAGAAGCGAACAAGAAACCTTTACCTTGTTAGATTGTCAGTGTTTGAGTGTGAGCAAAACTCGTCCCAAGCTTTTTTATCGTCTAGCTAGATGATCTGATATTTTGTAATAAGCTAGATAAGATAATTTTACAAAGGATGTGTTTGACTATTTGTTTAAATTTATTTATTGATAATTTTTGCAACTTACTTGGAGTTTTGTTGTAGAAGCGTATAAATTGCCCTTCAAAAGATACATTTATGTTGTGTAGCCTAGTTGGTCAAAGCTGCTGGTCTTCCTATAGTAGGTTCCCTTAGCCGTAATATTTGTCGGCATAGGCATAGGTAGGTAACATTTTCAGAGAGAGTGTTGATGGAAGTGGGCGCCAGCGGACCGCTCATTTAATTGAACGGCTTTACTCCGTGAAAAGTATTGAAGATACTTTGAGGATTGCTCGCATGAAACAGTTAGGCGCTGAGGGCCCGTAAAGCAAGTTGTATTTAGACCGGAAGTCGGAACAGACACATTTTTTAACCAAAATGGGAAAGGACGCATTGACGCTCTTCCAAGGTCAAAGCCCAAACTCTTTTCAAGTATCAGTTCTCCATGGCTTCGTACGCCTTGTTTCTATGGAAATGTTTATAGCTTATTTTTATCCCATGAGAACTGATATATTAAATTAAAAGTTGGTAGGTAGTATATTTTATTACAGGTGGAATATTTACTGTACCCGTCCGTATCCATGCAACATGTGATTCGATTTCGATTTCACGATCGTCCAAAGATCCAAACTTTCACATTTATATATGTAATATAGTTTACAGCAGGTACCTAGTGTAGTAGTAATATTAGTGTGATGTGACCTAGATCGTAGCTTCAGCTAGTTGATTGTCTGATCACGTCGCCGTTTGCTTCTCCAGATGTGATCCGCAACGCCACGCTGCGGTCTACGATGGACCGCGAGTGGGAGCGCGTGGCCCCCATATCCTTCATGCTGCCCCGGGAGCGGCCGCAGGCCACGCGCCGCCTGCGGGAGGCCTATCTGCAAGGCCGCCCGCTGAAAGACGACGAGGCCAGCCTCAGAGGCCTCAACCGACTGTATGGAGACTCTATTATTGGCTTTCCAACTCATAGGTAAGTTGTTCCCACCAAGTTGCTCTGTTTTAGCAGGATCTTCATGGGAAATATTGAGAGCATGTGGCCGTAGGGCAACAAAATATAAACCCACTTCAAATTCGTAAATAATAATGGGTGTAAAACTTAGTGTTAGATAAATCATCGAAATCGGTTGACGTGTTATTTTATTTTTTATTTTTTTTTATTTTTTATTTATTAAACACACAAAACACATTACAATGTTATCTAAAATAATCATAAAAAAGTAATTTTAATCTACATTGTACCGTAAAGATATGCGTGTACAGCTATACTTAGTAAATTATATTATAATCATTCGTACCAAAGGACTAATATTAACAAAAACAAAAACAATTTTTAACAGACACTGGTGATAATATTAAACAAGCACTACCTAGCTATAAGACCGGGCAGTACTCTATTCAATTCCATCAGCAGGTAGGATGGCCCAGCTTGGAGGACCAGCGATATGAGGATCATTGAAATGGAGGATACCTTTAAGTTCTCTAATGAAATAGTTAATTCTAGGATTAAAAATGTCTAGTTCTATATGTTTTATGGACAGCTCATTGTACTGACGCGCCATTCTAGTGAGTGGGTTGTAATAAGAGATGATGTTGTTCTTATAAGTGCGTAACGCAAAAAGATTGCTCTTATTTGACCTTCTTGCACTAAATTTTGTATTGATACTAATTTGAAATAGTAGGTCAGAGGAATCGATTATATAATGAATTATTTTATATAAGTATATATGATCAAAATATGCACGACGGGTTTCTAGCGAAGTTACGTTAAATATTTTTAGCCTCTTTTCGTATGTTAAATCAGATCGACCTGGGTGATGACGATAACTCAACATTCTAAGGCATTTCTTCTGAATCCTTTCAACAGCATTAGTATGGACATTGTAGTACGGTGACCATATGGGACTAGCATATTCTAGGACACTTCTTACTAATGTGTAAAAAAGGATAAGGAAACTTTGTGGCTTTCTGAAACCTTTTGTAGATCTTAGTATAAATCCTAACAATTGGTTGGCTTTGGAAGTTATGTGTTGAATGTGCTCGCGGAAAGATAGTTTCTCGTCAAACAATATCCCCAAGTCTCTAGCAACATTCGACCTATGTAGAGTATGACCGTTGATGTAATAGTTGTTCGTTATTTTATGGACCTTATTTGTGAATGTAATTACAAAACATTTGTCAATATTTAAGGACATCTGATTGTCACTACACCAAGTAGCTACTATCTCTATGTCTTTTTGAAGAGTGTGACAGTCGTCGACGTTAGAGATGGTTATTGAGGTATTCGTGCATTTGTCGCTCAATTATTAATGTAATTTTAAGATATATTATGGTTTTCTCACGGATGCCATTATCAGAACTGGACCACACGAGAAGCATCAGCTTACAGTCGAAATTGGTAAAAACATAAAAAAATACAGTCGAATTGAGAACCTCCTCCTTTTTTGAAGTCGGGTAAAAATATTTGTGATGCCTCGGTTAAGTGGACACTTCGTTTGCTCCTCGTATAAAGCTAAATCTGTCTCCCTCCCTCCCGCAGACTGGCCAACCTCATGAGTCGCTACTCCTCGCACCCGGTGTGGTACTACCAGTTCAGCTACATCGGCAACCACAGCCACTACGAGGACCCAACCACCAACAAGCCAGTCGGTCAGTACCTACTTACCTTCAATACCCACAGATTTCAATAATGTTTCTTTAGGTTTACATAGTAAATACTTAGACAGTAGGTACACAAGTAGTCCTTTATAAAAAAATATCTATATTATGTAATGTATTGCATTAAGTATATCAGTCATCTAGTACCCATAGTACAAGCTCTGCTTAGCTTGGGGCTAGATGATGTTGTGTGAATTGTCCAACATTATTTATTTATTTATTAGGCGCTTCTTCATCGTCCATATAATACGTGCGGTGCCATTTGCACGGAGATATTGATGTAGGTACCCTGTTTGAAGCGTAATATTTTCGTGACTGATTAGGATTTTTTGGAGAGACATAATCTGCCGTATCTTGTCATTCACCTATTGTTATAAATATTTTTAAACTTACGCGATTAGAACACATAATTACAAGTAGGTACTATTTTAATGGGTAGGTATTCAGTTTATTCAGTGCGTCGCGGACACTGTTAGTATTGTGTGTCGTCCGAGTGTGCAGGTGGACACGCCTAGTATCAAAAACAAAGTGAGGGTAGTTACAAATAAACTAGCCCCCATTTCGCAGAGGCCGTAAGTCCAGTACTCCAGTCATCCCGTGACCACGACAGAGTGTAAACCTGATGAAACGTCAAGGTAAATAAACGCGATAAATACCCCTTAAAATAGTACATACTTGTAATTACTTACCTATTGTAATGTTGGCAACCCTGATAACATGACAACTATCGTTCTAATACAACCTCCTTCGTACAGGCGCGGCGCACCACGACGACATGATCTACCTGCTGTCGCTGAGCTATCGGTTCCCGTCCATCGGCACCGAGGGACCGGACTCCGACCTCGTCGACCGGATGACCGCCCTGTGGTACAACTTCGCCAGGCACGGGTGAGGACCAAGCAGATATGTTCATCTCACTCTCACGTGAAGACTGCTGTGTCTTGCTGATCGAAAACAGACTAATGCCCGATTACTCAAACGCATCACAGGCTCTCAGCTCATGAACTTACCTGAGTTGAGTTGAGACGGTCTTAAATATTTAAGATCCCTTTGAGTATTTGGCCGTAAATCAATGTTTGCTCACAACATTTTGATTTGATGATGCAAAATAGTAATATGGAAAAACTGTGAGAAAGTTTATTGATTGTTTGATACAAATCAAACCTTAATAAAAACAAACTTCTTTTAATAAAAACCTTTGTAGCTGAACCTTGTTCGAACCTTTTCGTAAATGGTTCCAAACACAGTTCAAAGCTTCCTAAACCGTTTTGGTCCAGGATTTATTCTATTTCTGAACATTCGAAACCCATTAAATTTAAACAACTGACTTGCTATGTGATAACGTAAAAATATTATTATTATTGTGTATCTTATTTTCCATGATCTCGGGCCGTAAAGTGCCTCGGTCCTGCACAGACACATCAGAGGCCCTTTAAGAGAGTTGATCTCGGGCCGTAAAGTGCCTCGGTCCTGCACAGACACATCAGAGGCCCTTTAAGAGAGTTGATCTCGGGCCGTAAAGTGCCTCGGTCCTGCACAGACACATCAGAGGCCCTTTAAGAGAGTTGATTATTATTATTATAATGTCATTATTATAAGATCATTTTATTATCTTGATTTTAACTGTATCTCGAATAAATGAAGTCTATTAAGACAGGTACCTACTATAATCACGGGTACTTTGCGGGTCCGTGGAGTGAAGCCCGGTGACCTGTAATACAGGTTTTACTAAACCTACATCAGGCACCAGTCTTCAAAATACGGGTTCGATCTAGGATATAAACTAAATGGCTTTATTTTGTATCTAATTTAAGAGAACCTTTGTGAAGAAAAATAAAATAAATAATTATAATTATAATGTTCCACTGTTCTGTGGTTCCAGGGACCCCAACCCCCGCGGCGACACCCCCTCGCTGCGCGGTCTGTCCTGGCCCGTCATGACGCCCGCGGACCGTCAGTACCTCCGCATCGGATCCGACCTGACCGTCCATCGCAATCTGAACGAGGACCGCTACAGACTGTGGGAGGAGCTCTACCCTATCCAGTATTAAGGACATTCGTTAATTTAAGTTTTTTCTTTATTTAAAATCAATTTTTATTAACTTTAGATGCTGTATGTAAGCCAGTCACTTTATGTTCACAGACTTTTTGTTGTATTATTCTATTTATCTATCCGTAAAAACCTACAATAAGCTTTTTAATATGAATCACTTGTTAGTCAGTTATTTAAAAGCCTGTGGTTTTCCTCCAAATAAATATAAATAATTTTTGAAAGCAAAAGCACGTGTGCAATAAATGATCTAAGCATTGTGTGAAACAGTTTCTTGTTTAAAAAAAAAATGGTCTATAAAGTCGAAGTTTAATTTGCTATCCTATGTATATACTTCAACACTATTAGTTGCACCTTCTAAGTGTAAGCTCGCTTTCTGTGAGAAGCTAGATCGTCTAATATAGCCCTACACGGTGCTCCGGTGGAACGGGTCCGGCGGAGAGCGCAGGACCGACCAGTGCGGCCTAGCCCGCGCCCTGGATACTGTGCCAGTCATGTACTACACAGAGCTGTTACAACGGATATGGCAGTAAATAGATTTTTATTTATTAGATTTTTATTAACTGCGCTTACTAATGTATATACCTAGTTAGACGATTATCTGTCTCGTATAAAGTTATATTTACAAGACAAGGTTTGCTCTTCATTCTTTGGAGCTAATTGACACTGTGAAATGTGCCAGTTCATGCTTTTTTTGTAAATTCAATTTATATGCGTGCGAACTATAACGGTAGATGCAAGCACATTTACACTTCAGGTAGGCAGATACAGCTTAAATCAGAGAACACCAACGCAGCTCTCCTAGTAAATCACCGTGAACGAAAGCGGTAAAACTATGCAAATACGATAACATGTAAGTCACATGATTTGATTTTTGAGTTTTCCTATATTTCGGCACAGTTTCATGCCCTATTATCACGGAATAACTGTAAATCAAATTATAGTAAATATCCCGTTTTAAGTGACTTTTGTGTTAATAACCATGACAGTTTCAAAAGCTTTATACAATAACATGCATCGTAGTTTGAGGCTAACGCATGAGGGGTGATGTCAAGCTGAGGACAGGGCGCTATGGCGCTCATTGGGGGAGGCCTATGTCCAGCAGTGGACCAATATAGGCTGATGATGAATGGTGATGATGCATTATGGGTTAATTGTTCTCTGGTAGAGTATTATCATCTCTATGCTGTGTCCTTTCACCGGCGCAGTGGTCGTGTCACGCACGATGTCCCGTTCTCCGGCGTGCTGTAGCGCGAGCCACGCGCCGCCATGCCACCAGTCTCCACGCGCCAGTCTCAACCGGACGCGACCCCAGCCACTTGCTCCACTAACGACACCCGGATACAAACATACATCGCGGGAAATATAACCAACCTAAAATTACATACAAACTTTTTAGTCTTGCAACTTTTTTCGTCAAATAAGACTTTTTGATTTTCGAATTTCGAAAGTTTGTTTTGAATGGTCACGTGATATTGTGTTTGCGGCCAGTGTGTGTCCGAGCTGAAAATGGCGCGACATTCGCTCATTTGTTTGGTAAGTTGTTTTACTTAGTTTTACTCACTGAAATGTTTTTGTTAGAGTGAGAACTAGCTTAGTAATTGATACGTTATACGACAGGAAATGAAGAGAAATGAATACGTGTTTAATGGCACTTGCATCTTATTTTAATACTTTATATTTTTAATTTAGTAGCTGGGATAAGATCGAAAAGCATTTCGCACCTTCATAACTTTAAGCTCGCTTTCTGTTAGAAGCTAGATTGTCTAAGAGAGCCCTACACGACGATCTAGTGAAACCAATAATTTCCAATTACCTACTTCATTTTCATCGCTGTACCTAATTAAGTATTAAACTTAATAATGTAGGCATACTTAACTAATACAATTTTTATTCTTAAGATTATACTTTGAGAATCAAGATGTTCTTGTCCAATTAAATAAATCAATCTTTCACGTACACCTAAACGTAAATACCTACCTGCCTTAAGAAGTAGGTTCCTATCCTACGAACCTACCACTTTCAATGCCTACCTACATCCTAGCCTTCCCTTTAAGCCACATCATTAGTAACCAATGATACTTTGTTGTTGGTTAAAGAGTAAGTGAAACTGTTTTCCATCAGCGCAGCATTCAGCCAACAGTCGGACAATGGCCGCCGGGCTGACGGCTCCGAATCGTAGAAAGTGGCGGAAAAACGTCGCGTCGAGAGAAACCTACATAAACTACTGAAATTGCTCCACTTAGGGACGTTTAGGTACCTCTGGCAACCACAGCCATCTATCGACTTTTTGTTTTGACCAAACCGCAGATTGCATTCTCTAAATTTGTCATAGAACTAGTCAAGTTATCACAAGGTGAATCATCTCACTGATGCCGCGATTAGATCAGACCTAATTACACAAAACAGATAGATAACTGGAAAAGGTATATCAAGAGCGAGCTTAACGCTGACTAGATTAGGTACTCTTCCAGAAAACGTTTTTGAGAATGAGACAGGGTTAGGTGATAGAAGCTAGCGCTTGACCTACCTGCCTCCACATACAGATGCCGTGCTCGTCTCATGTTGAGAGTATATTTAAAGAGACTCAGCTTTTCTAGGGAGTTGTTTAAAATCAAATGAAATCGCAGAATCATCTCCATTTTTCCTTGGTTCAATGGCAGATACATCACGAGTGCGTGAGTGGGTGAGTGTCGGAGCGTGCGATACTCACGGTGAGGTAACGGACTCGTCCAACGGGCTCCACACATCACCTCGCACGGCTACATCCACCAGAGAGATACTCCTTCTGTCGAGATAATAAGTTTAAGTTCCGTTTGTAAACCGTGCGCCGTCTCAGCTGCTTCTCACGTGACACCTGAGGGTTATTCCCTATGACAAAGGAGGTTTCTTGCCCAAACCGTGTGACGTCACATCGTGCTCTAATTACAAACGTCATTCTTAAACACGCCTTGGTGTGGAATCGAAAATTTGTATTCTACATGCCACAAGCCGAGTTGTCTATGCCCCGTGTTTTTTTAACACAAGAACTTATAGGACAATAAAGAGATTACCAAGACTGACGACTCTACCAAATGCGTCATAAATATTGACACGGGAGATGTGACTGTGGTACCCTATTTGGCAAAGTGTCTTTGCCAAACTGTATAAGACGTTGAATTGAAGCCACAACTAATCTAAAGATTTGTACTAATTTTATTTCACTTCTAAATTTTAAAGTTACCTTCTATAATAAATTATGTATATTACAAATGCTTACCTCGCAGTTCTTTTAGTCGCTTGTTACAGAATACAAGTGGTAGGTGAGGTACATGGTACCTACACATTCTATATTTTCTCAGACTAATAAAACCAATTACAGAACACAATGTGCATTGTTTGTTGACCACTGAGCCTACCGCAGAGAACATACCGCTATGGATAGGATTGTAGAGCCATAGAGGAGTTAGTATTAGGAACCGCTTCACTAACTCGCTACTACTCAAAATATGTACTACCAACGTGCTGATCTATAAGTAAACATAACTAAAGTCATTTAAAACGGGATATTTACCATGATTTGATTTTTGAGTTATCCAATATTTCGGCACAGTTTCATGCGCCATGATCACGGAATAACTGAAGGCACTGCGACTGCGAGTAAGTTTTTATGGGCAGACATACCGATCTACCCTCATTTTTTGTCTTTTGCTACGAACGTTACCACTACGACCGGTTTCATTATTATCGAACGCAGCTCGATCACGACACACAACACTGACGGTATCAGAACGCGACGCGGTTGGTACATCACTTCTTCGGTTTTTGCACATTCTCACAACAGGGTTCCAGGTTCCCGATAATTGGAAGCCATCTTCTCGGTTGAAGTTCCTATGTTTCGTAATCTCAATGGCCTCCTGTACCATTCTTGGTATGTAGTGTCGTTCTGTTGAGATTACTTGTGGGTTGTGCAACTCGATCCAGTGGTTAGAACCAGACTCGAGAAGATGTTCCGCTATGGCAGACTTCTCGGTTGCCCGATTCTTAACTGCTCGTATGTGTTCTTTGACCCTGCAGGCAATAGTACGCTTCGTTTGGCCTATATAGGAGCTTCCACAGCTACAGTCGATCTTGTACACCCCTGGTTTCTCAAGTGGGAACGTATCTTTAGGCGTGCGCAGGTAGTGTATGATCTTTTTCAGCGGCGTGAAAACAGTTTTAATGGAGGATTTTTGCAGGATATTTGCGACTTTATCCGTCACTCCTTTTATATAAGGCAAGAATGCTGGTTTGCGTTCTACTGTACTCCTGTGTGGTTTATGGATGGTGCCGGAACGAGCTGGCAATGCTCGAACCTTATAGCCGTTCTTCACTAAAACATTTCTGACGTGGGTCAACTCACTCTGTAGACTTTTATCATCGCATAGATCGTAAGCACGGTTAGTAAGGGATGTTACTACCGAGTTAAGATGCCGAGGGTGGTGATGTGAGTTGGCATGTAGGTAACGGTCCGTATGTGTAGGCTTCCTGTGAACGGAATGGCCTACGCGTCCTCCATCTCCGACCTGTACCAACACGTCCAGAAATGCCAGGTGCCGATCGGTCTCCATTTCGTATGTGAAATTGATCTTATTATGTACGCCATTAAGGTGTGATAGTAGAAGTTCAATCTCCTGTGTATTTCCTTTCACAATACAAAAAACGTCATCTACATACCTCTTCCACAACTTAACTTGTACAGGGGCAGACGAGATGGCCACACTCTCGAAATACTCCATCCAAATGTTGGCTACTACGGGGGCGACTGGGCTGCCCATTGCTACTCCGTCAATTTGAAGGTAATATTGCCCTCTGTATAATGAAGAAGTTTGTGGAGAGAATATGATGCAAAAGCTTGGCGTACTCTGCAGGGATGCCGTCTTCTTGTATTCTTAACGCGACTACCTTCATACAGTCTTCTAGAGGGACGTTCGTAAAGAGTGATTCTACGTCAAAGCTGACCATCACTTCCGTGTCATCTACCTCTATCTGCTCCAAGATCTGTATAAAGTGTCGCGAGTCTTTTACAAAGGATGTTGTTCGTCCCACAGTTGGTTGCAACACTGCTGCTACATGCTTAGCCAGATCATATGTGGGGGAGTCTATTTGACTCACAATAGGTCTTAGCGGGGCATTCTGCTTGTGCACCTTGGGAAGTCCGTACAGTTTGGGGGGCTGGATGATTTTAGGCCTTAACAGAAACTTGGTTACCTCTTCTCCAAGGGCGTGTTCACAATCCTTAATCAACCTCTGGGTGCTGGGGCGCATGAAACTGTGCCGAAATATTGGATAACTCAAAAATCAAATCATGGTAAATATCCCGTTTTAAATGACTTTAGTGTTGATAACCATGATAGTTTCATAAGTAAACATAAGCACGTTTACGAGGGAAAACTAATTTTATTGCGAATGTGAGCGTAACCCAACCTGTATCTGCCTCTGTGTGAGCTAACCCCCGCATCTAGGCATTTTGCGCTTCTGGGCATTCGTGTTAGTAGGTATTTATTGAGAATTCTAGCATTAATATAGTCTTCTATGCGTAGAGTCCAGCCGCTAGTAGAACCTAGGTCACGCCGCAAAAACAAAAGTGAACTCCGAGCTAAGAGAGTGGAACATGCGTGCGACCGTGACTCCGCCCGCACTCACGTTCTGCCCGGGATCTAGATACTATCACGAGAGCTCTAAACACCTTAGAGCTCGTTCCCACTTATCGTCTGTTGGGGCCAGATTTTAATCGGATGATCAGGTGGCAGAACATTTTATATGAAGCTATTCATTCACACTTGTTGAAACATATAAAAAATATAGTTTACCGCAGTGCCTAACACTCAAGATCTATTCGCTAGTTCAGAGGTGTTCGTGTTCCAACTATTTATTCACAGACTCGAAGAGTTCACACTTTCCGATTCTGCTACAATAAGTGTCTTGTTGGCACAATCCCCCGTCGTGCCTAATAAGGTCTAACAGGTGAGGTGAGTTCAGCTCATGGCGGCGGTATTCAGGCTAAGCCCGACATTACGGCCTCGGTTCCGTTACACTTTCGCGGCCCGCGCCTGCTGTGTCGCGTCTCGCGTCCTACGCGGACCAGGACCTGTAAGGAGTTTGTTTGGTTCATTGCTTGTGAAAGATACAAAGACGATATTTAATTCTATAATACGTTTTTGGTATTATCTGACGGGCGCCCTGCTCCACTGCGATCTACTGAACTACTTCATGGATCCAGTAGATTCTTTATACTCTAATCTACCACCAATGGAGATAGAAACGCTTTCTTTATGCTTACCTAATGTTTCCACATAATGATTATACATGTTTCAGTGGCAATGAACGACTCCAATAAAAAACTAAACGATTTAGTACTCGTACGAGACATGGCCAGCTAATTTTAGCATGTTTACCTTGATACAAGAACGCCCGAACCAAACACAAACACTCCTCAATATAACTTAAAGAAAAAATCCGTGTAACTGGACATCAAGTTCCTCATGCTGTTATCGACTGGTCCTAATCATGTGACGTCACGCGGGTCCCGTTGCCGCGACCTTCACCCAGTGCGGCCGCCCCGGCGCACCGCCGCCGCCAGGGGCACGGCCCCCGGTCACTCACCTGCGCATACCTGATGCTATCGGCTTATGGGCATGATCATGGCATGATGACGTTATTAATAACGTTTAGTGTCCGGTTCCAAGAGTTCACCGGAGAGGAAAACTGGAAAGTAGGCCAACGTATTAGATTTATATCAATTATAACTTGGATGACTTTGTCACTGTCAATGTTTGGGCTCCTTCCGAGAATGTGGGTCGGTTGCAGGATTTGGATATATGAACAGGAAAATATGATTTATGATCCTATTAATATAATAAACTAGCTGCACCCCGCGGCTTCGCCCGCGTGGAAATTTTTGTGTCAAATGGTTTATAAACCTTCCTCTTTAATCACTTTCTCCATTATAATCCGTTGCGTAGTTTTAAAGATGTAAAGCATACATAAGGACAGACAGACAGCGGGAAGCGACTTTGTTTTATACTATGTAGTGAAGATCAAGAACAATGCAGAGTCCCAAGCACCTTGCACCCGGTGCAGCAGTTTACAAGCGGCTCGCGGTCGCGCTCTGGTTGCGGCTAGCGGTCGCACCGCGCCGGCTCCGGCACGTGGATCCACACTAGGCACTGCTTATTGATTGATGCATATATTATCTTTATCTATGATGGTTCTTTGTTAATGGCAATTGTGTCTGGTTCGAAATCTATATAACTCCGTGTGTTAGACACTTTTCTGGTAATAAATAATTGAAAAATTAATGATTTATCAAATTGAATGGTTTGATATTTCCACCAGAGCCTAGTTCATTATCTAGCAGGGTGTACCACGGGGGGGTTAGGTTAGCTGGGGAGACGAGATGTTGGAGTCCCACTTACATCCCTTTATCTCAGGTAAGATACGAGGCGGACACAAAGCTGTTTTGAACATTTCTTATACAGGGTTATTGGTAATTCGACGTATTCCCGTTAGGAGGCAATAGATATTGGCAATAATTTTCACCCCCATGTGCATTATGCAAAAGTGAACCTTTTTAAGTTATCATGTTTTTTAACTTTTTAAAAAATAAGTCAAAAATACAACATCAGAAATTGATTTTAAAAAAACGATCTAAGTATTTAAATCAAATTTGTTCTTCTGATTTATAAAAACGATTAAACACTGGTATTGCAGGCAATGTTCTTTTGCAATAACAATCCTTTCATGAACTGCAAAACGCATCTTGCGAAAACAAATGTCAAAACAGAGGAAATCGTCTCCCTGCTTAGACAACACTAATGACACCTGAGACATCTCTACCCATTCTAAACCTTATCTCGTCTGAAGATAGAGTTCTTCTTCGCTGTTTGGATGTCTCTTGGTAATGTTGGCCGGCCAATTACTGTGCGGGAGCGTCTGTGACGAGTGTGTCAACTACCGACGACGTACCGATGTACCCTGGTTAGCGAGGTAATACCTACCTTAGTTAGCGAGTGATGTACGAGCTTGTAATGAGGCATTCCCCCGCGCTCTGCACGGGGAGTACTGCGTACAGTGTACAGTCCTGCGTACAGTGTACAGTACTGCGTACAGTGTACAGTACTGCGTACAGTGTACAGTACTTATAGTTTTTTGTAGTTCAAATAAAACTTTTGAAACTATCATGTTTGTTAACTTAATTAAAAAATGTAATCATGGTAAATATCCCTTTTGTAGTTGTGTAGTGAGAAACACTTGGTCGGTGGTGTGATGGCGCGGTGCGCTCTGATCTACGTGTTATCTGAGTGAGAACAGGCTGTCTAATATATCAATTCATTGTATATAGTCTCAAACAATACATTTTTGTGTCGGCATGATTAAAACATTATAATTAGGACTTAATTAACAAACAAAATTGCAATCAAATAATAGAAACTAATTGAAACTCGTATTTAAATTTGAATCAATTAAGCTAACTGCAGACTGTTGCAAATAATCTGATGATGATATCTATCCATATAACCATATCAAACGGGCAAAAAGAAATTAAAAAATTAATGATGTCGTGCAGAGGACGATTGCAATGACTCATCTACCACAAGTGGACGGATTTTGCGAAACAACAGATATTGCGAAATGATCTCTAATACTCTGCGAACAAAGGAGAAATGATTATTTCTCAAATCACCTGAAAGCAGGTCAAAGCTGGCAAATCAAATTGTCATAATAACATTATATGATGAGGGTCGAGACGCTGATTGTTACAGCCATTGTAAAATAAAAACGGAGAAGCCTTCCATTCGTGACCTCAATGGAGTGGTTCAGTGGCCCACATACCGCCGAGTTCACTTCTCACGGGCAATTTAATGTTCTTAACAAAAGTGCAGCTCCCAAGTATCGCATGTCGTAGCAAACACTAGTTACTACATTACAGAGGCTAGCTCTTGCGGGTGTAATAATGACGAATTTCCTCCACTTTTTAACCGACTACAAAAAAGGGGAAGGTTCTCAATTCGACTGTATTATTATTATTATTTTTGTTACCTCAGTACTTCCCGTGTAGTCCTATCTCAATTTGGCCCAGTTGTGACAATAGCATCCGTGAGACAACCATATAAGTCTTAAATTTGCATGAAGTATGTGCGCAACGAATGGACGAGTACCGCGCCAACCGATTTCGATGATTTTTTTATTTAACTAATTTTTAAAACCATTTTCGTTATTTAGGGATTTGAAAAGAAAAGTAATGAATTAAATTATTCACTTATCGCAAGGTTGTGAATGACGTGGTTATGAATGAGATGACAAAACTGCTGGACGGAAACTGGAACGTAAAGAGGTTAACGAACATGGCGGACAGATAAACCACAACACGAGTCGTTTCTCCAACTGTTACCTTAATGGGACTTGTCTGAAACCCGTTTAAATGCTGCACACTAAAGATGTCAGCCAGTAGGTAACGTAGGTGGCTACTGTGGGTATTTATGTTGAGGTAATGAAAACAGCGCGTCAACTCGTCACGGTGCGAATTCAAATGAGGGCCTCGACTCTGGGACTATTAAATCTCGAGAACAGTTATTTAAGCCGTTGGTCCTGCGCCTGACCTATGTACCCGGTCGTGTCGGTCGGCCAAAGTGTTTTTGCGCACGTGCAATTGATTAAAATGATGAATCTATAATGATGAAACCATTTATAATAGTAGGTATTGGAAGCAATCTTCGAATGTATCTCATCTCGTATGTATAAAGGCCGGAGTCGGGGCGCCGCGTGCGGTATTCGGGTCGGCTCTAACGGTGCGCGCGCGCAGCCCGCGGAGACTCATAAACAACATCACTTGCTCTTTGATACTACACTGATTGATTTGGCTAGCCTTAGATATTTTTTTTAGTTTATTAGGTACATTAAACACACAACAAGCAATAATAGAATAACACAAAAAAATTATTAAATAACCAATAATGTAGTAGTTATACATAATACAATGTCAAGAAGTTATACATAATAACATTTTAAACAACCTAATAATTTAATACTTTTGAAGAACTTTGATCGAAACAAAAAATAACAAATAATTAATACATACTTATTAATAACAATAAATGAACAGCCCGTGTGTAGGTCGTTGTCTTATTTGTACTTATCAATAGTTACTGTAGACGTGATGCCCTTCCGAGCATCGTCGCCCTCAAGGTTAAAATAGAGGATATCTACGCTAGGCTTATAGAGCCTGTGTTATAGACATCTATGCCATCCCTCATTATGTGACACTGATTTTATAAAAGATATTTAAACATTTAGAATTCTTACATACACTGACTTCCTGAAATAATGTCTCGTTAGGCGGGTGCACTTCCATAACAAATTGAAAATTCGAATTAAAATTCAAAATGATTTATTTCTTTAGGCTTATAACATAAGCACTTTGACGAGTCAAATTTTTTGTATAATTTATTATCAAATAAGATTATTTTACTGTTCACTTCAATAAAAAAGATAAGGATTATATCGGTACCTCCGGCCAGGTGGGAGACGACCTGCGAAAGAATGCAGGGGGATGGATGCGGCAAGCTGAAGACAGGGCGCTATGGCGCTCATTAGCGGAGGCCTATGAATTAATAAAGGATGATAATGAGGTATACCTACATAGTGGCAGAAGGAGGCCGAGGCCTAAGAAGTACATTTTTAGAGTTGTGTGTCGCGTCGCGTAAAATGCGTAAGTAGGTACCTACTTTCAACGGAAAAAACAACTCATTGTGTCAAACAAACTAGACTCATGTGAAGCGACTCATTTAACACAACGCAAAACATTACCTACTGGTTTCGCCCATTATAATATAATAAGCTTTTAAGATTTCATAACATTTTAAATATTGGCGTCGCCATGCAGTCCTACTCCTCCGATGACCTACCAAAAACAACTGGACACTAAAACCATATTTCTCACCAAACAAGATGATGATGCACTCATACCAAAAAGTCCTGAACGATATTGTGGCAATAAATATCTGTCTCGTTCAGTGAAACGCACACGATAAGGTCAATAACACGCTCATCGACTTGCGATCACCCACTGTAACACTTATAGTCTTATATCATGAATTATGGATGGATGGATGTTTGTTACTACTACTTCACGCTAAACTACTAAACGGATCGGGCTGAACTTTGCATACAGGTAGGTAGATCTAGGCCTGGAATAAAACATAGGCAACTTTTTACCCCGTAAAGTTTCCATGTTTTCAGTTCCCATGGGAGGATAGAAATAACTTTATACAATGTGTGCGAAGCTGCGGGCAGATACTAGTAGTCAACAATAATTCGATCTTTGTTGACGAAAAATATCTATAAAGAAATTTTTATCCCGAAACTTGCGAGCGCAGTTGCGGGCACAAGCTAGTTCAAATCGCGATCGCAAACGATTATCTCAATGATGTTAATGCTTGGCCAGATGTCGCTCAGTTTCGCACCGACAATAGTATGTAAGTAATTTGTTATTGTGCATAGCTTTACTTAAATATTAAAAAGTATCGAATCATATTATATTTAGACTTAAATAGGCAAATAACCATGTATTAGACATATAAGAGATGAACATGCTAGTGGTTTCTTTTTCACTTCTTCCACTAGTGGACAAAAAATTGAAGTGAACAGTAAAATAATTTTATTTGATAATAATTTAATGTATAAAATATGACTTGTCTAAGTGCTTATTTTGTAAGCCTGAAGAAATAAATGATTTTTTACTTTACTTTACTTACTTAAACTGCACCCGTTATAACGTTTAAATGTGATCTCGGATATCGCAGTAATAGAATATCGCAGTAAATGGCATGGCCGGTGAAACGATACGATGTGATCTAGTTTCCGGCCGCCTGCCTGCGCCGGCACGCGCCGCCAGGGATGGATTTGGACTCTATTGTGTGCTGCAGTAGGTACGTCCGAAAGGCCTTGGCTCAGCGTAATATTTTGCTAGAGAAGCAAAAGCACTGACTCTCAGTCAGACCTATTGAGAGCAAGCAGAACGAGTTTCAATTCAATGTGTACCATGCTACTACTCGTTTTTGTTTTGTAGTAATAATGAAGTCATCACTTATAATATGGCGTTTCCTACTTCCCGGTCTAAATATCTGCGGAGCTTGAGCCAAATATTTAGTACTACTACCTCCCGCCCGGCCCGCCTCGATCGCATTACAATGATTGCATGCATGAGTCACGCACGCGGCGCTCCACTGACCCACTGCAGATTGTGAATCCATCGTTAATTCCTATTATTATCTTCAAATTGTGTGGGAGGATGTCGAGAATGATTATTAAGATGAATTCATTCCTATATTAAGAGACTGTATTTTATAAGGTTCTTATACCTAAGTGTTAATACGAAAATGCATTCCGAGTTTGCTTTTCATAATTTTACTGTGTATTTGTACTACAGTGGATAGCATTGTTAAGCGTAGATATACTCCAAATTGGTCTTAGATTAATCGACCTGGCATGTCCTTGTTCTAAATAAAGAGCCAGAACTATTAACTAAATCTTTGAGGATGATCCTAACAAGAACACTACACAGATCGACCGAGATACAGCAAAGAACACTTGAGGCATTACCAGTTCCGTCCTCCCTGCATACACCAAGCACAAACAAATGAATGCTGAACAAATGAACCTTCGAACCTGCCCGGCAGCGCGGTCGCCTGCGCCCTGTGACCATGTATTTAAGCTGATACCTTTCTTAAATAAAATACATAAATAAATGAATCTTCCTCAGATGCTGATCTCGCTGGTCCCCCGCGGCGTGCCCCAGTCCCCGCCCCCCGCTGCCCCGGCCCCCGCCCCCGCGTCGCCCGCTGCCCCCGCGGAGGGCACTGACCCCGCTGAGGAGAACCCCGAGGGATACTACGCGTTCATGGAGTCTCCTAACGCCACTCCGCCGAGGTAAGCATGTTCTAGAACTAGACTTAAATTGGGGCCCAATTCTGATAACCAATCGTTTAACTATGACGATGTTATCGTTGCAGAATCGTCCCGTAAATCGCGCTGCTGTTTGCTTTGCTCAAAGATTTGATAGAAGAGTTTCAACCTTGAGACTTAAATTTCTAATTAATCTGTTGTTTGTAGTTAGTAGACTAGCAGTAGTTAGTGTTGTAGTTCTGTTTAAATCCCTACGACGTATGTTGTTCTGTATTTTTGTGTTTTCCTTTTTTTGTAACTCTGTAACATCGTGCGTGTGTGGCTATCAATAAATTCTTTTTAGTTTCTGATCAGTTTTGGTGAAAATAAAGTAAAATACTTGTAAGAATGGTGCGTCGCGTTGATGTCTTTTGTACAACACAGTGAAACCGCGCTACGGAGGAATTCTACTACGAGCGCTGCGACATAACACTATAACTCTTCTCAATTGGTTTTTATTATCTGTTCGTTAATTTTAGTTCACTTGTAATATTTGAGTTTTAATTACTAGGTATACAAATTATTGCAGAGCCTCGTACTAAACGTAGTAAGCAATATTTAGATTAGCAAAAAAGGAAGTTTTAACTCCTTGAAGTAGCGGACTCTTGGTGCTGGATTGTGCTCACAAGGATAAAGGATCTTATGTCTAATGAGTGACTTACATATGTTGTTCGAAGAAAATCCTATAGTTCCTAAAGAGCTGCAAGGTTAGTGGTGAATTGTGAACGCCGCGACTTCACAAGGGCTGAACGGATAACATGGCGAACACAACAGGTCTGTCATGGCCGCAGTGACACCCAAGTCGCCAAAGGAAATTAAAAAAAACATATTTTATTGGTTTTCAGAGTCCGGCCGCCGCCATACCGGCAGGTGGCAGTGGAGTGCGCCTCGCTGGAGAGCACGCGGCCCCACGTGTCGGCGGATAACCTGTGCGGGGACCTCAACCGGGGGACCATCCCGAGGAACCCCATGGGGCAGGCCCCAAACGGGGAGCCCTATCCATTGTAAGTACAGCTGTACCGTACGTGACCGATACGGATGTGATGGGTACCTACCACGCAGGTGAACGCCACCCCACGCGTGGGTCTATGCTAATAGCTCGTTTGTTGCAGCGCCCTGTTCCGCAACCACACGCTGCGGTTCCTGTCGCGCACGCTGCCCGTGCTGCGCGCCGACGACACCGTGCCGCGCGTCACGCACGTCGTGCCGGACATACAGCACAACAGGTGAGTCGGACTGTCCCACAGGTATACGCGAGACAACTTTTCTACTCTCAGATAGTATTTGTGGTTCTCATCTCGATCCCTCACTCACTGTATCTATAGATATAGTACATACATATTTAGGTAAATTAGATACCTAGTTCTTCGATGGCTTCAAATCGGAAAATAAATATTTTTTATTAATCTAATCGTGAACTAACATTCTTACATTACGCTTTGCATCAGAGACAAGGTATCATTCATTTTCCACACACAAATTAAGAAGCTTAAAGAATAAACAAAAGCCTCAATATCTTTGATAGTAGAGATATGAGAGAGCTGCGAATATCACCACTGTCTCACTGACGCTACCATCCACCTCCTGATACTTGCAGGCTAGAGGAGCTGGAGCGCAGCAAGCGTTCAGCTGAAGCCGCGGACACAGACGCTGTTCCCTCGCACGCGCTGCCCGCGGAGCACCGCGCGGCGGGGCAGGGCGCGGGGGACACGCCCAGGGAGGGGAGGAAGTTCTGCGACGAAGGTGGAGTGTGAGTACCTCTTACTTATTTATTTATATGCAAAACAGGACGTCCTCCGACCAGGCGGGATGACGACCTGCGAAAGACTGCAGGTAGATGCTGGATGCGGCAAGCTGAAGACAGGACGCTCATTGGGGGAGGCCTATGTCCAGTGACAGGCTGATGATGAAATGAAAGTTTATTTCTTTAGGCTTACAAATAAGCACTTAGACAAGTCATATTTTATACTATTCATTATTATATTGATGATAATGATGCAAAACAGAAAACAATCAATATTAATAATTCATTCTAAGGGGATTCTAACATGCATTACACAACATGATCAGATGAATGATAATAAATCAGTACCTAAATACATACATAAAATTTTGAGAAATTAATTAAATGGCAATACAGGACGCACCTAATTAAATATAAACTTTCTGTATTCTGAGAATATAAATTAAAATAAATAATGGTATGAATATTGCTTTCTCTTTCTTTTCATTGAAGCAAGGGACCAGAAGGAGTGGCGTGTTACTTCTGGTCCCCTGCACTATTGGCTACCTCTAAGGCGCAGCATACAGTACAGGCTGTTTTAGAAACGAGTGCCTTATAGCATAGCATAGACCAATAAAACACAATAGACTGCCAATCTCATACAAGAAAACGTACATCGATAAATGATTGCCTACAATGACGCTAGATGTCACTGAATGTTTTGAATCCGCTTTAGACGATTGATATTATGCTTTTTACTTTCATTCGCAACGCTAAGTTATCTAACTTGTGTTTTATTAGTCTATGCTTAAAGTCCCCTGGTACTGTCCACGATCCTATCCATCCATGGTTGTCTGGTAGAGATCGCTCTTGAGCATTACGACCGCCAATTGTAATTAATTTTTAAGTTTTTCTGTACATAGTTAAGTTTTCTATTTAGTGCAATAAAGAATTTTCTATCCATCTAAAGTAACTGGGGGTACCTTCTGATTTTGAAAAGATTCTGTGCGATGTGCGATTTAAAAAGAAATGATATTTAAACTATTTGGCTGTAACTTGTATTGAAGGAAATAACATACCTCTACATGGCTTACCATTTATTTTTACAACATCTGGCATGTTAGTCCTTACTATTTACTATTATGGCACACGGTCTGCCGATCGCCTGTATATCGGTGCGGTATGTTGGCACACGGTCTGCCGATCACCTGTATATCGGTGCGGTATGTTGGCACACGGTCTGCCGATCACCTATATATCGGTGCGGTATGTTGGCACACGGTCTGCCGATCACCTGTATATCGGTGCGGTATGTTGGCACACGGTCTGCCGATCACCTGTATATCGGTGCGGTATGTTGGCACACGGTCTGCCGATCACCTGTATATCGGTGCGGTATGTTGGCTCACAATGTATTCATAGTTTGACATTATTTAAATTATTTTCCGATCTGTATAATAATGATACTATAATTATATAATTTAGCACTACGGTACTGTTTTAGCTGGTAGTCATTTAGAATCAGCAAACCAGCTTGTGCCTAGCCCGCTGTCTGCAAATAGATGATTTTATTTGATAAAGAAACTACAGTATATTGATTATTGTACTGTACAATCAGCATCAAATTTATATGAGCGTCTAGAGTAGGTACCTAGGCAAAATAATCTAAAAAAATTAAAATAATAATATTTGATATAATGGTACGCAGTTTGAATATCATATTGTTGTAAGGTGTTCGAAATATCTTACTTTACTACTCATTGTTTCATATTTATATGAGCAGTCAGGGTGTTCAAAATTATCTTAGCAAACAAAGCTCTCATCATTTCGACTACTCTAGACTAGACGCTCATATCAGTTTGACGCTGATTGTACGCGTTTTAATGTGTCGCAACACACACACTGTGTTCCACGAGGGAACTGATCGTGTACACCTCACACACTGCACCGGTGTGCGTGCGTCCATTGCGTGCAATGGAAATTATAATTGTTCATTACGAAGGTAATTAATAGCAGTGTCAAAATAAAGAACCAGTTTCTATGTTTTGCGTTTATTTAAGTTAAACTTAACAAAAACTTAAGTTACCTAACTGCTAACATTTAAGCTCTCGAGTATATTACATAAAGTACAAATAGTCCCGTGCGAAGCCGGGACGGTCCGCTAGTATTACATAAAGTACAAATAGTCCCGTGCGAAGCCGGGACGGTCCGCTAGTATTACATAAAGTACAAATAGTCCCGTGCGAAGCCGGGACGGTCCGCTAGTATTACATAAAGTACAAATAGTCCCGTGCGAAGCCGGGACGGTCCGCTAGTATTACATAAAGTACAAATAGTCCCGTGCGAAGCCGGGACGGTCCGCTAGTATTACATAAAGTACAAATAGTCCCGTGCGAAGCCGGGACGGTCCGCTAGTATTACATAAAGTACAAATAGTCCCGTGCGAAGCCGGGACGGTCCGCTAGTATTACATAAAGTACAAATATAGACACAGGCGGTGAACATTGTTTTATAAATAACTTGAATAGCTTGAATTAACTATAATTTGGACTCGATCGAGTACCTACCTTACAATCCAATATTTAATTATATATTATGAAAACAGTTAGAAATAGTTTTACTGGGTAAAATGCTTAGAAAAATACAACTTTTGATAAACGTTAAAAAAACCAAATGAACGTATTTTTAGGAGTCCTTCTGAGTTGTAATTTCTAAAAGAACGCATTTCACGCGACTCACTACTCAAAAAAGTACGCTCGCGAAGGGCTTTACACAACGCAAGCAAGCACTTGTCGAAGTTCATCTCATTTTAAATACCATTGACTTTGATAAAGTTATCATCATCATCGCTCAGCGTTTCGCCATGATTCTATTTAAAACAACGTCACTTTTCAATTCTAAACTTTTCTTAACGAATTCTTAATTTACCCGATTGGCTAAGTCATTGACCTATCGCTCAAAATGAACTCTTTCACAGGAAAACATTCCTCTTTATCAAATGTGTGGATTGACCAGCATTATTTATTTTATTTAGCTACACGACTTATAGCCAACTCTTTTGAATTAAGTCACGAATTAGGTGTACCAGTGAGTTGGACATAAGTAGGGTTGGACTGTGGAAGAGTTTTATAGAGATTACGTAGATATCTTCAGCGCGGCGAGGTCGGCCATCACGGTCTCGAATATGTCGGGGTCGGTCCCGTCGACCAGGCGCACGCACCCGTACTTTATGATCTGCAGGCAAAAGGGTTAATCAGTGAGATCGATTAGGTCTGTGGGACCTTTATTTAGAGAACACTATATCTAATGTGAATCTTTGCTCGTAAAATCAGCATTTCGACCGCGTCCCATGATATCCTTTATCTGGTCAATCAATCAATCAAATCATTTATTTGCAGAACACATTATTACAGGTACATGTCAGGTCTTATAACTAGAGTGGAGTCAAATGTGCTCAACCCGCAAGCAGGTGTGCAAATATTAAAGCGTGTTTTAAGGTCGTTAAATTCATCAATAATTAAAATAATCAATTAAAATAAATAAATAGGTACAATCAATAAATAGTTAACTTTAAAATTAATTCACAATCGTCAAAACATAATAAATTCTCTACTTAAGATTAATAAATTCATTTACACTGTAGAAACATTGGTCAAGGAGCCAGTTATTTAATTTTTGTTGAAATAAATTACCATTGAGGTCTTTAATAGATTCTGGTAACTTATTGAATATAGTAATGTACATATTATATACATTTTTTCATAGATTTGTTTGTGGCCAACAGGGGTACATGTGAATATTTCAAATTTCACATGTACATGGACTTAAATTCTAATTCGACGATGACTGGACTTTGAGAGAGTGTCACGTGTAAATCATTACGTGACACATTTGACTTGTGCTACAAGGTGTCACCCGGAATATGTAGAGCTGTCTGACAGTTAGAGTTGGAGTGATGTGAGCATGAAGCGAAACAGGTGGTTCCTGAAGGGCTTGCGAAACATCACTTTTAATACGGCTCTATGTGCTCTTTCAAGTGATATCATGCATGACTTTTCAGCACCGCGCCATGCTCACTGCATGGGGCGGTGCTGCAGTAGCCTAGAATGGACTGACAGAGGGCTGAGTATTCTTGTTACTTGTTTTCTAGATTATTGTTATCTCTTCGTAAGCGTCTCGCGGACGCTTTAATGTGCTCCATCGCGAAACACGTACGCGGTGTTTTATCATTCAAATCAAAGATTGTGAGACTGATGAATTGAATATTTCTTCTTCAGGTGATGAAAATGTCCCTACATCTAGTTATGAAGAGTTGCATATGTTCCAAGATATCTTGCACATATAGGCAGGCACTTAGAAAGAACAACAACACCTACTTACTGCCTGGGTATGTAGGTAGCTTAGTGGTAGTGGACATACCTCCTCCTTGTAGCGCAGATGCTCGGGCCAGATGCAGTCCTCGAAGTATCCGAGCACGTCCGGCGGGTCGTACAGGCGGTGCGAGCGCCGCGACACGCACTCGCCGTACTCTAGCACGAAGTAATATCTGAAATACAAACACAACATACATTATAAAAAGACGGAAATAATTTCATTTATTATTACGAGTCTTTAATTGTGGATAAATAGGAGTTCGCAGTATCACGCACACTTAAAAATACAAAAAAAAAATACAAAAAATTTATTTACCAAAAGTTTACAATTATAATAACACCTTAACTTAGTTTATGTACATACATTTAAGAGTTTATTGGTTGAGGTGTTGCACTTAACAGTGACCCCCGCACTAGGCTAGGCCTGTTTCGCGGGGTATCAAAACATTTTCTGTTTGCTCGTCGGGTAAGGAAGTGCACTAACAAAAACTATAGTAACAATATAAAACTAAATCTAAACAAAACAATAAAGGCAAGTGCCAAAGGCCATACATGTGACCAAAAATAATCAGTAAATGAGCTATGAACTACTAAAGAACAAGAAAAAACGAGTAATGAAGTAAAGTAAAAGTCACGGACATTGTTATACAATTCCTTCTGCCTGCAGGATGCTACCAAAGAACAGTGAGTACCTCTGATAATATCGAGAAAAAGGAAATGTGTCGCGAAAGAAGGTTAGCAATAGCGTTGTCGTGTAGGCATTGAAAGTACGAAAGTAGCGGATTTGGTTGCCCAGAGAAAATCTAGAAACGAACGAAAATAATAATGGATACAAAAATATATAATATATAAAGTAAGAGTGGAAGGGAAATGTTTAACTAATGATAGCCAGAAGACTTTCCGTCGCATCGTAATCAAGGGAGAGCAGCCACCTTCGTACTTTCTCTTTCACCCCGTAGAGCAAGCACGAAAGTTCACAATGCTTATTGGCACAACGATAAATGAAAGGGAAGGAAAAGTTTTTAAACCGTTCGGCAAATTTGGTTTTTACGACAGGAACTTTAACTTTTATACGTCGGCGTGAGTCTTGTGTATCGGTGGCTGTCAGGGAACGAAACGTTTTGTGATAAGCCGATATAACACGTTGAATATATAGCTGACGAACACTGAGAGTTTGCGTTAAGTCATACAGGGAGAAAGTGGGAAAACGGAAAGGCAGGCGACACATAACTTTGAGAACTGAACGTTGCGCTCTTTCGACAAGGATCATGTGTGTCTTTGCGGATCCACCCCAGACGGTTATGCAGTAACCCAAAATAGACTCACAAAGAGCGGTGCACACGAGTTTGAGTGTGTCCATGTCGGAACCATCTCGGAGGAGCTTCATTACATGGATCATCTTTCTGACCCTACCGGATAGTGCAATTATGTGAGCCTTAAAAGATAGCTTCTCATCTAATACAACACCCAGGTACCGAAGACAGGCTGCGCGATCCACTTTTACCAGCGGTTGTCGATTCTTCGTGAGATATGGCCGGCCCACTGCCACTTCAGCTTGCTAATTTGCTAATTCTTTGAGCTATGTCGATAACTTTAGTTCTCTGTCGGACGTATTCGTTACGAATCCTATCCTTACACTATGTTTCCTCGGCAAACGTGGTATAGGATGCCCTTCGGGTGGGTGGGATGACGACCAGCGAAAGACTGCAGGTAGATGCTGGATGCGTCAAGCTGAAGACAGGACGCTATGGCGCTCATTATAGGGAAAATCTATATCCAGCATATAGCGCTCATTAGGCCTATGTCCAGCAGTGGACAACTATAGGCTGATAAGGATATTATCGATAGCCCCTCCCCCCTCACCTCAGGTCGCACATGTCCAGCAGGGGCCTGTAGTTGAGCGAGGTGAAGCCCTCGACGACGAGGAACCGCTTGCCCGGGATCATGAACCCCTCGTCTTGAACCTGGAACAAACAATACATTTGTTTAAACATACGCGATCATAAAACCCGTTGTATGAGAGTGCTAAAACAAACGACTTCTTACAATAATACTAAGCTTAACGGCTCCAATCTTTGTGGAAGCAAATGTTAGCGCGATCCATTACATCATCGATCATTGTTCTTTTTGCAATCGAAACATTTCTTAGCGCCCTCTAGCTGATATACTCTGAATCACTTAGTGAAGGTGATCAAATTATAGAACTATTTTAAATTTCTAAACATTTTTGATGATAGTATAATGTTTATGTGAATGTAACTGTGTCAGTCCCCCGTTGCTAATAGGGCCCGTAACCATCATATTATTCTTTAATAATATAATGTTTATGTGAATGTAACTGTGTCAGTCCCCCGTTGCTAATCGGGCCCGTAACCATCATATTATTCTTTAATAATATAATGTTTATGTGAATGTAACTGTGTCAGTCCCCCGTTGCTAATAGGGCCCGTAACCATCATATTATTCTTTAATAATATAATGTTTATGTGAATGTAACTGTGTCAGTCCCCCGTTGCTAATAGGGCCCGTAACCATCATATTATTCTTTAATAATATAATGTTTATGTGAATGTAACTGTGTCAGTCCCCCGTTGCTAATAGGGCCCGTAACCATCATATTATTCTTTAATAATATAATGTTTATGTGAATGTAACTGTGTCAGTCCCCCGTTGCTAATAGGGCCCGTAACCATCATATTATTCTTTAATAATATAATGTTTATGTGAATGTAACTGTGTCAGTCCCCCGTTGCTAATAGGGCCCGTAACCATCATATTATTCTTTAATAATATAATGTTTATGTGAATGTAACTGTGTCAGTCCCCCGTTGCTAATAGGGCCCGTAACCATCATATTATTCTTTAATAATATAATGTTTATGTGAATGTAACTGTGTCAGTCCCCCGTTGCTAATAGGGCCCGTAACCATCATATTATTCTTTAATAATATAATGTTTATGTGAATGTAACTGTGTCAGTCCCCCGTTGCTAATAGGGCCCGTAACCATCATATTATTCTTTAATAATATAATGTTTATGTGAATGTAACTGTGTCAGTCCCCCGTTGCTAATAGGGCCCGTAACCATCATATTATTCTTTAATAATATAATGTTTATGTGAATGTAACTGTGTCAGTCCCCCGTTGCTAATAGGGCCCGTAACCATCATATTATTCTTTAATAATAATTCAAATATCACCAGTTACAAATTTTTGTGGTAATTGAGAACATATGTAGAAACACGTGGATCATAAACGGTCAGTAATTAATTATTCCCGAATTGGGATTTTTGGTGATTTGTTTTTGCTTCCTAGTAGGAATGTACCACGCTACTCCAGCGATCTGCTGTTGCTTTACGTTTGTATGGAAAATGACAGAATAACGTTAAACTTCAATGCATTTCGTGATTTCATGAAGGAGGTGAACGACCTGTGTTGACTTTATTCGGCACTCAGCTTCAGTTGGCCCCCGTGGCCCTCACTTAACGGAGCTTCTGTAGACGTCAGCTATGAAGCAGGCAGCGTTGGTTTGATGGCGCTGCAGTAACCCTGTCATATTTAGAGCCATGCATGCAAGGTGGTCTGCGTCATTATCATCAGCCTATAGTTGTCCACTGCTGGACATAGGCCTCCCCTAATGAGCGCCATAGCGCCCTGTATCCAGCATCTACGTGCAATGTATCGCAGGTCGTCATCCCACCTGGTCGGAGGGCGTCCTACACTACGTTAACTACAAGAGTATATCATTACCTGTACCTGCGTATGCGCGTGGCTCCTGTTGTCTCCGGCCATGGTCGCCAGCACGTCGCGGTGCAGCGCCTCCATGTCGAGCGCGCCCAGCACGTCGTAGTTGTTGTGCTCGAGGCCGGGCACGCGCACGTGCCGCGCGCTCGTGTCCGGGAAGAAGTACTTGTCCTGGTGGAACACGTACACCGGGTTCAGCGCGTTCTTCAGCCGGTTCGCGAGCGTGGTCTTACCGCCGCAGGTGACGCCGGCGATGCCTGAAAACAGCATCGTTACTATATTAACTATCTATCGATCGAACTTTTCACATTACAAAATATTCGAGACCTAATTAATCAACATACAATACAAGATATTTAATTAGATCTAATTAAAACGCATCGATTGACAATTTTTTAAATGTCATAAAAATAAGTGGTCTGCCTCGAAACAGTCGCGTATCTCTAAAGCCTCCCCAAACGAGCGGCTTTGTCATAGTCACTGCGCTTGGCAGGCGGATTGCTGATCGCAGTGGCGATGTTTACAAATGCACGGAAGCAAGCCGCTGCCCTTGCTCTGGTAGGTTCCCTAACGGTAGGTCCTACATCAACTGGCTGAGTTGGAGAGGTCGACCCATGACCGTAACAATGGTGTGAGTACGTTATATAAATAAATAAAAATAAATATTACCTATGATGATCCAGTCGCTGCGGCTCGTCATGCTTCTGATGGAGTGACCAGACTTGGAAAGCACGGAGCCCGAGTTAGAGAGAGTCGTCATCAATTCAACTAAAACCTTCTTAATGGGACGGACAAAGGCTTGATTTGTATTGAGGAAACTTAAGTTTGCTGATCATCAACTGGCTGATAACAATGTCAGTGGAGGTAGCATTGTAAGCTAGTTATGAATAAGGAGTGGTGGAAAATGTTATAGAGATGGAGCGTTTGCAATTACCCGCAATATATATATATATAATATATATCGGTTTAGCGGTTAAATATACAAATTAATACCAAGGTGTTTTTGTTAAGTAAAAGGAGGAGATAGGCCCCTCTATGGCCAAGATGCGAAAAATATTTCGCAAACGCGTAAGTAGAAGTGTTTGTTTAAAGGAGGTTTTTAGTTTACACAAGTGCAGGGCAGTTTACAAGTGCGGGTAGATGTGATACAAGGTGAATGCCATGAGCCCCCCGATGAAGCAGGTCCCCCAGGCGGCGCAGGCTAGGAGCAACCACTGCGGGTCCGGGATGTACAAGTAAATTACACTTTCTGAAAAAAAGATAAAAATATTTAAAGTTGAATATTATGTTGAATATTAATTGTGAGGTGGTTCGAGAGATCCATCTGTTTGTAGTGTTTATTTTTGTGTGCAAATTTTTACATAGCAATAGCACAAAATGGAAAAATAATATTAATAATTTCAATAATTTAATTTGGTGTTATAATATTTGCTGTTTTCTAAATGTCTTTATTTCTATAAGAATAGAATGAACGTCAGGCGTGCACGCATTTTTGTATCTGATTTTAATTAAATATTTTATCACGGACAATTTAATAAATCTGGTTATTTTAAATGGAACCGCTCGAAATATTGACGGAAAATGTTAACTGTTACACATTGAACTTAGAGCTTACCTTTATCCAAGAAAGGATAAGTGTTAATCCAAGCCGCCAACAGCAACAGTACCCCTGCGGTCGTGGACAGCAGCGCGCGGCCCAGGCACGCGTCGCTCACACCCATACAACGGAAACCGTACTCTATTGCCTTACGCACAACGACTACAACTAATGCACTTGATTCTACTATTTTACAACTAGTTAACACTGTGTATGACAGTCAAAGGTTCAAACAATCACTTTGTTCTTTACACAAATAGTCAGAATTGTCGGATTCCTCCAAATTGTTAGTAGGTTGTAGGTTTATGTGAAGACTTAGTGCAATCACTTTGTTCTTTGCTCACCAATCCCCCGTGTCCTGTGTTCTCGAGACCTTGTTATCTTTCTCCTTGTAAACCTGTGTGTATATGTATAATGCTAATTGTCCTAATTCTTGAGCTTTTCCTTAAGCCACTTTTTTCCCTTTAGGTAGGTATTTAACTGCAGAAGAGTTCGTCCTCAAACTGGTCAAAGTCTTCTTCGTTGTCGGAGAACAGGATGGACTTCTCGGGTTCTGTGTTGATCTCGATCTTATCTGCCAGTGCTTTGCCCTTCACGGCGCGCTCCACAATCTGCAAGTTCAGTTATAATTAAATACAGGAAGCAGAGTGTTATATGCAGACACAATAATTATCATACAATTCTGTCTGTCAACATCATGAGCATATTTATAAATACAACATTTAACTTTGATCAAATTACTGATCAGAATTTTACTTTGATCAGATCACATAATCAAAACAATAACTGTGTCATTTCTGTATTCTACACAGCAGGAGTGTGTTACTCTTTGGTCCTAAGATATTTTTGAATAAATTATTTATTTATGTAGTGTTCTGCCAACTTGTTGCCTCTTGCACTTTGACCTGTGGACCCCATAACAGGTATGTTCGCAGATTTTTCTAACTTTGTAAATCGTTAGATTATAAGTATTAGCCACCTAGCTACTATTGTCTTGCCCTAGCAGGGGACATGTTTAAAACATTTTATATTTAAGATCCCCAAAATATTGTGTGTTGAATATTGAATATGTATGAATTCTTCAAGTACTTACAGCAGCACACACACACACACACACGACAAGCCTGTTGGTTGGTATTGATTCACACACACATTGTTCCAATATAATATTATGATAATAGGCTGAGATATAATATCTCAAAGTTTGTAAATTTACTTTATGGCTCAGATAACAGTCGTACATAATTATTACCTACCTGTTATCAATGTGCTGTTAATCATATCTTTATGACATTACCTCTAAAAACCAACAAAATTACATTTTTTTTATTTACTATTTTGTTGGTTTTTAGAGGTAACTCTGAATGTACAAATGTTTATCAGTCTAGTTTATAACAATATTTAATAGCTGACTTTTTAGTACTTTTAAGAGGCATAAGAAGGTACAGAATACTGCTCGCTCAATCCATGGTTAAGGTATTATACTTGATAATTGTACCACTGACCTTTCCCGCGATCTCAGCAGACACGGTCGGCTGAGAGAGCTTCAGCAGCTTCTTGATCACTTCATCCGTTTGCTTTTTCTTGTCACTTCCAGTCTTCTGTTTCTTGAATGCTGGCTTCAACGGTTTTACTAAAACAATATTCAAAGTATACTTTCACTTCTTCTTTCTATCCTATGTTGTTCTACTGTTGGGAAAAGGTCTTATAAACTTATAGTAATTAATTTAAAAGATTTATACAAAGTTTGACTGTTGAGACTAAAATATGTAACGTCTTCGCGATAACGCGCCGTACATCGGTCTAAGCGCTGTCATGACGCAACTAACTACAGAATGATATTCACCTTGACCCGAGGCGCCCGACAGCCGGCTGCGCGCCGCTCCACGCTTCTTCCCTTTAGCACTAACACTCTCTGAAAAAACAGATCTTTCAAAACACTGATTGCTACCAATTATTATTATGATTTGAAGAAATATACAAACCGTCAGGATCGACAAACTCCAGCGCTTGTCTCACTAATGCAGCAGACATTTTATTTCAAGAAATATCGTAGAGAACATTTATTTTTACGATGAAATTCACGAAATTCTAACCTCGTTATAACCTCAAACAAAAACAAAAAAACTGATGATTGACTGACATTTGATTGACAGTCATGATAGTGACATATCATGAATGTCACATGTTGTGTCATTTTAGGGCTGCCAACTTATTTCGGAATAATCTACTTTTTATAATAGCCGATCTCAGCATTTTATTTTGTTTCTTATAAAATGACCATCATATCGCAGGAAGTTAAACAATAATATTTGTTGCAGTTTCTGCATGTTATATCGTGCCTTCAACGGCAACAGTGAGCCTGCTCCCAACGTGGAGAGGCGCGAGGACCCCGGCCACACGCACGGACCGCCTCCACCGCAACACCGCTACGAAGTGAGTTTACTGACCATTATTAAAGTCTAACCTATCAGCACGTATATCAATAAAGGGTGTTTGGTATTAGGACCGACCTACAAACCCTTTTTAAGTAAAGTACCCGCTATACCAATAAGACCCAAAATAAATATTTGAGTATTGAGACCCTGTACTGTAGTTTTATTGGCAATCTTCTCGCTCTAACATTGACCCATTTAAGAAGCGGCCAATTGCATCGGTTTTCCCTACTATGGTACATTTCTCATTCATCCGCGTTGAAGATTGAACGCTAAAAGTGAAAATATTGAGCATGTTCAATTCTTTCAACGCCGTAGAACGACAACATTCAATGACATTGAATGATTCACTTATAAGTTTATATGGATCAATTTGGTTGCTTCATCCAAATTGAAAGACAAAAGTGAACCGTGTAATTTCGCTTTAACGGATAAAACAGCCCATCGGCTTCTACATCTATCATCATCATTAGCCCCTAGTAAACCTAACCAATGGAAAATGCAGACATCCGGTAGAGCTAGAAGGGGAGTATAACTATGCGGAGCAAGCGGAGGGGCCGCTTGCTCCGCATAGTTATACTACAATAGGTGCGTCTGCTTCTAGGGTCCCCCCACGCCGTGCCCGGCGCGCGTGGAGTACGCCACGCCGGTGTTCGCGCGCAACTACCAGGGCGTGTGGCGATACGTGGTGCAGATACCGTATGAGGGATACTTCACGCAGACTGTGGAAGTCACCAGGTAACTACATACCACGCATATCCTCCCATCTATTTTACTGCTTAGTATAGGTAAGTAGGTATAAGAAGCTCTTAACGATTATGACCGCCCATTGAACAACAATGTTAACTCTCTTTTTTGTATTGGCAAACAAGTAAGGTCTATACAATACAATTAAATTTTATTGGACACGATAAAGTGTTAATGTATTTACAGACTGCCTTGTGAATGGACTCGTCGAGAAAAGTACCTAAAGCGTGTGTATCTCGCACTATTAGTATCTCTAGGGCGACTTCAATTTGGTTACCTATTGAAAGATGGCGCTATTGTCTTGTTGACTTGACAGTGTTGTTGTGTTGTATAGATGCATGCAGTCTCGCTGCCACTACCTGGAGGGCGGGTGTCTGTCCTCGCCGCGCTGGGTGTCTCTGCTGGTGGCGGAGCTGCACTACCCCGACCAGTCGCCTGCCGCCGCCGCCAGCGCGCAGCCGACCCTACAGGTACGGACCGAACAACACACAGGACAGGGAAACAATCAACAATATGAAAGTCCGTGTCCTTATTCTATAAATTAAATATGTGACGTCGATAAATTCCGTGGCATTTTTATTACAATATACGAGCTTTATTTGTATACAGAAAGGGAAAACTATTATCTGAAAGTCTTGTTAGTCCATAATGGAAATCTAACAAAATTGTCCGTTGCATTTGCTCGAGGTCGACAAGTTTGAATTAATCTGGGGGCTTATTCCTTATGTATGACATAGGAGATTCCTTGCCCAACCCGTGTAACGTCACATCGTGTTCTAAACACAAACGTGATTCCTAAACACGCCTAGCCACTTGAACGCCCAGCGCTCGCAGCCGCGGAGGGGGACTTACGCCCGCGAGCAACCGACAACCAACGCTATCAAAACGCCGCGCAACTTCACCGATAAAAACGTTTGCCAAAACAAAAGTATTAAAGTTATTCCTAAACGAGAAATTACATTGTTTGCGTTAATATCTGTAGAATAAACTTGAATTATCATCTTATCATTAAACCTACACCTTGATCGTTAAAAATAATGTTAAAAAATAAAAGTAGACATTTTCGACCGGTTTTTCTGCAACTTTATTTTTTCATGATCAACCTATGATATCTGTAACAGTAATGAAATGTTCTAAATAAAGTAAATTTTATTTCCTTTAAAATGACGCCAATGGCTTTATACTAGACTCATGAGAAGTATATCAAAAAAATTGATAAAAACAGGACTTCTCGGCCCACTTGTACTCGCGCGAGTGCATATTACCTTTGATATTTTCGTTGAATCTAAATCAAAAGTAGATAGTTTATTCTATGTACTATATTATTCTAGATAGATTATTTTATGCTACTATAGTAATATTTTTGAAGAAACCATATTGATTACTACATAAACAAATAAAATACCGGCCATGTTGATACACAAACGGTACTCGGCGATAGTTTTTACAAATTTTATAAACTTTAGAGGAATAATAAGTATGATGTTCATATACCATTAAAACCAGTGTTTTATCTAGAAAAAATACATATACAACAATCTTAGAAATATACAATACAACAAAGGTACTGACGACACAACATGATTGATCAAAGCACACTTCAGGTTCACAGCACAAATCACACCTGTTTTATTTTGTGGACTGACAAAAGTTTTTCTAGGAATCTCATTTGACAAATGGTTCAGTTCGTTCGATGAATGATTTCTGCTTCGGTTATACCATAGATTAGGCCCACAAGAGCCATAGAAAACAACTAAAATCATTTTTTCGCTAGGGTGACCCTCTGGGTACTATAGTACCCGGGGCGTATGTTTCCGAAAGTTTTTTGGGAACTGCAGTACCCGTGGGCGTTCAAGTGGCTAGGCGTGGAAACGAAAATGTGTATTCTGTTTGCCACAAGACGAGTTGTCTATACCACGTGTTTTCTTTTACACATGATTCTTTCAAATTCAAAACCGAGTGCAAGCAGGCGTGAGCTATTTCAGTCATCAAAATTAATAATTTATGAATGTCATCGCGAATGAATTCTGCTGCGGACAGCGCCTGTCGCCGACAGGCATCCCCGAATCCACGGGGCGTTGCCTGTGTCATGTACCCAACATCTTGTAAATAATTAATCTAATATTATGTCAGCAGGAGTATGGCGCGTACGGTGCGGGGGAGACGCGCGGGGGGGAGGGCAGCAGCACGGAGAAGCCGCCGCACTGCGACGGACACGACGACCTCGGCTGCTTCCAGGTACATACTGAACATAATAATTATTAGGTACACTCTAAGGGGACACTAATCCCTTTTACAGCACTGAGTTAATGTACAAAAACTTACGTAGCTCGCGTTATCAGCGTTATTGTGCTAATTTTAGAGCGAATTAACACGTGTTAAGGAGCATTTTAACGTGAATAACGCCTTACGATAACGCGGGTTACGTTATGTGTTAATACGCGTCGTAGCCTTGCTGGTGGTCCTTAGCATCAGCGGTTGATCGATAGAGCCTCGAGTCAACCAGCAGTAACGTGAGTTCCGTCCGCAGGTGCGTCTCTACTACGACTGGTTCCTGGTGCCGGGTTCCTGCAAGTGCTGGCGACCAGACTACTTCGCGCGCTACGTGCGCCGCCGTCAGAATAACGAGCTCTAGGCATCCCTCTCTCTCTCTTCGCATCTATACATACAACAGAAGCAATAGAGAATATAACACTGGGCAGTGACGTAACAGGGTGGCAATGGCAAGTCGACAAAATGCCACGAGCTCCAAGCCGGAAGGGCAACTCCCAACAAATATTTTTTCACATTTATTAAAAAAATAGTTTTGTCATTAATTTAACTTTTATAAATTAAATTAGAGACAAAACTATGTAGATTTTGTACTAAATGATGGGATTGGGGATTCTCCTCTAACCGGGGGCCTCTACTGTCTGGGGACCCGTTATAAAATAAGAAAATACTATAATGGGGGGATGGTGCATCCGATGTATATGCTACGGGCCTCGAATCGGACGGTATAGTTACGCCACTGGCCATGGGTCATTCTCGGTCAACAGACCACTACGGTCTCTTTGTTTACTAAGAGTTTGCTTGTGTGTGATTGCTGTAGGTAGGGACCTACATACCTATTTGTCTACGAAGATAATGTCATGTCACAAATTGACTGCAATCGCGACAAACAACCGCAAAAGCAATCCTTTGATAGGAAGGCTAGCTGGTACAGATACATTGTATACGGTAACTGATTCAAAAGTAACGGGATATTTACCATGATTTTATTTATGAGTTTTCTAATATTTCGGCACAGTTTCATGCGCCGTGATCACGGAACAAGTGAAGGCTGCAAGTGCCTTCATTTATTCCGTCACTCCGTGATGGATATCCCGTTATAAATGACTATTGTGTTAATAACCATGTTGCATTCTATCGGTGAATGACTGTTGCTCAGTATAAATTGATACGAAAGCTCGAATTTTTTTCGAAATTTAAAGATAATCTTTTGCGAAGAAAATATAATTTTTCACACGTTGTCGAACCAATTTATAGCTCGATATCCAAGACCGGTGATATCCGTTGATTTTCTTTTTTATTCTACAGCGTGTAATAAATAACGATAGCTGTGGGCTCCGCACAGTGATACCAAATTATATAATAATACTATTTATATTTAAATGACTTGTAATCTCTCTTACTTCTGAAATCAGTAATGTATCTAAGTATATTCCATTAGACGTGTATTAAGTTTGGTGCTAACGCATTTAAAGTTGTGACTTTTAAGACTGTACTATAATTTTAATAAAGAAGTAGTTCTATGATTAGTGTATAAGTGACCTGTGTAATGTATTTACGTAACTATTCCATACCAAAACCTGTATTCGATCATTTCGGTCTAGCAGATCTCTTTGATGTAGGAACTCACTGACAGACAATTATTTTAGGTAAAAGTTTTCTCTTTGTAGAATATGTGACGTTGTACGCGCCGCGCCGCCGCGCCGCCGCCGCACCGCTGTTGCGCTCACTCTGCATTTATTTATATTTAACTTTAAGTTTTAGTATCTTTATAAGAACACTGTTTGATAAAATAATAAAGCACTAAATATTTTTAAAACACTCGTTATGTTGATAATTTATTTAGAATTGTAATGGTCTAGGTATCTACAATTTGTTCCTTAATTCTACAAATACCATTGATTATGATTATGGTGGGCTATAGTCACTTATTAAGACTTATTTAAACTACGCAGGAAAGTAAAAAAGCGAAATAAATAAACCTTCAGAGACCTTAAATTCAGCTTACTTGGATTAACAACGGAACTTGGACAAGTTTGAGTTTGTTTCGAGCTGTACAGATTGATCTGCGAAATGGAACAGAAGAATCAACTAAAACTAAACCTAACAATGTGCGAGTATCACAAGATAAACTTAAATAGAACACAACCTGCTCATAAGGAACTGTCGGCGAACGTGTCGTGCCAGTGTTGCGCGATGTATCAGTCCAGTTTCAACAGTAGAAACACATAACTTGCGGTAAACAATGAGATAGGTACTTAGTAACAGAGTGTAGTTCAAACTGAACAGCGGAGAGATACAACTTGTGGGAAACTGAATCAAGTGAAAGCTTCCTACGGCGACTACTGCCTACTCTATTACAAGTGCATTCATAGGGACACACACTTCGGGGCGCTATGCTCAGTAACTGAACCTACGTCATTAAACATTAAGCCAGCAAGTGCTGCTCTGGCACAGTAACTACCACCATCGGCAGGTCTGCCCTCGCACTCGACGGTGCTCCCCGGCGCGGCGCGGCGCTCCGCAGACTCCAACTATAGTCTCAACTCGCAACCACATATATACTTCGCCTGTAAGGTACAGTTTCAGAAGAAGTTTATACGAGAAAATTAATAAATATTAAAAAGTTGTCAGGTTCTTCAACTACATAAGGTTGATCTGTCTGCATAGCGCCTTATTCCTATAAGTCCTACTCATCATATTAATGACTCTGTTCAGATCGCCCGCGCCGCAGAAACTTCTGACGCCCTGAGACCGTGAGCACCACCGTTGGTGTTTGCGTTGGTAGTCTCAGCGGCAGAAGGTTCCTCGCTAGCCTCTTCCTCCGCATCAGTATCCTTCGGTGCTGCCTCTCCGATGAGGCAGGTCTCGACGTCATCGTCGTTGGTGATGATGCTGATGACGCTGGTGGGGTTGAAGTCGATGGGGGAGTCGTCGTCCGGGGCCTCCGCGAGGGCGGGGGCGAGGGGCGGAGTCCCCAGGCTGGCGAGATCGATCCCGGCGGCGCGCAGGATGCGCTGCACCTGCCTGCGCCCCGCCGGGTCGTGCGCCGCGCGCGCCCGGTTGAACACCAGCACGGGGATGCCGTTCTTGTTCATGAACCTCACGCAGGAGTCCCCCTCCACGTACGGCGGCGGCGGCTCCTCAACCTGCAATATATACAATACTTCGTTACAATTAATACAAGCGTTGGTTACAGAACGGACCTATAGTCGGCAGTGACTTTCGGGTCGACGCAAAAGATCCGTCTACGTAAATAAGAGCGCACTTGAAATGTGAGCTCTTATATTTTGTTTAACACTGAAAAAGTTCCAATAAGCCTTTGTCTCAGTTCGTTCGTAATCAAATGTAGCTGTTAAGTGCATATTCACGTAGACGGCTTTTTTGTATGTGACCCGAAATCTTGGTGTATTGGTGATCGCAAAATAAATAAATCAAATTAAGGCTCTGCTTAGCTTGGAACTAGATGTTGCTGTGTGGATTGTCCAACATAATGATGGATGAGCTTGTGTTGTGAGTACCTACTAGATTGACTAATAGAAATTCTTAAAGCAATGAAGTTAAAAAGTAAAGCAATAAGTAATTTCTCGACAGGCAAGCTGCAGATAGGGCGCTATGGCGCTTAATAGAGGAGGCGTTTTTGCAGCAGCAGCAGCAGCAATGGATTAGCATAGGTTGATGAAGATGATAATACCTTGGGCTCCTCGTCGGGAGACAGCTCGGAGTAGGGCGGGGGCAGGTCTGCGGCGCGGGGCGGGAGCATGTCCGGCCCCAGCTCGCCCCCCCCGCCAGCCTCCGCGTCCCCCGGGGGCACCAACCCTTCCTCCGTGTCTGGGGGAGGTGGAAACTTAACGTTACCATACATAGATCAATAATTATTTTATTCCACACTTAAAAATAAAATAATCACGATAAAAAAGTACAGAATACATAGTAGGTCATGTAAGTGTCTTACGGCAGGTGGCGCGCACGCTGGCCCTCTGCCACTCGCGCTGCATGCGGCGCCGGCCTGCGGGCGGAGAAAACAAGAATTACTTAATTACAGAAACATTCATTACTAACAGTACTACCCTCAATACATTTTACTGAACCACACAGACTGCACGGGTTGCGGCGGTTTAAGTAACTGAGATTAAACGTCCTTGTCAGTCCGCTCCGCGAACGCCTACCGTGAGCACGTAATCGCAAACCACCTCATGTGATTTTTCACATTTCGCGCTCAATCTCGGATCGGAATCTACCACTTTATTATGTATAGCTGCCCTGGGTGTAATGCTGATTACTCGGATGGAGTGAACTGTTCGAAGTGTCGTCAATATTACTGCTTTTCGTGTGCTAACATCACCGAAGCTTAGCGAACATCAGAAAGCTCGGTCCAGCGAGACAATCTACCCTCCTGTGTGGATCATGTAAAAACGCAACCCTAGCTACAGCTACATCTTCACCTTCACCCAAACCTGCTGGGTTACATACTCCTGGTCACTCCACTACTACCTTGGATCAGGTATTAGCTGAACTGCGTCACGGAATAAGCAGCATCAACGGCCGGCTAGATTCGCAACTTCCTACCCTCATTAATGATGTGAAGGAACTAAAAGACAATCTAACAGGTATCGAAGATTCCATCAGCGACATCAAAAAAGACCTAAAAATACACGATGCTACCATCGTCGACGAGATCAGTTTCTAAGGCTAAATAACATTGAACTAAAAGGCGTTCCTGAAAAGCTCAATGAAAACCTATTCACTCTAGTCAATAAAATCGGAGAAGTCATAGGACAGCCAACGTCTAAAATCGACATCAATTACATAACGCGAGCTCGCTCATCTACCAAGACGAAATCGATTATTGTGGGCTTCGTGAATAGATATACAAAAGAAAACTTTGTCACTGCTGCCAGGGCTTTCAAGAAACTAACCGCGGAAGACGTTGGCTTCTCGGGTGATACTTCCAGACTGTATGTGAACGACCACCTCACTCCTGACAACAAGCGCCTGCTGACCCGCGCCAAGCAGCTGGCCCGCGAGAGGGGGCACCAGCACGTATGGGTGCAGAACTGCAAAATACTCACCAGGAAAGGCGATAAGTCGCCCATCACCTATCTATATCCTATATTATACGGGCAAGGCCGCATACTAGATCTCATTTTGTGTAACGACGAGCTTACAGTATATTCCTGTTTGGATCCCTTGGTGAAGGAGGACAGTGTCTACCACCAGGCACTTCTTTGTGAACCCCAATTTATTCATACGAGAGCCTTAAATCCACGCCCTAGACCTTTTTACTGCTACAACATAGGTGATTATTCAGCTTTGTGTAAGGAACTGGACACATATAACTGGAACACGGCTCTTTCTGATGGTTCAGTGGATGATGCGTTTCTATTATTTAACACAGTGGTATCAGAGCTACGGGATAAGTACATTCCACAAAAAAACTTCCGGCGCAAGCGCTATCTTCCATGGTACTCTCCGGCTTTGTTACACATTTTAAATGATAAAAATAAATACCATAAAAAAATTAAGATCTATGATAACAAGGCCGATAAGAACTCTTTTAAGGTACTAAGAGCCAGAGCGATAAGAGTTGAACATGAGTGTTATTTAAATTACATAGCGAAAGTTGAAAATTCTATTAAATCTAATCCAAAAGCATTTTGGTCTTACATTAAATCTAATAAGCAACATAACTCGTATCCCTCTTCCATGACTTACATGAACACAGACATTAATGAAGGCACCAACATCTGCAACGCATTTGCTGACTTTTTTAATTCTAATTATCTTCCATTCCACCATCTTCCTCACGTTCGACTCCTCTCCATTCATGTGAACCAGCTCAGCTATCTACATGTCCTGCTGATCTGAGCAGCATAGAAATATCTCCTCCCATAATTATGAAACTACTAGAATCTCTCGACTGTAACAAATCAGCTGGACCCGATGGTATGCATCCTATCGTATTTAAAAACTGCGCCAAATGTCTATGCTATCCCATATGCTTACTTTTTGACAGGTCTGTAGCTGAAGGGATTGTGCCATCGATATGGAAACTGGCATCTGTTACACTTATTCACAAAAAGGGATCGAAACGGGATATTTGTAACTACAAACCTATCTCAAAGCTCTGTGTGCTAGCTAAAATCCTCGAGAAGGTTGTCCATGAACAGCTATACTCGGCCATAAAGTTAACTTTCATCAACGAGCAGCACGGTTTTCTTAGAGGTAGGTCAACTACTACTAATCTCCTGTCCTTTATAGACTTTGTCACCGATCGAATGGAGTCGGGAAGTCAGGTCGATACTATTTATACTGACTATAGATCGATAGATAGATAGAAAATTCTTTATTGCACTTTAACTATAAACTATGTACAGTAAAACCTTAAAAATTAAGTACAATTGGCGGCCTTATCGCTCAAGAGCGATCTCTACCAGACAACCATGGATGGATAGGATCGTGGACAGTACCAGGGGATCTGTGTGCTTGTAAGTTGTGGGATATTATAAATAAAATACTTATAGTACTTACATAGAAATATACTACATATATATCATAAAATATACATATACTACTTATAAACATAGGATCTCAGTTATGCGCTTAGTGACAGCAGCAGGACAAATAGTGCTCTTTTAACAGTGTTTTAAAGGTTGGTAATGACTTAGCACGCCTCATATTGGCAATGCGTTCCATAGTTGCACAGCCCGGGCAGTAAAGGATTGGGCGAAGAAGGAAGTAGAGTGAGCAGGTACTTGAAGCATAAGGGTTGAAGAAGAGCGGAGAGAAAGAGTGTGAGAAAGATGAAGAAAGGTGAAACGTTCTTTGAGATAAGGGGGTGCAGAGGCCAGAAATAGAATATTATAGAGAAGAGATAGAATATGAGAATTACGGTGAAGCCGTATAGGTAACCACTTTAGCTTCCTGCGAAATTCCGAGACATGGTCATATTTCCGCAAGCCAAATATAAACCTTATCCCGACATTCTGCAGGCGCTCAAGTTTGTCTAACTGTTGCTCAGTAAGATCAGTAAATTCAATTTATTCACCATAACATTATCACTAATATTGGCATGTCAATTAAATACTACAGTACAATGAATACTCTTAAATTAAATTTAATCCTAAATTACAATAATATGAGTATAAACAATAATCACTTATCACAAATTGACAAATGAGCGCGTTAAAAACTCGTTAATGCTATAAAATGGGTTACATACTAAAAAATTCTTTATTTTTGCTTTAAATTCCTGAAAAGAAAGTAGAGTTAGTTCTAGTGGTAGCTTGTTACATATATAAATCAAGCTTTAAGGTTAAACCCTGTTTATGTGTTTTTACCAGTCTAGTAGTAGGTACATGTAACTTTTCTTTATTTCTTGTATTGTAGCTATGTATGTTCATTTTTTTGGGTATTTCATCTTTAATCTTATGTATTTCTAGTAGGCTATTCAAAATAAATAATGCAATCACTGTCAGAATTTTAGATTTTTTGAAGTATGCTTTTACTGAGGTTAATCTATGTAGACCATGTATGATGCGCAATGATCTCTTCTGACAAATGAGAACTCTATCCACTTGTGAAGCGCTACCCCATACGGATATAGCGTAACTGATTATAGAATTATAATAGGCATAATAAATAGATATTAGAGTTTGCTTATCTAAAATAGCCGCGCATAATTTGCGCTAGCTAATCTTTTGCATAATATGATACTAATATGACTTTCAAAAGATAAGGTTGAGTCTAATGTACAACCCAAAAATTTTACTTCGTTGCTTTGATAATTAATTAATTTAGTTGAATAAGTTAATATTGTACTCTTATTGGCATTCAAAATTATGCCATTATCCTCAAACCACTGCTTTAAACTAGCAACTACCATATCAGTTCGAGTCTTAACTTTTTCGACTGTACTGTCTCTTATCCCAATATGGGTATCGTCAGCAAACAGAATTACAAGTGCCCATTCTGGTAGACAGTTTATTATATCATTGACATATATCAGGAATAGCAGAGGACCTATTACAGAACCTTGTGGTACACCTATGTCACTCAGTTCTTTATCTGATTTTACATTATTAACTCTAACAACCTGTACTCTATTTTTTAGATAGGATTTTATGATATTGAGTTCCATATTGTCGAAACCATAAAATTTAAGTTTGTGAATAAGTATGTCATGTCGTAAGCAGTCAAAAGCTTTAGATAGGTCACAGAAAACGCTAGAAACTTTCTGCGACCTATCCATAGCCTCCAGTATAAAGTATACTGTTTTTTGGATAGCCATTACGTTAGATCTATTCTTTCTGAAGCCAAACTGAGATTCATGAAACAATTTATTGGATTCAAAATATTCGAGTATTCTTGCTTTTAAAGCTGTTTCTAGTATTTTAGAGAAAACTGGTAGAATACAAACGGGTCTATAATTTCCAAGATCAGTATTATCTCCCTTTTTGAATAGGGGGATTATTTTACCTAATTTTAAACAATCTGGGAAAATCCCCTGAGAAATACATAAATTATATAAATTCAAAAACATATTAAGCATGTCATCATTAGATAAAATTAGTTCCTTAATTGTTTTGGTATCCATGTCATAAATATCTTGAGATGACTTACTCTTAATACTACGAATAATTTTAATTAGTTCAATTTTTGAAATCACTTCAAATTTTACTTTGTTAGGCGGCGGGTTGTGAATGTAAGTATCACATTTATCTCTCTCTCAACTCAAGATAGGATGAATCGGCATAATCGAGAATTGGAAGTAGGAGAGATTGTGCAAGAGAAATTTTAGTGGCAATGGGTAAGAAATTACTCAGCCTTCTAAGAGAACCAGCAGAAGCAAACATCCTGCGGCTGGTTTCAGATATCTGTGGTCCCCACGACAGATTTCTATCAATGAGGGAGGACCCCCAAAATTTTAACGGTTTCACTTTGCGCGACAGGGATCCCATCAAAGATCACGTTTGGGAGACTACTCCAATTTATCCGAGCTATCATCATCCGCGAGCTTCCTACTGTGATCACCTGCGTTTTTGCAGGGTTCACTTTTAGACCAAAGCTCTTACTCCAGTCCAGAATACGATCTAAATCTTCATTTACGGTGGCAATAGCAAACGATAGCTGATCTACCGGAGCCTGCGTGTAGATCTGGAGATCAACTGCATAGAGGTGGCACGATGATGTAATGTGGTGAGATATAGAATTTATGAAAATAGCGAAAAGTAGAGGTGAAAGAACGCCGCCCTGAGGGCCGCCCGCAGAAATATCGCACCAAGATGAGCACTCATCATCAATACGAATACGCTGCCGACGTCCGTGCAAGTAACTGCGAAACCAATCAGTCACTGCTGGAGATACGTTAAGAGAGCGTAATATTTCAAGGAGAATTTCAAAGTCCACATTGTTAAAAGCATTGTAAAATCGAGTAGGCAAAGGATAGTTAGTTTACATCTTCCATGCCAGAGCGTATGTCGTCAGTAATTTTAACTAGTGCGGACACGGTGCTGTGGCCTGGGCGGAAACCGGACTGGAAAGGGTTTAGGAAATTATGGGTGGAGAGGAATGTGCTTAGTTGCTGGTGAACAAGGCGTTCAAGGACTTTGGACAGGAAAGGGAGAATAGATATAGGACGAAAATCAGATAAACTAACAGGTTTAGATTTTTTAAGGAGAGGAGTTACCTGGGCTTTTTTCCACGCAGATGGGAATAATCCAGTGGATATCGAGGAGTTGAGGATGTGTTGAATGGCGGGGGCTATTTGAACAAGGATGGGAATTATCATATTTCGGCTAATGATATCGTTGCCAATAGCCTTAGAAGAAATAGATGTAACAGCTCTCTTAACGTCACAGACCGTGAATTGACTAAAATGAAAAGGTGAGTAGTCAGGAATCGGTGTAGAAGAAAGATTAGTCAAAGTTTGTGATTTCAATTGCATATCGAGATCAGAAGTGGTAGAAAAGTGTTTGTTAAGAGAATTTAGATCAAATTGTGAAGGTATTTTGGTACGTTCTTTAGATTTACCGATTCCTAAGGACCGTAAGAACTTCCAAACCTTAGCAGGATCGGAGTTCTATACTGACGTATGGATATAGCGGCGTTGCGCGTCACGACACGCTCTATTGCAGTGATTCCGACGATCTATGTATCTTTCTTTGTTCAGCTCGGTAGGTTTACCTCCTAGGTCGCAGCCAACATCATTGAAAACTTTGTTAATTTTTAATCGTTCACTAGGTAACGTACTCATTACTGGCTGTATTGACGTAGGGCGGCATTTAACGCAAGTGCATTTAGACAACACACTTCGAATCATACTGCGTGTAGATAAGATCCAATATCGCTTGCACAAAATTCCTACATGTAAGTACATTTTGTCATCATCATCATCATCATCATCAGCCTATAGCAGTCCACTGCTGGACATAGGCCTCCCCCAAAGAGCGCCATAGCGCCCTGTCTTCAGCTTGCCGCATCCAGCATCTACCTGCAGTCTTTCGCAGGTCGTCATCCCACCTGGTCGGAGGGCGTCCTACACTACGTTTACCGAGTCGTGGTCTCCACTCAAGAACACGTTTGCCCCATCGGCCGTCGGTTCTTCGCGAGATATGGCCGGCCCACTGCCACTTCAGCTTGCTAATTCTTTGAGCTATGTCGATACCCTTGGTTCTCTGTCGGATGTATTCGTTACGAATCCTATCCTTCAGAGAAACTCCGAGCATAGCTCTTTCCATAGCTCGCTGAGCGACTTTGAACTGGTGGACCAGCCCTATCGTGAGTGTCCACGTCTCAGCTCCGTAGGTCATAACGGGTAGGACGCACTGATTGAAAACTTTCGTTTTCAAGCATTGCGGTATGGATGACGTGAAGACTTGACGTAGTTTCCCAAATGCTGCCCAGCCCAGCTGGATCCTCCTTTTGGCCTCCTTCTCGAAACTGTTTTTACCCAACTGCAGAATCTGCCCAAGGTAAGTGTACTCGGAAACAGTTTCGAGAAGGTGACCATGTACGACCACCGGCCTTGGATCAATGTGACCATTGATCATGACTTTGGTTTTATCCAAATTCATGCCAAGACCGATACATCGGGAGGCTGAAGCTAGGCCGTCCAGCATCTGGTTCCTCAAGTGACTCCGCCATTAAGACTATGTCATCAGCGAATCGCAGGTGTGAGATGTACTCGCCGTTTATATTAATGCCCTTTCCTTTCCAGTCCAGCAACCTAAACATATCTTCCAATGCGCACGTGAACAGTTTCGGGGATATGACATCCCCCTGCCTCACTCCTCTGCGCAATTGGATGGGTTTAGACTGCTGACCCTGTACTTGGACACTCATGGTGGCGGCCTCGTAGAGACAACTCAGCACCTGGATATAACGATAGTCTACTTGGCATCGCTGTAAGGAATCCAGAACAGCCCAGGTTTCGACGGAGTCAAATGCCTTCTCATAGTCCACAAAAGCCAGACACAGGGGCTGATTATACTCTTCGGACTTCTGTATAATCTGCCTCACTGTGTGTATGTGGTCTATGGTGCCATATCCTCCGCGGAACCCAGCCTGTTCCGGTGGCTGGAACTCGTCGAGTCTCCTGGCGAGACGGTTCGTGACCACTCGTGAGAACAGCTTATAGACGTGGCTCAAGAGTGAGATGGGTCTGTAATTCTTAAGAAGGGTTTTATCTCCCTTCTTAAAAAAGAGCACCACCAAACTCCCGCTCCACGCCTTTGGAGTTCTCCCACTGTCAAGGACGGTATTAAAGAGGTTCCGTAGCTCCTGTATTACAGGGGCTCCTCCGGCTTTAAGAAGCTCTGAAGTAATACCGTCCTCGCCGGGGGCTTTTCCATTTTTAAGCTGCCTTAGAGCTAACACGATCTCGTCTTGACTGATTTCAGGCAGTTCGTCGGTATAGTGGCGTGTCAGGGTGGCTCTGGAATCTTGGTCATCTCGTCGGTAACGAGGGGCATGTGCAGCGTATAATCGGCCATAGAAATCCTCTATCTCGGCGGATATCTCCGGCTTTGACAATACGGTCCTCCCGTCGTGCGTTTTAAGCTTTGTCAGGTGGCTCCTGCCAAGCTGCTGAGTGAATACTTTGGTACATTTTGTGATAATGTCCAATTAATAAAGTTGTCAAATGACATTTTTTAGGCAACAGGAAGGGATGCTTACTGTTGTAGGGTAGGTCAGATTCACTGATCCTACCCCCCACCCTGATGAAATCATTTACATCCACGTAGGGTGAAAGTTTCCTTAGAAAAGGAACCAATTTATTATGTTTAATATTATTCAGTTCGCTAGAAAAATATAGTTTGATCTTGCATTTACTGATAAGCAAAGTGGGTCTCGACATCATTGTTTTGATTCACACTACATAAATAAATTACTGAAGCATAACCACGGGTCGATGCGTCGCAAAATACAACTAACTGCACATCACAAAATTTAGGTATAAGCATGTGCTCAATCTTTAATGATGAAAGGCAAGACAATGAAGTGTGAAATGTGGAACTTATTGTTATTTTATTTCCATAATAAATATGAGGAAATACATCACCTGCGAGTATGATATCCACAGGTGACCTTTTATGGAAGAAAGGATCCGCTAACAATAGATTTTTATATTGTTGGGATATTTCTTCAGAAATTTCTACCGTAGGCAAGTCCGAGGTAATTTTTTGTAAAATTATTGCATCTATTTTTAAAGTAGGCTTATTACAATACCGCGGTGTAATTGTGCATGACGTCATGCCGAAATTCTTTACCGCGTTTCCGCCTAGACCTACATATTGAACGAACATCTTTGACGTGACAACCCTAGCCGCTCTAAGCAATTCAAGGTTATGAAGTTTGACTGGGCGCCTGAGTCGATAAGAACGCGGCAAGCATGCGAGTTCCCGAATGAGTCACTTACATTAACTATGGCGGTACCTAATAACACCGTATGACTTTTGTTTACGCTGCTGGAGTTAGTGTCATGCGCTGTGCAAGCATTTATCGGTTCAACACTGCCACTGTTGGCGGGCACGGCTCGCGAAGAAGCAGGTTTGATTTCCGAGTCAATGTGCAGTAATGCATGATGACGTTGATTGCATGTAAAACATTTGTATTCACTTCGGCAGTTAGAAGTCGAATGATTTTGCTTGAGGCAGTTGTGACAAAGTTTCAATTCATCAGCACGGCTGATTCTTTGCGCAGGAGACAATTCACGGAATTGCATACAGCGAAAAATCATATGATTTTTGTCACAATGACAACAAGTGAGTTTATTGCCATTCGATTGTGTTTGCGAAGCAAATACCTTCCTATTGTTGTTATCACTTGGTTTCCGGTTTTGATTCGTTGGCGTAGAAATTTTATTTTGCGAGATAGTGGGACTAGGATAAGCCTGTGAATGCTCTAAGATATTTATTTGATTATGTACATGGGACATCAGCTGTTCATAGGTAGGTATCGTCGTTTGATCAAGAGATTGTTCAAATGTTTTTCTTGTACTTGGATCTAACCCTCTCAAAGCTATGTGGCACAGTACATAGCTAGATAAGTGCTCACTATTAAGAGCATTAATAGCTCGGTACGAGTGATCAAAAGTTTCGATAAAATTGTTTAAGTTTGTAGGAGACTCTGATTTTAGCGCGGGAAAGTTAAGCATCTTATCTAGGTATTTACCCACGAGCATTCTATTATCTTTATATTTACCTAACAAGGATTGCCAGACTACCTCATAGTTACTAGCAGTTATAGGTACACTTTTTACGATGCTAAGCGCGGAACCTTTTGTGCACGACAACAGGTAATGAAATTTGTCTATGTTTGAAATTCCAGTATGATTGTGCACCAAAGAACAAAATGTTTCATAAAATGTAGTGAAACTCTCAATATTACCATCAAACGTGAATAACTCGAGTTTGGGCAAACGCGGACGAATTTCACCGTTATGATTTTTATTGGAGGCACTTGGTGATACCTCAGCCATCTTGTATTGGCCGGCACACAATTTTACGTGAAAGAATAAGTCATCAAAGCTTTTTAAGTCGTTCTCAGAGAATTCTGTTTCGGGATTTAATATTAATTGCAGTTCATATATGTACATCTAAGCAAATGGCTTCAAATGATTCCCGCAATGATTGTACCTCTGAGGCACGCAATAGAAACATATCTTTTATGTTAGGTTGAGTATCAAATTTTTTCGACAAATCATAAACCTGCTGCATTTGCGAAAACAAACGTTGTTTTTTAGCTATTGACTTGTTTAAATTTCTAACAGCTTCTAGCTCTTTCCTTGATGGAGCCTTTTCTGTTTCGGTAGACATATTATGGAAGCGTAAAGACTGATAGGGGGAAGTGCCTAGGTATTAAATTAGAATTAAGTTTTTAAGAAACAAGCACGGCTTGTTAATTTGACAAAGCTTTGTGCACACGGTACGCAAAGTCTTTGTCGCTGTTCAAAATGGCGTTTCACAAAGAAGATTACCAACGTGGTAATTATGTGCAGTATGACAAATTTACGCAAGAATAAGGAATTAAATGGATGATTTTACGAAAATCTATATATTTTAATTGTTATATCCGGCTCGAATGACCAAAATGTGGAGTCTGACTAAGTCGCTGGTTGGTAAAAAAAATATATCGAAGGACCTTAGATGAAATTGAATGAAGTCTGATTAATGCTGTACGACGAGTAGATACCTAACCACAGTAATAAGGGAATATATAGATCTTTGCTCGTTACACAGGGTAGATAAAATAGCTAGACCACTGACCTGAATTCCCGAAACCATGTGAGGATCCAACTTCCAGAACAGCCACAGCACTACACTCGCGAGTGATTAATAAAGTTTTAAAGTTATTGCACGGCAATACACAATATTCCAAGAAATGGAAGAAATGTTCAGATTATAAGATTTTTGCGTAAATATGTCCACCTCGTACGACGGTTATGCTTGAACAGGAGTGGGGCAAAAGTCTGTTTCCTTCACTCGTTCGTTGGCAGGTCGTTATTTCCAAACAGAGGGTAGGCAAAGTCGGCTGACAGCCTAACTAAATTAAATTACCCTATATTTTTTGAGCAAAGATCGAACAACGACTAAATATCTCCACTTTGCAAACAATGTCCGGTGCAAACTATAGTAAAGCTTTCAACAAAAATGGAATTTTACGATGTGACTAAAATTACCGTTTGTTGAATCTGGGCAAAGGAAAGGGTTTCTTGAGTTTACTACTTCTGAAAATGGAGGATGGTGGTTTTCTTAAAACATGTAGAACTGGGTGGGTTAACAGAGTAATGTCAAATACGTACGCGGATACTTCCAGTAGAAGAGGCGTTCCGCCGTCCGCGCGATGACGGCGAGCATCGCGATCAGCACCAAGCCGGTCACCCAGCCGCGCAGCACGCCGCTCCACCCCGCTGCGCCCACCGCCGTCTCCACCTCCGCGCGCTAGATTGTACATACAACATTAAAGTGCGGCACGGGATACTGTGGCCGGCAAGGCCTCTATATCCTTAACAACACACAGTCGCGCGGTCGCCGTGCAGCGCCAACCGACACCAAAAACGAAGTAGCTTTCTGCTCGCTGCTCTCGCCGTTATTTCATTTCATATATATATTTTTGCTATTCATTCATTAAAAGCAAAGATGAGCTTAAATCTATACTATCTTTTTCGAAGCCATTCACCTATTCCTGAGGAAGCCAAAGGGTACTTTCTATCACTAAGTAAGTATATCTCAGGGATAATCATCCGTAAATTGTTGATAGGCTGAGCTAGAATTCAGTGAAGTCGGGTTATTAATAATATTGATAGATAGGTTAGGAACTTACCTCGAGCAGCGGCGGTCGGTCGATGATCTCTGGGCGCACGGGCACGGGCACGTCCATGTGCCAGGGCGCGTTGTCCAGGGGCACGCGCTCCCAGCGCACGGCACCCCCCGCGCCCATCGTGCCCAACGCGCCCTCCGCGCCCATGGGCGGCGCACTCACCCCGCCGCTCTCAGACCAGCTGCCGAGTGAACGATTACATTACAACGCTGACGTAGGCGCGACCTAAAAGCGGTCGGCGCGGTATTCAACGCGTAGTAAGTACCTATTAAAATGAGTGCATGGCCGCCGCCAAAAACAAGCCAAGACAGCCCCAGCTTTATTTAACTTAAACACAGCTAATAAAGTCTGTTCTGTAATAAATCTTAGCACTGAAATATGCGCTATTATACAATCTGTAAAAGTTTTTTTTACAGAGAAGGAAGGTATGTTTTTCAATAACAAACTCGCTGTAACTGTAGGTACCTGAGTATGGGCGCGCTGTGGTCGTGCCCCAGCGTGTAGATGGTGAGCCGGGGGCGCAGCCGCTCGCGCGGCCCCCGCTCGCCCCCCGCCCCCTGCTTGTACACGCGCTGTCCGTACACCAGCCCCCCCGCCCAGGGGGACAGCCACGGCGGCAGAGTCGCCTCGTTCATACTCTACGCAAGTGTACATAGTTATCTCTTCACTACTGTTGGAACAGGTGCGTGGTGGTGCGTGCGCGACGCAACAGCGCAGTGTACGCTCTTCATTTTTTATACCATAAAAGTGGTAAATTTGTCCAAATACCTTCTGTAACAAGAAAGGAAGAACATCCAAAGCGGCATACGTTGGAAGCTAGCAATCACTCTGGCAAGTCTTCAATTTCCTGAAATCCCGGTGAAAACTCAGTCGCCATCTGACTCACACACCCAGAGAGGACCTCAAACTTCCAAAATTTTAAACGGACCAATAGCATTGGACATGATACTTAAACCTTCTGGTAGAGTGCTCGCCACCACTGAAGTCTTACGACAAAAGCGGGAACTAAACAACATTACAACAACAGCAACAGTTAGTTATGCGAATGCAGCGCCGCGACTATCGGACTCTGTGGTGGCGCGGACTCTAATCATCATCATCATCAGCCTATAGCAGTCCACTGCTGGACATAGGCCTCCCCCAATGAGCGCCATAGCGCCCTGTCTTCAGCTTGCCGCATCCAGCATCTACCTGCAGTCTTTCGCAGGTCGTCATCCCACCTGGTCGGAGGGCATTCTACACTGCGTTTACCGAGTCGTGGACTCTAATACCTATTTTATAAACAACGTCATTTGTTATTCCGATCTGAAATCAACAAATAACAAAACAAACGCCGCTGCTGAACCATCAAATCTGACATTGACAGCAACGAGGCTGACATCGATACCGACAGCAACCCATCGAATACTTCGTCATATCGCAGGATTGCCAAATAAAAGAAGTCAAGCCATAGTAGGCCAGTTAGGTAGGCCTACTTTATTTTAAAAATTATAAAAAATGAATAAGATAATATCGTTGTAATAATTGAATTTAATAACGCAAATGTTATGAATAATCAGTTGACCAAAGTGGACCCTTCCCTCCGACACTAGGCTTCTCCGGGCCTCTCAGAAAACGAACGCTTTATTTGATTTTTAAAGAATGGCACCTCTTTAATAAGATAAACAAAGAAAGTGGGCCATTAAAGTACTAAAATATATAACAAATACATTTACAAGATAACGAGTTAACTAACATATCTAAAACTGTTGAAATAAGTCTATATAACAAGTCAGTGAACATTTCCGTTTTATTCAGGTCCTGACCAACCTTACTGGACTCACTATACTTGCCTATCTCTAAGCACTAGGGCACAGGTAGGATACTATACCTCAAGGCTCTCTTCATTACACGCATGGCCATTGTAGCACTTTGTTTAATTAGCTTTAGTTTTATTTTTTACGCTATTTGTTCATGTACTACCTTTTTCCAATAATCAAGGCAAAAAGACTGTACTTTCATGTATTCGATACCCAGCGAAACAGGCCTAGCCTAGTGCTGTGACTTAGATTATAATGTACCTCCTATGTACATATAAAGGTGTTTCTTGTAAATAAACTTTTCGTATTTGTATTAGTCTAAATTCCCTAGGTAGGTACTTGAAGATACACAAGGTGTTGTTTACTATTTGACCCAGGTCATTCCGTTTCACGTCAGTATTACATTTCACAACACGCCCCCCCCCCTCCCTCGCATCCCTCCCCTGCGGAACCATCTACCTAATGTATGAGCTGCAGCTTTAATGATGAAACGGTCAAAGATCAAGAAATCACAGTTAATAATATTTACCGACAGAGTAATGATATTCCTCGATACTATAGAATATAATAATGATTTATTGCCTGAACTTATAACTATAATAAGAAGAGATTCATCAATCACTTGATAACTGCATTATTGATCTGAGTCGACGCTGGTGCAGACTCCATGACGGTCATCTAAACCAGCCTGTTACTTAAGCTCCTCGCTCACAATTCCTATAATGTACACTATAATTGTTTTCCCTAATATGTAAACTGTACATAGTAAGAAAGGGGCCGTTGCGTTTTAGTGAATAATAAAGTAATTGCACTCACCAAGTTCTTTGTATCAAGTCCGCCACCAACCGCAGCTAGCTTCACGTCGGTCGCTGCTCACATCACAGCCGTCGATCCCACAATCGATTGCACTTTACATATCCTCCTAGAGCACTATACTCGTTTCAAATCTTTTTAATTCAGGCTCAAGATAATGAATTGCTTAGATTTAGCTGCGATTTAGTTGAATGTGTGTTGCGTTGTTCCGCGCACCCTCGGGTCTGACTGTCTGGGGTGGGGGCGCGGCGCATGCGCGAGGGTCTCTAGTTACCTCGGGCCACCGCCGGAGGCTCGAGGTAGTGGCGCTGGAGGTTGACTAGAGTCCGCACCACCACTGAAGTCCGATAGACGCGGCGCTGCTTTCTTCGCAGATCTAAATGTTGCTGTTGTTGTATGTAATGTGGGTTAGTTCCCGCTTTTGCCGTAAGACTTCAGTGGTGGCGAGCACTCTAGCTCTCAATCGGATGTCAATCACTCACTATATCAACGGTATGAAATAAGCCAAATGAATGCACACTGTCATATTAGTGCAAACGCTAGGTATTGTTATTTCTTTTTGTTTAGTTTGTTGCCATGTTTATAATAATTATAAAGAATTGATATCTTACAATCAAGTAAAATAATTATTTAGAAGGGTACATGTTTGAATAATATTCTTACCTCAGTATGGTTCATGACGTGCAGGTAAAGCAGGCGTTAGTAGTCTTCGTTGTATATAATTACTGGTCTAAATAATTGTAACGGGTTGACCAGTGACGCAGTCGAGCTACCATTGTTCTCGTCCAACTTTTATTACACTAGTGAGTGGAAAATAAAATTAATAGCTTTGTAAAGCCAAATATTGCTGCTACCCCGTAGCTCGCGTCATAGCTTGCTACGGCGTAGCCAAGTAGCCGCACCGTAGCTCGCTACGGCGTAGTAACAGCTACGGCGTAGCAACAGCTACGGCGTCGCGTCGTAGCTGCACCGTAGCAGTAGCTACGGCGTAGCGTCGTAGCAATGGGATACCCTTGAATACTGTGCGTATGTTTATTGAATGTTTTAAAGCGAATTCTGCCTCTACAACTGGACACTGTCACTCCACACGACACCATCACATCAATTTAAGTACTTTATCTAACACTGTTATATCCGATCCTTAACTTAACGGCACAAGCTTTACATACCCAAGTAACATTTTGGACCTATAACTTAGGTTTATATCACTAAAAGGTTGAGTAAACGTCGTATGAAGGTTTTTAGCGTACCTACGGGTTCTATAGAAGCGTTTGGTGAAACGTTTTTGCTCTGTAAGCTATAGAGCCAAATTATCCTATTACCTGTCGATGTAAAGGTTTACTTCACCATTTTATAGAGCCATTATAGACAGGTATTATAAACGTTTCAAATATGCCAGTACAGAGCAATATTACTCTATAGTAGTGTTTGATTCACCTTTACATTATCTAATTTGCTCTATAAGGTTTCCCTGATTACCGTTTTATATATTGCGTTATAGCAGTGATGAATATCCAACAATAGAACTATTTAGTGACATCGTGGTTTCACAAATCACTGCAATAGTCCATGGTCTTTAGTAGTGTTAACGACGCCAAAATAGAGCATTTTTGCTCTATAGCGGATATTTCATCACCTTTAAAGGCTAATTTTACTCATGATGGCGCCGGAAACTTTGTCATGAGTACTATAGTTGGCCAATAAACCGGAGGCGCGTTAAAATACTAAATAAAAATAGTACTAATCTATCGGTAAAACTTTTGTCGCACGAAAATTTTGCAGTATTGAACGAGTTATTCAATGTCAAAATAAGATAATATAAACTAATCACGTTACAATCCTTGAACTGAAATCACTTTACACAGATAATTTATTTTTTCGACCGTGCCATCTGCCGATGCCGAAAGAAAGATATTTGTGATGTATTGGAATTACGGACTCTACTATAGAACAAATTGGCACTTTAATAAAATAAAAAAAAAATACAAAATGTTTATTCAATAATAAAGGATACATAGTCATTATCATATTTGAAGCCACCTTTTAAGTATTATAACACGAACATGGTAACACGAACGCTACTACAGTATAAAATGACACTAAAGTAGCGTTACTGTACCTACTATGTCAATAGATTGTCATACGATTACCACTATATCAACTTTATAGAACAAAAATGTCACCGCTAACACTTCTACAGGTCTACTATGTCACTTTTTGGTGATATAATTGCGCCAAATCGGCTTTACTCGACCTTCTTTGGGCCTCTATAGTACCAAAAGTGGTGTTTGAGATACGTTCTATGGACTGCTATAGAACCAAAAATTGTTATTTGGGTAGTTAATGTATGGTTTTACGGAAGATCTTAGTAACATAGTCCATATCATTTGATCATTATTAACATTGCCTACCATCACGGCAATAACGACCTCCTTAGCTTCCCAAATCCTCGTCCCTATAACCCAGTTATCTACACACGTATTTATATCTAGACAAATAGTACAACTAGCGACTGCCCGCGCTTTCACACATGTTTGTCCGAAAAAAAAAGCCTAAATGTTGTTTTAGGTGTAGAACTACATCTATGCAAAGTTTCGGATCCGTTCTGTACTTACTGACATACTGTGACCATAATACAGTCTCTCCTCGTCACTGACGAGTGACATTCTATGATTGCAACAAATGCTGACACATACATTAGTGTCGGTGTTCGCCAAAACATGTGACAGTTTCACAAACTTTCCCCTTCTCATAATCAGTAGGAGGGAGGCTATGGTATGGCATGGTGTAGTGGTATAGCTAGGTGGTAGGTGTGTGTGTGGTCCAGAGGCGGTGCGGGATCGATGCCGCGCGACACTCCGGCGCCGGCCGCGCCCCGACACACCGGGAGATACGTAGAAAATCAAAGGATGAGAGTCAGACTCAAATTAAAAAGCTTTTCTAATGAGTCATTCAAATTAATTGCTTCAAACTCGGTTAATATGTTATTTATAAGAGTATCTTTAATTGGTATTAATTTGCACGTAACGTACATATATACAAGTGTTTTATGTATGTGCATATTTGTCTTATGTTTTGTATAGTACATACTACCATTAGTCTATAATACGCAACGTCTATACCTATACAATAGCTACGTGTTTATCCAAAGGTTGCCTGGAAGAGCTAGTCTAAGTAATGCACAATATCTCAGTCTATACTAGCATGCAATCATTATGACTAATTAAACAGTTGTAAAAGTGTATATATGTAGTTATAACATCGCCTTAGGGCTTCATAAAAAAACAATGATGTTATTACCTCAATAAATAAATAATAAATAAATTTGAAAAATTATTTAAATCATAAAAATTGGGGTCTGCTCCTATTGTTACCGACTTCAGAAGGAGGTTCTATGTTCTGTATGTTTGTTTAGTTATGTTCATAGATTTCTCCATCAATTATTATGAGCCGATGTTAAAATTTATTTCGCTATTGTATAGATAATGATCTCGAATTCGTTCCATAACAAAACTTCCCATGGGATAGGATTTATCCCGTCAAGCTGAAACAAGAATATAACGACTATTGATATTTGTGTATCGAAATTAATATTTTTGTTAGTTTTTCTAGCATGTTTGTTTATTTTTTTAGACAGGCTGCTTTTTGCATGCTCTGAATAAAAACAAACAAATGAAACTAGTTGAGATCAGCAATTTCTAGTCCTGTTATAGATTTATGGTTCCTCTCGTTCCTCTCGTCTAGATCTATCTAATTTCTGGAAAGAGCTAGGACACTACACAAACATCTCCATCGGTTGGTCTGCCTCGGTCCTAGCGTGTCCTTCAGCCGTGCCCAGTGTGTCGCGGCCCCGAGCGGCCCGCGCGGGGCCAGTCGCCCTCCGTCCCCGGACCACTCACCATACTCTACACTCTCTCTCGTACAAGGAGGACCTAGCACTACACACGTACTCATTACTGGAGCAAGATATCACGAATAATGTGGACATAACATAGTAACAGTTGATAATGTGTGGATAAATGAACAGGAGAGCGCGGGGGGAGCGGGCTGCGCGGGGGACCAGCATCAGGTCACGGTATGTACGATAGCTTAGTGCTTTGGTGTTAGCTCAGTGCCTATACCCCTGTGGGGTCACATTATTTCAAATAATAGTTCGGCACGGTGGTACCTGCCTGCAGTACAACATACAAATGTTTATATTATCATTCGCTTGTGGTTCATTGTACATTGTTCAGTGTTCGAGACCACCTTTTAAGTATAGGAATACCTGTATTAGGCGGTAACATACATTATGAGTTTGCAGCGGTTCATATATGTCGGCAGAGGGCGGTACAGTTATTAATTAGATACATACTACATATACATACATAGATGAATTAAAAATGCTCATCCGATTGTTGCTAACGTAATTTGAAGACCTCTGTGGAGCGTTCCACCTGCGATGCATGAGGTTGCGGGTTCGATTAAAGCCCAGGGAAAAAGTCTGTACCTGCGATCTGCAGATATTAGTCCCGGATGATAATATCCATTTATGAATGTAATAAAGTTTATCAGTTACCTGATGCTCTGAAATACAAATACTTACTGCAATAACCATATCACACGCTATGCTTCGATTGTGGCTAGATGATGCTGGGGAGGCCTGCGTTCAGCTGTGGACCAATATAGGTAGTTGAGTTGAAGTGATGATGCTGAATGAATTGTGCAGAATTATAATTAATTTACATATTTAACGTATAGAACAGCAAACTCGAGCGCGCATTCTCATGAAGTGAATCCTTGCAGAGGCTATGGGCGCGCGCGCTGGCCCCGACCCGTCGGCGTCGGCGTGGTGCGCGCCGGTACTGCTGATGTACTACCTGTGCTGCTGGCCCGACTCCAAGTCAGGTGAGCGAGGCACATGCTGGCTCTCTGTCGGCTTACTAACTGATCTGTGCCTACAGGCCGCAGTTCCATTTATTCCTTCATTTTGCCTATCAATTTAATTTTGTCATTTTAGTGAACTTATGATAATGTGTTTTATTGTACGTAGAATAGAATAACGTAGATACTTAGGTAAAACCACAGGAAACATTACAAACATCAAACATTATGTAGATCTAAGCATAGGACATTGACAAGCCTATTGAGATAGTGTAAGGAAGACCGACGCACTAATATTAGAAAGTCTCCACATTGACTTCAAAATAACATGCGAGGTAGTCGGGGGTAATATTGTTCGTATCAAATCTCATAAATAAAATTAACTTTTTCAGATACAAGCTCGGAAAAAAATCAAAGTCGACGATCCACAATAAAACATGGTGAGTTCACTACGGCGCCGCGCCGCCGCGCCGTCCGCCACACGCTGTGTTGAGGCTCCGGTTGTACTGTACCTAATTATGAGTAATTTATAATACACATTCAACTGTCACTTTCAAAAAGACTTATAGTTCCGCCATTCCTACGGCGGTATAGACGTTATATTCCTTTTTGAATGTAAAATGTCGTAAAATAGCATAACAAATATTTGAATTGAACTACAATGAAAGATATCCTAATATTACCTACTACAAGATTATTTAAAATATTGTTTTCAGAATCTGGTTCCCGCAGGACCAGCCATTTGTTCGGCAACCGTTTCGGCAGCAGCGCGGGGTCCTTGCACCTCCCGAGCACCTCCGGCAAGTGTTACCACTTTATTATTAGTCTCACATCTCGAGTAGGAGAGATTTTATTGATGTAGACTTGAATCTAATAAAATAAAATTCGATTATTCGACAATTTCGAATTGATAAAGCTAATATAAACAAGTAGAATTATTAGTATAAAGTATAAAATATAGGTATCCTAACCCTCTCTATATTTCTTATACGTAGTCGATGCCCTCTCTAGATCACCTTCTGGATATGACTGATCCTGAGCGATGAGGAACATCTATCTGATAGAAACTATTTACAACAACTTGAAGCGTATAATTATCAATGTAATGCCCTACCGGCCAACTCTTTGCAGTAGAGGATGGCTTGTGGTGCTTCTCGTGTACATACGCGGAGGGCTTGATGTACATATATTGCTGCCGTCCTCTCTGCACGTTCCTTATCGTCAAACCCTACACGTACAATAAGTAAACAGTCAATAACAGGAATTCACCTTGACCTACATCGTAGCGACATGCCTTTGGCCGAGCGCCAAACTGGCACTTGCAGAAATAACCTACATTTTATTGTGAGAACTCAATCAGTTGTTACCTCCAATAACAATTCTGTTCAGTAAAACCATGTAAAACGAAGCAAACTGTCGGCTGGGAAACAGAACAAGTAGAGATCGATACATTCGTTTCATTTCATTTTCAAACCTTTTATCCAGATAAAAGATTTACATTTTTTTACTTATCAATACTGAGCGACATCGATACATATGCACTGATATATAACTAATTACCTACCTACTATGATCCATTATGAAAGTGTTTTACCTATCATCTCGGAATTATTGTTACTGGTGTAGCACTATTTTCTATGTTCCCAAGAAAGATTTGGTGATCATTTCCAGGAAGCAAAAAGGAGGCTCTGTCGGCGCACCGCAGCCACGAGGAGATCGGGCGGCGCAAGTCGCACCACGAGCTGAGCGCGGAGGAGGCGGCGCGGTACCACTCCGCGCCCAGCGTCATCCACGAGGTCATCCACCGGCGGGATTGGGACCGCTCCGCCCGCGAGCTGCACATCCCGCTCAGACCGGACACGGGGGACGCGCAGTCCCTCTCCAGCGACAGCCTCGACACCACGCCCCACGAGGAGACTGCACCACATAGCACGTGCGACCAGAGCCTCGGCAGACCGTGCAAGAAACACTACACCAACATCAAGTCATCGAAAGGGAAAGAGAAGCGAGTCGAGGAAGACAAGGACTGCGACGCGACGGAGCTCTCCACCTTCTACATCGGAGATAACGACGCCAGCGCCAACCACTCGCCGAAGCGAGACGACCTGTTGGCCAGGTCGCTGTACCGGGCGAAGGAAGCCAAGCAGAGCTTCAACGAGTCGATCCGCAGCCAGGAGCGGCCAAGGCGCGCGCTGGCGCCGCTGCAGGAGGGCCAGCCCAGGCTGCTCGGGTTCTATCTGGATGACGTCATCGACCAGCTCGAGTCGCTGGACCGCTCGGGCGCCGAGCACCACTCCATCGAGTCCCGCGCCAGCCCTCTCTCCAAGCAGGTCTACCCACCGCCCTCGGTCGGTAAGTCTCCTCGATACTCTAATGCTACCAACACTAATACTCAAAGGCTAAATACTTGCAAATACTCTCACATAGTATGCTTTGGATTGTTGCTTCGCATTGTACGATCCAAAGTTCGTGAACTTGCGAATGATTTGCCATTGAACCTACGGCTTTCTGCATAAACAAGCATTGTTCAGTGTTTGCCTGGATCAAAATATGCTCGAATATTTATGTTCCCGCTGCTTCCTGTGTCCTATAACCTGGTGTGTGGTGTGTGTGTGTGCATGCGAAGAGCCGGCCGGGTACGAGGGCTTCCTGCCGGAGGGTGCGGCGGGGCGGCGGGGGGCGGGGGGCGCGCTGCGGGCCCCCGCCCCCGCGCCGCGCACCCTGCGCGCCCGGCACGCCAGCGACGGAGACATCCTGGGGCCGCCGCAGAGGCCTGAGTCCGGGGCCTTCTCAGGTGAGTGCTGGTCAGCAGCGGAAAGCCAATGTTCTTTTTATAATCCTACTAAGCATCCTCTGGAATATCAGAAGTTTTCAGCGGAATAGTCTTCGATTATTTGTTATTATAAAAAATTCGGATTTTGTATGAACGTATGACGCAAAAGGCATGAATTCGGATCAGTTATTCTTATTCAGCTTCTCCCTGTGCACGAGTGTTTTCACTTGGAGTGTTTTCACTCGGAGTGTTTTCACTCGGAGTGTTTTCACTCGGAGTGTTTTCACTCGGAGTGTTTTCACTCGGAGTGTTTCTCCAAACTATTTATTGATTATCATGTTTGTCGTGATCCCCGAGCGAGGTGTGGTCCTTACTGTTCCAGAGAGCGACCTGGACCTGGAGCTGGCGGGCGCGCAGGAGCCGCCGCCCGCCTACGACCAGCTCTCGCTGCTCGCCTCGCCCCAGCGTAAGGAGACCGCCATCTGAGCGCAGCCCCCCTCCGCCCCCGGGGGCGGGGGCACCCTCCGCACGCCGGGTCCTACCCTAACGTCACCACCGCCAGCTGTGCGAGTGTTCTGATAACAAATATAACACGATAAAAATGTGCTGCAGTGGATGTTACGGTGGATGCAGCGGTGATTGTTGCGGTGGATGCTGCGGATGCGGCTGCCCGTGCATCACCATCCATACATGCTGCACAAAGATTTGCTGAATTCTGTAACATCTAGGCCACACAAATGCGACCGTCTTCAAGTGCTGTTCGCTATTTTGTTACAGTGTTGTCTTAGTCCTATTAAAATCTGATAACAATGACGCGACGGTAGAATGTCAAAACCAGGTTTAAAAATTTAAATATACTTACTCGGGAAATGTTATTCCTCATTCCAATGTTAATTATATTGTGTGACGAAGTGATCTCGTGATGAGGGAGGTACATTACTTGCTCCAGCCATAGCTTTCGTTTAAAAACAAGTATTACCTCATATATCTTTATTTTCATGATATAATCGTTTTGTATACAATATAAGGGTTATTGTTAATTCACTGACACTGAGTAAACTGCAGATTCTGCCCTCACGTACAAGTTCGTGAAGACGCCAGGTTCCATTATCGAAAACACCGTAATTACACCTCTGTTACTAAATAAAAAACCCGATTGTCTAGATCCCAATATTTACTAAAGAGATATCTCACACTCCCACGCCAACTGTTCATTCAGGGCCGAGCGCTTTAAGTTTACTTCAAACAAAGCCTCCGATTATTCAATAGATACCTACTCATACCTACTACCATTATTCAATGGAAACCTACTCGTACCTACTACCATTATTCAATGGAAACCTACTCGTACCTACTACCATTATTCAATGGATACCTACTCGTACCTACTACCATTATTCAATGGAAACCTACTCGTACCTACTACCATTATTCAATGGAAACCTACTCGTACCTACTACCATTATTCAATGGATACCTACTCGTACCTACTACCATTATTCAATGGAAACCTACTCGTACCTACTACCATTATTCAATGGATACCTACTCGTACCTACTACCATTATTCAATGGAAACCTACTCGTACCTACTACCATTATTCAATGGAAACCTACTCGTACCTACTACCATAATTCAATGGAAACCTACTCGTACCTACTACCATTATTCAATGGATACCTACTCGTACCTCCTACCATTATTCAATGGAAACCTACTCGTACCTACTACCATTATTCAATGGAAACCTACTCGTACCTACTACCATTATTCAATGGATACCTACTCGTACCTACTACCATTATTCAATGGAAACCTACTCGTACCTACTACTATTATTCAATGGATACCTACTCGTACCTACTACGATTATGCCATAGAGTCCTCACTCTTTAGACTCCATGGGTTGGGAGTCTGTTGAATGACTGCTCCAAATAATAATTGTGCCATGTTAATTTTAATTTAATGTTATGTCTTATGTTTTGTTTAATTGTGATTTATTTTTGTAATTTTCTATGTGTGTGGACAAAAAATTAGTCTCAATAAAGAAACTTTTTATTTTTTTATTATCAAGTTTAAAATGAACACCTGGCATCTTCACGTCTTCAGACGTGTTCGTGGGGAGATTGACTCAACCAGCACTTGCCGCAGTGACACTGAATTACCAATAACCCTGAGTAGATGAGTCAATTAAGTCATATTTAAATATTATATTGAAAGTAAGAATGTTACGTTACTTTGTACAGCAAGAGGCATTATTCTAATAATATACCGTACGCTGCGAATGTTGTTTGTTGAAGCTGGTGCTTTGCTGAAGTGTGAGTGATGAGATGAGTAACGTTGGAGACCTTAATAAAGAACTGTTCTACAATCTTGTTTCATTGATTTATACCTACATATATAATTTATTTATTTATTTATTTAACAAAATCCACAGTCCTTATTCTAGATAAACTTAAAATAATATGTTTTTCCTACGACCAATGACGGATTTACATTTTATACATGGATATTTTTAAACAGACAGTCAAATAGCAAGTTTAAATGTTAAAAATCAAAACAAAAGTACTATTATATCAAGGCAGATTATTAACTCAAAGAAAAAGAAAATAAGCACTTAATTAACACAAGATACATAAATAATAGAAACTAAATAATAAAAATATATTCTTATATAAATAGTAATGGTAAATAATAATAGAATACAAAAAGTAATAAAAAAATATGTACTAGGTGTTCCTACTTTCTACACAGTGTCCTCTAATATTTTCATAACATCCTTTCTAAAACCTCCTTTGCTTGTATAAAATAGATCAGTTGAGTCAAATTTTTTATTATAAATTGTATAAAGTCTGTTCACTACTGAGTTTTGTGCATAATTTGTAGATGAACTTAATAATTAAACATAATATCCTATGGCTTTCTAACACGGTATATGTAGGTAACGGTTACGTTGATTGACCTGAACTCACCAGGAGTTCAGGGCAATCAACGTAACCGTTACATATACCGTGTAAGAAAGCCATGTCCAGAAGTGTACGGCGATTTTCAAGACTAGCAAGATTATGGTAAGTACATGAGTCTTTGTAGTCCTGGGGAATAAAAAATTTTCTATAATTTAAATGTTTAAGAAACTTATACTGAATGTTTTCTAAATTACTAATATATGTTATGTAGTGTGGGTTCCAGATAGTACTGCAGTATTCAAGGATACTTCTGACAAACGAATAGTAGAGTAGTTTTATACAAGAAATATCTGAGAAAGGTTTACTCACTCTTAAGATAAATCCTAAGCTCTTATAAGCTTTATCAACGATAGATTCAAAATGTTCTGAAAATGTTAGTTTTACGTCTAGTAATATGCCTAAATCACGAACTTGTTCAGTTTTATTGATATTTACTCTACATACTTGATAAACATGATTCACAGGATTTCTCTTACGAGTGAAAGAGACATAGCAGCATTTGCTGACATTCACATCAATACGATTTAATTTATAATATTCCCCAAGCCTACCAAGATCATCTTGAAGTTTCAAACAATCCGAATGATTTTTGATTTTCATGAAAATTTTAGTATCGTCAGCATACATCAGGAATCTAGCATACTTAAAGCATTTATTCACGTCATATAAATAACAGGCATATAGGAGTGGCCCTAAAATAGAGCCCTGTGGGACTCCTGAGGTTATTTCTATGTAGTTAGATCGAAAGCCTCCCACCACTACAGCCTGAGAACGTTTTTTCAAGTAGGATTCGAACCATCTCAGCAAGTTACCTCGAATGCCCAGCGAAAAGAGCTTGCTTAGCAGTATAATGTGGTCCACCCGATCAAAAGCTTTCTCAAAATCTGTGTAGACCACATCAACCTGAGAACCTCCATCCATATTTGTAGCAACGAAATCAATAAAAACGCCCAAGTTAGTAGCAGTAGAACGACCTTTTATAAAACCATGCTGCTCAGTAGGTATTGCTGATGATATAATCGGGTAAATGTTCGTATGAACAATTATTTCTATTAACTTACTGAGAACGTTAACTATTGATATAGGCCGATAGTTTTCTATCGCTGTTTTTAAGCCTTTTTTATGAATGGGTACGACATGAGCTTGTTTCCAATTATTCGGAAACAAACCTTCACTAAACATCTATTAAACAGCTAGAGTTTTCGCACAATTTACAAAAAGTATAGGGGGTAAATTATCATTACCCTTACCTTTGTTTATGTCTAGGTTACAAATAAGCTTATAGACCTCATTTGGCGTTGTTGTTATGCCATTTTTTACATTTGAGTGCGAGCTATCATCAGTGTTCGGGCTATTATTATGAGGATCAGGTAAACTAAAATTTGCTTTAAAGAATTCATTGAAAGCTCCACATATGTCACTAGGGTTACTGAAAAAGGAATCGCCGTAGGTTATTTGTTGAGGATAGTCTGTAGTATTTTTGCGTTTAGATTTTACATAGCTCCAAAAAGGTTAAGGGTTAGGATTTTATTTTATTTTGGGCAAAATTTATATATAATATATACTTACATTACAGGAATCGAAAAACAAGTTTATTTTGTACCGAATTTTTTATTTTCTTGTAAACACACGGCAAGCTTATATTTTCTTACTTAAAACACTCAATAATTATCATAAAATACAAAGGTTACACATACTTAGTCTTTAGGTTAAATATTTGGCATTAAGTACAAAAGATATCCTAGATAGGTCCACAATTAGCAACGATAACAATTCTTATCCTACGTCAATATAAATTGGCCGCCAAATTGTCACATATCTTGTATTATTATTTTTTTTACCTTGTTTGTTTTATTTTTAAGTGTGCAATAAAAGTATTGTCTATCTATCTATCTATCTATACTTGGTCACAACTACAGCACTGGCTGCGGCCGGTTACATGGAGCCATACATACATACATCTGTAAAAAGCTTCCACAACATTTATTATTTTATTTATAGAGATATTAAAATCATTACAAAACCACTAAATACGTAAGTAGATATAACATCGCCTTGGGGATTATTAAAAACCCTGTAGGTACCTACCTAATGATGATATCTCAATAAATAAATAAACATCAGAGATACATCTATACTCCGCTCCAGTCCACGCCGCGCCGCCTCCGTCTTAGGCCACTCATTTTCAGGAACTTAAATAAGATACTACCCGTAGTAATCAAACTTACAATTAATAAGTGGTGCGGCCCCCAGGTGGATGATCCTTACAAGCCTCCGACGAGTTGAAGTACCAACATTCAAAGTATACTTAAACCATTATAAATTTAGAATCACTTTGCCGATATTCAATTAAGAAAAATATTCACAAAATCGTAAGTTTAAAATAAAATATAGACCTCAATTCCATCAGAGTTGCGTCGGTTTCGGACAAATGGTAACATTGTTGCCCAATAACACACAAATACCTTTTCACCTCAATCAAACGTCTTATTTTTAGCTCTGTCGGTATTCATCGGTTCCGTCGTCATATATAAAAAAAAGAACCGATGAACACTGTTGATAACATTACCGACTACCGGCTCAATTAATGAACACTCAGCGACGACTGCTGCAATACCGTATCACAGCCCCTCAGTCCGCGTCTACCGGGCCGCCTCCACGGCAATAGTCGGCGCCTCGACTCCTGTGCACGACTCCTCAGGATGCAGCTTCCTCTGAGGCGCGTGCGCAGGGCCGGCGGCGGGGCGGGGCGCGGGGGGCGAGGGGCTCGCGTGTGCGGGCCGGGGGGCGGGGGAGCGGGCCCCCGGGAACACCTGGAATGGGAGAACTTGGTACTAACATACTTTGTAGTAGAGAAATAGGATTTGCTCTTACGTCGGAATCTAGTTCGTTTTGGGGGTAAGAGAGGATTGGACGACAGACAACTAAGAGCAAAAAAGAGAATTCCATTTCACTTTCTGTACTCAACGGAATAACATATCGTATTCTAGTGTAATCAGTAAGGAGACGACTGACCTGATCTCCTTGCGGCGCGAGCCCGGCCGGCAGCTGGCGACACAGCGCCGCCATCGCGGTGGCGGTGTCGCGGACCACTGGAATAAATAATAATGCTGGACAATCCACACATCATCATTTAGCCCCAACCCAAGATAAGCACGTGACTTATTACTTAAAATAATAGATAGATACTTTTTTATTATACATAGATAACGACCAGAACACCCGGAACAAATATCTGCAGATCGTACACACAATTGTCCCGTGGCGAGAATCGAACCCACAACCTCCTCTGTCGCAGGCAGACAGAAGTCAAGACGATACAACGACTGTTCTGTTTTTTTATTATTTAATTCTGACGACAGATTAAATCTAGGTAGGTCTTGGAGAATCTATTAGGGTGGTCTGCAGTAAAGGTTTGCGATTTGCTATAGACAAACTGTTGTTTGTAGACTTGCGCGGGCCTTGCGCAATTAGGTAAATAATATCTAGCATTAATTAGCTGTTCAGTTTATTGTTTTTATTGCTGTAATGTATGAGATGGAATCGCCTATAGACCAATAGACAGACGATGCCGAGTTCGATACGAGAGTAGCTCGGGAGGAGACTCACCTGGCTGCACGGGGTAGCCCGCCTGGGCAGCCTGCTCCTTCTTGTTGTTGCACGGCGTCGCGGGCGTCGTCCGCGGCGGCGTCCTCGTCGGCAGCTCGCTGCCCGACAGCTCTGTGAACACGTGCCATGCCAATGTCACTTACGTTCTTTACGAATCTTCAGAGGAGTGAGCCCCACCGGACACTTATCATGAAAAAAGCAAATAAGCCATGTGATATTAGTTGCTGAACATCAAGATATTAAATGTTTACGATTAATAAGATCTGGATGATACTAACGTCTTATTCTAAACCATTAAATAAATAAAATAATAAAATAAAATAATGCTGGACAATTCACACAGCATTATCTAGCCCCATGGTAAGCAGAGCTTGTGTTATGGGTACTAGATAACTGATATACATAATACTATACATTACATAGATAGATATATTTTTATTATACATAGAAAACGACCAGAACACCCGGAACAAATATCTCCAGATCGTATACACAATTGTTCCGAGGCGGGAATCGAACCCGCAACCTTCTGCGTCGCAGGCGGACCTTCGCCCACCACGCCATATCGGTCGTCGTAAGTACATTATCTCCTCGTACTGAAGGCGAATTTTATCGAGGCAACACTGGGTATTACGAAGATGTTGAGGAACACAATATGCTTGTCTTAGTGGCCTCGAGACCACACACAAAGAGGTAAAATAAGTAGGTAGTAAGTAGCACAGTGAGTACCTCTGATCTTGGAGATGAAGAAGTAGCAGGCGTAGCAGCAGAGCAGCAGCAGCAGCCCCAGGATGGCCGCCATCACCACGTAGTACGAGAAGTGGCTGCGCGCGCGCTCCGCCGGGACCACCTTGCCGCCCACCATACTGCGCAGGACCACACATTACACACCACACTTATCTTGATCAATAACCTACTAGGTACAGTACCTACCTATCAAGACACAAGTAGGCACCTAACTGTGTAGATCTGTTAGGTAGGTATCTACTAGGTACCCTTGTCATTAATTAATATAGGTATGTATGGCTGAACACCTTTTTTCTCAAATAACTGTCGTAAAAGGGTGATGAGGTTGTTTTTTGGGGAAAAGCGAGTTTAAAAACGCGGACAAAAGTTACCTAGTTTTCCACATGTAGCTCTGTGGGTGAAATCAGATCTAATGCCGACATTCAGTAGTAAGAATAAAATGAAGATCAAATACAAAGTGTGTAAGTACCTGACGGTAAACGCACTCACGTGATTTATGAAACGTGCTGCCCCAATATCCTAGGTCAACGACCCCGCTCATCAGCGCACTCAATTTGTTTAATGGAACACGATCATCACTTCACTTGCTTTTGCAGATACTGAAGAAATGTGCGATAGTTTGAATCTTGCTAATCTCCAGTCTCCGCCTCCGCCGCGCGCGAGACAAGCACAAGGATCGCGTCGTCTCCGAGATGACGCGGTGACGCGGTGAGTCACTCGCGCAGGGCGGGACTCGGGGGCATGCAGGCTCCTGTCTCAACCCCTCCATGTAATACAATAAAAATAACAGGCAGTTGGTAGATTAAGGTAAGGATCTATGTATGTCGAAATGGTAAAAAATTAAACATAGCACAGATATCCACTAAAATAACTAGGTAGGTATAGGTACTAAACAACACAAAAATAATTACAAAAATCATGACCATGTAAAATTTGTGAAGGAGCGCACCTAACGAATTGTCCGTGTTGTGTGTGAACCGATCGGTTTCTCAAACTAGGCCTAGGTCTAGTTTGACAAACCCGTACTCACGGGATCCCCGTACTAAAAAACTCGAATTATTTAAAATACCTACCTACAAGAATGTTCTTCGGTTCCTCGAATTTGTAGTAGTTTAGGAAGGAGTGTGGTAGTATTCTTGTAAATAAATAAAAACTTGTGCGCGCTTATGAACGCGAAATCCTATGCCTAGGCACCTATCCTTTTCACAAAATGGCGTAGTTTGAGCATTTTAGTGAATATGAAGCATCCCACCCTTACATAGAGCACATGTGATATACATACATCGTATTCTCAAATAACTGAAATAACCCGAATTTCTTCACCCCTCCTTGCGACCTTATTGCGTCTCTGTTTGATTTTATGGAGAATGTGTTATTTTTCAGGGATATTTATGCGTCGTCGTCCCCCCTAGGACGATGGGATCTAGTCGGGGGGAACCAGACGGGCAACAAGTGCGACCACACCGCGCCGGGGAGGCGCCGCCGCCGCGGTCCTTACGGGTAGGGCTGGGACCTGTCTTATAATATTACCTACAACTTACGATGTTGCTAGGTAGCAAATGAAAGCTGCTACAAACATAATCAAGAAGGCTTTTTACTCCATAGATAACAATGATGACAAAGACATCAATGATTTGAATCCTTGGTCAGATGCCGCTCAGTTTCGCACCGACAATAGTATGTAAGAGATTCAATGTTGTGCTTAGCTTTACATAAATATTGAATATTGAAGGTACCTATCGATCGAAAAAATTTAAGTGAACAGTAAAATAATGTTATCGGATAATAATTTATAGTAGGTGGGTATTAAACTTGACTTGTCTTAGAGCTTATTTTGTAAGCATCAAGAATTAAAAAAATAAATGAATTTGAACCGCATATGGTCTCCAAATATAGCCCACTATGCATGAAGCGAGTCCTTTGCACAGTGCGCGTAGAGATGTTTGCCCAGCGCTGGGTCGACAATGGCTGATGAGGTAGATAGGTGTTCTATCAGAAGCGTAGTGCCACCCCTACGCGCCGCCGCCAGGACGAGCCGTCTCGTCGCGGCGGCGGCGGCGGCGCGGCGTCGCGCCGCAGCGGCGCCGCAGGACGCGCCTGCGCCCCGCCAGTAGGTACTACCTACAGGAGACAGGGCCGGTCGTCGTCGCCACCACTCGCGTGCTGTTGTTGACGTCCCGACGTGAGCCATTGTGTGGTCTGTCTATATGCATCGATCCACCGTCCTCTAGCCACCGTTCCAATTGAACGCGTTCAAAATAAAATTAACAAAGATCAGTGCCTTTGACCGACATCACGGAGTTTTATAGTTTTCTGTAATTTCTCCATGACCGACATACAGCTGAACCGAATTCAAGAGTTGTCACACAATAGGCATTACGCATTTGAATTCGAGCAGTGGAACGGAACATAGTTTCGTTGATCTTTAGATTCTAATACAACACTTAAGGTGATGGTTGACAAACGACTTCATTTATGTTTTAATTCTCTAAGCTAGCTACCAACATACATATAGACCTACATCAATCTTGACAGTTAGGTGAGTACACAAGAGTATGACAGATGGCGCTACTAGTACTGTATATTGATATCATTTCTAACAAAGATCTTATTTTTGGAAGCTAACGGTAAAATTGCACCTTAGTCTCTACGACCTAGCACCGCTGCACCTCTAGGGCCCGCGTCGTGTCCGACCTACTCATACGTAGGCCTGTTCGTGACGTCGCCTGTACCGGCTCTAACGGAAGACCAGCCCTGGCTAGGTCTCTACGGAGCTTAGCCAGCATTATGTTTTATAACAACACTAAACATGTATATGTACAGTGGCGTTCATCGTTAGCTGACGCTCAGTAATTGGTGTCGTTTGGCTGGTTCCTGAGAAACATTTTAGATACCTAATAAAGGGACTTCTAGAACGTTCAAACAAATTAATGAAAACAAGGTTTAATATACAATTTGTTTATTGTAACTCCAATAACAATTTTGAATTTCTCGGTATATATGCATAGGTACTAAGGTATTCATAATGCTTTCGTATCACCCACAGGGACGAAAATAACAATTCTCAATAGGTACCTAACTATCATTACAACTTTACTAGCTATTACTTACTCTAAACTTGCGCAAACCCGACGAGCCCTCGACTCCATACTAACGCGCGTTTTATATTAAACTACCCGCGTTACGTTTCCCGAGGGCTCATTAAATTTAGCTCAAATGATCTTTGTTATAATATACTTAACTAGGTAGGTAGGTACTAGACTAGTACCAGTACTTATCACATGCCGCACGCGGTCGCCAGTCCCTAACTGGTCGCTCCACACTTACCCGCACAAAATCATTTTAAGTGTCACCTTTACTTTGTTAAGTCAAAAAGGTATACAACCCGCAGAAACGCAGTAAACTAGGCACCTCGCTGTAATGACGTCACAGTGATGCATAAAACATTCAAGTACCCCACCCCTATAAAATTTAATAATATAATTTGTAATTTCTGTAGCAGCCTCGTTTTTTATTCGCATCAAAGTTCTTTTCGAACAATCAGTTGCCAAACAAGTTCGTTTGAGAGCTTGATCGACAAGAATGACGAAACGTTTATTCTTTTTTTCATTTTCAAAAACTGCATCACTTTCAAAATTATGTTTCTTTCCCTGTTCCCTTTACTGTGAATAGTTTTCCCCATAATCACTCAACAATAGCCAACAATAATCATAACAACGAAAACAAAAAGGACGCGTGCGCGTAACGGAGGTATTAGATTTACTGACGCGTCGAGGGCGAGAACGGTAGGCGGTGGGGTGTGGTGGGAGGGGCAGCACATTCCAGGCAGGTGCCAAGTTGATTTCTGCGTGTTGTACGTTTGTTACCATAAGAAATAAAGTTATTGAAATCCGAAATCTTAAAAAATATGCGACTTTAAAGGTGGGTATTGGTGTTGCATAAATGATAAGAGGTTTGATTGTTCGTTAAGCAAACGACGAATCAAATGTAGCTTTAGAATGGATCGACGTTAGGTTGAGGTAAGTAATAACTCTTATCGTCATAGACGAACAAAACGACTATTGACACGTTTGTTGTAGCGTAATCTTATAGCTAATGGCTTACAATGTGCGTACAACGACACACCAGCTAGCTACAACGACACACCAGCTAGCTACAACGACACACCAGCTAGCTACAACGACACTCCAGCTAGCTACAACACACCAGCTAGCTACAACGACACACCAGCTAGCTACGACACACCAGCTAGCTACAACGACACACCAGCTAGCTTATCAACTTGTTAAAGCAAAAATCACAAAAAAACTGCTTTTTTAAAAACGCCACCTTATGTCAGCTCAGTATAAATGCGGTTAGCGACTACATGTGGAGCGACCTGTAATGTTACATCTCTGCTAAATCATTTCTTACAATACATTTGGATAAAATCCATGCTATTTTACTATAAAAATATATCGTAGTTTGAGGAATCCATTGCGACTGTACGCGGGTTAACTATACGAACCAATCCATGCTCATATTATTTAATCATCAACATCAACCTATAGCAGTCCACTGCTGGACATAGGCCTCCCCCAATGAGCGCCATAGGGTCGTCATCCCACCTGGTCGGAGGGCGCATTATATAATAAACATTTCTGAAAGTCACCTTATCAAGCATCGGTTATTATAATGCATATCTGTACTTTGATAATTATACATTTGTGGAAGAAATCATTAATCAGTACTTAATTACAATTAGACAGAGTATAAAATGAGTCCAGCTTCCGACAAGATCATAACAAAAGGCAGCGCTACCACTGTATGTACAGGACGAGTATACCGAGGAGGCGCATCACTGTGCGCCTTCACAAGCAATCCAAGTAGCGCACAGCGTCGACCTTCTACCTCACTACTGTATGTACAGGACGAGTATACCGAGGAGGCGCATCACTGTGCGCCTTCACAAGCAATCCAAGTAGCGCACAGCGTCGACCTTCTACCTCACTACTGTATGTACAGGACGAGTATACCGAGGAGGCGCATCACTGTGCGCCTTCACAAGCAATCCAAGTAGCGCACAGCGTCGACCTTCTGCCTCACTTTGGTTGAGTTCATCCAAGTAGCGCACAGCGTCGACCTTCTGCCTCACTTTGGTTGAGTTCATCCAAGTAGCGCACAGCGTCGACCTTCTACCTCACTTTGGTTGAGTTCATCCAAGTAGCGCACAGCGTCGACCTTCTGCCTCACTTTGGTTGAGTTCATCCAAGTAGCGCACAGCGTCGACCTTCTGCCTCACTTTGGTTGAGTTCATCCAAGTAACGCACCGCGTCGACCTTCTGCCTCACTTTGGTTGAGTTCATCCAAGTAGCGCACCGCGTCGACCTTCTGCCTCACTTTGGTTGAGTTCATCCAAGTAGCGCACCGCGTCGACCTTCTGCCTCACTTTGGTTGAGTTCATCCAAGTAGCGCACAGCGTCGACCTTCTGCCTCACTTTGGTTGAGTTCATCCAAGTAGCGCACAGCGTCGACCTTCTACCTCACTTTGGTTGAGTTCTTTGTTATTTACAAATCTCATTTACTTAACTAGAACATGGCAACACAAGTAGGAAGCGAACACGTACACAAGGTACGAATCCTAACCTGTACGTATTATATTATAATAAAACATTCTAAAAATAAAAACGTTCTCCTTATGTAAATAAATAAAAAATAACATTTGCTTCGAAATAATGTCACGTACAGTAAGTAACACAAGTACACGGCTGGACTTATCATTAACAAGTTAAATCAACGCCAAATTCTAAATCATTTAAATTCTGCCAATAAGAGCGCATCGAAACCTGTAATATGAAAATAAACATGAACCCTGTTCAGTAAGTACCTATCTATGGTATTGTAAACTTAAAGCTAGGAGTCCTTTGCCCAACAGTGGGTTGCAGGAACTCTTCCGTAACACATCAGAGTTACAGCTCGTCCTCACTTGTCGCCTGTCGGGTCCGGGTTTCAATCGGATGAAACATTTTGTATGAAGCTTGGCGACACAAAATCGGTTTCCAACAAGTGTGAATAGCTTCATATAAAATGTTCTGCCACTTAATCATCAAATCATTCATTAATCATCCGATTAAAATCCGGACCCGACAGACGACGAGTGGGAACGAGCTCTTAAGGAACCTAAAAGATTTTCCTTCATATTGAAGCCGTATTAAACAGCCTAGCGCCGGGTCACGCGGAGCGCAGCCTACGGCAACGTTTGTATACACTATCAGTGTGTATGTTCACGTAGTTGTGTACATAGTGCCTGCGCGCCGCCAGCGGGAGTTATCATTATCTGATAGTTGTCTATAATCGCAGATAACAGCACAAGTGTCGGCACCTAGCGCCGCTACAAGGACGACCCTCGCACTGTATATAGGTAGGGATGTCTTGCGTTACAGATGGTTTTCCCTCTATCGACTAGAACTGTCTAAAACTATATTATATTACCATGAATGTGTTGTTCTGTACTGCATATAATAAACGAAACAATTCATATCCAGATATCTGTGATTTTACTCTTAAAAATAACCTTGAGTTTCAAAACAAATTTCAGATACATTTATGAAGGTTATCTTCGAGCAAAGAGTTAGTTCTGCGAGGCGCCGCGTGAGGTCGCTGGGGCAGGGGACTAGGGGCGCGACCATCTATTACTACTTTCTGCCCGCGTCTTCGCTCGCCTTGATGCTTTCTAACGGGACAATGTAGCTATTATGTATAGAGTTTTGAAAGTATTTACGAAATCAGATCCGTAGGTCTGAATACAAACGCACGGCGCCCTCCACAACATGCAGTAACACAAGTCAACAGTAGAAACATAATATTGATCCTGAAGTAGCACGAGATAAGTACACCTCACAATTATTATTAGAGGATATCGTAGAGATAGTATGCGACAAGTGAACTTAAACCTAACCAGGTAAGTAACAGAGTATACTTTACACTTAGACAATAAAGCCGGGCTTACATCAGTATAGTTGTACATTAAACAATACATGAGAAGGAGCGCGGTTACCGACTACACCCCACTATGTACCTGTGTCCAGTCCCAACTTGACTACACCCCACTACTGTACCTGTGTCCAGTCCCAACTTGACTACACCCCACTACTGTACCTGTGTCCAGTCCCAACTTGACGTTCATGTTAGGATACTATAGTGAGCCCTCGCACTTCAAGTTATTATTTAATGTCTTAGTCTTATTAACCCTTCAAAAAACATAATCGGGTAACAACATTTCATAAGAGTTGATAATGAACAGTTAATTGTATAATAGTGTTAGTGGGCCTCGGTCGAGGGACTCACTGTGAATACATTTGACAGTTTTCCTTATTCTCAGTCGTCAGCAGTACTTACGAGTACGTACTGTTGTTCCGTTTATTAACTCTCGGTGTCTCGTCCGACACGTCGCTATTTATCGCGTACCTTTAATTCCTTCTACGTACAGCTGGGAACTGACGGCAGTATCCACGACTACCCTCAACTCGACTTCTGACAACCATAATGAAACGTAGGGGAAAATAAAACTAAAAGTACGCGATAAATACCGGATAAATAATCATTAATAGAATCGTGCTTAATGAACAACACGGTGAGGGGATGCCTGCTCGGGGTGGTCCGCACGGTGCGGGCGCAGAAGACGAGGAGAGGTGTCGGTGCGGTGGTTAGTGCGGCGCGTAGGGGTTGTAGGGGGTGGAGTGCTTCACCTCTGCGGACATCACCTGGTCGTAGGAGGGCGGCATCGCTGGAAAACAAACACTACAATTAGTTACTGCACAGTTATACCAACGCTTACAGGGTGCTCGGCACAACGTGCTCACTTTACAGAAGCCATTAATGTTCTAAAATAAAGAATGTGCAGCATTGTGGTCGTTGACAACGACAATAATGCTGCACATTGTGACTACTTGACCACATTATACACACGGTGTCTAAAATAACTACATTTAAGTAAAACCCATTATGAAGAGGATATAAATAAAGTTATAAGGATAAAGATTTTTTATTTGCCAAACATGTGATGAGTGAGGTCACAGGGAAATACATTTTTATGAATATCCATGCCAAGTTATTGCACGTCATTCCGTCCGACTAACGGTGTTAGTGCGACGGAATGCGTTCAATAACTTACCACCAGTTGTTGCACACGTTCGGTAGAATGTTACGCAATGGTTTATGTTTTTACACCCACATTACACATAATACTCTGACTAATAAATATCTTTAATATTTCATGTATGAATGTGTAAAGTGCATGGTGTCACTGCACTAGTACTCACCGGGGAGGCGCCAGCCCGGAGGCAGGTCCGGCTCTAGGACAGCTAAGGGGGGGACAGACGACACGTTAGACCAACTGACACCCACACCGGGGACGTAATACTAGATACATACTAAACTAATCGCTTCAGCAGAACAAACAATGGTATCGTCTCACAATGACACCTATTGTATCTGTTGTTCTCGACAAGGAGGGACGTGACTGCCACGTGCCGGTTGGACAGTCTATACAATGTGTATTGTCGAACCTTGATCAAACGAGATGTGCGGACGGTGTATTTTATTCAAAGTAGCCTCATTTGAAAGCTAGATTGTTTCTCTATCCGACAATCTAGCTTTCAAATGAGGCTACTTTGAATAAAATACACCGTTTACTCAAAAATAAACGAAGAAAAAACCAGATGAAGTAGTTTTCATTAAAAAAAATATTAAATCGGCTTTATTTTTGAGATAGGTAACATATAATTTTTTATTTTTTGTTTTTTATCGATAAATATATGTCGTGTATTCGCACATCTCGTTTGATCAAGGTTCGACAATACACATTGTATGTATAGAGCTCGGATATATTGTAGGAGTATAGCATTGTTTTAGTGAATTGCTTGGACTCATTTTATTGGTAAAGAATTATTTACAAGTCGATTATATAAAATTAAGGTATATACTCGTACTAACAATTAATTAGGTATAATATAATGTACAGTAAAATAATAATAGGAAATACAATAAGTAATAAAATAAATCACAATCATTAAAATCAAAAACTGTATGTGGAGTGGATGTACGTGCTGTGCGCACTGCTGCACAGCACGTACCGCACGGAGATGCACGGAGCGGACCGAGACGACGCGACAGAGACAGCACCGCTAACAGAATGTTATGCGATGTGACGTGCCGCAGCACAAATACAACTCGGTCGTGTTATCTCTGCGTTATCTATCTCATATGACGCGGAGGACGGCTCGTTACTCGTGACTGTACGAGCATCAGCGCAGAGTTATATTACTTTGTTTCCACATTACAATATGACACAACACACTTGACAAACATACATGTATTAAACACATAAAGAGATATATGAATGTACTAGTGTCGTCGCGAGGGAGGCACTACTAGTAGTCAGGTACTAGTAGTCGGGAGGCTGGATGGTGTTACGTACGCGGAAGGCAGGCCAGTGTGTGTGTGTAAACAATGTCTCATTCAATACTTTGTAACGCTATGAGATAACGTTCCAGCTCCCGGCAGAGTCAACTTCTCAGTGGAGCCTCCCGCGCTATACTATAGTGTTTCTGGTCAATGTTTGCTCATCACAGGAGAGAGCAGTCGATGGGAGAGCGGGCTGAGGCAGTATAACACGCTGCTAATTATTAATACTTTCGGGCTAACCCGAGAAGACGATCGCGATTTCCATTCCTATCGCGTTTTGCGATCAGCTTTGGAAATCCCCGACCGGAAAATATCCAGTTTTATTTCAGGTGGTAATTCTAACCATACTTTATGAACAAAACTATTTATTTCGATAAAAATGAAGCACTCGCATTGTCGCAGTACAGTAGTACACGGCCCGCAAGGAGTGCTGCTGCGCCGCTGCGTGGCCTCAAGCTACACTAGCTGGGCTCGGCTTCTCGCTTGCTCATCATTGCATGCAGCCCTTACTGCGCGCTATAAATATAATTATAGTACTTTAGTTGCTTTGACATTGCTTTTTTTTAAGAATTTCACAACTAGATGCAAAATAGGTACATATAAAATGTTATTTTAAGCATCAATAGCGGCATTCTGCTAAATTATTATCTGAATTCCGACTATATTATCTAATACAACGTTTTTTAAGGCACTGATTACCGCTTTTGATTTTATACGACTCAAATGAATTTCAGCTTGTCCACCAAGGGCCGCAATGCTGACCGCGCTGCGATGTCCTGGCGCTGCGCTTGCAGTCATCATCATCGCGGCCAGCAACTTATCCATCGCTGACCTCGTCAATACCGTACTATAACAACACAGAGTAGCCAGAGTGTAGCCGTGTAGGTGGTCCGCACGACACGTGTCCGCTGAGTCAGACGTACGTGCCAACATGACGGGGCTGGTTGTTGTCAAACAGATTATCCATTCACCTTGTTATTCATTCGCCTATCAGCGTGTTTTGATGAAGATTGTATCGATGTGCTGATGTGCATAATGAATGAATGTGCTGATTTGAGTGCCCTGGACTGTGATAGCGAACTGAACCTTACAGCAGGGAAACACGATGCTTGCGATTTAATGTGAAGTCAGTAAGAGGCGTGCGGTGGACGAATTCTCCATACAAACGTAATACAAAAATTATTTGTAATTAACGCATATTTCCACTATAATATTCATGATTTATATTTGAATAGTATTTATCTAGGTACCTGGATAGTTTTTTAATTTTTTTTACAATTAAATGCACTTTGCACATTTTTATGCGAAAATGGACAAGTTTTCTTCCTATTTGTTTCGTATTAAAAACAAAAATATCTTACGCGTTGTTTATTAAGGAACATAGCTTATATTGTCTAGTTTAACAAATTTTCAGCGGCTAATATTGCTATCTATCGCGCACGCATGGGGCGCGGCGCAAGGGTTAAACAGGGACAGCGATATTCGCAGCAATTTTTGCAAGCGCCTCGAATTAAAGTTGGGAGCGAGGGGTTGCCGGACCCTTAAGTCATTAGCATCAATTTTAATTTATTTAACATTACGGAGTCAATAAGGCGCTTATCAGGGAAGTCCTACGTCTCGACGACTGACAAAGGCTGTTAATGTGATGATCACTTTATACTGAGATTATGTTTAGGCATGTCCGGTGAAGGAATGTGGCCGCGGTCTCGGCCTGACCCTCACTGTGCCCTCAGGATACTGTGCCTCCGGTGACAGGCATGACTTACATCACCAGGTACATAGGTACCTCTCCACTGTGCGTATGTGCCTGTGTGCCCAAGTGTTTGGTATTAGTCGAGGTCGGGTATCGCCATCGATATCTTAGCCTATAAGATGTCGTGTTGAGTTATCAATAAATCTTTGAACCAGATTACAGACTACAGATTACAGCGCTGAAACACGAGACACTAATCATGTCAGGTTCTCTCCATGCAACATGTCAGTCTCGTGTTGTAGGTCTGACCGGTGTTGTAGTTCCAGAGATACGTCTGTTTCGGCTGAGTGACGCGGTCCCGCCGCAACCTGTGGACCTTTGGATACGGAACCCTAACACCGTTATGATGCAATTACCTACTCATTAGGAAAGTTGTAAGTTGAGCAACATCGACAGGCTCCGAGTTGAGGGAATGTGGAAGTTATCGATGCTGGTCACTGTATAAAATGAAATAAATAAATACCTAATGTTGGACCATCCACATAGCATCATCTAGCCCCAAACTAAGCAGAGCTTGAGTTAAGGGTACTAGTTGACTGATATACTTAATACAATACATTACACATGTAGATATTTTTTATTATACATAGATAACGCCAAGAACACCCGGGACAAATATCTGCAGATCGTACACACAATTGTCCCGAGGTGGGAATCGAACCCGCAACCTCTTGCGTCGCAGGCGGTCCTGCGCCCGCCGCGCAATAGAGGTCGTCAAATATACCTAGGTAGTATGGTATAGATAGTGTGCAGTGTGAGATGGTAACACTAAGAATGGCATTTGACTCACTGTGTGCGTCGGGCGCGCTGGGGTGCGAGGCGGGCTGCGGCATGGCGGCGGCGGCGCCCGCGGGGTAGGGCGCCACGGCGGGGTAGGGCGCGCCGCCGTAGGGCGCCCCCGCCGGGTAGGGCGAGCTGGTCGGGTAGGGCGCGGCGGCCGGGTAGGCGGACACGTTGCCCACGATCACACCCGTCGGTACTGGAAGTGACACGTATTTAACATTTACTGATGGCATACACATACATTGTCACATTACTTTAAAATGTAATGTATATGTACTTAATAATAATAAATAATGCTGGACAGTTCACACAGCATTATCTAGCCCCATGGTAAGCAGAGCTTGTGTTATGAGTACTAGATAACTGATATACATCATACAGTACATTACAAAGATAGATATTTTTTTATTATACATAGAAAACGACCAGAACACCCGGAACAAATATCTGCAGGTCGTACACACAATTGATCCGAGGCGGGTATCGAACCCGCAACCTCCTGCGTTGCAGGCGGACCTTCGCCCACCGCGCCACATCGGTCGTCACATATAGAATGTGGATGTATGTAGTTTTTGACATAATTATAGCATATAATATGTGACCTGTAACCAACAGTTATCAATAATTGAACTATGAACTATTTAGCTTTAATGAGCTTTACTAATATCTATCTATTGGGACGCCCTTCGACCAGGTGGGATGACGACCTGCGACAGACTGCAGGTAGATGCTGGATGCGGCAAGCTGAAGACGCGCGAGGGCGCTATGGCGCTCATTAGGGACGGCCATTGTCCAGCAGTGGACTACTACAATCTGATGATGATGAGACGCGCTGGAGCGTCAGCCAGGTTCGGAAGCAACCGGGCGCCGCGGAGCGTAGCACTATACCCCGTCTATATCTCACACGTTGCACGGCTAGTTAGTTCACATTGATATCCGCCGGGTTATTTGTAAATATCTCACTGGATTGTGGATCTATTGTTTTATAATTGCACACATACTCGTATAATAATGAATCAAAACTGGATCTAATACAGAAATAAATAACTCATGAAAAAAGATACCCTTCTCACAACAACGGCGAACGGACAAAATACAATCCGGCCAAAGTCTTGTTTAGTATCAAGTAAAAGAATACAACTTTGTCATGGACACAATATGACTTCATTTGTTTCGGTTTTCAATATTTAATTTGTGTCTTCGCAAGTCCAACATTAAAACAAATGCGGTAAGTATGAGGCCGGTAAGTACACACTTGCCAAGACACAAATTAAATACGTAATCAAAGAAACTAACACATAAAGGGCCGAGCAACTCTCATGAAACTTGTCTCCTTGCTATAACAGCTCAGCTCTTTGATTTATATATTTATTAATTAGCATGTTCACATTTGTTTTTGATTAGAAATATGTTTTTTTTACAGAATAGTATCATTCATGTAATAAACCAGGTCTTCAAATTAAATAATATACCTAATGTCCAACCACATAAGTACCACATTATGTACTTTAAAATATAAATTGTCATGCAAATATTAAATGTTATGAGTAAGTAATTGCATGAGTAATTCAAATGCATAATTTGCCTTACAGGTTACATTTCAACTTGTTTCAGTATGTTTGCGGTTTTGCGAGCGATATTCATTTAAAATAACATTGTTTTTACTAACCCAAAATTACATCAGTGTCCTTAATTATCGTATAAATTATGGCAAATAACATAACAGCTTTCTACTCAGTGAATGATGTTTGTTTCGTAGCCGAGGTAGGTGGGGACAGGAGGCCGCTATCTGCGGGTGTGGCGAGCGGAGGAAGCGCCTCATGATAACACGCTCGGCCTCCGCCCCCGCACCCCACGGCCTGCCTGCGCCCGGGGCTTCGCAATTTACATTGTGTCGGAAATCTAACATAGGTACATGTTATTAATAACTAAATTAAAAGACTAGAGTGACCCTTGATACAACAATAAACACTAGACAAGAATGGAGTACAATATTACGTCACTTATATTAAACAATATAATGATGCATTGTTTTGTTCCAAGCACAGATTTAAATCGTTAGATGTGCCCTTACCTCACTTGAGCTCAGGGTAGGTACCTCTGAACACAGTGTGTGGACTTGGCAAATTTTTGTTAAAAGTGGTTCATGCAATATTGTTAACGAAAGTATGTGCACTATGATTGCACACATAATGGTAATAATAATAATTAGCTTTATTTATTGTAGTGTGCGTGCGTCGGCATTTGTGACGCACACATTCAAAGACAAAGCTACAGTTTTTGGACTCAGGACGCATATAGACGCATAACAATTGAAATGTTTGGTTCCGAGATGTGTTCGGCCGCCCGCGCGTGGTCGGCTCGGTGGAATTAAGTGCAACAACAAATATTATTGACAATATATTCTTTGTCAGACAATTTCAATACTAACCCGATAATGTAAGTACTAAGATAGTTACCGTGGACTGTGTTGTACTGCTGCTGCGGGTAGGCCACCGGTGGGCCCACGCCCACTCCCAGCGCGGGGTCGGGCGGCGCTACAACAAACATTCAACAATCAGAACACAACAAAAAATAATATTAGAGCAAACTATCGTAATATTGTCAGTAAATCTCAATTCTAGGAAAATTGAAAATCCGTGAAGGTTTCAAAATGTGCTCCCAAATGCAACCTCCTTTGGTCACGATCGCCGCGTCTTGTTCATTGCCTTCCACGAGTTCAAGAGCAAAGCACACGCGGGGCTCATCAGCCTTTGATCTATGCTTGAGTGACGCTTTCCTGTGGCTGAAGCATCACCCAAGCGTTGAGCGATGACCGAGCAGCCCTTAATGGCTGGTGTACACGGGTAGAGTAGGTAGAGGGGTAGAGATCTCTATCTGTACAAGATGTGTGCATGTCGTTAGAGCCGACTGCGGGGACCTGCGCAGAGGAAGGGCAGCAGCCTCGGAGTATTGTACCACGGGGACAACCCCATTGATTGGTTTGGTTTGGTCAGGTGTAGAGTAGGTACAGTATGTATGGTTTTGTTGGTACTCACGTTGCAGGACGCGGCCCTTGCTCCGGCTGCCGCAGCAGCACTTGCAGCAGAGCGCGACCAGCACGATGACGGCGATCACCACGCCGAGGCTCACGACGATCTCCATCACGGGCGGGCCCGAGTAATGCACGTGCGCGTCCTGCCACAACAACACAAGCTTTATGTCTATCTACTGCTCTGCAGCCGGACCGGACGTCACACCATGTCGGGCACAGCTTGGATCTTTGTGACCGCTTCACAACTAAACTAGTCAACTAATTGGGCTGAACGTTTCCATAGATGTAGTTTCAGGTATCAGAAAGATCATAACATAGGATACTTCTTTATATGAGAAGCTGCGATTAGCTGACATAGTTCAAAGCTGAAGTGGCAGTGGGCCAGCCATATCTCGCGAAGAACCGACGGCCGCTGGGGCAAACGTGTTCTTGAGTGGAGACCAAGACTCGGTAAACGTAGTGTAGGACGCCCTCCGACCAGGTGGGATGACGACCTGCGAATGACTGCAGGTAGATGCTGGATGCGGCAAGCTGAAGACAGGGCGCTATAGCGCTCATTGGGGGAGGCCTATGTCCAGCAGTGGACTGATATAGGCTGATGATGAGTAGCTGAAGGGTGCAGGGGTCGGGTCGGCTCGTGAAGAACCAGCCATACAATGTGGATAATGACGAGTACATAATAAATCTAAAATAAAATTTAGATTTATAACATATTTATAAGCAATTAATAAAGAAGATATTATATCGGCCATCAATAAACTCCTTCAAGAATAAACTCGACAACTGGTTATGAGACAAATATAACAAACTAAAAAAAGCAATGCAATGAATAAACACTGTGTGATATAGACCATCAGCCAGAAGCCGCTCGTCTATTAACAATAAATAAATATAGAATTACTGAATGTCTGATACATGAGAGCTGTCCGCTGACATACATTATCAGTTTTAAAAATGTATGGGAAGCATGTTGTGTACCCACTACTGACATGCGTCAGCTATGTATGTCTGTGCCTGTGTTAGTTTACATCACTGGGGCAGAGATGTGACACTCAGTATTTGATGTCATACTCACAAAGAGACTGTATACAATCAATTGCTTTTTAAATTATTTTTGTCATCTTTTGTGAGAGTAGACGGCCGACTCATTCAGTGAACAAAGGCCTCTCTCTCAGCAAAGCTACTGTTTCAAATTTAATAAGTATCCTAAGGTACATTGATTTTTTCACTGTATACATTGCTTGAAAGTAATACATATTTGCTAGCTGAAATATATATGTACAGAGTGCACTCCTAGAGCGGAGCGGAGGCCTGGTGCTCTGAACATGTGCTGTTCAGGAACCTAATGCAGCACCTGGCTCACACAATGTTGCAATTTTACAAACTATACAATGTGTTTAGTCGATCCTTGATCAAACGAGATTTGCGGATACACGACATATATTTATCGATAAAAAACAAAAAATAAAAAAATATATTTTACCTATCTCAAAAATAAAGCCGATTTAATATTTTTTTTAATGAAAACTAATTCATCTGGTTTTTTATTCGTTTCTTTTTGAGTAAATGGTGTATTTTATTCAAAGTAGTCACATTTGAAAGCTAGATAGTTTACCTAGCTAATGAAATAAGAAAAAAATACAATTTCGGTACATAAGCCTAGTAAAATCAATATTTTTTTAAAAATTTGCTCTGTACATATACATTGTATATACATCATTCATATCAGCATACATCTAAAACTGAACTATTGAGAGAAATTAAGAGTATGATTAATAATTTAACTAATGTTAGGGAACTGCACACCGGGCCGTATGCTTGAATAAATAATATTTGTTATAAGCTAATAAGTAACACACAATGCAGATGCCACATAATGCCTACAGGTACCTATATACACATTCTAGGATACAAGCCACCTCCCTCACTGGACACAGCACATGTCATGCAAACTAACTCATTACGGTTGTTTATAGGGCGCGTACGCGTACACACCACTAGGGGGTTCCCAGATAACACTGATCTTATTTGCACAAAGGTAATCACTAATCACACACAAGAGAGTCAATACTAAAGGTAGGTTCTACTAATTAGTGCTACTCTAAGGCATTTGCAGAAAACTACCACCAACCTTGTACCAGTCGTCCAAGTCTGGATATCTATCGGAATGTGAGCTTGAAAACATAGTAGCAACAAGTTAGTCCTTAGCACAGAGAACAGAGCGGCGCGCGGACAGACGATGGGGCCGGCGCGGGCGGGTGCAGCGCGGAGACTGCGGCGCGGCGCGCTCCTGATGCGATAATAAATTCATGCGAAACTATATTAGTCATCAACAAAAACCCAGAACAAGGTTTTCCGCAATCGCGGAGTAAAACTTTGGTTTGGGCCTCCCAGCCGCCTACGGATAACCGGTTCTGCTACGGTACCCTAATTGTATTTCTAAAAAGCAAAACACTTACCTTTAAAAAGGCGATTCGGGAAGATTTTTATTTGTTTGTGAAATTATTTAGTCAGAGTACAACAAACGTTATTTATTTGGTCCCCAATGCAAAATATGCAACAGTGTTGCCAATAATGCGGCGACTGATATCGCCATTTTTCAAAGCATAAGTAGCCTAATGTAGCCGAATTTTTGGTTCTGTACTTCTGCAGTTAAAAAAGTTAAAATAAATTATATTTGTAGTGCATATTTAATTTTGACTTTATTTCTTCTTCTCTACTCTAAAATGATCTGGATCGTTAGCCAGCAAATGTGTAAATGTGAAAAAAAAATTTATCACAGCAATAATTAATAGCTTAGAAATGTACACGCACAGGATAAGTTGAAGAAGTTACAAAGCGAACGAATCAAAAGTGATAGGTATGACAAAACATTTTCCTGAACGATTTAGTCAGTATAATATAGATAGTCACTAGCAGCAATATATTACACATTTCACTTCATTGCCACCCTAAATTTGGTTTCATAATTGCTAAGACAAAATTTTGGGTATTAGAGACCAATCAACCATAAAGAAATAGTATGGCCATCTTTCTTTATGTCACTTACAGACATTAGGGTAGCTATGATTTCTATTAAAAGCTGTTCATTTGCGATTCGGCTAATTTAAATAGCTTGTCCCTGAAGTAGCCTAATAGGCGACCGGTCGCCTTTTAAATTTTTTCATAGCCAATTCTAGTCCTGAGTAGCCTAAATGGCGATAAATCGCCTACGTTGGCCACACTGATATGCAAAAGCATTATAGTAGAGGAGAGCAGTGCTGCCAACGATGCGGGGACGGATATCGCCATTTTTCAAAGCTTAATAGCTTAATGTAGCCGAATTTTGGTTCTGTATTAATTCTGTTTTTATAACGCTGACTCCTTTGGACTCGATTTTGACCCACTTTGAACGGTCAGATTAACATTTAAACTTCGTAAACTTATTAATAACCGATGACAATACAATAATTTGATAAAAAATTGAAAATAAATAATAGTCATCTAATTAGGAGTGACGAAAATGAATGAATTAACGAAATTCCCACTGTCCCTATCCACTATCTAGCGAAACCACAACTAAGGGAACGGGCTTGGGAGAATCAGCGGGAAAAGAAGACCCTTTTGAGCTTGATTCTAGTCTGGCATTGTAAGGAGACATGAGAGGTTAAAAAAGTTAAATAGAAAATAAATAATAGTTTAAGAAAACTAAAACCCACGCTTTTATAAATAAACCGAACTAAAAAGGAGAAAATAATTCAAATTATGGATAAGAGTGATAAATAAAAGAAATGATTTTAATGTAAAAAAGCGTGGGGTGCTTTCTGAAAATATTTATTTAATGTTGTTAGATATATAAGTCTATAACTATAGTTAACGCGTAGGCACGGTTGCACCGCGCCTCGCGTCAAGCCAATAAACCAGTGTGCAGTAAGCCGTCTTTCCTTACACATGTCCCGTAGTCCGATCCCCAGTCGAATACAAAACAAATGTCGCTACTCCTATCAGTATCTAGTTATGTGAGGCAAGTGTGCGCTGTTGGCAAGAGAACGCAAATCCATGTATCCATGCACCCCACGCTTTTTTAAATAAAAATAATTTCTTTTATTTATCACTCTTATCCATAATTTGAATTATTTTCTACTTTTTAGTTCGGTTTATTTATAAAAGCGTGGTTTTTTAGTTTTTTCAAACTATTCTTTATTTTTACTGACGAAGTAGGTATTTTTTAAATATTTTTCAAAGTCAAGGTCAGTTTTTTATAAAAGGAGTACCTATTGGAAATGTCTATTTCCAATAGGTACTCCTTTTATAAAAAACGTGCACGGGTGGTTCTGCTCTTGCATTTGGAATGCATTCGTTGATCAATGAATGCTGGTAACAGCATAGGGTTTTTTTTTTTGGTCTTATGAAACACTGTGTGCTGGCTGTCACTAACCCATACTTGAGTCCCTATGTAAATATATAAGAAGTATTTGTATATAATATTTTATGATACGAGTATGTATGTATGTACTATATTTCCATGTAAGTATTATAAGTATTTTGTTTTATTTTATTATAACCTGCAAGCACACAGATCCCCTGCTACTGTCCACGATCCTATCCATCCAAGGTTGTCTGGTAAAGATCTCAGATCGTTTGTAATTCTTTATTGTACACTAAAAACTTACAAAATAACTTAACTAAAAAAAATATGTACATAGGCGAGCTTAACCCTAACAAAGAGTTTTTTTAAGTTATTATTTTACATTGGTATTTTATACTAAGTGTGCAATAAAGAATTATCTATCTATCTGTTTTCTTTTCTGTCATTTTTGTGATTTTTATTTTATTGTGTGTATAACCATGGACGAATAAAATAAATAGACGTCCAAGGTCCATTCATCCGACCGAGAATCGATTACTAGTTATCTGGTAGGGCACGAGATGGCGCTACGTGTAGCAATTCGTTAAAATTAATCAATCTGCCCGTTTATTTTACCGCAACAGCGCCACCTATAAGATGGTCTTTGCAGCTTTTCAAGAGTCTATGTTAATGATATACTTCCATCTAATTAAATTTTATAGATGGTGCTAATGTCGATTGCTACATGATTGATACGTTGCCAGATAGCATTTTTCCCGGCTGAACGACGACGACGCGACCCGGCGGCGGCGACGCGACGTTGCCGTTTTGCTGTGTTTTGCACTTGTTTTACTAAAAATATTATTTACGTTCTCTCACGTACCTTGCATCAGTATTGCCATACAATAAAAATCCCCCTAATTTTGGGTTAATACTCGTATATAATATTTTTTTACGAATAACGTTTTGACTTTAATTAATAAATTTTATTCATGTTTTTCCTACACACACATTATGCATAAAGCTCGAAACAATTTTCAATAAGTACTTGATTTAGCACGTTTCTTGGTCGATTGGATTGGATGGACATTTTTTTCTAAAATAATTCGGTATTTTTGACATAACGACGCAGAACCGCTTCAAAACTAATAATTGCTAGATTTGATTAATTAAGGCTAATGTCCTGCCTGATGGAATGTTTGATTAGTGAATTGTAACATTTTCATGGTATTGTAAACCAAATTCAAAACAATTGACGGGTGGTCGTATAATTTTTTGAACATCGTTAGAATATTGAAATCATCCTTCTATTTCGATAGCAGAGTTATCGGCCCCGTGGCTCAGTTGATTAACACACTGAATTATTCCTACAAAGAATACTGGAAAGCGACTGTTGGTTCGAACCTCCAGTTCTCATGCTTTTGCATAAATAACTTTTTGTTAAAATCTTTTTGTTGCTTTTTGCATAAAATCAAATCATGGTAAATATCCCGTTTTAAATGACTTTATCTTTTTGTTATTAAAATTTTTGAAGGAATATTTATACCAGATACAGATACCTTTCGAATTTTATGATATAAATATATATATTTTATAAAATAATTCGGTATTTTTGACATGACGACGCATAACCGCTTCAAAACTAATAATTGCTAGAAATTTGATTCAGGCTAATGTCCTGATGGAATGTTTGATAATTACGTAATTTTTTATGGTGTTGTAAACCAAATTCAAAACAATTGAAAACATACTCTTGGTTTTAAACAGTTAATCAAGCTTATTGTTTAACATTGATTTTCTTATTTGTAAATAGTTATTAATTTATAAGGTTAATTTAGAATACTAGGGAGATAACATTTTAAGTGTTTTCAATGCTTTGTAAAATTAAAAGACAAATTGTTGTTTGAACTGCGCGCCACGTAGTGGAGGTGACGCATGTTCAAGCAACAACTATTAACGATTTAACTACTTTGTAAACTTAAATAATAGATGAGAAATAAGCTTATAAATGACGTTAATATTTACTACATCAAAATTGATTTTTAAATGTTTTCTCAAACATTCTCTCGACGTCAAAAACCACGTGGTGCGAACCACGTGGTTTTTGAAATAAAACCGCATTGTGCGGCGGGCGAAGCCCATTACATTTTAGTGTTATGGTGTTTCTTCATTTGCTAGGAGTGATCCTAGAGTGAGTGGTAACGTTGGCCTTGCTGGCACCAGCTTTGCTGGCACCAGCTCTGCTGGTGGTAGTTTGGCCGACGTCATACATTCAAAAAATCCTATTAGGCAGGGTACTTCGACAGACATCTTTATAAGTCATGTTCCATAAAATTTTAAAGGTATCATATTCCTTCAAAAATTTTAATAACAAAAAGTTATTTATGCAAAAAGCATGTGACGTGGAGGTTCGAACCAGCAGTAGTCAATTTCCAGTCTTTTTTGTTGGGACATTCCAGTGTCTTAAACAACTGAGCCATGGAGCCTATATTGGTACTGTCGGAATAGAAGGATGATTTCAATATTCTAACGATGCTCAAAAGATCCGTCAAGTTGGTAAAAATGTGACAAACACGGTAGACAAATAATCACTGATTTTAATAACTTTGTATGATGTTTTCAGTGTATTTTCGTAATGTTCTGTTATTTTATGCTTGTTCTCGATCTTCATGCATAAGTAATTTACGTTTATGGTGTTTATCGTCTTATTCACTTGATTTGCACTGTTTATTGTTGTTCACAGATCGTCCTTGTTGTTTTTGTAATCACTGTTTTCTAGCTCTAATTTGTAATGTTTCGTTGAGATAATGTTATGCCATATGCTTAGTACGTTTTACTTTAATTTTCACTGGTTTAATCACTGTTTTATCCGGATTTCAATTTTAAATAAATTTTATTCGTAGGGTGTACGTTGACCTTACGAGCGCAGCGCCCTCTTGCAAATAAGCTAAAGTAAATAAAACGAGAAAACCTGCGGCATAATAGATAGGTATGCTTAGGGTATCTAATTGGACAGAAAGGGCCTGTTTTATATAAGTTATTGTTTTCATACTCACTTCAAATAGCTAATAAATCATAAAATTTATGTTATCATACAAACTTTTAATTTGCACGCCATCTACCTATTAAACGATGCTTTATCTTGTACATTTTGCCACGCCATCTATCACTATTCTTTAGAGACTCTACCAGGACGATTATCTATTAATAAAACAAAATTTGAATATATCAACCGGTAAGTATCAAAAACTTATTTAAAAAAATCTATAAAAGAATTGTTACGATTATCAAATGACTCCTATTCATTTACCGAGTTTAATCGTGGAATATAACGATTTTCGTGATAAGGATCAATGCCATCTAGTATTAACCAGAATTTCGGAGGAACGCAACTTTGAATGGGCTCTGGCTATCTATTGTTTCCTTCATCTATGGTATAACGTAACGACTTAGCTTTAAAATTGCTGTAATTTTACATTTATGATTATTTACACAACACACAACAATCAATTAAACTTCGTCGTCATGCCCATAAGAGTCTGTGAGGACCCAATGTTTATTAAGTTAAATCTCCAAATATTAAAACAGTTGTAATAGCCAGATCAGTTAAAAGCCTCATAGATTTAGCGACAGTCTCTAAAACAGCGACACTGAAGTGAAATTTTGAGGTGCCAGGATAAGTTGCAGTCAATGTCAATTACAACTACTTGACAGCAGCAATTTTGTATCAGCTGTGTTTCTAACCTCAAACAAATTTATTTTGTTTTGGTTTTGAACTTATGATTACATTACATCAATCGTTAAAGCTTTGTGACTGGAATAGTATTGTGTTGTGAGAGAAATGTATTCGGGTTCCATACTGCGGAATTTGCTGCAGCTGCGGGCCGCGAGCTCCACTCCTACAGCTCACTTGCACACTGCCGCCGCGACGTTCTTTGCTGCAAAGAAAACTACTTCGGCTGCTGGAGGTAATTTACCAAAACTCTTTCCCACCTCACTCCCTTTGATTACCTCTCATGATTAATTGAAGCAAATTCGAATTTGTGATATGCGAACATTGCAGTGACGCAGTAATCAAAGAAGTCCGTGTTTTTAGGTGTGATGGGTCTTGGCAAAGGCAAGAAGAAAGGCGGCAAGCTGGGCGCCGTGGAGAAGAAGCAGCTACCCGTGGAGAGCGACCCGCAGCGGCTCGCAGCCTTCGTCTGCGGGTCCAACATCTACACCACGGGCGAGGACGTGCAGGTACTTGCAGGCTGGCCGCGGTGCCATGTGATCCCTTTGATTTCCTAACATTCACAGGCCGAGTTTGGACACTACTGAGTTAGATGTTCCTACTCACACATACAATATGACTTGGTACAATTTTAAATTGCATAAGTACAGTTTGAATGTTCCAGATAAAGGCAGACAGCGAGTACCCTGACTGGCTGTGGGGGCTGCGCACGGGGCGCGCGCCGCCTCTTGAGGAGCTCGATCCCGACACCAAGGCCTACTGGCTGCGTGTCCGGGCAGCCGGCATGAGGAGGAACAACAAGCTACGCTCCATGAGGAAGTTCTAAGTTACACCAAATGCCTGGTCAAATGACAGTGAACACTTGTGAGTTAGTGCGGAATGGAGCAGCAGGAGATGTTTACCATTGCAGCAGGCATGCACACTTTATACAAGGGAGGGGGTTAAGGTAAGAATAGAGACAAATGTCAAACACTATAAATTGTTAAATGATGAACTTCAAGGATGATCAGATCACACTAAGTTAAAAGATCAATGATCCATGTTAAAAGATTTATTAGGCACATGAGTAATAAAAGTTTTTTTTCTTCACCTTGAAGTATCTGCTGTTATGGAAAACAAAGTCAAATAGTGATTAGCCGCGTACTGACTGAGCGAGCTGCCTCGCGCGGCAGCCTCAGACGTTTGCTGCGGGACTTTTGCCCTGTGAGGCTGCTCGGTCAGTCATTATGTGATTATAGGGGAGTGTCGGCAACTGTGTGCTTACTTACCTGCTTAGAAGAAATCCCTAGATATAGAATTATATTTTATAAACACAGATTAAATTTTTTATTGTTTTTTATTTCTTTAAATGGACAATGAACCAAATATCCACAAAACAACACATTTACGGCAAAATGGCACTTTCACAAAACAGCATGTTGGTCTAAATTCAATGCTTGATATATTTTAAGACTTCTATATTTCCATGTTGACTATAAAAACCAAGCTTTGATTAGAACTTGTCTTTTGTAAAAGTTGCTGTAAAATATAATAATAATATTCTTAACAATTTTTCTTTGTTCTCATATATCATTTTGAGCTTGGAATTATGTTTCGCAACAATATTCATAGAAATGAGTAATACTACCGCACCCGCCTATGCCAGATAGGCTCAGGCGCGGGGCTACAAGCAGTCCATGGTATCTTCCTTGATGATCATCGGCGGGGCGTACAAGCCGTGGTGAATGCCGAACGAATACGCGTACGGGTTCTGAAACATCACGCTCACATCTTAGTGGCAAGGCAAGACAAGTGCATCCTAGTGTTTAGACTAGTCCTACATATCATCTGAGCCCTACGTCACATGCTCAGTAACAGATTAGGGACGGAGCACGGCGTAGGTCGCGCGGAGTGCAGACATACCTACTATGTAGGAAGTTAGTTGATTTTATTTGGGGAATTTTAAATTGGTTGTTCATTAATTTAGAATCCATGATGCATGAATGGGTCCTTAATGGCCGACACGACACCGACGGGTATTATCATCAGTATCGGGTAATGAACAAATACCCATCCGCGAGGTCTCCACGCGATCGTCGCGTCTGATCTGGTCCTGCAAGCGAGGAAATCGGGAGGGTTGTGATTACCTTCTTGGTGTTGTAGAGGTCAGGCGGGTAGTTGGCCGGCCCTGGAGACTTGGTGGCCTTGCCCGCGCCTTCCAGCTTCGCGCCCAGCGAGTACACCGGCGGCCTGCAACAGGAACGCATAATGTGTTGCCATTTAGGCTCGACAGTTAACGCATTTGTTAGTCGCTCTGCGAAATATTCATCGCATCGTTAATGGCTTGTGCGTGAAGCTGAAGCAGGAGTTTAATCAGCCACGTTGGTATGTCTCAATGCAAAAGCCTCCAAAAGCTATCACTCTATAAAAGTCGAGAAACTGTGGCCCACACTTGTGGCTTCGTGTATTTGCACGAGTGTGTGGGGTTGAGGCCTGTCCCCTGCAGAGAGCCAGGGGCAGGGTGTGGGGGGTGCAGCACTCACCTGGTCTTGTAGAGGTTCGTGTCGTGTTGGAAGTAGACGGCGGGCCCCGGGCTCTTAGACTTGAGGTTGTATCCGAGCCGCGCGCCCATCGTGTACGACGGACTGCCCGGACCGAACCCTGCAACCAAACATTCCGTGTAGTAGGCTCCCAGAGCTTGCTTATCTTAACTCCTTATAGACCCTTGACGGAGACAAGCTTAGCACTGGTGCCCCCCTTGAGCCAGAGAGCCGGAGGTGCATAGTCCACGTAGCCATGATTCAATGGCTTCGTGGACTTTGTACCCCCCCGCCCGGCTATACAATGTGTTTTGTCGAACCTTGATCAAACGAGATTTGCGGATACACGACATATATTTATCGATAAAAATAAAAAAATAAAAAATTATATGTTACCTATCTCAAAAATAAAGCCGATTTAATTATTTTTTTAATGAAAACTACTTCATCTGGTTTTTTCTCCGTTTCTTTTTGAGTAAACGGTGTATTTTATTCAAAGTAGTCTCATTTGAAAGTTAAATAGTCTATCTAGCTAAGAAAATAAGAGTACCTATTTTCAATGGTGAATAACATAACAACGAAAAGAGATAGACCCATATTTTTTGGAAGATTTGTAGATTAAATTATGAAGTTTAATACAACATGCAAAAAAGTACACCTCAATAACCCAGTTTTAAAGTTACAGATCAAAAATAAAATAAAATTTGTTTTTTTTTTGCAAATTTCTAAAATAATATTGATTTTACTAGGCTTATGTACCGAAATTGTATTTGTTTCTTATTTTATTAGCTAGGTAGACTATCTAGCTTTCAAATGAGACTACTTTGAACAAAATACACCGTTTATTCAAAAAGAAACGAAGAAAAAACCAGATGAATTAGTTTTCATAAAAAAAATTATTAAATCGGCTTTATTTTTGAGATAGGTACATATAATAATAACATATAATTTTTTATTTTTTGTTTTTTATCGATAAATATAATGTCGTGTATTCGCACATTTCGTTTGATCAAGGTTCGACAATACACATTGTATAAGTATACGAGCTCCCTTGGAGTGTTTACGTATGCCCACACTTAGGGAAAAGTATGGTGAGATTGGCAACACACTCCGTGCAGTACCTATGGAATGGTGAAAAATTCAAGTCAGCAGAGTTGATTTAATGTATTTTTGAGGTCTAATAATTTCCATAGTTTTTATTAATTTTTTATTTTTCTTTTTCTTTCTTAGGGATAACAAACAGTATCACTTAAAAATGAACTATAAACTATAGTTAGTTGTACTTTGATTATCTAGTACCTTATCTTCCCTTAAAGGACCAGACAGAGTTATTGGCACTCACGTATAGCGTATGCATTAGAAGCCGGTCCGGGTCGCTTGAGCATGTACCCGAGGCGCGCGCCCATGGAGTATGCGGGCGCGCGCGGGTCCTTCATGGGCGGGCAGCGCTCCGGCGCGTGCGCGCCCGGCCCCGGCGTGCGCAGCGTCGCGCGCTGCGGGAACCTGCGGACCACACCACTGCTAGACCCCACAACCAACACAACCTACTACTTGTCTATGGGCAGCGATCCGGCGCGTGCGCGCCCAGCCCCGGCGTGCGCAGCGTCGCGCGTGTATACGCCCAGCTGTGGACATGGGTATACTCTTAGAATAACTAGGCAAGGCTACTATATATATATATGTATATATAGGGTATACTCGTGTAGTAACGTACGTGGCCCCGAAGCTCCAGGCGGGCGAGGAGACGACGCCGTCCCGCGTGACTGCGTCGATGCGGTAGCATGGCCCGGGCCCGACGCCGCGGATGCGCGCGCCGGCGTTCATCCCGAACGAGTACATCGGGTTGCGGTAGCGTGAGGGGTCGTGCATCGGGTGTCCCACCGTCGTCGGCAGCTGGTAGGCACCCGGCCCCGGACCTGACACATATTACTATGGTTGGACAACCGGCAAAAGACCAGCATGTGACGCCTCCAAAACGTACCGACACCACACGGTATATTTTAACCAGGTGCTAATTGCTTTATAATTGAGTCAATGGTGTCTTCGCAAGATGAATGGACAAGTTTTGGTATCCTACCCTAGAAGCAAGAAACGGCGCAGAGATCTCAAGCTCGTGAGCTTTCCATACAAATGAACTATATCATCCGTCTAATGTACCTATACAATATGATTGTGCGATCATCATCTCACCACGTCCGCTACATACCGCATCAAAATCCGTAGCGTAGCTTTAAAGATCTAAGCATACATAGGGACAGCGGGAAGCGACTTTGTTCTATACTATGTAGTGACTAAATTCGAGGCATTCTGGTTCGATTATAGGCGATCAGTAATGTCGACAATCAGGGTAGCTTCAGTTCTGCAGACTGAGCACAGCCACACTGCCCCCACACTGCCTCCACACTGCCTTCACACTGCCTGCCCCCACTGCCTCCACACTGCATCCACACTGCCCCCACACTGCCTCAACACAAGTTGACAGGACTCACCCAACGGTTTCCTGGACATTGTGCTAAGGTAATGTACCTACGAAAATTTTATGGAAAAATAACGCAGAATTTTTATAGGTTTCAGAATAATTTAGAATTTAGGATAGAAATTAAAACAACTATAATTTTGACATCTCGTTTCGGCTGGTTTTAGCCTTGCCGCAGTGACCAAACTGTTACATTTTAAAATTTATAAACAAAGGAAAACTCCAACGGTCACTTTAGTTAAGGAGGTCCTTGTATATAACTACCAAAGAAGTTGTGTGAAGTTGATGTGTGTTTCTTTCACATTGCCAAAACGTTCCCTAAAAGTAAAAAGTAATTAATAAGCTGGCAGCACCTCACTGGGCCGTTTTCCGGGAGATCGAAATGTACATTTTAAGGCATCGACTACGTACCCTAGACACCTAATACTGGGCGAACGATTTAAGACACCACATAAGATAAAGAGATTTTATAAAAATCCACGCCCACTAACGTTCGATCAGTAACGACCAGACCAGTGACCCGTGACAATCTCTGCGCTTGCTTACTCAATGGCACCTGACGGAGCTCAACTTAATTTGGTTGACCGGTTGAGGTCAACTGTGCATCTCTTTCTTTCATAACCAGAATTGGTTATGAAAGAAAGAGATGCACAGTTGACCTTGCACAGTTGAGTATTTGCTTTCCTTTTTTCTCTGAGAAGGCGGGGTAAATAGTGCTGTGCCGTAGGCGACATTAAGATGTCGATGGCCGATGGAAAGATTATGATGAATTATGTAAAAGTCGATTAAAATAATATTTAACGTTACATTGCTACATGGTATTATCTAAAATGTAAGGTACCTAAATGTTAACTCTAATATTTATTTATTTTTCATATAATATTATTCTATTCTACTATAGTATAAAGCTAGATTACCATTGATACTTATTTTTTTTTATTATTATACATTATACATACTATATAAAGCTAGATTACCACTGACTGACTGATTTTCGCCTTGATGGTGGATGGGAAGGTATGTTTTTTTTTACAGAATCGTATAGGGGAGGTAAAAGTCTCCTAGGGAAAATTCCGACTTTTTGACATTTGCCCCCCCAAGACCGCCCCCAGTGGGGGAGCCATATTGCTTAATTTTTTTATGGGGGTTGTATAGAGGGGGACAAGTGATTTTGAATGCATAGAAAATGTTGCCCCCCCTGCCCCCCCAGGACCCCCCTTTTGAGTGTGCTACCAGATACCGTCGCGATAGAGGGGTTCTGATTGCGGGGTCGTATAGAGGGTTTCTCTTTGTTTTGGAAGAAAAAAAATTGGACTTCCCTTTAACCTCTTTTTTGCCCCCCCTTTTGCATCTCCAAAACGGATAGACTTGGAAGAATTTTTTTTCACAGTCATTAAGAGGAAGACAAATGGTTTTGAATAAGAAGAATTTTTTCCCCCTTTTTTTTTAATTTATTTAAACGCACTAAACATAAAATAATCACAAAATATACAGAATACGCCCTACGCCACCCTGGGACGGCATACGGCTCGCTTCACTCACCGTGCTGTTCCCCGCGGTCGCATCGTGGCTTGCTTCGCTCGCCGCAATGCTCCACCCGAAAAATAAAGGTAAAAAATTGGCTTATTTTCTGTTTTTCCTATAAATAGGGGGCCAAGGGGGCCAATTTTTTTATTCTTAACCATTTGTCCTTTTCTACATAACTATGCAAAAAAAATCTTCCATCTTTATCAGTTTTGGAGATAGAAAAGAGGGGTCGAAAAAGGGGTTCAAAGAGTGGTCCATTTTTTTTTTCTTCCAAACGTAAAGGTACATAATATGATAATTCACAAAGGGCTTTCAGGGTCATAGCTTAGTGAATAAAACACAGTATTCATGCCTTCATTCATTTCAATTCGTTTATTTCAGACCACAATAATAGTTATTTAGGATATTTGTTTATATTATGTATAGTTATTTGTAATTTATATTGGTTTACATACTCGTATGTTTGGAGGTTTATGTTTAGAGTTGTATTACAATCTAGACTGTGAAATAGTATCGTGCGAGTGGTTCGACTCAGTGCGATGTTGTGTGGTTCCGCAGCGGACGGAGCTCCCCGCACTCCCCCTCCTCCTCCTCCTCCTCCTCGGACTCGGAGAGCGCGCCCCACTGCAACAAAGGCCCGTTACAACACATGGGAAATGACGGTGGCAGCGCAACCAAGGTTGGCGCGATCCTCTAAGGTTAATATTTTATACTTATTGTGCCTAGGCACTTAATGAGGATTTTTTAAAAAAAATATTCGACCACACTGAAAAGAAGGTACAGATTAAACGGGATATCAATTGGAAGAAAAATTCAAGTTTCGTAATTTTTGAAATATTTAAAAAAGTTAAAACTCGACCACGGCGACGTCTCTAATTGGTAGGTCAATTATCAAATACCTATAATATTTTTACCCATACGTAATTGAGCAAAATAAGATACCCTCAGCCTTTCATTCTTGGAAAGTGCTCCATTGTAATGACGCTTCTATGAGTCGAGATTATTTTTTATTTTATTTTATTTTTATATATTTGGGAAACAAAATGCTTATGCTACAATTAAAAGTACATTTAAAATATGAGTAAATGAAGCTAACACATTTTCCGCTTGTAGTGCGCAAATAATATAACTGATTACAATAATAATATGGGAATTACAGAAGAAAAAAATAAAATAAACAAATAACGTGCCAATTTAAACATCACTTCACTTGATTATAAAAAAGGATAGGTACTGACCTGCTTGGAGAGCGGCTTGACTTTCAACGTACGGTACAGATACGAGGCATAGAGCAGGTTGAGCACGCCGAGCGCACGCAGCGTCGTGGGGAAGGAACAGGCCGCGGAAAGCAGGCCCCCCGCCAGCGGGCCCAGCGCGTAGGCGGCGCTGGCGGCGGCCTGCAGCAGCGCGGCGCGGCGCGGCGCGTGCGCGGCGCGGCGGGCCAGCAGCGCGGGCACCAGCGCCGCGTCCACCGCGCCCAGCCCCGCGCCCAGCGCCACGTGCGGCCCCGCCAGCCCCGCCACCTGCGGTCATGTGCCGTGAGTGTGAGGCCAGAACCAGCGCGACCTGTCGCCGAGCGAGCACAGTACTATACCGAGGTGGCGTGAGGCAGCGCGAGCGCGGCCAGACCCAGCGCAACCTGCCCTGCCAGCGCCAGTCTCTCGGCACCGAGAGCGCGCGCCGCGCCGCCGCCGCCCAGCACGCTGGTCGCGACCACGTAGCCCGCGCTGTCCGGGATGAACACCGCGCCTCGGACCCACTTCTGTCGAATAACATACTAAAATATCATATCTTGCCTATTAAACTCCACGCGCGTTAATAGGTCCCTAGCTTACCTGCGGATGAAAGCGCTGCATGATCCAGAGTGGCAGACAGGGCTCGAGCGCCGCCATGACGGCCGTGGTGAGCAGCACGGCGCCCGCGCAGGCGCCGCACGCGCCCTCCTGGGCCGCCGCCAGCGCGCCCAGGCAGTAGCCGCCGCCGGCCGGACCTCCCCATTCGCACACCTGTTGGTCATGTACGGCAACACTGAACAAACAATATGCCAGGCATGTGCCAGGCATGAACCAGGCTACAAAAAAGTTTAATTAAATAGAATATTTACTATATCTACGTCTTTTTATAATTTTTAGAATAGGGTGACAAACATAGGAAACATTATGGTAGATACCTACTTATTATTTATTTTTATTACTTAATAAACTTACACAACGAGAACAATGAGGTTCTTGCTCAATTAAACAATATTTACTGATTTTAATATAATAGGCAGAGATATACAGCTAAGTATCAGTTAAGACTAGCTTGGTTCGTTAGCGGGTTGCCATATGTATGCGCCTACAGTGGCGTCACCATTATTTTCTACTCTTTTGTGCCAAGCTGTACTTTGACCAGACTGAAAAGAGAGCGCTTTTTACTTGAGTCAGACATACTTTTTCAGCAAGAGATCCCACCATCTCGAGTTAAAAAGGTAGGTAAAGGATTATTCTTTTGTAAAACCAGAGATGGCAGGAGCTGGGTGACTAGATTAATATTGAAATAACTACCAATTAGAATTAGAATACAAATAAAGAAGTATGTTAATTTACCTGATTGAACTCCTCGGCCTGCAGGTACTTGTATTGCAAAACTGAAGAAAGAAATAAACTTCTTGTACACAACACAACAATATCAATCGGTTACCTAAAAATAGCTGTAAACAACATTAATTAAATACTAAAAATATGAATAAACTCGCTGTACTCAAAACCAGGCTACATAAGATAACATGTAGGTACCTTTGAACGGGCGCTGCACTTATACGCATCTAAAACGAAACTCCAAGTGACTTGCAAAAATATTCAATAAATAAATTCAAACAAATCCTTTGTTACTTAAAAATATAGGATAAAAAAAATTTGGGACGAATTTTGCTCCAACTCAAAAACGAACCACCTAACAAGGTAAAGGTTTTGTTCGCTTCTTTAATTTAACTGAACAAGATTTAAGTGAACAAAAAGTCAAAATCATTTTTATTTCCTAATTTTACTTACGAGTATGTAATGTGAATTTTGTGACGTGTCCAAGAGTTCTGTAGGTAAAGTCTAAAGGAAATAAAGCACTTCGACATTTGATACTAGGTACCTACACTGACCGTGTCCTGTTTGAATTAGGTACTTACCTAATAAATACAAGTATGGGGATAGTTACATAGTGTAAGCAGCAACGCCACGGCAAGCACGATGAAGGGAGCCTCGGGCGCGCGCCACAGCCCCGCCAGCACGCCGCCGAACGGATAGCCCACCAGCACACCTGCAACATACCACAGGTTGTGTGTGAGAGAGCACGCAACTACTGCACTAGCACAATAAACACCCTGCACAAAAAAATACAAGTTTACAAATAAGAACACCTTAAATTATGTACATTTCTAGTGATTTCTGGTTAGGGTGTTTCAGTTTATAGTGCACCAGTGATCTCCTGCACTCACCGAGAGCGACGGCACCTAGCAGCGCGGCCGTGGCGCGGTCCCGGTGCACGGGCGGCGCGGCGCGATGAGCCAGGGACAGCCCCGCCACTCCGCACAGCGCCGCGCCCGCGCCGTGCGCCGCGCGCCCCGCGCCCGCGAGCGCGCCCGCCCACGCGCCCACTTCACCAGCACAGTAGCTACACCACGCGAACACTGTCAATAACAAAAAAAGATAGCTTCAAAATAATTATCAGAGCGATGATGCAGACTGTTCTAAATTCAAAAGGAATAGTGCTTTTTTTGTAAGGTTAAGAATGGTTGACTCCGTCCATTGTGTCCTAGACTAACATATAAAAGCATTTGTATGCGCGGTTGTACCTGTGGCAGCGAGCACCAGTAGAGCAGTCCCGGCCCGCAGCGCGGAGGGCGGGCCACGCGCGCAGACGGCAGCGCCGGCCGGGCCCGCCGCTATCAACTGCGCCAGTGCCTTGGCGCTCAGCACTGCGCCCACCACCGCCGCAGACCCGCCCACTCCTGCAAACATAGGTAGCTCTAACATATATCTCGATTCGTAGAACTCCTCTTGCCTGTGGTGATCAAAGCACCTGCTGATGGTGCACAGCACTATTTGGGAATCACATTTCGAAAGCTTTGTTTCTTTAGACAAAATAAACACTTAGACTAGTCAAATTATACCTATACTCTAAATTATTATCAATTAGGAAATAAGGTGTATTTGATTTTCTCTTCACTTTAATTTTAAATGAAAGGCACCTCACTCTGTCGTTGCATGTATATAATGCTGAGGAGAAAGCATCAAGCGGTAAGGCAAAATCTAGCATGTAGGAGCCAACCGGAGTCTGCGTGTCCCTGCACGGTGGCGTTGAGCAGGCGCGCGAGGGGTGCCGGCGCGGGTCCGTCCGTGGAGCCCCACTCCACCGCTAGCGCCCTAGGCCCGCGTACCCAGTCTGGGATTATTGGCACTGCACAAAACAATCAATAATTTCAGTATACCAATGTAATTGCGCCAAACTTATGCATTGCATCCTAAATTTCGAAAAGGGGAGGTCAGGTTGCTGTTCCTCCCAGTACTGCCTCCAACTTGCAGGCAATAGATAAGCATCTTTATCACTACCCTATGACCTAACGCACTGTTAAGATTCTTCTCAGATCCCTATGTGTTAAAATTAGAATAGTTCCCGAAGTTGGTCTAGGTAGGTGGGCCGCAGTTGGTGCCTACTCACCCAGCACTGTCAAGAGAACATTATCCAAGAAGAATGTCAAGTAGACGAGAGCGAACGCGACCAGCCAGTTCCCGGGAGCCTCGTGCATGTCGAGCGTGGCCCGCGGCCTCGGCGGGACTGTGCCGCGCAGCCCGCACGCAGCGCGACGGAGCAGCGAGGACACATCTGTGCCTGTGCGGCCCTGATAACAAATCCAATACATTTTCAATCAGCGGGCGACCACGCGTTTGCACCACCCTCTAATTTCACAGCTCATTGCTTCTATTGAGGTTTTATTCGAACAGATGGGATCCGTGCGTCGCGTCGGCGTTGGTCATTTTAATATCTAATGGTTTAAAAAGGGATAGGTAGGTAATTAATTTAATTTCAATTCGTTTAGTAAAACGAGACGAGATCCAATGTGTTACGTCTAGGATCGTGTCTAAGACTACTTGCTAGGTAAGACACTACTTATATATACAAGAAAATACAATGAATTATAAACTAAGAAAACATAATGCAGACCTATAAGTAGATACTAGTTACTTACATGACATGAATAAATACGAAAAACATCTATAATAAGTAGGTAGGTAAAGTAAATAGCTAGTCTAGTAATCTATACTTAAGAGCGTTTATTCCTAAAATGCGCAGAAACAGTACTTTTCAAACCCGTTTATATCATGAACCACTTATCTTATAGTATATGTTATTTACTAATAATTTTAGGAAATTTTAGTGTCCAAATAGTTTGACTATAAAATATTTCTATTAATATAGTATGTACGCGTTCTATCAAGATAACTTGTGAGAGGTTTTCATAATTTCCCTTTCAGCATCAGTTTCGAAGCTCAAAATAATAGAAAATACTGACATATCTAATTAAGAAAAAAATATAACCTACTGATGAGATCACAGAACAGAGAATACATAGAATTAGCATGATGCCTTTTTACTAAGAGAACTAGTGTCGCTAAACTCACACATGTATAAACTAACACACATAGAAATAAAAATTCTTATTGGTTGAAAGAGTACGTTAAAAGGGCATAAAACCATAAAACTAATTTTATTGATATTAAACCTTATTTCGGTAGACACATGGTTCAAAACTCAATAAAATAAACAGCGATAAAAAATGAATATCTACTTTGTCTACTTAGCAAAAGATGGCGCTTTTGCCAAATATTTTTATAGTCTCTATTCCCAGCAAATAAGATTACTAATACAATGGCTGCCTTTCTTGATTATACACAACACAAAGCTACTTAACAAGAGATGGCGCTGGCGCTATTGCTATCGACTTTTATTATAGTCTCTAATAACGGATCATAAGATCGATAATACAATGGCTGTTTATCGATTACCCAGAAAACACAGCTACTGCCTTAGTGATGTACCAATGAGAATACGAGACGAATCTATCGATATCGATTATTACCTACAGATGAATAACGAAATAGGTACGTCAGGTTATATTTGTGGTGGTCGAAATAAAAAGCTTACCTTTTCTTTTATTCTTTAATGACAATTAATGAAAATTTATTGTCCTTGAAATAGGACGTACTTGTTAAATAACTGTCTTTTCGTAAGTTTTACGTTTAATTTTAATAAATGATGGATACGCACATTTATGGCTTTTATCAAATCACTGACATGGTTTGATACGGGAAACTGTCCGACTTGATGAAAGTTTATATTTTCGAACAGTTTTTCTCCAACATACTTATGTAATATTTTCATTATTATAAATTATTTTTTTATTGCCCTTCCATAGTATAAAATACATCCAGATTAAATCATCACAAAAACAAAACAAAAATTAACGCCCTAAAACATACTTAAATGGGTAATGTTTACGAAATCATAACCATTAAAGTTATCGATAGCACATTTGTGTTTATTACGGCACATCCCTAATTGAGTAGCGAAAGTTGCGGTTTAAAAAAATAGACCTTAAGTGTTATGACTCACAGTCTATTTTTCTATGTCTGTTTTCTATTTTTGTTTGACGGTTTTGCATTTTGAACAAAACTAGCAAAAAAACAATAAAATAATGCTGACAGTTGATATGATATGCCCCCTTTCGTTAAATATTTGGTTCGGCTTTCGTTTTTACACTCTAAAACGGCACAATACGGTATTTTTATATTTTATTTGTTTTTTTTTTAAGTATGTTTACTCTAGCTAAATTAAAACACGACTGATGTAAGCGGAGCTTGAAGTGCGCAGTACTGCGCCTACTAGGTGAGACGCGGGCCCCGCCTACTTACTATTTCTATGTATTCTCTGTTCTGTGGATGAGATCCTTGGCTAAAAAGTAAATTAGATAGATGTTTGGTTTTGGTATCCTACTATGAGAAATTAAAATTAAAAAAATGTGAAATATTACGAATATTTCACATTTTTAAATGATGTTTTTACCGATATACCTTATTTAATTTAATATAATAATAGCCTACCAATAAAGCGGAGCATCTTTTTTAAAATCATACATTTAAATTTTTTATGATTTTGTTGCTATTATTTTTCTATAAATATTTAATGAGCGACGTGACCACACTCTAGAAAGCCTCGCGGCGGACTGATTTTCCCGCAGCGTTTTATAGTAGTTTTAAAATATTTATATATAATAAAACAGTTTTTATTTCTCACACTTAACTTATACTAAACTACATATTATGAGTGCTTAGTGATAGTGAAAGCCTCCTCCAGCTCCTTCCATCTTCCTCGATCTCTAGCTACTCTACTCCATGTCTTCCCTGCTATTTTTACGATGTCATCGCCCCATCGTTTTACAGGTCTTCCTTTTCTTCGTGTCTTGTTTATAGGCTAGTCTTGATACTTAGCTGTATATTTCTATTACACATAGTCAGAGGCGGCCTTACCCATTGCGAGGCTCCGGGCGGCAGGTCTTTGCGAGGCCCTTTATCCTTCGTCAAAAGTATGTGATGAGAAGTAGGTCTAGTTGTTAGGTTTAGGTATGAAGTAAGCAAAATTACGAGTACCTATGACTATGAAAAAAGAAATAACAGCGAACTAATGACTTTGTATTGATAGATAATGGGTAGATTAAGCGGCGGGCAAGCCGCGTTAATCTTAGACTTTGGTGAGGTCGGTTTAGCAAGAAAGACGAGGAACGACGGAGATAACCGCAGCATTTTTGAAATTTTTTAGGCGATATAGAAGAAATACATATATAAGTAACGGCGAGCGAAGCGAGCTTTTTTTCCGGTGTCAATTGACAGCGGAGTCAGTCAGTCGCAGTGCCTTCAGTATTCCGTGATCATGGCGCATGAAACTGTGCCGAAATATTGGATAACTTAAAAATCAAATCATGGTAAATATCCCGTTTTAGATGACTTTAGTGTTAATAACCATGATAGTTTCAAAAGTTTTATTGGTTTGTGTTGTTATCTGTGCGAAATAACTTTGCTTGTAGGTACACAATAGGTATTAGTTTCAAAGTACACAATCAATCAAGTTACTATCGATTGTGCGTTACAATGTGTTGTTACACAACAGTGTGTTAATAATACCTATGGCTATTTCAGAATGCCAGCAAGAAAAGTTATCTCGGAAAGACACTTAGAAATGATGATGAACTACATGGAACAGAACAGACATGGACACAAAAAGCGGTTGAAGTGGAGTTTACGGGACGCAGGACTTAGAAAATGTTCGACTTTACAAGACGACATTATTTTGAGAATGTTACCATAAAGAAAAAAACATTCCGTTTCTAGACATGTTTGCCAAGCTGTATTTTACTTGGTAGAACTATGGATACACCGTTGGTAACATTTTGCGTTGTCTTGTTGTCAATGTCATGTCAATCTGTCATTTGACAATAACGTAAAGTGGGGAGATGAATGGAGTCTTGTGGGGGAAGTTCAGCCACACACATCCAGTCGTGTAAAGTCTGTTGTGTTCATATTATTTGTTAGTTAGGCCTGTCGGTTGTTCAGTTATCAGCAAACATTCAAGCTGTGGCTAGCATGCTGACCAGTAGAAACCCTAGAAACGTACATTACTGACTGTTCCAAGAGCTGTAATATCACAAACTTGTAAATTATAATGTGAAGCGTGCAAACTGTGAAGAAATTCAACCTGCGGTGGACGGATACCTGGCCTGCCCTGTTGATGCCCGGCCGCTGTTCCCCCGTGGAGGCCCGGCGGGTGCTGCGCAGGCCGCCCGCGCCTCGCGCCCCATCCGCTGCTCACTCCTGGATATGGTGAGTTCATTGACACTTTAACTATTTCGCAGTTCATGACCTGACTTGCAAGCTTGCAACCCAAAATAAGATAAGTAAATAATAAGGCTGCCATTATAAAGAAATCTCTTAATTTTGCGTTAACAGATAGGCATGTATTATCTTCCTGTTATTTATAATTTTACTTGCTACTGAACCTGAGTAAGGGACTAAGAGTGCCAAGGAACATAAAATTACATAGGTAGGTCCAATGCATAGAGCTATTCCTTGAAACTTCATTCTGAATCTGTTCACAGAGCTGGTAGCTATGCTGCTCTGTTTACAATATTATTGATTGCCTATCCCAAAGCACATGCAGGCTTTAGCAATCAATATTGCAGTTTGTAAAAGATAGAAGATGAATTTGAAAAGTGTTCATCCAAAGCCATAATGTGCTTGAATATGGCTTGCTTGGAGCATGGTGGAAATTACCTTGACTTTTAGGGCTGAGTTGTACAAAGTAAGTAATTAGTACCTCATACAAACAAGCATTCATACAGTAATGGTACCTTACATCATTAACTGCATTATTCTTAAATCATGGAACTAATGATTAAAACAATAAGTCAATTAGTGGAAGTAATTTATAGGATAGAGTAGCTTAAAGGCAGGTGTGGCTGGAGCACCGCGGGCTATTGGGGCTGTGCATAGTGTGCATGACAGGCTGTTCCTGTGCTAGTGAAGAACCATTTGCCAAGCCTGCCACAGATTTTTCTGTTCGCTTAGCTCTCTGTTAGCTCTCTCAGTTATCAACAGTTACCTTCCAAGCTGCCTATTACAAGGATAAAAATAATTTACATACTTCATTTCTGGATTTCTGTGCAGAGATTTAGTCACAGAATAGAATGAAATTATTATGAAATATTTATTTATTTATTTATTTATTGAGATAATAACATCATAACAGGTTTTTTTTATTAAGCCCTAAGGCGATGTTATAACTACTTATACTAAAAATTACATATTTTTGTACATACACACAATACTAAATAATTTATAATTGTTTTTCAATAACATTTTGTGCCTTTTTCATGGCTTTCGGCAGGTTTTCGTAAAATATGTCCACACTGTTTTTGGACAGAACATTGATTAAATATATAGCGAGTGACATAGGGGCAAACTTAAGTAGGTTGGTCCTACAAGTGGGCACCTCCATAGTGTGGCTATATATATAATTATAGTAGTGGCTATTTCATATATAATATATATGAAATAGCCACCTACTTCCTATTGGTGGAAGGGTTATCTAGTGCTGGCTCCACCACGCGCCGCCGCCGCTCACATGCTCGTGGCCGCGTCACCTTATTATTCAATATTCTTCATCAAAACCGTCTGCTTTCTCTATTAAGTACCCATTTATAATTAAATTTTATAGAATTAATTTGAGTTTGGGAAGTATAATTGCATGACCGCACTTACTGGAAAGATTTGGGGAGACCTATGCCCTCTGCCCAGCAGTGGGACGAATCAGGCTATTATAAAAAAAGGAAACTTGGTGGAAACTGGACACTGAATAGTTTGTTAAAGTGGTTGAAGCTCTTCCTCACTGATTGACTCTTGTATGATTGTCATTGCAGGTAGCCAGGTGTTCCCTGGCTACCTGCAATGACAATCAAAAACATACGCGGCCCGTCGCATTTGCACAACACATGACTTTATCAACTAAGTAGTTGTATACGTAAATGGTAGGTCAGCGTGTACAGTTACGTGTCACGCCGACACCCGTCATGCCGAGTGTCGTCGATGGTGTCGCCATGTGTGTGTGGTCCGTGGGCTGCGCGTGCGCGAGGACCGGAGGACATCATCCCAGATGCCCTGATGCCTGGTGCATGGCCTGTGGGATGTTCAATCTTGAATGTAGGTATACCTATTGCAAATATTATATTGAAGCGATAGAAATGAAGTTATGAGATGACACACGGTCACACGCGCACGATACGAACCGAATATACTTAAGTTGCTTCGGGCGCGTTCGTTTCCGATTTTTGTGGAAATAAATATAAAATCATTTTGATACCTACTGAGACGAAGCGGGGGATGGGGCGAGCTGAATGTCACGAACGACGGATTGTACCTAGTACTATTAATAGGGCACAAGTGTGTACCTAAGCACAAGCACTAACTAAGCGGACAGCCACCGGTGCGCTCTCTGTTTTCTCTCTCTCATAATCCGATTGGTATGTAAGGTATGCAATGCCCATACAATTATATTTAATCCTAGTTAGATAGGTCTTCCCTACCTACGTGCTGGTGAAGGTCCGGCTGACAAACCGGATCGGAACATATCTCACTAGGTAGGTACTATAACTGTTCTCTGTATCAGTTTCCGACGTTCGGAGATGACCTTCGGCATAACATACCTAGTCAGATAAATGACGTCACTCATTGTTTCATGTTATATTCGAATTGAACCGCACATGTACATAATTTCATTTCACATTTATTAACGAACTGATGATAATATACGTACCTACCCGCCTCGTGTAATTAGTAGGTAGGTACCTAAGTACTTTCATTGTTGTAACGTAACAGTTCTCCCCTGCGTTGAATTTTCGTCATAAATAGTGACTATAAAAGCAAACTGCCCTAAATGTGAGAAGGGGTTGTGGTTTCTTGCCTTGCCTATTTATACATACATTATCGTCTAGGTATATTGTACGTTCGTTTCTCCATTTTCGTACCTACCTACTAAAATATCGTTACAGTAGATAACAACGGGATAAACACGTGACAAAAGCAAAGCGTAAGCAGGAAACCTACGAGGATACGAAGGTAGAGGATGACAACAATTATCTATATAAAGACGACACGACAAAGAAAGTCGTCTCATAACTCAAGAACGGCTGAACCGATTTGGCTGAAAATTCCAACCAGGAGACGGATATAGGATAGGTACTTTTATCATTTAAACCATTTGACACATAGATTTCCACGGGGGCGGGGCGCAGCTAGTCTGACAATAATATCTAATATGATTGATTCCGGTTCTGCGATCCCAACTCGCATGCCGCGTATACCTATTACCCCCAATAATGATATTGATAAGGGCCATTGAATTCAGATGCTTATTACCAACTGTGGACTAGCATAGACGCAGATGATGGTATTCGAAATATGATCGCGCAAGTCGAGTCGTGCGGTCGTCATGCGCGACCAGACAACTGCTGCATCCTTGTGTGTAATAACGGCACGTGTCATGTTACAATAGCATTCAGTAACGAACGCGTAGGTAACCCGAGAGCGGGCGGTGTGCCATGCGGCGCGGCGGCGCGGCGCGTGTTGTGCTTCCTGCGGAGACCTGCCGGCCGAGCTCGGCGCGAGGTCCGACTGTTGCGCAAACATTCAACTACTGGCTCATCATCAATACAATACTTGGTAATGGTACTGTGCGTGCACTGTCGCGTGGTAGCAGGCCAGCGCCACGCTGCGGGTGGCAGTCGCGGCGAGGCGGCGCAGTGCGAAGCATGTGCGGCCTAGTCTGGAGCAGAGCTCTTCTATGTGGCTTTCCCATGTGAGCCCGCAGTCGATTTGGAATCCAACAAGTTTTGTGGATTCTACCATCTGTAGGGTGGTGTTTCCAGCAGTCACAGTGAACAGTGGCCTGGGTGTGCCGTTCAGACGGAATGTCATGTAGCAGGTTTACGTACATCAGCCAACGCTCATCCTGCCGTGCGACCTCACTCGTGACTCACTGGCTGCAGCTCGCCCATGTACTTGCATCCTTTGTATGAGCCACGTCGTATCTAAGTTCTGGTGGAATTTCCGCGACGCCTCGGTTTTTCCACCGTTCGTCAGTCGTCGATTACTGATTTTGGACCGCTTTATCCTTAATACTAAATAACAGTTTATTAAAGTTTGGTATGTTACTTTGATAACTTTTTGGATAACTTAAGGCTACAGTTTCCAGTCATGATAACATATTATGTGTCCATTGCAACTGCATGAACATTATTTAACAGTACCTGTACCTTACCTAGTAATGAACAGCATTGCGTGCGATGCACCAAGTGCAGTTAGAATTTTATTTGAATGCCAAAATAATTACATAGCCTGTTAATAAAATTTAAAACTTACTTAGATTTAACCTATCTTCTTGTTATCTTGTTTCTGGACTGGTTTCCGCAACTTGGCCGCCGGTGGGCCTTTTTTGCGTGTCGGGTGGGGGGGCTGCTAGTCTAACCACCCGATGTCCTCCAGGAAGGCCAGCAGCTCGCTGATGCCGGTGCATGCCTCTCTAGGCGTCCTCGGTGTCCCAAGGTGATGCAGTCTTTGAGAAGCCACGCTGTCGCAATCTACAAGCACATGCGCTGCCGTCTCCTCTGCATTCATGCACCCTCTGCAAAGGGGGCTGTCCGTGATACCCAAATTAAAAAGGTGTTTGTTTAGCATGCAGTATCCCGTGACAATACCGACGATTTTCCGGAGTTTGTCACGTTTGAGATTGAGGAGTTTTCGGGAGTACCGTGGGTTTAAAACCGGGAATGCCTCCTTCGACTGCCTGCAATCTGGAATACTTGCCCAGTGCTCTTCTCTTCGTGTCGTTTGGCTGTGCGTTGACGGATCCATGAGCGGACTTGACTAAAGGGGAGGGGAATTATTGGTTCAGGCCCTGCCGGTTGCCATTCTGAACCTCTCCTCGCCAGTGAATCAGCTTCGTCGTTACCCCTGGATCCGCTGTGGCCTTTTATCCATTGTAGGGTGACTCTATTGGACTTACTTATTTGCTCTAGCAGGTGGTGGCATTGCAAAGTCAGTCCTGAGTTGTGTTCTCTCCTGTTCAAGGCCTGTAGTACTGCCGCGCTGTCCGAGAGGATCCTGATGTTTTGGTCAGTTACCTTCCTTCGTAGCACTGCAGTCGCAGCTTGGATAATACCTACACATTCCGCCTGGAAGATGGAGTTGTGGGCACCCAGTGCTGTTTGCTGTTTGTTAGATTTAACCTGTAAAGAAGGATTTATTTATTTTAGTTTTAAAGTCATTTATATCTTAATTTATTTTAATTAAATATCTTGGGAACAATTGTTATTGAAAATATGACCGGTGCCGCCCGCGCCGCCGCGCGCACAGCCGTTAGATAACACGCAACGCAACCATCGGCAACAGGTGAAACTTGTTTGTTTATTTATTTAGGTAGCTAGCTAGTGGGTGGCTAACCATCTTTATTTTGATTATAGGATCAGGCTCAGAAAGCACTGCATTGTCCACTTTAGTTCATTTTGAGTTTTTTAATGAAATAAAACATTAATAATATACCTAACTTAGATGAATGATGATTCATGAAACTACTGTTATCTTACTTCACACATGCTTTGTCAAACATAACAACATCATCATTATAACCTCGCCTAACTCACGATTTAATATGTAGTTAGTTGCTGATGTTGCTATTCACTCAGGTTTATTACAAGGACACAGTATATTGTGACAAGGATGAGTAGATTCTTTGAAGCCAATTAGGTAGGTAGGTATTCAAATGTCACGGAGTCAGATGTTAACGCTGGCTGGCTGTATGGCCAATGATTGATTGCGTCAGGCGTTCCACGCAACGCACCAAGCTTACTGGGCAAGCAGTGCAGCGAGTGGCTTGCGAGCGCCACTCTGCTAGTAGGACTTTATTAATTGGCGGCGGCGGCATGCCATGCCATGTAGCGGGTCCGTGGGAATCCTGCTTACAAGACGTGATTCACAGTTGATGGATGCAAGTGGCGTGCGCGTGGAATGTCGCGCGGACAGAGTGCAGACAGGTGCGAGCGTACTGTATTGTAATTAGTGACGTGTGCTAGAGTCCTGTTCTATAATGTCTGGTCAAAATGAAATCAGTTAAGAATGAGTACTTAATTATGGCGTTTGGTCAAATAATGGCTCCTCCATTGACCTCTTGAACTTCAGTAGGCTATACTATACCAACTATACTATGACCTAGACTGGAGGTACCGAGAAGGCTAGATTGCGTACATTGCATCTGCACGGGGCTGGTCACGCAGATAGACGCGCGGCGCGGGGCGCGGGGGGGCGGTGTGCGTGAGTCGGCGAGGTCAGGGACCGAGGCGGCGCGCGGGCACCTGCGCTGCGGCCCGGGGCAGCCTCGCGGCCTGAGGAGCGCGACCTTGCGAGGCCGCGGCCTATCTCCGCGCCTGCTGTATGGTACACCATTGTTACAGCGAGAGGTGCAGTAGCTCTGTCTGTCACGGAGCTGTCGACTGGACTACACCGACTGTACCATCGGTCGCGCCGCGGACGGGCAGGCTAGGTACGACTCTCGTCGGAAATACTCTCACATTTGTCAAGTTTAGCATCAAAACACGTCTGAGAAGAAAGCTTGCAAGAGCGTGAGCAAGAATACCTACCTTCGCCTGCACAATACAATTAGGTACATAGTATGTGTTATGTAAGGCAAGCATGCTGGTTTGCGTTCCACTGTACTGCTGTGTGGTTTATGGATGGTGCCAGAACGAGCTGGCAATGATCGAACCTTATAATCCGTTCTTTACCAAAACATTTCCATAACCTGTTGTGAGAATGGGTAAAAACCGAAGAAGTGATGTACCAACCGCGTCGCGTTCTGATACCGTCAGCTGAGCCGTCAGCGTTGTGTGTCGTGATCGAGCTGCGTTCGATAATACTGAAACCGGTGGTAGTGGTAGTGGTAAACGTTCGTAGCAAAAGACACAATAATGAGGGTAGATCGGTATATATTATCTGCTCATAAAAACGAATTCGCAGTGCCTTCAGTTATTCCGTGATCATGGCGCATGAAACTGTGCCGAAATATTGGAAAACTCAAAAATCAAATCATGGTAAATATCCCGTTTTAGATGACTTAAGTGATCAACCAACATTAGTTTTGTTGAAAAATAACATTTGAAAATCCGTCATTTTAAACTACTCGCACTACATATTCGTAATGTACTACACCTTCGAAAATATGTGAACGGATACCTTTACTGTGATCATCTTAACTGCACCTTGTCGACTACGGAACCCTAAAAATATGCGTTTGAATTGTGATCATATTATTTTACAATAGCGATACAAAACAATGAAAAATATCTACTTGTTTTATTGTTGAGATGAGATCATCCTCAGAGCGAGCAGAGCGGGGAGATATTCTGAATCTTTAAAGGAAACATCAGTAGGTAACGTACTGTTAAAAATAGGTGAATTGTTATACAGGGTGGCCCAAAATAACGTTGACAAGATGTTTTTATAAAATATTTAATAAATTTATACATGAGTTAAATAAGGTTAGAAATTATAAAACTACACTTTATTTTATACAATAATCCCTACTTGTCTTCAAAATAACCTCATTTAGGGCGGATACATAGAGACAAACGCTTGGTAAAATTTTCTACAATTTTCCGCAGTTCCTTCACCGATATTTTGACCCACTCCCGTGTAAGAATTGCCCTTAGCTCGTCAACACTTCTATGACGCGTAGCACAGGACCTTGCTTCTAAGATAGACCACAAACTCTAATCCATCGGATTCAGATCAGGCGAGTAGGGTGGCCATTGTTTGGAGCTGATGAAATCAGGAAAATTATCTTTGCACCACTGTTGAATACTTAAGGCCCTGTGAGCTGGAGCAGAGTCTTGTTGAAATATCCATCTATGGTTACCTAAGTGCTGTTGACTCCAAGGAAGAAGCACATTTTCAAGAATGTCTCGACGGTAGTTTTCCAGGTTGATTTTGATACCCTTTTCTACAAAAACTTGGGGAGTTTTGCCAGTAGCGCAAATCGCACCCCAAACCATAATTGTTTTAGCGTTTTGGCGATCTGGAACAATTGCAGCAGCTCCAGGACGAGTGGAAGACCAGATCCTGTCGTTTTGGCGATTATGGGCTTGTTCTATCGAAAATAATTTTTTGTCAGAGATTACGTTATTTTCCCAATTTGACGCTGCGGAGCGTTGTTTAAGCAAACGAACTTTTTTGTCTTTGTCCGTAAGCAATTGCGCTTTTCTGAGATTATATGGTACCAATTGTAGATCATGTTTCACGATACGCTGTATGCTGGAGCGACTAATCCCCAAGTCTCGCACCGTTTCCCTCACCCTGGTCTGTGGATTACGGACTAATCTTTGTTTGATAATGTGTCGGTTCCTACAAGTTCTAACAGTCCTCTTGCATCCTCTTCCAGGACGGTTGCTGAAGAAACTAACTGACGACTAACACCGAAAATGTTTGCTATCTCACTGCCTTTTTCCACGCTCATGAAATGAAATTATGGCTCCACGTTGCACTGACATAGCAAAACAAATATAATTTTAACACTTTTTAGCAGACAAAAAATTTTCAAAATGACGCCGAAGAATGAGTATAAAATAACAAATAATAAAAGTAAACGCAAACCATTCCATTTTTGAAATTTTTACTTTTTAGTTTTGTCAACGTTATTTTGGGCCACGGTGTATACCTGGCGCCGCTGAGTGAGCGACGAGTAATGTTCTCCCTTCTCACAACGAACGCGAACAGTTCCTGCGACCACTCGTTGAGAGCTGGCGGTGGCGCCGCTGAGTGAGCGACGAGTAATGTTCTCCCTTCTCACAACGAACGCGAACAGTTCCCGCGACCACTCGTTGAGAGCTGGCGGTGGCGCCGCTGAGTGAGCGACGAGTAATGTTCTCCCTTCTCACAACGAATGCGAACAGTTCCCGCGACCACTCGTTGAGAGCTGGCGGTGGCGCCGCTGAGTGAGCGACGCGACGAGTAATGTTCTCCCTTCTCACAACGAACGCGAACAGTTCCCGCGACCACTCGTTGCTGATTAGAATTAGAACGATAAAATATCGAATTGCTAATGTTGAATACGCTTATCTGATTGGAAGCTATCTCTCGATATTTTGACGGTTCTTGGCATATATATCGAGTAGACATATTGTAAGAGCAGCCCTCCTGGAGGTCCGCGTCCCGCGTGTGCTGCTACAAGTGTGCGGTGCAGCACTAGCCGCATGCAGCCGGACCACAGGCCGGACTGTCCGCTTCTGAACTCGAGTAATGCTAAACTGAAGCGATCCCTCGCACGAGCTCGCAGCTCACGTCTAAAGCCTGTTTTCACTAAACCCTAGCTCCACATGTCCACATCTCTAGTGCATCTATCTTCCTCCGCTCCATGAACTCCAGAGTTTTCGTCTCTGTTCCATGCAGAAGAATTGGAAATACAGAAATAAATTTATTGTTAAAACCATTTTACATGTCACATTTTCGTATAAGTACAATACATATTGTTAAAATTGAAAATAAAATCAAATCATCTTAGAATAATAAATTAAAATAAAGTCAGGTTTACATTTCACTCTGCGCGACAAGATGAGAGACTGCCGTCGGATGTGACAGGACAGAGTCTGGTAGAATACTGCCGGAGCCATTACATGATGACCTTTGAGGACTTCGTGAGGGAGCGGGCGATGGTCGGCAGCATTTTCGCGTTCCGTACGAGTGGGTGTCGCCGAGTGGAAAGACTGCGGTGTAGGTACCTAACGTGTTGGTAGGTGCCTCATGTAGGACGTCGCTCAATGACGAATACCTATTGATCAGATAAGGGAAATAGAATTACATTTAAATAAAGTAAACGAAGCATATCGGAATTCTGCAAATCCGAATTCAGATAAGGAATAATAAAACAATGTATTTAAATTAGAGGTAAATCTATAGTATAAAAAGGCATGTATTTACTTAATAAACATTCAGTCTTACTTAGCATTCAGTGTGAAACCTAAGCAGTCGTGTTAATTACTCCTCCAATAACTTTTCAGACAAGGCTCTGTCTGTGCTGTCTGTCGTCGTCGTCGCGTGTCGTGGTGGTGCTTATCCGCCGGTTTTTATAAATCTGAGCCTTTCAACAGCAGAGCGTGTGTTGTTTGGGCGCAGCCTTACTTCATCTTCACAGCCTCCGGCGGTGGTGATACTGCTCCCGAGGATATGTTCTACAAGCACGTACATTGTGCATTGCCCTAATTAAAGCCAACCTCTATATACTAAATACGTGGTTGAGGGACCGAACAACGGTATTGATGACATTACTGTGATAGGTAGGCATGTGCACCTAGGAGTTATAGGTTTAGGTTTAGGTGGAGTGGAGGCACTCCTATTTCCGATAGAGATTGCACAACGCGCTGGCTGCTGTTCCATGTGACATAAGCCTTTTGGTCCGATACGATAAAGTCATTAACTCCGCGCTATGCGATAACCACGTAATCTCAGTTGCACATCGCGCTAATATGCTAATTAATTAATAGCTGTGTGTTTGTCGTTCTCTCGGGTCCGGAGTCGAACCGCAACCATCTCACGCCGCAGCACCACAGCTCGCCGCACCACTACTCTATGAACCTACTATACTACCTATGTACCTGTTTATTTAAACTTATTGTAATATATAATATAAGGGACTCCTCAGCCCCTTTACTTCTCTACTCATGGTCATTCTCTTATTATAGTTTCGCTAAGTATTTTCAATATTAATGTTAGGTCACTTAGGTGTTTAGAATGATTAATCATTATTGACGACCGATGTGGCGCGGTGGGCGAAGGTCCGCCTGCGACGCAGGAGGTTGCGGGTTCGATTCCCGCCTCGGAACAATTGTGTGTACGATCTGCAGATATTTGTTCCGGGTGTTCTGGTCGTTTTCTATGTATAATAAAAAATATCTATCTGTGTAATGTATTGTATTATGTATATCAGTCATCTAGTACCCATAACACAAGCTCTGCTTAGCTTGGGGCTAGATGATGCTGTGTGAATTGTCCAGCATTATTTTATTTTTATTTATTTTAATGATTTATAGTGTTGTATGGACATGTGTTCGATAGTTGGTTGAGGGACGGTGTTGGTGAAGCCGCGACACCGCGCCTGTGCACGTCACATTTAAATATTTGGTACTCGTGCCTCGGGTGACAGCAGCGACACGTTATGTCGCTACATTATTAACGAGTTACGCGAACACGATGACTCGCTATAAACCACTCATCAATATACACGGAGACATGTCGCTGGTGGCGGACAGCCGCGCTATCTGAACCCAGATTAATTGCTTTGCCGTCGCAGTGATGGATGTCCGCTCACTGCCCTCACCGGTGCCCGTGGACGATGACCCGAGCCAGTCACCCTGAACACGTGACAGAGGTCCACCGACAGGCTCCACTCGCGCCCTCGCCTCGCCTAGTGCGTGTCGCGACCGCTCACTGACAGACGGAGGCATTCGTGTTGTGTGCTGAGCCGCCATATCCTCTCTGTGCTGCGCCCGCGTCGCACGGCTCGAACAAGTGGTGGAGTGCCGCGCCTTCAGTAGTATCCATCTGCGAGTGAACGGGAGACGAGGGTCGAGGTGTGTTGGAGAGGTGGGTCGGTGAGGAGCGACCATGTGCTGTGGGCGTAGCACGGGCATTCTTGTCTAGAGTAGAATATAGACAAACATAGTATCATCAATCGTCATACATTGCGTAAATTATTGAAATTGAACGAATGAGCTTCTAAGCGATAAGGCCGCCTATTGTACCTACTTGTCGCATGTAATGTCTTTTATAATAATCTGTACACCACAATAAAGTATTTTTGTATTGTATTGTAATATGTTTTAATAAGTATGTGATGAAAAAGTGACGTAATTTTTCAGTAGATATTCTACCCTAGACAGCTCAGCCTACAGGCATCCACTCGAAAGGGGTCGACAAAGAGCGACAGCTTGCGCGAGCTGTGCCCGTGACATTGGAGTCCTGAGTCCGAGCGGAGGAGGGCTGCACACAGCCGTGACCTCGAGCCTTGGCTGAGGAGACCTTTGCCTATTTGTTTTGTTCAGTGCACGCTGCTCGAGTCGAGTCGTGACTGAGCTTGATGACTCAATGGCGGCTCCACCTCGCGCCGACGAATCAAATGAAATGATTACGCGTTGCGTAGCGGAGGCACTCGCGGCTAATAGAACCCTTGCGACACCAAATCATGTTTACCTTCTTTATTTATTTCATGTGTGCCCATTGCTCGCCGACAAGCTGTTCCTATGAAGCACAGTTTGCTGATCGACCGATCGACCTCGTGCTCTCCTCCACACTCGTCATTATCGACATGGTCGTCGTGCGAACCATACTCACATTTGAAGATGATTATACACGGTGTAACATGAGGGGTGGATCATCGGTAAATGGGGGGTGGGGGACCTCAGTACCTATCGATTTAACCCCCCTGTATGTTCAGCGATATTCACTGGTTCAAAAGTTATTTGGATTTTAGTAAAATTTTAGTTAAAATCAGATTTCATCCTTAATTTCGCAATTGCAGCCAAAATATTGGGTCTGCGACCCTGTCTTTTTTTTTGAAACAAGATGAATAGTGGGCCTTTGGTGCCCCTATACCAATTTGAATCTTAGATTTATAAAAAAACCAAATATGAAAATTATAGCAAAATTTCTTTGAAAAATCTAATATTTACGTTAACTTGAAATGGTTCTAAAAATATTTCGTATATTATTATTTTTTGCAACCTATCTTAAAAACATCTGGCTTTCATGAAGAATAAACCCTGAAAATTTCATATGGCTAGTACGAAGTAATCATATTGAAAAATGTAATTAAAATAGTGTCAAGTGCAAAAAAACCGTGATTTGTTAACAAAAATCTACTGAATCATGTCAAGGAAAGGATAGCTAAATAAAAGCATTATGTCTTGCTCTTACACTGCTGTGATTGGCTGATAAATAAAATAAAATAAGGTAGTATGCTATTTTTATTCTGAATTTGAATTTTGGAATGAAGACTGCGTTATCTTGCACCGCTGTGATTGGCTGAATAGGTAGTAGTTTTAAATTTGAATTTTTCGAACGTTCAAAGGTTCACTATTCATCTTGTTTAAAAAAAAAAGACAGGGTCGCAGACCCAATATTTTGGCTGCAATTGCGAAATTAAGGATGAAATCTGATTTTAACTAAAATTTTACTAAAATCCAAATAACTTTTGAACCAGTGAATATCGCTGAACATACAGGGGGGTTAAATCGATAGGTACTGAGGTCCCCCATCCTCCATTTACCGATGATCCACCCCTCATGTTACACCGTGTATACATACATGATCCTGATGGTATTGATCTCGTAGGAGATGTAGTAAGTAATGTGAAGTACTTCAGAGAGGCTCCTGAGGCGGGTGGTTCGTATACTGTCGGTAGTATCGGTCGGTCTGTATCGCTGTGATGTGACCTTTCCGCCGCGTGTCGCGGGCCGCCCCGCCCCGCCCCGCCCTGCGCCGCGCCGCCTGCAATCGATTCATCACGCCATTTATTAAATTGTTCTTGTGTAAAAAACACCTTTCACCTCGTACACATCGGCTCGGTATTCACCCGGTCGAGTCCATCGATACATCAGGTCGCCTCCTTCAACGCGAGTAGGCACACGCACCTGCCGGATGGTGTGAGCAGTGAGACCTAGGGTTATTGGTCATTCGACGTATGTAGGTATTCCCGTTAGGAGGTGATAGGGGTGACTATTTGCGATAATTCAAATTCACAATATAATATAAATCTTACAAAATAAGCACTTAAATAATATTTTAATTTTATTATTATTAATATAATAAGATAATTTGAATCCCCTGCATTATGAAAAGTGAACCATTTTTAAGTTGCATTGCAACATATGTATAGAAAGGCAGTAGCAGCGATGACGACATTATTCCCATGGAATAAGGTTCAAATCAGAATTTTGGAATATGCTATTTTTAATTTCTGATTTGAACCTTATTCCATGGGAATAATGTCGTCATCGCTGCCACTGCCCAACCCACCCTGCAATGCACTGCCCAACCCACCCACGGAGTCGCAGCTTACGGTCTATTCATAATCATCATCATCATCAGCCTATAGCAGTCCACTGCTGGACATAGGCCTCCCCCAAAGAGCGCCATAGCGCCCTGTCTTCTTTATTCATAATATTAATCCCTAATGCATTTTACGAATTTTCGCTCGGGAGGAAATAATTGACCAAATTTGTACCTGGCCTGGTAAAGTAAAGTAAAAAATAATTTATTTCTTTACAAAACAAGCACTTAGACTGGCTCCCGGACCATAAACAACATCGAGCGAATTGAATCGAATGTTATCTTTAACATGCACCGTATCGATTAATGACAAAGATTTCTAGAGAATTTATTAAAATCTTTGAATGCAGTATACAACGGATGTATGTATCTCTGTAGGCATAGGTGTGCCGTCTGTTCGGTAATCAATAATGTTTGTTACAGAGCGGAGCAGCAGAGCGGAGCGCGCGGTGAGCGGCCATGGGCGGCGTGCGGCCCGCGCACGGCGGCGCCCTGCTCGCGGTGGCGGCCTTGCTGCTGGTGCTGCTGGCGCGCCTCCCCGCGCCCCCGCCGCGCCCCGCGCGCCCTCGCCCGCGCGCCCTCTCCCCGCCCTCCGCCGCGCCCCCGCCCGCCGCCGCCGTCTCCACCACCACGCGCCCCCCTCCGCCTGCCCTCCCCGCTCGGAACGCGAGCGGGCCGGTGCTGGTGCGCGACCTGTACGTGGGCGGGTACTCGGCGGCGCACGCGGGCCTGTGCCCCGCGCTGGGCGAGCGCACGCGGCTGTTGATCCTGGTGACGTCGGCGCCCTCGCACGTGTCCGCGCGCGCCGCCGTTCGCCTCACCTGGGGGCACTACGCGGCGCGCTCCGACGTCACCATCGCCTTCGTGCTGGGCGCGGCGCCGTCTGCCCTGCAGCGCGCGCTGCGGGAGGAGGACGCGCTCTACGGGGACCTCATCCAGGGTCGCTTCCAGGACTCGTACTCGAACCTGACGCTGAAGACGGTCGCGCTGCTGGAGTGGGCGGCGACGTACTGCCCGCGCGCGCCGCATCTGCTCAAGACGGACGACGACATGTTCGTGAACGTGCCGCGCCTGCTGCGGTTCGCGGCGGCGCGCGCGGGCGCTAGGCGCACCATATGGGGGCGCGTGGTTCGCAAGTCGCTGCCGAAGCGCACGACACGCTCCAAGTATTACGTGCCGCCGGCGCAGTACCCGGACGCGGTGTTCCCGGACTTCACGACGGGCCCCGCCTACCTGTTGTCGACGGACTGCGTGCGGCCGCTGCTGGAGGCGGCGCCGGCCGCGCGCTACTTGCGGCTCGAGGACGTGTTCGTGACAGGCGTGCTGGCGCAGGCGCTGAACATCTCGCGGCGGCACGCGCCCGAGTTCTACAACCGCAAGGTGGCGGGGCACCCCTGCACGCTGGCGCGCGGCGTGGCCGTGCACATGGTGCGCTACCACGAACAGTTCGACTTCTGGCGCAAGCTGCTCGACAACCGCACCAACTGCAGCCCGCCCAGCCCCGGCCCCAAGCACCGGTAGCAGCGCTCGCATCCCGGACGACTGTCTGAAACATCATATCCACCTATTTTGATTATTGTTATCGATAAGTACAAATAGTTGGCGAGCGATCGCCTCGGCTCTCTGTCGCGAGGCTCCGGAGCTCTCTTCCACGAATCTCCATTTATTATTCATTTATACTTAATATATTAGTAATGGTCAGATGTTTGCGCAAGCCCTTCCCTCGCCCCGCGTCCCCGGACCACCGGGTGGAGGTGGCCCCTCTAATACACGTCTGTAATCTCATGTACAAACAAGGTGTAGGATGGACGCGCGCCGAGCGACGGGACGCGGCTTGCTTTTATTTTTATATTGATTCATTGAACAAGTAGTTAGGTGCATATGCAAAGTTTTATTTTTGTTTAGATAATGTAATTGAAGGAACGATTCGAAATGTATGTAATACATTCCTCGGAGGGTCCCGCCACGGTAGCAAGGTATATTGGGGGCGGCCCTGCTCGGGCGGTGTGTGCGTGTACTGCTACCGGGACCGACACCTGTTGTTATATGTAATGTCATTCAATATGCCCCGTGACCTGCGCTCACCAGACACTCCACACAGCCCTCGCTCCTAGCGCCTACAGTCCGGTGCACAGTCCGCGCCGAGAGATACCTACTGTACTCACGAGCTGGGCACCATCCAAGGCCCGCTCTCCTCCACGAGGCGCTCTCACGAGGAGTAGGAAGGAATGAACGATGATATAGCTTCAATGTGTATAAACTAAATGTGTGTGTGGTTCTGTGTCCCGCACGGGAGTGTTGGGCGGCGGCACGTACGGTGTCAGTACATACAGTACAGTAGAGTACAGTCAGGTCGCGGCCCCGGTCCGGTCTGTAAATAAAGGACGCCTCGCCGCGCTGCAGAGGTACCTGTGCTCCCCGCGCCCCGCCCCCCGCAGCCGACACGGAGACAGTTTGCGGCGCGGCGACGGCTTTAAATACAACTCATTTGTTTTAATTTATCCTACACGTCTACAGCACGCTTCCCTTGAGGTAGTCAGGTTAGTGATATAACGACAAAGAAATAGGTACCTAATGCAATATTTCATCAGACAGACAGCTAGGTACCTACTTACTTAAAAAAAAACTAATTTCTGCCTGCAGCTTTGCATCTTCATGTTTTATGGAAACGTTTTAACTTTATCTCATGGGAACTGATTTACCTATGGGTTAAAAAGTAGCCTATTCCAGAACGATTGTTTGCTGGGCTACAGCTTGGCTACAGCTACGTGTTTGCAAAATTTTAGCCGGATCCGTTCAGTAGTGTTTTGTGCCATAATTGAATGTTCTTTTCAGAATGTTTCATTTTTTGTTCTGTGATTTGTGACACCAGTCCACCGTGTATGACCGTGTACAACGCATTATTCTCTATTGACTTTCCAAGCGTGTACCACACCTACGACAAGCCAGCGGCGTGGAATCGGATAAAACCGTAGGTATTCCCGATGTCATATTTATTAGACACTAGCGGACCGTCCCGGCTTCGCATGGGTATTTATTATTATTATTATTCATAATATATTTGCGGCCATTTAATTCTTAACATTGACTTCCCGTAGTACCCGTACCCAGTGACGCATAGTTATAGTTAGCCGAGGAATCTGAATCTAACGATAGTCCACTTGTCATCACTGTAAGGATTCTAGAACAGCCCAGGTCTCGACAGAGTCAAATGCCTTCTCATAGTCCATTAATAGGTAAACATTCACAATGGAAACACATTGGGACGTTTATAAGATAAAAAAAAGTTTTCGTCAGTACCGACCTGCCCGTGCTGGGAGTAGTTTCGATAGCGATTTTTTCATATCCTCAAATCTTTGTCAAAACTTGATTTTTATATGATTAATAGGTAAACCTTCACAATGGAAACACATTGGGACGATTATAAGACAAATGTAGTTTTCGTCAGTACCGACCTGCCCGTGCTGGGAGTAGTTTCGATAGCGATTTTTTCATATCCTCAAATCTTTGTCAAAACTTGATTTTTATATGATTAATAGGTAAACATTCACAATGGAAACACATTAGGACGATTATAAGACAAAAGTAGTTTTCGTCACTACCTACCTGCCCGTGCCGGGAGTAGTTTCTGTAGCGATTTTCTCATATCCTCAATTCTTTTTCAAAACTAGATTTTTATATGATTAATAGGTAAACATTCACAATGGAAACACAATGGGACGATGATAAGACAAAATTAGTTTTCGTCAGTACCTACCTGCCCTTGCCGGGAGTAGTTTCTGTAATGCTTTTTTCTTATCCAAAATTCTTTGTCAAAACTTGATTTTTATATGATTAATAGGTAAAAATTCACTATGGAAACACATTGGGACGATTATAAGACAAATGTAGTTTTCGTCAGTACCGACCTGCCCGTGCTGGGAGTAGTTTCGATAGCGATTTTTTCATATCCTCAAATCTTTGTCAAAACTTGATTTTTATATGATTAATAGGTAAACATTCACAATGGAAACACAATGGGACGATTATAAGACAAAATTAGTTTTCGTCAGTACCTACCTGCCCTTGCCGGGAGTAGTTTCTGTAATGCTTTTTTCATATCCTAAATTCTTTGTCAAAACTTGATTTTTATATGATTAATAGGTAAACATTCACAATGGAAACACAGGCTTATTCCATTCTTCCCCGTTGAAGATCCCCGTCAACGGGGAACAATGAACTTTTTGTTCACTCTTCCCCGTTGACGCCGATCCGAGCTTGTAACGGGGAATAATGAACTAAAAAGTTCATTATTCCCCGTTGCGTCAAAAATAAAATACTAATAATTTTTAAAATCATGTTTTTATTTATTTATAAGGTAAAGATCACTTATTGATTATTTTTATAATCATTAAATTGCCGTCGAAACTATTTACTAAACTTTTTAATCAAATCAGATTTTTTCCTATTTCTTTTTTATATTTTTTCAATAAAATCATAGAACATATCTGTATTTTATTTTATAATGCTTATGTTTTTTTATAACTCTGTGATTTTATTGAAGAAACATAAAAAAGAAATAGGAAAAAATCTGATTTTATTAAAAAGTTTAGTGAATAGTTACATGTGGTTAATGATACTTTTTTTAATTAATAATTGTAACAAACTGATTTGATTAGTTATATAAGACTGATTTAACTGTTAAACTGTTATTGTAGGTATTAATAAACGTAAAATCTGTGATTACATAAGTACATATCTGTATTTTATTTTATAATACTTATGTTTTTTATAGTTCTGTGATTTTATTGAAAAAATATAAAAAAGAAATGGAAAAAAATCTGATTTGATTAAAAAGTTTAAGAAATAGTTTCGACGGCAATTTAATATGATTATAAAAATAATCAATAAGTGATCTTTACCTTATAAATAAATAAAAACATGATTTTAAAAATTATTAGTATTTTATTTTTGACGCAACGGGGAATAATGAACTTTTTAGTTCATTATTCCCCGTCACAAGCTCGGATCTGCGTCAACGGGGAAGAGTGAACAAAAAGTTCATTGTTCCCCGTTGACGGGGATCTTCAACGGGGAAGAATGGAATAAGCCGAAACACATTGGGACGATTATAAGACAAAAGTAGTTTTCGTCACTACCTACCTGCCCGTGCCGGGAGTAGTTTCTGTAGCGATTTTCTCATATCCTCAATTCTTTGTCAAAACTTGGTTTTACGAAAACATTCACAAAGGAAACACATTAGGACGATTATAAGAAAAAACTAGTTTTCGTCACTACCTACCTGCCCGTGCCGGGAGTAGTTTCTGTAGCGATTTTCTCATATCCTCAATTCTTTGTCAAAACTTGGTTTTACGTAAACATTCACAATGGAAACACATTGGGACGATTATAAGACAAAAGTAGTTTTCGTCACTACCTACCTGCCCGTGCCGGGAGTAGTTTCTGTAGCGATTTTCTCATATCCTCAATTCTTTGTCAAAACTTGATTTTTATATGATTAATAGGTAAACATTCACAATGAAAACACATTAGGACGATTATAAGACAAAAGTAGTTTTCGTCACTACCTACCTGCCCGTGCCGGGAGTAGTTTCTGTAGCGATTTTCTCATATCCTCAATTCTTTGTCAAAACTTGATTTTTATATGATTAATAGGTAAACATTCACAATGGAAACACATTGGGACGATTATAAGACAAAAGTAGTTTTCGTCACTACCTACCTGCCCGTGCCGGGAGTAGTTTCTGTAGCGATTTTCTCATATCCTCAATTCTTTTTCAAAACTTGATTTTTATATGATTAATAGGTAAACATTCACAATGGAAACACATTGGGACGATTATAAGACAAAAGTAGTTTTCGTCACTACCTACCTGCCCGTGCCGGGAGTAGTTTCTGTAGCGATTTTCTCATATACTCAATTCTTTGTCAAAACTTGGTTTTACGTAAACATTCACAATGGAAACACATTGGGACGATTATAAGACAAAATTAGTTTTCGTCACTACCTACCTGCCCGTGCCGGGAGTAGTTTCTGTAGCGATTTTCTCATATCCTCAATTCTTTGTCAAAACTTGATTTTTATATGATTAATAGGTAAATATTCACAATGGAAACACATTGGGACGATTATAAGAAAAAAGTAGTTTTCGTCACTACCTACCTGCCCGTGCCGGGAGTAGTTTCTGTAGCGATTTTCTCATATCCTCAATTCTTTTTCAAAACTTGATTTTTATATGATTAATAGGTAAACATTCACAATGGAAACACATTGGGACGATTATAAGACAAAAGTAGTTTTCGTCACTACCTACCTGCCCGTGCCGGGAGTAGTTTCTGTAGCGATTTTCTCATATACTCAATTCTTTGTCAAAACTTGGTTTTACGAAAACATTCACAATGGAAACACATTAGGACGATTATAAGAAAAAAGTAGTTTTCGTCACTACCTACCTGCCCGTGCCGGGAGTAGTTTCTGTAGCGATTTTCTCATATCCTCAATTCTTTGTCAAAACTTGATTTTTATATGATTAATAGGTAAACATTCACAATGGAAACACATTGGGACGATTATAAGAAAAAACTAGTTATCGTCACTACCTACCTACCCGTGCCGGGAGTAGTTTCTGTAGCGATTTTCTCATATCCTCAATTCTTTTTCAAAACTTGATTTTTATATGATTAATAGGTAAACATTCACAATGGAAACACATTAGGACGATTATAAGACAAAAGAAGTTTTCGTCACTACCTACCTGCCCGTGCCGGGAGTAGTTTCTGTAGCGATTTTCTCATATCCTCAATTCTTTGTCAAAACTTGATTTTTATATGATTAATAGGTAAACATTCACAATGGAAACACATTGGGACGATTATAAGACAAAAGTAGTTTTCGTCACTACCTACCTGCCCGTGCCGGGAGTAGTTTCTGTAGCGATTTTTTCATATCCTCAAATCTTTGTCAAAACTTGATTTTTATATAAAAATCAAGTTTTGACATTTTTTCATATCCTCAAATCTTTGTCAAAACTTGATTTTTATATAAAAATCAAGTTTTGACAAAGAATTGAGGATATGAGAAAATCGCTACAGAAACTACTCCCGGCACGGGCAGGTAGGTAGTGACGAAAACTACTTTTGTCTTATAATCGTCCCAATGTGTTTCCATTGTGAATGTTTACCTATTAATCATATAAAAATCAAGTTTTGTCAAAGAATTGAGTATATGAGAAAATCGCTACAGAAACTACTCCCGGCACGGGCAGGTAGGTAGTGACGAAAACTACTTTTGTCTTATAATCGTCCCAATGTGTTTCCATTGTGAATGTTTACCTATTAATCATATAAAAATCAAGTTTTGAAAAAGAATTGAGGATATGAGAAAATCGCTACAGAAACTACTCCCGGCACGGGCAGGTAGGTAGTGACGAAAACTACTTTTGTCTTATAATCGTCGCAATGTGTTTCCATTGTGAATGTTTACCTATTAATCATATAAAAATCAAGTTTTGACAAAGAATTGAGGATATGAGAAAATCGCTACAGAAACTACTCCCGGCACGGGCAGGTAGGTAGTGACGAAAACTACTTTTGTCTTATAATCGTCCTAATGTGTTTTCATTGTGAATGTTTACCTATTAATCATATAAAAATCAAGTTTTGACAAAGAATTGAGGATATGAGAAAATCGCTACAGAAACTACTCCCGGCACGGGCAGGTAGGTAGTGACGAAAACTACTTTTGTCTTATAATCGTCCCAATGTGTTTCCATTGTGAATGTTTACCTATTAATCATATAAAAATCAAGTTTTGACAAAGAATTGAGGATATGAGAAAATCGCTACAGAAACTACTCCCGGCACGGGCAGGTAGGTAGTGACGAAAACTACTTTTGTCTTATAATCGTCCCAATGTGTTTCCATTGTGAATGTTTACGTAAAACCAAGTTTTGACAAAGAATTGAGTATATGAGAAAATCGCTACAGAAACTACTCCCGGCACGGGCAGGTAGGTAGTGACGAAAACTTCTTTTGTCTTATAATCGTCCTAATGTGTTTTCATTGTGAATGTTTACCTATTAATCATATAAAAATCAAGTTTTGACAAAGAATTGAGGATATGAGAAAATCGCTACAGAAACTACTCCCGGCACGGGCAGGTAGGTAGTGACGAAAACTACTTTTGTCTTATAATCGTCCCAATGTGTTTCCATTGTGAATGTTTACGTAAAACCAAGTTTTGACAAAGAATTGAGGATATGAGAAAATCGCTACAGAAACTACTCCCGGCACGGGCAGGTAGGTAGTGACGAAAACTAGTTTTTTCTTATAATCGTCCTAATGTGTTTCCTTTGTGAATGTTTTCGTAAAACCAAGTTTTGACAAAGAATTGAGGATATGAGAAAATCGCTACAGAAACTACTCCCGGCACGGGCAGGTAGGTAGTGACGAAAACTACTTTTGTCTTATAATCGTCCCAATGTGTTTCCATTGTGAATGTTTACCTATTAATCATATAAAAATCAAGTTTTGACAAAGAATTTAGGATATGAAAAAAGCATTACAGAAACTACTCCCGGCAAGGGCAGGTAGGTACTGACGAAAACTAATTTTGTCTTATAATCGTCCCATTGTGTTTCCATTGAGAATGTTTACCTATTAATCATATAAAAATCAAGTTTTGACAAAGAATTGAGGATATGAGAAAATCGCTACAGAAACTACTCCCGGCACGGGCAGGTAGGTAGTGACGAAAACTACTTTTGTCTTATAATCGTCCCAATGTGTTTCCATTGTGAATGTTTACCTATTAATCATATAAAAATCAACTTTTGACAAAGAATTGAGGATATGAGAAAATCGCTACAGAAACTACTTCGGCACGGGCAGGTAGGTAGTGACGAAAACTACTTTTGTCTTATAATCGTCCCAATGTGTTTCCATTGTGAATGTTTACCTATTAATCATATAAAAATCAAGTTTTGACAAAGAATTGAAGATATGAGAAAATCGCTACAGAAACTACTCCCGGCACGGGCAGGTAGGTAGTGACGAAAACTACTTTTGTCTTATAATCGTCCCAATGTGTTTCCATTGTGAATGTTTACCTATTAATCATATAAAAATCAAGTTTTGACAAAGAATTGAGGATATGAGAAAATCGCTACAGAAACTACTCCCGGCACGGGCAGGTAGGTAGTGACGAAAACTTCTTTTGTCTTATAATCGCCCTAATGTGTTTCCATTGTGAATGTTTACCTATTAATCATATAAAAATCAAGTTTTGACAAAGAATTGAGTATATGAGAAAATCGCTACAGAAACTACTCCCGGCACGGGCAGGTAGGTAGTGACGAAAACTTCTTTTGTCTTATAATCGTCCCAATGTGTTTCCATTGTGAATGTTTACCTATTAATCATATAAAAATCAAGTTTTGACAAAGAATTGAGGATATGAGAAAATCGCTACAGAAACTACTCCCGGCACGGGCAGGTAGGTAGTGACGAAAACTTCTTTTGTCTTATAATCGCCCTAATGTGTTTCCATTGTGAATGTTTACCTATTAATCATATAAAAATCAAGTTTTGACAAAGAATTGAGTATATGAGAAAATCGCTACAGAAACTACTCCCGGCACGGGCAGGTAGGTAGTGACGAAAACTGCTTTTGTCTTATAATCGTCCCAATGTGTTTCCATTGTGAATATTTACCTATTAATCATATAAAATCAAGTTTTGACAAAGAATTGAGGATATGAGAAAATCGCTACAGAAACTACTCCCGGCACGGGCAGGTAGGTAGTGACGAAAACTTCTTTTGTCTTATAATCGTCCCAATGTGTTTCCATTGTGAATGTTTACCTATTAATCATATAAAAATCAAGTTTTGACAAAGAATTGAGGATATGAGAAAATCGCTACAGAAACTACTCCCGGCACGGGCAGGTAGGTAGTGACGAAAACTTCTTTTGTCTTATAATCGTCCCAATGTGTTTCCATTGTGAATGTTTACCTATTAATCATATAAAAATCAAGTTTTGACAACGAATTGAGGATATGAGAAAATCGCTACAGAAACTACTCCCGGCACGGGCAGGTAGGTATTGACGAAAACTACTTATGTCTTATAATCGTCCCAATGTGTTTCCATTGTGAATATTTACCTTTTAATCAAATAAAAATCAAGTTTTGAAAAAGAATTGAGGATATGAGAAAACCGCTACAGAAACTACTCCCGGCACGGGCAGGTAGGTACTGACGAAAACTACTTTTGTCTTATAATCGTCCCAATGTGTTTCCATTGTGAATGTTTACCTATTAATCATATAAAAATCAAGTTTTGACAAAGAATTGAGGATATGAGAAAATCGCTACAGAAACTACTCCCGGCACGGGCAGGTAGGTAGTGACGAAAACTACTTTTGTCTTATAATCGTCACAATGTGTTTCCATTGTGAATGTTTACCTATTAATCATATAAAAATCAAGTTTTGACAAAGAATTGAGTATATGAGAAAATCGCTACAGAAACTACTCCCGGCACGGGCAGGTAGGTAGTGACGAAAACTACTTTTGTCTTATAATCGTCCCAATGTGTTTCCATTGTGAATATTTACCTATTAATTATATAAAAATCAAGTTTTGACAAAGAATTGAGGATATGAGAAAATCGCTACAGAAACTACTCCCGGCACGGGCAGGTAGGTAGTGACGAAAACTTCTTTTGTCTTATAATCGCCCTAATGTGTTTTCATTGTGAATGTTTACCTATTAATCATATAAAAATCAAGTTTTGACAAAGAATTGAGGATATGAGAAAATCGCTACAGAAACTACTCCCGGCACGGGCAGGTAGGTAGTGACGAAAACTACTTTTGTCTTATAATCGTCCCAATGTGTTTCCATTGTGAATGTTTACCTATTAATCATATAAAAATCAAGTTTTGAAAAAGAATTGAGGATATGACAAAATCGCTACAGAAACTACTCCCGGCACGGGCAGGTAGGTAGTGACGATAACTACTTTTGTCTTATAATCGTCCCAATGTGTTTCCATTGTGAATGTTTACCTATTAATCATATAAAAATCAAGTTTTGAAAAAGAATTGAGGATATGAGAAAATCACTACAGAAACTACTCCCGGCACGGGCAGGTAGGTAGTGACGAAAACTACTTTTGTCTTATAATCGTCCCAATGTGTTTCCATTGTGAATGTTTACGTAAAACCAAGTTTTGACAAAGAATTGAGGATATGAGAAAATCGCTACAGAAACTACTCCCGGCACGGGCAGGTAGGTAGTGGCGAAAACTTCTTTTGTCTTATAATCGCCCTAATGTGTTTTCATTGTGAATGTTTACCTATTAATCATATAAAAATCAAGTTTTGACAAAGAATTGAGGATATGAGAAAATCGCTACAGAAACTACTCCCGGCATGGGCAGGTAGGTAGAGACGAAAACTACTTTTGTCTTATAATCGCCCTAATGTGTTTCCATTGTGAATGTTTACCTATTAATCATATAAAAATCAAGTTTTGACAAAGAATTGAGGATATGATAAAATCGCTACAGAAACTACTCCCGGCACGGGCAGGTAGGTAGTCACGAAAACTTCTTTTGTCTTATAATCGTCCCAATGTGTTTCCATTGTGAATTTTTACCTATTAATCATATAAAAATCAAGTTATGACAAAGAATTGAGGATATGAGAAAATCGCTACAGAAACTACTCCCGGCACGGGCAGGTAGGTAGAGACGAAAACTACTTTTGTCTTATCATCGTCCCAATGTGTTTCCATTGTGAATATTTACCTATTAATCATATAAAAATCAAGTTTTGACAAAGAATTGAGGATATAAGAAAATCGCTACAGAAACTACTCCCGGCACGGGCAGGTAGGTAGTGACGAAAACTACTTTTGTCTTATAATCGTCCCAATGTGTTTCCATTGTGAATGTTTACCTATTAATCATATAAAAATCAAGTTATGACAAAGAATTGAGGATATGAGAAAATCGCTACAGAAACTACTCCCGGCACGGGCAGGTAGGTACTGACGAAAACTACTTTTGTCTTATAATCGTCCCAATGTGTTTCCATTGTGAATGTTTACCTATTAATCATATAAAAATCAAGTTTTGACAAAGAATTGAGGATATGAGAAAATCGCTACAGAAACTACTCCCGGCACGGGCAGGTAGGTAGTCACGAAAACTTCTTTTGTTTTATAATCGTCCCAATGTGTTTCCATTGTGAATGTTTACCTATTAATCATATAAAAATCAAGTTTTGACAAAGAATTGAGGATATGAGAAAATCGCTACAGAAACTACTCCCGGCACGGGCAGGTAGGTAGTGACGAAAACTAGTTTTGTCTTATAATCGTCCCAATGTGTTTCCATTGTGAATGTTTACCTATTAATCATATAAAAATCAAGTTTTGACAAAGAATTGAAGATATGAGAAAATCGCTACAGAAACTACTCCCGGCACGGGCAGGTAGGTAGTGACGAAAACTACTTTTGTCTTATATTCGTCCCATTGTTTTTCCATTGTGAATGTTTACCTATTAATCATATAAAAATCAAGTTTTGACATAGAATTGAGGATATGACAAAATCGCTACAGAAACTACTCCCGGCACGGGCAGGTAGGTAGTGACGAAAACTACTTTTGTCTTATATTCGTCCCAATGTGTTTCCATTGTGAATGTTTACCTATTAATCATATAAAAATCAAGTTTTGACAAAGAATTGAGGATATGATAAAATCGCTACAGAAACTACTCCCGGCACGGGCAGGTAGGTAGTGACGAAAACTACTTTTGTCTTATAATCGTCCCAATGTGTTTCCATTGTGAATGTTTACGTAAAACCAAGTATTGACAAAGAATTGAGGATATGAGAAAATCGCTACAGAAACTACTCCCGGCACGGGCAGGTAGGTAGTGACGAAAACTTCTTTTGTCTTATAATCGCCCTAATGTGTTTTCATTGTGAATGTTTACCTATTAATCATATCGCTGGCTTAATTTTCAAAACTCGTAACTCCAAAATTTTCGAAATATTGATTTTAACGCCATCTGGTGTAAAATGTTGTCACGAACACGATGGAATCTCTCGTATCTCCTAGTTGTTTTTAGTTTTGTTGCTGTTTATGAAAAATAAAACCACGTATGTCCACGGCATGAGAAGACGCGATTTTGAATGACGCAATACTTCGTAACTCCCGCGCTCAGTTCAGTCATCGACAGATTGCAAGGATTCGCGCGCAGTTTTTCTCATTTTTAATACTTATTGTACGTTGTTGTGAAAACTGATGTAGAATATACGATTGGGTAAGTCCTTTGTTTAATTTTATTATGTTTTTTATTGACTTCAGTGTTGAAAAACAAAGAAAAGTTGTGATAAAGTTCTTAATGGAGTTACGTAGTTTTCTCGCTGTAAAGCAAGTGTTGAATATGTCTGGTGTCAAGGAGTTACGTAGATTTGTCGAATCGTAAGACTGATCACTTTTATTTATTGCAAGTTTTTATTTATTTCAGCTTCTATGTAAGCGTTGATAATGTCGAGAAAAGCTCGTACATTGAGGATATTACAAAATGTGAATTTTAATACGGAAATTTCCGATGATGAAATTCAGACGTATACAGTGCAAGATGATGGTTCCTTGCATAAAGAAAATGATAATCCTGGTCCTCAAATTATTAGCGGTACGCTGCAAAACATTTGTATTTTCGCGGATGGATCCGTTCATAGGAGATCAGGTAGATGCCTTGTCATACATAAACTCATAGGTTTACAAAGTCCATTTGTGAGCAGCGATGAGCTACCTATATAAAATCCAAGTGTTTATATGAATAAAAAATGAATGATTTTAATATTATTTCCAGATACTACAATTAGACAACCTATCACCCTATCACGCATGAAAACACTACAGAAACTGCTGAACCATCTACGTCTATTGACGAAACAGTGGAAAATGTCGAGCCACCTAAAAAAAGACAGAAGAAGTGTCGACCAGATGAGTGGAATGTGACGCAAAATAAAAAAAACAGAGAAAAGGGAAAGGCCTACATGGGAAAAAAGAAAGTAGAAAATAAATGGCAATTCAGTGAGCCCAAACCAGAGAAACAATTGAAAGAAAGGTGCGCTTGTAAACTAAGTCTAACGAAAAACACTAAAATACAATGTTACAACATAACAGATGACGACAGAATGAAGATATGGCAGAACTTTTGGTCATTTACTTGGACTGAAAAAAAAAAATTTGTTAAGTCCTTCTCTGTCTGCAAGAGCAAAGAACGTGTGAGAAGTGACGGACCCACATCACGACGCAAGCATTCCGTTGAGCTATATCTATTGAGTGACAACAAAAAAGAGAGATTCCGGGTATGCAAGACAATGTTTTTAAATACGTTGAGCATTGGAGAATGGGCAATACAAAAGTGGATTATCAGCGAACAAGATGCTAACGAACCTACAGAGAGACCAAAGAACAATAAAAGAAACGAATGTACGTCTAAATTAAGACAATTTTTTGAATCACTACCAAAAATGGAGTCTCATTATTGTCGTAAGGATACCACAAAATTGTATTTAGAACCAACATGGACAAGCAAAGCTCAACTGTACACAGCTTATCGAAATGATTATTGTAAAATTGAAAAATTACAACCCTTAAGTGTGGCTACTTTTCATAATCTATTTGATGAGCTGAACTTGTCTTTATACAGACCAAAGAAGGATTTGTGCGATATATGTGAGGCGTTTAAAACTAAAAACATTTCTTACGATTCTTACAAAGAACACATTGAAAAGAAAGACGAGGCTAGAAATGAGAAGAAGAAGGATAAAGAATCCAATCATTTAGTTTTGACCATGGATTTACAGTCAGTTTTATTGAGTCCAAAATCAAATGTATCCTCGCTTTATTACAAAACCAAATTAGCTGTCCATAACTTCACACTATACAATATCAAGGAGAAAAAAGGTTACTGCTATATCTGGAATGAGACAGAGGGTAAATTGACTGCAAATGAATTCTCAACAATCATTATCAGTGCCTTAACAAAATTCATTACAGAAAATCCATCGGATCAAGAAATCATTATTTATAGTGACGGCTGCACCTACCAGAACAGGTTAATTTTGCGAAATGCATCTTCTTATTATCTAATTATTCCACTATCCCACTCTTATCCTAATCTAACCAAGACCAATCTATCTTCTTTAATATTTTATGTTCAAATTTTTTCCCTAGTCTTCCTTTACCAATCTAACGTCCATTGACTTATTGTTTCAGGAATGCTGTTCTTTCAAACGCTATTCTCAACTTTTGCATGGAGAATAACATTACTGTAACTCAGAAATATCTCGAGAAGGGCCATACTCAAATGGAATGCGATTGCATGCATTCGGTGATAGAAAAGGCGCTAAGAAATAAAACGATTAATGTACCCGCTGATTATGCGTACATTGCTAAAATTGCTTGCAAAAAATATCCATACGATGTTACCTATCTGTATCATGATTTCTTTAAAGATATTGAACACACACTGAAATTTTATAAATCTATAAGACCTGGCAAGAGAGTAGGTGATCCTGCTGTAACTGACTTGAGGGCTGTAAAATATAATACAGACGGAACTATTTTATACAAGTTGCGATTTTCCGAAACATACAGAACTCTCCCAACAAGAGTGCATACATCAAGTGTCCATCCATTTTACAATATACCACGACTCTATTCTGCAAGAATTCCAATAAAGATAGAAAAATATAAACACCTTCAAGAGTTAAAACAAACTATGGAAAAAGATTACCACAATTTTTATGACAACTTACCCCATTCTTAAATTCTCTTTGTTAATTTTCTATGTGAACCACATTTTTATTTCACTCCATAAAACTCGCACAGCCTTAATAACTGCGTTTATACTCATTTTATGTAGATAAGCAATAAACGGATTTTTTTTAAATAAAAACCTGTTTTTTTAGTAATGCGCAATACGTATATCCATCCAAAATAAAACGGTTTATCACATAGGTAGTGATACCAAACCTTGTATCTCCAGTAAAACTTCGTAAGTCCAACATACAAGTTATATATTTACACGTAAGTCCATTCCTTTTATCATGTTATCAGATAATAAATCATAATTATATGAAACACAAGCATTAATATTATTTAAATGTAAAAAAAGCTATTTGTCTATGTTTTTATTGTTAGTTAATTAATAAAATAGTTTTTTCTTCCTCCTGTAAAATTTTACCGAATGGAGATACGAAGTTTGAAAATTAAGCCAGCGATATAAAAATCAAGTTTTGACAAAGAATTGAGGATATGAGAAAATCGCTACAGAAACTACTCCCGGCACGGGCAGGTAGGTAGTGACGAAAACTTCTTTTGTCTTATAATCGCCCTAATGTGTTTTCATTGTGAATGTTTACCTATTAATCATATAAAAATCAAGTTTTGACAAAGAATTGAGTATATGAGAAAATCGCTACAGAAACTACTCCCGGCACGGGCAGGTAGGTAGTGACGAAAACTGCTTTTGTCTTATAATCGTCCCAATGTGTTTCCATTGTGAATATTTACCTATTAATCATATAAAATCAAGTTTTGACAAAGAATTGAGGATATGAGAAAATCGCTACAGAAACTACTCCCGGCACGGGCAGGTAGGTAGTGACGAAAACTTCTTTTGTCTTATAATCGTCCCAATGTGTTTCCATTGTGAATGTTTACCTATTAATCATATAAAAATCAAGTTTTGACAAAGAATTGAGGATATGAGAAAATCGCTACAGAAACTACTCCCGGCACGGGCAGGTAGGTACTGACGAAAACTACTTTTGTCTTATAATCGTCCCAATGTGTTTCCATTGTGAATGTTTACCTATTAATCATATAAAAATCAAGTTTTGACAAAGAATTGAGGATATGAGAAAATCGCTACAGAAACTACTCCCGGCACGGGCAGGTAGGTAGTGACGAAAACTACTTTTGTCTTATAATCGTCCCAATGTGTTTCCATTGTGAATGTTTACGTAAAACCAAGTTTTGACAAAGAATTGAGGATATGAGAAAATCGCTACAGAAACTACTCCCGGCACGGGCAGGTAGGTAGTGACGAAAACTAGTTTTTTCTTATAATCGTCCTAATGTGTTTCCTTTGTGAATGTTTTCGTAAAACCAAGTTTTGACAAAGAATTGAGGATATGAGAAAATCGCTACAGAAACTACTCCCGGCACGGGCAGGTAGGTAGTGACGAAAACTACTTTTGTCTTATAATCGTCCCAATGTGTTTCCATTGTGAATGTTTACCTATTAATCATATAAAAATCAAGTTTTGACAAAGAATTTAGGATATGAAAAAAGCATTACAGAAACTACTCCCGGCAAGGGCAGGTAGGTACTGACGAAAACTAATTTTGTCTTATAATCGTCCCATTGTGTTTCCATTGAGAATGTTTACCTATTAATCATATAAAAATCAAGTTTTGACAAAGAATTGAGGATATGAGAAAATCGCTACAGAAACTACTCCCGGCACGGGCAGGTAGGTAGTGACGAAAACTACTTTTGTCTTATAATCGTCCCAATGTGTTTCCATTGTGAATGTTTACCTATTAATCATATAAAAATCAACTTTTGACAAAGAATTGAGGATATGAGAAAATCGCTACAGAAACTACTTCGGCACGGGCAGGTAGGTAGTGACGAAAACTACTTTTGTCTTATAATCGTCCCAATGTGTTTCCATTGTGAATGTTTACCTATTAATCATATAAAAATCAAGTTTTGACAAAGAATTGAAGATATGAGAAAATCGCTACAGAAACTACTCCCGGCACGGGCAGGTAGGTAGTGACGAAAACTACTTTTGTCTTATAATCGTCCCAATGTGTTTCCATTGTGAATGTTTACCTATTAATCATATAAAAATCAAGTTTTGACAAAGAATTGAGGATATGAGAAAATCCCTACAGAAACTACTCCCGGCACGGGCAGGTAGGTAGTGACGAAAACTTCTTTTGTCTTATAATCGCCCTAATGTGTTTCCATTGTGAATGTTTACCTATTAATCATATAAAAATCAAGTTTTGACAAAGAATTGAGTATATGAGAAAATCGCTACAGAAACTACTCCCGGCACGGGCAGGTAGGTAGTGACGAAAACTTCTTTTGTCTTATAATCGTCCCAATGTGTTTCCATTGTGAATGTTTACCTATTAATCATATAAAAATCAAGTTTTGACAAAGAATTGAGGATATGAGAAAATCGCTACAGAAACTACTCCCGGCACGGGCAGGTAGGTAGTGACGAAAACTTCTTTTGTCTTATAATCGCCCTAATGTGTTTCCATTGTGAATGTTTACCTATTAATCATATAAAAATCAAGTTTTGACAAAGAATTGAGTATATGAGAAAATCGCTACAGAAACTACTCCCGGCACGGGCAGGTAGGTAGTGACGAAAACTGCTTTTGTCTTATAATCGTCCCAATGTGTTTCCATTGTGAATATTTACCTATTAATCATATAAAATCAAGTTTTGACAAAGAATTGAGGATATGAGAAAATCGCTACAGAAACTACTCCCGGCACGGGCAGGTAGGTAGTGACGAAAACTTCTTTTGTCTTATAATCGTCCCAATGTGTTTCCATTGTGAATGTTTACCTATTAATCATATAAAAATCAAGTTTTGACAAAGAATTGAGGATATGAGAAAATCGCTACAGAAACTACTCCCGGCACGGGCAGGTAGGTAGTGACGAAAACTTCTTTTGTCTTATAATCGTCCCAATGTGTTTCCATTGTGAATGTTTACCTATTAATCATATAAAAATCAAGTTTTGACAACGAATTGAGGATATGAGAAAATCGCTACAGAAACTACTCCCGGCACGGGCAGGTAGGTATTGACGAAAACTACTTATGTCTTATAATCGTCCCAATGTGTTTCCATTGTGAATATTTACCTTTTAATCAAATAAAAATCAAGTTTTGAAAAAGAATTGAGGATATGAGAAAACCGCTACAGAAACTACTCCCGGCACGGGCAGGTAGGTACTGACGAAAACTACTTTTGTCTTATAATCGTCCCAATGTGTTTCCATTGTGAATGTTTACCTATTAATCATATAAAAATCAAGTTTTGACAAAGAATTGAGGATATGAGAAAATCGCTACAGAAACTACTCCCGGCACGGGCAGGTAGGTAGTGACGAAAACTACTTTTGTCTTATAATCGTCACAATGTGTTTCCATTGTGAATGTTTACCTATTAATCATATAAAAATCAAGTTTTGACAAAGAATTGAGTATATGAGAAAATCGCTACAGAAACTACTCCCGGCACGGGCAGGTAGGTAGTGACGAAAACTACTTTTGTCTTATAATCGTCCCAATGTGTTTCCATTGTGAATATTTACCTATTAATTATATAAAAATCAAGTTTTGACAAAGAATTGAGGATATGAGAAAATCGCTACAGAAACTACTCCCGGCACGGGCAGGTAGGTAGTGACGAAAACTTCTTTTGTCTTATAATCGCCCTAATGTGTTTTCATTGTGAATGTTTACCTATTAATCATATAAAAATCAAGTTTTGACAAAGAATTGAGGATATGAGAAAATCGCTACAGAAACTACTCCCGGCACGGGCAGGTAGGTAGTGACGAAAACTACTTTTGTCTTATAATCGTCCCAATGTGTTTCCATTGTGAATGTTTACCTATTAATCATATAAAAATCAAGTTTTGAAAAAGAATTGAGGATATGACAAAATCGCTACAGAAACTACTCCCGGCACGGGCAGGTAGGTAGTGGCGATAACTACTTTTGTCTTATAATCGTCCCAATGTGTTTCCATTGTGAATGTTTACCTATTAATCATATAAAAATCAAGTTTTGAAAAAGAATTGAGGATATGAGAAAATCACTACAGAAACTACTCCCGGCACGGGCAGGTAGGTAGTGACGAAAACTACTTTTGTCTTATAATCGTCCCAATGTGTTTCCATTGTGAATGTTTACGTAAAACCAAGTTTTGACAAAGAATTGAGGATATGAGAAAATCGCTACAGAAACTACTCCCGGCACGGGCAGGTAGGTAGTGGCGAAAACTTCTTTTGTCTTATAATCGCCCTAATGTGTTTTCATTGTGAATGTTTACCTATTAATCATATAAAAATCAAGTTTTGACAAAGAATTGAGGATATGAGAAAATCGCTACAGAAACTACTCCCGGCATGGGCAGGTAGGTAGAGACGAAAACTACTTTTGTCTTATAATCGCCCTAATGTGTTTCCATTGTGAATGTTTACCTATTAATCATATAAAAATCAAGTTTTGACAAAGAATTGAGGATATGATAAAATCGCTACAGAAACTACTCCCGGCACGGGCAGGTAGGTAGTCACGAAAACTTCTTTTGTCTTATAATCGTCCCAATGTGTTTCCATTGTGAATTTTTACCTATTAATCATATAAAAATCAAGTTATGACAAAGAATTGAGGATATGAGAAAATCGCTACAGAAACTACTCCCGGCACGGGCAGGTAGGTAGAGACGAAAACTACTTTTGTCTTATCATCGTCCCAATGTGTTTCCATTGTGAATATTTACCTATTAATCATATAAAAATCAAGTTTTGACAAAGAATTGAGGATATAAGAAAATCGCTACAGAAACTACTCCCGGCACGGGCAGGTAGGTAGTGACGAAAACTACTTTTGTCTTATAATCGTCCCAATGTGTTTCCATTGTGAATGTTTACCTATTAATCATATAAAAATCAAGTTATGACAAAGAATTGAGGATATGAGAAAATCGCTACAGAAACTACTCCCGGCACGGGCAGGTAGGTAGTGACGAAAACTTCTTTTGTCTTATAATCGCCCTAATGTGTTTTCATTGTGAATGTTTACCTATTAATCATATAAAAATCAAGTTTTGACAAAGAATTGAGGATATGAGAAAATCGCTACAGAAACTACTCCCGGCACGGGCAGGTAGGTAGTCACGAAAACTTCTTTTGTTTTATAATCGTCCCAATGTGTTTCCATTGTGAATGTTTACCTATTAATCATATAAAAATCAAGTTTTGACAAAGAATTGAGGATATGAGAAAATCGCTACAGAAACTACTCCCGGCACGGGCAGGTAGGTAGTGACGAAAACTACTTTTGTCTTATAATCGTCCCAATGTGTTTCCATTGTGAATGTTTACCTATTAATCATATAAAAATCAAGTTTTGACAAAGAATTGAGGATATGATAAAATCGCTACAGAAACTACTCCCGGCACCGGCAGGTACGTAGTCACGAAAACTTCTTTTGTCTTATAATCGTTCCAATGTGTTTCCATTGTGAATTTTTACCTATTCATCATATAAAAATCAAGTTATGACAAAGAATTGAGGATATGAGAAAATCGCTACAGAAACTACTCCCGGCACGGGCAGGTAGGTACTGACGAAAACTACTTTTGTCTTATAATCGTCCCAATGTGTTTCCATTGTGAATGTTTACCTATTAATCATATAAAAATCAAGTTTTGACAAAGAATTGAGGATATGAGAAAATCGCTACAGAAACTACTCCCGGCACGGGCAGGTAGGTAGTGACGAAAACTACTTTTGTCTTATAATCGTCCCAATGTGTTTCCATTGTGAATATTTACCTATTAATTATATAAAAATCAAGTTTTGACAAAGAATTGAGGATATGAGAAAATCGCTACAGAAACTACTCCCGGCACGGGCAGGTAGGTAGTGACGAAAACTTCTTTTGTCTTATAATCGCCCTAATGTGTTTTCATTGTGAATGTTTACCTATTAATCATATAAAAATCAAGGTTTGACAAAGAATTGAGGATATGAGAAAATCGCTACAGAAACTACTCCCGGCACGGGCAGGTAGGTAGTGACGAAAACTACTTTTGTCTTATAATCGTCCCAATGTGTTTCCATTGTGAATGTTTACCTATTAATCATATAAAAATCAAGTTTTGAAAAAGAATTGAGGATATGACAAAATCGCTACAGAAACTACTCCCGGCACGGGCAGGTAGGTAGTGACGATAACTACTTTTGTCTTATAATCGTCCCAATGTGTTTCCATTGTGAATGTTTACCTATTAATCATATAAAAATCAAGTTTTGACAAAGAATTGAGGATATGAGAAAATCGCTACAGAAACTACTCCCGGCACGGGCAGGTAGGTAGTGACGAAAACTGCTTTTGTCTTATAATCGTCCCAATGTGTTTCCATTGTGAATATTTACCTATTAATCATATAAAAATCAAGTTCTGACAAAGAATTGAGGATATGAGAAAATCGCTACAGAAACTACTCCCGGCACGGGCAGGTAGGTAGTGACGAAAACTACTTTTGTCTTATAATCGTCCCAATGTGTTTCCATTGTGAATGTTTACCTATTAATCGTATAAAAATCAAGTCTTTACAATGAATTGAGGATATGAGAAAATCGCTACAGAAACTACTTCCGGCACGGGCAGGTAGGTAGTGACGAAAACTACTTTTGTCTTATAATCGTCCCAATGTGTTTCCATTGTGAATGTTTACCTATTAATCATATAAAAATCAAGTTTTGACAAAGAATTGAAGATATGAGAAAATCGCTACAGAAACTACTCCCGGCACGGGCAGGTAGGTAGTGACGAAAACTACTTTTGTCTTATATTCGTCCCATTGTGTTTCCATTGTGAATGTTTACCTATTAATCATATAAAAATCAAGTTTTGACATAGAATTGAGGATATGACAAAATCGCTACAGAAACTACTCCCGGCACGGGCAGGTAGGTAGTGACGAAAACTACTTTTGTCTTATATTCGTCCCAATGTGTTTCCATTGTGAATGTTTACCTATTAATCATATAAAAATCAAGTTTTGACAAAGAATTGAGGATATGATAAAATCGCTACAGAAACTACTCCCGGCACGGGCAGGTAGGTAGTGACGAAAACTACTTTTGTCTTATAATCGTCCCAATGTGTTTCCATTGTGAATGTTTACGTAAAACCAAGTATTGACAAAGAATTGAGGATATGAGAAAATCGCTACAGAAACTACTCCCGGCACGGGCAGGTAGGTAGTGACGAAAACTTCTTTTGTCTTATAATCGCCCTAATGTGTTTTCATTGTGAATGTTTACCTATTAATCATATAAAAATCAAGTTTTGACAAAGAATTGAGGATATGAGAAAATCGCTACAGAAACTACTCCCGGCATGGGCAGGTAGGTAGAGACGAAAACTACTTTTGTCTTATAATCGCCCTAATGTGTTTCCATTGTGAATGTTTACCTATTAATCATATAAAAATCAAGTTTTGACAAAGAATTGAGGATATGAGAAAATCGCTACAGAAACTACTCCCGGCACGGGCAGGTAGGTAGTGACGAAAACTACTTTTGTCTTATAATCGTCCCAATGTGTTTCCATTGTGAATGTTTACCTATTAATCATATAAAAATTGAGGATATGAGAAAATCGCTACAGAAACTACTCCCGGCACGGGCAGGTAGGTAGTGACGAAAACTTCTTTTGTCTTATAATCGTCCCAATGTGTTTCCATTGTGAATGTTTACCTATTAATCATATAAAAATCAAGTTTTGACAAAGAATTGAGGATATGATAAAATCGCTACAGAAACTACTCCCGGCACGGGCAGGTAGGTAGTGACGAAAACTACTTTTGTCTTATAATCGTCCCAATGTGTTTCCATTGTGAATGTTTACGTAAAACCAAGTTTTGACAAAGAATTGAGGATATGAGAAAATCGCTACAGAAACTACTCCCGGCACGGGCAGGTAGGTAGTGACGAAAACTTCTTTTGTCTTATAATCGCCCTAATGTGTTTTCATTGTGAATGTTTACCTATTAATCATATAAAAATCAAGTTTTGACAAAGAATTGAGGATATGAGAAAATCGCTACAGAAACTACTCCCGGCATGGGCAGGTAGGTAGAGACGAAAACTACTTTTGTCTTATAATCGCCCTAATGTGTTTCCATTGTGAATGTTTACCTATTAATCATATAAAAATCAAGTTTTGACAAAGAATTGAGGATATGAGAAAATCGCTACAGAAACTACTCCCGGCACGGGCAGGTAGGTAGTGACGAAAACTACTTTTGTCTTATAATCGTCCCAATGTGTTTCCATTGTGAATGTTTACCTATTAATCATATAAAAATCAAGTTTTGACAAAGAATTGAGGATATGATAAAATCGCTACAGAAACTACTCCCGGCACGGGCAGGTAGGTAGTCACGAAAACTTCTTTTGTCTTATAATCGTCCCAATGTGTTTCCATTGTGAATTTTTACCTATTAATCATATAAAAATCAAGTTATGACAAAGAATTGAGGATATGAGAAAATCGCTACAGAAACTACTCCCGGCACGGGCAGGTAGGTAGAGACGAAAACTACTTTTGTCTTATAATCGTCCCAATGTGTTTCCATTGTGAATATTTACCTATTAATCATATAAAAATCAAGTTTTGACAAAGAATTGAGGATATGAGAAAATCGCTACAGAAACTACTCCCGGCACGGGCAGGTAGGTAGTGACGAAAACTACTTTTGTCTTATAATCGTCGCAATGTGTTTCCATTGTGAATGTTTACCTATTAATCATATAAAAATCAAGTTTTGACAAAGAATTGAGTATATGAGAAAATCGCTACAGAAACTACTCCCGGCACGGGCAGGTAGGTAGTGACGAAAACTGCTTTTGTCTTATAATCGTCCCAATGTGTTTCCATTGTGAATGTTTTCCTATTAATCATATAAAAATCAAGTTTTGAAAAAGAATTGAGGATATGAGAAAATCGCTACAGAAACTACTCCCGGCACGGGCAGGTAGGTAGTGACGAAAACTACTTTTGTCTTATAATCGTCCCAATGTGTTTCCATTGTGAATATTTACCTATTAATCATATAAAAATCAAGTTTTGACAAAGAATTGAGGATATGAGAAAATCGCTACAGAAACTACTCCCGGCACGGGCAGGTAGGTAGTGACGAAAACTTCTTTTGTCTTATAATCGTCCTAATGTGTTTTCATTGTGAATGAAAACACACACAACATGGCATCAGAGGGCACCACTGCCGATCAAAAACCTAAAATTATTGTGCTAGGGGACCAACAAGCAAGAAACTTAACACAACAGCTCACCCGAGATAGAATGGGTAAATGGAATGACAAATACGATGTGTTTGGCTTGGTTAAGCCCTCGGCGACATCTAGCGAGATACTAGGAAACTGCAACGTAGCGACGCTGTCAAAAAACGACAAAGACATTATCATTTTGGTTTTAGGGTCAAATGATAATAACCCTTACGTTATGTATAGTAATCTCTGTAATTTTCTATGTAGCTTAAACGGACAAAGAGTGATAATAGCAAGTGTAGGACAAAACAATTTCTTGAACTTGGGTAAACTTAACAATAAAATAAAATTACTGACAAGAAATTACAATGGTTGCAAATTCATTGATATGTCTCGTGAATCTTTTCAAACACATTCTAAAAGCTATACACGTTATTTAAGTTTTAAAATTAACATTGAAATTGACAACATAGCATACAGTGAGGATTTTTTGGACATGAACAGGCTTAGGTCATTATGTACAGTGCACCCAACTTCAACGAACAAACTGATAATAACTAAGAAGGGAACTATTCCGTACTACTTTCGCCCAGTAGTTCCAAGTACCAGTATCAGTTCAATTAACAAAAAGGCCTCTTCGCAAAATGAACAGATGTTTTTTTGTTAATAATTCAATCAGTTTAACAGTTTTGCACCAAAATATATGCGGGGCTCTAAACAAAATGGAAGAAATATATGCAGCACTGTCACAGCTTAAACAAGATGGCACAACGGTTGACATTATTTGCTTTACTGAGAGTTTTATTATGAAGGGTTTAGAAAGGTGTCTGAAAATACCAGGTTTTAAAGTAGCGTCGGCATATTCGCGTACCGACAAAAAACGTGGCGGTGCGTGTATTTTGGTGACGACAAATATTAAATATAAAACTCTTGACTTTGTAAATGATTTAGCATGTAATTTTTGTTTTGAATGTACTGGAATTAATATTTTGACATATAATATAATTTTAATCTGTATTTATAGGACACCCGGTAGTGCCGCAAATGTATTTTTTGAAAAGCTAGCTACACTACTGGACAAAATAACAGTTAAATATAAAAGTATAATATTGTGTGGAGATTGGAATATTAATACATTAAAAATTAATAGATATAGTAATGAACTCTCAAGTATCTTAAAAAATTATAATTTTGAATTCTACATCAATGCTCCTACTCGCAGAAACTCATGTTTGGATATCTTTGCTAGTAATATTAAAAAATCTATAGGTAACATTCATTACTTAGCATTGTCAGACCACGAAACAGCACAAACATTGGAAGTTCCAATAAAAAAAAAGTATGAATTATGTCAATGGTTTGAGTATAAAAGGGACTTCTGCGAAGAGAATATAAACAAGTTTGCTAGAAGTATGTCTGCTCTGTCTTTCTCAGAGATGAGAGAAAAAAAAACCCTAAATGAGGCTTTTAACTACTTTCATAATCTCTATGTATTATTCTATGACCTGTGTTTCCCGGTTTATAGAATTAAAAATACAAACAAGGGCAAAAAATGTAGATGGCTCACTAGAGGACTTAAGAGGTCAAGTTTGAATAAAAGGAAACTCTACTTAAAACTAATAAAGTCATGCTCAAACAAGAAAATATATCAGAGTGAGTACTATAACTATTGTAAAATATTAAAAAAGTGTATATACAAGTCACAGCAGCTTCAAAACATGAAATTAATAACAAATAGCAGCAATGTATGCAAAGCTGCATGGGAAGTGATCACTGACAATATAGGTGAGATTGAGCCCTTAAAACAAATAGACAATATCACTACCAATAACTTGACATATAATGACCCGCATGACATCAGTGAATTATTTAATCAATATTTTATAGACATTACAAATTCGAATAATTTTAATTTTAAATCTTATGACATAGCTAGTTCCATTGACAACTCTAACTTATCATCTATTTTTCTATATCCAACTGACCCTGTTGAAATCTTCAAAGTAATTAAGAGTTTGAAGAATACAAATTCGGTAGGCGTGGATGGACTCAGCACCAGAATAATCAAACTCAGTGCTCATAATATTTGTGAAAAGCTTAGTTATTTGATAAACAGGTCCTTTGAAGAAGGTGAGTTTCCCAGTAAATTGAAACTGTCTATTGTTAAGCCACTTTTTAAAAAAGGTGACAAACTTAATATGGACAATTATCGACCGGTAACTTTGATACCGATACTATCAAAAGTTTTTGAAAAAATCATGTTGATTCGTCTTCAGAATTTTGTGACGAAACATAATATTCTAAAGCCCGAACAATTTGGATTTCGAAAAAACAGCTCTACTTCTCTGGCTTGTTTCAACGTCATCAAACTAGTAATGGACGCTATAAATGATAATGTACCCGTGATAGCGCTACTACTAGACATGTCCAAAGCATTCGATTTTGTAGATCACAAATTGTTGCTCTACAAACTCAATAAGTACGGCATTAGAGGTAGAGCTAATGAATGGCTTCAGAGCTACTTATACAATCGTCAGCAGTGTGTTGAAGTAGCGAAAGTTTATAAAGGAAACAAACATACTGTGCGGTCTACTTTTAAATACAATAGATTTGGAGTACCGCAGGGTAGTATTTTAGGGCCGTTCTTATTTCTCGTATACATTAATGACATTCCTAATATAACTAGACATAATACAATTTTATTTGCTGACGACACCACAATTCTAATAAGGGGAGAAAATAATATGACATTTGAAAGTGAAATTAATATGACATTATCTAATACAATTGAATGGCTGAATAAAAATAATTTAAAAATCAATTTGACTAAGACGAACATTATACAATTTGGAACATATAGAAGGGAAAAGATAAATGTTAATATTAAATATAACAATAATGATATAGCTGAAGTGGATTCAGCCAAGTTTTTGGGTATTTGGCTTGACCAGCACTGCAACTGGAAAGCACACATCAAACATGTATGTGACAAACTCAATAGATTTGTTTTCGCCATTAAAAGTCTAAGACTACGTGTTTCCATAGATGCCGCGCTGAAAGCGTACCACGGGTATGTTTCGTCAACCCTAGCTTACGGACTAATTCTATGGGGAAACTCAACTGATGTAGAAAAGGCCTTTATTATTCAAAAAAAGTGCGTGCGGGCCATCTGTGGCGCTTGGAGTACGGAAAGCTGCAAACCCTTATTTAAGAAATATAATATACTTCCATTGCCGAGCATGTACATAAGAGATATTTGTTTGTTTGTGAAAGAATATCCTCATTATTTTAAGACTCACGCAGATGTGATGGAGAGACGGACGAGACATAAAGACAGGCTCTATGTCCCAAAATGTAGAGTAGAACTTGCAAATAAGAATGCATATCATCAAGCAATAAGAATTTATAATAAGTTACCCAATGAATTTAAATCTATGCAATATAATTTATTTAAAATTAAGCTTAGAAAGTGGTTAATTGATAAATGTTTCTATGACATTAAAGAATATTTAAATTATAGGACTTTTTGATAAAATTGTAAAATTTTCTTTCTGACATTTTAGTTATCTACCTTTTATGATTATATATTTTTTTTTGACATTACTTATAAAGCCTTAGAATATTGTAGATAATAAATTTGTAACAATTTTGCACGCCCTGACGAGGCAGAATGTATAGGAACCTTATTATTAAGAAAATCTATTGTACCTACATTCCTGCAAAAATAAATGATTTATGATTTATGATTTATGAATGTTTACCTATTAATCATATAAAAATCAAGTTTTGACAAAGAATTGAGGATATGAGAAAATCGCTACAGAAACTACTCCCGGCACGGGCAGGTAGGTAGTGACGAAAACTACTTTTGTCTTATAATCGTCCCAATGTGTTTCCATTGTGAATGTTTACCTATTAATTATATAAAAATCAACTTTTGACAAAGAATTGAGGATATGAGAAAATCGCTACAGAAACTACTTCCGGCACGGGCAGGTAGGTAGTGACGAAAACTACTTTTGTCTTATAATCGTCCCAATGTGTTTCCATTGTGAATGTTTACCTATTAATCATATAAAAATCAAGTTTTGACAAAGAATTGAAGATATGAGAAAATCGCTACAGAAACTACTCCCGGCACGGGCAGGTAGGTAGTGACGAAAACTACTTTTGTCTTATAATCGTCCCAATGTGTTTCCATTGTGAATGTTTACCTATTAATCATATAAAAATCAAGTTTTGACAAAGAATTGAGGATATGAGAAAATCGCTACAGAAACTACTCCCGGCACGGGCAGGTAGGTAGTGACGAAAACTTCTTTTGTCTTATAATCGCCCTAATGTGTTTCCATTGTGAATGTTTACCTATTAATCATATAAAAATCAAGTTTTGACAAAGAATTGAGTATATGAGAAAATCGCTACAGAAACTACTCCCGGCACGGGCAGGTAGGTAGTGACGAAAACTTCTTTTGTCTTATAATCGCCCTAATGTGTTTCCATTGTGAATATTTACCTATTAATCATATAAAAATCAAGTTTTGACAAAGAATTGAGTATATGAGAAAATCGCTACAGAAACTACTCCCGGCACGGGCAGGTAGGTAGTGACGAAAACTACTTTTGTCTTATAATCGTCCCAATGTGTTTCCATTGTGAATATTTACCTATTAATCATATAAAATCAAGTTTTGACAAAGAATTGAGGATATGAGAAAATCGCTACAGAAACTACTCCCGGCACGGGCAGGTAGGTAGTGACGAAAACTACTTTTGTCTTATAATCGTCCCAATGTGTTTCCATTGTGAGTGTTTACCTATTAATCATATAAAAATCAAGTTTTGACAAAGAATTGAGGATATGATAAAATCGCTACAGAAACTACTCCCGGCACGGGCAGGTAGGTAGTCACGAAAACTTCTTTTGTCTTATAATCGTCCCAATGTGTTTCCATTGTGAATTTTTACCTATTAATCATATAAAAATCAAGTTTTGACAAAGAATTGAGGATATGAGAAAATCGCTACAGAAACTACTTCCGGCACGGGCAGGTAGGTAGTGACGAAAACTACTTTTGTCTTATAATCGTCCCAATGTGTTTCCATTGTGAATGTTTACCTATTAATCATATAAAAATCAAGTTTTGACAAAGAATTTAAGATATGAGAAAATCGCTACAGAAACTACTCCCGGCACGGGCAGGTAGGTAGTGACGAAAACTACTTTTGTCTTATAATCGTCCCAATGTGTTTCCATTGTGAATGTTTACCTATTAATTATATAAAAATCAAGTTTTGACAAAGAATTGAGTATATGAGAAAATCGCTACAGAAACTACTCCCGGCACGGGCAGGTAGGTAGTGACGAAAACTGCTTTTGTCTTATAATCGTCCCAATGTGTTTCCATTGTGAATATTTACCTATTAATCATATAAAAATCAAGTTTTGACAAAGAATTGAGGATATGAGAAAATCGCTACAGAAACTACTCCCGGCACGGGCAGGTAGGTAGTGACGAAAACTACTTTTGTCTTATAATCGTCCCAATGTGTTTCCATTGTGAATGTTTACCTATTAATCATATAAAAATCAAGTTTTGAAAAAGAATTTAGGATATGAGAAAATCGCTACAGAAACTACTCCCGGCACGGGCAGGTAGGTAGTGACGAAAACTACTTTTGTCTTATAATCGTCCCAATGTGTTTCCATTGTGAATATTTACCTATTAATCATATAAAAATCAAGTTTTGACAAAGAATTGAGGATATGAGAAAATCGCTACAGAAACTACTCCCGGCACGGGCAGGTAGGTAGTGACGAAAACTTCTTTTGTCTTATAATCGTCCTAATGTGTTTTCATTGTGAATGTTTACCTATTAATCATATAAAAATCAAGTTTTGACAAAGAATTGAGGATATGAGAAAATCGCTACAGAAACTACTCCCGGCACGGGCAGGTAGGTAGTGACGAAAACTACTTTTGTCTTATAATCGTCCCAATGTGTTTCCATTGTGAATGTTTACCTATTAATCATATAAAAATCAACTTTTGACAAAGAATTGAGGATATGAGAAAATCGCTACAGAAACTACTTCGGCACGGGCAGGTAGGTAGTGACGAAAACTACTTTTGTCTTATAATCGTCCCAATGTGTTTCCATTGTGAATGTTTACCTATTAATCATATAAAAATCAAGTTTTGACAAAGAATTGAAGATATGAGAAAATCGCTACAGAAACTACTCCCGGCACGGGCAGGTAGGTAGTGACGAAAACTACTTTTGTCTTATAATCGTCCCAATGTGTTTCCATTGTGAATGTTTACCTATTAATCATATAAAAATCAAGTTTTGACAAAGAATTGAGGATATGAGAAAATCGCTACAGAAACTACTCCCGGCACGGGCAGGTAGGTAGTGACGAAAACTTCTTTTGTCTTATAATCGTCCCAATGTGTTTCCATTGTGAATGTTTACCTATTAATCATATAAAAATCAAGTTTTGACAAAGAATTGAGGATATGATAAAATCGCTACAGAAACTACTCCCGGCACGGGCAGGTAGGTAGTGACGAAAACTACTTTTGTCTTATAATCGTCCCAATGTGTTTCCATTGTGAATGTTTACGTAAAACCAAGTTTTGACAAAGAATTGAGGATATGAGAAAATCGCTACAGAAACTACTCCCGGCACGGGCAGGTAGGTAGTGACGAAAACTTCTTTTGTCTTATAATCGCCCTAATGTGTTTTCATTGTGAATGTTTACCTATTAATCATATAAAAATCAAGTTTTGACAAAGAATTGAGGATATGAGAAAATCGCTACAGAAACTACTCCCGGCATGGGCAGGTAGGTAGAGACGAAAACTACTTTTGTCTTATAATCGCCCTAATGTGTTTCCATTGTGAATGTTTACCTATTAATCATATAAAAATCAAGTTTTGACAAAGAATTGAGGATATGAGAAAATCGCTACAGAAACTACTCCCGGCACGGGCAGGTAGGTAGTGACGAAAACTACTTTTGTCTTATAATCGTCCCAATGTGTTTCCATTGTGAATGTTTACCTATTAATCATATAAAAATCAAGTTTTGACAAAGAATTGAGGATATGATAAAATCGCTACAGAAACTACTCCCGGCACGGGCAGGTAGGTAGTCACGAAAACTTCTTTTGTCTTATAATCGTCCCAATGTGTTTCCATTGTGAATTTTTACCTATTAATCATATAAAAATCAAGTTTTGACAAAGAATTGAGGATATGAGAAAATCGCTACAGAAACTACTCCCGGCACGGGCAGGTAGGTAGTGACGAAAACTTCTTTTGTCTTATAATCGCCCTAATGTGTTTCCATTGTGAATGTTTACCTATTAATCATATAAAAATCAAGTTTAGACAAAGAATTGAGTATATGAGAAAATCGCTACAGAAACTACTCCCGGCACGGGCAGGTAGGTAGTGACGAAAACTTCTTTTGTCTTATAATCGTCCCAATGTGTTTCCATTGTGAATGTTTACCTATTAATCATATAAAAATCAAGTTTTGACAAAGAATTGAGGATATGAGAAAATCGCTACAGAAACTACTCCCGGCACGGGCAGGTAGGAAGTGACGAAAACTTCTTTTGTCTTATAATCGCCCTATCGTGTTTCCATTGTGAATGTTTACCTATTAATCATATAAAAATCAAGTTTTGACAAAGAATTGAGTATATGAGAAAATCGCTACAGAAACTACTCCCGGCACGGGCAGGTAGGTAGTGACGAAAACTGCTTTTGTCTTATAATCGTCCCAATGTGTTTCCATTGTGAATATTTACCTATTAATCATATAAAATCAAGTTTTGACAAAGAATTGAGGATATGAGAAAATCGCTACAGAAACTACTCCCGGCACGGGCAGGTAGGTAGTGACGAAAACTACTTTTGTCTTATAATCGTCCCAATGTGTTTCCATTGTGAATATTTACCTATTAATTATATAAAAATCAAGTTTTGACAAAGAATTGAGGATATGAGAAAATCGCTACAGAAACTACTCCCGGCACGGGCAGGTAGGTAGTGACGAAAACTTCTTTTGTCTTATAATCGCCCTAATGTGTTTTCATTGTGAATGTTTACCTATTAATCATATAAAAATCAAGTTTTGACAAAGAATTGAGGATATGAGAAAATCGCTACAGAAACTACTCCAGGCACGGGCAGGTAGGTAGTGACGAAAACTACTTTTGTCTTATAATCGTCCCAATGTGTTTCCATTGTGAATGTTTACCTATTAATCATATAAAAATCAAGTTTTGAAAAAGAATTGAGGATATGACAAAATCGCTACAGAAACTACTCCCGGCACGGGCAGGTAGGTAGTGACGATAACTACTTTTGTCTTATAATCGTCCCAATGTGTTTCCATTGTGAATGTTTACCTATTAATCATATAAAAATCAAGTTTTGACAAAGAATTGAGGATATGAGAAAATCACTACAGAAACTACTCCCGGCACGGGCAGGTAGGTAGTGACGAAAACTACTTTTGTCTTATATTCGTCCCATTGTGTTTCCATTGTGAATGTTTACCTATTAATCATATAAAAATCAAGTTTTGACATAGAATTGAGGATATGACAAAATCGCTACAGAAACTACTCCCGGCACGGGCAGGTAGGTAGTGACGAAAACTACTTTTGTCTTATATTCGTCCCAATGTGTTTCCATTGTGAATGTTTACCTATTAATCATATAAAAATCAAGTTTTGACAAAGAATTGAGGATATGATAAAATCGCTACAGAAACTACTCCCGGCACGGGCAGGTAGGTAGTGACGAAAACTACTTTTGTCTTATAATCGTCCCAATGTGTTTCCATTGTGAATGTTTACGTAAAACCAAGTTTTGACAAAGAATTGAGGATATGAGAAAATCGCTACAGAAACTACTCCCGGCACGGGCAGGTAGGTAGTGACGAAAACTTCTTTTGTCTTATAATCGCCCTAATGTGTTTTCATTGTGAATGTTTACCTATTAATCATATAAAAATCAAGTTTTGACAAAGAATTGAGGATATGAGAAAATCGCTACAGAAACTACTCCCGGCATGGGCAGGTAGGTAGAGACGAAAACTACTTTTGTCTTATAATCGCCCTAATGTGTTTCCATTGTGAATGTTTACCTATTAATCATATAAAAATCAAGTTTTTACAAAGAATTGAGGATATGAGAAAATCGCTACAGAAACTACTCCCGGCACGGGCAGGTAGGTAGTGACGAAAACGACTTTTGTCTTATAATCGTCCCAATGTGTTTCCATTGTGAATGTTTACCTATTAATCATATAAAAATCAAGTTTTGACAAAGAATTGAGGATATGATAAAATCGCTACAGAAACTACTCCCGGCACGGGCAGGTAGGTAGTCACGAAAACTTCTTTTGTCTTATAATCGTCCCAATGTGTTTTCATTGTGAATTTTTACCTATTAATCATATAAAAATCAAGTTATGACAAAGAATTGAGGATATGAGAAAATCGCTACAGAAACTACTCCCGGCACGGGCAGGTAGGTAGAGACGAAAACTACTTTTGTCTTATAATCGTCCCAATGTGTTTCCATTGTGAATATTTACCTATTAATCATATAAAAATCAAGTTTTGACAAAGAATTGAGGATATGAGAAAATCGCTACAGAAACTACTCCCGGCACGGGCAGGTAGGTAGTGACGAAAACTACTTTTGTCTTATAATCGTCCCAATGTGTTTCCATTGTGAATGTTTACCTATTAATCATATAAAAATCAAGTTATGACAAAGAATTGAGGATATGAGAAAATCGCTACAGAAACTACTCCCGGCACGGGCAGGTAGGTACTGACGAAAACTACTTTTGTCTTATAATCGTCCCAATGTGTTTCCATTGTGAATGTTTACCTATTAATCATATAAAAATCAAGTTTTGACAAAGAATTGAGGATATGAGAAAATCGCTACAGAAACTACTCCCGGCACGGGCAGGTAGGTAGTCACGAAAACTTCTTTTGTCTTATAATCGTCCCAATGTGTTTCCATTGTGAATGTTTACCTATTAATCATATAAAAATCAAGTTATGACAAAGAATTGAGGATATGAGAAAATCGCTACAGAAACTACTCCCGGCACGGGCAGGTAGGTACTGACGAAAACTACTTTTGTCTTATAATCGTCCCAATGTGTTTCCATTGTGAATGTTTACCTATTAATCATATAAAAATCAAGTTTTGACAAAGAATTTAGGATATGAGAAAATCGCTACAGAAACTACTCCCGGCACGGGCAGGTAGGTAGTCACGAAAACTTCTTTTGTCTTATAATCGTCCCAATGTGTTTCCATTGTGAATGTTTACCTATTAATCATATAAAAATCAAGTTTTGACAAAGAATTGAGGATATGAGAAAATCGCTACAGAAACTACTCCCGGCACGGGCAGGTAGGTAGTGACGAAAACTACTTTTGTCTTATAATCGTCCCAATGTGTTTCCATTCTGAATGTTTACCTATTAATCATATAAAAATCAAGTTTTGACAAAGAATTGAGGATATGAGAAAATCGCTACAGAAACTACTCCCGGCACGGGCAGGTAGGTAGTGACGAAAACTACTTTTGTCTTATAATCGTCCCAATGTGTTTCCATTCTGAATGTTTACCTATTAATCATATAAAAATCAAGTTTTGACAAAGAATTGAGTATATGAGAAAATCGCTACAGAAACTACTCCCGGCACGGGCAGGTAGGTAGTGACGAAAACTGCTTTTGTCTTATAATCGTCCCAATGTGTTTCCATTGTGAATGTTTACCTATTAATCATATAAAAATCAAGTTTTGAAAAAGAATTGAGGATATGAGAAAATCGCTACAGAAACTACTCCCGGCACGGGCAGGTAGGTAGTGACGAAAACTACTTTTGTCTTATAATCGTCCCAATGTGTTTCCATTGTGAATATTTACCTATTAATCATATAAAAATCAAGTTTTGACAAAGAATTGAGGATATGAGAAAATCGCTACAGAAACTACTCCCGGCACGGGCAGGTAGGTAGTGACGAAAACTTCTTTTGTCTTATAATCGTCCTAATTTGTTTTCATTGTGAATGTTTACCTATTAATCATATAAAAATCAAGTTTTGACAAAGAATTGAGGATATGAGAAAATCGCTACAGAAACTACTCCCGGCACGGGCAGGTAGGTAGTGACGAAAACTACTTTTGTCTTATAATCGTCCCAATGTGTTTCCATTGTGAATGTTTACCTATTAATTATATAAAAATCAAGTTTTGACAAAGAATTGAGGATATGAGAAAATCGCTACAGAAACTACTTCGGGCACGGGCAGGTAGGTAGTGACGAAAACTACTTTTGTCTTATAATCGTCCCAATGTGTTTCCATTGTGAATGTTTACCTATTAATCATATAAAAATCAAGTTTTGACAAAGAATTGAAGATATGAGAAAATCGCTACAGAAACTACTCCCGGCACGGGCAGGTAGGTAGTGACGAAAACTACTTTTGTCTTATAATCGTCCCAATGTGTTTCCATTGTGAATGTTTACCTATTAATCATATAAAAATCAAGTTTTGACAAAGAATTGAAGATATGAGAAAATCGCTACAGAAACTACTCCCGGCACGGGCAGGTAGGTAGTGACGAAAACTACTTTTGTCTTATAATCGTCCCAATGTGTTTCCATTGTGAATGTTTACCTATTAATCATATAAAAATCAAGTTTTGACAAAGAATTGAGGATATGAGAAAATCGCTACAGAAACTACTCCCGGCACGGGCAGGTAGGTAGTGACGAAAACTTCTTTTGTCTTATAATCGTCCCACTGTGTTTCCATTGTGAATGTTTACCTATTAATCATATAAAAATCAAGTTTTGACAAAGAATTGAGGATATGAGAAAATCGCTACAGAAACTACTCCCGGCACGGGCAGGTAGGTAGTGACGAAAACTTCTTTTGTCTTATAATCGCCCTAATGTGTTTCCATTGTGAATGTTTACCTATTAATCATATAAAAATCAAGTTTTGACAAAGAATTGAAGATATGAGAAAATCGCTACAGAAACTACTCCCGGCACGGGCAGGTAGGTAGTGACGAAAACTACTTTTGTCTTATAATCGTCCCAATGTGTTTCCATTGTGAATGTTTACCTATTAATCATATAAAAATCAAGTTTTGACAAAGAATTGAGGATATGAGAAAATCGCTACAGAAACTACTCCCGGCACGGGCAGGTAGGTAGTGACGAAAACTTCTTTTGTCTTATAATCGCCCTAATGTGTTTCCATTGTGAATGTTTACCTATTAATCATATAAAAATCAAGTTTTGACAAAGAATTGAGTATATGAGAAAATCGCTACAGAAACTACTCCCGGCACGGGCAGGTAGGTAGTGACGAAAACTTCTTTTGTCTTATAATCGCCCTAATGTGTTTCCATTGTGAATGTTTACCTATTAATCATATAAAAATCAAGTTTTGACAAAGAATTGAGGATATGAGAAAATCGCTACAGAAACTACTCCCGGCACGGGCAGGTAGGTAGTGACGAAAACTTCTTTTGTCTTATAATCGTCCCAATGTGTTTCCATTGTGAATGTTTACCTATTAATCATATAAAAATCAAGTTTTGACAAAGAATTGAGGATATGAGAAAATCGCTACAGAAATTACTCCCGGCACGGGCAGGTAGGTAGTGACGAAAACTTCTTTTGTCTTATAATCGTCCCAATGTGTTTCCATTGTGAATGTTTACCTATTAATCATATAAAAATCTAGTTTTGAAAAAGAATTGAGGATATGAGAGAATCGCTACAGAAACTACTCCCGGCACGGGCAGGTAGGTAGTGACGAAAACTACTTTTGTCTTATAATCGTCCCAATGTGTTTCCATTGTGAATTTTTTCGTAAAACCAAGTTTTGACAAAGAATTGAGGATATGAGAAAATCGCTACAGAAACTACTCCCGGCACGGGCAGGTAGGTAGTGACGAAAACTACTTTTGTCTTATAATCGTCCCAATGTGTTTCCATTGTGAATGTTAACCTATTAATCATATAAAAATCAAGTTATGACAAAGAATTGAGGATATGAGAAAATCGCTACAGAAACTACTCCCGGCACGGGCAGGTAGGTACTGACGAAAACTACTTTTGTCTTATAATCGTCCCAATGTGTTTCCATTGTGAATGTTTACCTATTAATCATATAAAAATCAAGTTTTGACAAAGAATTGAGGATATGAGAAAATCGCTACAGAAACTACTCCCGGCACGGGCAGGTAGGTAGTCACGAAAACTTCTTTTGTCTTATAATCGTCCCAATGTGTTTCCATTGTGAATGTTTACCTATTAATCATATAAAAATCAAGTTTTGACAAAGAATTGAGGATATGAGAAAATCGCTACAGAAACTACTCCCGGCACGGGCAGGTAGGTAGTGACGAAAACTACTTTTGTCTTATAATCGTCCCAATGTGTTTCCATTGTGAATGTTTACCTATTAATCATATAAAAATCAAGTTTTGACAAAGAATTGAGTATATGAGAAAATCGCTACAGAAACTACTCCCGGCACGGGCAGGTAGGTAGTGACGAAAACTGCTTTTGTCTTATAATCGTCCCAATGTGTTTCCATTGTGAATGTTTACCTATTAATCATATAAAAATCAAGTTTTGAAAAAGAATTGAGGATATGAGAAAATCGCTACAGAAACTACTCCCGGCACGGGCAGGTAGGTAGTGACGAAAACTACTTTTGTCTTATAATCGTCCCAATGGGTTTCCATTGTGAATATTTACCTATTAATCATATAAAAATCAAGTTTTGACAAAGAATTGAGGATATGAGAAAATCGCTACAGAAACTACTCCCGGCACGGGCAGGTAGGTAGTGACGAAAACTTCTTTTGTCTTATAATCGTCCTAATGTGTTTTCATTGTGAATGTTTACCTATTAATCATATAAAAATCAAGTTTTGACAAAGAATTGAGGATATGAGAAAATCGCTACAGAAACTACTCCCGGCACGGGCAGGTAGGTAGTGACGAAAACTACTTTTGTCTTATAATCGTCCCAATGTGTTTCCATTGTGAATGTTTACCTATTAATCATATAAAAATCAACTTTTGACAAAGAATTGAGGATATGAGAAAATCGCTACAGAAACTACTTCCGGCACGGGCAGGTAGGTAGTGACGAAAACTACTTTTGTCTTATAATCGTCCCAATGTGTTTCCATTGTGAATGTTTACCTATTAATCATATAAAAATCAAGTTTTGACAAAGAATTGAAGATATGAGAAAATCGCTACAGAAACTACTCCCGGCACGGGCAGGTAGGTAGTGACGAAAACTACTTTTGTCTTATAATCGTCCCAATGTGTTTCCATTGTGAATGTTTACCTATTAATCATATAAAAATCAAGTTTTGACAAAGAATTGAGGATATGAGAAAATCGCTACAGAAACTACTCCCGGCACGGGCAGGTAGGTAGTGACGAAAACTTCTTTTGTCTTATAATCGCCCTAATGTGTTTCCATTGTGAATGTTTACCTATTAATCATATAAAAATCAAGTTTTGACAAAGAATTGAGTATATGAGAAAATCGCTACAGAAACTACTCCCTTCACGGGCAGGTAGGTAGTGACGAAAACTTCTTTTGTCTTATAATCGTCCCAATGTGTTTCCATTGTGAATGTTTACCTATTAATCATATAAAAATCAAGTTTTGACAAAGAATTGAGGATATGAGAAAATCGCTACAGAAACTACTCCCGGCACGGGCAGGTAGGTAGTGACGAAAACTTCTTTTGTCTTATAATCGCCCTAATGTGTTTCCATTGTGAATATTTACCTATTAATCATATAAAAATCAAGTTTTGACAAAGAATTGAGGATATGAGAAAATCGCTACAGAAACTACTCCCGGCACGGGCAGGTAGGTACTGACGAAAACTTCTTTTGTCTTATAATCGCCCTAATGTGTTTTCATTGTGAATGTTTACCTATTAATCATATAAAAATCAAGTTTTGACAAAGAATTGAGTATATGAGAAAATCGCTACAGAAACTACTCCCGGCACGGGCAGGTAGGTAGTGACGAAAACTACTTTTGTCTTATAATCGTCCCAATGTGTTTCCATTGTGAATGTTTACCTATTAATCATATTAAAATCAAGTTTTGAAAAAGAATTGAGGATATGACAAAATCGCTACAGAAACTACTCCCGGCACGGGCAGGTAGGTAGTGACGATAACTACTTTTGTCTTATAATCGTCCCAATGTGTTTCCATTGTGAATGTTTACCTATTAATCATATAAAAATCAAGTTTTGAAAAAGAATTGAGGATATGAGAAAATCACTACAGAAACTACTCCCGGCACGGGCAGGTAGGTAGTGACGAAAACTACTTTTGTCTTATAATCGTCCCAATGTGTTTCCATTGTGAATGTTTACCTATTAATCATATAAAAATCTAGTTTTGAAAAAGAATTGAGGATATGAGAAAATCGCTACAGAAACTACTCCCGGCACGGGCAGGTACAAAATACAAAATACAAATACAAAATACAAAATATTTATTCAGAAACTTAAAATACATTATATAACAGTGTTTGAGATCCCCTTTTAAGTAAAGTATTTTACCTGTGTTAGGGGAATCTCGCTCTGCCGCAAACAATAGAATTTGGAACGTACATTAAGTTCAGCTAGTAGTTATATAGTATACATATAAGGCTACTTAAATTATAGAGCTTATTATTTACAAAAAATTAAGTTGATATTTATTTATTTTAGCTATTTGGAAAGTGAGCGCGCATGTAATTCTATAGGTGTGCATGTATGAGTGTGTGGGGGTGTGTGTATGTGTGTGTATGTGTGGGGGTGTGTGCGTTTGATTAAAATTGGTGCTCCTGAGGACACCGGTCTCTTAAGAGTCCGGGCAACGGAATGCAACCATTTGTGTGTGTGTATGCGTGTGTGTGGGGAGGTGTTGTGTGTGACGATGTATGGTATATGTGTGTTTGTTAGTATATGTGAACCTGTAAAATTTAAATATTTAATAGTAAAGTATATAGAGATACATGAGAATCATAGTAGAGAAGACAGAGGAAAACCTAACATAACCTATCATACAGTGCTTCCGTTTCGTCATAGCTTAAGTAGAGTAGCCATTTGGTTAGTTTCTTTTTCAATTCATAGTTACTTAAGCCATAAATATTAAGTTTTTTGTTACTTAAGTTATATATGTGGGCGGATTGGGATACATATTGTCGTGCAGCAAAATTAGATCTTACAGTTACTTTATTAATAATATTTTTATTTCTTCGTTGTGTTGTTTGACTAGTTATGAATTTTAAATGTTTATGGATTTTTAAGACTATGTTTAAGGTATATAATTTTCTAATCGTAAGCAATTCTGATTCCGTATAAAGTAGATAAGTTGGATATCTGTATGGTCTAGAGTACATTACTTTAATAAGAGACCTTTGCGCTCTTTCTACTTCTATATATTTACTCTTTATGGCTCCCCCCCAAACGGTTATACAGTAGACTATGACTGATTCTGCTAAGGAAGTGTAAATTTGGTTTAGTAAAGGTTTGGAAGCGGAATTTCTTAGACCCTTAAATATCCAAATAAGTTTCCTTACTCTACCCGCCAGCAGTTCTATTTGTGCATGCCATGACAATCGCTGATCAATCATTATGCCCAAGTACTTGGTTGTCTTAACTTTAATGATTTCAGGACAGGGGCATACCAGATCGTTACGATTGCAGGAGTGAATTTTTATTCTGTAATCAGTGGGGGGCTGTGTGTTATTATACATTGAAAAAGTCATAAAGTTAGTTTTAGTAACATTAAGGGTGAGAGCATTGTTCTTGAGCCATTCAGATACCAATGAGAGTCCAGCTTCAGCCTTCTGTTTAACATCATCCCATGATTTGCCGGTGAAAACTATGGCAGTATCATCTGCATAAGAGAAGATTTTGGCGTCACTGAGTTCAAGGCTGCAGAGGTCGTCAATGTAGACGAGAAACAGTGTCGGTCCGAGTACGCTACCTTGTGGAACCCCATAGCAAATGTCCTCGTCTTCACTGACAACCCCACCAATCTTAACCCTTTGTTTTCGCTCTTGGAGATAGTCAGACAACAAATGTAGTGGCTTACCACGAATACCCTTATTTTCTAGTTTATTGATAAGAGCGGGAATAGATACGGTGTCGAACGCTTTCTTCAAATCTAGGAATACTGCTAGGCATTTCTGTTTGCGATCTACTTGATCAACGATGTGATTGGTTAAAGCAGCGACAGCGTCTTCTGTTGAACGGCCATTCCTAAAACCGTATTGTGCGTTGGAGAATAAATTAAATTTTTCAAAGTAGGAATGTAATCTAATGTTTACAAGTTTTTCCAGTATTTTAGAAATTGAGGAAATTGAGTTATAATCTGTTAAGTTAGGAACATTTTTATGTTCTGATAATCTGCACTCCGTCATAACTATAACATCAAAATTAATTTTCAGTAAGGTAAGGTTAGACTCTAAATCGGGAAAATTCTTATAAATACTTCTTATGTTCTGTGTAAATATACTAATGTCAGTAGGTTTTATAGGAAAACTGGTAGATAAGTCTTCAACCGAGCACTCAAAAGAACGGGCTATTTCGGAACAATCTAGTTCATTTATATTTTTATTCATCATTAAATTTCTTCATAGTAATTACAGTGTTATCAAGAAGTATCAGGGTATATTTCGCACTGTGTAGAAATATAAGTGAATGTGTAGTTTTATAATAATAAAAATATACACATAGCATTACAAAGTGATAGTTTGACATTTTACAGGGAAGACGTGTAGTGTAAGTATGGCTTATAGGTTGGTTATTGTAGATAGTATGTTGTGTGAATTGTATGTATTTTGTGTGTGTGATGTTAAAAATGTGTGTGGTGTTAATAGTGTGTATTATTGTTTGGTGATTGTAAGTATTATGTTGCTTGAATGCGGTGGGTGTTGTGTTTGCGCTCCGTGTATAGAATATTATTATTGTTTTAGTGTATAGTAATATAGTTAAACATTTTCTTATCACATAAACTAATCATGCAGCCTGAAAGAGGCTTTGCACTTGGCTTTCAGTTTTAATTTGGATTACCGGTGTATTATCTGCTTGTCTTAAATAAATTCTACCGAAGGACGTCCAGCAGTATTTGTACTTTTTAGACTTGGCTAGATCCCGAGCAAGGAAGAAGAGACGTGAAGCCTTCAACGTCAGTTGCTCCGATACAAAGATGGGCGTTTCTTCATCCTTCTTGAGTCCCAAATGTTTGGCCCGTAGTTTATCCTTATTCCCAGAATTGAAGGATTTAGTTTTTTTCAAAAAATCTGTTTTAATTATGGTGGAGGATAATTCAGCAATAATGGGAGTTCTTGTCTGTCCGTTTCGGTTATCACGTACTCTATATATGTCCCTGATGTCAGTCTTGCTAATATTACATTGTATCGCTTTACCAAGACGCAGCAACATGCTAGCGAGATCTTCCTTATCTTCCGTGGTATGTTTAGGAACATTTTTTATCTCGATGGAAGTTTTGCGGCTGCTCCTCTGCATGTCCTCAAGCCTGTCCTCCATTAGTGTAATGCATTCTCGGTATTTTATTTGCTGCTGTTCAAGCTGCTCAACCTTTTTTGATGAAATGGAGCTTCTTTCCATACAAATTTCAAAATTTGCAGTGAGTGTAGACACTTGCTGTTCCATGTCCGTATGGCATTTTTTGAGGTCCTTAATTTCCTTTTTCAGGTCACTCATATCTGATGATATTGCAGATAATTTTTTGTCCTGATTTTCTTGGAAAGTAGTAAAAAGGTTTGTTATATGCTCTGTAAGTTCATGTTTAAATTTTGTCAATTTAAACGTTAGTGTCGCATCTAAGTCCAATTCAGGGCTACGCATTTTTTTCAAACGCCGGCGGGTCACTTTGCACGATTCCGATTCTTGGTCAATTTCAGGCCGACTTGCGGCAGACTGCTGTTTTCCCTCTCTATCGGTGGAAGGCGGGGAGCGTTGCGTTTGCATGTTGATTTGAAAATTTTAAGCAGATCAGCAGAAGAAATATTCTATTTACAAAGCAAATTTTTGGGTTTGCTAATTAATTTAGTGTAGGCACTTGTAGCGCGGCGAATCGTAGCAAAGCATTCCCAAATTTCGGCGTCCTTGGTAACTACTCGTTGGTGGAGCGGTTAGTACCTCGACTGCAGCGCCAGCGGTCCCTAGTTCGAGTCAGCTTCCGCGGCTGTCACTTTTTGTATTTCTTGTAAGTTTCTGTGACTTACATTGAAGGGTTCAGCGCGACCAGCGGAGACTCCAGGGTCCACAGGGCGAAGTCCGGGGCACAGCACAACTTATTTAAATTTAAATTTAAAAATTCAGTGACACAGACGACACGTCCACTTCGTACAAGAGCCGCGAGGCAAGAGGAGGTAGGTAGTGACGAAACTACTTTTGTCTTATAATCGTCCCAATGTGTTTCCATTGTGAATATTTACCTATTAATCATATAAAAATCAAGTTTTGACAAAGAATTGAGGATATGAGAAAATCGCTACAGAAACTACTCCCGGCACGGGCAGGTAGGTAGTGACGAAAACTACTTTTGTCTTATAATCGTCCCAATGTGTTTCCATTGTGAATGTTTACGTAAAACCAAGTTTTGACAAAGAATTGAGTTTATGAGAAAATCGCTACAGAAACTACTCCCGGCACGGGCAGGTAGGTAGTGACGAAAACTACTTTTGTCTTATAATCGTCCTAATGTGTTTCCATTGTGAATGTTTACCTATTAATCATATAAAAATCAAGTTTTGACAAAGAATTGAGGATATGAGAAAATCGCTACAGAAACTACTCCCGGCACGGGCAGGTAGGTAGTGACGATAACTACTTTTGTCTTATAATCGTCCCAATGTGTTTCCATTGTGAATGTTTACGTAAAACCAAGTTTTGACAAAGAATTGAGTTTATGAGAAAATCGCTACAGAAACTACTCCCGGCACGGGCAGGTAGTGACGAAAACTACTTTTGTCTTATAATCGTCCCAATGTGTTTCCATTGTGAATGTTTACGTAAAACCAAGTTTTGACAATGAATTGAGTATATGAGAGAATCGCTACAGAAACTACTCCCGGCACGGGCAGGTAGTGACGAAAACTACTTTTGTCTTATAATCGTCCCAATGTGTTTCCATTGTGAATGTTTACGTAAAACCAAGTTTTGACAATGAATTGAGTATATGAGAGAATCGCTACAGAAACTACTCCCGGCACGGGCAGGTAGTGACGAAAACTACTTTTGTCTTATAATCGTCCCAATGTGTTTCCTTTGTGAATGTTTACCTATTAATCATATAAAAATCAAGTTTTGACAAAGAATTGAGGATATGAGAAAATCGCTACAGAAACTACTCCCGGCACGGGCAGGTAGGTAGTGACGAAAACTACTTTTGTCTTATAATCGTCCCAATGTGTTTCCATTGTGAATGTTTACCTATTAATCATATAAAAATCAAGTTTTGACAAAGAATTGAGGATATGATAAAATCGCTACAGAAACTACTCCCGGCACGGGCAGGTAGGTAGTCACGAAAACTTCTTTTGTCTTATAATCGTCCCAATGTGTTTCCATTGTGAATTTTTACCTATTCATCATATAAAAATCAAGTTATGACAAAGAATTGAGGATATGAGAAAATCGCTACAGAAACTACTCCCGGCACGGGCAGGTAGGTACTGACGAAAACTACTTTTGTCTTATAATCGTCCCAATGTGTTTCAATTGTGAATGTTTACCTATTAATCATATAAAAATCAAGTTTTGACAAAGAATTGAGGATATGAGAAAATCGCTACAGAAACTACTCCCGGCACGGGCAGGTAGGTAGTGACGAAAACTACTTTTGTCTTATAATCGTCCCAATGTGTTTCCATTGTGAATGTTTACGTAAAACCAAGTTTTGACAATGAATTGAGTATATGAGAAAATCGCTACAGAAACTACTCCCGGCACGGGCAGGTAGTGACGAAAACTACTTTTGTCTTATAATCGTCCCAATGTGTTTCCTTTGTGAATGTTTACCTATTAATCATATAAAAATCAAGTTTTGACAAAGAATTGAGGATATGAGAAAATCGCTACAGAAACTACTCCCGGCACGGGCAGGTAGGTAGTGACGAAAACTACTTTTGTCTTATAATCGTCCCAATGTGTTTCCATTGTGAATGTTTACCTATTAATCATATAAAAATCAAGTTTTGACAAAGAATTGAGGATATGATAAAATCGCTACAGAAACTACTCCCGGCACGAGCAGGTAGGTAGTCACGAAAACTTCTTTTGTCTTATAATCGTCCCAATGTGTTTCCATTGTGAATTTTTACCTATTCATCATATAAAAATCAAGTTATGACAAAGAATTGAGGATATGAGAAAATCGCTACAGAAACTACTCCCGGCACGGGCAGGTAGGTACTGACGAAAACTACTTTTGTCTTATAATCGTCCCAATGTGTTTCAATTGTGAATGTTTACCTATTAATCATATAAAAATCAAGTTTTGACAAAGAATTGAGGATATGAGAAAATCGCTACAGAAACTACTCCCGGCACGGGCAGGTAGGTAGTGACGAAAACTACTTTTGTCTTATAATCGTCCCAATGTGTTTCCATTGTGAATATTTACCTATTAATTATATAAAAATCAAGTTTTGACAAAGAATTGAGGATATGAGAAAATCGCTACAGAAACTACTCCCGGCACGGGCAGGTAGGTAGTGACGAAAACTACTTTTGTCTTATAATCGTCCCAATGTGTTTCCATTGTGAATGTTTACGTAAAACCAAGTTTTGACAATGAATTGAGTATATGAGAAAATCGCTACAGAAACTACTCCCGGCACGGGCAGGTAGTGACGAAAACTACTTTTGTCTTATAATCGTCCCAATGTGTTTCCTTTGTGAATGTTTACCTATTAATCATATAAAAATCAAGTTTTGACAAAGAATTGAGGATATGAGAAAATCGTTACAGAAACTAATCCCGGCACGGGCAGGTAGGTAGTGACGAAAACTACTTTTGTCTTATAATCGTCCCAATGTGTTTCCATTGTGAATGTTTACCTATTAATTATATAAAAATCAAGTTTTGACAAAGAATTGAGGATATGAGAAAATCGCTACAGAAATTACTCCCGGCACGGGCAAGTAGGTAGTGACGAAAACTTCTTTTGTCTTATAATCGCCCTAATGTGTTTTCATTGTGAATGTTTACCTATTAATCATATAAAAATCAAGTTTTGACAAAGAATTGAGGATATGAGAAAATCGCTACAGAAACTACTCCCGGCACGGGCAGGTAGGTAGTGACGAAAACTACTTTTGTCTTATAATCGTCCCAATGTGTTTCCATTGTGAATGTTTACCTATTAATCATATAAAAATCAAGTTTTGAAAAAGAATTGAGGATATGACAAAATCGCTACAGAAACTACTCCCGGCACGGGCAGGTTGGTAGTGACGATAACTACTTTTGTCTTATAATCGTCCCAATGTGTTTCCATTGTGAATTATTACCTATTAATCATATAAAAATCAAGTTTTGAAAAAGAATTGAGGATATGAGAAAATCACTACAGAAACTACTCCCGGCACGGGCAGGTAGGTAGTGACGAAAACTACTTTTGTCTTATAATCGTCCCAATGTGTTTCCTTTGTGAATGTTTACCTATTAATCATATAAAAATCAAGTTTTGACAAAGAATTGAGGATATGATAAAATCGCTACAGAAACTACTCCCGGCACGGGCAGGTAGGTAGTGACGAAAACTACTTTTGTCTTATAATCGTCCCAATGTGTTTCCATTGTGAATGTTTACCTATTAATCATATAAAAATCAAGTTTTGAAAAAGAATTGAGGATATGAGAAAATCACTACAGAAACTACTCCCGGCACGGGCAGGTAGGTAGTGACGAAAACTACTTTTGTCTTATAATCGTCCCAATGTGTTTCCTTTGTGAATGTTTACCTATTAATCATATAAAAATCAAGTTTTGACAAAGAATTGAGGATATGATAAAATCGCTACAGAAACTACTCCCGGCACGGGCAGGTAGGTAGTGACGAAAACTACTTTTGTCTTATAATCGTCCCAATGTGTTTCCATTGTGAATGTTTACCTATTAATCATATAAAAATCAAGTTTTGACAAAGAATTGAGGATATGACAAAATCGCTACAGAAACTACTCCCGGCACGGGCAGGTAGGTAGTGACGATAACTACTTTTGTCTTATAATCGTCCCAATGTGTTTCCATTGTGAATGTTTACCTATTAATCATATAAAAATCAAGTTTTGAAAAAGAATTGAGGATATGAGAAAATCACTACAGAAACTACTCCCGGCACGGGCAGGTAGGTAGTGACGAAAACTACTTTTGTCTTATAATCGTCCCAATGTGTTTCCATTGTGAATGTTTACCTATTAATCATATAAAAATCTAGTTTTGAAAAAGAATTGAGGATATGAGAAAATCGCTACAGAAACTACTCCCGGCACGGGCAGGTAGGTAGTGACGAAAACTACTTTTGTCTTATAATCGTCCCAATGTGTTTCCATTGTGAATGTTTACCTATTAATCATATAAAAATCAAGTTTTGACAAAGAATTGAGTATATGAGAAAATCGCTACAGAAACTACTCCCGGCACGGGCAGGTAGGTAGTGACGAAAACTGCTTTTGTCTTATAATCGTCCCAATGTGTTTCCATTGTGAATATTTACCTATTAATCATATAAAAATCAAGTTTTGACAAAGAATTGAGGATATGAGAAAATCGCTACAGAAACAACTCCCGGCACGGGCAGGTAGGTAGTGACGATAACTACTTATGTCTTATAATCGTCCCTATGTGTTTCCATTGTGAATGTTTACGTAAAACCAAGTTTTGACAATGAATTGAGTATATGAGAAAATCGCTACAGAAACTACTCCGGGCACGGGCAGGTAGTGACGAAAACTACTTTTGTCTTATAATCGTCCCAATGTGTTTCCTTTGTGAATGTTTACCTATTAATCATATAAAAATCAAGTTTTGACAAAGAATTGAGGATATGATAAAATCGCTACAGAAACTACTCCCGGCACGGGCAGGTAGGTAGTCACGAAAACTTCTTTTGTCTTATAATCGTCCCAATGTGTTTCCATTGTGAATTTTTACCTATTCATCATATAAAAATCAAGTTATGACAAAGAATTGAGGATATGAGAAAATCGCTACAGAAACTAATCCCGGCACGGGCAGGTAGGTACTGACGAAAACTACTTTTGTCTTATAATCGTCCCAATGTGTTTCCATTGTGAATGTTTACCTATTAATCATATAAAAATCAAGTTTTGACAAAGAATTGAGGATATGAGAAAATCGCTACAGAAACTACTCCCGGCACGGGCAGGTAGGTACTGACGAAAACTACTTTTGTCTTATAATTGTCCCAATGTGTTTCCATTGTGAATGTTTACCTATTAATCATATAAAAATCAAGTTTTGACAAAGAATTGAGTATATGAGAAAATCGCTACAGAAACTACTCCCGGCACGGGCAGGTAGGTAGTGACGAAAACTACTTTTGTCTTATAATCGTCTCAATGTGTTTCCATTGTGAATGTTTACCTATTAATCATATTAAAATCAAGTTTTGACAAAGAATTGAGGATATGACAAAATCGCTACAGAAACTACTCCCGGCACGGGCAGGTAGGTAGTGACGAAAACTTCTTTTGTCTTATAACATTCAACATTCACTATGGAAACACATTGGGACGATTATAAGACAAAGGTTAGGTTAGGTTAGGTTAGGTTAGGTTAGGTTAGGTTAGGTTAGGTTAGGTTAGGTTAGGTTAGGTTAGGTTAGGTTAGGTTAGGTTAGGTTAGGTTAGGTTAGGTTAGGTTAGGTTAGGTTAGGTTAGGTTTTTTTTTTTTTTTTTTTTTATTTTTTTATTCCTGTCCGGGAGCTATGTCCCGGCCCGCGAGCTAGCCTACATGATGTTCCTCTGACGTAACCAGAGTTATTTTTTGCTCTTAATATTAACTTCTAAAAAGGTTTTAACTTTATTGATTTTACAAATGTTTCTTAATTTTAATACAATTGAAATTACGTTCTATCTTACATTCTACAGGATTTTAAGGACAAGTGGGTTTTACAGTTTATATCTTACAATGTAAAAACTTAAGCCTAGTACATATTTTACCTTAGAGATATATTTTTGACTTTATTATTATTCTATGCATATTACTCATATTCAATAATATGTGTAAATTCATATAATTATCTTACTGTTTATTTCTATTTATTACCTTACTGGCTATTTTTGTACAAAAGTCTATAAACTTAATTCTTTTGAGTTTGTTGCTCATTATGAGGTTTGCGGTTTGTACATTTATTATGCAATCTAACATGTTTTCGGCCTCATATCTCTCTTTACCATAGACGGGACATTCGAATATTATGTGTTCCGCGGATTCCTGTTTTTCGGGTTCACAAATGCATGATGGGTTTTCCTTACATCTGAAACGCGTCAGATATTCAGAAAACCCACCATGCCCTGTCAGCACTTGCGTCATGATAGTTGTAGGCTGATATTTTCCGACGACTCTGTATGCCTCAATAGCGTCCGGGAAGAAGATTTTTGTTGTAGAAGCCGTGTTTTCTACCGTGTATCTCCGGTTCCATCTATCAAGAGACTCCTTTCGGATCTGTCTCTTGACAGATGAAACCGGACACGCATCATAGTCCGGCTTTTTCTTCAGTTTGAGGGCAGCGTTTTTAGCGAGATGGTCTGCTCTTTCATTACCCTCCAATCCGGCGTGGGCTTTTATCCAAAACAGTGCCACTTCGTTGTTTCGGTTTTTCATTTCCCTCAGATTTTTCCGGATTTCTACAGCTAGTGGGTGGATGGAGTTCGGATTTGTTATCGACTCCAATGCAGACCTCGAGTCACTATAAATCCCGAAGCTTTGTTCTGGGCACTTCAGGATTTCCCACGAGGCTTTCCATATGGCCAGTAGTTCCGCCTGATAGACCGTGCAGTAGGATGACAGTTTCAGCTTGATGGCTTTGGTCTCAGCGTCTTTGTCCCAAAAAGACAATGCCGCACCTACTTTGCCTTCAATTTTACTTCCGTCTGTGTAAATCCGTACTGTTTGGTTGTTATGACTGTCAACGTCCTCACGATCCATCAGGCTTACGAACTCCAAGCGCATATGTTCTGCCGGGTGAGGCAATCCTTCATAAGCCTCCATCCGCTCCACTTCTCTGTCCATTAATGCCGGCTGGGGTACCCCTCGTTTAGCCAGATACAGGGCGGCTGCCTCCTGTATCCTTAGGTCTAACGGTAATATCCCAGCCAGGATCAATGCGGCGTTCAGAGAGACTGTGCGGTACGCTCTCGTGAGCTTCTGAGCGAAGCCTCTCTGAACAGCATTGAGCTGTTTTTGGACGCACAGTTTCCTGGTCGCTGGAGCCCAGGCGCTTGAAGCATACATGATCGTCGGTTCAACAACAGCAGTGTAAATAATGCGAATGACTTCGGGGTGGAGACCCCAGCTGATCCTGGCGGCTCTTGACAACTGCTTGTAAAGATTTAATGCCTTTTTGCAAACATTTGCAGCGTGGCTATTAAATGTCAGCTTGTTGTCGATTGTAAGCCCCAGGATCTTAAACTCGTCCGACATGCGAATGCCGATCCCCCCCATGCTCAGGCGTGGTGTGTCATATTTAAGCTTACGCGTTATGAGCATAGCGTTAGTTTTATGCGGTGCGAAGGTCAGCTTGTTTTTGACACCCCACTCCCGAACATAGGCGAGAGCGGCATTCGCACTTCGCTGAATCTCCACCGCCGAGTCACCGTCGAACACCATAACAACATCATCGGCAAAGGCCTGGCAGTAGTCGCCCCGTTCCTGTAAGCCCTTCAGCAGAGGATCCAAGATGAGGTTCCAGAGGATCGGACCTCCTATTGACCCTTGCACACAGCCCTTTGTAGTTGCCCTAGTGACCTCTTGTCCCGCGTACCTGACTTTCACCTTTCTTTCGTCAAGGTATGAATCTATGATTCTTCTTATATTAATTGGGCAATTTTCCTCGGCCAAACGGGTTTTTATTACTGGCCACCAGGCGCTATCAAAGGCTCCCTCTATGTCCAGTGAGATCATTGTTACCAATCTTTTCCGATCTAGTTTTCCGCGTATGTGTTGCAACAAGACATAGAGAGAGTCTTCGGTGCTTCTCTGGGGCATAAACCCGAATTGCTGCTTGCTCATTCTGGGGACAAGATGCCACTTCATTCTTCCTACGACTAGCTTCTCCAGTATTTTTCCCAAAACCGGCAATAACCCTATTGGCCTGTAGGATTTCGCCTGCGTGTAGTTATCCTTTCCAGGTTTCCTCAGAACTACAACTGTGGCCTCCTTCCAGGTTCTCGGGAAGTGACTGAGCTCTAAGCACTTGTTTGCCAGCGTGAGGTAGAGGTCTAAATCCTGGTTAATTGCGTGCTTGCATATATCGGCTGTCAGGCCATCAGCACCCGGTGCTTTCTTCGGATTGAAGCTATCAACAGCAATTTTCAGCTCCTCATATGTAAACGGCGGATCATGGTGTTCATCATGACCCAGCTCGTTTACTTGATCGGCCTCTTTTCTTATCCGCTTGTGATAATCATTATCCTTATCCTTGCTGTCTTCAGGATAAAAGGTTTCCGCGAGGGCTTTTGCCGATTCCTCCGGTCCCAAAACTATTCCCTCCACAATTAGTGGTAGGTCCTCATGCCTCTTTACTGTCCTTCCAATAACCCTGTAGATTCCCTCCCACACACCTTCCCTATCTTGCTTCTCACAGAACTTTTTCCAACTGGCTGTTTGTTCATGCTTCGCCAAAAGCTCATACTGTTCTTTCTTTTGCAGGTACTCTTCGATGACACTTCTCCTACGGATCGGCGCTGCGCAACGGATTCTACGTTTCCTCGTGCGGACCTCCCTCTTTAGCTCGGCGAGTTCTTCCGTCCACCACGGTATGGTAAGTACCTTTTTTGTCTTTATCTTTGGAATACTACTGTTACATGTTTTTACTATTGCTTCTATATATGCTTCTACTTTTTCTTCTAAATCTTTTTTATTGCTTATTTTGGTTATTTCTTCTTTTGTAATTTGATTTTCAATTAACAGATTGGCCAGTTTCTCATGAAACTGGACCCAATTTGCTTTTTTGCATTGATAAATTCTAGTAGTTCTTTTGACATTTGCTTTTACTAACCTAATTTTAAAAATAATAACGTTGTGATCGGAACTCGTCAAGCCTTTCTCCACTCTCCAGTCCTCTATCAATTTCAGCATCTCCTCTGCGCAGGCTGTCACATCAATAAAACTAGTTAGACTCTTCCCTCCTCTTATTGTGTCGAAAGTTGGTGTGTTTCCTTCGTTAAGTACCTGCATTTCCATTTCCTCTAGGGTTCCGGCCATCTCTTCCCCTCTGTCATCTTGTTCCGGGCTACCCCACCATGAACTTTTGGCGTTAGCATCTCCACCCATCAGGATTTTGCCTTTCCCAACATAGTTTTTTATTTTTCTTAGGTGTTCCAAGTATGGTTGGATTGGCTCTGTTGGTTCGAAGTAATACGAGACCACCAGGAGGTTAGGTTAGGGTAGGTTAGGTTAGGTTAGGTTAGGTTAGGTTAGGTTAGGTTAGGTTAGGTTAGGTTAGGTTAGGTTAGGTTAGGTTAGGTTAGGTTAGGTTAGGTTAGGTTAGGTTAGGTTAGGTTAGGTTAGGTTAGGTTAGGTTAGGTTAGGTTAGGTTAGGTTAGGTTAGGTTAGGTTAGGTTAGGTTAGGTTAGGTTAGGTTAGGTTAGGTTAGGTTAGGTTAGGTTAGGTTAGGTTAGGTTAGGTTAGGTTAGGTTAGGTTAGGTTAGGTTAGGTTAGGTTAGGTTAGGTTAGGTTAGGTTAGGTTAGGTTTTTTTTTTTTTTTTTTTTTTTTTTATTCTCCTTCTTCTTATCGCCACTATTTATTTTGTGGCGTTTGATTCTTTTTCTTTTATCTGTACTTATACAATTTCTAGGTATTTTTATTAATTTTATATATTCGGTTGAGCCCACGCCCGAATTCAATGCATGCAATATTAATAAGTACAAAAAACAATCAATTCATTACAATTCACAGAAAATTCATGCATTAAATTTACATAATTAAATTTATCATTTCATTACATCACTGCTTTTAGATTTATTGTAAATTATTTAATTCTTAGTATAAATAAAACAATTAATCACATTTAATTAATCAATAGTATTTCATCTTTTTTTTTCTATTCTTTTTCATATTTTTTTTGTTTGTTAAATTTTTCTTTTTTAGTGTTTTTATAACTTTTTTTTTTTTTTTTTTTTTTTTTTTCCTGCTTGGATTTATTTACAATTTTCTACATTTAAAATCATTCACAATATTAATTATCATGTGCTTATCACAACTACTGACATATAATTATAATACAATGTATACAACCAATCAATTTGAGATAAATTTCCAGATTAGATTTAACTATCAACTAAATTTATCCTAGAAATTTAGATGTATAATTAATTAAAAATTAACAAGAATCATTATATTACTAATAAATCATAAATGAATTGTACATTAAATTATATTTAAATTAAAATGATTAGATCTATTTAAATTATCATGCAATGGTTGACCCATTTGCCTTTGCAGCTTGCCGTAGAATTGTTTCTGCAAAAGCTAGGAAATGAGTCCGGCGGTTGTCATCATTGATTGCTATCCCTATGTTTCTTACTGTCAGATCTAGATTCATTCTGCACTCACAATCATGACGCTCCAGTCCATATTTGGGACAGTTTAGCAGAATATGCTCTATGCTCTCAGGACTGACATTGTCGCATGTGCAGAATGGATCGTCTGCTAACTTAAACCTATGCAAGTATGCTTTAATGCCAGAGTGGCCGCTAAAAAGTTGTGTTCGCAAAGCATTCGAGTCTATTTTACACAAGATTTGGTGAGCTCGCTTTATATCGGTGAAGAACATCCTCGTCACTGCGCCGGTCGTCGCACTGCTGTATCGCTGCTGCCACTTTTCGAGGGTTTCAGTCCTGATAGAGCGCTTTGCGAAGGACAGCGGGAACGCTTCATACACTGGAGCTACTTTTAGTTTGGTAGCAGCCTTCGCCAGTTCATCGGCTCGCTCATTCCCCGTGATTCCGGCATGTGCTCGGATCCAGAAGAGATGAACCCCGTCCACTTCTTTTAGTGTCTCCTGGATCTCTCGAGCTACTGGGTTCTCCGTGCCTGGGTCAGCTATGGTCTCGAGTGCTGACCGAGAATCCGAGATTATGTTTCCACTAATTTTGTTGTCCCTTAGGTAGGTAATAGCCCTTAATATAGCGACCATCTCGGCCTGGAAAACTGAGCAGTAGTTGGCGAGTTTCATTTTGAATGTCTTAATTTCTTCGCTTTCTTTCCAGACTGAGACAGCTGCACCAACCTCGTCATCAAGTTTGCTGCCATCAGTGTACACCTTCAACCAGTCATTCTGTATTTCATCGGCCTCTTGCTGATTGTTGATAATCCCAAAGCCTGTATACTTTCGTTTGGAAGGGTGCGGCAGGTGAAAAGGAGACGCTCTTCTTTCAAGGGGCCGTCCAGGAAGAATATAAAGGGGCTTTCCCCTCTTGATTTCATACAAGGCAGCTTGTTCTTGTAGTCTAAGGTCTAGGGGTAAGATCCGAGAAATCAAGGCGCTGGAAGTAAGAGAGGTAGTTCGATGCGCTCTACTGATCTTCAGAGCAAACATTCGGGTTATGTGATCCAGTTTCTCCCTAATAAACTTCCTCTCTGTAGCCTGGGCCCAAGCACTTGCTGCATACAGGATCACTGGTTCTACGGTTACAAGGTAGAGCAGCCTCATGATTTCGGAGTTCAGGCCCCACTGAGTCTTCACCACCCTGGACATCATCTTGCAGATGTTAACCGCTTTCTGATACTTGTTGTCCAGGTGCTCCTTAAAGTTCAGCGTTCTGTCAATTGTGAGGCCCAAAACCTTAAGGCTGCTCGATAGGTCCAGAACTTTTCCGCCAAGTGTGAACTGTGGTGCGTCGTATTTCAGTTTTTTTGTGATTATGACTGCCTGTGTCTTGTGCGCTGCGAAGCGCATCTTATACGACTCTCCCCATTCAGATATCCGGCCAAGAGCCTCGTTTATCTTGACTTCCAGCAGTGTTGTAGTTTTGGCGCTAGCAATAACCAGAATATCGTCAGCGAAAGCCTGAACATGGGCCTCGAGTGTTTCGGCTACTTCAAGGAGTGGGTCCAGTTGAATGTTCCAGAATAACGGTCCGCAGATTGATCCTTGGACACACCCCTTGTTTGTTTCCCTATGAACAAGTTCTCCCATATAGCCCAAAGTTACGCTCCTTCCCGTGAGGTAGCTGACAGCCAGTCTGAATGTTGATTTATCAACTCCTTTACTGTAAAGCTGCTTCAGAATGCCAGGCCACCAGCAGTTATCGAATGCCCCTTCAATGTCAAGGGAAATGACGGCGACTATCTCTTTTCCTCTGACCCCTTGCCTCACCATCTCGACAGCATCGTAGAGGGCGTCTTCAGTGCCTCTCTGCGGAGTGAATCCGTATTGGCGGGGATTCAAGAGCGCCTTGCTGCCTAAGTGCCATGTGATTCGGGTAGTCACCAACTTTTCCAGCACCTTGCCCATGACAGATAGAAGACCTATGGGCCTGTATGATTTCGGAGCAGAGTAATCATCCTTACCAGGCTTCGGGATGACTTTAATGCGGGCGTTCTTCCATATTCCCGGAAAGTGACCGACCCTAAGGCACGCATTAAAAATGGACAGCTGGACCTTTGGATCTACCTCAAAACTATTCTGGCATATGTCCGACGTTAGTCCATCCTCTCCAGGAGATTTTTTAGGACTCATCTTGGTGTAAACCGTTCTAATTTCCTCCAATGTGAAGCTTGGGCAATCCTGAGGATGATGCTCACCGGTAACATTCCCAATAATTTCAGTTATTTCTCTTCTTAATTTTGCTTGGTCATTGGTGTCAGTTGACTCATTATCTGATGGATAGAAAGTTTCAGCTAGAAGTTCAGCTGAGGCTAGGGAGTCCAAGGGATCCGAGTTAGTGTTACGGCGCAGCATTTTTTCCACCGAGCTTCCTTCGCACAATTTTAAAACTCGGTATGACCTCTGCCAAACTGTCTCCTTTTTCTCCCCCGTACAGAAGTCTTTCCAGCTAGCATTAATGGCTGCTTGCATCATCTCCTTGTATTCGGCTCTCGCTATTCTGTACTCTTCAGCTACCATTCCTCTCCTCGCAGAATTTGCTCTCCTTATGCGATCTCTTCGCCTGAGTACCTCAGCCTTTTTCTCAGTCAGTTCTTTTGTCCACCATACTAACTTTTTTCTTTTTTTTGTTGCAGGCATCTCCGGCATCGTGCTTTTGCAGGCTTCAAGGATGGCATTTGTGTACTTTACAGCTACACTGTCAACTCCCGCCGCGTCAGTAACAGCTTCAATGGCCTCTACGCTAAGGATCACGTCGGTAAGTTTCGTCTGAAGTATTTCCCAGAAAGCCTTCCAGTTTGCTTTGTCGGTCCTGAAGATTCTCGTTCCCGTCCGCCTTTTTTCCTGCGAAGGTTTGTCTAGATTTACTTCAAATACTATTAGCCTGTGATCGGATAAAGTAACAGACGTCGTGTCAACGTGCCAGTTTTTGACTCTACCAAGCAGCCCAGTGGAGGAAGCAGTTACGTCGACGATGCTAGAGAATAGTCTTTCTCCTCGGTAAGTGTGGAATGTTGGTGTGTTACCCTCATTGAGGATATAAAGGCCGTGTTGTGTTACAAACTCCATGTACTTTGCGCCCCTACTGTCCTCTTCGCGGCAACCCCACCAGGGACTCGCTGCGTTGATGTCTCCAGCGACGAGGATGCTCTCTGTTCCCATTCCTGTGATAATTTTCTGAATCTTATACAAGTCCTCTTCTATGTCTAGGGTTTTATCTAAATATAAGTTTATTATACCTAGCTTAGTGTTTCCTATTTTAAAAATTACTCCTACAATAGATTCAAAAACAAAATCAGGGTTTTCTATCACATCTATATTAGAGTCAACAACGACAACCGCCGCGCGAACTGGTTTCAACTTATCGTTTGTCTTTTTTTGAATTACTCTATAGTTGGTAGAGACATGGCCTTTAGCTCCCACATATGGTTCCTGTAGTAACAAGAATGAAAAGTTCTTTAGAGTCGCTGCATGCAGGCACTCTTTCATAGCAGAGAAGCCTCGACCCAGGTTAGCTTGACCTATTTTAAGAGTCTTATGGGTGCCCTTGGCTAGCAATTGTAGCAGGTAAAGCTACGAGCCAAGCGATCCCACTTTCTCCATTCTGGGCACTCAAATGCGTACGCAGGATGAGCGATATCCTTCGACTGACACGATTGGGCGCAGTGTACACATCTGGGTGTAGAGTTCCGATTCGGGCACTCTCTTGTGTCATGCTCTTCGGAACAGTACCCGCACCTGACAATCTCCTGACAGTCCCGAGCTATATGGCCGAAGGCCAAGCACCTGTAGCATTGGACTACTGGAGACTGGTCAACGGCCCGGACTGTTTGGAATCCAATGCGAAGCTCCTGGTCCCTCAGACTATTCCAAAGGGCCGGACTCATCTCTAGGATCACATTAGCTCTTGCATTGTTCCTGACCCGGCTACGACGTAGTACCTTGACCGTTATCCTATCTGGCACTGGATCAGGCAGCAGTTTTCGATTTTGGGTGACCAGGGCCTCCTCAAGCTTTGAGTTGCTAAGGTCATTTGCAACCCCCAGGAGCTTAAGGAGCGGAAGCTTTACCGCTGGCTGAGTGACGGTGAGCTTCTCAGAAGACTTTGTGATGGCATCTTTTAGTGCTTTCCTGTCATTCTCTGAATCGCAGTTGACTATCACTTTCTGATTCCGGACTTTTCGAAGGCTGCTCACTCCTATTCCCAACTGGACCACATCAACCTTCTCCTTCAAATTCTGCATAACGTCAGAACTCGAATGGAGAGGGTCCACTGATTCAACCATAATCGGGTATCGTGGCCTCAACAGTGCTTCTTTATAGGAAGCACCAAGAGTCCCGAATCCCGAGTTGGCTACTGGGGTTGGTGAGAGCGGTTGTAGTAGCCTCGTCAAGCCCGGTTCCAGACTGGGATTCTGCATCATAACCTCCTGTCTTAAGCTCTCTACCGCCACTCTAATAGGAGCTGCAGTCTCAACGGTTACATCCCTCAGCTCCAGGAGGCTGTACTTAATGTCATCCATTTTGGAGGACAGAATCGCTACAGTCTCCTTGGTCTCAGTGTTTGCCCTAAGTTCCCTTACCCCCTCAGAAATTGTTTCGACCGTTGCACGAGTTCCTCCACAGAGGTCGATGATCGGACCCAACTCCAGTGTCACCGCAGACTCTGACAACGCCTCCTTTACTGCGAGGCTAATGTCGTGCTTGTCTGGAGCCTGAAGTGAATGAGCTTCGTCTAGTCTCATCTCTGGTGGAGTTGCTGCCTTTTCCAGGATGCTGTCAACCTTTTTTCGCAATGCATCTAGCTGTGATGAGATGTTCCCAATGTGAGAATTCAGCTTGGTTATTTCGGACCGGAAAGCATCCCATTTCGGGATGCCATCATCCGATTCACCTTCCTTTGCGCTGGAATTCCCAAGTTGAACGCTCTTATCTAGGTCTTTGATAGCTTGCCCAACCTCTCTTATTTCCCTGAATGGCGTCGCCGTCTCATAGCCAAGCCACAGTCTAATGGCTTTTGCCTCTTCCAGAGTCCCCCCTATGTCCGTGCGAGCGAGAGCGAGCTCTGAATATGAGTGCTCCCACATCCTCTTGAGCTCCTTTGAGTGCGCTCTCTCGACACGAACCAGTTCCACAGCGTGCCGTGTACGCTCCTTCTCAAGGTTATTGAGGTGTCTAGCCCTAGATTCTGAGAGAGACAAAACAGTCTCATAAAGGGACTGCAAGCAGTCTAGAGCGGTAATTTTACATTCGCGCTTCATGTTGCCAGCTGTTTCTAATGCCAACTTCCCCTTTTGTAAGTGATCATTGGCAAGTTTGCTGGCCGACTCAGTCTCTACGCGCGTCTGTCTCTTCGGGGTTGTAAAGAGGACGCTCACCCTCCTTTCAGCATCATCTATGATCGATGATACGATCGAAGATTCGGCATCACTAGTGGGTGTCTGAGGGCGTGGTATATCTACCGTCTCGAGCATTCGGTCCACCAATTCCAGGGTGTCCTGGGGCTCTTCACTTGTACATTTCGCCTGCGTTGATAGTAGTCCGAGAACTCTCGGGACAACTGAAGATGTTGGTAAGGTTCCCTCTGAGAGGGCTGGTCGTGTTTCAGTCGGAACTCCTCCATGAGAAGAAGAGCCGTCATCAGGCAGTGAAACTAGTTTTGGGGTCGTCGTCAGCTTAGCAAGAACCTTTTCCCTTAGGGATTTAATGGGTTTGGACGCAGCAGACGACAACTTCTTGTCTTTCGCGGACTTTGCTGTCGAGGACTTTGCTGACGATTTCGAAGACGTGGTGGACATGGTGGTGTTGGTGACGATAAAAAATAAAGAGAGTAAAAATAAATTTTGCCAAGCAACAGAGAAACCCGTAAGTCCCAATAACAACTGGCAAGATGGCGGCCAAGATCGCCGAAATATAATCCAGAGGCTTAATGATTCCAAACCCACCGTCACAAAGACCAGCGCTACTTTTCTATTGGAGGGCTTTAGCGACACTTGACGTGATCAAAAGAGGTAGAGTCAACTCTACCTAGAGTCAGCGCAAAAGACTATCGACTTTTATTTTCGACGCTCAGACAAATCGTACAAAGAAAACCGCGTCTCTCTACGACGAATGGTTCCCTCAGAATAACGGTTTGAAAATTTTCAAAATGGCGGCCAAGATGGCCGACGGAAAAGTAAAGCCCTATAAGTCAGGAACCAAGAGTCACAGAAAGTTGGCGTTTAGACTAAAAGAAGGAGAACATTTAGAATTTTCCAGATATTGACGAGAAATAACTCTGGAAAACTCTACCTAGACCTCTGAAAAAGGACAGAGAATCAGGTTTGGTTGGTTTTGCTCATATCAACACTGAAAACCGCGTCTCTCTACGACGAACGGTTGGCTCACAAACTGAATATAAAACATTCAAGATGGCGGACAAAATGGCCGCCAAATTGAGGGTTTGAGCTATCTCTGGAACCAGACGTCGTAGGAGATCAGTGTTTGGGCTTAAATTATTCGTCTCAGTAAATGCTTTACGAATATAAAGGAAAATTAAATAAAATCCTAACTATTTCAGCTGATACCGCTGAAAAACAGTAAAAATTTTATAACTCTGGTACTGCTTGAGCAATTTCAGATCTGAAAACGGTTCTAGTCAAATCAAATTATTGTGTCTCAATCTGCATTTAAAGATGTTTCCTCCGCTTGCCCTAAAGGGTACCACGTGCCACGTGGTTTAGAGAAAAAAAATAATTAATCCGAAAGCGCTCGCTCAAAAAATCTGAAACTGCGCAAAATTATTGGTTTCTAGGTATTCTATCTATGAACAAAAATAAATGACAGGTTGTCGCTAAAATATTAATATAAAATAGGTTTAAAAATTGAAAAAATTTAAAAATTTCGAAAATTAGCTCTTTTTTGATCAAAACTTATTATAATTCAAAAATTCAAAGTGCCTACCTTAATAACAATAAAAACTGTACAAAATAACAGTTTCAGATTTTCCAATATATAAAGCGCCACTGAGCACGTGAACACGTGGTTTTTACAAAAATAGTTATAACTTTTTAACCAAGTGTCAGAAAAATAAAGTTAAAAGTGCTATTGGTAGGCCTTCTCAAAGCCGTTAAAATAGTGATATAAAAAATGGGTGTTATCGCTGTAGATTTTGCAGCGTTTGCAAAAATCTAATAAAATTTTTACCGTTTTGTGAAAAAAAGTGTTATCCGCTCCAGAACTTTTTTCCGGGGTATGTTTGTATAAAAACACTTCATCCAAAAGGTAGAACACCACTTAACACACACTTTGACACAAAAACTACCAAAATCGGAGCACTTTAACTATTTTTTCGGATTTTTCGACACGGGAGCGGCTTCTAAGAGCTGCTCGCTCGGCGGAGGGCGGGCGCGGACTAGGTTAGGTTAGGTTAGGTTAGGTTAGGTTAGGTTAGGTTAGGTTAGGTTAGGTTAGGTTAGGTTAGGTTAGGTTAGGTTAGGTTAGGTTAGGTTAGGTTAGGTTAGGTTAGGTTAGGTTAGGTTAGGTTAGGTTAGGTTAGGTTAGGTTAGGTTAGGTTAGGTTAGGTTAGGTTAGGTTAGGTTTTTTTTTTTTTTTTTTTTTTTTTTTTTTTTAATGACGCGTTCACCACAGACTTTTGTCCGTGCTCTTTTTCGATCTTTTTTATTTTATTGAGCTTATTTTATTTACAAATCTTATAATCTAGTTACTCAGGGAAACTTATCTCTAATTACATAATTATATAGAAGTACTTCTTAATGTTGATTCTCTTTTAGATCTTTTTCCTTTTTATTATTATTATTATTATTATTTTTTTTTTCTTATTTCTTATTTCTTTTTTCTTGTTTTTTTTTTATTTTTATTTTTTTTATTTTATTACATATATATAACTTATTATTATAATTTTTTTATTTTTTTATTATATGACTTTTTTTTTATTATTATCTTTTAATCTGTTTATAGATAAAGTTTTAAACTTAACATTATTACATACAATGAAAAAACAGTTCTTATGGTACAATCTTACAAAATGGAACTAGAAGCTGCCCCCTGATCTGGCCAGTTTGCCAGTTTTTCAACGACAGCTTCGTTTCTGTTTCTAATAGCCATTCTGAGATTATAGTTTATGATGGTTTCTGCTGGTACCACCAATGCTTTCTTGATGAAGTGCCCGATCGCGTCATTGGTGTCATCAGCATAATAAGTGCAGGTGTTTGTGTGCCGCGATATTGCAACCACCGCGTGAGGAACACTTTCGTGCAGTTTCATCCCACTCTTTGTTTTTATTATTGCAACTGTCTCAAAGGTCAGCCCCTGAGCCTCGTGGATTGTTAGGATGCGAGACCCATTTCCATCACCATAGCCTTGGTTTTTAAGGGTTTCCTTCTCATCCTGAGTGTGGACTAGGAAGAGAGTATTGGTGAGGGAGCTGGGTATATTGGCTCCTGTGTACATCCGAAGTGACAGGGAGTGAACCTCGAGTTTTGAGGAGTGTATACCAGAGTATACCTCTCCTAGGGCATATGCAACATCTAATGGGTTCCTGTGCGTGCACAGTAGCTCCTGGCTGATGTTTGTTACCAGATTGGGCCTGTTGTACCTTATCTCGAAGAGGTTTTCTCTATCAATGTAAGGCAACTGGTTAACATCTCCGATGAGAACAATTTCGCCAGCTCCAGCCAGACGAGAGGCCATGATGATGGCTCCAAAGTGGTTCATGAGAGCTTCGTCAATCGTGAGACGACTGCATCTATCTTGCTCTCTGAAGCCGTTTACTAAGACTGAGGCCATGGTTCGCACCTTGGTTTTCACCAGATTTCCTACACGGTGCGATAGCTTCTCCCTCAGGTCATTTGCTGCCTCTGTTGTTGCTGTGATGATAGCGTCCTTGTCCGCATCAAAGTGTTTAACAACCCAGGTTGTTTTGCCGCATCCTGGAACTCCATTGATCCACGTTATTTTCGGTACCACCCAGTTTACCCAACCCGCTTCGATTTCCTGGTTACCTGAAATGGTCTGAGCCATTTCTAGGATCTTATCATCGAGCATGATTTTGGTACACCGGGCCGTAACAACAATCGGATCGCCTTCGGGGGTAAGAAACTTAGGAGGCCCTTTTTGCCTCATCTTGTCCTCATTCAGCGACACGAATCCGCTTGATGCACTGAAGGCTGCCATATAGCTCCCTGACATTGTGCCCAAAATGACTTGGGATTTGTCATTGTGGTATATAGCAGCCTCAGCTTCCTCAAGTTTCACCTTTAAAAGGTTTTCGTTTCCTTGCTCGTAGGTTTGCAAGATGGATTTGCATGTTAACGAATTGACTTCTATCGTCGCTCTAGTGAGAGCAAGGAACTCAAGGAATGCGTTTATTGCGTGATCAATTAGGCCCGTGACTGGTCTGAGATGTGGCCGATTTACCTGACCCAGATCTGCTCTTGTGAGGGGGTTTTCTGTTGGTGGTTTTGGAGTGCGATGAATTCTTGATTCCACAGAGAAGCCCTCAGATGTTTTCGAGGGTTTCCCTAGCAGTGTTTTTGTTGCCGCGCTGAAAGCCTCAACAAACGCTTTTATTTGGCCTCTCTTTGTGACTTTTTCCTCCTGCTGTTTTTTTGCTTGAAAAAGAGTCTCTTTCTCCAAAGATCTTTTCTCTTGGAGGCGTTCAGACCCACTGATTGCTGCTGAGACTGGGTGTCCCCAGCAGTCGGTTGCAGAGCTCGAGTTGTGTGCTCTTAAGAAGTTGAGGTTTTCTCCTCGGTCTTCGTACACAATCATCTCGTGTTGTTCAGAGGCTTTTATGCAACCTAGCCGGTCTGCGACTTCTCCTTTCTCGTGTTCAATAACTAGTGCGTCCACGCTAATTATGCGAGAGGTGGTATCCGCATCTTCTATTTTTTCTCCAAGCATGGTGAGCATCGATCTTGCACGCGCGAAAGGGGTCAAACCAAACTCAAGCTCGAGAAGGGCGATAGTTTTGTTTTTAGATCGAACCAGTCGAACGCAGTGGCCTGCAACCTCCGTCACGGGTAACGCACTGTAGATCTTGTAGCGCATTGTTGTTTTAGAGGTGCTCCCATTCAACAGTGATGCAAGCCCTGGAGATATAGCCACTCGGTACCTCTTGCCTGGTCGACAGAAGCAGAAACCTATGCCAAGACGCTCATTGGTTCCATCCATGAAAAGAGCTACGCTTCGGATTCGAAGCCCTGCCGTTCCTTTTTCTCCATGAGCGAGTAGTTTTGTGAGAGGTTGGCAACAGGCTCGATTTGGTAGTTGTTCTTCCTGTGGAATAACTGCTACTTCTGCCACAGCCTCTGCCTCTTGTTGGGATTTTGGTTGTGCAGTAGGAGAGACGGTGGAGTTTCTCTTTGCTGCTACCTGAAAAATCTTTTCGATGAAGGATAGGAAGTGGGGCCTCGATGTTGGATCTTGAAGAACTTCCGCTAAATCGGACTCAGCTAGATTTCGATCTATAAGGTGTTCAAGATCGTGCCTTTCTACTAGAAAGCGAGGACAATTCAGAATTAAGTGCCAGACGGATTCGCACACCTCTGGGTCGCACTCACATCCTGGACTGTCTCTGAGCTTAAATCTGTGAAGGTATTCTGCGATCCCTCCATGGCCTGTTAGCGCCTGCACTTGGGTGAATGTTAGTTTCGTAGATCTTGTGAGTCGATATGCCTTGTTGACATCCGGTAGAAACTTTTTCGTGATAGCACCTGTGCTGGAAGTCTCATAGCGGTCCTGCCATCTTTGGATCGATTCTTCACGAATTTTCTTCCTAGCGTAGGACAGAGGGATTTTATCGTAGTCCTGTGCGGCATCATTGAGTGCAGCTGATTTTGCGAGTTCGTCAGCTCTTTCATTTCCCACAGTTCCCACGTGAGCTCTCAGCCAGAACATGCGAACCTCTCTTCCCTCGTTCACTATCTTGTCAATGCTTTCTCTCACCCTGCGCACCAGTGGATGACTCAGTTCAGGATTGCGAAGCAAATCGAGCGAAGATCGCGAGTCACTCAGGATGCTGACTACTGGATCTGTGCCTTCGCTTGCCATTTGAGTCGCTCTGAACAGTGCGTAGAGCTCTGATTGGAAGACAGTGCAAGAGGAGTGGAGTTTGAAGGTTTCAAACTTTATTTCTCTGCCTTGATCCCACCACGTTAGTGCAGCTCCCACTTTATCTTCGATCTTACTCCCATCGGTGAAGATTTGAGGCCCAGTGACTTGGGAAGTGCCTTCCAGGAGCTCGTACTCAATGTGTGTTAGTGTGGAGGGGTGTGGTTGATCTAGGTACCCTATCTTGAGTTCAAGTTCCTTTCCGGGAGGGAGGTAATCTTGAGAGATGCTCTTTTTGGTTTTGTAAAGATTTGCTGCCTCTTGGATTCGAAGGTCTAGAGGCAGCAAACCCGACAAAACAAGTGCCGAAGTGAGTGATACTGTGCGGTACGCTTTACAGATCTTTTGTGCAAAACCTCTTTGAATTGCGTTAAGCTGATTCACGTTCATCTGGAGTACCGCAGCTTGTGACCATGCGCTTGAGGCATAAGTCATGATGGGTTCTACCACTGCAATATAGATGGTTCTAGTTATCTCACTGTTTAAACCCCATGTCACCTTCGCTGTGCACGCAAGCTGTTTATATATTTCTGCTACTTTTTTGCATTGCGCAGACACGTGTGCTTTGAAGGTGAGCTTGCGGTCAATGATAAGCCCAAGCAGCTTTATTTCATCCACAAGGTTTAGTTTAGTATCCGACATGAATATATTGGGAGTCTCATACTTTAACTTCTTGGTTAGAAGCATCGCGTTGGTTTTGTGCGGTGCAAAGTTAAGTTTGTTGTGAACTCCCCATGTCGATACTTTTACCAATGTGGTGTTTACTTGCTGCTCCAGGATGTTCATCGAATGGTTTGTGAAAGCGAGAACAACATCATCAGCGAAAGCCTGACAGTATACTCCCTCAATCTCCAGTTCTTGCAACAACGAGTCTAGGATTATATTCCAAAAGGTTGGTCCTCCTATGGATCCTTGGACGCATCCTTTTGTGGTTTCCTTCTCGTAACTGGCCCTGGCATAGTTGACCATGATCTTTCGGTCAGTGAGATATGAGCATACCATCTCGTAAAGGTTTTTGGGACACCTTTTCTTCGCTAGTTGGTGTTTAAGGGCGGGCCACCATGCGTTATCGAAGGCACCCTCTATATCCAAGGAGATGAGGAGTACAATGTTTTTGTTGTTTACTCCTTTTTTCAAGTGCTCTACAAGGTCATAGAGGGCGTCTTCTGTTCCTCGTTGTGGCATGAAACCGTATTGCCTTTTGTTGAGTGTTGGGAAGATGTGCCATTGAATCCTGCCAATCATTAGTTTTTCTATGATTTTACCAAGAACTGACAGGAGACCTATGGGTCGGTAAGACTTTGGGTGACTGTAGTCAGTCTTACCGGGTTTCCGGATGATAACCACATGTGCCGTTTTCCACTGCGTAGGGAAGTATCTTAGCGAAAGGCATTTGTTAGCTATCGCCAGGAATAACTCCATTTCACAGCGAATGGCCACTGTGCAGATGTCAGCGGTGATCCCGTCTGGACCGGGCGCTTTTTTCGGGTTTAGAGATTGGATGATTAACTCTACTTCCGCTGACATGAAGGGTGGATCATCCTCTGAGAGGTCTCCGTACGGGATTTCCTTTGTTATTGCCCGGATTTCCGCGTGACCATTTAGATCGGTGCTTGCAGAGTCATCGGGGTAGAAGGTGTTTCCTAGCAGTTCTGCCGACATTTGTGGGGACAGGGTATTGCCTGCTAAGTTTCTCAGGAGCATGTCTTCTTGCCTTCCTGAGGTTTTCCTGATAACCCTATAGATCTTATCCCACATGCTCTCCTTCTCCTGTGTCGTGCAAAATTCCTTCCAGTTCTTAGTTTGGGCATGTTCAGCTTCCTCCTTGTACTCCAGCTTCGCCTTTAGGTACTCGTCTACAACGAGGCTTAGGCGTCTTGGGGCTGCATTTCTGATTCTTCTCTTTTTCCTTAGAACCTCTCTCTTAAGATCATCAAGCTTTTGAGCCCACCAAGGGGGCTTTGGATTCCCTTTTCTTGTGCCTGTGGAAGGGATGGTTTTCTCACAAGTTTCGTGGATTGCTTCTGTGTAAGCTGTGATCTTGCTTTCAAGGCTCTCTGGGGTTTCAGAATCGTTTACTGATGGAACTGTGATTGCTCTCTCCGCTAGTGAGGACATGAAGACGGCTTTAAAGTCCGACCACTTAGCCTTCTTGGTGTTATACCTGCGCGTTGTGATAGGCCTAATGGGTTCTAGGGATTTCACCATGCGCAGTGTGAAGGTGATCGCGTTGTGATCTGAGGTAATGAGGCTTCGGTCGACTTGCCAATTTTCTATCCTCCCAAGCAGAGGCGTGCTGCAAGCTGAGACGTCAACCACGCTTGTGCAGGCTCTGCCATCTCTGAAGGTTTCAAAGGTGGGTGTGTCTCCAACGTTCAGAATATGGAAACTCATTTCATTGAGAAATGCATTATATTCCGCTCCTCTTTCGTTTTCCGAGACGCTACCCCACCAGTGACTCCAAGCGTTGACATCTCCAGCAATGATGATGTTTTGCGTGCCAAGTTTTTCACTGTAACTTTTGGTTCTCTCTAGGTAAGGTGCCATGTCTTGATCCCCCTCAAAGTAGACGGAAATAACGCCAAGTGTTAGGTCTCCTCCCTTTAGCAAGACAGCTGCCTCGGTCTCGGTCACCAGCTGGGGATCGTGAATGACCTCCAGCAAGTCTCCGAAAACGATTACTGCTGCCTTGACAGGTTTTTGTCTGTTGAGGGTGCATTGGATAACTTTTGTCCCTGGGTGTTGTTTGAGGACTCCGTTTTTACCCACATATGGTTCTTGTACTAGGGCAATCGTGATTCCCTTATCCATTGCAACTTGGAGTAGTTCCGCTGTGGCTAGTTTGGAGCGTTGCAGGTTTGCTTGGATGAATCGCAAACCTGTCCTGCCTAGCCTCTGAGGGAACGAGCTTGGATTCTGTGTGGAGCCCTTAGCAGTAAGATACGCGGGACCGCGCTAAAGCATCCCATTTTTGCCGCTCTGGACACAAAATGCTGAAGGCATTGTGTGCCAGATCTGGGACAGTTCCATGCGCGGTCGAGCAGTTCTTGCATTTTGGAGGGTTCCCTTCAAGCCTTTGCTTGCATTGTTCCCAAGAGTGAGGCCTTCCACAGTGACTGCAAAGATGATCTTTCTCCTTGCAGACTGCCTTTGTGTGCCCAAAACCGAGGCACTTTGTGCACTGCACAAGGGGAGAGTGATCAAACACAGGTCTCCACTGGATACCTATGTGGACTTTTCCTGCCTCTATGAAGCTTTTGTGGATGATGGGAGACACTTCTAGTACCGGATGGCACTCATGGGGGTTGCGAGCTTTCTTCCTGTATCTTACTTTGATGGTGGATTCCTTAAGACTGACATCCCTGAGGAGGTGTTTGTTCTGAGCCAATAGATTTTCCACGATTAGGGTATCTGTGTGGTATGCTAGCACATCCTTTACTATGATTAGCGGATTATCTGCTTTAGCTACCTCTGCTTTTAGGCCCTTATCCAGCCGAACTCTGGTCTTCACCAGCTCTAGGTCTTCTTTAGAGCTGCAGCTCAGAATCACTTTGCTGTTTTTGGCTTTTCGAACCTTATCAATCCTAGCTCCACTGGTTCTAGTATCCAAAGCATCCCTGATTCTGTCAATCACATTATCCCCGGTGTTTTGGGGATTTGTGGATGTCACAATCAGGGTGTGGTTTGGTTTTTTAGGTGGTGATGGTTTGGCGGCAATCTTTGCATAGGTGGTGGTTGCCTTAGCTCCATTGCCTTTCTCCGATTTAGCCATCTCCGCTTCAAGACTGAGACAAGGTGGTGGCGCCTGCATCTTTTCGTGCCGCATTGTACGGAGCTCAGATGATACTGCCTCAAGTCTTTCAGTGATGGGTTGAATGTGCTCCTCGATGTTTATGAGAACCGGTTGTGGGATGGGCTCAGGAGCTTTTTCCGCCTTCATCGCGTCGAGGATTCCGCGAATCGCTGTGATTTCCTGGTTTATTCCTGTGTCAGGAGTTTGTGACTTTTGGGGTGATTCCAGGTGTGCCAGCGTTTTCGTGTTGGTTTCCAGGATCTCTTGAGTTTTGCCTTGATCCTTTTTGAGGTCTCTTCTTAGCTCATCCAGTTGGTTTTGCATAGACTCCACCCCTGATTTTAGCCAGGTGTGGTCCTTGCGCAGAAGCTCGATTTCGCTGCCTCTTTCCTCGCTGGATATGCTCGATATTAGAGACTTCAGGCCATTGTCAAGAGCCTCGACTACAACCGCGATCTCCTTGATGAGCCTGTGGGGTTCTTGAGTTTCATAACCCAGCCAGTCACGGATTGCTTTTACCTCTTTGAGAGAGGACGTGATGTCTCCACGGGCTTTTGAAACATCCGAAGTTAGGTTCTTTGTGAGATCAGCGATTTGCTTGTTGTGCGCTCTCTCAACACGAACCAGCTCCATTGCGTTTCTCGCTTTTTCTTTTTCTAGGTTTGAGATGTGTCTAGACCGAGAGTCCTGTAAGGAAAGAACGATTTCGTAGAGGGTCTGAAGGCTCTCGAGTGCGATAGTTTTGCACTCTCTTTTCATGTTCCCCGCAGATTCTAAAGCGTCCTTTCCCTTTTGCAGCATTTCGTTAGCAACTTTGGTGGCTCTGTCCATCTCAATCCCCGTTCGCTTTTTCGTATGCTCGACCAACATGCTGTGTCGCACTTTGGGAGCAATTGTGGGAGGGGGCAGATCAATGAGTGATGCTACTGATTCATCGTCTGACATGATTGGTTTGGGAAGGGATATGCCACATTGTTGCCAATTTATCACTTTCTCGGCTAGTGAATCTGTGGCTGACTGCACTGAGGAGGCAGTAGATATCTCGCTGCGCTCTGGAGGAGATGGGGTCTTGTGCTTCCTCCTCGGTGGAGCCAGCGGGGTTAGTGGGATGTTCGCACTTGCTGCCATTCCTCCTTCTGATGAAGCCTTTTTAGCTGCGGGCACTTGATCGGGCATTGGCGGTGCTAGCTTCTCTGATCTTACTGATATTTTGGAAGCAGTTTCCTTTTTAAGTACTTTTTCCCGCAGCGATCGTTGCTTTAGTGTTACAGAGGAGGCAGTTTGTGCCTTGGGAGCAGATTCAGTTGATTTACTTGACATAATGAAGTTTTATATACAGTAAAAATGCCTAAAAGAAGATTTTACAAGGATAAAGAGCTATAATTTGTTTAAATTTTTAACGTTATTAGATGAATAATTATAATACTATTACTATAACTTACTTAAATCTAGTAGTTTCCTTTGTTGCTGGATGTTCTGCAATTTCTGAGTAACTTGATTGTGGTGAACGCGCCAGAACCTTGGATGGTAGGGTTCTGCGTGGTGTGTGTTGCTCGTAGAACAGTGAAATTTGAGATTTTCTCTGGATTGAAGGATTCGTTTCTTCTGGTTATGTCACGTGTGAGTTGAATGTGAGGATTTGGGTGATATAAGGATTCCGTTGGGGCCAAAATGCAGAGCTCCTTCTCCTGATTAATTTGATATAAGACAGCAGGGGTCTATCTCATCTGGTTACGGAGATATTGCGTAAGGGGTTTTCTGAGGGGAGGGGGGAAATTTGGGTTTTTTGCCCGATGTCAGATCTTCTCCTCCTGACCACGTAGACACCTCACAACGTGGGTCTGTCTTCAACGGTTCTCGAGATATGGTGTCTCGAAATTCCCTTGGAGCCAAGTTGTTGGGCTACTCCCCCTGATCACGTAGATACCCCACAACCTGGGTCTATCTCCAATAATTACTGAGATATGACGAGAGGGGTTTTAGGGGGGAGGGGGGGAATTTGGCAGGTGATAGATCTTCTTTTCCTGATCACGTGGACACCTCACACAGTGGGTCTATCTTCAACGGTTCCGGCGTTATGGTGTCTCGAAATTCCCTTGGGGCCAAGTTGTTGGGCTGCTCCTCCTGATCACGTAGATACCCCACAACCAAAGTCTATCTCCAATAACGACTGAGATATGACGAGAGGGGTTTTTTGAGGGGGGGGGGGGATTTTGCCAGGTGATAGATCTTCTTCTCCTGATCACGTGGACACCTCACACAGTGGGTTTATCTTCAACGGTTCCGGAGTTTTGGTGTCTCGAAATTCCCTTGGGGCCAAGTTGTTGGGCTGCTCCTCCTGATCACGTAGATACCCCACAACCTAGGTCTATCTCCAATAACGACTGAGATATGACGAGAGGGGTTTTTTGAGGGGGGGGGATTTTGCCAGGTGATAGATCTTCTTCTCCTGATCACGTGGACACCTCACACAGTGGGTTTATCTTCAACGGTTCCGGAGTTTTGGTGTCTCGAAATTCCCTTGGGGCCAAGTTGTTGGGCTGCTCCTCCTGATCAAGTAGATACCCCACAACCTAAGTCTGTCCCCAGTAATGACCGAGATATGATAAGAGGGGTTTTTTGAGGGAGGGGTTCGGGGAAGATTTTGCCAGGTGATAGATCTTCTTCTCCTGATCACGTAGACACCTCGAACAATTGGTTTATCTTCTGTGGTTCCAGAGATATGTCGACTTGAAATTGAGGGGGAGCAGGGGTGCGGGGGGGAAATCTGACTCTAGGGCCCAATATGTAGTGCTCCTTTTCCTGAGTGCAGGGGTACCGCACAGTGGGGTTCAATTTCCACTGGTTTAGGAGATATAACTTGAGGGGTTTAATGGTCACAGAGGGGGTGGTGGGGGTTGGGGGGAAATGTGTTGTGGTGAGATAATGCTGGGATGAGAATGGTCCAGGTGTCCCGATTGAAACGATATCAAACACGGGTGTATTAGGATAACGGGTTGAGGAGATACCTCTCGGTTCGCTAGACGAGCTGGTGGATGTTGGGTGGTGATGGCTTCAGGCTGCGAGGAGGTTCTTGGGTCCGGCTTCGGAGTCTTCACGTCGGTGCACGACGTCACGCCTCGAGTAAGTCGGCGGAAAATAGGTTACACGTGTAGTAACCACGCGGTTTTGGAGGTTACAATCCTTATCTTTGCAAGCTTATATCTCCACTGTTTGTGCGTCGATTTTAAAAAAATTGACTGGAGCGGACAGATATATTGGTGATCTTGCTTAATGCGATATTGATGTGTTGATGTCACTAACCTTCTTCGTGTTATTAAGCTCCAAAGTCCAGGCCTTCCTGCTATGAAACCCTTTGAGGAAAATTGTTGAAAACGATAATCCTGGTGAGATGCACACACTTTTCACTGAATATAACACTATTTTGCGCGTAGCTCGAAAATTCAATTTTTAATTGATTTTTAACCGCGAGCTATATGTTGCTTGTGCCGAGTTTTGGCTGTTACTGGGGGTTAGGTTTTTTTTTTTTTTTTTTTTTTTTCCTATCTTCCCCTAGCGGAACCAGGGATCTGGTTTGTACTAATCTACTCTTTCATTCCAGTTCTCACATTTATGCTTCTCGTACTTCCATTCTTCATACTTTATCTTTCTATTATCCATCTCAATCATGCCTGTATTTACTCTGTCAGGATGGGGTTCGTGTTTTTCATATTTTTATTATTCAGTTTTACAATCTTAATTCTATTCTTTTATTTTCTTATTCTATGTATACACATTTTTATTTCGCTTACATATTATTTACATATTTATCTTATTAAGTTTACATGTTTCCAGGGTTTTGAGATTTATCTTTATTCTATCTTAGTTCTATTCAATCTTTTTACGCTTTCTTTTGTTACATATTTTATTTCTACTTAATACTACTTCGTCTGATGTACATTGCTTATATCTTTATACTATTTTACATATGTATGCTTGTATATATAGTTATTATATATATTCATCATATTTTGCTTATACTACTTTATTCCTTTTTATTGCTTTTTTGGCCACTTTTGTACAAAAGTTTAAAAATAGTGGTCGACTCTTTTTGTCCTTCATTATGGTATTTATATTTATTGCGTTTATCGTAACATCTAATAACTGTTCTAGCTCGTATCTCTCAGAACCGTACACAGGACATTCAAGTATTAAATGAGCCGGCGTTTCGTCTTTACTGGGTTCACATATACACGATGGGTTCTCCTTACACTTAAATCGGTTTAAGTATTCGGAGAACCCACCGTGTCCTGTCATAATCTGTGTCGTGACGCTAGTTGGCTCAAGCTTTTTCGTTATGTTGTACGCCTCAATGGCGTCCGGAAAAAACAATTTGGTTACAGCTGCTGTTTCGCCTAACTTGTATCTCCGGTTCCATTCGTCAAGCGATTTCAAACGTATTTGTCGCTTCACGAATGATACCGGGCATAGATCGTAATCTGGCTTTCTTTTAGTCTTAAGTGCGGCGTCCTTTGCCAGCTGGTCAGCACGCTCATTACCCTCTAACCCTGCATGTGCTTTAATCCAGAATAAGGTGATTTCCTTATTCTGGAGTCTACAGTTTTTGATGTTCCGTCGTGTCTGTACTGCTAGGGAGTTGAGGGAGCCCTGGTTTGTGATGGTTTCCAGAGCAGATCTTGAGTCGCTGTATATCCCGAAAGTTATCTCCGAACGCTTCATGATGAGCTCTGTAGCTTTGCATATGGCCAAGAGTTCCGCCTGGTATACCGTGCAGTACGATGATAGCTTGATTTTGAGAGCTTTGGTTTCAGTTTCGCTATTCCAGAAGGATAGCGCTGCTCCAACCCTGCATTCAATCTTGCTACCATCGGTAAAAATCCGGACTGCCTGCTTGTTGTTGTCTGCAACTTGCTGTTGGTCTACCAGGCTCATGAACTCCAGACACATATGTTCTGATGGATGCTCAAGTGATACGTACTTCACCACTCGTTCTACTTCCCTGTCCGCAAGCTCCAGCTCTGGCCGAGGTACTCCTCTTTTGGATTCATACAGGGCGGCTGCCTCTTGAATCCTAAGGTCGAGAGGCAGTATACCAGCCAGAACCAGAGCCGAGTTGAGGGAGACTGTACGATATGCTTTTGTCAGCTTCTGAGCGAAACCCCTCTGCACAGCGTTTAGCTGGGGGTTAGGTTAGGTTAGGTTAGGTTAGGTTAGGTTAGGTTAGGTTAGGTTAGGTTAGGTTAGGTTAGGTTAGGTTAGGTTAGGTTAGGTTAGGTTAGGTTAGGTTAGGTTAGGTTAGGTTAGGTTAGGTTAGGTTAGGTTAGGTTAGGTTAGGTTAGGTTAGGTTAGGTTAGGTTAGGTTAGGTTAGGTTAGGTTAGGTTAGGTTAGGTTAGGTTAGGTTAGGTTAGGTTAGGTTAGGTTAGGTTAGGTTAGGTTAGGTTAGGTTAGGTTAGGTTAGGTTAGGTTAGGTTAGGTTAGGTTAGGTTAGGTTAGGTTAGGTTAGGTTAGGTTTTTTTTTTTTTTTTTTTTTTTTTTTTTAATTCCTGTCCGGGAGCTATGTCCCGGCCCGCGAGCTATCCTACTTATAGTTCCTCTGACTTTATCAGAGACCTTTTCTATCTTATTTCGTATTACAGGATGGGTATTTTTATTTAAATGAGGGAAAAAGTGCTATTTTATTATTATTTCTTGTACAGTTTTCAGATCTTATATCATTATTTATATCTTATTTCTTATTTATACATTTTTATCACTAGAGAAAATACAGTATTTTTATCTAGTCTATTTTATTACTATTATATTTACTTATGCTACTACATCTACATACTTCTTGTTTATACTTCTTATTTTAATTCAATTGTTGCACAGACATATAGCACTATATGGTGCCAACAATTTATTATCTATCCAGTTTGTTCCTATTTATTACCATTTTTGCCACTTTCTTACAGTATTGAAGGAAGATGCCGCGTTCAGTACTGTTCTCCATTATATTTTGTAGGTTTTCTTTAGTCAGGCTTGTGTCCAGCTGCTGGCTAAGGTCGTATCTTAACCTGCAGTGTACAGGGCAGTCGAGAAGAATGTGCAGGAGTGATTCTTCTGAGTCTGGATCGCAAATGCATGACGGACTGTCCTTGCACTTGAATCGGTGTAGGTACTCAGAGAATCCACCGTGCCCCGTTAGTATTTGAGTCTGAATTCCATCTGCTGGTCCCATCTTTCGCACGACTTTGTAGGCTGACACTGCATCCGGCAAGAAGACTTTCGTGACCGATGCTGTGTCCCCGTTCTTGTACCTCTGGTTCCATTTGTCAAGCGTCTCCTCACGGATCAGCCGCTTGACAAATGAAACCGGGCACGCATCATAGGCCGGTCTGGACTTAGACTTTGTGGCAGCCTCTTTCGCCAACACATCTGCATGTTCGTTGCCCGCGAATCCAGCGTGAGCTTTGATCCAGAACAAAGAAACCTCTTTGTTCTGGGATCTGCACTCCGCAAGATTTCTCCGGATCTCAGTAGCTAGGGGATGTACAGAGGAGTGATTCGTTATCGTCTCTAGTGACGATCGAGAATCACTGTAGATCCCGTAACTATTCTCGGAGGTTTCGAGAATCTTGCGGGTTGCTTCGCGTATAGCTAGTATTTCCGCCTGGTACACTGTGCAGTAAGATGGCAGCTTCAATTTTCGGGTTCCGGTTTCTACGGTTTGATTCCAGATAGAAAGCGCCGCAC